>OV815994.1:5000000-10000000 GCA_929113495.1 Andrena minutula
GGGAGCTACACCGACACCGAGAGCAAAGCAATATTGTCTCGAGAGGATTAGCTAGAAGGCGAATTAAATCATTGCGATTAATATTTGTTTACCACAGTAGAAGAATAAATGATATTATTTTTAGTGTATATGTTATGTAAGCTACGAAACTGTACTGAAGAAGACTAAAGGCAGAGTGGGGGTAGTTTCCCAGTGGCATTAAACGGCCAATTGATTTTTCTTTACCGCGAACAATGCTGCTTAGATCATCGCTGTACTCGAGGGGACGATCAGTCTCGATATCATTACAGTAATTTCATCGGTTTGCCTAATTAAACGCATATATTTTCTACGACTCGCCGTCCCCCGTTTCTCTGATTAACCGTCTACGTGATCTCGAATGCACGACTCGATAGTAGTATCATTTTAGTATATCATTCGTTCTTTTTATTCCGCTCATTTAACGCTCGCGGTTCTCTATACGAGCCGACGAATATTAATTAACGTCCTTAGCGTTAATGCGACTTACGAGCGAGTTGGTTTCTACGAACAAACTCATTGCCCCCGACTTCTTACATATACATAATTCTTTTCACCGTCGTACACACGATATGGTAATAATCCTACAATTTTATTCAATCCACGGTCTATGTTAATTTCAACAGGAACATTGTATACACTGTTCGCACATGTAAATATATATTAAATGTTTCCTTCTTGTATTTTTTAAAATTCAGTACATTTTTAATTAATTCCGAACACCCTCGTCCAATTCCATTCATTACGGGAACTCTCTGTGCGCGTTAACGATTCCTGCGCACGTAACGAAATTGATGTTTAATAAAGAAATCGCTTTATGTTTCAAGATATTTGTTTGCTGCAGGGAATCGTTGCAGAAATATTTTTATTACTGTAGTTGCATTTGATGCAAAATCCCCACGTTGAAATTTACTGTGCACAAGAGTTTTTATAATTCTTCTATTTTAATATGAGCTGTTTTAATGCAGCTTTATGCATTAATTAAATTCAGAAAAAGTAATGCAGGCACAGAACCGCTAATAATAGATATCGAATCAAATATTTTGTGAGGTTAAAATTTCAACAACTTGTGAAAAATGTTTCTTATTTGAAGTCGGACTATTTATTAACCATTTCATGGATCATTTATGGAGTATATGATATAAAATTTAATTGCATAATTATAATTTCGAAGGGTAAGTTTAATTTTTAATGACATTCGTTGAAATGTATCTGCTAATGCACTAATTTATACAGGGTGTATTATATGGTGGTTGAAACTTTTTGGAGTTTTAACAGTCATTAAACTGAATAAAAAATGCTTTGAATCTTACCTGCCTGTGTTTATTTATCCTTTACCAGTAGTTTTAGAAAATATGTCATTTCATCTTTCGATTCAATCAAATACCTACGTCTTCACTTTTTCTCATCCCTATTTCAACGGAACAACAGTATTTTGAATCTACTCTACAACTTCACACATTGTTAAACTTCCCCGTTAGTTTCCCATAATTCCCTTTTACCCGCAATAATTTCAACGGTAGTGTATAGTTTCAAGAAATTTTATATGCGTGTCTGTACTTTCTGCACAGTTCCTTTTCAAGCTCGGTTCTGTTGTAGTACGAAAAACGTTTCCCTGTTACGACAGACAAAGATCCACGAAAAAGGCTGTTATTTTAAGATCTTTCTGGACAAGCAGCAAAGATCTGAGAACGTCGCGATCCTTTCTCTTAAAAATTCCAAATACACCACCTCCAACTCGGAGGAAGCTTGATTTACCATGAAGCTAAAGGCTCTTTCATACCAAAGAGACAAACCTCGCGGTACTTTATACTTTACTTTCATTCTTTCCTCTGCTTTTCAGAATAACCAACAGTCTAAATAAACCGCCGCCTGCAGTCAACATTCATCTCTGGCGATCTCGATATTATATGAATTATGAAACTTGAGGAATATGTGCAATCTATTAATAAATAACGTTTAATCCTTAGAACTTAATCAGTATAATACTGAATGTATTTTCTGTGAAAATAGTGAAACAACCAACAGAAGCATTAAACGATTTAAATGCATATTAAAACTGTTTTTGATATGTATTGACTTCTGATAAAAATAATTTGGATGGTCTTCACAATAATCTATGACAATTATATGCAGCTTTCTGTCGATCATTTTTCTCTCACAATTTCTTTTTAAATTTTTTGTATCGAAATCATAGAATTCTAAAATTTTTCTTTAGTAGAGTCCCATACACTTCTCTGATAATTTAAAAATCTTCAGACATAAACTACAATTTTATAGTGTACTATTATATTTTTCTATCAGTCACATCTGATTGTGTGCATGTATTTATGAATACACAAGATTTATTAGCAAACCAGTGATCGATTCGTCAGCTGTATAACACCGCTGATGGTTAAATCTCAGCTAATAAATACCCGCATACACAGCGTTAAACACTTGAAATTGCTACTTCTATTTACACGATTATTAAAATCTTCAAAGGAAAATGGGTCGCATGAATGTTGCACGTCTCATCGCGGAAGCACAGATGGATAAAAGAAACGTCTACACCTCAAAAGATTTCGTTTAATCCACCTTTCGTGCCCCTCGAAGTCATTCATTTTTTATTTCACCCTCTTTTTCCGGAGCTTGTAATAATGTAAATTGAAGTGGTGATTGTAAGTAGTTCATCCCATCAAAGCGTATCTTGAAAGAGTATACATGGGAGACATACAGGTAAGTCAATTTAGCTTATTACACTCTGTTATACATACACAGTCAAATTGGAATGAATCTTCATGCCTCTTGTCTAGATTCCAGCACAACTCTAAGGTAGTTGACCCAATCCTCGATAACTTAGCGACGAACGAGAATCTGAATGAGCTACTTTTCATCATTTTTTTGTTTATAAATGTAATTTATAAATCACTTTAAAATTCATGAAATATATAGATAAAGACTTAAATATTAATTTGCAATTTTATTTTTTACACAATATTGTTCAAAAACCTTACAAAATCTCAATATTAATTCAAATTATCGACGGCTAGGACAACTACCTTATACACAAAATATAACCATTTACTATATCCGTGTTATTTTTTATATAAAAAAAATGTTTCTCCACTTCTTGAAATACATAATAATATGGGCTGAGTGTTTAAAAAATATTGCACGTATAGTTTCCCTACAAAATACTCTCAAAAAGAACCTAAACTTCTACCAAGTCCCCCTCCAAACAAACATCTAAGAGACAAATTCCAACGAAAAAGCATTCACTGCTATTTACCAAACACTCGCCACCTCCCCGAGATTTCCGTATCCAAGAAAACATCCATCGTTCGCCTTCATCCGTCTGTCCTTCTTTCCTATTAACTTCAAACGTTTCAGCGGCCCTCGATACACGTACCCTTCGCAGCCATCATTTCCTTTCCGCGGCTGTATATCCGTGTAACAAGTCCAGGCGCAGGGCCTCGCACATTCGGCCGCGTGTTCGTGCATGTATCAGCAACCCCTCACAGAGGTCCTCGCTCCTCCCTCTCCCCCGTGCTCCCTGCCCTCGCCTCGCTCACACACAGCCGGGGCGTGTATTTGACAGTACCTAATGTGCTTTCAAAAGCGCTCATTAGTCACTGAAACGCGGTCGCGAAGTGACAACTCGCACGTGGAATATTATACGGTCGAAGAACTTCCGCTGTGTGTCGTATCGCGCGAGCGATGCACATCCTCTTGCGCATGCACCCGCTCTCGCGTCTCTCTGTTTCTAACTTTCGCATTATACGCCCTTTGTCCGCGATTCGACAGTTTCGACAGTTTCGCAATGGAACGTGAGAATGCGGCGAAGCGGGCCAGGGAAGCCGCTTGCAAACGACGTTAAAGTTCGATCGGACGGCCGCATCTGGGGCCACCGAAATTTTTCTCTCGCCCCCATTCCGCATTGTACGTACAGGCCGCGGCTACACGCTCGCCGCCGCCCCCTCAAACCCTGTCCTCGCCGAGTGGCCCGCTTCGAATCCCGTGGTTTACCGGCTAAACGTTGTAATCAATTGCAATGCCCCCGGACTCCGCATGATGCACGGCGATCTCAGATATGGATTTAAATTCGAAGAACGTCGTCGGCAAGCCTCGGCGCGGGGGAGAGTTGGTTTGGTTGATTTGGTTGAGAAACTGTGTTGTGGAAGTGGGTTTCGCTGTTTTTTGACGATATTTTTGGAGGAAGGCAAATGAAGTGCTACGAAGAGAGGCGGGTGTGATTTTATTAATCTTTAGAGGGAGAGGATTTTTTCATTGAAATTGTAAATTTTAGTTAGTTCAAATTTATGGATATATTATACTAACATGTTCGGCAAAGTATCCAAATTTTTACGTGGCCACCGCGAACGTTATGGTATATACTGAAATTTTTAAAATTTGGACTTCTGTGGTTCAAAGGGTTTTTGATATCGCATCGCTAATCACGATTCTAAGGTCAGAGTATCTAAATTTTACACAGAAACAGTGTTGTCAACCTAAACAAGAGTAAATGAATAACAGCACTTACATTCATATATAAATATTTCTTAAAGTAATTTAATTCAAATTTTGTATTTTTTTTTTTGAATATGAAGTATATTTTAAAAGTCCAATGGGTGGAGCCATATGTTGTCAACATTGATGTCCAAAATTAGACACTTGATCTTACATAGCTCTTTAAATATTCTAAGTCTCTTCCTGCAAAGCTAAGAATTCTGACTTTTACTCGTTTGCTCGCTCAACAGAGATCTCACGATATCGAATTAAATAGATTCCAAAATTTTCTCGGAATTTTTTATGAAATCTTAATTTGTTATCACTGGAATTAATTTAATTCTTGATTTTCTAGGAAAAGATAAAGGTAAATAGTAAAAACTATTTATTCTATAAGTAAATAAAAAAAGATAATTAATCAATTTCGACAGAGAAATCTGACGATAGTTTCTAATGAAGCCGACATATTTCGGCGATGATTTCTAATTGTAAGTGCAGCACCTGCTACAAGTGCACTAGTAATAGGGGTGAGTCGAGTTGTTGCGGCGTGAATTGAGCGCTCGCAGAATGTGAAGTAATTGTGACTACTATCCAGAGTATTGAACCCTAGTGAACTGAATTTGGATCCAGTCTTGTGAATAGTAATCTCAAGATTAATTATTCATAGTACAAACTAATCTAGTTCCACGTTCAATTGGGTAGCTGTACATGCATATATGCACGTATTGTATGTGCATATAGTCCATCCAGTAACTATTTCATTATTGTAACTTTATTAAGTTACCATAATTAGTATCACACAAACCGCCCACATTCATCAAACGATTTTACTTTATATGTACTTCTATTTCAATGTTCAAAATCTGTATTCACTGTCTGTGTTTAACTCTTCTGTTTCCTTCCCGAGTTTCTGTTACCGTATTTTACATTGGTACTTGTAACGAATACATATTATTTTTATTATCACTACCTTAATGTGATTCGTTACATTCCATATCTTCAGGGTACCTTAGTATATGCTCTAAGAAGGGTACGCGATGGGAGAATGCTAAAGGGAGAATATTATTCTACCAGCCAGATACTCGTAACGCAATTATTGTTGAACTAACTCCGCGCGTCCTTTCCACCACGGGGTTGTTTGACGCTGGCATAATGAGCGTGATATTAAGAATTTAGAGGAAAACAGGCACTGTGCGCAAGGATCAGGAAAGAGACAAATTAACTTACACTTTGGCTGGCTTCCCTGGGATTCCGGTAGTCTGCCTCACCTGCGACGCGAGGCTACGAATGCCACCGGAAAAGTTGGCGGAAACGTCAGTCATCAGCCAGGTAAGAGACTCAGGAGCAAGTTTAAGGACGATGTTTGTCTGCTGATGCAGAATCCGCTTCTGCGAAACTGGGAACGCTTTCAAGTTCTATCGTATGGAAATACAAACCGCTCTGGCCGATATTTTGGCTGAGCGAGTCTCCGGGTGTTCGAGGAAAAGATTTTCTGCAAGGATTCAGCCCGAAAAGCCCTGCGACTAAATTGTTGACTCCGTATTTGCGTACACAGTGGTGCTTTGGTATATTTTATATCTTGTGTTATAAATAACTGTAGATTTAACAAGGTGTTTTTATATTGAGTGAAACACTTCGTGTGGCATTTCGTATGGTCCTTATTTTGTTCAAAGTTTGGTTGTCCTTTGCGGTATAGTAGTTTTTTCACCATACTTCTAATTACGCGAAGGTATGTTTCATTTTGAAAATTTGTCTCTGTTAACACGGATTTCAGAATTCTGTTTCAGGCAGGGGCCTCCGCAGACTTTTTCCAGAGGGCAAGTTGCATAAAAAATAAGAGGCATCGTATTAAAAATTTATTGCACAAAATACAACAAGTTACATAATAATTTGTTCGTCTCTTTATTCTGTAGTATGCGTAACAGACAAGATAAACAGAAGTATATATATTAACAAATTAATTACTGTTTATTAGTAATTATGTATTCAACAGAATTTACTGCTAATTAAATATCACTTATAACGATGTCCACGTAATATCAGTTTACAGATAAAGACATAAAATACCAGGGGTTGACTGAAACTGTTAAAATTTTCAATTAATTATAAAATAATTGTAACTTTATGACTATGACTATTACCTTTTCTCTTCCCAGAAAACTGTTATGAAATGCAGTGTATTAACTGAAACTTTTATTTCTATGTTCCAGTTAAACAGGAACATTTATTCTGCTCTGAAAAAGTGAAAATTATGGCAAGCAGATTTTCTGAAAATTGTATGTAGTAGATAGATCTGAAGTTGAAACCTTAAACTGCTCGGTGAAAATAATTATATAAACATCACAATGTGCTTTCTCTTCTATTTTATCCTGCATCCAATTACGTAAATAATACTGCTTAAAAAAAGATTCTTAACTTTTATATTTCACTGTTAAATATCTGTTCAAATGTATGTGTATGGGGTGGACGGATACTTTTTCGAGTAAGTGTATATCTGAGATACCAATTACCAGCCAGAAAAGCGTCTCGCCCTCAACAGACCTTACAATCGGCGTACAAAATTCAGCTACCTTTAGCAAACAATTGCCTGATTCGTTATTTTTAGTAAATAGATTTACTGGAGGTAATCAGTGTGTACAATCCCATGAAACCTAGCATTCGACGTCTCTGCACCAATAAAGGATATCAAGCGCGTTCGGTGCCAAAATAAATTCTTCACGTTACCCGTTATCCTGTAAAAACAACCGCCATTCCAGAAAACCTCCATCATGGCTCGAAGTCGTTAAGCCACCCCCAAAACGTACCGCCGTGTTCTCCCAAACCCTGACGCAATTGACACGTAGTCAATAACGAGCCACTTTGTAAAGAAGTGCTCATAAAAACAAGGTGTAAACCTTTACCAAAAACCGTAGCAACAATAGTAATGGACAGAACTGGCGATACAGGAGGATCGATGCAGGACACATCGCGATGCATCGATATTGGCGGATGAAGTAATATACAGGGTGGCTTTAGTTAGTGGATCAGGGTGAGAAAAAGGTAAAAATAAAATGGAGGAGCTTCAGATGCTTGAACTTTGTATGTTACTGCACAAAGCTTTGTAGAAATTCTTTTGTCAGTTAGAGAATTAGGCTTTGTTAGTTATATTAGTTATATGAAAATGAGTTACTAAAATAATAACAATATAATAGTAAATTAATTATATGAAAATGAGTCACTAAAATAATGACAATCTAATAGTAAATTAATTATATGAAAATGAGTTACTAAAATAATAACAATCTAATTATTTTACTATTATATGATGCTTTTCAACATTTTGATCCTGGATATGAACTCTTGTAAAAAATATAATATGACTCTATTTTATTTAAATGCATTACCAGGGAGCCACGTGGCGTGGGAAGCGTTAATGAAGACTGAGAAGGAAATCTAGGAATTAAGTAAATAGTTCCCACTTTGGGCTCTATAATTATCATATAATAATTCAAATTAATTATTGGGGGAATTCTTATGGTAAGTACAATTGCGGAATGTTGTTTGAAACTAAATTTAAAATTGAATAACTTTCAGTAACTGTATCTCCCCCAAGAGCTTCGTTTCGCAATACTAAAATATTTCAATAAAAAATGAAAGTAGTGAAACGAACTTACTTGGACTAATTGATACTGTATCTATAACCATTCGTGTTAACAACTATGGAGGACTGCGTAATGCTCAGCTTTGATACTACCCAGATCAAGCTGAAGATGTCTTGGTTTCTGTTAAATGGTAAATATAGTATACGGCTACGACGTAGTTAAAGTTTCTTTGGAGCCAGTAACAGTTGGCTGCCCTTCCTGCAAACGCTAATTCTTATGAAAGAAGCAGTACGAAAAATCTAATTAAAATGAAGTTGAGAAAAATGCAGATTGTTGTTCCAAATGCTGTTGCCGTGTACGCATCAATCATACTTCTGGTCAGGTAATACTGTATCTCGGATACAGGTCACTCTCTCGAACTCGACTCATCCATCCGGTCTTAATTAACGTAACTGTCTGTGATATCCAGTTGTTTCCGCGTAGATGATCGTGATCGGCAGATTCCTTCTGAGATCATCCACGATCATTTATATAAAGCCAATTGGATCGATCAGGAACGACTAATAGTAGGGAGACACAATACATTCCATTGGATTTTACTCGTCATTACAGATTTATACCTCCACTTTATAAATCTATAAAAAGAATAGAAGAAACAGGACACATTGATATTCGTAAATAGAATTTTATATGTGTAGGTATTGAATTTTGAATTATCAAAAAATTGGGAAATATTGGTTTGAATTGTTTTTGTAATTTCTTCTACTGCATACCTATAGTTTGTCAAATATGGAGCTTTGTATTTATTTTTTAAGAAAAAGGTATCGAAGAAAAAATATTTTGATATTCTAAAATATTTGTCGATAAGAAAAGGGTACAGCGATGAGAATAGATTATTAAGCATTGTTAAAATAATGAATAAAATTTAATTTATGACACTACTGTCTTTTCTATTTATTACTATCATCAATCTTTTTAGTTTAATTTACTTGATAGGGAAATTAATACACAATATTCTTTTTGTGATAGGGTATGTATATCATTATAATCTACCCTGTGCTTCGATCCATCTTCATACTCATAATATTCTTCCCCTTTCTCATTTGTATCTTATTTGTATGTCACTTCATGCATAGTAATCAGTGGCCTATCTGTTATGATTAATAAAAGGGAATTATTAATTACATGCGACACGGTGCGCTGTATCTCAAATCAGAGTTATTTGGAACATCCCATCTCGCTCATCAGATCTTAATTGCACAGCTTTCATTAAACCATTTATTAATGAGTCATTCGAAATTACGTGTTCTGAAGCAAATAAAATGGGTAACACTTACAAGGGAACCTCCCGAACTCGAAAATTCAAAAAATTCTGAAACTTTGTGGATTTGTAGGGGATTTCCTTCTGATTAGAACGCAATTTTTTTGCTGCCTAAAATCACTCTAAGGGGGTGAAATTAACCCCTGAAGATTCGGTTATTTTTCGATTTTGTGTTGTAACTCGCGAACTGTAAGAGATAGAAAAAAAGTTTCAGGACAAAAGTTACTTCTTTTAATTAGATCTATCATTTGGTAAAAAAATTATTTTACATTTCATGAGTTATATTATCTCGAAGTGATAAATATGGATTTTGATATGAAATAGTTCTTACAAAAACTCCAACATTAATATCTAAAGGATAGCTTTCAGCTTTCAAAGTTGAGATGAAAAACCAATTTAGTCCAATATTTTGGAATCTGTTAGCTGTAGCAGAAACAGGTGTGCAGTGGTAACGAAAGTCTGCCCGGAAATGGAGTAAGTCAGTAAGTCCTCGTGCAAAAAAAATATAACGGAAGCGTAAACTGAAATCTTGTCATACTTGGCTCCGTTTTCGAGAAAATCCACTTTGAAAATCCATCGAGCAGGTACGTGTCCACTTGAATGAGTTTCATATTCCTCTGTAGACTAAACAGTATTTCTGCTGGATCTGAAGCTTAAAAACCGTTCACAACATCAATAACAGAATTTAAGATAGAATTACAAACTTGTTCGAACAGAAATACTATTAGGAGATAACGATAATAGCTGGTAATGCAACGCTAATATAATTCAATACGCAAATGCTAATATGAAAATCAAAATCGGCTTCATAGTCCAATGCGTAATACATTTTGAAGAATTATATGCTTCCACTAATTTAAAGCTTCATATAAATTTAGTGTGTTGGAACATTCTAGAACTTAAAAGTTTAGGATTTTTTTCACTTTTGAAATACATAGCGTATGATACATTTGAGAAACTTCATAGTGCGCGATGTCTTCGAAAGTGATCCTTTTTAAGCGCTTCAAGCGTGTTCTTCGTCGCGTGTCTGACACGTAGGAACGTGGCTTAACATGTTCGTTAAAGAGTCTTAACCTTTTGCGGTCGAAGCACGCGATATTCCCGTCAGAGTGTATAAAAATCTGACTTTCGTTGCGAATTGTTTAAAAAAATATTACTCTATAGAAAAAGTAGCGAAGAAGTCACATTCGTATCAGAAAACTCAATTCACATCATTACTCTTAACACTTTGACGGCTACATGCTTCAAACTTTTTCAGGCCACATTATTGTAATGGAAATTTTCGAAATGCTCCTTGCTTCTAATTATCTACAATTCTCGTATTCCAAATAGTATCTTCGTAATAATAATAAGGGATGGTACCATGAATTATCTAAAATTCTTTCCAAATCAACAAGTGGATAATTTTACTAGAGCTTCCCTGCTGTTTAATACGAGTTGCTTAATATTGCTGTAAGTATTCGAGGAAAAAACATTCTCGATGCAACGCACTTTCAGATGGAAGTTTTCACATTTTTACCTGTCCACGAATTTGAAATTACTCTCGGTGGCTATTCACCACCGAACGGTTCGTACAACTCAATGTACTTTTGGAATCTAATAAATTGGAATGCAGAGGCGTAGTGCGCTCAGCTTAGTGGTAGGAGCTTTAGGAAATACACATAAGTTCAGATCAAATTCGTTAACTTTCGTACAAATGACAGCCGCCGAAGCGTTGAAGCCACTACTCATCCCCGCGGAAGCTGTCGCCTTTGTTCCAGAACTTCTTAGTTAAATTTCAGAGTTTAGAAAGGTTTATGTGTATTATGGAATGTTTCTCTACATTACTCAAAATAAGATCATGATTTCAGCAGAACAATGTTCTATTATGTTATTTGTAATATACAAAATAGTTTGTGAATGAAAATAAGCTCAAATTTACTCTAAGGGGGTGAAATTAATTCTTGAAAATCCGTCTATTTTCAATTTTGTGTTATAACTCGCGAACTGTAAGAACTTTAACACGCCAAATAATAGTCCTAATTAAACCAAGTAACTTTGGTCTTGAAACCTTTGTTCTATCTCCAACAATTCGCGAGTTACAACCCAAAACCGAAAAATAGCCGAATTTTCAGGGGTTAATTTCACCCCCATTAGAGTTACCTTTGTCAGAAAACAAAAACCGCATTATAATCAGGAGAAAATCCCCCACATATTCACAAAGTTTCAAAATTTATTAAATTTCCAGTTGCCAATCCAACTTAAAATCTCAAATAAAAAGAAAATAATTTTTTTCTCATTTTTTCTCTCAGATCCAACAACGTCGCTTACCAAATTGTGATTGTTGCCCACTTTCCCAAGTAGATACATACCCCCTTAAATTCTGAGCTCCCCCCTCGGCTGATCCCGCATCAAAAGAGAAAACTCGTCAAGCCGCATGAATAGCCTCCGCCAGAGGTAAACCAAACATTCGCATCCCTCAAGCGTATTAAGAGACACCCTTCTCCGCGAGTTACACGGAAGAAGGGCGCATCGGAATTAGTATGTAACGCGCTCGTCGTAAGCCTCCCCCCCCTGCGAATGGCGGTCAAGGATCCGCGGAAACAGCGGAAACGTGGGAGTCGCCCTGCGAACCCTCAACCCTCAAGGAACTTAATATCCGTGTACACGCGAGTCCGACCACTCTGTTCCAGCGTGCTATACATCCCACTCGGGGGATACCGATATTGAAACGTAAAAAAGATTCAATCAGTCGCGAAGCTTCAGCGCCAATCAATCACCCCTTCCCCGTGCCATCCAGCTTTAGGACGCAAAAGCTCTCTCGCGCGCGCAGCCCGCACTGGGGCGGCTGATCGCGACGACGACGCTAAAATGGCCGAGGGGGCGAAACGAAGGGGGTCGGAGAGGGGGGTGGGTGGGTGGAGGAGCGGGCCGGGGGCAGAAGAAGAGAACGAGGCGACACGGGGCGGGTAGGAGGGAGGAGGGGGTGGGTGGAGGAGGCAGGCAGGAGGTTGTGGGTGTCAGGGGGGCCGAGGGTTGGCGGGGGAGGAGAGAAACGAGCTTTCGGGTTGCACGACCGAGTCGACGCACTGGAAGCTCTCCGTGCTTGCGGCGGGAGCTTCAGTAGCCGCTTGTACGTCGACCGGAAGAGCTCTTCTCGCCGTCACGCCGTCCCGAGACGCGCAGCGCGCCACCGCGGACGAAAGATCCTCGGGGATCCAGCTCGGTACATTTAAATGGTCCTTTCCCCCTCGGCTGGATTTCTCAAGGCCTCAGGCCTCGTCGCGGCTTAACACCGCCGGATCTCGCGCGGCCACGGATTTTTTTAAAAAGAACACCAGTGAAGTGCACAGTGAATGGATCTACCGAATAGGTGTGACAACCGAGGGGAACCGGAAGTCTTAACATGAACGCGGGGCTGTGATCCGTGAACGGGCGCGTATGTGTTGTGTAATTGAATAAACAAAAGCGGAGGCATCATGAGGAGTGTCGCAAGATATCGGCAACCGCGTCCTACCACCCTCTCCGCATCGCTTTTCATCGTCCTGGCCGTTTTCGTAACCGGTAAGAGAAATCGCCGCGTGACAGGGACAAGCACCGCGGGGGTCCGCGCGATCCTTCTTCCGCGGCCCGTTCGATCTTCCCCGTCGACGTCGCCGCGTCGATTCCCTTGAAAAATCCCTCCCACCGCCGGCCAACGAATTTTTCTAACCGACGAAAAACGAGATGAAAGCGCCGGCGATTTTTAAATATCCGAGGGAATAGGGGTGGGTCACTGGGAAACGCTTCGATTTTAATTCTACTGATATAGGAAGATCGTTTTTACGGGTAGAGTCACTCGAACCACGGATACAGAGGATTTACATGATCCTTTTATTCTTTGTTTGATACTCAACATGCCCGCTGACGTCGCGCGTCCGATTGTCGGAAGTGCATCCGTCAGTGGCGATCGAAATATAGGAGATCCTTTAACGTCTAGATCGAGGAGTCAGAAACTAGCAGCTGCCCGTCTCGAAACGTTATAACTAAGGGTGTAATATTCCCGAGTGAAAGATTTTATAAATTTCAATTTCGACGAAAGCTGCCTTTGTTCATCGTTAGTTTCCTGACCAGTAAGACAGCACTGTGTAACAGCCAATTTATACTGTGGTTTTTATGCTCCGTCTGCTCGGAGCTTTGATTTCCATAAGAAATCAATTACCAGTCTCGATCGCGCAAACAGAGCCTTCAAGCGTCTCGACCGTAAACGCCGGATAGTGTAGTTTGTGCTTTACGATTCGAACGGAAGAAGAAGCATGTCATCGCGCAGAGTTCCCTGCCTTGGCTACTGACGTTTATTCTTTCGCCAGTCACTAGAAAATTCTTTCACGCGGCCTTTTGAGAAACCTCGCCAGGAGACTAACGCGACCAAATTGGAAATCCTATTTCCCGAATGCTCGTCGGCGTTTCGTCACGGTATAGCTACAGCTAGAATCGACGGAGGGTTCGGTAGCGTAACTGGATGTCATTCGTCTTCGCGGAGGCGTTCGTTCGACGCTCGATTTCGGGGGTTGAGGAATCGCAGGTGGAAATTGACCGCGGTATTTTGACTGGAGTTTTTTGGAAGAGGGAACGAAAGAGACACCCGCTCTGCCGGAAACACCATTGCGCATTATTCGATTTCGTGGAAGCCAGTGCACTCGTGGAACTTGGAACGATCCCCGTCAGATGACCGTACTTTCCGTGGATCCTCTCTAGGCGACGATTGCGGCGGATGAAAAAGTTTCTATATCGAGGGCGGCCGAGACGTCACGATCTTCTTTCTTTTGTGTCGTACAGAACTGCCGTGGAATGGGATTAAAGTAGTTTCTCCGAGGCGAAAATAGTGATCGCAGGTGAAAGCAGTCACGTACGCGAGTAAACATAGTTCAGCTCCTTAACGCGACAAAAAGCTTCGAATCTTATTGCGGCTGGGGCGAAAGTGATGTCGCTGAAGCGTTCCGAAAGTTTTGCTCGTTGAATCGTTCGTTCGTTGAAAGCTCGAATCACTTTAGGGAAAATCTGGGGTGGACGTTGAGGGAAGGTGTTAAGCTGTAATGGTAGCAAGCTTATTGATAATATCTTGTAGGGGCATAGTTTGTTTACTGGGAAAGAGGGTGCTAGAAGAGGATGGGAATGTAGTAAGGGGTAGTTGAATATCAGGGGTGGTTGTTGTCATGTGATAATTACGAAGTGAGATATGGTATTTGCAAATTTACACATTGGTCAACTTTGGATGTCACTTTGATACTTGGTTCGTTTAGTAATTTATATATTTTTGTTTGACAATTGTGAAGATGTGACTTGTCATTTTTTAGTGGACCTTCTCTGGTAAACAGTTTAGGCTAATTCGTCGCAAATATTTGCTATGATATTAAGGTCAGGAGATATAGCAGGTTAATTTAAAAGTTTTAGGTATATTAGTCACATGAATGTTGCCTTTTTAGAACTATCAAAAGTACTTACATTTCTCTGCAGCAAGTCTATCGCAATTCGTTTGCATTTCTTGCTGAATTAGATGTAAATATCTGAAATTGATTTCGTGTCAACAAAGTGAATATTTGCTTTTTCGCGATAATCCTTCTCCACCCGTCTGTCGACATGTTTGAAAAACTGGACCTTCTCTTAAATTATGGGAATAAAATGAATACCATTCGAACTATCTAAAATAGATTTACTCTCACTTGAACAGATAACTCTTTCTACCTCTTTATCTTTCATTTCATCTGCTCTTCTTCAAAAATTTCTTCGCTGCTCTAGTTAGTGACGAGTTGTCCATGGTATCCGTCGCGTTCTTTTCTTCGTTGAGCATGATTATACCTACGATTGTAAAAGTCATTGATTATTTAGAACTACTTGTTTCATTCAGCTTCATTTGCTGTATGCGTAATGTTTACTAGAAATTATTATTAATAATGGAAGAATACTACTTACGGTACGCGGTCTTCTACAATTTGTAGTTTTCTGATATTGGTTTACGTTCACACATTTTAATCGATTCTAATATTTAAAAAGATCAGTTAAATATCTTTGTTCCCTAAAATTGTTACATTTATAATTCTACGAAGGTTTAATTTAACAAATAATTTATTCGAAATGCTTAATACACTTCGATGTCGCTTTTTCATAAGCTAATTTCAAATCCCACGACCATCTTACTACGTCTATGATTATGGTTAGTAAAAAGAAACGTTTCATAGAAAATAAAATATTATTAATACCCTTTGCCATTTGCTGCACCTACACAATTACTTCCAAATGATTTTCATAGAGAGAAGTGCAAGCTGGACTAAACACTATGCCGATTTTTAGAATTATTAATAACCTTCGAGTGCCTTATTTTATTATCCTGGAGTGTATATAATATAAAAATAGAAAAGTTTTCGTCTCGTTGCAAGCTTTTTCCAAAAGTGATTAGTTGAAGTTTCTGACAGTTCCATGATACGAAACGTTACTTTTTTATATGTCTAGTTATTTTTAGAAGAAACTAGATTCCGTGTCACGGTGTAACCGTTAAATAATCACGATTAAATGTGACAAGTGTAACATATCATTTTCCATTTCACATTTCGCGTGTCATATGCGTTAATTCTAATTGAAATTTAATATTAGTTGTGACTGTGGAACAGGATTGTAGAACGAAATTAATAGTGGATTATACATATGTATAAACACTATAAACAGCGTCGTACATTAATTAGTATTTATTTAAACACAAGTTGAATTAACAAAGACAAGTTAATTCTAATTTAATACATTTAAATTTTTCTCAAATCTTCGAGATCCAAATGTATAAAATAAACTTTACGCAATATTATTTCACACAATTCTAATACAATAAAATAAAAAATCCTGGCTCATAGGGTTTATTAACACAAAAGCTTTGTCGGATTATGAGTGGTTCTGAGCAACTTTAAATAAACAATATAAACTGAAATTCATTCTTCTAGTGGTTAAAATGCCTTCATATAATAAAAGTCTTTCTAAAACGATTTTGTATTTATTAAATACGAGTGTATTTTAAAAAATACCATCAATTTTCATTAAGACGTATTTTATCCTGGAGAAGTATTGTATAAACATGGAAGCATATAAAAAATGTAAAGTAGACATTGAGAAATAACAGGCATTAGACGGTGTGCACTTGTGAGGTGTATTATATGAACTCCAAACTTAAATTGCAGACGAGTAACCGCTTGAAGGACCTGGTTTTTCATGTAGAAAACATTAATCAAGCCTAAAGGGACGTTTCTCTTAAGTGTGACAGCCCGTTGGAAACTATTAAATGACGTAAGGGGAATGATTTCTGCGGAAACTTGCACAATTTCTCCCTCGCAATCTTTACGATCTCGGCCAGCTATTCCGCAAGAACGGAAGCCTTACGGGTTCCTTTTAATTTATTTCCGCAGACTTTTACGTTCAATTAATACAATTAAGTAACGAACAGGAATAGGTCGCCCAGATGAAATTACTTTCCGGCGGCGTGGTGTACTACAAGTAAATCTCTCTATTAGCCTGGAATCAATTTACGATCGCAAAGAACCTTGATTAACAAGCTCGGCGGTTTCGTTAACTAATTTATTTATTTCTCCCGCGTCCTAGAAATTACATATTTGCAAACCTCACCGTTGAAATTCGTTGACAGCTCTGGCAATCAATAGAAGAAAATAAGATGATCGTTAGAAAATATAACGATCAATTATTGTGACCATTTTTTAATCACTTCTATGTCAAATGGAGTTTATATTATTGCATTATATTGAGTTGAGAATTTTTTATTTTCTCCTGCAAGAAAAATGAGCGATCGTACTTTTTTTTAAATATGAACGTACTCTTTGCAGAAATATTATTGAACTAATCAGCACAATGAATTTATGGCTATAAATTCACTGTCTGCTTCAAATAGGCCACCACGAAGAATATAGAATCAGTTTCCAAAGCAAATATCAATGAAAAGTAACTTTGTACACGATCGCGGCATTCGTTTTTATTCCCTGAGCAAAATGCTGCGGAATAAAATGTGCGCCGTTCCATTTAGGAACGATTAAATGGTCGTTTTTCGTGACAAAAATACAATATTGAAATGTTTGTAGCGGCAATTTATTCTCTGGTTGAAAAGCTAACGAACCTCTGCTAGGAATATTTTTTTTCGCGAACTATTGCAACTAACAAGTTGTACCGTCGCGATGGTTGCCAAAAGAACCCTGTGTATCTGTACAACAACATGGCAGTAGCATTTTTCCTTCTAAAAAACAATTTATTTCGCACTGTGTGCACTACCATGCATCTCCTTTAAATGCACTATTCCAAATATCTTCCTACAAAATTTAAAAAAAATAGTGTAATGAAAATAAAAATGGGAATATATACTATCGTGTCCACGACCATAAATTATATAATCAATCGTTAATTATTCATAAAGCATTACAATTGGGGTTGCGTCTATATATTTTAAAAAGTTTGTGTATTTAACCACCACAATTTAAAAGAATACAATCAAATTCCCAATGATTTTATTCACAAATTTTATACCCTATGTACATTGAAGGGTTTAAAAATGAAAGAATTTGTATTTTGTAGGATTAATTGAACTATTAGGGTTAAAATTGCTCCACGATGTTATTTTCTATTCCACGATTTTGTGTTTGGTACGACTAGCTTTGGAAAAATATCTTTGCTCGATCGACACGCGAATGAGTTGACGCGCAAAGGGTTGAACGCTTCAGCTCATCGTTGAGGGGTAGTCATTGCTGCGACAAGTTGGGTGACAGTTTATTAAATAGGATATTTCAACATTGATTAAATTATATTATTTAGTCCCTTCATTATTCTCTGTCTTCATTTGTTTAAGTGTACAAATATCACTATAAATTAAAAAAAAAACTTTTCCGATTACAATATTATCCTTTATTTGTTTCTGTGAACTACATAAAGATTCATTTCACCCTTTTTTCCTCCAAAAATGAAAGTTTAGAGATCATTACTCGAAGTCAAAGAACTTAGGGAGCACCTAGGACCCGCAAATCTAAACAAAATATATTCAGCAAACCTATGTTTGCAAATCAGTTCTAATTGCATACAAGTGGACGATTATTCGAGGTGTGAATTTTATATCAATTTAGTGTAGGTTTACTTTGCATTTCAATCTAATTTCTTAAACAAAAGAAAAACACAAACGAGGCCAAATCAGAGGGGAATCAGTGAACAAATTGTTAAACAACTATATTTCATGACATCTCGGGAAACAGTATAATCTGTTTCCGTTGCTAACCTGCAAAGCATTGTTAAACTCATTCATTACCCCTTCCACAACAATCATCGAACCGGGCTTTGATCTGGACCGTTATGGCCGCATAATCAAAGCTTCGTACTCGACGAAATGTCGATAACGACGTTACAATAAGTGCGTCACGCAAACTAATGCAGCATCGCAGAACTATTCTGGTTAGAGGATTTTAGGATATCAAAGCGAATACTGTACATACATACATCACAGGTTACATCAATTACCTCATATACTTTAATACATGCAGATGCATATTAGACTAATAGCTGTCTGCCTTGACTGTGTACATTATATATTGGAACAATTACGCGTTTCCTCGTCGGGAAATTCAGACGCAGGTTAATCGTTGCAGCGGTGAATAAGATACTGAAATCGACGCACCTATTAGACCCTAAAGTGTTTCCAATCACGTTGACGTTTCAACATAATAACTCTATTAATAAATACAATTTATAGTAAAATTTCGCTATTTTAAATAAGCACTATTATACGAGAATTTGTAGATATACAATTATGCAAATTTTCTACTTTTAAAATTTATATAATGGCACAGTTTAATTGTGGTTTTCAATTCCTTATTTTTATCAACTATTTATAATAAGAAAAATAGATTATTCACGCACACCCTGGATTAATTATTTTTCCTCCGAATTGATCTGCGCGGTGTGTTCTATAAATACCGTTCGAATAATTTGAAAAGAAAAATGGAATGACGAATGGACAGGAGAATATCAAACGGTAGGAAACAATTGCCGTTGACAGATCGTAAAGTTAAAATATTCCGTACGTTAATGGTTGGTCGACCCATAAATGGAGTATCAAATTATGCATGGTAGTGGTTTAATTTAAACGACGAGTTGTCGTTGGGAACTTTCCCTCGTGTCACACCTAAGTGTAACAAGTGAAGCTGGGACATTTGGCTTGTCCGAGGATTTCAAGCAAAGGTGATAGTAAAGAAAGGAGAGATAACGTATCTGTAGCATCGAAGAACATGTGTAAAGTGTAGGTTGAAACCGCTGCCAGTATAAATCAGTGCCAAGATGCTTCTGGAAGTTTCGAGGGTACATAGTCAAGGAACTATGCTCTCGAAAATGAATCTCGCGCTGGAGACTTGTAGGGTTGGATGAAAACACTTTAAGAATTATTGCTGATAAAACCCAATTGTATTTGTGGGAGAGCTAGTTCAAGCAGCAAGTAGGAGTTAGAACTCGACTCGTGTAACGATCCAACGTCAAATGAGAAATATTGGATGAACTTGCGGATATGGATAACGGGTAACCTTTGAAATGACAGTAATCGTGAAAAAGGAATGAACGTGGATTCTGATGTTGGGATTAAAAAGAATTATTTTCTGAAAAACCTGTAGAAAATTAAAAAAATGAGTACTGTACAGTAATATTAAATGCCACACTGAAACCTCGAGAAGGACAATTGATTATTTGCTGAAATATGAAACAGAGACAGAAAAAGAGCAGCAGAAAAGTTTCATTGTCAATAATTACAGCGTTGGAAATCGATGTTATAAGAAAAATTGTGAAATTATTATACAAAGTGAGTGTTACAAAAATATTCATTGAGCATTGACTCGTCAGATTTTCATCTCACAATTATCTCGGAAATATTTAGAATCGAAAGAAATGAACGTAATATATGTATAATGTGAAAATTGCAGTTGAGAAATTTTTAAGATGAAGAAAAGGAAACTCGAGAGTGACGGAAATGGCAGAGTTGCACAGGTGGGAATTATATACTTCATAATTAATGATTAAGAGAGCACTTACTTGTACATTGACAAATGTTACGAAGAGAGCTGTATTATTTATAGACTGATCTGATAAGAAAGCAAGGGAGTGTGTAAAGCCTGAACCACGATTAGAGTCCATTGGGAATGACAGCCTCAACAGAGACGAATAGGAAGATGAAGAGGAAGGAGGAGATGATCTGAAGCATTCTCAAGCATTTACACGCTTACATACATTTCACGTAGAATTGTAGAATAGTGTAGATAGAAAAGTAAAGGTTGTAAATAATTATCTACTAACCGTAGAAAATTTTCAAGTTTCAATGTTTTCATCTTAGAGTTCATCAGTATGGTGTGTCATAAATAATTCAAATAACCTGACCCTCGATTAATTTGGACAAGTAAAGTTCTCCACTAGTGCACCGCAGTGATAACGTTAAATCTGCCGACAAAATTTTGTGATCACACTCGATTAAAATGCTGGCGTTATATTCCCGACGAAAGTGTGGCAGAAGTAGTGTGCGCGTGGATTTGTTTGCCAGTAGGTGAAAGTCATCGCGCGCAAAAGTGCCGCAACGAGCTACAAAAAAGATGTTCATCAGTCACCAGCTTAATTGCTTTCGCCGTTTGTGCAGAAGATGCAATTAGTGCTAGCCTACCAGCATTCGTTGCGACGTGCTGACGAGGGATGATCAAAGAGAGTTCAAATCTGTAGTGAAACGAAAATTTCTGGCTTTTCACTTTGAAGAAAATGTAATCGATTCTCTAAAAGTGCGACAGGTACCTATAAAAGTGCAATAAAAATAGTGCGTCCATGAATCAATGACAGTGAAAACGAACGATAGGCAGATGATAGAAATGGGTTAGTTGTTGGTGGGCCTGTAGAAAAGAGGAGGAAAATGATTTAGAATTGAACCAAACGGGTGTATATTTTTTCTGACTCGTTGTGATGTCGAGTTTAAAGTGATCATACTAAATAAAGTCTGTTTTTTGTAAAGAAAGCTTTAAAAAGTTTGGATACAGTTTTCCAGTTTTTAAAAAGCCAATCTTGAAGAGAAATTTACAGAAGAATGGTTTACTTATAATTTCCATGTTGGAAAAATGACATAGATAGCAATAATGTTTATTTAGAAATGTTAATCCTTCTCAATTAGAATTTTGGAGATAAAAAATATTTATGTTTCTGGTTAAACGAATTTAAGACCAGTAACATGATGACTACATGATGACTAACATAAATCTAATCTCGTAAAAATCGTAAAAGATTTTGCGTGGAACGAATTGTTATCTAAATAGTAAAGAGTGAAAATTTGAGGAAGCTTGTACGTTGATCAATGAATCGTCGTGATATAAAATTTGTACACTTTTAGTTCTCATAAGGTAAAGAGAGAATCAATTATTTCTAAATTATTAATCAGTTCGGTCACGCCTTTTCTAAATTCTATGGATTTTTGTATTAAATATTAGAAGATACTGTAATAATAGGTTTGATAAACAATGGAACGCTAGATCTATTATTTTTCAGGATAATTAAAAAGCATCCCACACTCGAAGGCACATAATGTTTTACATAAATTGTAACAGCGAATAGAATTTAAACATTTATAAACACGATGAAATAAAAAAAAAACAAAGGAATTTTTAAAGTGGAACAGTGTGGTTGGCTAGCCATGTATGCAGAAACATAGAACTGTTTAATTAGGATAAAGCGATATTAACATTTAAATGATTTCCTCAATAAACCATTTCTTAAGAATTTCAAAACCCCACCAGAAGTATTCATCTCTCGAATCATTAATGCCCAAGACATTCAGACGGACCTCTTCATTTGAGAAAAGTTGCATTTCTATTTGCGAGGAAGTGTTATTACACTTTGCAGGTGCGTGGTTGCACCTGTAAAAGAAATAAGGTCGCGAGGAATCAGGTCGCACGATGGCATTCAACTGCATACCCGACATTTTTTTTTCTGTTTTTAACCGAAAAAAACAGACAAACATTCCGTCCGAATTCCGTAATTCGCGTTGCACGCGTTGCGAAAATAGAAAGGTAACGTTACCTAAAATGAGAATGAAGAAATTAAACATTTATATGACGTATAATGACCGTGTTGTTAATGTTAGAGAACGTGGGTGATGATTTGAAGGAGAATTCTGTATCTCTTGAAAGTTAGGACGGCTAATAGTGTTCGGTGACAAAGCGTAAAGGGGTTTAGTCGAAGTAAAACCAATTTAATCAGAGAGCACAGAGTGGAAAGACTTAATTCCACTAGTGGCACTGGGAATCGACACTGAGCAAAGATTGGGGAAGTATCGGGATCTGAGAAGAGGGTTTTCATGAAGTGTCTGTGGCAAAATTTATCTAGAACACGAAACAGTTTGTGTGTTTCATTGTGAAACCAGCTTAACATCTGTTCCATGATTAGATTACTTCTAGAGATTATGAAATGCGTTCTGTGCATCACTTTTTAATAATAAATGACAATGAGGGATGTGCAGGTGGAGTGAAAATCCGTACTATATTTAAAATCAAATATTAACGCAAAAGGAAAAGTAGTTTGGAGGAAATCAAAAGTAAAAATGGCAATTAAAATCTATTTAAAATTAAAACAACAATCACCGATACCTAATTGTTAAGAAATTTATTTATCTACGTCTATAGAGTGTTACAAAAATATAGATACAAGCTTTCCTGAAGTTATTATCTTTAACACTATTACTACCAACAATTAATGTATACCTATTTCTACGAGACCAGTAAAAATGACTGGTTATTTATAAAATACACTACGCAAGGAAAATAAACCTTATTTCATATTTTTTAATTATTATATTGTTAAAAAAATATACATAATATTATATATACGTATACTACTTAGAAATACACTTTTTTCTTACTTATAAATGGTAAATTTATTACCAAATATAAAACCAGTCATTCTGACTGCTTTGGTAGTTCTACTGTTAATGGAACTTGCAAAGAGGAATAGAATTGTCTTAATAGACATATATATTCGTAAACTAATTATTCCTGAATTATTCATTTTTTTAATAAAAAGTTCTTATTAAAACTTCTTGCTACATTAGAGTTGAGTAAGTACCTGTAACGACCTATTTTCAGTTCACACCAGATCAGTGGAAAAGCTGAAAAATAGCTGCAAGTATAATTAGTAAATTATTTAGAGTCAGAGAAGCATACCTAATCAATCACAAGAAATCTATTCTCAGACCGCCAATTATTCGTACTATCTCTTCGACATTTTACACCATTAATAAAATATCAAGCATTCTGTAACACGCCTAATCCTCCAAGAACTGTCAACTCATAACAAAAGTAAATGGAACAAAACTATTAAATTTATTAGAACTTTACTTCCTTCAATGAAACCCAACAACCATTTCCCTCCGATGCCCTGCACTATAATAATCCTCGATCACACACGAAGACAGGATAAAGAATTTTCAAACACTGCAATTATAAACTTGCCCCACACCTTATCATCTCCCATTTTCTTCACCTTATACTTACTAACTATCATTCATCCCCCACCGACTTCTCCTTATTCCCAGGAAGCTTAATAATATCAATTGCTGGAAGTTATTACATCCGCTAAATCCTTCCTCTCGAAATAACAGAAATCTGTCGACGAGCCAGTCTAAACCGAGACGCGGAACAGCCTCGTAAAAACTAATAGCCCACACATCGATGCGTGCGAGCAATCACGATCATTAAGCTTTTTTGCGCTGGAAAATAAACGCCGAGGAGCTCGGCGCAATTTTCCAATCGCGTATACAGAAACTGCCCCTGACACGGGATGAAACGAAGACATAGAGATAAAGTGAGACAGGGGTGGTGGGGGGGGGGGGGGGGGGGGGAGGTCCAAGAGGGTGGCGAGCGTTAATCGCCGATCAGATCGGGTTTTCAACGTCGCGGGGAACTTTTGTTGGATTTACACGGCGGCATAATTAAAGTGTCATGCGGCGAGTAACGTTGATAGCGCGTTAAGGTAAAGAAGGCCAAAGTAACGGGCGCCCGCGCGCGCCTTTGTTCTTCGACGCCGAGCGAGGGCTTAGTTGTGAGAAATTAAGCAATTAAGCCGTGTATTTTACGAGCGGAGATCCGAGTTCCATATGCAGCCTAGCCTCCCGTACCTAAAGTCGTTGGCTCCACGAGCGTGAGTAAGAACGCGGTGTTATTAAGACATCGCAAAAGTGTAGGGACGTCATGGAGGAGCCAGTCGGCGGGACTAGCGAAGGGTGAAGGGTAGAAAAAGATTAGAAAGGAACACGAACTTTCAGCTCGGTTATTTAGACGTAATTATTAGGTTATCTCAAAAGCCTGGGCGTATTTTTGTTTGACTTTTTCACGAAGTCATGCAACGAAATAAGTTTAATCGTAAAGTGATTTCCCTGTTTTTTAATGAGTTCCTGTCCTAAGTGGTGGGTGCCTCGGTCAAAAAAATTTAATAGGTTTGGGGAAAATGTACTGGCTGCAGTTTTTTGTAATCACAAATTAGTCACATTGGGGTTAATTGCAGCCCTGTTTTTTTAAGCTTTTAAATTTTGAGTGATAATTGTGGATTCGTAATGCTCGTACAGTCGTGATGTAATAGTCTTTGTTAAGAAATGTCAAATTTGATGTGATTGAATTTGTAGTTGAAAGAGATTTTCCATTGTTGAGGAAAATAGCGGTATTTTTATTTTTATTTTATTTACGGGAAATCCCATTTGAAAGACGTAAGAGCGCGATGTTTGAATTTGAAAACTGCGTTTTGGGTGCGATACACTCCGTGTGAATACAAAGGGTTACCACCTTAATGACACAGTAAATTTTAGAAAAACGTTGAAAAATTATAATCTTTTTTTAGAGAAACGTAAAAAAACTACAAGCTTTTTTAGAAAAACGTTGAAAAACTACAACCTTTTTTATGTTTCTATTTTACGATAGAAACGTTTATGGACTGGGATGAAACACTGTTTTCGAAAAAATGTCTATTTTTTATTCTATAGAACGTAATATTACGGAGGTCTAATTTTCATACCGTTAAATTACCAATCAATCAATTTTGCAACAGTTTCTCTCTTGTTAGAATTCTCATTAGTAAGTTAGTAATTTCGTAAAGGTATGTTCAAATTTGCAACGGTAAATTTTCTGAGATTTCTCGCAACTTTCATTGTCAATGCCAGAATGATATATTTTTTCATAATTTATATATTTTTCAAAGAACTTATCATTCTGCTATTTCCATTGCAATATTAAGTCAGTGCAAAAGTTCTATCAAAAGTCTTTTTACATTTACCAGAAAAAGGCAAAATGTTATACATAGATAGCCAAAGAAAATACTTTGATTAAAAAAGTATGAAGCCAACGAACTTTTGCACCGATTTAATATAACGTGTTCGTTAAACGTGTGTGATTCTAGTGTCACATGGAAATTAGTGGATCCCATTTCACGTGCTACGATTGTCACGTGAAGCAGACTCTATCTTTGAAGTATTATTGCAAAGGGAATGGCTAGTGAGGACAGGGATGGGAGCTTGGATAGGCGTAGAAGATTTTAATGCAGCCACTAGAGGGGATTTCATAGTTGCATCCAGTTCCTCTGAATTTAGATGAAGTTGGACTTTTGTCTGTTAAAGCTAACAGTCCGCTGGAGTGCGAAAGTGGCATTCGAAAGCTTCTCGTCTATATAAAGTCTAGCTTCATCGGTAATTCAGGGAAATCCTATTAACCTAATTACATAACTCCCTAAATTGTGTATCTTCTCGAGCTTATTCCACGAAGAAAGTGCACCTGCGCCTGTAAGTCGTAGCAGTTTCCGAATCGCCGCTGCCGTTCGACGTTGCACCGTCAACTGACTCATTTACTGTTTGCAAATGATTACCGTCTCGTTAATTGCAACTAAGAACAGCATTTTAACCGTGGGTTGGTTTTATTAAACTGAAAATGAAAGTAAATTATCTAGTAACAATGAGAGAAATCTATGATATAGAAATAAGAATTAGATAAATTGCTTTGAATAATTATTAAAAGGTGGACACACTTAAAGGCGTTTAATTGTTTTTGTAAAATATACGGAAGGTTTCTTAATTTCGTATGAAAATTCAGCGGGGTAGAAGATAAGTTTGAAAGAAATTATTACCTCTGCGAATCTACGTTTTGGGAAATTTAATTTCCCAAATTCTAAAGAAACCAGAAAAATTTGGTAATCGTATAAAATTGTTTGTGTAGATTAAATTCATTATAAATAATTGATAATGACAAAAATTAATTTTTTGTTTTCTACGTGCTACAATCATTCTATGAAAGGTAAATAATTTTTTGCTCATCGGTAAATATTATATACTGGCTTCTAGAAAATTATAGCAGGGATGAAACTAATGAATCACTGTACCTAACCCCTTTGCTATTTGCACGGGCTCTCAAAAAGCTTCGAAATTGTTTCTCTCAAAAAGGGAAGCATCGTCAAAGAAACTTCATTCTGCATTTTTCATGCATTTCCGTCGAAGAAATGTCCGTTTCGGTGTTGTAACGAATTATACACGTCGAATGTCGTGTAACGCGCCGTGATGTTTGCCTCGATTCATAGGGAATGGAGTCCAAGCGATAAGATCGTGTCTGCTGTAAAATTAGACTGCTCCGCTCCTCATTATACGAGAATAATGTTGACGGAAGGAAGAGAATAACGAAGAAAGTTACCGTTTGTATTAAACTTTTGATAAAATGCCTCACGGTGCTACCGCTGGTACCGAGACAAGCGATTCGCCGCGTCAAAGTGAATCCCCCAGCGCTGCAAACGAATCGTTAAGAAGAACGGTGATGTTATTTTTACATCGTAAATTCAATTGACTCGCTACGGGAATCTTTCGACTGGAACCTGTCGAAGGAAGCAGCTTGTGGAGTGAAATTAAAATAGTGGTATCTAGAGATAGAAATTTAATGATTTTCACAGAGAAATGTATGCTCGTTCAGCTGAATTTTATTATTACATACCGCAAACTGGGGAAACATTCGCAGGTTTTTGTAACATTTTGATATATAATACGAAAATTAACATTTTGCATATTTTGTTATTGTACTACAAGTTAGGGTATATCGGTTTTCGAAAACCGGGTTTGAAAACCGTTGTGTTGTGATAAATTTGTAAAATTGGAAAGCAGGTTTTAAATTTGAAAAATTTAAATTGATTTTTAAATTTAAAAATTTGGATTTAGATACTAGAGTTAATATGTCAAAAGTAATTAATGATTTAATTAAAAACGATAACATTTTTAATTGTAATCACCTTCATTTCATTTCTTCTTAACTATGTTCCAATCCATAATTAATCTTCCATTCACCTAGACTAATTTTAATATCAAACACAATCCTTTAAAGATTGTCGAGAAATAACAGCATCCTCTAAAACGTACACACAGTTTTCCAGCACCCATTTCTATTACCCACATTTCTCGTGGCAAAGGAAGAAACCGATAACCTTATTATAAGAAATTAAAACACTAATTATAAAATAATAGCTGCAGGCCTGTGCATGCAATTAATATAATAGAATACAGATAATTCATATAATTGCAGTTGAAACGAAAGGGGCAATCGACAACTCTACCATCCCACTGTCATTCAGCCTGTAACGCCGATATTCCCGAAGTACAATCGTGTAAAGTCTGAGGTCATAAATAAATATGAAAGCTGACCTTTCAGAACCGATAAGTGGTTGAAACGGCGAATGCAGTTGTCGGAATACCCTGGCATAGTTGCTTCAAAGAAGAGCATGGATGGATAGGGAACCACTTCACATTCGCGTGGTGAAGAAAAGTTGAGGGATAAGGAGAGGCGAGGAAGGGAGAGAGAAAGTTAGTAACAGGGAGCTGGAGTGTCATAACCCCGATAAACCCTTGCTGATTCCTTCGGAACTTTAGTCACACTGGGAGCGGAATCTTCGTGATTACCATTACTCCCGACTGAAATCCTTTTTCCAAACATCAACGCCACCCCTTAGCGTGTAAGTAGAGGGTAGGGAGGCGAACGGAGAAATATGCAGGTCGAAATGAATCCATTTCAATTTGCAGTAAACTATTTGCCAGCAACGATAAAGAAACCGCGGTGGATGGGAACTGCGAAGAGGGAGATGGAAGGGAAGCAGTTTAAAGGGGTAGGTTTAGCAGGACAATCCAACGTGTAAATCAGAAAGAGGGGTGGGCGTAAAGAGAAAGACGCAAAAGAGTTTATCAGCCACGTGTGCCAGTAATTCTGTGCATGGAAAAGTGTAGGGTGGTTGCCCGCCAAGCCATGTTCTGGCTTTTGACTTGACCGATGCAAAGAGTGCTTTGTGAACGTGTACTGGAGGATGATAGTCGTCTGGTTTTAGATCAAACGGCAGAAACTCTACAACGCAGAGGACGGGGGACTAACCGTTCGTTTTTTAAACAGCACGAAATGATAAAATGGGAGCTAGATGTAACCCGACATGCAAGTAACGTAGAAATGTCCCTGTCCTGGGGGGAGTTTCGAAACAAAATATGACGCAACGCAAAAGTAGATTCTCTACGTATATATCAACTTAAATAGTAGGATGTTGTTAACCATTTGCAGTATAAAAAGAAGCACAAGATGTGAGAATGTGAGAAATAGTGGGAAGTTAATATAATAAACAATAAGGGTGAATTCATACCAGAGTTTGGCATTATCTAAATAAAAAAATATTTAATAACGGATCAAATGAAAGTTACTTTAATTGTAGATTAGTTAACGAATATATGTAGTTAATTTTTTTATTCGTCGAGCGTTTCAACTTCGGCGTCGAATAAATTTTTCAACTTTATCTTTACCTTTATTCGACGTCAAATAATTTTCTGACGCGCGTTTGTGCTGCCGATTAAAATTATTCGACGTCGAATAAAGTTGAAGTTGAAAAATATAATGGCGAATAATTTTTTAAACTTTTATTTCTTAATCGAAATTTATTTAAATAAAAATTTTGTCCATATCTGACTCATCCTCCAATATAAAGCACTTATCAATTTACATTGATTTATTCGTAACATAATGTGCACCTGATCTTCATTTATTTAAAATAACCGGGAGTCGATTATTGTTTGTACCTCATAATATAAAAATCCTGTGACTATTACAATAAAAGTAGTACATGCGTCTGACTATTAGAATATTTTCACGTCCATGCGTTTCTCCCTACATTAATTTTATCCTTGAAGTGTAAATAACTAGTATGCTGATTATGCACCATCTATAAATTATCACATCCGCTGAAACGGAAGCAAGTAACGCGTACATTTTCGATGTTTTATTTCGACTAGCATGGAAGCATGCATGGACGCGTCTACAATAATGTTCCTTCGTTGGGAAGTAAACAAACAATGGAATTAAAATTAACATATCTAGAGACGCGGTAGCGTCTCGACGCCAAGTACATGAAAAACACCCTATATATATATATGTCGAACTGTCGCTGCCGTGTACCTTTACTCGTCGCGGAGGCATTCCAACCTAATTCTGACATTTATTACATTATATCTCATCACGCCTGCAATATTTTCTAAATTTAAAGGCATTTTTCTCATGTAAACCGCATATCGGCTTTCGAATAAGACCAATTTCAATAAAATCGGTCCACGCATGACAGAGATATCGTAATATCGTCTCATGGATTAGTCGGAAATGGTAAGATTCTTCTTCTTCTTCGTCAAGGAATTTTTCGTCAAGGAATTTTTCGTCAACATAATACGTATACGCGTTATTATACGCACACCTTCAGCCAAAACGAACTAATACATGTTTCGTTCATCAATTCCTATCTTCACTAGGCAAATTTCGTTCATCAATTCCTATCTTCAATATGTGCAATCTATTCCAAATTTTGACAGCTTACAGTCAGGTTATATACAAAATTTGAGATGCCACGTGTTTTTACAAATATATATTATCGTTGTACCATTGAATTGGAATCAAAATGCAGTCTCACATACAATTCCATGAACCTGGAAACACGTACAATTCCATGAATCTGAAAACACGAAAATTCGTGCTAAATCTAGCGATAACCCCTTTAAGCACAGAAATCTGTAAACATGAAAATGAAAATTGATACTAAAATCAATTAGAGTCTAATAAAACGCATGAATTTAGCAAACATAAACAAATTAATTTAAAAAATACTATTCCATGAAATATACTCAGAAAATGACGTTATGAATGGAAATTTTAATTTTTTAACCACGAAAAACATTTCTCGATTTGATAAAACAATTCATGAAATTGTGCGTGCTTTCAGTTTCATGGAATTGTACGTGCTTTCAGATTCAAGGAATTGTACGTGCTTTCAGATTCATCGAATTGTAAATTTCAACAGCTGATAATTATTATGCTGTAATTGTATAAAAAAAGTAAACAAATTACGTCAAGTACATGATACAAATAAATCACAAAATATAGAAAGTAATAATAATCACAAAAAATAGAAGATAATAATATCTTTGTAAAAAGAAGTGAGATCCCCATAAAAAACTTCAAAAAAGTAAAAAATACGCCAAGTACATGAAAACATGAAAATCACAAAAAATAGAAGATAATAATCATTACAAAATTAAAAAAAGATGTGAAATCAAAATGAGCTGCTAGTACATAAAGATGCTTTCCAACTGCGCTTTAGATGACACAACTACATATGCACAGCTAAAATTCCATTACTCATAATGGCTATTTATACAGAGAAAAAATGTATTAAATAATAATATGCAGATATATTTTTATACAAATAAATATTTTAATACGAATAAATATTTGATTCAAAATACTTGGCGCTGCGCAACCGAAAAAATGTTATTTGCCTTAGTATTAATAATTTACAACTCCATTACAATATAAAAAACATATACATACACATACTAGAAACACAGTCAGATTTATTCTACATATATTTAATTCTAATGCCATACGTAGCATATGCACACGCATGCACGCACGCATGCACGTACAAGAAAGAAAGAAGAGGATTAATGCAATTTATACATATTTATTGAGGTTAGCAACACCAATTCGGGGCGCAGCGCCAAGTATTTTGAATCAAATATTTATTCGTATTAAAATATTTATTTGTATAAAAATATATCTGCATATTATTATTTAATACATTTTTTCTCTGTATAAATAGCCATTATGAGTAATGGAATTTTAGCTGTGCATATGTAGTTGTGTCATCTAAAGCGCAGTTGGAAAGCATCTTTATGTACTAGCAGCTCATTTTGATTTCACATCTTTTTTTAATTTTGTAATGATTATTATCTTCTATTTTTTGTGATTTTCATGTTTTCATGTACTTGGCGTATTTTTTACTTTTTTGAAGTTTTTTATGGGGATCGGAATTACAGGGGAGCGTGGGAAATTAAATCCATAAATACATGGATAATACCTACTCAAAATTCGAAAATTACATTAGGAAATATATCGCGCAGCAAATAACCGGCAGCCTGTTTAATTGTGCGGAAGAACGTTTGTTTATCCCCGAAACACGGAAAATACTACGCAGAGAAAGTGTGATATTGTAGAAGATTTTCCTATTCATTGGTTTTTCTAATTTCCAATCTGCAAGGACTGCAAATCTGGCGGTTCTTCAATGAAGAGTGAATGCACATAAAAATGTCGAAGAAAAATACTAAAAAATATAATTATTTTATAAATTACTTACTGAAGCCTCAGTTTTTGCAAAATTTATTTATATTTGTATTTATTTTGTAATGCAATCTTCTATTTTTTAATAATCTTCAGCTCCAGTGTTTTCAAACTATTATAATAAAAAGTAATAAGTATATTTGATTTTTAGCAGAGTATATACAGACTTTTGCGACAGACTGTGCATAAGGAATTTTGAAGAAACGAAGTGATTTCGATGCGGATCGTTTAGGAGTCCCGCGCAGCGCCATATTTTAGGGTGAAATCAATGGTGAAAGCGATTCGTGCATTTGCCATAAAATTCGAAGTCTCTATTCATCCCGACCAGGCAGAATCGTGGCGGATTTTCAGGGCGATCAGTGCTATACGCGCCATTGTATTGTGTCAATGGGCTATCCATCTGACGCAGTTATCGATTTACTAAATTGCAAATCAATACGTCGAATTCCATGGTTGGCAATATACTTGACCACCGCGCCGGATGGACGTAGCTACATGGAATGATCCTTAAAGGTGTATTCGATATTGACCTGGCGTCGCGACGTCTCGACACTAGCTAAGATTACGGCTGCTATTGCGCTATATCTTTACAGCTCTTGTAAAATATATATTTCCGGGGGATATAGCGGGCACGAAGGGGAGCTCTGGATGCAGCGTGGTCGTAAAATTCGATTTCATGCTTTATAGAATGTAAATTAAGCGACGATGTTTTGAGTAGTCTGGCTCGTTGCCCCAGAAACCAGTTTCTTTGACGGAAAACTGTGAAATAAGGGAATTAAACCAACAATGACGATAAATAAATATAATTTATACATCGACAAAATCAATTTAAAACGCAGATGAAAGTTTTATACAACGCTTTTTTTTAGAGAAAAACAAGTAGGGTTTGTTTTTCGAGTTCACGAAATTTCCACCCTCTTTCTGTGTACCTACAAATATTCATGTAGCATTGTATTTAGTTATTTAATTATAGGAACATATCGCGCGGATTCTGTGTGTGATTCAACAGCGGCATCAAAATGAATTTTATTCCTCGAAAATCTTCGACAAAATAGCTTTACATGACCAACCCTGTAAAAAGCGTCTGATATACAATTTTGCTCCACCCTACAGCAGAATATCCCTGCACTCATTTGCATCGTGTAAATATTAATTAGCAAGCAAGATCGATATAGGTAATTGATATAAACAGCAGGAAAAAGGTAGGGACGAAAATAACAAGGTGGAGGGTCAGTAATGGGAGAATTGAATAAACAATTGTGTATGTCTCGAGGGTATGTTATATAATGAGATCAGTTATCGTAATCAGTTTCGTGTTTAACATTTATTAACGTACCATTTATGTATTGATACTTACTGTGTGTCTCGTTCTTGTTCTCTTTGCCATTTGCAGTGCTTACAAATACGAAATTTAAATTTAATTAATTACACGCGTCTCGATGAACTGCAAAATTGATTGTCCTCGAAACCAAATTTCATATAACACTATTTTATTCTAGTAGATATTTTAGAAATTAAATCTAAAGGTAAACACTAATTTATATTTATTTTTGTAGGATCGCGTGCTTAAAGTTGTTTTTTAAATTACGTCTTAAATCATCCCAAAAGAATATTTTTTTACTTTAGTTTCAATGTACTTTTACTGCTAGCCTCTTTTTGTACCAATTACTTTTATCTGTTCTGTATGCTCATTGATTCCAAATTTCCCATTTCCTCACTTCTTGTGTTACATTTCCCCTCTATGATTCACTGCAATTATTAATTAAGTACCGAAACGTGTAGCAGTATGCGAAATTATTCCTTAGAGACTGTCCATACCGTAAGCATCTAGTATCGATTACCGATAAATTATTAATTGGGTATTAATAACTCTAAACTAATTGGAAACGTTGTTAACATAAAAGGTGATAAATCAATTCGATTCAATTCAAATCAATTCAAGGTGTTTAATCAAGATACAAAATTATTAACTTGTAAAAGATACACCACTAACAATACAAAACCATCTTCAATAATTTGACATAAAAACAAACCAAACACTATAATTATTTTCAGTCTAATGACAATTCCCCAATTTTCTTCATTTAATAAAGTTTTATACCGTTTCTCGATGAAGGGGAGAGAGTTTTTAAAAGGATTTCTTTGCGAGCACCTAGTGGCTAAGAGGAACTCACCAAATTTTATGGTCGTAGGATCAGTAGTTCCAGAAAATTCGTGATGACTCAGTCAATGGTATTTGGATTTTATATATATAGATTAATGATGAATACAATTATAATAACTGTATGTAGGGGAGAGATGGGACGAAAGGGACACGTATTGAAAGGGACATTGCAATTATCTGAAAGGGACAAAATGCAGTTTTTTAAAAAGCAAAAAATAAGACATGAAGTATAAAGATTAGAACTGAAATGGTTATTTACCTTTTTGAGTATCTGGTCCTAAACAAAAATGCCCCACCTCTCCCCAACATTTTATCAAGCACTGTACAATTCTGCGTGGTGCACAATCATTTATGAAAGCATTACACGAAATTGGGATGAAGGAGTGAATTAGGTTATCATTGATAACATTTGTCTACCGATTGTTCACGTTATCCTCCACCCCGTCTAATCCCTTAGAATTAATTAATGACACCAATTAGTCCTGATAGCTACGAGGAATTTCTTACCTCGTAAAAATCAATGGAGCGAGATGATAAATTTGGGGACTACAATATTTATTGCCGGCGTGCCTTCGTTTTTTACCTTTTTCATACATGACCATTGAACGAAGTCAATGGAGTGAATAGTAATCGATTTGCCAGACCAAAAGAGAGACAGGGTGAGAGGGAAAGAGAGAGAGATGGGGGAGGGAGCGTAACGATAGTTTGGTGTAGACGAATATAAATGCCTGTCGCCTAGTTTTAATAGAGCCCCGATGAACTTTGAGGATCCGAATTTCAGCAAATCCATTCTAGATATGCACACGAAGACATGGGATCCATATAAATTGACGTCCACGGCGATCGGCCATGATCGAGGCTAATATCTTTCTCCCAGATATCGATGAAATATCCACCTGTCACTGAGACCAGTGTGCCAAATTACAAATCGATATTCGGAGTTTCGTCTCCATGATCCCACCCTCCCACATAATACTCTTGAAGGCTTCACGGGAATTCTCATTCGAGGGGAAAATTCATTATCACCGTTCCCCTTCCGAAATTATTTTATTCCACCGACTAGAAAGTTCAGCGGCAGCCGTTCGGTTCCCAAAATTATATTACCCCACGATCGTGGATTCTTTAATTCCGACAGTTTGTTATAACCACGAGGAAACACGTAAATCACGGCGGAGCTTGTTCCTTTCTAGCTGATAGAAAAATTCTGTGGTCAGATGGCAAAATGTGATATGTCCGCTTTTTGTCAAAATTAAAATATGATATCTCTATGCCATGTAGTTTAGAAAAAAAGCGAAGTGCTCAGTAATGAAAATTTATAAAAAATTATCCTTCACACGATTCCGTAAAAAATAGATACCACTATTAATTTCCTTACTTAAGTTACTATTTCCATGTTCGGTATAATATTTCGATTAAATTTTCTTAATTAATGACTCAAAAAATGAAAAATTTTCATAGCTGAGAAATTTTTAAAACTGCTATACTTACTCTACAATAAAAAAACTACATTTATTAAATTTATTAAACTAACACTTCTAACATCAATTTTCGTAGTTGTTGGTTAACACTGAATTCAAGAGTAATATTCTGTCTCCCGCCGTATTTTCATAATGAATTTACTTTGTAACAAATAAAATTCGTAGTGCAATAATATTAATTGCAATTAAAATGCGTCCATTCACATTTCATGCTGTCCGTTACACTGTCAGTAGTCCCATCCCCTTAAACCGGTTAACGGGGCTGACAAATAATTAGTGTCGAAATTCTATCACTAACAATCTACTGCTGAGAGAATAGTTCAATACACTGCGATCCTTCGAACATCGAATTGTTTCACCTTTAATGAGAATTATTACGAGAATTCGTGACTGAAATTGGAGCTAACCAGCTATATTGTGTGATGGTTGAATGGGATCGGGCTTCTAGAAATTGTTAGCTCAGAGGCAATTATTGATCTGCCTCGACATTTTTCACCGCTAATAATTACGACCGCAGTTACAAACCAGTGGAATCATCGATGGATCGAGAAAGATCGTTGAGTGATAAACCACTTTTCATCCTATTGCCATTACTGTATTCATCCAATGTCAAAGGAATCGTGACACGTTCTGCGATTTCGATATGCCTTCTCTACAGATTTCTGCAGATGCAATACCTACTTGAAAAATTCTGCAATTTTGCAATAAATAAATACTTTTACACCAAAACATAATACAATAACCTGTTAAACTATTCCTCATCTAAATCCAAAAACCATTGCATAAAAATATCCATGTACTTTCTGAAATAAATTCCCAAAGAATCATTATTCTTCCAACCTTACTGACTGCGCTAACCCTTTAAGACCATCCAGCTGAATAACGCGAAAATCTGTCGAGCAGGCATTAAAACTGCCATCGCTACAAATCCTCACCACAGTGGCCCAACAATGTCCCGCATCAACCGTCGCGCGATCACCATTAGATCAGCCAGAAATTACGTGGGACGTCCAATTGGCCATGCCATACCGAGCCACTTACCAAGCTGCAATAAAGCGCGACCACAACCACCGGTGTTTGTCTTACGGTTATCGCGTCACAAGAGGCTTCTACATCCCCATCCAGCAATGGGCGCCACATCGCCGCTGAAAAGTTGCCGCCGTTAAACGGCAACGAGCTTCCTGGTTCTTGTTGTTCTCCGTCTTGGAGCGGCCATACCGGACATTCTTCCTTCCCAGATAACAGCGGGGGTGGCGACTCAATTACAAGATCAAACGGCGTACACCCTCGTCGCGGTAAATCACAATCAGCTCGTAGCCGGCGCGGTATAATGGTCTTCGTAGGAAGCGTTATGGGCCGAGCTAGCCCCCTCAACTTAAGCTATTTTTCCCTAAACCAGTTTACAGTGTCAAACTTCGCCGTGAGAGCGGGGGAGGATCGATAGCCAGGCGGTTCGCCGAGAGTCGCCAGGCTGATCCGGAGGATGACTGAGGGGAATCCAAGAAGCGGGATGTGGGCTAGGCTTCTGGGGAGCGATACCTGCTAAATAACGTTTCCTCGAGTGAGCGTAGGCGAGCTACGCCGGACAAATTCGATCCAGCCCGCTCACGTAGATCCTACGCTTCCGTTTCGAGGGATCCCCGGGCACGGCGGACGTAAGAGGGCGCCGGATCGACTATTTCGCCGGGATAATCTGCGGAAACTGGATTCGGGGCTCGGAACGGTTCACTAATCCCGTTGGTTGTAATGCATGGCGCGTGATTGCGAGCTGCAACGTTAAACGTGATCGGATGGAACTAATCGGGTATGCGTGCCGAGTTCTACGGTAAGGATCAGCCAGTTTAAATCTGCTTTATCTTTTCGCCGAGTGCTTCACTCTCGGGACAAGTGGCGGGGGAGTGGGAAGTCGAAGTCGATGATAGCCGAGCGACGTGACGGATATATACGACATTTGAAGTTGAGAAGCTCGGATGTTACATGACTGATGCTTGTCCAAGTAATTTCGATTTAGCTTTGTGGAGCTTGTTTCTCAATTATGAAGATATGGCCTTTTTAGCATCTTAATCTGTTCCTTTTTATAAAAATATGTAGATCTATATTTAGAGGTGATGGTGAAGGGATGGTGAAATTTTTAATTTATATGATAATTATGTGGGGCGGAGTGGAACAGTAGAAAATTTTTCAAATACATTCATTTGTTCATTAAGAAAAATAGGAATTGAGAATAGGTATCATTGTGCCCCATCTGAAGTGTAATTAAGTAAAACAATTAGTAGATTGTATCCTGGCAGCAGGAAACAGACACTGGCTGATGTCTGAGACTATGTGAACAATAAATTTAACAAATTATCAAGTATAAATGTAAATGTAAATGTATAAATTAAAATGTGCCCATCATGTGTTGAATTTTCATAATTTCTATAATTTTTGACTCGCTTGAGCTACTCCTAAACATAAGAATGTATTGTCTAAAAATAAATATAAAACATATTTATTTATAAAAACATATTTAATATTTTTGATTATTTGTGATTTTTAAAGGTGGATAGTGCAAATGGCATGTGTTTATTGAAAAGGAAAAACAACAGAGTTCTCGGATTATAAAACATGAAATTTTATTACTGCTGTTATTTATACCTTTGTGAGTAGTCAAAAGCAGGCGTATAAAACGCTTCGAGGAATTTAAATGAAAAGAGTGGATTTTTATTATGTATGTGCCTGTGGTATTCGTATTCTGGTAATTAAGTCGAAGGCTGCACGAATTCACGAAATCATTTAGCTGTTTATAATGGTATCCACGTCAGCAATCGCGAAAATTATGAGAAGTGTATAATATTAATTAAGCATTCCTTTATGTTTCCAGTAGTGCACCTCGCATTTCACTGAAAGTGACTTGAAATAAGCTTCCTCAGAATCTCTCAGGTCAGCACGTTACTGAACCTGTTAGTTCCATCTGAATTGATTTGGAATCGTTTTAATAGGCGTGTTCTCAAGCCAACGTTTCCAGAACGTTGAAACTGTCTCATTTCTTCCATAACTTTGATATAAATATATTTATAAATCTTGTTTTATTTTTATGCTTCTTCTATTTTAATTGCGCCGTTGATATTTAATATTTTATTTCTAATAATAGATAATAATTAATTTTTATAACTATTCAGATTATTGAAACTGAAAATAAATTAAATGCAGCATAATGAAATTTATTTCGTTAAAAATAACTTGGCAATAAATTGGAAATACAAAATAATTTTGTCAGGGAACTAGTATTAATTCTCTAACTCCAATAATACACACATATTTATAACATTAATGAATACACATTTCACTTCCTTTTTAAAATACCTTTTGTACATGTCGATGATAAAATATGAACCAAATACTTACTTCTACTATTGAATCCTACAATCTTTTAATAAATCCTGAATACCAGAAATTTCTTCAACACATAATTTACTAATAATCAAATTCCATCGCGTTTATCAATATTAATAAACAATAATCTATAAGAAACAATTATTTGTCATTCTAATCAAGCGAGCCCTTTCAATTTTCACTTCCATTCACCTTCATCAGCATAACAGATTCAGCATAAGATATTTCATACAGCCTCTATTCCTCCCCTATTATAATAATTGATAAAAATAAATTCAAACGTTTACATCTAGTGCTTAACAGCGCACATTAAAATACAAAGTAATTGTATTCACATCTCGAAGCAATACCTAAAAAGCTTCAAGGAACTTATAAACAAAACGCACCATATAAAAAAAATTTCTAGGACCAGCCTAAACAGAAAATAACTCCCACCAACCAGCACCTATTGCCCTCCTCGAGCTTTAGTGCCCTTGTATTTCTTTCCATCTCGAGGATTTTTACGGAAGATCGTTTCCTGCCGTGGCGTGCATTGCATTCAATTTAAGGCAAACATCGCGGCTTTATCGAGCGCATCATCTGTTATATTCAGTAATCGACTCGAAAGCGTTCGATGCAGACGGTTCAGCGTCCTTTGCTTTGAATGGAAACTTGTCGTTCCGCGGGGGAAACGCCGCGGCGCCTTTCGCGCCTCTTCCCTCTTAATATCGCCCGGGAAATCGCGAAAGAAAACTCCCCCCCTTTTTATAATGAACCATCGCCGATGCTATACATCGTTTCAACTTGCAACGCCTACCCCGCGAAACTTTCCCCCCCTGCCGCGAAGCCATTCGAAGGGAAACGAATTCGTGTAACTTCGCCGGGCACCATCTGAATGCGTTTCCAATCCGGCTCGAAATCACATTGGCCCCGGACTCTCCCATTTTCCACCGTCCGGGATTCAGCGGAAAGTAAAAACATTTAGAAAGTCATCACCCTGTACCAGCCCCTGTGTCTTCGGCAATCTCGGCTCGTTTACGTTCGAAGAGCTTTCGGGAAATGGGAAGGGCGTGGCGGGGCTTTTTCAAAGAATTAATCGCGAACGAAAGTGCAGCTCTGAATACAGTCGGTTGTTCAATCGCGATTTATGGCCGGGGGATAAAATGGAATGTTCTCCAAAGATTCGACCCCCAACTTCCCTCGTTATTGCCAGAGATTCCGCAACTTCGAATCGCTCCAGCGAGATATTTAAAATTCGATTCCAGTGAAAAACGGCACTTGTGGCCACGAACTTCAGTCTTTAACGTTGTTTTAACGTGGCTTACAAATGCTTCCTGTAATCTGGCTGTGTCTACTGGTTATCGAAACGTTGAGCTTGAATATTTTTGTGAATAGTGGACGTTGACGAGTTTAATCATAAAGTTGTTAGATCTTTTGAGTCCAAGATATCTTTTTTACTACGAACTCATTTTAACACATGACTGCAGTCGATGGAAATATTTACAGGCAGAACAGGCACGAGAGTAATTTGATAGAATTAAAATTATAAGAAAGTCCCTTTACAGATTAGAATATTATATATATAATAGTTAATCTTCTTACAGTTACTTTTAAATAAGGGTTGACTTGAACTCAAACGAAAATGCTTTTACAGTCTTTTATTTTTACAGATTGATTAAAACCTCTCATTTAAAAAATGCTGATTCAGATCGAGAAGCTCTTCTTTTAAGTATTAAGGACATTAGTTCTCAGAAGACAGAAACGCACTTTTCTTTCGATTTTAAAAGGCGTCACCTGTCTTTATACAGACTTGGAAGAAAAGTAATAGTCACAGCTGTTACTGATAAAATTGTTGCATTTGGATCGGTACAGGTTTATTAAAAAAGCTTACTAAAAAATTCACACCAATATTCCATTTATTTATTTTTCTTTCATTAATTATTAAATGTCCTTTTAGATGGAAAGAAGTTCCTCCCTTTTCTATGCCATTGTGTATTACAATAGAATAGAACAATGAATTACAACATTAAATTGATGAATAGGAAATATGATATTCTTATTTTTTTAAACTTCTGTGCTGCAGTTTCATAAAGAATATTAGGTTACTCGTCAATTTAATTTTATACAGCTATAATCTCTTCAGAACTTTGTACCGAAACATCTTGTCTTCGGAGAACTTCTCCAATAGTTCAAACAAATGATATTCTGGTAGAACTAATTGCAAGTCAGAACTGGGGTATAGGAGAGGCTATAAGCCTCGATCTCTGTAAACTTTATGTCGTTTAAATCAGTAGAACACAAGTTCTGCTGGGGAAAAAAGCGAACTGAATCGAATGGACTTCCTTTGTAACGAATAATAAGTTGCGCTCTCCCAATCAATAAATATGAATAAAAATGTACGCTGATTTTGTAATTTACAGCTGAAAATTTAAAACTTTAGTTATTAGCAAAAGCTTTGATATTTCTGCAGACCAATTGCATTTTTATCAGTAAGTGACTATCGAGTCATCATAAACCTGAAAAGAACGTCCATTTTGAATAATATATGTGTAACTTATTAAAAGCAAGCTAGTCCAAACATTTAAAGGTAGACGAAACATGTTAATCAGGATTCATTAATCATATAAACACCACCTTGACAGAATTTTGTATTTGAATATTATATTTGACAGAATCTCAACTCAAAAGATCATTGACCAATATTAACAATTTGGAAAATCACTCACCGCAATCCTGTATTTCTCTACACTTGAACATCAAAGATAGCACGCGTCTATCGTTAATCATGGAAGAAGCACGACTGTACACAGATGTTTAAATCAAGAGTAAATTAGTACACATCATTTGTCATTCTGTCAGTACAAGCAGCATTGTTGCATCAATTGAATTACTAATCGTGTTCCAGCGTCAGAAGTCGTAAAATCAATCTGGCACTAAATTCTCGTTGACGTCTGAACGTGTCTCGCATAATATCTGTTATATTCTTTGAACAAACTCAGAGCCAGCAAAGTGATGACTTAAACCCCCCCTAATTTCCCGTGGACTACATCATATCTGACTGTCATCAGAATCCCTGGCGTGGTGTGCAAGCCCCGATCGATTTCACGTAGTATAGCCCTACAATTATTCAGACATACCTGTGTCTTCTCATTCACTGATGTTGATCACTTCGATAAAGCAATCGCGAGTAATTCCACTTACATTTAAGTAGCTGCAAAAATTCCTACTTTCATCTCGGGGAGTCAAAGAACATGGTAATATAAAAGTAACGACGCATCGTGAATATTTCAGTGGCTGTCGATTTGCTGCGCTGTCTGTTAAGACGACAGTATGGTTTAAGGATGAAACACGAGCGAAGAATTGATCGTGCTTCAAATTAAAAGCTGGAAGGCTAATAGACGTAGCAGCGGCTGCAACATCATCGTCAGTGAAGCACACCACGGTTGCATGTAACTCTCTGCTATTTGCTGAATGCGCACAGAAGCGATGAATACACACAGAATACGCAGCGGCTCGTTGCGCCAGGTAATAAAGTGCCTCTATACGGTAAAAGAGCTCATTTTTCCTTCTAGCTGTTTACACTTCATTATACCGCACACGTCAACAACCGGTAACCAGGTGCAGCTGCGAAACAATGCGCGGCAAACGGAGGGGAACGTGTGATAGGCGGCAGAGGAATGATATTCTTCTTTGGCTGTCGGGGAATAATTAGAAATGTGCCTGGCTGGATATTTCAATCTTTACAATCGTAATACTTTTCAGGCGATGTATCATCGGGAAGAGTATTAGATTCTAAACGACTTTTCGCACGAGATGTTTATGTGGTGTACACCTGGTGTTGGTTAGCAGAGTTGGCTCGTGTTTAACAAAGATAAGAGGGAGAAAAATATGCGAGTATGATTGTAATATTTGTTATGAACTAGAGAAGTGTCTCGTGTGAAATAACTCTAACACCAAACAGAACACATAAATTAATCGATTAATCAACTTCATTGTGGGACGACATTGCTTTTACGATGTGTTCTTCGAGAAAGAGTTAAGGGGAGGAAAATGAAAAAAAAGATTCTCGGGAAAGTATTTAGTTACCGTTTACAGAATAGCAATTTCTCGATATTAGGGTTTATACAAGAATCGAATTTTGTATAAAAAACTCGGTTTTCGAATTTTTACAAAAGAATAATGAAGCAGTAAAATATATTTCTATTTACTTTAAACAATTTCAGTTCATTTAATATTTATGGAATTACAAAAATGTAACAAAATAAAATATACCTACTCTGTAGATAGACGAAACCAAATAAATAAGAAAAAAGTACAGTAACTAAAATCCGTACACACCCGTGTAATATTTTAGTTCGTTTAATATTTATGGAACTACAAAAATGCACGGTTGTCGAAACGCTTGTTCACGATATTTTGTGAAGAACTTAACGTCACGACAATTTGCGAATTATTGGCGCGAAGTTACTTCACCTCGAGTAGGCGAATGTTTTGCATAATTAACACGCTCTTCGATACGTGTACAAAGGAAGCCAACAAAGTGCAAAACGATAGAACAGTTAGGTGCACTCGTGTCACTTACGAATAGTTAGCACGTGGACGATGACGGAAATTTGTATTTCCCGAATTTACATTATTCACTGTATCGGATAGGTCTCGTTGGTATGTAATTACCTCGGGTCAGTTACTACATTACCATTCTAAATTTTTGTCATCATTAATCAATCTGTTAAAGTAATAAAAGCTAATTATTATTTCACGCCAGTCCTGTACTACGTAATCAAAGTAATGATTTACTACGTAAATCAGGAAATTCAACGGGCAAATGTTGCGAATTAATCACAAAAAGAATGTGCTAATAATACAACTGGACGAAGAGTTTCATTTTAAAGTGGAAATATATTTTGAAGCTATCCATGTACACAGTATGGGATAACACCAATATAATTATTAATTTAATTGCATTATATTTTCTTGCACTACGTAATTTTTGAAAATACATGCTTGTGTACATGTATTAAACTTTTACCATATCATTAATATTTGAATACTAAAATAATTCAGAACGGAATAATTTATTGATGAGAGTGTCACACATTCAAAAGTGTCTGCAGACACAATTATTTCGAACCTATCAATTAGAAATACATTTATCGTCTTGTGATTAATAAGAAACGCCTTAAGAGACTCATTACTGCAAGGTGTTATTTAGGAAAAGTGATAATAAACTCGTATGCAGCAAGTTAAATTTCTGCATAAACCACACCTTATTAAAATTACTCCGTCACTCTAATTCGTCCCATTAAAAAAAATGCAGCAGAGATCAAACAGTGTTTGCAGAGGCGAAACGATCTAAAGACACTTATAGGAGCGTATCATACGATCTGGCCATGACATTTCCTATATTTTCGCACGGAATTACCTCTCGACCAACGTCAGAGGGGCCACGTTTAATTAAAAAACACGACTGTACGACGGGGGTGGATAAAATAAAGAGGAATGAGAAACGAAAGCAATCGCGTTACGAGACGTAGCTGACAACCAACGTTGTCCCAATTCCTCGCGTTGGCAATTAAACGTTATTCGTCGGTCGCGCGTAGAGAAAATTGCTCAGTCAGAGAGCACGATGTATTGTTGGTCTTTCCTTTTTTCCCCACTTGCCGCAATCGCTCGCGGATTCAAACACACGGCGCACGATGAAAATGAATATCGCGCGTTTCAATTAACCCTCGAAGAACGGGGATGCGATATCTCCCTTTATATTGTTTGTATACTTGGAGAGTTCATTGTTCTCTGAGGTAAGCTTTCTGTTTATTGCATGAACGTCGACTGAAGAAGTGAAGAGATATCTACTTAAATAATAATTTACAATTCTTCTGTATCGCACCCCAAGAGCAATTTTCGAGTTCAAATGTCGCGCCTTTATAACATCCAAAGGGGATTTATCGAGATTAAAAAAAAATACTCTTTTTTCCACAATCATGGAAAACCGTTCTTCTTAAACCACAAATTTTATCATATCAAAATTTACATTTCTAGAAAAAGTCTACTAGAGTTTAATGATTTAAAACAGTTAAAATTTAAAAGATTCAAAAATACGAAAATGGTAACTCAAAAAATGACGCTGGATTGTATATACCATTGTATATTACATTTCCGTAACGAGAACAAGACAGGAATGATGAAGCAAGCCAAGACCTTCACAGGGAAGAGAGAACTGGAGATGAAAGTCACCCTGAGACAAAAGAGAATGTTAAGAGAAGTGAAGGGACCCAGTCTTCATAAATATGTTATTTAGAAAAAGGAATCCACCAAATGATCTGGAATTCCAAAAGTTGTACGTATTAAATATGACATATTTATGAAAGGAAGTGACTCCATTCCTAAAGTAGCAGCGTCCGCTTGACAGTTTTCGCCCAAGAAAATAACGCTTCTTCGCAGAAATCGAGGGTGAGGTTTCTTGCCTGCCATCGTAATCCTTTCTCTTTCCTGTGCAATGCAGCTTAGTTGAAGAAGTCAGATTTCCCAAGACGTACTGGAATGTACTGGAGAAGTAGTGCTTGAAGAAGTCAACATGTGTAATTATGATGCACCCCATAATATTGAAGATGGATGTACTTAATAGTTAGAAGTGCATCCTGAGAAAAGTTTGTCGTTCAGTACAGTGAAGGGGTTGACCAAGAAAACGTTTAGAAAGAAAGGCACAGAGGTTAACAGTCACGAAAATAGATAGAGATTTTTGAGAATGTACTTCCCAAAAATTAAGCTGTTTTTTATTATATTTGCTATTTGAATTGACTTACAATTCTTTCGAACCAACCCCTATTTCAGAGGGAGGTATAACTTCTCTGTAGGAGTGTGAATTCTTGTTCAATTTTGGATAATGGACTCACAGGACTGGAAATATTTATTGCGTCACTAGAATACACAAAATATTATTGTAAAATTTATTTATTGCAAAGATGTGTAGCTCACTATCTTGGCCAAAATAAGTTGGATACGGACCACTTTATCAGTGATAGATATTGCTATGAAAATTATATGCATCTGTCTAATATTAAGCTTCCTTTGACTATTGTTTTTGAATAAATAAAAATTGTATAAGAAATTTTCTATCACCTACAGTTTCAGGAGTAAACCAGCTGTTCAACTGTAAATGAAATTAAATCAGTAAATTTATCAATTTTTGTTCTATTTGCATGAATGCGCGATCTGTTAGAATATTAATAAAGCGGTTTCTCTTTGAGAACAAACATTAATTTTTCCACGTACCGCGTACGTTGATATCAAGAGAGCATGGATCCAATGAAATTATTACGCCCTGAAGCGATGTTTTCATTTTTGTCATCTTACATTGACAATTGAACTGGAAACTGGTCCAACAGAGCCACGTTTGAGCACATCCGTGAGCACGGTAATCGAAATCGAAATCCACTGATACGGAATTTAATTAAATCTGCTATTGGACCTCTGCTCACAAAAAGATGCGCGATAATCTTTTTCAGGGCAGCGTACCTTCGAACGCCTATCGCAAAATTCATTTTCAACGTATCAGTTACGAGCCGATGGTTTTACAAGAAAACTCAGTGAAATCGTGGCGCGGCTCGTTGCCACGGGGCAAATTAGAATTCTATAATTTCGACGCGCTTTTCTCGTCGATATTTCTTTTTGCAACTGAAATACCGCGCGTTTTAATTAATCGTCCACGTTAATAGTGACTCCATTTTTCCCGGAATTCTCAATTTTCACTTCCTTCCAAATTTCATCATTTATGTAGTCCGACAGATTTAAAAAGTATACCTACTGAATTAAGTATATAACTCTCACGTACCAAATGAAGAAATATCGTTTTCTTTGGGCGTCAGAAATTGTTATTTAAGTTCTCAGGCATCAAAGCATAAAAGATGAAGTGTTCAATTTCTTTTATTTTATTTCATTTGCAGTAATATAATCGCTATTAAGGAAGATTAATGTTAATCCTGAAATAGAATTTTAGAATATTTTATACTAGAAATTTATTTAATCTTTAAAAATAAAATGTAAAAAATTTGCCCGTTCTGTTTAAAATTATTCAAAGCTCCATCTTACACGGACGCCTGCAAAATTGTATATTGGTCCCGTTACTTGTGAATGAAAATTAAACAAAAAATGTTTTGAAACCACATCCAAGGATTGCGTCGGATTATCAGTAATGACTTTGGTAAATTTCTTACTTTAATATTGCGTGCACTAGAAATGAATTCTATCATGCAAACCGGATGTGAATTGTTAGAAGACAATTTGAAGCTACATTGTAATTCAGACTGTTCAAAAGCAATTTAAATTCTCTCCCGGCAAGTTACAATTGCTTTTGCAGAATTCGCGTCGTATCGTGTTTGCATTGCACTGCCTAGTTTGTGCCGTATGCTGGCCCTCGCCCTGGAATCCATTTCCTACGCGCTAGGTATTTTACTTAATCTTAACAAAAATTCTAATTCCACGTAATTATCATGAACGGACAATTTTCTCAGCACTAAACTGCCTCGACTTTTCTCCCTATCGTTTTCGAATTCTGACACTCACTTTATTCGCTAACTACACGCATGCGTGTAATCTGCGTTGCATTTGAAAATATGTACTTTAATTCACTGAAATTATCACATATGATAAAATTACATTCTAATATACTAATTTCAGTTTTGAATAAAATGGAATAATACTATCTAAGTAAGTCAGTGGCGATAGGAATTATAAAAAAGGCACATGCCATCGTTTTATGATTTTGGAGGAGAACAAGTGGAAAGAAAAATAATTTTCATAGGAAATGTGGTACGGAATTGTAATTATTTTAATTATTTATTTATGTAGTAAATGACAACTACTGGCAAATTTTAGCTGCAAAATTAATTTTATTTGATTACGGATTCCAAGGAACCCCGTTGGCACTACGTATTTGTTTCTTCTCAGCGTGAAGAAAATTTAATATGATTCTGCACGGTGAAACGTAGGTAAACATGGTGTTGTATTAGGAGGTGGTGGAATTTCACTACATTGCAGCAAGGAATGAATGGTACAAACAAACGAAAATTTATGCCTGTTTTCCCCTGGTCCATTCAATTTTAGTTATGGCATTGTCTGTATAGGTGTGTCTGTGGGAATATAACCAATTCCCCTTCCGTTTGTCATTTTCTCAGCAACGCGTAGTAGCTCACAATTGCCATGTAAGGTCAACATACTTGAACGTATATCATGCAGAAAATGTGATAAAGAAAAAAACGACTTTCCGATTTAATTACAGTAATCTCCCCCTCCTAAAAAATACTCATACATTTTTCTTTGCAAACTTTCGTCACGCGATAATTATTGTCAAAAATATCTCAAACTATTAAAATCTTAATATGAAATATTTTCTGAGTCTCTATTTGCCGACGAAGCTTCGTTAAAATCAGCGGAACACACTCCACGAAGTCCTCTTGCAAATCATTTCCTATTCCGAACTGTATCCCGAATGAGGAAGAAAATGCAGATCGTTTGGATAAAGCTGAAGGTTAAATATGTTTGCGTGAAACTCTCTAATCTGAGGTCGCGTTTCGCAGTTGCTGAACAATGGGCGCACTTTCGATGCAGACACGGCCACGTCAAGAACCGTGGGTACCGGAATCCGAATGAGCGCGGGGGCGATGATAACTTGCCGACTCATTACACCGGGGCCCGGAAAAGTCTCGGGCAGAACCGTAAGCGCGTGAGCTACGCGGGGCGATAAATAAAAGGCGCAAAGAAACGTAACAACAGGAAGAGGCGTACGCGAATGCGGAGCTTGGCCGCGTATCGGTACACAAGATATCAAGCACCGCAGAAAAACGTGGACAACTGCCGATGGAACGTGGAACAAAATCATTAGGCCTCGGCGATCATCGAAAGAACTTACATCCATCGTCGCGCCAGCGCGTACAGCCATCGTAACTTTTCTGCTGGTTCGCGTTCGACGATTCCGGGTTAGGAAAAACATCAAGCAGACCTTTATTCCAGAGAACGCATTGGAGCACTGAGGTGCAACAGCGGTGGAAATTAAAAAATTCTTTGGATGTTGAAATTGGAGAAATTGAAGAAAGAAAATTAAAGGGAATGAGAAATTAAAGGGAAAACAGGAAATGTCACGAAACACGATTCAATGAATTTAATTTTCTTATACAATTTTCTTCTTAAATAATTTCCAGTTTAGAGTGGATATTTCTTGATTTTAAACAGTATACCAAATATTTAAGGCTATATTACGAGGGTATTTGTATTTTATAATGCTTTATGATTGGATAATTCGGTAGTCCCAGTTGCCAAAAACAAAATATGGTATAAACCGCAAAATCTCGAAAAATTGATATTCCCTGGATTTTTCCCTTAACCTTCAAATGTGGAAATAGTTGATGAGGGACACGATCTGTACTAACTGTTGCACAGGAACGAGCGCAAAAATGCGTAAGGTTTATGCGAATTTAAAGGAATTTAATAAAGGAGTGGTTCACTGTAAAGTTTAATGGTTTACTGTAAACTAGTAGATAACTGCTAGATGGAGTTGCAAAACTGACACGCGTGTCGCTAATTTGTCAACACTCGTCTGTGTGTTATGGAACTTGTTTGTATGTAAATGAAAGTGCAGCGGAAGCTCGATTATGTAAATAATGTCACGTACTGCAAGCTAGCATATTAACAGTGCAGTCAAAGTGTAAGGCAATTGTAAATTGGTTAGAAAGTGGTGAATCCATAACTGAAATGCAAATATCTGATGTTTGTAATCTAGAAGAAGATGTCGATGAAATTTTCAGCATGCATACAGGTTACTTAAATCCACAAAATTCATTTTTTAAATTTTCATCAAATGCTGAGATAAAGAAATTAAAAAAACGACCTTCAATATTTTCTTCGCTGTTCCGACAAACAACAATTTTTTTCAAAACACGTCACATAGTAAACTAATCATTCTAACTTCTCAAAAAAACTAAAGTCGTTTAGACCATTTTTAAAAAAGTTATTCTGTTTTAAAGGCTGTGTGTTCACTTTTGCTCCTCACTGTATATCGAACGAAATTAATTCGAGAATCTGTACCGTTCATTTTTAACGAAATGAAATTTCCTTTTAAACGTTTTGTGTGTTCCTTAGTCGTCGTAGATTATACGCGCTTCCATAAGATCGACATGTAAAAATCCGGCTACCTATGTATTAGCAAAAACTTGCAGCAACACGTATGTACGGCTCGTACAACAGGCATCGACCGTAGTTTGCAACGGGTTCTGCGTACATTACACGCGTCCCAGATTACGAAGGAAACATCAAATTCTGCCAGCTTATCTCGCGATTGACGTGTGTTTATAGCGCCGAGTCCGATGTCGACAGGAGACGCGTTTACGCCCGGCATCTTTCCGGAAGGAAACATTCGTCCAAGAGCGAAGTACAGGCGACAGATGATACGGATGAAGCCTCCATTTTCATGTTCGCCAGCGGTAATCAGCTTTACGGAGATAGAACGATCCGTCGGATCGTAAAGATTCCCATTTCGTGACGTGTTCCAGGCGGGATCGGTTAGGAAAAATATTTCGGCTTACCGAATTACTCGTGGCTTTTATGATAATGATGGGATTATGTCGTCCGCAGAGTAAAAGTGTAATATGAAATACACGAAGGGTGAGAGGAAAAAACAGAATGGCGCAAAACAGCTTTATCGAGAAAATTAAGTTTTAATAGTTTAGTTTATCAGTAAAGAAACGAGGTTCGATGAATTTATCTGCATTCTTTATGTTGACATGAAGGTTATACCTTAATTAGGCATCGGAAAAAATAAGCAATAAAATAATAATTGGTTTAGTTTATTTTAATATTTTTTTAAGTTTGAACAGAAGAGCATACTGAGACAAAATAAGAAATTTCAAAAACAAGGAAGGTCACTCAGTATATTAATTGTCAGATATTTTATTTCTCATTTATTTTTTATGCACGAGGAAGCGTCTCATAAAATAGCTGAGGCTTAGGTTATTAACATTTATGTAGTAGAATCAGTCCATACCTCCATTTTACACCAGACACTTGAAATATTGTAGATAAATTAAATCTCGTGAATTTCAACACTTTGACAAAATTGAATTTGTCTGGTAATCAATAACTTCTGTCTTGCCCACTCTGAAATTTTAATCGTATAAATGGTGGCCTAAAGGCAAGCTCCGGCTAAAATAAAAATAGCGGAAGGAAATAAATAGAGACGAGTAGAAAAAAAGTGGAAATAAAAATAGGACGAAATTAAATTAGATATAAAAATGGAGTTAATCATAAACCAGGAAAATAAGTAGATAGAAAATTAAGAAGAAACTGAAATCCATCATCAAAAATAGAATTCATAATCAAAATGCCCAAGCAAACACCTCCATCTCAAGAATAGTAGTACCTAAGACAGAATAATCTTGATCACTCATTCGGAAGCAAAGAAAGTGAAAAGTGTCCGTGCGTAATCAGACAGGAGATTGATCATCGAATTTCGCAAATTGAAATACAGATACATTACTCCACAGCTGCCTAATGTGCTTCCACGTATGTGTAATAATTCCATAACTATTCTGGACATATTGCCACGCTTTATCTTCGTTAACGTTCCAGAAACCTTCATAATAACGAAGAAAAACCACTTTTTATTCCTTCAGGGTCCATTAAAAAAAATCCCAGATTTACAACAGCATAAAAATTCTTCTTTCACAGCAGAGAAAATTTTATAAAATCCCCATCCACCGACCAAAATAATTACTCAGTGTCCCACAAGTTACTTTTGGAGCATCGCTGGCTGGCCATTCTTATTTGTCACAGAGTGCTTAAGAGGAATGCGATAAAACTAGATATACGCGTCCCTGTTGAAGTACAGCCGATGTTATGAGGAAGCGAGTTGCTGCAACAATAGCTGTACATTATACTGGCAGCGTAGAGGGGATAAGGTGCAATCCCCTTACACGTCTACCGTCTCCGTAGTCAACAATGAACTCATATTCTCATGTTTTCTACGATTCTTCCCACCTCCGTGGTTGTTGAACCAGACTTCCCTGGGCTTTAAACCGTAAACTCGCTTGAATCCCCGACGTCTGTACGTGCCAATCGTCACTACTAAAGACGTATTCGCATTACGGTAATGATTCGTTTGCATGCGGGAGGTCTGGCTGCCAGGCAGCATTTCCACGAACAAAAGCCGGGGAAATGATTAAAGGGGTGAATTTATCTCCTTTTAATACGTCACAAGAGTCGACGACGCGATCTGTCATTGTCGCTGGCTAATATGGAAATAGCAAATAACATTACAGCTGGCAGAGGCTGTGCGCGCGATCAGCGAGTCAATGGGAGGAAATAAATTGGGTAAAGGATTTTAATCGAATTAAAGTGATAACGGAGATTGGTGGACATTATGGATATCATTATGACTCGTTTATAGCGAACGTTGTAACATCAGGGAACAGTGGGGGCAGATTGATATTTCGCGTGATTCAGTGGCCCTTTGGAATACAATATGCTGGGGAGAGTGATGAGAACTGAAGGAAATGGGAATCTTTGCATACAAGTGAATTCATTATTTTAAAAATATATGAGGTTCTTTCGATCTGATTTCTGCTATGGGGAGATCTGTAAATAGAGCGTTCTTTAAGGAATAAATGTTATTTCTTTATAGTTGTGTAATGGATGTTATGCTTCGAAGTAGAATATGTAAACCCGAGGGGTTTAACAAATTAGTTAAATAATCATCAATAAATATAAACCAAACCATGAATCCAAACGATTTGAAATCAGCTTATAGCCTATAGCCACAAATAAAACTTGGCCACTAAAAACTAAAAAATATATATAAAATACTTTTTAAATTTAACGATTTATAAAATGCACTAAAAATAAAAATAATTATTTTCTTGTACTACAATTTCAATGGTGTTTTCTCACTTTAAATAAAATATAAACAGAATATGAATAAATTTAATTCAACGCCACGATTTTATTTAAAGTGAGAAAACCCCATCGAAATTGTAGTACAAGAAAATAATTATTTTTTAATCCATATTACAAATCGTTTAACTTAAAAAGTTTTTTATACATATTTTTCTATCCCCAACATTTATTTACGAAAATTTCCGCGAGTGATTTCCCTCTGCGAATGTTTAACACTCCAGCAACAGTTCCTTCGGAAAACATATTAATTCGGTACAACTTCAGGACGTGTCAAAGCAGCTGAAAACTTCTCCAGATTACTGTGTGCATGCCAATAAGAATTAACTGAACGATAAAGCTTGGGTGGGTCGATTAAATCACACAGCATCGGGAGAGCACGATTTTCGAAATCTCGCCAGTTTGAAACTGGAACCGTATCAACTCTATGCGACCAGCATGAACTTCCCTGAGGATTACGGTGCCGCAAGGCAAACGTGTTCTCGAGGAAGCTTCCGGAGTCCGACTCAGGATACCAGCGTCGATATATCGACGGATTCATCTCCCCCTACACTGGCGACTGAAAACCGACAAATTTCACCTGCCGCCTTCTTCTCGCCGTCTCTCCACTCCTCCGCGTTTTCGCGGCAGCCAGTCGTGAAAGGTATATACTCGGAGAAGCGAGTAAATCATAACCGTATACACAAACACGCCGCACATACTTCCAAAGTTAAGTTCGCTCTGGCTCAGGTTTCAGCTGAATCTTGGCGAAGAACGATGGGTACGTGGCAGTCTGATACGGAGGAAGACAACAAGGAATTGGAAACCCTATTGTAACACGGTTTCCTTGTACACTGTGTTTGCTTTGCTGTCAATTGTTTCTTAGCCTGGGGAAGATACGGGGAAGTTATTTGGTGTGGAAGAAGGATGCTACGCAGTTCCTTTAGCAGAGGATAGTAGTTGGCAGAGCGAGTATTACAACATTGAACGCGATATTTAAAATTTGCAATAGCTTAAGGGATCATTCTACTTTGATTGGCCAAAAAATTCACCAATTTTTAAAGATTTTATTCTGCATAAACGCAGCATATAATGAAGTAAATGTCGTTGGAATTTATTAAGCTATTTTTATATTATGTTTAATTTGTGGCAAATTTTTTTAATTTGTTGCAAATGTTTTTTTATGGATTCAATACTGTGCCTCAAAAAAGAGATATGTCCTTGGAGCAGGTGATTTCCCCACTCAGGCTTTCCAGAAAAAAATCGAAAAGATTCTTAATCTGTACGAATATCGCTTTATTTCTTAGCTCAATTAACAATTTTTGTTGAAAAATAAAAAAACGTCACCGGTTTGAAAATAAATGTTTGACAAAACACCCTTTTTCTCGGTTATTCTGTGGTTACAATTTGTATCCATTTCCTTGTAATTAATTTCCCCAAAAATTACACTATATAAATAATGAAGCGATGAATATGCGATGTTTAGTATTACAGCTGTTTAATTATTTGTATAATGTAACTTTTGGGGGGAATTAATTACATAACAGTAAACTCAGCTAAAAGCTGGACAGACGAATCTAGGACAAAGGGACAAGAAGCATAAGAAGTTATGGAAAGTGGACAAGAATAAAAGAGGAGAGGGATAATAACGAGCGAATTTCCAGGGGAACAAAAATATCTATAATAGAATCTGCCTTGGAAGGCATAAAATTGGTTTAGTAAACGCAAACAATTTTATTTGAAAGTATGAAATGAACTTCGAATTTTGCCAATCACTAATTTAAAAATAGAAATTCAACTAATCATCTGTATAAAGTTCAACTAATCATCTGTATAAAAATATTTCTCTACTGTCAAATATCGTGTTTACATATGCAATCAGAAGCATCAAATTACAATTAAGAAACTCAAGGTTACCTTAATCTTTTAAACAAAGATAATAAAAATAATAAAAGAACTTTCAACACTTCTATTACTGCAACTTGTTGTTAGCTCACAGTAGATACATTCTCGTGCAATTTATTAGTTTACTGGAAATATATGACGAATCCTGAGGACTGTACCACGTATATAAACCAGACACAGTATATGTGTTCGTACTCTTTGACTTCTTACATATTTGCTGGGTGGAAAGGTGATGATATAACAGAAGAAAAGAATAGGAGGATGAAGTGTAAGAAAAAGAAGGTCTCGCGGGGTTATCAAAGAAGTTTCCTCCCTGATATTCACGAAATGAGTTCCTGTTCCCTTTGCAATGGAGTAATCCGTGCGATGCAACCGTAATACATGTCCGTTTTTGCACGTAGTTGATTTATTCCCGGCTCAGTGGCAAAGCCATTCCTATCCACCTTTGAAATAGATCTCATTGGTCGCGTTTGGATCGAGGATGTGGACCAGCTACGGCTTCGCGGATTTTTGTGGGTCGAATGCTCCGACGCAGAAAGCCAGTAAATCCTTGAATTTCTTATTTGCATCTATACATTCGTATTATGCGAGGTAACCTTTGCTCAAGCATTTGCGTATCCCATGTCCTTTGGCGCTAAAGAAATGTTTATCTGGGTCGAATTCTAAATCTTTGCTGGCACATTGAATTCTGGTTAAACAGTTTAATGTGAATTAAATTAGAAATTGATAGTTACATGCAGAGATTAAATTTTTAGGCATATATTATTGTTTACAATTCGTTAAATAATAGTGTATAGTAATTTTACTCCAATTCTATCACACTCTCTGAATATAAAGATTTTATTTTCTATATATGTAAATGTCTTTATTATTATTATAATGAACGGGAATCCCCTTAGGAATTTATGATAAATTTTGGACTTAAATTCCTTCAGAGTTTTATGTTGCTGGCGTTTTTTAATAAAAATATCTAATTTTCGGTATTTATTTATTTAAAGTATTTAAATTATTTGTAATTGAGAATGTAGATTAAGTAATGTCAAATAGGGAAGTACAGTAATGATTAAAAAGCGTCAGACGAGTAAATGATAATAAATACAGGTACCATGATTTGATAAGAAAAAACTAATTAGTATACATTCCTCACTTTATATTGCATAGCCCGAGGGAATTCTCCATATTAAATCTGTGTTACTGTTATCTAATTCATTAATAGTCTAGTCTTACCGTTGTTTCTACTTCTATATAATAATATCCATTTTTTATTAAGTTCAAGTAATTATAAATGCTGTTGCACTAACGGAGAGACATCTAATATAAGTAATAAATATTCAAATACTTAGAGTACGTTAGCCACTGTGAAGTGGCAGAATGAATATTAATTAAAAATTCTGTAATGGTTTTTATATATTTACCAGGATGTTATGTTGATTTCAATTGTTACTTGACGATGAATCCTTGACAGTACTGTACATCTAGAAGTAAGTCTGTATGTTATGTGGAGGAAAGTAGGTATTACTAACAATTAATGCAGCTTGTACTTAGAAGCAGTAAACTTCCTACTGAGATAGAAGAACAATAGCGCGATGCAGACGAAATTACTGCCTGCAAGCGGTATATCTACCGCGTGAAAATAAATCTGTACAATTAGCGCGCACAGTATCCACGTAAGAATAGCCGTCTTACTCATCCGAGGGTACCCTTTCCGGAGTAAAATTTCTGTTTAGTTTTCATAATTAAAACATGGTATTTAACATGAAGAAACTACGAAACACGCACGGTATAATTAATGTATCATTTCTATGGACAGCTCTGCAGTCTACAGTATTATATTGAACATTGCGTGTTTGATATCATAGCTTCTTAACTAAAGCTTCCTTTTAAAAAGGAAGTATCTTATGAGACCTAGATATGTTGTGTGATTATTCAGTAGCCATAATAAAATATTTCTGCTAACTTTTTGTGAAATCTTATCCTCATGCTAACATTGATTGAGGCTTCAGACTGTAAACTGTGTTAGTTGCAACAAATGTTTATGTATTCTGGGCAGGATTTGATGGTGTAATTAATATCTGGCTTATAATTGGATTAGTCGAGCAAATGATGATTTAATTATATAGAGTAAATTATATAGTGTAACAGCTCCAAAAATAACTGATATTTTTTAATTATTTTTGAGAAAACTATTGTTAATATTGGAACTTAATTTAAATGGGAAACAACGAAAAATGCTATAATTTATAGCGTTTGAAAGAAAAAGTAACTTTGATAAATTTACTTAATATCGATGAAAAGAGTATTATAAAAATACTAAAATTAGAATAGGGATTCACTTCAACACTTCAACAGGAATTACATCGTCGAAGAGGTTAAGAAGATTGCACAATAATTAATAAATATTGAGTAGGATCGACATAAAAAAATCTGAAAGTTCAAATATGCCTCCTTATGTCCCAAAAGAGTTTGATCCAATATTAACAATAATTTTTTAAAAACAAAATCGTAAATATAAGAAGTTACTTCTAGGGCTGTTACACCCCATCTGTTATCCCTCTTTAAGATGCGTTCTCATTGATTCCTACTTTACCTTAAGAAAACTGAAAATACTGACAATATCAGAATCCAATTCGTTCCTTCGATTCCAAGAAATCTTAAGAACACGAAACAATTTTTTTCTATCGAATTCGACGGTATGCCTCTGAAATGTAATAAGTTTTGTTTCATTTGACTCTTCAAAGACCGCATTTATATTCCCTAATAAATTACAATAAAAATTCAAACACAAATTTTAAACTTCTCCCTCATCTCTGAAGCATCCAAATCAACCAAAGCTTTCAGCCATCGAATGTTTCCAAAAGTACGGTAGATGCTCGAATCAAGAAGGAATAATACAATCGGTCAAAGTAGGAATATCACGTTAAACTACGATACGATCAAGACACGGCACGAGGGCTTTCGTTCGCGAGCAGACGACCTTAGATACTTACTCTGGATATCTCGCTACTTGCGTACATTTTATTATAAAACTTTTTACGAGCATCGTATAAAAGTTCAAGACCATTCCGAGGTTCCCCATCGCTTTGGGCTGCTCGGCTTCCCTTTTTCAGCGTCCGATTACTGGCCGTCGTCTGCCACGGACTCGAAACTTTAAAGATTCAACGAGCGCTTCTGAATCTTGCAATATTAACCCACCGACCAGCTCCCTTCGGCTCGTGGATTCTCCATTTCCATTGAAAATTAAATACGGCCAGGAATCGTACCGTATACGTAGCGATGCCAGTCGATCGTAACACTTCCATCTGACGAATTGAGAGATCGAATCGTACCGCCTCGCAAGGCTGTTTCCTCCAACCAATCAATGATGATCATCAGAATTAATGCGCAGTTTTTAGTGGATCAGTACTGAGGGCTGGTTGCGTTATTGAGGTTTCAGGTTATTGGAGATTGCTTCTCCTGCATTATAAACATCGTGTTATCAAGATGTGTGCAACATGGCCCAGAACATGCAAGGGGAGATATCGTGACTTGGGCGAGTGCTTCTCGAATGAACGTTGGTCTGGAACACGACTGTGAAAACACTTTAGAATATTGACTACCGATGACTGACTGACTTTAAACAGTGAAGTGTCGCAGTCGTCTATATAATCGTGTACAGAATTTGAAACGTGCCTAAAATAAATTCCTGAAAAAGGTTAAAAAAATCAGATGTCATGGTAGAATGGCCCCTTAAGGGGTCGAAAAATGAAGCTATATTTAAAGATTTTTTTCTTAATAAATACAACGTATAATGAATTAAGCCTTTTTGGAATTTATTAAGCTACTCTTGTATAATGCAAAAAAATTTAAAAAGATTTTTGGTAATTTGTGTTATATTTTTTTTTTATAGCGCCAATGTGACACCTACAAAAATAGGTATAGACACCCCGGACAGGGTCCAAAGAACGAACCGAGAAGAATAAAATATTTCGCGACATCCAGCGTTCTGTCGATGCCCAAACGAGCCATAAACGGCACAGTGTCCTTTTTCCTCCTCAACAAATATTTCCAAAGACTTATTCTACTCGTTCTTTCTCTCCCATCTCTCGCGGGACAATAAAAAGGCTGCAGAACCGGCGGTGCATCAAGGATGAGGTTTCATTTAGTTGAGTTCTGAAGAAAGAAAGGGATCTCATTTCAAAGTACAAGCTCTTTACGCCTTTGGCTTTTCCGTTTTCGCCGCCGTAGGGGATCTTGCCAAGGATATGCATAATGCTTGGGAGACTTTTTTTCAGAAGGGCCACGCTATAGGGCTATGGAAATATATAAGTAATTAAGGCCTGATTAAGATTCTCGAGCCGCCGTGTACTTAGCTATAGGGAGAAATCGTCGTCCGACCGCGATGGCGGACATTCTGAAAGCAATTTATTTTATGTATAATGAGAGCCATCGCGGCTGCGCTTGCCACGCATAGGAAATAGCGGTTGCAATTATTGACGCCAATAAGCGCGCGGTAATCTCGCAACGCGACACGAATTCAACTTTAATTATCACGTAATTAATTTGACAAACACCAGGGCCAGCCTCGTGTTTGACTCTCTGTAAAGGCGTCTCATTAACTCCGTCGCGAACTTTCCAGGGGCCGTTTTCTTGTGGAACTTAATTTCGCGAAGCGATCGTTTCTATCGGATCGGCAAGGAAATTTCATTTCTAACGGAACGAACGGTGGTGTAACTCCAGAATCTTAAATGGAGTCGCTGATATATTTCTATACCTTTCTGAAGCCTTTATTAATCTCGGCAATTTCTGCTTCGAAAGTTGTAGCAAGATAAAGAAAGGTATGATTGAGGGAGGTCTAAGAAAATGTAGGCCATTGATTTTCAGTGATGAATGTACTTAGCAATTAAGTCAAAATTTCGGAAAATAAACTAAACTAAAATTAAATGTTATAGTACAGTTTCGAATTTGTTACCTTTCAGTAAAAAGAACAGGATCACGTGGGAAATGGGTACTATTGTCCATTGGCCTTACTGTAATTATACAGAGAAACTCTCCCTTGCAAGGGTCTCGAGAACTAAATAACAGAATGTGGCATACCTAATCCCAATGGTCTGTATTTAACGCTTTCGCTACGCAATTTGACGAAGAACGCGGTAAAGTGGTAGTGAAGGAAAACGATTTCGGGATCTGGCTTCGGTTGCCCTATTATTCCAACGATAATTTAAGGGCAAGGGGTTGATGTATAGGTAGCGAGTTTATGCGACGCCATTGTCTCGGGCTACTGTTATTTATGGGAAGGTTTCACCTTCCAAAAACGGAAGGTGCGTGCTTCGCAAACCGTGATGCGAATAACAATTGCGCCCGGGTAGTAATTAAGGATTAGCGAGGTGATTAGCGAGCACCCCGTATTTAAATCCCACTGGAACGGATACGATGAGCGAATGTGCGCGCGTCCTAACGATTCTTGGGTCAAACAACAAATTACGCGAGCTCAAGATCTATGCAGGACTTCACCACGTGTCTGCTAATTGCGTGCTCTTGTTGCAGGACGAGTTCAGGCGGGCTGCAAAAAATTTGCATAATTAGAATAGAACCATGTGTAAGATATATCGTTTCAGACTTCGACGGGCATTGGTTAAGGTGCCGTTTTTTAAATGGTTAGGCGAAGATGGAAATTCAACTGCTGACGAATTTTGGAACTAATAAGATTAGTGTATAATTCTAGGAATTTGCGACATGTTATATATTATGGTTGAGGCATTGCGAGAAAAACAAAAAAGAAATTAATTTTTTTTTGACATAAAATAATTGAGAGTCGTAAATTAAATAAGGGAAACAATTATTTTTTACTTTTTAGTGCACTTTTTTAATTTTCTCGAAGTCGGTTTTAATTTTGTATTAAATATTTTTGTTGATGAAATTTCCAAGCTCAAGATTATTATCATGGTAGTATTATCGTGCCAAATTACGTAGTGAATAATACAAAATTCTGCTGGAGTAATTTTTAAAGAAATACTTCGAAATATACCTGTATCCACTGTTTGTTCTTGTAAAAGACGTATAGAGTACTATATTTCTACATAATAACAAACTTTACATGATAGGTATAATTATAATGCAAACACAAGATATTCATACCACTTTTTTATTTTTCCCTGAAACGCAATTATCAAAGTATGAATACTGGATTACTTCATCAAAATTTAAATTGTATTTTCAAAGTTTGTGATACAGTTATATTGTAATAGTAGCTTCTAACGTTGAATAATAAATTCATTTAAATATGTATACCTACTTAATGAATAACCAAACGTTGGTATCAATTTTCACTGTAATCTTGAGTGTCATAATATCTTTAAATATTTATTGGTACTCTTTTCATATGAAGCATGTAATTTACTAGCATCGATCGTTAATTAAGACAGCACAGCGCAAACCAATATATTTTTTAGTAAAGTCGTTGCTTTTCGTTTGCCTATGTGAAAACATAAATACACCGTTAATTAAGGGTACGATTGGATATCGATATTCTAGTATGGAAATGCAAATTAAGCTGCTCTATACACGGTATTTAAACTCTCCTGTGCTAATACGTAAGCACGTTGCATCGATACTCAGGTCAAACAACTGATTATACTGTATCCCGATATTGAAAATTGACAGAACAAACCTTCCAATTACTGGCTCTAATTATGCACTCGATTTGTAATGTTGTCACTAACAATAAGTTCAGTATCTCACAGTGATTAGTGCTTTCGAAGCATACTCCAATGTACATGAACGTGGACACTATCCGATAGAGTGCGAAATAGAGTGGATTGATTTATATAAGCCCGTGATTAATATCTACTAATGACAAATACAAAATTAATGAAGTCCTGAACTTGTCATATAATGGATCCAACATCGTGCTTGTATGAAATGAACAGCACGATTATCAAATACAAAAGTAAATTGGAATAATTTAATTGCAATTGTATTGATGTGTTAATTGAAGAATAAACTTTTTCTTCTTCACATTTAGTAAATATTTGAAAAATTCCCGTTTGCAGTGCAACACTTATGTCGCATTAAGAGAAAATAACATTGTAACATTTATCTCTGAGTATCTAAATTTCTATAAAAATAACAAATTTGTTTTCTATAATAAGGAGTTATTAATTCGACATATTTAAAATGCTTTATTTTACTAACGAGTTCACGATCTAAAATAAAAGTAAACACCGATTTTTTTAATTTCTCCTTCCGATGAGCATCGTATTATGTTCTGCTAACTTTAGAAACAAAGGAAGGGGCTCAGGATTTTTTTTTAAATTTGTTTAGTACGCAGGAGTGGCATTGCCCCTTAAAGGAGTATTCTTCTTGCCCTTCTAAACGAGAATACTCCCACAATCAAAAACCACTAAAAATACAAACAAAACTGGTTTCTGCAAAACCTTTTCATTCTCAGATCATCCTTTCCCGACGCACTGAACAAAAGTATCAGTTCCTATACCACATATACCTAATTACATAAAAAATATTATCCGCTTACAACCTGGAAGCATGAATATTCCAAAAACGTGTACCTTACCTTCATAAGGTCACGGAGGTTCCTCCATTTATTAAAACTTTGTCATTGCCTCCCATGAATCCTATTAACCACTAAAGCCTGAACCCACGGATCACCCACAGCCTGCCTTCCTAATGTGACGATGTGTACGGTTGCTCGTTGAATCAATTAAAAATTAATTGCACGCGCGTGAGCAAAAGCTGTCCGCGCGTTATCTGGTAAATAACTAACCAGCTGCACATCTCGCTGAATAAAAAACGGTTAATTAACGATGAAACAGCGACGTTAGTCCGGGATAGCGGATGCCACTCACGCGCATCGCGCCCTGATCTCGCAAATCCGCGAACTGGACGTTTAACCTGCGACAGATTTCCCTCCCCTTTAAGCCGAAACGTCGGAGGAGACGAGGGAAAGTTTTCAGGCCTTCGGCGATAACTGAACCAGCCGCTGGCCGCGTTCTCCTATCGCAAGTGCGCAAACATCACCATGGGCGTTGCCATTGCATATTCATTTCGATACCAAGCTGGCAAACAAGAGCAGGGCGCGGCGCGTACAGGTGACACGTGCATAACACCCCAGGTATACAAATTGAAACGAATCACGAGCAAATTAGAGGGGCGAGAAAAGCGAGAAGTGAGTGAGCGCGCAGGGCTTCTGCACGTAAATTTGTTAAGCGCGACGTTTTTGCGCAGTGAGCGTCGCGTTATCCAAAGATAGGCGATAGCTGTTTCCGCGCGAGATTGGCTGGCGCAACACGGGACAGTAAAGAAGAAAGGGAAATCCGGGATAACGGGGCTACGGTGTGAAAGAAAGCAAAAAGTATGGAAAACCCCGGGAAAATGGAGGGTCCTGATTAAAGTGTTGCCGAATTTCACGTGGCAGAGAACTCGCAATCGAATCGGAGAGTTGCGAGGGAGTTCTGGCGAAATGGTCGCGGGGCGTTTTTGAGTTTCCATGCTGTCGAAAAGTTGCTAATATAAATTTGCAGCGTTAAATATGAATTAAACGTAGTTGCAGGGTAATACGTTAAATGGTAAATATGGAATCTACCCAAAGTAGCCTAAGCTGTAAATATTTATAAACTGTGCATTACGAGTGCGAGTTACTAAACAGAATATGAGACGAGCAGAAGAACTCTGATTTTCAATTTGTTTGAGGGGCTGTTCCGGTCTAAAGTTCATAAAAATAGGTGATCTTTAGGAATTAATTAGAGGAAAACTGCTATATATAATTTAATGGGACTTTTTGCGGTGAATTAAGGATGTCTTAAAGTATAGAAATAAATTTTTTGTTTTATAATTAATCATTGCAGACGGCACTGGAGAGTTGTTAAATTCGAGACGTCAAAAAATTCATTCAAAACGGTGAAACCTGTAGCACCTAAACCATTGGTCTGAAATAAAATACAATGTCGGATTATTAAAGGGCACGAAAGTCACTCGAGGATTGACTAGTAAAAATGACCAAAAAATTAAATTTTCTGAAAAAATAACGACACTTGAAGTTTGAAATCACTTTTTCCCTACATGTTCCCTACAATTTTGAAATGATGAGTTACTAGGCTCCCTTATCAGATCCCAACAATTTATCACTCCACACTTATCGCAATTCGTGATATTCTTGCTTCCCCAGATACAAAACTAAAATCACAGGAAACAATGCCTCGTATTCTAGTCGTAAGTATTCTATAAAAAGGGACGTTCCATTTCGAGCAGCTCAGAGTGCACTAATCAGGCTCTCATGTGGATAAAACTTTTCTACGATTGGAATTTAGCGTAACGGTGAATCTCGGTTAATCTTATGCATGTATATTACAGGGGAAAAGTTGGAAGTATGCAGTGGTGCGTCTAGGAAAGAAGTAAACCGCATAATTCCCAACGGGGATGTTTAAAAGTCGACGCGAATGTCGAAACTTTTGCTGTCCCCCACGCGATTTTCTTTTTTGCGAACGTAATCCCGAGGGCGGCTAACGTTAATGCTGACGTTGCCAAGTTTACACAGAAAGTTTCTAAAGCACTTGTCCATTTAAGTTATCATAGGATAAGTGCTTGCCGCTTAACTCGCCTGCAAGAAGAGGAGCATCATTCATGTTTGAAAAAAGATCGCTTCCTACTCGTCTAGAGCTTGCGACGCTTTATCAAGCACGCCCAATTTGAAATTTCCATATTGTTACGCGCAGCAATGCCTTTTTGGCGCACTGCATACATACGGAATTAAAACCAAATAGAATCCATAACCTGGTATCGAATTAAAAGTAATTAAAGTTGATACCTGTCATAGGCAGCACGTGGCAAGTTATACCAGTGAAAGTATAAGTAAAAAATTGCTTTTTTAACTGTTGTACTGAAAGTAATATTTTTTATTTTAGTATTATTATTATTATCCATTTAGTATTATTATTATCTTACCACCTCTTTATTTGAAATTAATTAATTAACTTATTAATTATTTCGTAGGAATCAATTTAAGGGTCCATTCTACATACTTTGTCAGTTGAAAAAGAGAGCTACCTACTTTCATGATTTTTTTGAAGAACTAATGTACGGATTTTAGTTTTTCGTAATGTTTGTGCCTAAGCGAAAACACTGTGACTTAAATCCACACATTGGTAATTATATTTTGGAAATATAGAAAATGCAATTTTATACAGTAAGGATTACTAAATATTTAACAAAAAAAACATTAAAATCCATAGAATATACCTTAAAAAAATCATGAAAATAGGCCTCTTGTTGAAACAACAAAGTAAAATGGACCCTTAATATAATATCAATTTTATGAAACCTTCCTCCGGAACAACTATTGCACGTTCTTCCTAATGGAAGGATGTTCTGGGAAAAAGAAACGAAAACAATTTTGGCACACAACGTGTTAATCCAGCTACTGCCAGAAAAGTCATAACGTTTTATTTTCAGGGGTTCGTGGACTTAGCAATGTATCCATCGATATTCCATTGGCCGTAGCAGCTGGCACCACCGTCAATATGAGCTGCAGATACGATCTACAATCAGACACTTTGTACACGGTGAAATGGTACAAGGGTTCTGAATTTTTTCGATACGTCCCGAAAGAGATGCCACCGATTGCTGTTTTCGGAGAATTGGGTGCCAAAGTTGTCGTAAGTACCCGCTTCCAACACTTTCACAATACTAACCAATCATGAGCGAACATAATTTGTACACAAAAACGTAAATTTTACGAGCAAAATAATCTTCACCATTTTTTTAACACTTTCAAATTTCTTAATCCAATTTCCTTGTAGGACAATCTTTTATTTCATTTATGCCGCATCTCCTTCCTCTTCTTTCATGGTTCGTCCACTTTTCATTTAATTAATTAATCCGAGTTACAAAAAGGGAAGTTGCGAAGTAACAAAGATTGCATGAAAGTAATCCGCTGGACGTTTCTCAGTGAATTGTAACCGGGTTATATTTCGAGCTAGAAATATCCTCAGAATCTCGTACTTATTAAAAGTTGGAAGGCGACCCTTTGCGAATCACGTTTTACATTCGCACCTGACGTGCAATCGTCGAGAACCAGGGGACCCAGAACTTAGTCTCCGGGATTACATTTCCTCAAGTTTCTTCAAACGCGCAAGTTTGTTAGCGTGTATCATTCTGTTCTACTTTATTATAGGTACTTATAACTGCACCTGATAAAATATGCGCTGACGTATGTACCGCCTCTTTTATGTAATTAAGGACGTCCCTCGTAATTTGTTGCCTTTTTTATCCCTCGGATGTTCATACGTATTCCAATTCTCAATTTTATTTACAGTAAATTAATCTTTCAATGCTGCGAGCAATATGCGTACTTTCATTAGTAATTTACGGTGAAATTCCAATTTTTTTAATATTGAATTTATTGTAGGTCTTCTTTCCATAAAGAATGTTTTACTGATACATATTACATGGATTTCCTCGTTTTTTGTATTACCACTACATCTGCAGAATAATATTTTAAAGTCATCAACGAAGGAACAGAAATACTTCAGATCCCAATTTAAATTTTTTTGATAACAAAAATTGAATAGAAGATGATTATATTATTGCCAGGACAAGTAATAATAATCACTGAATGCTTATTAAATTCAAAACTCACGAGCATACGCTTTTCGATCGAAGCTGACCTAGATCGAGAGGGAACAACCAATGCAGAATCAATATTCGCAGAGAAACTGGGGAAACAGATCACATGCTGACATGTGAATTCGGTCGGTAGTCAATGGTACGTTAAAATTTCCGCTCGCTGTACGCTTTCTAATTTGCTAAAAGCGTGCACAAACATCGCTGACCAAGCAAAATGTACCGCTGCTTCAACTGGATAATCCGGAAGAAATCCTGATTAATCAGGCGATACTTGTCGCCTGCGTTATCCACCTGAATATTCCTATTCATTCTGCAAATTATTCCGCGCCTAAAAATGATACTGGCAATGTATAATAATTAAAACAGCGCTGTAATATTCTCGCTACAGTCACGCCAACCCCTATATTCACACTACTTTCGCTGCAATTTCAATTCAAAGCGATTTAACAGAGATTTAAATATCTAACACATGTGCTTTCAAAAAAACGTTCGAGTTAACGAAATTTAAGTGGAACCTAAGTGGCTGGCACAAAATCTAAGTTTCGATGAAAGTTGAAAATCGTTTGAAGCTGGCGTCACGAAATTCACGTAAACCGAACTCGGACACGCGATCAACCAACAACCCACCAAGTCGATTTCATGCAAAAAATACGAACCACCCTCGACACGAAAAAGTGCGATGGACGCTTGCCACTATTGAGAGACAAGCTCAAAATTCGACAAAAATCGAGGTACAAGTTAAAACGTTGTAATTTTTCATTGAAACACAAGAGAGATGTGTAAAGTGTTTATCACGGGAGGTCGTGTTTTTTAAAAATATTTCTTTTAACGAATAACACTCCACGGTTATTTCTGTTTACACGTTCAATTAACAAGAAAATAAAAACAAGTGATTTTTACGGAAAATATTTGTTTCGTAACAAAAATTAATAAAGAACCTACAGTGGTTTATTATAGAGAGGGAATCGTATGTGGAAAGTAATATTTGTGTATATTATTGAATCATTATCCTATTCGAAAATAAATGCTTGTATTCACACACTTCACATATTTGTATTAATCTTATTAAAAATTGTAGTCTACATTTGACAAGAATATTATTCTTGCAGGACACTTCTTTCTTGTTGACTAAATATCTCTGTGCCAGGTAATTCTATAACTCATGTCGGTTTAAAAATAAATTAAAACTGTGAAATGTAGTGACAAATAATATATCTCTATTTAATTTTTTTTTTAATAGCTTTCTTTCATCTTTTCAGTCAAAATTTTAACAGATTCAATCTGGAATAACGAGGATGTACTTCTTTCAAGTCACCAGTTGTTCGGAATATGTATTTTATTCCTTAAAAGGAACTTTGTAACTACCAGTGTAAATGAGAATGTGCAGGTGCCAAGTCTGGAGAATAGGGAGGATGGAGCAGCAGTTCCCAATTAAACTGCACAATTTCTTTCTAGCGTCGTTTTCGCCGACCATGGCCGTGCATTGTTGCGGAGGGGACTCCTTTCTGATTCATTAAAGTTGGACGTTTCTGAATTAATGATGCTCGTAATCTCTCTAACAGTTGATTGTAAATTTCAACTGTTATACTTTAACTTTTTAATAGAAACTAAAAATGAATGGAAACATTATTCCTGCCTGATACCACCAAACAGGCAATCAAATCTTTCTCGTGTGAAATTCAAGCTTGAGCACAGTGATATCGTTTCGCTGCAGGCAAACCATTGCTTCTTCTCTGCACAATAAATTCTCGCACAATAGCTACGTATCGTTTCTGTTCGTATCAATACAGGATTAAAATTCAGAGAGTATCAAATTAATACTTATGAAGCATTATGTGCTCAAATTACTGTCCTAGATAAAAACACATAGGTCATATAAAAAATAATCTTTATCTTTTAAGTGGCTATGTTTATAAACACATACACTTGTAGCTTATATCATGATGAGTAAAATTACCAAATGACGACTACAGTAAATTAACTAGCGATTAAAAAGCGTTGATAATTTCATTCTCGTTTCTATAAAATAGCGTGAAATTTTAAGAATAATACAATTAATATTCTATGTTCAGTTTTGAAGGGTAAGGAGAAAAACGAGGAACTTCCATTTTTCGTGATTTTGCGATTTATAGCATATTTTGTTGGTAGCAACTGGGACTACAGAATTTTCGAATCACAAAAGGTTATAAACCCTTCATTTCTGATATTTAGTATGTGGTGGGATATTTGTAACAGAGGCGTTCAAAGCGCGAGCTACTCATGTGTGTCTGAACACGTACCAGACGTTTCTACTGGTCTGTCTGATCTGGTGAGCAAACACTTAAAGAAGAGGACCGAACAAGACACCTTTTTCCACTTTCTAGCTACAGTTTCACTGTCTTCGAATGACAGTGTGGAGTCATTTAACTGATCAACAAGTAGTCTGAAAATACAGATACTTGAAAACACATGTTGCTGTTGAATCTTGATGTTTTACATAGGAATCTTTTATTTTTGGTTGTACTCTATGCGTTTTTTCAAAGGGACAAAGTCCTGTTCACAATTCTTTGACTGCAGCATTACAAAATATTTCAAATGCTCTGCAAACTTTTAAACAGCCTGTAATCTATAGTTCCATAAACGAGTTTCGTCAACAGTACTTTTCACTCTTTACACTCCAACTTACTCGTCCACCAATCAATCACAGGTCTTTTACTCGACGCTGCAATTATTAAACACAGAACTTTGTAATACGACTGAATATAGTACCTACAGTGATTTTGAATTGAATAACCCAGTGATTCCCAACCGGTGGGTCGCGAGGTATTTTCTCGGGGGTCGCCACATTTTTTTTAATATTATTGATTTAGAATTATATTCTGAAATATCTATTTTTAATTTGTTTCCATTACGTTATTAAATTTACTTTACTTTATATAGTAGGGCGCGTCAGTTTATTTAAATATTATAAAAGGGAATCGCGAGTCAAAAAAGATTGGAAAACACTGCATATCACCGCGAATTCTTTCACTTTTACAAGGTTAAATAACATCATGAAAGCCATATGTAATTCCAGTGCAAAGGGTAAATAAATTTTTTTACAAAAAACATTTCAGTGAAACAATTCCTGAACAGTGCCAACCGAAACGCAAAATACGTTTGTTTATTCGAACGAAATAAAGAACGTGCTCGTTTGCAGAACGAGTTCATAGAGACGCTCAGGGGAACGGTGCGGAGTGTATCGGATATTACAGGCTCGCATTTCACAAGCGGTAACATTATTTCAATTCTCAGTCAGCCAGGATAAATTTATGTGTGGTTGCCGGCAGCGAATTGTCGAATCGGTGCAAACCAGAGAGGCAACGGTGTGAAATAGTGTGCACGGTTGTATCGATACGTGACGCTTGTCGATCGCGCATATTCCAACGATCCTACTTGTTTCCCAGAGAATCGTTCCATCTGTAATTTTACACAGTCGGCTTTTCTTCCCCATCCCCCTGTACGTAATTCTTCGAATGCACGAACAATGATTTCTGTTGCTCTATTTTTCATCGTAAAGATACCAAATTACAGATCTGATTCGTGCGTATGCTGAAACATTGAGACCCTATAAGGTTCTTACGGACGAATCTAAGATACTTGTGCTCCGGGCAAGCTTCTACTTGCTACATATTTCCACAGAAATTGCTTCTTCCCTTTTTTATGATCTACTTCCCAGGTACAGCGTGAACACGATGTACAGAAATTTCTGTAAAAATAATTATCAAGGAGAAGGTGTTGTGTCTGTTTTCATAAAAGTTGTAGTTTTGTCAAGCATCTAAAGATTTGTTTCTCTAGAACCCAGAAGAATCAATATTCTTCATATAAATTTTTTCAAAAACGAGATCTCGTACGAAAAATTTTGTACCACGCTTTATCTTTTTTTTTGCACCAACAATTGTTCTCCGCGAGGTTGCATCATAAATTACGTTCGACCCTGCGTATAGCACACGAATTCGAAGCCAATGAAGCTCCTTGCATCGTCCCAATCGTGATTGAGATACGAAAAATTCTCGTGGCCCTGGCAATTTGAATTATGAGAGTGCTCGCACCGCGAGCTCCCGTGCAAATTGTACGAAAATTAATTGTGTGATTTATACGGTGCCAGCGGCAACATATAATTAATCGTAGCCGTGAAGTATTGTTTGTCGCGAGCGGGTGAATGTAGGAGGATGTCAAAGCGTGCGAGTAAGTGCGATCGATTTGCAATAAATGGCACGCACATCGCTCGTGCCGTTCGGTTCGTCCCGGAATGACTTAATTGCTAAATTGACTCAAACTGCTGCTATAAGTTGCGCCCAGCGAACGGTAATTTTCTGTCGCAGATGTAACGCGTCGAACAATTAATTTATATATTCTAATTCTGTCTCTTTAACACGGTGACAGTGATATTTGTGGGGAAGTGCACGTTTAATCCATTAAGCGGTTCCCACTGCTAAATTTCATTTAAACGATACAAAAGAAATAAAGAAACATGAGAGAATTATACAATCGATATATCAAGTCAATTTTGAAATCCTCAAATTATGAATGGTATAACTATAAAAAATTATAACTAATATAAAATATGTTGACATTTAGATTTCGAAATCTCGCAGTTCAATCTTCGCAGTTTTCTGATTTTTATACGCAATAAAATTTGCTACCGATTTCTTTATCGTCATAAGTGTCCACTTCGTTATATTCCCTCCACGAGCAAACTGGATTGAATCTGGTTGCTCAGAAAATATAAATCGCAACAAAATATAACTATAACATAATTACCTATAAAAGAAGAAAATTCTATTCTTGACGAAATTTGTCTTCCATCTCCATTACACTGTAATCCAATATTATTTAAAAGTCCTTATGGCACATACCCTACAAAACAGAGCCAAGAATATACATATCCCCCATCAACATGTGCACAACACTATCTTATTTGATCCACAGTAGATTTTAATTCCTTGCCCTCATTTACCAAATGCAGTTTGTATTTCATTTCTTTCACCTCATTATACTTTACAAAAATTTTAATCTGCCTCCTCACTAACATGTGGTTGATCACGTTGCAGACGAATCGAAGCGATGCCTACCGAGTAGTTTTGAAGGATGTGCAACCAAATCATACTGGCAAATACCGTTGCGAGGTCTCCGGTGATTCGCCTTCATTTAACACTGTACTAGTTTATGGTTACATGCACGTGGCTAGTAAGTATCGCAATTACATTTTTTATTCTCATAGAAAGTAGATATTAGAACATAATATTAAACCAACCAGCTACACTATGTAACAAAAAACGGTTTACGTTTAATAGACAGACAAGCGTCGCGAACAAAAACAACCTAATCACTCCCCGTGACTTGGTAATAATTAGATTGTAAATTGGCGCACGTTGTTACCGGTGCAATATTCCACATTGTAATTTTTCTTACTGCGCAGATTTACAATTATAAAGTTACACTACAAGTAGAGAAATGTGCTCGCATCTGGCCAGCAAAAACAGATTACAAGCCACCGGTATCAACGCGCTTAATCTTCAGCTCGTGGCGCAAGCGACGCGGGTAAAGGGGACAGTTTGTTCACAGGACCATTAAGAGTTTGTCCAACAGTGTAGCATTAGTGCTCATAAATATTCCTGAAAAAATGCTGCAAAATGAAGTTCTCCTTCGAATACGAATTACACGCATAAATCATCATTTCCTACGGGTTAAAGCGAGATAGGTCATTAAGCATATCCTGTTCGCCGGGCGTCTTTACGCCGGCTGCGTGCTCTATTTCAGCGTTAGGTAAATAAATTAGTCCCCGATGCTTCCTTATTGCCGCGGCGAACATAATTACCGGAAAGATTGCTTTCTACCACTTCCACTGCCTCGATTTCGCGTGCCGCCGCGAGTGGCAAGAAAGGCCGCGTGCGTCACCTAGCAGAGCCGTTGGACATATCGAAACCGATAGTGAATGCCCGGGCTCGAAACAAGAACTCGCCGACGAGGAGAAGACTCTCGTCGCTTAGTCTCATTAAACAACCGAATGCGCGTCTTCCATTTCGTCCTCTAGCTTTCACGACTCTTAACCGGGTTACTGTTAATTACCAGCTTCAGTTCAGTGAACCATAACCCTGGGCGCTCCCTTTCAGAATCATACCGCCCCGTTCGCACCCTCCCGGCCCTTCCACGACGATACTCCAGCATGCACTGTTAATTTTCAATGTAGAGTCTCCGATGAATTAGGAACGGGATCGTGAGCCGGTGACATTTTCCGCGGATTCAAATCGGCGTGCAGAACTGCTCGACCAAGAGACCAGACCGTCACGGTGGCTCGCGTTGTCGCTGTAATCGCGGTTAATTGAAACGGCAGGGTAGGGTGACGAAAGGAATCGGCCGGGAAAGAAAAACGGGAACGAGAGAGCGGAGGCAAAGGACAGGGGGCTATCTGGTCTTGTTCCCACCGTCCCGTACTCTCGTCGAGCTGCCCGTCGACTTAACGACGCCGCAACCGCGGCAGCGATTCCTCTTTGAAGGAACGAGGCGATTGCCTCTCCTTTCCGATCACGGATCGCTCGTAAAAGCTCGATACTGGATCGAGCCTTCGGATCCCCGCCTTGTATCCCGCAGACCATCCCGCCTCCCCTTTTCCTTTTTCTCCATTCTCACCAGACGAGATGATCGCCCGTATCCACAACATTACGAGACACGTTCAAAATGGTAATCTCCAGCGGCCTGTGGCCTTGAGAGCCGCGCCGTCGATCGGTAGGCAGCGGCCCTGCCAGGCGGAAGTCATTCAGCCCCGAGTGAGACAATTCTTTGACAGTCCACTGCCGTTAAAGGGAAATTGACTACCTTCTGTGGACGGTATAATGATCCGCTGAGATATACATGACGTGTTACGTATACAGAGTAGTCGACGACAGGGCAGCCCCGGCGAAAACTCCCTCCGAGCTTATTCAACAGTGGCACTTATTCGACCGCGGTAAATAGGCGTGGCATTAACAAGGGTTCGCGGTATACGTGCAAGCGACTTGACTCTACGGTGCACACGTACATTAAAATTACACCATTGCACGCGCCGGGCCTCAGGGGCCCATATCTCCAAATCTAGAAATGTATGGATGAATTGAGAAAAATAATTTTTTGAATGAAGGTATTTTATTGCAATTAATTTTTATTAAGGAGAGAGGTCTGACTAGAACGGTTGAAACAACATGATTCTGTGGGAATTTTTCTGGAAAAACCGATAAACTTTTATTGTTAAATATTAGTCTATTAGAAAGAGTGCATTTTACGGATATTTCAGTATTTTTTCTGATAAAAAGTATTATATTGAAAGGTTTGTGAAAAGTATCAAGATTTTTTTAATTAAACAAGCACAAATGCTTGAAATTGTGAAGGAGAATTTTTGTAAATCGATTAAAAAGTCACATAATTGCCAAATAAGAAAAACCTTTCGAAATTAAATAATAGGTATCCGAAGCGTTCCTCAACGAAGCTACTTTCAAATTTTGTTACACAGTTAACTAACATCACAATAAATTACATTAATCAATTCGATCAAAAGTTAATGAAATAAAACTTACAACGTGCCACTAAAAATTCTGGTAAAATATTTCACATGCTAAAATCGCAACTGTCATTATTCGTTAATGGATATTCACGTCACCAATGAAGCCCGCCCTTTTTATGGCAAAGTTCTCGATTGACGCATTAGCGGAAGTTCTGGTAACGGTGATTGAATGGCCGCTCAGAAACGTGACGATGTTCTAGCTTCTAAAATATCCCGGCGAATTCCGCGCTCTTGTTCGTCGAGGTCACGGCGTGTCGCAAGAAATCGTAATGTTTGCGAGGAATGCTTTTGAACGCTACTGAACAACAATCTCGAGCGTGCTACGATACCTCGTTGGTGTCAAAGCGTTTTTACTGGCACGTACACCGACGAAAAACGAACGCAACAAAAGGCGTCTAAAAGAACGTACCGGCCAGCCAGTGTCGGCGCAGAAAGAACGGCTGGTTTGTGGCACGTCTTGCTCCTTTGTTATTGAGAGGTTCAATGAAATTTCAGGTCTCCCGAACGGCGATCCCCAGGTAAGAGTGGAGAAGAGGCGTTACGCGGTTGGCGACACTGTGCGAGGGAACTGCACCGTCCCATCGGCAAATCCACCAGCGAATGTGACGTGGACTGTCAACGGAGTACCGGTAGGTTGATGGATGCAGAAACTTCGCGGGAATGTCGGTGTAGCGGTCGCGATAAGCTGTCATTATTGCAACGATCGATATGTTACTTCCCCTGGCTATAATGTTTCCTTGCATTATGTGAATTATTATGCTTATCGTCACGCATCTGGCCGTGTGAAAGAGTAACAACTCTGTTGCCGATTTTCCCTTGCGTTAGTTGTTTGTCGGATATTGCCGCAATGAAATTCGTTCGGGATATTACTCGTGGCGACAGGAACTGGTTTTTAGTAACTCTATATTGCAGTAGGTACCTGAAGAAGTGGGGTGTTTCTGCAGGATTTTGGTACGAATAAAATAATGACGCGCTTGATGATAAATAATATGACTGTTTACTGGAATGTCGATATGGTTCGCTCGATCGCTCTGGCGAGACTCACTGCCTGGGCCACGCTTAGCCCCTCCACGTCGGTCTCGAACGGCTCGTCGCTAGGGCGAGCAAAGGTTGCGATTCGCGACCGTTTGTTTTGACGCGTTCGTTTCCTGGAACTTGCTGCGAGCGGAACGCTCGCCACATTTCTTTTTTAAGTTTTTTTGTTACTCCATTCCATATCGACTAATTCTCTAATCGAAGCTAAAGATTTGAAATAATTTCGCTTAAATTATTTGTTCGTTGTAAGCAAAGTTAAGAGAGGTAATATACTATGTGAAAACTATGTGTTATTTATTTCAAAATAGGTACCTATATTGTTTGAGTAATTATTCGGAATAAAATGAATAGTACTTGTCTTTTTCTGTATTAATTCATGCACCACCAGTTTAATCGTATGTCCTTTATGAGGATTTTTCTTTTATCGAGTATTCCCTTTGACAATGACTTTGAAAACATTAATGAAAACTTATGTCCATATCAATTCATGAACAATTTCACCGACAAGTTCTTTAATTATAATCTAAATTTCCCCACGAGAAAGCACTAATTAATTGAGATTCCATCGCATAATCCACATGCCTCGGATTCCTAACAGCTGCTTCGAGCGATTCTTATACAAAATGAATTTCAGAACATCAAAGCTTTCGGATAGAGTAGACCGAAGCTAATCCAAGTTTTCGGGTGAATCGAATATTTCTCACTTTTTGGTTTTGTGTTTGGAGAAGAAAGATTCTTAAATTTAATTTTACTTCTTATTATAAATGTTCAAACCAAATGGGTACTAGTTACAAACATATAATACAAAACTAGTTTTCTAACATTTAACTATTATTATTTTACCATCAAACACAAAGTGATCCGATTCGCCTGGGTCGACCCTATGCGTTCATCGATGAACGTGTCAAGTAACATTGCAAACGTTTGGAACATTGCTTTCCTTTCAATCTTCGCATGTAGGAAAGGTAGATTGCAAATTGAATCTCTGCGGTCACTTTTACCTCGAAAAAGGGAGGGAATAGGATAGTAACAAGAAATGTATCAAGAAAGTGTGTAAAAGTCATTGATTCGCGAATACATCCTCGCGGTACCGTTATAAGTATATAGAGAAGCTGGTCAGGAAATTATAAGCAGCGCGAGGAACTCTTCCAGTATGCCTCTACGCCTCGGTCGACTTCATTTAATCCGGAACTCTCACTTCGTTCTAAGCGTAGCAATCTTAAACAGTTTATGAGTCTCCTAACAATTCGATAAACATTATAGTTAGGACCGAATATACTGCAAATCATTTACGGTTTCTGACGAAGCGTTGCCGCGCAAACGAGAAGCAGGAAGCACTAAGGATATACCTACCGGGTGGGGAAATTGTAATGAACTCGTAAAAGTGATGGGGTTGAGCACGACGGTGCATTTTAATGCTACCTGTCAAGAGCTTTGGATGTGGTCTATATACGTTTTAGACATTAATATGTTAACCCTTCGGTCGTGGACGTTTTATATGCACACACAGCATGAGGAAGTAGCGTTTCATTTTTGGGAAGGTTCGGTATAAGCTGCAAATGCACTTTTAGCGTTTTCGAGAAAAACTGGTTTAAAACTTTAAACGTGCAATGGTACCTACATGAAATTCAGGGACAGAGAATAAGGAAAAATATTATTTTCGACAAATTTATGATATAGATATAAATGTGATTATGTCAAGATCTATTTATATTGCATATAAAAACTTAAATTTCACAAAAAGCGGACATTTATTTGTGCACTAAGCTACTGGTATTTTTTACTGGATCTCAATTATCTTTTGGATATTTTCCTTCCTACTTTGAATCGCTAAACACGAAAATAAAAGTGTTGATAAACGAGTCAAGCGAAAAATGGGCAATTTCCATATGAAATGCGCGGTTGAGGTATTATATACATATTGAAAAAATCGATTTTTTGCATTTCCTGAAACTATGAAATCTTGAAACATATTTCTCAAATATTATGTTGAAATCTGCATAATTGGAAAAATGATGGACGATGGCGAAAATAAGACATCTCCCGCCCTGCAGATCAATAGCCAATTCTCTCTGGATAGTACATTTCCTTTATTGTAATACGCTTCTTTGGGTCTTTTCGATCAGGAACGGTTGATTAAAGTAAAACAGAGGATTAGCCTGTTACTTCAAACGCACCGACACTCTACTGTCTTCCGAAACTACATCCTTCAGGGTCGATTTTTTAAAATTTTCGAATATTCTGCGCAACTGTTTGAAGTTATTTACGTTCTTGTTTTTTTTTCCAAAGGCTTTTGCTGTTTTTTTAATCGAAAAACCAGCGAAAAAATATCAAAAAACTCCATATTCCAAATATCTACGTTCACTATTTTATTTTATCAGAAAATTTTAACCACGCATCTGACTAACCAACTATTCTATTTTATTTTATAAATTCTATAAATATTCGCAGCAAAATACTGCAGAAAAGAATAATATCAACTCGATAGTGGTGGCTACATCCTCGACAGTTTAAAAAAATTTTACTTGAAAATATTTCGATATATAATGTATCTTTTAATAAAAACGGATTGGACCAAATGCAAGGCAGTAGTTTATTAGAGAAAAAATTCCAAAATTCACCCCCTTTTTGAGCCGTTCAGAGATATGTAGCCCTTAAAGGGTTGCGCACACTAATGCAGGCGAGCATTGCAGGTTGCGGGGCTTCCGCGGCCCTATAAGTAGTATAAGTAATGGCGAGGAACACATTTGGCGGTTTGAACCTGCAAGGGTTTATGTACCACTTGAGTATGCTTCAAGAAGTTCATTATACAATGTGGGCTGAAATAATAATTGGCACAGACAAGAAGGGGGTGATTGCATGTCACAAAATAAGTCGAAATACTTAGCTTCGTTTTACTTCATTTTTAAATTTTACTTATTAATAGCTTCGAACGAAAGAATTTCCTTCATCACTTACACCACGTATAGGGTACGAATTATTTACACTTCCAATGACAAAAACTGAGTTGAAAATTTACATTCGCAGTTTTTTAATTTTAAATAGCAGTATAGGTCGTTGCGTGAATCGTTTTTAGCACGCAAGCAGTAGAATTCTATTTTATTTTTACAGCCAGAAATTTTCCACATTTTACCACAGAAATGTTTTGTTTCAGGTGAACGCCAGTTTCATAACAAATATAACGGGGAAGCTTGGTGACAATCAGCAGATAATGACTATCGCAGGATTGGATTTCGAAATTGTACCAGATAGCTTTAGTAACGGCAGACTGCATATTATTTGTCACGCTAACGTCTTTCATTTGTATACAAGACAGGCTGAGGTTTTCTCAATCGAGGAACGCCCCCGTTTGGAATCTGTGCTAGGAACTCGGGAATATTCTTATATTGGTACGTCTTACGTAAAATAAAGATTTCATTTCATTAAATGTATTTAGATGAAATAGGAGCACGAAGAACACATTTGTAAAATGTATTTAATTTTAATGTATATGTAAAGATTTATTTCTTTAATGGATGTTTAATTTTTATGTGTATGTAAAGATTTATTTAACTGTATTAGAAGTTCAATATTTATTTAATTTTACTATTACATGTTTACCAAACGGTCAACAAATTACTTAACTTTCTCCACTGAATAAAAGAAACATTTGTGTACATTTACAATTAAATTAGTCCATAAATTCTTCCGTATCTGTCTAACTGCTAAAAGTTGTAATCTAAACCATTAATAAAGAGTAACATTGTAGACAGAGTTTATCTCACTAATTGTAAGTTCCAATTCCTTGCAACCACTTGACTGACACAAGACAGGTTTGAATAATGAGAGTTGCAGTAAGTACCTGAATGAAATCTGAAGCAAATATACAGATGGTCAGTGTTAGAAAACGATGATGAAGTTAGCATTATTGTTGAGTGGACATCCAGCAATAATATTGCCACGAAAATACGATGGATAAACGAGGGTGAAAATAACTGCGAATAACTACAGAAGCAAGATTATTACTTGAAAAGATTATTACTCCCAAATATAGAAAATAAATAAAGGATTAATAAAATGGTGAACAGAAAAAGTTATATAGAATATCACACACACAGGAACAACATGTCTTCAGAAATCAAAAAATTCAACGTTGATTTAGTTTTTTCAATAATTTCAAAATTTGTTCAATTTTTTGCGAGCAATACAAAGCTTAATGATGCGAATATTCGTGAAGCATTTGTTTTCAAAGATGAACGCATTTTATAAAAAGGATATCTCGGTTTAAAAATTGTAAAAAATAACAACGGTATTTTAAGAAATTTTGGGGGTTTCTGAACAATACTTAAGAATTTATGGACTCCGTTGATGTTTATATATCAAAATGTATACAATTAATGGTTTACATCTATTTTGAATGTAATGCTATGGCAACCCCTATGTTACTTCAAATTTGAGACATATATTTTTATCACTTTCGCGAAATGAAAATCAAGATGTATCATAAATACGAGGTAGTTTCTGCATTTCAAAAGTTTTAAAAATCATTTTTCTCTAAAATCGAAAGCTGCAGATAACATTACAGTAAAATAAGAGTAGCTCTACTATAAAAAAACGATCAGTTTTATACGCAGAAAGATAGTTTACATGGGGGTGAAATTCTACAAAGAAAGTGTTTAGTAATAAATAAATTCCAATTGAATGTGGATTACCTACGTCTTAAATTTGATGTAACACGATATTTTGGGTAATAATTTTACCTCAATTTTTATGATTTTGAAATTGTACAATTAAATGAAAAATACCATTTCTATTTTAGGGAGCGCAACGAAACACATTGAGGGATGGTTCTACTTTAATCTTGCAATCACGCTGTTACTGTCGAATCTGAGATAACATCGATGAGCACGTCATTCGCGTTTTACGGATATGACTGCATCGGAGAGGAGGGCAAATTGTTTGTAAAATTTTGAAATTATTAAAAGCGTGGGAGGAAGGAAGAAATCTTTCGTTAACATAAATATCGACCGTATATTATTATTCGTGTAAATAGGATAAAAATTTAGCGAATTATCTACGTGTAATTGCGATCTGCGCTGCCTCGCTGCAGCGAGACGAATTTATAATCCGAATAACATGTCATAATATTATGTATTTAGATTGAAGGTATGACGCGTCGAAAATCCAGGAATTTGTTTGAACAATGTTGTACCGTGTTTTCTATCCTCTGACAATGATTTTGATACCTCTTCTGTAATATTATAGCTGCCGGAATGTATCGTATCACGTTTATAGATAAAGCTGCTATTATTTATAAATGAAATTTTATTTCACTGATGAAGAAATAAATGATTCATCTTCGTTATTTCAGTTTCTCTCCTTCTTCAAACCCCATATCCATTTGCTTCCTCCCGTGTAAATGGCTTCAATTTATTATTGTTAGATATTGCGTGACAAAATAAGCTTTCAACGGTTTGAGGATCTATTGTGTCTTATTAAGGCATCTGCAATTTTCACTTCTTCGATCGACATGTATCTTTATAACTTTTATGGTTATAGACCATATCTTAATGTAAATTATATTCGTTATTATTTCTTATGATAAAACTAGCTTTACTACTCGGCTTCGCCCGAAATTTAGATTCTGATTTTATAATAAACAATTTTTTTTAGTTTCTTTTTTTAAATGGTCATAATCATCTGGATTAGTCAAGCATAATGAGTGGATGCACATTTCGTAATCACAGAGTTTATCGTTCGAAAGTTTTTAGGCGACAGACAAACACATAAACATATAGAAGGTTTCTGCTTTATATATTAAGATTTCCACATTTTTGCAACTAAATCCCGCGTAGGTAGAAGTATCGTAGCTACGATGAAGAGATACTACAAATATTTATTAATTTAATACACACTTATTGTATCACTAACTTAAAATCTTATTACACAGACTGAAATAATAAATGTTACTGCCTTTACTATTTTCGGAATTATGAGAGTAAAGGAGAAATTTAACACGTTACAAGATGTAGTATAAGGCGTCATTCTATAGGAATAACGCTTGCTATGTCGAGTCGCTTCTGAGATGTATTTAGTCACCTTCGTTCTTTTAAATCGAATGCTAAATTTTTGTACTTATTTGCTATTGTACTATTAAGCAGCTGTTAAGATTAATTCGACTGTTTGTACCCCTGTCCACAGAGTGAAGTTAATATTTTAGGGACATATTTTCGAAACTCTAAACTATTGGAAAATAAAAAAAAAATTTGGTAGAATACCCTCTTAAGAGCGTTCAGTAACATTCGCATGATTTTCCGTTTCAAAAGAAAACAAAACTGCTTTGGTATTCGTTCGAAAAACTTGGTGCTGGCGTCGACTGGCAGAGCAAAGTATAGTTTGAAGGCACCTATTGACCTTCAAAAGCGCGAAGCAAGTAAATTTTACAACGTCCGAAATTTAGCAATTTCGATGCTGGACCTCCCATCATCCTGGTCAAGACTTCGCAGAATATTCTGGGGAGAATGAATGTCCATGAAACATCTCTTCGTGCCATTATTAATCACCGATTCTTCATGTGCCCGAAATCGGTTCGGCATTATGGCGAATGAGAATCAACGAACAAATTCTTATTCAATCGACTATGTTCTTCCCGATAATTCGTTGGGAACCGAAGCACTGCAATGCTCAACAAATTTAGGGAATTTAATTAATGTGTTCCAAAATAGTCGTGTAATGTACTCCATTCTTTGCTGATAGCAACAAATGCTACAGTTGGATTTACTTTCGATATTTTTCATAGATTGGCTTCAGACACCCTAGATTTTTCGATCAAGGTCCATCTTTGGGATTTAAATTTGGTGGGTCAGCTCACGTACACAGGGTCGTCTTAACAAATTTGAGCGCCCTGGGCTAAACAATTTTCGTGCCCTAGCCCACAAGGGTGCAATTTCTTCGCAATCGGTGCAAAGCAGTACATCACGATCCCATGTCCCCATCAAGGCAAACACGAACAAAAACAATGCCCGTGAACGAAATTTTTGTCCCAAAAATTGAAGAGAAAAAAGCATTTCAACATATTTAATTCTTAAGCGCCCCTCGATCACGGGCGCCCCTGGGCTATAGCTCATTTAGCCCATTGGTAAAGGCATCCCTACAGGTTTGTAAAGTATGCAGCGTAATAGTAACTTCGTCAATATCTTCATAGCTCATTATTCCATGAAAAACAATTCATTTTTTTGTCAGAAATCACGATTCTTTATAGCAACTGCTTCTGTACAATATAGGGTAAAGGACCCAGTTACTGACACCTGACCAATTACTGTCACCTTAAGCTATTTTACTTAAAATAACGAATAAATAAACGTTGTAAAGTGATACACAAAAATAATTATGTATTTCAACTTATAATCTATACTATAGATTATATTCTATAGTTTGTTTATTCTTCATTTTAAGTAAAATAGCTTAAGGTGACAGTAATTGGTCAGATGTCAGTAACTGGGTCTTTTACCCTATACATTGTACATTTGGGATCTTCTCCCTTTTAATTCAGGGTAAGACTAGTAAGACCAGCACGACGCTGATCAGTTGTATCATTAAAAACAAACTAATCGCTGTCTTACTATTGCTACAGAGTGGGATAAAAATGTCTAATAATTTATTGAGATTTATATTTCTGTACAAAATAAACTATTGTAGCAACATGTAAATAAATGATGTTCCAAATGACGTGGAACAGACAATATCACGAAATCATATTTAATATGCCTTACTATTACAAAATTCGATTAAATCGCCATCAAGGTAATTATCATTAAAGTTCAACAACGAAATACAAAGTGACACAATTCGATAATGGTGCAAATGTAAAATGTAAATGAAGAATGAGTTACACGAAAGCAGTGAATTTAGGAAATTTTCGTATCTTATGCCTGCTCGGCAACCTCTTTTTGCATTTGACTTTGAAGTTTCATTTCTATCACATCCGCCGTTATGTCTCTGATTTTACTTTTGTCGTGACGCAGTTCTTGAATCTTCTCCATCTGTTCCGTAACGTAAGTTACTCTTCCGTTGAAATAATCCTTCGCGTCCGAAATGCTCTTCTGAGCATAATAACCAGTTCCAATGTCGACCAGCACGGTACTTGTGTCCGCCAGCTTCCCAACGACATACATGGATCCAGTTAATGGTACGAGGATCTCATTACCTGGAATAAAGTGAGTTTTACGCAATTGCGACAAGTTGAGCATCCCCGCGGATTTTCTAACCTCAACCAACGTTCCGAAAGCTGAGCAGTGTTCTGTGCTCAACGATAAAATAACTGATATCGAATAAATCTTACCCTTAATGGATGGAGTAAATTTCTCAAGGCATGATCCAGATTCTTTATATTTACTCTGAGCCATTTTCAATGTTTGCCATGAGTCTTGAAAGACACTGAGTTCTTGGTCTAATTCTTGCTTCATTAACGTAAGTTGCGGCAGATTGAAGGTTGTTAGATCGATTTGTTCTAAGTGTGGTGTCTCCGTCGCGGCAGTTCCCGACATTTTTGTTATTTAGACGAAATATTACGTTAATTCACGCGAAACGGTTTCTGACACACGCGCTTCGGCGATTTAACCATGGACATAGGACCAAAAACGGTCAACATTGAATCGTCTACCCCGGTGCCAGTGATAGACAGAGATGGAGTATAAACCGATGATTTTAAAAAACTCCGACTAGGGGGCGCACTCGTCGATAACACCCGATGCCACTTTGGTATCGACTATAACCACAGACTAGGTATAGGATAGACCTCTCACGCAATATAATTTTGTGTCACACGCTCGGGGGCCTCGCGAGCTCTCTTACCATTTTCCTGTCGCACCCAACGTTATCGATTCAGTCTAAAATAAGATCGCAATGCTGAAAGCGGTGGGAATTAAAAATAAAGCTTATCGAAATGATAAGTTTGAAGGCTTTTACCCCACAAGGGGTTAGAGATCTGAAATTTCACGGAATGGTGTTTCAGCAGAGGAACAATGTTTAGCAAAGAATAACAACGAAATTTATTACGAAGGCCGTTTGCTCATGCTTACCTTGGTAAACACTTTTTGGAAATAAGTACAAATTGTGTTTCTAGGAAAATCGTTAGTAAATGGAATTATGCAATATGTTTCTTAAAATTAGTCGTAACATTCAGACTGTTTTAGAGTTTAAATGTTTTCGATAATTTTAATTCCTACCGCAGCATTGTAATCTCACAGACAAGGTATGGAATTCCATACCTCGTCTGTGGTAATCTTAATTTAGGCTGAATCGATAACGTTGGGTGCTACACGAAAATGGTAAGGGGATAGCGAGCCCCCCGAGCGTGTGACACAAAATTACATTGCGTGATAGGTCTATATTGGGATGAAGAGTTTATGACTGTACGACTGTACCTACAATGAACTTCTTACAAAAGATAGCAAGAAAATTGCTTACCATTCAAGTACATTTTCGGCGTTTTAGGCAAAGTTTGCTAAAAATTCTCCAGTAACTCAATACCGGCATTTCTTTTATTATGGCACATGATCCATACGATTACAGTTTATTTAAAATCTTTAAAATTGCCAACATTTTCTTGCGATGCTTATTCATGAAACATCATTTGCCGACGAGAGATGCTATGGCGGCTGGACTTATTGCTTCAGCGTTCTAAAAAAACACCGACGATTCTTTGATTCGCAACTTAGGATAGTTCAAGAAAATGTCAAGTGTTTGAATAAATGAAATAATTATAAAATATAGAATATATATTATAAGTTGGCATTACCGCATCTGCCTTAGGATCAGCCATGGCTGCTGCATCAGCGAAAGAAATAGTTGCAATCATTAAGGCGACTGCGGCGCAAACGATGAATCTAACAGCTTTCATGTTTTCGTATTTCTCTGTACTACTGCAATGTTTGAACATTGCAATGCTATTTATAGACAAACATAGGCATTAAACTTATCAATATAGTCATGTTAATCTCCATCCGAATATCTACGTGACTTTAGGATATTTTACTGTTCCTTCAAGATTGCGAAGCGTGAATCTACGATTTGCTGTGTCGTAACAGCATTGTTTGGTTATTAAAATTTATCAACCTTCAATAAATTTGTAATACCCATTGTTATATTTATATATGTTTGTCCACCTTCGACGTTTATCTTTTTTTTACTTCAGGAGAGCCTATACCGTTGTACGAATTAAAAACAAAATTGTGCACGACTTTTTAGAATGATAAGGTTTATATGTATAGATAACCACAACGTGAGTCATGAGTGCAGTTATTGTTTTTATGATAATGTTCGGTTTCTTCTCGGTCCACCCTCTTTATGATTCACGCGCGGGGAATTTTGAAAAGCAGTTATTATAGATATGGCAAAGAGTAGTGCGGTACTCGACCCGCATGCGCAAAAAAAAACAGGGAATGAAACTTGTATGCTTTACAAACAAGGAAGGAAATTAGTACAGTCCAAAACTAGGGGATGTATTTGATGTAATTGACAGTAAAAAAAATTCTTTTAACTGTTATATGAGTTTTATCCATGTATAGGTTCGTATTATGATGTCTATTACTATTAATACGTTAAATTTTGAGAATTCAGAGAGTCTTGTGTTTTTAGAAAAATGTAAACTGTGTAAAAATAAGTCACAGTCATTCTACTGCTACAAACACTACAGTTTTTTTTATGGAAGGTAATAAAATAGCGTAATGACGCTATTTTTGTGAAAAGAACAGTAAACTATTTTACAGTCACGTAGATATTCAGACGGAGATTAGTAGGACATTATTGATAATTTTATTGCCTGTGTTTGACTATAAATACCATTGCAATGTTCAAACATTAGTACAGTAGTACAGAGACATACGAAAACATGAAAGCTGTAAGATTCATCGTTTGCGCAGCAGTCGCCTTAATGATTGCAACTATTTCTTTCGCCGATGCAGCGGCCGATGCTGATCCTGAGGCAGATGCGGTAATGTCGCTTGACAATATACTGTATATTGTATAATTATCTCATTCGTTCAAGCACTTAACTTGTTCTTGAACTATCCTAAATTGCGAGACTAATAATCGTTGATCCTTTTTTAGCGCCGTCATCCCTTGTTTGGACAGTGGGGCTAATAAAGTTTCATGAAGAAACATCCGAAGAAAATGATGGAAAAATGAATGAGTTTAAATAAATTGTAATTCCATCATATGTAATAATAAAGCAAATGCCAGTATTGGCTTACTGAAGAATTTTTAAATGGTTTAATTTTCCATTCAATAGTAAGAATAAATGTGAAGTGCTGGAATATTTTGCGGGATTACCGTTAATGAGGATCAAAGGTAGTTTTGCGACAGAGTTTATAATCATATCACATTAGTTCACTTTATTGTAGCTGTTCCTGCATATATACATTATCATCGGGGTAAATTGATGCGCGTTGTTACAGCCGCATGTGCAATGCACATTAAAAGAAAGAAGAATATTTAGTAATTACAATAATGCCTATGTGCCTATGTCTAATTCTACTGCATTTACATTCCTACAATTAGAGCTGTCAATATCGAGTTAAATGTTCGTCACTATGTCAGCCAGATGTCAGCCGTGTAAGTTGAAGGCTGCAAGGTGTCTCTGAAAAAGTTATGAAGATAAACCCTTTTTGAGCGCAAAAAGAAGTTGATAGAATACAAAAAACAGGTTTTTTTTCTACGAAATTCCGTTTTTCAGAAATATGATACTCTTTTTGTACGTTTAGCGAGTCGAACTTGTATCATTTAACTAATAAGGATTTTTCGAAGACACTTGTCAATGTCTTTAAAAGAACAGAATTTATTATGCACTGTAGCTTAAAATCTATACGGAAAATTGCATCGAACGTGATTGATGTCTATCTATATGTAAATATACCTAAGTCGATTAAAAACAGTTTTCCAAAAACAGATATTGAAAATTTTATAATGTTATTACTAGTTATTATAGACGCGTCAATAATTCAATTTATTGTACAGTTGGTTTCCACTTGTTATCTACTTATTTTTCTATAAGGTTTCTTTACACATTTTTTTTCACATGTAATAATTATATACTTCCCAATCTTTTTTATACAACAATACAACAAAGTTATGAACCCTTGTGTTAGATTGTGGTCTTTATAACTACACTTATAATCCGCGGAAAATTTTATAATATGCATATTAGGTTACAGTTTAAATGTATAAAAACATTTTATATATTTGAGTTGGAAAGATTTACGTCGAAATACAACGTTTCAAACAATCGGGTAGCTTGAAATAATTAATTAATATTGATGGGGCTTTAAATCATGATATTTCGAGGAAACTAAATAGGTCCATGAAAATGAAATGGAATATCAAGCTTGAAACCAACCAGGCATTTCGTATTACTGTATACATATAGAACGAAACACAAGTATTTATCTTAATGCACACAGTCATTTTATATGTAATTTATGATACATTTGTAGACTTGAATTTTATCGACAATAAGGCAGGGGTGTAATTTGGAAAGTGGCTTCTTGCCTCTGCCACAATAACAGAAAATTACATTTTAAATGCTACTTTTGTATGCTCCTTCTTCATACTTCAAAACTTCTTCATATGATACATTTCTTGACAATTTTTGCATAAGAAATAAACATCCATGAATATAATTACTACAGTATGAGCGTTAAATATCTATAAATATACCCTAACTTACACGGTGTATATAAGCTATTGACGAAATACAAGACTTGTTTAATATTTTCAGCTCCAATATTATACATATACGTATATATTCTAACGATATATGTATATATTTATATATATATATATATATATATATATATATCTTCTCGAGATATTGAGTCCGTGATATCCGTGATAAAATTATATTATTTAGTTACTTTATATTTTATTGGAGGGTTGTTGGAGTTCAGATTGTCAAGCGAGAGCACGCACAGTATTGTCTAGAATTTAGTTACAACGTAATGCTTTTTTCATTGATCCCATGATAGTCAAAGATGTCTACGAAAGCACACTGTATCCTTCTTCCTAATAAATCAGTTTTCAAAGAATTACATACTTTTGCGGTTTTCACACATTACTAACGGTGAACTTGATTGGAAAAGGTACTACTTTTATTCTTACAATGTGTTATAATAAAAACAATATTCTATAACATTCACTATAAACTTTGGCTATTAACTCACGATACTGCTGAAAAAAGTTACCCTGCGAACACTTACTAAGAAATAATGTAGCATTTCTTGATTTGTCGAGATTGCACGTGTTTATTGTTATGGAAATAGATATTTGCCAATAAATCAGTTTTTCTTAAATCAGTGGTGATGGAGAAGTAAAGAGGGAATTATACTTTTGTCGGTACAGCTTGATTTTAGATTCGAAATGTGTTTGTACAAATGATTCGAAGAAGATAATGTTTCAATTTTATACATACGGAACATTCTTATACATACAAAACAACAGTGTTAGTTACAGGCATATGTAATTTCCTTGATGTGTTATTTAGCCTTCTGTGCTCACACCATCTTATAATCACAAATTTTTATTGTAATTTTTGATACATCGAAATATGTATTTGAAAAAAATACTCGTGGATAAAAGCGAATTTTTGGTTACAATTCACAAAATTTTTAAATTTTGTCATTGGGGTCTAAATATTTACAGAAATATTGGCGAAGCGATATCCTGAGGTGCAATGCACCTCGTGTGATCACAAAGGGTTAAAAACAGAACAGTATCATTAGTCCAGAATTATATCGAGTTTTACAAGTTCCCATTTAAATTACTTGAAAAAGAACTTTCATACAATTTGTTGTACGTGAAAGAGGGTCTAGAATGAGTAGGTACATAAATTGTAGGAGCGTTACCAATAAAATTTCTTGCGAAACAAATTTAATCTTATTCAATTTAATCTCTTAACCAATAATAATATTAATATAATAATTCAGTCGAATCTCGACGCAGTTACATAATTATATCGAACATAAGTAAAGTGACACGAATCATACGCAGATACAATGAGCGAAATATTTCAGAGCCAGTGGAAAACCGATTTATTGCATAACTCTCATATATCCTTCTATATCCACAAAGTGGCTCATTCAGTTGGGCCGGGTTACATCCGTTTTTTATTACTGAAAATGGAAGAAACGGTAAAGGAAAAAGTTAAACGCTGTAGTATTTAAAATTTATATACTTCTGCAAACTGACATCGCAAGAAACCTAAACACAGTAGAATATCAATTTTATAATGAACCGAAGAACGTGGACATTCGAGTGACGATTTTTTATCAGACTACGCAGAAATGGAATATTACACGAAAAATCACTTCTCCATAATTTTAAATTTTCAAATGAAAAACTCATATAAATAATCAATTAGAAAATTGATGCAGAAGCACAAACTAATTTCCTTATCCCACAGACAAAGAGAATTCATGAGCAATTACGCCATATGGCAGCGTTCAATTCGTTCCTTTACCACGTCTCTATTTTCAGAAGAGAAATAAAACCCAATCCAGTTGCGCAACTTACCCTGTATAGTGTTTTGAGGTAGAAAGAGTGGAATGCATTGAGAGACATCGGACCATTCTAACGACTATATAGTAACGCGGCGACCGCTTGCGACCCTACATTATGAAAAAAAATGAACATTTTAATTGCTGGTCGAGCCTCGTTGATTGAGGCGAAACGCGAGCGCCCTTTTCGACACGTTCTACACGCCCTATAGCTCATTATGCTCCCTCTGTTCGCCGTCATTAATGACTCTGCTTCATTGGTAGGCGTTAACGAAGAACGAAACGCCGAAAGCTTCGACAGGTTGAGAGGAATGCAGCGTACAGACACTTACCTTCCTCACAATCATTCGTCTAATTACCATCTAGGCATCATGCGTATATATTTTTTCTTTTATTCGTTCGACTTTAATTCTACTTCTCTCTAACGTTATCGTGATTAATCTCTATGTACCGCGTTCTCTATCGATTATTCTACGTTGGTGTATACTCGCTACGTAATACAGCCCATCAGCAATTTTTTTGTGCAATTATCCTTCGGATACGAGAGACGATGGATCGTCGATTTGTCCAGAAGCGTATACATTAAATCTCTTACGCGTACGGAAACACCGAGCTTTCAGGTAACTACGATATTGCCCAGAAATCGTAGACCATCTGTGACTGAACTAACTTATTTTTTTTAAATTTTGGTTTGATGGTATGTATTCTGTGGGAATTTGTGGGAATTTATAATGGAACCTGAAGAAGTTTCTTAGAATACAGGTTTTGACATGATTGAAACGTAGGTGATATTTTTAAAGCTGTCGATAGACACTTTAATCAGTTTCGAATGGCTATTTTCAATCTTCAGACATTTTTACAGACCCGTTTTATAAAGACACTTATGGGCGTCGGTGCGTCAATTAAATCTTTTGAAAGTGATATGGAAGAATTGGAAATGTATCGTTAAGGGTGTTTGTGCTTTAATTGTATAAATCAGTAATTTTGATTATTTAAAAAAACTCAAAGTAATTGTTATGTATGATTGTCTTGTCAAAATAGGTATATGAATTGAATAAAGGAATATTTAGACCTGGAAATTAGAATTCTTTAAATAAATTTAGTCACTAAGGACTTTATAAAGTTTTATAATGTAGTGGTATAGTGCTGGTTATTTAAGATTCAGCATCAAATAAAAAATGATTGCAACTGAAACAAGCAATTTATCCACTAAAAGTGTTGTTGCCTACTTTAATCTACAACATACCTAATGGTTTTACTGTAAATTACTGAAACAGTTAAATGCTCCAGTGAAAAGAAATTACCGAATTTCAGTTTACGTGCATCCTGTGGTTCTTTATCTTAATCAAACTCGACCACGATTTCGGGGCAATAGTGAACATCGTTCGACCGACATTCGATCTGTTAGTTATTGAAAATATTACTCACACATTCTATAAAAAACTCGTGTCTCGAGTTTCCGAAAAAATTGACGTTTAGAGAAACACGTGTTAGTCACCTCCCCTTTGATTTTCAATTAACAATGCCTATTTATTTCTTTCTTGTTAAGTAGAAAATGAAGACAATGTTAGGTAGCCGTACATAATGTTTCTACCTTTGGATTTGGACATTTTGCTAAATTATTCAACACCTCCTTCTGTTTACATTTTTCGTACATACCTAGCTCCCCAAAAACGAATAACAGACATCTTAATCTCATATAGATGACGCTGTGGCCTGTATGATAAAGATTTACATGTAGATTAGGAAGAATAATGAAAAAATTCATTGAGATCAATGGCGGCCATGACGAGAAATAAATATTTGCCAATATAACAAGGAAATAGGATAACCATTGCCATTGGCAGCGTATTCTGAAACACGTATAAAATGTTAAAACAGCTCGTAAGAAATTTATCAAACTTTCATTAAAATTCTATGCGATGACATAAGATTTCAATAACTTATGATGTTTGCGTGAGAGTATATTCATTAAAGAACCATGTTCTTATTGTATGAATGCACAAACGCGGAGAACACGTACCAAGTATGCTATCAGTTAAAAGTATAATAGCCGCTGTGAAACATTTAAGATGATTCACAATTAATTGCAGTTTATAATTGTATATTTAGCAATAAACATCGCGATATAAAAATTATAGTATTGCGAGCAAATTGTGTAAGGTAATTGCGTACTTATACTTCTGTAGAAAAGGTACAAATAGTTGAAAATTATTAAACGATCCAAATATAAGTATGCCATTCCTTCTTCAATTAATTTAATATTACGTAAAAGCTGTCACTAAAGTAAGCTTAAAACATACCTTTCTGAGTGAGCGAACAAGAGTCTTCAGTATACTGATTCAAAGATTTTAATTTGTGCAAGTTTTCTCTTGTAGAAACAGTGGCGGATTTAAGGAAAAGGGCCCAAATGGCAAATGCTCGGAGGGGCCCAATTTTTCGGAAAAATGAGGAGGTAATTTATTAAAAACAAGTTAAGGGCAATAGTGCAGAAAAAATATAGTTTGGATAAAATCATAAGATGGGGCCCCGGGGTCATATTGGGCAGTGGCCCAGGCGCCACTGCTCAGTGCTCATCAGCCGCCCGTTAAATCCGCCACTGTGTAGAGCGCAGTATTTAAAAAATACGTCCGTCACGAGCGTGGCATTTAAAAAAAGAATTTAGAAACGTTTCGTTTATCGATTAACGGTATCAAAGCTGCACGTTGCTGTTGTTATAACAAGCTTTACGAAACCAATTTCACATTCTTTCGATAGTGCCTTGTAAAATATGTTTTGTTTAAAAAGCATATTCAGTCAAAAAGGTAATAGAAGCGTTTACCTTATAAAATTGTTTAAAATATAGGAAAGTGTAGTGTTTCGATATTTTCTCACGAGGAAATATCAATAAACAGTTAATATGCGCGTGTAAAGAAGGTTAATAATAATGCGGCAAATGTATACAATGATAAGGAAAATATGCTTGTCATATTCTTTTATGCGCCTTGATAATTGACTTGTACAGCGTGTATCACTATTTAACTCTGTTACGAGAAGGTTTTTGCGAACGTAGCACAACTTTCTTTAAATTGAGCTATGTTAAGGGGAGGTTCCGGTCTAAATATCGATTTTTTTATTTCATTTTTCGAATGTTCAACCTTTTAAGAAAACGTGTTTAAAAGGATTTTTTTATATTTTTACAATTCCCGAAGTTGTAGGCTTTTGAGTGGCGGCAAATACGTGGGTAACACCTGGCCAATCGGCGCTCACGTAAAACTTTAAACGCGTTTTTTAAATTGTATCTCGAAAAGTTATTATCCGATTCGGCTGAAACTTTTTTATTTTGAAGAATATACTTCGGGCTTGGGGAGAAACTAATCAAATTTAAAAAAAAAATTGAAAAATTGTAAATTTGGCTCTAGACCGGAACAGCCCTTTAAGGGGGTCACTTAAGGGGGTTCATACTCTCAATAGAGCTAATAAAAATCTCACAGCTACCTTAAAAATTTAACCTAAAATTTTTTAAACAGAATTGATATTAAATTTATATATACATTAAAAATCTTAATTAACTGGGATGACTTCTTTGTAAAGAAATTTGGAAGCAGACGCGCGTAACAAAAGTTGCAGGAAGATATAATTTGTCAGACGTCACAGTCGGATTAGAATCAGTTAGTTGCTCTAAAGGTCCGTTTCCACGTGACAATAAATCGTGACATTTACGGTCATGACACAAAATGTTATGTTATACAGTGTCACGTCAGCGAAAGTCATGACCTTTACTGTTACGTGAAAACGGACCTAAAGCCGGAAATCCACTTAAATAGAAGCTAAGCTATGCTAAACCATGCTACATTTTAAAAACATTAGTTTCTATTCATTCCTATGGAACCGTTTCCACCAAAAGCTAAGCTAAAGCATAGCATAGAATAGTTAGTTTAGCTTCCAGGTGGATTCCCGGCTTTACTGAAGAGCTCTCCTCCCTTACCACACGACGTCCATCTATGAAATGTTAGGTCAAGTGACACTGAAGGGCCAATTGATTTTCTTCCAACAGACTATAAACAATGCACATATTCGTGCACTTTATCTTCGTCTCTAGAGTCCTGCCACTCTTATACAATAATCAGAGACGCCAATTAATACTTTCCTCGACTATCGTGTAACTTAACGCGTATATTATATTTCTGTGAAAAGTTGAAATTAACAAAATTTTGGAACATATGTATAGTCGCTTCAGCATTTCAATCTAAAATTTTCACACTACCTCACTGTTTATCCTCTCACGAGGAAATTGGTACTCTTTTTTCATGCAATATAAAGGACCCCTTCTTACAATGGAGGCTAAGAAATCGCATAGACTCTCCTTCCCTCTGACGAGTCAATGGAGCATCCCGTCCAATGTTCGGAAAGAAATGTTATCGACTGGAAATTCATGGGAGCTCGTTCAAGAGGACAGCACCAAATCCAACAGAATTTGAAGAAAGAAGGCCTACGTATGAGTAGGCCACCCCAAGGCAGTGCGTGTACGGATAATGGAATCCATCATAATTTGGTACTTCTTCGAGGCGAGACATCTCCCATTCGGTTCGTTGCTCGTAACAAATATTTTTCTATCGTTGAAAGCGTGAAACAGAAGTTGTGCTAAAGGCTAGCGCGAAGGTATGCAGTTATGAATGAATGGCCGCTCGAACTCTGATGGTAGAAGCTTTTGCTAATTATTTGCAAACAGGCAACACACACCTCGTTGATTTCGATAACCTACGGATAATAATGTTGCCAAAGTCGAAGTTCTGAGTAACTTTGACTGTACATATAACCACCACTTGACCTTAGTTTCAGAGATTTTTGTAGGAATGGGTGACGTAATAATTTCTACGATTTTGGGAACTTCGGAAAAAAGAGTCCCGGGCGCCGGGAATCGAACCCGAGCCGTCCGCGTGGTGACAGGCAGCGTTAACTACCACGGCTACGCCAACTCTCCATGGTGCTTTAAGTCCGGGCCCCGTCTCATGGCGTGGGGGTTCCTGATCCCACATTAGGATGGCCCTTATTTACACGTGTCGATTTTTTTTTGTATTTCTGTGCTCTCACCCCCTAAAAATGTGTCATTTGTTAAAAAAATAATCCCGAAAAAGATTATTGCAATCAGACAACAGGGAAGGGCGCCGAGCAGGCCTTAAAGTTTAGAATTCATCAATGGTTTGAATTTGAAGAATTTCTCAAAAATAGTATCCCCTATCAAAATTTTGTTAAAATAATATTAAAAGTGTATTCAATTTTCTACAATTACTGTATATATCATTATTTTGTGCGTCCAACCATTTCTTAGATAATAGCGTTTTAATATGTAAGCGAACTCTAAGCGTTTTGCGAGTATCTAGGAAACTAAGGCCGAGCAACAGTTATATGCATCGGTGAAATTACTCGGGTCGTTGACCTTGACAACATACCTTAAGGTGGTTAAAATCGGTGAGGTTTGCCCCTTTGTAAATAATTACCAACTTGCCTTTTCTGACTCGATAATGTCCATCGCTACGCAGCGATAATCGTCGATGTATTTATAATTTCTATAACTCATGCCGAACGATCCCGTCGTTCTTTGGAAAAGTTATATCTGCATTTCACTCTAAACACGAAACTTCATTACGTTCAAGCGCTTATCGTAGCGGTTATTGTTACGGTACGCACAGTCACCTAGATCTATAACGTGTTTCTACATGTTGCGTGCTTCCTTACACAAAACTTGACGAATACCCATACATATACATTATATACACCCGTAAATACTGTCTAGAACTATACCAATGCGTCCTATTCCTATATACACGAAGCCCGCAGTACTCAACATCATTGCGTTTACATCGCGACTGTTTAACTACGTTATTGTCCGATATCACCATAAGCATGGCGTCATGAGTATAATTCGGTATTAATCATGGAAGGCCTTCTTCATCGTAACAATCATCCCCGAAGCGTCCTGGAATTTACTTGGCCGGCCGTTTACGTCATGTGCAAGTCACCTTTCAGTATTCTCGTGAAGGTCTTCTTGAACTGCTGATTGGCCAGAGCGTAGCAAAACGGGTTCATGGGGCTATTAGCGTAGCACAGGAAGTACGAGAACATGAAGAGATGCTCGTTCGTGCAGGGCGGCTGCGAGCAGAAGCCCTCTACCAGTGCCAAGATGTGATAAGGCGTCCAGCAAGCGACAAACGCGCCCAGGATGATCGATATTGTCCTGAGCGCCTTCCGTGCCCTGTTCTCCGTTCGAGATTTCTGCCTGCTGATTATAGGATCCCGTCTCTGCGTCCTGCTCTTCAAACGTTTCCCAATAGACTTGACGAAGTCCTTCCTCGAGCCACCTTCCTCGGAGTCTCGTGCTTCCTTCTTCTTTGACAGCTTCTTAGTGTCTTGCTCGTTCACTGTCGTACCCGAGAGCGTGGGGACATTGCTGCCGCTGGAGGACGAGGTCTGAGCAGGATTATTAACCTTCGCGGCCTGATCCGAGAGCTGATCCGCGGAGGTTTTGAGCGAGTCCACGGCAGGTGCGCTGACGACTGTCGTCACTGGCTGATGCTTGGTGTCTTTCGCCTTTACCGTCACCTCGGTGTGCACCTTGCTAACCGTCGGCGACGTTTGGGACGCAGCGTTGGTCTTGTGGGTGATGAACACTCGCGGCGGGTGGGTTTGGCTAGAGGCGTTAGACATTACGGGCTGAAGTTGGCTCTGCTTGGTTTGGCCAGCTGTTGACTGCTGAGTAGTGGCTTGCTGCGCGGTGGCTCTGATCAGGGCAGCTTGCAGCAAGCTTGTGTTCGGCGCGGACGCGACGTTCCCTAAAATCGGCGACGAGGGCGCTGTGGAGAGAGGATTCGCTAGGCTACATGTGAAGGAAGACGGTGGGCTCTCGTATGGTGGGCTGGGTAATATCACCGAGCTCTCGTCCATGTATTTCAAGTCGCCGCTGTCCAAGCCAGTGAGAATATCGAACGTGCCTGGACCATGGGATGATACGATCAACGACTTGGGTCTGTCCGTAGACGACGAAGTTGACGGGCTCTCGGAAACTGGTGGGCTACTTTGGAACTGCGTGGGCGGTGGTATAATGTTTTGCTGACTGCTGCTGATAGAACGGTTGGGATGCGTGGGTGGCGAAGTCTCGGTAGAGGTAGCTGGTTGTTGGCTGGTGCCATTCTCAGTCGACTTCAGCGACTGTTCCGGCGTTAACGTCTGGCTACTGGATCTGTCATGTTCCGCTGGGTTCTCAGTGTCCAGAAGACTGAGCTCCTGTATCTTGGGCAGTGTTTGGGCCTTCTGCGTGGTGGTGCCGATGTCGCACGTTGGGCTGGTTAGCAGAATCTTTCTCGACGCAGGCATGTTTAACTCGACCTTAGTGGGAACGGTGCCGTTCAAGCGAACGTTAGTGGCGAACACTTGGAACGTAGCAGACTGAGCAACAAGACCGCTCAGGGATGATCGTTTGATAACGGTGCTGAGCTGTTGCGTCGGTCCAACAGTGCTCTCCTCGTCAGAATCAAAGGCTGGGCTACTGGAACGTTCCGATTTCTCAGTCTCCATCGGCTGAGTGCTCGCATACGTTTGCTTCTCTGCGGTATCAGTGGCGCCGGTCGCGGAAGTCTTCGATGAGGTCTTCTGCCCCGAACCATCGCCTCCCCCGCCATCCTCCCCTGATGTCCCTACCTTCGGCTTGTCCTGACTCAGAAGGGTGCTCTGTGTTTTCGATATACCTATGCCAGCTGTGTGACCCGCCATACCAGACATCGCGCCAGCGCTGAGGGCCACCATCGATTGCATCTTACGCTGCTTAGCCTCGCTTTTCTTCTGCATGTCGTACGCTGTCTTGTATATGCAGCCGTAGAGGATGAACAAGATCACGAGGGTTATCCAGTAGTAGACGATTATTAGAGCGGTGTTGAAAACTGGGTCCTTGAGGAACTGCACGGCGCACTGGCCAGGACTTAGGTCTCTGTAGCCGATAAAGTGCTCCCAGCCGAAGATACTGATGAAGAACAGTAGGGCTGGAATGATCCATGTGATCGTAACCATCCAGATCACGCGATTCTTGGTGCGCCAGATACGATACTGAGCTGCTATCTTCACCGAGCAGAATCGGTCGATGGTGATCAGTAACACCGTGTATTGAGATACCAGACATACCGTATAGTCCACGGACAGCCATAGGTCGCAGAGCAGGGGACCGAGATTCCAATACCCCATTAGAATGTAGACTGTGTAGAATGGCATGGATACAGCGCCTGTTCAACAAAGGCACCGTGGTTAACTCGGTTTCGCTTGAAAACTATTATTATATAGGAAATATTTTGCCGCGTAGATGTATCGAAATATATTGGGATATATTATAACGTAGATATATTGTAACGCGATAAACTGTATTTCGAAGTTGCTAGCTCGAGTTATTATGAAACTGAGAACGCTAGGAAATAGGGTAGAACTGAACATTTGTTGACAGATTGAAATCTCAGTAAATAATAATACTTCTGCGGTAGTAACATATATAGAGAAGCAAGTAGGTTTTATTTATTTTAAAGGGTTCAGTAAAATAGTTTGGCACTGAATATAACTTTTAAAAGAACTATAAATATTCGTAAAAATACTTTGGCATTTATTATCCCACATTGTCAGTAATAGGTACATCTTCGACTTATGAGCAATGAAGACAGGAAAAATAGAGAAACTTACCAATAAGCATATCAGTCGCTGCTAACGAAGCAATGAAGTAGTTGCTCGGCTGCCTTATAGCTCTGTCTACGATAAATGCCAGAAGAACGAGAATATTACCGCCAACAGTTAGCAGTATGCATAATGCGAGGGAAAAAGCAATCAATATCGTCTGCCAGAGTTCGAAGGGTGGTAGAACAGGCACGAAGGGTTCTGCTGTTTAACACATGGAAAACCATACCATTAAATTATTACAGTTCACTACGCATGTTTAATCATAAGTTGAAGAAGTTAATACTGTTTCTCTTACAATTAGCAGTATTCACCATTTATATACGAGCCATTGATTCTAAAACCGGACTAACCCACATTTTTTGCGAAATTGACTTAGTAACAATAATGTATATCAATAGGCTGCACTAATCATATAAAATAGAAAAAATTAATTTCTTTTCAATGTGGGTTAACTCGTTTTTGTTCTCATTGCCTCATATGTCAATACAGTTAGAGAAATCGATGATAAATAATAATACGTTTGAAGCAACAAGTTAATAATAGAAATAATACAAAATTAGTATTATAAAAAGAATTGTACTTTGGAATGTTTTAAAGTGATTTTAATGTTACTAGAACATGGCTCATGCAGTTTCCTAATCTTCAGTTGTGCTCTCCAGAAATATTCGATTGCATTACCAGTTGATAAAGATGTGTTCTCTGCTATCGAGCAACAGTTGGTGTTATTTGTCGGAAGCCAGTCTGGCAGAAGCTCCACATACTCCCCGCTACTCCAGCGTGGATCATCCGGGTCAGGCCAGGTTCCATTAAGCTGGGTGCATTCCGTTATAATCTGGTTGTATACGCGACAAAGACGTTCTCGTTGCTTCTCCCGTTTCCTGAAAGTCATATTTCATTTCACTCTTTGTTCATCTCTATGTCTTACTGGTCTAAGAGAATACTAGCAGAGAAAGGTGTGCGAGACCATTCTGTGGCATGTGTGCCACTGAGAACGCACAATAATGTTCTGTGTTGTTTTAGATTAATTAGAGAGCTACACGAATTTAGGTACTTAATATCCCGGGATGTCAGTAATGCAAACACCTAATCCGACTGTCCACAGCCAATTCGCTCGCCTCTAAACATGAAACATTACTAGAAAAGTCGTAAAATCTAGGAAAGAAAGTGGAAAAAATTGCAAACTTGGACGATTTGTATTTATTAAACAATCTCGAACTCAGCGAATTGATGACTTAAACTCCCCCCTAAATTCACGTGGACTACATTATATTTCAATTCCATCACAATCCCTGATATCAAGTGCAGAAAGCGATCGATGTATCCTCTGTGGACAGCCCTGGAAAAGTATATGCGCGCGGAGCAATGAAAGGGTGGAGCGAACGCGCGTCGCGGCAGCTTCTTGTTTCGTCGCTGCTCGACAAACAGAAGGGATCAACTAGCTTGAGTAAAAAGGGGGGTGGCGAAGTCTTAGATCAGCGCGTAGAAACTTACGCAGCTGTGCGTAAGAAAACACTTTAGCCTGAGGATAGTGTCGGCTCGGTCTTTGTCGCCGGCGCTTTGTCTACCAAGGAGGCAAAGGTGTAGACAACTGGGTGCTAGAAAAGAAGACGGACGAGGTCTTACACGCGTGCAGAGAAGACGGACGAAACGAAATTTAACGCGCGTGGAAGGAAGAAAGCAATTGTCCGCTCGGAATTGAAATGATCTGTTATTTGAGACTCGAATAACGGCAAATAAATCTCTAATTTGCGCCCGATGGGCGAGAAACATCTGCATAATTGGTGCTAGAAAAAGGAGAGACTAAATCGTACATTAGACGCGTGAGAAGAAGACGAATGAAGCGCGGAGATGAAGCAAGCTGTCCACCGATGCTCGTGCCAAGGTAGGCAGGCTCTTTTGTTGTGATCTATGGGGAAAATGTGCGAACTAGTAGTGCTAGGAGAATTGGGGGCGACAAGGAGTACGAACGAAGTTGTACGGGAGTAGAAGAAGAAGGTGGAGCCTGGGGCTAGAGTCACGGCGGTCTCCTTTGTCGTTGGAGAAAGGTGTGGATAACTAGATCTAAAAAAAAGCCTGGAGCCACTTAGACGTCTGCGAGAAGAATGAATGGGTGGAAGAAGGACGCGCGAAGTTGATCATCCTTGCAGACAAAACGCATGCAAATCACTTTGGAATGTCTTACAGGTCTCCACTGGCGGATTTAAGGACAAAGGCCTGTTTCGATTGTACGTCACTGAACTATTAGTGAACGTAGGTGTGCGCCTGACACGTTGTTCATATCAGAACAACGCTTCCCGGCGGCAAACTAATGACGACGGGAATTTTGAGTGGCTGGGAGAATTTGGAAGAACTGTAACGACAGTATCTCCTAGCAGTGATTTAATAATAACGACTGCAAAAAACAATAACTTAAAACGCGGATATGTACCGTTAAGGAACTAGTTTTTGATCAGTTTAGAGGGCTTCCCGCTTTAATATTTATTTTTAACCTAATAAAACTTTCAACCATAGATTTTTTTATACTAAAAGATGAATTCATTTTTACACTTTAAGGAAAAATTTCAAAAAGTTGAAAATAAGTATAATTTAATTATTTATAAGGTTAGGGAATAATAAGGTGACTAGGAACTAGTTTTTGATCATCTGAAAATACATGGGAACTAATTTTTGATCAGGTCAGGAACTAGTTTAAATTATCCTTTTTTATGTTAGTAATTATTTCAAACAATTATTTAAAGACATAAACTGAAAAGAACGATTTATTTCATGAACTGATCAAAAATTAGTGTCTGATCAAGAACTAGTTCCTTAACGGTACAATGGACTTGGGAAGAATTTGAGGTAACTGCTCTCGCAAGCTTTATCAAAACGACACTATGAGAGCTGGAAGACGATTATGCTGGTCTCAGAATAAGAAACACACGATAAACGATATTAGAGTCCCAAGAAATATGAATACTATTGTCTTATTCCCCTTCTTTTTAAAGACATGCAAAAATTCTTTTCACGGGATTAATTCAATCCTTAGACCTACACGAGGAGATACCGATACATTGTGCCACTATTTGCAACAGTGGGTATCTGGGGAAAAAGACGAGTGATAAGGGCACTGTTTCTTCGGTAATGTTCGTTAGCGTCAAAGAAAATGTGACACCAGTATTTCCTGATTTCAGCTAGCGACATGTACGGCTCTTGCTCTCTATGAAACATTGCTGCAGTGGCAACACGAGAGGCAAGTCAAAGGCTGAATGCACCGGGCGCACAATGAGCTTGAAATAAGCATGAATGGAACCACATCCATTCCCCGCTTGCATGTCCCCGTCGCCGGCAGGCAAGAAACGACGGCCAGCGCCTTAAAGAGGGTGGCTCGTTTTTAAATAATTTAGCCAGTCGATCGTAGACTCCTCTGAGGTAAACGTACCCTCCAGTTTCGCATACTTAGCCTCCCGTGCCCGTCGAGCATGTAACCAGGATCTTTCATTTATGAGTGAAATAAAGGTTAATTGGGTCCCTTCGTTTAAGGCACTTTTTGGGAATTGAATGGCTAATTGGAGATCAACGATAAAGTAGTTTTGACTCGTAGTGTAAATAATATTAATGCTACTTCGTGTTGAGTGGGTTTGCTCATTACTCGTATCGATCGTTTTATTGTTATACATATGCTTGTAATGTAAATGTTTTAATACACGCAAAATTTGGACATCATCGTCGCAAAAGGATAAACTATTAATAATAATAAACTATTAATTAATAAATATTGGGGACTGAGGTTTCTGACGGTGATGTTTAGAGAATGTTATAAAGGAGTTTATTTGTTACTATTTATACAAATTTTAGAATGTATTGTGTAGTAGTTTTGGATTTAGTTAAATGTTTAATGTGCTTTTTGAATGCTGTGTAGTAATAGATTAAGAAGGAGTGTGCATTAAGAACTTAAAATTTTAACAATAATAGTGGTAAATGTAGTGATTGATGCACAACAGGATTTAATATTCGACTAAAAGTCAGGTCTTGCTTCTTACTGCAAGAAGAAGAGTTTTTAATATAAATGCATTTCATTTATTTAGTCACAGAAAGTTAACATATTTTATATCGATAATTCCTTTGTTTCCAGTATTATCATATGGATGGTATTTACATTTTATACGCAGAAGAAAACTCGAAACATTTTTTAAACGCGTAATCAAAGATAATGAGTTAAGAATCCTGAATAGACTTACTGATAAATTTATACATGTTTATAAAGCTTTTGCAAATTTGTAAATCTCAGTAGCTTTTACTCGAAACAATTTTAAAAATACTGTACATATTAAGACACATGGCAAGTTATAGAAAAGTCCGTTTGGTTAGCCTCCGATAGAGATGCGAAGGCAGTAAGTGGAAAAGGTCAGCTTCTGGTCAGACGCGCAACCGATATGATTCCGAATAAGACTGTATGTAATTATTATTCATCCATCATGAATTCTACATTATCTCAGGCATTGTTTCAGGTAAGAATTGTTATGATTAACAAGAAATTTACAAAACACCTATAAATTTATTAACAATTCCATTAAAAAATCTTCAAATATGCAAATATGTGCATATTAAGTTAGCATAGAATGAATCATGCCTCTTTCACTCTTTCAGAGGAAGCATAAACCGTTCTTATGAAATTTATGCCATCGTCTATTAAATCTTCTAACTATATGAAAAAATAAATAATTAATGGGAAAAGTAGAAAGCCAGGAGAATAGTACAACGATTTTGCATTTCATTTTCCATAAGTAAATTTCGTATCGCGTAACAAAAATCACGTCTCATCGATCGGGTCAGCTATCGACACTTTATAGTCGCTCATCGGCGAAGTTATTATAGTATCGAAGGCCTACGTATCGAGAGGGGCAAGTAACGCGATGTTCGATTTCGACGTCAAAGATTTGTAAGTCAATGAGGATCGTTCTAAGATTATTAGAACAGCTCGCTACAAGCAGAGACAATGAAGCCACGTGAATAAAAGATAGAGAGATGAGATCCATTGTTTCAACGTTCTCGAGGGTAAATACTTGTCCTCGTTATAGCGGGCTTCCTCTTGAAGCTGCGTCACCGTGAAATCATTCGTAAATACTTGCCCTCGTTATGGCGACATTTCTTTTTTACGGCTCTGCATTGCAAAGGAAATGATTCGTGAAGGAGAGCCAACTACCCGAATTAACTGAAACTTAATGTAGGGCTGGTACGGATGAGAACGCTAGCCACTGACTCTTCGAACGATTGTGTTAATTACGGTGCTGGTAAAACGATTGTCGAGTTTCACATTCAGATTCAGTCGTGCAGGCTACAAACACGTGACGAAGGTCAAAACTATTATCGAAATAAATTGTATGTACAACTTGCGAATTACAAACTTCCAAATACCGAATACCATGTCGTTGGTGTCTATAACAAAATACTGTTCATCTCCAAAATTGAGAATATTCTAATTCTTTTTTATTTTAAGAGTACCTTTATGTTAGTTTCATTTGTGCTCCCATGTATTTCTAGTGGGGACAGAGTTTAAGATGAAAAAGTTAAATAAAATAATTACTTTGCAAGTCAATCATTCCAGTAGACGTGGAAGTTATTAATGAATTAAAGTTATAATAAATTGTACCTATTATTGCTAATGTACTTTGCTAAAAGCAACTTCTTTTAGCAATAATTATTATAGAAATAAAAGCAATACTTGGAGTACATTGGAGAAATAAATTGTTCGATTGCTGCCAATTACTTCATTAAATAGTAATTTGTAGAAAATTAGTCGACGGTCTGAAGAGCTTAATCGTCATAATAGCTCTTGTACAATATAAAGGTTCTGAATATGAGAATTTAATGCTGATCGGTTCAAGACTGATATTAAATACCTTTTATACGTTTTAAATATTTTATACCTTTTAAACGAAGGAAACCCAAGAATGTTCAATATCTCTTAAATAGACAAGAAATAATTAATACAGTATATTATAAGATCAATGAACAATTGACGGAGACACTGGAAAAAACGAAGTATTTACTAGTATGAATTCATTAAGTATTCCTCCAAGTATTTTTCATCACACAAATTCCTCTCAAAATATTAATAATTAACTACCAATAACATCTTGACTTATATTTCATATATTTCTATATCCTTCTTTTAGGAAATTTACTAGAAATGAAGTTGTCACCAAGTAGATGGCAAAATATTATAGTTGTTGATCTAAAGTGACGATAAATTAAACTACTGTGTGCACAGACGCGACTGAATACTCAAGTGAGTTCCAAGATTGTTAGAATATTGGCAAGAGCCGAATGTCGAAGAGGGTGGCGAGGGTAGGTTGTAGAGTGTTTGGGACGAGGAGAAAGGTACTCGATGGGTCGCCGCAACTCGTGCATCAAAACAAGGGTGAAGTATCCGTTTTGTCTAATGAGTTGTAATGCCTCCTCGTCAAGGCCATTGAACCGTGATTCGAACTGCCAGAGACACCCTCGTGAGGGAGGACTCGCAGCCATCCCATTCCTCCGCATTCCAACATCTTTTCACCGCTTGGCAACTGTTTGAAAAATCATTCGACGACGCTGATAAAAAAATTTAAATAGAGAAAATCGATAGTGCTTGTAATGAAGCCTGAAACTCCGCGGGCGTTGTCACACATATGACAAAGATATTTATAGAATCACGTCGATGCAGTCGGCTCACTAATAGGAAATTGACATCACGTTACTGGCTCGAGTTCTGGGAATTGGACAATAAATTTTCGGTTTTCTTTTTTCCTGTCTGTAATCAGGAAATAATTACACTATAATGAAAGTGTTTGGATATTTTAGGTAAACCAATCATAATCTCAGAATTTTGCAAGTGTTTACAATATTTGTTTCGTGGGAAGTCAGTTTATAATGATATTTGTGTTTAATAAACGTAAAAGATTTGGAATTAATGTAAAGTTTATTTAAGTCAGTAAATATGAATCCTAGCTTTGCGCACACGTCACCGAAATCTTGCGCCTAAAATCGCACCACTGACCGACGCTTCCACTTTTCTCAGCTACTTCACCTACATTTCCCATGCAATCTGAATTTTCGTGATGTCCCTCTAAAGCCGAGCACAGCTTCGACTAATGTCACTTCGACAGCAAAATGAGAACTGTCCTACAAAATATTTACTGTGGCTTGTAATTCCTACATTGAGCTTAAATTGTTGGAGATAAGCTTGACTGACAAAAACAACATTTCCCTTCATTAAAACCTAGTCGACAAATAAATCGAACAAATTATTAAAAATTTTTCACTTTGCTTAACATTTAATCAGATATGGATCAAGATAAATATTAATATTCTACGTATTATACGCAAAATGTTGAAAGTAATATGTTTTATGTGAATAGATAGTAAATATATTGAAAACTATAGTGCAAATGTTTCAGTGATCCACATTTCATTAACGAAAAATTAATTTCTCCCTTAGAAAGGACGTTGATGGGCTACTGTTACCAATTAACAACTAAGAATCTCCGGTCCTTGGAATTTCTGTCACTTCCTACGTCGCCGAATTGCAAATAGAGAGCGGCAAGATAGACAGAAGTCGCCAAAGGTGAGCTTTTCAGCCACTGATTAGCTATTCACGTCACTACCTACTTGACACTAATCTGTATTTAAATAAACGTAAGAATTCTACTCCGTAGACGGAAATTCTTGTCGAAGGCAGGTCGACACGAATTTCTCGGTAGGTACAAAGTAGGGCAGGCAAGGACTATTCTGACAATTTTATTTCTAAAGTTTCTTAGAACTAATAACCAATTATTTCTAGCACTCCTTATTGTCTTACAAATGTTTGATACTTAGCAATATATAAATAATAGTGTACCAATATAGTCTATAGAGAACAAAACTTTTAAGGATAATGATATCTGTAAGGTGCCTCAGACGTAATATTATTTTTCACTTGTACATATGTTGTGCACATTTAGTTATACAACAGATGAGTATTTATTTTATATTTTTTAATTAGTAGTTACGTCCACAGAAAGAATTTAGAAAAGTCAACAATTTTCTGTCTCTTTCGTGGAAAACTGTCTCCCATTACATAATAATGTGTAAATGTTTTCCACTGTATTATTGTTTGTGTTTCCTATATTTCATAAATTTGCAATTCATATTGAAAGTTTCTTGTCGGGTGAGAAAATACATATTATTTGACACATAGTGGTATTTCCCCCAAAGACACATCCAATAGTTCAATCCAACGGCTCATAGTGCGCATTTCTGCGCGGAGGATTTACGCAAGAGTCTCTTTTCCGAATGAACGGCACTCACGTGGCAGATATTCAGTTCCTCTTGAATACCGAGCGATGAAAGGAGAATTCAACGAGAAGAAGCTCGAGAGAAGCGAAATAGAGGGGAGGATGTGAGAAGTGACTGTTGAGCATATGAAAAATATTTCTTGATTAAAGAGGGGTACTGAAATTTTTTTAGGCACTAATATATCAAAAGTCTGAAGTGAAAACGTCGTTGAGATTTTGTAGATTAAAATGTCCTAATTAACTTGATCTTTTTACAGGAGTTAATGAATGTGTTCACTAATTAATTAATGAAGTTATATTTAGACAATCATATCTTTTCCTTATTTTTATTGTAGCTTCCAAACCTATTTCCTTTTTACGAGTACCATTTTTTTATATGTACCTACTTTTACTTGTTCTACATTTTCTAGAATTTTAAAATACCGTGTCTATTGTTATTTCTTTCCTTTCACCTCGCCTTTCAGATTTTTTAATAATTTACAATCTTAAAACAGATCCTCTGAAATTTAATTACTACAGATTGCAATAACATCTCCGAAATCGACAAATGAAGATATAGCTTAACATTGTTATAATAATAAATGAGGAACTCCTTCAACAGTAATAACAGGTACCCTTCTATATACTATACAATCCTTAATTGAATCACGAACAATTATTGCTATCATTAATTATTACTTACCCTGAAAGTGTTCCTGACAAACAATATACTACAAATTGTTAATAGTACATTTAAAAATATAAAACCATTTCCCTCATCATAATGTTTTCCTTAAAATCCATTTCCCTCATCACAATGTTTTCCTTCAAATTCACATTCGTACTTCCAATACCGTATTAAACTAATCGCCAAAAAATTCTCCCACACAATTATAAAAATTATTCAAACGCGTTGTCATCCGAATGAAAAGCTACGGGCGACCCGTTTGTGAATCAAGTTCATGGAGAGTGCCACGCACACGGAGTCGCGACACGAGTACAACGTCCAGGGGTCGAAGCTGCTTTGTCTAGATGTTACATCCATCTTTCTGCGCGCACATATGTATGCGTGTACAGCCAGAAGATAGCAAAGGGGTAGCTGCTGTATAAGCCCTGTTGAGCCGAGGATCATCGCCGTGGAATGGCATGATCATACGGACAGATAGAGAGGGGTAGAGCGAGCGAGCGAGCGAGGCGAGCCGATAGGAAGAAGGGGGCGAGTGGAAAGAGTTGAAACGAACGACGAGGGAAAAATTGCGAGGAAGGGAAGCCAGAGGAGGAATTTGAGATGTAGAGAGCAGTGGCAACAAGTACCCCGGCACGGTATCGTCCCAGCGTTCCGTGAATGCTGGTCGCAGTTTCAGTCCGCTCGAGGATGAACCAAAACAGCGCCCTCCCCCCGTTGTCATTGTGGCTCCGCACAATGAATGACGTCAGAGAGGTAAGGTGAAATCGTTATTTTACCGTACACCCCCTAGCGACCCTATTGCAACGACACTGTTACAATATTTGAGGGAGAGCTTTCGATACGCTTTTCAATACCCTCAAGATTATTAATTTAGTAGTGTTAGCTTTTATACGAATAGAAATCCTACGATACGTTGAATAATCAACCAATCCCAGAAATTATAATTTGCATTAAGACTAGTAGAGTCTAAAGTCCTGCGGAGCTTTTCAATCCATGTAACACGCGATGCTTCAAAAGTGTGCAGCTGAAAAGAATTCGCGAGTAAGATGCAAGTGATTTACCAGAGGGCTTGGCGAAACCGCGACGAATTCTCGCGTCACGCAGTACAGTCTTCGATGTTTTCTTGCAATCCCCCCAAGGGAAATCTTATTCTTATTTTACGCCCTCGCCACTGGTTGGAGGCTTTTCAAAAGGTGCCTCACTGCCTCCCTCCCCGCCGTCCCGCCATGCACGAAATACGTAACCCATAGCTTCGGGCTGGTATCAGCTTCACACAGATTCCTTCCTCCTCGACACAACTTCCCGTGACATCGTTTCCTTAAATTCCCTGATACACCTACTGAGAAAAATAGACCGTTGTCGCGGGAAGAGCCTTTCCCGGAAGTCCAACCCATAGGCGTAGAAAGTTTCGATGTGCATGAATGAAGCCGCACCACTCACTTTGTCCCCTGGATAGCCATTTGTGTCAAGGGGTTTCACGCCAGTGTGTGTGTGACGTTGCAAAAAAATGTGCAATACTTTTTTTCCATTCATTTATAACTGTTGCTTTATTGGATCGCGTAGTGTTTATAATAACTTTCAATGCTAAGCTCTATTACCTGCTCCATTAAGAAGAGATAATCCAGTGACAGGAATAGAATCTCCTTCATCTAGGGAATTGGTAAAGACGCAGGACGTAGTTATTAATTGAAAATTGACCTATATTCGGAGCTAATTTTCAAAGTGTGAAATATGAAAATATATCATCGACGTTGAATTTTATTGCGATTAATAATGTGGGTTAGATTAAGGATAAGTATTCATTCGTTGTTTTCAGGCTTGTTATTACTGTATGCAACTAAAATTTACGTAGTATTAGTATTTTAAAATATTTAAACATTATTTAAAAATATCTATCATTTATTTAAAATTAAAAGAACAATTTAAAAATATGTATACTGCAATTATTAAAAAGTATACATTTATTTCACTAGAATGATAATTTTACTTTTTTGCCAGTTTTGTATTATTTGAAAATTTTATTTATTTCTTATAGAAGTTAAATTATAGCCTTGTTATAGTTGTGTGATGAACCCCTCTGTTTCCTGGCAAACAATATTTTTAGACACAGTCAAACACTGCTGATTAGCGATAAAATGTGAGGATTTCTATTTTTATTGCTAAATGGACGAAATAAGCGCTGGAAGCTGCGTTTTTAATACTTAGCTCTAGAAAGGTATATTACTTGTTAGTATCTGCTCATTTTAAGTAAATAAAGGATGAAGTCTTTAACAGCTTATGAGGTTACACCCTCCCTTTCGTTTCCCACTCATTTCGCCCTTGTTTTGTGTTGATCTTGGTTCCATTCTCCCTGGGGATGAAATTCGGCGCGCAGAAGTCCAGAGATGAAAGTAGAAGTTAGCAGAAATTTTGCTGAGATTGGACGCTTCTATGGCCAGAGGAACTGCCACTAAGGCTAGGTTCATCAGTTGTCGAGAATTTGGTAACTTTCGAAGCAGGGAAGAATTCGTCCTCAACTGTTTCTTAAGATTTAATAGAAAATTTCCAACGTTTACTTGCACGAGTTTTGTTAGGTATTACAAATTTCAAACGATCTGCTCGTGGAGTTGTCAGTGGGGCTCAGCAGGTCCTAGCTCAATTCCCCATACATATTAATACGCTCACCTTGAAATTAAGCTATCATGTAAATTTCTAAATTATGATAGAGGCAATAATTGCCTGCACAGACAGTGACGATAAGGAATGCCTTAAAAATATAAAATCCTTTCAAAGGATGTGAACAATTAGTTGAGAAAAATGGAACATTTTATTTTTCCTGATTTCAAAATATTCTTCGGCAGGTTTTTAATACTAACGACATTTTTGAAAAAAGAATCTACTGCTTGGGATAATGACCAGGATTTCCAAATTGGGCGAAACATCGATCAAGGATTAAAAGTGGTAAATGACCCCGCTGACACTCTGCCCCCCCCCCCCCCCCCAAGCATGCAAATGTGCCAAAATAGAAAGACAGACATTTCTTATTTTTCGGTCCTCTAAAACATATCCAAAAACCAAAGCAATCGGTGACGAACACCCGAAAAGCTTATAACTTTGAGTGGTTATTTAATCCCCTAAACATGAAAGCGGGTCCAAAATAAAAAGACACATATATCTTATTTTTCAGTCCTCTAAACATATCCAAAAACCAAAACAATCAAAAGCGAACATTTGGAAACCTCTCCTAGTAAGTAGTGGCTCATCTACGTATACGTAAATCAAAAGCATACACCAGGAATTCAAGTGCCCCCGCGGGGACCACTTCAAAAGAAACGGGCACATTAACATTCCGTGGTTAATGGGGACTTATATAACTGCACTCAATCTTCCTGAGGAGCATTGTCGGTAGCAGAATTCCACGCGAGGATTTCTATCGCGATTCTGCGCTCCTCCCCCCCTGTATCACGATTCAGGGGCTCTCGGAAGCTTAAATATAGGTAGAGATCAAATTGGATTTACACTTGGACGGAGGGCAGACGTGGTCCATAAATATCAGCGTTACGGTGACGCGCAGATGGCGATGATGTAGCAGTCTCCACGGAGGGGAAGCTCTATCGCTCGGGGGAATTGAACGAACGCGTTTAATAACTCTGCTGGCATACGATCGCCCACGGCGTGACACTGAACTATCCAAGAGGCGAGCCGGGACCCTCTCGGAAAGTCAAGAGGAAATTCCCGCCAACGTTGTCACCGGTGGCCAACCAGCGGCGTATTATTCGAATCTGGCCATCATTGTTCACCAATAAATCACGGGACGCCTGTCCCGCGCCCTTAACTTACAATTAGTCCCTGGCTGTCAGTGGCGGACTTCTTGTTTTTTTTGTAATTACAACCACAGTGTGGCATTCAATCTGACGGGGTGGAATTTAAGTACATACTTCGAGGCGTGAGTTGAGACTATTGTAGTGTTTTTGGTTGGATAGATTGATCTTTTTAGAATTGAGTAGTGTAGTAATGTTTGACTGATTGATTTGTGTAGGGTAGTTTTAAAGGGAGAATATAAATTGTTGGGGTTACCAAATTGATGGTAATATTTATTATGTTTTTGGTGGGACGTTTATCGAATAGCGAAGAGTAATGATGACAATTTCATAAAGTTTAGGATTTAAATAGAATTATTTAGATGGGTTTACAAATATGAATTTTTCTGAAAACACTTGATGAACGAGAAAATATGTTTTGAATTGAATAGTTACCTAAAATTAACGCGAAGAGATATTGTATAGAAAATAATTGTTATTTGTTAAAATTAAAATAACGGTAAACTATCCTCATTTCTCTTTCCGAAATTTTTAAAATATTGGTATATATATTATACTCTAAAATATATTAAGATTCTAAATTATATTACCTATAATTTCATTTAATTTGTCATTATTACTGTTGATACCCTCTGATTAAATTTTAGAATTTGACATATTTTTTGTTGTTCATGGAACATTGTTTTCGAACAAGTTCCAAAAAAATTTGAAATGGGTGAATCGTTAATATTAATTTCGTTCATTCCACACTGGTTTAGAAGGTATATATGATATACGAGATCGACGTTTTCTTTATTTAAAGATCATGGGGGAAGTGCTGCGCTATTCCTCACAATCCTTTTATCAAGAAGAGGGCATCATCGCTTTCCCCACTTTATCCTCACATTTATTTAAGCTAGCCTTGGACCCCATTTCACGGTTTAGGCATCGTGGAACCAAGTCATTTATCACTTGCGATAAGCTCCATAAAATTGGCTGTACATTTTTGATAGACGTTTTTGTTATAGACAGTACACCCCTTGGCATAATGTATTTTATTTTTACAATTTGTTGGTGGTATTTGATACCCTAGTCACACTTTTGGGTTAGTGGGGAAACGGGTGATTCCTTGTGCAAAACCAGTATCAAAATATGTTGTAAAATTTTATCCAGCGAGGTTCTGTTTTTGAGAAAACAGTTCTCTAGTTTCACGTGGATTACATCATGTTCGTTTTATCAAACTTCCTGGCATCAAATGTAAAAAGTGGTCGATTTGACATCAGAGGACCCCAAAATTTCCCCGCATCAGTTTTTTTCTCTTTCCACATAAAAGTGTTATAATTTATAAATTATAACGAATAAATTATTATATTCATCTCATCGCTTCAAGTATTAATTTTGTTGATGAAATTAATTTCTTATTCGATCATTTTTTATTGTGACGTATCTATGTAATTTAAAGTAGCAAACTATATTTCTTATTAACTCAATTCAAGACAAAAAAATGTATGTTATTTACTTTAACTACTAGCTTTATTCACTCTATCCCCTTTTTTTGACAATAATTAGTAATTAGTGTCATTCCTTGTTTGTTACGTTATCGTTCTTAAGTATTTTACTTATCTTCCATAAGACAAGTATAGCTCAACTCATTTATATGTTGCTAATCAACGCGCAGATATCGCGACGGCGATACACATGACGTTGAATTATCTTTAAACGTGAAAAACTAACTCAAGGCTAAACGTGCAACTCTTTTCCTCACAATTAGGTATGTTTAAATTATTCCTTGCTGTTTGCACACTTCGTCTACACTTTCACCATTTGTTTCCGTCGTTATTCAACTTTCGCAAGCTTTCATAACACGTAATACCAGGGTATTAAAGTTCTTATCAGCAGCCTATTACCCTAGTAATAGCGTCCTCTATTTATCTAGTCGCCTCGGAAGCGTGTAACTCCTGCAGCTAACGTTGAATTTTCGAACGGACGGTAAATGTAGTGGTAGTATAGCGTTGCTGTCTTTAGTAGGATAAGTTATTTTGCAAAGAGCACTATTTGATTGACACTCAGATTTTATTGCGATACTTGCTCTACGAAATGCGACTCTTTTTCCCTGAATTTTTATTCTTGCAGGGGCACAATTGGAAAATTACTAATAGTAGGTAATTGGTATCTTGAAATGGAAAGGTAATGATTGAAATTAAATAGCTGCTGCGTGGAGGTAAACAAAAATATTAAGTATCATTTCGAAAACTCATCTGGTATGCGTGCAACGAGTACGATTCGAATGGCGCCGTGGCGTCTGACTATTTCTCGCTGTTTCTACTTGCGTCCTAGGGATTGCATGATTGACTGTCGTGCGTGTAAAATAATATATGTACCTACTAACAGATATTCGTAAACGGTATGTTATTTATTATGTTACAAATTGAGGTCTTCAAAATGCAGTGGTCAGTTATTATACTCTTTGATTTCTATTAATTGAATTCCTGTTAAAAAGGAAATTCAAAAAACGAAAAGTGACAATCTTTTCCACTTAAATGAAAAAATTCAAGGATTTGCAAAATCAAAAAAGTAAAAATGCGTTGTCATGATTCATTAATTCGTCAAGTAAAAAATTTTGCAACAATTTTTAACAGAATTGCAAACAACTAATCTGTAAAAAAATACAGCAGTGTGTGAGTTGGTCTATCTCAATATTAACATTTACAGATAAACACAGTAAGCTCAAATAAAACTGAACTCTAATATATTTTCAAAAAAAAAATTTTTGAGAATGAAATTCCGTATACAAGAATTTTATTCACCGTTTCCTCTCCACTTTTATACGAAATCGCGCCCTCTTTTCCGTTACACTACGAAATACGGTCCATCCAGTCCAATTGATCATTAAATCTGACTTTAATTACACACGTTTATTTAGCCAACGCTTTGCACTGAGACCAAGAAGTAAGATACACGCGTGCCTCCTCTAATTCCTCTCCTTCCGTCACTTTGTAATACAATATTGGTACCAATCAGTAATGTCACTGATCTGTTGATACACAACAATCAACCCGCGTTTAATGCAACGCCATTACTCTATCCCCCCGTTCAGTTTCCCTCTATTACCACTTGCCTTCCTCTATCTCCATGTTTCACAGCGAGACAAAGGCCAGCTGATAATTAAGTGACGCGCAGAAACGTTTCTGACAGGGAACATTAGCAGCTGCCACTGCTTAGATGAGACGTTCCATCTGTGTACACATATCATTGCTCCTCTATGCGCCACGTACAGGAACATGCGTATCAATTTCTAGCAATTAGGCAACCCCCACTTCACACAAATATCAGTTTTATTTAGCAAGTGACTTGTACAAAAATGTATTCGTATTACAAGTTGCACTCTGTTTTTTGCCATGGTAAAAATTGACACTTTTAAAATATGTAAAATCTTCTACAGTCTTATAAAATTATTCTTTTGTTGCTTAGGTATTGAGGTACCTAATATTACGTGTCGTTAAGCATTCGAGTTTCAAATTTCGAGACAAGTGGAGCCCAAATAGGCAATACGAATGGAAGAAAATGCGGTACCGAAAAGAAACACGGTTACCAAGTCCGAGGGAGCTTCGTGTTTGTATTTTAATTTGGCTGATGCCCTTAGTTTCATTCTATGCCATTACTTCCTCCTATTTATTCAGTCTTGTTCTCAGTAGGTATTTCGTCGTTTGATAATCTGTCTAGCAGGCTCACGTGAAAGTTAAATAATTTTTCCAAATGTACTATTATATTTGGAGAATATTATTCGCAAAATATATCATAAATTTTTTGCATATTTTGAATATTTTCTGATACGTGGCTAAATGTAAATTGTTCAATTTTTTACCGTGATAAAGGATGTTAATATTAATCTATTGTAAAATTCTTTTTACTACTACATTTTGCTCAAAGTTATCAATGAAATATTTCCCAGGTCTCGTTATTTCCATAGTTCCATCTTTCTGCGATGAAGTAAACAAACTTACGGAACAACTGAAACACATGGCACGCGGTGTATATTGCGAAGCGAACGTGCACTTTCGTAAAATAAAACGGTCGAAACAGATGGCAATGCGGGGAACACAACGCGGAGTTCTCTAATATTTCCCACGCGAAAGTGCAATCACACTTGAGCAATAAACTTACCAGCGGAATGTCAATATAACAGTGGAAATAATTCTTCTGTGCACAATAACGAAAAAGACATTAAGGTATAAAGCCACAAGTGAGGATTAAAATGAAGAATAATGCGCTCTCTCATTTACGAATCTCATTTTTTAAAAGGAAGTTATAGAAATGGAATCGAAGGAACAATCTATTAAACATTAATTCCAGTTTTTATTTCTATAAAAGCTGCTGAAGTTAATGTTCAATTCACGTAAAAATAGGTTTTACAAAATTTTTCTATCGATTTTACATGATCGATAGAAACCCCTCACATCGATACTGTCGACCACCCAGTACTTTACCTGAAAAGATTGATTTGCTTTCATACTTTGATTGCAGCTCTTGGTAGCTATACAGCCGAAACTCGAGTTGATTTATCGTCATCGATAGCAAGGGGCACATAATTTTGGAACTCGATCAGGGTAAAAGTGTGAGCGGAAAAAATCGAGAAACATCTAACAGACTCGTGGTCTTGAATATGATTGATTAGACGAGCTCACGAAAGTGTTTTCCAAGACGTAAGCGTTATTGCACCGCCCCTCGTGAAAGCTCGCCTTAAAAATCATCTATTTGGAGATACGATATCCTTGCAGTTTCCTATTTCTCAGTACCATCGTCAAAAATGTTAAAGCACAAGTGTTTTGCATGCGTTAGACATAAAAGTGAGGACAGGATTGTGAATAACAAGAAATGTAATTATTTACAAAAGGATAGTTCTAACCGATTTCGACGACCTTGAAATATGTTTACAAAATTAATATTCTGAACATCTTTTTCCTATATATGTTTTCATAACTTGGTTTTAGTTTTCGAGATATTTACAAAAAACTGTGATCAGTAGTTGGTTTAGGAGACTTTTTCCAATTTTTGGGAGATTTACACAATTTTTTATCTTAATAAAGTTTTCTAGGTCATTGAATTTGGTAAGGAGGGCCCTTTTCTAAATAATTACCAAAAATATATTTACTATACATATATTTAGATGCAACTTCGTTTAAACGATTCCGATGGTACTCGCAAAGCATTTAGTCAAATTCCCAGCACACTTCACTATAATTACACTGATTAAAACTTGATAAATGTTCATTTCGAGTTTGCAGTCGAATGAATGTAATGAACAGTCGAATGAACTGTCAAGCACACCAAGAGTATCTACATCATATTGCTTGAACGTGATAGCTGCATATGTACAATCATAATTTGATACGGAATAATCACAGAAATGATTGTGTTAACCTACACGCGCTTCCAATGACACAGGGTGGCAGTCGTGGTTAGCTGATAACGATAACAGTAATAGCATATTCGGTAACTAGTTTTCATTGTCTTGGTATCACGGAGCATCGTTGTACAAGCACTGGAATGGCAGATATAGATTTCATGTGGGGGAGAGCGAATGGGAATAGGAGTGGAGGCTCAGCGTCTTTATTGGCAAACTTCCCTCACCGACGTTGTCTAACCGAAGCCAGATATGCACGTTTTGTACAGAATAGATATCTTTCACCTGTTACCCCCTCAGAGAAACCGAACCAGCCTTGTTCAAACGCTCGGAGAATTAATGCTCCCTGCGACTGGAAGAAATTCACAAACATTTACAAATCGTTCAGCAAACAATTTCTTTATTCATAGACTGTCCCCACGTGATTTTCTCGCGCGAATTGTCTTTGCGAATCGTAACTGAAACGGAGTATCTAACGTTTAATATTGAATGGAATATACGGAAGAAATTTTTGTAGAGAAGTAATTATGGCGTGTTAGTTTCATGAAGATTGTCAGTGGAGAAATGGAAATTTACAAGCCTTTTGTCTTTCAATCATGACGTCAACAGCAATTCCAGAAATATTCGGCTTGGCATCGGGGGTATTTAATTGAAAGGGTTCTTCTACTGCGTAGAATGAAACACGAAAATAACACATATTTCTTGAATAGATGATTGTGGTACTACGTGATAAAGTACGATGGTAAGTATGAACAACGAAAGTAATTACCGCTATAGGCGGAGACAGATACCTAGTTGAAATGGCAGAAGTAAGGTACGCGAAGTTGCCTAACGAGGTAATGACACGAGGAGGTACCTTCTTGCACAGATATTTACAAGGGAATATATCGTACCTGTACACGCAGATTTTCACATGACTGCAGATTTGTAGAATAGTGAAAAATGTTTTAGACATATGTTTTGTTATCGGCAATCATTGATATAGAAGGGGTGAAAGGAGCCCCTAAGTTGGGGTTGAAAACATATTTTCTGAAATTTTTAAAAAATTAGCAGGGATGAATTTGTTATTAAAATACACACACTTAAAAAAATTGTCTTACGCAATAGTTCTTGAAATATTCCAGAAAATATGTTACCGAACCGCAATTTTAGGGTCTGTTTTCACCCCTTCAGCGTGGACATTGCCGATAACAAAAAATACGTGTCGAATATTTCTCCCTTGTTAGTTAGACAGTTACCTAGTTTTGCTAGTTGGACAGTTACCCAGTTGTAGAAATGTTGTACACGCCACATCTACTTGTGCATCTCGTTATCAGAACCTTGTTCAATAAGAGAGGAAACAATACAGGCAAATGACTCTACAGGAAACGAGAAACGAAACGAGTAGTTTGATGTCTGTTCAACAACAAATTATTTCGTAATTGCATGTAACGCGTTTCAAACAATTACGTTGCAACTGCTGAGAACAGGGAACATTGAAGTGTTTCGCTTTAAATTATAAATTGATCTATCTACCCACCAATTAATCGTACACACCAATAGCGAGTTACTTATGGAGTTAATTTACAGGAAACTATGCCAAGCTACGGTTAATGAAGTGCGCGGGCTGCGGGTTAATTGAGTCCGTGAAAAATGAGCCTTGCCCGTCGCACTCATTCGTATTTCTGAGGGTGAAAAAATGCCGGCACGAATATTGAATATTTATAAATACGCAAGCTACCATTTTTCAAGCGAATTTTCTTGTTTATTGGAGTTCGATCTGGAAATATTCTGTTTTTCATTAGATACGTACTTTATCGAGAAAAATAATTAAGGAATGAAAAATAATTAATTCGTTTTAGAAACATTGAACATGTCAATATATTTTTCGTACATGTTCATATTATAAATGTGATTTTACGTTTGAATATGGTGTGAGGAATGAAGTCAAGGGAAAAATATTGAAAATAATTATATTAAGTTTTGTAATATATTTTAAGTATGCATAATTTAGAAGATTAATATGTCATACCTGGAAATATAGGAATATATTGTTTAAATTATTCTACGCTTTTATGTTTACATAAGCTTTCACCCTAAAATGTAACGAAATGAAGTACTTTATATTTGAAGTAGGGCAAATATATCCCCTCCCCAAGCTTCGATTTAAAATCAATATCATACATAAATATATAAATGAAATGCGAATAAACTAAATGTGTTTCAGTTTCTAATTATATTTTATTTAGCTCCCAACTCTTCCTTTAATAGAAACTACAGTTCATCGTGATATTTTATAAGTAGGTATAACCAACTTAAAAATAAAAATGCTAAGCTTATAGTATTCCCGAAAAGACACTTAAATTTCAATCAACCACAGCAGAATTTTATTTCCCTTGACACAGTATATACACGTCTTCAAACGACATAGCCTGCCTCTGTCTCCCTTGTTCCCCTTCACTTCTATTATCGCAAGTCATTACACAACAATCTGCGAGCCATTTTCATTCTCCCACGGGTTTATGCAAACTGCGGTATCCCGCTGTGAATTAGGATCGAACGAAATGTTTTCTTGAAAACTCTTGACGACCGGTTTCACGGAGTTTGCAAACTCTTCGAACGCTTGATTTTCTCCCTGGACTTCTCCTGTGCACTCGTGCATGTATGTACGTGTGCGTGCAGGTATAGATTATTCCGCATTGCAAAATTCGCCAAGCTCAGCAGACTGCATCTTGGCTGCAAACCTTCTTGACCCCATCACTGTCATTGAATTTTGTGTACTTTTCAAACAGGTAGGGGAAAAGTGCCGAAAAAAGAAAATAGTAAAACTTTTGGATAGCGAATATTGTGGCGTTGGTTTTATACTTCGTATTTTATTCGCAGAATTCGTGGGGCATTTAAAAATATTTTTCACATTTTCAAATAAAGAGCAGGGCGTCTTTTCTGCTTGAGATGTAACGACAGAAATGAAATATTAAATCAAGTGAAATTTAATTTAGTTCAGAAGTCAAATTTTGGAAATATATATTTACAATGGATGTTCAATAGTTAAGTGTAAATTAAATTCTTATTTTTATAAATATTGTATAATGTGTAAGCAACTCTGAAGGAAATACGAATAACTTTGAAATATAAACAGAGCAATTTTTTTAATTTAACTTAATTTTATTTATTTATTTACTTCTTCAATATTGGTTTCTTCACTGTTATGTTCTAAGATGAAGTGTACAAGTATTAACTTTGATGTTATTTATTGTAATAAATAGGAGGATAGATTGTTCTGTCTAAAAATTTATTTCATTCTCAGTTGTCGCAGTATCGTATGCCCACGTTGCACAAATAATAATATGGAACCTACATCTATCCGAAAAATCTGATTTTCTACTTCACCTGAATCTCGACGATTGATTGGTACCTCCGCGCACGCTGCGGTTAAATTAAATATTTCGTGAATTTCGATGCACAATCTGAATGCAGCATAGAGACTGTATACTGGCAAGAAGATTTGAAAGCAATATGCTTCATCTCAACATAGAGAATGCACTTTTGTCTCGGGTCTCTCTACGGAGCAATGAAAATTCGAAAATCAATATGCCCTGTATCGTCACAATGTACCTACCACGGCTTCTGCTCTGCTTATTTTTCTTTACTCAGCCTACGTCATATCCGTGTATTCTGTGGCAATACATATAAATCCATAAAATTATTCCGAGAACCTTTCACTCATAATATCGATGCCCTAATAAAAAAAAGAGTTACACGCGACTACAGAAATTCGATTGAATTACAATAATTGCGGGGTCCTTGTAAAAAACACTGTAAGTGCCAATAATCAATAAAATTCTATTAGTATTTTATGTTTTTGAATTTTTTTTATAAATTACAATTTTAAACTATCATACATATTTTGTAATAGTATTAACAAATCAGTGTATTATGCATAAATATATGACGGGGTAAATAGCATTTCATAAAAATTCAAAAATTGTATGTCTGTCTTCTTCATTTCCATATGAAAAGAAAAACAGTCTGTTTTAATTTTTATTAAATGTATATTGCAGACAGAAAAACACTGCAAAATGTCAACCCTGTTCTGTTTAAAAAAGACAGTGTGTTATTTACTACAATAATTTTTAAAAAGAGTCTAATGGGAATTAAGAGACTAATTAGCTAATGATTTTAGTCAGAAGTAACTTTTATTATTATAACAATCTAATATTCGACATAAATATCGTAAAACACGTGCTTGCGACATTCTAAGTAGCATTCAAGACTCCATTTTATTTTCTTGGTACATGGTGTCAATAGTTTATAAAATATTGAACCGGGCGTATCGACGCGATCGACATATGTATTCTAATACGAGAGCTACTGCCTTTGCTAATAGTCCTTGGTGAATGAAGTAACAGGGTTGCAACTGATTAACACGCCGTAATAATGCACCGTGTTTGGTATCTTGTAAACCATTCTCTTGAATGTTTGTCCTGAACGTGTGCATTGTTGCTGAACGTACAGGACAATTCACACATGTAAATGCGACCCGAACAATGGCAGATCCTTGTCGTTAGACAGCTGAGCACAATTCATTCATGCTCCGCATGTTGCGTTTTAATTTTTGAACAGAGCCACGAGTCAAATAGCTGACGGGTCTATTTACACCGCCCCGTCAGTTGCATATTGTAAGGTCGGTTCTTGTATTCTTCTAGTTCGACAGTGGAATTTATTAAGTGGTACATGGTTGCTATTTCTGTTACTCGTTGATTTCCACTCTACATTTTCTGGTAAGTCTGAACAATAATCAGAACGCATTTATTATAATCTTTATCGTAATAATTTTCATAATAATTTCTTTCATTTATAATCGGAGGGTTTGGAAATATTAATTTTATTGTTATCTATAATAGTGTGATTCATTTATCCTTTTTTTTTACATTTGTATTCGATAAATTGAGGATTTTTGTATTTAGATATTATTTGTCTGATAAATTTTGATTTTGTCATAAAATTTAAATTTATAGTTACTTATTAATATTATACGAATTCAAGACGACGTAAATTATTTACAGCGATTTATTCTCATAAATAATTTAAATAAATTGATAAATTTGTAAATTTCTAGATGGTGGCACTTCGTGCCTGAAGTATCTGAAATGAAAGCTGACATGCTGAATTCGAAATACACAGGTTGGCTGCAGCATCACTGGTTGGATGACGAAGCGTCGACTCTAACTACTGGAATCTCTTCTCGCTCGAGAAAACTTTGGAAATCAGCACACTGAATGCATCAGTGATCCCAGCACAATTTTTATTCCTAATTATTTTGTAAACTATTGATGTTCATTATCTGCCTATAGTTTTATTATCAATAATTTGTAATGTATCTTCAACCTTTTTCCTTCCTACAGAGGAATCATTTTTTAATGTTTGTTTATAGTACGAATGTAGTTTAGTGTTGTACAACAAACGTGTGTTCATTTCATTTTGTTGTATTTATTTACTGCAGGCATCATTATGGCTTTACTGTGTTATGTTAAAGAAACTGTACTTAATTACGCATGAAAAGGTGATATGAGTTTCATGAGAAACGCACATCCAGTTACTTGAAAATTACACTGCTTTGTGTGTCGCCAGTCGCATGCAGATGGTATGCAGATCATTGAAATTGCACAGATTTATTCAGATTCGTGACGACTTGACTGCCAATTTTGCAGCTCTAAATAAATAAAATGGATTTCACGCAGAAATATGCAAATTGTTACTGTGACAGTCCAAATTTTCATTTTGTGTATTTAAAAAAAGTCATCTCAACGAATACATTTGTGAAAATTCATTTAGTATCGTATATGTAATTTGATATTCAATATTACAATTGGTAAATAATGTAAATACGAATTCTATGCATATTTTGTCGATTTTAAAAAGAATCATAAGCAAAGCATTCTTATGCATCGACTGTTTCTCATCGAGGTTAAAAATACTGATAAGAACATTTGCCATTAGTATCTCGCTGACACAGTAATGCTTCTATCTGCGAAAGGGCATTCGTAAGTACCTACTCAGGAAATGCTAAGTGCAAGAATACGTGAAGAATCACGGGTATTTACGTCAATACAGAAAATGATTCGCATCAAAGGTTACCACCCGTTTCATTCTATCGAAATTCAATAAGCTATGAAAGGAACGGCGTAGCGATACCAGATGATACCACCTATAAGATGGTAATGCTCAAATACCCGTATTCAGGTGCGACTCCGCTATACGATAAGAACCAGAGGACATCGTCCATTCTATCAGTTCACGTACATTTTATCAAGAAAAGAGTTCGGTATAAAAGTGCAAAAATGATAAAATTATTATCACGTATTTAACTCAAGCGTGACAACAGCGAATAGAAAATAATTCCTTGTTGCATTAATTATTTCAGTCGATTATCTTGGTCGATTATTTTTCTGTTACAAAGAAATGATGGATTATATTTAACATCGACGATATTATTTATAAACAGTATTTTGCAGTTTCCCCTAGTTTTGAATAATAATATTTCAATTTCTAATATTCGTAGTATGACCTAAATAAACAAAATGTAAATGTTCTCAAGATTTTTAAGAGACTGACATATTCATGATATTACTTTTTCTGTAATTTACCTAGAGCGAGAGGAATTAAAAAAACATCGTTTAAAAATTTTAACGATATTTTGTCACTAAATTTCAATCTGGTCGATTTGTGTTCATACGCCATTACGTTCTGTGGAGTGCGAAGGGAAATTATTTGAAACCAACATCGACTGCTGTAAATTCCAAACGTATGCGGGCGGTTAAAACTCCTCTTTAATTAATAAATTTTCAGAGGGAAATTAAATGCCTGGAACGTTCTATTTATTCCTCTTTTCCCGATTCAGTCACGTGACTTTATATGCATACAGTGCCTATTAAATTCTTTAACCGACCGAAATTTCTGACTATATTATAATCCTGCCATTTTTAATGACTACTTAAATGGTATTTAAATTTAGTACTTAAATAGTATTTAAATGGTATTTAAATTTAGTATTTAAATGGTATTTAAATTTAGTATTTAAATGGTATTTAAATTTAGTATTTAAATGGTATTTAAATTTAGTATTTAAATGGTATTTAAATTTAGTATTTAAATGGTATTTAAATTTAGTATTTAAATGGTATTTAAATTTAGTATTTAAATGGTATTTAAATTTAGTATTTAAATGGTATTTAAATTTAGTATTTAAATTACTATTTAAAGTAGTGTTTAAATACTTACAAACTCTAATAAGTCATTTATTTAACCCACTCCCTTATTCACAACAAATTGATATTAATTTTTACGACATGCATGTTCATTCAACGTGTATTAATTTAAATCATAAGAATCTTATCTGATAGAAGTAAACTATGCCCCTAAATGCCTTGATAACTATATCTAAACAGTAGTTACATCTGGAGTTGAAAGGTCAACGAATTAGATGCAGATGAACGAAACATTGACCTTCGTAATTATAAAAAGCAGTTGATCATCAGTGGAAGTCCTTATCAGAACGAAAAAGAACTACAAAGTAAAAGATGAATATCTTATAAAAGAAATTACACCACAGCCTTCACCATGCACTGCATAAGAAATATTTGCTCAAGTAAGATGGCAAGATAAACCAAGAACAAATTTAAACATAATACAAAAAAAAATCATCAAAGCAAAAATTTATAAATATTGTACACACAACATTGGTGTTAACGTGATACTACGTAACAAATGAGAAATCGCCAAATCAACGCGTCTTTCCATTACGTAAAGTAAAATCAAATCAAACCAAATCAAACATCACACGTCTGACTGTAAAAAGAACTATATTTCACATAACTGCACACTCTCGAGGAGAGAAGTGTCTACGTAAAATCAATAGGGTGGTTTGTCGGCAGTATAGACGCTTACACATCTACGCTTGTTTGCTTGAATATTTCATCGACAAGCACACGCAGAATTTCGAATTTTTTTTTCGCCGGCATCGCGTGACCGCGCAGTCGATCAACAGTCCAATACGGCTCGCGTGTTTCAATCCTGTCGCACGACAGCGGTTCCCCTTTTTATGAAATAATGAAGCCGGTACGGGCATGTACTCGCGTATTCCAGCAACCAGACCCATCAACCGAAACTCACCTACTCACCCATATATTTCAGCTCCACGGGATACGCGAATTAACGTGGCTAGGTCAAGGGTGCAATTTTCCTCAGATTGGTTTTGCTGGATGCCGGCTAGCCGCTGCTCCTACTTTCTTCATTACCCTGCTCTTTCTTGCCCCCCCCCCTCTCCTCTTCCCCCGAAAATCAGGGGACTGATCTACGTTGCTTTTCAATAGCGCATAACGAATTCAGGAAAGGGAAGTAGTTTTTGTGTAAGAGGTTTGTCGCTTGTGGACGGGCCAAGTTATGACTACTAACTCTCAGTGAACTGAAATTGAGTAAATTTTGTTTGAAGATTTTATTTTTTAAAGGGAAGTAGGTTTACTTCTACTGGGTATATTTTATTTCTAGTTATTCTTTTATAGTGTTTTTTTAATGGGATATTTAGTAGAGAGTAGTATAATTAATATTATTGTAAATTTTCTGTACTTTTTGATATTTACTTATGTTGTTCTATGGGTTGGTAATTTTTTGCAAAATGATCCCCACTGTTTTTAACTAATTCTTTGTCATTTTGAGGGTTGGTAGGTTTCCGCATAACTTGGCCCATATGGGGCCCTGGTGTAAATAACATTATAAAGGTCCATTGAACAAGAAACTCAGGAATACAGGGAAGTATTGTTTGGGAATTGATGTAGCCAAGTAGGAGTTGGTTAAAAGATGTCCCCTCTAGTAAACAAAAGGGAGATCTGGGTGATAATTTTAGCTTTAAATTATATTGAGATTATCCTACATCCATTTGATATCCTACATCCATTCTTTTGATCTTTCTTTGAAGAAGTAAAAGAATTGGAGTGTCTCCTAAATTTTATTGAGGGCAAACCAACGATGAATTTGTATAGAAAAATTCACTGATGAGAAAAGTGAGAATAATTATCTGATATATGTGGAGTTTGGTCTATATAAAATTGTTAGGAAATTCCAAGCAGGTTGTCATTAAGAAAATGTACAGAGTGTAAGTAGCCATGTACACAATCTTTCCATGCACCGCAATTTTAACTTATCATTATTCTAAAAAAAACGTATAACAGAATGTTAGTCATAAAAATTAGGTCAAATGAGCAGAACGAAGACACGACAGTGGATTTTATACAAATCTGAGCTAAGTGATTTCCATACTTCCCCAGTTGAGTCATTCATATCGGTTGAAGTAGAATCCTCCATTTTAAACGTATTCTGTAGAAAAGAGACTCCAATACAGTCGAGTGAAGTCGGTCAAGGGTCTAAACGGCTGATTAAAAATAGTACGCATTTACTCCTTCGGAAGCCATGATGTAAATTTGGAATTTTCTCCTTTAAAATTGCGAGTGTTTTAGCGAGGGGTAAAATAGACTCGCCGTTAAACTTTCTCCCGCAACTATTTCTTTATAGATATCGATTATTCATTAGAAGAAAAAAGGTCTAATTCTGTTGGGCACCCCTTTTAAAAGAAATTGTTCTTGTTAGTAAGTGCCTGTCACAGGTATACCGCCTGTATTATCGGGGAACGCCAATGCTGCCCTTTGAAGCGAGGGTTGGTTGCATGTAGGTACTTGAAATTCTCTTGTGTGTGTTTTATAAACAGCGAATTAACAAAATTTAGAGTTTGTAAAGTTGCAATATTCAAGTTGTAATATTAATTCTAGAAATGTGTGCAGAAAATAAATTTATTGTGCGTGTATTAGTTATTTAGAAATAAGAAGGAATTATTTATTGTCTTATAAAAAACGAATTTCAACGTGATGAAATATGTGGATACTAGGAACAGTACAACTAGCTTTATTTACTAATACGATAATAGCTCTGGCCCTTAATTTTACATGGAAAGTCTCAGAGCCTAAGTAATTTTAAATAAAGGTAACTCCTGTGTAACCACTTGTTGCAACGACGGAGAATTCATCGGTTAGTTGCGAACAATAAAAAGTTCAGGAGGTAAGATCTACAAGGAGATTCTTTCCGATCTTTATAGCACTAATTGCAAGATAAGCCGACTTAATTGGAGTTTCCACGAACACAGAAAGTCTGAGACAATTAGGTTAGAACAAACAAGGAAGCTCACTCCACTATCATTTTTATCAGGCTCCGTCTACACGTACAGCTAGTCACAAAAGTCTACATACACGCCAAAGATTTCGAAGAATATTGTAGTTTCGATAATTCTGATGAATGTATGTAGACTTTTATACAGAGATTTGTGTACGAAATTATTATTTCAAAGAATTTTTTTCCCATCGCTGGTTTTATGACTGACGGTATATATAGCAAAAATTTTATTTAAATAAAATTTTGGGAAACGAATAAAAGTTAATAAAATTCTTTATTAAAACTTTATTCGACACATGACGAATAATATTTTTAACTATTATTCGACACATGATGATTAATATTTTTAGCTATTATTCGTTTTTCAAAATTTGATTTAAATACAAATTTTACAAGTTACATAAATTCCACAGTATTTCCAATGTATGTGGAACAAAATTTACATTAAGCTTACATACTTAAAAAAACAAAAAACAATCCCCACTTTAAAAAACAGAAGACTTTCATTAAAAAACAAAACATAATTCTTAGATTAATCAAAACTATGCTAATTAAAACATCTGAATTGACATTAAAATTTACAAAATATTTATAAATATTTGTTTATTACCAATGAAAAGTTATGGAATGGACGTTCCACTCATAAATATGTGTGACAACACAATTGAAATTCTAATCTCTACAGTTACAATATTAAACGATAGATACCTGACACATTTCACATATAATTTAACAGACTTCGACCGATCCAGAGGTACAGAATGTGTTCCCGTGTCAACCATGAAATAAATTATATTACCCCCTCTACCTCGATGCTCGTGTACCTCGCCATAAATAATTAAAGACAATATTCTCGTAAACAAACCCAGTTACCTACGTCAAAATTTTATTGTATATTCTTGACTCATTTTTTCATGCACACATATATAATCATCTATGTTATTCCAAATGTCACTCGTTGTAACAGTGTATAATTTAATTTTTACCCACAATTCTTCCCATTTCACAAGCATATTTCGAGGGGTGCCATTTCCCCATGAGAAAGGACACTATATAGCGTCGTCTTAGAGGTCCTTTAGCAGGCACAAAGCCAGGAGCCGACATCTATTTGCCGCGTGCATGGCAGTGCTCATTAAGCGCGACAAGAAGAACAATGCTGTCTGGAAAAGGAACAGGATCCTCGAGAAATTTTTGTCTCGCTTTTGGCCCCCCGCGAAAGTTCATTTCCTTCAGCCTCGATGCTTCCTGAGCGTACCCACAAACAAGCAATATCGGCTGTGCGAGAGAAGCCACATGATGTTATTACTCTTCGATAATGAGCATTTGCGGAAGCGTCGACGGTTCGACGAAGTAACTTGAATTCTAAAAGGGTCGTCCACGATCAGCCGGACTAGTGATTTACTTGAGCAGAGTGTCTTACAAAATTGCACGATTAATATTCCCCTCAATTTGTTATAACTACTGAAGATCCCGTTTTGTTAATAGTTTATTAGCAGTTTAAAGGTTGCGATTGAAACCGGGAAATTATTTTCAGAAATGTCGGATAAAGGAAGAGTCTTACTCTGCGCACACGTGGTATTCCAGTGCAAAAATTTATTTTGTTGAATATAAATCCACAAATCTTCCTAGAATTTTAAAACAACTAGAGGGATTGTATGCCAATTAAAACTATTAATGACGTTGCGTTATAATTGAGTCAGTTTTGTATAGCACAAGAATTAATAATACACGCGTTACAATAAATTTTTGTGTAACGAAGAATTTAATTAAAAGCCTTTCCTCGGTTTAAGTTCCCAATAATTAATATTTATCCCTAGAAAAGTTCGAAGCGCTTGAAACATTTTCCTCGTTTAATAATCTTTAATCACTCGTTTATAGTTCAACAACTCAACTCGAAAGAAAATATAGGTCAACGTTCGCTTTGTACTTATTGGAAGACGTAATTTACGTTTATAAACGCCTCGAATCATTTGCTAAATTGCTTCGCGACGTCATATCCTTACACGATACTGTTCGAAAATTTCGCGTGTGCCAAGTACTACCTCAATACTGGCTGACAAGCCAAGTAGTTCACCGAAGCTGATTATTCCATAAATACACACCGTTCCTACCTGGTGTGAAGAGTTTCACTCTCCACTCGATTATCATGGTTACGAATATAAACCTAAAGTAATATTATTATCGCGAGCATCTTCCTTGAATCTTTCAAAATTCAATCCCAGGTGCAAGTTTCTTTCATTTTTAATTAACACACATAACGAATACAGTGGCTTGAGAATAAATTTCAAATGTTCAATTCTATCTAAATTAAATATACAGAAAGTTTACCACTGAAGTTCTAAAAGTTCTTACGTGATATAGAAAATTAACATTGAAACAGCGATAGCTTTAGGATTAGAAAACCTCCAAACGATTCTCCTTCTGCTGTATCGATTGGAGTTTATAATTCTACTCTACACAGTGTGAATGTATACACTCACCATTGAGTCATGTAATGCGTATTAATGATGAAGACGGGTGAGGTAGTGCGGTTGACGTCGGTGCCGTTCAGGCCACTCTCTGTGCCGTTCACCTCCATCCCACCAGGCAAAGATCACGGTGGCAGTAACTTTCAAAGTCGCCGGCACCTTCACCTTAGTACTCAGTCATCTTTCGAACATTCTGAAAGCAACACGAGGATCCATCATTCTAGCAAAATCTCACGTTTGTAAGCGTTGTGTACTGAATACACAGGATGTCTCAGGGGAGAAGGTCAGTGGTGCAGAAGACTATAGTATCGTTCATTCTAAGAAAAAAGGTTTGTACGTTCTTGGCAAGTCAGTAATTATACAGAATTGCTATATGTTTCTGCATTATTTTTTAACATAGTCCTCTTGAATTTCAACACACATAATAATGGAAACAGTAAAATGTTTTTGCTTGAGAGATGAAGCAGTTGCTCATAGGTGGAGAATCTTTAGAGTTTCTGTTTTTGAACTTGTCGATTCATTATTAAGCACTGCTTCGATAAATTTCAGCTCCTGATACACCTTTAAACAAAAAGACCGGATCGTAGCTCGTTGTTCTTGGGGCATACTAATAAATAATGTAACGGCTATATGGTATTAAGTTGAAACTTCGAATGGAAGCCAGAGAGAGTGGGTGACATTTAACTAAAAAGTTATAGCCTTATTCCGGATAATTGTTGACACCCTCGGACACGTGGTTTATTCCGAAAGGTTTGCGCTACTTGGGCCTAGTATTATTACAGTTTTCGAACTAGGACAAATATACGTATAAACTTTTTTTTAAAATAACCAATACTATGCTCTTCTTGAATATTGACCTTTCCTCCTGGGATATCCTGTATAGTGTTTTTCAGAGATATAGATATGTAAAGTAGCATAGGGTACAGTAAGCAGGACCCTTAAGTGTCTTGTTGGTAGCTCAAGATTCTAGAGATGCACAGTAGTGCTTCATAAACTGCACGGGGTCTATCCTTCAGAAAGCACACGATCGCCATCTCTACCTCGAGTTCTGTCTCTTGTTTACTCCCCTCGGCGGTGGGTAGCCTCGAGCCCGCGATAAAAATCGTGACCGTGCACCGAAAATGGTCCGAAATGCTCCCGAATGGTCGTAGCAATAACGAAGCGCTACTATATTTAGCATACTTTGTGTTGTAAAGTTCTGAAGTGTGTAAGTTTGTGAGTAAATAAAAAACACAGAAATCCTGGTGTGAAGCATCACAGTATTCCACAGTTTACCACTTCAACTCCTCCATTATGTAAAAATTAAGTTCAGTTGGAGCACAAGATTGATAATTCTCCAGAAAAAAAATGAATCTAGAAAAATATACTTTGGGAATATTAAAAAAAGTACCGTTTCTTATAATTAGATATTAAATAGATGATGTGTTTAAAGATAAGGGGGTGACCATAATAATAATAGGCTCTTAGTAATAAGATGAATAATTTACACTTTGAACAAATTGGAATCTTGACATGGGAAATGTAGCGATGAGTAAGTTCTTTTCGAATTACGACAAAGCCCTTATCAAATAGACACCTAATGACTAGCAGAATCCTAGCAGGAGGTCATTCTACAACACATTTGGTGATTGGCGCTTCAACAAATACGGGTCCTGCAGCGGCAAACAATTCAGTCTACCAATTTGTTGCACCAATGCACGAGTAAATACGCGGTGCATGTTTAGAACTGTTATGGTGGTTCCCACTCAGCTCGTGTGTAGAAAAATTGGTTGGAAATATTTAAAAATTTCGCCATAACGTAATTGTTAACACAGAAAGCAGAACCCTTTAGTAAGTAAAGGTGTTAAAGTCTCTAAAATATTTTCTTACCCCTTTAATAATCGCTTTTCAAGTTTTTAACACATATAATGCATCAACTACAAAATACGGAATATTATTCGGTTAAAAATTATAACATTTTCAGTAAGAAAATAACGTTCAAATACAATGTAATAAGTTTTCTCTTTTCCAATCATTTTCTGAATGATAAATGATTTGAAAGAAGTTTATAAAACATTGATGAATATAATCAGGATTTGAATATTCTAAAATAAATGTTAGATAACAGTCTGGTATGAGGTAATACAGTAGTGAATATGAAATTTTACTGAAGCCACACGTTCAAATGTTGAAGAAGTCATATAAACCTCTTTGTGGTGCTTCAATTATTAATGCTGATTAAAGTTATGCAACCTCGAGCTTCTAATTTGAAAACACACATTTCCTGCAATAACCTATATCGAAAACAAACTACATGCAGCGATCTATATCGCCAAGGTACGATGTAATTTACAAAATTATTTTTCCATTAAAACTGCGAAACACAACATACACCTATATCGCAGAAGATGAAAGTAGCAGAAATAATATGTAATAAAGTTTTTTATTTGCGTTATAATCTGGTGTCGAGGAATAATTCAGTGTGCAGTACGCTTGGTAGTAAATTTGTTCCGAGTGGTAGCGAAATACGAAGGTCAAAAATGCAAAAGATTTATCGCGAGTCGCCTATATGAGTATTTTTGTTTGTAGATTTACCACAGGAAGATATCTGCGCTTTCAGGAACAATATTTTATAAACATTATCCTTCTCTAATGGCTTTCCTCTTAGTTAATCCTTTTCACCCTTACATTATTAACTACACTTTTATACAATTCCTCTTGCACAGTAAAATAATACTTTTAATCCACAAACCATATATACATTACTCAGATAACAGTTTGTTTAGCTCAAACGAAAATTAAAATTGCAATACGATAAAGCTTCCATTACCCTACCTAACAGGCATATTCTCATAAGGGAATTTTTACTAGAACACTCAGTTTTCTTCTAAAAAATGCATTCAGAAAACAACCCTGTTTAAGGAAGCTGTGCGAAGGTAGGGAAATAAATGTGAATGGGAAAATAGAAGAGATTAGAAGCAGAAATTGTGGGAGAAAAGTATTATAGTACCTATGTTAAGAAAGTAATAAACTTAGGAAAGAGTAGAATTTAGGAAGCTTTTCATATAATTATTAGAAGGAAAAAAAGTGGAACGTAATAAAGAAGATTGTGAAAATTAGAAAACCGAAGCATACATGTATGAGATAGGTACAAAGTAGGAATAGATGGAGTATCAAACGAAGCACGGATGTAAAACTTGAAGATTTAATAAGAAAAAAGTATAAAGAGGCGAGGGACTTTTGGATGAATAGAGCGAGTGTGTAATATCGCCGGTTTATAGGGTAGGGGATGAGGGAAGGAAGGACGTTAAGTACATCATATAAAATATACACAGCACTGCTGAATGAAAGACTTAAAAGGGAAATGGAGATGAGAGTACTACTTGGCAGAAATGCAGGTGGTACATAGTAAGGAAACATGGAACAGGGTAAAAATAAAGCCAAAAATATTGGACCATTTGTGAATGGAGAAACGAGCAAAATGGGGATGATTCCTAAACTTGACATTATTCTCTTTTTATGCAAGATATTCTTAAAATTGTTCGATAGCTTTTATTAGTGTATTTTCCTAAGCAGACTGAAAAAAGAATGGCATAAGAACACAGTTTTGCGAATGCTTCTTCCCCAGTTACAGTTCTTTGAAATCATTTTTTATGTTCATTGGAGTATTTAAAATTTCTTTAATAAAAAGGTAAATTTTATTTCCAATAAATTCAGGAATGTGTAATTATTTCCAGTTGTAAATACTGAATTTATTTTATTGCGTCGTTTTCCTCGACACCACGTTTCTAATAGTCAAGTAAGTTACAAATTCGAGACTTATAAAGAACTTATATTATTACCCTCTGACTTACATGAAAACGTATAAATAATTATGTTAATAAAGGACCTCACCTAATTCGACGAATCATTTAAAGACGAGGAAAGTAATTCTATTTCTTTATCTTGGTATTACTATAGAAATGCAATAAGAATCGTAAATTTTCAACGATTATTATTGCGCTCCATTCGTCTCATTTGCCACATTTCAATATTTTAAAATTATGAAATATATAATATTTCAAATATTCTTCCCTTCTTAAATTTTAGAAATCTTCGAAGAGTATTCACAAACCTGTCCACTTGCATTTAGTATCCTTCTCCAGCGTGCACACTGATCTCTGGAGATAAACCGTTGTTGAAGGTATGCATAATACAACACAGAAACGGATTACCCTGTAAAATTCGTGGGAACCTCAATTAGCCTGACCTATTATGTATAACATTGCTCACGAAAATCATACTATTGTTTTCTCGACGAAATAGGACATCACTTTGCTACAGATTTCACGATTATCACGGCGTCCTGACGCTGAATTCCCTTTTGTGTACAGGATACGCGGATAAAACCCACGAGACGCGAGTTTTGAGTTAATTTGCATGGAACGATACAATGGGAGAGTAGCTGATGCGACTACAAGCTCCAAAAAATGAGTACATCCCAGGTTTGGGTTACCATAAAGCATGCAGCAGAAATAACAAATTGTGAAAAGAGCATTTTTTAATATTAGTTTTAAAGAACTTAGAAATAGGAGTTGAAGCTGTTAACATAGTTTCGTAGTATCTTGACCTGCTGGTTTTCTTTTGAATAAAATATCCGCTATGCGATATACTCAGAAAAATAAAATTTATATTGTTTACAGAATACCGAGGTGAACGTTATTTTTATTTCAGTAGTGTGCTAGAGTATAAACAACTGAACAATTTTTATATTTAAGTTAAGATAAAGTTATACTTAAGAAAAAACGAAAATACTTTAATAAAGGTTGATTTTACCCATTCACAGTGAATTTCCGCAGAAAAAATGCTCCTTGCACACTTCAATATCTATATTCATACGAGGGTTCATCAATAACAGACTTTTTGGGCTGGGAACGTATCCTAGTTAAGCAACTGCATAAACCGCTACTCCTGGACGCCGCGTAATCAAAAACAGATACCACCAGTGGCGGATTTAATGGGCGGTCGATTAAGGGGAGGTTACTATATATATAATTTAATGGAACTTTTTGCATTGTATTAAGGATGTCTTAAATTATAGAAATATAGACGATATATATATATCTAATTTTTTGATGCCTAACCGGATAACGGGTCCGAAGAATATTTTTTAACAGGGATAGTTAGTACCCAAACACTCCACTTTGTCACATTATTACACTGTAGTTTATAATAAACAAGTTGCACATAATTTGAGCATTTAATTTACTACAGTACCTATCCGATCACCTGTTATCCGAACGTTCTAATATCCTAATGCCCTGTCATTCGAACGTTGTATTATCCAGACAGTATATTTCCTTTCATGATTAGATATGTAGTACCTATATACCTAAGCCCTTTAATATCGAAACAGGTACGACCACAGTGCTTTCACCCTTGTATAAAGACCAAAATGAATACTATTCACACTGCTTTAGGATGAAATTTACATTGCAAGCGTTACCACCTTATGTTGCATAATGCCGTCAAAGAGGAAGCGCGGAAGTTAGTGTTTCCCAATCAAAAGGTAAATGAAGTCGCGATCTCCTTTTATAATATTCAAATATTCTGAAACCCCCATCCCCCATATAACGAAATGTAAATTTAATAAGGCAAAGAAAACACAGTAAAAATAGATATTTCAGAATATAATTCTGATTTAATAATATAAAAAAAAATCCGTGGCGACCCTTCAGAAAACCAGAGCATTGGAGCGGAGCTCGGAGCTGAACGCGGATCAGTGGAGCAATGGCGGAGCCGGAGCACGGAAAGTTTTTACTGCTCCACTGCTCCAATTTCTTTTTTTTATTATTTTAATTTTCTTTCATTTTATAAAAACAGATGAATGAAATGTTTTTAAAAAATTCTCAATTTTTCATCATTGAAAAATATTAGATCGTAGGGCCGCGCAGCCCGGTGGTAAAGAGGCATAGTACTTTCTTTGCCCGAAAATTAAGCACTTTTTATGAATTTTTTCTATATAAAAATGAAAAGGTAGAAAGATGGGATTTGTTGCAAATGAAAGATCACTGTTTGAAAGTATTAAAATAATTTTTATTTTAAAAAAGACAGTTTGAGCGGAGCTGGAGCAAATATTTTGATGTCGGAGCGGAGCAAATCAAAAATTGGTCTGTTCCAATTAGGGAATCCAATCCCGGGATTCCGACTGTTTTTTGGATTCTAATACTTCCTCGATTTGATATATGAAGTTATAACTTATCCAGAGAATTTTGAAAATTTTTAAACACGTAAATTACTTTATGAACAACTGAAAAATATAAAAATGGAATCCAAAAAGCAGCCAGGATTTTGGGATCCCGGGATTGAATTCCCTAGTTCCAATCCCCTACAGAAAACACTTTACCACCCACATGTTGGGAATCACTGCCACATACAGTTACTCACGAAAGTCTCCATACCCTAAAATTTTTCACTCAGGTCATCAACTCTAGAATACTCACAAGTCCTCACAAAGTCCTCACCCGCACGATCCTGTCTCCCTATTAATTCCAGCAGTGCAGGCTCCACTGCATAATAATACAGTCGTAACTCAAACAACCTGTACATCATTATTGAAGATGGACGATGTTACAACCCGTCATCCTAACGACACTCAACAACGGATGCTACAGTATCCGCAGCTGAGGATGACATAGTGTTTGCGGGTACGGATGACAGCGGTGCAAGTGCAGAGAAAGTTGGCAAAGCGGAACGCATTAGTTTAGGCGAAGACTGGCGCGCAGATTAGCGCAAGTGGATTTATATTTCTCCTGCACTGCGCGAGTCAACTGCACGTCACTCGAGATCCTACCTCGGCCGTCGCTCGACACTTTCCGCCCTTCGATAGTTTGTACCGCGCTTGATTCCGCGCCAGCGGTACGCGACGGGTATCGTGGACGTCAATCTGGCCGTGTCCCTTATCGTCGCATACGTCACGTTCGTCCGGGAGCTGGCGAGCAATACATGTATTCTTTCCTCCTCCCGGACGGATCGTAGTAGCCGTGTTTGGGGGTAAAGGTTAAACGAGCTTTCGGAGCACATGTCGCGCCTCTGCGCCCGGACGTTGTGAAACGAACGGGAGATAATGAAAATGGGACGCGGAGAAGACCGACCTGCACAATCCCGCGACGCGCGGCGGAAACCGAGAAGAGTTCTGACATCTCGGAAATTTCAGGGGACGTGCACTTTAATGATTCCAAGACTGTGAAAGACTGGGACCGGGTTCAAGGGAATCGCAGAAAACCGAAAACTAATTTCGCCCCATGAATGTATAACATCGTGTCATCTCGTCAGCCTGTAATGCCACTGCATAATAATCGTTGGCACTGTAGGTAGTTTCTAAAACTTCAGTTTTTAGGCAAAATTTATCTATGCACAGTTGATGGACAGAGTTGTGATGCTTCAGATTTGGCGTGTAAAGAGGGTGCGCCAGGTTTGGGCCATCGATTCGGTTCAAATGTTGCGTATAGCTGGTGCACAGTATGTATAGTAATATGTTAACTTATAGGTCGCTTTACTGAAAAGTCTGCAAGAAAATAGAGTTTATAATTTTGCCTATGTAAGAGCCTCGATAGTATATGTAGTTGTTTGTGAACACGAATCTGTAATTATGCCTAGTTAATCCAGATGAATCTGATTATTTTCACAAAAAATAAATAAATACAAAATTTTTTTAAAGATCAGAATCTAAATTTCGGACGAAACCGAGTAGTAAATCTAATAAATTAAAGCTTCCTGGAAATAGCTTCCACATTTGCAACATATAAAGAAAATAGAATTAATTTTCATAAAGCCTCAATATTTTTAACGACATATAGATACAGTATAAATCACCGTAAGTTGGTATACAGTCGCTAATGGCCTCGGTAACTGTAAACTTTAAATATTAAAAAAATATATCCCACTGGTACCTCATCTTTTTCAAAGATTTAGGGGAAATTTATTGGAAATGTAGCGGAATAACAGCGAACATATGCACGAGGACGTGGATGCGTAAAACCTTCCTACAAAACATGAATAAATGGATTAAAACAGAGCTCGCAATATCTAGCAAGCTGCGCGGCAGGCTTTTCTCGGCCGCACAAAATGCAACCGATCGGATTTCGAAAGTTATACGCGCGTGATGAATCATTTTAAACGAGCGAACCAACCAATCAGCTATCTCTATCCGGATTGGACGCGGATAATTCCCCTTCCGCGTTTGCTGCTTCCTTGAACGTCACAGATTACGCGCTATCCTTCCGATCGGTTCGAAAATCGTCCAACAATCCCTGTTTTCTCTCCATTCGATTCGTCCCGCTGTTTTTGTCCGCGAAATCTAAACGATCCGCAACTGAAATCCCTGTTTCCGCGCAGCGACGTGATCCTGCTTTCTTTGCATCTATTCGTGGACACGTTTGCTTCGTGCACGCCGCCCGATAGAATGCATCGATTACCGATTAACAGTTTTTTCAACGTGACGGGGGAGGGGATGCAGGTCTGCGTGAAAAACATGGTTCCCGATGGAAAGCTGTTTATTTGATTGCTCGAATTTCTGATACGTGCGGCTGCGCGTTAATTTAGGTGGTGAATTAAATTGCACGTTGTGAGTTTGAAAGGGTTTTTTTTAGAAAAATTATCAAAATTTATAGAAGGGTGTGTGTGATTTGGTGGATTCATATTTAATATACACTGCATTTATTAATGTTGATATATTGTGGTATATTATACTGTGTGCAAAATATTTCGCTATTTTTTTTTTATTATGAATATTTAGGAATGTAGTTGGAATGGTACAATGATTTTCTTTTCAATTTTATCACACTTTTCTCTCGCGTATGGCAATCGATGTTTATAGTGAGGTCAACGAGCTTAAAGAATTTCTTTTTATTCTTTTCATCTCTATGAAAAATTCCTATTTAAGTTGCTCTGCTAACAATTTTCAGAGTAATATAAATTGCAATGATACAGCAAAACATAAAATCGGGTAGTTAATTTGTTTATTTAAAGTAGTTTCTAAATCGATATGGACTAGAATTGTCTTGTCAGAAAAAAGTTTGGAATCACTTGAATATTTTCACATCAGATTTGTTTTAATTGTATGCCTACTTGTGAAGACTGTCAGCAGAATTTCGTTTTTGAAACGGAAATGTGGAAAGGATGCTTTATTCAAATTTAGAAAATGTGTTTGATCATGGAAGACAGCTCGTAACACAAGCAGTTATACGTAGTATTCGATGAAGCAATTATCGTTTGATATCAACGCTGTTAATGGCACAATCGATATTGGATAGCGAATTGAGTAGCGTGATAGTGCTGATATGATTGATATTTAAGTACGAAATTATATTCATTATGAATAGATACATGGTGGAAGAAATGTATGTCTACATTCGTATTTCGTTGGAAAACGCGAAAAGAATTATGGGACATTCAAAAATCCATTTGTAGGAAAGGGAAAGTTAAATCACCAAGTTGATTCTTGGTAGATAAGTTAAATAAAAATTTAATAGTTACTGTAATGTAGGCGAAAGAAGATTTTAAAAACTATATTACTTTGCAAAATTATCGAAATTACATAAGATAATATTCAAAAAGACAAGTCGATTTGCTGGTAATTCTTTATATTATAATCATATTGATTTTCTATATTTCCTACTTTGCTAATTTCTCTGCACACTTATACACACACACTCGTATACCATACCCTGTGCCAGACTGGAAATATTAATAGAAGCTTTATACATTAATAACTCATTTATTTTCCCTACTAAATTTATTATAATTTCCGAGCGGCAGTTACAGTGGAAGGTTACACTAATTTATTTCTCGCTTTTCAAAGTTATGTTGAAAATTTAGTGTGTCGGGAATTTTTAAAATTCTCCCTGAATTTTTTAAACTTTAAAAACTGCAATATTATTTCTGCCATGTGGATGATGCACTTTCTCGTATATACAACGAACTTTATTACTCGTGTTTATATTTTTTCAGCAGAGGAAGAACGGGCCAATGAAAGATTCAAATTTCACGCAGAAATATCTGAACTACTTTATCGAATTATATCCTTAAAAAATTACACCTCGTCGTTGATTCGTGAGTTCTGTAATTTAATAAATACAAGAACAGGGACGTTTATATGGATTATATTATTGATTATTATTTGATACTATTGAATTATTATTATTGATATATATCTATAGTTCTTAAAGGCAAGAAATTTAATAAAGCATCTCACTTCAATAACAATGGAAGCCGAATAATCGTGGATCGAGAGGCTTGCATTAATCCCCAATTTACGTTCCCGCAACGTAGACCTTCGTTTTCTCACGAGCCCTCACGAACAATCCTTAAACGTCACTCGAACACCTCATAATTCTGTTTTGCACGACCAGCAAAAAGTGCTCATTATTTAGTTTGAGCGAAGGAAGTTGCCACTTCCAGTCAGCTGATTGAATATCCCTCGGCAGCGGAGATGGAAGTCGCTGCAGTTCGAAATTAGATCGATATATAACTACACAAATATATTTTCCCCGAAGGAGAAAAAAAACACCGACGATAAACCTAGTTTAACGCCTTTTTCCCTTCCTGTCGGCTTTAATGAGATTCCCAGCGATTAATCAAAATCGATCGTTTCGCTCTTTCTTCGTTCCTTCGACGGTACATTTGATCGATGACGAGGTAAACATCTCTGACAAGTGTGCATCATTGGCGTTCCACTATTTCGATCAATCAATTCCGTGTCCGTGCCAGGAATTAACGCATCCAGCAATTTAGCCACCCACGCATATAAAATAATCGATGCTTATGCTTTCTCTTTACGAATTTCGCAGGATTCGCGAGTTTTATGATTATTCGAATTTGAATGTACGCGTTGATTCATTATTCGTGTAATTTGTATAATAATTAGTTTTCCTAACAGTATTCTTTCCAAGAATTTCAAATTCAGATAAGCTTTCGAAATGCGAATATGTACAAAAAAGTGGAAAAATGTAGAGTTGGTAAAACAAGTTTGGAAACTTTGGTAGGATTTATTAAAGTAAAACAACTTAATCTGTGTTATTAAATAATATGTATTCCTTAGTTTCATATATTTAGAGTTACAATGTTAGAAATTATTTCTTCCCTCGTTAGTATAACAAAATTTGTTTCAGGCACAAGAGAACTCTTTATGCAATTTAATTTATTAAATTTAATTTAATGACTGTTATCCCGTTAAAAACTAGACCATTTTTGAAAAAATGGTCACAAACAAATCGATCAATAAAACAGTCAAAATTTAAAATAAACAATATCGTAATCGAGGTACTATATTAATGTATTCAAGTTCTTATTTGTTGAAGCATCATGTAAGATACATACAAGTAAGGTAAAAAATGCTCTGAACGACGTTCAACATATTGCGATCAATCTCTATGAAGTATCAAGTAAGCGAGCCTGCCATAAACGCTACTTGTTCTCCGCTTAAGCGGCTTTAAACATCACTCATAAGATTATTGCGAGGGACTTACGTGGCCCATTATTGTACATTTGCGATATGACCAAAATTAATATCTGTTCAATCATTGATCACCTATCCTCCATTCAATTTTAACGAAGCTTGGAAGAAAATGTTTACTTTAAAAACTGTAACTTATCTTTTGCAATAAATATAGAATTAGCTTTAAACACGGAAGAAAATATTCCATTTTACACAGAAGTAATACTTATTTGAATGCCTATAGTGAAGAAGTATTTAATAATATTTTACACACTGTACGCCGAAGATAGAATAATTATGGGTAACTATTAATTATTAAACAATTCACGTTACATCAGATTGATTCAACCTGGTGATAATTTGTAACCGACGTTGTTTACACAAACTTCACCGATTTAAAATAGAAAATATTTTATATCGTCAAAGTCTGTCAAGTTTCATACTTGGATTTCCAAATCTTTTTCGTCGAAACAATGGCATGTTGGACACTTACTTCTTTTATGGAGGAATGTGAATGTGCAACAAAAAAAAATTACCCTTCCATCCATCAAATAGCCCGTTTGGGAAGCAAATTTGATAATTTCTCAACCCTTCCTTCACCCAGTATAAGACGTCACAATAAAGACACTTAATAATAATAATAATATTTAGAGAGAAATATATGTCCGGTTACAAATGACAGCTGGCGATATATTTACATACATTGTGGTTATCCACGGAGTCACAATGTAGAAACGCATTACAGGCGTACTTTGTGTCACATGCAATATTGAATTTCTACGTTTGTTTCCTGCAGCAACGATATCGCGTAAATACGATAGCCGTGGAACGCAATAACACCCGCAGAGACCAAATCGCATTAACCAGACGTTTCTGTTCCCCTCGAATAATGCGAGGCAGTGCAAAGTATGTACCTAATGATCGCGATTGAATCATCCTGCGACTGCCTACTTACACGTGATTCATTGCTCCAAACGAAACGATGAAAATTCGTTTAATTGTCCTGCCTATGTATACCTAATCAGAATAGACTGCAGTCATCACAGAGTTAATGCCATTTTTCACAACCATACTTAACAGAGTAATAGCTAAAAAGTTAATTAGTTGTTATAATTCACAAAAAAAAATAACAAGGGAGGCTAAATGTTTTTAAGAAATTGAATTTTTGACTGTAGAGTGGACTCGGAATGGTCAGAGTTGATACGCGAGTGGTAGGGAGCTGGTCACTAATCGTGGACCTTGCAGCAAGAGTGGTGGAGCTCCATTTTTGACAGTTTTTGAGTTACGACGTGTAATATGCGCAAAAGAAAATTCTACATCGTTTGGTGGGCGATTCATGCAAATCCGATAACAAACGTATGATTTATTGCGAATTTTGAATCTGCACCCATTTCTGTTTTGCGCAATACGAATGCTCTGGATTTGGAAAATTCGCCAGAAATAGAAGTATAAACTTATCAACGCAATAACTACTACCTATTGTGTGGAAATATATATTTTTCAATTGGTGTTTTTAATGTTAAGCCACAGCAATAATTTTATAAACAGTTTTGTCTAATTTACTCGAATTTGATATATATGGCTTGTCGCTTCACAAAATTTGTGCCTTCCAGAATTTGCCGCTTCTGAAAATTTGTTGCTGCCCAAAGTAGTCTCAAGCCTCAGTGTTTAAGGGAGTCTTCTAGTGTAACGAAGCAGTTTTTTGCGTTCTTTTCGGAATTTTTTATAAGGACCTTGTAAAAGTTATTCCTACCCAGTTTATTTCTACATACTTATCTATATTTCGGTTACATTTTCAATTTTTTTAGCACGAAAAGATTATAATTAACTCAAGTGGACCACTTTATAGTTGCTTTTGAAAAAAAGCGGTGCCCATACGGCGTCCACTACCTACTTAAAAGACAGTACGTTACTTTGACTTCGTATCAGACCTGCCGTCATTATTCCTGTTACGTAACCCAAGCAAGCTGATTCATTTGCAAAAAACAAATATACAAATAATGCCAGTGTTGTTAATTTCGAGCCTAATTCCATACCGAATATTGCACAAAGTCTCGTAGCATTACAATTTTTTTTTTAAAGAAATCTGCCGTTTTAAAATCGTCCAAAAAACAGTCGTCGGTCAATTGCACCGTCGATCGTGATCTTTTCGAGCTTTTCCTTTCACGATACTCATGACTCGCTGCACGTGACAGCGGTGATATTTCTCACCCTTCCATCCGACTAAAAACTATGCGAACTTCCAGAGTTGTTGCGCATTTCAAGTGTGGCCAACTGTTCGCAGCCATACCGTAGAAACTGATCTAATTAAAGTCTCTGTAAAAGCAATTAAACTTGTACGATTAAGAAAGGAACAGCAATTTCATAGAATTACGGTATAATAACGCAGCAGAATATAACAGCATCGCCGAGCAGCTTCGACAAACAGCTTTCTCTTGCCGATGAAATAGAATTGGGTCCACTACTTTACGCGATATTGAGTCACCACGTAACAGGACTATAGTTGCATCACTCTTGGAACTGATATTACATTACCGGCTACTCACTATTCAATTCATAGACAATAGATGCGCTTAGATTTTCAGTTGAAACTTAATGTTTCACTTTATGAAAGTCGCGATCTTTCAACTTTCTTTCATGACAGTGAATTTTTTATCACACTTGACGGCCAAGTGTGATAAAAAAGTGTACCTAGTATTTCACACAGTTCGTGGAGAAATTTATTATTATTTGAAATTAGGTACAACTATTATATAAAATTCTACTTTGGCTATTAGTTATTATTTGTATTGTAATTTCGGTGCATTTTTTATTGTTTAAATCAAAACAACGCGAAACAGAAGGAACGAGAACGTTTCAATTATTAAGTTCAGAAATACTTTGTGAAGAAATCAGAACTGGCGATGCAAGGGCAACTGAATTCAGCATTTGATTTATCGATTCGATACTTGACCGTGCACTTCAGCATTCAATTGGAATAAAATTCAGCGTAAAGAGGCTTCATTTATCATGTTTGTTATATCGTTTTTATCGTTTTTCTGTGATTTATTTTAGATTATAATTAAAGAAATGGAATCGAGTTTTCGATGGAATCATCACTTTTGACGAAGTCTAGACCCTGAAGATGAAGAATATACATACTTCTACAGATGGATTGTTATAAACAATAATCTTGCAGGATCTTTGTTTAATGGTTATCTCAGAAATTTTCTAGTATAGCTTTTGCGGACAAAAACCGAAATTATTGCATGAAAGTGTATCTACGTGAAATTAGCAAAAACGCAATCTGCATTGGTATTTCCTAGTAGCATTTCTGGTTGGCATTTGGACGGCCAAGTAATTCCCAACTTGGGGATACTGTGGGCCAACCAGAAATGGTACTAGAAATAGTTATAAATCCTTTTATAAAAGATGGAGATAGAAAGACCAAGCAAATTAAAATATGAAAATGTGCCATATTAGCTTTTGTCTCCTAACATTTTTGTCCACAGCATTAAACAATAACCGAATTAGAATATAAAAAATTGTAATAACTCGTTTGTCCCTGCAATCTCTATGTTAAAAAAACTTTTGATTTTCAATGATTTGAAATAATTATGTAGAAAGTACAATTCAGTGTAAAAAGTACAAAGCATGAAATAGTATTTGTATTTGTGTAAGTTAAATATATAAATGTCAAAAACTTGCACTTTTTGAGTTTGGACTAAGGACACTTCACGTGTGTCAGCATAATGGTACAAACGAATGGCGGTGGTGGAAAAGCAGAAGGGAAATGCGTGCAGAGGTTTATTCAGATGATTCTAAAATATTTCAAGAGTGAAATACACGCTTGATACTTATTACTCAAGATGTTCGTGACGGTTTTCCCGTATTAGGTTAAACGCAATTCACGAAGGGTGGCGTGTGCTTGCAGGCTCTCGTGCTCTTTATCAGCTCTTTCGCGAAATGTGCTTCGTCGTGCTTCGTGATATATTATAGTAGTCGCAACTATTTATCTAGAGCTTTTTTTTAATCGGTTGCCGCGTGCGTTAAGCAGATTCGACTGGAGCCCACGATAAAGTCCAGATCTCAGTGGTTACGTTTCATAAATGTATTCTCTGTCATGGAATTCCTTTTAGGAACAAGCGCCCTTATTAAAATATTTTTAAAAGGCACTTTAATCAGATAAATTCTCCTCTCAGTTTTGATTAATTCCATTTCTATCTCTCGAGTGGCTTCTGTGTAAACCAAATTGATTTTAATGTGAAATTGGGTATATTCTGTGAGGGGTCATGCTGCTTTTGAATATTTAGCTGCTGGTGAATTAACCACGTTCGCCAAATAAAGTGTAGCTGCTTATATTATAAGTAACAGAGAATACAATAAAACAAATATATATTCCTATTTAAAAAATCAAGGGTCTCCTTCAAATCGCCGAAGCGTCTCCACCTAGAAAAAAATTGTTTACACAATGTTTGACCCCTTGAAACCAAGCAACTTTACTTACAAGGGAAGTTTAGCAACTTGATAATTCAAAAAATTTGAAACTTTGCAGAATTGTAGATCAAATGATGCTGATATCGTAATTATTTTTTGATTCGGCAATAAATGGTTCCTAAGGGTGAAACCAACCCTCTCCCCGCCCTGAAATTTTTTAATTTTTCAGATTATAGGGAATACTTAAGAAACTACAAGAAAGATCCTTTACTCAATTTTTATGATAGATATATTTATCATAAGAGTCTATTGTTATATTTTCCTGTAATGTGCATTGCAAATTAGTAATAAATATCGCAAAGTAGAATTAACACAGGTTTTAACACTGTAATCCACTGTGTCCTCTAAATAATTTCGGAAAAATACATTTATTTTGTCAGAATTTTTTCATTCGTTCTAAAAAATAATCGATAAGTGGTAATTGATTCTCCAGCATCTGATATTTTATTTATCACAATTGGATATTATGTATTTACGAGCTTTTTAAATAGAGTCGAATAAAAGAAGAGTAAATGAAAGTTTAAAATTTTTTGAAAATCTACTCAAGTCATAACAGCGTTAATCACTCTTGTGAAGAAACAAATCCGATTTGCTGCTGTATTTAGTGCTCCCGGATTCAAGTCTGTGTAATAAAATATGAACAACGTTAGTGTTTCCCAGGCGTAATGTATACTGAATGCTACTTGGTAAGCCCGATAAGATACTTAAACGTCGTACATGTTACATCATATCAAACGCAATACATAACATGCCCCGGAAAGTGCCATTTCTCTGTCAAGGGGAGGATTAGCAATAGGACTACACATTTCTGATAAGTCATACCGCAGATTGTAATTCCATTACTCTACATCAAATGGTATTTGTTTTACAAATACTACTCCCTTTAGGAGTAACTGGCATCATCTTTTCGACAAAATGAAGTTCTATATTAAAATATCGAGATCCATAATTGATTTATCATTTTTAATAAAAACGCAGAAATCACTGGTTTCGAAACAAAAAAATTGATAGATTATTCTCAAAAGGGCAGCTCCTGTTTTTTACATTTCCATATTCACTCCCTGTTAGTGATCGAATTACAAAATACAGAATAAACTATGTAAATCTTCAAAAATTGAAAATTATTGTAAATAAAATTAAATAACATTTAATCATAGCGAAAAATATTTACAAATAAATAATATTAAAAAATAAACATCGAAAATTTTAAAATAAACTTTACTGTGATTTCTAATTATTTCAAAAGGAAAGTAGTAAACAAAATTGCATTCAATTATTCTTTTACATAAATCAAAGGCTTAGAACGGTCTCCCCCCCCCCCCCTTCATTTTACTATTTCTTCAGAAGACAAGCTTCCATTTCGAAATTGAATATCTATGAATCGATGAATACACGAAATTTATTTACCATGTGGTAAATAAATTTTTCTTAACCTACTACAATTAGTGTTTATAGTTGCAAGCTACTGGACTTTACCACATGGTACATACAAGATAAAACAATATTTACCAGCGAGCATAATGAAATTGGGGAGTGCCTGATAGATACGTCCACAGCTTTTAATTTTTCCCTAGTTTTAAGTTCTCAATTTTCTTTTCTCTTTCACAATGCAAGTGATAGCGAGCAGTTCCGCGGCATTCTGGTATAAACGTAGGTTGATGGATAAAGAAACGGTATACAAGCAGTTATTAGCGGCTGCCACTTGCTTCGCTTCTAATCAACAGCAAAGTAAGGGTGTAATTACAAACAGTGTAAGCAGCATGATAAGACGAGGAGCGGTAGAAATAGGACATGAGGTATGCAAGCGAGTTAGAGGGAACAGAATTAATGAAAGTGGAAGAGTTACTCTTAGAAGAACAATTTTTAAAGCCCTACTCGAACTATAAGTACTCCTCATTTTCCATTCACGGATTTATCAAACAATAGTGCAACATATACTTTAAAAGTAGTCACTGAAAAATGCAGATTAATTTGTCGTTTGTGTGACACATATCTCTTCAGGCAAATGAAGGTTTCTATCAGACTTGCAAACGTGCTGTCGTGTTGATAGACGTAAATAAAGTAATTAGTGGCAGATGATGAGATAAATATCCATTCACATATTTATCGTCATTCATTATTTTCATGTATGTAAAGCCTCGTTCACATTAGTCAAGTCTAATTTCGAGGTAATTTGAAATAATCTCTACTTCACTTGAAGCTTGAAGGAAACCTGAAAGGATTTTTCAAGTCAAGTGAATAACAGGTTCACATAGGTAATATAATTTCAACTTATCGACTTGAAGTCAAGTAACTTGGCTAATGTGTACGAAGCCTAAGGACACACTCGTTTATGCATCGCTTGTTGGAAAATATGCTCGTCAATTTAAATCAGACATGTTTCCCAACGGACAATATATCCCAAACGTGTAAGTGTGTTGTAATGTGTACACCGCTGTACAAAATACTTGACCACCTCACTCTTACGAAAAACAACATTTCTATTTATGATATGTGTGTAATCGACTCGTTTGGATTTCTCACTTCCGATCTACTAAAATTTCTTCAACTTTTACACTAATAATAACGCTGATACAAATATGATACTAACGACTTGTCACGAGGCAAAATTAAATGGGTATAGATGCTCCATAATACCTTTACTTATCAAAAACATAATAATATTAATTATTTACAATTAGTAATCGAAATATTTAGTATCTATTAAAGTTCAACGATTAAGTGTAAAATAATAAAATGTACCAATTTCGATAAAATATATTGATAATAAAAAAAAATTTGTTCCACACAAGTATGTACACGATTTTATATTCATTATTATTCGCATTCTATGAAATAACGAATCCAACAGTTCGCTCATTGAGCGAAGGGACCATGACAGGATAATAAAAGTTTCTCCATCCATGAAGCACCGACTAATCGATATTTATCGATTGTCCTTTGAAAGCTGAGCATAGAACGCACGAAATATTATAACAGAATCCTTTTGCTTTCGCTGCCAACCAGCCTGTACATTCCCATAGAATAATGCCAAATTTATTGAATCAATTTTTGGACTAAAGTACAGATAAAATAGCGTTCTCGATTGTTACAATATTTTCTGCATTAGAAATTGTTTGAAACGAATAAAGTATATAATCTTTATATTCCGAATTCAATTTTTTAAAACCATTATTCATAAATTTGTTAAAACTCTTACAAAATTTTACTGTACACAAATATTTTCCTTCATAAAATTAGTGAACACAAGCATCAATAAGGTAATTTTGCATTTTGAAACAAAGAAGTTTCCTGATTAAATTCTTGCGTCATAACTTAGAAGATCTAACATTATACGCATTGCCGTTTTGTCAATCATAATTCAGTGACAGTCTTTCTTCTCCGAAGTGAGCCAAAAAAATATTCCTGTATCACAGCCGAACGCTGCAACAGCGTTCTTTCTATCTAACCCAGACTTGTCAGTCACGGCCTCAGTACCGCCTGGTCAAGCGGAATAAATGGTTCTGGGGTCCGTTTATGGCGGTGTTGGCACCACTGCCAATCTGAATTTTCACCCAGAGTCGCAGCGTGCAGCTGACGATTTTTGAATCTGAATAAACTCTTCATATTTTCGTGCTGCGAAAGATTTCCGTGTATCCATTCTCCTTTTTTTTCACGGGGCCACAATTGAATTTACATTTCGTTTAACAAAGCATGCTCGTTGGAATATATGTATAATTTTTTCGATAATCGATCGATGGTTGCACGCACGCATAGACGTTAAAGCAAAGCTCCGCCTCACACGGCGTGCTCCTGGTTTCAGCGAAAATGGGTTGCTTTAAAAATTGCGGGGCTTCAAATAGGTATTACGTTGGATTTTGTGCAACTTATATATCCAAAGGAAGATTGAATTTCTTAATAAAAAATGACTGCATCAATATTTAAAATTTAAGGCAGCCTAAGTTTTGAAATAGTCCATAGTTTCTTTTTCTACTAGGCATTGGCTTTCTGCCGAAAATGAAACATTTCTTCTTCAATTAATTACAAAGAAATAAATTGAAATTGAGACTTGTCTCTTGACACAAAATTTATTAACATCATAAGCTTTAAAATAACGTGTTCTTTTAGTAAAAAATATACAAAAATGGGTAAAAGAACAAGTCTCACTTTCAATTTATTTCTTTATAAATAAGTTAAAAAGAAATGCTTTATTTACGATAGAAATTACGGTCTAGTACCCTTAAGTCCCATCGTATTAATCTCATTTTTCTAACTTTCAACTACAATCGGACTATAAGTGATTTTCAAAAAAGCACGAATATACAACCACATCTAAAGTACAATACCCTAACAGAAATCCTCAAAGAAACTAAAAGAATTGTATAAAGACAGTGTTCTGCGAGGTGTGTTTCAGGAAGCCAGACTTCGTTCCCATTAAATCTCCAATTTCAGTGAAACAGGGTTTGTGACAGAAACTATTATCGTCAGGGATCTGTAAAGAGGCAACAAGTAATCGGTAACTCACCTTGCGTGCCCTTCGAGTGGAGGACTGCGGAGAAGTAGGCCACGTAAATCCCCGGAACTTCAATTCTCGGTGTTCCACTTCGTCATGCCTGCCCGAGTTCTTAGTTCCATCTTCCTGTAGTACGAACTTCTACCGATCGGTACAAAGCTGTCGCGCCGCAGCTTAACGATCCGCCGCTAATACCGTCATGAGAAAGTAGTCGAAAAGGCAAACAATATTTCAACCCTACAGACCCAACAATCTCTCCTAAACAAATACCGAATCGCCAGCGATATCATCCAGATCGAGCGCTCCTCCAACTTGTTGGATGTAGCCAACTCTACCGCCTTCGCTTCCCTAATTCTTCCTGTAGTACTGTTCACCTCGAGACTTTTCCTCGCCGTTTCAAGAAGCAAATGTTATTAACTACAAAACGCTCGAAATGTTTGCAACGGAACAGCACGCGCATCACCTAGACGGAATTTTCATCCTCATCGCCAGTAGCTAACTCGCTGCGATCTTATCTTCCCAACCTTTCTATTTTCTACTTCGCCACTTTCTCCACCGCCTCGGCAGCCGACTGACGTTACCAAGGACGCTGTCTAAACGGCCGATTGTCAGCTGCGTGCAGCGTCCACCGGATTTTATTACAGCGCACCCACCTGACGGTCTTACCAGTTGCAAGCAATTTCCACTGCCCTGTTTTTTCACACGCGCACCACATAACTCGCATAAATGCCAGGCGGAGGGGAGTCCAGGCGAGTGGTTGGGGAATAGCAGGGAGCGATGAGGATTTGGAAGTGTCCTCGGGGACCTAGGGAGACATGTCGATCGCGTTCGATGGGAGGACTCCAGCGGAAGCGCGCGACTTTCAACTCCGTCGCGTTCCAGCGCCTGGTCCGTATCCGGTTCGACGGCGAGTCCGTCGACGGGCACGCGGCGAGAATTCAAGTGAGCGCCGTGAGCGTCGCGACGCTGTGCAGCGTCGCCAACCTCGTTCCAGGGGACGCTTGCGCATCAGAGGCTGGCGCCCTTCGACGTCCGCGTAGGGGGATGAATCGTTTCTCCGTGGCGTTGTTATCAATTCACCTAGTTTTCTCCATAATCGCCTGGAACCTGCGGCGTCGGTTAAATGTGTGAATTAACAATGAGTCACTCGATTGCGACGACGCGCGAGCATTGTAGAGTGATTCGAAACAACGGTAATCCCGCGTCGGGGAGGGCGACGCGTGGTAGTTGCTGTGGTAGTCGCTTAGGACAATGTTGTAGGCGCTTGTTTTTATTCTTCTAATTACATCGCTGCCCTCTCAGCTCCTCAGTGTTTCTTATTTTTCATTTACTCTGACAGACATTTTTATTCGCTAGTTTTTACTTGTTTGTATGTACGTTTAATGTCTTTCTTCGTGGCTTGAGTTGATTGTTGCAGGCGATTTTGCCGAGCCATGCTCAAAAACAGCTGACTTTCTTATATTTGCATTATAATAATTTTCTGTTTACTTTTTTCTATTTTTACACACGAATTGTGCTCTTTGAAAGTACGTGCACAATGCAAGTGTAATAAAGACGTAATAATAATGATAATACGTTTGGAAACCTGTGCAGCATCGGGAAATATAATCGTTTTGATAAATCACAGTTTATTTGATATGCACGCACTTGTTAGAGATCCACGAGCAACTTGATTGTTAAACAGATCACGGTTGTGTAGTCGAGAACCAGCAGATGTCAATATGCATTTATTCATGTGTGCAGTGATTCAGTGAAATGTAGGGTGAGTCACAGAATCTATATGGTAAAGCAGATAAAAAATATTAAATAATGATTTAACGCGGGTGATATATGTATATCATAATTTCTGAGTTATAGAGGAATATATGTATTCCTCTTGGGTATAGAATGGTATATAGGTACTGAATTGCTGTAAATGTATGTCATTTTATTTGATCAATATGAAGCAGTGAAATTGGCTATAAGTGTTGTATACACAGCAATTACGCGTGATCAATAAAATAATGATGTACTGTAGTATCACGAATATTCCAGAGATTTTTTATATATCGTACGTTTTGGAGCAGTATATTTTACAGTGTATCTGTGCATGATTTATTTATGTGTAAATATATTTCACCAGTATCCAAAGTGATATAAGAAAAGTACTGTAATGATGTTAGTAATACTTTTAACTGTATTTTAATTTTTTCTTAAATGTCAAGGGAGAAATCTTTTTTAAATATTTTCATAGAGTAACCACCACGGTTTTCAAAACTCACATGACTTTTATATGGTGAAAAACGATAATAGATATCTAGACTAATTATACAAAGATTACTTCATTACATCGAAGCAGTATTAATTCTGTAATAAGTATTAATACCAGTGGTGGTATGAAACATTAAGTAGGAACATTATTATTAATTGTAAACATAAATACTTCACTATTTGTTTTTTATAAAATGTGTCTATATATTTCAATTTTAAAATACATATTACAATTTACAGTTACCTAACTATAATACAGAAAAATCTTTATCCATAGGATACAAATTTTCAGACTTTGAGAGTCTTTCAGGGAGTGTCTCACTGCTTAAAATTTAAATTGTGTAGACATATAGGAATACATGTCTTTTCAATTTTTGTGCTTGACCATATACTTCTAAGTAGAAAGAGTTACTAGTAGATGCAACAAATAACTGAACATTAAAGGAACACAAGCTTAATTGAACCCAACTAGCTTTACTACTCGGTTCTCCCGAAATTTAGATTTTGATTTTATAAAAAAATGTTTTTATTTATTTTTTATGCGAAATTTGTCACATACATCTGGATTAGCTATGCATAATGATTTGGGCACATCTCGCGACTCCAGAGTTGACCGTTTGAAAGTTTTTAGACGAGAGACAAACACACAAACACTTTCTGCTTTATATATTAAGATTCACCCAAATGGATTCAAAACTAAGTACAAAAAGATATAGATTAGAAGACAAGGGAAGCGTACGTAACAAACACGTACATATTGTAATACGTAATTAAGTCTTACAATTAGTTATGTGCTCGCAATAAGTCGCCAAAGTGTTCGCTAGAGCCGGGCCACCGGTTTGCATGAATTCGCGTTTCGCCTTATCACGGAGTTCAACTAATTGTACGAGTTTACATCGTGGCGCGGCGTGATCGTGTCGATCAGCGAACAGCTTTTGGAGATACACGACATGCTGCAAACTGTGCAGCTGCAGTAGGTCGGCGCATGCAAAGCTCTATCGGTGATCCCAATCTTCTGCTTTGACGAGAATGTGTGATCAAGTACAGTCCAAAATTAACACCGTGCCACAGGAGCTACGAGTGAAGCAACGTAGCGTCACGAACAACACAGGGACCAGTTGATTTGCCCCTTTGCTACACGTGATCCTAACGATTTGTCTTTTAAATTGGGTTAAGAAGATAATTCATTTAACCACAATCCGCGTGTCCGTTGATGCGCTCGTTTTCCCAACTATTTTCGTACTATTCTATTACTATTGGTGTTGAGAGTCTAATAAAGCGAGAGGGGTGGATTTGGAGATTTGGTGCTCCTAGGCTAACAAGTGTCTGCCACCATTTCCGCCAAATTTGCATCATGAAATATTTTAATTTGTAACAGCCGAGTTAATTTAAAAATTAATTCAATATGGCAATTCGCGTATGAATTATTGCTAATTCGATATATGAAAAAGAAGTGAATTGTTTTTAAAGTTGTCTCAAGCCTCTGTGTTTAAACCTTTCCCAGTTTCTTTCGCTCAAAATTTGTCGCCCCAGCAAAATGTAATTGACCAAATGTAATTGATCAAATTACGTTGAGCAAAAGTTGATCACAATTTCGTCAACTACCTAAATTAAAGATTACAGAAAATAATGTGTAATCAATTGTACAATTATATTTTAATCATACTTTGTAATTTATGATTAGATTATATTTTTCCCAACTCCGGTTCGAAATAATACGATGGAAGATAAATTTCAAATATAATCAATTAATATCGGAACGGGAGACGAGTGACTGAAACAAGTGGGATTCGTGCAATTTTTTTATTCAAACATATAAAAATTTATCGCAGTTCATCTAAAATGCCCAAAACATAGTGAACAATACAAAACATTTCATATGACAAGAAAAATCAAGCCAATAATTAGAATCACAACTGCAATAGAATTTATAATAGTTTCTGTAGAAAATCATAAAGACTTCTTGATAGCAAAGAGATAATATCACACAATTTCATCTATCCATTTTTCCTCTGTTTTACACTTTCAAGCCATATTACAGCAATTCTTTATAGCGACTATTTTACATTTCACATATAAATTCCTCGGTTTCTAACCAAATCGAAAACAAGCCAGAGTTATATCGCAACTTTAGATCGACAGATGTGAAAGCTTTAATGAGTCACATTAGTAGTACACCAGAGTGACACAGCTTTTTCAAAATCCCATGAATAAATTCCAAGTTAGACAGCTCCCTCGACGAATTTCTTCGACGGCACTGAGTACGAGTATCCGCCAGCTTGTTCTGCTTGGGTGTTAGCAAATGGGGCACCATACGAGACACTGGGCAACGACACATCCGTAGCTACAGCAGAGGTTGCATAAGATTTACTAGGCACACTTGAATAACTCTGGATAAATCCCGCGGAGGATGCACCGTGATAACCAATGCTTGAGGGGAGCCCGTAAGAATTGCTGGGCAGACTAGCCGAGCTGTAGGAAAGTTCAATAGAAGGTACAGCTTCAACAACACTGCTTGGAACGCCATAAGAGCTGTTGGGCACGTTTCCAGTTACCACTCTGCTGCTTGAACTGGAACTGACTGACACTGGACGTGATATGGACAGGAAGGTAGATGGAACTGCAGTGGGGACATTACGGTATGATGCTGAGGAGACGGGAACACCATAAGTTGGAGCTGGGGCTGAAGCAGGAACGTTGTAAGTTGCAACTGGGGCTGGAAGGGAGAGACTATAGGTTGGTGCAGGGACGTTATAAGTTGATACTGGAGCCGGAACTCGGTAAGAGGGGACTGACACTGGCGCAGGGACACCATAAGTTGGTGCAGGAACGTTGTAAGTTGGCACTGGAGCAGGAACACTGTAAGAGGGGACTGATACTGGCGCAGGGACACCATAAGTTGGTGCAGGAACGTTGTAAGTTGGTACTGAAGCAGGAACACTGTAAGAGGGGACTGATACTGGAGCAGGGACGTCGTAGTTTGATGCAGGGACAGTTAGAGATGACACTGGTGCTGGGGCAGAAACACTGTAAGAGGAGGCTGACACTGGTGTTGAGAGATATGTTGCAGCAGGAGCCGGGGCTGTGTATGATGGAGCAGACGCTGGGACACCATAGACTGGGGCTGGAACGGGGTCAACTGGAGATGGCTTCGAGAGGGTTGCAACTGAAGTTGTAGGTGGAAGGTAGCTGGTAAGAGATCCGCCATTGTGTCCGCTGAGTTCTAGTTGTTGAGATGCTTCTGGAATTGTTGTGTAACCATGACCACTGAGGACACCGCGCTTGTTATACCTTTTTACGGTTGGGTGTGCACCGACGGTGACAACCGCGACCAAAAGCAAAGAAACCTGGAAGGAAGAAATATTGTTGATGAAGATCGAGGTGTAATTGATTAGCGTGATGTTGGCGGTAATGATGAGATGACAGTCTTGATAGAATATGGTTGAATTATTTCATTACTATATAGTTTGTAGTTTAAACTTGAATAAAAGTGTGCTGAAGTATTATCAGAATTGTTCAGTTTAGGTATTTGATTGGGTATATTTTAACAAACAGTTGTTAATTATAAGTATTATTAATAAATGGATTGTGTAAGTTTTTCTGTGATAAAGGTAAGTGACATTTCTTTACATTCCCTGTATTAAAAAGGTAAATATATTTACTATGTAAATGATACATATAATGAACAACATTTGCACTTCTTTATTATTCTAAATTTTGATGACGAAACTACTATGTTACTTACAACGAAGGTCCTCATGGTGTGCCTACGGAAAGCTGTAGAAACGTAATGTGACTAAACCGAAAGATGCGGCGGTTTTTATACGACACCACGCAACACCTTCCATTAGAAAGATACGAAACCTCCAAAGTCTTCTACTGACGTAATGGGCCAGGTTCTTTAGAATATCCGAAACATTTTTGGGAGTTCACCGTTTGATAAATGAGAGTTCCTATTCTTCGTGCGAAGTGAAACTTTGTGGTCAAACGGCCATTCCACTTTATTGATTGAAGGAAGAAGCTGAAGGTGAAAGAAATTATTGACCGAGCTAACAAAAAATCAATCTGAGTACAGATTGTGAGTGTTTATAGGTAAAAATTATATCATCGTAGATTATTCACTACACTTGAGAAAAAAAATTGAAGGAAGAAGCTAAAAAGCAAAGCTTTGTTTATTTATTTTGGACCACTGTTTTTTAAAACTTTTAAATGGGGGTCTTAAATAGAAATATTGTAATAGAAATATTAAAAAGTAAAAGTAAAAAATTGTAATAGAAATATTTTATTATTTTGCACGTATGGGATAAATATTCCAAGTCTTATTATCACTTTATTGTTAGATGTATGTATTCCATAGGAAAGAGGATACTCGATTTCATCCTGCATATTCCAATGAAATATCATGTTCTGCAAATGAAATAAATATGTGCAAAGCAACCAATATCACCAATAATGATACACCTTCATATATGGCAATGTCATTTGCATGTAGTATGATCATGTAGATGCTTTATTCATTTAGAGAATGACTGAATTTCCCAATATATTGAGTTGCAAAGAAAATGGTTAAAGATCGGAGAAAGTTTATAAATAGTACTTTTTACGACATCATATTACTTATTTTAAATTAATATCCAAATTGATGTAATATTATTTTATTGGAAATGGAGTTTAAATCAAAAAAATTATTATGCTACCACTTAGAAGGTATATAAATTTATTTATATTCAAAGCTCTGACACATAGTTCTTTTATACGTAAAAGAAATTAGAAAAATATGCTTGAATACATAAACTTAGTAAAATTTATCAGGAACAAAATATTTTATAATCAATACCTGTAATATAAAGTTCACTGTTACTTCAATGAAAGAAGTTGATATAAATTAATTAGCATCTCTTCCATTAGTCAGATCCCCATGACTTTTCTTATTCAATATTTATATAATTTTGTATTATTAGTCGTATTAGGTAAGTCGCTGACCATATCAGTGGACAATTCGATACATTTCAACACGACTTCGTTAATTTATTCTAAGGTGAATACGACTCCCGGCGAGTAAGCCCATTCGTTCTAGTCAATTATGCAAATCGAAAATTTAAAAAGAAAAATTCCATGCGTTCTACGTAACACTTACAGTTAAGTTAGTTCTGTGTTTGGTTTTGTTATAAATAGAAAATACATAGAACCAGGAGATTTCGCTCTGGCCTTTAACGTCTGAAATTTACGATGGATCTAGCATTTTCGACTGTATAAATCTCCCTTTCACAGATACTGATCCAGAGTGAGAGGCATTTATGTAGGTAGTAGATGTTACGCAATGTCAAAGACGTTACTTAGGTTTATATCGCATCCTGCTAAAGTCGTCCGCCAATTAGCTACATAAGTCTGTCTAGAAGTAGATTAAGTTTGAAATAAATGCATTTGAAATACTACTTCAAATAGTGTATACTTTTTAAATATAATGTGAATACAAATAAAATAATTATGCCAAATGTTAGGTGGAAATTGAAGAAGATTTTAGTTGAATCAGGAGATAAATAGAATAAGAATATTTTACTTTTAATAAAAAAGTAGTTTCGTTGATGCGACAATAATAAGTAATAAAAAAGTACTTTAAGGATATTAGGAATTTTGGGCGAGTCACTAAAAATATCGGTTCTTGATTTGAATGCTGTTTTTACTAACATTTTTCTTTTTTCGAAGAAAGTAATGCAGTATTAGTGCTTAAAAGTACTCTATTTAGCATTCAAATGAGGATAATTAATAAATTCATTAAAAAGCCCCAAAAGAACTGAACTTGGAAATTTAAATTCAAATAAAGGAAACCTTAAAGTGTAATTGTAGTCGTGTCAAATTTTCCACAAACACTTCATTGCAATTTCTGCATTACAGACACTGACATTTGAGTTTTTCATAAACGAAAATTTAGAGCATCATACATCCAACATTCACTCTGTACACGCGGATCATTCGCAAATATGTAACTCACAAGCAGAGTAAAGTCATTTTGGAGAAAGAAGGCTGCGTTTAATTAGCTTGTTACTTAAAACGCAAACACGAGCCTCCTTATACAATTTTAAGTTTCAAGTGCTTCCTTCACAGTGCACGAAAAAACAATAGCTTCGAGCTCGCGAATGCCCATGTAACAATAAACAGTGGAAACGTCAGGAATTTGCTAATTTGCGAAATGGAGTTTATGGGTACGATATCGCGCAAGTATGACTAAGAAATTAAAGTAAGTTTATATTTCCAAGAATGAAAATAAGTAAAGTTTATGTTAGTCTAATTGATAATTGATAATAATTTCATACTCGTAGGCCGGTAAACTTTTGATGCAATTTATGACAATTTAAAAAACCCTTTTCTCACTGAAAATAATGGGAAAAACTATTAATTTTATGTTGCACTTGCATGGTACATATAACCATAGTTTATTCATTATTGGAAGAAAGAGAAACCTGTTACGGTTCCTTTATCATAAATATTAGAAGACGTTAGGGAGTTCTCGTTCCTAACGTAGAAAACACTTACTATTAATTTAATATTCAAAATTATGTATATGTGAAATATTTTTTAAATTTGTTTCTATATAGTTTCTATATTGTTTCTATATAGTTCTCTTAATTTTGAGGCCCACAACAGTCTTTAAAAATTATTTCAGCGCAATTCTTCTAACTTTAATGTTTGTGATATTTTCTAAAATTGTTTACTACATAAAACTTTCAATTTCGAGGCTTAATTCCCCTAATTTTAATGTCTATAAAGTTTTTAAGTGTCTACTACGTTAGTAGTAGCTTGCATCTTTGCTACCCAAATGGCGCTACTTCGCAGTGATGGTCGATTTAATATTTCAGCAAGCTTAAGTGCAAATTATAAACATACATTTTATCTTCGTACTTTTCGCTTTATTCCTACCTCAGTCCCTTAATGAGAAAAATGAAGTTAAATGTACCTGTGACTTACTCCACGAGTTTATTCTATCTGAGGCAGTGCAAAAATATTTTCTGCTTCTCTGTTTGTTGATTTCAAATATCTACTGATAAATATTCATTTTCGTGCCGTTGCGTATTCAATACATTTATCCGTTACTAAAGCTAGCATGTTTTATCCCCTTCAATTCGTTTTATTTATTTAGAATATTCATGTTTCTAAGGGATTTTTAAACGACTTCAAAAAGGAGGAGGTTATAGATTCGACCTGCATGTATTTTTTTTTATTTTTGTCGCATAACTCCTCAGCATATGGACCGAATATGAGAATGTTTTTTTATTCGAAAGAGGGCGATGCCCTGATGGTCCCAGCCTACACGGCAACACTATTGACCCAATATTTTGCCAGTTCTGTTTAATAAAAAAGAATATTATCATCTAATTATTATTATTATTTTTCGCTGCACGTTGTGTCAATATATATATAAAACTAAAAAGTCAATAATAAAAAATTTAAAAAAATGAAAACCAACAAAAAAATGTACTAAAAAGTAAAAATAAATTTTTCCCTTATTCAATCTATGACTCTCATATTTTTTAAGTCAGCAAATATGAGAATAGTATTGGAATTGCATGCGATGCTTTCTGATAACTTAATAGTCATCAAGTTGAGGGATTCCAATTATGCAGCAATCAACCTGTGCCTCCACTAACCACTTACAATCCCCCCTTCAGCTGGAACTAGAATCGCTACAAAACGCTTGAAGCTATCCAGATAAAAAACGATTCACATACTGAGCGTACTGAAATCTCTGAGCCCTGCAGTGGGAAGACACCCAGTCGCGTTTGAATAAAGGTAATATCAGAGAAAGGTTGCGAGGTACGGTCCGCAGGTGGCAGGAGCGCAGGGCTAAAGCAGGTCTTCTGAGTGGCGTCGCGACGGTAGCTGGAATGTATGGGCAGGCTGGAGCCGTCGAGGGTGGTCAACGTGAGAACGGCGACCTGAAAGGAGAATAGAGAAAGAAAGAAAGCGGAAATGGTGGAAGGCTCTCATCATCCTCCGCTAATATTTACACGCGCATATACAAAGGCCACCCTGCTCGCCAAAAGAACGATCTCGTTTGTATTCTTTGAGAAAGATGTAGGAAACTACGGAAGTCGCTTCAACGACCGCACTTCACCCTGCTTAATACGCCACTGGATATCCATCTGCTATCATGATACACCTTCCTACAGAGAACAGAGGATCAATTAATAATAGAATATAGCGCTCCAGTCAGAAATTATACAGAAGCTTTCTTATATACATATGTATGAAGAGTAAGGAGAAAATTAGGGAATATCACAAAACAGTTTTATCGAGGAAATTAAGTTTGAATGCTTTAGTCCATCGGTAAAGAAACAAGGCTCGATGAATTTAATTTTCGTATGTAATTTTCTTCTGAAGTAATTTTTTGCTTTTCCTTGACGATAGAGGCTTGTGCTTAGGCACAGAGTGGGGACATTCCGTATTTTGTTTATTTGAAGTTTATAACAGTGTGTAATTCGACAGTTCGGTAGTCCCAGTTGCCACCAAAAAATATGCTATAAATCGCAACATCACAAAAATGGACAATTCTTGTTTTTCTCCTTACTCTACATATATAGGAAGCACCATAGGGGTTAATCCAAGAACCTTGAGATCGTATAAACATGCGGTAGGAAGTTGTTTTTTAGTTAGCTTGAAATACATAGTAATGTTCAGTTTTAAGGATTAAATAGTTTTCAATATTCAAACATTAAATGGAAATTCTCGTAACAAAATACAATAATTTATTCTATTCTACAATGCAACACAATCGTATTCTCCGTCAAAAATAATAAAACGTCGGTTAAAACATCTTTTCCGCTCTGTAATAGCTTCCAAGACAGCATCAAGGGGATAAAACATTACAGGATAGTTGTATGCCTTGAAGTCGAGTTATAGCAGCTATAAAAAGAAGATACGTGCCCTTTACTCATGCTGGCTCTATAAACCTACAATCTTTCACAGAAGTCTGCGTCGAATATTTCTCGAATATTCCTTTTCAGTGAATATGAATCAAATAGAGCTCCGTATACTTCTATGAATTCTTTATCCTTTCGGTGTGTAGAGCTCGGCCTTGAAATTCTCCCCACAAGCAACAAAACAACGTGTAGGTTATATAATTTTAATAATAACACATGCTGACCTATGCCCCGAATAGCATTTTTAGTCCATACAAAAATGAAATAACATAATATATGCCTCCGTGAGACCCGAAATAGCTTATATCGGGTTTGCCAATTATCATTTTTGACGATTTAGCGATGACATGCGATAATCGATAACCCGTAGTATTTAGAGGCGTAGTGAGAAAAGTCAAGTATCACACAAAGCATATCACATAAAAGTAGAACATAAAATACATCATTAAGTAATTTTCATACACACTTTTCTATGATTGTATATTCTATATTAAATTAGTAATTTATTTCATTTTATATTAATAGTAAGAGTTTATTATTCTTCAGGTGATCACAGTTTATTGTTTTTTCCGAAACACTCAATTTATCCTACGATTAATTTGAGTTTCGCGCGGAAGCGATACATTGCGAACTTATCTGTCGAGCGCAGAACGTTACCAGCAGAGTACACAAACAGATCACAGACGAGGTATGGAATAGACCTATCAACCAATGTATTGTTCTGTCACCGTTTTGGGGGGTCCTAGGACCCCCCTGCCATTTTAGTATCGCATGCAACGTTACCGGTGAAGTCTCGAAGCAGATTGTAACGCTATGCGTGGTAGGAATTAGAATTCAGTACGGGTAAAACTAGGTTATTTTTTTAAAGTCGAAGCCCGCGATATACAAATGTTTCTCTTATTGTTAGAGTAACAATTTAAAATTATAAGAAATTATACAATTTCTCGAGAAATTCACGGGAAGGAACACTAGTTGTGGGGTGCATTAATGTGACTGCAAATCGAGTTACTTTTCAAACCCCTCAGAAAAAATAGTAAAGGTCGTTTTCTAAACTTTTTTATCTGAGCCTGCAATGAAAATTCAAAAATCCCTTTTGTAGATTTAAGTAAGTTTAGTACATACTGAAAATTTCATCGAAATCGATTATCGTTGCTAATCTCGAAGGTTCGAGATTACCCAATCGAGTTGTTCGTCATTGTCTCACGACATCCAAAAATAAAAAGGAATTTATTTCAGAGGTTGGAATCATAATTCAAGCAACGCCTTGGTCACAAAATGTTGGTAAAAAAGCGATTTATTTCAACTTAAAAAAGAATAATTGTATCACTAATTCAACAATAATTACATGCAATTGAAATGGACAAAATATTAGTTCAGACATGATGAAAATAATAAATTGTGTTATTCTTGAATAGCATAAGCGTTCTGTATTTATTACTTTCTGCCCGGCGTTGGATACGACCTAAACTATTAGCTAGTTGGGAGGGAACATCGTGTTTACGTATTAAAACGCCGTAACATCGCGTTTGCGATAACCCAGCACTCGTGTTTAGCCGGCGCTCGAGCTGGAAGTCGTTGGAGAGAGACAGAACGTCAACAACCTCTACCAAAGTCGTACCGTCGCCGAACAATGGCCTGTCAGTTCAGCTTTGGCTGCATACGTGATCGGACCTCAGTGAACGCGTGAGCATATTATTTCGCGACATTTCGATTCCTGGATTAATTTCATCGATTACTGGACCATGTGGGAAGTCGCTTAAAAAGATTCTACAACAATTCGCCAAGTATCTAGAAGACTTCGCATGCAATACTTTTCTCGAGGAGCTGGGAGTCGTTGGAGCGTGACGGAACGTCAACAACCTCTAGCAAAGTCGCACCATCGCCGAACAATGTACTTGGCAGTTGAACTTTGCCTGCGACAGTGAACGGACCTCAGTGAACGCGTGAGCATATTATTTCGCGATATCTCGCTTCCTGGATTAATTTCATCGATTACTGGACCATGTGGGAGGTCGCTTAACAAGATTCTACTACAATTCACCCAGTATCTAGAAGACTTCTTGGGCAACACATTTCTCGGGTCCTATCAAAGGTCCCCACTGCTTAGGGACACTTAAAAATGTGCAGTGCTTTGTGTTTAAAATCATGAAATGGTTGTGCGTGTTAGTAGTGCCAACGCGAGTGTAGAGTCAGTGTTTTTACGCATCTTGAACTATTTAAGACTAAGCACTGGTGCTCAAATTACTTTTTGATCGCGAAATTAAAGTGACATATTTCTGCGTGTGTGTGATACATTCTGTTTGGTACTACTGACCTTGGTTTGTGAACCTGCTAATGTGGCTGCCTGACTGCATGGATAGCGGTGAGACTGCATTCAACGATCGGTGAGTGGTACATTTTAATTTTTTGAATTTTTCTGAATGCTACTGAATAAATGATTGCTGTAGCAAGCACAGTGACCAAGAATACATACTTTGTACTCGTGAACAGTAACATTAACGCGCGTGCTTCAAAATGTTTAATACAGACAAAAGCAATGAATAAATTTGAACTTCGAGGTCAAAGTTCTAATAACGCGTTTTAAATATTCCGAATTATTTTTCTTGAATTTTATAATCTAAGCTTGATTCTTTGAATACGAATTACACATCTCAAGTTTAATTACATTCGAGCCATTAGGTTCTCTTAATAAAACGAGAATGTAAAGCATTAATTTATTAAGGATTTTCAATTATATAAGTTGAAGTTCTTTCTCATACAAATATTAATATGCGAGAATGAGAGTTGATATTGGTACTACTTGGTCAGTGTGCTTGCTTCTTCAACTTTTCTCTCTCCTTACAATATTTAAATCAGCCTATCAATAAGTCTTAGTTTAAGAACTTTAGTCGTAAGACTTTTTCAAAATTTTCAAAAATGCGCAAAGCATTGGTCAAATATGGACCAGAATTATTCCGTAGAAATGGGTCACTTTCGTAGGTACCTCCCCGCTGGTGTGGCCTGGCCTTTGGTAACGTTTCCCAAGCATTGCGACTTGCGAAACGGAATCAAGCTAAAGCCTACGATCTAGTTTAAGTGTCCAGATCGAGCCAAACTCACATTCGGTGAATTTTTGGTTCCGTCTGGACATCTATTCAAAAATGCACTTGCGTATTTCGAGCGATAAGCTTCTATTCCGTCTCGTTCTTTTTAAATATAAGAGTGCCGAACGCGCTCTTCTAGAGATACAATTCGCCTTCGATCACTGATTTCGAATTCGCGCATGGTTTGCTCGCCCGCATTAGGCCGGCTTTGCTGGGTACAACTTATTACGGCTTTACACGGAGGACCATTGTTAGACGATGTTGTGCGCCAGTTCATGACTCTCGGATTTTCTTGTCATCCCGCCGATACCGGGCTTCGGTCCACCTCGAGCCGGCTCTGATGTCTTCGATTGCTCGTTCTCGGCCACACACGCCATGGCAGTGTAAAGTCGTAGTATGGAGCACGCCATGTAGAAACGAAAATTCGGTGCATCGAGGGTGAATGTCGCGTCGCGTCGCGTCTTTCGGTCCTTTAGTCGTTTAGTCTTCTTTGCAATCTCAATCGGGAGATTCTTAGCTTCCGCATATCCCCCGAAACTTACGCAAGTGCATATTTGCAATAGATTATGCCACTAGGGCCCATTGTAAAGAGTGCGGTAGGCTAAATTTAAGGGTAGAGGTGCGCTTGCTTGTCGAGAGTGACACAATTTGCTTTTGCTTTTGCTTTCTTTTACAATATTAGCTTGACCGTGGACCGTGTCGTTTTTCATTTAGCATACTTTTAAACACTTGTCATAGTGACTTTTCTATTCCCTACTTTCAATTCCTTTCTCTTTCTTTCCGGTAATATAATTCGCTCTCGGGTGTGATCTTGAATCAGCACAAGATGCTCGCGCACGATGCACTCGCCTGTGCAAATTGTCGGCTTTGTGGTGGGATGCGCGTATTGCAGCTGCATGTGATTGAATTGTGAGCCCTTCCGCTATGATTCCGATCCTTTTCAGGCGCGGCCCTAAAGGGGAACTCCCGTTACTGAGGGGCCTAGATGAGTAGTGGTCGTGTAGTAGCGTTTTATCTGTGCAACTGCAATGCGTGAGTGCATCGAGGAGCTCGAGATCTCTCGCGACGGCGAATCCGTGTCCGTGTGTCAATTCTTTTCTATCTCTGCAATGAGATACTTAGAATCTGTTTGACACTTGAAAGCAATGCAAGCGTACCTCTAAAATATGCGAAAGAAATTGTAATCGTATGTATGCAGAGAGATCGACGAGATCCTCTCGTCTATTTCTCTCACGCGCGTATGTTAACCCTTTGCACTTTAAAGTAAAATCTTTTGAAAAATTTTTTGTTGCCATTTACCATATATTGCTATCACAGTCCGAAGGGTTAATATACCGAAGCATAGTCTGCTATGCTTCCTCTGAGTGGTGTGTGTGTGTGCGTGCTGCGAAACTTAGAATAGTTAGGTAGGCAAGTCTAGTTTTAAGCGTTGCATCGAGGAATTCTTCGAGGGATTCGCCGAGGGATTCGCCGAAGGGTTCTCTGGTGAATTCTTCAAGAGATTCACTTAGAATTTCGTTGGCAGGCTTGGGGTGGAATTAGATCTGGGTTAAGGTTTATTAACATTCTTGAGTAGAATTAGAAAATTTTTATTATTAGCGCCTGACGAGGCTGCTTTTTTCACACTACAATTCGGAATTATTATGCGCCCAAAGAGGCTGCTGTTCTTCCGGCTTGTGATTCGGCATCGTTATGCGCCCATAGAGGCCGCTGTTTCTTTTTTCATTAAAATTGAAAAGTATGAGACGCCCAAAGTTGCCACACCTTTTTTCTATCAGTCTTGAGAATCGTTGAGCGCCCATAGAGGCTGCCGTTTCTTTTTTCATTAAAATTGAAAAGTATGAGACGCCCAAAGTTGCCACTCCTTTTTTCTATCAGTCTTGAGAATCGTTGAGCGCCCATAGAGGCTGCCGTTTCTTTTCTCATTAAAATTGAAAAGTTTTAGGCGCCCAAACGGGCCACTCCTTATTTCTATGAATCTTAAAAATCATTAAGCGCCCAATGTGGCTGCTCGAAATTTTTCTGAATGTCCGAATTGCGTGGCGCTCCATGCGGCTGCCTGGAATTTAAAGGAAATTTTTTGAAACTTGTTTAAATACAAATTGTCTGTTTCAGTAATAGTGTTTGTGATCGCCCGTAATGCGATCGTAGAGTCAGTGTTTTTGCGCAAGTAAAACTAGTCGAGAGCTCCGGTGCTCTATTAGTCTTTTCACCGCGAAAGTAGAGTCATGCACGAGTCCAACTGGAGCTGCTGGGCTGAGGGCTAAAGGGTTGCTGACCTGAGGGGTGCCGAGCTGAGGGATGCTGAACTGAGGGGTGCTGGTCAGAGGGCTGCTGGTCCGAGGGGTGCTGGTCTCAGAGCTGCTGGTCAGAGGGGTGCTGTTCTCAGGGTTGCTGGTGAGGGGTTCGAGTTTGCAGAGATGCAGTACTCTTGATGACAGCGAACGGCAAGTCACTTTATAATTCTTTGAATGTGGGTGCACGCAATAGAACAAAATGGTTTCTGTAGAAAACGTAGCGTAGCTATTAGCTCCTTCGATTCTGGCCATTCCAACACAAATGCGCGACATGCAGGGGCCCATTTCACATGGTCGGTATTCATTTCGGGAACACATATGCAATATTTCGCGAATATGGTCTAGGGCGTCTAGGCAGTAGCCTCATGATGTGGTTCTTTTCTAAGCCATATTCACGAAATATCGCAGAAATGTTCCTAAAACGAATGCCAATTATATGAAGTGGGTCACTAACCGCTGCGCATATTTGTTGGAAAGAGCAGAATCCAATGAGCCGACCATACAAGGTACTCGTAGATTGTGACATGCATGTGTCTGTCTTAAAATCAAAAAATTAAATCGATACAACATTTGCTCGCGATTTTTGCAATTCCGATTAATAATTCCTAAAATAATGGAATCGATCGTGTCGAGTAGAGTCACCGCGAAAAATTTGGAAAGGTTCCAAGTGGAATCCCAGTCTCCCTAGTATTCTTGCAGTCTAGCAAGATCCTTCGTGATCGCGCGTAATGCGATCGTAGTGTCCCCGTTTTTTTTCGCGTTCATCTACGTATTTTGCAGAGCACCGCGGCTCTTATTTAGTAGAGTAGTATTACCACGAATTTGGAGTCAAATTTTTGCGTATCTAAGACTTGTCCAGAGCACCGAAGCTCCAATTGAATTTTCTTCGCGAAAGTAGAGCCAATTTTTTGCGCATAAAAAGTTCGTCCAGAGCACCGGTGTTCTAATTGCTTTTTTATCGCGGAGGTAGAGTCAAATTTTCGCTTAGCTTCAATTTTCAGCTTAGACTTGCCAAGGAAATTCTAGGCCTTAAAAAGAGCCTAGCTCGTGGACCCTGGAGGGGGCCAGAAAATTAAATCAATACAAAAGTTGCTCGCGATTTTTGCAATTCCGATTAATAATTCGTAAAATAATGGAATCGATCGTGTCGAGTAGAGTCACCGCGAAAAATTTGGAAAGGTTCCAAGTGGAATCCCAGTCTCCCTAGTAATCTTGCAGTCTAGCAAGATCCTTCGTGATCGCGCGTAATGCGATCGTAGTGTCCCCGTTTTTTTCGCGTTCATCTACGTATTTTGCAGAGCACCGCGGCTCTTATTTAGTAGAGTAGTATTACCGCGAATTTGGAGTCAAATTTTTGCGTATCTAAGACTTGTCCAGAGCACCGAAGTTCCAATTGAATTTTCTTCGCGAAAGTAGAGCCAATTTTTTGCGCATAAAAAGTTCGTCCAGAGCACCGGTGTTCTAATTGCTTTTTTATCGCGGAGGTAGAGTCAAATTTTCGCTTAGCTTCAATTTTCAGCTCAGACTTGCCAAGGAAATTCTAGGCCCTAAAAAGGGCCTAGTTCGTGGACCCTGGTGAAGGCCCAACAAATGGACCCTATACAGGGCCTAGCGCGTAGGCCCTAGAGAGGGCCCAAAGGGAGACCCTACAGAGGGCCTAGCGTAGGCCCTAGAGAGGGCCCAAAGCTTGGAAGCTAGCGAGGATGACAGGACGACCATATTCGCCGACCGGTGAATAATATTCTGTACTTGCATGCGACTTGTTATGTAGACACGAGTACCTTGTATTCCTGGGTAGTAATCTTTGTGCGTGTATTTTGCAAGGGTAAGCATCCTACTTAATTGCACGCAGTGCAGTTTGGTAGGATATGCATCCTACAAAATGCAATCAAAAAGACTTTGCCCAACGTGTTCATTCCGAGAGCAAGGAATGTGAAATAATTGAAACGGCGCGTTTAAAATATAAGAGGGCCAAAAGTTGCTACTCCTTTTTCGAATTAGAGCCACCCCTATATACCCCGCGGCGTATATACGCATATTAACCCTTTGGACTTTAAATTAAAATCTTTTGAAAGTAGCCTTTTCCCTTTAATATTGCAAGTAAAGCTCAAAGGGTTAATATATTTTTGCGAGATATTCTAGGAATCATTTGGGAGTCGCCGAGGGATTCGTGCGTTTAGATTTAAGTAAGTATCGAACCTACCTCCTATCTCCGATGAGGAGGTAGGTTCGATACCTAAACCGAAGGGATCGATGGAACTTTGTTTCCATCCATCTCTTTGGTTGAGTAGGCTAAGGGTTTCATGTACAGGGAGATCGGTGGAACTTTGATTCCATCTATCTCTCTACGGGTCTCGAAACGCAGCAACCTCCTCGTGGTGAGACCTGGTAATCGGTGAGAACCGAGCCGATAGTTGCGATTGTCAAATATTCTAATTAGATATAAGAATTTCTTTAACTTGCAATGTTAATAGAATGTAAGAATAAAATATAATTACTTGAAATATTGTAACATGAACTCAGTATTTCAACACATTTCAGAGTAGTTCATGAGTTGGACGCTGTTCATGAATAGAGGTCGCTAAATTCAGTCCTCAAATTATGGGTCGGTAACACAGTTTGTACGGTGACACGAAGTCCCATAAGGTGATAGGTCTATTCCATACCTCGTCTGTGAACAGATCAAAGCGCCCATTACGGCGGGAATGAGAATTTAAATGAATTTATATTAGGAATTCTGTAATAAGGGTAAAATCGCAAATGAAGTGTATGCACAGATGAGGTATAGGATAGATCTATCACCCAATGAATTTTTGTGTCACCGGTTTGTGGGGACCCCATTACAATTATAGTGTCACATGCAACGTTACCGGTTAAGTCTGGAAGCAGATTGTAACGCTACGATTGGCAGGAATTAGAATTCAACACGGGTAAAACTAGGTCATTCGAAACCCGCGATTTACAAATGATTTTGTTAGGGTTACAAGGTTTATAAACCTATTCCGTTTAATGAGAGAAAGAAGTTACATTGTTTTGTCACAACAAAACAAGAACACATACGTCTTTTAACCTTGCTGTCCGATTTGTGTTTATTTAACGAAAAACAAATTTGTTTAATATAAAAATTTATATAAACAACACGCTTTGATGATGTAACATGGAATACTGAAACGAATTTGGGAATTGCAACTTGGTATATTTCAACAAGGTGTTGAAGCAGAGAGGACTTTAAAAATTATCAAAAACACACCCATTATATTTTTATATTTCAATAGAGAATATCTTCAAAATGCTAATAGCTGTTAAATTTTAAATTAAATACAGCGAGATTTTCAGTATTTTCTCGATTTAAGGTTGACTTATTCTGAATGCTACTCTTAAGTCTGCACTTTGTATATTTAAAACAATGCACGATGTTGAACATTTATATTTAGGTATACGAGAAAATGTAACAAAGCTGAAATATGAACTTCTCGTCCCCTCAAATGAGGAACGAAGTTGCAAATGGATTTTAGAGTACCTACTCTGACGGTTGTGCGAAAGTTGCAATGCGAATTTCGATTTCCCGTGTCGCTGCAACAAAGTTGCAAACCAATTTCGGGTTCTCTACCAGCCAGAACGAAGTGCTAAGCGTTTTGAAATGGTGTGGTAATAATGTAGGGATCGTGTCACTGCGAGCGACGACCCTCTTTACACACAAATATGTCTTTAAAATTGTTTTACAATTTTGAACCCTACATAGAAAACCCCACGAATATTGTTTATATGTTCACGATTAACACACAATTTAAACTAACTGAAAATTCATTTGTGAAAACAAATGGGATTTGTAATAATTTTCCTACACTGAAGATTCTCGAGAAACACTGTAATTTCTCGAGAAATGAGAAATAAGAAATTATAAAATTTCTCGAGAAATTCGCGAGGAAGAATTCTCGAGAAGGAACACTAAGCGGTAATCACCACAGCTATGCCAACTCTCCCGTGGTCGCTTCGTCCAGGTCCCCTTCTTATAGCATGAGGGTTCTTGGTCCGACAATACTATATCGCGAAGCAAACACTAACTCAATTATTCTACACGGAACAGTGTTCTATAAAATACTGTACTTATCGCGAAACAAACACTAACTCCACGATAAAGTCGCGCGTGATTATAAAAGCCCCCAAAAATATGTGCTCAAACACTCGAAAAATGTTCAACAGCCTCTTACGCAGCCGAATAATCGATGAAATTGATGCAAGACTCCAGATATCGCGAAGTAAGATGCATCGACTCCGTATTTGCATCGTTCCCCAAAGTTTCTATATTGATGGACGTCGTTAACGAGCTCGAATCTTCCTTACCCAACTAATCCTTACCTCACTATTCATGTCACTGGCGTCCCTTCCTACAATCTGATGACGAACGCGAAGATCACTGTCAAAATAAAATTTCAAACAATAATATTATTCCAAAACCTTTCGTCCACAAAACTCACTGTGCGAACATTGATCTGTTTCTCTCGCAAAATTACTCAAGCGGCGCAACTACGAGTGAGACGCGTTACACTCACGATTGTCTAACATTTATTGCCCAAGTATGCGATAAAGTACATTGTATTTACACGGGAGGGGAAAAGTGTGATCACAAATGCAAAACCTAATACAACATCGTCTTACAGCTTATTGTTAACGTATTTACACGTCCCTGAGGCTTAGTCTACCGTTATCATACACTCGCTAATTATTGTACAATATCGTTTATCCTATGCGTCGTAAAGCAATCATCTGCGGCATATACAGATTATTGGGTGTCACGTTTCTATGTGTATGTACACGATACATATCATTAGCCATCGCACAGCGCGCGCAAGCTGGACTAATGAGGACCGCCAAGCTGGATCGACGAACGCGATGTTCTCCAGTCGACGAATCTGACGACGAATTCGTCGGTTCTTACCAACGCTCGGGGAGGCCTCGGCGAAGCCTCGAAACGGAAGGATGGTCGTGTTACTTGCATTCAACCAGCAACGACAACGTTAGCAATACGTGGACACGATTCATTCTACTTGCACTGTTCTACCTTGTTTCGAACGACGATTCGAAGAATGAGGGGACTGCGTGATGCTATCGATGGTTGGGGTACATGAAAATATTACCCGGATCGTCGTCGTACACATTTCTATACATTAAACTCGTACGTTCTATCTCTGCGACGGTATCGTTACCTATGTAATCCTGGGGATTTCACGAACGCGTCCGTGGAAAGGAATGCTTGGAAGGATGCGAGATCATCATTTGACCTTGTACTCGTTGACAATGCAATGCTTGAACGTAGGCTTGTTACATGGTTGTGTAGAGTGACTTTGAAATAGATGATCGGATTGTTGTGGAGGTGCTTGTTTAGTTTGCTTAACAGAAATAGGAAAAGAAAGAGTTTTGATTATTTGGTAAGTACTGGTAAACAAGTAAACCCTTAAGAACAGTTTTGCAGTTTAGAATATTCTTTAAAGAATGTGGAATTGAAAAAAATCACTTTCTATGTAAATTTGCCTCCCTCGTAGAAGTTTTTAATGGTGTTTGAAGCGAATCAAGTCAGTTTTATTAATTATAACGAAAACGAGGGAAATATGCAGCTCTGAATATAATAAAATTATCATATGACTTTGCACCAAACAAGAAGTGTTCCTTCTCGTGTTTAAGTAGAACAGTCTGTGATAAGTCAGACACCAGTTTCAGGAATCTGCTCTACGATTAGTCAGCCCTTTCTGCAAAGCTCCAAGTCAAACGAAAGGTCCTCTGTCTGGACCTTGTACCGTACTCTTATTTAAGTAGCGCAGTCCGTTATAAATCAGACATCCGTCGCAGAATCACTCTGCACTACAACCACGCGTAACTTAAATCACACAACCCAAAACGTTACATTAAGGGTACGCATTCTGTCGACAGATACTATCTCCTCGAACACTCAAACTCCATACTCGGAATCCTGAAAATTTTGTAATGTTAATAATTCGTGTTCCACTTAATTCAAGATTCTTCTTTAACGCAAACGACACGCGTGTAGAAAATTCGAAACACAGTGATTCGTAGTGGTTTCTAAGGAATATTTTATAACAAATTAATCAACGCTACTAGGTCTCATGGAATATTAATGTTTTTGTATATAAAGTGTTCGAAAACCAAGCATATGAGAGACCATAAATAATTACCTTCACAAAAATTCGATTACAATACAAAAACACAAATTGGTATCTACTGGGTGTACAAGATGTAGCCACCTCAAATGAAACAGTACCTATTCAGGAAATTAAAATATAGAAGTGTACTAGTGTGGTCCTTACATGTATGGTAAAAAATCAAAGTTTTTAAAAATTTCTTCTAACCCTCTCAGAAGCTTCCAAGCAATTTAAAAGAATATCGTCTAAATCTTGTTAAAATATATTAAGGTCGCTCAATGGCAATGAATGATTATTACTTTGATATAAATTGATAAAAATTTTGCAATAAGGACAAACTAATTTTATTAACATTCAAATGAGAATATAACATTAAAATTCGGGCACACCTCGCATAGACGAAAAGGGTTTATAATAAGCACGTACTATATTTTGTTGCGGCATAAGGCTTTTGCACATTTAAATTTAAATTTTTCTCATCAGCAGCTTCTATTCAGGTTGTTAAACACAGTAATAAAAACAAAATTACTGATTCTGATATATAAATACGGGTCCCGTTTCATTAAAATTGACAAATAAAAATGCGTACATGCGAAATATAAAGTCCTTCAGCGACCTTTAAACAGAAATATATTTATTGTCGAATAGAAGATTATAAGATGGTCAGACAACACAAATCATAAAGTTGAAAACTAAGGACCACCCTAAAGTGTACCTTCGCAAGCTCTGTTATTATTGCACAAGCGATTCAAACACTACCAAACACCAACACCGACGAATTTCCCATGAACTATCTTACACCGCCGCTTTCGCGAAAGCGGCTTCACACAAACCATTGCTGTTCGACGTCAGAACTCCCGTAGCACGGCTGCGAAACTCAAGGCGAGTACAAAAATATACATCTAAGAAATGATACGTTGGTCCGAGCGTGGGAAACTCACGCCAGGAGAAAAACACAATACAAGCGAAACTCTTTCATCCCGCGGAGACGGCGCGCCGCTCGATCGAATATATAGGGACGCACTCGGCTGAAATTGATTACTCCTAATGAAAGTTGCAGTTCTTCGAGGAAGAGGTATGCGCGCGCACACCCTATCTTACTAATTCACGTTTCCTTGGTAGGGGATACCGCGGAATCGCTAATTTCCTCGTACGCTTCCAGGTTGCTTGCCGGAACTTCCGTGTACACAGGAAGAAACTTCTGGCTGGCCGGTCCTCGATGTCCCGTAAAGATTAGTCACCGCCGCGTTTCCCGTGGTTCCCGCCGCGTAACTCGTACACCCGCGGCTGGCCATCCCCAAGTCACACCGAGAGACGCGGATTAATCAGTTCCTGGCCGTGATTGTCACCGCGGGAATGGGCCTACGTCGACAATCCCCCAGCCAGGATGGCCGCGGCCACCGTGATCCCGAGGCTCGCCAGCAAATGTCGGTGAAAGAGCGACGAGGCTGTCGCTGATTGGAAATCAATCTGCTCGTCGTCGTCATCGACACCCTTCAGCATCGGCTCATCCTTCATGCCCGCTGTCTTCCTCTCGTGACTGTGATCGATCTTCCATGTTTTCTTCGAGTCCCGCCTCGTGCTCGGCCTACGCGTCGTCGGCGGGCGATCGATTCCTGGAACAGGGGAATTTCTTGAATAAAAGAAAATTATTTGAATGAAAGTGAATCGTCTGATTTGAATAAAATATTTTTTAATACTCGCTGATTGATTGATTAATTTGACATTTGAAGAAGGAAATAATTTTTATTTGAATTACGAATGTAAATGTTATTTTTTATTTCGTATTTTAAGTAAATTTTCTCCATGTCTGTATTGTTAATGACTATGTGAATTTTGAGGGAAAGCGCGATGCGTTTTATTTTCGCAGACAAGGTATAGTCACCGGTGATTAATGGCACGATACCTACATCTGTTATTAATGCGATAGCAGAGCGTAATCGATACTCGACTTTACCTCTGATCGAATAACTAGAATTTTGGTATTTCGAGGACTGACTGATCAATCAGAGGCTTGATTATTGTTCACTCGAGTTCCGATCGAAAGCCCCCTCAGAAACTTTCGCGAAACACCCAAAGCGAGAATGTTTTACAAGTTTTTTCCAGAACACCGGCTGAGAGCCGTTGTTACAGAAAGTTTACCATCTCAAGTGAGGCTGTAATGAAACTTAACTTCACCGTATTCATCAGCGTGGCGTTATAATTTAGTTGCCTTAATTAAGTTACTCGCCAAGTGTCCCGAGTCGTTTTAAATGAAAATTCTAACGGAGAGATTCGCGACGCTGTTGGAAGAAACGGCGGAGAGCTCGCGTATTCTTTCGTCTGGGGGTTTCGAGCAGAAATCGATGGACCGACATCCCCTTATCAGTTTCACATAAATCCAGCATTACACGCGCTGCACTGTTACTTGATCAATGTTAGCTTTAGTGCGCCGTTAGTTTACCGTAGCTCTGCTGAAGGCTCGAGCTTTGACCCAGCTTCATACTTAATCCCGGAGCTCACCATCCGAAGTCTTTAACGTTGGAATCTGCAACTTCATACTTTAAGAACTCTCTCTGGCGTAAGAAGCATCTCCTTGCAACTTACGACAAAGAGTACATTAAAACAGTGATTCTATCTGACGTCTGAAGGGCTGATGGTGGCTAGGTTCAACGTTCAACTCGTCCTTCCCATTTTCTCATTTTGTATACGTTTCGAGGAGAATGTATTTCTTGGAATGTTTTCATTTTTTACGGCAGCTTTAACAATTTACTGTGCGAATGGAGAAACGAAGAGGATGTGACGGAGGTCTACATGTTTCAAAGAAATGTTATTATATCTAACGTTCTTCTTGGGATTATAGAGAATTTTTTTTTATTATTTGTATCTTGAGAAAAGTTGGACGAGGTTGGGGGAATTTAACTTAACTGATCATTATCTCTTGTCCATCTCGTGTGGTCGACACAACGGATTTTCAAATTTGAGTGTGTCATTGTCATGATTCAATGCAGTGCCTCGTAATGGGATATCAATTGATTCGGGATAATATTCATTGGTGTGATAAGCTCGTTTGGAACCATTTCGTCAATATGACGCGTGTATTAAAACAAGTGTGCTGTAGGATTTAATTGTGAATGTTGTTGTTGTAGTATTAGAGATATAATGATGGTTGATATGTGAAAGTTTGACCGCAATGGATTTTTAGAGAAAGACAGAGTCTGTTTTAGAATAAAATGGGGCGATTGTTAACTGAGATCGTATGTGTACAATTTAGTTTTCATTTCTATGGTGAAACAACTTTTTGGCTCAAGAAAGAATTTAGCCACATAGACTAATCTTTCTCGAGTAAAATACAGGAAGATTGAATCGGTACATTTGAAATGATGACTGTGTGTTTTCGTGTGATAGAAAAAAATTGCTAATTTTGATGGGCTGCATTTTTTAAACAAATTCGAAAATAGAGAAGTGATGACTTATGGGTAATGACACTGTAGAGCCCGAACAGGAAGCCTAATTTGAGAATTTTTTATGTGAGAATATCTGGAAGTAAGATCACAATTTTCTTTTAATTTTTTTAATACAAAATTACGGTTTTTCGTTCTAGGATAAAAATTGACGGATATATCTTTCCGGTCGCGAAACACTGTTTTTCAGAAGAAGCTTCTTTTGTTGGGCTATGGCGCCGCCATTTTATATAAAATAAAATAAATAAAAAATTGTGATCATACTTCAAGGTATGTACAACAAAGCTCTTCAAGTAGATTTTGTATTCCGTTCACTATACTCGCATAAAAAAATCTCTAAATCAGGTTTGGAGTAGGTTATCTCAGATAGTCTTAAAAAAGACATTTTTTCAAAGGTAAATTGTAAAGTTATAAATAACAGTAGAGAGAACATTCTTTTCTAGTTTTAATCGTTATTCTACGAGCTTTAACACAAAAAAAGAAAAGTCTAGATATCTCTATGTAAATAAAAGTTGTGACTAAAAACGTAAAGGCGTGTACGCGGTGCACCGTTTGATGGTGAACATAAAATCTCGAAAACCGCTCCAACGATTTGGATGAAAATTTAATAGGAGATACAGAAAACCGTTCCCTACGATGTGTCAGACGCAGACATTTAAAAAAAATACCATTTTTACGTTGAAAAATACGATTTTATCGATTTCTTGTATGAAAAATATTTGTTATCTTTTTTTAAGAATTTACCTCGAAAATCTGTTCCCGACACATCATAGAAAATGGCTTTCTGCATTTCTAGAAAAAACCTTCTCTCTACTATTTATCACTTTACAATTTCCTTTTAAAAAATACCTACATTAGGAAAATGGAGGGTAACCAACCCCCTTAAACACCCCAATTTCACCTAAATCACATCATATTCCAATCTCATAAAAATCCCCAGATATATCCTCACGTAACCATAAATCCCGAAACCTTCAGATACCTATGTCAAACCATAGCGACAGTAAGCTGTCCTCAGACCGAACCAGCATGCATTTCCTCAGCCAATCTGAGTTCAAAAAGCAGAAACCACCAGCGAACGCTTGAAAAGCACGTAACCTGCAAAACTAACCAGCTCCCAGTGAAAATCAAACCCCCCGCCATGTATCAGCACTGTTAGCGCCAGAACAAAAGCAAAAGCTCCGCCAACACATCTATATCATCAATTACAAACCCCCCATTCAATCCACCCGCGCACCCCGCTGCACCGCCGCGGCCAAACAAAGTGCATATCACTCCAAATTACCGTGCAATTACGCATCCACCATCGATTATTTTCCATGCCTGCCGTCCGGGATCCTGAAATTTGTTCGCGAATCAATAAGCCAAATCCGCGGGTCGGTGCCGGTGCGGGAGGACCGCAACAGGATATCGACTCCCGTCAACGTAACAGCTAGTTGCACCCCCGGCTGGTAACGCATTATCGCCGATCTGTTCATTAATAAAGATGAACGGCGCGGGATCTCGTCACTGCCGGCCGTGTACCAGGCAAGGATTTAACGGCCGTCAAACTGCAGCGGGCGGGAAAGCCGCTTTACGTCAGATCACGTGCGGGCAGACCGCGCGGAAATGGGCGCACCCAGATACCGCCGCTGGCCCGATGTCCGCGAGTAATAACCGGAAAAATAATCGGCCAAGCGATTGGACTTTCCACATGATGCTCCCCTCCCTCCGCCGGTTTGACGTATTGGAATGTCGTCCAGCTGGCGTGCCGCAAAATCGAGAGAGGCCCTGTCACTTGCACGCCCCGCCGAAACGTCCACCGGTGGGGCGAGGGGGGCCATTCCGACGATATTCATTCCAGCGTTGGGACGATCGAGCTGGAATCACGATCAACCCGCACGGAAACATGCCGCTCCCTTAATTGCTATTTTTCGAAAAGACAGCGACCTGTCTCCGCTGCGGTGGCCGCGGTCGCCGCTCGAAAAATCGACGTCCCCCTTCCTCGTGACCGCTGCAGGGATGGAGCGGGGGCCACCGTTCGGTGGTAATTCCTTCTTTCGCGGGATTTGTCGGGGAGTCGTTTGAAGGGTTTACATTTCGACGGCTGGTTGGGGGTCGCCGATCGACGATGGGAGATTAAATACGGTAATTCGGAAACGAAGGACAGAGCCGGTGGATGGCTAAACGTTGGTACCATCGATCCGGCCCCGTGCAAATTGCCTGACCGGCCCCCCACTTTTTTCTAAATGGCTTTTTAAGGGGATCCCGTAACTGCCGGAAGATCGGGATCTTGGAGTAATTTATACCGCCCTTACGGCGTGTCTTAGCGACCGGGATCAATTAACTGGGCAAATCGTTTTTCGATAGGTCAAGAGACTGTTGTGAAAGTGCAGCTGAAAGGTATCGCGGCTGGATGTCTTTATTTTAGTGCGCTTACTACGGATGTTGGGGTACGCTCTTTAATTGGTTGTAAAAGAATCGATTCGGTTCTATTTGCGAGGACTGTGGCGACGGGCCACAGTGACGCGGGACGTGTTCGAAAAGAGAAAGTTAGAGTTTTGAAATTTTGTATTTTGTTGCATAGAATTGATGGTAAACAGCCCTTCGATATAAGAACATCGTAATTTATTAACATAAATAATGGATTTAAGGTTAGTAATTACATTGAAAGTCGAATAACCAAACGCAAGCTGCCACAGACAGTGCGTAGGAAATATTTACCCATTGTATTTCTGTTGCATTTATAAGTTCATTATTTTCTTTTTTCTTGAAAATAAGCAAAATGTATCCTTCTTTCTCAAATTATTAATTTTTTGTGTCGCATCTTTTAAATTCAATTAGGTGTACAAATTTTATATGCCCCCGAGTGTTCCCAGATAAGAAAAATACACATAATAAAACAAAAAAACTTGACAAATCTGTGCTCCAATATTTATTTTTAAAAGACACAGCTTTGAATTCCTTCAGATTCAATTGATTGTGATGAATATGTATAATACGAATGAATAATTTAAAATTTATTATAAATACGAAATATTTAAAAAATTAATTTGATAATTTTTTCATATGTTTGTTATTAATGTGTGTTTGAATGTATTTAAAAAATGTATATTTTATTTGTTTTACTTTTATTATGTTCAAAACTATATTTTAACGAATTATTTTTATTAAAAATTAATTTTTTTGTGTATAAATATGATTAACATATCAATTACATGTAAATAACTGTATCTTAATGGAAAATTGATTTTTTATTCTTTTCCGTATATACTCGTTACACTGTGCGGGCGATCGACTTGTTCAACGTTTCGCTCCGCTGGCCGACTCCAGACTGAATCTTAACGCGCGTACGTGGCGCCTAGCGTAATAGCTGATTTCTCTAGGTAAATATTAAACCGTCCGCGGTTCGATGATCAAACTTGCCCTTTGTTTGTATGGGTTTGCATTGTTGAATTCCATTCCGATGCTGTAATTGCATTTGTTTCCACCCTGGACCGCGCAGTAACGTTTACTCTCACTACAAATACCGCTTCTTCTCCGAATTCAGTTGCACTTTTCTGTCTACGCGGTCCTTGCTTTTCCACTTGCTCTTCAAATTCAGTGAGTGATGCGTGCGAGAGGCAGTTGCTGTTAGAGAGTTGTTAAGTAACTTCAAATTTTAACACCACGGGTAAAAAATTATCGCAGCGAGTTCCGGTGGGAGTCAAAAGAATTGCCAGTCTCTTCGCTTTAAAATGAGCTGAAGATAATGATGTTTCGTTTTTCCCTCACGGAGATACAGCGAGTGGAAGAAAAATGGAATTTGTGCAATTTTTAAGTACGTTTTCGAAAGGACTTCGTAGACCGAAATTTTAACCGAATCAAAATAGTCAAAAATGCGTCTTAAAGAGGAAAAACTGATCTTTCTATTGCTTTTTTGACGAACGTTCTACGATGATTTCTTCTCTTGCTAGAAGCAACTATATTAAATAAATGGTTTTTGCTTCAAAGTTGAATAACTCGGCAAAAATAAAATCACGCACGAAATTAATTACTCTCTTTTTACACAGAAAAGTTGCCGCTTTCGAGTGATGTAAATGAAATTTGTGTAAAAAATTTCATACTCCCCGTGGAATTTTCGCAAATGGAAGAAATTTTTTTAAAATTCACCGAGTAGATACTCTTTATATCGTTATACCTTTGCCGAAAAGCAATACAGCTAAAATCTACAAAAAAAAGGTATAACCATATGAACTTGCCCTTATTTTCGGGTTCCTAAAGGTGATCCTTTAACTAATGCGAGGACCGTATTAAAATTTATGCATCTTTTGCTATTTATTTTTGTATACTCCCTTAAGCCATTGAACTAAAGCTAACTTATTCCTCTAAAAAATTCTTAAACATGGCTTTCTTTTCCAGCCGTCACAGAGGTGTTCCCGCTTAAAGATAATCCGTACACCATCAACATTCAAGAAAATCGAGCCTCACAATGTCTAAAAAAAAAGAACGATACACTCCGCATCAACTCGAGTGAGATACATAAGTTTACGATTCCCAACCCCGTTTAACAATCACATCGCGATGGTGCTCCAGAATTCGAGGGTGGCTCGAAATGCCTGCCCCGTCGTGTCTCGCGTCCCCGTTTCGTCGCCCCGCCATCATCGAAGCCATTGTCAGGTAATTCGCTCTTTTCGCGCTCGAGCGGTGCTTCCATCGACGTTAATCGACTTTAATGAAGCGTGTAACCCGCGACTCGTTCCACCCGCTAATTATTGCTAACGTTGTTAACCGTGGGCGACACGGGGAAAAAGAAAGGAGCCGGGGGGGAAGGGTCGAAGAAATCAGGGGGGGAACGGTGTTCCTGGGCGCGTTTCAATGGAGCGTGGCCCATTCAATTTAGATGGCAGGGCCAATTACTCGTGGAAGCCGCGGTGACGCTTGTGCATGGCTTGTCGCGCACTTGATTTACAATTATCGATAATTAAGTACCCGTCCGAGCTGGTCCTTGTTTCTCGCCGTTCGTCAATCGTTAAATTCCTCGGTCTTTTTCCATTGTTCCATATCTCCCACTTTCGTGCCCTCTTCCCCTCGCCCGGCCCCTTGTCCTCGAGGCTCCTTCCCTCGTCGATACTCTAATCAAGCGGCCGATTAATTATCACGTGGAATCGGGACCAAGCTGCTGAATGGACGGCTCGCGGTTTAATCGTATACCGACCAAGTCGCGTGCAAGAGGCGAACCGATGTAGGTACTCGTTGCGTTCATTGGACATGGGCGATGAAAAAGTGCACGTGGCTTGGCGGTCGAGCTGAGGGTACAATGGGCGTCTGAGCGGATTTTATTGTGATTTTCAGCGAGCTGGATTAATAAGGATTACTATGATTTCTATTTATGTGATTCAGGCAATTGATCGTAAATATTTCTGCTTGGAATGAAAAATGTAGGAATATAGTTTTGGTTGTTGGTTTTATTGTATTATGGTTTGGAGCGAATTTGTGTATAGTTTGCGATAAAGTAAATAAGGAAGGATTTAGGGGATTTTTGGTTATGTACGATTGAGTGGAGAAAGGGTTTTAGGACGCTGGAAAAATGAGATTTTTACTTATTTTTTTAACACAGAGAAATGAAGTCGAGGTTTCCAACACTTTAGGGGTATTTTAATATTTATTTATACGATACGAAAAGAAATTTAATCGAAAAATTTCAAGATCATCGCGCCGATATTTATTATTTATTGATGTGCCTCGCCACTGGAATTTTGAAGTGGTGAAAAATGGGACATTCGATTTTCGCCCGAAATAAACACACCCAAGTTTTTCTTAGTTTTCATGGATTTATATTGTCGATGAATTAAAAAAATAAACAAGAAGTCTGAAATTGACAGAATTCTAGGACTTGAAAGGAAAAGTTACGGGTTTGAAGGAAAAATGTAGATGTTATTATGCAAAAATATGGTTTAATTTAATTTTTATAAATGGTTATTATTCAACTAAAAATCTCCTCGAAAAGTCGATTGGTCAAGTACAGTTTTTTTGCAATCATCCCCGCCAAATGGGGGAAAAATGAAAAATGTTGTTTTGAGAAAAAGCGTATTAAGTTTAATACATCGAATTTCACTCTAAAACCTTAAGAATATATCCTCTAAGAGTATTATTATCGAATAAAGTAAAAAAAAATCGAAAATTTCGACCCTCTAAACCAGGTTCTCCCCCTAAATTGGTTTATAAACGATTTATTTAAATATTTATTAGAAATTGGAATCTTCACCTCTATATTCATAGGAAAGAGGAAGCGTAGAAGAACTTCAACGGTTTGAAAAGGCATGAGAGACAAAATTATTCAAACGACACGTGTTATGGTTCTCGTTAGATGAAGCACGAGTCAATTCCTTCAAAAGTTGATTATTAGAGCGAACGGAGTGGATCTATTTGCGTTGGCAGGCCTCTGCTGCCGCGTGACGTTTATTTGAGAAATTTGACGTGATACGACCCATCATAATCTAAAGCTACCTGAAATTCCCTGCCTCCGGTTTCAGGCGCGTTTTTAACCCCCCACCATCTGCGAACAAATTACGCGACTAAAGTCGTTAGCTAACGAGAGGAAGCTGCTGTAAAGGCACCAGCTTCTTTTGCCTCCAAAGTTGTCGAGTTGTTGGAAACGGCGGCAAACGTTCACAGCAAGTAAAAATGTTTACCGTGTGATGGATAACATGATATCGCTAATAAGACCACGTATAGTACCTTATAAACGCCATTTCATCGTGTCATAATCACCGAAAATGAATCGCATTAAAGGAAATCGAAACCTTATTCTGCGTGCCATGCAAATAACGAACGGGGAAATAGTCGATGCAGTGAACGTAACGCAATTATGTGAACGTTAATCGTTCTGTGAGTATGGTGGGCACATTTAATTTAGGAAAATTTTCAATTACCAGAGAGGCACTGTAATTTCACATTACAAACGGTAATTTAATATCGTGACTTCTGATAATGATCCCCATAGGTACAATTACATTACATTTCTGACGTTTACTATAAACATTCTAGTGTGTGGCTCATACACAGGATCTACATTTTGCTTTATCGTGGATCCCTGTATTCAGATCTCGAATAACGCGACTGCAACCGATGGCTTTATTATATTATTGTATTTCAGTTGTTCGGAAGTGTTTCTGTGACAAGTTTTCCAATTTCTGATTAGTCTACCCTACTTCAAAGAGGTTTTTGAACCACACATTTTAAATTATTACCTAGGTACTCGGGAAGAAAAGGGATAAAAGTCTTATGCATTTTGACACTTGTAATATTATTTATAAAAGATGCAATGTTATCATGATTTTTTATTTCACCGAGAAAAATTCTTATCGTTGCATTTTTGCCCACTGTTCGTCGTAAAAATAAGCAAAAAATTTCTAGTATAACAGTTTTTTAAATAAATGAAATAGTGCGAATATAAATGTGGATCAATGTTAATCCATGCTTAAAGGTGCCTGTGTATTATAATGTTAAGTCAATGCTCGTTTCTGCAGAATGTTACACTAGTGTTACGTACATTATTATGTTCAACATCTATTCAAAAAGGAAAACCGAAATAATTGAGAGAAAAAAATGCATATACCTGATACTTTCACTGACTCTGGCGAAATTAAGAGGTGTAATCAACAATACAAAACACTGAATCACAGTAGAATTTTTACCCATGTATTTCTGCCATAAGGACACTTGTTACATATGGTTCTACTAAAGTAACGCTTTAAAGTTCATGAAAAATCACGGGTGTTAAACTAATGATTAAAGCAAACGTAAAAATGTCAATTTTTATATTACATTGCAAAATATATTCCCCCAGTTTGCAGTACTTAAACAACCTTGTCTATTCTAATTAACTATCTCCATTACTACCGAAATTATCACAAGACAAACGTAGTCAAAATTTGCGACCCCCGAAGAACGCAAAAAAAAATCAAAAGAATATAATCCCACGAATAAAGAATTCTCTTTTCAAATAATTCTCCCCGAGTATTGCCATACTTTGCACAGGGTTTTTAATTTCTGTCACAAAATATCTGCTGTCAGAATCCTTCGACACTATATATATATTAACAGTGTCAACGATATTTCCATTGATTCGATTAAAACGGAACACCCTTTATGTACATTATTTAAAAAAACATTAACCCGGGCGAGGTAGACTGTGCCAATAGCAGCGAACACGGGCAAGAGAGTGCCCTTTCGTGCGCTCCACTACGCGGGCCGTTTCTGCGCACTGGCGGAAGTCCGTCTTTGATTTGAAACAATGGCTGAAGTAGAGCGGCATTTATTAAGTTGAATTAATTGACTGCGATAGAGTGGCTCGAAAAGGCCGAGCTAAGCGACTCCGGGAGTCCGACAAAATTCAAGTGGGACCATTCTCGACTCGATATTATCGAGTGCCTGTAGAACCGTGTAATTAACAGAAGTTACGATAACGAGAGGATTTCGCCGACTGATAAGTAGAAAAGTTGGCCGATGGGCGAGAGGTTATGAAATTGCTGGGCAATTACAGCTGCTGAATAAATCATTAGAAAAATAAATCCATTTAACTGCGCTGGCAAATCTCTCGTTTCAACACGCCTGCCTAATCGAAAATACGCCGCGATTACGGAATGAAAACAAAGTACACTACTTTGCGCGGAAAGCTGATGAATCTGCTGATACGCAGGTACCTACATTTTTACAGCTACTGGTGAAGGCAAGTTTTATCGAATTTGCAAATTCGCAGATTTGCATTTTCACTATAAAATACTAATGTCAAGCTTATTTAAAGCAGCACATATGGGCAAAATGTAAGGAATTATTTTTAGCCACATATTACGTTGGTGGATGTAACAATAATGGTTACGTGACGTGTGTTTATCTTAACACGATTTAGAAATTTGTGAGAGATGTGTAATATGCAGATAAGCAGGCTATAATAATATTTTAGACACTTTCAACGAGATTCTGAGATTATTTTTAAACACATTCAGTGAAAAAATACTACTTTTTTAGTATATTGTTTAAACAAATTGACGTATTACGAATCTGATTACGTGGTTGAATTGTTTATAAAAAAATACATCATTATTTCCTGAAATATATTTCTCTATAGTGCATATTTTCCGAGGTTTTCCAGCCCGAAATTTAAGCGCTGATTTGACACACTAAATATGGACGTTTGCCAATAACAAAAAATACGTATGAAAATATTTTCGAGAACAATAATCTACGTAAATCAGCGTGTAACAGTTGGTTAACATTCCTTGCCACGGAAATGCTTGCAACGAATTGATAAATAAAAGAGGCAAGAAATTATTTAAATTATTTTGGCTCCCAAAGAGAATTCTCAGCAGAAAATAGGAGCTCCAACTACTAATTCTATTACTAATTCTTTTTTAACTCACGTGCAGTCGTTGGAATTGGAAAACAAATTAACGAGTGTGAACATTTAATTGCTATCGGTGATGAGAAAGTTAATTCTACTTACTGTAAACCTTAATTTTTCCATCAGTTTCCCCCAGCGAGTTGGTCGCCACGCATCGGAACGACCCAAAGTCCTGCGGTCGCACGGACTTTATGGTGAGCCTCATGGTTATCTCGTAGCCCTTTGGAATAGCTTCGACTTTATAGTTGTTGTCTGCAAAGGGTGGCATAAAACATCAGTAATTAATTTCTGCAATTTAATTAAGCCCCTCCCGGGCGCATATACACGTTTATTTATGACTGGCTGCGTTAAAGTTTTGAATGAAGGTGCCCCCCATTGTTTAGGTAATTTCTCCATGGAATAAATAATTCGATGCAGCATCAAGTGCTCGTAATTCAACAGAAAATGCAGTGCTTAACGCGATTACAGTCGGAACCAAGTAAAATAGCCATTCAAACTTACTGAAGAACCACCTCACCGCAATAGTCGTTAGCAGAGTGGCTTTAGACAGCCATTTGATTTTATTCCAACTGCAGATCACCCTGTGTCTACCGAGAGAATAATACCAACCTATTTAGCAATATTAAAAACGTCATCTGAAACGATCTAGAAAACTTAGATGTCTCGAGGCTGCACAGAATTGGTGGACAGTTTGTGAATTTGTAGCCAAACTTTCAGGCGTTCCCCCTGAAAGGATCTTCGAGTATGCAACATAGCGCAGTGATTCTCAACCTCGTTGAAACTTCACCCCTCTTTTCAGAATTCTTAGCATTTGCCAATTGCGAGGCAGCTCAGGGAAGAGTGCTCGCGAAGCTCAAAGAATCCTCAAGCTTCGACGCTACGGACCAACAATTGAGAACCACTGCCGCGTTCTACCAAGGCAGGTCTCAAGAAAAAACGCGCCCTCGCGAGAATCTCGTTTCATTCCTCCACCTATCCTCTCCTTCTCAGACCTGAGGATCACAGTGAAAAGGAGTTTGATGAAGCCGCTCATCGCGCACGTACACACGAGTTACGCCTCTAATTTCCTCGCCATGTAATTGCAGTTGCCGCTCGTTAAAGAGCTAATTCGTTTTATTCCGAGGGAGCTGCGGCGACAAGGGCAGCGCCAGTTTCAAATAACAAGAAACTGGCTGGCAGTAAACTTACTATTTCCGCGGCAGCTCGCTTAAGCGTTATGAAACGGCGCGAAGTGGATGCACCAGCGGCCACGTTATTCGCGCGAGTGTCACCCGGGCTGCCAGCGCAGCTGTCGTCTCTGCCCGTCTGCCGCGATGTTTTATTCGCTGCTATAACGCTGTCGATGCAAGAACAGCAGGAGAAACTTGTCCGCGACTTATCAGCATTGCTCGCACCTTCCAGTAACAATTACTCAGCGCGCACGTACCCTTGCGTTCATTTAAATAAAAGCTGCCGCGGAAACTGAACCAGGCTACGCGAGGGCAGAGGAAATTAATACAAAGAAGCACTGTGGAATTTGTTAACGCTAGTTTATGTGGATGGTGAATATTTTAGAAAGAAATATGCAACTTCAGGAATAGAACATTTCCTGAACGGTAACATATACTGTTTAATAATTTTACAATGTATATATACACAGCACCATAACATTGCAGCAACGTCTCTGCAATATTGCGGTGCAAGATTGCAATACCTGGCCAGAAGACCTTTCTAGATAAGCTCGGTTAAACCATCGATGGATGGTTTCCGACTCGAGCCACACAACATCCAACACATTTACTCATTACCCTTATTAATAAATAATGCAGAGTAGATTGTAAATTTGCAATTAATTAATAAATAAATAAAAAAAAGATTGCAATGTTGCACCATTAAATTGCAGCAACGGCTCTGCAATATTGCGGTGCAAGATTGCAATGTTGCACCATAACATTGCAGGTTCAGTCCTATGTCCGCCTTCGCAATATCGCAGGTGTGTATTTGCACTACAGTATTGCACGGCAATATGTAAGCAATTTTGCTGGGTCGTTTCCAGTGAAACATTGCTCGTCGATGTGCGCGCAATATTGCCGAAACATTGTAGAATCCATGCCATTGGAACGTTGCACGTCGATGTGCGCGCAATATTGCAGAAATATTGTAGGATCGTTGCCACTGGAACATTGCACGGCAACGTTCTTGCAATATTGCTGCAATATTGTAGGATCATTGCCACCCCAATAATGCACGGCAATATTGCAGGAACGTTGCTACAATATTGCAATGCAACCTGCAACAACGCAATATTGCAGCAACGTTCCTGCAATACAGCTGCAACGAAGTGTGCTTATATAGCCGTGTCGAAATTGCAAAAGCAAGTTGCTTGGGACGAAATTTCTATAGCAGTGTGTCCGAGAATAATAAAGAGGTGGCGAAATTCCATTGTTCCTCCGGGCGAACCAATCTTCCACCTGCTTGTTGTATCGCTTCTCAACACTTTCGCATTTTCATTCGCGTCTGTCTTGTTTGTTTCGTTTCGTTTACGTTCAATCTGTAAGTTCTAACGAGTTGCTGTCACGCCACGGGGAAAAGTTTGCCGCGGCCCGGTTGCCCCTCCCGGCCTCCGACGTATCAATTAATCCAGAAGTAAATGCTTCCACACTATTCGCGGCAATTAACGGCGCTAATAATTCATGTTCAGAAAGGAGGATTAAGATACGGCCGCGTGGTATCGCGCGGCCGCGGTTATTATTAATTCCGCCGGGACCGTGTTATCAATTAACGGGCTCGAAATAAGGCGACACGCACGCGCCTTAACCTTCCCCCTACGTGCACCTTAACTCGCCCTTTAACACTTATCACGAAGGGTCTAGGCTACGTTTAAAGCGAAACAACGACGCCGGGCTGGGACAATTAGAGGAAGCCCGCGTTAGCGTTACTCCTGCGGAAATTTCGCGTCGTAGCTTTCAGCGGGGGCGGTCGCGGTTATGAAGTAAAGGGGAATAAAAAGAAACTGTGCGTTTCAGAGCGTCGATTGTCTCGAATATTGTCGTATGTATAGAAGAATAGAGGGAATGGTTTTTATGTTTCAAGAGGATAGACCAGGTTCTGGGCAAAGGTGGGGTAGCTGCTGTAGAGCAGTGCTTCCCAACGTGGGGTACGCGGTGAAAATTTTGGAGGTATGCCGTGAGAGCTCAGAAGTATCTGGGTCTGAATCGGTGTTGGCCAAATTTTTTTGAGTCGCGATTCCCCATTTATATTATTCAAATAACCTGCGAGCCCTCTCCCCCGTGTAAGATAAGGCAAATTTAATAAGGTAAAGAAAATGTATTAAAAATATGTACCTATTTCAGAATGTAATTCTAACTTAATAATATTAAAAAATTACAGAAAACTCTTCGCGACCCACCGGTTGGGAATCACTGATCGAAATAGTCACTGTGAGGTAATGTTACCCAGTGTGATCCGGGTGAGTGTTTAATTGTTTATATCATTCCTTGTGTTTGTCGATATATGTAATTTATGAATACAAAATTTAATGTGTTTTATTTTATTTCTATTGTTATACAACAACTGTAGTTGTATCTATCTATACAAAGGATATGCCAGGTTTATACACATTTCCAGAGGGTACGTGAAGCATAAAAGGTTGAGAAACACTGCTGTAGAGAATACTGTGATTTTAATGCACAGGGCGAAATACTTAAAACAGTGCGGTTGAGTGTTTCTGTTGCATTCGAGAGAATGGAGAAAAGAGCAAGCACGAATATTTGTTTAAATCTAGTATGAAACAAGTGTACTTACACGTTTAGGTGTTTGTCTAAACAATATTTTTTTAATTAGCTTAATTGTGTTATCGAGTGATGGTGTTGGACATTGCTTTGCATATTTCATGATTGCAGTGTGATGTATTATTGATGGTGTATTTTATTCTAAGTACTCGAAGAGTTTAATTTGTGAGTTTTGAGGCATTTACAGGTTGAGTCGCTTGTGAGTGAATTATGAGATAGAATATTGCCTGAGTGAGCTTCTTTTTCCATGTTTTTCTCATAGTATCCGTGTGTAATTTGAAAAATAAGTGAATCTGTGAGCGAGTTAGATCTTTCTTTTCAAGAAAAGGTTCAGACCTACCGTTCGCGATCGTTTCATTCGATGGCCTCGTCCAATAAGTAATCGGTCTTGGATAAGCCTCGCTGTGACATTCCAATGTAAACGTCTGGCCCTCGTAAGCACCGACTAACTGGTTCTCAATCCAAACCATCGGTTGAACTACGAAAAGAAAACCCCATAACTGGACGTGTGTCAGTTACTAATACGAAGAATAGTACCTTGGCAATTCTATTACACATTATTTGATTTGTTCCTGCGTACAAAATCTTGGGAAATTTATGCACAATAAAAAATTTATTTTTTGATTTGGACACTTTTCATCCTTTAATAAAAACGAAAATAGAAATATTCGTTTGTATACTTATGTAGTATATCCATCCTTTGAACTTTCAGTTTGGCTTGTAATTGCTACTAAGATTTAAATTTTTTAAAAACCTTATGCTTAATTAATTAATTAATATTCAAAAGAAAACTCTCGTCCTTTGAAATGAAATTCCCATTCAGACAGATAAAACACAGGAAAAGGTAATTTTAAGCATCCTGCATAAGCTGTAAGACTGCAACAATTTAAGAAGGAGAGGAAAAACTTAAGATTATACCTACTCTTCGTCTAAACGGAGTTTAATTCAATATCAACTAGGAATTTAAATCGATCCGTCAGTAACTGAAACGATTAAGAAAACTGACTTCCGTGGCTCGCATTAATTGGAAGAGAAAACTAGTTCACACGAACGGATCGCCTGCGAACTGTCGTCAGATGCAATTCCGCTGCGAGAAGTCCGCGTTTCAAGGACCCTTATTTTAATCAATCCGCGACAGCGTCGACAGGTCGACTCTGCTGTCGCAGAGCCTCGCCGACGGCGAAAAATATTTAAGGCGCCGTTGCAGCCATGGAAACAATGGCCCTCTGAATCCGCCATTCATGATGTCCCAAGTGGCGTCATTACCGTATGCATTCGGCTGAGATTCACAGCCACGTTGCGAGACTTTAAATCGCATTTTCTGGTATGCATATGTGATGCCCTCCACCGACAAAACTACCCCGCCATCTTACATTAATACACTTTCTGGCAGAGCGCCTTTTTGGCATGGTCACGTGATTATGTGACAGAAAATTTTTCGTAGCTATGCGCGGGTTAATAAATTCTTGGCAGAAAGTGTGCAATCATTCGATGGACCATAGGAAGTCTTTCTACGATGGGCCAGGAACATTTCTGAAGCCATAGAAATTTAATAACACAAAACTAAATACGATTTACGGGAGTTGGGAAATGGGAAAAAGGAAAAAGGAAAAGGGGGAAAGGAAAAAAGGAAAATGGAAAATAGAAAATGGACTTCTAGTGTATTCGTATACAGTTGACGATGTTTCGACTTATTAGATAAGTTTCTAGTGTAACACGGTTTAAAATGTCACTTAGATGTATACTCCATAAGGAGTAAAGGGTACCTACAGTGAACAATAAGGACGATCCTCTTGCTGACTGTTGGTGGCACTCCGTTCGAAGCTATGCAGAGGTAGGGTCCCATGTGGAGGCGCGTGACGCGCGTTAGTTCCAGTTCTGACCCCTGGATGCTGGGAACTGTAACAAAGTAGAAAAACATGATGGAAAACACGTGGTGTTGTGAGAAACTTATGAACTCCATGAGTGTGCCTTGAGTTCTGGCCCACTTCATCTTGATCATCTTGATCTTTTGTTACTAGGATAGCAATCCCTAGTCAAAGGTACCTTCTAAACAGGTCCAAAGACATATTGCTCATAAATTGAAGCACGATCACTGAGAATACTAATCTAGTTGCTGGGCAACCAACATGAAATAGTACAGCACCATTCATCCCACCATAATTCACAAAAACCTGACACCCTTGGGTACCAAATAAAACTTTGTTCAGACCATCACAACTCAAAATTAATCCCAGTCGAGCTTTTCCACAGAATCTGAATACTGTTAAGTTAGCTCGAGATCTCAGGGTTGCATTTTGAGCTCGTTTCAAATTGAAACGATTGTAAAAGTCATGTGATTAATCAATTCCTCGAGCAACAGACACACAGCAGTCGCTAATTCGAAATTATATTCTAATTAACAAGCCGCAACACTATGCTTATTACATCAGTGTACAAAATACGTTAAACGGGTGGATCATTAAAAACTTTGGCAGAACTGTTTGCATAATCAATGCCTATATCTAACAGTAATATCGCTGTACGGTTACGAGGCTTCTGGGTGGTAGACGTTAAATATGATTATGCCCGCAGCGGCTGCAATCTGCTGGAAAATATTCAAAACCACAAGGAGTCAGAGAGCGATATACTGAATGCCGGCAGTTCAGGCTTTCAGGGGAAAACGGAAAAGGCGGTTAAGAGATTTAATTAGATTACCTGAAGGAGCATGTAAATAACGTTACCGCATCTGAAGGTACGTTTACGATGCTGCAGCACTCTGACGAACTCGAAATCCTTTAGAGAGGGATCGATGCTGATGGGATGGTGTGTACGGAAGCGAGATGGTGGGGGATAACCCCTCAGTGGCCTTGAGCAATCAGTATACTTTGCATCGACTATAGTCGACACCCCAAATATACGTATTTACTATTATTATAAATATTATTATATATATAGATATTATGCTGGTCCTTATTTTTCGACTTTAAAATATATATTGTCTGAGCCTCTTAAAATCTTTTTTTTTGACAAAAAAAATATCTCCGTGCTTTTTATTTATATATTTTGATATATAAATGTCGCTCAAGGACTTTATATTTCACATGTAGAGGAGACCGGAGCAAAATCGGGACGTTAAGAATAAAATCTCATAACTTCGACATTATTAAGTAAAAAACAAATTGGGATTCGTTAGAATAAACTCTGTTTTAAATAATAGTGCATATCCAATTTGTTTAATGGAAGGAAAAATACAAAAAATAATGATTTAAAATATGATCCGTTTTTACGATTTTACAACGTGGCCTGGGTAAAACCGGGTACCATACAATTCTTTAGTCCTCCAACTAGTTAGAACAAGCTGTAAAAGAAGAAAAACTATTTTTTTTTAATTTATACCAAAATAGTAATATTTCATTGCCATTGAGCGACCTATAATCCTTAATATATTTTAATAAAATTTTAGACGAAATTCTTTTAAATTATTTGGAAGCTTCTGAGAGGGTCAGAATCAATTTTTAAAAAATTGAATTTTATACCATACATATAAGGACCACCCTAATAGATATGCAATGATTATTTATAGGATACGTATATAGTATTGATAATATATAGTACACAGTATAGATATTATTATCAAGCTGTATACTATTTTCACGTAGAATTACTCAAGCAATTATAAGTATTAATACTTGTTTATTTGTTGCAAAGTCTGTAGACTCATTCCGGACCGTTTACTAAAATTTTTCTGTCCGGAGATGAATAAAATTAGTGAGGGAAATTATTGCATTCCTCAGTAGCTTCTATATTACCATTTTTCTAAAAGAATGCACTGATGCATCTGCAAAATGCCACTGTACTGTTGCTTTCAAATTGTACCTACAGTAATATATTTCCTTTTCTTCCATGAAATGATGTATACTTTCACTTTTTATCGTGCAGATAGAACTAAGAATGCGTACGGAAAAATTCATACTTCGTAGCAGGCTTCCTTATACTGGTCTTTCTCATTTTCACCCGAGTTTTAAATTTCAATTTTTATTTGAAGCGTCGGAAGCCCGTTTCCCCCCCTTTTGTTGCAGTAAGTAGATGCCAAACCGTTTGATAGAACAACGTTAACCTACCGCGGGGAAATATTCGTTATAATTCATGAAGTTATAGAAAGCACAACCGTTTCTGTGTGTGCGCAGTGTGCAACGAAAGGCGCACTTGAAACTCCTAAAAAGGACCGCTTTTCAAAGGCAGTCGCGCTTTGCACACGCAGTAATAACAGCGGAACTTATCAAAGCTGTGTTAATTCCTTGTGGGACTTTTTCTTGCTATTACGAATTCGAGTGAAATTTAAATAATTTGACAGTGCAAACGTGAAGGGACCTGGGGCTTTCAAATAATTCTTCATTTTATTTGTATCTTTATATGCGCGTTGGCCCCGCGCTGTGTAGAAAAATGCCACTTTCCCGCCGAGATAAACCTTACTGACGGTGTCCGAGGATTTCATTGTAGCGCACTGTTTAAACTATAATGTTAAAATGCTTGACGAACGACGAAACCGTGGTTGATTATTATTAATATGAAAGCTGAACATATCGTTGTTTGGTAGTTTTCAACTGTAGGTACTACTAGGGACGCTTCGATTAATTCAGACCATAGAAAATAAAAAGGCACCCCTTACGCCGTTAAGTCAATGATTATACCAAGAAATCTTGCAAACTCACAGAAAATAATAAATGGGTTAAAACGATATACACCCACAAGAAAAATATTTAAAATTTAAAGAAAGAAAATGTCTAATTTTTTATTTAAAACGAAGGAAAACGCATATATTCTTACGTAAAAGTAATTTGAAAACAATCCAAGGGAAGATCATTTGAAAGCTGTAAAACATGCAATGATTGGAAAGTTTCGCTGCAAAAGTTTCATACCAACTCTTTTGAAAAGAATTTCACATGTTCGAAATCAGAACTTTATGGCGAAGCAGTCGATAAATTAAAAGAAATAATCCCGAAAGTTTTTATGGAAAAACTTTCTTCGCGATTACGGGCATTTACGTTCGAGTCTTTTTGAAGTTGGGAAATCTCGGTAAAAATATCCGATGGCATTCGCCGGAATTCTTCTCTGGTTAGTTTAAATTCAATTGGAACCTAAGGAAATTTAAATTAACCCTTTACTTGTGAGGGTGGGTTTCATGGACCACGTGATAATGCTTGAGGTGCCTTTTTATTTCGATATTTTTCACGGGAGGACACGAAGCATGTACTTATAATTAGGTATTATTTAAAAATAGTATTTTACTAGTATCACTTTTATGAATATAATTACTAAAAAGATTTAAATGTTATTTAAAAAACAAACAAATTCAACTGTGTACATAAATAAAGAAAAAAATTAGGGAATCCTAGCCCATCTCCCCAGTTAGCTAACAAAGTTTCCAGCTCATCAGTTAAGTGTTAAGCCGCGGCTGTAGTAGAAGCCCACGAAACGAGCTTCGCTGTTCATCGTACAGAACTTTTTAGTTCAATATCTCTTGTCAGCCTGATACATTGATTGCCATTTTTCATCGTTCCCATCGAAATTCAATCTTACAAAAGCCACAATAAATTTACTCGCCAGCGTCGAGTGAGCAGCAGACAAAGCCATTTTTAAACACAGCTCCTACATTCCCAACGATGGAACTCGACCGTCGAGCAAACACGAGCAGCCGAGTTTTATTTCAAACCTCGCGTCAATGACGTTCCATCGACGACACAATTAATTACGTAAATTTTATTACATTTCAGCGCTGCGAATCCGCCTCGCAGCTCCCCACGCGGAGTTTAATCAATAACTATAGTTTCCCGTAACTCGATTAATTGTCTTGGGCTTCGAAATTGTTTCCAACAGCTCCCACTATGCATCCGTTCCGGTGAATTCGCCGAGGGTTCGCAGATATTTAGAAAAACATTATTGCACGAGATGAAACGAACGATACACAACAAAATATAACGAATAAAGGTGAGGTATAAAATAAAGGGGTCTCTTGACGCAGGAACAAATAAATATGCGATGAAAATCTGAAAACAAAATGTTCGAGTACACTGTGCTTTACATTCAACTATTTTAATTGATTCAGAGCATTCAGACGAATGTGATTGAATTTATTACTGGGACCAAAGAATATTTAGGTTGAACGTTAAAGCAATTTTTGTGGACCATCGTAGTTCTAACAATTTCGTGGAGAAATATTCGAAAAAGACTGGCGAATAAAGGAAAGAGCATCCTACTGGTACACTCGGTCTCTTTGAAAACTTCTTGAAAGGGACGTCCAACCCGCGAAGATTCGCGCCACGTGTCACTCGGCCTTAGGCAATTAAGAGAGCAGTGCCTTTCACCGTTCTGAAATTACCGGCAGGACCCTTCAGCGACGAAGATTCCGCTTTTCATCCGGCTTTATCGAAGGCCCTCTGGCCTGCTATCCGCAAAGCGAGCAAATTGAGCGACGAACAAGGAGAGAGAAAAACGATGTACACGACGGAGGAATATTTTATTTTCAACCCCTACTTATCGCCTAATGGAATCACGGATCGAGCGGCCCGCGAAGGTGCCGTCGGCTGCGGAAGAAGTAACGACAAATGCTTAAAACGATTCCTTAAAACCGAGCACGGACGATAAAAGATTCATCCGATGAATAAATCGCCGGAAATTCATTCTCATTCTTCGTCCGCGGCGGGCATTCCTTTCGCCTGCTTCTACATTTCCTGGCACAGTGCTGCGGAACGTGGATATTCCAACGGGCAGTCCGGTACACGCGATGTTACGCGCTATAGGGTTCCCCTAAACACTCGGGGCGCGGGGAAATTCAATTTCAACTTTTATTTGGCAGATATGTTAATGAAACGTCGATGTGACTTGGGCAAAGAGTCTAGCGTGGGGAAAATTGCCACTGCAGCAATTTTAGTATTTATGTTTACCAAATTATGCAATTTTAGATCACTACACCCTTTGGTAAGGGTGATACGGTGATAACAACTCTAAACTTTATGGTTTTTTCTCCAGAACCGTTTGAGTTTTATTAATTTTTTAATATATTCCCCCACTCCGACTTCCCAGAAACTTTTATAGATATTAGCTAAGTAGTGACGCGTTACTCTTGATTTTTTTCGTAGGTGACACTGAAAGGGTTGTATGCAGAAACCACCCCAAAAAAATGAATCCCTTTTTTCCATCCTTAATCTTTTTTGAAGCATTCAAATAGCTTAAGTGGTTCTTGAGAAAAAAAATGGAAACTTTAGGGTTGCTACCCCCATATCACCCTTACCAGAGGGGTTACAGATCTGAAATTACTTTGAGTTATTTTTAGGCAAAGAGCATTAGTAAACATAAATATACGGCTGAATATATTTGCTAAATGTCGTAGTGCAAAATCAAAATGTAGTAGGTGTTTATGTAGAATTTTTCTAAGCATGAAACTTGGAAGGAAGTTGTTTTAGTAAACGTCGAGGTTTCTTGGGCTTATGACAGTTTCGATATTCGAAAAGCATGCAGTGCACTAAAATATCTGAAACCTTTGCAGATATCGAGATTCTTGAGACTTTCACAACTATCGAGCTCACCATGAGCAACGAGAGCCTCGTAGATTCTCAAGCCTCTAAATGGCGTTACAATACGCGAAACTCTTCAAGTGTCACAACTTTCGAAACGCACAGATTCATCATTGTATTCAAAACAAACATAATCTTGATTTCCTAGAAGAATAAATATTCAGCCCACCTAACAGCTTCGATATTCCTTTATAAATAAACTTTTACACCTCAACCAGAACGATCCAACTTATAATTACAACGTCTACCAATGAAAACCCGCCTTTTCCTGCAACCTCGACGCTCAAACTACCCAAAGTTTGTCGCCCCTCCTTCGTCTCAGTTGCCATTTCTTGCGCCACCTCAAGAATATCAGAATTTATCTTTATGCATCTTGAGACGGTTCCGTGTTCGGTGTCTTAACGTCGCACTCGGATCCGCGAGCTACAAGAGCCGCGTCGCGGAGAACGGCAAAGGGGCAAGTCGAGAAACGGGGAGGGACGGGGTGGCCTAACCCTTTTGCTTACGCACCTGCACACAGCACAATTCGAAACGTCCCCTGCACTTCCGTGCGCAATTAGTCACGAAACCGGCTGAATAGTCGCGCGACGGTGGATGGGAATCGGAGGGACGGCGTACCGGGGAAGGATAGGCGAGCGAGTAATTCGCGCAAGGGCCAGGAATGGTAATTAAGGAGTTAAAGGGAAGGAGGAAGCGACGCTTTGACGGCGGAAAAATAGAGGCGCTCCTCGCGTCGGCTCCACGCGGCCCCAGCTGATAAGGCTGCGTATCTACATGTATGCCGCGTACCTATCGATTTCCGAATTCTCCGACGGAGCAACTTCCTTGCTGGTGTTCCTTGATGGCTGCGGCGGTTCGTTTATATAATTGAAGTATCGAAGCATTAATTGGGGATCTATGTAACGAAGCTTAATTGGCAGCTCGGGCTTCTGAGGCAGATTAACAACTTCGCGGGAAGAACGCGAGAGCTGTAACCTGGTAAGGTAGTTAGCTCGTTAGAAGGGTTGACGAAGCAGCCTGCTCTATCGGGTAACAATTATTGCAGGTAAGTCGTCAGGAATCATTCTCGTGTTTCGGCTATCTTTTTGGAAATGTTTTTCGTGAATACGGGATTTGGAATTGATAATGGTTCGTTTTTGTTTTTTTAAGAAGTGAGTGGGGGTTCGGTTTTCAAGCATTATTTGTTATTAGTATTAATTCTTGGAGGATGTAAGGATTTTGATAATTAGGGGGTGAGAACGAGGATGATAGAGGTTTAAGTTCTTGAAACAGTTACGAAATTCGAAATAATCTTGGGACAGCTACGAGTGAAAAGGGTCTGACCTATATTGGTTTAGGTTTCGCTGATACAGAACCGATATTATTATTATTACTATTATTGTTAAGGGTCTTTATTGCACATCGAAACAAAAAAAAAGGAAGAGAAAAGAAAATAAAGAATTTGAACACAAGACTGTCGCAAAAGCGAGGTTCAGTCGGAAAATTGTTTAACAACCTAGTCTTAAAGTTATTCTAAGACTAATTCATTTTAAATTTAACCTCCAATAATTAAATGTAAATATTTTTAATGCATTTATAATTCAACCAGATTATTGTTATACTATTCAAATCATTCATTTTAAATTCAATTAACCTGCAATAATTAAATATTTTTAATGAAATTCTAAATCAACCAGATTATTTTTATAAAATGCAAATATTTAGGATGTTTCAAATGTTTTTTATAGAGTTAATGTGACACATACAAAAAGGGGTATCTTCATGGCGCAGGTGATTTCCCAGGCTCATCTGATACAAAAAATTCGAAAAGATTCTTAATCTGTATAAGTGTCGTTATTGCCCGTAGCTGAATTAACAATTTTTATAAAGAAATAACCGAGATGTTTCTCGGAGTACATTCGAGAAAAACCCTTTTCGGGAACTGTTTCTATGAAACCTTCACTATTTTGTTATTTCTCAACAAAAATTGTTAACTACGGGCGATAGCGACTCTCATACGAATTAAAAAACTATTCCAATTTTTTGTTTCACATAAGCCTGAGCCGTGAAATGACCTGCGCCACGAACATGCCTCTTTATTTTATAGATGTCACATTAACCCTATAAAAAAATTGCAATAAATTAAAAAAAAGTCATTTCATTTTTTTTCCTATAATATAAAACTAGCTGAATAAATACCAAAAACATTTATTTCATTACACGTTGTATTTACCCAGAAGAATGTCTTCAAAAATAGCTTAATTTTTGAGCCGATCAAAGTAGACCGATCCCTTAAAGTCTGTAACCCAGCTCGCCCAAGAGAGCTAAATCAAACCAACCCCAGAATCTATAGTAAAAGCTTATCCCTCCATAGACATGAATACCATTATGTACAACTCAAAACGGACCCTGCATCCGGCGAACAGAGAACTACCCCCCACCCAAGGGTCAACATCAACGTACACCCCCAAGCCCACCATTCAATTCAACCACTAACTAGCCAAACCGCAGCGAACAATCGCTATCAGACAGTCGCGCGGCTACCGATCGCCTTCATCGATTCATCCACCTGTCAAAAGTCGCCGGGCGTCTCTAGTTTCGCAATAAAGATCTCGTGCAATCGGAGAATGCAACGGGGACTGCCGTCTGTCACGCCTTTATTCCCCGGCAGAGGAGGCAGGGAAAGGTATGCTGGCTGGCTAGGAGCAAAGTGGCAATATACGTGGAACGAGGCTGCAGGGGTAACAATGCGAGCAGAGAAAGGGGCTAAGCAGATAAAGGAGGGAAAGAAGGGGACGCTCTGTGTGCTGCCTTGGCAAAGTTGGGGCGGCGACGGTGCCGACGGGGGAGGGAGGGATCGGGGGTGCACGGGCGAAACGCTGAGACCCAAGGTCTGGGCGAAGGTGTCCCGGGTCATCCGGAGACTACGTACCCTCGTGCCAGGTTGACAGGGCGATCGTGCCTCCTGCTTCACGACGCCACGTGACCGTCGGCTCCGGGGTACCGGTCGCAGCGCACCGTAATGTCACGTTGCTCCCTTCCCTCACCACCATGTCCGTGCTGGTAGGGTAGTCCAGGATATCCGGGGGCACTGAAACAATCACCACATTGCATTGACTGGGAAACCCGCCTCCCTCGTGTACACACGTAACCAGCGAGAGCTCGCTCGCGACACCGCCAGCGCGGATAGATGGCTATCTGGGCAGCACCGGGGCCCCGCCGATCTACCGGCGCCGCGCTCTGCATTCGCAAATACTCTGCCCCTGGACGCGACGCATAGCTGGCCACCGACAGATGGGGGCTCGCTCGGCTGTCCCGTCAACAGGGATCCGATTGTAAAACCTCGAATCGCTCGGCTGATCGCGAATCCGCTCGAACCACGTACCAACCTGCCGGTACCACGATGCTGACTGCAGCCACGGGATCGAGATGTCTCGTGTCGGGAGTGTAAGTCGAGGGTGCTTGGATGTGATGGGTATTTTAAATTTTGGGGGAGGGGGGAGTTTTGTAGGGGACTGGAGTTTAATGATGAATTATTGTGGGTGAAGATTAAAGGATTGAGGTATGAGCTTAGGGGTAGTAGGGTTTCAATTAGTTACGATGAATCAAATTGAGTAGTTTCGGACCAGACCTGAATAAAAGTTAATGAAAATTCTTATTTTTTATAAAAAGAAACTAAATCCCCATTGAGACCCCGTTGATAAGGTTTTACCAACCCCCAAGTGTAATCGCAAAAGTGTAATTTTACAAAAACCGAAGTCGTTTTAGTAGCAACGAGAATGGGACATCTTCTGAAGATACATACCATGTTTGGAGTAAATTGGGTGATTGGTTTTCCAGATATGCTAACCAATTCGAAAAACATCATTTTGAGAAAAACGTGTTTAAAGTTTTAGGTACTGTTTTTTTAATTAAATTTTTTAAATGTTACTTAAATATGTACCTACAAATATAGGTATACAGTTTTTAAAGAATATAATTTGGGGGTTTCTCTTAAAAAAAATCCCAAACATCGCGCTCCTTTACAGACCCTCAAAATAAGAAGACCCCTTAAAAAACTTTGGTACTTTATTTTTAGTCGTAATAGGGGATGTTCAAATGACGGTTCTGTATTCTTGAGTTCGCAACTGAGGGACATTAGGTAGCTTGATAATTCCAGTGTGGGAACCTATGTAGGTAAACTGTGCTCTTGTTTACTCGCTGTCATTTTGAATAATGTAGGTTTACGTGTTTGTAGTTGTGAGGGTGGCGAAAGGTGGTTGGCTTGACTCGCTGCATTCTGCTTATTTGCATTCAGCAGTATCGATTCCGCTGTCCTGAGATTGATGTTTGATGAAAGTGATTAGGTTGTATGTACGTACCTACTTTGTATTACTGCAAGACGATCTTTCAAAGTGGAGATCGAATTAATTATAGCGCCGGGAACAAAATTCAGACGTCAAGGAGTTGACAGCAAAAGTAATTAAAAGCAATGTTACAGGCACGTGCAGTATATAATTAATTAGGCGCGGACGTGAAAACTTTCCCTATGAGGTCAAAGAAATTTCTCGCGCAAAGCAATAGCAATTTCGACAAAATTGTTCCGTAATACAAAAGACTCAACGCACCTCCCCGAAAAATTTCACCGTGCCATGTAACAAGCGACGTGTAATATTAAAAAGCGACTAAACACGCGCCGACCAAAGGTCCTTGCAAAATTAAATTTCGCTGCGAGCACATCGACGCGCTCCAGGGCTCCTTTGATATTTCATTATTCGACGCCCCGCGTTTCCGAAATTCTGCTTCCTATCGCGCGAAAATGGGCAACGATTGGCAAACGCATTTTTCCGCCGGGGCCGAGCGAGGAATTTCATTCGCGAGTAGTTTAGAAGGCGGAAAAATAGAACGGAGTCGAATATTGCCGCCATACGCTGGCAATGGCCGCCAGACTTCCTCTACCGCGAAATTTCAAATAATTTCGTCGCGCAGAGACTCGCACGGCTTCAAATATTATTCGAAGTAAAAATTTTCAAAGAATATAAATTTCACCAATTAATTAAAACTTAACTATTTCAATGTCTACGGAACTCTCCAAGCGTTCATATATTATCAGAAACTATCACTGTCTTTTGTAAAAAATTTTAATTAAAGAAAGTGTTTTCGTCACTTAGAAATAAGGCCAAGGTGGTCCAACCCCTTAATTTCTTTGAGCTTTGTCACGAATTCCGAATCGCCTCAGATGCACGTGATCTCGGCAGATATTGTGAAAGGAACGAAGCCTCTCGCTATTATTATATACTCGATTCCAAGAGGGTGGGATCCATCAGTATGTAAAGGTACTCCGCCACTGTATGAATAAGCCATCTGGCCAAAGATATTCAAAAGCTTCCATTGACCAAATCCCTGTTTGTCACGAAGACGGCCACTCTCGCAACTAGCCCTTTCTAAGAAGCTGGGCATCTCGCTCCTCCCGCGAGTTCCGGAATACGTGTTCGGAAGGTAAAGTAGACGTATAACGAACTCCGCAGAAGAAAAGGTCGCCAAGTGTAACGGCAACTTTTTAGCCGGCTTTTGCGCGCTTACAGAACTTGTTGCCCTGATTAGAGTGATGGATGTCCTTGGGACCTAGGGGTAGTAGACGTTTTGCTGATGGTCAATAGCGAGTTTCATAGACAAGCAGGCAAGTTTACGTACACCTTCCAAGGGGACCTTCTCGGCAAACTCCCGGAACTCCTTGAACCTAATCAACTCTAAAACATAAATAGTAAACCACCCACATAGCTTCAATAAACAAAACACATTTGAAGTAAGTAAAAGTAGCTGGAACTTTCAAAGAACTTTTCCAAGCAGAATGCATTCGCAGACAAATCGGCTTAGACCTTAAAACCGAAACTTTATCCTGTGAGCGGTGCGCAGAGGTAAAATCAATCCTCGAACACAGGACTGTTTTTCATTCCCTTTTCAGTCTTTACAAACGATGGAGCACGTGAAAGGATTATCGTTTGTATGGAAAGGGATGAATTCTTCCAAGGAATCACGCGAAGTTGTCGGGCATAAAGCAATCCCGGTTGGGCATCACAGATCACAGACAAAAACGTCAAGCGACGCGTGGTGCAATTCGTTTGGCGCTCTGACTACGTCCCGCGCAAACGAGCACAAAAAAACCGTCGCATCCGCAGATAGTATATTTATTGATACGGCGAAACAATCGCAGCCGAATTTATTATTTCACGCGTGTACGCTCAGCAACGTGCTCTGTTGTTCTCCTTTTGCTCCGCTCTTTGTTTTTCCTACGGCGACCCCTTTCTAGGCCGTAGATTGCGCGGAGCGCAGCTTTCGTCGCGCCCCGGCCCCCAGCAATTTCAACGCTGTTTGCGAGATTGCGATCTCTGTCGCGGACAATTTTGCCCTGATTTCTATTTTCTGCTACTCGTCTTTATTACGAGCAGTAATGAACTTCCGAACTGTTGCTGCGTCAGCGGCGAACGCGGGCGGCGGTGTCAAGAATGAGTCAGCAACATTGTGACTTTGGGTGGGTTTGTTGCAACATTTTAATATGACAGAAGTTTGGAAAGTGGGCTTTCGTGAAAATAATCGCGTTATATGCGTCCACCACTACGCGCGCTGAGGCTTTCAATATAATGAAATCGGCAGGTTAAAATGTTTCGCAAATAGGGGACACTTGGGACATTTGTTCTGAAGTGTCACCGTGTTCTCCATTCGAGCAGATTGAAAATATGAGCAGTGGCCTGTGTGTATCATTTCGCCAATGGTCATATCAATTTCCATTCAGTCCAGCCATCAATTCCGGCGCCACTTTTTTTGTACCAATTTAGACCCATAATTCTTCATCATCGAGATCCGTCGCAGTAACAGATCCATTATAATTGCCACCAACAGCCATTGTTGCAATCAATTTCGTAGTTTTAGATCAAAGAACTAGGAAGCATTGTACCATCTTGAAACTTTCATTTTTCCAAAATTTTTTGATACCGAGAACATTATTTGATGAAAATGATTTTAATGTAGGTGGTTCGAGGTCTCGATAAATAAAAATAAAATTGATAAATAATATTACTCTACGTGATTGAAGTTGCGCGAAGGACGTGGCGAAAATAGAATTCACAAAACTAATACGAATACGCAAAACGTTTAGTTATGGTTGCAAAAAAAAAATAATGAATTTTCAATATCAAATTCAATTTAATATAGTCTCTTTCCTGGTGAGGTATATGCAATCCAATTTCACGCGCAGCATTCAACGCATGCACGACCTGGACTACTGAGCCATGTCTGACCAAGCACCGAGCGTTACTACTTGGTCAGCTTGCCTGGTACGCAGACAGTCTATAAAGGAAGCGGTAAAGGAAACCTTCCCCAGCTTTTTTTATCCTCAATTCCTGCGCTGCAACCATGGCATAATCTTTGTCATATACTTGTCATTTTCCTTCTCATAAAGTGGGCTACAAGCGTGGGTATAATAATACAGAATTAATTTTGGCCAGGTCAAGAAATATCGCGACTTTGGGAATTTATTTCTAAGTGACAAAACTGTGTTATCGATAAATATTTTTAATGAAGATAGAGACATCTTTGAATAATATGTACAATTTTTTTCAAATATTGAACAATTCCGAAATCTTTAAATGCGTCTTTCTGGAATCCACGTTTTCCGAAATGGTGTACACTGTAATTTGAATAAAACTCTATGAATTTTTATACAATTTTTCACAGATGTTCTTAAATGTATTCTGTATCATCCGACCATCAATTTTTTCGATATTTTAATTTTTACTTGACTCATGCGCAAATAAAGTCCATTTTCTTACACACCCTGTTCCTTTGCAATCACAAGCTTCTCCAATCCGCAAAATTCACACGTGTCATCCCACGTGCCAAGCAAAACAACTCTCAACAAAATCATTTCGTGGTTGCAGCGTCAAACTCGCCTTCCCCATGGGCGATTAACCAATCGAAGGCGCGAAAGCGAGAACAGGCTACTTCATAGTGTGCAACGGTCAAGTAGGGTAACGTTTCCACGATAAACAAGGAATTTAACGAGGGCTGCGCGCGATAACGCTCAGCTTTACGTCCATACACGCGGCCCCGAGACTCCGTGTACCGGAAGTTATGCTTCGCGGCACGCTTAAGGGCCGCGCGTTGCCTCGTCCATCGGCTAATGGAATTCCAGGAATCTCATTCGAAAGTTAATCGCGCGTTTGCATCCGGAGCATCGCCGCGAAAGGTATCTAATTAACCCTCAGAAACAGTCGCGCTAACTTATTTACGAGCGCGCATCCCCGGCGAAGAGGAAGGAAGAACGCGGTCGCGTGGCCCCGTGCAAACATAATCTCGTCAGGTTTTTTTCTACTCGTCGTCTCCCTACTGTCCGTCCAGCTGGCCCCGAACCGTCAAATTATGCAAACAGCGGACAAAGTGACGCAACGGGCCCGCGAGCAACGAGCGTCTAGGCTCGATCCGTCGATAAATCGTGGACGAAAGGGGTTGGTGGGAATAAACAAATTGCAGGGGTGGCCCGCCTCCGAGCGCCATTCTCACGCCTCGAGCAACGCTCCGTGAACGATCGTTACGACCGATAAAGAAGAAATTTAACGAAGGGCCACCGTCCGGCTAAACCATACACCCGCAGCACGCGTACTGCCGTGCTCAGCGACTGGCAAATGGGCTCCTTGCAAGCCGTGGGAAGGCCGGCCAGTTATTAGGGCGAGGGGGCACGAGTCGCCAGGAAGGTGTTTAATAGCTCGCCAAGAGTACAATCGCCCTCCAAGTTTCGGTGCGCGGTGTACACTTTACATACATTTGCATCCCGCTGCCACAAATCCCACCACCGCTGGAACACCACCACTACCGCGCGTTCAGGTGTCTCTATCTTGGCGGACAGACTCGTCCAGCGACTGCTACCTTGATTGCACTGTGTCCAAAATACGTTAAACGTTTTTGATAAATCTGCTGTCCCCTTCGCGTGCTTCGAGGGTTGCTATTTTAATTGAAGAGTGAGCTGATCGAGGTGAAAGGTGTGTCTTTACAAAAGGGGGTGTGGCTCAGTAGGGCACTTAGGATTTAATCTTGAGGGGAGCTGAGTTGAATGAATAAAAATATTTCTAATGCAAGTTCAATAAAATTCATTAGGTGATTACAGAAATTTATTTCAAGAATATAAATCCTGTTTCTTTCCTTTTTACAAAGTTATTTAATTACTTCAGTTGTAATTACATTAATCCCTATTTTCATTTTATTTTCAGGGTGCCAGGGTCTCCTCTCGGGGTGCGCCACTGTCTTACCTACAGATTTTAATTTTCTAAAGGTCGTTAATATTTTAGCAATGAAGTTTCGATTATCACTTCAAATGCTATTAATCGCGACGAACTCTCCAAATCTACTTCTTTAGTAGAGAGGTAGAAACGCAGCTTGGAGATTTTTTTCGCGGGCGTAACTTTCTAGCGAATCAGGGTTCATTACAGAGACATTTTCAAAACACCTCGATCCCATAATCGCTGTAAACTAATTAAAACAATCATCCGGTTATTAACTCGTACATAGAGACTGCAGAAAAGTTTCTAAGCTCACTCAACTACTACGACCTGTCAGAATGTAGAATCGAATCCGTCACAACCACGAGTCACTCTTTAAAAAGAACCCAAAAGACGCGCACCTCTGTCAAAAGCAGCGGCACACTCCCTAACCGTCGTGTTCGCACGGCGACGCGATAATTAGCCTTCGCCACTCTGTTGACTAAACTAATCCGAAACGGAAACGTCTTAATAACCAACCTGCCCGCTTCCCGCTCGCATAATGAAGCGTCTAGACGATATTAAACCGCGCGCGTCTTTAATTTAGCCGCGCCGCGTAAGTTTAGAAGTCCAGGGCCGGCGATACCCGGGACAGGGCGCAAACTGCCTGGGAAAATAATCAAGGATTAAATATCGGTGTCTCGTGGCTGCAATCACGGCCTCCCAGCGACACTGCGCGGTGGATGTTGAAGGGGTGGGAAAGTTGGGGGGAAGTTTGACAAGTTGGCGGTAACAGGAACGCTGGTACCAAGTGCCAAGAAAGTTCCGCGGAGGGATCAGTTGATGCATAGCCGCGGAAGAAGGATGCGCCACGCCAGGGAAGGACGTGTTCCGCGGGGCACAGGCGTCAGAGTTAACGTGCACACACGGAAAACGCTGACTCTGCCTGTTCTTAGTCGAGTTTCACAAGAGCCGGTCGAGGATCCACGAGTTTCCGGGGACGCGGGATACAAGCTCGACCAGCCACTGGGAACGGCCGATTCCCCTGCAAGTGTTTCGCTGTTCTTGCCTTAGTCGATGCAGTGCAATCTTACTAGGGGTATTGACTAAAATCTGCGAGACAAGGGTATTATTAAACGCGGGCCTGGGTTGTTGGGGTTTTAAGGCGTTCTTGGGGAGGTTGTACGTTCAACGCCATCTTGGTTAGACACTGGGGATCCTGAAATTGAGCTACACACACTGTCCTGCTGGTCATTGGAGTTGGAGTGCTCTTTGTATCGCGCGGCGAAAGGAAGTGGAGAGTTTGTTAGACTTAATGGGAGGGGTTTAGTGGGGTTGCTTTGGAATATCGTTGCTGCCGGAAGAAACGAACTGTATTCTGTGTCTTCTCGAGAAACAGATACCATCTTCAGGAAGACTTTTGGAGTGTGAAGGAAAACGGTGCTAAAATCGTCTAGTATTACGTTCAATGGAACCTTTGATACTTTACTTACTGACAGGGAATTAAGCGGATACATACAAAATATCGGTTAATTCGAACTGGAACTCTTTGGGAATACCGGGGGATTTTTGTGGAGGAAATTTTGTGGGTTAGGATTGTTGTAACGAGTTTGAAAAAATAAGTAAAATACTGTTATTATTGACAGTACGATTGTGAATGTGTTTAACGAGTTTTCTAAATATTTGCTGACAGATCCAACAAGGGAATATCTCGAACCAAGAAATTAAAAAAATTCTGAAACTTTGTGAGTTTGTAGGGAATTTTGTCCTCGTTACAATGCAATTTTTGTTTGCTGACAACGTTCAACTGTAAAATGATGGATCTAATTAAAAGATGTAACTTTTATCTTGAAAATTTTTTCCTATCTCTTACAGTTCGCAAGTTATAACACAAAAATCGGAAAGTAAACGAATTTTCAAAGATTAATTTCGAGTGAATTCGGGCAACGAACGAAAATTGAAATTTCTCACAAAGTTTCAGAATTTTTTGAATTTCCGGGTTCGGGATCTTCCCTTATAAGGAACAGTTGATTTTTAGTCAACCGGTCGATAAACGCTGGACTATTAATTGGCTGCCGGTGAGTAATGTGTTATGATAAATAAAACTATTTTAGTATTTACGTCATCTTTCTGTGCTTCTTGGTACATTGATGTAGTTCGAGCAAACTCGCGATCATGGGAGGAAATAAATTTAACGTAACGTGACGTGGAATGAAGTTTAGCAAAATCCTACTGAAAGCATCAAAGTTTATATATGCAGCACACAATCTGACGCAAAATCACTTGTTGCTGGATACTTTGTTAAAGTTTGATGCTTCGAAATGGTTTACCACTCAATTATTTAATATTGCATTAGAAGTACAAATCCACGATCAGAAAAAAATATCGCGTCTCACATGAGACTTTACTCTCAAGAGACAATTTTTTCATTATTTTATTATTTTTCAGTTACTACGTCATTATAATTTGATAAGTGAGATAAATTTAAAAATGTCACCTGTCGCGACTATTTCCATCCCATAAAAAACTTCAAAAAAGTAAAGAAATTACGCCCAGTACATGAAAAAGTCGAGCACGAAAAAGAGCATTATCACCTAAATCACAAAAATAGGAAAAATAATATTAAAAAATTAGAAGAAAATTATAATAATATCCATTATTTACATTTAATTGTTGCCGAGATTTTTGTCTCATGATAGAAAAATTTCATGTCAAATCTTATGCATTCGCACCTTTATAATAAAATTCAATATCAAAAAGTAATTTCCATTGTTGTATAAATGTTTGAACAATAAACCAATAAAACTACTGACTGTCATTACTAGTACTTAACTTAAGCACTTATCTAAAAAAAATCACTAAAAGCTTTTAATTCGTACACTGAAATTAGCTTCCAAAACGATTCTATTACTAATATATAACTGCAATTTAAATAATGAATTCCATTTGCTAAATATCTCCAAGGGTTAACGTGTAATTACCAACTACTTCAAGGAACCCAGTATTGCTGGACATCGGGTCAGTATTGAGTTGGCACATGTACCATCCTCTGTCCGTTTCCTTCGTGTCTTTGATGTGGAGGGACCAGGTACGATGACCGCTATGTGTCACAGCGATCCGATGGTTCTTCGTGATAACATGAGTTGCGATCGTGAGGATCGTCTGTGTGTCGACACGAAGCCATGCCACCTGCAGCAGAAAAGTTCAATAATTTGATTAGAAAGACTTCGAGCGATATCGACGTCCATTATCAAATATATACACGGCAGGAGAAACGGAAGCGTTTAAAATATCAAAAATAGCAAAACAGGTTAAAAGACAGAAACTAAACCACAGATCGCATCACACGGAATTAGAGGACTTCCCAGAATAAGCTGCGCCACCAATACCCAGAGAGTTTCTACCCAAACTGTCATTTTTTATCCTCCCTTTTAACCAACCCGTCTATACATTCTCTATAAACTGTAGCTTCCTCCCCGGTGACATAACGATCTAACTTCGAGTATCCGACTCCGAAGAATCCAAATTGAAGTGACGCGTCGTATATCCCCCAGCATATACGTGACGATCGCGTCACAGTCAAAAGCAATAAGCAGTTTCCGCCTTAACGCCCGTTAATGGCGTGATGTCGTAAACTGAAGGCTCGCTGGAGGGAGCAGGTGGGCCAATACGTTCCGCAAACAGCCAGCAAAAATAGCGTTGCGCCGGAATACACGAAACCGGATACTATATCGCTGTTGGCGAACAATTGGGCCGGCGATCCCGCCGGTGGGCCGGGTGAGAAAAAAACTAGGCGAGAAATATCAAAGCGTTCGCAACGGTCCACAATCGTTAGCGCGCACCGAAAGGAATAACAATTTGCCTGACCTAGATGTCGCCCATTCCATATAACGTATGCATTAAAAAATGCGCCCGGCTTGCCTGCAGTCTCTCTCGTTTTATTCAATCCTCGCCACTTCCGATTATAAACCGCGACATTACTTTGGGTACAACTCGCGCAACCATCGCGCATTGTCTCCGCCAGCGCGGCCAAGACATTCCCGTTAAAAGTACACGTACCTTGTCTGGCGCCTCTAAAAAGAGATTCCAACGGGAAACAAATCCACCAGCCGGGGCTCTATTTACAAAACGTCCGTTATACGGAGCCTTCCGCTTTCTCTGCCCTCCCCACTCCCCCCTTTTCCTCCCGCTATTCCTTCTGGAACATTTCCTTCCGCCCGCGTTCACCCCCCAGCGGTTCACCCCTCGCGACTCATTGTCCAAGAGCCGCGACATCGCGCTCGGCTTTACCAATTGTGCTCGTTAGACAAAACGCGAAAACTTCGTAATTAAAAATCGTAATACACTCGACGCCGTTTTAAAACCGCGCATACTCGATCTCTTTTCCCGGGACTAGGCGCGTCCGCCTCATCCGCCCCGCCATCCATTTGGCCACGCGGAGGATGCACTTGCCGCGCATTGGTGTCGGCTCGCGTGTCCGTGCAAGCACACCCTCGAGATTCTACCCCTCACAGACAGCATCGGTGGTCGCAGGTTGTCTTCGAAAGTTTCTCGAGACTCCCCGATAGAACGAGGCAGTCGCGAGCTGGATTCAGGGGATGTAGAAAATGTCCCGAAGATGGGGGCGTGGTGGGGGAAAAACAACTTGGGTAAGTAGAAAGGAGTGGGGGGAAGGAGAGGGGGTGCAGGGTGAGAATTGGTGGGAATGCAGATTCTTCGAGCGTGATAAGGGAGATGCGTGCAATATGTTTCTTGCGCGTGGGGTGGTTGTAACATTTCTGTGCGAGGTGTCCCGCGATAGAATGTATAAATTGTAGGCGAAGAAGAGAGCCTCGGGGAGGGCGCTCGAACCAGGGTCTGCGGGTTCTTTGAATATAGGCAGCCGCGGTACCAATTCTTCCAATGCTGACTCTTCGGTGTTAGTATTTTTTGAACTCTACAAATATCCAAACTAATGGGGCGCCACCTATGTGGCAATTATAGGACGTTACTAAGATACAGTGCACTTAAATTAACTGAAAAGGGAAGTTCAAGAATCAGTCTATACCGTACTGTACGTAAGTACATACAGACGGTACGGTATAGAGTTATACTTGAACTTCTGTTTTCAGGTACTGTAGGTATGTAGGTACATACAGACGGTAGACTCATTCGATTTCAAAAATGTGATAGAATTTGATCTTGGAATAAGATGACTTTAAGGCATCATTGAAAATCGTACTAGTGGCGCCATATTGGAAAATACAGTAAAGTCTCGTTAGCCGCTCGCTGGGACCGGCGTTGAGCCCGTATCGTGAACGGAGCCCTAATTCCGAGTGTGAGTTTCTCGCTTCTTTCTGGCCGAAGGTGGGAGCGAGAGGACCGCTTTGCCTGCGCGCACGCCAGTCGCGCACGCAAAGGACGGAGTGTCAGGCGTCCGAAAGACGGAGCGAGACAAAACAATAACGCGTTGTCTGTCTCGTACTGTCCTAGTTCCCTTTCAGTGCCTTCGCTCACTCTCGTTCTCACTCTCGTTCCATCTCGCTCTCACCTCCGCCAGACAAGAGTGAGACAGAAGCAGTGGGGATAGTAAAGAGTCCGTATCGTGTACACCAAACCGAGCCCGTAACGAGACTTTACTGTACTGTGAGATTGCCATTTACTAAAGTAAGCTCTGTAATCAAAGTACAGAAGAATCATCCAAAACTGGGTCCCTCAGATCGCCTCCTACAAACATCATTTGAACGATCTTATTTTTAAAACACAATACCATTAAATATACTTTTATCCGCAATAAAGTTTCCCGCCATGCCTCACATACACCTCTTTTCATTCAATTTTAAAGATGAGCGCCCTTATTGAAAGACCCTTTACATCCACAACAGGTCCACCTCTCTTCTCCCACAAGGAGCAAAGTCGTTCTAAATTACCGTCAGACTAATTACCCAAATTCCCACATCCCAAAGCACGCAACCCAGCGCTGCTTGCCAAACTGACAATAAGCCTCGGTGTACAAACGATTCCCGCCCCTGCGTCGTTACGATCCCCCCGTCATTGTAATCTCCGAGTGGCACGTTCGCGGTAGAAACTTGCTTAAATAAACGCCAGAGAAAGCTGCCTGCACTTTTTGAATTCTGCCCACCATCCCCCATTCCCCCCGCGCAGCCAGTATTCCTTTTCACGCTGCATCTCGTTCCCCTGGACTCCGCAGCGTCCCCTTCTTTCCACCGCCAGTGGTGCGCGGTTCCGGCGCAAGAAACTCCAAGTAATCAGAAACTCGGTGACGCCTCTTTATTTTCGTTTACGTCACTCGCAACCGCGATAGCCGTGTGCACCCCCTACCTCCTCCCCTTGCATTCTCCCTCAGCCCGTTTCACTACCCTTCCCTCCTTGCCGACCAGACTCTCAGGATGTAGTTGTTTAATTTAGGGGGATATGGCAAGCCTTCCGCCGGACTTCGATCCCGTGAAAAATGACTCCGGGAAGTTCCTCGCCGAAGAATAGCCCGTGGTTACCGCGCGATGATCGCTCATCCTTTCTCCTTCGATTTCGCCCTCTATCTTTCCCGGCTCGCGTGCAGCGTAATCGAGCGCCGCGATAATCAACGGAAGAACGAATACCGGAGTCTCGGGGCGATCGGGAATGATCGAGCAGCTGCCGATGTTCCGATCACAATTTCCTCGCCGCGGCTACTCCATCCTGGCGTGATGTTTATTGTTATCAGAAACGTGAACAGGAACCGCGCTCTTGAAATTCGAGCCGTCTATTCCCATTTCGATCTAAATGCGATCTGTATACTGAATGCAGTAATCATCTACGAATTCACTTCGGACGAACTTAATTTTCTTCGCTTGGGAATGAGACCGCGTTACCTGACTTCTTCATTTGGGAAAGAATTTGCGCGTAATTGGAGATGATGGACGCCTTTTCTTGGAGTTTGTCACTTTATTGGACAGCGAATGGGTTTTGGGATGGGACCATGGCTCAAGGGGACTAGGCAGTCGAATAATCGATTTTTCTTATTACAGTTTCTGAAAGTACTATCTTTTCTGAATAAAATGCCGCTTGGTTTATAGTAAAACTACCAAAATTTGTGATTTGGCAGCTAAAAAGGTCAATCAGTAACTTATAGCATCGCCGCTATCCAGAAACTTTGAACGACTTTTTCTGGAATCTTTTTTTCTCTTGGTTTTGCCGTATTTAAAAATTAGCGGAGGTTCGGATCGACTTGAAAAAATTACAGGATGTGTAAAACATGTGCAATTTCCCGCGAAACCTCTGATATGGTCCGTAAAAATTCAAGATTTTCACCAAAAAAATGACACAGTCGCGGATTTTTAGTAGCGCACAAGAATTTCAAAGACGATGTTCTCGAAAATGGAGCGTAACTTTAAAAAAAAGTTACTGTTTCTTTTCGACTTGTAACAAGTAAATATGTCGAGAAAAAGGAATAAAATTTTGTGATATTGCTGTCTTCGAGTGTACCTATCCAGTTCCTCTTCGCTCACGTGTATCGTGATCCAGTTCCACTCTAATTAACAAAAGAAACGCGCACTGGCGTGGAACCTTTCGAAGCTCGGAAATAATCAAGCTGCCGACGTTTTGATCTCAATTTCGCGATGTCCCCCGATCGTGGATATTAAAGGAATATTAATGAAACAAGGAAATAAGTCGCGGATACTCAGGAAATATTGAAAACAAGAAGAACATCGAAAGGATATCGTCGTCGAAGTGAGCAAAGTTGGAAACGAAAGTAACGATTGCATCGCGTTTCAATTTACAATTATATTGTGTTCAATATGATTGCGCAGACCGGAGTTTGCAGACGTATCCGATTCGCTATATAGTGTATTTATAATACTTGTGAAATCTGCATCGGTAAATAGAAAAACTTCGCTTCCCCTGTTGCCGTTCACATGTTGATTATCTCCGTTACATTTTCACGTTATTTTCTATTTAATTCGACACGTGCTCGCATTTCTGAACAGCAAACTCCGGGGAAAATAAAAGAAACTGTGTATTTTAATGAGCGCGCCGTGGATGCGATATTCGATTGCAACTCCGATTCCAAGCAGCGTTCTGAAAGCTAGAAACATTATAATGTCCTTTAAACCACCCATAAAGTATCCGCTCCTACAAATTGCTTCATCGATCTTTCCCCCGAAGCAGCGACTCGACTTGAAAAGAATAAGAATACCTCTTTAACGATTGTTATGCATGCAATAAATCGCAGCATTCATTTACAAATGATCCATTCATCTTTCACCGTGTCTTTTGGAAGAAACGAATGTGTACGATATAAATCTGTAATTTCTATAATCCATCGATTCCCCTGCATACACAAACTCGTTATCCTTGGCTTCTCCCCCATTGAATCGCCGAGGAGACAATGAAATACTGTGGCGAGCCGTTTTTACGTTTGAAATTTAGAGAGATATTTAGCCATCCAATCGGATCCCGGCGATCGAGTAGCTGTCGATACACCGTTCGCCAATTTTCACGTCGCGACTTCAACGGCGGCGTCGTGACGAGTTATTTAATCCGGCGATAAAGCGAAATGAGCGGTTGAAAATATTAACGTCGCGTTATCGATATAATATAATACCACGTCGCGTTTAACGTGCCGTGCAGATTAAGTTATTATTCACTGCTGTTTGTGAATTATTGAACGAATGTCCTCGGGTATATGTGTACACCAACCGGGAAAAGTTTCGGAGCGCTCTATGAATTGAAAAAAAAACAGGGATTTTATCCTCAAATAAGCAAATCCCTTTGCCTGATAAGATATTAAATTGTCTTGGAATCAGAAACACTGAAAGTGTTAATTTTAAATTAGAAAAATGTTTGTATATGTGCTTTCAAACTTTTCGCTGGGAATGTACATCGGAGAGCTCGAAATAGACCCTACATGCATTTTAATTTGACTTAACAATGATATCTTTCAAGCTGCAATTAATAATCATTCCATCCCACGTCGAATAAAATATAACGAAGCCGTCAACGTAACAGAATCTTGAGGATAACGTTTACCGCGTGATTCGACATTTATATCTGTCAGAAATAATGTTGCCGAGTTGCTTGATCCTTGCGACATGTTTGCTCGGTCATAAAAATTACATTTCTATTATTTAAACAATCCGAAGCAAAAGTGATAATATTCTTCTGCATTTTCCATGCGTGTTATTTGCACGCCACGTTCCCATTTAGTTCATATCATTCTTGTAGACCAAAGAGGAAAATCGGACGTTACGGTTTTTGGGTACATGTATTTTTGAATTTTAATTATAGCCATTATAACACTTCGGTCTTTCGAAATGAATTAACCCAATTTCATCTGGGCTCCCAATAAACCTGGTCTTCAATGGTAACTCGAGTTTCCCAGATTAAACAGCTCAATGTAGAATGTTTTTTTAGATTCAGCTGCTTTGTAGGCAAGTATTTTTATTGTTGCTACTACAAGGATCTTCTTTTCATCATTGTTTCCATAATTATCGATCGAGGGCATTGAATAGACGCTTCTGATTTGGTATCATGTTTACCCCGAAACATTGATCTGGATATTATCGACGATACCGTATCAAGTTACATAGTTTCAAAATTGCTTGTTGTGTATGCATGGCCAAGTAGTTAATTACAGTATCAGCGACTCGATCAGATACGATTGACTAGGATTTGTCGTAGTTGTCAAGTGCGTGTTTAGTTCATCGAACTCTGTCATAAGCACGTTGGGAACGCTGTTAATTAACGGCACGGTCAAATTACGAACGGTGACGTTAGCTTTACTTCCTGAAATATATTTTCGTTAAACCAAAGCGCATCAAACGACAGATTTTTATCAACAGCCAGTGACTGGAAACCAGTCGGCTCTATAAGCGTTAAATAAACTGGAGGCATAAATTCGATAAAAATTATACAGTTAATTATATAAGTTTCAAGCCGTTAGATCGTGAAAATTTATTAAAACGAATCGATCATTTGAGAGTTCGTCCTTTCAACTTTCCTTGATGTATGGAATATTGGGCACAGAAGAAATTCGGAAAAATAGCAAACAGACAATTTTGTAGATATTTTTATCATTTCTGTTCAGACGACAGCAATATTCTTACTGATCTAAATAAAGAAATCAAGATGAATTTTCTTTGACAAAACGGATACATATATTTTTGCAGAACTATTTTTGCACTTAAAGGAGCAACATTGAAAGAACATTTGGTAATTTTTTTGTAAAAAAATATTTACGTTTATAATAAAAATACAACGACATCAAAAAAGCCTTTTTAAAACCGGTGAGCAAGATATCTCAAAAACTACTGCACCAATCTTCCTAAAATTTTATGGGCTTATTTTTTATACAAAAATTTACTAAACGATCATCAATCGGAAATCATCAGACGGAAAGATTTTGTTTCAATGTATACTTTCGATTACATCAACGAAAAATGGCTTCACGTTTATCACTAATGGCTGTTTTTCGCCAGAATTCAGTTCACATTTAAAACCACTTAATCCTTCCACTAATTTAACAATTGCTCCGCAAAATTGTAAATATGTAGTAGCAAAATACCACCCAGCAAGCATCCTTGCAAATCTTTTCTCAGATGTTCTCCTTCCCCATCCACTCTGCTGAACAAGATTTCCCCAAAACCCCTCTACTCGCAGTTTAGAATAAACTCGCGGGCAGGATTCGAGCATGAAAGAGTTGTCATTGTACATAGGTATTCAAGTGCCGTGAAAGAATCATCGAGAGAGGCAGGGTATAGCCAACAGCGAAACAGGCATATTGGGTTATTCAAATGTTCTCGCGGCGTGCCACGGCGCTGGAAAATATTGAATATTCTGGCGTGTAAATATTGGAAAACTCCGAACGCGGGGCAGGCGGCTCCGGTTGGGCGGCGCTACAGCCCTGTAGTGGTAATCGTGGCAACGTTTACGAGCGAAACATGTCCACGCACGTCATTCACTTTTTCCACGGCTCTGTGTCCACGCTCGTATTGGGGATGAAAAGATGGCGCGAGGGCTGAGATTGTATAGTCGACTGAGCACGGAAAAATGGGAAGCGGAGGAAATGGCAATTTTTCACAAATTGCAGTGTCCCTTCGTGTCTCTTTAAACTGATTTCAGTGGTACTTCTGGTGTAAACGAATAATGATAATGGTAATTGTGGTGGTGATTATTAAAGTTGGGTAAGCTAAAAAAGTAGAAAATTAAGATCTCTCTTATTTTATGTTATATGGATTTATATTTCAATATTATGAAAGGATTGTTGCAAAATAATCGTTAAGTAAGAAATTACATGATAGTGTCATTTTCTGAGTAGCGAGAGTTTCATGTTCATTTCGATAGTGGTGTAAGTGATTTGTTCTCTGTGAGTAAGTGAGAAAGGAAATAATTACATATTTTTGTATTATGTATTAACTTTAGATGATAGGCAAGAAAAGAAAAAAGAAAGAAAACGTGAAATATATATGATTATGCTGAAGATTTGAGAAAAATTAGGAGAAATAGTGGCAAAGTCATTAGTAGCAATGTATTTGAAAATAAAAATTACTTTCGTTCGTTATTAAATTGTGAAAATCGAAAATCTATCTTTAAGCATTTCTGCAATTCGAGACATTTGAAGGGTTACAAAACACATTGACATTAGAACAGCACATGTATTGTGAAACATTTTGTTCAAAAACCAACAAATATTTTTTAAAACGCCCAAACGCATCAGTCTAAACATCTCGAAACAAAAAATACATGACCCACACCACCTTTATAATCACCGGCACAATTATGGTGCAGGTCTTGTTTCAATGTATCAATAGTTTCATAATAATCTCATTCTTCCGACATTTCTGTGAAGAAAATTCTGATAAAGAACACTAAACCATAAACATCGATCGAAAATTGATAACTTCTGGTGATATTATCGAAATAAAAACATGCCTTGGAAGCCACAGCATCCGCGAAGCTTCTGAAGGTTCTATTACTAAGTAGTCAACCGTCTTTCCAGAAAGGATGAAGAATTCAGAAAGCATTTTAAAATTACCCTGTACTCCAGAGAACTGCAGGGACTCTGAGTACAATTTCTCAGAAAAGTGTGCTTGAATAATAGCACCTTTCCACTCTGCCAGTGGAACATGAGCCCATTCCCTTAAATTACAGAGCCAAAAGAATTATGTATACGTCCAAGGAAGTTTCTATTCGAAACGGAGACGCGGGAGAAGGCGAATGATGGACACGTCTCATGACAAGGGTCGGTGGTCAGGTCGCGATAGAATTCGACGGTTTATCAGGGAGCACAGAGGCAGGCATCTATCTGCGCGACGTCAAAGTTCGCCGGGGACAGTGGGCGAAACAGCAGCGAAGAGGGACAGAGGTGAAGGGTGAATTCGATGCAAGTACAGAGGGATAATTAGCCTCGACGGGGCAATCCGCATAATTATTGTCCACGGATGACTCTGTCCCTGTCGGCCGCCTCCCTCCGCCCTCTTCGTTCCACCCCCACGGAACCGGCGTTTTACATCGACCCACAAACATTCCCGCCACGATCGAAGCACGGTATCACGTCGATGATCCGAACAACAACCAATGAACCGCTTTTACCTAAACAAGGAATACCCTGTTAATTGTAATCGCTCGTGAACCGCGGCCGTGCTAATTACAAAGGTAATCATCGTAACGAATGTCACGCACACATAATCCTTTCGTGGAGCCGAGCCAGAACCAACGCGCGCAGAGGCAGCTTTCAAATTTCCGCGTAACGACGCCGCGGCAAGTGCGAGTGTGATACTTCGGACGTACTAACGTGCTCGTTGATATTTGAGGAAACCATTTGGCCAGCGATGGGGACTGACTTCACGGCTGCTCGCGATGGTTAAATAGACTGGATGAGCAGGTAGCGATTTAGAGTGGGGAGTGGGAAGTAGAAAGTGAAGTACTTGGCTTGGATATTTGAGATTCTTCCGTGCCTGAGTGATCGCGATGTAACGGGGAGCTTGAGATACTATCATTGCTTCGAATACTTTGTGGGGACCTTGAAGTCTTCGATTGGTAATGGGCGGGGATATGCGGTACTTATCTACTGGGAATATTTATTGCGTCAACTAGAAATCCTATGGAAGAATCTTCATGGACCCATGATTGATAAAGCAGTTGGTGTCCAAGTTACTTTTTACAAAGATGTCGGTGATTGTATGTCCAGTTACTAACTATCGCGCAAAAGTACATTTTGAATATTAATATTAAGGGTGTAAGTATTTTTTTTATGAAGCATCTACACAATCTTTTCCACCACAATTTGGTTCACATACTTCTCCATGCTGCAGTAATGATTACAGATTTTATTAGAGAGAAATAATTAAAATTTGTAGCAGTGCAAGCGTTTGAATGCATTCGCTGAACAAAAAGGGTTCCCATGTTGCTCACGATTCCGGCTGTTGTGCTCATCCGAAGTAAAAACATCAAAATGATCCTTAATTAGAACGAGTTCGGTTATACCTGGTAGCAGAATAAAAGAAAGACCGACAATTAAAAAAATGGCAGCACTGAAGTTTGAACCGCTTCGCGGGTTATAAAAGTGAGAAAAGGCTATAGCCAAAATCGTCCTAAATAAGAATCATTTTGGTTTTTTAGTCGGAATCACGGCAACCATGTGAAGAATTTTTTTAGCTTGCCACAAATTTTAATTATTTCTTTTCAACAGAATTTTTAAACACAACTGAAACATACATAAATATATAACCCAAATTGTGAAGGAGAAGGTTGTATAGATACTTTATAAAAAAATACCAAAGAAAAAGCGCGTCTTACACTATATATTCGAGCGATGCAATAAATATTCCCACATACTGTATTTAAGAGTCAAAACTACTACCACTTTGCGACAGAACATACATAGGGGAGAGGTGCTATAAAAGGGACACTTTTGTTTAGCGTCCATTTGTGACAATATCAGTATAGGTATTTAAAAAACAAATATATCACAAGAATGCGTGTTTATTTCCCTTCAATAAAAGTATATTACAATCTCATAAATTGTAATAAAAAATAACAAAATCTTCGATTTTCAAATAAGTGAGAAATTTCCCTTTTACGACTATGTGGTTTTAAATGAGACAGTATAAATCATGAAATGGACACGTTAATAAAAATAAACTTACTAAGTATCACAATTATAACTGTAAATCTTAATGATACAGAACAATGGAATCTATGAAAAAATTAACTCTTTGTACAATAAATCATCAATATTTTTTAGTTTTCTTTATAGAGTTCATGTGAAATGCGTTTAGAATTTTACAAATTCGATTTGTCCCATTTAAGACGTGTCCCCTTTATAGCACCTATCCCCCACCTTAATTCACCATCAACTTCGGCAAACCACGAGTGGATGGAGAAGAACCCCCATTCATTTTCATTAAAACTTGTAATAATAATTAAGTCTTCCTCTCAACTGTGAAAACTCGTTTACATTTGCTACAATATAAAACCAGACGCGTAAAAGCTTCCTTCGCAAACCACCCAATACCGAGCCTTTCCTCCAACAATCGACCTTTCAAGCTTCCTTCGCCCACTTCTCCACACCCCGTCCCAGCAACCTCCCCCACGACCGCGTCCTTCTTAACCCCGTCCTCGCAAATCCGTCCCAAAAAAAGGACCACCCCCTGGTTGCATGGTGTCGAGCAAAGGAGCGGGCTGAATTTTTGGCCGCGCGCTGCTATCTAGATAGGTGCCACCCAGCTAATACAGAGTTGCTTACACGCGCTTTGCGCGAGATCCCGCGGCGTCTCAACACGCTCGACGGATACCACCGAGATATCTGTCAAGCAACCCCCGTCACCCCCCGAGTTCCTTGCCCGAGCAGAACAACCCGGGTAAAAAGCATTCTCCTAGGGTGTACCTTGACGGTACAAGGCGTTACTCACGCCGCTGTCAGACATCATTTTTCATATCTCGACCCCAGGAATATCCGCCGCCGCGACGGCTGACATTTCCCGCCTCCCGAGCCCCAGCCCGCCACCCCCATCGCGTCTGACGTCGACAATGTGCCCGCGTTGATTGAATCGTCGAACGTCGAGCTGGTGCACCCTCTGCCCCCAGTGCCGTTGCCCCTTTCTCTTTCTGCCTGCTTCACCGTCGCTTTCCGGGCCATTGCTGATCCCTCGTCAAGATCTGACACCCACGGCTTGATCCTTAACGAAATTCCTGCCTCTAACACTCCGAGGAATTGTTTTAGAGGCGAGGAGCCACCCGCGTTACTCCACCCACCACGGTCCTCAGGGCCAGCAAGTTTTGCCAGTTGCCCTTAGTCGGCGCTCCTTGCTCTTCGGGGGGCTCCAGACAAACACGGAGACACTGTACCGCGCTTTCCACTTTGTATCAATTATGTATTACAAACTGGGCTTGTTTTCTTGGATGCTTGAGTGAGGAAGACATCGAAGATATTAATCCTCCTCAGTATGAATGTTGTGTTAGTTTGTCTTTTGGATTTTGGGGGTATGTGTGAGTGTTTATTGTTAGGTAAGGGTTTTGAAGAAGGTTCAATGTGGTAATGAAGCTGGAGGAGTGTATTTGTAATTGCAAGAATTAGTTTAGGTAAGTTGGAGGAGAGAAGAGATGTTTTTGAAGAATTTGATTTTGTATTTTTTTCTTGGGTTTTCGTCTGCTTCTGATTTTTGTTAAATTCCAGCTTTCACAGGCGGAGCTGCCCCTCCTTCGATCGTTCGACGTTAACGCGAACAGAGTACCTCGGAACATGACTCATTGAACGTCTCGGATGATATATTTTCCAGGACTATAATCAAGCCAGCATTGTGTGCGCTCACACTTTCCTGGCGCGGTGACGTTGACGGTAATTGCAGCCTGATACAGTGACTGGCATATTTTTTCGTGATAGCACATCTCGTTTGGTATGTTTACGTCGCGATGCTTTAATTGAGAGAGGCGACCTATCGAATGGCGCTTCGAGGAGCAAGGTAGAATAAAAATTGCGATTTTAGAGGCAAATGGATCGGAGAGAGCGGAGGAAAGAATGGATGGACTAGGAACGCCATTGCAACGTCCTTTTCGATGTATAACAAAAGAGACTTTTGTAATCGGATATACTTAGAGTACTTGGACTTCTTGGATTTTTATAATTTGATTATTACGAATTTGGTACCTAATTAAATTACTAAGAATTGGATAATTTGACTGTTAGGAATTTGGTACCTCATTAAGTTTCTACGTATTTGATAATTTGACTACTAGGAAATTGATACTTAATCAGATTGCTAAGAATTTGATAATTTGACTAGTAGGAATTTGATACCTAATTCCTAAGAATATTATAATTTGCAACGTGGGATTTTATACTAGGAATTTGTTGAATACTATAAAAAAATTAGAGGAAACTATCGATTAGAGAAGATTATCTGATTAATATTTTATCAGAATTAATACTACTATGGTACAGCAAGCAAAATAAAAAAAGTATATGAATATATCATATGTTATTTATATAAAATAAAATTGTTAGTTTTCTATACAGAGAAAAATGTGCGAATCCATCATATCATAAAATATCGAAAAAATTTCAAAATTGCACAGGATCTACATCCCACAGTTTAGAGACACTCCGTATAATTCTGTGAAACATTTTACCCAACGAATCTGATCGTGAGACTAGTTACCCTTCTGCTCTGTAGTTATATTACTCCGCTACCCTGGCCTACTTGGATTTCAGTACTCAAATTTCTGAAATCCTGACCAGCCCCAGCAATTCAAAATGGAGAAGACTAGCAAAATTACTGGCTCATGTTTCACCACGTCTAGACTGAAAAGTATTTTCATTCACCGCAACGATATGAATATTTCACCTTAGAATCAGTGAAACCGATGATTGTGCTCTATCTGTATTTCGACTTTAATTTATTTACGAATCCCCGAGTTTAGCTGAGCCCCGCCGGAAACACTTCCAACTTTATTCGCCGTCTATTGGAAGCCGAATAAGCGTCTCGTAAAGAATGAAATTGCCTTTTGCTTCATTCCCCGCGATACAACCCGTCGTTTCAATTGGCTTCCCACGAAACCGATAGCCCCGTTACATTCAAATTTCACGCGAGAAACGCTAATAAAAATGGCGTGTTTCAAGTTTCCCCGTAAAGACACGGGGACACTGCAATCTCCAGCGAAGGACAGGGTGCAGGTAAAGGCCTGTCAGTTCTTATTCGGCGTTCCTTTGAACGTAAACCAGCGCGGCAACGACTGCAGGCGAACAATTTGCGAAGAGGGATTCAAAGGAAATAGTTAAACCACCAGCGGGCAGCGCTAATGGAGTTTCGTTGTAACGGAAGCTTTTTTAATGTTACAACGTGAAATTAAACGTGAAAATTTATACACTGTTTTTCCGCAGGGGTAGGTAAACACTAGTATACATTTCCAGTGGATGTTGAATTTAACTTTTCTTTTTTGGAAAACATTCTTTGAGCACAAATTTCATTTTGGGTGGATCATAATGAAGAAACTTGACGAATTTCTTGCAAGTTCCGAATAAACACTAATGGTCACATAATCGCAATTGTTGGAATTAATGAATGGCAGAAGAAAGTCGAGGGAATGCAGATTAAATTGCTATGAATCCCAAACTGATTAGATCACGCCAATGAAATATTCAAAACTGCAATAAAAGTTGCTCGAAGTTCTTCTAAAAGGGACATCATTAAATTTTCCACCTGCGGTCGCGATGGGAGCTAAAGTACAGCTGGAAATGAATCACTTACGTAAATGAAATGTAATTCTGCCCCTAAGAGGACAAGATTTCTATCTCGTTTAATGTTAACTTGCTCGTATGTATGCAATGCGAGTGTTTGCCCCGCTGGAATTCGTTACATTATAAACGTCCATGAGTTGTTAATTAAAGTTATCAAGGGCACACAGCGCGCTGTCAAGTGGAAGCCTTTGTATGAATTTTTATGTCGAAGCATTTGAAAATTAAAGCAGAATTGTAACTACTGTTGGATGAGAGAACGGCCTCGGAACACTCGTGCCCTTTTTGCATAATATGTGTAATTATATCACTCATTCTTTTCTACATATGCTCTCTAAATTTCATTGCCGTATTTTTAAAATTGATAGAGCTATGGCAGATTTTTGTAAATCGATGTTGACCAACTGACCTTACCCGAAAATTTCGATTTTTTTTAAACTGTGTAGGTTTATAGAGTACCTCGATAGAAGTATCAAGCAATTTTTCGCTCTTGTCCATTTTCGGTTTTTCGGACTGAAAAAGAATTGGAATATTCGCGTAAACCAACTTCCCTTGTAAGCCAAATAAACATGACACGATCTATGAGTATTTTTAATCGACTTCAAAAAGGAGGAGGTTATAGATCGCCCCGCAGGTACCTATGTATTTTTTTTTTAATGATGAGGTGCGGAAATAAAAAATTGATAGTCGTATATTAAATAAGGGATACAATTATTTTTTAATTTTTAATGCATTTTTATTTAATACAGTTTTCGAAGTCGGTTTTAACTTTCTTTTAATAAGTATATTTTTCAATATTCTATACTTCTTTCAATATTAAATAAAGAATAAAAAATAATGTTAACAAAGAATATTTTTTCCTGACAGAGCTATAATTAAAATTAATTTCATTTTACAGTAATAATGCAACTACAAAGGAATCAAATTTTTAAATATTTTAGACAGTTTTACAACTTCACTATGTTCAAAAAATATTGAACTTCGCAATGTTTGCAGATACCTACTTTTCTCAAAATTTACTTTTGGCACTGAGGCTATTTTCGCATCCAACGGTACAATTTCGAGAATCCGGATCGGCAAAGCTGACAAATAACGCAGGTACCTAGCTGCGAAAAAGTGGCTCGAGCACGGCTCAGAAAGCTTCTAAACGAGACAAGTATTAACCGCACTGGCGGAGTGTGTGCGCTGAGACACGGGGCTTTGAAAACAACGCGAATGATAATTGCATTCCTTTGTGGAAGTTGCTTGCCATTGTCTTCCCAGGCCCTTCTCTGCAGCGCGACGAATTAACAGAGATGAAATCGTGTAGAGGAGGCAGTTTTTTCTGCCCGAGCTTCATTAGAGAGAAACGGCCGACGGAAGATTGCGCGAAAGTAGATGATACGCGTAAAAGAACTTGACAGATAATTAAACGCGCTTAACACGTCGCTTTGTGCAATTTATTAATATGTCCGCGAGTGATTCTCGCGCGGCGGGACTCGACGGGGCTCGAAAAAACGCAGTGTGTATTCAGAACTGTGCGAGTAGTACGATGCCTGCGATCGCTGGGGACTCGTGGTTCGCTAGGAAAATAAAATTCTGTTTATATAGTAAAACGTAACTGTACGTTCGTTGGGGTTGAATTTACCCTCGCAACCATTACTTTAATAATTACAGAATAACAGAGTTGTGATGGATCTTGTGGTATACTTGAAGAAATTCAGCGCAATCTTTTGCAGAACTTTGAAACAATTAGTCTCATTTAACGAGTGTTTTTTATATTCGCAAAAAGCTGTAATCGATAAAGGTTTTCAAATTTCGTTGATCACGAAAACTAAAGTCGATTGACGGTTACATGTATAAAATAAAATTCTTTAGATTGTTAACTTTGACAACATATTTCAAGGTCTTCGAAATCGGTGAGCAGTATCCTTTTGTAAATAATTACCTTCTTCTTTTTCCACGTCACTAAGGATTGAAGTGCTTTGTGTTGAATACCACAAGGATGTTTCCAGTTTACGCGATAAATCAAGTTAAATGGAAATATGGTGGATCGATTATTCTTCGCGAGGAAATTCGGTTTGGTACCTGGGAGCGTGGCTCCATGCATCGCGAGAGATACTGAACAAGAGCAAGTCGGAAGAATGACATTTTGCACTACTCAGTGGCTTGTCTTGCCATTTCGCCCGCGAAATGTCACTCGCGTGCTCGGCGATGTGCATGATGTTATGTACGATCAAACAGAGAACGTACGAAAATGTCACATCTTGCTCTGGACTCGTATCGTCGCCATTGTTATCGATGGAAAAATAGCGTGACTTACTTGTTGTCGAATAATGGAACTTGCACGAATGACTGTATGCTGTTTTAATCCCTCCTTTTGTTTTAATAGTAGCTTGTAGGGTTTTTCAATATAAATGACCTTTTTCAAACTATTGGGTTGTTGGGAAAGTTCGCAGCGAAATTGCAGGAAAATTCGAAGCAACGTTGCTGCACAGAATTAGCATTTTACTGAATAAAATCGCATCGTTTGTGAGAATTGCATAATAAATCATCTCTTATTAATCCTACCAAATACGGAATAGAAAGTTCATCGCTTGTATAATCCTATCGAAAAACGCTACGACGTTTCGGAATAACCCGATATTATAATCTTGCTCTTACTTGACGAAACTTTGTGTCTACCATAAACCATAGCTTAGCTGCACATGAGCAGCAATTTTTTAAGAATGTTTCTATTGACACATGATTGAAGTCAAATTGTTTTAACACGATTGATTTGATGTGGGATCAATATCACAAATTTTTTATGAGAAATTTTGTAATAGAAGATCAATGTTAATTTGTCCAAAAACATTTTCACCTTTTGCAAATGAATTTTTAAGGTAATTGAGTCTTCGTGCAGCATGTGTTTTAATTAGAAATCACTGATCCTGAAAATAGGTTTGGAATCCTATCGATTGGAGTCGATGAATAGGATCAAATCCCCTCGCGATTTTATTTCATTCAAATTCCCATATTAAATGGTAAATAGAGCGATACTGTCGTTTTATGCCGCATCGATCGACTTCAACAAGTCGTCGCCCTTCGTTATAGAAGTGAATTATCGCGCCGCAATCCGAGATGGTACAGCTGATCCTTCTTAAAATGAAATTGGGAGATGCATTCCTTCGGAAATGTTGGGAAATTACACGGCTTTATGGCTCGAAAGCGTTTCGTGCAAGTCACGTGCCCGTAATCAGATATACACGATCGCGTTTTGCACGAGGGATAATCGTCTGTTTTGGGAAAACCGATATTCAACGATACCTCGGTAATGACGACTCTACATAAGTTACTAAAATCAGTTGAATAATGAACCAGCTGCTTACTCTTTAACTTGTTTGAGTTGCAATACCCCTGAAACGTTTATTTTCATTCAAAGGAAAAGGTCGTACAAAAAAAATAATTAATTAATTAATTAATTTAAACTGAGAATCTTAACTTCTTTTACCTTCACTACAATTTTTAACCTTCCGTGGTTGCACCTTTCTTATGATCACAAATTAGATATTGGTCACACGGGCTTCACTGAACCCAGCGTCAGTTTTCAGTTACTGTTAATAGCTTAACTTCCCAGTGATAAATTTACATTCATGTTCTGAATAGTCTTTCCCTAGAAATATAAATTTTGATACGTTGAGATTTGTATTTAAAAAAATGGTTGTGGATAAAAGCCATTTTTCTTTAAATTCACAAAATTTTTAAATTCTATTATCAAAGTCTAAAAATTTACAGAAATATTGGCAAGGACATCCAGGGCTGTGATGTACCACGAAGGGTTAAGTCTCATTGTACATAACACCAAAATTCTGCCACGAATAATCATAACTGCATCCCCAATTTATGACAGAACTTTGATACAATCACACTACAAGCTAAAATATCCTCCCAAAGGAATAACATTAATTCTTCTCATTAATATTAAATAATTTCCCACACTGTTGACTGTATCATTAAACTTCTTAATTTCTTCCACTTTGTACAGAGAAATTCAACGTAATTCAAGTGTTTCACATGCAAAACAATAAATATCTTGTGTAACTAATTAAATATCATATTACAGGCGATTACCAAATTTTAAAACACTAAACTAAATCTCCATTCAGCTTAGAATTATGCTCCAAACTTTCCTCGAGTATTTCTCACCCCCAATCGTTCGTGCTTCGTTTAGAACTTCCCCCAATTACTTAGATTACCTTTATTCGACATAATCGCGATATCCAGCCGCGCTACAAGTGTCGCCCGCAACAAATGATCGTATCCTGAATGGGAGGCAGGGATCCTGGAACACGCGAACCATTTTCCTTCGGCTCGCTCTACTAACGCCATTCCGCCGTAGAAATAGCTGTGCGATCATTTCTTATCCCCGGTGTCTGTGTTTCTGTTTCTCTTTCGTTTCCCATTCCCCGTCATTCCCACCAACGCCGAGGGAAAAAATGACACAAGGATCCCACGCCGGGGCGGAAACGAAATTCGTTTGATACGATTCGTTCGATGCAACGGTTCTCAATGCCTCGGGGGTTTAAAAGGTCACCAGAGATTGAACGTCAAAGCGTCCTAGGTAATTCTAAATAACGCTGAAATTTTAATCGATGCCCCACGTAAGTGAAAATCTAATTACGACGGTAAATGAACGTATTAAAAATGAAAATTTTGATCTCGCTTACGACGTTACTTCTACCCGCACCGCATGTTTGCAGAGCGGAAATGTGCTTGCGGTTCTTGACCGTAAAACTTGCAATTCGAACGAAATGTAATAAAATTGTTCACAGTGGCCGATTCGCTGTGTATTTAGGAAAATATCATAGGACCAGAAAACTGTTTGCTTTTAGATATCTTCCTTTGATAGAAACGGAATTGAAAATTAAAATTGCCACAATTTGTTGGAGTGTAAATTATTAAAAGTGTAAAAAATTTAGGGGTACAAAAAATTAAAATATGGAAGCGGAACGCTCTGCATTAGTTAATTCCTTAAATTGTAAAAGATTTCAGATAGTCTGGTGTATAAACTCAGAGATGACTAACCTTTTTGCAAGGCATTGAAATCGCGAAATTTCGTTGACTTTACCGTCAAAACGCATTCGTTTCGTCGCCTTTTTTTCGTCAAAGATGCATTGTTTACTGGAACAAGAGTTTGATCAGAATTTCTGGTGCCGCGTGGTATTTTTGAAACACCTTTGTATACGTGATATGTTTTTCCGCTGTTTTCTGGTCTCGACATAGACGCATTGATCGCGATACGTATTTTAAACATCGACAGAAGCGATAAAATATGGCTGCTGAGGTTGGCAGTAAGCTTCTGCCAGTATAAATAAAACGAAGCTAAACAATCCTGCAAATGGAATTTCAGTGAATAGGAATTTCATAACGTGAGCCGCACTATTTCGCGAAATTATTTGCATCTTTAATAAACCGCTCTTTCTTAAATGTATTACCTACGAAGCTGACTTCTAACTGCATTAAGGAGTTTAAATGAAATCAAGTATCAAAATACACTTTTAGTCTGCCGCTATAAATTCCATTCATTATTCACTGTCCTCAACTTTAACTACAAATTCGCAGCGGGAAACCTGGCAGCTCGTCATTTTATACAGAGTGCAATTTAATTAAAGATATATATATATATATATAATAATTATAGAACTACCCAATATTAATTCGAATTAATATTGGGTAGTTCGATAATTATTCTGCATTGCAATGTAATTGTAAATTAAAATCGTATTGATTTTACCAACTTTCTCTTTCAACGGCTTTTAAGAGTAGAACCTTCAGAGATTTTCTATAATTCATCGCGGATATCAAGCATTGCTGTGTTTGAAAAATTCATGTCTTCCTAATGTACGAAATAAAATGCACATACAGATCTTGAAATAGCCACTTTTAGAAGATGACGCATATCAAAGACTCGTCTTAGCAGTTTTTAACCCAGTTTGAAGTATCATTATAATTCAAACATATTCGACATATAGTGTTCGACTAAGTGTTAAATTTTTAAGGGTTAATTGTGTTTTGTGTAAGTTACAAATGTTAGGGTGTAGCTTTAGAAATCTATCTGCATGCCTATTTAGAAACGGTACAATAGAAACTTTTATGTTCCTAATCTATTTTTATTTTTACTCCAATTTTTTTTCATTTTCACATTTACTTGCAGATAAAAACGAAAAAAAATTAACTTTCAGCTGTGTTCTGAAGTTCTGTTTCGCTTTCGCAATTCTTTTAAATTTTTTAGAATAAGTAAGTCTTTCTCCAAAGATCGACATTAATCAATACACGTGAAAAGAAACCTGGACGCGTTTTCCACGCGGCGACAGTGGATTTAGAAAACGAGAGCCGATAACAGGAACGGCATTGACGGCGTTGCCAACAACACTTTGGTTCTAAAAATTGAAAATTTTCGAGCTTGCTCGCGTACCAAAGACAATAGGGCAGGCATTGAAAAATAGATGGGTTCAATCCATACAGCAGATTTTTTCAAACTGTGATGCAGGATAAGCGTGCAACGTGTGTGAAAATCTAATGAAATTGAACTCTGCATTGAAACTCTAACTAATATTAAATCGATAAAACGTGATTCTATAAATATCACACCAATGAAATCCTTATTTTCAAAAATCAGCTGATAATAAGTTCGCCTCTATTTCTCTGCACCGCATTCCTCCATTTATATTTTGTTTGTAAATGGTGACAACGAAAGCCAATAACTATATATTCTCATAAACTTCGTCAGGAATTTGTGACAGGGGAAATTTTGATACTAACGCTGGATGAAACGGTGGAAATTTCTGACGAAACCGGGAAGAGATTTAAAAATGTTCCCATTTCTCAAAGTGCATTCTGACAGTATCTCATAGAACTTAGTTTATGTTCCCGGCGGGGAATGGAATTTAAACGGAATACCCGGAGCAAAAGGTGTCTTAAGCCACGATTTTATGGAATGCTGCATTGTGCAATGAGAACACTCGTCAAACGTGTTGCACATTTGAGGAAGCGGCTTAAGAATCAACAGATCCTGTGATCCGTGTTTCAAGTTCACTAATTCAAACTAGAAACACATTTTGAAACGAAAGATATTCTGATTAAACTAATTATTCTCGAGGAATACAGTTGACGTTGTTCCCTTCTTTAAAAAAATTAATCATAACTCAAAACTATCTATTAAATTAAGTCGCAAAAATTCTCAGGCAAAGTTCGAACATTGTAGAATATATATTCATCGTTGAGAATTAACAGTTAAAATTAGTATCACCATCTTTAATAAAAAAAATTGAGAGAAAAGGAATTCGAGAAATATTTTTGCTTAAAAAATCGTAACATTTTTAATGTGCAATGTTTTAAGCTAAAAATTTATGGTTATACTTATAAGGTGTGGCACTTCAATAAAAAAAATATTTAATACATGAAATTACTGCACCAATAGTATCATTTTCAATGATGCCTCAAAGGTATTTTACCTTAAGTGGAGACACCAATGTGTCCCCATCTTTGGAAATTTATTAAAAGCAAACTATGTAATAAATCTTTTTTATACTTTCAGGACTTTTTATTGGATACTTAAGTTATACCAGTATCGTTTTATATATTTATTTAAAGCAGATTTATAAGTTGTACAGGAGCAGAAATTTAGGGCTGCAAAAAATTTCCGCTGGCTCGGTTGACAGTCTTCGGAAATAAAAAAAACAAAAAAGTTTTAGAAACTATATGCGTATGGCTATGGCACGACGAGTTCGTTTTTAAAAATATTGAAAAATGACAAAATAGCGAACCGCTGAAAAAATTGTGAAATTTGTTTCTAGTAAATTAACCTCTTTCGTTGGAAAAAAAATAGAAGGAAACGACCAATCAAAAAATCTCCGGTCGTGCCATATCCATCCGCATATAGGTAATTTCTAAAACATTTTGGTTCGTTGATTTTAGAAACACCGTTTCATCACAAAACTGTCAACCAGATTTTTGCATCGCAAAATTACTGGTCCCGCACAGTTTGTAAATCTGCTTTAAATAAATTAAAAAAAAAGATATTCTTATAACTTAAATACCCAATAAAAAGTCCCGAAACTTTAAAAAAGATTCATTACGTAGTTTGCTTTTAATAAATTCCCAAACATTTCAAGCCATTATAAACCCCCTTAAATTCAAATTTAGGATCATTTTGACCCAATCTGACAACCGAGGGTTAAACAATACTTTCCCAAAGAATACAGTTCTCTAAACCGAATCTAACCCTCACCCTGACTTCAGCTTTCAAAGTCAAACGTACAACACACAAACCCTCCACCAACCAAACAACTTTTCCAACCACTTTACAGAGCCAATTAATTAGCATCATACTGAATGCTTCTTTTCCACAAACATTCCATTTCCTTCGGTCATTACTCCCGTCCGATTGCGATCGATCTCCACCGCCGGCAAGTCGAATGCAAGACACAGGGCTCGGAAATCAACGTCAATATCCCCACGCGTCATAAAGGAGAGGAGCTGAAAAGGGCCCGAGTGTTTTATAGTACACAAGCAAGTTCTCGTGCAGTCGCTGGGAAATAGAGGAAAAACGTGTTTGCCGTGGCACGAATGCATCGGCATCGATAGTGGCTCCCCCGTTCCCGTTCAGGCCCTCCGCTATTCACGCGATCCGAAACTAAACAACCGTGAAGCAATTTGGTCGAACTGAATTGTTTGACGTGATAAAGTCCAATTAATTCCGTGCAATTGCCGGGAGCGCGGGGCCACAGCGCGATATCGTCGTAACGTCGAATCGAAATACGTCGGGGAGTCGAGAATGGAGAAAAATGCACGGTAGGCAGAAAGGAGCGGGTTGGAAGAAAAGCGTAGCAGCTCGTAGGTCAGCCGCGTAAAGGGTGCATTGTACTTGCTAAGAGTATGGATCGAGTTCATCACAAAGGACGCGATTTCTGAAACCACGTTTCCTAGTCGCGGGACCATAAACTCCCGTGCACTCTGATTTCGTCACATTCAACGTCCGAAGCCCCGGGAACTCCGCAGCCTGATCGAGTGAATCACCGAGGGAGAGTGAACCCCCGTTGCCTGGGAGCACGTGCGCGTATCCCATGCGGAAAAATTCAGGAAAGCATCCAGCAAATCTTTATCGGAACAGCTCGACTAGGTGTAGGCTTCTGAAAGATCGTTTTATGAGGAAGAATTTTTAGCGAATATTTGCCTCGCAGATATCGATAACTGTGGCGATAAAGGAACCGGAGCCCCGCGTGAACCGGGATGAATGTCAGGCGACAGTGAGCGCGTCGTGTAGGTAATAGCTTCGAAACGCCAACATCCCGTGCACATGTTTACCGGAAGCTTTTTCATCGTTTCAGCACGTGGAACAGCACCTACCCTCTCACCCTGCGAGTTTCGGCGCCGTCATCTTCCCTCTACCTTCTTCCCGGCGTGCACGTAACACATAGATATGCATCGAGGAAACGTTACTCCACTTTCCTTGACTACTTCCCCCAGCTTCATCTTCACCTTTCGATTCACACGGTTCTCGGCAGCTAGATTACAAGCTACCGTTCCCGTTGCCACTGTTGCAACGGCTGCTCCACTCGTAATACACGTGAGAGAGTCTCGCCGAGAGCGAATGAAGTTCAAGCGGAAATTTCTAGAGTATATCCAGCATCGAGAGGGAGGAACGGGCGACTTCTGGCAAATATTTTGCGTCGATAAGTGGAAGGTGGGGCTGCATCCAATGCGACCGACGCTCCGCCGTCGCTACGCTCTCCAGAGAGCATCGCTGATAAATCCCCATCCCCCTTCGCGAGTGCAATTTTTTTGCTGCGCCCGGAGCACTTGTGCTGGTAAAGGCGATCGAATAATTCACGTGTGTACTGTTCGATACTTCTGCCCCAGCAGATGTATGTGAAAGATTCTTTAAAAGTAACATCTCCTCAGCGACAGTGTTTATTTATTATTCGTAAAGGAACTAAGTGTGCCAAAGCGATAACCCGATAGCGTTGTGGTCTTCACTGCAGTGGCACAATTCTGTTATGCAATTAAGATTTCATACATCGTTTCCTGCTCCTACAGAAATAGGATGCATCGCGTTTGAAGGGGAATACACACAGCTTCGGCTTTTATAGGACCGTTCATTTGGTAGCTTTCCTCTGCATCATCGAAAGGTACCCCGAAGCATTTCCGTGGCTTTACACCCATTCACGAAGTTATTACCACCATCATCGCGGTAATTCGCCCCAGCAGACTTTCGTTCGGCAATTTCCTAATCGCGCTATCGCCGGCGTAAATTTAATAATCGTGATACAATTGTGCGCCGCACACGAACGCGGGGGAACAGTGGCTGCAGGGGGTAGCTAGCTATGCAAATTCAACGGTACAATCGTATTCACAGACACGACGACATACCAAGCTTCCATCCTACTTAGAATGCCCTCTATCCTTCGCTCCCGCTAATAATTGCTTCGTCTACCAATGGCCCTTGCTTCGACATAAAGGCTGCAGCCGCATCTCAAGGTTCTATTTCGTGCCCCCGGCCAATTGTTCCCTACCCCAGCTCAGGCAATTAACGTTATCACAGTATTAATATCTGCGGTCTGACTCGGCGGAATGAGCGAATTGTGCGAAATACAGCCCAGCACGCATCTCAGGGCCCCGCTCTTGTTTTCTCTGCCTTCACTTTCCTCCCTCACTTATCTGAACCACCCCCCGTTCCAGCATGTGCCAACCGCCCCCCTGCACGCCACTACGCTCGGCTCCTTAACATCCTTGAGCACCGAACTACTGCCTTCCTTCCCTGTTGTATGTACATTTCCAAAGATACTCCCAGTCGCGAACAGCGGCCCATCCATGGGGAATAGGTATCTATCGGGATCCGAGAACGTTTGAATCATTCCAGCAGAAAGGATTGAGTTGATTTTTGTAAGACCTGAGGATCTTACAAGCGGGGGAAGACGGAAGAGGTCTGAAGTTGTTGAGGGAGTTTGGAATGTGGCTGAACCTTGAGTGCCTGTGGATTGCACAAGTGTTTGAAAGTTGGGAAATCCTTTGAAGGGACTTGATTGACAGTGTTGGACGTCTTATTGATCTTGGAAAATTTTTAAACTTTGAATAAAGTAGAGGAAAATATTGTAGGAATAGGTTTCGTAATTCCTGTGTTCAGGAGCTTCGAAAAAAAGAACCTCGGGCGGTGGGGCTCGAACTCACGACCCTCTGCGTACTGAGCAGCCGCCTAACCAACTCCGCCAAAGTCGATCCGCCGAGGTCTGTTATTCCGAACTCCCTTTTATGGTTGCTCATCCCACTTTATCATACATGTTTCGGTTAAAGTTCTATCCTTCAGCGCCAGTTCGGAATGATGGAAAGCATCCCAAATCACTGCCTCTTTCCGTGACACTTAACCTCATTCGTTGAATGATTGATAATTTTTAATCCATTTCATTTGATAGCTAATGGTTCCGACGAGGCTAAGAATGACGGAGAATAATTTTCTCACGCTTCTCGTAAACACTCCCATGTCCAAAACATGCAGAAATTATTGTCTTCATCAAGATAAAAGCGTCACATCGACGACGAATAAACAGCGTAGAACAGAGAGAATTTCGAGGGAAATACGGGTCTCAAAGGCTTCCTCACTTTTTTACTGTTAGAAACAGGAGCAGGTGGAAAATACCAATACATTAAAGCTTCAATCTACGGCACAAGTCTCATCCGATGCTTTCAAATCTTCCAGCTTGACATCCGAAGAAACGGTCCGGAGCATCTCGTGAGAGCAGTCCCTTTAATCAGAAATCCTGCGAGTCATCGTCGATGCATAGTTCTAAGTCCCGTGGAGATCCTCCGAATGCCTGGTATGTCGTAACCATCAGTATTGCGAATAATTAATACGGCGGTTTGTTTGCACGAGCAATCACAGGGCAGCTCGTGCACACAGGTTCTCCAGGCTCTTCTGGAACCACCTCTTGCTTCTCCACTTCAGCTATTGACTTCGAGACGTGGGATTCGCCCCGCATTCTCCGGGGTTAACCTCCCTGGCCCGAATAACCCCGCACTTGGAGCCCACGGCAGATACGCTGCTGGGAATCGTGCGTCTGGCTGGCATGAGAGCCTCGGGTAATTACAGATTCTTAATAAGCGGGAGCGTTTAACAGTGGCTGGTACGCCCCAACAGGTGACTTTGAACTAAAGAGGAGAGGCAAAGGAACGTCAATTACGCGGGTTGCTCTACTCTACAAGATCCTTGTGAATATCGATATATAAAGCTGAGGGGCTATGGCTTCTTCAATGTTAAGGCAAGTGGCGATCAAAAGAAACTTTTTAAAATTTATATTTTTATTTATGGGTGCTTGTTTTAGAGAATCTTCACATTTCGGAATATGGAGGGCTGAGAAACATAGTGGTGTAAGTCCAAATTTGGATAATTTGAGTTAATAACAGGTTTTAAGTCTTAGAAGCTCCGTCTGTTTACTTTTATAGTGAATTAAGTAATAACTTCATTCTTGTCTGAGAAATAAGTCTCTTGTACTTATCAGCTCAACGCATGAACAGTATAAATTAATATAACGAATGCGCTGATGCTGATTGGGCGCTATTCATGCGTTGTGCTGACAAGTGAAACGATAAAAGAATTTAAATTTTTTAAATTATATACGTAAGTATATGTATACATAAATATTATAATAGTATTATGAGTCTTTAGATGTGTTCCCACAACTGCAATATTTATGTAAAGATTTTTATAACAGTAAACGCAAAATATTATTTTAGGAGAAACATCATGCGAGTGACTTAGACCACTATGAATCTCGGCACTCCATATGGACTTTGGGTCGGTGCAAAAATTTGTTCAATTTATTGAGCCAAAGCCTATATTAAAATGTTACAACTTTTCTTAATCAATATATTTGCTTTGGGCTTCTATGACCTTTTGCCACTTTTCTGATAAAATTACATACAAAAACATTTCTGTACACCTAACATCACCTAAGAGTGAGCATGCAAATTTTTGCACTGATCTAATAATATAATATAATTTCCCACAGCAAAATGTGTTTCCCCATAAGAATTAAATTGAAAGTTAAGTAATTTAAACTACCGAATCAATTTTTCCAAAATTTTGCAGGCGGTTTTACTACTGCATAAAGATACCTTCCTTCAATTTTAAAATATTTTCCCTTATTTTTAATTCAAAATTCTTTGGTAAAACCCTCTTCTTTTTTCCAAATACAATTACAAACCACATCGCAATACCTTCATAACATTCCCAAATAAAATCCTCGGAGCTAGCAAACGCGACAGCCCTTTCCACTATCCAAATCCACCCAAGTGCAGAAATTTCATTTTCGAACGACAGCCACTTTTCATCCGTATCTCGCGGCAGGAGCAGTCTATTAAATCGTAATACTTGACACCGCTATCGACACGTTGGCTACTCGCGCGCATAAACATACATAACGCGGTGGTTATCGTTTATTCCGCGGATTAATTTATTCCTATTTCGGTTCCTGCTCGCGACTGTACCTTTCATTCTGTCTGCATCGCATTGTGCTGCTCATTGAATATGTAGCGACCGTTCGTGCTTGCACGCTATCCCTCCGACGTAATATTACGTATTACCTGCAAACGTGTGAGCGCGGGCGCGCGCGCTCGTGTACTTCGCAGTGGCGTTTTTGAGCTGTGGCGCGACACTATACGCGCCAATGGAGCCTTGGCTTTCCTACTTCGGCATTCTTACCGATCCGAGTTGCACGTACCTACCTCCGAGCGTTCTCAGAGCGTTTCGTTGGTGCGGCCAGAAAACAAATTCGTCCCACACTTGGCACTCGATTTCAGGTCGATAAGGGTTGCATCCACGAAAACTGGATTACATTTCGCCGGGAACGCGCGGCGTATGCACGGAATAGATGGGCGGAACGGTATGCAACCATTTGGCAAACCGGGCTGGCTCTTGCGAGATCGAAACTGTAATCTGATGGGGCAGTTGCGACAGAACGTATGGACGTTCTGTCAAAGGATATGTTGAACCTACCACCGCTGAACTTTTAAAGGACGCGTGATTCAGGGCATTGATAACCTTGGAGTTTCATCAAAATCGGTGTGTAACAGTTGGCTGGTGGTTTTTGTAAGTTTGGTGTGAGTTTGTATCGGTGGGCACTGCAGGAGTCTTTACACAGGATGTTCTATGACATGAGCGACAAACTTTTTATTTGTTTATTGACGGGGGAAAAACTATATACAAATTTGGTATATTGGAATAACATGAAGAGGCGTAATATAGATAATGGACCAATCAGGTGAAATTAAAATGGAAAAGATATACCAATGGAAATGACAAAAATTGATGAAGTAAACTGAACAGATATTACAATACCTATATCAATTACAAATTAATCATGCAGTATACAAGAAACTCAATTTCTGAATGTAGGTAAGAAATTGAAGAGGCTTTGTAGAAAACACTGTGAGTGCCAAAATTAAAAACAAATTTTTAATCGGGAAATGTTCTATATGCCAATGGTAATAGTAGAATATAGAATTTGATTTTTGGTACTTACAAGCAAATTTTATATTTACGCATTTTTTGAGCCTACAAGGGTGGTGCACCCCATTAAGGAGACTAGGCAGTCGTTTTCCGTGAAAGAAACACTTTCTTTTTAATGTATTTGTAAAAAAATGGGAGCAAACCCAGGTATATCCGTTTACAAAATGTTTATTATTATCACAGAGATTAAAAAAAGTTTGTATGAAATATACATGTGCTTTAAAAATGGCGGTGCTGACAGTTCAACATTTTAAATTCTGCTGTGGTTTTGCTGTAATATCGGGCTTCAAAAGTGACTAATTCAATTTCAACGTGTGATGCTTGTTTGTTACATCCGTAGTTTCCCGCGCAACCAATAAAAGCTCAAATTAACACTGAACTGTTAAATCGGTGGCCGAAAAACGGCGATAATTTAAAAAAAAATGGGCCGTGTTTGCGCGCTACTAAAAATCCGCAACTTTTTCATTTTTTTTAATCTCGAATTTTCATATCAGAGGTTTGGCGCGAAATGACACATGTTTTACGCATCCTGTAATTTTTTCAAGTCGATCTGAACTTCTGTTCATTCGCAACTAGCCGAAAACCCAGAGAAAAAAAGACTAAAGAAAAATATATAACTATAAGTTACCGCTTGATCTTTTTAGCTGCGAAATCAACAATTTTGCGAATTTTAATATAAACCAAATTGCATTTTATTAAAAAAAGATAGTACTTTCCAAAAACGCCATAAAAATCGATTTCCCGACTGCCTAGTCTCCTTAATCAACGATAACTTCGGCCACATCATTTACAAACAAAACCGGAAGCTACACTTCTGCGTTTCTACTAAGTTACCCATGCACACACATAAAGTCCCATCTGTTCCCCAGACTTGCCAGCATTACGCAACCGCCAGGCAAAGAATTTATTTCCATTTGTTGCAAAAAGGTTGCTCGCGTGTTGCCCGACGCGTTCGCAGCGGCGCGTTAAAAACCAGCGCCGCCATGGAAACGTGGCCGGTCCTTTCTTCTTAAACGAATTGCGATGCGAGGCGCGGAATTGGAATTCACTATAACGCGTCGAACAGTGGCAAACAAAGCAAGAATGCGAAGACGCCTTTTCGTGCCTGAACGGCGAAACGGTTTCTTCTTTGTCGATGGCGCAAATAAAGTACTTTGAGCTCCAGGCGAATATCCGCGCGGGGGTACGGCATTATTTGCGCTACAACGAAAAGAGGAGCCCGCCGTGTGAAATGCACGCGCGCGGAGCTGGATAAAAATATGGTTGGCAACCCACGTTCCGCGCAGGCCTGAATCTACCACCCGAAAACAAATCTGCATCTGAATAGTACTTACGATTAAAATTTAAGGAGCTCCCGGGTGCAGGGGTTGCACAGAAGTAATTGCGCTCCTTCATAAACGGTCTCGAATCTAAACGAATTGAATCCAGAGCCCGGCGACGTCCCGGAAGTAGAATTCACCCTCCGCTGCATTAAACAGGGACGGAGGGATAAAATTCCGCTCGTATTAAACAGAAATTTATTTCAAATTAAGCGAACTGAAATCCTCGCCGCGAAGTTAATAATCTGACACCCGTTTAAACTTCACTGGTAACCCGAATGAACCGCGTTTATCCAGAAATTCGTAATAACTTCAACGGTCTACAAATAATTTACCCGTTTCCGTTATAATGCAGTGGAAAATGGAATTCCTGCGGACTAAAATTCTCCAGCGGGAAGAATACAAAATTCCTCGAATTTCGATTTAAATTATTTCCCGATTATAGAGGCGCCTGTTTTATTGCTGAATAATTATTTGTAGAATGCATTATCAATTTCCCCCGCGTAATAAGCTCCCTCGTAAAATGAGGGGAGGAGGCTCTGCCCCCGGGCAATTCGATAAACCAGCCAGCGAGAAACAAGAAAACGACGGAGACTTAAATGGTACGATTATTTTAACGCGCTGAAAAATTTCTCTCGCCGCTAATCTCCCGTACCCCGACAAATTTCGAGGGTTCCAGCTTCAATTAGGTTTAGGGGCTGGAAAAATACGCGACGTCGCGGATGGGGGTGCCCCTGCCAAACCCCCGCTTCCGCAGGAAGTAATTTCGACTCTTTAATGAAATTTTAAAATTTCCCGTCGGCTTCGGATGATGTACAAACTGTTTCGCCTCGCAGCACCCGGTTGTTTAATTTTCGCAAATTTCTCCGGTGTCGCGGGGAACGTTGCCACTGAAACCTTGCACGCGCTGCATTCTTCCTTTTTTCATATTTCTTTAACACGCCCCGGAATGGGACTTTAAGGGGTTACATACGTTTAGTCGCGGCGGAAATTAATGATTTAAGGAATTTTTTAGAGCTTTTATGAAAAAAAATAGAACAATTACACGTGATTTATTAGTCTGTGAAGTACACGAACGAATTGATTTGCAATAACTTTTGTATTCAATTATTCTTGTAAAATAATTTTGCCATTATGGGCTGACGAGCTATTATTTTTATATATTTTTAAATTAATTTCCAGTGCAGAATTATAGTGCAGAGTAAAATTTTGCATGAAATAAATTCATTTTAGATTTCTTCTAAATTAAAAAATTTAGCCGATAATGGCACCATGATTTTACAAGACTATCGTTTTATTTTTCAGATCCGTCGATGTTTAAAGGAGATTGCGGCATTGAGAGCAATAACGTATTAACCCACATGGAAAAAAATGAATTCTTCCTATTTTATATGATTAGTTAGTGCAGCCTATTGTAATACATTATTGCTACTCACTCCATTTCGCAAAAAATGTGGGTTAGTCCGTTTCTACTCTCAATGCCAATTACCACGCTGACCATTTTTCTGCAGTGGTCTAAAGAGCATAAAAAATCATAAATAATTTAATACAAAAATCATTCTAAATAAATTCTTTCATGCTCTCTATGAACTAATAAATCACGTGTAATAAGCATTTAATTTTATTTCTTTCAATAAAACCTCTAAAAAAATCCTAATATCCTTTTCGCCGCGGCTAAACGTATGTAATTCCTTAAAATCTAATCCCCATTTAAATAAATCCACACAAACCATTCTGTTATTAAAAGCTCCGCAAAACAACCAAACTGTTCCAGACCCGTCAGCGCGCTAATCGCTTATTACTGACGAAGCTACGATCACCGCATGAATACTTAACGCGCTCGATATAAGTCTCTGATCGCCTTACCGCGAATAACGCATCACCTCGGCGAAATAATCGAGCAACTTCGCTGTGGCGTTCACTGCAGACGGCGAGCTGACGGAAACCTCGTCAGTCCTAAAGAAATTAACAGTAACGACGAGCGCCTCGAACCGTCGACAAAGTAATCCAAGTTAGCTCCCCTACCCCCTTGCTAATCGCCGTTTAGAAGTCGAGGATCAACTTCACGTAGCGCGGAGTAGATACACTTGGCGGGGCATTCGGTCTGCTGGCGCGTCAATCTCGCGTGATTCGCTGCTCGTTAGCGCGCCGTCGAGTAAATAACCTTGCAGGCAGCCTCCTTTGGCGACGATTTTAACTTCGCTTAATTAACTTTAACAAACTAATCGGATTCGTATCGACGGGGCGCGATACAACGCTGCAGAGAATTTCAAAGAACACCGCGGAGAATCGAGTTCCGGGTCGGGCGGTGGCGGCGGAGGGGGGCGGCGATGGGAAACGTTAATTTCGCCACGGGCAGCGCGTCGATTATTGAAAGTGCAGAGCCCTTTGTGCCGATAAAGTGGCAGCCGTTTTCATTTTCCTTCTTTTGTCCCCTCTCTCTCCCATCCTCGCTCGCGCCCCGTCGTCCTTTTTTTCCCAACCCCCTCCCCACCGGAATATCAAGCTACGGCCAGCGTGCCACGGTATTTTCATTTCCGGCGGGATGTCGTTGACCACGAGCGTGAAGATAATGCATCGACTCCATTCCAGCCTGCTCCAGCCTCCTGCACGGCCGTAAAACAATTCTCGCGCATTTTTATTGGCGAAACAGGGTGACCTGATCGTCGGGACGCTTCTATCTGGGAAACTATAACTCGTGCTACCACCCCCCTTGTGGCCGTAGGGGGCGCGAACGAGGAGCAGCTAAGAGGGTTAAGCGAATCGAAAGGGGGCGCCTTCCGTGGGGGATGCTCGACCTCAGCAGGAAGAAAGCCTGGCGTGGGGGAATGAAAAGAGGAACAGTGGGATAAAAAGAGTATTGGCGGAGGAAGGGATGAGGAGGGGGGGCAGAGAACCGCTTAACAAACTGCTGAACTCACACCCCGCGGGATTTTATTTCTACTTAAATGGAGTTGCCGAGATACGCATCGGATACCGAATCTTTAGTTCCGAATTTATTTGTACCGTTTGTCACCTCCTCCGCGGCTCCTCGCCCTCGTACTTTCCCGCTCCTCCCATAATTCCGGGGAATATCTTCTGGAAGCTGATGGAAGTGGACCGTTCAAGGTTACGATTTGCAACGTAAAAACTCCGACGCGGTTAGCCCCGCTCCTATCTTCACGATTCCTTTCTGCAAGTCTTTTTGTCCGATTTCTTCGCGGAATTTATTTTGTAATCTGATGGAAGCGGAGCGCTCGGGGTTACTGTTTTGTGGTGTAGGAACGTTGCGTGCGTGGGTTTTGGATTTGGTGAATTTAAAGGAACATTCTACTTTGAGCGGCTGAAAAATTATGGTATTTTTTCTCGGGAAATAGAACTTGTTACGAAATGAATCTTTTTAGAAATTATTGAGCGTGAAAATAACCGAGAAAAAGGGTGGTTTGAGAAAATTTTTTCAAACCGGGGTTATTTTGTTATTTTTCAGCGAAAATTGTTAATAGGTTAAGAATATATTCGAATATTTTGCGCCACGGACGCTATAAAAAATTTAAAACCAATTAAAAAAATTCTTTCTCATTTTTTTTATAATATAAGGGTAAATTAATAATTTCGAAAAAGATTTATTTCATTAAATCTTTAAAAATAGCGCAAGTTTTCGATCGATTAAAGTGGAATGATTAAAATCCTTATGGAGTTTAAAGTAACGTTTTTGGTTCGAGAATATTGAAGTATTTTATGCAGGGATTGTGCCTTTTCTACTATTTTAAAGTCGAGTCTGAAAGCCGCAGTAGATGGTTAACTTGAGTTTCTGCGATTTCGATATAAATAATTTTCATTACATTTACTAATGGAGCAGTTATGATTGACGTGTACTACTTAAATATGAAACAGAATGAAATGCGAGACACCCGGGGAATACATATAGAAATATGATATTGAAATAATTATAGGATCAAGTATCTTAATGGAGTTTTCAATGTTTGAAAAGCTACTATTCTGATATTTAATAAACTCTCTACAGTCTGATACTCATTAATTCTTCTCAAATGAAATTCAAATTATATCAAGCAGTGCATTGCTTTTTATATCCTTTAAAACCCGTATTATTTCAAAAGTATATCCAATAAGTATCATTCAGAATAAGAAAGAATTTTGCAAAGTAAATTTCCTCAAAGATGCAGTGTCATCATAAAGTGAAAAGCGTGAAAAGAAATCTGCAAATGAAGCTTCCTCTACACTTTCGGTTTATCTTTTTGAGCAAACTGATTCTGAATCCGATTACTCCACGATTTCGTGAAATAAGTTTTTCGAAATAATCGTTCCTAGCAACGAATTCTCATAAAAAAATTTTGTTACAAATTCTGTAAACTCAGTATATTTTCCTCTCGTATATTTTATAACAAACTTGCAAATAACCTCGATGGAACTACTCAAAATATATTACAAAGTGTACCAAACCACGCGGCACAAGTCAAAATCAAGTCACACCTTCCAAAAAATTGAATAAAAAATTCTACTCCCCTTAAATCAAATTCAAAATAACAAGAATTTTTCTCAAATGAAAATACCTCCCTCCACCTTCCATTATTTTTTAATACACCCTGCAGCTTTCCCCTCCACCAAAGGAACCTCCACCATAATTATTAACATCCCCTCCACTTTATACACTTACTTATTCAGCTATTTGCATTCCCTGCCCCAAGTTGGTATGCTAATAAGAAGGCGCGCAAGAAAAATCCTCCCTTTTCCCGCGTATCAGCAAGCGTTTCGCGCGACCATGAAAGCTCCTGTCGCCGTGCACGGAACGCGCGACGGGAAATATTCGCCTGGCCCAAGGGCGCATAAGCGGCCCGTTTCCTCGAAGAGTGGCCGGCGATATGGTGCGTGTAATTGCGGAACAGTTGCAGCGGCGCGTGGAAACACGGATGCTCGAGTGTAACGGGCGCGTCTCACCTTGTATGGGCCAAGATTTTCCACGATGCAGGTGAAAATGGCCTCGCGACCCACCGAGACCGTCAGGTTGTTCAACGGTTTGCCGAACCTGGGTAAATCTGCAACACGAAAGGTCCTCCACTTATGTATCCCGGCGAACACTTTACATAACCGACGTATACATACTCACCCGCCCCGTTACCTCACTTACTTACTTACTTACTTACTTACTTACTGCTACTTATAGTTATAACCCACCTACGGGCGCGCCGAACTTTCCAAAGTACTCGGGGAGCTCGACGGTGAATGGGGCGAGTTAACGTAAGCGGGTCAAGCGGAGACTAAGCCTAAACTCTTTATATTTCCCGGGGAAAATCCTTATCCGACGGATTCCAGGGAACGCGGTTCGACCAGAGACAGAGACCTGGTCATCCTGTGCTCCGTAGGAATAAAGAGAGTGAAAGACGCGGGGCTTCGAAGTTCGAGTGGTTTAATTTTCTGGACCTCTAAATGGCTATGGAAGCTTCAATAAGTTTGTTTCATGTTTGACGGGGTGGGTGATTGGTATTCTTTTAGGTGAAGGTGGAGGAGGGTATTGGGCTGAGATAGAGAAGCTTGGAGTCAGTTTGATGTAAGGGTAAAGGATTGTCTGGTGGTTGTGATGTGGTATTGGGTTCAGATGATGAGTGCAAAAGAAGGTATTTACTTTTCAGGATACTTTCTGTGGATTATTATTATTATTATTATTATTATTAAACGTTTTTATTGCAAACGCAGCAGATAATAACCAAAGAAAGAAAACAAGGACACAAGCAAAGGCGAAGTTTAGTCAGAGACCGTTTTTCAAATTAACCTTAAACAAAACAAAAACCTAAACTAGACCTCAATTATTGCAAGAAAATAATTAAAAGAAGAGAAGAACACAGGACATGCAAGAAGAAGCAGGAGAAAAGATTTACAAGAACATCTAACTACCCCAAAAGAAACTGGCGTTTAATCATTTTTTTTTAAAAAGTGTTTGTCATATTGGTTTAAGCTCTTTTGGGGTATAAGGAGGCATCTTTAAACTTGCAATTTTTTTCTGCAAGTTTAAAGATGTGTCCTCATATCACAAAAGAATTTAATGCAATATTAACAATTTTTTTTAAATTCTAAATTTTCGGGGCCGTTACACGAGAATCCCCCCTTAAGGAATATTCGCTCGAAAGTTTTTTTGAATCTTTTCCTTCCAAAATAAATGTTCTACATAATTCTGGTTTTGTAAATTTGTTTAGTAATATTTTACTAACACTTTCACATCGTTACTTTAAAAACTGATAATTATTTACTATGTTAGAAGTGTTCTCAGTCATTCGTTAATATGGAAAAAAATTGGGGACCCATTAAAGGTGAAAATTTCATTTAACCTTTTTTTACTTTGATCTATTATAAAACATGGAAATATTGCTGATTCTCTTCTTAGAGTTTAAATGTGTTTCAGCATTTGCAGGGATTCTTGCTGTGATATAATATAAACTGCAACAGTTAAAAGGAGTTTTTCTCAATTTCCTCTCAGATCTATGAGTAAAAAGAAGTGAAAAAGTAGTACATACTATAGAAAGTGAGACGATGGCTTAAATGCGTGCGAAAAGGATCGCCGAAGTTGTACGCACGTGGAAAAAAAACGGCCACGGCAGTCTCTTTTATCGTCGGTGCTCGATGCACCGACGAAAAAGAGTGCGAACAACTAGTTCTAGCAGAAAGGCAACAGAAGTCTTAGACGTGAATAAAAAGGGTGGATAAGAACGTAGAAGATTGCAAGAAATGCGAGGGAAATCATACGTTCTTGCAGAAGAAATAGACGCCTTGTCATTTACACCTTCATCCTAGTAGTTTCCAAAAGATTCAACCAACCACGTTTCTCACCCTCAACTTTGAGTGCTCCTTCAACCCGAATATCAACCAACAAAAAAAATGCGTGCCAAATATTTTTGTAACCCCAACTATCCACCAAAATCCCATCAAACTCAGCAACTATCACTTCGACATATTCTTTCGCAAACTTTACTCCTAACAAATACATCCCTAATCAATTCCCCCGAATTAATCATCTACAAGAGCAGCTATAACTACCAATAAACATTATTAACACCCCCCCACACAACTAACTTTCACAATTCCTCAATGCTTACAATTCAGCACACCCGCGCCCCAAATCCTTATCTAAAAAATCAGAAACTATGCTGCGTTGCTATTATAACGCTGCAAGAAGCGTTAATAAAGATTCAGAAATGCAGACGTTATCATTCAGAGCAAACATCGCAGTTTCGTTGCGGCAGCAGAGAATCTGATACGAGAGGTGTATGCCCCGCACTAAATTGCAGCATTGTTGGTAGCATTTATCCGCTGAACTTTTTTACCGTCACTTGTAAATTCTCCACTCGACTATTCCACAAAGACTGCTGTGCTACGAAACGTCGACTCGGAGGAGGCAGCGGGGTTCCCTTCGATACTGCAACGAAATCATGCGAGCAAGTTCGTTCGATATCAAATACCAGACACCTCTGGGAATCGTAACGAGCAATGACACCGCTGTTTACCCGGTAAACGGTAATTAGACGTTAATCGGGTTCCAAGGAAATATTGGTCCCCGCGCCGGCCGACGTACAATCTCAGATACTAGCCGGTGCCTATAAACATTAATTTCCGGCAGCCGCGCCAGCCAGTGGCGGTTCGGCTCCTTTACGCTCGCAATGCATTCAACGCTATCCATGCTTCACTATCGCCCCCGTTAATTAGACATTACAACGGCTCCGCACTTAAGGGGAGCTGGGAAAGTGGCGTTCGTTATTGGGTTTCGTGGAAAACTGTTGCAGGGGGATTAAGCCGAGGCAGCGACACGGTCCTCCCCCGCTCGCGTAAACTATTTTCTTTGTTCGGAGTTCCGCGGCAAGTTAAGGCGGAGGATACTGGGAAAACGATAAAACCAAATATGTACGTATATGCAACGGATCCTCATGAGCTAATCTATGTTCGCAAAGCGCCAGGTGCAAGCTCCGCCCTGAGCATATCAACTTCTGAAGCGACATTAACGAGCATGCCAATTACTACTTCAAAGAGCGCGTTTGCGCTAATATACTGCGCTCATGAAATTAGACGGAATCGTTACCGGAACTTTCACATCGGTCATTTCAACTCGAGTTATGAAATTCGTCGCGCTCGAGTTCCAGCTAACGCGTTAGCTGGGATTAGTATATTTTGTATTTGTGTGGCGATGTTTGTTTTGGGATAAGGGGGAATTTGTTTTGTTAGAGAGGAAGGGTTTAAGAATTATACTTTGCGACTCGTCTCGTTTAATTTAAAAGCGTATTCGTTTTGTTAAAGGTTTTTGAAATTTTCTTGAAATATTCTTTGTAGTATTCAGAGTTATATGTAGGATATTTCTTAAGAGATAAATTCAGCGATTTCAGGAATTTATTGCGATGAAATTAATTATAGTAATGGAATAAAACTTTCTTGTGTTTATTAAATTATATTTTTACAGTATATAAAAAATATAATAGTAATAAAATTAGTGTTTTTCAAGTGCTTTTGAAAACAGTCTTGATGACATGTTTGGAAATTCGTGCCTTTATTGTGATGGCGATTTCAGTTGTTAGACTTATCTGAACTCAAAAGTCCAAACAGATTTTTGATCAGTAAGACTGTCGCTATCGGACTATAATTAGTGATTTATCTTTAAAATTAACAAAGTGGTGGGCAAAATGCAAGAAAAATGTTTTTCGGTTTTTTTCTTTTGCCATTTTCGATTTTGAATGTAGGTTAGACTCAATGAAAATACTTGGTTGTAGTCTCTGCGAGAGTCATAGGTGTGCAGAGTAAACAGTAAAATTTAAAAAGCAATCGGTTTGATAGATTTTGAGATTTTATATTCACGATGTAAAAAAATGACGTTTCGAGAAATTCACGATCAAAGTTTCCATTTATAGAAACCGAGCCTCTGCGCTCTCTACAAAATGTCGATATAGAAGTTACAATAATCGCATTTTTTTATGAAAAGTTGAAAGTACATTCTTAAATATACGTACTTTCAAAAAATGTGTTTAAAAAATCGAGATTTTCGACTTGTCTAACCGAAATCACCCCTTAACAAACAAAATAGTTATGCACTTTCATATCGAGATCGTAATGGAAAAATCGCGAGTGATTGTGAGAAGCATTGAGACAACAAAATTTTGGAATAATATATTTCACATACTATATTCCGTATTATAAATACCTATTAACTGCTGCTAACTAGTATTTGTAATCAAATTTAAAATTTAACGTTAGGTGAACTCATAACGAGCACTGCTGGAGGGCGCCTGATCACATATCGGCTTGTTCTACTTGCGTGTTTCATTTAATAAAACAGAAACTAATAAACAACAGCGACCAAGGAATAAATATTGAATAAAATATCTTGCTATTTAAATAAAGCGAGATAACTGACGCAGTCGACGTACATTGCACCAGGAAAAATAAACTTCACTTCGCAATATTCCTTGCCTTACCTACTCATTTTCACATTGCCTACCCAGTGCAGCAAAGTCAAATTTAAATAAAATCAGAATCCATCTAGGAGAAATTTACAGTATCGAACTTAATCGAGAGCTTTAATTCGTTCCAGATTTGATTGAACGTCTAAAAACCAATTCTACTCGTTTACCGTGTAACGCGTGGTTATAGAAGCAAATGTAACTATTACCGCTTATCGATACCGTTCAATCAACCGCCCTTACATCCTTTCCGTAGAACGCAGCAAGCAGAAAACGAGGGTAATTGACGTCTGCACGTAATAATAACAAATAGAGTCGGCAATGTAACAGCGAAGAATAAATATTTAACGATCGATAAATCATTTTAAATTTAATTAATTTCGACATTGGGTAATGCTGCACCAGGGAACGCAGGCGGTTGCTTCGATAATAATTGAGCAAGCAATTCAGAACAATAAACGAAAATAATAAATCATTTTTCGTAGAAATTTCTTATTACCTCGTTTGATAGTTAAAAGTCGAACATGTGAAATATCTATAGCTAATGTATTGCAACTGTGTTGTTAATTACAACAACATTACAACAAATTTAGAGTTTCCATCAACACAGATGATTAAATTGAAAGTGTGAAACTAGCTGAAATAGCATGTTTATTATTATTATTATAATTGTTAAACTATAATTATTAAATCTTAATAATACTAAACAGACATTAATTCATTATAATTATTAAATTATAATAATATTAAACATACCATTTAAGATATTTTCACACCTTCAATTTATTCATCTGTGTTCATAGAAATTCTATATTTTCAATTACAGCGAAATTCTTATCTCCACTTCAATGACCGTTTCAAAATTCTCCATTCCAATTGGAGAGAAAGAAAGTTGGTTGCGAAAGTTCTTGCGCCCCGAAAGGTATCATGGGAGGAAGATATTAGCGAGACTGTAAGTGTAACCGGAGTTTTTATACAAATTTCAATTCGGACATAACCGCAGCCGAAATTGCCCGACGTATTTCGGTCGGTTCCGAGAAACCGTTTCGGCCATCTTAGAAACCGCGGCAGTAATCGTAATCGTAATTATTCCGCTTTCGGCTCCCTTTTAACGGAGTTAAGGGCTTCTAACCACTTTTTTCTCTTACTGTCAAGGCGAAATACGATAATCGTGCCGCCGATTCCAACGTCCCCTGAGCTGTATCAACGCCGCCGCTTCGAAATACCTACCACCTGAAGGGTAGCGCGATTCAGATCAGCCAATTATCTCAGATTTGTGGACTAAGGACGTACGCAGAGCGCATACGCTCATTTACGTCGCAACGTATCACGTGCACGATAATTATGCAACGAGTGTACTCGTGCATTGTCAACTCTTGTACATTCTGATATTACGACTTAAGCCGTTTTCTAGGTAATTGGATCAGCTGGCAACGAGGGGAACACGTAATGGCAACAAATTGCATCTTCGTTAAGCGTAAATTAGAAAATAAGGAGGACTGTTTTTGTATCTTTTATGGAGATGCTTCCATCCACGTTTGGAAGCTTCTTTGAATCATTGAGGGATTTGATAATATATAATTTTGTAAATAATAGGTGGAATGAATCAAATTAATTATAAGTATTTGTAAGATTGGCCTACACACTCATCAATATTTATTCTTCATAGAATTCTTTATTAAAATACCTAAGAATATATGAGACACTTAGAACCAAAGGGATGTGAGTGGCAGTTTTCTGATATCGGGGAAATCGAGTTTGGAATGCAAATGTGTTAAAGATTGCATGTAAAATCTCTATGAAAATGAAGTTATATTTAATGCTTGAGAAGAAAAGAAAAAAATTATGCTGAAAATATGAGAAAAATTAGAAGAAATAATTGCAAATAATACATTACCAAAAATGGTAAAGTCCTTAGTGGCAAATTATTTGAAAATAAAAATTACTTTTGTTCGAAAAAATTGTTGAATTTATTAAGTTAAGAAAATCAAACAACTACATTTGAGCACTTTTTGAATTTGGAGGACATTCAAAGGTTTAAAAAACACATTTTCGCACAAGTTACTCATCAAATTTGAAAAACTCATATTATAAAACATTTCATCAATAATACAAAAATATTTTTCAATACAACCAAACGCAACAGTCTAAATATCTCGAAACAAAGAATACATAACTTAAACAACTTTCATAATCACCGGCTCTATATAATTTAAAATGATTAACGAATAAATAAGATCACTTGCTACCTACAGTCTTCCAATACCCATGTTCCTAATTAATCCAAATCAACCCCAAGAAACCAACCCCCTACTTTGAAAGAACCCTCAATATATCCCACATTTTCAACTCAAAGAAACCTCCAAAAACATGACAAGACTTATAAAAAAAAATATAAAAAATAGATCAAGAATCTAGACTAATGCTGTTCTACCAACATCCACCGCTCCTCCTTTACGAAAGCAACGACTGCTTCACTGCCATTCGAGAGAGCCATTAAAGCAATCAATTAGCAATTCCTCGCTGACAATGAGGCGTACTCGTGAAAAGTGGCCGTAGAGAAGCTTCCACAAGCGGCGAGACACACGCAAACAGGAGCATCGGTTTTCACTTGTTCTTAAACCGAAGCGACTCTAAAACTGCTACAAGCATCCCTTTGAAGCAAACCGAGAAAATGGAAGGGGGTCTCTGTAATATGCATTAATATCTCCAGAGAGTTGACGGTTTATCCGCGGAAAGAGCAGGAGATCCCCTGGATGCAGATTCCGAAATCCTTGGGTATATAATATCGAGATTGAGATCCTTCGAGTGTACAGAGCCAATGGCGGCGGTATAAAAGCGACGACGTTTATTTGACACAGAAAGAGAGACCCGGGGCATTTAATTGCGTCGCACAAAAAGGAACGTTTAAACTAGTTTTTAACCCCGTTTTCTAACGTATACAGCGATTCACGTGCTTTCGCGATTCCAACGAATTGCATATTTTAATAAGGTCGTTATGGACGCACCACACCACTCACTGTGGAACTTACCGCGTAATTCCAGCATTTTATGCATCGATACGGATGTATATTGAATAAAACGTAGCCGCGATTATGCAAAGTAGGTGTCCTTAAAATTTCGTTACGATCCAGGGCCTCGAGCCTGTTACGAAGAGATTTTCCATCAGGGATGGAAAATTATGGCCTGGTGGGGTTACAAATTCTACTGAATGTAGTGCTTTCTTTATGGAACGAACGGGCGGGGTTTCTGGAAAAGTGTGCTTAATTATGGACAGACCCATCGTGCCACTGAAGCCTGTAGAATGTTGGGGAACCAGCGTGCTGTCTGAACAGCTCATACGCTCGGTATAAAGGATAGTCCGGCATCCTGGATTTCTTTTTTCGCGGTTGCTTTGGTCTTCAAATTTCGCTGCTATAATTGATATTAAAAATGCCTCATAAAACGTATATTACACGGTACAATGAGACTATTTTAACTTTTCTCGTTGTGAGTGGCTCTGTGTTGGGGGCTGGTAACGCTGATATAATGAACTATGGGGGATTCTACATAATTAGTAATTCTTTTTTAAGAAAAACTAGACCTACCATACCAGTCAAAATGTTTTATAGTTTCTTTTAAAAGTTACTTACTCAAATTGAGGACTTATGATTTTTATTGCAATATCTAGACAATTAAAATTGTCAATTTGTTTAACCCTTTTCATTCACCCTTTCAAAGTTACATATTTAGATATACCTAGATATACCGCAACCAGTCATTTTGATATTTTTTTTGTTAGAATGTCGGCAAATGCTATACAAAATTCGAATAAATGTAAATGATGTGAAATTAAGTATTGCAGAAATAATAATATGTTTGTGGGAAATGTAAATTTAAAAAGGTGTACCTCCATTTGCACGAACTGTCTTCGCTAATAATAAATTTACCATTTTTAAGTATAAAAAAGTATATTTCTAATTAGCATAAATATGTATATATTTTTTAACAATATAAAAATTAAAACAATAAAGATAAAGATTTACTTTCCTTGAATATTTTATAAATAACCAGTCATTTCGACTGAACTAGTAAAAATAAGTACACATTAATTGTCGGTAGTTCTAGTGTTAATTAGTTTCACACTCTACTCCCCCAGTTATAATTGATACTTAGTAACCTTATTAGAATCCAAAACTTCTAATTACTATTGCTAATTTCTGTAATCCATCATAGCTCGTTACAGAGTCCCAATCAACTAATACTCTGAATTATGTTGAATGGTGCACTAGTCTTCGTCGCTTTATCACAATTGTCAGTGGTGTCACTTACAATTAGTATTGCACTTAGCCAAGCCTACCTAGAGTACCATAACTTCGTAACGGTGTGAGATAGACCAAAACTTTAAACAGAAGAATTGTTCAGTTTCTTGTGCTCTATTACACTACCAAAATAAAATAAAGTTATATAAACAAAACAAAAAATCGCGGTATCTTTAAGGGTGGCTTTCACCCCTTCGGAGTAAATTTCCACAATAAAAGAAAATTGTTCCTTGCATACTCAAATATACAGCGCAGTCACACGAAGTTTCATTAAAATCAGAATTTTCGTATGGGGAATGTTTCCTTGCGATGCAATTCCACTCAGAACTCTCGCAGTCGAGCCTTTCGCGAGGTCCCAGCGCCAGCGAGCCAGCTCAGGTATCCCAGGATCGCTAGTTGCCGTCCCGGGGACAAGCTTCCTGGGAATAATCACCCATGAAACAAGCCCCAAGCCCGGAGGGTAGATATCACTGTTATCTGTACACTCGGAGAAGAACAAACACTATGAATCGAAACCGCGGTATCGTATTTTCTGTAAATGCAGATCGAAAGGGCGACCCGCCGTCGAACCGCCGCCGCTCCATTAATTCCGACGCGACGATTTATCGCCGTAAATCGCAGCTTCTTCAACAGCCCCGAAACTTTATACCCGACCAGCGACAGCCGTCGATTTATCGTCACGGATCCTTCAAAACGGTCGAAAAATTGTCACCGAAACGCGCAAATTCAGTGCGCGCCGGACAAACGCGCGCGAGCGAATCGATAAAGAGCCGCCGTAAATTGCCGCGCGATTTCAACGAGTCGTGGATACCGAAATGTTGGTCGACGGGTCACGCGCACCTCTGACTTTCGCTCGAAGAACGAGAGCAGGAAATGCTACGAGGCTGGCGCCTGGAAATTCGGGCAGATGGTTCTGCAAACAGTGCTGTCAGCCGCGTGAGATATCGCGTGCTCTTTGTGGCTTGTGCTTGGTAAATGTTTTCGTCAAATAAAAATGATCGAGGCTTTTCGAGTTACAGGACACTGGTAAAACAGTCTCCGTTATTTTTTTCTTTCTCTTTCCTTCTTTACCCCTATTTTTGTATTTTGTGCAATAATGACGCTTAATAATAATAATAGTTCTGTCAGAATTTCGAAATTGGAGAATATATCTTCATTTCTGAAGGAATAGGCTACAAAATAGAAGTCTGGATAAAAATAAACAGAAGTGAGAACAAAGATGGTAAACAAATTAGAGCCCCCGTTGTTGGGGATTACCCTGATTGGAAATCTGACTACCTTAGGCGCAGTAATGCTGGGAGCGGTTTCGTTGAAGAGTGAAAATTGTGTGGAGGAAGAAGGACACTAGGATAACGAGGATTAATCTCTAAGAAGGAAAATTTATTGATCGATTATTTTTACTTCTGCTTCGACGAGGAAGGCGGCTGTCTAGAGTGGGGGTGGAAATCTGTTAGCCCTATCAAACCAGTGAAGAAGTAAGGGAAAGAACGAGCGCGAGCTCATTTCCTCTGGTTCGTTCCTTAAAGAGGCGTCTAATCTGATGTCTGCTGAAACCGAGTAAACGGAAAACAAAAATTAGCACGCGAAGATGAAACGAATCGATAGCGGCTGTGCATTCAAAGCGACGCTAATTATTCCACCAGGGGGTGAACGCGAAATTCATTCACCGGTCTGCCGGCCATACCACGACAGCGAATCGTTTTTAATTGGATACCTTAAACTCCTGCTTCGCCGAGGTATTCAATTCTTTTGTGCGGAATGACCCACTTGTAACTTCGCGCTGATTCTACGGAGGAAAAGGCGAGTGATTTATTGATACATAGAACTTGGAGTTGATTATTTCAAAAGGGGTGGGGGAAGTCAAATGATTTTGAAATGGGTTCTGGTTGAATAACCGAGGTGGTCGATTTTGAAGAATTTTCTTGCGAAAGTCGGGGTTATTATTACCTGGTACTGTTAATTAGTTTTTTTTTAATATAGATATGAGTTTATTTTAAGGTGGTCGCTTTAAAAATTGTCATCAGATTAATTATAAGAGGTCAAGTAAATTTATCGCTTTGAACAATTAGATTACATTCTGGATGTTTTTAGATTCATTCGAGTTTAATTTATAAATTTTTTATAGTCTTAAAAGGTGATAGAATAAAGCTACAAACGGGCAAAATGATAGTTGCAATAGTTGTTTCTTTTTTTAATTCCCGATAAATTAAGTTTCTTCCAGCCGTCAAATTAGGAAAACTCCTGAATATTGAGTCGATTTCTTTCATATGAGAATTTATGACAGTCTAGCAAAATATGTTCTAAAATTATCAGTGTTCCACAAGATTCACATTCGGGAGGGGGTTGTTTCGTTATTAGGTAGATAATTACATTCTTAGAATAGTATATAAGTATAACTTCGATGGTATTTTATTTGAGTATTATCTAGAATTTAAGGTTCTTGTATATTCGAAAGGAGATGCGATACACGAGTATTGAATAATTCATGGTGAGAATAAGAATACCACGGTTCGTGTAAAAATGAGTGGAAAACATGAAAGAATTTTCTGCAAGTTTGCATGTAAATTACTTATTATTAGAGTATTGAAGCAACTTTACACATATTTTATCGTAGTTATCAGTGCATTAATGTTTCGTCTCGTGCATGTTCGTGCAGCATATTATTATCATTATTGTATTATCATATTACGTTGTATATAATTACATTAAGCTAAATGGTACCATTACGTACTGCAAGCATTATATACTTCTTCAACTCGTAACTTGGGAATTAAAGTACAAAATGTTTTTTTATTTGTGTTACAGATTGAACTGTTGAAGCGTTGATCCATTGAAACGATAATCGATCACTGTGTACACAATTTGCACCAGAAAACATGTACTTTATGTGGAGTAGAACACTCTACAAGTCTAAACTATCATATTATTTCTAAAATATTTAACAAATCGAATTTGACGTGATGAAAATATCAAAAGAGTCATTGCCCTAGTAGCATTTCTGGTTGGCCCGCGGTATCCCCAAGTTGGGAATTAGTTGGCCATCAAAATGCCAACAATAAATGCTACTAGGGTGTGCTATCGGAATAACAGAGAATTACTATTCTTACGAATACCAAGAATCTGTTAAAAAAAATTCCATTTTTGCCCCCTATCACACAATTAATTCCACATTTTCTAAAATTCATCAAGAAAAATTAATCCCCTTACAACGTGGAGGAAAAAAGATGTCCGTGGATTATATTCGCCCGAAACTTTAACATCTCGCTGTGTAAGACGAAAAACTATGTCAAAGGGTTCTACCTTTAGCTAGCTGAAGGATATATAATAATATTAAATTGGAGGACCAGCTTTAGCTTTTAAAAAGACTTTGACTTACGCACAAACTTTATTATGAGACTAGCAGCAGTCGATAAAAGAAGAGATATAATGATGGGACTGCGAGAGGCGTTTCTGACGCGTCTCATTTAAACTGTGCGTTCCTCCATTAATTTCACAGAAACTACATTTATAACTCCACTTCGTGCAGAAGGTTTTAAGCGCCAGTAGTCAAAGAAAAGTATAAAAGTGATACTACGCTGTAACTTTAACAATACATTTTTCTTGTCTCCTTGATATCAGTGGGGTATTCTAGAAAATCTTCACACCCCACTTTTGGTTCACCCTTCAAACTTTTCTTCTGTCGCCATTGTAAGCCAAGAACCTATATGTCACAGGGCAATTTATTGTGAAATTTGCGTTTTTATAAAAAGTCTATACGCCGCCTTTCTATCGAACGTTTTGACTAACGGTTTCATCTTAATTAGGCTGAGGAATCGTAGCTTCTTCTGAATTATCATGATAATGCCACTAAATTTATTTAGGTTAGGTGAAAATGGCTATTTATGGCAACAAAAGCTAATTTTGCAGAAAGCTAGCAACCCTCAATGATCTGAAATTGAGTAAATTGAGTTTGAAGATTTCAATTTTTAAAGAAAAGTAGCTTTATTTATATTGGGTATATTTTATATCTTGCGACTGTTTTATAATCTTTTTTAATGGGTGATTTAATAGTGAGTAGTATAATTAATATTATTTTAATTTATCTGTTGTTTTTATTTTTATGCCTAAAATGAAACTATGGCGTAGTAGTTTTAATAATTGTATAAGTAATGTAAGAGTTCTTCTAATGGTTAGTAATTTTTTTCAATATAAAGATCACTAAATTATGGAATACCTGCTGTGTTTAACTAATTTTTTAACATTTTGATTAGTTTCTCTGTACTTTGCATCAGAAGATTACCTACTTTTCCGACCTTCACAGAATTCTAACCCTTTAATTACTAGCCCAATTTCTTATACACAAATTCTACGTGCCAGAGGTGCTCCTGCCCCACCACTCCCTAGTTTTAAGAATTCATCATTCTAACATACTACCGTTTTCCAAAGATCCATTAACCAACCCAGCCCTATCCACCCATAGGAACTAGGTACCATAAATTAGTAGAGTTCAATTTCTTATACACAGATCCCAAGTGCCAAAGGTTCCCCCGACCGAGCATCCCCCGGTTTTAAGAGTTCAACGGTCAAATGTATTAACCCTTCTTCCCCAGAGGTCCGTTGCAAAAACAAAGAGCCGAGGCATCGATGCACGAGCAAATAGGAGGGCGGGAATCAATACGAAACGGGCACCGTTGGAGCCGTCATTAGAGTGGACACGAATATTTCGCGTGGCCCTGTGCGCGAGCCAGGATGGCCCCACGAAGATATCTGGATTCGTAATCTGCAGCTTGACCCGGTGGGTGGTCTATGTAAATCCAGCCGGCGGAGAATGAAACGGACAGAGGAGGCGAGGAGGAAAGATACAGGGAACACGAAAGGCAGAGGATGATACGAGTTTCGAATCCGGGCACGTCCGCGTATTACCATCGACGGAGGCTTTCGCCTCTCCTTCGGAAATAAACGTAACGATTCTATCTAAGATCGAGGGATCAATACCCGTCTCGATGACCCGTGAAACGGCGTGCCCCCGGAGCGCAACCGAACAATTTCTGGAATTATGTCCATGAACAAGGCAAGCATCCGTGCCTTAATCTGCCTGACCGAATTTGGAAAAATGAACGGGCCTGGGAGGGATCGACCGGGCGAACCTTGCGCTGGCACCGTCGCCCGGAAACTTTCGCGTAGTTCTACTTGGCTTGGAATAAAGATCATGGAGTTTTAGTAACGTCCGCTTACAAAGAAATATGTAATTACCTTGTCGTACTAACGACGTTCTTTTTTGGTGGCAATGCCATTTGACGATGGCAACGACTGTTAACAGGGGATTATAGGTACTGATCCTTCGATATATATATATATATCAATCCTTCAGGTATCTGTTTTTGAAAATGTTTCAACTGTTGTCTGGAAAATATAATTCAACACTTGTCCCGACTCTCCCAGTTATTTAATAAATACGCCCCGGTTATCTCATTTTTTAAGTTTTGACGGAATACTACGAAGAAATTAAGAATAATGAAACATTTCTGAAGGAAGCTTTATGTATAGAAAAATATTACTTGGTTTCCAAATGGCTTGTAGTTGTACTTGTAATTACTATTGCGTTATGTGTGTGTGTCATTTTTTAACCAGTAGGTAAAAGTACTCTTCTCCAAAATTTGTCTTTCTGCCCATTTTTAACTGTCCGTTTTGCCGATGAAGAAAATAATATGGTAACGTTATCTAAACAGGATGTTTCAAATAATTTTACCACCAGAAATATTTCTGTTATATTTAAAATTTCATAGAAATGTTTCTACAAAAGGTGCCCAGTTTTACGAAGGCCGTATAGTAACGATAGTTTTATTCTGTTGACAGGGGTTGGGAGACACGAAGGTCAAATTTGTTTTTTAAGTGGAATTCTAAATTTTATTTATCGATACCTGATAGACTTCAAAGACAATTTCAACAACCTACAACAAGAATGCTTCAAACTCTTTAAAGGTTCTTTAAAAAAACTTTAAAAAACAAAGTAACCACTTCCAAGAAAATTAAAACTATTGTTACTATACGCTGGCCCACACAGAACTATGCAACTAAATATAGCAGAAATATTTCAAATGACAAAGTTACGTAAAACACCCTGTACATCACACAACAAATCATAATATTCCTAATAATCCCAGAAATCTTAATTTATAAAAGTGACACAGTGATGCCCACCAAATTCCCATCGAACCCGCCCCGCATTTCGAATTACTCGATGCAAATCCTTCGACCTACCCCGACACCTGCATCCAACAGCTTTTTCGTCCAAGATTTGCCAGGCATTCGAAAGGACGTGTCGTCGATTTCGCGTGTCACCACGGTAAACGAATTATTGTCGCGTGATAGAAACTCGCCCGACGGCTGGCTCTAAAGCCCGTTGATATTATCTGTCGCTGCCGTCGTTCTCCCGTAAAAAGGACGCCCGATCTGCCGTCCACCTGCGGAATCTAATCTGACCTCCGAGCCATTAGCATCGGAATTAACGAGACCTTCGTCCCGATCCTACACACCCGTGCGCTCTTTGTGCCGTAACAATCGCGGCTTTACTCGAGCTGCTACAGGAAGTCGTAATTGCCAACGCAGGTTCCGGATGTTAACTTGGGGAACGCTTTTCGCCGCGCGGGACCGTTGCTTTGCTAGGTTCACTGTCGCTTGGCAAAGGAAGCATCTTGTTATCACTCGATCGCGAGTAAAAAGGGTGGATAAACCACCGAGGCTTTCACGGGGATGAAGAAAGTAATTAACGCTAGAAAAATATAAAATCCGCGACGCATGAATCTAGAGGGGATGTTTATAAATTATTAGTGGTCACTGTTTACTAATTTTCTCTTCAACTTCAATTATTAACCTTTCTTCTAAGCATAGAATTGTCATAATATAATATAATAATAATAGTAATAATAATAATAATGATAATAATGATAATAATAATAATAATAATAATAACGTGAAGCAGCTGATAATTGGAATTTAGCAAACTAAAACACTCCCAACTATTACTTTAAAAATTACCATACACAATAAAACACTTCAACTATAATCACTTCAAACATATCCTATCACGTGACACACTCAGAAAAACTGATTTCCTTCGTCCCTCGTCCACGAAGCTCGCGTGTTAAAAGAAAGCGCGAGGGACGGACTCGTGTAATGCTCGAACGGGCACCGTCTTTCCAATCTCGGGGGAAGGAATCCGTGGACGCAGCGCTTCATCCTTTGTCCACGTGGCTATCGAAATTCAATAGGGGCTTTATACTCCCAGGAAGTGTCCGGATCGCCAGCACTTATATAAATAGTGTCGGGCTAAATTGGAAAACAATCTCGGCGGGCGTGATTTCTTCGCGCGACGGGGGGACGGAAAAGATCCGCGACTTTAAAACAGTCGGTGCCGCGATGAAATAGTCTGCGTTGTTCTTACGTGAGTTGCATCGCGGCGCCGGTGTCCAGGGAAATATCCCAAGAACGCGCCGCCAACAAACAGACTGCCAGTGGAATTTTAAAGCGACGATAATTATGGCGTTGTCGAACGAGCAGCGCGCCCTCGACTATGGCCCAACCCGAACTAAACGCCACTCTTGCCACCGAACAGGGCTGCAGCGACAATGGAACGCGATAATTAGACCCAAATGAGTTGCTCGACAAAGTTGCGTGCAAATAATTACGTTAATGCTCCGTGTAACAGTCGGATACTTCCGCGGGTATTGGAACCGCGCGTAATATTTGCTCGAGACGTGTAATAATCAAATATTCTGGAGGGTTTAACACAATCCTAAATGGGGCAAATGAACATGGAGCCTGCACTACCTTGCGTCGTCGGATGATAAATAGCGGTGAGACTTGGGATGCTAATACTTTGAGTCGGTATTATATTTATGTGGAAGAGGAATAGCAGTCTGTGATTTTGTTAATAAATAATTGAAGTTTGAATTTGAGAACGACTAGCTTATAAGGAAACGTCCCCTCACAACTTTTTGTAATTGTAGAACATACGTATTAGAGCAATTTTCTTTTTTTGGGAAAATTCATTCCGAAGGGGTGAATTTAGCCCTTAAAGTTATCGCATTGTTTCGTTTTTTAATATAACTTTAATTTTCTTTTAGTAGTGAAATAGTGCATAAGAAACTGAACAATTTTTGTATTTAAAGTTTTGTTGTACCTCACACTGTTAAATAGTTATATTAAAAAAACGAAAAGCACGAAAATTGTCACGGCTGATTTCACCCCTCAAACTGAATTTCCTCGGAGAAGTATTTGCTTCTTGCCCACTCCAATATTCTCTACCTTCACACGAAGTTTCGATCAAATCAGAATTTTCCAATCGGGGACGTTTCCTAGTTAAAAGTATTTTTGGTTCTTCGAGGGAACCTTAAAGTCGAACTCGATAATTCGCATTACAAAGTATATTTAGCAATATCGAGTTAGCAATATCTGTTAATTGTATGAACCCATTTTGGCGACGTTATCGTCCGTTGCTAATGAAAATAGGAAGCTCCCTTCAAATGATACAATTACCTAATTCACGGGAATTAAGACAGCTGACCATTTATCGTGGCTGGCGACCCTCGGTTATCTTTTCACAAATCTGATCATTCATAAGTTATTTTATTACAGCTCCTCTGCTGGAAATCCTGTTGTTCAATTTCTCATGTCACCCCCTTAATTTCTCGATAACAGAGGAAGCATTCGGTTCGCTCACGGAATAACAATGGGCATTCCCTTGGAATCCAAGCAGAGGCACGTTTAGCGGTTCAATTACTTCAGAACTCGATTCCCGCAGCCCCCTTCCGACGAAAAATTGTCCCCTCGAGGAACAGAAACGTCGTCGAAATTTAGCTGAGAACAGTATAAACGTCGAATCCGAAACTTAATGATACTCCCGATCCTGATGGTTCTCCTATCTAGGTAGATGTAACGTTCGTGGCGTAATCCTAATTTATTTAATGAAACTTCGCTTCTGCAAAAAGTACTTTAAAATCTACACACAAATATTACAACGTTTTGGTCCCAGCAGTTTTATAGGAATCCATTATTCATTAAAAGATGTCAATAATTCTATAACAAATTCTTTTTGGAATTCCGCGCTAATCTGGAAGATCGATCGGTAAATTGTGAATAGACGTAATCAGAGCTTGATAATTTAATTTAATCTATATATATAGATTAAATTAAATTATCAAGCAATTAAATTTAATCTATAGGTATATAGATTAAATTAAATTTTCAAGCTCTGATTAAGTCCATTCACAATTTACCGATTGATCTTCCAGAATAGCGCGATGCCGTCGGAGCTGACCAAATATAATCGATCTAAATAATGAGTATTTACAGATTTTAATACCAACTCCGCGATACCCCATGCGCCAGAAGCTCATCAAATAGAATATTCATTTCCGCGAGTACTTCTCTACCCAGTGAAATGGTTCAGAAACATCGACCTGTCTTAGAAAAGCCTTTCCGCAGTAACTCTTTAGAGCTGAATCGATCTGGATCCCGTCGCTGACAGGTGGGGCGGCGGGGTCGCGCAGGAATTGATTAAAGCATAAGTTCGTGACGACAGAAGGCTGGAAATGCGTGATCCCGACGCGGTGACAGTGATTCGCGGTCGAACCGTGTATCGGCGACGCAAATCAGATTAATTAGCGAATACACCGACCAACGGAGCCGGACACGAAGCCTCGCTTTGATAAGGCCCCCACCGAGTCGCCGGGCAGAGAGAGAGAGAGAGAGAGAGAGGGGGGGGGGGGAGACAGAGTTACTCCTTGAATGACCGTGTTACGAGAGCGGGAAAGGCTGCGCCAGACAGAGTGAACAATTCACGAATCTGATGGCATTAAACGAGGCGAGCCTGTGCCCCCCATGCAGGGGCCGAGGCTTTGATCCTAATCCTGAGGACGTTCTAAGCTGCTGACGACCTAATTAAGTTCACTCGAATCGAGTCCAACGCGCAATCAATGACTGGAAATTCATAGCGACCACTGGATGTCGTCACTATGGTCGTCGCCAGGGGAACGATGCACCTTCCTCCCCAGCACAGGTATTTCTGGTTCGGTTCAAGTCTTGGAGAGATCCTTTCCCATGAAAACTGTACCATACCTCCGGGCATGGTTTAGAGGTGTCAGTCTTCTGTGCTTGTATCAAATAGCACGTCACTGTATCCCTCGCGTCAGCTATTGTCCTACCTACACTGGCGTTCAGAGGTATTAGGACACCTCTGTGTGGAATAATTGCGAAAAACGGAGGACTTTAAGAAAGTCTATTTTATTTGGTTTTTTAAATTAAGAACTGTAGGTGAAAAAGAGAAACTCGGCAATGGGATTCGAACTCATGATCTTTGGGTCCTCTGTGTTAAATGTTTAATGGCGCAATGAGCACTGCAAACTTGCGTTAACAAAATTTTGAAAAGAGTTTAAAGAAAATACCTGAACGGAAAAAACTTTTTTCCAAATTTTGTCAACGTAAGTTTGCAGAGCTTATTGTGCGGTTAAACTTCTGTTTGAAATATTTTTTTCTGTCTCTTGTAGTTTAGGAGTTATACCCGGAAAAGTGGAAGTGTCTATTTGACTTTGACTTTCCCTTGTTAGCTATCAAAATTTGTGACAACCAACCCAACCTCGGAGTATATTGTCAGAAAATAGTTTCTGAAAATAATATGAATTATCTCCCAATCAGATTGACAAAATCCACAGGACCAATTTTCTTTATAAAGTCGTACGTACATAATATATATTAATCTAAGTCTGAATGAACTTCCCTGCAGCTGTTACCCGTAAAAAAATCAAAATAAAAAAATGTGACTCTCATACCCAGTCTCCCCTATCGTAAAGGACCCAGTTACTAACACCTGACCAATTACTGTCACCTTAAGCTATTTTACTTAAAATAACGAATAAACAAACTATAGAATATAATCTATAGTATAGATTATAGGTTGAAATACATAATTTTTTTTTGTATCACTTATGAAAGATATATTTATTCGTTATTTTAAGTAAAATAACTGGTGACAGTAATTGGTCAGGTGTCAGTAAATGGATCATTTACTCTACTCAGTACAGCTCCCCGCTAACAATAAACGAAATTCCAGAAGACCTTGGTTCCGACGGGGTAACTGTGTCAACGTGTCGCCACGTCGTTGGGCATCGTTAGCCCGTGGCCGCTGATAGACGTCGCGCCTATAATCTGTATGGAGGTCCTAAGAATATGCTCGGACGTGGCGCGGGCTAATTAACATCGGAATGGGCAGGGAAGAGCGGACGGCGGACGCGTTTTCATTGCGCTGGCAATAAATTCAGGAAGCAGATAAGCGTTATCGTGGTCTTTCGCCAGCACCTATCTGCAGGAGAACGCTCTCCCTATCCTCGAGCGGACGCGGTGGCCAACGCGGGGGCACCCACCGGCCGTGATAAATGACTCATCGATCAGCCCCCGCGTTCCCCGGCGCTCGCAGAGACCGAGGAGACCGTGCCGTGTAACGGCAAAAAACGTCGATTTGCAACGAAAACGCTCGATGCTTACGGCCGCCCATAACTGCTAGCGGATTACGAGACTGTCGGCTTTATTTAAAAGCACGCAGCCTCCACGATATAGAATGATTGATTCAATACGTCTTGCGGTACGCCTCGGATGAACGAATTGAGGTGCACAGATCTGCTCCGTTAGATCCGCACCGCGGAAAATTCAAGTAGGTACTTTTTCTACTGGGATCATTAAGTGGAATTAGAATTATAAGGTAGTTGACCCAGTCGTCGATCGGTACCCAGTCGTCGATCATTTGAATTAATATTGAGATTTTATAAGGTTTTTGAACAATATTGTGTATAGGGATTGCAAACCGGTAAATCGGTAAATCGGTTTAATGTTTTTTTTCATTGATAAGTTAGTAGATATCAACGGAATTATGCGCTACATATGTGCGATACATTGTTATACATACAATTTTTACTGGTAATTCGCCAAATTTTTACCGGTAATTCAATAAATTGTGTATTTCCCGATATTTACCGGTAAATCGGGAGAAATACATAATTTATTGAATTACCGGTAAAAATTTGGCGAATTACCAGTAAGAATTGTATGTATAACAATGTATCGCACATATGTAGCGCATAATTCCGTTGATATCTACTAAGTTATCAATGAAAAAAAACATTAAACCGATTTACCGATTTACCGGTTTGCAATCCCTAATTGTGTATAGGACAAAATTGCAAATTAATATTTAAGAGTCTTTACCTACATATATCATCACAATATTGTTCAAAAACCTTATAAAATCTCAATATTTAAGTGATCGACGACTACGTCTAAACCGATCGACAACTGGGTCAACCACCTTATCATGTTTGGTGTCATTTTCATCAGAACAACACGGACAATCCATTGATGGTCACTTATCGCACACAACCCAACAAACACCATCTCCTTTGACACTATTTTAAATATCTACTTGCTTAAAGTAATCGTAAAAGTAACTCAAAGGCAACTCACACTACTGAACACAAACTTGAAATCAAGTTACTTGAATTCAAGTGACTTGACTAATGAGAACGAGGCTTTAAGCAGGGGTTATTTTCATGATTCTGTGTGTAGTATGTATATTAGAAAGAAAGGTTCAATCAGGTAGTGTGAAAGGATCAAATGGAACCGTCAGAGTTTTTGAATATGCGAATGAAGTTTCTTATTCAATAATAGATTGGTTTTATAATATTCCGACGTAAATAAATAAATTTAACATATTCTTCGGCATCGCCGTTTTATAATACTTCAGAAAGTAATTACTTTCCCGCTGCAGTGGGCAGAAAATGCCTGTCAACCGCAGAACAGAAACTTTCGGAAGCTTATGATATTCCGTGATATAAAAGTGCGAAGCTTGTATGAAGATTGAAAGAGGCGTACTTAGAAAACCTTTAGCTTACATGAACATAAGTATGCTAGAAAATATTCATTCAACGAACAAAACCAAGAAAATCACTCTGTGTCGCCAGCATCGAGAATCACTTGGAATTCTGATAATACAAAGTCCACCAAACGTCGCGTTTCGTTTCCATTTGTTTCACAGCTAAGCTTTGATTCCGCGCAAAGCCACGCTCCTCCTTTCATCTCGAGCAGAAAATCTGCGCGGATCGCGGTACCTAAATTGCACCGTAAATAAAATATCGATTCGGGTCCCGGCGACGCGTGGCGCGAAGAAGCCTGTCGACATAAATGTGAAAAAACTACGAGATAAAAATTTGCAACGCAATGGTGCGTGTGCGTAATAAAATCGCATGAATGGCTGCGTCCCCGCGCGTAACGTTCAATGTTTATTCCGTCGCGCGGCACGCGTGTTTCACGTTCGCAGAGCATAAACTTTAAATTGTCTTCATGAAATAGTTGAAAGCGTAAAAACGGGAAACGATCCTCAAATCTAGTACACGCTTCTATATCTCGTTCTGCTGTATAAAACATAAGAAAACCTACGGTCGGAAAGGTATCCGCGCGCCCCCACCCGGCCAGCCCCTTTTATTTCTACTCCCTTTGTGCGACGGGCTCTCTGTCTCTCGAACAGAAAGGTCAACTGACGTGGCCTAAATGTAGGAGTCGAGTTGGAGTGGTTCGTAATCGTGAGAATAACAGATCGACTTCTTCCATTCAACAGTAATTGTAAAATACAAAGCCTTTAATTATAACACAGCCAACTAGAAAAACGTTGAAACACATATCTCAAAAGGATGCAAAAGGATGCAATGCCGGGTCCACTTTGACCCACCCTAAATAATACCTCCACGTGTCACTTATTACCAGTAGGGGAGACCGGGGCAAGTTGACACAGAGGCAGGTTGATACAGACGAATTATGTTGACACTGTATATATGTAGGTCCTTGTATGCGAGATATGTGAAGCTTCTTGATCAATTCTTTACTACGATCTAGCGTACGTCTGTGTACCTTGACTTTAACAATCCATTTTTAACTGTTTTCGATTCTATAGAGAAAAAGTGAATAGTTTTCATACATTCAAATTGATCGTCCAAATAACATTTTTTCATTCATTTTGTATGTATTTTCTCAAGTTTTCGCTTACTATATATTAAAGAGGAAGGACCAAAGTATATTTTGGCATATTTGTTATTAAATAATTAATTCAAATAAAGAATGAAAATAATTAAAAACAGAATAACGTATCAACTTGCCCCACAGTGGGGTAAGTTGATACATTTTACCTTGGTCCAAATAACATTTTCTCATTCATTTTGTATGTATTTTCTCGACATTTCATTTACAATATATTAAAGAGGAAGGACCAAAGTATATTTTAGCATATTTATTATTAAGTAATTAATTCAAACAAAAATGAAAAAAATTGAAAACTGAAAAACGTATCAATTTGCCCCACAGTGGGGTAAGTTGATACATTTTACCTCGGTCCAAATAACATTTTCTCATTCATTTTGTATGTATTTTCTCGACATTTCATTTACAATATATTAAAGAGGAAGGACCAAAGTATATTTTAGCATATTTATTATTAAGTAATTAATTCAAACAAAAATGAAAAAAATTGAAAACTGAAAAACGTATCAATTTGCCCCGGTCTCCCCTAATACTTCCTAAAAGATACAAAGATTTTAAATCACACTAAAATCAGAGTATAATGCAATAGCTTATTCCGAGGTGTGTACCAATGAAGTTACCCGTAAAATGCACCGTGACTCCAACGTACAGTCAAGCTACCCGCTCAAGGGTTAAAAGCCTGAAAGCTAATCTACACCCTCCTGAAAACTTTCAGCACCTCCCCACCCGTCGCAAGATCGAATCGACAGAATCAGCTTGGAACGCTCCCCCAGCAGCCATTTGCCGGGGTCCTCGCTGCGAAAGGGAGCACCGTTTCGTCGGCTCGTCGATGGCGAATTATACTACTTACAAGTTAGCATCGAGGGCGAATCGGTGGCCATTTGGCGGAGGGCACGGGCGTGCTCGCCCCCGCGGAACGAAACGATTATCGGAACTGTTACATAATCTTGTTTTAGCGTTTTGCCCTGGGAAACAATGCGGTCGCGGAGGAGGGGGGGTGGCGCGGAGCGTGGGGGTTGCGGTGCAGCGGGGAAACTTTTCTCCTTGAATATTCGCGTCTCGGTCTCGTGCATCGCGCAAGTTCGCCCGACGCCAAATCGGATTTGCCAATGAACAACAGGCTTCGATATTCATTAGTAAATTGCACGGGCGCGCGAACCGGGCGGAGTCTACCGGCGAGAAGCTAGGCTAGGCGAGGCGTCGCTGCCACCGCATTGATGAGAAGTTGTTCATGCTGAAGCAACATATTTTACACCGGCTGCAGAGGCGAGATAGGTAAACGCTGACGGGGAATAAGTTAAAGTGCATCGCATGCGAGCCGTTAATTCATTTCACGAACAATTAAGGTTGGGGCCGTGATGGGTCAATCCTCCAGGTCCGGCTTATCCCGATCTTATTAAGTTCGAAAAATGGGGGGGGATTTATGGGGCGCGTTTCTTTTTTTTCCACAGAGGCCCGTGGAAATGGGCTCTCGACGTCGGGCATTCATCACGCTGGTCGGACTTGTGGACGATTGCGCATTGTGCTCTTTGTTTTCTTCTTAATTTCTGGGAGGCAAGTATTTCTGGAAAATTGAGAACAGAGGGGGGGGGGGGGCAGTTTTGGGAGGTGTGAATTTTTTCGTGATCGAGTTTGAAGTTGATTTACTTAAATTGTTTTTGAGGTTTACCATTTTTAGTTTAGTTCGGAGAAGAATTAGAGAGGGGGTTGAAGAATATTTTTTCTCAACAGAAACTAACATGAAGAGGGTTTGTGAGTCGTGGAAGCATACGAAAAGAGTTGCCTTTTAATATTTTGTAGGGTTGATTGTGTAAATGTCTCTAGTTGACAGTCGTTCCATAATTTTTAATACATTTTATAGTGTGTGTACCTACTTATTAATTTCACGATTGTCGTCGAGTTGCAAGTGTCTCTGAGCTATTCGAGCAGAACTCGCTAACTTCAGCTGGTTAAAAGAGAAAAATGGAAAAAAATTTGCCGTAGGTATCGATTGGATAGACGAAGCTGAGATTGAAATTGTAGGGAAATAAAAAGGGACGCGGTGTAATTAGTTCGGTAACTCGGCAAAATGAGAAATTACTTTTTAAAGTTTAGAGAAATTTTGTAGCCGCAGGGTACATTTGAATTAAGTTACAAGTTCTCCTTTAAAAGCAACCGACTATTCCTCGTTGGACGCCGGTCGTTCAGCTTTTTAAGTTTACATATTGATTCATTGCACGCTGTGTAAAAAATCTCATTATTTCGAGGACTGATGTTTGCGCCGCTTCGGTGAACAAATCTTTCGAGAATTCACTGGCTCGATAAATGAAGAATCAGATGACGCAACAGCTAGCTAAATTCCTCGTAAGAACTCAAAAATTCTTAAACAATTTCAGTGCACCCAATTTGAATAATATCTATAGATAATTATTCGCACTATGCTACTCAGCAACCCCCACTTCCTTTTTCAAAATCTTTCCAACCCTAGACATATAATATTCTCTACTAAACACCTCGGGCTCCAAATAAAATTGCAGAATGTTTCATGGAATATTGCAAAGTTAGACGCACCAAGGAACTTTACGTCGTAACGAAAAATTTATGCTTCAGAGACTGAAGCACAGCGATATGATGAAACGGTGGCCAGCCAATGTCAACACTGATAACGACGCATTCAAATTTAAGCGATGCACCTGCAGCGGTTGGAATTGTCGCGAGATTAAATCCCCTACGACTGTCGTAATCAGATTCAAGTAATAAACTCTCTATCTATAAACTCCCTTCCGGCTCTTCCCATCGCGGCCTTCCGCTGTCTCGGTCCCCTTCTATTCCGAACGCTTCTCTTTTCCCATGCACACACACACGCGCGTTAGCAATTTTGTTGTTCGTGCACTCACGCTCCCTGCCGTGTACTTTTCCTCGCCCAGGACAATTACGGTGCATTTTAATTAAAAATTCTATTAATTCACGACTGGCTCATGCGAACAGTCCCCGCGGAACGAACGGCGCCGTTTCGATGTATTAAGCGATAGTTTTAAGGCCGCGAAACTGTTCGTTATTTCCGTGGACGGTAGGCGTTAGCTGTTGGATCGTCCTGTCTTACCATCTTCTCTGTACAAAGTGATAGATAATTCGTGATATACAGTTTTAGAACGCAGGGATTATCAAATTACTAAATGGAAGCCCTGCAAGTCGGTGTGGGGGATATTCTCCGTGTTTCATTTATATTTATAGGTGAAGTTTAAAGTAGCTTGTCTTTTGAGGTTTGCAGAAGCAGGTCCGACTGGTTCCTGCAGGAATATTTAAGTGGCTGCCTAGAGTGCAAAGTTGACAAGGGACGCAATATGGTATTTTCATTGAAGGAATTTTTTTAAATAAAGTTTTAAATTAAATATTGCAAGTTGGACTATAAATATTTAGAGCTGGGAATAAAAATTCAGGGTGAAGTCACCAAAAAACTCAAAACAATGTGTTATAAATAAAGGGTGCAATTTGGCAAGTTTGACTAGGGCGCAAAAAAGGCTCTAGAAGGGCCTGCGCACTAGCTTAAGGAAGTTAGGATTTTTTTATATTATTTTGAAAACGTTGGATAGTAGTGTGATGTAAATGGAAGTGACAATAGAAAATTGTAAAATAAAGGTGAACGTTGGGAAGAGTAAGTGACTAATTATTTATTAGTAGGGGAGGTAGAACAAAAGTAGTCCATGAGAAAGCAAGAAGCATAACAGAAAACGAATTTCAAAGGGAACAATCAAACACTTTGAAAATATCCCAATTCCTTATTATTAGAATGTTGCATTTTTCTATTCCACAGAAAATACCATAATTGTTTGTCAAGGGTTATAAAACCACCCGCGTTTTGATAAATCATGTATAATTATTCTTTTGTAAAAAAGTCGATTGTCAGCTTACCAACCCACTCATTTTTCCAATAACAAATTATAAGACACGTTAAGAGCACATCGCGTTCCCGTCAAAATATTATAATTTCCAAGCACGGAGCTGTCACAGCGACGAGGCAGAGTATGAATAATAATTAATCGATACTGCTTCGAGAACTACATGGAAATTTAAAGCACCTGATTATCGCAGCAATCGTCAAGATCTGTTTTAGTAAAAAAGCTCCCCTCTATAGCCGTGATCAGAGAACTTTAGTCATTTAAAAATCCATCTTTCACATTTTCTGTAATATTAATTCTCAACTCTTCCTCTAGTCTTTCGATTGAACAGTGCCAATATTTCACCAGAATGAAATATGAAATACACTATTTTTCTATGTAAAACGTACGCCAATACCATAAACAATTTTCAATCAATTCTGTTGAAAATTTGTACATATATACACTGCTAGAATAAATTAATACGATATCACTTATACCTCCCTTCAGTGGCGCAGTATTTAATCTTGGGAGAGCCAAGTTGAACGGATAAAAATATTTTTAAAGCAAATTCAATCAAATTCATTAGGTGACTATAGAAATTTATTTAACGAATAAAATCCAATCTTCTTTCTTTTTTACAAAGCCCCTCTCTTATCATTAGTACTATATAGCAAAACATTATTGCAAAAATGTGTAGCTCACTACATTTTCATGAAACTTATGCGTCCTACTTAAATTTGAGAATAATTCAATAAATATTTCCAGTGTTACAAATTAAAAATCCAATGTTTTTTAAATAAATACAGTTCAAATGAACTAATACCTACATAAACATACATAACACCAAGCAGAATGTGAAACTTATTATTCAAGCAGGCATATTGCGCTCGCCTTCGTGCTAGAAACCGAAGGAAGGAGCGCGATACAGCTTCTCCGTAAAGCAGCCCCAGTTTCTTCGGTCCCTCGGCAACGAGATCCGTAAAGAATTCTTCGAATAAAAATTCAAGGAGAGAGGAAGACGATGATTTTCGAGTAACCGAAGTTGCAAACGGATGTGCCGCGTCGCCGCTTGTTCGAGATTTGTAAAGCGGAACATCCTGGCGAGACACTTAGCAAGGATAACGGCGCCGTAAGATCCAAGGAAGGGAACGGCGTAAAGTTTCAGCTTAAAACACAATTTAGCAACAGCGTGTCTTCTATATCCCCGCCGCGGAACAGGTAAGATAGCCCCGTGGAAACAAGTGGGACGAGGTAACTCGTTCGAAGGAAAATCGTTCCTGCGCCCAGCTTTTTCTCCGGCAGATTCACTCGTTCCGGGGTAGTTCGCCCGCTCTTCCATACCAGCTCGTTAATATTTATATTCCGCATCATCTACCGTGCTGCGTTTAACCTCGGAATACAAAGCGTCCCATAATTCCTACGGGTGCGTCCACTCCCATCTAAATGCCAATCCTGCGCTGCATTTGCAATTTGTAAGATGATGCTTCGTTGCAATTTCAGATTTATGCGAGTGATTAGCGACGCGATTATAATGCAATACGTTGTGCACATTATTGCAAAGTCGACCTCTGCATGCTTGGAGAACTAATTACGGTAGTGGGGATATTTATAGCGTCGCTCCTAAATCTACGTGCTATGAAACAATCTCTGTAACTCCTTGATTGATATAGTAATTGGTATCCAATTTATTTTAATCATTTGGAGCACTGTGTGCCTTGTCAACAATTCAGCAACAGCACTTGCGGAACGCAAACACTAAATTAGGTGGAAATGGGTACACGCTGAGTATTCGAGTGAGGCAATAAATATTTCCAGTACTGCAGGTAGTAATTAAGAGTCAAGGAAGGTTCAGGATCGTTGTTGTTGATTTGAAATTATAGCTGTACGAAAAATTGTGAACACAGATTTCTTGTTACTTCGGTGGTATTAATATTGTAAAACAGTCTCGGTAATTTTGTGGCGTTTCCTCCGAAGAGACTTCATTTGGGAACCCCAGTTACTCGTCAAATGAATAATTGAAGCTTCAATATTGACCGCGAAATTTTCAATAATTCACGCGAAATTTCTAACGGGATACCTATTTTCACGTCCACGTTAGATTTCTCGCAAGAGTATGCTTTTCTGCTCGGAGCAACGCGAATCTCGGGGCTCTGAGTCGACAAGATTCTTCGTGGAATCCTGGCAGGAATATTTGCAAGAATGTATTCGAAGCGTTTTAATTCGGAAGATATTATTAAAGCTTCATGCTTCTTCTTAAATTATATTGCAATATTTATTAAGGAAATATTTTGTTGAAAAAGAGCATTTTTATAGTGTAAAATTTTTTCCATTAATGTAAGAGAATTTATAAACCTTCCTGCAATATCGCAACCAGCCGAATAATTTACGTGTTATTTTTATTCTATATTTTAAACATACTCCCTTTTCAATAAACACCGCGCGTAAATGATTAAAAACACCCATTAGCGTTTCTTCCATTATGAGAGATACAATAGCAAAATGATTGTAGTCGGACAATGTTACTGCACCTTCATTAATTTTGGAGCGTGCACTCTACACTTGATGTACATATATTCGGCTGTTTCACTAATTCTCCTACAGATAATAAAGAATGTTATAATATTTATGAAATTTTTATGTAAAACACAGAGAAATGAGGAGATTTTTGTAATCATGAAGAAGAAATAACTTTGCCTCACCTCTTATAAAAGATTGCCAATCGACTTTAAAAAAAAAAAGACGAACGTGTAACTTTGTATAATTTTTAATAAAATTGCATTTAACCCTCTCTAACTCTGTGACACTGAGATAATTTACAAAAGTTCCATATTCAACTATTATAACACAGACATTACAATTCATTTCATAAACATTTATGGCATAATAAAGGTTTATTATGCCATAAATGTTTATGAAATGAAATTGAAGTGTACCTGGTAATTTATATACAATCTTCAATGTCTAATATTAATTTATTTACATATGTATGCGTCTGAATTTCGTGGTAATTTGCGCTATTCTTGTATAAAACAATTTCCTAGGTAACGCATGCAGGAAAAGTAACAAAGGGATAACAGCTTCGGTCACATCGGTTGGAAACACGTCTGACCACAGACAATCTGTTTCCCCTTGCTCTCTTGTATTCCGTTTCAATCTCGCACTTCAGTGATACGGATCAATCATGCCTTCCAATCTGGCAGTATCGTTCAACGGCGCGCAGTATTTTGAAAAGTGTCCCGAGCAAAAACTGCTCGCACTGTAAAAGCTTCGTAAGAACGTAGAAATTTCCCAGCAATTTAATTTTAGATCCCGAGACTCCGCCACCGTTCACTCCCTTAAGAAGAGTGTAAAATTCTCCTCCGCGTGCAAAACATAATGGCTTTTCATAACGAGGAAATGTAAAAATAGAAGAGTGTTATTTCAATTCCTTGAATACGATCGCGGAAGCTTGTGATAAAAGCAGGGGAACATCTTTCGTGTAGCACATCGACCACTTACCCTAATTCGTTATAACTTGGAATTACTCCACTGTGTATTGACATTCAATTAAGAATTGCTAACCATGCGTTATAGCTCGAACTTCCGAGATGAAATAAATTCCTCAGTTTCTCACAAGCAGAATGCAAAAGCAGATGCTACACATTTTTCCATTGTGTCTTTTAAGGACTAAGATGGAAACTTTGCAATCTTCTAACAGGCAGTATTTTAATAGCCATCAAATTGGATGAGCTAAATTAAATCCAACTAAATAAGAATCATATTTCTGCAGGAATAATATTTTCATTTCTCTCTCCTATATCAACTTTTCTTGTTAAAACGTGAATCTGAATATCGAACACAATTCCTTTCTCACCACAATGCCTCCTCCAAACTCGACTTAGTCACTCAATTTAAAACCACCCGCTACAAAATCCGCAAACAACCCCATATTTTCTCCAAACACAATCTTACCGCGACACAATAATTTGTAAGGCGAATGTCCCAATTTCTGCTCATTTAAGAGCTTACTCATCATAAAGAAGGTGTAAAAAATTTGTTTGCGATCAAAATTTGCAGAGTAATTGATTAATTCTTTAATAATAAATCAACCAATTAAAAAATTATTTATGAAAGATATTTCAAGATGTTTAACTATTAGTAATTTGTAATTAAATACAATGCTCTAAATGTCCGTATTTCTGCTCACGAAAAACGCGCGCGTAAATGTTCAAATAACTTAGAATTATTTTGTTGCAACCATAGTGCAAACGTAACGCTAATAATAATAAGAAAAATACGAAAAGAGTATTTCTAGCCAATACCGAAAACAAAAAGACCAACCGCTTCCAGAAGCTGCGATTCTAAACTGAATTATAACGGGAGAAGCGCTGATCTCAAGGGTTCCATCCAGCCTTCGGTCACACGCTAGACGTACGCTGAATTCGACGCCCCGTCCCTAATGATCATTCAACGCTCATAGTAGCTCGCTAATGATTTACATTCCAGCCGGGAACACGAGCCTCCGAGAACGCCTATCGTGCCTCGCGTTAGCACGGATTGTTTGACTTACAATTACAGATCGCGGAGCGCGCGAACCCCATCGAACGATGATCCCCGCGGAGCCCGCAAGGATATTCGACCGCCGAACGGGAATCGATTCGACGCGGCCGGCCGGGGAAGCGCGGATACGCCGGTAATTTGCGACACGCGATCTCCCGCCAAATGAAAACTTGATGCAGTCACGTGGATCGGCTTGGCGCCACGCAGGCGTTCCCGTTATTTTATCGAGCCACCATGGTGTTTCCATACACGCGGCCAGACATCCTTTTCCTGCCCTCCCACTCCCCCCCTGCAAATAGGATTCGCGAGCGTCTGTTTCATTTTTAAACGGCGTCGACCTGGATTGTGTTTCCTATATGCGTCGAAGAGCGACTTCGGGAACAATAACGCTGGATGGAGAGATAGCGATTACCGGGATAGTATCTCTTTCTATGTGCGCCGAATGGGGTGAGTAAGAAATGGAGAGGGAGAATTTGTTGGAACGATAACAATCACTCGCGAGCTGTTTTTCCAGAATGGAAATTGGTGAAGTGGTGCTGTGTCGTTTGAGGATTGAAGAACTCTTTAGTATAACAAACTGTGTTGTTTGGAAGAATGAATTTATTTATTGGAGGAGTGCAAGAAGCAAGAAGATATAGAAGTGCGAAAATGATTGTATGAAGAAAAATTGTGTTAAGTAGAATAATGATAGTAATACGAATTTAATATTTTTGGGGAACACTAAGATATTGTTTATAATATTAGGAATTTTGTTTTTTTTTAGGATTTATATTCAAACATTGAATAAAATATTATTTATGTCAAAGTTATATGGTAGTTTGAAAGGGTGAAGAGGAGCTTTGCTATTGCATGTGACATTGTTTTGTTTGTATTTGGTTTTGGGGCATCTTATTTATGACATGTGGTAGCGGAAGTTAGGGATGTTGGGCCAGATGCTACCATTCTCTGTAACTAATTGCAAGTTTACAGATGGCAGTGTTATTTAAAATATGGTGCGCCAACACTTGCAAGTGAGATACATGTGTGACTTAAAGGGTCTTCCTAGTGTGATGACGAAAAGAAACTTAAAGTTTCGGAAATTAAAAAAAGGAACAAATATTGCATGTATTATTTTGCACGTTTGTAGCTTTATTCTATCACCTTTTATGACTATAATAATTTTTTTGTAAATAAAAGTAAGCATTCATAGCGGAATAGGAGCATCGTAAAGAGAACAATATCCTTCCGGACCTGATTACCAAAAAAAGCAGACATAATCAGTAGACATTACTTTATCGTTCGAACTAGAATTTTGCAAATAGTTGCCAAACTTTAATTACTATCTACGGTTAACAAATGCATAATTGCTTTTTGCTAAATTAATTTTAAGTCATTGCCATTTCTTTGTTTCTTTATCATATATGGCTGATTTTTTTACAACTTATTGAAATATTAATAAATACGTGTGGATAATGCTCATCGATAAAAACTGTGTACTTTTTTGATGTTCATCCCTAAAAAAATGACAAAAAATTGGCCTTCCCGACGAGAATGGCCCCTTAAAGAGAATATTGCGCTGTATCCATATTAAGTTACGTTTTATAGAATACGAAACGCTCATCGACGGTAGCTACTACACCTTCCCCCGGCCTCTCCTCCAACCGAATTAAAAACAGTTTCGGGAACGAATTTATCCCATTCGTTAGCTGCTGTAATGCAGACGAAATGCAAAGAAATTTCAAGGAAATTGTTTCGGTACACTCATGCCGAGAAGTTTGTTGACCCAGAACGGTACACGATGGAATTAGGGTCGTGCGAGTTTTTCCGCGCACCTACACAGCTTGCGAATGAAAATTTTATACCGTTAACATGTAAAAGAGCGAAGCAGTGACTGCAGAAGAAATTTCCCTGAGCAAGGTTATGTAAAGTAAACGACTTAAACAATTTTATCATGCACTCTTAATTAAAATATTCCGAAGACATGCGACACAAAGGGACGCCTGCGAATATTTCAAGCTGTCAGTGCAACTCTAGAATCTAATTTCTTTCTACCCTTCCCTCCTCCTCCCCATCGAAATGATTGCAATCAACAGAAATTCCCCGAAAGCCGAATCTTCGACAAAAAAAAACCAATCCACTTCTGCTTCCAAAACCCTCTCGCAAATTTTTCAAAACTCTATCAAAAGAAACGCATACAAATGTATTAAAAAAACATTTCCCCTCAACGCTTTCGCAATTCAATTTTGACTCGAAAAATTGCCTGTCGAATACGTGTTGTCTGCAATACTTTGATAACACCCGTGAATTCCGCAAACAAATCAAGAAAAATTCAGCCCACAACAATCCACCGTTGAAAATAAAATATCACTTCATCGAACAAACGCCATTTCATCTGCCTTTTTAATTTTCTGCAATTTTTCTCGAATCCATCCACATTTACAGCGCATAGTGCAGTTCCATTATGAGAGTCCCGTGAAATGGGAGAGCAACTTTGCTCGGCAACTCAGTGGCGAATTATAACGTTGCAACTTTCCTTTTCGCCGAGCACCTAGGCGTTTAGTGGAAGGATACGCAAGGACACGCGGCTCTCGAACACGGGTGGGCGCGTATTGCGGCCGACAGACGCGTGTTACTGCACAAAGGATCCCATTAGACGGCACATACATACGAGCACGCAGCTGCAGTCCTTTGAGCCGAGGCACGAATCACTGGCAACCTGCGTGTATGTGTCGAGTCCTGGTTACTGGACTTCTCGGGAACATCAAGACGCTCGCGACGCCTGTTCCTCGGCGCTCGTCTTGCCCAGCACTAGGAACAGACGGCTCCATGACACGAGGAAATGGCTTTTCGATCGCGGCGAGGAAATGCTTCGAAGGACGAAGCGAGAGGAATGTTAACGGCTAACAAAGATAATTGAAGGACAATGACCTGCAAAAACGCAGCCAAGATCCTTCCTTTATTTCCCCTGGTCAAAATTCAAAATTCAAAATTCTCAACCTCGATCTTCTTTTTCACAGAAGCGTCTGATCTGAATTCTCCGGCTTATTTCTCCGGTTTATTTATAAGCTTCAGTGCCTATAATTTATACCCGCTCCTGCGCCGCAGATGGATCTCAATGTGGCCCGTGACCCACTGCTAAAAAAGTCGGCGCAGCGAAGTTCAGAGAATAATTTATTCGAATTTCCTTCCCAGCGTATTTAATATACATTATTAATATACATAATTACCGCGAGTAGCCGAATGTAAATGATTTCGTCACCGCGGCTTCTAATATTTAGAATGAAATCCCTTTGAGGAAGGTTCAGAACTTTCCAGGCCCCGGAGCCACTCTATTAATTTACCATTACTAATCACCCGGCTCCGTCAAAGTTTCGACGACTTCGCCGGCAGTGCCTAGGCGACAGCCTATTACGAATTACAGGACAACGAGGCGCCCGTCGCCTCGCGACGCAGCCGCGGTAATTTATGGCAGTCTGTTTGAGAATGCTGGAAATTAGACGGGGACGATCGAGACACGCGGGGGCGGGGCCGCGCTCTTTACCGTGGAAATCTCGCGCGGAGAAAAAGCGGACGGCCTGTGACAGTGGAAAATGGGATTTCGATCGTTGAGACGGAAGAGCCCTGGCTGAAGAACGAGCAGCGGCGGCCAGCTGCGCTGGATCGTAAAGTAGAATGGCCGGACCAATCAGAATGAGGGAAGAACAAAGAGCTTCTGTATTATTAAGCCAGGATATTAAACGTCCGGAACGTTAAAGCCGATTGTTAGGAAAGCCATCATTATCGTCTCGTTTTTACGAAAAAAAAATATACGGAACGGAAAAAGGGTGAAGGAGAGAGGGCATCGCGGTGCTCTGTTTCAAATGGGCCCTCTGATTTCGCGGTACAGATGTCGTTAGCCTAAGAAAACGAGGTGGCTCTCTTAATGGCTCCAATTCGAAATTCCAGTCTTCGGAGACAAGGACGAGTCTGCTTCGCCGTTAAAGTGGCGAGGATTACGATCGCCTTTTTTCTCTCTCTTTCTCTGTCTTTCTATCCCTCTCTGTAAATGCGTATCGCGGCGAAATAAGTTCTATAAACGCGCGATTACGCTCGCGATATGATCGTAGACTAGAGCCACGTCACAGCAACGACCGTTTCTATAAAAGCTAACGGCTACTCGAATGCCAGGTCCGCATGTTCCGTGCTTATTACTTTCCGACCGAGAAAGGGGGCAAATCTCGACACATAAACTTGCCGGGGCCCTGCTAACGATCGCGGTTCCTTAGAACGATCCGACCAGGAATAGAAGCGGGAGACTTGTGGCGTGGTTCACTTCAAGCGAGAATCGGAAGTATTTTACAAATTATAAATGTGTGCTGAAAGCTTCTCTTGGAAAGGAAATTCCCTCTACGCTCCAGGGGCGAGAGAAATCATTTCAGAAATGTGGAAGTCGTGGTGCTCCGTTTTCAAATAGAATAATGACGGATTTTCTGAGTGCTGGGTTAGAATTTTTTTTTTTTTATATTTAGGTTTTCTTTGTGCTACTTTTGGGTGAATGTGAGTGCATTGGTTCGTCAGGTCTTATTGTTTAGAGAAGCTCATTGATGCAGAAACAAGTGACTGGCCGAAAACTGTGATTTCCACTACTTTCAAAATTTAATTTAATTTCCATCTCTTGAGGGGGTAGTCTAGTGTAACTGCCGGATTTTCAACGCCATTTTTGGGAATTTATTTAACAAAAACTATAAGTTTACAGTATCTGGCGTTTTGCCTGAATATTATGGTATGTTTGAAGTAATACTGAGAATTTTTTTGAACTTTTTTATTATACATATTCATGGATATAGTCGGTAACGCAAACTTCTTCAAAACAATTCTTTTCCAATAGAGGTTGATGTGGGAACTGTTTTAGTCATTCAAAATGGAAAAACTAAGGTGTATTTTCTTTATTGTGTTTGTCGTTATAGTTGGAACCACAGAGGCTCCCTAATAATAAAAATTTGCAGAATGACAGGATTTTGAAAAAAATACTCGATTTATGCTCATAAAGTTACTTGTTTTCGTTCGGTAGAATTAATTTTATACAAGATAGAAACTCGTCCGGGGTTCCAACCATAAACATAATAAAAAAAATGAACCTTATTGTTTCTATTTTGGATGACTAGAATAGTTCCCACACCAAGGCCCGTTGGGAAAGAATTTTTTTATGTAGCTGGAGCCACCGACTATATGTGCGATAAAAAAAGTTAAAAAAAATTCTGTGTATTACTTCAAACATACCTTAATATGCAAGCAAAACGCGAGATAGTATAAACTTATAGTTTTTGTTAAATATATTCCCGAAGATGACATTGAAAAACGGAGAGTTACAGTACAGTACCCCCTTAAATTTTCAGCATGAATACAACTGACTTAAATCCACAAACGGGATTTTTAAATTTCAGGCTCAAATGAGAAAGTTGGAAAAACGGCCTCCACTATTTTCTTCGCTATTCCGATCATTCTAATTTCTTTTCATAACGACGAAACACGTCACCTAAGTAATAAACTAATCCGTCTAGCTTCTCAAAAAACCTCAAGTCGTTTGAATCAATTTTAAAAAAGTTTTTCTATTTTAAAAAGTGTCCCTATTTTAACCTTTCCGTCGATCACCAATGTAAGCTGTTAAAGCACTTCCTGAAATGCTGACTAAAATTATTCTCGACCTGTCGTTTCATCATTCATTAACCCCAATTCACTACTCGATACACATCAATTCTTAACAATCAATTTCAAGACAAGACCTCTCGCCACAAATGTCTCAGATTAAAATCCAGACAAGTCTGCCGCAAATTTCTAAAAAATGCAGTATACATTCATCTACATACTAAAATTATTTATTGCATCGCTCTCAAATTAACGTGGCACGTAAAATTTTCATAGCATTTATCTTATTTTGGCAAAAATAGTGAACTCCCCATTTTTGCAATAAATAAATTTAAATGATAACGTGTTTAATATTCGAGTGATGTAATAATTATTTCCAACACCGTATACATATAAATATATTTCCCGACAAATAATCCGTCAAAAATATGTAATGCAATTTATGGCACGAAAAGCTTTTGTTTTGGAGGAAATCGATTTTGAAGGTGCACTGCACCACCCCCGAAGCGTTAAGGAAAAAGATTACTCGCTCGTCTACACGAGCAAGAATTTGTCTGAGTAATGCTCGGATTTGCTCAAATCTTCTCTCCGTATTACTTGATCATTAGGGAGGGTAAGTTACGCGAGCTTTCGGCGCACTTTTCTTCCGACAGTGGCTCACTTAACTTTCATCCCCCAGCTTTCTCTCTTTCACACTTTCCTCCCCAACCAACGCTAGCTTGTAATTGACTCCTAACGCGTCGTTTGATCATAGCTAATTATGAAACTCGTGGGGCCATTTCCCGAAATTCCATATGAAACGCACGTTTTCTTTCACGACGAACTGCAATCCATTTTATTTAAGCCATTGTAATCTTATCAGGATACAGAATAAATTGTCTACTTAGCACTAATAGTAGTCTTTTATTCTTGCTGTTTCTCTTCCTCTATTTTAAAAAACGTGCTTTAAATTTTGTACTTTTTAAAGATTTAAAATAGTTGATTCATATTTTTGGGAATATACTGTAGAGTTTATTGAAAGATTCGTGATTGCTACTAGTAAATTAGGAAGGTACTGAATTTATTTCTTGAACAATTTTTTTACACTAGACAGAATATGCGATATATTTCCATGCAGTCTCGTTTTTGTGCAAACTGTTATTCTTCCTGATAAAATTCCGCGAGCCTTTTTTTGTCCCTTTTGCGTGTTTGTTTTGAGCGCTTTACTATCTGTTCGCGCGCATACCGTTTCAATATTTCAATTTCCGTTTCTTTTTAAAAAATCACGACATTTATATCTACTTTATTAAATTCCTACAGATATCCCATCAAGTTCAATTTAAAGCATGGTGTACCGAACGTGAACTATATTTTACTTTAATTAGACGCGAGCGTTGGGGGAGACACTTTCCGCGTATCCAGTATGCACGTCACGCACGTTTCCTTTTTGTTTTATTTGCGCGAGGCAAACGAAAATGACATCAATTTATCCGAGCATAAGTTGCAAACGAAAGAAACGGTTCGCATTTCCAACTATGTGTGTGTTTTTTAAACCCCGGGCGAAATATCGCCGCAAAAACAGCAGCAATTAATTAATGTCAGCTGATTTTTGCTCGAATTAGCAGGCGACGACAAACCGTCGCGAATGTAAGAAATTATTGCCCGCTAGTTTTGGGGGAAACGCGGCGAAAGACGGTTCAATTAAGGGATTGGAAAAACTACCCAGCAATTTCGCTGAAAGAAGAATGAGTAAAATATGGTGATCGTTACGGCGGCGACTTAGTATTCATGGGGCACAAATTGCCGAGCATTATAGTTGTCATGATTCCGCACCGCATTACTATTCTCTACGAGCTGGACAAACTGTCGTGACACTTTCGACGCGTGGATATACAGGACGTTCCTAAAACAGTACTACAGCCTTCACAAACTTTCATGATTATTAGCTACTGCATGTGGCACAGATTGAACACTTTTCACTGCTTTTAATTTACAATATAATGTAGAGTAAAGTTTGTTAGAATTCTGCAATAAATTTGCATGAATTTTCACAATTGAAGGGCAAGGGAAAAACAAGGGATGTTCATTTTTGTGATTTTGCGATTTATAGCATATTTTGTTGGTGGCAACTGGGGACTACAGAACTGTCGAATCACGAAGGGTTGTAAAGTTTAAATGGTCCCGTAAGATAACGTTAAAGATTTGGTATACTTGTTAAAAATAGGTAATGTCCACTCTGCATTGGAAGAAAACAATTAATTTTATCGATAAAGCTGTTTTTTTTAAGATGTTTCCTGTTTTTTCCCTTTATTTTTCAATTACTCTTCTCACAGTAGGTGTGATACTACTTGTGAATAGTAGCGTACGTCTTCAGCTGCAGTGATATTATTAATATACAGTACGTGGTTAAATAGCCTCGAAAGGGGATCAATGTCTCTCGCCAATTAGCAGAATCATTGGCAATCAAACTTGAATCTTGCCTAAACTTATGATATGCAACTTCCCTCGGCTTTGCTGCACTGAATACCAATGGAACAGCTTCCCCAAGGGAGAAGTAGCAAACTGTTACTCGTAAAGTGAGAAACTATAAACATAGGTTGCATAATAAAAACGTGCTTACACAGTGATGTTGAAAATGAAATTTGAAACTCGTATTTTTATAGATCTGTATCATTCAATTCTAGGCTTCCTATATTGGTATTATTGATCCATTTTGGGCAACCTTCTAACTTGTATTTTTTTTATTGTAACTATCTTATTCCTGTTACCCAAGAATTACTCAAATTTGAGAAACAGTCGAGTTGACAGGCGACAATTGGTTGCTCTGCTTCATCTCAATTTGTAGCACCAAAAGATTATTCAACTTTAAAATGACATAAATTGTTTATTTAGCGGAAATTATAGAATTTTTCTCGGCGGACTATAATGGCAACATTATTTTACAAGAATGACATTTTATTTTTAGATTCAAAGATGCTTAAAGGAGATATCATTCTGACTGTGAAATGGCATTTTTTATGCAGTGATCTAAAGGGCCTCAAAAATCATAAATAATTTAATACAAAAGTTATTATAAATAAGTGTTTTCTTACATCTTATAGAGTAACAAATCATGTGTAATATTTTATTTTGTTCTTTTTATTAAAACCCCTAAAAAAGATTCCTAAAATCGTTCATTTTCGTCGTGGCTGGAGATATGTAACCCCTTAATTAAAAATTAAAAATTGAAATTTAAAAGTATTCACTTGTTTAGTATAAACTTAATAAAGATTAATTTAAAAAAATAAGCGATTTTTCTGAAGCCCCCATCCCCTACGAACGCCCATGCTGTTACCATTTACCACAGACGTGCAAAATTTGTATTAAAATAAAATTTCGAATAACGAATAAAAATTAAAAAAAAACTGATTCGCCACATGAATAAAAAAATCATCTTTATTTGTCAAATAATCTAAAGTTAAAAAGAAACTGATTCACCATGTAAATAAAAAACTCATCTTTATTTGTCGAATAATCTAAAGTTAAAGTAACTTTTATTTGCTTCCTTATTTAAATAATTTGTTATTTAGTTAATATCCAACTCTGCCATTCAAATCTTAAATCTTCTTTCCCCCACTACTATATACAACACACAGTACCTCATTCCTAAAACCAAAGAGCCACCGAATCCCACCATAAACAATTCCACAATCCAATCTTCCCACCTCCAAAACACCCTAAGCAACTCATCCCTCTCACCCGCTGATCGCAACCCCTCCTGTCCCACCTGGAGCGCAAATTAAAGCCAGCGAAACCCCATAATTCACGTGGAACTCCTCCCAATAAAAAACGCTACATCCCCCACCCCCTTTACACCAAGTGGGTATCACGAAGGAGGCGAAACTTGGATGCGGTTAGTAAGTAGAAGGAAAGGAATCGATGGAACGGAGCCGGGCTAATTAATTGGGCTTAAATAACTGACTATAAAATAGTTGGCGTGTCGAGTTGCCGCTCACGTGAACCAGGGGGGAACGAGCCAGCTCTCGGTGGCGGCTAAGAGTTCGGCTGAGTCGCGAAGAGGGGGAGGGCCAGAGGTTGGGCTAAGGAGTAGGTACCTTTAATGAGGTTGATAATGGGGTAGTTATATAGTCCTCGGTTCCGACCCGATAGCCCAACCCCCTCCGTCCTTCACGCTCACCATTTTCTGCACTGCTCATTGATTTCACGGCGAGGTTAATCGGGTTGCACGAATTCGAGCTATTTCAGCGAGCTGCGCCACCCCTCTCCCCCTACCCTTACACTTAAGTTTAAACACTTGCCGGAGAAAGGCAGCTAATTGGCCGTTGGGATCAACAGCGAGATTCGGTGGGTCCATCATCCATCCGAGGTGAACCCTTCGAACCGCACACCGGCGCATTATGTTTCCGGGGGGCGAGAAAGGCTAACGGCTGGGAGTGTGGGTGGGCGTATTAATTCGCGGGCCTATAGAATTCGAAAACCGACCCGGGCCTATTCCTGATTTCGCGGAACAAAAACGCCACGCTGCCCGGGATAATGGAACTGGGTCGAATAGTTGCTGGAAAATCCCTCGCGTAAGTTACTCCGCTCAGAGTCGAATGCCTCCACGCTCGATTATCCCTTTGACGCGTTCCGCTGAATAAAGCTGGGATCCCGCAACTGTTGCTTGGAATGTTACGTTCTAATTTCTTGAGATTAGTTTGCTGGTAGCCGGAGATTCGGTTTACTCGACTAAGTCGCGGGTCATTCTTCATTCGCTATCAAAACTTTGCGTCATGGATGAAGAAACAAGAATGGGGTAATTGCGGGAGAGTTGCCGCACGTTACGCAGAATTGTCAGCGTGTATAAATTTTGCAGGGGATAATTTTTCCAAAGTTAGGGGAGAGTAGGGGAATTATTAATACTTAAGGGAAAAGTTAAATTGAAAGGAAAATATTGACTGTAATTAAATTTACTTTATGGATAAATGAACTTTGGTTAATTATCTATAAATACAACACAAGGAATTATAGATACTTTAATAAACAAATCTTTTTTCGAAAGAAAAACAAACCTCTTTATGTCCGTGATTACTCGTATCTAGCGGGGTAATTGCGAACGGTTAATTAAAGCACTCTTGATCTTTACTAAACACTGGTTTTCTTTCACTCTGTGGGTCTGACACAGTCTTTCTTCATGTTTAATCTAACTATATATTATTATATATTATATAATTATATTATTTTTTATTATTAATATAATTATTATTTTATATACAGTTATATTATTTTTTATACAGTCATAAAATACAATAAATTTGGAAAAATAAATAAGCACAGCTATTATTTCTGCTTTTCTAAATTTAATTGCCTGTTCTTCTTTCTCCCACATTCATCACACAAAATAAAAATAAAACAAGGCATACACGTTCTCAATACAAATAAAATCGACAGAGCTGTATTTTATTCCCGGCAACCCTGAAATACCGAAAGTGCGACGTCTCTCCCAGCGCGCCATCTCTCCCATAATTACCTTATATTATATGAATATGTAGCGAAAGATAGCTTCGCAGCTGAATGATAATTGAAATATGCTAATTTAATAACCTAGAACTGTACTCCCACGTGTAATCGAAAGGCCAGGTGATATTTAGCTGTTCCCTGAAAAAGTCAGTGTCACGAGAAATCCACCTCTATCCGAACAAAGAACAGATCCAGTTCGGGAGGATAATAACGGTGCTGGGGAGAAAGATTCTTTACTTCATCGTGTACAAGAGGTATTGTTTACTTCTCATTCGTTCCAGCAAACTGGGTGAAAGCGTCCAGGGAACTCCCTTGTTAAATGTTCTGTAAATAGCAACTCTATCACAGGGCTTCCTACAAATCTGGTCAACATCGGTAGCAAAACAGCGATATCGGTATTTAGAGCAGACACGAGGACCCTTGCTTTACCTTTCTTTTGTACATCAACTTCCTACATCCTCAGTTATTTACACGTTGTTGATTTGTCGGTAAGAAACTCCGAGGAAGACTTAAACTTCGAAAGACTTAACGCTCCTCTCAGCTTCTAATAACGTGGCACAAGCACGTCTGCTCAGATACCGCAGAATTCTTTCAATACACCTCCAACTTCCCACAATTTTCTATTTTCATAACACACTTGCCAACTTCAATACCCTCGATATCCCTCGAAACAACATCCCACAAAAAACGAGCAAGCTTCTCTCGAAAACTTTCCACCGAAATCCAAAAGACAGCTACAAATACCTACGCAGCTTTTCCCTTATCGATCTCAACCCCTAAGTTCACCACGCGCAGAACATATCTCCAACTCTCCCGGTCCCTTGCCTCCGCCAGGGAAAACCACCTAAACTATAACTGACACGCGGCATCCCATTTGCACTTATCTCAATTGTCCTCTCATTACGTATTGATCAACCCCCAAAACCGAAAGCAACCCCCACCCCTCGATCGCCCGAAGCCGCGATCTCGTTGCCTCAACAAACAGCGTCTGTCACCCGTGCAAACGATCAGCCCTCGTCAGAGTTCCTTCCCATTCGTCTCCCGGGCAAAAATGAAACAGAAAAAAAATCGACACGCTATCGCGGGTTACGGGGTTGCTGGCGCGTATTCGAAAGTGATCGCGGTCACGCATCGTGCAGGGCGCGGACGGCGTGCGGATATTTCATAACTTGGCGCGGTGATTTATTGCGCGGCCGGTGATTTTTCATCGGAGAAGCTACGAAATGAAGTGATTGATTGCGCCGGCGAAGGAGCGACCGGCTGAAAGAGAGTGGCTGGATTTTATTTATTACGACTGCGGCGCAGTGTCAATGAAACAGCGACCGTAATCAATTAAATAGCACAATTACGTGTACGAGGGGGGCGGGGCAACCGCGCTAAGACTCTCGCGAGGAATCTTTAAAGGGCGCGAGGCTAGGGGATGATTTATCGCAGCGGCTGCTGGGTGCATCAAACGTGTTGGTAACACTCCCAGCGCGGGAGGTATTGTGCGGCGAGAGACACAACGCGTGTGAAAATCGGGGCAACGATGAAATTTATTTTTTATACTTTGGGGAGCAACGGCAGGTTCCATTAGATGGATCGCTCCTGGTCGCTGAACGTGGAACGAGAAATGTTCCAACTTTTCCTGCTCAACTGCTGTTTTAAGCGCTGCTTTCGTGTTTTCTGGGATTATGGAGAATGTGGAGTATGGATGACGCTTTGTCGTGGAAAGTTGCAGGGAGGCGGGATACGTGGGAACGAGATTTGGAGAGGGTTTAGATGTATTCAGACGCTATTTTAATGAATTAGTGAAATTATTTCCAGGTCGTAGTCTGGTCGATGCGTATCCGCGAGTTAAAATGTTTCTAACTAGGGATATTGTGTGTTGTACTATATTTTTGTCGGCGTGGGGATTACGCAAGAAAGGTTTTAAATAATGGTTGTTTGTTTTTAGTTGATGTAGTTAATTTGTCTTCGCAAATTTTTATAGTATGTGGCTAACTGGATATATAAATATTGGTTGCTAGGAGACAAATGGGACCCACCCACAATTATTATTTTTATAAGAAACAAGTGAAATTCTCAAAAAATATATTATGTGGTAATAGAATTAAATTAAAATTGTTGAGAAGTACATGTATATTTTTTAGTAATTACTGTGTACATATTAAAGTTTTGAATATTGTTTTGAATAGTTTTGAATAATTGAATTTTTAAATTATATTTTTTCAATTTTTAATAAACCGTCGATATTTATACATAATTTGCTTGTACTAAACATTTTGCACAGGTAGTTCAAAAGCGTATTTCATGCAGTCCACTACATCTGATTTTATTAATTTTTTTTTTATTAAAATAGCAATAAAACTGTAGATATACAATGGTAATAATTTTGGAACTTCTATTTTATTTTCAAGTACGGCTGGAACTATTTATCGAATTCTTCGAAATCCGAATATTCGAATACTTCAGTTGCTCAGTTATTTGGCGAATATAATTCGAATATCCAAGTATCGAATACTCAAATATTCGAATAGTATGGTGTCAATTATAAATCATTTCAATTGTGAGTTCGTTACTTTGTCAGGGTGAAATCTTGTAATTTAATTTCGAATATTCGAATAGTATTCGAAAACTTAAATATTCTAATAATTACATTCGAATACTCAAATATTCGAAATTTATTCGTAGCATTCGAATACTTGTAAAATATTCGAATATTAAATTATTCGAATGTCCCTGCTCTATTTTCAACCTACTAAAAGGTCATTAACATTTTTAACATATTGTTTGATGTTTAAAGGACCCTCTTGCCATCTGGCAATCTGACACCCTGGCCAGTGCACAGTGCTTATAAATACTTTTGTCCCTGTGGCAGTAAAAATGGTAAGCACAAAGTTGAAAGGTTTTATTCCTAAACGACAAGAAACAAATTCAACGACTATTCCCCATAGTTTTCCCAGAACATAACGAAACCAGAAACTTCGTGACACTTTATCAACCTATCCTGTAACAATATGCAATCGCTGCACTCGTTTTATCATTTCTACAACCAACCAAGTTATCCAAGCCACTAAAAAAATTCTGCCACCCTCAGCTTAATAACACAAATGGCTGCCATTTGTACGAGCCAACTCTAAAATCATACCCACTGCAAAATTTCAGGGAACTTGCTAATGGAACGCCACAAACAGCAAACACGAGAAAAAACGGTGTTTCATACGTCGAAATGAATATTTTTAACGAGCAACTTTCAACGTATTCTCCAATAACTTCCATATAAAAAAACTTCCATATCCCGGCTGGATATTGCAACGTTTCTTCGGACGGAAATCACTGCTCATAGTCTTCTGAACCTGTAGCATCTGCGCGGGCGTGTAGACAAGGAACAACAAAACAGGGTCGATGCAAATACGTTGGGATGCCAAGCAAGCAGTTGGCCGTGGCAAAAACTAAATTGATATCGAGGGAAAAAAGAAGCTGGGGGTTAAGGAAGAGAGGACAATGTGGGAGTCGCGATACCGCGTGGCGATGAAAATGTGCCGATGATAAATGTTGCCGTTTTTTGCACCGGCGGTGAGCGCCGGTAGCGTTTCCGTGCGATTCATCATTGGTAATTAACCGTAAAACTTGCGCGACGCCGCGGTATCGCGCGGAGTCCAAGGTGGAAGATGTCTGCTGTCCAGGAAGAAGGGGGAGGGTGTGAAGAGACAACAGGAAGATGGGGAAGGGGGCGGCAGGGAGAGACAAGAAACGAAGAAATCTGGAGCGTTAACCTCGTGGTAAATGCGTGCAGCAACGCGTGCCAGCGAGAATCGATGGAAATTGAGTAAACACGCTTCGCCTCGGATAACATCATCGACGGTGTTTTTGATTTGATACTGCAATAATGAAGGGGGTGGATGGAGCGAACGAATCGCTTCAACGTCACTCGATGAGAATCTAGAGGAACGACTACCTGTTTGTGTTTCTGAAATAGCGAGGGGAAGGTACTGGGTGTTTGGAAAGGGAAATGAGTCGATGGGTATTAGGAGGAACGTGATTATGACTATAGGGTAAGTCCGGGAGAGTTCGACCACCGGGAGAGTCCGGTCAGTGTTGATATTTTAAGACTGATGCAAGATGCACTGTGTGTCATTGATACGAAATAAATGAATGCGCTTGTTGTTGATCATGCATTCCATTGTCACGAATTAGTATTTAAATTATATTTAAATTATATATTAATATATAAATATTTAAATATATAAATTATATTTATATTTAAATTATTAATATTTAATTTAGAGTTTATACGAGTCTGAAAATTTTTAGACCAAGTTAGAGTGCTGGTGATATTTGAAAGACAGGTATGTTTATTTACATTATTCCGATATTGGGGGATATAATATGGATAAAAGTACAGTGTCATCCCAACAGTACATATGTATTCGTTTTTAATTTATTTTGATATTGTTTTGACGCCAATGTTCTTGGTTGAAAATGAAAATAATTATTTGAAATTATCACACGCTATTATTTATATATACCCTAAATTGCTTGGGCTTTGCTTTAATCTGCATAACATGACAAAAATGTGAAAAACAACGATGTTATAATTTCTTTTCCAAAAAGTGGTCGAACTATCCCGGACTTACAATACTTTGATGCGTAGAATGTTCTAGGTATTCTGAAATCTAAGTAGTATATTCTAGGCAGTGGCGGACGGCTCAAGAATTCCTCGATGGCCCCTTAAATATCAGACACTATATTAAAAGTGTTAATGACCTTTTAGTAGCACGAAAATATAGTAGAAGTTCCAATATTATTACTGTATGCCACTAAAATTTACGTTGTACATATTAATATTTTAATAAAATCATTTTTTCTTGAATAGATTTATTTAAACAAAATTTAATTGTACTTTTTTGCCACTTAGGTATTTTTTGCAAATTTCATTTAATTTTCATAAAAATTAAATATCTTACATAGCCTTATACTTGTGGGTAGGCCCCCTTTGTCTCCTGGCAATCAATAGTTTTAGACCCAGTGCGCCACTGATTCTAGGTAAAATATTGTGTGTAGCATGCTATCTAAATACAATGTTTCAGGTATTCTGTAGCCTAAGTAGAATGTTCTATGTATTCTGTATTCTGGGTAGAATGTTTTATGTATTCTATTCTACTAGGTAGGGTGTTCTAAGTCCTTTATATTCTGGGTTGAATATTCTTTGTATTCTATATCCTAGGTAGCCTGTTCTTGGTAGGTATTCTGTATTCTAGGTTGAATGTTTCGTGTGTTTTATAATCTAACAATAAGTAAGATATTTTAGGTTGAATATTCTTAGTATTCTATACCCTAGACAGAATGTTCTGTGTCTTCTGTATCCTAGATAAGATGTCTAGATAATATTTCAGTTATACTATAATCTACACATTTATTTCTACCGAATAGAAAGTTCAATTCTCGTTTTTCATGTTATCACATAAGGAAGTAGTCTTGGCAACTTATTGGTGAAACTTTTCTCATTATGTATTTTAACAGTCTAAGTTACAGTTATCATTAAAGGAAGCTATAATACTTCGTTGAATTATAGTACCTGATACTATGCTATTTCATACAACTATTATATTACACAGGAAAAATCAATGTCCTAAAGTAAACGGACACTACGAATCTCGAAAACTATTACTCTGAGAACAGAGTTTAGCATTAACTAAATAAAAATTATTTAAATAACGGAACAAATAAAAGCTACTTTAACATTAGATTATTTGACAAATAAAGTTAATTTTTTATTCGTCAAGAGTTTCAACTTTAACTTCAAATAATTTTTCAACATTAACTTATAATTATAGTTAAAGTTAAAGTTAAAGTCGAGAACTTCATTCGACGCTGAACTTTATTCGTCGAATAATTTAATTTTTATTTGTTATTCGAAATTTTATTTAAATCAAAATTTTGCCCATCTCTGCTTGAGAATAGTGATCTTTCTATGACCACAGCTTCCATTTAAACTCAGCAATTTTCATTCATCTAACTATCTCCCAACTTAAAAAACAACTACAACCCCCACGTACATATCTATAACTATTAACTCCCCCACACAACAATAACCACCTTAAATAACCCTCCTGATAAACCAAATTCCACTTAAAGCTGACACATCTCACAAAATCTCAGAATCTATATGCACAAATACCCTCCATTCTTGCAAAGCCCTGATTAGCCCTTAACGACCACCTATTCAGATCCTCCCCTGGCATCTGCTCTCCAGGACTTAAATCGATAATCCATTTAAATTCCAAGCATTCACCCCGCATAAAATTCATTCTCCTCTATTGACGCGATATTCATAAACAAATGAAAAGAACGTTAGCACCGTTCGAGGCTGTTCGTTTCGTTCCTTAATGGTTAATCGGGCACACGTCGTCCTGCCCGCGGCAAGCAAATTGATAGCAGAGAATCCAGTAATGAACCAAACAGCGGAGTTGCCGCGCGGCAACCGTTTACCGATTAATCGGCCATCTCTTTTATTCCCGGGCGAATCGCTTTCGTTCGCACACAGTAGTTAGGAATCGCAGCGATAGCGGGGGCCAAAACCTTCGCGCGTAGTTATCGGATCGCGTAATTGAAACGGGGGTGGAGAGGCCGCGCCACCCTCGAAGGGGACAGGGCGGGACGGGATCTCCACCGAGCTTCACGTGAAATAAAATGTAATTTGTTTCGGCGCATGCACGGCAATGCGGGCGCCGTCAACGCGGAATAAGTGTTCGGTTCGGGCGAGGGGCGCGATTCAATTTCGCCCCGGGGTTCGCCGATCGTGAGACAAAGAGCACGTGCTCGCACGCGTGCATTGACTGCATGTCTTGCGTGACAATTAGAGAAAAAAGAATGAAGAGGGACGGGAAAAAGCACGGAACGAAAATGGAACGAATTCGACAGACGCGAATATTGCGAAGGTGCGTGCGGTGGTGGAAACGCGAGTGGCGATGGTGGAATCAAAGTACCGGCATGTGAACGGATAAATTGGTTAACAAGATTTCGGAAAGTTTTAGTGCACCGAACGTGTCAACGTTGCGGAGCCTTTTTACGGAGTTTCGTATTTAGAGGATGAGTCAATTGGGAAGAATTGAAGAGTCCAAAATCAAATTCTATGTTATAGTATTGCCACGCGTAGATTTTTCAAAGGACATTTTTTAATTTTGGGATTTGTAGCGATTTATACAAGGAGTCTTCAATTTAGATAATATGTAGTGATAGGGGAATTTTTTGTAGATTTTTGTGTAGGTATATAGTTTGATAAATTGTTCGAGTGTGGAAGATAGTATTGTTTAGAAGTCGGAGGAAATATAAGGACGGAGGAATTGGTGTATTCTAGGTGGTATGGGAGAAATGGTGTAATTTAGCCTTTGAGGACTCGATTGATATCTATTTCGATGAAAAGGGTGCAAGAATGAAAGAGATATCTTCTTGACACGCAATGAAAGGGCAATACAATATGTTTTGTCCGGGTCGAAGATACAATGGGAGGTATATGTGCTCTGAAAATGTATTAAATATATAGGTGAGGACCCATAAATCTACGAAGTTTGATAGCAATCATCATTGAATATGATTGAATGTAAGGATCTTTCACAGGAGAAATTTCTGTGCCTCACGAATGGTGTTTGGGATAGATTCAGTTGGTAGATATAGTTAGAAAGGTGTGAATTTGTCCCAAATACTAATTTCAAACCACAAGAGTATCTCCAGTGAAAAGATCCTGAGTGCAGATTAAAATGTAACTACATAAAAGTATATAAATTACAGCTTATATATGTACTTCTATTTATGCCCAGAGAATTAATTTGCAATCCTAAGAAACATCAAATACCAAAAATAATTGCAACACAATTATATTGCCTCGTTGCAAGTATATTAATAGTAATAAATAAATGCTATATAATAATAACAACAAATAATATCTAACTCGGATCCTGACACTGATGAATCGGTACCAACTCAAGACTAATCTTCACGAAGAAAAATAAACTTGTGGAAATACCTTCAAGAGGAGTATTTAAAGGACTAAGTGTCTTGAATTTCTTCTGCAACAGGAACTATTAATTTACTATTAATTACTATTAATTTTTATTAAGTTATACACACTATCGTTCATAAGTATTAGAACATCTACTCTGCGTGGAATAATTGTGAAAAATGTTGCAAATTTATTTTAAATTCAAACCAGTGAAAGGTATTCGACCTGTACTATATAGCACTTTTTTGCAAATACAGCAGGTGCCCTAATAATTATTATAAACACCAGTGTATAATATTCTCTAAAACAAAGCAACAAGTGAAAAAATGTATATTATATATTCCACTTATGTTTTCATATAGAATGTGTCGCTTGGCTTTGAAAAAGATAACAGCATTCACTCACCGATGAGCATTTATGAGATGTCTGTAAGTAAATATCCTCCTTGAAACGTCGCTCAAGCTCCCTTGTGTTTGACATTGTACGTTATGATGACTTTATGCGAAATAATATTTCCAGAGACAATAATGTCTATGCGAAGTACATACCAACCTAAGCCTGGATCATTTCAAATATTTTACCATTACTATCGATTATAAATATCTACTTCTCTAAGCGAAACAATGCAAAAAAATTTGCAATAATTCACGTGCACGAAACACTCTAAAAAATAACAGGCAATCTAAAGAATAAATCGAAGAATTTAGTGGCACATAGTGCTGTAAAAAATATACGAAAAATGCAATTTATTTTCTCTGTGAAAGTCAATTATATAAAATTTACCTTTATAATTTTCCAACGTGAAATGGAACGATTCGTCGCGTGGAAAAATGTATCGAAATTGTTGCATTCTTTTAAACAGAGGTTTCGTTTTCGAAGCGATTGCGAATGAAGAACCCTTTTACGCGAGCTGAGCAATTTGTCTTGCACTTAAATACCTTGATTAAGTTAACATCGACAGGCCGAGGCGCGCTTCTACGTGCGTAATGAGTTCAATTCTAGAATTTAATTGTAAAACCTTGAACATAATTGCGACGCGCCTGTGCGTCACATCCATTCCGACCATCTCTTTGGATATTAATTTATCGGGGAGAGCGCGTGTTACGCTGGCGGTAACAAATTTAATCGCGATTCGATCGCCACCCCGTCAACTAGCAACAACTGTCGAACAAAGTTCAAAGGGGTTGGAGGAATCGAGTAGCGGTTATCGCGAACGGCGGAGAAAGAAGAAAGAAGGGCAGATACGAGTTAAAAGGTCGTTAGTGGAATTCGCATCGGGAAAGTCAAAGCATCGCCATAATTCACGTTGCCCTGTGTGTCCCATTCAACCCCGTCGCGAGATCGTATCGTTCCGTAGGTGTCTGGCTGCATTCTCGTGGCCAGACATGCAACGAGGTTCACGTACACGCACCCATACCCGCGCCGACCACGGAAACGTAGTTTAACAATTCCGTTTCTGCCGCGCGAAAACGACTCGCGTAACTGTTCGTTGAATTCGAGTGAAATTTCGGCGGAACTTCTCACAATACGACAAACTTTCGAGTCCTGCAGGGGATGTTTCTTAGAATTTGGCAAGTGCTGTGCGATTTGAGTACGGTAGTATTTAGTATTTGGCATTTCTGCATTCTGGTGTTGTAGTATTCTTTTATTTTAATATTCTACTGGTATAATATACTAAGATTCTAGCGTCCTAGTGTCATAGTATTACAGTGCTCTGCCCTAGTGGTGTAGTATTCTGTTAGTCGAATATTCTAGTATTCTAGTATATCAGTATTCCAGTACTCGAGTATTCGGATATTCGATTATTCGAGTATTTCAATATTCCAGTGTTTCCTAGTACCTAGAAATCTAGAATTCTAGAATCCTAGTAGCTAGCAATCTAGAATTCTAGAATTCGAGTACTCAACATTCTTGAATTTTGGAATTCAAGTACCTAGCATTCTAATATTCTAGAATGCAAGTACCTTGCAATTTAGAATTCTGGAATTCAAGTACCTAGCATTCCAGAATTCTTGAATTCAAATACCTAGCAATCTAAAATTCTAGAATTTAAGTACCTAGCATTCTAATATTCTAGAATTCGAGTACTCAACATTCTAGAATTTTGGAATTCAAGTACCTAGCAATCTAAAATTCTAGAATTTAAGTACTTAGCATTCTATTATTCTAGAATTCGAGTACTCAGCATTCTAGAATACTTGAATCCAAGTACCTAGCAATCTAGAATTCTAGAATTCAAGTGCTTAACATTCTAGTATTTTACAATTCAAGTACCTAGCATTCTAATATTCTAGAATTCGAGTACTCAGCATTCTAGAATTCTTAAATTCAAATACGTGGAATTCTAGTATTCTAGAATGCAAGTACTCACCACTCTATAACCCTTAAATTCAAGTACCTACTATTCCAGTACCTAGAATTCATCGTACAATACTTAAATATGTAAGTACAATCCTTTCACATCTAAAAGCGATTCAAAAGCATACCTGATATTACTTTCTCATTTCCCCAGATAACGAGTTTCTGTAATAATTTGTTGGGAGAGGTCCCATACATGTGCAACGTTTTCGCAATATCGCGAAAACAGATCGCCTGGAAAGATTTAATCACATGCACCTTCTATTTCTGCACACGGAACTGGCGTAATATTTAAAGGCTTAATCATGCGTCTCGCAAAGCTAATATGTATCCTTGCTTTTATTATCCGCCATAAAATGTCAAAGTGTAACGATTGCATGCCGTGCACTTCCACGTCTATGCCTACGGAGCAAGAAATTGCATGAAAGGTATCTATGTATTAATGAATACAGATAGAAATAAAGAATCGATACCTCAACGAAAAATAAATATGCGAATGAAGGAACAGTTAATAGACAACTACAAATCTTACATCATAGATATTTCTTTTTAGACTTAGAACCTTAAATATAAAACAGTTCACGATTCTTCGAACGTCACACTGAAAGCAACTACTTACTTCACGTCTAATAATAAACTAAAAAAAAACCTTCTACCTCATTGAACTAGAGTCAAAAGCTTTTAATTCAATGGCTCAGCTAGAACGGAATGTTCACCTGGCCAACTAGAACAAAGACTTCAGATTCGACTAAGTCAACTAGAATAAAAGTTTCTGACTCAACCAGATTAACTAGAATAGAAGCTCTAGCTTTAACTGGATCAATTAAGATAAGAGCTTCTGGCCCAACTAAATCGATTAGAATAAAGGCTCTCACTTCAAACGCACCAGCTACAACAAAAAGCAGGCCTACACATTTCCTCCATTTCGATTTCACACATTACCCAAACCCTTCTGCCTGAACCAAATCGACAAAAAACCCTTAAAAAGAAAGCTTCTCATCTGCAGCAAAACCTAGCATCTTCCACGCCAGCCAAATCAGCCCGAATAAAAGCTTCCAGTCTAATTACATCGACCGGAAAGGAAATCTGTAAATCGATGAAAAAAGTTGTCCCAAAGTTCAGACCACAGGGTGCTCTATCAGAACCATCCTGTGCCCCTGGAGTTTAGTACGTCACGTGCTCGACTCCGGGTCCGTTTTCAGGAAGGCAGAAAATCGATCCTCTGCCGAATGGAGATTCGACGAAGCTCGATCTCGATGTCCCGGACGAAGCTGAGATTGATAAGGTCGCCGCGGGTGCGAGGCCAGCGAGAGGTTGCACCAGGATTTTATCGGCGGTACGTTTAACTCATTAGCTTTGGAAGTTTAAGTATAGCCGTGACGCGGCCCAGTAACGAGCGACTAGCTCGAGAAATTCATTTTAGAGGCGGGCTAATTGTTAATTGCACTTCAAGGCTAGCTTCGATGTGTGGCGATAAACCGTGTACATATATCGAGCCCTCCCTCCCCGGATCGTCTAGGACGGTTTCTGGCTCGGTCTGAGGGGGTTTATCTGATTTTTCCCTCCCCCTCCCGGGGAAAGTTCGAAAGTTAAATGAAGGACTACGATTGGGTAACACGACATCACCTGCGCGTTCCATTAAGTCCTTCGAAATGAAAGCGTAAAACTGCTCCGGAGGCTTTTAATTAATCGGAGAGCTTGCATTCAGAACGGTCTAAGTCGCAACTGCGAAAGTAATTGAAATATTCGCTGTATTTCAATTGCACGCATAGGGCGGGCCGGAATGAGGGAATGGAGTTGTTAAGTATAAAGTGTTTTACAAACGAAGGTAACTAAAAATGAAGAAATAATATATTTTTTAAAAAGAGTAAAAATTGTATTCAAAGGTGCGTTAAAAAGAATAAAATAATTTTTTGTAGTCGCTTCCGAAATAGAGACAAAATTAAATCGGCTGGATGCGTGACGTCCTATTAAATTTTTGCACGCTCTAATTCCTGAGCGTTAGTGTGTTAATGGTCTATAATTGTTAAAGATTTAGAAATTTATTCAATTTTGTTTCTATTTTGGCACCGACTTAAAAAAAATATTTTATTCTTTTTAACGCACTTTTGAAGACGGTTTTCACTCTTTTTAAAGAATATTATTTTTTAATTTTTACTTACGTTCGTTTGTTACCCCCACCAATTGGGAGTTAACATAAATGTTAATTGTATAAGCTGAGTAAAAAATAATAGACTATGTCAAATTTGATTAGAACGCCTAATATCAGATTTAAAATAAGTTACTCCTAATCTTTTTCGTAGGTGTCACTCAAAGGATTGTTCGCAAAAATGAATTCCTTTATTTTCACCCTTAGTGATTGATCAGCAATTTCAAAAAAAATAAATGCAGTAGAGCTAAACAATACATACCTACTACATATAAAAAGTAAAACAAAAATATAATTCTTTTTATCACTTGAACTCTAAATCCCCTACTATGTAACTACTGTGAACAAAATTCCTTCACAGCAATTATTGGGAGCCATGGCTTTCCACGTTCCGAGCGAGATGAAAAGGAACGGGCCAGTATTTCGTGGATGAAAAACGGAGGCCGAAACGGGACACCTTAACGAGACCGAAAATCACTTCCGTTTGTCTAACCGGACCACAGGCGTTAAAGCGTACGTTCGCCCAACTGTCGCCTGTTTATCTGCGCGGGATTCGCCCTACTCCACGCGGGGAGATCTCGGGGTGAGCGCGAAGTGGCGAACTGCCGGTTTAATACCGATTGCGCGTGCAAACAGGGATGCGTCGACTGACAGTGGCCCCCTGTTTGCGAATTAGGTGCAATCAAACGCAAAATCGTCCCTGCAAATATCACGCTGTTTGCCAATCATAGACGTGCCACGGTTAATTACTGCCGCCCGTAGACTTCGGCGTGCCTGAGAACAGGAAAGATTAGAAGACGATGATAACGAGGGTCTCATAACTCATGTTTCATTCATGCGTACCATTCATACGGTTTGAGTCCCCTGATCTCCATTCGGAGGAGGGAATGTAAACAGATACAATACTGGAAATATTTATTGCATCGCTGGAATATTAGAAGCGTTAACACTTGCACCTGTGTTATTATTAATATTAAGAGTAACTTGTATTGAAAAAAATTAAGATTTTAATATTTGTCACCCTTAAAAAGTTGAAACTAAAAACATCACCTCTCTAATAAGAGATTATTATTAATAATAAGAGACTATTATTAATAATAATAATTAATACGAGGAAATATTATTACTAAAATATGTACTGGTTGATTAAAATATTTTAATAATCATATTTTTATGAAAATTCGTATGTACTACGTAAATTTAAGAGTGATGAAATAAATATTTCGAATTATTGTACATTATATGAGGCAGTCAGAGCAACAACGGACCAACTCACATTAAAAAAAATTTTTTTTCTCTATTTTATATGGTTAGTAGAGCCTATTAGAATACCTTATTAGATTACTACTACTTCAATTTCGAAAAAATGTGGGTTAGCCTCATATTTCTTTCTTTGCTAGGTGCTGTCTAGAATTCCACATTTTCGACGAATTTCTATGCGTATTATTTAAAGAAATTTAATTACTAACTTAGATTCTTCGCACTCAGAAATGCACGAATGTAATATTTAATTTCAGAAGGGTGATCAAATCTTATACTTGTTGCTTCGTACTTATCTTTACTTTTAGCCGAGGTAACGACATAAACGAATGAAAATGGAAGCCAGAAGAACGTAATGCGATGTGTAATGCGGCCAGAGATGGGTAAAAATCGAATGAAAGGGATCGACCAGCTTGTTTCAAAGTAATTCTACGTTTCTATCCAACCTGATTTACTTCGTGCGGAAAGCGCGGTCGCACAGAGAAAGTGTACACGCCGTAGCTGTAATTTCATCGCGGAAGAACAGCGCGGACGAAGGGAAAGGAGCGGATAACGGGAAAACGGCACGCGCTGCGTCAACCCTAATGAAATATGCACCCTCGCGTCGATCAACGGTGACCGACGTCTAATAATTCGGAATATACGCGATAACTCAAACACCGGCGGGCCGTCGGTGTGTGTAATCAACGAATCAAATCGCTGACAGTCCACCCGGCGGAATCGATGGTGCAATTAATTTAAATGCTTCATCCTTGGCTTTCAGCGGCGTCATTTGAAGGATTGGAAAGGCATGACGGGTATATCGATGTCAATTCCTGAACGAGATGTCGCGTTAAAACGTAGGAAAGACTTACCGGCCGAACGATTATTGAGCTTTACTACTGATTATGTCTGTAAAATGCGTTTTTGCTACGCTAGCGTGAAATACGAAAATATTAATAACTGGTTAATCAAATATTAATATGAAGTACTTAGAAAATTTAGGAGTTAACCCTTCGTTGATGTTGGCTCCTTTTTCGACCAATTTTGACACAACTGGGTGGCTCACACCCAGAGAAATTTTTGAACGAGTGGCATTCTCATCCAAAGAATCCAATTATTATGAAAAAAATCATGGGTCAATTTCAAGGTCTGTAGAAAGTATTCCAATAATTTTTTGATTGAAATTTTGTCACAGCTTTTGTCAAATAATTCTAGATTACCAAATATCGAGAAAAAGGAAAGAAAATCTTGAAAAAATTGTAACTTTTACAAATTTCAATATTAGAATTGATGTTCGAATATAATATTTTGAGTGAAAAAATAGTTTCTAAGTCGGTTTTGAAAAATTGTATTTATTTTGGATATAGAGGTTCAGAGCGTCAAAATCAGCGTATAGGTGGCTCACAACCAGAGAGTCAACGAAGGGTTAATCCATAGAAATAATCAATTATCAAAATTTCCACAATGCATGTCATGCAAAGTAAAAATACAAAATACGTGAAACCTAAGTTCCAGTTCACTTATCCAAGCACAGAGGTACATACTATCGAATTGAAGCACAGCCACAAAACGCCCGGCTCCTCTTACACAAATATAAAAAAAAACTGCAGACTGCAATGCTGTTCACATATGTAACCATATTTCCCCTCATCAGCACAAGCATCGCGGGTCGCGAGTTACAATTACAGAAAGCAAACGAAACGAAAAGCGAGGTATTTACACTCGCGACTCGCTTCTACACTGCCATAGCAGCGCATTACAAAAGCAGCCCCTGTAACGTTGCGAGCCGAGTCAGGCTGCAGCTGCGCGGAAGAAAGAAAGGGAAGCACGGCAGTGTGGCAAAAACCGGGGATAGAAATTTAACAAACGCTACGGGACTAGTATCGAACGTCGAATTGTAAACACCGATGGGAAATCTCCCGGCTGGAATAATGCACGACGACGCGTTCATCGGGATTATCCGTCGTCGCATTCGTCTAATAAAAATATTCGCGAGGACGCCAAGGGGTTTTTTTACCTTCGCCCGGAATCGCCGGGAATCGCAGGCTCATCAATCTCGTTCATCGCTACTTCCCAATGCAACAGAGGCTGATAAAAAAAAGGGGGGAGGATAGAAAAAGAGCGAAACACGATGATCTACGATAAAAAAGAAGGACATAGGGGGCTGCAGGGAAACGAGCTGAAACGGGAAAGCGTACGACCCCGTTGCAGGTCCCACACCCCCCGCCCCTTCTTTCGCTGTTGTGTTCGTTTCAGCCGTAACGGCTTCCTCTTACGGGCGTTAGGCAAATTCGTAACTAATTTGGGTAATAAGGTTCGCGCAATTAGGGAGAAGCCAGAACGGTAGATTTACGGGGACGTCGAGCGACGCGCGATAATTCGGTGCTAAGTCATTAGCCCGGCCGTTTACACCGCAAGGTGTGCATAATGGCGGCCGTATCTAGCTGCCTCCTAATTCGCGACCATCCACCATTCGCTGTTGTTCCGATTATCCTTTCAATTTTATGCTCATGCGCCACCGCCTTGGCTACGCTCCGAGCACAGTAACTGTATCCCGTGCAATTTAGCGAGGAGCCCGCGGAAGCTGATCTAACCTTAGAATCGACGGTCTTCTGGGGGTTGCGGAGGGTGGAGGCTTCGGGAATTTGAGGGTGGCTGCTGCTCGTTAAGCGGGGTGAAAGATTAATTTGTCGGGGATGAAGTTTTTCAGACGTTGTGCTTTTTTGGCACGTTGGACCAATTTTTTTATTTTTGACTTACGAAGGGAGTTAGCAATCTGGAAATTATGCAAGTGTGTGTGCAAGGGGAGTAGTTCATGAGTAAGAAAAAACTAATTTTTGTTGAGATCATAGTGGGATTTTTGGAGGGTGAAATCATCCCCTGGAAAATGCAGAATTTTCTTTTTTGTGGAATATCTCGAGAATGGTGAGAGATATTGAAAAGAAGTTTAAACAAACCTTGCGTCTATTTTTTATATCTACAAAAGTGTGTGAAAATAATTATCGAAAAATTGATAGTTTTCTAGTTTCCCCCACCACTAATCCTTACTTCGATAATTATTTTGCACACAAAGTTGCATAATTCTTCTGAATTTCCCAATTGCCTAACTATTCATTTTACTACTTGAATTTCTCATTTTGTTTATAATTAGAACTATGAAGTTGTGGGATAATGAGCAAGTGAGTAATGTTTATTGTCTGATGAACAAGTGCTCTTTGTTAGTCTCTGATGATTTACTATCGTTTAAATTGCTTCATAAGCCCCTAGGATTTTCAATCGAAGTTTCTTTAACTACTTTTAGCATTGTTTGCACTTTTCTTTAGAAGGAAAATGGAGATGAATGGAAATTGCTTGCACTTTTGACGTGAAAGGAATTGATGGTTGTATGTGCTTTTTGGCTGACTGTATTCAGCCACTATTTAAGTCCAGAGCTAAGTATTTAGGTCCACCAGATTTTCACGATGTTCCCCTATTTCATTTCTCGATACCCCTTTTGTGGCGATCATATTTCGGCGACTTCGCTCGCCACTGAGGAAAGCTTTATGTGATAGCAGAAAATGTCAACAAAGGAACAGTAGACATCCTGTATAAATGAGAATTTCATCTCGGATTTACTAGACCTAGGAACCTCTTTCCAGCAACTCGAGTACAGTCGTTCATAACTGTCTGGCAAGAAATCGATGTCTAAAGTGTGAATACTTTGCTCTACCTTTAAAGAATAAATCCTTTACTAGAATCGACACGTTATTATACACATTTATTAATAAATTATGATCTAGAATTCGCTAGGAACTAGGAATTCTTCGTTAATTACAATTTATAGATAACAGATTATTCTCCGTTTAAAACTCAAAAAATACCTCTGTAATACCAAACTCATGAATATATGTGTTACAAACAAATAGAAAAAAACATTATTGTATTTCAAATAAATTTCAAGAAGCTGATAAAACGACACAGATTAATCACATCTGAATAATCCTCGAAGCAAAGAATTTCAACTAATTATGTACACCGCGTATAAAACCCAAATCGAAGCCGAGGAATCAATTTTTCACGACCCATTGAAGACCCGAACATCGAAAAGCTCTCACTGGAGGACATCCACGAAAGCATTTCGTCGCACTTGTTCAATTTATTTTTATACGATGAAGTGCCGTCAAGTGGGGTAACTTTGACCAGAGGACTAGATTTTAAAGCAAACTCCTCTGGCATCTGTCGTGTAACAGGTACTATTCTCAGACAAAGTGTCCTAGACAGCTGTAATTGTTCACAATAGATTTTAAAAGAATTTATTTAAAAATCTAGTTCTATGATGAAAGTTGCCCAATTCGACGATCTAAAAATCGTTGCAACAAAGCAACCCTTTGCCCAAAATGGCGGAGGTCTCGCAACCTCTCGAATTTATCGTTCAAATCGCTGCCATCGACTGCGTCAACCCCCCCGTCGCCCCTTCCACGCCCCCGCCGATGGACGTAGAAAATAATCGTTGCAGGGCGAATAAAGGAGGGATCTCCAGCACGATCTACGAAGTGTCCCGTCAGACGACTAAAGAACCTATTTCCACCCGACCGGCCGAGAAAGAGAGAGTAATTATTATCACGCGAAAGGATAAGGAGAGTTCGTTGGACTAACTTCCGCCGTGATAATTTATACTTGCCACGGTTCGTGCGGCCTGCAACGAGATAGAGAGAGACACAGGGGGTGGGGGGGGGGGGGAGGGTTGCGCGCCGCCGAAGGGTGAAAGAAAGAAAGAGCGCAGGTGGCACAATGCCGACTTCGCGCGTTTCCATTTGAATATACCACGACGGGATTCTAAGCTCGTCCTTCCCTGCAGAGGCACGTAACGAACTGTGGATGGCGATTGCGCAATAAATCGGCACGTTGGACGCCCCGTTAGCATCAGGTTCATTCGTTTCAAAGAGCTCCTCGGAAGCTCGCGGTGCTGTGATTTATGGCACTTTTTCTATCAACGTTCAATTGAGCATCGAGGGATGGATGTAAGAAGCGAAGGGGGATGTAAAGTGGCGCATGGATGGTAGGGCGCGATTGAAGCTGAAATTGATGAGGGATGCTCGAGTATGTTTAAATTTGCCAGGTTAAGTTCAGAACTTGAACAGTTGCGTTGCAAGGCGGTGAGATTATTTAGAGTAGTTTGAGGAGTAAGGATTTTCGTCTTGGAGATATTTTTAACTGGAAAGTATAATATTGAATTTATAATAATAAGACACTTATAAGAATTTGATGAGAATCTAAGGGGACCATTTGACTTCCTATTAAATACAATACCCAACTGAAAGGTATTTACAAAACATAGAAATACTGCTTCGTTAAGGGGAAATCCTATTTTCTCGGCTAAAACATAGCAAAACTTGAATTTTTTTTAAAGACACTATTAAGGCAGGATACTTCCTTTGACTGTGATTTTGGAGGCGTTCTTCATGAATTTTTTGCATACAAAGAATGCCCAGAAACAAAATCGGTTTTAGTAATTTATTAATGTAACTTTAATCTGTAATTAAAAATTAAAAATTAAGTTTAAAAAAACTCCCCCTTCTTCAAAAGCGCACAAAAACATGCACCAACTTTCAAATAAATCGAATCGCTAGTTTCTTAAAAAAAATTCCCAAATTTTGGTCTATTTTTAGCCCAAAAAATAGCATTCCCCTAAAACACACAATAGTTTTCAACCGCAACACACATCTTCTCTTACTATCTCAAAAATTCCCCAATTCCTCTCCTTTTTAAACACGCCCATCACTCGTTGCATATCACGTATGCACACAACGCCAGTATTTAATTTACTCCACGCGATTCTATACAAGCCCGAGCACTGCCTCGAGCAGTGTGGTTGACGAACTCCTTCCCTCCCCCGTCGCCGCATTAGAACAGAAGAAAGAGGGGTCGATCACCGAAAATACTAAACGCGGGATAATTCCGCGAACAGTGCAATCGCCCTCCATCGAAGGGGGGTGAAATTTACAGCTCGACCCCGCGACGCCGACTTCGTGCGCTGGTTCGCGCTAACGCGGATTTTATGCATCTATATACGAAGCAGTAAAACGTGGGTGGCGATTAAAGAGATCCGGCTGGCTGATAAGATTTCGATCGCCACTCTCGAGTTCTATCACGCGCGCAACAGACCAGCGTTCCCTTTTCTTTTTGCTCCTGAAAAACCGCGAAACGGTAAAGCAATTTAAAAGTGAAAGAACGCTGGCGCGCGGCTTTTTGAATTCCCCTCCACGGGGAGAGATTTCGCCGGCATTCAAGAGGGGAGCATGGACACGCTGCTCGAAGCTAAATCGTGTTAACAAAAGTGTTGCACGATACGTGTCTATCACAAACTCGCAAAACTACGCGAGAATTGAAAATAGAAATTACATAGAGGACACGATATCTCGCGTGGGAATTCCTACACATTTCCCGCCGACGGAGTCAGCTTCCCGAGTGATAATTAATGAATTAGAACAGTAACTAGCGGAGTAATAAAACCGGCCCAGGAAAGTTGGAGAATTAGTGAACAGGAAGAGACAATTTGGCAGGATGCCTAAGAAGGACTGGCTCATCGGTGTGAAACTGGAGATTACAGTGAGTACAGTGCTATGCCAAATTGCACAACAAACGTGAAGAGCCAACTGCCTCTCGTTTAAATACCAGCGAGGATGATTGTATTCAGAGTGTCCACGTGAAAAGAGACACCAGAGAGAAAGAAAGGCACCTTATCTTCCACCGTTCCTCAGCTCCTGCCAAGCGTCCAACCGTCCAAGTTTCGTACCCGACAGCCGGTCTAATCAGCGGTCAGTTTACGATCGCGATATTGAGATCGTCCCCCCAGGGGCAGTTACGGGCGAAGCACAGGATGACAAAGGGCCGAGACGACTTGACGCGTTTGGCCGCGCGGAATCGCGCTGCTGACGGCCGCGTAAACTTTACCGCGCGCTTCAAACTTCACAGTTACACTGGGCATAAACCCGGACAGCCGTCCGTACATAAACCTGCTACGCGGCTTCCTCCGTGGCAGGACTTCGGGCGAACACCGTCTCGCGAGATGTGCGATATTGCAAATCGAGAGGTTCACGGGGAATGGGTATCCTCGCCGGGGCGAGTGAACACGCGGAAGAGACCGTGAGGTCTCGCTGGGGAAAGGGGGGATTGATGATCGAATGATTGCTCGGTTTACCTGGTGACGGATCGTTGAGCGCCGATGCCCATGTCGCGATGCAGAAAACCGAGATCGCGAGAACTGGGAGCATATTGTTACGTGGACGACGCGGCTACGTCAACTGGCTGGAGAACGCCTGCCGTCCCGACGCTTTACCCGCCAACCAGCCCGAGCCTGCGCTCTGCCGGCCGCGGGGCCCGCGAAGAAAGTATCGCGGAATATCTGTTTACAATTGCCCTCGTCGACCCACACACGCCTCTTCACGCCACGAGGGCGGTGTGAACGCTTTCATGCTAATCACATTACCCCTGGTAATTACTTTAACGATATTCCTCTCCATCCCTTCCACTGACCTCTCGCGTCCTGAACGGCTGAAGTCTTAAAAGGTTAATTGCATCAGAGGCCCAGCGACGGATTTATCGCGGAGAAAAACACGGCGGAATTTCTTGATTGAGTCGCCGGATTAATAACGGTGAGGCGTGCGGGGGAGATTTGATAACGGGGCGCTTTTGTTTTGGGAGATAGGGGAGTTTTTTAATGTTGGTGGGTGGAGGAGTGAGTCGTTTGATGTGCTCGGTGGTAGAGTTGGGCAGGAAGTAGTGGGAAATTTATTTAAATAACGGAGGAAATTAAAGTTAGTTTAAATTTGGATTATTTGACGAATAAAGATAATTTTTTTATTCGACGGGAATTTATTTGGAAAGTGAAGTTAAGTTTTTTATTCGATGAGTGTTTCAACTTCAGGGTCGAATAGATTTTGTAATATTAGCTTTGAATGTAGCTTTAAGTTTAAATTTATTCGACGTCAAATAATTTTCTGACGCGCGTTCGACGTCGAATAAAATTAAAGTTAAAGTTTTAAAGTGTATTTTTTTAAGTTACAGTTAAACTTGAAGGAGAAGCAGAAACATTCGACGAAAAAAATAACTTTATTCGATACATGAATGATTGTTTTAACTTTCATTGAGATGAGACATTTTATTTAAATAAAAAATTTTACCCATTTCTGTTTAATGGCTTGGGGAGTATAAATGGTCGATGGTCTTGAGCTGCTTAAGCCTTTTCGATGATTAGGTGTTGTTACTGCTGTTACAGGCTGAAGGTTTTAAATGGCTAAACGCTCTTGTAAATCGTCGAAGTCTTGGAAGTGTCGGAAGCTTTGGTAACCTCAATTGAGGATCCCGAGAGTCTCCGGTATCTTGGGAAATGTTTCTGTCACTTGAGATTACATAAAACGAAGTACTATACAGGAACAGAGTTGGGCATTAACTAAGTAAGAAATTATTTAAATGGCGGATCGAATATAAGTTACTTTAATTATATTCGTTATTCGAGGCTCGAATAATCCGAGTTAACTTTATTCGACACATGGCAAAAATTCTTTTTATCTTTTATTCGTTACTTGAAATTTGTATGAGGCACAAGAATACCTTTTCTAAGTTTCTATTTTTCATGCATTTGAAAAAAATTATAGTGTTCCATGCCCTTCCATACAATTACTATTAAAATTTCACCATCATTGAGCTACCCCTAAATATAAATCAATTGTGGTCACATTATCCTCGATTTTATTTTATAATACATAAACCAGAAAGCTTGTATATATTTGTGTGTTTGTCTGTTGCCAAAAAACTTTCGAACGGTAAACTCTGGGGTCACGAAATGTGTCCCAGCTCATTATGCCTAGCTAATCCAGATGAATGTGACAATTTTCACAAAAATAATTAAATTTTTTTTACAAAATCCGAATCTAATTTTCGAGCGAAGCCGAGTAGTAAAGTTCGTCTATTATAAATAAAAACACATTTGGATGGTAAAAGATCATATTTTCACAGCTTAAAAATAAGCTCCACCCTACTATCCATCAGCGATCCAAAATTCAGTGTACCCTGAGTCTAATTCTCACAATATTATATGCCGAATTCACTGTTCAATATTATCCATAATTTAAATGAAAAAGCACACACTAAACCACTCATCACCCCCATGTGCTACAACAATATTACTTATGCCAACTCCCAAAATACAAATCACCGTCGAATCGACCTATACGAACAGTTGAAAGCCAAATAAAATCAATCCCATAACCGTGACTCTGTTCAGCTCACGCTCAGTTACACAAAAGTTGTCACCAAAAGATAGTAAAGCCGGGGACGATATGATTTCATATTCGCCTCGTTTTTCCATGCATACGTAACGAGATTTTCCTTCAATTTGCCCCGAATCGCCCAACTGTTTTCCTTCGCGGTCATTAATTATCAGTTTAAAGGCTACGGAAGCGCGGGCTCAGCTCTCGCCCCGCTTCACGAATTTTTATTCGCCGCAAACTTCGAGTGTTCCTCGGACATTAACGAACGCAAATTACTGGCGTGGATAGAAAACTTGCATTCAACTTGCAAAACGCTTCTTGTTCGCCTCTTCCCGCGGCTTAATCGGCCGTGAAGACCTCGAATCATCGAACGCGCCAGTGTAACGAACATCCGCCTTTATGAGAACGCTGACACCCCTCGTCCCAGCCCCGTCTTCGGAAAACTTCCACGCGTCCGCCAGGCGTTTACGGCGTTGCTTATACCAAATGCACCGTGCCATTTTGTTGTTTCATCTCGCTGGAATCGGGGGCATTATCTGCAGAAGGTGCTGCAACCACGCATAGAAGGACACCCAGGGTATTAGGAGAGGGTGTGCCTGATTACATTCACGCGCATCGCGTTAGAAATTACAAGGGTACTTGAAACGAATGAAACGTTCAATTGTAAGTGATCGACGAAGATAAAATCTCAGAAAATCCACGAAGATGGCCGTTTGCGAAGATGTGTGTTAATTTTAACGGATTGGGGTTAAAAGGTTTCTAAATGGCGAAATTGTTGATAAATTATTCGATATCCTGGACACATTGAAAGAAATATCGGATATCCCCTTTGTGTTTGATGGACGGAAGTTAGTAAATTAATAGATTCCCAAATGGAGGACGTATATAGCTTCCATGGCACAGGAAATTACATTAGTTTATAATTTTTACTTTTGCAGGAATTTAAAAGTTTTATAAAAGTAATAGAAGTTTAATATTTTTATGATTTCTTTGTTTACAAGACTGCAAATTATAAAATGGTACTTTTTACTATTGTACTGTATAATTAATGAGGGATTCTTGTGTAACAGTCTCCTAAATTTATGAATTTTTTTAAAGAAACTATTATTAATATTGTATTAAATTCTTTTGGGGTATAAGGAGACGTCTTTAAATTTATAGATTTTTTTATGTCGATCCTTTTTAATATTTATTAATTATTGTGGAATCGTGTTAAACTCTTCGACCGTGTTGGCGTCATGTGTAGCACCTGTCACAGTCATCTGATTGCAAAAAGAAGACAATTTTCTTAAAGTTAAATAATTTACGCTGGGACTGGACCTAAAATTTTAATTTTAGTTTCTATTTATAACACTTTTTAGTCGTCGATATAAAGAATAACATGAAAAATTTGTCTAAGGAAAACACTTTTTCTTTCAAACGCTATAATTCTTTCAATTTTTCATTGTTTTTCTTTAAAGTGGAGTAATACCAACTTACACTATCTCACTTTAAAAAACTTCTATCTTTTTTACAATCAAGAGTTTCATCGTCAAATGGGTACCAAGATTCCACAATAATTAATAAATAATAAGAATCGACATGAAAAAAATATTTTCTGCAAGTTTAAATATGTCTCCTTATATCCCAAAAGAGTTTAATCCAATATGACCAACAGTTTTATCAAAAAAATTCTTAAATATTAGCTACTTTTGGGGCTATTAGACGAGAATCCCCCTTAAGAGATAAACCTCATTAAATCTGCATACGCACCTTTCATCGCCTGAAACCGCGAAAACACTCAACGTGCTCTTTATTTAACACTCTATATACACTTCCGAAGACTAAATTTTCTGTGCGCGAAGAACAGAAATGCATATAGGTCGTCCAACTGGGGCACCCACCTATTTGTCCACTTCTCGCGCCCAGGTGACCGTTTAATGGACTTCACCCCAACTTTCATTTACGACCGTTCTCCATAATCTCTGCGCGTGTTCGAATTCGCGCATTTTTAACACGGCTGCACTCGATCCTTGCCCCGTTGTTAGGGACGCCCCAGAAAAACCACAGGGAGAGATGGAATTATTAAAATCGACTGCATCGATCGACGATTTCACATTAAAACAATTATTTTTCAAACGAAAGCCTACTTACACTGAATTATTATTATTCTTCTATGAACTAGGTATTGATGTTTGCAAATTGCAAATATACACTTGGAAACACTGTAAGCGACACTATTTGTCACATATATATTTTCATTTCCACAGAAAGCCGAAAAACATATTTTTCGTACTGTGGCTCTAATAATTTGATCCTCTACGATGAACCCTAAAACTCTGGAACTCGGAGGCTTAGAGGACCTCCGCCACTCACAATCAGTGTGATATCTGATGATATCTTATCACCTAAAAGGACCATAGATTCTAACGCTTCGAGGGCTACGTGGCTCCTTTCATTTCCCCCAATAACGTCCAATATACTGCCCTCCTTATTGTTAGTTAAAATGTCCTATCTAGCATTTCTTTATACCGCCTAATTTTGTTTGTACCCTCTTAAGTAGTTTTTCTTCACTCATTTTTAAAAATAGTCATTACTTCCTAACTGCCTAATATTATTTTTTGTAATGGAATTTGAATATTGGAATAGTTACATTATTCTAGTTTTCTAACTTTACTTAAAAGATAAAAAACCGTGGAACTTCAAATACTTCAATATAAGTTTCTTGAAAAATGAAAAGCTGCTAGACAGGAAGTCACTATATCTTTAGCTTTACCATTAGTGTAAAAACCCTTGCAGTAAAACCTCACCGTGATATCACTCCCAATCTCTGACGAGCAACACTCTGGTAAATATTCTACTTCTTATTGTAAAAGACGTATATTGGAATGAACTGTTGCTGCGAATTTGACTGGAGTGTCTGTAGATTGAGGAAACCTCCCGGGATCCAGCTTCCGTCCATCGAAATCGTAACACCGTCCAGCGAACGGCAGCAGAGGACCGGACGTGGGGAACATTTTTGATCGCCGTTCGGAAGCATCGCTGCGGTCGCAGATTCCATTTGATCCAGCTGAATCCGAATGGTCGCAGTAAATACGCGAACTGGGACGGCGAAACGCGAAGCAGCTTGCCGTGTTCATTGTTACGGAAAGCAATTATTTGCTTTCATTACTCCCCACAACTTTCAACACTTCGATACGCCGCTCGAAATTTCCATTCCATTTCCCCTCCGTTTTTCTATTTCCGATCTAGCCGCACGCGAAACGGATACCCCCGCGGCAAGTTTCGCTTAAATTCTGTTTTTGTTGGAACCGGGCATTCTTTTTTCCGCGATACGCGTTGCCTCATTGTTCTGACATTTAACCTGCACTTTGTTGCGATATGTAGCAATGTTTACACACGGTGCAATTCTGGGGGAGGCGGTGCGCTTTGCAACGGGATCCCTGCGAGTTTATTTTTATGGCTACTCGCAGCAGAGAGTGTGTGTACATATGTAGTGATTTCTGTTTATGACCTCGTATGTACCTACCTACACAAGTGTCTCTATGATTTAGTCACTTCTATCAACATCTAGCTTCCACTCTTCTCAGCTGCTCAGCTGCTGGTTGTCAGATCCCAGCAACCTGGTGGTCCACATCTTCAGGCTTTCAATTTTGCAGACTTGTTGCCTTTTTTAACGATTAACGTGGCAAATGAATCCCTAAATTCTGAGTGATAAGAGACTGTTTCCTTGGTATTAGTGGTTTGATTAGGGGAGAGTGGGGAGCATTGATACACTTTAAAAAAAAAATCGTGTAGGTAGACCAAAATTAATATTTTAATGATCTCCATATCCAGATCGATTCATCATTATATTCCTAAACAAAAACAAGCATAAATTCTTTAAACTGAGACAAGAAACAATTTAAAAAAATTTATGTTCTGAAATAGGTATGCAGAACAATTTATTTCTTACAAAGCTTACAATTAAAATTTTTATTTGCTCTCTTTACATTAGCAAAGTCTGCGTGACACAATTTCTAACGCGTTTGACATCGAATGCAGTATTCATAAGACGTGGAACGTGAATATAACGAATTGCAATAAATGCAGGTCAACATTTGTGTCCTCTGCATTATTTTTTTCTGCATTTCTTACGTCAACATACACTTCTCTTTTTTATTTTCTTTGTGCCACTTGGACCTTCGGCAAGACCTTCTCAAACCTCCCCAAATATAAAATTTCAAAACAATGCTATGTGTAAGGCTCAGAAGCCTATTGGTATAAGTCCATTAGCATTAAAAGTTCATCCTCTAAATAATTTTGCCTAATAATTCCGTGGTTAATACAAATACCATCGTTTATTACTTACGTATAAAAGTAGTAACTTAATCTATTTATCAACTGAAAGTTTCAACAATAAAGAGGCTTTTGAACTACGTAACTCATTTTCAAGAAAAGTTGGACTTACACTGATTGACTTCTGAGCCCTCCACGTAATAACACTTAACTGCAAACTTGGGGCAACATAATTTGGACTGTCTGCGTAATATTGAACACACTATCGGGTAAAATAATTAAAATTTCATAAAAATCAGTTGCACAGTGTCAAAAAATATATATATATTACACAGAAACTTTCATTTTTAGCACAAAAACACACTTGCTCCAATAAAACAACCAATCTCAACAAATTCATTTGCCCACAATACTCACTACATGTTGCAATCTGTTGGAACTATTCTATACTATAACCAAGAGATCTTAATTCTTTATTATACGAGTAATAGTCTCCCGTATACATACAATCAACTTGGACGAGTTGCAATATTGAGCTGCGTTTGAAATATGACGTCAAAGGCAGCCAGAAACGAATACCTAGCACACTTTTGTTCCCACAGAGCAGGCACGATTAAGAACTAAAGAAAACAGAGCGATCAACTAGCTTCAATTCCTAGTCGTTTCTGTTTGAGTTCATTTTTAAATGTTCCCTATAATGGTGTGGCTCGCGTGATAATTCAGGCTCTGCACGGATGCTATACGAGGGCCTCGCGCTACTAGATGGAATCGCACCTCCGACCTGATGTTATTACGTACAATTGCTTTCACTTATTACAGGTGCAGAGTTCCGGGGGGGTTGCCCGTTTCCCTTCGAAAAAAGGGGGAAAATGCTCGAAACACGAGTTTCCTTGAATTGCAGCCTGGCATCTGTGCCGCGACCACCGCCTCCTTTCTACTTTGCTTCCGAGACCAGAACGAGCGTATTTTTAGGCCCTCAATCAATTCAGCACTCCAGAGCATTGTAACCTCTTAAAAATGGAATATTTTACTGCAGTCAAATTAACAATTCAGTGGTTGCGGCGTGCTCCATAGAAGAATCGATACTTTCCACGAATCTGTCGATATTACTTTGCTTCTCCTAAACTGACAAGCACCTGTTCATTATATAGGGACAGCAGTGAAAGGATTATTTTAATGCTGTGGGTAATTAAATTTGTAAGCTTTCAAAGATGATTCCTGGAAGATTAGTTATAACTTTCAGGGGACATTTTTGTTGCTTTGTGAAGTTGACAGATAGTATTAGTTCCTATCTAGAATCTCGATATTTTTTTATTTCTCAAGAAATCAGAAATGAGATCATACCTCTTGAGATTTCTCGAGGATTTTCGAGAAATTGAAAAAAATATTACGAAATTTATATTTTAGGAATAGTGTTGATAATATTTATCAAAAACACAAGAAAATTTTAACTAATTTGCACAAAACTTGTATAAATGAAAAAAACAGATATTAAATATAATTGATCAATTTATTTATTTAATATAAAATTTTTGCATAGCGGAATATTACTATTTTGTTTTAAAATAGTTTTTCATCTATTTCTTTTTGCCTTTTTTTGGATAAAATCTGTAGCGGTAGAAAAATTTCTTTCGTTTTGAGTGGATGTTGCCTTGATCATTTATAGCACATCCAAAAGTTATGGTAAATTAAGTGTCTTTCTTCCAGTGGACTGAAAAATAAGAAATTCCTTTGTTAAAGTCCGGAATTTATCTTTTTCTTGGTTGATACTAAATTCGTGGAAGCTTTCTGCGATTACTAACTCTAATTGTTTTCTTAATGGTAAGTTTTTTAATATTTTCAAGAGAATCATGGTCACTGTTATATTTTCCAAAAAGTCTAGCTACTTAAAATTTGTTTTACCGTTTTCTACATATCTGTCTTGAATATTAAATAAAAAAACGTTTAAAGAGATTCTGGATTAATAAATTTGATAAAGGATACCATAGTTTTGTCAGTTCTTTACGATATTTCTTCTTTAATAGCCACAAGAAACTCATTACTTAATTCACTAGGAACACAATTCTTCTAAATTGTTAAATAAGAATTAATGAGCACCTTCACCAATCAATAATACCAAATCTTCTCTACTGAGATTTTCTATTCTAATTCACATAAATTCTAATGTTACTAATAAAATTTATTATAAATTGTAGATATTGTTATACCTTCGCAATTTCCTAGACTTAAGTTTCTCTAGAAAAACAGTATTTCTCGAGAAATAACAACTAATCAATTATAATATTTCTCGAGAAATTCTCGAAAAACCCTATTCCTATCCTACTGAATTGCAAACTAATCATTACAATACGAATTCTGTTCCCGAATTTTGTAAACTTCCGGATTGTTAATAATAGTACATATTACTCCACCAGATCAACGAACTTCCACATATTTCCAACATGTCCCTATTTTAAACGCGAACCTCCATACATATCTCTTGCAACGACTCAGTCGCCAACGAAATTAACCCATTACATCCCATGTCGTGCAGACAAATGAAATAATTGTATCTACACCCAAAATGTACCAGTGACGTGTGTGACCCGAATCTTGCAACCCACAGCATGTATTAATATCGATAATTAGCGTCAAAGTTAATTTGTCGCATTTCATTCGTTACATTTGAAGCATCAGTTAACCCACTTTTCCCGGGCATTATGGAGTGCAGATAAAGATCAGGAAGTATTATTATCGCTGCTGTCAATCAAGCGTCAATTTTACGGTAACTGTTCGCTATTCAAGCTACGACGATATATTTCCATTCGGACACGTTCTGCAGCGTGGAAGGAAAAGCCACTTATGATATAATAACGTGAGCTTTAAACATTTCGCGTGCCAGCCACGCCGATGTGAAGACATTGCATTCGTGATCTAGGCACGGTGTTCCACGAGTCGCGAAACACGCCATGCCATCGTTAATGCCGTGATGCATGGTGCATTATTTTATTTGCATGATCTTACGTACGGTGACTCGTCACTTCGCCATGGACAGCTTGGAAATCGCGATTCGTTCCCTCACGTGTCCAATAGGAAATACATTTTGAACAACATGCATCGATGTCTGTGTAAATGGCCCGCGATTTTGTCCATTTACCTTCAAAGATCTTCTGAACATTGTCTTCTAATTTTAGAATATTATGGGCGCAATAATTCATTTTCTTCAATTTATTGCATTTATGGCACTGTGCTCTATTTTTGTGAAGAAGAAATGTTCAAATTTTGTACACTGGTTCCATCTATTTAGTGAGTTAATTTCTTGCAGCCGTTTTTAGACAGTGAGGATAGCCCCGTAACATTCTCTACATAGCCATTCTTTCGTAACTCATGACGTAAAACTACGTCTTGGGACCTGTCGTCGTAATACCGCGTCCTTCCGTAGCCTAAAGCTGGGAGTTTTTACCACGATACTATGCTTCTAGTACGTAAAAGTCCGGCACCGCTAATGAAGCACTATATCTTCTAGTTTGCAAAAGTTGACGTAAAGCTGCATCTTTCAATTTGTAAAAGTTGCCTTGTGTCTTTTTATAAAGTAAAGTTAAGGGTCTTTATTACACAGTGCTGTTGTCTTAGCTCGCGAAAGTTACGTTACATCGATGTCGCAGCGCATATTTCGTTAGTCTTGTTTAATTCTACCTATTATTATTATTAAAGGAAAACAGATTATCTGGCCTTTTGCACTCTACTTCCACTTTTACATACGATACTATATAATTTCTAACTCTACTATTTTTCTCCTTCTTATTTTTTTATATGTATTTACTTTTTGTCTACTAACGCAATAAAGCATTATTATTATTATTAATATATGAATTTTAAGTAGCATGAATTAACTACACCCCCTCTACCACCATATTTGTAATAAAAAGGATAGTTTCCAAAATTATTACCAGAAATTCAATTGCTTCTATATAAAAATTGTACTATATGCTATGCACTAGGTCCAAAGGAAGTTAAGGAACATTCCAGAATACACTTGATCATCCCCCAATCTCACAGCAAACATCAACCCCCACTAATTTCAACAAACACCCTGTATATCCAGTAGCAAAAATAATTTCCCTCCCATTCCCCAGAGTTTCACTTATCTGACTCGAACAGCACGACTCGTTACGACCCGCCAACGTGTACGCTTTTACCAGCAACAAAATCGTACATGGTGCTTTTTACCGTGGCGCGGCCACTTACTTTCTTATCAACGAACGGGGACTCGGCCTTCCAGGTGACTAAATTGCTGCACGAAAATAAGAAAAACGAAAATAAAACATTCAGGCCTAACTCGGACCAGTTCGGTGTCCACAGTAGTAGTCTACTAGCCCTCGTGCAATCTGATATTTCTACGAAACGTATAGAAATCACTATCGACCTAAAAAGAGGAAACAAAAGAATATTAAAGGAAGAATATTATTTTAAAAAATATTACAAGAATATTACTTTAATAATATTAAAATAGTATTACACAGAAAGGTACCCGGACGGAGAAATTTAAATTTGAATATTTAAAAATTCATTTAACGCTTCCGAAAAAATATATCATAATTCTCTTTAAGAATCTTTAGAAAAGATACAGCATACGAGTTTCAATTATTACAGTATGAATATATAAATTTGGGAATAACAGCTTGATATCCTAGCGGCTATTGAGAGGTTTGCGGAGAACATTAAAATTTTCTAGGGTCCCCGACGACCCCCCAGTGTGGTTCTAGGGGAAAACAAAAAAGGAGCACTGTGCTCCCCATCGCGACCACTCGAGGGCTACGTGAAGGTTGAAAGCGGCCTCCAAGTGGAGTGTCCCGAAGGGTGGATGGTGAAAGATCGTGGGGCTGGTTACCAACGATCCGCCATCATCCAAAAGCGACCGGCTGGCGGGATCCAGTTTAACAAGATTGTCGCGTGCACATCGGTGCAAGGCACGCGCACGTGCTGGGCAGGAGTGTGTTCTCGCGGTCGAATCCTCGAGACGCGTCGGGGATCGAAGCCAAAAGCTCGGGAGGATCGATTTCAATTTAGCGGCCGTTTAAGCGTGCACGCTCGTGGCTAACGAGCTTTCGAAAGTCGTAGATAGCCGACAAGTTGGCCTACACGGACGGCCGCGCCGCGGCTCGAAACCACCCTTCGGAACTTACCGCAGTCAGCCAGCAAGCACCGCGAGCACACGTGTAACACGACACCGATAACTCCCTCGCATACCTATAGAATATAACTACATGCACGGCTGTACAGGTCGCCTCAATTCGAGCGGTCGTCGCAAGTGCTCCTGGAGTGGAGTATGAGACTTACATCGAGGATGGTGTGTGTTGTGGGGTGAACTTTCAACTGTTGTATTTTTTGGGGTCTGGTAGAAGCTGTATTGAAGATTTAGTAGAAAGTAGAGGTCAAGGGAATTACATAAACATGTGCGAAGTTTCCTGGGGTTGTAGATTAGGAACTGTCCTTAAATTACGTAAGGGTACTTTTGGCAATTTCTTACCCTCTTTACTCCCCTAGTATAAGAATTAATAAGATTTTATATTTCATCCCCCCCTCCCTTTCCTTAGGTAATATATTTTACTTCGTACTTTTTCAGTTGTTAAAATTCTTTTAAAGGTTTGTATAATTCATCTAATTCGCTTTCATGTGTGCTACTCAAAGCTACTCGTATTGCAAATTAGGTTAAAAACATGTTACGTAAGACACTACCTGCCTCCCTCCCTGTCTTATAAGAAAACATAAGAAATTCGCGACCCCCTCCATCCCAAACAGCTTTTCGGAATTTAAGGAGTCCTTATGAACTTATAATAAAAGGTACCAGTTGGGGCAGTAGTCTAAGGAGAGCATTATAAAAGATTAGTAAACGTGGGGACTGAAGCACAGTAGGTATTATTTTCTTCAGTGAAGCATCATTGACAGGAAAGCCGAGTATTTATTTCACCGTCAAATTCGTCACAAACAAGTGGAATCCACTTCCATTTGCAAAAAACCCAGTCTTAAATGACCTTCCTAGTAGATAACATTGGCGTTATCAAAATGAAACACCCTGTAGTTTGATAACACCGTATCATCCTCGAAGGCAAGCGATTTGTACACCTCGGAAGTTAAAGCTGGAGTCCGCAGCGTAGCTGGTTGGCGGAGATGGCCGAGTGGACTGATTAAAATAGGACACCCTGTACATATGTACGGCCGTTGTACATAGATACATCGTAAGATCTCGCGGGTGGCAGGCATTGTTAACGTCTAGAAAGGATAAGAGCACCATGGAAGGTGGCCAGGGACTGTTTTACTGCTTTTCCAGCGGCAGCGTCGAGTCGATGGAATGGCGTGCGGCTCTCCTTTCAAAGATTAGAGAGGACGTGTATGCAGCTGAGGAACGGATTTACGTTCGGCAGGTAGATTGCACATTATGGTCACAGTTTTCTTGCGGGCCACGGTTCCCGCGTGCCTGGAGCCACTTGCTCCTCGGTCACTCCTTTTCGAACGATTCATTCTTTAATGCCGCTGAATGAGATATTACGACGATCGACCATCCCCCTGGCTCTACCTTATTCCGAAGCGTCTAAATGGCTTCTACCCTATTACCTCTGCATTATCAGTCACCGCTGCCTCTAATCTTCTGCTTGTATCCCTTTGTTGGCGAGCCGTTGCGTGAAAACACATCGAGAATCATTCTATCGGCACGAAATGAGATTAACACGTTCACTACCACCCCGTACGGCTGGTAGTACGATGCTCGTGTGGCGCCGTGCACATTTCCAAGTAGATTGTTCTGACCCTTCAAAGAAGCATTGGCTACGATTGTGTAACTTGTAATTTTGAGGAGTATATTCGATGGTTAAAATCTTTCGGTGTGAAGATTCTATGAAATACTTAAAAAGTGACAGGTGCTCCTTTCGTTCGATATATTTGCTATTTAGTCCATCACTTCTGAGGCTATAAGCTATTCCTCGTAACTACCTGAAACATACTGAAAAAAAACTGCTGGATCTTTTACAATCCCAAATAACAAGATTATAAAACATTTAGAGTGGAATCACCTATCACTACAGGGTGTCTCAAAATTCAGAGACTTCCCGGAATATATAATATCCTGAAGCAAAAAGGCATCGAAAAGTCCTTTACCGTTTTGCGATCCGAGGCTCCGTTCTCGAGATATTAACAGTTGAATATTAGCGGTCCAACTACCGGGCCGCGCAGCTTAAAGCCGAGTCAGCTGAGCGCGCGGTAGCGTGCGAGCGGCCACGCCTCGGAACTTGGACCGCTAATATTCAACTGTTAATATCTCGAGAACGAAACATCGAATCTCAAAACGGTAAAGGACTTTTCGATGTCTTTTTGCATCAGGATTTACATGTTCGGATTTGCCCATCAATTTTTGGACGCACTGTATAACGCTCTGATTTAAAACTTAAAAAATCCACCAAGATATTTCCATGCACTCAGGTATGACCGACCAAACCTACAACACACAAATTCCAGAATTTTTAGAAAAAGGATCAGTAACGTACACCGTGGATAACAAAGCACTGTCGACAAAGGGAATAAAAAACCAGCCTTTTATTCGCATAAAATCTCTCCCGCGCTACAGAGTCATTCGAAAAATATCATTGTACAGGCACGCGTTTCAACCAACTGCAGCATGAGCATGCAGTCCCGACATCCCGCAACTCCGATCCGAGGGTGGACCCTCGCATGAATATAAAATACTCGTACACCGCCAAGGTCGTGTCTCGCTATCCTTAAAAAACAAAAAAGAAAACGGAAAACGAAGAAACTCTAAACAGAACATACGCAACATGGTGTCCCCGGATGGTTCGAATCCTACGTCTCCCGAGGTTCGCATCCGTGGTCAATTATAATGATTGTGCTCCGAAACAGACAAAAGAGGATTGCTTTGAACGCTGGACCGTTCCGTCGAGTCGCGGAATTCCTTCGCGCAAAGGGCGCCTATTCGTTCACACACATACGCACGCAGTACAGAGAAATCGGCAAACCGTATTTCACGGTAGAGCGTCAAGCAAATGGAATCCGACTTGGAACGATGCAGGATCTTCATTCGTTGTCCGCGTAAAGTCCAGTCGAATCCTACGGAACGGTACGTGCCCGAGCGCGCGTGTGCGCGCCCGGCCGATCAGATCTTTTCTTCCGTTTCCCTCTGCTCGTCGTTTTTCAGCTCGCACCCCCGCTGGCGTCCAGGACGAACGTTTCACGCTGTCTGGCTGATCCGAGAGCAGCGCTAGCGTGCGGATGAATATCGGCCAAGAAGGAACACGTAACACTCGTCGCACACTCGGACAGGCTTCGTCGAAGTGGACAGAGCCGTGGTGTTGTCGCTGCAGGCGTTACAGAAAATCTTGCCGCAGTTCCGGCAGTGATGCTGAAACAGGAACCATCGCGCGGATTCAGTGGCTGGTCTTAGGGGGGACATAAGAATGGGTGGAGTGCTGGCGAGGAGCGCTCGAAAAGGGGTTCCTTAAAGTACAGCGGTAGGGGATATTAAAAATCCATTGAGTGCACGTTTTGAAGCTGAAGGGATTTGCGATTAAAAATAAAAGTGTTTTACGTTAATGTGAAAGGGAGGAGGCTGCGCAAGGTAGTTGGTAGTTGTGGATTAAGTTCGCCTGGTACAAGTTAGTAAAGAAAGGTTGCTTGCACCTGAAGCTGGCACGCGGACAACAGTCCACCGAGCTTTTCGCAGTGGCCGTTTGCGATTCCATTGTCCCTGAGTCAACTTCAGGCAAAAGTGCGCTTGATATTTTTTCTTCCCCTCTTTACCGGCGTCCTTTAAGTCTAAAGGACTCGTTAAACGCTTTGATTGAAGTTGCGCGGCAAGGTGCACAGAGGGTGTTCTCCAAAGGAAGCGTCGACGTCAAGTAAGATTTTGAATATGAGGGAAAGTTTCTTGTGAACAGGGGTTTAGAAATATTCCCTTGGGAACTGATTGAAAAGCTGCACTAGTGTTCCAAGCTACTAGGAACCAGTCGCGTCCCTTTGAAAGTATACTCTGATAGCGTCGCAACTGGGTTTGCCAAGCGTCTGATGGCGTGTTAATAATGAGCAGAGATTTCTCATTAACGTTTGCTTCAGACACCTGTGCTTAATACAGGTAATTACAGCTTTTTCATTGGTAAACTGATGAGGCAGAAAGCAGGGAAGGAAGATGACTCCGAAGACATTAAAGTGGAAGCAAGGAAACGCTATCTTCAATTCATGCAAATAATCAGGGGACTTCCAAAAAGGCTCTAGAATAAAACCCTACACTTCCCTTCTACACTTTATCACCAACTGAATAAATAAATAATACACAAAGATGTTTAACCAGGGTCTAACTAGATTCTCAAAGAATAATTTCTGACGTGTTATCGTCTAAATCTACAAGCCTAATTCTTACAACACAAAATATTTGAGACTCGTCTCATCGAATATTAATGCCCTCGAGCCTTCTACCACCAAACGACAAACTCTCCAATATCTCAAGCAAAAAGGGGGCAGACTAAAGGACGTTACTTACTTAACTGTCAGGCAACTTCGCCTCGCCGGGGACGAACGGCTATCCACAAAGGAAACGAACGTGATTGGGAACTCGAGCCATTCGAACAATAAGAAACACTCGGGGATTTACAAATCGCTAGGATGAGAGGGGAGAGGTGGGAAGGTAGAAAGAGAGAAACTTTATGACGTCTATACGTTCACTCTGCTCCGTCCTCCCGTCGGCCCGCCTCCTCCTACTATCCGTGATTTCTCCATTACCCGGTGGTCTTTATTTTCAAGCCATTACCGACGGTCTATTATAATAATGCGGAATTCGTCGCCTAAACGGGAAAAGAGAGCCGCGGCGCGCCGCGCCGCCTCGGATCTGGCGCGACCACCACACTAAATTTTACATCTAAATTGAATCCCCTAAGTAAGATGGCCGACCCCCTCGTTCGTTCGAGGGCGGCCGCCGGTTATTACCGGAGAAGTAAGAGCCCGAATAATATCATCCCGATAACCGATTTCCTCGCGGAGTTAATTATTGAACCGTCCCATCAGCGTGACTTACGACCGAAACGCGGTGGATAGGTGACTGGGAACTTCGTGGCCACAGCCTGGCTCCAGTTCATCTTATCTTCCTGGAACTGGATACCTACTTACAGATACTTCCCACCGCGAATAAATCAGCCCGGCGATCGAATTCCAGAGATACTGTCCACCGAATGATCCACCCTGTACGATCTACGAGATCTACCTGACAGGATGTGTACGCTGGTGGGAATCTAGTTATGCGATTTAAGATCTGGGCACACATATCAGTTGCGGGACAGTGTCTTTACTGTCGGTGGCAGTGGATTTAAGGGAAAAAACCCAGGTGGCAAACGTTCTGAAAGACCTTGTGTATACATGACAGAATTATAAATAAATTTATGCGCGTGTGGAATGAAAATTATTGGAAAATTGGAGGTTCATTAAGAACTTCGTGTGAATGTAGAGCATATTGGAGATGCAAAGAGCAATTTTCTTTTTCTGTGAAAATTCACTATGAAGGGGTGAATTCAACCCTTAAAGTTGTCACGTTTTTTTTTTAATTGATAATCACCTAAAAGTTTGATGTAGAAGGTAACAACCTAAAAGTTTGATGTAGAAATTCTCTCTACAACACCTAAATATAATACTACCCCCTAACCTGTCACAAGGTGGCAATGGAAGATACACCACACGCTCACTTTTAATTCCACTTCGAAGGCCACAAAGTGAATTATCGAACTAGCCAAAGATCTTACCGTAATAGCTAGGCATGGACCTGGTTATAGGGTGGAGATAGATATCGGTGATGTATTCCAATGCCTTCTAATATCTGTATCACGAAGAAGGTCTTGTACACGGTGCCTTCGTAACGCGTTCAATCACTTAGATTTGTACTATTATGACAGGACTGAACGTACGATCTTCACCCATTACGTTCAATCACCCTTGTCGTGCCCGGAATGAAACGTTCCGAGAGACAGGCACAACTGTGTAATGCGAAAGCATGGTAAACTAGGAAACAACCCCTCCGGTTGTTTCGCCTTCGTGCCACGAAAGCTATCCCAGTTATTTTCCCTGCGATCGCGTGAACGAACGAACGATTCCTTTTTTTCCCCTCGCGGGATCGTTAACCTAATTGAACGTGTCTTATTACCTGCGAGCTGCTTCTCTGTTGAAATAAGAATCCTGTGTATTCTGGAACGGTGAATCGAATTCTTGATAAAAAAAGAACTCCGACCTCGGAAAGAACTACAGAGAGAATGAAATTTCTTGGGTGATCCTTAGTCGCCTCGGTCGTGGTTCGATAGGAACAAGATAAATTTATAACTTCTGATGGAACTTCTGATTCCACTCTAAACATTCCAAATAAACTTCTCTGTGCTTCTGCAAGTAGGTACAAAAGGAACGTGTCAAATTTCGTTTGAAGGGTCATAATTCTGTGTTTGAATAATCTCGGATGAGATTCTGTTGCCAAAGATAATAATGTGAGGAAGCATTAAATTACTGGTACCATCGAACGTAATTATGAAAAGTTTCTCAATTATCATCGATTTTCGATTATCGATTATTGTTGATTATCGATTATCATCGATTTTAGATTATCATTAATTTTCTATTATCGATTATCATTAATTTTCAATTATCGATTATCATTAATTTTCGATTATCGATTAACATTAATTTTCGATTATCGATTATCATTAATTTTCGATTATTGTTGGTTATCGATTATTTTTCGAATAATTATTAATTAAGAATTAATTTTCGATTATTATTGATTATCATCGATTTGCAATTATCAATTTTTGGTTATCGATTATTATTTCTTTGTATCGATTTTAGTCCAAAACAGAAAAAAGAGAAAGAAATGCGGTATGTATGATTCAACACGAATTCATAGTCCTTGGTTTTGAAACCTAACCACCTTTCCATTCAACTACACTAAATTTTACATTTCGTTTGCAATCAAATAGTCACATTAAAGAAATTTAAAACGCGAATGTTACCCTTATTTCGGAAAGGTGCGCGCTACGACTCTGCAAAATTATTACCTTCAGGTTTCTCTATAAATGTGCAACGTTCAATCCAAATCGGTGTTCCAAAGATGCGCATTTCCATGTCTGTGTAGTTTAATTTACATGCGGTACTTATAAAACATTCCACCTACTCTAAGAAAGCAGGTTGCCCGAAAACGCCCGAGCAGCTCGGGGAAATCGAGCTACCCGGAACATTCCGGTTACCCAGAACCGACTCGGCTCTGGAAACCGAGTCCCGCCCGGTTCGCATCTCAAGCTGCCCGAATATTTCGAGTACCCGAACAGCTCTAGTTTGCAGTGGACGTGTTTCACTTATTAACATCTGCGCCGAAATCGATACACATTGTCCAAGGTAGAACGTTACGAAGCTGCTTCAAGCATCGCAAACGATAGCGGCTCCTTATTCCAATTTGCAATTTATGCTCTGCAGCATCCGCTCGACTACAGTATAACGCCGCGTACATAGCGATCGTAATTTTTGGAGTTAATTACTGAATGGACCGATTGCGTTTCACAGAACGCTCGGATGCAACCAGATAATTTCGAGGTCTCTGACTAAACGAAGACTTCTGAAAGGAAGCAGCAAACTAATTATCGACCTGCTATTTCATACTTAATTAAGATTTATCTCGGCAAAGAACGATCGAAAATCGAAGCTTTTGGCGGGGGCTTCCGAATCGCAAGGATGCAATTAACAGAAAATTAATTGCAAACAGGATATAAATTTGCGGCATTCAAATTACCCAGATAGAATCAAAATAAAGTAATGAAAGCAACGATATGCGATGGAAATTTCAAGCATTAACTCGTCGATGTTGTCACGAATCCAAACAATATTAAAAACCCAAATAAAACTTTCTATCTCTCCAAAAATTTATAATCAAACACGTCATAAAATACACTTAATTACAACCAACAAATACACTATTAAAATATCAAGATTGAAAAATTTCCTAAACAAGGTGTTACTCAGGACTTCCACCCAGTAAAATAATTTACACAAGAGTCACAATGAACAAACACCTTTCAGCATTCATTTCCAACATCTTTTCCACTGATCTAGACCAGCCAACCGAGCCCACCCCCGTATACAACCACCCCCCAGCAATTCACCGTAACAACACCAGCTCAGGCGGAGTTTTACCATCTTAACGCCGCTGGCCACGTCAGGTAGCAGCTACCAGACAGCTAAGGTTATTGTTTTGCATGGCTTTGCATGTGCCCAGTACGCAGGCTTGCGTACTCCCTTCGGTTTTTCCAGGAATCAGCTCACGAGCATCCTTCGTGCGCGATCGAACGGATCGGTGGTGGACAACGTGTGCCCGCCAGCACGATCTCACCCCACACGGCTCGGCTCGCCGGCCTATTCTATATTAAACAGTATGCTAATGCTCGTACGTCGCGAAAAATGAGTAACAAGAATATCCCGTGGACTGGCTTGTTATTATGCAATAACTTACCGCCAACCCCCCGCCGCCTCGAGGCCATCCCACCGTAATGCCCCGTGTCTTCCTCGAGCCTCCGTCGACGGCGGGGAAAAAACGAAGAGGACACGGTCTAAATGTGTTTTATGGGCCGAGCAACGTCTCTATCACGACGCCCGCTGAATATGCATGCTCGACATGCATGCATTCCACATAATCGCCGCTACATGTATGTATGGATCGGGCGATGGCGCGATAGAGCGCGGCCGGTTGTCGCAGGTCTCTTTGAGGCAGAGACGAACGTTTCCGGTGAACCGTGCAGACGCGCGGAAACTGGGAAATATGTAAGACGTTCGGCTCCAGGGTGCTGGGGAGCATTCCTTAACACGCGTCCCTCGGGATTTCTCTAGTAGGATATTTTAAACATGGAGAATCCTCGGCTGGGGGTCAGAGTAGATGCTCGACGTAGGGGAAAATGTTTGGGTGTCGATGTTAATGTGTAGGAATCTGACGTTTGGTGGAAGTGTTATTGTGTTAGGTTGGTGCATATGAAATTGTCGCGTAGGGAAGTTTAAATGAAAATATTTTCGGGTTTTTAACTATTTTATTTTCTTGATTTTGTGTGATATTTCAATAATTGCTACTGTATCTATGCCATAGACAAAGGAACTTTTGCGCTATCTGTGATAGGTATTTCATAGTAGACTGGTTGGAAGTTAGAGTAAGGTGGAGACAGTGGCGGATTTAAGAAAAAAGTCTCAGGTGGCAAACGTTCTGGGGGGCCTCTATTTTTCTGGGAAAATTAACAGGTACTTTACTAAAAGGAGGTAAGTATACAGAAAAGTATAGAAAAAAAATATAGTGCTTCGATAAAATCACAAGTTTTTTTTAAGACAGGGCCCTAGGGGGGCCTATTTTTAGAGGAAATAAAGTGGAAGTTTACTAAAAACGGGTTCAGTGTAATAATACAGAAAAAAAATATACTTTGGGTGTAATCATAATTTTTTTTAATATTGGGCCCTGGGAGGCCTTCAATGTAGGGGCCCAGGTGGCAACTGCTTATCGGCCACCCTGTTAAATCCTCCACTGGGTAGAAAAAAGGGTAATCCTGGTAAATGGAAAATTGGCTTGAGTGGTGGTGTCGATATTGACGTCAAGGGAACATTATATTCAGTTAAGAAGGATTAGAGAAAATACCTAAAGGTCGTAAAAACTCAGACATCTTCGGTATTTCAAGTGAATGCAAAAATATGAGACGTTACACGAAGTCGCCGTAATCATAGAATAAACGGTGTATAAATTTACCAGGGAACACCGCAAACCCGCATTTGTGGGTTTATAGACTGACTCAATACAAGAACAACGATGTGTTTCATTTGGGTTCTATCGCCCTGTCAGAGGGTGAAAACTAGCCTCGAAGTCAAATAGGCACTTCCACTTTTTCCCGTATAACTCCGAAACTACAACAGGCAGAAAAAAGTACCTGAACGGAATTTTTTTTTCAAAATTTTGTTAACGCAAGTTTGCAGCCCTCATTGCACCATTAAACTTTTATTCGAAACATTTTTTTCTGTCTCTTGTACTTTAGAAGTTATACCCGAAAAAGTGGAAGTGTCCATTTGACTGAGAGATTAGTTTTCACCTTCTTAAAAGGCGATACGGCCCGAATGAAACACACCGTTGTTCTTGTATTGAGTCACTCTATAAAATCAAAAACTTACGTTCCAATCGGTGAGTGCGGGTTCGCGGTGTTCCCTTTTTAGCTTAAGATGGACATGCAGGAACCATGAAATTTGTATGTCGCGGGTCGTTCTTTCAAGAAAATGCAAGAATATGGATCGTTCGTATGGATGTGCACACTGACAACTCGATTTTAGAACGACCTGTTTACTATTAATACCTGGCACCATTTTCCTCCAATTCCATCTGAATGCTTTGAAATGATTACTAGATTCCTGATTGAATGTCTTTAAATAATAATAGAGACGATTTAATTGCTACTTCAGATGTCCTTCTTTGTACCAGGTTGAACGAAATAACGAATGGAAGCTTCTTTCATGTTTAGGAAGGCTAGCAATACCATTAACGAGACGTGGAGAAGATCCGGTAAATCGAATCTATCGTGCACGTGCATAAAAATTCGACAAGGTCCAGCCATGCATACATTTTCCTACGGAAGCCTCCCTCCCTCAAAAAATTTTCTTTACCCTCCCTTATCGATGAACGCCACTGCACCCCGAAAGGATCTGATCTAGCTGAATACATCAAGTGCTTTGTATAATGCATTCACGTGATTCGATGCGAGAAGGAAGGGGAAGCTTGAGCAACTTCTCTTACAAGGAAATAACCGAACCTGCAGATTCAAAAAAATATGTAGAGGATTTATAGGTATTTATTATGCAATTTTCTTTTGCTACCCAAAATCAGCATTGTTATCTAAAATAAGTAGGTACTTACAGTGGGATAGGTACAATGGCAGTGTTTCCCAAACATTTTTGAAACTCTTCTATAATATTCGAATAACCTCCCCCCCTTTGAGGAAAGGTAAATTTATTAATGTAAAGGAAACACATTAGAAATAAATATTTCAGAATATAATTCTAACTTGATAATATTTAATTACCTTAATTCACATATTAAATATACTTACAAGAGTTTCCCAGGTGTCCGCCTCCGATTGTTTCGATTTTTGGGTATGTTTTAGAGGACCGAAATATAAAATATACGTGTTTTTTTTCTAGCGGCTCGTTTTCATATTTAAGGTGTGAAACCACCCTTCAAAGTTCATGAGGGGTACAAAATTGTGTTGAGTGAAAGTTCATATGAAAAAACACATCCAAAAAGCAAAGGGCACCACTTATTCTAATGAAATTTGAGGGTTTGTTTCACTCCCTAAACAGGCAAAAATAAAAAGACACTTGTCTCTTATATTCCTACCTTCTAAAATATATCCAAAAACCAAAAGCAACCGGAGACAAACACCTGAAAATCTTATAACTTTGACGACTGGTTTCACCCCCTAAATATGAAAACAGGTCGCCATAAAAGAACACGTATATTTTATTTTTCGGTCCTCTAAAACATACCCAAAAATCAAAGCAATCAAAGGCGAACACCTGGGAAACTCTCCTTGTTAGAGATATTTAATCTTATTTAATGCGATGTGCTTGCATCTAGGTAACCACTTTCTTTTCTCATTTATAAAAAATCAGTGTCACATCATTAATAGGATATGGTAATGTAACCATATCAAACTAAATAAGCGCTACGAATTGCCAACTAAAAATAACCGCAGTGCCCCCCAGAAACTATAAGTTTAAATGGACCCAGGCACCAACTCCCGTGTGGGTACCTGAACTGTTTTCTTCCAAGGGTTAAACTTTAATACTTTGACTGGCTTGCGTGTTTTCAGGATCACATATTAAAGAAAGCATCGAAAATACATATCGTGTTCCATAACGTTTTCTAATCTCCCATAACAACAACAATAATAACCGCAATCAAACGCGAGACTCTATAAACGAAAAGGAACGTTCGCGTAACTCTCGCGAATTCGAAAGGGGCATAAACACACAGGATGATCGTTAGGGTATCGCACGCACACGATAAAATCTAATCAACGATCCACCAAGGGATCTTTTCAATTATCCGTACATTCGCCCGAGGAAGGGGGCGCGGACGGGCAAGGAGCAGGGCCCCGGTTGTAATTGGAAGGCTTAACAGCGATACACCGCGTTATCTCTAATAACAGAACTGTCGTGCATCAAAGTTCTCACTGGCGCACGCGATTAGCGATCTCCCCGGGGGGTGGCTCAGCAGGACGGGGGGAGGCGTGCACCGGGGGCACGATAAAACCTCTCGACGCCGTCAGCATCGTTCAGCGGGCACGGGCCTCGCCTTCTGGCCGATTTGGACAGCCGGTCGGGAGAAATCTGGACCGTGGAACCAGTAATTTCCAGGGTGGCAAGGATAATTGAACGATTAAGCGCGCCGCGCCGGGGCTTTCAGCCGAGTCTCCGCGCCCGGGTTGCGCGGGCTGGAAGGGGCAGGCCGTGGGGTGGAAAGGCGTGGGGGCAATTAAAAAGTTTGATTACCTTACGACGAGTGAGGCTGAACTCACGGTCGCAGGCCCTGCAACGGGTGACCAGCCGATCGTTCGCCCAGGTCGCTGCACCCTCTTGCTGCTGGGGCTGTTGCTGAGCGTTGTCAGCGGACTCCCGTAATTCCATGGCCGCCAATTTGGCCGCGCTCAATTGTCCCCCAAGTTCCTCCAGAGTTCGTTCCTGCTCGGTGCAGACCTCCTTCAGGGCGTAGTGCTCCTCCTGCAGCGCCAGGTATTTCTGCACCGACAGATCAGGCTGGAATTACACGCTCGACACCTGAAGACACCGCCTCGGGTACTGTCACCATTCTCCGCTAGAACGCCCGGTTGTTATTGGAAAGATTCCTTAGGGGGAGGTGGGCGGGCGATCGCGAGCCGGGGTGGAACGGTGATTAGCAACAAGATTCGATTGTTCGGGCTAGGGAACTTCTGGAAGATTGATAAAGTTCCAGGGAAGAGGCAGTGGAGGGACTGGAGAGGATGTCTCCTGACTGTCTGCGCGGAAAGTTTATTGCTGGAGATGTTCAGCCGGAGAATGTTTGTTGATGGAGAGGTATGCAAACTTCCATGCAGTTTATTATGTTTATTCTATCTTTCCAGGACTAATTGAATGGTGGAATTATATTTGAGGGTGGGTTTGGGAGTTTTTCGATCGGGGGAATGCTTCAGACAATCCGCAGGAGTTGAATGCTGATAAATTTTAATATAGTAAAGTAGAGTGTTTTACTGTGTTGAAAATTCAGCGGGACAAATATAAACAATTCCCTCGTGAAATTAAGTCAATTATTCCCAAGTAGTTTCGCACGTGATACTGTTTAACGTTTGAGCTGCGGTCTTTCTGCTCTGCAATTTAATTAATACCTCCCCATTTGGAATAATATTAACTAGCGTCTCTATTCAAATGTCTGTAACTCAAACAGGAAGAAATGATGAAACTTGACACTAATTGTAAGAAGCAGTCCATTTAAAAGTAATTAAATTTTCATTACTCGGAGTGGGATCGGTTAACCGGGTGGTTTATTAATGTTTCACACCACATTTTCAAATTGCCGTTTCCATTTAACATTGCCAGGTCCGGGTTGACCAACGCTAGTTGCGGGTCACCCTGTATGCAAATGGGACAGAGGAAAGTTGAAAGCGACACAGAACGTACCTCGGACACTCGCCGCAACTGATCAATCTCCTGATGTAATTGAGAGATCTTCTCCGCGCTGGAAATCGATGCTTCCTGCAAGGAGGTCCTCCATTCACGTTCCAGTCGCAATTCCCTCTCAACCCCGTGCGCCCTCGCCTCCCTCTCGGCCGCTTCAGCCCCCAAAACTCTCACCCTCTCCTCCGTGCCGGATCTCACGCCGTCCATTTCCTTGCACCTGATTAAGTCAGACCGCTGGTACTTAACCGATCGAACAAAGGACACTTCTCCCGCGTTCCGTGAGAAACAATTGGAAAGCGCGATTTTTCACGGCTCGCCTATCAATATATCCAAGCGCCCTAGTATTTATAATTACGGTACCGGGTTTTCGATCTTCGAGGAAATGTGAGACTGATGACTGCGTGAGGTAAATCTTTTTGTGTGATCCCCATTTAAGGGGAAGTACCATCTTGGACGCAGGAAAATCATAGGTTTATTTAGCAATTTTTTGCTTTTAAACAATGGCCTCAATAGAAAATCTGATTAATGGAATTTATTATAGATTTCTTGAAGATTAAAAAATTCTGGTTTATTTTTTTTTATTCAACAAAATTGCGGTGCTAGGGCCGCTAAACTGAGGGGTCCTTTACGATTCACTCGACAAGCTATATTACGCGGATATTCAATTTGGTTTTTCCTCGAATAAAAAACAAAAAATGTTCAATTTCTATATGAGATGAACTAAAGAAGTACATACGGATATTTCAAAATAAACATTTTTATGGGAATAGTGAGTGTTTGAAGAAAAATTTGGTTACAAAAATGTCTGTAGCTAAAAAGATTCCCTTTAGATTAACATAAAAGGAAGATTCTCTGAAAAATTCAAATCAATAAGATGGATAGTCTCTGAAATTTCTAGATTCTAAATTTTTGTTTCAATCTTCGAAAGGTGTATAACAAATGCCATTAATCAGATTTTCTATTGAGTTAATTATTTAAAAGAGAAAGATTGCTAAACAAAACCAATGATATTCATGCGTTCAAGGTGGCATCTCCCCTTAAATTGATCGATCCTGAGAAATGAATGGCCAATGAAGATGATTTCCTAATTTCTATTGAGCTCGTACGAAGAAAGTGTATTTAAGGCACTGTCTTGCGATCATTTGACGGTGAGTAAATTGAAATGGCCTCTTTAATTTTCTTCTGGCACCTTTCAGCGTAGAAATAGAATCCTTCTTATCCAAAACTATAAAGAGGTGGAGTAAATTATTACTAGTAGCGAACACTGTGGATTTAAACCAACTTTATTTCAGCAGCTTTAAGCCTTGCAGAAGTATTAAGCCTCGCAACGAAAGGAAGTTCCGAAAACGGAGACCCGTAACTCGGTGCCAAAGTCTCGTCGAAAGTTTTTCATGATTATTCATGGCAGAGTATCGTTATTCAACCGAGGAAACTGGCGGAGTGTTTTTTTAAATAGCTCTATACACTCTAATCCCCGAGCAAAATTCGACAAGATCTGGGAATCTCCTCGCTCGTTTATTTATTCTCCTTTGAATTCCTAAGCCGGCCATTGATACAGCAAAAACAATTCGACTTACCTTCCACTTCATTCTGATACTCGATGTTTCATGAGAAATGAAAGCAAAAGAAAAGTTAACGTGGAAACTTTGTTATCGATTCACGTCTAGAACGTGTTGAAAATTAAATACGAAAAATCAGAGTAATAAACAAAAAGATATGGGAAGAGTGCACGTTTGCCTTAAGCCGCGTTCCCACGTGTGAATCATGCGACACAGAACACACTGAAGACCTAATTATCCTCAATTACTTTACTAACTCTACTGTTCTCTTCAGATTTATTTCACTCCAAGTGATTGCTATTCAATTATAAATACAGATTAATGGAAAAACCCTTCTGCCTTTAGAATTTTCTATATTCTTCAAAGAGAACAGAGGATAAATAATTTTAAAGAAAACAGAAGATTTAATTCAAGTATGTTCCGCGGCAACGTCACGCGCGATGGCGGCTTAAGGTGCAATCGACGATGATCTGAGGGTAATCAAATGCAAACGGTTTTCTGTCACAGATTTATTTTTCGCTGCAGTGGTACAAGCACACGTAGTGTTTCGGTGCATTATAACGACCATTGCTCGATGCTTATACATAGTTATAGTTTATAGACAGTATGGCACGTTTACCTCGTGAGCCCCACGTGAACGGCCGTGCCGTTGCTTCACAAACAGAGTAAACAACTGTACAAATATGAGAACGAAATGTGGAGCAAAATAAAACCAACAGACGCAACGTTTAAAAAGCGTGACGTGATGGTAGAAATGATCGCAAGTCAGTTCCTGAAATACAATTCACCCCTGATTAACCAGACACCGCCAATCGTGACCAATTGACGTACAAATTAATAGTAAAGAAAAAAAGAAACAGAAGGGAAAGTACAAGTTCTTGAACGGGGCAATCGATCCGAAAGCTCCATATCTTTATATTTCTACGCCTGGTGAGATGAATGAGCCATTCCAGCGATTCGTTATTTGACAAGGTATAAATCTACCAATTATTGCGGGAAAAACATGAATATCCCTATAACATTAATATTCGTATGCAGACGTAATCTTATCGATTTTAGCCGCTGAGAGAAGGTTTGCCAGCATCTCCGTTAACGACAAGTCGATCTGCTTTCTAATAGGTGTCTCGACTAGTTCTAAGCTAATTACGATCGCGTTCGCGATGCCTAAGTAAAAAATAAATCACCTCTAATTACAGCCGTCGCTAATCTAGCGATTCCCCTGCGAGAACCGCGCCGAAATCATCCGACGACGGCTGATAGAAAATTTCTTATCACAACGATAATATTTGTACATAAATGCTAGAACAATTAACGCGGATACTTTAATTATATTCTTGCCATCTTTATATAGTTATACTGCTACCTTCGTAAAGACGTCTTACGAAAAAAGGCGCGACGAGGTCGAAACGATAAGAGTTTGTAAAACGGAAATCATTCGTGAGGCCCAAAAATTCTGATTCTCTGTAACCGTGGACAAATGTCAGAAAAATCTTGGCCGCGTTTCGTCTTTCACGTTTCTTCGAGTCTGAAAAGTTAGATGAACTTTCAAGAAATGAAATATAAAATGCAAAGTGTACAGAACAAATGGTAAAATCTTGTTTAGTAGCTGTTGTTATTATTAAAATATTAATGGAAGCTGTGGAATTGAAAGGGGCTGTTTTAAATTGAATTCCTCTGAAAGTTTGGGAAGTGCTGTTAAAATCAGAACTTTTGGGGCACGGGGGTTGCTTTGTTAGTAACGTGGTGGGGCCATTATAATTGAGTTAACAAAGTAGCAACCGTATCGGGGTTAAATCTACAACTGACGAGTCAGTCGTGCTTATGTTATAACTAACAACTAATGAAAGACAAATAAACATACTTTTCATCCATTTTTTGGATGGTTTCAGTCATTGATAGCGTCTTAGCCTCCAATTTAGTGATCAGTTCTGTCTTATGCTTAAGTGACCCTTCGCATTCCTGAAATGAATCCTGTTTCAGTAAAAAGCGGGAAGAAATTCGGTTTCTCGGTTACGCGTGCCCCTGAAATCGCACAATGCTTGTAAATGTGATTTACATGGGACAGAAGGCAACGGTACATCAGCCTGCGACAATAATGGCGTAATGGTTGAGCGTTGGGTGAACGTCGAAAAGGATTGCAGCACAGTAAACTGTACCGGGATTAAATTTAATGGAGAAAGCATGCAGCGTGACTTTCTCTAATTTGACTTCAATTAGTCAGGATTCAAGAATATTTGATCACCTGTCAACCAACACCAGTCTTCCTCGTACTGTTCTTATAACGTGTACAACAGATATATAGGAAATATTTATTACACCTCTCAAATTTTCATAGCACGCACAGTTTTACAACTTAATTAACGCAATGTAGATTTTATGATGTAATAAAGATGAATTATTATTAACATTCATAGCAATATGATTAGTAAAATATTTTAGCCAAGATAGTGAGCCATTTGTGGAATAAATAAATTTTGCAATAATATTTTCCTAGTGCTAATAATAATATTCGAGTGATGCGATAAATATTTTCTATACCGTATGAATATGTATAAACCAGTGACGCAGCCTGGGAGGGGCCAAAGAGCATCCCACAAAGAAGAGTCTTTGTAAAAAGAAAAGAAACCGGGATTTTATTGCTTAAATAAATTTTTCTAATCGCCTAATGAATTTACTCAATTTGCATTAAAAGTATTTTCACCCGTTCTACTCGACTCCCCCCGAGATTAAATCCTAGATGCGCCACTGGTATAAACGAATCTGTTTCTTCTTGCAACGTGGCGATAATTCAACGATTAATTATGGGGCAGAGAAAGACTGCTGATATTACGGCGAGATAATTAATGTTCATGGAATCCGTCAATCCCACGGCGTACTCGAAGCAAATACTCGAGACACTCTATATGCAGAATAATGAACATAATAATAGCTTAACGGAAAGTGGAGCGGATAGCAATTTAGTATTACAAAGGGCGAGGTACAGTAAAAATCTCTATCGACATTATTGTCATCAATAGTTGCTGTGTATGTGTATAATAGCAATTTCATTAACGGCGCAATTATGCAGTAACAGAGCGCAGCTAATTTTATAGAGTGTCTCAATCAACACACACCTTGATGGACACTTTATCAGAAGCTTACTGATGCATGAATTTCTAGATAATTAAATGTCAAATAGTCGAATGAATTTCCGGTAATTTCCTATGCATCCCAGATATATGCAGTTCCGTACTGTGAGAGAGCTAAGTGATAATTTGATATACTCGTTTAGTGGTAGGTGTACGTGTGATGATTCTGGACAGTCCAGCAACACTGTACGTAAATAAATAAATAAATAATTGTAGAAACTATTATTTCCCCTGAACGTTTCTTCAAACGTGGGTTTTTAATAGCAAAGCATTTATTATTATACATATAAATATAATATAATTACTATTCCTCCTTTAATCGATCCAAGAACAATTGATTAAGCATTTCATCAAAATCAAAGGATAACTTGACAGAGGAAACTTAAATAAAATAGAATGAACTGACAAAAATTGTACAGACACTCTTTTAAATGTCACTGGACGCTCCAGAAACGTGTAATGTGTTGCGAAATCGTTGCTTCTGATGTTGGTTCGTTCAGTCGCGATATTAAACGAAGCTTGAAGACGTGTAGTATAAAAACCATTTACGAAAGGCTGCGTTTATGCGTTCGCTTGTTCCTGTGTGGTCGCAGGCAACACAGGAACCTCGCCGTTGCATTTACTTTGCTCCAAAGTGTCGTCAGACTTTGTCGCTTCCTTGTCGCTCAGAGCTTCTTGCTTACTGTCCACCTCCGCCCTTTTACTGCCGTTATTAGAGGAACCCTGGTTATTAAAGGATCGACCGTTAGTGGATTGTGGGTGGTACTTATTGAATAGCCGAATATTCTCAGCGATTCTGTCATGGTTACGACCCATCTGTTGATAGTCGTCTCCGCGATCGTCGCCCGGCGGGCAGCCCCGCGGTGACGTGGGGCTGGTTTTGTTAAAAATCGATTTAGGGACACTACTCGGCGTGGGGGGGCTACGGATAATCTCCTTCATGTGGTTGTACTTCTCGAGGTTGTGCAGGATCTGGCCAATCTGATTCGTCTTCGCATGTAGACGGCTCACCATTTCGCCTTTCTGCGTTAATTCGTGCTCACACTCCTACAACGGAAATATCTCCAGAAACAAAGGATTTCATCAACCTACCGAATCCCCCGGCTGAAGGGACCAGGTCGCCGGGGAACATTTTCTAAGCGGGATCAAGGTTCGGTAATATCTGAAATGCTCATCGAATTAAAAGAAAACAGGTGAACAGATACTGTCAGACAGCCTCTCTGACCCGCCTTGGCTTAAAAGATGCGAGTTAATGGTATGCAATAAGGCATGGTAATCGCAACGAGGGCATGCCTCGTGATCGGCGCGAAATTCTCGAGTTTGTGCACCGAGAAGCGGCCGGCTGTGCGTGGACACTGAATACTTTTAAAGCAGCAAGATCTCGGTCCGTACGAAGCATGCCGCGTTACGATTAACAGAAAAGGGAGTAGGGTTCGTCACCTGCAGCTTTGTGTACAGTTCCAAGTTAATCAGTTTGATCTCGTCGAGCTGTCGCCGCAGCGATATGATCGTGTCTTGCTTCTCGTGGATATCTTTCTCCAGCAATTTCATAGCCACCTCCATTTCGGATTTCATACTAATCTGTTCGAGGAAAATTAATCTGTCAAACTCTCCGACTTAAACAACCCCTCCTCGCTTTCAAACACCAATTATCGAAATATATAATAGATAACAGCTGGTATACTAAAAATTCTCATCCACCTGTAAATCTAGCTCCTTTTCCAGGTCCTGGCGCATTTTCCTTTCCAATTCCACCCTGCCCCTCAGCTCCTCATTCTCCGCGGTCGTTTCGGAGATCTTTACCGGGGCTCTTCCGTTCTGCAACCAGAAACACTCCGCTTTTGACAAGCGCCGATCGAAGGGGAGCAGGGAGCACCGAGGCGAAGATCGTACCTCGTTCGGGTCTTTCACCTCAATGCCCAGCTCTTTCTTTAGCTGCCTGTTCTCCTCGTGAAGGGACAGTATGTTGTTCTTGGCGATGGCGAGGTCCTCCTTCATCAGAGCGTTGGTCGTTGTCAGGGACTCCACTTTGGTCTGGAGGTTCGTCACGGTCGCGCTGAAATCGATGGAAAACACAGAAGCCCTGTAGCATCCCGGCCGTTCGATACCTCCGAGCTGTCATCGTGACGGGATTAAGTGGAATGATTACTTTAGATGCCGATTCAGCTCCTCGATGTAGTTCTTCTGGTCGAGAACGGTGGTCATGTTGTCGTTCTCGACCTCCTCGTCGGGCGACTCGCCAGGTATGTGATTGCTGTTGCGAAGATACAGCGAAAAGTCGATTACGCCCTGTTGGCAGTCGAGGTCCTCTTCCTGTCGCAACAGACGCAATCAGTCCTCCGCGTGTCATGAGGATTCGCGGGAACGCACACGACCGTCACGTGGACAGGGTGTTAGAGTTTTACGCACGACTGACCTTCACGCAGAAGTTGCAATCGATCACGTTCAGACCCACGAGTAAGCCCATTATGACGATTGCCTCCTCGCTCATCATCAGTGCGTCCGGCTCGAAGTACTCGGACAATATGTCCTCCTTATGATCGATCAGGACTTTCAGATAGTCCGCGAGCTTTTTCTGCATCAACGCCATGCGCAACCACGCGCGCGCCCTACCCATGGCAGTCCTGAAAATGTCAACACGGCCGACGACTGTATAGATTCTCTAATCTGTTGGTAGTTGTGAGAGTGACGACCTAAACGACTGCAATTCACCTAATTCCTTGTGGAACGCGGTGATTATAAAAAGTTTGCTGTGGCCAATTGAAATGTCGAAGATAGAAGTTTATCGTTTTATGAATGATGAATTTTGGTGCTTTGAGCTTCATAGATCTTAGGAAGATGTGTGATAATTTGTAATATGTAATGAATATGATCCTCCGAATTAGTATTCAATACCAACATATTAGTCATATATTCTTTTATTGTGAGGTACAAAAATTTAAATTTGCAATAAATAAATGAGATCTATGAAGTTTATGAAGATATGAGGGGTACATCACTTTGATAACTTTCACTTCTAATGACTGAGGCACTGACAGCATAAATGAAAGCTTAAATTAAAGTGAAAAGTAGCAGGACCTGTGACCGTGATCTAAGGACCATCAGTGTCTCAGTCTTAGCTACTGAGTCGTTAAGTCCCATTCAAACGTCTCATCTGAAAGAATTCTTAAATTCCATTTCAAACATGTCCAATTCCTAAATAGCATCTATTACTCGTAGATAACCGTAGACTGAAGCTTAAACAACAGTTGAATGTCGTGTCAGGGTCAAGCTTTTGACTGTTGGACACGTGGAAAGTTAGTTACAGGTAAAGATAAAATTGTTTTATACCTAACAGTGGGCAGATCACGAATACTGGACGTAATGTCCTGCGCCTCGGGGCAATATTTCTCAACGAGCTGAAGTATATCCCACAGCTCCTTCTTGGGTCCAAGGAGACCCTGAAATCGAAGGCAATTAGCGCCGTGTCCTTTGGTACCCAATACTCCTCGAAGGTGTCTTTTACCTTCTTTGGTCGCAAACCATGCCTGAGCACGTGTTCGAGGACGATGAAGAAATGCTGCAGCGGCATGTGATCGGAGTCGAGCATACGACCATATTTCAATGACGTCTCGATCAGCTCCTTCACGATCAGTTTCGAAATGTTAACGAGATTACTCCTCTCGATGATCACCGGATCCCGTGCTGCAAAAACAACAGGTTGTTGTCCCAGTTGCGAGAGCAAGGTACACATTTCCCTTTACACGTAGAACCATCGTTCCCCGACAATCGTTGTTCGTGTTCTTCTTATTTAAGTATTATGTATTAGGACGCACCAGCCGTCCCGTTACTATGCAGATGGTTTTGTGAGTGCGGATATACTGACGAAGCGCAACGTAAAATTATTTGGAAAAGAAGTAGCTGCGCCAATGGAGAGACAAGACAATCAAACGCGAGAAAGTAAAAGATGTATTCGATTGTTCAGCTGTGCGCAAAGAAATTTTAGGATTCATCGGTTCAGAATCCATGGAGGAACATTGTTGATCAGAACGTCGGATGAGCGAGGTGTCTGCAAGGAAATTGATTCCAGTGAATGATCTTCCAATCTTCCAATCAAACCTCCGAAGAGTTTCTCAAAAGAGACCCCAAACAATTCCACAGAAGAAAGGAAGAAAGCCTGAACACTAGCCATAATACAACAGGAAATTATAAAAAACAAAGATATCTGTTTACACTAGGTATGAGAATAACCTAACATCAATCAACCCTCCCATTAAAGACATTACAATCAATTTCCCCGTAGACCCCTCACACACCTAATTACCCCAATCAACGATAGTACCAGACACAGCGAAAGCTGAACCCGATGCGTCAGATCGATTGCCATGTTACAATCAAGGAGCAGAGGTAAGCCAAACTGGCCGCCATTTAGATCGGACAGCATCAATGCGAAGCGTCGGCCCAAGTCCCAAGAAAGAGAGTCGAGGAGAGACATAGTGAAGCGAGTAGTGCAACAACATCGAGTACAGACACAAGCTGGAGACGTGCTGCAATGGCGGCGGACTGGGCGGCATTATATCGCGAAGCTCTCGCTGATCGGGAAGCTGTTGCTGACGGTTACGGTGGTGATGATGGTGATGATGGTGAGGATGATTAATACCACTGAGAGCGAGGGGTGGCGACGGTGACCGCTGCATCGACTCCTGCAACGAGAACTCCACATCCTGGAGCTCTTTCAGGCACAGCCACTCGCCCTCCACAGACACCCGGAAGTTGCACAGGTATATCGTGTCCTGGGCACCAGCCATGTCTTCCTCGAGCATGACCCCACCGTGATGCACACCAGCGTGGTCGCCTGGTGGCCCGATCTTCAGAAAGTTTTGTGATTCTTGCCGCATAGAAGACCGTTCGAAGTGATCAGGTCCTCCTTAGTCCACTCCCAATACGGGGTACCTCTTGTACCCAAGTGACCAAGCGTTCTTTTGGTATCGACCACTTAAAGTGCTACCTTGCCAGGTAAGAATATTCCAAGGGACACGAAATTTCTTCAGAAATTTGAAAAAAAACAAACGTGTTTTATAGCAATGGATTCTTCCACAGCGGTTCTCAACTGAACGATCTTTTCTTGGATAATTCAGTCCATTCTTTATATTTGTCTCTTTCCTTGATCACTTCGATCAGCTGATATTATGATGCACCGAATCTAGAACTCGGATAATGTGTTGTTTATCGTTGCTCTGCTTTCGTTTGATATCCAACTTGCATTGGTGCACATACTCCGGACAGCTCTCTCTGATGAAGCCGATGACGTGGAGTTTGTTCGATGGGGATATCGGTGAATCGTTTGGATAGTAACTTGGGTTGCGTTGGAGCTTAAATATAGACACTGCGGTAGAAGCGATGGAAATAAACCTTTGCTCAAGCGGATAAAACGTTCGTTCGCGCGCGGCTGATGGCTACATCGTAGTCGACGTTGCACTGACCGGACTGTTGTTAGCGAGACATTACAGAAATGGACACACTATCGTGGAGAGCAAAGTGTTTTGCGTCTTGCACGTCCTCGAAAAGTCTCACGACGAAAATGGCGAGCTCGCCGGCGGATAGTAATATTGATTTTCCCGCCGACCTTACCTCCACCTACGATAATCAATAGCCAAGGTCGAGGTACTGACGAGTACGCACCGCCACCTATTCGCGAGTCAGTAATGTCGATAGCGTAGGAAACTACGAATATACACATACATATGTATCTAACGAGTACTTAAATAAAGGTTGCATATATTAACTACAATTTTGTTTTGCGCAATTAATACTTTATTCCATAACACGCAATGATCGTTTACTGTCGATTACAAGTTAATATAAAACTTCAATTTACTTGTATGCCCTCAATGACCTCCCACTCACACATAGAAAACCATAGATACATACACCATAACTGTATACCTAACCTCGTTTCAACTTACCGTAATTCATAGCACCGATTCAATTTCAGTGTAACGTCCTAAACGCAAAGCAATAAATTCGAATATTTCCAATATGAAATCAATTGTACAGTGTCCAACGAAAAACTATGAACCACCAGGCGGTTACGCAAAGCCGGTTTCCGCGATTAACAAGTTGATCACGCGACTGTGCATGGTTGATTCACCGAGCACCGTATTCGGTTACTGTCGTTCGTACCGTAGCTAGACGAAGCCACAGCAATCGCGGCGGTAATACTTCGTAACATACGTAAACAACATGTATCGCCTCCGGCTTGTAGCGTAATATTGCCAGTGATAATCACGTGACGCAACTTTCTTAGTTATTAATCACACGTTCCTGGATAAAAGAAGAAACAAGGCTCGCGCACGAGCGTAAACAACAGGCGTACGCGACGAAAATCACGCGCAAACGGAGGAACGGCGCAGCGAGCGTTTGAAACGCGCGCCGGAACCTGGGCGGCTAGCATGCAGCAGTGGCGATAGGTACTTACGTCTCGGCAACCACCACACGTCCAGTTTTCTAGGCCTCGATACGACCAGGTCCGGCCACTTGTCCTCCCTGATCGAGTAAGTCGACGGCGATCGCGACACGATTTTCTCATTTTCCTCGGACACTGTACTGCTCGTCAACGATTTCTCGGACGGAGATATTGGCAAACCTTCGGCACTCTCCGCGGCCATGTTTACGTTTCCACTAGACGCTAGCACGCTCGCTCGCTCGCACGTTCGCGCGCGTACTTACCGACGAACCGTACGGCTGCCTTCGCGCATGCGTGATCGCTTGCGCTCCGACTGGTACAGGCGATGGGATTGACGCTGAGCTTGATATCTAATATCTATACCCTCGCGGAGATACGTTTACAGAGCTGTTATCTTTACCAGCGTATTCAGCCGATGCAACTGCGACGCGAATTTATGAACCTTAGGGAGTTGTAAGGGGAATATGAAACACGAAGGAGATGCCGTGCTGAGATTTTAATTAAACTGCCGGTCGCTGTTATCAATATAAATTCGATATCGAAGTATTAAACTTATTAAAGACCGAATTTCAGTTAATTGGTCATTTTCTCCGTTTTATTATTTTTTGTTTGTAGGTATATATTTTCACGCTGTATACCTATCTGTTCTTTGATAGTCCCTAAAGATGAGAATGTGTAGGCGTCAGCGTATGGTAATTTTAGAGGCTATATATGTGTGTCTTCTTGACCAATTTTGGGGGAATATTTATTCTATTGATTTCTTACTTGATTTCTTACATAGTGCACTTATTTGCCGATCGTTACGCATTGGTAACTGAATCTTTCTAAAACAGTCACTGTTCACAAAATTCGCATGATGTATTGATATGAATTTTTAATAAAGTATTACGTGCCTATGACCATATAACGGTATCGTTCTGGCCTTATTAGCAAAGATGCGCGAAGTATGTAAGATGGTACACTAAACATTTTGTAGAATAAAAAGAAACTCTGGACTGCTGATGAACTCTTGCCACTATATACTCATTCTATGATACATTTCAGTCTTACTTTCGATTTTATTTGCAATAGTTGGGGCATTGAGAGCAATAGCGGACTGACGCACATTTTTTTCGAAATTTAATCAATAGCAATAATGTATTCCAATAGGCTCTATTAATCATATAAAATAGGAAAATTATTTTTTTTCAATGTTGGTTAGTCCGTTGTTCCTCTCAATGCCTCAGTTCTAAACACGAGTACACAATGTGCCCTGGGGAAATGCAATACTCACAGTACTGGAAATACAAATATTGAATCACTGAAATTGTCGTAGTACACAGAATTTTCATAGCAATATGATTGATAATATGATTCATTTTTGCAAGAAATATTTTCCTAATAATACGAGAAGTATACCTAATGGATAACGCGTTTAATAATCGAGCGATGCAAATATTTACAGTACTGTGTGGTTTTAAAAAATGGTTACTAGTTATTGCAAGAACGATGTAAATAACAATCTCCTGCTCTGATAGAATTGTGTTCTCAAGAAGAATTAATATTCAGTACGGAGGAAGTGGAATGACAGAAAATACTCTGCCCGGAAATTAAACTCTATCCTCGGAAAACGCATTGTAATGCCTCGCATGTTTCCACTAGCCGAGTACCTATATTAAAAACATCAGCACGTATGTAGTGGAGATAACTGTATCTTCTGCGATAATTTGAACATCTAACACGCATTATCACGTGCACTTTTGAACTGTTCCGTGTACTTGCAATTCTCGCGAATTTCTGTAAGGCACATTTTTTTCTGGAACACCAATAATGTAAATTAATAAGCGTTAATTTCGTGCCCTGCAGTATAACGGAAGAATTTTATTCTACGACGCAAATTTCGTGCACACATTCGGAAGCAACATCCATGTTTACTGATAGGGTTTCCATATTTATTCCCCAACAAACCGGGACATGTAAAAAAAAGGAAAGAGACAGAACGAAAATTGTTTGAAACAGAGTACTTTTATTGTAGTGGTTAAATAATTATTACACATAATGAAAAACACAATAGTAATTACAAGAATGACAGCAATCTATTTGGGAGCCGAGTCATATTTTTCTGTACATAAAACTTTCTTTAGAAATGTTTCATTAATCAATTAAAAAATGAAGAAATAAGAAAACCGGAAGGTTTTTGCGAACCGACCGGGACACTCGGAATAAAGGCTGATTCTAGATTTTGTCGGTTTTTAAAAACCAGTTTTTATTTATAAATTTGTAAAATTCGAAAACTGGGTTTTAAATTTTAAAAAACCGGTTTTATATACTGGATTTACTATGCAGCAAAGAATTAATTATTTAATTAAAAACGTTAACATTTTGACTTGAAATCGCCTGGGACACAAGCATATTGTAGTACAATAGGTAACAGTTTACTGTAAAACTAATCTTCATGAGTTCATATATTCAGAAAAAAATGCTAAATGGAATAAAGATTCATAATGTGGTACCACCTTTTAAAAGATTTATATTGTTGTACGGATTTTAGTTTTCTTTTCTTATTGAGTTTTGTGTGCAGTCTATTTCATTGTGTATAATTTTTGCAGATCCATAAATATTAAATGAACTCAAATGCCACGTATTACTACAGATTTTAATTATTTTAATTTTTTTATTTTTTGTATAGGTAGTACATATTTTATTTTATTATATTTTTGTAATTCCATAATATTGAGAAAGCTAAAATTCTTTAAAATAAGTACAAATATTTATTTACAATTGTAATTATATTTTTTTTTGTGTAAATTCTAAAACCGGTTTTCAAAACTCGATTTTTGTATAAACCCTAGTAGTTTATTAAAATAATGCTAAATTACTAAATTACTCTGTCTGAATCAGCCTTAAGGGTTGAAAACCGAGACTGTCACGGTGAAACCGGGACATATGTTCCCCATCTTCATACAACTTCAAGAAAGTGCTCCAAAAACCAACCTACAGTAATTTATACCAAAACAATGAAACCCACTTTTCAACAATACCCTAAATTACATTTCACATTTAAATATCACCTACACCTATCAAAAACTCCTAACCAATTTTCCTCCAAAACAGAGCTCTATACAAAAACCTTCGGCTCCACACTTTTCACTTTTCCACACAGAATCTCCGCTTCCCAAATCCCACCATCCCTCGCAATCTTGCGCCAAATCTAGATACAAACTATCCCCACGCGCACTTCGACGAACCCACGCCACGATGTGCTGTTATCCCGCTCCGTCGAACTTTCCGCAGAGAAACGGCGCTCGCCCGCCCCCAAGCGCGGAAGTCGTTGGACGCAACCAGGTGTTAAAAGTCTCGAGAACCAAGGCAGCCTGCGCACGCAGTGCGCGGGGGCTGCCGGCGGCCACCCTTCCCGCGGGGAGCTACCCCCGCGACTACCTCTGAAACTCAAACTTCGCCGCGCCGTCGAGCCGAATCGGTCTCTCCCTCTCCATCACGTGCCAGGACGGGGGCGAAACCAGGAGGCCGCCGGGACCACGCACACGATCTCGTCCACCGCGATGGCGCGAAACGCTTGACTTGACAGAAGGCAAGAGCAACGCGTCCGCCGCGACGATGCTATACGGTCCGCGACGAGACGCCAGTGAGATCGCGAGAGATCGGCATCCCCGATTCCAGCCACGGTTCGATCCGCCACGCGCACCCCTGTTTACCATCCCGCGAGCAGGAACGTGAACCGGGTGAGACGGATATCGCCACGGACACAAACGCGGGACGATGTACGGCATGCTGTTGGAGTGTGTGCAGCACTTCGTGCAGGTCTGTAACCGCGATTGAGAAAGAATCTGTGTGACACGTTTCAATCTATATAGTCCAGGTCCCTGTCTTCTTTTGGTCCACGTGTGTTTGCGACGTGCCCCCTCTTTTCACCTGCCGTGGCTTTTTCCCTGTTCACGCGCGTAAGACAGCCAGACACAGTGGAGTTGAAACGGACCCGGAGGGTTTCGTGGTCGAAAATGAATAGGATCGGCGAGATGAGAAGGAGAAAAAGGAAGCACGTGCACGGACCAGTTAGACCTGATCAGGCCAATTCGTACCAATTGAACGGGCGATGAATGTTTCTGTCAAATAAGATTGATATCCGTTTCTTGTTGGAGTTTCTTGGGTTCTGTTTGGTGCTCGCGGTGTACTAGGCATGGTTTGTTCATCGTGGTGTGTCTTTTGGAGTGAATAAAGCATTTTTACTTGTCTGTTGGGAAAGTTTGAGATTCATGCTGGGTATCTATCCTAGTCCAGTGTTGGCGGAAAGGATATCGTAGGGTGGGTTTTGGGTGATATATTCAGCTGAAACTGGGGAGGAATGTATTAGAGTGCTGTATAGGAAAATACGTGGATCAGTGACTTTTCTACTTTGTGAGAAGTAATGTGAGTTGGCGAGTAGTTGTTGTATGAAACGAAAGTTCGTTTGGTGTCTGGGAACGCTTTCCTTTCAGAAGTTTATTACTCTTTCTGACGCTGTTAAGGTTATATACTACCCTCCTTAAGTAGCTGGACAGCTAGCTAATGCTGTAATAAAATATAACTATTTTTTAAGAAACTTAATTTTAGTTGAGTGGTGTGTTTTGATAGAGGAACTAGATATTTTACCATCAAATGATATAAACACGTTAAATACTTTTTTCGGTTTATCAAAGCTTCCTTTTGAAATTCTTCCGAAATTGTTTTTAATTGTGCCCAAGCTGTTTTTCAGAATTTAAACACTTGGTTTTGACTTTTTTATCAAATTTTTCATCAACATTATTTCTTAATAAATATTGCTTATGTTGTTCAATAATATCTTAATATTTGTAAAATACCATGATAAATCAATCAAGCAAAATATATTTGTAAGATATATCAGAGATATCCGCAAACACGTGTCTTGATACTTTTGAGTTACTCATTACTTGAAAGTTAAATAAATAACAAATTAAACAATTAACGAACGTTAAAAGAAATTAAAATCTGATTAGGATTCTACTATACTAATTTCTTCCAAAATCCTGCACATCGAGGATTCTCATGCATTCCAGATCGTCTTGATAAATTCAGCTCATTAAAATGTTGACGTTGGAAATAAAAGTCCTGAATTCTTCCCTCGTCGTTCACTTCTCCCTCTCTTTGGAATGGAGCTATCGGGTCGCCATAAAATCGTGATTCGAGGGAAATCCACCCTTTTGTTGACACGACACAGTAAATATCTCGCTTTCAATTCGGATTTAGCAATAAGTTTATAGCGATAATGACGTGGCACCACAGTAGATGCATTGACGTGTTTATCGATGCGTACCAGGCAAATTATTGATTTATGGTGTCGCCCCAAAATAATTAGTCGTTGGCGAAAAGTGTCACGTGCGTCGTGGAAGGAAGTGGATTGAAGGTACCAAACAAACGAGGTACCTGAATATGGATGGACTTAGACTTCCTTTCGATGCAACACCTTAATTGTACGAAGTTTTAAAAATAGCATCATCCTTCCGGCACTTAAGGACACCTGTGGACATTTTTCCTCGATATTCTGTTCACGTGTCATTGGCAATCACCTCGTTAATAATTACTGTAATGTTTCTTAAGAGATATTTTTTTTATATTCCTGATCACTAAAGAGTTAGAATCTGTGTAAGTTCTATGGGAGCTTGAACGCTCTGTATATATTAGACATTAAAGAAAAAGAGTTAAAAATATAGATAACATGTAATATTCTTTACAATCAATAAAAAGTTCTTAGTCAATATAAGTGGAAATATTAACCCCTTTGAAGTTAAAACTCAGTTTTGGTTTGGTGCTGTGATTTCTTTTGTTTTGTTTATTGCATGGAGGGGATAAATAAATATGTCAAAATATTCTTTCTTCGATGTTTGTAAAAGGAATTATAAATGCTCTTTTCCAAACGTGGTTCATTTCGAATCAGAAAGTAGAGTAAGCCTTCTAGTACTCATTGTCTGTTCGTGACAGACCTTTTCTACTTGCTGAAGCAAGGAAACCTCGCGAGCTCTGGTTCTCGAGAGTTTTGATGCACTGCCATGGATTCCGGGACATTGTTTCAATATTTACAGTTAAAAGAAATCTTATAATAATATACAAACAGGGGTATGTAATTGAGGAGCTGGAATTATAAAAGATGTAAGTGCCAAAGAAATGGAAAAATATATCTTTATTGGACAGTGATGTAAATTCCATGCTAAGGTGGTAAACGCTGCAAGTGCTAGCATAATTTATTTCAGTTTCAAGGGCTGTCGCAAGATAGAGCTGAGACCATAAATACCAAAATCGTTGTGGTTGAAAAGAAAATATTGAAAATTTCCACTTCTGTCACTAGCATCATTTATCATTTCAACTCCTCAATTACCCAAATTAGATACTCAAATAAGAAAATAGAGTTTCGAGTGGCGGATATCAAGTACCTAATGCTCGTTAAATGGTTTGTAATAAAGAGGGGGCATCTGTGAAAATATATGATTATAACAGCCACAAGTATTAGTAAAACGAGAAATGAAGAAATATCAATTTAATACGCATAATTTAGATTTATTCCACTTATCATACTAACGAATTGTTCTAATTTTCGTGACACACGCTCCAGATTCGGTGTTATTAAATTTCGACGATCCGCTTCAAGAAATTTGCGTGTCCATTTGGTATATTGAATCTGGGGTGGTTTCATTAGTGTGGCGACCGTATTCATTTTCGTGACCAAAGCCATTATAGAGGGAGAAACATTGATTATCCAATGGAGAACCAGAAACTGGCTTGATTGTGGGAATCAATTTATCGTGAATGTGTGGTACGAATAGCTTTTGGTACACTTACTAATACATTGCTGCATACTAAGTAATCGCTTTCTGAATCATGGCAGTTTATCTTCTACGTCTTAAGTACACTACTAATGGCTCGCTTTATGTATTCGATGGTTGTATTCCATTACTAATAATGATTTTGTCAATTTAATTTAAATTATGTGTACCTCGGTAATCAAATAGCCCTTTAATTGTTTATTCAGCTTGATTACCTCATCATTCCTCGTATCAAGGACCTCAAAGCATCATTTTCCAAAGATTAATATATTTGTACAACAAATAAAAAATATTGAAATTTCGAATATGTCATAGAGGAAAAATAATGGACTTAAATATATATTTAATTAAATATATATTTAAATATATATTTATTTCAAATCTTCTTATCACACGAACTAACATCGACGCAGCACGTAAACAGTTCACAGCTATAAATAAAAAACGCGTGCTCCCCCACTCGCTTTTGCCACCGACCACACTATTATAACACAATGGCTTCCTAATGATGTATTTGTCATGTGCCTAGCATCTTTTAATTAGGGTTTAGGGAAGTACCCCATTTTACCTCGCTACCCCCTCACGCCCCTACTCCCCCTACAATGGAAGAAGAATATTCCCCCGAGTATAATAGAAGCGGGCATATACCCCATCCTTTTATATCCTCTTTTCTCGCTATCTCTAAGCTACTTTCATTGGAAATCGATCACACCTTCTGTGGCGAAAAGATCTGCGTGAATGAATTGTAGATGTAACTAAGAAATTTGTTTCCACAACGCCAACGACATATCTGTCGATAGCCATGAGCTGACGTTAAAAAAATTGAAGGAAAATTAAAACTTGATATTTAGCTTGGTCCCAATTCAGACAGAAATAATTACCTCCCCATTTTTACAGAATCATCAAATTTCAAAATATTCTAAAATGAAAAGCGTTCCGAGTCACTTTTCCTCAGCTGACATACTGTTGCATTAAAGATTAATAAAAAACTATCGAATAACATCAATAACTCTTAATACTAAATTTCATCCTGTACCTTATCAATATCATAATAAAAAAGAGAAGACACTAACACGGAGAATACACTTCACGTTGCAGTTAGAATATGGCGAAGATGTGTGGCGTCAACTTCTGGAGAAAGCTGATTGCAAGCACATGGTTTTCAACACGCGGCAATTATATCCCGACGAGCTGATGACCAAATTGGCCATCGCATTGGTCAACTACAGCGGTGATTCTATGGACAATGTGATGGAATTCTTTGGCAAATGTTTCGTCCGGTTTTGTAACAACTTAGGGTAAGTAAAAAAGTTGAATATATTTAATTAAAACCAGAATCTCCTCTATCACTTGTGTAATCGCTTTCGAATCAAAAAATTCAGAAATGCGATTTAAATATAAGAATATTGTTAAGAAACATATATAGTCACGTAAATATCGGGAATAGGAGCAAAATGTCCCTCTAGAATTCGCACACGCTGGGACATGTGTCCGATGGGATCAATCTGTACCACGATATTGAATTTAGGATCTCGTTAATTGAACCGTTTAATTACCACAGGTTTAATTACCACACCGAGGTCTGCGCCACGTGCAATAAATTATTACCAGCGGTAATGACTGCGGTTCCATTAAGGGGCACGATTAATTAATGTTTTGCCCTGTTCGAATTTAATGCACACATCGAGCCACTTTGAATTCCGAATTATTGAGAGCTTAGCGCTACGATTAAACTTAACCATTCTTTCTAATAAGTAATTCACGAGGCAGCTTGTCACGGACGATTTGTTAAATTGACCCAATTACTCAGCATTTCGTGCGGTCCGAGAGACAAGGGTCGGGTGGCTACATTTTATCAGCTTCCGTGCCTCTGGGGAGATCGTTTGAGCATTAAGTGTGAAATATGATCTATGCAACTCGTTAGTGTCAGAAACTGCTTATAATTGAAGACTTTTCTAATGGATAAAACGTTTCTTTTAGTATTTTTCTTTTTTCATAAATGTCATTTATTTATTTTATTTGCGTCAAAGTTGCATTTCTTCGTGGGAATGTTTAAAAAACAAAAATAAAAATTCTCCTGAGTCGAGCCTCTCAGAAGGCGAACTGGCCAACTCCAGTTTTTGTAAATTTTTGAATTTCAGCATTAAAGTATATATTGTTAAGATATCAATTGTTTTTCTACCTTTTATTTTCTGGGTTTTTCTACCTTTTCTCTCAGTTATTGGTTTTATAATAGGTACGCTTGCACAGTGAAGGCCACCGGTCGTTACCTGTGCGATTTTTTACAAAACGTCGACAATATTCACATGCAAATGAGATTCACGTACCCGAAAATGAAGAGCCCTTCGATGTACACAACGCACGTTGACCCGGAGGGCGTAGTGTTGGTGTATCGGAGCACTAGGCAAGGTCTTACACACTATCTCATGGGTAATTAAATTTTCTTTGAGTTAATTTCACCGAGTAGTGTAACAACAATTTCATCCAACGCTTTCAACAGGCCAGCTGTTTCAAATAGCGAAAGATATCTTTGAAACGGATTTGAATATCACGGTATTAGAAAGTTCGAACAATATACCTGGGTCTAGGAGCGTGATGGTTAAATTTAGAATCGATTTCGACAATCGAGAATATGTAAGTAATCCCACTATTCCATCTACTGTATTCTGAGCATTTAAACGTTTCATTTTAATAATATGACAATTTATATTAAATAATAAAATTTGCAGAAAGTTTCTTCTTCTGTAACATTTATCAAATTATATTTTATTATCTCTCACGCCTCAAATACAACTTCGGTTTATCATATTAAAAATTAAAAATATTGTCTGTAAAATGATAATGTTTGAAGTTTTAGAGCTACCAAAAATGTGGACGATAAAAGAAATTTCGTAATTCGTGACTGCTATTTTTTACATTGTTTTTGTGATTGCGTGTTGACGTGGTGATTTTGGTAATTATTAGATCGCGAGGACCAACCGAATGAAAGTCCCGCTAGGTCGAGAATTAGCCCCACTGTCCTGCATGTTTCTTTTACGGCTGTTCCCGTTTGGGGTGGTGATGAACAAGGATATGTACATACTGGGAATCGGTGATAAACTGCAAGCATGGGGCGACTCAACCATGTTGAACAAACACATCACTGAAGTGTTTAAATTACGTAGGCCGAAAGGGATTGCCTGCACCTGGGAAAACGTAAGGGACCATTTTCAACGAAACACACGATTACGTTATTATTGTATAATTCTACAAATTTTTACGAAAAATCGCATGTTGAACATAAACTTGAAAAGTGAAACATTTGTTCATTCTATCATATTTGTGTAAAAGGGATTCAATTTATTAAAATAAATTTACTCGTCCGATTTTCAATAAAAATCAATTGCTCCTGTTCCTTTTAGTCTCTAAAGCATTTCGCAGAGTAAAATTTGGATTTGTTTATATTGTACTTTTTAATTATCTCATGAAATATTCAAATTTATTTTATGAATAGTACAAGTAAGCTACAAGCTCAATTTAATAGTTCCATACTTTCCAACAAGTCTACCAGAAAATTATTAAATGATCTTAATAATCGATTATCATTTTACACCACCACTTAGGGGCTGTTCTTAAATTGCGCGAGGGTACTTTTGGTGATTTCTTACCCCCTCCCTCGGTATAAGAATTCTAAAGATTTTATATTGGAACCCCAACCTCCTGTCCTTACGTAATATTTTTCCAATCATTAAAATTCTTTTAAAAGTTTTTATAAATCATTTAATTAGGTTTCGGGAACATTAATGATAGAATTTTTGTTTATTGAAAATTAAATTGCAAAATATTACGTAAGACCCCACCTCTTGTAAAAAATCGTAAGAAATTCGCGACCCCCCATAAAACCTTACATAATTTAATACCGTCCCCTTGGCTCGACAACTAATTGCATTTTAATGAGTCCTTCGACGAGCCAGTAATCCACCCATCTACCACCGTCGTGAAACTTTCAACTGAATAACAATACACGCTCCCTTGGGCAGGTGATGTACCTCCATTCAGTGATGTTCGAACTAGAGCTGATCAGATTAAACGATAATAATACATCGTCGAATCCAGACAATATCGCGAGCACAAGCACTGGATTGGACAGACGTGGCAGTCAAAGTGGTCGAAGTATCCTGCTGAAGGGGCAGATGAGATACATCAACGACATCAAAGCAATCATTTTCCTGTGTAGCCCCTTGTAAGTGTGAAAAATTCTTACACCCCTACAAAAGCGATATCATTAAACAATGGAACCAGAGTAACAAAAAGCATGGTTCAACAGAATCAACAGTTTAGACGAACTTCTCAACATGGGTCTGTATCTGAACGACTTGAATCCCCATGGCCTGAGTCGAGAGCTCGTCCTTGCTGGATGGCAGCATTGTGGAAGGTACAATATTATTGTTTAATGAGCGGGTAAAATTAAACCAGCTATTACTACGACTCGTTCTTGCGAAACGCTACGCTGCTCGGGTACAGTGGTGGTCAAAAGAAAATTTAAAACTCATATTTCCGTATGTCTACATCACTGATTTATTTTGAGGAATTGTCTAATTTATGGGGGCAGGGACAAAAATTGTATATAGACTGAATAGGTATAAAAATTGGGGGCGGTAAATTTTGAACGAAAGAAATTGAAAGAGGTTTAAACACAGAGGCTTCAGAGAACTTTAAAAACAACTCACTTTTTTATGTAACAAATTAGCAAAATTTATATGCGAGTTGTCATATTGAATTAATTTTAAAAATGCCTCAACTGTTCTAAATTAAAATCTTTAAATCTTCCACTGTATAGGATATACGCTTTAAGTAACTTTAAGATAACTTTAAACTTACCTTTGATCACTGCTGTAAACCCTGTTCCCTTCATATCTTATGCAACAGATTGGAGATGTTGTTCGAGAAGGCGGAGCACAGATCAATCGAGCTGGAGAACAGTTACGCGCTCCTGGATCGGTGGAAGAACAAAAGCGACGACCTTCTGTACTCGATGATCCCACAGACGGTCGCTGATCGATTGCGCGCTGGCGCCAGTCCTCTGAGCACCTGCGAGGTATAGTACGATCGAGGAAGGATATTAAATGCGTAGCTCTATACAGTAAACTTTCGCTATGAGCTCATATCAACTACACGTTAAGTGCTCGTCGCTATCCCCACTTCTTGGAATCATTCGATCGAGAGTGAGAGACTCCGAGAAAGGCCGAGGGGGAAGACGCCCCTGGGCGTTTGACTTGCCACCGAAACACTGCTGCGATTAAGAAAGTCGCTATATCTTAGGGAGGTAGTAGACCGTCTGCTGCGAGAGAGAGAAAGTACGATACTTTGTCTCGTTTCGTCTTTCACATTTTACGCTCTGTCTCTCTCGAGCGCCATCGGCGACTCGGAATCGTCGACGCTATGCGTTAAGCGCTCGCCGCCAGCCCCGAGTGTGAGCTCATAGCGAGAATATACTGTACAGTACGAACAATTTATCGAGACATCAATAATTGTAGGCTCTGAGAAACCTCTATTCAGGAGGAACAGAAGCATTTTAATATTCCCTCGATCTTTCACAGTCATTCGAGTCAATAACCGTCTTGTTCTGCGAGCTCTGCGACTTTGACTACTCGACCATCGAGGGCGCGATGGACATCGTGTCATCCATGAACGCCGTTTTCTCCTGCTTCGACTCTCTGATGGATGAATATAATGTGTACAAGGTGAGTACGCGTAATACAGTCTTGTCTCGTTATAAGTCCAACGCATTTTTTATATAAAAAATAAATGAATGAAATTTTATTTATTGCTTCCCTTTTGAAATAATTAGAAATGACAAGAAAAGTTTATTTTAAAATATCTTTTCGATGTTGTCTTTTAATATTATTTATTAGTACATCTTTATTATTTAGGTTATGATCATATGTTATTTAATCTTATTCAGAATCAATTCCAATTTTTGAAAATTTGCGTATGTCATTGTATGTTTTATTACAAAAATTTACATTCCCTTTACCCCCACTTTTGAAATAATTGCGGCCTGGAAGGTTTGATAGCTCCGGGCCCCAAAAATTTTAATTCAGCCCTGACCGAGCCTATAACGAAACGGTATGCTATTCGGCCGTTTCGCTCATTCTCTAGCACTCACCGCAGCGACTGTAAAAGAAGTAGTGAGGACATAAAAGTACTTCCAAAGATACAAGGGACCCAGAATTATAACGGGACAACGCTATACAGGGTTATCCACTTAATTCAGATGCCTTAAAATAAGTTTTTCTATACGCGAAAAGACCCAACGTCAAGAATTTCAAACTCAATTTTCTCGAAAATGATGCGCAATATCAAAAAATTTTATTCCTTTTCATCGACTTATTTACTTATTATAAATTCAAAAGAAAGAGCAACTTTTTTTTATATCACGCTTCAGTTTCGAGAAAATCGACTTTGAAATTCTTACCGTTGCGTCCAGTTCCGTATAGGAAAACATACGTTCACGAGGCCTTTTTCAAACGATCACCTCGACGTTTATCCTCAGCCTCGGGGGAAACGACGCAAAAACCTTGAGCAAAGCATTACTACACCCAAAATCCAATTTCTTCTTTTGACAGTGACTGACTACTTTTCCAATTCATCTGTTCTCGCGCGTTCCGAGTTAAGTGGATAACCCAGTACATAGACAACATTGTTTTACGATGCTTTCAAATGCGAAAACACTTAGGAAACAGGCATAAAGCACATCTATATTCTTCAGGACGGTTAATAGGGCACATTTTTCCTTTACGACTTTCAACAGGTAGAAACAGTTGGCCGAGTTTACATGGCGGCGAGCGGTGCACCCGACAGAACCGAGAATCACGCGGAGAACATCGCGGACGTTTCGTTGCAATTACTAAAACACGTTCGATCGCTTAAACTACCTTCTGGCCTCGACATACAAATTCGCATAGGTAACTGGCTACAGTATCTTCCACGAATTCTACACCCTTTTCCTCCAATAAGTTCATTTCCAATCAATTTATTCCCTTTTAACACTTTCCCTGGCGTTGGCGTGTTTCCACGCCAAGTGTTATTATTCAATGAACAATTTTGGGAAAGCTTCCACGCTGATATTTTTTTAAAAGCATCGAGAGAATTGTTCTTAGTCCCTCAATGCTTGCTTTGAAAGCAACCGACTTCACTTTTCTGTCAGAAGTTTTGGAATTTTGGAAGTTTTGGTCTGTCAGAAGATTGCTGGAAAAGGTCGGAATAAAGAGTCCAGCAAGGAAATTTTGTTGTTATTATTTGCCAAAAATTGCTCTGCATCTGAAGCTTCACAGAATGGTGATTCAGGTGAGGAGCATTGTTTGGCAAATAATAACAAAATTTGTGACGGCTAGACTCTTTGACAAGGCACTTCGCCGAAGCTTGCGCCAATAAAAATGTTAATATATATTCTTCTCGGAGAATGGATTCCGTTAATATCATCCGGGATATCGAGTAAAAGCGAACATAATCGCGTACAAGCGTGCTCTACTTTCTTAGGAATCCATTCTGGACCAGCTGTAGCAGGTGTTGTCGGGATCAAAGTGCCTAGATATTGCTTCTTTGGCGACACGGTGAATACTGCCTCCAGAATGCAGACGACCAGTCTAGTAAGTTGCCTTATTGAACACGAATCCGAGAGTAACTGGATCATAACATGGTGGGATAAAAAGAGTGGTATAATTTGAAATAGCTTCTTTCTCAGTCTAGAGAAACTTGATTGAGAAAATTTTATTTAAATCCATACACGTCAGTGTTGCCATTTATTTATTAACTTTTAATATGATAAATAATACATAACTTGTGTAATATCTCTGGTCAAATGTAGATCAGTAGCTATGCTTCAATACACAGAAGTTTATTACAGTTAACTTTTTCAAAAATGAAGAAAAACTTGTACTTACTGAAATTTATTTTTAACCAGATCTCGAAATACAAATACCTATATTAAACAATATTCCCATTAATCACGACGAAATAAAGAACCATAATCCTTGTTTTCTGTTTCACCAAAAATCTACTTAAATTTCATAAAGTGTCTAACGTTCTCGAAAAAAATCTGTACCTCAGCCAGGCAAAGTGCACATCTCAGCAGACGTTAAAACACTACTGCCTCAAGATCGTTACCGCATCGAGTCACGCGGTCTGACTTGGGTCAAGGTTCGTATAATGAATAAGGCAGCTTCGCAGGTCCTTGTCCGCTATATGCATAATTATTTATTGTTCCGCGCAGGGAAAAGGCAATATGGAGACGTACTGGCTGTTCGACGAAGAAGAAGCGGACGTTGAGTCGACATTGGAGGAAGCTACTCCGCCTGAAGGACTTCTGGTCACCGATGTTTAACGCGTGACGAAGCGGTGCAGTGCACAAGGCTGATTTTCTTTGAAAGAATCTTGATTTTCTTAAGTTTCTCTGCACCGTAGTAGTCGAGGTGGTCGGATATGTTCAGCTTCCTGGATTAAGTACAATGAAGATCGCTTTTCTGACAAGCAATCCATAAGCGCCAGCTAAGTCAATAGGTAAGATCACTCACCATTTCATAGTTTCGTGGTAAAGTACTGTTATGGATCTAATAAAGTGGGGTATCAAATAACGAACAGTTTTTCTCATTAAATCAAGATATATTACATTGCATTAAGGATACATATTACATTCTGAGTATTTTGTTTTAATTGGGTAAACTGTTCGTTATAAGATCATTCGTGATAGAATACTCCACTGTACACACTCCATAAATGATTGTAGAAGATGCATTTATCGAAAATTTCGAATAGTGAATATTTTAAGAATCCTCGGTTTGTAGTTCATTATGAATTATTAAAAAAATCATCAAGTACAATGATATATCGATTGATAGGAATTTAAAAAATAATTTATTTAAAAAGTACATTGTCGTCAGAAAAGTTGCTTACATCTCATTTGCAATTATTTACAATTATGTTTTTATTTAAGACTAAGCGAGTAGGAAGACCTGTTGCACTGAATTCTTTATATTCTTTTCTGGCGTCTTTTTTCCTCATTTGACTCCACGTTGCAGGTTTAACTAAACGCTGACACTGCGTCTCCACAATTACACTCTGTGTCTCTCCTCTGGCAGTATTTTCTCCTTAGTTCTATATTCCGTTCTCTCTTCCCTTTACCTAGTAATCCTACGTTCTGTACATTTCTTTATTTATAGCGTAAAAGAGACAATGTTATTTATTAGTAAAATCTCATAAATAGCGTACTTCAACGTAATAAAATAATATCATACGTAACGAGTACCTAAAGCGGAACAATAGTATTGTAAAGTAAAGGAAAATCTGAGTATCACTGGAAGCTTAAGCCACGATCCCACGTGTCAAAAATCGCGGAACTCTAAACAGCATAAAAAATCAGTGGAAAATACAGTGAACTATAGAAGAACTTCTAAAAATAAAATATCGAAGATAAATCGATGAATTATTATGTATAGCGTAATGTAAACATTCTTTGTTCTCTTGATCTCAAAATATTGTAAAACGATGCTGATGAATTAAAATGCTTCTTTAGCACTAGTGACTCAATAGCTCAAATTTAAAAAAAAATATCTTAATGGAGTGTTTCAAAAGTGTTCACTGTGCCACGTGGGAATGCGGCTTAAGGGGAGCACGCACGAAGCGTTCGACTCCCTTTTCCGCATGACAAATCGACGCCTGGCGCCAGAACCCAATAGGTACGTGAATTTTCACCGAAATTCCAACTCGAAATGAACAGAGAAAGTCCGATGACTTTCTTTTTCGTACGTTCAATGTTACGAGTCTCGTCGGGTCGAGGCGAGGTACGTGCCTTAACTTTCAATTGTCACGTCACATATATCATAACGTCTGTGTCAACGTGTGAGATAGAAAATCATGTATGACGAATACAAAAGCTACTTTCGAGCCTTGTATGGACGCGAGGTCTGTCACAATCTACATATAGTAAATAAATAAGTACGTATTAAAGAAGCTATTAAATTAAATACGTAGGGTTCGCCTTTGTGTCGCACTGGGTGAATTCAAAAGGGTGTCACAGCATTCACAGATACACTCTTCACTTGGGAACTAGGAAATAGGGCTATAACAAATTTTCGAACATTATTCGAAGAAATTATTCCTATTCGAAATTATTCCTATTCGGAATTATTAGAAATTATTCGAATTATTCGTCTCTACTATGAAGTATTTCCTTGGTAAATACCAAATATCAACTCTTTTCAAACTAAACAATATCCAAGTTACTAAAGCAAATGAAAAGACCTTGTCAACAAATTTTCCTAATCTTCCCAGCAAACTAAGTGCTCCCTTTTTTCCTTATTTTCAAAAGTGGTAAAATGGTAAAATTATCTATGGCAATTTACCCACATATGTAACTTCAAAGTGTGTAATAGTAACTTTTTAGACACCCATTTTGAAACACTCGTCTCCACACTCGCTCCAATCTAAACGCAAATTCGTCAAAATCTGCCGTGGATAATTTCGTGAGAAATATTCCATTTCATCAGTGTTCGGTTGCAATATCTTAAAAACTGTACTACGCGATCCTGAGCATCCCCATAGATTAATTTACACGACTCATCGCGAAGCGGCGCAACCGTTGAGTATTATCTCCTGCGAGTTATTAATCAACCTAGTCGAAACTGGATCAACAGTAACAAGCATCGTCGGTGTTGCGTTTTATCCACGTCAAGTAGCGGTTCACCCTGCTGTAAACGCCAGGGTAGCCAGGCTGCGCGCACCCTTCGCCCCAGGACACGACTCCTGCGAATGAAATTTGTAACCGTAGTCTCCTAAGAGCAAAGTATTGTTCATGATCGAGAAACGGAGTGCGGATCTTACCCACTATGTCGTAGGTGTCGTTGTTGCCAACGTGCAGAGGCCCACCACTGTCCCCCTAATTAAAACAACAGTAATTAAGATTTTGAACGATACTTTGTTCACTTAAAATTACGAACAACACTTAAGATCGTTAAGAAAAATATTTACGTACAAGATCATTGCACGTATATATATATATTTTATGCAGAACAATGTGCGAGGATGTAGCACCGCAGAAGTCTAAGTAAAATGGCATTGGTAAATGATTTCTCATTTATTACCTGACACGAATCCTTGCTTCCTTCTTTGTAACCGGCGCAAAGCATGTTGTCCGTGATCCGACGCGATGGATATTTACTGGCACGGCACTCGGTGTTCGAGAGAATGGGGACCATCACTTCCTGCAGAGTTTGCGAAACGTCGCCGGATTCTTTGAGCGCTCCCCATCCGGTCACTACGCCCTTCACGCCAGCGAAGGTTTTCGCTGGGGAAAGTTATTTTGATAAATGTATTAACTCTTCCCAAAGAAGTGGAAGTAGTGAATAAATTAATTTGATTTATAAGTTTCTTATGTTGTTACAGTATTATCTCAGCTCCAAAGGACTTGCTTTTTTATGATAAGGCTACTGTTTCTTGCAAAATTTATTTAATATTCTATTCTCCTCCTCTTGTGTATTATTTCATAATTTTATAAATTTCATGGGATCGCTATATTTTTTGAGTAAAAGCAAATTTATTCGCTTAAAAATTTCGCGATTAGCTTTTCTGTCACCAAGACTTACATTTGTCGGGAAGACATACGGGCCTCGTTTTTCCCACGAATCGAATGGGCTCTTTTAATCTGACAAGTGCGATGTCGTTGTTATAGTTGAAGGTTGAGTAGCCACTGTGTTTCATCACTCTGTCGACTTTGAATTCTTGTGTGACTGCCTCCGTTGTGGAATTACGATCGTGCTCCAATATTCGCACGGACATCAACTTCGGGTCGAACCTGGTCGAATTGTTTAATTATTTATGATGTGCATTGCTGTGTATTTTGGAACAAGTCTATCGGAACGATAAACCGCTGGAGCGGAAAATCAAGTCACCTGTCAACGCAGTGGGCAGCTGTCAATACGTAACGAGAATTGATAACAGTGCCTCCACAATAGAATCGTCCCCTAAACATCAGTAAAGCCATCCATGGGTATTGATTAACTTGTGTCTCTGTACCTCCGACTATACGCTTCTGTGTGTTCGTTATGCCACATTCTGCGGAATTTTGTAATACATTGCTTAATTTATTTCTATTTACCTTCTCCAAAATTAGATCACAAAATTAAATAGGGTTTCTTTTTTTAAGATATTTTCCTAACGAGGGAAGTTCGATTTCCCGAATATTCCGAGCTTTTTAAACTGTGAGGTATTACACAGGCAATTATTCGTTTATGACCATTTTCGGTTCTTCAGGATGCAACACCCCCTAATAATTTTCGAGTATATCTTGTAAACTACGGTAGATATAAAAAAATTGTTATAAAGAAAATTGAAGGACTTTTTATGCTCTATAAAACTGTGTAATTAAATTGTTTAAATATTGTAGTTTAAATAAAAAATCGTTCGTCATTATAAAATTTAAACAATTCGATTGCATAACTTTATAGAGTGTAAATAGTTGTTTAATTTTCATTGGAGTAATTTTTTTATATCTATTATAAGTTACAAGATCGCATATTAACCTTTAAGGGTTGTTTTCACCCTGAAAAACCGAAAATGGGCAGAAACGAAAAATTGCTTGATACATCTATTGAGGTCCTCTACAAACCTGGAGAGTTTTAAAAAATCGGAATGTTTCCTTGCTTATTCCAAATTGCTCTTTAACCATCGAATGTGGGTCAAACTTCATGTGGGTCACTTTCGACCCATATGGTAATTTTTATGCAGTATGAACAAATATATATATAAGATAAACGTGGGTCAAAAGCGACCCATCATGCACGAGGGTTAAAGAATCCAATTTTACAAAGTCACATGGAAATTAATGGAACTTTGAATTGAAGTGTAAAACGTAGAACATTTTTACATACTGCAAGGTAGACATTTTTCGTTATTCACTGGTTTCGGAAGCTCGGTTGTTGTTACTACTGCTGCTCCTGCTGGTGTGGGCCCGATTACAGTTACGAAACCGTACAACCATTCCCAAAAATTTTTATCATCCACGACGGTTGAGTTGGTTAACGTGATATTCAAATTGTCTTCAGTGCTGACGACGGGAGGTTGTGGCTGCAATCAGTATTTATTTATTTCAGATTATTTTTAAATTTAAAAGATTAAAAATTCGATATAATTTCTAAATATTTATTTGAAAATTAAACGATTTGATTAATTATATTAAAATTTAATTCGCAATTATCTGATTGTAAGTAAACTTTGGGTACAAGTTGGTGCCATTTTTGGAAAAATTGTTTTCATACAGTTGGTTCTAGCAGTAGTTTGCTATTATTAAACTTTGATATAAATTTCTTAATTCAAGAAAACTAGAATAACAAATATTATAGCATACTTGAAAACTAGTAAACTAAATAAACCGCATATAAACATCACTTTAAACACCAAACGAAGTGTTTTTAGCACCAAACAACATTCCCATAAATTAATTACCGTTATCCACTTCCAGCATAAAACACCTCAACTATGCAAAGGGAAAGAATAAACACTCTAAGCAAACTCTCTCAAATTCATCAGCTATCCACGATCACAGCAACTTGCACTGTACTCTTCCTCCAAAAAGTAGAAACACAACCCCCTTATCTTCCCACCCTAGATCCAACAACATTCCATTACTCGTCACAAAAAGTCCCCAAAAAATCACCGCATAGAACAGACTCTATTTTCCCAACTCTTCCAAAGAAGAAGCCTTCCTTCCACCTGCTCCGAAACCTATCTTACTCTATCTCCGTTCAACTATCCACCCAACAATAGCGAACCTGGCTGGCGGTAAGCTCTGAATAACTGTCAAAGAACTACCGCGAAGGAGTGGCTGAGGACAGTTACTTACGTCCTCGCAATTAACGGCACACGCCATCGTGATCGCCAAGAGCGCGCAGAGTATCGGTCGAGTGCACATTGTTATCACTGAACACCTTATCCTGGTTGCGCGGGAACGGGATTACTGCGGACGGATGGAGACCTCGGCGGCGAATAAAGTAGCCACCGATTCGATTCGAGCCGATACACTTCCTGCCAAGACGGCGTACACTTTCACACAAGACTTCGATCCGCCCGTCACATCTATATTTATACGGAATAGTGGACGGGCGAGTAGTCCGAGTGAAAATTTAGGCTAACCGTATGTAAATTTGCCACGAACAAACACTGCCCGGTGAACATCGCCGGGTTTCCATATACCCGCGATACCGGTTCGCTAAGGATGTGGTGTCCTGACCGTTTCAGCCGACGTTGGTCCCCTGGTGTTTCTTTCCTGTTCCCTTTTCTTTTTTTCCTCTTCGACGCGGTAAAGGAGGATGTGCGTGCACCGCGGTTTGGGGGCAAGAAACTGGTACAGCGAAATCGGTTCGTCGTGGTTTGTGGAAAATTCTGCTTTGTGATGTGGCGGGGGTGGGCGAGTACCGGGAGTTTACGGGCTGAGGTGAACTTGGTTGGGATGTTTGAGTTGAATCGAGGGTTTAATTTTTCTAAGATTAATTTTGTAGTAATAATGATAATAATTTTAGTAATGGAAGGTCTTTGATATATAAGTGAGAAAAGAAGAAATTAGGTGAGCATATGAAGCGAACATGAGTAGGTAAGAAAGTATAAGAGGAGGTAAGAACAGAAGGGAGACATGGAGGAAAGCCTACCATGCTTTAGAGATTTCAGACTCGCAGCGTTAGTCAGGTATTAACGATGGTAAAGATAGATTAGTTAAATGAGTTAAAATGAAGTGTTTGAAAAAAATGCGAGGTGGGGTAGATGTCCTTATTAGTGTCAGTGTCCCTATTACTGCCACTTTATTTATTTTGTTTAAGAACAATGTAACGTATAAAGAATAGTGTACAACAATAATATTATTTTTAAATTGGAACTGTTGTTGTTATTATTAATATTACTGTTGTACACTATTCTTTATACGTTACATTTTTATCAAGCAAAATAAATAAAGTGGTAGTAATAGGGACAATGACAGTAATAGAGACATCTACCCTAGGTACTTTAATAAATAAAATGGCTTGAATATTCTCAGGTCGGAAATTGTCGAATTACTCGAATATATTCGAACAGATCTCCACCACTTTCACGTTACTCGTAAATATTCGAATTACTCAAGTTACTCGATTAAGAATATATTTACTATCACTTGCTAATCCAACTGTGTGGAAAAAATATATAAGCCTCTAGTACCTCGAAGTTACTCGAAACATCGCGAAATTAAAGACCCCTAACAAATTACATTTATTTAATATTTTAAATTAAAAACAGTGAAAAATATTCAATCTGTGGCAAATATAAAATTTTCTGCAAACACAGCAGGTGTCCTCTTACTTAGAAACAGCAGTATAGGTCTAGCTGCTGGAAGGATGACAGAGTTTATCGTCGATTATTCATCGCTCGTTTATACGAGACTCGCCGACAGCAGTTTTATGCGAGTCGACTTATCAAAGTTCTAGTTAATGCCGCGAGAACAAGATAAGCTGATGTAGGACAGACGAGTGTATCTCACCTGTAACCCGTGACAGTGGGTCAAGGTATATGGGTCACAGCACCCTCATGCGGGTGGGACGGTGCTTTATTGTCTGGATGTATGACTAACCTTATCAGCAGCCCTGCCTTATTTACGCTTATCGCCAGGGTCAGATCGTCACCATGATTTCAAGCTTTTTCACGGACAAGATAAGCCTCAAGTGGATTACTGTAATAGCCCATAAAACATCTGCCCACATCAGCTGAGGACAGGTTTTATTCGCCAACGCTGTAATCAGATTATCAAAATGTGTTTGATTGTTCCATCAAATATATGGTCGACGAGATTTATGGGCTCTTAAACGGCAATAATACAATTTAAGTATCAAGTTAATTAAAAAGACACGATAATATTGAAATATCAGTTTATTTGTAGTAGATTAGTTTGACCACAGTCTCACAAATGTTTCCGTGTTATTCTACATGAATAAAGAATGAAAATTATGTCCCTTAAACCTTTCCTTTAGAAATCTTCAGCACGAAAGTCTAAGAAATCAAACACATCTTCCTTCCCAGAAGTCATTTAAATCCATCTACAGTGGAAGGGAAATTTCGTTAAAGTTCCCCAATCTTTAAGATCTCCAATTCCTCGGTAAACAAATTCAAAAACCAATAAGCGTGTCACTATTAATCACGAACAAGTTTATTAAAATTTATACTGTGAATTGACATTAAATCCAAAACACACGGTTGGAAACGAGGTGACCAAAGAAAGAAGCAGACGATGCGCATAAATTACCCAATACTTTCGTCGACATCAGCGATTACCTCGTTACTCATTTTTCAGTAGCACCCAAACAGCAAGTACCTTTTTCCACGATTTTTATCCCTGTAAATTGCAGGTACTCTCATGTGTGTTACTGCGAAGCGCGGAGCTGGTTGCATCGACACCCTGCTGGGGGTGCAGCTTCTCACGAAAGCAATAAATTTCAGCAGTAAGATGACTGGAACGTCGTTATAAGCGAAACGTGACCTAAAATCCCATCGCTCTGCTCCACGCGGAATATTGAACGTAACGGTATGCCAATTTGCGCGTACCAATTATGGCGAAATCGAAGGGGAACAATGAGGATCGTTAACGATCAACAGTGACGAGCAAATTACGCTGTAAAAATCAGGAACACTTCACAATTTGCATTATCGTCTGAAGTTTACTCCCAGTGAAAGCAAGAATCGCTGACTGCTCTGCGTAGACCTGGAGTTTTCTTGAATCGAACCAGCAGATTTTCGAATAATATAGAGGCAAGATTTTTGAATAGAAGGTAATTGTTATTCACCTCGAAATGATTAAGCTATCCAAGTGTTAATTTACTTTTGACAAACCAAACTTACATAAGATAAAGAGAATGATTCAGCCGACTAATTACCTCGTAACTAGCTCTGGGGCCTTGTAAGTTTTAAGTACACTCCCTCTCTGGAACCATTATTAGATAAATGGAAGGTTGAGTAAACTGTAAATGACAATTACAATATGTGAAGCTCGACGTGTTAAATTGCAAGATTCAGTTATGAGAGATAATAAATATCTTAAAATATAATTCGTTTCACTAAACCTCTATCTAAAGAATATTCTTCTCCAGTCATCAACATTAACCAAAGTTATAATATTTCCATCCTTATTACAATCATAAAATAATCCACTAAAAACATAAACCATAAACAGAAATTTGGTTCTTCCTTTGCCAATGAAAATTTGTATTCTTATAATAAAAACTCCCCTCTAATCTGTTAAATAAAGTATTATAAGTTGTATAATTCTGAACTTCTTTATTATTCCTAAATTAAAATAACGACACATATTTCATGAATTTAAATTTTGAATCACTTCGCAAGCCTAATAATTCTTGTGATCCCCAAACACCATGTCCAATTTGTGATACAGTATTTACATACATGCCTAGCTCTGAATAAAACATGATGCCTAATTAGCTGAACATGAAGCATCGTTAGTTCGAATGGTATTACAAAATCCCTCTAGAGGATTGGAACAACGTGTAAAAAGCAGCGGAACGATCGTTTCCTCTGTTAGATATTTGCCTTAGCCTTACGAATTTGAAGGCAAGGGCGAGCCACTGTTACATTGACCCCATTTCAACCGCAATGGTAACCCACCAGTAATATTGCCGTGGTGCCACAAACTTCTTAGAACCTCTACTAAAACGCTTACTGCCTACGCCTCGAGCGAAACTGTTCCATGGACCCGAGAGAATCTTTGCCTCAGTTTAATCCCAAAGTTCTTCTACACCGACGAAGGAATAATGTGTAGAATGCATAATTCATTTCATAAAGGAAGTCTTTCGTATCATAAAGTTCGTCAGTGAAATTAAGTTTCGAGTATAGATAATAGTCCTTATTTCTGGGAAACGCAGATTTGTTTCGACTGCAAGTTTGAATTTATATTGTATATTTTATCAGATCTTAATGGGAAACTGTTAGAGTTTTTTCTGAAGACCCTGGAAGTCTAGGTGCTTGCTGGCATTTCGTAATCGATTGCGCGTGGAGATTGAAGGAGATGGAAAGGAAACATTCATTCACTCGTGTAGTTTGATTGAAATTCCTTCTGGATGGAATTTAGGGAATGTTTATCAGAGGAAAGAATTTAATATTGTAATATTAGAGCAAGAAAAGGTGATACCTATCACCTCGATTATGATTCTAATTTTAATAGAAACTTAATGTTTTAATGCTTTTTAAGTATGTAGCATTATTCATTACAGATGCACTTTAGTCAGTAATTATTAGGACACATGCTGTATTTGCAGAAAGTGTTATATTTAGTAGAGATTGAATACCTTTCACTGATTTTATTAAAAAATAGTACCAAATAGAGTAAAACTTGTTAGACTTTTTCAATAAATTTGCAATATTTTCAACAATTATTTCACTCAGAGTAGGTGTCCCTTTTATAATCACATTTTAATATATAAAGCAGAAAGTGTTTGTGTGTCTGTCTGTCGCCTAAAAACTTTCAAACTCTAAACTCTGGGAGTCGCGAAATGTGTCCCAGCTCATTATGCCTAGCTAATCCAGATGAATGTAACTATTTTAAAAAAAAAGTAAATAAAAACACATTTTTATAAAATCAGAATCTAAATTTCCGAGGAAGCCGAGTTGTAAATTTAGTATGATCATAAGGTCTTTCCATCATTTTCAAATCCCTAAAGAACATCAAGTCCCTTCAAAGCTCAAGCCTTACAGAATCTCCAAGTCCCAATTAAGGTAAAAGACCCAATACGTGGACACGTCCCAGTAGCTAGACACTGGTGCAAAAATACTGATTAGTACATTTAATATCCGCTTTATCCAAAAACAAACTATTTCATTCAATTATTAAAATATTTAGTAAAATATATTCATATATATATTTCACTAAATATTTGAATAATTGAATAAAATAGTTCTTTTGCACCAGTGTCCAGCTACTGGGACGAGTCCACGTATTGGGTCTTTTACCTTACGTTCCCCAAAGTCCCCTCAAACATCCAAGACTTACAGAATCACCATATCCCAATTACGTTCGCCAAAGTCCCTCTCAAGACCTCAGCCATTCAACTTCCATATCAATAATTAACAAAGGCATAATCCTAAAAGCTAGCAACCACTGACCCTAACAAATAAAACGGACCTCATCACACGTTCAACACCACTATCACTGCTCCCAACGAAACAAAAACATTCGTGCCCAAAAAAGCAATAGGTACTTCTGACAAATCGACTCTCCTTCCGTGGACGTCCGCGGTCCCCCGCGAGTCCCCGACAGCGCTCGACGAAGACAATGGGGCAGAAGAGGACCGCGGGAGGCGCGGAGGCTTTGACGAAACCGCTGACATTGATCCAGTCCGCTGGGACCTCCGAAAGGAAGGAAGGAAGGACGCGGGCGCGAAGGGCCCGTCGACCTGCCGGTGACGGAGGAGTGGGTGGCCCGTGTTGACATTGGTCGTTGTTGGTGGTCGATGCTCGATTGCGAACGGCACAGCCTCGCCTCGCCTCGCGCTCGCGCCACACAAACATTGGCTTCTCGCTGATTGTATCTGTGGGCAAGCGTCTGTACAGGCGAAGACTACGTCGCGTACACAGACCTCCGCGGCTGATTTAAACGCTGTCACATGCAACATCTGCCAATGCAAACGCACCACTCAAGGCTGACGATCCCCACCGGGGAGCGCGGCCACGCTCCCTCGATAGTTATAATTTACTATAAAACGGCAAAACGGTCACGGTACTTTTAGACATTTCACGCCCTGGCCATAGGCACCTGCACGGGCCACGGATATCGCCTGCACCAGATCGAGGATCCTGCCTGCCAGAGAATCTTCCACGACATCCACTAACACACGCTGTACGACGTACCCCGCCGACAATGCGATGCAAACTCGCCGTCTTACTTTGGATAGGCTGCTGCGCCTACGCGCTACCGCGGGTGGTGAGTCTTATGGGTCTTCCTTTCTTCTGCACCTGGTGAAAAGCGGTGGTTTTGATTGATAGTGGTCGATGGTAATCGAGCACTTTGGGTTTGAGAGTTTAAGTCGATCGGTAGATACTTTTTGGGGGATGTCCGGGGATCAGGTTTGGGGAGGATTTTTTTTGGGTCTGTGGATGGAAAAGGGGGTTGAAGGAAAGTAGTGTGTAGTTGTAGATGTTGTATGGTTTATACACTTAATTTAGTTAAGGGTGCAATGTTTATTTATTTATTTATCATACGGGAATTCTCATGGTATACAAGAAAGAGTAAAAAAAAAGTAGTGAAATATACAGAGAGCCTGAGAACAAAATTTGCAATAATTAATACTGTTACTTTATTTTGTTATTTAGTTCACTGCTAAATTCTTTTCTGGGGGTGGTCTCTGTTTAGTTCATCAAGGGATGAGAAAGATGGATGAATGCACTGAAGTTGCATGAAAAGAAGCGTTTGAAGAGTTTGTGAAGTTTAGGTGTGATTTAGGAATGTTAATAGTAGTGGGAGGTTTTGTCAATCCTTCGGTAATTCGAAATTGAGGAGCCTAGTGAATAAAGTTACATACCACTGTTTTATGATTATATTATAAAGTGGTGGGATTACACTACATCAGTGGTAGTGAACTTTTTCATCTACGCGTGCCAAAAATTTATGAACAATATTTATCAAATTGCTGGCGTGGCAGGATGTTTTTAATAGGGGAAAAATTAATAGAGAATTAATCATTCCAGAATTTTATTGAGATTAATTTAGAAATTGACATTTAATTTTTTTAATGAGTCCCTCGATTTTGAGTAGTACAGTAGAGTTTCGAAATTTACCTCGCTTGCACAGTGCAGTAGTGTACTTATTCTAAGTTTATTTGAACATCATTTTCTATCAATACTTCATATTTCGAGGCATGCATTTCAAAATTTAAAATGATGTTTCTACTATTATTATACTACCTGTTATTGCAATTAAGTTTCTATCACGTTTCTTTTTCCTGTTTTTAGGTATCACCGAACGGCAGACAGAATCAGCCCACGTCGAACGCTCAGGTGCACTATAATATCACGAATGAGGGGTTCGACGATCTCAGGCCGATAGACGAAGAGTCTTATATTGATTTCAATTCATCGCCCTCGATTCATTCAAAGAGACCGAACGTCTGCGACAACTGTGGTAAGTAAGAAAGCTAGAATAACAGCAATCAGCTGCGCAAGTCCCATTCGCGACACAAGTGTCCCGATTTTTTTCGAACAGCCGCTTTGTTCCGGGAAAGAAGAGGAGATGGTGTAACCACGTTTGCAAATGTTTTGTTCAGCCTTCTGCTTTAAACAATTTTACGGAGATAAGAATGTTATCAGTGGTTCAGAAGTCTCTAATTAATTTGCATTATTAATACACAATATGGAGAAATGGGAAAACTTAATTACTCACAATACAATTTATCCACGAACGCAGAATTAATTATTATACAAATTCTGCTTGATAAAAATACTCCAATGTTGTAAATATTATTGTAGTGGGGCTCATTATTATGCAATTTTACAAGCAGAGATCACTTTGAGACTCCTCGTTTCCTTCGAACAAAAAATCTGAAAACCTTACTTCCCCCAAAAAATATCAAAGCTCTCGTTCCGAAATCTCAAAGCTGTAAACTTGGGGACTCCCTAGGTTCCATACCTAGAAGGCATATAGCGTGGTGGTAAAAGTCCTGGAATCCCAAAGTTTGAAGTTTTAGAACAAAAGGTGTGGAAACCTTATCTCCCCAAAAATGGAAAACCTTTTATTCCGAAACCTCACAGCTGTAAACTTTGAAACTCTCACAGCTTTTACGACCTAGCTATATCCCTTCTAAATACTGTACCTTTTATCCTACCACGGTACGAATTGGCACGCATCTGTTGCAGTTTGTGGGGTGGGCAGAAAAATAAGGATCGTTGGCGGAGACGTGGCCAGCGTTTACGAGTACCCCTGGATAGTTAGCATGAACAAACAGGGCACATTTTATTGCGCGGGCAGTTTAATCACTCGAAGGCACGTGCTTACGGCAGCTCATTGTATGGAAGGGTGAGTATTGGCACGAGGAATATTCCCAGGCGGGTGAAATAAATTCTAGAAGAAGAAGAATCACGTTGTTGGTGGTAGCTTTGAACATTTTTTAGGTATTAAATACGCGATAATATTAATGGAATTTGTAGACGAGAAATTTGGCTGAAAATTGAGTGTAATATAAAAGATTCTTTGCAGTTATTTTAATGTTATTTAAAGCTCCATATAAGATATTATATATTTTACTATTTTTTTATTCTTCAAGTAAAATCTTGCTTTATTTAATGTTTTGGTTTTATTAATGTGAAATGTAAAGAGACTTTCTTCTTACCTGCAGGAAGACAAAATAAATTAACTGTAGTTACTAATGGGTACTTCAATTCTCTTTTTGTCAATATAATATTTCAAGTACGTAAAGTACATTTGTGATTACCATAAAACACTTTTAGTTAAATCTGTTTTATTTAACTTTCATTAATCCATTTAAATATGAAGGTCGGGACAGTAAACAGCGAGAGTGAAAGGTGGCTGTTCTTTAAGATTGACGTTTTTCTACTGAAATTTCTTTACAAATTTCTGTTACACATTCTAGTATAATTTTCCATGATGTAGTAAGAGGAAACACTATTAAACATCTCTATAGGAACATTACATGTATTCCAGATTCGACACAAGAAGCATTAAGCTTGTCTTAGCTGACAATCGCCCTAATGGGAATCAAAACTCGATAATTCGACGAATTAAGTCCGTCACTCTCCACGAAAACTTTCACTCGCACACCTTCAACAACGATATCGCCATCATCGAGATGGATCGACCGGTGGATGTGAATGGAGTTGTTCGTACTGCTTGCTTACCTGAAGACAGTAAGTATTTTCCTCTTTAAAAATTACAAATATAAAACATCTAGCAAAAAATACATCATCAACAATTAAGGCACATTTTGCATTACACAATTTTATAATAATATATTTGGCTAGCTCAGCAAGAAAAGCTTTAACACAAAGGCAAACATAAACACAGAAATATCTAAATATTAAATTATGGAACCAAAATCTTTATTAAAGTAAAAATATATTAATGTTTTATTATTCAATAATTTCTTTAGCTATCTATGACCTTTCCTCTTTTTTTGTACAAGTAGGTGTATTAAAAAAGAGAATTCCGGACAGCTAACATCACCTAACAATAAGTTACCTACGTGCTCAGAAGTAAATAACAATAATTGTGAAAATCGTTGCAAGTTTATTGAAGAACTGTAACAAATTTCACTTCATTTGGTATTTCAAATTAAAACCAGAAAATAAAGCCAGTGAAAGGTGCAAATACAGCAGGTGTTTTAATATTTACTGATGAACGCCAGTGTAGCAGAAAGTTGTCTGACCATAAACGTCCCAATCTACTTCGCAGTTTATTCTACTGTGACATCCGATTTTTTTAAACTTCTTTCAGTATTTTTTTTAAGAGCTTAATGAAAGATTTTTATGCTGATCTTTTTACTGCATATTTATTATACCTTAAACTATGAATAAAAATTTTTCTGGTACGATTTCGTACAGTTTAGCAGCAGAATAAAATACGATGTGCTTTTTCAGAAGCCATCGACTACACAGGAGCAACGGCCACGGTGGTTGGTTGGGGTCGAACAAACGAAAACGCCCCTGTCAGTGAAGAACTGAGGAAAGTGAACCTTCCAATTTTATCTCAGGAAGAGTGTGACCAAGCAGGTTACCAGAAGAATCGAATCACCGAGAACATGTTCTGTGCTGGTTACCTGGAAGGCAAACTTGACGCTTGTTTTGTGAGTATTTTCCATCCCTCTGCATTATATGATTTATATATTTTGTTAACATGTTGATTCGTTCAAATAATTATGAATAATAGTACTCGTAGATTTGTACTACTGTTAATTGGAGGGTTCAGAAGGCAATCAGTGTAAGCTCAACTTTCCCTGAAAATGTCACTACGAAATTAAGTCACTACTTTCATATCTAAGCAATAAATAACGGTACTTATATTGACCACAAAATTACTAGACAAAATTATTCAGAGGATAATGCTAATGAACTTACACTGACTGGCTTCTGAAACCTCCTTAAGTCAGTACTTTCCTGCGATTAAAATGGTACTTTGCTTGAAGGGTGACAGCGGTGGCCCTTTACACGTAAAAGGAACGTACGGACACCTGGAAGTGATAGGTAAACTCGAAGAAACAGTCTTTACTATAGAAAATGAAGTAGTGTGGTGCAGGATAAGTGTTTAATATTATCTTCTGTGCAGGAATCATTTCATGGGGTCGCGGTTGCGCAAGGCCGAACTTCCCAGGAATTTATACAAAGCTGACCAATTACCTCGGCTGGCTTAAAGACCACCTCGATGGCGAATGCGTATGTCCACCCCCTCGCCACTAACTTCACTAACTTCTGAACCCCTTCATTATCTAAGAAACTTACCATTTAATTCTATTAAACTATCTCTGCGAACCAGTACGATCAGTATTAACTTAAAGTACATACGATAGTCTATTTCATCGCAAGCTCTCATGTTTCGACATGCCTGTAAATATTCGCGAGCTGTCCACCATCGATTTATCATTTATTTATTTTAATATTTAGCTCGTTGCACCTATCTAAGGTAATCTAGTCCTCTGTACATAAAGGAGTCTCGACTTCCCACGACGTCGTACTTCTCTTGAAAACAATTGTTCAATAAAAAATATGTTTGCCAATTATCTTGAGTCAGACATTTGTTTATTAAATTTACTACCCACTGATTACCTCGAAATTCATTTCAATGTGGCAAAATTCATTCGTCACCAAAATAAAGAAATTAGTTTATTTACAAAATGAGTGAATAATTTGATTTTGTAAATTTGACAGAATAATTGAAATGATAATTGAGAATTGAAGAAAGAATATGCAGTTCCAACTGCAAATTTGATTTTCAAATCCAGTGGCGACTGAAATGTCGACCTTGTTTTTAAACGTGGAAAAATTATGAGAAAACACCGGTCATGGGGGAACCGGTATAAAGTAACGGTCGCCGAAAAGTCGGCTCCGTAAAAAGGTGGACATCACGGAACGATGTTAGATAAACAGCAGTCCTCGATCGAGATGAACGGGCAATAACGGAAACCGGGTCAGGAACGTTTTGCTTTCAACGGTGAATGTGGGTTAGTGAAACCTCCAGACCGTTACCATCGGCTCCTGATCCTTCCCGAATTGAAACAGGAAAAGTGGTTCTACAAATTCGTATCAATTGAAGTGCTCTTCTCTGCTGTAATGTCCTGCTACAAAAAAGGGAAAGCTTTTTCTGATAATAAAAACTGGAAAAATCCAATGGCAATTAATGCCACATTATTAATTTCACCTTAACCACACATTTAACGTCCCCTCTTCAAAATGAAGCAAAATAGATTCGTCGATGTTACGTGATACTGAAGCCACAAATTGTAATATTTAATTTGCAATATTACTTCAATTGTCACAGAGAGTCTCACAATAATAAACTGTGACTCTACGTAACGGTAAGAATTAAATACTAAATAGTATATTATCACAAAGAATAATTGTGTATTATGATATCCAACAAATTGTTTAAAATTTACACGAATAAGGTATTAGCTTTATCAATTTGAATCCGCGCCCCCTGCTCTAAGTTTACGCAACGAATTTAACAAAGATTAAACTGGTTCGGGGATCCCATTTAAAAAGGTCGGGAGACATAGTACCAGCTTTGACGAAACTCTCGGGAATTGCTGGATTAAAGAAATTCTAAACCTAATTGGGAGAAACAGAACTGGTGTCGCATATCATGAGGGGCACGTGACGGGTCGAAACGCGCTCGGGGCAACTGTGAAACTCCGAAACCGTATTTCGTGCAACGACGAACTTTTTTAATAAAATCCCTTCGGTGATAGAACGTATCTTCCACGGTGTCGTTCTGTCGACCCAGAGCAGTTTCATTTATCAAAGGCGAGCAGATTCACGTTCTCGCCGGTCCGGCTGGCCAGTAAAAGAGAAATTTTTTCGAAAGAGTCACCGAGAGCGTGTCTCCATTTGGGCAGAGTGGGTGGGACGAATCGATGGGCAGATGTTTTTGACACAGGCTCCTTCGAGGAGATACTGCAGACGAGTACATCCGGTGTACTTGCGATCACCAATAAGATTCAGATATTTAATTCGCAGTTTTTTAACCATCAGACTCTGTTATCATTGGAACTCTAGAAATTCTAAGTCTTTTACTCCTAGTGGGGAAAGTTATGAAGAATGAAACACGAAAACTGAATTGTCAATGCTTGCCGGGAAAAGTTGCCATTAGTACCTACACTCAATGACTTAAATTCCCCAGGTTTTTTGGGAAATGTCATTACTAGGGAACTCAAGAGCTCTAAACTTACATGGAACAGTTACATATAGCTCTTACAAAGAGCTTTAAATTTTCACTGCTTGCTAGGAAACATCTCCACTAGGGCACCTGAGTGCTCTAAATCGAAGATTTTCTGAGAAAAATCGTCACTAGGTCACTCAAGGGCTCTAAAGTAGCATAGGGCACTAAACGGCTCTAAATACTCAACGTTTTCTAGGAAAAATCGTAACTAGGAACCCTAAGTGCTCTAACTCTAAGATTTTCTTAAGAAAAATCGTCACTAGGACACTCAAGGGCTCTAAAGTAGCATAGGGCACTAAACGGCTCTAAATTTTCAACGTTTTCTGGGAAAAATCGTAAGTAGGAACTCTAAGTGCTCTAAATCTAAGATTTTCCCGAGAATAATTGTCACCAGGACACTCAAGGATTCTAAAGTTCTCTAAGTTTTCAACACCTGCTAGAAAACATCTCCACTAGGGCACCTAAGTGCTCTAAATCCAAGATTTTCTGGGAAAATTCGTCACCAGGACACTCAAGAGCTCTAAACGAGCATAGGACACTAAAGAGCTCTAAATTCTCAACGTTTTCTAGGAAAAATCGTAACTAGGAACCCTAAGTGCTCTAACTCCAAGATTTTCCCTAGAAAAATCGTCACTAGGACACGCAAGAGCTCTAAACTCACCTAGCATAAGTACCACATTACTCTAAATTCTCCAAATTAACTTAGAGACCTCACACAAAGCCACCCAAAAGTTCCAAACCCCCAACGTTTATTGCCCAAAATTATCCCCACCACACGAGTAGACTCCAAATTCTCCATCCCCGCACGACCCATCTAAAAATCACAACTAGCAATCCTCGATAGTCCTAAAAACACGTGCTCACCGATGATTTCCAAAAGCAAAGCAGTTCCAGGATCCCATGATGAGTGACAGTGGCGCGGCACGGATCACGGTGCCACGTCGATCTTGGCAATTTCGAATCGAGAGGATCACGTGCGATCAGCGTCGCATACTGAATGGGAAGAGCAACAGGACATAGAGAAAGAACTTTCTTCGCCAGCGTCGGACGGCTGCTCGGTCTTGGTCGGTCAGTCTGCCGTCTTCGTGAAGGCACGGTGAAAGCGTCTGCACCACGTCCCGCGTGGATCTCCACCAGCTTCTGGACGACGTTCAGGGGCAAAAGGTGAAGAAGATCTACGAGCACAGGAAGACGCGCGGTCACGCGATAGGATGCGCGATCATGAAGACGCCTGTGGACCAGTCAAGTGCTTAAAAAGTATAATCAATGAAAAAGGAGACGTTCTACCGTGACATCTTCATCTAACGATACGCCACAGACCGTCACTGACTGACCAAAGGATGACTCTTAGGACAGCTTCTCGGAATGCTTGGATCTTCGGCTTGGTCCTCTTCTTCCTCGCTCATGTCGCCAGCCTGGACGTCAGGTTCCTCCGCAACGAGCCATCGTCACCTTCGGATCACACTGTGAGTAGTGAATTTCATGGCACTCACCTAGAGCTGTCTTTAATTTCTTTGTGTTTAAGTAGCTCTATTAGATCGGTGTGAATTTTACTGCGCCTGATTGTACCTTTACTAAGAATGTGAGAAGAGGTCATAGACAACCAGGGAAAATTCTTTGATTAAAAAAACCCGTAATATATTTTTATTTTTGATAAAGACTTTGGGTTAACAAAGCGAAGGAACTTTTGCACCGACCTAACAACTGTGGTATCTTACTTGTGAAGTAGTTGCTCTGTAGGAAGTTTATTATAAGGGTTGATGATGGTACTCCAAAAAGTGCGTGGTGATCATCGAGCAAATGCTAACAAGAGGAATTCTGAGTTTGAGTAAAACTTCTTTTATTGGAAGAATTCTGCTTCTTTTTAGAATGTGAGAAATTTAATATCGGAAGAGAGTTTGATGAATCACCGCGTGGCTTCTTTGAAAACTTAAAATTATATTTGCTGTTAATATCCTCTATAATATCTGCTGAAAGTTGAACAGAGTGGTGCAGAAGGATGACAGTCGTTTGCCATGTGAAAGTTCAATGAAATTCAAAGTGTTTCCATATTATCAGTTACGGTGCTGCTGCTAGAACAATAATCAGGAAGATCGTTGAAGCACAGAAATTTACAGCACGTAATACACGGGATTCCTAGTTTGTTCATGTAAATGCGGATTTAACGACAGAGGCCTTGACCCATAATTCAGATCATGGTCACTTTCTCCGCTCGCTCTTCTCACTTTATTTGCAATGGAAAGTGAGCGCGCCATCGAAGAGTGACATGCCCCGATGCGTTTCTTTCAGGCGGCCAATTCGACGCGCAATCGAAAGGGCAAGTTCCTGTTCGACGAATTGTTTGGTCTCGACATAACTACCAGTTTAGACAGCGAGGATGAAGTGTCGCGGAACTGCACGTGCGGTAAGAGTGCATCGTGCAAATTACCTTTACAGTTTCGTGTGTATCGGCGATGGTGCTCGCATGACAAAAGTTTTACTGTAAATTTTTATTTTACTTCATTATCCTTGTCTGCTTTAGATTTGCCAATAATTGTGTTTTAAAGATTTGGTGGACTGTGATGTGTACACTGCTGTTCATAAATATTAGAAATGTTGTATGGAATAATTGTAAAATATGTTGGAAGTTTATTGGAGAAATGACAAATTTTACTTCATTTGGTATTTTAAATTATAAGCAGTGAAAAGTGCAAATACAGCAGGTGTTCTGATATTCATGAACGGAAGTGTATGTGTGTTATCCAATTTCACTAATTTCACTCAGCAAAAGATTTTTTATTTGCCATCGCTGGTATATTCGAGTTTGTTTTAGGCTATCTAAGTACTTTCTTTTTTCCCTTCCTTTATTGATATTCCACCGCAAAGAGCATATCTTTTGGAAAAAGTATTTGAAGAATTCGGATTATTCGAGGAATTCGGAGAATTCGAATAATTCGGAGTATTCGAATAATTCAAAGTGTTTGAATAATTCAAAGTGTTTGAATTTTGGATTGTACCAAATATGAATCTAAACGTGAAATATTTTTTCACACTGTATTCTACTTTTTTTTATATTGGCCTTTACAATTATTTGTTTTTCATGTGTTAAATTTGAAGGTTTATTAATCTTTGGTAAACTTACACATTTTTAAACGAAATGTATTGAAATGTTGAATTATAATGCTCATTAATAATAATAGTAATTTGATTTATATTATTCAAACCAAAATCTGTTTTGGAAAAACAAAAACATTAACGTTTTCTGGTGCAAGGCAGCTTCTCTTTACCGTTATAATATTCCTCCTAATGATTCGAATACTCCTAATTATTCAAATAATATTCGACGATTCAAATACTCGATTGTTCAAATACTCTCTATTATTCCAATAATACTCGAATTATTCCAAGTCTACTGGCATTCGAATACTTAAAATATTCAATAGGTATTTGTAACAACCCTCGTTTAAATGTTCTTCCGAAATCTTCAAAGTAGAGAAAATTGTAAAACCCTTGAATATAAGTTAAAAAATTGTAATAAATATATGAATTTACGTGCCAAGTGGAAGATTCTATTTTCCCAAATTCCCAAAATGACACTGAAAGAAGATTAAACGTGCCACTATGATCGTTTAATTTACAGAAAAGCGAGAGAGTGACTCAGAAATAACTTAGCTCTACGTAACTAAGAAATTGTGTCATTTCTTCATGGAATCTGCACTTGGCTACGATTAGTGTAATAACACCAGTCAGTACATATGATTACGTGCTAGCTGTGAATGTATCAGTCTTCCATAGGAAGCACTACTAAGTGCTAGAAGTGCTTCTACCACTTCTAGTCTAATAATCGCACGTAATAAGTAGCAATAAAAAAGAGCAACTGCCTTCCAGAATGCGGCGTGTCCAATCAAGAGGATAGAATCGTCGGTGGACAACCTACAACCCCAAATAAGTACCCCTGGGTCGCGCGTCTTGTCTACGAGGGTCGTTTCCATTGCGGAGCCAGCCTTGTTAACAATGATTACGTTCTTACTGCAGCTCACTGTGTCCGTAGGTGAGTTCCTCATTTTTTGCATCCACGTTTATGGAGATATTGCTGCGTTTCACTTTAACATAAATGAACATGTCTGTGAATTAGTGTCTAGAGCACTATATACTGTTAGATATAAATATAGTAAAACATAATAAAATATAATAAAAAAGTCTACAATTTTTACTTATTTTTTTATTCTATGACAGCATCAAAATTTTAATTTGCGAATTTAAACTTTAACAGAGAGGACTTTTTCAGTCTATCTCTCCATATTTAAAAAATAAGATGAGGTTGTTTTAATGTAATTTTATTTTATAATAGTTTCCTCTGAAAAGTAACTACTATTTTTTTTCATAATGTACTATACTTTTTATCACATTTGGCCTATGTAGTAATATATTTTCCCCAAAAAAAGTTGACAATCCTAGTTAGTCTGAATAGTCAGCACTCAATGTGAATAGTCATAATTAGCGTCTCGCTATATAGGTTGAGTCTTCTTTGTGTTACATGCAGAAGACAGTATTTCACTTTTTAAAGTTGTACGACATTCGACACGTTTTATGAGGAAATGTTTCTTCGTATGTATATAAGAAGTACTTTTAAGAGCAACTCTGCAAAATTCACTGTTTCCAAGATTAAAACGCTCCAAAATCCGTGTTGTGTTGGGAGATTACGATCAATACGTGAACACCGACGGACCAGCAGTAATGAGGGCAGTGAGCGCGGTAATTCGTCATAAGAATTTCGATATGAATTCGTACAACCACGACGTCGCACTGCTCAAGCTGCGGAAATCGGTGAAGTTCTCGAAAAGCGTTCGACCAGTGTGCTTGCCTCGAACAGGTGAGGAATTGTAAGAAATTATTTAATAAACTAATCTGCAATTCAGAGATATTGCAAGTCAGAGACATACCTACATAATGTTAATTCTATATGGCGTAAGAAAGACGCATTATTATTATTATTATTATTATTTAATCATTTTAAAAATTCAAGGATTTAGAAATTATATTTCCCTAAGAATTCATAAAAAATCAATTACTTGACGTGGAATCTTTAAATTTAAATTTTGCCCACTGCATCTTCTATTATTTATTTATCCGAGTGAAATGTTAGTAGATCTACATCTGAATTTTCCAAAACGTCTGTTACTCGAACCATCTTACTCCTGGATGCGTTGAAATATTTATAATTCATCGAACTCCCTAATCAGTTTGCAATAACATTTATAGGCACCGATCCCGCTGGCAAAGAAGGGACTGTCGTCGGCTGGGGTCGAACATCCGAAGGAGGGATGTTAGCCGGGCAAGTCCACGAAGTGCGAGTGCCGATTTTAAGCTTAATGCAGTGTCGTAAAATGAAATATCGAGCTAATCGAATCACGGATAACATGCTGTGCGCTGGTCGAGGCAGCCAGGATTCTTGTCAAGGCGATAGTGGAGGACCTCTTCTCGTGCAAGATGGTGACAGGCTCGAAATTGTTGGTAAGATATTCGTATTATTTATTCCCTCAAAATTTAAATTTTAATTTTTATAAAAAAATGATTTATTAATCATTTTTTTGTGAAAATAGTCACATTCGTTTGGATTAGCAAAGTTTACTGTTGAAAAGTTTTTCGAACATATAAACTTTCTGCTCTAGATATCAAAATTTTTGAGTACCAAAGAAACTGTGGAGTTTAAGCCTTTCAGATCTTCTGTCTTTTTATTTCATATGCTACCATCAAAATACTTAATAATTTTAAACTCCAAATGAATAGCTTGAAATTTTTAAGTAACACGATCATTCAGAAAGCAACTCTAAAATGGAAAACCTTTTTATGCAGGGAAAACCACGTTACATTAAGTACAGTAAAATTTATTCTGCATCAGAAACTGCAGTCGTTTCAATCAAAGATCCTGATTTAATTTCTAAACCCTGGCATAAATCGTTCAGAAAGTTCTTGCCATTTCTTCACTGGCTTGTTTATTAAAATATCACGCCTTAATTAAAAGAGAGAATTATGCTTAATAAATTACTACGTAGGAATTTGGAGTAACCAGAACGAGAAGGCTTTGCTTCTGAAATGAATATGAATGAAATATGTCTCAGAAAACAAACGAGTAAAATGTCTGCTTTCACAGTACGGAGTTCAGTTTCACTCCTACTCTCTCGCCTGTTTCCTTTTGTAGCATCGTGAATTTCTATATCTGCATAGCGTAAGTTCAACATTTGCCAGAGGGATAAAACAGCGTCGACACAATCGTGTCCAGAAAATGATCAAAATTTCATAAAAAAAATCGATGCAGTGCCAGCAATTTCTTCTAATTTTATATTTATTCCATCGATGCAGGGATAGTTTCTTGGGGTGTTGGATGTGGAAGAGCAGGATACCCAGGAGTGTATACTAGAGTAACCAGGTACCTCAATTGGATCACTGCTAACATGAAAGAAGGATGCTTATGTGGGAACTGAACGAACTTAATGCAGAGATATCAAATAAAACAATACGTCGATATATTTAAGAAGCCTGGAGTATCTTAACGAGTCGCAAGAATGACTAATAGTACTAGGAAATTACTTGTTAAATCGTAATTATTTAAAGTCGATATATCATTTGTTAATTAGTGCAGTAATGCTTAAGTAGGTACTATTATGAAAATAGTAATCTGTAAATTAATCAGAGCTAGTTGACTATTGCATTAATTACTGACTTAATTAAGACTCGTGTATCTAGTAATTATTTGTTATATTATATTCGTTAAAGATTGCCGTAAACTTTGCCACGTAATTACTCTAAATTGTAAACAGTGTGTTATTATATAATACAATGTTATACATAATTATGTACATAGTTTCGTAGACTGCGATATAATAGTAGAAACGAAAAGAATTCTACTTTTTTATGCTCTTAAATTAAGAACTTTAAGTTCACTTCAGTTCCTCGCAGTGCAAAAATCATCGAATGTTCTTACAAAATAGTTGCTATATTTAAATAGATAAATCAAAAGGGGCTTCTCAGAAAAGTGGGACGAAAATTCTTTTACGCTCGATTTATTTTCCCGTGTTACTAGTTTTCTAAGAAATAAACACTTGCTTGTATTCCTTGCGTTTGTTAACTAATGCTACAATATTTATTAACGGTTGTATAATTCCACGTACTCGCGGCACACCTTTTGTTGCGCGAATGGCGGTCGAACGTTGCCAGAATATAATTACTACTAACGGTTCCCAGGCGAAACGGGATTTAGTTAATAAAGCGAACATTCTGCTGGAAGCGGGACAGCGATGAATGATGCATCCTATGCAGCTCAATCTAATGTTCTGTGACGTATGTGTCATATAATGGTTTTGACTTGCAATTGCTGAGTATTAATATTAAAATTATTTTTAAATTCCCTAATAAGCAATCGAGTAGAATAAAATTCAGAATTGATTATTATTTTCGAAATTATGTCTTCTACAAAATGGTACATTATAAATTTTTATTCTAGTTGCAAGTGTGGTACTATTAACACAACTTTGAATGGGAACATATAATTTCATTTCAAATTCAAAAAAAGAAGAAATGTATGAAAACACGTCAGACAAATATGGTACCTATAAAAATCCATATTCTAAAGCATATACTTTATTTTACGTAACACACATTTACGCACACAATTTCAATTTTCAAACCAGTCCTCCGTGAAATGGAAGCGGATTATACCATGGAAATTCAATAGCTCCTTGCATAAGCTTCCCCGTATAAGCTCTCTATAAACCTCCAATATCCAATTTTTTAAAATTGCCAACCCCTTATTCCTCCGATGTAACCATTGATAGTCTCCATTAAATCTTTGATCATATTTTCTGACATCCTTTTCTGTGGAACTTATAAATCTCCATCTTCGTTTCAAATTTACCAACCAGTGGGCAAATATGGAGATCAGATTTCCTCCTTTATTCCCACTTCTTTGCACTGTTGCTGAGCTAAAATTTCGGGTTAAAAAATTCAAAAGTGCCATTAAATAGTCACCAATGCCACCGGCAGTGGTGAACAAAATTAAGGGAACCGGCTTCTCCTTTCAGCCACCGTGCATTCAGGATCGTAGGTATTTCAGAAATGACACGATCGCAACTTGACCGAAAGTGGAAAAACCAGACCTTAATGGGTTTATCGAACGAGCCGTCTCGGTCTATCTCGAAGAGATGGGTTGTCGTTAGTGTGAAACGATCGCGGGTGAACGGTACCAAATGACGCACCAGGCGTGTATAAGAGCTTTGCATATAATAATATGCGGACGGACGGTCATAAACGTCCTCTCCCGTGGAATCTGCATAATGCATTCGAGGCACTGATTTTTGGGCGCGCCGAAGTTGGCTGACCGACATGACTGCGTCGAAAATATTTTTCCTCGCCGATGGTATTCGGTGATTCGAAGGGAAACCTGAATTTTAATTTTCTTGTAATAGTTACAACAATGCCTTCTATGTTACCAAACAGGTGTGACGATAAATTTGAAAAAATTCGAAATAAAGAACAATTCACAGTTTTAGTAAAATGATAAGTGGAACTCTCATTTTAGATTTTTCAAAGATATCTGTGAAGCAATTCGATTTACAATATATGTGTATTGAGGAGCAGAGGAAAAACAGGAATGTCACAAAATATCTTTATCCAAAAATTAAGTTTTAATACCTACTTTAGTCCACCAGTGAAGAAACAAATACACTTCAATGTAGTTAATTCTTTTTATATAATTTTCTTCTTAAATAATTTTTTATTTTACCTTGACGACAGAAGCTTAGACTAAGAGTGGGACCATTTCGTATTTTCTTCCACTGCAAAGTGGACATTTCCTGTTTTTATTTGAACTTTATAACCCTTTATGATTCGACGATAATTATGACAAAAAATTATTTAGAATAAAAATTTGGTAGCTACACAAATTTTTATTTAAAATAATTTTACCACCAAAATATACTATAAATCAAAGCCACGAAAAATGAACATTCCCATTTCCCCTTACCCTTCACGCACCTTCCACAGTCCTTTATATTCGCTGTTACAGGTTTAAAAAATAAACAAAAAATGAAAATAGAATTAAAATAAATAACAAAAAAATTAAAAGAAACCTCTTCTTCCTCCTCTCACTGCAACCCAAGATGTTGAGGCATCTATTTATAGGCATCATTCGTGTCCAAGATCATCGATACACGGCAATCGGCATCCTCGAGCTGAAAGCATTCTACTGTTTTGAATATCGGTCGAATTCTGGCCGCGGAGCAGTAAACACGAAATTGCATCGAGCGCCGGGGAACGTTCAAAGGCCCGCGGCGACCCTGATGACGGTCATTAACAGACATCCGTAATTCGACCCTGAACGTGAACCTGAACTGGTCAGGTACTGTCCAGTCGCCGACCAGTCGGCTGTGCCCTCCTTCTCTTCTGGAATAGCAATTACCTCTTCGACCTGAGTAGCCCTCAGTCGCCGTGGGACACTGGCGATAGTCACTCCCGGCCAGGGACATGTCCGTAACTCGTTCCTGACGGTGGCCGCGCGTGGCGAATCCTTCATCGATAGAATCCTTCCCCTGGGACGCGGCTCTCGAAATTTCACACGGACCACACCAAGGAAAATGAGATTCCCGTGGCTCCTCGGCTTGCCAGTCGCCTTGTTCCTGGCCGCAGATATCTGTCAAGTAAGCTCGTACACCAACATCTTCTCGCGATTCCAATAAGCTGATCGCTATAAATAAATAACGATAGGACAGAGTCGAATAGCCACTTTTTCAGCTGACTTCTTACAAGGGAAGATTCCCAACCCGGAGATTTTAAAAATTGTGAATCTTTGGGATGTGTATTTTTTTTGTTGCATAAATGCACTCTGAGGAGGTGAAATTGATCCCTGAAATCCCGGCTATTTTGCGATTTTGTGTTGTAACTAAAAAATTGTAAGTTAACAAATGGTAGTCCTGATTGAATGAAGTAAGTTTTTTTTGGAAACTTCGTTTCTATCTCTTACAGTTCGCGAGGTAGGATTTAGAATAGAAAATCGGAAATGAGCAGGAATTTTGGGGGTCGATTTAGAGTGAATTTAGGCAGCAAAAAAATTGCGTAGTACATATATCTATATCTCCTCTAAATATCTCCAAATTTTCATAATTTTTGGAATTTCCGAATTGGGAACTTTCCTTGTTAGTGTGAAGCCTTATCTTCAGCGTTGCTGGTACCGGCAAATGGGGTAAGTTTGACCACAAAACAAAATTATAAAACATATTCTTCTAGCATCTATTCTGCCCTCTTTAATTAAAATGTCCTATCTAGTATTTTTACATTTTCACAGATATTTTGAAATATTTGAAGTTCCACACGTCTTTTACCTTTTAAGTAAAGTTAGCAAAGCCTACGTGCTTCATAGCGATCTAGAAAAAGTGTAATTTATTAATTTTTCTTACCAGAACGGCGCAAAGAAAATGATAAAACTTCAGTTTTCTCGGATGCTTCGAAATGCTACATAGGAAATTTTAACTAAGGAGGGCAGCATTGTAGAACAAGTTTTATGTCAACGCACGTTACGAAGAGTAGCACGTTTCATTTTTTTCTTACAGACACCTGCATGTAGAAAAAATGAAACGTGCTACTTTTCGTAACGCGCGTCGATGTATTCTCAGACAAAGTGCTTTGGATAGCTTTAATTGCCTACTTCAAGATGCATTTTGTCTGAGAATAATACCTTATGTTTTAAAATCGAATTTTGTGGTCAAAGTTAGCCGATTTAACAGTCATAATTTGGCACTAATGGTCTATTGGAATTTATTTTTGAGCGCACCAACTGCAGTTAGCATGATCTACCAAACAGAAATATGAGATCCAGACTCAATAAAACCGCGAAACAGTATTTCCTGATAAACCAATTTGTCTAATAAAAAAACACTTTATTACTCGTTACTTTATAACATAAGTAAGCAGTGTTACACGCAGGTAAATATTTAATCACAGCCAGCAGCTTAAAAATTAATGAGAAGCCAGGTGGTCTCATAGTTTTGACTGATAGTGTATAAGTGACTGCTAATGGGAACTAAATGACAGTTCTAATTTGTAACGGGCACATTCCTTCGTTTGCTTTTGAGTGATGCTTGCGCTGAGTGTATTTTAACTGCGAGGAGTAAATTACGATCTAATCTTTGTATATACAAAATGAAAATATTGTGTTGCAGTAATGGTCCTTTTTTTAATCTATATTTTAATACATTTTTTAATAATAATTTTTTAATCCTATATTTTAATACAATTTTTAATTTATTTTGCTTGTAAATAATAACAGCAAATACCGCAAGGTTCGTTTGAATTAGTCATTAAATTTGCATGGAGCTGCACGTTTCACGAAACCTTTGAATTTTGCAAACTTCCAGGCGGTCACAATCGGCGACAGGGTGAAAAACTTTTTCGGTATCTTTGGTAACAAGCCACCCAGTGCTGTAGAAGAACCTGCACCATGTTATTGCAGTAAGTACCACTAGACTTTCGTTAATAACAGTTTCAAGCTAACAAACTTAATAAAGACTTGCCAGTCAGAGCAGCACAGTAGTGCCATTTAAAAATGTCACATCAATTCCAAGCTTATCGAATAATATCATCAGTGTATCTATGGTTGCCAATCGTACCTACTATAATATACTAGCTTTATTATTCGGCTTCGTCCGAAATTTAGATTCTGATTTTATGAAAAAAAATTTTATAAAAATGGTCAAATTCGTCAGGCATAATGAGCTGAGGCACATTTCGTGACTCCAGAGATTATCGTTCGAAAATTTTTAAGCGACAGACAAACACAAACATTAGAAGCTTTTTGCTTTATATATTAAGATAGTATTGTTAGAAAAAGATATAGTACGTAACAATACTATATTCGGTAAATTGATAATATTCTACAATTTTTTCTTATTTTTTTTATTCTATGGCAAAACTTTAATTTGCGAATTTATAGCTTAAACTTCTGAACGCTATTTAAAAGAAGTGTTTTTGATCTGTTTGTCAAAATTTGTATAAAATAATTTCATACTTTCTCTCTATTCCTGCCACTTCAGCTTTCACAGAGATTTTTTCTATAATGAATATAAAATGTATATAATCTATATATGTCATAAAAAAGGAGTCCTCATATATGTTAATTTGGAATTTTAATGCAATCAAACCAGATTTGTTAAAGACGATAAATTAATTAATAATACAAAATACACAAAACATAAATTTTATTTTATTTTATACCACTTTCCTCTGAAAGTACTATATTTCCCTAAAAAAAAGTTAACAACCCTCAGTGCATCTACTATAAAATTTCCCAAGAAACCTGAGATATCACTATAATAATTCCTTCTAATAATTAGGTTGTGGGGTGCGAAACGAGGAAAGCCGAATAGTCGGAGGTCAAACGACACGTGTTAACGAATTCCCATGGATGGCGAGGCTCTCCTATTTAAATAAATTTTACTGCGGCGGTACGTTGATAAACGATCGCTACGTTCTGACCGCGGCTCACTGTGTCAAAGGGTAAGCATGGGCTTAATAGTCAGTATCGCCTCAAACGGCATCAGTCATCGATAACTTTGAATATTTAGTTAGATTCCTAATCGCGACCGAATACTCGAGGCGAACACGATCAGCTTTTCCAGTGTCGTTTTCAGGTTCATGTGGTTCATGATCAAGGTCACGTTCGGCGAACACGACAGGTGCCTCGAAAAGGGGGCTGACACTAGGTACGTGGTGAGAATACTAACCGGGGACTTCAACTTCTTGAATTTTGACAACGACATCGCCCTGCTGCGTCTCAACGAGAGGGTGCCCCTTAGCGACACCACGAGACCCATTTGCCTGCCGACTGTAAGAGGTGAACATTTTTCAACTTTCTTCTTTGGAGAACATGCTACTGTAGTAGCTCAAATCAGTCCATATGTTCTTAAATTTCGTAGGAATTGGTATACACGCTGAGGCACCTAACTTGACGAATTCAAATTACATGTAAATTACTTGCTGTATGGCCCTCAGTTCTGGGTAAAAATTGTAAGGTAGTAAATAAACTATTGCCTGATACTATGCAACATTTGTTTGGAATATTTTTTGATACAGAAATTTACGAGTAATTTTTTTAAGTCAAGTTAGGTACCCCCCCTGATATTCTTTGATATTCTTCTGGTGAATTAAAGTATCTTTGTAGAAAACACTGTAAGTGTCAAAATTAAAAAATTTTTTTTGTCGAAAAATATTGTACATGCCAATGATAATACTATAAAATAAAATAGAATAGTATAGAATATATAGTATAGAATTCTATAGTATAGAATTTGATTTTTGCTACTTACAGTGTTTTTTACAACGAGGCATACTTTCTCGAGTCTAGGGTAAAGGACCCAATTACTGGCAGCCAACCCCATTACTGTCACCTTAAGCTATTTTACTTAAAATAACGAATAAATAAACGTTTAAGTAAAATAGCTTAAGGTGACAGTAATTAGGCTGAGTGCCAGAAATTGGGCCCTTTACCCTATTTACTGTCTGTTACATTACTCGAGCATGAATCATTTTTAAACGTAAAGGGAGAACTAAATTCTCTATTCAATAAAATCCTACATCTGCAGCTGCTTTATAATTCTCACAAACAGCTATACTTCGGAATTACACAAACAAAAAATTCGCCCCTTCTTACGCCCATTCATGAACTGCATATTTAATCACCTCGTCGCTTTCTTCTAACAACAACAAACGTGGGACCAAAAGAGACTTTTCATTGTTGACATTTTTCCAAAAAATAATATTAAAAAAAATTCAAAATTAAGTTTGACCTGAAATATTTCAAGTTGTACTATAAATGATTTAAACTCCAAGTAAAAATTCAGAGTAACAAATATATTATAAATAAAGAACGCAATTTGTGCAGCCATCCCTGAACACACGTGTATTTCGAGACGAATCAAGATCAGATCTATAATTCTCTATCACACCTCCAGGCAATTCCCAGCTTTCTTCCACCCCATTAATCAGCATCGATCATTATCAACAGCGCAAAGGAATCCCCGGATCCTACAATATAAGCTTCCACCAACTTTCTAAATGACTCGCAATATTTCCAATAAAAATACCAAAGTATTCATGGCCTGATCTGATGCACGCATCCGACATCCTAATCAGCCTAATGACTTCCTTCAACCACTGTCCATAACCACCACTAACAACGCTTCACCGTGCCCGCCAAACGATACACATTAAATTCATAACAATAACAAAGCCAACAAAAGAATCACCACTTATCAGCCACGGTTACGCAATTCTCTCGATCCCGGTGTCATTTATCCCGTGATTTATTGCACGACCACGTGCAGGTAGAATTAGTCAACATACGGGTAACTTTCCCGCCTGCAGCCGCGAGATAACGATTCCTCGCGTAATCGGGGAGCGTGGTTCGCGCTCGAATCGCAGTTTGTGGGTTGCGCTGCGACGGTCGCTACCGAATTGCATAATCCGTGTCACCCGTTACCATCATCTTCTCGATGAAAAGCGCAAGTGGATTAGAAGCGCAGCGGCCAAGTGGAACGTTGCCCGGAGCCTCGATGCTCGTTCTCCATCCACGGCCCCCGTTCCTTACTCCGACTCGCGTGTCTCGCCGTCGCATACGGGTACTGTTTACGTTTTAGATAAGCAGTACGTCGGGACCAAGGCGATCGCAGCCGGCTGGGGCACCCTGCAAGAGAACGGCAAGCCCTCCTGCCTCCTGCAGGAAGTCGAGGTGCCGGTTATGAGCCTCCAGGAGTGCCGCAGCACCAGCTACAGCCCTCGCATGATCTCAGACAACATGATGTGCGCGGGATACCCCGATGGCAAAAAGGACTCCTGTCAGGTAGCCTTCTGTTTATGGTTGTCGAGTTGGATAGTCGCGTTTTGTGGAGGGTTGATTGTCACTTTGAGTGGCGTAGGTGTGCTTTCAAGTCGAGGGGTTGGTATCCTGTGTAAAGCTTTGGAGTGTTTTTACTGTACCAGAAGGGATATAGTGAGGTCGTGAAAGGTGAGAGAGTACCAGAGTTTATAGCTTTGAGGTTTTGGAATAAGAGGTCTGGGAATTTTGTTTTCTTACAGAAAAGGGTTAAACGTTTTATTCTGAAACCTGAAAACTGTAAACTTTGGGAGATCCTAGGTATAATACCTATCTAGGAGGACTGAAGTCCCAAAATTTGAAGGTTTGAAGATTTGAAGTTTTGGGCCAAGAGGTCTGGAAACCTTATTTCCCTCGAAAAAATACTAAACCTCTTGTTACGAAACTTGAAACTAGAAACTTTGGGACCTTCTAGCTATAATACCTACTTAGAAGGCCTCAAGTCCCAAAACTTGAAGTTTTGAAGCTTTGAAGTTTTGGGCCACGAGGTCTGGAAACCTTATTTCCCTCCAAAAAATACTAAACCTCTTCTTGCAAAACCTGAAAGCTGTAAACTTTGGGACCCCCTAGGCACCAACCTACCCAGAAGGCTTGGAGACCCAAAATTTTGAAACTTTGAAACAAGAGGTCTGGAAACCTTATTCTTCACTTCTATTTTTCCAAATTATAATTGTTAACAATTAACCCGTTTCCTTGAGTCCCCCAATTCTCACAGAACTTATTTATTATTTAGATGTCCTGAAGTCACCCCTTAAATATCTCCCACTTATTCTGGGATACCTTGTATATCACCACAGCAGTAAAGCACTCAGGATTTAATCTTGGGGGAGCCGAGTTGAAGAGATAAAAAAAGTTTTAATTCAAATTTACTTAAAGAACAAAATCCAATTTGTTCTTTTCTTTTCTTTTTACAAAGCCCTTTCTTTGGAGGAAGGGGTCCCAGGACCCTTGAACCACAGCATATTTGCAATAGTGTCTATGAATGTATAGATCAGATATTTTATACAAGAACAGTTTTTATATTCCTATGTCTAATTTCAGGGAGACAGCGGAGGGCCCCTGGTAGCCGAACGCGAGGACAAGAAATACGAGCTTATAGGTGTAGTGTCCTGGGGTAACGGATGTGCTCGACCAGGATACCCTGGTGTCTATACAAGAATCACGCGATACATAGACTGGATCGTCTACCACTCCCGAGAAGGATGCTTCTGTGAGAACTGAGAAATTGTAACGACGATGGAAATTACCGAATTGTTCGAACAATACTATACTCAGGACTAGATCGGCTAAGCTGCTCAACGCTTGACTCTGTCTCGATTATAATCGTAAATGCCAGACAACATTCCCCTTTAGGATGAACGCAGATCGATGTCACAGTGCTGTCGTTAATTATGAGCTCGACGCCTTTCGAATTGGGAATAAATCAAGACTTTAATTCATTTTTAATACTGATCGAAATCAAGAGTTCCTGGAAACTTGGGAGATGTAAATTACACTGATAGTCTCGAAGATATTCGAAAAGTAAAAAGGAAACATTTGAGAGAATAATATAAATACTCTGAGTCTTCCAAGATTTCGTTAAGGTATTTAAATATTTTTTTAAATCAGCTGATATTTGAAGGAACTCCGATTTTCGTGTGATTAAGAGTTACTTAAAAGGGTGCAAAATGAAATGCTCATAATTAGTTATTATGAACTGTGCCTGCTTATGAAATACTCGATTTTTCTGAGTAAAAGGAACTAATAGGGGTCGATCTTAAATTACGTAAGGCTTTTTTTAGGGGAGGGGCATTTCTAACGTCTTCTTAAATGGGGAGGAGGAGAGGGAGTCAGGTAGCGTTTTACATAATTTTTTTTAACCTAATTTTCAATATGAGTAGCCTAAAAAATTGACGTTTCATCGCACGTGCGAAACCGAGTTATATGAATTATATAAACCTTTAAAAGAATTCTAGTAACTGTAAGAATGCAATGTGAAAAATATTAGCTAAGGAAGGGGGTTGGAATATAAAATTTTACGAGTTCTTATAGTGAGGGAAGAAGAGGGTAAGAAATGGACAAAATTACCCTTACGTAATTTAAGGATGACGCCCTTATGAAGACTATAACGAGAAGTGCCCAAAAGTAACCCGCTACGTATTAAATTATGTAACTTGCTCAAACATTAAGTAAGATATTGTATACTCTTTAAAAATCTAAAAGTATGTTTAACGACGTGATGAATAACAATCAATAAAGACTTTTATAATTTAAATCGTGTCAAATTGCCTACAACTTAACAAAAATGAAGTAATGCTGCTCCAGGGCAGATTGACATTTTTGAAACCTCCAGCAATCAATCGCTATCAATCTTCAAATCCCAAAAATGGAACTTCCTAAAATTTATTAACTCTGTTTACAACTATGTACATTTCCTACGACCACTGAGACTTATCACATTTGCCGTATATCATTCAGTTTATAAAAGAGGAACAACAGTTATCAATTCTTTTTCCAACGAGAAATACATAAAAAATGCATAGCATGAATAAAAAAAGTTGATTCAGTAAAATCTGAATCGAAATATAAAGCAACTAAAATCATTCAATTCTGCCTTACCACCTTTTCTCCTCTAACCATTTGAAAGAAACAAGTCTATAATTCCATGCAAATCATCAAATACCGTTCCCCAAATATTAATTTCTGAAAATGAGGTCAGATTGACACGTCACCTCATTGCCAAGGCCCCATACTGTACAGGGTGTTAAACTAGAAGTGATGGTCACTGCTTTCAAGAATGACCTTGCCGCAAAATTGTTTATTGCATTGAAAATTCATGTTAATTAATGTTAACAGACCTGGGCAAATTTTATTTCAAATTAAAATAAGATATACCCATTTGAAATAATATTTCGGTCCGTTATTTTCAATCAATACTGTTATTTGAAAATATAAAAAATATCGATCTATTTGAAATTACAGTAATTTCAATCGAATGAGTATTTCATTATTTTATTACCTCATACGCAAGAATAATTATTTTCAAAACTGTTTAATAAAATAACACAATTCTATTTCGAAAACGAAATAATTATGAAATAAAATAACACAATTGTATTTCGAAAATGAAATAATTGTGAAAAAGAAATTATTTCAAATGATATTTCAAATTAATGTCATTTTAAGTGCCTGGTAACAGATTACTCAGGCTACTGTGTACCCGAACTGGTATTAATAACAGTCAGCGTGTAAGCAGTACCGTTGGACCGGTTGTAACTCAGCCGAAACCGCCGCGAAGAGAAACGAAATCAGCATCCTCGGGCGGGCTGAAAGTCTGCGAGGCCGGGCGTGTGGGAAGCATTGGCACCGGAAAGAGCCTTGGGGCTCGTGGGATGCGGGCAACGACAGTCCCGCTATACAAACCAGTCGTTTAACCGAGACCAGTACCGTTTCGACAGCTGAAAGAAAAGCCATGAAGCTGCAGGACTTCGTCAAGTATCTCGTCTGCGTTTTCCTGCTCGCCCCGAAATCGATTAGCTGCGACCAGCCGAACTCCACCGTAAGCGTTCTCCGTCATTCCTAGGCTTCCCTAAGTCGCTTAGCTAGCTTTACTCAATTTACCAATAGTTAAAGTACTTCAGAACGAGTGTCTAGAGTTCAAGGAAGAAGAAAGTGTCACCGGGTGGTCCAGCGTTAATCTTTCCAGTTATAATAAATAAAAGAGGATAGTCACCCGGCTTTTATAAAATCGCGAAGCTGGGGTCCAAACAGTGGCACCTCATCAATAAGCTGGAAAGTATTTAGTGTCGTTTGAAAACAATCCCACATCTGCTTCTCTGCTCTCTTGCACGTTGCGGAGGATGCTAAGTAGTTCGTGTCGTGTAGCGAGTACATTTCCATTGCTAACAAGATGTGAAGATCTAATGGACCCAAGGTGGAAGACCAAAGAGGCCATTTTCTTTGCACTTTGAAGAATAAAATTAGAACGATTTATCTTCTTCTTTGGACTCCTGATTCCATTCACCACGGTATTTAGGTGTAATTAAGAACCATCATGACATGCGCGAGTGCCATTTCTTAGCTTTTTATCTGCTACTTTGACCAGGACATTCAGGAGGAGGATGTGAGAACGACGCGCGGCGTGCTGGACTTCCTGTTCGGCAGGTTCAAAACTTGTGGCAACTGTCGTAAGTGATCTTGTCTTTTTTCGAGTCACTGTGCTGGCTTTTAGAATGTTCTTTGGAATTTCCGCAACATAGCATCATTTCGCCACTAAATCAATCCACAGTTTGCGGACGACCGAACCGTTCCGGAGAAGCGCGATTTCTTGGTGGAGAGTACACGAAATCGCACGAATTCCCGTGGCTCGCGAATATCCACGTGAGAGCTCAGTTGATTTTCAGCGGGGTTCTGATAAACGATCGCTATGTCCTCACGGCAGCCAGTCAGCTCATTGGGTTGGTAGAATATCGTCTTTAATCCTCGGACGGGGAGCAGATGAGGCAGTCAGAGCAAGAACGGACTAACCCACATTTTTTTCGAAATTGAATTAGTAGAAATAACGTATTTCAGTAGGCTCTACTAACCATATAAAATAGGGAAAAAAATTTTTTTTTAATGTGGGTTGGTCCGTTCTTGCTCTGACTACCTCACTGATATAGTGCACACCGGATTTTAATATGTAGTTTATATTATACTCTTATATCTGTGGGTGAGGTAAAAAATGTGATGTTTTTAGTTAACCCTTGTACGGAATTTGCAATGTTACACGGACAAATAAATTTGGGGCAAATTGGCCTAGTAGGGTAAAGGACCCAATTACTGGCTCCCAACCCAATTACTGTCACCTTAAGCTATTTTACTCAAACGTTTATTTATTCGTTATTTTAAATAAAATAGCTTAAGGTGACAGTAATTGGGTTGGGAGCCAGTAATTGGGTCCTTTACCCTATCATATATTTGCAGGAAACAAGCATACAAAATGAAACTCAGTCGAATTAATTATTGCGATTTAATATTTTAAAAATTTATTAAATTTCTTCAATAAAAAAGTATAAAAAAAATTTATTATTATTATTTATTATTATTGACGGTTATTAGTTATTTAAAGATATAAAGGAGTTTCAGTCCAAAGTACACATTAGTAAAGAAGGAATGAATATTTGCGGCTCGATTTTGGGTCAAAACGACCCACTTTCCTTACACTGGTTAAGAAAGCCAATGTATGTCATTTTTTTGCTCGCTTGCATGGGTGTAAAAGTGGCGAATGTCGGTTCAGTCTTTCCGCCAGAAACAGAAAATCATGGACACGTATATAGTTTCTGCAAAATTCCTAACGCCAATTAGACAAAAGCGACAATTTTCAGATTGGCCCTTTTTGAACTCGCCCACAGATATGCTACTCTGACCTTGATACGATTTAAAGTTCTTATCTTCTTAAGAAATTAGTGCTAATAATAAGATCAACATTAGCCCCGCATACCCCAAGCGAGGGTTAAACAATATATGCGCTTAATAATGCGAATGCCTGTTTTTCATAGCATAACTGCACCAGAAATAAAAGTATCCCTTGGAGAGTATGATCGCTGCAGTTTAGATGTGTCATCTGCGAGAGTCAGCGCAGAATCGATCACTCTGTACCCAGAATATAACCCAGACTCCCAGGCCCACGATTTGGCGTTGATAAAACTGAGTCAATCGATCAAATTCGAGAGGAGAATATCGCCTATCTGCTTGCCGAATCCAGGTTCGTATTAGAATTCATAAATTAGAACTGATGGCAACGATCAGTGGCGAATTTAACGGACGGCCGATGAGCAGTTGCCGTTTGGGCCCCAGGCCAGAAGGCCCACCGGGGCCCAATCTTAAAAAAATTGATTTTATCCAAATACCACATTTTTTCTGTACTATTACACTTGGTCCGTTTTTGGTAAACTACCTCTTCATTTTATTGAAAAAATGGGCCCGTCGGAACATTTGCCACCTGGGCCTTTTTCCTTAAATTCGCCACTGCCAACGATTCATACTGTCTAACTTAAGCTTTGAACGAATGAGTTGGGATTAGAAGAGGTCTTGCCTGCAATTCAATTTCGTACAAAAAGGGCATTTTTCTCGGTAAACGTGCAGTGGTATAAAGAGACCTTAAGCCAATTAAACGAAGCAATCTTTTTTAAAATTAAAAACGAGTGTTGCGAAGAAGACGTGGGTATATTTCGTAGAACAGCTCTCCCGCTGTGATCTAGCTGCGCAGCATGGGATACTTGCAGCAATTTTGGGAAACTCAATTAGAGAAATGGCGAGCTATCTTCATAATAAACGTCACAGCGCTTGATTGTGATTTTCAGCGAAGTAGAGGGGAAGGGAGAAATAAAACGGTTGGGCAAGTTATTCGAAGCTTTCGGTGCGGGATTCTGGTACTGTTCTAAGTCTAGACCCGAGCATTAGTTTCGAGTATAGAAACGCGTAGAGTTTACGAGCCAATAGAACGTGATTTTGATAGAATTCTTGACATTCCAGGGTCGACTTATCTAGGACAAGTGGGAACCTTAGTTGGATGGACGGCGAGGAAAACGGACGACAGGAACAACAATCAGACCTGTCGACCGCGAAAATTAGGTCTACCGATTTTAGGTCACAACGAATGCATAACGTCTGGTGTGAATCCCGCGAATTTTCACAACGACTCTGGTTGCGCTGGTGTTTTAGGAGGGAATTCCATCGTATGTGAGGTATTTCAGAAATTCTAGACATATACAAGATGATTTATTCGAAAAATACTTTTCTGAAATCGACGAATAAGTCCTTTCAACTTCCTCGACTGTCCACCATAGGGTAGATGTTCCAATTACTATCACTTTATTTATTTTACTTAATAAAAACGTAGCGTATAAAGATCAATATACAAAAAATTTATTATTAAATTGGGCCTGTTCTTAATAGTGAGATAATAATATTAGAATATTATAAGAATAATAATAATAATAATATTAAATAATTTATTAAATGATTAATTTATTAAATGATTAATTGAATAATTGAATACGTGAATACTTGAATAATCGAATAATCGATTACTTGAATAATTGAATAACTGAATACTTTCATAATTGAATATTTGCATAATTGAATAATTGAATAATTGAATACTTGAATACTTGAATAATTGAATACTTGAATAATTGAATACTTGAATACTTGAATAATTGAATAATTGAATAATTGAATAAGAAGAGTAGAACAGACCCAATTTAATAACATTTTTGTACACTATTCTTTATTCGTTACATTTTTCTTAAGTAAAATAAATAAACTGATGGTCATAGGGACACTGGCAGTAATTGAGACTCATCTACACGAAATATCTCATTTACGTATTTTTCAGAATGACGTGGGCTCCTCCGTGCAATACCGTTCATATGCAGGTGTTTATGATCTTGTCGGTATGTATGTACATTAACACGTACCGTATAACAACGTGAATTCTTAACGTAACAAATTATTTTTAGAGGAAAATGTATGGAATAATATTCACTGTAGAAGTAAAGTGGATAAAATTTGCTCGTTCAAAAAACAATTCACGTATTTTTATTATAGGTATAATCTCGGATGCAAATAAATGTGACGGCGATGCTCCGGGAGTTTCGATTTTCACAAGAATTGGTCCCCACCTTAACTGGCTATTGCAACAAACCAAAGATGCGTGCTACTGCCCTAAATGATAATAAATAACAAAACGCTTTTTTCTCATCAAGCATGTGTATACAATTAAAAAATCGTTTACTTGTGTACAGGAAGTTTTAGATTCATATTTATGTAAATCTGTTTGCCTGGCACAGTCTATGACGGGAGATAAGAAAACTCTGACAGAAAGAATCTGTGAGTTCGAATTTATTAATTTATATCAAAGACTTTCTATTCTTTCTTACGAAGTATATTGATTAAGTTTATACAATCCGAAAGATCCTGTGTAAATTGATATTTATTTTGTTAATTTTTGGTGCCCGATGAAGTATTTTGTAAAAGAAATAATACATTTGACAGAATGAAATAATGTAAATACACTGTTTTTCATAAGTATTATGACACCTACTGTATTTGCAAAAATCTCTTAATTTAAGATACCAAATAAAATGATATTTTCTAGAGTCCTTCAATAAATTTGCAACGTTCTTCACAATTATTCCACACGCTATTCCTAACACTTACGAACGGCAGTGTAAATACGACGCGTGATCACTTTGTTGTATGAAATTTATTATAAATGTTCGATGCCGTAACTTACACTATTTTCTTGGCGTAACCGCGTACAAGTGGACGGTGTTTTCTCTGATAAATTAATTCGGTACAATTTTCCATGATAGTAATCTAGACGAGCAATTTAATATTAACACATAGTCGCGCGTACAAATAACTGTACTCTTTGTGCAGCGAAATCACTTAAATCTAATATGCACATAGTGGATATATTGCTTATTATTAACATTAACGGCGATGCATTCGTGAATAACAAATGTTACATATAGAATTATAACTTTACCTTGTCCTGCAACATTTGATCATGCGCTATATCGAAAATAAAGATTATACTTATTTTAATGCTAATACTGTAATAAATGTATGTATATTACACCCAGAGGACTTCGCGCACAAATGCATAATATAAGTTTAGCGCCACTCGCTTTATACTGTGTTATGCTTTCTGAAATGTAAATAAATTATGCACCAGAACAATCTTGATTACATTAAAAGAGAAATATTGGGAAATATAAATATAACGCGTCGCATCGATATATTACCCCGAGGATGATTATCCGTTTAATAAACGTGATTCGAAAAAACCACTTTGTTTATCTTCTTGTAGAACTATATTTACATCTGTTTCGTATCTTCTTCTTTTACCTTTTGGCAACCTGAACAACGTAACTGATCAAGTAATAACTTAACAAAGCCTCGAAGAAACAGATTTCATCGACCACCGCTGCCAATTCTCATTTCAAAATAAACGAAAAGGAGCGGGAAAAGATGAGAAATATAATGTTTGTACATGAAGTATAATATTTCTCGCTAAATGAATTCTGACTTTGAACCAATAGTAATTAATCGTACAATAATATTCCTTTGTGTTTCGTAATATGTTCGAACATATTTATGAAATCGAGAAATGATCGATTAAGTACACAGTGAAATTACCTTTTAAATACTTCCAACCTTACTGTTCTTATTACATTAACGTTGTAATGGACATTACAACAACATTATAGTCGACTGATAGGGCGATTGCAATTAATTTTAATACTGTAAGAAAATAACTTATGTCTAGCGGGAGAGATATAATTATTTAAATGGTGTATATTGGATAACAACGTGCAGCATTCTATGCGGATGAATTCATAGATAATACGTGACCTTATTTACTGAAATAAAAAATTGTGGTTATTGATACCAGATAAGATTACTGAATAGTGAATACACATTGAAAGATAGCAAAATACTTTACTGCTATAAATTCTAATAAAGTATCCCATCGCTCTGTGGCAATGCATTCTATATGTACGGTAACGATCAATGGAGCAATAATAAATAATTCATTTGTTAAAAATAAATTCATATTATGCCGTAAGTATAGTTGAATACAAAATATGTTACACATGGAGTGCTATTATACAGTTGCTTTAAGGTATTTCATACGTTACATGTATTAATATATGACGTGGGTAACATTTGCATTACACTGTGACGTGACAGCTTCTTCTAGTGTACAATCGAGCTTACGATAGTTAGCTGTGCTCGGGCGCCGTCTCCCACGGTTATTTCGTGCTCTCCGACCTTCTAATACGATAGCTAATATCTGAAACACGTAAACATAGCGTATGAGATGTTGTTTTTAAACCTTTATACGGTAGAATTCCAATAATCCGGCACGCATAGCCCCGGCCATGAGTGTGCCTTACGAATGCCATTCAACAACCATCGGGAATCATTATTCCGATAAGGAAGTCGCTGTCGCGTGCATCGACGCGTGGCATCGAACAGTTGACGAATAAATTACATTATTAAAAACCGAGGCGACGCGAGCCTAGACGCGAGTGCGAAAAGAAGTTGCGCCGAGGCGAGGCGTAGTGAGAGCCTAGCTTAAGTCCCTAGCATGCCGGGTCACCGGAATTCTACTGTAAACGAAACAAGAGACTACGTAATTTCGTTTACCTTCTGTTTATTGTGATAACCGATGTACGCGGCAATAGAAACCATAGAAATAATAGTAAAGTAAGTGATAAAGTGTGATTCATCATCAGGTCTTATACTGTGAAAGGAAGCTGTGGTATCCTTTCCTCCTGAAACTCCAAGTCCACTTGGATTTTGATCACCTGCAAACAAATGTATTAAAGACACAATGTCGACTTGTGTAAACGCAGCCACTTTAAAGTTTCAGAATACTTCACCTGCTTCGATGGGCTGATCATCATTCTGATCTGAAAACCGTGATAAACAACTCATTGTACGTTAAATGATTAAGTACACGTTAAACTAAAGCCTGTAACGTATTTACAAATTATTACCCAATCCTTCCTCTTCCCTGAGACTCCACTCTCCTTGATTAACAGAAGGGTCATGATCCTGGGTGTTTTCTGATAGCGTGCTTGTCCTGATATCGTCGTTAGCATCTTTTCCACTCTCCGCAAGCCCATTGTTAACATTGTTAGTACTGGAATGAACAGCCTCGGAGGGTTTATGTAGATTATCAAAAACATTAGCTAGGTTGATATTAGGCGGTGCTTCTTTCTGATCTTTCGACGCAGAGGGGCTATTATTATTGCTGGTCTCGTGTGTCTCAACAGGATCAGCGTTCGTCAGTGGAGAAGGTTTGGAAACGGATGTTTCAGACAACTTCTGCATTGTTTTCGGCAACAACGTCTCAATTACAGGTTCTGATTTCGTTATTACTGCTGAATTAATATTAGAAGGATTGTTTTTATCAATGTTCGTCTCTTTGTTAGCATCTTTCCCTGTCGTATCTTGTCTCAAACTCTTATTTGGCTCAGGTCCAGGAACTTTCGACTCTACCCTCTGCTCCACTTCGGTAGCTGTATTCTCTTTGGCTAAAACATTCCGCTTTTTGCTATCGTCGATACTTTTACTCCAAGCCAATATAGCACAGAGCGGGTTAAATGTCTCGTCCATATTAAAACACATTCCGCCGCATACCTTGGAGTTTTTTAAATGTAAAAACGATAACAGCGGCTGTAACTTTTTATGTGAAAACACTACGTCTTTAATATTTTTACAAAACGTAGTTTGACCCTCTTCGCCTCCCTCAGGGAAGAACTTTTGAATGTACGAGTAAAACGTAGATGTGTTATTGAATGGCTTCAGTGATTGACTAGCATCACGAGCTTTGTACCACGTGTCGTAAAGCGCAAGACACAAGAATGTGTTTGCATTTTCGAACGACGAGCTTGGACTTTCCTCTGGGTAGGTTAGATTGGAGCAAATCTTTGTGATGTTACTGTCGTACAGATAATTTGGCACGTCGCCTTGAAGAGCCGAGTCCTGTTTCATGACACCTAGAATACTTTGATGTATTGGTACACTCGACACGCTTGGCACTTGTGCGAAATAAAGGAGGAAAATGACAGTACCGAGCTCGTAGAATGAACGAGCCGTACGCTTTTCCATTATTCTATTTATCGAACCGACGTTCCCTTCGAGGTAAATGTAAGACGTCAAAACACTGTATTTCTATCGTTTTTCAAACATTCTGCCTCGTCTTGTCGACTAGGAATTGCGGTCTTTCTGGAATTATTTTATTCCACACCAATTCCAATTATTTGTATCGTTTTTACTGCGTATACGATATTATAAATAGCTTATTACGATCTCCGACTATACCAAACATAACCTCTTACGATTCAGTTTATTCAATGTAAATCTGTCCATACACGAATGTCACAATGTGCCGCAATCTGTGGGGGTGCGCTAAGTTGCATGTATTTGTGTAAATAGATACATACGTGCATGTGTGTGTAGCTACCCTGCAAAATACTTGTCAACCCCACTTCTGCCTCCCTAGACGCGCTATGGAAAACGCACTGATATATCAGTGGTTTTCGCCCACGATTCTGGCATCACTGGCTATAATGACGTTATGCAAATTATGCGTCGCATAAGGGCGCTTGCCGAAGGGACGCTAAAAAACTATGTTGCACGCTTAATAATAAAGAAATCCAACTCTCACAGAAACAAAATGTAAATGTAATTCTTTTTCTTGGATAAATATACAGGGGGGACAGACCCTCTCTTTCTAGCGCCAGGGACTAGAAAGAGAGGGTCTGTCCCTCCTGTATATCTTTCTCCTTCTATCGCCGTCTACATTTTTTCCTATTGCATGCTTCCTCCATGTTTATATGCTCTAAGGTACGGGTAAATCGAATAACTGCAGGTTATGCATGTCGAATGCACAGATGAGGTATGGATACCTCGTCTGTGATACGATCTCTCATAAGATGTTAGGTCAGCGTGGGGCGGAAATAACTTATCCGGTAGTTATTTTAGCGGTGGGGGAACGCCAGCATGCGCGCGATAGCGCCGCGACGTCGAACCAATCAACGCCAAAGTGGGAAATGAAACGGCGCCACCATCGAGCCAAATTAACTAGTCAAATCAAGTGGCCGCGGCCAACCAGCGTCGCCGGGGAATCGGTTCCCAGATAGCACACCTCGTCTTAGAGACGTCTAGTTTATGTCCATTTTACGTCTGCACGTCTTGATTGGTAACAAGACGTCTTTAAGACGCCTTTTGGTCGTCTTTAAGACTTTACCAGACGTTGTGCTATCTGGGAAGCAGCGTAACCAGAGTTAACCATTTCATTTCCCATTTCCCCACAACGATGCTTCGAGGCTCCTATAACGTTAGATTGCAAAAAATAAATTAATATGTTCTTACATATAAACTATTTTCTCTATTGCTTATCGCAGAAAATTAATGAAATATCGATTCTACAAGAATAATTTATGTATTTTCAGAGTTGCGTCAGAAAATATAACCCATTGCATTCTTATGCCAATAATCTTTGGTATTTAAAACATGCAAATCCTTACCGCAGAATTTTAAATTTTACAGAATTTACAAACCAGCCTTTAAACCGTTTCAACGCACGTGTATTTCTCACATGCGTAACCTACATTCGCGTTTCGTTTAAATAGTATCTTTTAAAATAGAATTTTCCAAGCAAAGAAGGAGTCAATTGTTTACCTACTCGTTTTAATTTTGCAGGTATATTCCATAGTAAATAATACAACATTATACAGAAGTTTCTTTCATTCTTCCGAAACGAAGCATCAAAATTAAAAGGCACTTTCATTTTTAGATCATGCTCCACATTTTCGGAAGAATTCAGACCGCCGACGTAAACAGATAATATTTACACGTCTGTATTTTACACTACGCGTTTATTTATACATTTGGTTATTTGTATTAAAACAGGAAGACAAGGTACATATAGCATTACAATTTAACTTAATAAATTTCACCCATAAAGCTGCATAAATTTTCATTATAAAATAGTCAATAACAATTACTGTGCAAGTAAAATTAACTTTTCATAAAGATTAATTTATAATATAAGCAGCATCATCATTTCATTCCTCTTTTCATGGCATAAATTTTACATGAAACATTAATTAATCATTCCATTGTTCTTCGATACGTTTTATCTAAGAATTAATACAACGAATTTTATGTTCATTTTATACAGACAAAATAGTCTCTCAAATATTCGACGAATCTCCTAAAAAAATGCAATTAATAAATTCAGACAACGAGTCGCAGAATCAAAATAATGTTGCCGGCACTGAGAAAGTACAAATGAAAAAACAGCTTGGTCTTTTGGAGGGCATCGCAATTATTTTAGGAATCATATGTGGTTCAGGTAAACATTTCTACACAATTTGCAATGTTAACATATAATGAGTAAATACATAAAACATATAATCTTTATCTTAAACATAATTCCTGCATTTGAAGCTATACATAAGATTATCGCATCCTGAAATAAAATTTCTCTCATCTCTTCATTACATCCCGACTATTAATGGTTATTAAAACACAAAATATGCTCGTCATCTTTAAATGTAGATAAAAAGAATAATAATAAATACGTTTGCAATTATGAATCTGCTAAAAATGGTTTCAAACGATTAATTTAAATGTTACTAAATCACATTATTCTTATGTTAAGTATCAAGGATGCAAAATACATCACACTTTGTAAATATATTACACTCCGATCTTTATAAGTATATAATAATTACAACTAACTCTGTACTCTGCAAATAGAATATGCATAAAGCGAAATAATTATTATGCTTGTATAGGTATTTTCATTTCACCGAAAGGTGTAATTACGGAAGTAGGAAGCGTCGGTGTATCATTAATTATTTGGGTTCTATGTGGGTTACTTTCTATGATCGGGGCATTATGCTACGCTGAGTTGGGAACTTGTATACCTCGTAGTGGTGGAGATTATGCTTATATCTACGAAGCTTTCGGAGCATTACCCGCTTTCTTGTATCTATGGGCTGCTAACTTAATCTTTGTGTAAGTTATTTTCTCTAAAACAAAGAGGGGACTACTAGATCGAATATTGCTTAAGATATAATTCTAACATCACCGCGCCTCTGTTCGCAGGCCAACTACAAATGCCATCATGGGATTAACTTTCGCTCAGTATGTTTTGCAACCATTTTTCCCAAATTGTGCTATTCCAGACGACGGTGTACGATTGATAGCAGCAGTCACTATCTGTAAGCTACTTTTCCTGCCTGTAAATTCTTATCAATGAAGCTTTTCATACAGTTTTACATTTTTAATAGGTCTACTCACATTTGCAAACTGTTTCGACGTTAAAGAGACATCTAAGATGCAAAATGTATTCATGTTTGCGAAGGTGGGCGCTTTAATAGTTATAGTTATCGCTGGATTGGTTTGGCTGGCGTTAGGTAAGTGTAATTATAATTTGGAGCTGGAGCAACAGCAACAAATCTCATGTACTAATTAATCATTCGCCGCAGGTCATACGGAGAATTTTGAGAATGCATTCGACAATACAATTACGGATCCTGGTAAAATCGCAGTGGCCTTCTATTCTGGTATATTTTCATATTCCGGGTGGAATTACTTGAATTTCATGACGGAGGAATTGAAAGATCCTTACGTGTACGTGACGCAAAATCTAAAATTCCTGTATACTTTTGTTCGCGTGAATAAATATAAATTTCACTTTTACAGAAATTTGCCGCGAGCTATTTATATATCGCTACCTTTGGTCACGCTCATCTATGTATTGGCGAATGTAGCTTACTTGTCGGTTTTAACACCAACCGCGATGATTGCTTCTCACGCGATAGCTGTGGTAAATACTAATTTCTTTCATCCTTCATATTTTAATTCGCTGAAAAAGGCATTGCACACCAATGTTTAACGGTATAGAGAGAAAAAAGCTAATGGGATGAGTTTCCATTAGACTTTCGGGGACCAACTTCTTGGCGTAATGGCCTGGATAATACCGGTAATGGTGGCTGTGTCCGCATTTGGAGGATTGAGCGTCCACATTATGACATCGTCTCGAATGTGTTTCGTTGGCGCCAGGAATGGTCATTTCCCATCGATGTTAAGTCATATTAACGTTTCGAGATTTACACCTGCGCCAGCCTTAGTCTTCCTTGTATGTCCATGCAAAAGAATATACATTCCATTCATGCGTTAAGGTGGAATCAGACGGCACGTGAATCGGCGAGCTTGCTCGGCTCGCCCAGGTTCGGCGATTCGGCTTGGCGAGCATGCCTCTGCGATCCATGACCGATCAAACGGCACGTGGGTTCGGCGATTCACGTGCCGTCTGATTCCACCTTTACAAACTCCTGAATGAATATTACGATAAACATTGCGTTGTTTCATTTGCAGTGCATCTTGTCTTTGGTAATGCTGTGTACAAGCGACATTTTTGTGTTGATCACTTACTGCAGCATAGTCGAGTCATCTTTCATTATGCTATCCGTAGCTGGCGTTTTATGGCTTCGTTATAAGCAACCCAATATGAATCGACCAATTAAAGTGAGTAACTCGATAAGCGCCATCACAAATCGCTGATTACTTACATCGGTCCCTATGTTTTACAGATGCCTTTATGGATTCCAATCACATTTGTGGCTATATGCGCATTTCTAGTATTCGTTCCCTGCTACGAAAGGCCGTACGAAGTTGGTATCGGTGCTTTGATAACATTGTCCGGCGTTCCAGCTTACCTCATTGGCGTCAAGTGGAAGAACAAACCGATATGGTTCCAACAAATTAATGGTACGTAACATATCTGTATCGTACTTTTATTATAGCACTAGCTTAAAGCACCCGGCTTTGCTCGGGTAAAAGCAGACTGTGATGGTGAAATAAGGGGAAAAGGGTGGGATATCCAGATTTCAAGGAAGTCCATATTTTCCGCAGGGTTCTAGGAAGTAGTTATGCAAAATTTGGTTGAAAAAATCGGGATAAAAAATATTCTATATGTTATTCCTGGTCCTAGACTACGTGTATACAAAATTTCAGAAAGATTCGTTGCATAGTTGCGACGTGATTGAGTAACGAACATCCAAACACACTTTCGCGTTTATTATATTCGTAGAAGTAGGTAGTAGAATAATTCAATGACTCTAAAACTCTCTATCTTTTCAGTTAAACTTACTCACACCGTGCAAAAATTATTTATGTCCGCCACTGAAGAACGGGACTTTTGAATTTGAATATTACAAGTTTAATAACCAGTCGAATTGTACTCAACTTGGATCTGTCTTATCGCCCTAATGCTAACTGTATCCATAATGGTAACCTGCGTGTTGCTAACAATTACCACAGTACTGTGTTCTTTGTAAACGGACGTTTACTATGTACATATAAGATAAGTTGCTCTCTAGCTTATACAATTATTTATCGTCATTTACGTTTATTTATTTTGAGAAGTTGTAACTGCGTTGTATTCGGTTATATGAAGTGGTTGTATTTTAGTAATTACTTGTCATAATTTGTATACACTTTTGCGTGAGTACTTAATAATTTTATATAATCATGTGTGATAATCTATTTTTAAAAGTATTGATATGCTTTCTATGCTGTATATTCTACTATACTAAAGAAACATTAAAAAGTAAACGTTACTTGCAGAAATCGAACGTCTGCGTTAAACGATTTTATTAGAGCTGTTAAACATGCTACTGGTTAATTACTGCGCGGAAATAGGGTTTTAAAATTCTCTTGAATAACCTCGAGCAGACTGCTATTAACAAGAAATGATTTCATCGTGCATCCTGTGATATGAATAATGTATATTGAACTTATACGATGTTACATATTAATACAAAATAATTTCAATACTTTGGATATTTTCATTCGCCCTGTTATTTTAAAATAAATACTTTAGCTTCTGACAAGAAAGGCGGCAGAAAAGACAAGATGATGCGATTTATTACTTTGGGTAAATTCTCTTCGGTACGACTGTATTTTTAACTAAGGCTGGGACTATTTGTCGAATTTTTCGGTATTTGAATATTCGAATACTTCAGTTGCTCAAATATTTGGCGAATATAATTCGAATATTCAAGTACTCGAAAGCTATTCGAGTATTTAAGTATTATTCGAATACTTAAATATTCAAAGAATAATATTTGAATACTCAAATACTCGAAGTATATTCGTAGCATTCGAATACTTGTAAAATATTCGAATAGTCATTCTCCGATATGACTATATTTTTCAGTTACAAGGAGTTAGAAGTAAAATACGCCGTGACTCATTCATAACATATGTATTTATTTACACATCTGAATTTTGTATGCGCAGGGGTACAGTAGAACGTGTTTCTCTAAATTAATTTCAACAATGCAGCGTGTCTGTATAGAATATGATTTATACATATTTCGCAAAGACGTTTAAACATCACGCCGCTATTAAAATGTGAAATAAATAATGGAATGTTGTACACACTTCTATTCTTTACGAGAGGACTATAACAACAGTAATTTTACATACAGAGTTTGACAAATCCATAGAAGTCATCCATTATTGTTCTTTTTTATATAATTCAACATATGATGTACATAGATTAATGTATATCTTCCGGATTGAACATCCCCTGGAAAGCGAAATCAGAGAATTGCTTAATATCCAAATTTTTATGCGGCCTTAAAATGTATCAAATATATCGATTAATGATTCGCAAGGAATTATTAATTAAAACACTTTAATTAGAAGAGAATCGATTCCAGTTAAATATGATAGAGAATCAATGCAAACGAACGGCTTAATTTCATTTTTATAAATAAAGCAAACGCAAGAATTGCGTAAAGAATGAATAGAGATAAATGAACGCCTGTGATAATTGCTGAAATATTCTATATTCTGACTAATCGACGCTCAACTCAAACCGTTTAATCTAGGAACGTGAAATTTGGAAGGTACATTATCTTCATGGTGTAGGCGCCCACTGAGGAAGGATTTTTAGAAATTCCGTCCCCAAAGGGGTGAAAAGGGGTGAAATGTATTTTCTCGGATTCCTTAATATCTTTTAGGCCCGATTAGATATCAACTTGGTTCTTACTCACAAATATTGCCCACACAAATACCTAAAAACCAATTTCAGGATTTTGCCCTAATCAACCCCTAAGGGGCTGAAAAGGAGTAAAATGTATTTTCTCGGACTCCTCAATATCTCTTAGCCCCAATTAGATATCAACTTGGTTTTTATATACAAAGGTTTCCCACACAAATCCCTAAAAACCAATTTCACGGTTTTGCCCTAATCAACCCCTAAGGGGGTGAGAAGGGGGTGAAATATATTTTATGAATTCCTCAAAATCTTTTAGCCCCAATTAGATATCAACTTGGTTCTTACTCAAAAATATTGCCCACACAAATGCCTAAAAACCAATTTCAAGGGGGTGGTGAAAACGGCTAAAATCTGTTTTCATGGAGTCCTTAATATCTCTTAGGCCCAAAGCAAATCGCAAGTATATTTTGCTAGTAGACCGATATAATCTTACCTTGGCACGTCTCAGAATGGAGTCTTTGCTAGCATCGTAAGGATGATCCTTACTGGGGATTTCCAAGACCGACGGTATAGGTTGTGTGTGACTATCAATTACATGGCGAATCAGTTCTGCAACCTGGAATACATCCAAAAAATATTTAGTCACTCATTCATTGCAATTACAAATAAACAAATAGTCTAAACCGACATTCATTTTACGAACTCTCTAGATTATAAAGAAACTCGGCGTTAGTTATCCAAACGATGAATGTAATACTCACATTCTGGTTAATAAGAATAATATCAATATCGTCTCGTTTAATGAAACGCTTAAACGTGTCTTCAATATCGCTGACCGCCGAATCTGCAAATAAAGCAAGCGGGACTTGAATAAATTCTCCGCACAGTTTTACATTTAAATTAATCCAGTTAATCGTTAACGAAGCACAAAAGCGCTGCGACTCGTTAACTCATGGTATTATCAGTATATTTTTCCAACATACAGTGGCATTAGAATTTCGTGAATTTTCACAGAGCAAAATTTATTTAACAGCACATACTTTTATCAACAACCATGAAATTCGGCTGCCGATGTTTATTTATCTCGCCAACTCCGCCCAAAAGGAATCCCACGCAAGTGTCCTAGAATAAAGCTCTCGTGAGTACCTTCCAATCTAAAATTCCGTATACTCTCCATTTACCTCGTCTCCGATCACGGCGAGAAGTTTACCCTTCCCCGCGGAATGAAGAGCCATTATCGCGAGAGAAATAAGTGTAATGCAAAAAATTCAACGCGACAGTTGTACTTAATACAACGAATATTGACGACGCATCAGCTGACACAAGTCACGCCTATGTACCTCGCTGCTCAAACATCACGTGCCAAATTTGCCCGATCGAGGAAGTAGCGGGGGAACGCTGATTACGTAGAATCGAAAAGGTTCCGAAACAGGCTGACGTTCTATACGTATTTAGTTATCTAAATACCCACAGTGCGACAAGCTTATCTCGTTTCTTTCTAACATTATCGATCGAAAGAAGAAAGAACGATATAGCATTTGATAATAGACGATAGGCGACAGACGAAGCCGAATTTTCATAAAAGAAATTCTTCTCGCATAAATATTCAGAAGCCTCTAGGTAGTTTATTCCGCTAAATTTCTATATACATAATCATTCGCTTTTAATCGCCTCCTCCGCTGTTTATTAAAAACAAAGCCACACTTCGAGAATATCGAGATTCCCGTCGATAAGAAAGCTCACTTTATAATCCACGCAACTTCAAGGCGATCTCTTTATATGCGCGAACGTGCGTAACGCGTAATGCCTAGGGTTATGTTTCTCTATGTGTGTGTGTATAGAGCATAAGCGATGGCTGTATCTAATATTAATTATGTACGTAAATCGAGAGACGGGGGATCGCGTTAAATGAAATAGTTTTATGCGTTCATCTATATTTTGATATGTAATAACAGACGATTCGGCGATCGTTGAGGATACCTCGGGAACCTCGATTTATACGTTGCACGATTACCATTAGCAATCGCATTATTTGGATTACGATGTTATGGGACTTAGAAGTTGCTGAAAGGTTGTTGTGTATTTTCCTTATTGAACACCGTTGTAAAAATGAATACTCGTAGTGGTGTGTGTGTATATATATATACATATATATATATATACATCGATTTTCGTTGAGAATATAACGAATAGTATGCGTTCTATTAGCTTCCGCTGTTAATTCAAGCCCTTAATTTCTCAAACATGATTGTTATGACCAGCATAACCCCAAGCGGATATCTGTCGGTATTTTAGCACCGCGCGACTGTATATAAAGTGACCTCAATAATATTTCATCGTTAACCTATCAACGCGAATACATTTCCAAGTGTATTTTTCTCTCGATCCAATATTTTAGGGATTTCACTTTTTTTAACATATGCTCGGAGTATTCGCGAGAGCGGGATATCGGTGGATAGAGATTTATAGTACAAAAATATGTCATTTACGAATGATGTCGGTAGTTTTAAGAAAATCGGTTCTGAAGCAATCGTGCGAACGCCGTGTACGATAGACGAGAGTTCGACAGAGTTTATGGCTTTATATAAATACGAGCACATGGGAGAAACGCTGGTAACGCAATAACGAATACGTTAACTAAGTACGAACGTAGGCGGATTCGTGCGAATGCTGCTTTGTGTAAACGTCGCGTTTAATGTTTTATCAATTCAAAATTACTTGCGCAGGTTGTCGGCAAGGAAATAACCGTGGACGAGCACCTCGAGATGAATCGACAAATCTTGGAAGAAGATATTCACGGATCGAAAGGGTCTTGCGAATATTTCGAGGAAAGCATGAACGCGGCATCGCCTATGGAATACTCGGAAGATTCGATATCTTTGGCTGCGAGTAACATTGCTCGGCAGAAATGGCTGCCGAGCGATGCCAGTAAACATAGTTTGCTGGTAAATATTGAATAATATAATCTTTTTTTTATATTGCCTCGATATATGTGTCTTGTATATCGCTTGTTTTCTGAAATTCAATAGTTAGCGGAGTTGGAGGATAGCGACTACGAAGTAGAATGTCACAAAGTAGCTAACGACGATCAGGATGGGGACGAAGAGACAATAGCCACTTTTGTAACTGCCTCTGGTCAACAATTAGCGCTGTATGCGGTCGAAGATTCAGAAGAAATCTTCGCCGTAGCGATGTACGACGAATCTGGCGAACCGCCAACAAACTTTCAGTTTCTTATGAAGTATGTATATTGAACGTATAGGATTCTCAATTGCGAGCAGCGAATAACGAGGTTTTCTTTACAGAGCAGACGTTGAAAGGCTAATAGGCGAAGGTGCTGTTAGAACTGTAAAGAAGCCGACGCAAATAAAGAAACAGTTGTTAACTACACAACCGCCGATATTTTTCTCAAAGAGTCAGCTGGCGAATGATATCGTGGTGCATAATGAAAATAAGAGCTTGTCGACTGAAAGTCCGAGGGTGCAGAGAAAGGAGAATGCTTGGGAAGAGAATGCATCTTTGGTGGAGGATTCTGGTTTGAATTTGGGAGTGAAAGAAGTTCCTAACATTATTTACGCAGCTGATGATAAACACTCTGATGTAGCGTACTTGATGATGGACGAGAGTTCTACAAATATTGGTAGGTCGAAGCTATTACGTCGTATGATTTGTGTGTGTGTGTTTAAATTGTTTGTGTAGCATAAGATTTGTGAATAATGGAAATATTTTAATCGGCAGATAATTCGGAAGATTATCAAGAAGACGATGAAAGTGATAGTGAAATTATAGAACAGTCAACGGTACAATACATCTTGTTCGAAGGTGATCAATCCGACTCGGAGCTAACATTCGACGAGATCCAAGCGACCCTGCAGAATTTAAAGGCAGCCGAGTCGAGATCAGCGAAGAAGCAAGAAAATAAAAAGGTCGTTAAAGAGCAAAATAACTTTGGGAATATTAAAGGGACAGAGGCCGCAGATTCGGCGCAGCAGAATTCCGATTACACTCTGCCCAACCATGTTCCCAAGACTTTAACAGAGAGGAAGTTGAATCGCAGAGATAGTCGAGAGGAGTTGCTAGCGACTTTAGGGGATTCACCGATGGATGGGATATCGAACAGCACGAACTTAGATCTGTCGAACGGTTCCATCGAATGTACGTCGCCCGAGTCAACGCAAAGGCAGTGCAAAGCTAAAAGGTCTCGGAAGCAGCAATTGATTTCCGTGAATCGCGAGGACTCGGAAATAATCATACAACCGGCGTCTCTGTTAAGCGAGGAGGACAATAACGTTAGAAAGCGGGGGAAACGAAAGAGAAGAGTGGTGGCTCATTCTGGGTACCGTCAAAGGAGCAGCGACTCGAAAAGAATGAAACGGATGAAGCGTAAGGAAGTGGAGGTTATTGAGATTGATATCGACGAAGACGAAAGCGCGCTTCAATCGAAGAGAGATGTTGTCGAGATAACTATAGACGACAGTAAGGATAAGTACTCTAGCGACAAAGAGAATGAAATAATCATGGTAGGAGATTCCGACGACGAAACACAGCAGTCGAATTCGAAGTCAAGCTTATTGCAGTGCAAGCATTGCTCGAAAAGCTTCAGGCAGCAAAGATCTCTAGAGACTCATTTACGCGTTTGCTCGAAATCCCCGTCGAACACGATTCGGTTTAACGAGCAGAAAGTAAAGCACTCGAACAGAAAGAGCGAGGAGGTAGTTAAGAAGCAATACGCTTGTAAGATATGCCAGACGAAGTTCGACGTGGTAGTGGCGCTAGCTCGCCATGTGCGCTCAGAACATTCTCAAAGGAAGAAACGTAGATTTAGTAAGTCTTCTGTAGAGCGATCGCCGATAGAAGTTGAGGAGAAGAAAGAGCCTGTTGAGCCGAAAAGGCAACTGACCATGATTAAGAAGATTAAGAGAAAAAAAAGCCAACGACCAAATTGTACCTGGGAAGTAAAGAAATTAAGTTGTTCCGATTGTGGGAGATGGTTCCCAAGTGCTGCTTTACTGAGGGCACATTGTCTACAACATGGAACAAAGAAATCTGGTAAATGCTCGCCAAAATCATAAAGATTTACCTTGTTCTTTCCTTTCCCCTTTACCTTTCCTCCCCCTATAATTATCTAAAAAAGAATTTGTACAATTGGTCGAACCGATTCTAATATTAATTAGAATATTCCTTTTCAGAGCAGCAACTACGTAGATGTCAAGTGTGTCAGAAGTTAATAAAATCCAGATTGCTGTTTGTGCAACACTTAAAGAAACACGGGAATATGCAGAAGAACACAAAGCCCATAGCAAATATTCAGAAGAAGTTGCACACCACGAGATCGGTAACGAGCAAAATCACAACGCTGAGAAAGCGAGGAAGACCACGGAAACTTTGATCTCTTTAAGTAATCGCGCATAGAGCTTCTGCAAATCAGTGATCATGCCAGAAACATTGTTACTGTATTATTTCCTTTAATGTGAAATATGTATAATACGATGTTCATACTTCTAATAAAAGATGGACATATTTATATGTTGAAGAAGAGATATCTTTTACTCTGAAATGTATTAGATACATAGGTAACTGTATATAACACTTAGATGTATCATGTATATTATCATCTAATTTTACATTGTCGTATACACTCGGAGTTTAATCGTCATCAAAGACTGACTTTTCTTAATTGATATTCTCGTTTCATTATATAATCACAAAACGAAGTGCCGAAACTTAACGATCATACAAATTTTCAAAGGAATATACAGGCTTGTAGAGTTCTATTAGCAGAGTGCTTGAAAGAAATTAGGTCGGTCAGCCTTTGCTCATAAGTATAAAAGATGTATGATACCGCTTAATTAATGACACGATTGATAAACTGTAAATAAAATCATTGTATTAAAAATACATATACATATATTGTCTGATACACACGTTTCTCTGTGTATAAACGTTTTTCTGATCATTGGGTTTCTGAAACCTAAATAAACTTAGTACTGAAAAGAACTCGTACCTACAACTGTCGCTTTTGCATTTAGTAATTATTTGTAAATAACTTAAAGTACTCAGCGTTGTCCGGGTAAAACTTCGATTATTACATAGGGTCGAGCGGGTGAAATAAAGGGGTGGGGGTGGGATATCCAGATTTCATCGTAGTCTATATTTTCTGCAGGATTCTAAAGAGTAATTATGCAACATTTGGTTCAGATTGGTTAAAAGAATCGGGATAAAAAGTATCCTATAGGGATGCATTCCACTTAAGCCCACGACTGTAGGAATTTCGCGTTCCACTTGCTTATAAGCTGTTGTGAGCTTCGCGGGCGGAAAGCTAGGGTAGATGTCCCAATTACCGTGCCTTTATACCCTTTATATTTAAGGAAACCGTATAAAAAACTCGCATATATAAATAAGGTCGCGCCGGCCCTGTGACCCAGCTCTTAACTCATACTCACAGTCCGCATTCCAGATATTCTATAGTTCAATGGGAGTCCACTATTCTAGATAATTCGCCATTTTATTTCATAAAATTACAACATATACATTATATATATTTCAAAATTGACAAGAACAACAACTGTCCCCGCATTTCTGAAAATTCCTGCCTTAACTTATTTAAAAGCGTTTAATCTATTAATTATCACGTTAGTTATTGAGCATTAAGACTGCTGACACTGATAGGCTTGCAAGCATCCATTACAGTTTTTAAATCATCATCACTTAGATAATTAAATATTTTTTCTGTACACTCATATGGCATACCAAGGAAATTAGAAAAGAAAAAGTGGAATATTTTATCACCTTGTTCCAACAACTCTTTCCTTCTTTCCCCCTTTCTAAACTTACTATTTATCAAAGTAGCGTATATTGGAAATTTTTTTTTATAATTATTTCTTTCGAATACCTGTACTATACTTTCATTTCCTGCGTATATTGCTAATTGACTTATACCTTTCGTCAAGATATCATAAAATGAGATATTACCTATCTTTTCACTCTTCATAGTTGCTACTTCTTTCTCACATTCATTCCGAAAATCACTTAAGTTTTCATCATCGGTACTAAATAATAAATTTTTGTTCCTTGCATATAAATTTGCAGTTTTCACCATAACTGCGTGACGTTTAAAGGTCACAGTCAAGCCTAGAGGAATGTATTCTGTTTCACTCTTAATAGTTATATCCGAACCATGATCTAGGAGAGCTATAACAATCTCGTTTTCCCTCCGTAAACAAGCATGGTAAAGTGCTATTTTACCAATTTCATCTTTAGAATCCATGTCAGCACCGAATTTTAAGAGAACCTCAACAATTTTTAGTTCACCCATTCCAGAAGCAATGTGAAGCGCTGTTATACCAAATTCATCCTTAGAATTGACTCTGGCACCGAATTTTAAGAGAACCTCAACAGTTTTTGGATTTCTCTTTTCAGAAGCAATGTGAAGTGGCGTGTAACCATTTATATCTTTAAAATGCATGCTGGCATCAAATTTTAAGAGAACCTTGACAATTTCTGTATTATCGAGTTCAGAAGCAGTGTAAAGTGCCGTTTTACCAAGTGCATCTTGAGAGTCAATTTCAGCACCGAATTTTAAGAGAACCTCAATAATTTCTAGTTCACCCTTTCCAGAAGCAATGTGAAGTGCTGTGCGACCATCTTTGTCTTTAGAATTGACACTGGCACCGAATTTTAAGAGAGCCTTCACAATTTCTAGATTGCTGCATGCACAAGCCAGGTGAAGTGCTGGTCTCCCACGTTCATCTTTGGAATCGATGCTGGCACCGAATTTTAAGAGAGCCTTCACAATTTCTAGATTGCTGCATGCACAAGCCAGGTGAAGTGCTGAACTCCCATATACATCTTTAGAATCGATGCTGACACCATATTTTATGATTTCATCAACAATTTTCAAACATTCTTTCTCAACAGCCCCATGCAGCAATTTACAATTATTTCCGTATTCAAGGTCGATAGTAAAACCATATTCGAGCAGGTTTTCAACGATCTTCCTATACTCTTTTCCGTAGCCACACACTGCGACATTAAGAACATTCCTGTTGCTTGTATTATTCATATCAGGAGAATGCTTTAAAAGATGCTCAATAATTAATGAATCTCCTTTTTCTACAGCAAGGTATAGTATAGTTTTACCATTCTGATCTTGAGCATCAACGTTTGCTCCATATGTTAAAAATAGCTTAACCAGTTTTTCCTGTCCATTATTAACAGCAATGTACAATGGTGTACCACATTCCTCACCATTATAGGTACACACAGAATTTACATCAACTCCATATTTTAAAAAATGTTCAACAATTTGTAAATTTCCTCTCCTGGTTGCAATATGAAGATAAGTTTTACCATATATTCCTTCAGTATTGACATCAGCACCTTTATTTAAAAGCAACTTGACAATTTCCACTTTCTGCCAGTGAACTGCATCATGAAGTGGAGTTGTGCCATCCTTACTTACAGCATGAATATTAGCTCCGCTAAGTAAAAGCATCTGAACAATCTTTGTGGCACCATTTCTAACAGCAAGATGAAGTGGAGTATCAGAAGACTTTTTGGTTTTGCTATTAACTTTGGAACCATTTAGTAAAATTAGTTCAGCAACCTCTGTATGGTTACGCTTAAGAGCATCGCAAAGTAAAACATATCCATTTGACCAATCTGGTGAGTAAGATAGCCCAAAGCAACTAATTAACACCCTTACTCTTTCTAGTCTGCCTTCACGAACTGCCCCCAACATTGAACTGTAGCTTAAATTCCCATTACCTGACATTTTCCACTAATAAATTACTCCTGATTCCATGAAATAAATTGCCAAACCCGTGTAGGGATTTGTGTTTTAACAAACCTCTCTATAAAGGCGCAATTTCGTTCTGAGCGTCAAAACCAGTCATGATGTCACTTATGACCAGCCGCCAGCGTGGCGTGGAAATCTACTACCGCGGTGTCGGACGAGAGTGGGGCCGACTACGCACGTCTGATTGGTTCAACACCAAAAGGAAAATTCACCGATGCCAGCGCCAAGGCAAGCCAAGTGGAGCGTAGCCAAGTGAGGCCGCAGCCAACCAGCGTCGACAACGAGCTGATTGGCTGCGGCGTCACTTGGCTTGGCGCTGGCGTCGGTGAATTTTCCTCTTGCCGTTGAACCAATCAGACGTGCGTAGTCGGCCCCACTCTCGTCCGACACCGCGGTAGTAAATTTCCACGCCACGCTGCGCGAAGCAGAGGTGCAAGATGTGAAGATTAGGATAATGAATAACTAATAATTAAATGTTACATTATACAAAAAATCTTCAAATTAATACAGATGCAAAAGTCAATTTAGAAAGTATCTTGACTTAAATTACGAAACTTTAAAACGAAGGAGGCAAATTTTAATGCGTAATCCACGACAAAATTGAACTAGCAGTTGAAACGGAAATTTCTTTCCTTCCCCTTGTTCCTTATTTTCAAATACTATTTTCACGTGTAATAGCGCAACGTTATTTTGACGGACAAACTCAACATTGTTTTAACGTTTGCGATACGATCCGTCAATATATTAACAATAATATATATCTATCATCACACAGAATCCTGAGCTCTTCTTAGCATCAGGTGATTACACTTTTCTTTGCTTAAAACTTCAAACTTCCTATATAGCTAAAACCTAACCTAATTACGATAATACCTTGAACGTGTTTATGACCTCGGATGTGTTGATAATCTGAACTATTTACATGCCTCATGACAGCATACTTCTAGAAGAATGCTTACAAAGAAACAATAAAGCACAACTCGTTCAAAGAATCTCTCTCTATCGTCATACATAAAAATGGATATTATAGAAGGATACAAGAGAAGGAGAAATGTGCAAAAATGTGAGTCAGAGGAAAGTGATAAAAGCGAAGCGGAAAGTGGCAATGAATTCGAGCCGAGCGTAGAATGGGACAGCCGTGACAAAAGGGTACTGTTAGACGCTCTCAACAAATACGGGTCTAAGGACATCGCAGCTATATCAAAGATGCTACCAAATATGCCTGCTGAGGCTGTTCAATCGAAGATCTCAGAATACTCGACGATAGCGGAACGCTTGTACGAAAACGAATTGATAGATAAATGGATGGAATGCGGTTTGTACGAACCTGGAGACAGCGTCGTGCCCGAGGCACTGTTATTTATAGGAATGTTCGAAGATCACCCGTCGCCCTCCGAAGCAGGAGGCTACGACTTTAGGTATGCATTTTATTTACTGCTTTTAATAAATCACCTGCGATACATTATGGTACAAATTGTATTCGCTGGTACATCAAGTAATAACGTAATCGTACTTCGCTATTTCAGAGCAATCTATAATTTTCTTTATCGCTCGTGCTTCGAGCGGACATCATTCTTCGACCTATCAGAGAAAGATAGAAATCTGCTCTGTTCCTCTTTATCAAAAATAGAAAAGAAGGTATGGCCGGCATGCCAGAAAGAGATTTGGGAATACGTCGGAAGGGTTTACAATAAGAGGAAGATTAAGAAAGTATATACAGCAAAGAATGTACATTCCTTGTAGTATTATAATTTTAGACGGTTTACTACTGGTTTTCTGTTAGTTCTGTATTGTCCAACAATCTTTCACTGTAATAGAGGTGTATGCTTGTATCAGCTGCTCCGAACATGTACAAGAAAACCTTAACAACATTGTCCAGGAGCAGATAGTAGAGTATACTGGTAAACTTCAGCTAAACATTTTGGTAACAGCCTACACACAAATTTCTAATAAATTCTGGAACTATCGGTACACCAGTAATGAATTTCTGGTAATAAAGTAGCTTTATATTATATTTATATTAATGTTTCAATGCGGTTGCCAGTAAGGGTATTTCAATTGGTCGTTCCAATTTCAACGTATATCGAAATATTGTTTTATCGTAAAGAACGAAAATGAGCAAGAATTAAAATTCGTACGAAATTAATTTATACGGAATGCGTGTGGTAAAATAAAGTAGTTTTATATTTTTCTATTAAAAATGCATTATTTTATACAACGTACCTATCATTTGATTAATGCACTAATCGTTTGGATTGTATACAAGTGATTAATAAAATCTGATAACAGTAAGTCTATAATAAATGCAAAGAATAAAACAGAGCAAACGCAAGTAAACAGTACTAATGATCCCTTTCGCTTTAGCGCGCATCGACTATAAAGCATTCAGTGTTTTTGAGCACAGCGCGATATGCAGCGCATAACAACGCTCTTTGGAGCGTAAAACATCCGTACATATACGTTTATACGCGCGTGATATATTCACATAGATTTCGCACGGCAAAAGGGGTAGAGTGCGGAATAAAAATAATTTCGTTTCAATACTTGGTATTATAATTATTTTATATGAATTCGAAATCTGTAAGACGGGAACGGCATTTAAAGATCTTCAACTCCAATGAAATTTACCTAATTCGCTTAACGATAGTTAATTCTTTAATATTTCCCATGCATCGTCTTCTAGTTTCGAATCCCAACTAGTTGTACGGTTATCAGTATCAAAATTGATTAAAGCCTCTTCTTTAACCTTGTCTCTTGATTTCCTTGCGACTGGTTTAGGCTCCGTTGCTTTTTCGTTACTCTGTTTCACGTCATTGTCCCAATCCCACTCGGCGTTCGAAGAATTTGTAGTTGATACATTGGTTCTAGGATAAAAGAAATTCGTGTTTTATTTTGAAGTCCAGCGTTTTAAGTCTAGTAAATTTTTCCCGATTGTGAATTTAGGGGGCGAGGGGAGTATAAATTAAAGGATTAAATTTCAAGAGCCTGAAAACAGTAGTACGCGAATAAACGATAAAAAATTGTAAAATGCCTTCCAAATTCCCGACTGCGGAATTCTAAAGTGTGGAGCACTCGACATATTCCACACAAATCACGCCGGCTCCGAACGGAAGATTCATAAGCTTACTTTGGCGGCGATGTCTTCATTAAAGACGTCTTTTCGGTCGAATGTGGTTGAACTTCGCTGTTCTGGTAAGCAGCCGGAGAAGTTTGATAATGTTCGTTCGAATTATACTGATTTTGCCCCATCGAATTTGTTCCCCCGATATCACCCCATCCTCTTCTCCCCAAATCTCCAACCTGCGTAGCAAGCATTCAATCGAAACGGGAACGAGAATTTTCTCATTTTCAACTCCAAATGCCGTATTAATGAAATATCAAAGCATCTAGTTAAGATACATTATTCAGCAATCTACCTTTGCAGCTAAACTATTAACATGACTTCCAACGTCTTCCAACAAAGTACCATCACGAACCTAGCGAAAAGGAAAAGGAACAAAACCGAAAATGAAAGTACAACTGAAAAATATCATATAATAAATGCGTGCTTAATAGCTAAAATGATTAGTCTAAAAATAGTAAATGAAATATAATAGATAAGCATGCTAATATCATTAATTTATCTACTAAATGCCAGAATGAAAATTTCTCTCTAAATTAATATACCTTCTGGGTCGCCAGCTCTCCAATTTTAATAGCATTCTCCGTCGCTTTGCTTGCTATTTTCGATGCGGACGAAGAGAACATTGACCATCCCTACAATGTTATATGTTAACTGTAACGTGCACCTATATATTATTAACGATACATATTTAAAAAATGCAATCCGATATTAGTTATTTTACACTGGCTAAAGATGACACCGCATTATCAAAGAATTCTTGCGACGAACTTCTAGACGGCTGTTCCATTTGATACCCAAACCCTCCGTATTTGCCACCCTGGCTAGGTGGAAGATTCCTGTAAAAATATTCACCGACATATGTTAATTCTGCTTGCGATTAACACAAATATTCTAAATAACTCAAACTCACTCCGGCCGATTAGCGTTCTCGCTCTGTTTCCTAACGAAGAAAGCCTCCGTCTGAGTTTTACAAACGCCTGAATTGAAATTTTGGTAAGAACTCGACACATCGCTCTGATATGATGGATACTCTTGTTGATTCGCCGAGTACGTCGAAGGCTGGAAATCTTTAGCTGTCGAGGTGTTAGGACTCCAATTCTCTCCACGAACTAACGTCGCGATCTAATAACAGGATTTATAACTGCATTACGCTGATCATAAAATAGCAAAATATTAAACAAGAATACCGAAGCATCGAGATTTACAATTAAGTGAAGGAAAGCGAGAGCGCAACATTGATAAAATGTTGCAAAGGTCTGCGACCGAGGGTAACAAAGCGCGCTTACCCTATCTCTATACAATGCTGCTGCTTTAGTGTTATACTTCTGCGTTATAGACATATTGTCGTTCCAGTCTGGCTGCGACTCAAAGAATTCGCGAGCATTTTTATTCCCGCCGACTTTCATTTTCTCTAATTCCACGTCCTTCCATTTATCCATAGAGATGGAACGGACGAAGGACAAGTGGACACCGAGTCCCCTGTGTTTGCCCGAGCATTCGAGGCAAATCCATATACCGTACGTAACGGAAACCCATTGCGGATTGTGCGTACCGCATTCAAAGCATCTCTGCGAATTGATGAGACTTAATGATATTAACATATGGCATTAAGTTTAGAGAGCTGAACGGATACATTACGTTATTCTCATCCCTAGGTTTGAGCTCGCTCAAAACTCGTCGAGTCCTCGGGCTGGCCATGATTCGCGCCACGAAAAGTCCAACTAAGTCAAGTTTAATATCTGCTATCCGAATTAAATGTCCACCATACTACACTTGCTGTCTTTAGCTCGCCAATGAAAGTTCCATTTTTTCCGATCTTTCATAGGTAGCCGCGAATGACAGAAACAATCTATTCCGATTAATACCAATTAGTTAGTTGATATTTGTTTTAAATTTTATTTTATGCAGATTAATGAACATATCATTTATATGCGGCCAAATTAAATAACGTATCATCAAGCTTGGTAAAACGATCATTTCATTGGATATTTCGTTCCATATGATGTAGGGAGGCCATCAAGCGGTAACTAAAAATTCAAGTGTGTAGTATGTTACTAAAATCTACCGTTACGATGCGCTGCATTCTAATTACTCCGGAGAATTCTCATTTCCGTCTGAACGCGTTTTCGTGAGAATCTTCCTTAAAGAATAATAGGAGACTTTATTATTGACGATTTGCTAATTTGTTAAGGCTGTAGGAAAATGTGGATTGTTTTTCGTCGTACATTCCCGTCACTCGAAATTAATTCTGCAATTCGGGTTTATTGATTTGATAAAAAAAGAGATTCTCAACGAAACGCTCGCATTATTGTGGGCGGATTCCACTTTCGATGAAATCGCTCGTGATTTTCATTAAGGTAGGTTTTCTTGTACGCGACCGGGCGCGATGTTAAGAGTTTTAAAGTCGTTTTTCTCGAAAGTGAAGTGCGATATCGAAAATGTTACTGTTTGTTTTCTACTTATAACAAGTAAATAAGTCGAGAAAAAGGAATACAATTTTTTTATATTACGCTTCATTTTCGAGAAAATCGACTTTGAAATTCTTGATGATGCGTCCAGTCGCGTATAGGGAAACCTACCCTAATGAAAATCACGGGCGATTTGGGCGTAAATGGAATTCGCCCTATAAAGACCCGCCGTATTGATCAGTGTCTTCGCTTTGAACTAATGTTAAAATTAAAAGTATCTATTTAGACGCATATTTACTGAATAACTGATAAAGTATTATTTACAAAAATACAAAAATATTCCTTGTATTTAATTAGAACACTTCTGTTCATTCTCACCGATTAAATTCTGAATATAATTGTACATGGAAATTGAAGGGAAATTCATAATTCGAAAGTATTTTTCATTTTATCCACATAATATCATACAATTTACATTGATAATTTCGTAAACCCGATTCTGATAACTTTTTACAAACAGAAATGGTATAAATTTAACGGAAAAATGATCGAAGCTGAGTTTAAGGAATACTGCGACAAACGGCTAAAGTACGTCCGCCAATCAAAAGGCAAGGCGTTTGTTCCATGTAAACGGGGCTTATGTAATGGCGCAGAGCGCGTGCGCAACCCCACCCACTGTCCATGACAAATGCAACTTTTACTTCCGGTTGAGTTTGGCCTCCGTACAAGGTTTTTTGGGTTTAGCAGTATTCTTGCGTGGTGCTTCTGTTATCGTACGTCATCCGTGATTTTTCTCACCTGCACTTGCACTTTGCAATTCTATATCTCCCCGGGATATATTTTGTTTGTCGTATGTCCATCCAGAATCTCAACACATTCGGTAAGTACAATATTTTCCGCTTTGTAAATCATCGTATTCCAGAACGATAGTTTTGTCAAAATGGCGATGGCGTCTTTCGCTTGCATCATAGTGCGCAATCGATTAACATCCAGCTACGATTTCTCCGTTTTCCGCTGAGATAATCGCTGCATCCCACGGGAATCTATCAATCCGAACAGAAATCGGAGAAATCTCCACGTAATACGTTATCGCTCGGTTGTTCCAGACCCCTTTGCAGATGCAATCAAGGGTTCAGATGATGATGTCCAAGACGGTCTCGTGCATATAAGGATCCAGCAACGGAATGGTCGTAAGACCTTAACAACGGTGCAAGGACTCTCGTCTGAATATGACTTGAAGAAAATTGTGAGAGCATGTAAAAAGGTAACGAGATCTCGAAAAAAATCGCGCTGCGTACTTCGATCTTTTGTCAGTGTCAGAACCGTTCTAAAAATAGAACCGATGCAAACAACTGTCCAGCGTAGAAGCCTAATTGCACACGACTTTACGAAACTCGTAATTCCTTTTCCTACGCGCGGTATATAACGCTCTTCCCAAGAAAATCGTCGACCCAACGCGTTTTCTTTTTTTAATACATCGAAGAAATATTCGTAATCACTTTGACCTATTTAGAAATGCGGACGAACACGCTTCACCGCGGTCCCCGAATATTTTCTCGAAACATTTCGTTAAATTTATTGATTATTGAAATCTGCAAATTTTTACTGGTCCTATACATAGGTAGACATTTTCCACATTTTATTTCGATAAATCTATCGATTTTCGTTAGTTTCCTTGTATTATCTACTATAATTTATAACACCCTAAATATGGTAGTATATTTTTAACAATATACGCATATAAAGTAAATGGCATATATAAAAGTGATTGTGTAAATCTTATAAATAGTGATTTGAGCCACTTTTGAAGTACAAAATAATTTGTTCACGAAATATTTTAGAAAATCGTAATAATTTAAACGGACGATATAGTAAGTTCGATTTTTAAAAATTTATTTTTATGGTTTGTGCGAATAATCATTAACCACCATCACAATGCTTAGAAAAATACGGGGGGTTAATCGACGGATGTGTAAAGTAAGATTTCTCTGCAGGAGTTTGCCTGCAATGGGACAGTAATCGAGCACCCGGAGTACGGGGAGGTGTTGCAGCTGCAGGGGGACCAGCGAGAGAATATATGCCAGTGGCTAACAAAGTCAGGTCTGGCCAAACCTGACCAACTAAAAGTCCATGGTTTTTAACCAGCAAACACCCATGCCACTATATAAGAACACACCACCTTCATCAACACCTTATCATCTTAAATTATCTGTATCAGTCACTAATACTTGTTGATATTTCGTGAGATATCCTATTATATACACATATATATTTCAATAAAAAAAAAAGAAGATATATATAACGGTAACGATATATAGGCACAATATTCTAATCAGAACATTTGTAAGATTGTAGGAAGCAATACTTTGCAGTCTTATGTTAGGTAATCCACTAAACTCGTCACAATTTAAAGTAGTAGCGATAACTAACTAGTAATTTGAGAAAATACATATACAAGGGATAGATACGCATAGCAACGGATGGATCTTCATTTTGGAATTAGGTAGTATGTATCTCGGCGCTATAGACGTGTTCAGAGAAAGATATAAACGAAAAAGAGCTATTATTTTAGGCTGCTGATTGGCTTAATGCGTGTAATGCCTGAATGCTTTGTTTTCTTTGTACAATAAGGATAACAGACATGATTTTTACATCGTCATCTCGAAGTTTTGTGCCTTTGATTCCACATTGATTGTATTATTTATTGAAATGATCATCTTTTATTGTAATGGATTTATTTTGAGGGAGAATTGCCAACTTTTTCGCTTTTTAAGACAGTATTGACAACACGAGATCAATTGTTTTCGATAATAATGTGGCTGTTCTAAATAAATGGTAATTCACCAGTTTTGCGACTTTCAATACCTTCCCTCCACCTTTTATTTATTTATGTAACTACGGGCGTTAATAACGAAGCAGGAAACGGGCGCGTGGTGAACATTGCTCGGGGAAAGGATAAATGTTAAAGTAATTAAAAGTAAATGTAGAATGCTAATTCTTAATACGAGTACGACTTCGTATATACTAATTGAATTTCATAATGCAATAAAAAAACTCTTAATCGCGAGTTTAATTATCCTTGATCGGTTGTGCGTATGTGTTCCGTAATAATGAATAATTTATGAATGTTTATATAAAGTATACGTTTAATGATCTTCGATGTTGGGCGTTGTAGCATTTACAAGCGCAATATTGATATTTGAATCGAGCTATTCGTTTCGTGTCTAAATAAAGCACAACTTTAATAGCGACTGTTCCAAAAATATATTCTAGAATTTAATTCTACTTACACGCATGTTTGTGTATATTTCCCTCCTTTCTTTAATTACATCGACAAATGAACGTATACGCGAGTAAGTTCAGCGTTAAAATCAGGTTTAGGTTAAGTTTAATATTTATTTATCGATTGCTGGTAAGGAAATTAATTGTCCGGAATTATGAAACACTACTGCATTATAGCAAACACTATGCTGCTTCTATCACGCCAACGCGTAGATACAATCGTATGAAATGTTAATTAGCCGGGTGAGAATTTTCCAAAGGGCCCCGGGCCGTTCGAATCTGGCGGTCGGTGGCTGCAACAATCTGGCCGCTAGGTGTTACTACTGTCGGGCTACATACCTACGACCCACAATGCACCGAGCTACGGCATGTGCCTTTCTGTGTCGGCCATTTTGTAGTTTCCTTGAGAAATTGTGTTGAGTTGATTCATCTTCTCGGTAAGAATTTTATAAGATTCTAAAACGGCGCGGCTCACATTGATCCAAATGATGTAGAGGATTGGGGGCAGATGCTTATGGCTAACTATTCATAGCTTGAGAACGAGGAATAAGGTTGCGTTTTTTGCGCACAACCGTGTGCGCTCACGGTACTTACACCCCGAAGAACGAGCCAGTAAACGAAGCTGCCGAGAACACCTATTGATAAAGGCACATGGAATCCGGGATTGTTTCGGGATGAATGGTGATTTCGGTAACGATATACGATACGCATAAGTGTACTGTCCAAGTGGTTGTCACCATATCTGCGTGCGTGAACGTGTTGGCCCGGCCAACGTCTCGCTCTATATTTGGCTAATCGCATCCAACATATTGCATATCTTGCCTTTTCAAAATTTTTACTTTTCATGCCGTAACCTTTCTCAAAGCACTATATCAGAAGGATACAATGTGACGTTTAAGTGTGAATGCTTGACGATCGCACATTGATTCCGAACCAGAGCAGATTTTAGCATGTGGCACGGTTCGTACGATCAACATACAGTTTTTGCCATTTAATCAGAGCTAATGGGACGTATTCTCGCTTTCCATTATCATTCCGAGGCTTCTAATTCACCTGTGACGTGCGGTCCGTTCCGATTTATCCGAGTAATTAGTTAAAAAACCGCCGTAGTACAGAGAGTGGGAGGGGGAGGGGGGGGGCGGAGGGGGCACGAAAAATCTGGCACCCTTTCTATTTTTACATTTATCATCCGTCCGCAGCCCCGTAGGGACTTAACATAAGTGAATTCATATAATTTGAAATACGCGTACGTATATGCATTTCTGCACGCACACGCACACAAATCGCCCGTTCGCCCATGCGCGCGCGTACACGCATACATACGCGCGCCGCGGCACACGTACTGCGTGCTATTGAACACGAGCGTGGCGCGGGTGCGCGCGCGCGCGCGCTCGCTCGTCGTACGCGCGACACACATACACATACCAATTATGTGCATGTCGGTACGCGCTCGTGTATGTGTCCCGTGCAAGTATATATAGGCACTACAAGTGTATTACATCAGACTAGCAATGTTGTGTGTATATTACACGCTCCCGGTCGTAGTTCCAAAAAGATCTTCCCACCGCCAACACTCTGCGCGCTTAACGTTCGAATTTCCAATCTTCCCTGTATAACAGTCGATTACTTTCTAACAACTACGCGGCCTGCACTTAGGAAGCGCGTGTTTAAGAAACTTTACGCGCGAGACGCACATAGTTAACTACAGGGGCGAACGTTTCGACAGTGTGGCTTTGTAAATATGGAAGGGCGTCGGGTCATCGTTCCATTATTCCGTCTTTCTATTATCGAGCATAGCATAGAGATTACATTGGGAGCTATGAAAATCGACGTTCCTATATTTTCATTGTTATAGGATTCAGTTGCTAGCGTAATGGTGTATTACCCGGAGACGTAACTTCATCTCTCATGTGTTACGTTAGAATAATGTTTGGACTTAAGACCTTTGCGAACGTACTAACGTACTAGTAACTTATAAACTTGTATGTTACATGTTCTAACGTGCGAGTACGATTTACGGCGGACGTTAGTAATCCTTTTAGGATGTAGCAGGCTCGATGATTGTATTATCAATTATATTTTGTGTTCTCCACAGGGTACGTGTACATGAATGGGGACATTGGGAAGCTCCCACCAGGGGCGGTTTATCCAGCCACCCCTGAGCCTCTGGGTTCAGTCGGGGGTGCTATTGGAAACGCTGTGTCCAATTTGGAATATAACGTCATGAACGGTGCTCCGAGTGGGAACGAATTAATCTTGGAGGCATGCGTTGGTAACCTAGAGCCCACGCCGCAGCATCCTATAGGTATGGGAGGTGCTGCGGGTTACGGTCCAGTGGATGTTGCTGCTTTAGGTGACGTGCCGAATCAAGCCGCTCCGATGGCTGATTTATCCTCCCCCGGTATACCTCTGGAACAATTGAAACAGATGCTCTCTTCGCAACTCGAATATTACTTCTCCAGGTGAAGCATTAACTTAGTAGCTTCGTAAGTGGCGCACGGCGAGGCACTTGAAACTACAATCTTGATTCGTATCAACATTATCTGTAGAGAGAAATAGGTCAAGTAATTGCAGGAAGTCTTTGTAGATGGAATTCACTTTTACTCTATGTATTTCCTTTAAAAATAATAGAATCGCTGCAGGTGGTAACTTCGAGTCTCTTGTATGTTGCAATGCAGCGTTAGATGTTGCATCATAATGTATAAGATAGCTGTGATTTCTTGCAACATTACTATTTCCTTTTTGTTTCGTTTCATTCAATTGTTAATGATTTATTTTTTTTTGGATAACAGAATTTTTGAAATTTAAACTTTGTTTTGTTAAAGTAGTGTGCAGTATAGTTTGATGATTGATAGATGTTTTAATTGATTTATATGTTGATACAGTAGTTAACTATCATGGTAGTTGGTGACTAATTAATTAGTACGCTGTGATTAAACATTTATTTCTTTTTAACACCAGTTTTTTGTTGATTTTAGGGAAAATTTAGCCAATGATACATATTTATTATCGCAAATGGATAATGATCAGTATGTACCAATATGGACAGTAGCAAATTTTAACCAAGTGAAGAAATTAACAAAGGATATAAAGCTTATAACAGAGGTATTGAGGGAATCGCCCAATGTGCAAGTGGACGAGGAAGGACAAAAAGTAAGACCTAACCATAAACGATGTATTGTAATTCTTCGGGAAATACCAGATAGTACTCCACTGGAAGATGTGAAGGTTAGGAGAAATATTAATGTGTTTTCACTAGCGATAAGTTAGTTGTTAACTAGTCGTGGTGGCCTTCAAGACGCTTCGAATCACTTTGAATATTAAATGTATCCGAAAAGTCTTCTGAAAGTTTTGATGGGTCTTGAAAGTATCGACGAGCCTTTCGTTTCTTCCTCCTTGTACGACAAATCGCCAATGGATAAATGTTCTTAACTAGCGTTTAACTAGTACACTGTTGGGAAGCGAAAGACTCGTTGGAAGCTTTGAAAAGAATTTAAATCTGAATAATATCTTAAGCGATTTGAAACAGGACAATGACTGAGTTGATTGAGAATTTGCAAGAAAGTGGATTGAATGCTCATCACTGCTAGTTAGTAACTATTGTTATTCTATTTACAATTATGTACTTTCTTATATTTTGTTTATTTTCATTTCCTTTCTATTCATCTATCTATTAAACGTTCATAGAATCCCGTTTCTAATTGCAGAACTTATTCTCGGGAGAAGGATGCCCAAGGTTTATTTCATGTGAGTTTGCCCATAATAGTTCTTGGTATGTAACATTTGAATCTGACGAAGATGCTCAAAAGGCCTACAGGTTTTTACGTGAAGAAGTGCGCGAGTTTCAGGTAATATACTATTATCAACATATAATGTCGTTTTAGTCTTTACTTACGCGATGTAATGAAAGTTCGATAGCACGTCTAAAATATGTGTTTAAAAAATTGTATTGTATAAAACTATAATACTTGTGTACAATATATTTAATAATAAGAATCCAAGTACAACAAAGTATTGCATGTGAAAAGAACTCGCGTTTAAACCGATGATTATTTCAATATTAATTTCGAATTGGGCTAGAATAATTGTTTCGTGCAAAATAATTTATTAATATAGCATAAACAAATTACATTTATTAATGTAGCGAATTAGTAGTAGTGAAAGTTCATTTCTTCGATGGTGTTTAATGCTAATACATTGTTACTATTATGTGCAATTTAGGGAAAGCCAATAATGGCAAGAATTAAAGCTAAACCAATGAATAGGCTACCGATGCCAGCAGTTGCCGGGGTGGGCGGTATTAAAAATGGTTACAGAACTCCACCGCCACCGCCGGTTTACGATCCAAATAGTTATACAGCTGGACAACAACGCTTCCTCTACACAAATGGCACTACAATGCCACAAACCACTATGCCGCCATATGCCAATCAGGTTCATGTATATGTAAGTAGACTATTGTATCCCCGTATATCATAAATCTGTGTATTTGCGAGAAATATATGTGATTTACTCGTGCAATGTATTTCTACGAATACAGATACTGCTTACTGAATTATCATAGGACTTACACTGTAATTAAACGAAATATTGGACCACTTGAGTTATTAAAACTATGATGCATTTAACAACTACGTAATTATAGTTACTAAACTCGGTGATAAGACATATATACTACAGTCGATAAGTCACTGGGCACATTGTAAATTTAGATGAGCGGTGAAATAATTTCAAACAGAGCGAACGCGCTGCTGAACTCTAAACGAAACAAAGCAGACGGACTGCATAATTCTAGGCGTAAATTTATGCCTGTCCAGCGACTGGCACTTTACCAAACATCGATAAACACTCGATGTAATCGAAAGCAAATATCGAAGTCGCGTGAGAATATGAAGAAAAAATTGTAGATTCGAGATAATGATAGTTGAAGAGGTATATCGGAAAGATGTTTTTATTTAACTGTAATCGTTGGATCTTTATTTCTATTGCCAATATCTAACCGTGAATTTTATTGCTCGATCGTAGTGTCGCGCAAGTTATTACGATAAAGTCAAGTTACGCAATTACCAAAGAGGATAACGCATCCAATGTAATTGTCGTTCTTCGAAAAAAGAGTGTGCTCAGTGACGTCGACAGTAATATATCTTTCGATCAGAAGTAGATTTGTTTAGTGAAATAAACATCTTCTAAACAGTATATTTTGCAACGCAGTAGAGTTCTGTTATCCACGATAAACAACATGTTATATACTTTTTATAGCATCAACCGTTTTATCACGCTGGAATTATGCCTTGGGGACCTGCGAGTCCTGCTTATTTCGATATGTCAGGTGTTTTTACAATGAATGGTATTACACCGCATAATACGTTTAAACCACACAATACAAGATACAATCCCCGTCACAGGTATATAATTAATATCAATAATTACACAAATATGTATTATTTATTATCATAGAATACTTTAGCCTCTTTCGCCTCTTTTCTTTAATCGCATATTTCTTCGGTAAAAGAATACAATTGATTTCAATAGATTGCACAATGTATATTAGATATTGCAGAATCTTTCAGACTATATTTTACGGAAATAATCGAAGTTTTGAGTAGCGTAGACTATCTTAATACCGTATAAGCTCGTTTGCAATTGTGATATCATCGTGATTCGTTACGACATACGTGTAATTATGTGTGTATGATGCAGAAATAAACAAAGAAACGGGTCTGAGAGACCAGGCTTGATGGACAGTGGCAACATGGTGCCAATAGGACGGACCTCACACCCGCCTATAAGCGGAGCGCCAATATCCTTAGGAGCATCGGTTCCGACCTTTACTTCGAGCTTGCCTACAGTGAAGCCAACTTCTTCTTCCTACCAGACCGGCACAAAGTTCCATTCCTCACACACAACCGTAGCTACCGGAGAGGTTCAGTATAATAGCAGCCACTCCAAGGGATCACAGGAGAGCGACGCGCAAACACTGGACACCGGTGTCCAATTCCCGCGCCACCGTATGCACCGCAGGACCAAAGATCAAGAGTCATTGTCCAAGGCTAACAGTAGCCCTCTACCATCGGTCAGAGAATCTACCCCGGCCAGTAATAATAACACACAATGTAACAGAGGGGTGCAATTCGACTTGGAAGCTTCTGCTTTTCCTCCTCTTCCTGGCCTAGATGCTGATCTTGCAAAATCCCATAACGCTTCAGTAGAAACTGTCGGCGCCGATTGTACGCAGTCGCAGAACAGGCTTTCAGACGTAGTTAAAGGCACGGCGAAATTGAAAAGCGTTAAAGAGAAAGAGCAGCCCGCAGGATCTCCGCAGCAATATCATCAAATGACAAGTAACAGCAGTAGGTCGGCGAGCCCAGGGTCGAGTGCTGGTGGTCATACTGGTTCGCTAGAGGCACCGACTGGTTCCGGCAGTGCGTCGACTACTCCCGTTGTATCAACAAATACCAGCTCTAATGCTTCTGCTAGCAACAATGACTCCACAGACATCGCTCTCAGCACCATCACTCTCACTCCCCCGTCATCTCCTGATAAGTGAGTGTGCTTTCTTCTTATACACGCGCGCGCGCGCCCTGACACACACACCACACACACATACACTATACACATTTACGCATACTCATTAACACATTAATGCATGCGCATACACATACGTACATGTATATTTACACATTCCGTGTAACTCGTATACAATACAACGCAGGGTGAGTCACCTGACTCTACCACTTTCAATTACTCGCGAACTGTTCGTCATCCAACAAAATATATCGAACAGAAATTCTACTCGAGGGCGGCGTACAATCTAACAATTAGCTTTTTCTTTGCCTCCGCAATTCGACGGATTATTGAACGTCGTAATTTAATTTTACGAGGAATTAATGCGGCAGAGTTTATTAGGTGACTCACTCTGTACATACATACGTATGATGTTTATGTATATGTACGTACATGCCCCGTGTATGTGCATGTGTGTAATAGAACGTATATCCTATTCATATTGTAAAAGCAGATTGTTTCGTTACATTTCTAAAGTATTGCCTATTATAAATTATTCCTAAAAAAAAGTTTTTAATCGCTTTTCATGATATATTGCATATACTATGTATATATGTATAGATATACACACGGTATATTACATGGAGATATATATATATAAACTCGCGCACACATACACACAACATCTGAATGACATTATGTACAGGCAGTCGTATAGAGCCTGGGAAAAGATGCTAAGCTATGTTTAATAGTGTTGGCTGCATTATACGCGTGCTATGCTCTGTATGGTAGATGTGTATTAGTGAAAGTTATATAGTCCACCTATATTTTCATATCATCTATAAGAAGGAAAGGGAAAGATGTTCATGGTAGCTTGTTAGTTTCGGTATATATAAATATATTTTAGTATGGTATTATAATAACGTAGTTAAAGTCCATGCTTATTTACTAATTCATAAATAGGACGAATGAAACTAGTAAATTAATTATTCTGATGAAATAAGTGAGAGAATAACGTACGTAGGAGTATACATACGTTTCGATATTCGAACGTCGTGATTTTACGTTACATTAATAACAAGTAGTCAATGTATTATTTCTTAATTCGTCAACAACTCGACGAATATATTAATAAAACATACCAAACGTCTGTCGGAAATCTCCTACTTCATTGTCAACGGTACTTCACGGAATTGATTAATGTATTAATCGCGAACAGTTTGCCCTATTCAATGCAGACACGCGTGTATGGAGATTCGCGAGTCGCGTATAAAATTCTCGTCTCCCCGGGTTTCTTTCGTTAAACTTTCCCTTTCTTAATTACGTTATACTCGTATACATACTACAGTAAGGAGTAGGTTGTAACTTTCCTAAATCTACCATTATTTTATTATCCAACGGTGGTTAAACTTCTAGGCGTGCTCAGTCGTTCGAATTTGCCATTTACTTCTATTCATTGAATATACCATCTTCCCCCATCGAGTGACAAGTTGTCTAATGCTGTTTGGAATGCCTCGCTAATACGGTTCTTCTTGCAGAAGAACAGATTTTTTCAAATAAGAGCTGGTGCTCCCACTCGATGAAAGAGCAGACTTTAACTTTAAAGCGTGAAATGCTCAAAATCGAGGTATTCGTTGTTTCCTTCTTCTTCTTTTTTTTTTCTCTTTCTTTTTAATTAGTATATCAGTTCTAGGTAGTCAGAAACTTCACCATTCTTTTATGGTTATTAATCTTAAATATGACAAAGTGTTGCAATGCGTTTGTATGCAAGAATGTATGCAGTACTCTGTGGTAGCACAATTTATTATATCTCTTGCCTGTACTACTGCGGCAAATGAACAATACGTATGGACTATTATATTATTCAGGGTTCTTTAATATAGAATTTTATTAATATTATTTTATTATGATTTCGTCGCCACCATCGTCACCCATCGTCTTCTTCCATTGTTACTATTGTTGCTGCAGGCATTACTAACACCACTGTCGCCGTCGCCATTCGCATTATTATCGTGGCTAAACTTCCGCGCCACGATTATTGTTGGAGCTGTAATTCTTATTGTTAATAGCATCTTTGCATGTACCGTCGTCATTGTTCGATTCATTAGTCTTCTTAATCCTTTCATCTGTTGCTTAATATCAGAACTATTATTCACTCTGTTGGTTGGCCGTTATTGTTATAAATGATTATTCCCGGTACTGCTGTTAGCCACGTCATTAATCATAAAGCTTCTATCGTTTACTACTACTGTCCCAATCATCGTTACATCCACCGACATTACTGCTAATACCGTTGATGCTAACATCACGATTATGTTTATTAGAAATTTTGTTATTGCTTCTGCTACCGCTTCTAATACTATCGCTGTTGCCGATTGACACTACTTCTTTATTTATTATTCTTATCGCCCACCGTCGTCATTATCATTCCTGTGGTACCCGCTATCACTCTTTTCATAAAATCGTCACTGTTATCATTACCATTACCATCATTGCTATAAACATCCATCATTTTCACTGTCATGATTACCATTGCTACTACTACTACTATTACTACTACTACTATTATCCATTATTATATTATTACGTTACGGTATATTATATTATATTATATTACTATTACTATTATTAATTGTTCATTTTCAAATTACTCTTAAAGGCATTTCAATTGAATTTTTAATTTTTAATATAAAATTAAGCTGTAATTTTTGGCACATACGAATATAATAAAAAGCATGGTTCATTATTAATGGATGACTATAGATAATTCATTGTCAGTGGAAGTAAATAAATGATGTGTATACTGGTTTGTTAAATAAGTGTTGCGATCTTGCAAGACCCGTTCCCTTAATTACGTAGCGTTGTCTCTTTTTTTTTCTTCTTTTTTTTTTTGAATGGAAATGTACATAATAGTAACTATCTTATATTTGTGCATGGTACTTTAAGGCGCACAGTGACAATTATCTAATGTGTATTGAATATATGTCTATTGTACTTATGCACGTCAGGTTTAGTCGTTTATTATTGAAATGCACCGCTGACAGATCTGTAAAGACTGACGATTCGAACATGGTGAACGGAGTGGACGAAGCTGTTGCAAGTGCACACGCAGTGGAAGATTCTGAACAAGTGACTAGGTGCGAGTGTAATGTCCCTACTGCCTCACAAAATTCCCAGTCACAAGTAGGCGTGACTTCTACCTTCCCTCTAGTAAGTACGACGCACATATTTCTCTCAATAAACTAATTTATTTTACGCCGCAACAAAATCGATTTCTCCTCTTTCACTTCGTCGTTGAAAATGAAAAATCCGTCGCACGTGTAATATATGACCGACGCATTGCGTTTTCAAACGATGGCGGTGTAAATTGATATAAAAAATTAACGCTTCAAGCGTAAACTGCAAACTTACGATTAGTTCAAGTTTCTCTAATTCTCCAAATTCCACGCAGTCCCTTGAAAAAATGATATTCACGTTTCACTGACACGGTACTGTGTAATGTTTTAGGATCTTACGAGGCCGAGCTATGCCCAAGTAGCACAACACTGTCGCGAACTACCTTGTACAAAACATAAGACAGACGAAAGGGATGGAAATGTGTAAATCAATATGTGAGTAAGAATTTCCGATAGATACTTGGATTTAGTTTGGAAGAAAGTAATCGGACGAGGGCACCGGAGTAGAAAGTATAGTGAATTCAGCGCCTTTGCAGATACTACCACAATGAATTTCAACAATTAGCTGTTATTCTACATCTGGATTGTATGGATTACGTACCATTGCTTTTATCCTGCACTGGATATAGTGGGTATGAAGAAAACTTTTTACATTGTACAGTGACTTCGCCTACAATGAGTGTGGTATCGATTAACTATGAATCATAAAAAATTATTTGAAGAAACTCTAATTCGCCGCATATTTAAAAAGGAAAAAAAATATACGTTTGCTGGCAGGATAATACATTGTGTAGAAGAGTATTGTTATTGCTTTGGTTCTGTGATTTTGGAGGTACATATTTGTTAGCTTGTAAAAATGTTAAACTAAGGTATTAATCTTTTAATTCCTTTCTCCTCTCCCCTTCATAGCACAGGGCCGTAACTGGGAAAATGTTTATCTTTGTGCCAAAACCTTGCTATGTGCGTACAGCTTAATGAATGTTCAGAGTGCAACGAAACTTATCCTCGAAACAGAATTCTAATAATACGAAAGGGAATGAGAAAAAGAATGTAATTTTCCAAAGCAGATAAACGATAAGGATACTTGAATCCGACAAAAAGAGCCAATTTCTGTTTTCTCATAATTTTCTATGCTTCATTTAAACTATTTATAGGCGAGTTTTGCATACTTTCCAGAATATTGATGACAATTACAACGAGTAATATAAATAATGCCAATAATTAATGTACAAATGAAATATCTACCATGTCTAAGTTCTAGTTTTTCATAGGAAAGACTAAACAATCAAAACGAAACAAACACAAAAAGCTGCTCTACGCGCGAGACATAAATTACTTAACGGTTTCATTCTTATTTCTCACAATTAGGTTTAACGACTTTTTTTTTAAAAAAATAAATATCAACGTTGAGAAAATCATAGAAATGATAACAACGTAATCTAAACGTTAAATCTATCTTAAGAATGTTACCAAAGTATTACCATGTCGCCGTTCACTGTTAACAGAGATAATCGCAGCATTATGTTATACCATTGTTCTATAATAACAATGATTATACAAGATCGGAATACTTGTATAATACCGAATTATCTTCTCTAAGTTTACTGGTACATCGCTTTTCAGACGAGCCAAGAGCGATGGACGTTGGTCTGTTATATTTTCTCTCTTAGATTTCATACGCGCTTAACAAGTAACACTTCCAACGGCAAAAGTTATTATTGATAGAGTACATTCTAGGCGAAATTTACGGGGAGCGTTAATATATACGTATTTTAATCGCACTATAATCATTATATTATAAGACAAAAGTATAAATTCGATGATATTTGTTCATGAAGCTATTGGTAGTTATTAAGACACAGTGTGCACACGATACAGAAGAACAATATAACACAGGAAATTTATATTAGGACATTAGTATACTCTGAAAATATAACATTCCATGTTGCCTCAAGTACATTCTAGTCTCTGCTAGAAGCTTTAAAAAAAAACATACGTATTCCAAGTGAGATCGGAAGTAACGATAAACTACTTGTTGTTATTGATATTCTGGAAATTATACCTATGTAGATTTTAGTTTTGCGTTCATCTTAAATGGGGGAAAAAAAATGAAAATGAGATACATTGTTGTTACGATGTTTCGGCACCTATTTACGGCACTGACTTTTCTTTTTAATATTACTGTTACATGAGATAACATACAATTTAGAATTATGCTTTGGCAAGTAATATAAGAGTTGTCAGAAATGTATGGTCTTTGAGCACACATTTAAGTGCCTCAAAATGTTGTGTATATTACAGGAGCTTGGCTTTAGATGTTATACAATTACATGTACCTATACATTATAGCAAAGAACGCATATGATATATTTGTTACTGATATGCGTACGGAAATCGAAACGATGGATGTTAAGGGAAAAACAAAAAACGAAAGAAACCAATCTCCTGAACTATGAGACAATTATCAACGCGTATAATTATAATTTACACTTATAATACTGCCTTTTAATTTCTTTTTATATCTGAAACTGATTAGCCAACAGTGTTGGATAAACAGATGAAAATTTATTATCAGCTGTAAATGCATTAAGATATTATTTCCGTTTAAATCGTGGTGCTGTAAACACTTTGCTTTAGCCTCAGTCTTGTAGCACAACTTACATTAATTGTAAATCTCGATGATACATTTAAAGTTTTGGTGTAACACGATTCGTTATATCGAGAGACAAATACGATAAATGTAATATCTACACGCATAAATATCTTTTCATTGGTAAATTCGCTCGTTCGAACTCTAAAGCTTAATATATCTTAATGTAATTGATTTTTATTTAAAGTCGATTTGCCATATTGTTTATTTTCTTTTGTCTTATTATTTTTCTTTTTTTTTTTTGAGCGTAGCATTTTATTCTAAATAAAAATCTCGCGCATGTACGACAATTGAGCACATTTCGAGAGTGTAATTTGAAGATATTCATTTTATTAGCAAGACACAATCACGAGAAAACATTGTTCGATTAATTAGACGAGCACAGGCGAGTTCGGCGGGAACTCGAAATTCACGTTCCTATTGTTGAGATTATATCTATGTTTTGACATTCGCGGCACTCTCTCCCCATGCTTTCTCGATATTCCAATGAACAGGGCAATAATGTCTGCAAATGACAATTTTCAAATACATTAATTAATAGTAAAATCTACTTTTTACACTTGTATAAAAACGAAAAAAAGAAGAAGAATGTATCGTTCCATAAATTACAAGTCATGTGCACTGTATTTTTGTCGAAACAAGGTCATCATCTTTTTAATTCTATATGCATTTTTACGACTACGAAGTAAATATAACGGAGTGTAAGAGTACTTTATAATGAAACGCTACAAGCAATTTTGTCGACCAGTTTTTCTTTTCCTTTCAGTTCGTATGTATTATAATACACACTCGCGAGAATTTACCGATAAAAAGATCCATATAAATACGAAAAAAAAAATACAACATATGTATAAAAAGAATCGGATAAGCATTAATACTTCTCGATGATAGAATTTTAGAAAACGTAAACAATGTTAAAGTGATTTGTCTTACTTTATGCGTTACCCCATAAATTATGTATAGCTAATTATGTGTATGCTTTGAATATTCGTTTTAATTACCGCTACGAATTATATGTAAAAAAAAATTTTTGAAAGTTGATTCCTCTCTATACATTGTCTTTACTAAATGTATGGAACTTAATGTAAGGAACGTTAAACTGTTGGTATATCAAATACCCGTGTACGATACAGAGTGAGAAACAAGAGACACGCCAATACCTTGGATCTTAAATGATCGCTTGTCTTGTCAAAAGAAGAAAAAAAAAACGTGGGAAGAAAAAGTAACAATTAACGGTAAACTACCTAGCGAAAAAAAGAATGTTCAAGACGTTTATTTTGTAATGCGAGAACGAACGATATGTAAAACCCTTCGGGCGCAAGGGGTGTCGAGAGGATAAACACTTACGCTGATAATGTAATCAAATTAAGGTATACTATATATAATGATTTCGTATAAAAATTGTTTTTGATGGTCCAGGGTAAGGGTGACATACTGGGATAAAATTGTGATTGAAATGTATGGAAAAAGGTATATTAGAACTCCGTTCTTTTTTTAAATAATCCCCCCGTCACAAGATCGTGGCTGATAAACTTACGTTAACTCATTCATCAGAATAAACTGTGATTAGATTGAAGTCCAACAGAAATACAATGTATAATGTACTCCGTTTCATAGGCTGCAGGCCTAGAAAGTCTGATTTTTTAACTACTATGAGAACTTGTGTATTATAATATGATCTATGACGTTTGTTTATTACTATGTAAAGTGACAAATTTCAAAATTAAACATTAATTACTGTTATTGGTTTTGCTTTTACTTTATAACTTTTAATCACACGTTACGTTAGCATCGTCGCATCTCCGTTTGTTAGAAATTGTATAGACAGCAATTTAGATGGAACATGGCCTAGCATTGCGTATGAAAAAAAAAGAAAATAAATAAACGAAATAGGGAACGGCTGACGTAGCTTGGTAAACGCAGTGGCAATCGACGAGTCCGTGTAGATTTCGGAAAGGGAATCGTCTCTGCATGTAATATTATTCGGGGCACGAAGAAACTGCCAATACCTTTAACGCGAGAGACTGACAGTATCTTTACACAAAATGCGGATTTAATTGAAATTATGTTCTTACGTCTTGTTTCCAAACGAATGCGAAGATTAATCTGGACATGTAAAACCGAAGACGAAGACTTTGTACGCCGCAAAGAATCCAATCGAATTATACACGTTTAATATCGTTTATCGATCGAATAATTCACGAGGCATTCAGACGTGATCTCGTTACAGTGTTACGTTAAAATTAAGGAAACAGTTGTTGCATACTTTCTAGTCGATCTAAAGATCCTTTGAAGATTTAGAAAAGTTCTATTGCTGCGCAGTTCGATATGAACAGATTGTAAGGAATGGGTATTCCTTAACTTTAATCGTAGAGCCTTAAAATTAATACCATTTCGCGAGATATGGCATCGATTATGAATAATGATGTATCATCATAATATATCATCGATATTGTATTTCTCTGTTTTTCCTCAATTCGAGTGTGAAAATAATGGTGCGCTACGGCTAAGAGTTAACGTTAAATATCAGATATTCTGTTCTTATTGTTTCGAGCGAATAGTATAGCAGTGAATTTCTTTTTGTCTAAAGGTACTGTTCCTTACACTAAAAATCATTCATTCGTTTGCAATTGTTTCTTGCGCTTTATTTATACGAAATTCAAGCAACTCGATGTCACGACAGAAATGAATAAACAGTAATGACAAACGACAAGTCGGCTTAACAATTCTGTATGGACACCATCGGGCGTAAATTTAATTATCTGCAAGTTTCTCTTGGAATCGCAACTGTGGCGTGGAATTGTTCTTCAAACGATCACTTATTTAAGTAATCAGTACGCATATTCTATAAGTACTCGCAAACAAACATTATTTCTATTTATGCGATACAAATTTCCGGATGTTTCTCGTGAGATATCGATAGCTTTATTTTGTTCAGCTCTTTCCTAACGAGCTCGTGCTGAACATTAAGTGGACAGAAACGGTGACGACATTGAAATATTTGTAACTGCTGCACTGACCATGTTCGCAGATAAATGTAGAGTAAAATTGTAACTGTATATGAGTGGAATAACGTAATTAATTAATGGTCTATTATTTGAGATATTGGTGCATAAAATTAAGCATTATTGAAACGGCGACAAATACTTTAATATGTATATTTATAAACTACTTTAAAGAACGAACATTCCTGATTAAATCCTTATCTGTTATTACTCTGCGTTCTTTCGTGTGTAACGTAATGCGAGGCATTGAAATTGCGGCGGAAGTCACGAATGTGTAAATAAGATTTGTTTATCACAGTGGGCACTGGACTACAATGTCTAAACTGAACGTTTCTAAAGATGTACAAGAATTCTCGCGCCGATATGTTCTTCACCGCACGTTCGCAGGCATTTAATTATCTCTCTCTGTCCAGAAATCAAGTGTTGTGTCGCGAAAACGATTACGCAGGCCATGTCGTCACACACGGCGTTCAAACGAAAGATTGTATCCACGGGTGTTTAATCAAAACGAAGTTCTGGGAATGTAAGAACGCGGTAGCTCTTAAATCTTCGAATTTGCTGCTCAGCAGAACTAATAAGTCTACTGTTTTCTTCGTCAGAGTACATGTAATTAACATCTAACGTCAGTTATTTAGTAACAGTTAGTTGAGTTTAAAGCTGCCAGTTGCAATGACCGCGAGATTTTATACGCCCTGTACAATTTCAAGTAACAAGTATACCTATATGCAATATTTTTAAGTAACAAACGCATAACTAATATACATATATACTATACATATGAAAGGCTCACGTTACAAGTTACAAGCGTAGGAACTGCATCTCGAAAAGAAAGGATTGTGTGAAATGCGACATGAGTTAATTAACGAGAACATTGCATACTCCATCGTTATAACATCTACATTCGGGTCCAAGGAAATCCATTTACAACGTTCCTGATGTTGCTTATAAAAACGTTATCACTCTTTTCCGTGATTCAACTGATTTCCTTATAGCATTAGCGACACCACGGCCTTCCATTAAATTTACAAACGTGTTCATCCCGAGATTCTGCTTCGGTGAAGGAATGGATTTCACATTTCGCAGACGAGTCTGGATTTGAAATGTTCCCTCGGTCAACGATTAATTCGATACCCGTTGTTTTGTTTCGAAGCGAGCGATAAGAAACAGGAAATTCTACTCGTCGATCGCAACGTTGCTCTTACATACTTGTAATACAGCATTATACGGTATATCAGTTATGTTGCGGACAAACTCGTTGTACGTTCAGTGCCTTTTGACATATTCATATGTATGTAAAGATCAATGAATGCTTTCGTATCTACCGGCATCTTCCAGTTTCCGTGTTAAGGGACTTCACACGATTCGAATTGATCTGTCGAGAAGCTCTTGTATTCCCTATCGGCTCGAACAGAGGATCTTAAACACTAATACGCTTGGGCGAACATTGGCTTATTCCCTGTCAACTACCAAACGCAGGAAGTAAATCAACTTCGGGCTCAAGTCTATTTACCTATACATACATCATGGATACATACATGCATACATATATAATTTAGTGTTAGTGTGCTTGATTTAAAGTGCATAAGTTTTAAAGGTACACGCATATTTTTATAAATGTATTGATACGATAGTTTACTATATATAGGGCCAGTGCCCCTTAAGTCCTGAAACCACAAAGTATCTCCGGCTGTTTCTCGAGATATGAAAGATGATCAAGGAGGAACACTTTAAGCTCGAAGGGGTTCGTACGATGGGAGCTAATCCTCGAGGGTGCAATTCACGAGTCTCCAATCTCCCTCGAGCTTGCTTTTGAGTGAAATCTATATTCCGATTTTATATATACAGAAAGGCACGTAGCAGCAAAAATTCAGTCATGTTTGTATTGGAAATTTAGAAGGTGAAGCATGTTGGAATTTGGAATTTATAAACTGATACCCTTTACCGTATCAAATAGCATTCAAATCATGGACGTCCGCAGGGGGGGGGGGGCAAAAGGGGCAGTTGCCCCTGGCTTTTGAGAAAAATCGCTTATTTTTCAAAACTGATCTTTATTACGTTTATAATAAATAAGGGAATATTTTTAAATTTCGGTTTTCAATTTTTAATTAAATTGGCACTATAAAATGGGTTGAAAAAGACTAGAGAGGTATGTTTTTCTTTATTATTATCCCAAATGCCCCCCAGCTTTTGAGAAAAATCGCATATATTTCAAAACTGATCTTTATTAAGTTTACACTAAAAAACGGAATATTTTAAATTTCGGTTTTAAATTTTCAATTAAATTGGCGCTATAAAATGGGTTGAAAAATACAAGAGGGGTATATATTTCTTTACTATCATCCCAAAGTTGCCCCCTCCCTGGAAAAAAGTTTCCCAACGCCCATCATTCGAAATGAGTATTGTAACTTGAGGAAATGGCTAACAATGAATTGATCAACATCTTCCATGTTACCATTCTCTTTTTGTAAAGTGCTCCTTCTCCATTGAAAAGCAAACTTGAGTTTATTGGAAGCTCTCAGAAATTGTACTTGAGAAATAATTCGTCTGTAGTATGAGTACAGCAGGGTGGAACATTTATCCACCGTTGAGCTTCTCTCATATCCTTGGAAACGAGGGAAATATTTCTAACTCCAGTCTTAGATATCTTATCCTGTATATGTATTACGTATACATATTCACGTACACGCAAGGTGTATAGGAAATACGCAAGAACGATATGCGATCTATGACAAACGATATTATATACATAAAATTGTATCCTATAAAACGTAAAAAGAAAACGATACAAAGCTATATGTATTAGCTATGCATATTAATTCGTGGTGCAGCGTATAAGTCGTAATTCAACTGCACGCATACTATTACGTCTGGTGTGTGAACATTTTTGATGTTCTGTAATCATATATTTGTACATACATAAAAGGTTCGTTTGTTGCGTCCATTATGTGGTTAGAGACTACTTTGTACATAATATAAATACACAATGAATGAATGAATAAATAAATAAATAAGTGTACCAAACTTTAAAAATATTCTTTTTATTGCTTAATATAGCAATTAGGTAAATCGAATTTGGGCGGACATGTTTTATAAACCTATCAGAATTTGCAAAACAAATGTAAAAGTTAATATATATACGGAATAATTCGTAACATTCACTCGGCAACAGCTCGAACTTAACGATGATCTTCAGAGATACCCGAGTTGACGAATTTTTTTTTATAATTGTCCTTTATAAACAATTATACTTATTTACATGCTACCTTCGCGCTTCTATCTACTATTTGAATTCTAAATAAATTACATCGAAGTTAAATCGAAACGAAAGCATAAGGCGCAGTATAAACAGAGAAATGCAGAGAAATAAGTTCCGGTTTCGATCATCCCGTATCTTTCGCGTGTAAAATTCCAATCTTATACATTACCTCCTATCTTTTTCCACAAAATGCGCGACGCGAATACTAGCAAAGTAATTAGGAATCTTTATTAGTCGCCAAGCAAAGCGAGAATTGAATCAGATTCAATGGGATCGAGCCAATAGCCACTGCGTTTTAAGTAATCTCGATTTAAAAAGTACAGGCTGATGTTTCGTGCGCAATTTTCATTTTACCATCGTCACAGATAATTATTTATCACCGTTCGCCGATTTATCATTCAAGGGAAATTATTGCAGACCGTATTCTTCATGATCCAATGATCGAGAAGTATGTAAATATAACCTGCAATAATAAATCCACCAAATGTCCGATTGACGCTGTTAAAAGCGGTCCATTGCGTAGTCAAAGAAATGTTAAATAAATATAACACTCAATACTCTTGCTAAAAGATGATCGTACAATTATTACAGTTCAGAAGCGAAATTAATTGTAAAATAAAATATACAAAATAAATTTCTGCTCGTCATCGTAATTCGTAATTTCTTCCGACAACATCTAATTTGGCAAACAAACTGATTACTCTTTCCTTAAACTCGCTTCTTATTAAACAGGATCTGAAATGAAGTATTCCACGTCACCACCAGTGAGCAGGTGCAATTCACCCGGGCCAAGCGAGTTGGGCTCGAACTTACCAATGCCAGTAACGTACAGGTACGAAATTCGATTTCTATCTTTTTAATTGTCCTCTACAAAAGAAATATCTTTCAGGCAAGACTGTATGGGCGCCGCGACAAAATGCTACAAATACCTGAGGAAATTATTAAAGTTCGAGCAAATGGATTTCGAGTTCGCCTTGTGGCAGATGATCTTCTTATTTATATCGCCCCAAAAAGTCTATAGAAATTTTCAAAGTAGAAAGCGTACGTTGTCTCGCTCTATCGCAAGAGATTTATACGACGCTTTAGACTTATATACAACGATTTCTTTGTAGAAACAAAATCACAGTTCGCGAGAGACGATCCTGCATTCATGGTGCTGCTGATGTGTTTCCTGTGCATATCGTCCGTTGGCTTCACTATAGTTCTGGGATTAGGATTCCTCCAATTTATAAAGCTACTGCTTTATATGATATTCATCGACTATCTCGCGGTCGGTCTAATAGTAGCTACAATATTCTGGTAAAGTTCGAATCGGCGTTAACTGTAAACAGAAACTCGCATTGGATAATAACACCTTTGATACTTGCAGGGTCGTAACGAATCGTTACTTAAGAGTGGACAGAACTCAGGACGTAGAATGGGGCTACGCATTCGACATCCACTTGAATGCGTTCTTCCCACCGTTAGTCATACTTCGCATCGTACAACTTTCTTTATACGGTGAGACTGTTTATATATTCGAAACACTTTTACCTTCTTATTTTACGCATTAATCGCTTCCAGGTCTTATAAATTATGATACATTCTCGTCCCGATTCGTTGGGAATACAATCTGGTTAATAGCCGCCATTTACTATATTTATATCACATTTCTGGGTTACACGAGTGAGTATAGAGCCAATATCGAAAACCAGAACTGTATCGCTGTAGGTCAGGAAGCGAGAATTACTACAGTGGATGTGTTTGTTTCAGGTATCGAGATACTTCACAAGACGCATGTAATTCTATCGACATTGCCAATAACGTTACTGATATATATTATGACGTTGTGCGCAGGTATTAATATCAGTCATTTAGTTATGGAATTTTATCATCATCGAGTTGTCTAAATAATGCCTGTTATTTTATAATAAAAGTTTCTTTGAAATTAACAGACTGTCTTACGATAATATACATTTCGATGCATCGAAATTCAGGGTGTGTAGTCATTACTGCGTGTGTACCATCGTAAACGCGTGTTTATTTTTTAAAAAGATTGTATATAACATTTTTACATTGTCGGATAGTTATTAGGATACTATATTTCGAAAACAATTTCTATTCGAGATATATATATATATATATACAATACGTAGATGTGTAATATAAATAATACAAACTATATCGTAAAAATATCTTATTTAATATAAATCTTCTCTTAACGTAGGCTCTCGCTATGCCACGCCTCGGCGCAACTTCTTTTCGCACTCGCATCTAGGCTCGCGTCGCCTCGGGTTTTCCGTACTTAAAGTTATTTGAGTTTGTTTCGGTTCATGTGTTTGGTCCGTTGCTCAGAGAAGAGAGTTGCTCATTGCATCCACTCACACTACGCCTCGCCTTCTCGAGGAAGAATCCGCGGCTCGGAGTCGCGCCAAAGCGAGGCCCAGTGTGAGTCAAATTGTCAAAGTACATAAGAAAAGCATAGGGAGAATAAAATGAGGCGAGGCGTAGTGGGAGCCTATCTTTAATCCTTTAGGCTGCCGATTAACATTGTTAACAAATATGATTATAAATTCTTTGCGGAATGATTAGTGCCCATAGCTCAGCACCAAAAGGATTAAAGTGTCGAAGGGTGATAAAAGTATTAAAAAGTTGTATTTAATATACTAAAAGCACCAACTTTTATAAGAGCTTGGGTTGTTGTTTTAAAGTTGAAATGTCTAAGATCTTGCTGGGACAAGTCGTCCTAGGCGTTTGGTTGAAAGGGAAACGTAACGTGGGATTACTTTTTGGATTTGTGAATTTTAAATCAGCCTTTGGAGGTGTTTGAACCTGTACTTTGCCAATATCTGTAAAGCGAAGCATGTAATTAATTATTTCGAAAGTATGTTGTACGCGTTAAGTGGGAGGCCTATTTAGATATTTTCGAAAAATCGATTTTTATAGTTTCTCGAGGTATCTTGAAAATATTCCCTGAAAATGTCAAGTTAATCCGACCAAAATTGACAAAATTATACGCGTGTAAGTAGGTATGTGTCTCTCGGTGCAGCGCTCAGACCCAAAACTTTAAACGCGTTTTTCTCAAATTCATGTTTTCGAAGTCGGTGACACACGTAACTAAAAAATTAATGAACCGATTAACTCGCAGCTTTGCAAAATTATTTTAGAGTTAAAAATCTAAGCGCTATCCTATTTTTGCCTAGAATTTTTTACACTCGAAACACGAGCGATTTTTTGCGAAATATCGATGCTTCAACTTTGCACAGCCGCCACTTTGTGTCCAAATAATTTTTGTTTTATTTGTCTCCAAATAATTTTTGATCGCGCCTAGATAATTTCCTATACTATCTAAAAAAAAATCGAATTTTGAATTTTTGATGAACCTGCACCGAGCTGCGGTTGCCACCGCAAAGCGCTTAAAAAAAATAGACATCTCAGCCATCGCTTATAACTCCCAAACCTTTCAATACTTTTTGCCACAAAAAATACTGAAATATCCGTAAGATGTACTCTTTCCAACAGACTAATGTTTAATCATAAAAGTTCATCAGTTTTTCTAGAAAAAATTCCCAAAGAAGCACGCTATTTTGACCGTTCTAGATAGGCCTGCCCCCTTAATCAACCACTATTTAAACTCCGTCTTCTACCTTCCGCTTGACCATTGTTCTTTCCTGGAAGCAGCTGGTATCTCTCTAAATAACGCATCGTAGCGAAAGACATGTTTGTTCCTTGTACATTGCTGACCATAAGATGCTTCACGGACGCCGAGCCTTGCCTCTGCACTGCTACTTCAGCGAGCTGCTCATCGGTTAAATACTTCAAAGCTAGCGCCTTCATATGCATACTCGTGTTCGTTTCATTTACAGCGCTCGTAGTCTGCGTCATGTTCGCTTGGTAATCCAGGCGTGGATAGAATGATAAATCAAATGCCATCCTTTCAAACAAATTATCCAACTTATTCACTACATACAACACAAGCTCGATCATCCAAACATGTTATTTGCGACAGAATGTACAAACTTTTAGGCCAACGAAACATAGATACTCAAGATTACACGATAATAAGAAACCGTAGGTGCAAAACTTACTTGTTACTATTGTTCGATTCTTTACGCTCGGGATTCTCGCTCAAACTGATCCCAAGCTTTTTAAGCTGTTCCAACGTAGCAACTTTCACAGTATCCAATACCGCTCTATTGTCAGTCTCATCCCGTTCATTCTGATTCCCTTTCTTTTCATCTTGCTGATCGTCGTCCGCGACGCAAGAATTTTGCAGCAATTGATTTACTTGCCCGAGGACGTTGTTATAAAAAGTCCAGCCCACTTTGGAACTGCGCTTAACTTTCTCGCTATCATCGTCGCTGGAGTACTCGTGCATGTCAACGTGAATGCTGGGTTCTGGCGTAGGCGGTCTATCATTTATTCTTAAATCACCGCCATTCAAAATCATGCTGTCTTCGATGCAGCTGGCTCGTTTAGTAACGGTAGCCTGCCCTGATTTTTTATAATCTTTATAGTACTCGGTGGAACTATTTACAGAATTACTCGCTGGTACAGAATCGTTGTCCCTCTCTACATTTACCTTTGCGTATTGTTCCGTTCGAGTGGGAACATTTGCTTTGCGACTGCTATTTCCCGGAACATTATAGTCTACAGCTTTCTTCTGCATCGCTGGTGTTTTTACAATCTCGTAATCTTTCGCAGCTTTGTTAATTCTCTCTAAATGTTGCTGCGTATCATTTTCAGTCTTGTTCAATTTCATGCTTACGTCTTTACATACTTTAGGGGATTCGTATCTATGAGCATCCGTTTCTCTTCGAGCATCTATAGAAGCCTGTCTTTCAGAATCCTTCATAGAAGCGCTCGCATTTAAATTGCTACTTTGCTGCTGACTAGACGACATATAACTCTCCGAGTCTTCGACTATATTTTCTAGCTGTCCGCTGGGTACTCGGGTGAAGGAGTTTTTGTATCTTCTCAAAGATTCGCTGGAATCGCAGAGACCTGTGTTGTTGCAGATCTTTAAATTCTCATTCTTCTGCTGGCTGTCTTTCTTCTCGTGATCATCGATATCCATTGCGAACGGGCTATTTTGTACGGTGAACTCGAAGCTTGTCATTACGCCGATAGAAACTTTCTGTTCCATAAATGTCTTTCTCGACTGAGCTTCTGATAATATTGGTTCATTGTAATTTACATCTTCGCTTTCGTCAGAATTCTCTTCCCTTCTGCTCTCGGAGTTTCCATTTCGATACATGTTTCGCTTTGGCTCTTCTGGCTCTCTAACGTAACTACGTACACCCGCAGCGTCGTCATTGGAGTTTGCAGATAGATTACCGTTCCCTGGCAATTGAGACGAACAGGAGCAAGTTTTCCTCTCTTTGAAACTTTCCTCTTGCATTCTTAGTAATCTATTTACTTGTCCCTGCAAAGATTTAATTTGCTCGCTTTGGCTGTTTATAATCTGTAATAAATTCTTCATTGTTTCTTGGCTCTCCGTGTTGTAAGTAGGGCAAGGATGAAGTTGGGGAAAGGGATAAGCATTCACATTGAAATACGGATACGGTTGTCCTACGTAGTGTGGCAATTGAAATTCATTTGTTTTTAAAGTACTTGGATTAATCGTTAGATTCTGTACAGACGGTTCATTGACCGGATCGTTGAACGATACTTTCTGCTGCTCAGAACTACAAGTTCGTAATTTTCTGTCGTACGATAATGGAGAATATTGCTGTTCATTCGCAGCATATCTATCGCCATTCGTGCGTGCGTTAATGTTACGTGGTACAGGAGATGCAACGTCTATGTGTTTTATTGGTTTACCACACTGAGTTCTGATATTCTGTCTCTTTTCAATATATGCCGCTTTGTTCTCGCATGTTTCGTAATTACGTTTAGGAGAGTTATCAGCGATTTTATTAGGTATTCGTTGCTCCGTATATCTTGCGCTATTATAAACATCTTTTCTTGGAGTGTAGTTCCTTCCTCTAGATTCTTTTAGAGCATCTATGGCAGTATTCTCTGGCGAGTAAGTTTCTGCGATATAATTGCGACCACTTTGTACTTTTTGAGGAGTCACGTGATTATTAACTGTGGAATTCGGAGGCCTCCACGAATAATTCTCTTCCTTCCATGCTGCGTATGACCCGTTAGAATTTAATGCAGGCGAAGCATTGCTTCTGTGGATTAAACCTTTAAATTCTGCAGACGATGGATGCAAAACTTTACGATCTATACTTCTGCAGCCTAGAGGTTTATCAAATATTAAAGAAACTTCGGGAACTGATGGTACAGCGAAGCACTAAAATTATAAACATGTATAGATTAAATATGTAAAATTAAGCTGATCTTATAATGCAATTATTCTCGCTGAACATAATTTTAAAATATTAAGAGTTTATGTTACAGAAACATAAATATTATTCATAGTATGTTTACAGAACAATCCTACTATGTAATTATCATAAACTTCTAATGCAAATAATTTGATACTATGCAATAGGAATATAGTAGTAAGAAAATTTTGCTTCTACTTTTTTGTAAATTATCTACTTTTTTTAAAATTAATTACATATTTCATTAGGTAAAGGAAACTTACATCCAACTTGGAAGCAGGCTTCGGCGTAACTCTTGGTTCGAATTCGTCTTCGTCATTACGAATTTGATACATACTTCGATCTGAATTAGCAATTTTGAAGCATGGAAATAGTTTATCCTTTTGACAGTGTTTTATGATCCGCTAATTTCTGACGAAATTCGCAGTCTATCTTTCAACAAGTATTATATCTTTAACTGTCTTCAACGACTGTTTTCATTTATCATACTTGCGTTTTGCTATATACAAATTAATTTCAAACAAATTGGTTGACAAGTGTGAAGTGATATGTGATAAAAGTGACTGCAACCAACTTAACGCGATAATTTTAGTAAAATATGCGATATTCTGTTGCGTATTTAGCGGCGATTTTAAGAACAGGAACGCGGGTTGGTGCCCGTGGAGCGCTGAACCGCTCTGCTCGTCGGAGTGCGCGGGTGTTATGAATAAAATAACTATTTCTTCTGGTAAAACTTGTATATTTCCTTAATAACTTAAGCGATTGCTTTCAAAAAGAGAACAAGACTTGCACAATAAAAAGTCAAAACCGTTCTGCCTTCTCGAAGTCCCTCGTCGATGCTCCTTCCCTCCTCGAACGTGGTGCCCCTTCCATCCTTGCGCGTCCTCCCAGTCCTTTGGCCAATCAGGATGAGGGATGAGCCGGATTCAAAGGGTAGGCTGTCCCGCGGATGTCCGTCCGCCCCCGCGAATCGACGGCCATCTTTCCCTCCGTCTTCAGGTGGTGGTGGAAGCTCGGTGGAAGCGCGCTTTTCCGTTACACAGCGGGGTGCACACGTGGGAAGAGAAAGTTAGCTCAGCTCCGAGGATCGAGAGGACAACCCTTGAAGGAAATTTATGACTGCCTTAGCGTCGCCAACACTTCTGGAGTCAATCAACACTCCTAAAGACTAACAAAGGACAAGGCTTTCTCAAGAGATTACGTGACTTAGAAGAAACTCGCAATTCGTTTCGGGGTCTGTTAATAGATATCCTCTTCCTGTTTTCGAGCTCTGCCCAAGATCTTTCCCACGAATGCCACCCGCATTGCGCATCCTTTATAATACTTCTTAATCATACGCAAACATCTACTTTCAAACTTCGCTCCTAATTTACCTATCGATTATATACATTTTCGTGACTACGTTCGCGTGGTCACGCAACACCTCCCTCCATATAGAAAAGGTGTTTCCAATGGAAACAACTTTTTAAATGAAACAATACATCAATACTATCTTAAGTATGCAAGAATTGAATGAATACGTACTTTACATATATGAGTATAACCACGTCTCCTCTTCCCGCGCCAGCCCTGCGGTAAACGAGCTACTCGGTCCACCCATTGTCCCGCAGGAAGCACGAGTTGAAGAATGACATAGTTACACCGCAACATTTTACAGTAGTAAGATATCATTATTCTATTACTAAGTAATACTAAGTCGATTATGATGCAACGCATAACTAATATCCAGTAACTAAACTTGTCTAAATATTTTATCCAAAAACACTATAATAATCATAACCCATAATATAATAACCACACTATATACATTCAAAACATACTATTTAACAAAATAACCATACTAAAAATAAAAATTGAGTTACACATCAATCAAATCAAACAAAATTATGAAATAACTACACGTAATATTAACATTAATCTCCTAAGGCTGTAATATATGGTCTTATACACGCTAGTTTAAGCTTATTCGCATGAACTATCTTAGACTTATTTGCTGCTATCGCTATTTCTATTGTTAGATTATCATACATTTGAATGATTTTGTAAGGACCCATCCAGCTTGAATCGAATTTTGATGTTTTGGGTTCCTTGAGCAAATATACATCATCGTTTACATGGAATTGACGAGGATTAACATTCTTATCGTAATACTCCTTACTCCTCTCTTTTGCTTTTTCCAAATTAACTGCCGCTGTAGCTTGAGTGGTAGTGAGTTTTATGAAAAGATTATCTAGATATTCGATGAAGGTTCGTGGAACTTCCTGCTTTGCAAATTCAGTGGGAATAATAGCCTTTACACCGAAAACAAGCTCATGTGGCGTGAAACCAGTGGCTTCATGCACAGAGGTATTATAAGAAAATATCCCGAACCTGATCCAATCATCCCAATCTGATTTGGTACAATAATGCTTTAAATAATCGACAAAAACACGGTGGGCACGCTCTAAAGACCCCAATGACTGCGGATGGAATGCAGTGGAGGTAATCCTACGAATTTTAAAAATCCTACAAAAATTCTTCATCATCTTGCTAATGAAATTACTACCCTGATCTATATGAATAACTCTAGGACAACCGAACCTGCTAATATACTGTTCAGTGAGGCCGACTGCTACGGATACGGAATCAATACTAGATAAAGTGATGGCATCCGAATATTTAGGTAAATTATCTTGAAATGTTAAGAGATATCGATGGCCCTTTTTGGTTATAGGTAATGGACCAACTATATCCATCTGTCTCTTTTACATTAGTTATCAAAACTACATTCATTAAGTTTTATAAACTTCTAAACTTGATTCTTCAACAAAGATACGAGACGATCAAACTTCTTACACCTCCGAAGAGTTCTTTCGTGACATCAGTGCCTTTGAATTCAACAGTTTCAAGACAGCCACGCCAACGAGGATTTGAGTACAGGAACGTTAAAAGCATGAGCATCTCATCGGATGTTCGCACATTTGAGTTCGACGGAACGTGGCCATAGAAAGATGGCTAGCGAGGACACGCAATGACGGGGAATATATCAACCCGATCCTGTATGCGTAATATTTGTCATCCCGCACAGCGCAACGTATCCTTGGATCTTCAGCGTTTCGAAGAATGTAGTGCCTCGATGTACCAATGACATCACCATTAACGACGACCCTTTTAAAATCCCTGGGGCTATGTGAACAACTATAAATGGGCACACATATGTACGTACAACTCATATTCGGCGTGGAACATGAGGGCACAGCCACCAATACGAAAAGGCTGTGTAATCAAAGGAGCGGTGCACACGGGCGGTCGTAATAAACGACGCACGGCGCCATGATAACACTCATGCGAGTCCATATGATCATTCACCTCTCTCTATTCATGGGAAGTACACCTCATGATTCTCACCGCAACAAACATCGAGACTCTACTGAAGGTTATTGATCGTTTACAAATTCTATTAAAGTGATTTTATTTGAGGTCATTCTACTGAGGGTCCTCCGTGCGGTCTTGGTCGCTATTTTACCAGGCTCAACAGCCTCTGCCACGACATAAGTCGAGAAATCACTAGGCTCAACAGCCTCTGCCACGACATAAGTCGAGAAATCACTAGGCTCAACAGCCTCTGCCACGACATAAGTCGAGAAATCACTAGGCTCGTCAGCCTCTGCCACGACATAAGTCGAGAAATCATCAGGCATGTCAGCCTCTGCCACGACATTAGTCGAGAAAATATCCGGCATCACAGCCTCTACCACAGCACAAGCTGGGAAACTAACAGACTCCCCATGTCTCTGCCACGATTCAAGATACCGCAGGCCCTGCGATGTCTCCTCAAGGGCCGGACAGAGCGCAGGCACCTTTACTGGACATGGACCACTTCCAACGGAATCTGAAGCGGCTGCCGGGGGTTCGGTCTCACCGTCCAACAAATGTCCGAATGGAAGCTGATCCATAGTGTCCAGCTGGAGCGATCCCTCACAATTTGTATTATCTTTATTATCATTAGAATTTCTCAATAATTCACCTATGACCTCATTCTGTCTAACCTCTGCCTTCCCGCGCGCCAGGAAGACAGAAGCCACCTCTACTTCATTACTATACTCATGAAATGCGTCATCCTTCCTGTCCACTTCGGAATCTGTAATTGATAACTCGTCTGCGCAGACAAGTATCCCTTTCAGACGCCTCGAACAGGAATTATGAATCTCATTTGTCCGTGAAGGATTCAATTCGGAATCGAATTAATTCTCATGTTACAGCTATAACACTTGCGATCATCCATATTAACCGCATATACTTTCGTATTAATAACTACGGTTTTCGACTAAAGGGTCTGTTTCTCATATTCAAACTCCCTCTCTATCCTAGTCGCGACATCTATAGCTATCCCTAAACCATCCGCCTTCTCCCTTATCATTAATGTTCTAACACTAGGAGTACGCAGCCCTCTTTTAAAACCCGTTATAGCTGCATTATTTAATACAATTTTAACACCTATTGACTGTTCTGTATCAAAATTTTCATTAGCTGCATCCATACCCCTATTTAATATCTCATTTGCCCTAGCCCCGTAACTGTCAATGCTCTCACCATCCTTTTGACGCAAATTCCTTAATTCGTCCTGAACACGATCAACATCAAAAGACCGGGCAAAACAGGATTTTAACAAGTCGATCAATTCGTCCAATGTAATCAAGTCATTGCTGTTAGATATGAGCTGATCTGCATCCCCTTCAATTTTATTGCGGATCAAAGCGAGTAAGTTAATCCTATTTCCGGGTTTAATTCGTGAATCCGCGAGTCTACACTGATTAATAAACTTAGTTATTGAACAGGACTTTCCATCAAAGCGGGGAACCAAAGAAGCGGCAAAAGTCAATGACGTAAATATAGTCTCTGAGGAATCAAAAGGTAACTCCGTAATTTCCTCGGCACTTGAATCATCTGAAGGAGTTCGCGAAGGTATTACGCTCAATTCATTCGGTTGTAACACAGTTGAAGAAGACTGCGGTGCAGGTAACTCTATCGCTAAATTTCCTATTTCGGATGCGCTACTACCACTCAAGTCAGCGCTTCTATTACGTCTAGCCTTTACAAATCCGGTCTAAATACGGCGGCATTTTGAAAAATCTAATCTATGCTTATTACGTAAGATACAGTTTCTTATAATTATAAAATCTTACAATCAAAACTTACGAACAAGGTGATGTATAAAAGTCAGCTAATATTCCAGAAATACACTAAGATTACACTTCTATGATGTCATCTATAGTTCACTAATCCTCACTTGATGTGTAGGTGGTCCAATTCCAATCCTCAGGTGATCCCTCACCGGTCCTTTCCCTGGAAGATGATTTTCCTGATTCACCGAATGCGCTGGCTCCTTGGCTTCTCGGGTAGATTCTTCCTCTCGTCCGTCGGAAGTATGGATGTGAACTCGTAATTCTCAGCAATATATGAACTCCAATACCAACAGGTGCTTGTGATTCCAGGATTAGCGAACACGGCCGCTGAAATCACCCTACTCCGGCATCCACCCTTGCCCTTGGGGAAACCGTGTAAAACCCAAGGGGGAGAGGTTGCACTTTCACGTTGGTTGCACAATTATAGACTGCTTATCAATGTCAAATCACAAATCTACGAAAATCACAGTTCTACAAATGCAGACTGTATATGTCTATCACACACTCACGAGCCGGCAAAGTTTATCACTCAAAAAAATGTTTGTGAAACTAACGCGTTTATTTTCAAACAATCCCACCGCTGTCACCAATTTTGTTGCGTATTTAGCGGCGATTTTAAGAACAGGAACGCGGGTTGGTGCCCGTGGAGCGCTGAACCGCTCTGCTCGTCGGAGTGCGCGGGTGTTATGAATAAAATAACTATTTCTTCTGGTAAAACTTGTATATTTCCTTAATAACTTAAGCGATTGCTTTCAAAAAGAGAACAAGACTTGCACAATAAAAAGTCAAAACCGTTCTGCCTTCTCGAAGTCCCTCGTCGATGCTCCTTCCCTCCTCGAACGTGGTGCCCCTTCCATCCTTGCGCGTCCTCCCAGTCCTTTGGCCAATCAGGATGAGGGATGAGCCGGATTCAAAGGGTAGGCTGTCCCGCGGATGTCCGTCCGCCCCCGCGAATCGACGGCCATCTTTCCCTCCGTCTTCAGGTGGTGGTGGAAGCTCGGTGGAAGCGCGCTTTTCCGTTACACAGCGGGGTGCACACGTGGGAAGAGAAAGTTAGCTCAGCTCCGAGGATCGAGAGGACAACCCTTGAAGGAAATTTATGACTGCCTTAGCGTCGCCAACACTTCTGGAGTCAATCAACACTCCTAAAGACTAACAAAGGACAAGGCTTTCTCAAGAGATTACGTGACTTAGAAGAAACTCGCAATTCGTTTCGGGGTCTGTTAATAGATATCCTCTTCCTGTTTTCGAGCTCTGCCCAAGATCTTTCCCACGAATGCCACCCGCATTGCGCATCCTTTATAATACTTCTTAATCATACGCAAACATCTACTTTCAAACTTCGCTCCTAATTTACCTATCGATTATATACATTTTCGTGACTACGTTCGCGTGGTCACGCAACAATTCTAGGTGTTTTTTAATAGCGAATTCGGCAGGCACGCACTAGTAGAGTTGTTCTGTTGCGCGGTTCCGAGTAGTGTTGGCTAGAACCGTTATTTGTTACTAGTAAGTAGTAGCACTGGCCGCACTGAGTGCGAGTTTTCTCGCTTCCAATTGGCTAAAAGATGTACTCAGTGCGGCCAGTGCGAGTCTACCTTGACACAAACTTCTCACTTTGCCCCACTGTGCGCCACACAGTGGGGCAAAGTGAGAAGTTTGTGTCAAAATGAAAGAACTTTTGATAGAAATGAGATAGAGCGATGATTTTTTTTTTAAATTAAAGCTGAAAGATTGCAGATTAAGGGAAAATTAATGAAATTATGGTACGAAAGTTTTTTACTTTTGAAAATCTGTGTTAAACTCAAAATCGCTTTTTTTTCAAAATCCTGAGGGGGTAGACAAATTTTGCGAACGGATTTGAAATCAGCGCGACAAAATCTATAAGAAATGATGTATAACAAGTAATGGAAAAACTTCAACCACGAATTATAACGGAAAAACCGAAATTCTCGTCGAAAATGCCAACTTTGACTTAGATTTTCAAGGTCAAATTTTTTTTTTTATACATTCTAAACATTTTTCCCTTAATCTGCAACTTCTTAGCTTTAACCTCCAAAAAGTGCCATCCCTCTATCTTATTCCTATCAAGAGTTCTACGATTTTGACACAAAAAAGAGCAGTTTGTCCCACTGTGCGCCGTTGACAGAACGGCCGCGCGGCACTCAGTGGCGCTATGATCCCACTGTACGTCATGAAACCTCGTGTCGTAGATTGGAATGCCGTTTTCCGTAGCGTGTCTCGGGGGGCAGGAGTGGGGTGGTCACCTATTTTGTTCGCCAGTGTCTATATTTCATCCGCAAATGATAAATAATTTATTGCAACAGGTATATACATTTTTCGAAGTATCCACACTGACTATCACACAATTTCATTTCATATATAAGAATTATCCTATAACGAATAATCACGAATAAAAGCAAAGATTACATCGAGTCGTTATCTCAAAAAATTTCAAAATTTCAACGAAGGTCAGTGTCCAAAAATTCTTATCGTTTTTTCGGAGAGCTATTTTCTTCTTTCAATACTCCCTCTTGTGTCTGTTTTACCTGGTGAGGATTAATTGGATATGCGTGTATCAGTGTGTATGTATGCATGGAACGATATATTGCACAGTGCACCAAATTGGCGGATGACTGAAATTTTACACTACATATTATTAAGCAAGGTATAAGTATGCTTTTAATTAAGCACTGTACCTAATTATCATCGCTCGACGATCGCGGAAAGAAGTTCGGCAATGCCTAACCGAAACCGCACGGTTACACATCGAAATCCTTAGTGTTTGTGGCGTGGTATTTTAAATCTATGTCAGAGTTGTTTGACCTGCGATATCTTAGAATTCTGATACCGTCGGCCCTCAAATCCGTGTGCCCGACATGCCCCGCAATTAACAGCAATTCTATTTGTCATAGGTAATTCTGATCCTGTTCAATGTCGAATTACACAACAGTGCTCTGTAATGTAGAGAATTAATACACGGACATATGCCTTCCACAATGATACACATCGTGACACTTTAATATATCATCGAGTACAACAATTAATCCTTTGCTCCGCAACACGAATGTATGAATTTATAAATGCTTGTGTCTGTTACAAATGGACAATTCGCGTCTGTGTTCGAAAGACCACTCCGTGCGATACTATCCTAACTCGCTAAAGCTTTACTATCGTTCGAAGATGCTGTATCGTTTAACGCTAAGCTTTCCTTACTATGTAGTCGTCGATGTTAAGTTAATAATAAGAGGATGTGTGCGTTAACGTTAATATTCCATGTTTATAATATTCCAGGTTATCGTGATTATGGTACCCTACTATATTGCGCTTTAGAGGAAACCGTTAATTAATTTCCATCGACCCAAGTGTTTCGCAAAGAAGGCAGAGAAGGAAGACCTCACGATGTTCCTATTTTACACGAACGATACGATACTGGCAAAACAGGAGATGCGTTTAAAAGAGGCTTAGTTAGTCATAAGGTTTGTATTTATCTTAATGCGGTAGAAATAAATGTATTTACCTTAACGATTATTTAAAGATAAAATTCATTCGATTCTAGCATCTAGTTTTTCCTCTGGTATGGTGGCTGTGCAATTGTTTATTTATTGGAATTTAATTAATATTAAAATAAGCGACTCTCTTTTGATAAAAGCAATATCGACGAGGTGCTTGTATAATACACGCTAGAGGATGGGAATAATTCGTTTCCACGCTTTGGTCCTTAGCATTTGATGGTCATCACGATGGTAAATGCGCGTTTGCTCCTAGTTACGTATTCGTCGGGAATTTACATATGCTAATGCGTGTTTGTGTTATGCCTAGGATGCATCATGACATCGTCCTTCAGGGATTGTAAATAGTAATAGTATATATATATATATATCTCGAAAGCAGCAGACAACGTAGGAAGATGGATAGTTCGGAGTACGAGACTGTACGGAACATGACGCTTTTATTCTTCTTCGAGCTGCTTGTGGATAAATGCGGCCCGCGCACGCTGCACGATTTAAGCTGCCAGTTCGGAGCTAAAGGGTTTACGAAAGAAATGCGCCAGATAGCTGGTGGATCTCAAAGTGGCCTTAAAAAATTCTTAGCTCAATATCCGATGCTGTTTCTTATCAATGGCGATTACGTATCCGTGAATACCTTTCAGCAAGTGGCGGAAGAAGAGAACGGTTGTAAATTAAGTGGTAAACGTGATTACGCGCGAGAGGCTGTAGAATATTTTACGAATAAGTTGCTGCAGTACGGTGTGGGTACGGAGGTACCGATTAAAAGTCTCCTGGGGCATCGGTCTCAGGCTTCCCCGGAAGTTAGACACATATCTGGCCAACATTACAAGGAGTTTAGAGATTTCCTTTCAAAATATCCCGACGCTTTCGTCGTCACCGAGGATAACGTGATGCTGAAGCAATACGAAGGCATGAAAGCGGAGCCTCCGATAAAGCTAGAACCCGATATACCTATGGATCCAGACGTCACTGCTAAGTTATTAGATTTCCTTTACGAATATATCGAACAGAAGGGTCCGATTCTTGTCGATCAAATGTTCAACATAGTTGACGATAAATTCTCCTACGAGAACTGGACCCCGATATTTAAGACACCGCAGGACATCTGTACGTTTGTGCAAATGTTCCCGGACGCATTTCACGTTCAAAGTAATCTGGTCACGTTAATCGGACGACCGAAATCTTCCGTAACAGAGGGAAAGGCGAAAGCGAAGCTTGCGAATCCCGCGCGAAGTCAAAACAGTATTGCCAGCCAAACAACCGCGCCTCAGGGTGTCCACACGAGCGACATTCAGACATCGCAGCAAAACAATTCGGAACCCCTTAGTACTAACGTAGCGAATCAAGTGAATTCTGTACAAAGCTCTTACCCGCAATTGAACGAGAACAACAACAATTCCCCTCCAGTGAGCTTGCAGCAGCAAACTCTGAAGCAACGAATAAATACGCTGGTGATGAAGACTTTGGCGGACAACACGGAGAAAGATCGGAATCTACAGATCGCGCAGATGGGAGACGCGTGGAAATTAAAAGTATTACAGCAGACTAGAGTAATTGTAAATCCACGGGAGAGCCTTCAGATTATCGAGGACATAATAAATCCTCGTAAACCGCCCGCCGATGGGAAAATCATTATTTCGTTCGACTGCGAGGGAATAAACTTGGGAGTCAAAGGGCAATTGACGCTCGTGCAAATTGCTACGATGTCTGGGCAAGCGTATGTATTTGATTTATTCACGTGCCCGAATCTTGTCCAAGCCGGAGGGCTTCAAAAGCTTCTAGAGCATAAAAATGTTATTAAAGTAAGCTATCTTTCATAATCCATAATCCTTTAATGTGCATTTTAATATTACAGTTTATACATCGCGCGTATTGTTTCAGGTAATTCACGATTGTAGAAACGACAGTATCAATTTGTACAGCCAGTTCAAGATTATGTTGAACAATGTTTTCGATACGCAGGTACTTGATCCGTGACTATTAAGGGGGCCGTCTCACCGGGCCTTGAATGGATGCGGACGCTCACACAAGCTAAGTTAAGCGTGTACAGGTAACTGTACCCGCAAAAACTTCCTTCTAGCCGATTCCAGGACGAAAGACGGTTGAATCGGTTTGTTTACTACACGCGTATACGTACACGCTTAACTTAGCTTGTGTAAGCATCCGCACACATTCAAGGCCCGGTGAGACGGACAATAACAAAACTGAGACGGCCCCCTTAAATATTCTTGAGTTACGCCTTACGTCGCACTATTAACAGATAAAAGATATGCAGCATTTAAACTGTAAACTGTGCTTAACATTTATAGGCAGCTCATGCGGTTCTTCAGTTCCAAGAAACTGGCAAACCTGTATATAAAGTGAAGAACGTTAATCTGAACACATTATGTGATCATTACGGTGCTCCACCGAATCCATTAAAGGAACAGTTAAAGAATATCTATCGCAGCAATCAAAGATACTGGTGTCGTCGACCGCTCACGCGAGACATGCTCATTTACGCCAGCAGCGACGTTCTAAGCCTGATTCCGCAAATATACGTTTCCATGGCTAAGTATGATTCACTTGTACATTATTCGACGAGCATCCCCGTTACCACGCACAGTTTTTCCGTCAACCATAATCGCCTCTGTTTGGCCTCGATATTATTGCAGACTTATAAAGCCGGAGCTGCAGGCTCTCTTCGCTGAATTGTGCGAGGAGCAAATTCAGATGCACATTAAACCTGCAGAAGTGAAGGCACGTAAAAAACAACGAAAAGTGGAGACAGAGGTTGCGGATTTAAAGAAAAGAATGGAAGAAGCAACCGCTAAAAATATTGTATTAAGTAATCGTGAGATACGTCTTCTGCGTTACTTAGATCTTACTGAAGACGAAAAGGAGAAGTTGAAGGGGAGCTACAAAGTTGCGAGAAAGTTGGAGAAACTTGAGAATATGGGCCAAGATAAAGGGGATAGCAGCGACGACGACGAAGATGATAAAATGGAAGATTCAGAGTATCATAGCATGGAAAGCTACACGTCTGAGAATTCGCATTCCGGTACAGCATCTTGTCGTATTAACAGTGGCGGATTTAACAGGGCGGCCAATGAGTAGTTGCCACCTGCGCCCCTGTTCAGAAGGCCCCATCCTTAAAATAAATTATGATTATATCAAAACTATATTTTCTTCTGTATTATTACACTGATCTCGTTTTTAGTAAATTGCCGATGTATTTTCCCGAAAAATGGGCCCCTGCTCAGAAGGGCTCTGTGTTCCAAAAAAAATTATGATTTCATCCAGCACTATATTTGTTTTTCTATACTTTTCTGTGCACTTACCCCCTTTTAGTAAACTACCTTTTCATTTTCCCGAAAAAATGGGCCCCTCAGAACGTTTGTCACCTGGGCCTTTTTTCTTAAATCCGCCACTGCGTATTAACCAAGCAATTCTTTCGTGTCTTTCCCACGAATTACAAATATTTACATTCGACTGTTTGTGTGCGCAGGTGGTATATTGTCGCCGAGAAACTCTGATACCCCTAGCCTCACCGAATCGATGCAGATAATGGACGAGATCCTTTCCGACGAGCGAATGGACAGATTCGAGAAGATCGAGAAATTGGAAGCCATCCTTTCAGCTGTTACCGGCTCCGCGACCGATCACTTCTCATCGAGCAGCGCCGACGCGTCCCCGGCCAAGTGTGTATGCTCGTGCCGCGATAAAACTAAGAGCCCGCGAACAGATCGTAACGCTGGAAGTAGCGTGGCTTGCCAAACTTATAGTACAGGTGATATAGTAATTACCAAAATATTTCTCACAGAGGAGGAAAAGGAACATATAGATATACTGAATTCGCCAAAAAAATAGATATCATAGCTGTTACGAAAGTGGTTGAAAAACGAAGTTGCCATTACTACATTTTTTTATAAGAGGACGAGTGGACGACAAGGGACGAAGGGAATTAGCGGGGAATTAATCTGTTTTCGCGTAGCTTGACAAAAATTGTAATATTCATTTACAACAATCAACCGATGTTTCACTTTCGATATATTTATTTTTCCAAATCTGATGCTATAGTAATCAGAATTTCGGAAAGATGTGCTTCGAAGAAGATGGAAAAAAGCATCCAGTATTGTAAATTCTTTATTCTTTAGTAGAAGATTACCTTTCTTTGCAAGTTTATAAGAAAGAATTAATCGAATTACATAGCAATATACAGTTGCGTAACAATATCACTTTGTTTTTTAATTATTTCATATATACAGTCGAAATTCTAATCAATTTATTTTAATATCTCTTTACTGTCGGTCTCGCGAGCAGAATTGAAAGGACTGGTTAAGGAAATACATAGTTACAAAGCTGATTGGCGAGGGTCCAGCGGACGACGACCGGCTGCCAATTTTCTTTCGCAAATTTCTCACCCAGGAATTCTACCTGACGTAAACAAGTATATAGCGGGCACACTTGGCACGCGCGGTGTGCATTGCTGCAGATCCCGTATCCCGAGAAGTTCCTGGTATATAACTTGATAATTCCACAGATTCCTCAGTGCATTTAGGTTTGCTCGCGAGACCTATAAAGAGTATGGTTGATGAAATATAGTTTCTTCGAGTAATTTATGTTACTACTCAGGATTAAAATACTAATATTGTTCCCTTGTAAAACAATATAAGTATTGAGACATGCTTCAATGCTAATCTTAAAAAAAAAACATTTTACTTATTTTTAATGAATTCTCCGTCGTCGTGGAACGATAGAATCGCGTTATATACAATGAAATTGAATTTTCGTAAAGTGCTGCATTAAAATCACTGTATCGGATACTGTACTATTTCGTGCAATTTATACGAAAGTACTTTCAGTTTTATTAGAGAATATTTTTGATAAGATTCACTTTAAATAAGGGGACGCGCTAACGGACAAAAATGAAGTTGTTTGTACAGTAAGCGCAAGGCGTGCGTAACGAAGTTTCAAACGTTTGATAATATCGAATTTTTTTATAGTCATATTCGTGCCAAGCCTTAATATGATATATTATGTGCAATTACTGAAGTAGTAAGAAAAGTCTTGCATATCTTCTGTTTTTAACGATAAATAAGATTTACAAAGTGCTGGTTGCGGAGCGCCATTTCGAAGAAGACTATACATACGCGCGTATGTATTGGAAGTATTATATCACAAATCAATGCAATCATATTGAAGTACAGCTGCTTTTAATGCAATACTTTTCAAATCTATAATGTAATGAATTTTGTTTAAAGTTATATTTGTACATCGGAATATTCTTTTTAATTTCAAATATCGTTTTGAAATTTTATTATATTCTTCTTAGTAACTGAGAAAGTAGCTAAAAATTGTTATTTATACACATATTTGTTGAAGGAGCCCGCGGGATATGTATCGATGAAATTTTTTATCCTTGCGATTATTTAGGGAATAATTGTTTTATTAATCCATTTTACATTGTTTCTCTTCTTTTTATAAACCGTTAGTTCTTTAAAACTAGAAAGCTATATTAAATTTTATAATACAGGCTACAACTATAATATACCTTAAAGTGTATCGTTATTGCGAAGTGATTACGAGCGGTGCAACTTTTGTTCTGTAACCCCATAGTATGTCTTTTTTTTTACAGGAATTAGGCTGTTAATATTATTCTGTATTTATTGCCACGTATACTGACATAATACTATCTTCTGTTAGTTTCGTTTTAAAGGTAACAGTGACCAACGCAATGTTAACGGTAAAAGTTAGAGTCAACTGTCTCGTTTGTACTAATGCATTTAAGTCATTTTAACTAAAAGTATGTATATGAAGTCTAAAAAGAATGACAGAACTATTTTATCAAGGATAGTAGAGAATTGTTGTTATTAACAGTGACTAATTTATTGCATAAAAAAGTATTTCAAAGATGTGCATAATAAACATTTTGTGAAGCAAGTTAAGATAGTTTCTTTGCATAGCATCTACAGGGTGATCGTCGTGATGGTTGCCAGGATTTTGAGCTGCGAAAAAATAGCTTTGCGGAAACATTTTTCATGCGTATGAATTAAATTTCAGTTTGTTGTCCTTTATCTCGTTATAAAAAAGGGAGAATGTAGTTCTCTGTGGTTCTGTTTGCAAGAATTGAAGTGGCATTGATTTTTTATCGTAAAAAAGTGTTTCAACAGTTTTCATTATTGCAACTTGTTGCCAGTCAAACACAGATAGTATTGTTTTATCGAAACTGTTTTTTGTTAAGCTATCAGTAATGGCACAGAATCGTGGCGACCGTTATGGGAATAATCCTGCAAATGTTATCGATAAATATTCCTGCATTTTCTTTTATATCCTGAATAGGTAAAAGGAACTTTATGTATCTAATTGTCAAACAATAATGAATAAAGGAAAATGGTTCGATTAAACAGAAAGCAAATGAAGAGATATATTATACACCAACGGAACGTAAAAACAATTGCTTATGTTTGAATAGTAAACAATTTCCTAAATACATAATATAGTTAAACTACAAATTATATACAGTGATATAAAAAATTATTGGCACACCCTTTGAAACAGAATAACTTTTTTAAAATTGATCCAAACGACTTGAGTTTTTTTGAGAAGCTAGAAGCATTAGTTTACCAGGTAACGTTTTTCGTCGTATCGAAAAAAAATGTAATTTGTCGAAATAGCGAAGAAAATAGTGAAGGTCGCTTTTTCAACTTTTTCTCTGAGTTTGTAATGAGTATTAAGTATAATACTTAAATCTACAAACGGGATTTTTAAATTCTCGTTACGGTTTCAGAAAAATAAGTTGAAAAAGCGACCTTCACTATTTTCTTCGCTATTCCGACGATTTGGGCGTAATATGTACACTAAACCTTCTAGCTTTTTAAAAAAAACTCGAGTCATTTGGATAAATTTTAAAAAAGTTATTCTGTGTTAAACGGTGTCCCAATAATCTCACTGTATCTACATTAAGTGTGCATAGTGCATACATATTATTGTAAGTAAACAGGGCGTGTACAAAATTGTATATTTGTTTGCTCTATCATTCATGTTGCAACATCCGTATCACGTCAATGGTGATTTTTATATGATAAACATTAGTATGCAAGAAATTACCATTGCAAATTTTCATGAAACTTTCAAGGATTAAGGAATTTGTTAAACAGGAATGGGCAGAGACGTCCGCAGACTTTTTTCCAGGGGGCGGGGGGGAACTTTGGGATGATGGTAAAGAAAAATATACCCCCCTTGCTTTTTTAACCCATTTTATAATGCCAAATTAATTAAAAATTTAAAACCGAAATTTAAAAATATTCCCTTTTACAGTATAAACTTAATAAAGATCAGTTGTGAAAAATAAACGATTTTTCTCAAAAGCCAGAAGGGACAACCGCCCCCTCCCCCCCACCCCTCCGGACGGCCATGGGAATGTGCTACAAAAATCTTCCCAATTTGAGGCACAATAAATAAATAATTTTCGACGAAGTTTAGCGTCAAATTTACTGTTTACAATTTACCGTTTACACGAAGTTTATTATAAAACATTTTATCTCGTTCCAAGAAGATGACATTTGACCCGCGAGACCCCCGCAAATGCGAGATATTTTCAATCTCATACACACGCTCGTAAAACCACGTGTCGGCGGTATATGTGTGCATTAGTGTGCGGGTTGTAATGCTATGGAGATTACTTCAGGGTCGAACACTTGTTGAGTTTTCTTTGAGGGGGACTCGTTGGCGGCAGTTGTGTATCATAGTGTTGGCCGGTAAAACGCTAATTCTACAGAAATTTCCATTGTTTTTCTAGAAAAATATTACTTTCCGAAGCAGCCACACAATGTCCGCTGGAAATTTAGGTAAGATGTGTTTATACTTATCAAGCAAAACCATGAGAAATGAATGAAAGACTTCAATATCCTGGGAACCATGCTGCCTTGAGAGCAAAGATAGATACGATAGATATGGACCGTTTATTTTGAAAGTGGTGTAAGTCCATTTTCTCTTGTTTCGAGAAAATTATATACATACAAAATTTACATTAAATTAAACATGAATTACGTGATATCTCATTTGTTTTCAAAAATGGACTTACACCACTTTCAAAATAAACAGTCCAATTATTATACTTTCAAAACTCATGTATATTATGTAATATTATATCAATTTTCTGCATTTAATCAATTCTGATAAATGTTCTCCCACATTCGCAGCACTTTTAAGTGTCTCCGATAAAACGAACCTCCTGCCGTTCGCTAAAAAGTTGCACGAGCTAGGTTTGACTTTAGTCGCGTCCGGCGGAACTGCGAAGTCTTTGAGAGACGCTGGTCTCCCCGTCAAAGATGTATCTAATATTACCGGAGCGCCTGAGATGCTTAATGGGCGGGTGAAGACTCTCCATCCTGCTGTGCACGCTGGTAAAGAAATAAATATATCGTCGATCTTTATCTATGCTACAAGCGTATACATGTTTTTATCTTGCAGGCATCTTAGCTAGACTCACAGAGTCGGATCAAGAAGATCTCCGTAAACAGAACTACGAGCTGATTCGACTCGTGGTATGCAATCTGTATCCGTTCGTAAATACAGTCTCGAAACCAGACGTGACGATCGAGGATGCCGTAGAGAACATCGATATCGGTGGCGTAACTTTGCTACGAGCCGCCGCAAAGAATCACAGCAGGGTAACTGTGGTCTGCGACCCCAACGATTATGAGAAAATTCAGAAGGAAATGGAGAAGTCTGTTAACAAAGATACTTCTCCAGAAACTAGGTGCATTGATATTGAATTCGAAAGAAGAAGACTCGGACTCTTTCTAATTCGTTTCTAACAATTTCCTCTTCGCTTTCAGACAGGTGTTAGCTCTTAAAGCATTCACCCATACAGCGGAATACGACAATGCTATCTCCGATTACTTCCGCAAGCAATACAGCGCCGGTGTTTCCCAGCTGACACTGCGATACGGGATGAATCCGCATCAGAAGCCGGCCCAAATATTTACCGCTTTGGATAAGTTACCGCTGACTGTGGTAAACGGTTCCCCAGGTTTCATTAATCTGTGCGATGCGTTGAACGGTTATCAGTTAGTCAAGGAATTAAAAGCAGCGCTGAATCTGCCGGCGGCTACGTCCTTTAAACACGTCAGTCCGGCTGGTGCAGCTGTTGGTGTACCCTTGGATGCTGTGCAGGCGAAACTCTGCCAAGTGGACGATTTGCTGAGTCAACTCACGCCGCTAGCAACTGCTTATGCTCGTGCGCGAGGAGCGGATAGGATGTCTAGCTTCGGGGATTTCGTAGCACTGTCCGATCCGTGCGATGAAATTACAGCTAAGATCATATCCAGGTAATAGAAGACACCATGCGATATTTCGAACGTTAAGGGATTGATTAAACCAGTTTGAACGTGAATAAAATTGCAGAGAGGTTTCCGATGGCATTATCGCACCGGGTTACTCGGAGAATGCGCTACAAATTCTGAAGAAAAAGAAAGGCGGCGCGTACTGTATTCTTCAGATCGATCCCGATTATGTGCCATCTCCGATCGAGCGCAAAGTATTATTTGGTTTAACAATGGAACAGAGGCGAAACGATGCAGTCATCAACAAGGATACGTTCACGAATATAGTAACGAAACATTCCACCGCCGTTCCTGATTCTGCTGTGAGAGATATGATCGTAGCGACTATTGCTGTGAAGTATACGCAAAGCAATTCGGTGTGCTATGCAAAGGATGGGCAAATAATTGGAATTGGTGCCGGGCAACAATCGAGGATCCATTGTACGAGACTTGCCGGTGATAAAGCTGATAATTGGTGCGTTTTATATTTCAATCGCCCGATGACGATTTATTAAATCGGAATATTTTTAAGAGCGAATGTTGCGATTTATTTTGTATGTTTATTGTTATAAATTATTGAACGTTTTTTTAGGTGGCTTCGTCAACATCCTAAAGTAACCAATATGAAGTTTAAGAAAGGTGTAAAGAGAGCAGAAATTTCTAATGCTATAGATAACTACGTAAATGGGTCTGTAGGGAAAGACATGGATGAATCTACTTGGATGGCCATGTATGAGAAAGTTCCAGAAAAGCTCTCGGAAGGCGATAGATTGGAATGGATCAAAAAGGCAGATAACGTTGCTTTAAGCAGCGATGCCTTCTTCCCATTCAGGGATAATGTGGATAGAGCCAGACTGGTGCGTATTTATTTATTCAGACTTTTATAGCAGATGATGTTATGCTACTTCTTTTGGAGAAGCAAAGCATACAGTAACGGCATCGCATGCGGCCCCGAAAGTGTTACGATTACTATTTCGTAAGATATCTTCTAAAAGTATTGTTTTTTAATTGCAGAGCGGTGTGAAATACATCGCAAGTCCGTCTGGTTCTACAAACGACGAGGCGGTAACGCAAGCCTGTGATGAACATAACGTTGTGTTGGTTCACACTAATCTGAGATTGTTCCATCATTAAATGAAGGATGACTGGGTGTTAATATTCATTCTTTCATTGCTTCGTGATATTGAAGTAAACATCGCGCATTGCATTACGAAAGTCCGATATCTTTTTGTCAGATGATAAATAACTACCAACATAACAATTTTATCAGACAAATATAACGTGTTATCAACTAAAAATATATTTTCGTATGAATTATTTACAATTTTATTTTAAATAAATCCTTGTATATACGTATAATACATTGGGAATGAAATTACTTATATTAAGAAGACTATCGCTTGTTCGTTCTATAATTCCTCTGGATGGTGGTCCAAGAATTTAACAATGAAATAATAAGAATTATAGAACACTAGGAGACCACAGGATAACGCTTCTTCGAGTAGTACAAGTCGGGAATAGGGTAAAGGACCCAATTACTGTCACCTTAAGCTATTTTACTTAAATGTTTATTTATTCGTTATTTCAAGTAAAATACCTTAAGGTGACAGTAATTGGGTTGACTGCCAGTAATTGGGTCCTTTACCCTAGCTATCCGCGGTGACTTGATTACGTGAATCCCCGAAAATACCTCGGTCCCGATTATGGTATGGAACGACGGAGTAAGCAAGAGTTATAAGTTAAGAATAGTTAGGACTGTGTAAATATTGTATTCTAACAATATCTATTATTTTACATCTTGTTACTCTGAAAGATTAGAATTCAGTTATCCATTTACCGTTTCCTGGTTATCGGTAACTACTTATTGTATCTCTTACGAATATTAATTATTAGGCTGATTCTTCATGGTTTTCTGAAATGAATTTGTGCACTCTTGCAGTTGAAACTGAAAATTCAGATCAGTGCCCAACAAAATGACCTACGGAGCATTTGCGGGCATTCCCAAATGCCCGCAGTCACAGAAACATTCTACACTTAGTACCTACCTAGTACCTCACTCGCATTAGTTGCATTTTGCATTAAGAATATAACATTAAGATCTGAGGCAGTATCCACCATTTCGAATTATCTTTTGCCCGTTATCTTTGCATTGTGGCTGACGTGGCTTCATATATCCCCCATTCCACGTAAGAGTAGACCTATGCCCCTACCGATTCGCGACCGATCTGCGCAGCTTCCACGGATTTGACACCCGCGATTGGTCGTAGCACTTTTCCGATTGGTCATAGCACTTTCTCTGCCGGTTTCCTACCAATCAAGAGTGTATCTCTGCGTGGAACGAGTCTAATCTAAAGTGAAATGCAGTATATAGCAGGCCGTGTCTATAAATATATATGCTCTAAGTTTCGGAACATTCGTGAAAATGCCGGCAACCCTGTCGTGAACATGTGTTGAACGTTCGTCAGTTTGCCGGAATTGGAAATGTGCATTTGGTGGTTACTCGGCGTTATAAAGAGGTTTGTTAAAACACATTATAAATCACGTGCATTGTTTAATGAACATTATTTAATAGTTCTAATTTATTTCTGCAGAAAAAACCCTAGAATTTCCGAAAAAAGACTACAGTGCCTCTCCCGACACGAGTCTCGTAATTTATTACTGGAAATGCCAGGTGATGAAATGGAACAAAAACAAATGGAAGGTGACCAGGATATACGCCGCAGTTTAATTTCGGCAGTTCATGAAGGAAATCTAGAAACGGTAGAAGAGTTAATTAGTTCTTTCGGCCTATCTTACTCACTAGATTTGTCAGATGGATATCTTTTACTTTGCGATGCTGTTAAGAATAACCATACAGAGGTTGCTAAACTACTTTTAATAAATGGTGCCAAAGTTAACAGCACAAACGAAAATCCTTCCATGACTCCACTTCATTTTGCTGTTAGAAACAGTGCCTTAGAGATTATTGAGATGCTCCTAGATAAAGGAGCTAATATTAATATTGAATGTGAGAGGGGTAGACCTCCGCTTCACGATGCAGTTCAATGGGAGAAACCGGAAATTGTCGAGTTGCTCTTAAATAGAGGTGCTAATGTCAATGCTAAAGGAAAACACGGTAAAACTTATCTTCATATTGCAGCTTATGAAGGGTATGTATCAATTGTTGAGCAGCTTTTAAAACACGGAGCTGATGTTAATTCCATGCTTACCTATGATGAAATGGAACGCTGTTCACCCCTGTACTTTGCTATTATAAATCGACATGAAACAGTAGCTCGCCTACTTTTGGAAGCTGGAGCAAACGTTGATGCTGAAGATAAGGATCGTAAAACTGCACTATACTTTGCAGTTGAAAAAGAACATCCATTAATCGTCGAGCATATTTTAAAGCAATCTCCTGATGTGAATAACATAAACAACAGGAATGCGTTTAATGTCGCAGTGTATAGTTGTGGAAAAGATTGTAACAAGATCGCTGAAAATCTGCTTCAGTACGGTTTTACTGTCAACCTCGAATGTGGAGATAATTCTAAACTGCTGCTTGGTGCTGCTGAGAAAGGATATTTGAAAATTGTTGAAGAACTCATAAAATATGGTGTAAGCATCGATTTTAAAGATAAATGTGGTAGAACAGCACTTCACATTGCTTGTCGATGGGGAAAGCAAGACATTTTTGAGGTCCTTTTAAAAGTCGGTGCTGACATCCATTCTACGGATGAAGAAGGTAATACACCGCTTCACATTGCTTCTCAAGACATTAATCCAGAAATGGTCAAGATTCTTTTACAATCCGGTGCCGATGTCAATTCTAAAAATAAATGGGGTAAGACAGCACTTCACATTGCTTCTCGATGGAGTAGACCAGAAATTGTTAAGGTGCTGTTAACATTCGGCGCCGACATCGATTTGAAAGATAACTATGGTAACACTGCGCTTCACATTGCTTCTGACAACTTCGATCGGGAGGTTGTCGAGGCTCTCTTAAAATCTGGTGCCAGAGTGGATATTAAAGATAAATATGGTCGCACAGCTCTTCACGTTGCTTTTGACAACTGTGTTCTGGAGATTATCGAGGCTCTCTTGGAATTCGGTGCTGACATCGAGTCTAAAAATGGAGATGATAGAACAGTACTTCACATTGCTTCTAGAAGGAGTAAACCAGAACTTGTCGAGGTTCTGTTAAAAGTCGGTGCCGACATCAATTCTAAAGATAAATATGGTAATACAGCGCTTCACATTGCTACCGACAACGACGATCTAGAGATTATCGAGACCCTCATAAAATTTGGGGCCAGCATTGATATTAAAGATAACTATGGTCGCACAGCGCTTCACATTGCTTCTGACAACTGTGTTCTAGAGAATGTCAAGGCTCTCATAAAACTCGGTGCTGACATTGATTCTAAAGATGGAGGTGGCAGAACAGCACTTCACATCGCTTCCGAATTGAGTAATCCTGAAATTGTTGAGTTTCTATTAAGATCCGGTGCCAACATCAATTCTAAAGATGGACGTGGTAAAACAGCTCTTCTCAGTGCTACTCAAAGGAGTTATCTAGACGTTATCGAGGTTCTCCTAAAATTCGGTGCCGACATTCATTCTAAGGATGAAAATGGCAAAACAGTACTTCACATTGCTTCTGAAAGGAGTGATACAGAAGTTGTCGAGTTTCTCTTAGAATCGGGTGCTGACATCGATTCTAAAGATGGAGATGGTAGAACACCACTTCACCTTGCGTCTGAATGCAGTAATCGAGATATTGTCGGGGTTCTATTAGAATACGGTGCCGACATCGATTCCGAAGATAAACATGGTAGAACAGCGCTTCACATTGCTTGTGCCGGGACGGATAAATATGTTGCTAGAGCTCTCCTAGATTACGGTTCTGATATGACTATTATTAGTGAAAGGAATTATCCTGAAAGCTTTGCTGTGATCTTTGAACGTCACGCAGTTAAGGTGAAAACTGCAAATTTATATGTAAAGAACAAAAACTTACTGCCAATTAGTAGCGATGAGATATTACGGGATATATGTGAGAATGAAGTAGCAAGCATGAAGAGTGAGAAGATTGGTAATATCTCGCTTTATGATGTCTTGACGAAAGGTATAAGTGAATTAGCAATATATGCAGGGAATGAAAGTATAGCACAGGTATTTGCATCAGATGAATATAAAATGCAATTTCCAATATACGCTACTCTGATGAGTAGTAATTTTAAAAAAGGGGAAAGAAGGAAAGAGTTGATGGAACAAGGTAATAAGATTTTCTATTTGTTTACTAATTCTCTTGGTATACCGTATGACTGCATAGAAAAAATATTTAATTATCTAAGTAATGATGATTTAAGAAGTATAATGGACGCTTACAAACCTATCAGTGTCAGCAGTCTTAATAGTGATAATAAGTAATGTGATAATTAATACATAAACAAGAATTTTCGGAAAAGCGAGGACAGTTATTGTTCATGTCAATTTTGATATATATATATATATTGTATATATTGTATATATTGTATATATTGTAATATTATGAAATAAAATAGCGAATTATCTAGAATAGTGAACTCCCATTGAACAATAGAATGTCTGGAATGCGGAGTGTGTGAATTAGGACTTAGGGGCTGTCCTACTGAAAAAAGAGATAATTGTATCGCGGGTAATGTTTTTCACCCTACACACGTGTTATATTTACCTGACTGTATTCAGATTTACTGCAGGATAGTAATATAATAAAGGATAGACACCCTCCAAAATAAATAAGTGGATTATATATAACTCACAGAGGGAATTACTAAACTGCATATTCAGAATTCAAAATGATATTTGTTTAATATCAAAGATTTCAATTATACAACTAGAAAAAAGTATGATCGTCGGACAGAAACTTAAGCAATCGTGTTACAAATTATACGTAGCCAGGCAATTCTTTCTTGGCAGTTCCTATTTATTTAGTGACCCTCTAGGTAGTGATCGGAAAATATATTCCGTGTTTTCTATTGTTCGACGTAATTCGGGTTAAAACCGGAAGTAGAGAGAGCAAGTAAATAAGTAGAAAAGGAAAGCGATACTGCATCTACCACATGTACTGCGGTTTTGCATGAGTGCACATGTGTGAATGGTTTTTGCACATATACTTTGCATAGAAAGGAACATTTTCGCAAATAAGTACAATATCGCATATATCTTGTATCCATTTTGGCGCCATTTTGATCAGGCCCCGCCCCCATGTTACTTCCCGATATAAGCATACCGTTTCAAATAAAGCGCGACGCATGCGTACTACTCCACCAATCACAAGCCGTCCATCACGACTTCTCTCCTTCCGATCGACTGGCTCGACCCCGCGGTCGATGTTGAAATTTTGTGCTCCGTCCATTTAATTCTTAGGTCCATGGTCAAAACCATGGACATATGAATATAAAACCACTCCGAGCTAAAAGCTAAACCGACTTTAGCTTTTCCGCTTGACGCTGAAAGTCACGCAGACCGATCACGTGACTCGTTCACTCTGTTTGACTCGCTCGTTCATTGGTTCAGCGTCGGTCACGTGATTGGTTTTGAAAACGAGCGTTGACGCTAATTCACGTGGATCGAGCACGTGCCCGGTTTTGACGTTCAAACTAAAATTGCATCTTTATAAAGAGGTTTGTTAAAACACATTGTACGTGCATTGTTTAACGATAGTTATTTAATAGTTCTAATTTATTTCTGTAGAAAAGAACATAGAATTTCCTACGACAGACTAAAGCGTGTGTCTCGACACGGATTTCGCAATATATTTCATGGAATCAGGAATAATTTATTAGTGGAAAATGCAAAGTAAACGCGATATAAGTTACGGTTTAATTTTGGCAGTTCGTGGTGGAAGACTAGAAAGAGTAAGGGAGTTAATTAGTTCTTTCGGGCTATCTTACTCACGAGATTGGTCAGATGGATATGTTTTACTTTGCGATGCTGTTAAGAATAACCATGCAGAGGTCGTTAAACTACTTTTAACAAATGGTGCCAAAGTTAACAGCACAAATGAAAATCTGTCCATGACTCCACTTCATATCGCTGTTAAAAATAGTGCCATAGAGATTGTTGAGATGCTTCTAGATAGTGGAGCGAATATCGATGCTGAATGTGAGAGGGGCACAACTCCACTTCATGATGCAGTTCGATGGAAAAAAATGGAAATTGTCGAGTTGCTTCTAAAAAGAGGTGCTGATGTCAATGCTAAAGGAAAATATAGTAAAACTTACCTTCATATTGCAGTTGATGAAGGCTACATACCAATGATTGAGCAGCTTTTAAAACGTCAAGCTGATGTTAATTCTGAGTGTACCTATGGTGGTAACAAACACTGTACACCACTGTACATTGCTGTTATAAATGGACTTGAAAAAGTTGTTCAGCTACTTTTAGAATGTGGAGCAAACGTCGATGCTGAAGATCAGGATGGTAAAACAATTCTATACTTTGCTGCTGAAAAAGGACATACGTTAATTGTCGAGCATCTTCTAAAGAATTGTCCTGATGTGAATAACACAGGCAACAGGAGCGCTCTTAATGTCGCACTGCATTCTCGTGGAGCAGAGTATCACACGATCGCTGAAAACCTGATTCAGTATGGTTTTACTGTTAACTTTGAATATGGAGATAATAATAAACTGCTGTATGGTGCTGTTGAGAAAGGATATTTGAAAATTTTTGAAGAACTCCTAAATTATGGTGTCAGCATTGATTCAAAAGATAAATATGGTAGAACAGCACTTCACATTGCTTCTGAAAGGAATAATCAAGAAGTTGTCGAGGTTCTGTTAAAATTCGGTGCCAGCATCAATTCTAAGGATAGAGACGGTAGCACAGCACTTCACATTGCTTCTGAAAAGAAAAATCCAAATACTGTCAAGCTTCTCTTACAATTCGGTGCCGATGTCGATTCGAAAGATAACGATGATAGAACAGCACTTGACATTGCTTGTAACCGGTGGATAAATGAAGAGCTTGTTATAGCTCTCCTAGATCATGGCTCGGATATCACTGAGATTAAGAGTAAAACTCTTAATGATATTTACATGAGTTACACTGTTGGTCATATCTTTAAATATCACGCAATTAAGGTGAAAACTGCAAATTTATATGTGAGGAACAAAAACGTACTATCAATTTGTAGAGGTGAAAATGTACTTGCAACTTATAGCAGTGAAAACTTAAATAAATTTCGGAATTCATGTGAGAAAGAAGTAGCAAGCATGAAGTGTGAGAAGCTTGGTAATGCTAATATCTCATTTTACGATATCTTGACGAAAGGTATAAGTCAATTAGCAATATATGCAGGAAATAAAAGTATAGTACAGGTATTCAAATCAAATGATTATAAAAGGAAATTTCCAATATACGCTACATTGATCAGTAGTAATTTTAGAAAAGGGGAAAAAAGGAAAAAGTTGATGGAACAAGGTAATAAAATTTTCTATTTGTTTACTAATTCTCTTGGTATACCGTATGACTGCGTAGAAAAAATATTTAATTATCTAAGTAATGACGATTTAAGAACTATAATGGACGCTTACAAACCTATCTGTGTCAGCAGTCTTAATAGCGATAATAAGTAATGTGATAATTAATACTTCAAAGCGAGTTGTAATTCATGTGAACTTTGAAATGTATATTTTGTAATATTATGAAATAAAATAGGTAATTATATTTGGTTAAGATAAAAAATTTTAATTATATAATCAGAAAAAGTATGATCGTAGAATAAGAAGAAACTAATTCCAAAGAAATGTAGAGTAAAAATCTTACTTTGTTTGTGACGTCACTGTCAGTGGAGTACAATGATTTGTGGAAGGAACAATCCCGATACAACATACGATCTATTTATTATTTACAACAACGTACCAATGTTACACAACATGTACCACATCGTTTCTTATTTAAATCATTTATCACACAATTTACAAAACATTGCTCATTCGCTCGCCGCAAGATCAGCTTGATAAATGGACTGCATTTAGAACTCGTTCTCAATGTTTGTGGAATTTCGTACTGTTCGGGCGAAACAGTACACGAGGGAAATCTTGAAACACAAGGAAATACCAGATCCTTCGTGAAAATTAGTTCTCGAATGTCCACATTACACACACTGGTCTCAAGAATTTGTTTCATCAAGCGGTTCACAACTATGTTCTCTCTATTTTATCGAGATTTCTGAAACTTAAGCATTCGTGTTACAAATTATAGCCAGGCAATTCTTTCTTGGCAATTCATATTCATTTCTCAACGCTCCTATTTTCGCGGGGAATTTTAATTATTCATTTCGATTTATATCGAACGCAGTTCCGCTCGCGACATCTGGCGCGCGCGATTCAAACGCCAAAGAACCGATCTAGTTTCACGGTAAAGTTAGGGCATCGAACTCAATACTGAGAAAATACTTTTAACAAGTCCTAGAAATTTCTTACAAAATTGTTGGAAACTTTCTAAACGGTTCTCAAAGTTCATTTCTCCGAACGCTTGCCACTCACTCTCGTTTTATTCTTACAGATAATGAAAATTCGTTTTTATTGTAAAGACTGATCTGTTCTCGCGAGCCGAAACTCTATGCTCTTAGCGTAGTCACTTGTGAGTAATTAAGATTACAATTATTGTTACTGTTGCTGCATTTTGGTATCGAAACCTTGGCGATATTCACCATTGGTCTTAGAATCATTATTACAGTAAATATTCCTCGACAATTAACGGAAACCTTACAGAGATCCCCTATCTTCGCCCGAAGTAACAAAGCTGGATGAATTGTTCGATGAAGTACAAATTAAAATCCGTGTCAATGTAAAAACATTGTACCGTAAAATCGCTAAAATCCTCTTAAAGTCGAAGTACCCTTTCGATAACACGAGAATCGGCTGGTAAACTCTCTAAATATGGATCGTAAATCGTAAACTCTCTCTGGAATAAAATTCTAAAACATCATGCGCAACCGTAACGAGTGGAACGTTAGGGGTTGACCATCGGCTACTAAAATCTCGCCAGCGAGAAATAAACACGGTTTAAAACCACGAATATAAAGATTCACCACCCTCGCGGATGTTTGAATGCTCCTCAACAATATTCGCTAAGCACACCACTTTATCACATGTACGCGTGCAAATAACGAGGGTAGACAGCCGAAAAGGTGGACGGATGGCTGTCGCGACACGAGATGTTTCTCTTTCTTCTCTCCTTCTCATTTTCTTAGTTAAGAACGAGTCTGGACGATTTTGCCTTCGTATTAGAATGCGAACCCTGCCTCACCAAAATATTTTTTTGATTGCACCCTACCGACCGAGAACGCTCGCAATGCACCGGAGTTTTATAAACGAAAGATCACGATTTCTCTTTCACCTCGTCGAGTACTCGTCGTTCTTCGTCACAGTGCCGAATAGCAATGGAAATTATTCCATAGCTTTGCGAAACTACTTTACCACAAAGTAGAGATAGGCAACAGTTTTATTTAAATAAAATGTCGAAGTTAAAAAAATTATTCGTCGTGTGTCGAATAAAGTTAACTCGGGTTAAGGAACGAATTACAATTTTTTTCAAAATACTCTTCTTCCCTTTCAAACACTTTTTTTATAAAAAAAAAAAAATAAATCTCGGACGAGGAAATTCACTGATTAGTAATATATTAAAAATATAGCAGTTAAGTGAAGCAAATAATTTGGAGACAAATTAGGTAGGGGAATTTTGAGAGAAAGCTTCTTTAGATGGAACAACCAGTACAGAGGATGGTTCGTGATCTTTCTCGAATTAGTAATTCCCTTCTAACATGCGCGCGATTTCCTCGACAGCTCGTAGTCGGTCAGTGTATCCGTAAAATTACACATAAATTATATCTATCCATATATAAGAATGTATACACATAATTTGCGCACGCGGTTTCACCCGTGCAATGGACAAATCGCGCCGCAAACCTTTGTGCGTGAACACGATCGAACACGCACACAGAGTGTTTTACAAAAATCTGCAACACCTCGAATCGAAGACGTGATTGAGCTGGAGATTATTTTGTTGTCATGGAGGATAGTTCGTATATCATGATTGCGTTAAATATCTCCGTGCTTTTATATTGAACAAAAGCACAGACTTGTTTGGGAACAAAAGCCTGGTGAGAAAATTTAATTCTATACCAAAGACCTATTTTCGAACGAAGAGCTGTGAATCGAGGCACTTTCTATATAATTTTGTGTCGAGAGAAAGAATACTTTCTCTAAAAAATGAATTGCCCTAGAAAATAAAAATTTCTTCAGAAGTAGTGGGAAGACACTTAAAATAATCATAATTTGCGAACCACCCAGTATATCGTTTAGATAAAGCGAAATACCGTTTCAATAAACCTTCACAAAGCACCTTACGAAATTTCGTTTGTTTCATCACGCATCATACGCTACTAATGTCCGAGATGCTGGAGACCTGTAAAAGCTCTCTGCATACAAAAGCGGATATTCAAGAAACATGCAGTCAAATTTGTACCGCACATTCAAACCACGCCTCCACGTGCGCAGTTTGCAACGCGCAACGTCCTTGGAACACTAAAAGAAGACCCCTTTCGACGGCAACACGCAACGCAGAGACATCTTAAGTGTATTTCGTGGCGCGGATTTTAAATGTAAGAATACGTCTTACACCTCGAGATCGCTACACTTTTGGTACCTATCGCGCCTGAATAGCGATTCTTTTAGTGTACTCCTACATTTTACGTTTTGTATTCTGCGTAATACCACGCTCTACATGTGGGAACGTGGCTTTACACCCCGCAATTCATTAATACAGCACCTCGGAACACGAGTTCCTATAAACTTCGCTAACCCACAGCAAAAATTTGAACACACGTTACTCGAGCACCCTGCATGCTTGACAAAAAAGAAAAGTAACTCGATAACGTACAATAAATCGTATTTTTCTTTGGCACAATTCGTCAACTATAGGATCTGTATGATGTACCTAACTAGGTACACGTACGCCTGCACAATTCTTCGTCGTGTATACGCATACCGTATGTATAAACATACCCATACATGTACATTATAGATACCAACTCCATTTAGTCTCTAATAGTCATAGAATACGTACAAATATCCCATCGGAGTAACGATAATATGTACTTTTTATATATATCATATATTTATATATATATATATATATCTACATTTATCTTTACTTTCCGTATTTATCCCACAAAGTGCGTTATCGGTCCTATCTACCTCTAGAAAATTATAAGAGGAACATAACAATCTGTTATTTTTAATATATACGTTTGTGTCGTTAAAACGTCACGCGCTTCGCCGAACAGGGAATAGGCTTGGCAAGCGTGGGAGTTGCACTCTCGTGAGCTCGAGTATCTCTCGCGATTATCTCGTTTTGATCCCATCCCGCGACGGTTTCACAGCGAAAACTCATCGAACTCGCGGAAATATTTGGAGGTTAGGAACCCCATAAGAGAGAGTCCGGAATATATAGAAGAGCTGGTGTGGCGACTGACCAGTACGCAGAGGATCTGCGAGATAGCGTGGGTTCGAGTTCCATCGACCAAGGCTATTTTTTCCGTGGCTCCCACACAGGAATTACAATAACCTATTCCTACATATTTAGGGAATCGTGGCTTCGTAGCCCCCGATCCCGTCAAGAGAACTTTTCGGAGGCCGACGAAAGGAAATCCCGCGAGCTTCTGCCGACTGTCCATGAAACCGTTGGGGCGTAAGAATTGTAAAAATGCGTGTCTTCGGTTTCGTCCACGATCGCGAGGGGGAACAGTGGCCTCTCAAGGTTCGGCGAGCGTGTACGGTATCCAAAGACCGGATCAGTCGTTGGTGGTGTCGTCGAAAGTGCAACTCCGTGGACCCATTCAGAAAATCCGGCCCGCAGTCGGAATTTTTAATAATTATCTTTGATAGGATTCTCCTCTCCCTTTGTTCCACATCTTTTTTTCTTATTTCGTTTAAATAAATATATCCACGAACAAGGCACTCGCTCGACGGCGGCGTCGCGGTGTCGTCGACCGATGGGCGGGCGTGTGGTCTTTGTTATTTTTTCTCCTTTTCCTTTTTTTCTGATAGAAAGCGCCGACGACGCGGTGGATCTTTCGGCGGACCGCCGTCGAGCTTCTTCGAGCCGTTTCCTATCGCGAAACGTCGGTTAAAAAGTGGTCGGGATACGTTTTAGAATATACCTGTAAGTGTAACGCGCGTCGGGCTACTCGCTTCGGAAAGCTCGCCTCCGCTTTGTCGGCGAGCAACGACGAATTTCGGTGGTGATCGATATCCCGAACTCGATGGGCACTCCTTTAATCGGTCTCAAGCAACTCGATACCGATTTTCCGTTTTGATTATTCACGGATGAACGTGGGGCGAGACGAAATAGGGCTTTCGCTGCGCGTGCGAGTCTCTCCTTGCAACGGGTGTGTTTAAACGCGGAAACAAGAACGCTTCGAGTGCCTTCGCTAGAAATGGAGGAGCCAGCAGTCCGTTCAATCGAGTAAATGCGCACAGCTATCCCCAAGAGCAACCTGCAAATGTTAATTGCCGTTTTCGCCCCGGTAGATATCGAAGGCGAAAGATAAAGGCGTGGCGGGCAAACCCTGCTTGGTTAATCCTGCTAATGTGTACAGGGCGCGCAAAAATTTGTGGTCCTAGGTGCACAAGCTGTCCATTGAACAAAAGAAAAATTCTGAATGCGTGGAACCCGATGTATATCATGTTTGAATTACAACACCAATTATACTCTCAACTTAATATTTCCCCAATTATATTATAAATTTCCCCCCACCCTATTTAATTCAACCAAAAACTTAGCGCTTACTATATCCCATTAACCCCTTGAGTACGGTGACCGTATTCGTGTGGTTTTTTTATATACACGATTTCCATTTTCTCGCGCTAAATACTATTGCCGTACGAGTACGATCAATTGTTTCCAGGAGCTCCACGTCGTCCAGTATTTCTGAAGAAGAATCACTCTCATTTACTACTTGTACATATATTATCATTCTTATTAATTAATTATTTACTTAGACTGTGAAAATCCTGTGTCTTAAAGTTACCAATCAGCTCACGCTTATTTTCGTGTGTTGAAATTCAGTACCCCAAGGGTTAATCGGTATTCTACTTTGTCTTAATGCTTCGCCTGGCGTCAGCGTGTTCCCACGCCGAGGGACTTGCGCCCTGTACACAGCGTTGTCGCGTTTTCGGTACTTTTTGAAAAGCATCGACAGTATTGTCCAAGTGTCCCCGAATGTTCCCTCGAGTGAATTAAGCAAGAAGATTTGGTAAATTTTCTCAAAAAGGGAGCCACCCCCGATTTCGATAATCTTTTAATATGTCAAATTCATCACCCTGAGTACTGTTGTGCAGGTTTTAACTGGGGGTCGTCGATTATTAAAAAGTTATTATCAAAAAGAGTTTAATCAAAAGTATATAATTTTCCGGATATCATTTATATTTAATAGAGCAGTGTTTTCCAATCTTCTGAGTTCTGATTCTCTTTTATAATATTCATACAGTCCTGCGACCCCCATATAATGTAAGGTAAATTTAATAAGGTAAAGAAACCACAATAAAAATAGGTATTTCAGAATATAAAATTCTAGCTTAATAATATTAACAAAAATGTCCCTTTTTGAGAATATTTATCGACTCTTCACGGCTATCTGACCGACTTAACGAGGCATTTCTAAAAGCTCTACCCTACCGAACCCGCTAATGAAAAAGTATCGAGCAATGTATTCGACAAATGTGCCTTTAAACTCGCCTGAGATATCATCGAGGGGCGAACGCAGCCTAACGTCGTCGCAGGGGGTGTTTCGCCCACGGGCAGGTCGACGTGCGTTATAAAGGGAAGCACTTGGTCCGTTTCTGTGCGACGACGGATCGGCAGTCGACCTTGGAACCCAGGGTGAAACTCTCCGGTTTGACGCTCTCCTCTACGGAGATCTTTCCGAGCCGTTTTTTCACACGGAACGGCGTCGATCTTGGGGATATGATCTCGTAAAGATCGCTGGTCCTTCCCTGGATCTGTACCCTGCCCTTCGGACTGCCCACTCTCTGATCTATGGGAATGGTGATATCGACCTCCGTGCAATGATTCTGGTTCGTCTTCCTCAGAACATCTCCCTCCACATCGTCGTTATACTCTTTCTCGTTCGCCTCCTCGGACGGGCTATTGAATACGTCCGACGAGTAGCTCTTGGAGTCGCAGATCAACGCTAGATCAGAGTAATCGATCATCCCCCCAGTCTCTGACGGGAGGTTCCTAGCGGAGGCTAAAGAAATGGCCCTGGGCTCTGGTTTCTGTGGCTTCTCTTCGTCGGCGTAGTCCAACGATAGACACTTCTTCTCGAACAACGCTGGACCGGGGATCCTCTTCTCGGATTCGGCCCTCTTTCCCTTGCAAACCGACTCTTCTGTCGTCTCCAGCGAGTTCGTCACCCTCGATGGACGTCGAACGCTGTTCTCCCGCTCCACGGAAAGGCAGAACTCCTTGTCGGTTAATAGAATGCGCTTCGGTTGGCGGGCTGGCTTCTTGTCCAACTCGAGGTCCTTCTCCCAAGACGGCGTCTTCAGCAGGCTCTTCACTTTCCTCAGCTCCGTCAGCAGGTCCATGGTCTCCTGGGAGGGCTCGTGGAAGATCCGTCGCTTCGGACGCCTTACAGACCCATTCCCGTCGAACTCCTGATCGCTGGGGTTATCGATCCCTTGCTGCTTCTTCAGCACTGACCTCGTGGTGCTTCCTCTCACTATCTCCCGCTTCCCATCAGGCATCGTTTCGTTCCCCTCGGACTCCACATTACCATCCGCTGGCGCGCTCGATGCCATCAACTTGGACGTCTCTTCAGCATCTCCTTTAACGTCCTGCAAACTTCCATCGCGAGTGTCTGCCACAGCGCTCCCCTTCGATCGTTCTGGCTGCCTAGCGACGACGCTCAGCGTGTTCCCCCGCATGCGCCTCTTAAAATCAGCGTACGTTTCTGTCGGTATTTCGTGGCACTTGAACTTGTCCTGCAGCTGCTTGAAGGTTTCCTTGCTGTACTCTTGACCACGATAACGCGTCAAGTGATCCTCGGAAGACGCCTCTCGCGTTTTCTCTAACTGGTCTTTCACCTGGTAACTGGGAGCAGCGAACGAGGGATCCTTCGATAGAAGGTTGTCCGACGAAATGCCGCGTCTTTCGAACTGCGCCTGTTTGCTCGGTTTGCCATCCTCCTCCTTCCCATTTCTGTCTAGTATGTCCTCGTAAGTCTGCCTCCTAGTCTTCAACGGGGAGTAAACGCTCTTCCCCGAAGCTTCCACCTGCGAACCATCCGCATGATCCGCGGAGACGTTGGAGATCGGACGTTTCGTGGGTGAATTGGGGACACTGTCGTCGTTTTGGGTAACTTTGCCACGCGTGGGGGTCCTCGGAGTCGACGTGTCTCTCCTCAATTGCCACCTCTTCATGGGCGAGCTGCCCCAGCTGTTTGGCTCCTTGTCCGAGCCGAAGCTCGTGTTGCAGGAGGTGATCTCCTCGCTGGTTGTGACGCGACACTTCAGCAGTGCAGCCCCGTTAGTTACCCGTTCCTTCGCCTCCGCCTTGGACGTTCGATCACTGTCGATCTCCAGAGGTAGGGAGCTAGGTCCAGAGTCCAGGACGTCGTCCAAAGATGCGCCGCGCAGTGGGTCTCTGTTATCCTTCGCCTGAACGGTCGATTCCAAATCCTCCGTCTCGAACGAGTACATCTTCAACAGGGTACCTTTACCGGACCGCCTCCTCTCGATAGCGAACTGCTTGTCCACCGTTAAAACCCTCTGTGCTTTATGCTCCTTCGGCTTCCTCGTCTCCGGTGTCCTCCCAGCCGCCTCGTCCTTCCGCGGACCATCTTTCCTCTTGTCGGGGTTCCCGTGCTCGTGACGCGACGCGTCGAAGATGAACTTGTCCAGGGTCTTGGACGATCCGATCTTATCCAGGAATGGCCTCTCCACCGCCTTGCTGGGTCCGATCTTCTCCAGGTAAGGCTTGCCCATTATCTTCGGCGCGATCTTCGCAAGGAACGGCTTGTCCTCGGTCTTCGATATCCCGATCTTCTTCAGGAACGGCCGCTTCTTCTCCTTGTCGTGGGGCCGCGTGTTCTCCACCGAGCGGTCGCTCAGCCGATCGTTGCTGTAGTTGGAGGAGTTGTCGCTGCTCTTGGACCGCGCCCTCTTGTTCCTCGGGTGGGGGGTCAGCGGTGTCCTCGGGGTCCGCGGCGTGAGGGACGGGCTTGGGTCCTTGTTCGGGCAGGTCTCGTCCAGGAGAGCGATCGCGTCCCTCAGGTCCATGTAGGCTTTCCTGGGCGTGGCGCTGTCCACGCTGCTGTTCTTCGTGGAGATCATGTCCGGCTTGATGGTGGAGTCCGCGTCGGGGTACGAGCACGAGGGGTACGAGCTCCGATCGCCCGCGGGCCCCGGCAGAGGGTCCACGATCGGATAATCCTCGAAGTACCAGGGCGTGACGCCGAGGTCCTCCGGCCTGATGGCGATGCTGTGCGCCGGGATCATCGCGTTCTTGCTGATGGCCCCCTTGCCCATGGAGGCCGCCAAGTGTTGGTCTGCCTGCATGATGCAGGACGACGTCGCCCCGAGGACACTCGCCATCACCTCGTTGGCCAGCACGCAGCCGGGTGGCCTGCGGTACCTGGTGCACGTTGCGAAGTAAGGGGGCGCTGGTCTCGCTGTTTCCACGATGACCCGACCTTGGGCGCAGGGCACCATCGGCTCGCCGTCCGCCGGGGCCTCCTCCGGCGTCAATGGTAGCGCGGCCCCGCGACCGAACTCGATGAACCACAGCTCGTCCCTCAACTCGCTTTCTCACTTCTTCTCGTTCATGTCCTTGTTGAGGTAGTGTAGCACGTAGTGCAACACCAGGTCGTAACAGTACTTGTACTCCGTCTGGGGGGGAAGAGAACGGGAGGGGATGATTGACAATTGGGCGATCCTATGGTAAGGGGTTAAATTCTGTAGATATAACCTGGCGGTGCAAATATTGGAATAGATACAATGAATAGATACAAAGTGTCCCAAAGTTTTGGGATCTGAGTCTTCATTCTCATGATATTGACATTTGAATATTAGCGGTTTAAGTTCCGGGGCGCACAGTTTAAACCAGAGTCAGCTGAGCGCGGAGCACTTCCATTCACCGCGTTGATTCATTTTCACGATTTTAACCAGCGCGGTCGGCTCTACAGTGTGCGTGGGCACGTATCTACGCGCGCCTGCTGCGCGTGCGCGCGAGCGGTCAGTGCTCCGCGCTCAGCTGTTCCGGCTCTAAACCGCGCGCCCCGGAACTTGGACCGATAATATTCAACAGTTAATATCTCGAGAACAAAGCCTCGGATTCGAAAACGGTAAAGGACTTTTCGATATCTTTTTGCATCAGGATGTTGCATGTTGCGGGAAATCCCGCAATTTCGGGACACCCTGTACGATTGAGAATCTCTAAGGTATCGCGTATTAACTTGTCACCTGGACGACTGTGTACTTATAACCTTAACAGTTATCCTATGCGGTTCAGTTCTAAGTGCAAGGGTAAAACATTCTACCACGCGTTCACAGAGTCATTCCTCAATTTCCGCTATTAACAACCACGTACCATGTTCTCCACGAGTTGGGGCCTATGCCTTCGCACGGTTTTAACCGCTTGGAAGATGTCCACTTCGCCGTGCTGTATCACCTGCTCTATGCAGGCGTTCGCCGCGCAATAAACTCCGCAGCGGCTCCTACCGTCCGGCGAAACCACAGCGACCGGCCCGTAATCCGTCCGCTGTCTCCACCTCTCCACCATATTCATCAGCTCCACCAAGCTGTTGGTGGACGTTGGAACCTTGTGGCCCATCGGCCAGCAAGTAAGCTGGAACAGCTGAACTGTCTTAGGGGGCGCCTTGACGCCAGCCATCAGCTCGGTCAGCGACACGATCTTCTTGTTTATCCTGAAGATCTGCAATAAGAATCCAATTACCTATCCCATCTCCCTCAACCATCATCCGTCGCTATAAACACGGCGGACACGGGAGCGTAAGAAAGCAAGAGAGGAGTCGAAAGTGGGACATCAAGGCGCTATCTCACCCAGGTCTTGATGTTCGTGTAGTGATTGTGGCTGATGTGGTCGATCGTGAACACGGGACCGTACTTCTTCGAGTGCTTGCCCTCCGGCCAAAAGCTGGGGAAATTCGTGGAGCCCGGGGGCGGCACACAGAGCACCACCACAGCCGCGCACTCGTAGTCGTAGACCAACGACCAGAACTCACCACACACGTGTCGAAGCGGCCATTCCGTAACAATGTATTCCCTCGGCTTCGTGTACCCCTGGCGAGAATGTACTTTTAGGATCGGGACAGACAGCTTGCCACCGCGAAACCGTGGCGTATGAATAATAGTAAGAGGGAACGGTGATAGAACCAGGCTGGCTCTGACAGGGACGTTGAAATTTGAATCGCGCACGCGAGACCGGGCGTGATACGCGGCGGAAGTGTAAGCCACGCTGCTCCTCGCTCAAAAATAGATCGAAAGCGCGGAATAAAGTTTTCTGGCGCGGGGCTTCGCTGGAAAAACGAACTTCAAAGCTACTGGGAGCACGTGTGCTCGATTCAGACTGGGTGTCGCTGAAAAGTTACAAGCTGTTTCCTCGCCAGCCATTTCGGACAGAGACGATATTCTTTTTCGGCACGGCAGAATTTACTGCGCTCTTTTTTCCAGCATAGGTGGAATTTTTCTTGGGTCTTTTGATAACAGAACTTATTGGGTCAAACGTAGTAAACTAGAGGATCTCAGAACAGAATTTTTCTGGTGTCTGGGGTAGCTCTTAATAGCATGCAAACTGATTCTCCTGCTTCGCTGTATCTACATTTTGCAAAGAAATTATAAATATATATAAACTCACGTCCACGAAGACAGCGTTTATGTAGTCAGTGTAGCTGTTGCCCTGGAAGCTGGTGAGGTATGGTCGGAAGTTGTCAGCTAAACCAGGAAGCGTAATTAATTCGTACAGGGAAGTACGAATGGAACAAGGACAGACACGCAACACAAACTTTTCTACATTTGTATTTCCATACTGCTGAATATACTCACAAAGCTCTAGGAATTTATGCTACCAATAAATATACCAAATCTACTCCAAACCAGCTGCTAAAATAAATAAATTTCAAGGTGAAATCTACTGGAAATATAATATTTAGTGCGTCACGATAAAATATTTTGGTCAAAATAGCGAGCTACATATTTTTGCAATAATATTTTTCTAGTACTAATAATAAAAGGGGTATAAGGGATAAAGTGTTTCATATCTGAGTGATGCAATAAATATTTCCAATCAGTGACGCACCCAGAGGTGGAAAATGGGCCCTGGGACTCCCCAAATAAGACGCTTTGTAAAAAGAAAAGAAGACTAGATTCTATTCTTTAAATAAATTTTATAATCACCTAAAGGATCCTATTAAACTTGCATTAAATAAAATTGCGTTATATAAATTTTTATCCGTTTAATTCGGCTCCCCCAAGATTAAATCTCGATTGCGCTACGGTTTCAATACTCTACGTGCCTTGAGTTAATAAAAAATATGTATAAATTTAATATGAATATGCTGCAGAGCAGTCAGTTGCCTACTAAAGAAGAAGAATAATCAAAGCGTAATATTTAATAACATGTAAATTCCTAGAAATTTGTAAACATAAAAGGCGATACAGTATATGGGCGATACACCACATTTGTGAAATGTATTTTGGACGAGGCTCCTTTTATCGAACAATCCTGATAAGTGTTTCCGTCGGCGCAAACTTACGCGGTACTACTAGCACGTCTCTGTTCTTCTCCCTGTTATCAGCCCTGTGCCCGCCGGCGCAATCTCCGATCGTAAAACGCGGCGTTTGCTTGCAAATCTGCTGATACTCCCGCTGATACTCGTTCATCTTGGTTATAGGATTCTTTACGCTCTTCTGCTTGAGCCGCTGGGACAGCTCCGAAACCGGGAACCACGAAGCGCCGCACACCACGAACTCCTCTAACGTGTCATACACGAATTTGTACTGATCCTGGGTAGAAAAAAATCGCTTACCACTCGTAAATATTCCATCTACCCCAGCAAGAATAATTAAAAACGCTTCTGCATTAAAACTTGTTTATAGTAGTTTCAATAAATAATTCTACGATGCATTTGAGGAGATTTAGAAAATTTCACGAGGGACGTTGAACTGCATTAGCTTATAAAATTCTGGAGAAGTAATTTTAGAAGCCATCCTTAAATCACGAAAGGGTAATTTTTGGGATTTCTTACCCCTTCTTTCCAAGTATAAGAATTCTTAAGATTCTATATTCCAACCTTCTTCTCGCAATGTATGATTTTTTAGTCATTTTCAATAATTTGACTAAAAAGTGTTTCCAACAAAAGACAGGTTTTAAAATTCTAAAAAATTTTAATCCAGCACGGCCCCCACCCGAAAAAGCTTTACATAATTTAAGGACGAACCTTTGCAGTGAAAAAATATCCGGATGCATAATAATCGAGCTACGAAGTTTCGCATCTTCAAATATTTTGTTTCCAGGAGGATATTGAAGAGGGTTTTATCGATAATATATAAAAATGGCCCTTTCGATCGCAATATGGCAGATTGACGATGCTCGAAGTTTACCAAGTTCTCGATGAGGCCTCTTCTACTTTGCCGCAACTTTTTCAAGTAGCCGAAGACGTTGAACGCGTCCTCCTCTTCGGCCAGCTCCATGTTCGCGTCGATCGCCAGATACACTCCCGACCTTCCGCCGCCGTCGCTTTGTTTCATTAATAAAATACCACGTTTAGCTATGAACACGAACGGTGACGAGACAGCGGCCGTTACTTCAGGCGGATACTCACTTGCAGTGCACCACCATCGGGCCAGATTCATTCTTTATGGTGGACCCGACGACTGCCCTGACACGTCGGCGAAATTCCAGCACCGCGTTCCCAAACGGGCACGTGTGCGAATGCCACTCCGTGTAATGGAATTGCAACAACGTCCTTTCTTCCGTGACTTCCTGAAATCGTGGCAATTTCGACAAACGGTATCGTTTCGAATGGGGCCAACGCGGACAGGCATTGCAAATAATTCGAATTCTGAAACGGATCTTTTGCGAATCTTATACCCAGCATGATAATTATAATCTTCCACGCTATCATTGTTTCTGAGCTTTTTTGAATTGAAGAAGTATGATGACAGCGGATTTGGCACAGTGGTCACTTAATTAGTTGGTGTTCCTCTGAATATAATATGACACATTGGATACAGTAATGGAGATATTTATTGCATTATTTTCAAATTTATGTAGCACCCACAATTTTCATGGCAATGTGATTGATAAAAGAATTCGTGTCCAATTTATTTTGGCTAAGATACTGAGCTACATATTTCGACAAAAATATTGTCCTAGGAGTAATAATAAGAGAGGTATGAGTGATAACGTGTTTATTGGAGTGATGCAATAAATATTTCCAGTACTGTGGGTAATTGAGAGTTAAATAATGTAATCAGTGTCACATAGTCAAACTTGATCTGGATTCGTAGAATATTCTCTCCTTAATGATTTTGCCCCTTGCCATAAATATTCTACAGAGGGATGCAAGTGACATTTTTGAAAATTTTTAATTGGGAATAGAAATTGTTAGTTCAGTTGTTAAATATAGTCAATTACTACATCTTTGGTTGGCGGACAAACGAGTATAAATTTTGGTAAAAGCGGGATAAGTACGCTAACATTATCTACATTGCTGTACTTTGCTTATGGTTCCAGTAGTACGAGTCAATATACAGTATAATGGCGACAAAAGTAGTATAAGTTGAGTTATGTCGATGAATTTGATGAAGAGAATAATATCTGACCTCAAGCTGAAGAGTTTCTGTTCTTTTTAGGAACCAAAATTAAAAATAAAAGTTTCTTTTGTTCAATTTGTAATTTAATTCGAATTTTGTACTTTTCTTTGTAACATCTTTTCGAGTATGAAGTATATTTTGAAATACCAATGGGACGAGACACATGTTATCAACTTTCACGTAAAAAATTTAACTCCTGATCTTACATAGTACTTTAAATATTCTAAGTGTCTTCCTGCAAAACTAAGAATTCTGATTTATACTCGTTCGTCCGTCCAGCAGAAATATGTCGAGCATTAAGTATAACATAATTTTCATAGAGACCCACGTAGATTTTTTTAATATATTTCAATTTCAAACTCGATTCCCTCAAAATCAGAAAACTATCACTTGCACTTCTTTCATTCTAGGTGTCTCAATTCTAATAATGGTTCAGCTGCTTCGAGTATTTTTCTCGTTTCTCTTCAGGTATCCTCGAAGTTCGCAGGCAAACGAGGTGCCTGCACGAGAATCCCCATGCACCTGCGAATTGTTCGTAAACCAGGTTGCAGAAGCGAAACTACTTGGAGAGTTCATCGTTTTGCCTAAACGGGACGTCGCTCGCGACTGTCGTGATTTACGAAAGTGTCGTGCTCGACGACAATTTAACAATACCGTTCTCGACAATCTTGCACCGTTTAAGTGGCACGCAGCGTCTTCCTGAACTTGCAAATATTCCCTCGCATATTACGTCCCTCTCACAATTCTCCATTCAATGTGCTCCGCTGCAACATGCACTTCTTCGTAGACGCCTCCGTTGGATTTTCTACGTACCCTCCCACTATTTTACGTTGCAACATGATGGATTAAGATTAAGTTGCACGGGCGCGAGGATTTGCGAAGTCTACGCAGCTAGAAGCCCCACTTTCTACGTTGAATTCTGCACAGCCAGTGGGTCTTGTAAGCAATTATTGTGTTTCGTTTACTTGGGGCTTCTGGCGAAGACGCGGCGGCCGGATGTGTTAATAGTTTGACGAGCCACGAAGAACCAACTAACGGAGATCAAACGCGCGACATTAACGAGCTGCCATGTCCTGTTCCCAAATTTCACAACGACCCGATCGTAAAGATATTTTATGCAGAAATCTGAATATCTACGAGTTGTCATGGGTCCAATTCTGGGGGACTTTTATCACAGGTGACGTGAATGCTTACGTGATACATGTGCCAACCCCTGATTGTTAATTACACGCTTGACATGGTTGATGAAACGTGGCATAAGAATTTTCCATTCATTTTTCATTAAATTTTCATTCATTATATCATATTGTAATTAAAGATAAAACTCTTTTTTTGAAAAAGGAACCACATGAGGTGTTAACTATTTTTGTTAACTATCTCGTAAATTATTAAGTCTCCCTACTATTAGCGTGGTTCTTATTTGCTCTTGGTGACATTTTTTTAAGGTTTCCTTCGTGACACCTTTCGGAATAGTTCCAATCAGTAAAAAATAAATTTGTGTAAAGTTTGAACCGGATTGAATAAGGGGCGAATACTATTCTTATTGGATGATAATTATATAATTAAATATTTAAATACTTCAGTATTTAAGTAATTCAATATTCATATAATTCAATATTTAAATAATTAAATATTCAAATAATTAAATATTCAAATAATTTAATATTCAAATAATTCGATATTCAAATAATTCGATATTCAAATAATTCAATATTCAAATAATTCAATATTCAAATAATTCAATATTCAAATAATTCAATATTCAAATAATTCAATATTCAAATAATCCAATATTCAAATAATTCAATATTCAAATAATTCAATATTCAAATAATTCAATATTCAAATAATTCAATATTCAATTAATTAAATATTCAATTAATTCAATATTTAAATAATTATTATTTAAATGTTCAAATTCCCCGGGCTCCTTTACCCCTGATCCAATCAGGCTCAAACTTAACACAGATTTCTTTTTTATTGATCGAAACTATTCCAGAGGGTGTCGCGTAAAAAATTCAGAAGTCGGAAATAAGACCCACCCTACCCCACACTTACGACCGAACAGAGGTCGAACATTTTTCAATTCTCTATCTTTCTACAAAGTTTCCATGAAATCAGCGCGTAAGAGCTCGCGTGGTTCCCTCGTGAGCTTCTCAAAACGAAGCGCCCTATTTACTACATTAACAAAGGATGCTTTAGCACCAGCCACGCAACGAAACGGCGAGAACACGAGCACCTGCGAAATTACCAAGGGACAGTTTCTATCAGGATTGCTTCAGCTATATAACAGAGTAACCTCGCTCGTGCAGAAACACCGATACGCAGTGGACCATTCGCTACAGCAAAGAAACAGTCGAGAGGGACTCGAAGGATCCCCGCTCCCCGTGTTTTCGTTCCATTTCTAGGGGTGGGTTAATAAAATTACGTCTTACGTAACGGCTGTTCGAGTGAACCCACGCCCCCCACCGCTGCCCTATCTCTCATCCGTGTCGTTTCGTATTCACCCACTTTCGAGACGTCCGAACTAGCGCACAGAGGCCACTTCTCTCCCGTAGTTAATTCCGACAACTTTTTATCAACTTCCGCCCGCGTTCTTTCGCCCGCGAATCCAGCCCCGCTGGAACCTTACCGGCGACGGTGTCTGCCGGAAGTTCGGGGCGAGTTTCGAGTGTGCGCGGGTTCCTGCCAGCCGAGACTTCGTTACTACTTAGTTACTACATCGGGGATTATTCGGTTGTGCCTCGTGCTTCATACGGGGCGTGGAAAAAGATCGCCGGGGAACTGTATAGGTATAGTCCAGTGAAATTATAGGGAAATACCACCAATCATTTTTCGCGAATATCTCGTTACCTATCAGTTCTACGACAAAATAGTTATTATGAAATTTGTAGCTTGGGAAATTCTGTATAAAAAAGATTCTATGGGTTTTTTCCGTAGGAGTAACCATTTTCATGTACGACGGCTTGCAATCTTTCAACCCTCAACTTTTCAACAAGATCCCGAAGCCGGAAATTCAAAAAATTATGAAACTTTGTGAATATGCACGGGGTGTCCTCCTAAGTACAGCCCAATTTTCTTTGCTACCCAAATTCTCTTTAAGAAGGTAAAATTGAATCTTAAAAATGTTCATATTATGTGTTATAATTTACGAACTGTAAAAACTGTAAGTTACCAAATTCTAGTCTTAATTAAAAGAAATGGGCAAGCGGCTTAATAATCGACAGCTGGGAAACGATTCCTTTCTAATCTTTGGTATCTCAACTCGTCGACCCTTATGCTGACACAGTAGAATTTTGAGACGACCTCCACTGATTATTAGATGAATGAGGGTTTTCAAGAATTAAGGGTTTCCAAATTTCTCAGGAATTTAATCCGACTCCTATTTTGAATCTCAATAATTTCGAAGATTCTAGTATGAAAGCTGATTTCTACTTACTCTACACACTTCTAAAGTATTCCACTTTTAGCTCCACGAACTAATTTCGCAGCGCTCGAGGCACAGGAAACGTATTAAAATGTTTCGAATAATATTCCGAGCGATTGGACGCGTGACACGTTGCGCACGCGGGAGCGCGGCTTAACGTACACCGCGAGTGGCGCTAGCACGGACCGTTCGCTTCCCTCCGCATCAATTTTTCACGTCGCGAGCATGAATCTGCGAAAAGTGTAACGGATAGTGCACTCACGTCGTTCTCGTTCTTCTTGTAAAGCCTTATCGTCCGTATGTGAAAATTGGCCAGCTCCTCCTCCTTCAGCACAGAAACGCCGATGCCGCCGTAGTCTTCGTCGACGTCCTTGCTCGCCGGCCAATATTGGACGCACATCACCTGAAATCGATTCGACCAGCGCGCTCGTTATCACTCGACAGATAGGAGTACGTGGTAGAACCTGGCCCGCGCATACTGAGAGGGGATTGATGAAATATGAATATGAATATACACGAGGCTCGGGCGAATTGGAAATTTGTGAAAACGAATGCACGGCCTGGAGCGATAAAGACCGAGGCAACAAATGTGAAACTCGGTGTTCCGATATTTCCGTGGGTAGGTACATGGTTTCGTGGTTTGTCTGCTGTGTTTCGAGTGAATGGTCGTGCAAGGATTCTGGTTCACACGATCGCCACGTTCGAATGGATTAAGAAGAAATTTGCGTTTTTTGTTTTGGATGAAAATAACGGCCAGAATCATGTCCGCTAAGAATAAACTATTTTTTAAATCTCTTTTATTGCTATCACTGTAACTTTGAACAAAATTATTATTATTGCATAAATAAAATTGAGCATATTCTTTGAGTATCAATTAAGGAATGTTGAAAGTTTGGAATTATAATATTTGATAACTGTTTTGAAAAAAATTCTCCAAAATTTGTCTTATTTTCAAAGCGTTAAGCTAGGCAGACACGTTGAGGAAGAACCGAGGGGCTCCAGTAAGAAGTGTTCATACGTGCAAATTTCCATAAGTCCTCTTACCTTAATGAAGTCAAAGGTCTTCGTGAGCATAACGATGCAGCAGGCCTTCTCTTGCCAAACCATACGCCAAAATTCCGTCACGGTGTTCTCTATAGGTCCCTGAGTCACGATGTAAGCATTTGGCTTCAATATACTCTGGAACGTGACGTAAGCGTCGATCGATTAGACGAAACTTATCGTGTCATTTGAATAAAATTGTCGCGGTGAAAGTTCGTGATCTATTTTAAGAATTCTTCATTATGGATTATTCAAATTTGCTGTTACAATCTTGATCCTTGATATCCTTCACTACGGTTCAATTTATGGTGATCAGATTAAGGGGGGTTTCTACTTCGAACGGGTCAAAAAGCGATTTTTTTTTCTTTATTTGATCTTTATAGTTCCAGAAATGTCCCAGCGAAATTTGGCGAAAACTTGAGTTACAGAAGTTTGAATAAAAAATATTACGGGCTATCTAAGCGACTCGGGTAAACATTGAATGCGTTTTTCTAAAAACAATGTTTTCGCAAACTTCTGCCACGATTTAGAAAAAAACAATGACGCGATTGCCTTGAAACTTGGAACGTATGGTTAACAAACATATAGTTTTCGTCTGAACCACGACTATTCACCTCTGACGACATTTTCTATTTTTCTAAGGGGTTGAAAGGGTAAAAATTTGGTCAAATTCGCATTACTTTCCTTTGAACCGTCGCCATTTTGAAAATTGTGGTTCAAATTCAATATCCGTGGTTCAGACGAAAATTACACTTCTGTAGATTGTAAATCTATTTTACTTTCAAATTTCTGATCACGCGTTCATCCATTAGGCTGGCAGATAGGGGGGAGTGGCGCGGACTAATCGAATAAAATCGACGCAACACTGAACGATTCCTGGCGCGAATATTTACAAACAAAAAATGTTTTCTAAAACTTCAATAAATGTACTTTAATAACACATGTACGATTAAATGGCAAACAATAATTCTCTTCTAAAAAAAAAATGATTAAACAACTCGCAAAATATGCAAACTCTTCCAAAGTAAAAAACTCCCTTATTTCAAGGGTTTCAGTTATGCTTACATTTTATGCAGTATTTTCTACGTAGTCATTCAATTATTTATAATCACCACTCGCAAATATATTCTACTCACATCTACATAGGAGGCGTTAACGTAATCAGAATCAGGTTCACCCTCTATCGTGTCCAAAACCACCCTGTTGTAGTCATCTGCATTAAGAAATTAGAGAAGCATTAGAAACAATTTCTCCATACAAAATCACAGAAAACGTGAATCGATAAAAGTCACTTTCCACCGTCACTTAAAATCGACAATTTATTAAACAATATTATTACTCACAAGGAATACACTTCTGGTTCTGATTCTTCTCTTTGTTAGCAGGTTTCATCGCGTGCCTGCACGAATGCGTTTCCACCTTCGTCGCTGTCTGTAAATAACAATTTCCGCTGCAGACACTTTTAACACAAAATTCCCCCAATAATTCATCGACATCAGAAAGTTACTTCTTCGTATCGTCGTTCCAGTGGTAAAGTTTCGAGACCGCAATTTTTGCAAGTCTGTTAATTATAGTTAATTAAATTTTTACAGTTTCGCAACTTCACCGTCGGAACGATATTCGCGCAGTTCGTTAGCGGGAATCATTATCTGCCCCAAATCGCGGCGCGATTTCCGTTCGTCGCCTGGCTTCGAACGCGTTTCCTGTAATATTCGAAAATGAACGAATTTGCTCGTCGCAGAGGCGGCGTCGCGCCGCGTAGGATCAATTTATTTGTCGCGTAACGAACAAATGTTGAGTCGTTCAATTTATATCAATCACATTTGCCGACCGCTCGCTCTGTACGCCTGAATAATCTTTGAATTTTCCAGCCACCACGGTAAATATCTCGCCGACCTATTTCCCGCCTTCCTCTGAAATCGACCGTGTTCGATCCGCGATTCAATTTTGGTCAGCGAGAAGTTACGCCGGCGTAACAATGTTCCGGCGTTATTCCGCGGAGTTTCCTTGTCGAGTCGGGGAAAATTATCGGGATCGTGAACTCTCCGCTTTGATGGGGTCGCGATTGGGGCTAGACGCTCCTTCGGATCGCCTTGCTCCGCCCTGATGGAGTGTTTATCGCGTGCATGGTCCAAAGACTCCAAAGGGAGCGGAGAAAATGAACTGTGCGCGCCTGGATCGCTGGAGATTTTCTGAAACCGTTTAGTGGCAAAATTGATCTCGCAGGGGTGGATTTGTTGTTATATAGATTTTTCAAAATTGCCTGCCATCACATCTGTTTTCCAGGTTGTCGGGAATCAGAAATTCAAAGAGATTCTTAAGCCGTATGAGTACCTATAGTTATAGCAGGTACTAGAATAAATAAAAAATATTTAAATATAACAAAAATTGGGGTCTCAAAGAAAAATATTTAAAGCGAAACTATAAATTTTAAGACCTAATTTTGAGAGTTAACCCAGACCCCTTAAGGCAAATTTAAAAACAATTCACTTCTTTTTATATAGCAAATTAGCAATAACTCATATTTGTCACATTGAATTAATTTTAAAATTGTCTCAATTTCTTTTAACTTCAAAGTAATGAAAACTGGATCGTCGAGACTTGCCTCCGCAGGCATCACGTTTCTTCCACTTTTCGATCTATCAGCTGTTTTCCTAGCAGAGTCCACGGAAGTAGAAGAAGCTATATTGCTAAATTCTGCAGCAAATTCTTTCGACAGATTAATCCCATTAACCCTCGTCTGTTGAAACTATGACTGCTACTTCTGCTACACTCTGTACATCGCAGCTTATTTTATTGAAGGTATCGCGTGCACACTGACACTTTCTCAACGGCCTCCCTGCTGATTGGCCTCTAACCGATAATTGGTTCACCGTTTATTGTCCTTTTGTGCTCTCCGGCGCATTGTTCGAGCAACTCGAATGACACGTCGACAGCCATTCGATTGGGGATGTTGATTCTTTTTTTAGTCGTCGGAACAAGTCGCGCAGCTGTTTGTCCTCCACTCTGAGCCGGGGTGTATAGTCGAGAGGTTTGTGACGAATCCGATGAGAATTATATTCGAGGATCAGCAACGTAAGTGGGATCACTGATCTGTAATTTTACGACACGAGCATCTTTCGCAACGAGATCGAGCTGCACACCAGTTCGCTGGCAGCAGCGAAAGGCATGCACCCCCTGCGTTTCAAGTGTCTGGCCCAGAATTCGTGCACCAAAATGGCAGCCTAATGAGAAACCGATATTGAACCGAGCTACTCGATTCCACCGACTATTCTCGGGAGATAGCTTTGTCTCCCGGATGTCTCTCGGCCGTGTCTTGGCTGTCTGCCTCTCTTAAGGCGCTTCAGAGGGTCGGAAGGTACGTATACACGACGTGTTCAGAGGCTAGGTAAGTGGGAACGGCCCTCTCATACATTATAATTTAATTCGAGCGTGGCGTGCAACGCCCGGCTCACTGGATGCTCGCATTTTCGCCCACCAGACCTGCGCATTTTACAATCCGGGGTAACCGAACGCAGTACGAAGGCTTCTTTGATATCCCCTGGCTCTGTATCCTGTTTAATACAACCTGATACAATTACCGAGTTTCGAAAGCTAAACCTACGTTGGTCTATAACAGACAGTATCGCCTAATCCCTTGAGGTTCCCTTCGCGAAATCTATGCTTGACGAAGATGGTAAGACTAGTTAGCTGAATTAGATAACATAATAGAATGCAATCAAGATGGATTCCTCGGGTCCAAAATGGAGATAGGAAATCGAATTGAGTGCCATTCGGTGCAGTCACTTTTGCGAATTACATGGAAAGTGGGTCGATGGCTGCGTTCTAAATTTTCTCTCCGTTCGATTTTATTATACTACCACGTGGAGCTGTAAATATTGGAATAGTCGAACTATTTGATCATTCGAATATTTTTGGTTACGAATAATTTATTCGGGTAGTCGAATATTCGAATGGTATGGAGTATTTGAATATTCGAATAATTCTTTAGTATTAGAATAATTCGGAATATTTGAATAATTCTGAGTATTCGAATAATTCGGAATATTCGAATTGTTCGGAATACTCGAACAATTTTGAATACTCGAGTAATTTTGAGTATTCGAGTAATTCTGAGTATTCGAATTGTCGCGTATCGCGACTAAAAGTTAATTATTAATGTTAAGTTTTATTAACTTTTAGTCGCGGGGCGTGACGATTCGAATACTTAACGTTATGTAACGTTAAGTCTTATTAACTTTTAGTCGCAGGGCGTGACAATTCGAATACTTAACGTTAATTAACGGTAAATTTTATTAACTTTTAGCCGCGGGGTGTAACACGAATAATTCGGAATATTCGAGTAATTCTAAGTAGGTATTCGAATAATTCGGAACATTCGAATAATTCGGAATATTCGAATAATTCTAAGCGGGTATTCGAATAATTCTAAGCGGGTATTCGAATAATTCGGAATATTTGTATAATTCTGAGTAGGTAGGAGTATTCGAATAATCCGAATTATTCAAATACTCCTAATTATTCGAATAATATTTGAATATTAGAGTTATTCGAATAACATGTGAATATTCGAGTAATTCGAATTTCAAATTTAAATTCTACTCGTATTCGACTATTCCTTGAAATACTTAGAACCCTCTTATTACCCTCTAACTACCCAGGCTAGGCCAAAATCGCCTCAGAAGGGGTTCACGCAGGAATCTTCCAAGCTTGGGTGCCTTGGTTTCCAGAGTGTACCCCGCGAGCCATTGAAGTAACCGAAAGCGAGAAACAAGCTTGAAAAACGTCGATTTGGCGGGTAGCAGGCGGTGGTCGGCTCGGAAAGCGTGCACAGAGGGATTTATTGTCCTCACCTGGAACTCCACGCGGTACAGAACAGGGAACTTCCGGCGTAGCTCGCAAAGCTTCGGGAATTGTGGGAGTTCGGTTGGCGCGGACGGCAGAGTGGTGCTTATGCCTCTACCCAATTCTTCCGCGCCTGTAAACAGAAAAAAAGAGAAGAATTAATGTAGCGGACATTCGTCCCGTCGTATCCAGCCTGCATCGACTTCCCTGTTCCACGCTCCCTCTCCGCGAGAGCAGTTTATACCGCTGTTTCGCTTGTTTTCGAGAGTTCCGTCTCGGAACTACCTAGCGGATGAAGCCGTCATTATTTCAGCCCCTGTTATTCGAATGTTCCGCCGCGGCGCATGAAATTATAAGCGCTGCGCCGGCTAATATCCGTGGAACTAAACGAGCTATGGAATGTTTGTTCCTCGAGGCTTGGTCCTAGGAGTACCGTGAAATCGAGTCTAGTTCATTTTAGGTGCAAGGACTGTATTCAATGCAAATATTTATTGCGTCTCTCCAATATTTACCTTGTCTTCACTTCCACCTTATTTGGTATTAATATTCGGAAAGCATGAAGTGACCGATATCCTGATTAAAATAATTCGATAATTACTAGTTTATATATTGTAACAACTGTGGAGATTATTTCATAGGACTTTGTTGAATTTCCCTCATTGCAACGCAAAAGGGAAAAACAGGTGTACCTATAAAATGTATAAATTAGTGGTGTAATAAAGCTGTTTTATTATTATTATTTAGCGGTGATGGAATAAGCATTTCCATCACTCTATCTGGGTGGTTCAAATGTTAATGCGTGCTGTTACAGTGGGTGTATAAATTATTATACTCAAACAAAAAGGTTTGCGATTTTGTAAGTTTAAGCGGTAGAATGGTTGTATCTGTGCGAAAAATGGTCACAAAAATATTTAAGAAACGCATTTTAACGCTTGAAGATTCTAGTTTTTGAATCTAGGACTCCAAATTTTGTTTCATCCAGTATGATACTGTTTTATCAAGATGAAGCGCAGGAAACGGAGTTTCAAAAAATGTTGCCTAGTTTGAACGTCTGCACGGGCCAAACAATTTTTTCCGATAAATTCAACGAAGCTCTCTTATAGAGCAAACATTTCTCTTTATTTTCCTTTTTTTGGTTTTGTTGTATGATTTTTATTGACCGAGTTATTCACCATGAGGGCAAAAAAGGTATTTTTCACTTTGAACACCTATAACTTGCGAACTGATAATCGTAGACAATTTATCATGAGTGATTTGGAAAGCTAAGAAAGTTTACTTTCAGAACCATTAGTTACCAATTTAAGAATTGTTTTTTAATCGTATTAAATCCATTTTAAAATAATCCCAAAAGTTGACGAAAATGTTTTGAGTATATTAATTTGACCACCATATACATGCTTATTATTATATACAATATTTTAATATTAGATGGTGTTAGGAGGTCAATTAATTTTATTCTCAGTGTAGGAAGCGAGAAATTTTTTTAAATTCTTTTATGGCAATAGTATCTAAAGTTTAGAGGGGTGATTTCGATTTGTTACCAATTAAAATTCGTGAAGGTATAGAACTAGTAAATATACTCTCACGAGTGTCTTTCGTAATATTCTTCTTTCACGAGTATCTGAATCGTAGAAGCTGCGTTATGCTGTTCCGAATAAACTGGTTCGGCAAGGGAAGAGAAGAAACCGTTCGAAATCCACGGATCTCACTCGAATAAAGATGTATTAAATTTTAGTGGATACTCTGCGGTAGCCTTCGCAGAAATGGGCCGTTAGTTACAGTGGAGAATTGAATTCTGTGTCTGACACAGACCATCTATTACTACTGTCAGGAAGTCGGCCAAGAGAAGGAGCCGAAGACGGGGTGGTGGGAAAGAAAATTTTGTCGTCCATTCTCTTTGCATTTGCTCCGCCCCGACTATACTTTTATGCTAATGCGCCGATATTTCCATTCCTATCTCATATTTTCGAGCGTTTCCCTCACCGATCGGCGCATAAAAATCGACATTTCGAGGCTCGTCGACATTTTGCACGATTCCAACCGTCGAACCTCCAATACCATCCTCGACTAACGCACGAAATGCCCACCCTGCGATTTTCAAACATTTCATTAAATCCTTTAAAACACTCCGCGCAAATCGCAAGCAACGACCGTGCAAATCCGGATTTGCTGCGTTAAATAATGCAAGCGATTGAAATTTGAAAATTTATTTCAGTGTTATCAAAGATCATCGACGGGCGTCGCTCGTCCATATCCAACAGATTGCCCACGCTTCCCCGTCAATCTCACGGATTCCGCTCGCGAATTCTGTCAATTTTGATCGACAAACGCCTCTGCTGTCCCACAGTTGTGTACACGCGATTAACACTGACGAACGTAATAACGTGGCCAGCGAATTGATAATGCATTTAATAAAGTTCTAGTTACGGGTCGGAACCCCGTTCATCATACTCTGGAATTTGCGATCACAGGTGAACCGTGCCATTCTACAGCGCTGTGCAAGTGTTCAGGTCAGACTTCTTCTTCACAAACTGAATCTGCAATCCTCTACAAACTGAATTAATTTCCTCCTCCTTTTTACTAACTTCGAAAATTATCACACGATTCAAAATACTTCGGACAAATAATTTAAAGTAATTTAATTTTTTTTATTATGGAACAATCCCAAATTCAAAAATTCTTAAAAAAGGACATTTTTGAATTTTTTTGCCACAAAGAACTTTTCTGTGACTTGATTTTTTAATTCCTCCCACGATTTTGAAATTCTACTCACAGTAAACTGCTGTAAAATCGAATTTGATCTAACCCACGCGTACGTCGTAAAATCATCGCTTCGAGCTAACGTTTTTCGCGATGCTGCGTAAATATTATTTCTCCGTGAATCGCCTGTTAACGCGTCGTTTCGAATTTACTTTTAATATTGAACCCGAGGCCGCCGAAAATTCGTTCGCTCCAAGGGTTCCGTCTGGAGCGAGAAAAGTCGAGCGATCGAATTTTTCGAACCGCGTGGGTGGCGTGGGTGTTGAAAACGGTAGGCGTCGGGTTTCGTAGAGAAAAATACGGATTGTTTGCATTGCTGCAGAACGATGTTCTGTGTTTCGAGCGAACGGCCAATTATCGATGTTTATTTACTGCACGCCACGGGAAATACACTGATTACACGGGTGATTAATGAGCACGGACAATGAGCGATCGTCTGATAAATTAAAGTTATCGGTGTCGCTGCTGCTAATTATTTCTGCGCGCAGTATGCTGGCAGTTGGGTCGAGGTGAAATTGAAATGGGTGGAAACGACATTTTTCACATCATTATTATAGATTTTCGCAGATTTCTTAAAGGGGAAGTTCGGTAACTTGAGTAATTAAAAACATCTGAAACTTTGCGAAATGTTTTGTTTCGGCAATAAAAGTGTTTTAAAGGTGGAAACACCTCCTGAAAGAAATTATAAGTTTTCATAGATATTATTGTGAATATCTGCGAGACCGTAAAAGTATCAAAAGAACATTCAATTCAAAGTTGTATGGCTTTGGATATTCTACAATATGGAGATAAAGAATTGTCGAAAAAAAGTGGTTGGGATAAATTTTTAAAAAATACTGATTTTTGCAAATTTTTTATCGCCGCTTTATGGAATACAAAAAACCATAGAACTTTGAATTTTACTTCCTTTTGATATTTTTTACAGTTTCGGAGATGTTCACGATGATCTAAAAACTCTGTATTATTTTAAGGGGTGTTTCCAGCCTTAGGACAGGTTTTTTGCCGAATCAAAAAATAGTTACGGTATTAGCATCAGTTGAGCTACATTTCTGCAAAGTTTCAGATTTTTGGGAATTTTCGAGTTGCCGATCTTTCCTTGTCACTAATAATTGCTAAGGGGATGTTGACGAAGGTTTCAAAATATTTACATACCCAATACCATATAGATATCTAACACTTATAAATATTAAAAATAAATCATTCATAAATAATTAAAAATCCTTAAAAAATACGTTGATACAAAAACTGTATTAAATACAAATAACTTACTATATCAGATATAGAAAATAAGATTCCTAAAACTAAACCAAATAAATATATTTCTAAAACTAAAATTTTATCAAAATTAGTTAATATAAAAATATTTTCTATAAATTAATATTATAAATAAAATTCCTAAAAAATTGATATTTAAATTGGTACATTAAAAATTGCAAATTTCTACACATGTAGAAAATGTGATTCTTTTACAGATCATTCTTGCTTTTCCTTCTCACATTTGCATTTTCACTTTCACATTATATTCTTCGCAATTATGCACACAATGTAAATATAATAAAGACACAATAATAATAATAATAATTTTGACTATATTCAATATCCCTACTATAAAAGTCAAAGAATATTATTTATCTTAATTCTTGAGAAGAGAAGTGAAGATTATTTCCTTTTCCCAATGCAAGCTTCCTTTCTTTTTGCAAGACCTCTTCCCATAACTCAAGCCCATTTAACTCCACAAGGCAACACACCTTCACACCACATTCTTCAACGATTATACCCGAGTTTCTCTTTAATACGTTTCTTCTTTATCACAGTTATGCTGGTCTACAAAAAAAAACTGTATTACTCCCTGAATATCTGAGATATCTCTCCCGTTGATAATAGACATTGTTTATGCGGTGTAACAAATTTCACCACAGGCTACGATGTAACGACCTGGCCCGTCGCATAATGCAATTTAGTTCTCCGTTCGAGCGAGTGAATAACAAGGTTGCACCGCCACGTAACTCGTCCAGCAAAGCACCGTCCAGCGCCGCGCCCTTTTTATCCGCGGGAGATCATAGCGTTTCGGGTGTGCTCCTCGATTGTGTTAAAAGACTGTTCGGAAAGTGGGTCACATTGTCCCGTGCATGCACATAAACATCCTTCGCGGCGTATAAAATCTCATGAGCATCCTGGTGCTCTGTCACGTTCCAATAAGTAACAGTCTAAAGTGGAGCACGAGGAGCAAACATCGTCGTGACGATTCTCAGCTTCCTTCGGCGACATCGCGGAAGAAAAACCCTCGAAACTTTCGAGTTTTTAGGTCACCGTTGCCAAACGAATATACAACGATAATGAACGAAGTTATCCAGATGCATCGGTCCACGAACTTGTGAGAATAATAATTAATGCTGGAAATAATTTTTTAAAAAATAAAACGCTATGTTGCGTAGCGACATGAGTAAACCAGCTCGTGAAATATTTTATTAAGGGGGTGCAGGATTATTGAAATCTCGAAATATCGATTTTTTATTATTATTATTATTGATTCTGAAAGTCTCATCCTTCGTGAACATTTACAATACAGTTTCAGGACGAGATTTAAATAATTATGAACATACTGAACGCAGTGGCGCACACAGGGGATGGGGTGCAAAAGACCCTGACATCCCACAGAAAAAGGGCTTTGTAAAAAGAAATGAAAACTGGATTTTATTCTTCAAATAAATTTCTCTAATCACCTAGTAAATTCTATTGAATTTGCATTAAAAATATTTTCATCCCTTCAACTCGACTCCCCCTAGAATTAAATCCTGAATGCGCCACTGGTTGAAAGTAACTGAGTGTCCAGTTGGGTAAAATACTTTTATTGCGCCCTGCGTTTTAAATTCTATAAAATTAAATAAACATAAATTACTTATATATTTTAAATTAGATGAATGGAAATGGAATTAATACCTATAAAAAGAATAAAAAAATTGCTTAGTGCAGCATTAGTTCTCCAAAGTAAATAATTTGAAAATTCTAAACTAAAAATAGAAAAATCGTGCCTGATTCTTTTAAATATTTATAGCCAGTAGAAAATATGGCGTAAGCCCGCAGGGTTTTATTTCTATTCCTCATTTCCCACTCACTCGATATTTCTACCATTACGCGTCGTTTATATTCATTAATTATTGCGAAATTGACGAGATCCCTCCAGTATCAAGCAGCAATGACGAATGTTAACACGTTTATTACCCCGACATCAGAATCTCGCGATGTCGGTCGATGGGATTTCCGGATATTAATTAAGGGACACGCTTAGAAGGCTTTGTACTCTTAATTACATAACAATGACGTAACAATAGAGAGCAGAGGAGACGCGCAAACCGCGCGATGGAGCACCACAGCCTCATTAGCCTTTGTCAGTATTCGATACCCGCAAGAAAGCCGCGGTGACACAGCTGTTTTCATTGTCCCCCCATCCCACTGTCCCCTATTATCCCAGCGAACGACGAGAAAAAGCGATCCGCGATTTTAGCTGAATTATACAGGACAGCACAACGGGAACGGAGCGCCTAATTAACCCCTTTGTCTCTAAAAATACTACAAAAATTAAACAGAATAAGAACTCCATTACCAAATATCCCTCAATCAGAAACAAGAAAAATCTTTATCTAAATAAAAATCTCAAATAACGAATAACCGATAAGATAATTTATTCTTCAAAAGATAACTTTAATTATTCGAGTCCCGAATAACGAATAAATTTTTTCTACCTTTTATTCGTTATTTGAAATTTTTATTTAGATAAAAATTTATATCCACCCCAAACGTCCTTTCGCACTCGAATCGATCCTCGTAAAGTACACTCGCTAGTACCTGCCGAGACATACTAACCCCCGATCCAGCAAATCGAGCGGTTTAAACTAATTGGTCGTTAAGGAGGTGAGGTGTCGCCGCGCGATCCAACGTTTCCGGGAATCGACGGGGATAAAGTCGTGAGTAGCTTTCGAGGAATGAAACGAGGACCTCGGGGAGCTATTATTTTGGTAGCACCTGTGGATGATACGGTACAAAGAGCAAACGGCCCTATGCCGAGGGGAGTCGGGTCGTTTAGCCGGAGAGGTCGAACTGCGGCGGGGACTTTGAAGCTGGAAAGCCGGGCGAAGGCAAAGCCGAACAAGGGTATGTGCCTTGACACGGCTGTGCTTCATCCACCTCTGACACGTGTCTTCGATCATCGCCAGAGATTCTTTCGGTCGCAGCCGGCGCTTCTATCGCGAAAGGGGTGAAGGAATTTAATTAAACCATCCTGCACCCGTCCAGGTACTCTTTCTTCCTCGACGCACGTTCCCCGGTGTCGCGCACCTAATTATCCAACCCCCGCTGTTTCTCGCCCCCATTTGTGCTTTCGCCTCGGTGATCAACAATTCTTTCCTAACGCTGTCGTTCCCTACGAATCAGGTTTGCTTTCTTGGATACGATGGCACTTGGATATTCCTTCCTCGTTTTCTGCTATTTCACTGGGTCCGCCTGGATATTTGCATGGAGGGTGGAAAGTTTCATTTCGCTTTTGCTCTTCTAATTTCGTCCCCAGCTGGCTCGAGAAGTTGCGCGTTTTTCTACGTGATGCTCGCGTGTCGCGCTCGCAGAGGCTTTTAGGGAAGTTCGTGACTGTTGCGAGAATAATGGGAGGCCGGAGGGCAGAGTTTTATTGATAAGAATAGCTTCCGGCGTAACTTCGGATTAAGGAATTACGGAGTTGCGAAGCTGCGGATGCTGGGGCTGAGTAATTGGGGGTAGGAGTGGTATTTTATATTTAGAAGGAGATTCTTTGGAAGTTGATGCTCGGTAGGGGAAAGTGGGGTAAAGTGACATATTGTTTTGTATGTGGTACCGTGAGGGTGGTTGTGAACCAGTCGAATATCTTTGAAACTGTTGAACGTAATAGAGAAGTGTCAGGCAAAAGTGAAATGGTTGGAAGTAGATCAATTTTTATTTGCTCCGATCCAGCTGTTTTTTTTTTTAAATAAAAATTCTTTTAATACTTTCAAACAGTGATCTTTCATTTGCAGCAAATCTCATCTCCCTAGCTTTTCATTTTCATATAGAAAAAATTCAGAAAGAAAGTGCTATGCCTCCTTAATGATGAAAAATTGGAATTGATATTTAGTCAAAATATTTCAATCATCTGTTCTTATAGAATGAAAGAAAATTCAAATAATAAAAAAAGAAATTGGAACAGTGGATCAGCAAAAATTTGGTAGCCCAGCAAATCATTAGTTTAGGAGATATTTTAATTTTAGTATTGACTAGTGGCATTAATATACCATGTACACGTATTATGGGCACCCACGGATTTTTTTCCAGGGAGGGGCAACTTTGAGAAACAGTGACGGTGAAGAAAACCCATTCAACCTAATTTGTTGCGACAGCATAATTAAAAATTAAAAATTGAAGTTTAAAAATATTCACGTTTTTAGTGACTTACCTAAGAAAGATTAGTTTTTTGAATATAAGCAATTTTTTTCAAGCCAGGGGGCATATTAGCATTTACCTCTTTAAAGTTGCTGTGTAAAAGTACATCCTTCAGCCTGGATGTAAACTGAATTTATTATGTTCAACAGTTTCGAAGATATTCGAGTGGGTCGATTTAAATGGGTCACCCTGTATAGTAGTACTAGTAGCTGGTCTAGTAGGTTCATAAGTATTAGGACACCACCCTGCGTGGAATAATTGTGAAAAATGTAAATTTATTGAAGAACTCTAGTAGAGTTTACTTAATTTGGTATTTTAAAATAAAAGCAGTGAAAAGTATTCAATCTGTACCAAATATCACATTTTGTGGGAATACAGCACAAGCTTGTGGCGACTGCTTGTTGGTGAAGAAAACAGTTTAGAGTTTTTATTCAATATTTTACAATTTTGCGTATGAAATTCTTTTTCCTTCAGCTTACCATTCAAATTAGCTTTATTTAACATATTAGCAGCCATTGTAATTTATAAATTCTACACGAAGTGCACATACTTCTCTTCTACTAGACCCCGGAGTAAAGTAAAATCAATCAGAGAATTTTACGCTTATTTTAACTTCTTTTCAATTCGAATATTTTAAAATAAAAGTCTTTTTTCACAAATAGGTTGTAACATATATTTTCTCTGACATTTTTCCTTCACCCCTACGTAGATTTCTCGAACAAATATTTTATCAAATTCTAAACTAACAAAGCTTGTATACTCTGAATTTTAAAAAACAAAAGTGTATACCTAATATAATATGCTACAAAACTATCCTTGTTTCTGTTATTTATCTCCTTTTTGTGTGTTACTAAACCATAACTGTTTCACTATGCCCTACTCGGTCCTCAGTTTGCAAATCAAAACAAATACTCCAGTCGTACTTCACTCCAGCAAATCAATGTTAAACGAGCACCAGGTATGAAAGCTTAATTATCTACATACGATAGAATCCTCTTCCACACGAAGTGCCCACAATTCACCACCTCCATCAACCACCCCTTTACTCCAAATGTTTACCTTTAATCTCTTAACATCCACCCTCACTTTCCTGATTTCTCTCCCTCGAAGGGAGCTTTTAGAGGAAATTACCAGAAATACCGTGCCTCCATGAAATTCATCATATTTATACATTTTATATTCCTAATCGTTTGGCACGATATCGACTTATAGTGGAATCGACGTTTCCCTATAATTCTTTCAAGAGTGGCGGGACACAAGGTGAGATATACGAGCCACGAGAAGCAGTCTCTCCATTTCGTATTTCACAGTCGATCGATAACGTCGAATACCTTTGTCAAGCAGCGAATGCTTCATTATATCTCGCACGATCGCCGACACAGCAGGGTTTCATCTTTGTTTGGTGACACGGAGCCGAGGGAAACTTTCATATCCGACCCCCTTTGAGGGAGGAATAATACATCTCCCGTGAAAGAAACTTCTCTCTTGCACTCTTTCAGGGCAATAGACACTATCTAATTCGCAATTTCTTTGCACTGCACGCTCGAAATCGCGGGGCAACCCTGTCTCGCTTCTCAGTACAACCTGGGTGTTCAATAAGTAAAGGAAATCTAGGCGAAAAAACGAAACTCGGGCGATGGGATTTGAACAGAAGATGTTGTTCGTTCTCGGAGTAGTAGCCGGACGTGTTACCAACTACCCAATGTCGACTCCCCGATGTGACTCTTTTCCAAACTCTACAAATACGTAAACTATTGTATTATAGCTGCAGTGCGTTGATATGAGGAGAAAAATTGAAAACCAAATATTCTCCGAGGCGATATTTATCATTTAATATTTATATCTAGATGTTCAAGAATTAAATTTATATAATATATGTGAGTTTCTTTTATATTTGGTTCACCTATCTTTGGACTTTATGAAAACTACCTGTAAATATTTGAGAAATAATTTTTTAGGAAGAACCGCGTGGATCAAGAATTGTAAGACAAACCAAGAAATTTTTGAAAAGTGGTTTTCTTCTGCATATGCTTTTTCCAATTGTTTATATGATATCTGCTGAAACTTTTCCATCTTGGATGCTGTCTTCAGTTTTAAAATACCATTCAACAGCGACACACGTGATAAAAATAATTTGATAAAAAATGTTTCGAAGAAAAGTTAGTCAGTATTCAGTTGACAACCAATTGTAAAAGAGAATATTAATAAAAAAGTTTTTATTGAATAAAATATCAAGATCGCCTTAGTTTTTTAATTTTTTATTTGCGCCAATCCATGCATCTTTATATTCTCTTTAAAAAAGTATTAGGATACTTAATTCGAAAACTGATTAGTTTTCAGAAACGTCAACTACAGTCACCTAAAATTGAGGATTCACGTGTCACACACATTTGAATAAATCCGAGAATATTTAAGGTTCAATTTTAATACTAAAAAAGCTACCACCAACATGGTCAATATTTTCAAAACACAGCATGTATGTACGTAAAAAGTATGGAGTAGTTAAATGTAATCAAGAGTAATGAGATATTTTCATTTAAATGAATACTAACAACTGTACCATCCCCACTTCCGTCCATTTCACACGTTACTGTTAATATTTAACCGAAAATAAATAATTAGTAATAAATTATTTTCCCAGCAATTTAATTGCACTCTACCTTTCGCAAATTCCGATGCAATAACACGGTACAGTGGCTCTTCCCTCGCGTTTCTTGCGTAATAATCGCGTTACTGTTATTGCCGGCGCTGTCGCGACTCTAAAATTCGATCAGAATGTTATTGCCATATTTAACGGTGTATTCCGGCGCGTGGTCTGGACAATCGTGTTTGCGGTATGGCCCGACAGGTGTGCAATTACCATCGAGCACGAAATATGGATTCCGAACAGGTTGACATTAACTCTGCGGCCCACTTTTGGCCCCGGCGTTGCTGCATCGCGCATGTCGTTAATTTGCCATCGAGAACAAGCAAGTTTCCCTGTGACTAGGGGCACGGCGTGCTCCTTCAAACGTAACGACGGAATAATTGCGAATGAAGCGAACTGTATCCCCGCGCGCGCCGCTCGCTCTCTTCATCACGCAAATAAACTCCTGAACTTCGCCGGTAGTTCGCCGTCACCTCCGGCGGTTTTCGAGAAGATACCGCGCAACATTCCACGCGACCTACTCTACAAACCGATTTCCAATTGTAAACTTATCTGTATATTTATCCGCTCCCAGGACCCCCGCCCTGACATCGGTGTACTGACTTAGCGGGTTCGTCCCTCCCTCAGGATCGCTTACGTAAGTCCTCTCCAGAGTTACGTAAACTTTCTTCAAACCGTGGACTTGATAAATGGGACATGTGTATGCAAGCTGAACGCCCATGAATCGAATATATTTTTAGTACCGGCTGAGGGAAGTTTAATTAAAACAGTCAGCCACATTATCGCCCAAAGGGAATCGAAATAAAGGGTTTCCCTATTTATTTATTATTTATTTTAGAAATGTTAACATGACGCTCGCTGAGGAATTTTTATTTTTAAATTGTTCTTGGAAATAGACTTTAATTGGGTAGTCTTCTTTTTAACTGATGTTTTCCACGAGATGTAAAAATATTTTACAAGTTAATTTTAGGGCGGGTGACGCACGCTGGTGGGCATTCTGTTTTTAAACCTGTATAACCGAAATTTCTATGACATTGGTAGAATTTAAAGACTGTGTATAAATTATTGTACACTTTAATTGCTATTTTATTGTTAAATGAAGGTTTGGGAGTCCTATGTTGTAATAGTTGAATATGAATGTGTTACCTCAAAGTATTCTTCAAAGAATTCTGGAATAGTTATTCTTGGGAAGATATATAATTATAAGTCAAGACACATGATCCCTCAAATAAGTAAATATTAAAATTACAGACAGGAAAATTATAGTATCAGTGATGGAAAATATCAGGTCACTTCAAAAGTCTTTGCTTATTGCGTTTGATTTCTCTTTCTAGCATCAGTTCAGTATGAACATTAATTCAGTGAACCAAATTTCGAGCGAGTGATCGTTAACTTAATTCCAATAATGTATGCTTAATGAATTCATCAAATCTATGAATGCAACATAGGCTACTAAGAACATTAATGCACTATATTTATTTGTTTCATTTGCTGCTTCATTACTAAACATCATTGATCCATTTACTGATTAATATAAAATATTAACAAACATACTTAGACTTCGTTTAAATTGCATTATTTTTTCAACGTATAAAATTCGTTTTCATGCATTTTTTCTGATAAAAACATACATCCAATATCCTACAGTTAAATTAATGCATAAACTCAAATTTTTGAAATTGTAACATGGGTCGTTTTTCCTTACAACCACAGATATATGTTAACACGTCATTGAAAAATAAATAAATCACATTAATAATTAAACTTCTTTTATTGTACATTCTTCTCCCAAAAAAAAAATCACAAATACTTTGGAAATATCCTAACACTACCAGAATCAAAATGCAACCACGACTGTTCCAGTGAAACGCGATTTGCTTTTCAGTATTACGAGAAACTCCGACTCGTCGTCCACTGGGAAAGACTCGCGCAGCAGCGTCGTTTCTTATCAGCGCGATCATACATCACGAGTTGCCCCGGTTCTCTAATCAGGATTATTAAAGCTCAAGCATCGCCGCGAAACAGCGGCCTTCTATTTCAACTTGCCTCGATTGATTGCCGCGTTTCATCGTCCCGCGAATCAGCGGGCATTCAAAGGGAAATTGGCGATCGCGATCGGGCAAGTAAATCAAATAGAACACGGCTCACTAATCAAGAGGCCTCGTGTTATCATTCGAAACCGGGAGCACGAAATTTCGGCGTTTCTACATTAATTAAATCGCCTTGCCGCGCCACGCTCGTTGCACAATTAGGGTAAAGTAGCCGAATATGGCGACCTCCCCTAATATCAGACCCCGGCTTATCTCCGCTACGGAACTCTTGAATGCCATAGTAACGCTATTTCTTTACTAACTAACCGTGTATTAGTTGATTTGTCCACACGGTGGCATTGTAATTAATTAAGCGTCTTGAGCAAGCATGTATCTCTGAAACACGTTACAGAAAGTTTTTGAAGCGGTTCGATTAAATTACAAATACCTATAAAGTGTATAATGATTTTCACAATTAGGGTTGTGTAACGCTTGCAGTGGAGTTTGAGGTTTACTAGTTGTATATCATTAAATGATGGAGACTTAATTTAAAGCTACTTAATAGTATCATGTTATTGTTTTCGAATATGAGACTCGTGAAAGTATAACTGATGAGAGTAGAGAAGAAATTTTTCTGAATGATGAAAGTGATTAAGAAAGAAAATTATGATACGGAATGATTGTTTTGCACAGGTCTTTATTTTTCAGATGTGCTGATTGAAGAAAGGGTTAAGGGGTGAATTCTGTTCTTTGCGCTAAAAATATAGCAAAATTTGAGATTTTTTTTTTAAGAAACCAGCGATTCGATTCATCCGAAGTTATGGACCATGTTTTGATGCATGTTTGAAGAAGCTGTAGATTTTTTTATATTCATTTTTAACCATAAATATAGTAGTTATGCATGATATTTATCTACCAGGTAGTCTGAAACAGCAAACTGAAATGGCGTTTTATTTTATACATATGTAGCTTAAAATTGACGAACCAGCAAAAATAAAAAATTTATTGAGCAGTGCGGGGAGTTTTCAAACTGAAAGGTCTGAACCTTTAATTTTTACCCTCCAATTTTGCGGGGTAATTTTTTTACTTAAAAAAAGAAGCACAGGACTTAGCAGTATTCTGGTTCATCAAATTCAAACTGCATATGTACAAAGTAGAACACTGTTTCCTTTTTCGGTTTCAGATTACCTGGAAGGTGAATATTATGCCCACCAACGTACGACGAATTTTGCGCAGCGTGATGGTCGATCGTGCATAACTACTATATTTATGGTTAAAAATTAATAAAAAAAAATCTACAGCCTCTTCAAACATGCATCAAAACATGGTCCATAACTTCGGATGAATCGAATCGCTGGTTTCTTAAAAAAAAAATCTCAAATTTCGCTATATTGTTACCCCAAAGAATATGATTCCCCCTTAACCCTTTCTTCAACCAGCACATCTAAAGAATAGTTCCCACAATCTACAATCACGCGCCTCCCGAAGCTCCGACTTTACCCAAACAACGGCATAGAACGGGAATCGGAATGTCTTTCGCGGTGTATTTTCGGCACTTGCGTCAACAAAGCGGCAAGCACAGGGTTAAGAGCAGGGGCGCGGAATCGATCGCAGCCGTCGCAGGTCACGAAAGTGTAATATAATTAGACGAGACGTCGTCTCCTTCGTTGTTATCGCGTCAAGTCCGAGATAACACTTCAAGGATTACAGAGGAAAAAGCGGCTCGCAGAAATATACTCGCTCTAGAATAGATGGGTCGTATTTATCATCCGCGCTGCACGCGCGGCAGCCTCGAAATACATTTTCGAGTGTTTGGTTTGCAGAGCGAAACCGTTTCTATTGCTAATGGTTAAAATAATAATTCCACTAAACTCCGGCGGCTTGGAAATTTCCCGGCCTGGTAGCCTCCGCCATTTAAAAAACAAATATTTTTCTGGTATTTGATATTTCGAATCAAATTCGAAAAGTGCCTTTAGGGTGCCATTTTACCAACTCTTGTTTCTCGCGGAGTTTTATTTTCCGAAGCGAGGCAACACTTCCGCATAACTTACGCGTAAATTTTACTGTACCCCTCCCCTCCCCCTCAATTCTGCCCCCAGGCGTGAAATAAAGCGAGATATCAAAGGCAAGTCGCCGTGGAGCTGGATATTAGCTCGCTGAGCGCGTCTGTTTTGAGGATTAAAGTCGCAGGATTACGCGTGCGCGTGCAATTACACCGTTGCAACGTAATTAAACGGGATCCTGGCCTCATGGCCTCGGCAACTGCCTTGGCATCTGGCGACGATTGTCTCTGTCACGGATAGTAATTCAGTGCTCGCGTGTTACGGCTGCAGTTAAAAGAAGGCGAAAGTGCGAACTTTATGGGGGAGTGTAATGGTGACGTTGGAAGTCGCGATCTTGCAATTAGTCTCGAGGATGCGTGTTCCTGTTAGCGCTGAACAGATTTAAGGATTTTATGATGTCGAAGGGAAAAATTGAAAAAAATTTGAAACTCATATTTCGTAGTGATGACAATACAAAATTTTTAGTGGAAAGCATAAAATAATTTGTAGGAAAATATTCTTTTTAAAAACATGTTTTTAAAATGTAGGAATTGTTTTTAAGGAATTATCTTAGTTCTGTTACTATTCACACTTTAAACTTTCTTTTAATCATTATTTTAAGGGGAACCATTGGTTAAATTTTTTTAGAAAATTGATTTCTTTTAGATATATATTTTTATAGTATAACTCTAGCGAATCCCCTGTGAAAGTTTTACATCAGAATTCGTAACGGTATAGATTCTACAGTCACATAACTAATTCAAACTCACAACGCAGCTGTATGAGTCGAGAACACTGAACGCGTTTTTCTCGAAACACGGTATTTCGAAACGGTAACCACGATTTCAGGAGAACTAATGAACCAATTCGAAAAAACCTTGAGGCATTTGATACGTAATTCGCTATCACAGCTTCGCTATTATATAATTTTGTTTACACTACTTCGTTCAAATTTGCACCAACATCGTAGTTTTAGTCCTGTCTGTCCAACAATATGCGATAGCCATTGTAAAGAATCTTAAGAAATTGTTTGAATTCTTTATTTTGGACGATCCTATAAGTAAATTCCGTGGTTACAGTTTTTGGCATCTCTTTTTGCCAGCGTCTGCACTAAGCACCACCCAGAAAATGCATCAAAACCGGAAAAATGAAAGAAAATTTTTTGCACCCTAACGAGTGTATCAATAAATGTCAAAAATATATTTTAGGATATATTACAACCACTTTTTGTAAAAATTAATAAAGATCACCTATTTTTTAAGGGGTTTGACTGGAGGACCCCCTTAAACTAAGATTACGGGGAATAATGTTTGAGTCTGCTAAAGCGTCGAGATTTCCACTTAAACTTCCCACTGTCCCTCAACCCCCGCAAAAAAACCCGAATGATAGCTCCAGAAAATTAACTTCTTCCCTCGAAACTCAGTACATTCATTAATATATGTATCACTAAGCTATTCTGACTTCGAAAATCCGCAATCAAGGATTCATCTCGCGATGCGAGGAAAGCCAATTCGCGACGCGCAAGCGGAGGACCACGGTCGATCGGGACCCTTTTTCGACTGCATTCGTTTCCATCTCTCCCTGGGCAGCAAGGAACCAACCTCCAGCAGCAAAGAAGAAAGGAATGAATGGGTTGAGGGAAAGGGCTCATGCGATACTGCACTGTAAATATCGGAGGAATCCCGTGGGGATTCATTCATCCCCGGAATTCCATCGAGAACGATATGCAGTGTATCCGTTTTATATAAAAATTATTATCAGAGAGATTCTTCCCAAAGTGCTTTGCTTCAAAAGGTAATATCGTGTACAAATAATTCCTTTGTAAGTAAAGTTGCAGATTTCACAGTTGATTTGATTCTGAAAATTTCGTCAATTACCTTCGACTATGGAAAAATCTGTTTTCATCACGCGATGTCGATTTTAGAAAGGAATAAATTTTGTCAGAAGCATTTTTTAGTATCGACAGTTGTTTATAAAATATTCTGTATAGTATTCAAGTGAAACGAACATGCTGTGCCCGGCGTGTCGCTAAAAAGCAACCGATTTGTCAGCGCGGGTGTTGCAAGGTGCGGTTCTCCAGGTAATGGTAACGAGACGCGGCGATTTCACGCGTTATAAATTCCAAGTTGCACGGATACGCGCGATTTAGCCAGCAGGGAAAAGAGAATCTCGACGGGGAGTTGATTACGGCATTTTCGCGTTCGCGGCTCTTTCATTCCGCGCGATACTCGATTTGAGCAACTAATTTGCACTGGCAGATCTCGCCTGCGATTATAGGAACTAAATGCTCGCAAAGTAGCTCGGGATATTAGCGAATTTTCAGAATCCACTGAGATCAATTCTCCCTTAATTCGTGTCTCAGTTTAATTGTGTTTATATTTAGATTTATTGTTAGTTATGTAATAAATCTAAGATTTTTATTCTGAATTGTGTTTACTTTAACTGTGGCTAGGTAACTATAGTTCTTTTTATTTGTATTAATTTTAGTTTAGTTCTTAGATTTAAGTACATAATGGTTGGGCTTATCAACGATATTGCTACTGCAGCCTCGTTTATTTTACTTTAGTTATTTACTTTTTCTACTACTTTCTCCAAAAATTATAGAGGATCACATTTCGGATTCTTAAGAGCCTACTAACACCATATTTGCTTATAATCTCCTGTGAATTGAAAATTGATTGCAAATAAACTTGGTATACAACTCAAAAGAAACTATTACTCATCTTATATGTATTTTATTATTTATTTTCTATAAGTAATAAAGAAGTAATACTCGCAATAATTAACAGTGTTTAGATTCCTAAATTCACACGTATTTGCCTATAATGAAAAATAACGACAACTAATAATAATAATAATAATAATATAGGCACCTTTGCAGATCAATCAATGCTCCAAAAGATCCAATTTTTCTACCGTAAGTTCGAGATAATTAGAATTAAGATTAAGGTAAAAGACCCAATACGTGGACATGTCCCAGTAACTGGACACTGGAGCAAAAGAACTATTTTATTCAATTATTCAAATATTTAGTAAAATATATATATGAATATATTTTACTAAATATTTTAATAATTGAATAAAATTGTTCTTTTTTGGATAAAGCGGATATTAAATGTACTAATCAGTATTTTTGCACCAGTGTCCAGCTACTGGGACGTGTCCACGTATTGGGTCTTTTACCTTATACGAAATTCGGTTTATGGAGATTCCCCTGTAATTATTGCCCGATCGAAATTCTATTTTATCTGAAAATTCTGAATAAGTCTTTAGTTCCTTTAGCTGATTTATTTGAATCTCAATAACCATTATTTCGATCCAAGGTGCAGCCACTTGTTTCAAACACAGCGACAAAAGGAGAACGCGCAGCGGAGTACACAGCACGATTTACATTCACCGCGTTACAGCAAAAGTTACGTCACGATCAAGGCGAAAGAAAGGATCGTGGATTGAAACACAGCGCGGCGATTCCAATCTTCATGGCGGAGGGGTGAACACTCAAGAGATTTCGTCTTCGAAAGGCGAAGGGTAAATGAGCTACGGGAATAAGGGGCGTGTTCTCCGCGCTTTTACAAAGGCGGCGGGGTAGAAATGAGGGAAGAAAAAAAAGAGGCTCCGTTGGTGTTGCATGCCTCTGAATTCCCGTGACTCCGGTAAAAACAGAGCATAGCGATTTCGACTGGTTTTAAAAGGCTTTCCTTGCCTGCTCTCGATCCTACTTGCCTGTAATTCCTTGTTTGCTTGGACCCAGCACGGCAAGCCCACCTTGCCCATCGCGCCGTCTCTCATTTATTTATTCGCCGTCTACAAAGCGAATTTATCTAACCGTTTCGAATCGACCGTGGCTGGAGGACACTTGTTAACGTCCACGCTTAAGCACAATCACTGGATTCTGTTATCGGAGAAACAGATTTTTTGGTAACGAGATGAACTTTCTGGTCTTATGTGGTTCAGTGTGTGCATTTTGATTGTAGGTAAACATTTACTTTCTACTTTTGGGCTAGAAGTATCTGGGACCAAGTTTTTAGAAATTGGGTTGGTTGTCAGTTTTTTCAATTATATATAAATGCTGGTGATTATGAAAGTGGGGTAAGTAAGAAATTTTAAAGTATTGAATTTATTACTTATTTTGTAAATAGCCTTACTACTCGGCTTCGCCCGAAATTTAGATTCCGATTTTATAAAAGAAAATAATTTTTGTTTAGTTTTTTTTTTGTGAAAATAATTACATTCTTCTGGATTAGTCAGGCATAATGAGCTGAGGCACATTTCGTGATCCCGGAGTTTATCGTTCGAAAGTTTTTAGGAGACAGACAAATACACAAACATATAGAAGATCTCTGTTTTATATAGTAAATAGTAAGGTGATGTAACAAAAAATATGTGATGAATTCAATTTGTTTAGATTTATGACTTTTTACACCACTTTTATAATCACCGGCATATATGTAACTGTGAATGCAAGTATTAACCGTACAGTGCACACGTAGGAATTTGTTTAGTGCTTCATTTTGTTATAAATACTTTTCTTAATAAATGCAGTCTAAAAATATTTTTTCCTAGATTGCGAAATACGAGTCTGTGAGGTCCAACGTGTACAATGGTGTAATTTTAATTTCCTTGTGAACTGCAGGGCTAATTAGTGATATATAGTTTTTCAGAGGGTGTAATATTTAGATTAAAGTTGCACTTCGGTCTTAATTTAGTCATAAACCTTCTAAAAGCAAAATATTCCAAACATCTTTTTAATATCAAACACAATTTATTCTACCATCGTATTTTGAGGGAATATCAGCATTTTGATGAACCTCCTCCGAGGTGAAATATTGCTGGGAAAATATGTAGTCTGTAATAATCTGAGTAATTTTTTGAAGTACCAATACTTGTACAGAAAAAAGTCGAGGGTTCTTGAATTTCGATAGATTTCACAAGCAGTTGAGAGCTGAAGCTTTATTCCTAGCAAACATTGTGACGTCATGAACATCTGACAATGATGCACTCTTTCATTTTGAACGCTTAAAATATTGACAATTTTTCGAAATGATCGTTTTTGTGAAGTGCAAAGTGTTTTAAAAATATTCACAGAACGTTATGCCCTATAAAAGCTCAGAGGGAACTTTGTAACATCGTTTAGCGAACTTTGGACCTCGGTATATGGAAGATAGATCGATATTGTCGAGCCTGTATGCATAAATTGTGAGAAAATAGCTTGGAAAACTGGACTCCGAATATTTAATATTTCTAAGACGAAGCCCCTAATTAAAAACAAGGTACCACCATTGTCCAATTACACAGAAATTTCAAAAAGCACTGGATATTTTTCCATTTCCTATTCCACACATTCCAGTATTTTTTATATTCAACAATTCGAGACGCCCCAAAATTCATAATTAATTGTATTCCTGGTAATTTAATATATTTCCCCTGGTTGTGCTAATTTCCTCGAATTATCAAGAAAAGTCACCAGTACGAAATTTTCGTTGCCCAATGATTATTCGTTAATCGTCAGAGCTCAAAGGAAACTCGATTAAATTTCTCAGTCGTTATCCGACCGATTACGATGGAAATGGATTTAAATATCTCACTGGTCGCAAACGAACGGCCGCGGACCTTCGACAGAACGCATCGGCCAAGCGTAATACAGTTCCCATCGTCCTTTTTCTTTCCAAACGCTCCGGCGAAGAAAAACCTATTTAAAAAGCATCGGTCACGTTTGGAATTTCTTGCGCGTCTCATGAAAATTTCAAACGTCGTTCCACAGCTTTCTCGGCGCACGATCGAAATTACATAATCGAAAAACAAAAAAGTCGCGTTCAAATCGACGAGGAAGCGGTTCGGTGGGCGAACAAAAACAGCCGTTCCACGGATTTCAGCGTCAAAAAGTTTTGCCGGCGAAATTGAGAAATGACGACGATAAAAGAGAACGCGTTCCTGGGATTGAATATTTGCGTTCCGTAATATGGGGCCGAGAATGTTACGCGGCGATGGCAGTCAAATTTTTTTTACCTCATGTTTCATCGTGAAACATTAAAAAAAGCTTTCCCGCGAGTAAATGCGTGTTAAGTGACAAAAACTACACGAACAAAGTCTGAGCCCTTCGATCTTTCAAAGATTTATTCCAAAAGGATTTATAATAATAATAATAATAAAACGTCTCTGTTACGCAAAAAAGAAGGGAGAACAGGAAAAAATTAATGTTACAAGAAACGAAATAATAAATAAGAGTGGTGAAATAGTAAAATAGAAATTATTTAATAACATTTTACTGTGTCAATCATTATGAGAAATCTATTAATTTTGGAGGGTCTGAAGAGGGTAGCGGTTTCTGAAATTCGTTTTCTGGTGATTACTGGCCGTGTAGCGATCGTTTGCAGTCCTTTGGCTAATGAATCTGTAATTACAGTTGATTGGCAATTTTATAGCGCCTCCAGCACGACATAAACTCAGAGGCTATATATTTCACTGTTCATAGCTACTATGATCGAAACAATATCAAGTTGCTCCTCAAAGTCCTTTCCCCACCACTAGCTACATTACAGAACTCTTGCTTGAAAAAAAAGGAAACTGTTGGAAGTCTCAGAATTTTTTGAATTACCAGGTTCGAGATTTTCCTTGCGAGTATCTTTCGACAAAACAAATATTATAAATTGGCACTAAAATTCCCCAAAAATATCCACGCATAGTTCCCCAAAAAAAAAATATTCCTCCCTGAACCAACCCACTCTTAACCCAGTCTTAAGTTAAGATCACCGATCTCGCGACACGGTGAGCCGATAAAACGCGAAGGGAACGATCGAAGAGTAAAGAAATTAAGTAGAAGTTTTAAGGATTTGGCGACACGGGCACGGCGCATTAAACGCGCGCCACATTATACCGGGAGGCCCGGGGCGTCTCTGGAGAAGAATGGACCGCATTTAGGATTCATGATGTACGCCGCGTTATTCGAGCACCGAGTACAATTGCCTCCGCTTTAGTGGCGACTATTTCCGTTTCGCGTACTTTCCTTGTCATTACCCAACTTCCGCGTTATCCACGCGGCGTCAAGTTTAAAGGCGTCGTCGGACCAGATACGGATTCCATGGAAATTCGTACCTCTGCTCGCGGAGTATTTACATTTCTAACCGGGGAAGGGGTGGGGGTGAAAAAATAATAAGGACAAGGAAAATAGAACGCTGCAGCAGAATGTGCCATCGTTGCACCTGCAGGGACGTTTAAGCGTAGTCACTCAGAAGAATCTTCAAGCTTCTTCGTTTACCACTCAGCCACCCGAGCGGGCTCTTAAATTAACTTTACAAGGGAATGAATGGAAATGCGCTTGAAACGAGTAGCAATACAGGGTAAGGTGAAGCGCCGCTCGATGTCGCGGAAATATATGCTGCTGTTGTTGAAAAGAGAATGGAAATTATCTTTGGATCACTGGGTATGTTGGCACTGGAGGAAATGTAGCAAGTGTAGGGGCGTGCAGTGGGGTAGCTTATAACGAATTGATTCTTTCTAGAAGATTGTGTGTTATAGGAGACATAAAAGCAATTAAGGGGGGACACCACTGTGAAAGTTGAAAAATTTGGATTCTTTTTTCTTTTCAGTTTCTTAATGTTTAACTCGTCAAAAATAGTCTCTGTAAATTTCGAGTCGATATTCGAAAAATTGATGAAGATACAGTGCATTTTGTGAAACGCATCACGCTTACAAACGCATTATAAGTAGGGCTGGGATTATTTGTCGAATTTTTCGGTATTCGAATATTTGAGTACTTCAGTTGCTCAATTATTTGTCGAATATAATTCGAATATCCAAGTATTCGAATATAATTCGAATACCCAAGTATTCGAATATAATTCGAATATCCAAGTATTCGAATATAATTCGAATATCCAAGTATTCGAATATTATTCGAATATTTGAGTATTCGAATGCTATTCGAATATTTGAGTATTCGAATACTATTCGAATATTTGAGTATTCGAATACTATTCGAATATTTGAGTATTCGAATACTGATGTATCGAATACTAGATTGAATACTGCGTATTCGAATACTGATGTAGCACAAAAGGGCCTTTTGTGCTTCAAAGTCGACTAACTCGGCGAAAAAAAATCGCACAACAACCACTGAACAGTGATTTTACACAGGTAAGTGGTCGCTTTCCTCTGGTATAAGTGTAATCTATATAAAAAATTTAATTCGCCCCATAGAACAAATATTTTCAAAATTGCAAAGGTACTCTTTATATCACTATATCTTTGCCGAAAAGCAATACAGCTAAAATTGGATAAAACCATCTGAGCGACTCGAGAAGTCTCACAGAAAGTCAAAGGAATAAAATAAATAACCTAGAGAGTAGAAAATATTTTCCTTCAAACTCCCCTCCACGAAGCAGCAATTTCATATGCGCCAACTTAATAGTTGAAGAAGTAGTAATATTGAACTCGAGACGCCAGCTCCCCCTTTGGTTTCCGAAGAAGCCATCTCAGCGACAGAAGTATAAGGGAATAAATTAGAACGCAGGCAGCAGCGGGGAAAAATAAATCCATCTAGGAAAGGCAGCGCGTTAATGATAACTTCATCAAAATGTGCCCCAGACCTGGAATTAAGATAAGCTGGGATTATGAAGGCGTTATTATACAAGATCTTCTTTTCCCAGCAACGAAATAGACCATTCCGCCTTGTCTGACTTATTCGTTGCTTTCGAAGACTGCAAAGCCTGCCAAGAACTCCTTTTGCCCCCACTCCTGCGGCAGCGAAACGAACGGTTTCGCGTTCGCCTTTCCAATCGAGGGACGCGGAAAAGCCTGGGGAAATTCGATCAAGCCCCGTTCAGTCGAAATCGTTCACCGAAGGGGGCTACTTAGAGAAAGAACAATAAGGGAAAAATCGTGGGAAATCAAGGCGACCGAAGGAACCAATCCAGCGAACCGGCGTGTCTTCGTTCCAGGCCCAGGGATCTCCGCTTTGTTCACCGGCTACGTAGGAAATTATTCGGCGTGGCTCCTCACGTCCCGGAAAAGCTCGGGACGTAATATCGTTTCCCGACTCAAGCTTTTTTCCCACGTTGGGTAGGTAAGAGGGATTACGCGCGGACCTATAAACAGAGAAGTATCGTCGGAGATTAAGCCTTTCAGATAATCCCTCGTTGATCGAAACCGTTCCGCCGGACTGTTTCGTATTTCCAGCTCAAGGTGGAGGATGGAAACGGTGGAAAATCCGACGTTCGGCTCGCTGTAAAGTGGAAACTCGGCGAAATAAAATTCTTTCGCGGCTGCTCGGTGGTTTTGGGAAATAATCTTCTCCGTCTAGAATGGGCTCGAAAGAGGTTGATTTTTTATTGATTTTAGTCAGGTAAAATGGGTCGAGAACGCTGACGAGGAATACTATTCGATTGATGTTCGAAAGTATATGTCACAAAGATCATAAAAATGTAAGCGGCGACTGTTTAAAGTAGAAATCCTGATTTTTTCGTGCAAAAATTTCGCAAAAAAATTATGACTTCAACTTTAAATAGCCTCCATTTTGTTTTAAAATAACATTTCGGAAATTCCCTGCGTTAATCCAAGGATACATTAATATACTAACGAAATCGTTTTTGTTTTTTGATTTTAGATAATCTGGTTCAAAACGGCAGTGCTCACCGCAAAAGCAAATTTTTAAAAAGGCTTCTTGGATGTGTGTTGTTATTATATTATAAACGTAAATATTTTTCTACGAAAAAATGACCAAATGTTCTTTAAATGTTGCTGTTTTACGTACAAAAAGTTCCATAACAATATATGCTTCCGCTTTTTCAAAAAAAATGCACAAACATTCGCCTCTTTTCGACTAGGGCTGGGACTATTTGTCGAATTATTTGGTATTTGAATATTCGAATACTTCAGTTGTTCAATTATTTGGCGAATATAATTCGAATATCCAAGTATTCGAATACTATTCGAATATTTGAGTATTCGAATACTATTCGAATATTTGAGTATTCGAATACTGATGTATTCGAATAGTATGATGTGAATTATAAATTAAGTTGTTGAGGTTCATTTGTCAGGGTGAAATCTTGTAAGCTAATTTTGACCCACTTCACACCATACTATTCGAATACTGCTCTATTCGAATACAGCGATATTCGAATAGTATTCGAATACATCGATATTCGAATAATAACATTCGAATACATCGATATTCGAATAATAACATTCGAATACTCAAATATTCGAATTTTATTCGTAGCATTCGAATACTTGTAAAATATTCGAATATTAAATTATTCGAATAATCCCAGTCCTATTTTCGACCGCCTGACTATAAGACAAAGCCGTGTGTTCAAAATTAATTACCTTTATTATATAAAAATACACTAGAATAAGTGAATGATAAAAAATTGCTAAAAATTTAATGATAATAAATAAAATACGGCTAAACCATTAGAAGCTTCGTGGGCAACGACAAATACCAAATCGGTTCACCCAAAATTGCAAGCCGCCTGGAAACCAGAGCGAAGTTTCGCCAAGAACGATTTTTGCGAGGAAACTCGCGGCTGAGTTACCGAACGGGGAACAGAACCAACAGAAACAACATATTACCGAGCAACTACTCCCCAGAGCGAGCTAAATTTCTATCAATTCGCGCACAGTCGAAACTTTGGAATTAAACAGATCTCATTTGGTGAAATCTTGTTGATATTTACCTTCTAGTGGTTTCATAACACGAAGTGGTTGCGATTACAAGCTGGCAAGAAGTGACGGAACCCACTGGCGTGTTTGAGCCGCAACTTTCATTTCCAAAAGCTGACTGAGCGGTGCCTCCGCGGTTCCGCGCCTGACTTCATATTGACTTCCCTACTTGCGACATCAAAACTAACGAGGGAACGTCCCGGAGACTTAAAAAAATATTTGACACGTAGTTTCTTTAGCTGCCATCATGTGTATTAAGGGGGTGGCAAACCTATTTCGTCGAGTATCTCGGAAACTACCAAGTCACATCGTAACATAATTACATAATTCCTAAAATATCGTAAAAGTTTACTACCTGTTTGATTATACACACAAGACACTATATTTCGCAAAACACGAGCGAATTTTAAATATACTTACTCACTTTTCTTGCAATGCAAAAATCGAAAATCTAATTTGTCTGTATTTTGTTATATAGTTTTTAGACACAAATTTAGAGGAAAATGGATTAACATCTAGCCAGAAAAATGAAATGAAAAGTGCCATTTTTTTGTGTCTCCTTATAAAAAAATACACAACTTCGAATAAATAGGTTTCTCATCCCCAACTTTGAGGGCTGTTTCAAACCCTTCAACATGGATGATGGCATTTAACAAAACAACGATTCAAATTATTTTTGCAACACCTACTTTTCACAAAAGTCGCATCAAAATCGGTGATCATCACTTTGGGAAGTTCCCTTATAAATATAATAGAACGACAATAATTGCTAGATACAATTTTTTACCTAATATGTAATTATGTACCTATACATCAGTCGAAAAACAAATATCCAAAAACGGTATATAAAATCTTAAAAATCATGTAGCTACCTAAGTAAGAAGTAAATAAGACAGACTAATAAAACAAATTTATTGCCACACATATTTTGGATGATAAAATTCGTCACTTTATTTAATAACCACTTGTTTACTGATTCTTAAATTTGTCACAATACACCATCTTCTTCCAACTAACAACTAATAATTTATAACAATGCCACTATTAACTTCACACGTATTTGTCGCACGTGAACAACATATAAAAAAAAACAGTCTCGATCATACGATATGAAAACAATAAAGCGAGACTTAAAGGAGCACCACAGCCTCTTCCAAAACATCCCCATCACCGTAATAAACCTCCCTGCGCCACGTACGTACGTAGCTCCGCGTTTAACAAGGATCTCCCATCCCCGGAAGCAATTAAAATATCCCAGCGTTCCGTTCACCGGCTCGCCGCATTCCAGCGCGGACATCAAGGAACCAGGATCGAACGAGCGCGAAGGAAACGCTGCCAAAAAGGTGGCCGCGGTTGCTCGGGGTTTCCATGAATTTAAATCGCTCCTCGGAGCATTTATCTCGATCATGATAAAACGCTCCATTCGTTTCGTTATAGTGCACGTCGCCCGGGCGATGTGTTCGCGTTACCGCGGGACAGGAATTAGGTTACAGGCGGCGATGCCAGCGAGATTAAATCCGTCTTTTCCGAGTCTCGCGTCAACGAGCGCGGGACAAGTGGATCGAAGGGGTGGCCCGGTGTGTGTGTGTGTGTGCCCCCGCGGAAAGAAGGAGCAGCCGAGGGGACAGGAACAGAGGGATCGAGGCGGGGAAAGGGATTCCAATCGAATCCTCTTCTGTCAGGGCGGGTCTCCGCGCGACCGAGGACAGATTGCGAGCGGAGTCGAACACGCGATCAGTATGCGAGTAATACAAGCGATCCGTGACTGTCATGGCGCGGCGAGGAGGGGCTGCCATGAATTTTATCGCCACTTTCACGCGACTTTAAAGCTCGACGGTGGCACCGGCGATGAGGACACTTGGTGAACACCGCTGTTTCTTTGGCGGATTTTAATCATTTCTGGGGGGTGCATGGGGTATTACTGATGGGATTTTTTTGGATACCCACACAGCACCATGACATTGCAGCAATGCCTCTGTAATTATGCGGTGCAAGAATGCAATGAATGCAATGAATGCATCGCATCATTGCACAGACGTTGCAGGTTCACTCCTATGTCCGCCTTAGAAATATTGCAGGAGTGTATTTTTGCAAAGTTGCGGCAGCGTTACAAATATGTAGTCCTGCAACGTTCCGGCAATGATTCTGCAACGAAACGGCAAAATTGTGGCAATGTTGCACAGCAGAATCGTAGTAGTATAACGCTCATTTGTATTTTTCACATTGTGCGCACAATATTGCAGGAATATTGTAGGATCGTTGCCACTGGGATATTGCACGTCGATGTGCGCGCAATATTGCTGAAATATTGTAGGATTGTTGGCACTGTAACATTGCACGTCGATGTGCGCGCGATATTGCTGAAATATTGTAGGATCGTTGCAACTGGAATATTGCAGTGGCAACGTTCTTGCAATATTACAGAATATTGTAGGATCCTTGCCACTAGAACATTGCAGTGGCAATGTGTACGCAATATTGCAAGAACGTTGCCAGTCAAAGATTGCACCGCAATATTGTAGCATCTTTTCTGCAATATTGCAATGCAACCTGCAATAACACAATATTGCAGCAACGTTCCTGCAATATTCCTGCAACGACGTGTGCTGTATGGGTAGCGGAGGGGTGAGAATTTTTTATGGAGGCTTGGCAGGTGGGCACGCGATTTTTTATGAAGTAATGGAGATCGTAGTAAGATGGTTAATATTCTAGATAACTCTCTGGGTTAAAATCCTTCAAATTTTCATGCTAGATTTTCTGTTCGCTACCCTTCGCTCGAATTTACACAGCAAACGGTAGTTTGTAACTGTTTACTTCGCCTCTCGATCGATACTTTCATCACTTGCATGAAAAATATGGGAATATTCAAAGTTTCTTCTCTGCGTATTTTCAATGTGTGCATTACGTTCTTGGGGATAGTGAATATTTAATAAGTGATTTTTCCTGTTGATGGTGTATAAAGAGATATGTAGATGCTATGCTGATGTTGATATAGTAAGGGAGCGTGGGGTAAATACGAACGCGATGTTACGGCGTTTTAATAAATAAAAACGGTGTTTCCTCTCTACTAGCTAATAGTTTAGGTCGTATCCAACGCCGGGCAGAAAGTAATAAATACAGGCTCAGACAAAAAAATATTAAAAACGACCTTTACTAATTTTTTTTATATATTCCGACCAATTGCAATTTTTTTCCAACGCACAAGAAGAGGAATTTGAAAAATTCATTAGGAATAGGTTGTAGCAACATTTTTTATGAGTTGACCATTGCAGCCGCGCTTTCTGCGCGACTTCTGCGATATTTAACACTCTGTTCGTGATTACCCCACGGCAGTTGAGTAATCACAAACACCAAGGGTTTTGATTATTCACTGTAAAGTTGATTTTTATTATACTTTTTCACCCCTTACTGGAACACTTTTTACTATTTCTAGTGTAATTAATGGTATTATTATTACTACTATTACTATTACACTGTTAGTATTAAGTGAGTAGATTAATAACAGTTGACAACTGGACCTACTCTTTTGCACTCTAGTTATATTAAATTTCTATCTCCACTATTTTCTCTTTCCTGTTTTCTTGCATGTATTTATCTTTCTTTATCTTCTTGTTATTATTCTTAATGTCTACAGGTGCACTACTACTACTCCTACTACTAATAATAATAATGACAATAATATTCCCCACAAAGTGAAAAACCACAGCACCCCAATACAATATAACATTCCAACCGACCCAGTAAAAAAATATCGTCGTGCGCAAAAAATAAGGGAAAGTCAGTGTTTCCAAGACTCAGATTCGCGTCCCGGGGGGTAAAAGTGCCAGCACGTGTGCCCGGTCCATCGATCGATCGACACCAAAACTCGGAAAAGTGCCGCCCCTACAATTCTTACTTTCTTTCCTCTCCTTAGCGGAGGAGCAGCCCTTAAAACAGCTGAAGGCTCCCTCCGCCAACCCAATTGCCGTTCGTTTCACCGTCGTAAGATGCTTGTTAAGCGGCCGAGAGGGGTGTCCCCAGTGTTTAAACGGCGCCCCGCACGAGGTGGAAAGTTTGCGTGGCAATTAACGGCGCTCTAACGCCCCGCGAAAATTCACCTCGCCCCGAGAGTGGCTCCAATTGAAAAAAAGAAACACAACCTCCAAGAAAGCCCCCATCTCTCCCCTTAGAACCCGTCGGAGTGTTCCAAGCCGGACGCTTTCGAGGCAGATCATTAATTCCCGTCGCCAGTAACAGAAGATCCGTCGCCTTGTCAATTCAGAACGTTCCACAGAGTCGTTACAGCTTCGAAAGGCTCTCGTGTCGAGGATTGCTCGGGACGCAGCGAGGCGAGCCGCCTCGATATCGCCTCGGCGAGGTAACCTTCTCAGGGAAACGATCAGGGAAGGGTCCGCCGCTCGGGGCTGCGTCGAGAGATAGGTGGAAAATGAGGAGAAGCTACGTGACACAGTAAAAAATGCTTAGCAATCTAGGAATAATTGCAGAGTCATCGACTCCTCCTCCTCATTTTTCTTCAATTTCTGATTGCAACCAGGGGCTCATTATCCTCCCAACGATGCTCCGAAGCACTTGTTACTCCCGGGGCTTTTCTTTTACTCCAGAGGAAACTACCCTCGGAGATCATCCAGTGGCCGTTGATCTGACGTCTGGGAAAAGGTTCGAGGATTTTTTGCAGATACCAGATTGCAAACCAGGATTGTCACGTCGCTTGGATAGGGAGAAGAGGAAGCAAAGAATCGATGCTAAAATGGCGACGTGGCGGTACACAAAGGGCGGGCTTGTGCCGCGGTGGCTTTGAGGGTTCTGACCAGAAGGGGGGCAGAGGGGAACAGAGGCGTGAAATTTCGGCCGACCGCATGCCCGGGGATTTCATTTCAAAACGGATCGCCGTGTTTACATCGCGAAGTGGTTCAGACCGATCCGCTGGAAATCCATCGAGTACGCTTCAATTTCGTCTGGCTGTGGACCGATACCGGGCAGAAGTGTCGCGTCCAGTTCCATCGACCCGTAACCTAGTTCCCCTGTACCGGCGAACGTCCTTGGGTTCTAGGGATCGGCATATGCTTTCGAGGTAAAACTGGGCTCTGGACTCTTCGAGGAATAAAACTGTAGGTAGCTTTGGTTTCGGATGAAGTGTGGAATAAACTATTCCTTTGTACCTTATTCTTCTTTAGAAAAGGTCCTCGAATTACCAGTGCATTGAGTGGTGTTTTAATAAAAAGGTAGTGAGATTTTTTATTTTTGAATTTAATACAAGATTCCTTGATACAAGACCACGAAAGATTTCCAGATTTTCATTATATTAATACTCCTATAACAGCAAAGTTCCTTAAACTCCCTGAGCCAGAGAATTTTTGAGACAGAAACTTTGCGAGATTTTTTATTATAAGTGATTAGGAGTAGTCAACATGCCAGATCCTCGGATTAGAATCTCATTAGTTCTTCTATAAGAGCGAATTATGTGTCAGTGAAACAAAGAAGATGATAAGACCAGCTGTGTACACGAGGAGCATAATCGCGGGCTTCTTGTCCGCTTAATCATTGCAAGAAGAATGGGAAAGCGACGGTCGGAGTGAAGGGGCGCGAATACGTGCTCGATATATCGTTCTAATGCCACGGGGATGGCTCGCGATGAAAACGCAGATTCCAGTGACACGGGAAACACAATTATCGGCCAATCAACGTGACCAGTCCCATCGCGAGCATAGCCTGAATCAACCTCTCGGTTTTCCAGCTCGCTAGCACGGAAATCGGAGATAATCCTCGCGTTTATCCAGCACAAGTTTCTCCATTCCTCCGAACTTTGCTCGCAGAGACTCCTCGAGTGTTCTATGAAAAAACGAAACAACAAGAAATCCACTGTCATTGTGAGATATGGTGTTCCAAGTTTGTGGAGCTAATAACTCTTTCTGCTTAGAAGTGTATTTGTCTAGCAGAAAGATTGAAAGGAGAATTATTTTTATATTTCTAAACAATTTGAATTTTAAGCAGTGGGATATATTCTGAAGGACTCTCAAAGTCTGGAAATTTGCATAGTTGGTGTCTGTAAATTGTAATAAATATTTTAAAATTGAAATACAGTAGTGGAAATATTTATTGCATCAAGTTTATTATTGATGAAATGATTCGGATTACACTTATTTCAGTCGAACTGGGGAGCTATTTATTTATGGAATAAATAAATTTTGCGATAATGTTTTAGTAGTATTAATAATAAAAGAGGTAGAAGCGATAACGTGTTTAATATTCGAGTGACGCAATAAATATTCCCAGCACGGAATGCTGAAGTAATTTTTCAAAGGGTTCACTCAAGTTTTTCGCACCATGAATATCAAACTTAATTAAATTTCTGCGAAGTAATGGAGGGGAACTTGGCATCGACCCTCTTAACGCGAGGGTTCATTGAATGACACGCGTCGATGATTTATACAAATTCCAGCGACAGTTTCACTCGCCTCTAGCTCACATTTTGCACTCTCGCTCGTGTTTATCGTTCATCGATTCCAATTCCGGCAAAGAGAAAGAGAAAGAGAAACGAAACAGCGCTCGTAAATCGTTTTTCGTTTCAGCGTGCGTCGAGCGTGCACTCGAAACGCTTCAACGATCGAGCCGAAAGCCCGTGTTTTAAACAATTATGTTCATTCCGGAATATCGAGCGCGAGGGCGCGTTTTTTGCTCCAAAGTGGTGTATTATTCTTAACAAATAAAGCATACGGAGTCGAGCACTTGTCACACACACAACTGATAAACACTCATCTCAAATAAAATTTGCAATATTATATCTGACAACAGTATCTCATTGACAATACTTTACGCGATACACTGGAATTAAAATAACAATTCCTCCCGATATCACTATTATTATTACCATTACTAATATTAGATAGTACTTCCCTAATTTAAAAAACTAAATCACCTTCTTTAAGCTACAAAACCTTCTTCACTATTCAAAATAAAATTATTCCTCCTCAAGAAACTTATGTGGAATAAAATTTCCAATATTATATCTAACAACAATATCTCCACAACAATACTTTACGCGATATACTAAAATTAAAATAACAATTCCTCCCAAAATCACCATTATTATTACCATCACTAATATTAGCAACCACTCCCCCAATTTAAAAAGACTAAACCACCTTCTTCAAACTAAAAAACTTCTTCACAGTTCAAAACTATTCCTCCCAAAGCGTCTTAATATCCACAATAATCCCCGTCCAGCACAAAAGACTTTACAGACGACAAATATTTGTTTCTCAATTTTCCCGAAGGTAAGTCTCACTAATTGCAAGTACAATTCACGATTCATCAGTGAAGGGAAGAAAAAGTAGAAGAAAGGGGGATGTTAAAATCCAATGAGTCGCGAGAGGGTGGAGCGCGAACGTGGAGCTTCCCCAGCGGGGTGGGCACCGCGGTTATTTATATTTCACAGAACTCACTAGAGCGGGTGCTTCTCCCTTCGCGTCCGCCAGCCCTTTTCCTCCTCCGCGACTATACTCGCCCGCTCCCCGCTGTGTCTTGGACCCACCGCCGCGTATAAATGTCAGAGCGGCGTGCTGGCGATAAATACCGGCCACGGGCGCAATTACTGGCTGAGAAAGGGGGAACTGATGAGCGCGGAGAGCCGAAAGGCGCTGCGGAGGGCGGAGCTGCTAGCGGTTTTATTTCAGACGGGCCGAGAGGGATTAAATTTCTGTCTGGTTATGTCATACGCCCCTTCTGGCCCGTTAATATTCGCTGCACGGCCGAATCGTGTTGCGCTGATTGCCGCAATCTTTCAGATTTCAAGCCGGATCGCGCGAGACCTGCGCGCTGGAGACTCCCTGATTAGAGACGTGTCGGAGCCTACTTCAATGTCCTTGATTAGAGGGCGACATTGTGGCTTCTGGGGTCTAACATGTGTAGAAGTGAAGACGCTTCTAAATTGGAGGAGCATAAAGAATATGTATGCTGGAATAAAATACAGTGCGCAGAATAATTCTGCTGTCTTAAGGGCAGTTTCCCATGAAATCACTGAAAAAATAGGTCATTTTTAGGATTTTTTTACAAAAATGTAAACGTTATAGTGTTAAAAAACTTTTTGGGATGAATTTGGATATCATTAGGGATAATAAAAAAAATTGTTTGCACATTTTGTGACTGACTTGGAGATAGAAAATTTCTTTTCCTTGATTTAAACTTAAAGTGTACAAGACTGTTCATGGAATCATATAGGGTCATAGCAAAATATTATAATCTCTTGTTTTAGCAAACGCTTGAACAACAAAGTTTGTAAAGGCGGATAATTTTACACACAAAATATTTATAACATGAAAAAGATTGGTCGAAGAGTTGTGAATCTAAATGATTTCATGGAGAATTTGAAATCGGTCGATAAGTTTCTGTTTTAGGACTTTCGCAGTTTTAAGAAAACGTTTTTTGAGAAAACAACCAGCAATATTATATACAATATGCAAATAAATATTATTATCTTCGATGATGTCCAAATACAGTAAAAAAAGTTTTTTAACTCTACGATATTCACTTTTTTTTAAATAACATCCTAAAATGACCTATTTTTTAGTAAATAGTTAAGAGAGTACCCTTAATGCAAAAAGGGCGCATATAGTCAAAAAGTGATTCCAAAATCGTTATTTTATATAAACCGAATTATCTTAAGTATTAAATCTGGATAAAAAGGCACCTAAATATTTTTGACAAACCCGTAAAAAAACTGAAAAATTAACTCTACCTAAATAGTTACGCCTTTTACTAATATTTTTTAGATTAAACTATTCCACCTTCAATGCAGATATGACTTTCATATTCAATATACATACAGATAAGCTATTTTCGCTGCAACAATAACTCCCTTGCAGAATCCCCCCTTTCAAATTAACACCGCAAAATTATAGAATTATCTTTAATAATACCGTAATGGAAATTTTGAAAGCTACTGTCACTATAATCCCGCAAACTTCGCCAGAAGTGCCAGTGCACAGAATATACATCACTCCCTTAATTTTTGATGTCTTGCTTGGCATCCATTTTAGTCATGATCGAATTTCTGGTTCAATCTTTGGCAGGTGGTCTTCTAATTACTTTGAGTAACCTGCTGCACCAAGCGCTCGCGAATTCATAGCACGAGACTGTGTTTCACGACTCAGCTGCACGCAGAGATTCCACCTGTCGAGTGCAGGGTGCAAGCAACGCTACTAATTTAATTCCCCAAAAATGAATTAAATACAACGCATCGAAACGCGATTGTTCCTTGTCAGTAGCCACCGAACTGAAGAGTGCTCGCGTTCAATCTCCGATTTCATTCCCGGGATCTGTTTCCCCACACACGCTCTTTGTCCCCTTCGACAATTTCCTAGCCGACAATTGCCGGGGCTACAGAGCTTTCTCGCGATTATGCGAATTAATAGCCATCTTTTAATCGCGACGCTCAATTAACGCGGCTCTCGCGTGGAGCAGAAGCTTGTCGCTACCTTTTCCCTGCTCTGCTCCTTTTCTCGATTAATATCGAACGTAATTACGCGGACTTGCGGGAAACGTATAGGAGATTTCCTGGGCCCAGACGTTCTTTAGCGGCGCGCACGTACGCAATAAATTTCAATAGTTTCCGCGTCGCTCTAGCTCCATTCATTCGCGAAACGTCAGGTTCGAACAAAGCCTCCACTCGTTTATTTCTTCCACCTCTCGGTTCACGAGCCATTTTGTGATGCTGTCGGATTTCTGTGAGCGTGCAATTAAAAATTTCTGAAAAACCAGAGGGAGACGAAATGTGTGGAGATTCTGTGGACGGCAAATTGTCTCTCTCGTTCACTCAAACCTGCTTTCAGCAGATTCTGGACACTAGTTAGGGGTTGGTTGGATTTTTATGGCTGGTGGGAATTTATGGTTGTGAGGATATGGTGTTTAAATTGCAGAGCGACTGGATGTTTCGCTGAAGGTGATTGGGATTTAGTGACGGTGGGGAGGGATTGATAAAGTGGTTAGATGGCAGCAAGGGGTTGACTAGAAATTAAACAGAGGTTTAGGGAGGTGGCAGAGTTTGGTGAGAGATTAAAAAGGTATGGAGTAATGAGTAAGCAGAGATTAAATTAAACTTGAATTTACAAGTTCTGTGTTTTCATATGTATATTTAGTATCAATAAAAGAAAATCAGTATTTCTATGGTTCTCTCTACTTATTGTTAGTTTAGCCTTTATATAAATCTCTTATGCAAACTCCATTCAGAAAATCCCTAAAAAAGCTACAGTTAAATATTTAAAAGCTGGACTTTTCTATTTAAAACCTCCAAATTCACAAATCCACTCGATCCACCCTTTTAATATCCAGAATACTGTTTTTCCTCGTGGAAAAATAAATAGAAAATGTGAACGGACGTTTTATAATTTTGGAAAATCGTTTTTCATTCTTTTTTAAACATGAATGCACCTGACTGGGAATTGTGAGACGCTGATGAAATATACCATTGTGAAATATCTCGAAATTGTAGGCTATCTTTTCAAAACGAAGTTTCATTGGAAAAAATCGCTTGCACAGTACAAAATATTGATCCCAGCTTTCAAATAAATTTTATCCAAAAGAAAGCCCCATTCGACGAAAATTATTCTACAATTTCGATTTACATTGACAAAAGCATTTACTGTATCAGTGATCACGTCACATTTACTCTTGCAATCTGTCAATCCCAAATCAAATACACACACACCCAGCAAGTTTCCAAAAACCCCTCCAAAACAAAGCCTCGAGCACAGAAACATTATCCACGTTTCCGATTTACGTATCATTTATCTATTTAAAGGAATCACCCACCATTGTTGCAGCCACACCCTGTACAGATTACCATCCACGAGACAAACTACCCCCAGTGCCAACATCCAAACAGTCACCTGGGGAGGATTCGCAGCGAATAATTTCATCCACGAACGAAACAATTAGTCCCCCCACAGAAGATGCCTTTGACTCCATTAGCCTCGAAGACCTAGAAACGCCAAGGTCCCCCTATCAACCCCCCCCCCCCCCTCCCCCGGAATCTCAGGAAACCGTCCACGTTAACGATCGAGTCTCGTAGCAAATTGTCCATCCACCTTCACGATCGGAGCGACGGGGCGCTTTCCGTCGCTGGAAGACGGATAATCTACGGAGCAAGTAGAACGTCCCAGCGGCAGGTCAGACACCTCCAATCCGACTGGAATCCGTTTGCTGCGGGGAGCAGCGGCCCCTTGAATCGATCGACTTGCATTTTTAACGAGGGAATCGCCGTTGACCATCGGCAGGGTTTTAAGGGAGGGTGCAGGGGAAGGGGGCTGCTCCTCCTCCCTTCATTCGTGCAACAATGCGACTCGATGCATCGCCCCGTGCCAGGGTGCGATCGATAAACGCACGCGGGCATGAGTTAACTCACGTGGGAGGCAAATTTCAAACGCTCGAAAGTCTGCTCGGGGAGATTAACCCTTTCCGAGGTTGTAGCCGGGGTGAAATCAAGCGGTCGCACTCAAGGCCACGCCTTCCGCGCTGGTGTTCGAGATCGATGGTGAAACGATCAAAGAATTGGTCATTTTGATACTGAGGGGGATACATTTGGAAGTTGTTGATTGAGTGTCCCAGGGAGTTTTATTTATTGTGAACTAGCAAAATACCCGTGCTTCACTGTGGTGGAATAGTTAAAAGGATTTAGTTTCATAAGTGTTTCTTTTTAAATAATTTTTTATGTAATTTTTGTAAAGTTTTTTGTATAAGAAATATTTTTATATCGTTTATTTGTTGCAAGAACGGTGTAACTCAAAATTCACGATTTTAGGGAAATGGATTTGAAAGGTCGTTAGACAATAACCGCTTTTTCTATATTAATAACTCAGAAATAGAAAATTTTTAGTTGTGTCGTTGTTGCCAAAAGTGAGCGATATGTATGTTTGTTCACATCTACTGTTTAAAAATTAAGGCGACACAATTCAATGTATACTTAGTACATGTTACCAGATACAGATTTGATCCTTTAAGGGTTGATTAGGGTGAAATTTTGAATTTGGTTTTGAGGTATTTGTACTGTTAGGCTAAAATTAAGTATCGATATCGAATTGGGTTGAAGAGATTTTGAGGAATCTGTGTAAACACATTTTAACCTTTCTCACCCTCTTAGGGGTTGATTAGGGCAAAATCATGAAATTTGTTTTTAGGCATTTCTGTGGGTAACTTTTGTCAGGAAAAACCAAGTCGAAATCTAGCCAGGCTTAGAAGATATTATGAATTCCGAGAAAATATATTTTCCACCCTTGAGGACGAAATACTCAAAAATCCTTCCTCGGTCATTCTACATCATAAAAACAATACCAATAATATGCACCTTCCAAATTTCGCGTCCCTAAGTCAAACCATTTCAACTGAGCGTTGATGAGATTTTTTTCTTTGATAAAGGAAATAGTTTAAAAAGTCTTTCGAAGCTACTGCTGTTCAAGAGGATACTTTTTAACCTCCCTCCATACAAGATATCGCTGTATCCAAATTATTTGAAATTAGAGGCTTCATGGAGGGTCATTGAAATTCTCTGCAGAGCCACAGGATAATCGGTTGGGTAAATGTGGACTGGAATTATGTAGAGGGCAGAGAGTTCGATAGATAAAGTGCTTGTTGTAAACGATGACCGAACGCAAGCTCCTGAAAAGTTTCGCAGAGATAAGAGAATGGCCAGGTTCCAGAGTTGCCGAGCTAATAAGGTTTAGCTTCAGCCAGCAGAATTTTGGACAGCAACGCGTGGTGGCACGTGATGCATGGGTACACGGGAAACGCTGCCTAATCGCCCCGTGCGTTTCGCTTCATATATTGCGCAGAGATCAGGCCCGCATAGTTGGAGCCGCTGTAGCGAGTTTTATCGACTGATCTGTAGGACATCAACCCTGGCTATGTGTATCTAGAAATACCTCGCGAATAGCAGCGACTTCCACGAGCTCCGTGCGCCCGCGAGGGAGAACGATGAGGATAAACGAGAAGTAGTTAGTAATTCTAGTACAAAATTACGGAAGAATCGCCGAGTACTTTCGAAACATCTCTTGCTAAACTCTTGACAGGGGATGCAATTAGTAACGCTGCGAGATCCGAAGAAGCACCATAACGAGGGCGAAATGCAGGTTCATTTTTTGGAGGGTGGATATTTGGGATCAATGCGGACTATGCAAATAGGAAGTCCTTCCTTCTGGAAGTAATTTTCCTTCTTTCTAGTAGTATATATTATGTAGCAGGACAATTGAAACATATGAGTCTTTAAAAAAATTAAAATTAATAATAGCCCTGCTTTTTTACAAAATGTTTACTTCAGATAGAATGAGGAACCATAGAAGGAATCATTAAAGTATTAAAGTATTAAAGTATTAAAGTATTAAGGTATTAAGATATTAAGGTATTAAGGTATTAAGGTATTAAAGTATATGATATATGATATATGATACATGATACATGATACATGATACATGGTACATGATATATGATATGTGATATATGATATATGATATGTGATATATGATATATTATACATAATATATTAAATATTATACATAATATATTAAATATTATACATAATATATTATATATTATACCTAATATATGATATATTATACATAATATATGATATATTATACATAATATATGATATATTATACATGATACATTATATATCATATATCATATATCATAAAGATTACAGAAATAATGATTCCGCAGCCTAATCGAGGTAGAACCCTTTTTTCTGCAAAAAGGCTGATTTTGTCGGAGACATATATACTTATTAGTAATGAAGAATGTGATACAAGACGGTGCAGAGAAAGTAAGATAATAAATTAAACGAGTTAAATTATTGAATCTTGAAAAACGCACCACAACACACGATTAATTATTTAGAAACGAAGATACGTGTACGGAGAATTAACAGAAACTCTCGAGGAAAAATTCCACGTATCGGTAGCTCCAAACAAAACAATAGAAGATTTGCAACCTGAGGGTGATATATTGCTGGTGGAAAAGCTTTCCTCGGCATTCCTCTGTATTTTCACTGCACTTCTTTTCTTAGACTCGAGATACGCTGTGCTTTCTAGAGCACCGAGCTTCCTCGCGGAGCAGCTTGATAAAAATCTGTGGAAGCTATTAAGTCACGGCTACGTAAACTGCAGTTTAATCAGTACATGTTACGAAAATTAGTTTCTTAGATTTTATCCTTTATCCTAACTGAATTTAGATTAGATTTATTAAATCAAGTCTTAGGTAGAAAGTAACTTAATCATCAGCGAAAAATTTTGCATTTCGATTTGAAATTACAGAAAAATTACTGTAACTAAATATGCACAATACTTAACATTTTAATGTAAAACATTACCACCCTATATATATACCCAAACACCAGGAAGGCTGAGACTCCCCACTCGTCACATATTTATCTCAATGTAGATTTTGTGATATATTAAATATAAATTATTATTACTATTATATAGAAATAATATTAAAGACACGCAAATCTGCATTATATCTAAAATACACATAGATTAAACCTGCCTCCCGCCAGCATTCACCACGCACTACAAAGCTCTTTACCTCTATATAATCCACACGACGAAATGAGCATCAAGCTAAGAGCAGCGCTTCGATAAAGTACAAAGCTCCGAGCTAGGAGCAGAGCATCACGGCGCAGCCTTTTGTACCTTTTCGAAAATCGACGCTTCCCCAGGAAGGCTGCTGCGTGTCTCGTGGAATCCCAGCGAATTTGAAAATGTTCCTCCAAGGAAACCAGCCTGACTTCGCCGACGGCGAAAAGCACTGTTCCCCGCGGGCTGCTTCCACGTTCCTCGCGGGAGCATAGGAAATTCCGCTGCTCTTGCCATTCCTCCGCACGCGTCCCGTTTCAATACAGGTCATTAAGGAGATACGAATCGACTTCCTGGACGATCGGCAAGGCGAAGCAAACGCTCAGGGGAACGTATCCGCGGAGATAACGGAATGGCCGCGATAAATCCCGAATATTCTCGGACGGATTGGCCCCGATCCCAATGTCCGACCGATTTATTTTCGTTCGTGGGTATCGGGGAGCCTTTCTTTCTCTTAGAACGACGCCCCACGGTCTGTTTACCAAAGGCGAAAAACTTCCACCGCAGATTTTTCCATCGACGACGCGCCGAGCCTTGACACCGATTCCGTTTGCTGAATTTAGATACGCTGATACCCGTCACGCTCACGTCGCACCGCGTGCTTCACTTTCTTCGCCCGCCTGTTTCTGTGCGCTGAGCCAGCACAGGACGCTGGGTCTCGTTGGGACGCAATTTTTACGAGGTGTTGAATAAAAGGTTATTCAATAGTAATTGCTGAAGTCAGAGAAACAGGTAGGATCGCCGTTTTTGAATAATAGGATTCCTTCTCATTTTAAAATCACTTTTCCACTGAAACGATTTTTAATGTAACCAGGACTGAAGAAATTGAAGAGCTTTATAAAAAAAGAAACCTGGATTTTATTATTTAAATAAATTTGTGTAATCACCTAACGAATTTTATTAAATTTGCATTAAAAATATTTTTATCCGTTCAACTCGGCTTTATAGCTTTGATATAATAAATATCGATAAAAAATATTTATACATCTATAGGCAAATATCGATATATACAGTTGTCGATAAATATCGACAATATCGTCGAGCGCGTAAAGATTAAAAACCACAATCCGTTTGAATCCGTTAATTTTCTACATGTTAAATAAATATATAAATATTCTTTTCCTCCCTAAAAAGAGTTTGAGTTAATCTCGTGCCATCCTTATAGTTGTTAATAGTTAATAATAAAATTTTATACAATTCTATGCTAGCTAGCTTCAAATGGAAATTAGTATTCAATGAATGGTCTTCTCGCAGATCTCGTATACATTTTTGGCAAACACTCAAGTTTAATGCTCGTAGTCACTGTTTAGATTCACAGATTCCAACAGACGAATATAATTATTTTAGAAAATTCTTTCATGCTTCTCATCCTTCCATTTAGTAGCCCGCTTCGTGGTGCCTTTTCGACGAAGCTTGCTGTTAGCGCACGTAGGGCACTCCAGAAATGTGCAGTGGCAAGCACGCGAGCCCCAGCGTAACTTCTAGCTGACTACAATATGGCCACGAAAGTACCAATTTTCACGAACTTACGGTCGACGGAATGCGAAATGCAGGCGAGAATTGGTGGCATAATTAAAGGTCGTGTTTGCGTTTGGGTGACCAATATGTGAGTGGGAATTGGGACACGTGTAACTGCTCGTTCGGCGGAGAGCTTTTCGGTATTATTTTCCACCCTGGAATTCGCAATCGGTGGCTATTTATTTGCAAAAATAGGCTATTCCAGTTTGACGAAAAACTACATATTTGTATGCAGAGAATCCTACTCTCTAAAACTCATCTGTATTAACAGTGGGGGATTTAACAAAGTGGCTGATGAGCTGTTGCCGACTGGACCCAAGCCCAAAAAAAATTATAATTTGATATAGGTATCCAAACACTATTTTTTTTCTGTACTACTACACTTAACATATTTTTAGTAAACTACCTCTTCATTTTCCCGAAAAATAGACTCCTCAGAACTTTTGCCACCTGCGCCTTTCTTAATCTATTTATTCCACTTGTGAAGGTATAATAACAAATTCGGTAAATCGACCACAACTTTTTTTTACCCTCTATTACATTTTTATCAAAGAGCCCCGCGGGTCATTTTAGACCCAAACAAATTTTCATTTCTTGCAGAACTCTATTGTCTTCTAACTTTGAAAGAAATATACATTACTAAGTAACAAAATACTCATGTTTCGGTACAGTAGAACAATTAAAAGGAATTACTTTTATATCAATTTTTGTAAAATAACTCTTTGCTTAGTGAATATTTATATATTTATATATACGTTAGTTTGTAGGCCTTTGTGTGGGTAAGCTTTGCAAGCGAAAACCAAGTTGATATCTAATCGGGCATAAGAGATATCAAAGTGTCCGAAAAAAATCATTTTACCCCTTTTCACCAACTTAGGGATGGAATTTCAAAAACTCCCTTCTTATCGAGCACCCAGCTCGCGAATGGAATACACTCCCTTAATATCGCGTTTCCGTAAAATATATTTCATGATAAATTATAGCTGAACTGGAGTTCATAACAGGGTTAATTCACCTCGCATCGCCTAGGGGATTAAATGAAAATTCGCTGTTCCGCTCGCGAGGCTCGCACACAAGGCAGAAGTTTATGCATATAAGTGGTCACTATCGTGAAAAGCCAGTTACCATATTAGTGGCCGTGTATGCAACACGATATACACCCACCAGCTTATTGCCCGCGAACAATACAACGCGCCTATATATGCGCGCACGATCGCTACCCCTGCTCGCTTGTTACTAGAGAAATCCGGCTTAAAGGTGTATTACCTTCGCGATCCTTTTCCTGTTTCAATAACGCCACGCGGGGGATCTGTGACACAGTGAAAATCGCGAAACCATTCATGAATATACAGTTCCCCGAGACCGTTATAAAAGCTTTCTACAAAATTATTCCCGCCGTTGGAATAACTCTGTTTTGCAAACATCATCGTTCGGCACGTTCCACGGTGGAGATTCGAAGTTTTAGTAGGACTGTAAAAAGCGATAGGAAAACTAAATCGTGATATTTAATTAGAGAAAAATAGTTGTGTAATATTCTCTATAATTTCAGCTCTTTATTATTCTAATTTCTTTTCAACACTGATTTGAGAAACACTGTTTTCTTTTGGTTAAAAATATCACCACCAATAAATATCAGAACGTGTTGAAACACGGAAGGCGTTGAAAAATTGTTTTTTTTTTAAGTAGGAAGAGAAAATTCTTCAAACACTTCGGATAGAGCAGATGATGGTATAACTTGCGATTTTCAATAAAATAATTGATAAATTTGTAATTTTAGATTTATCAAAATTACGTAGGCACAAGCAACGTTCGCTAGAAGCGATGGATTTAGCAAATAGAAACTGGGATAGCCCCGTTTGATTACTGCAAAGCGTAAGTGAAGAGCGCAAGGGGGGGCGGTGCGTCTATGGTCAGACGCGCTCGCCGGACCAACGTGCCGGGAGCCAATATCTCTCTAATTATTCACAGGCGTGGTATAATAAAAATTGTTTCTACAAAAAATCGTCCACTTTGACGAGACTATCAAAAACACGTACAGCTCTACAATTTGATTTAAAATTCTTAATTTACACCTTCATTCGCTGCTTCAGAAATGGTTTCAAGTATCCATCTCGACTACTGCACAAAGGAGCTGTTCGTGCCATGAAACTTAATAAAAAAGTTATGCTGATATCATTAATACAGTCGTGACGAACCCTCTGTGACAGGATTAATGAAACACCCCTGTCGTTCCAGCGAATACACCGCGTTGAATCCAGTTTCAGGCTTGCTCGTTTTTTCTCATATCATTAAATTTGAATTACTTCGAGTGGCGTGATATCCAGCATAAAATCCTGACTAAAGGGAGAGCGGTGAAATAAAGATTTAGTTACGGTTGGCGAATCTAACAGGCTTGATTAATATTAGTTTGTCGCGAAGCCGGTTTACTTTGTAAACAACCACGTGAATGTATTATATGGTAATTGCCAATTGCGAGCGCAAGTGATTATATGATCTTGACCTAAATGGCACTTGAAATTTTGAATACCAACCTTTAGGAATTATGTATTGAAAATTCCGACTGGTATGCACCGATAGGGTTGCCCGAGAACGCGTGTAATTCGAAGGGCGAATCCCCCGAGCGCCCACTATTCCGACCTTGCACGGCCACCATAGTTACCGAACTATGGTGATCGATCACACTGCTCTGTAACGATTTCGATGGCACCAATTAAGGGGGTAGGGTAGTGAGTCCAGATATTACGAAGCAATTTAACGATCGAGTGATTAATGGTTTAGGCGATTTAACGATAAATTATCGATTAATGCGACGACTGCTTAGAATAGCCAAGCCAAGAATACGATAATACCCCACTGGTGCATATTCATGTCAATCATTAGGGCCAAAACAGTTCGTAACGCCTTCTTATAATTACAAATTATATCATCAAATATTTTAATATAATAAATAGATATAAATACATTTATATATAATATATATTTAAATTTCATATTAAATAAATTGAATTAAACAATTTAAAGAGTTGAGACAATAGTAAAGTTAATTCAACATAGCAACTCACATGTGAGTAACTAATCTACTAGATAAAAAAAAATGAATTGTTTTTAAACTCGTCCCAAGTCTCTGTGATTAACCTTCTCTAATTTCTTTCCTCCAAAATTTCTGACCCCAGTCTACAGCCTACTTAGTATATATATATATACATACAAATCCACCCCTAAACCTACATGTATTACTTACTTATTAATCTCATTATTAATATCACTTCCCAAAGAAGATAAGTATTTCACAATATAAAATCCACTGCAGCTAAACTGCACTTAAAAATTCACCCCAATCAGTGCTAATCCGGCTCGGGACTGCCTCGCAGGAAAATCGCAAGGGGAAACCTATATTTCGAGGAAGCTGCTCGAGGGGGAGCGTGGAAGGAGAACACTCGAGCACGGGTGAAGCTTAGCGGTTCCAGGAGTGGCGAAAAAAAGAAGAAGGCGCGGCGAAGGAGGGTAAAAAAACGAGGAAAGTTCGCGCGGGACCTTGATATCCCTGCTGGCCTCGAGTGTCCAATTTTCGGCTGTCCCCGTGAAAGCCGAGGAAAGTCGGGAAATCGAGCGAATCCGTGGCGGCGGCCTCTTTAGCTGGGAAGGCATCTCCTGGTAAACCGCGCTGCTGCAAAATCGATATCGACTCGCTCGCTTTTATCGAACGACGCTCCAGAGACAGAGCGAGATGTCCTGAAAGCTCGAGGAGCGCTCAGAGACAGAGAAGAGCTTTCGCGCTTGCGAGCAGGAACAAGGAGGGACGACGGCGGTTTCGAAGACACAGGGTACATTCGTTACGGATGGGAATAGACGAGGAGATAAAGCGCGCGACGCGAGGAATCGGTTTGTTGCGCGGACTGCCGTGCGGGGAATCGGCGTCCATCTTTAGGGTGCCGCAATTCTCTTTGGTTGTATTCTTGATGCTTGGCGTTATCGTTCAAAATGGCTGGGATAAGAGGTGCTCGTCTTGGAACACTTTGGAATAGGGACCAGGGGCACAATTGAACATTTTTTGGAACTGTAATATATGTTTTTTATACACTGGAAAAATAATATTTGTTTTGTGTTCGGGTAAGCTTTAGACATATTTTGAAGTACAGTGGGGGACAAAAGTATGTGGACGCCATTTAAAATCGTGTAACTTGTTTCAAATTGGTCCAAATGACTTGGTTTTTTTTAGAAGCTAGAAGGATTGCAGTAGTTTCCCGTTATGAGCTCGGCGAACGGGGCTAGTGGCGGGCTCATACTGGGTTGCGGACATGATTGACTCTTTCGTTTCCTCTCGTTTGTTGTTCGGTTCTCTCACTCTCGTGCGCAGGCTTCCAAGAAATGGTGGGGATAGTCGCCGTGCTCTTAACGAGAGGAGAAAACAGACTCATAACGGGGTACTAGTGTAGTTTGCTAAGTAACGTGTCTCGTCGTTTTGAAAAAAATTGCTATTGGTCGGAATAGCAAAAAAATAGTAAAGGTCGGGTTTTCAACTTTTTTCTGAGCCTGTAATAAAAAATTCAAAATCGAATGAGGTCGAAAATCGCGAAATTTCTAAAATCAGCGATTTTCAAACTTATTCTACGATCTTTAAGCGTTTATAGCTCAGAGCAACGTTAACCGATTTTGATGAAATTTTAAATATCTATATAAATTACTTAACTCTACAAACTTTTAATCTACGCACAAAAAATCTACGGATTTTTGAATTTTCATTACAAGATCAGAAAAAAATATGCAAAAACGACCATTACTATTTTTTTTGCTATTCCGACCAATTGCATTCTTTCCAAAACGAAGAAAAACGTCACCTAGTAAACTAATTCTACTAGCTTGTCAAAAAAAAACTCATGTCGTTTGGCCCAATTTTAAACAAATAATACACTTTTAAAGGGTGTCCACACACTTTTGTCCCCCACTGTAAATTAATTTTTCTGAGAATTCTTTCCGTATATTGTTCCACTGTGCACCAGTGCGGGGTAGTTTTGGACAGCACTGGAGCACGATTGTAGGTAAATATACAAAGCTGCAAAAATGCTCTTTAAACAGCTCTTAAAAATGCTCCTTAAATTATTTGAAACACAAACATACTAAAACAAGGAAAATATCTCTATTTTAACTTATTTATTCAATATGCTACCCAGCAAAACACAAATTAAATTTGACAGAGGCAATCAGTCTTCATGTTTCATCTGCATTGGCAGGCTTTGGCAACTTGGCAACTACATCCGAACGCATTATTGTTGAAATATCCTGAGGCTAAACAAAACCAAATTTCCCTTTTTCCTTAAAAACTTCATCTCGTAACTGCCACCCAGATATTTTTTCGCCATCAAGTGGAGATATATTTCATTAGAATCCTTAGTATCTAACAAAATATAAATTTTTTGAGGATTGCACATTTGATTTCGAAGATTAATTTATTGTTGGTTGAAATCAAGTGGACAAAGTGGATATCTGCGTTTGACATACACGCGTGAGTGCTCAATGGCGAGTGTGCTCGCGTATTTGTCCTTAATTAGCGAAATCTCATTCGTGCGTGGGTCCTGCACGCAAGTATTAGCTGCAGATTAATTGGATATTCGTTGTACCCGGCAATAACGCAGCCTTTTGATTGCGCGATCAAATTAAATCCGCGAAAGCTCGCCCCACCTCCCCCCCCCCCCCCCCCCTCTGTTTCTGGTAGCTCTCGAATCTCGCGAAAGCGTTTCGTTGATTGGATCTTCAATTACAAACTCCTCGCTCGGTGTTTTCTAATCTCGCGATTCAACTTTAACGCGAGCGATGCAATTAACGCGGCAACTGTAGCTGGGATTCAAACTTCCCCTCATTAACCCTTCGAAAATCTTCCCGCGCGGGGCGAACGAAGTGTTCACAGAGAAACGTCGTTACGAGGTCCGTGAATTCGTGCTTTTTTAAGCATTCTAAAGAGGACAGTGTTCAATGGGCTTTCACGCAGTTTTTTAAAGACGGTTAATAAGTTAATTACGGGGAAATCTGATGACACCTCGCGTGGAAGTTTCCTTGCGACGAATTTAGGATAGAGGATGATTCAGGAGAATAATTTTGCTGTGGGAATGGAAAATTATTATTTTGTCGCGCAAACGATGTTTGGCAACTCGAAAGTTCAAACAAATTTGAAACTTTGCAGAAATTTATTTCGAATGATACTAATAATGCAACTGTTTTTTGTTTCGGCTATGAAACGGTCCTAGGGGTGGGAATACTCTCTCAAAAAAATTCTGTGAATATCTGTTTTACAATATCTGATCGATATCGTGAATTCAAAGTTTTATGATTTTTAATATCCTGCAACATAATGTTATTGAATTTTTGAAAGAAGGGTTGTGAGAATAAATTTTGAAAATATTAATCTTCACGCTATGAACATCGCTTGAACTACAATCCTGCAAAGTTTCAAATGTTCTTGAAACTTCGAGTTCCCGAGCATCCCTTGTCAGTCCTTTACACTGAATTATTAAAGAATTCACCTATTAATAATTAAATAACTCTTTCCAAAAGAACCCATGAATTCAAACGATGCAATTTCACAGAATCCCATCGAATTTCAAATTCGAAAAATATTCCACATTCCACAGTAAAGTTCGTCTGCCAAAAGTACTCGACTCGACAATTTTAGAGACACTGAAATCGCTGACTACGTGGATGAAAAACGGAGGCGCCGCCTAATGAAGAATTATTAGCTGCCCGAGCAGTTCATTAATTACCGCGGTAAAGATTTAATAGCCGCGGTATTTATCGAGCTGCAGCGAACACTTTGGGGGAGGTGCAACATCGAAACACAGAATCCCAAAAGGAACAGTAATTTCTCGCGCTCCTATTTCCTGCGTCTTCTCCGTTCTTTACCAAAGGGAAACAAATCTTCCTCCCGTGCCTCGCCACGGGGGACTGGAATTCTTCCCGAGAGGCGAGATTGAAAACACTTTGGGTCTCCTTCATTTCAAAAGCACGGTTACAAGTTCTCGTGAAGGGTCGGAGACATCGATGCTCCTTCTCGCCCCCCTCGCTTGTTTTGCGTGCCTGTCGCCGGTGATGAAGGATCGTGGCCATTAAAATGATTGCGTTTTTCTCATTCCGGGTCGTCAGCTCGCTGTTCTTCTTTACCACCTTCGTTTGCTGTTATTTTTCATATTTAACGCGCCCCCCTTTACGCCGTGCATTTTACAAAAGCGTCCGCTATAAACCCAGCTGCACTTTAAATAATTTTATTCGCAATACTGCGTGTGGTTTTAATTGGGCACGAAGAGCATACTGAAGTCGTGAAGCACAGCTGATCCAGCTGCCGAAGTTGGATAAAGTAGACGTCACTAATTTCGCCCCAAGTGGAACGTGAATATCCGTAGTTGGTTTATTGCGAAGAATAAAATTTCAAGTCAGTTATTTAGTATTTCAAACGAAGTGGTCGATAGTTCTGGGGAGTAGGTAAATTATGCGAGAAAGAGCACCGAGCTTTATCGAGCAGAAGGGCGACGGAAAATCCGTGGTCTGGAAATGTTTGAATTATAGAAAATTCAGCGAGTCATTTGAAATTCTGAAATATACAGAGGCCGAAGATTTTCGGGCCGCGGTATTTGAAAGTCAAATTGGCCTTCGACTGTGCTGGGAAATACATAAACGAATTACGTCCACGTTTAGCGGCGTGATTTCTCACGCTTGTTTTCGTATGAGTTTCTTTCTGAATTTGTTTATGAGTCCCCGCGTGGAAGTCTAATAGGAAACTTTAATTAAACAGTCACCGGAGGAAGACGCGCCATTACGCGGGAGGGTTGCATCTCCCCTTTTCCTGTGAGAGTCGTTCCATCGGAATCCCTTTTAAGAGAAGAGAATTAAAGTACCATGGACGAAAAATTCCAGAGGTAAAAAGGGGAGAAGGCTCGATAAGATCTTGAAGGGAATGGGTAGCGATGGAATTGCTCGGTCTCCGAATTTAACGAGTTCCAGTGCAGCTGCAGCGGCCATTTTAAAGCGAAGTGGCCTATTGTTCTTTTCCTTTATTAATCGTCGCTTTGTAAATCTAATCTTTTAATTGTATGCGTGGGTGTGCAAGATAATCACCCCGCAAATTGAGAATCGTAGTATCTCTCTTATAAAGTGAAAAATACTGAACAACAAATAAATTTTTGAAAATATGATAGTGTGATAGTATGATAGTATGATAGTATGATAGCGTGATAATGTGATAGGCTGATAGTATGATAGTATAATAGTATGATAGTGTGGTGGTATGATAGTATGAAAGTATGATAGTATGATGGTATGATGGTATGATAGTATGATAGTATGATGGTATGATATGATGATATAATTTCTCTTTTCCTCAAAATCTACAAGTTCTTTAGTTTCAGAGAAGTCCTTTCGGAATTATAAATTTTGCTAATGTATTTTATATTAATTTCTGAATAAAATTGTGTTCTGTCGAATCTTACATATTGTACGAAAATACCTCTAATGCCCCCATATTGTATAGTAATATGTGATAACTAAGTAGGTAGGTCAATTATAACCGATAATTCGAGGAATTAAGAAAATAATTTTTGCCAAATTTGTCCGGTATGCGTCTTTCCTCGAGTACTTCCGGTATCTGGCACTCTCGAGCTCCGCGAATCAGCTCAACAGAGAAAACGCTTCTGCGAATGCTACTCCAAGTGCGGTTTATAAATAAACCATCGCCGGTTAAGGCCGTCTTATCTGCCGCAGTCGAGGAACGCTAAAACTTACAAAATCAGAGCGCCAGACTGAATACGTAACGACTTACGAAAAAGACAGTGCCGTTGGGATGATTTTAGAACTACCGGAAGTTTAACGAGAAAGTCGAACCCAGTTAATTGAACTTGAACGTTTTAAATTCTTACAGCTGAATGGCAGTGAATGTAGAGGGCGTTTTGCCAACTCCGTCACAAGAAGTCTTCGCGGGGTTAATCTCGGGCTTTACAGCTGCTTATGTATGTGGTATGTCTGTGAAAACTTTCGCCTAACTGTTTCTGAGTTTCCAGCACATGACGATGTGTTAGTGAGTGCATATAAAATTTTATAGAATTTGATATAAATTGCGGTGAGGCCTGGGTACAATACTGAGTAATTGTGAGACAGTAGTTGGAAGAAAACAGACGGAAGGGGTGTTGGTTGGCAAAGACAAATTCAGAGGCCTGAGGTCTAGAGAGATCAGACTACACACTGCTCATATTAAGAACCGAGGATTGAACTAAGAATCCTGAAAACACTAGTAGATAAAAGCTGTCAACTAATAACTAAGGACTGAGAAAACCAGGAGTTGCAAACTGACATCTGAGAGGACTATTAGTTGCCAACTGAGAACAGAGAGAACCCAAACCTGCAAACTGCGAACTAACCACTGAGAACTGACAGAACAATCACCTGAAAACTAAAATCAGTTCACTCGCAGTTACCCTTCCACTCAACACACATTACCACACATTCCAGCTCCATCTTCATCCACTCCCCTTTCCCACCGCCCCCGATCCCCCATTAATATTTCAAAATCGGCATTTCCCTCTCCCACCCTCCTGCCCAACAAAATCGCGCCCAACAGGTTCAATCCAACTAAAGCAACATCGACGTGTCTCCCAAACCACGCTCCCTCTAGAACCCGACTAGATCGCGGGATCCAGCAAGCACTTAGCCACTTTCACGTTGCGAATTCGCGGCCGACGGGCGAAATAAAAAAGCGCGAGTCACGATCGTAATTTTTGTCCGCGACAAAGAAGCAGCGGGCGGAAAGAGAAAGAAAGAGTCTGTGGGTGGAGGGGCATTGACGGGGGAGATAGACGAGCCCTGGGACAAAAAGGGCGAGAGCTGCAGGGGCGGGCGGCGAGTGAAACGGCGCGAAATAAAAGGAAGAACAAACGTTGCGCGGGAGCTGGATGTCATTCAATCTCGTTCAGCCGACCCCTCGTGGGCCAGGCGGGGGAAAAAAAAAAGGAAAGAAATATTGTTTGTCGCTCGGCGACGCTTTTTCCCTCTCCGCCATTCCCAGCCATCCCCGCGGATATCCCTCGTTTTCTACGTGAAACGGAAAGTAAAAAATGGGTTAATGGGTTCCCCGATCCTCGTTGCATCCCCCTCCCCCGATTCCAGTAACTCTTCCATCGGCTGCCGTTGACACTCGACGTTTCCCCGTCAATGTAATGCCGGGGCAATCGCGATGCAGGCGCGCGGTGCACGCTCTGTTTAATCGTGACCCATCGGGGGACAGCTCCCGCGACAAACAAGCTTACGCGATTTCGGCTCCACTCGCGAAGGTGGCTGATCTCTGTTATCGCGTGCTTCCATATTGGCCGGTCAACGGGAAACAGAACTTTTTATTCCCATCTGGGTATCGGTTAAACGATTACGGCCTCTTTGTGTATAACGAACGTATGCTGTAACGAATCTGTTCGTTATAGGAAGAGTGCAAACTCTTTCTGATGCGACTATCTTATTTTTATTACCGTTTGAATTAGATTTCAACTTCTTTAGGCAAGATTTTATCCGTATTGCGATTTCTATCGTCCCCCTCTTCTGTTTGTTCGGTGCATATGAAATTGACGATCGGTTTTTTGTTTATGGTGGCGGTATATTAACAATTTATTGCTAACGCTGTGCTAGAACTCGAGAAAAATATCACAGAGACTTAAGGGTTGTCCCTAGGTTGATGGCTTGAAGAAGAGCAAGATATTTGGGATTTTTGGAAGAGAAACCCTCAAATTATAGTAATTGAAAACTTTATGACTATATTTGTACATGTTTAGGAAATATTTAAAAAAAATAATTTTAAAAAACGAGGCCTAAAACTCGAAAAGGATGCTTTTCGAATTGGTTACCATGATATCTCAAAAATCAATCACGGGTTTTACTTCAAACTTGGTATCTATCATCAGTAGATGTTCTATTCTCTTTAATTAAAACTAAGTCGGTTACCAGTGAATTTTTTGCAAAAGTCAATGTCTGTTGTAGACGCTGCCATTTTTTTTCCTTTTCAGTATTTCTCTAGATTTCTCTAGATTAAATAATCTAGTTCAAACGATAGCCAGACTCATACAGAATACACCAATTTTTAAATTTTCTATTTCAAACAACTACAATAGCTAATTTTATGCTAACCACGCGCATATAATTTTTGCAAGGCGCTCTATTCGAAGCCCTACAATTCCGGATATAACCACTATTTCTGCATACAATTTTTTTCAAATTCTCTAGTAGATTAACAAACAAAACCACAAACCTGGAAGTAAATATATTTAATACTTTCATTTTAAAAAATTCCCAAAGTTCATCAAGGTAGGAAGACCCTTAAAAAAATGAAATAGTTAACAAGCAACATATATTTCTATCCAAACTTCCTCACACGAAACGTGAATTTCAAACGCTTCAAAATATGTCAAACACTTCAAAAGCCCGAAGCTAAAGTTCAAGCGCTCCACCTTCGCGCATCATTCCTCTCCGGATGTCCCCCATAAATTCATTCCCCGACTAATTAAGGCCCCAAGGAGAATTTATACGCGGCGATGTCAACTTTTCACCCTAAGGTTGCGGGGAAAAAGTGAGACTCGTAAATCGAGCTCGTAAAGCGTAAATCAATCGGGAGGAGGGGAACGGACGTTAATGGCTCTGGGCGACGGCTCAGCGGCGTTGTGGATGACTCAAGCGTCGCGGGGAAGCACCAGTTTCATTTGGACGATCGCGACAGGAGCCGCGGAACTACCCGGCGCGCAAGGAACAACCGTCGCGACACTGGGTTACGCGTATCCGTGTCAAGATCAGCGGAGGAGATGAAGAAGAGACCTATCGCTAATGGCGGCCGTCGTGGACGCCGTTCTAAGAACGAGCCAGGCCGGGCGGCCACGTGACGACGCGCATACGGCGCGTTAAAAATAATTCACGATCGCAGAACCCGCCTCGGGAATGCACCGCGACGTGCGTTTCTTTCGTCTCGGGCGTGATTTCGGCCCGTGTAACCCTATTGCTCCTCGCGTGTTTGCGCCAGTGACACGAAAACGCGGAGGAAGGATAAGGAGGGCTAGGCCACTGGGTCAGTCATTTTATTTTCGGCCGTAATTTTGAAACGTTTTCGACGCGCTCGGGAAGGCGATAGAGGACGGTGGTAGAAGTCTTTCTTTCGTGGCCAGGTTCGGTAATTTTGTATTTAGCGTGGAGATGAATAAATTAAACGAGGGGGAATGCTTCTCTATTTTCCAAGTCGCGGCTTATATTTTTGTAATGAAGCGTGGAACACGGGTCCTGACGAAAAAGCTTGATGAGTAACTTGGGGAATTATTTGATGCTGAATTAGCACTTAAAAGATTCTGGGATCTCATTATACAGGGTGATCACTTCAACGCGATTAGACAGGATTTCTTCAGCATTTTTTGGGAAAAAGTATTTTTAAGAAAAGTCAGATTTTAAAATTCGGAAAATTTTTATAGTGCTCCCCTTCGTCCTAACGTGCTTATTTTGCTTATTGGTTAATCCAGCACTAATTGGATTCGTCATGTAGAATCAGATATTTCAATATTGCGGCCCAGGCTCCATTTGGGTAAGGGTATTGATTTACTTATTCGCGGAATAACGCGGTAACGTATGTAGATGTGAATAACGTTTGTATAATTCCATTAAAATTTATGACGTCATATATTCAGTTTATATCGCTATTCGCGTTCTGGAAGGTGGAGGTTCATTTAAATGTTTCATTTTAATTGTACAACCTTTTAGTAGTTTTGTCTTCGAATTTTTTTTTTTTGAATTTCCGTATCCGTGTTATTCTGCGGTACATACACTGGCGTTCGTAAGTACCGAGAGACCTAGTTTGCTGTGGAATAATTGTGAAAAACTCTGCGGATTTGTTGGAGAAATTCTAGCAAATTTTACTTTACTCGGTATTTTCAATTAAAAGCAGTGAAAAGTATTCAGTTTATAAAGTGCAGATACAAGTGTCCTAGTACTTATGAACGGCGATGTACGTATCGCTGTACCATTCCTGTCGAGTTGAGGCTGGTAGGTACAGCTGAACGAGAAATGTGGAATGTGTCACTTGTGTCTCTTACATTCGCGTAACCCTTCGTGACATTACCCTTTCCGGCTTGTGTCACTGACATGAAAATAAACAGGCTTTGCGCAGGGCTACGAACAGAATTTACACACGGAACCGATCCATTTGTTCCCGTCCACTCTGATAAATAACAGGTGGTGTGTGAAAGCATCCCCCGAATTAATACTTCGTCTGCTGCACTTGCTGTTTCAAATTTGCCACGATCAAAGGAATCGGGCAGAGAAAGACAAAACTCATTGTAATGCTACTTTGCGTCATTGGTATTCCATAAAAGTGTTTCGTTTCACAAAGGTATTCGTACCATTATCATTTCCATACCAAAAACGCTTAAAAATACAAACGACTACTTACAAGTAACATTTGATATTTGGCGACTTTTGTTCGTCAACTTGAATACCTCTAAATACTTGGAGTACTCGAAGGATTGGCAGAAACACTCACAGTACTCGAAGTATTCGAGGTACTCATAGTAGTCAATATACTCGAAGCACTCGCAGTACTCAAAATACTCGAGGTGCTTATAACACTCAAGATATTCGAAGTACTCACAATACTCAAGATATTTGAGGTACTTACAATACTCAAAATACTCAAGATATTTGAGGTACTTACAATACTCAAAATACTCAAGATATTTGAGGTACTTACAATACTCAAAATACTCAAGATATTTGAGCTACTTACAATACTCAAAATACTCAGAGCACTCATAGCATTCGAGATACTCACAATACCTAAACCACTCAAAGTATTCTAGGTACTCACAATAGGCAATATACTCGAAGCACTCACAATACTCAAAATACTTGAGGTGCTTATAGTACCTACTCAAGATACCAGAAGTACTCACAATACTCAAGATATTTGAGGTACTTACAATACTTAAAGTACTCAAAATACTCGCAGCACTCACGACACTTAAAATATTCGAAACACTCACAGCACTCAACATCCTCGCGGTTGTTACAATATTCCAAACACTTTAGACAGACAAAATACTCAAGGTTCTTGAGCTACTCACAGTACTCAAAATACTTCAAATCAACTAACATAAAGTATTAAAAAAACTCCAAATACTTAAAGCAGGTATGTGGAGTACACTATGTGCTGTTAACTTTCTGTGAAACACTCCTTCATTGCACTCCAAGGAATTGTAGTCCGACCATTCTTTGACGCGTTCTACTTAAATGCCCGAGTTCTAACGTCAGCCATTGTTTCCTTAAGGGCTACCTCAGACGAACCACTTTCAGAAACCACAAAACAGTGGTTGGACTGTCGCTGGAATCAACCACGTTTGAAGTCCGTATCGACAACAAAAAAACTATACCACAAACTTGCCACTACCGGTGTTTGACACATTGCACAATCCTTTTCATGGTTGTAGTGGGCTTCTAAAGTGGTCCATCTAACTTAAGCCTAAAAGAATAGAGACTATTAAGAAAAATATTGAAAAATAGAAACGCATCCATTGCGAAAATGACACTTTTTGCTAATAACAGACAAATAAAAAAGCAATATTCCCTAGCTGTTTCTAAAACACAAAGTGACCCTGAAAAGCTATTCTCCATAAGAAAACTAACAAAGCTAAAACAATACCAAAACATATCTCACCACGGTAAAATTAAAAACACACATTTAATCACACACACGTAATTTAAACCCAGTGCTTCTATTTCCTACATTCTCTAAAGTACTTCATTTACACAAACACATTCGAAAATCATGAGGAATAAAATTATGGAATTCCTATCTGCAAGTAAAAGTGGCGCTGCGCATGTATTACAACAAACGCGTCGACAATTTTACGGCCAAATGAATTATGCATGAAACAACATGATAGTCATATTCAAACCTTGTTACAACGTTTACCTGATTAAATATACATTCACACACTTCACCTCCCCCGCCACTCCTCTTAAGAAACTAGTCCCTTTTACAGAAGCCCTACATACAAGAAAAAGGCTCGCACAAAATTTGATGAAAAGGAGCCGCTGAAGCCAGCCACGACAAAAATAATTTCCCCAGCACTGGTGAAATCTCCCAGCGTTAGCAGTCGCGCATAATTGTGCCACATCCACGAGCATTCGTTCACGCCTCTCTAAACCGAGAACCGTTCCATTATCGAATGGAATACGCGCGCCGGAGAATTAAGGCTCGCCCGCGTACTCAACCTGCATTTCTGTTGTGCGGCTCGCGCGGTCTAACGCGCTGTTTTCCCGCTGTTTTTCCGCCAGTGACACGAAAATCAAGAGGCGCCTAGCAAGCAGCACGATGGAGAAGGAATTATGGGCGGGCCAAACGCTGCGGCAGTTTCCCGAGAGAAATGCAAGCCGGGAAAGCAGCTGCGATCGCTGGGAGAGGTGTTCGACAGCGCGCGAGAAAGATATGGAATTATTCATTTGTGTAGAACAATTAAGCATTCAGCCACAGGAATTTCGATAATTCACGACTGGCTCGTGGCGTTCGTTAGAGCGACTCGACAATGGCCCAAAAGACGAACCGAGGAACAAAGGGAAGGGTGAAGGGGGCGGGAAAAAGAGAGAGGGAACCTCAAGAATAGAAATTGAAGCCCAAGTGGATTAACCCGGATACCGACCAGACACATCCATCGTTGCTATTCAAAATAAACCTTGGGCCAAACTGCAATCCATTCGGAAGAATCTACATATCTCATCGAGCGGCGAAACCTTCCTCTACCGTTCCAATCGCGGTCCTTAAATAAACACCGTTATTTACTCGACGTTTTCACTGTTGCACACTCCTGTCCTCGTGAGGGTAATAAGTTTCTCCTAGCTACGCTGATTTTCTTTAATAAAACACGGATTATTTACGTCGCATACAAGACACTGATGCGAGAAACTCGTGAAGCGTTAAGAAACGATTTTAGTTGGACTGAATACTGGACCAAAAAGTAGTTCAATTAAACCTGAATAGATAATTAAATATCGAGGAATAAAGATTGTGTTTCGATTGTAACTCATCGTATGCTCGTGACTTAACAATTCATTGTAGAAAAAATTGAATTTACTCATTTTAATTTGGAAATATAGAGTTCAAATTTGGTTTCCATGTATAGTTATTTGGTTTTTTATAATTCTGTGTGTTCTCCTTTAGTCACAAGGAGAACGTAAAAATATTCATGCACTTTTCTCTATCCTCTTATATTACACGATCTTTATTGTCAAGTATCTCGTAAAATATTCAGCATCTATGCAAATGAGCCAACATGGGTCAAGTACTTTGCGACCGTCTATCTACTCACAAAGTTTCATTAAAATCGATACGTGGCTTCATGTAGTTCCCTCGCGAGATAAACCAGAATACAAGGAAGTAATTGTACTAAAAAGATCATGCTATGTGATCCAAGAAATAGATCCAAAAGAAATTAATTCGAACTTAACCCTCGTCTGAAGAATGCAGGGTCGGTTTTGACCCACCCTAAATATCAAACTACTTGTGTGACTTATTAGTATTACTTCTTGGAGGATTTAAGGAATTTAAATTATAACAATATTAGGTTCTCATGTGAAATTCTGTGAAATGTTAAAATTGTAAAATTCTGTAAAATGTACAATTTCAAAATCCTGTAAAATGTGAAAATTGTAAGATTCTGTAAAATGTACAATTTTAAGATCCTGTAAAATATTAAATTTGTGAAATTCTGTAAAATTATTCTCATGTAAAATGTTATTCTGGGATTCGAGAGTGAAATTATGGTTCAAAATGGACCCCGCGTGAAACGTGTGACCGCCCTATCCGCCGTTCAAGGGTTAAACGCCGACGCTAAGCTTCGGGAGTTCGTGAGAAGGATTCGGTAACTGTTTTTCGGTTATTCAACTTTCGTCAGAGGTTGCGGACAAGAGGGAAAAACAGAGGCGAGCTTTCACTGGTAACGCGTTCTGTGTGTACGCGAGACCAGTTGCAAACAGAATACGGAAACAGGGCAGGAATCCACCGTTTCGTTAGAAAGTTACTTACACGCCGTTAACTGTGTTTGTATCCGCAGCTGTGTGGCGCGAGAATCAGGTAACTGTGTAATGCATACTGAGCGGTACGTACACGTCATCCGATGAAATATGATATTATAAAGCTTCGACGGAGCGTCGAGCGTAGCAGACCTGTCAGAAACGAACTACGGCGACACGACTGCTGAATGTGATTTCGCGATGTACAAAAGAATGGAACGTGATGCGAATATGCGTGCAAAAACTCGTTCAATGCCAATGGAATCAATACTGGTCGTCTCATTAACAGGATGAATACTATGGGGTTTGGAATAGTAGTGACACCACAAATTTAATTTTTTACAACGTTTACTTACAGTAAATAGAAGAAAGTTTAATGTCACCTAAGTTAAACTTACTTATGAGTTTAAACTCGTATTTTTATGTCTGCTTATAAGTTAAACTTTCTTCTGAATTTTAACTCATATTCTTATGTCTGCATATGAGTTAAACAGTCTTCTGAGTTTTAACTCATAATGTCATGTCTGTTTATGAGTTAAGTATTCTTCTGAGTTTAAACTCATATTCTTATGTCTGCACATAAACTTTCTTCTGAGTTTGAACTCATATTTTTATGTCTGCATATAAACTTTCCTCTGAGTTTAAACTCGTATTTTTATGTCTGCATATGAGTTAAACAGTCTTCTGAGTTTTAACTCATAATCTCATGTCTGCATATGAGTTAAATATTCTTCTGAGTTTAAACTCATATTATTATGTCTGCACATGAACTTTCTTCTGAGTTTAAACTCATATTTTTATGTCTGCATGTAAACTTTCCTCTGAGTCTAAACTCATATTTTTTTGTCTGCATATGAGTTAAACATTATTCTAAGTTTAAACTCATATTCTTATGTCTGCACATAAACTTTCCTCTGAGTCTAAACTCATATTTTTATATCTGCATATGAGTTAAACCTTTCTCTGAGTTTAAACTCATATTCTCATGTCTGCATACGAGTTAAACTTTCTCCTCATTTTAAATCCATACTTTAATATATCTGCATATAACTTAAACTTTCTTCTAAGCACTTCTATAAACCCTGAAATTTGCAAGCATCTAAACTACCTCACTGCCATTACCAATTATTATTTATTTCCGACAATGCACATTTTTCAGAAACTCAGTGAACATAAATCCTCGAAGAATCTCGTGGCAACAAACCAGTTTCAAAACTGCAAGTAAAATCCATAAAGACAAATATTATATTTCAACTGCATGCTTCTAAAACGCTTCCTATCCTTCAGCCACGTTCAATGGAACAAACTAAACGCCACGTTCCCTTCAAACAAACGTTCCACCCCTAAACCTACAGCTGTCTGAAAGCGTTTGAACGTCCAAATAAAAACCAGAAGCCCCACTTGCTTCTGGAGGCATGAAACTCCACAGTCCACTCTAAAAAAAAAGTTTAAAATTCTGGAAAATATAACATTGAAAGCCCGGTTATATTCGAAGCCACTCTATCTGCAACACTGTCGCTCGTACATATGTACATAGAAATCCCAGTGCGCGAGCACGAGGGGCTTAGAAATAAATTTCAGGGTTCGAGTGTGCCGCTTACACGACTGGAAATGGGATATCGCTTTGTAACTAGTATTTATTGCCACTGTTTCCACTAGTCAATCGTGTAACACGATAAAACGGTCCCAACCGATTTACGGTAATCTCCAAGAGGCCACAGATACATCGAACGATATATTAACACCCCGCCAGTGAACCTGTGTGAAAATGTAAATCGTCACGCGATGGCATCGTCTACCTGTGGCTTAGAATTAATGACGATGACGAGAGCTCCGTCGGGCCCACAGAGGGTTTGAAGAATCGACAGTTTGCTCGGAGCTATCCGAGGAATTTCATTGCACGTCGTATTTTCGCGCGGCAGAGGGGTAGAAATATCGCAAGGAATGACACGTGAAAAATGAGAAGGCTGAGGCAGCCAGCAGCTAAAAGCATCTAAAACGCTTCGGAGAGCCTGGAAGAAGTGACGTGCTTGATCGAATCAAGTTACGGGTTCTCCTTTATCCCGACGCTGACGCTCTAACGAAGGACGAAAGTCCCTTCAGAACTCTACAAAAGCACTCCCTCTCGACGCTTCTTTCGCTTATAAAAAGGTGTTCTCGCGTAGCGAATCGGATATGCAGATTTCGTTATGCCCCCCTAGAGTTTTCTCTACGTTGTATTCTCCTTTCTATACTGATCCCTTGGGAGGTCACGATCTCTTAGGCAATAGGAATCATGAGGAAAATACTAATAAAAAGGTTCTAGAGTTCTGAGACAGATAAATTAATAGCTTCTTGTTAACGGTATTGTGGGCATTCAGGACACATAGGTGAAGTTGGTTTCGGTGTTTGTAGTAGCGATGAGAGAATCCGTTCAAAATAATCGATACTTAAGAAACGATTATGATGAAACATCAATGCACGAAAACCGATTACGTTTAAAAAAAATCGAGGAATCGATGAAAAGAGTGATAAAAAATGTGATCGAGAAAATGGTAAAAAAATAGAATAAATTAAAAACACGTGTAAACCCATTTTGAGGTCGAAAAGAATAAAGTAAAGTTAGTTACTGCTAGAATCAATTAAATGTGGGATAAAAAGAATTTTTATTGGATCATTATATTGGAAAATATAATGCATAATATATATTCTTTACTTTTAAGTGTATATTATAAAATCTTTTTAAAAGATTTTAGTGTATTTGCACATTACACATTCATGAAACTTATACATATAATTTCATTTTTTATATACAGATGTAGTTTATTTAATTTGGGGCAACTGAATTCCATTTTCATTTGCAGAGACTGAAGAGTAAAAGATTGTAATGAGAATTTTCTTAAAAATTCATAACGTTGATTCTTTCTCCATTCTTGTTTAGAAAGTAATCGAGTTATCGAGAATCGATTCTTGATATAATCGATAAAATAATCTATAAAATACAGTATAATCGAGCAATCATAATTTGTAGAGTTGCAAAATAAGGGAAAAATATTGAAAACGTATGCCAAACAAATTTGACTTTGAAAATCTGTCAAAAGAATCCTGAAAGGCAAGATAAATTCTGCGTCCAGATTTGAATTCAGTGGGTCAAAATATATACGAAATGATGTATAACAAATCAAGAGAAAAATTCACCCACACATTAAAACGGAAAACAGCAATTTTCTTAAAAAAATTTAAACTTTGACATACATTATCAAAGTCAAAACTTATTTGTCACACATTTTCGACAAGTATCCCTTATTCTACAACGTCTCAGCTTTAACCTGGATAAATATTCATCCCTCTATCACATTTCTACCAAAAACTCTACAATTTAGACGCAAAAAACATTTTCTGTACAGCATAACAATTACTGTGTGAAAACGATACAAATCCTCCAAAATTACATGTATCGTATTTCGAAATAACCAAGCAGTGTTTTCCCCTGAATCACCAGTGACCCCCGCCACCACAGAGCACCCTCAATTCCACCATTAGTTCCAAACTCAGAAACCGAAAATGCCCCATAAGCAAATTTATCCGCACAAATTCCCTCTCCGTTCGTACCTTACATTACATTTCTGCATTCCACGGAGAGTGGCCTTTACAACCACGAAATAGTCATCGCACACGCGCCACTGCCGGTTTATCTCATCATCTCGAAGCAAGTTCCAGAGACGCGCATCGTAAACGCGCCATAAACTTTCCCCACTCGCAGCATAACGAGACGTCACCATAGCCCGACGAGAAATATGGAATTCAACAAAAATCATATCCAGCGGTGAAGTTAAATTGAAATAAATTAAAGGCAACCGACCGGTTAAGCGACTGCCACTCCAGCACTGATCGCGGTAAATGAGAAATTCCTGTAACGCGAGGCGGACAATTCAAAACGAATTTCCCGAAATTTCCCTCCGCGCGATTTATACTCTGAAAAATGATACACCCTTCTCCTACATGTCACGGAATTAAATTGTCTCGACGCTCGTTCCGCTGAAATGATTATTCGAAATCCTCCCGCTCGGACGCCTCGGAAACAGGCGATACTAATCGCATCCGGAGTCGAATCGATGCAACTAAATGCGCACAGTGGTCTTCGACGTGTACGAACGTCCCTAGGAACGAGCCTTCGATTCGGGGCAAATCCCCGCGACTGCCTCGACGGAAAATGAAATCGCTGGTGATCGTGGGACAGAGGAAGGAAGCGCAGAGCACTCACCGAACGAGATGAGGCCGCTGTTCAGCATTGACAGCTTAATCTGGCTGGGAATGGAGGCGAGGCTGTGGCCAGGATTAAGGTGACGCTTCTTCGGTGGCTTCTCCGGTGCTCTCGGCGCGCTTCTGCTCCTGTGATGATGATGGTGCTTCCTGTGCGAGTGGGAATGAGAGCCGCCAGCGGTCGAGGTGGCCCCCGTGCGATCGGAACCGACGCTGCTCAAACCGAGGACACCGCCGCCGGTCGATTGCGTTCGCAGCGACGACATTTTCTGAAAACCAAATGGGGATGGCTGTTAATGAGGCGCGGTCTAAATGGCGAACAGATGCGGGGGATGGTTTGGTGGGATTTCGCTGAAAATTTAGGAAAATTGCTGAGGTGCTCCGATTCGGAGGCAATTTTCGCGAAAATGAAACGCGATATTGGGAAACTTATTTCGTTGGGATTTGAATACAATTTTATAGGGATGTTCTTAAAATTATAATGTAGTACTCGTCGCAAGCTATTTTGAAAAATCTGTTTTCTGAAAAATGGAAGGAACTCGGAGTCAAGCATGGGTTATTCGACTTAAGTTTTTATTTTCTTTTGTTAATAATAAAACTACACGCGAAGTATATGACAAGTACTGGATTTTAGTCTACGCATAGTTCATACTGAGATTGGCACTAATTTAATAAAAAAAAGAAAAATTGATAAATTTGGAACGTTTGGAAGAAAAAGTAACCCTCTTCCTCGGATAAATTTACTTTATATCGAAGAAAAAATTATTATAAATAAAAACTAAAATTAAAAGTACACTGGTCCGATAACTAGTAATCGACCACCTTTTTTCAATATGAAATTCAAATTTATTTTTAAATATAATGTGCAACAACGGTAAATAATTAATAATGAAACCAATAATGCGTAATTTAAAATAAGTTCTTTTAAAAACTTTATCAAAATTTTAATAAGAAATAGAAATTATATTTTCTCAAATGTAAATTAAATTGTTCGTATTTACGATAGGAATCAATAACAAATTTTAAGTTTAAAATATTTGTACTCTATAAATAAATTATATCAACTTTGCAGAACCTAAATCCATAAGAAACGAATATAAAATTTTAATTATCTTAAATATGATTAAATCCTTTCTTCTTTTATAACTCTGTATAAATTACATTTGTCGTTTCTATTCAAAGCGCATTTACGCTTCTCGCGTTGAAAAACAGCAATGGCACATGTAGAATCAAAATTAATTTACAAATCATTTTAAAAACATTTACTTTATTACCTATGAAGAGCGCTTTTCGCCGTATTTTAAAGTTAGAAATTCAAAATATAATATAAAATTGTCATTTAATAAATACTTTATTTCAGTACTTATTTCTTTAAACTAAACAATAAAAGTGGTGGCTTTCTACTAGTGCTTTCGCCCTATAAACAATAGTTTCTTCCAAAAAACCTCATAAATATCAGTTACTTTCGGGGTGACTGACTCTGAAGCATCGCGAATGCGCGGATGCGTCGCTCGCGAAGCACGGCCCTCATAAATCTCGCCGTGAAAGCAAAGTTCTCGGTCCCGAGTATGTTTCCGTAATGAGTACGCCGTTGTATTTGTTAATCAGCCAGCGGCAAGATCCGCATTCAACCCCGGAGCGCTTCGTCGATCGTGAAACCCTTAAATTTCGCGGTCGATTTCCAGCGGGCGGCGGTCTAAAACTAGACGAGCATCGCTTTTGACTGACTGCGAGGGCTGTGCCTGAGCAGCACGCGAAGTGCCAGAGAATAGAGACAGCAGCTCGGCCAGTTGGCAAACGAAGAAGAACCAGGCTATTCACGCGTGCGTCGTACTGTTCTTTCAATCCGCGAACAGAGGACACGAGACAATAACTGTTAAACTTCTCCGCATAGACTTTCTCGCCACCTTTGTCATTTCTGTCATTTAAATTATTCAAGCTAAATTACAAAGATAATTTACAATTTAAAATTCAGAGATATTTAATTGCAATTTGTAAGAGCCTGATATTTTTAATTCTGAAGACACTTGGGGAATATTAGACTTTAAAAACAAAAGAAATTTCACCCAGATTAGTTCTAAAAATCAGGGATATTTTAAGCTCCAAGTTATTTAAAACTTCCAACCATTATGGGCGAATTTTAAACCTCGCCGCTGAGAACTCCGCGCCTACATTCCTCGCGGATCGAACATTTTCTCTATAAACCCCGGCGCACAAATTATCCGCGTTTTCCTTCGTTTTAATCTCGTTCCTTAATCAGCGCGCATTGGCGCTGCAATGAAAAATGCAGGCCGAAAATTAGTTTCATCGCGGCAGCGATTTCTCGCTAATTACGTAACGTTGCCGCCCCTATCCGAGGGAAAAGCACCTTTTCATCGTCCTTCCGTGGCTCAAAGGGTAGATTAATCGTCGGCGATCCGGCGATAATTGCAGGCTAGTGAAAAATCAATTTCTTCCCGTTGATTTGTGATGTATTAGTTAGAGCGTCCCAGGCTCGTCGCAGCTTCGCGGAGCCACGCGCGTTCCTTATTCATTTCCCGGCGTTACCCGAGACGGCTCGAATTTCTCGCGTCGCGGCCGAACGAATCAAAGTTCGGGGGAATTTTCACCGGGCCGCGAGCGACTTGCTCGCGCTCTTTAATTCTACGCCAGACCCCCGGGTGATAAAAGAACCGGGTACGCGCGTGCTTACCGGAAGACACCGCGCTGTGTATCGCATGCACACGTATATTTAGCGCGCTAATACAGACTTTCCTGCGTTTCTTCGAATCACATCGTCACCGAAAATATCACCGGAATGGTTACGCAACGCGATGAGTCTGTGCGCCGCGGGATTGGTGACAATGTCTTCTTCAATTCGGGGACACCGTTTCTGACGAGCTTTCTTCTTCCATGAATTTCGACTGTTATCGAATTACTTAGAGGGTAATATCGTTATAGCGAAACAAAAATGTAGTGTGCTTTTGACAATTGGTTGTGGGTAAAGAAATAAATTAGGGGAATATCTGTTTAAACGGCTTTAATATTTTTTTCTTTTCTTTTTTTTCAAAGTGACACTTAAGCTGATTTTACGATTTGTGAGAACTTTTAAAGTTATGTACTATTTTTTAGCTGAAAATGGTGCTGGACGTGGATGAATGCAGCTGGAGGGCGAACTTTATGCTTAAATGCTTACCATTTCTAAGAAAATGGTGTCATTTTGGAAAAAAAAAGAAAAATAGCTTGAAATTATTTAAGATGTATGTAATAAAGGCGTTTAATATTGATAAAAAAATATATTTTCTTACTCTACGTGATAGGAATAAATATTGTGTAAAAAGAAAATTCCTTGTAATTAATTCGCAAAGAATAGTTGATTTTGCCTAGTCCCCATAATTTTATAAAACAGATGCTGTGGTCGCGATAATAAAATTGTGCTGCAATTCGAAGTAATCTATTTTTAATGTTTTCTAGTTTTCAATCTAGTCACTTGTTTATTAAATTCTGAGGGTACTTAAACAAAACACCTTTCACATCAACGCGTTTGTAAATCTGATAAATCAGATTGGAATTTTAAAGGGGGTGGTAAGTTTCAATTTCACGTTAATGAAAATAATCATACATTGTTTCAAAATAATTCGAGGACTATAAATTTATTTGGGACCGTTTCAGTGTAAACAGACCTCGCGATACACCTGGAAATACTAGAGCATTGTCTTGGACGCGCAAGTAGTATCAAACGTGGCGCCGTATGTGGTCAGACCGACTGTGTCTGACACGTAACACCTATTTCACTTACAGGTGACTAATGTCACGCCCATCTTGTATAGACAAACGCTTCCTCGATTGTAGAATTCATACTGTACATTAATCCACGCGAGATTAACATTAATGAAGGAACATTACAAAGTTTAATCTCGTTGAAACAAAACTTTTCCATCGGAATTATTTCACGAGCTTCACGCCAGGTCGCCTTTTCCCGTGCTTAAATTCCCTCCATTATCCGCTATTCTTCCCTTTATCCCCGAAAATCAATTGGAAACGAGAAATTATGCAACCGTAAAGCCCCAAATTAAAAATCGATGTTACGTTACAGCAATTCAAGACTTGACATCAAAACATTCATACGCTTTAATTTTCAAATCAATTTTATATAAAATCATTTCAGTTTTAAACCTCCAAATAAATCTTAAATATCATTTATATAAAAAAAAATTATAATCTTTCATTTTTAATTCAATTTTATATAAAGTCATTTAATTTTTAAATCTCCAAATAAATCTTAAATATCATTTATATAAAAAAAAATTGTAATCTTTCATTTTCAATTCAATTTTATATAAAGTCATTTAATTTTTAAATCTCCAATTAAATCTTAAACATCATTTATATAAAGAAAATCATAATATTTCATTTTTAATTCAATTTTATATAAAATCATTTAATTTTTAAACTTCCAATTAAATCTTAAATAAAATTCGATTCAAGAATTGAGTTTCGTTTTTTATATTCCCGTACGCTGATTACCTTTTTTACTAAAATAATGATGGTGTTTTAAATCATAGACGAAATTAGTATAGAAAAGTATTCTTTTCAGACAACTCTTTGTACCATCGACTCTTGAATTCCAGGGATCTCGTTTCCACCGGGCAAAATCATCTCTTTGAAGAAATTTAAATGGAACCGTCAAAGAATTAGATCGGGAATAACAGTTTTAAACCTACGCTCTGTGAAAATTGAAAAGACTACGCTTCTTCCTTTGATCTTCGTGGGAACGTTATCTAAAAGTGTCCCACGGTGAAAAACGTATTCGAGGAGGGCTATTTGTCGGAGACAATCGAGACTCTGGCGAAATAAAAATGCCGAAAACCCAGCCAAGAATAAAACGAAGAAAGCTCCACGGATTGGAACGGCGCTCAGTTCGACTTCGGTCGAAAGCTCGCCTCGAAGCCTCGGCGAGTTAAAGATCTCAAGGTTTCCGGGTCGAGAGCTGCGTGCACGGGTTATTTTTAAATGTTTTGTAAGTCGTGTTCGGGCTTCGAAGGTCGGTTATTGACCACTCTCGACCTCTAAATTCTTGGTCGAGAAATTCTTCCTCCAAATCGCTTAGCAACGATTCCCGTCAACCTCGAAAACAGAAAAAGATCAAACACCACGAACAATTCCTATCCACCTGAACACACTTTTTCCTATTCTTCTCTAAGCCCGAACATTTATCTAAGAATTTTCCAAATTAATCAAACCCCTCGTTAACACTAGAAGCAACGAAAGTTTAACCTACGTAAAACTACCAACAAACCATATTAACTAAATAGCACTAACACACATAAAATAAATTTCTACGACTTACATATTTCACAAATTTTTATGAACAAGTAATGTGAGTATATATTTATTCAAATTTATTAATATAAAGTACCATTATAGCATATTAAAATAGCTACACAGCACATTCATTGAAGCAGACAATTTTTCTTTTACAGCATGAAAGAGTGCCTATTTTAAAATTTCAACTTTTTCATTCAAAGTGGCAGAACCTGAAATATAATATTTTTCAAATCCTCTATATTTTATTTCAGACAAATAATGGTGAAATCCTGTCAACCAGGTATTCGAATGGTCTATTTTTATGGTCACCTACTTCTTCACTAAAATGAGACGTCGCCTCAATTATTTTTTCCCAAAATGTCAAAAGTAAAATTCTTAAAATATTATAGGAACAGAAACCCCCATAAGAGACATCCCAGAACGAGAGACCCCGGAGTGTCGGCGTTGGCGGAGTTGGTAAGGCGTCTGACCAGTAATGCAGAGGACCCGCAACGTCATGAGTTCGAATCCCGTCGCCCGAGGTGATTTTTTCCGTGGCTCCCGAACACACAGGAATTACGAAACCTACCCCGACAATATCAAATAAAATAAATATCAATGCAACGTATACAAAATTTCATCAAAAAATCGCAAAGTTAAAACTCCAGCACTTCACAACAAGTCGTCTCTGTCTCTAAAGTGGTTGGTGGTGGGGTTTGTTAACCCCTCAAGAAAGTTACACCAATTTAAACGTCCTACAGCGCTTCTACTTCAATCGAAAGAAACGAAGACTTCACATGCCCCAGTTACTACTTACTACTACTACAACACCCTACGTAAACCACCATTACACCAATTCCCAGGAATCCCCATCAGTTCCTAGCAACCACTCCCTGGAAAACAATTCAAAGGACACGAGCAGCCAAGCTGGCTATAAATTCCCCGAAATCGCCAGCCGCGCTCTAATTAATAAAACGGATTCGCCGATGACGACGGGCCCGCAGGATTCATCACGGAACAATAATAATCTCTGGTAAACGTTTAAGCCCGAGAATTACGGCGCTCCGGAGGACGACGGTGGTCTTAATGCGCGTCGTCGGCGAACGTCCCTGGATTTACACGCTCGTACGTACCGCGTGCGAGCCACGTAATCGAAGCGACAAGCTTCCAGCCAATGATAGCCGATACCGACAATGGAATACGCACAACCAAAACCACCCACGCAAGCGATCCGTAACGCGACACCTCCGCGGGATAAAAATCGCCGTAGCCGTAATTTTCTCGAATCTGTCCGCCGATGAAGGGACACTCGAGATTCGCCCGATTGAATCACCCTCCCCCAGTGGATGTCCACGATTACATCGTGATTACGTGGCAGCTGGCGCGAGGCGCTCGAAGATTCTACGGCCTCTTTGAGGGGTTCAGCGCGAGCCGCGAAAATTAAGAATGCCGCGTCAACGAATTTATCGCCGGTCGTTGACTCCGGTCTCCGAGCACATCCCCCTCGAGGGAGACACGAGAGTCTTGAAGGGAGCCTCGCGTTCTTTCCCCGCTCCTTCTTCAGGTATAAATTCAACGATTATCTGGCGACGTAACGGTGGTTGTCGCTTTCACACCACTCCGGTCGCATTATCTCCACTAACAGACTCAACGGGCCTCTTCGGAAACAGTGTCAAGCGGCCTTCATTGTGTCAGCTACCTTCCTCGCGGCAACAAAAGCCGCTTCGGCTAACTTCCCGCGCGAGGCTTTCGATTTATTCGTCGACAACTGCTCCGAGCTACTCGCGAGTTCTATTTATCCAACGGGGTGTTGTTAACCCATTGGCGCACGATTTTTCGAACGGTTGCGAGGGAACTTCAAGGGGAGCAGAAGATGGAGGCAGTAATTAATGATCTACGGATCGCTTGGAGTCAAAGCGTTGGAGCTTCGAGCAGTGGAGGAACTGGGGAAGATTTTTACTGTTCTACTGTCTCAGATTTTGTTTTATTTAAATTTCTTTTTATGAAAGCAGATGAATTAAATTTTTTGAAATACTATTTCTCAATTTTTTGTCTGTGCAAAAATATTATATAGGGGGACAGCGTATAAATTCGGTGTTGCCTAAAAACTATAAAATTGATCATCAGCTTTGCCACGTGCAGAGGTTTTGCTCGGAGCATGAAGTGGAGCTGAACAATTAAATAATTGGTGTGCTTCAATCCCCTACTCAGAATCACTGCTCCTTTTTAGCTCTTCCGCGGCACTGAGCAAGAATAATTTTGGCCATTCTTCATATTTAATTATAGCTAATTAGTTTGAATTCTTTGAAATATAATTTTTGACAGTGACTGAGATTTTTTTCTATTTATTGAATATCAAAAGCCTTCTGTGAAGAGCTTTCATATAGGTACACACCTCTCCCTAGTATAATAGTAATTAATAAACCCTTCTTTTTTTATAGAGAACTTTTCAAACTTTTAATTTAACTTATTTTATTCTTATTGAATTAAATTACACACTCTGCTTCAATATAGGGAACACAGTGCATAGGATAAGAAAAGATTAATTGGAGATCGCCCAGTAAATCCAGTTACATCCTAGTATTTTTTTTCTCACCCCCTTGCCTTAGATACTAGGCTGCGCCTAAATTTACTGGACACCGGGTACATCGTCAAACCAAATTCACAGCGATCTCGATTTAATCCGTCCATGGTTAGATTTACCGAAGAACAGTGGTAGCCACCGAAAGTAAATTGATAATCCCGCCATTAATCGTAGATAACCATTCCGTTATAACACGTATCGCGAGAACGAGCGATCGCACTCGTTATCGCCGCGCAGAATTTCCGAACGAGGATATAATATATTTACGTAGACGAATGGCGGATAGAAACAAAGGGGGATGGTATTTATCGACCTCGCAGAACGAACTTTTTAAGGGGGTGAAAGTGTGTGAAGAATGAACCGTGTTTATGAATTTTTTCCTTTCAAAATAAACAGTCTACATAGTTCTGGTTTTCTACATTTGTTTATTGATATTTTACCAACACTTTCACGACGTTACATTAAAAAGTGACGAATGTTTGTTATTTTAAAGCTGTTAGTGTGCGACCAATTTCAACAAATTCTCCTCCGTGGTTAACACGATTGTGTCGGTTGTATTCTTCCGAAATAAAAAAGGCTACTATTATTCTATTTACTGAATTTTCCTTTATCGCACCTACCTCGGTCATTCATTAATATCGAAGAGAAAAAATATGGTGATCCACTGAAAGAGAAAATTTCATTTATGTGATCAACTTTTTTACTTTGATCTGTTATAAATCAGAAATTATTGCTGATACTTTTATAATTCTAGTAGGGGCGATAAAGAGAGGTATATAGAAGATATATATACAGTTGAAATTTAATCGGTTCGTTAGTTTCTAAGAAATCAAGCTGACCATCTTGAAAAATGTACTTTCGAGAAAAACGCGTTTAAAGTTAATCCTCAAGATTTAATTCCTGCCTGTGTAACTTCATTAACATTTCGAATCTCTCGAAACAAAAAGTCAACAGTATACTCAAGAATCTTCAATAAAAAAATATATAAAAAATCGATCATTGAGTGAATAGCCCCTTAAGGGCTCTTATATTCAAACCAAAGCTGCGTGAAACTTTACTAAAAGAAGTCGCAGGCAAATCTTATCAGAAAAATCCCCGCCTCCTTAAACTTTAAAAACCCAAATCGAGTTCTTTCAAGTGAATTAGAATGAATGATCGCAGAAGAAGCGCCCCGATTGTTGCCCAAGATTTCCCACGACTCCGCCGAACGCGCTTCCAAAAATCCAGAAAATATTCAAGACGAGCCACCCCTCGACTATTCACGTTTTCGCCAATATTTCTACCCATCTGTTCGATCCGCATCCCGAGCTCGCTGCAGTTGAATACCGGAGCCGGGTACGACTAAATAAACCGCAGAATTTATGATAGTAAATTTCCCCTTTCGCTCGGCAAACATATCCATAAATTATCGAAGATCTCCGCGACGAAGCGATAGGTGTGCAGCGAGTTCTTTGGACGTCGATCCCTCGGAAACCTGTCGGCTGTGCCGCTCGGGGCATCGTTGGTTTAAATAAATAATTGAACGGTGTGTATCTCTGAACAGCGAGACAATTAAGCATGCAGGAATCATCGGAGAGGAACAGTGGGCTTAATATTATTACAATGAACCGGTGACCGATACCGAGTACGTGGGAACACATGTTCCACCATGTAACGCCTATTACATAGGTACATATGTACACATTATGCGTGCCATTTACAGTACAAGCATCCTCGATAGTTAACAAGCTTGGTCTTACATACACAGGACAACGAACGGTGTGTGCATAATATTTAGTAAACAAATGCGCAAGCTGCACAGATGCGGCCCCGTTCATCCCTCTTCTTGCCGACCAACCCTTGGCAAACCGAAAGTGGATTGTTTCGCGATGATTCTGGCGAAGATCACGCTGCAGGCTGGCATTCCAGCATTGTTCCCTTTTATTTATACAAGCGGGGAGTATTATGTGCTGGTGGGATTGTAATACATTGAAGCTGCAACCACCCTTGCTTGCCTTCATAACAATCCACGTTCGGATAATATTGGGAGGTAATTTTGCGATTACCCGAAATCATCTGGGTTATGGAATATTGCGAACTGCGTTCATGGAGGTTGTTGCAAATGTGAAGGAAATCTGTGATGCCTCAGGGATGATTGATTTTCTATAGATTCTTTAGTTTTTGTGGATTTTAATTGTGGATTGCAACAGCGACACCAAGGATGTGTTTTTTTTTCTTGCGGGGTTTTGGGGAAAGTGGGGTGTTCCTGTTTGTAACAGTAATGATAATAAAATGGTTTTTGTTTTTGTTCCCTTCGATTTTGAAAGATCTTGTGTCTTTAAAAGTGGGGAGGCCTAGATGGAAATTTTCGAAAAATTGGTTTTTTATTTTTATGGTTTCTTGAAGTACATTTTGATAATATTCCCTGAAGGTGACAAATTAATCCGATGGAAATTGACAAAGTTAAATGCGTGTAAGTAAGTAGGTGTTCCTCGTTGTGGCGCTCAGACCCAAAACTTTAAAGGCGTTTTCTTGAAAATTATGTTTTCAAAGTCGGTGACACATATAGCTAAAAAATTAATGAACCGATTTAATCGAGGCTTTGCAGGGTTATTTTAGGGTTGAAAATCTAAGCGCTATCGGGAGAGTTTCTTTTTTTTGTCTAGATTTATTTTTACACTCAAAAAACGAGGGATTTCTTGCCAACCATCGATGCTCCAGCTTTGCATAGTCGACATTTTGTCTCCAAATAATTTTTCTAAAATTGGGGCCGATCGCGCCTAGATAATTTTATATATTATCTGACAAATTTCGAATTTTCAATTTTGGATGGTCCTGCAAAGCGCTTAAAAAGAGGACGTCTCGGACATCGCCTTTAACTCACAAACCTTTCCATACTTTTTATACAAAAATACGGAAATATACCTAAGATGTACTTTTTCCAATAGACTAATGTTTAGTAATAAAAGTTTATCGGTTTTTTCGGGAAAAATTTCTCAAAGAAGCATGTTGTTTTGGGGAGGTTCCGGCTTAGAAATGTCGAAGAATCGACTTTTTTTATTTCATTTTCCGAATGACAAATGAACCTTTTAAAAATACGTGTTTAGAAGAATTTTTTACATTTGAGAAATTCTTGAAATTATAGACTTTTGTAGTAAAACTCCTTCACGTAAAACTTTAAACGCATTTTTCCCTAAACAGTATTCTTCAAACTGGTGAGACGAATATCTCAAAACATTATTAACCAATTGCATCGAAACTTTTTTATTTGGAAGAATATACTTTTTTGCGGGAGGTAAACCCCTAACATTCTAAAATTTTTGAAAATTTACATTTTTTAAACCATTGAAAAGACGAAGAACATAAGGAAAAAGTGATTTCGAACTTCAAGTATTGCTATTTTGTCAAAAATGGTCACTTTTCGTAAATTTCAAATGTTCACCCCCTCTGCAATTTCATACTCTTTAATAATCCAGCATTGTTTTTTTATTTCACACGAGTGGTTTAATTATGTCCCACACGTCTCACTTTTTTGGATGAATTTTTTAACCCCTCGACTTCGACTTTATAGTCTCATTTGCAATAATTAATTAATAAGAAAATAAATATATTTCTATAGTTTAAGTCATCCTTAATACAACACAAAGAGTCTCATCAAATTATCTGAGGCACTTTTCCTTTAATTAATTCCTAAAGATCATTTACTTTTGTAGGTTCTAACCAAAGCGTCCCCTTAACAAGCATAAATGTTAGTTGTCATTAAACACTGTCGCGCGATGTTTAAATAAGTATAAAAGTGGCAATTGATCAATGATCTACGTGATAACCGTCGCGTCGGTCTTGCAACCGCAGCGCATCCGGTTTCTTAATGGACGCTGTAGATCGCGGATGCATTGGCAAGCGATATCGGTGCAAAAATAGCCGCTTACAATGAAGACTTATCATTTCAGAATGCACGCCGCGGGCCATTCTGCACTCGTCGGCGGACGAAGAGAAAAGCTCGAAGGCTAAACAAAAATCGCCCGCACTTACGGAACGGTACCGCCCCGCCGAAGGAATTTACGACCCCAAACTGTATATTCGAGTTTCCGGAATACCAGCCGTACTCGTGCCTTATTTTCCAAGTGATATAAATCCGAAAGACTCAAACATCCTCCCGAGCTATTTTCGTGGCGATCTGAGCGCGCGCGGGCACGTTTACTTCAACAACGTTGGCTCGCCAGTAATGACAATAACGATAATAGCGACGCCAAGGCGAATCTTGCTAATAGAAGGGACGGAATAGCCGCTGTGCAATAAATTAACGAGCAAGGTATTTGGGAATGTAACACGTCGAAGTTGGAATGTAATTAAAATCAAAAGTAATTTCTAATTGAATTACCCTCCAATAATTAAATTATCCATATTAATTTTCTTATTTTTAACATAATTTTACGAATCATTAACTTGTTAAAATATATTTCTAATTTATTTACCCTCCAATAATTAAATTATGAATATCAATTTTCTTATTTTAAATATAATTTTAAGAATCATTAATTTATTAAAATGTATTTCTAATTTAATTACCCTCCACTAATAAATTATCCATATCAATTTTCTTATTTCTCACATAATTTTAAGAATCATTAATTCATTCAAACATATTCCTAATTTAATTACCCTCCGATAATTAAATTATCCATATTAATTTTCTTATTTCTAACATCTTTTTCTTACTCTAACAATCACTAACTCATCACAACATATTATTAAATATAGTTTACTGAAGAATTCGGAACTGTAAAGTTTAAAAAATACAACTAATAACTGCTATCTTGCAGCTACTATAAAAAATCAATTCTTCCAGAATAAAATGTGACCTTCTAAGCCACCCTCACGACCCTCCAACTGTCAACCACATTTCCCCCTCTCCCTTCTACACCACCAACAAAACAATTCTCCAAGCCTAATCCACACAGAGAGGAAGCTCAGATGCACCGGCTCATCCAAGACCCCTCGCGTGCAGCTGGCAATCAGTAGTCCGCGGCCCACCTAAACCCGGCTGACGGCCAATACTCGTGAACGCCGGTTAACGCCAACAAATAAACAAACAACTTCTACGCCTCTATCAGCAACCATTATCGCCAAAGTCCTCGGACCACTAATTTTTCCAAACCCCAAACATAACATTATTTACATTCCCTCGGTACCCCACCCTCGCGTTCCTCCGTGCTCATATAACGCGTCCCATAAATCCTCCGCTTCCGCGGAGGACGCGTGATCCCGTATACACATGGAGCGTCGTTGATCCATGTGCAACGTAACACCGCCGCCACGGAATACCAAGCGTCAAGCTCCTCCTCGCCCTAAACGATAATAAATACTCGAGGGCGGTGATCCCGCGGGAAATAGGGAGATACATCCACGAGTGACTTCGGACCAAAAAAACCCCACACCTCCGTCAACCAAACAAAAATACCAATACACAAAATACACTCATCTATACTCATACCTCGAGAAAAAGACTCGCCAGAGGAACGAGCACTCCGACCGGCAGGACCCCTTCCCAATCTCCCCTCCTTCCGTTAGCGACGGTGCACGCGGCGCCGACGACCAGTCGTCAGCCCTCGGCTGTCCACACGCGCCTACTCGCGGTCGCTGGAGCTCCGCGTTTATCAGACGCCCGATCCCGACAGAGTGGCCAGCACGCGACGGAATAACGAGCCGTGTCCGTTTCTCGTATCAGCTTCCGGTTGCAGCGTCACGGCTGCGTGCCGGCGTCATCGATCCCGCGATAAATCTCGCTCGATCCTAGTCGAGGCTCCTTGGCGCTGGTGTAAATACAGAGGCGCGTGTGTAGGGTCTCGCGGAACGGTGTCCCCGGGTGGGACGGGCGAGAGAAAAGAAGAAACGGGACCGGCGAATCTCTCGGTGGATCCCCCTTCGAACTCACTGGCACCAGTTTCGCTCACTAACAGGCCGGCCGCACATACGCGCACACGCGAGAGGCACACGGAGCGGGGAAAACACGCGCGGGCACTAGGCAGCGCGGCGACAAAGTCGACGGGGGACGTTGACGGGCGCGAGGTCTGTGGGAGACTGGACGACACGCGGCGAGTCACCCTGCGCGATCGGTCGAGTCGCTCTGACGAGAGAATCCTAGGGCCGTCAGGCTCTCTCCCCGTCAGGGGGTTTAGGCGCCGGTCGGCCGGGGTGGGGGGAGCGCGCCGAGCCAGGGAGAGAGAGAGAGAGGGAGACGTTAGGCGGCGGCACGTCGTCGGCGTGACGGGAAAGGGGAGCGTCGTCGCTGTGGGAGGGGAGGGAGCGACGGCGTCGGCGTCGACGTCGGCGTCGCTTCTTCGCCGAGGGCGTGGTCCTGATCGCGGACGCTCTTTTCGCGAGTCTCCGGACGGCGAGCGAGGCTGGCGGGCTGGGGATTTACTGGAGAACCGTTCCTTGGGAACTGGACTGTAGGTACCATGGGTTTGGAATGGTGGTTGGTTTTTCACACGAGGCTCCTCTTCGGACTGAGTTACTGGGGGTGATGTAGAAGGGAGATGTTGAGAAATCGAACGATTACTTCTTTAGTGCTATGGGGAAAAATAACGGAGTTTGAGGGGGGAGTGGGATAGCTTGCGGGTCCAAAGTGACCCGGCGGAGGATTACGTGTAATCGGTAGAATCCTTCGCTGGCTGAGGGTTCACCCTTCGTTGAATCTCTGGGTGTGAGATATAAGATGATTTTGACACTTTGAAGCTTCTATATGCAAAATAAATACCTTTTTTTAAAAACTGATTTAGAAATTATTTTTTCACTCGAAATATTATATTCGAATATCGAGTCTGTAGATTTTTAGCTTCTAATATTGAAATTTGTAAATGTTATAATTTTTTTAAGGTTTTCTTTGAGTTTTCTCGACATGTGGTGATCTAGAATTATTTTACGAAAGCTGTGACAAAATTTCAATCAATAAATTATTGGAATATATTGAAATTGACTCATGATTTTTTTCATAATAATGGCACTGGTTCAAAACTTGCTCTGGGTGTGAGCCACCCAGGTGTGTCAAAGTTGATCGAAAAAGGAGGTGTGTCAACGAAGGGTTAATATTAAGTTGGTTAATTTTTATTTAAATAAAATTTTCGATAAAGGATAATAGTTACAAAAAGTATTCGTCATTCATTTATTAACCCGAGGTTGATTTATTTGGCGTATGAAGAATGGTATTTGACTTTCGTTCGAAATTTTATTTAAAAATTTTGCTCATCCTTGTATGAAATTAACTTTTTACAAATTTTTAGAACTTAATATTAAAATTTAAAAATTTTGTAAATTTTAACATAAAATCGCTTTTTCCACAACTATTTTCTCAACTATCATCACATCAAAATTTATATTTCGGGGATGCAGTGAACTCCAAGTGATCAATTCGTGATTATAATATGTGACCACGAAGGGTTAAATCTAATTAAGATAAAAATAATCTAATTGCATCTTAAATATAGATTCTATCTTAAATAAAGAGAATCTAATTATACATTTTATACAAAAAGGGCCTGAGTGTCCTAACACCGTTCTTGCATCCATCAGTACAATTTTTATTTCATCCCTCCCCCCATAAACAAAAGAACTTTTAAACCACGATCGCCAATTTTATATCACCAATTCAATACATCCGCAGTCACGTTGAAGAAACTTAAGAAAATATGCGTTGAAACTATTTATTCTAATTTATATATCTATTATTTTCATGTATTATTTACATGTATGTAGAGAGTGTTTTTTTGGTAATAAATCCAAAATGGAGAAAAAGTTTCCATAAATGCATCTCTGCTGTGAAGACTTTCCCCTATTAGATTCTGTATTGTATTTTCATATTTTATATTTCGTAGCACACATATTCTGTTTTAGAGAAAAATTGATAGAATCGAGAGCAGCAGGTGCACATACACCTTTTTCTGCCACTGTACATCCAACCACATGCTTCAAGGGTGCTTTGATGGAAATATGCTTTCCTTAAGCTCCTGAAGAGGAACTTGTTTTGTAGTACGTTCGTCTTTGGAACAGAAACGGTAATCGCGTTATACCGAGGTCTCGGGATAAAGACGAAACGCCGATGATACTCGAAGGCCCTCGTCTATTGGAATTGTTGCCACTTTCCCTCGGAAAGTCCCCACTGATACAGATTGAGTTGTATTATTGGCGCAGCGCTTCCGCCCTTAATGTATTTATGCGACACAAAACACAGCTCGGACTACATAAAAATTGCAAACCCTCTGTGAAACTTAAAGGGGCTATTTTTATCTAACACAGCACTTACGCGTCTCATAAACCGCATCAACCTTTCCACGAATCCAAAATCACTCAAAGAACACGCGTTTTTGAAGATTCTAAACTTTCAAAATAATAAAATAATATTCCATGTTTCCCTTTTGACTCCTCTATGACACCAAGCAATAACACAATTATTTATCCAATTTCCTTAATAAACCAAAAATAGTAAGGGTAGAAGCAGTGACGAATTTAACAAAATGGCCCCAGGTGGCAAACCTTCTGGGACACCCTATATACATAACAGAATTATAAATAAATTTACACGCGCGTAGTATAAATATTATACGAAAGAAAAAAATATATAGTGTCTGAATAAAATCACAACTTTTTTAGAAAAAAATGTCCCCTGCCAAAAAATGGCCCCATTAGGTAGAAGTCTTTCAGAGTACTTTCGAAATAGGAATTTTAACGTCCGTTTGATTCACGATTCTGTGACATTATTCGTCCAAGAGTTTCGAAGTTTCGAAGCCATAGATCATTTTGAGATGTTCGAAAATCCAAGGGCGGGGGAAAAATGAATGCCGGGTATTCGCTGCGCCTTGGCGAGTGAAACGTATATTTCCTTCGAGACACCTTTCCGAGGCGAGGATTTATGGTGTCTCGCCCGGTGGAAAGGCACGCGTTGCAATTCGAGAGCCGCGCGTATCTTGGAGAATTGAAACGGTCGGCGGGCCAATTTTCTACTTAACTCGATTTGCGTATTGACAAACAGTCGCACGGCGTGCAACGCCGCGGTTGCTAACCCACGGATTTCCCAGACGACCCGAAACAACCTCTGCCAAATACAGTTTAACACCGCTTGCATTTCAATGGGCGAGTGGCTCTTGAAATATTCCGCGCTTCTCGCTGAGCTGCGTTTTATGCCGCCGACCGACCCATCGAAATTTCGCATCTCCTCGCCGGCACCGATACAATGCAAATATTTTCGCGGCGCAACACTCTCCCGTTCGGGAGTGCCAGAAATCCGGCGGAAACGTTCCAACGAAATAATTCGTCATAGAAAAATTCACTGCGAGAAACATTTTGGTGTAACTTTAATCCTGGAAAGGTACTTTTGAAACTCTTAAAGAGGACATTCTACTTTGATCGATAGAAAAATGAAGCTATTTTGAGAGATTTTTGGGGAATTTTAGAAAAAATCTTTGGAAAAATCTTTTTGGAATTAATTAAACTATAATATTACACCCCAAAAAATTAAGAATAATTTTTTTAATTTGTTATAAATGTTTTTATAGTCATTTAAGAAATATGGCTTTTTAATAATTGTATAATGTAAGAGTTTTTCTATGGGCTGGTAATCTTTGGAAAAATCTTTTTGGAATTAATTAAACTATAATATTACACCCCAAAAAATTAAGAATAATTTTTTTAATTTGTTATAAATGTTTTTATAGTCATTTAAGAAATATGGCTTTTTAATAATTGTATAATGTAAGAGTTTTTCTATGGGCTGGTAATCTTTTGCAAAATAAAGATCACAAAGTTGTGGGATCCGAACATTGATGTTTGACTAATTTTCTGTTATTCTGAGGGTTGGTAGGTTTCTTCATAACTTGGCTCAATATTGATATATGCGATTGGAGTGCAAGAGTGAGGTGAAATGACAGTAGTAGAAAGTGACAGGGGAAGTGGTCAGGCTATGGTCAGACGGACAGACAGGTTCTATGACTCGCTGTAACTTTTCGCATACACGTTATTTGGAGAAACTGTTCCGAGAAGAATTGCTGAGATTAATGTGAATTTTTAGTTTGTAAACAAATTTGGAGGAGATTCCACGTTGGATAACGAATTAATTCATTTTAAGAGAGGTATAAAAGCTTCTGTCCTCCCATTCGAAAGCATTCGTGTCGGAAAGTTTACAAAAAGGCACAACGTCACAACATGAATTATTCCTAACGCTCTAGAGTCAGTGGAACTTTTTAACTATGCTTCGTTTAGATTTCCACGTACCTATTCACCGAGATATTGTTATGATTGCGCGTCGACAGCACTTGGAAGCAGTAGAGCGACAGCTGTGAAGTAAGGGAGAGTGCCACTTCAACGGTCTCAAAAAGTCTCACGCACATCAATATTCTAAGAACACTGTCCCAAAGCTTTCAGAGTTGTTCAAAATAAAGCTCCAAATCGTCAAAAATCAGTGAAGAATTGCAATCAAATTGAAGTTAAAAAATTTACCACATCTACCACAAAATTCTTCAAAATGCGGGCTTCTTATATACAATAAGATAATAATTATAATTGCAGTAGTTACAAGGAAACCCCAAGTTTACAGCTTCAAGTTTTCGAAACAAGAGTTTTGGTATTTTCAGGAGGAGGGGTGTAGGTAAGGTTTTCACACCGCTTGTACCGAAACCTCAAAGCTATAAACTTTGGAACTCTCACAGCTTTTACGACCTCCCTATATGCCTTCTAAGTATAGTACTTAGAAGGAGTCCCAAAGTTTACATCTTCGAGGTTTCAGAGCAAGAGGTGTGAAATTTTTTTGAGGAATTAAGGTACTGAGCTTAAGGTACAATGATTACAAGGGATATAACAAGGTTGTAAAAGTTGTGAGAATCCCAAAGTTGACAGCTTTGAGATTTTGGAACAAGAGGTTTGTCACTTTTTGAGGAGATAAGATTTTCCACTAGAGTGAAACCAAAAAATAAATATTGTGTAATTGTTTCCTAATAGTGAAAAAAACTTGCCTTTAATGATTCAGATTAAACCCCCAAAAGCAAGATTCTGCACTAAAAGAATTAAGGTGCCACAAGAACCTTGAAGTATTAAGTACCATTTTCTTTTTTTAAAGTTTTGTATATGCTAATTTTTTTATAATCTTAATACCTTCACTGTCCAGACCTCTATCATACCTACTCGTCTCTCATGCGTTCAACAAACTAACAAAACACTTAGTTTAAACATTTGCGTTTTGTCTATACAATACATATATCGTCACTCCTTCATCGCAGCAGCTTTTTTCAGCTGTCGGATAGCAGTCAGATAGGATACACTGCTAGGAAATCTAACGAGTAAGCTTCTTTTAAAAATACATGCTATCCTATGATAAAATAAAATTCATAAGCTCAACAAAAATAATAATTTTTAACAACCTTCCAGCACCCCAAAACATTTATTACTGAAGTTCAGATTTGGACAGCTTAAATACCATTATAAAAGGCAACTTTAGTCAACTATTAAAAGTCATGAATAATAAAAAGATTATTCCCATTTCATCCCATCTATTTCCACAACCCTTGCAAAACTGAATGCTGTAAGCTTCAGGATTCTCACAGGTTTTACCACCTAGCTATATCCCTTCTAGGCACTGTAAAGAAGTCTCGCAGATCAACCTATTACCCAGTGCCCAACGCGGAGCTCCCCCTTCGTTGCCTGGAACGGTCTAAAAGGGAGGGAACGTCCCCGAAAAGCCCAGTGGATTTGACCCAATTGGAGCAGCGCAGGCATGGGCAGCCGTAATAAAACGGTGACATGCCTGACGGTCCACGTCGGGCAAGGTTAACCGGCGACCCTCGAACTTATAAATAACCGCGAAATATTCCCTCTCGGAGCAACGCGCCACCTCCCCTACCAGCCATCTCCTTCGAGCGTCTCCGATCTAATTGGGAAGCGTTAATTGGATCGCCAACGGCCGTCTACGCTTCATCCGCTGTTTTCCGGCTTTCCCTGTCTAATCGAATCCGCGACAAAGGTCGGAGCGGGAATATCCGCGCGGCGAGCAACGTCCTTGTTACGATTCCCGTCACCTCTCATTGAATATCTATAATAGGTTGAAAAACAGAGACTCGGAAAATTGTAGAGCATTTAGTCGAGCATTGAACTGGCTGCACGATTGGTCACCTGATTATTTTAGAGAGCTCGGATTCAATATTAAATTGAATGTTTATATCTTTTTGAAAATTGCAGTTGATTTTTGGTGTTGAGAATTAGGACCGTTTTTGGGGACTCTTGTTTTATAGGCGTGGTTATTTTTTGAAAATGGGTTCGAGTATTGCTTTGAAAAAATATGGGCGATGCTAGACTCTTCGTGAGGGAAGCCGACTTCAGGCGCAAATTAAAGTAGAATTGACGGCCTTGTAGGAAGAGGGGTGCAGCTCCAGCTTTACTAACTTCGAGGAAATTAGAAAAAACTGTTTTTAAATTACTGCTTTAACACTAATTAAGAGGAATATGTTTTCACAGAATAAGTAATAGTTATTAAGAGTTGATAAGTTTTTATTTCTATTTTTGGCCAATTTTTTAAATTTGGAGCATTTGTATTATGCAGAAGAGTAATGGGTGCGGATTCAAAATTTGTGATAAATCGCTCGTTTATTATCGGATCTGCTTCAAACGACGTAGATTTTTTTACATATGTTACACGTCGTAACTCGAAAAATGTCAAAAATGGGGTTGCAAAGTCCGCAATGCTAATTATTGAGGTAACTGAATTTTCTAAAGTATGAGAAATATGTGAAGGTGGTGGAAGAATAATAATGGCCATGGGTCAGACGAGAATAGGTCAGAAATATCGAGGATCGGAATGGTAGCCTTGCTCGGAATGAAAGCTGTTAGCGACGGGCAAATCTGTTTGGTGTTACAAGACGCGAGTTTTACGTCACGGCGGCGCAAAATTCCTGCGAGCGAGCGTGGAAACATCCGAGTAACGGGAATTTCCATTTTCACTGTGCAGAGTGACTCGTGATTGCGTGGCAAATTTAATTGAACTCGAACTTCAAGGATCCAATCGTTATTAAAAGCCTTCAAGAACGAATACTTAATTGAAACCTTGACGTTCCATCGTTCTTATGCGTCTACGGCGGAATCCTTATAAAATGCGGCAGTAATTTGCCATTTTCTCGTTACGAATTTCATCAGTCGACATCAAACGCTCCTTACCATAAAAAAACGTAAAAAACACTTCGAAATTTCAATTCGAATCAAATTATTTGACCCTCCGTGGCCACACCTTATAATCAGAAATTGGTCACATGGGGTTCACATTTTTGAGTTACCATTTTCGTATTTTTGAATCTTTTAACTTTTGAGTTAATAATTGTAAATTCGTAATACTCATAAAATCATGCTTTAATAGTCCTTGAAATTTAAGTTTGAAAAGATTGTTGTGGATAAATGTGATTTTTTTTTAAATTTACCATTTTTTAGATTTTATTATTAAGGTGTACAAATTTACAGAAATATTGGCAAATACATTTCCGGGGCTACGATACACTCCGTGTCACCACGACGGGTCGAACTCCACCTAAATATAACTTCTGAAGCTTCATTTCTATATACATATTTACATTCAAGCTACTGCCGTTATTATTAACACTTCGACTGCCAAGACACTTATAGTAACAGTAAACACTGTCGCATCCTGCCGGAATATGAAAATTGAATTATGAACAAAATTCTCATTCCTCTCGAGACTTCGTTGACACTCTGGGTGTGAGCCACCCACAAACTTTTTTCCAAAGTTCAATTATTATTTTTTTCTCAAAATAGTATATCTGAACAATAACTCTGTAGATTTTTAGCTTCTACTATTGAAATTTGCAAAATTTAGAATTCTTTGAAGATTTCCCTCGCCTTTTCTCCACATATAGAAATCTAGAATTTTTTACAAAAACTGTGATAAAATTTCAATCAAAATACAATTGTCCCATGATTTTTTTCATAACGATTGGATTCTTTAAATAAAACTGACAGTCGTTCAAAAATTGCTCAGGGTGTGAGACACCTAGGTATGTCAAAGTTGATCGAAGAAGAGTTGTGTCAACGAGTTAAACTAATTTTTCTAACTTCGACCTAATTCCTTTAAATTCTACAACTTTGGAAACACGATGAATAGTGGTACGAATCAGTCCTATCCGCAGGAGTCGAAGTCCTAACTAACCCTTCAAGTGCTAAGACTCGAATAGTAACCGCGCGCCACGTGCGCGAGTCCTGCAGTAGTATTTGTCAACCATAACCGCCACACGCCTAAAGGCGTTCACCGCAGGAGCTCTACCGATTGAACGGATACACAAATACATCCTTCCATAGCACTCAAAGAATTAATTCCCTTAAATTTCTGACTTTTTTAGACTTACGGAATAAAGTCCGTTTAACTTTTGTCTACACCGCATGTTTCTTGCGAGCAATAATCGCGATCTTGCAATTTTAATTCATCAAATTACATACTCCTGTCTGTCAATCGACTGGTCTTGACAGTTTTTGGAAAAGTCACGACACATGGTCGAATCGATCGCGCGGCCGAAAGGAGCGGCGTAAAATCGAGGCACGTTCGCGTGCCTATTTTTGCGAGCGCCTTCTCAGCCCGGTTTGTTGAGCTTCCGCTGCCAAGAGTGACGTCCACCAGCGGGGACAGATGTCGGCGAGGGGTGTTCGCGTTCCCAGTGAAACAAACACGCCTCTGCTCGCGGACGATTGTCGTTCCGCGTTACCGAAGCTGAAGCTGTGTGCCGCTCCTCCTCGGCCCACCGATCGGTTCTCCACCGATCCAGCCGATCACCGTGTTGCTGCTGGGACCCGCGGAATTTCCACGCTTCCTGGCGATCTGCCAGCCGGCTCGCGCGTTCCCTCGAATCATTAACTCGTCGTATTTGCAGAGATTTTTGCGTGGGGAACCCTGCATCACAGAGCACCCTGGGCGACAGTCATTGGGCGTCTTATCATTGTCGTTGAACGTTCATTCCAAGTGGGACGTTGTATAGAGTTTCCGCGTCGATTGGAATTGCTGCTTCTTCGTAAATGCGATGATAGGGTATAATAACGGGTTATTGGCTGCGACATGTGTTTTATGTAAACCTTGACAATTATCTGCATGTGGTGTGTGATGTGGATGTAGTCCAGAGTGTTAAGGACGATTAATAATAATAATAAGAAGAAGAAGAATAAGAATAATAAGAATAATAAGAATAATTAGAGTAATAAGAGTAATAAGAATATTAAGAATATTAAGAGTAATAAGAGTAATAAGAGTAATAAGAATAATAAGAATAATAAGTATAAGAAGAATAATAAGAATAATAAGAATAATAAGAATAATAAGAATAACAAGAATAATAAGAATAATAAGAGTAAGAATAATACGAATAATAAGAATAATAAGAATAATAAGAATAATAAGAATAACAAGAATAATAAGAATAATAAGAATAATAAGAATAAGAATAATACGAATAATAAGAATAATAAGAGTAATAAGAATAATAAGAATAATAAGAATAATAAGAATAATAAGAATAACAAGAATAATACGAATAATAAGAATAATAAGAATAATAAGAATAATAAGAATATTAGGAATATTAAGATTAATAATAAGAATTATTTATTAATATATATATTTGATATTGCTATGCTATGTTTCTTTTAAGAACCCTTTTTTATTTGATAAATTTAATTTTGTTGATTACCGTTGTATTTTGAATAAAGGATAATAGCCAAATATGGAATAGAGCCATTTTTCAAATTCTGACAAATGAATATCTAGAAAACGGCTATCGGCTATCTCACTCGCTCACGTTAGCAGCGCACAAGTTGTCACTCGTCACTCGAGCGAATGTCAGTGACGCGACAGTATCGTTTTATTTTGCTGCTGCTCGGAAAATTTTGACGGTGCGCAAATTCCATGTATTTTTCGTATTTGTTATTATTTCCCCATCCTTATTTGTTTTCTTTTGTTATCGTTGGCATATCTGCCTCTGATATTAATAAATATTTGTGCAGCTATGCGATTTTATTTAAAAATAAATCTTTTCCATAGAAATGGACCTATTCCATATTAGTTACAATTTAAAATTGTTCATAGCGTTAGAAATATAAGACTGCTCTTAAATCGAGCGTAAACATATAACAGAATATCCACAAAAATCTTTTATTCGATGCGATTGACTTTGCAAAAACGGCGTTTTTCATTGAAAAAAACAAAATGCTACTCCATATTTCGCTACTTTCCTCTAGCGTTCTAGTAGATACTACACGCGTCACTTTATTGCACCGAAAATGCTGCATAGACTGCCACCCATTTCGCCTTTCATCGACAGCGCGAACACCGCCGCCGGTTCTGCAGGATGTAATTAAATTTTGTAACGCTTAGCAGGCGTAAATTTAATTAGCAGCTGCTAAGCTTTATTAAACGCAATATGCTGATAAAATCTCAGCCTCGCCTCGGTGCAATCATTGAAACGGAATAACGGTCTCCTTGAAAGCTTGAAGACGCGCGGTAATATGCTTTCCCAAATGAAATACAATTTTAGACACTTCCCGCTCGCCTCTAGTCTACGAAAATGTGAAAAAGAAAGCTTGAAATGTGACAAGTAACAAAACTGGTGTAATCTAACAAAAAGGAAATTCAATTTTAAACTTCCTCCTGGCCACCAGTGTATTTATTACATAAAAGAACAAGACACTCGCATTTTTACCACCTAATGAATTTTATTGAATTTGCATTAAAAATATTTTCATCCTTTCAACTTGGCTCACCCCAAGATTAAAGCCTGAGTGCGCCACGGATTCGAAGTGCTTCCTAATGGAGGCATAATTAATTTTCCATTCAATTCTATTAACTGTTGCACCACAAAAATTCAATGCAACAAGTGATGTTATGTCAAATGAATTTAAATTGAAGAAAATTAATTTTTCCTTTAAACTGAAAAAAATTAATTTGTCTTATCTTATATGATTAGTACAGCCAATTCGAATACATTACTACTAGTAATTCAATTTCGCAAAAAGATGTGGATTAGTCCTTTCCCGTTCTCAACGCGTCAATTATGAAACAGTGATGTTAATAAAATACGTGTACCGTGGATATTTAACTGGAAAGCTACTTTGATCCCCTCTTACGTCTTTCACGAGTGATTCCTTCGTGGAAACTAACGCTGAGAGGCGGAGATAAGGATCGAGGGCAACTGCGTTCGCGTTACAAATGATTATATTTCACTTTATGTTACAAAAGGAATCTCTAATGCGGGTAATGCCCCGGCTAGTTTAAATAACGTTCGACAGATCAGACGTGGTGCCCGGACCACCATGTAAATAAGTGTCGCTGAACATCTACTTAACGTCTACCTATGGATAATCTAATTAACACGACCGACGCTCTCGTCTGACCAAATTCTTCTGCCCTCCTCTTTCGGTTTCTTCAATAAATGTGCGCGATGGGGCAAGGGGGTGACTCGCGAGTACACTACGAACGGTTTGGGGTTTCGGTTCGCTACGATACAAGTACGTTTCACAATGGTATTAAATGCGCACGGCTACTGGAGAAAATATACGAGGTCGCTCGAAAATATAAGTCGTCGATGAATAATTATTCAGGCGTCCCGGTTGCCTTGTACGTCGAGAATTCCATATTGGCGTAACGCTAAAGTGCATTTACAAGTATGTACAATGAGTTCGGGTCCGTGCTCGAGTACGCTGTCGGAGCGAAGCCAATGCTCCTTCGTTCGAATGTCGATCAACGGGGAAGACCGGTATCGTTATCCAGTTTCTGGGAATTTTCTCAAGTCGTTTCGTTACAGCCGGAAAAGAATCAACTGATCGTTCGGTTTAGATGAGCTTAGGTACGGAGTAAATAATGGGTGGGTAAACCTTTGGGGGTGCTTAACTAGGCTGTTGCGAATATCTGAATATTCTAAGTATTCGAATATTCGAATACCAGAAAATTCGAATTTGAGATTCGAATACCAGAGAATTCTAATATTCTAATACCACAGAATTCGAGTATTGAAATACCAAAGAATTAAAATTTGAGATTCGAATACCAGAGAATTCGAATTTGAGGTTCGAATATTTGAATACCAGAGGATTCGAATTTGAAATTCGAATATTCGAATATCAGAGATTCGAATTTCAGATTCGAGTATTCAAATACCAGAGAATTCAAATATTCTAATTCCACAGAATTCGAGTATTGAAATACCAAAGAATTCGAGTATTCAAATACCAGAGAATTCGAGTATTCAAATACCAAAGAATTCAAATTTGAGATTCGAATACCAAAGAATTCGAATTTGAGGTTCGAATGCCAAAGGATTCGAATTTGAGATTCGAATGACAAAGAATTCGAATTTGAGGTTCGAATACCAAAGAATTCGAATTTGAGGTTCGAAAATTCAAATAACTAAGTATATTCGACTAATTGGGAGTATTCAAATATTCTAACATTATTCAAATATTCAAAGACATTATTCGCATTCCAAATTATTCGAATTATGGAAAATTAGTCGAATTATTCAAATATTCGAATATTTACAGTTCTATGCTTAACCTTCCGCGAACCATATATGGTGCAATAAACCCCAGCGGTTTTAAAACTTCTGTAATTTATTTCCAAAATATACGCAATCCACATTTTTATTAAAATGATATATTTGTAGAAAGATAACATTCAGGGTAAAATGAATCCTACATGGTTCAGGGCGTGATTATTATTCACCAGATTCGCGGAGGGTTGAAGAGGCACGAAATGAAAGGCTGAAGAGCTAAAGTATTCCAATGGGGTGAATAAAGCTCAGTAACCCTGAAGAGACTGTTGACTTTCCAGAACCTAGTAAGCCTTGAAACGTAATTAACACTTCATCCCTGATTTTATTACCGAACTCAACCCTTGTGATGCCATTCCACTAGCTGAGAACTACAACGCGATGAATCTGATTACACCTGAGAGCTACAACTCTTTAAATCGCCTACATGTCAAGATATAGTGACTAACAATTTCTCTCTGAATGTTTACAATTCCCTTAAAAATCTACTGGCACCAAAAGGGCTAAAGTTCGTTCCGCTACGTCCCTACTTCCAACCTAACAGCCTTCGCCGTTGAAAGACACTCTCGATGAAAATGGCGAGGAATAATAGTCGTAGAAAAGAGCATAATGGGGGTGAAGGTGGTCTTTGGCTTTCTAAATGCAACGTGGCCCCTGTTGAGGTACAAGAGACACAGAAACGTCCCCGAGGACGTCTCGACTCTTCGGGAACACGGCTACACTCGGGGCCATTTCACGCGACAGTCATATTTCAGACACACTCACTCGCTTCGCCATCCTCTTCGAACCACTGCCGCCTCCAGCGAGTGGATAAGTCTGAAATACTAGTCGCCAACCACGGAGGCATCGGTTTTGTGAAAAGGGCCCAGACTGTGACGTCGCTTGAACCCGTCGCCCTGCTTAACTCTTCCACGGTCGATTAATCGAGTGGCTCTCCAGCACAAATTACGGTCGGTTAAATCGCTTATCCTACGGCAATTACAGCTAGTCTTGCTCGGCACGCGAGCATTCCTTTACTCCTAACGTTCATTATAAATACGATCTAAGCGCACGACCATTGCCAGGAAGTCGGTCAGAATTGGGACGCAATCATAGCTTTTATGGAAGCCTTGAGCAAATCTGCCCGCCAGTATCCCCCGGTATCCTAATCCACCATCTCTACCCTCTCGTTTGCCCGCTGGCGGGCAGACTCCGATGTTTACACTCTTAACAATTCCTCTTACACGAACTTTCGTTTCTCTCCGTTACACCGAATTTTCGTTCACGATCATCCCTCGTCGCGGATGCAAAAATATAATGGTACATTCTTTTTCTTTTCGATACAACGTTAAACGATATCGATCATTTAGATAATTTCTTTTTCTCTTAATCGTATAAGCTCGATGAAGGATAGATAGAAGAGGCGCTCGTTATCGTTTCACTCGAGGCGCGAGTCGGGGACATTTGGAACGTTTGTTTTCGTCGCGATAGCAGAATGTGCTTTTCTTGTTAGTTTCTTTTTGGCGCTTTTAAAGATTTCCGCTTGTGTGGACAGCGGTTGTTATTGTCGGAGATGAAATCGTTTGTCGCGAAAATAATTTTCCTCTTTGAATTGGAGATGTAAATATTCGAATAGTCCAAGTATTCTGAGTATTTGAATAATTCTGAGTATTTGAATAATTCTGAGTATTTGAATAATTCGAAGTATTCGAATCATTCGGAGTATTCGAATCATTCGGAGTATTCGAATCATTCGGAGTACTCGAATCATTCGGAGTATTCGAATCATTCGGAGTACTCGAAGCATTCGGAGTACTCGAATTATTCGGAGTATTCAAAGCATTCGGAGTACTCGAAGTATTCGGAGTACTCGAATCATTCGGAGTACTCGAATCATTCGGAGTACTCGAATCATTCGGAGTACTCGAATCATTGGGAGTATTCAACTAATTCGGAGCATTCGAATCATTCGGAGCATTCGAATCATTCGGAGCATTCGAATCATTGGGAGTACTCGAATCATTCGGAGTACTCGAATCATTCGGAGTATTCAACTAATTCGGAGTATTCAAATGCTTCGAAGTGTTCGAGTTTCGGATTGCACCGAAAACGAATCTAAACTTTCCAAAAACAAATACTGTAAAGGCCAATATGAAAAGAATTTCACGCTAAAGTGTGAAAAAATATTTCATATTCAAATTCCTATTCCGTATAATTCGAAATTCGATCACTCCGAATATTCGAATACCCCTAATTATTCGAATAATATGCGAATCTCAAATTTGAATTCTACTGGTATTCGAATATTCGAGTACTTAGAATATTTGAATATTCGTAACAGCCCCACTTTGAATTCTATCTCCCTCGATTGGATGCATCGAATAATTCATCATCGTCGAAGTAGATCGGAAAGAAGTTTTAAGCCGCGAGCATCCCACGCCGCTTGGAGGAGCATGGAAGAAATACTCATGGACGAAATGGAGCTTCGCGATCCTAATCATAATCTTCTCCTTTGATACGACAACGCGGTCGACCACCTTTTTTCCGAGAACAATCGTAATAGTGAGAAAGAGGACATGTTCCACGACAGAGTAACGTCTACGAGGAGCTTCGACGATACGTATATAAAGTGGAGGAACTTTGTGAAGGACGTCAAGTGCGTGAAGGACAGTACGATCCCTCGGAAGGACAGAATGTCTTTGGCAAAAGTCACTTATAGAGTTGCGCTCTGGCGAGAGAATCTCGTTCGTTCCGTGTCGCAAAAATCTCTTCTACTTCTAGCGTTCCCTTTGGAAGTTCGTACAATCATCGAAATGCAATTGCATTCTAAGCCTGTAATTTAAACTTGAAGTCTTTGAGGCCCGATTCTTCTCTAACAAGGGAAGCTCCCCAAACAGGAGATTCAAAAAATTACAAAATTCTATTTTCCTTCCCAAATTCACTCTAAGTTGATGAAACTCACCCTTAAAAACCCAGATAATTTCCGATTTTCTGTTATAACTCGCGAACTATGAATCATCAAATAATAGTCCTAATTAAAAAAAGTAACTTTTATCCAAAAACTTATTTTCTATCTCTTACATATCCCCAGAGTTTCATAATTTTGTGAATTCGCAGGAAGATCTTCCCTTGTAAGTATAGATGTCAATTTGATAGCGTTGATATCAGTTTGATGATGTCGCAAATGAGTTTTCCGCGTTGCTTTGGCAGTGTCAACATAGGTTTGCCGGTGTGAGTATTTGTTTGGCGACGTTGATGGCAGTTTGATGCTGTAGGTGTTGGTTTGATGTGTCAGCCTTGGTTTGATTGTAATCAGTACAAAATGATACAGAATAACGAAGTAATACTATAAAAGAGATCAGGCTGCAAAGACTTGCTACACTACGATATACAATATTGCGATTAATTTTTAACATTTTTAAAAACGACAGACAGAAACTCACATCTCTTATTTTCGGTTACGAACGGTCTCCTCTCGCCTTGTGAACAGCGCGGACGGCAAGGCAAAAAGTCGAGGACGAATTTCTTTACGTTAAGGACGAAGTCGGAAGGAGAATACCTAAACTAACGGTCGTGATAAAGAATAATCGAGAAACGAAAGAATTTCTTATTTCCGTTTCGTTCCTGGCAATGGTGTGGGGTGAGGGGAGGAAGGGACGGTGGTTGAGGCTGGCTCGGTTTATGGACACAAATTAGAACCACCTGTGTCTATCGATAACAATTCAGCCTAAATAAACAGTAAAAATTCAAGAGAAATTCCGAATTTACCGAAACTAACATCGTCTATCCTTTCCAACGCCCGTATGGGGTATTTAAAGAATCCTAATTAACCGCGCCGACGCACGTAACGGAAGAGATAATTAACATAAAAAAATGTGTAATACAAAAGAGAAGTGTAATCGCTAAGTTTTATTCCCCCGGATTTTTCAGATAATGTCAACTCGAGTCAGAAGAAAGAAACATAAACAAGGACTTCGGCATCTGATTAGATTCGTAGACACAGGCAATAGTGTTATTATATGGTATAAATATAATAATAATGACAACTGATCAGTTAATTGATAGTCAATGAACGATCGATAAATTCTCTTTAGGTACTCATCTGGATTCCGCGATGAAGCCGACAGCAATATCGCAATAATTAATATACAATTGTAATATTGTTCGTAATAATAAAGATAATAATACTAATAGTGCTAATAACAAATTTGATTAAAGACGGTTCACGATAATCGTACATTGATGACGTACACATGCAGGATACTTTGTGTCGTATAAATATCTCGCCGCGTCTCAGTGAAATAAATATCGTTACAATAAAAGCGTAAACTCGTTAAATATTTCTGTAAATATTCTGTAAATATGCCGTTGAACATTCAATACAGCAGATGTAAAACGTCGGAAATTATTTTATTCGTAAAAAAATTTGTAAAGTATATATCCTAAGAATGTCTCACGCATGTACGTATAAAACAGTATTTAAATATCCTGCATAATGTACCAAGCACGTGGTGCTTGAATCTCTACGAAAATACCACACGCACACGCACGCCTGCACACTTCGACGGTTCATCGAAAAATTCGAAAATTCTAATTTCAGAAAAATTAGTCTTATTAGTGATTCTCGCAGAGACACGTTAGATGCACATAAAACTCTTTCCATGTAAACCTTATTTGCATGTACTACAAATAAGCATCAATGCCATTTGTTTATGCTCTATCTCTCTCTCTCTCCCTTCTCTTCATTTACTTATCTCGGTAACATTCTGCTTTCGGCAGAACAGAAATGAAAAGATGGTAAACGGAGAGCAACAACGAAACTAGCTTTATGTTAACAACAAATGTACAAATCAACAGACGCATAAAAATTCAAGGGACAGCAAAAGAAAGCGGCGTGAATTATATACAGTCGCTTCCGGTTTCAGAATTAATAATTAGTCACTCACGCGAACAGCTGCGCCGAAATTTACAAAATATCTTCGGATCGTGTTAATATCATACAATTGGTCAATATAAAAAGCGTAGATGCTGGTTCCGAACGGAAAGATTGTTAAAATATATATATATATAAATAGAGATAAATTAACAACAACTAAAAATGCAATAATAAATCTATATTTAATATAGCAATAATGCTAATAATGTTATAAATACGATAATAAAAAGCTGCCAAATTCAATAAAATTGAATTAAAGCCTATTTAGGCCAAGTTCCATGATCAGACTATAAAATCTTCTATTTCTTGGAAATAATGAAAATTGTAGAATACTATGGTACAATAATAGTCTACCGAAAGGGACGTTAAAATGCCACATACCAGAAAGATAACGAAAGAAAAAGGAAAGCTGCCTAAACGAAAAGTAAAAGGAACGCGTGTAGACGGTGAAACGACGTTTGCCTCTTTTTAACTGCACAATGGTTGTTTATCTGAGACGCTACTAGGAGAATGGGTCCCTAATTCCGTTATTTCTCTACTCTGTACTTTTCAACTCTAAAAACGTCTACGGTTTTCCATTCTACTTTGATTATAAACGCTACTGTCGCGCACAATAATATTGTCTCTATGGTATGCAATGTAAAATTCTCGTTTATCTCGTTCGTCTACCTAAAAAACAGTATACGTTCGCTTTACCATGCATCCCCCATTAATACGAAACATCGTCATCGGTATCATATAATTATTATAACCATATGAACCATCCATGCAGAATACTCTCTATGCGATTACAGTGGTACTCGACATTATCATACTGGAAAAATGTAAAATCTCACTACCGAAAGAATTGCGATTGCTAAAGACCGTAGAAACAAACACGTACATACACAATTGAACTGTCCTTCTTAAAAAGAAAGAGTAATCGATTAAAAATCAATACATTGGATATCAATAAACGACTTGGCCGCGGGAATGCGTAAATAATTCGCCGCGGATAAGCCTTTGAGCACAGAATGTTTCGCCCATTCCGTGGTAGTCGCACCGAACAAAAAACTCTTGCAACCGAAATACATTCTATACTTGGCAGGCATCTTTACTAACAACATTGGTAACAGAAGGCAGAGCTTTCTAAAAACCCTACGATATGGAGCAATATCGATGCAAGAAACTATGAACATTTCCAAGCTTTCCAAAATCTCCTGCTTCACGTCCGCGAGCTATCCGAAAGCTTCTCTTCGCGACGAGGATAACGCGTTCATTATCTGTCCGAATTTTGTAAAAATATTCTCGTGACGAAGTACAAAAACGATGCCCTGTACCATCTCTACTCTTATGTCTACAAATTACCTGGCGAGTCGCGCGGAAATAGTGTATGTGTCTGTGTCTGTGTATGTGTATGTGTGTGTGTGTAACGTTCGAGAGCTCAGAGGCGCGTGTAAGTTTTCTGAGCCACGTAGTTTGACGATGAGCAGTAAAAACATTGAAAAGTTCAAAATCCTCGTCTTTCTCAGAATATCTTGCTCCACATCTTCATCATTTTCTAGAAGAAATCTCTGCCTAAGTGTGGACGGTTCGTCTGTTGTGTCAGTCGCGCTCTACCTCGTCCGTTCGCGCTGGCTGCGTGCCTTCGTGTGTTTCGCAGCTCTCTATCGACTTCTAATTCCTCCAGCTTCATCGTCAGACCAAGCTTTTGCTGGACCGCGAGCCGCAAAAGCTGGTTCAACGTTTTCCTGTCGTCCTCTGCGGCGGCGAGCTGGCGCTGGAGCTCGTCGACCTGGGTCACGTATTCTTCGCAGCGTGCGGCGAACATGGCGCGCAGACCTGAGAAGTGTGGTTAGCAGGTATTAACACCAAATACAGGTAGAACACAGAGGGAAAGTATGGGGAGAGCATAATGGCACATTAGAGAGAAGCGACACATTAATCAGAGACTAATCGTCAGTCATTAACAGTTAAACAATTGTTTTGCTTCGATAAATAGCAGCGCAATGAATTATGTGGTTAATGAAACGTAAAGAATAGTTGCGATAGTATGTTCTCCTATGAAACAAAGCAATGTCGCTGATAGCAAACTCCCAGTGCAACCGCGAAATCGATTGTTGCGCAACTTGTTACAAGCAATAAGACAGACATGAGTGCTGATTCGTGTTAGTTTGTTAATGCGACGATGTTAGTAAAACAAAATAGAAAAAAGTGGATAGATTAACTATGTCACGCTGTGTGAACTAAGTACTTCAAATAATTCTAAAGAATACAAACAATAACTCAAGTATCACTAACATCTAAAGCTAAGTCTGTACATAGCTACAAACTTAATTACAAATTTTACAGCCGACTTACTTGAGAATGTCGCGGCATTTTCTTTCAGCATCCTAAGCTCGTGCCTCAGCTTCAACATGGTCTCGTTAACGATGCTCTTCTCATTCTCGTATTTGCTCTTCAAGTTCGTGAGCGCCACTTCAGCGGTGTTCTTGTTCGACTTCAATACCGTCCTCAAAGTCGCGATCTGCTCGCGCTTAGCGGACAGCAAAGCCTTCAGCCTCAGTACTTGTTCCTGCAGATCCGCTACTTCAGCCTTGTTCTCGCCTACAAATCCTACATCGCATTCTACAACACACAAAGGGAAGATAGAATGCCACGAATCGTGCGATTAAGTAAACCAGAAGAAATTCAAGAAAAATATTCCAAACTCACGCTCGCAAACGCTGCACACGTTCGATTGTATTCCCTTGGCCTTCGAAAGTACAATCGTGTGCTCCACCGCGCTTCGCAGATGTTTTATTTGATCCAACGCGATTTCTATATGCTTCGCTATTTCTTTCGCTTTAGTCAAATTCTCCAAGTCCGCGATCTGGATATCAGTCTTGAACAAAGTTCTGCACCACTCTATCTTTCCGCTCTCCTCCTCCTTCTCAGGAACGATCTTCTCGTGATCGAGGACCACGCGCGAAGGTATTTCTCCGTTAACGGTGCAGACGTGATGATAGAGTTGAGCGAGCTCGTCGGAGATATTCTGCAAGTCGTTCTGCGCGGACTCGGAGAAACCACCGGCCTCCACTGCGAGTTTCGAGAGAGTAGCGATATCAGACTCGAGTTGCATGCTTCTTTGCTCTGTGTCCAAAAGCTGAAACGTAATACAGAATTTGTACAACCGTGTTCTGCTTATTCGCTAAAAACTTTCTCGTGTGTCGCATATTCATTAGAATTCCGTGTGTATCAGCTTCAAAGCTTTCGTCGTAGAGACAGATTTCGTGATTCAAGGAAACGATGCTTGACGGTCGTAGTAATTTTGCAAGACTGTACAAGAGACATAGTGTGTCTGTTTGATCATCGTGCAAACAGGCTCTGCGAGTTTAACTCATGCCACGTTAGATGCAAGTGGAACAAGTGGAATAACAGTGTCCACTGAGTTCTCGTTCCTAAGCACATTCTATTTTAATGCCACAGTGCACAGCGACTGAGATCCGTACATTTGTTCGAGCATTCGATAAGAACATTCATATAGACGCAGGATGTATCGACCCATTTGTGAAGACGATAACACGGCGGAGCTCGTAGATATCTTTCACAAAGGAGTCCGCGAGTTATGAATCGGTGAAATGTTCGACAGTAGATACAGCGGTATGTATAGTTAAGGATATGAAGATATCAGAAGCAATAAAAGACGGGCTGCTTTTGTTAGGACACTGAGAAGCGATCTGTACGGATGATTAAAGGAGCCAAAAGACAAATTGTTATTAAGTAATTGGTATATACGTCAAAGTGACCACACGTTCCAACCTTTTGTCGAAGGCTCTTCTCTGACTCGGGGATCTGAAACGCCATAATTTCTATTCAAAGTCTAAATTTTGAATGTTAATCGTCGTTGCGTCAAAGTCACAGTTAACTCTCGTCAACTCCGCGTATTATTCTCAGTGGAAACTTAACGAATCAGTAACTTACACTTCTCTCTCCCTCGTCATAATCTCCGCAATAATGCTGTTTACGAATTTATGGGATGAAAAAGAATGCGTGAAAGTGCAAAGAAATTGTATACCTTGTTTCTAAGATTCGTTAATTCCGTTCGTAATTGCTGCGTCGAATCGGATATAGTTAAACCATTCTCTAAATCAGCCAAGTCCTTTCGCAGCTGATTTACTTCGCGTGCGGACATAGTGCTCCATTGATGGTACTGCATAATTACCTAGGATAAAGCGTAAATAATAAATAACATTTGGTTACATAAATAACTGATAATTCCGTGTTTTAAAATATTTCGCGTGCATACTTGATTCAACTTATCCAATGTCGTTTCTTCGGTTTGCTTCTCGGGCAAATTGGAGTGAAGGTGATGCAACGATTGCACATGGGCTGCTAATTGCACAATACGCGCGACAAACGACTGTAACTCATTCTGACTCTTTTCAACCGCATACTGCGACTCTCGCAAGTTTTGTGTCACGTGGGCCTTCTCGGACTCCGCCAGTTCTAACTGTTTCTCCAGTTTCTTCAGCTCGTTTATGTGAATTTCAGAGAATAGATCTACTTGCTTGTCGGTGGCAGAGGTGCCTGGTTCTTGGGTCTTCAAGTCCGCTTCGATTCTACGCAACGCAGGGGAATCATCCTCCCCGTCGCTGCATATCGTTTGATCTTCCGTGATCCCTCTAATCGAAAGCGCAAGGTTGCTAAGGTTGTAAATTGATTCGCTATTAATTCTCTGATCCAACTCCTTCTTAAGAGCATATTTCGCTTCGCGCTCAGCTTGCAAAGACTCCAGCGCTTCCTCCATTTGCTTCTCAGCGATCTTCTTTAAATTCATCAGCTCTTCGACTTGACTATTCAAAAGCTCCACATCCTCCGTTAGTCTCCTTATCTCATGCTTGGCACCTTCGAATTCCACCTGACTGGAGCGCAAACCAGACACCTGTTTCTGCAACGAAATATTCTCGTCCTCCAATTCAGAATAATCCTGGAGGAGTCGTGCTTCCCGAAATCTACATTCGCGTAGCATAGCGCGCAAAGATTTTCTCTCCGTCTCCGCTTGCTGGTGATCTTTCCCGACCTCCTCACGCTCCTGCAGCGCGTGGTCGCGTTCCGCCTGCACGCGTTCCAGTTCATGGCGCAACTAAACGAAAGAGTACCATATCAGAGATATACAAACATATAAATGATTTCTTATGCATCTCTCTTCGGAGGTAAGCTACATACTTGCTTCGTTTCATTTTCTAACTCGATAATTTGTGTTTGAAGAGACGTCTCTCGCGCGGCGCTTTCATGAAGTAAACTCTCTTCCTGCTCTATGCCACTTTTCGTAGTTAATTTCGTAGTCGTCTGGAACTTTGCTAATGCCTGTGAAAATATAAAAACCAAATATCGATTTCAACAACTTTTTACCGATATCTTCTCGTCGCAATAACAAATAACTCTTGCTCGCCATTGGTAAATAAACTTTCATCGAGGTACTCGTTTAACCGACTTCTCTGAAATAACGAGCTGAATTTATAGCGCATGAAGAAACGCAAAGTATGTAACTGTGAGTTAGAAGCGTGCTCTGATCCCATTTAGTTTAATTTAATTAGTTTCATTTAATTTCATGCAGAGGCGATCCACTGCTTAATAAAGATCATTCTCGTGGAATGAGAGAATCTTTCACGATGTGATTTATATAGTTACTCTATTTACAGCAATTATATAGCAGCAACGTACAAATACGGTAAATTGAAATGCGGTTTATACGTATTTGAAAAGCATTTTTGATACTCCACTTGCAAGCTTCTCCCTCGATCGTTCCTCAACGTTTTCTCACCAATTAAATTGCGACCGATTTCCTCTAAAACGTTGCCTATTAATCGCTCAACCATAAATTTAGTAAATACATAACTACACGTTCTATAACTTACTTTCCATTTTACCCTTCTTTTCCTCTAAAAACCTTCACCAAATGAATTCCTCGATTTCTTTACAATCGCGTCTAAACGTCACGCAGACTTAAAAATCACACCCCATCGGCGGTAAGAAAGAAATGTCTGCCTAACGTGTTAATTGTGTCCAAGCACAAAGTAATTACAATACATCGAACGTGTCCCCGTTCGTGACGAGAGTTTCGAAAGGGACTTTAAAATTGCCAGCAGTGAATTTAAGTAGCTGTCGCGAATGATGTTCCCGGCACATTGACAAGCAGGCGATTCACGTGCGATCGGAGTAAGCAAAGAAGATCGAGCTAACCTCTTGCGTGATCTCCAACTCGTGTTTCGTGTTTTCGTAGAGGGCCTCGAGATCGTTGCATCTTTGCTGCAGGCCGGACTTCTCCTCGAGCAAGGCGAGACCGTATTGAGCGGACTGTATCTTCTCCGTGGACGCCAAGTCCAACTCCCGGGAGAGCCTCTCGATCTCGATCCGGAGGTCTTCTATCGTAACACCGTCTGTCGTGGCCATTGCTGCCGCGCGCACCGTACAATATCACTTCGCTCCTTTCCCCGTCGAATGCGTCCTCGTCGTTACCGCGAATATGTCGGAACATCGGCGGCCGTCATGTACTTCGAATACGAGAGCATCATGCGGATAAGCCTCTGACGCGGTCCCCTTTGCGTGCCCGTTTTCCAAAGCCTTCACATCATCCGCGGACGACTCGCGACCGTTTGACAGACGTGAGTTACGGGCGGGGAGGGGCACGCGGGGGGGGGGGGGACGAGGAGGGGGAGATCGCACGAACCGGATACATTGTTTCCTTCACGTGTTCCGTGTTCCCAGATTCTCGTTCCGCGATTCCAACTGTGATTCCAACCGTTCCTCGGTATATAGCACACCATGATGACCACGCCGACACGTTCGTGTACGTGCGACGCGATTATTTTCATCGAATAATATCGCAGCGATCCTCATTCGTTTGGAACGGATAATTAAAATGGGAATTTCTCGTGTCACATTCGTACATATTTCAGCGTTATTATTTATTCATTGTAGATAAAAACAGATATTCTTCCCCCTCCCCCTGCCCTTCCGGCCTCTCCGTCTTGTTAGGCTAATCGTATCTCGCGAAATACATTTCATATTCTCATATCTTACGCAAATATGATAAAATTTCTTCGGAGAATCGCAGCGCGTACGTACATACGCACTTCGATTCGGATTTTAAAGAAAATTGGAGAATGAAATTGTCTGCGATGCTTGGTAGTTGGGATTCGCACGGGTTACGGGAGAATTTTAATAGACATTTACTTCCGGGAATGCATACGGAATTATGATGATTGTGTATGGAATGAAATAATGCATGAACGTGGCTCTCGTTATTGAACGAACTGTTGTTTAGCGCACGTATGCGTTTTAGGGTTGGGTTTAATACAGAAACCATTGAAAGAGCTCGTATAACCCTATTAGCTATTTGGCCTTCTCCGCGAATTATAACCACTTTTGTGTTTGACCAATTTATAGCTGCTTATCTTTAGAAGCGCTTAAAATAACCATCTCGCATCTCGATACAGCCCTGCGAACGTGCGATCTTCGTTTTTTAGCGAGGAATCACGAAAGCTACGGAATTCCAACGCGTAATGGTCTTATTCTCTGTTAACCAAGCGTTAATTCCGAACAATTCAATGTACATGTTCGGTTAGGCCAGTCCGATTTAACAGAGAGGAGCAGAAAAATGGCTGCAATTCGGTAACAATGGCAAATAAATCAGATGTTTACACGAACTCGTTTCTTTTTATTGTTTAGTGCCGAATCCAACCCTCAAAAACCGACATCCTATGCACGAAATAATTTAGTGTTCCGTTGAATTTCTCATTTCGCCCAACGACACAATTCCGACGTTACAGTATTTATGCCCGCAGCTGAGCGCAGATTTGACGGGACGTTTGATTAAACGATAAAAGAAGTATCACGCAACAGTACATGTACACAAAAGGATGAACAACTAAAAAGGAAAGCATACATTTACATTTTATTAATAATCGATCTCCTTTTCCAACTGAAATATAAATAATACAGATGAATGTATATCGTATATCGTACAATTTCTTAGTCGTAGAAATGCCGGTGATACTCCCTCGGGTAAATAGAAGAGCAAATTACCAGCCCGATAAGCAATATGTATGGGGAACAGAAAAAAGAAAAAACAAGATCACGTCTTTGCCTCTCCGTACACATTCTATTTCAAAAATTCAGTTTAAAAACATAACTTCAAATACTCCGCAAACCTTTATTACTTTGTAGCTTATTTCTTTTCTTTTTCTTTCTTCCTCTTCGTCCTCTTCCATCTTCCTCCTCCTTTAAGTATTAATAGATTAATATATAAGTCGAGCTGTGACCGGCCGATAATACCGATCGAATTATAGTTCATACACTGTAACAGTCGTATTCTTTACAATATTCGTACGTAAGTCTTGTAGCAGAGACAAAAAAGCGCAGGTGCCCTATCGCACTCGTTTTTATTTTTTTTATGCTCGTTTGAACCTCCGGTGCCACCAATGAACCCCCAACGCCTAAATCGTATTTACTTCCGAGTGTGCTTTTCGCCCCCGATACCATACATAGTACGATACCGGTTTATTTTATCTTCAATTTTTCACCATACGTCATATATCCGTGCACGTGCATTCGAACAGTACAACACATCAATCGCAAAAAAGAAACGAGGAAAAATACGTTTTGCACGGATTTTCAATCTTTTTTTTGTTTTTTTTTCTCTTTTTTTCTCTGTTAAAGTCGTGCATCCAATGAGAGCACCAAAGGTTACCGGTCCATTAGCGAAATACAATTTTTTTTGATCCTCCAAATCTCGTCAGACGCACTAGCGCACTGATTATTAACTACTACCAAAAAAAAAATCATACATATGAGATCGGTTTAAGTCCCGAACAGTTAAGTGTATAAAATTGTTGCAGGACACCTGTACTACACACGATTACAACGCACAACGGCGCTTCTTCACAGTTCCACCGAGTCAGGCACGCCTGGCTTCTTCTGAACATTAATACACATTTGTCGCTGCTGGCAAAAGTATCAAGTGTTTGGCTGGCGCGCAGGCCCCGCACGCGGAAGATCCGTGGTAATTTTAATTCATCGAATTTAGAAAAAGAAAACAAAAGTAGGGGAAGAGAAGAATACTTTGAAGCACGGCTGCACGGACCGGCACGCGTGCAAGGCGCATACGCGCTCAATCCATCTGTAGACTGAACAAAGATCCGGGAACGATTTTCTTGTTAATTTAAATTTAATCACTCATTCCAGGAAACGAATTCTTATTTAAAGTCGCACGGACTCGATCGATTTACATCCAAACAACACTGCTCGTATTTCTAAACCATAACCGTCGTCATAAAAAATTTGCACCAACGTATTTTCCATTATGTACCTTGTTTTCACATATTTTTTTTGGGGGGGGTGGGGGGAGGTGGGGTAGAAAAGCTTTGCGCAGTGTATTTATACAAATGAGACATTTTTTCAGGCTCGCTTCTATTCATCAAAATAGTTTACTTTTGCAGTTATAAGCATTTTTAAATTTTATCAAACACCAGCGCGGAATGTCTACAAAGGGTAACCGGAGCCTGGCTCGTTCGTCAATTGGCCTAATACACTATATTTTCAATCATATCCTTTCCTTCTCCCCTTTAAAAAAGCAAAGACAAAATAATAATCAATTTATCAATCCGCGGAAACGCCGCCGGGCTTCGTTAAATCCCACTTCAATAAACATTTCCGACCCGTGTTTAACGGAACATAAAAATGCTTATAACTGCAAACCAAAACCTTTTTTATTATTTCAGGATTATAACCGATCCTGAAACAATGTCCCACATAGTTATAAACACCCTGTATATCTCCTACTAAATTGTTCCAAGAGAAGTATCCGAGGATTTGCAAATACACAACACGTTTGTTTTTCATTTTTATCGTTTCATGATTTTCCGTTTTTCAAGCAGACACTCGGCAAAAAAAAGATACTAGACAAAGATCGTGTCTAAAAATTTCGTTCTACGACTTGTTAAAATAAAAAAAGAAGATTAGCACGATACTTTATACATGAAAATATAATTCCTTTCCTTTTTTCCTTAATGTGATGTATAAATAAGAGAATCATTGGATTTAGTCACCAGCAACGACCAGAGTATGTCTAGCTTTTTACAGTACAAAATACAGCTCCTGCACATATGTATGTATATATGTATACACATATGCGCATATATATATACATATACCTAGTAACGAAACATTTCACCATATGTAAGGATATAGTAAGGATAAAATGGCAACTGCGTATCCATTGGGATGTTCCGTAACGATCGCTGACAATATGAACAATGATGACCATCGGTACAATTATGACTCTTTTACGTATAAAATGTGCAAAGTTGTATAGACCTCTGTGTTTATATGTATATATACATATATACGCCGCGATGATTCACTGGCGATCATACGCCCAGCTGGTTGCGTTCATTTTCCTTCTCACTCGACCAAAGAATCTGACACGCGAAGCACGCCGTGCACCGCCCTATTTTATCAGAACGCCAGAATAATGGCCCAAGTATAACTGTATATAAACTCGTAAACACCGACGACCCTACAATCGTGCAGCTTCCCCGTTGACGTGTGAAACTAGGTGGTTGTTACAAAATAATGCGTTCGACGAGCCTCATTACATCCTTACACATTAAAAATTGGCGTTACTAAACCTTATTTATATGTATTCAGGGCCGGCATGTTCACTTCCTTTCCCATCTGCTTCAGAATTTTTTATTATTTTTCTTTTACTTTACTCTTTTGTTTCTCGAGTTGCTAGAGAGTTCGAGAGGGAGGACCGGATACAAGATGCGTGGATGTGAGAAAGGAACACAAGTCTGACTTATTTACGATCTGCTCGTGATCATCGTATCCCTCTCTTGCGTGGCAAATAAAAAAAAAATAAGTAAACTTAACTGTTGCTCCAATATTATTTTCTTTTCCTTTTTCCTGTCTTATCGTTTGATAATCATCCTTGGTTCAATATGAGTCGCCAGTACGCGTCGAGCTAGCGGCCAGGCTGACGAAGGAGAATTGCCGTGAATGCTGACCGTATAAAATTTCTTTGACAAAGTATATTTTAAGAATTCATACATCTTGCATCACAAAACAATGCGCGTACGAGATAGTTTGAAGGTCAGGGGACAGAGGATTCATGTCTCTACTCTAATTCAATCGAATGTTTATAATATTATTACCATCGTATAGTGTGTTATGGGCGTGTGTGGGTGGTGTAAGTGTGTATATGTTATTCATGTAACGCTGGATGTGTTCCACGTGTAAATGTACTTCCTTTTTTTTTGTGCGCGCGCGCGCATGTTACGGTGGTGTAGTGTAACAGCAATAAAAAAAAAACAAAGACGTCATAAGAAAAAACCCTTGGCGAAGAGAACAACGATGTGTAGAGGGTGGGGCGAGGGGGGGAGGGAAGGAAACTAGGAATAAAAATGGGCTTCCGGAAGTTGGGCACGGGAGAGATGGAAATTCGAACGATTATGACGAAACGCGCTTTCAGCGATTATACCGCATCAACGAGACATACGTTCGCACATCCCTACCTAGCTACAATCCCCGGTAGTAGCGCGCGCGACGGTAAACGGCTTATCGTTAAGCGAGCGGCACGGATTCCGGTTATATCCTACTTCCTGTCATCCTGATCACATTCACGGCTTATGTGACCAGTCTTGCCACAGATGTAGCATGTCTTTCCTCCAGCTTCGGTGCAGTTGCGAGCGATATGACCTGTCTTATTACAATTGTAGCAGCTCTGCATCGCGAAGCGTCCAGAGTCGTTACCAGCCTCCGGGCAGCTGCGAGCAATATGTCCAGTCTTGTTGCAGTTGTAACAGCTCATCTCGGGCCCCTATCGAGAACAATCTACGTTACGCTAAGGCACCACACCCCGGCCGTCGATATATATTCCAAGGGATTACTCGCAATGGATCGAAGCACAGGGCTACGTTAGAGCCCGGCGTGCTAGGATTCATTGAATTACTGGAGGCAGAAATAATGATAAGCATTAGATTTACAATAACCTGTTGGCAGTCTTTCGCAATATGCCCGACTCCGTTGCAGCGGTAGCAAAGATCTTGATCCTCCTTGCACTCGCGCGCAAAGTGTCCAAATTGGTTACACTTGTAGCATTTGTCGCGACCGCGTCCAAAGGCACCATCTCGGTCGCGACCACGGTCGCCTCTGGGACCACCGCCTCCGCCACCTTGTGGACACTCCCGTGCGTAGTGGCCCATTCGGTTACATTTATAGCAAACGCTCGAACTCATTTTTTATGAATCTACAACAGTCAAACAACTTTCTATACTCGCTTTCTAATAAACATACACGCATATGTTCGCTTCCGAATAGTCATGCTACGATCAATGGAATAGGTACATGGTTCGACCCGAATCCACTCGAATCGTAACTCGTGAGGGCTGAGCTCGAGGCTCGGGGTAGAATTTACTCGACAGAAAATGAAAAGAATTAATTAAAAAAATTTCAACGATGAGTGAAATATTACGGAATATTAATACGGATATTATATTAATATACGTTAAAACGGAGCTCAAAATGCAAAAATTCGTCTAAGTTCGAAATTAGTTTGGATATTTATTGATGGTAGGCGCGGAAAATCATGATGTAAAAATATATATCGTTACACGATATTTGCCCCGAAAAGAGTTACTTAAAATAAAGCGAAAAAAAAGCGAGGCATGAAAAAACAAGATACAAGTATTTCGGGGGCACGGAATTGATAAAATCCGCGAAAGATCCACGTTTTTTTCGCCCCCGGGAGCCATAAAAGCGGTCGCGCATAACTGGGAGGATATTTGGAGGAGTTTTAGAGTTATTTTAAATAACAGTATAAGATGGCATCGTGCATCCGTCCATAGTAAAGGAGTACGTAGAATACACGTGTCGTGTGGAGCGACGCGGCGCACAAGGGCATTTTTTCCCGGCCCCGGGGGGGAATTTTCGCGGCGCGGCGGAATTTTCGCGATGGAATAAACGTGCCGGACGCGCTCGATGATTTACATGTATGAAAATCCTCAGAAATCGCCGTCCATCGTACAACGTGGCTCTATCGCCCCCACTTTGCAGTGGTGGTACGCAAGTACGCCACGGCGCGAAGATGGCATCCAAGACTGACGCCGTACTGCGCTTTTTTTGCCTCGGAACGAAAAGATCGGCCGAGGGCGAGGTGTGCACGCACGGCCTAACGAAACCGCCGCGGGCACGCCGGATGGCCAGGAATATCCCCCGCGGGGCAGGAAGATGGGGTCGGGATAGCCCGTTTGCCGTGCGGCAAAGAAAATCGAATCATCGAACTCGAGGACCACGTGTGAAATCGCACAGAAAGAACCCCGCGGGGCACGGAATCGCGGCGGCTTACAGCACCGTTTCTTTATTAGCGGCGCGGTGACTTACCTCCGGGTGCTCGATGTATCACGCACGATAAATCCTCCTTCCTTTGGGCTTCGCCGACGCGTCGGGGACAATGGGTCCGCGGGAAGTAGTGTTTTCCCAGGAAAACTCGAACCGATACTCAGCCGGATGACTGCGGCGACCATCGACTACGAGAGGAAAGACCGGCCAATCCTAGCTACGTTGCCCGCCAAACTCCCGTTGCAACTGTGCGCGACTGTGGCGACCACACTGATGCCTCCGGTGCTCGCCGCCAGAGGGCTGCGAATAGAAGCCGAGGTTTCCGAGCCGTTTGATGCCGCCGAATCTATTTAAATCTGCAATTCCGTATCTTGCGCAGAGTATATTCGTGCCTGTTACGGAGTCTATTAAATTAACTCTATTAATAAACGCAATTGATAGATTTTTTGAATATAACACGCTGCTTTTAGTTCCTTGCCCCGACTTAACTTCAGTCGCGACACAATAACGAACGCTACATCCCCTAGGAACAAGGGACGCCGTAGCCAACTGAAATCCCAAAGCGAGAATTCTCTCTAGCGAAATTCGACTTTTATATGTTAACTAGATCGAACTAGGCGTTCGTTGTAGCGATATAATGTCGTTTAAAGTTAATTGATATTGAATAGGAAAGTATAATTATGTGATAATAATGCGAATGGTCAACTTGGACGTTCATTGGTCGCGTATCTATGAAGTTGCGTTAAAAATTCATGTCGACCAATCGCTGTGAGATCAAAGTGCATTATAGATTCGTTCGATGTGGAATGATGTTGCGTGATGTGCAGATGGAGGGAAGATCAGCCAATCGGCACAACCATGGACGTCACTTCCCTTGTGGACGCCTATCGTGACCAACTTAAATCACGAAACCGTTAATTTCTCGTGATCAAACTTCCTTTGTATTGCGCAGTTTAATGAGCACATTAAGCGTTAATAAAAATATTACAATTCCATTCGAAACTGGCCAATTTGAAAATTAATCAACCCAATATACCCTCAACAATATCGTCAGTACAGTTATCGACCTCTGCGTTCATTGATTAGCTATCTTTGGAGCTATATTGATAACCCGTTGTGACCAATTGCGTTCTACTCCGAACGCATCATAGACGCATTTCATTTGAAATAATATCGTGCGAATTATGCGTGATAAAACCTTGAACTACAATATATATGCTTTGTGTAGCCGGGGAAAAGAAATAACGAGTTAGCAGCTGGAGCAAGCTGAAGGAAGTTCCATGAACAACAACCCCCACTCTCTACCTTATCCCCACTATCTCAACGATCTTAAACATAATATTAAAAATATCTCGATTTTTGTTAACGATGCATATTATTACTACTATTTATATTTACCCCTATTAAAATCTATATTAACCCTTAATAAAACCTATCTAAATAAATAAAAACACCTACCACCTACTTCAACACACACAAACACTACATGCAATTGTTTAAATCTTTTATACCGCATGCGGTATCTATTTACATTAACATAACCCTTTCGTCTGCGTTTGTATAAATCCCGAAGCTCCTAAAATGAGTATAACCTACATTTTTCGCAGTTCAATATATACAAAACCAAACGCAAATCGCTTGGATTAGTTACTTTCGCATGTGTGTGTACATTCGCTGTTTCTGTTTAAACAGACACACTCATAGAAGCGCTGTTAGCTAACCTCAAATACACAAGGGTTTTAATTAATGTTAAAAAAAGCAGCGTATAATCGTGTTTATTTTAAGGAAACGCTCGATTAACAGTATCTTTATTGTATTAATAAAACTGTTGAGATATTTGAGCATCACTGGTTTTGTAAGATCCATGACTTAGCCATACCCCCGATTTTAATTAGGAGATCGAATAATACACTGCGATCTGTTATTAAGCGGCAACGTTTACCGCAATACGTTTCGAAAGATTTAAAGCGATGTCTTTATACGACGATTTCGATAAGCATCGAACATCCGACAAAGTGGCGGGATGGTCGTCCAGCATTAAGCTGTTGCAATCTCAGTTACAATTAAAAAAAGCTGCTACTACGCAGGTAAATCTTTTATATAATAATGACTGAATTATAAGAGCATTTGAGATCATCGCTTTACTATGTGTTTAGCCAAAGCGTGAACAATATAGAAAAGCCACAGCGGTATTGGCACCCGTGATCGATTTGAAATCGAAGGCGAATCGAAACACAGATAGGGAGGAGGATGGGCCACATAATAATCCGCTCTCCTCCGGTACTGTCAGCAGTATCGGGGTGGGCGGCGAGTTCGATTGGAACGTGGTAAACGAATACGATCCGATGTGGCCCAACGAGTATGACAAAGTTGTTAAAGAGTTAAGAGATTTGCGGGATAGAGAGCACGATCAGGAGACTGAAATGCGCAAACGCAGGCGAGATAATTCGAGGTTCGAAGACACACAGGTAACGTACGATCGTTGTATGCCTTGAAAACATAGACATTTTTCTGTATAATATATGAACGCTTGCTTTAGGCTACTGCGGCGAACAACACGATGATTCCTCCCGAGAGAGACGAGGAAAGAACTCCAACGTCAAGAGGTATCGCTGGTGGAGCAGCTATAGCACCGCCGCCTTCTTTGCAAGAATCTTCCGACCTTCCACCACCAGCGTCGAGGCCACAAACTAATATGGGATACGCGACATCGTCCGTCGCGGCTAAGATAATGGCTAAATATGGATTCAAAGAAGGGCAAGGGCTCGGTAAAAAGGAGCAAGGGATGTCTGTTGCGTTGCAAGTGGAGAAAACTAGCAAACGCGGTGGGAGAATTGTTGGGGAAAGGGAACAGCTTATGCCGCCGCCTCCACCTCTTGCTGTTTCTCCACCTCCGGCGGGATTACAAGGCTCTTTGGTACCATCCGCGGAGGAGCCTAGTATTACAGAAATAATGAAATGTCCGAGCAAGGTAATATTGAAGAAAAATAACGGATGTCGCGAATTATTTGAAATATTCTATTTTTATTGAGACACTTAAATCACCTTTGCCCCCTAAAATGGAATGCGATAGACTCTGCCTACTTCGATAACATTGCCCATTTAAAAATCTATACTGTTCTCGATTAGGTCGTATTGTTACGTAACATGGTTGGTCCTGGAGAAGTGGACGAGGACCTCGAACCCGAAGTTAAAGACGAGTGTAACACTAAGTACGGCGATGTGGCGCGCGTTATCATCCACGAAGTGGCAGACGCTGTTGCCGAAGAGGCTGTCAGGATCTTCGTAGAATTTAAAAGAATAGAAAGTGCTATCAAAGCTGTGGTTGATTTAAATGGACGCTTCTTCGGTGGAAGACAAGTTAAAGCAGGCTTTTATTCCAGTGAAAAACTTGACACTTTACAGTTAATGGACTAACATGCTACTGAACAATTTCATTTAATAAATGCAATAAAACGATTGTACCAAATTAACGCGTTGACTATTATGTAGAGACGCGTAGAATGTATTGTAGTTTTAAGGGGGTATTCTAGTGTAAATGCCGTTATTTTCTGCGTTTTTTGTGGAATTCCTTACAAAAAACTCGCTAAAGTTATTGAATCCGGGTTTTGCCTACATATATGTCAGCACTTAGAGAATATTTACAAATTTTTTCAGCATAAAAAAATTAAAATTGACTGCAATATTTCGCGTTGAAGTGTTCCATGAAAAAAAATGTCCGCGCATGGTGATCATGATTTTGCTGATTGTGCTTATCTGAACAAAAAAGGAAAAAAGATTCCAAATTAGTATACCACCGGCTATCGCAGGTACCAGAATGAAGAAAAAATAGCGAAAATTATTAATGTTACATACGTTTAAAAGTATAAAAAATCTACTAAAATTACAACCTTGTCTTCAAAATGTCGCTATTTTAATAATTTTCACTATTTTTTCCTCATTCTGGTACCTGCGATAGCCGGTGGTATACTAATTTGGAATCTTTTTTCCTTTTTTGTTTTAGATAAGCACAATCAGCAAAATCATGATCACCGTGCGCAGATATTTTTTTTTCATGGAACACATCAACGCAAAATATTGCAGCCAATTTTAATTTTTTTATGCTGAAAAAATTTTTAAATACTCTCTAAGTGCTGATACATATGTAGGCAAAACCCGGATTCAATAACATTAGCGAGTTTTTGTAAGAAATTCCACAAAAAACGCAGAAAATAACGGCGTTTACGGCCATTACATTTAAATAACGTGGATGAAGTTTCTGACGACTTGACACGATAGAGAAGCAGAATTTACATGATAGTCAACGAATTAATAAACATTTCAGTTCATGTTCCATTTAGAACTAATTGAGGTGTAATATAGTTTGAATGTTTTTATATGTATCATATAATTACTGATCTTCTTATGAATGTAATATAAAGAACATGTGCACAATAAATATAAATGATAAGTACATATAAAAATTCTTTGTCCTACATAAATAAGAGTAACAGCAGTGGCGAATTTAAGGAAACACGCCCAGGTGAAACGTTCATCTTTTCGAGAAAGTGAAAAGATAGTTTGCTAAGCCAGCAACTGCTCATCGGTCGCCCGTTAAATCCGCCACTGAATAACAGATAAAATTGAATAAATACTCTCAACCCTCGATACAAACATTAATATATAAAATATGGAATATAGAAGACAATAAAGGAACATATAATTTTTCTAACGTCATAATAGGACTATAGTAAAATGATGGATGCTATCGAAAATTGTAATAAAGCTACATTTGCATTGCAATTTCAGTTCACCCGTGCAATGATATTATATATCATCTCCCCCATCTCTTTGTCACACTCTCCATATACTTGCATTGTATAAAAAATATAATTAAAATGTAATAGATCGAATCTTCATCGGTAACATACAAAAGTTCAACAATTAGGAATTTATGTTACCTTTTTATTACTAATTAAGTCTTTGACCGCCTCATCTAGCTGAGCACTAAATGCGGTGAAACTAAAGGTCTTCATAAATCTATCTTTCCCCTCGATACCAAATTCTTGTACGCACTTTGGATTTTTAATCAAATAAGCTATTTTCGAAGCGAACGCATCGCCAGATAGGTCGACTAAGAACCCAGTCACTCCAGAGATCACAGACTCCTTCGGACCACCGGAATTATGCGCGATCACTGGTTTACTCGTATACATTGCCTCCAGTGGGACGATACCAAAGTGCTCGTTTAACGGTGTGTATAACAACGCTTTACAATGATTTAAAATAGATACTTTATCGATGTCCGACGGAGAGCGAAGGAATATTACTTTGTCAGTGACGTGTAATTCATCGGCGAGTCCTATTAATTCCAAGTAATGCTCCACATTCTCCTCCACTCTTTTGTCATACCCCCCAGCCATGATTAAGTACACTTTCTGGTACTCCTCATCTGTTAAGTACTTCCTAAGTTCCGCGATAGCTTCCACCGCTAATCCCAAATTCTTCTTACGCTCGTATCTATTAATCGACAGCAATACAATACTATCCGACGGTAGTTTCTTATCGAGTACTCTTTCCAAAGAAATTATTCGAGTCTTGTCGAAGAAGTCTGTGTTAATGGAGGGATACAGGACTTCGGGCTCCACGTGCAATCGCTTAAAAGTATTCTTGAATACGCTACGCGTGTACACGCTGTTTACGAATATCTTATGCGCCATTCCAGTCGTGACTTCTTCCAAATAATTAAGAGGGGCGCGATACAACTGTTTCATAACGCCTTCTGGTTGCGAGAGCAACTGGTCCGGATGGTGGCAGTAAAAGATTATGTAGGGAATTCTTAATCGGAGAATGGGAATGCAAACGGACACCAAGTCGCAGAACACGATCTCCGGTCGGTGTTCGCAGAATATGATGTAACTAGCGGCGTAAATCTGTAACAAAGATGCGGTATTGAACAGGCGACGGAGAATCATGATCCCGATGCGGAAGGTATGTGGCAACAGGTTCTAACATATTAAGGGGGTAGGTTACCCTAGGTAGACTTAAAAAAGGCCTTTTTTCAAACGCAAATTGTAAAATGATAAATAACAGTAAACAGAATGTTTTTACCTAGGTTTAATCGTTATTCTATTAGCTTTAACACAAAAAAAGAAAAGTCTAAATATCTCTATGTTCATAAAAGTTGTGAGTAAAAACTCAAAAACTGCTCCAAGGATTTGGATGAAAATTTAATGAGAGATACAGGAAACCATTCTCCACCAAATAAATTTCCATCCAAATCATTGGAGCGGTTTTCGAGATTTTACGTTCATCATCAAACGGCGCACCGTGTACCCCTTTACGTTTTTACTCGCAACTTTTATGAACATAGAGATATTTAAACTTTTCTTTTTTTGTGTTAAAGCTGATAGAATAACGATTAAAACTAAATAAAAACCTTCTCACTACTGTCATTTATCACTTTACAATTTGCGTTTGAAAAAAGGCCTGTTTTAGAGCTACCGAGGGTAACCTACCCAATTAAAGCGAGCGAGATTGCCGAGTATGTAAAAAATCAGCTCACCATACGTATGTAAGCGAAAAGTGCAAAGAATCTACCCAAGATATGCCTGGGTAACCAGCTCCCGACCACTGTAACGGGAATCGTTCCATCTTTGGTTTCGGAGAAACAGTGCTCCGGATCGTGATGAGTTGTCACGAAATTAACCTCGTAGCCCTTCCTCTTTAAAGCCAGCGCGGCGTCCACCACCAGCCGCTCTGCTCCCCCGATTCCAAGGTCGGGATGCAGAAACGTAATTCGTGTCATTTTCATTAATCAAACAGAATATCCTCTTAAAAGAACAGCATTAGATCGCGATGTCCACAATACTGCCGGCCTCTAGTAACACCTGGTAACACCTGTTAGACCGTCACTGTAAAGGCTATTTTTAACGCGCAGAGAAGCTGATATCATCGCGGCTGTCAAAGTCATAGAAACTGCCGAAACACCACTCGAATGTTTATACAGCAACGATACTGCATAACACGGCTGAAATCTCTTTACGCGGAAAATTAGAGGAGAATTTGAAGATAATTAAGGACGTAGTGCATGGGAACGGATTAGAAACAAGTGAAAACAAAGGCGTATTGAAACATACTTGGCCGCGACATAATCAGTCGAATAACAAAAGACGTCGATCACCACATCGTTCCCTGCGATTTCACTGATAAGGTAAACTCTGGTTATTGAATTTCACTGGTAATTAAATAGATCCTGCCGACTATGTCGGCTGTCGCGAGAAGTAACTTGGGAGGGAATGAAAAGAAACGCTTGAGAGAGTCGTTTTGTTTGATGGACAGTGACGCGGATGGTTACTTAGATTATCATGAAATGAAAGCTGCGTTGAGAGCTCTGGGCTTTGCCGTCAGGAAATCTTATGTCTTGGCTGTTATGCGAATGTACGATAAACACGGATGTAACAAAATTAGTCTGGAGGATTTTCATTATGTTGGTGCGTGGAAAAAGATGCTTGTTAATTATGCGTGGTTAGGGTGCCATTGAATGTTTCGAAAGTGACGGTGATTCGATCTATGTATAGTGTCGGAGAAGTTAAGCAAACGCAGTTCTTTAGACGAAATGAAATATGCGTTTAAGGTGTTTACAAGTAATTCCACGAGTAATAGGATAACGTTAGAAGATTTACAAAGACTTAATAGAAACCTTGACTGTAACTTGACAATCGAAGAGATGGAACTTATGATCAAAGAATTTGACTGTGATCAAGATGGTTCTAGTAAGAATTTAATACGAGTCGATTGTGTTTATTGATATGACTTAAACCTGATGTTAGGTATTTTATTTTATTCTTTGATGAAGCAGGTAACTGTATAATGTCTATTTATGATTTTAGTCGATGAGAGTGAATTCATGGAAATTATGATGGATCTTGGAATTTAAATCTTCTGTTGTGAATGTAAATTGTTAATATCATCACGATGGATTTCGGGATCAACTGGGAAGAAGAACATAGGCGTACTTTACTGGAAGGTAATGCGGTACTGGCACGTTCGGTACAGTCGGTTGCGAGGTCTCAAATAGCTGCTGCCGAGAATGAGCAAATAGGGACAGAGGTGATTTCTGAATTGGGGGGGCAGAGGGAGCGGTTATTACGAGCGAAGAGAAGGCTGTCGCAAACGGATGAGGAATTGAATAAAGCAAGGAGGATACTAAACATTATGCGAAGAGGTGTTTTAATGAATAAGTTCGTATTAATTTTAATTATACTTTTAGAAATCGCTATACTTGGTATTATCGTGTATCTGAAATTCTTTCACTGATGATATAATGTGGCGCATTAGTTGGTTTGATTATTCCATATATTGTATGTATATATATGTACACAGACTTTTAACTTTATTAATGTAATATGTATATTATGTATAGAACCCATTTCAACTTGCGTTATAATTAAAATATTCTAATGTATTTTATTCAAAGTTCATACAATAAAATAGCATAATTTGAGTCCCACTAGTATATAATATTGAATACGAAGTACCAACTACATCACGCAGTCGTTATAAGCCCGACGAACGGGGTTGGTGGCGGGCTTACGGCGCGTTGTGGACAATATTCTGCGGGTGGAGCTCGCGTAGCTGGAGTCAACGGCTGCTATTGGTCAGATGGAACATCTACAGGGAGCGGTGGCAATGGTGTGCGAGACGCCACGATTGGAGACGAACCGACGCCAGCGCGAAGCGAGTGGCGCCGCGGCCAACCAACCAGCGTCGACAACATATGTCCCGGTGACGCTGGTTGGCCGTGGTGTTGGTTCGTCTCACCACCATTACCACCGATGTAGGTGTTCGATCTGACCAATAGCAGCTACGCTAGCAGCGGAGTCACGCTGTAGTGACGTCATATTCGTTCGCGTTGTTGCCACTTGGCTGACTTCGCGCTGACGCCAATTCACGCACACAATACCACCGTTCCTGTAGGTGTTCTCCCTCCATCAGCGAGAGCTCGAGTCAGCCGATCTCTGCCGATCTCTGCCGAGGGCGGTATTAACAAACGTTTCTTAAGCTCAAGGGAAAGTCACATGTGTATCACAACTTGATACAACTCCATTTGAAGTTGCACCAAGTTGCACATCAAGGGAATAAAATGGAAATTACGAAGTTGCTTTTAAATAGAGAGTATTTACACATGGTTGAGCATCTTTTAAAACGCGGAGCTTGTGTTAATAGTGTGGATTCCTATTCACATATGAAACGTACATCAGTGTACATTGATTATATACGCAGATATGAAACATCCGTTAAACTAGGTTTAACCTGTGAAGACGACGTTGAAGCGCGATATACGAATGGTAAACCTATACTACACTTTGCTGTCGAAAAGGGGCATTCCGTAATTATTGAGCATATTTTAAAACATTGTCCTGATGTGAATAACAAAATCAACGGGAATGCTTTTAATGGCTTCTAATGTTGCAGTGCTTGGTGATAGGTATATCACACTTGAATATGGAAATAATTGTAAGCTGCTGATCGATGCTATTGAGAACGGAAATTTGAAAATTGTTGAAGAACTCTTAAAAAACGGTACTGATTTTATTATCTTATACAAGTCAACGTCTGCGAAAGGTTCAATGTCCTTACATGTTGCAGCCAAAAACAAACAGGAGGCAGTAGCCAAACTCTTGCTAAGCTGTGGAGCTGATGTAAATGCTAGGAACAATCCAATATTTTATGCTTTTAAGGAGAATTGCAGAGAGATCATTGAGATTCTATTACACGATGGTGCTGAAGTTAACAGCAGCGATGAATATGGCAGAAAAGTATTAGTGGAAGAACTTTTGCAAGGTCTTTTTCATAAAGTTCCTAATATTAGACTTAACGAAGAAATTGCTAAATTGCATTTAAGTAGAGAAGCTAATGGAAACGATATAACAACGCACCAAACTGCTATTGGAAAAGTATATGTGAAACTCATTGTGGCGCTCGTGGAATATAACACAGATGTTAATTCCAGAGACAAATATGGTTATCCAGTACTTCACATCGCTTGTGAATACAATAAACCTGAAATTGTCGAGGTTCTCTTAAAATTCGGCGCCGGCATCGATTCTGAAGACAAATACGGTAGAACAGCGCTACACATTGCTTTTACAAAGAGTAATATAGAAATAATCAAGGTTCTCTTAAAATTCGGTGCCAGCATCGATTCCAAAGATGAACGTGGGAGACCAGCACTTCACCTGGCCTGTGCATGCAGCAATCCAGAAATTGTCAAGACTCTCTTAAAACTCGGTGCCAGCATCGATTCTAAAGATAAAGACGGTAGCACAGCGCTTCACATTGCTACTGGAAGGAGTAATCTAGAAATTATCCAGATTCTCTTAAAATTCGGTGTGGGCATCGATTCTACAGATAGGGATGGTAGAACAGCTCTTCACATTGCTTCTGGAAGGAGTAATCTAGAAATTGTCGAGGTTCTCCTAAAACACGGTGCCGACATCGATTCTAAAGATAGACATGGCAAAACAGCGCTTCACATTGCTTCTGAAAAGTGTAATTCAGAAGTAGTCGAGCTTCTTTTAAAATTCGGTGCGGGCATCGATTCTAGAGATGAAGATGGTAGAACAGCGCTTCATCTGGCTTCTAAACACGGTTATCGGAAAACTGCTGTCGAGGTCCTCTTAAAATTCGGGGCCGGCATCGATTTTAAAGATGACGATGGTAGAACAGCGCTTCATCTGGCTTCTAAAGACGGTTATTCAGAAACTGTCGAGGTTCTCTTAAAATTCGGCGCAGGCATCGATTCTAAAGATAGAGATGGTAGAACAGCACTTCACATTGCTTCTGGAAGGAGTAATCTAGAAATTGTGGAGGTTCTCTTAAAATTGGGTGCCGGCATCGATTCTAGAGACGACGATGGTAGAACAGCGCTTCATCTGGCTTCTAAGGCTGGCGCCACATTTGCGTCGTGGCCACGCGAACCGACCGCTTGCGGTTTGCCCACGCCGGCGCCACATTTGCGTTTTGTCAGCGCGGATCGACAAAGCGCAAATGTGGTGCCGGCGCGGGCAAACCGCGAGCGGTCGGTCCGCGCGGGTAGAACGCAAATGCGGCGTCGGCCTAAACACGGTTATCGAAAAACTGCTGTCGAGGTTCTCTTAAAATTCGGTGCCAGCATCGATCTTAAAGATGAAGATGGTAGGACAGCGCTTCATCTAGCTTCTAAAGACGGGTACCCAGAAACTGTCGAGGTTCTCTTAAAATCCGGCGCCGGCATCGATTCTAAAGATAAATATGGTAGCACAGCACTTCACATTGCTTCTGAAAAGAGAAATCCAAAAACTGTCGAGGTTCTCTTAAAATTCGGTGCTGATGTTGATTCTAAAGATAATGATGATAGAACAGCGTTTCGCATTGCTTGTACCCACTTGGCAAAAAGAGTTGCTATAGCTCTCCTAGATCACGGTTCGGATATCACTGTTACGAGTGAATGGAATTATCCTGCAAGCTTTGCCGAGATCTTTAAACGCCACGCGGTTAAGGTGAAAACTGCAAATTTATATGTAATGGACAAAAATTTATTAATTAGTAGCGATGATGAAGAATTAAGTAATTTTCGGAATGAATGTGAGAAAGAAGTAGCAACTATGAAGAGTGAGAAGATTGGTAATATCTCGCTTTATGATATCTTGACAAAAGGTATAAGCGAATTAGCAATATATGCAGGAAATGAAAGCATAGTACAGGTCTTCGGATCAGATGATTATAAAATAAAATTTCCAATATATGCTACTATGATAAATAGTAATTTTAGAAAGGGAGAAAGAAGGAAAGAGTTGATGGAACAAGGTAATAAAATTTTCCATTCTCTCTTTACCAATTTCCTTGGTATACCACATGACTGTACTGAAAAAGTATTTAATTATCTAAGTAATGATGATTTAAGAACTATAATGGACGCTTACAAACCTATCAGTGTCAGCAGTCTTAATAGTGATAATAAGTAACGTGATAAGTAAATAAGTTAAGCCTAAGCGTATGGTTTTTAAATAAGTTAAGCAGGAATTTTCAGAAAAGTGAGGACAGTTATAGTTTGTGTCAGCTTTGTATATATTGTATATATTGTAATATGAAATAAAATAGCGAATTATCCAGAAAAGTGGAGTCGTCCCATTGAACTATAGAATGACTGGAATGCGGACTGTAGTATTAGGACTTAGGAGCTGGGCCGCCGTATTGAAAAAAAATGTAGTTGTATTGCGGGTGATGTTTTTCACACCAACACACGTATTTATATTTACCTGCCCATATTCGGAGTTAGTAGGTACAGGATAGTAATATAATAAAAGATAGGCATCATCCAAAATAAATAAGTGGATTATATGTAACTCGTAGAACGAATTACTAAACTGCATATTCAGAATTCAAAATTATACTTTGTTAATATCAAAGATTTCAATTGTACAATCAGAAAAAAAGTACGATCGTCGAACAAAAATTTAAGCATTCGTGTTCAAATTATAGCCAGGCGATTTTTTCTTGGCAATCCATAGGGTAAAGGACCCAATTACTGTCACCTTAAGCTATTTTACTTAAAATAACGAATAAATAAACGTTTAAGTAAAATAGCTTAAGGTGACAGTAATTGGGTCGATCAAATGGTTGATTTCTTTCCTTAGTTATGTGTGTGAGTTTTTTTGTACGGCTTCTTTAAGTATAAAGGCACGGTAATTGGGACATCTACCCTACATCACGGACTTAGCCCTATATACGCATATCGTTTCAAATAAAGCGCGACGCAAGCGTTACTACTCCACCAATCGCAAACCGTCATAACCTCTCTTCTGCCGATCGACTGGCTCGACCCCCTCGTCAAAAATTTCCTGTTCCGTCCATTTAATTCTTAAGTCCATGGTGAAAACCATGGACATATGAATATAAAACCACTCCGAGCTAAAAGCTAAACCGACTTTAGCTTTTCCGCTTGACGCTAAAAATCACGTGTACCGATCATGTGACTGGTTCGCTCTGGTTGACTCGCTCGTTCATTGGTTGTGCGCCGATCACGTGATTAATTTTGAAGCTCAAAACGAACGTTGATGCTGAAAGTCACGTGTACCAGTGATGCCAGATCGAGGGCACCCGTCCTCGATCTGGTATCACTGAGTCAGTGTTATGTTATGTTATGACGTGTCGGTGTACCGAGCACGTGATGACGTGACTGGTTTTGACGCACATACCGAAATTGCACCTTTATAGAGAGGTTTGTTAAAACACATTGTACGTGCATTGTTTAACGAATGTTATTTAAGGGTTCTAATTTATTTCTGTAGGAGAAAACCTAGAATTTCCTATAACAGACTACAGGAATAATTTATTACTGGAAAATGCAAAGTGATCAGGAAATAAGCAGCAGCTTAATTTCGGCAGTTTGTGGAGGAGAACTAGAAAGAGCAAAGGAGTTAATTAGTTCCTTCGGGCTATCTTACTCACGAGATTGGTCAGATGGATATGTTTTACTTTGCGATGCTCTTAAGAATAACCATACAGAGATTGCAAAACTACTTTTAACAAATGGTTCTAAAGTTAACAACACAAACGAAAATCCTTCCATGACTCCACTTCATTTTGCTGTAAAATGTGGTAACATAGAGATTATTGAGATGCTTCTAGATAAAGGAGCTAATATTGATGCTAAATGTGAGAGCGGCAGAACTTCACTTCATGATGCAGTTCGATGGGAAAAACTCAAAATTGTCGAGTTGCTGCTAAAAAGAGGTGCTGATGTCAATGCTAAAGAAAAATATAGTAAAACTTGCCTTCATATTGCAGCTAATGAAGGGTACGCACCGATTGTTGAGCACCTTTTAAAACATCAAGCTGATGTTAATTCTGAGTGTACCTATGGTGGTAATAAACATTGTACACCATTGTATCTGGCTGTTAAAAACGGACATGAAACAGTTGTTAAACTACTTTTAGAGTATGGAGCAAACGTTGATGCTCATGATCAGGCTGGTAAAACTATATTATACTTTGCTGTTGAAAATGAATATCCATTAATTGTTGAGCATCTTCTAAAGTATTGTCCTGATGTGAATAACACAAGCAACAGGAGCGCTTTAAATGTCGCACTGCATTCTCGTAGAGCACAGTATCACACGATCGCTCAAAACCTACTTCAGTATGGTTTTACTGTCAACCTCGAATATGGAGATAATTGTAAACTGCTGTGTGGTGCTATTGAGAAAGGATATTTGAAAATTGTTGAAGAACTCATAAAATATGGTGTCAGCATCGATTCTAAAGATAAATGTGGTAGAACAGCACTTCACATTGCTTCTGAAAAGAATAAGCAAGAAATTGTCGAGGTTCTGTTAAAATTCGGTGCCAGTATCAATTCTAAAGATGAAGATGATAGAACAGCACTTCACATTGCTTGTATAAACCGTAATTTAAAAATTGTTGAGCTTCTCCTAAAACAGGGTGCCAGCATCGATTATAAAGATCGACATGGTAAAACAGCACTTCACATTGCTTCTGAAAAGTGTAATTCAAAAGTTGTCGAGCTTCTGTTAAAATTTGGTGCGTGCATGAATTCTAAAGACACACATGGTAAAACAGCACTTCATATTGCTTCTGAAAAGAGGTATCAAGAAATTATCGAGGTTCTCTTAAAATTCGGTGCCAGTGTCAATTCTAAAGATGAAAACGGTAGAACAGCTCTTCACATTGCTACTGATAAGCAAGCCCTTGGAATTGTCGAGGTTCTCTTAAAATTTGGTGCTATTGATTCTACCGATAAATATGGTGTAACAGCACTTCATAATGCTTGTAAACGATGGGGTAGGGATATTGTCATAGCTCTTCTAGATCATAATTCAGATATCACTATTGAGGATAAAAAGGGTTACATTCCTCTATGGTTTACTGAGATCTTTGAACGTCACGCGGTTAAGGTGAAAACTGCAAATTTATATGTAAGGAACAAAAACTTACTATCAATTAATAGCTATGAAGAATTGAATGAATTTCGGAATGAATGTGAGAAAGAAGTAGCAAGCATGAAGAGTGAGAAGGTTGGTAATGTCTCATTTTTTGATATCTTGACAAAAGATATAAGTGAATTAGCAATATACGCAGGAAATGAAAGTATAGTACAAGTATTCGAATCAGATGATTATAAAATAAAATTTCCAATATATGCTACTATGATAAATAGTAATTTTAGAAAGGGGGAAAGAAGGAAAGAGTTGTTGGAACATGGTGATAAAATTTTCCACATTTTCTTTACTAATTTCCTTGGTATACCATATGACTGTACAGAAAAAATATTTAATTATCTAAGTGATGACGATTTAAGATCGATAATAGACGCTTGCAATCCTATTAGTGTCAGCAGTCCTAATACTGATAATAACTAACGTGACAATTAGTAGATACTTCAACCATATGTAAAATATTATACGATTAAATAAGTTGAGCAGGAACTTTCGGAAAGGCAAGGACTGTTATAGTCGATGTACATTCTGTTATGTATTTATTTTAATATTATGAAATGAAATATTTTATTTGCTTTAAATAAAGTGCCAATAAGCAAACCAATGGCTTGCCAGACTTGTTTCATCGTTTCCGTGACCTAGGTGGACCGAGTTCAAGGAGGATAACCGGAGATAGATTTAAAAAACGCTTTGTAAATTAATAGTTTTCAAGTTTTCAATCTACTGAGAATATAGAAAGAGAAATTAGAGAATAATTTTAAAAAAAATTACAATCTGCACTGGGATTTGAACTCCGGATTTTCTGTCTATAATATTAGTTGAATCACCGAAGTCGGTAAAGTTAGTAGCGAATGAGAGAACACTTCCAACCGCTAGTAGCATTGCGATCGAATTCCACTCCGAATCGATAACATCGCATGCGACATAAAAGTGGTAAGAGGGTTCCAAAAGCCTCCGCTTTGCGTAGCAAAAATTCACACAATGTGCAGGATCTATATACACCTCGCCCGTGGTTGAATCAAGTATTTAACAGTTATCGACGGGGCGAAGTGGAAATTAGACCGAGTGAGAACGAGCGGAATCTTTACTCTTTAGTATTTTGTGAACCGATACATGATCGGGTCATGGCGTATGTTAATGTAGCCGAATGGAAAACCGATCAAGTGTGCGAGTGGTTGAAAGGTGCGAAAAGCCTAATCCCTTCCGAAACCAGTCCATCCTTCGCTAGATCTCGTGAAACCGAGCGACTTCGCATTCCCGTCGAAATGGTGCATCGCCGAGATATCCGTGTGAATATACCACTTGTAACGTACACCCGCAGCCTCTCTCCTGTTCCCTCTTCCCAATTTAATCAGTCACTTCGTTACACGCGTAAAACAGTGTTGATTGGTTTAATCGTTGGCAGCGAATGCGCAATTCATGAATGATGCATTATCTCGAAGCGGGAAAGTGTTGGTGGCTAGTCAGCCAGTTTCTATTTACAAATATTCTTCTACCACAAACAATACCTCCGTTCCTTTCAGTACTCATTAATATCTTTGTTTACGTACTGGACAATCGATAGCCTCGGACAAATAGCGAATTAACGTCGTCCAGTCGCCGAACAATATATATACGACACGCGAAAGAAAAAACGTAATATAAATTTCGATTAATTTAGACGCAACTTGTTTCGCAGGCTTGGACAATTCTGTGCTACCCTACGTGCATAGTTTCACGAATCACGGCGTCAGCGGACAGCAACTATTAAGTCTGAGACCCGAGGACCTAGAGCATCTCGGAGTGTTGAAGCTCGGCCACCAGGAAATTATTCTCGAAGCCGTAGAGTATTTAAGAAACTTCCATTATGAACTCGACCGCGAGAATCTGCAACTTCTGGCGCTGCGATTGTCTTGCCAAGCGCACAGCCTCCAAAACGAGCTGTCTCGCCAGACGGATTCTAAACCTGTTACTACTCAAACGTTATCCGACGTAGCGTCGGTTATAACGGCCGTGAAGCCATTAGTAAGGTGGCTGGATCGGCCTCCCTTCAGTGGGCAACTAGAATACAACGACAAGAAAGCAGAGCTGATGAAGCTGGCCTTGGAAATGGCCACGTGCGCGCAAAGAGATAGATTCGCAGAGAAGCCGATAGAAGAAATTAGGACGATCTGCGGGCAGCTGGCGAAATTGGCGGATTATATAATACAGGATATTACCGATCCTATGATATTGCAACCGGCTAGTTTAGACCTGGCTACTTTGAAGAAGAAGCCTGGAGATGACTTAGTGAGTATTGAAGTAATTTTAATTACTGTAATTTAAACAGAATACTCGCTTCTATTTTGCGTTCTTCTCTTTTAAAGAAGTCTGTAATGTACATAGTATGCGTAATATATTTGTCGAGAGTCGTACAGTATTACGCTTTGCGATCGGCATGGGAAAAGTTATCTGCTACATCCTCTACAGATAATGCTGCACCCATTGATTCGACACAACTCTAACATCCTGCTTAGATAATTCTTCTGTAGGATATAACCGAGTTGTTAGCTTCGTGGTGAATGAATAATCGTATATTACGAAGAATTTCTGTTTCACAGGGATTTTACATTTTGCCGTCTTTTCACGGAGCTCATCAAATCGCCGAAATTAAATTTGGCTCGGCTGCGCATCAGTGCGGCAAAATGGAGGAAGGGGATGAGATAGTTCAGGTATTTTTCCCCGATTCTCCTCCGCTTCGTGCTTTACCTGTTAATAATTCGAATGAATATCGTAGGTGAATTATCAGACTGTGGTTGGCTGGGAGCGGAAGAATCTTCTAGAATTATTTCGCGAGAGTCCGGCCGAAGTATTATTAACTTTAAAGCGCAGGCCGAGGCACACGAAAGTGTACGGTCAAATTTACATAAAGCCATATCGACTTCCAAGCAATAAGAAGACATCGTACACGACACGATGGCAGCACAATCTTCCGTCGCCGAGGCCAGAATTACTGACCATACCAGATTTCACAATGCCATTGCCAAGGTACCGTGCATACACCTCTTCTTTTCACGCTCGTGCGAAAGTATGGAGCTTAATTTCGTTGTAAAATCTGTTTAGGCATATGCCAAAGAATCCCAGTCCGGAGCCCGCAAGTATTTTAGACACGGTGAATATATTAGACACGATGATCATAGACAGTAGCGACTCGGACAGCGAAGCGGAGCCGCCGTTGTCCATTCGATTGTATTCAACGAAACCAAGGAATTCGGTTCAACGACGAGCGACTATAACTGGTGCTAGTCCTACTACCAAGCATGGAATTGATATCGAGCAGTTCTGGAAGGAATTGAAGCAGGAGCACAGCACAACCTCTCAGTTGCGAGACAAAGCGGCGTCCTGCGCTCATGGTTTAGATAACGTGCCGTCGAATATACGGCCGCAATCGTGCTTGAGCATAGAGCAGAGCAAACGGAAGAAAAGGCCCGACGGCCAAGCCGACGATAAGAAAGTGCAGTTCCAAGAGAAATTTCTTAAGCCCGATGTTCCTCAAATAGATAGCGTTGCGCACGAAACGAAAGACGAATCTAAGACCGTTGAAAGTTCCGAGGAACTGTTAACTATTAGTAATACGAATAATCCTAGCCAAGTTTCGCAAGCATCCACTAATGTTACCAATAACAATAATTCGAGTGATACAAGCGTGCCTTTAGACGAGTGCAACAATTTCATTAGGAATAGGCATAGTAATAATAAAAATATACAATGCAGTAAAGAGTCTAGTATATGTAGCGTTAAAGAGCGAGGCAAGCTGGACAAGAGTTACAGTACACCAGCGTACGACTTAATGGACACGGAGAGTATAGAGGAGAGGAAGCAGAAGTTGTTTCACACGCTGGAATCGTCCGCAAGTAGCTTCGGCAATGTATCCGCGGCTAAGACTGAGATTCGATTCACTTCTACGAGTACCGAAGAGCAACAGAAATCGAAGGATATCGACGATCAAAGGCAAAGCACTCGCGCAAGCTTTGCCAGCAGTGCTGTTCAAAATGTTAGCAATACTGACAGACATGTTGCACGGAATAACGAAGGAGAGCAATTTGTCGAAGCAGCCCAACACTCGAACTCGCTTAAAACTTTTGTACGTAACGTAAGTGATGTAAGTCCTAGAAACAGTATAGCAAACCAAAGCAATAAAGAGTGTATTATCTCAGATGTAAATAAGGGCGACAAGAAGAACGCAATGGATAACTCGAGCGGCGAATTCGAGAATGCATCGGTGGCGTCTAGTAATCAAAATTTCGCGAGTAATTCGAGCTCGAGTCACGAAAGGAATGAGGATAAGTTGGAGTCGATGAATAGCTGTGCACAAAGTAACAGCGGAAGCAATCAAAGTTTAACTAAATTCGGAAAGATTCTTCAAACATTTAACTGCACTCAGACGGAACAGAAGAAATTAATTGAAAGGAAACCTTCCAGCGCGTCCATAAAAGAAAAATTGCAATTCGAGGAAAAGTCACGAACAAACTGTGATTTGAATTCTCCTGAGATCGATGCGTCAAATATTACTCAGCATGCACCGCAAATTCAGATTTCTCAGAAGATGCAGAACGATAATACGAAAACTGGAGATGGGACTTGTCAAGGGAATATGGCACAGCCTTGTAAATATGTAGAGCTAACAAAGGTCGAATCTGTTAAGAAGTCGGAACCTAAGTCGCATTCTATACCTCCGGATCCTCCTCCACGAAAATATTTCTCAAAATCAACAGCGAACTCCTCTTTAGATAACACTTTAAGGGTTTCCGAAGATCCAGAGAAGCATCGCGCGTCTCAAAGACCCAATGTCAGGAGGGATCTGAAAAGACCAGAATTCTCTGTGGAGAATCATATGAAAAGTAACTTGGATCTTCAAGAGAGGCAAGATTATTTTGATACGTGTAATAGCTTCGCGGAGAGATCAATAGAATTTATCGACGAAACGAACGCTTTAGGGAACGAACGGAGACCTAGTTTAAACATGGACTCTTCGTATATAGAATACAATGATAAGCAAATAAAAGAAAGCAAATCTATCTGTGATAAGTACGAGCCGTTCAATGAGAAATATGCTTACGCCAGTTCGGCGATGGAGGGTTATAATCACGAGTCTTACGCTCAAAATACCGACTCCCCCGATGGTTCGTGCTCTTCGAAGCAATCGCACACTCTAGAACATAAATCGAAAATTTCTGAGAAGGAGAGGAACTTCGAGAAGGGCGTAGTCAATAAGGCGATGATGGTAGCCAGAAGTATCGGGCTGCATGGGAGTCTAAGTAAATCTTCGAGCAGTAGTCCCAGGAGTAGCAGGAAACGAAGCATATTATTCGCGAGTAAGAAACTTACGTTCAGAAAAATCATTCACTACGCCTGCGTTTCTAAACACTAATTTCTGTTTCAGGGAAAAGAAATATTTCCGTGAAAGATATGGGTACAGTCGATTTAGAAGGCTGGTTAACGTATCGCACAAGAGGCGCGGGTGGTGCTTGGGCCAAAGCTTGGTTCGTGCTGAAGTGCTCCTCTCTATACAGGTTTGTTAAATAAGCTCTCGTATTTACGGATTTACAAGCAGTTATTTGATCGTGCTTATAAATACAGGTTCAAAGCTCAAATCAGCATGAAAGCGGATTGTCTCATAGCTTTGCCAGGATTCACTGTGTCCCGAGCCGCCGAAGTGAAATCTAGAAAGTACGCGTTCAAAGTTTACCACACAGGAACGGTATTTTACTTCGCTGCGGACACGGAAGACTCTCTCACGTTATGGCTAGAGGCAATCAACAAAGCAACTCTGGGCGCAGACGGCCACAGTCGGAACAGCGCTCTTTTCAGCGAAACCGACGAGAGCGATAGCGAGCAAAAGAGTAAAGTTAAGAATCCTCTTACGCAGGAATATAAATCGAACCTCGACAAATCATTCGGATCGTTGAAGAAAGTCGTTCGCAAGGACTCCACTGGATACAAAGATCACGAAATGAACGGTGCTAGTTTAGATAGGAAGTACTTAAAGTTCCTTGGCACAAGGAATCACAACGTACCGGTCCCAACCGCACAATTTAGGAGCTACAGGAGAGTGCTTCCCACATCTACGCCGAACAAGTAAATAAATCCAAATGCTGATGTATACCCCGTTCGAAGCGAGCGTGTAACGTTAATTCCGCTTTTCAGGAAACAAGACTCTGTTCCTAATTCGCCGGACTTGCAAATGACAATCGCAGGAAGCACGTTTTACGGGCTGTGCGCTTCACAGAGCACTACAGATATGTCGTGTACTACGCAGGATATGGGCGATTACAGACGCACAACAGACAGGTAACGATTTACATTGCATGCTGTAATACCAATACTAATTCTATTGTTCTTAATCCTATTTACTTAACACTTCGCTAAACTCTAGCTACTATATACTACCCCTTTCATCGCAAACGTAGATTTTTAACTTGAAAGAATAGCGAGAAACATTGTTATGCCTTTGAATTTACAATAAAATATTTAACTCAAAGCGTTGGTTAAATTTATTTTACGTGTTTATATTCTGTGCATGTCTTCCCTTATTTTAATCACTCCCAAGTACTCTATCCTCAGTTGGCTTGGAAACTATGTTTACTACTAATTTTATAATGCTGTAATGGGGTAGATGGTGGAGCAATGTTTAATGCTTAGATGTTCTAATAGCAGAAACAGGAGACCCGATGACCTGCAAGGTTTCATCACGTTAGAGGAATTCATGTTATCCCAGCGGGAAGATCGAAGACAACTAACTAGGAATAGATCGGTATCGCCACGAATGACGCCTTTAACCAGCGATCACGTTCACGTTCAGCATAGAAATTTCCATGACAATGGAACAGCTAACACTGAAGCATCCGCCAATAACGATGTTACATATGCTCGAAGTAAAACTAACGACGAAGTAGTGAATAACGCTGCATCCTCCTACGGTTACATGCGTAACATAGACAACTCGCACGCAGCGAGGCAATCAAGCGGTGATTTTGATTCAGAAAGAAACGAGAACAAGGGGGAATCGTCGAAGTTTTCAGTTCACAAGAAGTCGAGTGAATTGAATTGCGCTCACAAGAAAAAGACGCAGGATGGATTAAGCTCGCGTCAAGTAAAGTCGTACGACTCGAGACATGTCGCGAATGATCAGAAACGCTCCACTTCGCTGTACCACAACACATCGGATATTGATGAAAGGTTCGATAGACATGCAAGCACGGTGGGTGAATACAATACTAACGCTTGTGCGTATCAAGCACAGCCGTCGAACAGTAATGAATCCTCTAGAGTATACGATTACTATTCGTCTAAGAAGACCAACAGTTTCACTGATGATATCAAATCATTGCCAAAGCGACTCGCTCGAAACGATGGTAAGTTTTAAGAGATGATAATTGCCAGGAAAGAACTGCAACGAATTTATGTTTCAGGTTGCTCCGGGTCCAGCAGTGATCTTACATATCACGCTTCTTACGAAACATTGCAGCGCGCGAAGAAAGAGGCGTCTGTAAGTCGTAAAGGGAGTTTCAACCTGACTAGCCGACGCGATTACGGTCCATCGGACAAGCATTGGTTGGATTCTCTGCGACGGACTGATAAAAAGGATGTAGATTACGATAAGACTCGTTTAAAGAACGCGGCGCAGTACCAACCGCCACCTATACCGTCTTCTCCATTCGAGCAGGAAGGAATGACGGCTGCGTTCGAGATGCATTTGGACAAAGGCGAGCAAGTCCAGAAGCCGAGTCGCTTGAGAAATCTGTTCGGCAATAAATGCCAGCAAAAGCCCTGCACGCTGGATTTGCCGAAAGAGACTCAGAAAACTTTGCTGGGTGAATACGACTGCCTTCGTTTTATATTCCAATGCTGTGCGTCTTATGCTAACTGTAATATACATTCCCAGGATCGCCAAGATTGCACAGAGCTCTTTTTCGAGAGAAATGCTACAACCAGTCTCGATTGCCCAGCCGATCGAACAGCCAGAGCCCCGGCGACAGTGGGATCAGCCAGTCTGTTAGCTCGTTCAGTGGAAATAGCCCTCAAACGCTCAGTCAGAGCTTCAGTTCAGTGAGTTCTGTAAGTGATTGGAGTCCAGATACGCCGTCGCCATCTGCCTCGAACTTAATACCAAAAGTACGTGCTCGAACAGCGTATGAATTTCAAACGGAATCGTTACTGTAATTCGACGAACTTGCTTTCAGGGCGGCGCGAGTCATCTGCTAGGTCAGAAAGGATTCACCAGCACAGGTAGAAACTCATTAAACCCGCCGACATTGCCTTACATACCACCACCCACCTCACCGCCGCCCGATTACCCTGGCCTCGAGTACCCGCCGGTGTTCGAGCCCGGAACCTATTCCCTTTTGGACGCTTCGTTGCTGCGTAATCGTAACAAAAGCAACCGGGACCCCCATTAACCAGCGACACCGTAACGTAGCTCATCGAACCTACGACGACAACAGCCAAAGATAACTCCTTTCATTATTCATTAACGTAACCCGCTGTCTTGCGTAAGAAATTTTTAAGAGTTTACTAGTATTTTTCCACCAAGTATTGGAATATAACCGTCCATTTTATGACCATTCGAGAGCTATCAAAATCGTTTTGTATAAACTGAAATTTATAAACTATCCGCTCAGAACGCCGCGAGTCCAGTGTAATATACGTCAGCTGAGTGGACGACTGAAATCGATATCGCGCACCATTGCCTTTGTAGGTCTACGGGGAATACTGCTTGTATCTAATTCGAGGGGATTCTTTTTTATTATCGTTGTTTGTAATTATTTCTAGCCTAAATAAGCGACTCGAGACCCGTTTTATTGTACTTCTCGAAGTGTCTTTCGAGAGAGTATTATGTAAACTAAACGTTTTATTGTATATGGATTATGTAATTCTATATTAATTAATAAGGAAACATTTTTACACGTAGAAAGTTACGAGGCCACTCTTCTTTTACATAAAGGACTTTTACGAAACTTATAATTGTACATTTTCTGACGAACGAAGGGGATTGATTAGGTGAACCACGAAGCCTAAAATATTTCTACGATATCTAGATCGATTCGTGTACGCAGCAGTATCTTTAAACGATCATCTCTATTTTAAATGCTGGCGTAGAATGGTCTTTTTATTCTATATGTATATAAAGATTTAAGCTAATTAATAATATCGAACAAAAATAACGGAAGTGCTCTTGGAAGTTAGTAAAATAGAAATATAATTTACATTTCTATGAGATCCATTGAAGGGTACTACGTTAAACTTTTTGATAGTATTTTATAAATAATTTTATATTAATATATATATATACACATTTGTACACGATGTGATGTTCTGTGAAGTGCCTACATATCTTCTTTATATAATTTTTGTATATAATAAAGTCCATATTTTAGCTATTAATATATATAATTTGAAAGTGTATGATTTCTATTATAATTTGTGCTCAAGAGGTTTTCAAAAAGTATTACAAAGTATTAAAAAGCATTCGCGTTACGAACTATTTATGTATTTTCTGTATTTTTATAATAGTTTGTAACTATGACGCATATTTTCTAAATATACTGGAGAACATTAATTATATCTGATATAACGAAGAAATGCCTGTTTTATTATAATAAGCATTTTCCGCATAATATTCGGATGATGTAGTGCGAATTTCACTTGCGCCCAAATTGCCCGTGATTTTCATTAAGCTAGGTTTTCCTGTACGCGACTAAGCGCAACGTCGAGAATTTCAAAGTCGATTTTCTCGAAAATGAAGCACGATATGAAAAAAAGTGACTTTTTCTTTTAGATTCGTAACAAGTAAATAAGTCGAGAAAAAGGAATAAAATTTTTTGTTATTGCGCTTCATTTTCGAGGAAATCGACTTTGAAATTCTTGATGATGCGTACAGTCGCGTACGGGAGAACCTAGCTTAAGGAGAGGTTCCGGTCTAAAAGTTGATGTTTTTTATTTCATTTTTCGAATGTTCAACCTTTTAGGAATACGTGTTTAAAAGAATTTGTCGAAGTTCGTAAAATTCCCGAAGTTATAGGCATTTGAGTAGCGGTAAATGCATAAAACTTTAAAGGCGTTTTTATCGAAACAGTGTTCTCAAAACGGTGGAACCTGTATCTCCAAAAGTAATTATCCGATTCAACTGAAACTTTGTTATTTTGAAGAATATACTTCCAGCTAGGTGGGAAACCAGAAAAAATACAAAAATTACAGTTTTGAAAAAATAACTACACTTGAAGTTTGAAATCACTTTTTCCCTACATTTTTCGTCCTTTCAACGTCTTCGAAAATTACAAAATTTATAAATCCTTAATACAATGCAAAAAGTCTCATTAAATTATATATCGTAGTTCTCCTTTAATTAATTCCTAAGGATCCCCTATTTTTTGGGACTTTAGACCGAAACCTCCCCTCAATAAAAATCACAAATGATTTCTTCGTAAGAGCGTGTAATTCGCCCATAAACGAATTCCAAAGTAACATTAAATAAAGTTACATAACTTGCTACTTCAATAACAGAAAATCATTCTTCTTTTAGGTGAATGCTTTCGTATTCCCCGCTCGACGATTTCATCGTTTCGATCGCGATTCGATTGAAGATATCAATATCGATTCTCACACAAAGAAGAAGTATCGACTATCGAGGGATTTTTCGAGTTTGTATCGACCGACAGGTAAATTTCTCATGTAGAATCTGTTTGTAAACCGTTCGATGCTGTTTTGTGTGATCCAGTGCATTCAAGTCGATCGTTACGAAAGATACGAATTACTTTCTTCTTCGAGGAAAGTTTATAACAATCCACGGTTAGTACAACAAACTCCGAAAACAAATTTAACGATTCAGATTCCCACAATTACGAATTAACACTATCTCCACTTTCAATCGCTAATAACCATACACAGCAACGAAGCAATATTATTGTAAACAATTACCCAACACATCGATAATTTTCCAATCTTTCTAGAATCTCGCTGCATACAAGTGCGCGCGAGCGCATGTTATAAATAAGGACACAAACAAGAATCATGTCAAAGACCATGTCAGAGCCAATCGATTTTATTGACTTGACGGTAGAATCAGCGGAGAAATATATAAACAGAAATAGAAATAGAAACAGCAACGCTGAAAATATACCTAACAATAGCGCGAGAACGAAACCACGAAGGCGCACCACTTCCAAACAACAACAACCGACACAGCTCAGCGATTCTGTCGTGTATGCATCAATTTCTAATTCGTCTCCTTTCTTTCGCCTTAAACAGAGCCGGGTGTCGTTAATAATATAAATTACATTTCAGAGAGATAATAGACGAAAGCGTGCACAAAGATGCAAAATCGGCGGAGGTCATAGACATCGATAATAACGCAGCTCGCGACGACGGGACCTGTTGCATCAACGACTCCACCGCGGGAAAGTTACTCGTGCTGACCTGCCCGATATGTTACGAAGAGCTGTCTTCTAAACTGGAACCTATGTCTACGCGCTGCGGGCATATATTCTGCTCGAGTTGCTTAGAACAAATTCTGCGTAAATTAAAGAAATGTCCGACGTGTCAGAGACCCATTAAACACCGAGCTTGTACCCGCTTATATTTCTAGTTAAATGTTCTTCTTTTATATTTATTCGCATTTCAACTTTCTCTCTATGTATAAATATATACATCAGTATTAGTGTAACGAAATCTGATTTTTATCTATTTCAATTCTTTAAAGAAGGGCGGAGATAGTCACAAATTATTCGTACGTAAGAGAGTTCAAATAATAATTCGATAATATATCGTTCTAGTTAGACAAACATTGATACCTTAAATGAATAAGATTTTAACAATACGCAGAATATGTTGTCAATTTTTTACGTGTTCATTGTAATAGTTTAGTAAGATCTCGGTGTGCTTCTGATTTTTAAAGACAATTCTCGCTAAAGTGGACGTTCGAATGTAATTAGCTCGGCATATCTTTCTGCGAAGCTAGTTCAATGTTTACGCTTTCTTGCCACCTTAAAGTGTCCTTCAGGATGTATATGGCACAACACTAACAAGACTGTAATGTCCTCTGCGAGTCTAAGTGGATGAAGTTTGTCGATATAGCTGTGTAATTTTAAGTAGCATCGCATATCGTTTGGTTTAGTGTAATCGAGAAATGTCTAAGAGAAAGGAAAACAGTATGACGTACTTTCTCGGAGGCACCGCAGTTGGAATGGCAGGTAATCGGAACTTTAAACATTTCCAGTGGATGTATTTTCTCGCAGCGGACAGCTTTATCATACTGTTTATACTTATAGCTGGCCTATTAGTCGGGAAACTACTCTCCAAATCCACTACGAGGCTTCAAAGTTTCGGTAAGTTTCTATTACTGTTCTACGTCAAGTAAGAAACTCTCCGATCGCTGACGCCTCTAATTATTATTTCCACAGAACCTGGAGTTGCTACCAAAGAAAGCGAAAGTGCAAACAAATATTCTCAGGACGATAATTTTCATAATCCATATTTTCATAAACATATACATTGCCCTACGCGGTCTCGAAGCGCGTCTCGATATGAAGATAAAAGCTGCACAGAGCAACCGATCGCTGCAACTTCTTTGACAAAATTGAGTAACAATTTCGAAGGTAATATCAACTACAAAGTTCCGGAAGAGAAGTGTGCAAATGTGCAGAAAATCTCTTGCAACAATAATCAGTCACATAATATCAGCATTGAAAACAACATTGGATATAACTTGTCTACCGAAGTTTTCCCAGATCGTAAGGAGGAATATAATAACTCGCATATCTCTAAAGCCCAAAATGCAGGACGTAAACCATCGAGCGTAGCTCAATCGAACAGTCCTGCGTCGTTAAATAAGAAGCACAAAGACCCTTCGAAAATAATAAATATCCAAAGCGTGAACAGTTCTAATGTAAAACACGCGAGAAGCTGTAGTAGCGTAGAAGTGCCAGAAACGTCCAACGATTTGTCCAGCGACTCCCACGTCGACGATAGCTCTGTTCACAGCAATATTCAGAACACGAACAGTTCTACAACTCGCTCAAACATATTACAAACTGCGAGTTACAGAGCCACGTGTAACAATATTTCTAACAGCGAAGAGGAAGAAGAGATCTCGCGCTCTAGTTCGTGCGAAGAGTTTTGCGAAGCTGATTTAATATCATCCACGAAGGAAATCAATTTAGGTGTTATGTAAAGTTAAGAAATCGGGGAATATCTACTATTTTTATAGAATTAAGGAACTGCGTTAAAGAGAATACTATTATAATACTTTGTTACATGTGATACTAACAGAAGCAAATAAACTGTTTTCTTTCGATTATAATATACCACAGGCTACTGTTCCTACTATTCCACATTACCAAATTTGGTTCGAGGAATCCTCTCTCGAGCGAGCCTTCGAGAAAACATCGCTCCGCGCGCACCAACCTAATACGATTTAAATACCATCGGCTCGCAGCAAGCGATGGTTGGTCGCAGGGTTTGGCGGACTCATGCCAAGCATTACACCTACAGGAGCGGTGGTAATGTGTGCGTGAATTGATGCTGGCGCCAAGCCAGCCACGCGGCGACATCGCGCAACGAATGTGACGTCACAAATCTACCGCCGCCAACGCCAAGCCCAGCCAAATGCGTGACGGGCGCGTACAGGAACTACTACCCGATTGGAGACGAACCGACGCCAGCGCCAAGCGAGTGACACCGCGGCCAATCAGCGTCGACAACCTATTTCCCCGGCGACGCTAATTGGCCATCATTGGTTGTTTCCTTCTGACCAATAGCAGCGGTGGCCGGTGGACCCTGCTTGAAATTTCCAAGTGCTTAGGCTGGGTCCCGCCAAAGCCGACGTTTTACGTGGCACAGGGTCCACCTGTGACGTCACATTCGTTGCGCGATGTCGCCGCGTGGCTGGCTTGGCGCCAGCATCAATTCACGCACACATTACCACCGCTCCTGTAGGTGTAATGCTTGGCATGAGTCCGCCAAACCCTGGTTGGTCGCATTTACCGTTTCCATATTTACATCCAGCCTCCGGCGACTGTCGCTTGACAAATAAATAAAAACGTGCTCTGCTATTCTCAGGAAACAAGCAGCATATATTTTACACGTTAAAAACTCCTGCATTCGCTATATTCTCGGGGAGAGATGACGCGTATTGCAACTTGCAATTATGCTTCGATCCTCGGGGATCGGTTTTAAGAGAGAGAGAGAGGGAGGAGAAAAAAGAACAGTAGGAATCTCATTATTATTTCCGACCGTGCGATCTATTCGTCGCAGGTCGAGTTGGAGATGCGCTAGACACCGTCGCCTCTAGCTTTTCCTTTTTGATCGCGCGAGGACTCGCGGCCAGTCGAACACCTGCGCCGAGCTTAAATGCCAGTGTTTTTGGTCTCGCTCTGCCGCGGTGTATCGCCAGACGTGCTCGCATTGGGGCCAGGTAGCGCCGATAGCTGCATCAGCTGTTCCGCGAAATAAAAAGCCGCGATATGGAGATGATCGACGGCCTGACGGAGAATCAGGAGAATAGCGACGAGGATGCGGCCACGTCCGAGGACAGGAGCGACTGTTTGTCGGAAACGTTCGAGGGGAACGCGAACTGGTGCTACATGTCCGACTCCATTCTCCTCAATATCTTTAAATACCTGACACCGAAGGAACTGACAATCGCGGGGGAGGTGTCCAGGTCGTGGCATAGAGTCTCTCGCGACGAGTTCCTCTGGAAAGATTTGTTCTACCAGATCTATAAAATAGACCCGGATATCGGCATTAAGCCAGGTTAATCTTTATTTGTTTATTTATAAACACTCACGCCGCGGAGAATAACAGCTTCGCGGGCGCGGAGCATGTGGATGAAATCTCATTCTTTTTCTGATAGATAGGGTGAAGGACCCAATTACTGCCACCTTAAGCAATTTTACTCAAGCGTTTATTTATTCGTTATTTTAAGTAAAATAGCTTAAGGTGACAGTAATTGGGTTGGCTGCCAGTAATCGGGTCCTTCGCCCTACCATGTTTCTCAATGATCCGTGTACCTCGGTAGCTCGGTATCAGAGTAGTCGAGAAGAATCCATTTGAACTATCATTGCTTATTTTTCTTGGTTTCAGTTTTAACGATGCGTCGAGAGCTTTATGTTTTAGGATCGAATGGCGAATGCTTCATTCTGATGAATTCACGATGAATTCATTCCTGCCATCGTGTTCGCGAGAGAAGGACCTAATTTGGATTCTCAGAAAACAATTCTTTTCATTGAATAATAAATCCAGAATATTTATTTTAGTAGCTTAGTATTTTAGAAGCTTCTTTTACAAATTTTACATAATTTGGAACAGCTGGAAAAATGATATTTCATATCCATATGAACGCAATGCGTAGCAATGGCGCACTCGGTATTTAATCTAAGAGAGTCGAGTTGAATGGATAGAAATATTTAATAAAATTCATTAGGTGATTAGAAAGATTTGTTGAAAGAATAACATCCAGTTTTCTTTCCTTTTCTTTCATCCACTCTGAGTGCGCCACTGATACGTAGGCTGGGCTCGGTTTAAGGTACAACTTAAAGCAGAGCGATTCTTTACGTACGAATAAATAAAAAGTATCGAACAAAATTTTTACCTAAAGCTTTGTTCTCGAGGAAAGAGATTTCGGAAATTCGAGAAGCGCAGCTCAGTTGTACCTTAAATTGTGCTCCAGTCCTATATTAAACTATTGCTGGCATTAAAACTCGGCTCTGTATTCCTTGTCTTACACTTGACACTATCATCTAAAACTCATTATATTTTATAGGGAAATCTTCTTGGTTAGAAGAATTTAAACGTTTAACGTATCATATACCGCTTGTAGAAACAGAAGTACTTAAAGCACATTCTCATCAAGTATTACATGTTAGCTTTTCGCACAATGGAAAAATGTTCGCAACGTGTTCAAAAGACGCATATATTTTTGTGGGTTACTCTCATTTACTTTCTAATTATTATATGATTTTCTCCGCTATGTGTGATTATATTTAAAGGCATAAAACCAGTCGTACGAATTTCCCGTAGGTCTGGGATAGCCAGTATCCCGTCAGCATAAAGTATCTGCGCGACATGAAAACGTTTAACTGGAAGTACACGCAGTATTCCCAGTTCAATTCCTCCGATACTTTATTACTCGTCTCCGGCGTACACTTCGGAACTCCTCTTAGCACTTCGGGAGAGATAGCGGTATTCAGACTAGCACGTAAGAGTATCGATGAATTACTTAATATTCTCTGATTAACGATACGAAGTAGCTTGCTTATAGTTAATCGACTCTCGCTGTTGCAGCTGGCTTTAATCTCCAATGTCGAGTCTCGAATAAGCCCTACGACATATTCGGCACATGGTACAGCGAACATTATCTTCTGAACGGAAACCTGTTTTGGCTGGCGCATCTGGTTACGACTAGCGTCCTTTGGCTTAATAAGGCAAATCAGGAGACAGCTAGCGAGCATGTACCTATCATGTCGCAACTTTTTAGGTATCACGAATCTGTTTTATAAAAACAATTCTCCAACTGTGGGACCTTCGCGACTTTGAATGTTTTGCGTATTCTAGGTTTTACAATGGCAACGCGTCGTCGATTCGGACGATCATGGTAGCCAATTGCTTGACGCCTGAACAGGCAGAGTCCGAAGAAGAACAGAGCGAGCCTTCGTCCTCCGATGAGAAAGAAGAAAAGGGGAATCCACCGAGTCATAAAGACATCTCGTCTACCTCTTCTAGCGATGCTATTCAACAACCAGAAGAACCAGTTCTTCTTCGACACGCGTCGTCTAGATTACAGCAAGTATATGCGTAATTGAGCAACGTGCGCACAGATCGACGTTAATCGAATTATATGCAACTAGATATAACACGTTGGAAGGTATATTTATGAATTGGGAGAAGCTTGGCGATGACTTTGAGTATGCCAATCCTATACAGTACAATCAGGAATATAGACAAGTGGAAATGGAGAAAAAGGTTCAAGGGAGCGAGAAGGATGATGAGAACGAGAGTACTCAGTGGGACGAGGATAATGAGACAGATGGTACAATTAGCTACACTTCTCGTGTTAATTAAAGGATCGCCTCCAGGAACCCGAAAAATAGGGGCAAGTTCGCATGGTCGTAATTCCGGCGAAAATGGTCGTATCGATATTTTGAAAATACGGTTTCAAAGTGTGGAATCTCTACTTTCAGCTGCATTTTTTAGATTTTAGCTGTATTGCTTTTCGGCAAAGTTATAACGATATAAAGAGCGCTGGGTCAATTTTAAAAAAATTCCTTCAACTTGCGAATGTTCCACGGGGGGATGAAATTTTTTACACAAATTGCATTTACACCAGTCGAAAGCGGCTACTTTCTTGTGTAAAAAGAGAGTAATAAATTTCTTGGGCGATTTTTTTTGGTCGAGTTATTCAACTTTTAAGCAAAAACCGTTTTTTTACTTTAGTTACTTCTAGCAAATAAAGAAATTATCGTAGAACGTTCGTGAAAAAACGCAATAGAAAGATCAGTCTTTCCTCTTTAAGCGCATCTTTGACTTTTTCGATTCGGTTAAATTTCGGTCTACAAAATCCTTTCGAAAGTATGCTTAAAAATTACACAAATTCCTTTTTTTCTTCAACTCGCTGTATCTCCGCGAGGGATGACCGGAACACCAACGTCTTAAGCTCGTTTTAAAGCGGAGAATCTGCCGATTCTTTTGAGCTCCACCGGAACCCGTTGCGATAATTCTTTACCTGTGGTCTTTAATTTTGAAGTTACTGTTTTTCGGGTTCCTAGAGGTGATCTTTTAATTAATACGAGGAGTGTATTACAAAGTTCTCACGACATCTTTATAACGCGAATCCCATTGTGAAATTTTATTCGTCAGATTCGCCCTTGGAAGATGACACCGATGAGTTAACAAACAGCTGCGACAAGTATCTCATTTTCACAACTGGATCGAAAACTTACACGCCGCATCAAGTGGGTTTCAAGAGAATAAAGAATATCAAGTTCCCAACGAGATTGGTCTCGGAGCCGTCGTTGCGCGAAAGATTCGCGGAGAGAGAAAGGGAACGAGGATTACTGAACTTCAACGCTAATTGGATGAATTACGAATCCGTAGCCGATAAGTTCGACAAAGTAGATCACGTAATCGACTTGCACGGACATATTATAGGAATGGGACTTTCGCCGGATCATAGGTCAGTTGTTTACATTGCGAATATAAAATCACCAGTATTCTCTTTCACGGTAAACGTTTATCTCCAGATATCTATATGTAAATACAAGACCATGGCCGCGGGGTTACGTTATTACAAGCCCGCTACAACCTCCCCCGATAGCTCAAGAGATCGACATACATGTAATTGATTTAGTAACATTGAAACAAGTTGGCACCATGCTAAGAGCTCACAAGGCTTACACGCCGAACAACGAATGTTTCTTCATCTTCCTCGACGTGTGCGACGAATACGTGGCAAGGTAATTTAATCGATACAATCCGTTACACTTTTCTCGTTCTTAGAATTCCTATTTCCCCGATGGAGGAGAAATCTTGGCCCTCCGTCATCTCCCAATCAATATCAGCAGAAGCAATGCTTTTCATGCTGCAAAGAAAATTCATGCAGTTAGGAGTTGCTCGTGTTATGTTCTCTCAGAGTTGGGCGTTATTCGAATAATTTTTTATTCGTTCCTCTCGAGTAACTTCGTTTCATTCGCGATTATTATTCGAGATCATTGGAATAAATTTTTAAATTTTTGAGGTGGAAATTTAATCGAATAATGCCCAACTCCGTGTTCTCTCGTTTACGATGAAACGTTCGACACTTGGGATTGTATATTTATGGTTGAATATGAATTTGTTATTAGTGGTGCCGAAGACAAGCACGGCTACCTTTGGGACAGATATTACGGGGTGTGTTTAGCCAAGCTCCCCCATTCTGACGTCGTTAATTCCGTCGCCTTCAATCCGCGCGATCCCGAAATGTTGGTAACTACTAGCGACGATTATACCGTTAAAGTCTGGCGTAGTCGAGCCATGGTACAGGCGCTGGGATCGAACGAAGACGCTTTCCGTAGAGGTATGGAAGTGCGAAATAGACGCAAGTTTCATAGAAGTAGTTGTAACATCGATTGACTAAAAACTATACAATTTCCAATTTAAAGATGCTTCTAAAGTCTTGGACAGTATATTCAGTTACTGTATCTACACCTTGTACTTACATTTGTAACATATTAACACCTCTACGAATTCGTATAAAAGTATAAATTCTATTTTCGACGAATTTAGAATAAAGGACGCGCGGCATTGCAGATCCTGATCTATAAATGTTTTATACAATTTCGCACAACTTTCGTTTTAAAGGAGAGAGTGTAGTTTATAATAATTCGGAGAGAAAGAGAGAGAGAGAGAGATCTATTCTTTTATGTAACATCGTTTTATTAGAGTTAGAATATCACTTGTTTCGGTAATTCAATAAGCGCATACAAAAACTGTTTTTCGCGTTTGCTTTTTTTTTGTATCGATTTGTGTCTTTTCTCGTGTGTATACTTAAGGTTTATAGCTTGGAAAGATAAGTTGTATATTTTTAAACATTTACAAGGCATAAAAGTGAGAATTTTTTTTAACATTTTCGTAACGGATTGTAATTGACGATATTTCTTGCCTTTAAGTAATTGTTCCGACTGATACGTTTTAATTAATTTAGAATAAACTTTGATGGGACGCGAGTATTTATTACGTGTGTTGAATAAAAAAATTATCACTTTTACTTGTCTTACTGTATTACAATTTTCGCTCGCAGGATATCAAATTCGAAATGTATCCCAAGCTTTGGCACGGTAATTTCAAGCATTCGTTTTCTACGAAAAAGAAAAATGAATGGAAAAGGAAGATACTCTAATTGGTATATATATATATATATGATGTATCATCAGAAATGTACAAATAACTGATCTAATTAATTGTAGTTTATGAATTCGAATTGTAGACGTATTCGAAGTAAGGAACTATGCTTTAAATTAAAATCGAACCGGTGTTTTAATACCAATCGTGTATATGTAACATAAAGTTACTCGAAATAAAGATATTTTGCTGGTAAGGGAGTACATGTAGGCAACTATTATTGTAACGAAATGTAAAATTAATAAACAGCACTATTTCATGTTACAAACATTTCAAGCAATATACCTGTCGCAGGATAAACGATATATAATTAAATGTTACAGAAGCCTTGCTGGAATTCGCATTAGACATTAGCAATTTCTTTTTCATTCAGAGTATTTAAATTCGTTGGCAAACTGTTTAGATACCTATAATAACGCGACTCGCTTTAAATGGCTTTAGTGCTTTGAAAATAGCTAGGACAATATGCATGCTCTATAATATAGAGTCTATATTGTAGGAACTATTAAGTATTAGACTTCTATTAATCAACTAAAGAGATGTATGTGCGTTCGCACACCGTCGTTTCAACCCAACATACTATAAAACCATTATCTAATTCAACAAGAATTGACCTCATAATTAACACGAGTCAATATATTTCCCTTCTCTTTTTTCGTTTAATAATAATGATATGCCCTACCAGTATTTCTTTACTCGGAATTATAAGTGCCAGAAATCTGATTCGCAGCACTTATTCAAACATATCAATGTCATTAATATAGACATTAATAATACAATTGCATTAAGAGTCGTAATATTCCCATTGATATTTCAAATTCCCTGTAAAATGAAATTCAATCACGCACTTATCGTTACACTGTACATTTAAAAAAATACAAAAACAACGTACCTATTCTTCGTCGCTTTCTTTCAAATAACATCGACACAAGAAACGTACGAGTAACGTGCTTTTTTTTTGTTTCGTTTGGAAAAGTTATTTATACCAGCAATGTGCACTTATGTAGATGCTTTTACTATTCATTCTGCGAAAGAATTACGTATACGTTTACAAATATTTATGTCTTCTACGAGCATGCTGATTTTACGAAATGAAATTACCAGCGCTAGAAGGTATTTCTTCCTTGGGTGGTTCTGCGTTATGGTGTAGAACCTTTTTATGGGCATCTTTGTGTCCATGGCAATGCTCGCATTCGTCCTCGCTCTCTTCGGAACTACTTTCGCCGAAGCTTCGTGGCTTTTCGTAAATGCAACAACCTATAACATAGATACGTGCGATGATATAAATATTAGTTGCGGGAGGCATAAATGAATAGCATTGCACAGCCGCCATTTAGGCTCAAAATAATTTTTCCAAAATCGGGCCCGATAGCGCCTAGATAATTTCATGTATTATCTAACAAATTTCGAATTTTTAATTTTGAATGATCCTGCAACGAGCTACGGTTCTCACCGCAAAGCGTCTAAAAACAGTACGTCTCGGACATCGCCTTTAACTCACAAACCTTTCAATTTTTTGACCACAAAAAATACTAAAATATCCGTAAGATGTACTCTTTCCAACAGACTAATATTTAATAATAAAACTCGATTGCTTTTTCTAGATAAAAAATCCCAAAAAAGCATTTTAATTGTTCTAAGTGGGCCTCCCCGCTTAATGGAAACTTACATTTAGATTTCTTCTTATTCATGTGTTCGTTGTCCACGGTACCTTGAGTCCACTGAACTTTTTTATTACATTTTGGTTTCCTGAGGCGTAGCCGAACAGTTGGTGCTACATCCTGAAAGAATAACAAACCGAATAACTATTGCTTCATACATATCAACTGATACAGGGTACATTCAAAGACACTGTACCGAGCTGTACGATTGTGTTCGAAAAGATATTTATTGCTCTTTAAATTGCATACATAATATATAAAATATAAACAAGAATCTTTTCTATTCTATAACTTTAGTCTCCTTCAAAATTCGTATCTTATCGTCAGAATAGTTTAAAACACTTTTCAATATTTCTTCGGTGTGCTGCCCCGCAGTGGGAGGTGCTGATCTAACTTTATTTGTAGCGTAACTGTAAGTCACAGCAGGACCGACAACTTTAATCTTCTTCCCCGTGGAATGATCTATTTCTTGTACCATGCCCATGTGCTTGACTTGAGGATCGTCGAAAACCTACAAAATTGTCTTACGTAAAGATCATTTAAGTTACTCCAGCATAAAGATTTATCAACCTGTACCTGTCCCATCGTATTTATCGGACCATACGGGAAAGGAGAGCCTTCGAATATCTCCGCCCAGCTTTTGTTATCTTTCTTCTTAAATTCTCTTCTAAGTATCTCCAATAATTCATCTCTGTTCTGGACTCTAGATGCATTGTTTTTAAATTTCTCACAGTCGAGCAGTTCGGATAATCGCATTCTTTTAACCAGTTCCGTAAATTGCGCGTCGCTTCCCGTCCCGACAGTCATGTACCCATCTCTCGTGGGGAAGGCTTCGTAAGGCACGATGCTCTCGTGCTCGGAACCCCATCGCACTGCTTCTTTGTTAGCATTCAAGTAATTAGAACCGATATTTATTAAACTGGCGACTTGCGTCGCTAATAGATTACACTGAATCCATTGCCCCCTCTCGGTTTTCATTCTCTGGTATAATGCAGCTACTATAGCCCCATGAGCGTATAAACCCGTCGCCAAGTCAGTTACAGCCACGCCAACTTTACACGGTGGCCCGTCCTTCGTGCCTGTTATGTGTAATAATCCTCCGATAGAGGCAGCGATCACGTCGTATCCCGGTCTATTAGCGTATGGACCTTCGTATCCATAGCCAGTCAAAGAGCAGTATACAAGATGCGGCGCTATCTCGGAGATGTCTTCGTACCCCAATCCCATCTGCTTCAATTTCCCCGGAACGTAATTCTCTATCAAAACATCGGACTTCTTTGCCAGTTCGTAAATGATATCTTTACCTTTTTTCAAGTCAATGCACACGCTCTTTTTGTTTCTATTAACGCTGAGAAAGTAAGGCGCTTCCTGCGTCCCTTCGACGAACGGCGGGCCCCATTTTCGTGCCTCGTCGCCGCCACCCGGTCTCTCGATCTTCAAGATCTCCGCGCCAAGGTCGCCGAGAATCATAGTGCAGTAAGGGCCAGCCACGATTCTTGTCAGATCCAAGACGCGGATGCCAGACAATGGTGATCTGCATTCTTCGCTGGTCGCTGAGAAATCCCTCAGGTTCTTAATACTATACGCACTCGATAAGAGTCTAGTCCTTATCGCACACTTTGACCAGAAAGCATGCATGCCGTTAGTTTGTGTACCACTGACGCACAGTAATTACTTTGATTTTTACCAGGAACTTGTAGCACACTCACAGAATCACGAAATGTTAGTGGAATCGCGGAACATCGATAAGTTTCTAATCGTTCGGATATAAAACTGTTCGCACAGATACCGCCCAACCACTTGCGCGCTATCTTTTACAGGTACGGCGTAAAAAAAAGCAGGTTTTGACCTTAAAGCTTTATCAGGATTATGACATAGCTGTGATACAAACCGAGCCTACCTGAGATCCAGAGTCTGTGACATCCGTTTCCAAAACTGTTTCCGTTTGCGTCTGAGGTGCCGATTGCTCGGACATCGTTGACCTGTCCATCCGAAATCTCTGTTCACCGAAGTAACGCAACGAAGCTACGTGCGAGAGGTTCACCGTGATTCAATATCGCGGCTACTCCATGCTGTCATCATTCGTGATCTGATGGAATCGACGCCATGCGACTATGCTAACACAACTCTCATCTCCTGTAATTCTATTTATTATTCATCGAAATGTACCACGACTTCGGGGCCGCGAATCTGTCCGCAACAATCCTCGCGCAGCCTAATGAGATCAACGTTGTAATTAATAATGGTTTCAAATGTCCCTACATCAAACGTGCGGGCCGAAACTGTCCCTACCACCACGGCGTGAAAACACGCCGATGCCAGGGAACGCGCAAAGAACACCGATGCAGTGTTTCTCAACCTTTTTTTAAAAGCGATCACCTTTTATGTTATTTTTTTACTTATTTTTTATTAATTAATTACCAATTTATTATATATTATATATTATATTATATTATATTATATATAATATATTATATATATATATATATAAAAAAATAATAAATTAATTACCAACTTCTATTACTTTAATTTTGCTTGGTTAATATTTATATTGGTGTTTTGAACTTTTCTCTTTAATAAGGCATTTTTCTCGGGTTAGAAATGTGAATTTTTCATATTTTTTTAATTTAAATAAAAGTACATGTTTTCGTCTCAATTACCGTGCCTTGCAAAATGCGTTGTCCCTATTCCCAGATAGCACACCTCTAGTTTATGTCCATTTTAGGTCTGAACGTCTTGATTTGTAACAAGACGTCTTTAAGACGCATTCTGGACGCTTTAAGACTACCGGAAGTTGTGTATCTGTGTTCGCCTGCTCTTTTTTGAATAGCGTTCCCGCGGCTAGGTTATGTCTTTCAACTTTGAACTGTTCAAAACATTTTTTTGTTCTACGAGAGGTGTTTTTATGTAATTTTAATATGACCTTTCCATTACAAAAGCGAAATATGCAAATATAATTTTCTATTCCGCCGTTCTGAGAAACGAAAGTAAGGTTAGGTTTAGCAGTTACTCCGGAAGTGCCTACGCGCCACCTTCCTGCACAGGCGTGCAGTGTTGTTTCCGAGGGCACCACCGACCACCTCACCGCGCAGTGGATGGCAACATCGAAACTGAGTCACCCATCAAGTGGTGCATAGGCGCTTCCGTAATTCTACAGAATCCTTAGAATGTGGCACAGGTTGGGAATCACTGCCCTAATGCGTAGTCGTCACTGCCAGTCACAGTTCAGACTTAAACTTGACATAAAGCTGTTTACTTGAGCGCTATTTTCGGTACGTCTGCAGATGAAAGAATCACGTCTTCTAATTTCTGTGTTGAAAAACTACTCGGTTTCTCGCAAGTGCGTGCATGTATGTTACGATCACGTACCCGCGCTCGTTATTCTAAGCGCAACACTGTAAATATCAATGCAGGGTTGCTGAAGCTTATACATGCCTCCGAAGTACGTACAGAGAGAAGTTTGTCACGACAAAGTACACGATCTGGTTGAATTGGATTGTTAATGTTTATTAGCAGATGCGAGGATATGTTTGCCTGATGTGTCCGAACTATTTTTAGGAACAGGTATTATGTCGTTTATAACTATCGCCCGTAACGATGAACGATTTGCTATACTGCCGTGCGTTGACTGCAGTGCGAATGGTCCGCTGTGTTTGTGGGGCTTCCTATAAATATTTAAAATGCACGGGAGCACGCTTTGAGATTGATAGCGGCAACTGAGGCGTCTCTCTGTTAATTTCATATCATTTCGGATCCCGTTGACATGGAGGTGAGCATTATTCCTTTATAATCTCGGTTCTGCACAGGTTATGGGATCGTATTTAAAGTTCATCGAGCGCCGCGAAATCTACGCGCATTAGGGGATTAGTAATATTGTTTTCTTTCATTTGTAGCCAGTTACTAAAGTTCCTTTACCATTAGAACCCATAAAGTCGAATCAGGTGGAGGACAGAAGATTGTGGGTGGGCAATTTAGATTTAAGAATTAATGAGTAAGTATTTACTTAAATTGTTCGCTAGGGGGAGAGCTCGTGATCAAAATAGCAACTTTTTGAATGGGATCGATCGTCAAAAAATTGGGGGATACTATAAAATACTATCGACACATTCGTTCTACTTAAGGCAACTTTGTTTCATGCGTTCCTCGGTCAGAACTTTTCAGTTTACATATCTGCGTCGATGGTGTCGATAGAGACAGCTCTCGCTTTTACGCAGACACTTTTCTGGGAGAAGTCTTAACAAGCGAGAGGCGGATGCTTAGAAATGTTTAACACCTTTAGTGTGGTTAAATTTTAGAATTAGATACTACCAATTCCATTCGAAAAGTGTTTGTTTTTATGTTTGTACGCGGTATGATCTTTCTGTACGATGGAAGGAATCTGAAAAAACTAACTCTTTATCTGTCTACTGGTACCAACTCCTAAAACTCGTCCAACAACATGGAACGATAGAAAAGTTCGACCTCCTGTTCCACCGATCAGGCCCGCAAGCTGGTCAGCCAAGAGGATATGCATTTGTTACCTATAAAACTGTTCAAGACGCAGAAGCGGCCAAAGATGCTTTACATAACTTAAAAGTAGGAGCGAAAAATATTATCGTCAGATGGGCTCATAGTGTGACAGAGGTAATTGCTAAGACAACGTATCTGGCGACGTAGTAACGCTTATAATTGTTTTACGATACGTGAATGGTATTAATGTTACTCGATTTTCAAGTCTGACATAGATAAGCCAAAACCGAAGATAGATATACCTGCTTTAGCCGGGGCTAAGAAAGAAGACAAAAGAATAAGGTACGTCGTTGAACAGAAATATCTCTATGGATTAAAAGGGACAACCGACAAACCTTGTTTATACGAACATACAATTTTCCCAACAGCCGCGAGACAGCGATCCAGGCTATAGAGGCGAAGCTTAAATTAATGAACGAATCCGAGGAAGAATTCGAACTAAACAAACCTCTGAATGGATCGCCCATAATACAGTTATATCAAAAACCAGAAAATCCAAAACCGTCCACGTCGACTCGTTATAATCGAAATCATTATCACAGTAACAAGCCGTATAACCGTTACAAGCCGAGGAGATAACTCGAACCCTTTTCCTTTAATTTCCTAGTGTTGTGATTAAGGATAATCTACTTTCGCAGACCAACATTTGTTCCATGACTATAGTCGATATATTATTTATATTTTCTATTTAAGTGATTTCTCTGTAACGATTAAGTTCTTTTTTTGTACCATAAAGTCTTGTATTTTTTAGTTGATATTTATATCTCTTTTTGTACTAATCGAACAGGATTCCTATAGTGGCGCATCCGCGCATCGGATACACGTGTATCTTAATTCACTGATAACGCAATGCTTAATATGTACATTAACGTACGTGTATTTTCATAATCTATGATATCTTTTTATAATAAACAGATACATACTTTAAATATGTATTTTAAAATAACGCAGAATACGGTGGTCCTTTTATCCGAAAGTGTTGCCAAGCATCTGTATAGGGGGTACACAATCGAACGAGACAAGTGCGATTACTATACAATTATTTTTATTATATACACAGTACGATATTAAAAATATACTTATACTTAATCCTTAGCATTCTTCATTTTTCCACGCATATGGAACGGCAAAGGTACTACACCAGGGCAAGGTATTTGACCAGGGATTACGCATATACAGCTCCTCGGGCAGCCGACGCCGAAATTTGCGGGGTTGTCTTTCTTTTCCAATCTGATGCTTTCCTGCTTCAAAACTTCTTTAGTTTTACCGACTACTTTTACAAGGTGATCTACTATATCTTCTTTTTCTTGATTATCTATGTCGATTAACATGGATTTCCCATCGTCTGCGTAAAAGGGAAAGAGAAATATTGTGTGAAGAAATAAATGTTTTGTTCCTATTGATTATTATTCTTCTAATATTATATGAGATATATGACAATATTACGTGCTTGACAAAGCAGATAATATGAATCTTCTGTGCGTACCATAATAACATTTTATGAAAGGCGTCGGTGTTAAATTTTTAAACGTAACGATTTGCACCTCTGGATTTTTATATTTCACTTGTTGTAGATTCCAGAATACAAAGTCCCTAAATATAATGCATATTTATATTGAATCTTGCATCGTACATTATATATTAATTTTCAGATAACAAAACAAGACACAAAGGATAAAAAGTGGAAAGAAGGAAATAAAATACAAACACTATATATATTAAGTTTACGGTTTGAGTGAATTAAGTAGTTTTGTAAAGGTAACCTCAAACTTGCCTGGTTCCTCTATGGTTCCTCCCGTGTGTGTTATAATTCACAGAAAATATTTGTATGCCATCTTTTAAAATTAGTTTGCCGGCTTCTAAATATTTTAATGACCTACGTATAGGCGCCGGACCGATCATAAACGGCATTTTGGCTGTTTCTTAATAAAACGCGTAGCAAGGAGCCAAATTACTGTTATTTTCGAATCAGGCGTGTCTATCGATCTGAAATACAAAATTCCTATCACAGATTTCTGAATAGAAAAGTTTGTCTTCAAAGATTCTCTTTATGTTTTAAATATCCTCTGTTCGTCATCGTACGATTTTAATTTATAACATTCTTATTATATTGCTATTCAGCAAACTATACATATAAACGTTTTCATGTTACGCTATCGCTTGAACGTAGCTGGGGAATTGTATATAATCATTATAATCGATATGTAGATTTTTTTAATCGATTTTTCAGTATAGATCAATCCTATGGAATCGATCGTCGGGGACCAGCCCACACAGTTCAACGTCCGGCAAAGTCCCAAAGACGTCTTTGGGACTTTGCCGGACGTTGTGCTGTGTGGGCTCGTCCCCGAGGATCGATTCTATAGGATTGATCTATACTGAAAAATCGATTAAAAAAATCGAAAATCGCGGGGCAAAAGATCGATCTTTCGATTAATCGGACTCAGATCGGGTGCGTTCCAGTTGGGCCCAAATCGCCCGCAACACCCATGATTTCTATTACATATCGCGACCGTGCGGGCGATTTGGGCCCAACTGGAACGCACCCATCGACAATTCTAGAACATAGTGGGGGTAAGCTTTTGTGCTGCGAGTTGCCACTCCCGCATCCTACGATTCTAGCCTCCATTAAGTATCACTGGCTCGACGAGATATTTCCGCCCCACGCTGCTTAAGAACTCCGATCGTTTGTTAAAAAGGTTTGTTATAACACATTGTACGTGCATTGTTTAACGAAAGTTATTTAAGAGCTCTAATTTATTTCTGTAGGAAAAAACCTATAATTTCCTACGGCAGACTACAGCGCGTCTCCCGACACGTGTTCGGCAATTTATTTCATGGAATCAGGAATAATTTATTAGCGGAAAATGGAATGTGATTGGGCTATAAACTACAGTTTAATTTTGGCAGTTCGTGAAGGAAAACTAGAAATAGTAAGGGAGTTAATTAGTTCTTTCAATCAATCTGACTCACGAAGTTCGTTAAATGGATATGTTTTACTTTGCGATGCTCTTAAGAATAACCATACAGAGATAGCTAAACTACTTTTAACAAATGGTGCCAAAGTTAACAGCACATACGAAGATCCTTTCACGACTCCACTTCATTTTGCTGTTAGAAATGGTGACATAGAGATTGTCGGGATGCTTCTAGATAGAGGAGCTAATATTGATGCTAAATGTGAGAATGGCACAACTCCGCTTCATGGTGCAGTTCGATGGAAGAAAATGGAAATTGTCGAATTGCTTTTAAATAGAGGGGCTGATGCCAATGCTAAAGGGAAACGTGGTAAAACTTGTCTTCATATCGCAGCCAATGTAGGGTCTTTACCAATTGTTGAGCAGTTTTTAAAACGTAAAGCTGATGTTAATTCTGAATGTACCTATGGTGGCGACAAACATTGTACACCACTGTACTTTGCTGTTACAAATGGACATGAAACAGTCGTTAAGCTACTTTTAGAATATGGAGCAAACGTTGATGCTCGAGATCAGGATGGTAAAACTGTACTACACTTCGCTGTTGAAAAAGGACATTCCGTAATTATCGAGCATCTGTTAAAGCATTCTCCTGATGTCAATAACACAAGCAACAGGACCGCTCTTAACGTCGCAGTGCATGGCAAAAGAAAAGAGCATAGGAAGATCATTGAAAACCTGCTTGAATATGGTTTTACTATCAACCTTGAATATGGAAATAATTGCGAACTGCTGCATCAGGCTGTTAAGAAAGAATGTTTAAAAATTGTTGAAGAACTCATAAAATATGGTGTCAGCATCAATTTCAAAAATAGATGCGGTAGAACAGCACTTCACATTGCTTCTGAAAAGAATAAGCAAGAAATTGTCGAGGTTCTGTTAAAATTCGGTGCCAGTATCAATTCTAAAGATGAAGATGATAGAACAGCACTTCACATTGCTTGTGCAAACAGTAATCTAAAAATTGTTGAGCTTCTCCTAAAACAGGGTGCCAGCATCGATTATAAAGATCGACATGGTAAAACAGCACTTCACATTGCTTCTGAAAAGTGTAATTCAAAAGTTGTGGAGCTTCTGTTAAAATTTGGTGCGTGCATGAATTCTAAAGACACACATGGTAAAACAGCACTTCACATTGCTTCTGAAAAGAGTAATCAAGAAATTATCGAGGTTCTCTTAAAATTCGGTGCCAGCGTCAATTCTAAGAATGTATATGGTAGAACAGCGCTTCGCATCGCTTCTGAAACGCGTAACCTTGAAATTGTCAAGGTTCTCTTAAAATTTGGTGCAGTTGATTCTGCAGATATATATGGTATAACAGCACTTCACATTGCTAGTACCCAGTATAGTAAAGAGATGGTTATAGCTCTCCTAGATTATGGTTCGGATATCACTATTAAGAGTGAAAGGGTTTACATTTATTCATGGTTTGCTGAGATCTTTGAACGTCACGCGATTAAGGTGAAAACTGCAAATTTATATGTAAGGAACAAAAACTTACTATCAATTTCTAACGATAAAAAATTTAATAAATTTCGGAATTTATGTGAGGAAGAAGTAGCAAGTATGAAGAGTGAGAAGGTTGGTATTATCTCGTTTTATGATATCTTGACGAAAGGTATAAGTCAATTAGCAAGATATGCAAGAAATAAAAGTATTCTACAGATATTCGGATCAGATGATTATAAAATAAAATTTCCAATATACGCTGCTCTGATACATAGTAATTTTAGAAAGGGGGAAAGAAGGAAAGAGTTGATGGAACAAGGTGATAAAATTTTCCATTCTCTCTTTACCAATTTCCTTGGTATACCACATGACTGTACTGAAAAACTATTTAATTATCTAAGTAATGATGATTTAAGAACTATAATGGACGCTTACAAACCTATCAGTGTCAGCAGTCTTAACTGAACCAGTGCGCCGAAAACATATTATAGTGTTAATTACGGTCGAAATTATATTAATAAGCAGTCTTAATAGTGATAATAAGTAACGTGATAATTAAATAAGTTAAGCTTAAGCGTATGGTTTTTAAATAAGTTAAGCAGGAATTTTCGGAAAAGTGAGGACAGTTATAGTTCGTGTCAGCTTTGTATATATTGTATATATTGTAATATGAAATAAAATTGCGAATTATCCAGAAAAGTGGAGTCCCATTGAACTATAGAATGACTGGAATGCGGACTGTAGTATTAGGACTTAGGAGCTGGGCCGCCGTATTGAAAAAAGATGTAGTTGTATTGCGGGTGATGTTTTTCACACTAACACACGTATTATATTTACCTGCCCATACTCGGAGTTAGTACAGGATAGTAATATAATAAAAGATAGGCATCATCCAAAATAAATAAGTGGATTATATGTAATTCACAGAACGAATTACTAAACTGTATATTCAGAATTCAAAATTATACTTTGTTAATATCAAAGATTTCAATCGTACAATCAGAAAAAAAGTATGATCGTCGAACAAAAATTTAAGCATTCGTGTTCAAATTATAGCCAGGCGATTTTTTCTTGGCAATCCATAGGGTAAAGGACCCAATTACTGGCAGTCAACCCAATTACTGTCACCTTAAGCTATTTTACTTAAAATAACGAATAAATAAACGTTTGAGTAAAATTGCTTAAGGTGGCAGTAATTGGGTCGATCAATTGGTTGATTTCTTTCCTTAGTTATGTGTGCGAGTTTTTTTGTACGGCTTCTTTAAGTATAAAGGCACGGTAATTGGGACATCTACCCTACATCACGGACTTAGCCCTATATACGCATATCGTTTCAAATAAAGCGCGACGCAAGCGTTACTACTCCACCAATCGCAAACCGTCATAACCTCTCTTCTGCCGATCGACTGGCTCGACCCCCTCGTCAAAAATTTCCTGTTCCGTCCATTTAATTCTTAAGTCCATGGTGAAAACCATGGACATATGAATATAAAACCACTCCGAGCTAAAAGCTAAACCGACTTTAGCTTTTCCGCTTGACGCTAAAAGTCACGTGTGCCGATCATGTGACTGGTTCGCTCTGGTTGACTCGCTCGTTCATTGGTTGTGCGCCAATCACGTGATTGATTTTGAAGCTCAAAACGAGCGTTGATGCTGAAAATCACGTGTACGGAGCACGTGAGTCACGTGACGTGACTGGTTTTGTCGCTCAGACCGAAATTGCACCTTTATAGAGAGGTTTGTTAAAACACATTGTACGTGCATGTACATGTTTAACGAATTGTTATTTAAGAGTTCTAATTTATTTCTGTAGGAGAAAACCTAGAATTTCCTATGACAGACTACAGGAATAATTTATTACTGGAAAATGCAAAGTGATCAGGAAATAAGCAGCAGCTTAATTTCGGCAGTTCGTGGAGGAGAACTAGAAATAGCAAAGGAGTTAATTAGTTCCTTCGGGCTATCTTACTCACGAGATTGGTCAGATGGATATGTTTTACTTTGCGATGCTCTTAAGAATAACCATACAGAGATAGCTAAACTACTTTTAACAAATGGTGCCAAAGTTAACAGCACATACGAAGATCCTTGCATGACTCCACTTCATTTTGCTGTTAGAAATGGTGACATAGAGATTGTCGGGATGCTTCTAGATAGAGGAGCTAATATTGATGCTAAATGTGAGAATGGCACAACTCCGCTTCATGGTGCAGTTCGATGGAAGAAAATGGAAATTGTCGAATTGCTTTTAAATAGAGGGGCTGATGCCAATGCTAAAGGGAAACGTGGTAAAACTTGTCTTCATATCGCAGCCAATGTAGGGTCTTTACCAATTGTTGAGCAGTTTTTAAAACGTAAAGCTGATGTTAATTCTGAATGTACCTATGGTGGCGACAAACATTGTACACCACTGTACTTTGCTGTTACAAATGGACATGAAACAGTCGTTAAGCTACTTTTAGAATATGGAGCAAACGTTGATGCTCGAGATCAGGATGGTAAAACTGTACTACACTTCGCTGTTGAAAAAGGACATTCCGTAATTATCGAGCATCTGTTAAAGCATTCTCCTGATGTCAATAACACAAGCAACAGGACCGCTCTTAACGTCGCAGTGCATGGCAAAAGAAAAGAGCATAGGAAGATCATTGAAAACCTGCTTGAATATGGTTTTACTATCAACCTGGAATATGGAAATAATTGCGAACTGCTGCATCAGGCTGTTAAGAAAGAATGTTTAAAAATTGTTGAAGAACTCGTCAAATATGGTGTCAGCATCGATTTTAAAAATAGATGCAGTAGAACAGCACTTCACGTTGCTTCCGAATTGACTAATTCAGAAATTGTTAAGGCACTTCACATTGCTTGTGCAAACAGTAATCTAAAAATTGTTGAAGTTCTCTTAAACTACGGTATCAGTATTTCCTAATACTGATACTACTAACGTGATGATTACTCACTCCTCCAAGCATATCTAATAGGGTGGAGAGGCGGAGTTATAGTTCTTAATGTCAACTTTGAAATGTATTGTTCTCATTGAACAATATGTTAATCTTTTAATTCTTTCCCTGTTAAACAGTAGTATGGGCGGTTTCAAGCATTTCGCTTATATTGCCCAACGAACGAACTCTATAAAGTCTCAAGAAAGAGTTCTATATTCTTTTTCCTCCTCTCTCTCCTTCTTCGGGTCCCAGCAGCAGCGGGGGGCACCGGGAGAAAGTGGTCGTCGGTCACCCATCTTTCCCCAGTACCCCGCCCCGTGATGCTTAAACTTCGGTGATCTAAGCGAGAACCGGTGTTTTCCATCACGGCTACGGCCGCTGGTGATAGAACAATAGAATATCTGGAATATGAACTGCTGGTATTAGGTGCTGGACTGCCCTATTAACTCACGTGTAACTCATAGAAGAAATGATTAAATTGCATATTCAGAATTTAAAATTATAGTTGGTTAATATAAAAAAATTTTAATTATATAATTTCGATTAATTGTATAATATTTCGATATTCTAAATATATCAGTAACTTATACTACTATACTATATAGTAACTTATACACTAAATATTTCAGAAACTTAAGCATTCGTGTTACAAATTATAGCCAGGCAATACATTTCTCAACGCTTCTATTTTCGCGGGGAATTTGAATTATTCATTTCGATTTATATCGAACGCAGTTCTGCGTCGCGACATCTAGCGCGTGCGATTCAAACGCCAGAGAATGAGTCTACTTTCACGGTAAAGTTAGAGCATCGAACTCAATACTGACAAAATACTTTTGACAAGTTCTACAAATTTCTTACAAAATTGTTGGAAACTAAGGTGCAATTCCATACTGCCGCTCGTTTCGAGCGACAAAAGTTTTGACTCAAAACCAGTCCGAGCTAAAAGCTAAACCGAGTTTAACGTTTCCGCTTGACGCTGAATGTCACGTGTTCCGACCACGTGACTCGTTTTGACGCACAAAACGAAATTGCACCTTTATAATATTGCCTGGCAAGCCTAACCTAACCCGGTCAACGTTCAGGTCAGTTTAGGTCGGTTCAAGTGTTGTGCATGCATGTGCATGGCAGGCAGCTGTGCTGAAATAAAGTGCTATATTTGAAAAAACCGACGTAAGTTTCAACACCTACAGTATTACGTGATTGTTTTGAGGAACCTTACAAGGTTAGGATATTATTAACAGTTATAAAATAAATAAATACACAGTCTCTCAGTTAACATTATTTATTCCAGTGTGTTGCTTCCTCCATGATTCCACACCACTCATGCCATATGTTGTAATTACCATTGAAAAATACTTCATTATATATTTTTGTATTTTAGAAATAGCTTGGAGAAAAGAGAAACTAGTAACCGCATCGATATGGCTACAATAATGAACGCCAAGGAAATTCGACAAGCTTATATCGACTTTTTTAAAAGCAAAGGTCACGAATATGTCCACTCCAGTTCTACGATACCTCACGACGATCCAACGTTACTGTTTACAAATGCTGGAATGAACCAGGTATAAAGAATTGGTGAAAATATTATCCGTTATGTGTGTATTAATTAACGATGAGTTTCAAAACTTTGTACTTTTTTTGTAATTCAAAACTCTTGGAAGCCTGATAAAAAAAAAGTATAAAATGAATGAATAAAAAATTGTGCTCAACTTCCTTTAAGAATTTGTATATTGTTATAGTTTTATTTAAGATTTATGCAAAAATTTTGTTGACTTTAATTCTTAAAGCAAGACATTCCACTTACAAAACAAAATCATCAATTTAAGTTTTGAGAGTTTCATGTTTCGAAAGTTTTAAGAGTTTCGAAGTCTTACAAAGTTTCGGATTTGAGTTTCGAGAATTTAAAAATTAGGTTGAAACCCAGTCCTGGTATTAATATATAGGATAAGGTACTTGAAATTATCATCTTTATTTGTAACATTGTTTCTGGAGAAAGATGGCTTTAAGGCAGATATAAGTTGGATCTTTTTAAAAAAATAAATCAAAGCATCGATTTCAAGTATCTCATCTTTTACACCCTTTAACTGCTTATTCATTGTAGCCTGTTTCAGTTCAAGCCAATGTTTCTGGGAACCGTGGATCCTAACAGCGAAATGGCAAAGTGGGTGAGAGTTGTCAATAGCCAGAAATGTATCAGAGCTGGAGGAAAGCACAACGATTTGGACGACGTTGGAAAAGATGTCTACCATCACACATTCTTTGAGATGATGGGCAATTGGTCGTTTGGGGATTATTTTAAGGTAAGATCTTAAGGAGAGGATCCAGTCTAAAAATCGATTTTTTTATTTCATTTTTCGAGTTTTCAAGTTTTTAGAAATACGTGTTTAAAAGGATTTGTTTAAATTTGTAAAATTCTCGAAGTTATAGGCATTTGAGTAGCGGCAAACGCATGGGCAACAAACCAGTCACTCGGCACTCCTGTAAAATTTTAAACACATTTTTCTTGAAACAGTAATTTCAAAATCGGTGGGAAAAGTTATTATTCGATTCGACTAAAACTGTTTTTATTTTGAAGAATACACTTCTGGCTAGGGGGAAACCAGAAAAAATTACAAAAAATTGAAAATTTATAATTTTTAATGGCGTTGAAAGGACGAAAAATTTGGGGAAAAAGTAATTTCAAACTTCAAGTGTTGTAAATTCTAAAAAAATGTAATTTTTGTAATTTTTTCTGGTTTCTCCCATAGCCGGAAATATATTCTTCTAAATAAAAAAGTTTCAGTCGACTAGGATAATAACTTTTAAAAATACAGGTCCCACCGATTTGAACGAATTTTTTCACACCTCGAGTTTAACGACTCCCTAGTGCCGTTTACAATAATTAATTATAAAACAAAAAATATATTTCTATAATTTAAGATGTCCTTAATACAATGCAAAAAGTCCCATTCAATTATATTCAGTACTTTTCCTTTAATTAATTCCTGAAGACCACCTACTTTTCCGAGCTCTAGACGCGTACGAGATATTTTAAAGTCACTACTGTAATCCCTATATTTATGATTCGTCTCTTAGAAAGAAATCTGTACTTGGGCCTGGGAATTTTTAACAGTCGCATTAAAACTACCACCTGCTCAACTATACGTGACTTACTTCGGCGGGGACGAGAAGAATAATTTAAGTCCCGACGACCAATGCAAGGAAATCTGGCTTTCTCTAGGGTACCAACACATCTATTCTCACCACATTTATCCCCTTAATAATTACCAATCTATATCGCGTTCTAGGAACCGCGCGCGACCCCTTTAACTTACTAATATACATGATTTCCTTTTAGCGTCCCTCCTAGTCACGTGTTACCGGGAAACATGAAAGACAATTTCTGGGAAATGGGAGAAACGGGTCCATGCGGGCCGTGCAGCGAGCTGCATTACGATCGCATTGGGAATAGGGAAGCAGCTGACTTAGTGAATCAGGATGACCCAGACGTTCTAGAAATCTGGAATCTCGTGTTTATACAATTTAATAGGTGAGTAGCTCGCAACGAGTGAAATAAATTTTACTTATCCCACTTCATCGATTTGCATTATTTCAGAGAATCTGACGGAAGTTTGAAATCGTTGCCGAAGAGACACATCGACTGTGGCCTGGGTTTAGAAAGACTAGTGTCAGTCATTCAGAACAAACGCGCCAACTACGACACGGACTTATTCGTGCCACTGTTCGATGCCATACAAAAAGGCACAGGAGCACCGCCTTATCAAGGACGAGTAGGCTCGGACGATAAAGACGGCATAGATATGGCGTACAGAGTTTTGGCAGACCATGCGAGAACTCTTACTATTGCGCTCGCCGATGGCGGTATACCGGACAATACTGGAAGAGGGTAAATTAAATACATGTGTCATTTGTTTAATTTCTGTCTCAATGCATCGATCTTAACATTGATGGTAATTTAGGTACGTGCTGAGAAGAATTCTGAGGCGTGCCGTGCGCTACGCCACGGAGAAGTTGAACGCGAAGCCTGGATTCTTTGGAACACTGGTGAACGTAGTAGTTGAGCTTCTCGGTAGGTTTTCATTTAAAAAATTCTAGTATTACATACGACAACTTCATTTCATACTTCTTCTTTCCACAGGCGATGTTTTCCCAGAGGTAACTAAAGATCCGCAGTATATAATCGACGTTATCAACGAAGAGGAGGTTCAATTCCTTAAAACCTTATCGCGCGGTCGTAATTTATTGAATCGTACTATCACGAAATTGGAGTCGTCGCGTACAGTGCCGGGTGACGTCGCGTGGCGTTTGTACGACACGTACGGTTTCCCGGTTGATTTGACGCAGCTTATGACCGAGGAGATGGGATTGAAGGTGGATATGGTAGCCTATGAGGAAGCGAGGAAGCAAGCCCAGGTATTATTTAAGATACTCTGGTAATAATAGTTTGAACATGTGTCGTTCGATAAGGTAATTAGAATTGCTTCGCTAGATTATGTCGCAAAGTAAAAGTGGAGGTGTGGACGATCAGATAAATCTCGACGTTCACGCGATTACCGAATTGCAAAATAAAGGGGTCAAGCCTACTAATGATTTGCTAAAGTACAATTATACAGTAACCAATAGTAAAATATACGAGGAATATGAATTCTCTCCGTGCACTGGGACTGTGATCGCTCTCAGGCGCTCTAAGACTTTCGTCGACGAGGTGTCGTCGGGAGAGGAAGTTGGAATTCTGTTGGATCAAACGAACTTTTATGCGGAGCAAGGTGGGCAAATATACGACGAAGGGTTCTTAGTGAAGGTTGACGATGAGGTAAGTAAATAATTGCCTTACAACTCTATGTGTTAATATACGTATGAATAATAATTATTGTCCTCGAAGGATACTGAAGTTCGAATAAAGAATGTTCAAGTCAGAGGCGGCTATGTGTTGCACATTGGTACCGTGGGCCAAGGGGCGTTGAGGAAGGGTGACAAAGTGCACTTAAATGTAGATACTACACGCAGGAGGCTCGTAATGAGCAACCATACTGCGACTCATGCTCTGAATTACGCTCTCCGAAAAGTGCTGGGCACGGAAGTTGATCAGAAGGGTTCTTTAGTCGCGCCGGATCGTCTTCGTTTCGATTTTACAAATAAAGGTTTGTTAATAAAGCTACTTATAGCAGAACTTTATTACTTTGAGCCTCTCGGCCATGAAAATACTTGGTTTACGTATTCTTATCATTTTCTCATTCTCACATACTCTCGCCTTGTATCTTTTTCTACTTTTTCTCCACTTCCTTACTTCCCCTCGCTTCAACTCCTCGCAATCTTGCACCGTATGGTCTAACGTTCCCCTTTTTCACATAAATCGCAGCTCCTTGCCTCATCCACTTCCAAACTCACTATTTTTCTTCCCTTTTTTACTCGGGTAACATTCCTGTCCTTATATATCTATATCTTATATTCTACTTAGCCCTCTCTATTTGCTTATATTGCACCTGTGTTTTAGTTCCTCTATACCTTTCCCTTAATTCCCTCAGTGACTCCCTCTCTTTACTCGTTGCCCGCACTCCTTCCTCCTTTTCCCTCGCGCTCGATAAATCTACTTACATTCACGAAAGATAGGGCATCAAATACAACTTCACGCCTTCTTTCGCAGGAGCTATGACTGCCGACCAGGTGCAGAAGGTAGAAGAAATTACGAACAGCATGATAAAAGAGAACAGAAAGGTGTACGCTAAGGAAAGTAATCTAGCACTGGCTAAAACTATTCAAGGCTTGCGTGCTATGTTCGAAGAGACATACCCTGACCCTGTGAGAGTAGTTAGCATCGGCATACCAGTTGAAGATTTAGAGAAGGACCCTTTGAGTCCCAGCGCAACACAGACCAGTGTAGAGTTTTGTGGGGGAACGTAAGCAGCATCGGATTATACAATAGAAAATACTTCAACTAATGAATACTTATTAATTTGATTTTTTTTAGACATTTACATTATACAGAGCATATCGGAGATTTTGTCATAGCCAGCGAAGAGGCCATTGCTAAGGGTATACGACGAATAGTAGCTCTCAGTGGCCCCGAAGCAACGAAAGCTCAGAAAAAGGCAGCTGTGCTGCAGAGTCACTTGGAGCAACTTCAAGCGACCATAACTACTGATAAAAGTGGTGCCAATGCGAAAGACCACGTGAAGAAAATAGTCGAATTAACAGACGACGTATCGCATGCTACGATTCCAAGCTGGAGAAAGGTACGTGTGTTTTAGGAAATAATTATTTATCATTTTTATGATTCGTGTAGATATAAAATATGTATACATATATTATTCGCGCGCAGGATAAAATGCGCAAGATGTTGAAAGATATGAAAAAGGCGCTCGATGATAAGGAACGCGCAGCGAAAGTGGCGATCGCTAATACAGTGGTGGAGACTGTTCAGCAGATAATTCAGCAGAACGTTGGATGCCCGGTATTGGTCGAGCTTCTGCAGGCGTACAGTAATACGAAAGCTTTGGATGCTGCTCTGAAAAAAATTAAAAGCGTGTCCCCGGAAACGAGCGCGTTACTTGTGAGCATAGATCCTGATGCTAAGAAGATCTTTGCGCTTAGTGCTGTATCCAAGGTAAGAATGAATACGTAAATGCGAGAATGAAGTTGTTCGAAAGAAGGAAGACTTTAACGATTATCATTGTGTTGCAAAACATAAAAGTCTGCTGTGAGTAAAGGGCTAAAAGCAAACGAGTGGATCGGGGAAATTGCTCCGCTTATGGAAGGCAAAGGAGGTGGGAAAGCTGAGTCCGCTCAGGCCTCGGGTACCAATATATCGTGCTTGAACAAATTGATGACCACCGCTAAGAATTTCGCTAATTTGAAACTTGGAATAACAGGTAAAGAGAAATATTTAGGGGCGGATTTGGGTATAGGCTATTTCTAGGGGTACAGGCAAAGTTTTGGGGGTGACAAATTTTAGAAGTGACAAACTTAGGGGAGTGATACATTTTTGAAAGCGGTAATTTTTCGAAAGCAAAAGAATTTGAGGAGTGGCAAATTTTGGGGTGTGACAAATTTTGGGGAGCGATAAATTTTGGGAAGCGAAAATTTTTGTTTAATTTTTCGAAACCGAAAAATTTTGAGGGACAGAAATCGGAAACTGTTTAAACACAGAAGCTTGAGACGACTTTAAAAACAATTCACTTTTTTTGCATATAGCGAATTACGTACCAACAACTCATATGTGAATTGCCATATTGAATTAACTTTCAAATTGTCCAACTCTTTTAAATTAAAATATTTGTTGATATTTCGCGAAAAGAGCAGCAGACGGTTGTTAGCTTAGGGGTGCCAAATCTTCAAATCCGTCCCTGAAAATACTATAATTAATAAAAATACAGTGGTAGCCAAAAGTCTTTAGACTCTAATTTTACAATATCGATGGAGTTATATTTTTCCCATCATTTATTGTAATCTGTCTTCTGTCTACCAGTGTGTATTACCAACGAATATTCTTTCTAAATACTTAAAAATTGTATCTTTTCAGAGAGCGATAAAGTCTGCGAAAAACCTCTATGCTCCAAGTCTTCGAAAACCAAATTAACGCTTTTTGGTAACGCCGGAAGTACAAAGTGTTACCGTGCTCAAATAGTAGCTAAGTATAGCGGCAGGGAATTGATTATCTCGCCATATAAAAAGGATAGTATAATCTCCAGAGACATAAGACTAGAAGGAAATGATCTCGAATTGTCCGACAGCAATGCAATTGCCTTTTACTTAGCGAATGACCAGCTAAGATGTTCGACAGACATTTATACATTCAGTCAAGTTCTACAATGGCTAAGTTATGCTGATAATCATATTTTGCCGGCAGTGTCTGGGTGGGTCGTCCCCAGTCTCGCGGGGAATCCACCAAACAGCACGAAAGCGAATATTAAAACCTCCAAAGAAGATCTTCTCTCGTCTTTGAAGAAGCTAAACAGCACATTGCTCGCGAAAACTTATTTAGTCGGGGAAAGGATCAGCCTCGCGGACATCGCTGTTTTCACAGCCTTGATACCTTTATACGAACACGTTTTCGATCCAGCCTGTAGAAAAGACTACACGAATTTAAACAGGTGGTTCCTGACTATCCTAAACCAACCGCAAGTAACGGCTGTAATAAAAGACTTCAAGCTCTGTGAAAAAGCCGTAAAACACTAGAACAAACGGGATACCATTTTTATAAATGTTTTTTATTAACAAACTGTTATAAATACATAGGAGAATTAAGTAGAATCTTCGTGCCCCGGTGCCTTTGTTTCTTCGCTCTCCATTTCTTTGTCGTACAAGATTCTTACTTCCCTTAACAAAGTGGATACGTTTGTACCCATTTTAGCGGAGATCGGAATAATTGGCGAATTAATTTTCTGTTTAAGTAGTTCGAGGTTTTTCTGTAATTATACAACGGACCACGTTATTACTACTTTTATACCTTTATAGTTTGATAAAAAATGTTAATATATCTCACCACTGCTTCTGGTACATCCATCTTATTCGCGGCAATAAGAAGCGACCTATCGTGCAGCTTCACGTTAAATTGCGTGATTTCATTTCTCAGGGTTTCAAAATCCGCCCACGGCTCGTCGGAGCTTGCATCCAGAATAAATAATAAAATTTTACAACGTTCTACGTGTTTAAGGAATTGTATGCCAAGGCCTCTGTTCTTATGAGAGTCGGCTATGAGTCCTGGTAAATCGGCCACTAGAAATATGAATTGAAAGTATGTTTCTCGTTGGATATATGATCAAGATAAGAAACTAATTCTTTAATTGCATCACCGACCTGCGATCTGTTCGTAATCATCGTATAATATCATTCCTATGTAAGGCCTCAGTGTCGTAAATGGATACGGTGCTACTTTGGGCCTGGCTCTAGATATGGCCCTTAATAAAGTACTCTTACCTGCGTTCGGAAGGCCAATCTAAAATGGGTTTTTCTAAAATAGTTCATTTATCGTTCGAAGAATTGTAGAGGAAGTGCAGTATATTTGGAATACTATTGGTAATTTGGAATACCAAAATATCTAATAAACTACTAACGCTATCTAAATACGTCAACACTTTAAATACTTAATCTACTCATTTGCGCGTTCCTTCTACGGTTCCCTGTCGCTTTTGCGATAATGTCGAGAATACAAAGTGTGACGTGCAATTTTAGCTTTCAATGTCATGTTGATAATTCGGAATACCGAAGGGGAAGGTAATTGGGAATTTTCCAAAGCTTAGCGATACTTTTGTTTCACGCGCAACCAAAGATGGGCAAAAATTTATTTTAAAGACAAATTTCGTACACAAATTTTTATTTAAAATAATTTTTTGCCCATCTCTGGGTTTTTTTTTAAGTTGATAAAATGAAGGTAAATTGGAATACCGGTATTCCAGTTTCACCTACTTTTTCTTTCTTATTATTACTGAGAGTTTGAAATACAAAATTTTATTAGTTTCCCTGTCTTATACAAACTGGTATTCCAAATATACTGCACCTTCAGTATCGGCAAAATCATCGAGTACTTGCCAGTCCAATATGCGCCATGCTTCTAATTTCTAATACATATTGCAGATCTTCTCCTCGTGCACCGTATTCGCTCACGACCGGCGATTGCTGAACATCGGACTTGAAAAATGCATTTCCATGTCCTCCAGCACCGCCCCGCGCAGCAACGAACATAAGTCCTTCTTCGTTTAAATCGCCTACTATTTTACCTTCTGGGTTACGAACTATGGTACCTAGAGGAACCTCTACTATGGTGTGCTTAGCATTCTTCCCAAAGCAATCTTTATTATGTCCCCTCTCTCCATCTTCAGCTTTAAGAACGCTACTTATATGCGAAAGATCTTTGATATTTGTCGTCACCTGTAACATTTTACATATGAATCTCGAATTAAATTCAACGCTAAGAAATATTTTAAACAGACCTTAAATTTCAGTAGGAAAATTTCTTAATATCCTACCTTAAAAATTACATGACCACCGTGTCCACCATCTCCGCCATCAGGCCCAGCACACTCGTTGGACCACAATTGGAGAAACGATATCTCTCCATCTCCACCCTTCCCTCCGACAGTTTTCACCTAAATAATTACATAACTTAATATTCGTAAACACTGTATAGAAATACAATAAACGCCATTTAATCTCATACTTGCTTCACGTCAAGGATATTCCGACTCGCAGCTCTCTGCGACTTTGGCTTCGTATTTCGCAGCGCTCTGGGGACATGCTCTTGCCCACGAAGCCATTTAGAAGTACAGAACGAGTTGAATATAATTTTGCTCGTGTTCCTACATCTTTGCACATTTATAGTAACGGTGCTCGCGATATCTGGCTTCCAACTAATGTTCAGTAAAATTACGCTTCTCGCTTGACGAAGACAGTGCATCTGAAAGTAATTACATCGCTGAGAAATAAATCAAATATTTAAGTGTAAACGAATGAGTTTATTAAACTGTAATTACATTAGATTCTAGTTTCAATTTGTACATATAAAACAGGGCTATCTTGAAACCAGAACATTTAAATTATCTTCCAAAATAGACGCTATTATATTCTGGTGTATATCGATAACTCTTTTTCTATGCAAAGGAAAATAACAAGATTTATAACTTATTCTGTAAGTCCTCTTCTCTACATTTTGTAAAGGACATTTGTAGGAACGAACGAAGTCAACGTCACTTATAATACGACCCGCGTAATTACACAAGAGCGTATAAAATTTAGCACAATCAAATTTCTCATCAACGCTAAAAGTTATATCAAATGCGTATGTATGCGCGTGCATATCTACAGCATTTATGTATGATGCGTCTGTTATCCGACTAATACTGTTCCACGAGATATTATCAGCATTAAATTGGGAAATAATAATTTCACTTTCAAAAGCGATATTCCGTGCATTCGGAGGTTCGGCTTGAACAAATATGTGAGTCAAAGCTCCAGCGGAATGGAACGATTTATCTAAACTGCGATACCCAGTTACTATGTAATTTTGGAAAGATAGCCATGCAAATTGCTCGACGGCTTTTAATAGAAAATCTCCATACGCCGCCATTTCCGTGACTTTCCACGAATCGTCCCAACGTCTCGGTGGACTATCGAAGGACGTGCCACCTTGGCCATTGCAGAGGGTAACTAATACTTGACCGTTATTTCTCAATGACTTCGCTGCGCTTACGAAGAAGCTTTTCAATAATTCTCTGTTTCTTTCTATCCGCATTTTACCGCCAACGTGGGGGAAGTTAAAGATAATTTTGTCGAACAGCTCTGAGTTCAGTGTCGGGTGTTGCTTTAAATTAGTTGCGTCAACGCCAAATAATACACGAACTCCTGAAAAGAGATACATAGAATACTTTGTGCAGTAATTGTATTAAAACATGAATCTTAATTCTTTGCGAAGATACTGACCGTTACTTATTAAGTATTCTATGTTTTTCTTTCCGATATCTTGACTGACGTTAGATTCGTAACATGTGGCGGTGATATTGATTTTTAAATTTAACCGAGACAATGCAGCGGAGAAGGAAAAATTGCCTTCTCCTACTAGAAGCACGGAATCATTTTCATTGAACATGGTAAGCCTCATAATTCTAGCTCGTCGAACTACTGCTGTTAAAATGAAGAAGACGAGACTGGATTACGTTTTGTACTACGATTTATTTCGCTTGTTTAGCTTCGCTGTGGAACAGTAACTAACCTTACAAAGAGCAGTGTTGTGATTGAGTATGTATTTTTTAACTCATGTTACAGATTATCGTGAGATTTAGTAACAATTCATTGATTACGATGTAATGGAGTAACGAGAAAAGGAGGAATGCACTTAATAAATAAATACGAATCAGTTTCGATGAATTCGAGAAAAGTAAATAGCGGTATATTTGAACAAGTATTTTTACAGTGGGATCTTTAAACTAACCCTAAATCCTATCTTACTCTGACGGCTATGATGCAATATACGTAATGCCCTCTCGTTATTTTTCTGTCAGAAGAAGGGAACACCGCGAACCCGGACTCACCGATTGGAACGCAACCTTGTGGGTTTTTAGAGTGACTCAAAATAAGAACAACGGTGTGTTTGATTTGGGCCCTATCGCCCTTTAAGGGGCGAAAACTAACCTCAAAGTCAACTTAGCACTTCTACTTTTTCGCGTATAACTTTCGAAGTACAATGGACAGAAAAAAATGTTATAAACAAAAGTTTAATGGCGCAATAAGCGCTACAAACTTGCGTTAACAAAATTTTGAACAGAGTTTAAAAAAAAATATCTTACGAAGAAAAACTTTTTTCAAAATTTTGTTAACACAAGTTTGCAGCGCGTATTGCAACATTAAAGTTTTGTTTGAAACATTTTTTTCTGTCTGTTGTACTTTAAGAGTCATACACGAAAAAATGGAAGTGCTAAGTTGACTTTGAGGTTAGTTTTCGCCCCTTAAAGGGCGATAGGGCCTAAATAAAACACACGGTTGTTCTTATTTTGAGTCACTCTAAAAGCCCACAAAGTTGCGTTCCAATCGGTGAGTCCGGGTTGGTATAATTACAGAGTAAACAACAGTATTTATACGATTCGGAGAAGTGACTTAAAACTTGATAAAATAATATTACGCGTAAGGTGTCACTTATCGTAATACTAATTTTTTGAAAATCGAAGTATTTTGAATTTCTTAATTTTACGCAACAATCGAAATTCTCGAAAAAAAAAATCAGTACGTGTATCATTATATTTCCATTATTTCGTAAGTTCGATCGGAAGATTTTTACAGAAACAGCACCGTTGAAAATTTACATCGATCCTGCTGCACGTATATTATATTATAATGATGACTCTTTGCAACTCCGGTAACTTAAACCTCCTACGTATAATAAATAAAATTTCTTGTATAATTTCCTTATAAAGAAATACTCTCGTCCTACGCAGCGCAAAGACGATGCACTCATTCACTTTAGGAAGAATTTAAAATAAAGCTCCCTTTACGTTTCGGGAATACCTCCTTTGGCTGACATACGAAAGTTCGTGATATAATACAGCACGACGAATGAATGAAACTATTTTTACACAATAGGTCGATCAGTCTTCCAAATTTAGCATCGTGAATTCACTCTACGATTCCGTTTTTATGTTCGTTGAGCATTGGCGAAATAAATAAGCTAAGTTTCTCCTTGAATGGTTCGATCGATCATGGGAACCAAGCGTTTAAAGTAATCCTATTTATTATCATTTATTTGGTAGATGAAACTGAGACCAAGTTACATAATACAATAATAACTATCAATTTTTATTGCATCGCCATTTCCAGTTGAATCATTTCCTTAAAACCATTTCTTCAAAATGGACAAAACTCCTTCGGTTTCCTGTAGCAAGAAAATCATAATTCAACAATGTCAAGTTTCTGTTTTCAATGTTTTGTCTTCGCAAAACGCTGGACACGATTAAGAAATCGTGGCAAGCGCTGCCGGTGGACACCCCGTTTCGAGCGGACGGCTCGAAAGAATCGGAATTATGTCAGGTGTACGCGTACTCTCTCCCACGGTTCGTGCCACCGTCTTCTTCGTGCCTTAGATATATCGCAGCACGCAAGTCCGCGAATGACCGATACGTACTCGATCCAAGGCGAGAAATATCAACTTGTCGGTTTGTCATCGTTGCACACGTTGCCCGCTGTGTATTGTTGCCTCGTGCATCTGTGCATCGTATCGCCGCGACTAACGCTGTCGCGTGCACGTAGCCGATTCAGTGCCTCTTTCGAAGCTAAAGGAAATCCGTAGACCGCTCACGGTTTAACTAAATGTTAAATAGTAAGTCTGAAAAGTACCTATCTAAATCACCGTAGGATCACGTGAATAGCACTTACTCTTCACCGTAAACATTACTGTTCCACGTCCTAATTATATACAAAGTTGGGCTTCGTAACATTGTCGCGCGGATTCCTCGGTTAGTCCATCGGCCGAATTATTTCGGATATTTCGAAACTGTATACCAAAGGCACTCGTTCATCGACGACAGTGAATTTAGAGATCGGAGGAAAGGGAAATTGGCGGGAATTTTTCACGCAGCTCCAAGTGTTTCAATAATAAATTAATAAATTTCATTTTTACGGGTAAATATATATACGCGTACCATGCGACACGATTATAAAGAACTTCGTTCGCGAAGGTTAGAGAGGACTGAATTAGATTAACTTATATAATAATACCGCGCCGTTTGATGTTAATTATACTTATGTATAAAATTAATCCCCTCGAAATAGGGATGTATCGTTTCCGTTTATTTATTCCACCCGATGGGCTTTATTATTAAGGCGCGAATTACATAATGCGCGTAGCGTGGAGCAGGGATTGTCGTTTTGATGACGATGCCTCGCTACGTTGCTTGACGAAAATAAAAGTGGTCTTAGCTTCTACGCAAGCGGCCGAGTGATGCCATCTTCGTTTTGTCTTCCGGGATCACGCTCGCACACACCTGCCTGCTTCGGATACCGATTCCACCTCCTACATGCTCGCACGCATAACCGCAAAACACTGTTATCGCCCGTTCGTCTTACGAACGACTTAATTGCCCGATAATTAACTAGGGATCACGCGATACAGATCCCGAACAAACACCATTGTACTTCTGTCGTCTAGAAGCCGGGACACCATTTGTCGTCCCTTTAGCTGCACGCCGGAATCGAACGAGAAAGAGACGCCTCTCTACCTTTGATTGACGAACATCTCTTGTGTACATGCGCCGCGTTTATCACGCTTGAGAATTTATGTCAACCGAAGTTTCACACTTCTGAGTTTATTTTGGCATTATTGTAACTTGGCAACTAGGCTGGTCGTACAAGGCTAAAAGAAGCACAGATATAACCTCAAATAGGATAAATTAAGGAAGAGGATTCCGCTGAATATTACAGAACAATGTCAATTTGAAAACTCATTCGGGATCGTTCGATTCTAATTTCGATTCAATCATATCCAAGTACACGCAGTAAGTATGTCTGTCTACGCTTCCATATAAATTACGGATGGATCGTCAGCTGAGCGTTTCGTAGTAAGAATTCTTTAGTGATTACGGGTAATAGATTGGTTCCGATACAGGGAATCGATAATTATCACGATTACTTAAATCAGAAATCTATTTAAGAGGTTTTAGAAGAGCTAGGAAAAAAAATCGCTATCACCTTAATACATAGCATGCTATCGTGTTTGCTATTATCTATTACGTGATCGCGGGGTCTGCATACCCCTGTGATATAACTTATGAAAAACTTAGGGGCTAGGCGGTTCGGTCGATCTACCTTTGAATAAAGTATGACCGTGCTCCGTGAGACGTCACGTGTCCTAGTCCAAAGGACTCTTAGGTCATATCAGACCTTCTTAACTAACACTTCGCGCCTTCGAAGTGTTAGTTTCCCCCGGGTTCTTCACCTTTATCGCGCATAACTTACCTCGTTGATGTATGCTCGCGTATATAGTTTCATTTATATCTGATAAAGCGTTATCAGCGGATTGACACCGGTGGAAGTCGGCGCACGAAAGACGTTAAGGTTTAAGTTAACAGTCGGAAACGTTCGCGGCCGGCGATAAAACGACACCGGTTGCTGAATTATAAACGGCACTGGGTGAAATGTAATATTCTAATGCAAACACAACCATAATCGTCGATAAGTTAAGCATTTAGTAACGGTTGCACAGGGATTCGAATCAAACCAGATATATCGTATTCGAAGAACGCGAGCGTGTGATGTACACACGAATGGTCATGGCGTGCTGCATATGTTTAATCGGTGACGCATACATGCGCTCGCGTGGCCTTATACTACCCGCGGCTTCACGTACAGACGGCCACGCGGGTGGTTGCAAAGTAATCATGATCTACGTTGAAGTTGCGAAACGATACGGCTGCGAAGTATGCGATCGCGTCACGAGTGAAAATAAATTGTAAGAACAGAAGCGCGGTGCCGGAACAATGCATCTTAATTCTGGGTAATCTGAGGGAAATCGCGATAAAACAATTATCGAGCGATGGGCGTCCTATCGCCGTATCGTGGCATACTACTCGATGCGTCGTTACATATATGGGCCCAATTACGAAAGCGTCAACCGCGCGAGGCACTCCACCTGTAAATAACATAGCCCTGCGCTATTGCCACATCTGGTTCGGTTTGGATCAGTTCTGGTCAAAACCCCTCCGAAGCGACTGACCCCGCTTCGTTAATATAGTTCGCACTCGAAACGTTGCTAAGCGATGCCGCATTGTGTGTGGGCCCAATGAAAATTGAAGCCTACAGGGGGAAAGAGGAGGGGGGTGCGTCGTATTAGACGCCTCTGGCCGTAGGCAGGACACTGAATTAACCGAAACAAGAAAGTGACCGTAACCGTAACGAATTGTCCCGCCTCGGCCGAGCGGAAATCTTCCTACGGGTGTCTAGAACGGCGGTAAGCAATCGGGGAGAGGGTAGCCGCGTGACGGCGCCACGGGAGCGTCGCGACGCGAGCTATGGTCGTCGGGCGGCGCCGGTCGTTCGTCACGAAACGAGGCGGGGTTGCAGAAGGGGAGGCCGTATGAAGGAAGGAGAAGGAACGAAGTAGCAGCGAATTCACGCAACGTGAACTCGAGCAAAAGAGAAAGAACCGAGGAGAATCGCGAATAGAACTTGTGTAGTAAGCCACGCACGGCGAAGCCAGCAGCGCGCCTCGTTCACGCTCCTTTTCGCTGCTCTCCGTGGCGATCGGCCTGCCGAGGGGAACGCCGCACAAGTCCCTGGAGTTTAAATGCCAGAATCGTGACAACCGCATCTCCTCGTTCCTCTCGTCGCTCGTCTCCCACCTATCTCTCTTTCTACCTCTTTCACCGCACTCTCTCCGTCGCGATTTCGCATCCTCGCGATCGGCACCCGTCGCTCCCACGAGTGATATATAAACCTGGAACCTGTTACTCTCGGTTTCTTTCCTTCTCTCTGTTCCGTTTTTCCTTTTCTCTCTTCCGTGGTGATCTCACAGTGCGGTAACAAGGGGACGACCGAAGAAGAGAATTCTTGTGCGCGAAACGACACGAATTGCGCGGTGAACATCATGCGTGCTTTTCTAACATGTGTGCGGGTTACATTGCTTCGAGGTACGATAGTGTCACGTCGTATGCCTCTTTCGATTCTACGAGTGACTAATTGAGCGTGCACATTCAGCGGCTTTATGGCTGGACAATGCGCCGACCAGGATAACGACCGAGCACGGAGGCATTGCGAAATCCTCTGAATTCGCCGAGGATTCTCTGTCGTTCTACTTGCTCCCAACGCCCGTCTCGTGGGTATGGCCTCTCGATGTTTTAAACCGCCGTTGAAATTCAATTCGCTCGACGCCGTTCGAACACTGAATTAAACTTAGACCCGCGACACCCCGGTTCGATGCTCAGGTGTAACCCGGTGCCTTTATTTTACGCGACGAACACAGACACACGCGTGCCGTGCGCGTGCCCACACGCACAGGCCGTAAATATGTCCAGTCGCGTGTAGGTAGCTACGCATGCCGGCTCGAATAATCGCGTGTGCACACGCACGTGTTGAAAAACCGTCGCTAACGGTATAACAATGAATTTTTTATATAGAAGAACGAAGGAGAGGAACAAAGGGGACTTTCGATCTCGTTACGTTGCGTTAGAATCCTAGCGAGTCATACACGAAATTAGTCATTGCGAGAAATACGTCTCGCAAAGTTGTTTCTATTATTCGTCTGTTAACGGTAGAATTACCCTGCAATTGATAAATTTTCGCGTATCTTTGACACACTACGTAGCTGAATTTTGGTCTGCTAGAGGAAGTAGCATGGATGTGAATGTGGTTGATAAATCAAGAATGGTACGCGAGGCAACGTAGCCCATAAATTACTTCGATTGTTACTTGCACGGCGAAAGCAGAGGCAACGGTAAGCTGCGTGCATGTCAAAATTGTTTCTTGGGCTCGTGTAAAAGCGAAATTAACCTACTTTAACTGTGCCCACACACGGGCTTGAATCGTGCCGCTATTACTCTTCAACGATCTAGAATATCTAGATGCTTGTGAATCCTTATCATTAGTTCTCATAATTAACGCGTTTCGAGTCTTCGCCGAGTTTCGCGTCTAATTGAATAGTTGCCAGTATCGGCGATCGCGAACTGTTGCTTTATTTCAGCGAAACAAGTGACTAGGGAGAAGTGAGGTTCTATAAATTTATCTTGGCGCGGGATTACTCGTTTAGAAATTACAGGCTGTATATAGGTGTCTTTATACTTTATCGATATTAATTCCCCGTAGCGTCTAGACTGAAAACAAACAGCAAAAAAGGATTAGACTGAAAAGACTGTCATACTTCATTGATTCGTACGCGCAAATGTGTCCTATGATTTATTACTGTGTAGTAATATCTGCTTCTAAGAATCTCGAGTCTCGCGGCCTGTGTCCTGACAATTTGTACTTACGATACGAATGAAACTCTCGGTAGAAGAGGTGTTATCGGACGAGGAAACCTCGGGCCTTCCGGTCGTCAGTTTAAATACATCATACCGTTACGTGTTATTTTTTAAACTGCGTGCTAGGTTTAATTAAATTGAAAATATTAAATAACGGTACTCTGGCGCTGCTACAACTTTTCACGTGTCGCGTATGATAAAATCCTGCGCTTGCAAATATCGCGATAAGATAGGGAACTTTTTCAAAACGACTCCCATCGGACGAGGCGATCTATCTTAATTACTAATCGGAATGTATTATTTTTTCCCACACAGCGCGAACATCGTCGAATGAGTGGCAGAGCACAAGGGTCCGCTGAGAGCCGAGAAAAAGGTCGCAACAACCATAAACGGGATCAACTGAGAGGCATGAAAGAAATGGCGCGATGACGGGTGACGGGAGAGTTGTGCGGGACGCAGATGGATCGAACGATAGATGATGCGAAGATCCATCGAATGATGTGTAACACGTTATGGCCGTTTCTGCATACAAAATTTAAAAGATCGTTCACGATCCGTAAAGAAACTATTTGACGGTGACGCATAAATCTAACATAGGAACGTAGAGGACGGGCACGGAGGAATACAGCGCTGCCTTTTCGAGACAGGAAAAGGGATCCCGCGATGTCGAAGGGCAACCGTCAACGGGGCAGGATCGATTCTTAAAAAGAACAGAAAGAGGAGGAACGGGAAAGTGGCGCGTATCCGCGGTTATTCGCTAGATAATAACAAAGTAATAATAATGGATGAAATAAAGGTAGCGAACCTGGGCCAAGCGGCTTCGGCGGCCGCGTGCTCGATGGCAACGAATTTCTTGGCGCCGGTGAAAACCGAACGGCAGATCTACGAGAATTCGATGCTCGAGGACGATCCCAATGCCAACTCGGTGGTGCCGACTTCGCAAGAGGACAGAACAGTGCCGAGATGGGGTCCCAATCACAAAGGCGCCCAGGAACTCGCAAATCTCTACAGCACCGGTAATTGTATATCTTCTTTTTTTCTTCATTGATGATTTTTCGAATGTTGTGTACTTTCTATTTATATTTCAATACTTCGGAACGCGGGATAATTTGATCCGAAATATCAGAGAAATATATCGCACGGTACGTGCGCGCATTGCACGTTTTCTGATTTTAATACTTGCCAAGACATTTGCTATACATTGCTCGCACCTTGGAATCCTCGCTTGTGAACAGAAATAAAGAGCGCGGCTAACAATACGTATCATTGTATCTATATAGCGCGGCACTTATAAAGACATTATTACAATTTCCTTGGATATATGCTTAGAACGATGATGCGTGCAGCCAGTGACGGATTTAAAGAAAAAGGCCCAGGCGGCAAATGTTCCGAGGGGCCTGAATTTTTTGGGAAATTTTGAGGGAGTTTACTGAAAACGAGAAGTGTATTAGTGCGGAAAAAAATTATTTTTTTAAGATGGGGCCCTGGGGGGCCTTCTGGGCAGGGGTCCAAGCAGGGTTGCCACTTTTCTTACAGGAAAATAACTTAAATTTGCTTTAGTGGAGTATAAAAAAAGTACGCTCGAAAGAACTAAAAGTACATAATTTTAATCGTATTAGATTTTATTTCTTCCAAACATATTTTTTATTGATCATAGCATTACAGAGCAAATTTTTATCTTTTTTTAATAACTCAATGGGATTATTGTACTGGAAATTTATATTGAAATATATAAATAATTTGTTCTTTATTAAATTAAGAGATGTCTTGTTTTTCTTATCTCGCCACTTTACATTCGTGTCAGAGAAAACTTTCTCAGTAAATGCTGAGATGGCAGGAACTGACAGAAGATAAGAAATTCGAGATGATCATGGTATGTGAACGTTGGCAACTACGAACAATAATATTGCGTTACGTTTCACGTGATATCATTAATGGTGAAATAAAGTATTTTCGCATACTTTATTGTTATTAAAGTATAGAGTACTTACATTTAGATATAATAACGTAAGATACTTTATTTTAAAGTATAGGTGGCAACCCTGTATATCAGAGCCGCCCTTAGAGTTTGTGGGGCCCGAGGCGAAAGTGATATTATTGAGAACGTCTAATTGAAAACAGATAACCTTAAGTATCTACTTGATGCGTCACTTAGGCTTGCCGAAAATTTATTCTAGAAAAATTGATAAAATTTCGTACACAAATTTTTATTTCAAAATTTCGTACACAAATTTTTATTTCAAAATTTCGTACACAAATTTTTATTTCAAAATTTCGTACACAAATTTTTATTTCAAATAATTTTTTGCCCATCTCTGAATTTGCAAGTTTGCTAAAATGGCCCTGCGCCGTCAAATCCGCCACTGTGTGCAGTGTTGCCTGAAATATGAGACCTGTATTCGCAGGGTTTCGTAATTAAATAGCTACGATGCAGTTAACTTAAGAATAAATACCGCGAATGTAATTCAATTCGTAAGAACGATATAACCAGAGTTTTTAAAAATTGTATATGTTGGTACAAGTGTAACAACTTGGGAAGAACCTATCTTCTTTGCCTTAACAGTTGGCTACACTTTATTCAACCCATATATAGATAGACAAGAAACTAAATTAACTAGAAAATATTGAAAAGCAAATGTCAACTTTGATGTTAAGGTGTAATTTTTATTAACCAGTGATTTTTGTAAATGAAATTTCTATAATAAACTAAACAGTTTATTTATTAAACAATACCTTTTACAATTAAGTTGCTAATTTCGCAGGGAATTGAAACCATTACTTGTTTCAGGAAAAAGAACACAAGAATGCATTTGTGTTGGTATCTGCATTACACTCGTGGTGGCTAATACACTGTTTATCCTCATCAGGATACGATTAGAAAATTTAAGCTCGATAGCGATGGCAGCGTTCTGCGGCATCGTTACCGCAGATTTCGGATCTGGGTTAGTTCATTGGGCCGCAGACACATGGGGCTCTGTGGAACTTCCAATCCTTGGGAAGGTACGTTCGAGAAAAACAACTGTGCACTCGCGTAATCACGTGTTTCCTTGTATCTTTACATCTCCGGCTCAAGAGAGTAAAGAAACGTGTGTTTACAGAACTTTTTAAGACCATTTCGAGAACACCATATTGATCCAACGAGTATAACCAGGCACGACTTCATAGAAACTAACGGTGATAATTTCATGGTGACGATACCATTCCTTTGTAAATTAACGTGGGATTTTCTAACTCTCCCAGAATCAGAGATCCAACAGAAGTTCGTTTGGACTTGTTATTGGTTTCTGCTTGCAATTTTTGTAGCAATGACTAATCAGGTAAATACCATCCTTTAGCGTTCGATAAAACACAAGCGCTTACAGCTCTCTTATTTAACGCAACGCTCTTTTCAGATTCACAAATGGTCGCACACATATTTCGGGCTACCCGCCTGGGTCGTCTGGTTACAGGAGCACAGAATTATATTACCCAGGAAACACCATCGTGTGCACCACGTCGCACCGCACGAAACTTACTTCTGTATAACCACGGGATGGCTGAATTGGCCGCTGGAGAAACTGAACTTCTGGTACATTCTCGAAACCGTAATAGAGAAGACCACTGGCTACAAGCCGAGAGCTGACGACATGAAGTGGGCACAGAAGCGCTCTTGAGAATTAATTTATTCTATCGTTTTATGCATTTTTCATGGGCGGGGAGTATATTCGACGAGAGGCGAAATTCTCCATGCGCTGACAGCCGCATGGGAAAGGGGCATAGGAAACAATTTCAGATAGGACATGCTACGATGATCGAATCCAGAAATGTAAACTCTTTCTTTCTTATACTTAGCACTACGAGGCCTTTCCTACAAAATAGATAGCGTGATTAAAGACATTTAGTATTAATCGGAACATGCTTTTGAAGTTTACACATTTATAATACGTATATGCAATAACATAGTTATATGTATATATACTACGTAAGAGAAATCTAAGTATGAAACCATGATTTGTGTAACGATGAATTAACGATTGGCCTGACGGATTAAGCAATCACACGTCTACGCACTGCACAATCATTACGTAAGTAGAGGAAACTTAAGCGGAGAGTATTAATTTAACATTTTATATAGAAATTCGTAAAGTATTATGAAACCAAAATCAAAGCGCTGCAACGGATCGTGGAGGGAAGTGTCGCGTATTCTGTATGATTTTATAAACGCAGTGCGCGGTGGCTATGAAATTTAAATTGAATGTTAAAGATAAGATGCATCTACACGTGCATGTATACAGGTATACATGCGCGTGTGCGCACGTGTGAATATACTATACATAGAGATATACATTTGCACATATATATATACGAATTAATTTATATTTTTTGCTTACATTTATTCGCACACGAATTTAAAGAATGTAATTTTGGAGAAGTTTTCTAATTTAAACGAATCTACACTAGCCTAATCTGCTGTAACTCGTTAAGCACAGTCATCAATTTCCCTGAACCTTCGAAGAAGTTCTTGACTCATTCGAATTAAACAAAAGCTATATTGATTCGCGATAAGAGTATCCCATCGGAAGCAAATATTGTCAATTCAACTGTTACCTGTTTATACACGCACATACCAAAGTCAAGAATTCTCTTTCTTATTTTACAAGCAAAAAACATCGACTAATATTCTTCGACAACTTTACAAACACACTAATTCATGCGTCTTATATATAATTCATTCACAGTATCGAATGTGTAGTCTACAAAATTGGCAATATGGTATTCGATCCTGATTTCGTTCAGAAAGTTGGATCATATTGTTGTAATGCGAGCTAAGATTTGTGTAACAGGATACTGTAATACGTGAAAAGCTGTTATTGTACAAGATAATACGAGAAAGCGGAGTCAGCGTTATTTAAAAATTGGTTTAGGTATTTATTCGGCGCGAACCGATTTGTAGTGTATTTTTACCAATCGCATTTCTTAGCTCGCGACAAATGATCCGACGCAAAGATTGTAAGGTGCTAAATGTAAGTACAAGTTTTAGGTTCAGGGACCAAAAACAGGGGCCTATTGGTCGGACGCAGCAGGCTTTTAAACAGTTGGTTCGATTTGGGTAAAGTATACTGATGCGCGAATAGGAATCGAAGGATCACCGAACTTTTACAAAGCGACGATCGTCGAGGTTCACGCCGGAGGCTTTGATTCTTACGTCTGTTATATTTTTGTTATCGCTTAGTATTTTGAACGGCTTCTAGCGTTCAGTATACTTTATGCAGAGCTTTACCACGATAATATGTTCCTCGCAAAGCAGATCAGCAGTAATGTCTTAAAGAAACGAAGGAAAAGAATAATTATAAGGCATCGCAATTAATATAAGTACCGTAACTGTTGTTGTTGTTGTTATTGTTATAAAAAAGAAGGGGTATGAACTTTTAAACAAATTTTTGCATATAGCGATGCGTGCCAGAACTGAAGCTTTCTCTTTGTAAAGATCTATTTAATAGGTAACTAACAGCTACACGAAGCAAAGTGAAACACAAAGCTATATTTTTAGCTAATTTAGTTTTCTACGCAATATATATTAACGTCGTTACCGTTATTGCAAACTCGGATTGCTTTTTGCAATGTACTCTTCGGAGGACAGACTTCAGAACGACGGTATAATAGAACTGTACATCTCGCCTTAATAGGAACCGAAGGAAAGCAAGGAATTGAAAGAATTCTTACTTCACACAGAGTGCTTTAAATCACACGCCACATGTGTTGCAGAACGGCAATTCGAAGCGGGGGCTCTCGATATTCATTACAACGAAAAGAAAAGACTATTTAAACGTAATGAACCAGGGACTTGAAACCGGTATGATTTTCATACCGGTGTTACGTCAACGAAGCTATACCGAAACCGATATCGTACCGAAATAGATGAGTACCGAAACCGTTGTAGAACCGAAATAGGTGAATACCGAAATCGTTGAAGTACCGAAACCGAAATAAATACCAGTATTTTAACGGGTCTTCTTTCGGTGACATGGTAGATTAAAGTAATGTCTTCATAGCCCTTATTAATTCGATAAAATGTTTTTTTGTTCCGTTTCGGTTCAACTCCGATAATAATAATTTCGTTTCGGTTAATATCGTTGCTGCTGAAAAATATTTCATTTCCATCGGAACGAAAAACAAATTTTCTTCCGAACCGGTTTTGTACAATCGGTTTTGCTATGTTGATTTTAGATTCTTGTTTAATAACATTTTGAAAACTGTAATAAAAGCCGAGAACCGAAAAAATTACCGGTAAATATCGGTAAATATACCGGTATTTGCATATTTCGGTTTCTATAAAGATTTTGAAGATGAAACCGACAAATACCGGTAACATACCGGTATTTTCAGTTTCGGTTGAAGTCCCTGTAATGAACAAAGCTTGAAAGCATAGGTATACGATAACTACCTAACTTTAATCGATTCAGTTAATATCGCAGCACGGTATATCTTGATTGAAATAAAAGTGTCTCGTTTACATTCCATAAGCCCAATTACGCGAAAGTATTTATTACACTAATGTTTTACGAATTAGGTGTCTAGATATCTTGTTTACACGTGTTCAGTGGTAACGCAAAAAGATTATCGATGTTAATTTATAAATTATTGTATTTGATTAATTTCTGTACATATATATAATCCTAATGGCAGTCAATATTAACATCAGCCTTACAAAGTGAACGCGAATGAAAATTTTTAATAAAAGCTTTAATATTTTTAGGCTCTATCTACGTGAAATGTTAGTCTCCAGATTAGAAACAATGTATACTAAGGGATTTCCGAAGGAGAGAAGCGAGAAGAGTTTACTGCTACGAATTCAAATTAATCTTAGGAAATTGTATTAATCGAGTTGACTATTCGGCAGCATATTTAGATGTAAATACATATATATATGTTTTTAAGCTTGAATTTATAAAGAAGTCTAAACCGCATAGTTCAAATGGAAAACAAAACGATGGCTGTAAATACATTGAATTTGATAAATCGAGGGATATTTATACATAGCGCTAATCGCAAAGAAGGCACACCTATTTTCATATGATTATAAAGAAACACTCTTAATGTATTCACATTTGTATTATTATTAAGCAGAGATTCTCGTTCGGTTTTGTAAAATTTTTAACGATTTTTCCAAGCAGGGAAGCAACGTTTAACAATTTCAAGGAAAATGATATACACGCTGTACGGCTTAATTCGATGTAGCAAATACTGCATTTCAAGTTTGCACATTAAAAGATGCGTCATATAAAATACAACAGATTTTATTCATTTAACAATCGACGTAGAGAAATAGGAGAATTAGAGGAAGCAAAGCGTTGCTTCTAATTTTCGATGTTTACGAATTCAAAGGGAATTTATTAGCTGCTTCGCGATAAATTATGTGTGTCTGTGCGTGTGTACATAAATACATATGTTCTAATATTATGAATCAGAGTTGGGCGTTATTCGAATAAATTAATGAAACTTACGAGCGAAGCGGATGTTACTCCTTAGTTACGAATAACTTTCGCTCTGACGGAACGAACAATTGTCTATGCAGTTGCTGATTTTTCTAGTCTATGTACTTGTAGAGAATATTTAATTAGAATGTTACTCAGAAAATAGTCTGCGCTTAAATGAATTCCCGTACGATTGAAAGTAAAGTTGTTTTAAATAAATGTGAGATAGAAATCTAAGTTTTATTCGTTATTCGAGACAACATTTTCCCAACTCTGCTACAAATGTATATAGAATGAAAACAATACAATATACTTTATTGAGAATTCAGAAAATATGTTTACAATGGATCAATGTACAACGCATTCTTTTTTAAAGAATCGATTCTAAGTCGTTTTCTTAATACAAGAAGTGTTAATTGAAGAAAATGACTGGTAACAGAAGTTGCATTCGCCGTTGCGCGTGTTCGATGTAATCAAATAATATAAGAAGTTCACAGTGATCCATAAAAAGAACATAAGCCTTATGTATTTGAAGATACTAACAATCGTTTCACTAATAGTCCACAACGATGCCTTTGACGATGTCAAAGTGATGGCTAAATTTGTACGTGCTATCTAATTATAATTTCGCAACAACAGAAAGGCTCTTCTTTACGAAGCCAGCGAAGCGTAAAGAAGATAGAGGGAAGTATTGCTATCCTGAGGTTGAAGGACAGGTTTCTAGCGAAGACATTATCTTGTGATAACGCGAATTTTGTATATTTATAATTTGTATAACGGGATTGCACACTAAGATTTAATACCTATCGATGTGTTTAATCGTTCCTTAAGTATTGGAATATTGTATGAAATTTTAAGTCACAAAACGGAGCAAGTGTTTCCATAATAAATGGTAAAATGTTCGTTTATACCTCTTGTACCATTGCTTTTCTAAGATCTTTCGGCTTTATATTTTTTCTTGGAAATTGTTGGAACCGAATTCCATCTGGCAAATGTTTGCAAATTCATGGTAAAACAGGAGTGCCAATATTGAAGTTTATTTAAATATAGTACAGTACGTTCTATGTGACAAAATTTGAAAATTCGAAGAAGTATAAAGTTTATATAGGTTTATAAACAATTCTTATGTATAGAATACAATCGTAAGTGCATTTTATAAAAGTTCAGATATCTTTTCAAGTTTTCTTGCAATTGCGATTAATTCAGTAAGTTGTTTACTCTTTATTTTAGCATTTCATTGAAATAAAATCTGCGTAGGGTAAAGGACCCAATTACTGGCAGCCAACCCAATTACTGTCACCTTAAGCTATTTTACTTAAAATAACGAATATATAAACATTTAAGTGAAATAGCTTAAGGTGACAGTAATTGGGTCCTTTACCCTACTTAGATCGCAATTGAAACCACCTTAACGCCAACTTTAAAAACGTATTAAAACCGTCGCGCATTTTGGCGAACCGAAGAAATTAATAATAATTAATTCAATATCGCTGCTCCATGAGAATCAATTGTTTATAAACTTTTCTCTTTGTATCGCCGCGCTTCGCTTCGTTAAAATACGCGACCAGAGCCGGCTTAGAATTTGCGGAACCCGGGGCAAAAATCTAATTGCAAACAGATAACCTCACGTGTCTACTTCATGCATCATTTAAGTTCTCCAAAAATCTATTGTAGAAAAATTGATACCTTGACAATTATACTTAATTCGTTTAATTTTTACAAACTGAAATCTCTAAGCGCGGGGCCCAGTGTTAAGGGCGGCTCTGTGCGCGACGATCTTTACTTGGAAATCCGAGTAGAGTTCCATAAGTGATTACTTCTGAAATAAAGCTCCACATTCTGTACGCATTAAGAAACTTCTTCATAAACAGAACCAAATAAAATACTCTCCCCAACCAGAAAATAACTCCCCCTACCTCCAAACTCCACTCACCCCATCCGTGTATTTTAAATTTCGAACACGCACCATTCGAAATTGCAGCCAGCTCCGTCGATAAAACGGTTAGCTGGCGAAGGCGTCGCGTCGACGTCACCGCAGATCGATAGCTCTGGCCACGGCACGGAATCTACACTATCTTGAGAATATGTTCACGGTAATTCGTCATCCATTTCTCTAAACAGTTGGCAGAATTTGTGCGTGCGGTGTGCGGTAGTCTGCCGACGGCGTCTGTTCATAGGAAAGAGAGAAGGCATCGCAGGAGCCCTTTGTCAGATTAAAGTAAAGCGACTCGATTGAAACGGGGGACCCGATAGGCGAGGAACGGAAGAAGGAGAGTCTCAAGGGTAACCGGGTTGTGGCCCGAGCTTCGTTCCTCGGCTACTCTGACCTCCTCAACTCCCCCGCGGGTTTTTTTCTCTGCCGCGAGGTGAATAACAGTGGTGCATAGGGCCGAACCCCTGACCCCTCCAGCGGGGAGGTTCGCGCCTCGGCGCCTAGGCGGTATCAAAGGGAAAGAGAAAGAAATTGCGGAAGCGGGGAGGTTAAGAGGACGGCACGAAAGGGAGGTCGCGCCGTCCATCACCATGAAGCTCGTTGACCACGTGGTGAGGAGCTTCAAGGTGGCCAAGGTATTCCGCGAGAATTCCGATCGAATAAATAGCATCGATTTCTCGCCGAACGGGGACACACTGATCTCCTGCTCGGAGGACGACCAGATAGTCATATACGACTGCGAGAAGGGCACCCAGGTCCGTACGGTCAACTCCAAGAAGTACGGCGTCGATCTGATCCACTTCACCCACGCCAAGAACACAGCGATACACAGCAGCACAAAGATCGACGACACCATCCGCTACTTGAGCCTGCACGACAACAAGTACATAAGATACTTCCCGGGCCACACCAAGAAGGTGGTCTCGCTGTGCATCAGCCCTATAGAGGACACATTCCTTTCCGGCTCTTTAGACAAATCCCTCAGACTATGGGACTTGCGCTCGCCGAACTGCCACGGCGTCATGAACGTCTCCGGCCGTCCCGTCGCCGCTTACGATCCCGAGGGTCTGATATTCGCGGCGGGCGTCAATTCGGAGTTCATTAAGCTGTACGACTTGCGCAGCTTCGATAAAGGGCCGTTCGTCACGTTCAAGCTGTCGCAGGAGAAGGAGTGCGACTGGACAGGGCTGAAGTTCAGCAGAGACGGCAAGACGATTCTGATCTCGACGAACGGCAGCACGATTCGCTTGATAGACGCGTTCCACGGGACGCCGTTGCAAACGTTCACCGGCTACTTGAACAATAAAGGGATCGCGATCGAGGCTAGCTTCAGCCCCGACTCGCAGTTCGTGTTCAGCGGCTCGACGGACGGCAGGGTGCACGTTTGGAACGCAGAGACCGGCTACAAGATCTGCGTGCTGAACGGCGACCATCCGGCGCCGGTCCAGTGTATCCAATTCAATCCCAAGTACATGATGCTGACGTCCGCCTGCACCAACATGGCATTTTGGCTGCCCACCGTCGACGAGAGTGCATAAAATTAATGCGCCGAATGCTGGGCAACGCTCGCAACAAGTCACCTAATTCTGCGCGAAGAGGGAACTGAAGACGGGATCGGTTCGAGGAAGAAACGTGCAGCGGATTGTTCTCGGGGTATCTCGAACGAGCAGAAATTGCATTTACATTAGGTACAAAATAGAGTAGCCGACGTATGAGGCGCCGGCGTCGGAACGAACCCAAGAAGCGGAGGAGCCGCCGCGGTATCCAGGAGGTCGGCCCCGCTTGGCTCGTCGACTCGCTCTCGTGTACGTCACGCGCTGTTTTATGTATTATCGCCGTCTTCGTCGTCATGTACTCTATGGTGCGATGAACGTGACCATCATGATACCTTGTCGATATTTAAGAACCGTGGGACACGATCGCTTCTCTTCTTTCTCAAAGTAATACTACGAATATGGGCTAGTATTTGGATGTATCATCTTGTGTACATAATTCCTTCTTGTGTACCTGTGTGTAGTATAACGATACGAAATCATCAACTGTACGCTGCGAAAACTCTTCGACTTGTATATTTAATTCTCTTCCGAGCGGATCGCTGATTTCACGGGCGCGTTTTACTACTAGAGTCTACGAAGGGCAGATCTCGCGCGTTCTCGTTTACAACGTCAAAAAGCAAAGAAACGAACAGAAAGAAACGACCAATCAATGGCAAAGTCACGCAATTAATATGCTCGCTCGCTTGAAACGAGTTCCAAGCGCGAGACGAGAAGAGGGAAAAAAGAGACGAGGGACGAAAGTGCGGCACTCGCATCGACGCTCCGGAAGCGGAAAGGCAAAAATTCTTATCGTATGCTATGTACACGCGCAACCAGCTCCAATTGCATTGCTATCCGAAAAGGCAATTACTGTAATCGCTGATGTCGCGGATAGAGAAATTGTTCTGGTCGCGTCGCACTTTTAATGCCTGAACAACCGATTGGTCGCCGTTCGATTAAAAAGAATCCCGCCAGTGGCCGTCCGAAATCAGGGATTATACATTTCGAACTTCATTGTGAAACGGAGCAGCCGCTCGAGAATTCATTGGCGACGCGCGAAAATTTCTAGCGTCGTTCGAGCGACGCGGTGGACGTCTGAAATAGGCAAGAGTTTGTTGACGACAGTAAGGTATCACGTATTTCTACGACTTCCATGCGATAAAGGTATAATAATTCAGAAAGTATACTGCCAACGATGGCACTTACGTTATTATATATGTATTATTCTAGATACGGTATCGTTTTTAATCTGCATGCGTGGAACCGGCGGGCCGGGTGAGAAACATTCGACGACGGTAGGGGAGTCCAGTTAAGTCTAATCATCTCACGGTAGTTCAGTAAATTTTAAATGTTTCCATGTCGCCGCGGCATGGCATCTCATCTCTAATTAAGGGAACAGGCGCATTCGAATGGACAGGCAACGTTTGCGAGCAGTTTCGTTGGAAAGGAAAACAGGACGAAAGAGAAGAATTCGACAATCCCATCATTTTCACGCGAGCGTAATTACTCCAGCCAAGTAACGTTCGTCTCGTCGTGCCGTCAATTTATCGTGGTGCACCGTTCGCCCGGTATCAGCTGGGGCTTGCACATTGCGAGAAAGATCGCACGTCGAAAAAAAAAAAGAGGTGTTACACAATTCTGTGTAACGCTCGCATTCGTGTTTACGACTTCTTTTGTATACACTCTGTCTGTTCGATTATGCAGACCTGCATTCATCCATACATACGTGTATATATCATTATATTGACACACACACAGACACACTTACATACAAACACACAATGTCCTCTAGAAAATTCTAGACGGTTTTCCTTATAACATACTTTACGCAAGAGTAGACGGTTTTAATATTCTATACGAAAGAGCGCGTGTGAATGCGTGTGTGGTGCGATTGTGTTGCATATTTCTGTACTGTCTATTGATTCTACGATGATGTATGATCCACGGCGTGGATGTGCGCGCGTGCATACGAAATGCGCGCGGTCTCTCTGTGTGTGAACGTGTCCGCTTGTGTATCTGTTCCCCGAGTACCGCGCGGGCTCGAGTGCGTTGCATCGCGTGACGGATGCGCGAGAGTTCGCCGCCTCGTCTTTGTAAAATAGTATTTTTCTAAATGGCGGAGCAGTGTTGCGCAATTGTATCGCGGTATCTATGCGTCGAGCGATGGAATTACGATGTTATTTAAAATGGACGTGGCCGTTTGCGACTGGCAGAAGGCGTAGGGAAAGAAAACCGCGGGAAACGAGTTGCGAGAAAAACGGAGTGAGGAGATTTTAACGAGCGGCCGAGAGAGGCAGACTCTGGGAGATCTGAATCGTCATGAAAAGTACCACGATCGATCCACGTGTATAGATTAAACAACATTCTATATGTCATACTGCCAACTTATAATCGAGCGAATGTCCGACCGAGTATCCTTAAATACGACAAATTTCTGTAACGCGCGAAACACTGTGTTCTCAAAAAAGGAAAAAGTAACGGGGACTTGTGTGTATATAAGTATACACGCGTATATATATTTACACTGACAAGTTCCTGGCGGTACTTGTCGACGATCGTGTGGAAATAGATCAATCGGATCTTCAGGTGGCGAAAGAACCACCCGAATCCCGCACTCACGTTTAATGCCAGGGGCGTAAATACTAGCGGTTTCCTTTTTATGAAAGTCGCTCGACATCCTCGTCGTTTTGTATATATTTAAGAAAAAAATAATGAGAAAATACGAAACTTTTTTACAAATTTTAATTTTCATTGACCCGTGCATGTCGTATTATTCTATCGTCGCGCGGAGTCTGTTGACAAAGAAAGATCAATATCTTGTACCAATGTACGTTGCGTGAATCGCAGAAATGTTTTTTTTTTTATTAAGTTATTGTTTATAAAGATGCGCGAGTTGGTGTTTCGTGACTCGGGCGAAAAACGAGTAGCAGAATCGGGAGAAGAATGCTGCGACAGCCGCGCGAGATCCGCTTACGCCCCTGTCGCAATCGTCGATTCGCGCGGTCACTTAACATAGGGATTTAGAAATCGAGTTTAAGACGTGTCGATAGAAAAAGTCTTAGCAATTAAGGGAGCGTTTTATTAAGCTGCGTTACGAGCGGAGAGAAATGGGGAGATATTAAATTGTGACGAGTCGCCGAAACGGTTCGTCTGGTTTTGTCTTGTATTTAGAAGAAGCTTAGCTTTTCGGGGATATACGGTCTCTCGCGACGCCTCTAAGTTCCTACGTTAAGTTTCTCGCACGAGTCGCCGACGAGCGTCACTGTAAACGGAGCGTGGTCACGTTCGTATCTTTTTCATTGGATTTCGAATATTCCTGCGGAAGGTAGAATGTCTCAGCGTTGAATTGTAGATGTCCTTAGAGAAACAGGAGCGTACGTAACGAAATAAGTTGTCAGTTGAAAAAAACACCGGGCATCTTCCAAGTGTAACTTAGAGTACGCACAGAATCGAGCCTCAGAACTTCCATTTGCTATTTTTCTTTTCTTTTGTTATTCCTTTAAGTATCGAAGATCATTCGAACATCTGAAATGCAACATGAATTGCGCAGGATTGATTTTTAAAGGTGTGTACTTCGAATTCGTTTTTCCCTCGTAAGCCGTATATTTTTATTTATAGTTTAAGTAGACGTAAAAGTGAGTAGCGGTACAATTTAGTAGATTGTATTATGTGTACAGGTATGGAAAGACTTCTCGCGTTATTACGCGTAATCGTCGCAGGAATCTTCGTTGAAGAGAAAATGTCTCGCGGACGCGACTCGCCTTGCGTTAGAAAACCGCCGAGTCGGGCGAATATTGCAGACGCCGAGAAAGTATAGTTTTCTTCCGCTGACGAATAAGCGTAACAACATATCAGCGCGTTCACGAGGAACACGGCTACACGACTCGTTCAATTTCCCTTGCTAATCATGTCACGGCTTGACGAGCTAATCGCGCGGAGTAAATTTCTTCATTTCACATTGAGGCCGCTTTAACAGAACCTACGACACTTCGCTGAGAGAGCAAAGAAGAAAGAAAAGTTCCAATAAAACACCTCTTTTGTACATCAAAATTCTGTCTTATCAATCTTTGTCTCTGCGCTCGCTTCTAACGGCGATCGGAGTAGTTATCCTTCCGCCCAAGACTGGTTTCTTAAATATTTAATATCGTTCGTTGAGTCGCTATACTTCGCAAGATTCGGTAACGATACCGCGCAGCGATTCTCAATCCATCAGAGCTACGTAACGCGTGTGTAAATGTGCTGTAATTATATACATTTGCGGAGTAAATCGCTGGAGTATCTATCGTCAGAATCAAATCAAATGGCCGGCTCAAGGTCACCGAAGGTCCATCCCTTACGCTGTCCTTGTCTCTGTCGAGTAAATGTTCGCGATCGAGGAAGCGTCGATGCCGTTCAGATTACAGTGATTAAAGAACTGTTCAATCGTCGCGTGCCGTAACAGTGTCATTTCGCGACGTACAATTATTCCATTTTTCACAGGACACCGCTTGTCGCCCGCGGTACGTAACGGTGATCGTAAATTCTGTTCAACTCGGTAATGACTAACAGTTTATTTTTATACTTTTGTAAGTTACATCAGCCACGCTTGTCGTTATTGCCTCGAGAATTACTTTTCACCCAGCTGTGACTATCCGTGCGCATCGCTGCCGCGCGTTTCATTTATAATTGTCCGTAGTTACGCGAACACAGTATACATGGTTATTGTAATTCGTCAAACAGATTCTTGAAATAAATTCAAATAATATCAGCTATTATATTTTCCACTTCGAATGCGTCTCGGACCCCCGGCCTATTTTCATCGAGCTAAGTGCTTTCAGGAGTTTTTTTTAAATACGATCGTTTCTTTTCGCTCGAAGAATAGAACAGTATGTACAAATTTATATTAAATGCTGTTGTTTTTAAATTATTTTCGTATTAGATACTAAAGTATAAAGGACGCTTTGTAATTGTTTCATTCCTCTGTTGTCTGTATGTGATACAGCGCTTTCTCTTCGTCAGAGATCGAGACCGGTGCTCCTGACATTAAATCTCGACCTTCCATAGTTTTCGGGAACGCTATCACGTTCTTTATACTCTCCGCTTTACACAGCAGGCATATCAACCGATCCAGCCCTGAAGGATAACGCGATTTTTATAATATTGCTCGTTTGACAAGGAAAGATCCGGAAATTCAAAACATTCTGACACTGAATATGTAGGGGATTTCCTCTTGATCACGACGTAATTTGTTTGCCACTGAAATTCACTCTAAAGGGGTGAAATTGACCCCTTAAATTCCGGGTTATTTCCGGTTTTGTGTTATAATTCGCGAACTGTAAGAACTGTAAGTTAAAAGAAGTAACTTTTGTCTTGAAACTTTTTTTCTATCTCTCACAGATCGCGAGTTACAAAATAAAATTGCAAAATAGCCAAATTTTCAGGGATTTTGCAGGGATTTTCTTTGCTGCCCAAATTCACCTTCTTCGAGTGAATTTGGGCAGCAAAGAAAAATTGAAAGTCTCAGATTTTTTTGAATTTCCGGATCTTCTCTTGCGAGTACATTAATTACTCGTTCGAAGAGAAATGAATTACCTAAAGCGATTCCACCGTGAGGTGGGGCACCACATTCTAAAGCATCAAGCATGTGGGTTAAATATGATTTATCTATGCCCAACATTTCCAATAATCTCTTCTGCAACGTCGCTTCGTGGACTCGTATCGATCCCCCTCCGATTTCCGATCCGTTCATAACCAGATCGTAATGCAATCCCCTCACCTGTAAAGGGACAAATATTTTATTCATACAAATAAAAGCTACATTATCTAAAACAGCACCTTTGTCGGATTTTCGAGGAGCTGTGGTAGATCATCCGGATGGGGCTGCGTGAACGGATGGTGCATGGTTTCCAATTTATTTTCAGCTGCGTTCAACGAAAATAATGGAAAATCTGTGATCCATAACAGTTCATTACCACTAGTGCGAATCTTTTGCCCTTTACCCTCTAACAGATTCGTGAATTCAACGCGCACTCTTCCCAAAAGCGATTGCTATAATAAAAAAACAACGTTAATACACTTGTAAACATTTTACAATTTACAAATTGATATTTACTGTAGGAAGTTTCTCTCCGCAGGCCAAGAACAGAACGTCGCCTTCTTCTAAATTCAATTCCTCTTCTACAATTCCTCTCACGATGTTCGAATAAATCTTATTCCCTTCTGCGCTTGAAGATTTACTAGGTACCTTCAACTGAATCAACTTCACGGACGGGAAGTAATCTCTCTGCAGCGAAGAAATACTTTCCTTCGCGGGCTTCGTAAAGAAATTCTACAAACATATTGCAAATATATAAACACTGAAACTAAACAGATTAATCACAAACGAACGTACATGCTTTTTAGGAAATACTAGACCATATATCTCGAACTTCTCCTCCCATTTCATTTTCAAATTCTCTTCCAATACTGAATAGTTCGTTATTCCTGTAAGTCTGCGAAGCTGAAATACAGATATTATCCCCAACATTATTTATTCAACAAATTTCCACTAAAGATATATCGAATTCCTACTTTCTGCGGTATCCTTAAGTCTGGTTGGTCGGTGCCATATAAATCCATCGCTTCGTTATACGTAACGCGCTTGAAGGGAGTAGTTATCGCTTCTGATTCCTCGGGCCAGGAATACACTAACAAATTTTCAATCAACTCCATTATGCCATCACAGTCGATAAACGACATTTCTATATCTAGCTACGAAAGAGTACATTTATGAAGCACCGTCTTTGCATATTACACATAATTTCTAAGTAAACGCAGACCTGTGTGAATTCAGGCTGCCTATCGTGTCTAGCAGTCTCGTCCCTGTAGCACCTGGCGACTTGGAAATATCTGTCGAAACCGCCCACCATCAACATCTGTTTGAACTGCTGAGGGCTTTGCACCAGGGAATAGAATTGCCCTGGATGCCTCGTTGGGACTACAAATTCTTGGGCACCCTGTATGTACAAAGATATTGTAAAACCCGAAAGACTCTACAACACGTGTGTATTACAAAATACATACACCGGGTGTGTTTTTAAACAACGTTGGAGTTTCTACGTCAACGAAATCGCATTCTTTGATTAAATATTCCCTCATTCTCGCTATAACTCGAGAGCGCAGTCTCAAGTTCCTCTGCAACTCGGGATACCTCAGAGATAGGTACCTGTGTTTCATCTGCGTACTTTCCTTCGCTTTATTAAACTCTCTGATGAACAGCGGGAGATTCGATCTCGCTGCGTTCAGAACTTCCAAGGATTCTATCTGCACTTCGATATCTCCGGTTCCCATGCTCGTATTCTGCTGGCCCCTTGGTCTCTCGCATACCGTGCCCACTATGCTAATTACGCTTTCGTAGCTCAAATTCTTAGTAATCTCTTGTAAGTCATTTCTCTGAAATAAAGAAGAACGTGTCTGTTGTTTTAACATCGTGGGTTTCTTTTAAACAAATCAGTATCGACTCACATGGGCAGGTATAATAAGTTGCGTACTGCCGTAAGAATCCCTCAACGTCATAAAGCTCAGTCTCCGGAACTCCAACCAGCCGTACAGTTGAACACTATCTCCTACGTTTCGAATATTCAGTTCGCCGCACGTGTGAGTCCTCGAAACGTATTTATTAACTGGTCGTGTATCTCGCCTTGCTGGAACTTGCTTCTCGATCGCCAGATCGTGCGTGTGGGATAATTGTATCGAACAGTGTTTTATCATTTGCTAGAACAAAATCAAATTTGTAATACAAGAAGGAAACGTGCTTCGGTCGTCGAACTATCCAAAAGAAGATGATGGAATAAAACTTCTTACGTTGGACTTACTTTTTGCTTGAATAAATTATTTGTTAAAAACTGTTTGAGAAACTGATTTCTCGCGACGCAGTTCCGGAAAATCAACATTTTGATAATAAACAATTCTCTGTAGTTTAAAAGAGACTTGTTTGAGTTAAAAATATTGCATAAGGTGTAGGTGTTGATGTAGAAAAAACCGCATTGGTTGTATTTAACGCAAAGGTATTTTTATATTATATTTGTATACATGTAAAATTATTATGGTAATTACATTCGAATAGGACAATTTATTTAAATCTTATTTACTTCTACAGTTTCATTATTCACAGAACTCGTAGTTGGATAGAATGAGTTGATTCACTTTAGTTGGCCACACTGAGTACAAAAACTGCTCCGAAGTATTTGTTTTGATGTGCATCGTGCGGTATTTGGATATACGTTGGACGGATAAAAAATGGTATTTTTAAGAATTATTGCAGGAGAAAGATGCGTTGCGATAGTGTCAAATTTATTTATGTAATTAATTTTATGTTTTAGTTACCCCTGTCGTTGTTAAGAACAGCGCAAAACCATCCTATGGTACGTTTTGCATTCGTTTGTAAAAGAAAAAGTACATTTCGGTTTTCCTGCGTATTTAAATAATAGAATGTTACTTTTCCGTAGCTCGTCGAGCTGAAAAATGGAGAAACGTACAACGGACATTTGGTTAGCTGTGATAGTTGGATGAACGTAAATCTCAGAGAGGTTATATGCACGTCCAGGGTACAGTAGAACTTTTAAAAATTGCTATAGCGTTGATTTAACTCTTTTGGTGGCATGGAGCTCTTGTATGGATATGCTGCGAATGTAATCGATGCGCTTAGTTACCAGTGGAGAATTTAGGAAAAAGTGATTGGGTGGCAAATGTTCTGAGTAGGGCTGGGACTATTCGAGGAATTTAATATTTAAATATTTTATAGGTATTTGAATGGTATGAATGAACTTCGAATATTTGAGTATTCGAATGCTATGAATAAATTTTGAATTCTTGAGTATTCGAATGCTACGAATAAACTTCGAATATTTGGGTATTCAAATGCTACGAATAAACTTTGAATATTTGGGTATTCGAATGCTACGAATAAACTTTGAATATTTGAGTATTCGAATGCTACGAATAAACTTCCAAAATTTGAGTATTCAAATGTTATTATTCGAATATTTCAGTATTCGAGTACTATTCGAGTATTTCAGTATTCGAGTACTATCCGAATATTTCAGTATTCGAGTACTATTCGAATATTTCAGTATTCGAGTACTATTCGAATATTTCAGTATTTGAATACTGATGTATTCCAACAGCATGGAGTGAATTATAAATAAAGTTCTTTAAGTTCAGTTCTTCGCAAGCTTTTATTTAGTTTCAATTGTGAGTTTGTTAGTTTATCAGGGTGAAATCTTGTAAGCTAATTTTGACCCACTTCAACATATCCAATCAGCTTGAAACTTTGCACACACATAGTTCCGATAACAATACAATATTTTCTCCCAATATATCTTACATCAGTATTCAAGTACTTAAATATTCGAATAGTATTTGGGTACTTGGATATTCGAATTATATTCGCCAAATAATTGAGCAACTGAAGTATTCGAATATTAAATACCGAAAAATTCGACAAATAGTCCCAGCCCTACACAGGAACAATAACACATCTAATGTTGGAATGCGAAAAACTTAATAGAACAGCTCTGAAGGAACGGGAAATATTCGCAGAAGAGGTCAAAGAGGAAACTGAATAATGTAGGGAACTGGAAGGGAAACGGAGGGAGGTACAAAACGCAGAAAATAAGAATTAAGGAGAAATGTAAACATAGAGTTATAAAGCCAAAGATAGATTAATTTTAGTATAGGTCAGAATTTGTATGAGGGAGCTATGAGAGAAATAGGCTGAATAAGCATTACACGACTGTTTAGATAATAGTATGTAAAACAGAGTCCAATTCTTGGCAGCAAGGCTGAAATAAACATTACTACTACTAGTCTCAGCCTAGTTTTAAGCAGGGATCGAAAATGTTCTCGAACCCTCGTTTTTAAAAAAATTCTGATAGAACTTACATATTTCGTTTAAGAAAATATCTGTTCCTGTGAAATTTTTATTGAAAAAAATTTTACCCTTAGGAACTTCTTTAAAAACTGTCCATAGAATAGATATTTTAGAACCTATATAATAAAAGTTCCATGGAAACAAGTTACATTAGAACATTTATTAAAAAAGTTTTCATAAAATGAAGGAAAGTAATAAACTGTATATACCGAAATTACAATCACTTTGTGTTGTAAATATAGACGTATCACTCCACCAAGTTTCATTGAAATCGAGCCACGTCTGCTTCTTCCTTTGTAAACACTTTGCGCCAATTATTGGAATAATTGAATGACGGAGACTTAATACTTAATATATTATCCAGGATGGCGACAAATTTTGGAGGATGCCGGAGTGTTATATTCGGGGCAGCACGATCAAATATCTGCGAATACCTGACGAGGTCATAGATATGGTAAAGGAGGATGTACAGATGAAGTCGAGGGGCCGCGGAGAAATGAAAGGACGTGGACAGAATCAAAGGGGCCGTGGCAGTGGAAGAGGTACAGTTAATCATGCTTTTTCTTTTAATTATTACACGACGTTTAATAATTGTGTTTCGCAGGCACTTTTGGCCGTGGCGGGAGAGGTCCTGCGCCGCTTGGCCGCGGCGGGGGAAATCAATCGCAAAACAAAGCAAGAACTAAATGAAGCTTGTTAATCTTCTAGCGCAATATATGTAACGATCTGTTAATTTCTTTTCTAACACCTTCACTCGAATTTTTGAAATACAAAATTGAAAAGACAACGCAATACTAACTTCCCTCGAATAACGATTCTAAAATGTAACCAAGCATTATCTGCATCTCTCGCAGTAGCAATAAGATAAATAATGAACTTAGGATGTAATAAATAATATGTTGTTTATAAAAAGAAACATGTTTATTCGATTTACACGAAATAGAGGGCGCAAAGTTGTATTCTCGTAAATTCTATTATACACAATTCTTACATACTAATCATGGAATAAACATTAAATACTATCGTACAGTGCTAACGTGAATTATTTATTGCATCTTTGAAAGAATAATAATTCGGCTATTATAATTCTATACCGTCACTTGTTCTTGAAGTTTGTCACACGAATGAAAAAGAAATTGTAAATCGATACAAAATATGACTTATGTTAACGTCGATACACAAATGACACGTGTATTGTATGCTGCGTTTTGTTTTCCATATATCTCTGTAATAAACATATAAGAACGTAAAAAAATAGAAGAAAAACAGCGAAGCTCAGCAATTAAAATACATACCTAATTAATTATACTTTAATGTTTGTACGTTGGTAAATGGAATCCCTTTATCGTCCTTCAACTAAAAGCAGACACACCAATTAATATAGAACGCAACAGTATAAATAATAAAAATCCACGAAACGATTTCCTGTATTTAGAAAACTTACTGTACGATGCCAAGTCTATCTCGTCTGGCAATTCTGTGATATTAACGTCGAATCTTTCCTGGACGTCGTTTAATATTTTAGCGTCGCTTTCGTCACTTACTAACGTAATAGCAAGACCCTGCGAAGCATGAAGAGAACGTTAGCGAGAGATACATCGGGAGAAACTATCGAAGATTATAAATATATTCACCTTGGTACCGAAACGACCAGCTCTGGCCACTCGATGCAGGTACGTGTCGGAATCTTCTGGCATGTCGTAATTGAATACGATATTTACACGCTCGATATCCATACCGCGGCCGAACAAATTCGTAGCTACAAGAATCCTCTGAAAATAACGAGTTGCTGTTCGTAAGCAATTACACGGGCGGCGAGCATTTCAAGGCTAGGCTTGATATCAAACACGGTGCTTACTTTTTGGAAGTCTTTGAACTGCTGGTATCTCGATAATCGTTCTTCCTGGGTCATGCCTCTGTGTATCCCGATCGCGGGGAAATTCTGTTCAGTCAGCAGCTGCGCCAGAGCCATACACCTTTGTACAGATTTTACAAAGATAACAACCTACAGAACGATTCGAGACAGAAACAAACGGTTACAATGATTTTACACGCGCAAACACCTTGGGATAAAGAATGGTAGCAATAATTGGACCTATCCCTGCAGACAAACCTGATTAAATTCAAGAACATCGAGTAAGTCAAATAGCTTCTTGTTCTTTTCATTCTCCTTAAGCTTGACGTAATGCTGCTGTAGACCGTGCAACGTGAGCTTCGCTTCGTCGTCCACATAGACTTCCATGGGCTGCGCAGAGAACGTTCTTTTATAAGATCGCCTACTTCAACCCCGGCGATTTTCTAGCGGCTTGATAATGTCAAGACTCAACACAACTGTTTCTCTTTTCGTGGGCTAATACGTTAAACGAAACTTCAATTGGCATCGAAGTGAGAAATCTGTCTACGGATAGAATTCACTATTGGATCAAGAGAAATCATTAGAAACGACAAGTAATTTTGAAACGCGCTAAACGAACTGCAAGAAAACGAAAAGAAAAAAAATAGAAGATAATTGAAATAATGAAATATAACGCGAGGTAGCAGTTAATCTGGAAATGTCCCAATTTCTCGTTTCCTTAATGACTATAAAAGAAAATTGTGTATTAGTTTGTTTCGAGAACATTCCACTTGAGCTCTCGTCTCTCCATCTCTCTTATTTTTTTCGATCGGATTAGTCATACTGGTTACATACGGTCCGGCGACTTCCATATCTCTGGGTAGTGCCAACAACGAAAACTCGGCTGTCACCCCAACAGAACTAAGAAGGCGCACCCATGAACGTTCTGTCAGATCCGCTGGCCACTCGATGCCAAACCTCTTCTCCAGAATTCTGGCGCGATCGGTACATGCCCAGAAATCGGTTCTCGATTATCGTGTTGGTATGCCCGTTGCTTACACAAAACTTAAGGCCTCTGGGATTCTAACATCGCGACTTAATTATCTCGTTTTACACGAACTGATTTATGGATCGCCTCTTTCAGGTACAGATGGCCCACGGATCGTGAACTACGAACACTTCCATTGCTGTCCAATTTTCACTCCCTATCAATCGATTTATCGACCTCCACTAGCCCCTTTTACTGCGAATTAACAAATATCCGTTGCCTCGATTACGATTAACACGGACGCGAGGAAATTACAGCAAGGTATTAATTCCCCCGCGGTGATTTCAGCGATGCGCATATCATCGTATTAAATCCCTCGTTATCTAGCCTAACCCCAGCATCCCAATATATCCTCTTGCATCTTCTTTCTTGCGCTCTTCTGTCTTCAGGTCGTCTTGATGTCTTCTTAGCCCCCCACCCACGATCGACAAGTAGCTTCGAACGCTGCTCTAACTCGTCTAAGAATCTACCCTCCCCGTACAAACTGTTTCGTATTTCTTTTTTCCACCCAACCCGTCCCAACATTCGTGCAACGTTATTACCGAACATAGTACTTTAAATCTGGCGATCTCGATGTGCAGCAGACAAAAGATATCACGCAACATCGAGGATCAGAACTAAATAAACATTTGTGTGTATATTTTTATAAAGCTCTGCCATTCTCGATCTACTCGGGAAACGATTTAAACGAAGCTTTCGTTCCTTCTACGAGCAGATACCGTGTCATACGGTAAATGGAGGGAAACCTTGGAGCGGAAACTCGTTACGCTTCAACTCGCAGAACTTGACTTTTTTTTTCCGATTGAAAATCCAAAGACATCGAGGGGGCGATATTTTGCTTTTCGTTATCGAACTCTGTGCCACTTCTTCAAAGTGTCGTCTCTAACTAGCCTAACCCGCGGGTGCGCCGTCAACGATATTTCTAGTATGGCCCGAGGTTCGTCCTGGGTACGAATACAGAGCCAACGAAGTAGGAGCAATCGAAGATCGAAGTGAAGAGGAAGATTGGTTAATTACATCTTGCATGAACTTTTTGCAGACGGGACGTATCTCCTTGGACAATGTGGCGCTGAACATCATGACTTGCTTGCTGTGTGGAGTGCTTCGAAATATCTCCTGTACATCCCTACGCATGTCTGCACAAATCAGAAATATATGTTACATTCCACGAGTTCACTAGCATACAAAAGAAATAGCGCTAAAAATAATTACCTAGCAATTCAAGCATTTTATCGCACTCGTCGAGTATAAAGTGTTTCAGATGCTTCAGATTTAGTTTCTTATTTCGCACAAGAGCGAGGATTCGACCCGGCGTGCCCACGACAATATGAGGGCACGTGTTCTTCAAAACTTCCTCGTCTTTTTGAATCGGCAAGCCACCGAAAAATACTCCAACCTGTAATTCCAACGACCCTTTATTAATTAAAAGCACAATTTCACGCGAACCAGAATTACAACGGATTTTAGAATCTTCGTCAGCGGTAGGTGGTAGTAAAAAAAGAGTGTCATCATTCTAAGTATGATAAGTTTTTCATCATATGAAGATTCTTTGTACTTGAAATTTACAGAAATAATAACATATAAAGCTTACCTTCACATGAGGCATATATTTGCTAAATCGTTCGTACTCTTTGCTAATTTGAAAGGCGAGCTCTCGCGTGTGGCACATTACAAGACCGTAAACTTGATTCTCGGTTAATTCTAATTGCTGCAGGGTTGCCAGCACGAATACGGCCGTCTTGCCCATACCAGATTTCGCTTGGCACAATATATCCATGCCGAGCACCGCTTGTGGTATACATTCGTGCTGTACTGTAAATAATATTTATACACGATTAACATCAGCGTCTAAACGAGAGTATGAAATATTTTATGCATCGAGCGATCAGCGTTTATGATGTTCATTCATATAATATCAGTTGTCCCTATCATGTATCGTCATCATGCAAAAATATTCTCTGCTTATTTCACGCTTAACAACGGCGTAGGAAAATAAAGTACAATTACCTTCGGACGGATGCTCGAAGCCACAGTCGACGATCGCTCGTAATATCTCCGGCTTGAGGAGGAAATCCCTAAACCCACTGCTGTGGATAGACACATATGTGCCTTTGACTTCCTTTTTCGCGGGGATGTCCCCGCTTCCGTCGACTACTTGCTCAGTTTGTTCCTCGTCTTCGTAATCCAGAAGATCATCGTTGTCCGCCATTTTTGTATGTGTGTATTTATTAGAAAACTGCTGAAATATAAACGCGAGCTAAATTATAGGAATTGCGATTAATTCATCGAACTTATGATTTACATTCTGTGCTTAAAAAAAAGGGTAATATATTCCGAGATTATTGACTTTATACTCGAACGATTTATATTATATTCAAGTAGTGATTACATAATTTTGTTATAAGAATTCTTTTAATTTTTAGTGAATTATGGCGTGGAAAGGGACTCGTATATTTACAACGATTAATTATCCTCGGAAGTACCTTAGCGTGGGTATATTTACGCGAGCAGAAATGATTATTATAATTCTTTTGTTACAAATGCGTTACAGAATTCTAAATACATCGAAAGAAAATGAGTTTCTATGATACTCTACATGAACGCGCTTGCCTACAACGGTAACGATTTTTGTGCAAACTGTACACGTAATGTAACCGCCATTTTAGTGACGCTACACCATTTGCCGCAAAAAAATGAGTATTCCGAGATAAGTACGATGCCGGGAATTTGGGTATCTATGAAACGTTTCGCGCGTGAATATGTGCCCAACGAATGTGTACTTATGTAATTATAATATACGGAACTTGTAAATTTCTATACCCGCTCACGTTTCGTTCACAATCGCACGCTTACAAGACACTTGCGCATCGTTAAATTTCTGTAATGAAGCATCTTCGAAATAACAAAACGAACAAACGGATCCGAAAGTTGAGATTATTCTGAACGTAACTGAGTAAAACGTTCGCGCCGATCGATTTTAAGAAGTAATTGGAGGATGGATTACAAACGGCACAACTTACCTTCAAACGCAACTCCGACAAACTGACGCTCGCTGTTACTATAGTCAATACGTTCGTTGCAACACCTTCCAACTACGTTCCGGAAGACTGGTGTCGCCGCCTACGCAGTAAGTCAAGAAAAGCTTGATTTAATTAGGTATTTAATCGTTCAATAAATCTTAATCTTCGTGTAGGTGTGTTACAATTCATTGTGCACGATATTGAATAAAAATCCTGTTAATTTATTGCGTTTCACTGCTAAACAGAAATTTGTTTAATTCATGGATCGCGATGGATTATTGAAGATCACCGGACACTATCACCGCGTAACGATGAAAAGTGCGAACTAAAATGGACGCGGAAGAACAGAGAACACTATACGCTAGGGAAATATAAATGTTGGCGTTACGCTGTCGCGTGAATGTAGCTGGAATATGTAAAGTAGGAGCGCGATTTGAAAGCAGCTATCAGGTGGTCAGAACTGCGTATTTCGTCACGCGGCATTATAGAGAGGTTTGTTAAAACACATTGTACATTGTTTAACGAAAGTTATTTAAGAGTTCCAATGTATTTCTGTAGGAAAAAACATAGGATTTTCTACGATAGACTACAGTACGCCTCCCGACACGGGTTTGGCGATTTATTTCATAGAATCAGGAGTAATTTATTAGTGGAAGATGCAAACTAATCAGGATATAAGCTCTAGTTTAATTTCGGCAGTTCGCGAAGGAAGACTAGAAAGGGTAGCAGAGTTAATTAGTTTTTTCGGCCTATCTTATTCGCTAGATTGGTCAGATGGATATGCTTTACTTCGCGATGCTCTTAAGAATAACCATACAGTGGTTGCTAAACTACTTTTATCAAGTGGTTCCAAAGTTAACAGCATCGACGAAAATCCTTCCACGACTCCACTTCATTTCGCTGTTAGAAACAACGACATAGAGATTGTTCAGATGCTTCTGGATAGAGGAGCTAATATCGATGCTAAGTGTGAGAATTGTGAAACTCCACTTCACGATGCAGTTCAATGGGAGAAAATGGAAAATATCGAGTTGCTTTTGAATAGAGGTGCTAATGTCAATGCTGAAGGACAATATGGTAACACTTCTCTTCATTTTGCTGCCGAAGCAGGGTGTTTACCGATTGTCGAGCAGCTTTTAAAACATGGAGCCGATGTTAATTCTGTGTGTACCTACGATGGTAAGGGATGTTGTTCACCACTGTACCTTGCTGTTATAAACAGACATGAAACAGTTGTTAAGCTACTTTTGGAATGTGGAGCAAACGTTGATGCTGAGGATCGGGATGGCAAAACTATATTATACTTTGCTGCTGAAGAAGGACAGTCGTTAATCGTCGAGCATCTTCTAAAGCATTCTCCTGATGTAAATAACGCAAGCAACAAGAGCGCTCTTAATATTGCGCTGTGTGGTTTAAGAGAGGAGTATCGCAAGATCGCTGAAAACCTGCTTCGGTATGGTTTTAATGTGAACCTTGAATGTGGAAATAATTGTGAATTGATGTATAAGGCTGTTGAGAAAGGATATTTGAAAATTGTTGTAGAACTTTTAAAATACCGTGTCAGCATCGATTCTAAAGATATATACGGTCACACAGCACTTCATATTGCTACTGACCATAGTAATCTAGAAATTGTCGAGATTCTTTTAAAATTCGGTGCTGACATCCATTCTAAAGATAACTTTGGTCGCACAGCACTTCACATCGCTTGCGAATGGAATACTCCAAAAAGTCTCCAGGCTTACTATGCTAATCTATTATTCCATTATTCTATCGATCCTTATGATTCTGATAGGAATAATAGAAAAATTGTTGAGCTTCTCTTAAAACTCGGCGCCGACATCGATTCTAAAACTGCAAGCGGTAAAACAGCTCTTCAAATTGCTTCTGGGAAGGGTAAACTAAAAATTGTTGAGGTTCTTTTAAAATTCGGTGCCAACATCCATTCCAAAGATGACGATGGTAACACGGCACTTCACATTGCTTTTGCGAATCTTAATCTAAAAATTGTCAAGCTTCTCCTAATGCACGGTGCCGACATCGATTCTAAAGATCGACATGGTAGAACAGTACTTCACATTGCTTCTGAAAAGTGTAATTTAGAAGCTGTTGAGCTTCTTTTACAATTGGGTGCCAGCATTGATTCTGAAGATCAAGATGGTAGAACAGCGCTTCACATTGTTTGTAAAAAGTTTAATTCAGAAGCTGTTGAGCTTCTCTTAAAATTGGGTGCTGACACCAATTCTAAAGATCGACGTGGTAAAACAGCACTTGACTATATTTTTCAACGTCGCACATGGAATTATAGTTGCTGTAATATCCACAAAGCTCTAAAGATTGGTGAAGCTCTTGTAGATCATGGTTCGGATATCACTATTACGAGAGAAATGTATTATCAGGAAAGCTGGATTGGTATGATCGTTGAACGTTATGCGGTTAAAGTGAAAACTGCAAATTTATATGTAGGGAACAGAAATTTTCTATCTTTTAATAGCGATGAAGAATTAAGTGGTTTACGGAAGCGATGTGAGATTGAAGTAGAAAGAATGAAGAGTGAGAAGGTTGGTAAAACTAATATCTCATTTTATAATATCTTGACAGAAGGTATAAGACAATTAGTAAGATATGCAAGTAATGAAAGGATAGTACAGGAATTTGGATCAAATGAATATAAACAAATATTTCCAATATATGCAACTATGATAGATAGTAATTTTAGAAAGGGAGAGAGAAGGAGAGTGTTGTTGGAACGATGTAATGAAATGATCCATTTTCGTTTTACCAATTTCCTTGGTATACCACATACCTGTGCTGAAAAAATACTTAATTATCTGAGTAATGGAGATTTAACAGCTATAATGAACGCTTGCAGGCCTATTAGTGTCAGCAGTCCTAATACTGATAATCAGTAACGTGATAATTAAATAAGTTAAACTTAAGCGTTATGGTTTTTAAATAAGTTAAGCATGAATTTTCGGAAAGGCGAGGAGAGTTATAGTTAATGTGAATTTTCAGATGTATGTATTATAATGTTACGAAATAAAATAAGTAAGTACACTATTCGACAAAATGTAACTTTTTTTTGGACCTGTAACAATCAATAGCCGTTTCTTATAGACTTCTGTGCGCTGAAATTGAATCTGCAAATTCTCAGTTCCCGAGAAATTCGATTTTAAAAAAAAATGTAAATTCTCAACTTTGAACATCTTTTGTGTCCAAACAGTGATAGTTATGCGGTTGCTTGTTCCGTCAAATTATTCAATGAATACTCCCGAATAGAACGATATAAGTTATTATTGCATTATGAATATTGAAATGTGTTTAAACAACAATCAAAGAGAAAAGGACACCCGAAATGCATTCATTTTTGCAGATATCTTTCAATGTATTTAAAAAACTACGGGTCTAGGAGAAAATCTTACTACTGCACGCGATGTTGCAGACATTTTTGCTTCGGAAAACATCATCAGAAGTGGTAAATCACGTTTTGTTTTCAATACCGAAACGAAATAGTTTGGCAAAACGTGCGGCGCTGACAGTGGTAGTCTTACGAAAGAAAAATTTGCGAACCCCCCTCTCCTTTAATGCTCGACCAAGTTCGACGAATCGAGCTGAAATGACGCGCGCGGCGAAATTGCAGTAAATTTAATACGGAATGCATACACATTTGACGCGCAGAAACTGAATTGTTGATAACGGCACGATAAGATATTTACATGGACGAGAAATATTCCCATTATCTGCAAAGTATTGTAAACAAACATACCATTTTAGAACGAGAAATAATTAAAATAGAAACTGTATAAACTGACACTAATTTGAATTCGAATTTAAAAATTATATAATTATATATATAATGTAATTTATGATATAATTACAATAAATAATTATACTGATGGCTATATGTATTCATATTTATTTGCACTTTGAAGAACTCAGCATCTAACTGAGGTATTGTATGTCATTATGCGTTCATCTAGGCAAACAATAATGCTGCGATTCATTGCTGTTTAAATTAAAAACTGCAGCAACACCCGTGAACTTGAAATATTCAATCATCAATTTTATATTTGTATATTTTCAACGCAAAAGAATGTAGGTAATCTGTAATACTTTCTGGCGACTGTCTCGCTAAAAAGCAAACTTAATTTTGGCAGGGCGCTAATTTGTTTAAGGGTATAACAAAAGTTAGTTTGCGCGAATATAGACCTCGAAGTATCGAGTGATTTTGAAAATAGAAATTAAATGTAATATTGTTATCGAAGTGATGTAAAAAAATTGCCAACGAGCCCAGGCAATATCGTTTAAATATGGTAAAGTTTATTTAATAACATCACAGATACAATAATTATGTACACAATTGTTTGAGAAAATGCTAGCCCCGCGGCTAAACACTTTCAGCTATCCCATTGTCAATGTAAGCACTGAAGTACTAAGTTTCAGATAAAGGTGCTCCGTAAGGGCGGACATTTGACAAAGTTCCGAGACAGAAACTCCGATTCCCGAAATCGTATTGCAGTCCAGAATTACGCCCCGTTTCTAGACATATGCTTATGCTTGCATTACATGTTGCTAATCCATTAATACACAATTAGCAGCCGCCCGCGTTAGCCCGACGGCTGTATTACAAGTTGTCTTCCGATGAGGACAGTTTATCGAATACGTAAAGTTTCAATTGAGCGTCGTGCCTTTGCGGAGGCGCGGCAGACTCTGGTTTCCCCATCTGCGAGGCACACGGAGGATCTATGTTACGGGACAACAAGGTGTGATTGAGCTCGGGCATCAAGGCAGTTGGATCCTTTAGAGGCAATGTTACTTCTCTCAGAGAGTCTGTAGGTGAGGGAGGAAGCACCACTTTCTCGGGAGCATTTTGAATAAATATTACTCTAGAAAATTGTTGCTGGTAAGTACAGGGGATTACCACGCGAAGCTTTCCGCTCGATAATACGGATTAAATATAAAATGACCAGAGAAAAGAAGAATTCATAGAATTATTAAATGCCCAATTCACCTGTTAAGTGCTCGCCATTTTCTGCACAGCGTAATGTATGTTTTGCATTGAATGTACATAAAAACTAAGCCTCCTGTAGAACCGATTACGACAACTATCAGCTTAGTCCAGAAAGACCAGTCTACGTATCCACGTCGAGCCTCTTCCACCGATCGTTCGACAAGTACATATAAAGACCAAGCCACACAGAGTGCAGCTACTGCGTGGAAAACAACTGTGCACCATAATTTGCGAACCTCTACGACCGACATTTCCAGTTTCTCCCACTGGAAAATATAAGAAAAAAGATTGTTAATTAGCTTCTCCTTATCCATAACGAAGTTAGAATTAATGCCTACGAATACAAAGACGATGGTACCTCGCAGAATGGTTTTGTCTTAGCGTGCATGATGAATGTGAATTTACACAATTCGCAAGCACGCGTGTCCGAAGCTTTTATCCATTGCTGCAGGCAAGCTTGATGTACATAACGCAAACTGCCGTTACAGTAACAGGGCGCTAAAAGAGGAGCACCTTCTTCGCCTTCGCAGTGGCATATTCTGTGAGAAAACGAAACAGTCGTTAAATTCAGCTCTTAGAGAATACATCGATTAACTCCATGGGAATCCTTTTTATAACACCAGCATACTTACCTGCAGATATCATGATTGCTCGAGGACAGTGCGCTTACAGACGAGTGACAATGGTCCGGTATGATAGTAACTACTGTTGCGTACGCTGATTCCTAAAACGTAATTTCTCCCATAAATATACATTCGATTTCGTCGACGGTACTTAACGTTAAGCAACTGTTCTTAAACCTCTGGGAAATGCAATAAAAGAGAATTAATTTAGGAGAAGCGGAGGAAACGAGTAGGCGTAACTGTAAGCGAGTAACGAACACAGAATTTACCCTTGGCGTCCATTCTGGCAAGCCTTCGCCACCAGCGGGACTGTTATTATTGGAAGGACCAAGCGACAGAGGTGGTTGCCAGTCAGGCGGATTAACATTGATCTGGTGAACCGGCATCACTCTCTGACCTCAGCGAAGATGCGATCAGTGATAAACAACATTAGCGAGACTCATCCTGGCGAATGTTTGGTAATTTTTCCCCATCGGTATCATGTTCAAGCATAAATCAATAGCTAATCATATTAAGAGACTTTCTGCCGTGGCATTAAACATTTAATTTCAATGCACATCTAACAACCTGCAATTATATATTAGTCCTTACAAAATATTCTACAAAACTCGGCGTATCGTCATATTAACACTTTCGGTTGTCCATATGTACGTTAAATTTACGAGTAGTAGAAACGTGATACCGAGAGATCTCAGCCTCGTTCGTAAATGTCTTCGAGACTCGACGAAGAGTTAGAGAATTTGCGGAGACATACAGCCAATGAAGTGTTAATATTAACAGAAAATTCTACTACTAACTGATTACTTATTAACAAACGTAAATAGATACGTTTAATCTCTCGCTATAATTTGTGTGAAGATTAAAAGATAATGGATATACCAAATACAAAAGAAAAGTGTTTATTAACGTAAATAATGGTTATTCACAATAGTTAAATCTGTATGTGCGAAACAGAGTCTGCTGTTAACGTCAGTTACATAGAAATTGAAGAGAAAGAGCCACGATGCCATCCGCATCGAACTAACGGTGTACTTTGATCTCTGTCGTTCGAGTCAGAATCACAGGAGCATAACGTACAAAGGCTGCCGACGCAAAGTGTTACAATATATATACTTTGTCAACGGAAAGCTTTCAAGTTCGCGAATCGCACATCGAATGCTGGCAAAACTTTCAAGATTTATTTGTAAATAATAAATAACTCCTCGTCCCAAACGATTCTTATTCATTAGCAACCGACTACATGTTTATTCCCCTTCGCATCGGGGACTATTCGAATGAACTTTGATTCCCTCTCCATTTCGTATGAATCAGCCTTGTTTAAGCGCTGCAAATAGCCAACGCTCGACTCGGAAACATTGCTCGCGACAATGTTTCGAGTAAAATGTAGCAAAGAGCAGGTTCTGTAATTACGTAATGGCATCCGATCGAGAATCGAAGACCTCTGGCAGTTACTCTTCCGTTGCAAGCGAAGATTATTCCTCAACGAGGAATATCTACTATTATGAACGTGAGTTCACCCGAGTACAGATTCGTTAATATGGAAATTTATTCAAATAAAAAAATCATTGGTTAATCATGAGTAATGTCCAGTTTATTCGCCAGCGCGGAAAACATTTATCGAAATGAACTTTTGTTCGAACGCCTCCTTTCAACGAGAATTCGCTGGAACGCGCTGCTGAACTCTGCGCGAACTTAACGCACTGGATGCTACTCCGCGAGAAGAAAACAAAATCATTGGCGTCACATACATCTTTTTTCGAGCGAACTGCGGTAGAAGCAATAATAACTTTCTGCTTAGTAATGATGATTCGCTAACAGATACACAGTTCGAGCGGCTGAACCTCGGCCGAAACTGGCCCAGCGACACTTTCAATATTTATCGGCGACGAGGTCTTTATCAAACGCCAAAGGGGAGGCCTGAGCGATTTTGACACTTCGCCTCGAGTCAATGACACGATATAGGAATATCTTGTGTCCGCTGCAGCGAATTAGCTTGCAGAATTCGGAGGTGAGATTACTTGCGAGTCGCCTTCGTTTTGTCACCGTTCACCATTCCCGACGCGCGCTATCGGCCGCGTCTGCGTTCAAAAAACTGTAACGCGAACACCGACTCCGCAGCAGAGCACAGTCCTTTCTCCCCGACGGACTGTGTATCTCATCTCATTTCTCCTCTGATACGCCGCCATAACGTAGAGCGTAGGTGTGGCGTGCGCACAAATTCAGCCAATCCATTTCTCGGAAACGACATTGGCTCCGAAATTGAAGTGAGATTTGAAATAGTAGTATTGAAGTTGGTGGTTCGTATACTTTATCGAACACGCTCGACAGGGTCGAAAGAGGAATATTATCAATCGGTGAAGAAAATCAAGAAACGCAGTTCTCGTCAATATTTTGTTAGAAAACTTTATTTAAGAAAAATAAGATTAGACATGTAATTGTTTACAATATGCGTAACTGCTGTGTGCAACGTCGTCTCTGCGTTCAGATTTCTATTTCAGTCTTGCCGTGATATTTACTTTACAGTCTTCCGCTTCGATAAATATACCATTTTATTATGGGGTTGTTTAAAGAAACGTTACGCAGTAATTGCTATAAAAAAGTGTTTATCACTTACACTCCACAAATATACATTCTTGCTGTACATCACACAGAACCCACATTTATATATACACAATCACATTTGCATATGGAGGAGGTGCGCGGATTGTCGTTGCAATGTTAAGAGTTGCTTGCTTGAGGGATCAGTTGGTTCTCCACTTGCATATAAAATTGCTCCCCGAACCACTCTCTATGCATTTCTAGGTAACTGTAATGGGAGGAATGCATGGTCAGCCGTGAATATTAAATAAAAAGCCAACGCGCGAAAGAAGATTACCTGAGAAACATGTCCAGATACTTTAACAGAACTTTCAACTTTTTATTCGGTATGTCCGCCGAGTGGAGTAAGTCTGGCAATTTGACTAAAGAGAATACCTTGGATTACAATTCTGCTTAGAAGTATTTAACGAAAGAATACGCTTACACACCAAATAGTCGGGTTAAATGAATGGCACCATAGTAGGTAGAGGGATTAGGGGGACCTTCGGGTTTCGAAGAATCGGGCATTAATCTCCATTTATTCGATTGCTGCAGCAACGCGCTCACTTGCGCGGACGTAACAACCGGTAGCCTTAGTATTACACCACGTGGGCTAGAACAACGAGAACTTGTACTTGCAATACTAGAAAAAAAGAAACTATCAATTCTGTAACTACTTAAGCGACGCGAAAATAAAAGAGCGACACATCGAGATCTCCGTTTACCTGGACATAGTTCCCGTGTCCTGTTTCACGTCCTCGTACGATCTTAGTTGCCTGTTTTCATCGATAGAACTGACTCGGCACGATCTTAGCCGTCGCTTAGAATTCGTCAGAGCTTTCGACGGGGTATCTACTTCGGGGTCGTGCTCTTGGAAAGGCGGCAGGTGCGCATACTCGGTATCCTCGTATTCCTCCTTCACCAACACTTCCGAATTCCTTAAAGGAAGAATATCCATGAAATTTGATGTTGTAGTAAAAAATAGATAGGGCGTGTTAAACAGTATTTCAGTAATCCTTAAATTCGAAGCCACATACTCGACCGGTTCTTCTTTCACAAGCATCTGCTGCTCGTTGTACAAGAAGGAAGATTTCAAATTACAATACTGTTCCTGTTCGTGTCTATACAGAAGGAGATCGTGTAACGTGAAATCGAAATATATACGCAGTCCATCCGCCACTTCTCTGCATATGTTTATTTCATTAATCGTTTTCTCTATCGTATTGTTCACTTTATTCCTCTGAGGCTTCTCTGGAATGCTCGTCAGCTGTGTCGTAGTGAAGTGTTGCACCCAGGATTCTAGAATATTCGTGACAGTGGGCTGCGAGGGAAGGACGGCTAGCTAAAATACACGCGATACTTCATTTTACTTTTAAACCTTAGACCATATTTTCGCGCGTTATTAAGTTCAAGGAGTATACCTTATTTTTCTTAGTTATCAGATCGTGATCTTGATCCAGAAATCTTCTTAGGGTGGTACCTATGTCGAGATCGATTCCAGGCTTTACGCTGGCGCCAGATTGACTGCCGCCGCCGCTATCTTCGTCTTCGCTCGTTTCCCCAACATAGTCGGAGCTGCTTTCCGTATCCTCCTCCGTGATAACTTCCTCCGTATCGTAGTCAGCGTGCTGCCCGGAACTGCCATCTTCCGACGACCCGGTCGTAGCGGACGTCGCTCGACTGCCACCGCTCCTGGCTCTCCTTCGAAGCTCTTGATTCTCAGTCTCATTTAAACGTTCCGACAGTTTGTGGCTTCTTTTCTTACGCTCCCGTCGATATAGATAAGCTCCTCTGTTTGTAATTTCATTTACACCCGATTAACCAAACAATCCTTCGTGCAATCCGAAACAATTACTTAGCATATACGTACAACTGTAACTGCGCCTTCTGCGCTAAATCTCGTTGAAGCTGGCGATTCTCTTCTGTGTCTTTTAATACGTATTCCTCCGTTACACAACGATCCCATGAAGAATTCCACCCCTATTATCAGCACGAGTATTTCATTTCAAGTAATCTAATGATAAAAATACTTATCGATGAACGTAATTACTTATTCGTTGCTTACCTGAAAGTGTATCAAATACTCAACAGCTTTTCTTCCCCTCTGATCTTTGTTAACAATTACATCGAGTACCTACAGAGAAGTTTCACAGTAAAATATAGAAAAATTTATTTATCGTTGTTATCTATTACAAGTTTATAGAAGACTTCTATGTTATTGCAGATTGACTTTTTTAACATAAAGAAGGTTTCTATCTATGCTTCGAAACTTATACTGTAGTTCAGCGTAGAGTAATTGGAAGCACTTTGGATTATTTGTTTATTATTAACACTAAGCATATATGCCAAGATTCATTTCACATATATAGGTTCACAACATCACAAGGATTAAATAAAACAGAATTTTCAATGACTCACGATGCAATTTGTATTTTGGTTTTAGATGTTACAGGTTTGAAATAATATGTTTTCTATATAATGTGTTATAAATTGGTGGTGCTAAGAAAACAAATTGAATTTATTAAGGGCGATCTCGTTGTTGAAATAATTCTTCCTTTCTTTATAACGTACCTTGGAGTCGTACAATACTTTTGCTTTTGTAGGGTCGGGTTCGTAACAGAGAACCTTTTCACCGTCACAGAATTTAAATTTCGGCCCTCGAGTGGAAACCATTCCTTCCTAGCGAAGGTTAGAACCAAATGGCGAATTACTTTTATAAACAATGTATTATTAACGTGTAGAACAGTTTGATATTGTTTACAGTAACATCGCGATCTCGAGAATCAACAGTTAATTTGAAAGACATCAACTGTTACGTTGAACTATTCGATATCATTTGATCGTTATTTTTTTTTTGGTAGAAATTGCAAGCAATATTGATCACTGAATAGTGGACTTGTATGATGAATTAATAATCCGCAGACGCAGATTTAAGTCTCCCGGAATCGTGAAATATTCCCTTACAAAATTATGTTGGTTAGTTTGTACACAACCTAACTTTACTTTGATCACAGATGAGGTATAGGATAGACCTAACATCTTATGAGAGATCGTATTATGCGAACTGAAATACCGATTGCGTGAAAAATCAATGATGGCGTGCGCGCTCTATGTTTAAGAACGAAAACTTTGAGAAAAATATTCTTCTATAAATCACCGAAGTCGGTAAAGTTATAGCGAATTCGGTAACTCGCACTGACTCTGCACTGGTGCCAGAAAATTACTTCGATTGGTTGTTTCTGATTGAAACGAAGATAGCTCTATAAGAATCAACCAATCCAAGTCATTTTTTGGCACCAGTGCAGAATCAGTGTGAGGTACCGAATTCGCTATTAGCAAAGTATCTTTTCAAATGTTGTACAGGATGTTAAAAAAGCGATGGTCATTGCTTTCAAGGGTGAATTTACACTTCTGCATCGGTGGAGATTCGTATAAAAATTTGTCGTAAAATTGTTTATAAGATTGAAAATTAATGTTATTTTTTTTACAGACAGAGCGTAAGCTGGGACTATAAGCGAGGGAAATACAGGATTGGAAGGGAAAAGGATTTACCCGTACTCAGGATTAGTGTCCATAGGAAAAGGCCCCGTAACTATGGACTACGATTTTTTACGTCATCGCGCATGCGTAACGGAGCGTAGTCCATAGCTACGGGGCCTTTTCCCATGGACACTGCTCAGGATCGCAGGGAAATTGGTTACCGTAGCCTATTCGTAGTGGAGGGGGAATCAACCTTGGCGTCCATTGGTTTGGAGCAAACCTATCTTCGTGTTGATTGGTTAGTCATCAGGCGCATGCGTGGCGTGTACTGATTTTCCCGCCAGCATTGGAATCTTATTTTAGATTGAGTCGATAATGTTGGGTGTGACACGAAAATGGTAAGGGGGCGTGCGATACAAAATTATATTGGATGATAAGTCTTATTTTGTCTTGGGGGAAATCCCCACGGATACCCCCAACCCTCGGGGGAGGATCCGTGGTTATATGGGACTCGAACCCACTAAAACCTCCAAGGTGGTCTTCCTCGTGTCGGAGCTGCACTCCTGGGGGCGGGACTTGGTGCGGGATCAAATTAGCGATAACATCCGCTTGCCTTTCCCCCCTTGCGCATGATGTGCAGTTCCGACCATCCTGGTCTGTGCTCCGGCACTAAATAGAACCCCGTGTATCGGGGTCTTCCCTGGGGGTGGATGATAAGTCTATCCTATACCTGCTTTGTGATTGCATGCGAATCCCGAATGGTAAAGAGACTCAAAGGCACTACTCACCGATGAAGCAGGTCACAGTCTTATCCCGGCTAATTCTGTCCTTGTCGCACACTTTACCCTCTCTCTCTCGCACAACTCCGCCGTGCCACCTCCTCCAGTATCATGTATTCCTATTAACTTTGCAGAATTTCCTGGTCCAAACAGACCAAATTACCGACGCCACGATATGTGGGAGTAGTTATACGAGTGGAGGCGGTGCGGGAGTAATGTAGGATTCGCGTATTAGATTATTCTACAATATTTTAGTAACCTTTCATTACTATATACAGAAATCGGCGAGCAAAACATATGCAATTTCAGTCTTTCGAAATTTATATAAGACATAAGAAGATCGATGCGCGCGTTGCAATTTCCAAGATGCAAATGTCAACGTACCAAATTATGCTTGTGTAAATGACGGCAGGCGTGAACGGGCCCGCACTTAATTACAAATCACATATCGCTCCCGTTTCGAGTCACGTTTGGAGCACCATCGAAAGAATGCGGCAATCGACGAAGCAGAGAAATTCCTGCGATCTTGAAGGGAACCTAAGCTGGACTTTCCTAAGGCCCAAATATTAACACTATTGAAGGCGCTCTTTTCGCCGTGTTTGTCGTGCTTTCATTTCTGCCGGCACATCTTCGAGGAGGGTAAATAAAGCTAATTCGCCTCGCTCCTCTATCCCATAGAATCGTTAAAAATAGATTGACTCAAGTGTATTTGCATATACTCGCAAAGTTGATTAAATGGCAAACGAGGTATAGAGTAAATGTCATTCGCCGTTTCTACAATGCCTAGCGCAAAAGCAAACTTTCGCGGAGCTGTCTCCATCGCGCGCACGGTTTTCTAATCTTACAGATACCTTATCTATCATCGTTTTATTAATAGATAAGGGTGTTCGTCGCTCGTCGTTGGTCAAGAATGCGAGAGGATATAGTCGATTCGGTTGGGAACAGTATTTGGACCGCGGAGATTTCAATAGCATCGGCAGTGTCTCAAGAGTCCGAAGAGCGAGGTCTGTCTGTTTCCATCAGACCGATTGGATCCCTTGCACTTGCGCCGAATATTCTGCCCGCGGACTTGGAACCAATCGGGCCGGAAAAGATAAAAACAAGCGTTCTATCTTTTCCAAAAGAGGTACTGGCTTCGTTTCGTTTGCTTTACCGGGAATAACGAGTCCTTATTGGAGAGCGCTGTTACAAGGACACTCCACGGATCGCGATGAGAATCCACGAAACTCAGGACCCGCTCGATCCCTCTAGCTTTGCGCATGCTCTGATTGCAGGTACGGCTCGATTAAGGTGCTCTGAGGGCGCGTTTCGCGTGCACAATATTTACGGCGATGGGAATTGCATGTTCCGAGCGATCAGCTACATCCTGTGGCAGAACGAGGACGAGCACCGATACCTCCGTTCCATGGTGCGCTTCAGTCGCGTGTAAAACTAACTCATTACGATTATTGTGAGCAACGTTGGCGCTAACTTGAGAGATATGTTCGCGAATCGAAGAAGGGGTGAAAGTTCGCTTGGATTCATACTGTACAGGGTCAACATTTTATCCTGCTACTCGCGCTGGCAACAGCGCCTCGCGGACGTATTCCACTACAACCATGCACCGTCCCGAGATTCGGAGAGCTGCCAGCGATCGCTGGACGACAGTGATGCCCGAGCTTCGAGAATTTTGTGACGGTCTCTTCAAATTAACGTCGCAAAGAGCTATTCAGAATTTCTCGGCCCGGGTTGAAAAATTTGAGGCCTTTTTCGCGTAACTTTTGAACTATAAAAGATATCGGAATGCAATTTGCTCTGAAAAATGAGGAAAAATTATTCTCTTAATGATGGATAATTTAACATATTTCACGTTTACTTAATTTTTCTATCAATTTTTTAATCATAATTGTTGTAAAAAGCTTTTGCAAACTGTTTATTTGATATTGTATTTAATGCTGTTTTTAAAATTCGTGGTGTTTGATAAATAGACTAGTTGTTTCTGTATCATTACTTTCATAAATTGAGAAATTAAATTTTTATTCAATTATATGTGTTCTGCAGACCTCAGAATCTATTGTTCTGGTTTTCTTTTTTATGATTTCATCCTTAATGCAGTGCGTACCTAGATCAGACGTAAGGGGTAACTAATGGGACGTGTCTTTTATTGTAGCAGTGTTTGAATTTTTTTCTACAATTTTACGTCTTCCGTTAATGTCATTTCTTGAAACGATGCACCATTATTATGGCTTTTACACGCAGGTAACGAATAATTTCTCCGTACAAGGTTATAACGCCGCGGTCAACCCACATTATTTTCAAACCATATTACAGTAATCTGGGGTGCGAGTGGTAAACCGATCATAAAAGCGGAGCGCGCGGCTCGATTACCTGGGCGGGGAAATTCCCAATACAGTAAATCCTCGTTAGCAGCCCGACTCTACCACGCGTTAGGAGCCCGGCGACCATCCCCACCATTTCTTGGAATCCTTCGGACGAGAGTGGGGGACCCCGGGAACGAGCGAGAGGCTCTTTCGTTTCCTCTCGCTCGCTCATTGGGTTTTCTCTCTCGCGCCAGTGGCCGCGCGAAATAGTGTCCAGTCGCGTTAAGAGCCCGCCGCCAGCCCCGTTCGTCGGGCTGCTAACGAGTATTTACTGTACCTAGCTCTTTGCGACGTTAATTTGAAAGAGACCATCCTAAAATTTTCGAAACTCGGGCATCACTGCTGTCCAGCGGCCGCTGGCAGCTCTCCGGTGCATGGTTGCAGTGGAATGCATCCGCGAGGCGCTGTTGCCATTTTACCCGTTGGCGCGTGCGCGGGTTGCAGGATAAAACGTCGACCCTGTATTTTCGACGCTGACATCGTTTGAGGCAACCAAGCGTAGGCCACTCTTCCAAAGGAAGACGAAAAGAACTTGAATACACCTGAGAGGCTCGAACGGTGCCAACTGTAAGAACGTAAACCGCAGTGGCGGACTGTGGGCCCCGAACATTACACAATATTACCAAATATTACTAAAATACATACATTCACTAAAGAAAAATTTTAATTCAACTTTTTTCTTCCTACGTATTTCTTCATAATTTTAGTTATCTCTCATAAAAATTAAATGATAGCCTTACAGTTGTGGGTAGGTATAATACTAAAGAAAAGTGTGGCCACTATCTCAGCTGTTATTCTCTATCGACAGGTGGTGCAGCACATCAAAGAGAACTGGACCGAGTACGGGCCGTTCGTGATAGCCGAATGGAACATATCTGACCGTCAAGCTTATTGCGATTATATGAGCATGGTGGGCACGTTCGCCAGCGAACTGGAATGCACCGTGGCCACCAAGATGTACAACATGAATCTGTCCATCTACCGAGAGATCAACGACAGGCACGAGCTGAAACGAGTGTTCCACAACCACGTGAGCTCGCAGTTCGACACAGCGAGGCTCCTGTTCACTGGAGTATCCGACAGCGGCCACTACGACATTCTACTACCCGATCCTTGAACACCGCCAAACACCACTTTATACAATAAATCTCGCATACCTCGCGCATATTCTTGAGTCGTTCACCAAATACACTATACAATCACACGCCATACTCGGGGGCTATTGTCCAGCGAAGTAGCAAGCATCGTACAAATTTTTCTAATCCTCAACTGCCTCTAGTCCCAAGCCTGTTACAATTGAGCAGATTTTATGCCGGGTCCTATTAGCGTTATCAGCATTCACAAACTACCAGAGGCTCCTCTGTTTCTTTTCATATTTTCGAGGATTTATTAGAGAAACGAGATCTAGGCTGGATCATCGCAGCCCTGCGAATTAATCCACTGTGTGAACGACGTTATTCCATTGTACACCAGGCAGCTGGAAAAAGTCAATGAGAAAGATAAATATCAGTGATCCTTGATCTGTTGTTCACTGTCAGTCTACTGTGTGTTTCTTGGCAGCCTCGGAATTAATTAATGGAATTAATGCTTTTTGCTTTGATAAAGGAAATTGCGAAAGGTGATTTCAAGTGGCTTGGGAATGACTGCAGACTCTAGGTGGGATATTTTGGGCGAAAGAAACGGGAGAAGATAGCAAAATGTTTTTGCCTGTAGCTTTTTATATTTTATTTTTAAAATAAAATGTCTACTTGCCCTAACACCGAAAGTGAAGGGTGGTCTTTACACAAACAGGCTTGAGACAACTTTAAAAACAATTCACTTTTTCTCACGTAGTAATACACAAATTAAGTAGTAATAACTTAAACGCGAGTTGTTACATGTATTGAATTAATTTTAAAATTGTCCCAGCTCTTTCAAATTAAAATATTTTACCCCTCGTATATACATGCAAAACGTGATTATGATTCTGTACCTTATTCGATACAGAAGCCTGGAGGTCCAACTGACACCTAGATTGCTCTGATCCGTCCTGACAGCTTGCACGATGTCTCTGGCTACCTGCTGTTCCTTTTCCTTCACCGTGCTTTGATCATGGACAAAAGAAAAGGAAGCTTGATAAAATAGAATAGCTCCAACTACCGTCAATTAGGGTGATCAGGTTCTCTGCTAATTGCTCCTTCTCAAAGCTAGCATTGAAAAGGGTTTAGGTTTTATGGCATTACCTGTCCTCCGCGATCGGCGAGAACGCTAGGAACGTGAGGTAGCTGCTGTGGTTGCTGAGCTCCTGGCACAGGGTCTCCATAAGACCTGCGTAAAGCAATTAATATCGATCATTCGACTACGTCAAGATCCGGATTACCATGAACGACGTCGTGACCAGATACTGACTGACTATAGCCGCCCTTGATCCATGATACGCGTCACGAGTCGACGCGACCGGTGTGACAGCCACGATATGCGCTCGATCGCGTTGCAACATCAGTGGCAAAAACGCCCAGACCATCTGCGAACACGTGAAATAGTGATTCACTTCCCTTCGTAGGGTAAACATACCAGTAAATGGACACTGCCAGTGAATGGACATTTTTTACTAAAACGAGTAAAATAAGTTACTAAAATAAGCAACTAATTAATTATAGACTTCTTCTAGTTCCTCGCTTCATATCCAAACAATTTTCGCAACACGTGGAATCAATCGCGCGGCAAACATAATATTATAAAAGTGTCCATTCACTAGGCTTAAGTGTTCATTTACTGGTGCATCTATCCTAGAACGAGCAAGACACTTGCTACGTTTTATGCTACAGTGGTCCCCGGATTATTGACATGCTTTTTTCCCCGGATCATCGGGAGACCTACTCACCCCACAGTTTTGTCGGGAGCAATAAAATCGTTGTGCCAGGTAAAATACCCAGTGGAGAAAAATAAAATGTTCACGTTTTTGATAAATCTTCGTGAAAGAATTGCCAATGGATTTTTTTTAGGATTTCCCAATGAAAATGAGTACAAATATAGAGAAATTCGGTCCATTTTTAGTGTTTTCCGCTTAAACCGGGGAACTGGAATTCTAATTGTATTTTCATAATAAAAAATAGACCGAATTACTTCGTGTTTGGACTCATTTTCGTCGACATAAACTCACCAATCCGTCGGTAATACTTTCTTCCAGATGTAATCAGTAATATGAAAAGATTCCTTTCTCCTCTCACAAGAGAACATCCCGAATCCAGAAATTCAAAAAATTCTGAAACTTTGTGAATATGTAGGGAATTTTCTCCTCATTGTAACGCAATTTTTGTTTGCCGAACAAAATCACTCTAAGGGTGTATAATTGATCCCTGAAAATCCGGTTATTTTCCGATTTTGTGTTATAATTCGTGAACTGTAAAATAATTTCCTTACCAAATGATAGATCTAATTAAAAGAAGTAATTTTTATCTTGAAACTTTTTTTTCCATCTCTTACAGTTCGCGAGTTACAACACAAAATCAGAAAATAGCCGAATATTCAGCAAACAAAAATAGCGTTGTAATCAGGCGGAAATCCCCTGCACAGGCACAAAATTTCAGAATTTTTTGAATTTTCTCATCTTCCCCTGTCAGATGAGAGGAATAAAACGAGTATAATCTATCGATTACATTTCAATTCCAAGGTGTACCTTGTACTTAATCCACCGTCCACCCTTGGACCCCCATAAAAACCAAGCATTCCCCTTCCACATTGCTGACACTTTCATTACTCGTCAAACAAATGCAAGATTTACCCAAAAGTGGCTCATCAAGGTCCTGCTGGCCGTGTCGAAGATATCCTGGTTCTGAGTCCCCACGCAAGTCACCAGAACGTCCACCCTTCCCCTTTCGTCCTTGATCTTCCTCGCCGTCCTTCGTATGTCCTCTTTGTCCAGTAGATCGCACTGGTGACCCGACACCGTCGACTTCGTCTGGGCCGAGTCGCCCTTCCGGTGCCTTGGCCTGATTTCCTCCACCTTCGGGTAACACGTCTCCAACCTGCCAATCAAGTCCTCGATCGATCTCGAGTCCTCACCGACGCAGACCACGGAGCATCCATTCTTCGCGAACTCCTCCGCTAGGACCTCGCCAAGCGGCGACGATGCACCGGCTACCTGAAGCGGAACACGTGTTCTTGGCAAAGGAGTTGGGAGTTAGAGAGCTTCAAATCCTCACCAGGACCACGTCGCCGGCCAAATCCCTCGGTGGTTTCGGCAGCAACGATTTAATCACCCCGAGAACGGTGAGAAAACAGGACAAAAGGGCACCGATCAGGAATTCCACGGTCAGGAACAGCCAGACGGTCGACGAAGGCTTGTCGAGCCTCGAATTTACAGACACTACTTCGTCGCCCAACACGAGCATCGTACGCTGCAAGAAGAGGGTCCGGATTAAAAGGGGAGGAAGTGCAGGAGATTCGATTGTTTTAGAGAAAATGTATCGAACGTTGCATGAGAATGCAGTTGGAGGAGAGGAATTGTCTGTCCATTATCCCCGTGGAATTTTAGTAACGAGCCTGCGATCGTGAAAGTATAGTTTCCACTTAGCAATTCAGTGGAAAATTCAGTGGGCAACGGGCACACGCCACATATGCATAAATTAATATTCCTTCGTTTAATTCGTTGCTCCGGTGCGTGTAACGTAGTTGCATCATCTGCTAATATCGTAGCGTGTTAGGTATTATACATTTTACGAAAGAGAATCGTATTTAATTTTTTTACACTGACAAAGGAAGCTGAGCATGTCGAAAATTTAGAAAATATTGTAATTTTGTGTGCAACTAGGACAGTTTGTCTGTAATACAAACCCATTTATTGTTGGTACTATAGTACCAAGGTGGGGGTGAAATGACCTTTTGAAAAAATGCAGAAGTTTCTTTTTCGTGGAATATCTTGAGAACGATGAGAGATATTGAAAAGAAGTTTAAACAAAAGTTGAATCTTTTTTTATATCTGCGATACTGCGTAATACAAACCTATTTATTGTTGGTACTATAGTACCAAGGTGGGGGTGAAATGACCTTTTGAAAAAATGCAGAAGTTTCTTTTTCGTGGAATATCTTGAGAACGATGAGAGATATTGAAAAGAAGTTTAAACAAAAGTTGAATCTTTTTTTATATCTGCGATACTGCGTAATACAAACCTATTTATTGTTGGTACTATAGTACCAAGGTGGGGTGAAATGACCTTTTGAAAAAATGCAGAAGTTTCTTTTTCGTGGAATATCCTGAGAACGATGAGAGATATTGAAAAGAAGTTTAAACAAAACTTGAATCTTTTTTATATCAGCGATACTGCGTAAAAATAATTATCTGTGTAATATTAATACACTTTACAGAGAATTGCATAGTTTTCTGAATTTGGGCTCGTGCCACTCGGTTTCTTGGGAACACGTGACCTAATAGAATTAATTTCTCAGCTAAAATTTGATGCTACGTAGTCGTCATTTACTTCATTTCTAAATAATTACAATTTTATACCGCGTCTCCTATGAAAAGAACCTTTTCCTTCAACTTGCTTTCCTCTGAAATCATAAAACGCTGGCATGTGGCTGTTTCTCAGTGGGCCCCTCGCTTGCACAGTGTGGCCCGCGACATATCTGCGCTCCACTGTCTTGATCTCACGCTCGAATGGCGATCTTTTTCCATTAAAGAAGAAAGGGAAAGGGGAAAGGATCGATGACTGGAGGAACCAGATTTAGTGAAGTAACACGCGGAACTGTTATATAACTTTAATATCCGCGATGCAGGCGTGGCACCTGGCGATTCGTTGCACGTGCTGCAACCAATTACACGGCCTAATTCCTTCCGCGTACCTAAACCCTCTAACGACAGCAAGTCCTGCTCGATGGACTAGTTCAGTCAAAAACCACTTGGCATTTTTTGGCTTTCTTTTTGTGACGCACGCTGCATAGAGGTTTTATGGCAAAGTGGGAAATAAAAGGTGTCTGGAGGAATGGGAGAAACTGGTACCAATGGGAGTAGACGGTGCGATAAAGTTTTCGAAGCCGAAAGGCACACGCAGGGGCGGATTTGTGTATAGTAGGGTGGCTCTTATTTTCGACTTTGAATTTTCTTCGGGGCACACTCCAGGATGGTTACAAATAATTAAAAAAAATCTGGGTAATGTTTGAGCTAGATTGGATAATGGGAAAGGGGGCCGGAGGGCGCTTGAATATTTAAATAATTATTTAACAGCTCGCAAAGTCGCAGTTGTGTAATTTCCTCCGAGTTTAAGATTAAATAAAAAATATATCAAACAAAAGTTATAGATCCGGACAAGGAGCATCTTTTACGTTCTATTACTTTTCCTCGCGCGACAAAAAGTACAAAATAAAAAAATTAAAACAAACTTCAAAAAATAAAAATGCGTTGAAGAGTATAAAATAATTTTGTTCCTTATTTAATCTACGACTCTCATTTTTTTATGTCAGCGCCTCATCATTTTCTGTGTAAATCTGGCGCCGACTTACAAAAATTGAGAGTCATAGATTAAATAAGTAACCAAATTATTTTTTACTCTTCAACGCATTTTTATTTTTTGAAGTTTCTTTTAATTTATTTATTTACTTTTTTCCTGATACTCTCTCCTTTGCCTGCCCGTGCATATAATCTATTATACCGAAACAAATTTCTCATTTTTTAATATAACTTCAAAGCTACTAATCCGATTTTGATAATTCCTTCCCACAAAAACCTCTCACAAAACCTCCTTCTTTTTAAATTCGGTTAAAAACATTTTATAAAACGACAGCAGACGCTTGCTAGCCTAGAGGCGCCAAACCCCAAATTCCGCCACTGGCCACACGCTGCGAACTAATTACACCGAGCTATGATTAATGACCACGTCATTCAGAACTGTATATACTAACCCGGTTTATGTGACATACACTTCGAACACGGAAGCAGAGCCAGCGTACTGGTGGAATGAAAGAAGTAAATGTCCGAACAGAGGAAAGCGATTGAAGGACCAGTTGCTCGGTGCGACGACCTCGCGTTGGAGTGAACTACCTTGCGCCCTTGATGTCAGCGACTCGCCAGTTAGAGATCTACTTGGCAGGCGCGTGCAGGCTATGCGATATAACTGCGAAGGTTCTAGGGAAGCGTGTCGTGAACTTGCCTCCCCTTTCTTCACGAAGTACCATCAAGGTGAACGGCAGCGGTTCGATTGCCTTGGCTCGCTGTAGGCATATGCCTTCAGATTTTAATTATAGGATTCTCAGTAATAACTCAGCGGCCAGTAACAGATCTACCTAATTTTTTAGAGATCTAAGACTCGCGAAGAAAAAAACCTCCATTTCGCAACACGTGTGCTCTGCCCAGGCGAATACAACTGGCATTGGAAATATGTAAAGGAAACATCAATAATCCTCCGAGTGCGAAGGACACACGCGCGCCAAGCATCCTCGACTCTGGCTAACTCAAACAGCCAGAGGGAAAAGCACTCGGGACGAGGCTGTAACGAAGACGATCATAACTCCATTAAGAAAGGGTCCTCGGAGGATGATCATTGGTCATCGCTCCGAAGTCGATGGAAGGTCGTCTAGGGTTTCTCATATGATTTTTTGATTACGTAGTTGTCGAGAGCTGGCTTTTATGATTGAATGACATCAGTAGGAACCTCAAACGTACTTCGGAATATCCGTGGTCATTAATCAGATGTCTTTTGGAGGTGGAAAAAAATTTCGACTGACTTGCGGCTGGAAAACTCGGAAATTTCCCAGCTCTCTCGCGAGAGACATAAAAGCTGACTGATGTTGCGCGAAGATATCGCAGGCCTTATTTCTAATTGAAAAGGCCAACGTTAGAGTCGTAAAGTACGCGTTGGAAACCGCGATAGGTGTGCAAAACCTGCGCAATGCGCTTCTGTTTTCCTTGTAGAAACCACTGTAAGTGCTAAAAATCAAATTCTATTACCATTGGTACGTAGAACAGTTTGCAAGATTTTTTTAATTTTGCCACTTACAGTGTTTTCTACAAGGACTCTTCAATTCTGAAAATCGGGAGTCGAAATTAAGGGGTCATTAATAATATTATTAATGACCCCTTAATTAGTAAATTCCTGAAAATCGCTGAATTTATAATTTATATATTTAAATTTTTAAATATATAAATTATAAATTCAGCGATTTTCAGGAATTTATTGCGAAGACAGGAATTCTAGTAATGGAGTAAAACTTTTTTCTACCGATTAAACTATATTTCTACAGTAAATAAAAAATATAAAAGTAATTAAATTATTGCTTTTAAAATGGTTTTGAAGGCGATTTTGATGACATGATTAAAAATTCATGCCTAGCTTGTGAAGGTGATTTCAGCAGTTGGACTTCTTTGAAACCAAAAATACAAACAGATTCTTGATCAGTATGACTGTCGCTATGGCCCGTAGTAGAATATATGATTTATCCTTAAAATTAAGAAAATGAGGGGCAAAATACAAAAATCAATGTATTTCGGCTGTGTTTTCACTGCTATTTTCGATTTTAAAAGCAGGTTAGACTCGACAGAAATACTTGGTGGTAGCACCGGCCAGAGGCATATATCCGCAGAATAAGCAGTTCAATTTATACAGCAATCGGTTCGATAGATTTCGAGATTTTACCTGCACCATGTGAAAAAATGACGTTTCGAGAAAGACGCGTTCAAAATTTCATCTATGGTGGTCGAATCTCTACACTCCCTACAAAATGCCTAGGGTGAATTGACCAGTGAATGAACAGCTAAGCGTTTTTTCAGTTTCAAATAACGATAAAAATTAAATAATGTCCTAATTTATTAATCGAACAAGAATTTGTAACAGAATAGGCTTTAAAAATGTCTAAAAAAATTGTTTGTGCTTTTTTACTTGAACGGTGTCTGAAATAAATCATAAAAATGTAATCAATGCCGAATATACTAGTGAATGAACAAAAATACCCAATAAATGAACATCTTGTACCCAGTGAATGAACACAAAGAATAATAATTCATTTTCCGACGAGAAATCGCTGAAAACGCTACAAAAGTAGAAGGGAAGTTAAGTTAGGGACCTAACATAAGAATATAAAAATATAATCTATATATTATAATCATAGGAACTTGACAAATTTATTTATAACAGAACACAGTTTACACAATATAATGGTTAACTGTCATCGTACGTGTTTTCTTACTAGGTTTCTCGCCGTGAATGGCAGCACCCGAAACCACAAATCAAAAAAATTAATAAGCGACCAAGACGTTCATAGAGTCAAAAATATTTATATCGCCGTTATCTCAATAAATTTTCCTTCATTCTAAATATAAGATCATTGTTCTCAATGAAATGGTATTCTTGTTATACACGAAAAAAGTAAATTTGTTCATTCACTGGTCAATTCACCCTAGGCAGAAGCTAAAATAATTGGAATTTTTCAATGAAAATTTAACAGTACATTCTTGCGGATATATAGGGTAAAGGACCCAATTACTGACAGTCAACCCAATTACTATCACCTTAAACTATTTTACTTAAAATAACGAATGAATAAAAAAAAAATAAATAAAATAGCTTAAGGTGACAGTAATTGGGTTGACTGCCAGTAATTGGGTCCTTTACCCTATATATCCTCAAGAATGTACTGTTAAATTTTCATTGAAAAATTCCAATTATTTTACAGTAATTGGGTCGACTGCCAGTAATTGGGTCCTTTCCCCTATTTTCGAAAAATGTTATAAAAAAAAAATCGTCTAACCAGAATACGAAATCGGAGCATCAAGGTAGTCATCACTTCGCTTAATATCGAGTCACGTTCGACGTGCACGTGGTGCGTAAATGAAGTAATAATTACACAAGCACTGCGCTGTCGTGAAAGCGCAGTCAAATATAAAATTGCGTGCAGGTATCTTCTTTAATGCTACAATTTGCAAACGCCTTTTTCTCTTATCATTTTCCCAGAATCGCGCACTAAACAGTTTTCGAGAATCTGTCGAAGACATCTAGAGTTTTCCAAGCGATTATCTCAGACTTCTCCGTTATTTTTCCTCAGCAAAACTATTTAACGTATGATTTCCCTAATCAGCGAGGCGACAGCAATACAACAATAATAATCGCTCCGCGATTAACTCTCGTTATCTAGGTACCGTAGATGAAACACGCTCTTACGTCTGTTTCGCAACACGTGTTTACTTTATTTCACCGAGACTCAATTCAGGACCATGAAGCACGCGGAAGCATTCTCCAAGCTCAATGCAGGCTCACCTTGAACCGGGGAAATCGAAGAATCGAGCAGCCTCGCTGAAGCATTACTCACTTTGGCACAGGAGATTCGGATCAGCAATTCTTACACTTAAAAGGTAAAATCAAATGGAATATGTATGGAATTTTAAACGCGAAGGTAAACAACTCCATCGAGACCTACATCAATTTTTCGCAATGAAATCTTGACTTCCTTATAAAGAAACTACCATCGCGCATTCATAACCACGATCAGTTTCCCTTAAATCAGTTTGCGAATTCGCAGCGCAAAAGTGAGTTTTAAGCAGCGCCAAGGTGAACCTCGTTGTCGAGACGAGGAAATTCTGCCTTCATTTTTTATTGCATAGCTCTGTTTCCATAAATAATTGCCAAGGCTATCCTGCTGCTCACCATTGTCCGAACAATGCGACTTCTTTTGATTTCAAGAACAGCTAATATTTCAGAGGAACGAGTTACATTACCGTGCATTAATGTTAGAAGCAGCAGAATGGATGTTGAGAAGCTGCAAAGTGTATCCAGGCCGGATATCCTGGCTAGGAAACAGATACCACAGCTTGGACCGTGATTCCGAATTATAGGCACGGTGCAATCAGAGTTTCTTGGTCTACAATCGTAGTGGAAATTAAGAGGCCGGCACACGAAGCGAGCATTGTGATTGCAAACAGAGAGGACAGAAGTTGTTAGAGTGAGATCACTGGGCACTGGAAATCGAAGCACTGGATGAACATCCGAGCAGCACTGAACCAGAGCTGGAAGACCCTTGGCGTAAGTAACGAATGCAACAAGTCCCCGCTCCACCTGACAGCGCGTTCGAGTGGCTTGAACTTGACTGAACATCGGTTCGTTCGGATACCTTGGGTTGGGATCAGCTGGGACCACTCCGGCACCTTCCCTTTTTCGAGAACCCGCGCTTCATTCACTTTTCTCTTGCACGGTTTGTCAGCAACCTTGGCATCTCCGCTCTGTGGCCTTCGACGTATGAATTCAAAAGACTTCGGTAGTGATCCACTAATTTTGCGAAGAGGCTAGTTTGTAGATTCTAAAATTGCACAGCTTTCCTCCCAGTTGTAAAACGGCAAGGGCGCGAATAGCAGCGAAGTAGCAAAGAGACGTGAAAATGATGCAGTATGATAGTTTTTTACAGAATAGTTGCATAAGGACTTCGTGCGAGGAAGCGTTAGCGCGTCGATTGCCGTAATTGCAGGCAGCAAAAATTAAATGTCACGTTGTTCTGATTAGATATATCCAGTGAAGAGAAGCTCGAGACTGAGAATTTAGTTTTATGAACGTGATGTGTTAGCAAAGGGCCGAAGGTTGAAAAGTGCCATGAAAATTATAATACGTTTTTTGAAGTGCAGGTTCCGGGCTACGAAAAAGCGAAAGGATCCACGGCGCGAATTCCGTTGCATGCAAATCCTTTCAACCGGTTCGGTTCAACATCCATGGTCAAGGACTCTATGCACCGTGCAGTCTTCAGAGGAAATACAAAACACTTCTCTCTGTCTGTGTAAACAGTTCGCTCGGCTTTTCTCGAACAAAGAGCCAAGGTGTAGTCGAATCGTGGCGCGTTATGAAGAGATGAAGCAAAAACGTGCAGATGCATCGTTGCAGCCAATTAAATAGAGGTAGTTAATTAACAAAGAACTTAAGATTACATTGTCATCAGCCACTTAATGGTCGATGATTAAATATAGATTTGCAAGCCTTGGAATGACGCGCAATAGTCGTGGATTTTTCTGTCGCTAACTCATTTGGTCTTCCACTGGTTAATCGTAATCTGAATATTTTTGTTACTCGTCGCGATCGTAGTATCTATTTCGCAGCAGATTAATGGAACGTAATGGCACCTTATGCAACTAATAACGCGTCAGTTCGCGGCGTGGCTCTCGCCAGGGACGAGTTTTGCCCTTTGTTTCCGTTCGACGTCGGATAGGAAATCTAGAATCAACCTCATCACGGCCTCGGGAACGATTCTGGAGGACAAATAGGGAGTTTGTATGATTTCTGTGTTTTAATATTGCTTGGGGAAGGACAGTGGCGGATTTAAGAAAAAAGTCCCGGGTGGTGAAGGTTCTGAGGGGCCCATTTTTTCGGGAAAATTAATAGGTAGTTTAATAAAAGGGGGTAAGTGTACAGAAAAGTATAGAAAAAAATATAGTGCTTGGATAAAATTATAAGATTTTTTTTAAGACAGAGGGGGGCCTTCTGAGCAGGGGCCTATTTTTATGAAAAATAAAGCAGTAGTTTACTAAAAACAGGATCAGTGTAATAATACAGAAAAAAAATATACTTTAGATATAATTATAATTTTTTTCAAATATTGGGCCCTGGGGGGCCTTCAATGTAGGGGCCCAGGTGGCAAACGTTCTGAGGGGCCCATTTTTCGGGAAAATTAACAGGTAGTTTAATAAAAGGGGATAAGTGTACAGAAAAGTATAGAAAAAAATATAGTGCTTGGATAAAATTATAAGATTTTTTTTAAGACAGAGGGGGGCCTTCTGAGCAGGGGCCTATTTTTATGAAAAATAAAGCAGTAGTTTACTAAAAACAGGATCAGTGTAATAATACAGAAAAAAAATATACTTTAGATATAATTATAATTTTTTTTTAAATATTGGGCCCTGGGGGGCCTTCAATGTAGGGGCCCAGGTGGCAAACGTTCTGAGGGGCCCATTTTTCGGGAAAATTAACAGGTAGTTTAATAAAAGGGGATAAGTGTACAGAAAAGTATAGAAAAAAATATAGTGCTTGGATAAAATCATAAGATTTTTTTTAAGACAGGGCCCTAGGGGGGCCTTCTGAGCAGGGGTCTATTTTTATGGAAAATAAAGCAGTAGTTTACTAAAAACAGGATCAGTGTAATAATACAGAAAAAAATATACTTTGGATATAATCATATTTTTTTTTAAATATTGGGCCCTGGGGGCCTTCAATGTAGGGGCCCAGGTGGCAAACGTTCTGAGGGGCCCATTTTTCGGGAAAATTAACAAGTAGTTTAATAAAAGGGGGTAAGTGTACAGAAAAGTATAGAAACAAATATAGTGATTGGATGAAATCATAAGATTTTTTTAAGACAGGGCCCTAGGGGGGCCTTCTGAGCAGGGGCCTATTTTCATGGAAAATAAAGCAGTGGTTTACTAAAAACAGGATCAGTGTAATAATACAGAAAAAATATACTTTGGATATAATCATAATTATTTTTAAATATTGGGCCCTGCGGGGCCTTCAATGTAGGGGCCCAGGTGGCAACTGCTCATCGGCCACCCTGTTAAATCCGCCACTGTAGAAGGAACTGAGGTGTCTAACCTGTTGATCACGTTCAAGGTAAGCAGACACCGGGGTATCGAGTACTCGGTGTAGTTTCTTCTTATCGCTTTGATCACTTCCCGCGCCGCGTACTGCGGGGATAACACTCCAAATATATATGGGAATCTGTGAGGAAACGGTCGATGAAAGCTTCCTCGCAAATGGAACGATATGGAGGAGTTACTGTAGGGTGACTGTACCTGATATCGCCACTCGTTATATCTCGCAAAGTGAGCACTAAAATTTATCAGTTATGCATTGAGTTAGTACCTACACATAGGGTAGATGTCTCTATTACTGCCACTTTATTTATTTTGCTTAATAAAAATGTAACGTATAAAGAATAGTGTACAGCAATAATATTAATAATAATAAGAATAGTCCCAAATTAATAATAATATTATTGTTGTACACTATTTTTTATACGTTACATTTTTATTAAGCAAAATAAATCAAGTGGCAGTAATAGGGACATCTACCCTATGTAGGAAGACAAACTGTAATTGCAGCGTCATGTGATCAATAATTACAGAAAGGGAAGGATTTTAGAGGATCTTAATATGGTAAAAATTTATTGGACTACCACAATTTTACATCATATTCGGAGAAGGTAAGTTTCATAATTTCGTGAATGTAAGAATATTTGTTAGAAATACCTAATTATTGATGTACTTTAGGAATAAAATCGATTAAAAAATTTTCCCTAATGAAAATTGTGTTTTACTTTTAACAGTATGCGTGTTCTTAATACCGCCTACCGGAGAACAATGGTTTCGATTTAAGTTTGTTATAGATGGGGTCATAAAATGTGGGGAGCAACCGAAATAAACTTCATTTGTCCAATATGTACATCTCAACGTAAAAAATAAAATATTTTAAAAATCTATATTTTTAAATTTCTACATTTTTCTAATAAAAATAAAATCAAAGATGGATAAAAACACATTTATTGAGCAAGAAATAAGAAAAGCAAGATTTTTGCATGTATCACGTTATTTAAGTCCTAATTCAAAATTAATTAATCGGTTTCAACGATTCTAACTTATGCTACGTGAAAGATGAATAATTTCTCTTTACTTTGAAACGAACTGCACGCAAAAATATCAATTATTATTCAGTTGACAGCTATTTAACTTTTGCTAGGCGATATTAGGTACAGTCATCTTATGTATGACAATGGGGATCTTGCGATTCACTTTCTACCTGTACTTTGGGTCTCTGGCTAATCCAGTATTCACGTAGAATGGGTAAATAGTCGTGAACCTTATATTGGACGTTCTGAGGTCCAGTCGCAGCTCTTCGTGCAGCGCATCCATTAATCCTTTCAAAGGGGATGTCGAATTAAAATGTCATATTTTATACGCACAATTTTTAATATTCAAATATTCACCTCTTACTGCAAACTTGGAGGAGCAGTACGCAACTTTCTGGGAGACCCCGTAGATCCCACACATGCTGCTCATGCAAACTACGTGCCCCTTGCCGTTTTGCAGCATGCTTGGGAGGAAGGCCTCGGTCGTCTGCTCGATAGAGCGAAATCGATATATAAATAATTTCATTTCAATCGCGAAATTAGTGAACCTCGGGGTAAAATGAGCTTTCTTAATTTATTCTTTAACAGTAGAATATATTTACAAATTTGGTGACGTAATAAATGTGTGCAATACCATAATAATAATTATGCACATTTATTACGTCACCAAAATTTGTAAATATATTCTATTGCTAAAGAATAAATTAAGGGCGAAAACAAACGTTTTGAAATACGCTCGAAAAACTGTCCATCTTATTCGCGGATTTTCGAAACTTTTCTTCTAAAGCTCACCACTTTTGCGAAAATAATTTGTTTAAGAAATCGGTACGCACAACGAAAACTACACTCATATAGTTTATAAAAAAAAATTAAATTTGATTTCGAACAACCAGCTCGCGTGGGGAAGTCTAGAAGATTAATTAATATATCAAAATTTATGGATGTTTTTCTATTTACTTTTTTAGTATACTCTCATAACACAGCGTACTTAAGATAGGTAATAAAATTTTTCCAATGAAAACTGTAAATTATTTCTGAAAAAAATTCTTAAGAATGGCTTACTTTCCCAGTCGTCGCAGTGATGTTCCCCCTCAAGATAGCTCATTTTACCCCGAAGTTCACTTCGCCCCGGTCTCCCCTACACCCTTACCCAGAAGTGCGAGAGAACGTTGACGCTGAACGTCTTTTCGACGATGTCTGAATCCTGATTGAGGAAGGGACGATGGTACAATACAGCAGCGTTATTAATCAGGATGGACACTTCCGGTACCCCTGCTTTCCTCATCAATCTCGCAGCCTCTCGAACCTCCAGCCTCTTCGACACATCCACCGCGAAGCCGTAAGCCTAGATCACGCAAAATCAGAGACCACGATCGAGAAGATGCTCCGACCCACACAGCCCCATAACATTGCAGCAACGACTCTGCAATATTGCGGTGCAAGATTGCAATATCGCACCATAACATTGCAGAGACGTTGCAGGTTCAGTCCAATATCCGCCTTCGCAATATTGCAGGTGTGTATTTTTGCAATGTTGCGGCAGCATTGCAAACACGTAGTCCTGCAACGTTCCGGCAATGCTCCTGCAACGAAACGGCAATAAAAACGGCCAACGAGAAATTCTAGCATATCAAGTTAAATGAAACATGCTATAGAATCTATTCGACGTCATATTTCAAATTTCGTCAAAGTCATAGTTGCTTCAGAATATTGCTGTACTGTTTCTACAATATTTCCACTACAGTATTGCACGGCAATATGTAGGCAATTTTGCTGGGTCGTTGCCACTGAAACATTGCACATTGATTTGCGCGCAATATTGCAGAAATATTGTAGAATCGTTGCCAGTGGAACATTGCACGGCAACGTTCTTGCAATATTTCTGCAATATTGTAAGATCATTGCCACTGCAATAATGCACGGCAATATTGCAGGAATGTTCCTACAATATTGCAAGGCAGCCTGCAACCACGCAATATTGCAGCAACGTTCCTGCAATACAGCTGCAACGAAGAGTGCTGTATGGGGAGGATGATACCTCTCCGCCGTTTTTCGACACGGTGCTTATCGTAGATCGATTCGCCTCCACGTCTACATCCCAACAGACGACTATGCAACCTAGAGAAGCTAATTGAACGGCTAGCTCGCGACCAATTCCGTGGCCAGCACCTGTAATCTGACGGGAGATCCTGATGACGATGAAGTTATTAAAATCGTATTTCACAATTTACCAGCACCGTTTCCCCTAACAAACTCTTTGCCTGGCAAGGCAGGACCACTTTAAAAGTCGCGACTACCATCGCGAACGTGATCTTCACCGACAGCAGGAACAGATTGTAGAGCAAATCCAAATGAGTCGATTTAAGGATACTTGCTATGCTTGGCATCGTGACTGCTTTGGTTAATTGCCGAGACTATCCTTTGCAGACCTGAAACTATTTGCGAGTTCAACAATCCTGGTGATCGTTTTTCCTTTCGCTACGCTCACGCGCTGTGAACTTCATAGATCTCGCGCCCAATCGTGCGATGACGAGGCAAGTTTGTAGGAATGATAATTTAAAGTGTATAAATATCTATTGGGGTGGATAAATGAGTTTAAGTCAGAATTACTAGTTTTGTAGGAAGATGCTTGGGATATTTAAAGTGCTTTGTAAGATCAGGTGTTAAATTTTGGAGGTGAAAGTTGATAACGTGTGTGTTAAAAGAAATTTTTATCTTTAAGGGGAAGCCTATTCAGAAATTTTTCAAAAATTAATTTTTTTTTTTATTTTATTTGAAAGCTTAAGGTGTGTAGAATATTGTGTTAACGCGGTTTTTTGATATTCGTAGTATTAAGGGAGTTACAGTGAAAGATGTAACACCGCGTCTCGTCAGGTAAGGTTGAAAATCTCAGTTCAAATTCGTTGTTAGCACTCAGCAAAACTCACAATGGCCGATTCAATATGGTGAACGATATATTAAAAAAAAAACACCCACTACACAGACATTTATATTTCGTGCTTTTGATTTTTTTGTGAATTTTGAAAATCTAAGTTCAAATTCGTTATTAGCACTCAGCAAAACTCACAATGGCCGATTGAATATGGTGAATGATATATTAAAAAAAAAAACACCCACTACACAGACATTTATATTTCGTGCTTTTGATTTTTTTTTGTGAATTTTGAAAATCTAAGTTCAAATTCGTTATTAGCAGTCAGCAAAACCCCTGTAAATAATTCTTTAAGTTATCGGAATAGCATAAAAGTCCATACATCCAAGTGTATGCGCTGACGCATTAATGAATTTTCACATCTTTCACCTCCCATACCTCAGAAACTAATTGTCACCTCAACGTGCAAATTTCTTATGATTGATATCTCATCATAAGCTATCATTTGGCACAAAATTCCGTTCCAAAATCGTGGGACCAAAAAGACGCTATTTCTTGGATCACTCTTTGAATTCGAATCACAATTCCCGCGTTTCCCGGAGCGTCGATCCTAGCGCATGCGCCTGTGTGCATCCTGCGCGTTTCCAACTCGCGACAGTGTTAGCAAAGCACTCGCTTTGTCCGTTCCATTCAACTGCATCACTCCACAAATACGTTTAATAGAACCACAATGATTTAAGCAACAAAAAATCCACTTAATTACCACTTTCCTAGATCACATTCGGCGATCAGTCAGGCTAGAAATATCGCTGAATGCGCACAGCCCTACTGCATTCAGTAACGACATCTGTCTCACAGAGTTTCCCATCTACATTTAAATGCCCATTCAGTGGAAGGAGGCATTCTGATCCTTCGTGGCAGAGAATGTTTTTATTCTTTAATAGCCGTGATAATATCGTCGGCTTCTTGACTCGACAACCGTTTTCTTCTTCCACGCGATCGACCCTTTAAATGTAATTGCCAGCCATGGATATACGAGGCATAGAAGTGACGAATCAATTGCGCGTAAGTTGAGGATCCATGCTTTTGGCTTGGCATCCACCTAGTTACATTAAACAGCTTCGGGAATTCCGTAGGATTATCTACGATCCTGCCTCTCCCTCCTCCCGCGATCGCTTCCTATCATTCTCACTCGCTCTCGCATCATTTTCATCGTATTGTTGTAAACATTTTCCATCCAGAGCACAACAGTAACATACTCGATGCACTCGACTAATCTTCCGATAATCCTGTCCACGATCGCGGATCCGGATTAAAGATTCAGGGGAAGCAAAGAGTCATAAGAGTCCTCGTTAATTTTAACGCACCCCGTTTTACGCACACCACCAACACTCCAAAATCCACTCTGTTATATTCTTCTTTTACAGAGCGCGATTCGCGCGAAGTTGCTAGAATTAGGAGTGCGGTACGATGAAGAATTGCCGGACTATATTTTAGTAATGGTTGTAAATAAGAAGTCTCGCCAGCAAATGCACGACGATCTGCACCTGTTCTTGGAGAGCTGTACGACGCCGTTCGTCGACTGGCTGCACGACCAGGTGCTGAAGAAGCTGCAGAAAGTCACCGTGGCGAAGAAGAAGTCGAGGGAGTTCGTGCCTACGGTTGTCGTCAAGCAAGAGGAGGAAAGGAAGAAGAAGAAGCTGTCGACGACGTCTTTCTTGGAAGATCAGGCTGTCAATCTGGCCGGAGATAAGCTTCCTAGCAAAAGCGTTAAGGAGGACAAGTCATTCCACAAGCAGAGCGTGAAAACCTCGTCTAGTCAGAAATTAGATACAAGTCAAAGCAAGAGCGTGGATAAGACTGCGAAGGGTACGAGTCTCGAAAGTAAATCGGACGGCGCGTCGAACGCAGCTGTGCCTCAGCAGTCGGCGTCGAGAAAGACGCAGCTAAGCGACAGTCAGAATGGGAATGGAAATAAACAGGCACCTGCTGTTGAAACTTCTAATAGTAAATCGATCGATACTCACGACGATGCAAAAACAGACGATACGGTGTCCAGGTATCTGAAAAGGCCGTTGGACGCTTCGAGTAATCTCCGGGAGAATTCGGAAAGGAAGCAGAGCGAGGCGAAGCGGTCGAAGATCGAGGAGGACGCGGAGAGCGCGGTAGAAGACAATAGCAAGAAATTAAAGTCCTGCGTTAACAAACCCAAAGTCACTTCCGTTGTTTCTGTGAAACATCGCCTCGGAGTGACGTCGCCGAGAAAGAAATTCGAGATCCACAGGGAGAAAGCAGAGAATGAAAGACACCGGCAAAACGAGAAACGTCTGGAGAAACATCGGTCCGACGGCGGTCGCATCAATAATTTCCCGAGAGGAAGAAACTTCGACGCGGACGAGCGGACAAAGAGGAATCGGGAAATCGAGCTTAAGCACAATGACTCGGATAAAGTGAGCGATATCAGAGCCCGATTGGGCAATTCCAAAGTGGAGAAAGTACCTAAAGCCACGGAGTTAAGGGAGAAGGTGAATTCTCAGTTGAAATCGAAATCGATAGAGAAAGCTACGGGGACGATCAAGGATCGCTTAGGGCTGGCGAGTAACAATAAGTTGCAGAAACAGTTGGGGGGTAAAGAGGCTGTAGAGTTCAAGAGTAAACTACTGGAGCAGGACCGTGATACAGTAAATAACAATAAAAACATTAAGAACAGATTGGGACCATTAAAGAATAATTTTAGGCCAGTAAGCGCGAAGGTTGGTTTCAACCCACCGATCAGGCGCTCCCAGAGCAGCGAAAGCGACGAGTACCTCAATCTGGGAGCCGAGGAGGAATTGGACGACGACGAGCAGTCTGCGGGGAACTCTGGTCCTATTAAATCCCATATAATAGCTATTAATAAACCTACGCCAGCCAAGACTGAAAGAAAACGGCTGAAGCCGTTGGAAAAGAGCAGCAAAGAATCTAGCGACGCGGAAGACGTCGAAGACACCAAGATACCCAGCAAAGTAATCGTAACGCCGAGACCGTTGAAGCCACTGCAACCTACTCAGAAACGCGCTACCCAGTCGCTTTTGTTAAGGGCCGTGGCGGAAGCCAATCAATCTGTTGTTACTCAAAAGAACCCGGAGCCCTCTTTATTGGTACGTGTAAAATGCAATAGATAATCCAAGCCCACCTTTTGCGACGCACGCGATAATGTCGCTGTTGCAAAATGATTTGTTACGATTATTTCGAAGCTCCTACCTTTCATCATCTATTTTCCTAGGACAAGAAGCAAACGTTGAAACGCCTTAAACCCGCTGCTGTACGAGACGTGAGCCAGAATTTATCGGTACACCTGAACTGCAACAAGAGACTGGTGATGGAGAAGATACAGGTTGAATTAAACACGGATGTGTCGGAGACGAAATCGAAGCCTTGTAAGTATGTTCTTCATATTTCTTTAAACAAGCTTATAAAACGCCTAAAATAGTTTCTCTAATACATTTAGTATTGTACGGTCTGTAGATGTGCCTCAACCGGTTACCGAGGAACACATGGGGGTGGTAATGTCCTTGTTTCAAAGAAGCGACGACAGCCAGAAGTTTCTGGTCACGCTGAACGGCTATAATAATAATTCGATGAAAGAGAAAGCTGTCTCGGACGACGACGAACGTTTGGAAATGGAGGTAGTTAGTAAATTACAATTCGCTCGCGGTACCGTGCATGCTCCACGAGCTTTTCCGAGTTGTCGATTCAGTAAGTTCGCCATCTAATGCCATTACACGTGCTCGTAGGTAAACGAAGACGATGAACTTGCACTTTTAACAACTCAAAATGATGTGTATGCTCAGAATGAGTCAGAAACGTCTGTTTTTCAAGTAACCGAGGTGGAGAGCGAGGGCGACACGAGCGGAAAGGAAAGAGCAGAGGAGAATAACGAGAATTGTAATACAGAGAATGTTGAGAAGACTGAGGAATTGCCGAGCAAACGAAGAAAATTAAGCCCTATTGTGTACAACAGATCTCATTCACCGAGTCCCGCGGATTCCAAGTCCAGCCCCGCAGCGACGAATCTAGTAGCGACCAAACGTAAGCAGTGCGCAACTTTCCTCCTTTATCTACTAATCTTAAAGCTCCCACACGTTCATACGTCTCGTTGTCGCAGGTGTAGAGAAAAAGCCATTGGCAGAGAGCGCGGTAACGGTTATAGACAAGTCGAAGGAGAAGTGCAGATACTGGCCGAATTGCACGCTAGGAAACAAGTGCTCGTACCTTCACCCCGTCGTCATGTGCAGGTTGGTGTCTTTCGATTCACTGGACTTCGGACGGCTTACGATCGCATTTAAATTGTCACGATCTCTTTGTTCTCTCATTGTAGCGCATTCCCGGCGTGTAAGTTCGGGGATAAATGCGCTTACAAGCATCCTAAATGCAAATTCGGCTTGTCCTGCACAAAATTGGGATGCGTGTTCTCTCACCCCGCCCAGCAATGCAAGTACCATCCCTTCTGCACCAAACCAGCTTGCCCGTACTCGCATCCGGCGCCGGTAGCCACGGAAACCACCAGCCAAAGAGCGAAATTCACGTGGCGCAGGGGAGACTGAGCCACAGACTTGTACAGATGTACAAACCCCTTTTCCTTTTAGCGAGATAACGAGCCGCGCGTCGGGCAAGGATACCGTCGCGGAGACCTCAACGCTGATTTCCAGGTGAAATGAAATTTACAGCCAGCGACAAGCTCTGCGAAGTAATTCTATATTTCTAGATTAATACTGCCAATCGTATTGCGTTAGACGGATAATTGAACGAGTTCGTTGCTGATAACCGCACGGAGGTATGCAGGACTTTATACGGAGGAAATCCAGTGTGACTAATTTGTAGGCGTTTGCGTTGTTACACCGGGCGATTATTATATACCGATGTACACTAAGCGAACGTAGACTAACAGTAGCGATTTTCAGATAGATCTCGAAGATACGCTTCGCACACGATTCGTTTGTTGTGAAATTGCGATAGTATTCTTGCCGGCGCGCGGAGTGTCATTCTACCTTGTACAGACCAACGAGTGCACACTCGATCGCGATTCTTGCCGTAAATCTCGACATTCGACTCCCTTAATCTGTATTATATATCAGTAATGCATGGACCGGTCATGTAATATTGAGACGGGGCTTGCATTTGTTGATTAACCACGTCGACGCAGCGCAGCTTTACTCGGTGATCCCACCGGCTACGAGCGCTGCGCTATCTTTTGCTATTTCCGAATCCAGTTGAATGGGTTGCGAATTGTATGAATTTCGTTCGACACGAGCGCATTAATGAAATGATATCCGATATCGATGTAACACGATTGCTCGTTTGAACAGATAATTAATAACGCGTTGTTCTCCGTTCATTCTTCTCGCCTTTTCTTCGTTGGTAAAAGGGCAAGTATTCTCTTTGCGTAATAGAACGAACACCTGTTTCGTGTATCCGAGATTGTAACACGAGTTCTATTTATTGATGGCTGTGCAGTAATCGTAATCGTTTTCATTATAAACGGGATTAAAGGACAACCCACAACGTTCGTGTAATTTATCATTTGTATTATTGTATTGTAGAGAAATGAGAGAATTTAGGCTTCGAGCACTCGATTATCGTTCGACACGCCATTGATATTGAACAGCGATTAACGCGCGAAATCAGATAGCTATTACAACGGAATGAATCTTGTATAAACAACTATAAATACACGGCTGTATTGTGAATTTCCGGAAATTTATTCGCTTTCGTTGTTCGAGCGTAGCCTCTGCCAACCGATTACACTCGAGCCTGCAATTCTCCTCGGGCACACGAAGTGCTTCCTGTTTCAATCTCTTCGTTCTACGTTCTCTTTTTCATTCACTGTAGAATAATCGAGAAAAGACCACGATTTATCGCGCAACCTCAACATTTTCATATTCATGATTTGTAAAGTGGAAGTCGGTTGACTTCGATTACACGTTCGTACCTCCGTCGCATGTACCCGATTCGCCACGATAAAGTTGTATTTATAACGTGCACCGCGGCACCCGTAATTCATCGCGGCTGCATTACAGTCTGCAACACGACCTTCTTTTACCTCTGCAGCAACAATAACTGACCCCAATATTACCGCGGGCCTGTCAGGTGTAGAATAACAGTCTGCACAGCATCGTGACGAGGGAAGCGTGAAAAACAACCGATTAAAAATTGTACACTTTGATAAACAATGCTCCGAAGGCTCTAACAATTTAAATCGGCTCCCGAGAATGGACCATAAAATTGCCACGTGGGAGAATCGAAGCTTTTCATTGTTACCGAACGGATTGTAATTTGTATTCATAGAACATTATTATTGTGGAATTATCGCTGCGATTCTAGCGGATAATTTCACGTATTTCTCGTCGAGGGTAATAACGAAATTGGCGAGAATGATTGGAGATGGTGTAACGAGGATTTCAGTACACGTGTCAATAGCTTTTGTTATTCTGCAGTTTCCAGTATTATTTTCGTGCGCTGACGTCAGCAGATTATGGACTTCGAAGCTGGAAAGCAATCTGTACAAATAAGCTGATTCATTGAAAGGCTCCCAGGCCTTTCAGGATAAAGGATGCGCGTGGCCGAGGGATGAGGAATATTACAGGGAAAATGAACTTTGCCGATACTTCGCTGAAATTGTACAAACATTTTTCCTCGGTCGTCGTTTCAATTGTCTAGTCCCTAAGCGTTTTCATTTCACGAGATTGTATTTGCGTAGGCTGATAATTAACTGAAATTCAACTCCGTTCGATCACCGACTTTTTAGTAATTTTTTAAATACCGGTGTCTGTATAAATGTAAACAGTGAACATTAAAGACAGTGCTTCAAATACTGTGGGAATAGTTCTAACTCAAACAATCCCTTTCACGACAGTTACAGTTCCCTAGGATCCTAAAGAAGAATCATAATTTTTTATAATAAATTTATTTAATTTTCTTTAAAATAACGTAGCAGTAACGACGAAGGGGAGAAGAATTCGAGAGAAGTTGGTCCAGCGACCGCGGCTGATCCATTCAGAGCGAAATAATTGATGAGAAACGCGACGATAAGGCGTGCTCCATAAGAAAATTTCAGAAAATACCCTGCCGTCGTTGTGGACGTATCCTCTAGGCTTATCTTATCTGACGAATTGACACGATGCCTCTCGTCACAGCTCTCCGTTGTTCCGTTCAGTTTTCTTCTGGAACTCGTGCGGCTACCTCGACGGATCACGTGGAATCGCGCTTGCAATTTCCACGGAGCAGCGGCTGCCGAGGAAACTGTACGGTACATACTTGTTCGGGATCTCTTTATCGAAGGAAACAAGCTCCCGAGTGATCGCTACTGCCGTGGTCTCGTTTGCGAGAGATAGCTTCTCGGTAGAATTACGTGACTTCTTCCTCGCGAGAGATTTTGGTGCTCGAAGATCTTCGCTGCTTTCCACTTCTTTTCTGGCAACGGGTGAGCTTAACCTTCTGCGCTCTACAGCCTCCCTTCGAGCTGTGCAATTACGTCTTCGTGCTTATTTTACTTGGAAAGAATCCTGTGCGAATCTAGAGACGCCTTTTGCTACGAATGGGGGCATCCCACTGTTTCGATTAATCGAATGTGAGAGGGGAAGGGTGTGGGGTTAAGCCGGGAATCCCCTGGGAAGCTAACAACTAATTGTAAGCTATGCTATGCGATGCTATTTTTTAATTTAGCTTTTGGTGGAAACGGTTCCATAAGAATTTGTTAAAGATAATTTTTTTAAAACGTAGCGTGACAGAGTTTCTCGTAGCTTAGCTTCCCGGGGATTCCCGGATTTATATGTAGATTCCTTGTTAGATGAGGGATCTATAATTCTGATACAGTTTCTTCATTCGTCGTGCGAAGTGGGGCAAAATATTCTCCAGGAAGGTACTTCCGAGGAGGCTCGTAATTGGTGCATACCTCCCTAAGAAAGGTCCTTGGAGCGAGGGAGGGGACGGATCTGACCACCCTCTCTTCGAGGGGTGGTTGTCGCAGGTCATATAACGCAGGCACGGGGATTATCCTGATCATTAAGGTCTTGAACCTGGAAGTGTGGTCTTCGAGACATAAATGAGTACCGCTCGGCTTATGGGTGTCCACGGAACCGAGGGACATAAGAGGCTGGACTGCGCCATGGGTGTAAAGGCAGAAGTCACGAACGAGGTTTGTGACCTATTTCTTCAAGATACTTTTCACATTTGATTAGTAAAAGAGAAGTGTCTTCGTGAACATTGGGTGCGCGAAGAAAATAAATAGTTTCATCTGTAATGAGTCGTTTGATTTTATTTTGCGACTGTATGAACTTTCAGAAGAATCTCAAGGGAGCAGCAGACATCCCCGAATATCGGGAAGAGGTCGATCTGGACGAGTATAGGGATTTCCCGGAGGAGAAAATTTGGAGCCCGAAGGAGGAGGTGAACGAGTGGCTTCCCTTTTACGTCTTCATGGCTCGTTCAGTTCTCACGTTCGTTCAAGAGAGGCAAGGTATTCCCAACAGGGAGGCGATGGAGAATTCCTGCACAGGCTACGCGGAACAGTACATCACCGACGTTCTTCACGACTCGGAATATTCACCGGAAGCCGCGCTGAAGACCCTCTTCACGAAAGAGCTGCCGAGGAAGCTAGTCACGAGATGGACGAGAGCGGATATCGTAAGTATCCACACAGCAGCATAACATTGCAGTAATGTCTCTGCAATATTGTGGTGCAAGATTGCAATGTTGCACCATAATATTGCAGAGACGTTGCAGATTCAGTCCTACGTCCGGCTTCGCAATATTGCAGGTGTGTATTTTTGCAATGTTGCGGCAGCATTGCAAACATGTAGTCCTGCAACGTTCCGGCAATGATTCTGCAACGAAACGGCAATAAAAACGGCTAAAGAGAAATTCTAGCATATCCAGTTAAATGAAACATGCTGTAGAATCTACTCGACGTCATATTTAAAATTTTGTCAAAGTCGTAGTTGCTTCAGAATATTGCTGTACTGTTTCTACAATATTTCTACTACAGTATTGCGCGGCAATATGTAGGCAATTTTGCTGGGTCGTTGCCACTGAAATATTGCAAATCGATTTGCGCGCAATATTGCAGAAATATTGTAGGATCGTTGCTAGTGGAACATTGCATTTCGATGTGCGCGCAATATTGCCGAAATATTGTAGGAATGTTGCCACTGGAACATTGCATTTCGATGTGCGCGCAATATTGCAGAACTATTGTAGGGTAAACCAACCAGTAATTGACCGCATACCAGTGAATGACCATTAGCCAAAGAAATGTCAATTATAAATTTAAAAATTACTATATATTTATAAATGGAGTGTAGTTGCACGTTTAATATCCCATATTTTTAGTTATGGGTATTAAACAAACATTAATAAGTACGATTCCTAATAAAAATATGCGGTCATTTACTGGGCTTCTCATTCAACAATTCGGTCATTCACTGGTTGGTTTACCCTAGAATCGTTGCCAGTGGAACATTGCACGGCAACGTTCTTGCAATATTGCTGCAATACTGTAAGATATACAATATTCCAATGCAACCTGCAACAACGCAATATTGCAGCAACGTTCCTGCAATACAGCTGCAACGAAGTGTGCTGTATTTGCACGATTAGGAATTAATAAAATATTCATCAATTGTCAAGCGAAGTTTAACATATCTTCTACAATCTACTTGATCTCATTGTTGTTTCTTTGTTGTCACACAGGAACTCTTCATTCAAGGTATTGCCAGGCACGGGAAGAACTTCGCGAGCATACAGAAGGATATATTGCCACTGAAGGAAACGGTGAGTTTCTTCTTTGCTTCTGCACTTCACAATTCTCCTCCTCTTCCGGCCATTCAAGATCAATTCTGAATAATCTTGTAGAAGGACATCGTGGACTTCTACTACGCGTGGAAATGGACCGACTCGGCCAAGAAGCTAAGAAACAGTCGTCGCCGACGTCGCGTGAAAACCCAACGACGCTTTCCATCGATCGCCTGCGTCTTCAGCGAGCTATCATCCCCTAAGATCGTAACTCGCAGCGTGGCTGCCGCCTCCAGGCTCTCCTCCTCCAACGAAAAGGAACGACAGCCCCTCGCTAACCCCGTCAAAATCTCCGGCTGCAGCAGGAAGAGAAAACGGCGCGACTCGCACATCGTCCGATGACACGAGCTGCCTTCGCGGAGAGATAGACTGAAGGGGAACCGTTGAACAACAAGAGGCGTCCAACTCTTGGGACTGCTAGTTAAGAATACAGTTACTTTCTCGCGTTGAACAGTGAACTCGAAGTGCGCAATAAAAAGCTCTATAGATATGCCTATAACAAACAAGAGCAGATAGACAGTTGAATGCAACAATACTTTGATCGAGTTTATGAATTTTATATTATTTATACTCTACGATCTCGTCGGCGAACTTGTGTGTTATTCACGCCTCCATCCAGTTCGTTAATTCGCGGCTCGCTTAAAGTTAAGGACAATGGTGAATGGACGAAGTTGTGTGATACCCTGGAATCGATAGAATTGTAGTGAGAATTTTTAAATTTTTCAATTTATTCCATACGGTCGGTCGTTAAATAAAAATTCTCGGTAGTAGATGCTAGCACACTGTAAGAATGTAACGGCGAGACACTCCACGGTTCCCTGTACGCTTGCGAAACGCGTTCGGCGCAAGCCTGCACGCGAGTGGCCAGCTAATTGTAAGATAATGGCGTAAACTTAACGTGCGTGTCGCTTCGCGTGCTTCCAAGTATTCCTGTCGCGCTATGGCACATTCGTTTCACCGTTCATCCAGGATGAACCGCGCCGCGCTCTGTTGCCACGGCAGTTCAATCCTTCGGGGACCCGACGCTCTGTTCCAATACATAGACAGTGGTCCGTGGACTGAACATCCCGGGCCGAGGTTTCGAGCGGCGAAAGTACCATGAACATTCGCGTCGCTGACCCCCGAAGGGTTAAAGGCGCAAGGGTAGTCGCTGGCCAAAAGCCACAGACTGCGCAGACTGTGGTTGAACGAAAGCTTGCAACGCAACGCGCTTTCTTCCAGCCGCTGTCGAAGCTGGAGAACGGTGAGAGGGCTTCTCCATTCGATTAAGACGCAAAAGATATGGCATACTGCGAGATCCTACTGTGCACTCGAAGACTCCGATTGACGGTGGGAAGCGAAGATACATGTTAAGCGATTGCGTTGCAGAGTTTGGTTCACGGGTCTGCCGGTGGTCCGAGGATCCGCGCTAGATCGAGTTAGGTCTACGATGTGGACAGTTCGACACTTATCACAATATGTAACAGGCAGTATCGCTGAATGCATTCGCGTGAAATACAGGTTTCTTAAGGATTAACACCGCTGAACAATGTATGATGGTTCGAGAACGGGAATGAAAGAACGACCTACTTTCCTCGCGTGGAATTGAATTGTGTGTGACGACGACTGTTTGTAAATATAAAGGAGTTACGATTACAGCATTCAGCTTTCAGTTTGCTCGACGAGCATGGTCGAGTTTCGCGTTCAACCCTTTGCACTTCAAGCGAGTAGGTAATCGCCGACTTTCGCCGCTTGAATGTCGAGGATTAATTAAATTGTAAAGAGAGAATAAAAAATTATTTGCGATAAGTTGTGGTTTTCTTATTTCGAGGACAAGCGAAACCCAATTCCAAATTGATGAATTATAACTTGGAGGAGGGTTCAGCTTTCTACCTGAAGCCCTATAATCCAGGAAAGGTGCCATTTCACACAATAGAAATCATTCCTGTAATTCTATCAAAGGGTGGGCGGCGTCCCGACAATTCCAAGTGGTTTTCTTTAATTGTGCTGTAGGGTGGGCGGGTCAAGTGCAAAGGGCGAACAACTGGGTGAATTTTGAACGATATTTCAACACTTACACCGCGGACAGAAATAAAAACATCGGCGAACTTTCAATTGCACGCACAACACTCTCTCCCAGGTCTCGAGATTTTTACTAACTCACGCAAATTTATATATAAATCTATGTTCCTCCTCATCTCCGCAGTTTGGGACACTTTGAAACCCTTTTCTGTACGCTTTTACTGTGAACTTTCTCTCACCTAATATACTCATTACGAAAACTAAAGGGAGACACTGTAAAACGAGTTTTCTCGCATTGAGAGTAGTAGACGAGATTGTCATCGTAGAATTTTATTCGCCACCTCTCAAAAATTCCAATATTAACCCTCGAAGTTTCGCAACGCCTTTAGAATCTACTCTGGAAAGTTTTGCAATCCCTTTGGATAAAGTAAATTCAGAGATCGTCTGCAGCGGGCTAGTCTAAATAAAAGCCACCGACGATCTCGACTCGAGGTGAATTTGCACGTAAATTTTCGCTGGTCGTTACCATTTTAGAATAGCGAATAACATAAATATATTACTAGTGATAATAATAATAGTAATAAAGAAATGTAAATGTAATTTGCTCCAACGTTTACCCTCTTTAACGCTTCCGGTATGAATTTCGTCTTGGAAAGCAAAGTTTTTCCTTCGCCAATTCACAACGAAAACACTTGAGCCACTCGGCTCGTTGGTTCCTCAGCTTTTCGCGTTTCTTTTTCGACAACAAATAAAGTAGCTTCGCAGAGGGCGGGAATTGCTAAAAATTTCGTCGCTTCTCCCTATCCAAAGGACAATCGACACTTTCACGAGGATAGAACACGAGATATTATTTAGAAATAAGTCACGTTGAAGGCTCTCAAGACGCCGTCGTTCCTTCCCCACGCGTCTCGCAGGTTGAAAGGAACTGCCGTCATTTCAGAAAAGTCGTTTAAGTGGTCCGTCACGCTTCTGCAGTAAAAAAACCCTGTTCCCCATCGCAATATCCTTGCGTCATGCTCTTTAACGAGTCGAACGATACGATAGACATCGGCTGCATCTAATTAATAGCATTAACAGCTCATCGCCCAACCGTTTTACTGTCCGGCCATAAAGCCAGGGAGTTTCAGGCGGTGCCCGTTTCGCGTCATAAAATTTATTGCACCTATGAAAGCCGAAGGTCCATCTCAAACAGACAGAGCACTCGCCTGCTTCAGCGTCAGGGTTTCTTAAAACATTCCCGCTGCGCAGCGCTTATAAAAGTAAAGAATATTCTCGAGCAAGGGTGTCGCTGTTTGTTTCTTAACAGCAAGCGGTCTATCGCCGGATTGCATGCCATTCCTAATACCTTTCCCGTAACAATTCCTTCCCTCGCCAAAGGAGCGAGGCTGCGAGGAGCAGAGGAGTTTTACGGGGGCTGCAGGAAGTTGCTTTTATCTTTCGGAATTAAGGCAGAGAAGGTGCAGACTCGCCCTTTCTTAAGACCGTTGCGTCTATCGGAGCGTTCAACCCGTTAAAAGCACTCGGCTCGTTCAGCAAGGATTCCCTGCAGCTGATGCACGCGAAAATGCAGAATCCCACTCTGTTTCTCTGAAGAAGGCACGCGGTCTCTCAAAGACGATCGAATCGAAGTCAATGAAAGGAGTATCGCGCGACCCCATACACTTCTCATCACGCTCTCACGTCCGCAGCAGCGTATCTCGATCGCAACGTACAATTTTTATATTAATTTCACTTTACAATAATAATAATATATTTATATATATATATATAATAATATAATTACAAATAATTCATTATTCATAATATTTATTTGAATATTTCACTAGATTTGTAGAATGTCTCTTTTTTTCGCCCGCGTTTAGGCTCTAGCCAGGTTGCGAAGGGGGCCAACGGCGCTTCTTTTCTTTCTTCCCTTTTCCCAACATTTTTTCACATTTTTTTGACATTATCACAGGAGCCCATTGCCGGCCACGTCCCAGAGCCGCGCTTTGACACATTTTCCCGAGTACTAGATTGCTGGAACGACGGGACAGAGTGGCGAATGATAAATCCCACGGCTTCTCGTCTTCCAACTGATGGAACCTAATATCGATATTTCCAGAGCCTCGAGATCCGTTGGTCCCGGATTGTCAGCAACTCCGCCAGCCTTTTATCACGCGCCACTCTATTTATTTACATCTCACCGTCTCAATCATCCTCAGAGCCGTTAAACTATACCGATCGGCAAGGCGGCCCTCGAATAAAACTAAAGGAGTATCCTCTACCCCCGTGTCAAACTGAAATTCGTCAAATTTGTTGCCCAGAGATAAAGTAACCGTGATCTCGGTAGCTGCCCCGCGTAATCGAGATCCCTACGTTCTACTCTGCCCAACCAGTGGCCGCGAGAGTGACCGAGCCTCTCCCTTCGAGCCACGAATATTTCCCGTGGAAATCTTCAGATCCGGGGGAGACAGCAGGAAGGAAAACCACGTCGCTCGATAATCAGTCCTTGTGCTTCTCGTATACTTCCATACCTAACGCTATTCCACAGTCGATCAGGCTCTCGTTTAGTTCCCGCCCCACGCCACCGTAAACACCCCGAAGACCCAAATAGAACTGTAAAAGATACACCCAGAGTCGCCAGCCATGTCGAGCCGCGAAGCGACGTAAGTGAAAGGAGAAATTCCCAATCGCGTCTAACAGTTGCTCCCCCAAGTGGAGAGGCTTCGTTGCTCCAGCAACAATCGCTTTAAAAGCCGCCTACAACTCATTGTCCCCGATCGGTGTGCCTAGCAGTGGCGCCGGGGAGCCTGGACAAGTCTGACGATCCTGACGATCCAAGCGGATCAACGCCGCTCGTCCTGAAGGCACGCTCGTCAGTCGCGAGACAGGAAAGTCCAGGAGCAGCCACGAGTCCGATCGTTCCCGTCCCCGGAGGGACTCGTCCTGGGGCAGCGAAAGTCGATTCCCTAGGGCCCGCGCTCGTTCTGGAGCCAGCAGCCTGCAGTCTCCGTGAAGCTCGTCCCGAGACACGCGTCTCCAGTCACTCGGCGGAAGAACACGCGCCATCGAACCCGGTCTTTGTCCTCTCGACTGGCCGCCGCGAGGGACGAGCCTCTTCCTCGCCCTAGCTCGCGACTCGCCGAGGACCCGACAGCGTTTTAGAAGGAATTATTTACATCGCAGTGCATTGTCCGGGGGGGACCACATGATCACAGCCACTCGGTGAGGCAGCCACCGAACCACATAACCACTATGGGCACGAGGTACGTCATGAGAGCTCGCGGCAGTGACATCTTCTGCCTGGTCGCGCCGCTGTCCGCGGTGGACGTGCTGTTGCTGTTGTTGTTGTTGCTGGTGCTGATCTTCGGGTCGACGTCGAGCCTGGGCGGCACTGCCTCGGGGTGCACCACCGGGGGCGATTGCTTCGGGGTTTCCGGCGGCGACAGCTTCGGCTCGTAGCCTGACCCTTCCTTGAAACCGTCCTCATCATCGGTTGTCGCGTTGTCCTGGTCCGTGCTGTCCCCTGACCCGCTCCCTGACCCGTTCCACTCCGTCTCCTCTGAAATTCAGATCACCCAGTTGTGACATCCGTGCGGTAGGGTAAACGCACTAGTAAATGAACACTTAAGGCTAGTAAATGGACAGTTTTATAAAATTATGTTTGCAGCGCGATTGATTCCACGTGTTGCGAAAATTGTTTGGATATGAAGCGAGAAACTAGAAGAAGTCTATAATTAATTAGTTGCTTATTTTAGTAACTTATTTTACTCGTTTTAGAAAAAAATGTCCATTCACTGGTAGTGTCCATTTACTGGTATATTTAACAGGAGCGAGGCACCAGGAACGCAGCGGGAACGAAGGAAATGCAGGTAGCTCGCTGGTAGGATCCAAGAGTTTAGGATTACCTCACGTCGCACAGTGGTCTGGGGATATCTACATTTAGCGGCCAAAATTCTGATCTTTCTGAAACTTGGTGATTAAGGGTTTTTGAGGTCGCTGATAACGAATTTGGCATTAAAAATTTAAAATTCAAAATGGCGAATCAATGTGGCGCGCATTGTGGTCTGGAGAGCGGTATTTTATAGCCAAAATTAAAAATCATAGTTGTACTAGAGAAAAAAATGAGGAAAAGTATCGGTTCTAACATTATCTTTTACTTAAAAAAATAAAATATAGCCGTACTAGAGAAAAAAATGAGGAAAAGTATCAGTTCTAACATTATCTTTTACTTAAAAAAATAAAATATTACAAATACACGCGTCCGGGAAGCCCAAAATTAAAAATCATAACCGTACTAGAGAAAAAAATGAGGAAAAGTATCAGTTCTAACATTATCTTTTACTTAAAAAAATAAAATATTACAAATACACGCGTCCGGGAAGCCCAAATACCTCGAGCGTCATTTCTAAAAGTCTGCATAAAATTGAAACTTGCAGGAGATTGCACTTGAAATTTAAATGCTCTTGTTAACAATTGTGTAAGCTTTCGTGTAAAAAAAGTCCGAAGTTAATCTCGCTTAATCCTTTTCTTATAAGCCTTCTCAAAGTTTAAATTCATATAAACAATGCACTATTTGTTCATAGACTAAAAAATGCCTATGACACATATAAATAACTGAAATATACTTCCTTACCTATATTACTGTATGATATAAACACGTATTTTGATGTTCTATAACGAGTAATTAAAACAATTAGATTCCCATAAAATTGGATGATTTTGTCTTTGTAATATTATATCTAATCAAAGAATCATCTGAAAAGGGAAAGCTATGCGGATTTAGAAGCTCTGGAGGGTTGTCAATTCATAAAAAAAAAATGACATTGTAAAGTTGAAGTTGAGAAATTGAATTTGGCCACCATCCAGACCACTGTGCGTCGCATGGGATATATTAGTGGAGTCGTAAATAGCTGTCCTCCATTGACATTGAAATTCGATAAGCCGCGAGACAATGCTACAGCCGGCAGACACGCGTCGGCAATCATGCATCTACTTAGCGATTCATTTATTCCCAGGCGAAGCGAGAGTCTACTTCACCAGTGCTATCTTCTTCGAAGATCGAGCAGCCTTAACTACCCAACAAGCTCGCTAAGCCGAAAGACGCGACGCGCCCACTGGGCAAAGTGGATTTCCGAACCGTCCGCTCATTATCCGAATTCGATTGGTTGCCTGTTTGCACTGGTGATATGTACACCCTATGCCGATTATACGATTGCCTATACGTTTTAGCTAAATAGCGTGCAGTATGCATTCGCCGGGATACTCGACGACCGGTGTTTGCTCTAATGGAAGCGCAGGTTCGCTGCGATTCCGAACACATCTACGCACGAGACCGTTCTCACGGTCGCAGGCCCGACTTTAATGACAAACGACGACGGTGAACGGGAGCTTGTTAAAGGGGATTGTTAATGCAACGGGGGACCCACCCGTGTCGATCCAATCGACGTCCTGGCCGTTGAACGCGGACTTGAGCCTGTTCGTGATGGTCGTCAACGCGAAGATCTGATCTCTCACGATCGTCGGCCGTGGACCTGAGCTCCGCACTTCTGGATTCAGGATCTGAGTCTCTCCGTTCGACGACACCGGGTATATGTACCTGCAACAGCCGGGTCATCCGGCTCGGTTAAGTTCTCAAGCTTGTGTCACTTGGTATACCTAACAGAGATGTGTTGAGACACGGGAGTGACAGTAGCAAGGGGACGATTGAAGAGTATCGTAAAGAAGACACTCACTTGTCGACGTGAGTGCCGTTCCAGCACTCCTTGGTGTTGCTGGGCGGCACCACGAGGCCGTCGTTGCAGAGTTTGTAGGGCAAGTAGACCCAGAACTGACGGGAATCCCTGACCCTCTGCCGTATCTCCTTCACGAGCTTGTCCAGAATGGCGGCGGTCGGAGCGCGGTCGTCGGTCGATGTCTCGTGGTCGAAGTTCAGCGTCTCGAGCTCCAGCTCCCGAGTGTCCCTGCGTCTTCGTCTGCCCAGCACAGGCCTGCCGCAGCCGGTGAACACCCTCTGCGACACGTCGTGGCTGTTCTCTTGGAAGTTCATTATCGCCTCGGAGATCTTCAGGTTGATGGGGCGCACCAGCATCTCGATGTTGAACGGACCCAGCAGTCGATCCGCCACCTTGTCGACGGCCTCTGGAATCGGGGAAGGTACGGAGCAATTAAGGGAGGCTGAGGCGCTTCAGCTGACAGTATAGAGTCTGCTTTTCTCTAGCGATACCGGGGCAAGGCAATTTCAACTGTTTTCGCTGAAGGAACATCGATAGACTCCGCAGGGATCGAGGAGCAATTTCCGCGCGGCAAGGATTCCCGAGGATGTACTCGGCAATTATACTCCGGGCGAGGATGTTTTCCCACGCGACCGGCAATAAATAAAACGGACAGCGCGGCATCGACGTAGGTCGGATCATATCGGCCAGCGCCAGACTATAATTACAGCTGACGGAACAATGGACGGGGAATTACTCACCGACGAAGTGATTCCATTCAGCATCCAGAGCCGCATGCTGGGCCAAGCAACCCTTCATCACGTTGGCACACATGTCGCCGCACGCTAGCACATTGCCAGTGATCCCGCTGCAGGACGGACAGACTGTCATCTTGGTGAGCGCAGCTGCACAGTCCGCAGACGGTTTCAACTGCGAAAACAAAACGATTTTCAGGCTGTCGCGACGTTCACGCTGGACTACCCTTTAGGCTTAGGCTCTACCGGAGGGCTGCGCGAGAAACAGGGTAGTAACCATACAGCACACTTCGTTGCAGCTGTATTGCAGGAACATTGCTGCAATATTGCGCTGTTGCAGGTTGCATTGCAATATTGTAGGAACGTTGCCGTGCAATGTTCCATTGGCAACGATCCTACAATATTTCTGCAATGTTGCACGCACATCGACGTGCAATATTCCAGTGGCAACGATACTACAATATTTCGGCAGTTTTGCGCGCACATTGACGTGCAATGTTTCACTGACAACGATCCTACAATATTGCCGTGCATTATTGGAGTGGCAATAATCCTACAATATTGCAGCAATATTGCAGTGGCAATGATCCTACAATATTGCAGCAATATTGCAGTGGCAATGATCCTACAATATTGCAGCAATATTGCAGTGGCAATGATCCTATAATATTGCAGCAATATTGCAGTGGCAATGATCCTACAATATTGCATGAACGTTGCCGTGCATTATTGCAGTGGCAATGATCCTACAATATTGCAGCAATATTGCAGTGGCAATGATCCTACAATATTGAAGCAATATTGCATGAACGTTGCCGTGCATTATTGCAGTGGCAATGATCCTACAATATTGCAGCAATATTGCATGAACGTTGCCATGCAATGTTCCAGTGGCAACGATCCTACAATATTTCGGTAATATTGCGCGCAAATCGATGTGCAATTTTGCCGTTGCGTTGCAAAATCATTGCCGGAACGTTGCAGGACTACCTGTTTGCAATGTTGCCGCAACATTGCAAGAATACACACCTGCAATATTGCGAAGGCGGACGTAGAGCTGAACCTGCAACGTCTCTGCAATCTTATGGTGCAACATTGCAATCTTGCACCGCAATATTGCAGAGACGTTGCTGCAATATTATGGTGCTGTGTGGGTATGCGAATGATGGAAGCGTTACTTGGGGTAGTTTCCGCGAGGATAAGTCTCTCACCGACTGCATATTCTTCAGGATATCCGCGGCGACAGTCAACGCTTGGCCGAAGGCCCTGGTGGCAACGAATGACCTTTTTATCTGGATGCCCAGCTTCTGAGGAACGTCACCAAACGGTCTCATCTCCTTCATATGATCTCCAACACACTCCAAGTACTTGTTGTTAAACTTGTACTGGCTGTTGAGCACCGTGAACATCTTCTGGTACAGAGTGTTGAAGAAGTTGTCCATGGCGTCGTCCAGGTCCACCTGCAACATCAACCATTCCATCAATCCGGAATACAGGGATCCACTAGATGTTGAAAACGGACGAGCGAGAGGGAGGGCGATGGCGATGAAGAGGAAAGGGAAAACAATGAACCCGCGAACAAGACCGTTGAACCGTACGATTAGCCGGATCTCCCATTCATAGATTCCGACTAGTTTCTATTCCACCCAATATTCTAGCGATCGAAAGGAATAATCGTGGCATTCGCCGGGCGTATTATCGAGCAGCGGTCGAAACGGAACGGAGGAGAAAGGATAAAGCCAGGGGGAGGACGAGTCCTCGATAAATTCGAATCCTCCGGAATCCGCGAGGCGAGACGCAATATATCGTCGATATAAATTCGTTACCTCCAGCGACGCGCGACACGCCGCGATTGCAACAATAATATATTCATGCAGGGCCATTTTCGAGGGCGCAATCGTGCACGCAGACCGACCTGAACAGGTCCAAGTGGCGCCGGTGAATAATTCCAGCCGATTTGAATGACAATCGACCCTCGAAATGTCGTCTCAGTGGCTCCCTTCCGTCTTCCTCTCTATCTATCGCTCTTTCACTCTTGCGCCCCCCCCCCCCCCCCCCCGCGCAGGCTTCTTTTGGCTCGTTTTTTCTTTCTGCTTTTTATGGTCGATACGACGTGACGGGCCGATGCGCGATCCTGCACGCGCGGCACGTATGACGGATAGTAATGGCCATTCGATTCTCTTCCCTACCATTGTTGCGGGGGGTGCGATGCGGCGCGGTTACGAGACATTCGAATCGTTGTGGAGCGTTATTAAAATCGGCGATTTTACTAATCCGAGGGGATTGAGATTATCGGGATTGGAAAGTTGACGAGATTTTCAGCAGCTGGGACCTTTAAGTAACTTAAGGGGGGATTCTATTTTGTTTGGCCGAAAAGTAGGTAATTTTGGTGAATTTTTTGTACAAAAACGGGTTGACAAATTAATTTGAGGTTTGAGAGACTGTTTTATTGTATCTTCAGCTATTGTTGTGAATTTTTATGTGACGGTAAAAAAAATGTGGCTGATACAGAACGCTGACTTGATGCGTTGAAAAAGAAATCGGGTGGTCCTGGCGTTGACGGAAAATACCCTAAGGATAATTTGAAACACAAAAAGGAAAGAGATTCTTAATCTATATGAATGTGGCTATCGATGGTAGTAGATTCATTAAGATAAATAAAGAAATGTTAAAATGGCAGCCTTCTGAATACGATGAATCGAATTTTTCTCAAAAATCGACAAAACTTTATTAAGTAAAATCAGGAACAGTAACAAATGCGTCAATAAATCTACTACCATAGATAGACGCTTGCTCAACATGCATGTAAAACTTCAAATTATTTGCTTCATTGATGGCGAGATTTTTTCAACGCCAGGTCGAAAAATATAGTTTCGAGAAAATCAGGTTTAAAAGTTCATATTATGTATAAAAATAGAAATTGACTAGTTACCATTATTAAGCTACCCCAGGGCCACAAACGCAAGATTCATATCTTTTAAAAAAATCAAAACAGAAAAAATGCCATTTTTTGGCCAAACAAGGTAGAATCCCCCCTTAACTTCCTTCGCAGAGATTATTATATTCGATAATTTAATAATCCAACTTCGAATCGATTGCGATTTGAAAGTTGACAAGAGGTAGATGGTAGTTTCACGGAGGAGGTGGCTTCCAGTTTGTGGAAAACCACCCCCTAACGGTGGTTTCGATACAAGGGGCAACTCAGCGGATAAAGGGAATTCGTTTGATAATTGCAGGGGCCGACGGGAATCCGTGACCTTCGTCGACACGCAGGGCTGACCCTAGGGGAGGATATTTTCTGGCCCTTTATCGGGAAAGGCCGCCGCGAGCCCCCGACCGTCAAAAGCATTGATTAAACTGGCCTTCGCGCGCGTAACCCCGCCAACCCCCGATCGCGCGACCGAGTCTCGTTGCTCGCGGTTAAACTCCGGGATGGACGAGGGTCGTTTCGTTCACGGAAAGTTCGCCCTACGCAGCAACTTAATAAAAGGGAAAACCGGAGGACAGGGGGTGGTCGGGGGTGCAGGAACGCTGGGCTAAATTCTGTCGCCTTTGAAAATCGAGCCTGTCGCCGCGCCGGCTCTATCGATTCCGCCTTGAAATTTCGTTTGCCTCGTCACCACGCTCGATCCCCTCGCGCGAGGCACGCTCGAAATTTCGGAGCGCTCGGAACGATAGTGACGGGCGTTGAAAAGGCAGCGGGGGGAAATTAACGGACGATTGTAGTTCGCATCGTGTCAGGGGATGAATAAACGATCACTCACCGTCCCCTTTGCGTAATAATTCTCCAGCTCGTTAAACAGGTCCGTGAAAACGTACGAGTTCTGCTCGTAAAGGATACCGTAGGTACTCTTGAACATCTCGTGGAAGCCCTTCTTACTGGCCGCTAGGAGATCCTTGAAGAAGTCTGCGAAAAATAAATGAAGCATGTAGTGCCGTTACAGCCTGTCCTATCAATTGGGATAGGGGAGAGGTGCTGTAAAAGGGACAGTTCTTAAATGGGACAAACTGAATTATCAAAATCTTAAACGCATCGCACATGCAAGGTATTTTCCTGTTTATGACAATACTAGTGCCCAGACATTTCACGTAAACTTCGCTGATGTTTTTCGGCAGTAAAAGTAAAATTGTCGTTGATTTTCTGTGTCGCTTTCTGAGAACAAGACAGGGTAGATGCACCATTTGTGGCCACTTTAAGGATTTCAGTGAGTTTCATCGTAATTATTTTTAAAATTGTACTTAAAATCAGGAAAGTATAAGCTTTACTAAATTTTACACTATCTTTACTATTAATGTCTAAGTTACAATTAACTTAACTGAATTAATAAAATTAAAAATATAAGAAATCCATTTTTCACCGTTTGTGCTCACTTGCACACTAGTTTTCACCATGTTTGGTACTAGTTTTGGCCACTTTCAAAATTTAGCAGGTTTAAATAAATTAGAAATGAGGAAGGATTTAAGTAATACAAATACATTATACTTTGTGACATTATATTGTCAAAAATAGACGCTAAACAAAAGTGTCCCTTTTATAGCACCCCTCCCTTACCTACTTCGCGAATCGATTCTACTTGGAGGTAATCATTTCCCATGCAAATTTCTGAATGGCTAAGCAATTGACAAGGCGGAACGTAGGTTTCCGTTGGCTCTGTCCCAGTTGTTTAAGAACCCGTCGCTCGATAATAGGGTAGACTTCCAGTAAATGAACACTTAAGACTAGTGAATGGACACTTTTATAAAATTATGTTTGCAGCGCGATTGATCCGACGCGTTGCGAAAATTGTTTGGATATGAAGCGAGAAACTAGAAGAAGTCTATAATTAATTAGTTGCTCATTTTAGTAACTTATTTTACCCGTTTTAGTAAAAAATGTCCATTCACTGGTAGTGTCCATTTACTGGTATATTTATCCTAATCGCAGTCGGAACGCAACTCGTCGATCTGCCTCGAGAGCAGGCACCCTCTGTTACCTGAGATTTGCGAATCAATTACCCGCCCCTGATCCCCTTCCGCCGACTGATCACGCGTTAACAATGTTTGGCTCTTATCGGATGATGGAGTGTAAGACGCTCCCCCCGGACCCTCCTATCTAATTTGCAAGCGTTAATTAACTACTTTCCGCCCATCAAAGCCAACATGTTACCCAAGTTTCCGTAGCGCCGCGCCGTCGCGTCTCAACTTCGAGGACGACTTCCGGCATTCGCGTCTACTTGCCCGACGGAAATAAAGAAGAATCTGATAATTCGAAAGTTCAGACAAGAAGTCTCCTCATCCCTCGCAGGACCCCATGGAATCTTGGCTTCGTTTAACTAAGCGATTAAACTGTTCGAAGTCTCGCGACGTAACTTTCCTTCGCGCTCTATTGGCAAGTGAACCGACTGTCCTGCAGATTGTCGATACGAATCTGATTCCAGGGTAACAGAGAAGCCGACGAACGAGGGGGAAGAAAGGCGACAGCCGAATCGCGGCGCTGGCGGCAGCCTCGACGACGCGTACTCTGAACCCGTTCTCGTCGTCACTTCAGCCGCGAAGAATGTGATTAAAATTCCTTTTAACGACAGCCAGAGAGAGAGGGCGAACAGGTAGGCACGAGCCCCTGTGTAACGAATCGTCGACAACCCCGACGACGGCGACGCCCTGCAAAAAGCTCCGCGCGAAAAAGGAAGGAGGCACTTAGCCCCGCGACGACCGGCTGAAACCTCGGCGAGCTTTTAATTCGCGATACGCTCGCCTGCTGGCCCTTGTTCCGCGCAGGATCCAGACTAATTCTCGCGAGAAACCAGGGAGACTCGAGGATTTTCCGGGCGAAAAATCGTTAAAGGATCGATGGCGGAATAACTTTAAGGGGGCCGTCTCATTTTTGTTATTGTCCGTCTCACCGGGCCTTGAATGTGTGCGGACGGTCACACAAGCTAAGTTAAGCGTGTACGTACACGCGTGTAGTAAACAAACCGTTTCAACCGTTTTTCGTCCTGGAATCGGCCAGAAGAAAGTTTTTGCGGGTACAGTTACCTTCAGTAAACATCTGTGCAGGGTGGTCTGGTGTGTTTGAACGCTAATAAGCACTGTACGTTGAAATAATAATGAATTTATGAATCGAAAACTGGCAGAATGAAGCTTCAAGGCTTCTCCGTTGGTGGCGCTAGTGGTGTACTGTAGCTAAATTCATTATTATTTCAACATACAGTGCTTATTAGCGTTCAAACGCACCAGACCACCCTGCACGCATGTTTACTGAAGGTAACTGTACCCGCAAAAACTTTCTTCTGGCCGATTCCAGGACGAAAAACGGTTGAAACGGTTTGTTTACTACACGCGTGTACGTACACGCTTAACTTAGCTTGTGTGAGCGTCCGCACACATTCAATGCCCGGTGAGACGGCCCCCTTAAGCATCAAACTCCTAACGAAGAATCCTGATAGAACGCGATCGTCCCATAGAGTTCCCTTTAGAGACCTCTAAGGTCTTTGAATCATCTCCGAAAGGAGTGTAGCTGACATCTGGAAGCCTCGGACAATACTCGCAGCCTTCGCCAGGATGCTTGACCGAATTGAATGGTTGTTAAGTGCTTTACGAACCAGCGAGATGGGCCAAACGCTGGGAATCCCTCGAAACGTGTAACGAAATTGCTTGGGGGAGTCTTGGGAGAGCGAGGAGACACAGAGGGCGGGAATCTGTGCGATTTCTTGCCCTATCTTGCTCCGGGACTCTCCCCTCCGGCAATTCCCTCGATTTTTCTCAGCTATCCAGCGTCTCAGTCGTCCACTTCACCCCTTCGCTCTTTACCCTTCCTCCTTCCGCCTACCGGTCTCACATCATCTCCCTTTCCACCCCTTTTTTCCGCGTCGTCGTCGTCGCCCCGTCCCTGTCGTGCCATACTCTATCGCGCTGAGTGGCGGGCAAAGTGGGTACGTAGCTAGATGCGGCTAGGTAGCAGCAGCTCAAAGGGAAGCACCGTCAGAGGAGCCGCGGTGGGAAGGGCGCGAGAAAGATTGAAGCTCGAATGGAGAGACCACCGGGCGGCGAGCCGTTGAGCAGGGCGAGCCACCGAGAACTCCCGTAATTTCGTTAATGAGAATATCGTTAGGGACTCGGAGATTTTCACCCGGCAGCGCCGTCTAATATTCGCGGCGATCGCCAAAGCGACTCATGCATTGCCGCGCTCGCCTCGAAAGACAGCCTCCCGCTCCGACTTCCTCCCATTCGCAGCCGCAACCGCCACAGACTCTCGCGAGAATATCGAGCGCGAGGAGTCGATTCTTTGAAGGGTCCGCTCGAAATCGTGGCTCGCGAAAAGGGAGCGAGTGGGGAGGTAACGAGATCGGCGTAGGCACGACATCAAACGAGGATTACGTGGTTGAAAAACGGCAGCGGGGATTAAAAGATTAGCAAGATTACTGTTTCACGAGCCTTGGTGAGTTAGTAGATTTCCCGCCGCGCCATCTCGCCTTCTGCGACTCGCTGGTCCACCACGCGACGGTCCTGAGTTAAATAATCGTTGCGGAGGACAGTTTAAGGGGTTGTGCCTAACTGCAAGGTTTGAAAATGCAAGTATTTTCGGGATTTTTTTAGGGAAAAACTTGAAGACTTTTTTAACACTATTCCTACCGCCACATTTCGCGTCATTTGACCGGTCGCGTTGGGTAAGACAGACTACAAATTTTTCTCAGGAAATAAACAATAAAACAAGAAGTGAATATTCAAAAATGTATTATATGTATGTTTGAGGCAAAGTCGTGAAGTTTAAAGGCGATTCAATTACGTTGTATATAGGAAATTCTAATCGATATTTTAAAAACGGTCTTTTTGACCGGTTCGTGGTAGGAATAGTGTTAAACAAACTTTCATGTATTCGAAAGTGTATGAATAAATAAAAGAAATATCAGTGATCTTCCGGCAGCGATTTTTTTCAGTAGTTTGCGGTGACCACTGTAACTTTGACCTGATTCAACTGAAATGAAAAATTAGAAGGAATTTAGTTAGTGTATTAAATTATCTTGTCCTTAATCGTTCATTATCCCCAGAAATTAATTTGCTACAAAATAGCAGCTGTTCAAATTATAATATCGATTTTCGCCGCAAAAATCGCTCATTTTTAATCTGTAAAATAAAAGCTACGCAACGGAAATGAAAAAGCCACGATTAAGGACAAGATAATTTAATATACTAACTAAATTCCTTCGAATTTTTCATTTCAGATGAATCAGGTCAAAGTTAGAGTGCTCACCGCAAAAATAATCGCTGCCGGAAGATCACTGACATTTCTTTTATTTATTTATATTTTTCATTGGAATAATTACTACAATTAGTATAACATCTACACTTTCGAATACATATAAGTTTGTTTAAAAAAGTCTTCAAGTATTTCCCTCAAAAAATCCCGAAAACACTTGCGTTTTCAAACCTCGCAGGTAGGCATAACTCCTTAAGGATCCTTGGATTATTCGCGAGGCATATTAAGGGGGTGGAAATCGTTTTCTCATTGGAGAAAGTATTCTAGCCTCCCTTCGATTAAGCATGGAAAACGCAGGCTCGTGGGAGAGCTGATCAACTGTCGCGAGAAATGCATCGACGTCTGCTTGAATGGCGAGTAGCCGTTACTCCAGAAATCTCATTTCGAGCCGCTGCTTGGCGTGTCGCGCCTGGAAACCTGGTTCCCGCCTGTCGATGCCACCAGTCCTCTCCGTCGTCGAGGACGTCCGGCCGATTAAACTGCCCTGGAAAGTCCTTTTGTGACCGAGAGCCGGCATAATTGACGGGGACATTCGATTTTCCCCGGCGACAAGCTAGGAAACAGGTTCCACGTCGAGCTGATCCGCTGGCTCCGTATACAATTCAGACTGTTTTGTAACGCTCGACACTTTCAGCCTCTCCGCGACAGCGAACGGATCACCTCGCTCGAATTTTCACGGGGAACGGGTAGAAAGTTTTCCAGCGGCCTTGCATCGGCGAAGAGGAGGCCGAGATGAACCGCGGCGGACGTCGATGAATCGTTTCGGTCGGAGGGAAGACCTCGAGGTTTTCCACTGGCGAGGGTGGCCGCCCCGAGTTATTCGCGAAGGGAGATTACGTCTTGGGATGCTCCGGACGCAGAAAGAAGAACGCCTCGCGGGGAGAAGTTGCTTTCCCTGGTAATAGCGAGCAATCGCGAAAAGTTGAGGGCGCCAGGAAGCTTCTAACCAATTTGCAGAATCAACCCTCGTTCCGCCTTGTCAGTGTAAAACGTTCCCGGGTGGAATTTCACGCGGCGTTGGCGGTGAAGTGATTAAAATCGCGAAAGTCTCGGGAGGTACTCACTGTGAAACCTGGCCCCTCTCGTCGACAGGACCTGATGCAGCCGCTGAAGAGTTTCTTTGGTGGCTTTCTCATGTTTGTCACGTGCCCTCGCCTGCAATCTCACCTCCATGTCCGCGGAGCAGCAGACCTCCCCGCCGCTCCTCACGCTGCCGCATATTTTCAGCTCCTTTGCTGAAAAAGTCAACGGGAAAGCAGATTAAAACGCTTCGCTCTTTGCACAGCTGAGCCTCCAGGGAATCGAGCTTTGCATCTTTCGCGAGCCAGCCCTTAAACTCTTCCCTAAACGTCCGCAATTAACGCACGGTACTCGAGACACTGCCCTCTGTAAAAATTACTACGGGCAATAGAGTGGATAGTTATCGAAAAATAAATCGCCGCTGTAGATACATAGATGCGCCACGGTCTGACTAATTCGTTCCTACTCCCCTTTCAATTCCTTCCCTTCCCTCCGAGGGAAACCTATTTCACGGGAGCAAATGAAGATCGTAGTCAGCGATGATCTCGAAAAATTGATTCCCCGACCGAGCGAAAGCTTTCCCTCGTCGGGGAAATTGAATTTTCCGTGGCTGGGAGAGAGTGCCACGAAGCGGATGCGTTCTCGCGCGAATTTCGTCGAAATTGCTCCAGTCGTTTCGTATAAGTCGGCGAACCCGAGCATTTTCGCGATCAAACAGAGTTCGTGACTCCCGTTTCCGAATGGAGATCTGTTGGACTCGGTGCTTGGAGGTCTACGGTGGTTAATTTCTTGAATGACGAGTAGGAATCGGTGAAAGGGACTCGGATAATGCTAGACGACTGAGTTGGATGCGTTTAAAAAGTTAAATTCGCGGTGGATTGTTGCCGCGAGCCGGGGGAATTCGATTGAGCGAGCAAGAAGATCGACCGGAAATGGGTAGCAGCAGGGGACAAGGCGCTTCCCTCGGAAGCGGAGCGACTGTTGCGATCGACTTGGTCGTGTTTGAAGAAGGACATAGTCGCGAACAACGGGCAAAACTTTCTCCGGAGTTCCGTAAATGTAATTTAGTTTTGAGAATCGGAGAAGCGACAGCAGTGTACACAAAGCCGAGCGGGGGGATTGGAAGTCGCGTTGTTTCGCTTCCCTCGGAGGAACGAGAGCGGTCTAAGTTTCCATGGAAATTAAATTTTCTCCGTGAAATCGGGTAAACCGGAGAGAACTGGATTCTCGGGTAACATGATTATTAGACTAACCGCGAATTTTTCATCAATCTCCTTGCACGTTTCCGAGGTAGGAGAAGTACCCATACAGCACACTTCGTTGCAGCTGTATTGCAGGAACGTTGCTGCAATATTGCGTTGTTGCAGGCTGCATTGCAATATTGTAGGAACGTTCCTGCAATATTGCTGAGCATTATTGGAGTGGCAAGGATCCTACAATATTGCAGCAATATTGCAAGAATGTTGCCGTGCAATGTTCCAGTGGCAACGATCCTACAATATTTCGGCAATATTGCGCGCACATCGACGTGCAATGTTCCAGTGGCAACGATGCTACAATATTTCGGCAATATTGCGCGCACATCGACGTGCAATGTTCCAGTGGCAACGATCCTACAATATTTCGGCAGTATTGCGCGCACATTGACGTGCAATGTTTCACTGGCAACGATCCTACAATATTGCCGTGCATTATTGCAGTGGCAATGATCCTACAATATTGCAGCAATATTGCAGTGGCAATGATCCTACAATATTGCAGCAATATTGCGCGCACATCGACGTGCAATGTTCCAGTGGCAACGATCCAGCAAAATTGCCTACATATTTTAGTTGGATTTTAAAACAGCACATTGCTGAATCCCGTCCATTGCGCCACAAAAAATATAAAACGAAAGGAAAAAAACTTAAATGTACCCGTATTATTATTATTATTATTATTATATTGCCGTGCAATATTTGTAGTGGAAAGATTGCAATCTCGCACCGCAATATTTCCGAAGAGTTGCAGGATCATTGCCACAATTTTGTCGTTTCGTTGCAGAATCATTGCCGGAACGTTGCAGGACTACATGTTTGCAATGCTGCCGCAACATTGCAAAAATTCACACCTGCGATATTGCGAAGGCGGACGTAGGGCTGAACCTGCAACGTCTCTGCAATGTTATGATGCAACATTGCAGTATTGCAGAGGCGTTGCTGCAATGTCATGGTGCTGTGTGGGTAGGGGCATGACGGGGTAGTGAGGGAAGATGGGGTATCTTCCTAAACCCTGATTAAAACATGCTAGGCACGTAACACATACATCATTAGGAGGCCACTGTGTTATAATAGTGTGGTCGCTGGCAAAACCGAGTGGGGGAGCCTGCGTTTTTTAATTATAACTGTGAACCGCTTGCGTGCTGCGTCGATGTTATTTCGTGTGATAAACAGATTTGAAATAAATATATATTTAAGGACGTTAAGTCTATTTTTTTTCTTCTGTGATAATCTTTATTTCATCTATTTTAATGTGGCATTTTCGAAATATGCAACTTTATACGTATTTCGTAAAGCTTAGTAGCCGCTTCGTAACCGATTGTTAGAATGCGTCAGTATATCAGCTATATATCAGAAGTGCTCAATTGTATCGCGATTTAAATGTAGTTTGAATAATCGATTGCACAGGTACAAGTAAGTAGTAAATCAAGTTTCAGCCATGAGTATTTTAATTTCCAACGAACAGGATTAAAATATAATCATAAAAATGGTGGAATTTTTTAATAGCTTTCGTTGGAAAAGCTCTAGATATCCATTAACCTTATGGAACCTGAAATTTGTTGTGCTGTTCTATTTGCTTTGTAGAATAAAATTCACAAGTTATAGTTGCAAATATTTGCAATTCTAAATAATTTTTATACATAATTAAAATAATTCCATCTTCAAAAATGGTGATGTCAGGGGCTAAAACGTGTAATTCATTTTAAATAACGTGGTTGTAAACAATTTTTCTGTACAAAATACAGTTCAAATTCGCTTTCTACATTTTAAGAAACCCCAGAATACGAATTTTGGTTTTAAAAAACCCTTGGAGGCTGAGGTGAAATTTTTAAGCGTGGTGAAACAATGCGGGTGGTGTTTTACAAACAAATAATAAATATCTTCACACAAATAACTGATGATTTATATACAACCTGCGACTTTTGTCTCGCTAAATTGTTATTCCGCAGACCTCGTTACAAACACGTCCAACGCGGACTCCCTCCCTTCGCGACCTCCGCAGCGTTACAATAAGCCGCGTTTCCATAGGTCCGATAATGAGCAGGGAAACGGCACCCTTCGCTTATCGGTTAGTCACCGGCTATATCGCTTATCTGCCAATATTTCCAGTCTGCCGTCTAAGTAAGCTAATTTCCAGCCACTCGGAACTCAGCGTCAAACTCTCCGCGCCCCGGGCTCCGGTCGACCCCTCGGCTGGCTCGTCGCGAACTTTCAAACGCGCCCGTAAAAGTAATCCTGATTCATTTCCGCGGGATTGGCCGCGTCGCCTCCGCCCGCCGTTCCCCCCTCGCCGCGCACCCTTCGCGCGCCATCGGAAAGAGTTAACGAGAAAAGTAATCCGCAACGATTACTCCGTCGCTGATATAAAATAGCCATCCACTGTCTGAGCAACTAATATCACGTGTTTCCGTTCGATCCGGCTGCGGGGCTCGAGAGGAGTCACAGACTATTCGCCGATCATCCAAATATCCGAGGGTGGAACGCGAAGCGGGGACTATAACTATAACCGTTCCAATTCGTCGATTTCCCCCTGGCTAGCCATTTCCATCGACGCAAACCAAATAAAAGTCCTCCGATAAATCGCTGCGCGAACGATCGGGAGAGGCAGCGACGTTCCAGCATTAAAGGCCCCTTGTTAGCAGACACCGAGACGACCCTTGCTCAAGCATTGCAACGCGCAAAGGCTGAGTGCACCCCCACCAGGATGCAACCGTGCACACGTACACGCTGAAAGGGAAGAACGGCGACGGAGTTACGCGGTGCGCCGTTTGTTAGCGTCTTGACGTCGCTAAGACGCCGGGATTTCCGTCGCGACATGCTTCCGTGTCGAGCTACATCCAGCCACGTCCACCGACACCCCCGGCACACAGGATGCCAGCTGCTTTTTCCGTGCTGGCTCCCTCTGTCTCCGACGGGGTTGAGCGAGCGACAGGGAGGGCGGCTCGAGTCGACTGGAATTCTGAAAAACGCGGAGGAGTTACACGCGACGTGGACGACCGTCCGCGATACGCCAAAGAGTCTCCTAGGGCGTCAGCTATCAAAGCTGAAACGCTATAGCGAACGCTTAAAGTGTTTAGGGATTAGCAGTGCCTACGTCAGAAGCAACTCGAGCCCGAGCCGCGTGTTTCATCTGGATACGAATATTCCCGATACGCAAGTGCCCTCTTAGCCGCTAAACATAGATCAGCGCTGCGATCGATTCGATCCGATGTACGTGCACGTGTTCACGTGCGCGGGACGGGCTTAACAGTCGATTAAGTCCGGATTAATCGAGCCGTGGAAGCTTGCGCTTTTTTTTAGACAAAAGGTCAGCCTCCCCTCTCGTCGCCTATCGATTCGTCTCGGAATCCACGCGATCCTTAAAACCGGGGACAGAGGAAGGCGGCGAATGTTCATGGTTAATTTTTCGCCGCAGCTCCGTCAGATCCGGGGCAAAGGGGCGAGCATTCGACGTGGCCGATCAAACTACGGATAATCGAGGAATTATCGAGGATTGTGAAGATAATGAGATAAAGGGACGCGGGCATGTTGGAATTTCATTTGCAGCGCAGTTCGATGTTTGTAACGGCTCGGCCGAAACAAATCATCGAGAATTATTGCCAATTATCGCTGGACAGTTCTCTGGAGATAAAATAATTCAAAGGATAGAGGAGGGAATGCGGTGAAATTCGTGCCTCTGCCCTCGCTACTCCTCTCTGGCAGCTTCTGTGGAAGCTGTAGAAACTCTGACATTTGGTGCGCTGCTCCTGGAGTTGGCCATTAGTCGAATGAATTTTGATTGGAATAAATTTTTATTCGAACGAACTCGAATAAAAAATTCAAATAAAGTGTAGTTATTCGAGAATAACGAATAAATTTTTAGTCGACTAAATTTTTATTCGAGAATAACGAATAAATTTTTAGCCGACTAAATTTTTATTCGAGAATAACGAATAAATTTTTAGTCGACTAAATTTTTATTCGAGAATAACGAATAAATTTTTAGTCGACTAAATTTTTATTCGAATAAATTCTTATTCGTGACGCTCAGTCGCCACGGAGGTCCTTCGAATAACGAATAACGACTAAAAATTTAGTCGACTAAGAACTTATTCGTTATTCTCGAATAACTTCACTTTACTCGAAATTTGTATTCGAGTTCATCGAATAAAAACTTAGTCGACTAAAAATTCATTCGTCAGTCACGAATAGCTTCATTTTATTCGATATTTTTATTCGAGTTCATCGAATAAAAACTTAGTCGACTAAAAATTCATTCGTCAGTCACGAATAGCTTCATTTTATTCGAAATTTTTATTCGAAGGTTACTCGAATAACAATTTAGTCGAATAATGCCCAACTCCGACTATTCCTCGAGTCTCTTACTAGCTTGCTACGCAAACTTTTGCTACAATCCGATCTTCTATCGCGCGCGTTATCAGCGGCCGGACGCAAAACCTGGCAGCGTCGCGGCGCCCTTTGACTGCCATTTAAAAGAGCGTTACGAGCGGAAATTGGGGAATTTCCATTGTAAGTGGATTTTCGCGGAGCGAAGAGCGGCAAGCCCAATCTCACGGCGTATCGCCAGCGAAAGGGTGAGAGAGATTGCGCGCGGCGCTATCGCGGTCGTGAAAAAGGCCAGGGAAATGTTGTTGCCCCCGGGGTGGCTTTTCGCGCGAGATCTCTCCCATCGATTTCCCATTTCCATGATTAACGAGTGGCCATCGTTGCTCCCGGACCTCTGAACTCCTCCATCTCCAATAAACCGGATTCTTTTATTCACGAACGATGTCGTCAGTGTTTGCATCACGTTTCGGGACTGCAGATGAAAATTATAGTATACGTTCCCATCAGAAAGGCGGCCGCGAGCGGAATACAAACAACATCCAGGGAAGTGTCCTTCGGAAACAAGCGGCATCGAAATTCCCCCGGGGTGGGCCAGCGAGATGTTTGCGATCGCGAAGAAGAGTTCTGGGTAGGTCGATCCACGGCCAAGGCGGAAGCGCCTTGGCGAAATTGAAAACAGGGTGGAAATTAATGGGAGTTCGGACGTGGTTGCCAAATATTTGCGTGGCAACCGGCTAGGGAGCATTTCCATAAAGGTGAATCTCCCCCCGGCTGGGTAACCGGAACGCGGCGGCTTGTTTTCCTTGAATCCACTTCGTTCGATTGGAAAAGGGAATTTTCTTGGCGGATAACTCGAGGCGGGAGGGGTAAGTTCGCGGCGTCTCGTGGGGTTGCGCAAGTGGCCCAAATGAGATGAGATAGTCGAGGGCTCGAGCGGGAACCGTTGCCCCGATCGCGTGGTAGGCAATTACGGCGATGATACCCGTAAATTGGGAGTCCGCTTCTATAAACGCTGACGGGCGCTTATGATGCGTGCATTTAATCGACGCTTCCGCTCGCGTGAGCGTTTTGTTCGCGGCGTAGATCTGGATCTCGATGTCGTGAATGTCCGTTCATTGTTCAACCGCCCCGGCGTCTCGTGACTCTGTTACGTGGCCTTCGGATTCCGCCGCTTTCGATCCCTATCGCCGAAAAAGTTCCCTGACATCCACGCGCGCGCCTAGGTCCACGGGGAAGAATAGAGTCGCCGGTCGCGTTGCCGAGCTGTAACACGCCAGTGGTTTCCGCGCATTCACGGTGCCGAATGTTCCCAGGCAATGGGCGAAAGGATCGCAGCAACAAAAAGAAAGAATAACTGCGGGGGGAGAGCGCGAGACGGGGAGGACGATCCCGACCACCCCATCTGCGAAACAGCTCCTCTCCACGGGCTATCCTTTTGTGTTTTCCATTATCTAGAATGACGGCGGCCGGCGTCTGTGTGTGTAAATAGGCAGAATCGACGCACGCGTGCTTTCCAAGCACCGGCCATTATGGGATCCCGCCGCGAATCCCCATTAAATATTTACGAGCAAGCCGAATCGTCGGCAAGTGGCGGGCTCGGGACGCGGTGACGGGGCTTCTTCTTGCGAGCCTCGCCGATCAATTCCGTCGCGTCGTCGATGGGAGCTAGCCTCGTCGCGTCTAGACGAACGTCGCCTGGCTTTCGCAGCTGGGCTTACCGAGAATTCCATCCACTTACCCGCGACCGAATAAAACGCGAATCCAGTTGGATCAAGACGTTCGACGCGTCTGCGGTTCGGTTTTGCCGCGCTAATCGCTTCTAGGTAAGAGTACGCGTGCCCGTTCACAGGATTCCTCTCTGCAGAATTGCCAAGTGTCTGTGGGGACTCTGCGAAGCTACCACCCATACAACATACTTCGTTGCGGGAGTATTGCAGGAACGGTGCTGCAATATTGCGTTGTTGGAGGTTGCATTGCAATATTGCAGAAACGATGCTACAATATTGCTGTGTTAGCTTTGAGTGGCAACGGTCTTGCAATATTGCGTACACGTTGCCACTGCAATGTTCCAGTAGCGACGATCCTACAATATTTCGGCAATGTCGCGCGCACATCGACGTGCAATGTTACAGTGGCAACGATCCTATAATGTTCCTGCAATATTGTGCGCACATCGACGTGCAATGTTTCAGTGGCAACAAGTAGTGAAAATATTGTAGAAACATTATAGCAATATTCTGAAGCAATTATGACTTTGACAAAATTTGTCTAAAGACTGTTTTCCAACCTAATCTAAAATGACATCGGGTGAAAGTTGTAGTCCGTACCGATAGTGTTACAAATCCCTAATAGGGTTTGTCAAATGAGCCTTCGTTTTTGGATAATTTGAGTTTGAAGTTTTGCTAGGTAGGAATATTAGTTCGAATACATAAGCAATCTTATCAATCGGCGGTTGTAGCTGCAGCGATAAAGTGTTCGTCTACGATGCTTACAAAGTCCTCGGTTCGAATCCCCCTGGGAAAAAAATTTTCTATGGGAAAAAGACACATGGGCGTTATACTACTACGATTCTGCCTACACACATTCATGTAGCCGCGTCCCTCACTGCTCGAAACGTTGCGGCGGGACTATTGCTATAAAATCACCGAAACGGTGCATGAATACACTCCTGCAATATTGCATAGGCGGACATAGGAGTGAACCTGGAACTTCTCTGCAATGATGCGATGCAACATTGCAATCTCGCACCGCAATATTATTATTATTATTATTAATAAACGGGGGAACCCTTTAGAATACAAAGATAAATTACAATATAGCACAAAGATTGCCGAAGAGTTATAGGATCATTGCCACAATTTTGCCGTTTCGTTGCAGAATCATTGCCGGAACGTTGCAGGACTACATATTTGCAATGCTGCCATAACTTTGCAAAAATACACTCCTGCAATATTTCTAAGGCGGACATAGGAGTGAACCTGCAACTCTTCTGCAATGTTATGGTGCAACGTTGCAATCTCGCACCGCAATATTATTATTATTATTATTATTAGTAATAAACGGGGAACCCTTTAGAATACAAAAATAAATTACAATATAGCACAAAAATTGCCGAAGAGTTGCAGGATCATTGCCACAATTTTGCCGTTTCGTTGCAGAATCATTGCCGGAACGTTGCAGGACTACATATTTGCAATGCTGCCGTAACTTTGCAAAAATACACTCCTGCAATATTTCTAAGGCGGACATAGGAGTGAACCTACAACATTTCTGCAATGACGCGATGCAACATTGCAATCTCGCACCGCAATATTATTATTATTATTATTATTAATAAACCGGGGAACCCTTTAGAATACAAAGATAAATTACAATATAGCACAAAAATTGCCGAAGAGTTGCAGGATCATTGCCACAATTTTGCCGTTTCGTTGCAGAATCATTGCCGGAACGTTGCAGGACTACATATTTGCAATGCTGCCGTAACTTTGCAAAAATACACTCCTGCAATATTGCTAAGTCGGACATAGGAGTGAACCTGCATCTTCTCTGCAATGTTATGGTGCAACGTTGCAATCTTGCACCGCAATATTGCAGAGACGTTGCTGCAATGTTATGGTGCTGTGTTGGCAATAGCGCGCTAATTCTAAGCGCGAATAGTATACAACCAACGGGTGACAAATGGCTTGAGAATAGACACGCGCACCCTCACCCTGGAAGCGATCAGGGCAGCAGTACCCAACTGTAGAAACTCGTCACGGCGTTTGTCGCCCCCTGGTCAACAGCCTGTCTTTGCGAGCGAAGCGGTCGGAGCGCGTAACGTCCACGGGTGCAGGCACAGAGGAACCGAACGCGCGATTTTATCGATCGTTCGACCCCGCAGAGCGAGCGTGTGCCCGCGACAAAGGGCTCGAGCCGTCTAAAGTGGGACTGGCTGGCTATTGTAGCAACGTAACACGGCGATGGGCGCAAGTTATGGTTTACAGGCTCGGCAACACCGGCCCCGTCAGCGAAATTAACGATCATGATAATTGTGCCAGCGTGAAGAAAGGGGGGATCCTGACACGCTCGACGCTCGCGAGACCTAGCCCAGACCGGCTCTTGTTCTTCAACCCCTGCGTACGCGCGCAAACACCATCCACTCCCCCTTTGGCGTCCGCCACACGTACGGCTGGCACCGCCGACACATACAGGGTGTCCTCGCGCGGTGTGTTCGCCGGCACCGTGGAACAGAGGCACCCCCGGCTGAAAATCGAGACTCCGTCGCGCGCGGGCGGAGGGGAAGGAGACGCTCGTCTGCGCGAGGATCGAGTGGATTCGGGCTGAGGATTCCGGGGTCTGATTTCGAATCGAATCCAGCTGGAAACGGGGCACGGAACGAGCTGACCGCGACGCGCGAGGCGTCGAGTTCGAGATGAGTTCGGGATTTATGGTCCTCGAGCACACCTCGATCGCAGGGGTGGAAGTCGCAACTGCATCCAGGCACGTGGACGTATATGCTTTTAGGTAGCTGGGAAAACAAGGAAAGTTTCTGTTCCATCGACGGCAGCCGCAGCGCGTTGCAGCGGATTTAGGGTGTTTTAGGGGGGCGAGGCTTAGGGGATGGGGTGAGAAGACATAGGGTTGCTAGGAGACACCCTCTTCCACATGTTATATTGCATTACCCCTCGTAGGGGACGGTGGATTGGGTTGCACGAGAGCTGGCAGCCAGTTCGACTGGGGGTGTCTGCGTAGAAAATGACAAACCTATCCTTGGCTGCACACCGCCACCTTTCCTTCGCCTTTCCCTCGAGCTGTACCGCCAGCAAACCGTCGCAAACGACGCGATCCTTCTTGCCAGGGGCGCTGGTCAACGGCTACTCTGCACGAGCAAGCCCCGCAGCGCTTCGCACCACGATCGACCTGTTTAGCCTCGTGTCGCGCGATTTTAGGGGCCGCGGGCAGCGACGCGTGAAAGCGTGCTCGAGGACGCGGGAGAAATTGGGATGTTGGAGTTTAAATATTCCTGCGCGGAGCAACGTCCGGGGGACATCGCTCGCCTGGGGGATCCTCCTCACCGAGGACAGAAGAACTCCGGGCAATCTCTGCTGTTCACTCTACCGGGCAGATTAAACCTCGCGTACAATGCTCAACGATCGTAAGAAGATTCTTAATTGCCGAGACATTCGTGCCCAGGGGTCCGAGGGGCAGCGGGGGAAGGGCGGACAAAAGGTGGCGAAAATGGAGAGGCAGTCGGTCTAACAGGTGGTCCATAAAATAGCTAAGCTTCCAATAAGCCTCTTGTGGCCCGCACCCCTCGGAACCAGAGCACATTCGACGGCACCTGCGCTAATTAATCGCTCCCCTCCCTCACTCCCCTTGTTTTTCCATCGTAATTTCATTTTCCGTCGGCTAGACGTCCGCGGAACTTTGGTGATCGCTCGACTTCCTAGCCCCGGTTCGAAGAACAGAGGGCTGGTGTTCTCGGACCACCGTGCCAGACACTTTTCCCTATTCTTTTTATTGCTCTCCCCCTCTCTCTCTCTCTCTCTCTCTCCCTGTTCCCGGAAGAGCGAGGCAACGAGACAGTCGGTTTAAACGTCCGCGCTGGTTCACCATTCATTTGTATTCACGTCAGCCACGGGGTTTCGTATTCGTGGAGGAATCGGCCCTCGTAAACCAACGACCGCCGGGGGAATCATTATAATTTAGTTAGTCGCACATGCGTGGCCTCGTATCGCGGTAGGGCATAACGTTCCCGGTCCGAAAAAGAATGTGCCGTCTTTTCACCTGGCCGTCGCATACAAATCGCCGGCGAGAACCGGTCGCGCGATTCCCCGCACGTATTACACCGCAGGAAAAATGAAAAGCAACCGACGATTATATCCCATAATCGCTGTACGCCTGTGTTCCATAAGGTATCCGCAACGGAGCTGTGTAACCATGGGTCGAACGCCCGTGTACTCGCGGGGACTTATTTTCGTCTTCAATGAAACGACAGGCCTCCTCTCGTCGATGCCCGGCAGTTTATGGCCGATTTCAATGAGGACGCAGACAGGGTAAAAGACCCAATACGTGGACACGTCCCAGTAGCTGGACACTGGTGCAAAAATAATGATTAATACATTTAATATTCGCTTTATTCAAAACAGAACTATTTTATTAAATTATTCAAATATTTAGTAAAATATATTCATATATATATTTGACGAAATATTTGAATAATTTAATAAAATAGTTCTTTTGCACCAGTGTCCAGCTACTGGGACGTGTCCACGTATTGGGTCTTTTACCTACACCGCGGGAATATTCAGATCGCTGGTTTTGTTCGCTGGAAACGGCGACGGCAGTTGAACACTGCAATTTCGGGGTGCTAGGGTGTGAGCTACCTTTTTGGTGTTGAAACGGCTGAGGGAGATGGCTTGGATAGGTGAAACGTAGTTGCAGAGATACTTAAGGTCGCTAGGTGGAGACGCCGTGACTGCGGTGGTGGAAATGTAATACGTGCGGCGAGGAATTGGTATTGCGGTCTTTAGGAACAGGATGCTCGTAGTTAAGAAAAAGGGAGGAATCTAGGGCTGGTTGACCAGCAGTTGACGTCTTGTTTATGAGAGATTCTTGAGTGAATGATTGTGGACGAGATTTCTAGTAGGTGGATGTAAAAGTTTGTTCTGGTATATTACGAGGAATAATTGTATTGCTAGAGAAAATGTAATAAGAGTCTGGACACGAGAAGGCCACTTTTTGATTGGTCCGCCATTTTTTATCGAAATCCTGCGAGAGAGAAAAGGATATACACCATTTCACTGTTAACCACTCTTAACAACTCTTATGTTTATGGCGGTGTTTTACTATAAAATTTTTTTTTAAATATAATTTCGACCGTAATAATTAGTATAACTGATTTCGGCGCACAGGTTCAGTCAATTTTAAATCATTAAAACACAAGCTATTTAGCAATAGATAATAAAAGCTTTCGACGTTTCGATCTTGATTTAGATCTTCCTCAGGAAAGTTACGAAAAATTATAAAATATTGCTTTTGCTGTTTGAATTAAGTCAACGTGTTTCTGTAACACGTGTGTATTTTACTATCTATTAATCTTATTATTTTACTATCTATAAATCTGAAAATGTGCATTTGGGTTTTTGATTGACCCGTCATTTTTCATCTATTCTCCCTGATTTTTAAATCTGTCAATTATACCAAGATATAAAGTAAAAAGATGAAGACATAAAGTAAAAAACCAAATCTTGCGTTCTATTTGATATATGTTATTTTATTATACTTTAAAATACATTTTAAAATAAATTTTCAAATACTGCCATAAACGTAAGAGTTGTTAAGAGTCGTTAAGAGTGAAATGGTGTAGGTTGGATGTACCAGTAATTGAACACGTTCCAGTGAATGGACATTTTTTATTAAAATGAGTAAAATATGTAATTAAAATAAGCAACTAATTAATCAGAGACTTCTTCTAGTTTCTTGTTTCACATCCAAACAATTTTTGCAACCCGTGGAATCAATCGCGCTGCAAACATAATTTTATAAAAGTGTTCATTCATTAGCCTTAAGTGTTCATTTATTGGTGCGTTTACCTTATATCTCTTTTTCTCGTGGGATTTCGATCAAACATAGCGGACAGTGGCTCGTGCCCAGACTCTTACTATAGTGTCTCTAATTTATACAATTCGGAAAAGAGTATGCTCGGAAAATCGGCATTGAGGGAATTGGTAACGCGACTGGCCGATAAGTACACAACAACCCCGCAAATCTTAAGTTCCAGTCCCGTCGCCCGAGGCAATCTTTCTCACCCACAGAATGGTAATCCTCGACATCTTATGGCTGATTTCTTCATCTTCAGTAATCTTCCGGTCAATTACGACCAATTGGCGTAGAGCATTTAAATGTTCCAAACCAATAGAATCCTATCATTTAGCAGTTATGTTTAACATAACTTTAACTGGAAGATTACTGAAGGTGAAGAAATCGGCCGTTAGTCGAACAACCGAACGGAAGCGTCATAGGCCGCCACCTCTCGATTGTTTGTCAGACGCCACGGGCTCCCGCAGCCCGATCGACCTGTCTATAATAAACGTCGAACGCTGGCAGGGGTTCGCATGAACCGACCTGGAATTCCCTCGCGTCAGCTCCTCTCACGAAAGGGGAGCGCGTGAATTGTGATTCGTATACCACGTCACGCGGGCCACACGACTCAGGATCAACATCCTGTCCAGGAAGAAGGGGTTCGCTGACCACCGCCGTTGTGTTTAGAAAAGCGCGCCGGACGTTGTTGTCCGTTGGTCAGTGCACCCGCGACGTTGGCACAGCCGCCGCTCTAAACTTGGAGCCCGACGATAAACACAGGCATATTTTCCGCTTTGTAAACTCCGCGCGAGGGACCAGCCAGTTGGGGAGGCTTTTATTTGAACGTAGGTGGAGGCTCCCATTGTTCCGGAGGTCGCCGAGTGACTCCGCGCGCGGCCACCCTTCGCGTGCTTGTAATTACTCGCTCCGAGGCGATTCCTTTCTACAAACCTCGCGTCCTGAAATTCTATCTACATACTAACTATTCCCACCCCGTTTAAGGCGGCAACTGACGGCTGGAATCTTCATCGCCCCCTTGAATCCTCTGCGCCCTCAGAAACTACCGAACCCTTCCACCCCGGCAATCTTCCCTGCCAAAACAGTCGATCCTTAGAAACTTCCGACCACGCTTCTCCAATTGCTTCAATTTTCCCCATAACGCCTGAATCAGGGCACACTCGCGCGACATACGGCCGGATCGACGCTGCCCAACGAAACGCCGGGGTCAGGGGTGTTAATATTTCATCCTGTATCTTGAACGCCCCTGCGCCGAGCAAACACGCGCACGCACGTGGCCAGAGTATATTTATTTTATCCGACCCTCGTATGTCAGTAACGAGCACCATGTCGCCCGAAAGTGTTGCCGGGAACGTTACGTGTATTTGCTTTCGGTGGCCGGTTGAACGAAAGCCGCGGGAGGAAGCCTTCTCACCCTTAAATATTCCGGCCTAGAAATAGATCCGATGCCGACGATCCGAATCCGGCGCAAAGTGCATGTCGTGTCTATCGCTAGATTATCTGACGATCTGCAAACCTGTCAGCTGATAAGAAATTCATTTCGACGTCTCTTCCGGAAGCTGAATAGCTGCGGAGCCTAGAATCTGGAACCTATCGAATTCCATAAATGGATTCTGATGGGAAACACGGATTTCCATCGTGACGTGACAGTATTAGGCCATCTTGATTCGAGATCACCAGCGAATCGAAGACAGAGCAAGCTGTCAGCGGGCGTCACGCGATTCAACTGGGTTATCGACGAACAGCGAATGCTAGAATAACCAGCGGAAGTGACGACGCGATTAAACAGCCGCGCGCTTAAATTCGATACTCTCTCGATACTCCTCGATTGTTCGAATCGGTGATCGTCGACCCCGGTCCCTCATTCACACAACTCGGGACTGCATTGCTGCTCTGATAAAAGCTGGGCGTGTAGGGGAAAGCGGGGTAATTCCGGCCACATAAGCAGTAAATGCTATAGAATTTGAACAAGTTACACATTTGTTATTTTTTTTATATTAATTGATAGTTAAAGAATTTTTTTAAAATATAATTTCGACCGTAATAATTAGTATGATTATTTGATAGTTTGAAGTGTCTAGTTTGTATTAATATGACCGAGAAAGCATAAATACCCCACTAGTGGGGTAATTCCGGCCATGATTTTTCTTTATAAAAGAGCTAGGAAAACTGTTAAATTAATAAAAAATTGTATTATTTTTTATTGTAAAATTAATTGGTGCATATATCAGAAATATATTCTTCAGGGGTATCCCATCCTGAACATTCTTCATGTGCCCATTGACCACATACTGTGCACCGGAACCACATTCCATCATATTTTCCGAATTCTTTGCAAAAGGAGCACATATCGTGTCCTACTTTTTTGTAAAAAATATCTGAATTGTACATGGCATCTACGCCAGAAAAAAAAACAATGTTAAAAGCTGCCTGGAATTCTCCATCATTTTTGGCCGGTATTACCCCACACCTCATGTTCAGATATTTGAAGTAATACACTGAATTGAATTTACATATCACCAAAAACCAAATGTGAGTTTGAAAGTAGAAACATTCCTTTATTTAATGAGATTAATATTAATAATTCATATCTATTCCATGTACTAACTTAGCTTGCTTAACAGTCGGCCACCGTCATAAGATTACGGTGCGAAATAAATATTCCCGGATTTTGTTTAAACAAAGACTGCTATCGTCTCGAAAATCATGAATATTAGCTCGCTGCATCATTTACAGGTGGTAATACCATACAGAGTCGAGTTACCTGGTTTTTATTTAAAGAAATCGAAGTGGCCGGAATTATCCGCTGGCCGGAATTACCCCGCTTTCCCCTATTATGCTTAATACAGGAAACGGAGCAGATAGAGGCTATCGATAATCACTGGTTCTTTCCGTCACTTCCTGGCTTCGCGAATCGAGTCGCCTGATATCCGAGAAGCAAATCTGTAACTATATCGCATTCTCCGAAGCTGCGAATGAAATCGAGGCGGTAACTTCATCGCCACTGTTATCGCGCATCGTCTACCCTGGATATGACTCAATCCTTCGACGATCCCTCCAACCTCTCCACATCCGACCATCCCCTGATTCCCTCTCGAAGATCCCGTGTCTCAGGCGCGGCGACATCGGATGCTATTACTTCCCTGTCTTTCCACGCAGATATCATCTCCCTGGCCGCAGATACTATCGTCGAGCTGGGAAATCGACGCGATGGCGGACAATGGCAGGGGTTAATGGCGTTGTAACCTCGCCCGCTTCGAACGCCGCTGCAGCGATTGCAAGCCTTCGACTGCAACCTGCGTTTGGGCCGCTGATGTAAGAGCTGCTGGTATAATCCTGAATTTCAGAGCAACAGCGAGTCTCTTGGATCAGTCGTAACATCGCGACGGAATTAAGCCGCGAAATTAAGCTGGTTCTTTAAATTCCCCTGGCATTGAACTTGAGACATCAACCCCCAAGCTTGAAATTAACGAACAGAAATTCCGCGGAATAACGGGGGACCACTTAATTGCTGAACGAGTAGGATTATGCAAATGTGCGCGTCAGTTACACCCACGCTCGTCGCGGCAGCTCGTTTCACGGATTACGGCGTCACCTTGGAGCGCTTGGGTCATCGCCCAAAAGTATCCCGCAGTTGGTTTTTCTAACCTTTGTCAACCACCCTCGCGAAACTTCCAACGGCGTGCGACGAATTATCGGGGAAATTAACGCGCCGCTGCACGCGCCGCGATTTCCATTCGGTTTTCAGTGATCCGCGACGCGCTTTTTCCAGCGACGACAGAGATTGAGCGGTAAAAACTGGCGTATAAATCTGCCACGCGTCGCGCGAACAGAGATGTGTCTGCCTATAAATACTTGTACGCTACAATGACTTCAAATGGATCGTTCCCGGCGAGTGTAAGCGTTTCACGCGATCGAGTGCAGCGAAACGGGGGCGACTCCTCGCTCGTGCGAGACACGACGGGTCTCCTCGTCGAACGCGACTGTACGCGTCGCAATCGAATAACCAATTAATCTACCAGGGAATCGAGAGTTACTCTTCTTCGGAGCTCCGGGGAAGACGGGAGGGAAATGTGGCTCGTTCGTGTAACGAGCGATTCCTGATCGATCTATGGTTCCTCTAGTAGGCAATTTGTGTGATTGAAACGAATTGCAATTTGAGTTGCGTCTCCGTGCGGGTAATTGAATCGTATTCTGCCCGCCTTAGTTGATAGGTTCTATCTAGCAGTTTTTCATTTTTTGAAGTAAGGTAAAGGACCCAATTACTGGCAGCCAACTCAATTACTGACGCCTTAAGCGATTTTACTTAAACGTTTATTTATTCGTAATTTTAAGTAAAATAGCTTAAGGTGACAGTAATTGGGTTGGCTGCCAGTAATTGGGTCCTTTACCCTATGTTGAAGTATTTGATGTTCCACGCGACTTTTACCTTTTAAGTAAGGTTTGAAAACTGTACGTGCTTCGGGGAGATTTATAAACTGTTTAATGTATTTAATTTAACTACTTTCAAAATGGTTAAAATATCTTATCTAAAACGATTGATTAATTGGTACGTTAACCCTTCGGGGTCACACGGGGTGTATTGTACCCCAAGAGCAATTTTCGATTTGAAACGTCGCACCTTTGTGTCTTCCAAAGGGGATTTATCACAAAAAGAAAATAAAAAAATTAAAAATGGGGTTTTTCATACAACCATGGAAAATTGATGATTTTCAACTACAAATTTTATCATATGAAAATTTACATTTCTAGAAAAAGACTATTAGACCATGATTGTATAAGTATTACGAATGCAGAATTATCATTGAAAATTTAAAAGATTCACAAATGCGAAAATGGTAACTGAAAAAATGACGCTGGGGTACAGTGAACCCCGTGTGACCAATTTGTGATTATAAGAAGGTGTGACCACGAAGGGTTAATAATAGATTCCCTACCGGTGTATTTATTACAAAAAATTGTATTTGGCTATTACGAAATAATGACAAAATGTCTTAAGGGGACCTTCCGGTCTAAAAGTCGATTTTTTTTATTTCATTTTTCGAATGTCCAACCTTTTATGAATACGTGTTTAAAAAGATTTGTTGAAATTTTTAAAATTTCGGCTATTTCAATAACCGGCCACTCGGCGCCCACGCAAAACTTTAAACGCGTTTTTCTCGAAACAGTGTTCTCAAAACGGTGGCACTCTAAAAATTGTGTACCTATCTCTAAAAATTTCGACTGAAACTTTTTTTATTTTGAAGAATACTTCAAAGTAAATGATAAAACTTCAGTTCTCTGGGTTGTTTCAAAATGCTAGATAGGACACTTTAACTAAAGAGAGCAGTATTTTTGACTAACAAGGGAAATTAGACAAGCCGAAAATTTAGAGAATTATGCAACTCTGTATACAATTTCTTTTCGATATCTCTCACTATTCTCGAGACATTCCACAAACAAGAAAATCCTGCATTTTTCTCAAGTTTCACCCTCTAAAATCACACTATGCCACCAACTAAAAATAAATTTGTCTTACAGACGAACTACATACTGTACTCGCACACCAATTTGCATAATTTTCTGAATTTTCAGTTTGCCGAACTTCCTTTGCGAGAAACTACTTAGCGATAATCTTTCTCTGTACCTAGATGTTGGAAGAAAAGCTAGAAAAAGTTGAATTACGTGGTCCCCTATCTCGCGACACTTTTAATCACCAGAGAGATATCAGATTGGATCGAGTATAGAAAACTACTCATTCCTCGAACTCCGATAACGAGCGACGTTTAACTAACTTCTCCGCGAGATAATCACCATTTCCTTTCTCCTTCTTTCCCGCTCACCCGTCCCCTTGCAACGACGATTGTTCAATATGCTACAAAAGCGTTCCCCGATAAATCAGTTTCATAGGTCTGGGCCCGGCTGGAGATTTACGGCTCGCGATTTTTTCGGCGCGAGTATCTCGGCGCAGAACCGTAGCCGAGCAACTGCCATAAAACTGCAGCCGAGATACTCGCGGATTCTCTCTTCCCCCTCACCTCCGCCATCCCATTTCCCATTCTATGAAATGTGCTTCGACGGAACAGCTCCCCGCGTCGTGTCACCTATCGCCTCAGGAATTGCTTTCGGAACGTATAGCTCCGCTATTTTGTTTGGAATCGCTTTGATGTCAATCGATGCTGGAGATCATTAACCTACTCCAACCTCTTCTTGCGATTTAAAGCTTGGGCGTAGCGCTGGGTCTTCGCGCAAGTTGGCGCTCCAGTTCCTAAGCTTCTGACAGAATATTGCGCTTTCTCACGGGGCCACCGTTGGAAACCTTTACGTCTTTTCGTAAGTTAGCCAATTTCTGTCTTATAAAAGAACAAACTGAAATAAATATTCCCAACTACCCACGACGGAGATTAAGAGCCGCTCCGTGCAGAACCAGATTTACCTTTCAAGGCTGAATATTTGGTGGGTCCTCGGTTAAATAAAAAAAATGAAATGACGCTAATTTGATTTTTTATAATAATATTCGTATAATCTAAATAAGAATTTAATTTCAAAATTAACCTTAAATATCAAAACTAAACATAAGATTACCATAAATAAATATTAAAGATACAAGTTAATAAAGATAATATAAAAAAATGCTAATTCTTCGAAGAAAATATTTAGAATAAGGGCCCCCAGCTAAACGAGGCCCTAGGCTTCAGCCTTGTTAGCCTATAAGATAAACCCAGCACTGGCTCCGTGTTTCCCTAATTTTCTTAGTCACCTCAAAGTACACTACGGTTGCAGAGGGCCTAAAAATGAAAACAAAGCGGGTGGTCTGGCGAGCAACGACACAGAAGCTTCCCAGACGAAGGAATTCAACTTCCCTGCCACGTGGTGCTCCCTCCAGTTCCCCTTTCCCTCCCCGTCGATTGAAAGTTCAATTTACATGTGCGAGCAGTTTCGCGAGTTGCCCGGAAGCGAGACGGTGGCCTGGCATCCGGCGCGGCTCATTGTCGTCGAGTTTTCGAGCGGAGGAGCTCGTTCCGAGGCGGTGAAAACGATGAGATCACTGGCGTTTGCTGTTGTGAATCATCGTCTGCCACAGGGACGAACATAGCGCGGTGAGTCTGTCGCCGTTGTGGCGGATTCCGCGGACCAGGGGTGGAAAGCAGGCGAGAGGGTTCCGCGTGGGTTCGGCTGATTGGAAGCAACTATGTACCCGCAAATCTCGAGGGTATCGGGAGGCACGCTCGCGTTGCTCGCGACTGCCGCTCGCGATGCGGAAAGGGATCAGACAGGGGGTGTCGGGACGTGCAGTGGAGAAAGTGGCAAGGCTTCCAACAGCTTCGATTACGTCTTCCACCCTCGCCGAGGATACAGACGTTTTCAGTCGATTAGGGATTAAACCCATCGAGCCGTGGAAAACTCGCTAACCGCCTCGCTTCCTCCCCCTGGCTCGATCGCGTGTTTATCGTGGACGTCCACTCCGGGGAGGATGCCCGGGTGGCACGCGAGCGCGATCGCTTGGACGTTTGATCGTTCGATCAAGGCGAGCGTAAGGAGTCCTTGGGAAACTCGGGCTTGCGTTTTTCGACGATTGACATAATGGGCCGAGGGGAATAGGGCGGAGGCAGGGGAACGGCGCCGGGCAATCTTCCAATTTCGCTCCAATCAGCCGGGACATGTCCTGCTGCATCGAGCTGCGTCTTCATTCAGCCGCTCAAGTGTTACTCGCGCGTCCATTATTCGCACGCACCGCGCCTCTTCGCGGATGTAACGATGAACGCTGATAAGAACGTTTAATTCGCGGAGGCTGGATATTCGTCGGGCAGCCTGGATAGTTGTCCCACGGACAGTCGTTATCCTCCCAGAAGTTTGTTCCACGAAACGGAATTTTCGCTTCATCGTTTTAAGGGGATATAGGACTATTGAACGACTGCAATTGACGGCTTGTTGTCGGTTGGATTGGTTAGATACCAAATAATCTCAATACCGGCACTTTTCACAGGGTTTTGTGTACGCTTTTACAAGTAATGTAAAATAAAAAATTGTCAGAATGTTAAAAAGTATTTCAGTTATTTGACGCTAAAGATGGTCCCAACCAATCATCTAAAAGCAAAATGCTTTGGGGTGAGTAATTTCTACACGAATAGTTATCGTGTGAAATTTTGCTGGGCGAATTTAAACAAAAATTGTGAAAGTTTTACACGAATCAATTTTTCCCCCACATTTTTATGGGGAAAAAACGTCTTTAATCGGTTATAAAATGTTTTACAAACATCCAATGTTGATGCGCAAATTCCACACTATAGAGAAAGGTATAATTTCTTAGGTTAAAATTTTAAGTGAACATATTCATTCGTTCAAGAGTTACGATGTACGCCGTATTTGAAAATGTAGTTTGGAGGAAAAACGGCTTCAAAGTTAAGTCCCATGTGCGCCAATACCATTCTGCGAGGCCGTTACTCGACGGTGCACTCAATTACGTTCAGCGCTATAATTTCCATGATTAATCGAATTTCCTCGCAATACATTGTTGTAAATGTTCACAAATCATGGTACTTTCAGAATTAATAATAATAAAAAAATCGATTTTTCGAGATTTCAGTAGTCCTATACCTAGGGTTGCCACCTTTTCTACAGGAAAATAAAGTACAAAAAAAAGTACGCTCGTAAAAACTAAAAGTACGTTTTAATCTTATTAGTTTCTATTTTTTCCAAACATATTTTTTATTGCTTTAGCATTACAGAGCAAGTTTTTATCATTTTTATAAAGATTTATATACATAAATTTACGTGTAATAACGTAAGATACTTTATTTTAAAGTACGAGTGGCAACCCTACCTATACCCCCCTAAAGGCCAGCACAACACACCGGCGAAATTATTACAAGTACGTAATCCGCCCCCTGCCTCGATAATTATATTTAAAGAAACCAGAAACCGTCGATCCCTTGGACTTGGAATCTCAACTACGATAACTATTAACTCTCGCGAGCTTTCAAGTACCTAGTCGCGAGGACGCCCGCTCCAAATCTTACCGCCCAAAGTTTCTCCATCGAGTCGAAGGGGCCGAAGAGACGTGGAGCAGAGTTACGCGTCCGCGAGGAAGCGTATCGATCGCGTGGTTCGCGTGAGGAAGTGGCCGCGGGGGTGAAAAGCAAGAAAGAAGGGGAGCGACTAGCATAATTCGAAAACCCTCCGAATTCCGCCGATGGTTATCCGGTAGGATCGAGCTAGACCACCGCGGGCCGAGGATGGAAGAATTGGACGTGGAAAAACCGACAGGGGAACCACTATCGAGCCTCGTCCACTTCCCCGAGAAGGGGGAGCGATTATTGAACGCGGTATCTCGCGAGTGGATGTTGAAATAAAAAGAAGAATAGGGGAGAAAGCCGAGCTATAACGATAATAGCAGACGTTAATAACGCCAGCGGATCCTCGAGGATGGAGGAGACTGGCACGCATGTGAGCCAGGATAAAGCAGGAAAGACGAGCCACGAAACTCCATGAAACTCTTCCACGAGGCTTATCTCGCTAATGAGGCTTCACCATCTGACCATAGATTGCCTCTTTTTATTTCCGAACCCACGCGTGCTGCGGGCCCACCAACGCGACATTGCGCCATGCTTTAAGCGTCCATTGTCCGAGAACCGAGATGCTAATTCCGACGCTTAACGTTCCAGTAGATACTTTCCTCGTTACTCGACTAATTCTCTAAATTCCAGATCTACGTAGACAGCCGAAAGCTAGTGGTCGCACAATATTTCAGGAACCCGCCAGACGTAGCTACATAGAAAATACTAGACGCAATGGACGAGCAAAAAATCGCGCTCTCTGGTTTCGAGGGGGCAACTCGATCGCGTCGGCTGAGCGCGGAACCAACCCTCCTCGACAGTGTCTACCTTCTCGGACGAGCAGACGTCCCTTTTGCTCCCCGCTCCGCGGCAACGCGGTGGAGGGAGTTGCAGGGCTCGGTCCATGCAGCATGTGTTCGTATCACCTGCCCCAGCAGTTGCCAGCCCAGTTGCAGCTGCAGGCGGGCGCGTGTGCAACGATACACGAACAAAAAGACCGGGCAGGAATCCGGCCGAGGTTTCGGTACGTAACTGGAATGCATGGAGAGGCGAGGAGCAAGGAGAGCGGGGCGGAGGAGGAAGCGAAAGAATCGAGCGAGATTATCGTGGGCCTTCTTTCCTGGCCGCGGCCGAGCGCGGTTAATCTCGCGGGGATCTCCTCGGCCGAGCAAACTTGGGAGTACATGTTGCGAGCTCGAGAGATTTTTACTGGACTTTCAATTTCTCACGCGCTGTTCCAGAGGAAGCTTGGAGAGCATCGGAGGCTTCGAGCTTTGCGAAACAGCTGAGAAATGAAGTGCCTAAGGTCGTGTTCAGATTTATTGGCCGGTGAGTTTCGTGAGGGGTATTCTCCCACCACCCGCTGCTTGCCTGCGTGCTCCTTTTCTTTAGCTTCTCACCAAGAACCTAAGCAACTTTAACTGCCAATCCACGATCGTCAGCTGATGGTAGCTGATTTCTCCTCGCGCGTTGCTCTCGAAACCGAACTCACCGGCCAATATATCTGAACACGACCTTAGGTACCCAGCAGAGGCGAAAGGTTTGTGTACTCTGGATTGGCGAGTTTCTACCGAGCAGAACTCAGTTCTGTAACACTGATGAGTGTATCAAGAGACGTTGCTTCGGGATGAAGGAGTGTGAGAGTTATCGCGCGTTTTATTGCGGCGGCGAAGTATTCACGCGGGCCAGGTGAAAAAGTCTGTCCGACACGGGTCGAGGGCGCAAAGAAGCGCACTTGCCGCGCAAGAACGTGACAACGAACGGTCAGAAGCCGGTCGAGAGGAGGTTTCGGTTGCAGACCGAGGGGCTACCTGGGCAAGCAAAGTGCATTCTTCGGCAGCGCCACTTCTCTCCCAGCCTGCGAACGCACAAAACCCCCACGCACGTACCAGGCGATATCAAAGGGGCCGGTGTTTCACGAGCGTGCACCGACACACCGGCCCGGTGCATCTTCGACACGAACAGTCGCGTGCATCTAGAGAATCTAGACCCTGCCAGCGAGAGTCCTCGAATATCTCAACGGTGGCATCTGCGCTTCCTTTGACTCTCTCCGCCGCGCCCTTCTCCCCTTCTCCCGCGGCATATTAGCAATTTCGAAAATCGTAGACGCTTGTGATTTCTACCGCGAGAAATGGCATGGGTGTATAGAACACGTGGGCTGAGTTTCATCACGAAACTAGATTTTAAAGGCAATTTATTGTATTAGTATTTATTGTAGGGGAGAGTGGGGTAAAACGGAACAGCAATGTTGAATGAGTTGGTATCGCGTGACATGGGAGCAAAGGGTCCTAACAGAATTTTGTGATAGACAATAGCCTACGTTATTTTTTCTTTAAGAGAGTTGGAAAAATTTCCGGTATCGATGTGTCAATATTGTGTTGTACTTTCGACCACGTTTCGGCACTTGGATTTCGAAAATTAATAACGGTAGGTATATCGCTGGATTCTATAGTCCTTACGCTACATTTTGACGTATTAAAAAGTTGTTTACTGCACGCTGAAGTGTAGATATTAAATGTTTACTAAATGACTGCATGTGGGGCAAATGGAATATTTTTCGTGGGGTAAAGCGGAACACCTATTTAACCCAATTCCACCAATCCGATTGTCTTGATATTTTGCAGGCGTGCGTGTATGACGATACAAAATTATGGAAAAAAACGGGAGGGGTGGAAAAATTACGCAGTCATCAATAAATGTAACCCATAACCACAGACCCAAACGACTTGAAATCAGCCTGTAACCGCAAATCAAATCAATTCAATCGATATGCAATCAGCATATAACCACAGATCAAAACTTAGACACTAAAAAGTAAATAATAAAAAAATATGAAAAACAAATTTTAAATTAATCAATTTTATTTAAAAATCACTAAAAACTGAAAAATTCTCCACGCACGTGTTGATATTCATTATTCATGTAAAAATCCATGTATATATATTTAGTTATTTTCAGTAATTTTTATGTTATCTGGTGAAATATTTTTTTCTTATGTGTATAATATATATTTTTGTTATATTGTATTTGTAATAATTATACCTAAAACATATATTTATAGTTTTTTTACATAAATCAATACTTTTTAACCCACCACTTGAGCGAGGCGAAGATTTCAATACCTCCGGCAAATTTAATTGTCCGTCGTTCCCAAAGATTTCTTTTAACAATGGTTTTGATTTTCTTATAGTCTAAGATCCACCGATGACTCCTATTGAAGTCCCGTGTCTCCAAAATTAAGCGTTCCGTTTTACCCCACTCTCCCCTAAGTACAACAGACACTACTCTCAAAGTGTCAGTACTTGCTTCAAATGCCAAGTTCAACACTAATTTCTCCTGAGAATAATACACGTTATAGTCGTTATACAATAGACACCAGAGATATTTCTTTCTAAATCTACATAGAAGCCTCATCAAAGTTACCCCACATCATTTAAATCGCGCGGTAATTGCGATTCGCAAGCCCAGCCGCATTTCCGCGCTGTAATTTCAAGTATGCGCTCACCTATCTTTCCTCGGTATCGGCGGGCATTAACGCGGGCCAATTAATACAGACTGAAATTCGATTGCAGCGTATCGGCCTTTCGCGGAGAAAATTCGCGATTATGAAGGAATTATCGGGCCCCGGAGTCGATCGATCGACCGGCTACCTAGCGAGCGACCGAAATTCCTGGCGAGCACCGAAATTACTTTGAATTTGACCTTGCGAGTAGTCCACAGATGTAGCGACGCGGAGCAAAACGATTCGAGCAGAGGAGCATAACTAAATTGCGCCACGAAGGGCGTGAAAATCGGCTGACAACTGCTTATCGTAGCAAATAACTATTTTCTATTTGTACGAGCGTTGCGTTGAACAAACGCGGAGGCACCGGTGCGTTCGTGTTTGCACATGTACAAATATGCACTTTCAATCGGCAATCAACGAACCACTGTGCACCGGGTTACATAGAAAGAGTTTGCCGAAGAGGTGCGAACATTCCAAGCGGGGTGAGAGCAGGGGTCTTTAGCAATTAAAGTTCCTTCGGTGCATAGAGCGTGCTTCCAAGCACCATAACATTGCAGCAACGACTCTGCAATATTGCGGTGCAAGATTGCAATGTTGCACTATAACATTACAGAGACGTTGCAGGTTCAGTCCTATTTCCGCCTTCGCAATATTGCAGGTGTGTATTTTTACAATGTTGCGGCAGCATTGCAACTACATGTAGTCCTGCAACGTTGCGACAATGATTCTGCAACGAAACGGCAAAATTGTGGCAATGATAATAATAATAATAATAATAATAGTTTATTTGACGGACATAAAATCCACTTGTACAAAGAAAATGGCAATAAAGCCTAAACTATAAACGTATATGATCCTGCAACTCTTCGGAAATATTGCGGTGCGAGATTACAATGTTGCACCGTATCATTGCAGGGAAGTTGCAGGTTCACTCCTATTGTTATTATTATTAAATGTCTTTATTGCGTCATTACAATTATGATTAAAATGACGAGTACGCGAGGTTCAGCATTAACTGCTGCTCTACAACCTAACCTAAAAAGCCGTTGGGAGGTAAGAAGAAAAAACAAAATAAAATACAATGAACTAAGAATAAGATGATAATAAGAATAAGCCACTTACGTAGGAAATTACATAGGAAACCGCGAGAGGATGAAAGAACGAGCACTAATTTTAAATGAAGCAAACGATGATAGGGAACGTATGTATATTAGAAGAAATGGAGTTATAATAGTAGAAAGAAATGTAGGAGAAGGACACCTATGTCTGCCTTAGCAATATTGCAGGAGTATATTGCCGAAATATTGTAGGATCGTTGCCAGTGGAACATTGCACTTCGATGTGCGCGCAATATTGCGGAAATATTGTAGGATCGTTGCCAATGGAACATTGCACGGCAACGTTCCTACAATATTGCTGCAATATTGTAGAATCAATGCCACTCCAATAATTCGCGGCAATATTGCAGGAACGTTCCTACAATATTGCTGCAATATTGTAGAATCATTGCCACTCCAATAATTCACGGCAATATTGCAGGAACGTTCCTACAATATTGCAATGCAACCTGCACCAACGCAATATTGCAGGAACGTTCTTACAATATTGCAATGCAACCTGCACCAACGCAATATTGCAGGAACGTTCTTACAATATTGCAATGCAACCTGCACCAACGCAATATTGCAGGAACGTTCTTACAATATTGAAAATGCAACCTGCACCAACGCAATATTGCAGGAACGTTCTTCCAATATTGCAATGCAACCTGCACCGACGCAATATTGCAGGAACGTTCTTACAATATTGCAATGCAACCTGCACCAACGCAATATTGCAGGAACGTTCTTACAATATTGCAACGCAGCCTGCAACAACGCAATATTGCAGCAACGTTCCTGCAATACAGCTGCAACGAAGTGTGCTGCATATATCGAGTAAGTAGCTTAGAGATACTTCTATCAGAGAGCCTCCCTCCTCGTCCCTAATATTTTGTCTATTTTATCGATCCTTCGATGAAGCAAGGAAGAGGGTTTTCTCGGTACGAGGCACGAACCGAAGGCTTTCAACTCTTTGAAGCGCTTCGCAGCGGCGGAACCTGCTGAGGGTCGTCGATAAATTAAGGAAACGACAAATTACGAGTGGAGGAGCGAAACTGGTTGCGGTGGGATCGACTTCATTCCTTGGCTGGCCATTCACGAAAATTGTTGGCTACCTCGTTAATTATAAAGCAAACTGCCAGCCGACCGCTCAATTGCCACGCATAACCATCCACATCGGCCAATTAAAATGTCTTATAGTGCGCCCGTAAAATACAGTAATGATCACCGACAAGCTTCGCGATCACTCGCTATTAACATTGATCGAATTCAATTATCATCGATCAAAGACCTGCGTCTTCATCGAGGCTTCGCGCCGATCGTTTCCTCCACTTGACCGAAAATTATATACGACCACGCGAGTATCTTTACCCTAATCGGCGCTCAGCGACCACCCCGATTCCTTTCGAACGGATCGAGCTCGTTAGAGAGTTCGGGACACTCACCTGAAACAGAGAGAAAAAACGCAAAGGTCAGGCTTGGATTCTATACGGTCCATATTTCACGGATCGTTAACAACCGCTCGGTTGTCTTGGAATGCAATTTTATAAAACTTGCTTAAAATAACCCCTTGAATTGAGAATCGAATGGAGAAATTCCTGGCGTTGATCGCCAAGATCGGAGAACCTGTTCCACCTTTCTTTCGTTCCCAGGCATTAACATCTCGCCTTAATATCTTCACTAACAAGTAATCGAGGCTCGATCCGATTGGATCTCCCGTGGCTTCGAACCATGCCTACTTCGATTTCGAATTCGCGGGGAAGCAAGTAGACAGTTCCACGCCGGTTCCCAGCTAACCAATCGTTACTCTCCAATTCCGGCGCCCGTTGATAAATCAGATCGGCAATTATCCGCGCGTGGCGCGCGCCTGCGCGATTATCCTGTCGCCAATTGGAGCCGCGGTTATTGTCCCCGCAAATTAAATGGCTGTCTCTGGTAACTGCGGCCACGATCGACAGCGATTCAATTCCCCCAATTATCGGGCGGACTAACCATCATAATTGTCTACTCGCGGCGAGTGACTTTCTTCGCTGGCTGCTGACAAATTGACTCGACGCGTTTCGCACCGAGGTGAATGAAACCGAGTCGAAAGTGGCAATTATATCGTTAATCGCGGCGATGCCGTTCGCCGGGATGATCGGGGAGACCACCGGGTCGGACGGGGGAGCTTCTGTGCGACGCGCAGCATGGTATCGGTAAACAATTACCGGTTGAAGAATAGAGAGGAGAAGGACGAAGGGAGGGAGGGATGAAGATAGGAGTTAGAAGAAAAGGCGAGAGGAAGTCCGGTGTTAGTCGGTTACGACACGGGGGAAAAAAGGTTGCTGCTGGCTGGCGCCACTCGACCACCGCTTCGCACCACCTTTCCTCCTCTCCCTCCTTTCCATCCTCCTTATCCGTCCCTTCTCCCTGTCCGTCCCCAAGCAGCCGCGTTCTCCTCGGCGAGACCAGAGCAGCCTCGCCAGGGAGCCGCTTCGCGTTTTATCCTCAATTTCATTCCATCGTGTCGCGGTTCGATCCCCTGCCCAGAGGAACAATTCCGGGAACGATGCCCTTTAATCCTTTCAGCCCTGCCCGCCCCGTCCAGCCGCTTCGATCTATCTGTCGCGCGCAATCCCTTAATTGCTCTGCCGATCCCGAGGATTCTTTTGCCCGGCGCGTATCGCAACGGCGCCCTAACGAACGCGTGTTTTCATAGAGGCGCAAATTGAAAAGCATACAGCGCGCGATTCGTACGGCCCCCAATTCGTTGCAGGGAATTTAAGGGAAAACTAGCTGGCGGGGCCGCGACTATCGTTCCCGTTTAATTGGAGGCGAACGGCGCTGCTGCGATCGCGGCTATCGCCGAGCAACAAAGTCCTCGAGCGTGTGCTAATTATTCATCCATCCGAGTTTCCACCGCGATCGCTCGGACTAGTTAACGTACGCTAACTACTGTCGAGTGCGTGCTGCATGCTGCATGCCGTGCTGACGGGGGCTTGTAGACATAGACACGTGTAACAAACGCGTCTGGTTAGGCACTCGAGTTCCCTCGCTTCGCGTCGCCAAATTCGCGCAGGTGTCTCAAACGAGTCTTCTTTTCAGTGTGTTGTAAACACTGTGATTCTAACGCAGACCTCTTGATTCCAGTGCCTCTTTAAGGGGAGGCTCTAAATGTCGATTTTTTTTTTATTTCATTTTGCGAGTGTTCGACCTTTTAGGGAAACGTGTTTAAAAGGATTTGTTGAAATTGGTAAAGTGACTGAAGTTGTAGGTATTTGGGTAGCGGCAAATGCATGGGCGACAACCGATAACTCGGGTTTTAAATCTTAAACGCGTTTTTCTCGAAACAGTGTTCTCAAAACGGTGGGACCTGTATTTCCAAATGTTAGTATCCGACTTGACGGAAACTTTTTTATTTTGAAGAATATACTTCTGGCTAGGGGGGAGTAGAAAAAATTACAAGAAATTGAAAATTTATTATTTTTAAAGGCGTTGAGAGGACGAAAATACAGGGAAAAGTGATTTCAAACTTCAAGTGTCGTTATTTTCTAAAAAAATTGTCATTTTTGTATTTTTTTCTAGATAGCCAGAAGAATAATCTTCAAATTAAAAAAGGTTTCAGTCGAATTGGATAATAACTTTTGGAGATACAGGTCCCATCGATGTGGATCAATTTTTGACGCCTTGGCTTTAACGACTCCCCAGGGCTGTCTGCAATGATTAATTATAAAACAAAAAATATATTTCTATAATTTAAGACATCCTTAATACAATGCCAAAAATTCCCATTAAATTATATACAGTAGTTTTCCTTTAATTAATTCCTAAGTATCACCTATTTTTCTCTAGACCGAAACCTCCCCTTAAGTCTTCTACGGAATTTGTAAATTTACGCGGACACTTAAGTAAATCTGGGTCAAATTAGCCCAGTACCATATATTTACTAGAAACGAGCATACAAAAATAAAACCCAGGCCATTTAATTATTATGACTTATTATTTTCAGAACTCTTTAAATTTCTACAATAAAAGAAATAAAAGAATCGTTATTGTTATTTAAAATATATAAACGAGTTTCAATGGAAATAATACATTAATAAAGGAGAGATGAGGATTTGTAACTCCATTTTGGTTGAAAATAATCAAATCTCAAGATTCTCATATCTACATTTAATCTTTTATACTCAGATACCCACAGTGTCGCGTAGCTCCGATGCAAAGGGTTACGCGTGTAATTACCGACGATTCTTCCGTGCAAGCGTTCGTCCCCCAGCGCGTCGACCGCGGGGGATGAAAACGCCGCAGCGATTCAAGAGAATAATCATCGCGAGGACACGTAATCCGTCACGCGATTCCCAACGAGCCCCAGGACGGTGCGAGTAACGCGACAGAACCACCAGCCCTTTAATTGATTTAATTCTGGAGGGCCTGGCGAGTCGAGCTCGAAGCAATTGACAGGGTCAAACGGTTGCCGTGCCGCGGACACGAAGTGCCATCAATGATCACGCTTTGATATTTCTGCCGCGGTAAATCAGCGTTCGCGACGCCACGCCTGGCTACAATTTGCGCCACTTCATTCGCGTCGCTTTTGCAACGTTCAGCGGGGTTTCTCACGGTTAATCTTCTTCAAAAGTAGCCCACGGCCTGTTCCCCTGCCTCCGGATCCCCCCGGAACTTTCCGAAAATTCCGTGTGAAAATAGAAGAGGAGAAACGAGGAGGGGGTAGAGAGAAAAATGTGGAAGACGAAATTTCCCACGAGCTAATGGAGGTTCGAAAGACGCGAGGAGAGGTTCGTATCGACTTCCGCTCACCTGTGCAAGGTTGAGCACCATCCTGATGGAGCCTAACTCTCCCACGCGTCCGCTTCGTTACCTCTTTCTCTGCCGTTCGATCCTCTCTCCCGCTCGCTTTGGACCGCTTCCCCTCCGGCCTCCCCGTCCTCGTCCTTCCCTTAGCTAATATGCTCCTCGACGGAGCCTTCTCCTTTCCTCTCCTTTCCTGCCGGAGACCCTGTCTCTCTTTCACCCTGTGGTATGCTTTGAAATCTGCCGCCCGAGGTGCCTCGGTTCCTCGCTTCCTCCCGCCACCATCTCCCCCGGTAACCACCGCTCCAACAGCTGATTCGCGAAAGGGGTCAGCTACCCCGAAACTCTCGCGTCCCCCTTAATATCCCCTGCGCCGCGACGATAACGGCTGCGACGGGGGGAATAATTTCCTGGTATCCGCGCTCGCTAATGTTCCCTCGAATTTCTTCGGCTATCGACGGGCAACTTCCTGCTATCGTCCGCTGATGAAGGGGCACGGGGCTCCGGCCACGCTCGCGGTAGTAAGACGCGTAAGCAGCGTAATTGCGTAGCCAATAGCTGGTCAGCGAAGCGGTTAAGTTCAGTTAGCGAGCAGCGAATTCACCGACTGTTAATATTTTACGTGCGACTCCTCCTCCCAAGTCTGCGGGGGCCAGCGTAGTTTCATTAACGCGGCAAATAATGAGGTGCATCGCAAATTTGTCGAGTAATTCGGATTTATCGGGCACCCCGCTGTGATATTTGCGCGAGCATCATTAACACCCAGCGTTAATAACAATTGCATTTGCACCGTTTAATGGATGAATCACGGTGCTCACCGAGGGAACAGGTGGGACGTGGTTTTCAAAATTTTATGGGGTGTGTTTGTTTAGGTAAACGGTAAACTACTGTCGAGATTTAAAAAATCAGCTGGGAACTTCATTTTCACCCGTTGATTTTATTGAAAGTTTATAGCAGGAGAAGCATAGTTTAGGGTAAATCCGGGAGACCCGGTCGGGCCGGAGAGATGGTCGAGCCGCTATATTTCAGAGTCTATACGTAAAACGCGTTAAAGTGAGGATTAATTACTTCTTTAGAAGCCAAATAGTTGAATGAATAGCGTCATTTCGCTTGCTTCTATGTTTTTTTTATTTATAGGCTTTAAAAGGTACATTGAGGTTACATTTAAACTATTTTGTCAAACAGCGGTGTACAGAATCGAATTTAAAATATACTTCTAAGCTTATTTTTGTTTAATTTTTGGGATAATAAGATAGTAGAGATATTGAGGGGCAATGCAGCCAAAGTATTTTGCTATATAAACTCTTCCTCTCAAAGCTAACAAGAAGACCATCTCTCGCTGCAAAAAGGAGAGATGGTCGAGTTATGATTTTTTTATTATTTTTGTTTATTTAGTTTATTTATTCACTTTTGTATTCATTTGCCTCGCCAATAGCCAGTATGTAGATCACTTTTTCTTTGACGCGTTCCTTACTTATTTAGCGTAAACAAATTAAATATCAATAAATCTGTAGTTGTATTCAAATAAATAATTCTACTTTCATCCTCGTTATTTTTCTATGAATAATTATGCGAGTGGTCTCTGCCAACAACGAAAACCATTTCTCCCGGCACCTCGGGAGAGGTGGTCAGATGTCATGATTTCAGTTTTCAACCCGACTCACAGTAAATATCGTCTTAAAACAAATTATCAACCAGTTTTTCTGAATCAGCATAAAATTGTCACCATACAGGTTTGTTCTAATAAAAATAAGTAATTAATTTTAATAGCCATTTTATATTACGTCAACCGCGTCTCCCGGATTTACCCTAGACTCCTGTTTACAAATGTAGAAGCCTGCAACCTTACAGGAAGGCTATCGTTCTGCTCGATGGTTGAGAACCACCATATCCTCCACTGTCACTTCCAGAAGCCGTAACTGCTCCTTATCCGAGATCTACAAGTTACAAAATACATTAGACCACCATAAGTAGGAAGGCTCGCCGATCTCCGGACAGCAAGCAGCCTTCCATGTCGCCATGCTTTCCTATGCAGTCTCTCTCGTGCATCACGTAATCATGATCGATCCGATAAAACAGACATGTACGTAAAACTCCTCTGTGTTACACCCTCGTGCTACGTTACGTCCCGTGAAGCCTATGAAGCGTCGTAGATTACAAGATCTAAGCTCTTATCAAGTAGCATGCTTGTTCGAACGACAAGTATCAATTCCCAGCTTCGACAGGATCACAGTTCACCTCTTAAACTCAATCCAAGTACCTCCAAGCCCCGCGAAATAAAATGTGAAAGCAAACATTGGGTTTAAGCGGTGGAGCGGTCCAATGTTGCAGGATATTGGTCGCGTATCGGACGCATTATGCTAATCGTTCGATCGCATCGCTTCTTCCCCCAGTACGTAGAGGCACATAGCGCGTACGCGTCGGGCCAACGGGGCCCGGCTGATCTTATCCAGCAGAACGAAAGGACTTCCTGATCCCTTTTCTACCGGGGTGTTCCGCCGGAGACAAAGAAATCGTTTCGCAGGTACCTCGGGCTTCCACTCGAAGCGAGCCAGGAAATTCTAGCCTAATGACTCCGAGACGAGAGGTAAAAAATCTCGACTATCTCCAAAGAATCTTCATAAAACGAAAAAGGAATCTCCGAAACTCGAACGGCTCGTGAGGATTTCTTGCGACACAGAGGAAACGCTGGAACGTATGATCCCACACAGCACCATAAGGGGTCATGCTCAGTCAGGAGGCCGAAAAAGGGCGATCTTTGGGAATTTTTTACTCGAAAGCTATAACACATTTCTCAAAAATTCTTTTTTCCTTTTAAAGATTGCATCTAGTACTGTGTATCGTAATTTTTTTATTTAAAAATATTTATTAATAACAAAGTTATTGTCCATCTCTCAAAGGTCCTCTAAAAAAAAGGCTTCTGCGGTGACCACTGCTGTTCGAAAGTCGATCATCTAAATTAAAAAATTCCAAAGAATTTACTTATTATATTAAATTATCTTGTCTTTGAACGAAGGATTTTTCGAAATATTGATTTGGGAAAAAATGGCGGATGTTTAAAGTAAAAGTTTCAATTTTCATCATAAATCGTGCCTGATTTTCGTCAATTAAAAGAAAACTAAGCATTGGAAAAAAATCCTTCGTTCAAAGACTAGTTTATTGTTCCTATAGTAAGCTTGTAAAATTTTAAGTAAATCGGTTGAATGGTTTTTGAAATATCTTGGTCACCGATTTTGAAAATGCTGTTTCGAGAAAAACGCGTTTGAAGTTTCAAGTCAAGTTTATACTTATATAAAATGGTTCACTTCGAACGCCTATATCTCGGCCAATTTTATTCCGATTACCTTAAAATTTTTACAGAATATTTCTAAGGTACTTAAAGAAAATACAAAAATTGAAAAATCGATTTTTTGAAAGTTGTGACTGAGCATGACCCCATAACATTGCAGCAACGTCTCTGCAATATTGCGGTGCAAGATTGCAATGTTGCACCATTACATTGCAGAGACGTTGCAGGTTCAGTCCTATGTCCGTCTTCGCAATATTGCAGGTGTATATTTTCGCAATGTTGCGGTAGCATTGCAAACATGTAGTCCTGCAACGTTCCGGCAATGATTCTGCAACGAAACGGCAAAATTGTGGCAATGATCCTGCAACTCTTCGGAAATATTGCGGTACGAGATTGCAATCTTTCCACTACAAATATTGCACGGCAATATGTAGGCAATTTTGCTGGATCGTTGCCACTGAAACATTGTACATCGATTTGCGCGCAATATTGCCGAAATTATTATTATTATTATTATCAATGGGAAAACCCTTTAGTATACAATATGAATACATATGAACTTTTAAGTAGATTAATATCACAGACATAAATTAAAATAATATGGAAAAAATAATTGAGAATACTGACAAATAAAATAACGTAGTATAGAATTTTACACAGAAAACAGAGACATTTACAGAAAAAAATAAAAAATAATGAAAAAAAGATAACAAACTAGACCAAGCACTCGGAAGCAAACGACATAATTACGCGGCAACTGTGGATTTAAATAATAAATACATTTAAGTACGGATCCTTGTTAATAGTATCGTCCGGAACGAATCAAACGAGATCGAGAATATATCAATATCAGCTATATGATTATTGATTTCATCCATAGCTCGATTTAACGGTTATATTTTAGGATCGTTGCCAGTGGAACATTGCAGTGGCAACGTGTGCACAATATTACAGAATATTGTTAGGACGTTGCCACTGTAACATTGCACGTCAATATGTGCGCAATATTGCCGAAATATTGTAGGATCGTTGCCAATGGAACATTGCACGGCAACGTTCTTGCAATATTGCTGCAATATTGTAGGATCATTGCCACTCCAATAACGCATGGCAATATTGCAGAAACGTTCCTACAATATTGCAATGCAACCTGTAACAACGTAATATTGCAGCAACGTTTCTGCAATACAGCTGCAACGAAGTGTGCTGTATGGGATAGTTCTCTTAGGAGGCGTAGAATCTTAGATGCAACGATAACGCGACGTCGTTTAAGCGAAATTTCTCCGTTTCTGCCCACGCGGTGGAACATTAGAGGTTTCTGCGATCTAATGGAATTAAACTGACCTTTTGCTCAAACTGACCTTTAGCGTGCACCTCCGTAAGTCGTTCGTGTGCCAGTCCGTACGCGTCTCGCGAGTCAGCTTCTACCTCAAGCCGCCTCTAACCCGAGCTATTAACGTGGGTCGTTATTGTATCATCGTAGGATGGAAGACGCTTTTGATGATCCACGGGGACCAGTGACTTTTGACTCCAGCCTCTGGAAAGGTACGCGAAAGCTGCGAGGCGCGATTCGATTCGGCGATTATCAGCACTCGCGAGAGAGGTAGATTCCGCTGACGCGGAATAAGAGCGATATAATCGCTTGTAATCGGCGCTGGAGAACCACGGTGTCGCGGTTTTCGCGGCCACGAGCCGGGGTCAAGCTGCCACGACGAGTTGCACTCGAGTTTACACGTGGCTCCGGTGTAAACGCCGCCGCTGCAGTTCAGTTTAATTTGAAGCTGAACGGCTGCTGGTGGGGCCGAGGCAAACTCGCCTGGAAAACCGCAGGATCCATCGGCTGTCTACTCGAAATCCTTGGCACAGCCAGCGACCAGCTGGCGGCAGCCCTTCCACCGCAGGAAGCAACATTTTCAGTTTCGTTCCCTCCGCGAAATAATTTCATTTCAGTGCAATTACCGCGAGCTTGGATAAAAATTGAAATAATTCCAGGACCCGTGGAGGCGCAATCTGGAAGCTGGGAAATCTGTAGGGATTCAGAGTGTAATTGCAAGGGAGCCTGGGAAAGATGTAACAAAGATCTGTCGAGTTTCTTGAACCTGAACCATCGATTTTCCTCGAACGACGAACCGATCAAACTGAAGTGCGTTGAACGTAATCAGCTGGTTCATGGACCCTGAGCGTGAAGCTCGTGGAAAGGCGCGGAGTCCGAGAGGCGAGCGGCACCAAAAAAGGAGGCCGAAAACCAGTCGCGTTCGTCGTAAAAAGGCGAGAACACGTCTCGAGAGAGACGTATTTACAAGACAGCCGCGTCCGGCTACCGTGTATTCGGTCGTCATCGCGGCACGGCCGGGAATTTTATGAAAGTCCGGCAAACAAGTGGCCGGCCGGGCAAACACTAGTCGAGGAACAGGTAGGAGGAACGGACACGCATAAACGTGTTCCCAGGAGCCAGCCAGATATTTCGAAGGGCGATCGTCCGATTGTTTAGACTCGATGGCTCGGGTTAGGCGGCTCTCCTCCTCCTCGGCTCCTCCACGCTTGTCCTTTCCTCCTCGCATTCGCTGCAGCTCGTTCCGATCCACCCTTCCTTCAGTCCACCCACCCTTTCCCTCTTTCTCTCCATTCCCCGCGCAACTGGCCCCCGGCCCTCTCCCTCCAACTCTCCCCTTCCCACCATCCCGCGTCCCTGTACTCTTTTCGTCTTTTCTTATTTCATCCCGGTTTATTTTTTTCGTCTGCAAGCCTCGCATACCTGCCCGCCACGAGTGCAGTCCTGGTAGTGATGGGCACCCTCCTCGCCGCCTCTCCGGCCATTTATTTCTGCTGTCGTCATCTCTCCCGATGGACAGTGTAATAATTATCTCCGCTGTCCTTGCGGCCGATGTCGCTCCCAGCCGCGCCAACACTCTCGGCTCCGAGTGAACTCCCGCTAAAAGTCGCAGTAAAGTTTCGTACCTCCGCGCTCCTCGGGCCCATTCTCCCTCGCGGTGAGTTTAATTAATCCAGTGTTTAACCAGCGAACGATGCATCCGCGGATATGCTTATTCGGAAATGATTTCGAGCGGATCCGGAGCGTGTTGAGGCCATCGCTAGCGGTGCCCTGCCACGGAGAACAGGCCCGTGAACCGGGAGAATCGAAAAGAAGCAACGTGGGTAAAGAGAGAGGGAGGAGAGAGGCGGAGGGCCATCGTTGCATCGGTCACCGTACCAACGATGCAATGCGTGCAGCGATGTCGAAGCGCACCAGAAGGCACTGCATTTAAATCTTCGCCGGTGCAGTCGGAGCGGTTATCACGCGGGTTGCTGCATTTATTTACTGTTCTTTTTTTTTTGCACGGGAGGGCCGCCGGCAAAAAACGAGACAGGATTTTATGGAATTTTTCCGCTGGTACGAAGTGACTATATTTATAAAGAAAGTTGCCATTTTCCTCTGTCGAATTTGATTTTCAATGCCGAGGAAATTAATCGGGGAAGCCTAGATAATCGAAAGGGTAAATCGAAAGGGGAAGCCTGGATAATCGAAAGGGTAAATCGTAGCTTAAGCGACAAGCTTCAGCTTCGCCCACGCAGATAAGGAACTCTATCGCGTGGCGACGATAAGCCGAGCGTGTCGAACAGGATAAGAACGGTAATTGAATTCCCCGAGGCGCGGGATTTACGCGCGGGCCGCGTCTAAAAGCGCGATATTTATGCTCGGCGGGTTATCGGGGTTGTCCGAAAAATTATAGCCAGGCGACACACGAGACTCCTCCGCGGCTTTTGATACGTTAAAAGTCCCCGGCGTGCGCGCGCGGAGAATAATGCTGGCGAGTAAAAAGAGAAGCTGTCAGAGGCGAGAGAGGAACCGCTCTGTTGCTCGCTCCCCGGTTCCGTCCTCCCTTATTCTCTCTGTCGCGAGTTCAGTTTACACGGGGCCATTAAATTTACGACATCCGCGCGATATTAGTGGACCCATGTCCCTTGTTAGGCCGTGAAAAATGAAACCCGAGTGCCTTTTCGTGCCAGCAGAGTGTTCCTAACCGCGGCCTTATAATTCGATAGCAGCATACCGGCGGGGGCATTAAACCCCCGCGAAAAACCTATAACTCGATGCCACAGCGCGGAGCGAAACTCCCGGCTGGACGCTGAACCGCCGGTGGAATTTTGGAATTCGATAAGCGGATGCGGAGGAGCCCGCGGAAAATCGGTTAGCCCGGAGAGCTGATGAGGGACTGGATGTCGTCGGGGTAAAAGCTACCCTCGCGTCGCCCGACAAACGGTTAATCGTTTCAAAGGCGCTGTTCGGTTCGAACATCGATGGGTTACAGCCGCTGAAAAGCAGATCCCACTGAGCCAGGAAACGCGAGGCGTAGCTCGCCTCGCGCCACCTCTGAATACGCGCGAGCCTGAAAGGGATGCGAGAAAAAAGGGCGCGGGGGGTGGAAAGGGACGCGCGGGGGGGGGTGAAAGGTGTCGGGTCTCGTCAGAGAACCAATCTGCGTGCGTCAAAGGTAAAAATGATAACCCGCCAACAAATCGCGAGGCAGCTTCTCCGCGAAACAAAGGAGGGTGAAAGGTCACGAACTACGCGAGCAAACGTTATCTCTCCCTTTTTCATTTACCCCCCTGGATCTCGCCCCCTCCCCTCTCAGCCACCACTGTTTCCCAGTGTTTCTTGCTGCTTTTCAATTTTCTTCCCCCTCGCGTTTCTTCTTCTCCGCTGCGCGAGGGAGTACAGGTGAAACAGAGAGGAGGATCCCTTCGCCGGCAACTCGAGAAACTCCGCCGTCGTACTTTTTCTCGATAGGGTGGATGGACCAGTAAGTGAACACGTACCAGTGAATGAACATTTTTTATTAAAACGATTAAAATAAGTTATTAAAATAAGCAACTAATTAATTAGAGACTTCTTCTAGTTTCTTGCTTCATATCCAAAGAAGTTTTGCAACACGTGGAATCAATCGCGCTGCAAATATAATTTTATAAAAGTGTTCATTCACTAGCCTTAAGTGTTCATTTACTGGTGCGTCTACCCTACCATGAGTTTATATTGCAGCGTCGCGGGGAACTTGTAATTCAATGGCGCCCTTGGGGAATTGATAACTTGAATTAAGACAGCCTTTTTTCGGGGAAACGTTCGTCGCGAGAGGTTTCGTTGAAGCTGATTCTCAGGTGGAATTTTCTGTCGGAGGTGGTGGGTCCGTGGAATCTGGGGAGGAACGAATCCTCGATCGAAGATGAAACGGGGTAAAGCGAGGCCAGGAGTAATTGGAATTAGTTTTTGAAGGTATGCATGGGTCCGCGTCCGAGTCGTCGGGCGAGGGAGCGGAGGAATGCTGGGCATCCTCGAATAATAAGACTCGTTCGATTCCACAGACGTGGCTACTTGTACGAACGCTGGCAGGAGCCTCTTGCGAACGTTTTAACGCGCCCTCTGGTTTCGGTTTGGAGCTAGGGTAAAGGACCCAATTACTGACACCTAACCAATTACTGTCACCTTAAGCTATTTTACTTAAAATAACAAATAAATAAACGTTGTAAAGTGATACACAAAAAGAATTAGGGTAGATGTCCCAATTACTGCCAGTGTCCCAATTACTGCCACTTTATTTATTTGATGTAATAAAAACGTAAAGTATAAAAAAGTGTACAAAATATGTTATTATTAAACGGAGATTCTGATTTACATAAAAATAAAACAAATAAAAAAATGAAAAATCATACGGACAAGACGATTTGTGAGGTGACAGTTATAGGTACAATAGGATCGCTCGCGAATTTTAATTAATTATTAATAAATGCTTCATATTTAATTCATAAAACTATTTTTTTTAATATAAGAGATGCTAAATAATATTATGTTTCAAACTGATGATTTTTAGGTTAAACAACACGTGAAATGATTAAATGAAGTTTAGTTATAATCTTAAGGTGGTAGTAATTGGGACATCTACCCTAAGTATTTCAACCTGTAATCTATACCATAGATTATATTCTATAGTTTGTTTATTCGTTATTTTAACTAAAATAGCTTAAGGTGGCAGTAATTGGTTAGGTGTCAGTAATTGGGTCCTTTACCCCACGTGAAGCAGCTCCAACTAGCCCCAAGTGTTTGAAAGAATTGCCGCGCGATGGGGTCGAATCAGTCAACTAGCCAATGGGAATTGGAACGACGCGCAATGGCCCGCGTCATCTTTTCAGCGTCAGAGCCCCAGTCCGTTCTGCGCGAGGATCGATGTCCACCCTCGCCAGCCGACCACCACTGGATGGGGCGAAATGCACGCAAGTGTCTGTAGCAACGCGTCGAGTACAAAGGGGCTCGTTCAGCGGTTCGAACTGATTGTAGGCAAGGCCGCTGTGAGACCGAGCCTTGTGTTACATGCAACGCTATGTTCTGCATCGATATCAGTTGGTGGAAGCGACGGTCCTGGATTCCCCCCGTTGCCTTGACTCCTGGACTATAGCATGCGCCGACATCCCGGATGCTACATGGGCATACTTTGTCGAGAAATCAAAGGGCTAGTTTCTAAAGAATCAACTGGTTATATAGGAATTTTCACTTCTATTAGGGAAGGGTTGAATATATCGTACCACTTAAGACATTTTACGTTGAATTTCATATTTGGTAGTAATTTCAACGCAAATGGCTATTGGATATTGTAGCTTGATATACTGAGGCACCTACTATTATATGTAGTAACCTTTCGTTCAGAATTAATTCATTTGTTATTAATATTTTTGTCTCATATTGTAAAAAGGTGTGATTTAGGCAACTGGTCTCCTAAATCCTACCCCTCGGTCAAAGTTGGGCATTAGAAGAATAAATTTTTATTCGAATAAATTTTGATTCGACTATATTTTGATTTGACTAAATTTCGAATAAAGTGTAGTTATTCGAGAATAACGAATACATTTTTAGTCGAGTAAAATTTTATTCGACTAAATTCTTAATCGAATAAATTTTTAGTCGTTATTCGTTATTCGAAGGACCCTCGTGGCGACTAAGCGATACGAATAAAGGTCCGCGCACACATATCCGTCCCATGTCAGTCCCGTGTCAGTTCCGTTCCGGCGTGCCAGTTGTAAGAAGAAGAGACTCCCTACGCCCCTCAAGGTTTTGTTTCTATTGCTTATTGCGCAATTACTTGAAATTTTTATTGTCAGATGTTGTTTACACTCATTAATTACTGAGAAATTGATGAGGTAGGTACGATTTAGGTGACCAGTACGATATTGGCAACTCTCCCCTATAAATGGGAAAATAATCTCAAATTTTCTCCGTCACGTACAACCATTTTTATGGTGCAATATACGGTTGAATGCAATTAGTAGTAAAAATTAAAAGTGGTATGAAACTTTTACTCTGTTCACAAATTCAGCACGCAATAATATTTTTAAAAACAGCTGAAATATGGAACAAAGTTTCTCCCTCGATATTGCTAGCGTGATATCGATCGGTTCGAAACATCAGTCCTTGCGGGTGCATATATACTGGGTTGTTCATAAAGTTCGTACTGTGTTCGAGAGATTAAGGGGGAACACCAGTGTGACGGCCGGAAAAGTAAGCCATTTTTAAGAATTTTTTTCAGGATTAATTAACAGTTTTCATAGAAAATTTTTATTTTCTACTTTTAGCACGCTGTCTTAAGAAACTATACAAAAAAAGAATAAATAGAAAAACATACATAAATTTTAATATATTAATTAATCTTCTAGATTCCTCCACGCGAGCTGGTCGAATGTGTAACTATGGAACAGCAAGTCCGAAATCAAATTTCATTTTTCTTTTATAATCTACACGAGTGTAGTTTCCGTTTTGCGTGCCGATTTCTTAAACAAATTATTTTTGTAATAACGGTGCGCTTTAGAAGAAAAGTTTCGAACTAATTCGCGAATAAGATGGACAGTTTCTCGAGCGTAGTTAAAAAAATTTGTTTTCGATAAAAAAATCCGTACGCACAACGGAAACTACACTCATATAGTTTATAAAAAAAATGAAGTTTGATTTCGGACCTGCTGTTCCATAGTTACACATACGACCAGCTCGCTTGGGGAGGTCTAGAAAAATTAATTAATATCTATATTAAAATTTATGGATGTTTTTCTCTTTATTATTTTTTGTATAGTCTCTTAAGACAGCGTGCAAAAGGTAGGTAATCAAAATTTCCAATGAAAAGTGTAAATTATTCCTGAAAAAAATTCTTAAAAATGGCTTACTTTTCCGGCCGTCACAGAGGTGTTTCCCTTAATCGCAGCTAAAGAGTCTACTCTGTATTTAGTGGAATAGAGGGTTATTCATGCATGCATTATTAAATAAAGTGGCAATTCTATGCGAAGACATTCCGTTGAATTTTCCTCCAATTTCCCTACAAACTTGTAAACAATTACAAAATACGTGCACAATGTCAGTACCTACATAGATCATTCGAGATCTCCTGACTTCCGATGCGCGCTACACAGAATCGTAAAAAAGAATGCCCCTCGACGCATTAACTAACGACTAACTAATGACTATCCCCCGTTCCCCGAGTTTTTCCAGGGGTAACAACGAAACGGATCGAGCGTGAAACGCATAGAAGCGAAAGTTCGCCAGCGGAGCAAGGAGAAAACCGTCCCGTCGGCTTTTTCCCCTGGACATACTACTTTCCAGCATCCCGTGCTCGCCCGACGGAATCGTTTAAGGGAATTATCCCGCGCTGACGGGATCACGCGCAAAATGCTCCACGGTGAATCAATTACTGGACGCGCACGTAAAACCCGTCCTTAGCGGGTAAGCCCGCGCAACAAAATGTGCCCGTATAACGCTCAAAGGGAAACGATCGCGAGATTTACATTAATTTGTAACCATCACGCCAGCTGGAGTCCAGATCCTTTTCCACGGCCCGAAACGAGCCCGCCGGCGCCATTCACCTCGTTATTACTGGAATATTGGCTGGTGGCGTTAAGAAGAAACCCTGCGCGAGATTCTTGCCAGGAAAGTGGTTTATATCCAGTTCAAAATAGGTCAGAGGTATATACGTATTTAATGAATAGCAGGAGTGAAAGTTTGATACGAATGTTGAGAATATTCTTCCTGCTACCTAAGATCAATCGAGATTAAACTGTTGATCCACAGTTACTCACCACCGATACGACCCACCCCAGGCGCAGCTAGCTCTCCGTGTTTCGTCAGACTACTTACCTGCAAAGAAAAAGGGAGAAATTGTTAGTTATATCGCTGGAAGCCGATACACAGCGACTTCGTGCGACGCGAGATAATATCGTGCGCCTGTCGATGGGGAAGTAGGTACTTGTTAAAGTAATGATCACGTGCCCGAGTCAAAGCCTGCGTAATTTGTTAACGCGCTCTCCTCGGTCGACATAATAAACTGATAAATATATGGGGGGCCGAAGCAAGTCGATGTTAATGGAAGCCTCCAGTAAAGATGACTCTGTCTTTGGTAAGTCGTGCAGTCTTTTATCCGGGAAGGATCTCCCGAGACTCGTTGATGGCCTCCGCCACTCCCTTAAACCCTGACACCCCCACCTCTCTAATAATTAATATCGCAGTATCCCTCGAGTGCTCCTCGGTTCCCGAGTTTACGTACGAGCTGCCACTGTGCTCGATCGGCCCGCCTAAGCTCGAAAGCCAACGAAGCAGAAGGAAACACCACGACGCCGGCTCGGTACACGCGGAGCCTCTCCTCGCGTGATTCGATATTTCTAAAATCCCTGGAGCGTGGCCCGCGCACACTTGACCCAGAAAGCCGATGGACAGATAAAAATCAACGGCGGAGCAAGGAGCCGGGGCAGCAGGCGGCCGGTGTGAAAAGGACAAGAATGCCAGCCGAAAAAGGGCGGGCAAGAATAGGCGGCGGGGAAGGAAGGAAAGGAAGAAAGGAGAGGCGAGAGAAGGGCCGCGGTTTCAATCGACCTACACTCGAGAAACTCACAGCCACTCCACGACGCACTCCTTGACCTTATGTACCTTCCTTCCCAGCACTTTTCAGCTACGGGACATCTGTGTACCTGCCGCCTACAACGAGACAGACCCGCCAGGGGGAAACCGCCGTGGAAATTTCGCGGGCACTCGCCACCCGCCACCGTTCGCATCAGTTTGCACTTCCACACGGTGCTAACCTTTCCTTCGCAAACAACTGCTCCTGGAGGACCACGGTCGAATCAGTCCGCGAGGATCGTCGATGAGGAATCGAAGGCTGTGACTGTCTCTAGAAGTGTTTTCTTGTAGGATGTTTGGAGTAGCTGACAGCGAAATTGTTCCTTCGGGAATCTTTTGTGCAAGTAGATTACCTACCTTGGTTAGTCTGTAGCTAATTAGAGAATTAATTGATATAAATTGTAGGCGAAAAGGGGAATCCAGAATCTGCGAGTCCTCCGCGTACTGGCCAGCCGCCTTACCAATTATCCCAACGCCGACTCTCTGATATTACTCTTTGGAAAAAGAGTCTTTTCCGAACTGTGCAAATGCCGAAAGCAACGGGACGCCACCCATGTGCCAATCGCGGGATATCACAGACAGGAGAAAAGGAAATGCTGCCGCGACATATACAGCACACCTCGTTGCAGCAATATTGCAGGAACGTTGCTGCAGGTTGCATTGCAATATTGCCGGAACGATGCTGCAATATTTTTGTGCATTATTGGAGTGGAAACGAACTTGCAATATTGTAGGCAATATTCCAGTGGCAACGATCTTACAATATTGCAGCAATATTGTAGGCAATATTCCAGTGGCAACGATCTTACAATATTGCAGCAATATTGTAGGCAATATTCCAGTGGCAACGATCTTACAATATTGCAGCAATATTGTAGGCAATATTCCAGTGGCAACGATCTTACAATATTGCAGCAATATTGCAAGTTCCTTGCGAACGGAATATTGCACGGAAACGAACTTGCAATATTGTAGGCAATATTCCAGTGGCAACGATCTTACAATATTGCAGCAATATTGCAAGTTCCTTGCGAACGAAATATTGCACGGAAACGAACTTGCAATATTGTAGGCAATATTCCAGTGGCAACGGTCTTACAGTATTGCAGCAATATTGTAGGCAATATTCCAGTGGCAACGATCTTACAATATTGCAGCAATATTGTAGGCAATATTCCAGTGGCAACGATCCTACAATATTGCAGCAATATTGCAAGTTCCTTGCGAACGGAATATTACACAGAAACGAACTTGCAATATTCCTGCAATATTGCGCGCACATCGACGTGCAATGTTCCATTGGCAACGATCCGCAACTTTGCAAAAATACACACCTGCAATATTGCGAAGGCGGACATAGGACTGAACCTGCAACGTCTCTGCAATATTATGGGGCAACATTGTAACCTCGCCCCGCATTATTGCAGAGATGTTGCTGCAATGTTATGGGTCAACATTGCAATCTCGCCCCGCATTATTGCAGAGACGTTGCTGCAATGTTATGGGGCAACATTGCAAACTCGCCCCGCATTATTGCAGAGCCGTTGCTGCAATGTTATGGGGCAACATTGCAATCTCGCCCCGCATTATTGCAGAGACGTTGCTGCAATGTTATGGGTCAACATTGCAATCTCGCCCCGCATTATTGCAGAGACGTTGCTGCAATGTTACGGGGCAACATTACAATTTCGCCCCGCATTATTCCAGAAACGTTGCTGCAATGTTATGGGTCAACATTGCAATCTCGCCCCGCATTATTGCAGAGACGTTGCTGCAATGTTATGGGGCAACATTGCAAACTCACCCCGCATTATTGCAGAGACGTTGCTGCAATGTTATGGGTCAACATTGCAATCTCGCCCCGCATCATTGCAGAGACATTGCTGCAATGTTATGTTGCCCTGTGGGGAGAATCGCAGGGATGATTCACTGCCACCTTTCAAAAGACGCGTGGCAGAGATAGATTGAACGGATGAAGACCTCTATCCCTGATTGCGTGAGTTTGCCGGAGCTCGCGGGTAACTGATCATACAGTGGAAAAGAATGAACGATATATGGGTAATCGCGCGGGCCCGGTGCCTCCGCTACGTAGGTACATATCGAGCCGCGGAGCGTTAAATCGCTTACTTATGCATACGGCGGGTGTTTCGCGCACCGTTGAGCGTAGATTACAGTGCTTGAGACGCGATCGTGAGCGGCGAAACACCGAGGAACCGATCGCAATCACCGGCATTCGAATCCCCGACACCTTTCCACTTCGTTTCCCCTTTTCTGCTCCGCGAAACGGCAACCGCCGATAGATTCATTCCATCATCGACCCGCCCCTAGCCGAACATCCACTTCCTATATCGCTACGTGCCAGACAGTTTAATCGCGATCCAACGGCGCCGCTGCAATTTCCTGCGCGCAGCGCGCCTCGAGTGTTTGGCCGTGACAGTCGCGGGGCGAAAGAAGCTCTAGAGTATCGCGTCAACAAATTGGCTACTACGGCGACTATTCTATCCAACTTTCATCTAGACACCGACTTCATACACTCTCCAGTAACATCTGCGGTGATCCTTAAGCTTATCAAATGCTCCACAGCATCCCCTTCCTCTTTCTCTACTCCAGCGTCCTAAAACCAAGAGCTTCCTCGAGCATTTCGCTCCCCATTGACCCAGCAAACGCGGGGATGCGGCCAAACCGAAGTCCTTCGTTCCTACGGTGATTCAACAGTAACCCCCTGGGAGGTTGGTCCATTTCCCTGGCGAAGAAACACCATACCACTTTCGTCCTTCCAGCCCAAGCATTATTCCCAGGACCAGAGCTATCAATGATGATCGATGATAGATCCTCCACGCGGATGGGCTAATTGAGCTACGGCCAGGCGATCAGGCCGACTGCGTACAATTGCATTAGCATCGAGGATGCGCAACTCTGCTATCGTAGCGTGGATCTCAAGATTAAGGACATGCCTGCCCCAGGTATCCTTCTCTTCTCCCACTTCGTTCGCTGATTCGCGACCCAGGGGCTTAAGATAGCCGCCATTGTGACGCGAGTAAACGGAGGATGAACGTTTCCGGGATGGTAACCGAGATCCTGCCGGTCGAGCTGCTTGACACGGGCTATCTAGCGGATCGAGTAGTTCCTTGCTCGATCGGCGATTAATTTATTCCTGTTTTTCGTCGCCAGGCTCGGGTTACACGGGGGATTAACGCCGCCAGCTAGGCTGCTACGCGGTGATCGTTCGACCGTTGCGATACGGTGTTCACGAGTCGGTTAATCGATCGCGAGACAGATCTGGACGCGTGTTTGATCGATGAGGGAGACACGTCTTCGTGACGGTGGACGTTTCGGTTATTCTTCTGGCTGGGAGCGCGGATAGGCGACGAGGCAATGGAACGGAAGTCCTCCGCGGGATGAACAACGAATTCCACTGCACGTCGATGGCCATTCATTCACGGCCGTTTACTTTCAGACACCTATCCCGACCCGCTCGTGTATTTTCCCCGTTTAACCGAGCGGAACGCAACGAACGTCCATTCAGCGCGGGCCGTGCAGAATCGTTTTCGTTTAGAGACACTTCTATTTTCGTTTGCTCCTGGTCAGCGGTGATTCCTTTCAACGACGCCACGGGTCGCGTTAAAAATTCCCGCCGCGCGCGGGGACCGCGATTCTTTCCGATCTCCTGTCCGCCAGCCAGCGAAAGGGTAATCTCCATGTAGCCGGCCGCCTGATTGCTGAACATCCAAAGGATTTTTCGAATAGCAGCCAGTTGGCGTTCGGCAACGTCCAATCCCGATTTAACGAACCCAACCAGCCAGACGCGTCCTTCCACACCGGCTGTGCCCGTTCAACCAACCCCCGTTCCTCTACTAATTACCGAGCCGATTATCGCGATTCGAGCACGTTTCCACGATTCGACACGTAACGCCGCCGCGTCGCGGCCTGAAAAGGGAGGCCCGCTCCCAGACGGGATCGCTCGCGGCGACAACCCCGGCGCGAAACTGCAACGAGATACAATCGTGCGCCAGATTAACTTGGACGGCGGGGAATAAAAGGCTTCGCGAGACCGCAGCCAGGACTAATGAAGATTTCTCAAGCGCCACGCACGGGATCGCGTGTCCGGGAATTGTTTCGAACGCCGATTGCGAAATTAGGCGGCCTGTCTGAGACTCGGTCGGCCGACGAACGCCGGCTCCTTCGAGAAACCACCTTGCTTACCTCTTCCTTCGCCCCTGTTCCTCGCCGGCGGTGCTCTAACAAAACTTTCTGTTCCTCGAATCTCCGGTTCCTGAATATCTGACACGTCACCCCCAGGGTATGTAAGGGAGAGTTGGCAACTCATCGATTCCTTTGTAATTAATGAATATAAACGGTATACGAAGTACATCATCAACGAGCAGTGGAAAGAAAGTTTGTATGTTACGTAGGGGAGAGTGGGGTAATTAAGAACGCGATTGTTACGGTGTTTTAATAAATAAAAACTGAGGTTCCCTCTACACTAGCTAATCGTTTAGATAAATTCAAGATAAACACAATTTATTATTTTCGTCGTGTTTCAAGTAATATTATGTCCATTTTCAATTACATGTAATTACTGTTGAATTAATGATACCTACAATTGTTTTTTTTTAAGTTGAAATAAAACACTTTTTTACCAAAATTTTGTGATCAAAGTGTGGTTTGAATCATGATTCTAATCCCTGAAATAAATTCCTTTTCATTTTCTGAGGACGTGGGGTAATTCACAGCAGCGTTAATCGATTTTGATGAAATTTTCAACATGTATGAAACTTACTTAAATCTACAAAAGGGATTTTTGAATTTCCATTACAGGCTCAGAAAAAAGTTTAAAAAGCAGCCTTTACTATTTTTTTCCATATTCCGACCAATTGCAATTGTTTTTCTAACGCACAAGAAGGGGAATTTGAAAAATACATTAGGTAGGTATATAGCAACGTTTTTTATGGGTTGACTATTGAAATATTTGAAATCGCGCTTTACCCCACGGCAGTCGGGTAATCACGAACACCAAGGGTTTTTCTCTTTCACTATAAAATTAATTTTTATTATAATTTTTCACAAAATCGTCACATTACTTTACACATGAATAGTTCAAATATGTTTGTAAATAATAAACAAAATCATTTCTCACACAATTTTCGTTTTATTTCCTGTTTGTTTTAAGTGTTCGCAATTACCCCACTCTCCCGCACTATTTTACATCTAGTATTAATTTGCACGCAGTGCCAAATAGGAAAGATAAATGGTACGACATCGGCAACTCTCCCTTAATCCTCCACAAAATGTAGACACTTTTTATGCATTCCATCTGTACGAACCACGACAGCGAACACTTTAGCAACAGCGGAGCCAACAGAGTCGATACCGTTGCAATCAGACGCGATCGTCGGAGAGAAAATCGTGCACGCGTCGTCGAGCAGAAGCGGGCCCATTGTGCCCGACGATGGCGCGGCAGCGCCCGAGCTGCTAATGTATTTCCATTGTCGGGATTCTTCTCGGCAAAGCGGTGTCAGAGCACGACGTCGAGTAAACTTTCGGGCAGAGACGCGGGCGAACTCCGTGTCTGTCTCCGGCAGCAGCCCCCGTCGCCGGAGTTCCACCGGTGGAAAGTTCCCAGATAAGGGGCGGTTCCGCGGCTGCTACCAACATTGTTACATAAATAAACACGACTCTCCGTCTAGACATCGGGGTTTATCGGTTTTCATTTTGCTTCGAATCCCTTTTCTCCCGCCCGACCGCCATCCCCCGTCCTTCTCTCCCGCGCTGAGAAAACAGGCAGCCGCGAGTGTCGTCCCTGCTTCCACGGTTCCGGTAAACCGGCGCATTAAGTCCACAGAGGCTCTTCCTTAAAAACGAAGCTAAGGTAGTTGACCCAGTCGTCGATCAGTACCCAGTCGTCGATCATTTGAATTAATATTGAGATTTTATAAGGTTTTTGAACAATATTGTGTATAGGACAAAATTGCAAATTAATATTTAAGAGTCTTTACCTACATATATTATCACAATATTGTTCAAAAACCTTATAAAATCTCAATATTTAAGTGATCGACGACTACGTCTAAACCTTCGCTCTCTGCCGACTGAAAATATCCGTGCGCGAGCCTCTGAAGCTTCTAGTCCTAAGAAATCGCAGTGATTTAGCAGCGAGCTGTAGCTGGCAGCGACAGTGGTCCCACGAGGAATCTTCGTCCCAGGCCACAAAAAAAGGCGGTCCTCCCACGTAGTCCTGCTTCTTTACACGCAGCGACAGTGTCCCTGCGTGTCTTTTTGTGTCTGCGTATCGTGTTAACCGCGCACGAAGAGTAGCGCGGTGAATCCGTGACGCCAGGCGTTATATTTACCCTGCTCGGGAGCTGGAGAAAAAAGAAAGAAACAGAAGCTCTTCCCGATAGAAATCTCTTAACCCCAGCGGACCGAGTTTTTGCCAGCGCCACTTGACGACGTTTCGGCGCGAGCGCTCACGAACGCCACCGCGAAACTGGATACTCTAGGCTGCGCAGCACTGTTCTGCTCTGCGGACACCTTGAAATTCCTCGCGGAGTAAACAGAGCACCGCCACTCTTACCAACGTCCACTGGAGACACAGATCTCTTCGCACCTTCCATCTAATTAATACCAATGGAGACGCGTAACTAATCCTTCGTCTACTTTCCCTGGTAATCGCTAATTAACCGCAGACGATCTTCCGTTTAATTATTCACCCGTCGACGATAACGCTGCGGCACGAAAGAAACTCGATCAACCCTCGAAAACCTCTCCACCCGTTCACTCACAAATTAATTCCAGCTCACGTGGGCCGGGACTTGGCGCGCCGAGCGACGAGCCATTTCCCGGTGAAGCGGGCGGACAATTTCGCCGTTGACAGGAAGATATTCGGTAGGTTCGCCAGTTGCGGCTGAGCCCATTAATTCTCATCGACCGAGGGAAAAAAAACACGCCATCCGTATCACTTTCAGGCCGCCCCTTACGTTTAACAAGCTTTTGCTCTCCGTGCCTTCTCCGCGCTCGTTCCCGCGGCTTTCTCGCCCGTCGTTGATCTCGTTAATCCTGCTAATACTGGCTCCTCGGTCCCGCCGGGGGATAACACCCTGTAGAGAGAAAAACCATGCCGCGCAGAGTACGTCTGCGTGCGTAAGTTGCGCCTCTCCTGCGACGCTTCAGTGCTACACGAAGTGTAACGCATTCGATAGCGTCCGCTTAGAGACTTCTAGCAGCGACGCTAATCCACTGGGCCAGCTCTCTGGAACGCTTGTTCAAGCAAATGAGGGCCAGTGGAAGGCAGCAATTCGTATTATCATACGAATTAACGAGGCGAGAAAAGCTCGGAGAAGAAGCATTAAAACGATCGAGCAACTCCTCGCGCGGCTCGCCATCTGCTGTCCGCCCCGCAGCCCTCTAAACGACCTTATCGCCGAAGCCTCGAGTCCGCAGGAAAACAAACAGCCGGCGGTAGCTGGAGGAAGCTCGGGGGCAGGGAGCAGGCGGACGAGAGAAGCAATAAACCGTCCGGCCGGGGTTAACGGTTGAACGTGATCTTGTCTAACAAATCGAGCCGCGCGATACGTTATTCCGGCTCGATCATGCTCGAGGACATTGCAGCCGAGCAATCAAATGCCGACGGACGTGCACGCGTTCACGTGTCCACCGGCGACCGCAGATCGAGGGACGGGATAGCAGACGGAGGGGCGCGGTGATTACGGTCTGCTGGCGTTCAGTCAAAACAAAGGGGACTGTCGAATCCTCGGATCCTCCGTTCTGTATCCCTCTGTCCTCCGTTATCCTGTTATCCGTGATCGGACCCGGGAATAAGCACGCGCGAAACAGCCGAGCGTGGGACACCGAGCACACGTGCGCCCGGACTACTCGATATAAATATCGCGGCACGGCTACGCCAAGTCGAGCGCAGCTTTTTCGACCTGTAATTTATTCTCCGGCGACTTTTACGCGAGTTCTTGGCGCGCCCGCGGAACGGAGGGTGAATAATGGTTGATGGGAATTGACCGTGGAAGGGGAACGTGAATGGATATTGTGGGATATATCTATGTATGCTCGAAGCTGAAGGGATCTTAGACTGAATTAGAGCCCCGCTTCGGAATCACTGCGGACAGACCCTCGCTTCTTACCGTGAAACGTGAATGCAGGCGGAGCACTCGCGCAGACAACGCTGGATCCACGCGGGTCGATATTCCCGTGCCTCGCCGGCTGTCATCCACTTCAAACGCGCCCATTCAATTACATTTCCGCGGGAAATGTAGCCGTCGCGTTTTCCACGGATAATGCAGCTACTGGTCCATGGAAGCGGGACGCACTGGGCCGTTTAAAGCGAATTAACTGCCCTGAGAAAGCATCGGGACCTCGTCGCGCGGTTTATCAACTGGCGTTGCAGCGTTACAGCGTGTGTATGAGCGAGTGTAATTAACAGCGATCGGGACATTCCAACGGTGGCCGATCGCAACTCCCCTCGGATCGATAACCCCCGCTTGGAGATTGCTTTGACCGGCCGTTTCTTTGCGATAACTCTGTCATTACCGCGGCAGCGAGGCTGTTGACAAGCCACCTTATCATTCCACTTTTAATTTCGCCGTTGATTGGAACGGAGACAGGGGTCGCGATGTGGAATGTGCTCGTGAGAGAGCTTGATTTCGCCTTGGCTGGGACAAGTTTCGCTCTGGATGAATGGCACTCGATATTATTTATGGGCCGGGCCAGAGCGATTTTTAAGACCAACCGGGCAGAAGCAGTTTCTGCTCGACACGGTCTAAGTATAAGCGCGCGCCAGCTGTAAAAAAACCTGCGCGCGGGATGAAAATAGCGCGGCCACGGTTTACTGTTACCGCCAACGCAATTTTCTCCGTTAACGACCATCGTAAAACGGGGGTTGATACACCCTGAAACAACAAATCGTTCTCACGGAGGGGGAGGCTCTGAATTCGAGGCTTGCCTCGCCCCCGACGCCAGCCGGCGGATCCATCTGGATTAAACGCCGGCAATAATCACCGTCGACGGGAGATTTCGCGGAATTAAATATAAAACTCCCCGTCAAGGGGGGCGGCTTTCATCGAGGAATTTTAAGCTTGCGCGATTCTTGAACTCAAGCGTGAAGTTGCCGAGTGTAATACATAAGGGTGCGGGAAACGTCGGATGTCGAGAAATTACTTCTATACTGCTTTAAGAAAAAGAACTCGAAGCTGAGCAAAGCTACGCTATGTCTAGCTGTGCTATAAAACATAGAAAAAATAGTAGCTAAAAGTCCCGTTTTTTGTATAAACCTGTTTCAAATTTAGTACTAACAATCTAGAGATATCTGGTGATATTTTGTATAAACTAGAACTGTTATGGTTTACGTTCACGAAGCTCGTTTGTTGATACTGTTATTTTCTGCTGAGTTATAGGTACCACAAAATGTTTGTCAATGCAAAATGGAATTTTTGCCGCACGGGGCAAAAAGTCCCCAATTTCTTTTCGTGTAATATTAAACTAAATAAGTAAACAAGCAAATTATTTAATTTAAAAAAAACGACTGTGAGTATGTTTTAAAATAATTAATTTAAAAAAAGAACTTGAGACTTTGTTTCATTTTGTCCTTCGAGTGTGTACATTTTATGCAGTTACACGCATGGGTCGAGCTCAATTTTAATTCTATATAGCCTATGTTACTCGGACTGTTAAGGCGAATCTAACGCTACCTTATTTGTCAAAATTTTCTTAATAAAAATGTAACGTATAAAGAATAATGTACAACAATAATATTATTATTAAAGTGGGACTGTTCTTCTTATTATTAATATTATTGTTGTATACTATTCTTTATACGTTACATTTTTATTAAGCAAATTAAATAAAGTGGCAGTAATAGGGACACTGACAGTAATAGGAACATCTACCCTATAAGTTAGAAAATATTATCATTCAGCAATAACAATATCGTGCACACATTACTAAAGGAACATAGAAACTGTAGTTTACTTCGTGTAAAACAATAAAGACGACATATTTCTTTTAGTTTCCGATACATAAAATAACGAATGCGTTGTGTAATTCGCACTAACATCCACGAGCGACTGGCGACTCTGTGATCACCTCCGTTTCTCCTCGCCTTTTGCATGATACACTGCGAAACTCAATACATTGTTTAGGAATAAAGATTTTGAATTCGGGACTTTTTACCCGTCGGGCTTTTAGCCCCACCCTACCCTAAATAAATTCCTCTGAATCGCCACCTACAACAACAACTTCTACTAGCAATTACCCCGTGAGTCTCCCAAAAAGTCCACATCTATCCAACTCGCCATTTATCTCGCGAAGCATAAACCGAAGAGGAATTCGAAGGTACACCTACATCCAGCGGAGAGAAGGATCACCGAAAAACGTCACGTACCCTCGCCAAGCTCGCAAGGATCGTCCAGCAAGGAGCCAGCGCCCGTTGCCCGAGACACGTATGAATTTAACGCGGCGGATCGTTCGGGACGTGGCGAACTACCGCGGCGAATTACGGTCGGGTGGCTATACGGCGACGATAGGAAGAAAGACACGTGCTGCGGTTCGCAGCTATCAAGCTAACACGTGTCAACGAGTGAAACGACGACGACGGACAAAGAGAGGATGTAGAGCGAAGCGCGGTTAGCGGAGAGACCAGCCGACGTCGTTCGGCTGCCGCTGCCAGCACCTCGTTAAGTGCGCGTAATTTTCTAGCAGGCCACTGTTAAAACTTCCGTGTACAGTCGTCGTCACTTTCGCCTTCGGCCCCACGAGCATCCCCGAAGCTTCGCTTCTCTTTCGTCAGCCGGCAGGGAAGAGACACAGAGCGAAACGTTGCAGGAGGACCGAATGCGAGCGAAGCCAGTTGGCAGGATCTATCGCGCAATTAGCGAATTTTTGGACTTTTAGGATATGATTCCCGACTGGTGCGGGAAAATTAAGAGGATGAGATTCAGTTTTGTAGGAGCCGGAAAAAAGGGAAAACCACGGTGCCGGGATTCGAACCCGGGCCGTCCGCGTGCTGGCCAGCCGCCTAACCGATTCCCCCACGCCGACTTCCCCGGGTCCCTTAGTCCCGAACTCCTACTTAACCGACGCCACCTATGGGCCACACCGCAACATAGGCCGTCTTCTCATCTCCGAGCGTCAAAGCGCCTACAGTTTAGCCCGCCAATCTGGGGATACTTTGCGAAAATGGTCTTCGGATGCAAGCCTAGAATTCTCGAAAGCGAGGCTGACTATTCCGCTGATGCACGGCTGATAATTCCTCGTGCAAACAAGGCCGATGCCGCGACTGTGCTCGTTTACGAGAAACAGGTTCGCCAGGAGAACGTGTTACAGCGTACACGTTAATAACTTGATAATATATATTGTACTAGAATGCACGGCCGGCGTGTGTTGTCTTAACATGTGAAATGTACAACCAGTTCGTGCGGGCACGAGGTGGTTTTTTCCCCACGTCCCAGCAACGAGAAGCAACGTATTATTTCAACCTGTACCATTAACGTTCTCTCGGCCGTGCTTGCGCAACCGTCGAGCGCTCTCGAGCCGATCTTTCCAAGTCCAGTGTCGAGCATGTTTCGAGCATAGGGGCGATTATCCTCCAGCGATACGACAGTGCAAGAAATCGAATTAAGATACATTTCGGGATACGTGCTCTGTGTGGAATAATTAGGGAAAACATTGCGGAGTTGTTGGACAACGATTATTTAGTGTTTTAAATTAAAGTAATACCAAGTGCTGTGGAAATGCAGCAGAAACCAGCGAGGATATTAAGGATGCAGGATTAAAGAAACTCCCAGAGCCGATGAGAAAGCTTGGACCGCCGGTGGACGGGGACGCGCGAGACACCGTGGAAAATCGAGGAACCTGGAGGAGCAAGTTGAAACGTTGCCTCGGAGGCATTTCTTTCGCGACAAGCTCCGTAATGAACCGTCGCGAGCGTTCCTTCTTTTCTCCCCAGAAGGGGGCATTGTCGCGGAGGAGTGGGCTCGCGAGGGCCCCGAACGTTTTTAACGTTATTGGGAACCTTCAGATTCTCCTCCGCTCGGGCATTGTCGCCCCATCGAAAACGAGAGCACGAGAGGACCCTGCTAGCATCCCTCCCCCTTCCCCATTCTTCTCGTGGCTGCAATCGAGGAGATCGTCGTTAATCCCGAGAAATGCAAGAGAAAAGAGGTTTCGAGGAGTAATTAAAGCTCGGACGAGTGTCTGATACCGGGCGGACAGAGAGACCCGGCTGGAAAGTCGAGGATGGAAATAGAGCAGACAGACGAAGCGGCGCAAGAGGATAACGAAGCCGGAAGGAGGGGTCAAAGGGAGGAGCGAGAGGGGAACAGAGAGAAGTTTCCTTTCATCCGCCCGCAAATATTTTGTCTACGGCTGCTGCTTTTTCCCCGCAGGTATATGCGCTCTCCTCCGCGTCGAGACGTCGAATTCATCGTTAATTGTCGAGAGGCTAAGTGCCGCGGATCGGCGAATCGCAAATGGGACGTCGGCGGGAGAAGAAACGGGGGGAACCCGCCGAATTTCCAGGCACGACGCTGATCCTCTTGATGCGAGGAGCGATACCGCCTTTATCGCGATCCACTCTACAATAAACTGCCATTGAGACCTGCCATCGCCGGCGGAGAATGAATTCCGCAAAATTGCCGACGACGGCGGCGGTGTTTTGTTCGAGGATTCATCGAGAGCTCGGTCGTCGAGACAGCTCTCGAGGACTCCTCTTGCGTACTAGACCACGCTGTCAACGGTCATTCGCAACTACTCGCGGAGGAATAAAATTTTGAGGAGGAAGAGAGACAGAGGAATTGACAGCGCGCGAAATTTAACAGATAATTATATGGATATAACTGATTATAACAACGAACTAGGGTAACTGTACACTGATTTGCACCCTAAAAAGAAATCCCAATTGGAATGTCTATATTTTTTTGTGAAGCTTTTATATGGTCTTAATTTTCAGTTATTAAGGTAAATGTCCCAATACCTGGACACTAGTGCAAACAATGCTGATTATTACGTTTAATATTCGCTTTATCCATAAAAGAACTATTTTATTCAATTACTCAAATATTTAATAAAATATATTCATATACATATTTTTCTTAGTAAACTTGTAACAATCGTAATAAAAATAAATTTTCTTGAACTCTCCAGTTTACACCGTTTTAATATTGCTCTCGTCTGATTTGCTAAACAGTCTCTAGTTTTTCTTAAGCGAATATTATTAATAATTTTTAGTATATTGGTGCAACTAATACAGTTTTAGAAAAATGGTACCTTGTAGTATTATTTTTTTATTGGAAAATTACCATTAAAGTTCGTATTACTTTTTATTCGCGTGTCTATCTTCTAAAATTTGAAGTTATATAGAAAAACATACGTAGTTAAAAACGAAATTTAAAGTGTTTAAACACAGAATTTCATCCACTATTAAATACCTACAACACTTACTAAATTTGTATAAAGCAACAAAATATCCTTGCCTACCCATTATCAAAATTTTAAGAAAACGCCTAAAACTCAGCCGTTTCTCCCACTTTGTGGTATTGCCAGATATAAAAAATGTAGGTCGACCATTGAGCTTTGCAGTGTTGTAGTGAAAGAAAAATAAGAAATTGTAAAAAAGTAGATACATACTTTCTAAGCTCGTACTTCTTAACATTTGGCTTTTTAATTCGAACTGCCAATGATAACTACAGCCCCAGCATTATTATCTACAGTTTACCCTACCATTCAACAGCCACAAGCTCCTAACAATATACAATTATGATCGTCAATACTACACTAATTTATGCATAAATATTCCACATTAAATTAGCCGATGTCTGCTCTCGAATTCGTGATCGAGCGATTCCCCATAAAACGCGTGTTCCTGGAAAGGACTCTTAATCCACGCACAAGGACCTCCCGCCGCGCGGCGACACAGACGTTAATTGCTTCGATGATGAATGAAGAACGCGTCGATTAATTGGCTCGCGATTCCACGAGGAACGGCCGATGCCTTAAGAAGCAAGTTGCAGCGGGCTGCGTACACCGCGAGTCATCGGAGCAACAAGCTGCTGTTAAACACACCGACGGTTTAAAGTTTCGGTACGCCCACGGTCGACGAAGCGGGCATGCAGTTTTTGCGGGAGGTGATCCTGGAAGCCCGAAGCAGCTTGAAACCCGGGAAGAAAAGAGGGTTTAACGGACGAATCCTGTCGCACCACGCGAGCATTCTATTTTTAATGGGTAACGCTAGATATTTAATGATAATACGGTTGGAGGAACGCGGAGAGGTTGGCGGAACAATGCGTCGGAGGGCTGCGAGGCATCGGAGGAATCCACCTGGATGGGCAAGGATACGCTCTCAGGTCAGGTGGCCACGCGTACACACGTATATATTATACGATTCGCGAACTATAGCCACCCTTGGCCCGAGGAATGCACGGTGGTATAGTTTATGCGTTGACCACATTCCTCTCCCATGCCTTGAAACGCTCCTCTTCCTCCGTCTCTTTCATTTAACGCACACCTACGTTCCTCCGAGGCCCCTGCTCCTCGCTCTTTTCCTTCCCAACAGTCCACGGTCCCTCCCCCCTCGCATGCGCCCCGCTTCTTACTTTCTTTTTATCCCCTTCAAGTTACGCATTAATTCAACCGGACCTTCGGTTCTGGAGCTGCGTGACCGTTGATGGGGTGGCTTTCACGGCGACCACGCAGTAATTCACGCAATTTAGTATACCCACGGTATCCTTTGTGATTGAACCATAGAATAATATCTCTAAAGTTTCCATCCTACGGAGCTCGTTGAAGTAAAATATTCTTCTACGGCCGCATAATAATTCACAGAGCCTCCTTTGCGATTGTAACATAAGACAATCTCCGGAGTTTCCCTCTGTCTCTTGGAATTTATAATCCTTAGTGCCTAGTTACAAGACGCGTCGAATTGATTCCGTTGGATCGTTGCAAGACAGACGGCCGTGATCAGAGGGGCAGCAAGACGCGTCCCGAGGCTTGAAAGATAGCCGCGGTGGACGAACTGGAAAATCGATGGCTATCTTCGCCAGAGGTGGACGCAGGCGGGGACAAAGTACGCTAACAAGCGGCGGAATTAATGGATTGGAGTCGCGCGCGGCTAAATAAACGCCGTCGCGTTCGATCGGTGCAGTTGCAGCTGCACGTTGCAGGTAGCCGTCGCGAGCCCCTGACAGCGGCTATGACAACGTGCAACCGCGTACGTTTAATGGACGAGCCTGGCGACGACCGCGCGAACAGCTCGGCCAACTCGGCTTCCAACGCCCCTCGCGTCAGATCTCCATTCTTCGGTCTGTGTATTCGAACGGGCGAGCAGTCCGAGGCGTATCCGAGGCGGGAACGCAGGGAGATGCAGGGGGAGAAGCAAGGAGGGAGGCTAGGAAAGTTACGAAGAACCCTGTTCATCGATCCTGCTTGATGAATTTAAAAACGTCCAGCTTTCACTCGCTCGATCAAGCCGCGGCTGGTTGAATTTCAAATGAAATCGCGGACAAAGAAGTCGCGAGCCGCGCCGGAGCGCGGCGGCGAGCTGGAAAGCCGCCTATAAATCGCGAGGATCGAGCAATCGAGCAAGATTTATCAGACGACGATCCAGCAATATCGGCGGCGGATCGTTCACGCATAATCGAGCGCCGAGGCCCGCGCTCTCCTCGATCGCAATAACCGCGCCGCCACTTATCCGTCGATCAATCTCTACCGCGGCAGGTTTCGCGCATACCAACCAACGCGTTAATTAATCCCGATCGCGTGTAGCCTGGCCCACGCAGTTGGCGCCTGTCACGGGGACTGAAAACTTCGGCTGCGTTGTCGCGTGGGAAGAAAGACGAGATGGCAGTGGCATTTGTGTGTTGATAATTCTTAGGGACTCTGAATAAATACAGTGGTGTTTCTCAAATGGCACGCGTTTTCGGATTCTCTATACGCGCGAAGCTATCCCCACTACTTCGGTTGTAGTCGCCGCGCCGGGGCATCGGGTATTGGATGTCAAAGAAAAAGCCGAAGAAAGGTTCATAAACATTCTCGATAGTGACACACCTTATACTCTGACCGCGTGAAATCAAAGGAATGAAATAAATCGTTCTTTTCAGTTTAAGTCCGTAAATATTTGTTTCAAATAATTACTAACATAAAAAAGGATGATTCACAAATATACGTGTTGTCTGTAAAAGCAGTTAGTATTGTTAGTTTTTGTGAAAATAAATGTGTAAGGTAGCTCACTTGAAGGAAGCTTCCGTTGAACGCCATCTCTTAATGTACGAACTAAGAGATCACCATCGACGCCACAGTCGATTTCTTTACTGGTTATTGCGGTATTAAAGATTATTTTCATACGTTTTGCTTACAATAGTGTACTTTACAATGTGGCGAAAGAATTTTAGTATTATATGTATTATTTTGCGTTAACAGTCAGTGATCATCATTTAGTTCCACTTTTTTCTTATGGAACCAATTTTTGATCACCTGAATAAAAATTAGGTTAGGGCATCATAATATTATAAAAAAAAATTAAATTTAGATGGTTTAATACTAAAAATAAGTTTATTTAGTACTTTCTTTTTAATTAGTATTAGTATCTGATCAAATATTAATTCCTTACCTCATAAGAAATTAGTTCCCATGTATCTTAGATGATCAAAAACTAGTTTCTGACCTGATCAAAAATTAGTTCCCATGTATTTTCAGATGATCAAAAACTAGTTCCTAGTCACCTTATTATTCCGTACCTTATAAATAATTAAATTATACTTATTTTCAACTTTTTAAAATTGTTCCTTAAAGTGTAAACATTAATTCATCTTTTAGTATAAAAAAAGTCTATGGTTGAAAGTTTTATTAGGTTAAAAATAAATATTAAAGCGGGAAGCCCTCTAAACTGATCAGAAACTAGTTCCTTAACGGTACTCGTCTCTCAAATTGCGTGCGCCGGTCCCGACACTCGCGACTATAGAGAGACAGAACTGTAGCTAATTGCAAGCGACACCTCCTAGTGTGTAAAGCTGCGTTTAGACCTAACGACCGAATGCTCGTTCGCCTCCACACATCGACAAAATTCGTGCTTATTTAGTGTAAACGGCAATCTTCACTTGCAGCTTTTTACTTATATTTTGTCTATGTGTGGGGGCGAACAAACATTCGTTAGGTCTAAACGCACCTTACCAGGAAGCCTCTGTATTTCGGTTCAACATCCCGAACTTCGCTCCGCTAGGATGAGCCGGGCGCGATTAAAACATAAACGAGTCGGCGCGAATTCAAAAGCTGGCCCAGCCATTGACTCATGGCGATTGTCTGCGGGGCCCGATCTCCCTCTCTTTCGGGTCCCGTGCTCCCCTGCGCGCACACACATACCGAGCTAGCTCGCATAGGCAGCTATCTCTGTCGGACGAGACGTGTAGTTAAATGTGGGAGCGCCTTAGGTCAGACATAATAGTGTGTTGGGCTGCAGGTTAAACTGGCGGGCAGCGAGCAGGTTGAAACGGGCGAAGGAATGCTGCTGGATGGAAAGAGAGGGAAACGGGCTAAACGGGCTAAACGGGAGGAATCCACTGGCCTCCTCGCCTCCCCCTGTCCTTCCTTCCTTCTTCCCTTTCAGACCTTCTTCCTTTCCACGTTGCTGAAACACACCGGCCACCACGGTCCTCCGTCTCTTCCATCCGCTCAACTACCGTGTCCTCCTTTCATCCCTCTCATCCCTCTCCCAGTGGAAGCGTCGCGCATCGACCACTATAATGGATCCCCCCCTCGTCACCCCTCTGCCCCTTTCTTATCTTGCCAAGACCCAGGGCTCCCAGCTTTCGTCGCATTTCTCTTCTTTCCACCGCTCTCGGGCACCGTGTCCCCTCGACTTCGACTTCGAAACGCCACCAGGCTTCCGACGACGCGACCGTTCGATCCCCGCCGTTCGACGAGGGTCGGAGGGGGGCAGCAGGAGGATATTTTTCAGGGGCATTAGTCATTTCAGGTGGCGGGTACATTTCTCTTTTCGTGGACTGGCAGCCTCGACTTTCTTCCTGGCCCCCGTGTGTTATTTGCATTGGAATTCCGATTAATTCCCCCGAGGGGGAACGAGCAGGACCAACGGCCCATCGCTCGCACCCCTTCTCCACCGTCCTTTCCACTCCTTTTTATTCCGCCGACATGCCGGATCCGAGAACTTGCGCGCTTTCCGCGATCGATCCGGTAGATAGCGGGGCATTAATGATTCATTATCTCCCGGCGTCGTTGCTCCAGCCGCTCGATCCAGTGATCACTGATCCCAGATTAACGTCGTGTCCGACAAACTCGCTTGCCCACTCTTCTCCTACATTTTAACCACCGTTCCGCGCAAAAAACCATCCTCCAGGATGCAGCCTCTTCCGATACAAGCGTCGCGAGTGGGGGACCGTCGAGCCAACCCCGGAGCAGCAAGCAGCTAGCAACCCTTCCACGGGGTTGTGCGCTGCGATTTCGACGGGGGTCGCGACAGGGAGCTCTGTCAGACGAAAACGAAGCGATCCGCGTATCCGGAGCGAAAGATCTAACGCCTTATCGCGAGATCGAATGAAATACCTCCGAGACGTTAGGGGATCACGGGGATAATGTATTCTGGGACGCGGGGGAGCTTCTCGGGAATTCCAACGACTCCCAGGCAGAGCATCGAGTGCATTGAGAGAGGGCACGTCGGCCAACTTGGCGGATTCAACGATCGTCAAACTTCCCCAACTGCGCCGCTCGCTCTGAAATCAAAGTCACCGAGTGCCTTCGCGATTAGGCGACGCTCCGAGATGTCGCTTCTACCAGAAGCTTCTACCTGTAGAGACCCTCGCGGAGACCGGCTGTAATTAAAAGTTTAAGCGCGCTCGGGAGGTGGGATAAATTCTTCCGCTCAAATATTTGTACCTCGCCGCGGAAGAAGCCCGTTGTTACCGTCTCTGCGCTCTCGCCCCCCGCTCTGTCACTCCCGTTTATCCGTCAGCGGGCGTTCAAACGACACGCGAGCCCCACCCAAGCCGCGAACAAACTGCCGCGTTGAGTTACGAGTCTGTCTCCCCTTTCGCGGCACCCGAGGCCGCGGCTACGCGATAAAAGAGTTATCAAACGCGGTCGCCGATGAAGAGGTTCGCCGCGGCGACGGTTTCGGTATCTGTGACGCGCCCCCCGAGAGGCAAACACGGTTTATCCGTCGGCGGCTGTTATTTATCGCCGCGTTTCAGCAAACAGCGGGAAAAACGGCGCGTATGTAATTGCCGGCAAGCTACCGTGATCATATCGAAACATTCCGCCTGCCGCGCGCGGGAGCGAGAGGGTATCGCCGGCAGGGATGCGCGGCAGACTAATTGAGAACAATTCGAGCGCTAAATGAACGCGGGCGACGGGCGCGTCGGCAAAAATCCGCTCGTCGCGTGCAACGGCCGGAAGAAATTTCGTATCGAATCAGACCGGCGGATTTTCCGAGTCGCGCGCCCCCTGACGCGACGCGTCGATTTGTGAAGACGCGTCCCGGCCAGATGTACCCTGCTCTCCTCTCTTCTTTTTTCCACGCGCTGATCGAAACCAGCTACGGATGATCGCGTCGCGTTTTTCACCCGCGACTGGGTCCCTTGCCTCGTTCTGTTTGTTCGGGGCTGATGGATGTTACAGCCGCGGAAAATCGGACGGGGGAGGATCGATTGGCTGGTTCTCGGGACTTTCATTTGTACTGTTCGTAAGTATGGATTAGAAGAAAATGCGGGTTTGGTACAGTTTTGAATAATTTTCACTGCTTCAAGAAGTTTGCAACGTTTTTTGGAATTATTCAGCACGGAGTTGGTGTTCTAATCAGTGGATTAGAACTCACTCAGACTGGGGAGGGGGCAGGGAAACCCCCGAGGAAAAAGGGAAGGGGAGATTATAATGTAACCACGACTGAAGTAATTCAAAAGATCTGTACCTAAAGAGAAAATAAATATTTTCACTTCTTATTTGGGCGTTGTTACTGGAACATTGCACGTCGATGTGCGCGCAATATTGCAGAAATATTGTAGGATCGTTGCCACTAGAACATTGTAGTGGCAAATAGTGTAATTTGAATTTTGACCGTAACTTTTTATAGGAGATGGTATCGGCGCACTGGTTCGGTCTTTTTTAAAAAAAAAAATTAATTAAATCAAAGCTGTTTTGCAATTTTTCAACATTTTTCAATTTCCAAAGTTTCGGTCACTGATTCTGACCATTACGAAGAAAAGTTTAGATAAAAGAAAAAATACTGCGTATATTATTGAAACAAATCACACGTTCGAAACGAACATGCGATACGCGAGTCGGTTGACTGGTGACTGAGGTAAACAGCAAACCAAGCAAGAGCATCTAGAAGGTGAACCGAAATGTGGCCCGAATATGCCAAGGAGGAAACCGTTAAAGATTATGAAATATTGGCAACAAATAGTGGCAACGTGTACGCAATATATTAACAATATTGCAGGAGTGTATTTTTGCAAAGTTACGGCAGCGTTACAAATATGTAGGCCTGCAACGTTCCGGCAATGACTCTGCAACGAAACGGCAAAATTGTGGCAATGATCCTGCAACTTGCTGTAATGTTTCTACAATATTTTCAGTACTTGTTTAGGCGTTGCCTAAACATTGCACGTCGATGTGCGCACAATATTGCAGGAACATTGTAGGATCGTTGCCAGTGGAATATTGCATGTCGATTTGTGCGCGCAATATTGCCGAAATATTGTAGGATCGTTGACACTGTAACATTGCAGTGGCAACGTGGGCGCAATATTACAAAATATTGTAGGATTGTTGTCACTAGAACGTTGCAGTGATAATGTGTACGCAATATTGCAAGAACGTTGCCACTCAAAGATTGCACGGCAATATTGTAGCATCGTTTCTGCAATATTGCAATGCAACCTGCAATAACGCAATATTGCAGCAACGTTCCTGCAATAATCCTGCAACGAAGTGTGCTGTATGGGAAACTGGGTTTCATTCTTTTAATAAATTTTTGTGTAATCACCTAATGAATTTTCTTATTTTTCTTATATATTTTATTATCATCATTACTCATATTTAGTACTAAAAAAAAACTGAATTTATTGAATTTGCATTAGAAATTTAAATCCTGAGTGAGCCACTGGTCCCAACACTTTCATTCGACGATCTTGATCCGCGTGTACGTACGTCTACATCCCATTGTACAAGCCAGCGCTGCTGCATCGAGGAATAGTGCAGCTTAGTGGCTGAACCGGGGCCGCCTTGTTCGCCAGCAAAAACCGGTGCGAACAAAGAGGACACCTCGTTCTTTCTGTTCCGCGAACGAAACGAGCTTACAGCGGTGTAAACTCGCGCCTACCACCGGGATCAATTTAAATGGCTATTCGGAACGGTCGAGTTACGTTAATTGCGATGTCGGAGGAAGTCCATTCATTAATTTCATTGTTATTCCAGGCCGACAAAACTGGCGGGCGCCCCCGTGGAAAACAACGACCGCCACTTCCGCCGTTCACTCTCCCCCCGCCTCTCCCCGAGGCTGTATTTTCTGCGCTGCAAAAGGGGGGAAAAATCTGCTCGGCCATGCGAGGAAACGCTTCATTTTTCGGGGTGTTCTCGAAAGCCCCGGCAGTGACTCTCAGCGCCGGAGAGATACTTGAACAATTGTACAGCTGTACACGCGGAATTCTGTGTGTTTAAGTTAAAAGAACGATTTGCTAAGTTGATCGCGTTACAAGCTACGGGAGGTGAATTTCCAAGCGGGCAGCGTCGCGTCGAGGGGTCGCGGAGGGATGGGGAAGAAGGCGCGCGCGGAGAAAATGGAAACGTTGCTGGAATAAATGTCTAATTCGAGGAGGGACATGCACAGGAAGCGCGGGTATAAATTCGGAATGAAGGCGAGCAGGAAGCAGCGAGCAGTCCCGGGGGGAACGTCGATCGCCGTGCAAATAAATAAACCAACCGGGGCTCTGCTCCTAGACGACCAAGGTTATTAAAAAACGAAGAGGAATGCGACAGACGGAGGAGCACGGCGGAGCCGAGGACAAAGGGACGGGGGAAGGGAAGCGGAAGACGAGCAGGATACCTCGCGGGCGGAACAATGGCCGAAAATTGCCGGGCGAAGTCGCTGAGAGGGAAAAGCTGCGAGATGCTGGATTTACATAAGAGCCCGCGAGCGTTGGCGGCCATTGTTCCCCCTGCGAGCGTCCAGACTGCCTCGGAAGATGCTTCGCCGAGGGGTAACAGCCTACAAATCCATCCGCGATCGTAACTCCACCCCCTCGCAAGGTCAACGCGATCCCATCGTCGATCATCGTTCGAGTAATTACCGCTGCGACGCGCCGCCTTTCGATAGCGATTTCATTAGCCCCGCGAACAATGAGCCGAGAGCCAGAGTCGAGCGAGCATCCAGCGGGGTTTTTCAGCAAACCGTGAAACCAGCGACTGGTTAATTACAGGCGAGAAGAAAAAGCGGCCAGCTCGACGTTTATTACGGCGATTCTGTTGATTTAATAAGCCCTCGGCGCGTCCCGGAGACCCTTCAATTAAGCGATAACGTCGCAACGCATCGGCGACAACCAGTTTCAATGCACGCCGGCATTACTTTGCAGACCGTTCCGCCGTCGATCACTAAACTCACTAATTACCGTCGTTCACGCTGGAGAAAGCTCCTTCGTTAATCCTCGCGAGCACCTTCACGGGACACCGCCCGGCGTCGGATTAAGCTTTAATTGCACACGGAATTCGACACGTTTTAATTAGGTCGCGCGATCCGCGCGTAACAAGACGCGCGGCTGTCACATTCGGCGGGGAGAGCCTCTAATTATTGGCTGGCCGTCCGCCACTCGAGGTTTCGAGGTTGAACTGTGGAGGGCCACAATTGGATTCATATCAGGTAACAGCTGAAAATTGGATTTTTAATTTCTTTAAGGGGGAGAAGCTGGTGAAATTGGCAGAAATCAAGTTTTTTTTCTGCAGATTTTTTGTTGGGAAAGTATACCTAAAGGCAACATTTGTAAAATTTTCAGGCTATGTTGTTATGTAGTTGAAGAAGCAAACAAACATTTTCTTTATTTAAAAATACATGTTATTCAACAGTGCAAAATTAAAATAATTGAGCAATAAAACTTATTAAATTTAATATTATTTCGGATTGAGGTCCATTAATGGCGTAATTTTTTAAGAAATTGGTCGAATAAAAATTTATTCGTCTAAGAATTTAGTCGAATAAAAATTTAGTCGAATAATAATTTATTCGGTATTCTCGAATAACTACACTTTATTCGAAATTTTTATTCGGTATTCTCGAATAACTACACTTTGTTCGAAATTTCGTTCGAATAAAAATTTAGTTGAATCGAAATTTATTCGACTAATGCCTAACTCTGGTAATATATAGGTGCGGTTTTCAGTAAACGGGAAAGTGGGGGTAGTGCTGAGTTTAACGGTCGGTAAGGGATGAGGCATAGAGATTAAGGTTCAAGAATGAGTAATAAGGAACGGATGAGGTCATAGAAGAAAGAATTTGGGATGCTTACCATTGCTATCTGAAAAAGTAACGCGACAACTAATACTATGTATAGAAACAGAAATTTGAATAACATTGGTATACAACACGTACAAACAACTCTAAAAAAAAACCTTAATTTCTGCCGATTACACCAGTTTCACCATAACTCGAAAAAATTCTGAATTCAGGACATTGTTACTGCTAAAATTTTAGCAAATAATGCTTGAAAATGCATTTGTAAAGCGTAGAATACCTGTCTAGAAGTATAAATAAGACTCCAACTGTCGTTCGAGTTTCTTACATCAAGATTAACTATACGCAACACGTAGATATTCAAGTATTCCAAATTTAATATACTTTTCTCTAATATTGTACGTCCGATACACCCTTAACAGTGTGACGAAAGAGCTTGGAGTTCAAGAATCAGTATTCACTAAAATTCAATTGAGAGAAGCTAATTTCCGCGTGTTAAACACTGCAATTGGAGAATTTTCAGATGCGCTTTTCCCTTCTTTCATTTTACGACGAGCAGAATGTACCGCGAGGCAGCGCGTAAAAGGTGTCCCCCAGCGGTGTTTCACAAACGTTCGTTTTAGCATTGAAAGTGGTAAAGTGGTTAACGAGAAGCAAAGCTATGACACTCGTAAACAATGGGGATTCGTGGAGCCAACGAGACGGGAGATCATCGACAGATTTAAAACAACGATTCAAACAAAGCTCTCGCGCCAGCGGAACAATTAATTAAACAGTGGACCCGTAAATATTTAGCAGCGTGTCACCGTGCAACCATCAGGGAAGCGGCTGCAAATTTGCACAGTCGGCTGCGCGCCAAACGAAAGCGATATTTATTGTCGCGATAATTACATTCCGCGGGAGCCGCGGTAAAAATTCTGACACGGTATTCGGGAAAAATCCCTACGAGAGGGTAACAATGCCTCGTAATCTAATTCCACGTGTATCAGCTCGCAGATAGAGCGTTAAAATAAATCCTGGGATCCCGAGGAAAGGGTGTTAGAAGACCCATGGGTCTTCACTGCACGGCAATATGTAGGCAATTTTGCTGGATCGTTGCCACTGAAACATTGCACATCGAATTGCGCGCAATATTGCCGAAATATTGTAGGATCGATGCCAGTAGAACATTGCACGTCGATGTGCGCGCAATATTGTAGGATCGTTGCCAGTGGAACATTGCACGTCGACGTGCGCGCAATATTGCAGAAATATTGTAGGATCGTGACGCGAGTGAATCGATGTGCGCGCAATATTGCCGAAATATTGTAGGATCGATGCCAGTAGAATATTGCACGTCGATGTTCGCGCAATATTGCCGAAATATTGTAGGATCGATACCAGTAGAATATTGCACGTCGATGTGCGCGCAATATTGCAGAAATATTGTAGGATCGTGACGCGAGTGAATCGATGTGCGCGCAATATTGCCGAAATATTGTAGGATCGTTGCCAGTAGAACATTGCACGTCGATGTGCGCGCAATATTGCCGAAATATTGTAGGATCGTTGCCACTAGAACATTGCACGTCGACGTACGCACAATATTGCAGAAATATTGTAGGATCGTTGCCACTGGAACATTGCACGTCGACGTACTCGCAATATTGCAGAAATATTGTAGGATCGTGACGCGAGTGAATCGCTATGCGCGCAATATTGCAAAAATATTGTAGGATCGATGCCAGTAGAACATTGCACGTCGATGTGCGCGCAATATTGCCGAAATATTGTAGGATCGTTGCCACTAGAACATTGCACGTCGACGTACGCACAATATTGCAGAAATATTGTAGGATCGTTGCCACTGGAACATTGCACGTCGACGTACTCGCAATATTGCAGAAATATTGTAGGATCGTGACGCGAGTGAATCGCTATGCGCGCAATATTGCAAAAATATTGTAGGATCGATGCCAGTAGAACATTGCACGTCGATGTGCGCGCAATATTGCCGAAATATTGTAGGATCGTTGCCACTAGAACATTGCACGTCGACGTACGCACAATATTGCAGAAATATTGTAGGATCGTTGCCAATAGAACATTGCACGGCAACGTTCTTGCAATATTGTAAGATCATCGCCACTCCAATAATGTACGGCAATATTGCAGGAACGTTGCAATGCAACCTGCAACAACGCAATATTGCAGGAACGTTGCAATGCAACCTGCAACAACGCAATATTGCAGCAACGTTCCTGCAATACAGCTGCAACGAAGTATGCTGTATGGGCAATAGCGAGCTCTTCTTCCCACGATCGCGCGACGCCAGTCCAGACATTTTACGAAACATGGAATCGCGTTTTCTTGCTAGATAATGGCCGCTGGCCAGCCACGCTATCGGACAACGGCTCGCGCAGTTTAAACAACTCGTCCTCCCGTCTCTCTCGATAAACGTGCAGGGCGAATACTCGCGGCCGTTAGATGCTCCTTATCAGATTTATTGCCGGGGAACAACGCGCGCAGCGATGCACGGCAGAAAATCGACGAAAGAGACAGAGTGACTGACTTTCTCTCGCGCTTCTTCTTTCGTCTCCCCCTGCTTCCTTCCCCGAGCCATTGAACCATTCGACCAGCTATCAATCGTTTATTCACACCAATCACACATGCTTCTAAACAGCGATAGCCCGAGGAGCCTTTGCGAACATCTTGCAAAACTGTTGCGCGAGGAATCGTTTAGTATCAATAGCGACGTGAGTCTACAATCAGGGAAACGACTTCTATCGAGAGCAAAGGCTTCATTCAGTATTTCCGATACGACGAACCGCCTCGCGGCTTATCTCGCCCAAATCGATACTTATCGCTCGCTCCAAATGGAGTGTAAACACCGACGCCCACGCGATAAAATTAAGAATCCCCCGAGCCCGCAGACCATCCGAGAGCTAAGGCAACCTATTTAAACAGCGAAAGAACCGCCAACGAATCTCTGTATTTGCGGATGCACTCCCGCGATCCTTATCGCTGAGCGCAGCCGCGACAGTGGTTATCTTCCGATGCAACTCGACACGCATCGATAAACGCGGAGAAGCAAATAGCGAGTAAATCGTTTACCGTGCATTCAACATTCAGCTAGGAGATCCATCGCCTCGCCACTGATTCAGCCGGTACTTACCTGAAACAATATAAAGATTCGGGATTAAGCAGACGGAATGGTGTTAGGGAGTCGTAATCGCTGATAAAGTTATCGTTCAAGAAGCTCGCCGAGCCACGAAGCCCGAGGACAACTTTTGTTATGCAATTACTCGTTTTATCTGAGATCCCCCATCTACGATTCTATCGCCGCGTGATTTACGAATATCGAGTAATATTCCACTACAAGCGGGGCGGAAAATCTCTCGCCTTGAACAGCATCAATGCCCGGCCGATTCATCCGAAGGAGCGTTCCACCGCGATCCCCGCCAAAGGATCATCGCCAAATCGAAGCCGAGAGATTATATACCCTCGTTACTTCCGGTCGTAGGAGGCCCGACCCGGGCCCCAAAGAAGAGGGGAAGAAAGCAAACCGTAAATGACCGAGGGAACGAATGCACGGCTGACCTTCTGGACCTTTTGGACCTCGAGGCAGCGAGCAGCATTCCCCGCGGACGCCATTCTTCGATAGAGGGGAAGGATCGCGAGGAGAGCCTCTCTACCTTCGAGAGGGTCTCTGAGACGGCTATAAATTACCGGCTAATATCTCATAATTACCGAGCGAACCAGACTCGAGGAATGCCACAGCAACGAGTCAGCATGCAGGTACGCGGAGAAGCTCCCCTGCCCCACAGAGAACAGCCGAGCGGCCCTCCTTCTTCCCACCGACCAAGCCAGACGGTCTTCTCCTCGGTAACTTCCGCCCTGGTCCTCCGCCGATTTCATCTCGCTCTTCCCCCTCCCTTCCACGCCACTCGTTACAGCCAGCATTTGCATACTTTCCGCCGAGAACCGCGAAGAAACGCCACCCTTCCAACGTCCACGCAACATTTTTGATTGGCCCCCATTCAAGCTGCAGAAATCCGCGGCATGCGCGTCACGAAAATGCAATTAACTTCTACCGTAAACGCCCGTCCAGACGAGCGCGAAATAATCTCGGAATCCTCGCCGGAGAAGTATCGCGTTACAGGGCCGCGCAAATGTTGAAGCCTCGGTAATTCGGGGTAATCGAGTCGGGGTTGTTTCTGAACTCTCCAGACAGTGCTTCACCTCCGAACTGGGTCATACCTCGGCTACGACTGGCTCGAGTATATTTAGAAACTATCAGTCGGGTTTTATGATTATTTAACTTCGATATAAGCGTTAACTCGCTTGTTTTATTTGACGGGTTAAATCCGGAGGTTAAAGTCTGTGGCAGCGTATCGATCGTGACTCGGCTGCCACTCTGGATCTATTATTACGAGTAACAGACAGACTTTGTACGCTTTAGACTGGATTCCCTAAAATAACGAATGACCGAGGAGATCAAAGCCACACGGAGACCGTCACCGTTTAGGGATCGAAACTTTTGCACGGACCTATACGAGCAACGCGCCGAGACGTTTGAGGGATTGAGAGATTAAACGGTTCTTCCGCGAGAGAACAAAGGCTTCGAATGTTAAAAGAAAAATCCCCCTGCAGGGTGCTAGAACGTTTTTGCGACGGCCAGGCTGTTGCTTACCGTTTCGAAGTTTTAATCGCGATAAACGACCATCGAAACTTGGCTGTAATTCGAGCAGAATTCGGGGGCGCGATCCGCCCGTCTAATATCCGCAGACAGCATACCTCGTTGCAGCAGTATTGCAGGAATGTTGCTGCAATATTGCAGGAACGATGCTGCAATATTGTGCAATAATGCACAATAATGTTGCCGCAATTTTGCAAAGGCGGACATACGAGTGAACCTACAACTTTTCTGCAATGATGTGATGCAACATTACAATCTCGCACCGCAATATTGCCGAAGAATTGCAGGATCATTGCCAGAATTTTGCTGTTTCGTTGCAGAATCATTGCCGGAACGATGCAGGACTACATATTTGTAATGTTGCCGGAACGTTGCAGGACTACATATTTGTAATGTTGCCAGAACGTTGCAAGACTACATATTTGTAATGTTGCCGGAACGTTGCAGGACTACATATTTCTAATGTTGCCGGAACGTTGCAGGACTACATATTTGTAATGTTGCCGGAACGTTGCAGGACTACATATTTCTAATGTTGCCGGAACGTTGCAGGACTACATATTTGTAATGTTGCCGGAACGTTGCAGGACTACATATTTGTAATGTTGCCGGAACGTTGTAGGACTAGGTACATATTTGTAATGTTGCCGGAACGTTGCAGGACTACATAATTGTAATATTGCCGGAACGTTGCAGGACTACATATTTGTAATGTTGCCGGAACGTTGCAGGACCAAATATTTGTAATGTTGCCGGAACGTTGCAAAAATACACAGCTGCAATATTGCGATGGCGGACATAGGACTGAACCTGCAACGTCTCCGCAATGTTATGGTGCAACATTGCAATCTTGCACCGCATCATTGCAGAAACGTTGCTGCAATATTATGGTGCTATGTGGGTCTGTTGCTCGAGTGCTCTGCATTGCGAAAAGTAAAGTCTGATCGGCGCTTCGAAATAATCAGAGCATAGAGACTCCCAGTGGAAAAACGAGAAGAGAAATGGTGGCGGAAGGCGAACCTATAAATCAGCCGCGAATACAGAGGCGGTGGACACTATTTTCCCGCTTTCACGAGCGACCGATTCGCGAACTTCGATTCCATCTCGGCGATCGATCCGTGGATGCCGGGGGAAACGAAACCGGCAGAATCGAACGCGTCGCATTTTGCCACTGTGTCCTCTTTCAGCTTCGGGTTTACCTAGATTCCCCGCGCTAGATACGCGCAGAGAATAGCGTGGCAATTTTCCTATCGAGAGATGCCGCGAATGGGTCGTTTGGAAATGGTCCGCTGGATTTCTGGGACAAAGGATCGCGAGCGTGCCTCTGCCGTTGGGCTCCGCTGGCAAGGGCGATCGCTCGGAAATTTCGGGAATTAAAGGGAATCATTTAACAAGCTAATTCGCCCCGTCGACTCGCAAACAGCAACCGAATGGCATCCGTGAACGCACCGGAGGTATTCACCAGAACCAGCCTCGATTCTTGCACGATCCCGCGAAGGCAAAAGCGTTCGGAGGGAATGCCGAGGAATGCGCGTTCCGTTCGGCGACTGTACCACACCAGGCGAAAGAGGAAGACGAGTAAAAACCAGTTGCCATGCTGATCACGGTTCAAGCGCGACAAGTGTGCGTACAACTCCATTCGAGGGATAGGATCGCGCGAAACGATTGATTCGCTATCTTCGATGCCCCTTTCTGGGTATTCTTTCCCTTAGTCAACGCCGCGGAACTTTTACGGAAAATCCATGAAATGAAAGATAAAATACCTGCGTGGAATCTTTGAAACAGAGTGAAACCTACTCTGCGACATATTTCTGTAAATCACCAAGTAAATTTCTGAAGCCCTCGGACACTCGTTACTATTATTCTTAAATCTAACGAGACCCAGCTTCCCTCGATACAGCATCGAAAAAATTCCGTTTTAAAGCATCCAGCACAGTTGACACGCTTACAGTGCCCAGAGAACTCGAGAGCCGATCAAAATTCACGGGAGACGATTGCGGGGCAAGAACGTTCTCCGATTCAATTTCGTCCGACAAGCGATACCGTGCGTCAGCAGACTCTCCCCTGGCGGAGTCTTCACGGCAATTTGCCCGATAGTTGTTTCCGAATCGGAACGGAATATCACGGAGGAAGCAATTTTATCGAATTTCCCGGGCTGGAGAGGCCCGCGTGCTTCTGTGTGCGAACACCCGAGCCCACCCTCGTCACGGAAGATGGCGGTCGCCGCGAAGAAGGGTGAAAAGCGCGCGCTGTGAGAAAGCAAAGCCCGGGAAAAGTGTTTACCAAACGGCCCCGACGTTAAACAGAACGCCGTCCCTGTCATAGATAATGAAACGTGAACGAAATTTCGCATGCTCTCTTCTACGACAGCTTCAAACAGCTGGCAAGAAAGGGACGGCCGAGGATGGAAAAGTGTTCCGGCGTTCAAAGGGCACCAGCAAAGGCACGCAAAGGGGCTGCTGATAAAACGAGGATCGCGAGGCAGACACTTTCAAACGCGCTGCAAGTGGTTGCTCGAGACGCTTCGAGTCGCACTTTCAATACCGCGCGCTGTGTCTGCTGGATGCCGAGGGAATGAGATGATTTCTGGTAGAGGAGGAGGGAGCAACGGAAATTGGTTGCGTAAGGCGAGCATTCCGTGTAGGTGGGGCTGCCATTCGTCTGGGTTTTCCCGGATTTGTCCTCTTTTTTAGGGCGTCCGGGGTAGTGTTCCTTCTCGAGAAATTTTGTAATTTCTTATTTCTCATTTCTAGAGAAATTACAGTGTTTCTCGAGAATCTTCAGTGTGAGGAAAATTATTGTAAATAATTACATATAAATAATTATTAATTAATAATATATCAATATATAATAATATATAAATAATAATAATTATTATAAATAATTATTTGTTCTCAGAAATGGATTTTCAGTTAGTTCAAATTGTGTGTTAATCATGAACGTATAAACACATCTACAATCAGTAATAAATTTTAATAATATATACGATGAATTGCGCGATCGTTTATAAACTTTTCTCTTTCGAAAGAAATTTTTTTGCAGCCGCCGATTTTGTCACAAAGAAAGCAGAAGTTTGCACCAGTTTGCAACTCCGGCGCGCGAGTCCTACCGAACCTGTTCATATATCTTCATTTCTACCGAACGCTATGTAACGTAAAAATTCATTTTTATTATTTGAATGTGAACTAAAATACCCCAAAACTTTGGAAAAGACCCATTTAACAGTTTCTTAGAAAAAAATTCCCAAAAATCCCCTTATTTCTAGCGTCCTAAATAAGACTCCCGCCTTAAGTGCAAATATCCTGGGTTGCAATCCTTTCGTCCTAGATCAGTGATTTTACAGATAACAGCCCTACATATACGAATGCATCGTGTCATTTCGGGAGACTAAAACGCCTCCGCAAGCTTTTCTACTATCAGCCTCTTAAGGTACCAGCCACGAAAGTGGCGCGCGATTGCCCAACCACTTAGACACGTGTCCCTTCAACGTCCACGCGGGAAATTAATTAAGCGATTTCGCCTTCTAATTAGACGTTCGATGCTCGCCTGTAGCATCGACGAGCCCTCGAGCCCCGTCTCGTGTTTCTCCTGGTCCGGATCGTGAGAAATGAAACTGGCCGAGTCACTTTCGTAATTCTTACAAATTACGCGCAACCGCCGAATCATTCTCTATTATCCTAATTACGTCGACCGGTCGAGGGATAGCGTGCGTGACGCTGGTTCCGCGAGCCGGCCTGCCACCGCACCACGGTGCCCCTTCGTTTATGGTAATCAGGCCCAAAGGTGTCCCGAGGACCGAGGGAGCCGGGATGAATGGGACTCGACGTGGAAAAAGCCCGGCCGATCGGAGAACACGCACCGCGCCCGATCTCCTCCGCCTTCCCCCAGGGCCTCTCCCCCCCCCCCCCCCCCCCGAGGATTCATCCGCTGGCACACATCTTTTGATGGATGGACCAGCCTCCTGATCGATATACGGATCTCGAGCGATCGGTATTCCAAACGCCCACGTTTTCGCGCGATGTTTACGAGAGCACGGCAATCCCACACGACGATTAAGCAATGGGGACGGCGATCGATAGCCGGCGCGGCTCGGCCCGCCTGTCCGAACGATTCATCAACTTCATTTCGACTCCAGCCTTTTTTCATCGAGCTCGTGTGTCTGATTATGGATTCTCTAGCTCCGCCTCTATCGAATGAATACGTTCTGGACATTAAATAGGCGTTGAATAGTCGGCTACTTAGCTTTATACTTTATAGTATAAAGAACAACTTTGTGATACAGCAATGGTTCAGAAATATGTATCTACTGTCGAGGACTCGTGTGTACCCAAAACTTGTGTTGAAAGAAGAAGTCTGTTGGTACATACGTCCCTATCTCTTAACGGTGATCTCGTGCATTTGTTTACAGCCAGAGACTCGACCCTTTGAATGAACAGTAGGTTATCGAGCTGGACCCCCAAAGGCGTAGCGATAAGCAGAAGCAAGTAAAATCACTCGTCAGCACGCGTCGCGGGTATTGCTATGGCTCTATGATTCCAGCAGGGCTGCGGAGTCGGCAGTCAAAACTCCCGACTCCGACCCCGACTCCTATTTTTTTTTACCAGCGACTCCGACTCCTGCATTTATAGGGTAGATGTCCCTATTACTGTCATTGTCCCTATTACTGCCATTTCATTTATGTTGCTTAATAAAAATGTAACGTATAAAGAATAATGCACAACAATAATATTATTATTAAATTGGGACTGTTCTGATTATTATTAATATTATTGTTGTACACTATTCTTTATACGTTACATTTTTACAAATTAAAATAAATAAACTGGCAGTAATAGGGACACTATTACCCTATATATCGCGAGCGTGTATAAACACGTAGAGCTCGACAGACTCGGATTTTTATAAAATTTACTAATATGGAGTCGGTGTTGGAGTCGGCATATACTTTTTCGACTCCGACTCCGACTCCGATTCCGGTAATCAGAAATTCCTTCTGAACTCCGACTCCGACTCCGCAGCCCTGGATCCCAGAGTCTTGCGTGAGAGACTGAGGAACGCTGCGAGTACAGGAAGAAGCTAGCGAGGGTGATGTGTGTACAGATGCAGGGGAGGCCCACCCAAGTTTCTCTCCCTCCCACGGTTTTCCCCTATCGCGTCCACGTTATTTCTGCTCCCGCTCCTGTATTTATCTTGGACGCGATAGGGACGAGTGAATGCGCGCTATGACACATTCCTTGGACATCAGGCAGGCAACATACTCGCGGCATTGTGCACCTTCGAGCCAACAGTCATCCACCATGTGTCGACTCGAGTGCCTAGTTAGCGTTGCTCCCCGATGCAGCGATAAGGATTCGAGCTGAGCGACGTTCAAGTGTCGGAGTTATCGTGCGGCCACGTTTTCGGGGAGCTGGGGGAAGGAGAGCGACGCTTCTGACTCACCGTTTACTCCGGGGATGCACGCGCCACACTCGAAAATCGAGTCTGTGCGTGGAACTTTGGGAAAATTGGGCTCGCAAGTGTGCACGGATCCAGAGAACTTGGGGAAGTGGATTGGGAAATTGGAGCGGGTTGGTTGTTGGCAAAATTCACCGAATTGGTAAATGCATGTTTGAAGTACAATATGATTTGATGATGTTGCAAAATACAGAAGTGCTTCTAAGTCAGAAACTTGGAAAGTAATTAGGGTAAAGGCAGTGAGGGTAGACCGAGGGCGATAGTAACGGGAAGACGATTGTAACACGTTAAATATCTTAGAACAGTGGTCGGCAAACTCATTAGTCAACGGAGCTAAATATCAACAGTACAACGATTATTTCAATCGTTTATAAATTAAAGTTTAAAATTAAAGTTTATTGAGTTAATAAACAGTGTACCTACCTATATAGTTTAAGTTTAAGAAATTTGTCTCTCAAAAGAAGTTTCTTCTTTTGAGAGACAAATTTCTTAAACTTAAACTATATAGGTAGGTACACTGTTTATTAACTCAATAAACTTTAATTATTGTTTTAAGTCTTAATTAAACTATGGGTACACTCAATAAAACTTGATATCATTGCGATGGATATTATAAAAATAATGACAATGAAAAATAGACCCAATGTATTCACTGCTTTCAGTAGGCACATGAAGAATGTGGAGCTTCCGTCATATTTATTCACAAGCCCAAAGTGTAGGAGCCGCAGCAAACAGGAATAAATTCCAAAAATGATGTATACTTATTTATTCATATCTTTTACTTCATTTTTAATAAAAAAAGTAAATATCTTTAAATTTTCTTTACAAATTTCCCAGCTGTTCCATATCAGGACCCATTTTTTCAACCGCCGATTTTCCCTCCTTTCAGTTTTTTTATTATAATTGCAAAACTAATTAAACAAAATAATTATACATTAGTTCCTTCGTCCCCACATGTCAGTTTTATTAAAAACCCAAATTCTTCTACTTCCGAGAAGCTTTTGAAATCAGGTGTTCCATATCACCTGCCTTTACCCTACTGCAATAATTCTCGCATAGGGTAATTCCGGGAGACGCGGCCGGGCTGGAGAGTTGGTCGAAACAGTTGATTTCTTGAGAATTAATTGTTCGGAACCTTAACACATTTTTACATATACACAGATGTAGAGCCTGAATATAGCAACTCGACCAACTCTCCAGCCCGGCCACGTCTCCCGGAATTACCCTATAAAATTCCCAAATAATTTTACAAAACACTATCAACCCCCAAAATGAATCCTCAAAGATTTCACGCTGAAGCGATGCACCAGCCAGCGATCTCCGCGCGATCAGAACAAACCGTACAAGCGAAGCTGACGAACGTAACGACATTTATCCCGCAAAGCTAATGAAGCTATAAACGCCGACGCGATTAAGCGGCCGGCGTTAAACGCAGTGGAACGATTGACTCCAATGAGCACGCGGTCCTGACAGATTGCGGCAGGCCACTCGAAAAGTTCATAGCCCCCGAAAGAAGCGCACATGTCACGGTTCCCCGAGCCCTGTTACTTTCGAGTGGACCAGAGTCGTTTTACATCGTGTTCGCGTTACTGTGCCAGATGTGCACGGCCGATGATTCAATCGGATACAATTTTGCTCTCCGATTCGTCGCTGGAAAAAACGCATCCCCTCTGCCACGGGAGATTGGTTCACGCCAGCGACAGACATCTTTCCACAAGCAGAGCTCTAAATCTACTCTAAAAAAAAACCACCGCGTCCATTCCACTGGAAACAAACCCATACCCACATACATATTTCGAATGATCGCGCCTGGAGAGGATCGATAACGCGAGCAACCCCCGCGGACCCTTCCAACAACGAGAAGACTATCGCCACTGGTCAGTGGAGCGTGCAGCTGCGCCCGACCCCCGACGGTGTTTGCAAACGTATCAAAGTTTTCGCTTAATGACGTTCTGTTTGATTTGCAAATGAAGCGACGGCTGATGGGGCGGTGACAGTGATCGCGCCGAGGGGAGGGGGGCGAAGGAGAAGCGGTCTCGGGGAATGCGTTTGACGCGTGTCACGTGCACATGTCAGGCCAGACCGCACCACGTCACACTCATTCCGGCTCGTTCCACCTGGCAACCCTCTATCGACAAGCTTTCTGTCAAGTTCGTTGCACCCCGGCATCGATTTTTCTGCCAGCGGTCGCCGTTAGTTCCGCGCGATCGCCCGTTAATGCTCAGCCCTGCCGCCCGTTCCCGCGTCTAATTAGAATACGCGCCGAAGCTGCCCGCTGCAAATATCATATTCCACCGCGGCGATTGCCGTTTGCCCTGGCCGCGAGCGTAACGCATGACTCTCCGATCGTTTGGATCGCTGCTGGGGATCGATGGGTTTACCACGGTGGAAGCGGGTGGGGAGAGGGGCAGGGCCACCTTACCAATAGGCTAAATGGGCTATAGCCAAGGGGCGCCCATGATTCAAGGGCGCTTAAGGGGAGGTTCTGGTCTAAATGTCGATTTTTTTTTTATTTAATTTTTCGAATGTTCAACCTTTTAGGAAAACGTGTTCAAAAGGATTTGTTGAAATTCGTAAAATTTCTGAAGTTATAGGCATTTGAGTAGCGGCAAATGCATGGGTGACAACCGGCTACTCGGCGCTCACGTAAAACTTTAAACGCGTTTTTCTCGAAACAGTGTTCTCAAAACGGTGGGAGCTGTATCTTCAAAAGTTATTATCCGATTCGATTGAAACTTTTTTTATTTTGAAGATTATTCTTTTTTCTAGGGGGGGGGGGCTAAAAAAATTACAAAAAGTTGAAAATTTATAATTTTCAAAGGCGATGAAAGGACGAGAAATATAAGGAAAATGTGATTTCACACTTGAAGTGTCGTTATTTTCTAAAAAATGTCATTTTTGTATTTTTTTTAGCCCCCCCCCCCCCTAGCCAAATGAATAATCTTCAAAATAAAAAAGGTTTCAGTCGAATCGGATAATAACTTTTAGAGATACAGGTCCCACCGATTTGGATCAATTTTTTGACGCTTTAACTTTAACGACTCCCCAGGGCTGTCTGCACTGATTAATTATAAAACAAAAAATATATTTCTATAATTTAAGACATCCTTAATACAATGCAACAAGTCCCATTAAATTATACACACTAGTTTTCCTTTAATTAATTCCTAAAAATCACCTATTTTCTGGGGCTCTAGACCAGAACCTCCCCTTAAGAATCAAATATGCTGAAATGCTTTTTTCTCTTCAATTTTGGAGACAAAAATTTCGCTCGCGGGCAGTGTTTATATTCGGGTTTGCCTTGGTGAAGACCCGAGTGTGTGATGTACTGTCTTGCACCGATTGCGGAGAAAATGCACCCTTGGAGGCTACGGGCGCCAAAATTTTGTAGCCCAGGACGCTCAAATTTGTTAAGAGACAGACCCCTGGAGAAGGGTCCTCGGTGATTTGGAAAGGGTTCGATGTTGATAAGAGTCAGCGGCCACTCTTTCCACTTGGATAGAGAGCGGAGGGAGAATAATTGAATTAAAGCCCATCGAGGCAAATATCAGTGGGCGCCTTTATCTCCCTCCCGTGAACGTGACGAGCAAGCACGAATGGGAGCGCAGACGTCCAGCAGCCGGGGAACCAGATTTGCTTGATTAACATCGCGCTCTAAATCAGCCGTTGCCCGTAAACTACCAGTTGTTGCATCCGGCCTCGCTCGTAATTACCGATCCGTGCAACTTACGAGCGAGTCGTAACGAGCGGTCAGAATCGTAACTCTCCGGCAGGAGCGCCGCGGTGTAACGCGAGAATCCCACAACAGCTAGCCGCCCGAACTTCCTTCTTAACTCTCGCGCTATCGCTTTCAACCCCCTACCCTTAACTGCCCTCACGATCGCAGTGTATTCCTTCCACTCGGCGATACGCATTTCGGATCTAGCTGAACTCCGCGAAACAGGACGCTCAATTTCCTGCCGGCGAAAACTCGGACGGTAGGCGTTAAGCCGGCCAACCATGGGAACCGAAACCATCGAAGTTCCGCGGCCAGCACCGCCGTCCAATCACGCTCGCGATATTCGCGCGCGCACACCGCTCGCAGGCACCGTGAATGCTGGCCGCAGAATGCACATCCTCCCGAAGGAAACCGGATATTCCTGAGGCTCCGGGGCGACGACGTTGGCACCCTACGCCCTCCGACCATTGTCCCCGGAGAATTCCCTTCTGTTCTGCGGTTTTTGTGCCGCCGCGACAAAAGTGCACGCATGCACACGCGTCCCACTCTGCACGCACCGACTCGGCATGTCACAAGCGGAAGAAAACGATTTCTCCGGGATAAAAACAGCTGCGGAGCCTCGCCTTTTTAGTTAGGAATTATCCTATCTGGGATTGTGAACGTAGAAGAGTTGGAAATAAATTCAGTCGATTTGTTTCAAGAGTTCAAAGATTGGTAAGATTATTGTTTGGAATTGTAATAGTATCTTTTATTCACTTCTCATCTATACTGTTATATAAAAATGAAGTTGCATACTTTGAAATGCGGTTTCTTAATAAATATGAACTGTAGCCACAAGTGTGTTACATCACTTTGTTCGTCTTGACGAAAGGAAGGTTTTAACGTTTTTATTTTTTTTTAATAATGATTTTTCAATAATCTATACTATTATATGAAAGTGAAGTTGCATACTTTGAAATGCGGTTTCTCAATAAATATGAACTGTAGCCACAAGTGTGTTACATCACTTTGTTCGTCTTGACGAAAGGAAGGTTTTAACGTTTTTATTTTTTTTTAATAATGATTTTTAAATAATCTGTACTATTATATGAAAGTGAAGTTGCATACTTTGAAATGCGGTTTCTCAATAAATATGAACTATAGCCACAAGTGTGTTACATCACTTTGTTCGTTTTGACGAAAGGAAGGTTTTAACGTTTTTATTTTTTTTAATAATGATTTTTAAATAATAAAAAGTTCACTATCGAGGCCAAAATTATTACAGGCGTTAGTGAAGGCGAAACAGTATTTATTCCAACAATTCCTCTAATACCTTCTGACTTTCCAATTCAATTTAAACGACTTCTTAATAAATAAATTACGACTATTAATAAATCTCAGGGGCAATCCCTTAAAGTTGTCGACGTAGATTTGGAAAATGATGTATTTTCTCATGGACAACTGTATATAGCGGTATCAAGAACAGGGGATTCCTCTAACCTTTACATACATTGCCCTCAACATGAACCCAGGAACGTGGTTTATAAATAAATTTTGTAAAATAACGTTTCAGCCCGGAATTGAAGCTATATATATAAAAGAACTAAGCGAACCGTAGCGAAGCACGGGTACTTAGCTAGTTTCTTATAAATTTAAAACAAGCGATCTATTAATAATAATTTCTACGATTTTAAAAATTTTGTTACACAACGTAGCAGAGTATAATTTCGCTTTTCTTCTTTTTTCCCCTTTTTGACTAACTACAGAAGCAGAGGCTGTCAGGTTCGTTCTGACTTATCTAGAACTACCTCGTACACAGAATATTTAGTCGCCGACTACACCGCGACTTTTTACTTCCCCCGAGCGGTTCGTCTCACTTTTCCAGCATTTTATTTCGCTCCTTGTTACCCCGGTAAGTGGATTCTTCGGCGAGTTTTCCAGTCCCCGGAGCGAACACGGCACAAAGTGCAGTCGACTTGAATATTTACACGCGCCTAAGGTATCATCTCTCTTCATGCATGTATCTCCAACGGCGGACATAATTTTAACTTTTACTACGCTCTGCCCGTATTTCCTCGGGCTTCCCTCGCGCGCTTACCGAAGTGGGCGAAATGCACCTTCTTCCCAATCCCCATAAACACGTCTGGTTATCTAGAACCTTTAGGCTGCTCCACTCGAGCTTCGGCAAATTTGAAAGCGTGGACGAAGATGTGTCAAAATTCGGAACAAGCTGCGCGGAGAGTTTCAAGGAGATGAGGAGGTTTCCTTGAGGAGGGTTCAAATAAAGAACCGAAACGTCGGATTGCTATATAATTAATTGCTAAATAACTGTGATAATTTATTTTATTTTTAAATAAATAAAATAATCTTTGTATAGTGACCGAATCAGTGCGCCGATACCACTTTATTTAATATTTCCGGTCGAAATTTGAATTTGAAAATTATCAACATGAGGAGAAATTAGAAAATCAACGCTGTGCTCGCATTTCTCGCGGACGGCTATTTTTTAGCAACAGCAAACTCGTCAAATCTCCCTAGGGTTCTCTTCAACCTAACAACGCATTATTTTTTATTTGCGCGATCCTCTCGGGTCGCGTTCCGAAAACACGCTTTCCGCGCTTCTGTTCGAGATATTAAGAATTATTAGGTTTGCCGGGCGTGAGAAGGGTCTGGGCTTTCATTCTTCTCCCGACAAATTTCCGCCGCGAAATTGCACCGCTGTCTTCTTCACTCCTTAATGCCGAGTCGAGGATTCTCGATTTTTATTTCCTCCAGCGACTCAAACGATTTATAATCTTCCCCTGCAATTAGACTGCCCCGCGTGATTAGAGGCTTGGTGAAGACGTATGTACATCTCTAGAAGCCTTCAGAAATCTTCTCCCCTCTCCACTGGCGCACTGGATTTAATCTTGAGGGAAGCCGAGTCGAAGGGATAAAAATATTTAATTCAGATTCTATAAAATTCAGTAGGTGATTACAAAGATTTATTTAAAGAATAAATATTCTTTTTACTAGAATACTGGAGGCTGCGACAAATTCTACTAGCTTTCCACAAACTTTTCCACCTGTGGAATCCAGCGTATCCATTTCACTTTAGCCACGCATCCCTTGGAATCGCTTCAGCCGATTAAACAATTAAAACTCGCGGCCCGAATCGATCCTAATGCCGCGAGCAAGCCTTACGCTCGCGGCCTGGCACCGCGACAAATTTCATCCCCGTCCCGACAAGCTTTTACAAACTTTTCCACCTGTGGAATCCAGCGTCTCCATTTATCATCGAAACGACCACCTGTTTCGTACAGCCGACGAAATTTGTAGCTTTTCAAGCCGCGTCGCTTGGAGATCTGTCTGCCGGAGGGCTTCCCTCGGAAATCGCCAATCCACATCGTCATCGGTGAGCTATCGCGCCACGCGTGTACACGAGCCACGATGTGCTCGCAAACGATATTGCGCCGGAGTTTCCGCAACACTGGCGGAAACATATCCAGTGGAAAAATAATACGTGCTGGAAAGGGCGAGAGAGGGCTTAAAGCTGAGCGACACGGGCAAACAAAAACTTTCAACCGCGGAGAGGGGCCACTTCTGCTTGGAAATTGCTCCATCAATCGAATCGCGGGGTATCGCCGTGTTTTTCGTCCGAGGGGGTCCGCGCTACTTGCTATTCCAGCCACGGCCGAGAAACTCGCGTCGCAAAATCGACCGGAACTAAATTAATTAACGGCTGCTCCCCGTGAAACTCCTGCAACGTGGCCGCTAGATACGTGACCTTGGCGAGAGCAACCATAAATCGAACATCTAGCTTTTTGCTCGGCTCGAGCTCGCCCGGGTCGCCGGACCACCGAGCGGCTAAGGAAATCGCTTCTTCGCAGCGCGAATTTCAGCGAATAAGGTAAAAGACCCAATGCGTGGACACGTCCCAGTAGCTGGACACTGGTGCAAAAATACAGATCAGTACATTTAATATCCGCTTTATCCAAAAAGAACTATTTTATTCAATTATTCAAATATTTAGTAAAATATATTCATATATATTTTACTAAATATTTGAATAATTGAAGAAAATAGTTCTTTTTGGATAAAGCGGATATTAAATGTACTGATCTGTATTTTTGCACCAGTGTCCAGCTACTGGGACGTGTCCACGTATTGGGTCTTTTACCTTAGTACAAGCTTCTCCAGCTGTGCTCGATTAAACGCGAGGTCGTTCGAGAGCGAGGATTCAATTTGGAAGGGGTGGGGCGTTAAATCACCACGGTCACGTTCGCCCAAATCCCAGCGGCTCGAATAAACAAGTCGTTAAAGCCGCGTACGCTCGGCTTTACGAGCAGGAAATAAGGCTGTAAAATGTCCGGGGACTAAACAGACTCGCGGAGGCTGGGGTCTGACCGAGGGAAGAATCGTAATCAACATCCGTGAGCTGATGTGATTTCGTTAATTGTCCCTGGCTCTCTGGCGACTCGCGACGCGGCACGCAACGCTTCGGGAAGTGAGAGATAAAACGGTCGTAAATGATTATAACTTTCGCTACTCCCGCTGGCTATGGGGATACGGCGCGCGATGGTATCGAGCGACCTGTATCGAGTGAAATTATCAGCTGCCTGATACGAGCACAGGGAGTTACTCGGCGAGCCCCTTCGCGGGTTTAAAATAGAAGAGGGATGGGCGAGATAGCGGGGGAAAAAATAACGTTCGATGGCAACGCAGGGGCTAGACACAATGGCGAGGAGTACGCGGCGAGGGAAGATTGGATGCGTCGTGATAGGGCCCTCGGAAGCCATATTGCATCGCGGTGCAAGGTATTCTTTAAAGTGCAAGGTTGCGACGGTAATTCGCGCGATTCGAGCAGATAGGATAGGTTTGAACGGAACACCGAGGTGGGTGTGATACGAGCAGAGTTGGGAAAAATGTAATCTAATTACAATTTACAAATTGCGATTAAAATGTAATTGTGTAGTTGGTTACACATTATTTTGTGTAATCGTTAATGTAGGTGGTTGACCATTTTTATCAATCAGATAAATTGACGATTACAGAAAATAATGTGTAATTAACTATACAATTATAGTTTAATCGTAATTTGTAAGTTGTAATTAAATTACAGTTTGCCCGACTGTGGATACGAGGCATTGAGGGCAGGAGGGAGTGACACACATTGAAATAAAAATTAATATTTCCTGTTTTATGTGATTTGGTTACGAACTAGACGGACAATAGAACAATTGAAATTAAAAAAATAGAAAAGTATAAAGGAAGAAGTAAAGAAGGTGAAGAAGAAGATTTTGATAAAATCAGATGAATAAGAAATTATTGTTTAATTCATGTATAGGTAGCAAATGTATAATAATGATCTGTTTTCATTTATGATTTTTAGAAATGTTTATTTGTGTTCATATTTGTATTTAAATAATTTAAACAGGTGTGTTACAATTTACCCCGGACTGGGGCACATTGTAACAAAGGTTCAAATTTGTTTAAGATGAAGCTTAATTGTCAAAGTGTCTAAGATTCTGTCACGTACTTTCACGCAATCAGGTCATCACATATGTAAGTAGTAAATCACGCAAAATATTTCCTGATTGAGGAAAACACTTTCGAGAAAAAACTGTGAAAATTTTTTATTACAATCTGCCCCGGTCTCCCCTACTTAAAATTTAGCCGTATTTAAGTTCGATAACAAGAAACTACTTTTTCACGGATTTCTAGATGGCACACGTGAAAAAAATTATTAATTACTTAATTATACGTTATAATATACATCAGCGAAACCATCAGCAAAATACTTTGAATATTCACGAATCGAATTCAATACTTTTAAAGCCCGTTCCGAACAGAAAAAAAATCATATTTAAATATAAACGATAAAGTGTCAATAATTGGGACTGAGTCGCTAATTGGGACATTAATCTTATCTAATTAATCCACAAGATTAAGTCAGTCGAAAATCTCCTTCGCTTTATTGAACCAAAGTCTTTAATAAAAGTGAAAATATACGTACATACCACATATCTTTTTAATCAAAGTAGGGTAAATCAACCAGTAAATGACCGAATTGTTGAATGAGAAGCCCAGTAATTGACCGCATATTTTTATTAAGAATTGTACTTATAAATGTTTGTTTAATACGCATAACTAAAAATATGAGATATTAAAAGTGCAACTACACTCCATTTATAAACATACAGTAATTTTTAAATTTATAATTGACATTTCTTTATGTAGACCATTTCTACTGGTTGGTTTACCCTATTTTCCTTGGCTATCTGTGATTTTTTGCCTCCATTCTGACGAAGGTGCATACACGTAAAAGAAAGACATTTTCACACAGGTAACCCAACCCAACAGTGAATATCACTTGTTCACAGCCAACAACTTTTGCAGCTCTCGAGTCTATTGGTGGACAATCAACGCGCGTATAAATTGTCGACATAGTACGACGTCGATATTAAAGAGTCAATTACACCAACAGCTGTTTAACGATTATTTACTAGCAGCAGCCGTTCCGTGTCTTTGCAGAGGATGCGTAACGAAAGACTCGAGGTGGCCGCCTCCGTGAAATTTAATCGTTTTACAAGCACCCGCCACGACAACCCCGTTGTAAATTGAGAATCAGGATCGAGAACAGGATCGTTTTAACGATCAGACGCACATCAACCAACACCCTGCGATTACTTAATTGCGGAACGGCGAGGAACGAGCGCGAGCAACGCCAGCGTAATTAAAATCTGTGGCAGTGAAACTTTGGAGAAGAATGACAGTGAATTATTCATCCGAAGTGATGCGAGAAATCATAATTTCGTCAATCACAAATTTGAAATATAAAAGAAAGAATCTAACTGTGCAACTCCGCAATTTAATTCACTGAAACTTTAATTACATTATCTAATTCTAATAAACTGGTCCGTTTACGAAATATCAGATGATTGCATAAGTTCGTGCTCGATTTTCTACTACCTCGCGACATTTTTTGGAGAAAAACCAAGCTCTTTCTTCAAAACTGGACTCGACAAGCTTGTAGATCGTTGGAAAACAATTGTAGAGAAGAATGGTGGCTACATACTTGACTAATAAAACTGTACGCTTTAAAATTTAACCATTGAATTTTATTTTCCAATCGGGCACGAACTTAAGCAATCATCTGATACATACAAAGTATTTTGCTTGAGTAGAACACAAGAAATAATACGTAAACACCAAGACCGACTTCCTCGCAGCCCCCGCATTCCAAACGCAAGAAACTCATTTTCTAGAAACTCGTGATGACGGTGGAAGAATGCTCGAGACCACCCTCGTAATCCCCACGAATATTTCACGAATGAGCCGAGCGATCCTAGCCAAAGTATTTCTATTCTCACTCCATGTTGCAACCAACGCAAATACTCAAATGAAATAAACCTCTCGCATAGATCCTCGCAATATTAATTCCCGTTGAAATTCGTCGCCAATGACCTCGAAGGAAAAAAGAGTAGTGGGGTAGCCGAAAAAGTAGAGAAACGACTATCACCGCGGCTCATGAATATTTATTAGTTTTATTACCCACGATAATTCTGTTGATCGTCCAGGAATCATTTAAGACATTCACAACCCGCAATCGCCATTCGTACTATAAACCAAGGAATAGCTAAAAGAACGTGCTAATAAGCGGCGATAAAGCGGAGCCTCGATCATTCCGACACCTCGACGAACGAATGAAACGTTGCTCTGTAACCTTGATCAAATCTGAATTACACCAACCACGGTCGAGGCATCATCTAGCACGATCAAGTGCGCCTGATTCTTCGTCGCTTCGGCCGGCTCAAAGGAGCTAACAACTCCACTAATCAGATTCCTCTTTGACAATCAATTCCAAGGCCAGCCCCCTGGCCCGGCAACTTTTACGCAGATCAAAGCAACGCACAAGGGTATCGGATGTAACGAGAACCTTTAGCCCCTGTCCCCGGGAGACAAATCTCTCCGTCTGTTCCCGACAGATTAGAAAAACGACTTTTCCCCGCCAGAAGCCGGGGACCAGCCACTGCGGAGGCGAAAAGGTGTCACGCTTCTCGCAGCTCTCCGCGGGATGAAAACAAGGAACCGATATATATATATCTCTCTGTCTCTCGAAGGCCGCCGAGCCAAAGAGTATCATCCAGTCTTTCTCCCTCACCCCGGTGGCCGACGAGACGGCAGAAAACCGCGGCGGGCTTTTCTCCCTTCCGGTCTTTTCGCCCTTCCGTTCGGGGCTTCGTGTCGGCGACAATCGCGCCCCGGCTCCGCCGCGCAAAGGACTTCACGGCGAAAGAAGACGGAGCGTAAATACCGGCGCGGTTGTGCGCGAGGCTTTTAATCAGCGAGCATGGAAAATTCTCTTTATGCCGGGGTTCCGTGCTCCCCCGACCGCCATTATACTCGGGCTGTATTTTTTTACGCCTGTACGTGGCTTGTACGGCGCGATTCGCTTCTCGGCTTCGACTTCTCTCGCCGTTTAATTGGAGGGTTCAAGGGGGAGCTACGAGGGGCTCCCTCTCCGAGACAGATAGCATTTCGAACGGTGGAGACTATTTTTTTAACAGAGGATTAACCTGGCGTCTTTGCCGAGACGACCCAGTTAACGAGGTGAAGAAGCTTGTCCTAAAAGCTGAGAATAAACGTAGCGCGTGGTCGATAAGGCACTCGCCGCGCGGACCTCCAGAGGGACGATTCTATCAGAGGCGTCGAGGCGCAGAGAAAGGTGGGACGAAGAAGCTGGAGCGATTAATTGGTCGAGTAGAGAACGGTCAGTCGTCACCTCCGAATTAAACGCGTCTACCTGTTTCATCCTCCAGCGAGCACGGACTCGCCGGCTATTTAATTAGAGCCGGACGTTTAAAGGAGGCCAGAGGAATATCATATTTAGACCGCGCCTCGAGCTCGGCTACCTGACGTCGCCAGTATACTGGGCATGTTGCTTTAATTAAACTTAATTAACTTAATTCCGCGGAGACGTGATTTCCTCGGTTAGGGTCCACGCGATACGCGTAGCTCAATTAGAGGCTGTGTAATTCTTCCGCGCGACGCTACTGTTAGCGCAAAGCTGCGGGTAAGGTAGTTGACCCAGTCGTCGATCAGTTGTCGATCATTTGAATTAATATTGAGATTTTATTAAGGTTTTTGAAGAATATTGGGTAAAGGACAAAATTGCAAGTTAATATTTAAGAGTCTTTACCTATATATGTCATCACAATATTCTTCAAAAAACTTATAAAATCTCAATATTTAAGGGGAGATTCTGATCTAGAGCCCCAAAAATATAGGTGATATTTAGGAATTAATTCAAGGAAAACTACTATATATAATTTAATGGGACTTTTTGAATTGTATTAAGGATGTCTTAAATTATAGAAATATATTTTTTGTTTTATAATTAATCATTGCAGACAGCCCTGGGGAGTCGTTAAAGTCAAGGCGTCAAAAAGTTGATCCAAATCGGTGGGACCTGTATCTCCAAAAGTTATTATCCGATTCGACTGAAACCTTTTTTATTTTGAAGATTATTCATTTGGCTGGGGGGAGGGGGGGCTAAAAAAATACAAAAATTACATTTTTTTAGAAAATAACGATACTTCAAGTGTGAAATCACATTTTCCTTATATTTCTCGTTCTTTCATCGTCTTTGAAAATGATAAATTTTCAACATTTTGCAATTTTTTTTAGTTCCCCCCTAGCCAGAAGTATATTCTTCAAAATAAAAAAAGTTTCAGTCGAATCGGATAATAACTTTTGAAGATACAGCTCCCACCGTTTTGAGAACACTGTTTCGAGAAAAACGCATTTAAAGTTTTACGTGAGTACCGAGTAGCCGGTTGTCACCCATGCATTTGTCGCTACTCAAATGCCTATAACTTCGGGAATTTTACGAATTTCAACAAATCCTTTTAAACACGTTTTCCTAAAGGGTTGAACATTCGAAAAATAAAATAAAACCCTTTAGGAAAACGTGCTCAAAAGGATTTGTTGAAATTCGTAAAATTCCCGAAGTTATAGGCATTTGAGTAGCGACAAATGCATGGGTGACAACCGGCCACTCGGCGCTTCGTAAAATTTTAAACGCGTTTTTCTCGAAACAGTGTTCTCAAAACGGTGGGAGCTATATCTTCAAAAGTTATTATCCGATTCGACTGAAACTTTTTTTATTTTGAAGATTATTCTTTTCTCTAGGGGGGGGGGGACTAAAAAAAATTACAAAAAGTTGAAAATTTATAATTTTCAAAGGCAATGAAAGGACGAAAAATACAGGGAAAAGTGATTTCAAACCTGAAGTGACGATATTTTCTAAAAAAAAATGTCATTTTTGTATTTTTTTTAGTTCCCCCCCTAGAAAAAAGAATAATCTTCAAAATAAAAAAGGATTCAGTCGAATCGGATAATAACTTTTAGAGATACAGGTCCCACCGATTTGGATCAATTTTTTGACGCTTTAACTTTAACGACTCCCCAGGGCTGTCTGCACTGATTAATTATAAAACAAAAAATATATTTCTATAATTTAAGACATCCTTAATACAATGCAACAAGTCCCATTAAATTATACACACTATTTTTCTTTTAATTAATTCCTAAAAATCACCTATTTTTTGGGGCTCTAGACCAAAACCTCCCCTTAAGTGATCGACGACTAGGCCTAAACGGATCGGCGACTGAGTCAACTATCTTACTTTTGGACAGCGGTTTGCTGCTGCTGAATCTTTTGGATGAAGATCGGGGGAATATTGGAGGAGCGAGGGTATCTACTACCGGGCACTGCCGATGAAATTTCAACGGCAGAGTTTTGTTTCGTCGGAGGCGTCGGCCCCGGTGTCCCCTTTGTGCCTGCCTGCCTGTCCCCTGACACATCCCTGCGCCTCCCTCGCTAACAATGAGTCCTTAGGCGGGCTTTTAGGGAACGTGCAAGAGCACGAACAGCTCGGAGGAGGGACGCAAGTTCGCGCAGCCCCAGCGAATGGGAGCGTAATGACTATGGCCACCGCCGTCCTCGACGGCCTAGGCGACGAAGCTGTTGCGTAGTCTGGGGGAGGACTATCGCCAGGAGACCCAGGGCCTGCACAACGATGCCCCACGCCGAGGTAATATCAGCGCGCAAAGTACCCTGCCTGTATCCTCCTCTCTCCAAACCCCTGCTACACGCCGGTGTAGTGTCAGGTAACGGAAGGGAGGTACAAACCCAGACAAAACTACGCAGCGCTCGGCCCCTGCGGGGAAACCGTCGCTGAGGCTGACGCGGACTAGCTATGAGAAGCTCACAGTTGGAGTTGTAAGCCTCGGAGCTAGGGAGCTTCTTCTTCTCCAGAGAACCCGGAGATTTGAAGGGAAGTGGTTTTAATTGAGAGATGCTCGAGGTGTCGACACTGCGGGTTAAACATCATCCTCATGGAAGAGGCTGCCGATTGTCCAGCGCTAGCTACCTCCTCAGGGAGACTACAAAGGACGCGTGATTTTAAGGGTCTGAGGACGACCTTGAGGGAAAGTACCGGTTCTGTGTGAGTGGAAGACCCTGGCCAGGGTGTGGAGTGATCATCGTCGAAAATAAAGGGCCAGATTTTCAACCTCACTCGAAACGGTCGCTGCCTCCACCCGGCCCTGCGGTGCTCACCGCTACTTGGACATTACATGCGCAACAACGCCGGAGGAAACAGATTTCAGTGGCAAAGTCGTTAGGGGAAGGTATCCATTTACGAGAGCCGGGAGAAGGGTCGGCGTATGTAGCTACCTACACCAAACTTCAAGACCCTTCTCCCTGCAACTACAATTCCAGAGAAGCTCGGAGAAAACAGGAGATTCTATTATCAAGAAGAGAAAGCATGGAGTGAAGGACAGATGTAAGGATCACGCGTGGACGCCGCGTTCCACGATCACCTTGGGACAGGATCCGAAACCCGGCAAGCTTGCATACGAAATCAAGTTCAAGCCCGGCTGCCATATTTCTTCGGGGAAACGTGTCTCCCATTTTTCCCCGAGCCCCTTGCATATGCATCTCCGCCGATCTTTGCATTCCGTGGACGGCCACGATTCCTGCGTTCGTCCCCGTGCATCAGAATTTCCGATTCAGGGATGCCCGGCGTCCACGCGCGACAGGATATTATTCAAGATCCTCGAAGGACTCCACTCTTTCTAATAACCGAGCAAGGGCGACCCGATCTCGAGGAGCTCTAGCGAGCGTTTCTCGCATTCTTTCCGGCCTAATTTATCGCCCCGGGCGCGGCTCGCCGCTCTCGTTCGCACGGAAAAAGGAGAACGCGAAGCCTAAGCGCGGTGCTCGATGGATATCAGTTGGAGAGGATCCTGAACGAGCGGCGCGTAAATAATGCAGGTTACAATCCCTCCGTGGCATTGTGTCAGCGCGACCTGTATAGTATATCAAGCAGAGGCTCATCGCGCGATGGGGCAAAACAAGCCGAGCTGGTGTAGAAAGAGAGAGAGAGAGAGAGAGAGAGAGAGACGCGTCGGGGTTGGTTATTTAAAAAAGTTATAACTTATAACATCGACCACTTAACCGTGCCCGGCCCCGACTATGTATAGAGTCCACCGAGCGTCCCTCTGCGTGAAAAGCTCCCTTTCTGCATTCCCCGTGGCCAGTTTCCTCTGCTGGCGACGTGTTCCAGCGAGTTTCAGCCTGTCAGACCCGGTCGCCTGTCGTAACTTACCACGGGCTTGTCGCTTCGCTACCCTTTCTTCCGTTCCTCGACTTCGCGGACAGCGTTTTTATTTTGCTGTACACGCCGGTAATCGCTGCCCTCCCCGCTCGTCTTTCAGCCGGCACACGCCAAGGGAAACGGTGGTTTCGGGTGAAGAGAGGTCCGAAGGCAGTAGCTCGCTGAACGAAGCGCAGGCCGCAAAGTGAAAGACCGTTTAGGGGTAGCTTAATCGCGCCGGAAATCTGCTTTATTGAAACGTCGATTAAGGGGAAAGAACCGCGTGTATCGACGGCGTTTAGTATTCCTGGGTGATAGGTCTGTGAAGTTGGCACCCCCAAATTTTTAAAAAAACTCGACGTCATTCGTTTGTCCATCGTTTGTCCAACAAAAATTTTCGTTTGTCCACCCTTCAAAAAAAAGTTATGAACAAAATAAAAATTTTCACCAGCACCCCCATGAAAACTTTTTAATAATTTGATGGGGGGAAATGATTGTCCATCGTTTGTCCACGTTTGTCCAACAAAAATTTTCGTTTGTCCACCCTTCAAAAAAAAGTTATGAACAAATTAATCACCCAGTGATTTGTAATCAATCGAGAGAAGAATGCATGTTTGAGAACATGCTATTCCCCGTTCCCCTGCCTCTGTAAGGCGAGACAATTAATTCGTATACCGGTTCCGCGGACTTTAATGAAGAAATGCAGTGTTTATCAGGCTCGATTCGATATAACACGATCCATAAATCAATTGTTCGCGGCGCTGTGATAGCGAACGGTATCGGTTTCATTTTCCTATACATGTACGCGAGGCCTGACTATCCTGCCACTGACTCCACTCGCTTTACACTCTAATGGAGACAGACATTCTTATGCTTGATACACCTCCGGTCCATTAACAGCTCCGCGATCCGCGATGCAATAATCCAGGATGTCTAAGGTTCAATTAATGTGCTCTAATTTCTGGCGGCACTGGAAAGATCAGTTTCTATAGCGATTCTTACTTCATCAGGCCGTCAAAGAGACTTTGGGGCCGTTCTTAAGGGGGTATTCTGGTCTAACGAGGCATTTTCGTCGCGTTATTTCGGAATTTTTTTTGCAAAGAACCCATCAATTTTATTATTATTTATTTTATTGCTACATGTTTATTGATGTTTCAACTATCTTTACAAATTTTGTCGATAGAAAAAAATTTAAATCAAACGCAGTTGACCGCATTAAAATAATGGTGAAAAAAAGAACATGGGGTCCCGGTGCCCATGATTGGGCTCATTCTAGTGATCAGAAACAAAAAATGAAAAGAGATTCTTTATCTGTATGGCTGTCGCTATCGTCCCTACCAGAATAATAAAAAAATATTGAAAATTAAGCAAATGGCCGCGGTTTGAAAATTAAGTTTCAATTTTCGCACATTTTTTCAACTTTAAAGGTCTGCGAAAGTTTAAAAACAAATTATTTTATCATAATTCTGGTAGGGGCGATAGCCACAGGCATACAGATAAAGAATCTCTATTCTTTTTTTGTTTCTGATCACTAGAACGAGCCCAATCATGGGCACCGTGACTCCATGTTCTTTTTTTCACCATTACTTTAATGCAGTCAACTGCGTTTGATTTAAATTTTTTTCTATCGACAAAATTTGTAAAGATAGTTGAAACATCAATCAACATGTGGCAATATACTAAATAATAATCAAATTTATCGGTTCTTTGTAAAAAAATTCCGAAATAACGCGAAGAAAATGCCTCGAAATACAAACATTTCGAGCATTATATATTTAATTACAAATTACTAATAGTCAAACATCTTGAAATATCTTTCTTAAATAGTTTTTGAATTGGTTGATTTATTATTAAAGAATTAATCAATTACTCTGCAAATTTTCATCACAAACAAATTTTTTACACCATCTTTATAACGAGTAACTTCTTAAATAAGCAGAAATTAGGACATTCACCTTAGAATTTTAATTTATTGAAAATTAAGTTAAAATATATTACGTAAGACGCTACCTGACTCCCACTCCCACTTATAAAAAAACGCAAGAAATTCACAACCCCCAAAAAAGCCTTACGTAATTTAAATACGACCCCTTTTACAAAAGAGGTTCCAATTGCATCTGAACTTTACAATTATTCGCGAGGAGCTAGGAAAAGGCTGACCAAGCCCGGTTAATCATCACTTTCATCAGAACCGTCCCCGCTATAAACAACCGTATTGCCTCGATATGAAGTTATCCTTCCGGCTGAAAGGACCGAGGATGATTAAGGGACGAAGACGACGCCGGAGCGAGAACAATGGCCGAGAAGAGCGCAAAGTACGACTAAAGTCAGCCTGATCATCCCCTTCTGTTCCCAAGCTTTCCAAGGAACCGCGGGGGGAAGGGGCAGAACGATGATGCTGGAAAATTCTCGAGGATTCACCGGCGGAGTCTATCTCCGCTCCCAGCTGGAGTTTCACGGCGCACACGCGGTTACTTTCTCGACGATCCTCCTCGGCGAGTCATCCTCCGCAGAAAGAGAACTGGCCGAGCTTTAGGGCAGAACTGGATGCACGCTCGCGCACCTGTTTGGGCATAAACGACCAGTCCCTGCTCCGTTCCGCCCTGTCGCTGAGTAATTTCCCTGGAACGAGCTGGACGAAGGGCAGGGAAACCTTGGGGATGCTGTCCGAGGGAAACGAATGAGTAACGAGCGCTTTCGATGCTCGTTGGGAGGTCGCGTGCGCCCTCAGCTTCGCAGATGTTGCAGCGAATTCGGGCTCTAACAATAGATAAATATGGAGCAGAGACTCCTTCGTCTCCATTAATCTCTCTCGCGATTAAGCAACTTGCTGTTCCAGATAGCAAAGCTCATGAGCGAATCGTGGAACGCTTCTTCATAGTCCTGACGCGTCAGGACATTCGTTCCCGTCGATCCTAAGCTCCTCCACAAAGGAGCGAGGGAAGCGTGAAGAAGATTCTCTGCTAGTCGCGGGTAAGTCCCATCAATTTTATCTCCGGGATTCTAAGGGCTGTGAACGAAGGAATTCTAACTAGCAGCGATAGTTTAAGAAGAAAAGGGAGCCTCGGGCGGTGGGACTGGGAGCCAGGACCTGCGGGTCCTCAGCATATATAGATACTTCAATCTTACTCTGTTCCCAGCTGTAAAATACCGAAAGCAACGGGGCGCCACCTATATGCGCCGATCGCATCGCAGGCTGTTCCCAAACGCCGAATGCCTGCAATAGCGAAGATGGTCCTGCGATTTGTCGATCAGATGCTCGGCAGATATCCATCTGCTGCCAGGCGACGGAGGATTAGCTCCCCCAGCTACCTAAACAGAGGAAACTCTGCGGGCCACCGCGATGGGGGCTGAAGCATCACGAGGCCGAAATGTGGCATCTTCTGCGAGATAATGAGCCGTGGGGTCAGGTAGAGACCTCGCAGCAGCTGGTCGGGTCGGGGGTACGGACGAGCAACGCGGGAAAGGAAAAGGGAAGAAAGGTGCAGCGAGTGATCGTAAAAGCTCAGGGTCAAGGCTCCGCTTTGCTCGCCGGGCCACCGGATGCTGTTGTAGCTTGCCGGATTAACTACTCGTTAAACGACGGGTTTTTTTACGATAGCGCTAATGTACAGCGCGAACGCGGAGATAGGACGTGCGTGAACCGTTCGGGGCGGGCTGCATGGGGACAGATTAAAGAGGAGTGCTGATTGATTTAGATTAGTTGTAACAGTTTCCGTGACACAAAGTCCTCTCCGTTGGCCAATTGATCGCGTCTGGGAACTGTCACCGTGTCTCGTCACCATTAACCGGAACCAGAGCCAAGAGAAGACGGGAGCAGCCAGATTGGCCTGCTCTGTGGCCTGGCCACGCTAACAGCGTCCGTCGCTCAATGAAACCGGCTGCAACTTGTTCCAACGTCTCCGACAGAACCTCCCGACACGATAGAGCAACGTGCAACGATGTTGGCAACAAGTTTGGAGGGTGTGCTGGACGGGCCTTTTGTTCTCCACCGCGAGAATATCTCGATTTATCGACGACGGTGGGAAACGTATAATACGGGGGTGGGAGGTTGCTAAATTGGATAGGGAAGGGATCGGAAAGAACACTTGTGGTTTGATTATAATTCTCTGGTAAATGAGTATAATTAACGGTAAGTCAGAATTATTAGTTTTGTAGGAAGACACTTGGAACACTTAAAGTGTTAAATACTTAATACGTAAACTCGGGTATTCAATTTTGTACGTGAAATTTGATAACATATATGTTAAAAGAAACTTTTATTTTTAGCTTCGATTCACAAAAAATATACTGTTTAAGTTTGAGGTAATAAAATCTGACTTACACCAGAGTATTATACTTGAGATGCAAGAAAAGGGTGTTCGATTTCATAAGGAAATTGAAAAGAAAATAAGGGTCAGACGAGAATAAACCCCCATCGTTTTTCCCACAATTGTTATCTGGGATTGTCCGAGAAATATCGAATCAACGAATACATAATGTACACACAGATTACTTCCAGCTGGAATTCGCAGAGGCTCGTGTCGACGCGGCATCCGTTCCGCGAGCGAAACACAGTTGTTGCGATAAAACGCGAAACGAACACCTCGACGCTTTTTTACTCGCTCACCATTCGCCTTCCCTGCCTGCTGCCTCGCGCTATAGCTCTTTATCTATTGCGAAACCCACACGGCTTCCCTTTCATCACTCCCCGATAAACGCCGATCCGCCAGCTCAAAAAACAATTACGAGTATGAACCGTTCAGGGGTACCCTTTTCGTGCATTCATACGCGCAGAGAAATTTCAGTCGCGACCGTCCATCAGAATATTTCGAAAGAACTCGACAGGTGGAACGACAAAAGAGTTGGGACACCATTTACAAAGTTTCGGGGTTGAAGAAATGAACATCCTTAAATTACGTAAGTAAGGGAAATGGAAACTCCCTTTCTTATGTAATATTTTTCAGATATTAAAATTCCTTTAAAGCTTTATATAATTCACTTAACTCGGTGTAGTATGTGCAATGAAGCATCACTTTTTAGGCTATCTGTAAAATGAAAAAAATTCGTCACCCCTCCCCACGAAAAAGCCTTAGGTAATTTAAGGACGACCCGTTAGATCTATGCAAATGGTGTAGCCCTCCGCTGAATACTTTTTACCGACACAACTCTTGATCACAACTCTTTACCATTTATCTGCGTTGCCACTTAGGGCCCAGTGGTTTCCGTTCAGTCGAGTACGAAGACGCTGCGATACAGTCGAGCACAGTTTGGGGATTCAGGTCAAAGGCAGAAGCCTCGGGGATTATGATATTAAAAAGGTTTAATCGTGCGTCACGTTAACGGCATATACAATTTCTTTGTTATCTACTCGGCGCGAGTAAATACGCTCTTGAGGCTGGACGTATTTGATTGCAGTGGCCGATAAGCTCAGGACGGGCACGGTTCGTACGGAATATGTACCCGGCTGATAAACAGCGACTACCTATTGTACCGGTGCGAGTAAGAGCGCGTAAAAATATTTCCTACTACCGTGCTAGCCAGTGAAACCTTTCCAAACTTCTCCTCGGGGCAGGCTGTATCGGATGAACGATCTCGGCGGTAAATCATCGCGATGTAAACAACAGTGAAGAGAAGTTTAAGGACGCGGGCAGTTCTAAGTGTTTATTTTATGTGCTAAGTTTTCCACTGTTGATAGGGCACGCGAGCCCGAACGTGCTCGTGTTCCGAGCAGCGACACGAGAACTTCCCAGAATTTTTTCTTTCGCTCCTTTTTCCCCCTCGCTTATTGCCGTCCCATTCCCCCCCTCCCCCGCCCCTTGCAGAGAAACCACAGTGTCATAGTACATCGGCCGTGAATATCGCACTGTACGCGACTCCGCGACGAAATTTCAATCTTCAATGTTAATATTATATTCGTAGGCGATATTCCTATCGCGCAGATGTTTAGTTTCACTGGCAAAGAGTTCTAGCAACGCTCGAGATGTTTGGTAAACTGTCTCAGAGTCGCCAGGAGATTGATCGTGATTTTCGTCACGGAAGGTTTGGGATTTGGAGAGGAGCGAGGGTCTAGGGTCGCTATTCCCGACTCCGTACGCTTTTAACACTCAAGGAATTCCAGTTTTATTAAAACCCTTCCGCAAATTCCCTCGCCCCATAAAGTATCACTGCATATCATAGAAGAACTTGTATGAATCGAGAATAGAACTCGTCTTCGGGAATAATTCCGTCGAAAATCATCAGATACAGCAGAAATTATATTAGAAATATTTAAGTATTGGAAGAATTCAGATCCAGTAATGTTAGATTATAGATATACATTCCCATTCTGCAAGAAACTTTTTAACACACGACGCAAGCCGACTAGAACCGACCGGGCACGATTCAATCCCTCCCGAATTTACTCGACTCGATCCTATTAAACCGAAATTTAAATCCAACCCCAACGCGGGATATAAAATTTCACGAAATCAGTCATCTGTATACCCTCGATAATCCAAGTCTGATTTTCGTATGACCCTTTACAGATCAAAGTACTTAGAACTTAATGAAAGTTTGAATTTAACCGCGCAATTATTCGCGTGGCAACCAACATGGTGTCACATGCAACTTGTACGATTGGGATAATACCGCGTGCAAGGATTAAAGTGTAATATAATGCTTACATGATATCGCCTCCTTGGGAATATCACTGGCAGGAAAGCCCTGGGACTCGAAGTAGGGCTTGACAGCGTCACATTTTAATCCGGCGCGTACCGTGGTCGTCGAGACGCTAAGGATCAGGATGGCACACAACATCGACGGCACGCCACTCATAATTATTATTCTCGTCGGGAGCACACGCGACACACTCACGAACAATTTGCGCGACAGGTACGCGAGACTCGACACTTCTGTCCGTACATTCGCAGTTACGCGAAAGATTTAGAATCGCGGACTTGGCTCTGCGGTACCCACGACGGCGAGGTAAAATTCAAAAGGGACCGATGAAAGAGGGAGCGACGCGACGGGATACCACCTCTGCTACGGCTCGGGACGTACTGATTCGTCTCGTGGGGGAGAACGCGTGCCGGCGATCGCGCGCATGCGCAGTCCACTGATGCTTTTAAAAAGTCAGCCTGTTTGAATTCTTGGCCAAGCACATTAATTGCGCGCCACGATAGTTGCCATGCGCGAGCCGGTAAATTTGTTTGCATCGTATTAGGTATGTATATCGAACGTGAGAAGTTTGAAACGTTTGGAAAGTGTCTGAGGAATTGTTGGTTTTTCGGGTGTACTTAAATTTAGTTGACGATACATATGAATTCGAGAGAGTAATTTGGAGGAGAAATAAATCCAGTGATCGTGCGTGAAGTGATTCAAAATATATTTTAGCACTAACAAAGTTCGAATTTAATTATAAATATTATATATCTACTTTTTTAAATTGTTCACATTATATAAACGATATGTATACTTTATTGGACGGAATTGGTGTTGTTGGAGAGTACGAGTTAAACTGTGCTATCAACTACCAACATTGCATTGTTCATTCTACTCTGATCACACAGTAAATAATAAGTAAGCACCTATGTTTAAAATATTAAAATGCAGCACGTCAATACTGATTCTCAAATCTACAGTCGAAAGCTGAACAAAGCATAACATAAGCACTAGAGGCCTGATCTAGCTCTTTCGCCGCTCTGGGCAAAAAATATTTTTGCCGCCCTTCATATTTAATTATAAGTAACTATTTTAAAATATAATTTTTGACAGCGAGTGATATTTTTCGTAGGTATTTGTTGAATAAAAAAAGTTTTATCTACTTTTTGCCGCTTTTTAAAAAAATTTTACTTTTTTATCAGATTTTATCGATTTTAATTTTCTCTTTCTACCAAATTGGCCAGTCTAGGCAAAAATTATTTTTGCCGCCCTTCATATTTAATTATAAATAACTATTTTAAAATATAATTTATGACAGCGAGTGATATTTTTCGTAGGTATTTGTTGAATAAAAAAAGCCTTACCTACTTTTTGCCGTTTTTTCAAAAAAGTTTACTTTTTAATCAGATTTTATCGATTTTAATTTTCTCTTTCTACCAAATTTGCAGCTCTGGGCAGTTGCCCTGCTTGCGTCCCCCTAACAATGACTTGTGCAATGATTCTCCGAATTAAAATATATAAATAACTTTAAATTCACACCTGAGATCAAACGTTATTAACTTTTTAAAAATCATCCTGTATAGCAGACTTATTTGCTTTCAATATATCATGCTCTACTGCTTCCCAAAATGAAAGGCACGTATGCAAATTGCGATGAAATCATCTGCATAGGCAAAACGCTTTACTGAATCTTTGCATCCGTAATTACATACTTTCAGCGGCACACGAATGCACGCATGCATTCCACGTTTTTTATTTGGAAAGTGCAGAAACTAAATGATTGAAATGCGATAACAGTAATAATAAAAAATACTTGAATCGTCATGCTTGCTTGCACCGTCATACTTACGTAGACGATCTACATGTAAGTGACCGTGCTGTGACACAAGGGGCAAGCATTAATATTAACGACGTCGCGCTCCGCGGCGACGTGATGCCTGCAAACGGTACAAATCCACGCGTTGCTGAGATCCATCAGCGGTTTCCCCGAAACGATACAAGGAGGAAACCTGGTCATACAATTGGGACATGCTACACACCAATCTGGCACAAGGCTCTCGCAATTTGTACACTCCGCTTTGGAGTCGCGCACATCTTTCGGACTGTGGTTGGTGAAAATATCCACCGCCAGGTTTTCATATTCCTCCCTGACCAGCTCCGAGACAGCCTCCAACGACTCTAGCTTAATGAACGCCTTGGAGCAGACGCTAAATGCCTGGTTAACAGCGCTGGACAGAGCGAGCAGGCAGTAAATGTCTTCGGGTTGTAAAATGTCCTCGTACTCCCTGAGCCTCAAAGCTGTTTTCATGGCTGCGTCGGAATTCCCGGAATATATCTGCCTGTGCGCCAATAAGAGGAAGTGATACGCTTCTGCACCCCTCCAGGCATTCTCTATCACCCGAGTGTCCTCGTTGTTCTCTGTTAAACCCATCACAATATTGCTCCGGCCTCCTTTAATCGACGGCGCACTGATGATGTGGTTCTCGATTAAGAGGGCTGCTAAAACGTAGATCTTCTTCACGCGCAGTGGATTCATCCTGCTCTTCGCCTGCTCATTAGCCAGCTGCAGAAGCAACTTAGCCGCCTCCAAGTTGTAACTTGCTTTCTTGTAGAGCTCTATCGCCTGCAGTCTCTTGCCATTCGATAGAAGATGATTAGCGTACTTACTCAGCAATTCTCCAATTTGTGCCATTTTGTAAGTCCTTGCCAGTTCCACCGCCTGGTCCCAATGATTTAGACGGACGCAGGTGTCGACGGCCAGTTTCACGTCTCCGTATTTTATATAAGCTACAACCGCCTGGGAGCACATGCCAACAGACGCTAACATCCTCGCGACTGTCCTCAACAGAGGGCTCTTGTCCGGCAGTTGTTGCACAGTCCCAGCCAGCTGAATAAAGTCTTCCAGCTTGTAGTAGCATTCGATCAGCTTCTCCAAGTTTCTGCTCTTCTCGTAATACTCCTTCGCTCTCTCCCAGTTCTGTCTCTCGGCGTAGTACTCCCCAATTTTGTTGTAAGCATACTCCATCTGCTTGTCCGACCCGCCGAGCCCCATCTTCATTAGCTGCACCACGCGAAAGTAGTCCCCCAGCTTTAGTCGCAGCGAAGTCGCCAGGTCCCTTCGGTCCATGTCCAGATAGAGCTTCTCTGCCTCCTCGTAGTTGCCAAGGAACGCCGCCACCTCGGCCTTCTTCAACTGATCGTTGTGCACGTTCTGCAAACGCTTTATAAACTGTATGCCCAAGTAGTCGGTGCAACGGACCATCGCGTTCTCCGCGGTCTCCAGGTCCAGCTTCTTCAGCGCCGATTCCGCCAACAGACGCCACAGCCGTGGATGCGGATTGTCCTGAATGAAATTGTTGGCTTCCTTCAACCCCACTTTGTCCAGCAACTCTCTGGTGTCCCTCAGAGATTTCACTTCCAAATCCACTATCAATTCGTTCCTCGTGTCTTCCGGCTTCTGCATCAGTTCGTCTAACAGAACGCAGCGTATCTCTAAATCTCGGAACGAGCAAATGTACCCGGAACACGATATCGGTTCTTCGGGATCAAATTCTCTTAGCACGTACATCCTGGTCTTCTCCATAATTGCGAGCAGAGTTGGATTATCCTGCGCCCAGCACATCGCCCACACATCTTTCCTCTCGAACTTGCTCACACCATCCCCTGATTCTCCATCCTTCGAATTGGTCCTCTTAGAATCTATCTCCAGATCCAGCATAGTCAAAATACCATTCGCATCCATTATAGATGCGCGAGATGAGTCGCAATTAATCGCGATCTTATAAAGTTTACAGGCCGTGTTGTACCTGTTGGTGAGAGTTATCTGCGGCAAAGAATACCGCTGAATCATCCCCGACTCTCTGCCTATCAGCAAAACAGTCTCGCTTGCAGATAAACAGCAAATTGGGTCCGTAGTGGCTTTCGTGCTGATGGGTGCTTGGAAAGATCTGTCTTTGTCTAAATCTTGAATCACCTCTGTTACTCCAGTCGGAGTCTCGTCAATGTGATAAACCTTGTCCCTCTTAAACCGCCCTGCGTGCAACATGGTGTTGCGGGGAGTGCGATAACTCCATACCAGAAAATTATTCTTCGACGCAGCGATGACAACACTGTTAGTCATGGTCACCCATTGCGGCTCCAAATCTATAAACTTGGTATCGATTGGCGTAGCTATCGAATTGCAAACTAACAGAGCGAACTGTTCGGATCTTTGTACAAGATCATTCTTCACTGCCAGCACGCAATGATCTCCATGCGAATCAATTGATATCAATGCCTTCGCGTACTTAGTGCAGCAAGTGTTGTTGATTATGTTCCAGAACATAATGCAAATGCCATCTTTGCTGATCTTCTCATTAGTATAGACCACTGTGTTACTGAAGTAAGCCCATTTGTAATCTAACCGAATATTTGCAAAATATATGTGAGAATCGACGGACAGAGCTACTCTCAGAGATCCTCCTTCCCACGCGCAGCATGTGATCTCTCTGCCAGGTATTCTCAGAGTTCTCATGTGTTTACCGAACGGAGTGTAGAACTGAATGACGTTGGTATCCTTCGTCTCCCCATTAATTAACATCGGCATCATACCAGTTGCTGCCAGCAGAGAACCGTAACTGTTCCAACAGCACCATGCCGCCGTCATCCCAGTTTCTATTACAATAGGATTATCGTCGTTCGTATCTCTCATAAGTTGTATTCTACCATTTCTGTAGCAAATAGCCAGAGTGGGACATTCCAAAGCAACGTACCCGTTTCTCCCGTCGTACCATTGCATCGCCATTATCGTTTGAGTTTGCCCGCTGTTGAGGGAAATCGTGTTTATCTTTCTTAAAAATACACCGAGATTATCGTAAAGATGAACCTCTCCGTTCTTTATCCCGAATAGCAGTAACTTTCCGTCAGGGGACCACTGTACAGCGGCGAGGAACACGTTCTTCAGTTCCTTTCCCCAAATTCTGTTGCCATCGACCGAGCCCACAATAACTGCGCCATCCTCGTAAACTATGCAGACTTTTAAACCGTCCAGACTCCACGCCATCCCTTTGACTACCGATTTGTTACAGTTGTTTATCATCTCGTCGTACCAAGAACCTTTATACAACATCCACACGATGATCACGCCGTTCTGATCGCTCGAGGTCAGCTTCTGGTGCTGCTCGTTCCAAGCGAGAACTTGCACGTGTCCATTATGACCTTCTAAAGTCTGGTTCATGCTCAAATTACTAGCAGCGGTTAAATGTCTAGACTTTCCACCGTTACTGGAGCTGCTCGTGCTGGAGTCCACTCGAAGTACTTTTAACAAACCATCCTCCCCTCCCACCGCTATATAACCTTCCTTCTGATTCCATGCTATACAATTAAGCCGGTAATTATTCGGTATCGCTATCTTTTTACTCAGATACACAAACATCTTGTCGGCGTTGAGTAAGAAATATTTAATTCCTCTTCTTCTCTACTACATAAATCGCTGAAAAATGTAATTATACAATCTCTCAATGATTATGCTATACATCTCGGAATATAATATTACGAATCGCTTGGAATTATTTTAATCTCAGAGTTTTGTAATCAATTTACAAGTCCTACAATTATGGGGAATAATTCATACACTTCTTCGTGAAACTACTCACGTTATTGCACAGTAGTCAAGCTGATAGTACTTGTCATTAGGGATGACAGCAATCAATGCATGAAATTTTTATTGTCTGTTGCATATATTTTTAAAATACATCGCGGGGTGTTGCATGTATTTTCAATATAGGAGACTCATTTATTTACGTATAAGCGAACATTTCGAAGAATTTATGAGGATTAAGTAACCCAAATTCAATGAAAGGTTATTGTAAACAACCATGATTGATTACACATGTATTTATATTGTGTTTAGGGTAGGGATGCCGATTTAAAATCGATCTTTCGAAGATCGATCTTTCCTGTCACGATTTTCGATTTTCTAAATCGATCCTCAAAACAGGGATCCAATCAAAGATATTCGCTCAATGTTGTGGAATCCAATTGGTAAATGCGGTATCTCTTTCCGTTACTACTTATTTATTTGCTCTCTCTACTTCCGGGTTTGACCCGAATTGCGTCGACCAATAGAAAACGCAGAACACATTTTCCGATCACTACCTAGAGCGATATTCTCAGTCGTTGCTTATTCTTAAAACAATCTTAAGAATAAGCAACGACTAAAAAGTGCGCTTCGACGGCCTCCGTCCTGGCTATTCTAAATTTCAGGCAGGGTCCTCCGGCCACCGCTGCTATTGGTCATCAGCGTTGCTGGTTGGTCGCGGCGTTACTCGCTTGGCGCTGGCGTCGGTTCGTCTCTAGTGATCCTCTAGGGGCGGTATTCTCAGTCGCTACTTATTCTTAAGCAAATGCTTAAGCATGCGGCATCCTCTATTAACCTACTAGCTAATAAAGGATGCCGAATGCTTAAGCATTTGCTTAAGAATAAGCAACGACTGAGAATACCGCCCTAGAGGTTGTGTTCCGATTCACGCATACTGCGCATGAAATTGATGGCATCTTATTAGTGGCATCGTATGATTCCCTAGAATTTCTCTCACTTGCCGCCAATACGATGCCACTTCCGGTGCAGTGAGCGTGCAGCAATCGCAGAAAATCTGAGGAGAAGCAGTCACTGCACGCTCGCTGCACCGGAAGTGGCATCGTATTGGTGGCAAGTGAGAGAAGTTCTAGGGAATCGTACGATGCCACCAATAAGATGCCATCAATTTCATGCGCAGTATGCGTGAATTGGAACACAACCAAAGAGTGATCGGAACAACGTGTATCGTCGCTGATTGGTTGCCGCAATTTCGGGCAAAAGCGGAAGTAGACAGAGAAAGAATCTGTAAAAAAGAAAGAGACAGAAATACTGATAGAAAGAGACAGAAATACTGACAGAAAGAGACAGAAATTCTGATAGAAAGATAATCCTGGCGTGCGCGGCTTGGTTGGGCGCTGGCATCGGTACATCCGGTCACATTCGCTTCGCGATGTCGCCACGTGGCTGGCGTGGCGTTTGGCGTCAATTCACGCACGCATTACCACCTCTGTGTAGGTATGCTGCCACGCCGGAGTCCTCCAATCACCTCCAATCTCTGCGATCGAGTGCTGGTTTTGACGCGCAGAACGAAATTGCATCTTTATAAGTAGAAAGGTTTGTTAAAACACATTGTAGGGTAGATGTCCCAATTACCGTGCCTTCATACTTAAAGAAGTCGTACAAAAACCTCACATAAATAAGGAAATTTTTTTTTTTAATTAAGTTAAACTATTAATGCATGTGTTACAAATGAGAAGGTTGCAATTTTAAACAACTACAGCATAGTAAACAAATTTAAAAAATGCATATGAAGATTTCGATGGATTTACCTAAATCCTTACCGGAAACTGTAAGGAACACGTGTTTTACAGAAGTGAATAAAATTGATAATTATCATGATTTGCACTTGTGTAAAGTATTTATCATATCATAAAAGGTTCAAATTTTATGAAAATTAGCAAAATGAGCACTTTTGAAACGTTTTCATATGTTTAAAGCGAATCCAGTAATTGGGACAGGAATTTAACGCTTGTCCCTATTACCGTGCCCCTAGAAAACCCACTGGCTCCCTCTGTAACTGCTAAACCTAACCTTACTTTTGTTTCTCAAAACCGGTGACCAGAAATTTATATTTACATATTTTGCTTTTGTAATGAAAAGGTTATATTCAAATTACATAAAAACACCTCTTGTAGAGTAACAAAATGTTGTGCGCAGTTTAAAGCTTGAAGATATAACCTAACCGCGGAAACGCTATTAAAAAAAAGGGGCACGGGAATAGGGACAACGCATTTTTCAAGGCACGGTATTTGGGACATCTACCCTACGCGCATTGTTTAGCGAAAGTTACTTAAGAGTTCCAATTTATTTCTGTAGAAAAGAACAGAATTTCCTACGACAGACTACAGTGCGTCTCCCGACACGGGTTTGGCGATTTATTTCATAGAATCAGGAATAATTTATTAGTGGAAAATGCAAGGTGACCAGAATATAAGCTGCAGTTTAATTTCGGCAGTTCGTAAAGGAGAACTAGAAAAGGTAGAAGAGTTAATTACTTCTTACGGCCTATCTTACTCACCAGATTGGTCAGATGGATATGTTTTACTTTGCGATGCTCTTAACAAGAACCATACAGAGGTAGCTAAACTACTTTTAACAAATGGTGCCAAAGTTAACAGCACAAACGAAGATCCTTGCATGACTCCACTTCATTTTGCTGTGGAATGTGGTAACATAGAGATTATTGAGATGCTTCTAGATACAGGAGCTAATATTGATGCTGAATGTATGGATGGCATCACTCCACTTCTTGATGCAATTCGATTGATGAAAAAGGAAATTGTCGAATTGCTTTTAAATAGAGGTGCTCATATCAATATTCAAAATAAAAAATTGATAAGTCTTCTTTATTCTGCAGTCCTTGACGGGCGTTTACCAACTGTTCAATACGTTTTAAGTCTTGGAGCTGATGTTAATTTTATATGCAACCTTGGTTTTAATAAACGTTGTACACCACTGGATATGGCTGTCATGCATGGACGTGAAAAAGTTGTTAAACTACTTTTAGAATATGGAGCAAACGTTGATGCGCAAGATCATGATGGTAAAACTATACTACACCTTGCTGTTAAAATTGGACGTTCATTAATTATTGAGCATCTGTTAAAGCATTCTCCCGATCTGAATAACACAGGCAACAGGAGTGTTCTTAATGTCGCAGTGCTGAGCTATGGAAAAGAGTATAAGAAGATCATTGAAAACCTGCTTGAATATGGTTTTACTATCGACTTTGAATATGGAAATAATTGTGAATTACTGCACGAGGCTAGTAAGAAAGAATGTTTGAAAATTGTTGAAGAAATCTTAAAATATGGCGTCAGTATTGATTCTACAGATAAAAATGATAGAACAGCACTTCACACTGCTTCTGATTTGAATAATTTAGAAATTGTTAAGGTTCTCTTAAAATATGGTGCTGACGTCAATTTTAAAGATCGATGTGGTAGATCAGCACTTCACATTGCTTCTCAAAAATGTAATCGAGAAGTTATCGAAGTTCTCTTAAACTTTGGTGCCAACGTTAAATCTGTGGACTTGGTTGGTAGAACAGCACTTTACACTGCTTCTCAGTGGGGTAGATCAGAAACTGTTAAGATTCTCTTAGAATTCGGTGCCGACATTCATTTTAAAACTAAATTTATTGGAACAGCGCTTCACATTGCTTCTGAAGAGAAAAATCCAAAAACTGTTGAAGTTCTCTTAAAATTCGGTGCTGATGTCGATTCTAAAGATAGGGATGATAGAACAGCGCTTCACATTGCTTCTGAAAAGGGGAATCCAGAAGTTGTCGAAGTTCTCTTAAAATTCGGTGCCGACATCCATTCCAAGAATAAAGATGGTGAAACGACATTTGACATTGCTTTGAAAAAGAGTCATTCAGAAATTGTCCGGGTTCTCGTAAAATTCGGTGTCGACACCCATTCCAGGGTTGATTGTGGTAAAACAGTACTTCACCTTGCTTCTAAATCCTGTAATCCAGAAGTTGTCAGTGTTCTCTTAGAATACGGTGCTGACATTAAATCTAAAGATACGTGTGGTAAAACAGCACTTCACATTGCTTCTGAAAACAGTAATTCAGAAGTTGTCGAGTTTCTCTTAAAATTCGGTGCCAGAGTCAATTCTAAAGACAAAGATGGTTGCACAGCACTCCACCTTGCGTCTGAACACAGTAATCCAGAAATTGTCGGGGTTCTCCTGGAATACGGTGCTAACATCAATTCTAAAAATAAATGTGGTAAAACAGCGTTTCACATTGCTTGTGCCCGGAGGAATAAAAGTATTGCTAAAGCTCTCCTAGATTACGGTTTTGATATGACTACTAAAAGTAAATGGTATGGTCTTCAAAGCTATGATGGTATCTTGGAATGTCACGCAGTTAAGGTGAAAGCTGCAAATTTATATGTAAAGAACAAAAACTTACTACAAAAACTTACTAGCAATGAGATATTACGGAATAGATGTGAGAAAGAAGTAGCAAGGATGAAGAGTGAGAAGATTGGTAATGCTAATATCTCATTTTACGATATCTTGACGAAAGGTATAAGTCAATTAGCAATATATGCAGGAAATGAAAGTGTAGCACAGGTATTTGGATCAGATGATTATAAAACAAAATTTCCAATATACGCTACTATGTTAAATAGTAATTTTAGAAAAGGGGAAAGAAGGAAAGAGTTGATGGAACAAGGTAATAAAATTTTCTATTTGTTTACTAATTCCCTTGGTATACCGTATGACTGCATAGAAAAAATATTTAATTATCTAAGTAATGCTGATTTAAGAACTATAATGGACGCTTACAAACCTATCAGTGTCAGCAGTCTTAATAGTGATAATAAGTAATGTGATAATTAATACATTAAACGGTTTTAAATAAGTTAAACAGGAATTTTCGAAAAAGCGAGGACAGTTATTGTTCGTGTCAATTTTGATATGTATATATTGTATATATTGTAATATTATGAAATAAAATAGCGAATTATCGAGAATAGTGGACTCCCATTGTACTTTTATAGAGGTTTATTAAAACATATTTTACGTGCATTATTTAACGAATGTTATTTAAAAGTTATAATTTATTTCTGAAGGAAAAAACCTAGAATTTCCTACGATAGACTACAGTGCCCCTCCCGACACGGATTTCGCAATTTATTTTATGGAATCAGGAATAATTTGTTAGTAGGAATTTTTAATTTCGGCAGTTCCTAAAGGACAACTAGAAAGAGCAAAGGAGTTAATTAGTTCTTTCGGGCTATCTTACTCACGAGATTGGTTAATTGGATATGTTTTACTTTGTGATGCTGTTAAGAATTATACAGAGGTTGCTAAACTACTTTTAACAAATGGTTTCAAAGTTAACAGCACAAACGAAAATCCTTCCGTGACTCCATTTCATTTTGCTGTTAGAAATAGTGCCTTAGGGATTGTTGAGATGCTTCTAGATAAAGGAGCTACATATTTCTATAACTTAAGACATCCTTAATACAATGCAAAAAGTCCCATTAAATTATATATAGTAGTTTTCCTTTAATTAATTCCTAAACCGGAACCTCCCCGTAAGTCATGGGGTAAAAACAACTTTGTTATTTAAATTGAATAGTTTTATTAAAAGCTAGATTTCTTTCGATATTCGAATTCATTTCATATATAAAAATATGGTGTTCTGTAAATCCACCATAAATTGCAGATGGTACTTACTTATTTACTCTCCAAGTATAAAAATAAGAAAATTACCTGCAATTTATGATAGCTTCATACACACATGATACTGTACATATAAAAGTATTAAATTTCATCTTGTAATCCTTCTAATGGGCTTAAACACTACAAGATTATGAGCTAATTGTTTTACAACGCCTTTGCTTCGCCATAAACAAAGCCAACATTCATACACTTCGGAAGACATGTTTACAATTAATGTACATACTTCTGGATTTTCGACAAATATATCAGGATCAGGGTATTCAGTAATACTCGTACAACCACTGATATCAATGTGCGTCAGCGTTGGTGTGTACTTTAACAACAAATTCAAAGAAGCTACGCCCACTCTTCGGTTTCCTCTGAGCATCAGCTTCGAAAGATTCGAAGCTTGCGACAGTATATTCTTCACATCGATATCCGATAAATCGCAGGCAGCAAGCTCCAAACATTCCAGATTCGCAAACGAGAAATTCGTCTTATTGAAAATGCTTTTGACTAAATTAAATTCGCTTGAGAGAACCGTGTTCGATAAATTCAAATTAAGCAGTTGTCTTTGTAAGGAAGCGGAGAGGCCATCCTCGTTGAGGCTGTTCCAAGAAATGTCCAAGCTCACTAAGCTACTGTTGTTCCAAAGGAACCGCAAGTTACGCAGCTTGCAATATCGTAAAATTAAAGTCCTTAGCTGTGTCAGAGGAGTGAGAAGCTTAAAAAGTATTTCTTCGCTTGTCGATCCAAGTGGATTGTAACTGAGATCTAAAAGCTTAAGTTGCGGGGGCAGTTTCTCTAATTTCCTTAAGCAAGTAGAATCTATGTCGCATCCTTGGAGGCACAATTCTTGCAAGGTGGGTAATTTCAAAACACAGTCGTTCAGAAGGTTTCCTATTTCGTGCAATTCTCCACTGGATACATCTAATATTTGAATGTTCTGTTGGTATTCCAAGGTCTTGAATACCGACGCAAGTTCTTCTTTGCTGATATCCTCCTGCTTTAAGCGCAACATGCACGTGTTCTCGCATGACTTCAAACTCTTCGCGACGGATTCTCGAACATCTGAAAATATTAAGAATAATAATCATCACGAAGATCGATAAATATATCGCATATATAATTACCTATCTTATAAGATTTACAAATTGTTCCGTAACGCTCGACGATGGACGGTATTTCTAAATCAATTACTTCGCACCTCAAACGTTTAACAATCTCTCCTTCGTTAAGAATCGTGAAGACGTTAGCAGAATTCACTACAATATCGTCCATGGTTTTTAAATCGAACTTCGCTTTACAACCGCAATCGTCATAGAATTTCTTTTCAATGTCTGTGGTAATCTCTTGCACCGACGGCTTCGTTACGCTCGAGATTTCCACCTGCGTCTTAAATACTTTATCCTCGACAGAGACTTTTAAAATAATCGATTTCATGGCAACAGCGACTTCTCGTGGTTCGTATTCCGCGGGAGATGGGTTTGTAGGCGACGGTGTTCGAGAATCAGATTCTTTAGTGAATCCTACCGATAACAGAGACATTTGTTGCTTTCGTTTGTGCGATCTGCGTTGATTAAAGGAGCGCACTATTTCTGAGTCACAGCTGTCATTGCTTTCCTCGTCTATTAAATCGATCTCCTTGTCCTTTGTCGCAGGACTTTCGTCAACCCTTTTCTGTCGCTTCGAATTCTTCTCGTGATCAATATCACTGTTACTCGATTTCCTTTTCATTGTCGAAACGGAGTTGCCGGCAGTGAACCTTTGCTCGCTGGCGCTTACGTTCATATCATCTTCCAGCCACTCGTCCGAAAGGACCTCCTCGCTGTTCAATAATGGATTTCCAATACGCTTGGTACTGATCGCAGTTGTTGCGATCGGGTCACTCCTGTGTTTCAAACTGGCTATCGTTCTTTTGTAATCCTCGCCCGCAGAGATCTTTCCACCGACGTCACGCTTTCCATCGACATTGTTCTTTGAACTACGCGGCGATTTGCTTACTCTTTTACAATTCTTTCTGCTGCTCGCTGGAATCACAGCGGACAACTTTCTATGCATGTCTTCGTAATCCGCCTCGTCTTCGGGGGATAAATAATCTACGCGGTCTTTCCAATCCTCTAAACAATCCAGCACAGTGTCATCCTCGTTTGCCTTCAATTCCACATTCGCTCCGTGCTTGATTAACAGTCGCATCATGGAAATATTCCCACAAGACGCTGCGTCGTGAAGGGGTGTAACTCCCATACACATTAAGCTACCAGGATCATTCACGTCCGCGCCATACTTTAGCAATAGCTCGGCAACTTCCAAATGGCCATGATTGGCGGCTTCGTGAAGAGGAGTCCAACCGAAATGATCTCTAGAATACGTGGGATGACCGGCTTCCAGCAATGCCTCTACAGCTTCCACGTTCCCGTTGATACAAGCAACGTGAAGCTGGGTCTCTCCCTTTTCGTTTCTCTTCACCGCAACTGATTTCTTTTTGCTCCGCTTCTTATTCATTCTTATACTTCCTTTCGCTTTCAATTCGCTCTCTACATCGGACAGATCCTCCAAGCAAATGTCTGCACCGACGTTGCCGTCCTCGGACTCGTCATCGCTGTCCGTATAATTGGACAATGTTTTCAGCATGTCTAATTTCTCTTGGAGCCTGTTAATCTCATCTGTTTTCCCGCGATTGTCCAAATAACTTAATCGCTCCTTCAAGACCGACACCTCCAAAGAAACATCGCCGCAAGCTTTCGCGTTGCTCAAGGCTAACTCGTAATCTTCTTCGATCTGCTCGTCAGTCGCATCGGTGTCTATCAACAAATCGGCCAAGAATAAAGCGGATCTACATATTTCCCGGGGATCCGTGCAGAGTTGCAATTCTCTGCGAGCGAAATCCAACGCCTCGTTATATCGCCCCACGTCCTTCAGGGTCTGAGCTAGGCTCGACAGAGCTGCCCCTGTGCGATCGCTTTTGGTCTCCTCTGCACACGCCAACATCTTTCTGTAATAATCGATGGCTCTCTCAAAACAGTGCGCGGCAATCGCTGCGTCTCCTAGTACCTCGTAAAGTTTCAGCTTACCGCTCGCGCTCTCCTCTGTGCTCAAAGCTTGCTCGGTCGCGTGTAGCGTCGCCACTATTCTCAGAGTCTTTTCCGCCTGCTGTTTCAGAGTTGCTGGTAGCTTATCCGCAACGTAAAGGGAGACTAATATCTTGCGGGACTCGTGCCATCTTTCCACTTTCAAAAGCAACTCCGCCTGAAAGAATCGCGCCTCCGCTCTCAAGGTCGCGTTATCGATCTCCGCGGCAGTTTTGAAGTGGCTCAACGCAATTTCGTAGTCCCCTCGCCTCTCGTGAATCCCCCCTAGAGCGATCTGTGTTCTATGAAAGTCTTCTCGCAAATTATGCGCGTCGCATAAGCCTGCAGCTTTCTCCATTAAATCTACAGCCTGCTGGTGTTCCTTTTGAGCCTCGAACACCAAGCCCAAGTTCAGAAGCAATCGCGCACGCATCGTGAACATCTCTTTCGGTCCAATATCCGGCTCTCCTAATCTGCATGGAATTTAACAGATTCTTAAACTAATAAACACAAATTTAGTATCGTATTTACATCGAAGTAGGATATTATACTCGTTGCAAAGACGTATGCTCTTCATGTATGCCTTCCTCGCGCTCGTAAGCGCTCCGGTCTTTTTCTCAGACTTCTCAGCTAAGCTCTCTGCCCAGCAAAAGTACGTTCTGCCTAATGTAGCGTAAGCGCGCTGTTCCTCCACTAAATTCTGTATCTCCTTGGCTCCTTCTACCTAACACAAGAATATCGTTACTATAATGGTGTTATAGAATCTCACAGGCTGCGAAACTTTTCTAAACGAACCCAAGTAGTGATTCTGATGCTCCAACGCTTCCTCGTAAGTGCCGAGATTCGCGTATATCTCTCCAATCATTCTATGGGCCACCGCGATGTTCAACTTGTCTTCTAAGATACTGCAAATCTGTAATTGCTCTGTATACTCCTGCAGGGCATCGTCGAATTTTCCGCTTTCAAAATACACATCCCCGAGCTCTTTGAGAACCTCAGCCAACTGCTGAAGGTTGCCATCTCTTTTTGCTCGTTTCTTCCTTTTAATTAATCCTGCCGATATGTAATTATCATGTGTACGATACTTAAAACAAATAAAAATATCTATTATACTATTACTATACATATTTTGCTCACAAGGGAACAGTACGATTGAAATGCAACTTTGTGGATTCTTAGAGTGACTCAAAACAAAAGCACCGGTGTGTTTCACTTGGGCCCTATCGCCCTTTACGAGGGTGAAAACTAACCTCAAAAACTCAAATTGGCACTTCCACTTTTTCGCGTATAACTCTCGAAATACAACAGACAGAAAAAAATGTTTCAAACAAAAGTTTAGTGGCGAAATAACCGCTGCAAATTTGCGTTAACAAAATTTTGAAAAATAGTTTTTTTCGTTCAGGTATTTATTTTTTTAAACTCTTTTCAAAATTTTGTTAACGCAAGTTTGCAGCGCTTATTGCAACAGTAAACTTTTGTTTGAAACATTTTTTTCTGTCTATTGTACTTCGAGAGTTATACGCGAAAAAGTAGAAGTGCCAATTTGACTTTGAGGTTAGTTTTCACCCCATTAAAGGGCGATAAGGCCCAAATGAAACACACCGTTGTTTTTGTTTTCAGTCACTCTAAACACCCACAAAGTTGCGTTGCAATCGGTGAGTCCGGATTCGCGGGGTTCCCTTGTCAGTAACAAGGGATTGTTAATAAGCAAACATATGAAATTATCAAATAAAGATCAACAGCAACACTCACTTTCTGTATCCATTGTGTTCAAATGTAAATTGTTTTGGGAACAGGTGATTCACTTTCGATACACTGGACTAGATTCAAGCTTGCTTTGTTCCTACGAGCATGGTGGTTGCACAGACACAAAAGCAACACAAACCAAAAATGATAGTTACACTTGAAAAGTGCGGGACGCTACAGCGAACGCTTCGTAACGGTAAAGAAGAAAGTATCGAGTGCCATTCATGGAGAGAGACAAGTGGCGAAATCGTTGCTAAACATCGAAATTATCATCGTTCCTTGAAAATGCACAAGGTATCGTCGCGCTTGAAATCAAACGTCACGCGGAGGAAGAATATATCCGAGATACTATCTCCTGCGATGAGAACAAAAGGTTCCGTGTAATCGAAGTAACGTGAAACGAGACCGTGAGAAAACAGCTGTAGGTAGGTACTCTAAATTCCTATGGCATTGAGCGCAATTGAAATCGCTTGTTTAATTGCTATTACGGTTAAAGGGATGACCAGTGTACGCGCCTGACTTGGGATACAGTTTCGTGTGAAATTTCGTAGTCGTGGGAGCGCGTATGCCCTTTAGGCTCCTCGATTTTAAAATTCTTTAGTTAAGTGGGAACGCGCGTCAATTTCAATGACTTCATAGATAATCTACGGAGCACAAATACCGGCTGGTACGAGGTAGTACCACCATAAATAAGGTATAGAATAGATCGCGCATCTAATGTAATTTTCTGCCATAAGTTTCTGGGGTCCTAGGACCCCAACCCCATTGCCAGTGTCACATGCAACGTTACCGGTAATCTTAAAACAGATTGTAATGCTGTATGTGGTAGGAATTATAATTTAGTGACTTCTGCTCATGAACAGCGTCCAACTTAGAAACTACACTGAAATGGTTAAAATGCTGAAAGGTGTGTGCGTGTGCTTGCATGCGTGTGACTTGTTTAAAATGCGCAATAAAACAAATTTTAAAAGAAAATTGAAACCGACTTCAAAAAAATAAAATTGCTTTAAAATGTAAAAATAATATTTTCCTTTATTTAATCTACGACTCTCATATTTTTAAATCGGTGCCAGATTTACACAGTATAAATGATGAGCCACCGACTTAAAAAATATGAGTCGTGGATTAAATAAGGGAAAAAATTATATTTTACTTTGTAATGCAATTTTATTTTTTTGAATTGAAGTTTTTATAAAATTTATATTAGCCATTTTCGGGACTTGAGAGTCTACTAGTCTACTAGACTAGTAACAAAAAAATGCACTGGGCAATAGGTTTATTCTCTATCTCGTCTGTGCTTCTACATAACCGCGATACAATAAAAATTCCATTTGCAACTTGCATACCCGAAGGAAATCGAAAATCGGATTATAAATCTGTTGCATATCCGTATGTAGATAAAAATCAACCTCATCATACTTAGTGTGCATTTTAACCGCTAGTAGGATTGCGATTGAATTCCGCTCTGAATGGATAAGGTAGCGCGCGACACACAAATGGTAAGGGCCAAGGGGTCTGGACTCTAGAGCCCCCGATCTGTCCGGCAGAAATTTACATCGAATGTAAAGTCTATTCCATACCTCGTCTGTGGTTGTAGTGGGAGGATTCAACAGTAGGTAACCACTAACCACTAACCCGTGGCGCTTGAAAGTTCATTCATTCCGTGGGAGTTCAGTCGGGCCGTGTTGCGGGTCGCTGAAAGGTGATGGCTGGTGTGTCTCGTGAAACGTTAACACGAAGTTGACATATTGCGCGGAAACGGTATCTGGACGCGTCTTCGTTTACCTTTCTCACATCTCTTGATGGTCCCTCGTCAGATCCACTAATGGCAGCAGAGTTGCGTAAAGATAGGTTCACTGGTAAGTCGTGGATGCTCCCTGGATTAGAATCGCAGTAACTTCGGATCGATACGCGGAGATTCTCTTAATACGCCGATGAATCTCTCCGCGATGGATGCTGTTTAATTTCTCTCCGCTCTAACATCCCTCGAATCTCTTTTCTCCCCTCTGTTTACGCGCCCGACGAAAGATCTCTTGTACCAGATAAAAGGGTACTCGACGGAATCGTTCTCTCCGTGCCTCTAATTGCGGACATAAATTGCTATTAATTAAGGTGTTCCGTTAGGAGAAACGCACGGAACCGATGTCCCATTCGTTGGGCATTCCACGAATTTTATAAATCGAAGGTGTGTTTTACAAACGATTTAAATAATTACCGCGACACGATATCGCGGGATATTAATTAGCTCTTAAGTATCGCAATCAAACATTGATGCGTTGTTTCTTGTACTTTGCACTTTCTGTTTTATTGCTTCTGTTTCCTAAAATTTAGTATCGTTTTAAATGGAAAGTCACTCGAATCGCTTCTGGACAGATTAAGAACTTGGAGAAATAATTACAGAGGCAGTTCGCTTCGAAGAAAGTATTTATAGCGAAATTCTATACAGCGCTATTTCTTTTTTTAGATTCAGACATCCTCGCGTGCACGCCATTGCATAACGTGTCTGTATACTTATTTTAAAATTCAGTCTTTGCAGTGATAGAGTACCGCGGGAATTTACATCGATAGAGAAGTTGTCAGAAATAGTTTCCATTCAATCAAACTATTTTTACATCCACGAACGCAAGCTTCATCCGCCCGTTCTATTTAGTTCTAGTTCAACCGAGCCTGCTTCTCTATTTTCGTGCACCGGAAAGCCCCACAATGTTCAGTTGCAATACTGAAATTCATCAACTATGGACGAAAGAAAACTCTCAAAATCCTGTGACATTCTGGCAAGATTGAACGGGAACGAGCACAAGATTTTCGAGAATCAAAACCATTGCGTCAAGCCATTGCCCGCTGCATTCGACGAAGTGGACGCTGAAAATTTAATAAATGATAAAGATATCAATGATTCCACGAAAATCAATTGCGTTAGTAACTCCTCGAAATCACTGCTGTCTTCAAAAGACGCCCAGGTAATGTATCGTAACTGCTCGTCGATTCTCCAGTCTCGAAGCGCAGCTGTGTTTAAATCGATATCTAAAATTTGAGAAATCTCAGGAAAAAGAGGAGTCGTGTTCCGGGAAAGAAATTAATCAGCCACCCTCGCCGACCACTCTGCAATTTGGTAGAGCTATAGCCGAGGTAAAGGAGCACGCCGTAGCAAAATTACAAGATGAACTTAAGAAAGCTCACGAAGAGTTGAAATTAAAGGACGAGGAAGTGACGAGACTTTCGAGGATCAAGCAAGATGTCGAAGCTGAATTGGAGGAACTCACTGCCAGCCTTTTCCAAGTAAATCCCACATATGTTTCCACTTTTCTTCGTAAAAGATTTCGCATTTAAATTCCGTTTGTAAAACAGGAGGCCCACAACATGGTACGAGAAGCGAACGTACGCCAAGCCACAGCGGAGCGTCTGTTGGAAGAGAGTCGTATGAAAGCGGAGGTCTTGGCTGCCGAAGTAGCAGCTCTGAAGACATTAGTATTAACTTCGACGCCGGCTAAGCCGAACTTTCATTTGCATCCGCAGATCGACACAAAGTGTCGGCCGAATAGCGAAGATGGCCAGCAAGGTCTGTTTGCGAGGAAACATCGGAGGTAAAAATAGGGCATTCGCTAAATAAATAAGAAGCCCGCGATCGGCGCTCGTATAGGATCCCGGATGCTACTGTTTCTAGGTCACCGTCGCATTTCAATCTGAAGTACGGTCGTGAGAACTCTCCACCGGATTCCCCGCTGAAAGAACAAAGGCCGTCTTTACCGTCGGACCGGGAGACCCTAGAAAGGGATTGGAAGAAAGACTCGGACAAGGAAAAGGAGAAAGAATGCAAAGATTTCGGCCTGGAAGTTGACCCTAGGGTACATACAGAGTTTCTCAAGTGGAAATCTAATCCATGCGTGGACAAGGGTGACCCTTTTGTTAGTAGAATTTTTAAAGAAGACATCGACCTCTGCCTTGATTTCTCTAATAAAGAACTAGGTACAAAAGTTAGACAAGCTGTTCTCGATGGTATCATATTCATCGAAGCGATCAGTGACAAGACTAAATTCATCTTTCCAAAGTAAGTCCGGCGTTAGAACGCGGGAACGTTATGCCGAACGGTTTCTTTTGATATTAAAAGGGAAAATTATTCTTTAGGAAATGCGTACTACTTGAAGCACCGCGTCAATGTTATTACCGAATGAGACTTGGGGATCAAGAAAATCAGTGGCATAGCATATCACAAATTTGTCGTAATCGGGTGAGCTTTCGAATTGTATGCGTAACTTAGAAACAAATCGTAGGATATTGAGTATAAAGCTGTATATGTTTTTTGCAGATTATAGCGGTCTGTGACTTTTTGAATTACCTACGTTATATCGAGCGTGGCCTTGTCAAAAGCTCAGGTAAGTCTGAGATATGAATTCTACTTGAAACTAACAAGAGCTATTAATTAAAACGAATGATTTTACTTTATTTGACTTTTGGGTCATGAAGCGATTGAAATGAGTGTTCTGCTTGGAATGAAGATGGGACAGGAGCCTTGGTTAGTGTGTCAATCGTTACATTTTATGTCCAAGCTCAAAGTTCATTTAAGAGATAAACTGAAACTACGTAATTGACAGTACAATACCGGCTCGACGAAACTGGACGCGCGATATCTCACGTGCCGGAGAAGACAGTTAATCTTTTAACACCGTGAATACGTGGCTCTTTGTTGCAGTTCACGATGTTTATTGGGAAATCACACGATTGCGAAAGGAAATGGCGTTCGCTCGCTTGGGTCTCGCGCTGTCGTCTTAACGCTCTTCATGGAGGACTTCTTCTAGTCTCGAATGTAAGAAACTAGGCCATGGATCTGTTATCACGAAACGTAGATTGTTAAAAATTTTAATCGTTCCAACTAGCCTCGATCTTTTTTTCTACCCAGGATCGAGATTTTATAGAGTAAATGTTAAAGTTTTAATATATAAAAAGCTCTCAGATTCCTCTATCATAGCGTGAAACGCTTTGAATTTATTTAAAAAAAAAAGGACATTTCTACGAGCCAGTTTGTGAATTTCTTCTTCGGATTATTGTTTTCTAAAGTATCGGGCGACAGAAACGATATACATCTGTCACGATCTGATCTGATTTATATAACTTATTATTTATTATCAGGAGGGAATACCGTTTCGATCAGTTTCAAAGTGCAATGAAATATTTCTAAGATATCGGGGAACACGGTGCCTTTTGACTTTCCGCTTATCGATAACGCGCGACTAGCTTTTAGTTTAAGCTTTATAGTTAGCGGCGATCTAATCGCGTCGCGTAGAAAAAAGTTATTCCGTTATTTTTATAATTTATTGATGGCTATATTTTTTATTCCTTTTAAATTGTACAACGGCAGCTAGCAACACGGGCGGCTGCATTTACTCGTGCTAGGCAACAATGAGAATCTCATTTCCACGTTATATATGTAGCTCTTCGCTTGACACGATCTATTATTCGCAAAATCGTCGCTGTCTTCTTTCCTTTCTTCGTTAGCTTGCGTTCATTTCAGCACTATTTTTATCCGTTTATAGACATATATAAACATACCTTTGGACACTAAAAATATTACCCTAGATTTATCTAAGAGAATCTAGTTTCAAAATCAGATATATTTAATTGAAAAGGAAAGGCAAAGTATTAAAGCGATTACATATAATGTGTCTGCATAAATCGACGAAGGTTGTGTCATGAAACGTATTGAAATAATGAGATTATTTCAATATAAATAACGTTTTCCTAACATATAAGTATATAAAACCTTGGCTAAATATTAGAAGAGAATGCCATACGTAAATCGTTGATTGAAAATCAAAAACATGAATGTCTATGTATATGCAGGTGTTATTATACTTTGTACTAGTTTATACGCGATAAAATAATTTAGATGATAATTTCTTTAAATCCTCGTTTACGATAAAACGATATTATATTAAACAGAATGACCGTAGATTGTATTAACAATTTTTATATTCGACACTACACTAAAGACACGAGTTTGGTCCAAAGGTACGCAGTTCTCCCTTGTAGGAACGATTGTTCTATTATATTCAATCAAAGGAATACGTTCTGATCTGTTGCAAACATTAACTAGTACCTGGTAATTAGCGCGCATATGAGAAAAGTGTATACTGTTAAGGGTCACATGAAACACTATACATAAATGTCATATAATTAACGTATATGACTAAGGTGATAAGAAATCTTTCGAATTATTAACAGTTGATGTGTGCTATAGCTAGAAACACACCCTGCTCCTGACAGAAATTTTCTTTCACCCCCTTCGCGATTTATTCGACTCCTTCCCCTAATATATCGCGTATAACGAAACGTTGTTATTGTTACACATAAAAACGTTTCATTCTCCGATGACGAAACTTTTTATGCTACCTTCTTTCCGTGTTTTAGAGGAGTCTTTTTTATCTGGATGTTAGATCAAGGGTGTCGTCGATATAGAACAGTTACGCTTTTTATTCTTCCATTAAGTAAATCTCGATTAAATTAAAATTGTTTTTATACCTATATATATACAGAATCGATTATTAAGGATATGTTTCCTGCGTATTAAAGGTGCTTTACAATAATTATTAAGAAAGGAACTGTGTAATATACTTCCGAATATAAAACTCTTAGTCTAATTTTAGATAATACTTGGTCTCCTAGTAACTTTTGTACAATCAAATTAAAGGGAAAGGAAGGAAGGGGATCTGTGCTCGAGTTACGCGAGCGTGACTCGGACAGATCGTAATCGTAAATCGATTTAACTACAAAGTCTATGTCTCTCGAAAACAAGGGATTCCTGACTCGGAATAAGTTTTACTTTCCGTGGAAAGTACAACGATCTGCAACTGTGCTGTTTCGAAAGTTTATGCGAGATGTTTAAAAGCGTTACTCGAGAAAATCCGATTATAATTGTATTAAACGTATTCGTTGGACATTAATTACTGAGATGACGGGAAGTAACGGTGTTAACGATGTTCGTGTTTAACGGTCAATTAGAAGTATTCTCAGTAGTATTTGTTCGAACCGTTCAAAGTTGCCAAAGATCACTTCCATGTAACTTTCATCAAGACACGTGAAACTATGTTAATAGACGTAGCTTAGGCACGATCTTGTATGCTTATTTAGATGCAGGAAGACTAAAACGAATTGTCGCATAATTATGGAGAAAGGCGAGTTAATAATAATTCTCAACGAATCGGGCGCAGTGTTGACTGTATTTAATTAGAAACTTTCGTGTTTAGTATGGTAATACTGAAATGTACGATCTTTAGTTATTAAGAAGCTCCGTGCATTGTAATCGTCAATATTTTTTGACCTAATTATTCGTCAAATAAATTTTTGTTTTAATACCGAGGGAGCAGATTACACTTGTTTTGCGTTTGTACACAGATATATGACAGGAATGTGGATCCACAACAATAAGCGCTGTACAGTCGCATCGGAAAGTAAGTTGACACTGTTTAAAATCGCATGACTTTTTTAAAATTGCTTCAAACTACATACTTGAGTTTTTTTTTAGGAGCTAGCGGAATTAGTTTTCTAGGTGACGTGTTTCGTCGTTTTGAAAAAATGCACTTGGTCGGAACAGCAAAAAAATAGTGAAGGTCGTTTTTTAAACTTTTTTGTGAGCCCGTAATAAGAATTAAAAAAAAACGTTTGTAGATTGAAGTAAGTTATATACACGCCTAAAATTTCATCAAAATCGGTTAACGTTGCTCTGAACTATAAACGCTTAAAGATCGCGAAATTCACGAAATCAGCGATTTTCAATCTTATTATGCGATCTTTAAGCGTGTATAGTTCAGAGCAACGTTATAACTTACTTCAATCTACAAAGGTTTTTTTTTAATTTCATTACAGGTTCACAAAAAAAGTTAAAAACCTTTACTATTTTTTTTTTATTCCGACCAAGTGCATTATTTTCAAAACCACGAAACACGTCACCTAGAAAACTAATTCCGCTAGCTTCTAAAAAAAACTTAAGTCGTTTGGACCAATTTTAAAAAAGTTATGCGATTTTAAATAGTGTCAACTCACTTTCCGATGCGATTGTACAGATCGAATCTCCGATATTCTATAAAAGTTTGCAGCAGTCGATAAAGATACGATCTCTCGTACCCAAATATAATAATATCCAGTGGATCTTAAGTCGTCATACGCGTACATCCGTTGTTCGCGGTACAGTCGGAATTGCGTGGAACTTTTACAATCGACTAACAGATAGTGTCAAGTGGCGAATTCCACCACTTTGTCGAACGCGATTGCTCTGCCCCACCACGATCCGTGATTCTGTCAATCTTCTGCGACGGCCTGATCTCATTTTTATATATCGCGTCTTACCGGCTCTGCCCTTTAGTCGTCTTCGACAGTTTGTATACTTGTATCGCAGCATGTTGAAAGTTGCTGTCGTACTCGCGCTCCTGGCTAGCGGAATTGCCCTGTACTTAAGGTAAACCCTTTGATCCTGTATATAATTGTAGAACGTAAATAACACTTTTCCACTATTTCATATCGATTCGATATGCGTATGTACTGTTTTTCTGTGTCAATACTTTTTCAAGATTCGCGAGCTTTTATAGCATTGCATGTTCACTTGTTCTATGAAGCTTATTAATTTCTGAGTTATCAGCTTTCTGTACTTTCGACCTTGGAAGTTCTTAGTAGCTATCTATTGCTTGTTGCGATTTTCAGTAATCTGTACCAGTAATCGACTAGTTTATGGTAGGACAGGGGCGACCGGAAATTTTTTCCAGGGGGAGGGCAACTTTGGGATAATGGTAAAGAAAAATATACGAAACATACGAAACTTAAAAATATTTCCCTTTTTACCCGACTGCGGCACGCAAAAGAGGGTATTGGGTTTATCAGGCTATGTTTGATGTCACGCTCTAGAACCTGTCCGGATATGTACACCGATCTGGAGAAATGAGGCGTCTTTATTAGTAGTAGTAAATAGGTTTCTTTTTTGCCTTTCGGCATCAAAATGGGGTTACATGTGTTATGTGTGTGTTTGTTTCTGAGACTGTTAACTCAAGATTGTGCTTGTGTTTGACTTCTTCCTTCATCTTGTTCTTCTTTTCTTCTCCTTTTTTCCAGAACCATACGCATCCAATTTTCCTTTTTAGTATAAACTTAATAAAGATCAGTTTTGAAAAATAAGCGATTTTTTTCTCGAAAGCCGGGGTCGGGGGGGCAACTGCACCTTTTGTAAACGTATGTAGCTTTCGCGTAAACATGAGAAGAAAATTTGCCTTTGAAATACGAACAAAACGCGCTTTAAACTATGTGCTACAAGGTTCTATAAATAAATCAAACAATGTCGAGTCACTGTGGGACTTCAGGGAGCCAATGCCGATAGAGGCTGAGGCAAGTATCAATTAACTTCGCAACGGAATAAATTGCAAGATCCTTGAAGTAATAAAAAAAAAGTCTGTGCATAATATATTCGAAAGCAAAAAATTACCAAGTAACATATCGACAGAACCATTTCGAAAGAACTGAAAGATTCGAAGAAATTGAAACTTGTACTCGCGGATCTTTTGATGATTTATTAGTTGTGTACTTTACTTTATCTGCTACTTTGACTGCATAGTCAATGATACTAAATCTTATCCTTTATTTTATCTTTCAATTGGGATCCGTGAAATGTCTTATTTTCAATGATAAACCGGTATCGCAAACCTCAATTTGGCACATCAGTGGCTCACAGCGATAATCGTACACTCTTTAAAGTCGCATAACTTTCTTAAAATTGGTCCAAACGACATGAGATTTTTTTTGAGAAGCTAGAAGGATTAGTTTGCTAAGTGACATGAATCGTCGTTTTGAAAAAAAATACAATTAGTCGGAATAGCGAAAAAAAATAGTAAAGGTCGTTTTTTAAACTTTTTTTGTGGACCTGTAATGAAAATTCAAAAAACTCGTTTGTAGATTGCCTAAAATTTCATCAAAATCGGTTAACGTTGCTCTGAGCCACAAACGTTTAAAGATCGCAGAATAAGGTCGAGAATCGCAGATTCCAGGAATTTCCGCGAAATCGCTGGAAATCGCTAATTTCGGAATTTATCTAGCTTCTCAAAAAGTCATTTGGACCAATTTTAAAAATGTTATGCGATTTTAAAGACTGTACGATTATGGCTGTGAGTCACTGTACATAGTTACACACGTTTAGATACGTAATATTTTTATCTCCCGCAATGTTAACGCTTAAAATAACAGATAATCGAAATTCAAACTCGGTTACGTAAACATTTTTTTTCGGGTTCTTCGTATCGATACTGGTATTACAAAAAGATACTTTATTTATATCATATCCATACTAAACTGATACTTTATTTAGATGCTGCTGGAGCAATCTTGAGGCACCGATTTTACCAGAAACAAATTGGGGCTCGAAAAACAATGGAAAGGAATCCACCGAAATACGGCCGTTTAAAATCGATGTTCCGCAATCGGTGGGTAATAAATTAAGCAATATTTCTTCGGTATATGTAACTTTCTAATTTAACAGGTTTAATTATTTTTTAAGGTTGTGGAGGATCTGAAATATCGTATTACGCATAGAAGACCATACACAGAGCCACTAGAAGACACAGCATGGACTTACGGTATCTCTACAAAGTACCTTAATACGGTACTCGATTACTGGACAAGCAAATATAATTGGACAGAGAGACAGGCACTGTTAAACAAATATCCTCAATTTAAAACAAATATCCAAGGTGATAACGCGTACTATTAAATAGCACTAATCTATAATGTTTCAACTCGATTGCAAGCATAGAAAATTTCAGGTCTGGACATCCACTTTTATCATGTCCGACCAACGAATCTTCCAAAGGACAGGAAGCTCAAAGTTCTGCCTTTAATGGTATTACACGGATGGCCTGGCTCCCCGGTCGAACACCAGAAAATAATACCCATGTTGACAACACCCTCGCCGAATCATGATTTTGTATTCGAGCTGATCGTACCGTCGCTCCCTGGATATGGGTTCTCGGAAGGAGCTGTTCGACCAGGAATGGGCGCTGCTCAGGTAACGTTCAGCACACCGTTCTTCTTTAAACGCTCGCTGTTCCTCGTCTCATGAAACTTTTACTCTTGACACAGATTTCAGTGATATTTAAAAACCTCATGCATAGACTAGGATTCGAGAAGTTTTACCTACAAGGAGGAGACTGGGGATCTATCATTTCTTCAAATATGGCCGCTCTCTTCCCAGAAAAGTGGGTGAAACAAATTCGTTTCCAGAGAACGCTGCGAACATATGAATGCTTATACTTTCTGCTTTCAGAGTTATCGGTGTGCATCTTAACATGTGTAACATCAATCGACCAAGCACCTTATTTTGGGGGATCGTTGGAACTTACATTCCTGCCTTGGTTGGCGCAAGCGAACACTATTCAAGGTTCTATCCTATCAGTAATACTCTAAAAACTTTAGTCGAAGAAACTGGTTACTTCCATATACAAGCTACGAAGCCAGATACCATAGGTAAAATTTCTTTCCTTCGCGAGTCATGAAAAATCAAATAAAACTGAACGTGCCACAACACTTTATCGAACAATTCTGTACACGTTAGGAGCTGCATTGACATCTTCACCAGACGGTCTGGCAGCGTATATCATTGAAAAGTTCAGTACATGGACGAACAAAGGATACAGAGAGCGCGACGATGGTGGAATAACGGAGAAGTTGTCGCTGGACGAACTCCTCGATAACATAATGGTATACTGGGTGACGAACAGCATTACGACCAGCGTTCGTCTATACGCTGAATCCACGCATTCAGCGTACAGAGCTTTGAAAGTTGAAGAGTAAGTTAATAATAAGCGGTGGTTCTTTATGTTTTCTATATTATTCGTTTCGCTTGTTTCAGCGTGCCTGTTAAAGTACCCACAGCTTGCGCTATGTTCCCTAACGAGTTACTTGCCCAGCCGAGAAGTATACTGGCGGGCAAATATCAGAATATAATTCAGTACAATTTCATGCCACGCGGGGGACACTTTGCGGCTTTCGAGGAGCCTCGGATTTTGGCTGACGACGTGTTCAGTTTTATAAACCAAACGGAAGAAATAGTAAAACAGGCGCAACAGAAAAAATAATTAGGCTTAATGGAGGTTTCGTCAGACAATTTATTTGATTGTATATTTTTTTAACGCTGTTTAATAAACTGTAATATATATTTTGTATTAAGAATAAATGAACATCTAGACCACTTATAATCGCTATCATTTACAGTTCACGATGCGCTTATCTTATTTTACACTGATAACAAGATAAAGTTATCTCGTTTCATCAGCAGAGTTATATACAAAGTCCCTTCGATCTTCTCCATTTCACTCGTTAAATTAACATTGGTAAAACAAACCAGTCATCAAACAGTGGCAGCACCAGATTTCTCAACGGTCTCTAATAAAGATTGCAAGTTGGTTTCAAAGAGTTCGCATCTGATAGGCATTTCTAACGAATAAAAAGGGTTCTTCAAAGCGTAGTCCGCGTATAGTTCGTACACTCTCTTCAGCAAAATTTCTATTCCACTTTGCGTAGGCTCCGCGACGACGATGAATTTAATGCCAGTTAGCGTCTGGTAACAATGCAGTCGAAATGTGTCGGCCTCCAACATTTCTATTCCAGAACAACGCGGTTCGGGACTCAATTGACTGGCGATTGCAAATAGCGGGTAGAACATGGACGCTAAGAAGATCTTCTCGTTCGTCGTCATCCTCGCGCGACTGAAACGAAGCACGAGAGGATAATTCTCCGGTTGCTCCAGTAATTCGAACACGTCTTTTCCATTCTCTAATTCTTGCCCCACTATGGGACTGCTGTTCACCGCCGTTAAAACGTGACCCACTACAACAATTTCGCAGTTAATTTCCGTGCTATTAGCGCTTTGAATATGTTTCTTACCGTTAATCCCGTCCTTTTGCCCGAACGAAACAACAATCTTCTTGTTTTCGTAACTCAATTTTATATCCAGCGGGTAATTAAATGTCTTCTCATTTTCAATTCGTGGAACGTTGTGATCGTGATTGAAAATCAATCCTCCCGATTTCGATACGATATAAACACCATAAATGACCATTGTTTTAGTTATACTTTAACTAAATTTTCAGTGTAATTGACGAACCTTTCAATTCCTCATAATAAACTTTATTAAAATAGACTTATCCAGGGATTGTTTATTTATATGACAACTGTCAATGTCAATTGTTTTTAGGTTATATTGCGGTTAGGATTCACGCGAAGTAGTCGACTATGGGATACCAATACAAAGTGCTTCCTATTTTAATGTCACTAGATATTTAAATAATTTCTTCAGCAATTGGATTTGTTGCGCTGTCGCTTGAAAGTAGCTAGAAGCGATAACAAATCCAATCGCTGAAAGAATTATTATTTTGCAATAATAATTATACAGAAACCTTTGCGTAAGTTTAAGAAGGCGAGAATTACATATAGACATTGAATACTAATAGTTAGTTCAAGTAATATTAGTTTAAACACTGTTTGAACGAAAATCCGATTTGAAATTGGAAGATTTTCCCGCTGCAGACATCCGTGGAAGGTTATAAATAAAGCGCCGCTAGCGTCCGCCGGTGATTCCCGCGCGATCACTGCGGAGGAGAGGTTATTCGTCTCAATTCTGTTTTAAAAGCCTCATTTCTCCGATTATTGCTACAATGGACGAAGATGCACGTTTCTCCCACAAGATTTATAAAAGTGATCCGTTATTGTTCAAAAGCTACGTTGGCATGGAAGTAAACATTGCGACGGAAGACGGTACCACGATTTCTGGAGTCGTTTACACCGTTGACCCCGTATCAGAGAGGTTAGGATCCTCGATGCAGCATGTTCACTTATCCCCTTTATATCTCTCCCGATTACTTCTATGTCATTTTACAGTGTCGTATTGCTACGGAACTGTGAACAAAAGCGTTTGCAAATTGTCTTCGGTCATGCGATAAAAAAGATAGAGGTCCTCTCGGAGGAACCGTGCGATTTACCGGAGTTGTTTATGAACACGCCGACGAATCTTCATCAGTCGACGTTAGAGGAGCGAAAGAGAATCGTGATAAAGATGCTCCAAGATAATCGGTTCCCCGTAAAAGAGAAGAAAGGTATTTTAACGATCGAGGACGTACTTTCGATAAAGCCGCCGTACGAGCCGAACGATTGTGTCTGTGAAAACAGCATTATTTTAGGTAGAATTCAGAATCTATTATCTGGTATGCAAACCTGATACTTCGGAGGAAATGAATAGCGTAAGGTCTCGTTTATTGTAAGATGCGCTTTGAATTAATATCTCAAAGTGCATGGGAACGATTGAAAGAGAATGCTGGAACTAATAAACAAGTCGGTTGTATTATTTAAAACTGTTTAAATTTGTTTAATTACTGAAAATTTGACTTACAATATTTCTTAATAACATGCATCGTTAATAGCTAGAAAGGAAAGTTCTCTAGGCAAGCAAGCGAATCGTAAGAAAATAGTTTATCCTTTTACAATCTGAACTCTCCCTTTCTTGCCGTAGAATAATTCGTTATTTTATCAGCGTCTTATCAAGTACAATAAAGCTCTGTTTAACAAGAATGTTGCTTGAATTTAAACATATTTAATGCGTGGCACTGAGTTCGATTAACTTCAATTTAGACACGCGAACCAGATATTTTTTAAACTAAATACGAGTTGTTTTTTTCCTCCGAAAAAATAAATCGTTGTTTAATAAGGGTATTCTAAATACAGATAATGTTTTACAAATTGTGCACGCTTGTAAAAAGTGGCTTGAGGTAAAAGGAAAATGCTCATACAAGTAGAATATTTAATTTACGAATAGAAAAAATACATAATATTACTTCTCTAAAAGAATACGAAAGCCTGTTTTATAAATCGAATCGCGTTGTATAAATTTGTATGACTGAAAGTAAGAAGCTCGTTCTCGTTTAAGTTCTGAACCTTTCGCTGTGGCAGCCGTGTCGGAAAGTCACTGTCGGAGCATTCCTCCCGGCGATGGCCCCGGTAATTTACCGCTGCACGCACTATGTTCTATTCCTGTGCATCAAGTACTCGTGTTTTAACTGCTGATCGTATATTTAAGTGTCCTTAATACGTATGAAAGAATACTAAGTGTGCGATGTGGGTAATAATTCTGCAAAGCTCCGAGCCGCCGCACACGACCTGGCCGCCGCCTGAAACAGTGTTCGCCGCGGCGAAAGGATGAAAGCTCGGTGTGTAAAGTAAATGCGATCGCGGCAGTGTGTCGGTGCAGAATACGTCGAAGAGCTTCGAGCATTTACTGGCTAATGATCTTTCGAATGTTTCTCGATGTTCTAGAAGAAGTATCCAACTCCTTCCAGCTGCGCTCTGCCGGCTCGTAAATCAAACCACTACCTGTGAGTCACTTGTCCGAAGTACCTTGTGTATCTAGGATCTGCTGGCTAATCACAGCCACCGATATGTGCGCATATACCTCTACGAACCCGGTGCACGTAAAAATACGGGGGCGATTGAACTCCGACGCACTCCTGCGGCTTCTCCGTTAATTACCATAGTAATTCGTTGTGCACGAGGTCTTGGAAAACTATCGATTCGTGTTAAACTTCTATCATCGTTACACATACCGAAGAAGCACTTGAAAACAATCGATCACTAGTTCCTCGTAGCGGGGTCTGCTAATAATTCACTTTGCAGTTTGATTAAGAAGTATAACGTGCGGATCGATGGAAAAGCATGTAAACGAATGCGCGTAGATTTCTTCCAAGGCAATACCTCTCCGGAGAAGTACAGAGAGCTTCTTTGGAGGAAAGTGAACGTCCTAGAGAGCCGATTTCCTAGGTGGTGGGTCATTCGGTCTCTTCGTCGGTGTAATACTCGATGGGCGCTGGATCGCGCACTTTGCGGGAGTACTTCAAGCCCGCCGAGTCTGCGAGGTTTTCGATATGTGACAGCACCTGGAATTCAGATATCATGAGACAGGTAAGAGGAAGAGACATTCGAGGACATTCCTCTTCGCTCGTCTCGGTTGATTCACTTACATAATCCAGCTGCTCTTTAGTGTGCGCAGCGGACAGACAGAATCGTATTCTAGCTTGCATCAGCGGTGTTGCTGGAAATCCAACACCCACTACCGCTATGTTACATGTCGTCAAGGTTCGCACGACCACGCTGTTGAATAAAAAAAAACAGTGATTGAAGTTCGATCTTCCCTTCGATTCAGATATTCAATGTCACGATCGAGATGCATACCCGATCTTAGAAAACAAATAGACCAGCATAGGTACAACAGGCGAATCCTCGTTCCCATGGATAATAACTCCAATTTGGTTGAGTCTGCGCCTGAAGTACCTGGTATTTCTTGCCAATTGTTCGGTTCTCCGCCTTCCCTCGTTTGTACCATCCTCGCCAGAGATTATTTTCATCGAGGTAATAATTTGCTGCGCCACCGGCGCGGACATGGCCGCTGCATAGGCATGCGCGTGACTGTGTATCCTTAAATGATTTATTAGTGTCTAGAATTATACAGTTATCGTTATTTCTTGAAAATTTTCCAGAAATCATAAGTATGATCTTGATCGGAACAGAAATCTATTCTCAGTCGATTAGAGGAAAGCGCCCCTGGAGAGCGTTTACAACCATCTCCCCCTACCTTGGTCCCGGCGATATATCCGCCGGCAGATCCGAAACTTTTTGTAAATGTTCCCATAAGTATGTCCACTTCGCGTGGATCGATCTTATAATAATCGCAAATACCTCTTCCATGTTTGCCCATCGCGCCAGTGCTGTGAGCTTCATCTAAATAAAGATATGCCTGCAACGTCACAGTTCAAAGCGGCTGTTAGAGAACGAAAAGGCGGGAGTACCGCGAATGGGTTCGTTAGCGGAGGCAATTCTACTCGCTTTGTACTTCTTCTTCAGCTCCAGAATCTCCGGCAAATGTACAATGGAACCTTCCATGGAGTAAACGCCTTCTACTACGATCACTATCTTTCTCCAAGCTTCCCCGGAGCCTGGTTGGCCGGAAACTATTGCTGCTCTCAGGCAGCTCTCTAAATGCTTCACATCTACGGCAGAGGTAACTCAACGTTTCAAACTATTCCACAAATCAATTCTACCTCGATCGCAATCCCCTTACTGTTATGCTTGAACACTTTGATAGTGGCACCGGACAGCCTCAATCCAAGGATCAACGAGGCGTGATTCTTCTCGTCGCTCAGCACCAAGCAACCCTTGCTCAACAGCGAAGGCAGATTGAGGGCGTTCGTCGCGAACCCCATTCCGAAAACAATCGCGTCCTCTACCCCCAGAAACCTGGCCGTCAATTTCTCCAATTCATCGTGATATGGCATGTTCCCTTCGAGATGGAAGACCGATTATCATAGACGAAGAGTCACTGTCGTTTGGGAAAGAGGAGCAGCTAATTACTAATTACCAAGCTCGAGGCGAGTACTGCAACTGGCGCAGCCGAACTTTTTCAGAGTCTCGATACTTTCGTCGGCGCATTTGCCAGTGGCCTCAGCGAAGCCCAAGTAGTTGTAAGATCCTAAATTCACGCACTTCGTGGTCGTGCCAGTAAACCTGCGAAACGGAATGAACGGTAAAGCGGAATGTTAATGGAAGTTAACGAGGCTGGAATTGACGAGTAATCGAGCTAGTCAGATCTGGCGAATTTAATTTCCAAGTTATCAACCGGTTTTCGCGCACGCTAGTCTTAAATCTTCTCGAGCTCTCCGTCGCGTTAAATGTCTGAAAGCAACTGCTAAACTTTGATGCTAAAGAAGACCATGTGTCCCACGCAGACTCACCGAAACGTCCATCCGTAATCTGGCGTTACCCTGTCCTTGAGCGTGACAGTGGCACCTGGGACAGAGCATATCGGCCTGTTCCAGCAGTCCCTCACTCTCCTGTACACGTAGCGAAGATAGAACCTCTCGAAGTGCTCGTAGAGCGGCGCGTAACCCTGCAACAAAGATTCGTCGCCTCAGTACTTAACCCGTGCCCCGCTCGTTCTCCTCGAGTCAAGCGATACCAAGATTAAGCGCTACATTCCTTTGTTCTATATTTTACACGTCGACCTGTAACATTTCAACCTTCCCTTTCTCGCTACCCAGTACCGAGAAAGGGAAGTTTGATTATTTTCGACCGCGATGCCTGCTCTCAATATTATCGCAACCGCCATCGCTCGTTTGTTTTTCCCCGGGGCAACTTTATTCCTCCAATATCGCCTCGCGTAAAAAAAGCTCATCCGTATCGTTCGCCAGCCATGTTTGCCAAGTATTTTTTCCTCGTTAACGCAAACAGAATCCTCTCTGTCCATAGCTCGCTGCTTTTTACTCTCGATTAGTTTATCTGCAACCACTTGGTCTGCGCGCGAGTCGCCAGTTTTACAATTTCATTTCGCGCTCTCGCTTTCCTCGCGCGTGAAAACGCTATGAATATCCTAAGACCGATAAACGAATTACCGCTCCGCGGGCATATAACATATCGCATTGCGGCGTTCCCACGATGTAGAACACTAGGGCACGTACAGGCCACCCCAAAGTACGCAGGACGTTCGTGACAGTAGGCGATTCTATGCGAGAAAGGGGTGTTGGAAATTATTATTATTATTATTATTGAATTAACGGGAGAACCCTTTAGAATACAAAATTTGAACAAAGTAATACAGTAGGTATAGCTTATAGTAACAAGATATAAATAAAATAAACAGAAATGTACAAGGTGGGTTTCGAGGAAATTGATTCTTCAGAATTTCGTCACAATCGCATTCAAGTCGAATTATTATTATTATTATTATTCAGTGTCGCGTATTTTGGAGCAGCCTGTATGAATTATTGTTTACGGAAGTTTTCAACTCTACTTTTCTAAGCAACAGCATTTACATCCAGCTTCCATTCTTTTTTTTTCTGCGCGAAAATTCGTTTCGTTAGATCCATGTATTTCCACGTTGCATGTATCTACATACGTACGCTTATCGCTCCGCGAGATAAGATACTAAACACCCAACTATGTGGAAGACCAGACCACCAAAAAAAGCTTATTGATATATCTCTGTTTAAGACATGAATGAAACTCTCCAAAAGCGGAAACGTAAGTACTTGTTTTTCGTAATTGCGATTAAAGTTTTCTCGAGTGCGTGTAATTCCCAATTTATTCGATGGATGGATCGACCACCAACAATGGCACATTATTGATTTAACGCAACTGGAATATGATTCATTTCAGTTTTCCTCGGTTCTTTTCTCGACAGCGCTTCCAAGATCCCTTTATCTCGAGGGAATTAAGATACGTAGATCGACTGTAAATGCGTGACTCATCGGAAAAGAGGAACAGCGGTTCCTCCACCGCGATAGCGAAGGAACCCATCGACTTTTCGTTTGCCTTTAGCCCCGCAAGATTTCTACTCCGGTGGGTCATGAATCAGATCAATTCAACGAGCGTCTTTCGTTCGACCCAATCGCGTCCAATTTCGACTCGTTGTCGTTTCAATTTATTTCCCTTTTATAAATCGTTCTGCAGCCGAGAGAGAAAGAGGGAGAGAGACAAAGAGAAATTGGGCTTTTCGTGTCGCACCGTTCTCATACTTCCATTGAATTTCGCGTGTGCGAACCATTATCTTTAATCCGACCCTATTCAATGCGTTATCTCAGGTAATAAAAAGAAACGCCCGGATGCAATAGCTATCGTCGATTCCACGGAATTTCGCTCTCGGATCGAATTACAGCATCTTCCGCGTGGTATACAGAGTAGCAGCGTTACAATCGAGCCGCGAGAAGTTGAAGAACGGCAGACGAGGCCACCGAGGACAGTTCAAGGTCAACCTTATCCCATGCGCAACAACCGTTATTGAGGCGAATCCAATGATCGTCGAGTTCGTTGTAAAAAAAAAAGCCGATGATGTAAGTACGCTCTCGTCGAGATAAGAACATGTAGGTTGATCTTGGAATGACCGTGACATTCCATTCCATTCCGGAGGGAGGACTTACCTCTCTGTTGTACTCTTTCGCGACTTTGGGCGTGAAAAACAAGTGATTTATGAAGCCCAGAATCATGAGGATGTAAAAACCGAGGTGGGTCAGTGCTGCTGTGATAAACGGTACTCTCTCGAACGATTCCTTCGACCTCGGCTCCGTCGGCTCCGTCTTCCTCTCTTTCTCTGGAAACTAAGCACGGTTTCGACTATAGTTTTATTTTATTCACGGAGGCGTGTCGTCCGAAACACCTGCTTTGCCAACGAACGCGCAATTTCGCATTTCCTCGCTGCTGCTATCAATCGTTACATTATTACATTATTCATCACGTGTCGAGCGATATAAATGGCAATACAGAACCGGGATAATAGTAGAACCACGCAACGACGGTCATTAAAGATAAGCGACAGATAAGTCGACCTCCCGGAAAGATATCTGATAGCACCATTCTTCGAAACTACTATTCTTGGAATTTTTTTAAAAAAAAAAGAGACTAGCTGTTACCCAGGCATTCGCGATCGAGCGTAACGTTTTCGAAGAATACTTGAAATATTTTACCATAGATAGGTAGTTAGTCTGGGGCACAGGTTCTGCATCGGGAAAAGTGAACCGAATATCGACCTTAAAGATTTGGAAAATGTTATAATATTCGTTTCCGCCTTTCATCTGATATCAATAATATCGCGTATCGCGATCCTAAATAATTTCGCGCATGTTTTATCTACGTGCTAAACTTAATCTTTTGAGGTTAGATTGAGGGGGGGGGGCAATTGCTCCCGGTATCAAATTGTCGACAATTGAATCAGTTAAATATTGGGTGAACTAATTTATAGTTGCTTAAAGAGTATTAAAAGAGATGGCAATGGTTCGTGTAATAAAGACATGAAATACTTCGATTTCTCACACATTTAATTTCAACGTTTAATATCTTCGATCTGTACATTAGTTTGGCTTAACTCGAAGGAAAAGTAAGTACATTATTTCTACATCTCATTTAATGGTAAGGAAATACATTGAGAAACAATTCGATATAAGCGGAGAAGTAGTGTTAAAGGAAAGTACAAGATAGCAGAGTTTTTATTTCACTAGCTTCTACTCGAACGTATGGCACGAGTTTCGTGACGAAAGAAGTTGAAATTCTCCCAGCTGACTTAGTTCGTTTTACTTTTAATTGATTAAATTCGAGCCCCGAATGAAGGCGGTCCTCATTTCTAATGGCTAAACCCGAAACAGGATATTTTAACTCCAATTTTGAATAAAGCATCGCTAATTGCTCATATGTTTCAACAATGTCGTTGGATTAAAAGATTTCTACGCGCAATGCAGTGTCTGACAATGACTGGAAAGGGGCTGAACATTCGAATACGAGTAGAATCGAGTGAAAAACGTGATGCTCGATTTCGATACACCGTAGCAGTTCGCAACGGATCCCAACCGTCCGAAATTTCTCTCGAATAGCGAGTGTAGGTTTTAGACGAGAAAAGTAAGCGTGACAGGTGACCATCTAACCTGTACACGTCCATTGCTTTGAAAGCCGGCATGCCCGTTAGATACGATGCCATCGTGAAAGCCGTTTCCGGTGCTTGTTTTCTCCTCGTGGTTATTCAGCCTCCTCCTAGTGGTAGTCCGCGCCGCCATTTTGCGAAGGGCGAATCTTTCACCAAACGCCGTAGGACCGGAGGGAGAGGATAAGAGAAAAGAGAAAGAGAGCGGAGACACGTCAGTACGGTACGACGGGCAACCAAAGACTAACACTCAAGCCACGCGTCGCGACGTTAGCCGCGCAAGCGCATCGGCTCTGCTGACTTTCTGACCGAGATTACGGGGAAATAACGCAGAGATACGCGGGCATGCGCACGCGCAGACCAAAGGAATTAGCTTAATTACACTAAGTTTAGTGGACAATTGAGAATAGCGTTAATTAAACTAACCACGCGAGCATCCAAATTGATTCTCTCCTCTTGTCAGTTTTCGAAACAACGAGACGTGTTGAAGCGCAGACTCATAGATTCGTATTCGCATACACAATAATTATTGCACGAACCATGTTCAGTTTATCTACGAATTCTTCCAACTTCCATTTATCTATACTTTTCAGTAATTGTTCGCCGCTATAGAAGCGCAATTTTAACGCTAACGCCGGCTTTGCGCGTGCGCACTGACGTTCCTTATATATATATATATATGCTTAGACCGCAACTAGTTATATGATATTTGTATACACTCGGCTCAATTATTTACGCGTGTTTCGCACGTTCTAAGCGTGGAGATTAATTGTAAGGTATCGAGAGCACCTGCAATCTTGCTAATAAGTAATTATAAGTGGAAGTTATCATGAAAACATGTTTTATCGTTTCGACAACTTTTTCCTCGTATCCTTCATCGACGCTTGATACTTCATTAATTAATAACACGTATCGGGCATGACACATCCACGAGCATCATCCCACACCTAGCATTTTCAATGTGACTCATATTCTAAACTCCTGCGTTTCCCTCCAGCTTCAGAGTCGCGTGGTGGGAGGGTCTAGGTCGATTTCCATTGGTCGAGTCTCAGGGACGAATTATTCCTACTAGCCCCCGAGGTATTCTCCAATCTTTAAAAAACGCTCCAATCTTACGATCAACTACTATCTTAAATCGCTTCGCGTTCATTATCTCCGTTGAGAAATAATCGATCAATGCTACTCGTAGACACAGTGTCTTTTTAAAAACAAGTCACACTGGTTGGGGTACAGAGTTTTACTACCAAGCGTCTAACCGTCCCTGGCGCAAACAGCGCTGGTGGGAGAAAGCGCTCTCACGCACACCCTGCGAGATATTCTGTCACGTTCCGTGCTTCAGAATCGAATCCACCCGTGGATGAGCGAACGTTAAACTGGTTTTTATTTTTCACCGTTTGGTAACTTATTTGTTAACGTTTAGAGAGGTAGCTCGGTTGCTTGCCAGCAAGTGAGAAGAGAACTCGCGAAAGTTAACGCTCTGTCGAGCTCGTTAACTTTGAAAAATTCAGCAAAGTGAAACTCGATCGGAACGTAGTGAAACGTCAACATCATCGTCATCAGAAATATCGGGGGCCATTCTAACGTCGAGGGTGCCGATAGCTGGCGGAAAGTGCGAAGAGGAAGCCGCTCCATCTGTGAAAAGAATCGCGGGAAGGAATACTGAAAGCGTGCTAAAAGGAAAGTCGAATTCTATGACAGGATAATCGTCTCCTCGCGTGTATCAAAGATGGCCGAGTTGAAGGAGCAACCAATCAGGAGGGAGTACGATTCGATGGACGACATCGAGCACCTCGAGTTCGTTCAGGATGGACAATCGAGCCACCTTGAAGCTCACAGTAACAGACCGCAGGACAGACCGTTGCAGAACTTCGACATGGAGAAGGACATGATCAATTTCTCTCTGAGCGAGTCGGTGCTGGAATCTAGGGGCGAGGATACTAGGAAAGCGACATTGTTACTGTTAGAATCAGAGAAGGGCACACCGGCGAGCGGCGGTGATTTTGAGGTTAGATCGAAGGAGCCGGAGCCGGACTTGTTAATGGGTAAGATAGACGATCAGTCGGAAGTATTGAAGATCGAGCCAGTAAGTAAAAAGGAAGAGGGCAAGCAGGATAAGAAGGCCGCGTTAAAGGAAGAAATTACGATAATTAAGCACGCCGATCCCGAGCCGGATATCGTTTCTGTTGTGGATAAAAAAACGGACGATCAATGGAACGTGATAGACATGCCCGAACCAGTTCCGCAGCCGAAAGCACCGATTTCGAAGGAGGAGAAAAAAGAGAAAAGTGTAAGTGGGTCCGTGCTCGCCGATTTGGAGAAAAAGGGACTAACCAGTGCGCCGGAAACCGGAGAGTCTGAATTCGAATCAGAAGTGGAAGCCTCGCCGGCGAAGACTTTCAAACCGGTAAAACAAGAAACAAAAAGAGATCGAGTGGAAGAGCTGGAAATCGCGCCGAAGGAAATATTCAGCAGCATGGGAATCGGTGAGTGCGATTGTTCATTGTGCTTTCTATATCGCAATCAGATTAGAATATCACCGATCCCACTCGCGTGCACGTATCTCCACCAGTAAATGATTATTACGAGGAATTATTGATGTATCGCTGTAGATCTCTATTTTCCGGGCTATAAATAATCGTAGATCAGATTCTGCGCGATTAGATTAACGATACATTTTCGCGAGAGTGAAAAAATGTATCTAACGGTCAGCTAGTTTTATATAGCAGGAATATTTCTTCGTTACAAACACTTGCGATGCGAGGACTCCATTAGCGGCCTTCAAAGCCTCGAAAGCAGAAACGATTAGTACGATACGTTAATTAATTTAGCATCTTCGCACGAAGTGAACCACGCTTCCGCTTGGCTACAACGTCATTGCTTTTCTCAGCCGTAACGATGCAATTACTTATTCCAGACGCGTCTCATTCTTCTTCACGACGGTTTTTACTCCCGAGCCGGTTTAACGAGAATCCGATCCGCGAAAAAAATAATACTGTGCAGTGCGATTTTCATTTTTTCAGTACATTTTAGACCCTCTCATTCTTCGAAAGGCATACGTGTATTGTTGCGTAGATATAGTTGGGCGTCGTTGGAATCAAGACGTTCAACTATTGCCTACTTATTTCCAGTATTTACATTACAAGTTCTAGGCGAGGGAGATAAGTGTGGGGTTATGTCGTTTCGTGTGAAGCTGTCGCCATTAACGGTCTATTACATTGTGTACATACAATTACGTCATTCGAAATCAATCTCCGACTGTTGACTCTATCGTGATACGAGTCATTGTTCTCGGAGATAACATCTTCCTACCGTTACATTCGTATACGACTGTAGGATGAATAACGGTAACTGATGATTTTGCATTCAGAGTTCTCTGCAGCTTACATATTCATGGCTCTCGTTAAGTCAATCGCTAATTACCAACACCTTATTGGGTTAAGTTTATTCGTCGCTCCGCGATAAGGACTGATAATTTAGAGAGACCTGTTTCATCCGTTTCTCTTCTACACTTTCAACAAAACGATTAAGTTGTTCGTCGCATTATTTAATTTAACATTGTCTAAATTAAAGTCAGTAGCCACGAGCAGCAGATATCGATTTCTGAGCGTGCAAATGTGCGTCATCGCGTAACTATGTGCGAGCAACGATGCCGGTATGCGTCGAGCGACATTTAAACGTCATCGCACCTTTTGAGTCTTTGCGACGTCGAGTAGGAAGCTTTCAGTTCTGTTTGATTAGCAAGGGACATTTCGAAGATTGATATATCTTTTGAAGAATTTAATTTCTTCGAAGCTTTAATCTTTGGAAGAATTTAATCTTTGGAAGCTTTTGGCTGATTCATGTCAGCAGCGTGACGAATGGGCAAGTCGCAAGTAGTTACGACATGTTGCACCATACAAGAGACTTACACTTTGCGTATGGTTTCCACGGTGGCTCGAAGTTACCCGTATCTTCCCTGTCTATTGATCCGCAGCAGGGATACCTTACACGACCTCTTTTGGTTGAACCAATGGGAACACGCAGCCCATGGGAAAATAGAATCACACGTGAAACTATTCTACCATTGGAATGCAGGCATTTATCGAAACTGAAGGAACGCTTATAAAATCATTCCTTCTGAACGGTTCGCCGCCCAAGCAACTTTCTCGTTCGCAGCAGAGATACTATTTTTACACGTGATTTCGAGGCGAAAAATTTCGCGTCTGACTCATGAATTATTTCCGATCGCAACAGATCACGTAGCTTCTTTCTTACCGCCTTTCTTCGAGCAGTTACAAAAGTAGCTTCGTGAAAACTTCGAGTATTTTTCAATTTAACTAATGGAATTGATTTGAAATAGACAGAAAATATTAGAAGAACAACCACCCTCTCCATTATTCGCATTAAAAGTAGTCTCTACTTTCCACCACAATTTACCTTAAAAAACATTTCTCGCGTAGCATAGTGTTTTTCTTTTTCCGAAAATAGTCCCAAGCGAGTCTAGTTACAATTTGAATTCCCGCCCTCTGACGGCGTGCGCGTGAACTTTTCCCTCGCCGGCGTCTTGCGCGCCATCTCTCGCGTTGGAAAGTCACCAGCTGGACTTCGGCAGATTCCGTATCAGTTCGGGCGGCGCGTCGATCGCGCGGCACGCTGGTGGGGGAATATCTGGAACTGTCCGGCGGGTCGATAATGACCATCAGTCCTCTTCTTACCTCGAACGTTTCGGTGTCAGTCCGGGGTGACGCACTTGTCTACTACGCGGGAGAGTTGTTTCTATTCAAGCCGCTCGAGATCGTTTCCCGTGCGCGGAGCCAGAGCCACGATCGAGTGCAGCCCGATAACTAAAGTCAGTGGAGGGAGATAGAGAAGTGAAAATAGCCTGACAAAAGGTTTTGTGCCTCTGAGGAAAGTGCGTCGTTCGCGCGGTCGACTGTTGGACTCTGTCGGGGTAGTGCTCGAATGCGATTCGCCCTTGGCTCGATCGAGACGCAAGGTTAGGTGAAAAATGGAAGCGGAGCCGGCGGTATGCCCTGCGAATTTACCTGCGAAGGAGAAAGACGACACCGGCTCGGTATGCCAGAAACCGTGCTCCGTCGTGGCCAATGGCAATCCCTGCTTCTGGAATATTCTTGATCCATGTACGTTCAATCTATTCATCCCTCTCGCTCATCTGACACACGAGCCCGATACGTTACGCGGCTAGCTGTGCGTCACGTACCAGGTTGACAGGGTGCGCGATACGACTCTCGATTAGCGGGGCGCTCGCTGGCCGCGGCGATTTTTTTATGCAATCAACTCATCTGTCACATAACGCACGAATACAAATCAAGCATGATTCATCGTCGTGTTACATGCGACCACAAGTGGACTTTGTTAAGCCACTCGCAGGGAACTGGGGAGATCAATTTTTATCGTCGCGAGTTAAACGAATTGTTATTTAGGGTAGAATGGGTGAAGCTACTCTCGTCTCACAGGAGTGTCCTTTAGAGTGCTAACTCGTCGCGTAGTAAGTACAGATTAGAGGAACTTTGTGGTGGTATATTGAAAGCGTAGTTCGGAGTAATATCGTTAATAGTATCGAGTATGGTAAATGCCACTGACGCAAGAGTCTAACGGTAGACGGTTCTCGTACTATTTGTAATTGTTCTATGAATTCAATGACTCAGAGGATAAGAAAGAAGTATTAGATGCAGGAAACGTTGATGTCACTCTGTGGATTCAGAAGGGATCAGCAAATTCCCAGGTCACGATGGTTAGGTGTAATCGTCCGTTGAAAAGAGTCTAGGGTTTCATTGAAAACATCGCAGAGTCACTCTCGACGCAAGGCGAGTCGCTTGGAGCAGCCTTAATGTAGGATAATTAAGGAATACATCGAGGTGTATTTAGTTACTTTTTGTAAAGTTAATCTGCATCTATTGGTATTTAGATTTTATCGTAATGTATTAATAACTTGTTTTTATCAGTAAAAAGTTTCCCTGTATTGATTGTTTTCTGCGTACTGAAGGGTACACATTTTATTCTGCCCCTGGTATAATAATATACATAGAGTCCGGTTCTGATTCTTTTTTTTTCACTGTCATAAAATTGAAGTTATACGTAGTGCGGTTCCTAGTGTAACATTTAGAATGCAGTTATTTAGGGCGAACGTGAAAACATTTATTCGAGATATTGGTAGCAACCAAGGGAATTCTTGGAGCTGGCAGACATTACCTTGCGTACTTTGCCAGTAATAAGATTAATAGATGAAAGATAATTAGAAGTATCTATGTCTGTTCAGTAGATTCAATGAATTCCGGTTCTGGTATAATGCATTCTTGCTTCCTTTTTTTTTTAGTAAACTAGTGTCTTAGAAATAGTTATTATTAGCTATGTAAATACGAGTGCTTGTCGGCAATTTGCGTTAAAAATTACGAGAAAGATAGGGAGACCGATAACTCTGTGGCCAACCGGGTGCAACGACTGCACATGCGCGGTAGAAACGCGATTTTGTAAGTGGGTTATTGATCGACCACTATCGGTTTTTATAAATATATTCCACGCATATTATTGCAATTAGCGACTTTTGATAGAACAGTAAGACGTTCGCGAAAGATTCTCAGGTGTAAACGGAAAGAGTTGAAGAAAACTTGGAATCTTCCTAAATTAATATTCGGTTATCATCGATCCTCAATTAACATTGAATATAAAGCCGAATCGCGCAAATTACCGTACACATCTTGTATAAAATCGAACTCCAGTTGGACTTATCACAGACTTCGAAAGATGTTATCCGTTGATAGATACGTTATCTGCGAGTTGTTCGTCGATTGAAAATAACAGAAAGACAAATAAATTGTGTTATTATATTTCCCTACGCCCGACAAATCTGCTGCCAGCTACGACAGGTCTAACGCGATCAGAAAACGTAGCTTTTATTAGAAAAGCCTCGTGGCCTCGATAGTAGGTAATTAACAAAACTCGTGAGTACGTGTTACATAAGACGATCAATAGCTTTGATTATCACAGTTGCGATTCAAGAGCCTAGGCTTCTTCGATTTTAGCACCACTCGGTTTCGTATTTCGACAAGATATCTCTCGTTCTGTAGAAAACAGTTAATCAGCGAACACCCATGTCCGTTGATTGCATTATTTGTAAGGATCAATAGGTGAAGTGAGGCGTAGATCTTGAGTGGATTTGCCTGAGCGAAGTACAGAGATAGGATTCGAGGTCGAGAATTGCGTAATACTCCACGGTGTGCTAATTACGCGGCGTGTCGCGAATCAATTACGAATCCTATTTAAACGATAGACGGTCCCTTTTCGCGACAATTCAACGCCACCCTAAAGTACATAGCTTTAATATCGAATAGTCTGACCGAAAGAAGATTTAATTAAACGGCGCGCGCACGTGGTAATAAATTGAAGTAGCAGTAGAGTCATTTTAACCAACAATTTTATTTTCTTATACGCGATGAGTCTTATTTACACATGGAGCGTAGGAAAACGTCACGCTTCCCTTGGACGACTCTAGATTAAATGACATTGCGGTTGTCGATATTTTTTCTTGTGGCTCCTATGGCTATGCATTCAATGCTGGCGCGATGCTTTTATACAATTCCCTTACCTTCCAGCAGAGTGTCACTGTAATAGTAGCACGGCTATCGTAGTATTACATTTCTACGGCACAGTTGCAGGCTGCTGCTCTCACACCATTGCAGACTAGTTTATATAGTAGCATTAGTTAGTATTGGTTGCGAGACAATATTACGATTCTTCTACAGACCTGTAGTAGACATAGTAGTACCCTATATGGGCATAGCCCCACAGTAGCAACACGTTACACACCACTACACCATCGAACTCACGTCTTATCGCAAAAAGCCATCGTCGTTATGTTTTTTTTCTTCACCTCGGCATAAGAGCGTTGTCATCGAGCACGAAAGCCTTCGGATTTCTTTTCGCCATTAACTCATTCCACGGATCATCGTAGAGTAGAAGTATATTATTCTGAAGACGATGGGAACTAACATAATTTCGATTCTGTTCTTTACAGACGCATGGTTTAACCCCGAAAGACTGAATCCAAAAGGTAAGACAAGCCTCGACGTCGATGTCCGTCTGTTTATTTATGTTCAGTCTTTACGTGTGCTTGCTACCCACTTCAGTGTCTTTTATTTTAAAACCTGCCTCTACGACATTAGCGTAGCATAAAGCGATATGAGAAAAAAAGTCGGCCAAGTATTCGGCGTCTGTCATATACAGGATGACCCACTTCAACCTTTTCGAATCGCTTTCCAAAGAACGTGTCCCGACCGCTGACTACTGTCGCCTAAGCCTGATTAATTCTTATCGAGCGGAATTTTGGGGACACCAGATTCGTCTCGATATATTCCGGCAGACGTGTTGAGACAAGTTCAGTTATTTATGTAATAGATCAGTGATTCCCAACCTGTGGGTCGGGAAGTGGTTTCTTGGGGGTCGTCGCGGTTATTTTTAGTTGATGATTTTTAGCAGTTATTTATTTGAATAAAAGGAAGGAAATATTTACCTTAAATTATACAGTTTGAGAAAAATGCCCCAAATTTTTGCAACTGTTTTCTATTTAATGTTTTGCCTTTACGCGAGACATTTATCAGGGAATTGGATCCCTGTATTATTAACTTGCAAAATCGGTTCCACCGGTCCTGAGCGGAGTCGCAGGTTATTTGAATATTATAAAAGGGGATCGTGACTCGAAGGTTGGGAAACACTAGAATAGATAGCTGTAAATGACCAACGAGAAGCTTGCCACGAGATAATCAGCGGCAAACATTCGATACAACGTCTCATGGCAAAGTCCCACTCGATTCGCTCGAAACCTTTGAACCCTCTAAAGTCTAAACAGCCTTCCAACAACAATCTTGCGGAAAGAAATCAGAGATACATATTATCGAGCGAAATGACTGTTCGCGTAGATTATATGACTCACCTAAGCAAGCTGGGCATTTTCAAGAAACCCCTGCACAATTATTACACCGCCATTCAAAGTGTCTAAGCCTCGATCTATTCATTCAGCCAAGATATTAAGCAACCACTTGCGAATACAATGGGCTACTTTCACTGTACTATCTAACAAAGCCACGCCTAATTCTTCTCCCTTCGCGATCCAATATCTTCCACGCTACCAACGCAGCTATTTATTTTCTGCTTCGCCATATTTGTTACATAAGAAAAATCGCGCTTATCATTGCCGCAAGTGTCGAGCCCGTTCTTCCCTCTACTACAAGGGAAATTGATTCGCCCGAGTCCGCAGGGGAGGACACGATCCCCGTGTGGGTCAAGTGCTGCTCGGTGCTCGACGTCGAAGAGCCTGTCGTGGAGGTGGCGCATTCAGGACAATGCCAGGCTCTAAATCAGTCGCAGCCTGAAACTCGCTCGAGTTCACCGACCCGCCCGGCCATTTTTCCATCCATTTCCCCGACATCGGCCGCCTGCTCCGAGCCTCGAGTCTTGCAATTAGCCTCCCGATGCCTTCGCAATGCTAGCCGTAACACACGGCGCATTGCATAACGCGCGCCGTCTGCGAGGCTTCGAGACCGCTTCTTGAATCATAGTCGCTCGTCACGCGACCGCGTCCGGTTAGCTTCCTTGGCGACTGAGGATGCTAGACGTGGGTAGCTGATGGAGCAAGTGTTGCTGACGAGTGTTTTCTCCTTTAAGCAACCGACGACAGCTATAATGTTTACGACACTCTGCAATCCGCGGATTGCACTCGGCTTTCCCCGACCATGCCCCCAGCTAATTGCAGTATGTCTCGGAGTGTAGAGGTTGCGGTGCTTGATCCGAGACACCCGCGTGTCGGGGTCTGGGTCAGGGGTTTAGTTGGATTCTTAGAGGATATAAACGGTGAGGGGAGAAATCTAGGAATGCCCATTTTTCCTGATTTCATACGGTTGGATTAGCGTCCGTGACGGTAGGATCCTCATCGGAACCAAGAGCAGCGCCCGTTCGAATGCTCGAAATCCGTCTTGGCGGAATCCGAAAAAGCTAGAGACGATTGGCGGCCGTTGCGGCGGCTAAATATAGCATCCAGCCGGTTCGAGCTTGGTGCTCTGCCAGAAATCTCGAGCAGAGAACTCTCGATTTTCCCCGAGTGCTCGGCCGCAGTCCGATACCGACGGAAGAGTGACCGCCTCTCCGCGCGAACTTTTCCCCGCCGCTCGCTCGTCCTTCCCTCGGACCGTCCTCGGCAACGGAGGAGGAAACCAGTGTCCAGCAGCGACGCGGAGAAACATGGCCATCAAGGGGGAGGAACGTGAGTACAAAGGGGAAATAGGGTTTGATCGAGACCCGGGGAGACTCCGCCACCGGGCGTTGACAGACTGCCAGCGGAAGGTGGGCAGCCGCGCAGGCTCGTTACATCAGCGGCTCCTGCTAGGTGGGGGGGTTTTCGAAAAAGTTAATGATTTTAGCGTCGAGCTCGAAACCGGGCTCTACCCCTTCGCGGGCTCGACACGCTCGAGCTAGCGCGAGCAGGGATTCGATCTTGGACGAGGTGGGAATCGTGTCACGAGGAGCTCTCCGGCCTTTGAATATCGAACGTAGTTTTGACGAGGGGTTTCGAAAGCTCTCGGTGCGGGCGAGGTGGAGGATAGCGTCGGGATAGCGTTCGTTGTTAATCGAGATAGATGCAGATGGAAATTGAAGGGGGACTGCAAATTGGTCGCGGTGCTACGCTGGCATGGTACATTGTACCTGCTGTGCGCTTAGAAAGATTTTACTTTTAGATTGGAGTCGGTCCAACTCCCCGCAAGAATTCTTTGGTAAAATTAATCGAGACTAGGTATTGCCTAGAAAATTGATTGCGGTGTTAGATTGTTACAAGAGAAGTTCGGTTACCCGAAGAATTTGATTTTTTTTAAATTGGGGAAAGGACCCAGTTACTGACACTTAATTAATTACTGTCAAATTAAGCTATTTTAGTTGAAATAACGAATAAACAAACTGGAGAATGTAATCTATGGTATAGATTATAGGTTGAAATACATAATTCTTTTTGTGTATTAATTTACAACGTTTATTTATTTGGTATTTTAAGTAAATAGCTTAAGATGACAGTAATTGGTTAGGTGTCAGTAATTGGGTCCTTTATCCTTGTGCAGGTTTTTGGAAACCTCGATAGAAGTAAAAGGTTTAAAGATTTAAAGATTGTTTTATTCTGTGTTTAAACAGGATAACGTTTCAAGCTTATCGCTTATATTGTCCAATGAACTAAGTACATATCAGGCGATTTTTCGTTTGTGCCCATTTTTGGATCTTCGGGGTGAAAACACCCATTAAAGGTTAATGAGTCATTTCCCATTTTCTGGTATATCTTGAAAACTATAATAAATATAAAAGAATTATTAATGAAAAATTGATGACGTTTTATGGGGCATAAAAACTCGTTAACTTTGCGTTCGAATAATTTTTTTATATCTACTATAGTGTTCAAGATATATACGGTAATTCCGGGTGAGATGGCTCGATCACGCTCCTTTTGCAAATATATTTTTGTCCGTTATAAAACCACTAAATTTACGGTGTGCTGATTTTTTTAAAAAGTGTGCCATCTCTCCCCGACTTACTCTATTTAGGAGAATAGGAAATCATACCTTACCTTTATGAGGTGTTTTCCCCTCTCAGAACCGAAAATGGGCACAAACGAAAAATTGTCCGATACTTCTCTCGAGACCCTCTACGAACCTGCAAAGTTGAACAAAAACCTTTCTAACGACGTCTCTCCATGAGGTTGCATTGCGTTAATTTCATATCACACTTTCATTGGATCACTTTCTATTATAATTAGTAATCGAAAGTTTCGCATTTGCACCTCGCAGTTGCTGTCCCTTCTAGCGTGGCGAGCTGAGGAAAGTCGCTCTGATTTCGCATTTAAATTGTTTTTATTTTAGGAAAGAGGTATATGCGTCACGAACTGTCTCAGAGGTAGAAAGCCTGCGGGCTCGTGAGTTATGAATGATGCACGGCGCAGGAGCGTTCCCAGCTGCGCAAAAATAATGATAGCGGGGGGCCATTCGTCATTTAGAGTTCGATGAGCCGTGTGTAATTTTCCATAGAAAGGGAAGACGCGACGGAGGGTGGCCAGCTCGAGGGTAGAACCGTCGTCAGGTGTATTTCTGGGAATAGCGAGGGGCGTCGAGGCAACGGCCGACGCTGCGACGCCGGGCGTCGCACTACCGGCGACGACTTATTGATTTTCCGCCGCCAAACCCCGCCCGGCTCTTCCCCTCCATCTTTCCCGTTTGGCACGTGAGACTGGTGGACACGTCTTTCATCTTTTGACTACGTACACTTTTAGAGTCTCGGAACATTCCTAGATACACTTGCGACAAGGTTTCAGTCGCGTTCTTGAAGAAAACAGGGGCGATGAATCCAGGCGTTGAATTTTGGAGAACGAGTGAAAGCACGGGGCGGAAGAGAAACATATACCTAAGTCTTAATGGAACAGTAGTCTAAGTAAATGGCTAGCTGAAGAGGTTACACCACTTTAGAGCGTAAAAAACAGCTGTCTTTAATTTTTTTTTTTTTTTTGAAAATGATAAAGAAAAGTACAAATTTATAACGGTGCAGTTAATGCATAACTAAGGTGAATGTCCCAATTTCTGCTGATTTAAGAGGTTACTCGTCGTAAAGAAGGTGTAAAAAATTTGTTTGCGATGAAAATTTGCAGAGTAATTGATTAATTCTTTAATATTAAATCAACCAATTTAAAAACTATTTAAGCAAGATATTTCAAGATGTTTAACTATTAGTAATTTGTAATTAAATATATAATACTCTAAATGTCCGTATTTCTGTATTAATGTTTAAATAATTTAGAATTATTTTGTTGCAACTATTGTACAAACGTAACACATATAATAATAAGAAAAATACGAAATGATAAGAAATGGGAATATAAGCAGAAATTGGGACACTCGCCTTATTGAACTACGCGAAAATTTTTTTGTTTCTTTCTTTCGAACCAAATGGTATCGTTGGGACCAGTCCACGCAAACTGGTGTACAAAATAACGTCAAACCAGTTGGACTTAGAGCAATAAACCCAACATTTTTATTTTCCGTGCGATATTTACTAAATAAATATGTAGCGATTTTTTAAAGTATGGTTTATTGTGAAAATAGCAAATATTTAAAAACTAGATATCATTTTTTTAAACCACTACATATTCCATTAAATTGTTAAATTGAAAAGATCCTCTAAATTATTCAACCGAATCGAGTAAAAATTGCAAAACTTATGGTACACATCGATTGCGAAATTATCATTTAAAAAATTACGCGTTTAAAGTATTTTTGCGAAAAGATCCTCTAAATTTTTCAACCGAATCGAGTAAAAATTGTAAAACTTATGGTACACATCGATTGCGAAATTATCATTTAAAAAACTACGTGTTTAAAGTATTTTCGCGACTATAAACCATCATTCAAGCGATAAAAATATTTCCATTTTCTAAAGTGATGTAACCCATTAACAATCGATTCTTCAAAATTCTGAGTGACTACTGTAGAATTTCGAGTTGATTCCAGTCGAACTTTGTACCGAACTATGCCTCCTTGTCTGCGTGGCAGACTTGAGTCACGTTCGCGTATCGCAATCATAAATCCAAGACGTTTCGCATCGACTATAATTTCCTCATACCTCCAAGCTTTCTTAAAGCCCGCGATAAAGCGTTATCCGACAGCGTTAGCGCGCTGTGCTCTTTCGTCTATCGATTGTTACTAATTTTACGGCCGCCGCTTGGAACCGTTGCCACGCGCGACTCTAGGCGTTCATTCAAAACGCTTCGGTTGATCCGACAGGTCTCGCATTTTCGATCGGTCGGTGCGCGGAGCTCGCAATCTCGGCGAAGCTTCTCCGTCGACCGGTGTATAAATCCTTCGATCAGGGATTGCGACAGGCGGCATAAATTCGCTTGGCAGAATCGCTCGAACAGTGGTGGACGGCGTTGCTGGGGGCCTTGGGGACGGTTTAATAGACCGTTCTTTTTGGATTAGAGACAAAGCCCGATGCTAATGGAAAATTCGAGGATCCACCAGCCGGCTATTATTAGGGCCCATTCAAGGCTGTTACATCAGCCGCTGCCATTAATCACTGCTCCTCTGACCCTTAATTACCGTGGAATATCTTGCTTCAGCATGCACGTGGACACGTATCTCTCAGCCTTTCAATTACCTCCGGTGTACCATTTAATTAACGCGTCGCTAGAAATAATTAGGCCAGCCCTATATGAAATCTACAAAATTCTCAAGATTCTCTCCGTCCCAAATTGACCGGCGATAATCGGTTTAAGGGGTCATGCTCAGTCACAACTTTCAAAAAATCGATTTTTCTATTTTTGTATTTTCTTTAAGTACAACACCTTAGAAATATTCTGTAAAAATTTTAAGGTAATCCGAATAAAATTGGCCGAGATATAGGCGTTCGAAGTGAACCATTTTATATAAGTATAAACTTCACTTGAAACTTCAAACGCGTTTTTCTCGAAACAGCATTTTCAAAATCGGTGACCAAGATATTTCAAAAACCATTTAACCGATTTACTTCAAATTTTACAAGCTTACTATAGGAACAATAAACTAGTCTTTGAACGAAGGATTTTTTTTCCAATGCTTAGTTTTCTTTTAATTGACGAAAATCAGGCACGATTTATGATGAAAATTGAAACTTTTGCTTTAAACATCCGCCATCTTTTCCCAAATCAATATTTCGAAAAATCCTTCGTTCAAAGACAAGATAATTTAATATAATAAGTAAATTCTTTGGAATTTTTCAATTTAGATGATCGACTTTCGAACAGCAGTGGTCACCGCAGAAGCCTTTTTTTTAGAGGACCTTTGAGAGATGGACAATAACTTTGTTATTAATAAATGTTTTTAAATAAAAAAATTACGATACACAGTACTAGATGCAATCTTTAAAAGAAAAAAAGAATTTTTGAGAAATCTGTTATAGCTTTCGAGTAAAAAATTCCCAAAGATCGCCCTTTTTTCGGCCTCCTGACTGAGTATGACCCCTTAAGTTCTCCAGGAAGAGCCACGCTTGGCGTCACGATTTATCTAGCCTCGATTGTACAGAACACTTGGCTGTCTTTTATCGTAATTCCACTGACTCCGCACGCTCCCTTCCTAGCCCCCGTTCGTTCTCCCACTTCGCTGACTCCTCCTGTACACGTATGTGTCTCGAGAGTATCATGAGGCAGTCCCATGTGCAAAAGAAACCTCGAAAGAGGTGGTAGTCCGCTGCGAAAGTTTCCTAGTTCCCGAGTGGTCTGCCAGTCGCAGGTGGACAGCTTTTCGAACGAAAAATGGCACGGAGGAATAACGCGAAGGCACCCATGGACGACCTGCCAGAAACAGGTCCCGGTGAGTCCTCCCACGGTTTCCTTGTATCCCCTGAAGAAAGGGTCCAGTTTCTCGGCTGCCTCGAGTAACATATGGCGCGTGCCACCACGTGCTCGCCGATTTCACCTGCGCTTCTTTGTCGCTGGACAGTTGAATGCTAATGAAAATAGTATGCGCAATGAGTAATCTAAGAAAGTGTTCAGTAACGTGCCACTGAACTTGTCTCAAGCTTCCACTAAATGCTGGGATCGGTAGCCAGGTTTTGTTAGAAGCAAATGACCTGAAAAAATGAGGTATCCATCTTCGAGGTGGTTTGGTTGGCTTGGGAGTTATAATTGGATAAAGTTTAAGACACCGAGGCTATACACGCGAAGCCTGCTTGCTGTGTGTTAGCTGTATTGATATTTTTAGAGGTGGATTCAGTTTGCGTAGTTCTAGGGCCACCCTGTATATGTATATTGCAAACCTATTGCTAGATTGAATGTGAGAAGCGTGGAATAAATATGTCACGCTTGTATCGCTGCAGCTTTATTTCAGTGCGAATGTGGAAGATTTTGATTAATGTAATTGATTGGAACTGTTGTCTGAATCGTGTTTCTTTCTGTTTTAGTGGCAGCTTTAATCTACTGGCACGATCCAAAGATAACAGGCCCCGTTTTTGGATGCATACTTAGCGTGCTCCTCTCGCTGGCCTATTTCAGTCTGATAAGCGTCCTTGCTTATCTGTCTCTCCTAGTCCTCACCGGTACCATTGCCTTCAGGATCTACAAGACCGTCCTCCAAGCTGTCCATAAGACTTCCAATGGGCACCCCTTCAAGTAGGACCTTTAAGCTAAAATTAGAAGCTTTTTTTACCTCAGCAATGCCAAGATGGGCAAAGGATTATTTTAAATAAAAGTTTCGTACGCAAATTTTTCTTTTAAATAATTCTTTGCCCATCTCTGATGCCAAGTGCGAAGCTTATTAACTGATTTCTTCCGATTTCAGGGACATCTTGGACCTGGACTTGACAGTGCCCGCGGAGAAGGTGCACAAAATCGCGGACGTAGCCGTTGCACACGCGAATGCAGCGGTCAGCGAGCTTCGCAGGCTCTTCCTCGTCGAAGATTTCGTCGACTCGTTGAAATTCGGCGTCCTTCTCTGGTGCCTCACCTACGTCGGCTCTTGGTTCAATGGCATGACTCTGATAATAATCGGTAAACCTTTGCCTTAAGATAAACCGATCCGTAGTAGCCTGTAATTAATTATTGTAGCTGGGTCGAATAGCTCTGCTATGTAGGCAGTTAGGAGAATAGTTGTACGTGCATCGATCTAGGAAAGTATTAATAGCACTGACGTTTCCACGGAGCATTCTGTGACGAGATCATAAATTCGGGATTTAACGCGTCTCTGCAGAGTCACCGAGATGTGTAATGAGGTCGTTGTTCCCGTTCGGCAACGTCAGAACTCCGAAATTATATCTGGAATAGTCGCGTTCATTCAATTGTAATAATAGCTTAATTGTTAGAAAAGTGCGAGGACGGTATTCGGTCAGAAGAATTGTGCTATGTTGTTGCAAGTATTGAACTCGATTTTTATTGGTCTTGTTTTAGAAGTGATTGCCCTTTTCACACTACCGAAGGTCTACGAGACAAATAAGGCGCAGATCGATCAGAATCTAGCCCTGGTGCACGGCAAGATCAACGAGCTCACCGCCAAGTAAGCGTGATAACTATTTCAAGCTACTTAGAAAAAAAGCACCTTTGTTACTCTCGCGCTCTTGCACTTTGTGGTGTAACGATTTGCAAGTAGCATGTGCCTTGCGTGGCCAGCCACTCAGGGCATAAAATATTAACGCTACTTCGCAACGAAGCGTGTCGGGTGGATGCAGCTGATGTTCCCCTCGACGCCGTGAGCAATCGTTGTGTCGGGCATAGGTGTCCATGATGCATGGTTTATTAAAATAATTTCTTAAATTGGTTATTCACTAGGCGAAAGGGGAGGTAGCTCTAGCTGATCTATAGTAACCCACTCGTAAGTGTAGAAAATTTGTCGCCTGTCTTTTGAAAAGGCAGCGGCTCGTGAGTTTGCGAATTCTGCTTCGGGATTCCTTTTGAATCTAGATTATTCGACAGAGTTTGTAAAACAGCGGCGTTTAACTATTGTTTCAGGGTGAAAGCGGCGATACCGCTTGGAAAGAAAGAGCCAGCGAAGGAAGAGTAAACCCAGGAACATGTAACCACGCGGGGCGAAGAACTTAAGCGAGTCTGTCGGGCAACTGAGGAATCCATTGCAGGGATGGGAAACAAGAACGACCTGAAAGGGATAGGGGGGGGGAGAGGGCCGCGGGAATAAAGCCGAGGAGTACGGTTCAGTGGGGAATGACGAGAATGAAATAGTGCGAAGATGCAGGAGAGACATAAAGATGGAAGGATATGAACGAAACACAAACGTTAAACACAAGAATATTATACTACGAAACGAATGATAAACAGAGAAGTTCTTAGCGTGTTAAGGGTTCAATAAATGAGGTAAAATTCTTTTTAATTTTTCAAATTATCATGACGTACGAAAACAATTATAAGAGTCGCTACAATAGAGGCATGGCTTAAAGGAAAAAGGAACTGTAAAGAGGGAGCGTTTAATACATAATAGAGTGAAGGGAGAAAATGCAGAAGAATCAATAAAAATAAGATTGTTTCCGAAAGAATGACCCAGGAGAGAATGTGAAAGCTGAGATATGAAACCATTGCAATAGAGCAGAAACGGCGACGAGAGGAATCCAGAGGTGTGCAAGGGAGGAGTTTTAAATGTTTAGACAGTGGCGAATTGGATTTCATTGTCCGACGGCGTGACGCGAGTTTTCCTTTCCCGGATCTGCACGGTGCCCCTGTTGATGCAACTAAACAGGAGGAAGTAACATTTAGCGATCGCGTTAATTCGTTGCGAGGATAAGAGGCGGATAGAGTCCTCTAGTGTACTCTATACGAGACCGTGAACGGTGCAATGCGTGTGTCTCTTAGGGGTTTCTCGGGTTTTCTTTTCTTTCTATTTTTTTCTTCTTTTTCCTCGCACTCTCCCATACCAGTCCGAGCTGAATCTTCTTCAGATAAGGAACGACATGCGGCCCCATTAAAGTTAATAGTCGTTCGTTCTCAAAACATTTGTTTATACCGCGGTAAGAGAAATGTCGAATGTTTTTTTTTTCATGCGGAAAGATGAGAATAGGTGCTTTTCTAATTTATAGCTCTTATACAGATTCAGTGGTGGGTTTGGAAATCTAAAACACAAAGAATTACTGCACCGGGAAATTATATTTTTAAAGGTAGGACTATATATTCAAATGACTCCATTTCTCTTTTCCAAAAGCTTTGCGAAGATCGTACACCCTCGCACTCAAGGGTGTAAGTGTGAAATTTGAACTATTAACGTTGCGGTATGTGCACAGTGAGCGTGGAGCACGCACGACTATGTTCAGACGTTAGAAGATAGACTTTCTGTTTTCTATAATTTCGGTCGATTTGTTAGGGGAAACTGATCTAAAATAATTTAACCATAATCAGGTTGATATCTGTACATTATCGGTTATTTTAAAACTCTTGCTTAAACCTCTACAAGCTTTGTATTTTTAATTTTCAAAGGAGATGGTGTAATTCTACTTGAGTGTATTATGATTTTAGGTCAGTTTCCTGAGCTTTTGTTGTTGGATAACTACTTTTATTTTCTTTCTGGTTTGTGTACATATACATACTATATTTTTTAATTGTTTGTACTTCAGAGATCGAACGAAAGTACGGGTCCTTTAATAAAAAATATTGTTTATAGTCTATTAAAAATGGGTTCACTTTTGGAGAAGTAAAGATGAATCGATCTTTTTGTTTTTTCACACATCTGAACAACAAATTAATTTTACGAATCATTGTTTTTACAGCTTTTCAAATGTTTTTGTTGGTAATATATGTAGTGCCTTTTCAAAACTGTTGTCCGTTTGTCTATTGTCTACACTAAAGCCTCTAGTTTGTTAACACGGAGAAATGAACTTTTAATGGTTAACAGTAATACTCAAATACTATATAATGAGTTTTTACTTCGCGCGTATTGGTTGCCTTAAGAATAAAAATTCTGTTTTTTTTTTATGCAGGAGGAGTGTGTGTATGTGTGTATGCGTGCGTGTGAGAAAGAGAACAAGAGAGGGAGAGTGTGCGAAAGAGGCAGAAGTTTGGAAAGTTTATTATCAATTGTTAACTGTATTGCGAATGTTACACATTTATCTTGAATACTATTGTACAGGTCCTATTTAATTAAAGAATCGATTAACTTTTAATATATTTACGAATTAAGGTTTTTACGCCGCTTGCGGTTAGGACATTTACGTATGATTAATTTTTTACCAATTGTATTCAAGGTTTACTTAAAAATAGGCGGACTTGCATTAGATTTAAACTTTCTTTACCCGAAGCAAAGTAGTTTCTTTTGCGTTAGAAGCTGAAGCAGTTACAATCTACGCAGAACCCAGTTTATTTACGTGGAATTCAGTTCTCTCTCGTTGAGCTTGGCGAAAGCGTAAAAATTCATAAGAAATGCAAAGGTGCGATTTCCTCGATAGATTTTGTTCCGAAGCTTTCGTCTCGTAATCTATCATTACGATAATGTTTTGAAACTATATTTCCCGCTGGTACAAAAGCCTGTTTTATCAGCGCGGTTAGTTCGTCGCGCCGCTTTATCGATCGTTATTTTTCGAGGCGTTCTTACCGACAGGTGTACCGATTAAACGAAAAATGTTTTGGAAAATCGAACCGACTCGGTTAATTAGTGGGCCCGCATGTCGATCGACCTCTTGATCATCGGTCATTAACAATTCTTCAGGATCAGTGAGAATGGCGACGAATGAATGTTGCGTGTGCGCGTAAAAATAAAAAAAAATGACGCCGCCAGTTTTTTCTTCGGCGTCTCGAAGATTTTTTCTTCGATTAATACAATTATCGCTATCACATTACTAAGTGTAACTATATGGTTAAACATTACGGTGGAAAGTTGTTGGCTGATTTGCGAGTTTTTATTACAATAATATCGTTTCGAGTAAATCGACGATGGTATTGAAGTTCCATTAGAGCTTTCTTGAATCGTGTCCCATCGTTGATCGTACTTTCACGAATTTACTCGATCGCTGTGAAATTTCAGAGTTCTCAACTTTCGCGCGTGATATTGTTCTACAGAGTGATTCGAAACGGAGCGCCTTCGAGCTTTCAAATCTTCCAACAATGACTACCATTCGAAACGATCATAGGTTCTTGTAATACATGCTTTAGAACACTCTGTATAACGTAGAATATTTCAAAAGTTGGAGACTCTTAAGTGGCACGGAACGGGAATTTACAGCCGCGTGCCCTTTTCTTTAACGATGACACGATTTAATTGAGCCTCGGTGAAACTTGACCGGTACCATCGTCGTTCTTTACTTCATAATATGGTATCCGAAAGGAGACGACTAGAACGGAGAAAGAAACGCAAAGAAGATGGATAGAGAGGCGGAAGGGGAGTCCTTTTCAGAATGCGACTTGTAATATGCGTATCGCTTATTGACGTTTTCATTATTGCATCTGCATCCGCACGATTAATTTATAAATAAATTATATTAAATAAGACACTAAACGGGGGGTTGCCTCTGTTTCCGATCCTGTAATTTCTTCGAACCGAAGAAATCCATTCAGTTTATTATCCTATTTTATATTTTTTTATACCCCTTTTTCCACCTGTAATTATAAAAAAAATACTAGCCGGTGTTCGCTATACATTATTTTGTCATATTTAAAATAACAGTGGTTCGTTTATATCATCGATTGCGGGCTGAGAATTTCAAAGCTGAATCACAGATGGCGCGAAAATGCCTAAAAAATATTTCCCGACTCGATCGGTGTTGCAACTGTAGGTCACGTGACGGCGAGCCAGTCACGCGCTTGCGCGACCTTGGCGGAAGGTGACCGCCTCGAGGATTGCCAAAGCTGCGCATGTTATTCGTCTCCGAGCAGCGTTCGCGTACGGATCAAACAGGGCACCGGTGTCTATGCATGTGCCGTGAAAACCGGTCAGTTCTCTGGCCAACGATCGTCAGCTACGATAACAGAAATATCGCGTCCCGCTTGTAAAGAATCGCTGTCCGTAAAGTACGTGGCCAACGAACGCATTCAGCATCTGTGCCCGGTAATCGGCTCGCTAGAGAATCTCGCGCGTAAAACGATCGAGAGTTCAATTAAAGTCGGAGTGTTCGAGTAACGAAGTCGATCTGTGTAGGTCAGCAGACGTACTAGGCCAGAGATCGGGGATAGAATCGTGTCAGATTAACGAACAGAGAAACAAACAACGCAGAGATGTCGGCTTCAGAGGTGGATCACGAGAAGAGGAAGCAGATCTCTGTGCGCGGGATTGTTGATGTCGAGAACGTCGGGAATTTCAAGAAGACATTCAACAGGCATCTGCATTACACTCTGGTGAAAGATCGTAATGTGGCCACGAGCAGGGATTACTTTTTCGCGTTAGCACACAGCGTCAAGGACAACCTGGTGTCGAGATGGATTCGTACTCAGCAATATTATTACGAGAAAGACCCCAAGGTACGTTTCCCATTAAGTATGCCCCTCCCTACTGCAAAATTACATCGTCTCGCGTTGCCACTTCACGTATCGAGAGCTACTTAACAAGCCTTTCGATGTATGTACACTCCGAATTTCATTGGTGATATATCGCGGTGCATTGCTAATAGGTACGTGTCACGTATCTTGCTCCGAAGCCTTGCAATTTAGTGATAGATTGACAGCCGCTTCGGCAGCCTTCGACGCGATTGCATAATAAACAGATTTCTGCTTATTCTGTCTGTCGCTGTCTGCTTGATAGCGGCGCGTATGTGGTGTGTCATCGGTCAATGACTCTCCCCGTTTGTTCGCTGCTCGGGAATAAAAACGAAGCCGAATTTCGACCGGCGTAACTGCGGTTCGTGCGATAATTACATTAACTAGATAATTCACTTAATCGGGATCACACCGTCGGGGCGAGATTCGTCGCCGCGTCGTAAATCGTTTAGCGCGAATACATATGCAATACTTATTTATATGATAGAAAGGCTATATCGCGGGCGAACCTTCAAAATGCAGCTGCAACACGTTGCAGCATCTATTTTCGTTTGGCCTTACCATCGGCTCACCCTGAGGTCTTGAGCCAAAACAGTTATCATTCTTTTCCCACAACGTCACGCCGCGACGATAACAGCGTCCCGATTATTGAAACTGCTCCAATTCCATCGACAGATTATTAATAATTGTTTACGAATTCGCTCCGCTTTATCGCCTGTTTTCTGGCGATTGTATTGTGTTAGAATTAATGCAAGCCAATCGAGTGACCGCTTAAAGGACGAGAGATTTCGCAGTCTGGTCGGCCTTGATCGACCAGTTGATTTTATTCCAGTTGTGGTTACATATGTGTTCGTTAATCGCGCGACTAATTATAGGACTTAATCGCTGAAACCTGACCCGGAACAATTATTCATAATTGCTTATAAATTTTCGATGCTCTCGTTACTGGCAATCGAATGGACATGAACATTTAGATACTTAGATAGTTATAGAGCCCTGATTTGTAGAAATCTGGGTGAATTTTGGGGATAGAGAATCATCCGGAACCACGGATTTGGGAAATGGATGGGGGACAGGAGTAGATAAGATTTCCCAAGATTTTTTTATGGAACCGGGGGAGGAAAACTGCTGGGGGAGCAGAGCTTGGACGAGGGCGAAGATTATAGTCAGGCAATTTTGGGTGAGGGGAGAAGAAAGGAGGTCGGCATGCAACGAAGGGGAGACTGGCAGTGAAGCAAAGAGATTTATGTACGGAAAAAGGAGCAGGATGAGGAGAATTCTGTGTATCGTAGGACGGACAGGCACGGGCCGCGAGAAGTCATGGCACTTAATTACGGAAATTGATCCAACAGTATGCACCACGCGATGCAACTATTAATGTCACGTTTCGCACGTTTCCTGGGTCAGCTTTTGGACCGAGTCCCGTACTATTTCGGAAATGCTTTCGCGAATTTCAGCTGCCTACAGTTCGGAACTTTCCGCGGCTTAAAATTCGGAACTTTCCGCGGGCTATAGTTCGGAACTTTCGCCTATAAATACGCGATTATGGGCACGAGGAAGAGTGGAAAAAATGTGGACGCTGACGCGCCGCGATAAACATCGGTCCCAAATGACCCCGCTACCCCGAGTCTCGCGACTCAAAACGAGGAGTTATTTTATTTTTATTAGCGGGCCAATAGAGCCCTCGCGACACGAGATTTACGTTAATCGATTTCGTAACGGAAGCGCGGAAGACACAATAAGATTTAATTTATGGATGCTGTTACAAAACAAGGTCGATGACTTTTATTTTATTGAATCATAGTTCAGTGTCTTCCGTGCTGAACAATTTAAAAACATTACGCGTGCGCGGAAGATGCTTCTTGTATTTCTTTAAAATCTATTTTCGAACGATGGCGTAAGCACAGTTGTTTTGTAGGGTGGTCCTTATTTTTCAACTTTGAAATATATCTAAAAAATATCTCCGTGTTTTTTATTTATATATTTTGATATATAAAGGTCGCTCAAGGACTTTATATTTCGCATGTAGAGGAAACCGGGGTAAAATCGGGACGTTAAGAATAAAATCTCGTAACTTTGACATTATTAAGTAAAAAAACAAATTGGGATTCATTAGAATAAACTCTGTTTTAAATAATAGTACATATCCAATTTGTTTAATAAAAGGAAAATTACAAAAAAATAATGATTCAAAATATGATCCGTTTTTACGATTTTACACTGTGGGTAAAACCGGGTACCATACTAGATACTAGCTCTAGCACCTATAACAACGAAACTCATCCAATTCTTCAATGCCCCAACTAGTTAGAACAAACTGTAAAAGAAAAACATTTTTTTTTTTAAATTTATACCAAAATAGCAATCTTTCATTACCATTGAGCGACCCTTAATCCTTAATATATTTTAATAAAATTTTAGACGAAATTCTCTTAAACTATTTGGAAGCTTCTGAGAAGGTCAGAAGAAATTTTCAAAAAATTCAATTTTTTACCATACATATAAACAGTGGCGGATTTAAGAAAAAAGTCCCAGGTGGCAAACGTTCTGAGGGGCCCATTTTTCGCGAAAATTAACGGGTAGTTTACTAAAAGGATAAGTGTACAGAAAAGTATAGAAAAATAAATATAGAGCTTGGATAAAATCATAAGTTTTTTTAAGACAGGGCCCCTAGGGGGGCCTTCTGAGCAGGGGCCTATTTTTAGGGAAAATAAACCGCTAATTTACTAAAAACGGTCTCAGTGTAATAATACAGATAAAAATATGCTTCGGATATAATCATAATTTTTTTTAAATATTGGGCCCTGGGGGCCTTCAATGTAGGGGCCCAAGTGGCAATTGCTCATCGGCCATCCTGTTAAATCCGCCACTGCATATAAAGACCCAGAGCCGGATTTACCTTTCAAGGGACCCTAGGCTGAATATTTGGTGGGCCTTGGTTAAATGTAAAAATAAAATGACGCTGATTTAATTTTTTTTATAATAATACTCGTATAATCTAAATAAGAATTTAATTTCAAAATTAACATTGAATATCAAAACTAAACATAACATTAACATAAATAAACATCAAAGATACAAGTTAATAAATACAATATAAAATTGCTAATTTTCGAAGAAAATATTTAGAATAAGGGGCCCCCAGCTAAACGGGGCCCTAGGCTTCAGCCTTGTTAGCCTATAGCAGGCCTGCCAAATACCTCCTAAATTTCTGGGACCCGGGCAACAGCCAAGCGCGGGACTGTTCCATTGCTACCCGTTGCGAGATTTGTGTGCCCGGGTCCCAGAAATTCAGGAGGTATTTGCACCCGATGGGGCAGGCCTGGCCTATAGGGTAAATCCAGCACTGTAAGGACCACCCTACTGTTTAGAATACCATAATTAAGTGTCTCTATTTCATACATTCTTACATTACATAACACTTTGCTTCAGAGGGTGTACTACCTTTCCCTGGAATACTACATGGGAAGAACCCTTCAGAATACTATGATCAACTTGGGCATCCAAGGCGCTTGCGACGAGGCAATGTATCAGGTCAGTCTTACGTGTAACGAGTAGAACCGTGCGTAATAGCCACTTCAGTTTATCCTCATTACAGATGGGCTTGGACATCGAAGAGCTCGAGGAGCTCGAGGAGGACGCTGGCTTAGGTAACGGTGGCTTAGGAAGGCTCGCCGCCTGCTTTTTGGACAGCATGGCCACCCTCGGCTTAGCAGCCTACGGGTACGGCATTCGATACGAGTACGGTATATTCGCGCAGAAGATTAAGAACGGGGAGCAGCTGGAGGAGCCAGACGATTGGCTGCGCTACGGGAACCCATGGGAGAAAGCCAGGCCCGAGTTCATGCTCCCCGTGAACTTCTACGGAAAAGTTATCGATACCCCCGAGGGGAAGAAGTGGGTGAACACGCAGGTTCGGAAAAAAACAAACGAATAATCCAAGAGAAGCTTCTCCATGTTCTTGCGATACTTACTGATTTCTCATGCAGGTCGTGTTTGCCATGCCCTACGATAACCCAGTTCCTGGTTATAAAAATAATGTAGTAAATACTCTTAGACTGTGGTCGGCTAAATCACCTGTGGAATTCAATCTGAAATTCTGTAAGCAACGTTTCTTCGTTAATCCGTGTACGCGGCTGTTTATTCGAGCCTGTTAAGAGTGATGACCATTGCTTTCAGTCAACGACGGTGACTATATTCAAGCTGTGATCGACCGCAATTTGGCGGAGAACATTACTAGAGTACTCTATCCTAATGATAACTTCTTCGAGGGAAAAGAGTTGCGATTGAAGCAGGAGTACTTCATGGTCGCTGCCACTCTTCAAGATATAATACGCAGGTCACTAAACATTCCTTGACCGACGCGTTTAATTGGCGCTTTGTTTATTCATTTGCTCTTACATTAGCGTAATGTATTTCGTCGATGATTTTTTTAATTGAATTTTTCGTTGCTTTATCTGTTTATTCATACGCGAAGTGTAATTATCTTGTTTCTCAATTGTTCTTTATCGCTGTTAAACATACTTTTAGTGTGTGCTTACGAGCACTGATTAGACGCTCGTAATTACGGTTTTGATAAGGATTTTTGAAAGCATTCTGCTTGGTTTGGATGTTTCTTGTATGTAGTATTTAGTTAATAGGGACTGTAAGTCACTTGGAATGTTGTTAACCGCAGGTACAAATCCAGCAAGTTCGGGTCGAGGGAACACCACAGAACAGACTTCGATCAGTTCCCTCAGAAAGTCGCTATTCAGCTAAATGATACTCATCCTTCCTTGGCCATTCCGGAACTTATGAGGATTCTCATCGACGTCGAAGGGCTTCCTTGGGAAAAGGTGACGAGTTACTTGTTACCAGGGACGGCGTGAACTTTTGCGGGGCTAAAGAACGCGTTTATATTGTACATATCAGGTTGTGCCAAAAGTTCTTTTTTTAATTTGCGTGCTCAGTTTTGTTTCGGTAGACAGATGCGCAGCCCGGTTGATTTTTTGCTGGTGTTTATTCTGACAATTTGTCAGAAGAGGCCAGAGTTGGGCATTAGTCGAATAAATTTTGATTCGACTGAATTTTGATTCGACTAAATTTTTATTCGAACGAACTCGAATAAAAATTTCGAATGAAGTTTAGTTATTCGAGAATAACGAATAAAGTTCATCGAATAAAAACTTAGTCGACTAAAAATTCATTCGTTAGTCACGAATAGCTTCATTTTATTCGAAATTTTTATTCGAAAGTTAATGGAATAACAATTTAGTCGAATAATGCCCAACTCTGTTGACAATTACTTGTTCCGTTACCCACAAAATTATCTCGGTAATAAATAATATGGCTCTTTGAATGAGACCTCCATCAGTATTTTGCTAGTAACTCAAAGGAGTTTTGGAAAAATGTCACACGGGGCTACCGGAGAAATTAAGAATAGTGGTAAAGCAGAACAGTATATACTTAAATAAGTTGTATCGTTCATGAAGTTTTGCAACCTTAATATTTAGTAAGAAAACGAAAGAACTTTTGTGACAACCTAATGCTTCTAAATTTTATAGTAATAAATATCTATGCATAGGGCCCCGCAAAATTTACGACCAGCTTTTCGTGGACCATAATAGAAGCCAATAATAGAAGCCTAATCTGGTAAATTTATGGAGTTCGATGAATATTCACGAATCTTTTTTATCCCTTATCCAATAAAAGGCTTGGGACATCACGACCCGAACCTGCGCCTACACGAATCACACGGTGCTTCCGGAAGCCCTGGAACGATGGCCAACGAGCATGCTGGACAGCATCCTTCCTCGCCACCTGCAAATCATTTACCACATAAACTTCCTTCACCTGCAAGAAGTCTCCGCCAAGTACCCAGGAGACATGGACCGTCTTCGTCGCATGTCCCTGGTCGAAGAGGAGGGCGAGAAGAGAGTGAACATGGCGCATCTCTCCATCGTCGGTAGCCACGCCATCAACGGCGTCGCAGCGATACATTCGGAGATCTTGAAACAGGGCGTGTAGGTGTATCTTACAATTTGCAAACTTATACCACGACTAGTAGACATTCTACTAACGCCACTGTGTTACTTCAGTTTCAAAGACTTCTACGAAATGTCACCCGACAAGTTCCAGAACAAAACGAATGGCATCACGCCGAGGAGGTGGCTTCTCCTCTGCAATCCGAATCTGTCGGACCTGATCGAAGAGGTGAGCGTCGTTGTCCAAAGCTCTTCTATCCTCACATACGATAACGACTCGATTCGGCTAACGTTCCGATCTTATTCGTGTGTCGTCAGAAAATCGGCGCCGAGTGGACGGTGCATCTGGAACAACTAGCCCAACTGAAGCAGTGGGCCAAGGATCCAGTTTTCCAGCGCAGTATCGTGAAAGTGAAGCAGGAGAATAAACTGAGACTGACGCAGATGCTTGAGAAAGATTATGGCGTTCAAGTGAACCCCGCTTCCATTTTTGATATACAGGTTACCTACTCCTTCTCACCGCGCGAAAATTAATTTACCGTATCGCGTAAACTTCTAATCATGTATTCCGTAAACAGGTGAAACGTATACACGAATATAAGAGGCAGCTTTTGAACTGCCTGCACGTGATCACTCTTTACAACAGAATAAAGAAAAATCCGTCCGCACCGTTCGTTCCGCGGACAGTGATGATCGGAGGGAAAGCAGCGCCCGGCTATCATTTAGCTAAGAAGATTATAAAGCTGATCTGCAGCGTAGGGAACGTCATAAACAACGACCCGATCGTGGGCGACAAATTGAAATTCATCTTCCTGGAGAATTATCGAGTAACTTTAGCGGAAAAGATTATCCCGGCCGCGGATTTGAGCGAGCAGATCTCCACAGCCGGTACCGAGGCTTCCGGCACAGGAAACATGAAGTTCATGGTACGCTTTCGTTGAATTGTTAAATTACTCTTTGATTAACTAGCGCGTGAATGACTGGAGTTGTTTCCTGATTCAGTTGAACGGCGCATTGACGATCGGCACGCTGGACGGTGCCAATGTGGAAATGGCCGAAGAAATGGGCACGGAGAATATATTCATCTTCGGTATGACCGTCGATGAAGTGGAAGACTTGAAAAGGAGAGGGTACAATGCCTACGATTACTACAACAGGCTCCCAGAGTTGAAGCAATGCATCGATCAAATCCAGGGCGGCTTCTTCAGCCCTAACAATCCAGACGAATTCAGAGACATTACCGATGTCCTGCTCAACTGGGATCGCTTCTACTTGTTCGCTGATTACGAGAGCTATATTCAAATGCAGGATCATGTCGGTGAAATTTATCAGGTGCGCTCGCGAGTACTTTTAGTTTATACCAGATTCCGAGTAGCTTTTACAATTATTCCTTCTACTTTTTTCCTTTTTGTTCCAGGACGAAAGCAAGTGGGTGGAAATGGCCATTCACAATATCGCTTCGTCGGGAAAATTCTCATCAGACCGCACGATTGCGGAATACGCCCGTGAGATTTGGGGTGTCGAGCCGTCTTGGCAACGACTTCCTGCGCCTCATGAACCACGAGACATTTAAATCAATTTACTTTCTCTTTTTTTTGGTCAATTTACGTTTTCGCTTATTACGCACATTATTAACGATCGTCAATTTTTTTAATTTCGTTTTTGTACAAGTGTGAGTAGTTTCGCGGCGAAAGCAGCGAACTATTCTCTCTTGCTTGAAAGTATATACTGCCTAATTCTTAAAAGCTATATTAACAGCCATCGACTGATCAACGAGAAGGAAGGAAAGACAAATTCAAAGGGGAATTCCCTGTGTTCCTGTGGTCTGCTTATAGACGAAATATGTTAATAACATTCAGAGGTTCTTCTCTTAACAGCAAGAAAGCAGTCTAGTCTAAAAGAAAATAGTTAACGCAAGCATCAGAAGCTATTTTACTCGTATTTTTCTACTTGTAAATAAAATGCCCAACAATAACGTTGAAACAGATGAGTTTATCGATTGTTAACGAACTCGGACATTTACGAGAGAAGAACTACTATCTATCTCGAACTTTGAGTCCTCCATTATGATATTACTACCAATATTTAAATCGTATATTTAATAATGTTCATGTTGCATGCGTCTATTAGTATTATAAGGGTGCTTATCGCCAAGTTTTGGAATTAAATTTGTCGGAGAGACAGGTATCGCTGTTTCTATTTAACGCAATAAAATATGTATCGAAAAAAAAATATATACGTTATACATATATGTTAAAAAAAAAGAAATTCATTTTTCATCTTTTCTGCTTTTTCAAACACGCAGCGCGAATGAAAGCAGGTAGTAAGTTCTAAAAAGAGTAGGAGGGATCGAGTGTCACGTGCACTCGCAATAAATCGCATACTACGCAATACTTCGATATTATCAGAGAGTATGTCCGTAAACCAGGCTGCGATTTTCGTGCAAACAAAGGAAAATGCTCGCCGTGAATTCTCGTTTGTCGATGAGGGCACAGTTCCGATAGTGAGTACCGATCGGAGATTTTGTGTCATAAACAATACAAACATAGATTTGCCAAATAGAAAATTTATCGCTGTCTAACCTGTTTCCGCTACCTAACCCACCCACTTAGGTAGTTCAACGCGGCACCGAGGTTTTGTTGCATATCGCAGGGTTCGTAGCGATTAATCGCAGTGAATGGAGGGGGAAACACCTACGGGAGTGGTGGTTATGTGTGCGTGAACTGCGCCTGCGTGAGTGAACAACATCTACGTCAGTTCACGCACACATTTCCACCATTTCTGTAGATGTTTCCCCCTCCATTCATCGCAAATTAATCGCTACGAACCGTATGGGAAGGCCGAAGCTTCACTTGGACTAATATTGTACCTCGCTGCAAATATCCGCCGAATTAAACCCTTTGCCCGTGTTCGTGCCCGATGAAAGTGTCAATTACCTCAATCAGCCTTGACAGACTTGTATATAAACGTCTGTTGATTCGATTTAGCGTATGAAACTATAAATAGATTGCAACGAGTTAAGTGGCATTCAGTTCTGTGCCGTCAACAAGAAACTAACAGCAGGTTAGAGGCTAACGAAAATCAGTTGATATGATTCTTTAATGCATGTTTATTCGTTTATTACGATTGGGATTTTCTTATTGCTGATACGCGACCTGGTGGCGATAATTAAAGCAGGTTAATCGGGTTAGCTGTCATTCGACTATTTCATGAAAGATTTTGTAGAATTTAACAGACTGTTTAATGACAGAAATATTATTGCACTATTTCAATACTTGTGTCACACCAGTCCTGTAACGCGATTGACCCGATTACAGAGCTTACTGAAGTAGATGGCACTCTCGCAGTATTTCCTAAGAAAGAGGTGGCTTGCGATCCAACCTAATCTTATCCTCCATCCTTATCTAGGACCTTATCATCCTTCGAAAACACGATCGAAAACACGAACAGAATAAAGATGACCGAATGCATACACAGAAAAATGATTCCCATGGAGACTAATGTCGAGGATCAGAATCCAAACTTTGACTAGCTTCTATGTACGAGTCCGTAACATTTGTCCCAGCGAATTACATTGCTTTGAGACACTCGGTGTGTAATTCATGCCGATAACACATGTTTATACGCGTTCTTTGATAAATCTACCTTACATGGCAACTTCCACGCGGGCTTCATATACCGGGTGTCCTAAAAAATGCAATATCCTGTAGCTGCAAGCATTAATAACATACTGCGAATTTATCTTTCGATATTTCCATAGATCGTTCTATTTGCAGTACGACGTACTGACGACACTTGCATTTCTGCTTCAGAATGTTTCGAAGCCAGTCCCATTGCAAACACTGGCGCTGACATCGGCTATTGTGGTCACAGGCTACATTCCTCCTGACGCATTGAGGTGATTCTTTTCTGGTACAGACGCGCTAACGGCGGTATTCGCAGTCGCTACTTATTCTTAAGAACATTTTAAGGGGGTAGGTCACCCTCGATAGCCCTAAAACAGGCCTTTTTTCAAACGCAAATTGTAAAGTGATAAGTAACAATAGAGACAATGTTTTTTCTAGTTTTAGTCGTTATTCTATGAGCTTTAACAAAAAAAAAGTGTTAATGGCTCTGTGTACATAAAAGCTGTGAGTAAAAACGTAAAGGCGTGTACGCGGTGCACCGTTTAAAGGTCCGCGCACACATATCCGACACGGGACGGATATGTGTGCGCGGACCTTAATGGTGTATATAAAAATTCGAAAACCGCTCCGATTTGGATGAAAATTTAATGAGAGATGCAGAAAACCATTCCCTAAGATGTGTCGGGAGCAGAATTTCGAGATAAATTCTTAAAAAAAAGATAAATATTTTTCATACAAGAAATCGATAAAATTGTATTTTTCAATATAAAAATTGTATTATTTTTTTCTTTCAAAGTTCCGCGTGGCTCAGTCGCGCGCTTCACACCGCTTCACGGAAAATACTATATCTCCATCAATTTTACGAATTTCTTCATAAAATTTCGAGAGAGCATTCCCGAAACGTACGTCTTTTTTAAAAAAATGTAAAAAAGAAAAAATTGATTTTCCGATTGTTTAGTGGTCTCCCCTCTTAAGAATTTTGAATCCTTAACTAGTCTAGTAGAGTAGTAGAGAACGCCGACTGCTTAAGACGATCTTAAAAATAAGTAACTGTGAATACCGCCCTAAAACGAAACTTAAAAAGATCGACGAAAAAGAACAATTATTTACCGCTACTATAATTGCACAATAAACAAATAATCTTTGCAGGTTTTCGGTCAATTTATTATGCAAAACTCCCGGGAACGTCGCGTTGCACTTCAACACGCGATTGGACAGAGGCTACGTGGTGCGAAATACGAAATTCAAAGGATGCTGGGAGGAGGAAGAGACGTGTTCCCCTGCCGGGCACAGCGCCTTCCGGCGCAACTCTTACGTTCACATTCTGATATTCTGCACTGCCAATGAGTTCCAGGCAAGCAGCGTTCTCAGTTAACGGCTAGGATCGCCAATGCCTTTTAAGAATGAACCGAGAAAGTATACACATTTTCCTAGGTTGCCGTGAACGGGGAGCATTTCTGCGCGTTTGCGTACAGGATGCCCCTGGAGAGTGTGACGAGTCTCGAGGTCACTGGATCGCTCGAGGACACTAAGTTCCGACAGCTCAGGCTGTTCGTCTACCCCGACCCGGAGATTTGCAGACCAAGCACCTGTTTGAGTCTGACGAGCAATCAGACGCTCGTCGAATCCCTCGTAGGTTTTCTGGATTAAGAATTTTTTTTCTTTTTTCCTGAATATTGATATTAATTAACCCCGCGTGTCTCGGAAATTTGACGGCACTGTTTATTTTAGTATTTGTAGGGAAAAATAGTCTTAAGCCTTCGACTGATAGTTGCTGAAAATTAAGTTGTTCGTTGTATTCTGTACTCAGACTGTTCCGATCACGGTGGACATTGAAAGTGAATTCAAAACCGGAAGTAGACTGTTCATTGCCGGGAGGTTGAAACTTCTTCCTCATTCGTGAGTTTCTGTTGTCTTCCCTTTGATGAATTAATGCTCCAGTGGTTTTAAGCTCTTACACTTGTTCATTCTGTAACAGGTTTTATGTGAACTTACAAAAGGGGAAAGCGATCTACCCGCATCCCGTAATTGCTCTGCATTTAAATCCCCGTTTTCTGTACGGCAGTAGTGCGCCCTATGTCGTAATGAATTGTTGGACAAATGGATGCTGGGGGCACGAGGAAAGACACGGGGGACACTTGTCCTGGATGCCTGGCCGCGATTTTCTTTTAACGTAAGCTTTGGTTATTTTAGGAAATATGTAATCGGGAGAGATGGGACTCGAACAGACGCGTTGCTTAAGGGGAGGTTCTGGTCTAAAAGTCGATTTTTTTTATTTCGGGTTTTGAATGTTCGATCTTTTAGGAATACGTGTTTAAAAGGATTTGTTGAAATTGGTAAAATTCTCGAAGTTATAGGCATTTGAGTGGCGGCAATTGCTTGGGCAAGAACTCAGCGCTCACGTGAAACTTTAAACGCGGTTTTCTGGAAACAGTGTTCTTAAAACGGTGGGACCTGTGTCTCTAAAAGATATTATCCGATTCGATTGAAACTTTTTTTATTTTGAGGAATATGCTTCTGGCTAGGAGGAAACCAGAAAAATACAAAAATTAAAAATTTACAATTTTCGAAGGCGTTGAAAGGACGAGAAATGTAGAGAAAAAGTAATTTCAAACTTCAAGTGCTGTTATTTCCTTAAAAAATATAATTTTTATATTTTTTCTAGTTTCTCCGATAGCCAGAAGTATATTCTTCAAAACAAAAAAGGTTTCAGTCGAATCGGATAATTACTCTTGGAGATACAGGTCCCACCGATTTGGATGAATTTTTTGACGCCTCGACTTTAACGACTCCCCAGTACCCTCTGCAATGATTAATTATAAAACAAAAAATATATTTCTATAATTTAAGACATCCTCAATACAATGCAAAAAGTCCTATTAAATTATATATATTAGTTTTCCTTTAATTAATTCCTAAAAATCACCTATTTTTTGGACTCTAGACCGGAACCCCCCTTAAGAAAGCAACTTCATATACATTTAATGCATTTATGTTTCTTCCCAACAGAATTCGATGTGAACACGAGGTATATACAATATGGCTGGGTGACAACATGATATGCGAATTCAAGCACAGGTTAAATTCATCAAATATTGACACTCTCAAGATCTCTGGAGATATCGTGCTTTATCAATTAGCTATGACTGAAGCAGCTTGAACAGAGATTTACGCGAATATTTATATAACCCAATCACTTTAATAAAACAGCATTTACTTTCTATCTAATCTTCCAGTTGCAAATATCGTTGCAGAAGACTGCGCTTTCTATACAACAATACCGTAAAGTCTCGTTAGCCGCTCGCTGGTCGGGACCGGCGTTGAGCCCGTATCGTGAACGGAGCCCTAACGCCAGTCGCGCACGCAAAGGACGGAGTGTCAGGCGTCCGAAAGACGGAGCGAGACAAAATATCAACGCGTCGTCTGTCTCGTACTGTCCTCGTTCCCTTTCAGCGCCTTCGCACACTCTCGTTCCAACTCGCTCTCGCCTTCGCCGGGCAAAAGTGAGGCAGAAGTGGTGGGGATAGCGAAAAGTCCGTATCGTGTACAGTAAATACTCGTTACCAGCCCGACGAACGGGGCTGGCGGCGGGCCCTTAACGCGACTGGACACTATTCCGCGCGGCTACTGGCGCGAGTGAGAAAACCCAATAAACGAGCGAGAGGAAACGAAAGAGCCTCTCGCTCGCTCCCGGGTTCCCCCACTCTCGTCCGAAGGATTCCAAGAAATGGTGGGGATAGTCGCCGGGCTCCTAACGCGTGGTAGAATCGGGCTGCTAACGAGGATTTACTGTACAATGTACTCCAAACCGAGCCCGTAACGAGACTTTACTGTACCATTCGCAAATGATTCAATTAAAATTTCGCATATTTTCGCGGGAGATTTTAATATCTACTACATGTTTAGTGAATATATAGACAATAACTATTTAGTATTAATAATGCCAATGATAATAAACTTTTGCACTCTCTGCATTTATATTTCCGAATTCCAATCTTCTCACCATGGGCGTCCGCAGGGGGAGGGACAAAAGGAGCAGTTGCCACCGTGGCTTCTGACAAAAAATCGCTTATTTTTCAAAACTGATCTTTATTAAGTTTCTACTAAAAAAGGGAATATTTCCAAATATCGGTTTTAAATTTTCAATTAAATTGGCACTATAAAATGAGTTAAAAAATCAAGAGGAGTATATCTTTCTTTACCATCGTCCCAAAATTGCCCCCTGGAAAAAAGTCTCCGGACGCCCTTGCTTCTCAGCAATATTAATTTATTTCTCTCCTCTTTTCCTTTCGATATGTTCCAACCGCGGTTTACGGATCGTTTCATTCATATTTCGCGCCGATTGTATCGAATCACGCTATCGATTCAAGTACATACCTCTTCTGCTCGCGTCGCTGTGGTGCGCGAACGCGTTTTTCACCTATAGTTTCCGATCACCTTGCACAACTACCTTCAGACTGATACGAAAGAGCGCGAAAGAGGAGCAGGGAAACGGCAAGGGAAAGGTTTCCAGCGGTTTTGTGATTATATCGCACGTATGAGGACCGAGTTGTCCCTTTTTTAACGTCACTTTACACTATTTATGTCTGTCGCACGGGTGCGTATAAAAATGTCGTGGTGACAGAGCTGCGACCACGCAGAATTTGGAAAAGCAGCTGGCACGAATGAGCGCAAAACACCGGTGACTTTCCACCGATGTAACGCGTTAAGATATTTACGGTAATCCCAATGAAAAGCAGAATTACAGGACGATGCATAAATTATCGGAACCAAAGCTTCACAGGCGAAGTGGCCGGCGAGTCTCGCCGCGTGGTTACAGGAATGCGAGAAAGCACGCGAGAAGACACACTTTGGGATCGATCAATGCTGGAGTGTCGCACGGAGTTAAGAGGCCGAAGCCAAAGCGTCATTCGGATTCCGGAAAAAGTACCTTGACCGACACCGTTGAAAGTATGAATAATTCTAAAGAGAATGTGAACATCTTTACAGAGAATATAGATGCGCAGGAGGACCAGAGCGCAGTAGCGGTGGAAAGATCTTCGTCGCCAGAAATTGACCTTAATAAGCGCTTCTTCAAAAATAAACGAACCACCAAGACAAACTACACGGGCACAGAAACTATGAATAATTTTCTTAAATTAAAAGTCACGCCAAATAGTAAAATCGCTCTGAAGCGAAAGAATATTCAGCCGATGAGGCACGTTAATAAAAGACCGAAGCTAACGGACATCTCGTTCGACGCCACCGACTTAACGGTTGACGAACCGGAATTAGAAGCGACGATAGAGCAGAACAGCGTCGCCAATATATTAAAAGTCCTGGAAGATGATTGGGCCGACGATGATTATGATTTACTGGACACGCTAAGTAATCGAAAGCTCGATAACATTTCTCCGCTGGAACCAGTAGCCATCCTGAAAGATGCTACTATGTCGCCAAAAATTGAGGCTTGCACATTAATGCCTTTGGAAACTATTTCTGTGAATAATAATTTGAACAATATTAAAGAGAATAAACAGAAATATTACCCGATATTTAATAAAGAATTTTCTGCTGTTAATGTAGTCGAGTAAGTTTCGAAGAATCTGTTGGAACGATCCAGCGTGTCTAAAAGTGAAAACTGTTTCTTGGATCTCATAATCTAATTTCTGTTTTAGGGAGACTGGTAAGAAAGCAGCGAGCAGAATGAAGGAGAATATAGGTTGGCAGCTGTGTGCGAAACGGAACGGTGGTGATAGTCAGTATCAGCTGGACGCAGGGCAGAAGAATTTTGGGGCGACGCAATGTACAGAATGCGGTGTTGTATATCAAATAGGGGATCCCGAAGATGAAAATGCTCATCTGAATTACCATAATAATAGAAAGAGCCTCAAGTTTCCTGTGGGTTGTTAATACGTATGCGTAGAGGAAATAATATTAATGATATATCGAACGTTTGTTAAATGAGAACTCTTTGCAGGGTTGGAAAACGGAACATGTAATTATGGAAGATCCTTTTACGTCGGATCGAGTGATCCTGGTGGAGCCAGGTGATCCGAAGCAATATTGGAACAAAGTGGGAGACATCTTAGCGTACGTGGACAGAGATTTGGGACTAGTCGACACGAAATTGTCAGACTATGAGAATAAAAAGGTAACTATGTATGTCTTCTGTTACGGATATCGGTTTGTTCTAACGTTATTTGTTTCAGGTGTACTTATATATAAGGGACAAAGTTATCTTGGGAGTCTTAGTTGCGGAACATATAAGTACAGCTCACCGTATGATCCCTGAATTATTGGAATTAAATTGCTGTACAGCAGAGAGCACTCCCGCCAAGTGTGGAATAAATGTTGTCTGGACTGATATGAATCATCGGAAGCAAGGCATAGCTACTAAACTAATTGATATGTTAAGGTAAACGTTTGGTATTATAATGTATTAACTACATTTCTTCTTTTATTAATTCATGCTTCTTCGTCGCTTCAGATCGAACTTTTATTACGGGTATGTTATGCCCCTGGATGATATCGCATTCTCGATTCCAACCTCGAGTGGGAAAATATTTGCCGAGAAGTATACGAAAACTCGGAACTTCAAGGTATACACTTAAAATTTGGCATCAACCTCATATTTTCTTTTCAATAAAAATTGTAATTTCATAGCAATAGCATTCATCTATGTTATCAGCTTTTTTTGTTTTTGTAAGGATAACATTAGAATGCTACTTGCGATGTGGATATATTTAACGTTTACAGATATTGTTAGATATATTTATTTTTTGAATTGTTCTTCGTTCAGATGAGGCTTTACAAATAGGTAGGATAAAAAATTTAGGTAGTGGATCATTTCTGTACTGTAGCCAAGGATACTTCTTAACTATTTTTTTCTGAACGAAGTACAGAAAATTGTTTATTTTTTTAATACTACTATCTTACCTTTGGAGCCTAATATTTTAGCTTGGGCAGCTTAATGCTAACGCGTAATTGAATCAGTTTCTCGATGATATAACTTTCGTCATTATTTTATTTAATACTTGGCACTATCGAATTCGATCGAGTGTTTAAAAATTAAAGATGTTGGTAGCGAAGAGATAGTAATATTATAAATACACATAACAAAGTTAATGTTGAGGAGGTTTATTACGCTTAAAATACATTTAATATTTTTATTATTCATGTACATTTTTCATACACGTACATAAAGACATGTACATCAAATAAGAAACTGCCTGATATAAAAAAAAAGTACAAATGAAACGGCTTTTTCATAATAATTTCTGTTTAACCAATTTATGTGAGATTTCCAGAAGCCTGTATAGGGTAATAGGCGAATGGTAGGATACTTTCAGTTATCTACCATCTTCTATTACCCCTTCTGTTCGAATAGTTGCCTCCGTCTAATCGTTCGCATTGTTTCTCTTGTGCTCGTTTCTCCTTCCATGCTCCGTATCTATCAGCCATTTGGTACAATTCCGTAGGAATTTCCTTAAAAAAGAAACCCGTTTATACAGAGCTGTTAAAATCCCTAACTTACGCAGAAACTCAACTCACTTGATTTGCTTCTTCTAGAAGATTAATCAGTTCCTTAGCGAGGGACCAATCTTTTCTCGTCATGAACGTTATACTCTCTCCTGTGCGGCCAGCGCGACCAGTGCGTCCAACTCGATGAACGTACTCCTCTATATCCCGCGGGAAGTCATAATTTAGCACATGCCTAAGGGAAATAATTACTTCAACGATATATCTAGAATTATTTAAACTCGTCCCTGCAAGATTACACGTACGTGACATCTTCAATGTCGATTCCGCGACTCGCAACGTCGGTCGCGAGAAGTATTTGAACTTCCCCGGTCTTTAAATCTTCTAACGCCTGCTCTCTGTCACACTGTTCCCTCCCTCCGTGTATACTTTGGCAATTGACCCCTTGCAAAGCTAAATCACTCGCTATGTCATCGACTCGGGACTTCTTCCCAAAGAACACTATCACCTTGTCCGTGGGGCCCATTTGGCGGAAGAATTGATACATCTGTTGGAAGAGAGGCATTTCATATTACATCCCGTAGAATGCTAGTAAAACTACTCTTCACAATATTAACCATATTTGACTTCTCATCTTCGTCGATGATGTAAAGTCTTTGCACCACTGTGTGCACAGTAGCCAAATCGAGGGATCCAACGAACACTTGAACTGGATTCTTCATGTATGACTGTGCTAAACGTCTAACGCCTTGAGGCCATGTGGCGCTAAAAAGTGAAACAACGATATTATAATCTTCTGAAAACTAGGGGCGTTATTCTAACTCGCTCTGTTTTTCTTTTATAGTACCTCGTCATAACTGTCTGCCGATCTGGCCTTACGTCTAGCAAAGTTTTCCTAATCTGTGGCTCGAAACCCATGTCAAGCATACGATCGGCTTCGTCCAGCACGAGATACGTGACCTCCGTAACGTTTAAAATGTGCGCTTCGACGAGATCGTTCAGCCTGCCAGGAGTTGCAATAACGATTTCCACGCCTTGCATTACAATGTTGACTTGGTCTTTGCGGCTGCCGCCTCCGTACACGCATACCCTTCAACAGTATTTTCTCGTTGAAAGTATTTCTCGGGTAACGCCCGTGTGTTGAATCAGAAACGTGTGTCGATAAGTAAATAACGGAGTCACGTAATTTACGATATCACTTACGCTTTGATACCATGGTAGGAATACTTGTTCACTTCTTTTTCAATCTGCAATGCCAGCTCTCTGGTCGGAGCCATGACAAGGACGTTAGGGCCCTTTCGTTCGGCCCGTGGAGTCAGTTGACCCTCGATGTGGATCAAAGCGGGCAGTAAAAACGCTAGAGTCTTCCCTGAACGCGTTGTTTGCGGAATTAGTTTCTTGTTTATTATCGATAAAGGCGTAATAATGGTAAACGTCTGGAGAAACTACCTGTGCCCGTTTGTGCAATTCCAATGAGGTCTTTACCGCTGAGGAGAACAGGCCATGCTTGACATTGTATCGGACTTGGCTTGACGAAGCCTTGTTTTCTTACTTCTTCGAGTATCTCGGGGTAGCTCTAGTTTATAATATTCTTATTCAAGTGGAATGTTACTCTTTTGTCGAATACTCGTTTGTAGATTTTTCTACCTACCTCGAAAGCCTGCTCGAATGTTTCAATAGGATTGGGAATGTGAAACTCTTCTGACTCTTGATTATCTTGCTCTTGAAACATATATCTTACTTCTATATTGTTATTTGTTTGCCTGATATGAGCCGCATGCTCTTTTGTCATATTAGTAACTACTGGATGCTCTTTGTAAAAGTCTTTGACGATGGGAACACATTTTGCCCATTTCTCTCTTCGGAAATCATCCTAGGGGGCGAAAGAAATAGAAAGTATAGTCGTACGCAGTTCATTTTGATGACTTAAGGGGACTTTCTGGTCTAGGGCACAAAAAATAGGTGATCTTTAGGAATTAATTGAAGGAAAACTACTGTATATAATTTAATGGGACTTTTTGCATTGTGTTAAGGATGTCTTGAATTATAGAAATATATTTTTTGTTTTATGATTTATCATTGCAGAGGGTACTGGGGAGTCGTTAAAGCCGAGGCGTTAAAAAATTCATTCAAATCGGTGGGAGCTGTATCTCCAAAAGTTATTATCCGATTCGACTGAGACTTTTTTATTTTGAAGAATATACTTCTGGCTAGAGGGGAAACCAGAAAAAATTACAAAAATTACATTTTTTAGAAAATAACGACAGTTGAAGTTTGAAATCACTTTTTCCCTATATTTTTCGGCATTTCAACGCCTTTGAAAATTATAAATTTTTAATTTTTGTAATTATTTAGTTTCTCCCCTAGCCAGAAGTATATTCTTCAAAATAAAAAAGTTTCAGTCAAATCGGATAATAATTTTAGGACATACAGGTCCCACCATTTTGAGAAAAACGCGTTAAGTTTTACGTGGGCGCCGAGTGCCGCTACTCAAATGCCTATAACTTCGAAAATTTTACGAATTTCAACAAATGTTTTTAAACACGTATTCCTAAAAGGTTGAACATTCGAAAAATAAAATAAAAAAAGAATCGACTCTTAAACTGGAAGGTCCCCTTAAGCCGGGAATCCACCGCAAAGTTAAGCTATGCTATGTGCTGTTTTAAAAAAATTAGCTTCAATACATTCTTATGGAGCCATTTCCACCAAAAGCTAAGTTAAAACACAGCATAGTTTATCTCAGCTTCCCAATGGATTCCCAGCTTTATTCAAACTTACACATTTTTTACTAGCGTTAGACCAATCGAACGCATTGAAATCAATTTGTGGTTCGTCATCCTGCTTTCTATATTCCTCCTCGCCTCGTGGTTGAAAATTTTGGTGAGAATCTCCCAACGATTCCTCTATCAATTGTTTGGCTTGATCTTGGCCCTCTTTAGAACCAATTATAATAACAGCAGTAACATCGATTCCTGTCGATCTGTCCACCTGTATCGGAGCAACTTTGAGATAAAAAACTACAAGTGTAAAATTAATTGCATTACTTCTGTTACTCTTACACGAATCTTTGTGTTCGTTTTGTCTTCTAGCTCCCTGATATTAGACCCGCTTTTGCCAATTAGCTTTCCCACTTTGTCCGTCTCGATGTGTATAGTTATTTTGTCGGATTTCTCGTCGAAATTGTCATTTTGCCCCCTGTCGGAATAATTATTCCTTCGATATCTTCCTCTGTCCTCGTGCCTTGAACCCCGATTAGAGTTGGAGGACGAGTAGGACGTGCTTTTATAATACTGTCGGCTATTCTCCATCTTATAACGATTAATCCGGCAAATAAGGATATTTAAATAACGAACAACTTTTATCTGAAATTACACGAAAATTTTAGAAATATCTCTTCCTATCTTTTATATTCTCGTCTCTACAGAATATTATTCCGAAATGAGGAATACATTAGGCTTATTTAGCTACCTGTTATTGACACGTGGTCGCATTGACATTGCCAGGTTCTAAAGATCGTTACTCAGAATGCTTCGTAAACAATAAGATGTTTCAAATTTCACCGATTACATTCGCGTGAGGACGCTTTTCTCCTTCACCTTCACACTGTCTATCTAGAGGGGTGTGAGAACTAAAGGTACTAAATATTCGTGAGAGAAGGAGTCCTAGCGGAATATTATCGAATTTAAATACAACCTCGAGGATTATTCGAGTGAACTTTTATTTCGGTAAAAGTAAGAAATTAACAGCTTCTTTAAACTTATCGTTAGACATTATTTACAGGATAAATAATCTAGTTACTAAATTATTTTCAATACACGAAGTAATGGCAGCACTGTACATTCGATAAATAAAATCATCAAAATCATTTTGGATGTCTGCTAAAAGTGATTTTTAAATAAAAATGTAGGTTTATCAATCGTAATTTATCTATAATGAATCTAAAACGCGTACTCGCGATTTATTGGTCACGCATTTTTAATTTTAGACGGAATCAAAAAATTCACCTTAATTGAGGTTAACTTAATTTTAATGCGAAAATACGCATGTAATCGATTTGTGAATTTTATTTTGCGCAGCTCTTATCTCTAACGAATGGTAACTGTTTGAAGTTACAAAAGGAAAGGAACAGCAATTGATAGGGTTCAGTAAAGACTATATAGATATCATTCTTAATTTATTTAATATTGATTATTTTACAAACAGGAAAATAGAATCGTAAAATCCTGTTTTCATGTAAACAATATCACTAAGGAAGAGGCAAGCATAATATAGTGCCTCAGATATAATTATATCTTTCCTGGAAACGTTCCCTCTTCTATCTGCTCGTCCCACTTCTCGACCCAAACCATGGGGCACATCGCGTTGTAAACTTTCTTGAAATATTGACAAGCTTCGTAGCCCTCGCTATGACGCTTTTTGCATCGGTGAAAGTCCAGATAACTTGAGAAACAGTATCTGCGTGGAAAATAGATCGGATGTGTTTTCTTTTGCATATCGATAACAGAGCTGGAAATATTAAGCGTAGGATTCGATTTCATTCCATCGTTACCTTGTTTGATTCTGATTCGGGAACCTCGGGTCGTACGGCGCTGTACATGGTTTAAGTTCGCTTGTGTCGAGGGTAGGTAAATCAGGAGATCCAATTTTCGTGTAACCTACCATACTGTTCGCTGCTTAACAAGTTATAAGTTACTTAATTTATTATATTTACTGAACGCGCTATATATGTCACCCTCCCTTTCTCCCGAAAAAGGCAAAGTCTTTCGTGCGTGTCTCTCGCTTTAATCCGTTTGTCTCTTGCACCACTTAACACTATCACAAAACAATAGTTGCTTCCTCACTAGTCTTTTTCCCATTATTACTGTAGTACATATAATAACATTCTTTAAATCGAAGTATTTAATAATCCAATACTATACGTTCATAATTTCTGATTAACACATTTGTACAATTATACGATTGTAATTGAAAAACAGAAGAGGATTTATCTGGTCTAAGTTTCCCCGGAGCGCGCGTCTATCCAATAACGAGTCGCGTCGCTTCGAAGCCTAATAGAATCCGAAAGAATTTGAGCACGAGAACTTCTCAGAAAATAGCTGTTCCTCTATCTTTAAATCTGGCGACGACGTAATCGAACGGAGTAGAGTATTTCATTTTTTTTTAAAGCACATTCATCGTAGTCGAAAATCGGAGTAACAAAGTAAGTAATGAAAAGCGAAATCAGTTATTTGACCAGCGGCCTGGTGTTATCTTCTTCTTGGCAACAGACCTCTCTGTACTTTTTCACTTCAGCCATATAGAGGGACCAAGCATCCTTGGGTTGTTCAACAGTTTGTTCAGTCTTTGGTTTAGCAACCATTCCAGTTTTCAAGATCCTCCCTCCCCGCCTCTTTCCCACCATCAGAGGTGGGGGAACCACGGTTTTCTCCTCCAAAACAGAAGTCGTCGGTTTCTGCGCGGGTTGCATCTGCTCCTGCATCTTTTTAAACATCTCCATGAAGCTACCGTCGTTCTTGAAAGCATTCGATTGCGGAGGAACCACTGGTTGCTGCACTACGGCCTCGGTATTATCTTCGGCGGGGTCCGACTCGTACGACGGTGCTCTGTGGTACCTGCGGCTTTCTCTGCCTCTGTGCCTGTCTCTGCTTCTGTTACGACTGCGGCTACGTCTTCTGTCTCTGGAACGCGATCTTCCCCTCGATCTAGATCTTGATCTATCTCTCCTGGAATATTTGCGCGACCGATCCCTATCCCTATCTCGGTCCTTGTCTCTGTCCGACGAGCGGGATCGTCTGTGCGACCGACTCGGCGGCGATTTCGAGCCACTGCGTCTTCTCCTACGCCTCTCCTGTGGCGAATCGTTTCGCGTAGCTCTACTGCTCCTATACTCCGACGGCGACGGCGAGCGGCGCGACGACATTCTGTTTTTGTACCCATCGTATGCTGTATAAGTCGAACTATACATAGGAGGCGAAGGCGGAGCAGGTGGCGAGTCTGTATTCGACTTGGAGCTGCGTTCGTGCCGCTTTGAATCCATTGTTGCGCTTGAGTGCCTCACTCTCCAGGCTGAATGGACAGACGGACACCTATAAGGATAGAAACTGCCTTCTATAAGTACACTGCTCATTTCTTCTTACCACGCCTTTATCTGATTGGTTTTAAATGTACGCGTTTGCAAGAGACAAGCGGAATTACGGCGAGAGACCAAAATCTATATTCGTTCGGCATCGAAGCAAAGAGAGCTCAATCAAGGCTAGGATTTTCATCGACTAACGATCTATCGATTCGGTAACATCAATCGGGTTGTACATACTTTTCATTCCATTTACACGTTATACAATAGAAATCCAGCTTTGATTGTGTACCTAATTCGTTACTACAATGATGGTTTAGGTGTCTAAAAAAATTAGTTAAACTACCACTAGTATTAATTTATAATATTGAAGGTATATCTTTTCGTACGATTTAATTCTGCATTCTTGTATAATTTCATAGCGTTTCTCTTCTTTTACGTTGCATTAAAAAGTACATATTGATATTTTCAACGATACTGCGTGTGATAATCAATTCGATTCGACTGATTACAGTACGTTACTTTGGATCGTAACCCTTGTACTCGTTTATAGGAAAATGTTTCGTTCTGAATTATACTTGGTGCTTTAGAAGCATCGGACAACCGGAAACTTTCTCGAAGGTTTAGGCACGTTAAATCGTGATCGAGCATATTTGATTTAAAAATCTTTCGTTTCGGAAGAATACGATGGGAAACGGGAAATCATCGGGGAAGGAAACGGAAAGTAATTTTGCCCCTCTCGAGCGACTACTCGTATTTTCGGTGTCAAAATCTTTGATAGGCTTTTAACGGGCGAATATTTAATTCAGAATTGGAGCAGGTAGTAAAAAAAAGGAGATAACGGCAGAGAGAGAGAGAGGGAGAGAGAGAGGGAGCAAGAGAGAGGTAGATAAAAGAACACGAAATTTGGTAGAAAACCCTTACCCAAAATTAAACACGGCCTTCGATCAGTGTCTGACTGTTTTCACGGGACTACTACAAGTAAAGTATTTTTAACATTCTCTCAGATTGTTCGTCGACTGTATTAATCGCCTAAATATCCTATAATTACACAAAATATTCTCATATAAAATACCTTAATCAGCCGTGCGATCGAAAACAAAATGGCCACTAGGCAAACTGCGCCAGACTGTTACGTCATGCATTTACGTCTAGGACAGAGTTAATATCGGATTCTGGAAGGCGCATCGAGCAATGTAATACGCGTCTAAAAGTTTCGCCGATAGAGTTCGCTTAAATTCAGCTGAAGCATGCGTGTTTAATCGACGATTGAATAATGCTCTTTGAATTGTAGCTTGAATTCCCTGTGGTTTAATATTCCGGTACTTGTTCAGAGCTGAATTCGATAAACATTTTACTTGTAGATGGCAGGTTGTTGTGTACTTTACATATCTCTCTCGAATTCTATGCTGTTTAGTAATGATTACGCGCGAAAGATGTTTCTTCGAACGAAAGATTATAAAAGAGATATTGTATTTTTATCCATCTTGCGTGAATTTTTTTAAATCCCTATATCAGCGATTTCCAACATGGCGACCGGTGATACCAGAGGAGTTACTCGATTTGCAGATTTCCTAGGGCAAATTTCATTAAGCTAGGTTTTCCCGTACGCGACAGGACGCATCGTCGAGAATTTCAAAGCCGATTTTCTCGAAAATGAAGCGCAATAACAAAAAAGTTTATTCCTTTTCCTCGACTTATTTACTTGTTACAAATCGAAAAGAAAGAGTAACTTTTTTTCATATCGCGCTTCATTTCCGAGGAAATCGGCTTTGGAATTGTTGACGTTGCGATTAGTCGCGCACAGGAGAACGTAGCTTAATGAATTTCAATTCACGGGCGATTTGGACGCAAGTGGTCCTCGCCCTTATTCTTCTTTCGTATTATTATACGAAGTTATATTACGAAGAAGAAGAAAATAAATTATTATCGATGTTTGTAACTGTTGTTGCTTAACGATCCCTTGGAACAAAGTTACGATTCTGAAGCAAGAAAGCTGAATAAACAAAAATCCATCCCGGTCTAGTGTAATTTTCAAATATCGCGGGATTACGCGGACCGGAAAGACGAGAAACAACGGAACCCAACGGTTTCCGTGACGGTAGCGCTACGCTCGCTCGTCCACATCCGGTCGTCCATCTTCTTTTGGTCATCGTGTAGTGCACGATTGCGTTCTTGTTCATGAACCGTTCGTTATCGATCTTATATTTTCAATAATTCTTACACGTTCGAATAGTAATTACGAACGTTCGCTAGTCTGTACGTTATAACCATTCTCTATAGTTGATTCTCTCTGGATTATCGTAAACATTTGGTTTATCGTGTGCTAATGCGTGGTATTTCAGAAAGCTCTCCGACTCGCGCAATGGCGGAGGATTTGGATGTGGAGGCGATGCTGGAGGCGCCATATAAGAAGGGGGTAAGGCATTATTTCTTTTTCCTTTTTCCTTCTTCTTTTTATATCTCGGTTTGCTCCTCCGAGGTCCTGACTTTTCTTTTGTCCCGTAAAGTTTCCCTTGATCTCGACGCATAGAGTCTAATTACGGTGGCGTACCGTTCTGGGTATGTTCAGTCAGTTGCGTTCGAGAGAGATAAAAAAAAAAAGATAACAAAAAAAAAGAAACGTCCGTCCTTTTCTTCCTGTATATACATGTAGAACAAAGTACATCCTTGTCTCTCATATCGACTATTGATCAATACCTCCGTTTTCTGTACTTATAGATGGTACGTAACATGTACCCTCGCGCTCGTAGGATGTTCGGCAGCGAGTTCCTAGAATGCACTTGAAATACGAGGTATTAAGAAAAGCCATCACTAACATCATTTTTACTTAATTCTTTTTTCTTCATATTTTTCTTTTTTTAAATTTTATTTTCTCAGAAATCGTAACGTTTCTTTATTTATACGAGGTAGATAGAATTTGCCACTGTCACCTTTTAACGACCGTAGGGAGAGAAAAAAAGACACGAACGAATATATATACGTAGAGAAAGAAAGCGAAAAGAAAGTCTGTTAAGTGCTGTTCTGCCATGCGCCATGCCGTTCGTTTTATCCCTTATGATCCGCGTAAGCATGGGAGAATAAATTACGTCGCGTACGTAGAGTCGTTTACATGGTGCTCGTGACAATCGACGTTAGAAGATGCGCAACTTGCAGGCGTATATATATGTACATATATACATATCTTTTGCGTTCGTCAGGTTGGAATAGCGCAAGGTATATTCCGGCGGTTTTCAAAAGCGGAGCGCTCCCACATTGGCTTTGCTTCCATTTTCAGTTTACAGGAGTACTTACATATATGCATCCATTATACATATACTCGCATACTTTTGGGAAACAGCTTGCGTTGATATAACTGTTTGATGTTAAAAGCTTAGAGGGATAGCTTCGTATCGATAAGCGAACGCATTATTTGTTTTAAGTATTTTTACTATCGAACCCAGGCATTAGAAGATCGGTTTGAAAGAGATCTGTACTCGTTCTGGATAGCAGCAGGATTATTATATTTAGGCTTTGAAATCGCTGGATGATATGTATAATTACACTTTGACGAATCACTTCAAACTAATTATGAACACTAATTTTGCAGCATTAATAATTCAACTAATATTTATCATGAATCTTATGTTTTAATGAAATTGTATGTATTATTAACAATTTTTTGCAAGGAACAATAACATACGATTAACTTATGTTATTTATATAATACATAGGTACGTAAACGTATTGGACTGTTATTCCTAATCGTTCGATCAGGATTAAAGACGATGCGTCGAGCAAACTATTTGCAGCGTTCCCTTTCTTTAAGACTCTTATGGTTTCTCATTGATAAAGTATATATCGTCCGTCCTATTGGTAATTCGAGTATAGTGCTTCGTAAATAAAGTGCATGGTAAATTGGCAAACAGGATTAATACTATACACAGTTCGCAGGAGAAAATGTTTTGAAAAAAAGAAAGTACTCTCACGTGTATGACCAAGTTTTTGCAGAAAAATCATTAGTCGTTCACGAGCCATGTCGATGTAAAGAAAGTTGGATAATTCTAACGTTCCCTGTACATGCATTTAACACCACTATATCATTGCTCCGTTGCGTCGATGCGGTATATCACGTACATGCTCATTCTTAATCGGCTGAAACATTTTCTCTACACAGCTAAGTCATCTTGTGATATATCTACTGGAAGCTGCAAATGATCGTTGATCGTTGTATTCCTTATTACGAGATAGTTAATTTCGGTATTTGCGTGCAGGGGTTGTAGGCTAGCAATTAGGGTTCACATCTCGTGTTACATTAAAAACGTACTGTCTTTGATGAGGGCTCTCTTTTGCAGAAGAAAAAGGATGTGTGGTTGGCCATTGGTAGTTTAAGACCAAGGCATGCTCAACCCAAGATTGCAATGCTTTCCTAAAACCCGATAAAACGATTGGTAAGTTTGAGCCAGGTGTACGCGAAGTGTCGCAACACTATGCTCGCCCCGTCTCTCTCTCTCTTTCTTCTCTGTCTCCCCCATCTCAGCCCCCTCAGACCACTATAATCTACCTGGATAAAGAGAAAGAGCACGAGAGTGCGCCCACCGTCCAGCGGCAAATAAAACTTCGATAATGTGATGCTCGAACGAGCGTCGGTCTACAATGGTTATAAAGATTCACAGAAGACAGAATACTTCACTACCAATAATATTTTATTTCTGAAACTGCTGTCAGACTTTGAATTGTACAATTTGTACACGATCTATCGTTACGAAATTAACTAACGTTCTATGATTTGCTTTTTGTCCCCTTGTTCGCGCGTCCCTGCCACATCGGCTGGCTGGCATGGCATTCAACTGTTTGCTGTTCGTAGGAGCAGGACTCCTCATCCAAAGACAAATCCTCCAAGGAAAATGGGTCTAGCCGAAAATCATCTGGGTAAGTACAATTTGGCGTAACGTAATCGATTTAATGCTAACACTTTGCGCTCGTTCCCTATACTTATCACCTAACGATATTAACACTGAATAGCGTGGGCGAGTTTCCTGTGCTTTTAGAGAATAACTTAAATCTGGTTTTCACCTCTGTTAATAATAACTTGGTAATAGCTTTGAATGGTTAAGAGCACAAAGTGAATTAAGAATAGCAAATGAAACTTAACAATGTAAATAGGCGTCTCCATTATTTTATTTACCGTTGATTTTAAAAAATCACATACTGTAAAGTAAACTAGTCTTGAAAGAAAATAACTTTTCCGTTTTAATTATGATTTTTATTTCAATTATTTCATTCTCCAATCCTCTCGTATTTCACTGCTTTGTCTGAACCTTTAGCATTTTAAATTCGGGAATATACTCGATGGTCTATAAACATTTCAAAATAGTTATTTGTCGCACGCATACAGCCACTTGAAAGTTATATTCTCTTTGTTATAGACCCCATACAATTAGTGTAAATGCTGGTTATTTTCATAATTCCAAAGGTTAGACCTGACGATGGTAAGTGTTTAGGAAGAACATCTGTATTACAGATTCTGTTACGAACGTGAAATATAGTAAATAATCCTTAGTGGAGCAAATATATAAACATCAGAAGGTACACAGCCGAGTAGAATTTTCAAGCTCCCACTTCTACAATTTATATTTAAAAAAAGGAGCAGATAATTAATATTAACTGTTGTTTTAAATGAATAAAGTCCTTACCACTAAGGGTTCGGATTAGCAAGTTCGTATACACGATTATTCCGTAACGTGAGCAAAATGCTGAATAAAATTCATTTGTTACTCATACCATAAAGTATACTATTAATTTAACGAAGTAAAAAAAGTCTTAGTCCAAAAACCGAATGTTTCTTTTATAGGAAGAGCAAACATCGTTCTCGGTCCCGTTCTCGATCGCGAGACCGCAGGGAGAAAGATCGTCGCGATCGCGACAGAGACAGAGGAGACAACAGAGAGAACAACAGGGATCGCGACAGAGACAGAGATCGCGATCGCGATCGTCGCCGAAGATCGAGATCAAGAGAGCGGAGAGGAGGAGACCGCGAAAGAGAAAGAGACACTAACAATGAGAGAGACCCGAGGGAACGCCGGGACAGAGATCGGGACAGAGACAGAAGAAGGAAACGATCGCTCACGCCGATCACGCTTCCCAGAGCAAGGCCGCCATTTGGAAAAGGCGTCAGCCCCCTTGGAATGTAAGCGTACAAGCATTGCGCTCTATCATTCAGCTTCGTACCCCTAACATTCTATTTTACATCTCGTGTCTGTTCATTGCAGTAGAAACGACGAGCTAACGCCAGAAGAGCGAGACGCTCGAACAGTGTTCTGCATGCAACTAAGTCAGCGTATACGTGCTCGCGATCTAGAAGAATTCTTCTCCAGCGTTGGCAAAGTTCAAGACGTCCGACTGATCACCTGCAACAAGACGAGAAGATTTAAGGGTATAGCTTACGTTGAATTCAAGGATCCTGAAAGCGTTACGTTGGTAAGTTAGTCGCGAGCAGGGAAGGGAGATATTAATCTCGAACTGGCTTTATTATCGCCAGATTCATCGTTACTTTTCATTTTTTCGTAGGCACTCGGATTATCTGGTCAGAAACTTCTCGGTGTTCCTATAGTAGTACAACACACGCAAGCTGAAAAGAATCGCATGGGTAACTCTATGCCTAATCTCATGCCAAAGGGGCAGACAGGGCCTATGAGATTGTACGTTGGATCTCTTCACTTCAATATCACGGAGGACATGCTTCGTGGTATCTTCGAACCTTTTGGAAAGATTGATAACATTCAGTTGATCATGGACCCGGAGACTGGTCGGAGTAAAGGCTACGGATTCTTGACAGTAAGTATCGCGAGTCACACGCTGGATTTGTTTCTTCGGTAACTCAAGTTTCCTCTGAAATAATCAATTTACGTTTACAGTTCAGGAATGCCGATGACGCGAAGAAAGCTTTAGAACAATTAAATGGTTTCGAACTTGCTGGGAGACCCATGAAAGTCGGCAACGTTACGGAACGCACAGACTTGATACAAGGACCCTCGCTGCTCGACACGGACGAACTGGATCGAAGTGGAATCGATCTCGGTGCTACTGGAAGGTAAAACATACCGATATGATTCGAACATTCTTGAGACTGTAACTGTAGCTAACGTCTCGTTAAAAATTCCTCCCAGGTTGCAGTTGATGTTCAAACTAGCGGAGGGAACTGGGCTCGAGATTCCTCCCGCAGCTGCAAACGCACTGAACATGGCTCCTGTTATGTCGACGCCACAACCACCACCGCAAGCTGCGCCGCCTATAGCAACGCAGTGCTTCATGTTATCGAACATGTTCGACCCTCAAAAGTGAGTTATCTCAATTACATTTTTACGATATAAGATATGCATATCTGTAGACCCAGTGTTAGATCTTCTCTCCTTTCATTGGGGGAACGTATATGCTATATAAAATTCGTTATCTCGAGTAAATGTTCCATGTAGATGTTCTGTGTATATGGAGAAGGATAATTAGACAGCGCAATCGATAATTAAACAAGAGCGATCGAGAGATTGGAGAAAGAATTGCGGGAAATAATATTTGCAATCGTTTCGTTTCAGTGAGACGAATCCGAACTGGGCGAAAGAAATTCGCGACGATGTGATCGAGGAGTGTAACAAGCACGGCGGTGTGTTGCACGTGTACGTGGACCAAGCTTCTCCTCAGGGCAACGTTTACGTTAAGTGTCCGTCAATTGCCACGGCCGTCGCGGCTGTGAACTCGTTGCACGGTAGATGGTTCGCCGGTCGGGTGATCACGGCCGCGTACGTGCCGGTTGTAAATTATCACTCGCTGTTCCCCGACGCGATGACTGCCTTGCAATTGCTGGTCCCAAGCGCGCCCCGAAGAGGGATATGATCGTAAGCGCTCCGGAAAACCAGTCGCGAACCTGTAAATTCTTGTAGTATTACGTTCTCTCTTACTGACACTGAGACAGACACTTCTCTTACTATTACAGAATCATTTAAATACCATTTTCCAGCCGAGGGTTTAAGCATTAATCGCTAAGAAGCGTCACAGCCGAACAGAAATAGTCGTATAAACCGCGCCCGCGATTCTGCTCCGTTCTGTTCGCGCCAGGCTGCGAGGAGCCTGCGTTAGCTAATATTTCGTTCAACGCAAAATCTCGAGATCCACTTGCTCGAACGTCGGTGATCTTTTGACCAATTAGTTCGCGATGACACGGGGAGACCCACCCTCGATACACATCCAGATGCTGCTTCGTTTGTTATGCGAAATTGTATTTGAAAATAGTTATTTATTAACACAGTACAACATGATTTAAGTGTTACGTGTGTGTCCACGTATCGTTACGCTTTAACAGATTTAGCGCGGGGCAAAGACGCCGGACACTTCGTTGCCTTATTTGTTAGCTGCGCAACGTGAAGCGTGTCTACTCGACGATTGTTTGACGCTATCGGCGCTCAACCTGTTAAAGTAAGGGTAAATTTTAAGCGTATTATCATGAAAATAAATGGAGTTAAAATTACCAGTACGAATATCAATTTAAAACAATAACAGTTATACATATATTACGGAAGTTTCTTTAGATATCGGTGGCGACTACATTAAAGCTCACGGCGGAGGTATTTCATTAGGAAGGGTATAGAGAAACGCGTGAAATACCCCGAGGGCGAGAGAGGTCTGCAGGCAATGAATGTAATACATTTTCATTTTATATTAAGAGAAGTAATGGTACAATGAACATTTCTAATAATGTTGATCTACTTGGGACGATACAAATCGCTGCAGAAACTAATATTTAAGGCACTAATTTACACGTGTACTTTCTCTTTACGTTCTTGTCTAATTATATACTTTATATATAATGGCCTTCTAATTATGCAGACACTCTTTCGGGATCGATCAGTTTAATTGTGCAGAGCGGATCCTGAGAAAGTGTCTCGCATTTCGATTAATATCCTGCAGAATATATTGTCGGCGAACCTCTAGCTCTCTCAGCATCGTAACACTTGGAGAAACCATAGATTATTAACGTAAAGTTTCGCATTAAGGAAATACACATGAAATATATACATATATTTTAAGATTTACATCGATTCCATTTAGATATAGATTTCTAATTTCATAATATACATACCAAATCGTACGATGGTGTTTAATTTCTACGGTAGATATCCTAGAAAAGCTTGCGGAATACTCTCGTTAGCCCTGCAGACCTCTGCGTAATTCAAAAATCAATTCACGATAATCTGTATAAAATGTTTTGTAAATTAACTGAATTCGTACATAGGCATATAATGTAAACACGGCTCTGTAACTCTTCGTATTACTCGAACTGTGGGCGTTTGATAATTAAAAAGTAAAATTAATGTGATACGCAATGTGGGTGTGAAAATCCTCTTCTACATAGAATACAAATGTACATGCGCAAAAGGAAAACAAGGATGGAAACGTATTTCTGACATTTGTTCATCGTTCATATACACGTGATAATTTAAGTGATTGATAGGTTTACGTAAGATTTTCATTTCTTATTGTAGAATAGAATACAAAGATTATTTTTTAACCGTTCGCTGTATGTATTTAACTTAGACTATAAATGCTATTTTGAAAACACTGAAACGTAAATCTTATTGTGTACGTTTTATAAAATTCTACAAAGTTGAAGTTATTATTTAATAAATTAACTTAACAGAATTGAAAGCTATGCATTGAATCACGAGGGTATTGTTTTGTAATAACGTGCCAGCGATGCTTGTGTTCAGTGAATTCCTTTATTTCGACCATTTTAAATCGGCACACAGAGAAATATGATCGCTCGGGAACACCACGGAAGGGAGACCTTTGTATAAACTAAGCTCCTCTTCGCTGGGCATTGGTACGACCTGTTCAATCTCCAAATAGTCTTTCTCGTAAAATATGTAATCCAAACATCCAGAAAAGGTAGCTGTGTAATTCGTGTATTCTGGAGTGCCGCAAGCGCTGGATAGATTAAGATCGTGCTTCAGGGATATATTTTCCACGTGTTGATTGGGACCTGCGACAAATTGCCAGGAATGTATTCGAGATAAATTAGAAATGTTAATCAAAGTAACTTACATGACTTCCAATCGGCAGAGTCTTCTGGTACGTAGTTCTGAGTCATTAACTGATAAACTCCATTCTCTGGAACACTGTTAAAATCTCCACAATACAAGATACTGACATTACACTCTGGATTCTGAAAATTTATAGCGTGTTACAATCACGAAATAAATTCAATTCAATTTATCACATCTCTCATGATTCGTATAATACCTTTTCTTTAATTTCCTTGGCACATTTCTGTAAATACACCAGGCCATAGTACGCCTGCAACAAACGTATGTGATCGGCCTCTGGTCGGAAATACAGGTGCGTGTTGCCAACAATTAAGATTTCAGAGTTCTCTATGGATCGCAGAGCTACCATCTGCAACACGATTTATAGCTGCGTGTAATTCATTCGCAATAAATTGTGTATAACTGAGATTTCTGGTTCTAATACCTGAACAATTGTACTCCTATTCAAGAACGCCTGTGTCACGTTCGTGTTCTCGATTCGCGACCAAACAGAATTGAATTCCTCTAGATCTGTACCTTGAGCCAGTACGCTGTAATCGTAAGCTAACTTATCGAATCTCTCTTCGTTATAAAATATCGCGAGTCCTTCTCGTAAATCATTTTTGGCGTTATACACACCGTCGTAGTTCGACACACGCAGAGATGGTATTAAATCTTGTACGTAAACCGATTTATCCACTTCTTGGAGACATATTACATCGGCGTGGTATCCTGGAGAAATATTACTATCGTTTGAATTTGCTCATCGATTTGAATGAAAAGAAGAGATAGATAGGTACCCATTAATTCTTTTAGAATCAGTGATTTCCGGTAATCCATGGATAAGGCGTACTGCGGACAATATGGATATAAAACCTCTTTGGATAAGTCGGTTTCCGAATATATGTTTGCCAGTATGTTGTACGATGTTACTCTGAAACTAAAATTCCACCTTTAAAATCCCAGTGATTTATGGGGACTATTGGATACGTAAAATCGTTAGTTTCTATGACGCTAAATTACTTTGATACCAAATAATCGTTATACAGTAGGTACTCGTTAGCAGCCCGACCAACGGGGCTGGCGGCGGGCTCTTAACGCGACTGGACACAATTCCGCGCGGCCACTGGCGCCAGTGAGAAGACCCAATGAGCGAGCGAGAGGAAACGAAAGAGCCTCTCACTCGTTCCTGGGGTCCCCCACTCTCGTCCGAAGGATTTCAAGAAATGGTGGGGATAGTCGCCGGGCTCCTAACGCGTCGTAGAAACGGGCTGCTAACGAGTAGATACTGTAGTCGTGCTTTTGACGATCTATTGTGGACACGTTTGCGAGTATTTACAAAAAAAATCGTTGCGATGTTTAAAATTGTCGAAATTATTAATCGTTGAAGATAGTACTTCTATACACAAATATTTACAATGTGGAAACTTGCTGATGAATTTGATAAAAAATTATGGACGTTACACACGAATAAATTTTTTCCACATTTTTACAGGAGAAAATCGTCTTCAATCAGTTATAAAATGTTTTACAAACATCCAATATTTATATGGAATTTCTACACGATAGAGAATGGAATTCTACAGCTCCAGTTAAAATTTTAAGTGAAAATATTCATCGGTTCAAGAGTTATAATGTATATCATTTCTGAAAATGGTGTTTTGAGAAAACTGGCTTCAAAGTTAAGTGCCCTATGCCAATACGTTTGCTGCTATAACTTCGACAATTATCTGAATTTCATGAAATTTTGTTTAAAATTTTCATAAAGGATAAAACTTTGAAAATCAATAAAAAAAGTAATCGATTCCCTGAAGCTGAAACAATCCACTACCCCCTTAATAACAGAACTGTATTGAACAAGAAAAACCCTGAAACGCTAGATATCAAAATTAATTGTTTCGATGAAAATATTTACCTTTTACCTGACAATTTAGAGTTTGTGAAATTGTGTCTGATTTCAAAGGGACAAGGACCCGGACCAGCTTCTACTACGTTATTAGATACAGCTTCTATCGACGGTCCAACCTGCTCGTCATTCTTCGGCGTGCATTTCACTTTCAATTTGCATCCCATATCGGACATACTAGGTACATATAAATAATCTTCGCCAACAGGGATCCACTCCTGCTTCTCTTGTTTGTACCAAGCGAAATCTGACTTCGCTATATCCACGTGCAGCGATTCGATCTTCGATGGATAAGTGGGGAAGCCAACTAAAATGCTCGACGAGAGTTCTATCTTGGCGATGCAAGGTACGTTACATTTCAACGTGTACTCTGTGTCGAAAATGACCAACTTTATGTTTGCCGGATCTTCTAAAATCGATCTGCAAATAATATCGCCGTCAAGGGCAGAGTTGTCTCTTACGAGTTTAATAGTTTTGTTCTTAAAACTATCCATCACATCGTTCAAAACCTCCGATTCGTGAGGCCGTTTCTTCTTTTTCTTGTTCAGCCGTTTCATCGTGTAGCTGTTGATGTTCGCGTCCACTCTGCGAAGAAAGTTACTTATAGGCTCGTTCACGTTTCGGTTGAAATTGAATTGCCTGTCCAGATTTAAGTCGGGATTAACGTAGCGAAGTGACACCTCGAAGTTGTCGCTGCCTTCTTCGTATCTTAGAAGAGCCTCGTTCATGTTTAACTTCGACTTCGGCCGTGAGTAATTTTTATAAATGTGTTGATCGAGCTTCGAGACGGATGGGAAGGAGGTTAAGTACCTTGAGTAGAATGTACGCGTTAATATTGACATTCTACACTATCATTATTGTATATGTCTGATAGTTTATCAACTATCCAATCTTAGTGTGAAAAGATTTGGGTAGGGGCACGGTAAACAGTAAATCACTGTGCCTATTGCACGCTGCACGTTCAACAGTCAACACTGTTTTTTACTGTTTTTACTTTTCTACTGAAGTTACTGGAACTTACCACTAGAGGGCCGTGGTAGCATCGACAAATTTAGTGATCCTCTACTTCCGGTTTTTACCGAATTGCGTCGACCAATAGAAAACGCGGAACACATTTTACGAGCACTACTAGAGGATCACTACGACAAATTGTGATTGAAATTCCGAAAAGACAGCCCCTCGTTGGAGTATATAACAGTTTCTTTTTTATGCAATCGATTGTGCGTCGTTTGCACATCATTGTTCATTAGTTTATATTATTTGTTCATTAATTGACAATTTGTAATAAATTAAACAAATTTGACTGGATTCTTTTTTTCATTATTCATCAACAATTTCATATGGAATCGATCATTCGTCGTTTGTACATCTTTGTTCACTCATTTTTATTATTTGTTCACAAGTAATTGTTTTTTAATTAATGTTTTAATGAATATATATTGCGTCATCACTAGACACCACAATGGCGCATGCGCGGGAGTGGGTAAAGAGGATCTACCTCATGACTTCGTAAAGTGTCGGCAACGTAGGGAAGGACACACTGATTTTGCGTTTCACCAATCTAATCATATTCCTGTACTATTTTTACTCCATTGGAGCATCATTACATGTAATTCCTTTACCTTTTCGGCACTTCACAACTGCATCCTTTATACTTACCATACCAGCGGCCTTAGCCGTGATGGAAAACACCGGTTCTCGTTAGATCACCGAAGTTAAGCATCGCGGGGCGGGTACTGGGGACAGATGGGTGGGTGACCACCACCTTTCTCCCGGTGCGCCGCTGCTGCTGGGACCTAAGGGAGAGATAAGAGGGAAAAGATAGGACTAATTAATTAATTATTAGTTTGTTGGACAATATAAGCGAAATGCTTGAAACGCCATTCTGTTTAACAAGAAAACAGTAAAACATAACATAACACTTATCATACAATTATTATACAATACTTACACTACTCACACACTGCTTTAACACCATTTTTACACTTTAGCAACAAAGAACATAAAACACACAACACACATAATAGTTGATAAGTTTACATACTGGTTTTAAGCTTGCCGCGACAACCTAACAAAATTGCAAAGGCAAATTTGTTGGAACAATGTTGTAAATAAAGGCCCGCTTTGCAACAGTGTTGCGTTTTCGCGAGCTTGAACAAAGTTGCAAACCGAAATTTCGCTTTCATCTAAAAATGCACAAAGTTGCAAACCGAAATTTTATGCCTCGAACACCCCAATTTCATTTGCAACATTGTTGCAAAAATCTGTCCTTTGCAACTTTGTTGAGTTTTCGCGAGCCTGAACAAAGTTGCAAACCGAAATTTCGCTTTCATCTAAAAATGCACAAAGTTGCAAACCGAAATTTTATGCCTCGAACACCCCAATTTCATTTGCAACATTGTTGCAAAAATCTGTCCTTTGCAACTTTGTTAAGTTTTCGCGAGCCTGAACAAAGTTGCAAACCGAAATTTCGCTTTCATCTAAAAATGCACAAAGTTGCAAACCGGAATTTATGTCTCGAACACTCCAATTTCATTTGCAAGAATGCTCAGGATGGTATACTTCTGAAGAATGAACTTGTGACATATGTACTAATTAATTTTAAAATAAAAAATAATACAATTTTTTATTAATTCAACAGTTTTCCCATCTCTTTTATAAAGAAAAATCGTGAATATTTTTGTGTTATTACTCCCAATTTTGTTACAACGTAAATTTATGCTTTCTCGGTCATATTATTACAAACTAGACACTTCAAACTATCAATTAATATAAAAAAACAACAAATGTTTAACTTGTTCAAAGTTTATAGCATTTACTGCTTATTGTTTAGGCTATTTTTATGCTTTGCTAAAGCTACTATAAAAACACATAGATGACAAAAAACTGAACCTTTTTCTCTAATAACATTTTCTCCTGCGATATCGTATAACGCAGTTATAAGCGTTAGAAAATTATTAGCGACTAGCGCCTGTAACTACTGTGCTCCGATGGAAAGATGAGACTCGAGAAACTCTAGGGTCCGAATCAGGGCCCGAATAGTATATCCCTATTGGCTGGCGCGACAACGTCGACGAATACAAAGTAAGCAAACGGGGCACAGGCAGCGGGAGCCAATGCGAGCGAAGAACCCCTCTCGCCCCCCTGACATTTCGGGTTTCATCTTTCCATCGGAGCACAGTAGGCAACCTTCTATCACCACTAGTCACTTCAAAAATTTCAAGAAGCTGTAACTTTGTTATAAGATTTCCCACGGAAAAATTTCAATAGAAAGAGTTATTCAGAATCTCGTCCTCTACAACCTTGCAGAGTTTGAACTTACTAGAACGAATCCCATAGAATTCCATAAGTAGTCAGAGCGCGTCCAAACTTATTAGCGAGGATAAAAAGAATCCTTTACTACACTAATTTCCCTTACATTTTTCCATGGAGCGTCGTATAACGAAGCGTTTAAAAACTATTAGCATGGGCTTTTGAGAAAAATCGCTTATTTTTCAAAACTGATCTTTATTAAGTTTATACTAAAAAAGAGAAAATTTTTAAATTCCGGTTTTAAACTTTTAATTAAATTCGCACTACAAAATGGATTAAAAAAGCAAGAGGGGTCTATTTTTCTTTACCATCACCCAAAGTTGCCCTCTACCCTTCTGGAAGAAAGTCTCCGGACTCCCCCGACTATTACCGATTTGTCCCTGTCCATAATTGATTAATTATAAATATTTATAATTATAAATTAATTTGTAAATAATTTTACCAACGCCTCTGGTATAATACCCGAAAATTCCAAATGCCTGTAACACTGTTACAAGTTAAACGAATGGAGAAAAGGGGGATTCCTTGAGTAACAACGTATCCCGGTGATTGATTGCAAAGCGGCGTTTTACATGTTATTTTACAAATTGCTCAACGCACTGGCCAGGCGCGGCACACCTGCTCCCAAGCAGATGTAGCGCCGCACAGATTTTTTATTTATTTCCGCTGCCTTTAGTGCTGAGATTGCTGAAATGCGAATGTAGGGCGGAGAAATTTTGCTCTGATTTTTTTAACTCTTTGATTATAGCACACCCGGCACGTCCGATCTGAGAAGAGTCCATTTATCTGGGAAGAACCTCTTCGTCTTTGGGACAACCTCGAGAGACAGACGATCGGACGCTGCTTATTCCAATGAAAAAATTTAATATCAATCAATGCCTGTCGACGCTCAAATTAATTATATAATCGAAACGATGGTTATAGCATCGAAGCACACTGTTACAATTAATGAGTATACTTCATTCAGTATTTATTGCAATCCTATTGTAGATGATACAGCGTGATAGTAGTGTGAGCGGTATAAATACTGTAAAGTGATTTGAGAGTAGGGCTGCCATCCCTCCGGGTTTCCCCAGATTTGCCCTCTTTTTTTAGAGCGTTCGGGAGGATTTTCCGTAGTGATCCGGGTTTTTCGATGCAGCTCGGTCAAAAAGTCATAAATATTTATTTATGTAAATAATTATACGGGAAATATCCATGATTTACAAAATATCTTATCTTTATTTCTTGATTGCGGTTACAGTTTATAATTTACAGAAATTTTTGTCTCGGGATATCGTACCTAATATGAGGCAGAGAAAGCAACAACCCACATTCAAAAAATATTTCTTATTTTATATTAGTAAATATTTATTTATTTAAACAATTATACGGAAAATATCCATGATTTACAAAATATCTTATCTTTATTTATTGATTGCAGTTACAGTCTATAATTTACAGAAATTTTTGTCTCGGGATATCGTACCTAATATGAGGCAGAGAAAGCAACAACCCACATTAAAAAAAAACTTCTTATTTTATATTAGTAGAGCCTATTGGAATACGTTATCACTACTAACACAATTTAAAAAAAATGTGGGTTAGTCCGTGATTGCTCTCACACAATAAATATTTAAAATTCGAGTTTCCAGTGGAAATGTCCAGGGTTTTAATGATCTCCGTCCTAGATTAATGATTCGCCGGATGGCAGCCCTACACGGAAATGATGCGAGAGTTTATCTGGGGAGATTGGCCCCTTTATCGGTCAAATACTATGAGAATGATACGGCATTATAGGAAGCACGGCGTCTGTGTGCAATTTGGGTTGTGCAGGAATGGCGTGGGAGTGATGTGAAAGTAGAGTACCTGTAAACTATCTAAACCACGTGGGCCTAGTGTAGGAATAATGTGAGACTAGTGTGAAAGTACTATCGATGTGAGATTATAAAGATGTGAGAGTAGTCCATGAATGGTGTAGGAGTGATGCACAAAGTAGCAATGCAGGTATGACGAGAGAAGATCAAGTCTTGCCTTCGATTCGCTGCATAGCTACGAATATAGAATTGCAAGAACGAGATCTGAGACCTCATTCCTATATTCCCTTTGGGCGTAACGCGAATCTGCAACTCTGTAGAAAGAACTATCGTGTCATAATGTAGAATGCACCGAGTATAATTCTCTATCTATTATCACAGAACCCTCAATAATTATTAGCAACTATAAATCGTAGCTTAGAACTCTCGCGTCAAGATCAAATTATTCCCATTCGAAAGTGTCACATTGTAACACATTATGTCGACACTGCCTTCCTTTTTTCTCCCCCCACCCAGCAGTGGAATAGATTATGCAAAATACTGGATTGCGTAACAGATCGGGAGTCGGAACAAATGGAAATGCAGATACTATTATAACTGGGCCACTCCCTAAATTTAGTTAACGATTTTGGTTCGATCTTGTAGAACCTAGTCTTCATAGAAAGATCTCTGAGTAGCTTAACAACGCGTTCTAATAGTACAAGCCAACACTTTCCTCCTTTCCTCCGAGTTTAATGACACCCGACTACACACGTCGAATATGCTCGTGACTGCACTCTCACGAGGCAGGCTACTCCGTTGCAACTATACAGCAGAGGATAGTTTAGCAGTGGGTCAACTGTTCTTATGGTCAGCCAGCAGAGGCAGGTTGGCCGAGTCTGGCTCCAGCAACGAAGTTGTACTCGTTAGAATGTCTTCTTTCACCTATGCTGCAGCTGATCCCCGTTACAGTGACGCAGGTGATAATCAGCCAGCGGATGATGCACGCAACCGCCTCTGGTGGATACCAGAGATCCCCGGAATGGCCGTCCAGCCGTCCGCGCTGCAACCATTACCGGTGGCCGCTCCGATTGTAGACTTCCATAATTAATTCGAGCAAATTGCGACCAATTGATCGGGCTCCCCCGGCCGAGCGTTTTTCACCGCGCCTTTTCCGCGCGCCGTCCAACTGAAATTGGAAAGTAAAACTAATAGCAGAAATTACTCTAATGGCACTGCTCGAAAGAGCACTTTGTCGCGGTATCAGCGCCGCCCCGGAACACTTTTTCCACGCGTGGTTCCACGTCCACGGTTTCTATAGATCTTCGGAGAAGTCCCGGGGCTCGCGTGCGAATAAGTAGCCGAACCTCTGAAAAGGAGAAACCGGAGGAGCGTAAATTGTAGACATAGCAGATCGAGCGAAATTTTTGTTTTGTAACTGTGGAAGTCAGTGGCGAAGACAAAGGGGTTGGGCTAGGGGATTTGGAACCCTCGAATTTCTTCAAGACGTTGTAAGAAGATAAGAAAGTCGAGTGTTATTCTTTAAATAAATTCTTCTAATCGCCTAATGGAATTTTATTTAATTTGCAGATTTTTATCTTTCAACTCGCTCCCCTCAGGATTAAATCCTGAGTGCGCCACTGCTAGGAGAGTTATACATCGATAGCTGCCCTTTTATTAAAGCGGTATTCCGCGGCACCGGTAATCTCCTAACTTCCTTTCTGTTCCTCATTTCCCCCCAAAGAAACGCGCTCCGCGGGAATCGCAGAAAATTGGCCTAGCGTATCATCTGGAACGTGGGTCTGTTCTTCCGAGCGTCTTTCGTTTTACTGTTGAAGAGGTATGTAGATTAGATAGACGCGTCGTTAGCCACGTTTCTGATTTGTTTTTAATCAATCTAGATTTTTAACCGCGACTGCGGTGGACATAATGATACGGCGAGATGGAAGCTAGGTTTGATGATACCTCTCGGTTCCTTGGGATCTCGTGTAATTGAAAAGTCTCATGTAGATTCAGATAATTCTAATAATTAGGGAATCGTCAAACGGGGAAACGTTTCGCGTACCATGCGAGCTCGACGTGTAGCAATAACTCTACGGTATTAGATACGCCGTGATTACGATGAGCGGTGAATTGTCTGTTCCCCTCTGCGCTATCGCCGAGTCCCGCTGATAATAAATTTAATAAACGGTCGGCGCGTTGGCCAGTGGGAGGTTGCGGACACTAAATCAGAGATTAACAATCTGATCGACGGCCAAGCTGTCGTGGGAGAGCCCGGGGGCTCCAAGTAGTCCAAGTACAAGCGGTAGAAGCTAGAGCTGCCAACTATTTTTCCGGAGAATTTTAGTAGTTAAATGTAGTGCATTGTGGAAAAATTATTTTCGGAGGAAAGTGGTATAAAATAAGACTGCATTAAAATAGACGTATTTTAATTTTTAAATGTATATTTTTCCGTGCATTTTGCATTATTAATTAATTTATTAACATACAGTGGCGGAGGAAAGAAAGGTTATAACTTTTAAAATTGCATAACTTGTTTGGAATTGGTCCAACGACATGAGAGTTCCTTTTTGAGAAGCTGGATGGATAAGTTTGCTAAGTGACGGTTTTGTCGCTTTGGAAAAAAATGCAATTGGACGGAATAGTAAAAAAAATATTAAATGGCTTTTTTAAACCTTTTGTGAGCCTGTAATGGAAACTCAAAAAACCCGTTTGGAGATTGAAATGTGTTGTATACATGCCTAAAATTTCATCAAAATCGATTAACCTTGCTCTGAGCTATAAATATTCTGTGATCTTTAAATGTTTCTAGCTCGGAATAACGTTAATCGATTTTGATGAAATTTTCAGAATGTAGGTGTACAACTTAGTTTAATCTACAAACGGGTTTTTTGAATTTTCATTACAGGCTCACAAAAGAAAGGTTGAAAAACGACATTTACTATTTTTTGCTATTCCGAACAATTGCATTTTTTTAAAACGACGCACCACGTCATTTAGCAAACAAATCCTTCTAGCCTCTAAAAAAATATATATAACAAAATTTTATGTTAAACGATTTTATTAAAAATGTTCTAAAAAGTAAAAAAAATTATTTTATTATACTACAATTTCGATGGTATTTTTTCACTTTAAATAAAATCGTGGAGCAGGATATGGCATAACAAATTAATACAGAATGAAGTGTCGAAATGAATTTGTTGTAACATATCCTGCTCCACGATTTTATTTAAAGTAAAAAATACCATCGAAATTGTAGTACAAGCAAAGAATTATTTTTTACTTTTTAGTGCATTTTTAATAAAATCGTTTAAGATAAATTTTTTTGATATATTTTTTATTTTCTAGTTTTTATTTAATTTCAAATCGTTTAAAAAACTCATGTGGTTTGAAACAATTCTAAAAAATTATGCGATTTTAAAGCTTGCAAACTTTCTTTCGTCCGCCACTGTAAATAAGGAGCTCATTTTTTATGAGAGATAGACAGGCTGTTTCTCTCCTCCTCCTTCTTATTCATTACAGAATGAATCCTCTCCATCGAAGTTCAAATTCGCAGATTCAAATCTTGATGATAAAAAAAATAAAAATAAGTAAAAATTGCAAAATTTACTAGACAAAAATATAGTACGGTTGGCAACCCTAGGCGAAGGCGGTGCTAAATGAATCACTGCGCTTCAACGCGTGCCATTAATCCGTTGTCATACGAGAGACAGCTCCGATTTGAAACTTTCCTTCAACAATGTTAAAGCGCCGAGGCGCTCGAACGCCTCGAGGCTCCAAACGCCAGCACGAGATATCAATCGCGTGATCCAATGATTTTTGAGCTTTCGTGAGCGAGGCCGTCATTTTTAACGCCTGGAACTAGCGCCCTGAGGTTTCCAGCCTTGCTCTCGCTTGTGGGAAACGTTACTCTATCTTGTCGTAATTCGACTCCGCGCGTTTTGTTTAGCAGCTACGTTACTTAAACGATTATAAATGACTGGCGATGCACGAAGCAACTGTAGCATCCGAACTGTATTTATTTGTGCTATATACTGTTGAAACAAAATATTACATTTTCACTTCGTCGTTAATTAAAAAAAAATTAATTATTGACCTAACTAAATTAATCTAAATACGGCGAGTCACAGTGCTCAGTACTCCCCCTAGCTATTAACATCACGCGACTGTGCACGGCCAGCTTAAGTTAAGTGTCAATGTCTAATAAGTTGTTCTTATATGAATATTAAATGCCGAGAAGAAGGAAATATAGCTACAATTAAATTAATAAACAATGATCTATTATTATGAACACAGAATGCCTGGATTTTTATATAGTTACCTTGTAAAGAATAATTCATTGACACTAAAAGCACGAATTAATAACAAATAAATATTGAAAAATAAAAAAATAAAAAATAAATCTGTACTTTTTATTATCTTCCATTTCCCTGAATATATTATATTCTTTTTAAGATCTCACAAAAACTATTACGCTCGTAAGGTTGAGAGGAAACAACTTCCCACGCAGTTTGAAGTAAAATTCGAAACTTGAGGGCAATCGCCCGGAATATCTATATACTAAAGGAGAAAGATGGACGACGAAAGTTTCTTACGACTGGAAAAAATTGATCGTTTCCGTTCATTAGGGAATGGATAAATATATCGTCAGATCTATATTTCAGGAAATAAGATGTTACATGGGCGGTGGAAAGGAAGTCGGCCCGTGTCGTGCAGGAATTCCTTTCCTATGTAATTTCTTCCCGCGAAACGTCAGTCCTGAGCGCTGTGTATGTAGCGTACGTACATTTGTCATTTTCTATGCGCCTTACTGGCTTTCTTTACCTCCGGTTACTTTTTATCCGGCGTGAAAATCTAATAAGAGTCACTCGCGATCGCTAATGGAAACATTAGAAACCGCGACGCGTGATCTTCTAACGAATAAACACGGCGGGGAGCCTCTTTTCTTTTTCCTATAACACATTGCAGGTAAGTGAGGAGTTGAAATGCTAAACGAAGCGAGTGCCGAAGGAATGGAAAATTATTTTTTATAGCGTAGAAGGATGTAAATTCCGTGCTGAATGCGGTGGCGAACGCTGTAAGTGCCGGAATAATTGATTTCGGTTTCTAGGACGTCGCGAGATAGAGATGAGATTATAAATACCAACTTCTAGCGGCGGACTGGGTCGTAAAATATTGGTTGGGAGGAGATAAAGGAGGCCCACCCACGGATATCATTGCCTTATAAGGCTGTCGTTTAATTTTTATAAGAAATAACGTATGTTTCGGTCTTAGTTAAGTAATCCGAATTAGAATTATTCATTTTTATTAAGGGGTTATACTTAGTCAGGAGGCCGAAAAGAGGCGAATGTTTGCGAATTTTTTCTGGGAAAACGGAAGCTTCTATTTTTACAGAATTTTTTGTGATTAAAAGAGCAACATCTAAAGAAGATTTGGTAATTTTTTCGTAAAAAAATATTTACGTTTATGATAAAATTACAATCGATATCCAAGAAGCCTTTTTAAAAAGTTGTTTTGCGGTGAGCAATGCCATTCGGGATCAGATTATCTAAAATCAAAAAACAAAAAAGATTTCGTTGGTATATTAATGTATCTTACTATTGACGGGGGGAATTTGCGAAATATTAATTTAAAATTAAATCGCGGCTATTTAATGTTCGAAGTCCTGATTTTCGAGGGAAAGACGGCAATTTTTCGTTGATAAAATCGAAAATAAACATTGAAAAAAAAATGCGAACCATATTCTGTAGATTTTTATATAAAAAATAAGCCCACAAAATTTTAGAAAGATTGGTGCAGTGGTTGTTGAGATATCTTACTCACCGTTCTTAAAAAGGTTTCTTGGATGTCGTTGTATTTTTATTATAAACGTTAAATATTTGTCTACAAAAAAATTACCAAATACTCTTTAACTGTTACTCTTTAAAGTGTAAAAGTTCTGTAAAAATATATGCTTCCGCTTTTTCAAACGAAAATTCGCAAAAATTTCACTTCTTTTCGGAAAATGACTTTATTAATTTTTTTTATTAAAATAGTAATACAGTAAAATAGTAATAATATTGGAGCTTCTATTCTACTTCCAAGTTACTAAAAGCTCATCAATATTTTGCCATCAGGCAAGTTGAAACATCAAAACTGAAAATTTTCCCTTCCAGCAGTTACATCATTTACCATTTCAGCCATTCAATTATTAAAAGTGTCATTCTTAAAACTATCAGTGTCAGCGCGAATTATTCACGGGCCGCGATATCGTTTATCGCTAATGCGCTACAGTCATCATCGATTACTGCAAGGAAATCCACCTCGCGTTTACGTTACTTTCTAACGATCGCCCTCGGTAGAATCTTACTTTCCTGCTGAGAGATAAAAATCCTCCACGAAAACAAGCGAGTGTCTTCGCATCGGTAATTCCAGAACCCTTCCGCGAGGCAATTCATTTTATTCATTGGACGGGCAATCGGAGTGTGTAATTAAACGGCCCGCCTCGAGTGGCAAGAGTAGCAAGATTAGAAAAACCTCTGATTAGCCACGGAGCGAACGAAAAACGAGAGACGGGAACAGGAGGAAGCGGGCGAGGATTTGAAAGGTAGATTTCAAGAGAAATGGAAGAGAAAAGAAGCGACAGCCGTCAAAGTTAACTGTGCTTAATCCCGCGATAATCTTATCGAAATCGCCGGCAACAAATTCGCGAAGACGGCAGGGTGGAAGCAGCAGCGCGGAGGCAATTTTCCATCGCGATACCGTAACCGCATCCCATCGCCGGATGGAAAAACGGAGCGGACAGCTCTTTTCAGCGGGCGCAGCCCGTTCGTGACACTTTTCGCCACTCGATAGCCTAGATTTGCAGCTACGTTGTACATGCAGCCGCGTCGCGTCTCAGAAATCACGCGGTTTACAGCCTTGCAAGAAATCGATACCCCATAAACGGAGCAACATTGTAGATCCACATAGACGTACCACGGTTAATTTCTACATACTCTGCTCTATACGTCCCTTCCAGCGAGTTTCCTCCTTTCTAAGAACACCGCGATCCTGGTCTCTTTCCTCCTTATCCAGGGAAATCACTTTTCCACGTAGCTCCTGGCTTTCCGTCGAGGCTCCCTATCGGAGAATATTAACTACAAGAATTCCTAGGACTGTGCGACGAGCGACGAGTTCCCTGCTCCGTGACAGAGCCGTCTCTATCGAACATTCGAATGGATCACACTGTATATAGTTAGTTCATAAGTCCTCTTAGTTTTATAAGCCATACAGAATGATTCAGGGGTTTTTCATTGTTTTTAATCCTTTCCCCACGTTACCTCTTTGCCAAGTGCATCTAACTGTGAAATATTTTGTTATTTTTCCTAATCTCCTAGCAAATCTTTGTTTATAATAATCAAAGGTATATATATATATAGCGATCGTTATTTCCAAGAGTTTCGATACCACTCGAACATTTGGATTCTCCTACATATATATATATATATATATATATATATATATATATATTATACTAGTATATATATATATTATACTATATACAGGGTAGTATATATATTATACTACCCTGTTTGAGCTTTGTTTATATGTTCTTTTTACTCATATATCCTATTACACATGTTATACGACCTGACAATAAACATTTAAAAAAAAACACTCGAATGGATCCCACCCCGTTTCCCAGTTTCCATTATCAAAGTGCGAGCGTGTGGTTACTGTAGGCGTGTGTCGGTAGAACGGGTATTTGTTAGATCCGTCAAAATCCTTGCTCCAATTCGCGGCACGGCGTGCTAGGATATGATCGAGGCGCGCAACCGGTTCCAATTAATATCAAACGTGTTACGATGCTGTCGGTATCGGTAATAGCTAGTGGACTGTGTACGAGCGCGACGCTGAGTTCAGCGGGTCGATTGCGGCTCGCAAGGTATCGTCAGGCGCGCCTCGGGGTGGCACGGTGGACAGGTGAGCGTGGAGGGTTGCAGGGACGCCAGGGGCAGCGTCGAGCTCTCGTGTTATATAATAAGTAAAGGCAGCGGCGGATTTAACGAGGTGGCCGATGAGCAGTTGCCACCTGGGCCCCTGCACAGCATCATAAGATTGCAGCAACTTTTCTGCAATGATGCGGTTGCAAGATTGCAATGTTGCACCGTAATATTGCAGAGACGTTACAGGTTCAGTCCTATGTCCGCCTATGCAATATTGCAGGTGTGTATTTTTGCAATGTTGCGGCAACATTGCAAATATGTAGTTCTGCAACGTTCCGGCAATGATTCTGCAACGAAACAAAATTCTGGTAATGATCCTGCAATTCTTCGGCAATATTGCGGTGCGAGATTGCAATGTTGCATCGCATCGTTGTAGAAATGTTGTAGGTTCACTCCTATGTCCGCCTATGCAATATTGCAGGAGTGTATTTGTGCGAAATTGCGGTAACATTATTGCGCATTTTTGGAGTGGCAACGAACTTGCAATATTGCTGCAGGAACGATGCTGCAATAATGCGCAACAATATTGCAGCATCGTTCTTGCAATATTGCAATGCAACCTGCAATAAGACAATATTGCAGCAACGTTCCTGCAATATTGCAATGCAACCTGCAATAAGACAATATTGCAATGCAACCTGCAATAAAACAATATTGCAGCAACGTTCCTGCAATATTGCAATGCAACCTGCAATAAACCAATATTGCAGCAACGTTCCTGCAATATTGCAATGCAACCTGCAATAAACCAATATTGCAGCAACGTTCCTGCAATATTGCAATGCAACCTGCAATAAGACAATATTGCAATGCAACCTGCAATAAAACAATATTGCAGCAACGTTCCTGCAATATTGCAATGCAACCTGCAATAAAACAATATTGCAGCAACGTTCCTGCAATATTGCAATGCAACCTGCAATAAACCAATATTGCAGCAACGTTCCTGCAATATTGCAATGCAACCTGCAATAAACCAATATTGCAATACAACCTGCAATAAACCAATATTGCAGCAACGTTCCTGCAATATTGCAATGCAACCTTCAATAACACAATATTGCAGCAACGTTCCTGCAATATTGCAATGCAACCTGCAATAACACAATATTGCAGCAACGTTCCTGCAATATTGCAATGCAACCTGCAATAAACCAATATTGCAGCAACGTTCCTGCAATATTGCAATGCAACCTTCAATAACACAATATTGCAGCAACGTTCCTGCAATACTGCTGCTGCTGCAACGAGGTGTGCTGTGTGGGTATGAGCCAATTTATAAAAAAAAATTATGATTATATCCAAAATATATTTTTTTCTGTATTATTACACTGAGTCCGTTTTTAGTAAACTACCGCTTTATTTTCCCTAAAAATAGGCCCCTGTTCAGAAGGCCCCCTAGGACCCTGTCTTAAAAAAACTCATGTTTTCCTCCATGTACTAGATTTTTTTCTATAATTTTTTCTACACTTACCCCCTTTTAGTAAACTACCTGTTAATTTCCCCTCAGAACGTTTGCCACCGGGACTTTTTTCTTAAATCCGCCACTGAGTAAAGGTCTACGCACACGTGTCAGCACTGTCAGCCACGGAGCTACGTGATCTGGCGGGAAAACTATCGTTTCACTCTTTTAAAATGAAGCAGGCCACGCTTCCCTCTATCGGACAATAATCGCACAAAGAGATTATCCACACTCGGAACGCGCAACCGACACGTGTGCGCAGGCCTTAAAACGCCAGAAGCATTTCGAATCTAATTTGACGGCTGTCGGTTTCTTTGTTGTCTAAGCGCGACAGGCACGTGTTTCGCTTTTCACGATGAGAATCTCGTAACATTTGCCCGAGCCTGAGATCGCGAGCGCCTCGGCAGCTTATGAAATTCGTTTGTGGTTAAACGGTATCATAAAAGAGGATTCCGCGGGAGGCATAAGGTCGAGGGATCGTTAATTTCCTAATGGATAATCGGGCTTCGTAGCGGAATCTGCGTTTGAAAAGTACTAATGGCAGAGAGCCCGCGTGCCTCTGCGCTACGGTATTATCCAATTAGCTTGTTGGATATATTAGGGCGGGTAGAATTTGTAGGAAGGACCGAGAAGCATTCGTCAGAGATCGTTTGATCTGGATACTTCGGTCGAAGTTAAATCAGCGAGCTGGTTGAACGTGGATCGAAAGAAACGCGAGGCAGTGCTGCGCTGCGCAAACGAGACGCCATTAGGGCTGGATAAGAAATCGTTATGTCCATTAGGATTTAATGGTCCCCCTGGCGATTGATCTATCGCTGCTTCTTGCCTCGTCTATTTTGCGTATTTACGCCCGTTACTGTTTTACGAGCGCTTTCTTTCACGGCAATCACGTCGATGCCGAGGAAACGCGCCGCTTGACAACCTTCCCGTCACACTTATCCCGCCCCGGCTGATTATGTCGTGGCAGTGCAAACAGCTTATCATTAGCATCTATTACATCCAGTTAATTGAATGCGAGATCTGTCAGCCGGCAAATGGGCAAGCTAACATTGTCCCGGCTTGCGAACAGGTTTAAGGAATTCCAAAGGGGTTGGATTCTATTGCTTCTGATGCACGTCGTCTGCCTATGTTTAACCGGTTAACTGGCGATGTCTCATATATGATCAAAAAAATCGGGCCAATTCTGCTTATGTATTATATTCGATCAAATGGAATAACTTTTTTGACTTTCAAACGAGTTGAATGAAAATTGGTATGTAATGGTTTTTGGGGTCGCTGAGACTGAATTTGGTATTGGAACTGTAAAATTTAATATGGCAGACTCGAAATTGCTGACCCAAAGTGGCTGCCAATTATTAAAATATTATCGGGATTTAGAAAAATTGTATAGTGGTTTTGCGGGTCGCTGAATCTGAATTTGGCATTGAAATTTTAAATTTCAAAATGGCAGAATAAAAAAAGGTTTAGTAAAGAATTGAAAAACTCACCTCTAAATCTTATTTTTTGGGGGTTGGGGGTGTCAGATTTAGCGACTCAAAAAAACGCTGTATATCAAATTTTGTGTGATTCACTTAATTTTTCGATGTTGCCAGTTTGGGCACGAATAGTAAAAAAAGCCGTGCCAGTTAACCGGTTTGTTAAAGGGTTACGTACTCTTGGTAGGTCGAAAATAGGGTAATTTTTATGATTTTTTTTATATAAAGAATCGTCATATTTAAAAATGAAGATATTCACCTTTGTTGTATAAATTAAGCTGTATTCTCTTGAGAAAAAATTGATATCTGAAGAAATGAGAGCAGCCCCTTCTCCCAAACCGTCTTCATAGTTACAGCATTTGTAGAATCGAAAATATCTCAAAGATCAGTGAACCAATTTAAATAAAATTTTGTACGAATATTCTTAAGACTATAATCTAGTAGCTATCGATACGATCTTTCGATTAGTCTCCTTTTTTTCATCCACAAATGAAGATGACAACTTAAGGGGGTAGACACGTCACGTGACACGGGCGATGCACCGCGCTGTAATACCGACAATCTAACCTGAAACATGGGTTTGGAATTTTTCCTTTTTCGTCCTTATATGAGCAGATTTTGGGCTTGGCGAGGTCTCATTCGAAAGAGGAAGGTTCAATGCGGAGCGCTGGGATAACCGTTTGAGTCACAAAACTCTTTTAATGACCTAAAAATACTTAAGGACGTAAACACGCCACGTGACATGGGTAATGCAGCGCACTGTATACCGACACAATCTGGCCCGAAACATGGGTCTGGGCGGGCACGTTGTTTGTCCTTATATGATCAGATTTCGGGCTGAGTGACGTCTCATTCGAAAGAGAAAGCTTCAATGCAGACCGCTCTGGTCATCGTTTGAGTCACAAAATTCTTTTAGTGACCTAAAAATACTTGGATTCTTGCGGGTGTATTTTCTCGACTTTTGCTCTACTTTGATCACTCATATTATTACATATCAACACAATCTCGTCGAATCATGACCAGAGCGGTCTGCATTGAAGCTTCCTCTTTCGAATGAGACGTCACTCAGCCCGAAATCTGATCATATAAGGACAAACAACATGCCCGCCCAGACCCATGTTTCGGGCCAGATTGTGTCGGTATACAGCGCGCTGCATTACCCGTGTCTACCCCCTTAAGTCGAAAATCATATGCCTGACTTTGAGTAGCTGCCATTTTTCAAAAAATAATTTCTTTTCAAGATCGACGCCGACATTTATTAGATTATATAGTCTTAAGAATATTCGTGCAAAATTTCATTCAAATCGGTCCACTAATCTCTGAGATATAAAAAAGTGCTGCTATAGCACCATTTCTTTAGTTATCAAATTTATTTATCAAGAGAATACAGCTTGATTAATACACACCAAAGTGTATACCTCAATTCACCATTATAATTATAATTCGCAACCGAAATTTCGCAATACCGCCGCAATAATAATAATGATTAAATGGGTCGCCGAGCCACGGTCCTTCGTCGCTATTTTTAGCCGAGATGCTGACTTCACAATGGGCCCCTTTTTTGGCAGCCGAAATTCTCGTTCAACAATAGAGCCCACGGAATCAATTACAATGCTTAATCAGGAGACTGATGTATGAATTAGCGAGGCGACCGAGGGGCGCTTGGAGCGATAATATAATAGGTGTACACGTATTTAGATATGCATCTAGCATGCACGCGTGGGTACGCCTTTAACACGTATTCATTAGACTGACGGGAGCGGGCTGCCATTGAGAGTCTATATTCATTCATGAAGCAACGGTTCGCTGGCAGATACCGCCTGGAATAATTGGAGGAAGCGAAGGACGGAAGTTACATCGACCCGAGAATGGCAATTATATTCGTCAGGGGTTGGCGGAGGTTCGGGGACCGAGAGACCAGATGAAACGCGTGGAAGGTTCATGGAAGAAGATAGCGAACGGAGGAGACGAAGGCGACAGCGACAGAAGTGGAGTGCTCGAGAAGAATGAGGAGTCATGGGAAGCCAGAGGCGAGAAGTGAGAAAAGGAGGCAGAGTTCCCAGAACTTCTGTAACACCTCTATCGTACGATCCACCTGATCCATTTATCTGAGCATCTTTATCCTCGAACTGCTGTCACCGGAGAATATACGCTCGCGCTCGGAGGAATGCCCGCTCCGAACGCGGAGATTACTCTAAGACAGCGAGCACCGTAATCCACATTTAGGAGAGGTTAATTAACAGAGCAATTCACGGGGTGTTACGTTTGTCAGCTCCCCCCTTTCGGTACCCTTTCCCATGATCTCTCTCGAGGCTGGCCAGGGCGTTCAATAAAACACGGATGTTAATAGCACGGAACAATTAACTCGGATGAGTGTGCTCTAGGAAGCTGGACGACCGGGGCCGTTACGGTCCCCTAGGAGCGTACCGTTTGTCAAGCTGCCTCGACTACGCCTCGAATCCGCGCGTTAAAGTGCCCGCGAGCCCGCGTTTAATTAGCCCGTGGCGCGTGAAGCGCTGCGTTTACCTCTGTATCCTTATCGCAACCGACAAAAGGAGAAACGAAATCGCCATTGTTCTAAGACCTGGCCAGCCGGCCTGTGAGAACCAGAAAGGGTCCCGAGGCAGCTCGTGTCCTAATACAATCGAACGTTATCTCGCAGTTGGAGGTCAAGTTAGAGGAACTTCTCGCCTGACAATCGATATTAATTGGAGTCAGGCAGAATGTAGCGGCGATAGGCAAATTGTAGACGCGGAGAGAAAGGTCTGGTTGGCTGGAAGGGGCTCGAATTCTGCTGAGATAACGCTGTGACGTTTATATGCGCTGGGGCCATTCTACCACGCAGTGAAAGCTAAAATACTGTCTAATGATTTTTCACAGTTTTTAGGCAACGTGCTCTGTGGTCGCTTCGTTTATTTATTGTTAGGCCAGAGAATTTCTGTTGTATTAACTCCCATGCTCGTTTAAATTTTCTGTTAAAATATTCTGAGGATTCGAATTTGAGATTCGATTATTTAAATATTCGAAAAATTAGAAGTTTTCAACTTACTCCTTCGATTGTTAAGTCGGGAATCCACCTAGAAGTTAAGCTATGCTAGGGTAAAGAGTACAGTGGTTGGCCAGCTGACAGTGATTGGCCTTATTTTGAGAAATTATGCCTTTTTTTTAATGAATATATTCACATTCCTTGTACTTTCTTGCTTCAGATGTTATCAATATTTCTTCACTCATTATATATTGCGATTATTTATAAATGCAAATAGGATGACTTGGCTTTGAAGCTTGGAAATTAGAGCGATTTAATAAAAAAACCGTAAGAGTACAGTTGAAAGTTTGCGAATAGTTTAATGTATTTATGATATGTATATCTCTTGTATTCGGTATATATCGATAAATAAAAGTTGAAACTTTATAAAAGAATTATTTATTTGTTAAATTTATATATATATATATATTATGAAAAATACAGGGGGCCAACAACTGTCGTATGAATAATGTTGAATGACAGTAATTGGCCGGGGGGCCAGTGACTGTTTTTAACCATATTAATGGTGAAACAGTAATTAGCCCCCTGTTAAAAACAGAAACGAACACAACAAATACATACACAATAAAATATATCCATTTCTATTGTATAATTTTAATCTTATTTCTATCACCAAATCAGGTAACATTTTCTTTTAGGTTATATTATGTATCCAATAGCGGCCAATCACTGTCGAACCGATTGGACACTTACTGTCTCCACCATGCCAATAACTATATTTCTTCGTAGGAAACACATTTTTTGTATATTTGTATACATTCTCGATTTTTTTCTATAAATTTTATTTATTTTTAGATTACTAGGAGTTTTTCGTACTTATTTATATTAATTTCCATTTGAAATTTACTAAATTCACATTTATAATTTATTATTTATTTGACACTTACTTAAGTGGCCAAACATTGTCTTCTTTACCCTATGCGATGCTACGTATGAAAAAAATTAGCATCAATACATTCTTATGGAACCGTTTCCACCAAAAGCTAAGCTAAAACATCGCATCGCATAGCTTAGCTTCTCAATGGATTCCCGGCTTTAAGATAAGGTAAAAGACCCAATACATGAACACGTCCCAGTAGCTAGACACTGGTGCAAAATAACTATTTTATTAAATTATTCAAATATTTAGTCAAATATATATATGAATATATTTTACTAAATATTAAAATAATTTAATAAAATAGTTCTTTTTTGGATAAAGCGGATACTAAATGTACTAATCAGTATTTTTGCACCAGTGTCCAGCTACTGGGACGTGTCCACGTATTGGGTCTTTTACCTTAAGGCAATGCCAGTGCCTGATAGCGATAGAATCTAGAAACTTAATGATCAAACGATACGAAAGCCACTCACAATGAGAAACGCAGAGTTCTATCACTTTCAACGAATGCAAGAGCAAGCTACATAAAAGCCTCCAACACCACACCCAGTGGATCATTCATTCGCCGACGGTCGCGTTAATTGAACAATACCGCTGAGCATCGGTCCCGATCAAATCGATTCGCCTCGCCCGCACGCCTGGCAGCCGGCGAAAATAATTTATTAATTATTCCGCGTGCAAATAGCGATCGGCGAAAAAAGGGAAGAAACACGGGTGTCCTTTCACTCCAGCGAAAACACCTTGACATTTCGAGCACCGGGGGCCCCCGATGATGGTTTCTCGGGCTCGCGAAGACGGGATGGAAAGTCCGTCGATTCTGCTCCTCTCGCGCGCACCCTCCTCGCGGATTCCCGGCCGATCCACGCGCATGCATTCTGCATAAAATTCAGAATTTACACGCGCGTTTCCGATCGGCCCCCCGTTCCTCGCTGAATTGCAACGCGGTTTATAAGATTCTCAGCAATTCTGCGCTCTTCGATTCAACAAAATCCGAACCCGAAGCAACGAATGAGGTTTACGATCAGCCTCCTCGTCGCTCGTGGAATTATTCCATCCGCTCGTTTATAACCCGCATGGAGAATCGCGAATGTGATTAGAACCGGGTTACGCTATGTATCTACAGGCTTCTCCAGAGAAATCTCAGCTCGCAACGTTTTTAAGCACTTCGCAGTGGAATTGGGCAGATTTGAATGGGCAACGCTGCATCATTAGAATAGATGATCCTCGAGCTCTAACGCTCGAAAAATTTTCCACTCTTGCCCATTTACCTCATTAGGAGGTATTCCAGGACAGTAACATCGGCAAATATTTTCGCCACACGAATATTTGATTTTATGATCCTTTTAAGAGCTCAGGCATCTACCACGGTCACCTAGGGCCCTAGCTAAAGGGTCAACGAACTTGACGAAATCAAAGAAGCCAGCTTTTCGGGTGAAATCGCCAGTTTATAGTATATTCTCCGGCAGAGAGGGGGTCATTTTGGAACGGTCCAGTGCGTAAATTAAGAGGAATTTACGAGCTATTACTGAAGCATTACCGGGAGCGAGGAAGGAAACCGGCTTCGCGAGGAAGCTCGCTTATAAAGCGTTTAGCATGTGTTAATCGTTGTTAGATGTTTATCGGCCTATCAATCTTCCATGTTCGCGGGAAACCATTCCCCCGCCCGGCCGTTAATGATCAATTATGCATTCATCCTGGTTAATCGTTCGATCTCCTGTACCAAATCATCGGCCCGATCCGATTCTCGAAATTGCTCCCTCATTTCACACTTCTCACACCCAACGCGCATTCGACCGTAAATCTTATCGACTTTCATTAGCCTTGCGAGGTTGAAAAAAATTGATAATCTGTAAGCATCTCGGCAAACAGAAGCGGTTTATAAATAGGCGACTGTGACAACTTCATCCAGCCTTGAGGAGTGTCATTTCAGGAGTATCTATCTAATCGCTTCGGCGTTGGAAACTCGGTTCTTACGCGAGCGAGCTCAGCAACTGGACCACTGCGATGATTTACGACGCTCCCTTTCCCCGATCCTCGCGGAGTAACGCGTCCCGCTGTAATCACCGCGGTCGAGCCACCCAGAGAACGGGATTTGGTAATAAAGCTCGTTGAAGGGCCCTTGTTTCTATGGTGCCCACTAGTCCCAGGCTGCTCTTCGTTGTGTGAACTGGGTGTCGCTGGTACCCACGCCCGTGGGCCCCTTTCGGGGACAGATAGCTATCCGAGGTTGAAATACCTGCACGCTTCTCCCGCGAGAAGATCCCGTGGACCTGTTTCCCCGGGGAGGCGCTGCACATATTTCAGGAATGCAATGTGTGACTTAATCAGCCCGAGGCAGGGAGTCATGGGACGATACTGGAAGCGCCGTGGATAAGTTCTCTTGGAGACGCCAGGGGAGATGTTTTTTTCCAGCGCGGCAAGAATTTCGACGGCGTGCCTCTGGACAGTGAAAGTGTCCCGTCGTAAAACGCTCGCAGGTCCGAGCGTCTCGGTCGCGTCAGCGTGGTAAAAAGGGGACATTTAATTCGCGAGAGGAGCGTGCAGCCGGTGGATCGAAGACGTAACAGATGATTTCAGCGGAGAGATCTCGAGCAAGCTATCGCCCGATAAATCTCGGCCGTTTCGTCAGCCGGTGGATTACGATCGTCTGGTTTTCACGGCGCCCGCTGTGAAATGGGACACCTTTTGCCCAAAGGATTCGGCTTTGCAGCGGGTTTATTTAAATTTATCCTTGGCAGGATGAAGCATCCCTGGCTCTTCTTTATAATTAACCGTCCTTGAATATCCGTGGAACGCGATAAGGGATCCGAACGAGATCAGTTGGACGGGTGAAGGGTTCCTCGTGTTCATCGCGATTAACGTCGATTAACACGGGGTAGCCTTGGCCGCCCACGGTGGAAACGCCTTGGTCCGTTTGTCCACGATCATTTTATCGAGCTCGCGTAATAAATATCTCTAGACGAAGGCAGACCAAATATTATGTTAAAACCAGTTCGCCGTGGTTGCTCAAGGGAACCTGCTCGCTCCGTAGTCGCGCAGAACCGCGTGTATATTGCTCCGTAGAGGGAGAAGAAGGAGGCAGGGAGAGAAAAAAAGAGGAAGAAATCGAACCGATTTGCGTGTCGAGCGCGAGGTAGCATGTACCGATTTCTGGCTCCGTGGTTACGTGATTTGTTTTAGCGGCGGACCGCTATTTGTAGCTATCAATAGTGTTTGTCGATTGGGTAAGTGTTAAACCGTCAAGGTACGGGAAAAGTACCTTGGAGAACTGTTCCTGGGTGCTGATAGCGAGATAAGGAAACTCGTCGATCCACTGCCTCCGCGATCGCCAATTCCGCGCCTAACGAACCGCTGCTTACAACCGCGTATCTGTCCAATTAATTAAAACGGGATGATCAACTGATTTTTCAACGAATTATACTGCCATCGAATCACGACGGTATCGCTAACTGTCGAATAAAAGAGGAATATAAAGGCAGGGCAATAAATTGGAGTGAAGAAAAGTCTGGTGACAGTTCACTAGATAAATGATTTCGCTTACAAAGGCGCGTTTCACTTTTCACTGGCTAGCTGCAGAGCGATTGAGGTTAAACAAAAGCCGCAGGTTTGACGCTCGATACGTCAACTGTGTATTAATATGTCGATCCGTGGCTGTGATAGCGTTACTGTGTACGATAATTTCTAACGAGGCGAGATCTAATCGATACCCGTAACAAACGATGCTTTCCACGGCCGACAGTTTGCGCTTTTAAACGGCTGACATTGACTGTTGCATTCCGGCTCGGTTCTTTTCTCATTCCCCGTTAAACGCCCGTTTAGTTTCCCTGCGAGCCTGGCAACCGGGCGTGCGCTTACTGCGACGTGTCAGAAACATAATGTCAGGAGCCTGTTAAGCATAACTTTCTTGCGTAAACCAGGTTCGGTTCGCCGCTTCCGTGCCCTTTTTACTACTTACCCCTTCGTCAAATGTCAGAAAGACGCTGAACAACGTGGGGCCACGTCTAACGCTTCGCGCGAAATGGTTCAACGCTTCCGAAGCTTCCGTTTCTTATGAGACATTGTAGAAATAGGTTTTGTAATTCTTATGTGCTCATGAGCCACGGAAAAAAAGACCTCGGGGCGATGGGACTCGAACCCACGATCTTGAGGGTACTGAGCGGCCGCCTAACCAATTCCACCAAAGCCGACCCCGCGATCTCTTCTTCCGGAATTCCTCTTATGTGGGCTCTTGATCCCACACTATCGATCTTTGAACAGGGAAACTGCCTAAGAGTCCACTTCTCCATGGTCAATACGAAAGGCTGTTCACTTCTGATTATTTATGCGCATCCATTTAAACGGAGCACCGTGTACATGTATCTCGGGAGTAACTCAATTATCGACAGCGAGTCTACACCGAGGGGACCCGTTACCTTCGAGCAGAACATCGCTTAATTAATCGTGAGTACGTCACCGCTGGTGGAGACATCATGTACCTTTCAGCCACTGGTGACACGTTGATCGAGGGTCGCCCAATTAATATCGCTCGCTTAATATTCCGCGAGATTGTTAGTCACGCTGTCCTATCGACCCGTCACTCTCATTAGTTACGAATCCTCGAAGGAGAGGAGAACTATTCCGCCGAGGATCCAACGGGACACGGTACCGTCTCGGTAGAACTGTGCTTTCTAAGATGCAAGGGCGCAACTATGTTCGTTGGGGTACGAAGAGGTTAGCGACGAGAAAGCGCAGCAAAATGATTGTAACGAAGGATGGCGGACGTCACCGCTGGAAAAACGGCACGGTAGGAAGGGGGTCGGGGAGAACATGACTCGCGGTTTCTCAACACGAAATTTGCGTACCCGATGCCGGGGCCGTTGGCATGACAAGTAGCTGGGCACGCGAGAAACCGGGCCCGCTCGATTTTGCTCGACGGTCTGCGTGAACTTGATCCATTAGCATTGTGCAACCGCGCAGTGGGTGCGTAGGCTACTCGTTCTACCGCTTCGAGATTGTAGAACACCAACGATGCAAATGGACCGCTCGCGAGGCGAACTTTCGCGCTGCTTTGTCACTTCTTTCCTACCCTTAAGCTTACTTTTCTCTGGCATAGGGGCGTTGGCAACTCGGCGCACAGTGGGGTATTTGACCAGAAAAGCTGGCCAAAATTCTAGATGCTTTAGAATTTGTTCAAACTTGGTATATAAGGGTTTTTGGGGTCGCTGATTTTGAATCCGATGTCGAAATTTCAAAATTCTACATGGCAGCTCCAATATGGCGCCAATAATTGCAGAAAATTGGTCAAAATTATTTTTTGTTGTTTAATGAAAAATATAAATACTTTATTGATCTTAAAAAATATATTTGTGTCACAATAAAATAATTCGAGATCAATCAGATGATGTCCACGGCTCCTCGTCGGAAGACACAGCTACGTCCTCTTTATCATGGGAACATGAATCTTGTGTGTCCAAGGACCTTTCCTAGTCGCCAGAACGAATTCCTGTTAACACAGGAATGCGACCGTACAGGCGTACGTGAAACGCTGCAACTCTCGATTGTCATTTCTAGCTAAATTAGCTATACAAATTCCATCCAGACGAATCCGGAACCAATTCTTTTTGCATTGTGATCACAAATCTTTATCAAATGCAATGGCTCCAATAAAAGCAGTGCGAAGATCTGGGAAGTATGACAAAATCGTTAATGAAATTTTATAATCGTAGAGAAAATTGGCTGAATTCTCGATTATCTTCAAATGTTAATAACTATACAAATATACATGATGAAAAATTAAAACCTTTTGGAAAGTGTAGTATATACCTACCTGAAAAGCTTCCATAATGAAAGAATTCACATACTTTCCTTACAACATGTAAAAATCACTAATAAGCTAACGATGTTTCAGCGGATGGTTAAGAAAGAAATGCGTGGTCTAAAATCTCCTAACTTTCGACGAAGTCCGTCGGTTTATGAGTGCACAAATGAAAAAAACAATATTGCTACATTGTTCCTCACATATTCAACTGCCACGAGCAGCAAAAATGTTACGACTTACGCGAAATTTTTGGCCAGCTTTTGTGGTCAAAGACCCCACTGTGCGGCGTCTAATTAAAATCCCAGAGGAAGCCCCGGAGCTCTCGAGGAAAATGAGGCAGCTAACGCGAGAGTGCTAACGCTTCGTCTGACAGATTTAGGCAACCAAGTTGCGAGAAAATAAATTTGCTCCTCTTGGTCGATCGAACCGTCAAGCATGACAGCTTATCTCTGTCTCGTTCCTCCTTTTGTCTTCATCGCGATGTTGCGAAACCAAGCAGTCTTCCAGCGATATTGGATCGCGATGATGTTCGTGGCCAAAGGATTCAAATGTGAACGTAAATCTATCGTAGAAGCATTCTCGTTTCTATCGGATGGGGGAAGTAAGCTAATCAATTGTCGAGATCTTCGCCAATCGAACTTCCACGAAGATCCAAACGTGAATACAAATGCAGACGCGTCCTCGTTTCCACCGAATATCTATCCTCTTCGCGAGTTGGGCTTCCACGAAGCAACGTTCGGCTCGCAACCTCTCCGCGCGCATGAAAAACGCGGTTTGCATTTTTCACTCTGAAAACTGGTCGGTCAGGTTCCATCGGCGGATTTTCTCCTCGATCATCGAGTTCAGGAGGTCAGTGCGCGATTCCGAAAGGTGAAACGAATCTCCAACACCCGAGCACTGTTGGAATGGTGCAACGAGATCGCGATTCACCGTTTAACGCTGGAATAGATCCACTCGCGCGGCACTGTGCGCCATTTAACTGGCTCAAAGTAGCGAGCGCGCAAGAACCCCGACCTTAAAACTGGAGGAACTGCCTGACGACCCGCGGCTCGTGCACGCGCTATGAAGATAATAAACTACTTCGTCTACCAAGGACTCCGGCGTTGCACGATCACTGCAACCGACCCCAGTAAGACACTTTTCAGCAGCGTTTAAAGAGCAGTTGATTAACTTGTCCGACTCGAAAGACCAAAGTAATCTTATTCACCCGGGATTAGAAAGAAAAAATGGGTAAAAGCGAGTCCTGTACACGGCGACGGAACAACTTTCGTCGATGAAAGTGGACATAACCAGAAGAGGAAATAGCGAAACAATTGTTAAGTAATTCCCCTATCCCTTACGTTTTATGTAAGTACTTGAAACTCTATCGCGAGAAGCCGTCGCCCAGCATCTCGCTCTTGCTCGGAGCTAATCGCATAATTGCTTCATTCGACCGTCAGTTTTTAAGCTGCTCGCCAATGACGAGGACTATCATTAGCGCGTTGCGAAAGGTGATTCAACGGGTCGCGAGTGGCGCGTCCGCGCGACGGTACCTGCTCCGAACAATGCCGATTTATCGGCGACTAATCACGCCGCTGTCAAGCCATCAGTCCCCCAATGAAGTCGAACGACAGAGCGTTTTTGGCGAGGTGACAAATGAAATTGAATAGATTGCGGGGACTTGCTAAGCAAGTTAAACTTTTATGCCCCGCGCAGATATCTCCGCACTCGGCCTGTGTTTCATTCCAGATTGCCGTCGTATGCTCATCACACGGCTGATCCTATCAATCTTGAATTCAATGACCACTTCCTGAATATTGACTTGTTCTCATGTTCATGTGGTCGCGTTCTTGTATTGCTGTAGAAGTGTGATAGACAGACTTTGTTTTCGTCATGTTGACTCCTGTAATGTGAAAAGGGTTCACCCCGTTTACTGTGAATAATAATAATAATAATAATAATTGTGCCTGCATCATGATGGCTTTTACGTGCTTTCTAATACGGCGGATGACTTAGCCCTCTTTGCGATCGATCACGGCGGAGTCTTCCGCGTGTATCATCGATACGAATAAGAGTTCCCCGAGCGGTGGACTTGCGGTCGCTCTTGTGTGCTGAACAAATGTTGGCTCGCCTATCGCGGGGACGGTTATCAAACATTTACATTCAAGTTCGGGTGTGGAGCATTACATTTGGAGGTTTAGACCTAGCTCCGAACGGCTAATGTTGACTTAACGCGAGAGCGCCACTTCAGGGACCAGGACGAGGGAATTTGGAAAGGCTGCCTAGATTCCAAAGTGGCAGGAGTTAGAAAAGAAGTAGTACATTGGTCACTAACCCGTAACTGTTGTTGGGATCGTCCACGAAAGGAACCCTTTCGTGCCGGAGAGGATCCAGCCGCTAGATTCCAGATCCTGCCCTTCTTACTAAATCCGTGCCCGCGAGGACTTCCACGAAAGACAGCCTATACGCCGCTCCGAGTTGTCTACAAATCACAAATAAATAGCCGCGCGCTGGCACTCTAACGTTTAACGGAGCTTTCGACAAACATGGGAGCGCACCGTTCCCTTCTCTATTAACGCGCTGATTCCTCCAGTGTACATACACTTGCGTGCCATTATTCGAAGCTCCTGACTGCGGAGAGGAGGAACCGCTAGGGAACGGAGGCGATACGATCTCTCGATGGCACAGATGAGGGTCCTTCAGAGTTCGCTTGCGCGAGGAAGAAGCGGGACACGTGGGCCGCCACTTGGTAGACGGTTTCGATGAACACGAGAAAGTCCGAGGGTGTCAGGCGGGCATCGCGTTGACCCCTGCGTGCAATCAAGCTAGTCATTCGAGGTGGAACCTTGATTAGTAGATGGTCGATTCATTAGGCGCCTTTTTTCAGTTACCTCGGCGACCGTGATTTATCGACCCCGGGGCCCAAACATTTGTCTAACGGTGCACAGTTGCTGAGGAAGCCTTCTCCAAGGCCAGAGGCATGTGCGCACGATCTCTGGTTTCCTGGTCCTTTGACGCCCTACTTAGAAATTAGTTGGATTAGTTTTCAGCGAAATTGTTACTAGTAGAATGGATTGCGTACAAGTGGAGCGAGAGAGTAGTCTTCTCTTTCATTTTATTATATTGAAAGTTCGCTTTTTTTTTACATAAATATCGTTGCGGTAAAAAGGCGAGCAAGGTGTGCTCGAAAGGTATATTACAAGTGGAAAAAGGAGCTGAACGAGGAGTGTTTTATTACAAGTAAAATACAAGATTGCTGCCGAACGATTCCCCTTAAGAAACTAGATTACTCGCTACGTTTAAGTACGTATTGTATGTACATTGCATTGAATCCAGCCCTCTCGAATCGTCGTCGAATCACTCATCGTTCTGCGCGAGAATTGCCGCGGTTCCCGAACACTTGATATTTCCTGTGACAGCGATTAAGCGCCTTTCAAATCGGAATTAATGCCGCGGATCGATCCCAAGGGAAAGATCTGCCGCGGCTCCGACAAAAACTGATCCGTGACGCAAGGATTTGCGGATTGAATCGATACGTATTACTGTGTTAAACAACAATTTCCAGGAAAAGGCAGCCGGCGCTCTTATGGTGTCTCGGATTACCAGCTGGCACAGCTACTTTCAAACGAATCTAATACTTTCTACCGTTTGATTGCACACAGAGAGACACAGCGATTCGTCGAGCGGCGGCCGGCAATTTCCACGGGTCGTTCCTCAAAAGCTACCAATTCCCGGCATCATGAGCAGCACGAGCACGGGAATATCACGTCTCATCGCTCTGCACAAACGCCTGCCTTTTCCTGAGATCGTTACGTGGCTGGTTACATCACAGGTGTCGGGTCTCCGATTCGTCGCGAGTATCGATTCCCTCGAAACGGGAGGGAATTGTATTATCTGTCCAGCAGAACGGGAGAAGAGGCACGAGTGGAACCCGCCGTTACACAAAACCGGCAAGACTGTCCTGACAAACAGGCGTAGCGATAGCACTGCGCACGCTAGAGACTCGTCCAGCACGCCACTCTCAAGCTCGCTGCTCTTTACGTAACCAAAAGTTCCCAGCGACGAACCTTATAATCTCAAGAAGAAGGGATACGTACGTCTGAACGATCCTTAGATTACTAACCGCCACCCTCTACGTCCCAGCAGCCTCCGCCCCAAGTGTCTTCGAGATCGGCGTGAGGATGGTCAACTCCTGGTCGGAGTTAGGCGGCGTGAGCGCGTCCGTGGGGGGTCTGGAGATGATCCTCGGCTGTCCAGTCTTGGAGGGTTCCGTGGCGGCGCCCTGGACGCCGTTCTCCCCGCCGGGGTTGCTGACGGTGCACTTCTTGTAGTGGGTCCTCATGTTGCTGCTCTGCGAGAAGCGGAGGCCGCAGTTCGGGCAGGAGTACGGCTTGGTCCCGGTGTGGTAGTTGAGGTGGGTCTTGAGGTGGTGCTTCTTGGTGAACGCCTTGGAGCAGAGGGTGCACTGGTACGGCTTCAAGCCGGAGTGCAGCCTGGTGTGGAGGGTCATGTTGGACCTGTCGGCGAACGCCTTCTGGCAGACCTGGCACTGGTAGGGCCGTTCGCCGGAGTGGGTCCTCAGGTGTTGCTTGAGCAGCATCTTCCTCGAGAAGGCCTTGCCGCACTGCTCGCACTGGTGAGGCTTCACGCCCGTGTGTATCCTCACGTGCATGTTGTAGGCCACCCGCTGGTTGAAGCTCTTCCCGCATTCCGCGCACCCGTACTCCTTCCTGTTGCGGTGGATCTTCATGTGTGAGCTGAGGTAGCCGCGGTCGTTGAAGTACTTGCCGCATTCCGGGCACGTGGCCGCGAACTCCCTGGTACCCTCGTGCACGCTACGGTGGTACTTGTAATTGCGCAGCTGCGAGAACTGCTTGCCGCAGTCGGCGCACCGGAAAGGCTTCTCCCCCGAGTGGGTTCTGATGTGTACCTGAACACCGTATCGGGAGAGGATTGATCAGAGCTCTGCGGCCTCGAGCGCCGCTTCGTCCACCGTTCGGCGGGGGTTAGTCAGATCGGATCGATCGGACAAGTCCGATTAGCAACAGTGCCACCAAATTAGCGAATGCGGGGTTAAGAGGTTGCTTATGTACTGTTTTATTGGAGCCGTTGGGGGATGGAGGATCGAAGTATAGGATGCCCTGATTCTTATTTCTCAAGTGGAAGATTGTAGTAGTTAGTAAAAGAGGTCCGACCACTCCGTTCCCACAATTAGGAGTCCATTGTTAGCCAGCGCACGCCCCCCAGCGCGAGATTGTTAGATGGAATCGTGGAGATCGCTACGCTGCCACCAAGCTGAAAGCTAGAAGATATTCGAATGGGGTATCGAAGAATCTATACCTTGAGGGATGCTTTGGTAACGAAAGTCTTGCCGCACTGATCGCACCTATGATCCTCCTGCGCTCCGCTGGGCCCCACGCGTTGAGGAACATCGTGGCCGACGATCGCGTCGTTATTATTATTATCGCTGTTTGTAATAACCCTCTCGGCGAGCTTCTCTTCCTTCCGCGGCTCTTTCTCCGCCCTCTCCGGGTCCAGGCACGCGAAGCGATCGCTCTTATCATTGGACTCGATCGTGTCGCAGAGCCTGCTCACGGGGTGGGAGATCTCCGACCTCTGCGGCGGGTGGGCAAGGACCTGTCCCAAATAGCTGGCCTTCCCATTGGCGTTCGACGGAACGGCATCGCTGCTCGGCAACCTCGTCGTCGTGGAGATCACGTTGTTCTGCGGCTGTAAATTCACCTCGCCGCTCAACGACGAGATCGCCTGCGCGGTCGCCGCGAACGAGACCTGCGGCGAATAGTACTCGTGGTGTCTGGCCGCTGAGACAGAGTCGAGCTCCAGCGACCTGGGACCATTGCCGTACGTAATCTCGCGACTGATAGGAACTTCCACACCGTAATAATGATCAACAGCTGCGATGTTCTTGGAGGATCGCCGATCAGGACTGGCAGAGAGCGCTGGAGGCCGCGCGACTTCCGGTGGGCGCAGATTCTCCCCGATTTCCTGCAACAGTGCAATCGAAAGTTCCAGTCCGCTCCCATGCGCTCTTAATCACCGTTAGTGCAACGTCGCCGGACCCCTGGACAGCTTTGTTCCTCCCCCCTCACATATACTCCCTTTAATTGCCACATCTAATCATCCTCACGTGGTTTACTCGACCGTAGAAACGGACAAACTTCCTAGATCGGCTCCCCCTAACCCTTCATTATTACCATTATTAAAATAAAAAAACAGGAGCACATGGAACGGGCAATTAAAGCGGCGATCCAAGTCGAATTGGTCTCCGGACGTTAATTACCGATCGAGCGATTTTTCGTCCGGCTGAAATTACAGGATAAGAAGCGATACCTCGGTACCACTGCTAAGGAACGCGATCTAATCGGCGATCGGCGGTCGCCGTGTGTTTAACATTAACAGTTCGCAATTAAAGATGTATATATAAACGCGCGTCTAGTCGCTCGGATTTTGTAGATTGCCTCGTTAATGATCGCGATCGCGCAGCAAGTCGAAACGCCGATTAGCGAAATGTCTGTGGTAATAAAGCCAGATAAAACGGCTCGATAACGCGTCGAATCCGACCGGTATAATATCCTCCGCAGCCACGGATGCACGGCAAGAAGCGTTTTCCAGCCACTTGCAACGTTGCTGGGCACCGGGAACCCGCTTATCTGGAATATTAATGTTAACAACTTCTAGGTTTATCGGATTGTAACGCATTAACCAGCCGCCCGCAGATATGTACACTTTCTTGAGCAACGCTCAGCATCCACTCGCCTGCAACGTTCCTCTTTGCAGCCAGCTAAAGATCGACTCGCGGCCGGATCACCTTAGGAAACTTCCTTCGCAATCGCGTTGCCTGTTAACTCGCTGCCCAGCCAGAAACGCCCCCCAAAGGTACTTAAACGGGAATAAAGTCGGATTAGATTGTCCCGTCAGGCTAACGGGTTAAAAGTCTAAAACTCTAAAACTCTCCTAACACTATCCAGGATATATTCCCGGATCGGTGGGTCCTGGATGAATAAAAAGTCTGTTTAACTGCGATCGCCGCGGAGTGTTTTATTGACGGGGAAAAGGTGCGCACCCTGCAGCGAGTAATAATCGTCGGTCGGAGAAAAGGAGAAAAACAAGAGTCCTCCGCGTCGCAGGGTCCGCGTTTAAAGCATATGGGGCCAGGTTGCGCAAGGTCGTAAAGTAATGCGAAAAAATCTGGAGCATATCAGTGCACGTGTCGAAAGAGAAAACGGCTCCTCCCCGGATTGCATGTAATAACGTGTAAGCTCGCAGCTGGCCGATACCAGCTGGGATGGCACCTTGGTGCTCCGATTCAAGCGAGATGCAACAGAAAAAGGAGAGGGGAGGGAGTGGAAAAAACAAGACGCGAGCGTCGTGTAACTGATAGTTTCATTAATCAGAATGACATTGGCTAACCCCAACGGAGCCGGGCAGCTGGTAGCAGAGGTTTTTATCACCTGGCACCATCGAATTACATGCCAGGCGGCCAAATGAGCCAGCAGAAAAAGTGCACGGGCACTGATTCCTCCGCCTGTTTCACGGAAGAAAGCAAAATGCACGGGCTCGGCGGCGAACAGGCCGCGGCGTGCTTTCATTCGTGGTGAAAGGTCGATGAAGAATAAGTGGGTCCTGTTCTCCTGCTCCTCCGACGATCGTGCCTCTTTCAGGAGGAACAAGAGATCGCCTATATTTTGTAGATAACCGAGCGCTGCTCGCTGCCCGATACCGATCTACATTCGAAAATCGAAGGACGCCTTCGGTGGCTTCGTCGGATCGCGCCGAGACTCTATAAATTCCAATCGCGCCGGATAAATTGAATTTAATTGAATGCACCGTGATAATTATTTGTTAACGGAGGTCTCCCTTCGTTTTGCTTCGATCGTCCGACTGATAATGGCATCTGTGTTAGACGCTTAGCCGCGATATTCCAAGGAACATTTTCATATCAGAAGAAGGTTAATCAGAAGCGATTCCGATCTTTCCGGTTAATCGCATCGCCGACTGATATCGGGACGGATTATCCAGGTTCCTTGAAAAATCCCACATCGACCCACTATACATTTTTACTCGTTCTAATGATCGCTGACAAATACGCGATTTCTTCGGCGATGAAAGACGCTCTAAACTCCGCGTGACCGAGAAGCTGAAAACTCTTCAGCCGGACCTACCGGCTCGGTGCGACGGGTAATTAGATTCCACAGCTATCTCTCTAAATAGCCGTGACACCTCGGCAATTAAATATCCACGGGACGACGAAAAAACATTTGTTTGCATATGAAATAAGCGGGGAATTAAATTGACAGTGATTCCGGACAGCCGGATAGTAATTTCCAACTGTCTCGTTCAATTAAGAATTCAAAACTTTAATGTCCCCGGGATTGAGAAGGAGCCGAGGCAAGTATGCGCGCCGCTCGTCATACGCAGATTCCCCTTGCGGAGGATTATAGTATATGAAAGGAGGACGATTCCAAACGCTAGGAGACGGGCGAACGTTATGCAACGACCCGTGTGCTTCTCCGAGGAGATCATCCAGCGTGTGAGAAGGAGACGGACGGAAAGTGGAATGCTCGGTGTACTTTCGATGTGTAGCAAGATTTTTCACAGAAAAAAATAGGCTGAATGGTTCGTTAGCTCTTCATCGGCGACCCGGGCGCGAGACCTTTAAATCGCGGGAGAGAAGCGTCTCTGAAGCATTCGGGCTGTTTTGTGGTAATTACAGGGAACAGGGCAGACGTGCCTCGTTTTATAACTATACGAATGGTCCATTGAGCGAATCCTCCGCGCGGATTAATCATCCTATATTTACATCTTTTATAATATGAATAATTCTTTCAAAGACTAAATTAATATTTGAACAATAGTGGAGGGATAAAAAAATCCCTGAAATAATTTGGATTATTAGGTATACTCCTAGAATTGAACCAAAATTTCATCAAGAGTTGATATTTATTGGTGAAGGTAGATTAATTAAAGATCTATTTGCAATTTTTATAGTTGGATTATGTTTTATAATTCTGATAAATTTAGATTTTTTCATAATTAATTTTTCGTAGGGGTAAATATTTCGAGGAACATATTTTAATTGTTAAGATTAGGCAGTATAATAAGTTTATAATTGTGATTATTGTTACAAGATTTAGGGGATAAAGATAAATTTTATAAATAAAAATATTTGTTGAGTTCATTTTATTATTTAAGTAAAATTCGGAGGTAGGGGAATAATATGCATATAAAATTAATGCTAAAATTGTGATAGTTATTAAATACATTATTATTATATCCGCGCGAAATATTTGCTTGCGTTAATCCTGAGTTGCGCAGACATGATCCGCGAGAGGCTGACATTTCCAAGCTCGTAAACGGAGGACCCTGTGTTGCGACTCGTCAAGATTACAGCTCTGCCCGATTATTGGATCGACTCGTTCCCTCCGCGTCCAATTCAACTTGTCATACAATTTATCTTCAGCTTTATTTATGCCCGGATTTAACACGTTTCAGGCGCGTGATTCCTCTTAGGAGGTTTACAGTTCGGGGCCAACGCAGGTTCCATTTTGTAAGGAAGATTGAAAGTGGATGTATGTGGTATACTCTTGAATGCCGGCACTGGTATGCCTTCCATATGGCGCGGAATCTCGTAGGATGAGTCCTCCGCGCGCTCCTCTCCGCGGTCGGCAGCCGCGGTAAACAAGTCACTTTCTGTACGAACGGTTTGCTATTCGCGGGATTAGTAACGCGAGCCGACGGGCTCTCCACGTACGCCGCGTGACGTAACGATATGAACGGGGTACAGTGGAAATGGTATAGGTAATCGTATCTGGCCGATAATCGGCTGAACAAGTTCACCCCGAGCCTTGTGCAACGAAAGATCCGCTCGATTACGAAAAGTCCGGAGGAGTCGTTGTGGATCGATCGGTGTAAAAACGATTTCCCCGACGCTTCCACCGTATCTCTTTCATCCGAGCAATTTCTTCGATCCCCATTAAAGCGGTGAAAGGAAATCGCTCGGCAACTCGTCTTCGGTCTCCTAACTCGCGACAAACTGTGAGCAAATGGAAACTCTTAATCCCCGCCTCGCGCGGGATGTAATTTAGAAAAGGGGCAGAGGAAGGCCTGAGCTCGCTGACCGCGAGAGGTGTTGAAGAAGTCAATCTTTATAACTACTCGAACCGGAGTTGGGCATTATCCGGATAAATATTTACTCTTCAAATATCTTCGTTTTATTTATTTATTTATTTATTATCAGACGAGGTTAACCCCAATATTAAACCTAGCAACAAATATTATAGTACTGTACAGAACGCGAAACACTTAACAAAGGCAAATACCAAAATTACAAAATTGCACGATAATAACAACAACCAAGAGCAATAATGTTAGGATGTACGAAGCCAGGAGATAACTGACCGTTTAAAGTTCTCGACAGAGGAACCAAAAAGGTTGATACGGTCAGCCACCTCATTGCCTCGCATACACAATCTAGAAATAGGGTCGCACATGAGCATATTCGTTCTATGAGTTTTGACGTAAAACAGCGGATTATGACGCAGCGGTCTAGGTGGAGTATAGAAGTCGATTAGACCCAGAAGTTGGGGGCAATTTACCTGCCCGTTAAGAACCCTAAACAGGAAAGACAAGTCGGCCAACCGAAGGCGTTGTTGCATCGTCAAGTAGTTAAATTTAACCACCAGCGGCTGGTAGTCATGGTCAAAACCAAACGATGGTTTTATTCGCTATTCTTATAAAATTGTATTCGAACAATGCCCAACTCTGCCACGAGCATCCAATTCCAAATTCCTATCAACAAAGTTGCCTTCGTAATAACTTAGAATCAGCACGGAGGCTGCACGCGCGGAATTTCCTCCGTTATGCTTTGGCTCGTCGTGAAAATGTGAAATTAGTGAGCAACCGCGGTGAAAAATGTTGAGGGGACAGGTGGGATGAGTAAGAATCTAATTAAAGACTGGGAAGCTACGGCGTAATGGGGATTTAGACGGTGCTTAAGCTCGAGCGTTACTTTTACCTTGTCAAAGTTGCGAGCGAAGTGAAGTGATGGCACGATCGGCCATCTCGCGACCTAGATGTATTTCACAGATATGCAGATACGCGGCGGTGCTCGCGGCGCGGTATTATGACTGGAGACTTATTTTTCCTGAATGCGTCTGAGTCGTGCAATCGGATATTCAGGAGCGATTAGTTTACATACGAATATTATTTCGAATGCTACACGACGGTAGAATGTAATGAGCGGCTTGAAACAGGAACCCGTCTCCGCGTCTACCTTCCAGCGATACGCGATATTTCGAGGAGGCCTATCCAATTTGCACCGGCTAATTGAACGCTTCTCTATTTGCGGGAAAGATTTGTAAATTGCAGTTTATAAGTGTCTCCGGTGTCCGAGCCGGACACAGTGCAGGCTCTATGGCCAACGGATTCCTAGCGCGACTCGCAAGTACCTGGTAATTCGTACGATTGTCGCATCATTGGCGCGTCTGAGTAAACATTAGTTACAGTGCGATTAAATTTCCATGCATCTGGGATCTGAAAGAATCCTGTGCACTTAGCTAAGCGTCTTCTATGTTAGAGGGAGAAAAGGAATAGATGGATGCCAGCAGGCATGATCCTTACCCTCTGAGTTTATAATAATGAGGATGTACGATTTGATAATCGATGCTGATGAATGCACGAAGGGTTCAGAAGCTAATCAGTGTGAGTATATTAGCATTGACCCCTCGTGGTCGCATGGGGTATATCACAGACAACGTTCGTGTTCGTATGTCCCGCCTTTACGAACTCGAAATGAATTTAGAGGTTGATAATGAAATTTAAGAGTTTGGTGAATTTTAACAGGAATAATCGCTTTGTTGCAAGTATTTTTTAAATTTATATTTCTAGAAAAGGACTATTCGAGCTTTAGGAATGTAAAATTACTAGTGAAAAGTTAAAAGATTCAAAAATAGAAAAATGGTACCTAACTGAAAAATGACGTTGGGGTGCAGTAAAATCCATGCGACTAATTTCTAATTATAAGAAAGTGTGAGAGGTTGATAATGAAATTTAAGAGTTTGGTGAATTTTAACAGGAATAATCGCTTTTTTATAATTTTTTAAATTTATATTTCTAGAAAAGGACTATTGGAGCTTTGGGAGTGTAAAATTACCAGTGAAAAGTTAAACGATTCAAAAATAGAAAAATGGTACCTAACTGAAAAATGACGTTGGGGTGCAGTAAAATCCATGCGACTAATTTCTAATTATAAGAAAGTGCGAGAGGTTGATAATGAAATTTAAGAGTTCGGTGAATTTTAACAGGAATAATCGCTTTTTACAAGTATTTTTTAAATTTATATTTCTAGAAAAGGACTATTAGAGCTTTGGGAGTGTAAAATTACCAGTGAAAAGTTAAAAGATTCAAAAATAGGAAAATGGTACCTAACTGAAAAATGACGTTGGGGTGCAGTAAAATCCATGCGACTAATTTCTAATTATAAGAAAGTGTGAGAGGTTGATAATGAAATTTAAGAGTTTGGTGAATTTTAAAAGGAATAATCGCTTTGTTGCAAGTATTTTTTAAATTTATATTTCTAGAAAAGGACTATTGGAGCTTTGGGAGTGTAAAATTACTAGTGAAAAGTTATAAGATTCAAAAATAGGAAAATGGTACCTAACTGAAAAATGACGTTGGGGTGCAGTAAAATCCATGCGACCAATTTCTAATTATAAAAAAGTGCGACCATGGAGGGTTAAAACCAAGATTTACGCTGCTTGGTCCTAAATAATTTTGTCAAGTAGTCCCGTCGCCAAATTAATTATCGGCCTAATTAATTTATCAGCTGAAAGATTTGCCAATAAAGAGGTTCTCGAACTACGTAAGTGATTTTTAAAAAAAGTTAGACTTTCACCGATTGCGTACCGAACCCTCCGCATGAAATTCATTCCCTACTAATTAGCTTTACGTATTAAAAATTCTGCTGACTTACGATATCCTCGGAGTGGGGTTGGAGAACGATCGGCTGCAGCTTGGGCAGATGATAGGGCCTGATGGTCTGTCTCCACGGCGAGGCTATCACGCGGTTGGCCACGTGCCTTTTCGGTGTTTTCCAGCTGAAGCAAGCTTCCCCGCACGACAGATCCCAGCCGTGATCTGATTTCTCGTACGGCCTCCGCTCAGGCAACTGCAAGGATATAGCTCTGCCCTGGCAGGTGTCGATCCACGAGGCTCTATCTTCCTCAAATGAGTTTTCTGGTGTCACTAGGTCCCTCCTCACACTATGCTCCTCGTTCACCTCAAAACGTCTCTCCCCAGCCCTCATCCTGGACTCAAGAGGATCCACTTGCCCGTGCAAATCATAGACACTCCTCCCCGACTCGCAGAACTCCTGCTGGCCAGCGTTGACCGACGAATCACAACCAGCGACGACGCTTTCCGCGCAGCCGACCCTGTCGCAAATCCTATCGATCCTCGAGTGCATCGGGACAGCGCGATATCGGCCGACGTCCATCTGATCCGTCCCAGCCTTATCCAACAATCGATCTACACCGTGGACAGGCTTCTCTAGACCGGCGCTCGCGAAAGGAGGAGCGGGCCAGGCCGCGGAGCGATATCTGCTGGCGGCGTATCTCGAGCCGGCAAAGTTCATCGATTCAGGAAGCGGCCCGATTTCTCTCCGGGCTTCCAAGGACTCGGCCGACGGATAAGGCTCCTCCTTGCCCGCGGAATCACCGTCGAGATTCCGCCGCGAACGGCGGCACCGCTCGCACTCCAGGCACCCGGGGCTGATCTTCACGTCCTTCGTGTCTTCCTGCTTGCAGTCGGCCGGCGAGCAAGTCATCACCATCGGGACAGGGGGCAGCCTGATGTGGAGCGCCTCCGCCGCGTGCAGGAAGGCGTTCAGCCGCGGCCTGGGCACCGTCGCGCTTCCTGTGTAGACGAAGCCGAGGAGCGCGGCCAGTTCCGGCGCCTCGACCTCCGCCAGGATCACTGTGATCGGCTCGCAGTGGCTGGACGTTCTGCTGTGCGCCAGCAGCACTTCCTGAAAGCAGTCAAACCGGGGCGGGATTATTCACGGATGCCTCGGAAGACGTATTTGCGGCGGTGGCACGCGAATGCATAATCCTAGCGGCCAACATTTTACAGGCCACTCGAGCCGCGGAACATTGGAATTCCGCGTGGACGCGGGCCGTTTTCGTTGCACGGCAAAGGTCAAGGTATACTAAGCGCGCCATGTTAAATCTTTGCCTTGTGCAACGGCTAAGTCGCCGGCAAATTCGATACGTTTGTTCGCTGCGGCCCCGCAGCGATTCCTCACGCTGGCAAAAAGTATCTACGTGTCGGTACCAGGTCAGGAATGGTTCGGCGGGATCGAGGAACCGCCGACATCTGCATGCAGCGTATACACGCGAAACGCTCGGAGACGCGGACAGTATCTGCGTTCATAAATCTCGCGGATAGAGGAAGGCAGGAATGATCCCGCATTCCGAATTGGTTGAGGGTCATAGAGATCGTGGCCAGAGGGGGCAGGAGGAATCCGGGCACGTTTCACCGGCCAGTGTTCCGTTCGCCGTGGAGCTCGGGGATTAATTTGTGAATTAATTTAGGCACGGGCACTCGTAAACATTGAAATGAGTTAGCAGCTCGCGATGATGGAGTGCGAACGGTTGAAGGAGCGCTCAAGGCAGTCGAGGCTAACGGTTCACCTCGAGCAGTACCAATTTCAAATACACGGCTCGATGAGAATCTAACGCAATTTGTATTGTTGTTGCGTCTACCGCGATGAAAGGGTGATTCATTACTTCAGGTATTACTTGCTCGGTATTTCTCGAGAATTCCTTGGAACTTCCTTTCCGATCTCGAGTAAACAGAACGCCTGAGATTGCTATCTAAAATTGTGTGTCTAACGTGGATCGAGCGAGAGGAAGCCTGAGTTTTTTTCGAACGTCCACCGTTTATTCCAGATGCGGATAGATATAACCAAGATAAATTGCCGCGTATCAACGACTGTTTTTACGCGTCCCAGCCGGATGCGCGTAATTATTATATTAATTTTCTGTCAAGATGACAGCGAAGGATGGTGTGCCAGGTAAGTAATGACGCTCGCGGCAGTTCCGACTCTCGTCAGACTTTTTTTTTCGTTAGCGATCGCTGGCGCAGAAACGGTGCAGCGCAAGATGCGGTGACGAGCTCGCAGGGAGAACGGTTAGAAGTTGCAACTCAATTTCGAAGTGAAAGCGTCTCGTCACGTGTCAAGCAAGTCTAATGGGTCTTAATTTCAGCGCGGTTCTCAGGTTCAAGCCCGGGTCGAGCCTTTTTTTTCGCTTTAGGCGAGCTGGCCAAATCACGCTCCTCGTTTGTTTATTTCAGGTTTTTCGTGAACTTAGGTACACTGAATCTTTATTCGTAGGTTAAAATGTTTAGGGTAAATCCGGGAGACGCGGTCGACATAATATAAAGTGGCCATCATTAACTTTATTTTTAATATTTCTTGCTTTGGGGTTAAGTTGTGTAGGATCACGGAAAAAAGGGAAGTCGCCTAAGCGGGACTCGAACCCGCGATCTCTAGGTTTACGCGCTGGCCAGCTGCCTTAGCCACCTCGGCTACCGCCGACTCCCCGAGATGTCGTTGTTCCGTGCCCTCTCTTATGGTGGGGGTTCATGATTCCACAGTTGCAAAACAGCAGGTATGCTGAACCTCGCCCTTTTATCCCTTAATTCATATAACTTTGTGATAAATAAAGACGAATTATTGTTATTATTATTAAGACAAATATAGAAATTACTTAATTTGTCAGAACAACCCTGTAACTTGTCTCGTTAAAGAGTAATAAAGTTGAAATAATAACAACAACAACAATAACTACTACGACAACTATTACGACAACTACCACTACTACCACTACGACAACGTGAATACAACTACAGATTCATTGATATTTAATTTATTTTCAGAAAAACATAGAAGGAAGCGAAATGACGGATTTCATTCAACTCTTTGGCTTCTAGAGACGTAATTAGTCTGCACTTTAACGCATTTTTACGTAGAGAGTCTGAAATATGGCGACTCGACCAAACCCTCCGGGATTTACCTTACGGTAAAATTTGTAATATTTCGTTTAACCCTTAGTATCATAGTGTAACACCCGTGTTACACAAATTGACAAAATTATGCACTCCATTTGGGGTGATTTTCATGAACTTTAAAGCGTTACTTTACTATTACCATACGTAACAAGTGACCTTAGGGCAGAAATATCCATCCATTGAAATTCTAATGTGATACACTGTCTCATATTATTGATTACAACTCTTAATTTCGCCAGGACCATTGAAAATACCACGTAAATGCTAATTTTTCTCTCAATTATTTCGGATTTCCTTTGTGAATAAATTTCATGTTGGACATAATAATGTATGTAATATTAATCTAACATTCTGCAATACCGAGTATTGGCTTAATATCATAATATATAGGTATCTTTATACATGATTTAACACTGGTGTTAAATCCATATTTTTTCATTTATACAAAAAATTGAAAATACACTAGGAATTTTTAGCTTATTTTTACGATGAAGGGTGGACAAAAATGGACCAATAAGAACTTTCCTAGAATAAAAAAATCATGATACTAAGGGTTAAAACTTTATTTTAAAAACTGGCAAAACTGAAAAAGACAGCCGTCTAATTTTGCTTAGGTGTCCCAGGAATCCTAAATACGCTGTACGTTCACCGGACCACCATAGACTATCAATTTCGAGCAGGCAGGAATGTGGCCACGTACGCGTCTATGTAAATACCGTCGATTAAAGTGTCGTCTGGATCGACGGGGCGCCTGGCCGCGACCCCGCGTATCATAATTTCATCCGTTATATGATTAATGTCGCGGATGGAGCGTGGATTTATTTTACCCAGCTAATAAGTTGCCGCGCACGGGCCCGGCCTCCTCTCTACTCCTTTCTCCAGTTTTCCTCGGACCGCTGACCGTTTCCCACTTGCTTGCACGCGACCCTCTCGGATCGCGAGCCGCCTAACACCGTCCGGGACCGTAATTAATCATTCAAAACACCGATCGATGACCCAAGCCGCGCGTTTTACGCGTGACACTGCTCCACTTAGATACCGTGCCGTTCGCGGCACCGACACGCCGCTCCCTGCACGGGTGCATGCATATGCAGCGCGCAAACTCGTTTCGATTCTCATTAAACGTTAAATTACTTCCTTTGCGCGAGACCACGCGCCGCGACGCGGCGGGAAATGCGGTTTAATTGCACACAGAGATCGTGGTCGTTATTAGTAATTTATCTTACAATGTACTCGCCGCAACGTACCGGGTGATTCCCGCGGGGGGAAGTGACGGGATTTGTTTCGAGATTGAAAACTATATGGAGGCGATGCTGTGAGAATATGGGAAGAATAGGTAGGGCTGGCGTGAACTTTTGCGGGGTTGGGTTACAGAATTGTAAGGAAACAAAATACCGCGTTTAGGTATATAAACTTCTAGATTGTATAGATAACTAACTGTACCCGGACACGCGTTGCTGTGGCTCAGTCTGGTTAAATGGAAAATAAAGGAAAGAGGAAGCGCTTGGTTTATAAAAAAATAAAAATATTGAAAAAGTATATAAAAACACGACGCGTATTCGAATGCAATGTTGTGTCAAATTTTCAAAGCAATCAGTGAATAATTTTCTGAGATTTAAGATTTTGAACAAACGAACATTTACATTTTTATTTATATAGATAATAAATTTTGCGGGGCCCTATATGCATAGCTTCTTCTCATGGACCGCGGGGCCTTTTAAAGAAATTTTATAATAATAAATATCTTAATATATGTAAAGCAGAAAGTGTTTGTGTGTTCGTCCGTTGCCTAAATACTTTCGAACGGTAAACTCTGGGGTCACGAAACGAGTCCCAGCTCGTTATGCCTAGCTAATCCAGATGAATGTGACTATTCTCACAAAAAAAATAAATGAAAATATTTTTTTATAAGATCAGAATGTAAATTTCGGGCGAAGCCGAGTAGTAAAGATAGTCTAGGTATGCATTGAGTCCCGAAAAATTTACGATTAGCTTCTCGCTTCTAACTTATAATAATACGCAACATTTTTCACAGCTTCTCGTTCATCACGGGGCCTTTTAAACCGCGCGGCCAGGAACGCGGTGAACGCGCCTCGCGCCGGCCCTGGAGGAGAACTGCTATTTACTGTTTTTAAGCGATTCTTTTGTACACCCTCGAACGTTACGATGATTAATTCAGCGGAGAGATTTATAAGAGTCACGCTGTAGACACATTTATCTAGGAACCGGCTATCGACAAGTCAGGCTCAAGATTTTGTCGATTGACTTTCTTTAGAAAGGTCTACCGTTTATCAATGGCCCGCGGACAATGTGCAGACAAACTTGCTTCGTCTGCAGCTACGATAGAGAAACGAGCGAGGCTCGAGAGAAATTTCTTATCGCTGTGTAGCGGGGATTGTGATTGAGGGGCTCTTTCGGAAGTCCACGTAAAATAGCGCCACGACTAAAACGCCGAAAACGACGTGGAGGCCTTTGCAGGGCTGGGAATGTGGGATCGTGAAAGTATGCGTTATACATACGGCGTTCTTGTTAACAGTAATTTAGATATCATAAATATCGAAACGAACCGAGCCGATGCATATAATACGGAGCTCCGCGTGGAAATTATAACCGACTGCTGCCACTTTATTGAATGCTAACCCGTCATTAGCATAATATTCAACGTACACGCGATACACGAACAGAAGAATTGGAATGAAGTCACGGGGCGTTTTATAATTCATACCGTTACGCGCGAAACTAAATAAGGTAAGTGCGGGTAATAAGGCCCATCTAAGGATCTACAATTTTTTTAAAAAAACTTGTGCATATTTTTGAAAACTTTTTCTTTTATAGAAATCTGTGGACATTAAACTATAGACTGTAATATTTGTAACAATATATGAACGCAACAAATACGAAAATTAATAGGTTTTTAATAAGGCACACCTTAGGATCTACAATTTTTTTAAAAAAACTTGTGCTTTTTTTTTAAAACTTTTTCTTTTATAGAAATCTGTGGACATTAAACTATAGACTGTAATATTTTTAACAATATATGAACGCAACAAATACGAAAATTAATAAGTTTTTAATAAGGCACGCCTAAGGATCTACAATTTTTTAAAAAAAAACTTGTGCATATTTTTGAAAACTTTTTCTTTTATAGACATCTGTGGACATTAAACTATAGACTGTAATATTTGTAACAATATATGAACGCAACAAATACGAAAATTAATAGGTTTTTAATAAGGCCCACCTAAGGATGTACAATTTTTTAAAAAAAAACTTGTGCATATTTTTTAAAACTTTTTCTTTTATGGACATCTGTGGACATTAAACTATAGACTGTAATATTTGTAACAATATATGAACGCAACAAATACGAAAATTAATAGGTTTTTAATAAGGCACACCTAAGGATCTACAATTTTTAAAAAAAAAACTTGTGCATATTTTTGAAAACTTTTTCTTTTATAGGAATTTGTGGACATTAAACTATAGACTGTAATATTTGTAACAATATATGAACACAACAAATACGAATATTAATGGGTTTTTAAATATTTTGTTAATATTTTCCTATACCAAAATTACCGAGAGTTGCTGAATATATCTACCCTTAAAATAATCAAATACTTGTAAAAAGTATACATTAGCTTTCCACAAAAAATTCCCGAAAACCACGTTTTTTCGCCTGAACCCTTAATATTTTGGTGGGCCTTATTATCTGTTCTGTCAGTTTCTCATTGCCGAGGTTATACGTTAAGAGCGCACTTCACAAAATCATCAATTTTCTGGAAATATATTGCCAACACATATACTTATACCTACCTACAGTTGTACAGTAATTGGATAACGAGTACTCCCAATACAAAGCCAAGAAACCGCCGTAATTATAATAAAAATTTCGCATGTAATAAAAGCAATAAATTACACTATCACTACTATAGATTGACCTGCCAAGTTTAAATGACAGGTGGGCTTTATTACCCGCACTGACCTTAGTACAAGAAGCTCTACGCACGAAGCTCGTTAATTATGAGGAACGTTAACGTCGTCCACCTGACCCAGTCCTCGGCTCAATTTTAATTTCAAATTCAAAGCAAACGGAGGTACCTAACCATGCATCATAGCCAGTCATCCTTCCGATATCTTCGCCTCTATTGATACAACGTGATCGTCGAGAAACTCCTGACTAATTCCCATCCCGTGAACGTCTAACCCGCCGACTCACTACATCCAAAACACACGCTGCTAACACGATTAATATTCCCCGTTTGACTAACTAATACCTCCTTCGAACGATCGTCCACCTAAAACTCTTGAGAAACCTTCGATCGGGACTAGCTCCTCCCGGCAGCAGCGCTCTCAAAACGCTCGATTACTTTCCTAGCCGCGGCTCGATTTAATTTAGAAATACCTCCGCGATTACACGCTCCAACACAAACCCGTGACGCCCCGTCTCTCTGACAAAAACGCGGAAATCGACTGGACCGCGCAAGAAGCATTCGTACGATTTTCATCGCATGATAAAAGAGTCCCCTTCGCGCGGATCGGTCAGGAGCCCCGTGGAATCGGAAGTGTTCACTGTAAAAACCGGCGGATATATCGCGAATAATGAATAAGACAGAAAGAAAAGTGAACGGCGCGAGGGATCGCGCCGCGGCGAGCACGGTTTCGATTTTTAACACGAGAAATCCCAGTTCGAATCTGCAACCTCTTTTTTTCCTCGCGAAACTTGTGTTTTAACGGTTTAATAGATTCAGCAAATGTACAGCGGTTTTTTGCTGTCCGGCTTCCAGCATTCGGTAACGAAATGCCTGCGATTAAAGATCTGGGGGATAGAAATCGATATGGAATCGGGAATTACACGGCGATTTCGACGACAGTTTAATGAATTCTAGAAACAATCACGGTTTAAACAGACAGCGAAAACCTTGTGTCTTTAATCCCGCCACTCGAATATTAAATAAGGTAGTTGACCCAGTCGTCGATCGGTACCCAGTCGTCGATCATTTGAATTAATATTGAGATTTTATAAGGTTTTTGAAGAATATTGTGTAAAGGACAAAATTGCAAGTTAATATTAAAAGTCTTTACCTACATATGAGTCAGTCAGAGCAAGAACGGACTAACCCACATTTTTTTCGAAATTGAATTAGTAGCAATAACGTATTCTAATAGGCTCTACTAACCATATAAAATAGGGAAAAAAAAATTTTAAATGTGGTTTGGTCCGTTCTTGCTCTGACTGCCTCATATATCATTATTTATTATTTAAATCCACAGTTGCCGCGTAATTATGTCGTTTGCTTCCGAGTGCTTGGTCTAGTTTGTTATCTTTTTTCATTATTTTCTATTTTTTCTGTAAATGTCTCTGTTTTCTGTGTAAAATTCTATATTACGTTATTTTATTTGTTAGTATTCTCAATTATTTTTTCTATATTATTTTAATTTATGTCTGTGATATTAATCTACTTAAACGTTCATATGTATTCATATTGTATACTAAAGGGTTTTCCCGTTGATAATAATAATAATAATAATAATAATAATAATAATCACAATGTTGTTCAAAAACCTTATAAAATCTCAATATTTAAGTGACTAGGCCTAAACCGATCGGCGACTGGGTCAACTACCTTATCTTCGGCAAAAGGATCTGCTCGATGTCATCGCTGTGCTCGATTAAACGACGCAGCGGCGGCTTTGATGCGCGAAACGATCGAGAGACTCGAACGCGCGCGCGCGAAGCTAATCGGTGACTCGAGCGCGTGGACAAGAAACGACGCGCCGTTATCCAAGAATCCATAAATAATTGGGGCTGTTGCGTGCGACTTTTATCGTCGCTCTAACTCATACACTATAGAGCGTCGTTTTACACAGTTTACGGCGTGGCGAAAGAAAGGAGGACCGCGCGGACGTCTGGCACGATTGGCTAGCAGCGAAAGCGCACGTGTCTCCGTGGAAGTTAGCGACAATGGGCCGGAGGATGGCTCGCAACAGGCGACCCACTATCTTTGGAGTATAGTGAATCAGCCGCCGTAAAATAGCCGCGTGCAAGCATTTTAATGGCCCGTAAGCCGCTATCCGAGGGGATCAACCGCGGCGTTTAGCATGCATCAACTAGCGTAAAGCGTACAGCGCATCCTACGTGCCAGTAGCTCTTGCTCCTTACGAGAGAGCGAAACGGTAAATGAAATCATTAAGGTGCGCTGACCCGTGTATCGTGTCGCATTATCAGAGAGACGGACGCGGGGCCTCGTTATCGTGCCTCGTCTAAACAATTCCGCCCTGCAAAAGTTCCGACGAGCTTTTCCATTTGCAGAAGCAGATTTCGATGTAGCCGGGGGAATCGGCCGGGAGGTTGGAATAGTTTCCAAGGCGAACATGGGCCTCGCGAGTTCCCGAAGCAACGTTCAGATAACACCGCGTTTCCTCAGATACTGGAGATTCTATCTAACAAAGCGGGGAGCACGTGACCCGAGTGCCTGTTAGATACCAAATTACACGGTTCTCCGCATCGCTCATTGCGAAACGGCTGGTTGTGCAAGCAGGTGCACTTCGATCCACCTATTTAGCGATCCCTTCCAACGAGAAACACGTACCTTCGCCTAGCCAAGACGTTTGCTCTCCCGCGGCTCGGAGAAACACTGGAATCAGGAAGCTGAGGTATCGAGTGTATAGGCAACTCGAGCAGCCGGCGCAACCGAAATGCTCAATTATCTAAGGCACGATGTAACGCGGGAGCGTAACAGGGCACGCAACACGGGTCGGCGACAAAGATGGTAATGGGGAAAACTCGCCGTAAATAGTACTCATTATCAACTGGTTAAATGTATATTCCGAATTCAGGATCCCAGCGGCGATATTGTAGGATCACGGAAAAAAGGGAAGTCGCCTAAGCGGGACTCGAACCCGCGATCTCTGGATTTGCGCGCTGGCCAGCCGCCTTAGCCACCTCGGCTACCGCCGACTCCCCGAGATGTTATTGTTCCGTGCCCTCTCTTAATGGTGGGGGTTCCTGATTCCACAATATTCGTTTGGGCATGGCTGCTCGGATCAAGGAGAGAGAAAAGAGCAATGCCACGCGGGCGAGAGAACCTTTCGCTGACGATTCGGATTTGCAAACTGGTAATCTTTTAGGGGCGCTCCCCGCGTTTGCTATATGCTGGAGCGGACTGGAAATGATTGCCAGAAAATTGTATCCATTGGGAGGAAAACGGTACGGAGATGGGGGATTGCGCAAGGAGCTTGGGAGCAGAGATGGATTTGGAAATTTGGAGCTCGTTGGCTGATGAGTGTCTGTCACCTTTTGCGCGAGGTATCATCAAATATTTTAAGGATGTATCGGATGCATTTTTGAAATGGTACCAAGTTGATGAAAATTTGTGGGATTGTTCTTTTTAATCTTCCTGGTGTGCTTAAAAAATTTTAAACGAATTCACTAAACGGTTTCTGAGTTATAATGATTATAATTTTCACTGATTTTACACGTACTATTATGGAAAGAGACGATCTTGACAGATAGAACCGCTGAAAAAATGTTGAAAAAATGGTACCAATGGTTTCAATTTTTTTGTACATGTTGTATATGGATAGATGAAAATATCTGATGAGTTTCAATTGTTTTCACCGCCGTTTTAAAGAAATAAATTATAACTAGATAATTGTGAATTCAGGGCAATTTTCACTGCCAAAAGTGCAACAAATAATACTTGAAATGGCATTTGTAAAGTGAACAATACTTTTTCAGGAGTAGAAATAAGACTTCAACTGTCGTTCGAGTTCCTTACATCTATGTAGATTTACTATGCGTAGATCTTCAAGTATTTCAAATTTCATATACTTTTGTCTAATATTCTGCCCTCTTTAGTCATAATGTCCTATCTGGCATTTTGAAACAACCGAGAAAACTGAAGTTTTATTATTTACTTTGTACCGTCCTTATTTCCCTTCATTCAAATTAAAACATGTTGTCACTATTTGGTAACAGCCTAATATATTTTTTGTAATAGGTATACCGGTAGGTAATGTGTTATTAAAGTACCAATTAATTAATTGCTTTATGTAGGAAATTGTAACCAATTGGAAAAAAGTTAGGTTAAATATATTAGAGTGTTTATAAATCTTTACGAAGCACGTAGAATTTTTTAACTTTACTTAAAAGGTAAAAGACGTGTGGAACTTCAAATATTTCAACATATCTCAAAAAATGAAAAATAGCTAGATAGGACGGTGTAACTAAGGAGAATTTAAAAGAGACGAGACCATTTCAGAATTAAAAGTAAAAATCCAAATTTTTCAAAACTTTCTAGATATCTCGAGTGCCAAACAATTTACGACAAAATCACCTATAATCAAATCATACCTATATACTAATTTTTCTTATTGTCTTACGAATCGATAAAAAGAAAAACACTGGAAACAGTGCAACAACTCCAGAGATATAAGCAAAATAATACTCCAAGTTATGCTAACCCATCTGTGCCTGTACCGAAAAGAAATGATAGCGCGACCTCTGAGGGTTAATTCAATATCACAACTCACCTACGAATCATGCTAATTCGCTATATGAAAAAAAAATGAATTCTTCTTAAACCGCCCAATTTCTTTCACTCACAAATCCACCCCTATATAACAGAAATCAAATTTCGATCTAAATCAAGCGAGAAGAGCAAAAGAAAACATCACCGACATCTCCAAATTTAAGATAAAAAATTTAGTAACACATAAGTGCACCGTTTTCCTATCCGTTACATTATAAATTGAATCACTTTGCTCGGCGTAAGATCGCCGATAAGCGAATGCGTCCTCCTCAAGCGGTGCCCGCAGTTTAATTGAATTACTTTGATACCGACTACTCAGAAATCTGTCACCGTCATTGCTCAGCGATAGCGCGTAAATTATAATTCACGCCCAAGGCTGGGTCGTCTATTATCGCCTCACAGCTGTTCGAACGGTTCCTACACGGACGTCGTAACGTAGTACATCGGCATCAGCTGAGCATGTGATTTATTAATACAGTAGTACGATTCGATGGGGTCTGTAATTGGTATTAATAGAAGACCTCGGTGTTTATTTTATTCATTAGTTTCCGTGCCGGGCGAATGTACAGGAGCGCGATGCGTGCGAACGAGTGCTGCTTTTAATTAACGCATCGTGATAAGACGCTCCCGACTCGCTGGTATCGCGGCAGCTCAATCGCTTACAACCATCGCATCGCGTGGATCCTTTTGCCGTGCCAAGTGACGTCTGATATCGTTTCATACGCGCCTTGTCGCGCCGATCGACCGAGCCGTATAGACAGCGCAACGAGAAGAAGACTGCTTCATAAAATAACATTTAGCGGCTCTAGATCCTCGGTGATCTTAAGAGAGAAAGGGTGGTGCCACGACACCAAACGCGGCGAGCATTTTACAACAAGGAGCGCGTAAGGTAGATAAAGGGAACTTTCTAAAAAAGATTCACCGGTTACAATTCGCTTTCGCTAATTAGACCCACTTCCGTCGTCGTTTATTGCTACGGGATTAATAAGCCGGATGATTAACGATTGACACGGAACGTATCTCTTAAACAGATGTTAACTCGTTTTATGCTCGACTAATTCCGCTAATTGTAAGTAAATCCTTGAGCTGAGTTGGTGAATTTGTGTCCATTTGCAACGCGTTCTCTTTCTCCGGCGCGTATTAATATCGAAATTAAGTGTCGGCTTGTTTCCCCTCCGTTCAAGATGAGTTACAAATGCATGCATGCGATTTATGATCCCCGGCGCGAGCGAGATCGTTCATCGCCTTTATGCTGACTCGCGTAACTCGGTAGTAAGCGTCGACACTTGTTAGTACAGACGCCGTAATTAGAAAACGAGTGCTAATTGTCAGTATAACCCATCCCGACATATTGAACTCGGATGTTATTATCGTGAGCGTTAGGTATGGTAGCTTAAGAGGTTCTCCTAGTTTGGCGCTGTGAAAATATGGCAAAGGGGGAATTTTTTAAAAGGAAAGTATTGAGTATTATAATTCCAGGTGTTGTACGTTTATTAATTGGCGGTCCAAGAGTGTGCTCGAATTTTTTTATACAATGTTAGTAATTTTGGTGGAAGTGGTAGTAGAAAGAGGAAGCACGACAGACAACCTGTTTTTTCAAACCCCTCTTACTACCACCACTGTAACTTTGAAGAAAGTTATTATTATTGTAATAAAAAAATTGAACACATTCTTCGAACGTTCATTAATGAACGTGCAAAGTGTGGAATTATTATACCTAATATTTTTTGTTTAAAAAATTCCTCAATATTTGTATGTTTTTCATAGAACACTTTAAGGGGGCATGCCTAGTTGGCAGGCGATAAAATTCGTGATTTTCAGGAATTTTTTGTGGAAAATCTAATGTATATTTTTTACAACTATTTGCTTATTTTAAAATTACATATATTCAGCAACTCTCAGTAATTTTGTTATAAGGAAATATTAAAAAGTGAACGAATAACAGCCTCTCTCCCGGAAACTATTTTTTTAGCGGTGAAAAGTGAAGAAGATTCTGTTAGTATATGAGTTTATCTAGTTCGTGACCGAAGGATTTTTGTTTTTAATGCAAACTCTATTTTTAATTTAGAAAAACAAACAGTTCAAATTTCAAACATCAAAAAATCATGATTTTGCGTTAAACGGCCGCCATTTACTCTGAAATCATTTTTTGAAGAATCCTTCGTTCACGAACGAGATAAACTCATATATTAACAGAATCTTCTTCACCTTCATATTTCAGTTGATCCGGCTGGAAGAAATAAATTGTGCTCACCGCGGAGCGCCATTATAAAAACAGCTTCCGCGAGAATGACTGTTATTCCTTCATTATTTAATATTTTCCTATAACAAAATTCCTGAGGGTTGCCGAATATACATACTTCTAAAATAAGAAAATAGTTTTAAGAAACATACATCACATTTTTCACAAAAAATTCCCGAAAATGACATTCCATTTCGTTTGCCAACTAGGGTAAAGGACCCAATTACTGACACCTAACCATTTACTGTCACCTTAAGCTATTTTACTTAAAATAACGAATAAATAAACTATAGTATGTAATCTATAGTATAGATCATAGGTTGAATTACATAATTATTTTTGTTTATGACTTTACAACGTTTATTTATTCGTTATTTTAAGTAAAATAGCTTAAGGTGATAGCAATTGGTTAGGTGTCAGTAATTGGGGCTTTTACCCTAGCTTAACTCATAGCTCGAGCTATGGCGCAGTTATTTGAATTACAAGGCTGGTCTGCAGGTAGTATATTAGGGGTCACTGTAAACGATAAATCAGACGTTGTAAGAAGTGCACCACCGACCTGTAAATAGGGGCTAGCAGCCGAGAGGACCAAACGATGGGCCAGGAACCTTTGACCACCAGGACAGCAGAGAGCGACGTCGGCGAACTTTTGGGACAGCATAGCCTCCTTGAAGAACTCCCCGACATCCGGTGCCCTCCCAGAGACGCGAATCACTTCTCCCATCATGCTCCAATTCGTGTACAATAAACTACGCACTATTCACAATGCTCCTCGCTCATTGGCAAATATATGTCCAGAATTATGGCCACTGGTATCTATCTTCCCTCCACGGTACTTCTTTTACAGGAACAAGGCGTTGTCTTCCGCGAGATAAATCCCCAGGTCAAGCCTCTCCAGTCTCATTTCGTTCGTTCCCGTTGCACTTTAAGCACACCAATCACCATTACGCGTCCAGCGTGGTGGAAATGATCCGTGTCGGTCTATCGAAGCCACTCCGCGTGCGTCGTTACAAATAGAAATTAATTATCCGAGAAACAATCCCAGCCTCAGCGCCCGACATAGCCAGGCCGCTACAAGAGAGAAAGAAACGGTCAGAGCAGAAATTCCAACGGCGGTTCCAAGAGCTTCTTAAAGGAGAGCCCAAAGTGACCTCGATACCCAGCAGCTTTTCAGAAATTTTCTACACTGTTGGTATTTTAACCGATTAATCTCCCGTGTAATTCCTCTTTTCTCGAGCACGTGAAAAAATCCGTCTTTCTTACGAAGCAGACTTTCTAGCCGGCCAGCTAAAGTTTCTCCTTCTTTTTTTCTCCACCGAGAACTTCAACTTCGAGCGAAAATTTATCATAATTCTATACTTTGGTAATTATCTCGGCGGATTTTCAGATTCCCGCCTTTCGCCTAACAAACGTCCGCCGAGCATTCCGCGAAATATCAAGTATTTAAAAAAATAATTGAGACAATTTTAAAATTAATTAAAGGAATTTTCCTAATGTCAGGTGTTTAAAGTTTTTCTCAAGTAAGAAGAAATATATTAAATCAATTCCCTTAACTGTGCACACGCGGCTGGAACGTGTCGAAACCTAATTGTTGTTTTTTCTATCCCCGCTACGGTTCACGCGGAATAACGGCCCGGTGGCGTTTCAAATATCTCAGACATAGCTAATGTTCTTCGGTATTAGTTGCCACCCGGCATTAAGGGAACTCCCACTATGAGTTATTGCTAATTGACTACAGAAAAAAGTGAATTGTCTCTAAAATTATCTCAAACGTCTGTGCTTAAACATTTCCAATTTTTCCGCCCCCAGTAATTACAATAGAATTTACGTAGATACTCTCTGACGCGACGCTATCAATTCGCGAGGAAGCAGACTGGCCTTTCGTCTCTTCGAGGCTAGCCGGAACGTAAGATTAACAAAACCGCGGTTATCACGGTTTACCAGGACAGTTTTCTCGAATCGAGCACAGGTCGCGGCTGATGGCATTGTACTGTGAAATTGCTTCGTGGCCGAGCAATTGATACCCTGCGAGATAACACCCCTGACCGAAACCAGCGGCGCGCACTAACGATCTGTCATACGCGTGGTTGAGCAAAGTTATTCGGTTGCGATTTTAATAGTCGCAGCGCTACCTCGATATACAATTCCTCCCGATTAAAAATGTGTGCTTGTTGTGACCACATGGTACGGGGCATTGGAACGAGCGGCGAAGCTGTGCCAGTTGTTCTGTTTTTTTTTAAAGAATAAACTCGCCGCGATGTAGATAAGAGCGAGGTACTGAATTACATCGCGCAAGATTTCTTGCGGCTTTGATACAAGAACGTTTCATTATCATAATGGAGAAACTTTGCGCCAGTGAATCACCGGGCCACAAGCAGGAAGAGGGACTCCGCTCGTGTTAAATCGTTAGTAGGACATGAAAAGATATTAACGAGCTTTCCTCGATCTTCTGAGATGTTTATATTCCCCGATCTTGTCTCGTTAACCTTGCGAATGCCTGCCCGGTCAATTCTTTCCTAACGCCTCGACGATATACGCGCCGCTAGCGTAAAAACGATTTATTGTTCGCGAAACGGCTCGTTAATCCTGCTGTCGCCCGTGGCTTTCGAGACGCTGCGAGATCGTGGGGGTTTTCGACAAGATTTACCAACTATTCCAACGACTGCTCAGGTTCCCCGCTCGCGCCTCTGTGGAAGAACGCACAATTAGCCTTGATAGCCCGGTTAATTACTATCGGGACAAGAGCGCTGGCCTCCGCCGGTGCCAGTGGAAAGCGGAACTAATGCATTTACATTTGTTTAATCTCTGGAATTGAAACAATGCCCGGCAACAATGTTTCATTCCGCGAGCTTTTATCTCCGCCGTGCTCGGAAGAATGCTACCCACTCGCGGGAAGATAACGCGATGAAAGATGCTGCGGTCGATTAAAAGGGAATTCGAACGATTTTAATTAGCGATCGACCCTAACAGTTACCCATCTTTTATTCATCGAGCTCCGTACCCGCGTCCAAGCCACTCGACCCGACGCGCGCCGTGCTAAATACGCTTAAAAATCACAGCTGCCGATGACGAATGAGGCGTAATGATGTTAACAGCCTCCCGTAATATAATTCAACAACAGCCAAACGTAATCGGTAGCTCCTCTGTCAGAGTAACGGCCCGCGCTTTGCCCGTTAGACACGGCGCGGTGCTTTTGCCAGCCACAATGCCCGATAAACACACCGACCAACCTTTAAAACCTTCCTCGATCCCGAGATAACAGAAAAGGAACTTCTACTAGTGCTCAACGCGTACATGGCTCGCGAGGCGATTCTATAAAACGCGAATCCGCGTCGCGTGTACACCTGTCGGTCGCTGATAAATTGTGCATTATGCTCGGTTCCCACGCGAAACAATCTTAATTATTACCTAAGCAATAGTAACATTGAGAGACAAGGATGCTAGGATGCTAATATTAATTAAAATTGGATATGACAGTGGACCCGAGTTTACTTGACTCCCGCTTAATTAGATCAAATCTAAGGCAAGTAGGATTAAGCTCAAGTTCGATTAAGTCACCGTGACATTTGGGTATCTTGTGTTATAATAAAATACTAAAACACGATTTCAACTAGAGACAGGCTGGGTCTATCTAGCTAGCAATGTGTAACTGTGATCGCACTGTTTAAGGTAGATACTCGCGAACTGCATTCACTCACTTTTTATCGCTGGCACAAATGGCGCGTTGGGATCTTATCGACGAAAAAATCCGTTGCGAGATCGCTCTCACCTATCGGCACGATTTCCACACCGTCCGAAACGCTCTACGGTCTTCACTAAACTGATCGTGACCCGCCGCGCACGCCTCATTCCCGCGAATTACCGCCTCGATTTACACCAATGCATGAATGACTTGCCAGCGTTCGAATCGCAAACAGTCCCCGAAGCCCGTGTATTATTACCTAAACGCCGCGTTAAAATAGAAGTGTCCCCGAGTTTAAAAAGGGAAGTGAATTTCGTGTTTACGTTCGTCGTAAATCCCCGAGCAATGCCCGCGTACATCGGAACAGTCTTTCTCCTACTCTACTTTTTCCGCCGCGCTCTTTCCCTCGCACGCTTCCCGACGCAACCGCTCGCCGTCGCTCGAAATCCATCGGAGTTGCACAACTTTCGGAAACTCGCGGAGCGTTTCGCCGCGATCATCGATACATTTACCGGTTTTATCCACTCCGCCGTTCTAGTTCGCAGGATATTTATCGCGACGCATCACTCCGCCTCGGAACATTCACTTTCCTCCGTCCCGGCTCGCCCCATCCTTTTTACGCGCGATTGCTTCGATCAGAGTATCCGGGTCCCGATCGAAAAAGATTTCATTCCCCGTCGGCTGTTAAAGCGAATCCTCGGACGTTTTCCCTGCTGGGTAAAGGGTCGGCTTCGGCGGCTTCGAGCGATGTAAACAATGCTCGGGGAATGGGGGAGATGAGTGGACGGGTGAACTAACCGTGAAGAGCGCGTGTACCAAGGTCGGCTGAGTACTGTCCCGCGTTAGGAGAACCGTGAAAATCCGGCATCGTAAGCTAAGGTTGCGTGCAGTGGAACGAGAGCTCGGCTGGGGAGAACTCGCAGGATTGTCTGTGGGATGAGAAGTGGTTACGGGAAGCCCGTCGCTGGACAACTCAGCAGGGCGACTGCCACCTGAAATCCTCAGCTGAGCAGAGACCACCTCTGCTCCTTGCAGTCTCTCAACGGAGAGAGAACTCGAACGAACTCCTCCCATATCGGTGCTCTACTCCCCCCACGAGCCTCGCGCTTGCCATCGTGGGCACACGATTCACCGGCTACTGCACGCGGACGCGGCAAGCCGATCGTTAGAAGAAACAGCGCGGCTGCTATTGTTAATCGGGCGTATCCGCTGAAAAACGTTTCGTGCGATTGTAGCGAGCGGCTATTAAAACGGGAGAGGAGAGGATGTAGGCGCTGCTATTAATAAATAATTGAGTTTCAAAGTAGCTTTTGACGGAGGAGGAGTTAGTTAATGTTTAATTGTTGAAGTGTCTTATGTCCTGGGAAACACGGAGGGCAGGATTCTTGTAATGTTAGGAGCAAAGGACGGTCCACTTTATAAGAGTTGATAATTCAGACGTAAACGACGTAAAAGGTTTGTGGGCCACGTTTGCCTGGTCCGGGCACGTGGTCGACGCTAAACCCATTAGCATGGAGGGAGATCGTTTTCCAGGCTGTTTAGCGAGTAAATACGAGACCGTGCCGGTTCCCGTTTTACCCACATATCAACCCTTCGCGTTAATCTGTTCGCGTCAAATTATCGCAATTTCTTTGTACTGACGCACCGATCGATGAGCGTGACTTTCTAATTACCGTGTCGCGCGACACGGCGTGCAAAAAGCTGAGATACTATTTGCCGCTAGCGCCCCCTTTTTCTCCACAGACTTCCACTAGATCGCGTTGCAATTTACTCTCTAATTATAGACGCAAGAAACGTCGCGAAAAAATCGGTCACCATTAGAGTATAAAAAATAGAATCGATGTAGTTATCCTCTAAGTTGGTGCAACTTCGGACGTCGAGCTTTCACCCTTTCGCCGCAGTCGTTTGTCTGGCTCGGCTCCCTTTTCTTCCGCGACGGTTCATCGTTTCGGGGCGGCGGATTTTCGTAGGATAGGCATTTATAAAAACGCACGATAGGGGGAAAGTGTGTATCTCGAGACGAAGGGAATTCTGTGATCGGTAAATATGAATCACGCTGGGTCGGATGTAAAGGTGAAGGCGTGGGCACCCTCGGTTCCTTGCAAGATACCCGACAATATCGTCTCCTCGGAGTTCGCCTCGATGAAAGTGTTCGTCCCGTCTTACGAGAGGTATGCTGTCTTTCGCGTTATCTCCGATCGAATCGGTTTTGTCTGTGATTAATGAGCCGTGGTAAAAAATGATGAGTAGAGAGAGACGCCCTTGCATAGAGCAGTTGCTAACCAACGAGTACCAACGCATCTGGTGGCAGGAGAAGGAAGTATGGGACAAAAGGAACAGCACCAAGATTCCTACTAAAAAATTATTACAACGCATGGTAAGAAAGAGCCGTAGAGGGTAATTGAACTTTCCTGCCATAATCACAATGAATTCTGCATTCCGTTTCTTTTACCTTTCTCCGGTGGTGAATGATTGTATCTTATTTCTACACTCATTGAATATCGCTGGAACTCGTAAACGATAAGGAACGAGCATCGTAAACGTTTAGTAGGATACGTTACAATTAATGTTGCTTAAAGAAAGTAACCATCACTTCTCGTGATCGCTCCTCGAGCAAAAACGAACGGACATTTCCTTTGAACATCCATTCACCACTCGGTGCTTCTTAGTTCGTTTAAAGTTTCAGTTTCAAAGATTACTTTTCATTGTTTACTTCGCTTTCGAAAGTTATTTCTTTACGAACGATGAGAGCGACGGTTCCGTGGCAAAGTAGAAATAGTGGTGCTCTAGGGAGTGATCGGTATAACCGCAGCCATTTGTCACGATTTGGGGCAAAACCGGAAATAAACATAACCTAACCGTTCACTCTGTCTCTTTCTATCAGTATTTCTCTTTCTTTTTTACAATTTCTTTCTCTGTCTACTTCCGCTTTTCCTCCAAACCTCGGCAACCAATCAGCGACGATACACGTTGTTCCGATCACTCTCTAGAGGATCACTAAGTAGAAAAATCACGCAGCACCCCCTACTGTCAAACGATCGCGTTATCCAAACGCGAATCAGAATAATTCCTATTTACCGTATGAACCGGAATATTGTTCGTTACAGATAATTCGAAGGAAGCCCACAACGACACCTGTCATGGATATGACAAAGAAGATTAAAAAAACAAGGAAAAAGAAGGTCCCGAAAGCGGTGGACAAGGAGGAGAAACAAGCAGACGAACCGATCGAAGGAGAAACTACGAAAGAGAAGGAGGACGACAAAGATAAAGAAACAGCGTGACTCGTAAAAAAAATATAACATTTTCAGGCTCGTGATCCCAGATTAACGTCTACGAACTTCAATACCTTTCTCGAAACACAAATGTTTCGACACCAGGCAGAATGCACACCTGACTAAACGTTCGAGCTTACGTTCTACCAGTTCCTCCGGCCCGGCCTCGAAATTTTCAGTTCGATAATTACATGTCACTTTTTATAGACGCGTTGCATGCGCCGGGCTTTGAGAAAGTGAAATAAAAGGCTGCTGACTTATCTCGATTGGATCGTAACGAACTGGGCGAGACCAAAATTTAGATACTCGCAATTAGTGGTGGCAATTGGATGCAAGAAATAAACGTCCTCTTTTTCCTTTAAATCGCTGCCTATATGGAAGTGAGAATTTCGCCTTTCTATCTCCCCGCTCGCGTCGCGGAAACGTATCCACTGGATAGGATGCTTTATCACAACAATCGATGCCCGGCGATCATCTGTACGCGCGAGAATGATCCGAAGCCGTAACCGCGTCTAAGGTGGACGTTAAGAATAATGCGCGTGTTTGCAGTGGCAATGTGTAACGGGCGTGTGCCACTGGATATCCACGCGAGATGTTTATGTAATTTTGAGTGATTTTTTTTTGTCAATTATGCGGACTTTCTAATACTGTTACTCACCAGCCCCGTTATATTATGGACAGATTACGCGAGGTGGGCGCCGCACACAGTTGCACTTTGTGGAAAGACGAAAGTGGAAAATGCTGATGCAACGTGCAACGATAGTTGAGTTTGATTTCCACGGCATGTGGTATGAATTTTTCAAGAGGGATGGGGAATGCTGTCGCGCGTTCTGCGCCTTCATCTAAGTATTTATTCTCGTAACGATTCGTCAATTTGTTGCGTTCCTTCTATTTTTTTTCTCAGCCAACGATACGAAAGAGCCTATTAACTTGAATTATCCTTCCGAATGCACCTTTCTCAATCGAAGTGTTTTTAGACCGCCCGTCTATTTTAGGCTCCTTAACCGTTGTTTACATAACGAAAATCTATGCTATCGTTTTTGCACGGGTGTTAACTACAGAGATCGACTAAGTAATTGAGCTTTTCTTTTTTACTTTAGAGCAGTAAAAGTAACGTGTACGATCGTTTAGAGTACAAGCAATCATTTTAACGTCAACAGATGGATTGCAAACACGTTGGACGCTTTTACATCTTGTTTAGATTTTTTTTCTAACTTATATCGGGCTAGTGATTTTCTTTTGGTGTAAGAGGTTATGTAAATCCTTTGGATAATTTTATATTTTATATATTGACGATCATTTACTTTTGCACAATTTTTCTGCGTTATTCGTTTATCAATAGTTTAAGAGCCCAGAACTCGTCCAAGGCGAACCACACGCCTCTATATCTATCAATTAACTTTGATATTTCAACTATAAAACGAAATGAAACAATCAACGTGATTGCATCATAACCTATTCTGCCGCGAAATCGATCGATAGTGACAGAAAAAAGGCCGACAAATGTTCCTCGTAAAGTACGAATCCATCATCGATCGTTAATACCGAGCATTTCGTGTATAATATCGATCGCAAAAACAGTATAAAACTTCCTATGAAGACACTTTTTGTGTTTGTCTCGTATCGAAACCGAGCTGCCGTGCAATTTCTAGGCGCAACTGCGTTTGACCATCGAAACGATCGATTACGGCTGCCGAAACGGAGAACAGAATATTTTTACGAGCCCCTTAAAACGCGGAACCCATTAGCGTATCGAAGGAAAGAGTTTTTGCAAATGGAAAAATATGTTTTTCGCAACGATTTTACTGTTGCGAGGATCGTGCGCTCGACGAGAGCGTGCAATGCTCTCCGACGAGAGAACCATTAATTGTGCTGGATTAAGAGATAACAGATTGCAGTTTACAACTCTGCTCGAATGTTACAAATCTATCTTTAGTCGAATCGAGTTCCGGTACGGAAAAAACAGCACAACTACGTACAACTTCATTCGATACCCTTCGGATATAGTGTTACATTCGCGCTAGGCGATATTCCGTTTCTACCATTCCGTTGCAAAACTACCTGGGTGTTTCATTACGGTTACCCTGCCGCGTTAAGTAACACCTATCGTCAATTATTTCCTATAGATCCTTCGACCCACTCCACTGCACGAGAGACTAACCAAATACCACCCCTCGTCGCTTGCCACGTTCGCGAACGCACAGAATTGATATCGATACCATAAAAGTGGCAGAGTAAAGTAGAATTATCTCGAAAGGAGGAATAAACTTGCAATAAAAATTTACAGACCTTTACACTGCAGTTACTGCACATCAAAACGATACTTGAAGGAACGAGCGCGATACGAAATCTCGTAGCACAGTGTCGATATTACGCCGACTCACCGATAGGTGGCTTTGACCAACAGCCGGTTCTTGCAAGTCCTGTAACGGCGGTGGCTAAATTCCTCGAAACCCGTTAAACGTTAATTTTTCATCCAAAAAATGTTCAAATTCCATTTATAATTAAAACACGAAATAAAGATTTAAACTGCGATTTCAATCCTCCGTCTTCGATAACGTTATATACCTAATTAAACGATCGACTCGCGCGAAACGGTATCAAATTGAAAGAGCGAAAGCATTCCGAGCGTTTGCCGGCTGAAATATCTGGGACGCGTAGATATTATTTAACAAAACGACTCGTTAGAATCGAATAACGCGAGTGTATTTTAAACGGCAAAGTAACCGTGAAATAATATAGCTTCCGCAACAGTGCTGCCGCCTAACAGCGCAGCGCCGCGTAAGTCATCGTCGCCTCCATTTTAGCTTGTCGAAGCTGATTTTAGTCGTTACGTTACGTGTGATCGGTTACGGGTTCGATAACGTATAATTTCGCTCGTGACTATGTTTTAAAACGCTTCCGCTTTGGACTGATCCGTGGTAATGCAAAACGCGTTTACGGCGGTGAAACGTTAAGTGTAAAATTCTTTAAGCAATTCTAATTTTTTCCTCGGCATGTCAGAAGGCGAGGCTACGGCGTCGCAGAAGAAACAGCAGCCATTTCAGCAACAGCCTCAGCTTGGAGTAGGCTCAATGGCGAATATGGCATGGCAATATCCTTCGCCAAACAATATGCACAATATGTTTCCTCCATATCCGGGGTAAAGTTCTCCCATTCATTTCGACGTACTCGCGAAAGCCAAAGAGAGATCTTGTCGTGCGACAAAAATCGAGTGACTCATGCGGCGCGTTCCGATCGAAAGGACGATGTGGGTGTACCACGGGCGACGGAAATAGACGTATAACGTTCGGCGATTTCGCTCGGATACCCATGTTTCGGTTCAATTTCGAACCGACGCAAACGTATTCCACGTTACGATCGATCGATCGTCGAATGAAATAAAGACCGAAGCGTAAAAAAAAAAGAGTGGTCTATGTAGCGAAATATATGGATATATCTAACTAATGTTGACCCAGTTTTAGATTAACGCGCGTAGTGCAAGTGCGTTTGGAAAATTATAAACGCGCATCTTGACAAAATTGAATTTAGCTGTATTTGAAATGTGTTTGCAGATCCTAAGACCCATGTATGGCTCGGAGCAACAAGTTTAATTCTCTGTATGCTTTTCTTTTGCAGACAATTGTATGGACCTGGATATCAAGGTGTACCTCATCAAGGGCAAATATTTAATTATTATCATGCAATGATGCCTGGATATGGACAACCTTTTAATCCACAGCAGATACCACAGCAGCAGCAGCAACACCAGCAGCAGCAACAACAACAACAACAACCACAGCAGCAGCAACAACAACAACAACAGCAGGGCAACAATCAAGGAAAACAACTCCACCAACAACCACCTGTACCTGGGACACCAATGTCCTTGGACGACGATTCCGATCTTCCTCCGTTGCCACCCGGACCGCCGCCGTCCGTGCAGACGTCTCAACAGCACACCAATCAAGTGCAGCCGTTGATGCAACTACATTCAGGATACATGTACAATTCGTTCCCGTATAACACCTGGAACGGAATGCATGGCGATATGTCCCGTAAGTGTCCAATATTGTGGATATTCGTTGGATCCCCAGGCGTCGAAGCTTTTGTGCCTATAAAGAAACTTCTAACGTTCTTCTTCTCTGCTTTCAGAGTACAGCAACCAAGTTCGCTTTAATGTACAGAATAAGAAAAACGGCTTAGCGTTCGCTCCGTCCGGAAATAGCGGAGCCGCGAAGAAAAAACGTAAGCGGAACAAAAACTTAGCAGCTCAATTCAACAATAGCTTTCAGGCGAATAGTCCAACCACCAATTTCGTACCGGGTCCAAATCTCAAGACTGAACTACCACCCTTACCTCCTGCGCAGCGTGAAGTAGCAGCTCCTCCTCCGCCGAACGAAGAATCCCCCGCTCCTATTACACCTGTCACTACCACCATTAATACGACTAGTGCCGGTACCCCAGCGGTAGGTACTCCCTCCATCGTGACAGCCCCCAGTCCGGTGATAGATTGGCCTGATAGCTTGAAGAACTACGTGAACAGATGCTACGAAAAGTGCAAGACCGCAGTGGACAAGGATCAAGTCGAGATTATATTGAAAGGGAAGATCACGCGCGCGGCGAACGATGGCTCGCTATGGGTGAAGGACTGGGACCAAGAGCCTTTGCCCAGCATTCACAGCGAACGTATGACCATAACGATAAAGCCTAAAAAGCCGGCGTTAAAGTTGAATAATCTGGCGAACCCGCTGATGAATGCACAGGGAGGCTTGCGCAAGCCAGGTCTCTCCACTTCCCTCGGGGCTAGGCTTGGCGTGCGTCTCTCTGTGAATCATAAACGGTCGAGGTCGAGGACTAGGTCAAGATCAAGATCCAAGTCGAGATCTAGGTCGAGGTCCAGGTCGAGATCGAGGTCCAGGTCCAGATCCAAGTCAAGGTCGAGGTCGAGGTCGCGTTCGAACACACGTAGCCCGCCGTCATCCCGAAAGTACAGGCGTAGCACGTCCTCCTCGTCGAACGTTAGCGATCGGGAGCACGATTATAAGTTGTTAAAGCCGAAAAAGTCCGCTAAAAGCAAACAGAATCACGGCAGCAAGAAGGCGAAGAAGACTAAACAGATGAAATCACATTTCTATTCAGAATTTGGTTTAGCTACAGGCAACACTGAGGAGCTAGGGTCCAAGGAGAAATTGCAACAACGAGCCGCAAGATTCAACGATACTATTTCTAGGACAGTCAGCAATGATAAAGACGACTCGTCTGCAGATTTTGATTTTACCGGACTCCACATTGTCGGAATATGCAAGGATATAGAGAAGCCCTACTTGCGTTTGACATCTGTAAGATTCCCTTTCGTTGATCATCTCGCGGAATCATTGGAACCAGTGGCTTAACGTAATTCCTCTATGCTTGCGTGTTACAGGCTCCAGCTCCCTCCGCGGTACGACCGGTAAGTGTTCTCCAAAATTCTTTGGCACATGTCAAGAAGCGCTGGGTGGCTGATCAAGACTATAGATATGCTTGCGATCAACTTAAATCCATTCGTCAAGATCTTACCGTCCAAGGTGTAAGAGATGCATTTACAGTCCACGTGTATGAAACGCACGCCCGTGTAGCTTTAGAAAAAGGCGATCACGAGGAGTTCAATCAGTGTCAGACACAGTTAAGGATGCTGTATCAAGATGTCGGCGGAGACAATCGGTGTGAATTTGTCGCGTACCGGATATTGTATTATATATTCACAAAGAATACTCAAGGTAAGGAATCGAATTTATCGTCGGAGCAAATCTACAGATATCGAAATACGTTCGATGAATGGTAAAAAGGAGCGTTGTTGTTCGTGTTGCAGATTTATCAACAATTTTAGCAGCATTGTCGAGCGAAGACAAAAACGATGAGTGCATTAAACACGCGTTGAAAGTACGCTCGGCTTGGTGGCTGGGTAATTTCCATGCCTTTTTCAAATTATACACGTCTGCTCCGAGGATGGCGGCCTTCCTTATGGACTGGTTTGTCGCAAGAGAACGCAAGAATGCACTCAAGTGCATGATAAAGTCGTACGTACTAGATCCTTTGATGGTCATTTATTTACATTTCCTAGAATACTACCAACGTATCGTAAACCTCCGGTTAATACTTTGCATCCTACTTTTAGCAAAGTTGCAAAGCTTCGACCGAGTATCGAGCTGAAGTAATTTAAATATACGTTAGGAACACTAATTCAATTTAACATTACCAGATGCATTTAATTGACGGAATATTTTTTCTTTTTTTTTAATTAATTTTCACTAGTAAAGTAACTGGAATTTCTACAGTAGACTTCATCTATTGCTTGTTTATACAAACATTACAACAACGAATAAGTTAGCGATAGTATCGGATAGAATCTCCGTATTTGCAAGTTCGTTAAATGTCGGGCATCCTTCGATTTTACTGGAATATTATCATACAGGTTCGCGTCGTTGTGTGGATGGAGTGGAAGATTGTAAAGAATTTCTTTAACACTGATAATCATACATAGATTTCTGTTACAGGACATCGTAGCCGAAAAAAAAATGACTAGTTTTATATTTAGCATATTATTTACCATTGTTATATGTCACTTTCTTTTTTTATTTTCCATGTATTTGTCGTATAATTGTCTAACGATACATTTCTTCTGCTGTTTAGCTACCGGCAAAATTTGGCGGTTGATTTCGTCGTAGCAGAATTGGCCTTTGAATCGTTGGACAAGTTTTATGAATTTGTCAATGAATTCGGGTTGGTTTATGCTGATCCTGAACAACATCTAATCGATTGCAAGACAAGCAGTGCTTCTGTAGGTGCTTGGTAAAGCAACATCGCTCTAGTTTCTCGTGGAAGATGCATAACAAAGCCATTGTTCGTGCACACTCTTAAGCACAAGTCCCCTTGTGCGCGCGTGTGTCCATGCATAAGTTCTCGGTATATGCGTATGTGATTGTACATACATATGCATGTGCATATATCGCGATACACGTTGCCCTGTTACCGATGATTCTTCTTGCTATCCTCTCAATAATTGTTCTTCGTTGGTCGACGTCGATGGGGTCGAGCAACACTTCGTAAACGAAAGTCTCCTTTACGATATAACTTGTACATAACGTTCCAATCTCAGCCCACGCACAGTTTATATATACATACACATATATATATATATATATCCATATATATATCGCAAACGAAGAATCTTTCATGGGCTAACAGAAATTGTACAAAAGAGTAGGATGATCTAGTTCTGGGTCGTCCGTAACTACCTCAATGAAAGTCGGTATGAAACCGAACATCGTAGTGAATTATACAAAGAAACAAAAAGGAAAGGAGAAACGGATCATCTTTCGAAAAAGTCTCGCTTGGTCGAACTTCGAATTCTTCGATAACAGCCAGCCCTCCTTTCGTTAACGTATCGTTACCTGTTTTTTAATGTCGTGTCTGGTGGTCCTTTTTAAATATCGTCCACGATGGAAGCGAAATTTTTTAACCATTTGCCAGCCCTTTCGCCGGACAAGGATACCTGCGTCGTTACTTCATGGTGGAGTTTCGAGATCCTACGCCCACCGGATCTACGAACACGTCGCGTGTAAACGAAAGCGCAGTGATTTATCTCCATTTCGAGCGCGAAGAGTGATCAGAATCGATCGATTATACACGCACGGAAGAAGATAACGGCCCCGCTGGATGCGAGAGGCCTCCCCTACCCGATTATTCGACCGCTCCGCGGTGGAGAAATGGCTGACTTTGAAGGGAACTGGCATCACTCGGTAACCGCGTCCGCAAGGAAGAGAAAGAAGATACTCAAAGAGATCAGCGAGTTGTGCCTTTATTTGTGTATAAACGACGAAAGGCTTGGACTCTGAGGATGTATTCGACGTGACACGTGCTCAAGAATGCAACAGCTAGGAACTTTTTTCAACGGGACAATTCTCTAGTGGCGCCCAAATGCCATTCGCGTGTGATGAGTGATTATTTTTTATCTTTTTAAGTGTTCACCGCAGGACAAATATTCTTTCTCCCTCGATGGTTTATTATCGATTCTCGGTCACCGAGGATAAATGTCTACGCATGAAGCACACAGGGGTACAAGGTCATAATCGAGAGAAGAATAGACAATTCATTGTACGATCATATTTGAATATGGGTGTTGTGCATAATAAATTATTTAATTTTCGGATACTACCTTGCCTTTTTAATCCGTCGCACCCGGACTCCCAGATCAAAGTAAGAAAAAAAAAAGCATTGTGGCATCCTCCACTTCAGGGTTAATGATTTTAGACATAGCGCCCGGGCTGACCGCCCGTTTAATCGAAACCTCGATAATTATTCCTACGTTCGTTAGAAATGACTCTTTGCTTAATTTAATAATTTATTAGAAATACCTTGTGAAAGTCGTCGTTTATTTAGTATCGTTACTCGTCGGAAATTTGTAAACTGTATGTACCTTCGGTGTGAATAGGATAGTATTGCCGATCGTACACGTACAAATTCACTCTTCTCAACTGACACAAGTATCACGCTAAAAACCGCCGACGGGCATGGCTTCTGCACGTAACTAGTGAATAATAGATGTTCTGTTAACAGTGTTCAACGGATTTAGCACCAACAAGAATTTCCGGTTCTTGTCTGCGTGATCGGAACTAGCAGATATTAAATAACGACCGGACAGATGCGAATGCGTGTCGAGATGCTAAAAACTACCGAACGATACGTACCTACTAAAGCCTAGAGTACATAGCTATTCCACTGCTATTAACTTAAATAGTTAGAAACTCTCTTTCTAAAATTAATCACGTTAAAAATAATGCTGCAACAAAATTGTAACCATTAACATATCGTGGCGGCAGTTAATACGTAAATCCACTTCCCGCCATTGATGCACCTGCCGCGCATCAATGGCTAAAAATGACTTCGACTGGTAACTGAAAATCAAAATCTTTGGTTAAACTCTCTACCACATAACTAAATATCAAGAAATATAATTCCGCTCGCGTAACGCGTTATAAAAATCTCGTTGAAAAACTACGTAAAGATACATTCGACAAGACGAGAATTTGATTATGCAGTAGAGGATTAAAAAATACAACTGCCCAGAGAAAATTATATAAATGCCAAAAAACGATCGTTTCATTGAAGAGAAGAAGGAAGGTGTTCTTTTTCGCATTAACTAAAAAATATACTGACGATATACATACAATTTTCCTTGGGATGTGTGTGGTGGCTCGCAATACACAGCTGTTCGTTATATTGCGAATATGATGATCACAGAATTGTATCAAGCAACACAATGCTATTTCCATCGACGAGCTTTATGTAAATCGCTTTCAACGAGGTTTGTACTTAGGTCGAGGGAAATCTATACATACGACCGCTTGATACAAGCTTTACGAGGGACCGTTTTTTTTTTCTTTCCACTTGGTGCATTCTTTGTGCACGGATTCCTGGTAAAATTGTGCGAACTTACATAATCGGAGCTTCTACCCTAAAGAGGTTCGACGTTGTACAATAAAATCTGCTATTCACCTTCTTCCACCGTTCTCAGGGCATGTTCGTGTAAAATGGATTAAAATCGATTCGCATAGCGTCGTGTTGCGAGTTACAAAGCGTGTAAATAGCCTTGCGTACCGCGGCATTTCGAATTGCTCGATGCGCGGTGCCCAGAATTCTGGACGCTATCTTTTTCAAAAGACAGTGGAGCAGAATTCTTAGCGCGCGCGTTATTGGTTGACGTAGTACAATTATTACTTACATGTTACTCAAATGAAAAGAATGTTAACCGTATAGTGAAACGCAGTTCCATGAAAAGAAACGGGAGGGGTGGGAGGAGAGGGGGGATGGCTAATGACGTCGCACGACCAGCAATTTATACGGAGAGAGACACGAAACTGTTATACTGGGTAATGTTGCGTTTCAGAATATCCGCGCAAGGGCCTAAGACTCTCTCGAACCTTGCCCTATCGAGCTTTACACATTTCAAGGGACCCCGTGCCATGACAGTCGCCGCTCTTGGCCTATCTAATAGCAACGCTATTTCACCTGCAATCAAGTAACAATTTTATTGCTCGCTGACTGAACGGAGATGTACAAAGAACGCTGGCCGGCTCTTTCCCCGCTGTACCATCGGCATTGTGCGAGTGTACCGCTAACGGCTTCAGTCGCAAAATTATCAGAAACCTACCAAAGTAGTCGGACGGCCCCAAGCGGCCGACTTCCGCCGGTTCGTCGCCCTCCGAGCGTTGCTGAAGAACCACAGCGGTGCCCTCGACGATTATATAAAAGTCTTCGCCCGGCTCGCCCTGTCGAACTATCGTCTCGGCGTCATCGAACGCCACCGGCTCCAAGGCATCGGCCACCGTCAGTCGTTCCCACTTATCCAAAGATTCTAATCATAGAACGAGCCGAGGATATATCAACAGCTTCCGTCGCTACCCGCCTCCGCCGAGTACAGACTCAAGCACTCACCTAAGATCGAAACTCTGGACAGAAACTCCTCGTACATCTTTCGTTTCCTTATAGTGGAGCCCATGAGGATCCTACGGTAGGAGTCTCTGTCGATGCCCCACAACTTCACGTCGGTCTTCGCCCGCACGGTAGCTGCCCGTGGCGTCCCGTAGATCAACGCCAACTCACCGAAGCTCCCGCCCTCCCCGATCGTCGTGGCTAATTCCCCGTTCACGAATATCTCCACCTCACCCTGATCGATCACGTAAAAGTTGTCGCCCTCGTCACCTGTCGAAACGCCACGAAAACTTTCCCTGCTGAACTCTACCTTACGGCTATCAACGGAGCCTCACGCCTTCGGGGTATAAGTACCTTGGCGGATGATGGCTTCCCCGGGTAGAAACGTAACGGGGAACATCGCGTCGAATATGTCGGAGCGCTCGTTCTCGTCCAGGTGAGCGAAAAGGACGTTCTTCGCGATGGCCTTGCTCAGAGCGGCCATCGTTTTGTAATCCTTAGGCACCACTTTCTTCACGTAACTGGTCGCGTCCTCCTCGGAGACCGGCTCCGCGGAGATGCCGCCTCTGCGCCTCGGGACCTGAGGACCCTGTTGGCCAGCAGGTATGTCCTCCGTGTCCTCTGGACTGGTCGCGATTTGCTGCTTCGCATCGTGAGCCTGCTCCTGGAATCACGGGCGAGCGAATTAGTACGGAGGTAAATTTCTTCGGCTAGAACACTTTAAGTCACTATCTTGGTAAGAGCGAATTAACGGAGGAATTATCTCTGGATCTGATGTATATTTAATTTAACACCACCCACGGAGTTTGCTCTACTTGCCTGCTGCACCATGGTGGACACTATTGTTTTTCAAATAGTTTTGCAATGCTAATTGTCAAGATCGGTACACACAGCGCGAATTTAAGTCTCGGTTTTATTTAGATAACGCTGGACGACGCAGCTTCAAGGGCCGCGCGAGACCAACAAGCTGCTTTTATGAGTTAATTGTGCTTAGGCATGCGCGGGACACCGCTGCGCCCTTCCTTTAATGAAATCATGTGCTTCTGTAAACCTTCTGTACGCGCGAGCGATAAGGTCACACGAACAGGGAGTGTATGTAGAAAACTGATGCGAAATACTTCGAAATTGAATCAACCTTTGCCAGGATAGAGTATTGATAATTTTGCAGTGTATTTCGGAAGGGCAAGAAGAATCTGCATGATTAAACGCGCGTGTAAACACGCCATCGCCCCTGCTCGTCCTTCGAGCGTGCTTCTTGTAAAATTATATAAGCCCTCGGATAAAATATTACACGGGCCTTATAAGCGACGAGCACGGGATGGGAGGGTAAGCAAATAATGGCATAGGTCACTTGGCGTTTTCACGGTTGAGTGCCGCATCGCAAATGTGTAGCAAACTGTGTAAAAACATCGAGCAGATTTGCCATTATAAGGCGACAACATAATCCAGTTTCTGCTCTCAATTAATATTATACTTGGAAAGGTTGGTTGAAATCGAATGTCCGCGAAAAGTGTTTCCTTTTTAGCTTCAAGAGTTTCGTGAAATTTGATGAAAATACAGTGTGAAAGATAAACCACGTCTGGATACTTTAAACTCTTTCGTATATCGATCTCTATTGCTATACAGTACAAAACAAAACGAAAGCACAGACACCTTTTCCCAAAATCAGATTGTTGTTTAAAGACGATGCCTTTATCAACATACTACTGTACAAGTATTTAAGTCCTATACACGCGCGATAAGGAAATGTTAAAATAACACTATCGCGCGTAGAACGTTGAAACTGCGCTAACAATAGTACACAATTAAAAGAAGACACAGTGTCAAGATTAGTCGGTCAATGATCTTAGCGCATGGTAAAGCAGATCCGCTTAAATTAGGTCAGTGAAGGAGAGGAATGCTTTGATTTCAAAAATAGCGCCAAAGTTACGTTGCGTAACTCCGCGGACAAAACGTCACAAGACCACGATAATCGTATAAAAATAACGATATAGAATATTAAATCGTTCAGTTGCTCGCCAAAACAAAGACCACTGAATTGCAATAACCGTACGATAATATCTCGAACAGCGCGCACCGTACCTCGTTCATTATTCCTCGAGATGTTGCTGAATGATCGTGCAGGAGACTCGTACAAGCGCGTGCTCTCGATTTTACGCAAATATATCCTCCCGTTGACACTTGTCGCTCGCGCACATGCACTTACACATATCATACGCGCGAGCGAAGGAAACGGGACTGGATGCGTTTCTTACGCGATAGGCGGCAGCGAGCGAAAGTAACACGTACGAGACGCGAGAGCACGAACGTTGCCGCGATCACAACACGTCTGACCCGGCGAGCGCCTCGGAATTTTCTAAGGCCTCACCAAATTCGATTAATGTGCGACACGTGCCGTCGCTGCCGAGATCGCCGCTGCGTGCCAGATTCTATATGAACTGTAAACAGAACGCGGGGAAAATCTTCGCCAATGCGGTCGGACCAACGAAGGCCAGGTTCGACAAAAAGAAAACAAACGGGCGAGCACGACAACGGCGCTCTCCGGCTTGTCTCCGTCGAAAATGTCGAGGCGTGGATTTTTCGAGGACAACGCGTTACACGGGGGTTTTCGTTGGCCGTTGGCTAAGGTTGCACCTCGTTATATTTCGAGCATATTCTATATTTAGAGCAGTTCCTATACATCGCGCATACCAACTCACTCTCCGGTTCGTGCATACAGGGCGTAAAAAAAGTAATAGCTGCTACATTCACGGATCAATATTCATCTCGACTTGCGAGCGTCTTCACCTGTTCCGTCTTGCTGCAATACCTGCACCGATGCCACTCGTGGTTAGAAGTCCTCGTGCGACTTTGTACTGTACTATGTATCGAAGAATCTAGCAATTCTTTTTATTAGCAGATTCAGTATTATCTTTCTTTCCACCCTGTACAGCGACGGCACTCTGATCGTGCTTCTGATTTCGCGGGACTTAACGCTTGTGTGTGTCGCTCGCACGCTACCACTAAGAAATGGAGAAAATAGTATCGATCATTCGCGCGATGTATGTGTAGCTGTACGCGATACAGCAAGTGGGAAAGGGGAGCACCTAAATGTCGCCGTTGTTTTCAAAGATGCGAAAATCTTGTCAAGGACAATGCTGCATTACGCGTGGAATAATAAATCGCTCGGTACGCGAGTACCGAGGATGCAGAAAGTTTTTAATAGTCGAGGATACTTTCCATCCCATCTCCGTGAAAATGCAGCACGGTGAAACGGCTTTCGAATAAACTTTAAACGGCTCCGTTGAACCTTAAAATACGACAAAGGCTACCGCTGTTAAGAATTAATAAATGTGAAAAATTAATACCGTGGGTGTCGTCTCCCCACTCCAACAGCCATCCCCACCCTGCAGCTCCCACAACAGTTGCGTCAAACCAGCGTATTTGGCGCCAAACACAACACGTTAAACAGGCAATATTCGAGCATGTTTCCGCGTAAAGTACAAGCTTCGGTAAAACTACTCGCGTGGCTGCGGAATAATTAATCAATTAACGTTAAATTAAAGCGACGCGCTCGATACGTGGTCGACTATATTTCACATCGAAATCGACGCGCATATTTCGTAGTCTATAATTTGTGGTAAAAATACTCTGCGTTGCCAGATATTTGCCACGATGTTAAATTTACGAGAGCGTGTTCAGCGTAAAATATTTCGCTCCCAGTGGCTGTTAAAAAAACATTGATCTACATGTTTGACAAATGTGAGAAAATTTGGCTTTCTTAATATTTCGTTGGTTTTATATTAGATATAACAGTAAATAATAGAAGCTAAATTGTTAGGCTATCCCTTGAGTAAATAAGGCCCGCAAGAAAACTCTACAACCACTGAATACGTCCAAGAGAATATTTACAAAGCTCTCTGTACTCGACACTGTACAATATCCACTGTTCATTCCCTACAACTGTTTAGCCCGATAAGAAAAGCAAATCTACCTTTTACCCATTGTTTACGGTAGTTTAATTAACACCAGCTTCAAAGTCAGTTTCCTAGTAGTTAAAATTTGGTCTTGGTTGACAGTACTTTGTACGATACTCTGACACTGGGATCATCGAGTCCATAATTTCCTAACCAAAAGACTCAGTACTATCTCTTAAATCGATTTATACTAATGGCACTCTTCCAATACACCTGCGTTTTGGAAGTAACATGTTACCTTCCATTCGTTGTGGACACTGTCAAAGTAGGTTATTGGCAGTGGTATGACATCCAACAAGAACCTTTGATACGTAATAAAACAATAAAAGAATAAATATACATCGCGTCAGGCTGGCTTTATTTTATTACGCAGCGCTTGAGAAAGCCGCTATCGAAACGACTTATTGTTTGCGTGGCTCGCGACCAGGAATGACACGGGCAAAGAAAAGGAATTCTGAGGTTATTCACACGGGACACGATTCGATACATACCCGTTCCAGCTTCTGAAAGTACTCCCTCAAGAAGGATATAGGATTCTCAGGACGCCCCACACATAGTTGCACTATACAGTCTTTCAAAACTTGTTGAATATTGTGTCTCTGCACGTATTCCTCGCACTCTCTGAAGCTTTGCTCCTCCTCGAGATTCGCCGCCATATTGATACACAAGCTGTCACTTTACAGCGAATATCTTTTCGAGGATCCCGCTCCTGACACGAACATCGGGGACACGTTTCCGCGTTGATAGCCTGATTATTCTCACGTAATCGATATCGGCATATCACGCCTGGAAATGATTATTGAGCGTTGCTTGGAAAATGCGCAGCTAAAGACCATGCTTGCGAGGGATTGTCACTCGATAAGATGTATAGCTCGGCATCGTCGGTATCACGCGTGTATATTAAAATACAAATAACCCTCTGTTATTTCGATTAATTAGAGAGGAGAGCGATAGAAACACGTGCATGGATTTCAAAAATGGAGCGAGCAGACTGCTCTTTCTTAGGCATCTGTAGTACTACTAATCAGCATTTATACGGACAATGATGATAAGAGGATCGCTCGTAGGCCGATAAACATTGATGCTCGCGATAATCGCGTCGATTTTCTACTTTTAAAACAATAAAATCGCTAAAATTTGAAAGTTTTTCAGAACCATGGGGAAAGCGATGATAAAATATGACCTTGAAGTCGATACTTTTTTCTTCGCGCCACTTTTGCTTCGTACAAAGTTCCAAATCGATATGTTTCTCGTTTCACGACGAAGGCCCGCACCCTTTAAATTCTAAATACTATAAAATATGTGGGACATGATTATTATATTAAGGGATGCAAGAATTTAGTACATATTTCAAATCCGCTCCTTTAACTTCTAACAATAATATATTTTAAAACATATTGTCAATGGGAGGATAGACATTATAACATATAAACTATATTGTAAAATATAAGATAAGAATGTGTTTTCTTTTATTTTAGCAGTCTGTAATTCTGTAATCCCACGTCGATCTAACGCTGTTACAAAACAAAGCTCCTCCAGCATTCAGGGGAAATTAGGAAGAAATGGGATTCCAGAACGAGAAATCTTTCGAACTTAAAACTGCGCGAGTATTTACGAAATTGTATGGCCATGTTTCTCCGTGCCCTGCAATATCTCTGTATAACAAAGAATTGATTCGACACCTATGCGAATAGAAAAGCATCGCAGAATCCATTAAAGTATGATAATGTTATGGAATTTTAACAAATTACAAAAAGACTTTTTCCATGACGGTGAATAATAGAAAAAGTTGACGATCTCGTTTATAATTTTCGGTTTCGATAGGTTACGCACACTTAATTGTATCATACATACTTGTACCGAGGCGAACACTTACAGCTACTTCTCACGAATCATAAATTCTTAAATGGATTCTCCAATGATTGAGCTTTAATAGCTAGTCTTAAAAAAAGAACGATTAACGTTGAATAAATAACTATGAGTAGCGATTATATTCAACTTCAGCAGCTCAGTTTCATGTTCTCTTGCTTAATTTACCTATACAATGTAATTGTGCAGTTATTTTACGATAATCTAAATTTAACTATAGAACGCATGCGATGTACACGTATAATAGAAAACAGCGATGTCGTTTATAGAATATTTGTAACATGCCCTGCACTTAATAAATGTAACACACAATTGCTTCCTGGATGCATCGACGTATTTCTTTCTTTTGTTTTAATATACTCTCGGGATATTACACTTTTATTAATTGCAAATCTAACAAGTGGTCGCCTACAAATAGTACTCGCCCTGCGTTTGCGTTTTAAACTATTTTGGCCCTTGCTAACAACGTTAAACTTTATAAAATCTCACCGCAATGCTTCTGTAATTAAATTCAGTAGTGTGTTCCACTTAATTTCTAACCGTATTATCGTTCAATGTTATTACACGTATGTGGTCGTTTTCTGAAATAACAGAATACAAAGGAACGCATTGTTTTACGCGGAGGGGGACGCTACGAAATCGTGCGATGCAACGAAACAGAACAACATCCTTTCCTAGAGTGCCTTTCAGTGACAGTATCCAAAATTCGGACCGTGGTTAACGCCTTCGTGGTTTATTATTATGGAAACGAAACGATCGAAATTAATCGCGTTATATACGAAAACAGATTTCGTTAATAATTCCTATTGTATTATATATATTTGTATAGGCACTTTCTACGAGTAACTGGAGACCCTTGAAACGCGCACTGGAAATCAAACGTTTCACGATCCTGCCTCCTGATCGTTGAAAATTATTCTCTAACAGTTGAAACGAGATAATATTCCGTCGGCCGACAATGCTGAATGATCGATCACTGAATTAGAACGTATCGAAGTATGCAACTATAAGCACGCACAGTTATATTATTTTTCTTTCACGATGGTTATGATAGACTTCTTGTGATATCCTAATGATAGAGATTGTGTACTGTGATTAATACAAAGTGCAATTTGTGTTCTAAACAGCATCTGTTTCGTTCCTTCGTTCGGTATACATTTATTGCTCTAAATAGAACTGCGAATTGATAGATTAATTGCTCGGAGTGATATTTGTTCTGTCAGTTACTTTACGCGATTAGCAACCTTGGAACATTTAGAGACGATAGAGGTACAGAGAAGAATGGGCTCTGATAAGACGAGAAAACAGACTTCTGTGTGTTAGAATTCTTCTGGATATAAAAAATGATGAGAACACGATTAGCATCTATTTCTAAATCAATATCGCGGCTACGAACAGAGTTTGTTTCTTTAAAAATGCACTGCTGAACTTCATTAAGAAAACCAACAATTTAATATACTTCTAAAGCTCCATTGAACAACGTGTATTAATTAATCATACGTTTGCTCCCTGTGATCTAATTCTCGTTATTCGTACATCGATAAAGGAAAGTTTGAAATTTTAAAGAGACAACCACCATGGCCTAATGTTACTACTTATTGCTATTAGGTTGTTACGCCACGATTTTTCTTTCATAGAATACTGATCTAAAATTAATATTACGACTAATATAATAATCTCACAATTCTGTATTTAACATAAGATAAAATCTCCTATTAAAACGCATATTTCTTGGCATTAGATGCATAAAGCTTGCTGTTCTAGTGAACTATACGACTTCGATGCTCCTTTTAACTTATCATTAATTACATCTTGTTCATGGTTTTTAAGGCACCAGATATGTGTGAAAGGTTAACACATGAGTGTGTGGATCGTTACTTAAAGAACATTGCCTTATCATTGGAACTTAAAAATCATGAACGAGCGCGTAGAGAAATTCTTTAACCGTTAACTCAAACGTTCTCGCTTGTCCTTAAATAAACGCGCGTGGCTGGTTCCGCTCACGAGAACGGACGGGAAATAATATACCGTCGCAATTAAAGTAGCTGCAATCGTACCTCGTGGTCGGGGTCCAAACATCGGCGGTAAAAAATAAACTTTCTAAAAACCTTCTAATCCGTTCGGTGTAAAAAAATAAATAGCAGTGCTCCGTTAATAGCAAGGTACATAACAGTATATATAAATAAAATTAGTTTCTATCAATTAGTATTGCTAACTACACAATAATCCATCGATACTCTTTAGAAATATAACCGAAGGCATCAAAGTAAAAAATGTATACAATCTTTCAGAAACGATAAAAGATATTCCATCTCGGAAATTGACTAGTATTTGACATGTCTTCGTTCTAATTAACAATAAGTATTATTTCCGTACGTCTATGCAAATATACGAATGTCGAACAATGATCCATTCCCTCATTTATTGGCAATAATACTTACTTCAATTTTACGGAGTTGTTGACGTTAAAAACGTTGGATCGACTGCGGCAACCTTCGCGGTCAGAAATGCATGCATGCAGAATAATAAATTCTGCAACTGCGAGCATTCCAATTCCTAGAGATCGGAATAAATACGTAGTTACTAAACGAAATAAACAGTTGTGCATTTTATCTCTTCTTACGGACGTTGTCAAATACCTTCGTCTCGATAGCAATGCTATCGGGCTCTTGGAAATGCAACTTTAGCCTGCTCTTCCCGTCGTCGCTGGATCCTCTTAATTGCGAGAACTTGTAACGCCAGATGATCTCCCCGATATCTTCGTAAGAAAGCGTGAACCCTTGGGTCCACTCTAACGTTAAGCCCGCACTCCTCCCGTTGAAAGTCACGGAGAATGTTTTACTCTGCAACAGGAAACGTATCTGGCAATCAGCTACAAGTATTCCACGAGGAATCCTCAATCCTTAATATCAGAACACGGGGCTAACTTTTAAGTGTGTAACGGCTGAACAAACTGCGGTGTGCCATGCTGCTTCGACTCTCAACAGCTCTTGTCTGGTTTCGACGCTCAGGTACCGCGGTGGTTTGCCCGGACTTTGTGCCAGGAAACAATGCTGCCTCTCGTCCACGTTCTCCGACTCCCGCATCACGCGAAACATCGTCTGGTACACTTTGAAAGTCAACGCGCAACGTGACCAGTCTCCTATGTTACACTACAAGCAAAATGTACAGAATAAATCGTGCATCTTAATCGCGCAATGCGTTATCAGTCAACACTTACGGGAGGCGTTTCGAACAGCAACAGATCGGGCCCTTTCAGAGCCAAGAATCTTGGCCTGTAGCTTTGCCACGGCTGGTTGCTATTGCTCACTGCTTCGTTCACCCATCCCATGTACTCGATACGCTCACCCACTCCGAAGTTACGGTTGTACAGTTTCATCTGAAAATTATTACAAACGCATTTTAAAATTATCTACTCCCTCGACGATTATTCCACCGTTAAGAAAGAAGCTTTCCTCACTTGTAAATGCGTTAAGCCTGTAATATTATCTGTGATATACTTCAACCACTGGCTCAGAATGGCACTGTCGTCGCAGTGTATCACGCCAGTGCGCGCACCGTTTAATCCTCTCACTTCGAACGCGTTCCTTCTCAATTTATCTGTTCCAAAGATGTACCTCGTTACGTACGCCATCATCAGTGGAACTGCAATCAAGAGACATTCCCTTATTCATTCGTCCCTTTCAGATTACATTGAATTTAAGAAATGATCGCTGCAACCTGTTATAACATCCACCCATTTTTTACACTGCATCGAAGTGGCAGACGCGTTCGAACTCTGTCGACTATGACCGCATCTAGGACTGCCGGGCTGTCTATTGGGCGACAACCATTCGTCTTCCGAACTGCCATTCGCAACGTTATCTAATTTCTCCTCTTTTTCTAAAAGTAACGCCACGTTAGAAGGAACTACAGTGCATAAATTCGCGTGTGTATATAACTGTATTTACCATTCTTTTGTAGAAATGGTTTGGCAGCCCGATAATGTTTCACCGTTAAAACAACTATGTCACCGGCATTCCTCAAGATGTTTACAGCATCGTCATGGTTGCATGCAGTTATATACTCTCCGTTCACTACAAAAATAATAAATAATCATAAACGCTGCAAACTAGTTTATCCTTATACGCAGAGCACAGTTTAATACGATTTATTGTAGCAGCTTGAATGCAGATTTTACTCGGCGATAGAAACCAACGCATAGTACAGAACAAAGCAAGGCTTAGTTTGAAAAGAGGGGGAGCCGATATTGACAGGCCTGACAGAAATAGAATAAGCATTCAGTTCCACTGGCATGGAAAGTGGACACCTAACTATTATGAAATTGAAGAACATTCCAACAAAGTTATGAATTCCTGTGCAGCGCTAACTGTAAAATGTTTATAAGCAATGTATTTTCACCTTTAATAATCGCATCTCCTACGAACAATTGGCCGCATTGATCGGCAGCTTGGCCTTTGTATATTCTAGATATAAGTACAGGAAGCTTGTGCTCCGCTCCTCCCTTTATACTTAATCCTAATCCTCCGACCTTCTGCCTGGTGATTTGCACCATTCGCTCCTTGGCGTCCAACGGCGGCTTATTATGATTCGCTGCCTGCTGAAAATCAGTGTAATTTTTTATAAACCGATGTACGAAAATAATCCACAGCAAACGGAGCGGAGAAAATTAGCTACGTCAAACTCTACCTCTAAATCTTCTCTCTGAAGCTTCAGCACTTCCATAGATAAATTCAAACGCATCGGAATGGGCTTGCTTTTACCATCGCTAACGGTCACCATCCCTGTCCTCACCTTTAGGAGAATATTAAAAATTAATTCCTGCTTCGTCTCAGTCACGTTACTTTTCTATTCGATAACTCCTAGTTTATCAAAGAGAATCGTATATGTTAAAGCATAATCAGAGACCAACTCTCTGCGTTATCACTAACCAGGAAGCAAACACTGAGAAATTTCATAGAGATAGAAAAGACCTCTGTATATTGATTAATTAACTGCATTGCTTCGATATCTGTGCATATATGTATTCCTTTGTACAGATACGTTGTTACAATTGATTCGACATTTATAAAACTACAGAAGCAAATTTCATTATACTTTCAAACGAACGAGATCGATTCTGTTAAGCATTCTGACGTTTAAACGACCGCGGAGTTAAATTAAAACACGTCCTCGGCGTGACATAAAAAGCTTCACTCACATATTCGTGAAGCTCTGTCAGTGTTTCCCGTGAGAAGCGCAGAGCCTTCTCGCGAGATATACATTCGCACATTTATTCTGTTATATTACGAAAGACTCGGGCCGGAATGTCGAGCACGCGGGGAGCGTAAGTCCGCGTAAACCGTGTAAACCCGACGGCAGCGGTGTAACTGTGCGACGAAGTGCATAACGCGATGTTCACCGCGCTTTTCCATTCGAAATATTCGAATCGCCGAGGAGCGACGGGCGAGATATACGAGGGGAACGAGAGAAATAACGCGCGCTGGTGCCTTCTCACCTTCAGCTTCTGATCAATCTTCTCCTCGATCGGAGTGCTCATTTTCGTTGCGTTGATTCTCATTATTCAACGCGATTAGGCGGCCCGTGCGAACAGCTCCCCGTGTTGCCACAAGCAAGTCCCCGGGGCTGGAATCTCCGAGCTCGTTGACGTGCCAGGTCGCATGTTAAGTTTCCCACCGCTGGCTCAACACCACCGCGGGCTGACACCCGAGCCACGGGCGTGCAAGATCATATCGGTCGTTTTTAAACCGAGACGAGAGAACCAAGTATCCACCGACCGACACCGAATCGCTAAGTCCCCGATCCTGCGGCACTGCACACGGCCGAGCACGCTCATTCGAAATTCCGCTTCGCGAAACCGTACAGCGTGACGTCTCGAGACGATCCGTCGAAGCTAAAAAGCTCGTAGTAAACCGGGACGCAGAAAAACTGGAGTGGGCTAAAAGTAGCTAAAACCCCGCGGCCGAGGCGCATCGATTTTATCGCGCGCTGCGCATCGATGGCACTCGGCGCCCTCGAATCGCGGGAAATTCGAAAATCCAACGCTCCCCGCCCGGAAACAACCGAGGATTTTTTCTTTACCGATGCGAAACGCGTGTAATTTTGTTGATATATATTCTCTGTTGCGTCTGGTTATTTATATTGTTGGCGAGCATTACAACACTTCATCTTTTATTAGCTATATGATTTTTGTACATTGTAAAATATAATGTTACATTCGTTTGAAGAACTCGAATTATATATTACACGGTTCCATCTATCTCAATAATTAAAATCAAGCTAAATGTCTTACAATACATCTGTAACAAATAAACTTATGGATTATTCTAACTGACGTTCTATTTATAAATGTGTAATTAAATAAGAGAGCTGCTCTACGATAAATAAAAAAATAGCTTTGTATAACTTCCTCCGAAGTCCAAAATATTGTAATCGTCCCTTTTCTTCGTTATAATTAGCATGTATATTTCCCTGAATTTAAAAAAAATATTCTGTAATATTTTTATGAAACATCTACTCATATACATTTTAAACATTATATATATCTATCTACTGTTATTAACTTCTTGCAGCTTTACAAGTTTCTTCTTCTGTGCAGTCCTGATAATTGATCGCAGGAAAGATGTGCGACGCGTGGTCTCGATTAATAAATAATATTTGTCAAGAAATATATTACGTGGGAGTTCGATGTCTCTTTATACAAATCACTATTACGGGAACATGATTTGCTTCAAGAAATCGTAAGAAGCATTAATCACTCCCCAGCTAATAAACGATCTCATACAGTTCAAATGTACGCCTTTATAAAATGCTACTATGCTTCTATTTCTCGTGACGTACAGATCACGAGTAACAGTTACGAACTTCTCGAAGCTACCGCCTATTTTCGACTGCATATGAATCTTTATCACGTTCATCGGGTAAAATATGGTGCTGGTGAGACCGCCTATCAGAGCGCCGTTAACGAAGCTCGTTAATACCGACCCGTGGTCGCCCGACAATTCCTTGGACTGTTCCCTCAATACGAAGAACATAAGATTGGAACAGCTGTTTCTATATACAATTGGAACTAAGCCACGATAATATTCGGTTATGCCGTAATTCTTCAATAGATATTTAAATGCATGAGAGGTGTTTTTAAATTTATCATGGTACCGCCAGTCCTGCAGCAACGTCTGCACCCGCTCGAGCGGCATCAGCACGGCCTCGGCGGTGCCGGCCAGGTGGGCCGCTAACACCTTCGCTAACACGTCATTGTTCGTTAACAAGTACAAACGCTTTTTGCACCCTTCGTACATACTAAACATTACGCTAAGCGACAGAGTTTTCTGACAAAGGGGTGGCAAAATTCCACGATACAACAACCGTATTCCCTCTTTGGATATCTGCTGTAACGCAGTATTGGCCGGCATATCTTCCAAAATCTGTATGGTTGTAACAAAAAAATTCATCACCTTATTATTGCACAAACGTGGATATTTATGTTACTTTGCTTTAACGTTTCAATAATCTCCTTTACGTACCTGTCTAAATATGATTTTATTAATGGGAAAGGTAATGGAGACGTTAATAACAGCAGCCCCCCAACCGCAAACGAATTCTTTAAAATCATTATCGTTAAGCGACAACGACGATCTTAACGAAACGTTTTGGGATGCGACGTTACTCATATTACTACTTCTTACGATAACTTATTCATATAGAGTACAACAATTTAGAATGGCCAATCATGTTTATTTATTATTTAAATCATCCTTTTTCGGAATCGTCGAACAAACCGTTTACCTGCAAGGACCAAAGCAATCACACGGATTAAATTTTCGAATGATATTACAGAGATTATGTCAAGTACAACGAATTGCAGCCAGTTGGTGGATAAAAGTGACGAAAACACAAGTTCCGAATGGTAATGAGCATTATTTAAACGCCGCGATAATGAAATTAAGCAGTCATACACGGGCGAAACCATAGTTTTATGTAAAAAAAAAATCAATCGCACTTAGTATGTTAATGATAGAATATATATTTATTGAGACACATTTAACAAAACACATTTGGTTCATAAGCTTTTTACGATCAGCTACATTAAACTCTTGCGTGTGCTTAACAATTAAGGTAAACCATGTTATTGCTGGCCACGTTATGTAATTTTTTATACAGTAAATTCGTGACACGATGCAGAAAGAAAAAAGAGGATCGACCTTGCGAACTTTCGGACTCACATCTTGCGCGACTCGTCATTCAACCCATATTTTTGGTTTACATGTGCCTGTTAATTCGATCGTTCGGATGCTTTTCGATTCGTTGAACTTTCACGCTGTTTTATCGAGCACCGCGAGTAATACTCTGGTCACTCACGTTTCCTTTAATCAGCTGCGAGATTTTCGAAATACCGTGGTTTTCGCGAAGTCAGTCGACGAAGCGGCCAATTAGAATTCTCGCGTGCGAACCAACCGACATTCATCGAGCTTTCTGGCGGATACAGTAATGATTACGAGACGATAAATCCCACCGTATCGCCAAACACATCCCTTTATCAATGTTTTTTATCTTCGCGTAGAAAAACGCTGCAGCTCGACCTTGTTTCTAGTCTCGTCCCTATGCACTTTTATTGCGAATATATTTTTCGACAAGTACTAGTTGATGTAAGAAAGCAGAGAGCGATATTAAGCTATAATAAGAACAGACGCATTCGCGATATATGAAACTGTAAGCTAAGAAGCGCGTTAAATGACAACAATGAACATTTTCTAACGACGTGAAATAATACTTGAGTATATTACAGGTTATTCGTGTTATCTCTGGGCAGATATATACGCTCGATAAACGTACGCAACGCGTAACTTCCTGCGAACCATTTATAAAATAGCACAATTTTTGCGACGACAGTATCGTAAGGAGCAGTAGCGCAAGATCAGAACCTTGATCCACTTTTGCAAATACACCGAAGTCGATCGCTACGCGTCTTACGTTCGAGTTTCCTTCCTTAGGATCGCGTAAACAAGCACGGTCATTTCACTTTCATTTTCACGAGCGCTCCTTGGTCAATTCCAGTCGACGTGAAAATGCTGCGAGTCTCGAGTTTCGTTGCGTCAAAACACCAGAGTTTCGTGAGAATTGTCAACTCGAATGTCAAGTGAGTTACTGCATTTTTATTGTTTCAATTAATCTTAATATGTAAAGCAGAAAGTGTTTGTGTGTTTGTCGCCTAAAAACTTTCGAACGGTAAACTCTGGGGTCAGGAAATGTGTCAGCTAATTATGTCTAGCTAATCCAGATGAATGTGACTATTTTCACAAAAGAAAGTAAATAAATAAAAAAGATTCTTTTATAAAATCAGAATCTAAATTTCGGGCGAAGACGAGTAGTAAAGGTAGTAAATAGTTCGCTACGCGTTGCTCGAGTTACGATTGTGTGCGGAATCATTGGGAGTGTCACAGTCGACAAACAACAGACGTGTATATGCATTGGAATTTTTTCTGTGCCAATTTGTTATTATTTAAGTGACAGAGCTATTATTTACAAGGTTAAACAAAGTAAAGCGTCACTCAGACATCGGTGTGTTTGTATTTCAGACATCTGCATTGTGGTGTGTGTCAGGCAATTGAACTTTGGACTGATATCTATTAACAAACAGACCTATGCACTTTAACTGTCAAGAAATAGTATAGAATTTTTATGTTTGCCTCGAATAAAGATGTCCCTAGCCATTCGGAGATAATTTGGTCAAAGTAAAGAATAATGATTTCATGTCCTCTGAGCCATGGGCGTCTGCAGGGGGGGGCAAAAGGGGCAGTTGCCCCCCCCCCCTGTCTTTCGAAAAAATCGCTTATTTTTTTTAAACTGATCTTTATTAAGTTTATACTAAAAACGGAATATTTTTAAATTTTTAATTAAAATGGCTCTATAAAATGGGTTAAAAAAGCAAGAGGGGTATATTTTTCTTTACCATCATTCCAAAGTTGCCCCCTTCCCTTGGAAAAATGCCTGCAAATGCCCCTGCTCTGAACTATAAAAACACTGCGAGCACTCGGTCAATCTTTAGATCCAAAGTAACGCAGGACGTTATGTATTTCAGATGTTTGGCAACACAGGCAGCCGTGAAAGATGCGAAGTCGGAGAAATCGGAGAAGACTACAGCCGCGAAAGAGTCTCAGTCTTTCACGATGAACCTATTCCGTGGTGAATTACAGACCAGTCAAGTATTTCCCTACCCGCAAGCATTGTCGCAGGAGCAAAGCGATACGTTAAAATTGTTAGTTGACCCTATTGAAAAGTTCTTCGAGGTAATGAATTATGTATCCGTTCCGTTTGTTATCTGTAAGCGAGACTTGATTAAATTTCCGCTTCTAGGAGGTGAACGATCCAATGAGAAATGACAAAAATGCATCGATAGATGAGAAAACTATGGCCGCCATGTGGGAACTCGGAGTATTTAGCCTGCAGATTCCGCCAGAGTATGGTGGATTGGGTCTAAGCAATACTCAGTATAGTAGAGTTGTCGAAATCTGTGGATATCACGATTTAGGTATTGGTATTACTTTGGGCGCTCATCAGAGTATAGGATTTAAGGTACAGATTCGATCAAAAGTCTTCTCGCGATGTTCGAGAACCCATGTTGAAATATTTTAGTAACGCAATTTTGTGAGAAACCTACATCTAAATAGTTTGATGTATTTTCCGCAGGGCATACTATTGGTTGGTACACCGGAACAAAAAGCCAAGTACCTTCCAAGAGTGGGCAACGGAGAGTACGCAGCATTCTGTCTCACAGAACCGAGTTGCGGCTCGGACGCTGGTTCGGTAAAGTCGCGTGCAATTAAGTCGGCGGATGGATCGCACTATGTCTTGAACGGTAGCAAGATCTGGATATCGAACGGTGGTATAGCAGACATAATGACCGTCTTCGCACAAGTCCCTATGAAAGACCCGGAAACAGGCGAAACGAAAGACAAAGTCACTGCCTTTATTGTTGAGAGGTCATTCGGCGGTGTAACGAATGGGCCGCCGGAAAGGAAGATGGGTATCAAGTGTAGTAATACAGCCGAGGTGTACTTCGAAGATGTTAAAATTCCAGCGGAGAATGTTTTGAGTAAAGAGGGGCATGGGTTCAAGGTACTTGTCTGGTTAAATAGTTTCGATAAGGGGTTGAAACGGTTCCGAAAGCAACTGTTTTACATCGGTTTTACACCGTTTTGAAATATTTACGTCACATTTTTTAAATGGATAATCTATGTTTAAAAGGTTTTTTATCGCTGAACCTCTCTATCTGGAGTCTAGCTTTTCGAACCTTGATTCGATGCAGAAAGAACTGAAATGAAAGGATCTGTAAATTAAATATCGAAAAGGGAGGTGCTCCGTATAGAAGAGAGGCTCAGCGATGAAGGGATCTGGAGTAAACGAACGTATAGATCGATTCTTTGTATTCTCACTTGTATTCCTGAGCCAGTGACGATCGTTTCGAATTTAATATAAAAAGAATTATGTTTCGCAACAATTGGCATTTTCAACCACGAGACATTGTGTTCAATTAAAAAAAATAGTTAATCTTCATGATTAATATTAAATTAGTAGTAAATTTGTACATATTAGGAAAGTTATTGCTGTTAGTGTTTTATTAATTATATTCGTAGTATCCTTTAGCGAGAGTTTACTGTATATTACTGTTATGGAACCGAAACCGATATCACAACTATTTTCAACCCCTGCTTTCAAATATTAAAATTCACGCAGAATTTCTACTAATAATGTACGCCGTTTCAGGTTGCGATGACTATTTTAAATAACGGCCGTTTCGGTATGGCAGCAGCTCTTTCCGGTACTATGCGTTATTGCATTAAAAAGGCAGTTGAACACGCAACGCGGCGCGTGCAGTTCGGACGTACGATAGATAATTACGGGAGTATCCAAGAAAAGTTGGGTCGTATGGCGATGTTACACTATATAACTGAATCTCTCGCGTACACAATTTCTGGTAATATGGATAGCGGAAGCCAAGATTACCACTTGGAAGCTGCGATTTCGAAAGTAAGATTCATTGGAAGCAGAGTTGGGCATTAGTCGAATAAATTTGTATTCGACCACATTTTTATTCGAATGAACTCGAATAAAAATAACTAAATTTTGCAACAACTAAATTTTTATTCGGCTAAAAATTGATTCGTTATTCTCGAATAACTTCACTTTAGTCGAAGATTAGTCGAAGAACAATTTAATCGACTAATGCCCAACTCTGACTGAAAGTCAGTGTGAAAATTAATCGCAACGATGCTAGAGGATCATTTACGACGTTATATCTTTCCACAGTGCTTCGCATCGGAATCTGCATGGTGGGTTTGCGACGAAGCTATCCAAGTACTAGGCGGAATGGGATACATGACGGATGCCGGTCTCGAACGCGTCTTGCGAGATTTACGTATATTCAGGATCTTCGAAGGAACCAACGACATCCTCCGCCTTTTCGTCTCGCTCACCGGAATTCAATACGCGGGAAGTCACTTGAAAGAGCTGCAGAAAGCTTTCAAGAACCCTACTGCTAATTTAGGATTGATCGTTGAAGCTGCAACGAAGAGAGCAACGCGAGCAATGGGATTAGGATCGACGCCTAATTTCGCTCATTTGGTTCACCCGAGTTTGCAAGAGAGCGCGGCATTGTGCGCCAAGGTTCGCGTCAATCTACGATATTAACTTCCGTACATTGCTAACCGATTGGCACAGACTGATAATTAATTGTTCGCAGAGTGTACAAGCGTTTGGCGAAAGCATAGAATCCGTCCTCATCAAACACGGACGAGGAATCGTGGAGCAGCAATTTATTCTCAACAGAATAACGCAAGCAGCATTCGACATATACACTATGGCTGTCGTATTAAGTAGAGCAACTATGTCCGCGAACCAAAATCTGCCCACCGCGGATCACGAGATTCTCATGGCTCAAACTTGGTGCAGCGAAGTAAGAGTTCTTCATTTCTAGCTTCACCATTGCTTAGATTATACGTTGTGCTAAATGTACTAAGCGTTGTAATTCTGTTGCAGGCATCCAGTCGCGCGAGTCTGAATCTGAATTCAGTCTCTTCCGCCCAACAGTTGGACGTATTCAATAAATTAAGCAAAATCTCGAAGAACGTGTGCGATGCCGGTGGAGCCGTGCAACTAAACCCACTAAATTTTTAACAACACTTGTTGTATAAGTAATATCGAATTTGAAAATGAACTGATTAAATCTTCTCAAGCAATTATCAATGCAATTACGAACATGTTATCGGAGATGTGTAAATCTATATTTGTATCGAATATATCTTTCATATTTTTACACGAAATGTATATTGTAAATAAAGACTTTTAAATAATGTTATTCACACGAAGATAGATGCTGTTTATTTCTCGTTAATCTTCACAAAATAGTAAAATGAAAGTCTCGGGAATAATATGCATGATGCTAGAGCAATTTTCGTATAATAAATTAGATTAAATCCAAGTAGAAATAGCATATTCAATTATTCCGGTTTTATCGTACATTTAAAAGCAAAGGAAAAATTCAAGTTCAATGCTACGCCTTCCCTTCCAAACCGAATACGTTTCTTGTATTTTCGATCGTTTGGGAGACAATAGCGCGTATACTTTTAAATCGGGTGCACCGTATAAATACAGAATTTAAAGGTACATAATATTACGCGAAAGAATCACCGTTTTACATCTGTCTATAACATGGAAGCACACAGAATATTCGTATAGGCATTGTATGATTTAACTTTTACAGTATCCGTATAAGACATTAATAACATTAAGTGTAGAATAAAATAGAAACAGAATTGTTTAATTCATTATCGTGGGAAGCGTTGCTTAAGTTTGAGATTCAAACCATCAGTTTTGTCTTTCTAGTTTATAAAACGAATACAGATGAAAGGAGAGTAACGCTTGATTGGGAGTCTTGTTCGAAAAGCAATTAACATCATCTAAAGACACGTTGTACTGGGAGATTTTGTTTTAATTATTAACAACGTTTTGTCCGAATTTCTAATAACGACAAGAATAATTAGATTCTCAAACTTGAAGCTGTCTAAAACATTTAACATGTATAATAAATATCATTTGAAGCAAGATAATTATGAAACTATTACATTACTATTACAGTGAGGTGTGATTTTATTATCGAATGTTTGAAAGACGAAATAGGAAAAGATCTACTTTCTGATAGATATAACCGTGATTCATAATTCTTCAGAAAAATAGAATATTAGATTACTTTTCAGTGTCTTGTTACTCCAGGCATGTAATTTTACTTTCAAAAATATACGAGCCCCGATAATATGAATTCACAATTTCTTCAACATACTTGTACGTTTTTCCCATACTTAATATCTTACGGTCTAACAAGCCCATACGGGAATATCGACGAATATATATTATGATTAATAAGGAGAATGTGGCTAAAGTGAATGAGAGAATTATTATTACCTTTTAACGAAGGAAAGAATAGTTGTATCGTTATTGTAGTTTTTAAAGTTTCTCGTGGTATCGTCCGAAGAGACTCTATTTTCATTATTTCCTTAGTTTGCATTATATTGTAACCCTGATGTTCCTTTACGACAAAATAAATCTTTATTATTCTAGCAATCAAGCTATATATTACTCTCCTTAACATGGCGACAATTTCATTCCCGACAATTTCTTGTTTACCACCGCTCTATATAATCCGTGTATGCGTAATGTACTTACTTATAATGATGGTGAAGGTACAATTTTCCGTATATACATGCTTTTTTTAATACATAGAAACAATCGCATGTTACTTCTTATCAATAGCGTAAGCTACAATATTCTGTAAATATGAACGTCCACTGTATTCTAATTAATCCATTCTGTACATGTAAATAATTCAAATGAAACCGATTAAGAAGCTTGTAAATGGCGTGCTTCGACATCAATTCTCCAAACATATGCTGCTCTATTTTTTATACCGAAGTCGTGATCTTATTTTCGTTGCATGTTATTATTTTACATAATCAATCTTACGGAAAGATTGCGTAATTGTAGTTGCTAATAAACGATTTGTAACACTAATCTCACCTATAATGATTTAGTAGGAAATATACGGATATACTTAAAGTCGGTTTAAAAATTGTATGTATTGAAAATACTATAACGACAAGAATGTCCAAGTATAAAATAGTAAATGATATATATATATAAAAAAAATACACATTTACATATGTTTATAAGTGAAACTTTGAAATCTGTGTACACCAGACTGATAACTAACGTAAGCTGGTGGATTGCTTTGTGGGAAGCGAATGGAATTAACGAACGTTGCGCGTGTGAGAAATATTTAAAAATATACATCCTTAGAGTTTAATAAATTACTTTTGGCTTTCCTGGATTATTACTTTACGCTTAGTAGCTTGAAAGACAGAAGAGAACTTGCAAGTTTCGATAATAAATAATGTTTTTGCATTGCCAGTTACCACATATGTACTTACAAGCTTATAGATTTTTAACGACGACCGTATCACTACCTGGAGTAACTTATAAGAGTTAGGAAAGCTAACCCTGTCCTATAGACAGATTTTTAAATGTTTGTCCATTCCAAGCAACCGAGATACAGTAGTGTTGCAGTAACTGAGTTAAAAGTTCTTGTTCGTCCAACATTTCTATACGTTCGATTCGACTACGATCGGACGCAGGCAGCGAATCATAGACCTCTACCATTGTCCATGCGTTGGAGCCTTCCCAGTTATTTGTCGTGAAGCTGAAACCAACGAGTTTATATATTACTTCCTGCGACAAACTCTGGGACGCTTAGCGCCGACAAATACCTACCGTCTTTGCTGAGTTTCTAAAGACTCGCAGTCTTCTACCCCTGCTAAGAAACATCCGCGACTACGTAAATTGGCAAACATAACTCGACCGAACGTGTACTTCATGTTCACTTGCTCGTAATTAACGAAAATACTATTTGGAAATTTGCTGGCGAGCCATTTCAACAGCGCAGAAACTGCACTGGCGTCTATATACACCAAGACGCATTCTGCGAGGAACATGGTCGGCAAATTAAAATTGACTTCGGCTTGCGTTAATTTATTAGTAAGTTCGGACAGGTGTCGCAGATCGGTCCCCATCAAGTGGTAATTGGGAGCGTGCAGATCTGTCGTCGAGAACCTGATCTCTCCGTCTGTAAGAAGGAGGAGAGAATTGAACGACAGAAGTCACTTCTGCGCGCGATTAACGCTGGTAGGAAATTAATCTCGGGCTGGACACTCCACCTTCTGTGTTCAACATATCTATCAGCTGCCTGTGCTTCTTTATATGATAGCATTTCCTAGCAGTGACGCTGGGAAAATCGAGCTCGATAAAATTCGCCGGACTCCTGTCCGTCTCTTTGAGTCTCCAATAAAGCGTATCGAATCCAGCACCCAGGTTTATCACCTGGCTTTTCTCACCGGCTAGCTGTATTAATATTCGAGATTAATTCCGTATTTAAATGTAATCCATATTCAGGATGTCTCCTATCTCTGTGCATATAATCCCTATTTCGTGATTGTTAAATATCGACAAAATGCGGAAATTTTAATTTAGTAATTAAACGCGTACAAATTCTACCTCCACCTTGACAATTAATTCGTATTGTACTTGATTCGTTCCTCTTTAATCTCGAACGAGAAAGCGAAATGATTTTGCAAGTTTCATTTTCCGAGCGAGCATCGCGATAAAGTTGTCGAACGATTGTAAAATGTATTCGTATTTATTATTCCCGCGGGGCAGAAAGCTCGACAGCTGTATATAAGGTCAACCTATATTACTGTTCTACGATAAAAGGGGGGGACCTTGGAAATTAGGACAGGGCCTCGGTCAGGTCAAGGTTTCCGGCACTGCACACGTCCTTTGCTATACTCAAATCAGCTGTATCCCGGATTGTTTCTATCGCGCCTTACTAGGTTATGGGAAATTTCGGGGGCAGTCCCGAGTGGCGAGAAAACCACGGGATTCGGCTGGAGCCGCCTACCTTCAGAAACTTGTCAACGAAACCCTCGATGCCCTTCACTCTCGCGTAGTAGCCTCGATTGATTTCGGGCGTTTTTCGTGCACTTTGTTTCACGAACAAGTTGATAAATGGATCGGACCAGTAACCAAGTTGTACCGCGCATCTTTTACACTCACTCGCGTCGTCGTTAGTGGCCTGCGTGGCCTCATCATCAGCCATCTCTCTGATCATTACACCGATCTCGGTTTCACTTCAGTTGCGGCAAATCATTATCTCGCGTTTTATCCTCTTTTATAGTTGGAAAACTCGGGCACTTGTCATTCACGGGACACCTGCACGAGCGACCATTCCGACGAGCTGGAGAAGACTGTATAGAGTGTAGAGACGCAGTACAGACTCGCGTCTACGATCAGCGCAAGCTTGCGGCGCTGTGCGGGACGCGGGTTGCCCTACAACAGGGGTATTCCATCCATCGAGCCTAGATTATATCCGATGTGACGTTATTTCGGATATTATTGCAAATAAAAAAGCAATGTTGTAATTAAAACAGCGAAAGTGTTGGGTCGTTACTTTCTCTTTTAATTCGAATACAGGATTCTGCGTATAACTTCGTCCCCAACGATCGCTCATTTATGGAATGGGGGGTTCGGAATGATTTACCTTTGATAACATTACCTGTTTGCACTAATTAAATCGATTGATACAGCTTTTATGGAGGGTAGGTATTCAGTTTAAATTGCAATTACAACGCAATCATCTCCGTGAACTTTTAGCAATCGATCATCGGAATTGAGACAGAGTACGTTTTTTAATTAGAATAAATATCAAAGGAAAATTAATACATATCTCCGTGTTTTATTTGTATAATCCTTGTCGCGTAGAGGATGCGACTAAATTGAAATATATTACGTGAATAGGATAATTTAATTGTAATATAAGACTGTATAAGTATAAATAAACTTTATTATTGATTTGTTTATGCGTTTCTTTTTTACATATTCAAATATAGATTAGTTTCAAATGGGTAATAAATAAAACAATAAATGGCTTTCGTGTTGGCGAATGTAATTCAAACAAATTCAATGCTTCTGGGCTTTTTTTAAATAAGGAAATCGTGCTGATGATAGCATGATTGCATTCTCTCTCTATATATATGTATAAACATATAAAGATATAAATCGATACATATAAAATGTATAAATTTCACAAAGAATTCGGATACGATCTCTTTAGAAATAATCCTACAAATTATAACAGATATATTGTGTTGCATTTTGTCGTGAAAATAGTGTATATTATAAAGATGATCAATCACAGCTACTTGCAAATGATATTAAATAAATTGAAGCTAATAAATGAATGAAGAATTAGTCGTGATACGTATTAAAGTATTATATATTGATAGAATAATAATTACAGAGCGTTATACCGAAGTGGTATTAGCTTTCCTTCATAGATATATGTAAACAGATAGGTAAGGATAAAATATAAAAAAAAGCTTTATTTAGTATTGATACTTAATTAAAAAGGGGGCACATAATAAAGTACGTATAAATTACGAAGCGAAACGTAACATTGTAGTATAATGTTGCTCAGTAAGTTCCAAAGCGTTCAAACATCAAAATTATGGGTGATACGATTTCAGGTGTATTAAAAATATAAAAAGATTAGAACAGACTAGCGAGTATCACCTTGTACAACTTTATTGTTTCGATGGCTCCTAATTTTCAAACTTTCCCTTAGAGTATTTTGATCGTTATTGTCAGTTCTTGTTTAGTAATTACTATTCTACATCGGGCTTTTTAACAGCTGGCTTTGTTGGCGGGGCTTTAGACTTTCGTTTAGGCGGGACCGGAGTATCGGAAGTACTAGATGATGGAGTTTCGGAGACAGCCGCTGCCTCGGGGCTGTCGGGAGTTTGCAAAGACTTGTTACCCTTTTTTGTAACTTTCACAGTCTTTTTTGGTTTGCTGGCGGAACTACTGCTATCTTGCGCACCATCATCTAGCGTTTCTTCGGGCTTGGATTTAGGCTTCTTCGTAACTTTCTTTACCACCTTCTTCACGACTTTCTTCCCTGTACTGTCACCCTCGGTTGTCTCCCCAGGCTCTCCTTCTGATGCTGATTTATCTATAGACTTTCTCGCAGGCTTCTTCGCTACCTTCTCTTGATCCTTCGACTCCTGTGTCGGAGTTTCCGGGGCACTCGTCGAAGGCACATTCAATTCTTTCGCTCTCGACGGCCTAACTGGGCTCTCGCTCGATGCCTCGGTTGCCGCGCATTCTGCTGGAGGCGATTCCTTTGTTTCTTTCGTCTCTTTAGCGCAGCTCGCAGTTTCTTTGGTCTGTTGATCGGATTCTGTTGTCTGTCGCGAAGTTTTATCAACGCGCGCCTCTGAAGTTTCAGTGCTCTTTGTAATACTTGAAGGTAATGCAGATGTTTCTGTGAGAAGTGGCTCTTCTGTAGGAGGTACAGCTTGCAAAGTTTCTGTCGATGGCGTGGACGATTCGCTGAATTCAGTGACAGCATCGATGCTCTCTACAGCTTCGGTACTAGCCCGACTCGATTTTCCCTCACTTTCCGCAGAAACAACTCCGGGCGCTGAACCGTTTACTTGTATTTTACTTCCCTCGTCTATTAAGGTTTCGGAGCAGGGTGCATCAGATTCGTGGACAGGGGTGATCGTGGAAGAGAGAACTTGTTCGGTCACTGCTTGAGAATCTGATACAGATTCTTTAGGTTCCACTTGGAGAACGGATTCGGCGACTTGTATCGGTACAGGACTGATTGTGAGGACTTCAGAAGCGGTTAATAACTCCTTCGCGTGTTTTTCATCTTTAGTATCTGACGACTTTGGTTGCTCTACATCCACGGCAATTAAAAGATCTATAATGTCTGTTACGTTACTTGCAAGCTGTTCTGCTGGGGCAGCAAAGGCGGCACTGTCTTTGCTACACGGCGACTCGTCGGCTTTGCGTTGCCCGATTGAACAAGACTGAACCGAGTCAGCCGGTACTCTGGGCAGAGTTGGTTCTTGCGGGGCTTCTTTTAACAACGAACCTGTACCAAGTTCTTCCACGACTTTTTCGATCGCTTCTTGCGCGGCTTCTACTAATAACGAACCTGCGCAAAGTTCTTCCACAACTATTGCGGCAGTTTCTCGCGAGGCTTCTTTTAACAGCGGACTTGGTTCTTCTGTAATCTTTTCAGGGGGTGCTTGCATGGAAGGTTGCGCGGGAGATGGGTCTACGATCGTATCGAGTGCATCAGTTTCTGATTTCGCTGAAGATTCTCGAGTAATATCTTCCGTTACTCCTTCCGACACTGGCTGTTTATTCTCAGTCGTTTCAGCGGATGTAATATCAACAACTTGTTTACCCTTCTCAGATAATTTAGATATTATATTATCATTGTTTGTTATAGGAACATTGTTAACTAGAGATTGTTCTTCAGTATGACTGGTGGTTGCTGGAGCTAAATAAGAAAAAATGATCGCGTTATACGCATAAAGACATGTTTTACAGGGTTTGAGATTCGTGCGCTCCTTTGCCGGGCAAATTTTAACATCGAAATCAACTCGGAATCTTTAGTAATTTATTTGAATAAATTTTGAACACTAGATATTAATTTGATCGGCACGGGAACGTACGAATAAAAAATAAACAAGTGTACATCGTACGATAAAATTATATACAGATTTAAATGTATATGTTTAAGTGCTGTTCTATTTTCCTAACGTTGCTTTCTACTACATATACCTGAAGTTTCTACTTCTACTGCAAAGAGTATAATGATTGTGACTGAAGTTATTACTTTGAAAGTGCTCTTATTAAATGCGATTTAATAAAGCTAAGTGCCCTTAAATGAGAATGTATTTTGAATGCTCCTTGTTAATTTAAAGCACATAAAACATTAACATAGCACATTAGATAAGCGTTAGATAATGTGTTTAAAAAATGGTATGAACAGACGTATGCATGCAGAATGATTGTTTAAGCACCAAACATTTCGAGTACTTTTTCCTTCGAAGCAGATACAAACAAGCTGTATTACTTTTTAAAATACGTCGTATTTAATCAATTATTTAGAAAAGTGTTGATTATTTTCAGGCAAATCACTTCAAAGAATTTACAATAGTAAGTCAAATGAGATTTCTACGAAATGAATAATTACCAAATTATTGTCTATACACGCGCGCGCGATGTGTTCGATCTTTAAAATTTATCTTAATAAATTAGTAAATCAAGTACCTGAAACATTTCTAATCTACGATATTGTTATATCCATAAAGGACGTGACGATTTATTATAAACTAGTGTAAATCTAGCAAAGTAAACTTTAAGATATACTGTGTATACAGGTTTAGTTGTGGTGAAGAAACATTTTTTTAAATTACTCAAAAACATGATTATAAAAATTGCAGGTGTGATGACGTGAGTTCTCAAAATATTTACCCCATTAAAGCAAAACGACAATACAAGACGTAGCAATGCTATGGCGCCAGGATCTGTTAGTTGCTGTCCTCTGTTCCTGTTTCAAACACTTTTACTTGATAAACTGTATAAAGAAGACATAATTTTTTCGCTTCTTTAAAATTACAATATTATAACCATCGAGCATATTATTTAGTACCACTTAACTTCGTCTCTCATCAAATTCCTACAATAAACATTTCATCTTGAAATATCAATAACCACATGCTGTATTAAAAAAAAGGGGGAAAAAAATAAAATCGCAAAGCGTGTTTAAGAAAACAGTTAATGGCTTTGCATTATGAGCACTTTAACTTTCAACTTCTTACAGATTTCCCGTCATTGCTCAAAATTTTCTTCAGATAGAATCCGCTCTTTATTTACGCGTTCTCGCTTCGATATGCAGTTACACTTATAAAAACAGAATTATATGAGATCTGACGCGTACAACAAGTATTCAGAGCCAAAATTGTATTTTACATTTAATTTTCGAATTACTGATTTGTCAAGTTTTATGTAGAAAAGTAGAACATACCAGTTCCTTTATCCACCTCGTCCGCAGCTTCGATCGGTGGAGTAACTTCAGCGAGTTCGGTAGATTCGATAGATTCGGTAGGTTCAGCAGTCTCATCGGTCGGAGTTTTCGCAGGCTTTTCCGTCTCCTGTAAATTGGGTGCCGATTACGTTACCTCCCACTTTCGCCTCGCATCTCGGTGAATTAATTTATGTACCTTGGGTGGAGACGGCAATCGCGGCGGCGCGAGAGCAAGCGTTTCGCAGATTTTCTTCCAGATATTGTCGAAGCTATCGCGGCCCATGTAATCAATCTGTCCTTGTTCCCAACTCTGCTTTCGCATGTGTTCTTCCAGTGCAACTTGCGCAGCGCTTCTGGGTTCGCCCAATGTCATTTGAGCCAAGGCACCGGCGAGACCAGCCTACAAAATCAAAGAGAAACACTTTCCCTTTTAATTTATTTGCGGTGAATCTGAGATCCGATACAGGAATAAATCTTTCGTATAAATTGTAACAGGACTAGAATCGTCTCAGCGGGTATTCACAGGGCTTATATATTCCGACAGGGTGTACCTTACACGACGATTTCCATATGAGATTGTTAAAATATACATACAAGTGCATGTATCACAAACATGTAGAGAACGTGGCAGAAATTAGTAAAATGATTTATAATAGATTGTGTTATAAACTGGAGGAAGGTTAGACTTTCTTTGTTCTACATGTATTAAAGCAAAAACTGTTGTTTCATTTTTTTAGGTACGATCGTGGGTGAATGCCGAGGGGGAGCTATTGAGAACTGTGAAGAATAAAATAAATAACAGCATTAAAACTGCAAGTAATGTGTCCCAGAAACTATTAAATGCAATTGTAGCTTCACACAAGTATATATGCTTGGATATAAAACGCTATAGAAAATTATAATATACATATAATAAAGTAATTTCTGTTTCAACTTTGATGCAATTTGAAGAAAAGTATGTGGGAACAATTACTTACATTTGAACTGTCTTCCGTTACATGTGGGTCAGATTGCGTTCCTACATTGTGGATATCTGTACAAGGTTTGGACAAAGGATCGGGGCTAGTAGATATATGTGTTTGAGTCCGTTCGTCTGTAATGTTTACATTTTCACCGCTCTCTTTAGAATAATCGTTCTGACGAGCTGCAGCAGTGTCTGCAGCTTGTTCGTGGCGAACATTGTCATTTAAGGATTCATGGTTTCTATGTACAAAATTAGTTTGCTCGTTCGAATGAACAATATGATTCTCTTGCTCGCGATGCTGAGGAGGTTGTTGCTTGTTCGCGTCATGGTGTTGCTGATTATGTTGATAATCAGGCACGTGGTGCTGCTGATTATTTTGATAATCATGCACGTGTTGCTGATTATGTTGATAATCATGCACGTGTTGCTGATTATTTTGATAATCATGCACGTGGTGCTGATTATGTTGATAATCAGCACGAGGTTCATTGTGCTGATGCGGTTTAGCTTGTTCCGACCACGGTTTGTCATTATTATTATTAGAAGAATCTTGGTATATATATTGATGCTCAACATGTTGATGCTCTCTTACTTGTTCCGGCAATGACTGGTGACTTTCATTGCCGGAATGCTGGTAAGCAGGACGATGCTCAACATGTTGATGCTGTTTCGCTCCTTCTGATAAAGATGCGTTATTATCATTGCAAGAGTGCTGATGGTTAACATGCTGATGTTGTTGCTGAGATTCGCTGGAACGATGATTCTGTGCACTATGTACATAGCTCTCTGTAATGTGTCGATTCCCCCAGTAATTAGAGTGACTTATTGTGTCGGGCGTGTTCTCCGAATGGAAAAACGAATTCTGCTGTTGCTTGTTTTCATTAACGAATTGATTGGATTGCTCTTGATTGCGACATTGATTGTGCACGGCAGGAGAATTATATTCGTTGTACTGTTGCTTGTGGAATGATTCTCTGTTATGTTCTAGCGGGGATTCGTAATGAGCCTGTTGAGCAAACTTTACGGAATTAAATTCATTGCGCAGCGCAGTTATGGGTGAAGATCTGTCGAGCGTGGAATAATACTGTTCAGTTTCGTTATTGTCTTCTTTCTTATTGATGACTGGATCGTTTTGTATGCAATAGTTTTCCCATGGATCTTTAAACTCTGAGAAATCTGGTGCCTCTGAGTAAATGTCGCTTTGTGTATTGTCCTGGTGTGTGTCTGTGTAAACGGGAGGTATCGGAGCAGGGGATTGATAAGGCATAGGGGAAAATTCGTGCCAAATTGGTGCCAATGTGCTGGTGGCCTATGCAAGCATCATGCCAAAACAGAAAAATGCACATTCAGTTGGTTAGTAGAAAACTAATTTAACAGTGTCCATTTTTCTGATCGATTCCCAACCGAGCAGCACTCGCTCGCTTCGAATCTTCAAGCGTCTTCCTCTTCGCTGTTACGCAGCGAAATATATGTACAACTACTACTGCGCACGATAAACATCTACGTTCATCGACCCATTCGCTTGCGTATCGAAGCGAGTCGCACACGTACGAACTCTTTAATTTGTACACCATAAATGCGTATATTACAAATGTGATGTGAGGAAAGAAAAAAATGGACACTGATCTACAAAAAAAATTAAAAATACAAGTACTAATTGCTATGATACTTGAGAAATTCCTTGAAAACTCGATACAAGTTTACCAAGTTGTATCCTTTTAATATACTCTAATCGCTTCAGCTATTAATAGCAATATTCAAGAACATGTTACCAAAAAAAAGAACCAAAAATGCACCTTAAATGCCACAAAAACCAAATTATATTAGAAAATAACAGACATGGTAAATGTATCAGAGATCTGCAAAATTGAATCGATGACTGTAGCTCTCTGAATCAAGATCACGTCTGCTTTCTAGCATTGCTACTTAAAATCCGCGACACGCGCATTCAATTTTGCAAAACAGGATCGTGTTACAAATCGTTTCCGACAACTTCTACGTACGCTTCTTATTATAACACTACTTCTAAATATTACTTTCATGATAATCTCGTGGTTCTATGTTTGTTATGTGCAATATATACAGTTTCAATCATACTTTCTTCAAGCATGTAGCGTAATGCATGATTGTGCTTGTGCCGTATATGCAAATTCCAACTAGAAAAAATCTTACAACGGCACGCTACGCAAGAGCAACGAAAGCGTACTACCTTACCTTCTCGATTATGCTTAAACTCAATAGTTTGTCGCTTTACCTTTCATTAAAATCAGATGTGGTTCAGTCTAGTATAAAGTACAATCAACAAGACAAGAAATATACAAACTTGCTAGTCACTGGATTTACAGTATCGCGTCTTTTACACTCTAGACTAGTTAAACCTTCGAGTCAGCACATCTGTATTAATCTCAAACCGTTATGTACACTTACCATAACAGGTGACAAGTGAGGGTGAACTTTGTCGCAGAATATGTTCCACCATAACTGCAGCAGCGGTTGCAAGTGTGCAGAGCCCATCGGCGGTTGGACAATACCGGTTAAAGTATCGAAGTACTGTAACCACGGTTTCGTAATACCAATGAAATGTATTATCCTAACATCCTCTCCGAATCTAAAAATAATAAACAGTATCTACAGTTACATTATTCTCTTGCACGCGTATCCATCGAAATACACTTCCTTACTGTTTGAACGCAGGAAGGTAGGAATACGTAGCCGTAGAGCACATGTTGTAGATGAACGGCAGATGCTTGGAAATGTCTTTTCTTGCCCAGTCGCTGAAGTACATGTTCAGTAAGCCTTGATCGCCGCCATCGAACGAACCTTTGGCAGCAGCGAACGAGGTGATAGAAGCGAAGGTTTGCTGACACGGTTTATACACGAACACCCCGGAATTGAAACAGTCTGGCCAGCCCACGTCAGGAGCAGCGGAGAGTTCCTCTCGTTCGAATAATTCATCACAGTTTCTGACAACCTATCAGCACAGATGGATTAGCGATTGTTTAAAAGCGAAATATACCTCAATTTCAGAGCGACTGCTTTTGAACACGTACAAGTGTATCCGCGTCAAGGAATACACATTTCTCATACTGAGTCAGTCTCCAACAGTGCAGCTTGGTAAATGTAATACCCAGTTCTGGTCTAGCTAAAAGTGCCAAGTTAGCTTCGTCTTTCGAGTCGAGCACGTTTACTTCCATAACAACGGAAAAGACAGCTGACAGCTTCTCCCTGTGCGGATGGAAAGAGTAAGTAGCGTTTCGGTGGTTGGGAACAGATTTTGGTAACGGAAGTCGGGCTGTACCTCATCGTTTCTGTTACTCCGGGAGTAACTAAGACGGCTAGTTCGTGTACGGTGTCGACCCGACGTAGAGAGTGTGCCAGAACTAAAGCGCCCAAGGAGTAGGCATCGTTGGTAGCCAGTGTAACCCAGGCGTATCCTGCGGTGAACAAAGTAACGTGTAGCGACCTTTACGGTAGTTCATTGTTAAGAATATTTTATGCGCGTGCTGATTAGATAAAGAAATAATACGAGCGGGAAATGCGGAATGGTAGAAAGGGGGAAAGAAGAGGAACCAATTGACCGATATTCCCTCGCGCACGTGTTTGTACATTACGACGCGTGCATGCATATTGCTTGTTAATTGATAACGTATTCACCGTATCGTTATGCATATAAATTGAGATAAGCCGCCTGCAGCGGGTGAAATTAACAGACGCTGGGACATCGATTCCTGAATTGTTTTCGATGTTACATCATCAATACGGCTTCAATTAGAATGCATTTTTCTTTTGGTGTATGTACTTATAGCTCGGAGGAGATAACACTTTGAACTCTGCCGGTGCCATTGACTCTGCTTTGTCGTTAATCGTTTCTAATGGTTACGTAATAAGCCGAAACAATTGGAATAATTGGGAAACGGTATGAAAGCGCTGCTGGGTTAATAATAATAATAATAATTCGGCTTTATTCTAATAATAAACAGCTGGAAATGGTAACAGGAGGGTGCATGAATCGCCGAGTGATTGTTCAATAACTAAGAGTATATTTATTCGCGAGCGAGTTTTTGAGATAGTCTGCGCCGTGTGGTTTATAAAGTGCGCAATTTGAAGAACGAGAAGCGATAAAAATAGGAGAGGGCGTGTGACTATTAGATCCGCTAGATCCGCTAGATCCGACCTTAAACGCTCCAAAATGCGTTGTTTTTAGCGAGTGCGAAATTCAACACGTTTTATTTATAACGCTTTCTATTTCTAATTCACGAATGTCATCTCAACCTTCTCGATAACCGTCGCCGGACTCGAGAAATTTGGCTCTAGTTTTCCCTGGATAAAGCTCTATTTTTAGTCACTATCTGAATGCCGCGCACAGAATATTATCCACCAGATAGGATAATCAGAAAATGAAAAAAATAAGAAGGAAGAAAGAAATGATTTACTATGCTCCTTTACGATAATTGGTTATCAGCTACTTTATAGTCGCTACTCGACGTTGCATAAATAATATAAAATTTCAAAGTACTCTCGGCTCTTGGGTACTCCCTTCCGAAGATTCATTGTAACGCAGGAGGCTTAAGATCAACTTGTACAGAGTTCAGAAATTAATTACAGTATTTTTTTTATTATTTAAATCTTTGCTCGCCGCGTTAATAGACACTGGTGTGACCTGGTTCCTTAAAATCGTAGACAATTATTTTCTACGCTACAGATAAGCAAAGCAGTAGCAGATAACGTGGACACCGAGATAGAGGCGATCATTCCGTTGTTCACTACTTCATTACATCGATATTAAACGAATTACCGAACTCTTCAAGTCTCAACTATCGTCTGAACGATCTACCGAATCTAATCCTTTTCGCTAAGCAGGCCTGAGATAATGTTGATGTTGAGTGAAACGAGTCGCAGGATTATATAAAATTACCCATTTAATCGCTAGAGCTACGACGTAAAATATATTTCCAATTCCATGTACACCGAATTCTGGCAATACTATCCCAAACGATTTTATCAACTCCTCTCTCTCAGGCTTTACTGCGCAACTGAGGCTTTACGAAATATGCCACACGATCGTGCCATGTAACAATTCTAGAATTATTCCGTGTAACCTCGAGCCTTGAAAATGTAACGTTCAAGTTTCTGGAATGGTTGCGTATCGACATTGAATAAGAGATTGAGTTACCGACGTTGGGTACTCTACGCGAGCTTATCGTCGCGATCTCGAGAAAACAATGCTCGGATGGTTGTGAAAAATGTTTTAATTAATCCGACGATCGAGCGACAGCGGTCGGTTGGTCCAACTCTAACCGCTGGATTCCTATGGCTCGGTTTCGGAATGTCGCAGACGTACACGCGAATTACGGCAATCTTGGTTCGGGCTGCTATCAGCAAGACAAGTTTATCAATACGTTCAATGCCTGACGAAATTCTAGGTTTCCGGTAGAAGTTCAAAGACTGATTAAAACGTTATGTCACGACATGTAACTATACGTATCAAACTATCTTCTGAATTCTTCGCGTGCTCGGGCATCGACAAAAAATATGTAGCCCGCAGAACATTGTTGCCACGACTGTTTATCGGGTCCATCTGCTTTCGGGCCTGAGTACTAGCCCCCGCGAGGCGCACCGAAGGCGCTGGTAAAATTAAATGCAGTGAATGCAAAGGGACAACGACGAGTCCACGACTCTAGAAAGAAGGGGGAGAGAGCGGAGCCAGAAAGAAAATAGATACAGGGGAAACGCTCGGATTTCTGCTACCGGTGTTACTGCGAAACTTGAGTCGTTGAATCGTATCGGATCTTTACGAATTAATTCTAGGGTTCTTCGTACGTTCGAGCTTCTGTTTCAAAGTTTTATCCAAGCTGAAGGGCCGCGGTAAATCGGTCACGTTTTTCTTTCAGAATTTCGTCACGAAGGAGCCAAGGAGGCCCGTCGAATCCGTGGAGAAGCAACCCTCGAGCAGCAGCGTGATTTCAGCGAAGGACGAGGTGCCGCTGGCACGGGTCACGCGTCTGGTATTTTCGCGGCGTGTAAAGGCAACACAGGGGGGTGAGAAAAAGACGAGCAACGGGACATTTATGTTGGCTATGAGTAACGCAGTGCTCGGCTTCTCGTATATTGTAATACGCAGACGAAACCCGAGAGGCAGAGTGCCGGCGTCGTTGTGCCACACAGGTTTATATTTATACAAGCCGACCAGCTTATAATAGCAAGCCAGCCTCGCGTTTGTAGAAAATGCATTCATATACCTTGCCTTAGGTCAAGCACTTGTCTCCCCAAGTCTGACCAGATTTCCTTATACGATCGTACAGACAGGTGACACACGCACGCCTACGAATCGACACTTTCTCCGCGTGCTAGCGGCGTGAATAACCATTGTTGTTACTCTTATCTTCCAGCTAGATCGAAGATAAAACCCCGATCGCGCCAACTTGCCGCTTAGAAATGGGACACGAGGATTTCGTGCGTTCCGTTTTATAAAATTCAGATCACCGTAACTCCGCGCTCTTGGGAGCTCTTGACCTTTGGCCCAGCGGCGAAACTGTTTTGGTAAATTTCGGCTAGCAACTTGATCGTCCCACATACACGAGACAAGCTTTTAACAAAGTACGACGTGTGCGCTATGATTAGGCGCGTGTCTCCTGGTCGAAAATAGTTTCCAAAGGGTTGCTCTTTGTGGCTTGACGCAGACACCAACCGCTGGCTTCTACGGGGGATCTTGTGCGAGAAATGGGGAGAACTCGAGTAGAGAATCGAACATAAGACGTGGAATTCAAGAGAATAAAATTGCGAGGCTAGCGAGTACGCGGCAGCGTGGATCGTGTGCCTATTTTAAACGCGACGAATGTGGAATTAAGGTAACGAGATAAAAAGAACAGCTGCGTTCTCGAGTACAAGTGGGATCTTTTTTCTACGAGAATTGCGCCCGTGGCGGCTGAGCGTGTGGTCTCGACGAACGTTTCGAACTAGAATTCCGAACACAGCCCAGGCGAAGGTCAAGACTAAAGTTATATAAAAATAGGTACTTGGCTGCCCTGCGTCAATCGAGGTACAATGAACTTGTCAATGCGAGCTTCCGTTTAGTGTAAAACGTCAACTCGCACACCAGCGACGGTGCGTTTTTTTATTCGGAACTCTGTAAATGCGATGCTTAATATTGCGCTGCTCTTTTCAGTCGAAAAAGAGTATTTATTCGTCGAGTTTTTTTCTTTTAACGGAGATTTGCCGAGGATTATATCAGTCCCGTTACATAATCGTTCCAACGACGATCGGGGTACGTATATTAATATCGTGGCGATTGTGACAAGTGATTATGGAAATCTTGGTTTCGAGAGCAATTACCCCCGAAGCGAGGATAAATGTTTACACTGGCATGGAGATGAAAGGAGAAATACTTTCGTTCTTTTCTCTTTTACGGGAAATGCATGCATGGTGGGATTGTGGTGCGGGAAATTTTTGACAAAGTCCAGGCAAATTTCACCGCGTGCGAAATAAATATAGAAAGATAGACGACGGGGTTTGGCAGAGAGCCGCAATTTCTCCCCCAGACGTCTAAGAATAAACGGTAGGAATACCGCCGACAGTTATCTTATTTTATAAAGAATCCGACGTCTAATGAAAAAGAAGGAGGCACGAAATGTCTTTGCACCGCGCTGCTTACTCAACTAAATCCTTAGAGTATAAATCGAGATCGAAATCGCATGCGATTTCATTCCTGCAAACGGAATGTTCTCTCTCGCGAAGGGCTTCTAAATAGACTCTAAATCGAGATTTATTGCAAGAGCAACTATAATTTGATAATGCTTGCTATTTAAATTGTCGTGTCACGTTAGGGCATTAAATATGGCCGCCAGTTAGGCTCGCGGAAATAGAACTCGACACGTTTTGCAAAATGATTTTCTTTCGGAAAGAGAAAAGTAATACGCGAATGTGCTTGAGAGATTACGATCGTGGCGATTTTAGAACACAGCCAAGGTTATTGCGTTTCGTCCGTTTGTTTATATAGTTTGTACAAGCGGACAATGTTAAACTGGCGCCAAGTTTCTACGAAAAAGCAAAAAGAATCGGGCGCATGCGCTCGCAGGACGAAACCGAGCGCGAATCGGGCCGATCGTTCCGAGAAGTAAAATAAAACAAAATGCACGTGTTTGAAAGTGGATGGAAAGAAGAGAAAAAGCTACGGCGGTGGTACAGTTTTTTTTCTTGCCGGACGAAAAAATCACGCAATCACGGGGCGGAATAAAACTACGCGTTTGCAGGCGTTAAGAGGTTATTGCTCGTTGTATATGGGAGATATAAATCGTATGAAGGTCATTGGGTCAAGACCGGTTACCGGCGACGTTATCACACACCCCAAATGAACTCTCAATGAACGTAACCTTAAGGCCGGGACATGGCCACGCGAGAGGAGAAAGAACGGAGAGATCGTGCACCGAGAGATTCGTGTACTCACCACCCATGGCTGGAAGGAATCTCTGTTTCTTTTTCAACGGACCGATTCTACAACACACTCAACACTCGCCGATGCCCACACAACTGCCAAAAAGACGTACGCACTTCATCAGCGCTACAACACGAGTGACGACTCGAAGCACTCCTTCCAAACCGCGGTGCTCTCCCCACCGCCAGTTCCCGAGCGCCACCCAAAGTTCTGTATTATCGGCCGCAAGCCCTGCACGGCACAGCCACAAACAACACAGACAATAGATTATAGAATACGTAATGAACATTTTTCTATTACATACTTTGTTCATTTTTCCACCAGCTTTACGCGAGTAGCGTGGTGACAATACTCTATATTATGGAATAAGAACACTTTCCTAGCAGATGAAGCCTAATTTAATATCGAACAGCCCTTACATTTTCGTGCGCAGCGTTATCGATTCCGAGTAGCATTCGATCGCGATCCTACTAGCGGTTAGAATTGAAATTAAATGTGGCGAAAATTGATTTTTACCCACCCACGGCAACAAACTTGTGTAATTCAATTGCAAGCGAATTCTTTGCTTTCTTTGTCAAGTTTTAGATCAAACTGGAATACTTTTTTCCAAGGAATTAAAAAGTTTTTGGTATATTTCAGTAAGGTCCTGAGGACTTTGAAAATTTTCGATGTTCCATCTTTTCAACAGCTCGCTAAAATAATCCAAGTTACACTTATCCCTCTATTTTAACACTATCCTACTTGTATATTTTATCGAGGTAATAAAGAAATTCTTGTATCCAACTAGAATATCTAAAACTTTCAACTCGTTTTGTCTGTCGAACTGTCGACAGTCGAGAGTTGTCAAAATTGGCGTGTGTCTTACAGACAAGTATCGCGTGTTTGTAATTGAAAAAAGGCATAGTCGATCACACTTACCGTAACTTTCAAATCGCCAGATGAAATAAAAGTCACAATTGGAAGAGGCAAGCGCAGTTTAACGGAGACCGGACAGTCCATGCGCGCGAATTTTATAGCCGTTCGCGACACCTGCCGCGAAAACACTGCGGTAGGCGATGCGTCGTTTCAGTTCCGGGCGTTCCTCTCGACGACAAACAAACATGCATCGTGTAGCAGGAGAGGGTACGGCAGCGGTCGAAATTGCAACGATACGTTCGCCGGTGCGCTATAATCCTCCAGACTTTGGAGTAGCCCGTTCGACGCCGTAAAATGTAGCCAGCTATTTGGCCGGAGTCAGTCGCGGCGGCCACCAACACTCGTCCCTTATGAGATCAACTCTCGCCTCCATCTCCTGCACGTTGACGTTCGCCGAGGAGTGGCGCGCAAAAAGATGGCCAGCTCGCCGACCAGCATCGAAAATCAAATAGACAGTTTTCTGGAACAGTTCAAACGCAGTGCCTCCCGCGCTATGGAGGAGTCCCACAGGTCCAGCTACAATGCTTGCAGCAGCAGCATCAGCCACAGTCGGAGTGGCAACCTGGATCTCGAGATCTTGGAGGCTGGTGAGTTTCCGCTGTAACTTTGTCACCTATTCCACCCATCGTGTTTGAATTTTTGCCTGCCTTCAACTGTCACGCCTCCCTCTCTCATCTATACGGAGGCACGTACAATTTTCCGCGGTTGTCGATTGATTTTTCGGGCGTTTCTCGCACATTTCGGTGTACCCGACCTTCGACTACACTAGCGGTACCAAATACAGTCGCATAGATTTGTTTACACACGTTGCTTCCTTTCCTAAAATCGTTGGATGGCAATAACCACAAAGTGGTACCATCTGTCAAGTGTAATACTAGTACTCGCAGTTTGAAGTTTCAACAACACACTCCTTTGTCATGTAACTGTACGCAACTTAAATACCGTCATCTAAACCGCGGTCGTTGTTACATAAAGAAGCAGCTCGTATGTACAAGTTCGTCCGTATTATTACGTAGTCGAATGTGACATCTCTCCCGGTGTTGGGTTTCTTTTAATTGCATTTTCACGCACGCGTCGCAAACTTTTACACGGTGCAAGAAATGTTTTAAAAAACAAGGAGTGTCCTCGGAGATTAGATACGTCTCCAACATATCGGTGGGGGATGATGATCGTGTAAAATTAAATTTTCTTTTATTTAATCACACGGGTTGACAGTGACACACGCTGCAAGTCACGTGCAGCTACCCCTCTTTGGGAATCGAGTCTTCTGTGATTGGCTGTTTTCGTCTTGTCTTTACCTCCACCGGCATTATGGCGTCGTGTCTCGGTTAGGCTGCGATAGAGGTCGTCGCCCGTTGTGTTGCAACTATTCATGCCGTGGAATTGCAAACTGCAGGGGTAGCAAGATGCATTTCGTAGCCGCGTAAAGAGACGCCGATAAAATTTATCACGGTCAATAAGAGATATCCACGAATCACGTGGCCAATGCTGAGCTATAATCGGATCCCTCAGTCACGGTTCATCCTCGTCGCGCGGAGTGATTGGCGTTGCAGTTGCCTCGTAATATTTGGGGTGTATACAGTTGATCGGAAATGCAGGCTACAATGTTCGCCAGCGTCGCGAGATTTCATTAAAATCAATGCATTAGCTCGCTGCATCGGTAACGGTATAGTTTCACCAACGATAAACTAAATTGGTTGGCGCCGACCTCGCTGATAGTACCGCAGCGTGATATATTTTGCAACGTAAAAAAACTCGGCTGTGAAATAAAAAAAAACCGCGATATGATTCTTCGCCGAAAGTCTGCGCACGGCTGCAATTGTCCCTGTCATCAGCATTGCTCCACGAAATGTGCAGGTTTGGCTCACGCGTTTCTCTAATTAAAATATACCATCTAAATTAAGGCGTAAATAGATATTAATAACGTGCGATGCTAAACGCGCGGACCTTAGTTTTATGAGCTCGTTTCAACTATAAACAGATTATTGATTTATGAAAGTATATTATTTGTTTACATACTAGGCACAACAAGTACCCACATTACAGATAATCAATAACACGATGAATTATTAACTTTTCTCATAATAAATTCACCTACCAATTTTGCTGCGAAAGTTTGTTCATTTTATACCGCACACTATTTTTATGCATATATGTTTATGAATACTGCGTATACCTATATGTGCATCTATTTACATATATGTATATTTGTTGCCTGCTGAAGAATTTATGCAACGATGCGATTACATTACTTAAACGATAACAATTAGTTGGAACACATTACGAAATTGCATACTTGTGGTTTATTCTTTTATATACAGGGTGTCCCTAAAATATTTGCCCAAATTTTACTACCATTGTCCAACGTTAAATTGCTTGTTCCTTGAAGAAAAATTTTTCTACGAGAATAATCCCCATAAAAAGCTTTTAAAAAATTACGCCAAGTACATGAAAAAAGTCGGGATGGAAAAAAGAGTATTATCAAATAAATCGCAAAAAATAGAAGATAATAATAATTATAAAAAGATGTGAAATCAAGATGAACTGCAAGTACATAAAAGTGTATGTAGGGAAAAAGTATCGAGGGAGATATGTCTTTTCATCGTACCTTCTTCACTAATACGTTACTCGCTCTACGTTGCAAGCAGTCCGCCATAATTTTCTTAATTCTTAATGTCTGTTCACAAAGTTTGTCAATTTACATTATTTGACAAATTTCCAGAAACTTGTGTGCGAAAAAAGATGCTTTGTTTCTATACAAGCCTGTGCGTCCCCTTTATTTCTATAAGCTTTACATAAAAGCTCTAAATTAGAAATAGTTTGCTGGTATAAAAATATATCTGGCAATTTAAATGGCAATTTGTTACAATATAGTATTTTGTACATGCATGGTACAAATTTCCAGACTCTCGTGCGAAAGAAGATGATTCTCTGTCGAACCTTCTCCGGACAACTTCTAAATCTATAAGCTCTACATAAAAAGTCTATTAAAACAATTTGGCGACTTACCTTGTTAATTGAGACAATAATTCAGTGTCCTATGTGGTGTAAAAACTCGTGACATTTCAAATAATTTCTCCAACTTTTCTCATTTGGCACTTGGCAGGTTATGATTGATTAACACTTGGCAGGTTATGATTGATTGACACTTGGCAGGTTATAATTCAATAGTATAAGTATTTAGTAATCCCTGCCGAATGATTCCGAGAGTTAACGAACGAAATATGTGTGTTTGTTTCTTTTGGCTGAAAGTGTGTATGTCGACGAAAATTTGGTTCGGAGAATCGGAAGAAAAATCTTTTCGTATGATACATGATATTACGATATCTCTGTCATTCCTGGACCAATTTTATTGAATTTTGGTTTTATTCGAAAGCTTATACGCGGTTGACATAAGAAAAATGCCTTCAAATTTAGAAAATATTTCAGGTAAGGTTGCGATAGCCGGTTTATGACTAAAAGATACGCGACAGTAAACATATACATACAGGGTGTCAAAACATGTACTTGGCGTCGAAACGCTATCGCGTCTCTAGATAGAATAGGCTGGTAAAGTTTGGCCAAACATTTTGGATGCGCTCTCGTGCAAGTGTACCGTGGGAGACGCAGAGATGGGCAAAAAATGATTCGAAATAAAAATTTCGTACACAAATTTTTATTTCAAATAATTCTTTACCCATCTCTGGGGAGACGACTCCGTTTATACGGGACTGGACCTGTTATCCCCTCCACGCGACATTTAAGAACTACGTTCGCCATAACATCGAGTAACATCGAGCGTGTGGTATAATTTATATCAACCGGTGTACTGACAATTACGAGAAATTTCTACCGTTTAACTCACACAATCGCAAATGCGGTATCTTTCGAAACATTTTACAGTTGACTTTGCGTGGCCACTCGCAAAGTCAAGCTCAGAAAAGGTAAGTGAATGTCGAGACTGCCGAGAGTTGCTACGTGCCCGTAGAGATCAAAGTTGGGAAGCCATCGTGATTGATAGTGATTCTCAACCTCGTCGGTGTCGAACCCGCGATCTCTTCTTTTCCTTTGCTTTTAAGGGCAACTATAGAAATAGATCCACGCTCGCGTTTCCCATTTACATAAGATCCGTCGACACACGCTTCTTTATCGCCGTAATTCGCTGCCCCTAATGGATTCCCAGTCGAGCAAACATCGTAATTGGCACGGGCCTACAAGTGACATTTCAATCAGCTGATCATTTGTTTAGACTCCTTCCCGTCCAAATATTTGCCATACCAGTGTTTCGTAAATACACAAATCTCTGCACATGCCTTCTCGTTAAACAGTGTTTGATAGTATTTTTTATGTGATTGAAATGTTCCCGTTTAACAGAATATATAGAGAGTGTTAAAAGGCACGTCATAGAACAGTATTCTGTGAAACATGGATGCTAAATTGTGTGAGAAAGACGAGATGCAAGTGCAAGCAGAGATTGTTATATCTCAAGACGCTTTGTGTGATGTAAATCAAAAGACCCAGTTATCAAACTGTCAATGTATAGTCAACGACGATTTGACGCGTACGCAGACCGCAGGGAAGGTAAGTGTGTTGTATTACTGTGAAGAGTATAGCAAAGTTGAAACATTAAATAATAGCGTAACGATTTATCGATTAGATTCCTTACAATGTATATAAAAACTTTTGATTTATTACAGGCTGCGCACAAAGACGCGACAAGCATTCCCTCCAAGCCAAAGAAGACCGTGACGAAAATTAAAGCGAAGAAACCTAAGCCCGAAGGCGAGTCGACCTTAGATTCCACGAGATTAGAGGACAGCCCGGTGCAAGTGTTGGAGCGATTCGAGCGCGGATGCGAGTGCCAAGACGACCAGTGCTTCAAGGGTTTGAATCCAGAGTCGGTGTATCGGCACAGACTGAATATCGCGGAGTTAACGAAGGCCGAACACGACATGTATTTAATGGGCGTCACCATGGCGTGCTTGACGAATCCGTACGAAACGGCGAGGCACACAGAGCGACGTAGATTGCGCGCGCAGTACGTGTATCAGGGTCGCAGAGTTTGTTTAGATGCTTTTTTGTATTTGGAAAACTGTACTCATTACCAAATAAAGAGAATTAGGAAGCATTTGATGACCCACGGTGTCACGCCACGGGTTCACGGCAACCATGGGAAGATTCCGCATAATACGTTCTCCTTGAATATCTATCAAATCGCCACGGACTTTCTGAAACACTTTATCGAGTTGCAGGAAACAAAGCAAAAGACCAAGGTTGCCAAGAGCTCGCAGTTACACCTTCCGTCTGATATTACGCGCAAAATAGTGTACGACTTGTATATACAGCATTGTAGAAAAGTATCGCCTAATGTAAAGATAATGGGCTATTCCACCTTCAGGAGATTCATGAAGGTTCAGTTTCCGCAAGTGAAATTTGCAAAGTTAGAGTTCGTAGTGAGGAATCACAGTGCGCAGAGTCCGGCGTGTAGTAAAGTAGATTCGGAGAGTCAAGATCCGACGAACGAAAAGTCATCTGCATCGGCAGACTTGCTAACGGAGGCCTCAGCCTTATTACCTTTATTAATTACTAGCGAAGCGGGACAAAGCGACACTTTATTCTTGACGCCAGTCAGCAAGTTGCAGAGCGGGATGAGTTATCAGATTACAAGTGGGTTTCTAGTCAATAAACCGGCATTGCCTATCACTTTAGCTAAGGTAAATGCTGTTTAGTAATAAGAATCTTTAAATATAGTATTTAATATAATTAAGAAGATAATATATGTAAAATGTATATTCGTACAAATACTTGAGTAATATTTCAAATATTAACTTTTATTTAAAAAGATTGTATTACTTGCATAAAAGTAGACAAGTTCTCCTTTAAAAGACTGGCAGTCGCAACTTGTAACTTGTATTAGCGTCGTTATACTTGAAGCATGCTACGCAAACTCTTTTACCAGTTTTCCAATTACCCCGTGCGAATTCTTTCCACGTAATTCAACGTAAAAAGTATCGATAATAATTACGTTTAAGTGTAGTAGATTCTAAAGCTGTTTCATTATTTTCTGTTATAGAATATCTGATTCTAATGTATAAAGTTGATCGTATAAGATACTCCTTTAAAGACAAAAAATTTGACGAGTGATTGTATTATTTTAATGTGTTGTACTTGACAAAATGATATATAAGCAATAAATAACTTGTATTTTTGCAATTTATTGGTTTGTCTTTGTAATTATTTTCACGATGTATTCGGAAAAGTATAGACTGAAAACAAAAACTCCAATCAATCCTCATCACATTGAATTCCACACATGTAAATGAAGGAGCTAAAAAATCATGAATCCAGTGTCTCTCAAACCACAAATCAACTGTTTAAAGATTAATCGGCCATCGTTAGTTTAAATTCAAACATCATCCGTGATCCGTTAATTGTCGATATATTAAAATCAATCATTTGTTTGCTATCTAGAAAATACAGTATATTTTGTTTCTTGTGTGGAATGTAAGTCTCTCTTTGCTATGCTGATTAAAAGTTTGAGAGCCTCTTGTTTTACAGTTACAGAAGAAATATTGTAGGTACAGCAGGAAACTGTTTCTGTTTGTTGGAGTCAGCAAGGTCATATGAGTGCACTTTGAGGTCTTACATTTATATACAGTAAATATTGCATAAATGATCGCCGGTAGAAATTGTAATGTTCTTAGGATCATAATTTGATTATAAAAGTTCCTTTAAACTTGTATAAACTTACACTTGAGCTGGAAAGAGCTTATAAAGCTTATTCGTTAATGTTCTGTATGAATTTTGCTAAAGATTTAAAAGAATAAAGTAGCAATTATAAAATTGTGTAGCAATGTTTTATAGAAAAGTTTGAGTAATATAAACAAAAGTGCTATAGTAATATGTGTGAATGTAAGGTGATTGTTTAATTGTTTCTGTATATCTGCAACTCCGTGTAGATTTAAGTTTTAATGAACGTTAATCTATAAAATCTATCTAATGCGATTCAATTAGTTTTGCATTTTGCAGAAGATGTAGAGAGCATGACTGGTGAGATTGAAAATGGAGATCTGGCAATTCGAGATGTTGCGGACCTTCTCCAGTCGCAGTATGCTATCATAGCAGGTAAGCGGAGAAGAATTTTGCTAGTGTTATTAATAATTCTAAGTTGTTGATTTTAATTATGTATTTTGTGTATTACGCGCAGGAGGGAAAACTCGAGAAGGTTGTCCCATAATTACTTTTCCCGACAATGGGAATTTTCACAATTTATGTGACTTGGATTACCAACGTCTCATGCTGTATCTCACTTCTGTGCCAACGTAAGATTTAAGATTGTTTTTCTAACATTTATACTGTCGAGGATAGTTGACTGAATCTATTTTTAATGATTTTTAGTCTACAAGAAGCTGATCTGGGGTTCCATTTAATAATCGACAGGAGGAATGATAAATGGAACTCTGTGAAAACTGTGTTACTAAAAATTTCTGTGAGTATTAAAACGATTACGATGCAACGAGAGATGCGTCAGTATGATTAAGTAATTATTCATTTTCAGGGTTTTTTCCCCGGTTTAGTCCACGTGGCATATGTCCTACGTCCAGCTGGATTCTTACAGAAAGCTATTTCGGAAGTGTCGAATAAATTATTTCGGGAGGATTTTAAATTCAGGGTGATATTTCTAGCAAATATCGCTGAACTTTACGAGTTTGTAGATACAGATCAGCTAACGGAACAACTTGGTGGTGATTTGTCGTATTGCCATCACACTTGGATACAGAACAGAATTGTAAGATCGCAAACTATAAAATAACAGAGGTATATACAGTATTCAATTTTGATTTGCGCTGTGTTTAGAGTTTAGAAAAATTTTCATCAATGACACAAGACGTATCTCTCGCACTGGACTCCTTCACGCGGCGCCTAGCCGAGATTGAATTTCCCAACAATACCATCGCAACAACATCTTTACTATCTCAACAGCAAGTCGAGTACAACGAATTGAAGGAGGAAATTCTAAGCGCTGCGAGACATGGCGAAGCACTGTTGGACAGTGTACGGCAACTAACTGGCAAGGGAACGGCTGATAGACTAGGAAACGTCGCGGCAGTAGAAAGGTTCAATCTGATTTCGAAGAAACAGATGCGCAGAGCATACACATTAACGATGGGTATAGAGAATTGGTATTCGCTTTCAGATTACTCGTTCAGCTGGAAGAAACGGAGCGTACGTTCGACTTGTTTTGGTCACACCACAGCTCCCGCTTGAGGCACTGTCTAGCCTTGAGACAGTTCGAAGCTGACTTTAGAGAATTACAAGCAACATTGGACCAACATTTAAAAACTATAGAAGACATGACGGAAGTAGGGGAGACGCAAGGAAGAGTCGAACAGTTGATTTGCGACACCTCGGCATTTCAAAGAATATGTAGAGTATGTACTTTTTTATTTTGTATATACTTGAATCATTCTTTATTGTGGTTAAACAATGACATCTGTTTTAAAATTACGACGCAGAGTGACAGAAGTACATGAAAGACTAACGTTTGCCTAAATATATATTTACGTGAGAGATTCATATCCAGTAAATGTTAACAGAATTACCACCCCGGATGAGATATACTATAACGTGTACTAATGTTGATCACACACACTATTAAAGAATTAAGAATGATACAATAATAATGGCTTTAAATTTGAGAATGTTTACAATGCACTTGAAGCACAGCAAGGTGTAATATCTAAACCAGTTTCTCTACGAAAGATTTCGGGAAATCGCAATAGTTTTGGCGCGACTTCTGTGAACAGTGTCCCGCGTAAATGTTGATTCTGGTTTAGATATATTTATAAACAATCAGATATAACGCACATTATGCACAAAGCACAAACATACTTTGCACCGCTTTCCTCATTTTGTCGATAGTCCTATTTATTGCATACCATGTGGATTTGGGTCTTGGTAAGCAATCCACTCAACGAAATACATATATTTTGTAATAGATACATTATTGAATACAGTGAGAATAATCTAGCATCTCAACTTTCGAGTTCTATGTTTACTATACCTTGAGATAAAATAAAAAGAAACCTATTTTAACGATTTCTTTATGGGATAGTGAATTAAATCTCTATGAAAGGTGTCGCCTTGCGCACATACGTATTGCCAGTTGAAACACTTGTCTGTTTAAAAAAAAGAAAGATGGAAGGAATAGGGATTTGATTCATGCCTTGTATTGGCATGCAAAGAGAATGTACATCATTATTTCTCACTTTGCTCTGCACGTAAGATTGTATCTTTTTCGTAGAGTACTTGTTTAGATGAGCAGTGAACACTTGGTGGAAAAGAGTTCAATGAGTGTTTGTAGTTTTCTTGTTAATTTGTTCTTTTCGGCATTGACTAAACACGAATAAAATTACATAAATTTATAGGGAGACATTGAGAGAGCGGAGCAAGTGATATCTGCGGGCCAGCAACTGTTGTCCGGAAGGCATCAGTGCCCCACAGACGTTGTGGAACCGAAGTGCGTGGAACTACAAAGGATCTGTACCATATTGAGTCAAAGATTGGAGAGGCGATTACACATGTTGACTAAATGCAGAGAACTCATGGAACGGATAGACAAGGTAACCGCGCTTGCAAGCTTTTTAGAACCTAAATAAATCAACATCTGTAACAGCGCGAAATATGCGTAACAGGCGAATACGTGGTGTACACGTGGGATAGAGTTACTCGCGTCGCAAAATAGTGCAACATCGACTGACCAAGCTCTTCAAGAGTTACAAGAGTTGATGGAAGCTGCAGAAGAATTCCATCATCCCAGATGTATTTTTCAAGATTCTATAATGCCTGAAACTAAAGCTCTTATTACCCAAGTGAGTAGACGTCTTATAAAATTATGTAAGATGAGTGTAAAATATTTTAAACCTCTTTCATTGCCTCCATTAGGTTTTGCAAAGAATAGAAGACGTGTCTTTGATGTGTGATAAAAGGATAATGGCGCTAAAGCAACAATTGATTAAACCAACCAGACCAATTCAAACTGTAACACCTGAACCAGTCAAGCCACTACAATCACTGCCTCAGATAGTAAAACCTGGAAGGATTCTTAAAAAGGCCAACACCATGCCGAAGGTAAATATTGTCACGTTCCAATTGCCCAGCATGGAATCGTCGATTATTTCAAATCGCTGTCTTCTTTGCTAGATGGAGATGAGTCCTATAGAAGGGGAATCTTCGTCGCCCGAAAGCGAGTCTAAAGACATTGAAGCCTTGCGATTGAAACGCGGCCACGTTCTAGCAGAACTTGTTGAAACCGAACGAATCTACGTTGCCGAGTTAGGCTCTATAATTAAAGGGTACAAAATGGAATTAACGCACGAGGCAATGGCTCATTTAATACCGGCGGCATTAGAGGGAAAAGGTGATGTTTTGTTTGGTAATTTAGAAGATATATACATTTTTCACGGAGAAACGTTTCTAAGAGATCTAGAGAACTGTATTTCAAATACTGAACTTGTTGCATTATGTTTTGTACAAAGGGTAAGTGTCCTTTAGAAAAATTTCTAATAAATCGTCACAGAATATTCTAATATAAAATATATTCATTTCTAGCGCGAAGTATTCTTCAGATTGTATAGTTACTATTGTCAGAATATCCCGAGATCGGAGAGATTACGAGAACAGATACAGAATGAGCCGCAGTTTCTTGCAACTTGTCAACAGAGGCTTGGCCACAAGCTGCCTCTTGCTGCGTACCTTCTTAAACCTGTGCAACGTATCACAAAGTACCAATTGTTATTGAAAGATCTTTTAAAATACAGCGACGAGCCATCGTGCTGCACCGAATTACAGGAAGCCTTGGATTGCATGCTGGTTGTATTGAAATGCGTTAATGATAGCATGCACCAGACTGCGATTACTGGCTTTGGCGTGAGTACGATGTTATCCGGCTCTCGTATAAATCTGATCTTTCTATCGTTACCCCACGGTGTTTCTCGTTTTTAGGGGGATCTAAATGCACAAGGCGAGCTCCTATTACAAGGCTCCTTTAGCGTCTGGAGTAGCAGTAAGCGAGAACGACTTCTCAGGTTAAAACCATCTCAGCGTCATATTTTCTTGTACGAGAAGGCTCTTATATTTTGTAAGCATAGCAAGCCTCAAGCGCATAATAAAGCTACCTACCACTTTAAGAGATATTTGAAGGTAACTTTCGAACGATCTTTAATACTTGCATTACGTCCCATGTATTCTATACGTAATTTTCTACTTGTTCCATTAGATGTCGCAAATCGGGCTGACCGAATCAGTTAAAGGCGACGCGAGGCGTTTCGAAATCTGGCTTCAGGGTCGGGCTGAAGTACATACGATTCAGGCATCCACCCTCGACGTTAAACAATCCTGGGTGCGTCAAATTAAAGGCGTTCTAATGTCCCAGTTAGCCGAACTTAAGGGGAAACAAAATTCTGCTCTTGGAAAGACCAACCACAAGTATGTGAGAGATCATTTGCCTGTGATAAAGTCCGGTAATAATATGTGACTGTGTACTCTGAACGAATTATTCGCAGACCATTGCGGCAGACGATTTCGTGGGAAGCTCAAGGCAGCATTTCCGGGTCTCTGCGTACTCTGTCGGTCGACGGTAGCAGTGTTATATCGCACATTACGGACGTCTCGCAGTCGACGGAAGACGATGTAGCTTGGAGCTCGGAGAACAGCAATACAGACGACGAAGATGCGTTCAGCGAGAATCCTGGCCCGGCTCCTGTAAGTCTCTTTCTCTTTCAAGGTATAGCCATTAGTTTAGACGCAGTTAATATTACGCCCGCAATTGTTCAATCCAATTAGGGTGGAAGATACGTAGCATTAGCTGATTATTGTGCAGTTGGACAGTCGGAAGTTACGATGCGCGAAGGAGACAATCTAGAACTTCTTAAGGTTGGGTGTGCTGGTTGGTGGTTTGTAAAATTGATAGGAACCGGAGTAGAAGGATGGGCGCCCGCAGCGTATTTGGAACCAATCAATCGAAAAACTTCGCGCAGCTCTCAGTCGGTCAACAGTCAAGAGACCATATGAAACAGGCGTCTAACACACTAGATATATCTGGTGTGTTAGGCTGACGCGCGTCTCATTGCCCAAGTTCACTTGTAAAGGGTAGAGTATTAAGGATTGCATTCGGAGGGTATTGTAATATAAACACACAGAGACAAGACTTTGGGAATTTTGCAGAATATTGAACTTGTGTACCGTGTAACCGTATTAAATCTCCAATTCTGTAAACTACTGTGCTCCGATGAAAAGAAGTCGGTTGAGAAACTCTAGCGTCCGAATAGAATATCCCTATTAGTTGGCGCGGCAACGTCGACGAATAAAAAAGTAAGGAAACGGGGCGCGGGAGTCAATGCGAGCGAAGAACCCCTCTGACATTTCGACCAACTTCTTTTCATCGGGGCACAGTACATGGTACAGCGATGCGTGCTTCGTTAAGCATATTAATCAATGAACAGTCTACGATTGCGTACAATTCATGAAAATCAGATTAGGCTGAATTTGAAGGGACAGTCCAGACAGGCGAGAAACCAAGAAATAGAGGAATTCGTAATGTTTCTCTTGCATAAAGTGTATTCCAACAGACTTGCGAGCGAAAATACTGTATGTAAGGAAAATAGCATTTGCATTTAACTGAATGAATCTACTATTGGCTAGGTTTATTCGTAAAAAGAGTATAACATTTATAGAATTGTACAAAACGTGTCCTGATAGCGAATTAAAAGTATGTGCACGTACATATGCATACTTACAATTTACATGGTTTGAGGTTACTACTGGTTATGCAGATTCGTATTCAATCTTGCATATTATAATGACACCAAGAGAATGAGTACGATAAAATACAATCACTTTAAATTATTTAGTTATTACTTCCATAAAGATTTCGCATGGAACATAATATATAAAACTTGACTGTACTTGTATGACCCGCATCGTATTCGGCTGTATGCAAATATTCCAAAGCTCGTGTGATTCAAGATTTTTCAATACTTTCATCCAAGAGCAATCTGTTATGGCCATGCTTATAACGTTTATAATAACCAGACACTTGTGTACAGTTATAGAAAGGAATCGAATCTGTTTGTGTTTAATTCAACAACTATTTTTTGATGCGATCAGATTTTGGTTTGTGATTTAAATTTTACACTTTTTCTTTCACGTACATACCTTGTGTGTATCAATTCATTTTTTCTAGAAAATATGTAGTACAGAATTTAGAATATTTGCACACTATCGGAAGCTGGTGAAAAAGAGCCTTTGAAACTAATACAGACGATCAAATGCTCGTTTGATACTTGTGTAAATGAATTATAAAAACGTTTAATAGAAATACTTTGTTGGCATATTAGCGTAGCTAGGATAGAAGACATATTGTTGATAAGCCTTTGTGACCAAAACAGCTTGATATTAGTATTATTTTAGTAAATAATCGATAACATTTAAAATGTTGAAAGGAGAGAATCGATGATTAATAGAAATTGAGTATCGTATACACAAGTTTTTTAGAGGATAACAAATTTAACACCAAGCATTGTGCAATATTTAACACTACTTGTAATAAACTTTAGAATACAAAAGTTTAAGAAGAAGCAATTTCAATTTTAGCAAAGTTGATCTACTAATACTTAAGTATCTAAGAATAATGAAATGTATAATAATGTAATTTATTTATTGTATTTGTACCGAAGTTTATATGGACACAGAAGAACTAATTTACGAAATTGTTGATTAGTTGCTACATTGCGAAAGGGTAACATTCTTTTTGTAGGTAAAGAATGCAATAATTATGTTCACTTTATAATCAAAAAACGATGAACTTTTTCTTGCTGTAATTTATGTTACTCGATCGAGCGTTGTTTAAGTATAATTTATATAGTATTTATATATAGAAATTCTATTGTGATTACAGGATACACATATTGAGTACAAATAATTTATTTTAATACTTTAAATATCTGAGGTAAAGTTCTGTTGCGCAATAAATGCGTTCGCATAGTTTCGATATATAAATAATTTATAGTTATGCCGTTGATGAATGATTGACAGAAGTTGTGGACTTTTGACCAAAGAGAACTTTGGCAAGACAAAAACTAGAGAAAAATGTTGATTTATAATTTATACGCCGCTTACGTTGATTAGTTTAATTTTCCAATGAATTGTAATTCATTAATTTTATCCACCTTCACGCCGTCCTAATACCGTCTAGTTATAGGATTTAATTAGACGAACTGCGTTATATTATTCGTCACGTTTCATTTCCATCGTGCGATTCGTTTAACGTTCTATTACTTATTCGAATACAACAATATTCAGTGATAATATAAATCGAATGTTGTTATATATTTGCGAGAGCGGGTTTACACTGAATTCGGATGATTACCCGTGTTGTATAAAGGGAGGCTTAATCACGATCATAGGATTTGCTTTCTTTGGTTCGGAAACTAGTCTTTTAGTGTAAGCAGGCAAAGAACATGTTCAGATTTTTAGAATCTTTTGTAGGCGACATTAAAACAACACATGGACAATAAATATACGCCCATTGTGGACAAACTCCATTTCAAATATATTACGGATGTAGCAATAATAACTTTTCACACAGATAAAACAATGTTAACATATATACTTCTTTACAGAAAATCTATAAACTCATAATAGTAATTACAGCATAGAATTATTAGAGAATATTAGTTTTCTTTAAAGCGTGAAACTATATATTCATTTAAAAAGAAACTTAAATTGCAGTCGAGTCACTGACTGCAAAACTTCTCGAATGAAAAAGGGTTCCTTTCGTTGTTCCTTTACAATAAATTCGATAAAAAATTATTTTTGCATATAAGGATACTGTGGGCGTTCGCCGTCTCTTCTATTTATAATAAAGCTAAGCGATGGGAGGCGGAGTTTTTGAAATTTTTCATTGCCGAGGGAACGCGGGGTGCGGGTTCTTGTTCAAAATTTGAGAATCTTTTTTGATCCTGTTCGAGTTAAGGGGGTTTTGGCGGGAGAAACATGACAACTGTGAATAATATTATTGCAACTACTCTCAAGTTAATAGGTATAAAAGTCATTAGTTTTTAGCGTTTAATTAAAACCTTGAAATATGTTAAACAATTTCATACGGAGTATTATGGATATTGTATTTGATTTGGTACATTTCCTGTGTATTTACGAAAATAATGTAATATGATGGAAATACACATAAATTACAAAAACAACTGTTCCGTTCGAGCAAACGTTTATACCTCATACCATAATCTGTAATAACAATAGCCCAATATTTTGCCGAAATCCGGTTAATAATAAATACTATTATCACCCAATTATAATTATTATTATTATATCAATATATATAAAACTAAAAGGTTAAAAATAACAAAATTAAAACCGACTTAAAAAAAATAAAATTGCACTAAAAAGTAAAAAATAATGTTTCCCTCATTAATTACAATCTTTGCATTTCAGTCCAACTCATTCAATTCGTTCGGCAAAGTTCAAGATTCAAATTTAAATTCGCGAACGAGATCGATTCGATTCGATATCAGTTGAACGAAGGATCGATAGATAGACGAGTGTTTTCGAGTGTTGCATACGCACAGCAAACCATTTCCTTGCGTTATTTCAGAGGAGTAGGACGTGATTAATGTTGCTTCGTAATCACACTGTTCGCAACAGTGATATGTACTCTTGATAGTGAATTTCAATACAAGCGTTTGTCGAGAAGCTCGTCTGTCCAAAGTATACGTTGAAAAGGCTCCGCTGAATAAAAATGGCTCCACGAACAGAGACAGCGGCGAAAGAAAACTCGGCACCGCCGAAAGACGTGCCAAATAAAGGCATTAACGCGGTTTTGCTGGGACCACCTGGAAGTGGCAAGGGTACACAGGTAACGTTTTTTTTTTTTGTAGAGGAAACGTAATAAATATGTTGCTTCGGATTATGCTAATGGCAAGCCACAGCTTGCGCACGGTGCAATTCCAACGTTCCGTGAAACTTATTCCGCAAGTGTTTTAATCGAATATTTATTACACTCTAGGCACCGCTATTCAAAGAACGATATTGTGTGTGTCATCTATCTACAGGTGATATGCTCAGAGCGGAGACCAGTTCTGGTTCTCCCATCGGGGTAGAGATTCAGAAAATAATGGACGAAGGTAAATTGGTCAGCGACGAGCTCGTGGTCAATATGATCGATCGCAATTTAGACAAGCCAGAGTGCAAGCGCGGCTTCTTATTGGACGGCTTTCCGAGGAGCGTTCCGCAAGCTCAAAAAGTAAGTCGACCAGAGAAATATCGATGTTCGGGTATTGGTTTACTTTCCCGTCGACTAATTATCTATCTAATCTGCGTTATTTAAGAGATCTGACAATGTTATCATTAATAAGTGTGTCCATGTTTTTGTTTGGCTTATGAAGATTATCGATGACCTTGAAGTGACATTGAGATAGGAAATCTGAAGCAGCTAGAACATTGACTCTTAAATTAGTTGAATCAGTATATACAACTGATATGAAGCACGTTTCATAATTCTTTTATTTAAATAGCTCGACGACATGCTCAAGAAAAGGCAGACCAAATTAGACGCTGTGATAGAGTTCGGAATCGACGACAATTTGTTGATAAAGAGAATCACGGGTCGCCTGATACACACCGCTAGCGGCAGGTCGTACCACGAAGAGTTTGCTCCGCCGAAAGTTCCTATGAAGGACGACGTAAGCGCATGCGTCGAGTTTTAATTCTTAAATCTAAAGGAAATCTCTCCACGATTGAGCGTATTTTATCTCTGTCGACAGATCACTGGGGAGCCGCTAGTCAAGAGATCGGACGATAACGCCGAGGCACTGAAGAAGCGGTTGGCAACATATCATACGCAAACTCAACCATTAGTCGATTATTACGCTCTACAAGGGATTCATTACTATGTTAATGCTGCACAATCAAGTAAAAACGTGTTTAAGGATATCGATCGAATCTTTATGAAAACGGTCAAGCAGGAGGAAAAGAAAAGCTTCTTTAGTCGATTCTTTTAAGGCAGCGGGCAAAAAGTATTCCAGATCATTTTTCTCTTGTAAGCGCTCTTGCAACCGCTATAGTTGATGGAAGATGTTATACCTTGGAGCTGTGGTAGATTTCTAGGGGAATATGCCATTTTAGGTATACAGTTTTCAAGTCGAAAGCAATTTACGTGTTTAGGAACACATAGCTGGTACAATACGTATTTTTTGATTAAGCAATGTACAGTACATCTAACGGATATGGAAAAGAAAAGAGACAATGCAATCGCTATTGCATTCATTTAGTTACAAATGACACTATAAGTTGGTACAAGAAAGTATTATATGCTGATAAGTCGGATGCACATATTTTATCAATAGATCGATCTCAGTGATAACCTGACGTATAAATTAGTACTTTAACTGCGCGAGAGGAGCAACGTATTTGTATATAATGGAAAAACAGAACACTGACTTGCTTCACTTTTACTGTCGAGAATATTTTTTTAGTACTTGATATTTTATTACATTTAAATCGTACATTTCTTGAGACTTGTGTAATATCTTTTGCATGCAGTACACATGCCATTCCTAGCGCTACGTTTAACGGTTTATATAGGTAATAATTTTGAATAGGTGGATTTTAAAGGTTCTTACGATAATTGAGGCATTCAGGGGAAATCTCAATTTCAATCGTTATTTCTGTCTTGAATGAAAGTTTGTAACAAGTTTAATAACATTATCAATTCGACACGTCGACTGTATAACGAAAGGAAATAACGAAATGCCTCATTTATACGTGTTACGCGCACATGTATTTTATATCTTTCGATTCAGTGAATTCTATTTTAATAGAAGTGGAGAAGGGTGGATGTAAAAGAGATGAATATTTTAAGGTATTGTATTATCGATGCACCGAACACTTTACTATGCTTACATATTCTCGTAAACGAATAATTTTACGAACGGCTATAAACGAACCGCGCTGTAGATCAAACTCTATTTTCCATAAGCGAGAACCAACGGAAATATATTCTGGTACAATATTTCTGTCTACGCACGTTGTATCATTATCCGATTGTAAATATTTTACAAGGAGAAATGAATAATACATCTGGATAAAATAAAATTTCTAACATACGCAACCCTATTTCTTTTCAAGCAAATTCTATTTTACATCGCAAGTCACCGTGACGTTTTTATTAAACGCGAGACACCCCTCCTTTACATATATACTCTTACATTCATTAATCCGAAGAAATAACAGATCTACGCGAATATTCCGAGCTGTTGATTAAAAGTTTAAAAAAATTTAAATGCGAAACGTGGGATTGGAATGATTGGACGGCAGTGCGGAGGGAATAACGGTTAAAGTTGCGCGCCGCAAGCACGCGGAGCGCGTCGGGTGGGCGCAGGGCGCATGTGCGCAGATTGCCAATTGTTCGCGAGTCTCGTCGCGAGCAGGGCCCCGGAGATAAATAACTTTTTTCCGCTCGTCGACCACACAGGGACAAAGGTAGATTCGGAGAGGGAGAATTTATTCGGATATTCTCTGAGTGGAAAACGGTGTTTTCCGTGCGCTGAGGGCCGGCGGCGGAGTGATGCACGCATATGTCTAGGCTCGGAGGGATTCAGATTGTGAGCGCAGCGCAGGTGAAGAGGACGGCCGCTGATCACGCAGCGGTGGTAAACTTGGGTGCTGCAAAGCGCAGCAAGCTGTCCGCCGTTGCGGTCACGGGGATCAACGAGATTGAAAACATGACGGATACGGCAACGACCGATACCCAGAAGAGGGCCAATTTCTCGGCGTTGACCGTCGGGAACACGAACGGTGTCAACAAGATTTCACCGAGTCTGGCCAATACCAAGCCAGGCACCGCCAGAAAGCTCGTCATCAAAAACTTCAAAAGTAAGCCAGACACCATGGGACTACCTAACCTCTAAAGTCAGCTGGCGCTGACTCGCCAAGATTCACGGTCTATGCGATTTATGGCTGGCAATGTGCCTCCAAGGATTGCGACATTCCTTTTATAACACGAATCCACGAGTTTCGTGCTGCTCTATTGCCTCGTGTTACTCAGCCAAGGTCGTGTTCTTACCGCGATTAATAATACGAAATTCACATAACCTAACCTGACGCCAAACGTAGCTGGGAATGCATAGACGTCTTTAAGACGCATTATTCTAATCTTTACATGCTTTCCAGAAACCTCTTGCTTATGCCTTCCGTCCGATCAATCGCAAATGCCAGCTAGTTGTGCCTTTAATCTTATCGATGGAGTAACGAGAAATAGAGTCAATCGTTCCAGTAACGATAGTAGTAGTTTCAACTTTTGCATAGGTTTCCAAAGTATCCGACGGAGGAGTATTCATGTGTCACGAATTTTCTATATAGATAAGCCGAAATTGCCGGAGAATTATCAAGAGCAGACATGGGAGAAGTTGCAGGAAGCTGTGATCGCGATACAGACCAGCAAGAGCATTCGTTACTCCCTGGAAGAGCTCTATCAGGCGGTGGAGAATATGTGTAATCATAAAATGGCTTCTACGCTGTACACAAAACTGTCGAGGCTAACGGAGGCCCATGTTCAGGCCAACATCGTGCAGTTCTTGGCGGAATCCATGGACAGGCACATATTCCTAAAGAAAATGAAGGAATGCTGGCAATCCCATTGTAGACAAATGATTATGATTAGGAGTATTTTTCTATACCTGGATAGAACATATGTATTACAAAATCCGAGCATTTTATCCATTTGGTAAGCGAGCTTCGTCGCCGTCCGTGTATTCTGCATTCGCAGGTAGTCACTCGTCGCTCACTTTCTGTGTAATTTCAGGGACATGGGATTACATTTGTTTAGAGTGTATATTGATCAGAACAATTTAGTTCAGACACGCACAGTGGAAGGACTGCTTATGCTCATAGAAAAAGAACGTCAAGGTGATACAGTAGACAGAACACTTTTAAAATCATTATTACGAATGTTGTCAGATTTGCAAATTTATCAAGATGCCTTTGAAACCAAGTATGAATTCTTTCAAGGTCCCATATATCGGTTAAAATACTATTTGCTTGACGCCTCTGTTCCTATGCTAATTCTTGTTTTTCCATAGGTTTCTGGTCGCTACAGAAAGACTGTACGCCGCCGAGGGCCAACGATTGATGAACGAACACGATGTTCCCGAGTACTTGGCACACGTGGATAAACGGCTCCAGGAAGAGAACGAACGATTGTTGCACTACCTTGATGCGTCTACGAAGTAACTATATTTATGATTCTTTATATACATCGTCGGGGTGTAGACATATTCCATGTTATGTAATGTCGATTTAATGCGTTATAGATGGTCGCTAATTCATACAGTGGAGAAGCAATTGTTGTCAGAGCACATTACCAGCATTTTACAGAAAGGATTGAGCGGTTTATTGGATGAAAATAGAATTAGTGATTTATCTTTACTTTATAATTTGTATAGTCGTGTGAAAAATGGCCTTGTAGAACTTTGTTTGAATTTCAATTCTTATATAAAGGTGGGTTCTGTCGCTTAATCAACTCTTTGATGCACAACCGAATCGTAGTTACATCTTCTGTTGTGTTTTTATAGAAGAAAGGTAAAACCATAGTCATAGATCCGGAGAAAGATAAAACTATGGTTCAGGAGCTTTTAGACTTCAAAGACAAAATGGACAATATAGTTAATATATGTTTTCACAAGAATGAGAAGTTTTCAAATAGTTTGAAAGAAGCCTTCGAAGCTTTTATTAATCAACGGGCAAATAAGCCGGCTGAATTAATAGGTAACATTGATGATACAGTCTCGTATTAGTAGAACGTCATTCTCTTATTGTTTGTGACAATAGAACAAACTAATTTGTATTTCTTTGTAATTACAGCAAAGTTTGTCGATTGCAAGTTGCGGGCAGGTAACAAGGAAGCGACGGAAGAGGAACTGGAGAGATTATTAGATAAAATTATGGTACTGTTTAGATTTATCCACGGGAAAGATGTGTTTGAAGCTTTTTATAAAAAAGATTTGGCCAAACGTTTGTTGGTGGGCAAATCGGCTTCCGTGGATGCCGAGAAATCAATGTTATCCAAGTTGAAGCAAGAGTGCGGAGGCGGTTTCACTAGTAAATTGGAAGGAATGTTCAAAGATATGGAACTCAGTAAAGATATTAATATTGCTTTTAAGCAGGTAAGTGTAAGTATTGTGTTTAGTTTTTAGAACACGCAACAAATGTTACGATTCGAAACACGAATACTTTGCTTGTCGGAATGTGAAAATACTCTCGTCTTTCCAGTATGCGGGGAATTTACAAAGCGAGTTGTCTGCTAGTAATTTGGATTTAACTGTTTCGATACTTACGATGGGTTATTGGCCAACATATCCCGTGATGGAAGTAACACTACCACCGGAAATGGTTCAGTATCAAGACGTATTTAATAAATTCTATTTGGGAAAACATAGTGGTAGGAAATTGCAATGGCAACCCACTCTAGGGCACTGTGTCTTAAAAGCCTGGTTCAATCAGGTAGATTTCATACATTTACTATAATTAGACGGGAGTTTATGGAAAAATGTGACGATTCACGTTGTATTGTTCGACAACAGGGCAACAAAGAGCTTCAAGTCTCACTGTTCCAAGCATTGGTACTGATTCTCTTCAACGACTCCGACAATTTATCTCTGGAAGATATAAAAGCTGCGACGAATATAGAAGACGGCGAGCTTAGGAGAACATTGCAATCTCTAGCTTGTGGAAAAGCTAGAGTATTACAGAAGAATCCAAGAGGAAGGGACGTTGCGGATAACGATAGATTTGTATTCAACGGAGACTTTACAAACAAATTATTCAGAATCAAGATAAACCAGATACAGATGAAAGAAACGGTAAGAGGAACTCCTTTGGCAATAACAGTGTTCCAACTTTAGTTTGAAAGAGCTCTGCAATATATTAGCTTGTCGCGTCTTTTTGTTTCAGAACGAAGAGCAGAAAGCTACAGAGGAGAGAGTCTATCAGGACAGGCAGTACCAGATCGACGCAGCTATTGTCAGAATTATGAAAATGAGGAAAAAGCTGACGCACAACCTATTGATTAGCGAGCTGTATAATCAATTGAAGTTTCCTGTAAAAGTACGTTCGGAAGCCCCGTCTTTCTTTAACGGAATCGTAATTCCATGCGATGGTGTAATTAACGTGGGAATGTTTCCTTTCAGCCTGCTGATTTGAAGAAGCGAATTGAATCTCTTATAGATAGGGACTACATGGAGCGAGATAAAGATAATGCGAACGAGTACAACTATGTTGCGTAACCTGAACCAAATGCCAAAGTCATTTCAGACTGGATCTATGCTACGTCTCGTAGCAAGGGGAACCAATTCGTTTCTGGTGTTTGCCTACTGTGAATGTGACATATTAAAGAAGAGAAGCACGGGGCTTGTAACTGATCGACTCTGTCAGCACGTGGCAGCCTGCTGCGGTCAGTTACTAAAAACGGGGGAAAAAAAGAATAATGTAAAAGTAATTGGACTGGAGCTCGTTGTTTTGATTTTTCTAGCGCGTAATGGACATTGGACTGTAATTAAGATCTCTTTTAAACAGTGCTTTACTGTTGTTATTCTTGTGTTTCTGGATTTCGCTAAAAAGGACCAGGTGCAGAATGTCTTTGACGATGGAGCATTTAAAATATATATCAACAGTCTATGCAGCAGTTTTTTCACAGCATATTAAAGTTTTAAGGCAGAATAAAATGTAATAAGAATATTCCAAGAATAAAAATGCAATGTATCGTTTAACTGAAAGTGAACAAAGAATGCATTATTTATGGCGAATATAAATAATAGTGTACCGTGAACATTGAACACTAGTGGTCGCTGGAATCGTTTTTGAACAATGGGAGAACACGTTGCGAAACAAAGGTTTGTTGTATTTCAAATAACATTCTGATACATGGGAGATGTTTTGTTCATTGCAGAAGTTGGATAAAGAATATTGCTGAAAAGGCAGAGGAACAATATATGTGCATACTAAAAGGACAAAAGCTAACAAGTTCGGAGAAATCTTATTGAAAACATAGTATTATGTATTTCTGTAACAAATTTTTGTACATTACCTTATAATACAGAGTTTATAAATAAGAATAATATGTATAATTGTACAAATGGTATCCATCTTTGCCGAAACAACTGCAAAGTAATACATGTAAATTTATAATACAATTTCAAGATAATATGAAGCACTTTTCAAGCATTCCGCGCGCTCATTTTAACGGAATTAACTTTTCACTGTAGCTGCGGTTTATAATGTACAAATGGAGACTGTTTTGCGAATCGTTTCCTCGCCCCTTTCTTTCGAACAAACTGCGTAGCATTTCTTTCTCTCGATATTATATAAAATACAATTATATATTAAAAAAAAAAAAGTACGATAAAAGTGTTTCATATTATATAATAAAAATACTCTGTCACTAGCTTTACGATTTTCACTGCAACGTTACAGCTTTAAGATTAAGCATGAATATAAATTACATCATACTTGTATAATTACATACATGCCGGATTCTTTGAGTGAACTGTAGCTTGTCAAGGGTGCAAGTTTATTAGAATTCATGTGTATCTTGTATATCTTTATATACAAATTAAAATGTATGTGATAGAAAAAAACTAACTTGAGCGAGTTGTCATTTTGCTTTGCATGAGATATCGTGGAATGTTCATTAGTAAATTTTATACAGCTTCTATAAAGATTCTGCTACAAGTTGGAGATTCTAATCAGTCCTTGCAGTTACTCTGCACGGCTGCAATTCCAATTATAAACATTTCTCTGCGAGCGTTAAAACATCTCGGACGTGTGTAGTGGAATTGCGTTCTATGAAAGTACCATTTACAGCAACATGTTTATACCTTTCGATATACATTTTATATCACGGAACTTGTTGCAACATTTTTCAAGTGACTCTGTATTACAAGGTTACTTTACAAATGCTTGTTAAAAAATGGAAAACAATTTATAGCTCGTATACACGCTGTGCAAAGTGAGAGTTGGAAGATCCAATACTGAAATGGATATAAAGCTTGAATTGCTGTAATTTATTAGATTCAGATATGCGATTTCATCGCTCCTAGTGTAATCTCGAAATAAACACAAGAAACTATTGTAAAAATAATGTCCAGTGCGTTTTTGCAAATGCAAGATATCGAGCCGTATCCCGCGAGGGAGTAAAAGATTTTCCAGAAAGAAGATAAACAACAGAGAGTCGCGTAGGAATCGATTGTTGTTAAAGGATATGTATGTATTATTAATACTATTGCCAATATGTGCAAGCGGATCGTCCAGTGGCTTATTTAGTCGTTTTATGTATGGGTAATTAAAAAGTAGCTTATTAACGCGATTTTGTATAAACGCAAGGACACGTGCTGTTGATAACGAACCATTGGCCGATTTCAATGGCAGCCGGAATGTTTTAATACGAATTAAAGCCATTCTAAATGCGGTACACGGTGAACTTGTGTGTTGGGACGTATTTGAAATGAAATATAAAATAAGGAACCATAGTAGTACTGCCACGTTTTGGTACTTTTCCTCATTTTCGATAAAAACAAAGCAATAGACGTATTTTGCCATTTAGAATAGAAGAGCGGATCACTTTAAGAAATAAAGCTAAATGATGGAAATTACACTGTGTTTCGCCTGTATTACACTAAGAAGTACATTTCCGTGCGATCGGTCGTGAATCTATCAAGATTGTAAATAGGGTAACATTTTCGTACTTGTAATAAAATAAAAGAACACCGCAAATTATCTTTCGTAATGTATTAGGATTATTTACAGTTTATTTACAAATTGCTCGACCGAGATTATGATAGTATTAATTCGAATATTGCCGCCCGTACAATATTTCGGTATATAAAAATATTTCATGTACGTTTCGTAATACAAAGAGGATTGCTACTTCGGACAGTTTGTTCTTACCGTGCCAGCTTTTGTATTTGCTCGGTTCTTATATCAATTTCGTTGAGCAAAGATTTGGCAAAGTTACTGGCATTGGCCTCCTTGTGCAGAAAATCGGATACTAATTTAGAAGATGGCTTACCACCTCCGTGCGCTAAACATTCTTTTCGGTATCGCTCGCCGGCGGTTCGATCGAACGGATCCGCTTGGAAGTAAGTGTGCCATATCCAAGAAGCAATTGCTCGGGAAATCAAGTACGAGTAATACTTTGCGCCGTATCCGACTAGATGAGAGAATCTCAACTGCCATGCCTGCGAACAACAAACAAATATCCGATAATTGCCTCTGCTATATATAAAATAGTAGTTTTGTTACAACAGAGAGACGTACTGTATTTTCAACGTAAGGGAGTCCGTAATATTTCCCTTGTATCTCCCTTAGAATCTCAGTCGACGACTTGTCCAACTTTCCACTGTGATAAACTTGATCCAACATACTGTAGCATACTTGATTCTGTAACTCCGAAGCGCAAAACACGTTCTTCGAGGCGTGTAACTTATCCAACAAAGCGCTCGGTATTTGTTCCAACGTTTGGAAATGTTTTGCGAATGTGGAGACGACCTGAGAGATACACATTAAGCTTTCACAAAATCGTGGAGTCTATAGTGGTATTATTGTTGCTGCGATTCTGACTGTAACTCACTCTCGGATCGCTCGCGAAATATTCCATTAATATGCTCGGAACCTCGGCGAAATCTGTACTGCATCTGGTTCCAGTTACGTGTTGGTATTTTGTTCTACCTAGCATAGAGTGTAACGCGTGACCCATTTCGTGAAACAAGTTCTCCACCGATGCGGGGCTCAGTAAACACGGATTGGACCACTTCGGCGGTGGTAACGACAGCATCAACACTGCTATAGGAATCTGGGAAGGAATATTTATATAGAAGCATCCATAGAATTCCTTTGAATTAATATTGACGATTAAGAAGTGTTTAATACTTGGTACGATCCGTCGGGCAATTGTCTCCCGCCTCTAATAGTAAAATGGCAGTCTTGATTAGGTTTCCCTTTTCTCTCGAAAAAGTCGCAGTATATGTAACCCAGAACATTCTCGCTCTCGTCTATGACAGCAATTTTATGGATATTACTTGACCAAACTTCGCCCGATAAAACTGACGTGGTTTCCAGTCGAATGCCGTACAATGCTTGCGTCAAAGTGTTTATGCCGTCCATACAGGTACCGAGTGAAAAGTACGGAGTGAATTCACCGATGCTGATATTCAACCAAGACTTTCTTGCCTTCGCAGTGAAATAGGCAGTATCCCATGGCATTATACTCTGAATAAGAAAAAATAAAAGTTAATGGAATATACTCTAAAATTTAAAAAGCGCAATTCGCTAAGCTCATCGAACCTGTTCGGCGACCGACTCTGCGTCTTTCATTTTCTGCATCTCTTTGAAATCTCGAGCCGCTTTAACTCTCAAATCATCGTTTAAAATGTTTAGAAAATCGTAAATCACTTTAGGCGTCTGTACTGTACTTCCCTTCACGGCCCTAAAAAATGATTTATCGTTCACACGCGCAGGCAATACAAGTTCTCGATCCACGTTAATTAATGTTTAATATTCACCGATCCGCGTACGATGGGAATCCACACAGTTTGGCCAAGTCGTGTCTAGAGTTTAAGAGTTCTTGCAGGAGGTATTCCTGTTTCTTGTCGGGGTATAAAAACACACGATACGCTGCTTCTCGAACCAGATTATTGGAAGAATCTACATAAAGCCCTTGTACTATTATCTGATTATCCTTCATTGTAAAACTGTGAAATTTATTTAACAGAGTTCAAAGATCTAGTTTCTACCTCCAGGCACCTTCCGAAATTATTTCTTCGCGAGTGAATATGCTACACCGAGGATCGTTCAGCCGTAATACTTACTGTTCCCTTACACCAGGCGGAAGAATACTGGCATCTATCGCTCGTGGATTACCAGCACCTGCCATGAACTTCTGACCCACCTGTTTTGTAAAAATTGTAATATTTAAATACAGTTAAATTTCTCCGTACACAAAGATTAAAATTACATGCCTGTAATATATAATCATTGAGTTGTACAACGTTCTCCCTTTTAGATTCCGACAAGTGTATCCCGCATTGTTCGAAGTCGAAGAGGAACAATTTTGCGACGTGATCGTCTACGACGGACGTTTCTTGAATGTCTCCGTTGTTAACTACATTCCGCAGTGAATTATACAACTCGCTGTGAGTGTTCAACCTGAGAAGATTTCCAACACACGCATAAATCAATTCTCCGATCTTTCCGCCTTACACGATAAAGAGACATTTACTTTTCTACTATACCGCTGATAAATATACAAGCGTCCTCTGCGGCTCGAACAAACTCTTTGTCCGGATGAGCGATTCTAACAAATTCGGCTAGATCTGCGACTTTGCACAAAGTATCGGACATATCGTCGAATATCTCCACCATCTTGCGTTTCCTGTTTCGACTGGTTGCCTCTGCGATGAGTGCGTCCGTCTGAGACATTGCCTGGTTTCTTAAAATATTGAAACCCTCCGGCGATTTCAATTCCGGTATATTAAACAGACCCTGCAACAGATTTTAATTTTTAGTAAAAATGATTGCAAACTACGAATAACGCGGTAGTGTATTCACTCACAGTTTCCTTCCCCAACAGGTTAAAGTCGTGTTTCTCTTTTGAGATAGAGTTGAATGCCGTTGCGAGGGAAGACCATGTATTAACGCTTCTGTGCTTCTTAAATTGCCTTACAGCTTGCTTCTTCAGTATTTGTATCATTGTGAATACGGCGATGGAGCGATTGTAGTAGCAAAAACACTTATGTTCATTCACAAATCTAAAGAAATAAGAGAAAATTCTATTTGCTGCGTTGAGATTAGAAAGAAAGTTCATTTATAACTGCATGAATACGCGTAATTATTTTCATTCACCTTGCCTTTTCGATGTGTGACTTTTAGTAGTAAAAGTCTTGTCTTCCAATTTACCTAGGATCTGAGGTTCCCTTCCGGAATCTCTGTTTGTTACTCCGTAGCCATTTTCAGTAACAAAATTGTTTATTTATTGCGCTTAAAGCCAATTTGTTGTTTGATTTACCGACCGCATATGCGTTCGATCCACCTGGCGGCCGGATGCGCGAATTAAATGCTGCTAAATGCCGACAGAGACATTTGGGATCAGGAAATTCGACGATGTTGATAGGAATTTATAATACTAGTGGACGTGATACAAGGTGATACGAGCTCTATTTATCATTTGCAGATGAAGTATACATATACACTGGCGAACAAAATAGGTGACCTGCCCTCCTCCTGCCCCTCGAGACATGCTACGGAAAACGACATTCCAATCTACGACACGAGGTTCCATGACGTAGTGATCCTAATAATAATAATAAAAAAAAATAAAACCTAACATGTTTTAATTTGTATGAAGAACGGCAGAAGGAAATAGTACAATTTCAGTTTTCTCGATTATTTCAAAATGTGCCCGCCAATTTACGACTTCCGCTTTAGGGGAAAATGGTGGACACATCTGCGTATCACTACCATGACGTGGATCACAGCGCCACGCGGCCGTTCTGTCAACGACGTTTCGAATTTTGACATTAGATCGACGCGCCAGAAGATATTTCAACTTCGACCCCTGATGCGTAAGGTGTACGAAAACGATCATACGAAGCATATTGTAAACCAATAGCGTAGGAATCTAAATATGAATTAATATAAGAATCTAGCTATCGACGTTACCTCTGCCACAGGTTGTGCAAAACGGAGAAGCTTCCAAGCTAAAGTAAACAAAACTCTCGGGTAGCGGGATGAAAAGATTCCTCTTGGAAGATCACAGGCAGATGCCGTGGGATGGGTTCTCCCACCGTTGAGAGAAGGAAAAAATTAATTTTTACTTCCTAGTGCACTTATATTATTTTGAAGTGGGTTTTAATTTTTTTTTTAAATTTTTTGAATATTAATGGATAATTAATTCCAAGAGCAATTTTTATAAAACTCGCAAATGACAGTTGCGAGGGTCTATGCTTTGCCAACAAAGTCCTCCCATCGCGTAAATAATTCATCAATTCCACGCCAAAGTAACGTATAGAAACAGTTGATAATGAATTAGTGTGGACAAGAAATAGTTGGAAATTAAAATAAAGTAGCATCGTCAAGTCTTGAAATACTGTGGGCTCAAGTCTTGAAAAATTCGTGTTTTATTTACACATTACAAAGCAAGTCAATCATCACATATACATGTGTTCAGATTGAGTATTGACAAACCATTATCTTTGCTCGCCAGAAAATCTTCATTTCAAGCATCACGCCAGCCGTAACACTGTAATTCGTTTCAAGTCTTAACAAACATTCCCGTTCCATTAACACTGTGCAATTTAATTTGACATCCCCATACTCTATCACCTTTGTCTTATTTGGTTCGTTCCTCTATAAAATGTTTAGAGAAATCCCCAATACTCTCTTCCTTTAAACAAAGTCGATAACATCACAAATTCTCTTAACAGTATAAGGTCCTTCACGTTAGGGTAGACAGTTCTTTGAATAATTTCATATGGTCAGTCTGTATTTGTCGAGGCTTTAAAGTGAAAGAGATTACGTAAATGGAATTTATTGTAGAGAGAGAGAGGGGAGGGAGAGAGAGAGAGAGAGAGAGAGAGAGAGAGAGAGAGAGAGAGAGAGAGAGAGAGAGAGAGAGAGAGAGAGAGAGGGGAACATCCCCTTTTCGCGGTCCAACGTGAAGCAACACAGCCCTATACAAAAAAGTATCTTTAATTTTGTACACGTCATACTCTTGTGTTCTTTCGAAGATTAATTTACACGAATATGCAACTTCTTTCTCGAATACTACGTTATCACAGAGGATTTACTGTACAGTATTATATGATACATGTTTGTAACGGTTACCATCAGTCACGGTGACATTTTTAACTTTAAATTCACGGTAACGTCTCGCTAGCTTACAGAGAAAATAAATTTATTATTCTTCGACAAAGTGCCAGTCGCTACTTCTCAATGGTTTCAGTCAACTCTAAGGTCTTTTTATACTTAAGTAACAAGTGTAGGTCGAATCATGGAACACGGTTAATCCCATGATATTTACAAACATCCTTAACTCTCATAGTGATTGCATCGTTCGGAACGAATAACAATAGATTTCATAAAAAAGTATCCCTCATATGTCGTCATATGAAATGTTAAAGCGTACTTGAAAGAAATTTCCAAATTCTTCGAAGAGTTAAAATTTTGATTAGTCGTATCTTCATTGATTATTCTTTAACGTCGCACGTGCAAAGCTCAGTCACCGCCTCCACGCATTGCGACGGGCAATCCTTCGCCTTCATCTCTATATCGTAAATTTTCGTTTTCGGCGGCGGCTGTTCGTATTTACATACCACGGCGTACATATCGCCGCCTAATCGCAGCGCCAACCATTGGTTCTTGATAACGGCCAACTTTAAACACTCGCAAGTCATCTTCGCGTAGAGGTTGGTGTGGAGCGTTCTGCCCATTCCCTCGAGCACGATAAGATCCACGTTATGTTTCACCATCGCCAGGCATAAATCTAGATTCAGGCGGCTGTTGAATAAACAATTTCGATTTGTTAGAATATAGAGACGATACTCGACAGAATTATCACGTTCATAATCACCTTAAATCGAGACAGGGACCTGCTTGAGCCGTTTCCATGGCAATCAATCGGTTTTCTTTCAAACCGTGCCTAATTACTCTACATAATTTTGCTGCGTCCTGCAATGTTACAACCAACTCTGGGTACGTTACATCGTTCAAAGCCGGCATAGAATTGGCGCACAGAATTACCTGAAACGGTTAATTAGCTCTCGATTAATCTACTCTATACGTAGTTTAGCGTTACTAGCGCTGTAATTATTACTGTTACAACTTACTTTCGTCCCTCGCTGCAACAGATCTCGCGCGAACGGTAAAATCCCCAGTACTATATCCACTCCACTGTTGTCAACGAAAATGGCCGCGCACTTGTGAGCTGGTCCAGTTTGTAGTCTTTGTATCCAATCGTCCAAATTGTCTTGCAACCAAGGTCTACCTAAATTTTGGGAAATTAATGTGTCAATCTTGACGATACTACGAGATACATTAAATATAGAGGAGAATATTCTGTTTAAGGGGTAATGCCACTGTAAGGCCCGGAGAAGCAGCCTGATTTTGAGAATTTTTTAAGCAAGTATAGTGAATGGAATATAAAATCTGTTTGAAGGCCTTCATTGTAAATACCTTGAAGTATGATTCCAACTTTTTGTTTAATTTTCTTAATACGAAATGACGGCGCCACGGCTCAACAAAAGAAGCTTCTTCACGCACCATTCCTACAGAAATCAGTATTTTTTAATTTCCTCGTGTACTTCCCGAGATGATTTTATATAGGACTCAAAAATTTTCGGTTTTGTGTTCTACGTCAAAAATTGAAGAAGATATCTTTCCGCCTGCGGAACACTGATTTTTTTTCTTCAGAAAAAGCTTCTTTTATTAAGCTATGGCGTCGTCATTTTGTATTAAATTACAAAAAAATTGTGATCACACTTCAAGGTATGCACAATAAAGGCCTTCAAACAAATTTTGTATTCCATTCACTATACTCGCTTAAAAATTTCTCAAAATCAGGCAGCCTTTCCGGGCTCCACAGTGGCATTACCCCTTAAGGCGTGTGTTACCCGGTATTTTCGCTGCAGCTTCTGCGAAACCAAAGTCCGTTGTCTCCATCAACGTCGCAACAGCCTGTGCGCCCCAGTCAAACATATTGCCGCTTAGAACTCCCAGTATCAAAGCTTTTATTTTCTCCGCGCCTTTCAATTTGTCCAGAACAGTTATGCGATCCTTCAAATGTTTCAGCGCTTCTTCATTCTCCTTTTTCTTTTGCTAAGAATTTCGAGGGTCTAGTCAGATAGGTATGAAAACTCTTGGTAACTTTCAACTGTCCAAGTAACTTACGTGCAAGAAGGGATCGGGAAAATCAAACTCCTTCATGCAATGCTCGATGGTGTCCAATAACACTCTCACAGTGAGCGCTCCATAAGCGCTACAATTAAACAGAATTTAACATTGCATCGCATCATGTCCTTATAAAATATTAGACAATGCTCAGAGCTTACAACGGTTGAAGATGCAGATAATGCAGCCTATTAATATATTTCTCCTTCAGTTTTGTTGCTCTATCCTTGGCAGTCGGACTGTGAGGTTGACTATGGATAGCTCTTGCAACAAATTTGTCCACCGATTCTTCGAAACATTGAAGCCAATAGTCTCTAAAAATATACTCATCACTTTCTGCAGTGAGAATTTACGCCTTTACGCGTGAAAACAGTAATTGAAGCTCACCTAGCTTCTTTGTCTTCCGCGAGATCTGTTGTATCAGGATTATAGGACGCCGGGTCTTTCAAAAGCGGGCAAAAGGTGACAGCATTCTCTGCTTGATCGATTTCCAATTGATCAACTTCGATTCCGAGATTAGTAGATATCGACTCTTTAAATCCCGAGGATCCCGCGTAATTTTCCAACCAGCTATGCTCGTTTGACTGTTCAGCGCCGTATAAAAATGCCCCGATTGCTCCGAGGTAGCCCTCGTGGCGAAGGAAAAGGGGCTTTACCTTACCCTAGATTAAAAAAAAACTCAGCGATAAAACATGTATACAGCGTAAATATTATCGGATAAGTGTGAGAATTTTTTAGACTAACATGTGACCAATATTTGATAGAATACGAAATAGTGTGCATCGACAGAGGATGGTTACGAAGGAAGTAACCACCAAAGTAAATTTTATCCATCTTATGCACAGTCGCGTATAAACTGGCTATTTGTCCGATGTCATTACTTATCGTAAATAAAAGACTTCTCGCGAGATCTGCTTCAGAGAACTGTTGTCCTGAAATATACAATCGAAATGCGTTACGATCTAATTACGATCTAATTGCCTGATAGATTTAAAGAGATTCTTACTTTCATTGTTGCTCAAGCACACAGCCTTGCCGAAAGACGACGCGATAAGCTCCCCAGGTAAGCCTTGAGAAGCGTAATCCCCTCCGTAAATGTCTTTCACTAACATATCAACGTTGCGATGATCCCCACGTTCTGCAAGTTGCAGCAATTCGTCAAAGCCCTAGCAACGCGTGTTTAATTGTTTGATTATAATCACAGTGATACATCAAAGGCGTTAATCTCTTATAAGAACGACAGATTAATACCTTCCTCTTCGTAAGCAAGGAACCTAATCCCCAGAAGGTTCCTCCTCCCGTAGCCGTGCCGCCGACTCTTTCGAATATATCGTCAGACTCTACCTTAAAACACATGGTATAAACTTTTAAAAAACATCGGACTATTATTTTTCACAAGTTCTCTCGCGCCTTTCACACTTACTTTCATAATACTAACGCCACTGCCAATGTTCACCAGCATGTACGGAAATATATTAGGACCAGCCTTCTGAAACTTATATTCAGGGTTCCCATGCCGCTCAAACTCGAATACTTCGCAGGATATATTTTTCAGTAAAAAATTGCAGCCTTTTATCAAACAAGCTATCTCATCTTCCTTATCAACTCTGAAACAACACGTCGATTATTTTTATCTGTCGAAGTGATGCTGCACTATTCGCAGATCCTGGAGCTTACATCAAGCCGAGCTTCTCTTGCAATAGAGGAGTATATTTATACGCCCCTCCGCCGGTAACTTTAATGCTTTTACCCTGAAACCTCTCAACGTTCACTAAATTCTCTTTCACAAAATCCAAACAGTCTTTAATATATCTCGTCTCAAACTTAACAAAGTGCAGTCTATTGCCTTCGTGTACTTTGTACGCTCGTTCCCCGGTATTCCCCAAGCCTGCATCCTCGTACAGCGCTTTACGATAGCTAACCGTCGAGTAATAAGCTATCTTCGTCAACGATAAGCCTGCAATTAAAGAAGGGACAAAGCGTTTAGAGAGGCACTGCGTATTTGCATATAATAAATATGGAAGAGTTCTGGGAGCTAAAGAAATTGTTCTTTGATAATCGAGCAGGGGGGAATCTGCGCGATATAAATCTTCGCGGGTGCAGAACTGGGAGGATTTAGACTCGAGTATGACACAAAAGTTTGTGGCGAGTGCTGGTCGAATAATTCGCTTATTAAGAGTATCTTGATGTCAGAGTGCGTGGGTGGAATACATACCGATGTCGATCGCGAATTTCTGGGCATTCTTCAAATTCGCGAATACCTCAACCGCGGCTGGCAATTTAATCGAATGCGGCAGAGTCCGTTCGTCGTCAATTTCCGCCGTTTCCATCTTCTACCGAGTCTCACTCGATACTACATATACTTCTGTCGGATCGTGTTGGTGCTATCACGTCCTAGCAGACGGAATAACGACTACATCACGACAAAGCCGGTATCATTCATCAAATATTTGGTCGACAATGTCGTGCGCGTATATCGAAACAAAATTCTGCTGCCTGTAGGGCGTGCATTAACGCGCATAAATTAGCTCGGTTATTTACACAAAACTTTATCTACGTTCATTTAAAAATGGCCATTTAACATCGGCAGACAGTGGCGCTGTTCGATATACGCGGCGCTAAAAGTTTGATTTCTACGCAAGGCCACGCGTGAATAGTAAGGCTTCGTCGTGCCTGTAAGCTGAAACATTATTTTACATAATTCACTGTTATTTAACGAGCGACGAGCTCGTTAACACGGGATTCTTATCGAGCAGCCGATGCGATTGTTTTCGGGAATTTTAGAAGGTGCGGGGGAAATTATTTTGTCGCGCGGTTCTTTCAACTTTCTGGAAATTTGGAGATTTTTTTAAAATTCATGCGATTAACAATTTATGGTAATTAGTTATTCTAGTTGGGAATTAAATATGGCTCGTTATTTGCCGCACATATAGTATTTATTTAAGAAAATGTGGCATCGTCGTACAATTAAATGTATATTTATATCAATTTTGAAAAACATTTTCGTGGTACACTGTCAACACCAATTACAAAGATCCGTCTGGAGGCGCGATAAATATATATGCATCGTACAAGTGTATAAAATATTGTATAATGTATTATTCGCTGTATATCACTGTATAAAAATTAAATACAAAGATTTACAAACGGTGAATCAAATGCTTTGTATTAAAAAAAAGATGCACAGTGATTCGTAGAGCTGTGAAACGTTAATGGAATTACATAATTACAGTAATTTATACCTGGGCGTTTCTAAAACATCGTACAATGATTTGCGGTATATTTACAATTAAAATCAAATTGTATTTACAATTCATTGATATATATGTGTATATGTATATATATATACAAAAATGTATTAATTAGAAAATAACTACTTAAACATATGCAAAAGCATACGCGAATTTAATAAAAAAATTGCTTATAAACACTGAGCGACGTAATGTTGTAATTACTCCACTCTTATCGTTACGTAGACTAGTATCACTTATACACTAACAACGCGACTATTTCAAGAGACGTGTACAAGGATGTTTGCTGGAATTAATTTTTACATAACAAGGCAGAGATAGATACGTAGTTTAGAAAGTAATTAACCCAACGCGCATATTCTTATGTATCGAGATTCTGGTGTAATGGATGGTTCTCGTAAATTATTACGAATTACGTGTGTATGCATTTTTCGTATTCACAAATTTTCCAATGATGCAAGTGAAACTGCTAATGACACGAAATCACGTCTACTCTATTTTGAATACATTTTACGTGTATACTGATTAATATATAACGAGTACATATATATACTGTTACATACACTAATTATTGTTTGATTGATCAGGATTATTGAAAAACTTTCATTCCGAATCGATGATCATTCCTTCTGATTCGCTTTCCCCGAAATCACTTCTCAGAGTTTCACTATGAAACATTAGAGTTTATTTACTTGGGAAATAATTGTAGCAGTGCGATTTCCCTGATAAAGACCCTGTTTATTATTAAATCATAGACATGATCCAGAATCTCCGTTTAAGAAGATCATCGCCAATTATTTTCAGCTTTTTGATAGGAGAGGCTTAAAAGTTATTATTCTGCAGTAAATTATATGAGCCGTATGTACAAAATTTGTAGGAGACGAAGGGTATGTAAAATGCTCTGAAAAACTGGTGCGATCTGAAAAGAAATTAGTACTTGAAATATTGTTATCAAATAATTAGGGAGCGCTATCTTTAAATTTAATCGACACTCACTTTGCAGAGTGTAAAAATTTCGAAGACTTTATTGCTGTAAAGTTATTCGTTAGTCGAGAATAATTTGGCTCCAATGCTGCTTCCGTGCCAATGTCCAAGTCTAATACGAAATGGCACTTGTCTAAGCTAAACTGAAAATAACAGAGATTGATAATTATCGATTTTTTAAGAATGATTAGAAACATCGAGATTGAAAACCTTTCGACGATTTTTCTAATAGGCGATAACGTACATAACGCGTTGGCTCTTCTCTGTTCATATCATTAAAATACGGTTGTATCACGCTAGTTGCATTTTCATGGTCCAAGAAAGACTGAGGCAATTGTCCTTTAAACTCTGACCTCAAGTACTGCAGTCTCCAGCTGGGGACAATATTACAATCTTGTACTTTGACAGTAATTCGTATTAAATGTAGTCCTACTCAAATGCACACTCACTTATTTGACGAGAAGAAGAAACTACTTGGAAATCGATGCCATTCCTTACCAATACAAAAATTGATATTCATATCCTTGGATATTTCTCCTTCTGATCCGAGTTTGTTAGTTTCAATCATTATTTCCATTGGTGCGTAGTAGCCTAATGTGATAAGAAAAATTTAATTTTGACTTGAGGAGAGGTTCCGGCCTAGAGCCCCAAAAATAGGTGATCTTTAGAAATTAATTGAAGGAAAACCAATGTATATAATTTAATGGGACTTTTTGCATTGTATTGAGGATGTCTTAAATTATAGAAATATATTTTTTGTTTTTTAATTAATCATTGCAGAGGGTACTGGGGAGTCGTTAAAGCCGAGGCGTTAAAAAATTCATCCAAATCGGTGGGACCTGTATCTCCAAAAGTTATTATCCGATTCGACTGAAACTTTTTTATTTTGAAGAATATACTTTTGGCTAGGGGGGAAACCAGAAAAAATTACATAATTGAGATTTTCTGAGAAAATAACGACACTTGAAGTTTGAAATCACTTTTTCTCTATATTTTTCGCCCTTTCAACGCCTTTGAAAATTATAAAGCTTCAATTTTTGTAATTTGTTCTGGTTTCGCCCCTAGCCAGAAGTATATTCTTCAAAATAAAAATGTTCCAGTCGAATCGGATAACTTTTTGAGATACAGGTCCCACCGTTTTGAGAACACTGTTTCGACAAAAACACCGTTAAAGTTTTATGCATTTGCCGCTACTCAAATGCCTATAACTTCGGGAATTTTCCGAATTTCAACAAACCCCCTTAAACACGTATTCCTAAAAGGTTGAACATTCGAAAAATAAAAAAAAATCGACTTTTAAACCCGAACTTCCCCTTAATTGATACAATTAACGTTTCGTCATTCCAGTCTTTTTATACCTTTATATATCGCCAGTGATCTCGATATACCAAGAAAACCGCATAACAAGACAGCAAGAAGTGTGATATGAACGGTATACTGTAAATAATGATACGAAATATGCAAGAGAGTCAGCTTGGTTCTAATAAAGAAGTACAATTTCTGAATGACATCCACGGCTATCGCTCCAGCCAAGCAAATCATTGGATACACAGGAAACAGAAATCGTTCCTCCTGCAAACACAAATTTCCGTTATCTTAACGCAATATTGAATTCTACAAGTAATCACTTTTATTCCAATCACCTTATGCGGTTGAAAGAAGAAGACCAAAAACCAAAGATACAACGGCGCCAGAGAGTACCAATAAGATAGACAAAGGCAGTCTCTCGGTCGCGCTGGCACAATCAGCCACACTAAAAGCTGTAAAGGCTCGTTAGAATATCACACAAATTGGCAAACTGTAAATTACATGAGATTTATAGACAGTACCAATCCAAACGGAGCCCACAGTGCACCGATGAAAACGAAATTAAAGTTTAAGAATCCATTATAAATGTAATAACTGAAAGGTTCAGTTCCGTAAATATTTGGTCCATGATTAGTGAAGATATTATACGTCACGATGTTCAACGGCGCTATCACTAGTTTGCCGTAGTACATCGAATCGATCCACACCATTGGCACCAAAACAACGGTGCCAGATATGATTACCCATTTTATAAATTTATTCCATTCTTTCCTGTGTATCAACATCTCCATCGCGATGGGTAATCTGTAAAGAATCCAAGGAAAAATTCATATCGCCGACGCTCGAAACGCTTTAATTGCTATGTACAAATAATACCCAAGTAATGCAGCAAACGGCCATCCTAATAAGGCAGATATAGCGGTAGCAAAAATGGCCAGCTCGTACCGGCGACCGTACCAAGCAGCTGTAGCGACCGTACTCAAATACCTATATAGAGTACAGAGGATTAATTTAAATATCACATCGGTGCATTTATTTTTTACTTTTGTATACGTACATCGAAAAGGAGGAAGGCAGGAATGCAGCGCTAGCAATGTACATGCCGGAACTCGGAATAAGGAATACTAAGGTCAATTTTCCTACGTGAATTCCAAATTCTCTGCAGACGTTTCTAGAAAATATAAAGATTCGTACTGTATACTTTTCGCCCGATTTAATCAAAGAGTTTACTACAATTTTCTCACGAGAGATTACATACTTGTAAAAGTACACTTCGGACAACGCACAACCCACGGATAGCAGGCATCTTATAAAATAGAAGACTAGAACAGGGTTCGGCTCCAGCAGATAATGATAAAGTTTGGCTGGCACCATATGAATTAACAAGTACATGTAAGATCTCAGCGCATACTGTGGGCTGTATTCCCATGTTTGCTGACCAGTTCCGTAAAGCAAATAGTGGCTCTGCAGCGAGATAGAAAAATGTGATGAATAAAATAAGATATTGTAAAATATAAGTAACCCATTTATTAAAACCAAATAATATAGCACAGATATATAAATCCTTAAAATACTTTGTTTCCATATATACAAATTTACTTATAAAATATTTAAATAAAAAGAAAGTTGGAATAAAGGAATATCTTCTTTAGGAACTATTACGCAACTTATACAGTAAAATATTAAGAGGACTAGTCCTTACTGGCTCCCAATAATTATACGTTTCATCGCAATCTGTTATGTGGCTCCATATAGCGGAGCAAAATCTAGCTGATAAAAGTAATTTAAACGCTGTATCCACGCCAGGATAAATTAGGCCAACATCGGTGGATTCTTCTGGCCTGAAACATGTTGCTTTAATTTTCTTTCTCGTTTGTGTTGAACCTTACCACCACATTTTTTCGAAGTAAATAAATCTACCGCGAGGAAGATAAATATGCCGAGTGAAATAAAATACACGAACGTTAAGGATAAAGCTGTTAAAATATTCGAGTTTCGTTAATAAACAATGTAACGTGAATTAACGAAGGAGGTTAACCGGTATGGGATATGTTTAAGTTTGCCGGGAACGATGCAATAAGAACATTCGCTGCTCGCTTCTTATCGATAATTAAACGAAGAATGTTGTCTCTACTTTGAGAATCTCCTGCCATTAAGCTTCTTCAATTCTTTCTTTGAAATGAAAAGCTGACGTTGACGTTGGTTCGGCGCCATGGTTTCCCCGTAACTTTCGGAGCTTATCTATTACGTGGCTACTATTATATCATCTTATCAGTATTATTATCGATATTGAAAACCATACGTTTCACCGCGAATACATTACACGAATCTCTGCCCATTCGTTTTATTATTAACAATGAAACGAATCTTGTGCTTAGAGACACGAATTGCAACGAGTTTCGTATGAAAAAATATATATTGCATGCGCTCTAATTTAATGTTTTTCTTCCGAAATGTGCTTCTTATAATGAAATTTTCTCCGAATATTGATTCTTCTGTCTATTCTTGCCATGTCTCGAAGCTCCATGGAAATAATACACGATAATACAATTGTTTAAAAATGGATGTCGAGCCCAAGTACACTTTCGTGGCTATTGCAAAAAAAAATTACGTCGGAATTAATGACAAACTGTCGCAGCAACTTCTTTCCAAGTGGTAACGATATCGTAACTTTTTTTCTTTCTTCCATCGTGCCTTTCGCACTTTCCCTATTTATCTACAAGTCATTTTCTCAAATTTCACAGGGGGATATGGGGAAACTTTGTTATCCAACAATTTTCGTTCAATGAAAATTTTCAACCGTACAACAAGAATCATATAGCAGAAGTCAGTTAATTATTATATTAATAGTTTTTGTAAAATAATTTGTGTATACGTAATTGTGTCTCAATTATTCCCAGGCTTTCTTTAAAGATGGCAATGTTGCGAAAGAACTAATGACAAAGCAAGGAAAGTGCTGGGCGAAGCAAGGTAGCGAAAGTATTTCCTTCGTAACATACAGTATTCGATCACTACTTTCCCTTCTAATTAATAGGTATAGTAGCGTCGACTATAGAAATAAAGCCTGTGCCTTGTTCCGTTTCGAATATGTCCTTTTTCGATAAGTTAAAGGACCCCGAGAATGGAATTATACACAGGTCTGGAACTATTTGCAAAAGATACGACACGGAGGTTGAAAGTTTGCTAGTCTCTGATAATCTTAGAGGAGTATGGATCTTTCTAGCACATAGTTAATCGTTAATATAAACTCGCTAAGGCTCGAATGCTCGTAGATGCTACTGGACGACGAGTGTCCGGAATATAATTTATACGTAAGCGACGAGCGGCAGGAATTCATATTCCGTATTTTTCAAACGCTCGTTCTCGGAGGGATGTTATGTCAGTACGAGGATATCCTAGATCCCTATTTGGATGTTACCAAAGTTATTTATAAAGATTTAATAAGGTTTCGCAATGCTTGTATAAATATCTCGCGTTTAGCGTAAACAGTTGCGTTTAATCTTTGATTATTTCAGGGTGCAAAAGAATAAAGATTCAGATCTATCGATAAGCACGGTAGTTTTGCAAATAGTAGCTAGAAATAGTAGAGGCGAAGCGTATTTTCCGTGCGAACCGTCTCACGTGCAGAACGTTGGGTTCCTGTTGGTGGACGGCACTACTCGTGAGATTACTACATTCTTACATCAATTCGGAGAGTACTGCCTTTCGGAGTAACAATGGGAGAACGTGATAAAACGAACTAATACGAGGGGATGAAGAGTGGATTTATTATATAGACTTTGTGGAATACCCCAATTATGAATCGATTACATTATATTGTGCATTATTTACATTATACAGTTGGTAGTTTATCAAAGATATTACGCTAATATTTGGCTTAATTAAATATGCTAGTAAGACTTGTGTGAAATTCTTTTCAATTTAGATTTGCAATTCACGTGTCAACCACGATAAGTTGCGTCTCTTTTACCGTAAATTATTATACTTCAGCAAGTAACTTCTATTATTACATTATGCTTCTGACTAGAGTCAATTATAATTACCATGTAATATAAAACTGAGATTTTTAGCAAGTTATATGGTCTCCTTCGTTATTAACTAGATAGATTATAATGCAGTAATATAAAAATTATATTTGCTATATTTAGAACTGCATGTGTATATTCTTTCTTTCTGATATTTAAAACAGACTGGCAAGAAAAAAGTAATATTTTAATTATAAATGGAGAATTAACTTTGTGTCGAAATTTCCAAACAACTTTTAATATTTCTCAGTTTGCGTATTGTCTCATGTATACTTTGGAACTTATTATATATCATACTCTTTTAATCCTTACAGTAACAATATTTTCGTAAATGGAATAAAGAGTTCTCGACGCATCTTGCTTGAGATCCGTACATGTTAATTCTACTGACATCTGAAATCTAAAACAGGAGTTTATGTTTCTGATTACATTGTAAAGATACAACGGAGAAATGGTATAAAATCAACATAGCTCTTTACCAAGGTACTTACTTTGGTTGAAAAAGTATTCTTCTTTATATCATAGCTAATGCTTACTTCGAATAATCCGTCCCCTGGCACTGTTTTTACTTTCAATTGTAAAGTTTCACTGGTCAATTTGGTCTTTGCACTGAAATCTCCTATGAAACCATCTTGATCTCCGGATTTTTGGAATTTCAATAAACCTACGATTTAATATCTTATTAGTCGCAAAGAGTCCGTATTAATACAAACTACTGAAGAAAGTTATAGCACGATACCTTTATTAGGAATAAGTTTAGCAGCCCATAATATCTCCTTCAGCTCCAATTCTTGGCATATGTTACGATGGTCTTCTGTATAGGTATTAAGGAACTGGATAAAATACTTGCCTGCAGCGGTAACATAGTCATCGTCAATTGGAATTTCCTGCCAACTAAGGCAGGCACACCAATGTGGTTCAATAAATGCATCCGCGCAAGTTCTACTTAATGGTATCTGTATTAAAATCATGCGATGCGATTATTTACGAACCATATTTTATTAATTCGACAAAGACAGAAATAGAATTTCAGTATAATTATTAAGATTTGAAATTTCATTTACGTTCTATATCAGTAACACCAGTTTCGAAAATTCGAAATAATCAAATTCAAAATATTCGCGCCATTATCGATCGCCGCCAAAGATCTTTCAAAGTTGTATTTAGCGCCATCTAGAGCATTCAATCGCGTTATTTTTTCGCGATTTCCGTTGAATAATTAAAGTTTAGAAAATAGAAACGTTTCTTTTACTGTGGCATCGAAAGGAAAAGACAAAAACGAACCGCGTACTGCTTTTTTAGAGAGTACTTTGAAAATTCTACTTGGAATCGTTCGATCTATAGTTGATAGATCAATGACCGGTCAATAAACGGCAGTGAATGATCTTTAAGAATTGTGCGCGCGGTTTTCGCAAGAATTTTGTTGGAGTTTATCATTCGACAGTTTTCTGCCGTATTTTCGTCATCATATGCAGAAAGATAAGACTTTAAAAGTTTCATTTCGAATCATTTCGCGGTGAGCGTGTCACAGAATCTTCAAAAGAATCTAGACATTTCGAACCGATAAAACAATAACCTTCAACTATTTTTTTATCGCAAACGCCCTATCAATTTTAAAAAAATTCGATAGACTTACCTTGTCGAATAAACTAATAGCTCTTTGGTGCCGATCCCCCGCTTTGGGTGTTCCGAAATCCAATATATTTTCCAATGTTTTGTGCACGTCGAACGGCGTCGTTAAGTACTGCGTGTTGTGCAGAAAATTTGCGTACGCTGCCGGATAGGCTTCTTTAAACCAAGAGGGAAAGGTGAAGGAAAAGAATGGCAATCTTTCTTCCTGTTTACCCTGCAGAGTGTTGCGAATTTCTGCGAATCTTTAAACGTAAAATTTCCTCCATCAACTCGCTACTCGCATCTATCACAATTTAAAAATTTAATCTCGGGTAATCTCTATAAACAAACCTATGTCCATGATCGCTCATCAATATTAGAACCGTGTTGTTCAAGTGACCGAAGTCGTGCAAGTCTCTTAGCCAATTCCGTAAGTCTTCGTCCACCACTCCTATATCGTTATAAGAGTCGTGGGAGAGTTCTCCGTGAAATCCGAACAGGAATTTCGGTTGCTGTTTATAAGCGTTGAAAACTTCCTTCATATAATTCAACATCACCTATAACGACGGTACGTTAATAACGATGCCTGAGTTTACGCGTGTAATAAGCGTGAATAATAGTTGAGAGAAACCATATGTCGTGGAATGCTCCCAACACAGAACTTTTTGTAGGATCTAAAGTACGGAGCAGCGGCTAAATAGAACGTTCTCATGTAATGGTCGGTTGGTTGCTCCTTGAAACCCTTCAGACGGTACGTGAAGGTTCCGATATGATGAACGTCTTCCATGAATCCTGTTATATATCCATTCTTTTTGTACTGGTTCCATATTAGCGGATACACGTTAACGTAATTCGCTTTTCCTCCCATGCGTTTCCTGGTATCTGGTAGTTCAAGCTCGATCTTTCCAGTGAGAATGGGAATAAGCGCTTGCGGCGTCCCATCGCCTACTATATTATACCCCTCTAGAACCGCAGTGCCTAGATATTCCTTCATGTACTGATATGTCTTCGGCAACTTGCGAATAAATGTATTTCGAGACAGAGAATCGAACCCGAACATAAGTACGTTTAGTTTCAGGGCGTTGCCCGCAACGTTTTCCCATTTACTTTTCTCCTTCGCTTCGGGATTGTCCTTCACCCCGGCCATAATACTGTGCCATCTAAGAAAGGTTTAACTCGTAAAATTGATCAAAGTCATCCGCTGAATACTTTAGTAAACTTTCCGCTTACTCTTTACCGCTTTTCGATTCGCACTTAACATCGACGAAGTCGCTGTGTCTGAGAATGTAAGAGTCGGTGGATTCGACCGCTGTGGTATACGATACGCTGTAGTCGTCGTCCCTGAGAATTTCTGTGAGATGGAAATAGGTGAATAACAGGATAATGTATTACTACAAGTTTTACATAACTCACCGCTAAATAGACAGGATATCGAGCCATGCTTTTTCCTCGCTTTGCTGCTAATAACAAGCTGCGAGCCGTAGAGCACAACCCAATCTTGAGGCGTGCACGATAGGGGAGGTACATCGTGGATGAACTTTGTAATTTCTGGGTCGGAGACGTTTAACCGAGGTAGCTTGCAGGCCACGTCTCCATCCCTAGAATACACAAGCCTTCTCAATCTTCTGTATTTTATTTGTCTTTGAGTCAGCGAAGGAGGGTACTTACTTAACATAAGATTGCTCGGATTGTTTAATCAACCGAGATATGTGTATCCTGAAGCAAGCGAAAGTAGTTAAAGGCGACACCGTGTACCACGAAGGGATTAAAAGGATACTTACAGTTTATCCAAATTGGAGAGATCATTGTCGCCGAAGCCCAGCTCCAACCGAAAGACTTGCACGATGCAGAGCAGCAGCGTGACAAGCAGTGCTATTATTATAAACCTCCGGAAATAATAGGATGTAAACCTCATGATTATCTAGTTTCCCATGCCTGTAAAACAATGTACGCACATCTTTATTTTCCAGCCATGTAGGTTGAAAAGCGTCTCGACAGTGGACGTCTGTCCATTCACTGCAGAAAAGTGTGCTTCAACATTTGACATTGGATTCACTTGTTTTCAAGGTGCCTCTGTCTCGGCATTCTACCACCGTAAACATAAACAGTGTCAGGCGACGCTCGGTGCTCGCCGCTAAAGCGACTGCGAAGGGCACGGGTTTCGGAAACATTTAGTGATCACTGCGATTTCTGTTTTCAGGATATCACACCGATCCGCGCTCGAATGATAGCTGCTCACTGTCGAGTGCATCAGCCGGGGCATCGCACGCGTATCAGCTGCAGCCCGCAGTTACACTGAACTGCGTGTGCGCTCGCTCACGGCAACCCCCGTCTCTCCGTTTTCGTACAGATCAGTATACGCCACTCATCGTGCAGAATTAGACATCGTAGCTCCACAAGGAAACAGGTATAGCTGCACCGAGGCGCGATATTTGAGGAGAAACACTCGATATCCGGTTCACGTCTCCCTCGATTTTATTATGCGGTATGCAAAGTATCTTTTTACACAGTGACGCGAAGAGGCAGTCGCATAATCCGCTGATGTTTCATAACGGGCGTATATGTTATTATCTCGTCCCGGTAATCCGACGAGCGATTTTGTTATGCGAGGAGAATAGTCTGATGAGAAAGGACCACGTGTGTTGCGTTCGTTGAGGCTTTTATTACAAAATTCGATCACTTGAAAAGTACAAAATGTGTATAGCGCAGTCACGTAGAACGAGGATGTGTACTCTCACGTTGCGTGAGAAACATTTGTCACCGTTTTTAATTAACAGTGCCGGCGACAACAGTTTGTAATGATTGGTTGTACACGGGACAATTTCTGTTTTGCGCGTACAACGGCGTAATGGGCATAGAATTTCGCACTCGTCTTTCGTGCTTTCGACATCTGTTCAGGCGAGCGTTTATATCAATTAATTCTTCCATCCGAATGACACGAATACGAAATTGTCTCGGATACGGTCGTCCTCGGAAGCAGGGACTCTGTTTCAACGCGACAGACACCTACCCCCTCTCGCAATAAATACACAGCTAAAAAAAATCAATAAATTACGCACACTTACGAAGCTATGAAGTCGGTAGGCTCGGTTCGGTCGCTTGCACTCTCAGCGCGACATTACGTGCACCGTGTAACGGGCCGATTTACTAGCAAATGGTCAACTAGAACTCGCGCTACTCGTAGGCGAGTATAATGACTAAAAGAAGGCAACCTTTGATACCACTACGAGTGTATGTTACATGTATGATATCGCATTGTATGAATCAAGATTCGATAACGGTGTTATCAGGTGTATAGTGTAACGGTCCCTCTTATATCAAACAACACAGTTTCCTTCCACCGCTTGAACTACGTTCGAATGGAAACTATTCCTCGTATTTAGGAATCGCCTAGAATCATAAACACACGAAATTCGGAGCTCCCGCTCGCAAACATTTGGTTGCTAAGGTTGTGTCGATGTATCCTTCTTTTATTTCATACGTTGCAACCCAAAAGGGGGCTTGGGAATAAATATATGTATCTACAAGTGCCGCTGCTTCTATGCTAAATTGAAGAAGCAAGCGTTAGTGAGATGCTAAATGGTCCAAGGGATCTCCAACTCTAGTATTTCCTGTTGGGTACTGCTTCCGTTCTATCGTTTTTCTCAACAGGTAGAGTTGGTGTGATCTATTCGCGCGTGATTGGTAGGCGTAGGTGTGGCATTTTAGCTTATGATCTTTGTGAGAAAGGAAGAAACGATTGGGACTCCCAATGTGGTGTTTCCTTGGGATTGGAGCACAGTTTGCGGTGCTCAATTGTACCTAAAATCCTCGGCCAGATAGGGGGCTTTCAGGAGTGCGGCACGCCGCAATTGTTCGAGCATTCGAGTTTCCAGCCCTGCAGATCAGAAAAGGACGCGGAGGTCTCCTCGGGCTCTGGCCTGCTGGATTTGCTTCGCAACAGGATCTCTGAGCGATGGGCGACTCAATGGATGACTTACGTTCTGTGTGAAGCAATGCACGATCTACCAACTTGATGAGGACCGAATTTATACAGCCTTACTCAGCAGGTAGGTGTTCTTCCACGGAGTTAGAACGAAGAAGCCTCGAGTCTGCAAACCCAAAATACACTGGCTCACGATCTTTCGCTGACTGAACGGCGTCTATAATCGCAACGAAAAAGCTTCGTCGTCGTTACCCATGTCTCCGATGACAGATTATCTCTGTTATTAATGGCATTGCTGATAGTGTGCTGTGGCTGTTCCTCGTTTCGTCTGGCTACTCGAGCTGGCCTGTAGCTATTGTACGTCAGGATCAAGTAGTCGGGAATCAGGCAAACGATGACGACCGCTATGGTCAACAGCCAGAACGTTATTGAAGACATTAATATCTGGAAGACCCTCAGTATGTCGCCGTCATACCTCCTGAAATATGTAGCAAAATATTACGGGGCCTTCGAGATATCACGATTGATACTGTTCTCTAGGCTTCTGCCTCTAAACTGTGGGCTCAGTTGGAAAAGATTCCTGACGCTCAGCTCTGGCGTCGAAGTTATTTATTCACAATTCTCTCGGATCATCGAGGGTTGGTAGCTTTTTGCATAACTTGGCCCACTTTTGACGGCGAATTAAGTCGCGACCAGTATCAATTGCGAAGCGCGTCGGTCTCGGAGGCCCACAAGACTCTCGTTTTCATGATTTAAAGAACGATGCTTACATGTTTATGAACGAGTAGCCGATGGCGAACGCGAGAAACATGAATTCTGAGAATATCACTGTCAGCACGAACGGGAACGTCCAATACGAACTGTGGAGGAGTACCTGAAAGTCAGATGAGATTGCGTAAACCTTTTCCTCGTTCAATCGTATGCTGATTACCGACGTACCTGCACATTGGCCATTAACGTGACTAAATGGAAGACGCATGTACTGAAAGTCCAATGGTCCATCGACGCGTTATTGTACAGAATGACAGGATTGATGTGTATGTAAAAATATGTCATGTAAAATATGGCAAAAGTGTGCCAGAAACCTGAACAGATTGTTTATGGAACGTTTAGGATCAGGTTTATCCGAGTTCGACGGGTCGTTAGAAAACTGTTTCCTTTACCTAGGAAAGTGCATATGAGAAACTGCTTCGTGGATAGCAAATAATTATTTTTGTACATTTTGTACATATAAGGGTAGCGCAGCAGTTTATCGGCGCTGTAATCCTGCTCCAATAATCCGTACGCTAATATTGGCAGCGATGTGAACAGTAAATTGAAGAACATTAGAAACATACCATCGTAAAATGCCTGCAACGAAATCGCCAGAGGCGCCATATAAAAAATGGTATCCATAGTGTTAGAAGGTATGTATATATTCTTTAAGGAGCTCTTCCGGTCTAGAGCCCATAAAAATATGTGATCTTTATAAATTAATTAAAGGAAAACTACTACATATAATTTAATGGGACTTTTTAGATTGTGTTAAGGATATCTTAAGACTTAAAAGGTTGAACATTCGACAAATAAAATAAAAAAAATTGATTTTTAGACCGGAACCTCCCCTGAAGGCGCTATAGTCGGAACAAAGTCAATTAACCGGCTGAAGGTTAACCCCGAGCAGACACGACCCTCGCTCTTATTTTACCTGTTCACTTTGCCTGTTTGGAAGAAAGAAACCGTGTGTGCCTTAATGCTTGAAGAGGCCAATTGCCTTTGTCCCGTCTATAGTTTACGGATTAAGGCTTCACCTGCATAGAAAAGCCACTGTATATCCCAAACAGTAGCTGTGGCGTTATGAACATGACGTTCTTGTAAAAGAAGTACAACGTCAGGTTGCTGGTCCGCACGTAGTACCAGCGTCCGTGCACCAGCAGGGCTTTTTTTAGATATCTGAACTTAGCTATGGCGAAATCGGAGCTCATGGTCGCCTGGCGACCTTCTTTGCCCATTATTCCTATCCCAACGTGCGCTTCTTGTATCATTGACACGTCGTTACCCCCGTCGCCAATAGCAGCGGTGTGGGGCCGACTGTTCGCTCGTTTGACCAGACTTACGATCTGCGGAAGAGATAGTCGAAGGGTATCATCGTATAGTCTTTCACGCGTCTCATGACGCCAACTAACCTCGCTCTTCTGCAACGGCGTCAGCCTGCAACAGACCACCGCCTCGCAGGCCATTCCTATAAACCTCATTTGCTGAGGATGGTTTTTCAGTGCGATCGTAATGCTGCTACTGTCTAGCAGTAGACCGTACTGCTTGCTAGGTTCGAGCCTTATTCTTCTCCTGGAAAAGGAGCAATCGCGTTACTCGGGTCGAGGCATAGAGGGGACGTTAGACGAGATTGTGGTGAAGGACTGCGAAGCTGCACCTACTCAAAATCTATTAGTTGCCGGGCGCAATATCGCTCCTGAGTTACTTCCAGCATCCTCAGTACCTCGGTGCCCTCCTTGAACTGTCCGCAGAGGTAGGCTATGTTCTCCGCGGTTTCCGCTTTGTCCCCAGTCAGCACCCATATCTAACCGCCGCGAACCAACAGGTTTAGCAATCTACCGGTTACTTTCTAGGTAATTTACCGAAATTACTTTAATGCCGGCGACTCGTAGACACTCGAGCGTGTCTTCCACGGAGTCCTGGAGGCGATCCTCAACCGCGGTTACGCCCAGCAAAGTGAGGCCACTTTCCATCAGTTCGTAAGCCCTCTCCATGTGCGCTGCTCGCTCGACGCCGATTATCTGCCTGGCCTGGTCCACTCGTTGTATCAATCTGTCGTACTCCACCTGATCGAGCTTCTTATAAGCGACAACCATAGTTCGCAAGCCCCTCTAAAAGACGGGTTCTGGTTAATCGACGCTTGAGTTAACGAAGGAAGTGGACCAGGGGGAAACGGTGACTGACGAACCATGGAAAAATCAGCTACGTGGGCGATTGTCTCGTTGATCATCCCCGAGGCTACCAGAGGCAGAATGGCCGAGTCCGCGCCTTTGCAGTACAGCCATATATCGCCGGCAGTGTCCTTCACTATCACCGACATTCTCTTTCGCTCTGTTGGAGAGGAACTTTTTAATAAATTACCCTTACACGGAATTTGGAAATTTACAGGGATAAGAAAATTTGGGTTAAACTGATCCAATATCATATATTTACAAGAAACGAGCGGAAATTATTGCGGTTTAATATTTTAAGACCTTAATAAATTGCTATAATAAAAAAAATAAAAATTGAGAAAATAAAATTAAAAAGAAATTATTATTTATTATTGAGGGTTATTAGTTATTTAAAGATACGAAAGAAAAGGAGAATACATTAGTAAAAAAGGAGTAAAGATTCTGACTCGATTTTGGGTCAAAATGGCCCAATTTCCGTACAAGGGTTACCCTAACAAGCAGACAGAGTCTCTTCCCTAGAAGAAACTTCTCTGATCTGTGAAACTCCTCCGCTCGCAGCAACGACGAATACGAACCGGAAGTGAACTCTAGGATCTCGAGCTTCTCAAAGTCCAATACGCTGCCGCTGATATGAAGCTCTATCATGTCGTTGGAGGAGCTTTGGAAGACGACCCCGCATCTGGCGCTGGCTTCCACCAAAGCCTTCTCGTCTGCCGATGCTGCCTACCACACAGCGATCACACATTTCTCTGATTCTGGAAGCTTCAGGAATTACGCGCGTGCTAACTCGACCGCTCGAATTAGATACAGCATGATGCGCTAATATTGACATTTTCCCTTAGCTCTATTGCTGTCGCGTTAACACGACCCAACGGCGCGAATCTGCCGTCAGCTGTTGTTTATCCATCGGCGATAAAAATAAGCGAGCTCACGCGTCAACCGTTTTTACCTGGTACTCTGGTAAGTCCGGGTGCATCATCAGGGAGCTGTTGACCCGCGAGATCTTCTTCTGCCTGAAGCTCTCGCGGAATTCCGTGCGCCTAGCGATGACGCCGGGCCTCTGGCTCGGGGGCGTGATTTGAACCGTGTGACACAGGGCGAGACTTATCATGAACTGCCAGATTTCTGGCTGAAATTGGAATATAATCGAGTACAGACGAGGGTTGATTTAAGGGTTGATTAAGGCAAAATTTAGAAATTGGTTGTTAGGGATTTGTGTTGTTCGTCTAAAACCGAGCACCGGTACCGAATTGGGCCAAAGAGATTTTGAGAAATCGGAGAAAACACATTTTCCCCCTTTTCAACACTCACTTAGGGGTTGATTAGGGCAAAATTCTAAAATTCATTTTTAGTAATTTGTGTGGGTAACCTTTGTATGCAAAAACCGGGTTGATATCTAATCGGGCCTAAGATATATTGAGAAGTCCGTGAAAACACATTTTACCCCTTTTCCAAAAATCCTTCCTTAATGGGTGCCTACGTCATAAAAAAATGTAGTACCATCCAAATTTCACGTTCCTAGGTTAAACGGTTTGGCGTCGACGAGTCAGTCAGGGCTTCGTTTATATACATAATAATAATTGATAGGTATATAAATTATTCACCTGCCAGACTGTCAGCTTCACGGCCTCCCGCTCGTTCCCGGTAGGAGGTAACAGGTAAAGCTGCCCGTCGCAGTCTCTCTCCATGTACGTTACACCGTTGATGGAGCAACGCCTGAACACCATCAGGTTCTCGGTGAGCGTGCCGGTTTTGTCCGTGAAGAGGAACTCGACTTGACCGAGCTCCTCGTTCAAGTCCGACGTGTTGGCCAGCGCAGGCTGATCGCTGTCCTCGTCGTACATGTCCATGTCCCAGCTGAAGAAAAACGAACTGAGGAATTTTTGTAATTCTGCAACGAGAACAATTGATCGCAGCTCGTCAGGTGTCTCTCTCCCAGTCGCGAAGTCGGATTCGAAGCGGTGCTTGTCGAACGAGTCTCTGCAACGTTTATTCGCGCTTCGGGACGGTTCGTTTCAATGTAATTAGATCGCCGAGACTTTGGTATCGCGCGATAAAGCCACCAGGGATCTACCTGGAAGCTAAGCTGACAAAGGAAATTATTCAACCTTTTGCGCAAGTAGAGTAGTTCATCCATAACACAAAACTAGTTTTTTTTGTAAACCTCTCTTGATAAATATGCAGAGTTTTCTTTATTGTGGAATATCTCGAGATGGGTGAGAGATATAGAAAAGAAGTTTAAATACAAGTTGCATTTTTTATACTTATAAAACTGCGTAAAAATAATTATTGAAAAAATCGTGTTTTTCAAATTATCCCCACCACTACTAATCCTTAATTCGATAATTATTTTAACACGGTTGGGTAGATATAAAAAAAGATGCAACTTTTGTTTAAACTTCTTTCCAAAATCTCCCACCGTTCTCGAGATATTCCACGAAAAAGACAATTCTGCATTTTTTCCAGAGCTGCTATAAAACATAGCGCAGATTAGCTTCTGGCAGAAACGGTTCCACAAACATGTATCGAGCTAATTTTATAAAACTTTGCATAGCACAACTTAAGCTTTCAGGTGAATTCCCTTCTCAAAAGGCTGGCGAGGAAGGATGAATTTGATGCGTAAAGTGATCTCAAAAGAGACTGATCTTTACCTATAGTGACGTAGAGCGATATAGGCACGATGTAATTGTACAGAATCATGAAGCCTAGAAAATCGTTGACCAAGGTCCAGAAGTTGATGGAATCTCTAGGTCCCAAGTACGTTCTCCAAGTTGCCTTCACATCCATTATCACCTTCAGCATGCAGGACTCGAGCGTTTCGGCCAGCAGCAGCACCATAAATATAACGATGTACTTGTTAATGGACCTGCAATTGAATAACAGCCTCTGAGCAAACCACTGGTTGGAACTCAGCCGATACCACTTACCTCTCAGTCGTAGAGAATTTGTTGCTCCTGATCTTCGAGTTCAAGGACAACTTGGTGTCCTGGCCGGTGTAAACCGCGCAGCCGATGATGTAATCGGTGTCCTTCAACCTGGATCCGCGAAGCAACAGATTGTCAATCGTCAGATACGTGCTGCTCGGCTCATTGTTGCCGTTATTAACCTCCAGCGTGCCGTAGAACTCATAGAGAGCGGATGAGGGATGCTGGCAGGTGATGGTAGCTTCCATGGACACTATCTCCGCCACGGACATGTTGGAGACTGTCTTCGGGACCATCAGCGTCTAGACGAGTAAGGATTTCATCACTATATACTAGGGCTCTCACTATCCGGATATCCGGGTACTCAGATCCGGATTTCGAGTTATAATTAGCAATCCGGATACTCCGGATACCTAGTACTTACCTAGTAGGTAGTAGGGCTCTTACTCTCCGGAAATCCGGATCTGAGTATCTAGATATCCGGATAGTGAGAGCCCTACTATATACTCAACCAGAGTCAGCAATCTCGCTACCAGCTCGGCTCGCATTACCTTCAAGTTAGTCTCGCCGTCGAGGTTCGACGTCGTGACGTAGCAACGCTCCGAACCCTCCGTGCTATAGACCAGCAGGAGATCGCAAGGGATATCCTGGTCCCGGCGCACCTTCACCAGATCCCCGACTACTATATGCTCGCAATGAATGTTCTGAGAATACGAAAATTCCGCTGTGAATATTCTTGTAAAATTGATTCGAAGGAAAAGACGCGATTTCCTATGTTAGCGATAGCTTATCGGGCACCACGGGTTTACAAATAGAATCAGCGGCAGAATTTTTAGCGTTAATCATCGAGTGGCGTTTAGATAATGAAACGGGTATTGATTAGAATATATGGTTGCGATTGTCCCCGACCTGCATGCATTTATTACGGATAACAGTGATGAGCGTCCGATTCACCCGTTGGTCCAGCACGTGTCTAAGATAGTCCTCGTACCCTTGCTTGCAAGCAGTTACCAGTATGACGAAGCACAGCGGTAGAATGCTGGTCACTGGCGAAATCGGGGACTCCGTTAGCAGGGATATCAGGGCCGTTATGAGGAAATACAAGTTTGCCATCCGCCTGAACTGCTCGTAGAGGTTCCTCGGCAGGAAGTTCCAAACTGTGTACTGCGAAAGGAAACACGTTGAACGTTTCAGCTGATAAACCGTGGCTAATTCATCGGTGACTCGTACCTTCTTCGAAACGATTCGATTACTCGACAAGCTCATTCGCGATGGGTCGTTTCTGTGGCTGATGGTTACAACCCTGTGATCCGTGCATACGGACGAGCCGGTACCCTATAAATACAAGATTGCACTGTGGTTTCTTTTCCTTATTACCTGTCGCAGCATTTAGCAAGAAGACTTCCCGTGGTAAAATAATTATCTCATAACACAAAGCAGTAGACTCAACAAACTTTGGAGTACATGCTTCTTAATCGTTATACCCCGCGCCACAGGTAAACTGAGGACGTGGCAAACAGTTTGTGCGAATGCAACGGAGCAATTCAGGTTCACGTTGCACCGTGAAAGTTGGCGATAACCTGCGCCTATCCCTTCAGTTGTTTATTCTCTCCGGGTGAAAATCTTTGAAAATGAGGTGTTTCGGAGTCGTCCACTGTGAACTTGGGGCCAGAGTATCAGCCGAAACTTCCCCCAAGCAGTCAAGTGTCACGATGATATGACATCCTTATGACATCCGCAGGCGAGTGAAAGCGAACAGATTTGGCGGAGCATTTGAAATTTTGATAGTGACCGCGAGAATTCCGCTACTATTTGGGGACGCACGTGGAATCAGATGGGGAGATGTACACGTTCCTCGCCCGTCATCTCTGCCGTCGATTTCCGTGTTGGCGCGGGGACACGCGAGCTCCTGCACGCGTTCCTTTCAGGGCGGCCGACGCTTGGAGGTGGCGGGCCCGCTTCAAACACGACGGGAAAAACGATGGGAAAAACGACAGATTCGACTCGCTGATGATTATGAACAACAGCCAGTACCTGGACCACCTGTACCACAGGTGGCTCGAGGACCCGCAGTCCGTGAATCCCTCGTGGGACGAGTTCTTCAGGACGATCTACGCCGACGAGCTGCAGCAGCAACCGCAGCCGATGGTCGCGAGCCCTCCGCCTGCGCCTATTCGCGTTGAATCGCCACCTCCGACGATTCCAACGAATCTGACCGGCGCGACGCCCTCAGGTGGGCTTGCCTTTCACGCTTCTTGCATTTCAGGGATAATGCCATGATGATTGGCAAAAAGTGGTGGGGTAACTTTGAAGGTGGTGGTAAAGAAATTCATCGACCGTTTCGTTTCAGCCGGGAATTATTTATGACGTTTTCTATTTTCTTTATAAGTAATCGTATTTCGACGAGGGATTATTTATAAGTAATCGTATCTAGAGACGCGGTAGCGTCTCGACGCCAAGTACATGATCGTATTTCGACGAGGGATTATCACTTCACCGAGATAGTTTCGACAAACATCGGTTCCATAGTGGTTTTTCACCTGAAAAGGAAATTCATTTCTCTACCCTCTTATTCATTTAATTTGAGTGCCACGTCAAGGGAAATTAATTTGATTTGATTCCACAACAAAAAGGAAAAAGTTTTGTAATCTACACATAAAATATTGACCTTTGAAGGAAGGTGAACATTTGAATTTTCTAGTAAAAAAGGAATTGTTTTCAAATGCTCGCCGTTCCTTGAAAAATCAATATTTTTTGGAAATCTTTGGTACTTCTCTAGTATTTAGAACGTAGATTACAAAATTTAGTGCCTTTTTGTTGTAGGTCCAACAGTGTGGAGATGAAAAATTCCACCATGAAATGTCAGAAATGGAATTGTGTCGTTATTAAAAAAATCTGAAGATGTCTCTGTCTCTATTTATACATATTTCAAAAGGACCTTAGTTACATTTTTAATAAAGTTGACAAATTTCGCTAAAATCACCTGCAAAGTAATCCCACGATTTTTTGCCGATCATCGTGGCTTTACCCCTTAAATCAGCCGAATCTAACGATTTCCCCTTGCCCCTGACCAGCGCCGGCGTTCCCGCAGCAGAGTTCCAGGGAGAAATCGTCCAGCGAGATGCAGGGCGAACAGTTCATAAACGGGATCCTCGATATCAACGCTACCATTCGAGCTTATCAGGTATCTGTGGCAGATTAGGGAGCTTGATAGGAGTGTCTTGTTTGAGTACCATCTACCTAGGAGTTTCATTGGCTGGGTCCAAGGGGGGCTCATACGGAATTTTCTGGGCTCAAGGCACGAGGTCATCTGATAGCCGACACCGACCCGTTGGGCATACAGAATCCCGAATCGAAGCATCTTCAAGGTACTTCGAATCTAGCACCCGCGGTCGTGGTGCGACAGCACCTCAAGGGGGTGACAGATGCCGACATGGACAGAGAATTCCCCCTTGCGCCGTTCACCGTGATCGGTGGCCCTAAAAGGAGCCTACCCTTGAAGGAAATCCTGTTTCGATTGAACCAAGTTTACTGCGGGCATTTGGGCCTCGAGTACACTTACATTCACAATTTGCATATGGTAGGTGTTGTAGAGGAAGTGGTGGAAATATAGGCTGGGGTTTAAATATGGTGATAGTGGGTGTTTCACTTGATCAGAAAATTTGTGAAAGTGTACACCGACTGGGAAAGGAAGGAGCTGTGTGAAACAGATCCTTAAAAGATTTTGTAGATATGTTTTTTTTTTTTTAATAATAATCTGTTGAACTAGGAGTTAATTTGCTATGAGCTCTATATTGTTCACACTGTAAGCTTGCTTTAGCATAATTTCGCAATGACTTTCACCGCTATAAGGTAATAGTCTAAATACGGACTACAAAGCTGAAGACGATTTCAGCCACGTGAGCGACGTTGAAATTCATTAGAGTTGTGCAAGGGACTTTTCTCTGAAGACACAGAGGGAGAACTTTTGAACATTGAAAAATACATGTACATCTGTGACCACTGTAAACAGACCATCAGAATCTAACTTTATTTTTATCGAGACTTTGAATGCCTGTTTTAAAAAATTGAATCTGAAAATATGCAGTTCCATAGTAGCCCATATTTAGATCACACTTTAGAAGACGAAGTTTCCTCCTGTTACTTTAAATATAGAATCTGAAACAAACATTACTTTTCTCCAGATTGTTTCAACTCCATATCACAAAGTAAACATATTTAACACATAGATTCAAGTGTCATATGATAAAAATCTTCAACAGGTGTGGCAAAAATCCTGAAATAAAAGTGCTAGCCCATATTTAAACCACTTCCTCTATGTCAGGCGAATGTTAGGAATCGTGGGAGAGGAAATGTTATTATTCGACGAGCTAGTGTTGGAATATCGAAAGCTCTCTTCCAGTTAGAGTGGCTGAGAGACAAATTCGAAGTGCCAGGTGCTTGGGAGCTGACACCGGAGCACAGGAAGTCCATCTGGATGGATGTGATGAGAGCAGTAACGTTCGAGGCGTTCCTACAGAGAAAGTATCCCACCGAGAAGAGGTTCGGCCTCGACGGCTGCGAGTCTTTCATCCCGTCGATGATACAGTGCATAGAGACGTCCGCTGAGATGGGTAGAGTCAACGTCTCCACGTAAAGCATATCTCGGACCGAGTACAGCGAAAAGTTTCCCACAGGAGCGGAGTCTGTCGTGATCGGCATGGCGCATCGTGGTCGTTTGAACGCTTTGATCAACGTCTGCTCGAAACCGCTGTTCCAATTGCTGACTCAGTTCTCCTCGGTGACTATGGAGGGCTTTGGCTCCGGCGACGTGAAATACCATTTGGGGACGCACGCCGACAGACAATTAGAGAGGTGAAGTTTCGAAGGCACAGAGGGTACTGTGTCCCGCGCGATCCCTTTAACGCCCTCCTGGATTCGCAGGAGCAAGAAGAAGATTATGGTGGCCTTGATGGCTAATCCCTCGCATCTTGAGGCGATCAATCCTGTGGTGGTCGGCCGTGTTCGGGCGGAGCAAGTGGAGAAAAACGACATCCCGTGTTTGTGTCTTATTTTATAGCGAGACGCGTCGACGTTCCGTGCTTCTGCGTCTCTTTAAACGAGTATGGTGGAGGTAAACGTGAAGCTCGAGGCTTGAAAATTCCTCTGTTCTAGACGGCAAGAGGTCAGTGCCCATTTTGGTCCACGGGGATGCTGCGTTCTCCGGACAAGGTGTCGTCTACGAAACCATGCATCTGACTAATTTGCCGGAGTACACCACTGGCGGTGTTCTTCACATTGTTATCAATAATCAGGTATGAGTTTTACCCGAAATTCAATAGACTGTGGAGCCTTCGACCGTTGGTTTTTATAATTTCGACGAACCCCAGATTGGTTTCACTACCGACCCGAGGTACTCCAGGTCCAGCGAGCACTGCACCGACGTAGCTCGTGTTGTAAATGCTCCCATATTCCACGTGCACGGCGATGACCCCGACTTGGTCACCTACGCGAGCCAAGTAGCCAGCGAATACAGGTACAAGGGAATTTTCCCTCCGGAAATTAATAGGGAAGTATTTAGGGAACTTTCTCTGCGGAAATTAAATTAATATTCACGTGTTCCATAGAAGCGAATATCGCGTCAGTGAAATCCTTGATTATTATTTACATTATACAGTGTCAGGGATAAAGGTAAAATGAAGAAAAGAGAAAATAAAAATGGAAAAATGAGATCGCAATTTTTTTCATTGATTAAAATTAATCCTCCGTGGTCACAGCTTCTTATAATCGTGAGACGTAATTTGGGGACTACAATATATATTGCACTCGTGCTCCTTTAAAGAGAAGGCCGGCCGAGGATGGTTGGCGCCCTTATGCATGAAAACTTTTGCGCCTGTTTTCTGTTTAATATGTTTTGCCCTTACGGAGTGCAATAAAAAAAGAATTACATTTATATTTTGTTTATGTGGGAGTTGGATTCCTTTATTACTAACAAGGGAACATCTCGAACTCAGAAATTAAAAAAATTCTGAAACTTTGTGAATATGTAGGGAATTTTCTCCTGATTAAAACACAATATTTGTTTGCTGTCTGAATTCACTCTAAGGGGGTGTAATTGACCTCTGAAAATCCGGTTATTTTCTGAGTTGGTGTTATAACTCGTGAACTATAAAATAATTTTTTCACCAAATGATAAATCTAATTAAAAGAAGTAACTTTTTCTTGAAACTTTATTTCTATCTCTTACAATTCCCGAGTTACCGTAAACTGGGGTGACTTTGCCCGCCGGGGTAACATTGCCCACTTTTTTACTCTGACTGAAAAATTACCATATAATTGAATTCGTTATTGTTTTTTTTTTTTGTTTGACCTTGGAGAAATTATTGCTATCGATTAAAAAACACCATATGTCTAATTACTTCACAATAAAATAAAATAAAGCTCTTCCGAAAAGTGGGCAATGTTACCCCGGGCGGGCAAAGTCACCCCAGTTTACGGTATAACACAAAATCGGAAAATAGCTGAATTTTCAGGAATTAATTCCACCTCTTTAGAGTGAATTTGGGCAGCAAACAAAAATTGCGTTATAGGGTAAATATACCAGTAAATGGACACTACCAGTGAATGGACATTTTTTACTAAAACGAGTAAAATAAGTTACTAAAATAAACAACTAATTAATTATAGACTTCTTCCAGTTTCTTGCTTCATATCTAAACAATTTTCGCAACACGTGGAATCAATCGCGCTGCAAACATAATTTTATAAAAGTGTCCATTCACTAGCCTTAAGTGTTCATTTACTGGTGCGTTTACCCTAATCAAGAGGAAATCTCTGCATACTCACAAAGTTTCAGAACTTTTTGAATTTTCGGGTTCGGGATCTTTCCTCGTAAGCGGGCGATATAGTTTTTAAGCGCTCGCTTTGGCTGGGCGCATATCGCTTACGCACAACTTGCATAATGGGTTTCGCCGGCTCTGGTCACCTGTGTGCGTCGTTGCACCTTGCACGCGCGACCAGCTGGGTCTGCCTGCACTCGTAAGATACATACGTCGCTTAGGATTAAAGTGTGTTTTCATTCATGAAAATGGAGATAACCCGGGTGCGGCGATAATCATCGCGCTTTCACGCGATCGTATCGGGAACAAATGAATCTTCTACCGATATAAATATATACTCGAGATCAAGGCCCCTTGATGTAATCGGCCTTCTGTACGTCGACGAAACAGAGCACAGTTCCACAACGACGTAGTGGTAGACATCGTCGGGTACAGAAGAAACGGCCACAACGAGCTCGACGAGCCAATGCTCACGCAGCCCCTGATGTACAAACGCATAAGACAGCATCCGGACGTGCTCACTGTCTACAGCGAGAAGCTGCTGAAGGAGGGAGTGATCACCGAGGCTTTCGCCGTAGAAGTACATGCACAAATAATACAGCAAAGTTAGGTGTTGGTTTCCTCGCAAAGACACGCTCACTTTCCAGGAAATTCAGAAATACTCGGACCACTGCGAGGCGGAGTTGAAAAAGGCTCAAGGATTAGACTCGGTAAACATGATGGACTGGCACGACATACCGTGGATAGATTTCTTTTTAAATCAGAGCCCCACACGCCCGATACCACCCACTGGTGTCGACCTTGAAACGATCACAAGGATCTGCAGGGCTGTATCGACACCCCCTAAAGACATTGAGGTGCACAATGTGGTACGTTATCCTCGAATTACACGAGAGATGAAGCAAGCACAGACGTTTCGTTTTTAATTGATTTAAGAAAAGGAGGAGGTTATAGATTCGACCCATGTGTATTTTTGTTTGTTTCCCCCGTATATCTCCTCAGCATGCTGTGCCAATATATACAGAAAACGATTAAATAAAAAATTTAAAAAAAAACACTTTAAAAAAATAAAAATGCAGTAAAACAGGGTTGACCAACTGGTGACTCACGGAGTCGCCGGGGGCTCCTCCGCCTTGCTGCCACGCTCCGATTCTTGTTTCTACCCTTCTCTTTTCGACTACAATCGTCAGAGTTTGGTCGGTTTGGAGGGGGACGTTCAGCGTAGCAGCAAGGCGGAAGGGCTCCCGGGCGGCTCCTGAGCCGCCAGTTAGTCAACCCTGCACTACAAAGTAGAAAATAATGTTTTCCTTATTTAATCTACGAGGCATCGATATAAAAAAATTGATAGCCCCAGATTGAATACAGGAACAAATTATTTTCTACTTTTTAGTGCATTTTTATTTTTTTCAAGTCGCTTTTAATTTTTTTTAAATTTTGAAATCGGAAGAAAAAGTTTCTATACTCGTTGAGATCGGTGTGCGGGAGGTTCTGGGATGGAATCAAAGGCTCGCAGGTATGATTCGGTTTCAGAGATGCGATTACAATTTCGCCCAATCTTTTGCCTAGGTTACGAGAACAATGGACAGGAGAACGCTGCTGGCGGAATCTGGCCAGGCGGATTGGGCGATGGGCGAATGCATAGCGTTTTCCAGTTTGGTGAAGGAAGGCCACCACGTGAGATTATCCGGCCAGGATGTCGAAAGAGGGACCTTCTCCCACCGCATACACATCATTCACGACCAGAGCAAGGACAAAACGTACAAGAACATACTTCACGATATCTGGCCGGGCCAAGCCCTCTACACGGTCAGCAACTCATCGTTATCGGAGGTGGGTGTCTGTGGTGAGTGTTTCGTGGTGAAGAAATAGAAAAAAAAGAAAACGTGAAACGCGATAAGAAAGTTGGCTGAATCATTGCTCACCGCAATTACAGGGTTCGAGCTGGGATACGCGGCCTACAATCACAATGCCCTGACGATTTGGGAGGCCCAGTTCGGCGATTTCTCTAACTCATGCCAGGTAATTGTTTCTCGGCACGACCGAAACTTTCTATCGATTACATAATTGTCGTCGCACAGTGGCGAACGATAGGCCGCTTTGATCGCTCCGATCGCGATAGCTCGACGCTCCAGCAAAGATTCCAATGTCCAATGAGAAGCGAACTTGATGGATATCTGAATTATTTTTCACCGTTTATCGAACGTCCTGCGGAATAATCTTTCTCCACGGAGTATAATAATATTATGTACTCAATAACAAGTAGTTGCTTAAGAAAAATGATCCTCAGGTGATCCTGGACACTATTCTGGCTTCCGGGCAATCGAAATGGGGCAGGCAAGTAGGGTTGGTTCTTCTTCTACCCCACGGCATGGAGGGCCAAGGGCCAGAGCATTCGTCTGGGAGACTAGAACGATGTCTCGAGCTCTGTGACGACGATTGCGTCCATCTACCAGGCACGGAACCAGGCGCGCCGCAAGGGGAGACCATTGAACAGATCATGACTCGTCAGCTTTTCGAGATAAACTGGATCGTTTGCAACCTGACCACCCCCGCGAACCTCTTCCACGCTTTTCGCCGCCAGATCCTCATGCCGTTTAGAAAGCCTCTGGTTAGACACGCTTCACCCCACAATCTTCAATGTGTATTTAATCTCACATCTATCCATCCCTTCGAATAGGTGATTATGTCGCCGAAATCCCCGCTTCGTCACGTATTAGCGGTGTCCTCTTTCAAAGACATGGAGACCGGCACCTCCTTCAAGCCTGTTCTCGAGGACCAGTTCCTTAAGCCAGGAGGTGTCATACAGAAGGTGCTAATTTGTACCGGAAAGGTGTTCTACGAGCTGGTCGCGGAGCGCCGGCTGAAACAGTTGGACGACAAAATAGCGATCGTTCGCGTGGAGCAGCTTTGCCCGTTCCCGTATCACCTCTTAGCCCTGGAGATAGCCAAATACCCGAACGCTAAGGTGAAGGAATTTAGAGAGGAAGAACCAGGGACGCGGGCCGCAATTCCCTCAATTGTAAATCCATATCAGAAATAACAAACTCTTTGATTAGTGTATTTAACTATTTAACACTGCGGCCCGCGTAGAGAGTATTAGGTTCCCACTTCTGGCCCACTACTGGTCGAAGCTTGCTCATCCCGGTCAATTAGAAGACTACTACGTTTGATCATTTCTCATCAATTTCAGATCATGTGGCTGCAAGAGGAGCACAAGAACCAGGGCGCCTATCACTACGTGAGGGACAGGATCGCTTTAGCCTTGGGCATGCGCCTAGAAGACATTGCCTATGGTGGTCGACCAACGTCAGCCGCTCCGTCAACCGGCAGCAAGATCATCCATCTAAAGGAGCTGAACGATATGATGGCGATGGCTATGAAGCTTGATTGATTCATAGCGATCAATCGTTAAGAAAGAATCACTGTTTCGCAATGGTCTAAAATGACACAGGAAGTGTCTGAGACGGTAAGATAGCGCAGCGCACGAGCAAATAATCGAATTCCACACCATCGAGGAAATAATCACTCCTCGCTCCCTTCTTTCCTTTCACTTCTCTTTCTGCAAGTGATCGCTTTTATCTCTGTTTTCTACCGAGCAAAGGCTCACTCACCAAAAGGCACAGGTACCTAGCACGCGCCTTCTTGTGGCTCGGGCAAGTCCTTCCGCCGAAACAATCCCACATCGCATTGCCGATAGAAATTCGCCGATAACCCGTTGCGATTGCAACCAGCAGCCGCCCGACGCGCAAAATATGACTGAACTTGAGAACTCTCTAGGTCTAGGTCTAGGTGGATGGTGCTAATAGCCGACGCGAACCACGCGCGTGGACGCGCGCGTGCGACGAGATTATTGCATCTCGATCGAGCACCGGGATTTCAGTCGCTCCTGTAAACTGATGTATCCGTTTCGACAAAGTTCAACTGTCAAGTAAATGTGTTAAGCCTGATTGTCGGAAAGCTTTATCATCCTTGGACGATTCTGACGTAGTGTTTCTAGAGAAATTTGTACACTTTACGTTACAGTGCGTTTATAAATCTATATAAGTAAAGAAAACGCGAGTCTTGTTTACTTTTTATCGCTTGGACGGATTTTTTCTTCCAGTCTGAATGCATTAAGGAATCTGGCGCGGAATAATTTTATGCAATCGTTGCACAGCTTCCGACCAGGAATAATTAAACGTGGGCGACCCTGAGTAAGCCACCGCGAGCGGCGGTTATATATTTTTCAAACATCGAGTTTGAAGTTTGCAAGACACACGTAATAATTTACGGATTATTGCCAAGCTTCGTGAGTTATTTTAATTTTTTCGGAATTTTTGACAGAAGTATTTTACACATTATAATGAAAGATTGCTGTGGGGCGTGCGAGCGTACGGTAGTATTGTCTAATGCCACCTGATATTTAGCTCAGCAGACGGTTTGGAATATATAATTCGCTCACCATTTTGACGGCAGATCTGAAAAGCCAAAGTCCTCCTATCGGCGAATCTTCCTTTTCCCCACTCCGTCGGCTGTTATCTTTATTTTATCGTTTTATTCGCTGGTTGGATAGGATGGTCTTGGTCATTTCGTCTTAATTGTTGTAAAAATCACAAACTGTAAACAAACTTCTCCGCGATACGACTTGATGCGAACGAGCGAGCCGTTAAATTTACCGTAAATTGTTGCGATGGACGTCAACGCAATGTGCTTTGCGATCGCTTTCACAGTTAGTTGAATTAAATTCCCTTGCTTTTTAACCGAACAACTTGGTAACGCGGGCAGCGATGTGAATCAATCGATTCGCTGCCAATATACCTGTAAGCCTGACTGGTAACTGAGATATTCTATCGTGACAACGGATAAAAAATTCTTTATCCGCTCATCAACGATCACCAATACACGCTCCAGCCTATCAGACACCAAAAAGATAAGCGATTTCCGTACTTATCGAACAGGTTCTGCGGTCGTCAGATACGGCATTCTCGCGAATTTGAATCGATTGATAATCGTGACTTAAAGGAGAATGGCAGAAATTGGTCAATTTTCGATCTGGCAGCGACGTATTTTATTGTATTTTATTTCTAATAATTTTTCCAAAGATTTCTCACTGTAGAGTGTACGTAGATTTTAACAATAATGTCACCCTCCAGGATAATATATCGAAATTAGTTACTGTTATAAAAAAATTTAAAAAAGAATTAAAACCGCCTTCAAAAGAAAAATAAAATGCACTAAAAAGTTGAAAATAATTTTTTCCTTTATTTAATCCAGGACTCTCAATTTTTTATGTCGACGCCTCGTCATTTGCACTGTGTAAATCTGGCGCCGGTCCTCTGCGTTTAGCGCTCGTCACTTGGCGGCTCGAATAAAAAAATTATCTTTATTCGTTCTAATTTTATCTTTTATTCGTTATTTGAGATTTTTATTTAGATAAACTTTGGCCCAACTCTGCCAGTCAGGTCCAAAATTGACCAAATTTACATAATTTACAATCGATTTATTCTTTGATTTCATAATAAGTTCCCTTAAAAAGAAACTTTCGTTGCAATTTCATCATCATTTCGACACACTAATGGATAAAGTTAGTCCCATAATACCCCCCTCATAATTGCCTTAAAGTTAAAGGTTCCGCAACAAAATAGGCTTTTCATTATCCTACGTAATCGTGACCAGTAATTGCGCGCGTTTGAATCTACCGCGCGGAGTGTGGAGCTTCCGTTGGCCGCCGGGAGGGGCGGCGCGTTCGAGCGTGGAGTTGCGCGGAGCCTATGCGCAGCGCGCGTGGCTCGGCCAGTCAGTCTCTACCAGGCGCTTGGTATGGTCGTGTCTTATGTGAGTGACGGTCCGCTGTGTTGCGTAATCGATTAAAAGGAGTGAGCGAGAGGAAATAAATCGACTGGGACCGTGCTGGGAACGATTTCGGCCGTGTCTCACGCTACCGTTCAGCCGAGCACACTGCCAGGTGCGGATCAACAGACATGCCCGACTATTGCTAGCGTCCCGAAGGATGCAACCGGATCTTCTACTGGCGGTGGTGGATCGGTAACAAACAACCAACAACAGCAGCAGCAGCTTCTCATGGCACAAATGTCGCCGATGAAAACGAACAGCGGGACGCCGGTGGCCAACACCAGGCTTCTCAGCCACTTGAAGTACGAGCATTTCGTCGCGGGGATATCCGGCGGCGTGATCTCGACGTTGATGCTGCACCCGTTGGACCTGATCAAGACCAGATTCGCAGGTAAGTGCCTGTCGAGTGCTGCCGAGCCTCGCTGACGACATAACGGGTCCCCGTTGCAAAATGGCGGGTGGGTATTTCGATATCCTCCTCCCGACATACTCGCACGTGGTGCACGCAGTGCATGCACTTGATATTCGCCCGCTCGAGGACACGGAAAATTCCCCCGTCACTCCCTTCCTCCGTCTCTCTGTTCGCTCGCGCGTGACTCATAGCTTCTACTGTGGGACAGAATCGATATTATGCAGCATAGGTAGCTTTAACGCGATCAGATTTTCTGAAACTCTGATGCAGGCTTGCCGCCAACTCGTCCCCTGAAAAAAGATACTTAACGCGACATCGATTATTGGTGTACTATACATTTCTCTTTACGTCAGCCAAGGCATCCGCGAGTAATAGGCGACGATCTCTTGTGTATATCTAACCGCTAAATCTGTAACACGCGGAATCAGTTTCCGAGAAAGCACGACGCCGATGTCAAGTCAGAATTGGTGCCATTGCGGAAGTTGTAGGTATAGGACTGTAGACGAACGTTAATGCTTTACAGGCTCTATGAATTTGCGTGAAGCAATGAATTAGCTTGTCGAGCAGAGCATGGTTAATGAAATGTCTTTCACATATGATTGAATTATTGTGGGGTAAAGAACAAAGGTCGTTACAGTTTCGCTTATATTCTGATCGACATATTGGACGTTTAATTAAGTCTGAGGCATTGTTTGCAAGTATGTATGTACTTTAACTAGGGCTGTTCGTAATGTAAACGGAATGCTAAGTGTATGAAAGGCAAATATACGTGGTTATTCCGTGGAATGGCCTGGCCAATATTCGATGGCGTTTCGGGTCGACGGTCGGATCTATTCGAGCGGCAAGGTCAGATCGAGAAGCACGTGGCGTTTATCGAGAAATTATTTTTAACCGCCACAGAAATGCTGTTTTCCGTTAACAGTTCGAGGGGCAAGTCTTTTAACTGCCTTTAGCAGTATTCCGTTTCGATCAGAATCTAGAATTCGAAGCTCGTTTCTGATAATCGTGAGCGACAGTAATTGCATTTCCAACGCAGAGGTGCCTCAAAGTCACTCGTGTCGTTAAAAATCTGGTGATTAGAGCTCGACTTGATAACCATTAGGATAACGGCGTCGTTAAAAATACTGACCGAGTAGCTTTATCTAGTTATTCACTTACAGGTAGAAATACCTGTTACGAAAAGCAGTTGAATGTAACACTGTTGTACATTAAATGAATAAATCTTGTTAACTACGTAATAATATTATTCGAAATTGTTCATACCGACATATTATGCAGCAGACAATGAAAATGTCTGAAACATTCACCAGTTCCCAAGGACATTTTACATTTCTTACAATCCGCATTTCAATGGCACATTGTTCCTGCTGATAAACGTAGAATGGGATCGAATTCCCGGACTTAAAAGTGATACTACTTATATCGAAACCGTGAACTCGCGCGGGTACACGAGGGCGGACGATAACCGTTGATCCACTGAACTCGTGTATAATGTATGGATGTTAAGTTCATTTTCATAATGGAGATTGTTATGCGTGCAAAGTTCCACTGCTAATTGGACCTAGTTATGCAGAAAGCTAAAATGATAAAAAATTAGTTAAATACAGTACAAGACCCATAATTTTGTGATGTTTATTTTGCAAAAAGTACCAACTCACAGAGCAACTCTTACATTAAAACTACCAAGACAGTTCCATTTTAGGCTTAACAAACAAAACTTACAGAAAATTTAAAATAATATCAATTTATTATACTACTCACTATTGAATAACCCAATAAATGCATTGTAAAATAATAACAAATAAAATACACCCAATAGAAATAAAGCTACTTTTCTTTAAGAATTAAAATCTTCGAACTAAAATTACTCAGTTTCAAATCATTGAAGGTCGGTAGTTTTCTGCATAACTACGTCCAAATTATTTTCTGTTCCGTGGATGAAGAAAGTATGTTAAACGAAGATTGAAACGATCGTGCGATCTCACCGCGTTAAGTAGCGCGAAAAAGTAAAAGTATATGTACATCGGAGATGAAGGCTGTTCGCCATGGTTTCGAATGAAAAGGAAAGCGAGGGCCGTCTTTCGACCACATTTAGGAACAGGGAAAGTAGAGATTTCTAGGTCAGGGTAGGAAGAGTATCTGCAGATTTCCGTTCCACGTAAATCGTTTGCTACGATCTCGACCGGAGGAGTACAGTGCCGACTGTGATTACGAATTTTCCCTATTGTTTCTTGGAATAGTAATGCGCTACTGTATATGCATAACGTATGTATTCATGAAATGACGCTTGCACAAACTTCTCTGACGTAACGCAGACATTTAGTGAATGAAATTAGATAACAGGGCTAGACATCGTTTCGATATTACTCGATTGGATTAATTATTAAAAATAACAGATACCGTAATCCGTTAAAGAAGTTACGCCAGCCACGTGTCGGTTCAAAGTAATAATTCATTCGTTTTGTAGCTCAAAAGAGTGGTATATTAATTGACGGAGCTTATCTCGCCTGTGGTTAATTCCCTGTTATCAACCAGAGGCAAATGCCGATTAACGCAGAAGAGGCTCGTTCGCGGAGGTATTTTCGTCGTAAAATTCGTTGGCCGCAAACCAAACAGCAAGAAATTCCACAGATTGCGTCAGAAGCACGTGAGAGGGAACGATGAAATTTTCAGACGTTCTCGTGATTCAAGCCGTGCGTCACGAGAAAACTGACACCGAAATTTACGAATGGGTGAAGAATAAATGCCTCCCTTGTTTTCCTTGTAACTACCTCCACAGGATAATCCCGTTAATAGAATCGTGGTTGAGAAACTGATATTAAAAATAGTCAACGTATACGGAAACTTCCGTTCTTTTTAATATAAAATTTTCTAGATAAACAAATATTCATTCATGTATTTAGTATTATTATTATTATTGAAATCAACGGGTGGAACCGTTTAGTACACATTACATTGTGGTTAAAATTAAATTAATATATTCATATTATTCAATTAAATATAATCATATTATTAAATATAATTATCGCGAAAGCTTCCCCGAAAACGCAGATAGGAAATATTACTGAAAATTGATTTCACGATAGGCGGGTTACCGTCTCGATGAGTTGTGCAAGATGCCAAGTCACATTGTCGCGCTTGCAAATTTGTAATTCACTGATAACTTATCGCGGGTAACAAAGATCGCGTGAATTTCGTAAATGTTTTGCACATATTGTTTCTCTGTTGTGCTTAGCAAGTAAGCAAGCGACACGTCTCATTTTTGCGCAACGTTCGATCAAAACAAACAATGCCATAACTGAGGATGATATACGATTTTCATACAACAAAGTGTCACGGGGCCAGCACTGGAGTAAGCGTGTACGATAAACCGCGACACGTGACGGGAGTAAAAATAATTTCATTCCGCTATCGGTTTATCCTTACCAGTCAAGTCAGACGAAACAGTGCCATTCGGCGGTATCGCTTCTAAGCATTTAACCACATAATTGCTTCTTATTTTTACAGTTAACGATGGCCATACGCGGACGGGCCCGCAATACAAGGGCCTCAAGAGCGCGATCGAACAAATTGTTAAGACTGAAGGTGTCCGGGGACTTTACAAAGGTGTCACGCCGAATGTTTTAGGATCTGGCGGTGCGTGGGGTTGCTACTTCTTTTTGTAAGAACCATCATTGATTTTAATACTCTGATTACTATGACAGCTTCGACAGTGGAAGCCAGTGGCGTACTCAGAGTCGAAGGGATAAAAATATTTTCAATGCAAATTGAATTAAATTCATTAGGCAATCGTAAAAACTTAATTAAAGAAATAAAATCCAGTTTTCTTCTATTTTTACAAAGCTCTCGAATTACTTCAGTCGTACTTACATTAATCTACTGTTTCCTTTTTCACCAGGTGCGCCACTGCTGGAAGCTATTATTTAGTACTTAATTATTCTGCTTAAGACGCTTTTCTCTGCCGATCTTTTATCGCGCCTCGAGCCGCTTTATTGGATCACCTGTGCTGCACATGCAGTAAATTCCTTTGATCGGGTATAATACATGTGAATTGTTCTTGTTTAGCTACAACACGATTAAAGGTTGGATCCAAGGGGGAAACAGCAGGAAGCCTTTGGGCCCGTCCTGGCACATGTTCGCTGCAGCGGACGCTGGGATCCTTACTCTACTTATGACCAATCCACTTTGGGTAGTAAAGACACGTCTGTGCTTGCAATACATGGACGATAAGAATCTTCCGGAGAGGCTGCGGTACAAAGGCACGGTAGACGCGATCAAGAAGATTTATCGGACAGAGGGGATCCACGGTTTATACCGGGTAAATGATCTTGAAATCATCAGAAACGAGAGGCGGACATTAGCGTGTCCTAAGTAATAATAAGCGGGTTACCAAAGTGCAAGTTTGACGAAACTGTTGCAGGGGTTCATTCCTGGGATGTTCGGTGTCTCGCACGGCGCGATTCAGTTCATGGTGTACGAGGAGCTGAAGAATTGGTACAACAACTACTTGAACGTACCGATCGACACGAAGCTGGTAAGTTCGATACTCGCCCATCGAAAAAACCACCCTGAGAGACCGAGACGAGTCTAAGTGGTTGGTGCTTATTTGCAGAACACGTGGGAGTACATCTTTTTCGCCGCGGTGTCGAAGCTGATGGCTGCCGCGTCGACTTACCCCTATCAAGTCGTAAGAGCTCGGCTTCAAGACCATCATCATAACTACAGTGGCAGCGTTGAATGCGTGCGATCGATATGGAGGTCAGAAGGCATAAAGGGTTTTTATAAAGGCTTAACACCATACCTTTTACACGTTACACCAAATATTTGTTTAATTATCGTAATTTATGAAACATTTTCTAATGTGCCTACAACCACTCATTGACTCTTTAGATTATATTAATTTAAATTTTTAACTGTAGCAGGAAAGGAACCACGATGTTAGTCTCATTTAGATATTCTATGATTTACCAAGATTGAGTTATTCCTTGACATTGATCTTGTCCAGCCCCGAAACGGTCTCTAACCGAATAGAGGTGATCAGCGGAACATTTTTATTTGCGTATAATCATGTATTTCGTATTTTAAAAGGTTTTCTTTTTTTTTTGATAGTCGAGAGTACACTTGAAACAGTATTATTAGAGAAAACTGTTACTCTCTGTCTTTCTCCCCTTTTCTCTCGGTCTTTCTCTCTTCATCTCTCTCTCTCTGTCTCTCTCTCCCCCTCTCTCTTACTCTCTTCAGTATACCTTGGTACAAATGGTAAACCAACACATTGTGCACATCCGCCACGTCGTTTCTTGCTTCAAAGTAGCGTAAGTGAATCGAAGAGCTAGCATTATTACTTAACATTGGACACCGCACTTACAAAACATGCGCGACGTTGTCGTTCGTACCGCCCCTGAAATTTGTTTTACGAAGGTAACTCGCGGAACATGTGCAACGATATTGTTGAGAATAGTTTTTATTGTTCTTAGTGAAAATAATTTCATCCAAGCTTTCGAACCGCAAGCGTCTCTGGGCGTCTAGAGATAGGTACATAATTTAATATTCTTATTTAAGTCCACTTTCAAAAGATGTAGGACACTGGCACTAGTGTTTTATTAGGAAGAATTGAACGCAGTCTCTAATATATACTATTTCACTGTCGATATCTGTATTAGACGACTGTTTCGCGTAACCGTAGAACATTTCACTTCACGATCATAGGAAAAGCTATGCATACCCAATGGTATTTCGAATCTCGCCGCCGCCGCGCGACGAGATCTGTGAAATAGTAGTAATTTATACAGACCACCGGAGCATATACGTTTTATTTATTCGACTCTGTGTGTACAGAGTAATTTTACTTTCACTTGTAAAGCGCGAGAAGGACACAAATGTATCTGTGAAAAGAACGCTTAACTTAATTATCCCTCGCATTCTGGTAACTTCTATCCGGGCTGGCACATCGCACGATATAATGTCACGCGCACTCGAGCCATCTCTCCCCAATACGATGTTATATTCGCCACCTCGATTTTTTGCGTAAATTAGTATTATTTCTCTTTCTATTAAGATCAATCTCACTCTCGGAATTCTACTTTCGCTGTTACAAAGGCATAGCTAATTGAAAACGTAATTCGCCGTGTATGAGGTAGAGGATGAAGGGTAAAGTGTGCGTAATAGTTGAATTTACAATTAAACGGTCGCGCGTACGCTCGCCGCAGCGGCGTACGATTTATTTTTTTTTTCTTGAAAAAGAAAATGCCAACATGTTTACGCAATGACAGACATGTTTCTTTGGGGTCCTCCCGTGATCTGCAAGTCACGGCGTCGATCGGCAAACAATCTCGCTCGAGAATAATCGAGACGAGCGCGCGCAGGAATGTAACGGTTACCCAGAATTTTATTGTTACCCTTGCTCTCGTTATAATGTCTTGTATGCAATGAATAAGTACCTCGTTTCGAGAGACACACGATAGATGAGAGAATGTTGCAAAGTTCCTTGTAGAGTCTGGTACTCGGAGCAACTGAAGTGTAGCAATAAAAAGCGCGACGTCGCTGGGACATTTACGAAGCAGGACGGATTTATTTATAAGCAATGAGCGACTTAATAAACAGAAGGAATGGTGAAACTATCCCACGTTCGGTTAGCCGCTGGTTCGTTCACTGATTAATTCTCTTCTTCGCCGAAGCGGACTCCCAGTGTCACGTCTCCCAACGTTCCCCTCGGGCTTTGTCACGTCCCAAAACAAAGAACCACTCGCACACACGTGCACGCGATTCTGGATTCCCATTCGTTCGCGTATCTTCTCTTCGATTCTCGGCGCAGCTTCGCGACGACTGCACTTTCTCTCGCGGCACATTCTTGCAGGTAAATTAATCGCCGTGGCGGGACCACAGGCATTAGCGCGTCATAAAGGAAACGAGAACCGTGTAAGAGGGCAACACGTTTATCCGTCTCTCTGAGTGTGCGTGAGTGTGTGCGCTTGTGAATGTGGATGTAACTTCGATCTTAGAGACGGATCATTTGTGAAACCACCAGTAGTACGATTTTTGGGCGTGCCACGTGCGTCGCGTTGCGTTTGTATCTGCAACATATCGCAGAGAGACGAGGAACCATCTGGAATGAGAAATAAACTGTGCAAAATTGGAAACGTCTGGACTTTGAGACACTCCTTCATCCATCTCTTCAGCCGTCGCGATGCCACCGCGAGCTTAGCTGTCGTTGGAAGCTCGCTGAGAACCAAACAGCGATATATATATATAGATCCGGTTCCCAGTAATGCCACTTGAATCGCAGAACACGTTTGCTTGCCACGTCCCTTCGAATACTGCGACAAGAATCGTACGCCGGTTCGAGTCTGGTGCGAATGAGACAAATTACACTATAGCTGATTGAGAGGTTCCGCGCGTTAATCGACGCTAGAAAGAGAGGAAGCGAAATAACGAAAGCGTATTGCTGGTGGTTAATTGCAGGTATGAAGGGTGGCGTGGCTTTTACAAGGGTCTGAGTATGAACCTGACTAGAGTCACCCCGGCGACCGTCATCACGTTCGTGGTTTACGAGAACGTGTCTCACTATCTACTACAACGTAGAAACCGCCCGAGCATCGATGAAGAAAGGCGGCCTCTGCCCATTCTGGTTAAAAACGTCGGGGCCTAACGCACCTCCCTCGGGGAACTCGAATTTGGGAACACCTGGAGACGGGAGGCTCGGTCCGCTTGGACAAAAGCCGGCAGAGCGTTGTCGCGCTCCCGCGAACGATCTTTAGTCGACTGCGCGAAAGCGGGACGCATTTACACGTAGAATCCTGTCCGTCGACCTCTTCCATAGGAGCATTTGTACGTAAATTTCGGCCGAGCTTTCGTTTGTAATGTGTCACGCCGTGCCCCCTGTCGTCGTTGTCCATGTATCGTCATTGCGAGAAGTGATTGCGAGATCAGGCAATTTCATTTACTTCGTGCAACTTCGTCGTCGGAATCTTAGCGCGATAAGAGTAGCCCTGAACAAATGCGATTGAGCTGAGTGTCTTCGGTAGTTCGAAGCGAGTAGATACTTCTTCATAGCGAGTAAGGATATTTACCATTATCCGATGCGAAATTCTGGGAAAGCACTCGCAAAACAATAACCGAGCACTGTGAGAATGTGGCTAGCGAGGCTCCGATCAATTGTAAATCATTCTTTCCACGGAGATAGCGAGCTCCACAAACATTTGGTCCGAGGATTTCTGTTTGTCAGTGAATTCGACGCGAAGATAACGTAATAAATGTTGCGGAAAAGTAACGGCAGAAAATAAACGGATGTTCTTAACTCCACCAACGACTTGATAGCATAATTATTTGATATCGAGCGGAATACATGGGCGAAGTGCTCGCGAGGTTTATTATTTACTGCTCGGTGATGACAGCGTATCTCATCGACGCGGCACATTTATATAGCTTTTTAAAGGGTCCGTTTATTGCACCAGGGCCCATCAACCGTATTAAGTACTATGAAGATCGCTGGGTAATATCGTGGCTTTAAGTACCACCGCGAGGATGATAGTGGCTTATCATATCCAACGGGCTCTGAGGGCATTTTTTATAGCGACTCTCGCAATCTTCCACGTGCTCAGCCTCGATGATCTCGCGAGGAAGATCTTCATCTCGCGAAGAGGATGGACTGTAACAGCAAGCGCACAATTTACTATAATCATTTTCCCAGCGTCAAATACGTTCAACACTCACGTGAATAAAATCTGCAGCACGTCTCCGATCACTCCGTTGTTTGTCAGAGGATCTTTCGCAATTTCGCAGATCATTCTCCGTAAACAATTCTCCCCGGAATACCCGAAGCTATTAAAGCACATCGTCTTTGTAAACCGACATAATTCATATACCTGTCCAGCGAGAAGATCAAGATCTCCTTTCGCCTTCGAACCGTATCCCATACCTGTTCAATCTGTTCACGAGAACGTCGTAAGCCATGCGTCGGTCCAGGCTGCGTTTCCGGAAATCTGTCTCCTCCGAATAGTAACTGGAGTTCCATTCGCTGGGCAGGCCGTAATTCGCCTCGAAGTACAGAGAAAATAGCACCGATTTGTTCGGGATATCGACGGGCACTCCGAGGGCAAAGAATATCTGAAAACGCCAGGGCAATTCTTTTTAATAATAACCATCCGTTTGGACGGCGACCGCGGTGAAACGATTTCCATGCAGCAATCCGTTCCCCAGCCGCAATCTCGTTTCTCAAAATATATTTTCCCATTGGGAAGGCAATGGCGCGGCGAGCTGCGATTGATATACAGTGATATCGAGTTAATGGAGTTCAGCGAGGCGAGTCGCTGGAAAATTAATAATATATTAGCTGTTTCACCCCCATGCCGCTGCCCTCGGGAAATCCAAGCGACCTTAGATGCCTCGCCACCCCTTGCGTGATGTTTCTCACTCCCGAAACATAGGACAGCCATGTTAGACAAGGAATTAAGAGGACGGGGCTGAGCATCTGAAAGTAACGTGAGAATTAGTGACTATAATGAACGTCTAACTAAATTCTCCTCTATCCCGCCTGCCTGTACCGTTTCCCTTTAAACGAGAGCGCGTTACCGTGGGCAGACTCGTGGACTGTGTAAAAGGAAGGCGGAGAGCGTCGTTAAAAGGCGAAATTTTACCGAAGCACGCCGCGTTAACGAATCAAGATCGATGAGCTCTGGCGACTTGTTTGCTTCATTTTCGCAAGCTTAAGCCGAGCGTCTTAACGATTTATAAACTCCGCGCTGTCTTAAAAGGATGGGGAAATACCGTGAAACTTTGCGAGGGACTAATAATTGCCTGCGTTAACGAGCTGTAACCGAAGCTGTTGGCGTCTATGTGTAAAGCCCGGTGGTGGGATGAAAGAAGCAGCGGGAAGCTGTTTAGAGCGATCTAAACGCTCGGTTTTAGCGCGCGGATCAACGCGCGTTGGTCTACCGTTGAATTAATCATTGGATCACAATGCGGGCCCGTTTCTGCGTTGTTTAGCGCATTCCGGATTCAATGGCGAACTTGCGATTATTCTCCGGGACTTTGCGCGTCCCACTGGCAACAATAAAGCGAAAGCTCGCCGGCGTGTTCGCGCCGCCACCCCGGGCCGCGGGGGTTAGATATCTAGGACGAAGTTGTTCGTGGAAACGCGCACCGCCGTTGCTTGGAAATACATCATTGATTAGCCGCGGCATGAATTTAGCGGTCGGGAACCTCTGCTGCTCACCGCACTCGATTCCAGCCCCGGCTGCGCCACCCGGAAACCACCGGTTCCCGCTGGATCGGCGAAGTTAACTTGGCGTTATCCGCGGTGTTGGAAAAATTAGAACGGTTGTGAATTATTTTTCTTTCTGCGGGAAAGGGACCAAAGGTTTTCAACAATTTCTTAGTGATGTAGCTGTGGCTTCTGTGGGTTATGAAAATTTTTCGGTTTTTTTAATCGAGTTTGTCAGTTTGGATTTAGAGGTGACGAAGAGAAGGAGTTGTCATTAAGTAGAAAGTGCAACGCGAGTGTAAAAATTCTTTGGTAAAGTGAAACTATTTGGGGAAAGGTGTAAGAGACCGTTCTTAAATTACGTAAGGGTCATTTTAGCGACTTTTTACCTTCTCCTCCAGTATAAGAATTGATAAGATTTGATATTCCAAATCTTACCCCTCCTTACGTAATATTTTTCCCATTGAATTCTTTCAGTTATTAAAATTCTTTTAAGGTTTATATAATTCATTTAACTCGGTTTCGGGAAATTTAAACTAAAACTACTCGTCTGGAACGTTAATGGTAAAATTTGTATTTATTGAAAATTAAATTAAAAAATATTACGTAAGACGCTACTTGACTCCCTCTCCTACTTGTAAGAAAACAATAATAATAATACTAAAACGTAAGAAATTCGCGACCCCCTTCCCTCCAAAAAGCCTAACGTAATTTAAAGCCGACCCCTAAGCAGTGCAATGCAAGTGAATAAAACAATACTTATTTATAATAAAATCCCTTTACTCTGTTCCAAATTTTTCCCTTTTTAATCACAGCCACGTCGCATTTTACTTTATACTTTTTAATATAAAATTATTTTTAAAGGAAAATAAAACAAAGAAGAGGTGAAAGTTTTAAGAAAAAACCCGATAAAAACATAACTTAAAAAGTACAAAAGGTAAGTGCCCGGATCAGTTTCCATTCAGCGACTGCCGGTTCGAAGTCGAGCTAATGATCGTTACGCTCGGTCAGAGGGATAAACCAGCTAAACCGCGCGCTAGGATTCGGGTGGCATTTACACCTGCACCGAGGGTAGTAACAGCCGCCGCTAGGCACCAAGAAATTGGGGACATTGCGGCGCCACACCCCGCACAGTCGTTTGCTACGGTGCATTCGCGGACGATTTGGAGCGTCGAGCCGTCGATCGTTCAGTCTAGATCGCCCCAGGTCGGTCCAGCTGGGAGCAAACTTTCCAGAAAGAACGGCCCGTGAAATTCGTGGAGCCGGGTGTACGTGCAGGGCGAAGGGGAGGGTGGGGAAGCACCGAGGCGTGGGCGAAGAGTGCGCAGAGGAATCCCGATGGGAAAGGAGACCATCCACAGAATTTCGTTTCGGGCGTTGGAACGCGGAACGATCGCAGCCACCGCCGCGCTCGCTGCAGTTTCCCAGGATTGTTCGACCGACGGTTTGCAGATGGCGGCCGGTGGTTGGTATCCAGGACCTCCAGCCCCGCCCATCCAATTTGAACGGGGACCTTTTCCCCGTCCTCGACATTTGTCCTGCTCGAAATTTCCGAAGATTAACCACCCCTGCCGCCCCCGTTGGCCCTCCTGTCGCGGGGCTTCTATTAAACTTTTCGGCGGAGTCGCCGCGCAGAGCTGCTCCCCCGCAGCGGAGCGAAAATCTCGGCTAATTAAGTAAACAGTAGTCGATCTGGGACCCAGGGTGCCGAATCAGGAAAGAGCATTAGCGCGAGTAAAATTCCAGCCTCGCCGGGGATTATAACCCCGATCGCCGGCAAGGTTTACCGTTTCCGCGGACGTTGATGGCGTTTCCCGGAGCCTCTAATTAAATAAAGCGACGAGTTCCGGTTGACTGGCAAACAACGGAATTACGCGAGCACTTGTAAGGCGTGCTGGCGTGCGCGCGGAATATATCCCTGCGGGGATGTCACGAGTTAGGATCCACAGGAATGGATACGATCCTTTTGTTTGCCGTTGAGATTCAGCGACGGAGGGCGGAGAACAGCTGTAAAACGGATTCGGCTAATGTAACGTAGGAATTAAATTATCTCGCCGGAATTACGGCAACGTGATTACGAGGGACTCCTTTAATAACTACCACTGTTGACGCGGGAGGGAGGGGTGAGAGATTTAAAGATTTAGATGAAAGAAGCGGGAGATTATTTAACAGGGCGCAATTGCGCCGGGATGACGCGAGTTGTGATAAAATAGAAGGGGGTAAATAAGTAGATGAAGTCTGATGTAGGGGGAAGAGGTGCACCATTTTGGAGGGTAGAATAGAGAAGTTATTATCGATGTAAGTTGGCGAAGGAAAATAATAAAAATGGATTGTCTGACGTTTCTAATGAAAGATATATTTGTAGGGTGAACTCGGGTAAATTGGGGAGAGTTTTAGAATTTGTCAAATAATTGATAATATTTACGTAGTCTGAAAGTGAGTCTATGATATATTGATAGGTCAGACATTAGAGAAATAAATAATAGATTGACAGAAATTTACTAAGTATATTTAATTGAAAATATACAAAATTAAGTTATCATAGTACTTGTTGGCTTTATATATGTTCATCAGCTACTTGTTTATATTATTTTATATTATTTGATATTATTTTACATTATTTTAAATGATTTTATATTATTGTTATTTTGTATATAATCAGTCGCTTCATGATCGTTAGATGTCTGAGACGTAAGGAAACATCGTTTCCTGTATTGACCTTCAGAATTTCTGAAACAGCGCAATCAGAAACACACTAGGGTAAACCAACCAGTGAATGACCGAATTGTTGAATTTATGAATCTTTGAGATTAATACTTGAATATATTTATGTATAACAACACAACTGTTGAAATTGCATTTAAATTTAGTTTTCTTAATATTTCTATAAAAATTATGACTTTTTCTTATCGTAATTTAAAAAAAAAACGATTATAAAATGCAAAACGCGTAGAAGCCCAGTAAATGACCGCATACTTTTAACAAGAATTGTACTTATTAATGTTTGCTTAATCCGCGTAACTAAAAATATGGGATATTAAAACTGTAACTACACTTCATTTAAAAATATATAATATTTTTAAATTTATAATTGATATTTCTTTACCTAATGGTTATTCACAGATATGCGGTCAATTACTGGTTGGTTTATATTATCACGCGCACGAAGAATAATAATTTAGTCAATTTCATAAGCAAAACTAACACTGATGCCTTATTGTCTGATAATTTCAACAGTAACCATTTTTAATTTCAAAGTCATTTTACCATCACTCCCCTGCAGTTTGAATTTTCCATTTATCTTCTAAAGCACATATAATACATAAACAAGCGATCATCCACACTAGCGCTGCTGGAACAAAATGCTCTCTCACTCTATCACACTAACTTCAATTGACTAATTATTTTACCACAACATAAACTAGAAGATGAACCCTGTCTGTTAGTTTTTGTTCCACCTAAATTGAGTCAGACAATTTCGATTTACAGATAAACGAAAAAGTATCACGGATTTACTCGAGTATACCCTACGTTAATTTATACTCACCGTGTTTCGGATTATCAGCTCAGGTAATTAAGTATCGCGTTGTGTGATAAATACGGAGGTGTAGAAACTCCATCCTCTGGACTCTAGAAAGTAATTGCTAGATATTACGAAGTTAGCGGTCGCGAACAAAGTGCTATTAATAAGGAGCTACTTGGAGTTGGAGTACATGTCGCGGAGACTTACCGCCGTTGCGAGTGGGACAATATTAAGTAGTACAGGCCACGATTTGCCAGCCCCTATTGGATTTCGAAGCGCCCTAGGCCGTGTCAGGCAAGTTCCTCTCCCGCGAAGGGAACTTGGAGGCTCACTTTGAGGATCCGCGAATCGAGGAACGATTATGAGTTTGCTCAGCGTCAAACGTATCAACGATCGACGACTCGGCGAGGACTTGCCCCTTTGAAACACCTTCGCCAAACACGGCTCGCTCCGAACTTCCTTCATATCCACGTACGTTTACGAGCTATACCGCTGCTCGGGCGATTTTATTTATTTCCAAATGAAAAACGTCTCGCACCCAACAATATCAAACATTTCCCATTATTAAACCCCCGGTTTACTTAAGTGTTTTATTTTTGCGAGCGGCATGATTCTGCGATAGGTATCTCGGCCAATTTAACTTCAATTACAATAGAGCGATCCATTCGAGAAATTGATCGCCAACGTTTTATAATTAAAAACCGTGCTTGAGAGTTTGTCCGCCATCAAAACAATCAATCGAATGAATCCTGATAAAATGAATTTTTGCTACGTCGGGGTGAAACAGGATTATCGATAATCGTATCGAATTACGCCGCTCGCGACTACGATTCTGTATCTCCGCTATTGAAATTCAGTTTCCATCGTTTCGCCGTGGCATCGACGAGACGTGACTGAAAAGTTCTCCACGCCCCGCGACTTTAATTTCGCGCGACGTTTCCGGGCCACCGCCGTAAAACCTAACAAGCTTCCACCATCGGGTCACATATATTACCGGCGATAAAGAGGCTGCAGGCACTTCCGGTTCCCTCGCACGCCCTCGCCAAGACGAAGGGGAGTATCTTAATCATTGCACCCTGTGAAGATCGTGGCTGACCCCTCCTCGGGACACTACTGCTCCTCACGTTCTCGACTTCGTCTCACGAAATCCTTTTTTCGAACCGTTAACTCGGCGCTCTATTATCGTGAAACAATTAGAACTTCTTTCCCAATCAGGAAAAAGGGAACCTCAAAGTCTGGGAAGATTGCAGTGAGCTTGGTTGCTGCGAAAAGTTTGGACTCCTAGAGGCTTCGACTTTAGAAACATTTTCTTTTTGTGGATCTACCTTTCTGGGTAGTTTTTGAAGATTGAATATCTGTTGATATGACATGGTGTGACAGGAGAATATCTGTTATGCAAGGTGGCACCTTTCAGAGTCGAGCATTATTTGAATAAATTTTTATTTGAATAATTTTGGAATTAAAGTTTCGAATAAAATACAGTTATTCGAGAACAACGAATACAAATTTATTCGAATAATGCCTCACTTTGCCAATTTGAACGCACGAAAATCATCTTTAAACTTCAAGGGATAAATGTTTTTTGATTATCGGATTTTCTATCGAGGTGATTAATTTAAAAGAAACAAATTGCTAAAAGTGAACTCCCTTTAATACTATAATTGCAGCATATATGTTTTCGGTCAATTTAAAACAATAGAAACAAGCTATTTTGCAATTATAATTATATAAGTTTCCGACGTTTCGATCTTGGTTTAGATCATCTTCAGGAAAGTTTAGAACAAATGAGGCACTCGGAGCAAGAACGGACTAACCCACATTTTTTTCGAAATTGAATTAGTAGCAATAACGTATTCCAATAGGCTCTACTAACCATATAAAATACGAAAAAAAAAAAATTTTAATGTGGGTTGGTCCGTTCTTGCTCTGACTGCCTCAAATATAAAATACTGCTTTTGTTATTAAAATTGAGTCACAGTGCTCTGGCACTACGCGTGACACGCGAGTCGGTTGGAATAAGACTCATAATAAATAAGTCTTATTCCAACCGACTCGCGTGTCACGCGTAGTGCCAGAGCACTGTGACTCAATTTTAATAACAAAAGCAGTATTTTATATTTGAGGCAGTCAGAGCAAGAACGGACCAACCCACATTAATTTTTTTTTAATTTTAATTTTTAATAGCAAAAGCAGTATTTTATATTTGTTCTAAACTTCCCTGAAGATGATCTAAACCAAGATCGAAACGTCGGAAGCTTATATAATTATAATTGCAAAATAGCTTGTTTCTATTGTTTTAAATTGACCGAACCAGTGCGCCGAAAACATATATATTAATTATCACGGTCGAAATTAAATTTATAAATAACTTTTATAATCGCAGCAGTATCGGTACGAGTCACAATAGTTGGACACGGAATATTCCGCGAATTAAGTAGATTTTCAGTCGCTAGCGGTATCAGCGGAGGCCATCCGCTTCGCTAGCGGGGCGCGAAAGAATTGCTCAGAGTGATGGCCCTTGTCCGCGGCACGAAACGCCTCGAATCACCGTGAAAAACTGTACGGTAAGCGTTTATTCCGGCCGAGTCGGCCGCGGAGCCGTAATTTTCGCGAGCGGGCGTTGCTCGGACCAGGTTATTATCAGGAGAAATTACTTTCAACCGGAAGAATCGCGACCCACGTCGCCGCCGGCTGTGTGCGTGTATTTGTCCGTGTGTACACATCTCGCTAACTTAACGCGCGCAGTAAATTAGCCGAGTGAAAAGAGATTCGCCGGCGCATTTCTCATCCGCTTTCTTTCTCCTTTCCGCTTCGAACTCGCGGAATCGTATCGCGCGGGCAGCTAAATCCTCGCGGCGCTTTCGCGCCGAAATGGCCCCGCGAGTACTTCTTCCGCGTCGCGAGTAATCGCGACTACGATCGGCCACGGAGAAGAAAATCTGCGAGTTTCCGATTTTTAGAAAGATTAATCGACGCCGATCTTCGCGCGAGGAAATATGATGGATCGCTGGGACGCGAGAGACAATTAGCATCGCCTCCCAATTGGCCCTTGGGAAACGCTTTGAATGAACGTTTTCAGCTCGCAAAGCGGAAGCACGGTGCGCGCGCAGCGGCGAAAAAAACGTTTCGCGAGCAAAACGAGTTTGCTTAACGTTAACGAGTTCACCGTTGGTCGTGGAACAGCGATACTAGCTATAATTTAAATATTTATTCAACCCCCCAGTGACAGTTTTTCACCCGCTATCGAAAGGGTGTCACACGCCCGTGCCCCTAGTATCATTAGGGGCTTTGAACTTTGTCGAAGCGAGTAAAGTATTCTCTGTTTCTTCATTTCCCGTTTGCTGCAGTGGCCGCGGCTCGCCGGCAACAGTGTTTTAATTGGGAGTACTTTACGATTTACTGGGATCAATTAATTGGAAACTCTCGATACTGCCGCGCTGCTGTATCGCTCGATGATTCAATCGACGCTTTAATTACAAATTCGATTACATACTTGTGAATAATAGGCGCGTAATCCTTTATGGTAATTTCCTGTTGGGTGTATAGCACTCAACAAGTAGTTTGTTAATTCAGCGGGCAGTTAAGTCTTCGCGATCACGTGGCTGTCCGATGCCGGCCCAATTTCCCTCGCTGTTTAATTAATGATTCTCCAAGAAGTCTCTGGATAATACATCCCGCGAAGGTTCCAACCGGATGCCGTCGAATCGATCCGTTTATTTCCTCGCGATATCAGTCGGATACTATAATTCAAATATGGCGTATTTCCAGGGAAATACACGTCGACACATATTTCAGTTTCACCCCGACGCGCCCCACTTAAAGCGGCCGTCGCGCGCTCAATGGTAACTCGGCGATCGACTCGGCTAATCATCCCTCGGAAGAGTTACGCGAGTTTGAGTTAGTCCGGAGGGAGGACCTTTGTGCGGAAGGGGGTGAGAAAGAGCCGCGCGGCGCAGCGGTGTCAAGCAAGCGAAAAAAAAGGGGTGTGCGTGCGATAGCGACGAAACTCGTTGACTCGGCTCGACCCCAATACCCGCTGGCCAGTTTAAGGGGTAACGACGGGGGGTTGCATCCCTCCGAACGGAGACCACCAGTGCGGCTGTACATACCTGGTTAAGGGCTGACAAAGCTAATTTTGTAAAGTGTGCGTCTGGGACTGGACGTGTTAAACGGGAGGGGCGTGGGTGGTCCGGTAAGAAGGCTTTGCTGGCGGAGGGTGAAAGTTATTCTGGAAAGTATGGGATTGGACCCGTCGCCGGGAACCGAGGGCGAATTCTGAAATACGCAATCTAGCGGTTGTTTGCTCGAGACTCTCGAGAAGTCGTTTCCTGCGCGACCTCGACCCGCTGGGGATGATTCCGTGAATTGGAAACTTCTATGCGATCGAGGATCGAGGGGATTCGATACGTCTGCTTTCTGAATGCGCCCGGCACATCGCGCGCGGTTAATTTCAACGATTACCGCCGCGAATACAATCCGACCAGGCAAGGATTATCTGAGTGGATAGATAAGCAGCTGGATATACAGAGAGAAGCATCTGGGTAAGTGTTAGGTAGGGTAAATCCGGGGCTGTTTGGTAAAGGTAATATAAAATCATTGTTAAAACTAACACGGATATTATTTGTTTTATTAAAATAAAGGTAATATGTTCAGAATTTTATGCTGATTCAGAAAAGCCTGTAGATATATTTGCTGAAAATCATGCAGAGATGACCCACGTCATTATTCAGGAGAAAATAACAAAGAAGACAGCAAAATTATTTACAATCTGCTTTTGTCTACGGTAAGCAAGTAAAGAACTGGCGATTAGCAACGCAAATAAATACAAAAGGACGAAATAAAAGAAACGAACAAAAATAGTAAAAAATAAAATAATAAAAAAATAGCTCTCCGCAAAATATCGTAAATTTAACTGATAAAGTGAAAGTTTAGAAAGTGGTCCTCTTGTTAACTTTGAAACAAACGATTAATATGGCCTGTGCTATATTATTATCCAAAACATTAAACAAAAATTAAGTATATTTTAAATGCGATTCTATACACCACTGTTTGGCAAAATACTTTAAATATAAACTCATTCCAGAAAAACACAGAAGGAAGAGAAACGACGCTATTCATTCAATTGTTTATCTTCTAGAGAAGCAATTCGTCTAAAAAATTAGCTTCCAAAGAAGCACTTTACCACATTTTTACTACAACCTCAAATCCACCAACTGTACCAACTCCCCTCCGCGTACCGGCGGCCCCGGATTTACCCTATTTCGTAGATAGTCTCTCCAGGTATGATAAATTCAACGGTCATTTCTTCCTCCTAATTATGAGAGGATCCCCAGAGGAGGTATGTATCGGATTAAGGGCTGACGAGGATAATACTGCAGGCTACGTGCTCGGCATGGTGGATGTTAATACGCGCGGGCTAATAAAGGGGCGCGCGAAACTATTGGCCCTCTAATCGGATTTCTATAAGTCCTATTAGTATCTTAATCCCGAAACAACTGTATCGCTAAGAATCTGTCGTGGCCGCGGGCGAAGTTCGGTGGGCGGCGAATAATCCGCCCGTAGAAGGAGCAAGTAGTAACGGTCAACGATCGGAGCGGCGGGCCAGTAGAAAGCCACGGGATCGGCGACGCGGGCATTATAAATCGAAGGTGAAATTAGTTTTGTACCGAGCACGTAGCCCGGAAATTGGAAGCAGCCCCTGAAATACGCAATCGCTGACAAGATGATATTGCTCGGCCAACGGGAAACTCGAAAAGTCGTTGGTTCTTCCGCGGCGAAACGCGCCCCAATCCGGCCGTCTCGAGGCGAAACAGGCTGGCTGGCGGGGGATGTTTCGCCGGCGGGGGATGTCCTCGAAATAATCGATGCGATGCCGCGTACACACAGAGAGCCGGGTCAGGGAAGGGAAAAAGCTCGAAAATCTACCGAACCTATTACCGGCTCGCAATCGTCGATGGCGCTTTAATCCAATACGCCGCGCCGGTTCCGCTGTGATCGATTGCTCGTGATAATTATTCTCGTTACCGTCGATGCCGGCTCGAGTTATCGGGTTAAAGGTCGGCGTGCTGCCTCTTATCGCCAGGCTTCTATATTTTTTTTTTTTCAAACCGGTAATATCGATCGAGGGTTTCCCGGCGATTTACCGCCCGTCCAGGATCTCTTCCGCTGCTGTGTCTTTATTAAAACCACGCGGTGACCAAACCTCCACTTCCATCTGAATCTCAAGCCTGATTCTTTAAAGGAACCGAGCGGTCAAAGCGCAGACTGGAGATAACGCCCTGCTCATTTCGAACGAGTTCCGTGGCCGATGATTGGACGGAAAGTTTCCCCGGGAAAAGGAAGGGATCGCGATCTGTGAAAGTTAATTTACGGCAAAATTACAATCCGGAAAGTTGGCGGATGACAAAAGCCGCGCGCCTTTGTCCGGTGATTGCGTGTTAGGTTCGATGGAAGTCGGGCTGCGCTGGAATGCAATTAGTTTTTAGAACGACCGTGAGAACGTTCCCTTCAAACTCGGGAATATTTAAGAGTCATCTGGGGGCTGGACGAAATCGGGGAACTTTCTGTTGGACGCTCGATCATTTCGAATTTAATTACACGATCGTCTGTGGCGCCTCTGGATCGTCATTTGGTATCCAAAGAATCGAAGGAGACTATTAGGGGAGAGGCTTGCAGGTTGCCACTGCTTGCAGGTTGCCACCCCTGCTGTATTTCGACTTTCTAGCTGTGTCATAACCTGAACTCTGAAATAAATCGACGTTAAAAGAGTAGATGTCGCTATTTATTAACCTCTGGAGCGGACAGACGCAATAACGCTGTGTTTTCTGAGCGAAGGGTAATATAGTGTTTGTCAAGAAATTGAATTATTAAATTTGCGTATTTTCCCTGTGCTCGTAAATTGAACATTTTCATCGACAATTCAAGATAACTATTCGTACTGTGTTGTTTTTTTTTCATCTAATTTACATATACTAAACAGATTTCCAAACATATCATGAATTGACAATTTTTTTCTCATATTTTCCAAAAATGCGTCGGAATGCAAGTTGCCACCTTTTTTGGCTTGCAGGTTGCCACCCCTCTCTTTCGCGCTTATTTACACGCAAATGTCATTTTTCGTGATTATGAGATGTTTAATATTGTCACTGAGTTTGAAGCGAAGTGTTTTTATTGCATTTTAGTCATATTTTCGTTTATGTTTTACACTTTTGAACGAACCCGTGCAAATAACAAAAATAAGGCCACTGTATAATATAATTTATTAATAAAATTTAATAAATTTTGAAAAGTTTTCTGAATCAGGTTTTTACTGGAGTTTTTTTACACTTTCAGCAATTTTTCTAGGGGTGACAACCTGCAAGCCAAAATTTCAAGGAGTCAATTTTAGATACATTGGAGAATTTGCAGTATAATTTTTCTTTTTCGAGAGTTTACATGATTTCTAGCTCAGGATTGTTGCTCAACACTTCCTCTTTCCAACTTATACCACAAATCAACGATACGTTAATTTTATGACGAGTTATGATAAAAAAAGCTAAGGGGTGGCAACCTGCAAGCCAAAATTTCAAGGAGTCAATTTTAGATACTTTGGAAAATTTGCAGTATAATTTTTCTTTTTCGAGAGTTTACATGATTTCTAGCTCAGGATTGTAGCTCAACACTTCCTCTTTCCAACTTATACCATAAATCAACGATACGTTAATTTTATGACGACTTATGATAAAAAAAGCTAAGGGGTGGCAACCTGCAAGCCTCTCCCTTATACAAAACAGCGATGTTACGTGAACGAGCCTCGCGTTTAAATTGTGCCGATAAATTGCCCGGGGGGTGGTCACGGTTCCTCCTAGGATAGACTCTGCACCGTTGATTTTTCGCGAGCGGGGATTATTTGCGGGGGGTTGCCATGAAAGAGCTCGGAGACGTGGCGCGCGATTGCAGCTGAAATGAAAGTTTCGCGGTTTCGTGGCCGCGCTGGGGGCCGGGGAGTGGTTGGCAAAAAGACGGAGGGGATGAAAAGGATGGCCGTTGGCAGGGGTGGATCGACGCGGTTTGTTTAAACGAAATGACGCAAGGCTGGTAGATACACGCGGTGGGAAAATGCAATTTCTCTCTGGTCTGGACGGCCGGCTACAATCAACCCCGTCCACCCTGCGGGGTCTTTGTCCCGTCCCTTCTCCTTTCATCGTCGTTAGAGGTGGCTGGGGTCGACCCTCTTCACCCACCCCTAAAACGAAATCTATCCGCTGTTCGTCTATCCGCGATACGCGGATTACCCCGCCAACCGTAAAAGAACGTCCGAGGGTAGGGATGAAGATTGAAATATCGTTTCCGCGCGACGCCTCTCTCATCCCTCGTCTTCCCCTCCCGTTTTGATTATCCCCGGGTACGTTTCTTCCCCCGGCTCGTTCATTTTCCATTTCTTCTGGCCTTTCTGCCGCTGTCACCTTGTTACTGTTTCTGATCGAGGACCGAGCGGGGGATGTACATACCCAGGCGATAATGGCCCTCCGCTGCTAGTCGCCGGACGGAGCTGCCCCGCCGCCGCCGCCGCTCGCAATCAGTCTTGCCCGGGGCGGTCATTTACGGCAACTAAAGCTTGCATAAACAAAAGATAGTCGGACTAATCGCGGCGCTCGGTTTAAACGGGAGAATCGAGTCCCCGAAGAGCCGGGCTGGCCGTGGTCCGTCATCGATTTTCGTTTCCCTGACCGACGGAATTGCCGCCGCGCCGCGCCGACCCTAGCCCGAGCTGTCCGGTTTGGTAATCAACGTAGCAAGGGGGTTTAATCGTGGCCGCGGCGGCTTTATTTTCACCCCCGCTACCGAACCTGAATCCTATCAGATTGCCTCATCGTTGCGGCATACACGGCCGCCGGCTTAGCGGTCGCGCGCCTCTGACTCCGGTGTCTCATAATTCTTTCGAAGCCCGTATACGATTGGTCTGTTCTTGGCCTCGCGTTGATTAGATTTCGAAACACAGCCGTCGGAATTCCGTCGAAGTGATCGTGCCGGAGCCGCGCCTCCCGCGATCGTTACGTCCTCGGAGGTTCAAGGAACTCTGCTCTTCAGCCGGCTGTCGGATCTACCGCAGACTTAATCTACTTTGGCCTGACGTATTCAGCAAGCGCAATGAAATATTCCTGGGGAAGTTGATGGCGCTGCCTTCTGTCTGCTTCTCTTACGCCAGACGCAGATTCCCCGACGTTAGAAATCCATGGTTTCTCGATCACTCGCCCCCAGTCAAAGAATCTCTCGGCTGGCGGGGCTCGAAGGTGTTCCCGCGAATTTCTCCGGGCCGATATGGAAATTTCAGCGGCGGCACAGACGTCGAGGAGCGGATCAATGGAAGCTATTACGGAGCGCGTATTATTCCTGGGAATTCGCGGAAAGTAATTAACGGCTGACAGTCATGGATTCAATTCGCCCCTTGCCGTATAAATATTATAATCGACGGTTAACGAACTTGCGATCGAGCGGAGGGGTGAACGCGGCCGATTCCTTCGCAGCTTGGAGCTGTCATTGCTTGGTTCGATCCGACGGGGACACTCCTGTTCGAGGCGAGCAAAGATGAAACCCGAATCCGACAGGCGACCGTCTTTAACGAGGACGAACGATTCGACGCGGGGGAGGCGAATTTGTTTTCGGCGGAAAACCTCTGGAAGTTTCTCCCGGCGGAGGAAAGTTCCAGAGACGTGGAGGGATTCCTGGATGATTTTTCCTTCTTCGAGAGAGAACCACCGTGGCAAACGACATCGAACTTGGGGGGATTTATCGTTCCACATGATTTCTTATCGCGCTCCCTGGCTCCCCTCGGTTCTCTTCTTTATTAAAAACTTGGGCCAATGGTACCTGCGCGCCAGAGACAGGACGCTTCAGCGGGAACCAGCAAGTAAATTTCTTGGCTTAATAAATTTCGCCCGGGAACCGTTGCGAACGGTATTGTTCCTGCGTGCTAGGAACTCGCCGGTATGCTTTCGACATTCTTCCTTCGCGTTCGCAGCCACGATGCGTGCTGTAGACTCCTCCTTTAATCGTGCCCGCGCTCTTTTAATATACTAGGCATGTTTGGCGAGCGGTTAATGGAACACGGAGTGTTTTAATTCCCGAGCTCCCCCGTGAATCTCAAGTAGATCGCGGACAGACACGGCCTAAGAGAATTAATTCCCTCCGCTTCTTCAGAATTCTCTAATAAACTTAGTATTATTTAAAGAACGACGGAGAGACCCAGCTAATAAAATTTCAATTCCGTAAGAACGTCTCGTTCCGATCGACGCGCACAGCGGAATGCTGCGCGGATTAAATGTACCGTGATAAAAAAGGGAAGCTGCGTCGACCAGGTTACTTCTCGAGAATCAAAGTTCGATCGAAATAAAAGGATCCTCGGGGAAAGTTCTGAAGATACTTGCCGGCTCTTCCTTTGCCGATTGAAGCTGCTAGATACATGAAAGGTGATACCTCGGTGAAAAACTTAGCGGGCATTAAACGGAAAACTCATTTATAACTCGCGGACCCCTTTGAAACGAATTCCTCGCGGAAGTTGCAGGGAAATGGACGGCAGCTACTGCGTTAACTTAAATATTACACGGGGTTACAGCTAGAAATTGGTTCGGCGGGGGAAGCTTGTTAAGGGGGGCAGGGAAGGGGGCGGCGGCGAAATGAAATCGAGAAGAGTAACGTTAATCAATCTTCGCGGCTGCTAAGATGAATTGCGCCGGGGACAGCCTTGGACGAGGCGATTAATTAGGGACCATATATTTCCTGCGACAGGATCGTCGCGCGTGTTTGTGCGGGAGGGTAGTTGTCCTTTCACCGAAAGAGCCATTTGTACCCGCGGGAAGGTTTCAAGTTCCATATTCACCTTGGTTTTTCGAACGCTTCTTCCGCGGCTGTGTAGGCTTCTTTTATTTCAGACGCATGGCCCACCCTTTCAACCCTTTTCCTACTCGCTGGAAACGTTCCGCGCAGAAGAAATCCAGCCCGGTCCCGGCGAGGGACGTTAATCAAATCCTTCTGACACTGTTCCCACGCCATTTACTACTCGCCTTCGTCCGATTCATTGGTAGCCCGTGGCTATACGAAACATTCCTATAATCGTCGATTTACGACGGGGCGAGTCCCGGCCGGGGTAACTCGATTCCCGGCCCCGTCTTCCACCCCTTTGTTTCACGCGAGAAGACGTACACGCGTCGCCTGAAAGCCTCTTAGCAGAGTCTGCCAGCGCCGACACCTAACTCCAGACACAATCCAATTTCACTGTCGTTCGTCATTCCACCCTTTTCGATGAGCCCCCGACCCCTGCAGGCGGGTAACGCGTGTCCATCCGGCTGATGAACAGGGAGGCACCACGCAACACGCCCCCGAGGAACTCGTGTCTTGGAGGCTTTTTCGCCCGACAACCATTTGTCCCGTCATCGGTCACTCGAACAGATTCTGGGATGGATGGCTAGCGTGGTTAGATTGATCGGGTATGCTGGGGAAAATAGTAGATCTTATTTAATCATGCTTCTTTCTCGTTCTATTGCACCTCGTCCTCCATTGATCTTGGGAAAAGATCGCATCGGTTTATTTTATTATTTTATTTCGCTTTAGTTTTGTTCTTCCTATGCATTTTTTCTTATGTAGGCTGGATGTACCAGTAAATGAACACGTACCAGTGAATGGACATTTTTTATTAAAATAACTTATTAAAATAAGCAACTAATTAATTAAACATTATTTTACAAAAGTGTTCATTTATTAGTATTAAGTGTTCATTTATTGATGCGTTTACCCTATTTTACTCCTCGAGAATAATCCGAGTGCTTATAATTAATAAGCTCAGCTGATTTAATCTTGGGAGAGTCTAGTAGAAAGAATACAAATATTTTTAAAAAATACTTATTAAATGCAAATTGATAAAATTCATTAGGTGATAATAAAAATTGATTTAAAGAATAAAATCCAGTACACTCACTCCAGTGGCGCAAGCAGAGGGGGAGCCAAGGAACCATGGCACCCCCCGAAGAAGGGGCTTTGTAAAACGAAAAGGAAACTGGTTTTTATTCTTTAAATCAATTTTTATTATCACCTAATGAATTTTTTCAATTTGCATTTAATAAGTATTTTTTAAAAATATTTGTATTCTTTCTACTAGACTCTCCCAAGATTAAATCAGCTGAGTGCGCCACTATGACTATTCTCGAGGAGCAAAATAGGGTAAACGCATCAATAAATGAACACTTAATACTAATAAATGAACACTTTTGTAAAATAATGTTTAATTAATTAGTTGCTTATTTTAATAACTTATTTTGTTATGTGTAGTATTTTTATAAAATACTTATTAAATGCAAATTGAAAAAATTCATTAGGTGATAATAGAAATTAATTTAAAGAATAAAACCCAGTTTCCTTTTTATTTTACAAAGCCCCTTCTTCGGGGGGTGCCACAGTTCCTTGGCTCCCCTCTGCTTGCCCCACTGGACTGAGTGTACTTATCAAAATGCATAAGACAGTCATAGGAGGAATAAAATGACCCTCGGCGAGGCGCGGAGTCCCTACAGAGTTTGAAATTTCCTTTGCTAAAAATGAGAATCTTGGGTAGATGTCCCAATTACTGCCAGTGTCCCAATTACTGCCACTTTATTTATTTTATGTAATAAAAACGTAACGTATAAAAAAATGTACAAAATATGTTATATTTAAACGAAGATTCTGATTTACATAAAAATAAAACAAATAAAAAAAATAAAAAAATCATACGGACAAGACGATTTTTGAGGTGACAGTTATAGGTACACTAGGATCGCTCGGGAATTTTAATTAATTATTAATAAATTCTTCATATTTAATTCATAAAACTATTTTTTTTAATAAAAGAGATGTTAAATAATATTATGTTTCAAACTAAGACGATTTATAGGTTAAACAACACGTGAAATGATTAAATGAAGTTAAGTTATAATCTTAAGGTGGCAGTAATTGGGACATCTACCCTTGACAGCCCCCTCGGAAATTCAGTCCTACGAGGTTTAATCGAATCAGGAGCGAGGAAAGCTCAAGTCGATCCACGTTGGTGCGTCGCCAGTGGAAAAGCTCGAAAGTTGCCAAACATCTTAACGGTCTCCCCCGCAGCTGTCCAAGAGCGTTTGAATATCCCGAGACCTTGAAAACCTCTCGAGCCCCGTTTCTAGATGCCCGAGATCGACTTGTTCGAAAGGCTGCCTCTCCGGCTGGAAGGGCAAAGTTTCGGCTCGGATCGTAAATTCGGGCCGCGTGACGGGATCTTGTTCGGTCCTGATCACTATGTATAATGTACACCATAGAGGGGCGGGCGGTTGTAAAGGAAATCGATTAACGGGCCAATTTCGAAATTCATTAGCCGATCGAGCTTGAATCGCCGCGGAGTTGCTGCATGCCAACGAGCTGATTAATCGGGACTCCGCCGCGAACTTTCCACGCGTCGACACTCGTACAGGTTACGATCCCGTGCAGTCGTCCAAGAATTCAACAGACCGTGCCTATTTTTCCTGTGAAAGAATTGATGAACTGCGATAGCTCAAGGGTGGAGGTAGAATTTTCCAGTGTAATAATATCAGAGCTTTTGACCGATCTGCAAATATGCGCGTGCCCCGAGCGTAATAGCTGACAATAATCTGTCCACAGGATACTCGTTGACGCGATCAATGCCCCGTACAGCTGGCATGGAATTTCCGGTCACTGGGAATTCCGATTTCCCAGATTACGGGACCTCTGATACTGATTTCCCCGGATGAAGCCGCGTCTATGGATTCGGTTAAATCCATCGACTTTCCGGGCCTCATCGTGATCCCCTTTTGCGTGGCCGCGCGTCGATTAGAAAGATACACCGGTCCCGCGGCTGTGTTTACTAGCTTTCTAATGGACATCGTACGCTTCTAAGTCTCGGACTTTAGGTTTTGCAAAGAGCGATGCGGTTGGAAGAGCGATCGAAGCAGGCAGGGCGCGAATTCCCGAGTACGTGCAGTTAAGTACTTTCACCTGTGAGTCTCTAATGAAAGTTGGCGGAACTTCGAAGCTTGGCCTTGTAAAATATCCGGCTTTACTTTCCGCGTCGAAATTCCCGTAGACTTTACATCCTTAGCGGCTGTAAAATTCAGCCGGTTTTAGGAACTTCTGGCATAAACCCTCGCGGACTAGTGATAGCGACTGGAACCCTTTCTTCGATCATATCTCATGTAGTGGATTCTATTCCTCCCTTCGAAACCGCCCGGGGTATTATCTACTTTTGGAATTTCCATTCTGCGATATATTTCTACTGCTTAAGCGACGACAACTTATCTTCCATCGATTCCACTGTCAAATACACATGGGGACTTATCTTAGCGATACGCAAGGGAGTGAGTGAACTTGTTTGTCTTTTTATTTATCACGGCTTTATTTGCTTGGGATATTAAATACACAATGGCGATGTGGTATGATAGTGTGGAACAGAAAATTTGGAAGTTTGTGCTTCGAATTATTATTAGAAGCACAAATTTCAAAATTTAATAATAAATTTAGGCAGTGTCTTTCTTCTTTTCCAATATTTCTTTAATTTTTTGGATTTTAATAACAAAATTTAAGAATTTCATGAATTTTAACAAAAAAATCGTTCTTTCCCCAAATTTTTTTTTCAATTACAAGTGTCATCATATCAAAATTTACATTTCTATATTTCAATCGTCACTCAAAAGTTATAAGATTAAAAAATGTGAAAATGGTAACTGGAAAATGACGCCGGGGTGCAGAAAACCCCGTGTGACCTATTTGCGATTATGAAAAGGTGTGACTACGAGAGTTTGTAATAATAATAATAATTAATACTCAGTTTACAAGCTACGTTACTTTGTGAATAATGGCTCAGACCCTGTCATTTCTACTGATTATATATTTTTTTACACTATAGGTATTCCCATTTATTAATAAATACTAACAATAATAATAATAATAATACGTTGTTATTACATTCCGCAAGAAAGAAAAAGAAACTCAAGAATTTGCTGTCTCCACTCCCAACCAATCACAAAGTACAACAATGACACAAATCGAACTACATTTAGTCAGCATTTAGTAGATGTTGCTTTTAACTTACAACCAATTTGCTGGCTCGCCCGAGGTTTTAATGCCCGATTACACTTGCCTCTTACCATCGAGCGGTTTACGAAGCCCACAATTCCCGTGATCCTGAAGCAAAGCCGTCCCCTTTCTTGCCGGTTCGAGGAAGATGCAAACACGATAGGAAATGATCGATCAAGAGAGTACACCACGCAGCGTCCTTAAGCGTCCCGGCGAACCAGGGCGCGGCGGCATAAAAATCGAACTGTTTGCTCGGCGGAGGCGGTTCGGTGCACCGCGGTGGTTTTTCAGGGCTCAGCCGAGGACTCCAATCAAGTCGAACAGTCCCACGGGGCACCGCGGCTGGTACTCGGAGCAGCCTCCATTACGTCCGACCGCTTCAGCTTGAAGAATGTCCTGCGGCAGTTGCTCGTGTCGCGAGCTTGTCGGTCTGAAAGCAACGCGAGCACCGTAACCATACATCCGCACGATAATAAGGGGCTTTTTCTTGTCGCGATACGCCAGAAATAACGAGCCCGGCGTAACCGCCCGACAACTCGTTAACGAACGACCATTAAATTGCCCATCGCGCGAGCATATTCTGGTCAATTTAATGCGCTGCAAGTGGGGCTGGACAGTCCTGCGACTCGAGCGTGTAATCCATTAGAAACCGAGAATACTACGAGAGGGAGCAAACATTTTCCGTAGAAAAGGGACATGAAAGTAGATCGAAAGTGAAGCCGGGGGGGTCTGATCACCTTCCTCGAAATTCAATTCAAAGATATTCAAATTGTCCAGTGAATTAAAACCGTTTGGAATAAATTGAATACGGCCATTCCCAGCCGAAGGTAGGGTAATGGAGGATTCACGGGTAAAATTGGATGGAAACGAGCGGGATTTCCTCGCGCCCTATCGTTTTTATTGTCGCCTGACCGTTACCCGCTTTCGCTCGGGGATGATTACGCGAACATGACGATACGTCTTGCATATCGCGCGGGGGCGTAAAAGCTCGAGAAGAACGGCTGGGCATCGTTACCTTTTATTCTGACCTCTGTCTTCCCCCGCTTCGAGCCAAGAAGCCTCGCCAGATGGGAAGCACGCGTTTCGTTTTTCCCTTCGTACCTGCCAGTTTATTGCAAGCTCCGCTTCAGAGATACGGCACGTGAGAAACAATGCAATTTCGTTATCAGAGCGGGGCGAGTTGCTTCAAAACACTTGACTCGTAAACGTGCGAGTATTGTTTACGATTTCCTTGAAACTCTCATCTTCCCATCCCGATCCACCTGCCGCAATAACGAACCCTCGATTTCCCTACGCCCCCAAATACAATGCCTGTTTCTTTTCCACTCGGAGGGACCATTTTATCAGACAGCCCTGCGCCACTGCATCCTTTCCTATTAAACCGCACCGCGAGGTCTCATGCGAGTTTCATGGCCCGTGCTCCGCGAGCAAGAAAACAAGCTGTTGCCATGATTTTTTCATACCTCCCCGGCTCATTTCGCTCCCTTAAATTACCCGCGAGACCGCTCGGGAGGATTCTGCGGGAGGGCGATGCATCCAGCGCGTTTCCCGGCGCGATAACAACTTCAACGGCAAAACAAAGCTCATTTGCAATTTTTATTCCTCCGCGGCAGCGCTGCTTGCTCCTTCTTCTAACGTCTGCCCGTCGGTCTCCTCGTTTCCCTTTCGTAAATCACGCGAGAAAGTTCTCTCCGCCGCGCGGCGATAATTCCACCCCTGGCTTCTGTTCCTTGGCACCGTCGATGCTCGTCGGGGAAAAAAACGGGACGTTCTCGGGCCGCGCACTCCTAATACGGATTCCAGCCTCGCCAGGACAAGTCCATTGTCTACTTTGGCGGGCGGACCGTTCGAAATTTCCACGCCACCGTGGAGGAATAGGATGTCGTCGACGGCGAGGACGACGACAATGCGCCGTCACGGCCGCCCGCGGGCCCTCGTTTTTTATTCATACGTCCCTGGCTCGAGAGTTTATCCACCCACGAGGTAGGTCACGCGGCACCCTCACACGCGCGCACTGGGAGGCGAGGAGCCGGCTGCACGCGCACTGGCAGGAGAGCCGGGAATAGGCGAGAGAGCTAAACCAAATTTGCTTTTCTACACGGTCTCTGTGTATCTACTCCAATTTGCGCCGCCTTGGACCAGCCGAAAAAAGGGCCGGCTCTCTTTTTTCGCCGCGCGAGAAAGGAGGCCCTGCCCGCGGATTTTCCAGGCCGAGTCCTTTGCCGCGAGGACAATGGACCGCGCTCGGTCGCGGGCTCCACGATCTGAGGGAGTTCCTGCCGTTTTTTTTCCAGGAGCCTGCAGGTTTGCGTGGGGAAAATCGGCTGGGAGATCGCGCGAGAAAGGGGGAAGGTTCTTATCGTGGCTACGTAATTTATTCGGCTTTCTATTCTAGCGATGATTTTGGTTGAAATGAAGATTGATTCGAAGTGGTATTAGGGATGTATGAGGCAGTCAGAGCAAGAAGGGACTAATTCACATTTTTTTTGGAAATTGAATTAGTAGCAATAACGTATTCCAATAGGCTCTACTAACCATATAAAATACGAAAAAAAAAAATTTTATGTGGGTTGGTCCGTTCTTGCTCTGACTGCCTCATATCAAGATTCTATAAAGCAGTGTTTCCCATAAATTTCCTTTGTCGCGATCCCCTTTTAATCCTTCCTTGCATTTATGAAAAATCAGTGTTATATTATTATTACTATTATTATTATTATTAAACGTTTTTATTACTCAAAATGCAAGACAAAACCTGATATTACAGATGGCGCAGCCAATAAGGCAATAATAGCAAAGGCGAAGCTGCACTGTTGTGAAGCCTAACCGCGTGCAATAAACTAAACTAAATTAAAATAGAGACAAAAACAAGCAAACATAACAACGTTAGAATAAACTACTCTAAGTTAGCTTCATTAATAGAATATCGCAACGTGACCATATTAAATTACTGTCGTAAAGGGAGCCAGCGGAATAATTTCAAAAGCAGTAACTCGAAAAACATTTATTTTTCGGTGATTAGTAATCGTCGCGCAGAACTCTCGCACCCGAGGACTCTTTTACCCGTCTGATATTAATAGTGCATCCTATTTTTAACCGACTTCAAAAAAAGAAGGAGGTTATGTATTCGACCCGTGTGTATTTTTTTTTTTTATGTTTGTCCCTTCATAACTTCTCAGCATATAGACCGATTTTGATGATCTTTTTTTATTCGAAAGAGGATGGTGCCCCGTTGGTCCCATACTACGCGGAATCAATATTGACGCAATATTTTACCAGTTATAGTTAATAATAGTAATTTATATGTTTGTCTCCCTATAACTTTTTCTTTGTTTTATTATTTATATTTATACCAGTTATAGTTAAAAACTAAAAAGTTAAAAATAAAAAAATTTTAAAAAAATTAAAACCGACTTCAAAAAAATAAAATTGCACTAAAACGTAAAAAAATTTTTTTTCCTTTATTTAATCTACTACTCTCATATTTTTGAAGTCGGTGCCAGATTTACACAGTGCAAATGATGAGACACCGACTTAAAAAATATGAAAGTAGTATATTAAATAAAGGAAAAAATTATTTTTTACGTTTTAGTGCAATTTTATTTTTTTTAAGCCGGATTTAATTTTTTTTAAATTTTCAAGTTTCCATTTCCCTCGATTCCTACTTGCCAACAGCAACGACTGCCGTGGTTCAGAGTTGAAGTGGTTTTGTCACGATTGCAGGTGACTGTGGCCTACAGAAATGATGAATATTCATGAACGAAAAGGGCGCGTGGCGTGGAGACTGTTCAAGTGTTCAGTCAATGAGACTGTTTGCCTACTTATCGCGCGATGCTTGTGTCTCGTTATTTCATTCAGGATCGGTTCTCTGAGTTATCGCGTCGATGGATCGCCTTGGCTACGTTCCGTTCCACCTTAAATATTCCTTTGCAACGCGAGGATTCGGCGGATCGAGGGACGGCAAAGGAAGGTTAATGTCGCATAGGGGATTAAAGCGACGCGGAAGAAGCTGGGGCGGAGACTTACGTGAAGATCACGTGCAGTATGTCACCGATGAGGCCGTTATGCCTCAAGGAATGCTCCGAAGTTTCGCAAATGGCTCTCAGCAGACATTCGTGACCCTGATATCCGTAGCTGCGCAGAAAGTCAGGAAGCAAAGTGAAAAATAAAATAAGACCGTCTCTGACCCACTGTGACTTCTAGGTCACTTTCTGCGTAGGTATATCTAGATGCTCTGGCGCGCAGCTGTTCCGTCTGCGCAGTCTTTCGTGCACAAACGTCAGCTATTGACGGAGCATAGAAATTATAGAAGGCAAAGAATCCAGAGTTCCAGAGTTCGGAGACCCGAATAATGATTCACGAGACTCACCCGACGAACTTGTTCTCTATAACCTGGTAAACCGTAGCCCTGTCCAGGCTTCTTCTTCCCCGTTCCGCCACAATTTCCGTCCAGGGAAGCGCCTCTGTAGCGTTCGTTGGCAGATCGTATGTCGCCTCGAAGAAGTTCGCTATGGAAATTGATTTATAAGGGTCTTCCAGTGGCACCGCCAGCGCGAAGAACAACTGGGGAAGAATGCGTATATTACACTTGGATTTAATCGTAATTAAGTATAAACTTATGGTCCCTTGAGTCTTACAATTAATAATATAGAAGTGAGTAAACGTTTATTTGCCACTTACACCCGCGGTGCTCTCTTCGGGAAACGTTAGAGCCCTGACAGGTCGATGGAGAATCTCTGCCAGCAGCGAATGCGACGATTTCGAGGCAGCCGCGCCGACTACCAACGCCAGATTGAGCGTCAAAAGCCTGTAAAACGGTTCACTTACTCGCCGAACAGTAAACTACGCCCATCGTAAAAAAGCGGCCCGTAAAACGTCGCGTAAAAATTTGCCCGGAAGCGAAACCAGCCGAGTCTTTAATTCCTCGCGCGATGCAATCGCCGCGAACCGGGGGCGAAGGTGTTTCGAATAACGTCACAAGTGAAGAGGGGACGAAGGGAATTGAAGCTTCTTTCGGCAGCCGGGGGAGGGGGATGAAAATTTTGGGGGGTGGCTTTAATTCTCTTTGCGAATTTCTAACGCGCGATTTTCCTTCTCTGTATCCGTTAACGAGCGTTAATCAGTTTACGTTTAATTACGCGGCGTACAGAAGTTCTTCCTGATGCCTCGTCATGCCTGAACGACTCGAGCGACTGTGGACCCCAGGAGGAGACGCGGATGTGAAGCGCTGGGGAACCGTTGCGGTTCATCTTGCGCGCGTGAACCGGTTCCACGGTGTTTGCGCTTCCAGAACGTTAAGTGGCAAATACTGGGGAAATGTTGGTGTGTTAATTATCGAGCGATTGAGGATGTCAGATAAGAATTGCTTCTTTTTGTAGGCATTAGGCGTTTGAGAATGGTCTATGGTGCGTTTGGCACGTAGGTGGCGCACTTGCGTTTGGGTATTTGTAGAGTTCTGAGAGTTGGAGTGGAGGGAATGGCAATTTTTTGTGTTAAGATTGTAGAAGTTTTGAGAGGAATAAGATAGAGGGATGAATCTTTTTGAAGATTAAAGCTAAGACGTTGCAGAATAAGGGAAAAATATTGGGAAAGTATGGTAATCGCAGCTTTGATGTTAAAAATCTATGTCGAAGGTGCCATTTTCGAAGAAAATTGCGGTTTTTTCTTTATAATGTGTGGTTGAAGTTTTTCCTGGTTATACATAATTTCCTATAGGTTCCTGATTTTTAATAAATTGTGTGGACGAAATATCATTAAACCGGTTAGTATATTTGATAGGGCATACATTTGGCTATCTGATTAAATTATTAAAGTTGACTCAATGTGAGGCATTTTAATGTTTTTCTAACACCTTCCATGCTAGTCAACCAGTCGGGATTGGTTGACTTACAGTATCGGGTAGGTTGATTATATGTACAATCAGTTAAAATTATGTTATTAGAAACGTATCACAGTGGTAATAAAATAACACAATGTCACAAGAGTTGTTTCATTATAAAATGATTTCATTATTAATTTCTTTCTTTCATATTTTAAAAATAAACTGAATATTTTTCAACTCAAACATAAATTATAATGTATTTATAAGGTAGTGAAATTTAAACAAAAAATAAAAATCGCTTTCCGAATAACAAAATAACAATTTAAACCTTATCAACGTTATTAGTCAACCAGCCCCAAACGATCATTTTGACTTTAACAATTTATTATGTATAATAACTTTAACAATTATTTATGTATAAACAAAAATACTACGTCAATAGATCGTCTAATAAACAAACTTTAAACTAGTCCCTTAACATTTATTTTATTGTAACTATATAGGGCGTGAAAAAATGAAATCTTTAAGAAAAAATATTTTCTTACGTAGTCAATTTTTCGATAATCGCTGATAACTGTCAAAAAACGTGCGATCGCGGGTTCGCACATAAATGCATGGCGTAGTAAATGTGACTTCTTTCTACAGTAAATGTTTCTGCAGTATACCTAGTATATGTCAGTGCAAAGTTATTAATAATTAGTCAACCTACCCCTTGCGACAACCAGCCCCGGTCTCCCCTAGATTTTGACGCGCTGAATTCAAATCTACCTTCGAATTTACCTTGCCCTTCAGAATTCTTTCGACATATTTTCAAAATCACAAGTTTCTCATACTTTTTCAATATTTTCCCTTATCCTGCAACTACTTACCAAATATTCCACGATTTTAACACAAAAAATATTAAAAGATCCCAGGATCCATTCCCATCATCGCCAAATTTCTCGCCCACATTTTTCATTAGCATCACCGTGTAATTACCCGCGCTTAAATTCCCCGCTGAGCACGTTACACTTTACATCGTCAGCCGGTATCAGTCTAAAGAGACTGCCCCCGTTACTCATGACACGCATGCCGCGAATTCCGGGCCTGATTCGGAAAATGCAATTGCGACTCGGCAGGCGGCACGTCAGACACCGCGTTGGGTGATTAAAAAACTTCACCGATTTCACGGTGGCTCGCGCAGAAAAAACGCGAAGGAGCCCGCGCGCCGTTTTATAAACGCTGGCAGGGGTTAAACCGTGCATACGTAAATGAGCCCACTCTGCCGGGATTATTCCCGTTTTTAATTTCCTTTCTCGCTTACATCAATACACACCAGCGCCGCAACGAGCCGAGCGCAATGGAACACGAACAGCCACCCACCTCGCAACCCTATCCCTTCCGGAAGAAACTCGTTCGAGTTACGTCGAGTTGAAACGGGCAACACGTCAGAGGGGGCGAGGGAAGAATGTGCTCTGGTTTGTGTGTCAGTGGCGAAGAGGGCCAATTAACTTACGTACTCGTTGCCATTCAATGGTAATGGAACGAACGGCTGGGAGAACTCTTCTGTCAATTTTCGCCGTACTCTCCATACTTCCTTCCCTTTGCCAGCGGGATCCCTCGGTAAACGCAATTTTCTGCCCCTTTCTTCGTTAGACTCTTCCAGGAATCGTCCGCCCGGCCACTCTCCCGCGAGACATTCTCGCGTCGCGATTTTTCCTCCCGTCGACCAAAGTTTCCCAGTCGTCTGACGTTCCCTGACGACTCGGCGGGAGCAGTTTACGGTGTCTGTCGCTCGCTCGGGCCGCTTTAAAGCCGGGAATCCACCGCGAAGCTAAGCTAAGCTATGCCATGCGATGCTATGTTTTAGCATAGCTTTTGGTGGAAACGGTTCCATAAGAATGTATTGAAGCTAATTCTTTTAAAACGTAGCATGGCATAGCATCGCATGGCATAGCTTAGCTTAGCTTCCCGGTGGATTCCCGGCTTTATTGCTGCGTGGTTTGTTTTATAGACAGCCGCGGCGTCCTCGAAGTCGATGCAGTTATTGCTCGCAGGTTGTAGTAGTTAGTTAAGATTCTCTGTTGCTGGTAACAGTTTATCGGGATGTCCGGGGTGCGAGTTAAATTCATAATAAAATTCATTAGGTTATTAAGGTAAATGTCCCCATTAGCGACCGTTTAAGAGTGTGACTGGTTCGAAATAGTATATTTTTTACTAATATACGACAATATTTGAGTAATGTATGGATCATTGTATTTTTTGAAGTCTCTAGTTTCTTAATCAAATTAGTTTTAGAGTGATATTTGACTATTTACACAAAAATTATGGCGAAAATTATATTGGACCTGATGTCCCCTTTAGTGACCATCTATTTTAAACCACGATTTTCTGCTACAATAATGAAAGAAAATGGATATTTTCTTTGAATTTTATAATTCTGTATATATTTCTCGTTAATTTGAGTAAGTTACTCCATGGATCCATGTATTTTTATTGTAAAATTTGCGAGTTTAATGATATCTGGAGTATAACCTCACGGTATTAGAATCTGTCAACTTTCATGTCAATGACCAAGTCTTAATTTACATGTGAATTTACTTAAAGATGAATGTGCGGCTACATAAATAACGTATGAAACAATAACTGAAATATTTCGCTTATATTTCGCTTTCTGTGTTGCAATAACCAATAACAAAATGAAGTGGTCAGTAATGGGGACATTTACCTTATAACAGTTTATTTAAAGAATAAAATCCAGCTTTCTTCTCTTTTTACAAAGCCTCTTGTTTAGGGTGCCCCTTTGCCCCCCCCCTCAATGTGCGTCACTGTGCAGCAGCGTTTCAGGAGAGCCCCATTTTATTATCTCCTTCGCTGGTTGGACATACTATTGTACGTAGACAGTTTTTCTCGGCGAAGGTACTTGTGGCAAGTAGTTGAATTTATGGGGGGATTCGCGGGCTCGCTGGCGCTCGCAGGTGTTGCTGGAGGAATACGAAATTCAGGCTGAATCGGAGGGGAGAGGATGTCCTGGAAATTGGTAGAAACACAGGCCGAGAGGGACGGAGATTTTTCTCCCTTGAATTCGAAATCTTCTCATGGATCCTTTTGTTACAGTCACGAGCGCATGAATAATGGATCGGCCCCGGGAACAGAAATTGCTCGCTGCCTATAAACGCGATTATAAGCTGTAATTTCTAAATGGAATGTACGCCGAGAGGCGGACCTAGCGCGGGAATTATTCCGCTTCCATTACACCGTCTCACGTAGACCGCCGTTAAAAATCGCGGGTAAGTGGCGAGGGGGCTATCGAGAGCCACCGCTGTCTTTTTTTTTTTAAATCGGTCAAAGAAGGGATAATCTGAGAAGAAATTCATCTCTGCGCCCCGAGGATAATTGAATTCTATGCTCGTTACGTGTCGATGAATTTCCGCGCGGATTTATTACGACGCCTGGCCTTCCAGCGGAGTCTTCTTCGATAAGGTCTCCCGAAACGAACAGCCGCTCGTCGCGCCGGGGGCCGCGACGCCAGTGAAATTTATGATAGAAACGTGACTTGATCGGTATTGCGAAGATTAACCGTCCCCGCCCCTCATTTGCGGCCGCAAGAACCTTTAAATTGCTTAAAAACCCCGGCAGAAGAAACTTTAAACTTTAAACCCTTAGCGCGCTGCTCGGGAAACGCTGCGCCTCGCAAGAAACTCTACTCCCGTGCGAGAATGCGGGCGGTCCTTCTGCGGCATTACATAACTGAAACGTTCCTTCAAAACTATAGCTTGAAAATCGCTGAAACTTTCCACGTTCCCCTCGTTCGACCTGCAGCTCCAGTGAACCGTGAAATTGATCATCGCTTGCTTCATCGAGACCCGTCTTTACAGCCCTTGTCATTCGGGAGATTTACATACGTTCAATTAGCAGTGTCATAGTCGGGCGAATTGACCACTGCAGGGATAGTTCTCGCTACAGCTCTATCAGCTCTATCTCTCAACCATTCGTTGCAAATCCGTAAGCACACGCTCCCAGGCACCTCGTTAGACTTTCGTCGAGCTCCGCCGCTACGTACAAAGTTCCGGCGGTCTGTAATTTCCAGCGAGCACGGGCCATTCTAATTCCAATGATAGAGACGTAACGTTCCCTCGGCCCGTTCTCGGAGGCACCGGGAAATCTGTTGAAAGCCGCGTCTACTGCCAGCTGGAAATTATGATCCGAGCGGGGACTGGCTCGCCTGTTTCGCGATTGCCAAGGATATTTAGGGGAGAGTGGGGTAATGGTGAACACCTAAGCGAGAAAGCAAACAGAACGAGAACTATGTGAGATACGAATTTGTTTTTTATTTATAAACATACTCAAACTACCGTTAAGGAACTAGTTTCTGATCAGTTTAGAGGGCTTCCCGCTTTAATATTTATTTTTAACCTAATAAAATTTTCAACCATAGACTTTTTTTTATACTAAAAGATGAATTAATGTTTACACTTTAAGGAAAAATTTTAAAAAGTTGAAAATAAGTATAATTTAATTACTTATAAGGTACGGAATAATAAGGTGACTAAGTAGTTCTCTATAAACTGCTCTAACCAATTTTGCAAAAATTTTAATGAAAATTAATTTTATAATGAAGAAACCAAACCCCTGCTGTTCGGATTTACCCGACTGCTGGTGGGGTAATTCCGAATTGTGCATGGGTAATCACGAACAGAGTTACATATCGCAGAAGTCGCACAGAAAGCGAGATTGCAAAGGTCAACCCATAAAAAATGTTGCTACAACCTCTATCTAATGTATTTTTCAACTTCCTCTTCTTGCGCGTTAGAAAAAAATTGCAATTGGTCAGAATATCAAAAAAAAATAGTAAAGGTCGTTTTTTAAACTTTTTGTCTGAGCCTGTAATGAAAATTCAAAAATCCCTTTTGTAGATTTAAGTAAGTTTCATACATGCTGAAAATTTCATCAAAATCGGTTATCCTTGCTAATCTCAAAGGTTCGAGATTGCCCCATCCGAGTTGTTCCTCATTACCCCACGACATCAAAAAATAAAAATGAATTTATTTCAGAAGTTAGAATCATAATTCAAGCAACGCGTTGGTCACAAAATGTTGGTAAAAAAGTGCTTTATTTCAACTTAAAAAAATCCCAATTGTATCATTAATTCAACAGTTATTACATCCCATTGAAGATGGACAAAATATTACTTGAAACATGATGAAAATAATAAATTGTGTTTATCTTGACTAGTATGAACGTTTTGTATTTATTACTTTCTGCGAGGCGTTGGATACGACCTAAACTATTAGCTAGTGGAGAGGGAACATCAGTTTTTATTTATTAAAACGCTGTAATCACCGCGTTCCGGATTACCCCGCGTTCGCCATTACCCTACTCTCCCCTATTAATTAATCCGTTCGTGCATTTAGGTAAACGCGCGTTTGTGACTCTTTTGGTAGGTGACTCTCGCGAGTTCCGACGCGGGCGTCGGAGAGCGTAGCGGGCCCCTCGGATCAAGACGGTTCCTCGATGATTCCTCGTTTTTCCTCATTGCCTCCGTTCCTTTGGCTCGTCGACCAGCTATTCGCCGGGAATTCTCGCCGATATCGGTCTCCGTTCGAATCAATCCCCAGGGTGCTCTGGCTCGCGGAGGATATATTCCTCTCCGGTGTCTCTGCGGCCCGTTGTTAAGGAGATTTATGATCGCACCGGATGGTCTGGCGCGCGCCCACCACTCCGTAATACGAAAATAATGCAAATACCGCGCGAACGCGACTATACTGTCGGCCGGGCTGCAAGGAGTCGCGATATTTGCGCGTTAACAGCCTGCGAGTCCACCAGGATCGCATAAATAGGCGCCGTCGACGGGGTCCAGGTATCCGGGGATGGGATTGAATTAACCTCCAGCTCTTCACACGTTTCGCCAGCAGCTAGACTCCAATCATTTTCATATCGAATGAACGGATTATACCCGACATCCTCGGTGGTCCTTTCGAACTTTTCCTAGTCCGCGATCTTATAGAAATTTATTCAGAGATATAGTAGAAATAGGTTTGAGATTTTTATGCGTTCAGGAGCCTCGGAAAATGGGACTTGAAGTCGTGATCTTCGGGTCCTCTGCGCTACTGGCGAGCCGCTATAGCAATGCCACCAAAGCCGACTCTCGGAAGTCTTATTTAGAAAATTTATACCTTTAAAATTTACTTATTTTAATAATTTATTCGAATAAAAAATTATTCCAAATAACTTCATTCTATTTAAAATTTGTATTAAAACGAAATTTGAATAATGCTCAAGTCTGTTGGCAGCTCACACTTGCTCTTGTCAGTCACCCGCGCTGAAAAAAAAACACTATTGCCATTGAAGCGTAAGTGACACGTGCGTTTAAATTTTAAAAGCTTCGGACTCAACTCCAATCGTGCTCCATGTGATTAACCCCAGCCTGCTTCACCCGTTGCTTCGACTCCTCCACCCTCGATGCAGGAGCAGCTCCTTCACTTGCGGCCTATTAAATCGCCCGCTGTTGAACCGCGTTAATTATAGCGTCGGCTGGAAAAATCCAGAGGAGTAGCAGTTGCGAGTTTGTGAATAGGAGCCGATCGCTGCATTAATTTCGCCGAGGGCGTTCAACGCTGGCTGCAGTTCCAACGCAACCTGTCCATCTCGCGTGTGCACACACCCCTTCTCACCCGGGGAACCGCGATCGGTTCATTATTCGGTTAACTCGCGATAACGAACTAATTGCGTCTATTAACGAGCCCCGGTGTCTGCCTCGTCTCTACTGCCTCTGAAAGTCTCACTGGCACCTGCATCGAGCTGTCATTCAACATGCAGCGCGTCTTCGTCGCAACGGTGCTCCTCGTGTTCTGTACCGGCTCCATCTCGAGTGCTTTGGAGCCTGAGAGGGGCAAGAGGTACCTGGTCTTCCCGGAACCTGGAAACGTATCGCCGACCAAAGTACAGGTGAGAATCTGTAGGATCACGGAAAAAAATGAAGTCGCCTCACCGGGACTCGAACCCGCGATCTCTAGGTTTGCGCGCTGGTCAGCTGCCTTAGCCACCTCGGCTACCGCCGACTCCCCCGGATGTCGTTGTTCCGTGCCCTCTCTTATGGTGGGGGTTCCTGATTCCACAAATCCTTAATCCTTTAAATTCTGTGACACCAATCCCTCGACATTTTTATCTTCGCAAGTATTGAACCTGTGAATCGAACGACTCGCGCGTTCCTTGTAGAATAATTCCACCTGTGAAATATCGGACAGTGGCGATTCAATGGTATCGCGCATAAATTTGTCGGCTACAAAGCGAGCAGTGGACGCGCGGCCGTCCCTAAATTGCCAGGCCGCCGCCACCCGAAATTCCCTTCGCCTCCGATATATATTTCCCGGTCTAATTTTGTCCAGCCTCATGTCAGTCGCGAGTGAGCCTGGCAGCAGGGTATTCGATTGGCGGTTATTACGAACGATCGATGACACCTTCGTGTATTTGAAAACCGTTCCAGTTAATCCTCGGCCTCGGTTTACCTATGGAGGTCGACGTCAGCCTGATTATCGGATATGTGATGAAATTTAATTACGTCCTGCCCTATAACGCCTCCTACTTGACGGATTCATACGTTCGCTATGACAGATCGATCGACCGCGACGCCGGGGATGACGACTTCTCGCCGGGTGACGAAGGTACGCCCCTTTTTTCCCACACGCTTCCGGGGTGTTTTTTTTCAGGGATGCCACTTGCCCCTGACTCCGTGCAATCAGCTTCCTTTAAATCACGTTCTTTTCTTGGTTGTCTGTGAATTCCAGTAGCTGGGCAAGCTTGCCTGTGCAGCTGAATTTTTTTTACGGAATTATTGTTGATATTGCATTGAAGGGTTTTTGGATGTAAGGAGGCATTTTTAAAATTGTAGATTTTTTTATGTTGATAGTTTTTATTATTTATTAATTATTGTGGACTGTCACAATCATCTGATCGCAAAAAGAAGACAATTTTTTTAAAGTTAAATAACTCACGCTGGTACTGGACGTAAAATTTCAGTTTTAGATTTTATTTATAATACTTTTTTGTCGATGTAAAGAATAATGTGAAAAATTTGTCTAAGGAAAAGACTTCATTTTTCTTTTAAATGGTGTAACTCTTTCAATTTTTCATTTTTTTTTTAAAGTGGACCAATCTCAGCGGAAACTATCTAACTTTAAGAAACGTTTTTTTTTTGGCAATCAGATGACTGTGATATGTGTTACATTGTCGAAGAGGTGGACAAGATTCCACAATAATTAATAAATAATAAGAAGGATCGACATAAAACAATATTTTTTATAAGTTTAAAGACGCCTCATTACCTATATCCCAAAAGAGCTTAATCCAATATGACCACCAGTTTTTTAAAAACAATCCTTAAATATCAATTGGAGGCCCTAAGCACTTAACAGATTTTGATGCCCCCTTGTACAAAGTGATCAGTTCAACGCAATGTACCATTTCTTAGGTATTTCCGCTAATTCGATTTGTAACAAAAGTTAGATTTTAAAATTCAGAATATTTCTATAGTGCCTTTCACCCGATGCCCTAAGCACGTGCTTCTTTTGCTTATTGGATAATTCCAGCCCTGGTTATGCATATCTGCGCGCAGAGACAGAAGTGGCCTCGCTAAGACAGAAATCCTCTTCTTAAGATGGAAATTCCCTGCTCCTTTACATACTAACGAGGCTACTTTTGTCGCATGCCTTAGCACAATACCCCGAAACAGTTTCTTCTGTAACAATTCTCTTGAATCTTAATCGGTTTCCTTTCACGAGACCCCCGCGCTTTCTGTCGAAAGCAGGGGCCCGCGCCATTTCCAGATGGGAAATTTACGAAATCCTGGAGTCGGCCCTCGGCGGTTCGGGGAAAGCCTGCGTTTTGAGAGCGATCTGCGAGGCTTCAGCGACGCCTCTGGCTCGCATTCACGGTCTCAGCTCTCAGCTCATTCATCTGCTTCTCACGTGAGTATGGTTCTGCGAAAATGGTAGGAGAGACCGGGGCAAGTTGATACGTTTTTCAGTTTCCAATTCTTTTCTTAGTTGCTTCAGAATATTGCTGTACTATTATTATTATTAGTAGTAGTAGTAGTATTATTCATAAACGGGTTATAACCCATTATAACCCTTTATATTTTCATTTTTGTTTGAATTAATTACTTAATAACAAATATGCTAAAATACACTTTGGTCTGGAACATCTTACTTTAACATGAGGTGCTTGCTTTTTTTATTAATGTATCTTAATAAATTTATTGCATATATTCCGTATATTCTCGAGTTTTGGCGTAACGAAATTGACTCCTTTTCTACACCAACACACGCTTTTTGAAAAATATTTTGTGGTATTTTTCCACGATTCCTAGAAATAAAAGCAAAAATCCAATTAAAAGTAGTCGGGAAAAATTGATACACTCCCCATGATTATCAACATGTCCCAGAGAAAATAATATCAACTTACTTCACAGGAAGTCATTATGTACAAACATCTCCATAAAAAAATGTAGAGCATATAAACAAAACGTAATTATCTTACCTTCAAAGGACTCAATGTGATGCCCAATTAATTTGAATGATAAAATTCTCTATCTTGTCTCAAGACGGATTGGAAAGTGAACACAACTATTTACCTTTTCTCTATGGAAACGAAAACAGTTAAAAATGGATTGCTAAAGTCAAGGTACACAAACGTGCGCTAGATCGTAGTAAAGAATTGATCAAGAAGCTTCATATATCTCGCACACATGGAGCTACATATATTATTATTATTATTATTATTATTATTCGAAATAAATAATACATAAAGACAAGCGAAGTAAATAGCGAGGCTGCAGTACAACACTGTTAAAAGCCTAACCGCAACTAAATAACTAACATTAAACTAAAACTAAAACTAGAGACGAAAAACAGAAACAGAAAATTCTAGAAAATTAAGGGAAAAAAATAAGAGAGAGAAACTAGAACGTATATACAGTGTCGATATAATTCGTCTGCATCAACCTGCCTCTGTATCAACTCGCCCCTGTCACCCCTAATAACCGCCAGTTGCAACTTCCTTTCATACTCGATCGCGTGTCTTCTGCGTACTCGCTTCGCGAGAATAACAGCGCGGTTGAAATGCGAATAACCAGAGTCCTTAGCAGCACGATGCTTAATGTGTTTAAGAAATTAGATTTTATTTTCCCGAGGGAGCGCGTCACTCCCGCGGAAAGCAGCGTCGCAGAGGGTGGTTTCGATCCACCAGCCCCCGGTTTCCCCAACTTCGCGTGGCATTATGAACGCGAATCTGAATTCCGCGCCGCGTCGCTCTAATTTTCTTGGCGTTTCAGGCCGTCGACCACTTCTGAGCCTTCCAGGACTGACTTTGATCGAGTATATCACGCCGCCGAAATCATGGGCCGACAGGCAGCCACTGGCTGCGACAGTTTATTTCCGGAATGCGCGGAAAGCCCCTTGGAATACTTCACCGAAGTCCATGAATGATCATTTACTTAACTATCTAAAGTGCTCCCCGCGAAATCACGCCAAGGGTAGCGCCTTTGATGCCCGCCCTAACGACCGTCGGGCTTCCTGGCTGGTCCTGTAGCGTAGTTGCCAGCTTCCTACCGCGAACTTGATGCTGACGAAACGGAACTTCGCGCGATAAGTGAACGAGGGGTTGCCGATCGTCCGTGTTACATAATAGAAAGACAAGAAAAAAAGGGAACCCTCTGATCCACGTTTATTAATACCAGCGCGTTAGGAGAGAAGCGTAAAAACGATCGACATCCCGCAAGAAGCTGCGGCCGAGGGGAAGCTCTGTATCGAAATTCGCCGGGTAATTTATGTGTCCCGTTGTCGCGCGATATTAGAAATATCAGGGGAAGAAAGGACGCGAGCGGAGGGCGAAGGACGGCGGGGAGGGTTGAAACGGCGGGGGTCTCGCGGCGAAACGTGACGCAGTTATCCGGCGTTATTGGCAGTTCTCTCGTTCAATAACAGGTACACGTAAAAGAGAAAATACTCCGGTTGAAATTTATAGAGGGTGTAGAGAGCGAGCGGAACGGGGGAAAAAATGGCCCGTGACGTCGTCGTTGACTGAGAGAAACGGAGGACAGGGGGATGGAACGGGAGGGCGGTTTTCCAGGGCAAAGCCATTCGTGGTAATTAACACGGGCCCGACAATATACGATTTTACTTTCGCGTCGTTGCAACGCCACCGAGGCCGAAACCTTTGAGTTTTGCCAGCCCTCTGTCTCTCTCCCTGCCCCTCCGGCCGCCATCACTTTGTATCTATCGCTCTTGCGGCTGTAGTTAATTGCCAATGATCCGGGATGCGTGGAGCAGGGAGAATTCCATGGCGACGGGGTAGTTTTAACGAATTCGTTGGTTATAGAAACATGCGAGACCCGTGGCCCGATTGGTACTCGGGACTTCCGAGGCGGGTTAAAAATTGACACTTGGAGGGAGGCTCGGTTCTCGTAGAATTTCGGGGCGGGAAAAGAGGAACCAGCCGGACCTTCGTTTCGACCCGGGTGCCTGATGGTATTTGCTATTTATACGAGTTATGATCGCGGTGTGCATCCCCGAGCCGTCAACCGCAAAGTCATAAATTCACTCCGGGACGTGGAGTGAGCCTGGAAAAAGTTGAAAAAGTTCGCGTCGCGTACATTTGACAGGAAACCGAACATTCCCCAAACTCTGGGCTATACGTTAATCCCGCGGAAACTCCAGGTCGACGAGCTTTTTGCTACCGGCCGAGAAGGCCCCGCTGACTTTTTGCGAGTTCTTCTCCTCGCTCCTCAAAGATGAGCCTTCCCGTTTCATTACCGACAAAGCTAATGGCTGGAAAATTAATTAGCATCGCAAGGGACTTTTTAAAACTATTCTGCGCCGGTTGCTGAAAAGCAGGCAAGCCCTCGTTTCAGATTTCAATTTCTAGGGGAGTAGGCGGCCGCCGAGGTTACGCTGCGCGCGAGTCGGATCAGCGCGTTGCGCGTAAACATCGGAAAATAAAGAAAATTAATGTACCTGTGGTGTTTTAACGTAATTTGTCGCTTATTCTCTATTCTGCGTTCTCTAGTGTTCAGTGACGCCTGAACAAGTGGAACCCGTGCGCGTCGGGTGGCTTAATATCCTCGCACATGCAATTAAAGTACATAATTGGAGAGTCCTTGTAGAAAACACTGTAAGTGCTAAAATTAAAATCATTTTTTATCGGAAAATGTTTTATGTGTCAATTGTACTATAATACCAAATTTAATGCAATTTCCTTTTGTAAGTAACTCACCAATAGTGTTAAAAGATGCTATTCTTTTTCACTAAATTGACCTATATTAATGCAAAAAGCAGAGAATATTATGATTTAGGATATTGCATACTTAAGCATATTTAGCAATTCCTGATTTTAATAATTAAAAATCAGGGAAGCTTTTTCTGTCTCCTAAAAAATTTGATTTTTGCCACTTACAGTGTCTTCTTCAAACACTCTTCAATTATCTCTGTTGTTTTTGAACACAGGAAAGCATACCCCAAGCAAAAGTTACGCAGCTCGAAGTGCTCTCTGCAAACACCCTATACCATATTATTTTTCTGAAAGAAGGTAAGAGTGGAAGGCATGGTTGCCAATGTTGCAATTTTTACAGACTCCCTGGCAGCTCGCGTCCATCGATTCCCCTTTTCCGAATCGCGAGACGAGCGTTCGGTTTTCGGGTCGGACGTCTCGGCCAGGCGGATAAGAAACGACAAATGGGCGTCGTTTAACCCACATAGATAAAGCTGGGCTACGTGTCTATGCGCGTGGGCGTGCACGCGGGGGAAAGATTCGTGTACATAACGAGGGTGAGTTTTACGAGGCTGTTCGGGGGCAGTAATTCAATTTAATGCCGGGATCGCCGACTGCCGGGCGGTTCACGAAGATTTCACGATCTTACCAAATTACGGGCCACGAATTGGATACCGCGAGGCTCTTTTCGAACGAAGGATTTCCGCTCGGTCCTTCCGCACGCCCACTCGCTTTCGCGGTCCGAAGACAGCACGTGGAACTCGCACCTGGGATTTCATTGCTCAGAAACGTTCAAGGAACTTTCCACTCTTTTCTCAACGTACCACACTCTTCGACGAATCCATCAGCTGCCGATCCTTTCAAATACGTTACGCATCGATGTAGGCGTAGACGAAAATAAAAGCTTTTATAAAGAGGGAACCACGGGTCCTCTGATTACTGGCCAGATGCGTTAGCGATTTACTCTTTTTATTTTTGAAAATGGTTTATTGCAGACATCTTAAAAATAAAAACCTTGTATATCTTTGGTAACAAAACGTTAAAAAATTGCCATAGGTGTGTACCTTGACTTTAGCAATCTATTTTTAACTGTATTAGTTTTTATAGAGAAAAAGTAAATAGTAAAATAGTTTTGATACATTCAAATTGATTATTCAAATAACATTTTTTCATTCATTTTGTATGTATTTTCTCAAGTTTACGCTTACTATATAGTAAAGAGGAAGGGCCAAAGTATATTTTGGCATATTTGTTATTAAATAATTAATTCAAATAAAAATGAAAAAGATTGAAAACTGAAAAATGTATCAACTTGCCCCGCAGTGGGGTAAGTTGATACATTTTACCTTGGTCCAAATAACATTTTCTCATTCATTTTGTATGTATTTTCTCAACATTTCATTTACAATATATTAAAGAGGAAGGACCAAAGTATATTTTAACATATTTGTTATTAAGTAATTAATTCAAACAAAAATAAAAAAAATTGAAAACTGAAAATCGTATCAACTTACCCCCGGTCTCCCCTAACATCTGAAAAATGTCTAATTGCTCAGCGCCTCTGAGACTCTTAGCCCGTCAATTTTTTAATGTATTAGTTCACAGAGTATTTGAGGTAAGGAATAACAATATAACATCAATCACTCTTCAATCGCGACTGCAAAATATAAAACGCGGGGAGCAAAAATGCCCCCAAGAAAAACCCCTGTAACTTTCTGTAAGTGTTAGCGATTCCCCAACACTCCTCCCCGAGGTCTCTATATTCCAGACTCTTCTTACACACTTCTCATTATGTGTCCCCGCACCATAGGCCGAACAAAAACACCGAATGCCCAGATCAGCGAGAATCAAAGACGTCGCGGTCGAAATTCAAAGTCCAAACAAAGTCCTAATGAAAGACCAAACGAGCAGCCTCGCGCGGGCACGTTAACGAGGCGTCCCGTTACCCGAGCGTTAGTCCCGCGAATTAGCAGCCCCGCCGCTGTGAAACAGCTTATTGGACAGGCTTGTCTTTCGCTGGAAATATTTGCACAGATTCGACGGATGGGAACGGGACCAGTTATCGCGTACCCACACGCGCGCTGCTCGTTATCGCGATAATTTCTTTCGCTCGATCCTCGCAGCCTCCACGTGGCAAGCGCCCGCTGTGGGCGTTTGGCAGTTCGGTAGGAGCGGAACGGACAGCTCGACGCGATTACAGTTCACCTCTTTCGCCAGTGCTACGTGGGTTGAAACGATCGCTGGGGGCTTGGGAAGCTGGCTCCAATGACTGGGACAGGCGTCTTGCTGACGCTGTTGCTCGTTTGGTTGCCGCGGTGTCTGGCACAGGCCCTGGAGAACGAGAACGGCGAGGAGTCCGAGGCGAGGAACGCCGGCAGCCTGATCGAAAGTCCCTTGCGGCGCGCCAGGGCTCTTGTTTTCCCGAAACCCGGCGAGCTTCTGGTACGTAGATGAAGCTTGATGAGGATAATGAACCGCATCCGAGGCCAATCGAGGATTCAGTCGCGCGTCGCTCGAGTGCTCGTGATCGGCCCCTGGTTTTTCCACGCTCCCTCGAGGCGGGCAACGAGAGACCCGGCCGGCGGATTCAGAAGCCGAGGACTCTCCTTTCGCTCGTTACGCGTTCCTTCGATTTCGCTGGCGTGTAATTGGAGAGGGACGCAGCGTTGCGGGTGGACAGATTAAAAATCGGCAGGAGATTAAACAGTCGCAGTTTGTATGAGATCGATATCGGGTGCGCTCTTTCGACTCGCCTCTCTCTTTTCGCGAATCAATTTCGCGAGGAGAATACGCGGAGAAAGGAGGACACGATCGCGTTTTCATCGCAGGCCCAGCGATAACGAGCGATCTTGGAGCTGTAAAAACGAGTGCCCATTAACATCGACCGTCTGGCGCCGTTAAGCGCGCGCGGAAGCTGAAAAGCTCCGCGGATGTCGCCCCGGAGGAGCTTTGTCGGCACCCGCGGCGGGTCCGCCCTGATTATTATCCATTCGCTCAATTATCCCGAAAGAGAAAACGTTCCCGGGCTGCCGTTCGCTCGCGTGAAATCGTGCAACGTTTACGCTGCCGTTGCTAACCCGCACCACCGCTCCTTGAATAATTCCCGTTCGAGCCACATGTCCCAGGCTCATCCAATTTTCCATCCGGCGTGTTTGGAAACGGTCGTCGCGAGGATTACAACCGTTCGGCTTGATAGGATGAACGAGGGCGTGACCAGTGGCACATGGAACTGCAGCTTTGGATCGGGAGTTCCGTCGCTTGGAACGCTGGATGCCGTTTTGCGCGAAGAGCATGGATTTAGAATCTTGGATTAATATTCCATCGAGTGTGTCTTTGGAGGAACGATATAATATTCCCGCGAAAAAATTTCTCATACTTCCTGTTTATAAATATTCTTCTACTCGGTCCACTCGAAACGAATCCACTCGCTTAAACCACCCACCAAGGGTGGTCGTAGATTTTTTTCTAGGGGGCAGGCAACTTCGAGAAATGGTCAAGTTGGCAGCTGGCGATCGGTTGCTTGTCTGCATAATTTAATTAGAAATTTTGAAATTTAAAAATATTCACTTTTTTAGTATAAACTTCATACCTAGTTGGCAGGCGAAAAAACGTGATTTCGGGAATTTTTTGTGGAAAATTTAATGCATATTTTTTACAACTATTTGCTTATTTTAAAAGTACATATATTCAGCAACTCTCAGTAATTTTGTTACTGGAAAATATTAAAAAATTGACAAATAACAGCCACTCTCCCGGAAGCTATTTTTTTAGTGTTGCGCACGATTTCTCCGAGCCGGATCATCCGAAATCGAAAAGTGAAGAAGATTCTGTTAGAATATGAGTGTACCTAGTGTATGAACGAAGGATTTTTGTTTTTGATGAAAACTCTATATTTAATTCACGAAAAAAGAACAATTGAGACACCGAAAAATTATGATTCTGCGTTAAAAAAAGAACTTTTTCTCTGAAATCATTTTTTTTAAAAATCCTTCGTTCACGTACTAGATAAAATAATACACTAACAGAATCTTCTTCACTTTTCGATTTCAAAACATCCATCTCAGAGAAATCGTGCTCACCACTAAAAAAAATAGCTTCCGGGAGAGAGGCAGTTATTCCTTCACTTTTTAATATTTCCCTATAAAAAAATTACTGTGACTTGCTGAATATACATACTTTTAAAATTTGCAAACAGTAGTAAAATACATACATTAAATGTTCCCGAAAATCACGTTCTTTTTCGTTCATAATTAGGCACGACCCCTTAATCAAAATTCCTTCTTAAAAATAAGCGAATTTTTCTCCAGCCAAGGGGCCCCTCGCTGCAAACACTCGAGCCACCCAGCAGCTATTCATTCCGCATCCCCCAAACTATTCGACTCGAGCAGCTCGAGTCGATCCGTGCCAAAACCCCTTGGTCCCCCGAAAAATCTATTCCCTCGATTAAGATGACAATTACCAGAGGTTGGCCAGCAAGTAATAACCGATTTCGCCATCCCTCGGCCAAGTGTGCGGCGTATTTCGATTCCCATCTTCCCGTCCCGATATCCGCGGAACACATCCCACCTGACCTTTCAGGGCTCATCCAATTTCTACGCCAGGTGGGGATGTTACCCCTCCATCCGTCGCTCGGCGTGTGTGCGCCCCGTTTGCGTGCTGGCTGGCTCCCCGTATACATATTCATGCACACGTACGGCCGGCATCATGGCCCCGGTATGAATTTTCGATAAAACCGCGAATTTCCACGGAGAATCGTTTCGGGCCGCGCGTCTGGGGAGGACAGTTTAACGAGATTCGCGGAGGGCGCGCTGCAAGGGCGTATAGCGTTTTTGCATCGACCGTCGGCCCGCTGCCAATCGAGATCGATACACACACGTACACATTCTACACACTCGGAGAGCCAGCGATACACCACTCCGAGCCGGGCTTCAATAGCACTAATTGCTCCGTATCCGCAGAGATTCCAAGTCCGATGGATCCTGGACGCGTTCTCTTTTATTCATTTCGAAATTTCTCTATCCTTGCACGAGGAGCTTACGGTATTCCAGGTAATAGTTAATATCGAGGTTTCTTCGCGGTGTCCCTTCTAATCTCTAGGCTACAGCCACTCCGCCATCGCGGTCACTTTCACGTACCTACATCTGCTAGAGATACGCGGCGAAGCAGTTCCTCCAACCGTTTCCCACCCCCGGAACGGACACTTGATTTTAACACGATCTCATCTAAGTTCATCCAATTTCCTCTGCAGATCTGTCGCCCCGCAGCGTGTAACAGCCGTAACTGCGAATTTTCCGATCGAATCGCGCCCCTAGTTTCCGGGGCGGGGTTGAAGGGAAACAGACACCTGGTGAAACGGAGATATGACGGGGAGTAAATGTCCTAAAGCTTCTTGTTACTCGTTCGAACGCGCTGTGTGACGGGAAACGCTTCGCGGGCAAGTGTTTCGGTATTTCCGGTAGATTTCGTTGTAGCTTTGCCTTGTTACGGGGAATCTAGAGGAGAATGGCGGAGAGGTCATTGACAGAGTTAACGCTGTTTATTGTTCTGTTGATAGTTGATCTTTGGTCTGGGTACACCGCTGCAGCTCGACCGCGAGAGCATCATCGTCGGAATCTTCTCGAAAATCGTGTACGAGATGCCGAGCAACGCTACGGATTACACTGCTCCTGGGGTCTACTACGCTCGCAAGAAGAAGAGCAGGTGGGACGTTTACAAGACGCTGGAGAAAGTGGCAGAAATCTATGGGTTTGGGGGGAAGGCCTGTCTGCTGAAGGCCATCTGCGAAGCTGCATCCGCGCCTTTTGATGGTAGACACGGCTTGCTTGGACAACTGCTGCAGGTCTTCTTCAGGTAAGTAACTGAACCGTGATTAGATTGCCTGGAGGACATTCAGGGGTTACCATTGTTCGGGGAATCTGAAACCTTCGTGGTCAATGGGTGTATTTCACTTGAAGCAATTGTTTGTTTTTTTGATAATATTAATGTATAGATTTGGTGCATTTTGCCAAAAAAAATATTGATTTTATCCACAATTGTTTTTTGAAATAGGTACAAATTTCAATATATCAAAATTTACAGTTGTAGAAAAAGACTATTAGAGCGTGATTCCATGAGCATTATAAATGTACAATTATCAAAACACGAAAATGGTAATTGAGAAATGATGCAGGGGTGCAGTGAACCTCGTGTGACTAATTCTTGATTATAAGAAGGAGTGGCTACAGAGGGTTAATAGAGATGTGAGATAGGTTGCGGTCGAACGACCTCTACCGCGACTCCAAGTTTCGCCAGACTTGCCCTGGCTAACTGAAAATGTGTTGCGCGATGTAATATAACGCAACATAGTGCGAAATAACTCGCCGCGACGCGTCATAAGTCTCGAACGAGCTTTAATGGGAAGATTACACGAAAATTCGAGGTAGCCGTGGGCAAAGTTGCGAGGACACAATAAATAACAAGTGGATTACAATGGCGTGGGTCGCGAGCGGGGAAGGATTAAACAATGTCCGCAGAACGCGATGCCAATTAGCTGAGAGGGGCGCGAAATAACTTGGCGGGTTTCTCGCCCTATCCTCGCTCGCGTTATCGATCCCCGCGAACGGCCAAAGCCGCCCTCCCCCTACCCTCCTATCCCGAATTCTTTTCCACCCCGTTTCCTCCGGCTGCCGGAGAATTGTAATCTTTCGCCGGGAACACAAACGCGTGAATTTCGTGGAATTCCAGGCCCTCCAGCACCGAGGAGGAGTACGACGAGTACCGGGACAGGGAGTACAGGGCGGCCGAGAGTTTGGGCGAGCAGGTGTCGGGAGAAAACTGCCACGCCCTTTATCCAGAATGCCGCAGAAGTGTGCTCGAGGTGTTCTCCACGGTGATCACATGACCGCCGACCGGAAATCCGGATTCCACCTTGAGGACCGCCAGTCAGCCGTCCCGTGAAATCCCACTCGTTAGCGGCGTGAACGGAGCCCCGCCGCCAATTTGCTTCCTTTTGTTTGTTTCGACGAGTTTCCTTCATCGACGCCAGCTATCGGATTGTTTCGTGGACAGTTTGGGATCGATACGCCTACTTTTGTATTAATACGCTTTATATTGTGTAAGCTTTTCGATGAGCGTGTTGTATATTTAAATAAGTGAGATGTACAGATGATGTAAATAAATAACAGATGCACAGTTTAAAAGAAAGACACAGTGAAACATTTTCGCTCTTATTAAATTTAAGTTTGAGTAGCCAAGTATGTATTAATATAACTGGGGTAGATGTCTCTATTACTGTCAGTGTCCTTATTACTGCCACTTGATTTATTTTGCTTAATGACAATGTAACGTATAAAGAATAGTGTACAAGAATAATATTAATAATAAGAACAGTCTTAATTTAGTAATAATATTATTGTGGGACACTATTCTTTATACGTTACATTTTTATTAAGAAAAATAAATCAAGCGGCAGTAATAGGGACACTGACAGTAATAGGGACATCTACCCTAATTATGTATAAACATGGTAAGTTGTGATTAAAAATTTTGAATAAAATGTTGAGTTTCTTAGAATTACTTATCACACTTGGTATTACATCCTTTGCTCCAGTGCGTAGCATTAGAAGATTTAAATTGTTAGGAATCTAGTATAGAGGGTCGTAGGGGAAAAATTCTAAGGGACATTGTGAGTACTTGTGGGATTGTATTGGTTGTTTATCTCCATGAGCTTATTGAGGATTGAATGTTTCTTGTGATCATTTAGAACAGCTACACGATAAGTATATTCTTGGTTTCTACACCATTACCACGTTATTCCTGACAAACACCACAGGTTACAGAACATAATACACAATTTGCATTACATACACTACACACACTTCACACTTCACACTTGGACAAACAATATGGTATGTAGTTTAATTATGTTCTCGTGAAAATGCAAAACACAAATCCCTCCACACTTTAAACTTCAACACATCATAGTTGACACTAAAATTTCACCCATCACACAACGCACAACACGCAACACATAACACACAATATGTTGCATCGGTAAAAACATGAAATTTCGCCTCACAATGTCTCGTCCCAAATTCTCTTGCTTGTTCTGAAATTCACTGCATGATTCATGCACCTGCAAGAGAGGCATATTTTCTCGCTACACCTGCAGGAGAAGTTGCGAGGTGAATTTTCGAGTTTTTGCAGGTGGAGGGGGAAATTCTGCTTCTCTTGCAGCTGCAACAAACAGAAAATCGCTTGTCCGTTTCTATCTACACGATTTCTGCACCTCCAACAAAATTGAAATCCGGAATTATGCCACCCCGGGGAACCGCACAAAGTTGCAAACTCACATTTTGGTTTCCGAACACCGAAATACCATTTGCAACATTATTGGAAAAAAATCTGTCACTTGCAACTTTGTTGCGGTTTCGCGAGGCGCTTAATTTCGGTTTATAAATTTGTGCGTCGTTGTGCCTCCCCGGAGAACCGCACAAAGTTGCAAACTCACATTTTGGTTTCCGAACACCGAAATACAATTTGCAACATTATTGAAAAAAAATCTGTCACTTGCAACTTTGTTGCGTTTTCGGGGGACGCTTAATTTCGGTTTATAAATTTGTGTCAATACACAACAATTGTGTTGGTGTGCTGTGTTTTGTGCGTCATTTGTTGTGTGTTGTATGCTGGTGTGACGTGTTGAGTGGCAAAACATGTAAAGTGTGAAGTGTGAAGGGTGCAATGTGCTTCCAAAGCCATAAATATTTCTACCACCATAATTAGGCACCTCGCGAAAGCGCACAAAGTTGCAAACAGGGGGAAAGTTCCCAAACACTGAATACTTGTCACTTGCAACTTTATTTCGCTTTTGTGAGAAGCTACACCTACCATATAACTACTTACCATATTGCGCCGCATCGTAAGACAGTTTTGTCAGAGTTGTCAAACAATGCATGAGTTGTGCTAAAGCTAAAGTATGAAGTATAGCATATGCTGCGCGAAGAGTAGTGTGCGAAATGTAACGTGCAACATTGCGAAGTGTGTCTTTTAACCTGTGATATCGATCAGGCATAGCGTAGGAAAGGCGTTGAAGCACCTAAAAGGGGTGTGTCAAGAATAATTGTAACAAACTGCCTTACACTGTCTCATCTTAGCAAGAATTTATCGTAGCATAGGGTACATTAAGGAATACATTCTTCCTACGAATTTTACGATGAAGGATCCAATTGTTCATTATTACCTTAACCAATCTCGATCGCGCGTGATTGTGGTAAAATTGCAGGCAGTGTTTCCAAGATTGGAAGGCTGGTTCACACAGAGTACGCTAGAAGAAACTATACATCACGAACTGCAGGAAAGGAATCGTGGGAATGCAGAATGTCCCCCATGCCCATTAATTCTCCCCTGGTTCCCCGATCTCAACACCACGTTCCCCTGAAAATTCTCAATCCGCCTACTAATAGTTCCACGATCTAAACTCCCAGGACGTTAATACGCGCGTCGAATGTCCGCACAGTTGTATTAGACGTGCCAGAATGGATAAACGAGTGGAACGACTGTAAAATCAGTCTAGCCTGGACGGACGTCTCTAGTTTCTTCATTACTATTCTGGTCTGCTACGAAGCCACGATAGTGCGAACGATTCCGCGAGACGTGCTCCTCCCGCGGTGTATTTTCATTCGAGTTCTTCAGAGCGCCGGCAGAAAGTAACGATGGAAGAATGAAGACGGGGGAGGAGAAAATGGCCAACCCTTCGCGAAGGGCGCTTTGGATTCCCCGCCAGACTGCGAGATATCTCTCTGCCGCGAGAAAAGATACGCTCTTTTCATCCTCACCCCCTTTCTCCCCTTAACCCCAGTCAAATCCAGTTTGTGGATCGCGCGGAATGAGAATGAACACAGTACCTAGTTCCCCACCGCGTGTTCAACCTTAGCAGCGTTCGCTTTCCCACTCGAGCGTTCATAAATTTTCATAAATATTCCCCGCCGCCTATTGTCCTTCCCCGTGATTTTCCCGCCTCCACTGACCTTCGGACACTTTTCAAACCAGGGGACTCCGAGGAATCTCGCGAAAACCATTAGCCGCCCGCACAAAGTACATACCGAGCGCGGCGAATCTGTGGTGGACTGTGGAGTAAGGGAATGCTGGCCTAAGTCGTGCCCTTTAATTAAACAATGGTCCCACGGAGCAGCCTCGCAGGTAAGGGGCGATCGTAATTAATGAGGAGACTCTGAAGGGACCGTATTCCCGTGGGTGCGGCGTAATCGAATCACGTCTTGGCGCGCTTTAAAAATTCAGGCCCTCTGGAACGTCTCTCCCTTTCCCACCCTCCCCCCTCTCGCTACCCCTTGCAAGCTTCCCCCGAGTTCCCTAAGCGTTCTCCGAACCCCGCGATATCCTAGAACGAGAATAACGCGCGCCGCGACTCGCCTCGCCAGGAACATCTGAACCCACCCCGCGACAGTTCCTTGCAGCCTGCTTTCTGGGATACCGAGAAGCATAAAGCACGAGGGAACAAGCGTGTCGTCACCAAATAAAGACAAATGGCACCGGTTTTACTATTTTCCTCGTCGTCAGCGCGTTACTTCCGGCGTAGCTATCGCTTTTATTGCGGGGCCATCATTACCGGAGTCCTTTACGAGGCACGCGGACGTAAAATAACGCGGAAGGGGAAGGGAGGTAAACACAGCGTGTTTCGATGAAGAAGAAAGGGTCCCCGGAATGCGTGCGTTCCGGAAACCTATCGATCTCTGCGGACTTGCCCCGAAAATCCTGTCTTTCGAATTTCTCGCAGCTGGCCATTGTTTACTCTGCCTCTCGCTTCGTCCGTCTCTATCCTCCTTTTCCTTTTCATCCCCCCTTTTTTTTACACGCGGACTGACCAGCGATTCAACGCATCGTTGAAACGGTCACACTCGATTCACGGGCGACGGATTTTCGAGGGTAAATTGAAATTCTGCGAGCGGTGTCAGGTTTAATTCCGTCAATGGATGAACCAACGATCGAACTTGTTGGAGGAGCAATCACTGTCCTCTCCCGCCACGAGAATGCTCGCGTTCTTTCCTAAATAAGAGGGGATATCGAAATTTCTCGATTTATTGAACACTGAATATAAACCCTCGTTTCCCATCACCGCTTTAAAACAAACTCCCGTCTCTCTGGTATTCTATCCTAGTTACACCCCATTTTATTAGAATCAATTCCACGTGCCCCGAGCCAAGGAAGCAGAAACCAGAATCGATTGAACGCCGTGTACAGTGCGCCCGGATAGACGCGGAGTTCCGTGAGAGAAGGGTGAAATAAAAGACGAGTCAAGGGATTTTCGATTCCGCATCTGTTATGCCGTTTGCATCGGGAGGGAACGGAAGCGCGGAGCGTTATCTTCGAGCCTTAACTCACCTCCCCGAAATTGATTCTCCGCAAAGGGTCGCAAGGTCGCTTCCAAATGTCCAAGGAACCGGAGAGCTTCTCTCTGCATTTCCCGGCAAATTTCCGCGGAGCTTGAGAAGACGGAGGAACAGGGACTGTGGGGCGGAGGGAGGAAGACAGAAATGGTATCGAGGCAAAGGGATTAGGATTCTCGTCATTCGTATCGAATCGACGTCCTTCGGCGCCGGTGTCGTTCCGAGGAATTCCCGAAAGAAGTGCAAGTGCAGTTCCTCGCAGTTCCGCCGATATTCCGCAGCGCTTTCTCGCAAGGGAAACAAATTCCTTCGAGTCGCGAAACGCATGACTCGATTCAAGGAAATAACCTTTGTCTTCGGTAGGTGCACGGTGTTTTTTCTTTGCTAAGCAGCGACATGGAAGAGCCGAGGGATTAGAAAGGCGAACGCTTGGATGCGACACGACGGGGGCGGTCTGCAAACTTTCGGAGCGAGTGTCACGGGATGAGATTTTAATTCAACTTCGATCGTTAATCGCGCCACGCTGGAAACGGAATTAATTAAAGCTGCTTAACGGCCTGGCCCGGGCAATTATTGGATTTACTGTGCTATCGCTAGCAGGGGTTAAGCTGATGCGCCGATGAATCTCGCGCCGGTTTCCCAAGCAGCCGCTGAATGCTCCGATAAAACGCGTTTCTGTCGGTCGACCTTTGCGATTCCAGGGATCGATCGTTGCTTAAGCGTCTGATGAAACACAAATTTGGAATCTACTCGTGGGAACGGTGTCGATTCTTCACGGAGATAAGTTTGATTTACGTTCGGAGTAATATTCTTTAAAAGATAGCTTCGATAATTATTACCCCGACGAGGTCTCGGAGGAGATGAAATTTAATCGAGCTAACTTCCCCGATGGATTTCTATTCCGAGAAGAAGCCACGTCGAAGACACAGGTTTCCCACGAAAAATTGCGAACATCCCGCTTATAACTTTCCAGAAACTTGCCTCGCAAGTTTCTCTGTTTCCTTACGACTTCCCCCGCTCGATTTCACCGCTCGAGCACCACCTCCCTTGCCTGCGCGCTTTAGTTTATGCGAGCGTACACAGAACGAGCCGGGATCCTGCGGCGGTGGACTGAAAATTTTTAAAATCAATACCGCAGAGACCGCGTGGCACCGGGAAGCGTGGCGGCGTTAATTAAGACAGCTGGTCGATCGCGTCGTGTGCTTTCCGATTTCCATAATCACGCACGGGGTTGCATGCAGATTCTCCGGCGCGACATCAGCGCCGTTCGGAAATACGACGTGGGTAAAAAAAAAGGCGCGGTAATTCGTGTCTAGGGACAGTGGCGAATATTTCGCCGCGGCCGTAATTTCGAATCGCGAACGTTTGTCGAGCGCAAACACGACACGGGCCGCGAGCTCCGCTGCTCATTATCGCGTCGCCATAAAGTGGACGCGTGCACGGAGGAGGGCCACTCGCGGGTAGTTCGTTGAACAGTGATTTGAACTCGGGATCGATATATTCCGTAGCGTTAAGTGCCGTGGATCCCGACATGCTTCGGCCGTTCTGCTTGGTGGTAGCGATCTCATGCTCCCTCCTTTGGACCAACGAAAGCTTTCTCCTGTACCCGCCGAAAACTATGTTCCAGGTATCTATTAACCGGCTAATTCTTTCAACACCTTCTCACCAGCTCCCGCGGGCTTTCCGCCGTTCCGGCGAACGGTCGAGGATAGACGGGAACTTAAACTTATTAATCCCGCTGCCGGGATAACGAGCTCTCCTTCGCGAGTCTCCTTGCAATTAGATCGCCTCTCTATTTGCATTGAATTCGTAATGTTTCCCGCCTAAGATGGAGGAAGCGAGGAACGTGTCTTCTTGTTCGACGATGCTGTGACGCGACGGCCGAGAAACGGCTGATTCGTTCTTAATAAGAGGTCTTCATAAAACGGCTGAATAAGCAATCACGAAAATGAAGCTTAAAGGAGTAGCATTTGGGGCTCGGAGTGGGAAGTAGGCTGACTTAAATAAACGTACTGAAAGTCAACTGCCACAGATTTTAATTATTTTTTGTAATCAAATTTGTAGGGTAAATCCGGGAGACGCGGCTGGGTTGGAGAGTTGGTCGAAACAGTTGATTCTTAGAGAATTAATTGGTCAGAACCTTAACACACTTTTACATATACACAGATGTAGAGTCTGAATATAACCACTCGACCAACTCTCCAGCCCGACCGCGTGTCCCGGATTTACTCTGAATATTCCTAAAATATGGATAAATATATGAACCAATTACATTCATTATAAAGTTTAAATTGATATTTATAAATAAATCGATCATGTTTTCTAAATCGTACCACTACAATTTTACCAGTAGGACTTGACAACTATGTTATATACCTTATGTACATATATCATATAAATAGGTTATTGCAACCTGTTATGATCAATATATATACTTTATGTTGAATATTTTCTTTTCTATTTGTTATTTATACTATTTTTAGCTAAGGTACGAGATTTAGGAGACCGGTTGTCTAAATCGTACATTTTACAATATTTGACAAAAAGATTAATAACAAATTAATTTGTTCTGAACAAAAGGTTAAGCATATAATAGTAAGTGCCTAAAAGATCAAGCTACAATATCCAATAGTCATTTGCGTTGAAATTACTACCAAATATGAAATATAACGTAAATTGTCGTAAGAGGTTATGCCTACCTGCAATGTCTGAAAACGCAAGAATTTTCGGGACTTTTTTAAACAAACTTTTATGTATTCGAAAGTGTACATCTTATACTACTTGTAGTAATTATTCTGCGGTGAATTTTTTTGCGGTGAGCACTCTAACTTCGACCTGATTCATCTGAAATGAAAAATTCCACGGAATTTAGTTAGTATATTAAATTATCTTGTCCTTAATCGTTCATTATCCCGGAAAATTAATTTGCTACAAACTGGCGGCTGTTCAAATTAAAATATCGATTTTCGCCGCAAAAATCGCTCATTTTTCATCTGTAAAATAAAAGCTACGCAACGGAAATTAAAAAGCCACGATTAAGGACCAGATAATTTAATATACTAACTAAATTCCGTGGAATTTTTATTTCAGATGAATCAGGTCAAAGTTAGAGTGCTCACCGCAAAAAAAAATCGCTGCCGGAAGATCACTGACATTTTTTTTATTTATTTATATTTTTCATTGGAATAATTACTACAAGTAGTTCAAGATGTACACTTTCGACTACATAAAAGTTTCTTTAAAAAAGTCTTCAAGTTTTTCCCTCAAAAAATCCCGAAAGTACTTGCGTTTTCAGATATTGCAGGTAGGCATAACCCCTTAAGTGGTGCGATATAGGCAACTCTCCCCTATTTGCAAAAATTCCTCCTTCTTTCGTTTAACGAGCCTTCTTCTATCCCACCCCTTAATCGTGTTATTATAATTGCTCCCTTTCCACTTACAATATACCATCGTCGCACAAAGCGAATCACCCCCACAGTGGCTTCCACTAACACCAAACTATATTCCACGGTTTAAAGCTGAGCCTCGATTTTCCTCGACACGCATCGAACTTCCAGGACAAGTTCGGTTTCGGTAACCAAGACAGCCAGCCCCGGTTCCCCTGCGCGATTCTTTCCCAGCGCGGCTCTGAAAGTTGTTTCTCGAACGGAGGAGTCCCTCTCACCCACGTCTCGCTGTTCCGTTTTCCAGGTTACGGTCGGCGTCTCGGTGCCGATTTCCATGAGCAAAAGGGGCAGCCTCGTGTTCTCGTCCGCATTCCAATTCAATTATAAAGTTCCCTCGAACTTGTCGGAGCTCGAGCCTACAATAATACCCGCCCGGCAGATGAGGGATCTGAATCTTCGGGACACTTACGCGATCATCGAAAGTTTGTTGAACCGGTGAGTCTCCGGGACGCGAACCTCCGATCGAGCGAGTAAGCATTTCCATCTCGGGAAAGCGAGCGTCTAACAGCCGGCGATTTTTACGCGCCAGGGTATTGCGTTGAGTGTTCATCGGCTTAAAGGTTCCTAGCAGCGATTTAACGAGATCAAACGCTACCAATTCCCAGAACGATCGCTCCGAGGAGCAACAAAGGACATTCTCAGCGTCTGAACCGAGCGCGCCTCGCGAAGATGAAAGGGTTCGCGGGCCGTGGCAAAGGCGTGAACTTGAATGTAAATTAATTTGAACATAAGGCAATTACAATGCCGTCGGGGCGCGGGGAGGGCAAAGCGGGTGGAACAATTGCTCGCTGGAAAGTTGAGAAAGTTAATGAAACGTCGGGGATGACTCGGGGCGCGACGGGAAGAAGGTGACGCCGCACGAAACGTGTCGTTACCACGTGGGATCGAAAACTCCTACAAACTAGCTCCTTGGAAGCTCGTACAGTAAACGCTTCCATTCCACGTAAACGTCGGAGTAATTAAGTTTTCGATTCTCTAGTCGGTGGCGAGTTTAAGACTTCTCTTCTACCGTTTTATAAAACCGATATCCTTTCGCGGCTGCACGGTTTCCCGAGGAGACGGCCGGCGCGCGACTTCCTTTAATAAAATTACTTGCTGGCCGTGTTTGAAGTGAAGGGGGCGAAGGGGAGGAAGGGCGACGAGGCAGAAGAAGGGAAAGGAGGAGAAATAAATACACACAGCTAGGGCGCGAAAGAACTACGGTTGGAAATTAAAATTGAACGTTCCGTGTGCAGGCATGGCTGGCGGGACGGCAGGGAATGCCTTTTAAGGACCATTTGCGAGCTCGCGGAGACCCCATTTGGCAGAACACGCCAAGACGTCTTCGAGGAGGTGATCCACTTAATTTTAACGTAAGTTCGTTGGGACGAATCGCGGCCAGCCGACTCGCGCGCGCACTTCCCCCAAACGAAATTCATTTCTTGGGGAGCTTCCGGTTAATGAATTCCCTTGGAGGCCCTTAATGGCTGTCCTGCTCGCTAACGATACAAAGTGGGACAGCGGCGCGGCGTAACGAGTAGTAAGTAGTCTAGGAAAATTTACCGAATCGATGCTGTACGGGCGGAGACTCGTCCGGGGATGTTAAAGGGAGTCATTAGAAACACCTGGCGCCGGGTGAGTGTAAAAGGCATCGCTACTTCCCACGGTGTAATTTCTATCCGCGATTCGGCCGCGGTGATAGTTGAGGAAAGCCTCCTAGCAGGACCAACCGAGTATCTGACCAGTAATGGATCAATGGACTCAAGTATTCCACGGGGAGCTGGCCGGTGGTTGCAAACTCTAGGCACAGATTCGCTATGCGAAACGAAATTGCGACTGTGCCAGAGGCACCGCTCTAATTGCAGCAAAGTTAGGCGCGCGTGTTAAGCTCCGAATGGAAGGTGTTTCCGCGCAGGTTTTCGCTTTGTGGCTGCTCGTTACGGTGCACACAGGCGATCCTGGAATTTCTATCGACGTAATCCGGCCTATCCCGCGTTTTCAAAGTCGATAACACCGTTGATATTCGCTTGTTTAGCATTCGCGCGGTTCCGGCCGGTTTTAACCGATTATATTTGAGATTTGGGAATTGCTCGACCAGGCCGACGGAGGACTTGCCAGGGACAGCCAATTCCAGTCACCGGAGCGTCGACGAATTGTATCAGGAAGCGGAACGATTGGGACGATCTGGGGCCGACTGCGTCTTGGCGTACTCCGATTGCATCGAGTCACCCTTGGAATCATTCACGGAGATCGCGTTCCCTTAGGGGATGCTGGCTTTAAACGTCTACTAGCTTTTTCCTCGCGAGTATTCCGCTGGAATAGCCGGGGCCGCTGCCACTTAGCTCTTCGAATATCCGACACCTACCGGTCTAATGAATCCTGAATTCGAACTCTGCTCGAGCGCAGGTGCTTTGCTTGGTTGCTGGGTCGAGGGGATGCACGATACACGGGCTTCGTCGTAAAGGAATTTATTATGGAAGAGGCTAACATGGGAGCGGACAGAAAGAAGGAAAGGCGCTAAGTAAATTCCCTTGTAGGAGCTCGCAGGATTCTCCGCAGGGCTCTCCACGTCGCTACCGCGTTTTTTCTACAAATATCTCGCAATAAAGAGAAATTTTGTAATTAAATTGGTATGCTACTCTTAGCTACACTGCCGTTAAAAGTATTCTAAAGGAATTTTTTAAGGGGGTATCGATCGCTCTTTGGAGTAACAGCGGAGGAACAGTGATCGAAACGGTATTCCAGGCAGCCGCTCGGGATCGACACGGCCAATTCACGTTGCAAGGGGTAGGACGATAACGTTTCGCTCGGCATCCATTTCAATTGATCGATAAGACCGGCCTGCTTTTGTGATGGCTTTCAGAGAGAGCAACCATAAGTCGGCTCGATTTTAGACGGCGATCGAAGCGCCGTGTCTCGTCCGCAAAAGTGGAACGAGAAATGGGAAAAGTCCTAAGTAAATTTCGCTGTCGGGACTCGGCCCGGAATGGCTGGAAATGCGGCGCGGGAGCGCCGATCTTTTTCTCTCGCGCCAGCATTCCAGTTTGTCGTGATTTCCAATCGCTCCCCCTCCATGTTTGCCTCCCCGCCCTCGACGCTTGTCCTTCGACGTTCCAACATGTAGAAATGTCGATCAGAAATCGAGGTCGATACGTCAGCTTCTCTGCCTTGAAGGAGGAATCATATTTTTTCGGGCTAGAAGCATAGCAGAATTTGAGAATTTTTTTTCAAGGATCTAGCGATTCGATTCGTCTGAAATTTGGATTGTGTGTTTATGCGTCTTTGACGAAGTTGCAGTTCTTTTTTTATTAAGTTTTTATAATAAATATAGGAGTTATGCATGATCGGCCAAAGTTCAGATGAATCGAATCGGTAATTTCTTCAAAATAAATTCCCAAATTTTGAGAACGTTTCCATTGTTTTGTATCATTAAGATTTGGAATTATAATTGTAATACTTAATAAGTTTATTTTTATTAACGTGTTCCTTTCATGACTTATACTGTCTCATTTAAAACCACCTAGTCGTAAAAGAGACATTTCTCACTTTTTTGAAAATCGAAGATTTTGTTATTTTTTATTACAATCGATGAGTTTGCAATATAGTTTTATTGAAGGGAAATAAACACGCTTTCTTGTGATGTAGTTGTTTTTTAAATACCTATAACGACGTTGTCAGAAATGGACGCTAAACAAAAGTAGGGCTGGGACTATTTGTCGAATTTTTCGGTATTCGAATATTCGAATGCTTCAGTTGCTCAATTATTTGTCGAATATAATTCGAATATCCAAGTATTCGAATACTATTCGAATATTTGAGTATTCGAATACTGATGTATTCGAATAGTATGGTGTGAATTATAAATCAAGTTCTTTTGGTTCATTTATCAGTTGAAATCTTGTAAGCTAATTTTGACCCACTTCACACCATACTATTCGAATACATCAGTATTCGAATATATCGGTATTCGAATAGTATTCGAATAGTATTCGAATAATAACATTCGAATACTCAAATATTCGAAGTTTATTCGCAGCATTCGAATACTTGTAAAATATTCGAATATTAAATTATTCGAATAATCCCAGCCCTAAACAAAAATGTCCCTTTTATAGCACCTCTCCCCTACTGTTTGTTTACGTATCTCTGTTCCTTTGTCGTCCCGGAAGCAGCGAGTCCCAACTCGCGATTTTCGTGCTCGCGAGACGTGCCCCGCGCCGCCGTTTATTTAGAAATTGTCCCCAGTCACCTAGCTGGACGGCTGCTCGCGACAACTTCCTCGTAACTGTAGTTATGAGGACAGCTCTAACGAACGCTGGAAACGGGACCAGCTCGAGGTCCAGCCGAAAAATAGTCGTCCTTGTTGTCCCTGCTCGTTATCGACGACGGAACGTGTCGTTTAAGTACTCCCCTGGTCACCGAAGAAGGAACGGACGATTCGGTACAGTCAGCCGCAGAAGCTTCGGGGAGCAACTGTGGCTCGAGGTGACAGATGACACGTTAATTTCACCGAGGAACTGCGAGTTCCCACTGCGAGGCTATTCAACACACTCGGAATCGCGAGTTTCGCGCCGGTCGCGTGCGTTCCTGCTGGAGAAAACTGGGCAAAATCAGCTTGGAGATTTCGAGAGGACCTTCTTCCTAATTTAGGGTGAGTAACGCGTGGTCTTCAAATGGAACCACCGGTTCTGGACTCTCGCAGTTTGTCTGATTTAACTCTGCACTACTGGAATTGATTCCACTTCAAGCTTTAAAGTTTTAAGTTACAAGCAATTAATAACGCTGCTGTTCATTTAGATGAAAGTGGACTGGGCGACGCTGCTGATCTTCCTCTCCGCAACGGCTCGGATTCGGGGAGATGGGAGCGAGGGATCCCGCGAGAAAAGGCAGATACTATACCCCCCGCCTCTCGTTTACCCTTTCGGCGGCACTTTCAAGGTATTTACTTGCTTCTGTGGGAAAAGAATCAGCACAGTTTGCGATCTTTTGGTCTCCGAGGAAGACTGCTCCGCGACGAATTTGGTCGGGGCGGATAAAAAGGGAATCAGTGGGGGTAATAATAATTAACTCGAGAGCCTTATCTCTATCCTCTCCCCTCGAATTTTCTAATTAAATCGAGGGGAGCTGTTCGCGTGGTCTTCGCTTCTCCTCGGCCGAGCAACTGCCTCGACGGGCTGTTTAACTTGGCTGTCTTCGCTGGCTTCGGTTTCCTCGATTACCCGTCGTCCCTTCCTCCGCAAGGCGTGCAGGTTTTAGGACTTTTAGGGGATTACAAGGGAGACAGCAACTACATCGAATCGATGCTGTCGTTTTTCCAACGTGCTGGAGGAGGCTTAGCGACGTGGATGATCGAAGGTCAGCTCGCTCGAGGAGCGCAAACTACTTTTGACAAAGCAGCTAAAGGAGCGACAGTCCGCGAAGGAGGAAGAAAGTTTAAGGACCCCCGTCGGTTGAGGGATAGAAACGCGTGGCGCGTCGCGGCAATCCGTCGAGTGGCAAAGGGGCGGAAAATCGGCGACGTCTGATTACCGTCACGGCGATGGCAAATATTTGGCAGCTCGCTTAGAGAACGACAGGGTAGGCTGGCGTGAAATAAAATTCCCGTTTCTGGGTCAGCGTGTATCTAAACACGCGGAGCTGCACTGCGTCAAAAGCGCAGCTTCAAAGTGAGAAGAAAAAGGAAAACAGCGAGGGGACCTGCAGAGCGGAGGCAACTGTGCATCACTTCCCACGAATGCGTCTTGAAAGCTGGTATCTTATCGGAAGGATAATTAAAAGTTTCAGCGCTTGCCGAGTCGCTTCTGCCCAATGAATATTGAACGAACTCGTAGAAACTGGCCTAAACTGTGCCTAGCTCCTGGAGGGCTGCGCTCTAGACTGCCCAGCAGAGGATTCTACTAACGTTAAAAGTCCCTCGAGAATACTGGCAGGCGTGAACAAACGAGTTACACGTACACAGGTTTATAACCGCGATTGCTCGCGAAAAAGTCGACCGAGGAGCGAAATTTTCGGAGACGTCCGCGCTGTGGAATTCGCGATACAAGCCGGTGGGGCATGGCGGAGAGGCAAATGAAGAGCGGAGGGGGCGGGGCTGGCAGAAAGAAAGAAAGTTCAGCGACGCCGTAATATCTTGGAAACGAATGGGGGTTAAGCGGTATTCCAAAAGTTGATATACGAGGACCGCGTTCGCCGGGGCGAAATTTCCCACGAATGGCAAAAAAGGCCACGGCCCCGCTGTAATTCTGCTTCCCTTCTTGCTCCCTCCTTTTGTCGGACTTTATTCCACCCCTCCCCGACGCTTGAATTCCGTATCGCCAGCTCGAAACGCGAGCCCCGTCCGCGTTCCTCGCGCTTCGTATATCCTTCCTGCTTCTTGCGAGCCGAGGTGTCGAGATTCTTCGTCCTTCCCTTTGGATTCTGTCCTGCTAGAGGCACGAAACGTAGCGGAGGCGGTTCATCCATCTCGACGGAGAATTCGGAGCCGTGGAGCTCGCGCTGGCAATATAAAACAAGATTTATTTCGCGCAGCGTTTGAGAATACAATCGATAGTCGATAGCCTTTGAATCGACCTCTGGAAGCTTCCTATTTGGAGTTTATATCGATCTAATATCGCGTAGGAAAGAATTAGTGGCGTCCGAGGTGGAGCAACCAAGTGTCTGACTAATGACCGGTCTCTACTACTTACTCGCTCGCGTCTGACTTGCTAGTACCTATTCCCCTGGCAATCGTTCCACTGACAGAGCAGGCGGGCTTCCTTCCTTTTTAAGCGAATCCTAGTCGTTTGTTTCTCGCTGAGAAGAAATGCCATTCAAATTTCACGAGTCGAACACACTGACTTTCCCCCAGAGGGATACAAGTACCACGCAGATTCCAGGATAAATACGTTTCTTTTCTCCGCGAGCGGCAACACGGCGATTCTTGGTGTTCGTTTGATTCCATTTCCCTAGACATTTCATTTCATTACGTCCGGCACATTTATCTTCTCTTCAGCGGCGGTTCAAAGGCGCAGGAAAAAGGAAGAACTCCATCCAGTTCCTTTTACCACTTCCTCCTCCCCTCAACCGCCCCTCGAATTCTTTACACTTGCTAAAGTTTCCCTTAACAATCCCCGCGAAGTTCCGCAGCTACCGAACTCCCTCCCCGCGGATCTCTTTTCTGGCAATTACTTTTGCAACGCGGAGCGCTGCCAATAGCAGGCCACCTCTCGCCCGGGTAATCCCTTAATCACTCTGAATTATCGACTCGTCCGTATTTCAGGAATCAGGGAAGATATGGCTGGCCTTAAACTCTCGCGTTATTGTACACGAAGGACAATGATCATCGAAGCTGCGATCCGGGAACGCGAAACGGGGAGACGGAATTCCCGTTCGTTAACTTCCCCGCGATCTTCTCTGGCCGCGAGAGGGCAACTTTAATGGAATCTTTCGCCGCCTTTTTACCCGGCCTACGGGCTTTGAGGACGATTTCTCAGCCCCCTAATTGCTCTCGGCCGCGCTTGATGACCGAGTTCCGCTCGGGTTTACATTGTTTTTGCAAGTCTTACCGGCGTCGCGGAACGCGAAACAAAATGGAACGGCCGCGGAGCGCCTTTGAAACGTTCCTCGTTGACACCTGCTCGCGACGTTTTCCTCCGCGTTTCATCTCGAAACACTAGCCCCGTGAAGTCCTCTTCTTCGCATTGTTTAGCGTTCCTCGGCGTCTGAAGACGGTTTTCTTCCGCGACACTGTGCACGCGTTCGTCGAGACCGCCCGCCCCGTTTTGTTATTAACCTTCCCCTAATGGTGTCTTCAATTCGTTTACCTCGCGCCGTGGGTGCCCTTTCATCGGCGAGCACGGCTCTGCGCTGGATATATACTACCCTTTGCGGCTCGGTTTCCTCTCACGCCTCGGATGCCAGCGGGAACGAAAACGTCCTCCCGCAACTTTTCGCTGATCCGTTCTCCCTTGGCCCAGCAACTAGCCGGATTACGCGGGCTTATTGTTCTCTCGACTCTTCCGCGCGCTTATGTACTTTCCAGGGTGAATCTTTTTTCGGCCCGCGAGCCCCTCTCAACCGACCAGCGGAGGCCTCCGTCGCGGACAAATTGCACCATCGCGTATGACAATGAACGGGGGGCTGAAAAGTGGCGGAGACGAATGCGAAACTCGCTCTTCTTTATTTCTTTCTTCCTCTTCTATCGATCCTACAACACGCTTCTCCCATCAAGATTCGCAAGAACCAGCGATGGGTGTTGTCTTTCGTGGATGATTTCTGGAGACAGAAGGTTTATATGGGATGTTGAGGCTTGGATTTATCTATTGACTAGGAGACTAGGATTATTTTCTTCTCTGGGACCTTTTCTCTTTGAAATTCACAGTTTTCGGACGCGAGTTCCTATCTTCCCAGTTTGACGGGGGTTGTGGTAGGTAGGATGGTAGGTAGGATCGAAAGAAGGGAAAGGATGTTGCGTTTGGTCCCAGGACTGCTAGCTGACTCATCGGTAAGGCTTTCCTAGCAGGCTCTGCCTTAGTTTTTTTTTTTTTATATACAGTTTTCTTAGTAGAGGGGAGGTTTTACGCCCCTCTGTGAAAAGTCATCCAGAGTTGAAGCCCTGATACCGGTCGTCGCTTGTAAAGTTGGCGCTACCGACTGGTAATGAGAGTGTTTCACTCTTGGAATTGTAATGCGGGGAAAATTTGCAAAAAATCGCTAATGACACTGGGATGTCAGGAGATAGGTCGCGACGGGTATATTTATATACGAATGAGTAAATGAGGGAGAACTTGTGAGAGAGCGGAACGGTGGAGAGGCCATCTGGTGGAGGAGTCGGAGGTGCTCCGACCAGTACTTCTATAGGGTAAGTCCGGGTGAGACGGTCATAGTTTCGTTTAGAGTCTGTTACTATTACAGTCAACCTACTTGAAATAAAGCAACGAAAATGATGTGGTACAAAACTTCAATCCTTTGTCTACATGTGCGTTAATATCAATAAACGAAAAAGTATTATTTAATATACAAATTTTACAAATGAAACAAAACTCCCTTAATCTCCGGGAAAGATGGTCATATGTACCTTTCAGGCTAACGAGTTGTGGTCCTTAACTAGTTATTTCAGATTCTTTCTAGTTTTCGTCCAACTTCGTTTTTCCCGCTCAAAACTTCTTTGGGCTCTTGCTGTGAGTCTTCTAATCCGCATGTATGACACACAGTGTCAAACTCTGTGCAATTTTCATGGGCCCAATAACCACATGACTTACATCTTAGCCAATCTTGTTTTTTTTTTTTGGTTTCGAAATAATTTTCTCCGAGTTTCACCAAAATATCTAAAATTACATCAAATACAGCTACGGCCAACTCTCCTCGACAACAATTTTCCATCTTTCTCTTAAAGCCCTGGTAAATTAGCCATTCCCCATTCGCTTAAACTAACAAACGCAACCCCGAATACTTTAAGCTTAAAAACACTGTAAACAATCCACTATCTCAACACACATCTTGAGAATTAAAAATATTCAGCATAAATAACACAAACAAGATGACCAAAATATCGATCAAACATTTTAAAGCACTAGCTTAAATTTCACAGTGGATTTACAAACCTTTAAAAACGTTCTATCCCAACACTTTGAACTAAAAATGTTACTTTTCTATGACACTTTGTACCCACGTTGAGGCAACCCACAATCAAGTCCCCGCGTCATGTCTATTTTTTGCCATAATTATGACTTCATGCTGTTACGCCTTGGATTAATGAGCCTGGATCAACGCCGTGTCGTTGCCGACCTCCTATTCTTATATAAAATTATTAACCATCTTATCTCATGTCCTCAAATCCTTCAAAAACTTACCTTTTATGCACCTGTGCGCTGCCTTAGAAATCATACTCTCTTCCTTCCGGAGTCACATCGTACACTCTACGGCTATTACAATAGTCTTAATCGACTTTTGATAACTGCGAATCGCTATTGTAATTCTGTTGACTTCTTCAATAATTCCTATGATTCCTTCAATCACTCTGCTCTAATCGCTGTTCGTATCTCCTTTTCCCCCTAACTTTTAATATTATGTTTTCTTGTGTTATTATATTATTATTATGATTCTTTTATATCTACTTTTGTCACTATCATTAATGGTTCTTTTGCGTTTGCTTCTTGCCTTTGTTTCTTTTAATTACTTCTATTTGTACTTCCTATTTATATAATATTCTCTCTATGCTTGTGCGACTGTGGCTTGTACTTTTTATAACAAAGGGTTTATCCCGTTGAAATATATATATATTATTATATATATTATCAAGCGTTCCCTTCTAAAAAACACTGTCACTGCCCATCTCTCCCGTACGACCATTTCACCCTAACTTACCCTATAAGTAAAACCATAATTGTCTTCGTCCCAAGTCTGTCGAATCGAGTAGATATCTATGCATACTCAACACTCGTTGTGTTTCTGTGAAGCTGCTCGTGGGCCTCGCAGTACCAATACAGCTCTCGGGCAGGATTCTGGTCTACGGCCAAAACATGCAGTTCCAGTACACCTTACCAGACAACGCGACGTTCTTCACAAACTTCTTCAAGGACTCGTCGCGACGCCGGCGCAGGAGCACCGGCTGGAACGAAAGGACCCCTGTGTACGACATCATCCAAGGAGAACTCGACAGGTGAGAGAGCTCTCGTCGTTTCGGCTTCGCAAAGCCTTGACTTTTGGCGTTTGAAAATTTCCGCGTCGCTTAATAATTCACTGCGGCGTTTCGAGTATGTAATCGGGAATAATTGATAATGTTGCAACGCTCGGAATTTATAGCCAGTAAATAATGCGGAATTTTCCGCCCTCGAAATTCGTGTACAGTGATAATACACGTATCTGTGCACCTGCAGGTAAATTATTTGCACGCATTATGATCCGCAGTGATGAATATTTCGCAACGGATAATTCATGGTCGGATAATCGTCCGGGGCAATCAACGTAAAAAGCTTCTCGAGCGCTTTTTAACGCGCAGCTCCCCGCAAGGTGTGCAACGTAAACGATGCGCGCAATGCCTGTCGTTAATTTTAACGAACGCTGTGTAATGCTCGTACAATTTAGACAATGCTTACGCTGTTAATGCGTAATGCTGAAATTTAATTATGTTAACGTGTCGCTGAAATACACTCGAAGCAAACAGGTGACTGGGTTCTACGTACACCAGGGAAATTATTTTTCAGGAGGGACGTGGACGGGAAGAGCTGTTTGAAAAAGGACATTTGCGAAGCTGCCGCGGCGCCATTGAAGGACGAGGGATTAGTCGGAGAATTGTTGCACTTGCTGCTAACGTAAGGGAGCGTAGCAAGAATATTCTTAAAAAATAAAAATTCCGTTGAAAATTCGCGTCGGGTTAGAAATTGATTGCAAGCCTGTCTTTCGATTTCAGACCAGACGAAGGGGATACATGGGCGATGGATGACGAATACTTGGAGGCTTCGGCGGCTGGAAGGAGGAAGGAGAACTGCTCGATGATTTATCCCACGTGTCCCCCCGGCCTAGGCATCTTGGATCGCATATCCAGCATTTATTAATCGCGATACACCTCGTTCTATTATTAAATCTCCTCCGTTCGTTGCACACTTTATTGCTTCTGCTCTTTGCTCTCTTTTCCAACCCACTTGCGCGCCACTCACCCTCCTCTTACGTCACTCTTCCTCCGCACCAGAATAAATCTCTTTCCGTCTTGCGTTACACACCGTTACGTCCGCGTCAAGTCCTGCCTCGGTGATGCAATAAGCGAACGAGTTCGTTCGTGAGCTTTACCGTAACCTCCTTGTTAAAATAAGGACACTAGGGAAATATGTGTGCCGAGCCCTTGCGCAGCTGCAATTTCCATTGTTATATGTTACACTATTGGAGAATGGGACTACCAGAGAGTAGGATAATCTTTGTCCCGATTCCTTCCTCTTCAAAACTCCTCCATAGAAACACAAATAAGAAGGAGAAGGCTGAATCTCTGGGATTAAGTTTGTAGATACATTTCTAAGACGAGGGTAGCGCACGTCGTGTGCGCGAAATAATTTATTATTAAAGGGCAGTTTTACGGTGGTTCCGGCTGCACGGAGGCAGTTTAAAGCGGGATCTCGAAGCGACCTGGCGCGTAACGGTTTAATAGTTGAGCGAAGTCAGTTTAATCGAAGGGTAGCTAACTGCAAAAGCTGCAATTGCCGAGTGACAAGCCTGTCCCGGCTCTTGGGAGTTATTTCGTCGATTTTCCGCTGCCAATTCCGCGCGCCAAGTCACGCTAAGTGCATTTGCCAAGTTTAATCAAGCGCCTCGCTCGATAAGTGTACAGTTACGCTGCTAGGCCAGCTTACAGGCGGAAAGAATCGATTTTCAGAAATTGATATGTGTTTATATCGGCCCGGTCTCATAATCTAATACCGACAGCTATATAACCCGCAATAATCCTACTTACATCGATACCTCTGCCCCTCCCGAATCTTATTTTCCGGCGCTTAACTCGCTAACAGTGTCTACCGCGTTTGATGGAACATTAAGCCGATTCCATGGCGCGGCAGTGATCAACGGACAAATCGTTTCGACGGCACGCTGACTCCCTGACGCTTCAGACAGGGAGAATTCTGGGTCGTAAAACAGCGCGGAGAGGGAGCGGAGGATCGTTCAGTGTTCCGGACAGTTTGGTTGTTTACCCGGAGAGACACGGTGTCCGGGTGAGAAGTGCCGACACGCTCCATATTTTAGAGGAACGAGTGCTGGCAGCTCCGATGTTACTTTGCCCAAGAATATTCAGGTTACCTCCGCGTTTTAGAGCACGAAAATTCTATGATGCTTATCCCCGCAGCTGAAGCTAAACACTTTTCAACGTCTGCGTCCGTTCGGTACACTGAATCCGTGACGTCTGGCGAATGAGATTCGTAGAGCCTGCGGGAAAGTCCACTAAAAAAAATGCGGGAGAATAAGGGGCCCAGGAGAGGTTGCTAAAAATTTGCGATAGTGGGGAGTGGAGCACCGTTACCGAATGTCCCAGGCTGAACTCATTCGACCTCATCGGTACAAGACACCTCGACGCGGGCTAAAGCAGTTCGCGCGAATTGTAGCCGATAAACGGACTCGCCGATTATGCGGCTGTTGCTGTGGAGCATCTTCTGTTGGAGCTTGGCGATGACGGACGAGGCGGTGGCCGCGGACAGGGCGGTCAGGTCCCTGGCGTTCCGGAAGGGCAGCTCCTTTTTCGTGAGTATCAAAGCTCCGGCCCTTCGCTCGCCTGGGAATCGAATCTTCAATGGGTGATTCGAGGATTCGAGCGTGAATCGTTAATTGCCAGGCCAGCGCAGTGTCCTCAGTGCGATGGTCGAATCTGCAAGTGGGTCGTGCGTGGACGTGCGATTAGTTTGACGACCGCTGTATCACTTGATCACGCGATTCACCCGTGATAATTACGCTTGCACGTACCTGCGGGGTTGGATCGAATATTTCAATTTCTCTTGCGATCGATGAGGCTCGGCGTGCTTCCATAGCCATTAGACCCTTTCAAGGCTCCTTGCGCCGCACGGCTGCTAGATTCGCGAAATTAGCCAGCCGTCTGTTGTCGCCTGGTATTCAGTATATTAAGGCCTGTGTTTACGGGGCACGTCGCGTATACCGCCGCTCCGAGCGTCGGCAATTTACGGAGCACACGCACGCGGGAATATGGGGACTAATGCAAACCAATCGCTGTCCCTGTATTTTAAGGGCGCCACGCTCCTGCGTTGCGGGAAATATTTTGCCGATCGGTCAGGCGGGCAGTTAAACGAAATTCGTGTAAAGTAAATTGTGTAGCTTTTGATGTGCAGATGGCACTGTTTTAAATTATCGTTATATAGTTATTTAAAAAATGTGTCGTGATAAATTAGTCCTCGTTACTAAGTTTTTTAAGGTTGTATGTAAATTTCGTGTATTCAAATTGTTTTCTCTGTCTAATTTACTTCCCACATGATATTTAAGAGAAGTATAAGGTAAAAGACCCAATACGTGGACTATTTTATTAATACAAGAACTATTTTATTCAATTATTCAAATATTTAGTCAAATATATATATGAATATATTTTACTAAATATTTGAATAATTTAATAAAATAGTTCTTTTTGGATAAAGCGGATATTAAATGTACTAATCAGTATTTTTGCACCAGTGTCCAGCTACTGGGACGTGTCCACGTATTGGGTCTTTTACCTTATATGTCTTTTCTAATTTATACATTATCATAGACTTGACCAAAAATTGTGTCGAGCTGTATACACCTACTTTGGGGAATGCCTCTCGAGTTTCGAATCGATTCCCCCGCGGCTTCTAATCGAATGCATTATCATCGCCCGCGGTTAACCGTTCTAATAATTTCGAAGTTTCCGAGGGGAGGGCGCACCCGACGCTTTCGATTGTTTACGATTTTCGAGGGAACGGGGGATGCGGCAGCTGCGGCCCCCGCGCGGTAGGCTGCACTCCCGTCAAAAGAATTATGCGATTCCCGATGATCCAGTGCACTTAGGAGCAAGTGCATCGGGAGTATCGAGGATACTCGGCCGGTGCACGCGCGTTACCCACCCCTCCTAATGTAAGAGACAGCGGCTGAATTTCAGATCACCGACCGTAAATCGATACCGCTCCGGCTGAGCGCAATGTGCAATGCGGAACAGTAAAGCGCGAAGGAGAGCGTGCAGCGTCGCGACGCGCTCCACTCCACGGCAGAGGCACTCCTTCCCTCGTAACATCCAATATCGCGCGAAGTTAAACGAGAGATTAATTCGTTTTAAAAGTAGGATACGAGGGCGCGAGGGGAGGCGAGCAGCCACTCAGGAGCGTTGCGTCGGTACGAGCGATTCTCGATGCGATAGACACCGAAAGGGTGTTCGATACTACGCGAGTTATTTAGTAGAGTTCGGGAGCGGAAGATCTATCCCGTAGCGTCCGACGAATTTTCCCCGCTCGGAGCCTTACTTAGCACCGGGACAAAGGGAGCGCGCTCCTCGCAGCCTCGAAATCCTCCAATTACGCTGTTAATTATTCTGCACACGACCGTGAAGGATTATTCAATTTACCCGCGCATAACTGGGAAACAGCTTCGCCTTGTCCTTTGTCAAATCTGGTGATATCAATTGGACAAAGTGTCCTCTTAGAGAACAGAGCGGAATAATCGAGTTCTCTTTCCCGCGAGGCTGTGTAAAACAGGGAGAAGATCGCATGGTGAGTTTAAAGATGCTCGCGCAGATCGAATCGAAGTGTATCGCGCGGGTACGTATTTCCCATTCATCATCGTTCTTTTTCGACAGTCTAGAATGTGCCGCTACACTCATCGGAGGATTATGCAGCTCGGAAGGACGTCCGAGCGCAGTATTTTTATTATTCTCGAGCTTATGAATTGGAAATCCGTCGACAAGTTTTTGCAGCGAACCGATGTTCCTCCGTAGCCGGAAGGTATTAGCCGAAAAAAGCTCGTCGCTCGACGCACGAGCAAGGAAAGGCATTGCACGCGCTCGGTTCTATTAAATCCCTTGCTTCCTTCCATCGCTGCTGCGACGTCGCGTTCGAACCGCTGCAAAAAGAACGGCGCGGCTCCGAACGTTGATTAATCTGAAACAGGAAGACTCGATCAGAGATCAGTCTCGTTTTCGGTCCCATCTGGAGCAACGTTGCAGCCTTCACTTGCAGCTTTAAGGGGCAATGTGCACTTAGGAGGCGAAAAGTATGAGGGATTTGAAGATTTCTTTACGATAGGGGAATGTTTATATCAAAGATACATTATATACGTTAGATAGATCATATGTTTGTATATAAAATTTGAAGTTTTCATTAAAAAATTCGGGGAATAAGCTCGGTGGTAGCTGTTCACAGTGGTCGGACTTATAGAGGAGTGGAAAAACCTCGTAATTATTTTTGAATAATTTTCTGTTATGTTACTTTTTAAATGTCAAACTTACTGTAATACTAGACAAAGAATTTAATTTGATTTTTTTATATATAATATTGTATTATATATTATTTATTATATTGATGACGTTATAAACTAATATTTTAATATACGTCAATTATACGTTACTTTATGTATAACAGTTATGTTTGTTTAAAAATATTTGCAAAACCTATATGTATGAAACTATTTTATTAATGACTGTGTTTTTTTCTCTATGTGGGAGGGATGTTTTGAAATTGTGCAGGTTTGTGCAGGCCCACAATAGAAGTATCAGACACCATTATACTTTTATCTAAAATATTTTTGGATATTATCAAAAACGAAAGCCAGATACTCTAAATACTGATAAAAGTTATAGAAAAAATGCCCCCCACACCGAAAACACAGGTTTACGCAGTTCAATTTGTATCCTATTGAAATCAACGATGGTGTCATTGACTTAATTCATGTAATTTATTTCTTCAGTATGAACATAATCAAATTACAAAATTGCGATTTGTTTTTTAATTTGCAGATACTTCAAATTTTACTTGTAAGATAGTGCATTTGTAACTCAAAACTGCAAGTACATATTCTGTTCCCCAACTTTCATATTATAATTTCCTCACAAATTAATAGTATTTACAAAAATTTCTTGTTGTGTACTTAACATTCAAAAAATGACTTTATTCCTCTGTTCGAACCACTGTGGCGACGGATTGTTTGTGGTAACCATCGTATCCTCGCGTTTTTCATTTAAAACAAAAAAGGAAAAATTATTCTTAAAGTAAAGAAAAAAGCTAGTACTTGGCGTAGCCGATTTGAGTTTTCCAATTTCCGAAAACGACGGGCATTTGAACATAGAAGTCGACTTATTACTGAGAATATGAAAAGTCTTAAAGTAGACTTCTACGATTCTACGAAAACAGACACCACGCAGCGTCTTCCCCGAATATTTTAATGAAAATTTCACATTTTATAGACATTTTATTGACCTTTCTACCGTATACAATGTTTCTTTGATAAAAATGCTTCTCCACCTAAAAAAAATTCTTCAAATCCTTCCTACTTTTCCGCCTGCTAGGCGTACGTAACCCCTTAAAGCAACCCCCGCGCGATATACAGTTTTACAGAGGCTTTAAAAAGCCTTGTTTTGACCGCTCCACGCGTCCGAGCGGAGGCAGGAGGTGGCGCGAAGGTGGTGGTCGCTGGGGCTTGTGTGCACTGTTGTCGATTGAAAATTGAAATTTTAGGCGGCGCTGGGTTCTCGGACAGCTTACAGCTCGTGGATATTACGTGTCCTCCTTTCCGACCTCTTTTTACACGCCGGCGATTCGATATTGGAATCGTTCGTTGGCCATCGGGTGGTAGTTTTTGAAGAAGGAAACGCGATATTGGTACCCCACCAAGCATCCACTTCCCTGCCCCTTCTATCCCGACTGTAGCGAAAATCAACCGCCTCGCCCACGAGATCCATTAATCCTAATTCGACTCGGGGACTCTCTCGCTGGATCATCCGACACGAATCGCTCGGGAAATCTGAATTTCCACGGGAGCCACTCAAAGGCTGGCTCTACCCTCGCTCGTACTACTCGCGTCGCGAGGTTCCCCCGACCAGTCGGCGACTGTTAACGGCCAGCTCTCCCTTTCAGAGCCGAGTAAATTTCAAGATCACTCTGTTCCCGTACACGACGATCTTCGCCCAGGCAGCAGGCTTCAAGGTGGTGTGGGAGCTTCCCAGCGGCGGCGGTCGAGCGGGCAGGTCCATCGGCGAGCTCCACGAGGGCGCGGAGCTTCTGTACGAAAGGTAATAAATAGTTTAATAGTCCGTGAATAATGCAGGGGCTGGTAGACGATCCGTGGCCAGCCGTATGGAAGCGGCCCGGCCTTGGGAAATTGCCGTGGATCCGCGGCGATCCTGCAGCTAGAAGCGGCTGGCCGAGGGCTTCCGTTCTGGGCTACGGACCGGCCAATAGCGCACCTCAACTGGTTTCCGCAGTCGATCTCTGTCGCGGCATGTTCCTCTTCTCCCTCACTTCCCCAGTCCCTGCGAGCCCTCGTGTCACGCCATCAGCCTGGCCGATGGCTTCCCTTGATTTCTCCGGGCCGCAATTGAAGTGTTCACGGTAGACATTTCCTTCTGGCGTTCCGCGTGATCTCGGGGCGGGCCTGAACAGTTTCCTGTTTCAGCCAGGGATTCGATGGGAGGTCCTGTCTGCTCAAGAACCTCTGCGAGACTATGGAGTACGTGGGCCACAGGGACGGGGTCATAGGGAAGATATTCAAACTACTCGTGGGGTGAGTACCCTCATGAATGTCTATTACAAGATCGGCAGAGCTAACCCTCTCGTTTCAGATCCTACGCGAACAATGGCAACGCAACCGTCGACGCCTCCTACTGTGATATTCACGTTAGAAACTGTCCACTGCAGTTAGTCGGGATCGACACGCTTATGGATTAATGGGACCGTGTGAAAAGCTCTGCGTGGAAATATATGTACATGTAGTCTTTTCGTCTCGCCGTTTAAATTTGAACGCGTTATCCCCGGCGGACTTCCAAGCGTCGCCGACAACCACCCCAGTCACATTCCCCGACAGAACGGGTATAATTGCATCCACGGTGGCCACGCGTTAACGAAAAGCATTAATTTAGAATGCCCTGCGGTTTTCTTGCCAGACACCGTGAAACGGGGATGGTGCGTGAGCGCCAGTCCCATATGCAATTAACAGACGCTCGTTCCACCGCTATGGGCTGCGGAATGAGGGAATAAGTGTCGCCGCGGTGAAAAAGGGCGCTCCCCTGGCCGCAGTTTTTCCGCAGGGGCGACACTCTACCCGGCGAAGACAGTATGAATTAATATAAGGATTTTAAAGTACAATGAGCGAGACGACAGTGTCTATCCCTGCCAGCTATGCTCTCGTAATCGCGGGCTTCTGTAAGGTAAAAGAACCAATACGTGGACACGTCCCAGTAGCTGGACACTGGTGAAAAATACTGATTACTACATTTAATATCCGCTTTATCCAAAAAGAACTATTTTATTAAATTATTCAAATATTTAGTAAAATATATTCATATATATATTTGACTAAAATATATTCATATATATAATTGACTAAAATATATTCATATATATATTTGACTAAAATATATTCATATATATATTTGACTCAAATATATTCATATATATATTTGACTCAAATATATTCATATATATATTTGACTCAAATATATTCATATATATATTTGACTCAAATATATTCATATATATATTTGACTAAAATATATTCATATATATATTTGACTAAAATATATTCATATATATATTTGACTAAAATATATTCATATATATATTTGACTAAATATTTGAATAATTGAATAAAATAGTTCTTTTGCACCAGTGTCCAGCTACTGGGACGTGTCCACGTATTGGGTCTTTTACCTTATTCTTTAGTTTCATTTACGACCTGCGTGTCGTTCCGCAATCGCGCCACTTGCTGGTACACGATTCCCTACAGGGGGAATTTCTTGGATAAGCCGTTGTCTTGCAGAGAAATGACGAGGAAAGTCGTTACAATGTTTATTATTATTTATGAATGAGGCGGAACCCAGCAGTGACGCAAGTCAAAGAAAAAGGAAAAAGGAGATTAATGTAACCGCGACTGAAGTAATTTAAGAGCTTTGTAAAAAGAAAAGGAAACTGGCTTTCATTCTTTAAATAAATTTTTAAGATCAGCTAATGAATTTTATTGAATTTATATTGAAAATATTTTCATCCTTTCAACTGGGTTCCCCTCCAAGATTAAATCCTCAGCGCGCTGCTGGAGCCCAGAATGTATAAAAGATTTACAACGGTGTTGTAAAAATTTATGACAAGGTTGCTTAATAAAGTTTGTTCTGAAAGGATTATTGTTTCCCTTCTTCAATGCCCCTTCTCCTTCCTGGGTCGAACCTTAAGCGGCCCTCAACGATTACCAGCGATGACGCAATCATCTCGACCCCCGACATTTATACTTCTGCCACCGAGTAATCTGTCACCGATTAAATTGCTTTCGCCGGTGCCGCTTCAGGAGCGTTTAACCGCGAGGAGCAATTATCGCCGTTTAATCGCCAACGGAATAGCAGATCGCAGGAGCGGAGAGCCGTTTGCTCCGCGGCTTTCATCGTCGATGAAAAATTTACGATTCCGCCGGTCCTTTGTTTCCTAAATCGTCGAGCGTCGCGGAGGAGCGATGGTGCATGCAAACACACAATTCCTCCGGGGGTTCTTGGCTAATCACCAAAGTGGGCGTCCGCTCGGAGGGAGAGCGGAGAGGAGCCGGTCAATTCTGCGGCATTCGGAGTCATTTCTGTGGAAAACTTGACCGATTCTTCGGGGCCGCGCTTCCTAGAACGCCGTTTACTCCCGAACCTTGACGCAGTTGCCGGACCTTTCCAATTTCCACCGGCGCTGTTGGCGATGAAAAATGTGCCGGAGTGTCGCGATACCGAGAACCAGACGGGGATCGAAGACGGGCGCCTGGTTTGTTTGCCGAACGAATTGTCGGAGCGTCGTCTAGAGGTTCGTTAGGCCCGTGGAAAAACACGGCCAGTTTGTTCCCGTTAGCTGAGGCTCCAAACTATTCCTCGTTCACCGGCGGGAACACTGGCTTCTTAGTGTAGAACGCATTCCAGCGGCGTTAAAATCACTCTTGATCCACGGACCCTCGTATCGGCCGGCATTTGCGGCGATCCTGTCCAGCACGCGGTGAATTTCTGCTCCGAGCTTTTTCCTCCGACGGGCTCGCGTTCTTCCTTCCCGACCGCGGCGCATGAGAGCGGAAAGTCGTGCCGCGTCGAAGGGATGCCAGGCATCCGACGTCTCCTCCTCGTTCTCGCGTGCTTCGATTTCGTGATGATCGACGCGCACGAGGCCATGATCGACGCTCCCAGGACGCTGTCTAGGCGCAAGAGATACTTGATCTTCCCGGAAGGCAGCAACGTGCAGGTACGCGGTACTCACAGATTTTCGCGGATGAGATTCGGGCGAGTTTGACAAGTAAGATCGCGGGAGAATGTATCCATGTTTTCTCTGTCTGTGCTAGCTGGTGTTTTGCCTGACAATCGGAACGTACGCCGCGGAGAACGACGTGGTGATGGGCATGACGGCCGCTTTGGCGTGGGAGCTGCCGAGCAAAGTCGACGCCAAAATATCGGAATTGCTTCATCGCAAGAGCAGGAGCGTCGTGTTCCCGAAAATAGAGGCTTTCCTGCAATCGTAAGTGAATCGGTCCGCCGTCAATTCTCTTCGAATCTCGTCGTTCTCTCGCCTTCTGAGGCAATTGTTCCGCGCGCGATCCACGCGTAGACGCAGATTATAAACGGGACGGCTCGCGTATTATTGACTCGCACTTCTTAAACCGTCACGATACCATTCTTTACCGCACTCGCGATTAAGAAAGCTTCTTGCTATCGAGCTTCTCAGCGAGGTAAACTGTCGAGGGATAAGTGTGTTGGATAAAATAAGGAGGGTTTAAGAATCAGGTAAGAAAGGCCGCGTGAAACAGCCAAGAAAAACGTCGCGACTCAGGAGCGCAGGAATTTCAATATTTTCCTTTCATCCTCCGCATCCTTCCGCTTTTTGTTTCCGTCTCGCGAAAGCTCGCCGCCATTCGTCCCCGAACCGTGGTGTAACATGCAAATGGAACTCTTTTTCCCTCCCACCCGCATGCAAAAGCCGCGGTGGCTGCAGGAATTTTTATGCGAAACGTGCGGGAATAACGAAATAGGAAGACACCAGGTTTGATTCCGCCGCATTATACAACATATTCCATTTCTTCCGGACCAGGCCCCGGGCAATTTGTATTTACATGACGACACGAGCAGCGTATTATCTCCCTGCAGGCATGAAATATTAAATGCAACAAGGTTTCACGGGGCTAGGCTATTTGGAAGAACGCGAGAACCACCGCGCGAACTTATTCCGTCCAGTGTAGGTAATCAGCGACTTGTTCAAAGAGCGAAAGAATTAAACGACAAACTCGCCCACGAACGACATGCGAGGGAAAGGAGAAATTCCTCTTGACGCGGAAGTGCTTGACAAGACAGTCGCCACTTGACGGCCCCCCAGGAAGGCCAAGATTTTTCACGACATTGTCCTGCAGCGTAGGAATTTAATTAACACTCCTGGCCGCGGCCAGACGACCTGATTGACATTCTTCAGCGTCCCCTCCGCCGCGCCTCCCGACGCCCACACTCTTATCGCTCTATTTCCGTGATGGCGCTCGCCCGCCGCACCGGAAACGCCGATCTCGTTCGACACGTACTCTCACCCCCGCGGGGGGCTCTCGCCCCGTTCCTTCCCGAAAGTTTCCGGCCGGGAGCAGCCCCGACGAGCAACGTATTATACGCATCATCCGACGGCATGGTTAAAGTTAAACGCTCCCAGTCGTCGGTAATTGTTTCGGCCGCGGGAAAGCTCGTCGCCATTAAACTTGCGCGCGGGTGGCAAGCAACTATTTTAAACGAAACTTCATCGACAGCACCGGCCTCGACGGCAGGGCGTGCGTGATGAGGGCGGTCTGCGAGGCGGCCCAAAGGGATCCCTCGAAACTTGGGCAAGACACCTTCGTCCAGGAGCTGCTGCACGCCGTCTTCGCGTGAGTACTTTATCTCGAGTGCTTTTTTAACTGCTTTGTAACACTATATATTGTAGTATAGAATTTCTAACTCTGGGGTAAAACTATACATAACGCCCCACATTTCAAGAAATATCTATAAAACCAATATTTTCTAATAAATCTTTAAATTTTTTGTATAAACACATTAAGTGTTCATTTCTCTTCACAACTATACCGAAATTTTGAAAAAAAATAACTGGAAATACCTGTAAATAATTATTCTCGTAAACCTTACAAAGGGCGGTTTGTAATACTGTCGTTAGGTAAAGCGCCCCACTTCTGTCACAAAACGCCCCGACATAAAAAAGTAATAACTTTTTATTATTTTTATGAAAATGTTATACAACAGATATTACAAACGATATTATTAACAAAAATGTTTGTATGTGCCTTCTTAGGGTCCTTGAAGGTATTTTATACATTCTGCTACATTCATTAATTCCCATTTTTTACTTTTAACACGTGAACTTTACCTAAACGAAATAAGTTGCTCGTGAAAAATATGATTTTGAGGTTGGGCATATTGTAAATTCTTTGTTGGGGCATATTGTGAATTCTGGAGTACAAAGCTCTCCGGCTTTAATTTAGCAACAACGTAGTGAAAAGAGGTTTGGGCAATAACAATTTAAAGAGGTTATTTTGTCTACTTTCGAAATATATATGTGAATTTATCGCAAAAACAATAGTGACTTAGAAAATTGAATTTCCCACGTACTCACTGCAAATTATCTGACGGCCGAAAATATAAATTCTTCAATATTTCTTTAGAAGCCGTAATATTTCGTTGTATTTATATTGCGGCAGTTGTGGCCGACTGAGGCAAGCTCGAAACTGACGATCGCGTCGATGCATCCTGGTTTCTTTGCGTAAAATAATGGTGGAGCGTTTTGTCAAATGGGGCGTGTTGTATAGTTTTACCCTATATTTTCTCTGTTTTTTATTTTCTTGTTTTCGTATAGTAGGGTGAAGGACCCAATTACTGGCAGCCAACCCAATTACTGTCACCTTAAGCTATTTTACTTAAAATAACGTTAAGGTGACAGTAATTGGGTTGGCTGCCAGTAATTGGGTCCTTTACCCTATATATTTATTTCTTTATCTTCTTATTACTCTCGTAATGTACAGAATACAGAATCGTACAATACAGAATAATTATTATTGTCATCACAAGAGATTCTAATGGATTAAATTATCGGTAGCTGCCCGGTAAAACCATTCAAGTCTGCGCCATGCTTGACACTCGCTACTTGCAGGCTGCCCAAAGACGGAGGAATGTTCGAGCGACGGGAGGATCGAGGTTACGACCACGCGCACCGGGCCACCGAAAATTGCGAGAGGCTGTATCCGAGCTGCCAGCACTCCATTTACGAGCTAGACTTCTGAGGCTGGCTAAAGGAACCCCGCTGGCCCCTGCAATCCGACGTATTCGTATGCGTATGCAACGTTGACCGCGTTTCACGTCGGACCATCCACGTTCCACTTGCCTGGGGGAACGCATCCGAACTTTCCTTGGCCACTCGCCCGAACTTGGCGATTTTTCAACCCAAGCCCAGCCGAGGAGCCTGCATAATCTTCTGGACCAGTGAAACGCTCGCTCGATCCTTGCCAAGTTGTGCGTGCCGTCGTGTATATACGTCCGCTTCACTGGAAGCGCAAACCGGGGTGAAATCTGGGATCCCGGTTGAAGGTACAAGTTACATCGATTCGAATTGTCGGGGTGGGGGAGGCGAAACGAAACGGCAGCTTCCCCTTTCTTCGTTAATCTACCTGGGAAAGAGCCATTTTCCTGCTCGCTGCAGCAACTCCCTCGACTACCCTCGCTTCTCAGTTTCTAATTTAATCGAATCAAGTGCCGGGTCCCTTTTAAAAATTCCCCGCTTTTGGCTTTCCCACCGAATATATTTCAACCAGCTGTCGCGCTACGCGACAACGATGGGGCGTAATTCATTTCGCATTAATGAAATGGTCAGCCGAGCACTGGTCAGATTTATAGTTCATTTCGAGTGCACGCGAAACAGAATAAAATCGTTCATCGTTGTTATTTAGCCAGCGAGTTTTATTAATCCGTTAGCGCAATGCCCGACGAATCTTTGCCTAGTTGAATTTTTCAATATAGGATTCTCTACATTTTTGTCTCTTTAATTCGATAGGAAGCGTGCGTTGAATTTTACTGGAAAAAGGTATATATGAAATATGGAAGATTGACGAAGCATGGTGGAAGTTTTGACCGCCGCGGCGGAGATAGAAGGGGCGGGGCTATCGTTCAAGTTATCGTGTCAAAAACATTAGCAACTTCTCATTAATTAAAAGCGGTTACTTTGGTCGGGAAACTTGCTGCTCCCACTGGATAGCAGAAACTTACACTTAAGAGATGAAAGAAAATGGAAAAAGAAGCCTCGCGGTGGACGAACGCTTTACGCTAAAGTATTAAACATTATCTATGAGCCTCGCTAAATTTCGATGCTCCGCCATTAGCGGGGGAGATTGGTAGACGAGAGAGCCGAGCGCGCCGGACAATTTATCAGCGGGGCTAAAAATCCGCAATTCCGTTTTTACAACGGCGAACGGTCCAATTATATTTTTGCGAGCTGCATCGTAAAATTTCACGATTCCATGTGAATAGGACCGATCCCATCGTTCTAATTACATGGCGAGCGACGAACGATGATCCGTCCTTGCAGCAGACCGCCTCTCTACCTCTTTTTATTAATTCCACGTCGGACGATATCGTGATAATTCATTCAGCCCGGTGACACTGCGGCCTCGGTCCATTTCGCCCTCCTATTTCGCTAATTATGAATTCTACTACGGCGAAATCCATTCCGGCCATTTATTCAGTCGATTAATTATTTACGGCCGACGGAGCAGCCTAATTTTTGGCTGCGCGATTCAAAATACGCGAGGAATGGTTCCTCCACCCATTCAGCGAAGCGAGCGACCGTATTCCGAGCTATGGCGATTCAGCTTGCTTCTGAACGCGGAAAACGAGACGCGACGATCTCATTTTAGGGAGGAGAGCTGGGGACGAGGAATCTAATTGGAATTAAGCGGAATGGAATTCTCTGTAAGTCGGTTAAACAAGTGTATCGCCGAGGTAATGATTCGTGGAAAAGATCCCGAGTTCAAATAAAATTAATGGCCCCGCGCAGCGTATTGTTTCATCAAAGCCTGGGAGCAAGCTTTTAAGTGGAGTTCCAGGTTCCTCGATTTTATGAAACTTTCAACGAGCCAGTCAAGTCTTTTCAGGATTAGGTCTGCCAGCGATACGGTTGATAAAGATCAATCTTTCCTCAAGTCGATCCTTGTTTCATCAACTTTCCTGTACAGTATAAAAATACAATATTTCCCAGACACACGATTCTCTCTCTTCCCCACGATTCTACTCTCACTTCCTCGATCCACGAGGATAGAGCTCCGCAACAGCTGTAATTACAGAAGAACACAATTACTTAACGATCCCTGCGCGCCAGTAGGTGCAGAAGCGATCGCACTTCGCGCCTGCTCGCGTTTTAACGGCCAATTTACGACGACTTAACGATCAGGCCTTAAACTCTTCGCTAAACGTTCTCGAGTGTTCCGGCCACCGTTACCTGTCATTGCGTCATCCACCAGCACGACTCATTTAGCGTGCTGGACCCGTCGAACAGGACCTCTTCCGTTTACCAAAGCGACTCAGTGAAGTTTAACGGGATGCAAGCGACCTGTCCGTTGTTCCTCGTCCGATTAATCAAATTCCTCTGTCTACTCGACATCGTGGCTTCTACGAAACCGGTCAACGACACCATCCAGAGATCCAGAAGGGCCTTCGACGCCAAGTACCTGGTGTTTCCACAGGGGAGCAACGTTCAAGTGAGTCGAGTCGCCAGACAAACGCTAATCTCTCCAGTAATCTTCTGAAACGGATTGCTCGCTTGAAATCCCTGAAATTCAGCTAGTGTACTGCCTGACCGTGAGCACCTACTCCAAGCCCGCGGGTTTCTTCACAATGGGCCTGACCGCCGGTCAGGCATGGGAGCTGCCCAGCGACAGCGCGGACTTTCGTAAATATCCAGCGGCCGACTACCATCGTCGCAGCAGGAGGCAGCTGTACCGCAAGCTGGAGTCGCTGCTGAGGACGTGAGTAACCGAAAGGCAGTGCAACGAACAGGACAACGACCGTAAAACACGACGACTGCTCCTCCATCAGCTGGATGAGTCTCCCTCGAGCCCTTCCCACTCACCCGACGCTCGTTTTTCGCGCGACGAACAATCCCCGGCAAGTTTAGCTGCCATTTCATCGCTCCCTTCCGTAAACCTTCGAATCACTCCCGCCTCTCAGCGATTCCTCTGTTAAGGGAATGAAAGGACGCCGCTTGCTGCCGATAAAACCTTTCGCGCGCCTTTCTACCGCTGTCTGAACGCCCTTCGCCCTTCAAAACCTCTCCAACCGTGAGAAATTCCTCCTCAGAGATGCGCGAACCTGCCTCGGAGAATCCTCCACTATCAAAGCTGTTATTAATCAGTAGAATCGAGACGAACGTGCCACGAGGCTAGACCGAACCTCCCCGGTCCCATATTTTCTCGCGCAAAGCCGCTCGACGATCAATTCGAAAGAGAACCAGTTTACCCAGCCCCGGCATTGTTTGCCCGGCGAAGAAAGTTCGTGGAGGACACTTCGAAAAGGGCTCGCGGCATTGTTCCACTTCCAAGGGGCTCTTGATTTTCGGTCGGCTGGAGAGGCTTTCCGGTTCTCGGTTGCAAAACAAACCAGCTGGCCCCGCAGTTTCGCCGCCGATAAGCCGTCGTTCATCACGGCCACTTGTTCGATTCGCCGTGGAAAATCGTCGGGAAACGACAATGGAGGAGGGTTAAGTGCGCCGAAAGAGGGGCGGGAAGCGCGAGGAAACGTTGACCCGCCGCGAAGGAAACGATCGCGGAGCAGCGTCGATGGAAGCGTTCCCCGGCTCGCGGCTTCGAAACCAGCGAAACAAAGGCAGCTGGTCGACTGCCTCGGACGTTTCCGTGCAGCCCTTTCGGGGCTGCTTCTCGCGAATTCGACGCGATTGTGGGGTTTGAATCTCGTTAACGACGGCTCCCTTTCCCCCGCTTCGAGATCTCGTGCGTCGAAATGACGAATGGGGGTCCCCTTGAATGCGCACGCCTTCGTTTCTTGCCAGACAATGACTCTTGCTCGAGCCGAGGCACGCGGGAGCGTTCGAGTAGTTTCTTGTTATATCCAAGAAATTTATGGTGCCGCCTGCTTTCGGCGGAGCTTCGAGACTGGGGGTGTTCGTATTGTCAGGGGGATCATTGGGATCGAAGCGTGCGAGGTGAGATTGAATCGTACAGCCGATCGCTGGAGTTTGCCGGAGCGTGCGGCAGGCTTAAAGTTCGGGAATAGTTTAGGAAGCGTGCGAGAGTTACAAGGGGAGCGCGGGGTGGGAGGTTCGGATAGGAAATCTGGTTGTCAGCCAAACATTCGTACGGCAGTATATTTTAGACTTTAATAACCCAGATCGGTTCTCCCCCTCGTCGAAGCATTCCGCCCGCGGAATTAAACTGTGCAAGAAGCATCCGGGGACCGCTGGAGTATTGACAAATGAGGGAGATTTCTCTCGAAGAGGGTGCATTACTCGAATGCATTACTCGAAAGGAGGCATTATCGATCGATTAGAACAGCCATTCGGCGCGGCGGCGAGCGTGTGCAGGCGAGCGTCGCGTGCTGCTTGCATAAATATCATCGATTGCCCGATATCGGCGAGCATTTGTCAAATTGCTCCATTGAAATTCGCGGGGGCCAAGTTAAGCGGGAGTCAAGATGAATTTTTACGTGGCTCGGTTCTATCCGCGTCCCGGGACGAGCTAGAGGATCTCTCTTAATGCCGGAGCCACTTAAAAGAAGAATCCCGCGGCGGGATCGCGAGGTTTCTAGGCGGCGCGGCCTGGATAGCGGGCGAAATCGTGGCAGCGATTATTTTCCTTGAAATTACACTCGACGAGCTGCCGGGGAACTCCCGAAGACGGTGTAGACCCAGATTCCGCGACGGTATCGCGCCGGGCGTAGTTACTTCTCCGTGTTAATCGTCCTGCATTGTTCCAGCTGCGGCTTCTTAACCGGGTACACGCGTACCAGCAAGCGGCTCCAAGTTTCGGAGGAAGATCCGCGGGGGTAATACCAGCGAGCAGCAACATCGGCTGCTCTAATTTTAACACCGCGAGCGTTCGAAGCGCGCGGCGTTATAATCACGCGAGATATCCAACGCCTCGTTATTCCCGCGAAGCTGTTCCCGGGGAACGAGCGACACGGGCTGCTCTCTTCCTGCAGGCGTCGGAGGAGGTTTCTTAATTCGCGGAACTTTCCGAGCTAGCCCTACGCTTCGCTAGGATCCCCTCAGCGGTCTCTGAAAACGCCCGGGAAGAAACCGTCCCCTTGAACCAGCCTCCTCCTTTATCCCGGCCTAACACGATCTCGAGATTGGCCGCAGATTGCCGGAGTCGCGACGGTACACAGCAACTGCATTATTCCAATCCTAATAGCAGAGCATCGTACCCCATAATTGCCAGTGTTTGCCGGCGGGGTAACCGGCGCTGGGGAAGGGGTAGGTTAGCTGGGCGGGGTTAGCTGGAAAGGGCGGAGAGGGTGCTTGTAAACCTTCGCCGGTTTACGCCGAAGCACTTGGTGCTCGACGGTATTATCGCCAACTTAATGAATAGACCGCCGACTCACGGACAGCCTGACGACGATAACGAGGATGATAATGATAAACGGTCTCGGCCGCGGCGCTCCTCTAAACGTCTGTTCTCTTGCCAAGTCAGGGCAAGGACGGAAGGGCGTGCGTCCTCAAGGCGATCTGCCAGGCTGCCGCGCGGAATCGAACCGACGCAGCCAGGGCTAGTTTCCTCCAAGAGATCCTGCACGCTGTGTTCACGTGAGTAGACGACAGCCCGTGGCTTCAATTACACTCCCACAGCTCGGCCACGTAATCTAAGTCTAATCTGGGCCCACAATGGCCTTGTCTTAAGGAGAGGACAATTGTTACCCTCTATTACGCTTCCTACTTCGGAGGTGAAATGTAAATTCACCTCGGATTTCTCCCTTCTCAATCCAGGCAGACGATAGTCGAAATTGTGAGCCGAGATTGATTAAGGGGAAATTGAATAGCAAGGGAAGAAGCGTCCAAGGGGGATTGCTGATTAATCAGATGTTCATTAACAAGGGGGAAAGGGATCGATGTGGGAAAGGCGTTGAATGCTTAAACGATTATTAGAGGGGAGATTAATCAAGGAATATCGAGGTGGATCGAAATGGGAAAACAGTGATTAATAGAATGTCGATTAACGAAGGGAAAAGCGATTTACTGGGGGCTCGTCGATCGAACAGGGAAGTCTGCTGAAATAATCGTCTCGAACTTTCCAGCAATGCTCACCAGCTTTGTTTTCTATCCCTGGATCCGATCGATAAATACTAGGAATTTTCTGTTAAGGTTGATTCAGACACGTCGAGTAATTTAGTCGATTAGCGAGTAATTTAGTAATTTTTCGTGTTTGGACACTAAAATTTAGTTTAGTAAAACAATGGTAAATTACTAAATTACTCTAAATTACGACGTGTCTATTCCAGCCTTTGGGAAAGTGTTCCCTACACAATTGTTACGCATTTTCGAGAAAGCGTGGGATTTATACACGACGACTGTCAATTGTTGCTGAACGTCGACCTCTCAGAATCTTCTCGAGGGAAAGTTTACCGATCCGTGGACCCCACTCGCGGAATTTTCTTTCGATAACTTTCAGCTCCGTTTCAGCAATCGCCCGGAAGTTCCTAGCGCGGCGAAGAATCGCTGGCTGCCTCGCGAAGCGCGAAGGCAGAGGCTATTGTTTGCCGGAGATGAAGCTCGGGCTCAGTTGCCCGTCGGTAATTAATTAAACGGCGGAGCGGAAGCAACGCGAGTCGACTCATCTTCGAGCGTGCCGAACGTTTTTCGCCGTAGTTTATTCCGCGGGAGGGGGGCCGATGGAAAGGGCAAAGGGAATTTAGGAAAATACAGATCATTTCGAATTCACTTGCATTTGCATCTCGTTTCGTGCACCGGCTTCTACCTGGCAAGTTTCCCCGTAGAAAACTTCCTCGACGAGCCCTCTTCCTCGGGGGTGATTAAGTCCCCTCTGTCGACTTCACCTCGCCACGGTTCTCTTCGTAATTACGCGACTTCGCAGCACGGTATTTACTTGACAAGCTACCATTTTCGCCGTTTCTTCCTAACTCAGTTTCGGCTGTTTGTATTTCAGACTATCCGAGAGCTTCGACGACACCGATTCGTCGTCCGAGTACGAGAGAGCTTATTTCTCGGGCGAGAACTGCGCCGAGATGGAGGACAGGTGTCCGAGCGCCTTCTAAAATGGACCGGGAGGACTTCTTCTTGATTTTCTCGGCGAGCGTGGGTGCCCCGAGCCGCGGGGAGAACCCGTGAAAGCACTCGAGTTACGTTTACACGCCGGCTCCGGGAAAACCGCGCGGCGTCTGACTAGTGACGGTACTTTATCTACTCGCCGCTTTATTAACGACAGACGCGTCTGTTACACGAATGCTTGTTTATCGTTTACGGGGAAGCACTGGCGGCGCCCGCGTGGAAATGTTACCAAGCCTCTCCAACCACTGCTTCTCTTTAATTATATCTCCCAAGCGAGGCTCGAGTAATAAAGAATATAATATCTTATCTCCCCGCATCTTATCAAGTCCCTGGATCCTCCTGAACCCCGTTAGCGTTGGCGTAAATCGGGTAAACGTCATCAGTGGGATTCATTAGTCTTACAATAACATGACGCGGCTTGGAATAATACAGGCTGCATCCTTCCGGGGATTGCGGCACTGCCAGCGTATTTTGCTTGCACACACGCGTATCTTGCCTTCCCGTGCACGAGCTGTAACGCAATTCTCCCTTTGAGAACGTCATCTGGGGACTCGCGTTTGCGTTGCGCATCATTAACGCGTGTTGTCGATTCCCAGATCGTGATCCCAGACGCGCGCCCCTTTGTCCCGAGCATTCCAAGCTTGATAGTGTTCCGTGGTGCCTGGAGGTCTCAAGAATTACAGTGTTCACCTTGGAGGAATTCTGTCGGACATTTAAACACTGATATACTTTTATTTGTGTGTTTGTACTTTGGCCAGGTCATGCTTTATTATTCCTCGAATATGAACGTCTAAAGTGGCCGGCAGATTTATAGTAACACTATGCATTATTTTGCACGCCAGCCATTGGGGTCGCAATTATCGGGCTTCCCCGAGAAAGTCCATCGCGAGGACATCGGGCATTCATTTATTCGTAATTTCGCGAATTCCCTGTCCCCGTTTAAAATGCAACGACCCGTTTAATTAAGGGCCATCGACCAGGCTCGGACGAGCAAAATCAGGCAGACTCGGACACCGGATAAATCGCTCTCCGCCGACTGATCCAGCTATGTCTTTGGCCGCGAGGGGGGTGGAAAGGGGAGCGAGGAGGCTTGGGGGCACAAAGTGAAATTACCCCGCAGACGGAAGCCGCGGGAAACGGTCAGGATTCCTAGAGATTGGATAATACGGAGGTCTCGTTGCCGATGGATACATTTCCAGAGATTTGCGAAATTTAGAGACACCCTGATCCTGCGTAGTCGCGGCCTGCGGGGGTGGAGAACGAGCCTCCATCGAGGAATCCTTCAGAGACGCCAGGAATGTGAATTTCAGGTTTCTCGAGGAGAAACGACGCCAACGAACTGGGAATCCTTTATGAAGAACCTCTTGGTCTATCGAATTTATAATACAGACGTAATCTACGCGTTTAAGGGGTTGGGGCACAGTAACGGGCCAAGAGAGCTGACGATTTTTAGACGTCGATAGTAAGAAAAGTAAACAATCTATTAATAGTGTATTACTATGTATGTCCGTTGTTTGCTGCGTAATCACGTCGTTGCCTGCTGATTGCTCAACTAGTCTTTTGTTTTTCTCTTTTGCTATGGTTATGCTTTTGTATTTTATTTTTATTTTTATTCTATTTCATTTTTTATTTTATTGTAATTTTTGCTACATAAATCTGGTCACATGTTGTAGCCTAAAGGGTTTTCCTGTGAATATAATAATAATAATAATAATAATAATAATAATTTAAAAAAATAATAATATAAGGTTTTGTGCTTTAGTTCACTATATTATGAACTATAAGAATAACATATAATCTCCATTTAAAATGTCCTCTTTTTCCGGACGGCCAACTGGTGGGCCGGATTCCGCGAAATCGGATGAACTGTAACAAAAACGCCAAAAATGTCATAAACTATAATATATTTCCTAGGCATTGACGATCCAACATTTCAATTTTAGCAAAAAATGACAAAATAGTCGATGTTTGAGAAATAATGATCAAATTTCGACAGAAGTGTGTGAATCTTTTTGTCTATATTTTATACAATAATTAAAAAAATTAAAATGTCGGATCGTCAATGCCTAGGAAATATATTATAGTTTGACATTTTTGGGGTTTTTGTTACAGTTCATCCGATTTCCCGGAATCCGGCCCACCACTTGGTCATCCGAGAAAAAAAGGACATTTTAAATGGAGACATTGCCCGGCGTACAAACCTAATATTTTGTAAATATTATATGCTTTTCTTATAGTTCATAATATAAAACACAAAACCTTATATTAATCGATTGCTTACTTTTCTTACGATCGTCGTCTAAAAATCGTCTGCTTTCTTGGCCCGTTACTGTGTCCTAAGGGGCCGTCCTTAAACGACGTAAGGGTAATTTTGACAATTTCTTATCCCCTCCCTCCCCAGTATAAGAATTCATAAGATTTGGTATTGCAACCCCCTTACATAATATTTTGTACAGTGAATTTTTTCAGTCATTAAAATTCTTTTAAAGGTGTCTATAATTCATTTAACTCGGTTTCGAGAAATTTAAACTAAAACAACTTTCCAGGAACAATAATTATAAAATTTGCGTTTATTGAAAATTAGGTTAAAAAATATTACGTAAGACACTACCTGACTTCCCCCTCCCCCTTCTAAGAAAACGTAACAAATTCACGACCCCTTCCCCCCCCAAAAAAAAGCCTTACGTAATTTAAGAAAGACCCCTAACCCCTTAAAACACCTCGAATATCCTCGGAACCATCTGACATCAGACGCTCTCGACGTTGAAACAACTACCATAACTGAAATAACGCTCGAGCAAGTTGTCCAGCTTCTAACCGCGTTAGTGGTCGATTGGAAGAATGAATCTTTACCCGGAGCAGGGGCCGATAACTCGATAGCCAAACACACGTGGCCGAGTGACGAGCGTTCACATGACCGTCCAGCCGAAGGCAGTTCGCGGGCGAAACGTAAGCGAGCACGGGCGAGCGTAACCGCGAAAGATGTCCTGGCTTCCCTGAAAAACTTTTCCGGCCGGGATCCTCCCAGGAGAGGTCTGCGGTGTTCCCGCGAAACGGCTGATTCCAGCCGGTAATTCCCGAGGAATGAGAGCCCCGTGGCTCGTCCTGATTCTCGTCGAGATCCTGGGGCCGCTGCTCCACGGGGAGCCGGTGTGTCAGCGTAATGACACCGACTTAACCGTGCCCGGTCAAAGGTCGCCGGCGATCCTGTCCAGACGGAGACGATTGACTTTTCCAAAGGGCAGCGCTTTCGTGGTGAGTGCAACTCGCTCGCCAGAGCCCAAAGTGCGCTTAAAGTGGATGGGAACCGAGTGCTCTTCGGGGAACCAAGTGACAGAGTGTTATACCAGCGAGATCGCGTGGTAGGCAGATCGCCCTCCGACTATTAACGTGCTTTTATTCGCCCAGATGACCGTGTCGATGCTGCAATCGATCCAGCTTCCCTTACCCAGCAATTGGTACATGGACTTCGAGTTCGACTCGATCTGGCCGATACCGTCTCAGGAGAATTTCCGGAAGAAGTTTCACGTTAAAAGGCCGTGGATGGTGAAGCGACGCCACCGCCGCGAATTGTACGCCAATTTCGAGACGGCGCTGAATAGGTGAGCCACGCGCACTGTTAATTACGAACTCCTGACAGTTTCACTCGGTTAACGTTCCTCTCCGCTGCCACGCGCGCCCCTCGCCGCGTTTCTAATAACCGCGGAATGGAATGGAACGGTCTTTCACGGTGCACGAAAACTGCGCGTTTCAGCCGGAGTTTGCCGGGACGGCAGTGTGTCCTGAGGAGCATTTGCGAGACGAAAAGCCTGCTGAGCCCTCCGGGCGTTTCCTTCATCGAGGACGTCGTTCGACTGGTGCTGAGGTACTAACAAACACGCGGGAAGCCTTGTGCGCGCTCTCGGAGTTTCTACATCAATGATTTTACGTTTCAGTAACGTCGAGGACGTGGATCAAGCGGACTCGTACGACGTTGCGTATAAGACGACGGCTGCCTGCGACGTTGCTTACCCTTGCCCATTCTCGTTCTTGAAGTTATTGTTATTTAATTTGTACTCGGACACTGTAAGCTGACAATAAACTTTTCTACTCGTCAAGCTTTATTTGTGTGATTAATTAAAGACGAAACTCATCCTTCTTCCTTCACATGGTGCAAGAAACCTCTTCCTAAAGATATCCCAGGCTTCGATGGACACGCCAGACGAAAGATTCAGCGGTTATCTCGGCTCTCATAAATCCCTGCCCTGTCATCGACCGAGTTCCCTGGCCCCGGGTAGAATCGCGACGGTTTCAAGCCCTAAAGGCGTAAAGCGGCGGAATCTGCAGAGACGGCTGACGCGGATAAGCGGTTAATATACATTCGGAACATACAGCTTATCCGAGCAGCACGAGCCGCCGGTTAAACGACGTCGCGACGCACGTGAGGTGCTACAGCTGGCTGTGACGGGCTGTTGCGTCGTGACGCCGGGCGCCGCGACGCAATCGACACGTGTTCCAACAGGAAGCGTTAACGAAAGTGTGACAGATGCGAGATTTATAATCAGTTTTCATTTTCTCGATGCTTCGGGGAAGTTAAGCCTGACGTAACACGAAGATTATTTGGATTAAACGCGATTCTAATGCAATTTACAATTAGTGCCCGATGCAGATGCAATTCAGTTGAAACCCGGACCCAACTCGGTGCTGTTAAACTCGTCCGAGTGTCGTTTCATTTGATTTCCGAGCAGATGGAAGCTCCGCGCGCGATTATTACTAAGTTTCCATGCGCACTCGCGCGAAATTGGGGAAACAAGGCGGTAGAAGGTAATCCTTTTGCTGGATGGGAACGAGCGTTACGCCTGAACGCCGGCCGCAATTTTCTCCGAGTCCCAGCCCCGCGGAGCGTCTCGCCTGGGCGAGTTTCTCCGGCTGTCGAAGTCTCCGAAATAGTTGTCAACATAATTGCGCCGCCGCGGCTGAAGTTGAGCCGGCGATATTAACGTGTATTCTAGAGCATCGATTGTCTCCTTACGTCGTGGAAATTGAACTTCGCGGAAGTTTACGGGCGCCCGGCTTATCGATACTCGGGAATTCTAAGCTAGACGATGGCTGCCTCTTCTCCGTGTATCGTCGGCATCGGATGCTAATTCTCCTCGAGCAACCTCTTAAACCCTCTCGTTGTTTTCCACGGAGACGTGGAAACGAGTCCCGGGGGGCTGCTCCCGGCGGCGCGACCCATTTTTCCGTCGGGCACGTTCAAGGTGTTTGTATCGACAGCTCACGTCCCGGCGAGCGGCCTCTCGCCTTCGTTTTTCCGCTTCCACGGAGACGGCGATGTAAATTATGAAGCCGAACGGGGGCTTGACCGATGGGCAATTTTAAAACCGACCGAGGGCGCCGTTACAGCCTAAAATTCTTAAGGATCGATGGAAGCGATCGTTTTCTAAGCGTATTAGAACAATAGTGGGGAAAGCTTTCAGTTATTGCTTGGTTTTTACTGTAGTAGATTGAACTTTGAATTTGCAATTATTGATTGTAAAGAAATATGGAGTTGCAGAGCCGTCTTCTCTGTAAAGGGGCCTTGCAAGAAAAATTTTGGGACCCCAAAGAAATTCTCAACGATAAAAAGCACAACATCTCTTCACAGAACGAAATCACGAAACAATGATAGTAATAACAATAATAAAGAAAATAAAATAATAGAAATCAGCAAATAAATATTAAAGTATTTAAATTTATAGCTTTTTTATTGCCACATTCGATTATTATATTATTATATTAGGAATTATATCCTAATGTCTATTTTCACAGTTGTCATATAACCACAATTGTGGTGTCCCTGCGATACTACCAGTTCTTTATTTACACCGTGAAATTCAAGTCGGTATAAAACTGAAATTAATTCTAATCAAATAAAAAAATCTCGTCCTCATGTTTTTCTCATTATTAACTATAACGAAGCACCTACATTGCAGTTCCCGTTAAATCGTTTCCCCAATCCCGAGATCCACAATTTCGATTTCGTTGAACGTCGAAATGTAAAGGCGAAAGAACTTTCGGCTAAAAATGAATACCCCTGGATCGCAAGGTTATTACACACGCACGTGAAGCGTCGACCATAGCGGTGGCAGTGATTAGCGTTGTCTCGTTCGACCACGCTAATCGCTGGTCAAATAAAGCCAAGGAACCCGTCCAGCGTTAATGAACTCGACAACGTTTGGCCTGCCCTCGAGAAGAAATAGTAACGGTCGCAATACACGAGCCCCGGTGTCATTCGTCTCCCAAGATCCCGCGGAGAAGCAACCTTGGTGAGTAAATTAATCTCCGTAGAATCCTCAGCGATCGTGGCAGTGATTGCACTTTTATGTCGCTTGCTAATTACACCTCGCTTGGCTGGCGCGGAGATAGGCACCACAATGGTTTCCCACAACGATACGTGCACTCGAATCTCACGACGAAACCGAGCTCGCTTAATCGCGACGATAATCAAGAATTCATCGCGACGTCTCGATTCTTCGAGCAATGAAGCGCACCGTATCAGACAGAGGGGGGAGAGAATTTGCATGGCGACGATCGTTATCAATTTCGCGGTGTTCGCGAGCTGGCGAATTGAATTCGCCGAGTGAGCGGAGAAACAATTGCAGCGTCATATTTTCATCGGCTGGAGGGGGCTGTTAACGACCGGGCATCTCGTTGGCGGCTGCCAAGAGGGAGAAGAAGAAGAAGAAGAAGAAGAGGAAAGGAAGGCTGGTAGGATGGTGGTCGCAGGGTAATACGGTTGCTCGATAAGTGAGATCACGTCGCCGCCATCGTTCATGGCGGAAAGTCCTCCAAGTCCGTGTTTCGCAGTATCGGCATCACCTATCGATCATTTCCTCCGCCCTACCACTCTTCCACGGCAGACTAACAATTTCCTGTTTCCTAAAGAGTTTACCGAAGTGAGTTACAAGATACTTCCACCGGGAGGATCGATCTTCTGTTGAGCGCGGGAAATTCTCTCCGCGCCGCTCCCCTCGATCGACGATGCCCGCCCCCGCCCCGTCCTCCCGCCCTCTGGCAAGTGTCTACCGATTGCTAGAGCAACCACGCAGATTCTAGAAACTCTACGCGTCGGTAATTGAAGTGAAGAAAGTGGAGGCCGCCGAGAATCGTCGAAACGTCGGTCGCACCTCAGCCGCCGCGTCGAATCAAGCTCGCGCTTTATGCGATAAGGCTCTTCGTAATCAACGCGGAGCGTCGGCGAAGAGCACGGGCGACAGAAATTCCTCCGGTGCAGCGCCGTCGCGTCGTGCGAAGCTGCTGGGTCCGACGCGGGGGTTATTGGAGACGTGACTCAGCGTGCACACACCCACGTGTCCGTATCGATCGCCGGGCGTTCCGCGGGGTCCGAAACCATATTTCAAGGGCCGAAACAATTTCGGGAATCGTCGCGGCGATCCGTCCGGGAACGCGGGAAAGAAAAACGAGGAGCGCGGAATCGTCGCTGGTCGACGCAATAAACGGGCCCCGTCCGCGCGTTTCCATTTCGCAATGGGATAATTTTGACGGGCGGATGTAGAGTTTTATTACGCAAAGCTGCCTCGACGAACGAAAACTCCGCTGGCTGTTCGACGCGCCCCGTTTCACATCGGGGATAATTGGTATACCGGCGCGAATTCGAACGTTAACGCCGCCACGGTTTCGCCAGGCCCCCGGGAAACATTTTTCCCTGCCGCGGAGTCACGTTCGCGGAGGATGCTACACGGAGGCTGAGCGAACGAGCCGGGGGCGGAAAGTAGTTGAGAAATTTCAATCGTTTGTGTTGACTCGTCTAACAGATTCAGCGGGGCTGGGGTTAGGGAGCAGGCTGCCCCGATTCGTTCAGACAAGGAATTTCATTCGATTTGACGCGCGCCACGCTCCAAATTTAAATCACGTGCGATTGGATTCCGTTGTTTAAGTTATCCAGCCCGCCTCGATTCGCTGTTTTAACACCCCGCTGCCCATAGTTCTCTCGGGGCCCGGCAATGTAAATGGCTGGATTTAGGCTTCCCTCGTGCAACCGTTGATCTTCCGCTCCCCCGAAAGGGAAACACCGCTATCTCGATTTAATTATCTGAAAGAAAAGTGCAGCCCTCGTACGAGAAATATTGCGACTGCATTGCACCGCGCCTCTGAAGATTGCTTTTAAACGCCGCGTTTAAAAGGGTCCGTGTAAACGAGACATTACTCGCGAATAATTCTGCTGGAAGGAGAATATCAAGAACCCGAGCGTCGATTATGCGCGACTTCGTGATTCTTCCTCTTTCTCGATTGCAGAGAGTACTCGGGCTGCGAGGTCCAATAGCTTTTAGTAAACAAATGGCGATTCGCAGCGCTGCGATCATGGGATCGGCGATTTTTTTATCTATGGGTCGATCGCAATTTTCGCTTCAACCATTTCGAGCAAAATGCCAGATGAGGGAACAGTGGAACGTATATATGTATATTTTTTCCTTGCAATTCCCTGGAAACGTTTCCGTCGCGGTTGCAGGACAATTTTGTTTCGTCAGATGAATGGGATAAACGGGGAGTATATGCGTGATATAAAATTTCTCTAACGAAAATGGTGCACCACGCGTGGAGTTGGATTGATTAGCGATGCGAAGAAAAATGTTTTTAAATAATTGCTTCTTATGGAGCGTGACAATTAATTAGGGTGGATGTACCGTTTGTGGTCATTGCACTGTTTTTGGCCATGTGCATAATTACCTTATTTTTAAATTACTTGCAGATCATTATTCTGTGGAGAATTTCACATCATAAATATTTCGTTTAGTATACAATATTATATTTCGTTTAGTATAAAATTTTCGTTTAGTATATTTCGTTTAGTATAAAAATATTATATTTTTAAGAAGTGGCCAAAACTGGTACAATATCTTAAAGTGACCACAAATGGTGCATCTACCCTACAATTAATGGAAATTCTTTTGCCAGCCGTATTTTATCTGCCAACCACAAGGAACTCGAGGAAAATTAATCGATACGCGGAATCACACGCGCTGAAGTGAGAGGCGAAGGGGAGAGCGATTGGAAGACGATTTCTTCGATAGCGTTTTCTTATGCACTTTCGCTTAACTCCGCGCCACGAGGTTCCGCGCATGCAAACAATTCTTCCGCGTGAAATAATCGCGAGAACGGGGCCGTTCGAAGGCCGGAAAATTGACGTTCCCTCGACAAGACGAACAGCGAGGGCGCGAGCTCCCCGAAGGAATTCGACAATATCCTTTTTCCAACGACAAATGCGGAATTCCTGCGAGCGGCGGGAGGGAGATGAAACTGGGTGGAAAAGCGTGAAAAGAGGACGATCCAGGAGGGAAAGGGACGGCGAAGGGCTTGGTCGAGGACAAGGAGAGAAGAATTAATGAGCGTCTGAATGTGACGTTCGAGAAGTAACGAGTCGAATTTTGGCCCTTCGGTGGCCCAGGCAATATTCACCTCCCTGCAGCGCCTTCTGAAGTTTCAGTTAAGTGTTAATTCCGGGACGGCAGTAACGCAGAAGTTAAAGCCCGAATGTTGAATTATAAAGCGCGACGTCCTCCTCGCTACTTTTTCGGGGCATGAATCTTTTGAACTATCTACACCTCCTTTATCTCGCAGCGTGAAACAGGTAAGTTAGTGATGGACGAGGGCTCTCGCCCGACAAGAATGAAACTTCCTCATCAAATGTGCGCTTAAATGATGAAAAAAAGGGGAGCGGATGATAAAAGCGAAAGAATACCAAATGAAGATAGAAGGGCGCGCGAAAGATGAGAAAGTGGATTGAGCGCGGGGGAATGGGGCAAAGACGGGCGCCTAGCTACATCCGAAAAAAGAAGGAAGAGCATCGAGGCGATGAACCGTCGTGTAGTCACACGGGAATGCGCAATTTCCTTGTTCCCGCGTTAGCTTTTCGCTACATTTGCGCCTTCTTGTCAGGCGATCCGTTTTATCACGTGCCAGGCGAACTAAAGAGGAACGGAGGCGACGCACAGCGGTCTTATCGATGTTCTAGCGGGACAAAAGTAAAAAATCATGACTTTCCAAAATGAATGAAAGTTGGTCATACAACAAGCTACTGACAAGGAAAGATCCCGAACTCGATAATTCAGAAAATTCTGAAACTTTGTGAATATGTAGGGGATTTTCTCCTGATTACAACGCAATTTTTGGTTGCTGCCCAAATTCACTCGAAGGGGGAGAAATTAACCCCTGAATATTCGGCTATTTTCCGATTTTGTGTTATAACTTGCGAACTATAAGAGATAGAAAACAAGTTTCAGGACAAAAGTTACTTCTTTTAATTAAATCCATTTAATTGACAAAAAAAGATATTTGACTGTTTATGAGTTATAACACAAAATCGGAATATAACCCGATTTTTAGGGGTCAATTACACCCCCTTAGAGTGAATTTGGGCAGCAAACAAAAATTACCTTGTAATCGGGACGAAATTTCCGACATATTCGTACAGTTTCAGAATTTTTTGAATTTCCGGGCTCGGGATGTTCCCTTGTGAGTCAGAGATATTGGAATGATATGGTATGCAACTTTATACGTATTTCATAAAGTTTAGTAGCCACTTAGTAACCGATTGTTAGAATGCTTGTCAGTATCAGTTATATATCAGAAGTGCCTAATTGTATCGCGATTTAAATTGCTAGTATTTTGAATAATTGATTACAGTGGTACAATTAAGTAGTGAATCAAGCTTCAGCCACGAGTATTTTAATTTCCAACGAACAGAATTAAAATATAATAATAAAAATGATGGGATTTTTCAATAGCTTTCGTTGGAAAAGCTTTAGATATCCATTAACCTCATAGAGCCTGAAATTTTTTGTGCTATTTTGTTCTATTTCTTACTGCTGCAAATATTTGCAACTGTGCATAATTTTGATACATAATTAAAAAGATTCTATCTTCTAAAATGGTGATAGAATCTTTTTAATTATGTATCAAAATTATATAGAGTTGCAAATATTTGCAACAGTAAGAAATAGAACAAAATAGCGCAAAAAATTTAAGGTTCCATGAGGTTAATGGATATCTAAAGCTTTTCCAACGAAAGCTATTGAAAAATCCCATCATTTTTATGATTATATTTTAATTCTGTTCATTGGAAATTAAAATACTCGTGGCTGAAGCTCGTGACATCTTCTAAAATGGTGATGTCAGGAGTTAAAATGTGTAATTCATTCTAAGTAACGTGGTTGTAAACAATTTTTCTCTCCAAAATACAGTTCATATACGCTTTCAATATTTTAAGAAACCCTAGAGCACGAATTTCGGTTTTAAAAAACCCTTGGAGGCTGACATGTACGTTTTAACATGTGAAAAACAATGTGAATGTTGTTTTTCAAACAAATAATAAACATTCTCAGCTAACTAATGATTTATGTACGACCTGCGACTTTTGTCCGGCTAGATTGTTATTGGACAGACCACTGTGCGACGTCGTGAACGAATCAGTGGAGATTTTAAACAGCACAGGTGTAGGGGAGACCGGGGCAAGTTGATACAGAGGCAGGTTGATACAGACGAATTATCTCGACACTGTATATATATATAGCTCCTTATGTGTGAGATATGTGAAGCTTCTTGATCAATTCTTTACTACGATCTAGCGTACGTCTATGTACCTTGACTTTAGCAATCCATTTTTAACTGTTTTCGTTTTTATACACAAAAAGTAAATAATTGTGTTCACTTTCCAATCCGTCTTGAGACGGGATAGAGAATTTTATCACTCAAATTAATTGGGCATCACATTGAGTCCTTTGAAGCTAAGGGAATTACGTTTTGTTATTTTGTTTATATGCTCTACATTTGTTTATGGAGATGTTTGTATATAATGACTTCCTGTGGGGTAAGTTGATACGTTTTCTCTGGGGCATGTTGATACTCATGGAGAGTGTATCAATTTTTCCCCGACTACTTTTAATTGGATTTTTCCTTTTATTTCTGGGAAGATGGTACGAAATTATGTGAGAAAAACAAATCGCGGAAAAATACCACAAAATATTTTTCAAAAAGCGTGTGTTGGTGTAGAAAAGGAATCAAAGCGCCAGAATATACGAAATAGATAAAATAGCTTTATTAAGATACATTAATAAAAAGAAGCAAGCACCTCATATTAAAGTGGGATATTCCAGACATCCATCTTTTACTCATTAAACGGATATTTTACAGATATATCAACATGCCCCAGAGCAGTATCAACTTGCCCCGCATTGGGGTAAGTTGATACATTTTACCTTCGTCCAAATAACTATCTCATTCATTTTGTATGTATTTTCTCAACATTTCATTTACAATATTTTAAAGAGGAAGGACCAAAGTATATTTTAGCGTATTTGTTATTAAGTAATTAATTCAAACAAAAATGAAAAAAATCGAAAACTGAAAAACGTATCAACTTGCCCCGGTCTCCCCTATGTGTGCCAATTGACTGGCAGTCCATGCAAATTGAGATCCGCCGAGTGGTCGAGTGGAGTCGAGTTCGTTCATCTTTTCGGATTGTTTGGAGGGCCTGCCCTAGCAATCCAGGGCTGTCGAGGAGGCGATCGCCACTATTCACGTGGTAAGAGCTTAAGGCGATCCTCGTGGTTACAGCGGAGAGCATCATCGACGTCCTCGACGCGTTCTTTTACTTGAGCCAAGTCGTCGAACGATTTCTCAGCGGATTATACCGAGGAATGCTCCGGGGAAGTTGGGTAATTCGTTCGTGACTGGAACTTTTCGCCGGCCGCGGCGGTAGAAATAAAACACTTGCCGAGAAACGTCCCGTTAACTGGCCAGAGAATTGCCCGCTGCTCGGTCGCGGCGAGGCTCCTAGCTCGGATTAATGAGATGTCCGTCGTCGGGAGGGGCTGCCCCTCCCCTCGGAGGCTGCGATTAAACGATGGCAAAAGATGAATAAGTCGGCCGAAAGATGATAACTTCGTTGCCCCGCGTAATTGCTTGCTCGATCGTTTGTTCTGCGTAATTAGAACGCGGCGTCCAATACAGAGCTACAGGAGACATCCCGCGGGACTCGCTCTTCTGCAGCTGACGCGGACGTCTCGAAGCAGGGACGTCCGAAAGTTCTGCCGGCGCAAAGCGGGACTTTCGCTTGATTTCACGCTTTTCCTCCCTCTCCTCTTCTCCCGTATCAGATGAATGTTAATAAAGTTCTGTCCGGATGACGGACGCGGATGTAGGTCAGCTCCTTCGCGGAGCCCTTTGACCCTTTGGATCGTCCTCGAGGGAGACAGTAACTCTTCACCTTTTCCTCCACAGGCCAACCATGAATCGAGAGGGAAGCTGCTTCCTGCTTTTAATACTCTGCATCATCGCGAGTGACTATCAAGCCACGTCGGGCGGAACCACTTCCCTTTCGAGGAGGAAGCGTTACGTCGTGTTCCCCGAAGGTTCAACCTTCTCCGTGAGTAGCATCCCCTCCCCATCTCTGGCCCTCGACTTCGCAGCGCCGTGGTCGCGAATGTAATTGAGCTTCGGATCGCGCGGATGGGTCCGTCACAATTTTTTTCACCGTTCAAACGCCTATCTGTTTATCGGATCTTCAATATATCACGGCGCGGTGTTCGATAGGAGACGTTGAATCAGACGCGAATTGTTTCGCTGCAACATTTATGATTCTCGCTCTGCACGCTTCACGCTGACGATGACTTATTACGCGTAACAAGCGTCTCGCAGCTTTATTACAAACCTGACGCACTCGAACGATCGATGGTGAAATATGTTGGCGCGCCTTTCGCACTGAAATCCATTCGAAGAATCCTGTGATTAATCGCGTGGAAGGCGTGACAGCAATGGTATCGTTAACTCCATTCATAAAGTTGAACGTTTAAAGCTGTGCTACGCCTCCGGCGAAATAATTCAGTCCGTTATTCACAGATCGCCCTTTGCCTCACTGTGAGCACTCTGACGACGGAGGACTTTTTTACGGAGGGCGTGAATTGGGGTATTTCGTACGATCTACCGAACGAGAGTAAGCCCGCCCTGGACCCCTTCCTGCAGCTCAGAAAGGATCAAGTCAAACCCGGCAACAAACACAACACCTACGAAAGCAACGTAATCGACAAGAACCCGTGGAAGTACGCGCAATGGAATACCCGGCCGGAATATTACTCGCGGCCTGGTAAAACGAAGTATTACAAACCGGATTACTATTATCTGCAAAGGAGGCATCGCAGGGAGCTGTACAATAAACTGGAGACCATCATGAATGCGTAAGTTATTGGCGAGAGAATTTTAGTGTCCATGAAACCGGCCGTGAAAGAAGTTTTACGACTGGTAGCCTTTGTGTCGGTTCATTGTGAGAATCGTAATAGAAAGCCCTGGGCGTACGTTCGTCCGAGTGAATGAAATAAGTAGAAATGTGGCGTGGAGCGTGTGTAGTCGAGTAGAACAGGTCGGCGTGCGCAGCGGCAAGTAGAATAGCACGGTTGTTCGTCAGACAAGCAGAAGAGGCTCGCGTCTAATGGCACAAGAAGATAAAAGGCCGTGCGATTCGGGCGAGTAGAACGAGCCGGTGTGTGCTCAGACGAGCGAGAGGGCGGGCCGTGCGTGGGCGGCCAAGTGAAACGGCTCCGTGAGTCGTCAGACGGCCGGTAAGAGATTCTTTCGTTGCCGGCGAGTCTCCGCGGGATTTTTACGTGATTAAACACCGGCGGCGAGGACAATCGGCGGGGAAAATAGAGGTCGGATAGGGCGGTTAGCGGGTAGGGCGCATTACGGCGGCTCCGGTCGAAATTCATTTTCCATGCGAAGTTCTCGAACAGAGTGTCCATTTGCGTTGAGTAGGAGTGTCCATTAAGGCCCGTCGATACATTGAAAACCGTATCGAGGAATAAATTCTGGGGAAGTGCGGCCACGGCGAGAGGCAGGGTGGATAATAAAATGTAACGGCGGCTTTAGTAGTCCCGACGTGATCGAACGATCGTCGTCCGCCTTTATGGAGAGCCGTCGAGCCGTCTCAGTTTTTTCCGTGTCATCTGCGGTGATGTATTTCGGTCGCGTTGGCGGGAAACGTCGCCGTGTCGCGATGATGGTTATCGAAGCCCGCGGGAAGATCAGCGGGGACGAGTATCGAGGGGGAAAATATCGCGGGCTGAGGGGAAGGCGGTGGTGGAAAGTTTGCCCGCGAAAATTCGGAGGGTGGAATGAATTATTTGGCCGGTAAGATTCCACGCGTCATTCGCGTGCATCCAATTCTATTTCGGTCAGCGGCGGCCGGTCGACGAAAATAATCAAGCCCCTTGGCGGTGGATATAAATCTGGTTATGGTAGAGGGAAAGAGAGAAACTATTCCCCCCGTGGCTGTTGGCCCCAGAAACAGATAAATGGTCTGCCAGCCGCGCTCAGAAACAACCCCCATCCTCCTCCGCCGACTGTTACCTCGCTGCTACGCGAACGTTCCACGCTGGTTGAGGCGCCACCCTCTGATTCATGCCACCCTTAAGCAGCTACAGCACCACCGCCGTGAACCAGCCATCGCAAACCGCCGTTGCGCCACACCGCTACCCTCATCCACCGTCTAGAATCAATTTTTGGGCGGTAGAGGATGCCGTGCTATTTGCTCCCCGCCCGCTCCCGTCCCCCTCGCAGCAGACGTTTATTTATTCACCCGGAGATTTCTATTAGGGGCGGTGCAGCTGTAAGGGGGGAGAGAAAATTTTCCTAAATTTTTTATCGCATTAACGGGAGGACACGTTTGGAAGTCGGGCGAGGGATTCCGAATCAATAGACTCCGGGGCGACCGAGAGGAGCCACGGTATAATACATTAGATAAAACGATTTCGAGAGGAAAGTATCATTCCGGGGAGCTGCCTGCGCGTGTTTAGCCCCGGCAGCGTAGCATTAATTCCATCCAGTTTCTTCGAATCCACTCCTCCGAATCTCCATTCTCCCTCGCCGAGGATCTCTCTGAATTAATGGCAGGCGTTTACTCGGATTGGAGATAACAGAACGCGACGTTATTTCATGGGGTCGTGAGTCCCGCTCCCATCATCCCCCACTATAGACTCTCCCCCGACCAAGCAAATATTACGTATTTCGATAAAGGTCCAGGCTGATCTCGAGTAATGCCTCCGCGACGGCGTCCGGGCTCCTCTATCCGTTTAATCCTGTTTGCCCGTGGCCCTGCCTCCCAGCAAGTAGCGCGCAAACTTCTTTCCTGCGAGAGAGCGTGCGCGATAACCCTCTGAAGCCGACGCGGCCGCGCCTCTCTGCAGCCACTCAAATGAACGGTGAAATTATTGAGGAGAGGAAGGAATTTTTGAAAGGCTGCGTCAAAGGAAACTTTAATCTTCCCGGGGAAGAGGATAGACCAGATGGGAAAACAGCGTGCCCGCCTTTCCGCGAGCTCCTGCGCGTAACAAGAAACTTGCTCGATGGCAAAGGTATACATTAATACGACCCTAGGGAGCATCCTCCTCCTCTCCGCCTTTCAACAATCTTCAGCCACGAAATACGGGCTCTTGCACTCGCGACGCACTCCCTTTTGTGCCGCCGTAATCCGCATTACTCGGTGTGCACAGCTTTCGATAGGCAAATTCCGGATTCGCATCGCTGCAGTAGTATATACCTGTGCGTGGTCGGACAGAGGTACACAGGAGTTGCGAGCGGCGAGGCGCAGCGGGACAAGCCTGTGCCACGGTCAAACGTATCAGGTGGCATTCGGATGAGCATAACCCGGTGTAGTAACTCTGGCGCGCATTACCCAGCATTCGAAAGTAGGCAATCAAGCCCGGGGAGTTTAGCATTCTCCATTCCGAAGAAACATTTCCATCCCCTGATTTCGTGCCTGCCGCTCGGCGCCGTTCCCCGCCGGCTTAAATAGCGATCATTCTTCCCCTTTATTACATTCCGAGTATCTCCATTTCTCTAATCTCTCGGTTCTTTCAGGATGAAGTTGGACGGGAGGACATGCGTGCTGCGGGCGCTCTGCGAGGCCTCGCAGAGGCTCATGCCGAAAGGGAACACTCTGGTCGAGGAGATGATGAGGATATCGTTCGCGTAAGGTTCTCGCTGGGGATAAAAGGGTTCCAGTGGCGTGGTTTCGAGGGATCCCTCACCTCGGCTCCTTTCTTTCCACTTGAATTTCGGGGGCGAGCTTCTGTCCGGGGATCGATGGGATTTCAGAATAATCTCGTTTCGAGGAGGGAAGAGAGCAGTGTGGATAGCAAGGACGGAATTTTATTAAGCAAATAAGCTTAGAAGACACCGGAGTGCTCTCACTGATCCGTGTCATTGCTCGCGGATGAAATTATCCTGGGCTTAATCATTTCTAACGCCTCCACGGCGGGTTTCATTTCGCCTCGGTTGGGTCTCGCGCGTTGTGCCCTTGATCCTTTATTAATATACAATAATTAGTAGCACTAGGCTGGTCCCTTGCTTTCCCCGCGCCCGACTCTTTGACGCACGCAACCGGGAGCCCGTCTCGAGAAGTTCATAGGCGCGTAAAAAGTCCTTTTCCTTCGGTCGTTACAGGTTCCCTTTGAAGCGTCTGTTCTCGACGGAGCCGGAGGAGCATCACGTGTACAGCAGGGCTCATAAAGCGGGCCACCAGGGCCACGATTGCGCGGGCATGTTCTCCGGGTGCAGTTTCTCTCTCATCGACATGGCCCTCGGGAAATACGACGCGGCATCGACGTGGCAGCCTCGACTTCCGGTGGGATACGACGGAGCCGCCGATGCGGTTCGTTCTTCCAGTGAGTGGACGAGGTATAACATGAAATAAGACGCGGCCAGCAGCGCTGGCAAGACTTAGGGGAGTGTATCAAGCGAAATCCAGCCCTCTGGCTTTCACGGAACACTTCGGGGGTGCGGCTCGAATCGGGGAGCGAGTCGATGGACCGAGAAGTGCTCCTTGATGGATTCGCTGCCTCTGCTGTCGCAACTGATGGTCTGCTATTATCTTCCTTCGGCTTGTCAACACCGCGAGCTATGGACGGGATCATACTACTGCCAGTGTTTCGAAACAACTACGTGTGTCTTCGGTCGAAAGGGTTGCCATCTGGAGCGACAGGAACTCGCAACTTGTTGCAACGATCGCGTCAGAAATTAAACATCGGCGTTTAAAAAATTCAGAAGCTAGGTGTCCCTTCGGTTCCTCCTCCCTCGGAGCTCCCATATCACTACTCGCAGTTTCCGCGTTCACGGGGCGACGACGTGGACGATAAGGGATGAAAAATTGCCGCGTGTCCGTGGACAGCGCGATAGTACGACGAAGCTGTTTCACTGGCCAGCGACAGGGCACCGGCTCCAAGTTGCTGCCAGAGAAATTGATTCTGGATTTATTTCTGTGACGTCACTAGAGTGTCTCTCGAACGATACTTCTCCCCGTTGACGGATACTCTGACACTACGGTTACACAGGAAACGAGGGAGAAGGGAATCCGATACGTCTAGGATCCTACGCGTTGGATTTCGTTGCCGAGTGACAGTCGCGACTCCAGAGTCTTCTTAATTTCTGCTCTGTACTCCTTGTTAATGTATTTTCCCAGGCGCATCGGTTCCCGAGCAGATAGCGTGAAATTGACGAAGTAGAGTAATCTCGTGGAACGTCCGAAGTAATATACGCGACCTGCAGGTAGTTAGATAAGTGCGGGATGGTTGTATGTCATCAACAAAGTAGAACAAGTCTAGTGCAGTAGATAGACCAGTGGAACGGACCCATGCTAGGTCAGACGCCCGGTACCTCATCCGCGCAAAGCAAACTTGTAACATCAATAAGATGATAAATGAGGTGGAGTGAAACTGGCGTGCGGTCAGATAAGTTATGCAAATCCTCAGACGCTATAAAGTGGGCAGAACGAGCCGGCGAACGCCTAAACAAGCAGAAGTGGGACCTGCTGCAGTGGAATAAGGTCTGGACGTGGTCAGACAAATTCTACGAAGAGCACTGGCGCGTTCCTTCGACAGTAAGTCTCGGTAGGTGGTAATTAGAAGCAGCCTAGGCTGTCCGAGTGCAAGCGCGAGGTGGGAATGTCAAGTTTTCGAGTCGAGAAGCCGAATAAAATTCAGTAAGAGTGAACAGTTATCGATTGCAGGAGAGTGACACCGCCCCAGTTGGCGGGCCAAGCCGGGCGTGGTGTAGGCCGCTTGTAACAACCCTCTTTTCCACGACACTACCGATTCCGTACGGTTAACCACAATTCCCTCGAACGAGAAGAAGCAAGAGCTTCTCCCCTGAAAAAGCTTCGCTCCTTTGCCCGTCGCCGAGCTTTTTCACATTCTTTTTTATACATAAGCCGCCTTCGGGAGCGCATTCCCCGAACTACGAGATTGATTCTTGCCGCTGAGAAGCGCGGGGAGCATCCACGATTCAAGCGACTGAGACTCTCAACTCTTTGATTTCTGACAAATTGTCCTTTGATCTTCGGGCTCCCGCCGACCAAAGGTTCTTCTGCTTACTCTAGCAGGAGCATTGTCGTGAATTACAGAGCTTCGCTCCGGCCACATTGCGCTTGGGGTATCGTGCCATTCCCGCTGCTAGATGGTGGAATAAAATTACCTCGGGGACCGCAACCGATGCCTGATCGACGTCAGACACGCGGAAGATCAACTTACAGAATGGCGAGCAGTCTGGGGACGGCTCGTCTCGCGGGAGCTAGCCTGATCGACGGATGATATTGCGGAGCCGCGTTAAGTTCGTCGCCGGTCCCTCGACCCGTTCATATTCCGCCCACCGGGGCACGGTGAAACTGAAATCGCATCGTAACGAAATCGTGGAAGTTTGGCAATCGACGAGTGGCGGGGTAGTTAGCTGTGGCAAAGGGTGCAGCGCCCTTCGAACCTTTAAGTGCGTCGAACCCCGTAAATCATGTTGCGAGAGTCGTGAAAATTCAAATTATACCGTCGAGTCATCCCATCGGGTGGTTTTCGACATTCGAACGTCGATCGAAGCTTGGTTTAATTACGGGATTGAAGGGCACCGTGGTCTGTACACTGATTAGAAAGCTGCAATCGGTTTCCTCGCCATTGTCAGCGCGCACCTTCGACCGTGGACACGTTCGACGCGCGATAAGTAAATCTCGAGCGATTTCACCGGACGAGCAAATGGCTGTGGCGAATCAAAGTCAGGGCTAACATTAGTGGAACGAGGGTTCTGTTTGATTATCTACTCGCACCCTGAGCAATTGCTGCCGGCACGAGAACTTGAAGCGGTTCGGACTGCTGCTCAAAGTGCCCTCGCTATCATCGATGCTTTGATGGAATTCCTGGGGGTTTAAAATTTGGGCTAATCAGACGAGATTTCGCGAGCTTACCTCGGCGGAAAGTTAAAGTTTCTACAAATCAGGGGATTCAGAAAGTGAAGTGGGGGTATTTTTTCAAGCCCGAGTGAAATTTTCTTTTCATCCAGGATTTTCCAGCTTCAAATTCAAAGTCCGTAAGATTGAAACAACAGTGTTATATTCTTTTCGACCTGCACGTTGAGACAATGAAATTTCATCTTGGGCGGTGGCGAGAGAGGGCAACAAATACAGAATGGTACTTTCTTCTTTAGAGCGTTATTTAAAACGCGAAACACGTTTCGCCGTCCCTTGCCGCTGTCTGCTTCATAAAGGATTAAACTGCCGCGTCCATACTTGACTATTTTCCTCCGCTTACGGTCCAAATTAAAAGGAAAGGAATTGTTTCGGGCCAACGTGGCGGGAATTGAAAGCGCCTGGGAAAGCGTAACACACATTAGAGGCGATAATGGAAACGGGACGCGGGAGAAAGACGCTATGAAAGTGGCGAAGATGTGTCGACAAACAAGGAATACAATACGATAAAATAACTCAATGTCACCGAGCCTCGACTCGCGCAAATTCACTGAGAAATGATCAAAGAAGAAGAAACGCTTGATAAACACCACCAGCGTTTCCCAAACTTTTTTGAATCGCGACCTCCTTTTATTAATATTCGAATAACCTGCCCCTTAGGGAGCTGCGGTAAGGTAAATTTATTGAGGTAAAGAAAATACATTAAAAATAGATATTTCAGAGTATAATTCTAACTTAACCCTTCGTGGTCACACCTTCTTATAATCACAAATTGGTCACACGGGGTTCACTGTACCCTAGTGTAATTTTTTGACTTACCATTTTCGTATTTTTGAATCTTTTAACTTTTCAGTGATAATTGTACATTAGTAATACTTATACAGTCATGGTCTAATAGTCTTTTTCTAGAAATGTAAATTTTTATGTAATAAAATTTGTAAAGAATTTTTTTTAAATATAATTTCGACCGTAATAATTAGTATGATTATTTGATTTCGGCGCACAGGTTCGGTCAATTTTAAATCCAACCTTATTCCAACCGACTCGCGTGTCACACGTGTTACAGAAACACGTTGATTTAATTCAAACAGCAAAAGCAATATTTTATAATTTTTCGCAACTTTCCTGAGGAAGATCTAAATCAAGATCGAAACGTCGAAAGCTTTTATTATCTATTGCTAAATAGCTTGTGTTTTATTGATTTAAAATTGACCGAACCTGTGCGCCGAATCAAATAATCATAATAAAATTTGTAGTTGAAAATGAGGGATTTTCCATGGTTATAGGAAAAATCCGATTTTTAAATTTTTTTTTATTATCTTTTTTGCGATAAATCCCCTTTGGAAGAAAAATATGTGCGACATTTCAAATAAAAAATTGCTCTTGGGGTACAATACACCCCGTGTGACCATGAATGGTTAATAATAATAATATTTTTAAGTGTATTTAATATACTTAATTACCTCATTCAGTCTGCTGCTGGTGCCTGCATTTGGGTAACCAGTTTCTTCTCGATTTTCAATCATGAAAAATCAGTCTCACATCATTAATATACTATGGCAATGTAACCATATGAAAATAAATAAGTGCTAAGAATCGTCAACAGAAAACCCTCCGCGACCCACAGGTTGGGGACCACTGCCTCCAGTAGCGCGAGTCAACGAAAAATTCGGCTGTCTGACGGCAGACGACAGAAAAAAGGGCGGCGCAAAAAGCTATACTTGGCGAAGTGATTAATTTTTTCCTCCGCCGAGGCGCAAAGAACGAGAGAAGAAAAGAGCGGAGTTGCAGGGCGAAAGGAATTTAGCGGGGAAGAAAGAGGGGGCGGGCAATAAACAATTTACCCGTTCGCCGAGCGTTTCTTGGCTGGATTCTGCAAACAATACCGGCACAGGGGCGGTGCACACGCATCGTATCCATCGCCGCAGCCGCTTAAGGGTTTAATAATCTGCCTGGAGAGAGGACAAAAGGGCTCGGGAGCGTTATCATCCGGCTCCGTTTGATTATTCATTCACGCTTCGAGCCACGGGCAAGGCTCGAATCCGCTTTTAACTAGCCTCGGACCGTTTCGCGAGAGCCTGGTTGCGACCCACCCGCTATTGATTCGGCCTTCCGCCCGTTGCCGCAGTACCTTGCCCCAACGAATTGCTTCTTTTCGATTAACTTAATTTCGCGGCAGACGCGTATTGCCTCCGCGAGCACCTTGGCCCGATTGCCTTCGACGATGTAAGTGATACCTTCGGGCTTCCACGGCGCTGGAAGGTCAGGACCTACTTCCTCGCAATCCTCCGTCCAACCATTGGCCCCTCCCACCGTTCCACGCAGTATTTTCTTCGTCTCGAGCGAGCCTCCGCTTCTTGCTCTCCGCCGGCAGTGGACTAAGTAGTCATTCCCTGACTTGCGGTTCGTCGAACGTGTACATATAAAAGAATCGACGCTCTCATGATTTCAAGGTACAATGTAAGCACGCAAAGGAGGGTCTCGTTTCGCAAGAACTTGTCCAAGGTCGGTATCAAATATATTGGCCGGTGAATTCGGTTTCGCGAGCAGCGATCGAGGAGAAATCAGCCACCACTATCTGACGATCGCTGATTTTTATTATTATTATTATTAATAAACGGGGGAACCCTTTAGAAAACAATGATAAATTACAATATAGCATAATAGAAACATAGAAAATAGTAACAAATAAAATAAGATATAAATAAACTATAACAGAAAAGTGACGACAAACATAACAGTCTACACATACCACTCATTGCTAATAGAGTATACTAAGATGGTATACTCCTAAGCAGCTGAGTTCTAAACGCAGCGAGGGAGGGTAGGAATAGAAAACATCAACATCAACATTTGTCAGTTGGAGTTGCGTGGCCCTCGCAGGGTATGGTGGGGTGAAGGAAACGCTGCTCGGCTCCGCCTGAAGCTAGCAATTTGGCTGTTATTTGTCCTTCACATAATAGTTGTGTGCGTTACGAAGCTATGCGTAGACCGATACGAGATAAAGCTATCGAGAACGTATCAATGTTCTAACCAATAAAGTTTCTGAATTTTTTCGTAGCTAACGCACACCTATTCTGATGTGTGTATTTCTACGCTGACAGCTCGGTTTGGCCTACACGTCAGAATCTTGCCACTATCCCCACCACTTCTGGCTCACTCCTATCCTGCGAAGGCGAGAGCGAGACGAAAAGAGAGCGAGTCAGAAAACGTTGAGAAAAGGAGCCCCGAGGCAAACAAACGGTGTGGTGGGAGAATACCCCTCACGAAACTCACCGGCCAATATATATAATACCGACCTTAGTTAACAAACTCTCGAGGCATCGCTCGCGGACGATTTAATCCGCCAGATGTCGAAGGTGTCACGCGGACGTTTTATATGACCATCAGTGGCAGCAGAATAGGTTCGATCGCTCCTACAGAGTCACAGATACTCAAGAGAAGTTATAACCATCTCTACCCTAACTCTTAACGTAGTCACGCTGGCTACTGTCCTGTATAGCCTGCTTCATTTCGTGTGTGAAGGCACTGTTTCCTTATAAAGCGACGTCCCGGAATTACCTCGAATTCCGTGGATGCCGCGAGATCAAAGGACACGGAGGAGCAGGTCCGCCACGACATCAGACACGGAAGAACAAACTTGTATCGCGCGCGTTACACCCTCGACTAGAATCGCAACCGGCGGCAAGTGTTGCGAAGAGATTCGAGGGAAACCAGAGACTCCGCTGGCATCAGAAGCTGTTAGTATTTTCCTCGCAATTACACAGTCGCTGGCTTATCGCCTATTGTTACCACCACGGAACAAAGACTGGCTCGTTATGGGTCGAAACTTTGGCCCGTTCCCCGAGCGGGTCGCAACTTTGTCGCGCACCGAAGAAAATCGACGTCGATTACAAAGTGGGGAGTGTATAGGGTAAAAATATTTTTCAGACACTTGCGGCTCTCAGTGGCCGTGACCTGCCACCTTCTTGCGATGATGCTGTTTACGAGGGTTCTTTAGTAATCCAAGTAGCAGTCTTCTAAGTAAGGAACGCGTTGAGCAATACTCTGCGAAGAACAGAATTGGTTGAACGGGTTTCCTAGCAAGGGAAGAGTCTCTGAACTATTTTTCCCCGGATTCAAGGACTCTTAGAAGGATCAGCTCCGCACCCTCGACCGTTACAAAGCAGATTGCACTCGGCCAAAAAGTGCTTTGCATATTGTTGCAGTCGGCGGGTAATTGTTCTCAAAGGGACGATTCCCACCTGTAACGAGATTCTCAGCGCGAGTAACGTTGCCGCGTAATCGCCTCGCTATGACGAGCTCGCGGTAACTCCATTGGGTTTCGTTGCATCTCGAATGCCGAAGGTCTAGCTGCAAGCTTCAAAGGTGGAGAGGAGAGCTTCCACGAAGAAAGGGGTGTATCGTGTAACTCCGGCTGCTCCTTCGCGGCCCACCCTTGGAATAACGGGACAAAGGAAGATCGTTTAATGACACCGAGCGTCTTAACTTCCCCGTTGCACTGCAGCCATTCCGAGAGCCAGCCGACGCAACAATGCATCCACCCACTGTGCAACACCGGCGCATCGATCGGCCGCCGCTCCATGCAGAATTGTTTGCCACTCGGATTACCCACGATTTGATTGGAACAGAAACTTCTCTCTGGCAGTAATCTCTAACAGGATTAAAATTCCAGCGTCTGCGATCCGAGCAATGAACGCCTGCCCTCGAAGCTTACAGACCGTACAGCAATCGCGGGAAACACACCCTCCGCCGAAATATTTATTCCACCCCTTGATAAAAGCTCGTCCAGCGGCAGTAAAAAAGCGGACGTCATAAAACCGGAGATACTAAAGCATAAATCTTAAACCGGACCGCAGTTCCGCGTACGACATTTCGCCAACAAGCCTCGCCAGCATTCCCAGGATCCCCGATAAAACCGCTCGAGGGGAGCTGCGAGTGTCCATTCAGATGGGAAACGAAGGGCGAGGCTGCCACGAAACAGGGGGATGGCTGCTGTAACAGATACCCTAGGCGCGATGCCTCCACCGAAGGGGAAATTCAAATTCCTGCAGGAATCCAATACTTGCACGGGCTCTCGCGACAAAGTCCAGGGGAATGCCACGTGGCGCGATATTACGGTGCATTGCTATTGGCCACGGGGGTGGAAAGCGGAGGGGCTCCCGTTCGTCGCGGGAGCAGCGCGGTAGAAGTCGAGGAAAGCGGAGGAAGAAGTCTGAAAATCTAGATAGCCGGGGTCCTTTAAGGGAACGACAAAAGGATCTCGAGCAGAAGTATGTTGGGAAAGCTCTCGAGAACGAGTTGAAAGGGGGAAAGCGTCCGTCAAAACAGTTTTACAGCGGCTTCGCTTTCGAGTGCTTCTCTTTATGGTTGAGGCTCTTGCCTGCTGTCCGCGGATGAATCGAAATCGACGCTCCCTGTCCACTAAGAGAACGATACCCTCGCTTTGCCGCTGATTGTAGCGAGCGGAGGACCGGCGAATGGATTTCCAACGACTAAGTAGTCCTAATAGTCCAGCTATAAATATCGAGAATCAATTTATCTGGGATGTTTAATTGTCTGGAAGCTTCGTTAGTAGCCGCGATACGCGTGCACGTTGCCCTTTTCTCGGTTAGAAAGCGCCGTCGGGGTTGGACTTATCAAGCGGGCCACTTAATGCGGCGTAAAAACGCGCGATCGTTTGCAGAGCGTTAACAAACACTACTCGAGCAACTAGTCTGTTTATCGCGAAACTTTTAATTACGTTCGCGTTCACTGCTGGCATCCTCCCGGCTCCGATTTTCGATGAAACTTTATAAACTTCAGGCCCGTCCGACTGTAAGGGATAACTGCACGGGCGACTTGGCGGAGATAAAAACTGCGAGACGCTAAACGCGCCGGCTGCAGCTTCGCGAGATAACGTTGTTGAAGTTGAAGCCGCGCGCTCGTCAGCAGCCGTTTCTCTTCTTCAAACACCGTTCCGTCTCTTCGCTCCACTTCTTCCCGAATCAAATTTCGCGAGCCACTGTAGCGAGCAGACCCATTCCCTGTCCTAATTTCCGCAGGAATTTTCGTAGCTGCTGAACGTTGCCGAAGGGTCTGAAGACAGGGTTTGACAATTGTTGAGGGAGGCGAGTGTGGAGGTTGACAGGGAAACGAGATCGCCGATGAACCTAGTGTCCGTTGAGTCGAGTATCGGGAGCAGGAATTTTCTGGAGGGAAAGCGAGAAGGGTCTTGCCAAGTTCCACCGGTGGAGCGGAGATTGTTCGCGAACCAGTAGCGTTCTGTCTGCAGGAAGTTGCGAGCGACCACAGAATATCATCGTAAACCGCTTCCACGGACTGCTTCTTTTGCCAACTTCCGGGCCGACCGCGGACGAACGTGTTTGCCGTTTCTGGGCAGCTTTGTATCCCTCTAACAATTTATTGTTTACGAGTGAAATTGGCGTGTATAGTTGCGTATTTGCAAACGATTAGTCGGTTAAGAATTGGCAAGGTAATCCCGGCAAGGTAAACAGGGAGAGATGAAGATCTGTAGGAGTAGAAGAATGAAGGGCCATTTCTTAAAGTCGCGCTCAAAATATGCTGATTTTTGTCGACATAAAACCCGCGGGATTACCTCGCGAATGGTATAAACTCCATTGGAGCAAAACGTAAAGAACGTATTAATCTCGACGCCGGCGGAACTTGTTACCCGAGTGTATGCGATTGCGGGGTTTTTACCCGTCGGTTATAAACTCGGCAAAAAGGTCCATTTGATTTATTAAATACGTTACCGTGAAACTGTGGCTGGAGCTAAGAAAACGAGGAAGAAACCAGCGGGGCATTCCGACCGGAGGAAAATATGCTTAAATCAAGCGTTTCCGCCTCGCAAAAACGCCACCTGGGAATATTAATGCCGATGCCGGAAAATATTCCAGGGGAACTGCGATAGTGTAGCCTACTTGCGTGTTCAACGATTAAATCATTACTAACGACCTTTGACTTTGGACCAGTGGTTCAATTTTTAAATAAAAAATACACACCTAGCTCGCCCGAGGAAACTGAAATCTGGGTGATGTGACGGGATTAGTGGTTTGCCGCGTGGTGTTTCTCAAGTTCCTCGCGAGGATCCAGGAAAAGATCGTAGAGTTATAAGAATGTTAGGTTGAAGTGTGTACAGGAACACGCTAACTGTTATTCAAAGAGGCCTCTTTGCCCTATATATTCTTTCATCCAGGGGCGTTTAATTAAAATGAAACTGTTTTCGTGTCGCGACTTCATCCGGTGCATAGACCTTCCGCCTACATAATGAGGCAGCTTCCACCGAGGAATCGGCTTTAATTAACTTAAATTTATTATCCAGCCGAGACAGAGGGAACGAGAGAAAGAGAGGATTACGCGCGAGGCGCTCGCGGCACAGAGGAAGAGCGGAGCGGACAGACGAGGAGCGAGAGAGAAGGCAACTTGTGTTTCACTTGCTAGAAAAACCGCCTTAATTGTTCTTTATATACTCGCGTCGCCGTGGCACTCTGGCCGCCGCAGCCTGAAAACTTCGTCCTAATTCTTCCGCCGGGATGCATTGTTTTCAGCGTCCATCGCAATTTCCGCTTTCCCTTGGCGAGCAACGGGAATAAATTTCGACGCTCGCCGCGATGAGTAAATAGGAAAATTCGAGGGAAATATCAGATGATTGCATAAGTTCGTGCCCGATTGGAAAATAAAATTCAATGGTTAAATTTTAAAGCGTACAATTTTATTAGTCAAGTACCTATGTAGTCACCATTCTTCTCTACAATTGTTTTCCAACGATCTACAACCTTGTCGATTCCAGTTATGAAGAAAGAGCTTGGTTTTTCTGGAAAAAATGTCTTAAATGTCAAACTTATGCAATCATCTGATAGAACGATTGTTGGGAGATCAGAGAATCCCAAAGTCTTGAATTTCAAGCAAGTGTTTCCCTATCTTTTCTCTTCACGTTCGTCTAAACTAAGCTGCCTCGAGACACCCGAACGTTTACGCTCGTGCTGCGTCCAACGGCGAATGAATTAACGAAGGGAGACTAAACTACCGGCCCCTGTAAGAGTTCCGGTAGGAGAGGATCGCCGGGAATCGTCCCCGGGGAGCCGAGGATGGCCGGAGCTTCTTGAAAGCGAGGCGGAAGTTTGATCGTTAGCGGAGAAAAATGTTTGCACGGATAATACGTGGCCGGGCTGGCCTGTAGCCTGAGCTAACGCAATTATCTTTTCCACGAGGCTTGCGCGTGTCGGCCGATTTATCTAATTTAAAGTTTCGCCGGCGAGCAGAGTTCTCCGCGGGACAATTAGGTCGGCGATTTCGCCGTGGTCAAACTTTGATCGGAACACCATGAAGAACTCCGCTCGGCGATAAGTATCTTCAGGAAAGACGGATGCCACTTGAGAACCTCATTCTCCCTCGCCCTTTACGAACGTGCGAAGCAATAAAAGTTAGACGATCGTCGCGAGGTGCTAGCAGAATTCCAACGCCGTTTTTGTCTCCTAGATTTCTCATTATCTCATAATATTCGGTTATCCGGCGTGCTTGGACCAAAGAACATCATCTCCTTTTTCATTCTGCTTCGACTAAGCGCTCCTCAACGTGACGCATCAAAGCAAACGCAGAGCTGAGTCTCCCACGTCTCGCCGCTCCGTCAAACTCTTCCCGATACCTACCTCCTCGGCGCCCCTCGCTGTCTAATTTCTCCAACGGCAGTTGGTCGCTGTTTATTCTGAAAACAACGGAAACCACGAAAGCACAGGGATGCGTGGAGTAGAATAAAGACGAGAGGGTGTTGGACGCGAGAAGAGTGTGAAAAGGGGATGAAAGAAGGGGATTAGCCCGGGCGTGGAATGTTTCCATCATTCATGCTGCAGGCATTTCTGGCGGATATTAGCGGTGAAAGCCGTCAATAATGGTGTCCTTATTAAATAAAAGGAAGGCCAGGCGGAAAGTAGCGTGACATAGCAGCGTAATGGTTTCGTAAGCGAGGGCTTTTATTCGGGTGAAAGCGTTGGCTACGGGGGTAGGGGGTGGTTGTTGAAAATAGGTAGCGGGGTCGTGGCCCTGTATTACCCCATCGATTGACAGCTATTAGAATGCGGATCCCCGAACGGAAGCCGGGCGGTGACAGGTTACATCTGCGACGGCAGCAATTTTTTCAATACGTTTATTATTTTTTAAACAATAATTTTAACCGCTCGTTTATTTCAATCGTTTTACATACGTGGATAGTTGTGTAGAGTGTAGACGTTAGCTTACAAATAGGTTAGTTTAGTTCGCCTTTCTTTTTTCCTTTATCCGTACAATAACGTCTGTGTATGCGTGTGTACATGTGTTCGGTGTATCCACGACTCCTCGTGTCCTATGTACGTACGTATGTATATGTCTATGCACGTATGCATCTGTATATATATATATATATATATATATGTATGTGTGACGCGTTGTCCTCGTGTGTATGTATGCACGTATGCGTCGTCTCGTGTGTGCTCTCCCTTCGGAGTAATGGCTGCCTTCTTTAATTAGGTAATTAATATATTACACATAGCGTCTCTGCTTCCGTTTCTCTCTGCAAGCTTCATTCCTTCCCCCCACCCCCACCACCACTAAAAGATCTTTCGTGCCCCATTCAACCCCCTTTCCCCACTCCCAGCACCCCCAGCACCCCAATGTACTAGTTGTCAGTAGCGGAATCGCTAGAGGAATTATAGACGGATTTAAGTGCCATTTGCCCTTACCTCGAGGCGACCGGAACGAGATCGAGCGCGCTCGTGAACCGACGATCGAGCGATGGTCGCGAAAATGACGTTCGTTTATGTACAGACCCGGGTGACTCGTCCTCGCGAGCCTCGGTCGCGTGCAAGAGACCCTGAACGACACTGGACGGATCCGTGGCGACGATCATCGCGACGGACAACTGTTTTGGGGATGAGAAGGCCGGCGACAGGGTTGGAACACGAGGGGGATGAAGATTTCGTGAATTCGGGGAGCTAGGAGATCCCTGAAAGTCTGCGCGACGACGAGGCTGGCGATGAACGAGATCGCGAGTGGGTAGAAGAAGCGGGAAGAAGAAAAAGAATGCGTCCTCGTCGCGACGAAACCTGAAAGGTCCTTCTGGCGGAGTAAAGCTGTCTGGACGGCGGCAGAACGACGGCCGTTCCACTAGTGCAATGGAGAGGTATGAATCTGTGTCTCTGTTGCACTAGTGGACCGGCCGTCGTTCTGCCGCCGTCCGGACGGTTAGTGTGAATCTTGCTTAAAGCGTTCGAGAGATTGAAAGTCACTGGGATGCACTGGCAATTTAGGTGGGTGGGAATCTCGTCGCCAAACGAATGGTCCAGCTGTGAATCGAGTGTCTTGGACCGGTCCGTCCACTAGGCACTACTGTCGCCGAGTGTGATGTAGAAAGGGATTCGTAAAAGTTACTGTACAGTCTATCGTATGCTTCGGTGGGCTGCGGAGGCTCGCGAGGGTGTTCACCCGCAAGGGTGGTAAATGATTGCCCTGCGCGCTCACTGACGTAGACGCTGCTCGATCGGCGGCCCCTGCTGCGACAATCTCCACCCGATCTCTCTGGCTGCGGACGGGTGGGGCGGTCCAGCAGGGGCTCTCGCGGAACGGAAGTCGAAAAAGAAACCGCGCGACGCGATTAATAACGGACACGGTGGGCAGGTGGCACTCGTTTTCTGAGACACAGCAGACACAGACGCGCGAGAAACAGACAACAGACAACAGACAGACAGACAGGCAGGCAGGCGGACAGACAGACAGACAGATAGACAAACAGATAGACAGAGAGATCGGCATTTTAACAACGTAGAGATTCTCGATGATTCGTTGTTGTTTATTTAAAACAAATTCCTTCCTTCTCCGTGGCTCCCCTTGCCATCACTACTACTCTCTCCCCCTCTCTCTCTCTTTCTCGCGTTCATTCAATCGCAACGATTGCTCTCGCTCCTCGACGGGCGTGTCCGCCCGGAGTAATCGTAATGGTAATCATAATAGTAGCAGCGGTGGGAAATAATCGTAACAGTCGCGATAAAAATAATGCCAAGTACACTGGTAATGATAATTAGTAAGTACGATGAAGGATCCTCGTGAACGTACAATAGTAATCGTAAAGAACGCCGTGGCTTGCGTAAACTTCACTTCCGCGTTTCACACTCTCTCCACCTTTCTCCCATTTCTCTCTCTCTCTCTCTCTCTCTGTATGTACATATGTATACTTAATAATCGTCTCGCTCCTTTGGTACACGGCTGACAGTAGCAACGATTCAGCACGCGTTCTATCATTCCCTTGCTCGCAGCAACGTTAACGAACTCCATCGATGTCTCGTCAACTCTCGAACCAAGGGGTTAAAACTCAATTTCCCAAGCCTCGGCAATCGGGACACGGAGGACCAGCGATTACTCCGACTTGGACTCCCGTGGACCCTCGAATGTGTGACTCACCGCGCGAATTACAAGTCGTTTGGAGCGCGCTCAATATCCAACGATTTTGGATTTCCAATGATCCTCAGTGAAGCGTAATCAGCTTCGGTGAAAAAGATTGATCGACCAGTCGAAAGCAATTTTCCCCGTAAAACAATCTCGACGGATGCTCGGAGCAGCTGAAAGGAGAACGTCGACGATCCCTCGACCGAGTTCCGTTCCGTCGCGCGGTTTTCCCACCGGGAGACGCGTCCGAGGCTCGGCGAGCCGCGCGCAACGCTCGATTTCATTCCTTCGATCGCGCTCTTCCTACCACTGGACGCCGCACAATCGACACGCACATATACATACATATACGTACATTTACATATACATATACATATAATGAGAGGCGAAAGGGATCCGAAAACTCTCGAGAACGCGAGATTCCCCGGGGGATGGCGAAGATACCCGGCTCGCGCGGCAACCGACCGCTAAGTGGCCCGTCGTCGTCGAGAGTTCTAAGACGCTTTTCAGGAATTAACCGAGACGTGATCGAGTAACAGAATGTGGCTTCGTTCGACGATCTACTTTCTTTTACTTGTTGCTTACTCTCTTTGCCACTGTCACTCCCCCTCCCTTGATTCTCACCCTATTACTCCCACACGTTACGTTAACAAATTCATTTTATCTGCATATCTCTCCGCTATGTGATTTCCATTCTCTCCTACACACGCTCCCTCACGTTCACGCGGTATTCGCTCGGCCCCAGGCACACGCAGACAGGCAGACAGACGGTCGCACAATAAATACGTGTAATCAAATATTTATTCCAAGCCGACTTAATATAGGATAACAGCTTCATCTCATTTGTATATCTCGTTTTAGGTCGTAAATCTAGAGGATTGGCACGAGTCCGCCGTACGAATCGATTAGTTAGAAAAAATCTAGAATCTTCTTAATTACCCGTAATTTTATCGTAAACATTTAACTGTGTAGATTCGATACGTTTACTTCCTTATAACACACGTTCCTCGTCTACGTTTCCTTACGTACGGATATAACAAAATGTTCGTATGTTTATTCTCTTTTTTACTTCTCATTTCCACCCTCCTCACTGTCCTCATCAACATCACCAACACCGTCGTAAGCTTCACTGTGTCTCTTCTCGTGCGAATAAATCTTCTGTCTCTTCGTCGTCGCCTTCTTCTTCTTCTCCTGCTTCTTCACCACCTCCGTCATCGTATTCTCCAGTGTATCAGTGTGTACGTGTACATGCGTCTGTATTCATATGTGTACGTATGCAAACAGTACTTATCCTTCGTTCGTCTACCAGCCCCTCCCCTGTTCTCGAATGTTTGCGATCCTCTGGTCGTGGTCGAGTCGCGATACAGGAAGCGGAAAAGGGAGGCGAAAGTGCGGGGGACGACGTCGCGTCGGAACGAAATCGAAAGGGAAGCAGAGAGCTCCCCGCCGGGAGCCGAGGCTCCCGGCGGAGGAGAAATTGCTGGGGAGTGGTCGCGGATCGAAATCCCGATCGATGGAGCGCCGATCGCTTGGCACAACATCCTCCCCCGTTCACGGCAGAGGACGTCGTTTATCCTGTGCGTGATTCAGCGTTTGAAAAGTACGCTCGCTTAATGCAAACGATTGATATTGTTTCTTGCAATCGTGCGTGGAAATGTTTTTTCTCTCTCTCTCTCTCTCTCTCTTATTGTCTGGATGACTGGTAAAGAAACTGTGTTTGCACTCCAATCGAACCGAATGAAGATGGAAAAACGGGGTTGAAGCGTTTATAATGGCGCGTGGAGGTAACAAGAAGAGGCAAGAAATGTTCAATCGACGAGCACGAGACTTTGATTAAGGCGAGGGTTCCATTCCAATCGAGCAGGGCTTTCTAGTTTCTATTCGTGTTTTATCAAAAGACGCGCATCTTCCGCGTTCGAATGCTGAGAGGGTAAGTGGGCCACGAGTAGTATAGTAAAAACTTGTATCAATTAAACATATTCTCCCTGTTCTTGTAAACGCTGTGTGACCCTGGATCCAATTACCGTTCGACTGTCAATTGCGAAGATTTCCAGAACGGTTGGAAAGCTTGCCTACCTCTTAATTATCTAGAAACCAGAATGTGCTTGCGAGGATTACTGTGACGCTTTCGTTTCGCTGTATCGCAACGCGCCGATTAGTTCTCGTCCCTGCCAACCCAAGGTAGGGGTGGTCTTTGGCAGGGCCACCCCTCTCGAATTCCCAGCAACACTCGTGTCCATTAATTCATACAAACACAATGACCAACACTTCTCCTCCTCCTCCCCCTTTCGTTTTATACAATCGTCTGTCTTTCGCTATTTTGAAACCGTAGAAAATGTGAGGCGTACAAAAAATCGTCCCGCGACACCCTCGACGAATACGCGTCGCATCCTTTTCGCTCCCTTCTGCTCCTCTGCCTCCCTCCCCCTTCTCCGATCGAACCCCCCCGACCCGAGGGGTGGGTGGAACGGTTGGACGCAGGGGTAAAAATCGAAGGTCTCTGTCTTTCCTCGTGATCGTTCTGCTCGCCAGTTTCCGTCCTCCAATTCCTTTGGCTACCGTTCGCCTCTCCTTTTCGCCCAAAGAAATCTTTCATTCCAGCTCCTTCCACGCCGCAGAAGTGACGATTGCTCGCGCCTATTCCTCGCACGTTTCGTCGTCCAGCATTCGTCTGCGAGGGACAAAGCTCGCGCAACAAATATTCACGGATGGCCCTCGAGGTGGCCGGAGCAATGAGTGTCTGATTGTCTTAACAATACTATCAGTTTTACAATGAGTTTCGTATCGGGTTCTCCCTCCCTTCGACAACGGTCGTCTTGCCCAGTGCTCTTCTTCTCCTCGAACCCACCCCCTCCTTTCCCAACAATTCGTCTTCGCCCCTCCTCCTCGGAATCGAATAACAATATACACCGTGTAACGTTTCGTAATCGTCGATAGTAGAGTTAGCGCTCGATATACTTGTAAGGGTATCGTTAATTAATATTCGATATTTGTTATTTAGCGTTATTTTTACTTTAGGTTAATGTTACCGTTACTCCATTATTGTTAAGTGGTAGTTTATTATTACTGGTTTCTTTTTCTTCTTTACTTGCTATCGTTACTCGTTATTACTATGCTCCATTATCGCTTACAGCTGTTAGCGTCGTTATTAGTAATCGTTTATTAGTATCATTATTACTATTGTTACCTTTAATAATCTACGCTCTCCTTCGACCGTCTTCTCGTGCGTCGGCCACCGTACATATCGTACCTCCATGGTGTCACCAATTCTCCCCCTCCACCTTCTTCCATTAGCGATCGCAAGGTATCCCTCGTGGGGCCACGATATTTTTAATTAATTTCTGTCTCGATCCTTCCGCAGGATTAAGGCGTTCCTGTCGTCGTGCAAACGCCATGGAGATCACCGAAGACGACGACGTGGCCGGAAACTCCCCTTCCCATCCTCCCCGTGGCCGTAGTTTACGCTATTTTGCAACACTAGACGATAACGTCACCTTATTTTTATATAACACGTATGCAACGTTGAGCAAAGATTTCGATTTAATCCGTTTCGAACACACAAAGAGATCTCTGTCCCCGGACCCTCCCCCAATAATTCCCCTCCCTTCGTCTCCCGTCCCTGGAAACGTCACTGCCGGTCTCACCAAGCTTCGCGGCATCGTGGATCTCGACGACCGTTTCTCGATCACGTCCAATCATTCTCTCTCCCTCTCTCTTTAGCTATCGTTCGATTTTAACATGTCGCGACTCGGATGATGGTGGCGAGTTCCGATGGGCTGCAGCCAGATTTCGTTCACGTGGACCCCTTTCCGTTGAAGCGACTTTGTCTTCGGCTCAGCGATCCTGACGACGCCTCCAATTTCTCAAGTGAAAAATGTTTCTTTCCGCCGATTTTCCCTGGTGTTGATGAAAGAGGCCTGGCGGGTTGCTCGGATGCCTTGGACAGGAACATTGGACAGGGGAATTCGAAATGGTGTCGATAAAGATGAATCGTGACCGTGCCTCCTGCTGTCTTTGAAAGAAGAACCTTCTTCTCCGCGTGCTCGCTAGCGTTTCCGTTTCGTGATTCTACTTATTACCTAATAATACTGCCTTTTTAATACTGTTAGTTCGGAGCCGGAGAAGAGCATTCTTCGAACCGGAGGCCAGCTGTCGCGGTAAAGAACGCTAGACACGCGGGACTCTGGTGCGACCGGCGATGCCTGCGAATGTTTCGAGCGGGCAAAGAGGAGGGAACCGCGCGTGTACGCCAAACAGGGGAGAGAAAGGGTGTTCCGGGGGGTGGTTAATAAAAATTCCAAGTGGAAGCGGGAGATCGTTCAGTCGACTTTACGGCCGGCGTGAAAGCCGCGATTTACGAGGCGCGGTCGACTTTCCCACGGCCGGCCAATTAATTTCCCCACCGACGATTTGTTGTCGCTCGATCCGTTTCTCTCGTTATAGATGGCGGCGATTACGTCGGCGCGCTCTTATCTTAATAATCTAAATGTCCGCGACGCGTTGTAGTTTTTTCGTTTGCTTTTTTTTTTTGTAGTTTGTTATTCTCTTTATGAAAACGTGAAAAATTGTCCCGTAACAAAGAGATGCGACCCCTTCCAGCTGATTCTGTATGGAAACGTCTCGCGTGTGATTGTCAAATGAATGATAAACTTTTGTCGATGGGGGTGGGGCGTGGTGCCAAGCTGAGAGTGTACTCCTAAGAAAGTGGCGTCGATCGTTCTAGGTAGACGGCGAGTTTCTGTCACTAGATCCTCTGTGATATACCTCGAGGCAGAAGTCCCAAATTTAGAAGTTCCAATAGAGCAGAAGTTCCATATCCAGAAGTTCCGATAGGGGAGGACTGTAGAAAGAATTCAAGGCGCGTACAGGTAAAAACTCTTGGCACCGTCCCTTCGCCATCTTAAAAAACCCGGAAACCACGGTAACGAGGTTACGCGATCGGATGACACGGCGAAATCGTGCGCTCGGTGAAATATAAAATTCCCGTTTGCAAAAATGGAACCGAAATCCCGGTCGTTCGACGTTACTTGTTACATAAATTCTCTTATGGACGGTTTAACATTACTCTTTCACGTTCCCACGTCGTCGACGGCGCCGATCGCGCGCGCGCCACGATCGATCGGTCCGGGCGATCGAACGGCCGTTCCTCGTCGCGTTTGTCGCTCTTTTCATCGCCCATTTGTCGCTTTGCGGATCACCCCGAGAAATCGTCTTTGTCAGGAATGCCCCACGGAAGACTTTAAGCTTCTGACGATACACAGTACTTGTTTTATTGAGCGTTTCACGACTGTGACCCAGACCATGACCGTGCAAAGGAGGAACCGACGTAAAACGGGGAAGCCTCGACGGGAAGACGGGACCCGTCGCGCGATTCTACTTTCGGTGATTTCAATGACTGGCCGCGCGTCGAGTCCAAGTAAGTAATCGGCCGAGAAAGCAATCGTTTTCTCTTCGTGCCAACCGCTCGCTATCGTTGCAACGTTTCGCGAGAACACTAATTACTCCACGGTGTCTCGAGTAGACTAAATACAGTAGAGTTCGACGAATTTAAAACTGCTCAACAACCTCCGACACACCCGTGCGCCATGAATATCGATGGATTTCCTAAAAGTTTCGGAATAACAGCTGAAAGAAAAGAACTCGGTCGCGGGAGTCGCGAGAGAAGAAGAGGACACGACGAACTGCAAAGGGGAGGGAACGAATTGGCTCGCGAGTCCTGGCACGAGGGTCACAATCAGAAGGGTCTACCTACAGTAATTTACAACGCTTACACGAGTTATCACTTACGCAAATTGTCGACTTCGCTTATCAGGCTACCGCGCCCGCGGGCGCGAGTTTAAACGTACACTTACTCGTATTAATCTACGCACAGTCACACGCACGGTATAGTTCCCGGTGTAACCATCCGATGGATACGCGAGAACAGCGAGAAACTGGAAACGCGAAGACAGGAAGACGGATTTTTCCACGGTTTCCCATCACGTGCCTCGGCGGCCTGCCTCCGACGCAGAACGAACAGATAGCGCGCCCTGTTCGCGCCGCGAGTCTGTCAAAAAAACAGACGCTACTTAGAACCATCCTTAAACCGCTCTCCGCAGATGGATCCTCCCGTGCTGCTCTCAAGGTTTACGTTAGAGCAAGGAACCGTGGAGCGGGATCTCCATTAATTAACATCGAGATTCGATCGAGCCGAATAAATACGAGGGAACGTAGAATCGGGACTAATTCGACTTTTAATCAGCCGCCTCCGTTGTTACAGAAAGACAGACACGTTCGCGATGATCGAGAGACGTGGCGCGGCCCGTGAGAACCGGCACACCCGAGGCGGAATCAGAACTTACTCGCTTAATCCATTTGCTCGTCGTTGGTTGGCTCGTCCGCTCGCTCGTTCGTTCGTTCGTTTGCCTTACATGCTCGTCCTAATTTCCAGCCCCGGGGTTTACACTGCTAATGAATCGCGCGTCTACGAAGCTTCGAGGCGACTGAAAAATTCAATTACCACGAGGCTGGTATCCTTTCGAATGCCGCAAGAGGAGGCGAGCGAAGCCAGCGGACAAACGGCAGGATACAGAATTATTTCCCGCGTCGAAACGCTTTCGCTTCGGAGATCGTTTGGTTTCTGGAGCGAAGCATTCGCAGCGAAGCGCAGACGGGACCACGGTAGCATCCACGAAAAGTATAGTGGCGCGAATTAATCTCTGCTGAATGTTAATAAACCTGACGGGCGCTCGATGCCACAAGGAGGAGGAAAATGAAACGCCGGAGGATAGGTTCTCACTCTTCGCGGCTTTTGTGGGATCGAAGCGAGCGGTTGATGAGATAAGTCGGTGAATAGCGTCGCGAATTCAATGCTCGCGTTCTGCTAGCTCTTATTTATTCCCTTTCTCGGCGAGGGGGTGGAGATTGAGGCGGCTGACAGGATTCGAACACGCCGTAGAAGCCTGCGATCCATAAATGAGTGACACCTACCTAATATTTCAAAGGGGTACGTATCACTCGAGAGCCGGACGCCAAGGGGTTGATATCGCGTTCTAGAATTCCAGATCGTCCAGGAGCTAACTTGATCCTTCGATTCTACGTTCCTCTCCAGAATGTTTTACTATCCCGAGGTGCGCCTGATCCGTCTGCTCGTTCTCCGGCGAATCTCTACGACTGCGGAATATGGAAGCGAACGGGGCTGTCTATCTCGTTCGTTTGTTCGCTCCCGCGGCCAGCAAGACGAACGATGCTCGCCGGCCAGACACGAAGGCGCGTGATCAGAATCGTTCGACGATTTTTAGGGTGAAAGTTCCCCGCGCAAGGGACGAACAGGCACGACAGGGCACGAACCTCCAGCTGTGTGTTGGCGCACACGCGCTTAAAACGAACCATCCCTTCGCGATCATCCCCTGCGGATTGTGCAACGATGCGCGGTCACGGTAACTAAATAAACACGACACGCCTACCGCGATAATGTATTACAATGTACAACGTGTTACCCTAATCCATTGGCGGCGATCCACCAGCCGATCGATCGGCGCGATCGACGGAACGCCGGCTAGAATCGAATACGGATCGACGACGACCAAGTTTTGTTCGTCCGGTTTCCCCGAGCTTCTCATCACCTCCCCCGTTTCATTGTCATGATCGATTATCAACGTTTTATTATCAACGTGTACCAACCTAACGTACGACAACAGCTATCGCTTATCACTAGCGTGTTAACCCTTAAACCAGCGCAATGTTCTCTGGTGCTTAACAACGTCTCCTCTTCGTTCCCATCTTCACTGTTGAGTCGTCCTTAACGTTAATCGTATCAATTATTGTTGTCGCAATTGTCGATGACGTGGTGGCTGGGTGGGAAGGGTGGTCCTAGGCGAAAGAACGATCGACGCTTCGTCAATCTTCACCCGTTGCCTTGAAATTATGCTGGAGTTCGCGTGACATCGTCGATTAGCCTCTACCACGGTGAAGTTTTGCTTTTTTCCACCCTTTCCCTATTCTTCATCGCGATAAATCGAAAGCTCGAGGCGCGTGGAAAGTGAGAGCGAAGGAAGGCTCGGCGATAACGAGGCGGGACGTAATGCAATGCAATTTCAGGTCGATTAAGTGAAATCGTTTGACGGCGATCGACGTGAATTAATTCTTTAACGGGCGGCAAGTGCAGGGAAATTCGCGAGAAAATTTCAATCGAACCTGTCGAATTTAATACACCGTTACGTTTACGACCAAACTTGCCACGTCACTCTTGCCGCGGAAAAACCTCCCCAACCTGTTACTCGTTGTTTAATACAAGTTCCATTGCCCGCGAATTTTCATGTTACTTTATTCCGCCGCATTTGCATGATGCCGGTCAACCCGGCCCAGATGCCTGACGAATTTACATTTTCATTAAACTGTCAGAGAAATTTCACCGAAACGAAACGCTATCCTTTTCGAACCTCGTTTTCCCCCGTCGCGCAATTTGTTCGCGGGAGGTCAGGTTTCGCAGGGGAAAAAAGCAACGAAAAAAAAAAAAAGAAGGAGGAGAAAGGGAACGTTGTTCGGAGCAGCATCCCGTGACCCAGTTCCTCGGGAACCTAGGGCCATACATTACGTTGCACCGGTGACATTCGCGTAATAACGTCAGGGGGCGTCGCGCGTCCGCGTTTGAAGTCTGATTTAAGCCGCGTCGTAAATTAATAACCGGGAACAGGAAGCGAGAGACGCGGCCGGCGAACAATGGAACGCGTTGGGACGCGCAAACGTGCCGGCAACAGTCTCCAGAAGTACGCAAAACTCGCCGTTAACGACACAATGCCTCGCAATGCGTCACGAAACGGGCACGGACGGCTCATCGACGCTGACACTTGCCACGGTCGAACCTCGAGCGCCGCTGGACCGCTCGACGGACCATCGATCGGCGCCGATGTCCTCGAGCCGCCACCGTTTCCTCTTCGTTAACCGTTCGTTAGCTCGAAGTCGATATTGTAAAGATATATCAACTGTCCTCGAGTCAGCTGATCTTGTAACGCCGCTACCGTTAACCGTGAAATGGCTGGCCAGTGATTGTTACCGGACGAAGAAACGGAAAGGGGATGCCAGGGGCGTTGGTGGTAGACCGGTCTTGGATTATTCGTTTCAGTTTTCGAGAATCAACGAGAGGAAGAAAAAGGTGAGGATTTGAAATGAATTAAAAGGATTATTTCCAATTGCACTCCGGTGAAATCGTAGGCGTCTGACAAATGGGATTTCTGTCGTAGAAAAGTTAATCTCGATGGGAGTGCCCTACTGCAAAGAGAGCCGAAGCGACGATCGTCGGGAGCCTCGGCATCCTCTTCCACCCCTACGTTCCTGTGACGCGCGATTCTCGTTGCTTCACCGTCGTATCGTCATTTCTCACATTGTCCTCCGCACAGGCGCGTGCCCCTGGACCGGCAATCTAATAAAACAAGTCCGACACACCGCACCATTAACAACACCACCACCACCACCACCGCCACAGGCTCGGCGAGTGAATCGTCCTGGGTTACGCGATTAATTAGTTCTCGTGCGGATTAACCTCCGTTTTATACCTATACGCATATATTAAATATATTATACCGTTACGTGAGCAAATAAATTGATTATTACACCTTCTCGCGGGTGTTCGGGGCGGCTTCTCGCCACCCTCGGACGCCCCGCTTCCTCCCTCTCCTCATTGTCGGTACATGAACGATGTTTCTGTGTGTGTGCTGATGTGCGCGTGTTCGGCACGCGCGCGACCGTGTCCACGTGGCCAGGGATGGGCGTCTCGGTTGCCTCGAGTCGCTTCGAGCGTTCCTCAGTGGATTCAAATTTTCAGATGCCGAGCGATCCAAGCGGTTTGGCGGAGCTTGAGGAATCTGAAAGCTCGGAGGATATTTTCTATATAAATTTCTGAGACGGCAACTTCTCCGTCGCAGCGAAACGTTTCGAAGGTCGGGACGTTTCCGTACAGGTCGTTAACGGCTGCAACGAGTCCCGGTTTCGAGGAACCCTCGAAGCGACTCGAAACTCGCGTCGTTCACGAGCTCATCGCTCCGCGCGCCCCTACCAATGTAATCCCTGATTCTTCCCTGGCTGTTCCTCCTATTCTCCGCTCGCGTATTTCTACGTATTTCAAAGCCGTGTTCCAACGATCTTGCTGCCGTTGGAAGACAGGGTTGGAAGCATCGCGTTCAACCCTTGCACCGGCTCTGCAGTCGCCTTCCTTTATCAGCCGCCTCCCTCGCCAGCGGTGGTCGCGTATCGATCCACTCGCACAGGTTAGCCACGAGATCCAGGAAAGAAGAAACGGGTTGCTCGGCGTATCGCGAGACAAGATATCACGGAGAATGGCAGTCGATGGTCCTCGCTCCTCCGTTCGCTCCGGCGATTCGATCCCCCTTTTCTCTCCCGAAAGTTCGTCAAACGTTGTTCCGCCTGCAGCCGAAGGAAACGGCGCGGCGCCGGCGTTTCGCCTCGGCTCGCGGGCGCTACGAGGATCTCGAGCGCAGAGGGAACTTGAGCGGCGGTGCTATTCGACGATGATTGAAGCGATCCTTGATAGCAAGGGTTAGGAAGGTCCGACCAAGTTCGCCAGAGAATGAACACAGTTAATAGAATCGCGAACTGGAGCCGCTCGGTTACGGCAGATAGCCCCTATGTTTCGAGAGAGCTCGTTGTCGTTGTCGAGATAAAATCAAAATCGGCGAACGTCCCGAGAGGGCACGGTTGCAGGCTGAAGATTCCCCGCGTCTCTATCGCGATCAACGTTCGCGCTATCGCCGGATGATCTTGCAGCTACGCGCTCCGAGGGAAACGCTCGCCAAGATCGGCCGGTTCGCCGCGACGCGACGCGACGCGACGGAAGAAAGAAAAGCGGAAAGGCTGGATCTCGATTGGCCGTTTCGGCGCACCGACCAAACAATTCTCGTCCACCGAAACGCTGCATCCTGGCACGCCAGAAACATCTCCCAGATTGCTCTTTGCCCTGTTCCCCGAATTGCCATTTTCCCAAAACCCTCCTCGACCCGTCCAATAACGTTTCCTTGCCATCTGAGAACCGGCTGGATTAGTCAGAGGCCGTTGTCCCTAAAGTTGGCAGTTGTTTGCAAGCTACTTCGTCCGCGAGCCCTCGTCTCGCCCCACGGTTTTCCTCGCGCAGCGACGCGACCACGAAGGAGTATCGTATCAGCGAGGACCGAGCGCGGCTGGACCGCCCGAAACTCCATTCGTCCACCGATCTGGCCGGTTCGATCGATCCCGCGCCGCTCGTTCGCCACTAAATATTCTGTCCGCAATTTACCGTCTGACCGAATGATTTGCCTTGATAATTGTCTCGGCGAACCGTTCCCGATCAATCGTTTCGGGCGGATGGAAGGGGATGGATGGGAAAGAAGGCTGGCAATGAGCCGCCTCGGCTCGTTGCCCCCGTCACTTGGCTCGATGATTTCGACAGAGGCCGCAGAGGAGAGGAGGAGAAACGGGGGGAAGAGATGACGAAGGGTATCTAGCTGGCGTTCTTTTCTCCATTAGCGAATAGGGGGTTTCCTGGCATAATAATCACTGCCTCGACGACTCGTTCTTTATCACTGCAAGCAATTCCCCGACGGAAGAATCTCCTCCTTCGTGGCGCGACACGCGAACAACGACCCTACGTTTCGTTTCCAGCGATGTAACGTGTGCTCGTTTGTGCGTGTGGCGCGTACTTACGCGCGCGACCGCGAGCGCGCTCCTCTTGATTATGCGATGTGACGAGAATGCGGATGCACGTCGCGTTCTGTCTCGTACACGCTGAGATCTTTCGAATATATCTATGCGCGTAATAGATGTATAGTTCCTATGTATATGCTTATGTGTGTACACGCGCCCATCAAAGGGATGTGCGCGTGCGCGTGTCTCTCTCTCTCTCTCTCCCCCACATTCTCTCCTTCATTCTCTCTCTCTCTCGTATTCTCTCACTCGCTCTATTATTTCTCTCTCTCTTTCTCTCTCTCTCTTGCTCTTTACTCTTTTCGTTACGTATAAATGTTATAACGTGTGTACGTACGTGTGTCTATGAATGCATGAATGAAGGTGTGTTCTATACTGGTGTAAATGTTCCTCTTCCTCCCCTTCGTTTTCTTGCCGTGTATGTGTGTGTGTGTCTGTGCGTATGTATGTGTGTGTGTGTATGCACGTGTGGGTGTAAACGTCTTCTTATATAAAATCGGCAGTTCGGGCAGTTCGACGTCTCGCCGCACGACTCTAGCCTTACGTATGAAACCAGATTTACAAAAATACGTTGCGCGTGTGTTTCGCGTATTTGGCACTTTTTCTCCCCTCTCTTGCCGTTCCACCCCCTTCGTTCCCGGCTCAGTCTCGCTTACCTTTCGCTCCCATTTGCTCCATCAGCCAGCATTTCCTCTCTCACTAGCACGCGACCAGGCACACATACATATACACTCTCGCTCTTCTACTCGCCCTCACTTGCTCCCCCATTCTCGTCCCCCTTCTCAAAGAGTCCAGGATCAGAGGATCCGTCGGATCGATCCATAGTCCGGAGAGGGAAAGATCCACGCCACGGATGCTCGGGCAGGGCCGGCTCGTCGACCGAGAACGAACCAGCCACCGAAATTCTCGCGAGTCACACGAACCCGCCTTCGTTCGGCTCGCACGACAGTGTCCGATCTATGTTTCGCTCTATTCGCTTCTCGTCGGTACTCCAGAGGCGTCCGGGAGAATCTGATGTTTGCGCGCAGCAGCGATCGAGAGAGGGTCCTGCTCCACGTCGACGTGAGTATCGGCAGTTTCGATGATGGGCGGTGATCGCTGTGCGGCGGCGACGGCGACGGCGACGACGACGGCGACAACGACGACGACGACGGCGACGACGACGGCGACGACTACGACGGCGGCGCCGACGACAACGGCGACGGCGCCGAGGGCGATGTCGAAGATGATGCTGACGACGTGGCAGCTGACGCTGTGGACGCGGCTCGCGGCCGCGCGGGATCGTCGACTAGTCCTCCTCGGGACCCATGTTCATCAGCATCATCTTCTTCCTCGCGATCTTGCTGTACTTGATGTCGATCGGCTTCGTGGTGTCGTACAGGCTCGGCGCCTGAAGGATGATCAGCACCGTGCCTAGCACGCAGGCCACCGTGAATATCCACAAGAAGATCCGATCGAGCACCATCGCGACGTACTTCCAGTCCTCCTCCACCTGGGAACAGAGAGCATTCGTGCAGGCGGCGTTAGGCGAAGCGAGTCACTCGGGCGAGGAGCTAAGCTGGCACTGTGTCAACTTAAGGACGGCAGTTGATGGACATGGAGGCGGTTGGGTGCTTGGTGGTTGGACAGTGTTAAGTAACCCAGTGTAAAGGAGACAAAAGGAAACTGTGTCGAGTAAATAGAACATTCCCCGGACGATCCACCACACGCAATATTTCTCTGCTACTTGGATCCTGTTGTCAGAATGAGATACATGTTCCCACAGTTTTCCTCCCACGTCCAAGTATCCTCTACTCGACAACAGGATGGATCCACCGTACGCTGCTCGGCTTTATGTGCGCAGCTAAAAGGCGAGTCCTATCTCCGAAGTTTCAATCGAGCACCCTTACGACATATACAGAACGCCGTCCCCTTCCAACTCCCCCGCAGCTCGCCCGGAAGCAGGCAGGAGAGACAACTGATCCGTCATCTCGAGGGTGTATTGACTCCTTTCGATTCCCTCTGCGACAACGGGGGAGGAAAGTGGACGATAAAACAGACACCCGATACTTTTATGATACCCTCCCCGGGAGCGCAGCACGGAATATCGTTCCGTTTCAATTCCGCACCACGTTCTCCCGCACACCGGTCTTCGAGTCACCGTGCACGCACGCCACACCCTTTTATCCCGATAAACGAGCTTCTGAGTACTTTCTGGATCCAATAACAAACTCCGCTGGCTGCCACGATCCCATCGGCGATACGGTGAACGAGGAAAGCGCGGATTAGATGGCTTTCCACCCTAGTTACAGCGCGTACCATAACCCCGCCTATGTACCATAATTCCATTCAGAGTTGGCGAAGAAAATTGTCCGGCAACAATTAGACGCGACAGATTACCGAAACGTCCGCTGAGTTTTAGATCCCGAGATTTTTCCCGTCAGACTCGTTACCAGCGGCTGAATATTCGGCTGAACGGCGCTCAGACAGTGGGTTCATTTCGTGAAACGGAACAAAAGTAATCAACGAGGCTGGTGACGCGTGGAGGGTAGGCCGCTAGAGGGAAGAAATTACCGTGATCTAAAAAGTTTGTTTAATCCAGGATCAGGACGGCCAAAGTCCTTCTCGCCGGCACCTCCGTAACATCTATCTCTGGCGTCGAGCCAATCCGCCGACACCGAGGGGAACCGATTCAGGGTTCGCCATAATGCCAGAGAACTATGGTCATAAAACACAGTTCGCCTTTTCACTGTCATCCTCTATAGAAAAAATCCTGATGACACCTTTGTTTAGCGGCGGACCGACACAGGCGCCCCCTGCTCCATTAACTGCAGCGCGGATCGAATCGACCAGCAGAATCGCTGATTTCGAGTACAGTCGACCGGAATTAAAATCAGAATTGTAACTTTTGGCGTTCGACGTTTGCCAGCGCAGCGAACCGTGCTCGAGCTCGTCCTTCGTGATCCCCATCCTCCCGCGGAGCAACTTCCTGGCCAAGTACTGTCTCACTATTTCGCGCGAGTAACTCCGTGCCAAGAGACCGTTCCGTCAGCCCGCAGAAACCCTCTCCAGGATCAAGATCTCTATCTCGGAGCTCTCCCATTCTCGTCCCCGTCTCCTTCCAGCGAGCTATTTGAATTCAAAAATGCCCCGGGACCGTGGAAAACGCTGCAGCTAAACACATTCCCCGGGCAATGCAACGAGGAGCTTACGAAAGCCCGATGGGATTCAATCACCCTGTTGGATCTAGCGATCTTCACCGGGAAACGGGTGGAAATTTCGAGGGGAGTGGGAAAAGTTTCCGCGACGGCCTCGCAAGCGAGAATACGCTTTTAAACGGGGGACGCGGCGGGGCTTAACTTCGCGGACGCGGCGGGCGACGCACCTGCTTCCCGGACGTTACGTGTTCGCCCAACTGACCCGTCAGCCCGTGAAATCCGCTCGGAAACACTGGTTCCGCGGCGGTCAAACGGATCGCGGGGCAGCTAATTCCTCGACGGTGCGAGGTTCGGGTTTCTATGGTTGCGAGTGCTGTTTTAAAATCCCCGCGGAGCGACGAGCTTGTTTTCACGCGGAGCGAGAACGGTGGGAGTACTACAGTGGACAGCTCGGATTCTCATCGACGCGGGCACATTTGGCAGCGGAACTCTGTCGCAGTGCGTTCGCGAGCAGACGGTCCGCGTTGATAATTTACAGCGGCAGCCTCTATCCGAAGTTTGGCTCCTTCGCAGCAGCCGGAAGCACCCGGTTGACGCTGGTTCCGCGCGGAAATCGAGCCACCTCCGGGATCGTGACTCGAGATCTCGATGCTGGATAGATTGAATTTGGCCGCGAACCGCCTTGGCCCCGGCCGAATCTAGATTCAGACGAGAGATACGCCTTGTCGCTGGAGATGCCTCTGCTAGATAGAGCTCTGTTAGCACTGGCAAATCAGGTCTGATTGTATTAGGACCCGGGGTATCGCTGATTTTCCTTCGCTTCCACGATAGTATTCAATCACTTCTCGAACTTTCGCCCAAGTTCCGAACTTTAATTACTTTGATCGGGAGCCAGCGATCTATGGATCATAACTTCTCCGTGTAACATCGCCCGCGGATAGTGCCTTTCGCGGAGGAATAATCGATTAAATTTTAGCCGCGGGAAGTAAGCAGAGGGTGGCGCGGGGGAACGGGGATGGGGCGGAGAGAGGTTCTCGCGTTTTTAGCGCGCCAGCATTGATAGCACCCTTTTTACGCTCGAGTTTCATAAAACACGTCCGTAATATCGGAAAAGTGGAGCGTAGAGTGTAATAATAGCGCCGTTACTCTAAGGGTCTCGTTAAAACAAAAACGATATTCCCCCGGACAGTTTCTGGAGACAGCGGGCCGAGCCCGACGGCGAATTATCATATTTTCGGCTGTCGAAGTTCCGCGGGGGCGAACTTCGACTCTCACCCCGGCCAACTAACTATAAAGTGTGCTAAAAACTACATTCAAGTTTGCAACTACCCCCGCCTACGCCGTACGGCCTCGGCCTGTCGAAACATCGACTCTCGAACTTCCGTCAGCCGGTCGTTTTCTGACAAAGTTGTTCGTTAAAGTAGCAGGTAAGAACGCCAACTTTCCCGATCCGCCGTGTTTTACTGTCGCCGGGCTTAATATCCAACGCGACGGAACGAACCGGACCGGACGTCCACCGCCGCCGGCGATCGGACATATATTCTCCGGCGGAGAAGAGCGGAGATTTCGCGAGCGACTCCCGGCACGCCCCCGATACGCGACGGCCGCGCGGAACTGTGTCACGCCGCTCGTTCCGCGCAAATATGAAATAGGAAGCATAAATTCCTTGGAATTTACGGCCGCCACGTACGAATGTCTCGACTTGCGAAACCGCTCCCCGAGTGGAGGGAACGTCTGAAACAATTTCCGGGAGTTTTACATCCCCGCGCAAGTTCCGGCGAAATCGAGCGTCCCGGCAACTTTGCGCAAACGTGCGCAGCATGGGCAATCTTCCCGTAACTTCTGGTCAATATTAGCGAATATCCCTGATAAGAGAAACTGTTCGAGTCTAGGAGCCGAGGGGGTAATGCGTTTTAATCGGCGCGGGAAGGTGTAGTCTCTTTCTCGAGTGGAATAGTCCGTGATTAGTCAGACGAAAGTAGAATAGGTACACGTATGTATGACTCCGCTGATGAATTTTTCGTTTCTCTTACAGCGTGATTGTGTTCGCGTGCAAGATATGTACCTTGAGGTACAAAGGTACGTAGCCAAGAGATCTGTGACAGTGGAAAAACCCGTGATAGGTCAGACGGCCGACCTTCGACGTCTCGCAGCGCCAACAGGCGTCTCTCCGGTGCGTCGAGGCGTTGCACGCCGTGCTGTTTAACGGGTAGCGGATCCTGTACACTTTCCACGAGACGCCGTTGTCGGGAAGATTGATGGGGAACGATCGTAGCCGATTTTCGACCAGCTTATCGAGGCTACTTCTCTTTTCTTCTGGTGGTGTGCGGTGCCAGGTCTTTGCGCCGAGTCAAAGCGAGGCAGCGCTGGTTAACTCGCCTATTCACGGCAGGACACGAGGTGGAAGCGTGCCGACGACGGTAAAGGGGTTTGCCCAACTAATAATACGCTAACCAGTAGCCTGTCACCTTCAAAGAATTTCGCCGTGCTTTTGTCTTCGAGCCGCCGCGCCGACCACCATGTGCAGCGATTCTTTTTCCCTCATTCAGCCCGTGACTGAACACCACTCAGGGGAATCAGGATTTTCATTAAAGCCCTTGCGTCACGTGCTCCGGAACGCGTTTGCCGCACGAACAGGCTGGGAAGCTGTTTGGAATGGCACAGGAGCACGAATAATGGGATCGATACGTGGGAGGATAATGCGAAGGTAATTCCCGATGGAGGATTGACCATTGCGACCGGAAGGCCGCAAGATTCCGTCGGAAGGGATGTCTGTGATAATTCGCGGGCGTTGATCGTGTCGGAGACTTTCAGTGGAAATATTCAATTGGGATTGAAAAGATGAGGAACCGTGGCAAATCGAATGGTGTCGAGCAAACAGAGGCAAAGCTATTAACAGTAATCGGATCCCGGGGGCGCTTACGGCTGATTAATACGATCCGATACTACCGCCGCGCCGCCACCTTATCGGGTTTCGAATCACGACTCCTACGGCTGATTCGTTATAATTTGCTTTCGCTGACCCGAACGGCGAGCGCCGTACCCCGAGCCCCTAACCCTGGCCGTTCGCTCGTAATCACAGCTCGCGCTCGGTCGATTCGCTGTGATTTGCACGGTCCATTACCGATCCCATGACGCGGATTACTCGTAAAGATTAAAGAGCGGTTCTTTCCAACAGCCGAACGCCTCGTCTCTTCCGCTTGATATCCTCTCCGCGCGGCACAAACGAACACGCTTTTATTATTTCACGCGCGGCCTGTTCTACTTTTCTAAATGGAGTATCGATTTCTGATGAGATTTTCCAGTGGCTCGACTTTCGACAACACTCGCGGAATAGGGTTTCCATCGCTGCGCTCCGGTGCCGTGCAAGTCTAGTTCGAAATTCTCGCGCTCTAAGTAGAAGTCCCGGGAGCCTCGCGCACGTTAGAGGCGGTATATCGATCGAGCGTACGATCGAGCAGCGCGTCGACGGGGGGGAGAGAAGGAGGTTTGAAGGGAAACGATTGATTTGTGGGTAAAGTGAGAGGTGGTGTCTGTGTCTATGAGGAGTCTAGGGTGAGAGGTGTGGCGTGTAAGGGAAGCACGGGAGGTGGAAAGCCAGTGGCGACAATAGAGGAAGGTTGTACTCACGCTTTCGAACCTGTCCTTGTTCTTGGCGTGTTGGGCGATGAACCTGGCATCGTCGACGGTCTTCTCGATTTCGCGAACCAACGGCTTCTCGAAGGTGGGGCTGACGTCCTCGTGGACGTAGGCGGGACTGGCCGGGCCGAAGAGGTCGTCGTCAGCCCCCGGCAGTGGGAGCGAGGGCAGGGGCTCGTCGAAGCAGGGGCCGACCGTGCCAACGGTGGGCACGGTGCTGAGGTCGTACCTGGTCACGCTGATCGGCAGCCCGTGCGTCGGTATCTCGAACTCCCCGCTGAACCTCTTGCCGTAGTACGAGTCGTACCTGTCAGTCTCTTGTACATGGAACACATCGGTGAGCATGCCCTCGGTCGCTTTCCCGTTGGTCGCTTCGTCGTCGTCATCTTCGTCGTCGTCGTCGTCGTCGTCGTCGTTGTCGACGGGCTCGCCGTCGCCGTTCACCCCGGCGATACCGACGCCCCCGTTCCTCCCCTCGTCCTCGTCCTCCTCGTCGTCCTCCTTCTTCGGTCTCTCGATCAGAAGGAACCGCGGCAACACTTGTATGAACACCACCCGCACCCAGTTGGCCATGCGGTGGGTGACGGGCGAGCGAAAGTTCACGTTCAGAACGGCGATCGTCACCACCACGGACAGGGTGACCAGTACCATCGTGAACAGAAGGTACTTGCCGAGCAACGGCACCGTCAGCGAGGTGGGCGGTATGATCTCGGCCAGCAGCAGGAAGAACACCGTCAGCGACAGCAGTATCGAGATCGAGAGCGAGACCTTCTCGCCGCTGTCGCTGGGCAGGTAGAACACCAACACCGAGAGGAAAGATATGCCCACGCACGGTATGATCAGGTTCACCGTGTAGAAGAGGGTCTTGCGGCGCAGGGTGATATTGAACACGATGTCCGGGTAGGGCTCCTCGCAGCATATGTAGAACGCCTCGTTCCTCACGGCAGGCACTTGTAAGATGTCCCACTCGACGGAGATGTAATAGTCGGTCAGGTCGATGCCGACGTCGATCCGGTTCGACTCCTCTGTCTGGGCCAGGTGCCGCAAGTCCACCTAGGGGCCAAACCATTCGCACACAGTTAATAAGCGGCGCTCACCCTTACCGCGGGATCGCCGGGGCGAATAAAATGGTAACCGGTTCGCTCAAACATTATCGCACACCGACAACGCCGTCTAATTGAGGTCCCAGATAAGGAGCATTACTCCAAACGAGCCATTTGCCACTGGGTTACGTACGTATGTATATATTTCCGCGTCTACGTGCCTGAGAGTTAAATAGAGACAAAGAGAGAGAGAGAGAGGGATGATGAATAATAAGGGTATTTCGCAAGATGTCGCATAACTGGGAAACGAGGGTTCCTTCAGCCAAAAATAACACCACCGCGAAGGACAATTCTTCTTCAGAATACTCTCCGCTTCTTCTTAGCGACCTCACGGATACTAAAACTACCGCTGCGAAAACCCTATCTGTCACCGGTGATATTTCATTGGAAATCTTCGACGTTGCGCACGATCTTCGAAGAGCCCTGCAACGATCTCTTGAAACAGAGAAGACATGCTCAGCTCCTCCAGGAACAACCCTCCGCTAGGATCCATTCTCCCGTGCGCAGCGGTGGATCCAATTGTTTAAAAAAAAAGGGAAAGGGGATAACGGGAGAAGACGAAATAAGAGGACCCGAGAAAAGTCAGGGAAAAGGTCGAGACGAGCGCGGAAGAAATTGGATACCTCTAATGGGTGGCAGGATAGGTGGCTGGCTCTCAGAGCCGTTGGATCTGGGAACGGGAATAAACTGCAAAGAGTCGAGCCAAATCTCTCTGCTATCGAACTTCCGCTCCTCGCGGGATGCCCCTTGATCCCCCCCGGACCGCTTCTAAAATCTTTCGGTGGTTTCGCGAGGGGATCGCCGCTCGTTAACCGCAGCTCTTTCCTCCGTTTGCTTCTTTTCGTTTACTCCTTCCATCCCTCAGCCTCGTCCTTCGCGATTGGACCAACGAGTATTGGATCGCGGCTGACCCAATCGATACGGGGAAGCAAAGGTCCCGAAGGTCACCGAAGAAAAAGCATCTTCATCATTATCCTCTGTCCCTCGGAGAACTTGTTGAACCAGGATTGACTGTCTCGGAGGAAATAAGGAAAACGATGCCATCGATATGTCCAAGTAGGTCGAGCTTCCTTTGTCGAGCGAATCACCGGAAAAACCGGGTAACGAGCTACGGTCGAGCGTGCCGGGGACCGCGATTGGAACAAACATAACGACGCAAAATAAGGAGCTCTCAAAGAACAGCCTTATACCTTTGGCTCCTGTAACGTTTCAGCCCCGCGACACGTAACAACCTCGTCGATATCAAAGTCACGCGTAGAGAGCCGATCTAGTATGTCACGGCTCTAGGCTTTGTCGGTCTCCAGGCAGATCGTATCTAGCGGTGAAATGTTTAAAAGAACGTGTCTTTCACCGTGTCTTCCTCGAGACGATTATGCAGAACCGTGGCTTCGAGAGGACGGAGAGCGGGTGGGAGAGTTGGCGCGAAAATTGACGAAACTGGAATCGAACGGTGGAAACGAAAGGGTCGTGTCCGGGACGGTTTATCGTCCCAGGGATTTATTCTCGGTTGCTCGGTAGCGAAATCCACGGACAGGTGGATTTGTCGGGGATGGATAAATCTGTCCGTCCGTGGGGAAGGCCCTACGGTCATCGGAAACTCCGTAGGAAACAACGAAAAGGATTTCGACGAGGTCCGACCCATCGTGATCTTCCATTGTCGCGGAATTACTCTCCTCCTCTCCTATTTTTCAGCGACGATGAACGGGAAGGGAAATGTGTATCGAGTATCACTTGCAAATCCATTGGTTCGCGCGGGAGGAAGCACGATCGTCTATGGTCAAATGGAAATGTCCAGGAATTCTTCTCAGAACGAAGCTGGATGTGTGGTTAAGGCATTCGATAAAATTTCAATGGGAAAGTGTGCGACCCCAGCTTCCGCCTCGTTGAGCAGAAATACACTGATTTATGGGGCCGTGTGGGTCCACGTGTGGCCTGCAGGGATTTAAAGCGGAAGGAAGAGGACAGCGAACCACACGCATCTGTCAGACGGTGAGAAACGGTTCATCAAAGTCCAAAGGGGAAATGCTGGCGAGGCGAGAAGACTCTTCAAAAAACTGCGCCGATGAATCGTGACGTTTTGCCAATGCCAGCCACAGCGTTTCAGCAGTATCGAGAGATTATACGTCTATACGGGCGAGGAAGGGCGTGAAATATTTCTCACCGAGGAAAGCGTAGCCCGCTTTGGAGGCTGGGTTTAAGACCGCGGCGGATATAGAGACAGACGTTTCGATGGAGGGCTGCTAAATGGAGTCGATCAATTACGACGCCTTGTCGATAGGCGTTGCCTCGGCAGAAGAACTTCGTATAGAATTAAGGCGAAGCAACCTGTCTATAAACCTTCACTCCCCTACCCTTTTTGTTTACAAGGAATTCTGCTAAGAAACGGCCACGAGAGCGTCTCAAGTACATCCAAAGCTTCGAATCTCTTTAAATATATTTGCTCGCGACTCTGGTCGAGCAGGGGTCGAAAGGGCAGGGCGAGCAGAAAAATTTAATCAACTTGAGTACGGGATAAAGCGCCTCGCGACAACTGCAAAGGCGCGACACAGCCAGGCACACGTGAATATATAAAGGAACGGCAAAATACACTCGCCGGGAAACAATATTTCTGTCGCGTGCAATTTAGCAAAGACCAGCGCGATCGGTTAAGTAATTCATCGGAGATTTGCGGTGGCTCTGCAGCGGCATGAATTATTCCACGGAGCGGGGCGAGTGGCGTTCGAATGCTTTAGAATCCAGATGCTCGGGGGATTCGCAACGACAAGGCGGAAAGGAATGAAAGAAAAACACCGGGGAATAGACAACTGTCAACGTAACTTCCAGACGTAATAAATAGTTTAGACGCGGCCTGAAAAGTTCAGGCAACGTTCTCCCCTGACCTCGACGCCCGAGCGCCGAGGTAGTTTAACGGCAATTCTATGAGGCCTGTCTCTGTCTCGTTAATATTCGCCGCGCGGAGTTTATTGGCGGAGCAGAAAACCCGCCTGTCGATTCGCAGAGTCGCTGAATTTAACGTCGGCGTAGGCTAAATTAACTTAGCCTGCGACTTGCATCCACTTTCCAACTAATTCGACGGGACAGAGTTCGCGTAGCTTTCATTAAGTTTGATGCCTGACAGGGTATTTGCGCAGGCGTCGGCTAGACAGGATCCGCTCGGATGTATGCTGGAGCCTCGAGGAATTTTTTATTTCTCGAAGCTGGGGCGAAGTCAGACGCCACCGAATTTATAGCGCGATCGGTCTCTTAAGGAATAGTTTATTGGCCCGTAACCAGACCCGGGTCGAAATATGACCGGACACGTAATGCGATCGATCCCCTACGGAATATCGGGACTGCCGTCGAAATGCCACCGGCTCTGTGACGTCACTGGTCACTCGAGCAATTTAAAGTCTTCCGAGATTGCGATTGAACCGAAAGGGCGGCTGATGCATTGGCTGATTGGTCGTCGAAACATTCGAAAACATTCCGGACCTCCAGATACGCGATCAAACATGGAGCTGAGATTGTGATTGCACCGAGATGGATTCATAACGCGATTGGTCGTTTAGTGGATGAATTTATGGAACGTCATTCCACCTTCTTGAATCCCAGTTGGATACGAATCAAGCCCCGCGCTAACTCACGTCACGCATTCAATTCACGCGTTCTATTTTCACAAGCCTCGCGATTCCCAGACGACTGGAAACAAGATGTTTCGCAGAAACTCCTCTGTGCTTTTCGTTCTAGCTCAAGTTTCGCGAAGAAAAGAGAGATTGCCCACGAATACCCTGGATAGAAGCCCGAGCGGCGCAATGACAGACGGAGCAAGAAGGAAACGCGCAAGTGAAATATAAATGCAATAAATCCAGCCAGCACAGGATGGGCACGTACACGTTCACGTCCACGAAAAACTGCATCCTGAAAAGAACCAAGTCTGCGCTCCATTGATGCGTTCTTGCATATCTTGGCCGCATTGTAACGCGGTTCAGCGGTTTGCCGTACTTCTTCCCCATATTTCTTCTGTTCCCGCTGCTATTTTCCAACAAAAAATCCGCGCACCTAATGCAAACAAATTCTTTGACTTTGCAGAAAGGTACTTTGATTGTTTCTTGACAAACCTCTCTTTCTTTCCGTTTACTTCCACTTGCCATTTCCTGAATATTCACGAAGCTCGCTGTTTGCAAAATCGAGACATGGAATCGTTGGAAGAAACGACGAAGAGTGCATAGAACAACGTGACGTTTCGTTGAAGTGACGCGTGGCTGTTGCGCTCAAATTTTTTTTCAGGTCCCCCGCAGCGTGCGAATTATTGGTATTGATTTCGCGACAGCCGAAGAGTGCAGAACGATGGTAGACAACCAAACAACAGTTGTAGCTAAAATATATAGCGCAAGGTTCTACGTCAACTGTAATCCAGACGGATGCAAGTTTTACGAGGCTCGCGTAAAAATTCGTCATCGCGAAATGTTTAATATATGTAAAAGGAGACCGTTGATCATGCGCCAGAATTTCGATATGCTCGCTGTGAATTTTATAACCAGCATTGCGGCCGACGGGAATAAAAACCTTTAAAAAAGAGCCAGCGCGGACAGGGGTTTACAAACGCGGAAAAAATACTTGTCGAGGGCCGTGGATATAAATGGAACGCCAATGTTCCGGCGATTTTCGTTTATCTCGACCACTGTATGTTCCCGAGCGTGACTTATGCGAGCAACGCTACGTCCGTCGATGCGCTAAAAGGGTTGCCTTATCGGGCTCGAAAAAGGAAGCGCAAACATCGGAGATTGATGACCGCTCTGGGATCGAAAAAATGATCGATTTTGGTAAATACAATTTTTAGAGAGTTCCCGAAGGATCTCGTCCACCCTTAGTTTAAGAACTTCGATGTGATTGGAAGTGGTGTATTTTCAACTTTATCTCTCTCCCTCTACCCTCAGCTTCTAAATTCTAATACCTACTTGCAGCTGGCTTTTCTGGTTTCTAAACTTTCCTGCTTCTAACTAGATATACGACCTCGTATCTCTTGCTCCGAGTCACCGCGACTACCTTATCTGCGCCTCTTTAGCTCGAAACTTTTCAACAACGCAAGAATCGATTTCACGGAGAAATACGCCACCACGATGGTCACCTAAACGCCCCTCGCAGGCGATCATACCGGACGTTGATTAATTATCCATACGAATACAGGGAGATTGTTAGGGGAATCTTATTACTCACCGTGTACCCGTCGTAAGTCCACGAACCGAACTTCATGAAGCAAGTCTGCTCGTCAAAGGGAAAGTACTCCACGTTGATCTCGCAGAATGATTTATAGATCGCCGGCGGTTTCCACACGACCTTCCCCGTATGGTGCAAAATCGCCTTGGTCATAATGGTCACCTCGTAGTTGCCATCGGCGCTGAAAACAAAATTAACGTCCACCCTGATTTATGTCTCCTCGCATCTTTTTTCCTTGGCCTCGCTCGCCTAGGTAATTGCAATTCGGAGCCGCGATTAATCACACCGCCGTCAAGTCGCTCGCGGGATCTTAACGCTAACGATTCGCAGCCGAGCTTTTCGGCTGCATAGGCGCACGTGGCGCTCGATAATTGAATCGTTCCCTCCCAAACGCGCAAACTTCCCCCTCAAGAATTCTCCTCGTGGGTAATCCGGGGAGCACGCGGAGGGCTGAAAGGAACTTCAGTGGCGCGTCGAAGTGCACCGACGACGCCGAAGACGGGAGATAAGAAAATCCTCGAAATAAACAATAGAGGTAAAGCGCGCGCTCTAGATACACCACCGGCGATGCCGAGGAAACACTGCTCCGGAGGAATAAACTCGCCGGGATAATGCGGCAGGATTTCTAATATGATACGCGCGGCTGCAGCTGTCGTTCCTGCAACTGCACTTGTTGCGCTATTTTCGCCCGAGCCGTTTCTCCTTTATTGTCATTCATGCTGTCGATTGTCGTAGAGTTTTGCCGATTCGCGTCTCGCTCCGAGGCCGGCTTCACGTCGTTAACCATCTTGTCCAACGAGGGTATTCAATGGGAATCACTGAATACAGCGATACCGCGATTTCAGCCGCTTGGAATTCACGCTTCTTTCGACTCGACGTGCGTGCGTAAAATATAGAGGGAAATGGGAGATCGCTTTTCGCCATTGTCGAACATCGCGACCACTAGGAAATCGCAGGGCGAGTTACACCTCGACGAAGCGGCGTTCAATAAATTCCCTGTTGAGGAACAAGCCGGGAATATAGGGAATCAGCGGGAAAGCTGATGAATCTTAATAGAAAGCGGAATTCGTTCGGGTGTGTGCTCGAGGATGAATGAACGCTGCTGGGAATTGAGCTTGCACGCGCTGCGCGTGAAATAAAGATCGGCGATTTATCGCGTAAAAGCGCGCAGACACGCGTGCTTGAAATTTACCGGGTACGCGTTGCGCGGGGAGCGAGCTCTAAACGAATTATTTCTTTACACGCCAACAACGTTATTTTCTGCTCACCTGCTATCGATCGACTTTTATGCGCCCCTTTTTTCACATTACCTCGCCGGAGTCGTTCGGGAGATTAGCGAATGAAATTTATTTGCATCGATAACTGGAGGAGAATATAGCTAGGAATATAGACACGACAATCGATGTACAAGGACAGCAAAGGCATCAGAGCGGATTTGTAGCATTTAACATCGGGTTGATAGCGGCGCGAAGAGTTTGTTTGCAACGAAACTTCCCGGATGTATCGAATAAAGTTTCCCTCCCCTATTCGAGGCTACTGTGATCAGGTTACCGAAGCTGGCTGGGTTAATGCGGGTCTCCTGCACTTTGTGGAAGGTCGATAATTATATTTCTGTGATCGGGGCTCGGAAAATAGCTACGTTCGTTGCTCTCAAACGAGCGTCAATGGAACAGAGAGCAGCGCGCTATTGTGTACAGGACGGTACACTCTTCACTGAGCCTTTTTGAGAGGTTGCAGTCGGCTGCGCTGCGTAACGCCTGCAGAAAACGATGATACTTGATAATCTTCATCGATTCGAGGGTGATCCCTGCCGAGGGGCCATCATTGGGCCACAGAGACCGATTACGGGGGTGAATGGTGAAGGGAGGCGTTCTAATTCGCATAAGCGGGGCTCGATGCGGTGTAAATTAACACTGCACCAGCCTCCCAGCTTAACCGTGCAAAATTGGCTCCAGGGGCGGAAGCCGATGGTCGCGGACTTGTCGCAACTGTGACGGCTACGCGGCAGCGCAAGAACAATGCGCGGACAATAATTTCGTGGCGGCAGCCTGGTAGGTGACGTTTTAAACGCAAACGCAACTCCGCGCGGAGGCTTGCGGACCGCCGGGAGCTTTGTGCTCGCGGCTTCTCCGGGAGAAATCATCCCCGTTCTCGAGTGGACGTCGCGTAATTACGAATTTTCACACAGGTCGAACACGCGAGCCGTGACGCGACTGCTGGCGACGTTTTAACAGGTGTGAAGTACGATCTTCCTGTCGGGGGTGCAGCGCGAGAAAGTTTAAGTGGATGCTTTCGGGCCTGCGGGGTTAATTTTATGGTAATGGCGGGGCTCCCGCGCGGGATTCTATCTGGCCACTCGTTTAACTACGCTGAGGAAGGGGACATCTCTGTTCCTCTTTCCGCGACGCGAGCACAGTGTCTTCCAGGGTGTGCAAGGATCGAGTAACAAACCTCATAACCATCAAACAGCGAGGAAGCTCGCGGCGCGATGCAAGAAAAGAGGTTCGGGAGATCTGTGCGAGTCGGGCCAAAGAAGTTCGGGGATTTTCTCGATTAATCATGCCTTTTTTCACCGCAGACAGCGTGCCGCGTGACGGTTCTTGCGAGCAGACGCCGCGTAAATCTTCAAACTTGACGTCCCTTTTAAGCGCGGCCGTCTACTCGACCGACATCGAACACGCTTGAAAAAGTACATTGTCCTCTCGTAGATCTCCGCCGAGGACATTCAATTCTTCGCTTCCATCCGCCCCGCTCTTTTCCATCTATTATCCAGCCGCGAGATCGAGCGACACGTACCGCGCAGAGTATCTTGTTCTCCTACTCTGTGTAGTACAGACGCTAGGACGGATATTTTCAACTATTCTGCGGGTGATGTAATAAACAATCCTCCCTTAGGCGAAAGAAAATGGCCCTAAACTCGTTCCTCGCATTCTTGTCGGCGCCGTGAAAGCAATTTCGCGAATTATTCCGCACTCCCTCGAGCGCGATCCCCTCTCGGGATTAAAAATAAAACAGTCCAGGGCAGGGATTCGGGGGTCGCCCACCCACCCCCCTATCCCTCTCAGGGTCGATGCACCCTCGCGCGGGAATAAAGGAAAAACGCGTATCGAAGTTGGAAAATTTACTGCCGTTGCCTCGGTGGGGCAGGCAGCATGTATCTCTCCTTAAACCTTGAGATTTAGTTTGCCATTGAGCGTGACTCGGGGTGGAGCCGGAGGGTGGAATGTTCCCAGTGGCGTGGAAACTGTTCCGTGCTTCGACCGGGGTGCCACAGCCACAGGGATTTATCGAACATCTCGAGGAAACGTGCTCGAAGTTCGAACCGACCGTTAATAATCGCTTAATTTACTTTCAGTGTACAAAGGGTGGCCCTGAATTTTCCTGGCCGCCGCAGAAATACGGGAAACGCATTTTGGGTGGGTCGTAGTATTCAACGTAGCCACCGGTGGGTCGTCTTCATAAAGGAGAACTCCCTCGAAAAATGTTTGCGATTTTAGTGATTCAGGCTAGGTGGGAAAAAAGCAATTTAATTTGATACGCGAGGCAAATATTTCACCGACACCCCGCTCGCTTCACACTTCCAACGATTCGAATGATGTGGATGGCTGCACCAATTGCGAAAATTTCTCATGCACCTGGATCTCACAGTTGCAGCCGCGTTTCCCGTTGATTCTCTTTCGAAACGTTGCGCGCAAACGGATTCAGCTTCTGCATTTTACATCCACTCTTTGCGCCACAATTATGAAGGCTCATTAGCGCGTAACGCGGGTAATTAAAAGGTCGTTTGCATCGCGTATGCATGTTTCAGGACACAGCCACCCCTTTGTTCGCCTTTCGCGGAGAAATTTCAAAAGATTTATGTCCGGCGAGATCGCCCCGGCATCGTTATTGGGCCACACTTTTCTGGGTTTGCTTAGAGAATTTGGCGGACCTGCGGAATTTCCAGGCGCTCTCGGGGTTCGTACGCTACTGAACGCGCCGCGAGATGGGCACGGTCGACGGATCGATATAAGTTTCGCGGCACAACGGGAAATTCCGCATCTCGTTTTTGTCCGTTCGCCGAGGATCGTGCCTATGGACACGTTCTAGCCAATTAAAAGCGGAACGTCGATAAATTCGCGAGCGAACGAACCCGTGAATCACGTGTAGCGGGATCACTAGCGATCACGGTTCTTTACAACGGGCCGGTATATAGGGGAGAGTTGCCAATATCGTACTAGTCACCTAAATCGCACCTCGTCAATTTCTCAGTAATTAATGAATGTAAACGAGATCTGATAATAAAAGTATCGAGTAAATGCGAAATAAGAAATAGAAACAAAACCTTTTGAGCTTACACCCTATTTTGTGCGTGCTATAAACATTTAAACAAATCAAGTATGATTGACGTAACTATTTACCAGTTTATTTTAGCTGATAATAATCAAACAATGCAATTTTGTCTTGTATTTTTGTATTTTTCTAAAAGCGTGTTTACTTAATGTAGAATTCATTATAAAGTTTAAATTGATATTTATAAATAAATTGGTCATGTTTCTATGTAACTATGTAATAATCATTACTTTATATTGAATATTTTCTTCTCTATTTGTTATTAATACTATTTTTAGTGGAGGTACGATTTGGGAGACCGGTTGCCTAAATCGTACTTTTTACAGTATGTGACAAAAAGATTAATAACAAATTAATTTGTTTTGAACAAAAGGTTAATCATACAATAGTAAGTGCCTAAAAGATCAAGCTACAATATCCAATAGTTATTTGCGTTGAAATTACTACCAAATATTAAATATAACGTAAAATGTCTTAAGTGGTACGATATAGCCAACTCTCCCCTACATACTTGCGGACGATGCGCCCGTCTCCGCGCCCACGATCATTGGAATTCATGGAGAAAGTTATTCTTCAGCGGTTAAAGAGCTCCTTGTAAATTGTGCAATTTATTCGACAACAATATTCGTCGTGTCTTCGCCTTGAAAAATTGCTGGAATCTATTTCACTCTGAGAAAATTGAGCCGGCTTGTACTATATCTCCACCAGCTAGGTCATCCGCAGCCTTCGTCCCATTGAATCGTTACAAAAAATATCTGAAAATGTAGCTTCCTGAGGAAAATCGAGTTTCTTAATTCGAAACGGCGCGTTAACCGATTCCAAGCGGATAAGCCGATACCCCTGGCTCGAGAAGCGACGAGTCACAGTGAGTCGTGAATTCTTCCAGCCGATAGAACCGTAATGAAAGCACGGTGCATGGTGGAGAAAGCCTTCTCGTGGACAAGGAACGACATAAATCACCATAAACATTAACACCCATACTGGGGAAACACAGAATCCCTCTTAATGCCTCTAAAAGACGCCTGAAAAGACACGCGCGGGGCAGAGAAACTGTCTTTCCGCTTTCTTCACTGCAAACTACTTTAACGTCTGCCGATTAAATTGCGTAAATTCTTATTTCCTTGCGTGGAAGTAGGAATTATTAAAAAGAACCTAGATCGCGATCTACAAAAGTCGAAGATAGATCCACCGTTTGATATTTCACAGTGGCCAAGTAGTTTGCCTGGAAATATTTCTACGATCATAGGAAGAGCCGTTCGTTGGCAATTTTTAAATATTCAATAGGGATCCCAGAAATTTCTATTCCGAGGAGTGGCCTCCTTTATGGAAATGCCTTCAATTCGCATAATTTCGTTCCTCGATCCACGGAATGCGGAATTGCAAAACGTGATAACGCGCACTTCGGCCATTCCCTGTCACCCCGTCTGCCTCTGGCGACTCGGCGTCAGCGCGACAGGAAAAAAAAACAATTATCTACGCACGCTTTTTGTGTATTAAATACGCGATTGCATATCGCGGATTATTTCCCTCCGCTCGTTAGATCGCACTCGATTTCGAGCGGATGGTATCACCGTGACTGGCTGCGAGCGAGACACCGCGAATTTTACGAATCGCCACGGTCGTGCCGCGTATATTATCGTTCCATTGGAGACTCGGTATCGTTCCGTCGACAAGCAGAATGGCTGACTACACGGCGAACAGGGCCATTGAAGCGGGGAATGCCGGGGCTCGCAGCTCGTCGGAACAAGACAAACGAGTCGGGTGAAAGCGATGGCCTCGCTGAGACTCGTTCACCGGCGAGCCACGGGGAAAAAGATTATCGTGGATTTCGCGGGAATGGTCAGCGATCTGTGACAATGGCGGTTTGTTTCCTCACAGTTCCGAGTCTATTTCGTTCGCCAGTCCGCGAGCAAATATCCGCGAGATGGCGGGGAGAATCGCACGGCCAGAGGAACGCAGTCTTCCATCGCGGATTTAAACAGTTTCGAGTTTCCGAGGAGAAGAGCTTCGCGAAGGGAATCCTATTTGTCGCAAAGATTACTTACCATTGGTACGATACACGTGACATTCTCAAAGTCTCCCTGAGCGAAGCGGAGTTCTGCGGTGACCCACGAGGATGATTCGCGGAAGCCCCAGCCTTAAAGATCCCACAGACTTAGCGGAATCAACGCCCCCCGCGCGCCCGTCCCCCACAGCGATCCCTGTCACGAACAACTCGGGAACGAAGCCTTGCACAGTCGACAACGAGGTTCCGTACTTAGAAGCGAAAACACACCAATTAGCAATCAGCCTGTATCAGCTGGCATCCAATTTGCGTTGACGAGACGCGTGTGTTTATGCGGGAAAGCGTGCACCGGAGCGTTTACTCGGGACCGGGGGGCGGTTTCCACGGAAGACGAGGTGGCTGGTAGCACGCGGAAGCGGGGCTGCAAGGGTCGGATCAAACAGGGCCACATGTACTTGGCATATTTTAGGTCAACCGGCACCTAGGCCGTTATAATGCGCCTGGATGCTGTCGAGTACTCGGCTCGAATGAGGGGGCGCGGAGGGAGGAGGGCGCGGAGGGTGATGAAGACAGGAACGAAGGAGTGCAGTCGACGATGCGCGCAACAACTGCGACAATAGTCGAGGCAGCGTGAGTTTTGACGCTTCGCGCCTGGGATTACGCCGTTTCGGAGGAGGCGAGGCATGCGGCGCGTCTTTCGAGGCTAGCTGTCTCCCTTATCACAATATCTGCCCAATTTAGACTCGTTTCCGGGGGTCGCGTTGCCCCGAGCCTCGATTAACTCAAAAGAATACAGCAGCTACTGCACACCTCCGCGTGATTAATTATCTCGAAATGGGAAACTACAGAGCCACAGGAACATTCCATTCGCGGGCGATCGAATTAAAGGGAAAGCTCGGTTAATTCGCGCGGCAGAAACGGAACGGAAGCCCCCGGCGCGTGACTTATGAGCATTAAGTCACAAATTTGATGCCCCCGCGAACAGTTCAATTTCCTTTTAATTCACCGTGCCGTGTGGTAGCGGGGCTGCGCTCCGCTTACCGTTTCAGACGTTAAATGTATTACCGTGCACGATAAGCCGCGAGTATTCTGGGATCGTCGCGTGCCCCGACCCCGTTGCACGCCGCAATGAATCGTAAACCGAAGACCGGTTGCTGTGGCGCATTCTAAGGGAACTTGGAGCGTGGAGCGTAGGTGTAAGTTGGTATCGCAGGGCGGTTTTTAAACGTTAAGCGATTCGATAGGGGGGTAGGAGTTATCGCGCTAGCAGGTTCGCCGCGGTTACTTTGAGGCCTTGTTATTTCGTTAACGCGCGTCGCGTTGGCGCGCGCCACGGACCGGATTACCGCGACCGGAACGAGCTGCAGCCGCGGTAATCCGGCGATAATGGAGTAACGAGATTCCGGCACACGTACGTTCCCTGCATATTTTAACTTTGCATTTCGCCCAGCCAGCCGCACGTACGCGCGTGCTTGGGTCATTGTACCAAACCCTTTTGCCCCCTCCACTCCCCCTTCCCGACTCAACCCCCAGGACACCCCTTTTACCCCCGTTGATTGCACTGAGACTGAGACTCCACCGCTGGTATCGGCTACCCGCCAACTCCCTCTCTTCTCCCTTTGTGCCTGCACCTTTTTCCGCGGGGGAAACTTTCCGCGGCTCCGGATTACTTTGCGCGGGGGACGCCGCCAGCGGAAGTTGACGTATTCTGGAATTTTTCGTCGGACCGTGATTGCCGAGGGTCGAAGCAACGGGATCTCTGCCGGCACAGAACCAATGGAGTTCAGACTGCAAGTGGGAGGGGCTTGATGAGGGTTAAGTTGATTGCGCCGAGGGAATCGGAGTGCGAGATCGTCTTAATTCCGGCGATCGTTTTTCAGCGTCGAAAACTTCGAGACTCGAGAGTTACTTCGCGAGTAGCGATCTTCTTCTCGGTGGACCAACAGGGCGAATGCAGACTCTTCTCAGATATCAAGTTTATTAGACTAGGGTCCATTTCTATTCCTCTTCGTCGTGATCGGGGTTCTTTCTTAACGAGCGAATCCTGGAGAATCAATTATTCGAGGCGGAGGAGGATCTTGTTACACGTTTGTCCTGTGCTAAAGAGACGCTCCCACCTTTCCACCAAAAACTGGCCTGCTGACTAGATGATTACACCCAAGCCTGTCGCATTTCCATGCACGAGCATTGATCCCGGAGTTGCCAGACGAGAAGTTCGGCAGCGCCGATCGACGACGATTAAAACCGAAACGACGCGTATGAAAAACACTTTGTCCTCGTTTCGGGCAGCTTCCTTTACGCGGCTGAGCATTTGCATCGTTGATTGCGTCCGGACGCCTCGCCGAATTCATTGGGTCCTCGCTTTCCCTCTATCTGTTTCGAGCCAATATACGGGTCCGCGCTTTTTCGCCCGCTATTGGATCACTTTCCACGAAAATCGTTTTGCCTGGATACGCTAGGCCAAGGTGCAGCCCTCGGGGAAATAGTTTCCATGTAATTTCAACTTTTCCAACTGCTGCCAACCCGCCACTACCAACCCCTCGTGAAACTGTTTCGACGATGTGTTCGATTTTGCAATGTATAATTAACCGGGGAGTCGACGAACCTGCCAATAAAGGTTTACAATGTGTCGAGGGGATAGTTTACGCATCTGCGAAAGGGAGATTATAAATTGAGGAACATGCAGGAAGAGAGGTGTAACTCTATTTTTAAAGTTTTGAGTTATGACGTGTTAATACACGTAAAAAATACCACATCGTTTGGTGCACGTTTGACGCAAATCCGATAATAAATATGCGACTTATTGGAAATTTTGAACCTGCACCCATTTCGGTTTTGTGCAATATTTTTGTCAAATATAGAAATCAAAATTTATCAACTGAATAATTCTACTATTAATTGTGTGAACATATATATTCTTCAGTTAGTGTTCTCTTTTTAATGCTAAGTCGAAACAACAATTTTATAAACAGTTTTTCCTATTTTTTTTTTCAAATTGGTAAAGATGGAACTCTACCCCTGTTGCTGCAAGCCCTTCAATTATCGAAGAGGGCTTTATAGTGTTACTTAAATCTCGAATCGAGTGGAAGAAACGTCAAAGAAACATTGCTCCTTGTTTCCTAGCGACAGCGGCGCTCGTTCCCCGCTTTGTTACGCGAACGCATTTGCAGAGTTCGATTAAATCCAGTGATTCCCGATTAACCACCAATACTGTTACTGTTATTGCGCCGTTTCGAGGAACAGAGGCTCCCCCAATTCCCGTCCATTGTCCTTATCTTTCTATGCGATATCCTCTTCACTTTCAGCGCGAGATAATTGCATTTAACGGAACCGGCAAGTAAAATTCGATGAACGAAAGTGGATTTCTTGTTCCGAACCACCAGGATTTCAATTACCGCCGCGGATATTGCGTTCCCAGGGAAATATGCATCTGCGTGTTTACATCTGTAGCTTCCAAACAAGCTCGCGTTATTTTTCCCTCGTAATTCCATCGATACGAATCACCGTAGCGATTTTATAACCGAAATCTGCCTCCCAGCTACCAGCAGCTCTTAAGTAAATATCACTTAATGACGTACACACGCTTCCCGCATTCTCCAACGAACCTCCAACTTCGCAACATTCATCGATTTCCTACGAAAACTTCGCAACCAGCCCCTCGAAACTTTCGGTCCTTTGGAAAAGCCTTTTTCGAGAAACTTCTCACCGAACCAACTTTCTTCTTCGAGAGAACCCTTCCCTCGGTAAATACTTTCAGCAAATGCTGGCTAATTTACATGTATACATGCAAATTACTTTCGAGGAAGAAATGCGCACATGCCGGTGCTCTAATGAAGATTCTGCCGCGCTGATAACGAATGAAAGCGTCTATCTGGTCAGGCAGAGATGGAGAGAAAGTGTATGTCGTGGGTGAACGGAGGATGCACTTTGTTTTGGAAGGTATGCAGCTTGAAATAAGTATGAGAGCTGAAGAAGACAGTGTATATTTAATATTCAATGACTCTGAAGTACAATAAGGTTTTTATAGCTGAACAGCCTAACACGGATTTATGCTTTAAACCTGCCTTTTTGGAAGCTGATCCCAGATAGTCTGCTTATTATTCTTTCATCTTCTCTTTCCATCTATATCAATCTTTACAAAGCTACTTTGATTTACGCGCAACGTATGGAGCTTAATCTCTATTTCTCCTACGCTATTATCGATTGCTGGAATTTATTTCAGGTATTTAACGAAGGTTACTTCCTACTCTGCCTCCGTTGTCGAGCCATAGAAACGCACGATCCTTGCCCCCGATTCTCTCGAACGCCATTCGACTGCATACCACTTTCTTCGCGTGTTTCGATCCCTTGACAGCGAGGGCGAATTTGTTTCGCCTCCCACCGCCACTCTCGATCGTATCTGCGTTCAGCACTTCGCGGGACGGAGTGCACTTTGCCCTCTCGAAAGAGAATACAGAGGAATGGAGAACGAGAGGACGCTCGTAGGCGACGTCTTGCCACGACGGACCGACTTTTCCGAAATGCATCGCGATATCGGACAGGCGGGCGAAAATTCGTGGGAAATGGAAGAATATCATTGATCAGAGATTGCGGCAACTTGATGGCGCTTCTAGATTGCTGTCTAAAAGCGAGTGTTCTTAACGCCACGGTGCGAAGTGTCGCTTTATTGCGAGGCACGAAGGAAACGCGGGAGAAATAGAAGGGTTGAAAACGCGACGATCAAACGCCCCGCGACTAAGTCAAGTTTACTGGAGCAAGTTGATTTCGATTTAATTGACACACCACCCACACCTAAGGGAACCTCTCCGCCACCTTCAGGAGGGTTGATGAAGAACCGTCGGAGGGGTGGCTGGTGGTCTGAGCTAGTCGGGGGTGGGCGTTGACCTCAAAGTTGTGCGCGAGAAGAGTTAATCAGGGAGAAGTTACGGGAAATCGGTACGCCATGGCCTCTCGGGAGCCCTCTCCCATAATTTCGTTGACTTTGAGGTCAATTGTCACGAAGAAAACTATAGATTTCGGTGGGATAATAAACACTCCTCGTTCTAATCGATTTCAATACCGAATCTACTTGCTGGACTTGTCCGCCGATAATAAATCGAGAAATTTTGCTATCGAGGGCCAATATGCTTGCAGAGCGACGAGATGATACATTCAATATACGAGCTACAAACCCAACAGCATTAATTTTACAAGTCCTAGACTGTTGCAAGAGATAGAATTCTCCGGCCAAGAGTTAATAATTCGATTCTTCGCGGTATCTGCCGGTTCAAAGCGCACAAAAGCAATCGAGGAACCTGCATCTCCTCGAGACAAGGCTGTGACCAAGTTATTAAACAGCGAATTGCCTCCGACAGAGGGCTTAAAATTCGATAAAGCCAAAGGAACACCGGGTCACTGGGTTCTCGCGGACGTCAAACGGGCGACCGCCATCAAAATTCACCCTAACGATGCCGCATTATACTCTCGATAGCTTGAAATCAGGCAAGAATCCTTTCTTGGCCCCTCTGAATCTCATTTCGAGCAGGCACTTCCCTTTCACCAAGGACCACGCTCCCCCGCCCCCTCCACCCGATGTTGGTGAATTATTAATCGAATTCGAATATTCCATACAAATTACTTCTCCCCAGGCCCGACCTACCCGTCTCGAATCGCGGGTGGGCGTCGGGGGAGGGCGCTATTTCCATGCTGTCGGGCTACAAAGCCTCGATACTTTGAGCCTTTCGAAGCGCCGCCAGGACAATCGATTCACCCGCCCCACCCCGATTAATTGAAACGGCGTAATGTATGTCGAGAGTTTCGAGAACGTTCTTTATGATTTTCCATTGAAAACGCGTGTCGCGTCGAAGCCACTTCGCCGCGTAATCAAAATAAACTCGTCCAGGCTCTGACGCTCGGGACGCGTTCAATGAAAAAAAAAAAAAAAAAAAGAAACTGTTGTGATACCGAACCAGCAAAGTTTGTCTTTCGAAGCAACACGCTTATTCGTGACCGTAGCGCGCAGCCATCGCCGAGACCATTGCCAAGTCCCGCGACGATTCAGATCGAACGTAAAGACTCGGATCGAAATCGAGTATCCCCGTCGTTAAAATAATTAATCGGACGAGTCGAAGGGTTAACGCTGGGTAAACCCGAGTGTCGCGGTCGTAATTCGGATTGTCGCTCGTCAGCCGCAAAGGGGAACCTATAGAAGCGATAACAGAGAGCAAAGTCGAGGAAGGGACGAGTAGAAGGCGGATGGTTGCTGAACGAGCAAGGTTGTTCGGGGCTGCGACGTCGGTGGTGCGGCTCTAGTTCCTCGTAAAAGTGTCGTCCTCGTCGGCCAAGTACATCCTATTTCTCAGCGTTAGCCCAGGCCAGGGATACGTGCAACGTATGCGGCCCGTACCTCCGTGGCCGTGGATTTTCAAAATGGCCCCGGAATGTCACGTACCTCCGCGGGAATATTCCGCGGGAGTTTACGAGATACCGTTCCCTGCACTTCTCCGCTAAAATCCTATGAGGTACAGCCGGGCCCGTCTGACGGACGAGGACCAGGCGCCCGATACAACACCCATCCCGGGAGAAGAATGGCAGGAACGGGATCAACGTGGAGCAGATTAAAGTAAAAGAATAGAAGGGATCGCGTGGGCGGTTGGATAAGGCTGACCACGCGCGGCGGCGATACGAAGCGGTTACTTCGTTTTCGACGATGATTCACGACTTTCGTGGGATTAAGGCCACTCTTTCAACGGCCCTCTCTATTGACGTCTATTCAGAGATTAACGCTTTGCGGGCACACACTTTTCCCTCGGAATCTTAGCTCCTCTACGACTATTCGATGTGTAGGGTAAGTCAGGGAGAGCTCGACCACCGGGAGAGGCCAGTGTTGATATTTTAAGACTGACGCAAGATAGGGTGGGTCGTTAGTGTCATTGACACGAAAGAAATGAACGCGTTTGTTGTTGATCTTGCATTGATTATTGTCACAAATTTATAGTTAAATTATAAGAAACACTTAAGACTTTAAGCGAGTCTGAAAGTTTTTAGACCAAGTTACAGTGCTGGTGATATTTGAAAGATGGGTGAGTTTATTTATACTATTCCGATATTGGGGGATGTAATATGCATAAAACTACAGTGTCACCTTAACAATACGTAAGTATTCGTTTTTAATTTATTTTGAGAAGGTGGTCGATCAGTCCCTTGATTATGGGATAGTCCGACCAGATGTGTTTTTCTTACTGTAAACCCGTCTTCAGATTCAGGGAGCGAAAATTCCATTCAACAAGATAGTGATATGTTGTTAAAAAACTGGGACGAAAACGAATGCGTGGGATTGGATTAAATGTGTGTACTGAAACCGTTGGTTTCGTGATACTAGATGTTCCAAGTACAAGAATGTTTGCGATTTACATGGAAAACTGAAGAAGAAATAACGTATCAATTAACTTCTTCGTGTATTATACTTTTTGTAAGCTACACTTTTTGTTATTTTTCAAGGCCGGTCTCACCCGTAAATATTTGAAATTACCGCACACTATAATTTATTTACAGCTTTGCTTTAAAACGACAAAAATATGAAACACAACGATACTACAATTTCTTTTCGAAAAAGGGGTCGAACTCTCCCGGACTTACAATATAAGTGTTTAAGTACCGATGTTGCGGGTGGACAGCTGATCGAAAGAGACAATAACGCTGCTCCAAGCTCCCGCCGCACCCGGGTTCGCGAAATGACTCTCCCAACGTTCGCCCTAGTGTTTATTGCTCCGCTACGTATCGATATAAATTACGAACGACAACGCCGGCAGAAGGTTGAACGAGACCGAGGGCAGAGCTTTTGCAATATCCTCCGCGGGCGTATCGAACAGCTGTTTAAGGTGGCCTTTCCACGGTTATAAAAATAAAATCGCTGCAGCGGACAAATTGCTTCCGCAGCCGGGCTTGCAACACCCGTTCGCGCAAAACGCCCTGCGCGGCAAATTGCTTCTCGGTCACGACAGTATATACCCTTCTTTTATCCCTTTTCTGTCAAGGGACCGACAACTGCGCCCGTCGCACACCCACCCGGGCGTTTATGTTCTTAATTCTATTTCTTAATTTTATTGGACAGCTCCGCTTGGGACCCTCTAACGTCCTCAGACACGAAGGGACACCGCAATTTCGTTTCGATAAGCTAGTTCGAGTTTAAAATTGCGAGAACGATACACGATTACAGTTACAGTTCGACCGAGGAGGTTCGGTAGATTAAATTGTACTTACTTGTTGTAGAGAACAATGTCCGGCAACCATATATGCTCCGAGGGCACGTGGAGGGTGTAGACACCGCCATAGTCTTCCGGGTTCCACTTCAACTTGTAATCGTTCCACTCCTGCAAGCAGAAAGGCCAACAAAATTTATCGTTCGTGAGGAAGAAGAATGGAATAGTTAGATATAGTGCATCACTGCTTTGGACACTTTGGATAGCTGTTTTTAATACTTATGTCAAGATGAACTGGGGATTTGAGAGCAAAAAGAGACTAAAATACACTGAAAGAAAAATAATTTTCTTATTTTATATAATTCGCAACTCAATTTTGCAAAAAGTGGGTTAGTCTGTGTTTGCTCCCAATGCCTCAACTAATGTTACAACCCCAATGAGAATGTTTGGACTTTCTAACGCAAGTGGAGACACCAGTGATGCCAGAAATTCGTGTGTTAATCGTAATTTTCAAGGAAACTAATACGTATCGCTGTTATAAAGGAAAATCGAAATAGACGCACGGGTACCAAACGATGTTTGCATACTATCAAACTGTTAACGCTGGTAAATACTTACAAGGAAGCATATCGAACCCGAAAATTCTGATTTTAATGAAACTCCGTACGATTGTAGAGCATGTCGGAGTATGTAAGAAACGATTTTTTTTCTGCGGAAAAATACTCTGAGGGGGTGAAATTAACCCCTGAAAATCCGGTTATTAACCCGATTTTGTATTATAATTCGTGAACTATAAAATAATTTGTTTACCAAATGATAGATTTAATTAAAAGAAGTAACTTTTGTCTTGAAACTTTTTTTCTATCTCTTACAATTCGCGAGTTATAACAGAAAATCGGGTTAATATCCGGATTTTCAGGGGTTAATTTCACCCCCTCAGAGTGTTTTTCCGCAGAAAAAAATCGACATGCTCTACTATCGCACGGAGTTCCATTAAAATCAGAATTTTCGGGTTCGATATGTTTCCTTGTTAGTTCTATATGGAAAGGAAACGAGGGTAGGGAGTTGATATTCCAGCGGTGGTCTATGAAAATTCTAATTACGGTAAAATCGACTTGTCAATTTTAATCTCCGACACGGTCAACCGCCCACCCCACTGTTCACTGATCTTGAAAATGTGATTACGTCACGTCATTCGCTATCTTGCAGGAAGAGCCAAACTTCGGACAAATCCTGAGTAGGTTAGTTCCCCAGGTCAGAAACTGATAATTCCTTTGGAGAGGAGGTAACTTGCTACTCTGGAAAATGACGATACAATATCGTCCGGTCCTTAAACTCGCTTCGATTCCGTGTCCTTAGCGTCTGGAGTGGCGTTAAAGTTCATTATCGCTCGAACCACTAAGAACAATGCAGCGCAGAGCCGTCGAGGGCGGAGTCTCGAAGCTCGAGGGTTAAGAGAGGGATTACACTCGTGGAGTTCTTTGATTCCGATGCGCAGGTATTCCCCGACCGCCCGAAGAAAGACGGTCTAATGAGCTCCTGATCCATCAACCAGCCGTGAAATCCAATGCACGATGCCCGCGACAAACGCGCACTCCGCGAAGTGGCAGATTAAAAGGCACGACGCCCCGCGCTCGCTCGCCGTGCCACGCGAAATCCTCGGAAGCTCGCGTCCCCTCCCTCGGCGAGAATAACAACAACGATAAACCGATGCTCGGCGAAAGTTTCGCAAAGTTGCACGCGCTGTTAAACGAATCCAGTCCGTTTTCCAGCGCGCTCGCCATCGGTGTCACGCTTTCCACTTGCATGCATCGTCGAGCACGCGGCCTTCCCTCCCCTGGAAACTCGCTCGCCCCAGGAAATCAACGCAGGCCGAGTAATTGGCTGTTGGAAGTTCAGTAACCGACCGTATCCGGCTAGAAAAAGGCCCGCCCGCGAGAATTCACTTTTCAGCGGGGGACTCGGCGCGTTCGAACGAGCCGAAACGATTAAGAGGGAGGAAAAGTAATTACCAACCCTTCTACCTAGTCCCAGGCACGCGCACTCCGCATTCCGCACCGTTTCTCCTTTTCTTTCGATCTTTGCCGCGTTTTGGGCAACGCGGTGGCATTCGTGGGAAACGAAGTCAAGGAGGTTTCCTCGGGTTGTTCTTGCGGTCACGCGTGGAGAATTTCTAGGCGAATCTCGGGGCTGATTTTTATGATATCTCTCGGAAACGAAAGGAGCAATCACCCGTGATGTTTCGAGGGACGGAAGGGATGTAATTTTCAGATGGTTGTAAATTGGAAAATGATTCTTGCTCGTCTGCCACCCCCTTGGAGCCAGCGAGACAGAAAATTAGGGAGCAAATGATTCCTGCGCTCTATTTACGCCTCGGCGTGGAAGAAAATCGATCGGACCGAAATATCTCGACGCACTGAATGCACCTGATGCTGGTGAATGAATTCGGTGATTGTATATAGAAACTTAACGTCCGAACGATTCGGCGAATGAAAATTCCATCGCGCGTTCCCACTTCGGGACCGTCGGGGCAATTCGCTCGATTTTTAATAACGCTCCAACGTTTCGAAGCCGTCCAATTAATATTCATTTAACGAGCCGACACATCGTAACCATTTATGTTAATTATTTACGGTTCAGTGACTCGCGATACCCAGGCTTGAAAATTTAAAACGCGACTCCGTTTCGATTAAGGATTCATAAACGATTCAACGAAATATGGTTGACGGTGCATCTGGTTTCCGTTTCGCATTCAATTTTTACGCCAATTCCCATCTATTCGTGATTAATACTCGGACGCAATTAGGACGTTCGCGGAGGCGCAGGGCATTCGGCGGGGATTTGTCGATTTTCCGGGCCACGAGTTATTTCGTTGTGAATTAACAGGGCTCGCTAGCCGATCGAGCGTTCGATAAAAATTCCGAGCACGATCCCCCTCGCGAATCTAAATCAATTATTGCTGCGTGCACGTGAGGCGACTCCGTACCTCGCGTTTTAAGTAAATGAACTCGAGCCACCAAGTAGTTTGAAAGACTTGTCTCGAAAAGGAGGAGCGATCGGCTCTCTGCCCCAATGAATTTCATTTGGAGACTTAATCGAACTGCAATTTTTTGCCTCGCCGACGGGTTGCCTCTCTCGTAGTGCAAGTATCTAGCTCAGAAATTGAAAGAGGCTAATTTCCAAGCGCGTGAAACTTGCTGTTCGATTACGTTAGCGCTGCACTAGGACGGGAGATTTCGAGACACGAATAAAGAGTACCGAAATTCGAAAGAAGACCCGTCGCGCGATTTAACGGAAAGCTACGGTTGTCCTGGCTGAAAGCAATTACAGGATCGACAACCCTTTCGTACTTAGTCAAGCAACGCGAGCCCTTTTTGGCGGGATACATTCGCTCGATTACACGGCGCACAGCCCCGAGTCGATTCAATTGCGCTGAAGCAATTAACGCTCCGCTCGCCACGCGGTGTACTCATTAAATTGAACGGCCGAAATTTCCTCAGGAAACTACCACGCCACTTCCCTTTATCGCCGCTCGCAGAGTGCCGCGACAAAATTGCTAATTCTTCAATTACACCGTCACGAGCTGCCCCATATTTTACCGTCCTCCCTCGATTAGCAGCAGCCCGATACGTCGATCGTTCGTTATCCAAGGCTCGCAGACGCGAGCGAGTCGCTTCCTGGCCCGTAAAAATTTACCGTACCTGAGAAAAGAGGGAACAATAAATTATGCCCAGTCGTCGTTCGCGTTCGGGTTTCTCCGCTCTCGAAGGAGGGCTTCCCGTTGCTAGGAAAACCGTACGACGTCGTAAAATCGCGAGGGGCTGTGGCGCCGTTGCCAGAGGAGAAAAAAAAGGCGTCGCCAATTTTCTCGGGAACGCTTTCCTCCTCGCGCGGGTTGAACCGTTTGGGATATCGGTTACGAAAGCGTCTGACAAATGTCTCTTGTTAGTCTTCCACGCGGAGGGGTGCTGCCCCTTGAATCTCATTCCATTCTTTCGTGATTCTTCACCCGAGATCGCTATCGAATGTTTCTCTTCGCTTGTGAACGTTGAGAAATGGAGTTCACGCTGAGAAACATCTGTCAGGCGGAGGTAAAAAGAGATTCCTATGCACGAAGTAACGAAGGGAAATAGAAATTAAAATTTCGCCGCCATGAATTCCCGTAATGAACCCCTCGGGGCGAACGCAGATCGAGCCGCGGAGAAGCCGCGACGATGAAAGGTAGAGGAAGAAGGAGATTCGGATTTTTATGGCGTTCGTTTGACGCCGAAGCGTGAGATTAATTGCAGCGGGAAGCGACACGCAGTTCTATGTGAAGATAGAGCATGGAGTGGGAAACGAAAATCGATGGAGCGCAGAACCCTTGGCTGCACAAGATTGTCGAAAGCTGTCGCCTTATCGGAAAGCTATCGGCCCTGAAGACGCGGCTTTCTATCCGCGGAGGCCGAAATTGCGCACGATTTACGTTGGGGGCGAGGTCTCCGAAGCTTCGATGTAACCCTTTAAACTCGCGGATATCTGGAAATTTGCGTGATTCCCCGTCAACGTCTCGCGCGGCAACCCACCGAGGCCTGCTTCTGAGGATTTTCGATGGATCTCCTCGAAAGGAGACACGCTTGGAATTCCAGAGAGGAAATTCGCAGCCGCGAGAGTCGTACGGTTGGCATGTCGAAGATTGCCAGCTTATTTCGCTGGCTGAAGACGTCGGGGGCACAGAGGAGACTTGGCTGTCAATTGCGGCCTGGAAAACCTACCGCTGAGTTCTTCTGTGGACGACCGAGAGATGCAAATGACAGAGAAAGTTGGAAGTCGATGACGAGGCGATGAATGGAAGTGTAAAGGGACTTGGGGGAGTCGGTTCACCCCGTCGGCAAAGCCGGGGATAGATCGCGGAAGCATTGGGAAGAGACACGCCAGCTCCTGGCAACAATGGCCAGGACGCTGGAATAAATAGGGAAATTTGAATGCCGAAGGGACCATCGGTCGTTCGGGGTTAGTCGAGCAGAGGAGGGTGGCTCGGGGAAGATTCGAAAAGCGATTGCTAAACTGGGACCAGCTTGGTATCGATTCGAGGGGAGCGGCACGGTCCAAGTGTGAAAGTTAATAGAAATATCTTGCCCTCCCCTGGCGACGTATCCGTAGCAAACACACCGCCGTCCCTCGGAAGAAACATCCAGCAACTACGTGACGGAAGCGAAGACGTCCTCGTCCGTCGTGTCAGGCCGAGTCAACAAGGCTAAAATGATTCTCGGCGAGGTTCGAGATCGCTGTTTACACGGCTGTTTACTCATCCCGCATCGCGGAACTTCCTGCGCCATCCAACAATGGCAAACAATTCCTTGGACACGGCAAAGAACGGGCCACTTGCCTTGGCAGGCCATCCCGGCTGACGGCGCGCTTTCCCACCGCTACTTTGTACCGCGTTCCACCGCTCGAAGCGTCTCCGGTCGATGCATGAAAAAGAGGCGCCAGGTCTATTGATGCGGACAAACGATCGCGACGAGCCAAAGCCGAGGAGAACAGCGACGAAAAAACCGAGAGGGCTAGCTTGCCAATTGCCTGGCTGCTGATTCCACCGGGCCCTGAGAAAAATTGCGGGGCGTTGCGGCTGATTTCTTGTACTCTGCCGCCTACTCGAGCGTTACAAAGCGGAGGATTACTTCTGTCCCGCTCGCGCAAAAGGGAGCCGCGTTATTGGATGAAACCAGAGACTGGCATCGAATGCAATTTCAATTACGACTCTTGGCCGGGATGAGCTTCGCGATCCGAACCGATCCTTTCGGTTTCTTGTTACGCGTGGAGATGAAATCGGAATTGGGTTACGGGGGACAAGATTCCGGGATCCTGGGACGATAAACTACGTTCGGTCTGGATCGATTAATTTTCAGAATACTATGAAAAGAAGCTTGAACGGAGCTTGTCAGACGGGGAACATCGCGGCCCGAGGATCGAACTTGCAAGATTCACCGGGAGTGACGCGTCAATAAGGATCAGCTAGCATTCCGTGATTCGTATTTCGCCGTCGACAGGCAGCAGAGATGAAATTTGCCTGCTTTGAAATTCCAAGCTCCGTGGAAAGGGGAGATTCTGTCGGTCAAAGTGACGCCGCCAGGCTAGCCCCTCCCCTCCCTCTTTCCCATTCCCCCATTTCCCTGTTTCGCCGAGATATCGTTACCCGGGGAAATCGTGTTTCGCTAGTCGAACAGACTCTTTTTCCCAATCGTTTTCGTCCAGCGACGACGCGACCGTTCCGTTTTTCGGAAGATAGAAGCTTCTGACAACCCCGTTTCAGCTACTGAGGGATCGCTTTGCGAGTCTAGTTGACCACGGTTCGTTAAGTTTATACACCGGGGCTGGCGCAATCGCGACTGAGCTCGGGGGGGAAATGGGGACGCGGTGGTGCGCCGAAAAATATAGTAGCCGTGTCTACTCAACGCGCTGGGAAGCAAAATCGCGGCACTTACTTGTTCCACCCAAACGTTCGTCGTCATGATCTGGTTCTTCAGGTTCTGAAACAGAAAGAAGAGAGAGCTGGATGAAGAGATCGGATTTCCCGGAAGGTATGTACTTTACTCTGTCTCGAGTGTTTCTAGTTACTGGAGGACGGATTTATTGGGTTTTCAAGATACTGCAGTGGAGGAAGAACGGAAGAGGGAACGAGGGTCTCGATCATTGAGAAACCCAACAAATCATCTTACCAGCCAACGAAACCGCCCTCGATCCGTCAACATTAAATTGTAAACTTAAAACGCTTCCCGAGAATACGCGCGCACCTTTCGCAAGAGGAATGCATAGCTTGAGAATGCGCGATTGAAATCCTCTGGGCAGAGGTCTAGTTCCGATGGCTTCGAACAGACATTCTATTATCCAATGGCAGTAGAATCTGGGCACCGATTTTTGCACAAAGGGAAGCCGTGCTTTGCTCCTCGGTCCGGCCATATAATCAGATTTCAAAGCGCGGCGAATAATCTTTGAGTGTCAATTACTACTATCTGCCATTCCCCTTTCCAATTTCCTCGGCAACTGCGGACCGCGATAGGCATTCGTTTGCAACGAGATCGGTTTAATAATGCACAAGGGGTATTAATATAACGGGACATGGCTGCTCACTGAACCCGTGGACAGATGATGGTAACGTCAGTGCTCGACATCCACGTGGTACATCGGCTCGATTCAATGCCCGCGCCGATCGCACATTGGGAAACGTAATCGACAAATGTCAGGCTGTTTATGATTCAATCATGCGAGATATTTGTAATCAGGCTGGCGCACTTCGGTTGAGGCGATCGTTATTGTTAATCGTTGCCGAGCTCAAATTCTTTATACAGAGGTTGATGTACGATTAAGGGAGAGTGGGGTAATTATGAACACCTAAGCAAAAATGCAAAGAAAACGAAAACTATATGAGAAATGAATTTGTTTATTATTTATAAATATACTTAAACTATTCGTCTATAAAGTACTGTGACGATTTTTTGAAAAAATATAGTAAAAATCAACTTTATGGTCGGAATATAAAAAAGATAGTAAAGGTCGTTGTTTAAACTTTTTTTGTCTGAGCCTGTAATTAAATTTTTTGAATCATAATTGAGCCTGTAATGAAACCTTTTGAATCATAATTCAAGCAACACCTTGGTCACAAAATGTTGGTAAAAAAGTAGACAAAATGTTACAAAATATAGACAAAATATTACTTGAAACATGATGAAAATAAGAAATTGTGTTTATCTTGAATAGCACAAGCGTTCTGTATTTATTACTTTTTGCCCGGCGTTGGATACGACCTAAACTATTAGCTAGTGGAGAGGGAACGTTGTTTTTATTTATTACAACGCCGTAACATTGCATTCGAGATTACCCCGCGTTCGTCTTTACCCCACGCCCCCTTACTAATTGCATATCCAGCGAGACTAGCAAACAACGATAACCACGATAACAGAACTCGTTGAGTTTACGATTGCCCGATAGTAAAGCCTCCCCATTTCAAATGAATCGGAGCCTCGTAATCTGGCAATCATCTCGTTCCCGCGACGTAAGAGTCTGCGCCGATCGCGCGATACTCGATCTTCCCTCCACGGCCGGGAAGGCGAGCGTCGTTAAGAATGCGCCGAACAAATCCCTTGATCCAGCAATTAGATTGCCGTTTTCGACAAAGGCACCCTTTCCTTGGCCAGCGAGGATTTAGCAAAGACGCTGGATGCTCGGGATCCGCCGACGCGATCTAGATGCTTCCGGCCCCGTTGTTTCCCAGGGAAAAGTGCAGTATAAGAAAAAGGGAAATAACAGGGAGCTGGGTTAAGCCGTCGCGGGGGCGGAACGTACGACTGTTCTCGCGAAGAAGCGAGAATTATGGTTCCGCAAGGATACAGCTTCGCTTGGATTAGAAGGAGCAGCTAGCGCCACGCTTACGAACGAGAAATATATTGCAGACTGTCGGGTTTGCGTCATTCCATGCGAAATCGGACACTTTTCGGAGGAATATTGCACACTTAGGTGAAATTTGGATATGTTGTAGTCGTTGGGGATATATAAACATATCTCGAAGGATTTTTCAATGTGTCAAAAATTAGGTATTTTACAGCTCTCTTTTCAGAGAGCTCATTTTAATTAGTTTGTTAGTTCAACAGTTATAATTTTTTGAGAAAAAAAAGTCAACACTATATTTCTATAGTGTTAACTTTTTTTCTCCAAAAATTATAACAAACTAATGAAAATGAGCTTTTGGATGTTTACAATGAACACATAAGAATATCTAATAAAAATGATTTCACTGAAAAAGAAATAAATTTTCGTCCATTTATTTTGCAATTGTTCTATAAACCAATGCCATGTTTTAATAGCGAGGCACTATTTAAAAATTTGAAGAAAAATGAGGATACAGTCCTATATGTCCTCTACGGATCCGTTTTCAGAAATACGAACACTTTGAAATTGGCCAAATGAAAATTAATTGAATGTGACGCTGCGTCGCCCAGCATCCACTGAACTATCTAACTGCGTTGGATCGTGGATCCGGTCCACCGAAGACAGTCTCTCGACGCCTAGTTAGCACCGGTGGCGAAAAAAAGCCAAACCGCGTCGATTTTTTATCGAACCTTCGCGACAGCTTTGACGTCCCACGGTAACAAGTGTCTGCGTTCAATGGTAAAATTCGCCGGCAATTTCCGAGAGAGTAACGACGAGAATCGCCGGGCCCGTGATTATTAACATCGCGTAAATCGCGTTTTTTTACGCGCGCGTTCTGCTTGAAATTACGGCGGGAATTGTTATTCCGAGCGGCTCGAGGTACGTCCACTGTCTGCGCGCCCGTAATTATACAATGGAAATAAATTCATCGTAGGAGCGCGGGCCAGTTTATCCCGTGTATACTGTTTTAAACGCGAGAGGAGACGCGTTGTTAACGCTGCAGCGCGTTTCAGAGCCGCGTACCTATCCCGTTCGCGACGCGTGTCGTGGAAAAAATTCACCCGAGTGTTTTTGTTAGCGTACCCTTTGCCTTTCGTTACGAAGTTAAACACGAGTTGGGTGTAGAAAAAGGGGAGGCTTCACATGCTGCGAATAAGCCCAAGAGGCGCATACGATTACTTACGAGTCGATTACGCACTTAACGAGAGCTTGAATTGTTATTATTTAAAAGATGTAGGATCACGGAAAAAAGGGAAGTCGCCTCACCGGGACTCGAACCCGCGATCTCTAGATTTGCGCGCTGGCCAGCCGCCTTAGCCACCTCGGCTACCACCAACTCCCCCCCATCGTCGCTATTCCGTGCCCTTCTTATGGTATGGGGGTTCCTGATCCCCCAAAAATAATTGTCCTTAACTCTACAAGGAATTTTCAGGCAGCCAAAGATCCATTATCCTTTACACACAGTGACTCAGCTTGTTTATCTACCAACAATGTACGTCGCGAGAGCATCCGTGTCTGACTACGGACGGGATGTACTACTGCCAGTAGTACCGGCGCTCGAGTTGAAGCGCAGAAGGAGAAACAACAACACGAGGGTTATCCAACGGTAGCAATTTGCGGAATTCCAGGCCGGGAACGACAGGAGATTCCCCGGTGAAACGACGCGTATCGTCGCCCAAAGGGCAGCCGACTCGAAACGGTCAGATTATCTGAGCAAAAACAAAAAGAGTCCGCCGTGTAAACGCGTCCCCGAAGAATCGTTCATTGGGTGACGATCCTAAAACGGAGTGCCCTGGAAAACACGTCTGCCCGTTTACGTGTAAGCAGTCTAATGTTATGGAAATTGGATGTCGAAAGAAAACAGAGGGGTCTGCGTCGTAGCTGGCTCCGTAGACGAACGAATGGAAGAATACGAGAGTAGCGTGTTTTCTTCCCGCTCCCATTTCAGCCCCATTCCACACTCGGCACGATCCACTTTCCGCCCGTTACACCATATCTTCTTCTTCCTCCCTACCGTTCTTTCTGTCGCACGTAATTTCAGTTTCACTTTCCCCGTCTCGGTCTGTCTTATTCGCCCGTCGGCCCCTCTTAACCGCGTTTCCTTGGTCTCCAACCTCTATCTGCCGCTTTCAACCCCCTTTTCTCCCTACTCCAGGCACCCCGGTCGATGTCGTTCCCCCGGTATCGCTTCTATCTATTTACCAGTTTACGCGGCACATTCGGATCGGTCTCGTGCAGGGAATTCCATGGCCGCGCTCTTAACGACACCTCGGAGAAATTTTGAGGAGGAAGCGGCGAAAGAAGAAAAGGTGGGCGCGCGGCAGGGGTGGAAAGGGAGTCGAGTGGAGCCACTATTCTGGATCCTTATCGCGCCCCCGCTACCCCTGGAGACCGTTGGAAACGTTCAAGCAGAGGATGCTCGAATTCCTTCGACTCGGAGTACAGGAATTATGCACTGGGACGTGCATAATGCACTCCTTCGTACGAGGAGTCTCGAGGACGCTTGGTCACTCCGAGGAAATATTCAGAAGGGGCGTGGTGCCGATCCTGCACGCTGAAAGCTCGCTTCGCTCGGAGCTTCCAGCACCGCTGTGCTACATTTTCCAAACTGACGACGCGAACTGTACACTGACACCGTTGCGGGGGGTTTCTGTTTCAGCTTCTTACGCGAGGAGACGTGGAAGGATCCAGAAGTCAATGTATTGGAGGATCGAAGGGGACTTTTATTTAAATGAAAAATATTTTCACCGCTGTTCCAGCGGCACCTCTTGGATCAATGGAATCCGTAACACTCCGCTGGCTAAAGCGCTTTGAAACGGAGCTACGCGAGAACAACGAGAGCGCGAGCACGAAATTGGACATAGATTTATTTACGTTCAAAGGGGATCCCGCTCCTTTGACGAGTCGCGCCCGATCGTTTGGAACGCGGAACGTAAATCCGCCGCCTTCCGGGATCGTCGAAGAGAACGCTATGAGAATTCCTCGAGCGTCAGCGAGACACGTCGGTGTCTCGAAACGGAATCGTGATACGAATCGCGAGGACAAGAGGAAACGCTTCTGGGTAAAGGTAGACCAGGCGTCCCTCGCGATGCTCAAGAAACGTGAAAACCGAGAACTCCTGTGGCAATTTGTTGCCTGGAATTTCATCGACACCACTTTCCGTTAGCCCCTTCTCCAGCCGCGACAATTTCTCACTTTGAAATGTAGTCTGAAAGCACGCTGCCTGCTTGGTAGTTCTTCCAGCGGCGGAGCAGCTTGTCCTCTGCTCGAATAAACGTCGAACGCATCGCGTGTGTCGCTCGCTTTCGGGAGAAAAGGAGGAGGATCGCCCGAGGATTCTCAAAGTACCCGTGTAACGGGCCAAACATTCCGAGTGTTCGAAGAAACACTCCGTGGATCGGACGCAAACAAGTTCCCTGTTATTACGCGAGGATAGAAAACACCATCTCGAGGGACACGCCGCTAAGGGCGTTACCCGGCTGGAAATTAGGAGCAGTGACACGAGTTTCCACTCGCGTGACAGATGTTGGAAATCGAATTACAGCGGCGCCTTTTAGTCTCGTTAAAGCGCAAGAACCGTGAGCAGAAGGGACGCCGACAAAGGGAGGAAGAATGTGACCAACCAGGTGAAACAGGATGGGCGAGAACGGAAGTGACGTCGTATATCAGTCGGTGGTTTCCCTTATCGACCGCCCATTCGCTGGGGCTAAGCGATTTTTGAACATCTCGTCGACAAGAACGAGCACCAGACTGCTGATAAAAAGGGCCGGCCAGCTGGTGCGAAGGAGCTTTTTGTTAGGCTCTCCTTTCAGCCTTCTTCCACCGGCGCCATGACGCCCGACCGTCTCGTTTGAATATTCAACATTCGCCGGCTGCGTCCACGCATTTATTGGAATGAGAAAAAAAAAACAGTTTGCCGGATCGAAGGAAATCAGAGGGGAGACCTTGAAACTTCTTCTCGGTCGAGTGACGAACTCCTTGGTTCGTCACTGAAACGTATCGATTCATCTTTTCCAGAAGAAAACACTCTCCACTGGTAAGAGGCGCGAGTCTAACCATATACTGACTCCTACTACTGATTCCCTCGCGTAGAGTGTCTGCTCATAAAAGATTCTTCACACATAAGCACTGCAATGCATCGAGAGGCTGTTAAAAATAAATCTTCCATCCCTCGACACCCTCCCCCTTCCTTGACAAAAGCATTTATCCAAGATCGCGTAGATATGGTAGTAAAAATCACGAATGAAACACGCAGTTCGCACGTTTATACGGATCGTAACGCGCTCGAGGTATATTTTTACGACGCTCGTAAATCGAATCGACCATTGGACGCATCCCGCTCGCAATCTATATGCGCATACGCGTGATCAAGAGGGGGCGAAGTCGGGAACAGAAATTCTTAACGCAGTTGCAAGGGGCGTTGGCGGATCTGACGTGCTCGTTCTTGCCACTCGACGAGCGGTAACGTGTCAGCGAACTTATCTCGCACGAGGCGACTTTTCTCGGTGAATCGCGATGACACTGAACAGCCGACTCGCTGAAGATTTCCTCCGCGAAAATATGTCATCCGAGAGGGACTCTCGTGATACTCAATTGCTCACCCTCAATTAACCTCTAATACGCAACTCGCCTGCGCAACCGTGTCCTTCCCCTGGCTTGCCCTACCTTCACCACTCTCCCTCGCACATTTATTTCCTTTTCTCTTTTATTAAATTCGCGGAAGCTGAATGCACACACGTATACTACGCTTTTCATTTCGCCGTAATTCACTCGCAACATATTTCGCAATTCATTCCCCCTTTTTCTATTTACTTACCCCAACGCTCCAACCGTGGAGAGTGCTCCGCATTATGCCATTCAGAGCGGCTGACTATTGACGGTATATTCCACTGGTCCTACATATTTCAGTGGCACAATCTCCGCGGACATTTACCGCTCGTTGCTTATTTATCCATTGTCCGCGCTTGTTGATTCATATTTCAGGACAAAGACAGATTATATTTGGCACGATTAACCGGTGCGAAGTGCGCAAGCCTCGCGCAAACAAGCTGCTTAACGCGGAAGTCAAGCGATCGCCGCTTCAAAGCAGACACCGTGTTAGACCGTTCGTAGCAACGGAATTGTTAATGTTTACAGGCGTTCCCTCGGTTACGGAAGGGTCAATGCTCAAAGAATACCGATCCCAATTGTGGGCTCTGCTTTGAGCCGGGAAAAAGCCCAATAATTACGGAGGACCTTGGCAAAAAGACGTCGGGCGGCGCATTCGGGAAGAAGATCGCGCGCAAACGGCGGCCTCCAGTAACGAAAAGAGAGGGCTTCGAGTTGGATCGAGGCAACAAAGACAAATTACCCGGTGCGAGTAGGAAAGTTTTAATTGCATTCGGCCACCGAATCAGCGGGATCCTTTGACGTCCTCCCCGTTCCCCTCCTCTTTCGCTTTTTGTTCCCTGCCCCGCGGCGGCTTGTGCGCCCTACCGACTTCGATTCGCGCGCGATCAAACCGCGACGTTGTCCCCGCTGGCGTCGAAAGATCGCGAAAAAAAAGGAGGTCCGGCCAACTATGGCCAGCCGCCGCGAAACTTTTAACCGAGGATCGACCACCCGCCGCCCACTTGTCCCCCGCGATCCCATAGCCGTGGAGCGCGTTGAGAAACGTAACGACGAATGGTAATGGTGGATTATTCTTATTCCCGGCCCCGTGAAATGTCGCCCCTGTTCCGCGGTAACGAGTCTTCGAGAACCGAGCTCGTTAAATGGGTTTGCTTCGAGGAACATCGATCTCCCGAATCGCGCCACTTCTCCAGTCTCTCCTCTCCACTGTCTTTGTGGCCTTCGCGATCTTGTCCGTCGCCAACGATCGCTAGCGGCAGACGCCTGTTCGTACTTTTCAACGAAATAGATTAGACAACCCCTTCGGTGCCGGGATTTTATGAGAATTACTGGCATCCGTAATTTCCTGCTCGACAATCGAGCAATCGGCTCGCTCAATTGACCTAAAGTGCAGGCCCTTTGTGGAAAAGTAAAATTTCATTCGCTGCACTTCGAGGCGAGCCCCATGGAAGACGGTAAATTCAATTAAGCCTCAGTCGACAGACCTGAGAAGCGACTGCGGGGCGGGACAAGCGAGGCTTAATTACTTTCCAGATGCTGCTAAAGAAATCGCGAAAGACTGTACTCGTATTCGATCAGGGCTAGATCAATGATTCGCCGACATATATAAGAGGTATCGTGGAGCTGGCGAGGGTCTTTAATTCTTCTAGGTAGGTAATTCATTTTCTGTTTAGGATTATATTATACAGACGACCCGCTCACGATAGTTGGTCGGAGAAAGTGGTCCCATCCGCATTTTAGCGAGAAGCGGAAAACATAAATCTTTTACATAGAATTGTTAGATTGCGTTCTCGACCTCGTACCTCTCGAAGAAGAGATAGACCAGGCCACCGCGACACGAGCCTCATAAACACCATGGGTCCAACTTAGCGGCAGTTTATTGCCATTTGAAGGGGCTGACGGTGATGTCAGGAGCCTACGGGTTTTCCCACCTCGGCGCCGGACTCTGCCCCGAAGCGTGGGAGTTGATGCCCACACACCCCACCCTACCCAGGACACCGAGGTCGCGGTGGAAGGGTGACTGCGGGCCACACGACGCTGATTGGGCAAGAGGAATTTCCGATCACCCCGAAGGAGGGTGGAGCGGCCACGAGGAGGCGCGAGGTCGAGAAGAAATGTTAGAAGACCTTTGACTTTTGTAGAGATAGCCTAACGTCACGAGTCCATACACCATATTACAGTTACAGTTTTACACAATGTTAAGTTTGTTGTTAAATAAACAGTTGAAATTCAATTGATCATTGTCCCTAATTTAAGGGTGGTCCTTCGTAGTCGGCACTCTGTTGGAAAATTAACAAACCCTGAACGATTCTATATCAACATCGGGGATTTAACATTTTCTTTCGTGAAAAGTATTTCATATTGCGACCAGTTCTTATAGTGACTTTCATTACTCGCAAACACGAGTCACTTTGTTCGATTCCTAACCGATTATTTATTGCATCGACGAGACAAAGAGCTCCCGCATCACTTCCTTTATTCTACAAGATCGTCAGTGACTAGCAGCAATATCGAGCAGACGAGCTCCCTTCATGCCTCCTCGCCTCCTCAGTTCGTAAGCCATTTAGGACTGACACGGTGTTCCCAAGTTGCTGTAACTCAAAGATGCAGGCGCGCGCAGTTTCCCCAGTGCAAATACGGAGCTCCGTACGGGCCACTTGTAAGTAATTTTAACAACGTGGGTATAGAATTGCCTGTAACGAAGCCTGACATCAATACGCTTCGGTAATTAAGCCCGATCCTATGGTAACCAAATCTACCCGATTTTTACACCCGGTGTCTATTAACCAATCGCCTGGATCTGTGTTATCTATCAATTGGAAGAAGGAACAGGAGTAATGGCCTGCGGCAACGGAAGGACACAGCCTCGGCTTTGCAGGAAAGTTTCAATCGAAGCCAGGACACGTTCACGGTTACGATTTCCATGAACAACGCGGGGGATTACCGCGAAATTTATGGGAGCAGACACAAATCCAATTAGTCCGGGAACACAGTCAGTCCTAAGAGGATATATTAGTTTGCTTCGGCACGGCCGCGCCTCCTCCGGGCCTTCTCCAGTTTCTCTTAAAGAGGCCTCTATAATCCATTTGGGGAGGCAAACTTTCCTAAGCGCCCTCGAAACTCGCGAATCACTTGGTTGTTCGCCGTTTACGCCGCGGAGTTCGACTGCGTTCCGTCAAGCATCGCCAGCTTTGTTATCCGTTTTATCGAAACCTCTGAGAGCCCCGGTAACGAGCACTCGATCCCCGCTGACTCTGCCTCGCGATCGTTACACCGCTCGGATAGTCCTGCGCGCGGCGCGTCCTCCTTGGGTATATTCGAATTTTATCTTGAATTAAAAGCCGCGCAGGATCATTAGCGTGCTGTGTATTCGCGATTATTCTCGTCTGCCATTCGGCTTTAAGTTTCGCGACCACATCGCTCTCTACACAGGTACATAAATGCAGCTCCTAAACGCGCAATAAATAGTTATTATTCATAAAGCCGAATGGACTCGTCTCGCGCGGCTCGCGCCGCCGAAAGATGCCACCGCGGGGAAGGCAACGTGCCGTCGAACGTAAATCCACCGTAAACGCAAACGAGGGCAATAAAAGACGACGAACGACGCGACGTCACCGGAGATCCAATAATCTCTGCTTGACTTCCGGCTGTTTATCGTCCCTGTCGCTGGTGAAATCGCTGGACGTGCGAAACGGCCATCCAGACACGTAACAAAACTCGCGCAATTAAAAAGGAACAATCGTCGCGTCCGGTGGCGACGTGGCGCGCGTTCGCGCACGGTATTTAAATATCGGGAAAGCACTTCCGCCGCTGAACGGAATTCAATCGAATACGAATACGAATCGAAGCCAACTTTCATTGTCGATTCCCGATATATCGTTTCCATCTGTCAGCGACTGCTTCAAATAAATCGACGAATCGCGCCTGGATCCTCGCGGAACAATAGTGGGGGGACGATAGCTTCGCCGCGCGACGAGATGATCGATGAGTCGATTAGATCGCGTCCGATACGTTCGGGCACGGATTATTGGTTGGTTAGCGATGCCGTTTGTCACCGCGTCTTCGAATCCAGCCTCCCCCTTGCGCTTTGACATCGCGAAAATCGTCCCAGTAACCTGTATTTTCTCGCGAACAGGAGAATTATTAATCACCTCTTTCGAGCGTAATTATTCGCAGCGAAATCGATCGGAGATCCGGTTCGATAAACGCCACTGAGAGGCTAAAGCGATGGTTCGCGCCGGAGCTTTCCCAAACAGCTTATGATCCCGTTACGCGCGGCGTCGAAATTTATCGAAAGCGTGAAACTTTTTAATTAATTCTAGCTGCGCGGAATCCATAGCTGGCGCGATCCTGCCGCGATACCCGCTGATACATATCAATTCGTTGCGACGTATCCGCTCGCAGCTTTTGTTGAAATTATTGGGACCGGTTCGCGGCCCTACGCTCCGCTGCCGTAAAATTGAAATTAATGCTACGGCTTGTCGCGGATCCGGGGCAACGCGCGGGTCCGGCCAGCCGGTGAAATCGTTACGAAAATACGAGAGGCAGCAAAGGTGCCGCGGTTAAAGCCACTATCAATTAACACTGCATCAACCGCAACGTAATTCGCGAGAGCAAACCGCTTCTACAAACATTATCGCATTTACGAGGACTTTACGTGTATTCCGCGCGGTTCACGTGCGCGCCTCTCAACCCCGTTGCTCTTCCTGCGGTTAAAGACGCGTGAAACACTGCTGCATCCTCCTCCGAATATCGCGATACAGCGCCTCGCACAATTAGCAATCCTGTTTGCTCGCGGATTCCTCTTATCGCGGGCAGACGAAGACGCATGGATGTATACCTCGTACACAGAGTTGCCCCGTTGGAAACGTGGTCGATACGAGCGCCCCCTTCGTCCGTTTCCCCAGACATTTTTCCTTAAACTCAGAATTTTCATTCACTCCGATGAGAATTTCAGAGTTCACGAAGGGACTGAATTAAAACCGCGAGTGAAATCAGCTGCGAGGTGGAGGGGGGTTGGTTGAACCTGCGGAACACTATAATCCATCATCGGGGAATTGCAGCGGGGCGTGTCGCGCTTTAAAGCGCGGGGGATGAAACAAAAATATCCCAAGTGTCGGTAAAGTTTGACGGCGCGAGCGGGAGCGCGTGCGTTATATAGACTGGGATACGCTCCAACGATCGCGGCGGCCACTAATTAATCCGGTCTTTAATTACTGCCGGCGCTTAGCGTCTCGACCGCGGATGTTCACCGCGTGAAATCGGCTGGAATGATGCCGGTCGCGGCATTAGCGTCTCGAGCGTCGCGAGGCGACACAAAAGAACGTTCAGCCAGTCTGAGGCAAAAACGAAGAAGAAGGGTGGGCCGTTCGAAAGGGTGGAGGCAGGGGATGAGTTTAAAAGGGGTGGAAGAAAATCGTTCGGTCGCCTTGGTGAACTTTCTCTCTGGCAAGATTCACCATCGACCTTCTTAATCGTTATCACACTTATACCGATCGCTCGCGCGAATGATCGCTCGAGTTGCTTCACTTTTATTTCAAACACAAACGAGACAATCGTTGCTGTTATCGGAGGTTCCCTCGTGAAACGCGACAGAAGGTTAGATTGGAAAAGTGACCCGTCGTTTCGAAAAGCCCTGTCTCCCAGGAAGACGAGCAGGAATAGGCAGGCGTCTGGCAGCGCCGTATCAATAATCGAGCGTGACGGCTGATGGAAAATACGTCGCGTATCGATTGCCGGCTCCTGGAACGGATTACCGTCAGATAACGAGGTTAACAATAACCAGTCGCGGCGATTCCCGGCTTCAATTTGCACGGCTGACAGCGACGCGGCGATCGCGCGAAAATATGCAAATGGAAAAAGTTCCGGTGCTAGAAGTTTCTTCGTTCCCTCGCTGGACCGTCGCTGCGGGGAGAGTCTAGGGGTAGAAAATGCGCGAACGCGATATATCGATGTGCTTCGCCTTCCCTCGCATCGCGTTAAACTTCTGGCAAAGTTATCGCGCGCGAGGGGAAATTCAGGGCAATCGCGAATTCCTCAAGATTACCAACCGAAAAGAATTTTTCCCCGCTAATTTGCGTATGCAAGGGCGCGCGGAGGGGGTAAAAGTTACGAGTCGATTTAATTACGGCCGGCATCGAACGACTCGCTGGAAAATATTTCGCGAACGGCCCCGCAGCGAGCGTCCCCATAAATTGGTGGAACGATCTGGCTGGCTAGGGGGTGCGGTTGCGGCGCCAGCTCCTACCACCTCGCCACGGCAGTGCGGATTTAAGGCTGCACCGGCCAAGTAACGGCCAGCCTGCGTCATTATCGCGGTTAAACGTCGTTATCGCCTCTAATCGGAAGTATTTATTTCGCAGGATTGCTGAGTGACGGCTGCCGCCGCCGCCACGCCCGTTATTATTTCACTGCTGCGTGGCGTCGCGTCGCGGCGGAGGCGGCGTGGCTGTAAAAGCAGGGTGCAGCTGCAATAGCCGCCACCGTTTGGCTGTCCGCGGAGTCGTTGCAGCTGCGGGTGCAGCAGCCACGGTTCGATGACCCTCGGCTGGATTGCACCGGCGACGCTCTCGCGCATCGATACGCCTCCATATTTACCCGACAAAAGTAACGTCGAATCGTCTGTTCCTCCCTCCCTTTTTCTACCCGAGAAATTTCCCAGCATGCTCGCAGCGCGTCGGGGACGAGAGCGGGGAAATGCAGGGTAATGCTCGCGTACCTACGAATATCGTTGCAACTCCAACGAATCGCTCGAGTTCGATCTCTCCAACGAGCAACTTTCTTTCTCCACTCGTCGAATTCACCGGGGAGGTGTTATGCCTCGAATAGAAGGCGCGCTCGATCGATCAACTTTGGCCAGCGCAAAACAACACGGCACAGCCTGTGAAATAGCTCGCAGGGACGCGGGAGGTTGCGCTGTAAAACGGTTTCGCGTGAAAGAAATGTTGCTGGAAATACGATTCCGTTGCACGCAACGCGAAACGCTCGCCGACGAAACTCGTAACAAGGGGACAACCGTAGCTCGGCTGGCGCTATCGTTTTATCGCGTGTCAACGGGACGTGTACTCGGGAAAGTTCACCGAACATTTCAAAGGTGCATCATTCTTTTATAGCTTGACCTATGGGTAGTTTCATCCCCTTCAAGAGCAAACTTTGCGAATTTCAGTGAAAGCGAGCGAGCGCCGCGGTTTCGCCAACAGTGTTCGCGTAAAAGACGAATGAAACGTAATTGTGGAGCATTGTAGTTGAAAAATCTTGTTGCCTTTGAATCACCCCATTCGCCGACCTCCTCCCTTTTTAACCTCCCCACCTGGCAAGCTGGTTAATATCACAGAGTAAACAAAGCCATCGCTGCATTGGCCAGGCGCGGCGGAATCAAATTATTATGATGAAAGACCGGTCGAGCACTCGGCACTTTTTAAAATTCATTAGCAAATTAACCCCGCTTCCGCCCTGCGCAAGTGAAAAGCCGACAGGAATACGCCGCGGCACGTCTCCCGACACTGTTCCGCGGCGAAATTCCTGGCCAAGGGAGACTCGGACGAGGTTCGCGACTGGTATCGAATAGAGAGCCTCCGCGAATTCGTATTAGAGCTTGCGCGCGGTCAGTGAACGTGAAAGTGGGCAAGGAATGTGTCAGGAGACCACTGCAGTTTATTGACGATTAAACTCTCCACTAGACCAAGGATTTATATCTACAAATGTTCTCGAGATATTTTAGAAAATATGTTTACGACCCCCAACTTTAGATATTTTCACTCCTTCAACATGCTCGATTACCAATAACAAAAAATACGTGTCAAGTATCTTTTGCTGGTAGAAAATACTGTTCACATCAAAACCCCGAGTAAATTAGAAATTTAACAGTGGCCACATAAAGTAGTCTTCCGACTTTAATAGTACCCACCGTCCTTATCTACTTGTTTAACTCGAAGGATTTAACTGGACTAATCGACAGCAACCGATCCATGCGCGTTTCTCCCCCGAATCCCCTACTTTCCGGAAGTTCTCCGTGCCAGCACGACTAATCAGTAACTCTGGAGTCTTTCCTACAACTTCCAAGACGTAGCCCCGAGAAGAAATGAAACTCTTCTCTTCGGTGCATTGAAACAAACGCCGAGCGTGCTGGCGTTTCGTCAGGAATCACAATAGCGAGCTGGAAATGCAATTTCCAGGGAACTTGCTCCGCTGAATGGTTCCGGGGCTGTGTCGGAGCCGACGACGTGTCGCGTCCACTCCTTTCGACTGACCGCGTGTTATCGATCGACGAAGTACCGTCCCGATATCGATAACTTTGATTTATGATCGCGGAAGACAGACGCTGTGATAATTATTTAACAGCTTCACGGCGTCCTGCAGGCTTCTCCATACTAATAGCGTGATCCATATGCAAATTGTTGTTTGACGGCTCCGCTTGGAACCCCAAATACATATGCAGATTCCGTACTGCGCGGCGAAAGACGGAGAGAAGTTATTTAATATACTGTGTGCTCCGATGCCCTCGCGGGATATCCAGAATGAGAAATTGACGGGCTGAAAGCAATCGACTGCGGACTTTTGTGGAGTGATGCCCGTATCAGACATCGATATCGAGCATCCGCGAGGAGACGAGCCAACGGCGACAAGAATGTCGTCAGCGCTGCCATTCAGAGAACCTCCACCGTTATCAAAGGTGACCAATTACTCAAGCGCCGATTCCAACAGAATTTCTGGCTGCACGCGCTCGATTATTGCTGCCGGCAGCAATTTACTCAAACGACATCTCGTTGCGATGCATCCCGCAAGATGCACGCTCAGCAGCAGCCATGCCGCGCCCTCGCGGCGACTTTCCTCGGTCGAACGGCGCTTTCGCGGAGCAGGAAGACTGCCTCGGCTTTCTGGCCTCGCGTTTTGTCGAGTCTGGCAAACTCAAGTCTGGGGAATTCGGCTGACGCTGTATATCGATCGGTAGCGTCACTTCGGGGCGGCGAACAAACAGATAAAAGAGTTAGCAAACTGCATATCTCTGGAGCAAAAGGTAGGAGGAAATGCCCCCTCTGCTTCCAAAGACTTACAGATTCGAATTAGGAAGTTCGATATAATAAACTCGCGTTTAGATTTCCAACAAGGATTTTCGGGAAAGTGGGTATCGCGACGGTATCGTCGTTGGGAAAAATAGCCGCGCCCACCGTGGCGGGACCTCTATTGGTGCACGTCCATCAGATAAGTAGTTCGTGGAAACTGTCCAAACAGCTAGCGTGGAATATAAATGAGGCATAGCTAATTTAACGGAAGTCACCGGTGCAAACAGCGATACGCCCTCCCGATACGATGTCGAGAGATTCGTTATCAAATATAGGCAAGCCCCGCAACAATACATGAGCCTGACCAGAATGCGGGGCTCGAGTGCTCCGGCCTCTATTATCGAGTCCAAGTTAGCGATTCACTCAAAGGGCCAGTTAACCCCTTTCCGTCGATCCTTAGACCGAGCGAAGTTGCCGAGCGAACGCGTCCTGTTCCCTCGAGAGCAGGAGAACTATCTCCAACGTCCCCTGCATTCCCCTCGGATCCAGCTGAAACCAGCAAATGCACCGGCGGCGCTAAGAACACGTTGCAACGTTTGTGTGCTCAAACGAAAATGGAAGTTTCCCAGGGAACTTGGAAATTATTTGCGATCTCGCGCAGTTATCTCCGCTCCGGGGGGTGGCGACGAGCAATCTCGGGACATTAAGACGAGTCCGGAATGACTGATGCACGAAGATTCCGTGCGAGGGACGTGAAGCAGGGAGGAGTGATCGAATTTTGATAAGAAAATCGCAGTCGACACGGTGTTTGAGGAACCATAGAGCACACTTCTGCCCTCGTTTCGCCTTTCCCGAAACCTGAACGCGATAAGACGACAGACCAGACCCGTTTACGTGACAAACGAGAGCCCGTCGAATCGATAGATCGCGGGAACACTCGCGTTTTCGCTGGCAGCGTAACGATACCGATACAGTCTCGGTGCTCTTACGCGAAAATCGATATCCTGAGGCTCGATGCACAGATGTATATACCAGCGTCTGATACGCGTTCATTGCTGAGATACGCCACGACGGTCTTATCTTTAATGCGCTTTTTCCCTAGTTTCTTTCGCCCTCTCCCTGGCTGCTGTATCTGAGTAGCGACTATTTTGCTACTCGGGCGATGACTGCGCTTTAAATCACTCTGGGATAAGCCCGCGAGGAAATGTCCCGAGGCAAACTCGCGCGAACGTTAGCTCTCTTTGGTGTAGTGCAATTCGACCGTTTGAATTGACTATTTTCTGAGGAATATTAAGTTTGAAGATATAGAGTCAAGAGCAATTATTTTCTGTCATCCATTTTTTCCAGTTTTATTCTATGTTTAAGGATTAATTAAGAGTTGAATTTGAACGCTGTTGGACGTGAACACGGGACGAAGCTCGCGAAACGTCACGAAGGGTGGATACAAGAGTTGCGGCCGGTAGTTGGGCAATTGGATTTCGACCGGTCGGTGGCTGCTGGCCTGTGAAAACTACAGGAAACTTAATTAGCCGAAGTGGCCGGTAACAAGGGAGAAAGCGATTACTCGTCGCGTTAAATCCCGTTGATCAGTCTAGGCAGTGCCGTGAATTCAAGAGGCGACTGTGTGCGTTTACGTGCGTTTACACCGCGCACCTTTTACGCCCAGTCGCGCCGAGACGCCCCACGACGCCCCGAAAATAGATATCGATCGGGCATTGTTGCTGCGACCAACCCTCGTTTTGTTTCCACCGACTACCCCACGCGACCCGACGCGTCTCCTCCGACGGGAGACGAGGATCCGTTCGAGAGGCTCGTCGAACAGGAAATTACAGCTCAAGATGCCACGATAACTGTCGCTCCATTGATTCCGCAGGCCTAAGATCCGCCGCGCTGCTAATTTGGAACAGTTCCTTGTAACGGCAGGTTTACATCTGTCGTTTAAGCCTGCCAATGACTTTTCACTGGACGAAGCATGATTTAGCAGAGATGTAGCAATAAAACATCCGCGAACTTGTGAAACAGCGGAGTGAGGTGCATGTATCAAAGTCTGTTATCCGAAGAAGCGAGAGCAAACAACCTCAAACACAGGGTTGAGAATACTTCAAGTTCAATCGCAAAAGTTTCGCCGAGGCTCGCTTCGGATGGAATTGTGAGACAAGTGCCTCTTGAAACGGGAAGTCGGTTTATCCAAGACTCTGGTCCGATTTCGATCGAGAAGCTGCGATTCCAAAGTAACTGGCTTCTACAGCAGCTGCTCAAGTCCTTGGGCGTTCCAGCAGAGTGTTAATGCTGGAGACATGCCTCTCTAATAGATTCGAGATTTTAATAGACGCCCCGCGACGAAACTGTCCTGGCATCTGTCAGGAAGGCCGTTAACCGTAGAATCCACTTGACCCCGTGTCATTTCCTTTTACTGGTATTTCACTTCAACCGTCTTTGCCCCTCCATTGCCGCAGTTTGCTAAGAAACGAACACCGAAGATTCCGCAGAAATTCCGGGACACTTAGTCAGCCAGTAACGGATTTAATGAAACAGTTGAGGATGTTCTTGTTTTTTCTTTTATTTTTTAAGAAAATCTCAGCTCAACTACAAACCTCGACCGTTTCGTTCAACAATCGCGGTGGAACGTAATATCCTCTCGAGCAGAAATACCCAGAATCACGAGCTTAACTATTACAATTACTCGGGGGTCAGTCACCCATGGAAACTAAAGGAAAATGTAATTATTCAGGCCAGGCGGAGGCAAAGGGGAACGTTATTTCCTGCCCCATATCGATTCTCCAGCGAAACCGGAGGCCTCCGTACAAAGGAAGAAATCAATTTTCAAAGCGTCCACCTCTGTTCTCTCAGTCCTTTAAAATTCGTTCGTTTATGCGACGCGTGATTTCGCAGGCCATTTCAATTTTACTGAATGCGCGACGGAAAATATTTAACGCTCAGCCCGGCGAGGAACTACGCGCACCGAGGCTTAATCATCACAATTAGTCCGAGCCCAGTCACCTACGAACACCGAAGGAAATTTAATTATTCGCGTCGACCGGTAACAAGGCAGGAAATGACTGCTTTCGCTACTAAACGACGTTGATTTAGAACCGAAGCTCACTGGTGCCCTGCACGGGGCACGTGCAAGCACCCTCCTTCGATCTGTATCGATCCTCCGAGTGGCCGGTGTACGTGAAAATTTTGAAAATCTAGTTTCCGAATCCAGCTGCCAAGGGTCGACATTATCGTGCTTTGACGAGAAGCCGGGATAGTCGGGGCGTAACTATCGCAATCAACGCGCAGCCAATCGCGGAGGTATAATCGATCGAGAACACACAAGTATAACAGAGCTGAAAGTTAAACTCGACAACCGACTGCGGGGCTATTAATTTCGAGGACACACGGAGCCTCGCACTGATCGATCGGGCCGATTTTGATTGGCGTCAGTCTGATGACAATTACTCTTGTGACACTGCCAGACGTCGATTGACTGTTGGCGAGGCCCTCTCCCAGAAGCGTTTTATGCAGATTTTACACTGTCTTCGACGCCGCGTCGAGCTTGAAATTGACTTCGAAACTAGGAGCCGAGGATGAAACGTTTGTGAACAACGTTTCGAGAACTTCTTTGAACCCCCGACGAATGTTTTCGGGCTCGCTTCGACCGAGTTCGAGTAGAGTATTTTCCAGTATTATTAGATAGCATTTTGACAGCAAAGTAACTCGGGACATCTCTCGATTGCTGAATCTTTGAGAACAGGATCTCTAAATATCTTCCAAGTGCCCTTCTGACATTCTTCGGTAATCAATGTTCGGCCATCTAGAAACCCGTTCCCCGACAATTTCGAAGTTTCCCGACGTCCGACTTCCACGTCCATTCGATACCGCTGTCGAGAGAAACGCGTTTTTAAGGGCACTCGAATCGTTAGCGAGGAAGTTTCTCCGGTCGAACCTAATGAGCGAAAGCGCGTCTTCGTTATACTGCCGCGACTGATAACGACGTAGGGTAACGCGACCCTGTAACACTATCTTAAGAACGAGCACCGTGGACGTATCTTCGGATCCTGATGACGCAATATTTCCTTGTCCAACCGAAAAGGTATTACGCGGATGATGCGGCGTAATTGCTCGGCCAAGTAACTCGAGTTAATTGACAGTGATAAAAGAAGAAATTAAGCAGAAGCTCAGAAGCTCGCCTTCAGCAAAAAGCTCGGCAGCCACTTGAAGACAGTAAAAGATTGTGCAGAGAAAAACTATTCCCACCTGGCTTCATCGTTTATCTAATGTCACCCATCTGATCCTAGTGATTCAATCGACAAAAGGAGTAACGGCATACAATTTTAGAAACGGGACAGTTGAAACTATTCTCGCGCAGGGATCCTTAAAAAAATCGCGTCAATTAAACGCAGGGAGCTCTTCATTATCAGGCATCCAATTCCAATTGAACTGCTTTCGACCAGCCAATTGCTCTCCTCCCCTCTCTCTCTCTCTGTCTCTCTTTCCCACCCCTTGCTCCACGAAGCGAGATCCTTTAAAAGTCGCGTGATTAAACGCGGCAAGCCGGTGCAAGCAGTCGGATATCTAATTAAACCGCTTCTAACCAGCCAATTGCCCGTCACGATCAGTAGCTGTTCGTTCTTTGGTGGGAAACGGGCGAGAATAATCGAAGCGTTGCGAGTCTTCCACGCTTCGATTCCCGGTTAAATATCGCGAGCTCCAACTTAATTGGAAGAAACGAAGGGAGCAACGAAGGGTCGAGCCCCTCTTGTTTCCCTGCGCAGCCGTAACGAGGCGAGAGTTAGCTTCCCTCTTGCAGCATCGGCAACCTCTTCAATTACACCTGTCCCGGAATGCTCGATTTGATTGGGCCATTCGATAACGGACACCAATCACCGGCATCCGCTGCTTCTTTCCCGTCGACTGCTGGAGAGGATAAGGTATCGCTCTCGAAATCTCTCGCGCCCACTTCAACGTCAGACTCGTCGCAAAGAAATCCTCCAAACAAGGAACATGTTCGTTCTATCAACGTAATTTTACCTACACTGTTCCAAGCAAATGAATCCAGCGAGAACGCAATCCCGGTTTCCAAAGTCGAAAGCCTGCGGACTCCGGCTTTGAAACAGATTGCATGTTCAAGCTACGTATCGATTTCCTTTCACCACCAGTCTTTCGATTACAGTTTGTCGAATAACGAATGAAAGAGTTATGCCCCTTTTTACCGAGGAAAGATTCTCGAGTGCTCGCTCCATAACTGAGGGTAGAAAAATTATTACTTCTCAGCGTAATCGATCAACAGCTCGCCCCCGATCCCGAAGATTTCAATTTTCGATTAAACTTCGGTTAATCTTTCCGCCGTCGGCGTCGCCCGATCACTGTCGCGAGCACGCCCCCCTTCTCCTCCGATGATTAACATTCCCTCCCCGTAATTCCATCAACTTCCAATTCCTGATTCCTCGGCAGAAGAAAGTAATTCGTTGGAGCTCTCCCCGGCCGGAGCGGCAGATAATATTCGACAGGTTGTCGCGTGACACTCAAATATTTACTAATCAATCGGGGCTCCTTCCGAAGAATGATCGATAGGACAAATATGGCCGGTGACCGGGGAATGGATTTTTCGCTTGGCAGAGAGTCAGCCAACGTTTAATTACTGTTTTTCTCCGGGGACCGTATGAAACGACAATATTTGCACGGGCAGGAGGAGGGGTGCTCCTTTCGCCGGGGCTTCCGTGTGTTTGTAAAAGAAGGGGAATCCTCTGGCAATACAAACGACGGCTGACCGTGATTCCGTGCTGCCGCTCGTCCAGGCGAGAGTCAATCTCGCCGCGCTGCTGCAGCCCGTAAATCCCTATAAAGTCGAAAGCCCCTGTCCCGTGGAGAACGGCCGCGATTCGAAGGAGGTGTTTCCTTTGAAAAGGAGGCCGTGTAAATAATGGTCGAGCGCCGGCGTCGCCGCCACCGTTGCTCCAGCAATCGCTCCTCTTATGGCTCTTCTGGGACGTCATTCCTCCGTGACCAGACCTGCCACTTGCCACATCCATTAACCCATTGCCGCCCGTTTCCTCTCCCAGAGGCTGGCACCAAGCCGCGATTCAATCCACCTGGCGCGCCTTCATTCTTCTCCCTCGCCATCGTCAACTTTATCCCGTCCCCCGTGCTACTCCAACCATTTCGATGATTCCTCGCGAGCCTCAGGACGGGCCCAAGTGATCGGTGTCAGTTGCTCCGCCCGTTCCCAGCAGCCCGCCCCGTAAAATAAACGGCAGAACGTTCCCGCGAAACTCTGCGGCACCGTAACTCCGATATTCGAGCGTTTACAGCGGCAGAAAACGTGGTTGGCACGATGCTATCCGGGCGGACTTTAGTACAGTGGCTTATCGCCCGAGCTGCGGACCGCAGCGCGTTAACCGGCACCATTTCTCGCGGCTCAACATTTTTTTGCTGGCCTGCCCGGTCGAGCAGGATCATAACGGCGCTGGTAAACGGCTGGAAGTTTTCTACAGGTGTTTATCGATCACCGCGACCAGCCAGCTGAAAACTTTCGGCTCTTTTAATTCGCGGAATCCGATACAGCAAATAGACCACGGCAGTATTAATCCAATCCATTCGATTGCAGGAGAATTTCACCCTTTGTTCCCTCCGAACCAGATTTCCATTCAATACCCCAGGAAATGTAATTCCCGGTAAAAGGGGAAAACATTTATGAAATCCTATCAGAATTCTCTTACAGAGTCCTGGGATTGCGAGATCCAAATCCCTCTGATATCCTTGTTCTGCTCCTAAAACTAATTCTAACCGGTCCTCGGCAAGTCGTTCGGAAAGGGTTGTAAACGTGGCCGGGGTGGGAAATGGAATGACCGGCGGGAATTTGTCAGAGGTATACGGGATTCTGCACGCAGACCTCGTGCAGTTTACCGGCTGGGTCACGCAGATGCGCAGGATGATTCCGAGACGCTACACGTGTCCCATCTGCGCGAAATAACAAATGACAGGATGCTGCAGGTGGGGAGCTGAGGGACCGAATTGCCTCCGAAGACTAAAGAAAGATACGTGTGCGGGAGGAATAGACGGACTCGAAGTGTGCGGAGTGAGCTCAGCCGCGAATCCCTGGAGAAAGCAGCGGCTGTCTGGCCATACAGCTTGCATTCCACTTACGCGCAGCAAAAATTGGCCGGTTAGCCTGCGATTATTGATCGGATACCGAAGCTTTCGTCGGCCGTGAAAAGTGGGCGTTGGCTGTTGCGTGACAAGAGAGTCGCCGGCTGAAAGAAGAAAACGTCGATGCCAGGGATCGATCCGAGGTCGTCGAACGACGGGGATCACGCTCCAAATCGATCCACAATAGAGTGGCGAGCTTTGAATTACTATTCGAGACCAGTCCGGTCCTCTAAAGGGAAGGAAAGGTGAACAGAACGGCGAACAGTCGGGCGTTCGCGTTATTTTAATCGTTCTCGCCACATTCCAAATGGATTTTCCGTGTTGGCCAGTTTACCGGTCGTTAGCTCGCGACTACGGAACGTTCCTTTCCCGTTTCTTCCGTTTCCCGTCGCGACACACGAGTGCCTTTTCCCTGGGCATGCAAATTACAGCGCTGCCGAGGAACCTGGCGATTCTTAGTTTACGACAGAGTCATTATTGAAATGCGCAATCGAGCCTGCACGTTATCCTCTCGTGGCTGGATTGGTTTCGTCGCCCACGCGATTCAAGAGCCGAGTTAACGAGCCGTTCGTACCGTCACTGAATATTCTGTATCGAAGAACTCGGCGACGAGAACCGGGGCGAAGGAATCGCCCAACGAGATTATCGATTCCCATCGAACTGCACGTTTCGCAGTTAGCGGGAAGGGACTGCGCGCCCTTTGTCGATCGAACGGGGTAAGTTGGCGAATCGCTACAGGCGAGAATTCCTCGCGCCTACTCGTTCCAACCCTCCGGAAAATTCCTACCGAGCTTCGCCTGGTAATTAAATTATGCTGCAGCGCTCGTGAATTACGACCGCCGCGCAAATCAAAGCGCACCGTTGCCCGCAAAAAGTTCCTACGGAAAAACAGTTAGCCGAGATAACTGCGGGGTATTCGATTTCCCGGGGCGCTACACCCTTGTCACGGGAATACCGGAATTTCATTTCCCATAAAATAAATTCAGAAAATTCCAACGGTGTCCGTGTATCACGCCAGCTCGAACTGTTCGTCTCCATTATACTCGCGCCCCATGTCGGCGGTCTTTGTGTGCGAAATAAATTCGCAGCTTCTGTCCAGTGAATCAGAGATTTGTTTGCCGCGGAAAACACTTTCATCTGCCTCGGATAATTTAAGCCAGTCAACGTAATGCCGTCCGGTTTGGTATCGGGCAGACCTGGCCAGCGAATCGCGGCGTGACCGAGGGTCATTGAAATCCCGCTGATGCCACTGACTGGGACAAGTCCGGGAGAGATTGTTCGCCGCGTGATAATTTTTGCAGGTGTCAACTCGTAAATTGCGAATGTCATCGACAGACTGTCGAACGTACAAGGGCTGACACTAACGATTCGCTCGAATCGAGTCCCATAGCGATCCCCCTGACTCAAACTTCTGTTCATTGATGCACGGCTAGCTGAAGGCGTGTATCTGTTGCTTCGTCGTCGCGCAGATAGATTTTTCACATCGCACGGAGTTGTTGCGACCGGTCAATTTTAATTCAATAACTAACTCGCCGCATGAATATAACGCGCCGGGGCATCGAGCAAACAACCATGAACGGAGGTTTAATCGAATAATCCCAGGCGGTTGGTAAATTTTAACGGGCTCCAGTTTATAACAACACACGTATACGAGTGCTGGCCAATTAGATTTCCTCCGTCGTTTGTACATATTCGGCCGAGAATTTTGTAGAAACTCGCGGGAAGGTTTGTGTACTCTAATACACCGAGACGCTTCTGCGGAGACCGAGTGAACGAGGATGCAAGTGGCGTCGCGCGGGAAGAGTTTCCACGAGTACTCGAAGCCCAAAAAAATTCCTGGAAGATGTATCGACAGGGTAGAAAGTGGAAACAGCTCGTAACTGAATGTGGTTGTTTTGAGATGGAAATCCACGACGAGACAACAGTATCTTGTCTCACATTAACTTTAATCTCGCGAGACAATTATTTCATTATTCTATTATTTTATAATTACTTTGTTATTAATTTCGTGAAATTAGACTCTCGCTAGACAAGTTTCATTATATATTTAGAAAAATCTCATCTCTCGTGACTATTTCCAGTAATTCTGAGATTGTTGTCTAATGATAGAAAAGAGTCGTGTAAAATCCAGTTTGGGACTGGTCAAGCGTGCGGCGATCGATAACAAATTAATTATAGTTTGACCGGGTGAACACGTATTTAGTCTATAGACGTTGGCGATCGAGGTAATTACAAGCGAAATTCGGGCCTGTGCTATATAAGCATGTAACACGAATGTAATAACCAAGGAGACAATGCGTGGTCTGGCGTCGGTGTAGGGGCGAAGGGGAGACAATCGCGTAATTGTAGCACATTGATCCGTCGAGAAGATGGCCTGGAGTATATTGGTGACCGGTCTGGAGGCCCCGGCGAACGGCTCGCCGAGCCGCGATTGATTGCTTGCGATCAGATTATGGCAATTAATGGCTCGAGTGCTATGGATCAGGCCCGCTCGCTTGTAAATTAGTTCCGATTCCGAGTCGGAGGGGGCTAGAAACTCCCGGAATTCAACTTATCGCCGCAAGTACGTGGACGCGAACGGTATATCGAGGCTGCATCTCCTACATAATCCATACGCCACACGATGTACGTGTCGGGGCACGAACGAGTTTCCCAGCTAGCCTTCGTAGCCTTGCTGCACGACCACGCTCAACGAGAATACCGGAACAAATATTCCAGGCACGGGGCGCACCGAATTTCCCTGGAATATTTTAGGTATACTTGGCTCTTGGTCGAGGCTGCCTGGGCCCCTCGATAGTTTTCATATTTCCCGTCTCGGAATTTTCACGCGGCCACTTTCCATCCCATCTTCCTCGAACGCTGGGCGCTTGTCTTTCAACGCTGCCACGAGAACTTTGCACTTCTCGATACGCCAATACGAATTGTTTCGGGGAGTGAAACGCGAGTGACCAATAATTTTTCGCAGCAGCAGTCTTATAGCCAGTTTAATAATAAGATAATTAAAGGAACGACTAGAATCGGTGTTTAAAAAACTTGAAGCAGCAGAGTGGAATTTCCCGAGGGGAATCGCGGCTGTGGGAAGTTGACGTAGATGCCCTTATTCCGCGTATCTCGTAACCGTAGTTTCTAACGCTATTCGCGCGGTCAGGTAATGGGTTAAGTGGAGTTTACTTACAACGTCGATGAGCTGGGAGAGGCGTAGTCCCATTTTGACAGTGAGGCGATCGCTGTTGTTGCCAACAGGGCGGATGAGGCGGTTGTAGTTCGACAGCAGGTCGTCGTAGAGACGCTTCGCTTCCGGATTGGCCGAGGCACCCGGAAACGGGGCAACGAGACAGGAAATGGCCGTCGCCATCGCCAGCAATCCGCCCAGCCTAGACCACCATCGCCACCAGCCTTTCCCACCGTCGTTCGACCAAGCATCCCTAAGCATCGTACGCCTTGTCCACCCCTGAAACCATATATTTCACCGTTAAGCTTCACCTAAACGCCTGTCTCGCTGCACTGGCTGCTGCTAAAATTCTGGGGAGAGAGATTCGCGCGCAGATTCCATCGATACATTTACTACTTAGCCTAGGCGAGCACTACTGAAAGCAATGTTGAAAGAATGTTCGCGCGAGAAACCATTGTGGCATGCATAGGCGGTGTCTGACTGGAGAGGATCCGTTTCCACTCGCGCTCTCTTACCTCGCTCGCCTTTCATCGTGCATTCCTCCATTCTAATATTTATTTATTTATACATGAGCGGAAGAGGGAGATGTGTACAAGTGACAAGATGTAGTATACCCGGTTACAAGATTAATTAGACAGAGTTGTTGCGCATTAACGTTATGAGCTTCTTCCTAAGAAATACGTTGGTGTTCGAGAAAAAGTCAACAGCATCACAGAACATATTGGCTATGTTACACAGGCGGTCAATGGAGTTATTCTCATTGAAAACGAAGGTGTGGCGTGAGAAATGTAAAAGGCGAAATCTCCCGAGGTTCCTAATCATTCGTCGCAGTATCCTCCCATAACTTTCAATACTTAGATGCTTGTAATAATATTTAACACATACGGGATAAAGTCCCATTAGTGTTCAAGAGAAAAACAAAGGAAAAAGAACAATACTTAAAGTTAGTTAGACGGTTTAAACACCATAAACTCATGCGCAGCGTAGTTGCAAAAGCTCTTCAAGTGCCTTGTGAAAGATATAGGTTCTTCCGAATAGGATAATCATTTTTACACCTTTCATCCTCATCCCCTCCCTCGAACCCAGATCCAACCACACCGAGAAGTCACAGAGAGTGATATTTAAAACAAAACGTGACATTGTTCTGATTAGTAACACGATCGATGAAGCTGAACCTCGTGGAATTTGTCTACGCGAAGTGCCGAGGAAGCGAAGAGAAGACATGTCCTTGTCGGTATCTCATAATGCTTTCCCGTTAACTTCTCGAGCGAATCATGGTACATGGTAAGGTGTAAGTTGCTTGCCAGACGGAGTCATTTACTAGCCGTGGAGAAGAGCGTAACCAGCCATAAAGGAGGGCTTGAACGGCATTGTTGTGTCGCTGAAAAGGAGGGGAAGGGACAGAGAAGCTCTCTTGAGGAACTTTTATCGCTTCGTTGCTGACCTACCTAGGGCCATTATCAGTATACCTATACGCCTGGAGCAGCTACTTCCCCGCATTATCCGAAGATCTAAGCTTCCCGCTGTTCGTTCGTTAGCTCTGAATCGAGACCGCCTCGGACACGCGCAAATCTTACGCGCATCGAATCGCGCCTATCACTAATCGTAGATTAATTAGGTTTAATTAAAATCTATTCGACTGCCTTCATTCCGAAGCTCGAAGATGAAAACATTTTAACCGCTTGCGGTTTCAATGGAAACGGAAAAAGCTTGCAAACAATAATAGGTTATTAAACATTTACAGCGTTGTGTAAACAAACGACGAGCGATAAATCGTCACGTTGTTTCCATTTCATAGATTCCCCGCCGCGTGCCGGTTAATTGACGAATTACGTGAAAAGGTGTATTCATTATTGATATGCAAATGAAATTTATGCGTCCCGCGTCGGTCGGTAAATAAATATTCGTGAAATACGGACGATTTCGTCGGGGCGAGCTCAGTAAAATTACAATCGCTACCGCTGAAATTGCACGTCCACGAGGATCGCTCGCGCGTACTTGCAATTTTATGGCTTGCGCTATCGATCGGTTCGCTGGGAATTTGCGCGACGCGTCATTGTGCTTCCACTAATGTGCGAAATTATACGTATCCGTGCGTTTCACTCGGCAACGTTTCCACACCGCTATCGATATCACAGGCAACTGATCGCCAGCCAAAGATAAACGAATAAACCCGCCCGAAATTCGATGTTTCCGCCGATCTTCGATTTCTTTACTCGCTGATTGCTGTCATTACATATACACTACTATCGCGATTCAATATTTACGCGTTCGTTGCGAATTTACCAAATGCCACGTCAAGATCTATCGCCGGCTATGACCGCGCGCGCTTCTATTTCCAACGCCGCGCGTCAAACGTGCCCTAGTGACGTTGCGTATCAACGTTTCCGTCTGTTTGGCTAATGCGCCGAAATGCACCGATTTATTGATTTTCCCTCGGCCATTTGAACCGTGCGTGTTTGCAACGCGGCAACAATTATAACGCAATTTATGGGAGGAAAAATGAGAATTGAACGTGACTGCGTGCTGCCGTCGAACTGCCACATTACGCGAAAGCAATTTCGAGTTTGCGCTTCCTCGGTTTGCAATTGTAGTGCGTGATTACATGGCGGGAGTTTTGAGCGACGGGATTGTGGAATAATTTCATGAGTTTTTATCGCTCCGGCTGACGGACTATTTTGCCGTATTAGCAAATGAAAAATGGCGCGGGGTCAAGACGGCTAAAGTCGGCCGAAGACCTCACGGGACCCGTTATCTGGACAGCGTCGGGTCGACCGACCGTAGATAAGACGACCCTGCGGTCATTATCATCCCCCTTCGTTCCCAGCATGCTCCACCCACTGGCCACCGAGTTAATTACACCGGAATTCCGTACATTCCCGGCTTTCCCTCGAATCCCTTTCGTTGCACTTCCTTCCCTGGGATCCCTTCGCCAACTCTTCCTTGTATCCACTCCCACCGAGCTCCGTGTACCGTTCCAACAGTACAGTCCCCCTGTCAATCTCCTCGGAGACTGGGGTCAGCAGATATAGGCCCGCGGGTCGATATGTCCTTAACAGAATTTAAGGGGAGGATTCCGGCCGATTTATGTCCGAGGGGCTGGATGAGCGATAAGAATGTGCTCGGAAATACTGCTTCTTTGAGCGTCGCTAGCGCTTTCTGTCTTTTCCATCGAACAGTTTCTTAATGTTCCAGCAATTTACGAAAACGGAACTCCTCGGTGGTCAGCCGTGATATCGAGCTCGGGAAGGGATCGATACCATCCATCAACGGGCAAACGAAGCGCCGGAGACCAAAGAGCAACGCTACGTACCACCACAGACAAGATTAACCCCCGTTTTTGTCCTAGGGCGGTTCTCAGCACTTTGCCCGGCCACGGCCAACCGACGGATTTATTGTTTAACGAGCAATCTGTTCCCTGGACGCTTCAGCGACTAAAGTAAACGCCAGGGGAAAAAGTGGACGGGTGGAAGAGACTCTCGGGCGATCAAGTTGGTTGAACGATACAGGGGCCAGTCGATCCCGCAGTTTGTCTAACGGCAGTCAGTTGCGGCTCCAGGAAGTGGATATAATGGAACCAATAATGCGCCGTGACCAGCGGCTGCGATCCATCAATCTGGCCCAGCCCGCTCCGACAAGCCTTTGCGGCAAACTGGGGGACAGGAAACAATTACGAGGGCCCGGCCTAACGTGCAACCCCAAAGCAGGATCGTTGGGGATGCTGCGAAAGAATCGCGGATTCTGTCTCGTCGATATTAAATTCTGAAGAGTGTACCATCACTGGTTAAATCACTGGCAGGCTCGCACTGCTCGCAGCCAGCGCGGAGTAACAGTTGGCAACTACGGATCGCTTGGTTTATTAAATTTATGGAAACTTTGCGCGCATTCATTGAAAGGACCGGGCATGAATGCACGTCGTCATCGTTGGGTGTCCTGGTGCAGCTCGGAGCCTCGCAACTGGGCTAATCAAATATCGTGCGCGCCGCGCGACCACTAACTAAGCTTTTATACACACGGATGGAGCATTAATTGGACCGACTCGCTGGTCCATTTGCTGGCCGTGTCTGTTAGCCGTGAAAGGGTGGAAAGAAAATTAATATCGCGTCGCTCTAACGAGGGCAGAAACAGTGTGAAAGGATATCGTCGCGATAGATGTAAAAGAAAAGAAGGAGGGGAGGAGGAGGAGGAGGAGGAGGAGGATCTTGAAAAGAGTCAACTCTTCTTCCTTCAGTTGAATGATGACACCTTCACTTTTACCTGCAAATGCTTCGTGAAATGTTTCATGGATTTAGAATTAAAGTTGCACCCGGCGAAGGACTCCTCTGACCGACTTAAGGGGTTATGCCTAGTCTGGAGGCCGAAAAGAAGCGAATGTTTGTGAATTTTTTTGAAAAAGTGGAAGCATATATTTTCACAGAACTTTTTGCGCTTTAAAGAGTAACATTTAAAGAACATTTGGTAATTTTTTTGTAGAAAAATATTTAACGTTTATAATAAAAATACAACGAGAACCAAGAAGCCTTTTTAAAAACGGTGAGCACGATATCTCGAAAACTACTACACCAATGTTTCTCATACTTTTCGGGATTATTTTTTATATAAAAATCTATCGACTATCGTTCGCATTTTTTTTAATGTATATTTTCGATTTTATCAACGAAAAATGGCCGTTTTTCGCGCGAAAATCATGTCCTTCAAACTTTAAATAGCCGCCATTTTATTTTAAATTAATATTTCGAAAATCCCCCGACGTCAGTCGAAAGATACATTAATATACTAACGAAATCTTTTTTGTTTTTTTATTTTAGATAATCTGATTCCGAATTGCAGTGCTCACCGCAAAACAACTTTTTATAAAAGGCTTCTTAGATATCAATTGTAATTTTATTATAAACGTAAATATTTTTTACGAAAAAATTACCAAATCTTCTTTAGACGTTGCTCCTTTAACCGCAAAAAGTTCTATAAAAATAGATGCTTCAGTTTTTCCAAAAAAAATTCACAAACATTCGTCTCTTTTCGGCCTCCTGACTAGGTACAACCCCTTAATCGTATCGAGTAGACTGAGAGTAGCTACTTAGAATGGCATCAAGGTTGCCTGGGGTCGATGGGAGGGAAGATGGGCTATAAACGGCGCGACAACAAAATCAACGTTCACCGTCGGTTTGCCACGGCTCTGCAACCCTTGCGTACTGTTTTTAGCCGGCGAGATGCGGCTTAATTTAGAGCACTGGCTAGATTTACGGGGGCGGCCCTCCCTCGAGCGTCGCAGGTTATGGATCGTGTACCGCTTGACGCGTGACAACGTAGGAGGATTGGAGATTGCAAGGACTGAAACGATGTGGGTGGCGCTGCTCGCCGGTGTAAGTGTACGTGTGCACGCGTGGACGGGGGAGAAGTGTGGAGGAAAAAATCAATTGTCTCCTGCATCCATCTCCCGTGGATCTTTGGCAGCGCGGCTTTTCAGATAAATCGAGGCAGAATGAATTGCCATAGCCGGACACACCATACATCCTGTCCCCGGTACGGGCCTGGCTCGTTCACGATCGATGATACTTCTGTCCCGTGGATGGCAGCGACGAAAGTGCCGTGGATACGGCTGGAAATTACAGACGCGCGGGAGGGTCGGAAAAATATGACTGTCGCCCTGATGACAGGGTCGCGAATTAATCGACGCTCGAAGAGGAACGTGGAAACGCAGCGAACGGTCGCCATAGCCATTTCGTGATCGAAACACCGGCAGAACTGTGACGATATCCCAGCGAACTCTCTGCTCTTCGTTTTGCCCTCGCTCCTAATGACCAACACTTTTTACACCCACCCCCGCGGGCGCGGGGGAAGCCCTTTCTCGTGAAAAAGCCTGCGGGAGTTCTTGCGTAAATCGTCGCGAATGAATGCTCGCCAAACGCGGATTAATTCTCGGGCCATTTGAGGAGAAAAACCGCGTTCACCGGGGGCGAGTTAAAAGCCGACAAAGGGGCAGGGCGTCCAGCCAGCGAGGGTGGAGATTTTGATTCGGTGGCGTGGCGAGGACAACGACCGATTCACCGGAAAGGAATGACAAACGCCGCCCTTTATGGCTTATAATTATTCAAATGGTGCGGCTGTTACTGAACGCCAACATTTTCCCAGCGACATGGGCGCGTCGCGCGTCCATTTCGCCGGCGACGAACACCAGCCAACGGACTCGTGGTGGTGCTGCTCAACTATTTAGTCCGAACGAGAAACTAACTATCCGTGTAACCGGTGTATTACGAGAATGAACACGGCCGATGCTGTATCGCGCGTAGCCATAATACTTTAGTAGCAGACACGCCGCTTGTCACCGAAAGCTCTCTATTATCATTTTCAAATGGTAGAATCGTCCGAGTAGGTACGCGAGAAAGAAAAATACGACACGGGGTCGAAGGAAGCGACAATAAGGTGGCGACAGTTCGCGGTTGAATAAGAAAGGGACGTCCAGTGACAGAGGTCCTTTCCGTTGCCATTTTCACGGCTGTATCTCGATCTGAAAGATCTGACTGTCCGCGGACAGCTGAAAAGCAGGCGATTCGTTGAAAACGGCATTCGCGCGTCAAGCGTAGGATAATTTAATAATGGCCGACGCGCGAGGAGGGCAGCTGACAGAATGGCCTGTGGGATAGAGAGGCGGAGGGCATTCAGATGCAAACCGTAGAGAATGGCCGCGGGTCGAACGAAGAACACAATGGAAAGCGATCCGGGTGATCTACGAGAAGCATGCGCCGACCATCTCGATCCATATGGATAAACTAATTCAAGACGGCCGCCGCTTTATACACCGCATCACAATGCGAAAGGTTCCTAGGGGGTATGTCGATTCAATGGGAAACGTCGCTGCGGCTTTCCCGCAGATACCGAGACACCTTTTGCTCCCAACAGCGTGCCATAACGCTCGAAACAGCCTCGACAGCGTCGACTATTTCTGCTCCAAGTAGCAACCGAATGGTCCTTACGTTTCCTCCCCTTTTAGGTAATTGAAGCTTCTCGCTGTGCTGCACTGGCTCTTTCCTAGCGCGTAATAACTCCTGCCTCCATTACTCTTAATCTCCTAATTCCCGTCAGTTATCTAAAGTTCGAGCAAATTGGTGGGAGGATCTAGATTCCGCGGGGACACGCGCTGCCAGCGGTGTCGAGCGCGTGGATCGCAGAGCGGCTCGCATGGGAAACTGCGAAATTCCCGTGCACGGAGATTTAAAGGCCGCTGCGTCTGACTTGAGGTGATAGGAATCAAAATTCGGTGGTTCTCGGGGTTGGTACGGGGCGGCGGCGGGGGCGCGAAGCAGTCCCTTCACTCCTGTTTATACGCGGCGCCGCTGATATATCGGCTTTGCAACTGACGCGCACCATACATACACAGGGAAAGATATTTCAACGGCTCTCAACGTCTCACACGCGCGCGGCTCTGGCGAATGCGCTTCCAGAGGATTTTCACGGCGTCGCGTCGAAAATGTATGCCGGATGCGTCGTTTCGCGCCGCAGCAAAACCAACTTTTTTCCCTACCAGACATTTATTCCTGATGCACTCTTCGGCTCTAAGTTTTCCATTGAAAATACAGTGTTTTAGGAGCACGACTCTGGCGAACCACGACGAAGAACTTGTGGAGAAGTGAAAGCCACGCGCTGCAGGGATCTTAGCATGAATCGTTTACTTGTATCACTGATTGTGAATATTATCTGGGGCTTCGCTACTTCTCTACGTATCCAGTACTCGAATCCCTTTGCGAGCTGACCAAGGTTCCGCGCCTGGCTCTCGAAACGCGGTTCTAGCTGTCGGATTCCACGAGCCATCCGCGATAGGTTACAGGAAATCCGAGAAAGGGGAACGAACGCGAGAAACACGGCGCGTTTACGAGGCCGCGATGGGCGGGGAGAGTTTTCCTAATGAATTTTCCGGAGCAGCGGGTCCTTCGAATAACGGTGGCCTGTCATTTCGCGCGGCGGGTCCATCGCCTCATTAACCCAATTAAGCAGCGAGGCTTAATGACACGCGGGTTCTTTTCCCTCCCTCCCCACCGCCCATCCCCCTCTCGCGCTCTTCCCTCCTGCTCCACGGTTTTTTTTAATACGGCAAATTAGTGAGTGAGCCCGAAAGAGTTCGTTGAACAAGCGGCTGTGATCGTACAAGAGCCGGGCTCGATTCAAAAGCCTCTGTTCTCCGTAAGCTTCGCCTCTTTTCACGCGCCGCGAGGGAAATTCGCATCGTTAACGGATCGCGGCGGTTTACGGCCGCGGGGGTGGATTTAAATTGTCTACCCAGCGGCATCGATTTTTCGAAGACGGTCTCTCACCCCTCGGCGCGAAGAAACGGGGCGGGGCGCGGAGCTCGGCCAAGGAAAAGCGCGCCTTTCGACCGCGCGAAACCGCCAACGCCGGCAGACGTCCCCCGGAATTTAATTGAAAGGCACTAGCGCGTAAAATGCTTGTATTAAGGGAAACTTTTAAATGGCAGATGCAAAGGGGTCTGGCGTTTTTTAAATGCGCCACAATACCGCCGGAGAAGACGCGGACCTATAGCGTGCGTCGAGGAAGATGTGCTCGTGAATGTAACGCGATGAGGGCTGCACGAGACAGGGATTTCAATGTCTGGCGCGACTTTTAAACGACGCCCTGGCTGCGGGGCCGTGAGTGATTATCCCTTCGTGGCATTGACGCCGCTCAATTCACCCGATGCGGACGTTTAACTTTCTGTCGAATTTAATCAAAGTCGGGATGAAAGATGAAGAGACTCGGATGCTCCATGGCCTGCATTCAGAAGTGAGATGCTCCTTTTAATCGTCCCTCGACAAGATAAGCGGAACGACTCTGAAGGGGAGCTCTCGGAAGAGCGCAGTGCAAGATCCACGCAGTAGGTACGATCTACTGGATCAGGTATTCATGATACAAGCATCAGGGTGGTGTTTAAAATTCAACTTTTAAAATATTACTGAAACACCACTTTGTTCTCTATACTGATAAAACTGGTCTGGTTATGATTTTATTACATTTCATAATGTTTTGGAGGTTGCGACCCAGCTCGTTAATATTTTAAACAAAATTGTATTTTTTATGTCATAAACCAGGTGCTCTGTACCATTATATCAAGAACAGTACATGGCAACCCATTTACTAAACTAGATTACTATAAGGGAGAGTGGGGTAATTACGAACACCTAAGCAGTGAATTTTTATAAATATGAATTGGATATTTTCGAAAGCTGTTGGTTCACAAATTTACTTTATAGAAGTATTCCAATGTTAAGTAAATGTGTTTCAAAAATATAATACGTCGAAAAGAAAAATGAAAACACTTCTCCTGGAAACACAAAATTTTTGCCTGGTAGCAACCCCTAATATTTAACTGAAAAAAAATCAAATAAATACATTGCAAACTCACAAGGGTGAACAGATTGCTATAGTGTCTCATGGAAAAAATAGAAAAAAAGAATTTAGAAGTCAAATAAGCATCTCCCTAACAATTATCCTACAAGAATCTAATCCTACAACATCCTGCCCCTCCCATACCTTCGCCCCGAAAATCGTCTGGCGCAAATATCCAACTGATCCTCGAATCAACTGAACCCATGCTCGCAGTGTGAAGCGACCTGTACATCTAATTGTTCAAAGTTGCCCAAGTCGGTGGGCTCGCCGGTGCTCGCAGGTCGAGAGTCTGAAGATTAGTCGAGCCACCCGCCTCGAATCGAGTGGTAAATATTTCACGGTGGAACACACTTGATGGAAATCTGCTTTCTCTCTGGTTCGGGGTTCGTCTGCGCGGAGCTAATCCGACCAGTATCCCCGCCGAAAATCACGGTGTACTTGCTGCAACTGCGGATTAAAAGATTACGAGGGAACGAGCTCGATACGCGGCCGATGCCGAGAATAAATCTTAGAACGCTGGCCGATGGCCATTCCGCAGACAGGCCGCAGCAACAATTAACAACTGCGCCGTTTCTACGGCACACGCTTGATTGCCCAGCCGGATTCGTCGTCCACCGATACACACGGACCACCGGCTCTCACCCACACTGGCCGACGAGTCTTAACCTGGGCTGAACCCATCGATAAATCCATGACAGTCACCTGCACGTATAGGCAACCCCCAAATGCTCCCGTCATTTTTACGGTTGCGGGGAATGATTTGTTCGTGCGATGTAGGATATATAAAAGTGACTGATGAATATTTCATGCCTGGAATATAGAGGAACTGGAAACAGAGCGCAAGTGATGTTGGTCCGTCCGTGGTCGGGCCATGCTGTGGACCAACCGATTGGAACTTTGTCTCTACGTCGCTCTTTAAAGTATTATTTTAATAAGAAAGTCAAGTTAACAGGAATTTTGTTAAAAATGTCCATGCTTCCCACTGTTCAGATGTTGAGAGTTAAAACTATGCACATTCTTTGGGACTCTATAAAAATTGTGGAGTAATTGAGGCGACAAAGTCGCAGAAAACACCCTGTATGCCTGTGTATGTATCTAGCCGTGAGCTGAGCTCGTCTCTTCTCGTTTTTTATTGGACTTGAGCCGGTTGCTTCGGTCGGCCGAACTCTAATCACCAGAAAACGCTCTTACCGTTCGACCCTCGCTGGAAAATCCCTTAGCCCGTTTCTCTTCCCATCGACCATAGTCGGGCCTGGTAATTTTCGGGGAGCAAGCGCCACGATAAATCCCCGCTAGATCGAGTTCGTTTCGGAAGTGACAGTGAATTCTAAGCGTAGGATACTGGAACGACGCATCCTTGTTACTCCTTCGAGTGGACAGCTATTCATCGAGAATCTCGCGCGCGAAAGCTGCTCGTCATCCAAGGTGGGAATAGAATCTTCGTGTTTTGCAGCTTCGCGTCTCGCTGCTGGTAAATTAACCCCGGAGCATGGATTTTTATGCGGCAAGGATCAACGCTCTCTCACACCAATTTGCGGGCAATACGCTGCAAAACACTCGAGGAAAATAACCGAGAAAATTGTAGCTCGCTGATGAGCGCCGAGTTTTAAGTAATTGCGCGTCAGATAAAGGAAGAGGAAGAGGGACGTACACACCAGTTTCTGCTTCGGTCACTTGCGAAGGCAGTCTATTGAATTTCCGGAAAGGAGTCAAGTGGTCCGTGCAACGTTTAATATTCGGCTTATAAACAGCTTCGAGGAACAGAATCCACGCCCAAAGAGAACACGAAAATATATTTCTCTGGCCTGGATAATTCTACAGTTCCACGCCGCGCGCTGAGGACCGTCTAAATACAGCCACGATTAATCTCTCGTTCGTCCCGAGTGCAGTTACCAGAGGGTGCGGAAGCATTCTTTGTTAACAAAGTTGGATAACGCTGGGCCAGGGAAAGTCGCGATTCCCGTAATGGGCGATTCACTGATTTACAGTCAGAGCCGTCACTTCAGGTGGCAATAACGGCCGGCGTATTGAAATATTGCTCGTTATCGACGAGACAGTGTAATATCGCGGAACTATTACAGGCGACTCGTCATTAGTCGGCGATTCACGGGTGAATTTATTGCCGCGGTATACGCCCATTACAATATTTTCGCCGTCTGTCTCGAACAGGCCGCGCAGACAAATATACTGCTGTTCAAGTAGAAGGTACACTGCAGGTCAAAAGTTGCATAAAAACCCAACAGACCGAAAGATACGGTGTTACGGGTAATTCGCAGAACCGCAGACCAATGTGAAACGAATGGGATCTCAGGAATCAGAATGGGTGGGTGGAAAGATTGGAGGAAAGGGTGGAAAAGAACGTCGACGAAGGAGTGGAGGCAGAGACGTGGAGAGAGAGCAAGGGGAAAGAAAGATGGTCCGCAGAAAGCTAGCTTTTTCGGTAGGTTACTCACGTCCCGACATTATTTATAACGGGAACACCAAGCAGTGACGCGTTTCTCGGGAAAATCGCCTTCCCTGGGCTAAGAAGAGGTATTTCAGTACGCCAGCGAGATAGTGGATTCATTTGATACTTCTAAACCCTTCACGTTCCTGGATGAAGCAAGCACTGAGAGGTATGCGGCGAACGCCGCCACGATTTTTGAGAATCTCGACCGGGAAATGGGAGGTATCTGCGGTGAGCGAATGGAACTACGACAGCGAGGTACAAAATCACCTGCTAGTGAAAACAGAGGGCTGGAAATCAAAGTGAAATGAATCCGTGTTAAAAAATATCAAATTACATGTTCAGGATTCAACTGAAATTATATTTGCGGAAAAATTCATTACAGTGGTGTGGCACGGAATTTTACAAGTGGAAGGAGACCGTCTTGGTCAGACACTCGAGTAGTACGACTCAACGATAGCACAGCTTCGACACACTACGCAGGGTTGTTCAAGCTTTCACTACACAGACCGAATAAAAATAATTTCGGTGGACAGTTGATAAAATAAATTGCGACGTCAGCAAGGGAATTTTAATTAACGAGGGTGATTGTCGTTGCCGTAACGAGTGAAAGTTTCCCGCGCACAGTCATTAATTGGCGAGGAAGAATGCGTCAGTTATTAAATACTTCTCATTTAAATGAATAGCATGAATATTGATTATTTCGTGCGCTCTCTGTCGCAGCGATATCGGATTTCGATAATAAATTGGACAAGCGTGACGGTTCTTCCTAGAAAATTCTCAGGAAAATTCGGACACAAACAGAGACCAGTGCAGGCGCGTATCTTCGAGGAGCAATCTAACTCGAAAGTTTAAACAACGGTAATGTTTGTTATCACCGCATTAATATTAATTACAGGATTAACGTTAAAGCTAAATATTCATAGCGGGGCTAATCTGTTTACTTTGTAAATGGTCCATGCTCGGGTGAAAATAATGATTTCCTCGATTAGGATGCAAATTAATGGCTTCCCCGGGAAATTCTTGGCCGCGGCTGTTTTCCAATGTTTACTGTGTCGCGACGAAACAACTGCCAACAGGATTTTAATTAATCCTCGACGATTGTCCATTGATCCGTGTATCGTGGTACGTATTCGTGATTGCTCTAACGAGGAATATCAGGTGCCTCTAAAATTATACATTTTACAGTTTCGAACATGAAATTAATAGACAGTTTCTACTTAGTAAAATTCGAAAAATCTGGACCAGTTCGACGATCACGAATAGAATTTCGGACACGGCTCGGATTGTTCAGTGGGTTCGGTTTCCATTACAAACTACGTTCGCTAGGTTACACCGCAGACTCTCCTTGCAGTTTGTTAAATTACTGTGGTCAGCCAGCGGCAGAGCTAGCCCGGTCCGTTTCTATTGTTTTATTTCACGATGGCCCGCCGCCACTGCATTGTTACTTTCGCGCGTTAAACGTCTCGACGAGCAACGAAATCGATACACGCGAAAAGCGCCATTCGGTTACGAAGTGACTACCAGCGCTAAATCAGACAATGCGACTCCCGTGGATGATAGAGTCCCGCGAAAATATCCCGCCCGCCGGCCGAGTGATACATTTAATTCGATCACGTAACGAAATTTGCCACGAGTATGGGAAGCATTTAATTTAGACCGTCTGTAAAAATTGAAACAACGAAAAGCTGACCTAGCCGCTGGGAAAAATGCGCGAAATTGTCGCGAAAGCATTCGCCAAAAATGTTCGAGTGCAGCCGCTGGTATTTCAATTATTCAATTTAATTAAAACTCGCCACTGCGGCTACCGGACATCATAACGTCCAAGTTGCGCGGAATTTGTAGATTAAAATCGATCGCGACGGCGACGATCGTTTCGAATCTTCCGCGCCTACGAAACACACCGAAAGGGATAATTCCTCGCTGCGTGATAAACGAAGCGCGCTCGCGGACGCGAATTCATGTTTAATCGTATGAATTACCGTTTAAATCGAGAAATAGGAGGCAGACGCGCGCGAGCGTGCGAGCTAAGTGAATTTAATTAATCTCAAATGAATGAAATAACTACAAATCCTGGGACGCTTTGGAGCATAATCTAAAGTTTCGTATCGGGAGATCGGAGTGATGGATGAGCCAACGAATTTCGCGCGCAATATCGAGCTGGACGAAACTTTAACCGTGGAGCCTGCCTGCCGAAGCAAGAAATCGTTGAGTGGAAAGAAGTTGACGAGGGGGAGAAAGGAATTCCGACGAACCTTCTGTTTACTTGGATCTAGTGGCTCCGCGGGACAATTTTCGGGGCACACGTTTCCGGAATCTAAATATCCGGACGGTTTCCTGAACGGTAAAATATTGCCTGTCAGGCGAGTTAGCGGGATCCGGCAAACAAATGGACTCGAGTAGCTAACTTTCATTCCACATGTTCGGGGCTATTCCCATTGGGGAACGGAACAGGATGCCAAGTGATCGAGTGTCTTCCCGCGCGCCGAGACCCTTTAGCTTCGAAGAAATGAATCAACGTTGACCCGTTTATGTAGTTACTAATAAGCGAGCGGATGCTCGCGCACCGTCGCCGCGGATTTTCTGTCCCTTCGTGTCAATTTACCTCTGGAACGAGGGTGCCGCGGCATAATGTACACACAGACACGCGGAACGCGCGAGTGAGAGAGCGTGTGGCAGTTAGGCGGGCCTCTGTTCCACGTGCAGCGACAGAAATTATGTAAAGCAGAGCTGAGTGAGACGAGAGAATGGGCAGTGGCACGGGGATGCTCGGGAACAGGTGAAAAAGAAGGAGACCATGGGGGAGTAGGAAAAACGAAGAGAGGTGGGCGAGAAGAATCTACAGGCTGACTCAAAAGTGCGATTCCAAAATTTTTATTCAAGCGAATCAGAGAGAAATAGACGAAAGATTGTGGCGGTGAAAGAGAAGAGTGATAGGGTAGATGTACCGTTTTTGGCCATTGTACTGTTTTTGGCCATGTGCATAATTATCGCGGTTTTCTTAGCTTGAAATGCTTGTAGACATATCAGTATGTGTAAAATTTCACACCGTAAATATTTTGTTTAGTATACCATCAGAAATATAAGGTCACATTTATTGCTTACGCGACAAACATTATATTTTGTAAGAAGTGTGTAAACGAAAAATGGATTTCTTATATTTCTTAACTTTATTAATTCTTTAACCATTTCTCTAGTTAATGGCAACTTAGACATTAATAGTAAAGATAGTTATTTTTTAAAAAATGAATTTTTAGTTTCGACCGTAATAATTGATAGTAAATATTTAGTTTCGGCGCAATGGTTCGGTCAATTTAAATAAACCGAACTTTAAATTGACCGAACCATTGCACCGAAACTAAATATTTACTAGTAAAGATAGTGTAAAATTTAGTGAAGCTTATAGTTTCCTGATTTTAAGTACAATTTTAAAGATAATTACGATGAAAGTCACTGAAACCCTTAAAGTGGCCACAAACGGTGCATCTACCCTACGTCATATGTACTAACAAACAATGCTAATAGTAAAACACCATGTGAAATGTTCACAATAGATGTTGGCAAACGAGAATCATCTTGAAACTGTGATTCTTGAGCGTTGTAATAGCGGACAGCTGTCAGAGCACTGGTTAGACGCCCAAGTAGTGCGAGTCAACGCTACCGCCGCCCTCCGCGTGCAAGTATCAAATAGCCAGAAAATACTGCTTCCCTGTATCGAATTGAACATTCATCGACCAGCAGAACCGACACGGCTACGCTCCCCGGAAAAGTTACGAACACTTGCAACCGATTCGAGCCGCTCCATTTCCGGAAGACCGTAATGAACGCCGTTTCCCGACTGCAGGATGCCGAAAAAATAGCTGGAGAGGCAGCGCGCCTGGTTTTTGCGTCTCAACAAGCGACTGTGTCTATTTACTGCGCCTTTATTTATACGTGTTCCTCGCAAGACCGCGCACAGCCGGGCAACGTATTGATTTTCCGAGGGAAATTCACGGTTCACGCGAGGTATCTCGCACGGAAATTGCAGGAAAACGTGAGTTACGTGGAAAATAACGTTACGTTTCCCCTCCGAACGACCGCCTGTTTATTGTTAACGCTGCGGGGATAGGTTGTAAGTCTTGACACGTTCTGGCCCCGGGTTATTCCAGAAGCCAATAACGTCGCTCTCTATCCTGGCTGTTACTCTTGCTTACAAGGGCCTCCGCTCATTTCCCACCGAAATCGGTTAGCACTCGGTGTTTCCAGGCAGCTCGACAATTTATTCGAGTTTCGCCAGCGGCGTTCGTCAACGATCGTAGCAACCTCACTCTTCCATCAAGTATTTTTAACCGACTTCAAGAAGAAAGAAGTGCGTTACCGCTTCGACTCTACATTTCTTGGATGTCGCTTTCCTGCATTGAGAATGTATGAACGAAACAAGCTCCAAGGGGATAATAAAGGAAGAGTAATGTTTTCGTCGACGAAAAAAGAAAGTACTGTTCCTACAGTCGAATATCAGGTGAAATTGAACAGAAGAAGCTGTATAAAGAACAGAAGGTAAGAACTTTGTGTCTATCTCGACAAGACTTCTGCGAAATTCATGCTCGATATATCGAAAGAATCAAGGAGACGTTGCTTCGTAATTATCTTTGGTCGAGACGTCTAGACGGCCCACATTGTAAGCGGCTCATTAATATATCAGAGTCGCTATCGATACTCTACTTTTATCAGACACCGAAGGTCAAGCATCATCATTTAAAGTGGCCGCTTTATTCACCGCCGTGCCATTGCAACGAACCCAAAAAAGGTTAACGGCATCAAGCCTCATAACTGTCGAGGCTTTCGGGCTTCTCAGACGCTTGAATAATCCAACGAAATCGCCACGAATCGTCATGTTCCGTCTGCCCATATTTGGGTCAGCGACGACTTGTCAAATTTTCATGCAACTCGGATAGGTTGTGTAACGGTAAAATGCAGTCTAGCAATTTCTGACTGTGGGGTGTGCGTAATAGGGTAAGTCAGGGTGAGATGGTCATACGGAAGAGATGGGCAGTGACAGTATTTTTTAGAAGGAAACGCCTGATTGCGCTGCCTCGGCGTGGATAAAAAAATACCGGCCATAGAAAAGTAACATTCTTAGTTCAAGGTGTTGGAATAGAACGTTTTTAAAGGTTTGTAAATCCACTGTGAAATTTAAGCTAGTGCTTCAAAATGTTTGATCAATATTTTAGTCATCTTGTTTGTGTTATTTATGTTGAATATTTTTAATTCGCGAGATGTATTTTCAATAGTGCATTGTTTACAGTGTTTTTAACCTTAAAGTATTCGGGGTTACGTTTGTTAGTCTAAACGAAAGGGCAATGGCTATCTTACCAGGGCTTTAAAAGAAATCTGGTCAATTGTTGTCAAGGAGAGATGGCCATAGCTGTATTTGATGTAATTTCAAATATTTTGGTGAAATTCGGAAAAAAATTATTTCAATACAAAAAAAACAAGATTGACTAAGATGTAAGTCATGTGGTTATTGGGCCCATGAAAATTGCACAGAACTTCACACCATCTGTCATACATGCGGATTAGAAGACTAACACCAAAGCCCAAAGAAGTTTCGAGCGGGCAAAAAACGAAGGTGGGCGAAAACTATAAAGAATCTGAAATAACCAGTTAAGGCCCACAACTTGTTAGCCTGAAAGATACATATGACCATCTCACCCGGACTTACCCTAAACAGAATTACTAAAATAACAATAACTCGTCGTTTTGTGCCCCTCCCGATTCGCAGTTCAAATCCATCGACGCCAGAATAACGCGCGAGGCATTACCCCGTTTAATATTCGCCATTTCTTCCCCCGTCGGCTGAAGCGCGGCGAGTTCGAACGGCGACGAAGAGAAACGTCGACCCTCCGCGCCTTCCTCCTTCGAATCATTCCTTGCCCGCTTCCTCGGAGCGCCGCTTTAATAAATCGTCGAGCGAGCGCTCCTGCCAGCGCCGAAACGCGGAAGTTCGCGGCCGAAGAATGGGCGAGTTTATATTAAATTCAGGATCCACCGGCAGAGAGCGAGGGATTTCGTTCCGCGAGCCCGTCGCGGCTGCGCGTAAACGCGAGCTTATTACGCAAACTAAATCTGTCGCTCACGGCTACAAAGTATACAAAGGCACGCCCATCAGCCACCCCCGACGGCGCTGCTACTCCAGAGCTGAAAATTTCCTGCCACTATACACAAACCTCGTAACGCCGCTCACTGCCGTCCCACCCCCGTGTAAATTAGTCTCTGAAACTTTCGTTTCTATAAGTCCCGATGCGCCACTGCGACGCGTGGACGCGACGCATCCAGGGCAAATTGATCCACAGAGCGATTCGCACCTGACACCGAATAGTCCGAGTTTGCCCTCTAACGAACCAAATGAGATATCTCGTTTCACGGGGCACGTATCTACATTACAGTAAAATGGAAGTAGTGCATCTGGATTTTCAGTTACCCTGGACTTTATCTCGAAACCCGTAACCCCCGAGCGGAGAGAATTCGAACGGAACTGCTGGCAGAAGACAATGCAATTAGCCGATATCATTTTGCTTCTCGGTCCGCCGGACTCCATGCGCCGTAACTCCGGCGAAAGAGTTCCAGGGAACGATTAGCAGTATCGTTCTCCAAGTTTTCTGAAAACGAAATTGTACTTCTCCGCAGGAACTCCTTACAGCGCTCCTTGCAGCGTTTGCGCGGCTTCGGCGTTGTTCTCCGGGATACTGCGCGGAACGTAACTGTTACGGTATATCAGCGCGGAGCGCGGAACCAAGGTATCGCTATCAGAGCTGCTGCGAAATTAGTTTAGTGTTCCTAACTTGTCCCATGTTTCAATTCCGGATCGCTGCTCGTTGCAGGGGAGCTGTTGAATCGGTCGTCGTGCGTGTCATCGCGTGGTTATCGTGGGTAGTTCTGGGGAAAAATTGCATCGGGTCGTCGATATCGCCGTGTTTGTTCGCAGAACCGCTTTTCCGCGAATAGAACCCAGGATTGGACGAGACACTATTATGTAACGATACCTACGCGTAATTGGCATCTGAATGAATCGGACAGCGAATGAATAATACTGCCATCGAATCAACGATAACTCGAGGTCGAAAAAAAATGAAAGGAAACATCATCTCGCCATCTTTCACGGTTTAATACACACACAAGTATCTGACTATTGATTTGATGATCGAAAGGGAAGAGGAGTTAGAATCGGCGAACAAACCATCGATCAAATGTTCGATATACGGCTGAAAGCTAACGCGATTTTAGACGAGGGAAACTTTTTAAGCGGCAGTTTCCATGGCGCGCCCCCGATGACTTCCGCTTCTCCTATCTTTCCCGAAGTATCGTGCATTCGGCGAAACGCGAAACAATAACTGGCTCGATTCGTTTACATCCCCCGCGCAACCGCCCCAGATAGCATCGAGAATCGTGGAACCGCGCTCAACGGATACCGCAGATGCGATTTCGCGATAGGGGGAGGGGAGACGGTGGGGAGATCGATTTCGTGGGATGAATCGTTTCGCTGTTAGCGAAAGGCACGCCGGGGACGGAAATTGCAGAGGTTGTTGCCGTCGGGGCGTTTCGCCGGGAGAAAGTGAAGCAAGACGAAGAGAAAGGCTTCTAGAGAGTTTAATTTCAGATCTGTCGGCCAGTGATACAATAACCAGGGAGAGATAGATGGCGGAATAACGTTCGTTGCCTTTAGACGAGCTTTTTATTGCAACGTTCATTCGCGAGAGAAACTTTCAAACACACGATTCTTTTCATTCTCGCGGTGGACACTCGTCAAGACCGTCCCGCCAGCTTAGGTATCATTTAAACTTTCCGAGGAGATAAATTGCAATGTTGAAGCTGGATGTAGTCAGGTTGGATTGCTCAGTGTCAGTTGGTCGTTGACAATGCTACACTTGACACCTACATGTTCCCGCAGGATGTCTGGTGCAGGAAGGACGTAGGTACAGGCAGAATGCCGGTTGCCCTGCTAATCAAGCTCTGTGTCTAAAGCTTAGTGCTAATATTGATGCTGGAGATTAGCGGAATATCCCGAATCTCGCTGACCCCTTCTCCCTGGGCCCTTTCAGCAAGCCCAGCTCGATTCATCCCCTCTCGTTCCGATACTCCCTCGCAGCTTTCAAAACGATCCTGCAAGCATCGAACGCCTGAACCCGACCAATTCTGCGTGCAGATTATCCCCAAGGCCTCTTCGCTTTGCCGCCGAGCACAGGGGAAAATTTGTTCGGTACGAGTGATTTACGAAGTAAAAGTCTCGTAGGCTACCTGAGAACTTAGAATTTCACACGCTAACAGTGCCCGCATTAAGGGGTCATTCTGATTATCGCGTCTATAAATTCAGCGATTTTCAGGAATTTATTACGAAGATAGGAATTATAGTAATGGAGTAATACTTTTTTCTATCGATTAAACTGTATTTCTACAGTAAATAAAAAATATAAAAGTTATAAAATTATTGCTTTTAAAATGGTTTTGAAGGCGATTTTGATGACATGTTTAAAAATTCATGACTAGCTTGTGAAGGTGATTTCAGCAGTTGGACTTCTTTGAAACCAAAAATACAAATAGATTCTTGATTAGTATGACTGTCGCTATGCCCCGTATTAGAATAAATGATTTATCCTTAAAATTAACAAAATGGCGGGCAAAATACAAAAATCAATGTATTTCGGCTGTGTTTTCACTGCTATTTTCGATTTTAAAAGTAGGTTAGACTCAACAGAAATACTTGGTTGTAGTACCGGCCGGAGGCATAGATGCGCAGAATAAGCAATTCAATTTATAAAGCAATCGGTTCGATAGATGTTGAGATTTTACCTGCACCATGTGAAAAAATGACGTTTCGAGAAAGACGCGTTCAAAGTTTTCATCTATGGTGGTCGAATCTCTGCGCTCCCTACAAAATGCCTATGTAGAAGCTAAAATAATTGGAATTTTTCAATGAAATTTGAAGAGTCCAATCTTGAGGATATGTACTTCCGAAAAATTATATATAAAAAAAATCAATTTTTCAAACCGTCTAACAAAAATGACCCCTTAAAACTTCCCATCTTATTACGAGATTCTCTATCAAACTCAACTGTATAATCCCCTCCCCGCGGGATACGCTAATCCGCGAAGAAATTAAATATCTTCCAAAAAGTTTCCGTATTTATGAGGTCCCTAAAAATCCTGTTAACTTTCACCATTACGCGTGGCGCGGAGCCAATCCTGCGCGGATCAGACAAAGATCCTGGAACGAGTTCCGAAACGATTCGCGAGCTACGTTACATCCGCGAGTTTCGGGCCGAGACGCAGAATTCCGCCGTCGAATCTGTGTCGTAAAGCGAACAGTACCGTTCCTGCTCTCGACCGACGATATTTTTCCACACATTTCAGTTCACTAGGCTCGTTTGTATGTCAAATGCCGTTTTACAGAATTCTGGGGGATAGGACAGAGTGCTCTTCAACATTTATGCATTGTATCGATGACCGTGACAAGCTCTCCGCGATTCTGATGAAATTCACTTGATATATTTTTTGCACCCGCGCATTCGCGATACTCAGCGCTGATGGATTGAATCCAACAACCCCGGCCAGCCGTGCCTGTCAGTTTATCACGCGGACCTAGCGACGCGATCAGCTGTCATTATTCCCATCTAAACGCATTCGCGAAGCCAGAGCTATTTCACGATTGCAACGTTCCCTCGATATTTATCCAACCCGAGGGAACACCGGGCCGGGGATGTGCACACCTATTTGGATATCGATGGCGATCGCGTCTACCTCGATTACACCTTATTACAGGGACACTTGACCACGCGCAATCCTTGGAAACTGCTGTTTATACAGTCGGCAAATCGTAGCAACGTAATTCTAATCCTACGTTGTCGGAGGTATGTATCGTGTGCGAGCTGAAATCGATTAGCGCGGAATTGGAGCGGAGTGTCAAATTCTCACGTAGATGAAATGTCACGCTTTTACGTCTTGCACGGGAACGATTTTCGCGCGGCTTTTGCAAATCAGGTCACGAGACCCGCTCGCTAAGATTCGCATTGGTTGATCGAGTGCCTAAGCAAATCTCATTTCCGTTGGCGTCGGGGTAAATACAGCTGTGTTGTTGAAGCGTAAGTGGATTTCTAAGAAAGGTATTCTATTTGACTAGGAGCTTGATCAGCGACTCGCTTCGTTTTAAATCGCTACTTCCGGCGACCCAGCGCCGTCTCCGAGTTCTAGCGCTTAGTCGGGCGTTTAATACCCCTTAATATTTCTATCATTGGGAAATATATGCCCGTTCACATCCTCCGGATCAGCGGAACCGTTCTCAAAGCGGAATCGTATTTCAGCCAGCTTACAAACTTGCAGGGAAATCGTACTCGCGCGAGCTTTAAACCTCCCCGCTCCTCTTTCGATTCTCCAGAAAGGAAACGGATTTTGAAAGAGCGCGAGGAGATAGATAGAGTAGAGATAGAGTAGATGTCCTTATTACTGTCAGTGTCCCTATTACTGCCAGTTTATTTATTTTAATTTGTAAAAATGTAACGTATAAAGAACAGTGTACAACAACAAAATTAATAATAATCAGAACAGTCCCAATTTAATAATAATATTATTGTTGTGCATTATTCTTTATACGTTACATTTTTATTAAGCAACATAAATGAAGTGGCAGTAATAGGGACTACCCTACGCCTTGTTTGTAGAAAGATCGTACGTTTTGAAACTCGCGCGTGTGAGTTATCGATGTAAGTGTCACGTGTGTCTATATACGTGAAGTTGCATAGTTCGGAATGGAATGAATGACACCCTGCTTTTACGAGCAACGCGGGGGTTTCGTGACTGTCCATCCTTTTTCGAGAGAAACAGAGGAGTGGTTCGCGTCACTCGATACGTTTCCACGTCGAACGAAATGGTTGGTCTGCGCGAGGGGTGGCGACGGTCGATAAAACTTTCACGGCGCGGCGCGTCAACGGCGTCTTCGTGGCGCATTTTTCCGTCGACTTTTCAAGCGTCGAGCGAAACGAATGCGATGCGTGTCACTGGGTCAGCGGACGGTTCATGCCAGAGCCCGGCTTCCTTTTCGTGGCCGAGTCAATTTCGAGGAGCGTCGAAGCCACAAAGCACACCAGATGTGCCAACGATCGACCCCCTCAGCCTCACCTTCCTATTTCACCACCTGATCGTGTTACGGAAAATTAAATCGTAAACCATGCACCCTGCAGGGCCTACGATACTTATCATTCGATCCAGAGAGGGAGAGGGAGGGTGGAAATTTATGCACCACCGAGTCAGGGCCTGGACAATGGCCTGGAATCCGCGATAACGGTAAACGAGGTCCGCGAAGCTGTTCTTTCCTCCCCTTCCACCCCGTTTCGCTTGAGAAACCCGAGTAAACGCGGCGGCGTTGGGATAAATGTCGAAAGAATTACGATTCCCCCGTATATATTTGTGGACTCGTCGAGTCTCTCGCTGTCTACCCGGTTGTTTCCTACGGGGAAACAACCGCGAGGACCGAGTGGCTTCTCGAATCAATAACCAGAGACCGTTCGCCGATTCCCAAAGGCGGAGTACCTCGGCGGAAGTCCCCCCACGAGTTTCATCCACCCCGGAACAGCACCCTCGGCCTCGGTGGTCTTCATTTGCATAGCCACACGTAAAGCCGAGATCTCGGGACGAACTAATTCCCGACGTTCCGCCGATGAGAAAGCAGTTAGCCGGCAGGAAGCGATATCGGCTCGGTGGTTCCAAGTCTTTAACCCTTCACCCCTACGCGGTCGAAGATCCCACGATAGGTTGGCGCGGCATCGAGAGACCGCCGGCAAGTTGACAGTCGTCGACAGACGAAAGGGGTGAGTTGCGGAACGGGGTGGAGGACGAGAATAGGGGAGAGGGGCGGCGGGGAGAGGAGAGACGCTGTACTAATTGTACGTCTCGTCCTCTCATCCTGTCTCAGCCAGCCTGCAGCAGCCCCTAAAAAGCAACCAGCTCGACCAGCAGCTGCCCTCATCATCCTGGGAAATAATACACGCCGGCTGAGCTGGCTGGCTGCTTCTGCTTCTTTTCCATCGTTCCTTTGTCTAGCGCGTCCACGTCGTGTCGGAGTTCCTCTTTACCCCCTTCGCCGCTTCCTACCGTTACTGCACACCACCCCCGATTCTCCATCTTCCTCCACCCCCTATTCCCTTTTCCTTTATCCCCTTTTCTTTTTGCCAGGCAGATTCCGCACAAAGCTGCCGGGTTCTTGGATGCGTTCTCGCGTTCCCAACCACTCCTTTCTACCTTCTTCCTATTCCACCCCCCAACACCCGGCATCCATTGCACCTTTCAGTGTCGCCCGCGTCGTTAACCCCCGCCAACCCTCTAATTACCCGAATTACCCAGCGCAGGCCTAAGGCCTTGATTAAGCTCGACGGACGGTTTGATGGGTCAAGCGAATGGAGTTAATCACTCTCGATGCTCCGGCTCCGACGATCCGACTCCGAAACCCGGACATTCACTGATCCGCGGAATGCTGAATAAAAGCGGCGACTGTTTTTCAGCAGAATTTTAATCCTTTTTTCATCGAGAACGGCGCGAGGTGTCCTCGTAAAGTCAACAGGGACGAATATTGCGGCGAAAAGAGCGCCTCGATTTCCAGCATGAATATGCGCGGCATTGATTTCCGAGCTAGTAAATTCGAATATCGAGCGACGAGCTTAATTCTCCTCGGCGAAGCTAATAATAGCTCGACGCGAAATTGCTCGAAACGGCGCGCCCCGTTGCGACCATCAACACGCAGGACAGATTGTTGTAAACAAATTTAACATTCCGAGGTGGTCTTCCAAAAACTAATATTTCCGGCTTATTTAACCGGCCGCTGTAAAATTTCGAGCAAACATGATGGACGTTGCGGGCCACAGTTTACCGATACGCGCCGCCTCTTTTATTTCTCGCGAAATGCGTTTATTAGCCTCTCCTTCTCTTTCTGTTCGATGGTGATCGATTCACGGCGGCTGGCAAAATGTATCGCGTGAAAGTTTTGAAACTTTTTTTCCACGGCTACCGGGGACCATTCGGCGGACGGGGCAGAAAGTAAGCACAACTGCAAACAGGTTTTTTTTACAAATTCGAGGCGACGGTTTTGCGAATCTGATCGCGACGATTCTATCCAAAATCGATTTTTCCACCGTCGCGATCCGCTTCATTCGATTAGCCGTTTTATCCGCCGGAATAATGAAAACGGTCCAGTTGTTTCACTGCGTAAAGGATTGTCTGACGTTTCACGCAGCTGCGTAGGGGAAACCGGGGTTAGTTGACTAATTTTTTACATTTCTAATTTTTATAAATGCACCATTGTTATTTTGTTGACTTGCTGCATACCAAAAGTTTACAAATTTCATTAGGTATACAGGCTTAATTTTTAAACTCGCTTTAATTGAGTCTACGTTGTAGTTTTTATGGTGTTTAGAGTAGTGAGACGAAGAAGTCAATAAACCCCGGCTGCGGGGTAATTATTTTCTACTTATTTGTTATGGTCTATTTGGAAGGCCTGAGAGTTTGAAGGGAGGATAGGGTGTAAAACTGGTAGGGGTGAGTTTGGAAGAATTTTGTGGTGGGGGAAGTGGACTTGAGCAGCTAAATTCTTTGCCTCGACTGCATCTTGAGGAAAAAAAATGCAATTACTAGTGGTATTCCTATGCTTAGTCAAGTAACCCCGTCCGACATTGTTAACATGTTAAGAGCTGTACGTACGAAACCTCCACGCACCGGATAAAATAAAATACCATAAATTATAGTCAAGGTATCATGTTTTCACAAAATATTCATGAAGAAACATCAAGCAGTACTTAGTGGACAAAAATTCATAAATAGTCGAAACAAAAATATTTACTTCCCGCCAATTTTTTTAGATTTTTCATTCTCACTGACAGAACACGCAAGTTTGCTTCAATATAGCGAATCGCATAATTTATTCCATAATACAACAATTAAATGGAATTAGTCAACTAACCTCGTTAGCCAACTAGCCCCGGTCTCAAATACTTAATGAATTTCAATGTCTAGATTCGGTTACCTACACACTTGAAAATTTTATAACCCAAACTTTGTTAGCTATGCTACACCTAAAAGCTGAAACAGACACGTCCAGTAATTTATTCTTGTAGAAAGTAATTTACTAATTTACCATTATTTTACTGAGCTACTCGACTAAATTGTAGCGACCACACACGAAAAATGACTAAATTATTTGCTACTCCACTAAACTACTGGACGTGTCTGAACCAGCCTTAAGTACGTAAACGTTAATTTAGTGTTAGATGCACTGTTAGATGCACAACTGTTTCCCGCGACTTTGGCGTATTTCCATCTCCCCTGGGCCAACATCTCGATAAATACTTCTCCGTCGACGTTGGCAGCGGGCCGCCTCGTCAGAGCAGCCTGCCGAGTACTCGAGGAGCAGTTTATTTGCACGCCTAACGAACCCAAATACGTACATACCGACAGCCGCGGTCCGCGCGCGCCTCGAGACCTCGCATCAGCTGGCATATCGAAAAAACAAACAAAATCGGCCGCGCGGTGTTTGCCCAACCGCGAAAAGTCTCCGGCGGGAGGATTTGCATTTCCGCGTGACCAGCATCAAAGCTCGCTCAAGATGGCTCGTGGCTCGTGGATTATACCTCGAGCGAGGCATCAAGACGACGGCCGTGGCGAGAGCGTTCAAAGCTGAAGCGCGGGTGGTCGATTCAGCGGCGACGAGGCTGGAACACGCGAGCAACCGGGCGCAGGGATAAAGGAGAGGGGGCGGGGGGGGGGGGGGATTGGGAGAGAGAGAGAAAGAGAAAGAGGGAGTGTCCTCGTTGGAAAATAAATTGCGCGTGCATGTGCAAACGTCAGTTCCGGAGGACCGCGTGATTCGCGCCGTAAATCTGTAAGCGCCGCGCCGACGAAATGAACAGCGCGGTTAAATTCTGCGCTGCCACGTCGAGAGCGGGAGTGGACTGTTTTTTCTGTTGGCTTATGGCGAAATGCGCTAGAAAATCCTGTGTAAAGGGGGTGAATCAGCGTTGGAGCGCGAGCAGGTGACGGTACGTGTTGGGAAAGACGCGGGGAGCTTACCTTCGCTAAAGGAGCATCAAAGGCGATAATGGAGGCACACGCTTGCCGTGCGAGAGAGGATTAATCATAAACGTTAACTCCGAGTGTCTTAGATCGAGATATAGCGGTTGCGGGGCCGGTGGGAATGGACGTGCGACGCGAGAAGAGGATAAGCTTTGAGGGCCGTGAAAGTTGAACGGACAAGAAGCTTGTAATTAGAAGTTAGATTGCGCGCAAGAAGGACTCGCCGATCCAGCTGCCTTCGAGTTCGGTACATAAAGGATGGCGCGGGTTCTATCCAAACACCGGGGACACTCAGAGACTGGAGAAACGAGGGAGCGCCGGGGAGCGGAGACGAATTCCTCTGAAGCTCCTTGATTCTATCGATCGGCGGGCGGCAATTAAATTGATAGAAGGTATCTTTGTGAAATAAGATGGCGCGTGGAAAATCTGCGGAGAGGTTGAGCGTAGAATTTCCTCGAAGTGCGCGCAACGGTGATCGAGAAATCAAGGGACGAACGATACAAATTCACCGAGGTCCAATTTATCGCTGGATCTCGCTGGCTAGCGATCGCCGCTCCGCAGTCGCGCGCTTTCAATCGAGCCAGCCGGCCCCGAGGAAAACGTAACTTGTAATTAGATTCGAAATTACACGTAACAAGAGCAACCGAAGCTTACTTTGCCCAAGTATTGTGCCGGCTGAATGGCGGCTAGAGGGGACGGAAAGAAAACGAGGAATGGGCTGAATCGAGGAGCGGGGGCCCATTGAATATCCCCGAGACGCGCGGTCGGGTCGTCGATCGATTCGTTTGTCGATTGGATTCGAAGTTTGTCAAAAGGAGCGTAGCTGCTTTTGTAAGTAGAATCTTAGCGAGAGGAGGGGCGAACCGCAGAATTTGTCCCGGGGTAAAAAGCTCCGGGAGTGGCCGTTGCCTCGAATCCGCCGCGAAAACGTGTCAAGGGGGTTAAAGAGGAGCACACACCGCTGCGTCGAACAAGCATTCGCCGCCAGCGAGAAACTTCAGATCGCTGCTAAATTATAGATGGTCCCGATGGGCGGCTGCCCTCCGCGGGAATTCCCTCTGAAAATCTTCGAGACTTGCATATCCGGGCCGCATTGTCGTTCGGGGAAACTTCGTTTCGCCCGGCTCGAGGGCGGGGGTGGGGCGAGCATCTCGTATTCTTTCCATCCCGCCGGAATTTCCGGATTCGGGGGGACGATGACGAGGAGCTGCAGCGGCGCGACGCGGGCGTCCCCCGAACGCAGGAAACACGTTCGGTATGCCGTAGAACCCGTCCGGCGTCTTCTACTGCTCGCGCTTTCGTCTTAACCTCCGGCAGACAATCCCAGAGAAATCCCAAAAACGTAGATGCCTCGTACGTCACATTGGCCGAGGAAGCCGCTAAGAAACAACCGAACCCTTGTCTCGCAAAGCTGCTGCCCTCGGTATTTCGATGGAGCGCGATGCAGGAGATACGTGCACACGCGTGTGCACACAGGGCTTGTGTACACGTATAGTTTAAAGCGCTTTTAGTTCACCTCGGCTACTGCTCCCTGGGGTATTTTCCCTGGAAGTTCGTCATATTTCTACCCGCGCGCTGGCATGTCCCCATCAAGTACCCCTGGGCTATGCATAGTTTTACGAATATTCTACCCCTTGTCAGCGAGTCGTTAATATTCCTCGGCAGGTGTATGCCCGGGAACAAAAATTATCCGACAAAAGAGGCGGCGGGTGGGTGGTTTAAGTAACTAAAAGTTCGCGGCGAGTCAGCCGCCCGCGATGGGAGCTGGATACACAATTTCGATAATTAATTATCCGGGGGATGCGGCATTGTTCTTGGCGAGGGTGCGCGCCGCCAGACGGAAACTTCGCGGGGCCGTTTGATCCGCGTGAATTCGCAAAAGCGTTCGCGATCATCGCGACGAAACACAGAAACGAGGGACCGCGGCGTAAAACGGGGGAAGGAACACGCGTTTCTCCTGACGGGCAGCGGGTTGCTTCGACGATTCGCGGAATTTAATTAAAACAGGAGGAGATCGTGCTCGCCGGCAAAACGAAGTGGCGGATTTTTCCGCGCGATTGATTTGCCCCAGGAATTTAATGAGTTCGAGGCGAAAAAAGACTGACAGGCTGGCTACGGCCAAAGTTGGATTCTCGAGGAATTAAACGGATTATGTAAAACTGTGCTTAATACACTCGCTGCGATTAATTAAAGCCGAGGATCCGTAATCCCGAATGTTCTGTTAATTGGACGTCAGTCTGGTCAGCGATAACGATTAATCGGCCCTTCCGGTGTTGATAAATTAGCCGAATTTCTCAGCTGTTCGCGCTCCACCGAAGACGTGAACGCAGTTGCGATGGCGTCGTAAATTTCTACGGGGCGTTAATAAGAGATTGTATCGCCGAAACGTACCTAACAGTAACGATATCGTCCCTATTAATTCTGAGCTTCGCTTTCTCAACGTGCGACAAGGGAAACTGACACATATTGAAAGGAGAAAAAAATGGCACCGCCTCGAATGAAGTACCTTCAACGGGTAATTGGTCGTTATTCGATCCGTGCCTAGTGTCGAAGCGATAAGCCACTTGCGAAAGTGGATGATGCTCCTTGAAGCATCAGTCGACAAAAAGCCTGAGTGTAGTGAAACGACTAATGGAATTAGAAACTTTCTTAACGCCACTGAATTAATCGCAAATACATACGTACATGGAGCACGATCGAGTAACAAACGATTGTGGAAAGATGAAGGGGAAAGAGAGAGAGAGAGAGAGAGAGAGAGGAGGAGCGAGGGGGAAAGAAGAGACAGTGAAAAGGGGGACAGCAGTGTATTAAGGAAATCGTGCTAGTTTGAAAACTTTGTTCGAATCGGGTGTGAATTATGAAGGATCCCGGCGGGTAACACGGCTGCAGGGAGTTCCAGGGAGTTCCAGGGAGATGACGGAAGGGCTAAGGTATTTACGAGGCCCCAGTGGCATGACTTACTTCCATTGATAAATTTCCTGACGCGGTCCGTTTTTGCGGAACAGCAGATAACGCTCTCCTCCTCCGTAGCCGATGATAGATCTCCCCATTCGTCGAATCATGGTCGCTTAATGAAATCGGGATTCTTTCATATTGAAACTTCAACTGCCGAATGACCAACCGAGAAGCCCCGTGCAATTATTATATTTCATGCATTAAATCTCCGGTGAATTCAAATGAAATCCGATTAGCAAGGGGCAGCGCGGTGAACACACCGGCCTCTCTGTTTTCAGAGGCTGAAACCGCTTCGAACGGATCGTTATCCAGACACCGTGATATTCAGTTTCACGAGAAATTGATGAATCCCGTCGACCCCGGCAACGTTGTTTTTCACTTGTCGCGAGCGAGGCCTCGAAACCCACCGTTTATCCAGATTTCGTCGATAAAGCGGTCAGAGGGGTGATCCAGGGGTGGGATGGAGGAGCACGAATAATTCGCTACGGGGGCACGGGATCCGTGGTATTTTCCGCGGCCGTGTGCTCCATTTTATGCGCAACGCTGTGCCGCGACGCGATATGCTGATTCGGGCGAATCCGATTTTCCGAGTCGCGCGTTGTTTCCTCGCGCGCTCGTTCGCGGTATGCAAAGCAGCCGCGCGTTTCGTTAAGCGCGCCGGCGGACAATGATTCCCGAAAAATTAATGCGGGTCCCGTGGAAAAGCGAGCGAAACATCGGCTACAGGCGACCTCTGCGAGCGTTCAAACGGGAGAAGCAAGGAAGAAAGGGACGGAAGCCCCCGACGCGTGTACGTGATTAAAAAGAAAGCCGAGCTCTGTCACGGCCGTTCGAAACGGGACAAGGGGAATGAATATGAATGCAGCGGCCATTAAAACGTGCGTGCATATTACCACGAAGATGGAAACAGGGAACGACCCAGAATCGCGTAGGTAGTCGCTATCTCTCCTATCCACTTGTACTTTCATGACTTCCCAGAGAGAATCGAGAGCGGCTGGATGGCGTCGATGTAATCGAGGAATTCCCTCGCACACCCTTTCACGACCATTCCGCCTGAAATACGCGACGAAAAAGGGATATAATATCGCGGTACGCATCGTCGAGTCGCGGCGATACTTTCCAATACCTTCCGAAGATAGTTGCGAAAGCAAAATTGCAATTTTAATTGCACGGCAAGGCGGTTGAATACTGACAATTTCCTCGACATTGTTACGAGCCTCAAAGAACGAGGAGGATACGGTAAATGGTTCACGGAACGTTTAACGACCCACACGGGCGACGGTGAATCGAAAAGGATGAACAAAGCCCGAGGTTCCCTAGAAATCAGACGTGAGAAGAAGCGCCCCTTTCTATAGCTCATCAGAGCCACCGTGTCACTTTCTTGCCTCCCTTCGATCATTTCAATTCACCTCCAACCACTGAACCTTCATGCTAAATCCTTCGTTCCCACATTCTTCTATCGCCTGCTCTCGGGAAACGCGACATCACGACGATCAAGCTGCCTGAGAAGTCTGACCATTCAGCCTGCAGTAAAGGGCGTGGAAAAGAAGTAAGAGGCTGCAAGAAGCTGCAGTGGAACATGTCGGCCAACGTTTCCAAGTTTTACCAAGTCCCCGCGTCCCTCTAATCGTTTTACACGAGTTCAGATTCGAGTACACCGCGAAAAAGAAGGGGAAACGGTAGAACTATGTAGAAGCTTCAAAGTCCCCAGAAAGTAGATATTCCCTGGCTATGTCAGACCAATCTGTTTCCACTGCATCTATTCCATCCGTTGAAATTCTTTTGGAAAGGGACTCTCTAATTATAAACCGACTGGGTGGTAAACCGAAAAGTTGATGTAGAATTTAAACGAATAGCTCGGCGCCTGCTTCCGCGGCGTTTCCCGAGGAAAAGTTTCGCCATCGAAGCCCGGGAATGGATGACGGGCTTAAACACGGGGAGGGATCCGTGGAAGACGACGCGTCATTTCGCATCCATATCCTAGAAGATGGCGGGAACGTACGCGCTAGAAAAATGGCAGGAATTTTCGCGGGGATTAGTCGACCGACGGCTGAGCCCGACGAAATGGAAGAAAAGAAGTGGGAAGTGTGTAGTCGGTGCCAGTGCGCTGGACCGGTGCCATATTTTTTAATTTGGCAGAGTATTCTTGCCCATTCGGGCCGAGATCGACGACGCCCGTCCGCATCGCGAGATCCAGCATCGTGTTTCGACCAGCAATGGACGATTTAGTGGAAAACTGCAATTCAGAAATTGCGACGCTACTCCCGAGCGCGACGCTAATTTCAAAAGTTAACAGAGGAGCACGAGACGGCACCATATGAAATATTAGAAAACCTGAAATAGCTTGCTGACGATTATCTTTCGGGAGAATGCTCTGGGCAACTAGCTCTCACTCCTGAAACCAGTAGTTTTCCGTGCGGAAAGTCAGACGCGCGTTATCAGAATTTTTTCCCTCCCGCGAGAATTACCGGCCACCTATTTCTCCCGAGTAAAGTGTCCCTGTACAATTATACAGGCGACGTCACAGAAATTTGTTTCTTTTTTACGTCTCTTTCCCCTTTGATTCTACCGAGACGCGTTCGTTCGGAGCGTGCTAAGTTTGTTGCAGAAAAGAGGCTGCAAAGTGTAACGTTCTATCCCTTTAAAAAATCACTGTTCCATGAAACGGTGGCAAACGCTAATAACCCGTCGCTTGACCGTTCTACCGTAAAACGTAAATAAAAAGCCTGCGGACGCTATTTGCGCGTTCTCCGTAGTTTCTTTTAATGCAGCCACGGAAAGGTAACGATAAGACTCTAACCGGAAGAGAAACCATTCGACTGGTAACTTTCCGCGGGACTTCGGTTAAAAATGCGGCGAAAGAGCAGTTTCCTCTTGCAAGGTGGACCCTCGAAACTTCACGGCACGTGCAGTGGTCCTTGTGAAAAGTTTCCACCGCCTTCGATGCTCGATCATGCTTCCAGGAGCATTTCGCGTATTTCAAAGCGTAAACTTGTCCCGGGATATCAACGTGCCGCGAAAACAAATGCCTCATTGGGATTGCTTAACCCAATATTTATTTCCAATGAAAAAACGGGCTGTTATTTTGATGCCCATCGATTCCTATGAAGTTACGGAGTCGACGGAATAATCCTTGCATCCAAAAGCTCAGCTTCTTAAAAAATCTCAAGCAATCTCGATGAGAATTTCGCGCAGCACCATTCGAAATACATTAGCCCCGTAGTTCCATAACCTCTGCGTTCCTCGAAACTGTCCGCCCGCTCTATTGTACGGCTGCGCTCACTTTTTGCCGTGTTTAAAGTACCTTTTTCTTCTGGCGCGGACGTTGAGCGCGGAATTTGTGGGCCGCTGCTTAATTCTCTTTTTCCGTATCCTTTGACCGTTTTCCATTGCCGAGCGGCCGACTCCCCCGGCTGCCTCTCGCCCGCGAAAACGTAATCTTTTATTTTTTCGAAGCTCCTTTATCTGGATACGCGGCCGCTGTCTTATTCCGTCGCTCTTTCACCGGCGAACAATGGGGGAGCCGCGATCCTCCGCGTTTTGTTCGCGATCGAGCCCCCGCGGGTTTTGTTATAAATTGCAATTACCGGAGGGAGATTGGAATTGACGTTTCTCGTCGGGCATCCGCGCGCCCTTCGCCCTCCGTTTATCGCGAGACTGCCGCGCGATAAGAGCAGCTGTAATTTCGGACACGTTCCCTTGATTGGCACCGTTCTTCCTAGCCCGACGGGATACATTTCTCCAGCTTTACGGACGATTTGCTGAGAGATCCTGGTGCGCCTCCGTGGCAAGAAGCTTTCAACCTCCAGCTTCTGATATCGTCTATTAAAAATAATTCGAACCTGCGAATCCACTTGACAGTCATAAAGTTCCTTTATAGCCAGACAAATGGAGGTCGTCGTGTTTAACGAGGGCAATTCTTTGCTGGCCCCTTCGCCCGTTCCCCAGCCGTTTTTCTTCCATCGCCGCCGCTGTCAGAGGATAGCGTCCTCCGAGCGTACGACGAACCCCGTCGATCCCCCGCCGTCGGGAATAACAAACTAGACGCGTCTAAAGCCCCGGAATTGCGAAGCGATCTGGACTAGCATCGGCACCAGAGAAACCATAAACGGTTATCGCCTGGCTGTGGCCTGCCATTAAAATCACGCGCCGCAACTGAATTCAACGACTAAAACTTTCTGCTCCGGCGAGGTGAACTGCCCGACAAGAAATTCGGGGATGCCCGCCGCCCCCGACGCCTTTATGCCCACATTCGCCACGTCCGAATCGCTTCTGACGGTTCGTTCAGCGGTATCTACTAGCGGATTGAAATAAACAGTGGAAAAGTGGTATCTCAGTGCGTTCAAGCTGTTTTCTTCCTCCTTGTTGCCGTTTCAGGAGCAAACGGTATCCTTTAAATTGCCCAACCACCACGATTTACTGTTTCACAGGGGGATCAGCCCCCAAGAAGACACAGAGCCGTGGAGAAAATCGCTAAGTCGAAAGGAAGAGGAACGAGCCGCGTGCACGCTCCTTGAGACAGGTGAAACGATTAAAAATTGCGAACGAAATCGTTTGATCTTCGGTTTCAAACAAATGCTACCCGCTTCCAGCTGGCATCGGGGAACTTTAATTACTAAGAAACGATCCGACGCTCATTTTGCACAGCGTTATCAATATTGGACAACGACGGTCGATTTCCACGGGGCAAAGGCTTTCCGCGCGTTTTTCCTAACGACCTGCCGGTGTCCTTTGACTGCTGACTTCTGCTTATCAGTGTGCAGGCACACCGACGAGAAATACGTCGCTTGCGAGGGATTCAATAATTTTCAGCCGGCCTCGTTACAGCGAGTGTAAAGCGAGGAAGAGCAAATGTAAATTCAGGTCGCGAAAACTTTATGCGCGTTGATCCCGAGGAAAAGCTCCGTCGGAGGTAATACAAGGGAGCGGAGACTGTGTAAAATATTACAACCAGACTTGTATTTAAATAGCAAATCCTACGCGCCCCGACTGCAGGCCGCTGCACGTACGAGGAAAATTTCGAAACTGCTTTCAACTGGTAACGCAGTTAAGCACAGTTAGTTAATGGCGTTCGGTTAAATCAGTCAGGGCTTCTCTATTCGACCGTGGCTCTCCGCAGCGAGCAGTAAACGATTACTGCGATAATATTCCTATATTAATATTTCCTCGCCTTTGTATTCCCATTCTTCTACCTCTTCAAGATGCTTTGCGAGCCAACTTGTTTACACCCTCCTGTCACAGCCTCTCGACGTAGCCCGTCACGCAGTGTTATCCCTTCAGCGAGCAAAAGTGTGGAGTAAACAGTGCACACTTGGCTGAACGGAATGAAATGGCGGAGTCGGGAGTTATTCCGAATCGAAGTGCGGAAAGAAGGCTTGGTTGGGAGGTACGTGTGACGCTGGAGTTGCCAAACTGAAGGCTACAGAAATTCTTGGTGCAACCATAGGGAAGAGTAGTGCTCTACGACGAGTCGCGGTTTAATGCAGCCGCTGGACAAGCTCATTAAAAACTAACAATCGCACGATTTCGCCGTGGCGAGAGCGCACGGTGGTTATAGCGCGTCGCTCGTGCATCATTCAGGATTATGCGCCAGTCGGCAGCGTGACCGAGTGGGTTCACCAGGAGGGGCTCGGCTCACAGGCTGTTCTGAAATTCTTATTTTCTCATTTCCCTGGTTTCCAGGGACTTGGTCAACACGGTCAACACGGTCAACACGGTCAACGGCGGCTCGTTTCTCGTCCCTGCGACACACGACGTTTAATACTGTGGAGAAGCCAGCCAGCCGCGGCGAGTCGAGCCGCGCCGCGACCGGCCCGAGATGAAATTATTATTTCGCAACATTTGCATTACAAAGTGGTGCATCGGGTGTGCACCGCGGCCAACGAAAAGGGGGAGAAAAATGGAGCAGTGCCGTGGATACCGGTCTCCCTCGGCCTCACCGGCGCAACACACTGTGTGTCACTTCATACAGGGAGGGCCAACTCGGTCTCTTTAACCCGCATTCGCGACTGCGCCGGCAATAGCCTCGAAATGAAAAATGCAGTCTGTGCACACTGCCCTCGGTCGGATGGAAATCAACCTCCCCCGATACCCCGATCGACCATGTTTCTATGGATTCTCGATCGCTTCGACCGCGATACTGCGAGATGTGCCTGACTTTGGCAAAGACGCGAGGATCATTTTGTTTTATTTTATTTTATTGCTTGTAAACGGGAAGGGGTTCCCTTTAGTGTACAGGAGTAAGAGGGTGCATATTAAAACAAAAAGAAAAATATTAAGGTTAGGGTTGACGCAGGGTACATAAAATAATTTTCTGACAAGTGGTGATCGAAGTAATCGCGTTAGTAAAGTGCAGGGCTAAAATACAGAACAGCCGATGCATATCATAGTAGGTACATTATTTAGAATATTCAGATGACGTTTGAGTGGGAAATGAGATATGGCGAAAAGATCAACAGAACTGGTATACTTATTAGTTACTTCAAAGATACGATTAATTAGATCAGAGTAGCCAAAATTCGACTTAGAGGAAGTGGTATAAAATAGTCTTGCATCCCAGAACTGCCTAGACGAAATATGAAAATGAATAGAACACAATCAGAAACAATTTTGTGATCTTCTAAAATAGGAATGTTAAGAGGAATGTTATATGTTTTTGAACACGTCACTTTTTCACCAAAATCATCACGAGCACGAGGTTTTACGTCACACAAAATCCAGTGAACTCTTGGCTATTTAATCAAGTTCTAGGATTTGCTTAACTCGAATGCCACAAATGGCTAACAGTCAGCTAGCGTCTGCGAAACGCTTGTTCTCTAGAAAACACTAGCACAGAGTGTCAGCAAGATGAATTTGAATACACCCGTTTAGATATCAGTTCGAGGGCATCGTTCGAGAGCGATCGATAAAAGAAGGCAAGGAAACGAAGCACTATGTGCACACACTCGACATTGAATAAGCAATTTGATGATTTCGCGAACCTCCAGGCGTCCACGCCCGATTTTCCTCGAAACACGCGAAGGCTGCAATCGCGTTGCAATCGATGGGAAAATGTTTGTTCCGGGAATGCAATCAGACACGATTGATTTATACAGAGCACAGTACGCCAGCGACTTGGACATGCTGCCATTACGTAATCGTATTACAAAATCGCACGCATCGCGACCACGCCCCCACCCGCGGTAATGTAAATCCCGGCAGATTTGTAAAACACCATTCGGCGTATAAACATAATCGTATCGGCACCTGATCAGGATTTGCGAAAGATGATACACGGGCGCGAACAAAATTGCATCGTCGTTGCAACAAGATTTTCGAGAATATCGGAAAGTGGGTCAAATCGAAAATGGCAAAAGCGACGAGATTTTGTCGATACTGCAGCCGCGCCCGAACTGAAACGCCGCTGGTTTTCACGACGATTGCGTTAAACTAAACGACAACTGAATCCGCGTAGGTACACCATCCAGCGTATGGTATTCCCAACTAGTTGAAAATCATCATTCGCGAACAATCGCCGGGGAGCGTGGAATTGCAATTTAGGCAGCACCTGTTTCGTATATACCACACGCGTGTGGAAGGACAGTAGATCTGTCAATTTCCCTCGAGCGTTCCTCAATGATCTATGGATCGCTGTAAAAGAATCAATCCATGGCAGGAGGGTGATTGGACAAGCGGAAGAAGCGCGACGCTACGTAGACTCCGGGGAAATCTTATGCCAATGCTTGAGGCGATGATACTTGGGGCATTCAGTGCCATTAGAGCCACATTATATCTTGGTGGAATTACAATGGCCTGGGACGGTTCGTCGCACACTATCACTCAATTACGTTCGAGTAAGAAAATGGAGCAGTGCGGTGGGTGCGGTTCACTTGGTTACGTGGTGTAACGCCACCAGCACTTTACAGTGACCGACCAACTCGGTCGCTTTAACCTGTATATACCCCCGCGACTGCCTAGTCGCTACCCTCCGGGGTAAAAAAAAAGAACGAAGAGAGAAGAGAGAAGGAAAAAACCGATGGAAAGTGTGCCTCGACTATTAATTATTGGCAGGCTTACTTTGCGCCATTAAGTCGGCGATTTCGCTGGTACACGCGCGCCTGCTCGATTAAACTTCATCGGGGGATTTCCTGTTTTCGCAAATGATCCGTCTGACCTCGTTCCGCCGACATGCCAGTTCGTTACGCGCGGCCCGCGTTAGGGTGTATGATAATGCGACGTTCGGCGGCAACGTCGCAACGCGACTTCGCAATCGCAATGGGGAAATTATCATGGGCGAAAATATTGACGTAGCGCGGCTATATTTGGCGAGCTGGGAACTATTTGCAAGTGCGTTTACAGGGGTAGGGGGGGGAGGGACCGTGGGAGGCACAAATCGTTTTGATTCGCGATAATGCAATGTAACTCGACCGAGCCACGACCTCCATTAATTTCGCCGGGCCGTGCGTTAGATGCACGTTTAATCGCGCCTTTGTCCCTTCCAATGCATGTGTCGCTAATTTTACATCCACACGGCGGGTCCGTTTCAATCGTTACCGCCCTTCCACGCAGATTGCGATAATATTTGTGCTTCCGGAGCACCCACTCTCCCACAGCCCTCTGCATATCAAAGTATCTTTGATTTTCAAACGCAAACCGTGTCCCTTTCAAACAACCACTGTATCGCCGGCCACCGCTTATAGATTGTAATTTCCGGATTAAACAATTAAGAAATAGGATTATCGCGAAACCGAGCGGACATACGCCGGCCGCTATGAATACTAATTCCGCCGTTCTGTCCGGCAGAGGAATTCGACGGCTATGGATCGTAATCGCGGGAATTACGCGGTCAATAAGCCCGCGAGTTTAAAAGTTCGTTTAACGCGGTGGCTGCGATTAAAAAGTGGCGGGGAGGAAAGGAGGAGCGAGAATGGTTGGGATTATGCGATAATACGTGGCAGCAATCCGGTGAAACGGGGATACGGATTCGTGTCCGAGCGTTGGAACAATGAGGGAACGTTGTTGCTGGGACCAACATTTCTCAGAATAAATAGGGCGAACGTGAAAAACTCGAGGGCTGTTAAAAATCATCGTAAATTCCAAGCAGCCTAGCCGGGGCAGGCCGCGGACCGAGGACCGCGAGCCACGGAGATCGATCCTTTTTTCCTCTCTTCGTCTCTCCGCCCTCCTACCGTTCCGTTGGCTCAATTTTTATTCCACGGCTGCCAGCCGGTAACCTGATTAAACGCTCCATATAATTTAACCGTGTTTGCCGCTTCGCGAAACAACTCCTGTCCCAATTGAGTGTTAAAACGTAGGAATGGAAGTTGACAAGTATCCATTTTCCCAGGAGCACGTCAGAGGCGCAACTTTACAACGTCACCTACCCTCCCCTCCTGCGCCGAACCCTCCAGCTGCCTCCAACCCCTATCACGTTGACAATTCCCGTTGCCGCGTTAGGTGGAACAGCGGCCGGAATTTCGCGACGGTAATAATTAACAGGGCTGAAGAACAGCGGGCTGACGGAAGGAGGGTAACTCGATTCGCGAGAATCGAATCCCTGCGTGCACAGTGCTTTGCAACTTGGATCGCGATGAGGCATGCTTGATACGTCGTTGAGCACGCGATGATGGTCAACAGAGTGTTTCAAATTGACGCTTTCATACGTGTGTATAAATAGTCACTGGGTTATTTCTGGGAAATTCTCACGATCCACGTCCTCCGAGTCGAGTAACGATGTTTCTGCAGACACGAAACTCGTGTCTCGAGTACTCCTTAATATTTCGCGCAAGTGTTTCCCTGCAGCTAAACAGCGCGAAGATAGATTTCGTAGTTTGCTTGTAACGGCATTGCCGAAACAATGACAATAGAAGAAAGGAAGAACTGCGACGAGCGCGAGAGCCGGAGGGAAATCCGAACGCTGCACGGCCATGCAAACGTTAATTCGCATGTAAATTCCACTGTCGCATAACCATGCGCCAGATGGATCATAAATTTGAATAATATCAATAAATCCCGGCCACTAAATCACGCTCGCATCGAACCTAGGCGAGACGATTGACTGACGATGACAGTCCTCTCGCTGCTAATGGCCTTTCTTGCGCGAACGTTGCGCATTTAACGCCACCTCTCCGCCACGAAGAAGCTGCGCTTTTATGAAAGGGAAAACGTGCACAACGTCGAGCTTGTGTGCTCTGGTTACCGTGAAACGAGCGAAGAAGGAACGACTAAGTTCCGCTTTTTCAATAACATACGCGGGATAAACGGAAGCATTGGAGTCGCCGGTAAAAAGAAATTACAGCAGCCAGCAAACACGAAATCTTTCGCCGTGGATGTACGATAATACCCGGCTTCCGAAAAGCCGATATTTCATCGGAAAATTGAATCGCAACGCGCAAGGATAGAGTGCTTTAATCAAGGATTCACCGATAAAATGACATGGAATCGGGAGCGTTCCGGAAGCACCCACCACGTCAGCAGGTTTTGACCATTCGCTCTCGCATTTCCATGGAGACCGGTGTTCGCCCGACGCACCGGATGTGTCAGGCTTTACCCGGAAGCGTCGCGGTGACGGCGAAACGGCCTGGCGAGAGTCACGAGCTTGCCCGCGAGGAACCTTCCCACCTTTCTAAAGGCCCGCGAGTCTGCGTGAAAATCGGACAAAAAAACGGCGCGCAATCGATCCGCAGAATTACCAACTGCGAGCCAAGTTATTCAGAGACAAAAACTCGCGGATAGAATCGTGACAGATTCGTTCCGCGGGCAGACTTCGGTTTCAGCTTCCAGACAGATGAAACGTTGGAAAATATCATGGATTTGTATTTATTGACGGCTCGAATGGCCACGAAAGAGATTGCAGCACGGGTTGATCGACGGGCCGCGGATGAAACGCGACAATTGCTATGGTCAGACAAACGATGACGGACCTCGACGACCGCAGAGTTGTGTTGCTCCGCAGGATTCGCGCGAATCGATCCCTCGACGGAAGAGCATACCGTGTCGGGTATAAAACGCTTAACGCTAACATTACGGAAGAAACGTGCAAATTACCCGTTACGAGCGCTGTTGTTATCATCGTCACGATTCAGAACGCTGCCGCGGAAAACAGGGGCGAACGAACGAAGAGATTAAAGTCCGCCCGCAGAAGTATAAGCGGTTTAATTATGCGCGAATCAGCGTTTACGACGGTGCAGCCGGTTGAATTTCCGGAATAAACTGCGGTTTGCATTGCGCACAAACGTACAATGACCGAATGAAAAATACTCTATCGCGGATTGCGCGCCGATTCATGGGGCGCTAGCGAAACGCAAACAGTGTCGACGAAACGAACGGAAATGTTCATCCTGCTCGATTCGGGGGCGGGTTGGCAAACGAGGAGGAAACATGTGTGTATTTCGTGGAAATCGTTTTAGAAGTGGTGCGAGGAAAAAAATCAGCGACGAGGATCTCTCGCTTAGAAATCTCAGGCGTCGATTCCATTCGGAAGTTTGCTAAGCATGGGGTATCGGTAAAATACCGTGATGGAAATATCAGGAGCAGGAGAGGAACGTAAGCGAGAGAAAAAGGGACGCCGGTGGATGGCAGACACAGGGGGTGGACGAAGAGAGCGAGGGAGAGAGTGGAAGACTACGCCCAGGACCACGGCACCCCTTGAAAGCACTCCGACGTTTTCGCGCGATTCCGTAGGAGCTTTCGGATGGCTTTTCCCGGTAAAAGTTCGGGGAAGAAGCAATTTATTCGCCGCCCCTGGGTAAAGACACGGTCACGGCGAGAAAAAACATTTCCACTCCGTATTTAACCAGGATTTCGCGTCGACCGATCGCACTCTTCGATTGATTTCCTTCAAAGGCCAGCTAAAATTAAACAAGAATTCCGAAAGGCTGGTTTCTCGCGCTCACCGGGACGGACCTTCCAACGGCGTTGTCCGCACCTTCCGTTTTCTGGATCGAAGGGTAAATATTGGCGGGCACTTTCAACTGCGATCGCTAATTGGAAAACCGTGACTCCGAGATTCGAGCAAACAGCCCCGGTGTTCTCTTTGACTACTCTTTTACCAGCGGTAATGTTGTTGGTTCCTTATATTATATTTCCGTTACGAGGAAAGGGCGTCTTACTTCAGCTTACTTCGGCTCGCGGCGGAAAGTTCCGAAAGCTTTTAAGATTCGTGTTGGAAAAGCAATCCGCAACAGGAAACCCTTGGAAGCGTGACAGTCGACAGAAGGTGAGGAATGCGATTATTTGTCTGTGAAGCGGAGAAGTTGTGTTTTCAGGCTGCGCTTTGCTCCCGGTTCGAAAGTCGAGAGTGGAGGAATTTAATTATACTCTTTTGTTTTCCCCGTGACGGGCGATGCGTGACGACGACAACGCCCTTAAAATTACACGCTTCGGCGGTCTAATTAAATTAATTCACACGCGTGTTCCGGGCATCGCTTCGCGCAACGTTATCGCGGAATTCTTTTTCCCTGCTCGGCCGAAACGGAACGCGAAGCCTCCGGCATTTCATTACTTGATTAACAATGACGTTTGTAAGTCCAATTTACAATACAGGCTGCGCATGAACATAATCGCGAAAAGAGTAAAAGTATGAGGTGCCAAATCATTAAATGGAAAGTGTAAAGTATGGTCAGCTAATTCTAGGAGGAGTGCGAGAGATCGATAAACGATCGTTGACTGGGCAAGAATATTGCAAGCTCTAAACATGCTTGAGAAAGGTGGTGTAAATTCGAAGGGAAAAAAGCAGTGCTAGGTTAGTTCGATATTCAATCCTTTTCCCTGGTGCATGTCTCTATTCGCCAATTGGAGAAACGAAGACAACGGTTAGATTGAAGGAGCGTGGTCGCTAAAGGGGGATCATTGCACAATGATTGAGAAGCGAAATGAAGTTGGTACGAGCATAAGCCAAGGGACACCGGAGGGAGGAGATTTCCATAGGCAGCGGCCTAATGGATCAGCTAGGGCTGATGGAAAAGCAAAAGTGAACTCACGTTACTCTGCCGGCGGGTGGGCACATTGCCCGCGGGCGTCGATGAGGAGTAACGGCGAAGGACGAGCTACCGTATCCCAGGCGTCCTGTGTAGCGAGCACGAGGACTTGGTGCGCCGTGCCGATTTACCCGCAGCAGTCCCCAGTCCTCGTCGCGTGGACGTGGCGCGCCCGCACATATCCCCCGCGTACTCGACGTCGTCGTGGTCGTGGTGGCCGCCGGCGTGACCGTCGTCGCGTCTAAGACAGTCGTCGTCGCAGGGGTCGCGCGTCAAAACCGGACACGGAACCGTCGCGGTCGTCGGTCGTGTTCGTGGTCGTGGTCTTGGTCGTGGTCTTGGTCGTGGTCTTGGTCTTGGTCTCGGTCTTGGTCTTGGTCGTGGCCGTGGTCGTGCTCGCGGTCAAAGTCGTGGTCAAAGTCGAAGTAGTCGTGGTCGTTGGCCAGTCACCGTGACACGGAGCCCACGTAATTAGCCGACAGTGGACCGCAGTGCGGGTACGCGGCTATCGAGACGAACGACCGGCCGGCCGGCAGTAGTCGAGCTCACCCCTGACACACGAGGGATCGGTAGACGGCGCACCAATACACCAACACCCACCAGACGCGGCACCAACAGATTCATACGAATGATAGCCCCGACAATAGATCCGGACGGCACAACAACAGCACTGCTACTAACGAGTAAGAGGCGAGGGACACCGAGCACGATGATCCTTGCCTTCGCGCTACCAGGCCTTCGACGGCCCGAGGCCGTGCGAGCCAGAAACTACAGCACCGCCAATAACAACAACTACAGCCAGCGTCAGCGTCGTGGCCAGCATCATTGCCAGGCTGTTGGATGCGACAATCTTTGTTTCCCTCAGCAGGCTGGCGATCATCGACGTCGTTTTCCTCGGCGCTGACGCGATCCTCGTCCTCGTGCTCTTTCTCGTCGGCATGGTCAGCGTCCTCGAGATACTTGTCCCGATCATGCTCGAGCTTGCTCGCAATCCGATCATTCTCATCGACGCGTACGTCATGGCTCCCCAAGAGAAATCCGGCAGCAGCGCGGTCCAACTTGCCATAACCGGCGGAATCCAGCGGCTCCTGGCAGCCGCCAGCTCGACGACTGCGGACTTGTGCCACCTCCGCTTCCTCCTCCACCTCCTCCGCCCCCTCCTCCTCCGCCTCCTCCTCCTCCTTTTCGTGTCCCTTCGAGTCTGTCAACTTCCACTTTGCGATAGGATGCTACAACCGTGTACCCGACAGGATTCCACGGATCACTAGCAATCGTGGCCACGACTACTCCCTTCTGCCTCCCCCTTTTTTTCCTCTCCAGCGATACTAACCACCCCGGACGCCGATTACTCCGTTGCGATGATGCGGCACGCGCGGCAGCCCGCATAAGCGGCGGCCGCCTCTTCCACGAGGCTGACGACGATCATTCACCGCTCGGAGCACCCACCACTACACCACTACCACCACCACTACCATCACTATCGGCCACCGCCACCCTGAACGCACCCTTTGGCCACCCTGAACCAGCTTGAACCGGCCTGAAGGGCCTCGAGTCACGTTGACCTCCTACCGACTTTCGGCTCCTCGACACACCTTTTCTCATCCGCCTCTCCTTCCCCTTTCTCTACCAGCTTTTCCGTCCGTTTCCCAACGACATGCACCCGCGTACGTACGTGTGCATATCCCTCCGCACGGCCTAGCCTACCGAACGGAAGGCCGCCGTCTCAGCCGCGCCGAGGGATTCGACCAGCCACCGACACCGCTCCGATTCTCTCATGATTACGGCCGCGGTGTCCACGATTTCACGTTCCACCAAACAAATCCCCCACCGTAGAACCGCGGCGCTGTTCGCGGACGCGAACCACTAGGATACAATGGGTCCAGACCGTCTCTGCGCGACGCACAGGCCGACTGCGTTGCCGCTGCTCGTTTTCCACAAACCCGAATCCGCCTGGCAGCTGGCTGCTTCCGTTCCTGTTCCCGTTCCCCGTTCCCGTTACCGTTCCCCCCGCGATCTTCCTCGCTAAACACCAGCTCGTTTTCTCGCGTGCCTGCTGACGCGCGCGTATACACCGTCCGAAGACGCGTGTCGATCGCTCGGTCACTCGCTCACTCGCTGATGCTGCGCGCGTTCTCCCGATCCTTGCACCGCTGCGGGTCCTGCACCAAAGTCGTGTCGGTGCAGCAGGCACTCCCAGGACGTGTCTCTCTCTCTCTGGCAATGTTCCGACCGAGCAACCCACCTTAGCACTGACGCTCTGCCCGCTCCATGGCAGGAGGGGTGGCGAGGGGTGTTGTGGCGAGCCGTGTCTCTCCCTCTTTCGCTCGCTCGGTGGCGCGCGTTCACCCTCTCGTTTCCTCTCCTCTTCCTCCCCTGCCCCGTGCTCCACGCCTCCCGTCTCTTTCCCTCCTGCGCCACTTCGCTCCGGCTATACCCTCTACGCTTAGAGTCCCTCTCCGGTTAGAGCTCCGCCGCACAAACCACCCTGCGCCCCGGGAGCCAATACCAACCCATGTGGAAGCTCCAACGCGAGACGCTAGCGATGACTTGCGAAGTCGACCGAACGTAGCCGAGCCGCCACCCCTGCGCGTAAACCACCACGCTCTCTCGCGCGCCTTCTCTCTCTCTCTCTCTCCCTCTCTCTCTCTACACCCCCCCTCTTCGCCGCTATATTCTCCCCCACCCCCCTTCGCGCTCTCTTTCTATTCCACCCCTATCCCGTGCACCGACGGGATATCTCCCACTATCCAGGTGCCGCCCCTGAAACCCTCGCGAGGAGCCCGCAAAACACGACGCGCGGCCATGTGGCAGCACCGACAGGACCGGCTACGAACGGCGACCGAGTATCCAGCAGCGAGACCATGTGGATACCTTGAGGCGGCTGCGGCGACGCGCCGACAGGGTCGTAAGCTCCGCCGTGCCATATACTGTCTCATACTACTGCCCGTTCGTCGCACAACGATCGCGACGAAACAGGCCCGCTAGGGCCGATTCTTTCGACAGAATCGAGCATTTACTGGCTGGCTGAAACGCTCAAGGCTGACCCCTCGACTGGTCAACCACCAACCGAGCAAATCTTGGCGATCCTATACAAAGTTGCGAGTTCGGGATGGAGAGGGTGGACAACGATTTCCCCGAGGAATTTTCATCGCACCGAATTAGGTGCACCTGAAGCACGGCACTGTGCACGACGCTCGCCGAGAATCGACGAGCCGCCCTATCTGTCTCTCCCTCTCCTCCTCGATCCCCGGTCTCTCTCTAGCCCCAATCCACCCTGCGCTTTCTGTTCCACTTGTATGTGTTCGGCATCTTGCCTATCCTCTGTCCTTCCGCGTTGCTGTTCTCTCCGCGAGGTATCCCAGTCGATACTGACACTGGCGGTGCGAGGTCGACTCGTCAGAGGGTGCTGAACGGGGTGCAGGAGCAGCGTAGGGGTTGCGAGGTGGAGAGTAGCGTCGACGAAAAAAGGGAGTAGGGTAGCCTACGTTACTCTCATTCTTTTCGATCCTCTCTCTCTCTATTTCACCCTCTCTCTCCCTCTCTCCGTTGAAATTGCACAATAGAAACGAAGCCTTATCCGATGCGGACATATCGGACATAGCACCCCCGCAGCTTCCATCTCCCTTTCTTTCTTTCTTCGCCGTACTTTCGCGGTCTCTCCCGCCTCCTCGTCCTTCCCTTGCGCCCTTCGCCGCTGGCGGCCTGGAATTGTTACGTTTAATGAAACGGCACGGGGATTTTCAGAGCCCTGCGCGCAGCTAAGGGGTGGAGACGTTAATGGGTCAGCCGTATGAATGGGAATCGTTATCGATGATGACAACAGGCTGCATAATCGTCCGCGAGGAACGACGGTAACGAACGGAATCTTCAAGTGTCCAGTGCCGAGCGTCGACGAACCCGAGGAGATCGAGAGCTGGATACCACGCTGAGGTACAGCTGTGCCAGACAGAGTGCAACGCTTTCGATTAATGTTCCCCCGCGATGGATGAAAAGATCGTATCCCCCGCAGTTCCACGACCCCGTTATCATTCCGACAGCCAGACGCTCACAGGCAGAAGCCAGCGGAATAATGAAATGCTGCGGCAAGTTGCGTGGATTAACAACCGGCGGAGGCACGGGGTCTGCCTCCTGAAAGCGTACACCGCGCTTTCAGTTGCTAAGGGGGCGCAAAAGAAACGGAAATAGAACGACACGAATCGACCTGTGCCCTGTTATAACTTGTTGAGCAAGCGTCCAGAACGCTTGGCTGGTCGAGTGGCTCGATATTGACTCGAGATTTATTTAAGCGAGGACCCCAGAGATCGCCCCGCGCGCGGTTCCACCTCCGTCAAACATCGAAAAACACGGAGCCGCTGCGTTTGCCTGACCTCTTCAGCGCTGAGAGACCGTGCCGCGGTGAATACCAAAGCGAGCAGTGTTTCTAGCCCTACCTTGATACTCAATACCGCGGTCGCGCACGGTAACCGCGTTTCGTAATAAAATGGGAAGGGTAAACAGCCGGCGAGAGCGCGGGGAGAAATATTTGCCGAGATTTCTACGATACGCGGGGATCCGTGCGAGGTGCATCGCGTGCTGGCGATCGGTTACCGATACGCCTCGAATTTCCTGGGAAATAGTCGCGTAATCGTGGCCCGCAGGGGTCGCCGGTTAATCGGGGCGAGGCGGATCAAATCGTGGAAAATATGTGACAAGCGCGTGCACATAAATGCATAAATGCAGCCAGGTACGCGGCACGACCTCAGATATGCGGCCGCTCCGTTGCACGCTGGCCTGATGGGGTATGTGTAAGGTATTCCCGGGGCCAGCAATCTACACGCGGGGGGTCCTCCAAAATAAGCGGGTATGCGTGAAGTTCTTGTTTCGGGGCGCAGACGCCGGCATTCCTCGAGGGCCGCCACGCTCTGCATTGCCTCTGGACAACGCCAGCGAACACGCCCTACCCGAGGCGGGCTGCTAACGAAAATTCGACGGAATTCGAAACTGTTGGCGCGTCCAATAGCCGCGCCGGTTCGCGCTGGCCCATAGAAACCGTGAGGATCAACATTACCGATGCGCACGGCGGTATCAATAATTCATGCGCTGCTCAGGCGATCGCTGACCGAATGGCATTTGCGTTTGCGGCCCATAAATTGATTCGTTATATTTGAAATAGACCTCCGTAGGATCTCCTCTAATTACGTCGTTAATTTCCACCGGAGATAGCGAGCGACAGGAAGAATCTGTCCGGGGCCAGAGGAACTATCCATCTTTCCTGTCGCAGACCTCCGCCAGCTTTTCTCAAACGATTCTCACCGGCAAACCTCCAATTCTGCTTCTCCTACAAATGTTATTGTGCTGTGCGCTACGGTGCCTTTAAAGTACAATGAAAAAATCATTCCACTTCCCTGGAAAGTGTGCCGCCTAAGTGCTGCTACACTCCTAACATATTGTCAAACATTAAGGTCTCCATATTGTACTGCAACGTCGTAATGTCTCGCGAAAATGGAAACGACCAAGAAACTACTCGGCACGTGCCGCGCGCTGGACGTATTTCCCAAAGGTGTATTCGATCTAAAAGACGGGCGAGCTGACCGTGGATTCGAATCTGGATGTCCATAGATTTTGAGCATGCATTCGATGTCGAGTCGTACGAAAAACAATTGTACGTAGAACGGACAAGGTGCTATCGTTTCGAAAGACACGAGTCTGTTAATCGACCACGTCTCGTGATAAATATATACCGAAATTTGTACGAAACCCGTAGATTAATATAAAATTAATCTACGCTAATATAGGATAGCCCGCGGTGGACCCACTCGCACAAATAAATTCATTTTGAATATTGATTCCTCATTACGGTCGTCGTTACTGTTCCGTACAACACAGACGGGTAATAGAACCGCGACTGTTTTCGAATTCACCACTCAACGCAACGGCACGACGTAGGTATTTGTAACCACTAACAACCGCACGAATACGTGGCGACCTCTCGTTTAATTTCTAATGTGTAAGCTTGTAATATACGCTATGCGCCAGACAATCGCACTCGTTCGTCGCGTAAGTCCTTTTCGACAGCAATTAATGTCTATCGCCATTAATTAAAAGGTGTTCGTTTGCAAAGCCACTAGAATAATATTATCTCGAAACTGTATATCCCTTGATTTCCACCCTCTATTTCTATCTTCCAGCTTCACCACTTACCTACCCCTAGCACGGTCGCCCTCTCGCCCCTTACCCTCCCTGCTTTAGGACGCCGCCGGTGCATCGAAAAAACGATGACACAGGAAGTATAGAAATTGTATGGAGCGAAGGGTGTGTTTGTAATACAGCGGTCGGATTTACGAAGCAGCTTGTCGAACGACCCGTTACGTTACATCACGCCGCAGAATCGCTCGACATTATTCCCAATGCGGCTGCGAGTCTCCTCGCTACTCCTTCCTCCCTTTATAATGATGTTTCCACGGGCTCGAATTCCCCCTTTTTCTCTTAACCACCCTTTGTCTCCCACCGTCCCCCGGCCTCGTGGGACCGAACATCTTGCTTTAATGTTGCTGGAAGATCAGAACTCCAGCGAGCGACTTCCGTGTGACGGACGGGCCGAGACAAGCCTTGCGAGAGCCCGAGCAGACAAAGATGGGCGTTGCTGCGGTCGGCGGCGAAGGAAAAGGGAGAAAAGCCATGGACACAGTACGGTTAGCGCGAGCGGACTGTTCGCCGCAGAGTCATTTCTCTCGTTCTACGCGCGCGGCAGGGCCAGCGAATGGAACCGACTGGAATCGGGGATGGAATCGAATGGAATCGAATGGAACGGAAACCTTTGAAATTCGGAGGAAATTACGGCTCTCGATCAACGAAGCCGTCGAACGCGACGTCTCCTCCGCGCTACTCGGTACCCGTTTACGCGGAGGCCCGTTACGCTGCATCGGATCCCAGGGCTGTGGTAAAAGATGAAGATGAGCCAAGGCTGTTGAAACCAGGACTAAGAATTACAAGAGCAAGTGTCGTTTCTTGAGCAATGCTAACAATTCCAGGGGCGGAGCAACGAGTTCAAACCAACTTCCGCGGGGGTAGATTGGGGGCGAGGAATTAAAAGTGTTATCGCAACGCTAACGCGGACTACCGACTGTAAAATGATCAGCCGAGCATGAGGCGTGACGACGGTGCACCTTCTGAGAACTATATTCCTGAATGTATGTGTGTGTGTGTATACCGGGTGTCCCGAAAGGGGCCACCATAATTTACAGAGCGCGCGCAAACATTCATTTAAACTCCAACACGCCTTGACCATTATCCCGGGTTTTAGGGGGCGGCGGGTGGTTGAGAGCGGAGAAAGGCGGCGGCGAAGGAGGGACAAGAAGGGAGGGAGGTATAGAGAGAGAAAGAGAGGAGAAAAGGGAGACTAGCGACGGGCAACTGTTCTCACAATGCGACGGGAGAATCTAACAACGAACTAATGGGATTTCAGTTTATCTCGCGGCTCGGAGAGCGCTCCTTGCGCGAGGGAACGAGTGGCAAGGCAAAAGATAGAAGGTTGTTCGATGCGTGAGACCACATCAATTACCCCTACGTCCCAAGAACCAACCACTTTCGAGGTGTATCCCGTTGCCAGCTACCCCTTCGACCATTCCACTTCTCCACCTCTAGAAACTATGCTCGCGTTCCGTCTACTGCTCCACCCTCTCCACCGCTCCCCGTATTTCCCGCTCCAGCCGCTTCGACAGCAGACTCCTCCGATTCTCTTTCGTTCCAACGGTAACCCGTTTTCCTTGTCTCGCGGAAATTTCAAACGCGTCCCCGCGCTCACGCCGCTTCCGACGCAGCTAAGAAATACCACTCGGAACGAAATTCCAGGAGCACTTTCCGATTAATAATTCGAGGGTTGGTGTAAATGTGGGCGGCTCCCGTGGTCCGCGTTTTATCCGCAAAATTCGAACGCGTCTCAACGACGTTCGTGCAATTAAGAGACTCTAAGAAGCCTCGAGGCGACAGAGCTCTACTATCGAGAGAAAACGATATCAACGCTACTCGCATCGTCACGTTAATCCCTGTGTCGCCTATAGAAGTCCATTACCTAAGAAGCGCTATCGCAGAACATTCTTATTCCATTCTGAAGCAGTTGCGCTAAAGTACGAGGCAGGCACGGAGCGTAAAATACCTTGCACTGGCTGCAGATAAGACCCTTCCCCCCTCCTGTGCACACGTGCACCGAGCTTTTAACCAGATGCATATTTCACGAGGGCACAGCGCCGCGACATCGCGACGGACTTTTTCCGACCAGGGAAATACTCGTTAGCCCCGAATTTCTCGAAGCCAAACTACCCCCGGGGCACGGCGAGCAGACGATATAAATTCCGGATCATCGGCTATCGCCGCGGCACGGACGTCGAATCTCGCGTAATAACTTGCCTCCGAAGCTGAAATACATTCTGCCTAGTCAGGTCCGTCCTACGAACGATCGTACGTACGCAGAATGTTCGGTCGATGATCTTAAATCGTCCGCAGCTTCTACCCCTTTACTTGCGCCGAGCGAAAAAGCACCGCTGACTAAAAATATATCGCCGTAAACTCCGCTATGGTTTACTGGCCCCGGGATCTGGCATTAACACTTCGAGTAGCTAAGCAAGGGTGGAAAACGAAGGGGCCGGGGGTGGCAGCCAGGAGACCTGCAACGCATTTCAATGCACCTCGGTGCAGAACATATTCCTCGACACAACCAGATGCCCCTCGTACACAGGTTGCACGTGTCTCTCTCCCTCTTGCTCTCCGCCTCTCTCCGAGCTTACTCGCGATACACTCGTGAGCACACACACACGAGCGCACGGCTTCCCTCGCAGGGAAGCTACACCCTTCCGTGCTGGAAAGTGGCACTGTGGCCTCCTTCCTCTCCCGCCGTGCTTCGCGACGAAGAAACACGGAAAAACAGTCACGTTTATCATCGAGCACCCGCGAGCGCATCGCGCGATGCGCTCAACCCAGCCGGAGATATAAGCGCAAGAAAATGGCCAGTATGTAAGGATAAAGTGCTGTAACGTACGAACGTATAACGGCTGGTTTCCGGCACTGAAAAGTGTAGCGTTGGTGTCGAGGAGGGTACTTCCTACGTTAACGAATTCCCGTAATAGGGGAAGGGGATGAATTCGCGACGCGATCCCTCGTGCGAAAAATAAGTACACCACAGTGCGGAATATACATTGCATAGGTATTCCTTTTGTTTGGGGCTTGCTAAACTGCTGAAGGCGTTTCGACATTGCCACAACGGATTGGTACTTCCCTCCTCTCACATGTGTACTTAACACCGGAGTTACCTGAGCACCATAATGTATATATTTTAAGCAGCTGATGCCCATTCTCGTAACATGTTAATGCCCTCTGACCCCGCGTTAAAACCGTACAATTACCCCGCCACTGCTCGGCCAACGCATTGCTGGTTAAAAAGGAACGACCCCGGGACAGTGACTAATTTAACGACACTGTAAATATTCAATCCTATGAATTTCCAGCGACCCCAGATCTCGTTAATACGGGAATAAAATGCTTAAGGACAAACTATAAAATGCATTAGCATAAGCGCGCACCCGTACGAGCAGAAGAGGGCAGTTACCTTTGTCTCCGGCACACGAAAGTGGTTCCCCAGCGCGCTTGCTAGTGCTTCGCAGCGACGAGACCCGGAAAAATAATCCCGTTTATCATCGTGCGTGGTGTCTAGAGAGAGGCCAGCGCCGCGAAATTACCATAAAACAAACTTTCTCAAGCTAATTCGCACGTGTGGTAAATGTTAAACGAATACACCCCTAATTTCTAAATGAGAATCCTGATAGCTCCTCGCTAAGCAATTATCGTGCGAGAATTGTCGAATAAATTCACGGGCAAAAACGTCTGCGGCATTATTCTGCACTGACGGACAGGCGTTTCTCTGGTACGATCCGGAGTGCGTGTGAGCTTGGAGACGATAAGTGTTTAGGAAAAGTATCATTGTTACTATACCCTGCATCTCTATAGGCTTTTTTAGAATCAGGTAGACGAGTGAGGAACCAGCGAAAGGATTTTCCTCGTGTTTAGACGCAGGGGAATTCCCTTGTCGGCCAGCTGACAGGCTCGAGTAGAAATAAACTTCACTGGAACGAAATACACCCCCTCTTATCGACCTTCGGTGCCCGTTATCGAAAAACTCGTCTTTCCCTCGCCGGAAGGAAGCTTCCACGCACAACGATTCGACGGAACGAGTTGGCCCGTTCAAAGGATTGATAATATCGATTTCTCATCGAGATTATTTGCCGATTGACCCAGTGAGCGGTAGGTGGAAACACTCGAAAAAGGGGTGAGGCGGCTCCCAGCGGGGGGATAGAGAAATTTCAGCCGGGGGACGACAGGGAGCAGTTGGAAAGGGCGTAGGACCAGCTGTGGAAGCGGAGAGGATCGAGCAGAGCCGGCGGACTTGCACGCCTTTTTCTACTCGTCAGGCCAGGGGCATGCGCCGTGAACGCCGGCACGCAGGGCGCAAGCACTCGCCGCCAGCCCGGTGCATGCGCAATGCCGTATTGATCCCGCAAAATCTGAGATGCACGTAACATCATCCAGTGGTCCATTGACTGTACACAATGTCATTTCTGTTCTGCGCTCTTCCGGTGTTTCGCGAGCTGAACGGGACGGGTCAGTAATGCGACACGCATCGATTCCTCCTCGCGTTCCCAATCGGCCGGCGGATCGCGGATATTCGAAGGGACCGCGCTAGAAGATTATGATATTCGCAGGAGGGCACGAGATTGGATCCGTTGGGAAGCGTGACCACCCCCGAGGTGAAGCCTGAAGAGTACGGAATCCCAAGTACGTAACCGTGCGAGTTTAGGTACATTCTCCTAAACACTAGCGCGCATAGCGAACCATCGATTCGGCAAATCGATCCGACCGATCTTCACTTTGCCCCTAGCGTTCCTCCTCGGATATCGCTCGCGGCAAAATGCATTTGCGATGCATGAATAAATTAGTGCTTCTACGGTGAAAACAAAGGAATCTGTTGTGAAACCGCGGTGAAATATAATCGAATTAAATTTGATGACGAGGAAGGAAGAAATTAGTATAGATAGACGATCCCTAATTAACGCAACAGGTTCAGAATTCTGAATTCAGAATTTCCAAAGTTCCGTTAAGGTATCGAAAGTCTATATTTCACTCAATTATTGATTATTTAAACTGACAAAACGACACCTTTCCTAGACCGAGCGTGAGATTAATTCAACAGCCATCGTGCAATCGTTGGAAAGTTTCGTGCAGAGCGACAGGATGTTGGTTGGACTTTAATAAACGTACACACGGCGCCTGGTGAAGATGTTACTGCAAGCGATCGTCTTGATCCTCGCGGCGAGGGCATGCAACAGCAATCCCGACGCGAAGCGACTGTACGACGACCTGCTGTCGACTTACAATCGGCTAATTCGCCCGGTTTCCAATAATACCGATACCGTGATCGTTAAGCTGGGGCTTCGTCTTTCGCAGCTCATCGATCTTGTACGTGATTCCGTAATTATATACCTACACACGTAATCGAGAAAGTAACCAACCCACAGTTCACCATTCTTTCAGAATCTGAAGGATCAAATCCTCACGACGAACGTTTGGCTCGAACACGTAAGTTCTCGAATGTAATAAATGCTTTCGGATATCAGTCCGAGATGTTTGACTTAACCAGGACGAATTTTGCACAGGAATGGCAAGATCATAAGTTCCAATGGGACCCAACAGAATACGGAGGGGTCACTGAACTCTACGTGCCTAGCGAGCATATATGGCTTCCCGACATTGTCCTTTACAACAAGTACGTAATCGATGACACGAGACGCGAGCGGAGCTTACAAGCTCGGCATCAAAGTGCTACTGTTTCGATTGAACTTTCAGTGCCGACGGAGAGTACGGTGTTACCACGATGACAAAGGCAATATTGCATTACACGGGGAAAGTTCTTTGGACGCCCCCAGCGATCTTCAAGTCATCGTGCGAGATAGACGTTAGATACTTCCCGTTCGATCAACAGACTTGCTTCATGAAATTCGGGTCGTGGACCTACGATGGTTTTCAGGTATGGTAAACGTTTATTATACCTTTCTCTATACGAGAGAGAGAACTATTGACTTTGACTATGTTCTGCAGATCGACTTGAAGCATATTAATCAGAACATGGGGGACAAAGTGGAAGTGGGCATCGATCTTCGCGAGTACTACCCCAGCGTGGAATGGGACATACTAGGGGTTCCAGCGGAACGTCACAAGAAATACTATCCCTGTTGCGACGAGCCCTATCCCGACATCTTCTTCAACATCACGTTACGCCGAAAGACGCTGTTCTACACAGTGAACCTGATCGTGCCGTGCGTGAGCATCTCATACCTGTCAGTACTGGCCTTCTACCTACCAGCCGACTCGGGCGAGAAGATCGCTCTTTGCATCAACATCCTACTCTCCCAGACCATGTTCTTCCTTTTGATATCCGAGATCATACCGTCGACGTCGCTGGCTCTCCCGTTGCTGGGCAAGTATTTGCTGTTCACGATGATTCTGGTCGGCCTGTCGGTAGTGATAACGATCATTATACTGAACGTTCACTACCGCAAGCCTAGCACCCATAAAATGGCACCATGGGTCAGGAAAATTTTCATAAGGAGATTGCCGAAACTGCTGCTAATGAGGGTGCCCGACGACCTCCTCAACGACCTAGCCGCGCACAAGATACACGGTAGAGGAAGATCCGGTAAAAAGAGCAAGTTCAACTCGGCTGTGGCGGCCGCCATGCAGTCCTCTTCGATAGTGTCGTCCCCTGATTCTGCTCGCCACCAACGAATCGGCGGTATGTATGTCTGATAGAAGATCTTTGATCCGCAACGAGCAGGCACGATTTATAAAGCTTCTTGGTTTCAGGATGCAACGGCTTGCACACAAGTGCCCATAACAGATTCTTGGGTGGTATAGGCGGGTACAACGGACTCCCGACAGTGATGTCCGGTCTAGACGAATCTTTGAGCGACGTTACACCCAAAAAGAAATATCCCTTCGAGCTCGAGAAAGCTCTGCACAATGTCATGTTCATTCAGCACCATATACAACGTCAAGATGAGTTTAACGCGGTAAACATCTTTCGTTTTTGAATAGTTTTAGAATCCTCATCTGCGCGCACGTGTGTGTGTGAGCAAAGGCTAGTAGAGAAGACAAATAATTTGTCGCGAGAGATTTTAATTTTTAATTTCTGCTGGTTCTACTGTAGGAGGATCAAGATTGGGGCTTTGTGGCGATGGTACTGGATCGACTTTTCCTCTGGATCTTCACGATCGCTTCCATCGTCGGCACGTTCACCATTCTTTGCGAGGCTCCAGCTCTTTACGACGACACGAAGCCAATCGACATGGAGTACTCTTCTGTCGCTCAACAGCAATTCCTCCCACCCGGAGATTTGCTAGAGACACTTGTCTAGAATCATTAGAAGTGAAAGAAGAACATTAGGAAGCTGAGAGATCTTGATTACACGTTGATATATTTCCTACGAGACATTAAACGAATCAACACCTCCAGCTTTATCGTCTTTTTATCGCAATCTTCGATAGCGTCTCATGTCTAAAAGTATACTTAATTTGTACTTATCGCTCTAGTATATGCACAGAACGGAGAAGTGCTGTTGATTGAGGAGGAACACGTTATCGTACAGGCAACAGGAACATTCCAATATTACTTGTAGGAATTTTGTAACGTCGGTTACGTAGAAAGTACGAACAGTCTATAATTACCTGTCGAAATCTACCTGTGCGTGTAGTCGTATAGGCAGCCATCTTCTGCTCGACTTAATATCTTCCTGATGAGCCTTCAAGAAGAATTGTTACGTAGTATGTATACGGAGTTTTTCATCTAACACACTAAAATATAAATCAATCTTTTTCATTGCGAACGAGATGTATACTCGGATCTGTTCGATATCTTGTATGGCTATAACAAGTAAAATAAACAACTATGATTATGAGTCTACTTAACTTTAATTAATCTTACCGTACTTCTGGTGGCGAGTACTTCGAGCTTCATTCCTATTTACCTACACACGCACTTTAAGGGGGTATAGGACTATTGGACGACTAAAATCGACGGTTTCTTGTCGGTTGGATTGCTTAGATACCAAATAATCGCCATACCGGCACTTTTCACAGTTTTTTATGTACTCTTTTACAATATAAAATAAAAAAATTGTCAGAATGTTGAAAATTATTCAAGTTAGTTGACGCTAAAGATGGTCGCGCGTAGCAGCTGTAATCGGTGTACATAGTTCCAGGTAAACCAATCATGTAAAAGTAAAATACTTTGGGATGAGTAATTTCTAAAGTAATATTAATCGTGTGAAATTTTGCTGGGCGAATTTGAACAAAAATTGTCAAAGTTACATACGAATCAATTTTTTACCCACATTTTTATGGGAAAAAACGTCTTTAATCGGTTATAAAATGTTTTACAAACATCCAATGTTGATGCGCAAATTTCACGCGATAGAGAAAGGAATTCTATAGCTTCAGTTAAAATTTTAAGTGATAATATTCATTCGTTCAAGAGTTATGATGTACACTTTGAATCTACTAGTTTCCGGATAAACGGCTTCAAAGTTAAGTCCCATACGCCAATACCGCGCTGCGAGGCCGTTACTCGCCGGTGCACTAAATTACGTTCAGCGCTATAATTTCCGTAATTATTCGAATTTCCTCACGATACATTGTTGTAAATGTTCACAAAGCACTTTCAGAATTAATAATAATAATAAAAAAATCGATTTTTCGAGATTTCAGTAGTCCTATACCCCCTTAAAACGAACGTATACATATGTTATTATGTCAAACACGTACAAGAAAAGTATCATACATGAAGCCGCTTACATTGCTTGTCATATGTCTTCGACATTGTTGAGGACGTGGTCCCTAGCGGGTAAGAAATTTTTGAGAAATACGAATAGAGTAAAAATGCATATATTTCATATTTCTGAACTAAATGCAGAGGCCATTAAGGCCAACGCACGGTAATCTATAATTACACGGAATATTTTGTCGAATACATTAACAATTAATAACAGTTCGAGGGTATCCACAACATCGTTTCGTTTTTCCTGTTTATTTCGAATTTCCCGTTACATAAGTGATTCCTTCCAAGTATTTCATTCGATACAGTTCGATATAAACAGCTGGAACGTAGTAACGTACCGTTCGAGCGCTAAGCAAACGCAAGTGAACAGTAATTCTCTCGGTTTGCCAGCACATATGCGGATGATTGCTCCTCGAAATTTGCAAATCCTTTGGCAGTTCGCATAAAAATATCACCTTTACACGACAGCTTATATGTATAATACAGATACTATACGCAGGAATACGTTTTATCAAAGGTTATCGGAAGCACCAAAGTAAACGTGTGCGTCCATCTACTTGCGTCGATTTCTTTCCCCCATCGCGGAAGAAACGAGACTCCTAAGTTTCATTGATCCAAGCGATCGAGTTCGATTGGGTTACGAATTTACCTTATTACAAAAATAAAAATGCGCGAACACCGTTTGCGAACAGGAAGAGGGTCTCCCATTCTATGCACACTTTTCTATTCATCACCGTTCGCTTCCTTCTTCTTCCAAAGCAGAGGTTCGTCGTGAAGAAGGGAGGGAACGAGTGTGGTTCGAATAGTTCTCACGCGAATCAGACAGAAACGCGAACGGAAATAGTGTTCCGATTTCCTTCGCGTTTCAGGCAAAATATCAACATAAACGTCCCAGGGAGATGTCCAATAAATAAAGACGACCTGGATAAACGCAAGATGCCTTTGCTTCCTCTCAGCGAAACCATTACATAAAGATAAGGAATACGATAAATGCAATCAAGAGCAGCGGCTGTTTTCAAGTTTCAATACCGAAAAATATCTTCCCAGCATCATCCCATTCTACCTATAAATCGCGCGCGCACACATACACACACGCACCATTCGGACTAACAGACCCGCCCGTGCGCATTTGACTCGTACGAAACATGGAATATATAATCGTCGCCAACTATCGATCATTAGCTAATTAATCGGTTGCACTCGTATGGACTCGCAAGTAATAAGCGTCATACGTGGTATTTGTGACACGATCTATGACTAATCACCTCAAGACTGTTCGGCTTTTTAACTGAATACGCGGCAAGCAAGGAAATAGCGGATTACTCTCCGTAACGTTACAACACTCTGTATCTGATTACATAGAGGACCGAATCTAACAGCGTGGAAATATGCCCGGCGTCGAGTCCTATTCAACCCTTCCACGTGCCGATGTAATTTTTACAATTCGGACAGAAATGGTGGACGCTCATGAAGCTGCTCATACAATACGGCAGGCACGAGCAAAGGCAACATCTGAAATCGAAAGTTCATCGGTCAGAGTGATTGGTTCGACGGGGCTGAGGAGAGAACCGTGTGCAAACAGAGGAAGAAAGTGTTCTAGCTCCCACGAGCACACTAGAATGCTGCTGGATGAACGCAGGACAAAGGTCAGCGGATGGTGCCGAGAGTAAAGAAAGCAGAGTCGCGTCGTCAAGGACGACGAGGGAAGGAGTCAGTGACGCAGTCAGGATTTAATCTTGTGGAAAGCCATCAATGAATAAAATTATTTTTAATGCAAATTTGTTAGGTGATTATAAAAATTGATTTAAAGAATAAAATTTAGTTCTCCTTTCTCTTTACAAAATCCCTTGCTGAGAGTGCCAACCCCCCCTCCCTAGGTGCAACAGAATATCTCCCAAAATTTTAGCACATTCAGAACCAATGATCGGAGAATTCATTCGCCACGATGGTGAACGCGGGAGAGCGCGGATGTTGGATTACAGTGCGAGCAAATTAAGAGCAATTTAAAAGCGTAGGATCATGAAGCTAAGGAAAAGGTATTCGATCACTCACCCGAGTAAGCAGAGCACGATACAGCAGATGTGTGCGCTTGGCTGATGATCCGATATCGTGGCGGTCTTGACGCTGGCGTGACACGTCGGGCAGGTCATTTTTATGGGGTTCGGGCTCATCGCGTAACTCGCGGGCTGGTGGATTATCCTGACTTCTGTTGACACCGGCATCGGGGGCTGGAATTGTGAGGAATTCGCGGTGTGGTGGGCCTGCGGCTGGGCACCACCGTGCGGCGCTGGCTCGCCGGGAGCTGCGGAATAATTAGGTGGGAATGGCATCGTCGGTTTATTCGGCGGCTGATTATCTGAAAATTTCAATAGGTAGTCTGAGATTACGGGAGGAAGAAGCGTGGAGTAACAGGTAACGGGTGTCGATAAAGTTAAAGGCAGTTAAAGACATAGTTCTTGGAGTTAGGGGGAAGTGAGTGAAATCGGCATCATCCATGAAGAAAATATCAACGCCGACAATGTTCGTCTTATCGCGGGGGAAATGAAGATTTCAATGAACAATGTGAAATGGATACTTACAAGATGGTAATGGCATCGCAGATGGTCCTACTGGATATGGTGGAATGTTTGGTTGTAGTGGTGGGCTCGTCACATTTCCGACGGCTTCCTCGTACGAAGGGGGTGCTGTGGGTGGAGGTGCTGAGGGCTGTGCACTCCCGCTGGGGAATCCTATATTCTTCTCCATGTTTCCTGAAACAACGTTTGGGAGGCGCGTTAATTATACACTCATTGATAATCACTAACTACAAAATAGTGGCCCCACTATGTAATGGGCAATCGATGCTCTTTATATGTACGAGGGGTAGGTAGCCTGTTTCAATCTATAAATATTTCGCCGATAAGTTGATGGTCGATGCTTTAAAAATGTACCATGAAAAGATGATATCGGTTATACCATGTATTGTCACTATATACGTGTAACCTCGAATGAACTCGTCATCTGATACAGCGAGATTGATCCGCGGGTGTCCTTCCCGCTTATCCTGGCGATAACGAGCTGACAAGAATTTGCCAAATTAATGAGCGTTCCGGAAAGGTGTTCCGAATGGTTTAATTCGATCGCATACCAGAGGCTCCCCTCGATAACTCAGTGTAAATTAGGTCAGTTCAAAGATCGCACACGCATTAGCGTTATACACAGAAAATAGCACGGCCAAATGAGCGCGAAAGTGCTCGTGTGCGAATAGAAAGTTGAACGGATGTTAAGTAACGGAGGTAACAACGATGCGCGTTCGCCCGTTTACAGAGGCGTGCACTAAAAGTTTTCGAACCGAGAATGCAGAATCGTTACCCTCTGTTCAGCCACGCATTATGATCGCTTGCTTCAAAGAGGCGAGAAAAAATAGGTACGGTCGAAAATGTCTGGCTTGAATGAACTGTTTACGTGGGAGTCATATATTTGTTTAGCAGAAAATCGAATTTGAACATACGCGGGGTTACGCGGGCGGACACGCTTCATTACGCGTTTCGATTCTGTTAATCTGCGAAGCATGCAAGGTTCATTATAAGGTGACAGTATTTCCGATAATAAATCGTTAATTTTGTATATTGCCTGCGAATACCTACCACGATAAACATCTGTGACACGACAAACAAAGCGTTGCAGCATACTCCGCGTGTTGCGAAAGTGCCATTCAGAATTCAGATACGAATACGTGATAAGTGCACGCGAAAAGTCACATAACACGTATATACTGCAGATTCTCGGAATGGAGCGATGCAGAATTATTTAGATAAGGAGGAAAAGATCGGCGTGACGGAGCGGTAATAAACTGTGAAGAAGATAACTTGTTTTCCCACCTCCGTTCATGCGTTAAGAGTGAAATCCTCCTCACGCCAAAAATTTTTACATATCAAATTGGATTACAGATTTGTTAACCTGCTACCTATGTAAAAATGCGAAACGTCGGGAGATTGTAGAAATAACATATCAATCAAATAGAATAACACCAGAAAGTCACGAATAAAGATAAAAATTTATGCACGATTCCCGAACGGAAATATCTTTTCTATAGGCGTGTTTTAACAATGCCTACTGGCCTACATCAGAAACTTGGTATTCAACGAATAGAACGATTCCGTGGAATATTTATACTTCTGCAATTTACCATTTTGCCAAGCGTGTGTGCTTCTCATTATATAATCATCTATATAACTATCCGAGAAGATGATAAGAAAGAGGAAAACATAGAGGAACTGCTCTTTTTTCCAATCGAGAGCTGCTAACGTTACGTACATGACGTAAAAATGTCACGCGTCAATGTAACTACTTTCAAATCATTACACAAGGCTGCTTTAACCGCGATTCCAGCATATTCTAATGGTATTTTTATGTTCATGAAAAGATCTAGCGTCGAATAGGGAATGAAAGGAACGTGGTGCATTAATACACTTACGTATTTTAAGTCTCGGAGAATTCTGAGTGCAGGAAATGTAGCCAGCGAAAGAGAGGTTAGACACCAACACCACAAAATACCAATGAACTGTACTCGCGGCGAGTGTAATAATTACACACCCGTCATCGTAAGAGGTTCAAGCAACTTATAACACTACGTGGAATACTTTTTGTGTGTATTTAACGTAAAAACGAGAAAAACACAACACCTCGTAAACTCGCGACGTTCCTTGTAGAACGACTAGAAGCCTCTGTTTGACTGTTCTCTGTTGCAATCTTTCCCGGCGACCAATCAGAGGCCTCGAAATTCTTCAGGATTGGAACCAATTGAAACTATATGAGATGGCGCGAAAGTTCAAATTGACGAGTCGGGCGTTCGGTAGTTCCGATCTCTTAAATTGACGATCAATCGGTGTCGAAATTCACGTCCAAGTAATCGGTAGACGGGCGCGTTTAATTTTATTTCTATTATTTAACGATTATTACACGTTGAATATTCGATGGTAAACAGTAGCGAACGTTAACTAACGCCTGGTAATAAACTTTATGTGTTTTTAATTCGTTTGAATCGAGAATGCGTGCAAAAGTGTATGCCAAGAGGGACGTGGACAATAAAGCAACAATATACTTCGAAAATCCAAGTAAAAGCTACTGGTTCTGTAAGTGAGAAAGCAAATTTATTGAATATATTGATATCAAGGTTAATGAATTTAATAAAATCACCGAATCACTTTCTATTCCTTCGTATTTAGTTTATACCTATAAAATATTTATATCTACAACAATCTTCTATTGCTTCGTAGTGTGACAAATGCAAGTACTACAAAAGATTCTTATAATCATCCTTGTACTAATATCTAAAAACATCTTTCTCTGTTTATTAATCACAAGTTGGCAATGATTACTATCACTAGATACATCTCTTATTTATTATATTCAAATCTTTGCAAAATCTTTTGCCTGATACATGTTCAAATGCGCGAAGCTCTACATTCTCAGCTGTTCAGAATGTAAACAGATCAATAACGAATAAAACAAATCGTTCATAAAATTTCAACATATTAACCTGTGAATACGAGAGCAAACCCGGGGCACACGCCAATCTGTAGAATCTATTATTCATGTATACTTTCAATAAAAATACCGCACCAAATCGTGCAACATCATTTGTTAATTAAATAATAATCATTATTATCGTCACTATCGTTGTCGTTCGATTATGGTGAATTTATAGCAGTGTTATAAATTTCATTTCGAATGAACTGTTCGAAATAGGTTAGGAATAATACAAGTAAATATTAAATTCCAGCATTGCATTGTTTATAAGTTACATTAAATATATGTATATCTATGTCATAAGGTATTAAGACACAGTATTCCATCGAACATGTGGACGATGGCAAGGCACGAAAGATGCAATCAAAGCACCTCTATTTATAACAAAAGGGACAGGGGTCTGACCGAAAGGGCGAGGGTTTCAGATATCTGTGGTATGGGACACTGTTACGAAGGCATACAAAATGCACATGCCTTCATCGATCAAACACAGCAAGCGTACTACCACAGAAATTATTCTCCAAGGCCAGAAATTAACATGTACCAATATTACGCCGATGACGAAGATGTATGCAGCGAAGAATACGACTATTTACAATGCGAAGAAGCTAAGGAAGACGAGCGGTACGAGGAAGATGAGAGAGACGAGGAAGACGAGGAGGACGACGACGACGAAGAAGACGAAGAAGATGAAAGCGACTCAAGTTCGGAGCATTCGGATTGTTTAGAAAAATTGGATATGTACATGGATGAATTTAAAATCCAAACTAACGAACTAATCGATTCCAAGCGTTCTAAATTAGGGGAAAGTAGCGATAGTATGAGCATGTCTCTGACTAAGCTGATAAATAGTAATAACGAACTACCGGTCATTCAACCGGTTCCACTTAGAAATCCTAACTCTAGGAGAAGCTCGATGCTTCCTGGTTCTGAAATGTGTAAGGAAGTATTAGCCTTTAACAACAGATTTATTTCTAACAATAGTGAAATGCTGAGCAGCATAATACCGGAAACCTCTAGTGTAGGACTTTCAGAAAATTTTAGGGTCGATACGAGCGATAGTGAAAATTGTACAAAGCACAACGAGAATTCGCCAGACCTGCTGAGCAATATTCCTGAGTCAATGGAAGTACTGGAATCGTTGAAGGAGCTGAAGGTTTTAGTATTAAGGAACGAAGGGAAGCAAACGGAAATGACAGCGATCGAGGCTGATTTGGAGCTGACGTACGATATTTTGTTCGAAACTGGGGTAGCTATATGGGTGAAGCAAGATCTGATTAAAGGCCTAGATAAGAATCTTGAAATACTTAGCACAGCGAAAGGAATGTTTCAGAAGAAAAGGGAGGAATTGAAGAGAAAATTGAAAAGTAAATACCGTTTGAACCGAACGAAAATGGCATCTTACAACGATAGATTAAGCGAGATTCAAGGACTACTCGAAATTATTAACGATTCGCTCAGAATCGAAACGCTCGCTGATTCTATAATTGCCTCTAAGAACCAAAGAGTCGGGCTGCTGCAACAGGTAAAGGAAGTAGAGAAGCGTAAAAAAGAATTGGAAGAGAAATTTGCGGAGGATGAAGAGAAGATTCATGAACTCGAGGAGAAATGCAATTTAACTGTTTCTAAATTGTTTGACGACGAAAGAAATGTTATTAAATCTGAAGTACACAAGAAAAAAAGAGTATATGTCGGGGCAAAAATATCGCACCTGGACTATGTTATAAAAGAGATGTCCATGGATATGGAGAGGTCATTTCATAAATACGAAAAGCAGGATTTGCGGGGTGAGATCGAACACTTAAGGCGTACCAGAGATCTTCTGGTAGATGAGAAATGCCGGTTGGATGATAAGCTTCAGAAAGAAAAGACTTCGTCCACGGTGGAGGAACGAAAGTTATTGGAATTTGGAGAAACTATCGAAGCCATTGATGCTATGATCGAGCATAAGAATGAAATGATTTGTGGGAGAAAAGATTTTGATGAAAATCAATCTCAACGCGAGAAAGGAGAGAGAATGTTAATGGAAAGATTGGCAAAGCTCTCGGATGGCGAAATGAGAACTTTGTTTTATAAATATTTTTTGAAAGTAATTGATTTGAAGGAGAGTTCGAGGAACTTGGAAGTTCAAATAGCTAAATTAGAAAGCAGCGTAGAATCGAGAGATGTGCTTATACAAACTTTGACTGATGCATTGAAAACAACTAAGATAGCCGCTGAATCGAAATATCTGTGCGCACAAAAAGCGTTTCAGGAACAAATGCACCTTATGTTTAAACATTTTTCAAAGGAAACATATTATCACGCGGACTTACAATCCAAGAGTTCTAAAGACGCGGACGATAAGCGCAAAGACACAGAACTGGCAACGAGATTAGATCTTCCATCATCAAACCCTGTTATAGTTCATGATCACAGGAGTCAAGGTCAGAAGAATACAACAACAACGACGAAAGTAACTAGGCAACGAAATAAACTGATAATCCAAAAGACTACTGACCGTAATGCCAAGTAAACGTGATTTTTTTTAAATTAGCATTTATTTTATCAATTAATACCATTTTTTATAAAATATACGGACTTTCTCTGTAAAAACAGTTTATTATTCTTCCTCTTTTACCCGAGCCTCCTTTTCTTTCCAAACTCTCGAAATATTATTACACATTATTAAACGTTATCGTATTGAAATAATAGAAGTTCTAATTGCGCAATTTTACAAAAGTGATACGCGTATTAAAGAATAAAGTCTTCGGCATATCGCAAAATAGTAAATCGATAAAAATTCCATAAGATCGGTTACGCATATATTTATGAAAAATTGAACATAATAGTGTTTTACATTTACAACTTTGCTGTTATTGAATAGTTTATGATTTAGGTTTCTACTTTGACGGAGCAGAAATGTCATAAAAAAGATTTATATTTAAAAATTGTAAAATGTCAATTTTCTTGATATAACAATTTTGAATTTCTACGAATGTTAGAAATGTGGTTTCCGTAGTGTAGTGGTTATCACGTGTGCTTCACACGCACAAGGCCCCCGGTTCGATCCCGGGCGGAAACATTTCTTTTTTTTTTCATTACCAATCAGAATTATAATACATTGTTATAATATATTACCGTTAAAATATTTTTGCAATTGTTCCTTTTAAATTTCTCACTTAAAAACGATATTTCGTGCTAATATATTCCGCCATTTTCATATATCTCCATTTTATTTTAGTCCGCGAAACATTTAAGCAACGCTTTCTCGCTGTCTTTCATCATCTGTTATAGATTTATTCAGAAACAAAGAGTTTCACGTAATTACGTGATCAACTATCGAGCAAGCTAGTCACGTGCATTATAAATTACTGTCCTCAAGTGTCAGGATGGCCGAGCGGTCTAAGGCGCCAGACTCAAGGTTCACACCTTCTCAGTTAATATCTGAGTTTTTTCGAGGATTCTGGTCCTCTCTGAGGGCGTGGGTTCGAATCCCACTTCTGACAAACTTTTTTTTCAATCCACAGACATATTTTTTACACACATCACCTGTTATTAAATGTTTTATTAGAATAATCCCTCTAGAAATCGCTGCGAGCGCACGGAATCCGCTACGCCATACGTCCCGAGATCGATTCCCGGTTCGGCGAGTTTTTTTTAATTTCGACAATTGTAAAAATACATCTTTCTTGACTAATAGGTGTCGAGAAAAAATGTACTAGCACAACAAAACAAATGTTTTCCGCCGTTTCTTTATTTTTAAACACAATTACTCCGTCAGAAGGAAATTGAACGATCAATCACAGCAGCCTTACATGAATGCGGTTTTCCACTTGAGCTATACAAACAGTGGCTACGCCACAAATCATTCGAACTTTAAATTTGCCTTCCGTCACTGGCAGCGAGACAAGCGTTCGTGCGCTACTGCAACGTCCAATTGTTTCAGTTGCAGGACTGAATACAAATGCTAGGCTAGATGTTTCTTTACATAGCCGGCGTCCATTCTTACGTTAGAATCGACGTAGCAAGTGGTGGGCACGTAGTAGAACGTGCCCTCGTCTTTCTATCGGCATGCAATTACCGTCAATTTTATCGACATTCGCGGAAGTAACTAGGGGATCTAACACGTGTGCCGCGTCGAAGTCTATAATTCTGAAAAACGTTCGCGCAATCGCATCCGTTTATTCGCAATTTTCCTGAAAGGCACCGTGGAAGATTGAATGAAAATAACCCTTGATAACGTGGCAGAGTCGCGCCAAAGTATATACCGCACAACAAATTCAACCTACACAACGGAAGCGGCACCGTAGCTTTTGCTCGGGACACCTTTCTCGCCTGTTGGCAGACGCGTTACCGATGGATCGTGTGTCAGGTCACGAGTGGTTAAAACCGTGCCGAAATTTACTAACCATTCAAACAACTTATTTAAAGTGAGAGTAGTGCCAATATATTCGCGTTACTGGTGTCCCGTCATCTCATCGACGGCGTGAATTACAAACAGATCGTTTTCTTCCTATTTGCGCAGGTCTTGTGGCCTCTGGCAAATAGATCCAGAAAGTTCGTCGGTTCTACGATGCCTGTACTTCGTTTACAAGGTGTCGATCCTGACGGCGATGTACATCCTCGCGATCACCGTGTTCGTCGATATTTGCACGAACATGGACAAACTGTCGGTCGCCACCGACGACGGTTGCATCTACGCTGGAATCGTCGTTGTGCTTTTCAAAGCGATGACCTGCCAAATACATCGCGCGAAGATAACGCGATTGATGGAGGAGACGTTGAAATGCGCCGACGATCTCTCCGAGTTTACAAGTACGTGGAACAATGCAGATGTATCGAAATAGTTTTGCGAATATGCGCTGCTCTGTTGACCCGTCGATTTCTTGTTAATATCACTGTAATATTACGACTGAAGAAGGCGCGTCCCACGCTCATGATAAAAAAATCATTTTTAGGTGGCGACCGTGCGAAAATTGTCAAAGGCATTATCGAGAGGTGTCATATGCGTAACAAAGTGATCTTCTACGGGTTTGGCATGTTGGGATGGCTTTTAGGGATCGCTCTGTTATGCTTTTCCCCGATGAAAAATGGTTTGCCGATCAGAGCGACCTATCCTTTCAACACGACGGTATCGCCTTGGCACGAGATCGGTTTATCCATTGAATCGTGCGCGGTTTGCGCCGGGGTAATGGCAATCGTTGCAATAGACAGTACTACGATACTGATATGTAGTATGATCACTATGGAGTTCGATATTCTCAGCGTAAATTTTGAGAACTGCGGGAAAGAAGTAGCGGGGGACGTAAGCAACCGAGGGTATTCTATTGCTGTCTGTGATAGGTTTAGCGCAGAGTTGAGCATTATTCGAATAAAAATAAAAATACATTTTTACTCGAATAAAAATGTATTTTTATTTATTTTATTTTTTTATTAAATTTTTATTTTTATTTGAATAAAAATGTATTTTTATTTTTTTATTTTTTTTTATTAAATTTTTATTTTTATTCGAATAAAAATGTATTTTTATTTTTATTTATTTTTTATTTTATTTATTTTTATTTCTATTAAATTTTTTTTTATTCGAGTAAAAATGTATTCGAACCATGAACAGCTCTGATTTAGAGCACACTGATCAGCTACAATAAACCCACGTACAATTTTCTCCACAGACAGAGAGAGTTTGCGACAAGAATATCGTGAAAGACGAGGAACAGAGAACTGGCAATACTTTCGTGCATCGTTATAAGACGTGTCTTCGCTTCCATCAGCGATTAGTGTCAATGACCAACGATTACAACGAAACCTATAGCTCGAGTATGTTCGTTCAGATGGTTTCGAGCACTTCGATTATTTGCCTGACTGGTTTCCAGGCTGTCGTGGTAAGAGATGATGGTCGAGTGTGCTGGCCAGTCCGTGATAGATTTGCATGGTTCGTAACAGGTCGGAGGGCAAAGCTCAGACATCATAAAGTTCGGTATATTTCTGAACGCTGCCATATCTCAACTCTTGTGCATCTGCTGGGTAGGAAATGAGCTGAGCTATTCGGTGAGGGCTAATTAGGGGCGACTGATCGATCGTGCGATGTTCCCCGAAAACGGCCGATTCTAATTCATAAATCATTGCCTAGAGCTCTGAGCTGGACAAAAGCCAATGGCTCTCAGGCTGGAATGATGAACGCTCCGCCGATATCGTGCAAGTGTTCACATTATCCACGATGTTCGCGAGAAAGTCGGTAGAAGTGAAGGCTGGCACATTTTATATACTGTCGTTACAAACGTTTATCGCGGTACGTAAGTGACAATTAAGGATGTGCAGTGTTCTTACTTCATACTTAACTTTACAAGCAACGATTATTACAGATTGTAAGGAGGTCTTATTCGGTCTACACTTTGCTGAACAATATGCAGTCAGATAATTCTTAAAGGCAAGAGTCAGTTCGTATTTACCGTGCAATCAGTTGACAAGAACTTCTCCAACGCGTCATTGATATCTTGCAGCAATTCGACAAGAAATAATCGTCCGAGGCTTGCGCCTCCCGCGGCTCAGTGCAGAAATAAAAATATTTACTGTTTTCGGAAGACTCGTAATCGTTAATCTGTCTGCAGCAACCTGTTCTATTCGTCGCGCTAACGACAACCCATCTCGCTTCCTGCAGACAGCCTTGTAAATTATGCTTCAAAGTATTCTCGATATTTACGGATTCGTTTTGCATATTCATGCTCTGTGTTACGTGTTTACTAAAATTCGAGGAAATTGGAGATTCCCTTATAGAAACAGAGGCATTGTTTCTAGATAATTAAGCGACCTCGAACCAAGCTAGTCTATCCGCTAAGTTTCTCCAAACCCTTGAATGTGTCGCAGAAAAGATTTTTCCAATCTCGAATTTCGTTGCGCAGCGATCCTTCAGCCACACGCTTCGCCAAGTTTAATATGGCAAAACGCAGAAACCACCAGACTCCCCTCGCTCTTAACCGTTATTCAATTTATCTCCCCGCATTTCTCGCGATTAACAGCAGCCGCGGGAACTTGTATCCAGCCGCCAATCAACGGCGGACCGGCTGAAGGGTATTAAACAAATTATTAATAAGGAGAAATCATTATCGGTCTGCCGGACGTCGCGCTGCATCTTACATTACGGCTGCGACGCTCTGTATACGCGACGAAATTCCACGATCCGCCGTTTCGCCGAGCGGATTTGTTAATTAAGCGGAGCCACGCTGCTGCCCGTGGGCAGATTAACAGCTGATCGCCGCGATTCGTTAATTTACGATTAGGCATAAACGGGGCCGCGTGCCTAATAAACGCCGTGGCTAACATTCCTCCTGCATAAATATCCTGGCGTCGACGAAACGATATCAAAGACCAATTAAAAAGGATCTGCTGAAATACGAGAACATCTCTGTTATTCGGGTGGTAGGGTACATGTACGTGTGCCATGTCGAGCGTTTCCTCCTTCCACATCGAAATCTGTGCTTTCATCTGACTGATGGGACGATGGCTATCCGACCTGATTTACGGTGTCCCACCTGCTACGCACAGCACGCGTTGTTTTTCAAGTTGTTACGGTGGTTTCTTTAAAACCGCAACATTTCGCTGATCGCTTCGTGGTTCGCGGATGACGAAACGTCAGCTATTTGAAGAGCAGTTAGGCATACACATAGAGGCATAGTTGCCCGAACTCGAACCCGTCACGCGTAATTGTTCACCTTGCTACATGCTGGGGGCAGTTTCGTTCGCGGACAGGCAAAGAGGGGACGAGGAAGGAAGAACGCGTGGTCGTTCTGCCGGCACTTGCTTCCTAGACAGATGGTCGCTTTGCCACATGTTACGTACCTAACTGTAGACCTCTTTCGAGCACCATTTCTGCCGCTCGCATCGCGCGTCTCTTCCCTGATCACTTCTTCTTACCAAGGGTTGCGCTAATCATCCCTTGATGAGTGCATTGCGCGTGATTCTTACGCGACCGTGCCTCATCATCCGCCGCGTCTCCAGCCGTTCCCCGTGAAAAATGCCCGTCGCCTTTGTAACGATGCCAGAGAATGCGCGGGCACAGTGCTCCGAGCTAAAAGCCGAGGGAAAACGAAGCGAGATCTTCACGCGCGGTTCCCTGCGAGCTCACGTCTCTTAGTTATCGCGAGCACTTTTTTCCAAGCGCCGGGCACATAAATTCAGGTGTTGGGCTGCGCTCCTTCCTCGCCGCTCTCCCGAAAGACGACGACCCCTGCGCGACGGGTCACGCGTCATCACTCTTCGTCTCCTCGCTGATTGCCGTGGTCTCTGTACCAGAAGCTGAATCTAGAAACTGGAGTAGCAATTCGCCATCGGAATTCCCGCCTGCGCGGCCTCGTCATTTATCAACCTCTTGTGTCGCGCTTGTACCGCCGTCGGCGGCGGTGGAAATTTCGCTGCGCATGCTAACGATACGACCCGAACAGGATTCCGAGGCAGCGGAGTCGAGGCGCCCAATTCACTGGCAAGGTGAAGATTTAACGGGCCGTTCACGAGTGTCGCAGCCGAGCAAACAAGATTGATTAACCGGGTGTAATGAATTTTTAGGGCAATGAGACACGGCTCTCCGTGTCGCTATCCCATCTTCCGTGTTTTATCGCGGAAATTAATAAGGTCGGCGCAGTGGGTGTTCCAGGCATGGGAACGAGGAACGCAAAGTGTGGCGACAGCGGTTAATCGCGTCCCGGCCGAAAGTATGACGGCGGCGTATAACAATTATGATGATAACCAGCCAACCGCCTGATGTATCGTGGAAACATTGAATAAAACGGCCCACGTACACGGCTCAAAGGTACCGAAGTCTCGCAAGTGGCGTGCCATCGGGGGAATAAAAACTGAAGTGTGACGGGTAATCCAGGTAAAGGCGGTACGAAAAGTTTTCCACAATCTCTGCCTCATCATTGCGCGCACGTCTGTAATATTATGTACATACATGTAACGTCTCTTGATTGCCGTTGCATCGATGCAGCACCTTCCCTTATTGGTCGAAAAGGAGGAAAAGAGAGGAGCAAAAAATCAGGGCGTAATTAAATGTCCGGAGAAACGCGGCCTGGTTTTTCGTCGGCCGCTATAAATCTCCCCGATAATGCTAATAATTTATGACTTTTTCGTGCACACAATGCGACGCACAGCCGCGAACACGCTCGTGCTGCCTTGTCCGAGTTGGCCAGCTAAGACCACGCTGGCCTTATCGGTAAAAAGTGTTACGCGTCGCCCACGGGCCGAGATTCGATCGAGATTCATTAAAATTCCGAGATAGGTGCAAGGGGCATCCTCTTCTTGACGGATCGCAATGAACATTTCGGAGGTACTTACCCTCGTCTTAGGGGGTCGCGATTATACCGCCGTTGCCAAGGAATACTGTGTTCGACGAAAGGAAAGGAGGCGGTTACCCTTTAATTACCTTCCGGGTGGTCAGGCCCAATATTCGAAGCCCGGCATCTGCATCGCCGGTTGGAGGAGTAAAAACGGCGCCTGTGATTCTGTAAGGCGGATGCCTGCTTCAATCTCGTCGTGTAATCTGCCTAAGAATTGCCGAAAGGTACCAATACCCGCGCGAGGCAAAAGGTAACTGATAGGGGTCCGGTGACAGACAAGTACATCCGTCATGTTTCGTTAGCCTGGTACCACGATTATGATGCGAGTTTCATATTTTTAAAGTACACAATTTGTTTCTTATGCTCACCCTGTCAATTCTTTCCTATCATTATTATAGCAAATTAATGGCCATACTGTCTTCCTTAGTTAAACTGTCCTGTCTAGCATTTTTTCATTTTTTGAGATATGTTGAAACATTTGTAGTTCCACACGTCTTTTACCTTTTAAATAAGGTTAGAATCCCCCACGGGCTTCGTAAAGATTTATAATCAGTAGGGTGTTGGTTTCTGGCACGTTTCAGAAATTATTGCCGGAATCAGGACCTTATTAAGTGAAAGATCATGTCCTCTTTATCTTGCCGATGTGTGCACAGAAGTCTATTTTTGCTATTCGCTATTAACGTAAATGTAAACGATTTAGATAAGCATTATATATTGACCGGCTGTTCTTATCGAAGAGTAAATAAATTATTATATTCTGATTTTATTTAACGCAGAGCTGCTTCGCGTCACTTAAAGTGACGAAGAGAACGTCCTCGTTATCGTTGAACATTCCCCCACTAAGACTTCATATTTACAGCGACACTTTAACGCACTCTATCTTATCCGGAAAATGAATAATCGTTGGTTGAAATATCGAGGGAATGCTGTAAACTCTGATCCCCGTTCACCGGCGATATAATCGCCCATTAAAAATTTATTATATGCGGCAATACTTTATTCGATTCTTCGCTCCTCCGCGAAATTATAGTAGTTGCTCACGCGAGTTTATCCCTCGGAGGATAATCATCACCCGAGTAGTTTCGTGTTAAAATATTTCATTTAAATTGGCGTACAAAACGTCGCTTAACAGCTGCCTTTAGCTTATCTTCTACAACCATTCCGCACCTTTCGTTCCTTCTCGTTCTTCTTCTCTGCTCTCGCTATCACAGCAACGAGCCGGACGGAGAGCTCCGGGGTAATTAATAAGTAACGCGTGGATCGATTAGATTCGACTCCGTTTGATAGTTTTGATACCTCATCCATCCTTTTTAACGTTTAGAGGTCCGGGATTTTTTCATTGAAATTGTAAATTTTATTTACTTAAAATTTATGCATATATACCACTAAAATGGCCAGTAAAGTATCCAAATTCTTAGGTGGCCCTCTAATGGTTAAGGGGGGAAGCCACTGTGACGGTCGAAAATAAAGGCTATTTTCAAGACATTCTTTTATAATGAAATGTAACTTTCTACGAAACATCTTTATTACCAACTGAAAATGCATATATTTAACTAATATTTTATGCTCCCAGATTGAAATTTTTTGCGGTAGTATGCCCACAGCATACGATGACGTTAGGCTTTGCAAAAAATAATTACAAAACGGGCGCTCTTGTAACTTTCCAACATTTGCTCCGAATTGAAAAATTCGAACGGTTTCTTAAAGTATATTACAATAGCTTCAGTTAAGCTTACAGATTTAAAAAATATTAATTTTTTAAGAAATGGCGGAGTTAAGAAGAAATCTTGAACAAAAGTATAAAAAATCAACCTGTTTTTTTAATGTTACGATTAAATGAATACATTTGGATTTTTGGACATAAATTTTTCGGGCGATAGACACCAAGTTACCTATGCATGCACTCGATTCTGAACGTTGCGCTACTTATACAAAATCATCTATAACTCCCAGAATTTTTCGAGATTCACTTTGAAATTGTGCAGGTATATATTTGAGACCCCAAATATTATAAAAATTCACAAAAAGAAAAATCGGAAGAAACAAATTTGCACAGTGTATCGCCGCGCATTTTGGCGAAGCGCAGCGACACAGAGAGAACACTTTAATAAACAATTGATTCTCATGCAGCAGCGACAAGGAATTAATTACTATTAATTCCTTCGATTCGCTTCGCTTCGCCAAAATCCGCGACGGCCTTTGTGCGCAACTTATTTCGTCCTCCACCTCTTGGGAAACAAGAGGAAACAAGTGATTCGCTATTATCAAGTCGATAAGATCTGCGCGTAAAACGCCAGTAAAATTCCCACGCTGTCGTATAAAGTCGCGTCCTGTTGGCGGTAAGTGTCTTAGCGACGATCAGCAACGATTTCGCGGAATTCGAAATGCGAAACGACGTTCCGCGTAGTTTGTTCGCGGCTTGGATCCGATTATGATAGCCTTTAATAATCCGCGAACTAGAAACCGGGTCTGGCTGCGTGCTCGAGCGGGCAGCTGGTCGTCCGTGAACGACATCGGTGATCGTGAAAAGCGTCACGACGCAAAGCGACGCCTCTAATAAAACGAGAGTTGTCCCCGTTTTCAGACTTCTTTCTAGCACGGATCGCTACACCGAGCCGGTGTTTCTCTTATTCGCTGCGTTCCTCGAACCAGGCACCAGTTGCACGCCCGTGATCGTTGAGTTTCCTCACCAACGCCTCTCTGTCCTGTCAGGCCTTTCGGATTCTCTATAATGGCACTCTGTTTAACTCGCGACAGAGGTGATCATCTTTCCTGGACCGTCAACTGACGCCCGTACATAGCCGTTCGAACGATTCCAAGTGGTTCGCAGTGTCTGAAGTTATCTGAAGGCTGTTTCATCGCGTTTTCTAAGGGGACGTTTGGTGGCCGCAAGGCGGAGGGCACCTTGCCCGTTAGCTGCAGCCGAAGAAACGGAAGCAAAAATGTGAGAACAGTGGCGTCGTGACTGATAATTCTGCCACGCACGAGACTTATTAATGATCGAAAGCTGGCTGGGAATATGTACTTGCTAACGGGTATCTGATCAATGAACGCTCTACCGCGATTCTAATGTTGCGTGTTCAGCGGTTTGTGACAAGCACGTTGCACAGAATATTTCTGAAAACGGTTCTTGATCGGTTGTCGTTATCTATCACTGACAGAATCGCCTGGGCGAATTGGCGAGGGACAATATCCTAGTAGCTTCGAGATGAATGCCGCCTCGGCGGGGGAGGAGCGAGTGAAGATGGACAGGCAGGATGATCGAAAGACATGTAAGGATGATGTAAGCAATAATTCGCTATTGGCATAAAACACTGGTAGCCAAAAAAGGAAGGAGTGACGAAGGCACTCGTGCTGCCGTTTGCCCCTGTCACGAGTAAGTTTCGGAGCACTTCGATACCCGAAGAGATCGCACGAAAGATTAGTCAACGATTTCCGTGGGCAATTGGCTCACTTGATCCTCGTGTTCGAAACTTCAGTCCCGCGCGGAAAGATCGTTTGAGGCCCGTCATTTGTTGGCGCCATCTAGCAAGGCGAACGACCGAAAGAGAAAGAAGTTCTCCGAGGGATCGCGACGCAGGATCTAAAGAGGGAAGAGGAAGCAGAAGGAAAGGAGACGGAGGAAGATCGTCGTAGCTCCGCTTGCGCTCTCGGGCACAAACTACCCGACCACCAGCCAGCACGGATCCGAAACCCTACCTAGCGCTCACTCTGTTTGCTCGTTTCGTGGGACACGTTGTTCCTCGCGGTGCAGCACCTCCGCGCGACAGCCCCGAATCCTATCGCCACCCTTTCATCTCGCCGAGATAAAACGAGGCATCGGGCACCGAGCACGCGCGACCCAGACATTCATCAACAATCTCTCGAGGACGACGCACCTGTTACTGTTGCTTTTTTTGCTCCATCGTCCGCGGCTCCTCTTGCAACTCTATGCACACCATAGATCATGAACACCGATGAGCCGATTTTCACATCGCCACCAAGCTTATTCACAAACAGTGCTTGATTCGCGAATTCTCGCGTAGTTTCGCCTAGTCGTTTGACGGAACACCTTGACAGTATCCGTTGCTAGAGACCGTTCGGTTGCAAGAGCAGACAGCAAGTGGTTCGACTCGTTGCCGACACGCGGAGTTACGCTGTGCATCGGAAGCTTTCGCAAGCTTGCAAGGAAAAGTGATCCTCGATGAACGGAAGAGAAAATACAGGAGGGAACTGTTGACAGAGCTACAGAGGAGACACTTGTGCGGTCGATAGAACAGAAAATCGCTCGTGGAGGAGCTGGGACTGTTGCGGGGTAGATAGTGGTGAATACTGTGACAGATACCGAAGCAGGGAGGTCGGAAGGGGCGACGAAATGAAGAGGATTCTTTGAACGAAGCGAGTATCTCATGCGCGCTGATGGACATCGCACACGTGCTCCGAACATCATCAATTATCAGCCCACATTAATCGCTGTGACAGATGGGATTCGCCGCACGGCCCGTCGAATCCAGTTGTAATTTAACAGGTGAGTCCTCGTCCATTCAGATTTCATCCCATCTTCTCGAGCATTTGAAAATATCTCCCGAATCTTTCACTTCGAAATCCCAGAAACTGTAATCCTTGAAATTGCGAAATAATTATTAAACGATCTAAGAAATAACTGGTCGTGTCTCTAGCGACTATCACACGTCCCCTCCCAATGAATCGAGAGATCAATTCGCAAAGTTTGCCACGAAAAGTAAAAAGATCCTTCAGTCGCTTCATCATTTGGCTACGTCAAACATCTGCGCGGCGTTAAATCGGCGAAGTCTATTAAAATATAGCTACCTCGCGATACCCGCGGCTCTGTCAATTCAGATTCAAGCGTTAACGCTACCAAAATCGGACGGGCGATTACTCTTCCCTAATTAGCGTGCAACCATTAATCATCGTTCGAGGAGCAGCCGAGCACCGCGCGTGTCTTTGAAACGCCGGCGCCGCGCGGCGGGCCTCGCTGCGTTGATCCTGAATGCAGTAATCACGATCCTTCGTCGAATTTAAATCGCTACAAGCGATTTCGCCAGCATCAATTTGCCCGAGTGTATCAATCCTTCGCGTCCCCTCCACCGGAGAGAATAGAGGAATAACGATACTGCCACCTGTTCATTTTTTTACCTACGAATACCGCACACATTCGATCTCCGCACAGATAACGCGGGGCGAGGGGGAGGCACAGTCGGCCAAACACGATCATTAATTATTGATAAACGTCGTGCAGGCTCGCGCGTAGAGAAGGTGTATAGAAGGAGGAATATTCAGGCGATTATAGATACAGCAATATATCACTAGCATGTAAATCCGTGTTTCCTGACGAGCTCCAAGAAAAGTAAAATTCTATCATTCCAGCTGATAGCCGAAAGGTAAGGTCTGCTATGTGGTAAACAGATTCAATCAGCAGATATGTAACTTGAACCGTCTTTTCGCGCCTGTTGCGTTTACCCGGCCTCCTCGGCGCATGCTTGACATTTAACTAGGCAAAATATCTGCCTCCTAAATTACATTTCGAAGCAGTAAAGAACAGTTTAAGAAACCTCTAATCCCGCACCTAATCGCTACCGTGGCCCTATAAAATTTCGGTCGCCCGGTCCACGGGATGGTTTTACTACTTCTCGCCTAATTACTAAGCGTCTCTACGCTTCTAATGGTCCCGAAACGCGAAGAAGCTGTCGGGGCAGGTTCAACGAACGCGTCGAAAATCGCTCGAGAACACCGTTACTCGTCTCGATCGATCGTAATTGCGATTGCGCGTGGTACGCCTAAATTTTTGTTTTTAATTGGGGGCGCACCGCGTGCGATTCATCGAAGGAAGATCCCCTCGGTGGTTCATCGAACGCGGGGACGACCCACGGAGATAGGATCTCGTTGGCCGCGGCACAGGAACGGCCTTGCAAGGCCACGTAGGAGCCGTCTCGGCACACACACCCACTTTGCGCTGGTAAAATAAGACCAGAGCGAGGCGGTCTGGTGTACTAGAAGCCGCCTGTGGAACTCACCTAGGGAGCGAGCTTCTCCCGCGTTCCTCGCTCGCTAGACGGGCTTCTGTTACGTTCATTCAAGCTGCCACACCTTCGATCCTCCGATTCCCATTATCTCTCCTTTCCCTTCTTCCTGCCCGTTCGCCGCTCAACCGCAATCTCCTCCAGCATCCTGTCTGCCGAAATGTCCAAGAGATTTAAGGCAGGATCGTCCAGAACGATAATTCGTCCTGTGCCCTTCGCCTCTTTACCGTTACGCGACATTTTCGCCGTTTCCTTTCGCATCGACGTTATCAAGCTTCGAAGGATAACGCAGGGTGGCCAAAGAAACGCGGAAGTGACGGCGCTACGAAAATGGATTGTGATGCTCGTGTTTCTGGGCGCGATCAATCAATCAGCCGGCCGAGGAGCTGTCGGTGGCGCGCAATCAGCCGCTATTTACGCCGTCTCGTCGCTTCAAAGAGAGTAATTTTAATTATTACCTGCGGAACAGGTGGCCAGGCGGTAAAACGCGCCGGCGACAACTGGCAGCTTCGAAATCTCGTTAGCATTGCCGCGCACGGCGCTACCGACTTTTATCGTTCCGCGGTTTCGCGTGAATATAGTCAGAGTTTTCTCAGTTTAGCGCTGAGCGCTGATTCTCTAACGGTGCAGATCCACGATGAGACAAAAATATCCTGTCTTAGGTAAAGCTTTAATCTCACGAGACAATTATTTCATTATTTTTTAACTATTTTGTCATCGGGAGACAAGTTTCACGATATATTTTCAAAAATTCTCATCTCTCGTGACTATTTCCTTTATTTCCTAAATAGATATTGCTGTGATTTTTATCTCACAATAGAAAAGTATCACGTGAAATCTCATCGTGGATTCGCACCTTTAGAAGTGCTCAGGAAACTCGACTTTCGTCGCATCCTTCTAAACTCTGACACCGCAAACTCATTTACCTTGCCCACTTGCGTCGCGAGAAAGCACAAAGGTGGATGGTTAATTTAAGTCTTCATTGCATACCATATGCTCAACCAGCAGGGATTAAAATTGATCCTTCGCTAATTTACGACTCGCCGCCACGGAATAATACGATCGTGCATCCGGGTGTAACAGATCCCGTTGACTGTAGAGTGAACGTGAACGCAGCTGCCAGGTGGATACCAGTTATTTACTCGTCTCCTAACCAATTGTGTTGCACATTTCCCTATACAGGCTCTTATGAATATTCCAAGCTCAACTCGGAGCTCTTCGAGATCTCGGCCAGGTGGAATCTAGCCGAGACATTTCTCGCGGACACTGAATTCCCAACTTTCAAGCACCATGATTCAGCAAGCATTTTCGGGTCCTCCGAGATTATCCTGCGAATCCTGCGGCGTGAGCGATTGATTCTGGAAACAACCTAACTGACACCTAACACACCAGGTACCCATTACCGCTGGGAACATGTAATCAAAGCAGCTTCGGCCGTCAATTTCCATTGAGTTCTAATTATAGTCGTTACGAACCCATTAACGATCTCGCAATCGATCGCGCGTGATTCCAAGGCCCGCGTTAGAAACATAGAATTCGATGCTGGATAATCATTTGGTAAATGGATTGTTATATCGATCGTACGAAATCCATCAGCTGGGAGGATTGCTAAGCAGTCACGAGTCAACCGATTCCGATTCATCGAGGCGAGTGGATATCCCTGCGCCATTGCACATGCTGAAACATTCCGAATACCTTCCAGACAGACTTGAAACTTGTAGTCAGAGGCGAGGGGACCCGTTACGAGATTCGACTAGCGCGTCTCGATGAAATTCACAGCGGCCATATGCCGCCGAAAACGGTTCTCTCGTCCACTGTTCGGCAATACTATACCTAATATGATTAACGTGCGCGTCTCGACGCTGTCTCGATCGCTAAGCGGATTTTGCAGACTACGCGTCGATTTACGACCTGTAGTCGTGTCTCGCGGCTAAGGACGTACGAAAATTTTGTTTAACCAGCCTCCCTCATCCACGTGGATCGCACATTATACATACGATTCTGTCTTTCCCACTCTTTGCTACCTTTCATCGCCTCCTCATTATCTACTCATTAAACACATATATTTCTGAGTGCCGTCGAACTTAACGGTCTGTCTCGTCTGCGTTTCCGTTTCCTGTTTTCTCATCTTGCAAACCTACATGTCTCTTTCATACCGCTATCTTGTTCATTTGGCATTCTGAAGACCTCCGCGATTCCAGACTGTCTGGAGCAGTCGGTGGCGAACAGATTCCGAGCTGCCCCTGTCTCGATCCTCGATCCTCGTCACACCTTCGTCGCCCTTTCGCGTGTAATTCGCTCATTTACACCTTGTAGTGCCGTAATAGAACGCGGTGAGATAGCTCTTAATGATAGCCAAGTATGCTGATACTACACCGTGAAATGGTGCGAAGAAGGTAGAGGGGATCCTGTATTCTCTTGTATAAAAGTTTCACGGTATCTTCCTCCATTAATCGAGCCTCGACGTGCCCGAAACCATTCTACTGGAAAGGCAGCAGAAAGTGGAGGATTGTGGTTTGCTTTAATAGAGGAAGCATCGATATTGCTCGTAACTTGTGTATTATGTAAACGAAACATCGCGATATTACGAAACTCCTCTGGTAAATTACATTCCCGCCGAAAACGCTCTGTCCGAAATGCTCGCTCGCCCCGAGCCCGCTCTAAAGTCTGCGCCGAGGCGGACGAGGAAACGCGACAGGAGGAAATTTACCGATCGTAGAATTCACTCTACGTCGGGACTCGGACGATCGCTGTGATACCGAGCACACTTTCACTCGAATAGAGAGCGTTATAATATGCTCGTTAGGAGAACAGCATAATTACCAGCGTGTTCTAATTATAGCGCGTTCGATGACTTAATAGCATCCTTTGAAAGTAAAAGCGCACCGAGGATCTTGTCTTCGCCGCATTCTCATCCTGTTTGGTTGAACGCGCTGCATTTGCAATGCGGTAATGCGTCAAGTTACACTCTTCTAATTCTAAGAATTACTCCTCAAACTTGTTAAACAAACGCTGTTTCTACCAAAGAATTAAGAGAACTAGTATAAGTAACTTGATGAAAGGTTTACTTCCATTTTTCATATCCGCAACCACGATACGATCGTTCTTCCTATTCGATTGATAATTAACGGTAGATACGCGCACATACCTCGTTAGGTTCTTCAATTCCATTGTGATGTTCGGTTGCAGCCGGTCATACAGTTAATAGGGAGCACGCTAAAATGTCCCACGATTTTCTTTCGTCCATCACCAATGATGGGAAAAGGAATCCGTTAGGGGAGTTCAGTGGACCGATCACTATAGCGAACCCTGATGTTTCATTGATATGGTAGTTGGGATTTACGACACGAAACGCGAGCGAGTTACTCTTCCCACCGTTCTCAGCGCTTCCTGAAATTTCGAGGAGATCGAGTGTATCGAAGCCGTAGCTTCGCGAATCCCTCGATCACCTAATGGCAGGAATCCTTTGCTCCCTCGCTTCGAGACACTTAGACGTCGATACAGACAGTAGAAAGGGCAACCTGCTGTAAATTTTAGGTAGCAGACGTCGAATTAATCAAAATTCCTTTATGACACAGAAGATTTGTCATTAATTTGTCCACCGCTCGGCGCGTTTTATGAATGGTCGTCGGGACTAAGAATAGATGACATTCCTCGGCTAGAGCGTACTCGTATGTCACTCAGCCGTCTAGTTAAGCGTATCTCTGATCGTTAGATCTCGATAACGTTCTCGTGTTTGATATACAGGTACCGTCTGCTGATACCCATGCACCGTGGTCACGATTCTACAGGTGTAAACGTTGCCACCTGTAAGCCTCTTCTCTGCTCCACTGAAAGATTACGAGTCTATCACGAAAGACGCTCACTTGGCAAATTCGCCCGTGGATATTTTCCCCAGCGTCGTGATTAATGAAAAGCTTGATGGAAAATACTGATGGACGTCCGTCGGTCGATTAATCACTCGAAGGAGCAGAAAATTGATTTGCTTTTGGATCACGAACTCTGTCGAAGTTAGCTAATCAGCCAACAATATTACCTAACATAATCCAAAGTTCTATCGAGGGGTTGAAGGGTCTAAAGTCTCGTTGCATCCATCATCGTCATCGAGTCAATTTTACCCGCTTATTTTATGCATAAGCACAACAAGAATAGAATACGCTGAACTCGTAACGTTACTTTAAACAGGCGTAACAGGTTGCAGGTGCACTCGCAGACCTCAGAGTCAAGAAAGTTCAAGTGTATGTAATGGAAACTCGTGTTGCGTACGCTTATCGCGATGTTTGATCCTTGTCCTCGTGCCGCATATTAAATGTCACACCTTAATTGACCCCGCTATGTCCAGCTCACTGGAAACTATCTCCGCAGGATTTCGACGGGGAAAAGTTCGTTTTGTTCATTATTCCTCGATAGTAATCAGGAATAAGTAAGACAAAGTATTTCCTAGAGTCTAATCAGAAGCTAATTGTAAATGCCAGTAGCTGCAATCATATTTTAATATTTCCTGTGCTCCGAGTCCTTCAGTGTTCCTTCCCCGAGCGTTCTCGGAGCGAGGAACAACGAGGGTGTCGGAGTTTCCAGGGACGTCTGCTCCACGAAGGGTGTATAATATATTCCGCAAAGTACACATGAACGAGCGTCTTCCGCGTTATGATCCCCCCGGTGCGATAGGCTGCCGGCGTTCTTTTCTTATTACACGCTCGCCAACGCTCTTTTTTCTACGATACATTGCTCTCGTTAGTCAGCGACAGGAACGATTCGAAGCCCGGTCCGATTCACTATCCTTCCTCGGGCGGACCCTTTCGTTTTCTAATCAGCACACGCCTCTGAGTACCTTCGCCGCGATAACAGACTTTCTAGACTGGACAGAACGCGAAGGACGTAAATGGAATTTTCCGTCGAGGAATCGAGGTGTTCCCTGCTGATTTCTCAATGTTTCTGATTGCGAGATACACGTCCTATGTAACCCCCCGATCCTCTGTCGAGCATTCCTTAACGCAGATGGAATTCCGCGGCGCGTGGAATCGATTCGCGCGATATCCTCCGCGGCATCCGTCAGCCTCGCGTTATTTCCCCGAGAAAATGTTCCTTCCGTTCGCACGGGCGTAAGCGGATCCTTAGACCGGGTCGTGGAAGGAAGAATCGCGGGTTAGAACTCGGCCGTCACGGCGCTATGATCAATACGAATGCTTCCATCCGTGATCCTGCTAGGCGGAGCTAAGTTCCCCGAGTTGTTCCACAAGTATGCGCCAGGAACGCGTTCGCGTACGAACCAGTCGCGTAATTGCAGCATAACCCTGTGCTCCACGGTTTGTTGTTATTTATTGAGCAACAACTCTCGCGGGCTCATTAACGCGAACGCCAAGGGAACGGGCCCCTCGGTTAATTGGCGTGGTCAGATGAATTCCGGCGGGAAAATCGAATCTTACAGGGTGGATTTTATTACCCGCCAGCTCCACTCGCCCTATCAGATCTTATATAGTTATTCCGATATAGCTGCGCTTCAATCGCGGTCCCGTTTCGGGGCATTCGATTTTAATCTGCCGCGGCGACGCCGAGGCTTTTTTTCAGGCTTAAGCCTCGGCTATTATCGTTACTCATTCTTTTATGCTCGGTCTCGTTTTTGCTCCAGGGATCCCTAAGAAGCCTCCGATAAGGCTACATATGTATCGCAGCAGGTGGCCGTTTGGTGGAAGGGGTATCAATTCTCATCTGAATAGAGAATCGATAGACTTCTCCTTTTCATCTTCCTACGGTTTTTACAAGCAGAACTCACAATTAGCCTCGTGCCTCCATCTTTCATTTGGCATATTTCCTCCATGCCCCTCGGCGTGTCTAAGGACCATTCTACCCGCGGGCAGATAGAAATCGGTTTGGATTCTCTTATGGTATCAAAAGTGAGACGAAATGAAAGGGAAATGGAAGGGGTGGGTCGAGCAGAGTGTGTTAAATATTCTTTGAATAAAATGATATCAGCAGTGCTAGTTCGGGAGGATAGCAGAGTCTTAATTGTGACGTTAATAAGCCGGGCTAATCGCGCTCGCGGTAGATGCAACGTACATGCGAAAGGAAATGCCATGGTCCATGTAGACAGAATATAAATAAAATTAATGGACCATTATTACGACAAGGAGGCGAGTCTTGCCACGCCTCGACGACTTTCATAGACGGAGGTGATCCTGAAAGCATGCTCTGACTACCTGAACAGCTACTGCTGGAAGGTGTTGTTCGATACAAATTAATAACCGGCCAATCTTCGCGTTGGCCGTCTTCTTTTTGCGCGGGTCTATTTGTTTATGCTAGTTCCTTGATACAAGTCGCACTCCCAGAAATATCTTGGCCCAGACGATAAACAATATTCCCCTAGCCATCCGCAGCTCCAGCAATAATGATGGTGTCAACTAAATCATCATACACCGTGTACCTACCGTAATTGAAAACGAACAGATGTTGAAATTGTCGCTTCTCGGATAGTCACTCGCCTGAAGCAGACGAGAAGAGGGGTATCCGTTGGATGGAAAGGTTAGAAGATCACAGACGGCCATGCAATCTATATGCCTGCTCACGTACGCGCGGAAATATCATCGATAATTAATGTATTTATTATTTCGCTCATTATCGCTGAAACTATTTTTCCGAGCACACTCTGCCGTGAGAAATATCTGTCTACCAGGGCTTTCAGACTCCTCGGATAACGTTTGTTTTCCGCCGCGTAATAAGGAGAAAGAAAGAACGAAAGCCGAGTGGCTTTCTTGTCTCTCACTTTCCGTGCCGGAGGCAGGGGCAGCCACGGAAAGTCATGAAATATTAAAAGCACCATTTACAGGAAGCGTACTTCCTCCTCGCCGTGAATGTAACTATACTACCGGGATAGGGGGGGTATTAATTGCTCGAGCTTCTATGTAGAGACATCCTTATCTGTACAACGTTCAGCCGTAATAGTACTAATCGCTCGAACCATTCTCATCTTTCCGCGTAGAATCGCTTAAGTACATACGTGCTAGCTGAATCGCGAAGGAATTTCATTGTTCTCGGAGCAGTGACTGTGTTGAATTTTTTTCTTCGAGACCCTCGCGCACGCCCGATAGAAGCCGCGGCTCCGATAAAATTAATTCCAAGCGCTGTCGGTGTTGGCGCGGTACAAATTTGGCCGTCGATATCTTCCTGCGCATCGACGTCCCGGTGGAAGAGCAACCACGCCGGGAGAGGATGGAAACAGTGTCTCCCTTCGATTCGAATCGTCTCAATGATCTTTTTGCTCGGATAAAAGACGAGGAACCGACAGGAAGGCACACGCTGCCTCTCGCACATAACTCGGTTCGGGCTGGTTTTTTTACTTTCGCGGAATGCGATGCACCACGCTACTGTTGCGCCAAGTATCGCGATCCGCCGAACTGCACCTGCCTGCAGGGAATCGCAATGGTGTCGGGAGGAAAAAAGCGTGCTGCTTTACGATACACGGCCCCGAGGGGATCCATTGTCATTGGGGAATTAATTTCCTCTCATCCGTCGATGAAGCTTAATTACCGAACGTTATCACCGTTACCAAGATCCTTACAGTTTCAAGCAAAAATTCATTTTTTTTCTGACGATACAGAGCTTGTAACCGGCTGACGTTCCTCGCAATCGCCTGTGCGATTCCCATTAAATCCAAGGCACCAACCCCGGCGAACCCTGAATCGCCAATTTTCGGACATTTGCAGCCCGCTAAACGACCTCCTCTCGTTTATCCGCTAAAATTTCCGCCACGGCTCGAAGCAGCGTTTACCATTTAATAGGTGACCCAGATACATACCGCTTTTTTAAAACAGTTCGACGACCATGCGGTGGGTCCTGATCTACCAGGAGACGGGAATGATTTTAAATCGCGCGATTACAACGCACGGTTTCGTAATTAAATCTCGTAAAAGCGTCTGGAGTTTGTTTCGTGGGTTCGTTACATCGCAAGAGGAAGTGTTTGTTGAAATTTCGTTAATAGCAGGCCCTCGAGCGTGCAAATACCGCTGTTTTCGTAAATCTCTTTTAACGATTACTATCTGCCGCGAATATCGATTCCACGTCGTAGAATTTTCGCTCGTGCGCGATTAAATCGGGATCGGAGGAGCAGGCTTCCCCCGGACGAACTCTCCGGCTGATTCTCGCTGAATAATGCATGTAGCGTCTCTAACATCAGACGTTAAATTACCTCATAACATTATCGCGGATACCTGATCTGTCCAGCGACAGAACGTTGAAATGTCGCGGGCGCAAATAAGGGCACTAACCGGAGTACAAATTTGCGAGGAAATTGCCGGGGCGTTCCTCAGCCGGGGCAATCATTTCGTAACGGAAATAAAATACAGGGGCGACAAGGAAATGTATTAACGTGCCTGGCAGGAACAGCATTCGTATCGAGAGTTTAACGCGAAATAATCGAAGAAGAGAATTGAGAAGACGTTTGCGATCGACAGATCGGTAATAGGAGGTTGCCAGAAAATCGAGCACGCCCGTTGCGCAAGAAAAGCTCGATAATGATGAGCTCGGACGCAACGTGGCTTCTTACGATGCTAAATAACCGGTCCACCGTGGTCCTCCAGCGGATGCACGCGGCCCCCGGACGCCGAAAGTCATTAAAAAGCCGTCGCTGGCAATTAAAAATGCCGTGGAAATGGCGAGCCTCGAGCGTGGCTGGCTCATGGGAGCATAAAAAACGAGAGTCACCTTCGAGATTTAGTCGTTACACGGCCGAGGAGTAGCGGGCGTGTCTTTGTCGCGATAAGGTGATTCGATCGTTGGCGTTGGTCGGAATTAAAGCGTCAAGAGCTAGCCGTAGGATTGCCTCGCAATAAAATTACGGCCGGCGGCTCTGTTAACGACCCCGCGCGCATTTAAGGGCTTGAATTTACGATTCCTGCCAGCCACGGGCCCATTAATTGCCGACAAAGGAATCGCTGGCCCGTTCGTCTTCGCCTCGCGTTTCGTCGCTCCTCGATCGCGAATACAAGATACTCTCCCTATCGCTGCTGCGCCAAAATTTCCTTAGAATCTCTCACTTCCCGCGCAAATACATCTCAGCAATGTCAACCACCTTTAAACACTCCACCGAGTGTACTCCAATTCGCGCTGCCGTGAAAGACGACGCCCTGCTGCATGAATCGCGGCGCCGTCCACGAAAACATGACAGGCCCATCAGCCGCGAGTAATCACTCATTCGGTTACTTTCGTTGCCACCCGAACAACCCGTGGCTTTCTCTTTGCAGTGACAACGGCGACCTCTCTGATTCGAGGCGGTTCTTTTATGTACAACCGCGACTCAGATTGTCAGAGAAATGTTAACGCTCCACCTCGGAGCTGGGATTCCGCTCCGCTGCTGGAACGATCCCGTAGCTCTTTTTATCTTGACTCGCATGTCGCGCACCCCACGCGATGCGACGCTACCAATTTACGGATGTGGATCGCCGCCGTGTTGCCGCACCCTGGCAAGTCAGCCAACCGCTGAATTATTGGTCACCCGGCAGACAAAAGACGTTTCCACCGCCCGCTGGAACATTTGTACGGTCGCTGATACCGCGATTAAAGGTGATAAGGAGCGAAGGAACATTGGTACCGTTATATCCGAACCCCGGGCTGTTTGGCTTCAAATTATCGGGGACAATACGCCGGTCGGCCATGCAGTCAGAATCTCCTGCTAATTACACTTGAATGATCGTTCCGCGAATTTTAATAATCGCTGTGCAAGACCAGGAGGCTTAACGACCTGCGCAAACGACACGAGCCCTGTCCACGGTTGAATTCGACCGTGCCGCGTCTTAATCGCAAATAAATTACACCCGAGAAATTCATTCCTGCCCTGGGTTTCGGCACACGCGATAGAAACGCTAGCTTCTGCCCGAGGACGACCGCGGAATCCTCGCGAAAAGAAGCGAACGACAAGAATTATAGGCACGATCCGCGATTTCCTTGCGCTACTTTCACGCGGCCACCTGCATCGGATGCATTACAGAAAAGTTCCGTAGCCGGTCAGAAATTATCCGAGACTTTTCCTCGATCCTTCGCTCGCGCCTCTGGAGAACTCCAATATCCACTTGGAGATAAGTTCCTATTCAAATTACGCGCTAAGAAATCGCATGGAATATCTAGATGTAGATATTGCCAGAGGAAAAACGAGGAATCGGGCAATCTCTAATTCGATTTAAACAAAGTCACTCGCTGCGCACTTTCTATAGAATTCCCCCCTGCCGCCTTGAAGTTGCTTACATCGACTAGTATGGAAATTCGCCGTACGGTGCATAGTGGCTCGTCGAGACGGTGCATCGCGGATGCAGCTTGCGTAATGACACCGTGCAACCGCGAATACGCGTTAACCCTGGCCTCGAGACGCCTAGGTCGTTTGATCGCGTGATTACCCATCCCTCGGATCGAAGATCCAGGAAGGATAGCTGGAGAATCGCGGCACGGTCGGAAGAAATCAACTGGGACGAAAGCGACCCGTTGCTCGTGCGTGTTACCGCGAAGGGAAACAGGTGTGTAACACCACCGTTTTTTCACCGGCGCTTGGGCGAATCGGGCCTCGTTGCTTCTTTTTATCCGGTCGCGTCGGCCAGTGGTCCGTTACATTACGGATAATTGATCTGTCGGCTATTGAATTATTTTTCGAAGGGACGCTTGCTCTCGTTAGCGCGTGATTTCGTCTGGAACAAGCTGTCCGCTTTTTTTTTATTGAAAAGAGAATGAGAGATCGTGAATTTGCAGCGCGACAGCTCGATGGTATCGATGAAAAGTGGGTGGGTTACATTTTCGCGATCAGTGAGTTATTTGTTTACCAGCGCTCGTTGCGTGCGTGGGGAAATTTATGAGGGAAAATGTACGGTATTTATGGAGTCGGTGGGGCAGAAGTTTATGCCTACTTTCGTCATTTTACCTACGACCGTGACTTTCACGATTTATCGTTTGCCGCTAGTGGTATAACTCCGTATTAGTCGGGCAGAATAGAAAGCGATTCAATCGCATTAACGGTGCACCGAGTGAAAAAGTTCGGGCACTTTGTTTATAAATATTTTATTTCTACAAGTATTTTAAGAGACTAATCAGGGGAATATGGCCGTTCCAAGGATTGCAGGAAGTGAATTTCGGGCGAAAATTTCTTAAATGAGAAGTGCCGTACGTGGCCTTCTCTTGCCACAATTCCAATTTCTTGTTTCGCAAGTGTTCACGCAATCGTTGAAACACCCCACTTATGCTCTTATTGTGATCCGTCGATTTTTTGCACGAGGGCATCGATATCCTGCTTTATTATTTCGGTAGTTGAGGTTGGAGGCCTTGGGTCGTCTTCAATCGGTGTTCGACCATTTGTAAACCTGTTATAGCGCTCGTAAACTTTTGAACGATTTATAGCAGCATCTTCAAAGGCCGCCCGAATCATTTGCAACGTTTCCGAGCCACTTTTTCCGAGTACATAACAAAATTTACTACGGGTTACCTGCTCTTTAAAAGCAGTACATTACTGAACACCGCTGAAGATGCAAAACACGTTTTCATAAAGAAGTAAATTATTTAATTAAAAAAAAACCGACTGCGAGTATGTTTTACAATAATAATTATTTTTAAAAAACATGATTATTTGTCTCGCTTCGCCGTTCACGTGCGTACATTTTATGTAGTTGTACGCGTGGGTCGAGCTCAATTTTAATTCTATATAGCCTATATCTAATGCTCTAGCACCCATACAGCACACTTCGTTGCAGATGTAATGCAGGAACGTTGCTGCAATATTGCGTTGTTGCAGGTTGCATCGCAATATTGTAGGAACGTTCCTGCAATATTGCCGTGCATTATTGCAGTGCCAATGATCTTACAATATTGCATCAATATTGCAAGAACGTTGCCGTGCAATGTTCCACTGGCAACGATCCTACAATATTTCGGCAATAGGGTAGATGTCCCTATTACTGTCATTGTCCCTATTACTGCCACTTCATTTATGTTGCTTAATAAAAATGTAACGTATAAAGAATAATGCACAACAATAATATTATTATTAATTTGGGACTGTTCTGATTATTATTAATATTATTGTTCTACACTATTCTTTATACGTTACATTTTTACAAATTAAAATAAATAAACTGGCAGTAATAGGGACACTGACAGTAATAGGGACATCTACCCTACTGCGCGCAAATCGATATGCAATGTTTCAGTGGCAACAATCCAGCAAAATTGCCTACATATTGCCGTGCAATACTGTAGTGGAAATATTGTAGAAACAGTACAGCAATATTCTGAAGCAACTATGACTTTGATGAGATTTGAAATATGATGTCGAGTAGATTCTACAGCATGTTTCATTTAACTGGATATGCTAGAATTTCTCGTTGGCCGTTTTTATTGCCGTTTCGTTGCAGAATCATTGCCGGGACGTTACAGGACTACGTGTTTGCAATGCTGCCGCAACATTGCAAAAATACACACCTGCAATATTGCGAAGGCGGACATAGGACTGAATCTGCAACGTCTCTGCAATGTTATGGTGCAAAATTGTAATCTTGCAGAGACGTTGCTGCAATGTTCTGGTGCTGTGTGGGCAGGGAACATAGAGGAATTCTGATGGATACAAACATGACAGTCAAACACATTACCCTCCTTTACGGATAACTCGAATGAATAAAAAGCATGGCTGCCGTAGCTACTTAGATGGGGTTGCAGAATAAACAATAGAGAATCGTCTCCCTTATTATCATGTCCCCGACTTTTTCACCATCCCTTCTGCACGTCTGAGACATGATTGTACACATGTTTAATCTTAATGCTCTAACGAAGCTGTCCTCTCGAAATAATGTGAACGAGCCGCTGCATTTAATAAGAAGGAAATAAAACCACCACAAGCTTTTTAAAGTATCAGCTCACTTATGACCCATCAAATGTTTCACCATCCGCATTGCTTAAGTGAAAAAGCTGCCGATAACGTGCGAGACCGCGGACGGCACTCTAATGTTACAGGAAGATCCACCGATATTGCTGCCCCTGCGAGGCAGCCTCGTACACGCCGCTGCCCGCGAAACTTTAATGTAACAGTCATTAAATCACTCGGGCGATGGTCGTAAAAAATGCAACAGTACCGCAGTCACTTGCCGGCACCGTCGAACCGGATTTAAAGGAACTGCTACATCTACGATTGGACCAGGATCGTCGATCTTGTTTCACAGAGGGTGCGAAATTAAACGAGTCGCGAACTAATGCATCAGTCACCGTTCCTACAGCAGAGTAAGCGACGGTCTTTCCTTTTAAACTGTTGGAAAGGGAATGACGAAATCCTTGCTGGCCACGTATACGAAAGGAAATGTTTATGGCCCCGATAATCTTCGGCAGATCTCTGTAATGAACGCTCGCTGAGGTTCCGCGGGTTGCGGCGGACGTTTCTTAAATACCGATCGGTCGATCGACGGAACGGAATCGTACAAAACACAGGTGACAGTTCATAAATCGAACGGGCCTCGTAAAAGTCGCCGCGATACGTCTCAATTATTGACGCCGCCGATACGATCGTTCACGCGTCGTAACGATGGAATTCGGCGAAAAAAGTGAAATCGAAGGAACGAATCGTATCGCGCGAAGAGACTCGGCTCGTCTGCCACCTGTCACCGTGACGCAAGTGGAAATACACTTACTGTTTAGAAGAGAAGGGAACGGTGTTTACGATCGAGCAGCCGAAACCAGGAAGCACGGGGCAGAAAAGTTATGGCCGGCAGAAGGTTTTTATCGAAATTCAGAATGTAGGCAGCAGCCGTTATTCCGTTGATAACGTCTTCGTCGATTCCCGAAAATTGTCAAGCCCGCAGGAATCTCGTTATTCCGCCGACGCCTTCGCATCTCCCAGCAGGCAGAACTCGAACGTTTCATTTTATATTTACCTGCTTTAAAAACAGACGTCAAAGTGGTATTAAATTCTCCCCAAAACGACCTGCACGAGTGTCGGAGACAACGAGCTTCCCAATAAAGATTATACGAGGCGCTATCAAACGTGTAAGTATCTCGAACGCAGTCTCTGGTTCCTCGTTCTTTTCGCATTCTTTTCCCCTTGGCCAGAGAAGTATAACGGTTGTCGCCAAAGCAAACACGGAATTCTCAAAATACCTCGCCGCATAATCGATGAAAAAGAATGCGAGTCCGCTTGTCAGCGCGTGCAGAAATCTTTATTATCGCGTACTGAGTTATCATTCTCTCTCGATCCTAAAAGGAAAGCGGAAATACACTCTGTCCCTTAAAAAAAATCCATACAAATAGTCTCTTTCACGAGGAACCTATAGTTCCATAGAGAACATTTCGAGAAAGTAGAACAGAGACCCCGAAGCACCTCGGATCTTCCAGTCTGGCGGCGAGGAGTCCAATAAAGCCTGTCAACAGTTCGTGAATTTCACGCCTGATCCATAAATTAGACTTCTCCGCCGTCACGAGCGGTCGCGACATCTAATGAAGAAGTCCCGGGGCCGTACAATTAAACTAGGATATTTACGCCTCTGTTCGTTCGCGATTGAAAAGGATTGCCAGCGGGCTTCTGCCATCCTTCTCGTCCATCCCATGCGCGCGGCAAAAAGCCGTGATGCCGCGGAATCTTCGCGTTCCGACATCGTTCAATTAAGCTAACTAAGCGGGCAGATTTAGCCGGCAACACTAGTCGCCTATTGTTTTTCTCGATTACGCCAGTTTCTTTGCCCTAGGCCGAGCAGCAGAGAATTGTCCCCTTAAGTGGATTTCTGGGATCGCGCGCGCGCGAACACAGCACGTGCTAGGCTCATTTGCTACAACTGCCTCATTAACAACCTCGCTCCTCGTTGGACGTTCCCTGGAAATTTCGATGCGCGGACAGAGCCTCTTCCGCCGTAGTAATAATGATATTCTGGCCGCGAGGGATTCGTGTATTAATTACGGAGATTAATTAAAACGCGACCGGCCAAGAATGTTCTTTTGACGTTCGCATGATTCATCGGCCACTTTCGCGAGGCATAAGTCATCCGCGGTAGGCCAGGCCTTTGCTTCTTCGCGCGGTTTCATTCTTCTCCGCTGGTATTCGTGGAAAGGGGCATTCGAAATACTTAGAATCGCCCGTTCTTCAACACCTCTCCGCGTTCCTCGTTCTAAACCTTTACACAGGCGACCGAAATATTTGGATTCGTTAAGTTACAGCCGGATAACTCTTTAGTAAGCGAGTAGATAAGAGAGCGGAGTTTTAAATGACGACCTGGCTCCCTTGGAAATAGGTGATCATCAGGCTGGAGCTACGAAACGATAAGGCTCTAATGGACTCGATCGATCCACTCTTAATAATTTCACAGTCCCGTTTCACGAATGTCACGCAAAGTGGCCACTTCCCAAGTATGTACATGCTCGTACATTGCGGGCCACTTTTAGTGTCGCGACCACCTCCGCTAAATTTAAACAAAAATGTGCGCGATACTTGCGATCGGGAACGGCGCCGTTCGGATTCCTGGGAAGCGCGTTTCTCCGGCGTGAACCAAATAAGTACATACTCGGAAGGGGCTCGGTGAGTTGTCGCATAAGAAACTTTCGGCATTCCGGCGATCTAGATCTAATCTTCCAAATGACGGTGATTTCGGGCGCTCTCTGCTGTCGCACGGATAACAAATCATCGGTAATTAAATAACCTCTCGCACTCCATCTTTCGCCGGTGTTCAAAGGGAGAAATGGACCGCCCCACGGATCTCGAGCGGACGGAACGGTGCTCACGCGGCGAAACGATAAATTTCTCGCCCGTGAAAAGCGCTGGAAGGGACTGCTGGTCGCTCCACGATCATTTCTGAGAGATAAAATGGCTAGACTCCGAATTCCCGAGACAGCAGACGATTCGTGAGATAACGTAATTAAGGCAATAGTTGAATCCCTCGGGATGGCTCCGATGACTCGAACACGGTCACTCCATTTCCAGGACAATTAGGTACTATTTTTTACCTGGAGGCTCGATTTCGACCGTGACAGGCGATACTTTCGAGCAACTAATTATCGTTCGCGACACGAGCTTCGACTTTCTTCGATGAACCGAACATAGGCTTGGAGGACTGTTGCATCGGCGCAGCGGCGCCCGATGGAATTAATTCTCAGATTTATCTTAATTATAGAGGTATTCTGTGATCAGCACGGGATGAAATTACAGAGGTATTAAATATATCTGAAATCAGGGGTTTAATAGGCATGAAGCGGCGTAATTAAACGGAAAGTAATACCATTACTTCGTAACTCAGTAGATACTACTTTGTACCGCCACGAAGATCACTTCGTAATTATGCAAGATACGCTGGCGAGGCGTAGAGGTATGAAAACTGGTTCCCCGTGTTATAGTGTTGCGTTAGCTCGAAGGCAATCGGGGAAGTTTATGAACGAAGCAATTACCACCGCACCGTGTAAACACTATCTCCGCTTATTAGCAAAAATCTTATTAATCCTCCCCGGCTCTCAATAAAGCTCCTTAAACCGAACGCTTTAAACAAACACGAGGTAACTGTCGAGCCCGCGATTGGATGGAGTTTCTTTTGCTAAATGCGAACGAAGGAAATTAGCGGAGAAAATAGTTGAGATTGAGCTTGCAGGAAATTGAAGAAGCGAGAAGGACCATATTTTAGAGAAAACGAGCCTGTCGTCCGCAACACGCGATTGCAACTGTTTTCCACTGGAAATTTTCATCTTTTACACGACGTGATCGACACTCGTGCCGTTTGAAAAAAAGGTTCAATCACGTCGTTGCGATGTCCGCGGAGATTTCTCGTGGACGAGCCGGCGCGGCGATTCTCTCCTCGCTCAGTGTCGTTCACCGCCCTTTTGATGAATACAGATAGCGGAAACCGCAGGAACATCGAATCCCGCCGTTATTCGCGATCCTCCTGCATCCGCGTTGCACAAAAGCTGCTCAGTCAAAGTCGATACCTTCGCAGAGAAAGCGGACGAGCGGCGGGAAAAGGGGAGAAGGGAAGAGGAGGAAAGCGTCGGAGGGAAGGAAAGGCAAACGCGTCGAAGGGAAAAACGAACGGGCCGAGTAGACGGACTTTATCGTCGACGCACGGGAACACGTTTCGTCTTCCGTACGTGCCTGTCAGCATGCAAACAAATGCATAGTCGGCCTGCGTGCCGCGCAGTGTCCATATTCTTCCGTTCTTTCACCCCCGACGTTCGTTTATCCTAATGTTCCCCCGTCTTTGGATCGATTGTCGCCGCGGCTGGGGTTCACTGACACCTGGAAAGGATCAAGCACCACTAGCGATGCACTTTAATCAATTTTTAGGGTCTAATAGACAATGACAGTCAATGACTGTCAATTAGAGAGTGAAAAGTGCCGGAGGTTCCGAGGCAAGAACCACCCACGTACTCGAATCGAGGGCGGCTAATCCTTTCTAACCTACTTTCTAACGATGCCTGGAACCGTACGTTCGTGAAGGAGGCAGAGAGAAACCCAGGGAGAAGATAACGAAGCGGAGGGTAGATAGCAGGAGGCAGGCATGCACGTAGGCGAGCAGAACTGGCAAAGGTGATAAATCTGAGCCTACGATTTTTTTCCGAACGCTTCGGAATCGCATAGCTTACCGCTACGGGGATGCGCTTAACAGGGGCGGTCTGCCGAGACAAAGAGCTCGCGGAAGTTATCGCGAGGAATTATAAATCTCTTATGCAGGCGCGCTTGCGATTTCCGCGGGTGTGAATGGGCGCGAGGTCCTTCGCCGTGGGTGGAATCCAACGCCGGGGAATAATTTATGGTCGTGCGACGGAAGGTATTGTTTGCAGGGGAGGACCTCCGTGTTTTTTTCACGCTCGCGTCGAGGGCAGCGCGGTAAAAATTATGCGGATTATTTACACGTGATCGCTGGAATAATAGACAGTGTAATGCCACGCTATTGACTGTTTGTTCGATTAGGCTCAATTTTTGCGTAGGTGTTAGTTAGCACGTTTGGAACAAAAGCAACCTTGTGGAAAATCTAAATTTTATAGGGGAGACCGGGACAAGTTGATACGTTTTTCAGTTTTTTTCATTTTTGGTTGAATTAATTACTTAATAACAAATATGCTAAAATATACTTTACTCCTTCCTGTTTAATATATTGTAAATGAAATGTTGAGAAAATACATACAAAATGAATGAGAAAATGTTATTTCGATGAAGGTAAAATGTATCGAGTTACACCACTGAGGGGCAAGTTGATACGGTATTCTGTTTTCAATCATTTTCATTTTTTATTTGAATTCATTATTTAATAATAAATATGACAAAATATACTTTGGTCCTTCCTCTTTGATATATAATAAGCGAAAACTTGAGAAAATACATGCAAAATGAATGAAAAAAATGTCACTTGGACGATCAATTTGAATGTATCAAAACTATTTACTTTTTCTCTATAGAAACGAAGACAGTTAAAAATGGATTGCTAAAGTCAAGGTCTGTATCAACCTGCCTCTGTATCAACTTGCCCCAGTCTCCCCTACTTGAAAAAATGGACCACCCTAATAGCCACGCGTGTACTTCCTGGGCCGTGCTCCCTACGAAATGAAGTGATTTCGACTTTTTTCGGAAACATCATTGCATGGAATTCAGGCCGCGTGCAATGTATGCCAATCACGATAAGCGCAAGGCCGTTAAAAAAACGTCATTTCGTGGCAAATAACTTCATCCGACTCGCCAATTGAATCATATCACGTTCCTCGTGGAACTTTGTACCGCAACCACGCTGCGGAATCGGCATATCTCGTTTTCATCAAGGAAACGTCCTCGCTACGCACCGCCGTGCACGATCAGTTGTTTAACTAATAAAAGTTAATCTTCCACCAAGGCAGGCGAATGGTACTTTTTGGCAGACAAGTTAGCGATATGAAAGGAAAGTCAAACGTACTTAAATCCCCAGCCCAGTGGCTTACTCGGGATTTAATCTCTGGGAGAGCCAAGTTAAATATTTTTAAAACAAATTTATTTAATGCCATTTCGTTTAATGCAAATACAGTAAAATTCATTAGGTGATTATAAAAATTTATTTAAAGAATAACATACAGATTTCTTTTCTTCTCTTTTCACTTTCTTTTCTTTTCTCTTCTTTTCTTCTCTTTTCTTTTTTTTCTATTCTATTCTTTCCTTTTCTTTTCTTTTTTCTTGGGGTGCGCCACTGCTCCTTTCCTCTTTCTCTTTCCCTTCGCATTTCACCCCAGACCCCAACAAGTGTCCTTTAACTCAGAATTAAGCATCTACAGCATTAAAATAAAACTCCCAGCTATTCGCAAAGCACTGCAGTAATCTAACGGGAGGAGTTAATTTTGTTTACGGGAAGAAGGAATCCCACGGGGTCGATACGAGCTGCTAATGCACCCTTCTGCAAGAGCCTGCGTTTCTGTGATCCCATGGTGCTCGAACTAAACGTGCTCGTGTAACGCAAGACGCGGTTAGCTGCATTAAGTGCAACCGTGCACTTGGACTACCGTGCTGCAGCTACCGCGGAGCATGTGATCCAGGTCCAGCTGCTCCTTCTTCATCGAATAGTAATAGCCGCGACGAGCCACGTACACGCTTGCTGCGTGTGTGTTCCCGCTGCGCGCTGATGATACCGCAGAATCTTTATGGGCGACGATCAAACATGGACGACGAGGCAAGAGCTGCCCGTTCAACCGGGATAATGGTCAGGGCAGACGATTCCTAATACTTGAGGCGCAATCGCGATTCACCCGCGGCACTCGACATTTCTGCACGCCAGCAACAGTCACCCATCGAACGAGCGCTGCTTTAGTCCATCGAAATCGAAGCAGCGAGGTCCTCGACGATGTGACGCATCGCCAATCTTTGTCACCAAAAACGTCACATTATCTACGGCAGTTTACGAGCAGCGCAATAATTATGATAAAAATTCCAGGAGGTTCGATCACCCGAAGAAAGGCGCGTAACTGTTCCGTGTTCGCGGCGGGATGTCGGACATTCATTAAAAAATCTCCACTCGCATTGGCTACAGCTGTTACCTTCGAATACTGCGTGTCCCACCTCCAAAGCTTTCACACCAAAATGTCCACAGAGTTAATATTTGGTTGTTCCGCAACCCCTTTGGTGCCCCTGCTCTGTCATCATCCACGTTTCAACGCAACCCTCCTTTTCAATTTTCCTGATCGCTTTATATAAACGCCACTTAACGTTATTTGTCATGGTCCCACGTAGCTCTTGCTCGCCTATTATGTCGAAAACTTGTCGGCCTATTTACATTAATTACCTCTGCTCGTTGTAATTACACGGTCCACGGTGATCACGTACGTACAGTTTCCGCGTACGAATTAATTCGGCGAACAAGCGGCAAAGCTATCCAGCCCTTGGAGCGGATATCAAAGGAACTCGATCAGAATTAATAACCGATAATCACAGGACATCCTCATCGGTGATGCTCGTTTGAAGCCGCTCGGCCGGGCGTCTCGATGAAGACTCGAGACTTCTTTAATCTCAATAATTACACGTCTCCCCTCCGTGATAAATTGGCCCCTGTTTCTGCGCCACTTTGGGTAATCCACGTACCGAGTATCACGTCCACGCGGCTTGTCATTATCCGATCTTTAAGGCCCACTAGCGTGACAGCCGGAGCCGTTGAAGGATTTAGAAGCTCGTGGAAACGACCACCAAAGGTTCTCGTAAGTGGGGGTTCGAATGTCACCCCTGTCCTCGCGCCTCTTCACCTTTCCTGTCAGATTTGCTTAACGGATGACGCATCGCGAGAGCGTTTATCTCGAGAACAGGATTTCTTTCGTGCAACGAAAAAGTCGAAGCCGTTCGTGGTCAGCTGCAGTTGGGTTCGGTTTCTGGTTACCGTGCTCGTGACTTTTTCTCCAAAAAGCGGGCGCGTTAGCGGTTTTAGGGGCCCATAGGAGCGGGCGCGTGTAACGCTGCCAGATGAAATTAATACTTTACGATTACGAGCCATGTTCCCGTCACTCGAGCGACCGCTTACAACTGCTGTGTCTTCCGCGAGCCTCCGAAGATGAAAGGCGATCCAATTACGCGAAGGAATCCGTGTAATAATTATACATTAGTTATCAACCACAAAACCACATAGCAAATTCAGCCAGCGTTCGTGAAACCGCGAACATGTGCGTCCAGAGCGATTTAACATCGATCCTTTTACGGTCACATTTTGTGGCTACCAGGAATTTATTGGCGACCATAGAATCCAAGCCATGCTTTCCGCTGACAGCTCTTTTCTCACCTCAGGTGAGAATTACCTGCGACATGTGCTCAATTAAGTAGAAAAAAAAATGAGACCGCTAAAGACTGTTCCTAAATGTGTTACTTCCGTGTACATTAAGGCCAAAGCACGATTTCGCAGCCATAAAATTAACAATGATACCTTTATAGCGCTCCAACAGCAGCTTCTCGGTATTTTAGAACAAGAAACCGAAAGATCTCGTTTTCGCGGGTTTCGTAGATTGGCCAATCACTGCACACACGCGCGTTGCCACGCGAGAAGTGATTCGCTTGGATGATTCTTGCAACGTGGCGCCGACTAAAGAAATATTACACGATTCGGACTCTGTCGTTGCTGCGGATGGAGGTATTCAAGGATCGTGTCAGTAAACCGCGTGGAAATCCGCAAAGGTTTCGTACGATTTCACGGCTGGAGCGAACCTGATCTTCCTAATTACACGGTGCCTGTTATCTGGCCCCTCTCGTCTTCTCTCGCGTCTCGCGATATTATTGCCGTGCACCGTTGGCAGTAAGCAACTGCGCGCGGTCCTCCGTGACTCTTAATCTGAGATTTGCATAAAAAGCTCGTCCCCCAGTTTTCGTGGATCGCTTACCGGCAGTGGCTTTATCCGTTAAAATTCCCGATGCGTCGGAGGCATCGGGGCCGTGTTTCGCCGGTCTTTACTGCGCGGGCCGCGATTTTACCGGGCCGCGCGTGCTAAATTTCGTCGCGGGGACACCGTTTCACGCTGTCAACTGCACGCAGCGCCGATTTTCAGTTGCCGTTTACCCTTGTATGCACTTTTAAGGCGGCGCTCCTTTCCATACCTTCTCAATTTCGTGGTGAAATATATGAGAGAGGCCTGCAGGAATTGATAATCCTCAGAAAGAAGAAGGCAAACAGTAGCCTCCGCGACGATAGAAGTCATACAAACGACTGTTGTGTCAGTCGAATTGACCTGGTCGTCGATAGATTCTTCCTCAACGATCGCGCCGTGCGTTGGCTGTCCTATTCTACTGATTTCTCTCATCGCTTCACCTCCGCACTCGGCTCTGTGCAGCCCCGACTAGGGCTGGGACTATTTGTCGAATTATTTGGTATTCGAATATTCGAATACTTCAGTTGTTCAATTATTTGGCGAATATAATTCGAATATCCAAGTATTCGAATACTATTCGAATATCCAAGTATTCGAATACTATTCGAATATTTGAGTATTCGAATACTAATGTATTCGAATAGTATGGTGTGAATTATAAATCAAGTTGTTGAGGTTCATTTGTCAGGGTGAAATCTTGTAAGCTGATTTTGACCCACTTCACACCATACTATTCAAATAATGCTCTATTCGAATACAGCAATATTCGAATAGTATTCGAATACATCGATATTCGAATAGTATTCGAATAATAATATTCGAATACTCAAATATTCGAAGTTTATTCGTAGCATTCGAATAATAATATTCGAATACTCAAATATTCGAAGTTTATTCGTAGCATTCGAATACTTGTAAAGTATTCGAATATGAAATTATTCGAATAATCCCAGCCCTAGCCCCGACGAACATAAAGCTGCAAAAACTTAAGAAACTCGGGGCCCATAGCTCACGTGAATTCTTTCCCTGTTGAAATTAGAAAACAAAGGGCAGGAAGATGCGATTATAATCGGAAATAACGTCCGCGAACGAAGCCAGGCTACTGGAAAAGGAGAAGCATCGATGCCGCCGATGCCAAGACAAGTCGCAGGCCGCCGTTTTATTTACGGCTTTCAGCAGGAACATCGACGTTCCCCGCTAGCCATGGCGTTTCGAAAGTGCCCCATGAGAATGAACTCGGCGGGGTATTATTCCGAGCAAGTGAACCTTAAGACGACAGTTACACGGGGATTGATGATCGGTTGTAGCGCGTGCTGCGCGTGATTCCAGCATAAACTACGCTGAATCTGATCTACGCTGGCAAGGTCACACTTTTCTAATGCCTCGCGATGATGATTCGCGATTATGCTCGCAATGCACACGCTGCGGCGATTAGCCTCGGTTCATTGGCCTTTCGATGCGTGACTCTATGTCCGCCATCAACCTGTCCATTTGCATTGGAATTGAAATTGAAATTGAAGTGCAATTGGACGGGGCTCTGGTTGCCGCTCTACTCATGTAGGAATCCTTGCTCTGCGATAGTGCAACCGATTTTAGCTGGCTAAGACTTTATTCCAATTCTCCTTGGGTTTCATGAAGAGGTTCAAGCGTAAGTTTTATTCGCGTGTCCCGTGAGATTGTAAAGCGTGTGTCGGTGTCGTTATAAATAATTCGGGAATGTATTTTTGACCCGTGCGGGATGGAGGACAAAGCTGCCACTCCTCTGACTACCAATTACAGCCAATAAGTCACGGCGAAACGTGCCAAGTGCTCCTGCTTGTGCCCCGAACGCAGGCGAGCGGCGATTATCGTGATTTCGCGTCGCGAAAAATACGATTCATGGGTGGAAGTAATTTGTTCGCTCGTTAGTCACTTGGCCAGCCACGATTCATGATACTTGTGAGGCCTCTGTCCCCCATGGCGGGGCTCGAGAGTGTTTACACGGCTTTCTTAGTGCTCTTCTTTCACCTGCAATCATTATAATCCTTCTCACAGCATTTTCAGCAACCCTGACTCGTTACAATGGAATATCTTTCATAGTGTTTCATGGGAACCTCGGGTCCCCCGTCGATGATCAAGCATAGGAATTCAGCTCGTAAAGCAAAAGATGCTACATAAAGTTAGACGTAACTGAAAAAACAAAATTAGATACCGATCGCTAAAGGTGGGACTCCAGCGACGAACCTTCACTTGTTTCCAAAAGAATCGTTGACTTTCGCTCGGCGTGTTGGATGAACTGAAACTCTGTCGAGTTTCCCTTCGGCAGCCAGCCAGTTTGTACAAGTGAACAAACTGGCAGCTTGGCTGGGAAGGAAGACAGTCGTTCAAGCTCGCAAATATTGGAACGAAGAAGCAGAAGGAGCAGGGTTTTACGATCGAGCGGGCCATTGGAATCGGAAGTCCCGGAAAACGAAACGCAGGTCGGTCAACATTTGCCCGCAAACACGCGTCCTAAGCAGAAGTGTTTTCTCTTTCAAACTACACAAGATTTTCTACAAGTTGCACGGGGAATTCCGTTTAAAAAACGCTTCGTTTCTGGAGCTCCTCGAAGCTTCACCGCGAGCTCCTCGATTTTCAAAGCCTATTTCTTTGAACGTTTGAAGAACCTTGCAGGATTTAAAACATTCCAGAGATTGGCAGGCATACCGACGCGTTCCACAACGCGACATGATGCAACGGAGCGCCACATGGAGCGAAGTGCATCGTTGTTGCATCAAAGTTCATTGCCTCCGATTTAGGCCCCCGATCGGATCTCCTGTACGACCGGTAAACGTTACGTTCCAGGTCATTTGCATAATTGTTGAAAGTTATTGGCTAATAAAGACGCGAACGGCTTCTCGAGGCGAGTTTCTTTGTCAGTATACTATCCGCCCGAGCCGTTTGCAGGATGCTGCTTTCCTCCGCGGAGGACGTAAGAATTCGACGCGAGATTCGGGGCCAATTTGTAGGACTTTTAATGTTACGCCAGTGGGAATAACACGGAGGACAGAGTGTTGGTTTTAGTAGAAGCGGCAGAGTGTAACCACCCCTTCCCGACTCCGTGTAAATCGGGGAATGCTCAGCTGAAAATGACACCGTTCGTCTTCTCGGAAGTTGAACAACCTAGAATCAAATGAAATAGCTAGGATTTAGTTAACAGCCGCTTTCTACCAGCTGACACGGAGGGACCAGATCAGATAGACTGCGTTTCGTGTTCGGTAAAGAATAGTTTATCCTAAATCCTCGTAAGCAAGCCTCGCCAGCCATGTTCATGTAATTCGAACACCGTGTCAGGGAGGTTGTAACAGTAAATACTTTTCTCGTCCCGTGGCACGACCTTACCTGGACGAACCACTCCGTTTAGACGTATTAAGCCAAAGATCCTTCTTCTTGCACCGCGAGACTCGATGCTTCCTGAACACGTGCTTGTATTAATTTAGGAAGACTCGATTTAGTCGTCTTCAGCTTCGCCTGCCCTGTCCATCTTCCACTACGAATCAGTGGCGGTTCATCAGAACCTGTAATTTCGTTCGGCATGCCGCCAGTAACCGTTAGAAATCGTTCTCGAATCGAAATTAACGTAATGCACAATGTTGGACAGATTATCTGATTTTCCTCTGGAATTATCCCTCACGCCCGATCATTCGAAATAACGAGACAGAAAAGGGGATTAGTGGGGCCAGCTGAAATTCTTCGGCGTCACCGACCACCTTCTAACGCGAGCATAACTTCTACTTTCCGAACTCTCCGTTTCACCGCCCGTAATTCCTTGGCTCCACTCGGAATCCGCTGAATCCTCACGGGCGAACGGAATAAATCCGGACGCTGTTGCTCGAGGAATCCATCCTCGCGTATTGAAAGAGGAAAGCGCTTTAATATTCATCGAGGACATTCAGATTACAAATCCCTTTCTAATCTCGATGTAAATCGTCGCGCGGCTCCGTAGAAACTCGGGGATCCCATCCTCCAAACTGTAAATGGCGAAATCACCTGTGTTTATCCGTGTTTGCGCAACTCCGTCCTATTCTAAAGCGTCCATTGAAAGGGCTGAGGCGTTAGGTCGCGGCGTTGCCCCCTAGGGCAGGTTTCTTCCCCTAGCATTAAGGGAACTAAGTACTGGCTTCGAGAAGCGGAGAGCTTGCCCGGTCGCGGACAACGCAAGCCCACGTAATTTTGTACTATTATTTAAGATCGCGTCGGGGACGTAATCGCGACACAGCGTCCTCGCCGCAAACACTCTAACGGTCCAAGGATTAAGAAGCTCCGCGGAACGGCGTTTTAACACGCTGACGCACCAGTTTGGCGGAGAGTTTAACACATTTAGTGGAGTAAAAAGTTACAAGGATGTTCTGTGGAACAGAGACCGCTGCGCTCTCTGCGGGACAGGAGAACGAGGAAGTTATTTCGCGTTTGATTAAGTTGTCCGCGTATTAGAAACTCCGTGATCGCGCTGGCAGACCTCCGAGGCACGAAAATATTAGAATCCCTCGGACTGTGGACTGGCCTGTCGCACATAAAGTGTCCTGTCGCGCGTGAAATTTATCATGAAACAGTATTCGGTATTAGGAAACGCTGCTGATATCGGTACACGTGTACGGCGCGTCCACGTTTCGGAAACGTATGAATATTCAGCGGGGAAGAATGACGAGGATTTCTCGCGGGACATGCGATACGTCCGTCCTTATGCTGAAATATGGAAGATCTGTCATAGCAGGCGGTAGCTATACATCTTCCGCTTAGAATTTTCACAACCAGCACAAACGTTAGACACCGAGATACACATTAATCTTAGCAAGCGGAACTAACCGCTATTTTTCAAGCAAACTTGAGGACACATAGCTGTAACGTCTTTCAGCACTGTTCCGCTTGGAGAAGCTCGAGCTCGCGGAATCTCTAACACGCCTTGGGTGTCCCCAGGTGTCTCCGTCGCATCGAATCGCGCGTGATGCGTTCGCAAATCACGGCACGTTGAAAACGGTTTCGATTTTGAAGAATCACGCCCCAGAATTCGCGCCGGCTGGATTCTTATTAAAGGGGTCGACGGGAAATAACAGGACGGCAGGAGTTGGTTCCATTCTCGCTGAGGCGAGATGATTCGGTGAACTGATCCGCGGACGATCGACGGTTCTGTTGTACGTGATCGATTTGCTATTTGTCCTGGGCGTAATGCCTCGTGCTTTTGTATCTGGGTCCGGCGTGGCAGAGAGATCTGGGGAACGTTGATTCGTTCACCTTTTGCGGCAGATGTAATCAAAGCAGAGGATAAAGATTAACCCAGAAAGGTAAAAATCACTGGGGTTATACCTAGTCAGGAGGCCGAAAAGAGGCGAATGTTTGTGAATTTTTTTGGAAAAACCGAAGCATCTATTTTTACAGAACTTTTTGCGGTTAAAGGAGCAACGTCTAAAGAAGATTTGGTAACTTTTTCGTTAAAAAATATTTACGTTTATAATAAAATTACAATCGATATCCAAGAAGCCTATTTAAAAAGTTGTTTTGCGGTGAGGACTGCCATTCGGAATCAGATTATCTAAAATCAAGAAATAAAAAAGATTTCCGAAATATTGATTTAAAATTAAATCGCGGCTATTTAAAGTTTGAAGTCCTGATTTTCGCGCGAAAAATGGCAATTTTTTGTTGATAAAATCGAAAATACACATAGAAAAAATGTGAACGACATTCTGTAGATTTTTATATAAAAAATAAGCCCACAAAATTTTAGAAAGATTGGTGCAGTGGTTGTTGAGATATCTTACTCACCGTTCTTAAAAAGGCTTCTTGAATGTCGTTGTATTTTTATTATAAACGTTAAACATTTCTCTACAAAAAAATGACCAAATGTTCTTAAAATGTTACTCTTTAAAATGCAAAAAGTTTTGTAAAAATATATGCTTCCGCTTTTCCAAACAAAAATTCGCAAACATTCGCTTCTTTTCGGCCTTCTGGCTGGATATAACCCCTGAAGAGATTAACGCCCCTTGAGATGGTGGGCCAGGAGATTGCAGCGTGTGGCTGTATCGACATATCACGTCAGTCTCCAGTTAATTAATCAGCAACCTGTATCGACATGTCCTGCCACGGCTGCTCGGAAATAATTAGTCTGATCGCGCGTAACTGCAGCTTCATCGAGGCTGATGAAGGGCGAGTAAAGTGCGGTTGAATCTCCAACGGGAAGATCGATGGTCGCTGAAGGGAGTAGTCCCTTCGTACGATGGAAATTAGACGTAAATTATTTTACTCCAGCTGCTCTTGTTTCGCTGCTTCAGCCGCGCAGGTGGACAACCTAATTAATTAAGACATCTCAGCCACTCCTGATTCTTTCCTGCTCCTTTTACTGTTTTAATCAGTCCGCTCTAGAATGCGCAAGAATTTCGAGAGTGCACCGCACGCAGAGCCGTCTGCTTCGAGGACGAAGATAATTTTCGTATCGCGGGGCAATTCGTGAGGAAGATGAGATCTCCGCGCAACATCCACCCTGACACAGAACGCGACATTCCTCTCCGCGGAATCAGTCACGTACGATCTCGGGCTGCGATCTGCTCTTGATCCCCGCTCATCTGCGACCTCTTCGCTTTGCATAATCTTAAATCGTGAACCGGAAACGTTGCACGCTACCCGCGAACGTGCCCGAGAAGCACGGCGCGACGCGTGTCCCTGCAAATGCAGGCTAATTGCACGCATTCCGGTTGTTCCGTTGTCATCCGACCGTGGACCATTAACGTCCAACCCGTTCGATTGCGGTTCTTCGTTTTGGAATCCACCGGTGCTACCGATGGTATCGTAAAGATCGTACTTGTCTCTTGAAACAAATTGCTAATTTCCGGCCCAGCGCAGAAAGTGACTTGCGCTTAATGTATGAAGTTGTATTTTCGAAAACTTTTAAACTTCACGGTTCATTGGAGCTTGGAGGTCGAAAGAAAGAACCAAGGACGAGCGGTACTTTGAAACTACAAAAGGAACAGTGGCGAATAAACTAATAATTTATTGCTGCGTACGTGCTTGTGGAATCTCCTATTAATTTACGAGTCATAAGCTTGTAAAGACGAACAGACTATCTGTTCCTAAGAGAGGAGATGCTTCATTGGAATCGTCATCGTCTATATACGTGCGCGGAGCATTGAAGTCGCCGGCCGAACGTTACATATGACACACTTCATAAAGGGGCTGTTTAATGTCGCTGCGAAGAAATTTATCGTTTCGCCCGGCAGGAATCGGGAACATATCGTGAGTTCACCGGTACGCCTCTATCGGTTTTTCTGGAATGTTCTGGACAAGATTAATCGCGACCGTTAATCACGATACCGAAGCGTTTATAATTCGTGGACAGGCTGCCAGCCGGGGACCACACGGATATAATTTTAATATTTTTACCGCGAAACGAGTTCTCTCAGGAGCAAACAAGAAGGTCCTTTAATGAAGTACATCCGATCGGAGTTAGATCCAACCACGTTTTATGGCTCCGCGTAACGAAATGAATACATAGTAGCGTTTTGCTAACGATGCCAGATAAACGCCCTCGTGAGTGATTTACGTTCAGGTTCACCTCTCGATGGAGACTATAGGCGTCGTAAATTACACCGTGACTCCATTTAAACGCGATTCGAGTTAAACTTTTATGACGTTCGAGGAGCTAATCTAGAAATATTTTAGGAGCTTAGTTTCACACCTTAGATAGGTATGCCTCTTCGCTGTCGTAAACACTCGAATCAAATTATAACTAACGGCGCTAAAATACACCTTTACAGTCACAGTGTACCCCAAAGCGTTGCAGCAATTCGTGCTAACGACATTCTCGTCTGGAACACTCGTAATTATGTTCATGCAAATAACACACAGTCAGTGAAATAGTCTCTAAGATTGCCACGCATCCATCACGTCTACCCGTGGCCGCATTTTCCGCGAGGTATTTCATAGAATCTCAAGGAACGCGGGAAAATGGCAAGCAAGCGAAACTGGCGCGAAAGTGGAGCGCACTCTTGGTTCTTTCTTTCCCTAATTTTTAAATAATAGTCGAAGGAACTTCACTTCCCGAGCCACTCTCGCTGTTAACTTTGATGCAGCCTGTCGGTAATAATCGTTTCTTCGGAAATTTTAAAAAGTGTAATTCAAGTAGATACCTAAGGAAATTACACGATAGCAGGGTGTGCATTAAACCGGACACTATCAATTTACTTTTCGAATATCAGGGTGGTACGGTGCGTTTTATTTAAGTAAAGTACACGAAATTATTATTTACGGACGAAATTAGTTCGTGGAATATCTGTCCCGTTTTGCACATCGAGCCAGCCTCGCAGGGAATAACTTTGGATCTGTACCAGGAAAAAAACATCGATCTTCCCGAAGTGGCATTTTTTTTCACCGGTCTCATCGGTCACACGCGGCTTTATTGATGACGATTCTTTAAATCCAAGTTCTCCAACTGGAACAGCGATTCACGCGAAGGATTACATTCGAATATATAAATTTTTATCAAGATATGCAAATATCGCCTCTTTTGATCGAGGCATAAACTCCGGTTGCGGGCGAGTTTTCACACTGGTGGTGAAATTTTAATGCGCGTCTCCCTGCACCGGGATTGGCCGAGCGACAGTAAAACACATTATGGTAATCACATCTCCATACGCAAAAAGACGATTCACCGATCATAAATTACGTAGCTCCCGTATAAAGTAATAGGTACATACTGATCATTCGTCACCATCTAAACTCAGACGTATTTTATTCCAATAAGTCTCACAGGCAGGAACATTTATAACAGCTACATCGACTCACCAGAGATGGGCAAAAAATTATTTGAAGTAAAAATATCATACACAAATTTTTATTTCAAATCATTTTTTGCCCATCTCTGCGACCCGAAAGCTCCCGTTGTAGGGGAGACCGGGGCAAGTTGATACAGAGGCAGGTTGATACAGACGAATTATCTCGACACTGTATATATATAGCTCCTTATGTGTGAGATATGTGAAGCTTCTTGATCAATTCTTTACTACGATCTAGCGTACGTCTGTGTACCTTGACTTTAGCAATCCATTTTTAACTGTTTTCGTTTTTATACACAAAAAGTAAATAATTGTGTTCACTTTCCAATCCGTCTTGAGACGGGATAGAGAATTTTATCACTCAAATTAATTGGGCATCACATTGAGTCCTTTGAAGGTAAGGGAATTACGTTTTTTTATTTTGTTTATATGCTCTACATTTGTTTATGGAGATGTTTGTATATAATGACTTCCTGTGGGGTAAGTTGATACGTTTTCTCTGGGGCATGTTGATACTCATGGAGAGTGTATCAATTTTTCCCCGACTACTTTTAATTGGATTTTTCCTTTTATTTCTGGGAAGATGGTACGAAATTATGTGAGAAAAACGAATCGCGGAAAAATACCACAAAATATTTTTCAAAAAGCGTGTGTTGGTGTAGAAAAGGAGTCAAAGCGCCAGAATATACGGAATAGATAAAATAGCTTTATTAAGATACATTAATAAAAAGAAGCAAGCACCTCATATTAAAGTGGGATATTCCAGACATCCATCTTTTACTCATTAAACGGATATTTTACAGATGTATCAACATGCCCCAGAGCAGTATCAACTTGCCCCGCATTGGGGTAAGTTGATACATTTTACCTTCGTCCAAATAACATTTTCTCATTCATTTTGTATGTATTTTCTCAACATTTCATTTACAATATTTTAAAGAGGAAGGACCAAAGTATATTTCAGCGTATTTGTTATTAAGTAATTAATTCAAACAAAAATGAAAAAAATCGAAAACTGAAAAACGTATCAACTTGCCCCGGTCTCCCCTACTACATTTCAGTGGCCACGATACGAAGAACTGCAGCGTATCGAGCTATTAACGTCGGTGTCAATTAAAACGGAAGGGGGCGATTAATCGGCGCGAGGAATGCACGCGTTTCTCCAAATGAACCTGGAGCATCCTGCAGCTCCCTTTGCTCAGAGCACGCCGCTAAGTATCTAGATCCGATCGCGACAATTATCCGCATTTTGACATTCGGATGGGCCCTGAAGGGAACGCGTGCCTTTATCGAGCGACAGACATTCCCATCCAATACTCTTCGTTTTTCTTTATCAATGAAACCTGTAAGTCCCGTGCAATGGGAATAATCTTGCGAGTCCTTCGCACGATCTTCGATCAACAGACCTTGTCATCTTGAATCGCGAGTGTATGGAATATAGTAAGGCACTGAATACTCAAGAAATATGTAAAGAATACCCACGGGGGTACTTACAAGCCGCCCGTTTTCCGCAACCACGAAAGAAAATGATTCCAGCCTCGTGTCTCGTCCACCGACGAGCTGGCAACCAGCAAAAACGGCAACAGTTTCGCGAAGTCTCGAGGAAGCCATTCCTGCCGCATCTTCTTGCGAGTTTCCCATCGATGATGGCTCTCCTATCTCACGCGTGCCATCAGCTCGATTGTGCATAACGTGGACACACGTGACGTTGATGCACCGCTCGCGACACGCATCGAACGTGTAATTTATGCTGGCTAGAACGGCGCGGGCGCCTCCGTGCGACCGTGGTTCAACAAGAAGACGCACTGGACGGTGCATGATTCCAGCCGGCGAGTGGCTTCTTCGGGGCCTTTTTTCGACCGCGGAAGTTACATGCCGTTGCACCCTGTAATTTCGCGGTGGGTACATCGTTCGGGACGTCTCGTTACAAGAGAATTACATACGATTCCGCGAGCGCAACGGGCCAATCGATTTAGAAGCCTGAACAGTTCCCCTTCGAGTCTCCTCGAGAGGTGTAGATATTTCTAAAAGTGCCGAGGTGACGCTGCCGAGCGGTGGAAGAGATTTCTCGCGACATGCCCGCCAGCGAGGCTTGATTGCTGGGAAGCCTTTAATGTTGATTAATTACTGTTATCAATTCTAGCCGACGGAGCCATCCGTGGCCGTCTATTTTGGTCTTGTAATTACCGCAATTTCACGGCCACGCCCCCGCAGTAGTATGACCCCCATAAATCACGGAGTTATTCGGCAATCAATTAGGCGAAACGCTTGAATAGCGAGGACACTCGCAATTGAGCTGTGATTTTTTTTCTGCCCGCTCGATCACGCGTTACTCGCCATCCACGTGTCGTGAATTATTAAGACAGGTCCCCTGTGCAGGTGTAAGAGAAACGGTTGATTTATTCGTGGCTACAGACAAGCGGCTCTCCTCGCCATCCTCGCGGACGCTCCACGCGCGAACCTGCAGTAATTTGCTCCACTTTGTTTCAGAATGCTGTGGGGAAGATGCGTCTTCTAGTTCTCGTCCTCGCGGGCTGCTTGAACATCCTCGAGATTACTCGCTGTCAAGAGCTTTCGGTCATCAGACACTCCGATGGAGATATTTTCACGCTGGAAGGTAAGCCCGCACAAAAGCCGCGATTGTAAATCTCTTGAAGACACCGTTCGCTGACACGCCACTGTTCCCTGCTACTCTTTCCTGCATAAATTATTGCAGATTCGCGATTCGCCCGGACGAGTGGAATATTTCTCGAAGAACACGCGAATGACAGTTCGAACAGCGCGGCCGTGATTTGCGATTTCCAGGGAAATCATACGGGATTCGATATTAAAAAAAAGAAATGGTACCTACGAGTACGTTCCGAGTACAAAGCCTGCCGGGAAAAAAGTTCGTGTCAGATTATCCATGAAATTACGATGTAACGGTTTGACAGCTGTATTTCAGCTGGTCAGACTGCGCGCGGTCGCCGCGTGAATTTCCTCATCTTGGAAATTTATCTTCGGGTGTCCCTCGGTGCACACGCGCGTCTGTACAGTTAGCCGGCGCGAAAGAGACTTTTGACGCGGCGCAGGGTAGCCGGGACCTAGCGAAGGTCGAACGCTTGCCGCGTAATTAAAGCTCGAGGCAGAAGGGCACGGATAAAAATTGCAAATCTGACCCTTCAGGTTCCTGCACGGAGGCTTGCACGGTCCTCAGCAGCGGCACGGCCAGTCCTTACACTCGTAGTCCTTCAACGGCGGGACTCGTTCCTCCGAACAACAGCTGCACCTGCCAGTGCAACCTGGGGCTTCCTACCTTCCGGGAGGATCTTCATATCTGCGTTAATGACATCCACGGTAAGTGGCTTTAATCCTCGCAACTTTCAATTGGCGAATCAGCCGAGCGGAACGTCCGGGCTTCCCTTTCAAACGCGCATAATCAAATCGCATGCCGTAGAACATTGTATTGATTCCCTGGAAATAATCAAGCCGGACGTTCAACAGCTCTTCCCTAATTGCGGGCGAGCGTATTGAAAAGCCGATACTTTTCCTCGATCAAAGTAATCGAGTTCCTCGTCCCACTGTTCCCCGAACAGTTGCGCGCACGTACCGTTCTCAATCGAACCGTGTCATCGGAAATGATTGCCCCAGCTGTTTAAGCGAATGGTCCTCGTGCCGCGCGTTTCTAAGCGACATTACCGCAGGCAAAACCACGAGCGCCGCGTGCCGCGCGATCCGTTTATCCTTCGATTTCCTACGTGCCAACCGGCCGCAGCTCTGAGATTAGAAGAAAAACCAACGGACCTACATACACACCGGGACCTGCAGCTTCGTTCCGATCGACGGGTTTGAGTGATTTGATAAGTACCCTTATTACTGGCAAGCGCGGTTTAATCGATTCGCGTAATAGCAGACGTGAGTCGCTCGGAAGGCGTGTGGTTGAATTAACATAATTGCAGACCGTTGCTCTCCCGGACTAATTGGATTAATTTGCAATTTGGAACGCTTCGAGCCCGTGCCTCGCGGAGAAATTAGCGGGTAAGCTTTCCTCGCTGACCAGCCACGAACTTTATATCGCTGATTTCTGCCCGTTCGATCCCTAAGTGACCACGTAATGCGCTGTACTTAAAACCTCGTTATACATCGTCTTGAGCAGCATCGTTCCCTAGTCTTTCCCGCGGCGCAACGTTGGATAGATCCTCGTTTCCCAAACCGCAGCACGAAACCGCAGGCTGCTTTGTAAAACAATTATGCAGTCGCTACGACATTGAGCATTAACCTTTGACACGAGTCTATATACAGTGTCTTTCCATTTTTCATTTGTGATCTGGCGATGAGCGATGAGAAGCTGTACGTCGCTGGTACTGAAATTAGGGAAGTTCTAGCCGCGCTGGGAGAGATGAAGAGTGTGTATACGGTTACAGTTTATGGTAGGGCAACGTAGCTGTAAATTGTCGATTCCGTAGAAATCGCGCGCGGCTTGCGTCTCTCGAGCAGCGATGGGGAGAAGCGGAGGCGTGAAATATATTCACTCCGCCACTAGGTGAACCCTCCGCGACCTCCGGTCACCGTGTACCAACGCTTCTCGAATTTCTAGGATCGCGAGACGGCGCGTAGGCGATTGGAGACTTCGATGCTCGCTCGGGATAGGAGGCGCCGAGGAAAAGATCAACGCTGCTCGCGCAATTAATACCGCGGCTGGAAATAGCTACTTTCCACGCAAGTTTAGTTGCAAACGTGTTACTTTCGCGTGGCTGTAATAAACCGCGAGGTTTATCAAAATTCATGTGACACCTTTCCAGAATCCTTACTCAACCGTGAAGCTTTATCTCCGTGGAAAACCACAGAGCAGAGGTCTCTGCTATCTCGCTGATAATCGCGAGATTAACGAAGCTACTTGGGAAAGCCTTTAAGACCAGTTACGTTATCTCGGACCTTCGATTCCCTTATCGGCTTACAGTTTGATAATCCTGTTTCTATTCCCAGGCTACGGTTCGCGGAAGGTTTGCAGAGTCTCGGCGTACAGAGTTGCGCAACCAGCATCGCGTAGATCAGCCGCACATGTCGTTTGTTTCCTATTGCTCGTCGCTGTTAGATAATCGCAAATCATCTAGCACCGATACCGGCCCATTCAAAGCGGAGTCGATTCTCATACAGCGTACGCTTCTGCGTAGCCCTGACCCCAAGCAATGACCTTCGTGCCACGGAAATTATCCAGAGTCATTAGCATCCGCGTTGCTGAGTCAGCCACGAACCACCTTCCGTGCCTCCGTCGCTCGTTCCTTCCGTTATGACTCTCGAATCTCTCAATTTTCACCACCTCGCGCATAACCGTAAACTTTCTCGCCGCTTATATGTAATAAATACTCACTTACGCATTTAATCGCGCCATTGTGAGCATCGGAGGAACGAGTGTTCCACGTTTCCGCGGAGGCTGTGCGGAGATAAGTTCGAGGGAGGTTGCTTGACTGATGAACTTGGGCAAAGAAGCAGTAGTTTAAATAATATACAAAGGTACACAGGTTGTGGGAAGCGGTGGATTAGAGAAACCCTTCGCGAACCCCAACATCGCTTTACTTTTGATACACGCCGCAAGGAAGGGATTAATACTCCGCCGTACAACGCTGTAATTTTCTTCCCACTTCGTAGACACCGTTCTCCATCATGCGGTCTACCTTAATGCGCACCGCGCTTCGTAGAACGTTATTTTAATAAATAACGTAAATTCTGTTAGAGAAATTCGCAAGGAACCTCGGTACAGGGCTGGAGACTGAGTAGTTTTACAGTTTATTAATAAGTAATTGTAGAAGGTATGACGATAATAGATTTACTATTCGGTTTCGCCCGAAATTTAGATTCTGATTTTATAAAAAATGTTTTTTAGTTTTATTCTGTGAAAATAGTCGCATTCATCTGGGTTAGTCAGATATAGTGAGCTGAGGCACATTTCGTGATCCCAGAGTTTAGCGTTCTAAAGTTTTTAGGCGACAGATAAACACAAACATGTAGAAGCTTTTTTGCTTTATATATTAAGATATATGAAACAGTCAACAGTCGCATATACGCTACTCGGTTTTAGCACTCGCGTTGACAGTTGGTGCCTCGCGGGAATTATATATATCGGCATATCTTCTACAATTATTTATTAATCAGTGTGAAAATTGGTGAAAATCTTCCTTATATATCAAGGAAAAAATTTCTCGCTGCAAGTTATATATACCTGAAAATTGCTTCGATACTTTTTAACGCCGAACGTTGAAAAATATGGGTTATGTCCAGTATTACTTTTTAATTAAATATTATTACATTTTTTAAAATAAGAGTGTTATGCATACACTCTACGGCTTCGCTAGAGTTTCCTGAAGTTATCTTTTAAGTCACATAACGATCCGTTAATATTTACTCAAGTTATCGCAATATATGTTTAAAGAAATATTGACTTTGGACGATGAAAAAATTTTTGTTTATAATTTTTGGTCGAATAGTAATGATTGGATGTACAAACTGTAAATAGAAAAAATGTGTATCGTGACGAGCTTTATAACACTATATTTTTTAAAATACAGTTTAACATTTAATTTTCCAATCTTTCTCGGCATTTGCAGAATAATTTTTTCCATTTTCGAGCGCTACCTAGTCCCCTTATTGCATGCAACCTTTCAATTTTATTAATTATAAGAAGAGGGCGTATTGTTTCAAATTTAAGAATCAGTAAACAAGTGACTATCCAAAGCGACAAACTTAATCGTAAAAAAATATGTGGCAATAAATTAGCCCTCGTTATAAGTTTTCTAAAGTGGTAAGGTAGTTGACCCAGTTGACCCAGTCTCCGATAGGTTAAGCAGGTGGGCCTAGTCGTCGATAATTTGAATTAATATTGAGATTTTATAAGGTTTTTGAACAATATTGTGATGATATACGTAGATAAAGACTTAAATATTAATTTGCAATTATATTTTTTACACAATATTGTTCAAAAACCTTATAAAATCTCAAAATTAATTCAAATTATCGACGACTGGGTACCTATCGGTGACTGGATCAACTACCTTATATAAATTTCGCGTATAAGTCACATATCCGGCAAAAAATAGTGCCTCCCACTATCGTCCTTTGAATCCACCCGATCCTCGCACTTCTCCATTGCGTCGATTATCTCGCCTCCCCTACCGATCCTGCACACCGTGCCGGCGGAATGCACTTTTCTCGTCCAGGGTCCTAGTCCACGGGGTCGTTTAACAGCGAGGCATTCTCACAATACCGATCGGAATCACCATCACCTTCGACTCGCGTCCCAGAGTACACCTAACCGTTCTGCAAGTTACAAACAACCGTTCTCTACCTGCTACCGTGTACGCGCATACATTACCAGCACCTATATATCACAGAAACGACTCCATAGAACTCGCGAGACGGCGAATGCTTTCATTCTTTGCGCGGAACTGGGGATGTCAGCGTTCCAAAGCTCGCATTAGTCCCCGGTTCCGAGGCCTTCGTGTTCATTCCAGAAGGTCAAGCGAGGATTCCACCTCGTGACTTCATCTTCCTCCCCCTCGGGGCTTCTTGCCGACCGCTCCAGTAATGATGCAATCGCTGCAACCCTAAGTATACCTCGGTTCTGTGTTGTACACGAGAAACATAATTTCCAGCGTTCCTCACGGTAGGTACATCTGGCAAGCGCTCTAAAAATCTGCGCGTTCCTCGAACATCTAGCGGAATCCGAACCTCCAAGAGGCATATGCCCGTAGAATTGTTCTCGGTCATCGAGCATTAACCGACGGAGTGGCTACAACTGTTCGAGTGCACGGAAGATAGAAATCACTTTAATACTGACTGCAAAGCGTCTGTGTTATAGACAGTACCAAAGTAACGTCGCCTACAGCTGCTTAATGGGAATGTCCGTTCGACTTGTCGGGAATGTTAAACAAATCCCATTGTTCCCAGCATTATAACCGCGACCTTAATCTTCCGGAGACCTCTAAACTCGATGCAATGGACCTGTATCGCCAGGCCATTCGCGCAATCTTAATATTAATTGCATCGAGCGGCTCGCTTGTAAATTGTACACGTGCGCGCATTAGTCATATCGAAGGGGCGGTGGAAAAATTGTTTGTTCGCTGGTCAGGCTGTAATTTTCAGTTTCTATTAGCATGCACGCACGACTCAAGCCTCGTCCAGCGCTGCGCGTGAAATTGGCCAAAGAATCGCGCGGAACAAGTTCCTCGGCGAGATTAACAAACGATTTTGCTTCGAGGGATTGCATTCGATGGCCAGTCGATGATTTCTAAAGTATCTTATTACCAGCTGCGTTTCCGATTTTCTTTAAACGAACTGGCTTTGCAAATCTAAACTCCGCGCGATTATCTGCTAATTGATTTAATCTGCCTAACGAACGCCGCATTGAAATCCAACTATATTTCGCACACGTATCGCGTGTTTGCACCGTTAGCCTAATCGATAATGAATCACATCTGTCTGTCTTTGGCCTGGATTAAACCCGGAGATGAAATTCGTACATCTGTCCAGTTGGTAAAAAATTCAACGGCCAGGGCATTTGTCATAATTTGAAGCGGGGTCCGGGCGCAGGACTCCATGCGTCACGAATCGACGGCAATAGATTATATTTAAAAGGTTTACTCGAAGAAGGCGATCGATCAGGCTGAAGAGCGGATTATTAAAGCCTTCCTAAATGAACGATGATACCTTTTCACGCGGGATCCCCTCCCCCTCCGAGGCTTACATAAAGACGCCATAGCCGTGACTATACTTAAGAAGCTGATGGTGACGTTTACGAGCTCATAAAGAGCTATAACGCCGAAAATACGATCGTGCCATCGGGCGCGTTGTCCTTAAATGCCATTCAAGCTTCTCGCAAGAGAAGAGCGTCCTCGCGGGCCGTTGAGTTTCGGTGGGCCGCGGTACCGCGGGCTCCTCTTCTCACTTTCACGAAGGAGCCACGGTTCGGCGCGAACCCTTCATTCAAGCCAGCGTCGATCGACGGCTCGGACGGCCGTGTCTCATTAAAGAGGCCCGCGGGACGACACGATTTACGATAATCGACGGCCGAGAGCAATTAACACCGGCAGCTCTCTTCGCAGTGTCCTCATTTAGCTCGTAGGAGTGAGAGCGGCCCTGGCTACTTGTGCCTTATACGATCGACCAGCGGATAACGACCCGTTGATTAACGATCGCCGGGCTCGACCTCGTGGAACCAGAGCCAACGGGACGATCCACGCCGCTGAACCCTGACCTTCGTCGAACGACGGATGAATCCTCGAAACCGAGCGTGCCTGTTCGCCTCGTGATAGATAGTGTCACACCGGAATAGGAATCGCGGAATTATGGGCCCCGTGGCCGATAAGCGCCGATCCTCTCTGACTAAAGCCGCGCCGAGCAGCGCTACCTTCGCCGAACGGTTCTCCATTGATTTAATGTGTGCGATAGCGTGTTCTAAAGCGACTAGAAGCGCTGGTTAATATTCATGCCAGAGGATCCAACGGAAGCGTGGAGAAATTTAGCGAGTCAATGAAGTTCCCTCACTTTTCTCATCATCTTTCTCGTACTGAACAAGTAGGCACTGGTCGAGAGTCCCGTGGAATACCGAGGGACCACTTCGATCTTAGCTCCGTCTGATTAAGGGGTTATGCCTACCTGCAATGTCTGAAAACGCAAGTATTTTCGGGATTTTTTGAGGGAAAAACTTGAAGACTTTTTTAAACAAACTTTTATGTAGTCGAAAGTGTACATCTTGTACTACTTGTAGTAATTATTCAAATGAAAAATATAAAATAAAATAAATAATAATAATAATAAATAAATAAAAGAAATGTCAGTGATCTTCCGGCAGCGATTTTTTTTGCGGTGAGCACTGTAACTTTGGCCTGATTCATCTGAAATGAAAAATTCCACGGAATTTAGTTAGTATATTAAATTATCTGGTCCATAATCGTGGCTTTTTAATTTCCGTTGCGTAGTTTTTATTTTACAGATGAAAAATGAGCGATTTTTGCGGCGAAAATCGATATTTTAATTTGAACAGCCGCCATTTTGTAGCAAATTAATTTTCCGGGATAATGAACGATTAAGGACAAGATAATTTAATATACTAACTAAATTCCGTGGAATTTTTCATTTCAGATGAATCAGGTCAAAGTTAGAGTGCTCACCGCAAAAAGAAATCGCTGCCGGAAGATCACTGACATTTCTTTTATTTATTTATATTTTTCATTGGAATAATTACTACAAGTAGTATAAGATGTACACTTTCGAATACATAAAAGTTTGTTTAAAAAAGTCTTCAAGTTTTTTCCTCAAAAAATCCCGAAAATACTTGCGTTTTCAGACCTTGCAGGTAGGCATAACCCCTTAAGTAAAAGTTCCCGCGAATAGATCGGTGGTCCCGCTGAAAAATTCCCGGGACACGGGACCCGCTGCTCGTGGAATCTGTGCAGGATGAAGATCCGCACAGCGCGCGGCGAGTGGACAGCCCTCGGGACCAGAAAGAAATATTGTTTCTTGCGGTACTTTTGATCGCTGCGCCGCGTGTCCCCCTAGCCTCCGGTCTTCGGCGCAGCTGAGTCCCGCGGATCGGTTATTTATCGGTTGCAGGAGAGACACAACCGGCCTTGGAACCGGCGAGGGACCACGTCTGACACGTCCGCTTGACCCTTGGCAAGCTGGCACAGCTATTCCAGTACTGGTTCCCGAACTTTTCTAATTGCTGGCTACCATCAGCTCTCTGTCAGCCGTCATTAAAAAGGGATAGTCACCTATTAATGCGTCCATTCCAAGCGCGACTATCCCGCGCGCTCCGCGAAGAACGATCGGCATGCGAGCGATGGCGTTACCCAATCTGGAATGGAGCCAGGAATTCGGTTGATACCAGCGAGGGATACGCCTCAACATCGATAGCGAAGTGGCGTGAAAAATCGTGGGCAGAGGTCGATTCCAACATTTCCAACCCGCCCCCATAAATTGAGCAAGAGAAATGGTTCACCTGAACGCGGCTGAATCGAAAGCACACAGTCGAAACGGTTAGACGCTCGAGCCGGCTAGTCGAAGCCTCGTTCCCAGGCCCTGGCTACCACCTCTGACTAATGTGCGAACGAATCCCGATACGATACGTCGAAACGTGCCTCGGCGAGCAAAATTCATCAAGGATACACCTGCGGTATCTCCGGCACGCCGGCGAACTCGCCTGTCCCGCGGAACCGTCGAAACCTGCGTTGTGCGAGGGAGACTTGGGGGAAATTGATGACAGGAAAGTCCTGTAATTCATTGGGGCCACTGATCGCCACGCTGACGCGATTGGGAAGGCGACGCAGAGGCTCGACCGTCCCGGCGACATGAGTAATGTCCTGGCGCGGCTCCTCTTGGCGGGTCTCGAGGATAACACTATAATCCGTCTGGTAACGTACTGTTAACGGGCTGAGACACGAGGCGCGCGATGTCCATTCCCTTCTCGTGGCTTTGCGCGAAGTCAGCGGGAGCTCTGGGAAGCATACGCTCGGCGATGATGCGGAGGATGTAAGTGGGGCTATGCTTGTCAACTTAGCTACTGTCTCGCGGTCCTGGACATATTTTCAGTGGCACTCGTGTGTCGGGGAATGAACATCGGTGGTCTGTTGAAAAGGTCGAAGGTAAGAAACAAAAGAGACGGCAAGGGAACCAAGCATTGTATTGCGACCATTGTGTATGCCAGAACGCAACGTAGACCCATTTCTAGTTTTTACAAATGGAAAAGCAGCTGGAAAGCAGCGTATCTCGGGGCATTAAAGTGCGCCAAGTCGACACGCTCGCAAATAGCGTCGCAGGTACCGGTTCCTTAACGAGAGACCGCCATAGGATAATGCTTGCCCGTTTATCAAGATTTAAGTGTTTGACGTCCCTACTGTGCGAGGCTCGCTGGAATGCCTGAAAATGCGCAAAACGTGTTATTCTGGAAAATGCCGTTTCTCGATGGATCCTTAAGGAACGGCCAGCCACCACCGCCATCTCTCACCGGGCGACCGTCGACGACGCGGGGCTGTTTCAAAACGAAATATGGATTGCATTAATCGCTGAACGATCGCGCCGTAACGGCTCGTTATCGACCGGCCGTTTTACTGCAACTTTAGAACCTAATAACCCTTGCGATTCCCCAGGAAAAACACTGAGTCGAAAAGAAGAACGCGCGTATTCCAGGTGGTGGGTACGCTGAATTCTTTTACGGCGAAATGAAATTTATGCGATGGGACCTACTAACCGCGGGAGTCGTCAGGCTGATGTGTTTCTCGCTTAATAGCTCGATAAATCTCGAAATTTTTGGGTGGACAAATTTATTCCGCGCGCGCGGCGTAAAAGGCACCCTCTTAGCGGAGGTAACGTCAAGCTAGAACGCCTGATGCCGAATAATAAGGCTATCTAATATCGAATTTATGCGACGAATTAGAATCAACCGTTTGAATGGTGACGAAGCTGTAGGCGGCGAAACGATGAACGACTGCTGGGTTTGAGTTTAATATACGAGTAGAAGCTCGATAGCCACTGTATTTATATTACGTGGGAATATAAAAACGATTGTGCATGTGTCTTCAATGTCATTGCAATATAAAATAAGGTTTAGTTAAAAGGAACACGGCGTTTCTCTTCTTCGACGAGGATTCGAGGATTCGCCATCCATTGCAGCCGAATGCATCGCAAATCATGCACGACTGCCTTGTACAGCGATCTTAGTAGCGAGATACGAAACGGAGAGACACTCGACAAGCAGAATCCCCGAGAACTTGGCCAATTGGCCCGGTCACGCTTAGTAGGGCATCATTGTTCCTCGCGGCGAAAGCTCCAGGGAGAGTCTCGTAGATCTTTCGATGCTTCTCGATCGTATACGCGAGTTCGTAGAAAAAGGCACGCGGGTACCAAAAGAGAAACTACCATTTACATGTCCACGGACCCGAGGCCAAGACACTGAGCACTTAAATACACTTGAATCGGCGGGTGCTACAATTTTGCAGGGGGAGTGCATAGAGGTTCGTGGTTGTCTAGCTGCAGATAGTCCCCCTAGGTAAAAGCGAATTCGCGCGAAAGTGCATTGGATTACATGTAACGAGGAGTTTACGGCCGATTAGGTATCCCGGGAAGAAGCTGCTTTTGCGGGTAACTCGGCTCGCGCACTGGAATCACGAGGCACGAGGTAAATTGTGGCTCGTGTTCCTAATGGTTTCATCCTCCTCCTGGCTTCGAGTCCCTCGGCAACTTGCCGGACCCGTTTACTTAATGCATTAGAAACTATTCGCGACGGGAATGAATGGACCCGGGGACTTCTATTCGGTACGCGTGGTACAACGGTAAATCAAATTTGAGTTCGATAGACGTTCAATAGACGTATCACTCTGAACGGCTATCGAACCACACTGAACTAATCTAAAATTTGGATTTACCCCTCCCCAAAACTCAAATTTGATTTAGTAACCTTGCTAAGCTACTCACAGCTTTCCCCCAAGTTTCTCCAAGTTGAAGGGCAACGAAATAAGCAAGAGTGGTATCAGCTGCGTCCGTTAGCTCTCCCCCAGAAAAGGAATCCACCTTCCAGTCGAAAACTCGGGATTTATGAAATCGGTGACGCGTCCGCGCTCCCTCCGCGCTCCCCGGTGAAACGGAACTTTATTGCTGCACAGTAACCGTGCAGAATCGCCGCGTTTATTGCCACCGATTCGAGAAACTTTAAAGCGTAGTCGTAACTCTTGGCGTAGAAAGTGTGGCGTTCCTCTTCCTGCGGCTGGCATCCGCCACGAGAAACCGTCCTCCTCGCTCTCGTTTTCTTCTCCACAGGTTCCGCTATTAAGAATCGAAATCGGCAACGTTCTTTTCCTGTTGCTCATAGCTATTTTGACGAGCGACTACCGGGTGCAACGTTCTAAGACCGGTTCTATTCGGCGTCTAATTATTCCACTCGTGAATTTCGTGAGCCAGCCGAATGAAGCTGGTTATATCAACCAGCGTATTAACATTTTGACGAGCGGCGTGTTCCTTTCTCGACCGCTAATTACGAATCGAACCGCATGCTCGTCAATGATCCTCGGCTGGCGATCTCTATACGCACACGGAAATCGGGTTTCAAATTTCGGGAAGGCGTTGCCACGGGACGAGGTAATTCCGTATGGTAATACGTGAATCTTCGAAGATCTTGAATTCGTTACAGGTAGCTAACGCAGTTACAAATGTCTAATTCAATTCCAAACGATTTTTATTACCGAACATTATCGCGTCAAGACGTCTTCTTTCCTTTCCCCGTCGAATCTCACGTTCGTTCCGACGAGGAAAAAGACGTTTCGTCGAAATGTCTGTACGCCCTCCGCACTGCTTTGATTGCCGCGCCGAAAGGAGCCTCTTTGCTTAAGGCGTTCGTCGCCGACGCCACCATCTTTCCCCGTGTAATTACAGTTTACGCAGATGACTCCCAGCGATACTCGGCCTGGAAATTACAAGCTGTCCCGTGAATCCACCGAATCGTCAGTTAAAATGGCACGCGAAATTGCGAGAGGAAAGGGAACGCCTTAATCTTAATTTACGACTCGAGCAAAGCCTGAGTTATACAATGAGTAAACTCGAGGGTCCTCCTGCGATTCGCTAAATCCACATGGTTACTTTAATGATTCCAGAGTGCAACGTCGCTGGTTTCGTCAGCAACGCAGGTCAGATAGAGAGGGTCCCGTACGTTTTCCTGCCCCAACGTGGCCAGATAATCTACCCCCACGCTGAAATTCGTTTCGAAGGTGAGCTCGCCCCTTCTGCTAGATCTAACGACAGACTCTGTAAGGTAGTTGACCTAGTCGCCGATCGGTTTAGGCCTAGTCGTCGATCACTTAAATATTGAGATTTTATAAGGTTTTCGAACAATGTCATTGTTGACTCTACCTTGCGTCTTCTTTATTCATGTATTATACGAAATGGTTTCGACCGTAAATGTCAAATAAATAAATAAATATTGTGATGATATATGTAGGTAAAGACTCTTACATATTAACTTGCAATTTTGTTATATACACAATATTATTCAAAAACCTTATAAAATCTCAATATTAATTCAAATGATCGACGACTGGGTACCGATTGACGACTGGGTCAACTACCTTACCGCGTAATTGTCAACCTAACGCGACCCTTGCACCTTTCGATCTCGACCGTTGCTAAAGAAGCTATTTCTGTACGGTGGATGAAGGGGTAACGACCCCGGTGTGCGGAATCACTGGCGCTCAGCAATTAGGACGGTCCGGATGGTCCGAGCTGAGGAACCTCTCGGACACGGAGCCACCCTTCAGGCTGTTTCGTGACGAGGGCAGGACGTTCCTGCAGGTTGGTAACGTTGCATCGAATAAATAAGTGATTACGCTGTCAGATAGTGAGATGATAATTAGCCGCGTTTCTGAAGCCCACCGAAAGGCTATTCCTGCGAGCAGAGCGATGTGTCCAGTGCTCTTTCGACTGCCAACGAGTCCAGTCGGGTTAAATCAAGAGTTTAAAAGCAACGTGGCAAAGATTGTAATCCTCTAAATAGTCTAAATTGAGAGTTTCGAGAATCATTACAGTAGTAGAACTTTAAAATTGCTGGATACATTGATTCTGCTGGCTGGTCTAGTTTGAAAGTTCCTCGCGATGTTCTGCGCGTCTCGAATCACTCCCGGTGCAATTTTGAATTGCAGTGGATCGGCGAAGCAGGGTTGAAGGAAGCAGCCGAAGGTCGAGTGGTCACAGCGAAATTGGTCTGCAGGGACGCCTCTCCGAAGTCGAACCTTCCCTCTGTCTTCACGCCGTGCGTGGCCTTCAGGGTGGCTGGTTCACCCTCGAAAAGCAGTCAGTACTCCAAGTGTTCTCCCTTCGTTTCACGCGCACCTCTATCGTCGGGTGTTTCCAAGCCTTTTCTCTCTCTTTCTTCTGCGTTCTCATGCAGACGTTCGAGAAGTGATGTTCTCCTCAACGACGCAACTCTCCCAAGGGCTCTCCACCACGGAATACACAGCGATTGGCCTCTCGTCCGTGATCCTGGCGCTGATCTACGTTGCGAGTGTGTCCTTGTACCTCCACAGCAAGAAGAGCAAGAGGAAGATCGTCGAGGAGCCGGAAATAAGCTTGACGCCTGGCCGCGAAGTCAGCGGACTGGTGAAGAACAACCCTTTGCTCAACACTTCCAGGCACTTTGAGAGCGACACTAATAGCGGCCTGACGGAAAGCGATCTTGGGGACGATCTTCCCACAAGCGACAGTGAGCAGGGCTTCGAGAATGTGAGTACGATACACATAAGTGGTTTCGATATTATTTCTAGTTGGTTCGGGATGGTTTTATTAACCCTTCGTGGTCACAACTTGGTATAATCGCAAATTGGTCACACGGGGTTCACTGTACCCCAGCGTCATTTTTTGAGTTACCATTTTCTTATTTTTGAATCTTTTAACTTTTCAGTGATAATTGTACATTTGTAATATTTACACAATCATGGTCTAATAGTCTTTTTCTAGAGATGTTAATTTTTATATGAGAAAATTTGTAGTTGAAAATGAGCGATTTTCCATGTTGCGGGAAAAACCGATTTTTTAAAAAAAATTTTATTTTCTTTTTTGCGATAAATCTTCTTTTGAAGACGTAAAGGTGCGACATTTCAAATCAACAATTGCTTTTGGGGTAAAGTACACCCCGTGTGACCACGGATGGTTAAACTTCGTTCGTCAAGTCAGAGAAGGTAGTTTGATCAGAGTTTGCAGTTAAAGTTAACGTACTGAGCAGGTAACGTCAGCCATCATTCACCCGCACTGCGTTTATCTGGAGCAATCCGAGATCTGCTTCGGCTCTGGGTCGATTTTGGGTGAGAGGTTGCCGGAAGAGGATGTGCGAGTCGTGGAAACTGCGGACAACCCTCACCAGCAGGATATGCCTGTGTTACCCGGGGCCCAGAGGAGAAAGTTATACTTCAACCCGGCCTATTTTGACAGGCAACTGCTATTGGTAAGCTGTTCGCTGATCGAGTCTGTCCCTGAGAAACCTCCCCTATCTTCCTGTGCCCTTCATCGCGTACTTAGACGATCCTGAGGTAATTTAAAGACAGCCCGGTATCTTTCTAGGCTCCCCCTCCAGCTGCAATCGAGTTCCTTTTCAAGATCCGGGAGGTGATCTCCATCGCCAAGCACAAAATGGCTGCGAAGAGATTCGTCCCTACCCTCGGTGGTGAGTTGCTCGATTCCTCTGTTAGACAAATAGAAGAAGGATCTTCTAAGGAAAGGTAAGGAGAGAATTTACTGTTTATGAACGATTCAGGTATCCCGGAGGAGGAGATCGGATCGGATCGTTGCGACTCCACGGGCAAGAATCAGCAGCGATCCGCGTCCAGCTCGATCACCAAGTCGAGGAAGTCCCAGCGATGCACCGGGTGCCCCGGTTGCATCGACTCCTTCAAAAGCACCGCTGCTCTTCTGGAGTCCGACAGAGCGAGCCCCGGCGAGAACAAGGTGCGAGCGTGGCTGGAAGACGTGACGACGCCTCAACGACGCTGGCGTCACGCCGATGAGGCTAAGAGAGGCCACCAAGAGAACACCAGATCCTTCACCAAGAATTTCGAGTACTTGAAGGAGTTGGCCAAGCGAGATTTCGATCTGGACGTGAAGAGCTTGGCGGGCCGGGGCTTCTCCTCGTGGAAGGTGAACCTGCCGATGCTGAAGAGCTTCCAGAACGTGGCGAGGAGCGAGATCCTGGAGACGAACGATCGGCACAGCATCTCCAAGCGGTCTACCAAGTCCATGTTCGAAGAGCCGAACTACTACGGCCAGAGGAACGGGGATTCTCCGACCGGTTCCAGCGGCGATGACGCCGTGAATGCGAAAGTGAGGAAGGCTATTGAGAACTCGTTCATCAAGCAGATGGAGGAGAACGCTGCCCTGCAGGAGAAAGCTGTTGAGAAACGGGCGAGAGAAGAGGAGACGGCTATTGTGACTGAAATGGAAGGCGGGAAGGAGGCAGGCGAGACGGCGGCCGATGAGAATTCTTTAGAAAATCGAGGGAAGAGGACGAAAGCGAATTCGAGTCCAGCGAAGAAGGAGCTGCCGGACATGATTAACGAGCTTCCCAACGCGAAGAACACGGCGAAGCGCATAATGGACGCTGTGATTCGCGAGATGGTGGACGCGAAAGTGCTGGAGCAGCACATCAGGCCGGAGAAGGTCACGGATTACGAGGTGGACAGCTTGGAGCGGTCCAAGTGTAGCAGGAAGTCCTCGACTTCCCCGGAATCCACGGACCAATCGAGCCCGGCGTTGTCCACGGCCCTGCCGATGGACGAGGAGTTGACGATGCAGAACGCGGTGATCAACACCAGGACCGGCGAGATGCTGAAGCTGAACAAAGAGGTGCTGGAGAGGAACTACTACAACAGCCTGCCCGAGCTGGTCTCTTCGCAGAGGTCCGAGAGTTACTCCCTGGTGAGCGAGGTCTACGTGAACGACGGCTACGACAGTCCAGCCTGCAGCGACGACTCCGGTCCGGAGATCCAGTACGAGCCCGAGAACCCGGGGCACTTGACCATCAAGGTGCAGGACTCGCCGGAGAACTACGTGAAGCAGGACGAGTCGGAGTACGAGCCGGACACGCTCGACAGGAAGCCGATGAAGCTGAGGATCAACGACGACGTCAACTACGAGAGGGAGCTTCCCGGCGAGGTCTACGTGGACTCCCTCGAGAGACCTGCGCAGATACTGCTGAAGAGCAAGGGCAGCTTTCGCGACCAGGACTCCGCGAAGAATGGCGACTGCATGCAGCGAGGCTACGGCAGCCTCCGCGAGATCTACGAAGCCAGGCTGAAGTCGAACCTCAGAGACTCCAGTCTGAACGGTAGCAACGGGTCGTTGAACGACCACTTACAGCACACCGAGTCCTGGAACAAGGGCAAGTATCTAACGCCAGAGACCAGGCAGGCGAGAAGACAGAGGCAGCCGAACAACCAACCCGACGTGGTGCCGACTCCGCCTACGGACGAGATCTACCAGCAGCCGAAACCCCCGCGGCGCGTCAAGGATGGCAAGCCGTCGTCCAACTCGTCAAAAAACGTGTGGGACAGGAGCCCTGCCGAAGCGAGTGACCCTACGACCAGCAACGGTGCTCCTGTCCCCTGCGACGATTCCAACGTAGGGACCACTGATTCCTGCTCCTGCAAGGCACGTTCCGACGGATCGACAACGCGGGGTAGACGCCAGCTGCAGAGCTGCGCCAGAGACAGCTTCTCACGGGGGAAGTCGAAGGCGAACTTCAACCAGGCGCAGGAGAACTCTCCCGCAGGCTATGGAGGCTGCAAGCAGCGATTTGCCGCCCCGAGAAGCAGCTGCGGATGCCAGGGGGACAGGAGAAGGCTTCTGGGACAGGGCAACGCTCGTGCAACCTGCTCGATGCTGAAGGATTCTCAGAGGAGGCAGGAGGAGGCGCACTCTTGTCCCAGGAAGCACTCGACCAGGCTCTTCAGAAGCTGCGAATCGATAAGCAATTCTGCGAACCGTTTACCAGAGAATCCGCAGCCACGGGCGAAGGTGGAGGACAGCGGCTACCTGAGCAGCACGGACAGCAACGGCTCTCACAAGCGGTTGCTGAGGCACGAGGTGAGCAGCGTCTCGGAAACGGATGAAACAGAGTCCGTCTGTGACGGTGCTAGCGAAAGCGGCGCTGAGAGCGTGGGCACCGACAGCGTGTTCTTCGGCAACTTCCGCAGGCTCTCCGAGTTCTCTGGCTTCCCTAAAAGCCTGGACTCGGGCCTCGAGATCGCCGCGCGGAACGCGTACCTTCATCCTTACAGGAACGAGAATGGAGTTGCGGAGAGGACGAACTTCAACACCAGCGACAGCGAGGCTGAGAGCTTCGTCACCGTCCTCCCGCCGTGCGGGACCATTCGGGAGCCAGTTTAGCTTTAGCAAAGAGCTTGCAACGAGCATTGTGATGGTAATTGTACTTCCACTTTTAACGAGATACCCTGTACATACTTCAGTATTATTATATACGTTTCGGGTGCATAGAAATCAAAACTGAATTGCCATCCACCTAGGTAGAGATCTTTTAGCATGGCAACGTATATTCCGTTAGGTCTAGCGTTTCCAATCTTGCCTGATGGAATGTTTGCGGCCAGTACGTTAACATTGTAGAATTAACATAGATATTATAGTTAATTAACTCGTTGATCTGCTACGTCTCTTTTAGGGAACGTTTCGTTTAAGTAATTGAGTTTGAAACGCGACGCGTTCAGAAGTTCGTCAAGCGGGTAACACTAATTAAAGTCCACTTAGGCAAGTTGTTCTTTTAGTCTATTAAAGCGGCTAGCTAGCGCGTAAATCACGAAGCGACACGGGCACAGCTGTACGCTTCGCGGTTTTTAGCTTCTTCTGTTATAGCCAATGGCAAGTCCGACGTAGAATTTATTTGCAATCTTAAGTTATATGAATCTAATATATTTGTATGAATATTTTCTACGAAACAACTACACTGATAAATGTATAGGAACGAAGGACGGCCGACGTTGCTTGAACATTGCCATCGTAGGATTTAGCTTCGTTATAAATTGGCCGGAAGTGCAATATTAGCTTTTAAAGAGAAGCGTAATAGGTAATTTTTTAAAGGGATATTTCTATTCCTATTAACATGCTGTGTAAATAGCAGGAGCTCGACGATTAGAAGTTAATTGCTAGTAGATACTATAATGACTTTCTAATGGAACTGTAAAGAGGTGCATGTGGCAAGAGAGAAATATGTAGTATGTTATATGGATTAAAAAATGACAAAAGAATCATAAAAAGTTTGCTCCAGATGTAAGTATACGAATTTAAGCAGATGATTTTAATTATTATTACCATGAATTAAAATATAAAGATATCTTGCCGAAATGGTATTAAGATTCTATATTGTTTTTCACCAACGTTATGAATATCACTGTTATTGTTGTTTCTCAGTTTAATAGTAGTTTAACTTCGTGTAGTCTCGATGATAAATACCGTCCCATCGCGCACTATAGTTATTTATCTGTAAATTAATCTTACCTACTCAATGAGTATGTTCTTGCCTTTGTTGTTGGAAAATGTTACGCTTTGTTTAGCGATGACATGCACTATAAAACACAGTTAACTATAACTGTTACTAGCGACTTGGATGTATAAACATTTTTTATCTACGCGTTTCATATTTAATTTACAGCATAATATATCCTAGCATATACATTTCATTATTCCGTTAATTTATTGCAATTTATTATTTCGATACTAGGAGAAAGGGAAAACATTTTAAATAATTCCCACGTGACTTGTAGTAAAATAATGGCTCTTATTTTTATACTGGAAGCGCATGCTTCAAATGTACCTGCCAAATGTATATACAAGATAGACATTAATATATTGAATTTTTATAATATATTCACTACGATGTAGTAATACTATATTTTATATAGCGCTTGCTAATGTGATGAACATGCATAAATATATTTATTATCGTTCGCTATTTAATCTTTCTTTTGTGCGTTTAGTAGTCGTACAGTCTCCTATTTCATTACGATTAAGTTTATTAATAACTACCTCCAACTTACAGTTAAAGAATGTGTTGCAAAACGAGCTGTACGCAAGAGTATGCCGATTTCTTTATTTCTATACTTGCTTGCAATCTGGGCTCCTGGGTTCCTTCAACAGATTCAGAGATTCTGCAAGTATATTTTATAATAAAGTTGTTTATTCATCGCGCAAAAGAGCCTTTGAAATATTTATTCAAATCTCGGGCACAGAAATGCTAGCGGCGCGTAGCGGCGAACAGGGTGAACTAAAATGCGCGTTGCTTTGCTATAGACTGGCGCTGGTGTGTTCTGCCGCCCACTTTTTCAGTATGCATGATGTTCGATGATTGTTCATGAATAATTAATTGTAAAAGCAATCATCAACAATTTTACGCAGGACACTCATGAAAGTCTATATTTCGAATTGCAATAGTCAAAGTACACAAATTTATTTTGAAAAAGTTAGAATTCCGAATTTAGCAGAGAGGATTCATTTCACACCCCAGGGCACGCTGCCAGAATGAAACAACACGTTTAATAGTTTATTTAGATGAATTCTAAAGTCCAAGGCCTATTTGTGAAGTCACTGTCGATGACGATGCAACAATAATTAGCAAAGAAACCATTTATTTACTGTTAAAAATACGATTTAAAGATTCGACAAAGTGGGCGCCAAAACACGATTTGAAATATTTAAAAGGTTTTTAAGCAAATTTGTTGAAAACGGTTGCATAATCAGTTAGAAGGCCTCTGCAAGAAACGTAGGACCCCAGGTTGTAAGCAAACAAATAAATTTCTGAATTTCACTCCTTTCGGATAAGTGTAATGATTTTTGTAAGTCTTGATGTACAATAAATAAAGGTAAAAGATTTATATTTAATGTGCGTACAAAAATATTTTCTTCTCCCTCCTGATAATAAAAATTGCATTGAATAATATGGTTTTGGAGAATGGTTTTAAAGAATATTAAGAATTAGTATAAATAAGTGTAAATATATTTAATAAAAACTCTTTACAATAATTAATTACAACTGTCACTGTGTGAAGACTGATTCAGTTCTATCAACAGATTTGTCGGAAATGTCTATGTCTTTTGCTGCTTCGTTTAACATTTTCGAAACTAAACCCAGCAATTTCTCTCTGTATGGTTTGACTAATTTCAAATTGTCTTCCGCGTCATCTATGCCTTCGTACCGAATAATATAATCTACAACATTCCATACGATGCTTCGCAACTCCAATAATAATCTTGCCGTTCTGAAAGAGAGGGAATATATTTAACAACTGTTTACGAAAATGTAGCGTGCATGAAGCAAATGCTAAAATACGAACTCTTCGTCACAGCGGAACTGTGTATTCTTCAATTTTTCAAATTTAATAATAACATCCGATGACGATGGATCTTGTTCCTGTAAATACAAAAGTTAGAACTTCCCAAATGTAGATTATTGTTCGATCGCTAAGAACATACCTTCTGACATTCAACGTCACCTTGACTAAATAATAGGACTGTCAAGGGAGAAATTATACTCGTGTCTGGAACCATACAGCTTCTCCGATCGCTGTGCTCCATTCGAACAATGTACGTTAAAAACGGACTCGGCCATATTTTTCTGTTATAATTTACACTGTGCGTTTTCAAAACGATTTTCTCGTTATTCCTAGAAAAACAAGGAGAAGGCGTACATTTCGGTTATTTACCCTCCACCGCGCTCACAAATATTTCCAAAACTCTACTCACGACGATAGTAAGACGTTCGCGTTTCTCGTAAAGAACCCGTTTTTGTATCCATAGCTCGATAGTTTTACCAACTGGTGCGTAGCCGCGTATAAAACTGCCCGAATTAATTCCTTGTTTCCATTGTACGTATTCACAACGTCGCAATCAGACTCTGTCCCCAGAATACCACTTTCGACGAGCTCGGTTATGTGCAATTCGCATATTTCTGTAAGTAAACAATAAGTGGATGAAATATCAAGGGAAGCAAGTTTGCATTTTAAAGTGTCTAACGTACGTTTTATCATACGGAAAGTTCTCTTTTTGTAATTGTCCACGGACATTGGGTTATTGTTGATATCCTTCAAACGTGCAAAATATTCTAACGTAGCAATATGATCGCTTGTTTCGTGAAACTGTTGCTTTTGCTTCCTCATGTCCGATTTGTCGCCTAGCGAAGTAACGGACAATTCATTGTCGGTAGTGAACATAACAATTATGTTTAATATGGGATTTAAACACCTGTAAATAAGAAGAGAAATACTTACTACGAGCTAATCTAATGACAAAAATTATTATGTATATAAATCCATACTCACTGAAAGATGGTAGAAAACACCAATGCTCTACACAGCTTAGGGTCCAAGGTAAAGTTTGTTATACGTTTTCCTAACCCAGTAAGATTTTCCTCTTCGTCAAGAATACCGAGACTTTGCAAGCTACTTAAAGCACCAGACATCGCTACGTTGCTCGGCTTTTCAAGCATATTGCTAAAGAAATCATTTATTTTCTCCGTATTGTATGTTTTACTCAGAATGATTGCTTGCTCCAACGACGTCCTACGTATTTCCGGCACTGGGTAGACGTTCAATCTGTTGTACTCTTTCTTTGTAATGAAATGGTAACTTTCACCGGGCCTAGTGCGTCCAGCTCTGCCTTTTCTGTATAAACAACATATCTTAATCTGTTTCTCGTTTAAAATAGAACTAGGGAACAGGAAATGAAATAAAAATTACCTTTGACAAATATTTGCCTGCGCCACCCAAGCAGTTTTTAAACTGTACATATACTTTTCTTCGTTCCATTGCATTTCTTTCTTAAGAGCGGTATCTATAACGTAATTAACATCTTGAATGGTAATGCTGCTCTCAGCGATGTCTGTTGCCAAAATGATCTTCTGAACCGATTCAGGAACGGGATCAAAAATCTTCTGCTGGGCATCGATGCTGAGCTTAGAGTGGAGGGGCAATATGCACTTATTGTACATCCTAGATTTTTCCAGCATATCTTGAACGCACTTGATTTCTTGCCAGCCAGGAAGAAAGCATAAAATAGCCCCCGGCGGTTTATTCTTCATAATCCAGTTTATTAATAATACTATTTTCTCATAAGGAATCGTTATGCCCGCGAAACTGTTGTTGCTTTGAGGGTCTCCTCTAAAGAGAGGCATGTCATCCAGAAAGTGCATTTTCACGGGATACACTTTACCAGGTACATCGATGACCGCGCAGGAGAAATATTGCTGGAACAATTCTACGTTCACCGTCGCGGACATGATTATAATTTTCAAAGACGGATTAACATCCATCGTTCTTTTTAACAGCGCGAGCAGCATATCGATCTGTAGAGTTCTCTCGTGAGCTTCGTCTATAATTACATGCGACACTCCGTCCAAGGTAGGATTACTTTGTATCCTCTGTAGCAATATACCCGTTGTGCAGAACAAAATCGATCCCCGCGATTTCGGTATTGAATTCTGAAGTCGCACGTGATAGCCGACTACATCGCCCATAGCTTCGTATCTCTCGTGCGCAACGCGGTTTGCCAAGGAGATGGCTGAGATCCTACGAGGCTGCGACACGAGTATATTACATTCATTCGTTCTATTCTCTTCCGTGAATGCGTCGATTATAAATTGTGGAACTTGGGTGCTTTTGCCACAACCGGTATCGCCTTTAATTAATAGCACCCGATTCGTCTTTAAGCTATCCAGGATTTCTTCCCTGAAAAGTGTGTTCTTTTTTATTCCATTAAAACTACGCACGAACAGTAAAACTATATATATTCCGTGAATAATAAATAATTCAACATTTAAATACGAGTACATGCGCGAACGTTCGTTACATACTTGTAGTTATGAATAGGTAGATCACTATTGTTTCTTGTTTGTAATTTAAGACGATTCGCTAATCTAGTATTACGTTTTTCAATTTGCGAGTCCTCTTCTTCCATTAAATGCGAGTTTGAATGTTTTTGTTTCGAAACACCTTCGACACCTGCCATCGTAGACGACGTTGCTATTACGGGTTTAATTTCCTGGAATTGATACAAGCTTATAAGTATCGTATGTGTGTTCGTAATGTGTATGAAACTTACACGATCGAATGTGTCCACTAGAGTTTCTATCTCATTCTTAAAATCTGGTTCGAGATTTATTCTAGTGGTCTCCTTCAACAGACTCTGAATCTCACTCCTGTCATAGAAGACAGGCTTTAAATGTCTAACTTTATTGTTCACGTGCAACCACTGCAAACACTTTGACGCGGCGTGTTTTGTAGCGGCTTTCTTATTCGATGCTATATGAGTGAAAGACATTTCCGTGGGCCATGATACATTGATAGTACATTTGTGTTGTTTTATGGAGGATTTACTTTCCACTTCGTGAATAAAGTTTATACATTCTTTATCGTGAAATTCGCTATTCACTAACTTATAAATAGAATGAAGGCTTCCAACAGGATCTTTGGGTGACTTTTCAAAACCTAAAATTGATAAAGCGGGAATATTTTTCAACTGTATTCTGGGATAAAATATTTACCTGTTGTATTTGATACTACTGCTACTTTATTGCACTTACGATCTTTTGGAACTTTTGAATCATGGGAAATTAATCTTTCATCCTCAGCTTGTACAAATACCTGTAATAACAAATGATATATTAGCTATTTATATTACCCTCTGTAATGTTTCTTTTATCCAATACTAGCTTTAATACTCTGCTTCACTCAAAATTTAGATCCGATTTTATAAAAAAAAAATTTTATTTTTGTGAAAATAGTCACATTCATCTGGATTAGTCATAACGAGCGAAGGCACATTTCGTGATCCCAGAGTTTATCGTTTGAAAGTTTTTAGGGGACAGACAAACACACAACATAGAAACTTTCTGCTTTAAATGCTAAGATAATTACTTCCTCAAACTCGTCTGCTTTATCAGTTGCCTCTTCATTTGCATTCAACTGTAGCTTAGAAAAGAAGGAAAGTGTTATATTAAGGATCATATCTTTAATCAAAAATAAGTTTGAAGTTTCGTAATATTTTACCTGAAAATACCGATTAGGACGTTTATGAATTTTGAATTCTTTTCTGTAAGAACAATATGATTTTGCTGGGTGCACACTGATTTGTCGGAAGTACGTCCTGCATAATTGATTTGTGTGGTGCAACGTTAAACTGTTTAACAAAAGTATCGTTAGTTTATATTCTTCACTGATTTTCTATACACATTTTTAAAGAAAATGTTATTCACTACTTACTAACTGCACACTGATTTCCTTAAACTACACGTAACTTCTGATAGAAACATTTTCTCGCATTACATTACCGATCTAAGTTTTGACTCGTGCATAATTTTACGTACATTAAGCGCACGTATATTAATTATTAGGTTAGATATTATTTATCTATCCACCACGCGACCACGCGACTCGCAAGAACATAATAGTATCTTCAACTTACAAGTACATAGTGCCCGCAACTCGATACTAAAACCTCTGAATTTCTTGTCCAGAAATCAACGGGAGAAATTGGAATTACGTGTAGTGCAGTTCTTCAAAAGAGCGAATTCCACTTACTCTCAAATCGCCCGAAATTTTTATTAAGCTAGGTTTTCCTGTACGCGACTAAACTCAACATCAAGAATTTCAAAGTCGATTTTCTCGAAAATGAAGCGCGATATGAAAAAAAGTTGCTCTTTCTTTTCGATTTATAACAAGAAAATAAGCCGAGGAAAATGAATACAATTTTTTGTTATTGCGCTTCATTTTCGAGAAAATCGACTTTGAAATTCTTGACAGTGCGTTTAGTCGCATACGGGAAAACTGAGCTTAATAAAAATCACGGGCGATTTGGACTTAAGTCGAATTCGCCCTGAAAATAAACGTAACCGTTTACTGTAGGAATATAATCGGAATAACGCGCTGCATAAGAAATGACAGATTTAGCATTAATTAAAGTCTCAGTGTGGACGTTGGTTCTGTACAAAAGCGGTGATTCAGAAGTTTGGAAATTTCCGTGCGTTCGTATTTAATACAGCATGAACGATCGCCGGGCTCTCTTTCCGCAACGCATGAGTTTCCCGTCTCAGCGACAAGTGTCTTTAGACAAACGCCACGTCTATGTTATGTGCCGACAGTAACCCTTGAGAAACCCATTTACCGGTGAACTGGAAAAACTGAATAATAGTAATATTGTAAGTGAAAAGACGTTTTTACGAGAAGTATGACTCGGCATTATCTAATTCCACTAGCGTGGAGCATTACGTTGCTCCTCAGTTTACATATCCAAAATCTTGCCGCTACCGACGTCGTCGACACGAACTTGAGTCTCAAAAATGTGGAGAAACATATTGATCTGCAATCTCAGTTAACAAAAATCACTACCAGACTAGTATTAGAAAATGGAAGCAAGGATCGGCATATACGAAACTTCCTCTTTGCCTTGGAATCCACGCAGAAGACTAGTCTTAGCTACATAGCTGCTTACAGGGAGCCCGTACGGGTGGAGCTAAAGTTGAGCGAGACGAAGGTGAACGCAGATCCGGACAAGACCTTCTATCGAATCGAATTGAAGGACCCGCTACCACCGGGCAGAACTATGTCCGTTGAAATAGAAACTATACTAACGCACGAACTTATGCCTCACCCGAAAGAGATTACTCAGAAGGAGAAGCAGTTAGTAAAGTACATAGGAAACATTTACCTCTATTCGCCGTATAATATATTAAAGCAAACGACCACTGTATCTCTGCCGTCGAGGAACATCGAAAGCTACACTAAGCTTAAGCCAGTGTCGCAAAGCGACTCGATGATCACATATGGCCCGTACGAAAAGGTTGCCCCCTTCTCGTACGAGGAATTGAACATACATTTCGAGAACAACAACAAGTTCCTCACTGTAACTAGACTCGAGAGAAGTATCGAGATATCGCATTGGGGTAATATCGCTGTAGAAGAACACATCGATCTACTGCACACTGGTGCTCTATTGAAAGGTTCCTTCTCTCGTTACGAATATGCCAGAGAATCGAAATCAGGGCAGGCTAGCATTCAGAGCTTCGATACCATTTTACCCGCAGCAGCCTCTGATATTTACTACAGGGACGAAATTGGTAATATCTCGACGTCTCACACTCGCATTAAGAAAGATTCCGTAGAGCTAAACCTTCGTCCTCGATTTCCACTGTTCGGTGGCTGGAAGACCAAGTACATAGTTGGGTATAATGTACCTAGTTACGAGTATCTCTTCCATTCTGGGGATCAGTACACTTTGGAAATGAGATTACTGGATCACGTGTTCGACGATATGATGGTAGACGAATTAGTTGTAAAGATTATCTTGCCGGAAGGTTCGAAGAACATCGAACTGAGCTTGCCGTACCCTGCGACACGCTTGCCCGACACTCTTCATTACACTTATCTAGATACCACTGGCCGCCCGGTACTTTCCATCACCAAGAGGAACTTGGTCGAGAATCACATTCAGAATTTCAAGCTCAAATACACATTCCCGCGTATACTGATGTTGCAAGAGCCGCTACTCGTAGCAGCGGCACTGTACTTACTATTTTTACTAGTAATCACTTACGTAAGACTCGACTTTTCCATCGATAAAGACGAGGTCTCGGAAAGCAAGCTAAGAATCGCCGGGCAATGCGAGAAGATCCTGGCGGCGCAAGATCGCCGAGTTACTTCTTACAACGAACTAGACGATCAGTTGGCTTATCTCAAGACGAACAAGGACGCCAACGCGTTCCTGTCTGTCGTCAAAGGCATTAATCAAGAATACAAAGGCGCGACGAATGCCATCACAGAAATCGCGCAACGCCTGAAAGGCGAGTCCGGGGACGTTTACGATCGCGTTCAAGAATTACAAAAGTACGACAGAACGTTGAAAGAGCTTTATAATCAACAGCAAGCGCTTTACGTAGACAAATTAGTACCAGGCAAGATAGGCCGTCAGCAATTCGTAGAAGCAGAGGCAGCCATCGCCAAGAAGAAAGAGGAATGCGTTGAGAAGATAAATTTGATCGTAAAGTCTTTGCAATAATGAAATTTAGAAACAAGAGACTTGACAGAGATAATTTCAACAGCTCGCTGGAGATTTCTTTGTAATAAGTTAGAACTGAACTTTCCCTGTACAATATATTAAGATTTGTAATAAACAACCATAAATTCTACTCTCCGACGTTTTTTTTCCGTATCATTATTCTATAAAATTACGTATGCGAATCCACTAATACTTTCATGTAGTCAGAAGTTACATAGCAAACCCAAGATACATACATTTAATTTGCCGAATGTATTTAACTGCCAACTAAAAGAGAAATTATTCAATACACACGGTGGAAACGCTAATAATTTCCGAGAAACATAATTGCGATGTATTTTAAACTGAAACTTTAACTCGTGTGTCAGTTGCCAACACCGGTTAAATAAGACACCTGCTAACCTGTCAGGTAGTGCCGTGTCTCGGAAAACTGTCACTCGGTTGATTCGTCGAATGCTCAGAGTTAAAATGAGTAATCTGCGAAAATTTATAGGTAATCTAATTCTTTCCTCGGCGATTACGTTTACGCATTAGCGCTCGATATTTTTATACAAGCTGCAGCTCATTTTTCCTGCCGATTTGAAATATTAATACGAAGGTTATACGTGGACGATTAATACGTTCCGCTGCTAATTTTCACGCAGATATTGGAGCCAATTTGACGGATCCTATGTACCAAGGAATTTACCACGGATCTCAGAAGCATCAGCCAGATTTAGATAAAGTGTTAGAACGAAGCTGGAACAACAATCTCTCGAAACTTATAATAACTGCCGGTAACATAGAAGACAGTAAAAAGGCCCTTGAAATAGCGAGAACAGATGGTAAGATCTTAGTGTCTGAATATCCAAAAGATGTTAGTCGAATTGTACATGAATCGGTTTAAGAAACACAGCACCGACACTATAGCGTCTCTCTATCGCGGCTAGCTGTAGTCTATTATTTCCAAGTTCTTTTCCTGCGTAGAGCTATTCGATGTATCGCAAACAGTACAATTAATGTTTTATTATATACCTTGCAGGCGTTCAACTGCGAGGGTAAAGATTTGTCGGTATAGCGTACGGCTACAGTTTATTTCTTTCTCGTTAGATCGCAACGCGATCGTTGCGTAAGAAGAAACCGCTGAAAGAGAGATGCAATGGTCGCTGTGATTCTGTTCCGTATCTGCGACGGCAGTATGCATGTCAATGGAAATATCTAGGTATATTTTATGTTACTTCTGCTCTGTCGTATTTGATTCTATATTGACTGTTCCGTGTATTCCAGAACGATTGTTTTCAACGGTTGGTTGCCATCCAACGCGTTGCAATGAGTTCGAAGAGAGCGGTGACCCGGAAGGGTATCTTAAGTCATTGTCGGATCTAGCTGAAGATAATAGGGATAAAATCGTTGCTATCGGTGAAATGGGGCTAGACTACGATAGGCTACAATTTTGTTCGAAGGACGTGCAGAAGAAGTATTTCGAGATGCAATTGTCCTTGTGCTCCGCTTTGAAATTGCCGATGTTTTTACACTGCCGTAACGCTAGCGAAGATTTTGTAAGGATTTTAAGAAAGCACAAAGATACTCTAACGGCTGGTGTCGTACACTCCTTCGACGGCAATCCGGAGGAAGCTAATTCCATTTTACAAATGGGATTATATATTGGTATTAACGGATGGTATGGCTGATAAGTGTACGTGCTTGGAGTTTTCTATGATATTCAACGTCTGTTCTCTATCGCTTCCGCAGCTCTTTGAAAACAGAAGAGAACCTCTTCGCCATTACTACTATACCGTCGGACAGGCTGATGATAGAGACCGACTGCCCGTGGTGCGAAATAAGACCAGCTCATGCCTCAGCGAAAGATGTTATCACGCATTTCCCGTCTGTTAAAAAGGAGAAATGGCAACCCGATCAGATGGTTAAAGGAAGAAACGAACCGTGCACCATAGTGTAAATATTAAACGGTTGTTGAAAGCTAATCGAGGAGTTAAGCCGTATTTATAATGCGTATTTCTGTTTGCTTTTTACAGTCAAATTTTGGAAGTGCTCGCACGAATTAGGGACGACGAAGAAGAATACCTATGTAACCAAATATATAAAAACACGATGAAGGTCTTTTTCCCTCATGAACTGTAACGTGTGCAAAAACGACTGAGAAACTAATTTACAAGCAGTGTGCATTTTATAATTGTACACTTATACGTATAATCAGGGAAGAATGCTGTGAAACTATGTAACAAAGGAAAGAAAAATTTCTACCAAATTCATTTCTCTAAAGGAAGGAAATGAAGATACTCATTTTTACATGCATAGCTCTATGGAAGCGACTGTTGTCGCGTTCCATCGATCTCTTTCCATATAAAATTTTAATATATTCTTGTTAAAACGATCATTGCCACCATAATTATCTCCATTAGTTGCATTAGTAACGCTAATATGATTATAATAATAATTATCACTATTCCTATATTTACCAGCATTATTCTACTACTCCTATGAACATCATTTGATATTCTCAGTACTGTACCCAACGACATTAATTTAACATTTCTAGACCCATTAAGAAGTTTAATGATACTCTCTACTCCTCCTTTATTTTTATAAGAAAAATACCAAAAAAATACCTTTATTCAATATACTGTTTAATCCACATATTAACTCGTTATATTACCATTCAATCCACGTACCAGAATTATTAAGTGAAAATATATTAGTAAATATACAAAGTAATAGGTTCAAGTTCGACACTATGTAGTCTATATATTACTTTCATAATTATTTTTCCTCGATATGAACAATTAACTTAAGAAAGGTAAGGAATCGACACTTTGATCAAATTTCCAGATTTTCCAAAATGTCAGAATTAATCAGAACAGGATACATTCTTCAAATATCACAGGTGAAATGGCCGCCGCAATATATTTGGAAATATGCAACGTTTCAACTTCGGAATCATAAAAATAAATGCACAGGTGATGGAGGAGATTTTAAATCACCGAGACCAATCGCTCGCAACGTCCGATGAATCACATTCACGGGACTTTAGACAGCGTTTGCACCTTTTCGTACACCCAGTCGTACGTTTGGCTCGCCAACGACTGCGTGGTGTTGATAGCTTTCGAGGCGTAACTTTGCAAATTTTCTGGGCTCAGTTTTCCACTGAAAGAAAGAACAAGATGAAGCGTAACGGTTTAAGCTTTTAACAGACTTTCTTACTTACACAAAAACATTGCGCTGCAACCACTGAACCGTCGCTACCGACTGCTCGCCGATCTTTTCCGCGCACACGCTCGAGTAAACTTTCACGAGCTCGAATCCCTGATTACTTCGCAGACGGATTTCGTCCAACATTCCCGGAACATAGTGTTCTATCTGTGGAGCGCGCGAAGGGATTTAGATTAAGCGCCAACGTCTTACGTATATGGAAACGTTTAACACCTACTGCTTGTATAACCACAGGTCCGTTCTTCCCCACGTACACTACAGCATTATCGTAAATTCTCAAGGAAACATTTTTCATCACCAGATAAAAGTCTTCGGCCAATTTGATATAAGGTTTACAGGTTTCAATAGTTGCTTTGTAATATTCTGGTGAACTAGCTTCTATAAATTCAAGCGCTTTAGAAGAGTATTCTTGCGTCACGATCCATGCCTTTTGTCCGTGTTCAGATAATCCGCTCCTTTTCAAGAACTTACCTGTACTAGATTCTGAGCGACAGTAATATTAATATAATTAAATAATAATGACCATTCTGCTTACCCGAAACGAATGTTTATATCTCTATCGTTCAATTACCTTCAAAATTACCGTGCTTGTAAGTATCGTAACCTACAACAGCACCAGTCAAAAGTAATAACAAAATAATTCCCTTTCCCCAGGGAAACTTCTTATTAGACGAAGCCGTCATTTTCGCTAGTAGAACCTGCAATACGATAGCAAATGAAATAAACACCACCCGATATCTCGATTGCTATAATTTGTTTACCGTTTAAAACCCCGATAACTAATATACCGTCCTTGTTAACAAGAGGTTTAAAGGTCAACAGGAAGATACCATAAAAACCATTTGTCGTCGTAAACGAATTATAACTCGTTCGGATTTACGTGTTTATGCACTTCTTACCTCTATAATTCATGCGAGAGGAGAATGTTTTCTAACGTATGCTATTTTAATTCTTTCAAATGCGTATCTGCTTATAAAAAAAAAGATATGGCGATAACGATGAATGTCGTCACTGGCGGTGCGAGGGGACAACATGCGATCGATAACCTACTCCAAAAAGAAACAAGCTTACCTAACCTAAGCTATACCTGCAATTTGAATTTATCGAGACCGTTCACGATCGAAAATTTCGATAAGGTGAGATAAACTTGGAGCGACCGATTCGGTAGTTGTTACCGAAGAGTTACACTTGGCTAGGCGGTCTTTTTCACACACGAACACGGGCGAGCGGTCGAAAAACGGCTTATAACGTTGCGTGCCGCTAGAATACCGTGGAGTGTACCTAACCCGGCCCTCTGCGCAAACGTAGGGCGTGCATAATCAAAAGCACCCAACGGGGCGGGCCGTTTCGAAATAATTTTCGTAAGGAAGCAACTACGTGTATAGTAAGTGTATAGAAATTTAGAAATAGCAATGGAAACACACCTTGCATATTTTATTGCAACTGCTGGCAAGATTTTCGTCTCTGCCTTTTTTCCACTTTTCGTTAGTTGTCTGAAATACTATACACGTTTCCTTCAAACACTTTGCTTTCAAAGTTGAACGTAAGGTACTCCAGTTAGCATCTGGAAAATAAAATAACAATTGAATCTGCGAACACTTTGATCGATTTCTTGTTCTTAGCAATGAATCTCACCTATGTATGTTAAAAGAAGGTGAGATTGGTATAGATTCTTGGCGTAAAGGGACCTCCAAACAGAAAAGCAAAGAGGGTCGGTGGTCAGACAAACTACGAGTGTTTTAATCAACTCGTTTCTGTAGTCCGCATTTATTTTCTGTGTAACTTTTCCCATTAACAGTTCGAACAGCTTTGCGTAATTTACACTTTTATTTTTGGAAAGTATTAACTAAAAAATACAGAAAATATAGTTTTCTATTTTCAAGTGGTTATTAGTATCTGTAAGATTCGAATGCTCACTCTTAATTTCTCAATGCTGGTGCTGACTTCCCCGCCTACAGAGGCGGGAACGTTAAGCTTACCGGAACACGTATCTTCGACAATGTCGAGGTACAGTTCCGGCGTGAGATCGTGAAAGTTCTCGTGTCCGAAAACAAGATCGTTAAGAATTTCTGCTACGTAACTAGAGTAACTCTTTGTTTCCAACATGGGAGACATTACTTCGTGCCATACTTTCAAACCCACAGCCAAGTTTTTCCTACCAGCTTGGGAGAGAGACCACAGCAAAGACAAGCCGATAGATTTTCTGTTTTGATAGGAATTTCTCGCGCTAATGAGTTTGGGAATGTTAGCGACTGCGATCTCGGGGTTAGTGGATGCCAAAAGCTGTAAAAATATCTTGTGCCCCACTACCGGCGATCCTTTTACCATGTCAGTAGCCATCGCGGTCAGAGTATTTTCATAGAAAATTTGTGCTGTTTGTTTCCCCGCCATCTCTATTGCCTTCTCCAAGGTGGAGGAAATTTGTTTAGGTACTATGCTCAGTGGATAATCTTTGGCTTTCCCAGAGAAGACTCCATCTTCTTTGTCGATGGGTATTTTTACATTGAGGAATGCAGCGAGGTCCTTCAACCAGATCAATGGAGCTTCGGGGAACCTAGCTTGACCAGTAATCAAAATATCGTGCAGCTCATCTGGATTGATCTATGAGAGAGAGAGAGAGAGAGAGCTTCGGTTATTAAATCTTTATATACATGGGATAAAAAGTAAATTGAAAATATACGTATTTATACCATATTTAGCGCATCTTTTATAGATTTCGGAGGTTTTTCTTTAGGCTCTTGTTTCTTTTTCTCAGGTTGCTGTTGTTGCTGCTGTTTCTGTTGCTTTTTCTTCTCTTCATTTTCTTTAGTTTTGCTTTCTTTCTCTTTCGATGGTTTCTTATTTTCTTTATTACTGTCCAAATTATCGTACAATGTTTTTACTTGGCTCAGGGGAACTGAAAGTGAATAAACCCTTTGCGAAACATATTTTTAAACAGTATGAGATTTAAGATTAAATATTCTCCTATATATGTGTCTAAAAGTTATTCGTATCGTGCTTTTGATTAATTAGTACTCGATGTTAATTGTGAAACTTTTAATTGACAATACTGTAGGTGAAAATTATTAGAGTCTGCTGGGGTTAAAACTAATAGCTTACGAAAGTCTTCCACTTTAGGTGAGTTTTCGATAAATTTCTTTTTCTCGGCCTTCGAAAGCTTGGTGATCTTTCCATTGGTTTTGTCCTTTTTGTTCCTTCCGACTAATTCCCAACCGCCAGATGACATATTGCAGTAAATGCAGTAAACAAACGGACTTTTAAAGATACTACTAAAAGGCACTGAAGTGTTTGTTGGCAATTGTGTTGTCGACCGAATATCATACGTGGTCGCGCATGCGTATTTAGCGATCTGCCACGCGCTATTCTTGGTCGCGTCAACAAACTTTTGCGAGCCTTTTATAGAAAAAGAGCGGTTATAGAAATACACTCGGAATGAAAAATTAGTTCTGACAATGAGTGGTAATATCGTTGTATTATAACTTTTTCTTTGGTCGAAGTGTAATGGAGTTTATCGAGCACCGCGTATTAACTTTACTTACCTATGGGTGCACTTTTACTTGTTAGAAGCAACTTTCTATGTACTTTCACTTTGTAACGAGTGTGCAATTCATTTCACATACGTAACTCTCTTTTAAATATTTTGCAACAATTTCTGAAAGTTATTTTTTAAAGAATTTGACCTATGAATATATTATGGCTATACTTTTTATATTGAAATGTTTTTGCTCGTTGAAAAACTACATATAGCTATTTTTTGAAACGCGAATACCATCGTGTGGTTCGCTTAGCTTCAAGGCGTACCGCTAATAGCGCTGCAATCTTATTCCGTTCCGAATCACAGACGAGGCGTAGGATAGACCACAGACGTGTTTAAAGTTAGATAGTTTAAGGGGGTAGACACGTCACGTGACACGGGCGATGCACCGCGCTGTAATACCGACAATCTAACCTGAAACATGGGTTTGAAATTTTTCCTTTTTCGTTCTTATATGAGCAGATTTTGGGCTGGGCGAGGTCTCATTCGAAAGAGGAAGGTTCAATGCGGAGCGCTGGGATAACCGTTTGAGTCACAAAACTCTTTTAATGACCTAAAAATACTTAAGGACGTAAACACGCCACGTGACATGGGTAATGCAGCGCGCTGTATACCGACACAATCTGGCCCGAAACATGGGTCTGGGCGGGCATGTTGTTTGTCCTTATATGATCAGATTTCGGGCTGAGTGACGTCTCATTCGAAAGAGGAAGCTTCAATGCAGACCGCTCTGGTCATCGTTTGAGTCACAAAACTCTTTTAGTGACCTAAAAATACTTGGATTCTTGCGGGTGTATTTTCTCGACTTTTGCTCTACTTTGATCACTCATATTATTACATATCAACACAATCTCGTCGAATCATGACCAGAGCGGTCTGCATTGAAGCTTCCTCTTTCGAATGAGACGTCACTCAGCCCGAAATCTGATCATATAAGGACAAACAACATGCCCGCCCAGACCCATGTTTCGGGCCAGATTGTGTCGGTATACAGCGCGCTGCATTACCCGTGTCTACCCCCTTAAGGGGGTAGACACGTCACGTGACACGGGCGATGCACCGCGCTGTAATACCGACAATCTAACCTGAAACATGGGTTTGAAATTTTTCCTTTTTCGTTCTTATATGAGCAGATTTTGGGCTGGGCGAGGTCTCATTCGAAAGAGGAAGGTTCAATGCGGAGCGCTGGGATAACCGTTTGAGTCACAAAACTCTTTTAATGACCTAAAAATACTTAAGGACGTAAACACGCCACGTGACATGGGTAATGCAGCGCGCTGTATACCGACACAATCTGGCCCGAAACATGGGTCTGGGCGGGCATGTTGTTTGTCCTTATATGATCAGATTTCGGGCTGAGTGACGTCTCATTCGAAAGAGGAAGCTTCAATGCAGACCGCTCTGGTCATCGTTTGAGTCACAAAACTCTTTTAGTGACCTAAAAATACTTGGATTCTTGCGGGTGTATTTTTTCGACTTTTGCTCTACTTTGATCACTCATATTATTACATATCAACACAATCTCGTCGAATCATGACCAGAGCGGTCTGCATTGAAGCTTCCTCTTTCGAATGAGACGTCACTCAGCCCGAAATCTGATCATATAAGGACAAACAACATGCCCGCCCAGACCCATGTTTCGGGCCAGATTGTGTCGGTATACAGCGCGCTGCATTACCCGTGTCTACCCCCTTAAGGATTCATTTTATTTGTATTTCGGTTTAATCGGGACGGATAGACCTATTACCTTATGGGTGTTTTTGTCGCCACCCAAACTGTCTTACCGACCCATAATTTGAGGACTGAATGTAGTGGCATCTGCTTATGAACAGCGTCCAACTCAGCAACTACTCTGAAATGCGTTGAGATGTTGAAAGGTGTTGCGTGCTTGACGTGTGACTTGTTCAGAGTGAGAATTTGACATAGAAGGCAGGCTTTTGCTACGCTATGCTTTAGCTCGGTTTATCAACGTCTCACGGGGATTTCTTTTCGAAAATATCTTTCCTGTACCTCGTCTGTGGTGTGATACAAATTACATTGGATGTTAAATCTATCCTATTCCTGGTCTGTGCGATTCCAACCAATCACGATCGCGGATTTTGGTTTGCGCGGGAAGCAGCTGTTCTTTCTGCAGTTCCTCTTGGATCACGTTCACGGTCACGTGTCTGTGCAGCAAGTGCATTAAAATGGTCTTTTTTTATGATATTATATTGAGTTTCGTATTGTAAGTGACAAGAACGCAAAGAGGAATCGACGGGACACCTGAAATTATCATTTTTGACGGGAATCAAGCGTCTGGTTTGGAAATATGCGTAAGTTCAATTTTTTCTGTATTCCGCTTGGCAGTCTGTGACGCCACACTTGATGCTTCGTTTCAATTTTCGAAAATTTTGGGATTTATGCTCCAATAGTAATATTTATACGATCTCTTGCTCCTTTTTGAAGATAGTTTGTAATTCTGTAGCGTTGTAAATTAATTTGACGCGGTTTTAATGAATATTTCTTCCCGAATATTCTGTGGACGCTTACGGGGTCTACGATTCAAATTCCGTGGAGTTTCGGAATATTTTCGACCAATCACGTTCGAACATTCGGCGGCAAAGTTTGAATTTTTGTTGAAGTCATTGGAACAGTTATAATGGAAGCGTTGCCATCATTTCTTGTTCTAAATTTTCGTTTCTAAGTTGGTTAACAATTTTTTTAATTGTTTAAATAAGAATAATACGAATAGACAGCGAGAAGAGTAGAATATACCATATTTTTACACGAATCTATCATTTATTTCGGAGAAACGCGAGAGGAGAAAGTTTTTCTCAATTTCCGAAGATATATTATGGCACATTCGACTTTAAAAGCAGATTTTCGATACGTTTCATATAAATTCAATTAAGTAATAATGGAAATATAAAGCGATATGATATTATTACTAATTAAGTACTTGAAGTTGGCACTTGAAGTTTCTCATTTAATTATAGAATGTTTCGTGACGAGATTTGAGGCAATTATTATTTAATTACAATATGCTAATATGCATTTTAACACAGATATTTTAAATTTTAATTTTTCACTGTTACTGATGTTTTGAAGCAATGTAATTTAATGGAATTGTGGCGCCTTGAAAGTTGAGGAATACATAAATTGAAAGTAATTGCTTTTGCGAATGGTAAAATTTGGAGTCAGCAAAAAAAGAGGTGCTCTTTTACATATTTATATTTTATATTTTATCGTCTTGACTCGTAACCGCGATAAGGAATTCTATAATATATTTGATCAGCGCTAAAATGAAAAGTGGTTGGAATTGGAGTGGAAATCAGAGTAACTCAAATTAGGTCGAAGTTGGAGATTTTATTATGTACAACTTCCTTGTGTTTCGATGATTTTTATGAATTACTTTTACAATACCATCGGAATTGCATTTATATCTGGTTTTGGAGACAATCTTGCACATTTAATAGAAATCGCCTGCGATGTAGTCTATCCACTGCCGCGATGCTGTGTCGAATGCATTCTTTTATTGAACAAGTTGGTTTGCGTTGATCTCGCAAGTCCGAAGTTTCGTGAAGGCTCTTCTTCTCATATTGTTCTTCTCATGTATGTAACAATGCTCGTACATCCTTTCCGTCTGTCTCAGCGATATCCATACTGGCCTGTTAACGTTATAAAATGTTACCAACATCAAGACATTTACGATAGTCCTATGGGACGTTTCGTTGAAGATAAATACTTACGCAAAGTTATGTTAGAGTTACTCATTTTAATTCTCTTATCGTTAGCTATTAGGTAGGTTGATCTTTTACAGCTGATGCCTCCTGCATACGTATACCTTGCTTGGGGTAGTAGCACCACCGTTGCTTTGCATCGTTAGTTCGTGGTATGAAATTATTTCACCATCTCTGAATTCGAGGAACGCGCCGGGATGGATATTTAACACGTACAATTAATATCTCCATGTATTTTGTTATATATTTACAATTTGATAACAGAAACGTTAAACGTAACAGGTAGCCTCCCCCTCGACTGAAAGATCTACTCCGGGCATCTTTCCAGTAGAGCGCGAGGCCAGCTAAAAGTCACATAAATATAATATTCGTCATAATAAATTCATTACAATCCATAATATGTATATGTAATATACGTTATTTAAATTTCCTTAAACATCTGTTTAATCGGTTCAGTGTTTCCCATCAGCGTAATTTTCCCTTTACCGGCCGGTGGCTTGTTCTTGATTACGACTACTATTACTCGCATTTCTTTTAGTCTTTAGTATATTCGGATTGTCCGTACTTGATGATATTTATTAAGTAATTCTCTCACGAAATCCCGTCAGTTCCGCGAGTTCTCTTAAAAAAGAAAGAACATTGTTCGGTGCAATAAACTTTGTTTCTTGTTCTCATCTTAATCGCGACAGTGGCATTCGATAAGATTGCGATCGTCGCAGTTTTCTCCGCGAGAACATTCAAAACGCGTCTTTTGATTCTTCCCCTTTCAATTCTTTAACGTATGTACAAAAAACTTTGATTTTTTCCCCTTTTTTCCTCTCTCACTAATATACCTGCTCTTTTCCCCTTTTAAGCTCGGTCCTCACGTCTCAGTTTCATTTTCAAATGGAATTCTAGATCTATCGATCATGAGAACTTCATTCAACACTTTCACTGGCGCGAACGCGCGAGGGTGCAGTGGCGATTGAAAAGTTCCGCGATCCCTTTCGGTGTGTAGTGTAAAGACTACAGTACCGCGTATCATTTCCTCGTTAATATTAATAAAAATTTGATTAAAGAAACGTTTGATTATTCTTTTTGATTTCGTTCAGGTTTTGATTTTGGTCGTTCGACTGCAGTGAAAGTGTTAAACTCCATTCGGTGATTAATCCTTTGAAGTGATTGGGAACTTGTGGTGTAAAATCGGCAACACAGAGTCGAGGGTAGTGAGAACCAATTGAATTAAGGTAATCGCGAGGCTGCGGTTAAATCACGGTAAGGATCGAACCAAGTTGGAGGACAGTCTCTGTTGTTTAAATCGAAACTCTGTTGCGGTTTTTCCTGTCGCTTCGCGTGAATATCCGAGTCCTGTGGCAGTGTGTTACGCATAATAACGGATTTACGGTTAGTCTTTATGTTACACCTATATGTATACGTATATCTTTACAAAATGTCACGCACACTTTGAGTCTCGTACGTGATCGAAGAATCCTTTTGTCTTAACACTTTAACACTTTTATATCGGTGGCTGTTCAGTATAGCGCAGATTCCTGTGAATCTCGGGTTGCCAATTACGCGGTGTACGGTCGCCTTTACGCAGCAAGCAATTTGGATAGTTTTCAACGTAGCAATCGATAGTTTCAATTGTGCAGCGATACTGTTCTCCAATTACTTGAAATAAACCGACAGATTTTGATATTGGATAAGGCTCGTCCAGCTCTCGTTAACATTTCGGCTCGATTTGTGCTAGCGATCTACTCACTAATCAGCTTTTCCAATCATATTCGATCGCGTTGCGCAAGACAGTAACTTAAACGGTCGAATGTCGTGCAGGTGAAATTAATTCCTGGTCACCTTTGTGATTAAAATATCATTAGATCAAATGCGAGCGTTTCCCTCGAAGGATTGTTAGTCCATCTTTTCTTCTGTACAACATACATGGTGATTTTGATTTTCGCACGGACGATGAGATTATCTTGAGGAGCGGTTGTGCGTATTAGGACGAGGATGAATTGTGTTGCTCGTCGGCGATCGAAGCTTTCGATTGGCGTGGAAGAATATTATAATTACAAATTTCAATTCCATTCCTGAAGAAAGATTTGAGCAGAATACACCAGCAGCTCTTTAATTTTCCAGTCTTTGTTCGTTACGTTTAATGTAAATAGAATCTTTTAAATGAACCCGATTATCAAAGTACTCGAGGTACTCAAATAGAACACAAGTTGTGGTAGAATATATTGCTCCCTATTGACTAAGGATATTAAAATTAGGAGAAATCATGTTAATTAAGAATGAAACTGAATCTAAACGGAGCTTTGATAAAATTAGATACTCATATTCGTCCAACGTGTTCTAAACGCAAGAGGCACCTTTATCGCTCTTTCTAATTCTACTATAATTCTCATTTCAATCACACCTGAATTAAATAAGCGAAGAGAATGTATAAAGAATAAAAAAAATGAAGATCTTGGTTCCCTGAAAGTTTTGTTAGCCTTTATAGCATTCTGCTGACAGTTGCTTTCTCCTTTTCTCCGACAAGATAGCTAAAAAAAGATTTTATACGAAGTCCTTTCTCAGCACCGTGAGTTTAGATATCTCTGGACCAATCGAAATCGCTGGAATTTGGTTGAATCGTCGACGAGCAACTGCTTGATGATTCGAGCATCGATTTCATACACTTACACCGCGCAACGTTAACGTTTGTCGCCACAAACGGAGGAAGAATGGGAAAGAACCGGACAACTAAACGGTACGCGACACAAGTACAGGTCCTTAGAAAGTAGCAAACGTTTCTGACGTTCTTACGGTATAAATTCACTTTTATGTACAAGGAACATCTAACATCGTAGTGGATAGCGTTTTATACACGGGTCTCCATGATCGATTCACGTGGTTGAGCGTCTCTCCCTCCCCCGTAACAGCTAGAATTCATTATTACCGACTAGCGGGCTGAATGTACCGCGTTTCATTCCACCCCGAAAGGATCTTTAATCGAAGTCCGATGGATCGCAGAGAGAAGTTCGTATCGCCGGGAATTCCCCGTTCATCTATGATATTCACCATCTACGTATCGCTGCCGATCCCTGTGGATCATTAGCATCCGTCGAGGATATCACGATTCTCGCTTAGTGCTCGTATCAAAGAAGGATCTATCTACCAGTCAAAAGACATGATAATCATCGTCATCACAGCGAACCTCTCGGCGAATATCAGTCTGATCGTTGCTGCGGCTTCTCCGGCTTCTCTTCACTCGCGAGCTTTCAAAACAACCCTTCACAGAACGCCCACGAAACATTCCCGCCTGCGATCGTGGACCTGCTCGCAAACTTTCAAAATAACCTTCGCGGAATGTTCATCAGCCGTTCTCCCGTATCGCGGATCCTCCCGAAATCCTCGAGACCATCGTTCGCGGGCTAGAATAACTCTTAGCCGAGTTACTTGCTTACGGAAGATTGCCCGTCTTCCAATCTCTTCTTCACAGTCTGAATGTATCGAGCGATGGCTCGCGTTCCACTGGGTAGCCTCCTCTTCTCCCAGCTCTCTTCTTCGTCTTCTTTGTCGTTGAGCGAAAGCTTGGTTCACCCCCCTCCGTCAGTCGCTGGCTCGTCGTTACCTAGATGTCCAGGAATGTGCGTCGATGCGAAGCTGCGCCAGGCCAGGCGCCGTTCCAGCGTCTCGCTTGCCTCGAGGTCCATGGGAGTCCTGGCGAACTTTCCAAGGCAGGGACGCCTCCGAGCTGCGCCAATTCCCCCGTAGAAGCTCGAGCCACACGGGCGAGACGCTTACAGCAAGGTCGACGCTGTCAGGACATCCGGTACGACTGGCTTCGGAGGGGGGTCCAAGCATCACACTCTCATCTCGCTCATTGTCGCCTGGGACACGCGACTCGACACGGTGGCACTTTGCAGCAGGGGCTGGTTCTCTGGAGGACTCTTTGCTCGAGGGGGTGGTGGTGCTCTTGGCACTGTCAGGTGTATGGACCCGTTTGGTGGACCCTGAAAGATGGAGCAATCGTTCTTGTCAGACCTCGAGCGGACAGACGTTGGACAGTAAGTTGGAAATCAAGCACGATCAGCGTTGGGAACGGAGGTACGGATTGGTGTCCAGGATAAATATATTGAGTAGCATAGTCACGGCAAACGGCTGAAAGAAGGAGGGAAGAGGTGCGAGTACCGTTGGAGACACCAGTCGTCAGTTACGAAAGTATATCGCTCGGTCTGTGATAAAGTGGAAGCGAGATATCGCGACTTAGGGAGGATTAAGCGAAAGCGCAGAGGTCTTCGGCGACGGAGGCGTGAATTGGCGGGACATTGAAATATCCGGGTGAAAAATGAAAATCAAAATCCAGGGTGGCAAGTTAACGGGCGGCCATTAAAGTTCCGGTTTAATGAAGTTGAGGGGCTCGTCCGGAACTCTTTGGGGCCCCTCGGAAATTCAGTAACGAGATGAAAGGTGATACTGTCCGTAGGTGGAATAATGACCGGGAGAGAAGAATGTCAGAAGCCTTGCCAGTGTAAATTTCACCGGCGCCGCAGCTTAGAAGTTTAAAAGTTTCTTAATAGGATTATGAATTAAACTTCCAAAGGCCGGCGGTCGTTAACGAAACTTTTTTAAATCAACGACGGACGTAAAATATTTCAAGCCCGTGTTGCGAATGGCCCCGCTCCCCTGTCCGTAAATAAACTTTCTGTTTATGGACAATAAGAGTTATACGGAGCAGCGAATTACTTTTTTAAGGCTGGGCTCGTTGGACGAATGAAAAGCGTTCCGGCGGAATATCTTGTTTAAACGATGCTTTGATTGCGTTTAACAAATTGCTACTAACTGGCGGACTCGTTTTCGTCATACGAAATTACTCGTTAAAAATTTCAATTATACTTCGCGGGGCAACGGAAACACTTTCTTCGCTTGGCTGCTAGATCAGAGTGATTGCTATATCGAAGCTGGAAAGGCGGCTACTTAGACAGATTAAAGGAGTAAGCTTTGAAGGGATGGTAAATAGCGAAGAAGGGCGGAATGCTAGGGAATCGTCTCGTTTGATCCTGAACGGGGAGTTCGAAGGTTGATCCGTTGAAGTAAAACGATAGGCTCTCACTTGGGTTTGTGCGTTCATGTCCTGTATGACGGAAGCTCGGGGAAGAGTGGCATGCTGTTGCTGATGTTGCTTTTGATAGTGATGCTGATGAGGCAACGTGTGAGTTCCTTGGCCCTGTTGGAGGAGCGTGTTGGGATCGTTCGGAGGGCCTTTCATTACATTCCTACAACGACGATCGATCGTTACGAGTTCCATAACACACGGGAGTAATAGAGACGAGCATGTTAATATTTACAATGAAAGAAATGTCGTGCGGTGGGTGTTATGAGTGAAAGAAAGCTAGCGAGAAGTGTCGCAGTTACCTTCTTAACATCTCGTTCTCCACGTCCACTATCACTTGACCGCTCCCAGGAAAATGGGAGTGCGGCGGCGGCGGCTGTTTGAGCTCGGTGAAGCCCCGTGGGCCGCACTGTTGATTCAACATCTGTTGCTGCTGAAGGCTCTTCACTTCGAGCCTTGTCTTGTCCCGCTGATAATAGACGCCCGCGAAGATCAGAACGTTCAGTATCAGCAAACTGCAGCCGATTGCGATCGTGACGCTGAGGGCTGTCGAGTACGCGGCATACCTGTGCCAACGGAAACAAATCAGCCTTTATACGTGTACCAGTCATTTAATTATTAATAGGGCCAACTGAGATTCGTTTCTTACGCACCCTTCTGCGTCCAAGCCGGCCAAGGTGTCCGTGCTAGCGTTATGGACATTTTGAAGGTTCGTGCTCTGTATGTAGCTGACACACGTGACAGCGTTGTAGTCGATGGTGGTCGGCGGCTCCGTAGTGATGTTCTTCCTTTTAAATTCGTCGCTGATCCTGCTCAACGGGTCCGGCCTGACCGATCCGTCGTAAAGGCTAGGGTCCGAGTGCCCTCGGAATAGGTTGTGCCTGGAATCCACGTCTTCCATCCCGGCCCGGTGTAGCTCTGGGATCAGCCGCAGCCACACGGAGAGCTGATGAGCCCGATAATGATTTTTTATTTTCGGTCTCAGACCTGCAACGGAGAAAAGCTCGTTAATACCGGCCATTAAATGCTTCCACCTGCAACGATTGACCGCGTCCGTGTTCCATTGAGTTTCTTCGCAAAGGAACATTCCGAACCAGAAGGATCGTTCATCATTCATTAAAGAGTTTTAAAACGCGTTCCGTGTATAACGCCATTAACGGCGAGCAGACCGAGCGCTATGATACTTCGTAAAGTACGCTTCATTAAAAAACTTGGGGATTCATCTTCGGAAGATCTCGCGCTCCTTCCTCCCTATATATTATCGAGTTATAAGATCTCCGGCGCGTAATGAAGAATTTATAACGCTACTGCTCCGTTCCGGTGCGACCGGAGTTATTCGTATTTCTCTAAAAATAGGTCGGGACGAAATGATATGCTGTTCCGGGAAAAATTTCTGCGCGACGGCGACGATTCGTTAAAATTACAGCGTGATAAAGGAGCGCTTCAGTCGGCCGTGTCAGAGATGAAGCATTCGAAGCGATTCTGCTTTCCTTTGCGAGCGCAAATTAAGTATACGGGTCTAGGGGAATATCTATTTCGTTTTCGAGCGCGAAGTAGAGAACTCTGGAATTTCAGGATTAAAGAATTGGAGCTTTCTGTGTTAAGCTGCTAAATAGTCGCGAGTGTTTTTCCAACAATTGGGATCCTTGAAATTCTAGTAAGCGGCAGGTTCATTGAATTCTGATCTCGGCGCCAGCTTTCGACGGCCTGGATATAAAAGACGAGGCAACTGCTGTTGCAGTGCTCTTGATGATCGTACTGGAACGCGGCGAACCGCGCGGCTCGTTAACGAGTGCTAGAAGATTTTGCGAAACGTCGTCGTTGACACGGAGACGCGCGAAATTGCCGAGATATTACGATAAATTGTGGGGAATGGTTGAAAAATGGCGAGCGGCCGCGAGGGAATTGGCGGAACATTAATTAGATGGAGTTTTTCGGGATGGGCTGTACGCGAGAATACGTTCTAGAGCAGCCGGTTAATTAAAGCGGGTCGCGGCTGACGGATTTGTCATCCCTGCAAATGAGAAAACGGCCGGCATTAACGCGTGTGCCAGCACGCGCGTGCACGAAACTGGAACAATGAAATTAATGAAAATAATTGTCCCGCGCGAATTTCGGGGTGGTTTGCCGGTAAATGCGCGTCGTCATTCCTCGCGGACTGCTAAGAATTAACGGTGGGGCTAACCGCGGGAAAGAGAGCACGGTGCGCGCGAATGCGTTTCATCTCGATGTGCCGGGCGACTCATAGAAACGACGATGGTGACGGAAACGCAGAAAGCGAAAGGAATTTTAGGATACGAGAAATAGCGAGAAATAAAGTGGGAGCTCTATTTTTTTCACAATCGAGTAAACTACTTAAGGAGGAACACCACTGTGACGGTTGGAAAAACGAGTCCATTTTTAAGATTTTTTGAGGAATAGCTTACAGTTTTCATATAAAATTGTTATTACCTATCTTTAGTAAAATGTCTTAAGAGACTATATAAAAACGAATTGAAAAACTTGCATAGATTTTCATATACAGTTAATCTTCTAGACTCCTCACAAGAAAACATAGGTCGCTTATCGAAAGGGTATCTTTGGAACGGCAACTATGAAATCATTTTTTTTTGTTTTAATATAATCTAGGGTGGATGTACCGTTTGTGGCCATTGCACTGTTTTTGGCCATGTGCATAATTACCTTACTTTTAAATTACTTGCAGATCATTATTCTGTGGAGAATTTCACATCATAAATATTTCGTTTAGTATACCGCCCGAAATAAGGTTACATTTATTGCTTACATGGAAAAATATTATATTTTTTAAGAAGTGGCCAAAACTGGTACAATATCTTAAAGTGGCCACAAATGGTGCATCTACCCTGTATAAGTGTAGTTTCCGTTGTACGCACCGATTTTTAAAAAATATATTTTTGTAAAAATGGTGTGCTTTAGAAGAGAAAGTTTCGAAATCCGCAAAAAAATGGATAGTTTTTCGAGCGTATGTCACAAAATATGTTTTCGATCAAAAAATCGGTACGTACAACTGAAGTTAATCTTGTTTTAAAGATCCTGTCAAAATTTCAAGTCGATCGGATAAATATTGACAGAGTTATGGATTCGATCAGTTAGAAAAATGTTGTTTCGAGAAAATCGCGTTTAAAGTTTAACTTGTAATGCGTTTGTAAGCGTGACGCGTTTCACAAAATGCACAGTATCTTCGTAAATTCTTCGAATATCGACTTGAAATTTTCAGATAGTATTTTTGACGAGTTAAGCATTAAGAAAGTGAGAAAAAAGAATCTAAATTTTTTCAACTTTCACAGTGGTGTTCCCCCTTAAGAAGTTTAAAGAGATAATCAGTGGCGCCTGACGTACGGCGTACTCGTACTACTGGCGCGCCAAGAGTGGACAGAAAATTGTCGGATCATTCGCAGGAGAATCTGGACGATGGAAACGGCTCCGTGCGCCAGCGATACGACGGCGAGGACGAGGCGCGGAGTGGCATAGAGAGCGATTTCCGTCAGGAATCTCCTGTATCGAGGCTCGTGAATCATTTCAAAGCACCGTCACTGACATTTGATTTGCTGGAGTGCGCTCGTGCGGATCAGTAGAGAAGGGAGCTAGGGGCGAGTTTGATGGCCGGATGCGCTTGAATCTTTTAGTTTGATTAGAAGATCGCCTCTTTTCCGTATTTGCCCACCGGGCGATACGTCCCAGCGGCTTCGTGACTTTTTTCCACGATCGATGGTCGCCACCCGTGAATCCGGATTACCAGTCTCTCTTTCAATCTAATTCCTTGCTTAGACTGCGCATCGACGCTCTCGTAACGAACGCATTAGGACCAACGGGAATCCCGCGTCCATTTTTTTCCCTCCTCGTAAATCCCCGAATACGCCGCGCGGATTTATCGCTGTTTGAGGCCGGCGGGATTCCGGAGCACGCCTCGCCCGCCCTTTCAAACGTTTACCCGATTAGCGGAAGAACATATTTGAGTTTTCTACGCGGCCTAATTAAACACGAAAATGGATTATTAAGTTTGATGTGGACAGCCGTAACTCGACGGCGGATTTATCCAGCGGTATAAAATGGTTCTTCTCTTTTAGAAACAATTAGCGACCGTGAGAATTAATCCCAATATGAAATTGAAATAATTTCCGTTTTATTTGATCGTGAATCGAATTAACTCCGCCCCGCGTTCTCCGCGTCGTACGTTTGCTCGTATCGCGAATTATAATTCCGTGTTTTTAAGCGTTCACCCAAGGATTTCTGTTTGAATTTCTCTGGAAATTTACATCTCGTGATTGGATCCCGCTCCTCTCCGCCCCCGCCCCACGAAATTACAGATATTAATTTCGATCAATTTACGATGGCTGGGCGTGCGTGCCAAATAGGGCGAGAACACGGGCGCGGCAGCCGGAAATCGACGTGAAAAATGATATTGCGGAGGTGTCGCGTCGCGTTTCTCCGCGACATTTGATTCCCCGTATTGCGGAACACCGAAACTGCTGCAGAAATTTCGATGCGAGCCGCTGACGGGGCCAGGAAAATGAATTCCTTTAGGTTTACAGCCGCAACATCGTTTTCTCCTGCGTGGCTTGTGAAATTCTCACTCCTCGACGTGTGCGAGATCCTTTTACGTCCTTGGCAGAGTCTGCGGGTTACGAAGTCCGTAACGAGCGTGTACTTCGAGTAAAGCTGCGACAGCAATGTAGTATCGGGAAAGGACGATTCAATTATCGCTTTTAATTCGACACGGAAATAAAAAATGTACGAGGTTGAATGTGATGCTGGATTCGACGCGATATAGGAGGAGCCACTCGCGGCAGGAAGGTGCACGGGGGTTCCAATTAAAGTGCGATCTTCATTCATCGATTAAATTAATATCAGGGGTTCATTGAACGCTGCCCGTGATTGGAGTGGGAGCCTCTTGGCGATAGGAAAAACGAACGGGCGAGTGCTGAATCCGAACACGAAAATTAATCCTCTTAGGTTCGCGATCAGCGACACGATACCACGCGATACAGAAAGCCGGTTGAAAGCCGGCCTTCACAGATCCGTGAATCCTCCACGCGTTTTACGAGGCTCCTCCGCGACGACGCTCCTCTTCTCATCGTTTATCGCCCGACACAGTTGACTGTTCCCGGGTGATAACGAGCGGCCGCCTCTTTCAGCCGATGCCCACGAATCCAGCACGCCCGATCACCGATAAAATCCATTTTTCGGCGGCCATTTCACAGCTTTTCACCCTCCTCGTCGCGGCCGACCGGTGTGCGTGCCGTGTCTGTGTATCGTTCGATTTGAAAGGGCAGCGAATTGATTGCCCCCAAAGTACCGTCCGCGATCCGACTGACGCGTCCGCGGTTCAGTGATTTTCGATCGACGAATGATTCATCGAGAGATTTCATGCTAGCGATCGACCCTTCGCGAGGATCTCGATGGGACCTGTGGCGCGCTCAAGTCCGACACCGTGCGCCACTTGTTCCCACCGACGTGTCAACGTTCGATTAACAGTGTATTCGTGTTAACGGGTGGTTGGAATTTGGGATTTATACGCTGGTATAAAAGATAACTGGACCAGTCGTAGACCGTAGATTTTAGCACTTCGTTTCCACGGGAAGAAGAAGATTCGGGAGGTGTCCATCCAGGATATTTCCCAGAAACGTCGTCGCAGTTGCCGCGATAGATTTAATACGATTTATTGCAAATCGAAAGCACAGCGCGCGCTTAAATATTGATGTATGCGCTGTCAGAATATTCTGGTCTCGCGCGTCCGCTTCGTTGAGCGTGCGGAAGGGATCTGAGAGATCGGTCTCACGTATGGGTAGTCACGAGATCGAGCGTGCAAGATCTCTGAATGCTTGACAGCGGGGCCACGGATCGAGAATGCAATATGTTACGCCTATGCATCCCTTTTCTTTAACGGTACCGAACTTTTCCGCCTGAATCTCTCCCGTAAAAGACGATTTCAAAAGCTTTTATCCAAGCGACCTCCCTTTCGATCTAATTGCTGGGAGATTTCTGGTCACACGTTAACCATTAGTATTAAGTTCCCGATAAACTTGCCAGCAGTTAAGCGGGATCAGGCGAAATGGCGTGGGAAACTGGGGAATCACATTCCCCGAAGTGGCGCACATTTTCAGGACCATTTTTCTCGAGCTTTATGCTCTTTTCTTCCCTCTTTCCCAGCATTGCTACTCGTCGATGTTTGATCTATCCAAGAGAGTTCTTTCACGCGTCCTAGATTGTTTTCCAGCGCATCTTTCACGACCCATGACACTCGTAACGTCGTAGCTCATGACCTCCTGCAGGTTTAACTAGAACTACTCGATTTTTCTCTCGCAGACTGCGTGCTCTAAAACCTATATAGGATGTGTGAAAAATCGTGGGGGCTGTCGGGGGGCGACAAGAAACGGTCTGAAAATCGTACATCTTTCGCGGAAGAGATTTCTCCTCAACTTTAAGAATGGGGGGTAGAAGCATTTCAGGTTATAAAGTCAGCCAGGACACCCGGTGCGTATATATCGAGGCTAACGACTTATTCTTTTAAGACTCACTAAAGCTTCTAAAGGACGTCTTTCCTCGGCAGACGCCATATTCTCTCGACTTTTCGAGAGCCTTACCCGGGAATATCCCAGGCTGCTCGCTTCCGACCCGCCAGAGAATAAAACGAGGAAACCCATCGCAGTAGATAAGTCGTGGCATAAATGCCAACACATGTCTCATGGTATTTTCTTCTGCTTCTGTCGCGGTGCGCTTCATCTCCTCGTTCTTCTGCTCGAAATCCCGACCTCGCTTCCCCCCCGTTCCCACCGGTTCTCATCCGTATCTCGCGTGTCAGCTTCCCCTTTCTATCCGGAGACCTCTCTAGCCCCGTTCTTCTTCGTCGCTTTCCCTCTTTTCTCAGCCGATATTCTTTCGATCCCCGCTCGCGGCGGGTTGCTCGATATTCAGATCCCCGAGTTCCCTGGCTCTCGTTCTATCGCGGAAGAGAGGGAGCTGGAATGGTGGCCAATGGAGCCTCCTTCGTGCAGCACCACCTACCACATACAATAAACTCCTCTTTCACCGGCCTGGCGGATTCCGAGCGCAAAAGCTGCTCCTTTGCCGGGTGCAGTTGAAGGGTGCATGCTCGCATCTGCGCTCAAGAGCCGCGAGTTCCTTTTGTTTCCGTGAATTTCGCCCTAGGACGGCCGGCTATCTCAACCACAGACCGAGCTGATACCACTTGGGACGCGGGGCAGTTATTAAATTATATCTTCGAACGGTAAATTAATTTGCTTATGGAGAAGTGATATTTATATTCTTCTTTTTCTCTGGGTAAATCGTAGGTGGCTGTGTTAATATTGGAATGGGGGAATTAACGATTAGATGACAGAGAACTAAAGTTAATTAATTAATTAAACAGACTTGCGTGTCTTCGCGTATGTGAATTATATAACGCCTGATATGTGATTCTATTTTATCCGGATATGCAAGGGGGTTGTCCGATCGCAAGAAGAATAAAATCCAGATGGCACGAGGTCGACCAGAATATTCGTTTTCTACCCCCTTGAGCTCGACGGAGGAGCCCCGGGAAACATGGGCAAACAACATTAGGGAGTGTCGTGCGAAAGCCGCTGTGATCCCCGAATCGGATTTTCATATTGATACGCGAACTTTTGTCGACGTCTACCCCGGCACGATCTTCAGATTGTCGAGTGCTTGACGCGTGAAATTCTCCATGCTTCTATTAGCATGGACGTTACTCTAGCGTCCTGCTGCATTCGAGCTACAATTGTTTGCGACACGAGAACGCAGCTGTTAATATTACGGACCGAAAGAGTAGCGGTCTCGTTTCAATTCCGGAAATCGAAGTAGATTCTTGCGAGCGTCGCGTCGCCGCGCATTGCGTACAAATCACGAGCGAAGAGGGAAGAAGAGGAAGACATTTTCCATCGATTTTATCCAGCTTCCATGGACAAGGTGTCTTTGATTCCAGGCTGCAATCTGGTGGGGACTTGGAATCGCATTTTCGTCGTCTACGCGACTGGAACGTTGCGCCGGGTGGTTTCGTCCTATTAAAAATATATTAGTTTACGAGACTGCGACAAAAGAAGCTAGATTCCTCTGTGCTGTTTTTTAAAAAGAATTCCTAATTTCAATAACAAACCGGGACTCTTAGTTTCGCGATGTCTCCGCGATTAAACTCGTCGCGAGTAGAGCAGCAAAACGGCGGGTCCGTGGAAATTGATACAACGAGCTTATTTCTAGCGTCGCTATCGGCGCAGAGTGTCGTCGGCCAATACGACAGTGCTTGGCAATGGTACGGCTTCCGGCGGCAGAATTATTGTCGGAGTTGTTGCTATTAACGGAACTGCGAAACCATAGAGGCCGGGAACGACGGAATCGTCGTCGAAATCCGTGAAAGCGGTTACACGCCGGCGAAACGACCGCCGGCTTGCGAATCCCGTTCCCTGTTGTCTTCAGGATTCCCTACCGCTTCTGTCTTTTATCGCCCTGTTTTTCATAACCACCGTAAGCTCCGTACATTGCCATGATAATTGCGCGGCAGGTCCAACTTTGCCGCGATACCCTTTCTCGGCCAGCGAGGCTGCCCGTAAAAACTTAAATGTTCGGCCACCTTTTAAGATAACATCTTTATGAATCCCTCTTTGTGCGCCAGGAGCTTATCGTTGCGTTGCGACCAGTAGATCCGAGTGCTAATATTCGTTCCACTCAACTGTACTCTGCACTCTCTTGGATATGTATCCCAGGTCCAATTGAAACTCGCGGGGAAAACCGGAAAATATCTCGGAGTAGAATGAATCTCCTCATCTTCAGTGGAATAATTTTCAAACATTCGCAAGAGGTTTTATTAATCACTCGCGAAGTTCGCGCGTAACTTGCCAAGTGATATTTCAAACTAGCATCGGGTTGAGAACGTGTCTCGCGCTAAATAGCTCAAGATCGTTGAGCCAGTTTTTCCAGGACAATGGCAAATTGTAATATTCATAAGATTGCCTCTTTTAAAGGGATGCCGGCGTAGAACTGTTACGTGCTGGCGCGTCTGTGCGCGTTAAATGACAATGACGGTCCAGACTTTCAGTCCTGTGTGCCATTAGGACGAAGTGTTTCGGTGCTCGGACGAGGTCGAAAATAAAAAGAACGGGAGGAAAGTCATTGCGAGGGCGACGCCCGAGGAGCGTACAAGTTTCCTCCATTCTTGGAATTTTTAGCGGTCGCAGTGGTACAGTTTTATAAAAACAGGGAGCACGGTCGAAATATCCTGGGGACTCGACGGGTTTTCAGGAGTTTCCTCGAACTTTCTAAACGCCACTATCCGTCCGAGGAGTGGTATTGAAAAGCGAATGAAAACAGGTGCAAGATGTTGCGCATTTAGTCAGTTGAGTTGTTCGTCACGGCGATTGCATTAAACCCCGCTTCTCTCGAGGGGATACATCGATCTGGCCCTCAGCAACAGCCTCGCGTATTCGGCTGTTCACATTTGCGGTAATTGTCGAGATAGTCTCAGGGTCATCGAGGGTGGTTCCAATCTTGCCACGGGGTAGGCTCCTCCAATCTCCCACTACCCTCGTATATTCCCATCCCGATGCCAATTCCCGTTCGTTTTGCTACCGTGAATCTGCGCGAGCGACCGCGACGGCAGCCTTTCTCTTTCTGTTCGGTATAAATCAGGAAAGATCACTGGCGCTCGATCGACTCGGGAACAACGGGGGACTGATTTATGCATCGTCATGAACCCTTCATCTCACGTATACCGATTTGATTTGCGTTCGTGCCAATTTGCTTCGAGGGACGGGATAAGCTTGGCCACCGAAGGGAATTCTGATGCCAGTATTGTGAGCCCGCAATGACTTCCCACGGTGAATCCACGAGTAGGAACGACGCGAAGGAATGAAGGAGGGTAATGGGACCCTCGAGGACGCCACTATCGCGATCCACCAACGACAGGGCGAGCAAGAACGCTGGGTCTTCAACTTCCACGTTCCATGGCGTGGAGTGTGCACAACATTACGTAGAAATCAAATTAGGTGCATGCCTAATATCAGTTTTTCTTGCGTTATGTGTTTCGTGTGCTGGTGTTATTATCTTCGTTGGGCAGGTGTGTGTTAGGGGTAAGTGGAATAAAAGATGGATTTAGTCTGGAAAGCTCGGGAATCACTGAAGAATGTCTCCTTGAGAGATTTCCCTCCGTCGTCATTGGAGATTTTTTGGGCGGTAACAATAGGTTTCTTGGCCCGTGTAATCCGTTGAACCTCAGCCTTAATTTATATCACGACAGAGAATTCCTTGGTCGCGGAGAAGCTAGCCGAGCTCTTCGGCGATCTCGAGACCGCTAATTCGTGGTTTTCGAGGCGAACTCGACTCCGTACTTCCCTAATTGGAAACCCCCTTTTCTTGGTTCAGCGACCGAGTCGCGTGGCCCCGCTGTTAGAGGTCTTCCCTGTGACCTATTGCGCTAGTTTTTATTCCCAGGGAAAAGCACAGTTACGCGAAGAAGGGAAAACCGTGGGAAAGACAAAGAGGAGGCTTTCCTGCGAGCTTTTCCGCTGCTTTAATCATTTTACGAGCTCGGCCGATGGCGGCAGATTAAAATGAAATTGAGGGACTGCCGATGCCGGTCCCCGTCGCGTCCTCGCCAAGTCCCATAACACTTTACTCTCGCGCTATGTATAATCTCAAAGAATTAAGTGTCGAATCAGAGCCAGATCCATTTTCTGCTGCATTCTTTTTTTTATCATTCTCGCGAGTATTCCGCCTTTCTGCTATTCTCCCCTGTTTTTCTGTTACGAGCGGAACGAATTTCCCGCGGCTTACGAGTATTCTTCAGCGAACCGTAACGAGGAAACTTCCTACTAGGCAACTTAAGAGGATAACACGATCCTCGGGACGATTCTCTCTTTTTCTCGGCAAGCCAGAGTCGGATTGTCCTTGCGCGAGTATGCAAACGAGCAGCTGCCGAGAAATATAGAAAAGTAATCGGGGGAAAACGACGAGAAACTATCAGCCTTTTTTCTTCAACTTTCACCTCCAAGCTAACGAGCAGATTTCCATGGTTTTAGTATGTATTGAGAAAGAGGAGGCACGCGAAGCTCGCTTAAGAACGGCAGGAAAAAGCGAGACACACCTAATCTGGAAAAAGCTCCGGATAGCTACGGTATGCAATTACTGGAAGGTACGCAGGTCGCGCAGGGTGTAAAGGATTCAGCGGGCTGATTCACGATTAAAAGAATCGACCCTCGTCCGACGCGATCGTGCGATCAACGAATCCATGCGACGCGACGATTGTCACTGTAGTCGAGCGGCGAGCTTCTGTCGGGAGTTTATTTTAATTTCCAATCTAATAAGAAATTCTTTCGCAAACTATTCCTCACGGCCCTCCCATTCTCTTGGCCCCCGGTAACCTCCGAGTAAATTCGTGCTTCGATCCTTCTCGCGCCTCCCTTCTCAACCCCTCTGTCGTTTAGTCTGCGCCCATCGCCACTCTGGCAGCCATCTTCGGCGGTCTTGAAGCGCCAACCCCTCCCGAGGCATCGCTATCGCTCGGTTCCTTGCGTCTTCTCCACCTTCTCTTCCCTTCGCCGTCTACGCGACTTATCTTCCACTATCTGCGACGGCAACCCTCCAAACCCCTATCTCGTCGCCGTTTCTCAGCGTTCTCACCCCCTACGTCCTTTCTCCCTCGCCGCCTTCTATTTCTCATTTGTTCGACGGAGTTTCGCGGAAAGCGACGATATCTGCGACAGACATAATCGAGGCCCGCGGGCGATGATTATTTCACGATCAACGGCCTCGTCATCCCGCTTTATGCGCCCTGTTGCTAGTGAACCGCGAGAGACTTGCCACCCCTCCCCGGTCGTTTCTCATCGCGAGGGAAAGCGAGCGATAAAGCGCCGTCGAACTCGCGCGATCGAAGGCCCCTCGATATAGGTTTTCACGCGTCGAATGCCGCGCGTTTCGCTACAACGATTCGACGTCGAGTTTTCTAATTTCGGCCAGCCGTCATTACAGTTCATTAACTGTTATTGAGCCCGGCCGACGATCAATCGCAATGATTACCTAATAAACTCGCAGGCGTGCCGTGACAAGCGTTCCCCAAATATTCGCACATCCGCCAGCTCGAAGCTAATTAATCACCGGTATGCTTGGAATGAGGGGCCAGGCGCGTACGCGAGGCGTACAAACGGATCATAAATCTTGCTCGGGGGAGGGGGGCGCGAAAATTTTATGAGTGGCCACGCGAGAAGGATATGAATATTTCATAGCACTCTTGGACAGTGGGCCAGCTGATAACGCGTTACGCGTGATAAATCATTTTTCGATCTAAATGTAAATACACCGACGCTAGAAGCCTCGATGCTAATCGAGGCATCGAACTGTCCGCCTTTAGGTGAGTCCTTTCCGATATCTTCCTTCCACGATGCCGCGAGACTCGCGCTCTTTTAGGGCGGTGTCGATGACTAATGCGGAGTGAGAATCCATTTTACTCGCGCAGGTGAAAAGTGTCTAAACACCCCGCCAGCGAGCTGGCAATATTGAATTCTATACACCGATCACGGCTTGTGTGCCATCCCCGACAAAGAAACCTATTTCCTACGCAAACGTAGGAGATTCGCTTAGCGATCCTGCAGGATAGGGATCCTCCCCCTCCTCCTTGTTCTCCCGTTGTTCTCTCGCCACTATCAGAAAGGAGCTCGCTCGCGCCGAAGTCCTGCCGGCGTGTTCCACGCGGTAGAAAGGAAAGTTCCACGACGAAAATTAACGCAGCTCCGTGGAATCTACCAGAGTCGAGATTCTATCCCACCCGAAGCCTCGTTTACTTTGGGTAAATCCCTCGTCGGGTTCGGTAAAGCTCCGGAGAGCGAAAGAAATAGGCGGAAAGATTGATGGCCGGACGGATAGATAAGCGGGGAGATCGATAAGCAGACAATCGGGAAAGGAGGAGAAATTTTATTGCGACTGCCAGGCAATTATTATAGGAAACGTCGGTTGCCAAGCTCCGCGCGATTAACCAGCGGCAGAATGTAATTCGAAAGCGTTCACAGGCGAGCAAGCGTCAAAGATCGAGAGTGCTGGGATCTGTAATCCCCGACTAATTCAATACGAGTTGGAGACAGCTCTACAAGCTTCGCCACTTCAACGCCACTCCCTCCCGTCGTTCCCCTTTTTCCCGTGCTCCGTCCCTCCCTTGTTTCCTCATTTTCAGCCACCCCGAGTCATTCTAATTTGACTGAGCTCGCGCGCCCTTTCCTTCCCGGCGTCTTGACGAGAACTTCCTCGATCCTCTTCAACCCCGTCTCTTTCTCTCGGATTATTTTATCGACTCAGCCTCCCCGACGGCAACCTGCGAAGGTAACAGTTCTCCGGACCGAGTGGGTGGCGCACCGTCTCCTAGAAACGGATATGAAGGCGGAATTCGAATAACATGTTTACACTCCGTCCCCCTTCGGCGCTAATGGCCTCTGACGAACTCACGCAGCCGACGGGAAATAAATCCCCCACGTTTCAAGGCCGGAAACACCCGGCTATCCATTAACCCTACGTCGGCTCAGACGTTCCCCGACGAAAGAAACGGCATCCCGTTCGCTAACTACAGAGGAACGGTGCGATGAAATTCTGTTTATAGAAGGCAAGCTGCAGCAAATGGAGCTTAATTGCTGGTAGCAGGCACCTGCGACTACGAGAAGGTGAGGTAAATAAACGCACGTAGAATAGCCTCCGTGCTTCCCTGCGGAAATGGAAAGATTAAGCTCGGACCAAGTAGGATTTGCCAGTCTCTCAACAGTCCCTAAGGAATTTCTAACCAGCTCTATACAAAATCGATCTGCATATATTATTCACGTGTGGTACACGCCGCAGGAAACAGAATGTGCAAACTTTCTCATTGATAAATCGAGCAAACTGTTCTCGGGGAGGGCGTCGAGTCGCGTCGCGATTTTCGCGGCAATTTCGCTAACCGCGGCTTTTATTTTCGCGTTTAAAATGCAGCCACACGGCTTCGAGCGTCGCCAGCCAACGTGATAAACTTGCCGGCAAGTTTTCCGCGGCATCTGCCGACAGTGGCAAAGCGTTTTCCAATGAAGACTTTTTACGAGACTCGGTCGCCGTTGCGTTTACTTAAATCATAAGTGACTTTATAGGGCCGTCGGAAGTCGATTGGTCTTTTATCGGGACGCTCGATGGATGCTCGTTTGTGTTACGTCTTTCTCTTGGGGCGCTGATTGGTGGAACCGTCGCCTAGGCGGCAGGTAGATGTGATTTTTAACAAAAAAAACTCGGTCTGCTCATTAAAAACTTCTTTAGAAGCTGCGCCACGGTTGCCAGTTTCAACGAGCTTTTCCGGAATCCAGTTCGATCTCATTCAATTCACCGAACTTTATAAAACGAGCCACTCTGTGTACGAGTGCGTATAAGACACGGCAGGGAGATTCCAAGATCGATCGATAGTCTGACGACCTTCGACGATAATATGAAACGAGAAACCCTTTAGCCATCTAGATGCTTGAAAGCAACGAGGAGGAAGCTTCAATAGGTACGAGAGAGAGAGAAAGAGAGAGAGAGAGAGGGAGGGTGCTCGGGTATCGCCTATTAGGGGATGCTTTATTGTGTTGCGATTTAGAGGCCCTCATGCCTCGCGCGAGAGACGAAACAGATAGGGGAAAGAGTGTTTATTCATCACTCTTTCTTTCCGCAGAATTGGTAACTGCTTTCCGCGAAATCACCCTCTACAACGCGAGCGAGAGAAAAAAGCGACGGGTGGGCGGGGAAACGCGATGCTCGAGGAGCTTGATGGCGATTTGCTTAAACGAGGTGAGTCGAGGGAGGAATTCTATCGCAGCAGACAAGTGTCCATAATTATTTTGTAAATAGAAGATTATTATTCCTCCAGCAGTTGGGATTACGTCTCTCGCGGAATCCGCGATAAAATTGTTCGGCGCTGGCTCATTAAATTACGGACTTCAATTTTCCCGCGAAAGTGTTGCTAATTTGTCGAGCAATTTAGTACAACCCCTTTTTATTAGAGTTCAGTAGGAAACGAGTTTCGGGCGCACGTAAATCCTTCTGTAAATGCCTCGTACACGTGGGGAGAGAGTGGTGGAATAATAGCTACGTGAACGATCAGGGTTTAGCCCACAAGGCGAGCACCGATCAAAAACGGATTAAGGGGCTGGCCTGTTTCCGAAGATCAAGGTCTTTTCTCTCGAAATAGAATCGAGAGGACCGACGGCAAAAGTCAGGGAGAGAATGTAGTTCGTAGCATATAGGGTGGGTGTACCAGTAAATGAGCACGTACCAGTGGATGGACGCTTTTTTATTAAAACGAGTAAAATAAGTTATTAAAGTAAGCAACTAATTAATTATACTTCTTCTAGTTTCTTGCTTCATATCCAAACAATTTTTGCAACACATGGAATCAATCGCGCTGCAAACATAATTTTATATTAGTGTTCATTCATTAACCTTGAGTGTTCACTTACTAATTCGTTTACCTTAGATGAGAATCGCTTGGTTGTACGATTGGTTTCGAGATAATACAATAAATTATCCCTTAAGAACGACTGGTTAAGCTACGCCCAACCAGATCCGCATTTCCCCAGTGGAAATCCTGGAGTCCAGTTGCCAGATTTCGCTTGGCCCGTCCAATTCGACAGCGATCACGTTGCCCCAGCGTTTTCCCAATAATCTCGCGATCGCAATACGCTGCGGTGTTAAATACTCGCGTTGTTAAAACGTCCGGTACTTCCACGTCGATTCTCGTGAAACATTTTTTGCCTTTGCCTCTGTACTCGGCGATAAACGGTCGAACCGCTAGCTTTGCGTCGTTTGGATTTCGGAACGTGTTTTTCCGCGGCATTGCCGATTCAGTGGTGCCGTTTTATACGAAACGGCTTGCGGGTATCAGCCGCGTAACGGGCCGAGGCGTGCCCGACAACAGTGTGGGCATAAAGATCGCGGAAAACAAGGTTCGTAACACGTCGCTTGTAGCTTGCGCTGCAAAGAGGAGCTGAAGGGGCATCGCTGGCCGTTGTACACCGGATGCATCGTGATAGCGTGTCTCGTGCACGTCGTTGCGTTAATGCCCTGGCACGCGGGACAAGCGTGCAGCGAGCGGGCTCAAGTTAATTTGCATCTTTGCCGGATGAAACCCAGTTGTTTGCCGCGTCGCCTGACCTTTTGTCGCTGCTAAACGTCTTTGACGGCCTCGCGCACACTCTACGACAGCTCATTAACTGACACTTTTCCAGAATACTCTATCCTTTGTCGCCGAGAGGTTTTGTGTTCACAAAAGTCAGTTACAATTTGGTCCCACCCGTCTCCTCCACTTGAAGCGTCTCAAGCTTCGTTTAACCGCCACCAGGAAGTGTTTGCAAGAATTATAAATAAATATAAAGTGATTTTCTCTAAAATCCAAGAATGGTAATTCGATACGTCGATCCGTGGAAAAGTAGATGCTGAGAAAGGAGAATAAGATCGGGAACATGCTCGGTTATTTCATTGAAACATGATAACGGCACGGTGCGCAGGGTGTCCGTGCTCGTTTCGAGGAATGCGCGCGATGCACAGGACAAACCGAATGCAGGACAAAGGGGATAGAGGTCGATCGCGACGGTCATCGGGATGGAGGGACGGACGATTAGACCGGAGACGCTTAGATATTCCGTTTTAATCGTCTACGGCGTTCCGGGAGAATTTCGGGATAGGTAGGAAATGGAGCATAGCAGCCGTGACGCTCGCTGGCTGCTCCCGTTTTAAGCCCTCACGGTTATACGCACTCGGAATCTCGATATGTTCCACGGGGGACGTCGTCCGTTATGACCGTGCCAGTGAAATCGTATTTCTAACGCGGTCGTTTCTTGTCACCATTCAAGTGCGGCTCTCGTAACGACGTACGTACACGTCGGCGAGCTCTGCGGTCGAGATAACCAGAAAGTATCGCCGGAGGACTCGAGAATTACGGGGCGAGGTCTTCAGAGTCTTTCTCGAGCGTCGATCTTTCCACCGTGCCCCGAGTCACGGTCCAACCACCCCCGCAAATTTATCGTATTTGCCTTCCATTTTTATCCCTCGTCGGCTACCGGCTGGACCCCTTATCGCAGCTACTAAATTACGTATATAGCTGGAACGGTACAGCATATTATTAAAATGCACCTTTGTGACGTACGTTACTCTCGAATTCGTTGACCCGATCGCCTCCCCGTGTGATCTTCTCAGATTCGGCCCAGAGAATTCTTTGCTTTAGTTACTATCCAGCTCCATCTAGCTCCGACCTGCTCCATTTCCCTCCTCATTCGCGAATTCCTCGCGGCTACTAACGCCAGCCGTTTCCTCAAGCGCGGAGACTCGTCCGCGGCCCGAAAAATTTGGGTTAAGAAGCCCGAATAGAGTTTGGGCAACTTTGCGAAATATTCACGAGCAGGGCCGTCGAATCTTTCCCCCGCGATCTCTGTTTAATCACGTATTTGCTGCTTGCGAGCGAAACATGCCTCGTGATGAATGGCTGTGTTCGGCTGCTCGAAAAATAAAATTAAATTCATCACACGATGCCGAGCGTACACGAGCGATATTAAAGAGGCGACGCTGACATTGATCGAGCAACCGTTGCCGATGGAATTCGCCAAAGTTGCACGCCCGCTTACATAACAAATTATGCGGGTAATGGTTTAATACCTTTCCCGGGCCGCATAGGAAACGCGAAACGGATTCCCCCGAGGAGCCCGCGCGAAGCATTCCGTTATAACATCACCAACTTCTGCAGCTTTAATTAACCGCGTTTATATCACGTAGCTGCACTAACATTTAATACAGTTTAGTTTAATTTGACCGCGGTTCTTCCGCCGTACTTTTCCCCGGGAGAAAAAATGTTGCGCGTAACTTTGCCGGCGCAAATGGCGGAAAGCACGAACTTCATTAGGCGAGTGGAGAGCCATTTCAGATAACTCGCAACTTTTGCCCCGGCTTCTCTCTTTTCTCGTTACGTTCCGCGGAGACGGGAGTAATTCCTGTGTTCGGGCAATCCTGCCGTATTATTCATTCATTTTAATAGAACCACCGGGGGATAGTGGAACGCCAGTTTAGAGGAGGCGAGTGAAGACGAATCTACTGGCCGCCGGATTTATTTCGTAAAAAGAATCTAGGAGCGAGCGAGTGATCGCCGGCCGATGGTTTAGTGGTTGCAGGTGCAGCAGGTGCTAACTTTGCGGCAAGTTTCTGCTCCCAGGTCCCCCGTAGTCGCGGCGACAAAGGAAGGCTGCTGCGTTGTGTTAGGCGTGCGATCGTGCGCTTAACTATCGCAATATCGACGGACACGTTGTGCGCCTAACTTACGGTTATTCCCGTTTCGTCGGCACCCTCCGGTTACGGAAAAGCGATATTAATATCGGATGTAAGCCCTGGCTTGCATTCAAAGGGCTGCAGCACGCGGCACCGAGCCACGTAAGACGATTATCGCAGAGCCCGTCGTATCGGCGGCATGTTAATTACGTCCGAAACACCGAATACGCAATTAAGCCTTGTCCCCGGTGAACGACAGAAAATACTTTGCCTGCACAGGTGCAACGATCGTCTTCACTCGGACTCGGACATGTAGCTGATAAAACAGCTGCGAATCTCTGCAGTGTATTCGGACAGTAATGAAGTGATTTTGTCGGCGATTTACCCACACTGGCGTGGGGTTTCTTTTGATGCGAGCAGTTCGCCTAGAACTTCCCGTATTCATCAGTGCCCAGATTGCTTCTCCCTACTCCATTGACGTTATTAATTGTACGAGCGGAATAGCTCTCTTTGGGGCGTAATGAAGTTTCATTGAATTCATCCCTTGAAATTATTCATCCTTGTTTTGTGAAAACTTGGCCGGGAATTTTCTGCAGAATTTTCCCGCAGACAGAGAACCGTTTCGTTCCGCGAATTCCATTTAGCGTTTTCCCGTAAAAGATTCTATTTTCCAGAGTTAAATGCTGTGTGTTTTAGGAGCGAAATTATTTTCCCACGAACTGATCAAAGTGTAATCAACATTCCCGGGCCGCGGCGCGTCGGTGGGAATTTTTAATTTAAAAACGAAACGAAGCGGGTGATATTGTCCAGCGACAAGCGGGCTTTCTGTTCATATCGCGTGCCAGACAGGCCCTCTCGGAAGTTTTCTGTCTTTGACACTGGCGGGCGAAGGAAATCTTGCGTAATTATACTCTAAGTCGAGTGAATTCGTTAGGAAATTACGGCGTTATCGATGGGTGTGTATTTGTTTGGCTTGTTGTTAATCTATATTTCAAAGGGAAGTAATTAACACTTGCAATTCCTCGATACTAGCCGCTACTTGCTATCAGTTATTGCATGAGAAATTGCAGTGAAAGTAATGTATTATTGATTAAACCGCGGAGGTACTGAAAAAGGGCGCGTCGCGGAACAAACACGGGGTTGACCACTAAATTGACGCTCGTCGCTTTGTGTAAACGGCGTCGAGCGGCTTGTTTCAATTATTCTCGGGCAAAGCAGAGATTCAGTTTTAATTCCCCGCTTGTTTGTGACAAAGGCGGGACACTGGCAGATTTCATTTTCAATGCGCCCCAAACAAAACATTCTTCCCATTCGTTCCTATATTTCCTCTCGTTTACGCAATACTTTCTGTCACGGTCAAACGATGTGACGCGATTTTAATTTGAAATTGAAAACGCGCACGTAGCTTCCAGCGCGACTGCGAACCGCTTCCGAGTACGAAATGCAGTTTCAATTAATGCGTTAAAATCGAAAATATATCGCTTCATCATTTACCTCCTCTGCGCTCTTTATTTTTCAAAAATTACTCAAACGCCCGATGACTTATCGACAAACCACTGCGCGTTTCGTTGAAACGAGTTAAAACTAAATATCACAACGGTATTTCTCGAAAATTCAAGTCTTCCTATCCCCTATTTCCCTTCCTTTCTACTTTAAAAGCGAAAGATTCTAGTCTCCCTTTCTAATCGTCCTTCTAAAATTCTGGAAGAGTAGCCAGCAAGGACTAAAGGTCTTTGATCTGAATTTCTTTCCCCGAATCAAAAGTTCCGTTTACCAACCCTTAGCAGGATTTTTTCACATGGCCTCGGCTTTCTTATTTTTCACGCGCAGAGTTGTTCGTGGCGAGCACACGCCCAATTTCGTCGGCAACGGGAAGCGATGAATCCATGCTACATATCGGGACATTCGATTATTTCCGGCGCGGCCGTCGGGACAAACGAATGGCTCGGTGGGCCCGGTGTGTCCCAGTTAATCACGGTATTACAGTGACGGAGCGGCGCTAACGCGATGCCAATTTGGCGTTAAGAATTAATGTGCCCACGGCACGGCTTAGCGGCTGTTATAGGGAACTCGTCGTGTTCGCGTCAACGGGGGGATGAAGCTGTGACGGAGGGCTTTCGCGTCTCTGCGCGCGGAAATAATTAAGATTACGCTGTCAGCCGGACGTCGCGGCGAGGCCAGCGTTAAAGAGGAATTAAAAAGTGTTCTGGGCCTGTGGAGACGCAACCCGACGGAGCTTTTAGTACACCAGCTGCCTCGTATTTTAATTAATTGACCTCTGTACCGGTACTCCCGCTGCAGATTACAAAAACCAAATAACGCAAACCCGTGGAAATTACGCGTGAAATTACGACGTCCCGAGGTGTCTTATTCCTTGGAAATGTAAAGATTCCTGGACTTTATGACGGTCGCTTCAGCGTCTTCTTTTCGTCGTGAAACTTTCCTGTTTTCCATTTTGTCGCGAGCTAGCCTGAATCATTAATTTGCGTTCGATCGACCCGTCTCTCCCGGAGTCTCAACGTATTTAAGAGGACACGCTTTCGAGAGATCCAGGTCCAGGGAAAAGTAAAGATCGGGGCAGTGAGCCGTGAAATTCGAGGCTCGAGATCGAGCAGCTGCGTCTGAATGAAACCGATTTCGCGTCCCAGCGCGACCGAGTAGCCAAAGACGCTTTGATATCGTCTGGAATATCTCTTCCGACGAGTAACCTCGGAACACGGGGTTTTATTTTGTAGCCTCTTAAAGGAGGGGAGCAGTGACAACGGTGGTTTCGTTAGTTTACGAGAGTTAAAGGAGGGCCTGTGATTTATCACGAGCCCTGTAATTCGATGAATTGGACGCTGCAATTGGTGGTCAGTAGTGTAAGCCCGTAGCTCGGCAGACCTCGCGGCGCCTGACCGTAGACAGTCTAATACTACTTACTCGCAACTTTAAACCAAAGAAGCGTGGTACTTCGAACGGAGTATTTTACCACTGTTCCCGTTAAATGTTTCGCGCGAGCAATTTGATCTTTGTTAGAGAATCCCCGAATCGTTTAGGCGCGATTTAAAAGTACAGCATGAATCCCGCGCGGAATAAAACTGTATTTTGTTAAGATGGCGAATAGAACTCGAGTCTCCAGGATTAAGGGTTCTCAGGGGTGAAATGAATATTGGATGAGACGAGGAGACACTAACCCGGTTAAGTATCCCAAATGAAAATACGTCTTTCAACTCCCTCCTTGGAATTTCTTCTAAGTAGAAATCGATAGCCACGCAATCCGTCGACCGTGTCGCTTTTCCAGACCGATTACTTACTTCAGTAGCTCTTAAGTAGCCGAAAAAAGTGTTTGCATTATGGATGAATCCCGTGACCATCCGCTGGAAGCCTGCTGGTCGCTACTCGATCACTCGGCTGGACAGGAAAAAGAACAAATTCCCTCGCTAGTCGCTCGAAGATTAAAATTAGCCAACGGCGGAATAATTGCGTGCAACTGCAGCGAGCTTTTCGTTGGTGGAAGCAATAAGGCTAACCACCACAAAGTAACATTTATCGTACTAATAGTTACTACCGTTAATGGTTCCTGGAGTCTTTCCCTAAACCTAAACTATAGATTGATAATAAGCGTTACTCTCTATATAAAATAATAATTGTTTGAAAACGAAGAATTAATTAAATATGCACTGTATTTGATCAATTCTTACATGGTTCCATAACAGTCCTTTACTTAATAAATAATATTAATTTGAACTGCAAAATTACTTTACGCGAAGCCTTAGTTAGCAACCCCAGAGAAGGGAGAGCCGATTTCTATCGTGATATGATCGCGATACCAGTGCTAAAGACATTGTCAAACGCGTCGCACAGTCCGATAGCCGTTCGAGCCGATCTGCTCCTCAAGGCCGGGCCGAAAATCGGGGACACGAGTATCGCCGATCAAGCGGCAAAGATTAAACCGAGCGAGTTAAAGGATCGACGGTTATACGGAAGCTGATGAGCCCGTTTCCATCAGCCTTTACGACCAGCCGTCCCTCTGCGGCATGTTTCGAGTTTATGTAATGCACGCGGCGGTTCCGTATTCCGGCCGTGTACGTGGATATGGTTCGAGCATAAATTAACTGGACACTGGCCTGTTTGCGCGCGTAGGTGGCAGGTTGAACGGGTGTGCGGGAACGTCACACAGATTCCCCGGCATGTACGCGAAACAATTTCATAGAGCTCGCACCTACGCCACCTCGCAAATCGCTACTTTGCCCTCTTGATGTCAATTGCTGTCGCGAGATCGGCAAGATGATTTAATTTACCCGCGTCCGACCTCTGTCCACCACTCAGCCGAATTTCTGCTTTCGTGATTGCCACTCTAGATCCTCTGATCGCGCAAATATACACGGATATGCTGATGGTACTATAATGTGGAGTAGAAGTGAGGTCTAAAGAGGTGTTTCTCAGGCTGCGAGTGTATTTACCTCTTCTACTTCCTTTCCCCAAAGCTCAAGGTTTGTTTAATGAGTGATTATTTTCCCGAAAGCATGTCCTCTCTATTCGAGAGGCTTAATTAATCCTTCTCTGTTGAAAATGTTTAGTCCTTTGCGGTGCGGTATGAAGTTTCCTTAATTCGTTTCGAACGTAACCAGAAGTCTGCCGTGGAGGGAACCCGTAAGATTCTGCACGCGTGACACCATGAATCCGGCGGAATTAATTGCGTGTCGTTTCGGGAGTAGTCGCAGGGTAATTCGGTAATTGGTTTTCTTGCATGAAGGCAGCTGTCCCTCAGAAGTCCCAGAGCACACAAGAGGGTGCACGTGCGTAAACGCGCGGCCGTCTCCCGTCGGCCATTGTCGCTGGCGTGCGCGCGCTATAATTCTAGGTGTCAGCTTTGTGTACGTGGATTAACCCCCGTCGTTCCACTCGCATGATCTACGGTGGTATCTGTTGTATTTATTCGCGGCTATGCCCGTCAATTACGCGCCATAAATTTCTGTTTGCGGCACGCGTTTGTAACGGCCGCCGCGGCGTAATCCTCTCAGTTAGCACAGAGTTGCCCGGTAATAAGTTCACTCTCAATTTCGATAACGCGACAGCCAGCAGAGAGTCACGCTTGCCGGGTAAATTGTATCTTATTTGCTGAACGTTACAATCGGCACGGTATTTAGCGGGGCGAGCGGACAAATTCATCGTTCCTCTTGGCTCGCACGGGCGACCTCTAATTACTATTCCGTTAAATAATTTCGCCGGCTCAAATAACCGATGTGACGACTCGCAACGCTATTGCGGTCGATGATTTGTGCAGGGGCGGGCCTCGATGACGCTGAAATGGCGATTCGATGGGATATTTAGCGGTGATCGTGGAAATTGTACACAAGAGAGAGTAACAGACTTGAACTAAGTAGACTTTTGCAAGCATATCGTATATATTTAGTTAACATACATATTTAGGGGAGACCGGGGCAAGTTGATACAGACGAATTATCTCGACACTGTATATTAGAGTGGTCCTTATTTTTCAACTTTAAAATATATATTGTCTGACCCTCTTAAAATCTTCTATTTGACAAAAAAAATATCTCTGTGTTTTTTATTTGTATATTTTGATATATGAAGGTCGCTCAAGGACTTTATATTTCGCATGTAGAAGAGACCGGGGCATAATCGGGACGTTAAGAATAAAATCTCATAACTTTGATATTATTAAGTAAAAAACAAATTTGGATTCATTAGAATACACTCTGTTTTAAATAATAGTACATATCCAATTTGTTTAATAGAAGAAAAAATACAAAAAAATAATGATTTAAAATATGATCTGTTTTTACGATTTTACACCGTGGCCTGGGTAAAACCGGATACCATACTAGATACTAGCCCTAGCACCTACAATAACGAAACTCATCCAATTCTTCAGTCCCCCAATCAGTTAGAACAAGCTGTAAAAGAAAAAAATTTATACCAAAATAGTAATATTTCATTGCCATTGAGCGACCTTTAATCCTTAATATATTTAATAAAATTTTAGACGAAATTCTTTTAAATTATTTGGAAGCTTCTGAGAGGGTCAGAAGCAATTTTTAAAAAATTTAATTTTTTAAAAAGGCATCATGTTGAGTCCTTCGAAGGTAAGGTAATTACGTTTTGTTATTTTGTTTATATGCTCTATATTTTTTTATAGAGATGCTTGTACATAATGACTTCCTGTGGGGTAAGTTGATACGTTTTCTCTGGGACATGTTATACAGTGTAATAATTTTCTCCGACTACTTTTAATTGGATTTTTCCTTTTATATCTTGGAAAATGGTACGAAATTATGTCAGAAAAACATAATATACCGTCGGTGTAGAAAACGAGTCACTGTCGTCACGTCAAAGCGTGAGAATATACGGGATAGATAAAATGGCTTTATTAAGATACATTAATAAAAAGAGGCACCTCATGTTAAAGTTGGATAATCCAGACATCCATCCTTTACTCATTAACCGGATATTTTACAAATGTATCAACTTGCCTCACAGTGAGGTAAGTTGATACATTTTACTTTCGTCCAAATAACATTTTTTCATTCATTTTGTATCTATCTTCTCAACTTTTTATTTACAACATATTAAAGAGGAAGGACAAAATTATATTTTAGCACATTTGTTACCAAGTAATTAATTCAAACAAAAATGAAAAAAAAATAAAAACGCAAAAACGTATCAACTTGCCCAGGTCACCCCTACTTGATTCAACCCGCCTTAGGCAATGAATGAAAGTACACTGGAATGTAGCGGGATGGAGCTGACGCTTCTGAAACTACATAAACGAGGCATGGCTCCACAAGAATCCCGATTCCCGAAGTTCACCCTAATCCTCCGGCGTGGTTCCGGTTTCGAAGAAGCGATCGCATCGAATTAACGTGCAACTGAAGAGTCTCGTTCCGCCTTTCATGCTCGTTTATTCCCCGGTTCCTCGCGGTGCTCGAGGTTTAACGTTCCGACGATCGACAACTGCTCCAACTTCGCTACATAAAAATAAAGGTAAACCCCCGTGCGATGGCGAAGGGGGTTGGCCGAGTCTGCCCGCATGGGCGACTGGCGTGTGCGTGTGTGTGTGGCTGGGTGGGATATCAAGTCGGAGTTTGGGCTCCGGGTAACTTTGCTGTTAAGTTTTCGCGAGGTCGCTGCAGCTCTCCAACAACCGACAGCTGCTTTCGAACTGAACTCGAATCAAGACGTGGGTGCAGCGTGACACTGCGCGATATAGCCTTGTCTACGTTTCTAAAGAATTATAAATGCTTGCACTTTTTACGTGGTGAATTGGATACCAACTACCCAGGCAGAATGGACGAAATAGGCAGCCATATGTGACGCGAAATCAAAGTTACTCCGAACTCGGCTGACGATCGTGGTTCGCGCCGTGAATTCTTAAATTCGTGGCCTGTGATAGAGCAATTAGAAGTCCACGCAAAAGCCAGCGCCCTTTCCCCCCGTCCGTGGAAAACCGATCGTCCCGATTTTACGGCGGTGATAAAAAATCTCGTCCAACTCCTGCACACTGGCGTTCATTTCGATCTGGTGGCAGAGAGATGGAACGGGCCGGAGATAACGAAGAGATTGGGAGGGGCGGAGAGAGGGAGAGAACGAATCGAAACGTAATCGAGAGACCGGTCGCTCCAAGATAATACGACGCCATTACAATTTGGCGGGGGTGCCGCAGTCTGATCCAGTTGTTCAACGTTGCTAGCCGATCGACGCTAGCTGTCGTAATGTGCCCAAGTTCCCACGCGCATTAGTTCGCTGCCCCGTTAAGAGGATGTGTATGTGCGGGGTTGGCTCCGGAGTCTGGCTAGGAAAGCATCGTGTAAGAGAATTTGGTTCGCGCGCCTCTGTTTGCCGAACTACCCCAACACACCAGCCTCGTACCTCTCTAGTTCGGTGTCGTCTCGTTGTTTTTAGGGCTGAACGACGGAAACGAACGTCCCCCGCTTCTAACGGCCCTCCAACTCCCCGGGCTTCGAGTTCGGGGACTCCCGATCCTCGGCAACTCCGGGCTCTTCGTGCACGGGGGTTCATTAACGCTGGACGGCGAGCAAACTATTCTCGGAGAATCCCCCGCGCGACAGCGTCGAGTATATCGCGAGTTTCCAATCCTTTCTTCGATCGTATTCGACAGCAGAGTGGGCGATCCCAAGTCGTAGCTTTTTCCCCAAGCTCTCATTAATCCTCCAGAGGCCCGCTCCGACTCTCCCCGCGTTGTCTGCGCTTGCAAAATTACCCCGAAACGCAGCTTCCTAACCCGTCGGCGTCGCTCCGAGTAACGGCGCGGAACGCAGTCACTTTCGACCCCCGGCGTATGCAGAATTGTAATTCAGTCTCCGAAACGGCACCTTTGTATCCCGAAGATTAATCCAACGCGATTGTTGTAATAGGGGAGGAATTACTGGAGTCACGGTTACAGTTCTTGGAGCAGCGAGTCTGTATCGTAGCGTGAAATAATAATTCCATTTTGCGCGCTTGGTATTCACGGGGAACGCTCGAGCCTACCCTGGTGTCGAAATATCGTTTATCCGTGGTACGTGCCCTCTTACGTTCGCATTGTCTCGTCCATTCCAGCGAGCTCCTGCTCTCTTATTCTACGAACACCTTCGACTTATGCACACGTCGAATGCGCTACGGTATGCGCACGCGTCTGCAGCCGCTGCAATATGCATGCGATCCACTTTCTACCCGCGCTCGGCGGTGAGCCTGCTCTCGACGATTAATATTTATCGGGACGAATTTAAGCCGGGCACGGGAGAAGGTTATCGAACGCGAATGCACTCGGGGGTGACTGTATTCCCGTAAAATTCAATTTCTCTTTATATAATTTCTGCCTGTTTAAATTAACAGACGCGAAATTCACGTTCATTCGATTAACGTTCTTCTCTTTGCTCGGCTCGGTTGTTTGTGACTTCTCCCGAACGCGTCTGACTCGGCAAGTATTTCCAGCTCTTCTCTGTTTAATCAGTTGGCCTCTTCAGCTGGGCAGAATTTATCGCCACTGTGTTTCGATGTCAGCGAAATGACGGCATTCGGAAGCCTCTGGTCCGCTTCGCGTTTCTGCCTGTGATACGTGAAACGAAGGGCAGCATGAGATTGTTGAATTACCGAAGGGAGCCATATTGTATCGACGCGCCTGCTTCAAAAGAGAAAGATAAGTTTCAGTGCCTTTTACGGATGACTGAACTTTTACGCGGACTATATATTTTTTTATAGATTCACGTTTTACGCTTCCACGTATCCTGAGACACTTGGAGCATTGACGGTACATCAGCCGTAAGAACGTGTTGCCGGAGTTAACGCATCCTCGTAATGCATCAGCATTACCCAGTGTCCATCTTACCGAATTATGAGGCCCCATTCGTTTCTTTAACCACCGACGCTACTTTTCACCTCGTTGGAATCCACTTTGTTTCCTGCCCGATGGAAGCGAGAGCGTAAAAACCTCGCGTGATGCATCGGGAGTCTTTAAAGGGATGATAAATCTCGCGCCTAAGTTTGTTAAATTATAGAAGGAGCCTGGAGTTGAAATGAAAAGGCGAAATTGGGTCTGGAACGGGGACACGAGTTTCCGCGCGGCAATGTAGCTTTCCCTATTATTTTATTTTCCTGGCAATTTGGCGCGACCCGCCAGTCCTTTATTTTTCTTAACTTTTTACCGAGGGAAGCAAAGTTGGTGCTCATTTTTCTTTCCTTCTTACTTTAAATGTTAATATTATCGTTTGCGGAAATGACTCTGCAGAATTCCCTGCGAAAGTTTCGCTCCGTGACCGGGTCTCTTCATTGTCCGGGCACTCGTCACCTCCTGCCGTTCCTTTCGATAGAGAATTACGGAGTTTCGAGTGCGGCGCAAGTAGTAGCGGTCGGCGAACGCTCAGACACAGCGTTTCATTACGCGCCGTTCAATAATCCTCTCACTCTTCATCTCGAAATCTAAGCTTCCTTATCAGTAGAAGCTTATTCTCCAAAGAGACTTCTCCATTTTACTCTCTTTCCTGAATTCCTGAATCATTCGGATCCACCGCTAAAAAAACCTTTAATCACCCAAACAAATTTCAATCAACCTGAAATATCGAAGCCATCTACTCGCTGGCGAAGCTGCGAAGGAATCACAGGCTTCGCAGGCAGTTGCATCGCCAAAGAAACGACATTGCACACGCGTCGATCTCGCGCTGTCCTCTAATCAGTACGAATCCCGTCTCCCTCTCGGAAACAAATGGGAGAAACGAACGATAGAGAGCGGAAGCTATTGGCTACGGGAGAACGTTGTTAGAATTTACGTATCACTTTGCGCGATACATCAGCCTGGCCAAATGCATCGCGGATGCGTGGAGAACAAGCCAGGGCCGGCGAGGGGCGAGGGTGCGCGAAGGGAGGGGGGCTCTAGCTATTTCGAGGAAGAGAGATCGGCTGCGTGTGCAACGGATGGAGACGTGGCAGGATAAAGCGTACGTAGGAGAGCACGTAGTAATTCACGAGTGCACGTATGCGTGGCCTAAGTGATACTACGTGACGATTTATGTTGCTGCACACGCGTGCGTGACGGCTGGTAATGCCGCCGCCTCGTTTCGTCGTTGTACGCGAAAATCGGCGCGATAAAACTGCTCGAAATCCCGGAAGAAAGGGGAAAGGAAGCGTGGAAACGGTTTTTTTTCCTCCACCCCCGCAGCAGTCCACCCCTCCACACGTTCCTTTCCGCCGCTGTTGCGTGACGCGACGCGTCCGCCAGTTTGTCAGCGGGCAGTTTCGCCCGAACGAAAAGTTAAACCCCAGGCGAATTCTGTTTGGATAACTCTCAGATTTTCGCGGACGCGTGGGAAAGTGGTTCAGAGTATCCAGCAATTTTATTCCCAACGTTTCAGAGGCACGCTGCATTTTGTTTCCCTCGCATTTAGTTCCTTTGTTCCCATAGTTCCCGTATTTTATAATTTCGTCACGTAGGGCATTCTTTCTATTTAGATTTCCACCGGGGAAAAGTGGAGGTTTAAATTTGACGAATTAATTCGACGTGATTACGCGGGGATTGTTAGTTTGAAAAGTATAATTTAAACGTTCGTTCTTCCGACGCTCCTGAAGTTCCGCCGTTTATGATCGTGCCTGCGAATGCTCCCTGCATTTAGCAATCCCCCGGCGAATCGCTGGCGGATTAATCAAGGCGGAGTTCGATAAAACGAATTGAATGGAAGTGGAAGCGAATGGCAAGCTGCCGCGAAGCGGCGGGAACGTCAGCTCTTGAGGAACGGCGCTCCTTTTTGGGGGCTGTTCCTTATCCCCGGGATTAAAGATGGCAAGCCAGTCGAAACAGCCGCACGAGCACTGCCACAGACTATCGTCGAACGTATAAAGCGCTAAACAGCAACTTCCCCCGTCGAAGTTCCGACGCGTCGGGACTTTGCTCTTACCGAGATTAGTCGAGCCACCGCCGAAAACTCGCAAGCAGCCCGCGTGTACTCACTAATTTATTGCGAAATATAGAGGCTGACACCCATCGAACTTGCTCCTCGCGTCGCGACGCCGATGATCCGCTTTCGTGGTTTTCCCAGGGATTTTAATCGGCTACGGGATGCTCCGAGGCTTAATATCGTTTACGAAACGCTGCATCGTATAATCTCCCTCCAATCCTCCGATTCAGCGCACCCATTGTCTTACTGGGGAGCCGGCGTTGCTGGCGAGCTGGTCCGAGGGACACGGGTCTGTGCGTATCGCGCTGCAACGTCGAGAAAGTTCACCGATCCAAGCTGTAAAGCATGCGCGGGCGGACGGGAAACTTACACGACGTCCCAGCGATGCTACTTTCTTACGATCCTCTGCTTGGACGACAATGTTTGTACCTGGAAAAGTTTCACCGCTCTCCGAGTCGTATCGCCGTCTCCTCCGCGAGATATTCCCCTGCCAGCTCGGTATAAAGAAGAGCGAACCGGCGCGGCTTCTTCTTCTTCCGTATACCTGTATCAGTTTCCCCTTGGATCCGCGTAATGGATTCAGCCGCGAGAAGCGCGAGGAGAAAAGTTGGCAAAACTTCCCGCCGATTCGGGGCTACGTTATGCAAACTTCTCCCCGGTAATCAGCCGAATAAATCTGGGAGCGCGGGCGACTCTGGCAAAGGATATTAACGAATTCCTTCTGGACGCTCGCGGCGCGTCTATGATAGGTACCATTTTAATGCAAAGAATTTTTACTGTTCTGGGTAGAGTTTCATAGATTTCAGGCTGGGATGAAGAGATCTAAACGGTAGGTACTCTTACTCTAGCGTGTAATTATGTAGACAGTGTACCTGGTTTAATCGTTGGCTTAAGAGGGTAGTTTACTCTCAAAATCTTCGACAATTCGATTTTTGCATATTTCGCTAGTTATGTCGTTTTTAAGTATTTTAATCTCAACAAGAAATTCCAAAAATTGAAGAAATTACAATAAAAAATGTGTGAACCTTCACGCGAGATTGAACCTTCACACAGAATTGAAATCAGAAGAAAATGGAGGGTCAGAGAGGATCTTAATCTACCAGGGGAATGTGTAATTTATTGACCAGGCATCGATTTAAACCCGTAGGTAGCAATTATTAATGCGTAAAGTGCGACAACACTGTACGGCTAACTGTAAACGCGATTTCCCATAAAGTACGCTTTCCAAACGGTAAACGTAAAATCTCGAAAACCGCTCCAACGATTTGAATGAATATTTACAGGGAGATTCGACAAAAAATATATTTCAGTACAGAAAAAAGATAAAATCACATATTTCAATATAAAAATTGTATTCTTTTTTCTATCAAAATTCTGCCTCCGACACAAAATAGAGACTGGCTTACAGATTATACAAACATTTACATGTGTATAACTTTATTATTTTGCATCAAAGTTAAAACAATGGCGATTAAAAATTAAACAAAAAACTACACTCTATATTCATTTATTGCTGCAGAATTTGCGTTTGAAAGGGGGCTGTTTTTGGCTATTGAGAGTAACCTACCCCTTTAACGGTGCGCCTAATTTCCTATTTCACGGTATCCCCTATCCGTGTGTTATCAGACGTATTTGTCGAACCGGTATCCGAAGTAAACGGCGTAGCGGTCGGGCAAACCTATTCAACGGGAGTTTAACTCGGTTTTTCATCGGCAAACACGCACAGTGTTGTTTAACGTAATCAAAGTTTTGGCAAATTTGTTTCCCGGGCGATGGCAGAGCTTAATTTATGCAATTAAATAGCTCACGTGGGAAGCCGAAAATTCCCGCGGAACTTCCGCGAAAGTTCAATATCGCTTCTGAAGTTTTATCGGAAATGACGGTGTCGTTTTGCGCAGGGGAGTTTCTCACCCCTACCATCATAAATCATTACCGTTCGAATTAATTATTCTCGAATGCATAGGTGTAGTTTGAAAAAGATCAACATGCTCACTTCTCTATTGAAGAGTTCAGGCTTAAACCGAGGTCTACATACTCGAACTCCACTCCCAAGAACACATTTTTCGCATTTCATTATTATATGATCCAAACTACGAGCTTTCCGAGCAGAGTACTTTCAGTTGGTTATGCAACAATACCAGAGTAATCGATTCTCCATTACCGCTTACCAAACTGGAATGACAGTTCTTTCGAACTTTCTGCAGATACAATCTTACGTTTTGGCAGCGCAGTGACGACCCCTGTTATTACGAGTAACACGACAAAAGACGCGGCTCGGCTGACTGTAGCCTAAATTAGACTTTGATAGGAAGTTTCGAACGAATTTCAAACTGGGCGTTTCGACGGACACGTTGAGCCGAGTTTAAGTAGAATTAAATTCCGCTTCGATTCGTTTCCAGCCCCGTACACCGCCACCATCTCTAAGTCGCGTTCGATGGACTCTCGGACACTCGAGGAAATGAATCTGTCTACGCCTCTCCTTTGCCTTTCGCCGCCTCGAAAGTCCCGGCCACCCGTCGGCGGCTTGAAACCCGTTGCATTCGTCGCAGGAACGGTTAATAATTTTCTCAGCGGCGGCCACTAAATTAATACCAGCCCTTTAATTAAAACAGATACCAGTTTCGGGAGAGAAAACACAGAGGTGCGACACGGTCGGCGAGAGGCAGCATATTTCCCGGGGAACGTTTATAATCCCCCTCGACGATGATGAACGATGAATTTCCTATATACGCAGCTGAAATCATTTCTGGGATCTGAAAATCGCCGCAGGATCGCTTCTGCTAATACCAACTCTGATCCAATGTACTAACAATTCTGTTTCCCGTTGATATTTCGGGTAAAGTCGATTTCAGCCCCTCTACTCAGGGAAGTTGACGCGCGGGTTTTACGATTCAACTCGCAGATGATCCCGCCGGGATAGCTGGACGTACTATGTTGGCTCTTGTGAAAAATAAAAGAAGCTGGCCGCAAAAAATTGACCAAGTTCAAACACCGAATCCCCTTGATCCCGACAATCGTCGAGTGCTCCCGCGAAACGTGGCCATCAAGCGAGCAAACTTCGCGGACTTTATCGCCGGCCTTTCTCGTTCTATTTCGAAACGGTGGCCGGAAATGTTTAATAAAAGCTCGATTATAAATCGACGCGGTGCAACGACGGGAAGCTGTATCGCGGGTCGTGTCAGCCGTTATCGTTAATCCGGCTTCGATACCGTGCCCCGATACCGGGGCCGCAGGCGTGATCGATCAGCCTGATAAACTGTTCGTTCATAATTCGCGCTGGGGCATTGTCGTTTCGTTAGTCACCGCTCTAGAAATTGTCGACTTTGAAATACGACGCGGGTTTCCTCCGCGTCTCTAGATACATCGATATATTCAAATTTATAATAGAAACTGAGATCCATCGACGCCTTTTCTCATTCAATTCACTAGCTCCCTCTATCTCAAGCGTCGCGAAGACTTAGCAAATATTTCTCAACAGTTACCCGCGGAATTAAGCGTCCTGTTTGAAAGACCTTAACGAAGTGAATGCGGGCCAAGTAGAGAAAGATGTTGCCAGCGGCAGGAGGCGGGCAACAAGGCGTCGAAATAGAACTCGTTACTCATTTAACAATTACGCGTTCCAGCGCAATTTCTTTCGCCGCGAGGTATAAAGAGATGCGCGGCTGCCACGGTTTTAATTAGACGTAAACTTACCGCCGCGCTGCTAGAGTCGCGAATTTTAATATCACGTTGTGGCCGGCATTTTAAAGCCTTCCCTACGGGACCGAACCGAAATTCTGTCTCTACTCGAGTATCTCGTTTCGCGTGCAAGCGTTGTCCGCTCAACTCGCGCCGGCACGTTCGCGTGGAGCCAGGAGGAAGCGGGAGAAGATGGCTGCTGGACGCAAGGGGACGTCTTACGGGGAGGAAACCGCGCCGTTCCTTCGGAATATATCGTTAAAAATGTTCAACGACTCCAGATATTATCCCCTTAGATTGCGTTCCTTCTAAATGGAGCGTGCCGGAATATCCCCGTGTAATTTCGGATTCATGACAAGCGATTATCGACTTCCGCCGTTCCTCCGGCTCGCAGGCACTCTCGCTTTGTGCAAGTACCAGGAGAAGGGAGGGAAGACGTTACAGGATGCCTCGCAGTGAAGTCGCGTTTAACGAACCTTTACTACACCGTTTCACTAGCTTCCGTTATAACGGGGGGGACCCGAGCTCTTTTTCCGCTTCCGCCAGGTCTAATAGTCTCGCCTGTAGCTGATCGCGGGACGATAGATCGACTTTGCCCCCTTCGTTTCTCATTGGATCCCGCGCATGTGTTTGGAAACGTCGCCACGCAGTTGAAAGTACCGAGATCCCCGCGGTCTTTTCATTCGAAAGGAAACGGCCCTTGGCTGGATGTATTTATGGAGGGAGTTGTAAAACGTTGCTGCTCGTTTTTATGATTATGACAGCGCGACGGCCGCGGAAGGAGAGAATGGCGAGGTAACGGCCAACTGAATCGCAAATTTTTCCTTGGGGGAAGGAGAATGTTGAAAATCCAGGCACGGAAAAGAAGCTTGAATTGAAATCGAACGCATGTCGTTTGCACACATTTGGTCACAGGTTGCGGATCACTTTGAGTGATACCTGTGAAACCCTTTCATTGGAATTCTCGCCGATATTTGCGACGTATTATATTACGCGAATGCACGCGTTCAATGCAGCGCGGAAACAGCGATTCATTTGCTTCATGGTATTTTTGCAAGCGACACAGTATTTTATTCTACTCATCTTACAAGGGAACACCGCGAACACGGACTTACGGATTGGAACGCAGCTTTGTGGGTTTTTAGAGTGACTCAAAACAAGAACAATGGTGTGTTTCGTTTGGGCCCTATCGCCCTTTAAGAGAGTGAAAACTGACCTCAAAGTCAAATTGGCACTTGCACTTTTTCGCGTATAACTCTCAAGGTACAACAGACAGGAAAAAATGTTTCAAATAAAAGTTTAATGCGGTGAAAACTTGCGTTAACAAAATTTTGAAAAAGGTTCTTTTTCGTTCAGGTATTTTTTTAGGGGTCAGTCCACTGTGAAGTCGTGAAAAATTGTTATTTTTTAAGATTTATTTTTTAGTAAACGGAATGTCCAACGTAAATAATCTTTTGTCGACTTATTAATACACTCATTGACAGCATAAAAAATCTATTTTAAATTTTTAACAGTTTGTTTTTAAATATATATCGAACTGATGTGAGCGCCTTGAGAATGCGATGTAGTGCTGGTGCAGGTGATTCTGGGAGAACGACGCATTTGAAATAAAAAATTCAAAGTGTGTTGTATTCATTATGAATGTGGTTATCGCCGGAACTAGAATTATTTTTACTGATAAAAAATTACCAAAATGGTGGAGGTTTGAAGTTTAAGTGTCGAAATACGGTGAATTTTTCAATCATTTTTTCTTATAAAAAGTATGAAATTGTTAATCGAAAAAGGTTTCCGCAGTCCCGGCCATAGCCACTGATGTTCTGAATAACGTGTAAAAAATTCAGACTGATTGGTCAAATAGTTTTTTTGCAATCACCTGCACCAGTTGATAAAATGTTGTTTTGAGATAATCGGGTTTAGAGTTTTGAAACAAATTAACAAAATTCTTTTAAATTTGTTGTGTATAATATAAGAGTATTTTAATAAATACCAAAAAGATTCATTGATGCAGATTGCAGTATATGTTGTATTTACGAAGAAAAAATCTTTAAAAATAGCTTCATTTTTCAAACCGTCACAGTGGACTGACCCCTTAAACGTTTTCCAAAATTTTGTTAGCGCAAATTTGCAGCGCTTATTGCACCATTAAACTTTTCTTGGAAACATTTTTTCTGTCTGTTCTACTTTGAGAGTTATACGCCAGAAAGTGCAAGTGCCAATTTGACTTTGCGGTTAGTTTTCACCCCCTTAAATGGCGATAGTGCCCAAACGAAACAAACCGTTGTTCTTGTTTTGAGTCACTCTAAAACCCCACAAAGCTGCGTACCAATCATTGAATCCGACTTTGCGGTGTTCCCTTGTTAGTAAAATTATTTCCCTCGATCTTTATGAACGCGGCAGGAAAGTATCCGGCATACTTTTCGCGGGAAAATACCAACGAAAGCTTTGCGTGTGCCATGGAGGGCACGTGCCGCTCATACTCTTTTCCCATTCCTTTCCTGAAATAAACCGAAAACGCTGTATACATATTCCATGCTCTTAGAATTTTTCCGAGCTCTACCGGTTGCCCTCCAACAATATTCAAGTAACTTTATTTTCAAAACAGACCAACGGAATATCGTTATTATCAGAAGCTCGCCGTTAGTGTACTCTCGTGCGCGTTACCAACGCTTCCACGATCCCAGGGTAAGAAAAATGATTTCCTAGACTCGCCGTTTGCCGTGGGTCGTTAGAGGATCCGCCAAGAATTGCTTACTTCGTTACCAAACGATTTGCACGATCCCGTCCCCGCGGAGAATCGTTTCCGCGGAGGATCCTTTGCGGCCGGGAAATCCCTCGCTCGAAATGCGCCCGCCCCGCTTCCATTTCCCTTTCCTGCCTCTGCTCTTTTTCCGCTCGTTTTTCGCGACTCCCGCAGACGGCTGAGCGTGGAGGGGGGGCGGCGGGCGGGCCGCTAGGAGGATGCAGATTGTGCAGATACGGCAAACGCGGTCACGTGTAGTTTGCAAACAGCCGAACTCCTCCGCCTCGCAGCTGCGGCACACGACAGCCCCATTACGCGATCGCTCGCGCGACACCTCTCCGCGAGGGATCCGTAACCGGCGGGCTTCGAGACGACGTGTTTACGCCACTGCACGGCCAGATGCATGGGCTCGCGACTGCGGAACAGCGCTGGCTGGCAAACGGCTCCAGGGGACAGAGGAGGACTGTTGGAGATAGATTTTATGGCGGCTGTCGAGCGACGGAGCCCGTCGAGCCTGGTCTCTTGCATTATTTTCAACCCGAGTCGCTTCTTCTTTCTTCTAACGATGCAGGACACCGGAGGACACTGGAGGGCCTCGGGAAGAATAGGCAAGTATAAAGCAGAAAGATCCTTCTTCCCACCGACCGATGAGCCTCCGTGGATTGCTCCCCTAGAAACGCGGCGGAGCACCGAACACCAGGGTCTTGTCGATGTCTAAGGGAGTTTGCTTACGTGCTGCGAGTGCGCAAGACGGGGAACGGCTTGGACGTGTACTACAAGTAAATTATGGTAGCCAGGCGTTGTCTTAGCCCTGCGGTTGATTCTTGCCGGCCACCGGAGAGGGGGAGAATCTTAATTGACGCTGATGCGGCACGTGTCCGTGTTGAAGATAAGGGGTGGCTGTGTTGAGAACCGGATTGGACGAGGTAGGAAGCCTAGGGACGTAAAGGAACAGTAGGAAGAATTGAATTAGTTATATTTCCGGTGCTGCGACTCCGTTCGAGCGGCCCCTGGATTAATTACCCTCGGACGTGCACCAAAACGGTGTAATTTGAGAATCGCTCGGCCGGGGGCCGTCGCTTTCGACACGGCGGGGAAGGTGATTCCTCCTTGGCTCGTAACGAACCGCCCATTGGCCCGAGGCTCTCATTCGGCCAAGATAAGAAAGACAAAGGAAAAAAAATTAATCACGGGGCGGCGCGGCGCGCCGGGCTCGCTCCCCTTCCGGTCCATTCTCACGGCCCATTTTTCTTGGATCGCGCCAGAGCTGGGCGAGGATCGAGAAGAGACGAGCCGAGGACGGAATGCGGGCGATCGTTTCGCCGTGATTTTTCACCAACCTTCCTGAGAAATGGAGACGGCGAGGCGGACGTGTACCGTGCGTCGTGTCTTGCCCATTTCAACCGGTGTTTCCGCCTCGCCCACCGATCCTCTCCACCGATACAGAACGCCACTGAATCCCCTCAGAACTACCGGTGATCTGTTTTGCGGGCTGTTGTCGATCGAACGAATCCTGCTCTTCCTCTTTCCTCCCACCGCGAGACACGATCGCGCGTGAGAAAAAGGACACGATCGAAGGAACGGTGTATCTAGTAAAATTCTGCTATTTTTTTTCCAATCCTCCACTCCGACAAGAATCATTGTGCTCGGACAGAGGCCGAAGGGAGTGTGAAAAGTTAGGAATGATTAAAGGCTAGTCACAGTGACGGGAACACGCGGACTAATGAGGTCAGCCGCGGCACTCGTTGGGGATCCTCGAAAATTCGATAACATTGTTAGTAGCGGGTGAGATAATTAGTGCTTAATGAATTTCGAGCGATTGAACTAACGGTAATAACATATTAGGCACAATAGAAGTGGCCGACAGCGCTGTGGGCAGGCGGTTAAGCTGGAGTCCGCGCGATTATGCCCTGCTATTGATCACTCATTAATGAAACGATCGTCTGATACGTTCGGCGAGTTTCTGGCCCACTCAAGTATCATATACACACGTGGCACACTTGACAGCTCAATATTTCACCGCGGCGGTGGTCCCGGCCTCGATGGTGTCCGGAGGACGCGATTAGATCGGCCAGTTATTACCAGCAGGATATGCGAATATCGGCCAGCACTAATATTAATCTTCACCCTAACAGACGTCCACTGCCTTCCTTACAAACCGACAGAGTTTATTATAGAATCGCAGATTAATTGTAGACGGAACAGACTGCGCTCTCAAGTTACAACATTGCAGAGCTCCAAAGGCAGGTAGTTTCCAAACTTTCGCGAAGCGGTGTATTTCTGCGCGATTCTCTTTAATCCCAGAGAATTGATTAAACGAACGTTGAAAGTCATTTACTCCTTGAGGTGAGCCCGCTCTTGAGCTCGATTACATTAAGGAGGCATAGCCCCTTCTATTCTAATTAGTCCGCTACATTTTCACGTACGCCGCGCTTCTTTCTGCCGCGTGAAATACGGCGCGGCATCAAGAGCATCGCTGCCATGAAACACTCCTAATTAGCTTAATTAGTGCTTTTACATTGCCTTCAAATGCTAATGGAATTATGCCGCTGTCCGTCGTACGGTTACGCGTGGCAAAAAAAACGGGCGAAGTAGAGAAGGGAGGAAGGGAGGAGGAGGTTGGAGAAGGAAGGAGAGACACAGAGAGAAAGGGAGAGTGTGGTGGAAGAAGAAGCAACGGGGAGAGAGACCGCAAATTCTTTTTCAGGTCAAAGAGTTCCTTTCACGTCATTTGTCGTGCTCGAGAGCCGCTGGAAATAAAAATGACCTCGTGGAAAGTCTTTCCCTCGGCTCTCTCCCTCTCTCTCTCTCTCCCTTTGCCAGCTGGACCAGCGCGAGCGGCCTCCTGGCGAGCGCTGCGTTTCTGCCCTGCCACTTCATTTCGCCCGCTTTCTTTGACCGCGCGCGCACTCGCGCGTCCGCGGCACTCTGGCCCAGCGTCGCAATGAAACGTGGCCCCGGGGCGCCCCTGGATCCCGGTTAATTCGACTCGCACGATCCTCGCGAGTTACGCGGCTCTGCGCGGAATTATTTCGCGAAAGGCGGTCCGTTTAATTAGCCGCTCAACAGAATATGCGGAAACGAATAATTATGGCTAGCGCGCTAGCCGTACTACACGCGCTCCGAGGGAGATGAGGAAAGAGACGTCCGTGCAATGTTGACTCACCGATTTCCAGGTATTTCTGATGCACCGGGTCGTACTCCTCCCACGTCAAACTACGGAAACGGCTCTTCTCCCGGGTGGTTGGCAGGATCGTGTCGTTTCGGCCGTGGTGATCGATCACGTTCGGATTCCTGCAAGGAGAACGCCAATCGTTGCTTAGATTATCGATATCGATCGCGGGAAATCCTTCCCGCGGACAATAGAGACTGGAGGGGGACTGTGTACTTTGCGGAAGTTTCGTATCAGTAGAATTAGCTAACGCTTAGTCAGCCAGGAATAAGTAGTATCGGTCGGCGCTTAGTCGGCCGACCTGCTCCTTATTGTTAGCGTAGCTGTTCCCCGGCAACGGAGTTTGTATACACCCGGGCTCTGAGACCTTCATTTACATTCCGTCGAACACCTAAAACGCAAAATTACCCGCCGCAACGAGCCTCAAAGCTACAATGTTCCTTAAGTACTCTTCGAATCGTGCAGTTGGAGTGGAGACCTGCGCCCCCGAGAGGAGAAAACCGCGCATCGGTTGCCGGTGAATTAGCGCAACAAGTAGGGAATCGAAAGGGAATTAAGCAGCTAGGCTGCGACGTGCGCTTTGTTCGCGCGTTCTGAGTCCGACCACGGAGCGGCTGGAAAAAGACGACCGCGGAATCCGCAATCGGGCAGGTCCGTTCGCACGGGGATTCGAGACACGGCCGTGGCATAATTCACTATCGAGAACTTTGGTCGCCAGCGCGCCTTCTGCATGCAACGAAGGGCCGACATCCCCAATGGCACCTTGTGACACACGCCATGGTTACTTTGTCCTGCTAGCAGAAAATAATACTAGGTGGGGGTGTCGTTTATATCGACATACACGTCCTTTGAGCGGCCCGGAACAGCATTCTCACCCCTTATGTCTCCACCCTCTGTATTTTTATAAAGGACGAACCGGAGGGGTGGAAGAGCGAAGAGAAGCAAACATCGTCTTTCAGAGACAAGTTCTTTATCTTGTTAAAACTAATAAGACTTTAATACGCGGGAATACAGGAAGACGTAAGTAGTATTAGCCAGTAATGGGTTAGACGCTTATTCCCTTGCTTTACACGCACTTCTCATTATCTTCTTCAAACGCTGCATATCGCGCAAACTGAAGTGGCACTAAGTAGTATTAAACAGTGACGGACCAGTCACGTACGCGCAACCAGTACTCTGACTATTGGTTATTATGCTGCAACCTCCATGGCGTTAAACAATAAGTAACACGAGGCGGTTGTTGTACACTGTTACTTCGTCACAATCGCCCTTTTGTAGAAAGTTAAATTACATTTAACAATTTAATTAAAACGTGCTGTCGGTAATGTGACACAATAATTTGCCGAACTCCGGATACCAAAGTAATTATGCAACGTGCACCAGCGTGATTTGCCGGTGCGATTAATGTTATTCTACACTTTAATTAAAATTTTTAGCAACTTGCGCGGCCGTAAATTGGCCGTGAATTTAGCAACGAAATGATCGAAAGCGTGGAGAGGTTGGAAGCTCCGCGATAGAGACATCCTCTCGCCTCCTGGCAGCGGTGTTTCTCGCCGCGAGAGTCGCGGACTTGAACGTCAGGCGGGGAAAAAGAGAAATGGTCCTTTCACGAGCGGGAAAACGCGCCGGTGAACCCCCGATTTGCGAGGGAAAATTCGATTCGCCGCCGAGGGGGAATATTAGGAGCGCAGTGTAAGAAAGTTTCGGGCTCGTTGTATATCCGCGAAAGAGGGTGTAATACTTTGGAACGGCGCGGCGTGGTCGCGTGTGGAACGAAATGGATTTCGACATACGGCCACGAAGGAAATAGGTTTACAGTCGACGGAGAGTGCGGCAAGTCTGCGAGCCGGGAGTCCCACTTCAAGCGATAAGAAATCCCGAATTGGAAGAGGCGCTTTGGAAACTGGCTAAACTCGCAAACCACGGAGCGCTTCTGCCGCAATATTTTCGAGGAATATTTAAAGAGAAACAGGAGAGGCGATTCTAAAAATTCATTCACCGCGGGTCTTCGGGTAATCTTTCATTTCCATTCCCCGGCCATTCCCTTTTCACTGTCAAACATAACCGGCGAACGACGGAATCACCGCGCCGTGCAATAATCCGTCCGGTTATCTTCCCTTCGTAATTTCTTGCCGCGAATGGGTTCGCAGCCATTTCCGGTCGGAAATCACCGTTCCCAAGGCGCTCCATTTTCTTCGTGGGGGCATGCAGCCGTGCGCAAAGGAGCAATAAAACGCTGATTACTCTGTATTACTTTGGCACGCCCGGCGTAACGTGTTTTTCTTCCGAAGGTATGCTCCGAGAACGATGATGACTGTTGTTAGCTTACAGCGTAGCATGCAGCAAAAGTCAAGTCCAGTTTATTAGCCCCTCTGTTAAGTAGAACTCAGCTGTCCTATCGAAAAGCAATTTATTATTCAAAGAACGGCAGCCGCTATCGTGTCAGATATTCACCAGTCAAAAGAATTCGATCGTTGTGGCAAAACGCGCGGATTTCCGATCGCACGAACATTTAATCGACGTATCCAATCGAGCGACGTTTATAATGCGCAGTTTGGAAAAAGCATCGATCGCGATATACCCGTTCCGATAATGGAACCGGGGCCATGTATTATTCAGCCGGACGATTCGTAAGATTTATTGCCGGACAGGGGATAAATGTTAAATTTCGCGATGCCTGATTTTGAAGCGGTTTTGATGAATAGCGCCTCTGGCTGGGAAACCATTTTCCTGGCAAACCGCTGGCGACAAATAATCGCGAAAATTGGCCCCGTGGGCCAACACGGTTGAAACAAATACAGCAGGAATAATCAAGAGCGCAAAAAATACCAGATGAGCGCATAGCTTCCGGTTATTTAGACAGCCCTGTGTGATTTATGAACTGCGAAACTGGCGTCGAAGAGAAGCCATCGCCATTTAGGCGAATAATCGAGCGACCTTTAAGCGTCGCGGAGCTATTCGCGGAGAAGTAAGAGAAATGTCGGCTGCGGAGTCGCGTGGCTCTTTAAAAAGTTCCCTTTTGACGTTAAGTGCTTCAATTGTTGCGCGTGAATTTTATTGGAAACTGTTGTCCAAGTGGCGCGGCGAGGCTGAAGAAAGAGCAAATAGAAGGAACGAGAAAATTACTGCTTTAACAATCGGTGAAATTAGATGACGGACAAAGAGATAAAGGAGACCGGGCGGAGAGGGGAGTTGCCGCGAAGAGAAGAGATTCGCGACGGGAATACGATGTCATTAAACGGTGAAGTTGTTCTCTTGCTGCAAACTTCGTGCTTACCAATTAACGACACAGGCGATAGAGGCTACAGTCTCCCGGGCATATTTAAGCGATACTTTCCGCTCCGAAATTTTATGCCTAATTAGCGGAACGTCGCGGACTTAAACGAGGAAGAATTCGGGGAGAAACGCACCGGGGAATGTTTGCCCGCCGTGTCGTGGATGCAGATTCCAACGGAGAAGGAATATCCCATCCGCTTTAATTCCGTAATTAAAGAGGTAAATGGTAATCCTCGGACGCCCCAATTGTGCTTCTAGCGTTTAGAGCACGCAGTCCCTGACCTGCTTCGAGGTGAAGTATCTCGAACAGAATTCCCAGCAGGCTTGGTGGTACACTCGCGATTTCGGCGTTACTGGATCAAGTGCTTAAAGAGGCGAGCGCGCATCACGCCCGGAATTCAGATGAAAAATGCAACCATTACGGCACAAAGAAGTATCTGCAGCCGGGAGCGGAGTTCAAAGTTTGCCAGAGAATCACTTGCCCGGCACAAAGAATGTTTAATGGAAGGAAGAACTTGAAATACGTACCGTTTAGAGGCACGGTGTAATTCGCGCGTGATTATTGAATTGTAGCCAGCCAATGCTAGGTGGAAGTTGGCTGATCCGCTGTAGCTTTAACGCGTTTCCACACACGAGCAATTGAGGGCACGTGCGTGTTTGGTTGCAACTGACACCAAGCGAACAAACAGATATCCGAATAGATCCTATAATCAGGGAGGTGGCGATGATCCGCGAACGTTCAGCGTTGTATAGAAGTTCCTCCACTAGCGAAACCCTATGTGTTCCTTACCCTGCCTGCATGTTCATTCGTCAAAGGGACATTGCTCGAACGTGGCTTGATGTTCATCGAGGACTATAATACTATAAACCGTGCGCATCTCTGCGGTCCAAGGGATAGTTGTGATACCAATAGGTGTGACTGCGAATTACAATCTCCAGCGTTATCGTATCAGGAAAGTTCTCCTTTATGCGTTTCCAGGACCACCGTTTGAAGAGATCGGCAGAATAGAAGGCGGACAATTAGGCCAGTAGAATGGACCGGGGCTTGGCCAGACAAGTAGAATAGACTGGCGCGGCGTTCGTGCGAGTAAATGGAACATGATTGCGTTCTAATAGACCAGTAGAATGAGACGGAGCCTGGTCAGCCAAGTAGAATAGGGCAGTCTCTGGCCAGACCAGTAGAATAGGTCTGCAAGCGATCCGAATGGTGGAATGAGGCAGTGGCTGATGGATTAAATGGAACGCGAAGTTTTAAAAGTCTCTCTTGTAAAAGTAATCAATTTACTCTTTAACATTCATTCATCACGGTAACCTTGATTAATATTCTCGAGCGTCTGTCAGTTGGACATCACGTTCGTCCTCCAGGCCTTTCTTTTTACGCGGAGTGAAAAGCCAAGTGAAGGAAGATGATTGGGGGGTTGAACAAAAGGGCCACCTGCGCGTTTTCACGCTCGTCATTCACAAGCCTCCTTTTGTTTCCCCCGTTCGTGGATGATTCGTCAAGTAGCTCGTCCCTTCTTTTCTCGAATCGGAATGAACGCGAATGCTCGAGCGACGAGACACTCGAACCCCCCGAAAGGACTCAATTGCACGCGTTTTAAGGCGTCCCGGCCCCGTGTCTGGCACAAAGCCCCGCGAATTTGCGACTCCGCTCGCCTCTGCCCGCCCCTTTCGACACGGTGTCGCGCAGAGGCGACGAGCACGGACGAGGGAGGGCGCGCGGAAGGTGCGTGAAAAGACTTTTGCGTTTTCTTTCCGTCGTTGTTTCCGAGCTTGCGCGTTCTTTTATCCGTCCCTCGAAAGCGGATGCTCGCCCTGCTTTCCTTTCATGCACGCGCGCCTCCTACGCTACTTCATCCGCGAGCAAGTGGCGGTAACTCGCTGAAAAGTCGAAGGAAAGCTTTCGTTGAGATTCTACGCAGGGGAGCATGGTAAAAAAGCGTGACGTTCTTCGGGTTCGTGAGCTTCGATCCTTATTAAAATTCTGTACGCGGCTGGACTTTGTGGCGCGGACGTGCTCAATCTACTATGATATTTCTCAGATTACTGCCTCCCCCCTACCCCCCGCCGCACCTTCGTCCCCACTAAATTGAAATGTCGACGCGTATCTGTTCTTTCAGCCACGCAGACACCTTCGAATCGTCGCGCTGAGAGTAGATCCGGCGAGTCGGGGAAGCCGATTTGGCCGCGGTCCAATAAGTTGGACTCGAAGCAATGATGGTCCTCGTGATGGCTTCAAGGTTGCCCTGGTGGAAACAGAGTAGGCAGCCGCAGAAAAGTTGGCAACCGTGCGAGACCGTCAGACACCTCTCCTCCTCGTGTTGATTGTAAGCTCGTAGGCGCGGGGCCGTCAGCTTGTCACTTGTAAGCGGACAGGATTCGTTTAAGCGTGATATCGCCCCTCTAGTTTCCGCGTTCTTCAGGTCAGACACCTCCTTAGCTTGCAATTAGTCGGGGGATTCTGAAGAGCACGATTCACGACGCAGTGTGTTCCACAGCTAGGTTTCACTGCTACATAGTTGACTACATTAAGGTAAATTAATTTCCAAAAATCTCAATCTTCAATGAAAAAATTACTCTCCCATTCCACTTGTCTGACTAGCCGCGTCCTATTTCACTCGTCCACCTTCCTCGTCCAATCCAGCGCAACTATGTTCCGCCTGTCTAATCCAGTACAGACCTACTCTACTCGTTAGGCCTATCATAATCCTATTCTACTTGTCTGCTTCAGTACTATCGTGCTCCACTTCTCGAAACATATGCAGGCCTACCTACTTCCCCGACTATACGTTGCAACGTGCTAATTATTCAGTCAAGCGTGGTTATATTCGAAATTCGAGTAACTACGATTCCTCTATTTTGCACGAGTATCAGGAAAATAGATTCTCAGTCGTGGAGATCAATATCCGCATACCGCGTACGTGCAACGCGTCTATAAATTGTGAATTAATCTTCGTTCCTTCAATATCCGCATGCTCGTCGATGGATTGCACTAGCGGGCGAGTTTCAGCGCATTTGCCTGCAGATAAATTCCATCGAACAGCGATAAACACGTGTTTGGGCACTCTATTTTTCCCGGAATTAATGACTCTAAACGGCACTTTCATTACCGAAATGCACTCTTCAATCGCAAACGGAATTCCAGCGCCGCCGCCTTTCCAGTGACCGGAAACGCGAAATACATACCTCCCGGACAAGCAGCGCCGGGGGCGAATTATTTTGATTAAAGTTGCCCGATTGATTGCACACACCGGCAGCCAGTCGGGTAACGAGCATTTTCCGCCGATCACTCCGAAGAGCAGCGATCCCGTTTAACGAGCTGTCTTCTATTCTTCTTCGATTCTCTTTTAGTCACGCGCCACTTCTGGCAAGGTTACACAGCCCATTGAGTCGCGGCCGGATAAATAAGCAGCGGTTTATTGCGCGCTGGATAAGAGCACGATCGAGAAAAACAGTTGCTCGCTCCTTCAGCCATCGATTAGCAGGTGATCGCTGCTGCGACGAGTATTTCTCTACGAAGGGAGCTTTTTTCCCTGTCGAGCGTGCAGCCAGAAGCAACGGGAATTTCGAGCTGCTCATTAAATCTAAGTCGTCTGTAGTATCAAGTTCTAATTCCGGCGGTCCGCCTCTCTTCTTGTTTCACAAGCACTCAGCTAAATATCCTCGGGGCATGCAGAAGATCAGGTGTCCTCTCGGAGTAAAAAGTGCCGGGCTACGTTTCGCGACAAACGGAATTACTCGGCGGACGAAAAACGTCGAAGGTCTGCGGCGGTGGCGGGAGAACGGTATGTGGCAGTTGTAATTACAACCGGCGCTATATCATCGTTATAACGCGCCACGCCGACTTGCCGTCCCCTCAATTTCGCCTTCTCTTTCCCACCCAAGCAGTTAGAGGACATTCTTGGCCGCCGCACTGCAGAATTTCCTGCTGATACCGACGAAAAAGCTTCATATTCGGGCTTAACGCCCGCTTTACGATCCGACGATCCATCGGGCGGGGACAGTTTCAACCCTGTCCCCGGCGCACACCCTCGGCCCGCACCCTCTGTTGCGCGTACATCTTGAAATTGCACGGGTCGCGGTGCCATTCGTCGCGAAACACCCAGCGAGAACCCGCTCGCCCTTTGTATTTTCGACTTGGTTTCAGCGAGGTAACTGAGCGGAACTGCTTGGTCCACGGAATTTTGCCCGCGCAAGCAGTACGACTGTCTATAACCGAGAGCCGTTTTCCTTTCCGCGGTCGGACCTCGTTAATTCTTTAAACCCGCGATTCTTCGGAAACTTTCCCACCGAGGAACCGCGATGAATTCGCTGGGGATCTTGCTAGCAGTCCGACGGCGACGCCCAGTTTATGAAGGGTTGGAGAACTTTCGGTCGATAGGCAACGTTGTCAGGCTGGAGAATAATTGGAAATACCCTGGCCCGCACGGGCGAGTTGAAACGAAAAAGGGACACTTGTAGAGCGAGAGAGAGAGAGAGAGGCAGTCTGGAAAGGTTCGGCAAAGGTCCTACGCCTAGGTGACCGACCGCTGGCGCTGGCACCGCCAAATTGCTTTTCAGTATGCAACGGTGCCGAAATGTGATTGGAATTCAATTATCCGCTCGTTGTTCCGGCGCCAAAGACGATCGACTGACAATTGAACCCACCTTCGAGTCGGTTTAACGCGGATTTTCTCCCCTCGACACCTCAAACAGCCTGTCCCTAATTGAGCGAGCCGCGGCGATGAAAAGAGCTCGCGATAACAGCTGTTCCCGCCGCGCCGCTTTCAGACGCAACTCCGACCGTCAATACCGCGGTTACGCCGTAACGAGATACTTGGGGGATTAGCCGCGATCGATGGGCTGTACAGTGCAGCTAGAGTTGAGCCGCAAATCGCGGCGAGTTTGAGCAAGAAATAGCGAAGTCTGGCTGAAGCGAGCAGGCAACGTCGATTGCACGCTGTGGACAGCGTGTATACCGTATATTGTCTATAGGTACACAGGAATAATTTCCTGTCTACACCTGCAAACTCGTCTGCTATACACGACTCGATTAAATCGCTCGCAAAAAAGCTTATTTCACCCGATACACCGGTCGATTGGGTGTCAATCAACCTCGCCAAATAACTGTAGGCATTGTCCCATCGCACTCGCTAGAAATGGAACCTCATTTGAATTTTGGAACCGCAGAACGTAGTTTGGACGCTGCGTTCAGCGGCGTCAGATCTGAAAAAGATTCACAGTGTGGGTTCTTGCGAGCGCGGAGAAGTTCATCAGCAATTTTTCATTAAGTCGAACGCCAGCCAGAGCTGCGAAAGGGGATGCCCGTAGGAAGCTTGGGGCGCGCAGGGTCCACGTTAATTGAACATACACGAAATTAATGAAAGCAACGTTTGAAGCGACGCTGTCAAAAGAACACCTTCCGCCACGGGCTAGCTGCAATAACGCGCTTCCATTTCCTCTTACGTCTAGCAGCGCGCAATAATTATGGCAGTCGTGTGATCGCGCATTGTGTCATTCCTCCTCCCCCTGCTCCACGCCCACCCCTCTCGCCCCGGCATAAAGGGGTTGCTTCGTGGCCGTTGGAAGATAGGTAGCGGCGGGTCGGGTTTTAGTCCGGGGGAATATTAAAGTTTGCTCATTAACCGCTGATGCATTGCCCCTGTCCACCCCCAGCCCCGTCCCCTGGGCAACCGTGCTCGAAGAAGAGGGCAGATTTTCTTTTCTGCTAACACGCCGGATAAAAAATAGCCCACTCACTGGGTTTTAGGAGGAGCGCCGAATTCAACCCTCTGGCACCATCCAAGTTCCAGGAAAAACACGTCCGCGCGATTTGATTACTCCCCGTGAGAATCCTTGCCACAGACGCGACGCCATCCAATGTACGCGAATGTGTGCAATCATCGCAAAGCCGCGACATATCGTACTTCTGTCGGTGCCAGTTAAACTCCATCGCGGAACGCCGGCTGCCTTTCATTCCCAGTCGAATGGGATAGAAACTTCCGCGAAACGGTTCCACGATCAGTGAAATTCTCGTCGATGATGCGACCATACGTCGAATAGCGACTCGTTCCGCGGCCGAGGGAAATCCTCGAATCTCTGCTTGCTCCGGAGCGTCTAGGAAACTCGATTTTAGAATAGGTTTCTGTCGTAATTAAACGTAGAAGAGTCGCGGAAGGCTCTAGCTCTTGCAGAAAAGAAATGCGAAATTTCTCGGTGCATCAGCTAGGGGAGGATATTTAACGGGGTTGTAGCGCGACTAATGCGGTCGGTACACTCCCGGTTTCATAACACGCTACACGCCCCTACGTGGCCGCAAAATCTGCTCGGTTCTCGTTTATGGAACGACGGGAACGCGTTTAGAGAACGATAGAAGCTCGGCGGACGTTGCGAGGCTTAATTACGCGCTACGTGGATCTATGCGCCGGCTAAACTGCTATTAGCGGTTTTGGAACGCGTTGCAATTGTGTCTCAGGTAACGCCTGGTTCATTCCGGAAAACTTTCCGCCGAGAGCACCGTTGAAGGCGAAGAAAATTCGAAAGAAGCCGAACTTAAATCGTATATTATCCGAACGCGCGAGCACCACCTCCCAGGCAATTAATATTACTGTAACGATTGCACTCGTTCGCCGCGAGATTAATGATCAAATTTATGCGCCGTTGAGCAAGCGACTAATAATTGATCATCGAATTCGTTATCAATTGCGGATTTCCTACTGGCCCCGTCGCTGCGCCTGAAATTTCTAATTTCGCCTGTGCGGCGCATTTAGCGTGCCTGCGCCGTTGGCGTTAAAAACATGTGCAGCCTGTACGGTAATTGCGTTCAGGTTCAACGATACGCTCAATGGATATCGAAATAATATCATTGGTATTAACTGCAAAGGCTCGGACGATTTCCAAATCATAAATTCACGCTGGCGGATGGAGAACGGGGGAGAAACGTTGCGCGAATTAATTGAATTCCGCCTGCTATTCAATATCGTTGGAAACGATACGCGCTGTAAAACGCGCGAACTTCCCGCTGTCTGAGCCGCGTATTTACATTCACGCGAAACGGAGCCGAGTAAATGTGGGAGCATACTTAAAAGCACAGGGTGACAGAGACCCGCCGGTTTCGTATTATTAAAAATGCTCGCGCCCCAGCTTCCTAATTTTATGTTTCATCGGGTCTCCCGCGTGTCTCTCGGTGTTCGCTTTATCGATCGCGGGCTCGATTCACGTTTCATCCCCCAAAAGAAACAAACCCGGTGGTTTGTAGAACGTTTCCACGGTACCAGGCTGCTACAAGGCTCTCGAGGCAACCGGTGACTGTCACGATTCTTACAGGAAAGCCCCGCTAACTAGGTATACACCGTAATTACCACTTTGTTTCGCGAACGTAAACGTCGGAAACGGTCGCGACTTTTAAAGCGTCGCTATTGGTTAGTCAGGGTTAAAAGTTCCCTCCGACGGCCTGTAATTGGCAACATTTAGATTCCACGAAGTTGCCAACGGAACTGGAAACTTTGTCCCTTGCGCGGCCATTGTCTGCAATTTAAGCGACACGGCTAATGGACGCGAGGCACGTAATGAGTAGCGAGTTACGATCGGATCATGCGGCGAATGTCGTGACGGAGCGGCGTGCTCGCGATCTTTTTTCGATATCGATGCACGGGGTCGCGTGCAATGGGATCACGAAGTAGAGAAAATTCTCGTTTCATTTACACCCTGGTGAGTATTGAAAGTTGATCGTCACTCGGACGCCTTTTTCTCAGATTCATAGACTTCCCAAGCGATATCAAACGGATCGGCGCGGTATTAATTAACGTCAAAGATTCGGAGAGTATGCAAAGTCGACGAAGCCAGAGCCGCGTCTCTCCCCGAGTGAACAACCCCCGTTTCGCGCATCCTCTTGGAAAAGCCGCGCACCCCTTCAGACCATTTATCCCTCGGAATTATCGGAGTCTCATCGTTTCCCCTTTCTTCTCCCTGGTGGCTGTGATTTCGGTCCTCTTCTCTCTGTCGCGCCACATCTATTGATTCGCTCCCCTTACAGCACACCATCCCTGCCGCCACCCTCTTTTCATCCATCCATTATGCATACCGCAAGAGCGGAAGAGCCTCCTAACCGCCGACTTACCTGTTGCGAGCTGCACGGTTGGGAGCCCGTGGAATTCCCAAAGAACTCGATGCCCTGCGTAAGGGGCACGTACAAAGCTTCCCCTCCTCAGAGACTCTCCCTCAGCAGAGTTGTTTGCGTTATAGATTCATCGCGATATCGCTGCCCGCGCTACTCAGCTGGTTAGACTGCTTCGGCAAGTTCGTTGTTTCTCCGGCAGCGGTTAGCTTCGATAAAATAGGGACACCTTGATGCGCTGGAATGCATCATTCTTCAGCTGGCAGTCTCTTACATTACTTCCTCTTTAATGATCTTCCAACAGATTCTCTTCTTCAGTTTTGTTTTCTTGTTAAGTCGCTGAATACTCAATTTAAGCTCCACGGAAATCCTCGATCTGCTCATTAATGGGCATTAACGGCTATCGATTATTAGCTATGAATTTACAGCTTTGGTAGCGGCCGGCTATCGATTCCAACAGCCCCGCAAAGTTCCTAAAGTACCTCCGCTCTTAAATAAGTTTTCCTTCTCCTAATTAATAGTACCTGTAAAGAAACTTTGTTCTTCCTCGTCGCAATTACTAACAGTATCTCGCTTTTTATGACCCCTAACTCTATACACCTAGCTACTCACTGGCTGAGTTGCCGTGTTTACACCGTGTAGCAAACTTCACCTCTTCTTCCACCTAACAACTCTGTACTTTCTTCAGCCTCCACTCCCCTGCTTCCAGCTACTGATATTCCTTCTTGCAATCGGCAATCCCGAACTTCTTTTCCACTTTCCCTCTCCTTCGCGCGCGAATGCCATCTGTTTCCGGGCCTTTCTTCATCCCCCTTTCCTTCAAACTTCGACGAAACCGACGTAAACTCTGGCAACGAAGTGTTTCCGAAACAGTGAACGCTGTCAACTTTTACCCAGGATCTCGCAGGATCTAGTGAATTTAACTGAAACAGCTACGACTTCGGTAGTAAAAGAGTTACGCGAAAAGAAACGCGTTGTCTTCAATTTAACAGGGCCAGCGGATACTCTCAGTTAAGACAGCCTCCGAAGCAAGCTCACTTCGTCCCAAAGAGACCATTTACAATCTTTTCTGGTTGCGCACTGCGCCGCTGGGATCACAAAATCACAAGCGCGCCAGCCTCTTCATCGTCGCGAGGACCGTATACGCGCGCAAGCAGCGCAGTTAACGATCGCTGGACCAACGTGGCCTAGTCTAGGCAAATAGACATATAGGATACAGCCTCTGTAAACAATAATTTAGCATAATCGTCTGGACTAAACGTTACGCCGGGCCAATAACCGCGAACGCGGCAATCGCAAACAGTGGCGTGGGACCGGCGTACTTTACTCTCGTAATCCACCAGCAAACGCCGCATAATACAGACATACGTGGCGGCGACCTCCCCAAACTGCCCTTAACGCCTCTCACGGCCCTTGCTACTTCCACGCCGGGGATCATCGCAGATAAAGTCCGCCGTCCTTGCCGGGAATACAGATTATTTCTTTTCCCGGTGCACGTGATCGCGACGAGGATGAAAACGGATGGTGGCGGGCGAGTTCCTGGGGGTTGAATCCTTTCGAGGCGCTCTGCGGGCGTTGGAGCTTTCTCCGAGGAGCGAGAAAAGGGAACTCTATGGAGAAATGTATTTCTTTGCTTGGTATGCGGGAGAGGGTTTCAATGGTTCTTCGCTCCCTATTGTGCAGCAACGGGAGTTAAGTAATATCAACGTAACCGCAAACATCGCCATGCGGATGTCTTTCGGCGATCGATGCGAAGTAATCCTTGTTAATCACCCCACGCAGCCATGCTAAACACTATAAATCCATTGGCTCGCGCGTCCGTCGTTTCACAATCAGTGGCGGTGTCCATTAAAGCACAGCCTGCTGATAAATAACCGGCTGTCACTTAAAACTTCGCAGTCCCGTTAGTTCGCTGCGATACAAGGTTAATTTGATCGGTCGCCGGTGATCAATTGCAGCGCTTTTCGATATTTCTGTATGATAGCTCATTACATGCAACGGCCCCGTTGACGCGCGCAAGTTTCGAATACCGGCGGTATCGATTTCGTATTTATTATTGGGGGCTGGCGAGGGGAAGGCAGCGGTAACGTAGTTTATCATAATTTACGGCAAATAGGCCGGCCTCGCGCCATCACACGTCGTAATTCAGGCTTGACTGACGCTAACTCTGCAGGATTATCCCTTCTGCCCACCTGGATTCACCTCGTCACGATGCAGCATCCCCGTTACGGACTTTGCGGTTTAACCGTTCTTTTTTTATTCCTGTCGCGTAATTGACGCCACCGAGGCGTGTTGCTGTTTCGCCAGATATTGAAAGAAACGATGATGGATTCATTTGCCGGCCCCAGCGCCGCGTCGCTGGATGTTTGCAGTGTCTTCTTGTTGCGCTCGTTTCGTTATATGCCCGCAGTCGTTCGCCGTTAGTCAGACCCCATCGCGATCCACGGATCGCGTGCGTGTTTTTAAAACACGGGAAAGGCGGAAACGTCACCTCTCTCCGTTTGGGTATTTCGCTTCCACGTGATATCGTACACAGATCATGCGCCATTACTGATAAAGAGAGAGCGTTTTATCATTGTACGTGTATGCCGCGGGAACTCCTTCCCAATAATGGAAATGGAAAGGGCATTGAAGCAGAGATTGCGCCGTCTGGTAGATTGCTCTGACGTCTAACAAAGCTCGACGAGCGGAGGACACAGAGAGGTAGGTTAGGATGCTCTTCTCCCAGTGATCCAGCGACATTTTCTCCTCTCCTTCTCAAAGAGAAAGAGACCTCGGCGGTCCCGGAATAAGGCTATTGTCAAGGTTATGCCTCGAAACTCGCTCGAGCGATTTTCCTGCTAGCAGAACCTCGCTGGTTCTTTTCTGTTTCCCCCTTATCTCTTTCTACGAGGACACAAAGGTCCCATCGAAACCCTCGGACCAAGTTTCGTCGCATTGTGCGCGTTCGATACGGCTCGATTCATGCGAGGATTACGATCAAACCCGAGGCGGGATCTTTTTCAAGATGCGCGCACCGTCGTCGTCTCTTCTCCCGCGAACACGCTGCTTGCTGATCGGACCAGGGTTGGTAATGTTGGGGGGGAACCACTCGTCGATGGATTTCTCGCATTTTCTTAGTGCACAGCATCCTGCATCGATCGATTCAGCGTACTGTGCTCTCGCGCACTGATTCGTTGCGTATCGTTTGTCTTCGAGTACCGATAGCAGGTAGATGTAGGATTAAGTTGCTGAAATGGAAACGGGAAAAGATGTGCGGGTTCATGGAGATCCTCTGGGATGGGTTTCCGCTCGATTCGTCGCGGTTAATCTCGGCCCCGGGCGACTCGTCTCGATGAGAAACAGAAGCTGGCGGTAATTCGCCACGGGTTGCTCGGAGGAATCCCGAACAACACCCGGTTGAACTTTTACTCGACCGTGCGATGGCCGATAAAGTCACTTACGGTCACACACGGTCGATTCTTAGACCGAGAGTTTACTGCCGCGCTTTTATTTTCCGCCCGACCCCCCGTTCGTCCGTATCTTTCCCGCACGTCTATACCTATCCACGGCGAAAAGAAGAGGCCCGAAGTGGGGGGCGGGGACCGGAAGCGGGGCGGAGTGCTCGCTTAAATCGTTTCCAGGGCAAGCAGTAACAGACTGTGTGTGTCGGACAACGGACTTTTCCGAAGTGGAAAGTCGTACGTAGTGGAAAACTCCTCTGTTTGCCGTGGGAATCATAGACAGGCGGAGCGGCGGGGGGGGGGGGGGGGCGAATGGAGGGCCAGGGGGGCAGCACGGATTGAAATTTACTCGGAAAGTTTGCCATCGAGGCGCTCCTCACTTCCGGGCACACTGGGAAAAGCCGGAAAGGAAGTAAATACGTCACGTTCGATCCGCGCTTGAGTAGCTGGCCGAGAGGGTTGTCGAGTTTTTTCGATGAATGCGAGATGCAGCAGACGCGACGAGTGGCTTTCGTTCCTTCCTTCCTTCTTACTTACTTTAGCAACTAGGTTTGAGGAGCAAACGAACACGCGATGCGGGAGATACTGCGACCAACATCTCCCGCCCTTTGTTGCGTCTCTTTGATACGGGCTCGCCTCTGCTCGCGTCCGTTCTATTCGCCGCGAAGAATAGCAAGCTGTGTGCACGTCGGGATGGCTGAAAGGCTATGGATTAAAAAACGCGGCAAGTTTCTCGTGATTATCGATACATCGCGGAGGTTCGCTGCGCGCTTCGTCGCCGTTCGGGCGCGACACGTTTCATCGTTGAATTCGTCAGCGAGAAAATTCTATTTGACGGTGATAATGGACCTGTATGCATAAACCCTGTTTCCCCGCAAGCGGCGGAGCGCGTCCCGAGCCACCTGTCTGGCCGACTATTTTTTCCTCGTTAGTCAAATGAACGATTAAAAAATACCGGCGGCCAAGCGAGGCATGCTCGTTTCTGTCGCGAGTTTAACAATCACCGTGTGCTGATTGCCAGCTGAGTCGAATCTCGTTTGCGTTAAAATTCGAACGCTTCTGGCGCATTTGGCCAATTCCATTGCCGTGGCCCGTTATAGCGCGACCCCCCGAAATGCTTAATGAATGATACTTCCTATGACGATACGATAATCGAGAGTGTCGGGCGATTCGGAGCGCGCATATCGATTCGTATAATTGTGCTGGGAATCTGTTAGGCGAACAATTCTCTGCCCCTCTGCTGATGGCGGAGAGCGGGAAAATGTTGCGTCAGGAATTGCCAGGTCCGCGACAGATGGACGAATGAAACGATCCGCGCGTTCTGCACGCTGATGGGAACGCGAACGGAGGGAAAACAGTTGGGAAATAATTTCCGGCGGGGTGGAAATCGGTCCGTCGAAGGCAACTCTCGCGATACCATCACCCCAGGCCTCTGTCTCTTCTGTTTATTTTGAACGCGACCCCTTTCGATCCGTTCCCCGTGCCGCTGTTCGCACAGCAATTCGCTTTCTCGCAATCCCGCGCGAGCGAAGCGGGGGAAACACTAGAGACTACCAAAACAGTCTTGCAATCGAACTCGACGTCGAATAGCGCCGAGAAGTTGAGAGGGAAGTCGGACACCTTGAAGAATATCAATTACTCGCTGCAACGAAATTGCCTACGGTAATTAGATATAGTGAAATGGAGTAACAAGTGCGTTTGCCAATTAGAATACAAATTATTTCTCAGTGTAATTGCGGTGGGTTATTGCGGCTTCGTACAATTGATGCGTATAGCGCGTGGAAGGTACCGGCTGACAAATAGTTGACCCTTACTACTGAAAATTTTGAAATCGACGGCCTACGCCGATAAAATCAAGCTTAAATTTCGCGTCGCCATTGTTCCGGTCATCATCCTTATTTGCATCGACGGCTAGGGATTAAACGACCGTCAACGGCAAACATATCAGGCCTGGCATTTGTGTAATATCTAAATAAAATTAGCATTTAAACGGACGAGGCCGAGTGGAGCCGCGGGGGGCAGTGGTTTGCAAACAAAGAGATAACGAAATTTCGATTTTCAACGATCCGGTTATCTTTCACGTACATATTTCGAAATCGACGGCTGGAATTTGCCCCCAAAACTGCCTTTTATCGCGTCGAAAACCCATACATTTCTATTTATTTCATAAATCATTTCCTCTGCTACATAACTGTACAGTTCGTTCATGATGGAATGTACCCATGTACGCACTCGAGAGGATCGAAGCGACGTTCGCGGTACATCGTAGTTCCTGTTGACTGTTAATAATGAAAGCCGCAGGATTTTCTATCGCGAATTTCCGGTTTTACTTCCGTCCTTAAGGAGTAATGCCACTGTAGAGCTCGGAAAGGCAGCCTGATTTTGAAATTTTTTTATGCGAGTGTAGTGAATGGAATACAAAATCTGGTTAAGACCTTTATTGTACACACTTTGAAGTATGATCAGTATTTTTCTTTTAATTTTTTTAATACAAAATGGCAGCGCCACAGCTCAACAAATGAAACTTCTTCTGAAAAACACTGTTCCGCGGCCGGAAAGATAACTCTTTCAATTTTTTATCTAGAACCAAATACCAAATATTTTTGGGTTCTATATAAGATTATCTCGGTAAATACACGAGGAAATTAAAAAATACTGATTTTTATAAGAACGATGCGCGATTGAACAAAACACGGAACTGCCACAACTTGGAAATTGTTGAAACGTTTTTTCAATCACACACCATTCTCACAAAAATCATATTTTTTAATTTCCTCGTGTATTTCCCGAAATAATCTTACATAGAACCCAAAACTTTTTGGTTTTTGTTCTAGGTAGAAAATTGAAGGGGAAATCTTTCCGGTCGCGGAACAGTGCTTTTCAGAAGAAGCTTCTTTTGTTGGGCTCTAACGCCGCCATTTTGAATTAAAAAAAAGTTTTAAAAAATTGTGATTATACTTCAAAGTATGTACAATAAACGCCTTGAAACAGATTTCGTATTCCATTCACTACAATCGCGTAAAAAATGTTCAAAATCACACTGCTTTTCCAGTCTCTACAGTGGAATTACCCCTTAACAATCAGACTCCCACGCCAGAAAAGAAGCTACCCTTTCATAGATTTCGTGGCGCAAGATGCTACAGTGGACTTTATCGATACCTCCATTTTCGCAGCCGCACGAAAACGCCGAGAAGCATATTTGAAACCGGCCCTTTACGTGGGAATCGCCCAATTTTTTCCCTAATCCATGTTAGGATCTTCCGCAGAGACTGCCATCGACTTGTCCTCGCTGAAAACGAAACTCTGCTCTCTCATTTCTGCCTCCGATTTACCAGGATTCTTCGCAAGGCAATGATACACCGAAAGCATCGAAGTACGGGCTCGCAGAAGACGAAATTGGAATTGCGATCGGATTTACCATGTTATTCTAGATCGTGGGGTTTAATGTAGAGAGAGGTAGACAATGGATTCTTACTTTCATCGTGGCTCGATGCTCGGGAAATTGTCGTGGTATCGGGGCCAGGGACGCAGAGCCGAGATGGCGGTTGCATTTTAAAGTGGAAATAGACGGTGGTCCTTTCGAAGAGTAAGTCTGCTTGGAACCAAATGCAGCCATGTACGAAGGACGCGAGCTGAGCATGAAAAACAGCTTCGTGGGACTGCAGAATTCACGAAGCGCGAAGAGCCTACCGCCCCGGCACCGTGCAAGCTTCAAGAAGAACGCCCCTATTTCAGCCCGTGCACTTTGTCGACCGTTAAAGATCGCTACGCCGAAAAAGAGAATCGCATTACTGCACATCAATTCTAGACATTACGGCCACCACACACAAGTGTGCGCGTGCACACGCAGCGTTCACGGAGGTGCATACGGGATGGTGTATCGGCGACGGGAAATTTACGTCGTTTCGAGCGAGGGTCGCACTGAAATATCATGGGTTCGTTTCAAGCTCGCTTTTGCATATTCATGCCACGGGAGAGAAACGAGGGCAACGAGTGGAGGTCGAATGCGAGAGGAAGAGGGCATGATTAAGGGGGAAATACAGATACAGGAAGGGTTTCAAAGGGAAGCGGGATAAACTGAGAAGAGTAGAATAGACAAAGGTGGAAGAGCAAAGGGAGGCAAGAGAGTGGAACGGTAAGATGGACCCACAGAGACGACAGTTTCTTGTGAATTAAGTAATAGGAAGCAACGAGGAAGTTCCTTAACCCTTTCCCCTACGCGATTCGCAGTTCCTCCTGGATTGTTATCGAGATTGTTGATCGTTGATCACCGCACGTCGATGAAATAAATTCACGCGCTGGAAAACAGGCGAATGAATTATTCGCCGCGAACAGTTCCCGATTCCCGCGTCACGTAGAGAGACGCCGAGTACCGTGCAGCCGGTATCACGTAATATCTTCTACGGCACGTGGTCGTATCTAAACTCGTAGCCGAAATTGCTTGTTATTGTGCGCCTTCTTGTCGCGGGAAACGTGCGGACGAGCGTGCTCCAGCTACGCGATTAGTTGTCGCTCGATACTCAGAAGCGATATCTGGCTCTGGGACAGTTTCCACCGAGCAATTGCCAACTTCCCTCGAAATTTCGCGGCAACCATTCCTCCGAGAACGCGGCAATTTCGTTTACACCGACGGACGTTTACTCTAAGAAGCTCGTCCCACTGTCTCGTTGCGAATGAAAAGCGCGGTCAGCGTGAGCGCGCGTTCGATTGCCAGCTAAATACTTGCTAAATACGGTTAACGGATATTTCATCGCTGCATTCCCGAATAATTATCGAGGCGTGCTCCGTTGTTTTTCATCGCGACTATTGAGTTTCCAGGTGGATAATCGGAACGTATGTTTTCGCGCGTTAACTCGTCGCCGCGGCGCGTGTAATGGCACAGGTACGAAGGTGTCCGAGCATTCGCAATATTCCCGATATCGAGCGCCGTCACTCATTACGTGTCCGGCGACACTAGAGAATCTCTTATATTTAATTTTACAGGCTGCTAGACAGCAGCATTCGCGTGGAATTTGGGTATCGCATGCATATCAACGACGCAGCGCGTCGCTTCTCTTTTTCCCAGGGCCCGATAATCCGTAAATTTGAATACCGTCGGCTCGCGGCTCGATCAGAAATTCAGCACGACCGGCGAAATGCACACGCTCGCTATTCCCCGCCAGGCGTGTTCGAAAAATATTTTCGTTCTAATCCGCCTTCTCTGTTTCTCCGGCTCTCTAGCGCGCGCGGTCCTCGCCTAAACCACATATCCATCCCCTGGCAACGGTCGCTTCTTTTTACCCAGCCCGTGGTTCTGTTCATGAATATGGAAAATTAGACCTTTCGGTGACGGGCGAACCCCACCTCCTCCCCTCCCCCCTCTATCCACCCGCTCATTCCTCCTTCCCTCTCGGTCGTATTCGCGCGGTCCGCAAATTGATTCGACGCAAGCGGCGCGTCAGGTCTCGGGAGCTTGCGCGTTGCTGTTGATTCAAAGAGAAAAGGATTGCTTTTTCGCGGGGCCTCTCTCTCTATCTATCTCTCTCTCTCTCTCTCTCTCGGGTGAAAATTGAAATTCACGGGACGCCCCGAAGTGACGGAGAATGGATTCGCGGAGGACGAAGCGACGACACCGATGCACGGTTCATCTTCGTGACAAGGGGAGGCTCTGTGTCGCCACGGAATTCAAATTTTCCCGCTTGCCTCGTGTTCCACGCGTTATCGAGTTACCGAGCTGTTTGGGGCCTCTGAAACCCTCATTTTCTATTGTATAATATTTCACGAATATCGATACACAGTGTGTACTCTGCAGGTATCAACGAAATGATCAAGTTGCAAAGCAAATTTAAGACTACCTCCTATCGTGAAATCGTCGAGGAAAATTCCGATAAGGACGAATTAAGGTAGGTAATTGGCATAAAAAAACACAGCCAATCGAGATCGTATTCTGTCTTCTGTCTACTCACCCCGTCCTTACGAAGTTGGCGAAGTACTGCACGATGCTCTCCGAGAGTGCCGCTTCAGACTTGGTATAGTTCTTCGGGAAGTGGCCGAAGCCATCCACCAGCGCTGCTCCAAAAACGAACGGTAATTCCTCGCCGTGAACCGAGCCCATCTTCTGAAACCAACAATCACGCGCAGAATCGTTTAATCCTTGATTACACCATCATCGACCAAGCTTCGTCGCACCACTTTCGCTTCTTATCATCTACGCCTAATATCTTAAAGTGACGCCGTTGCATTTCAACAAATTTCCACTCGTAAGACCATTCGTCCCAAGATTCCCTGGATCAGTTCGCGAGCCCCGGAATACGTCGCTCGGCAGTTCCGCAAGATTCACGAAACCCTACCCTCTCGGAGCGGATTTAGCCGCAGCCTCGAATCACGATGGACATGTCAGCTGCGCGCAATTCCATTTCTTCGGGTTTCCACGATCCTTTCGGCATGAATTACCACACCCCGTGACTCCGACTTGCCGTTACGGAGCGAAACGACCAGTTATGTAATATCGGATGGGAACGGCACGTGTGACGTTTCAAGTTCTCACCGAGCTGGTCACGAACGAATTCTCGCGCCAAGGAATGCAGTGAAATCCTTTGGCACATACGAGCCTCGAGTTATCGCCATATTCTCGATTAGTTGGATAAATGAATTAAACGTGGCAATGAAGTTAACTCCATCGCCTTCCATTACACTCCAATCTACGCATAAATAGTTTACGTGAGTCGATTCAGCTTGGTACTTTTCCATTTCATAATAAAACATCCGTAGAAAACTCTAATCGTGCTGATTTATTAAAAAATATTCTTCTTCAGCCGAAAATTCGAGCGATCGCTGGTATCATTTCAACGGGCAAAGTTTATTTTTAATACGCGAGGCGCGTCGATGCAGCATTTAATAAACTCGACTTTGTTCCGCAGGTTTGCACGGTGCATGGTAAATATCAATTTCCTGGGAAAATGTGATTTTGCATAACGTGTATTCCCGGATACATACCGAAATCTATCTCTTTGCCGTCGTTATATCGCGCAACGCGCAGTAGACAGTTTTTACTCCCTGCCGGATGAAACAAATGCCAGCATTAAGGATTTCCCTTTTTTTTTCGGCGCACTGTAAAGCACTGTCCCGGGTGACGCATTAATAATCCTGTTGCGAATTTCTGCCGATTAATCGAGCCGAATTGTTCCCGCATTGTGGCGCCCCAGTTGCGCGTCCCGTTTATTGGATCATTTTTTTCCAGCCCTATGCGAGCTCTTGCTGCTTCATCGTTGCTTTTCATTCACGTCGCAGGACCTAACGTGTGTAGTGATCGTTAGAAAACAATTTCTCCGTGTAAATGAGGCATAGAGTTGCCTGCAGCGGAGGAGAGGGGCAACGAGTGACGAAGGAGGGTCACAGTTGCCACTTTGTAAGACTCGCGTTGGGCATTTCGGTTATGGATGCTACGGAGAACGGAGTGGCAAACTTTTTGGCCGGGTGAATGTCCTTCGTAGCTCTCTCTAGGCGGATTTCGTTGGGAAACTTCCCGCCTGGATACGGTTTTCTGATTGAGACAGAGTAAATAGCCGGGGAGGAATTACTTCATGCTATTAGGTGGCTGAGAAAAACTTGCCGCGTTTTTGTTCGGCTCCGTTGCAGCTCCGTGGAAGTTTTGCGCGACGGAAAACGCGCGGCAAACTTTCTTCGTGGAACACTTTACGATCCCCAGTCTTTTTTGCTAGATTGCAGGTATAAACAAACGGGCAAGAAGCGAGCAATCGTGCGCATTCTTGGTGCACACTCTTGTTTGTAGGTACCGGGCACTTGACACAGTCGTGCCTTTTTCCGGTAGACGTTTCGCGCGCGTATTATGTAGTAGTATTATGCAGAGACTGCGGGCAAAGATTGGAGCGAATCAACTCGACTATTTCGCCAATGAAAACGCGGCGGCGCGCTATCGGGATGAAACGGTGGGAGCGAACAACCAGCAGTTCCAGGGAAATAATGGAGCACGGAAGAAACCGCATCGATCACGTTTCCTCGAAATCGTATTTGCTTGCTGCGGCGCGCACCGATATGTTTCCAAACGAAATTAATGGGATCGAGAACAGCCGTGCATTCCCCGTTAACCATGCTGGCCGACAATGACAGAGACCAGTTGGCGAAACAACCTTGATAAAGCCCCGCTGGCGGCCAGGACAGTGACGGATACTCGACACGGCTTCTCCTTGGCGGATCGTATTTTGAATTCAGCTACGAGGATATTCCTCCGCGACGCATCTCCTCTCCTTTCTTGGCAGACGTTCCGCGGTGATTCTCCGTGCACAGGGTTGTTCTCGGGTGCAGATTCAACGAACGCGCTCCCAGTTCCATTTACGTGTACGGATGGTAGAAAGACTCGAGTTCGAATACTCGGCAACACGAAGAATTAAGTTCGAGTTACTTTTCTGGAAGTCGGCCACGGTGGATCGCTTGATGGGAAACGTTGCCTTTGAATCGCGGTACGGTAGTTGACGGAGTAACAGGAAAATAAGAAGCTTTCGAGCCGATCAGAGCTGTTGTGAGCTATTGCGTCGCCTGTTTTTGGAGGTCGTAAATCTCCGACGGCGCAACATCACTCTCTCTGTGGTGTCTTACGACCACAAGAGTTCACTGGATGAGGTGTGATTGAAGGTTGTTTTCCAATAAATTGAGGCACCACACATTTAACAATAACAGTGTATCTGTATTTAAACTGAACTATACTTGAACAAGGATTATGGCAAATAATATTGAGTTGTATGAGTCCCTCCAAGTTACTCGTGCGAGGTATACATTTGGACTGGTTTTTTGACACTTTCGCTGGCGACAAGGTTAAGTCGAAGATTCCCTTTAGGGGTGGAGTTATACAAAAAGCAGTGGTAGGAAACGTTGTCTATTGGCGGAAGTGATTTGCTTGTAGGTGGTACTGAACTAGAGGAAAGGGAATTCTGGTCAAAGTGTTAGTGAATCCGTGTTACGGCTGTCGCGAGGCCGTCTGTGTTTTGTGACGGCGATCCTGGGACCCTTGGCCCTGACTTGAACTGATCGCCTGCGTTTCCGTAGTAAATTTATGTATTTACAACGGTCTCAGGTCTACGCGGCGCGGACTGACAGACCAAGTGTCTGCCAGATGAGATGTGAAAAATACAAGGTGCCCTGATGCGACCTTGGTGGCCCGGCAACGAGCTAACGCTCAACAAGAGCGTTGTGGAACGTATAGTTGAATAGCACTGTTTATGTCAGAGCGATGGATTAGGGAAAGAGCTTTGGACGGATTAAGTAGAACGAGGCAGCGCTTCATCGGACAAGTATATTGCAATTTGATTTCGTAGAAGAGGGATAGGATCACATTCCATATGGTTATGACCATGGTCTAAAGCTGATGAAAGATCATGAACTCTCGATGGTCACTCTAGAATATATTCTACACGCGTTTCAACCGCATCTCCAAAACTTAAGCTCGACCGCGCAGTAATGGCTACGTTTCCGCAGGATTTGCGGAGTATTAACTGATCATTGGCGTGGCAGTTAATCACTAGCAGATGGACGCTTCGCCCTGTCCTTCCTCGATACTCGAATCGATCAGCAAGTTGGCAAAACAGCCATCATTCTCAACGCGAGGCACAGCCACGCTTGGCGAACGGTCCTCCGTGTACACGCTTGACAATAATCAGTCTTCGTATCACTATTGCAGTGGTTCCGCTTTCCGTGTGTCTCCGCGGGCTGAGTCGAGTGCGTTTAACGACGGTCGAGTGTGTTCCCAGGCTGCTGCTCCCCCGTCAAATAAATCATACGCGTCAAAGTTGCCCGACTGTCAGGGTCTGCGAGCCAGAAGGTAAGCGCGAGTTAGACAGTTAGCGCGCGGGAGCAGGATCGATATCTCGGCTCCGAGGCAAAGATGATGGGGAAATTTCGAGGAAAGATTAAGGATACCCGGGCAAATGCCTCGTTCAGGAATTTACATCTCGACGATTTAAGCGCGTGCAGCAGAGTAAATGCCCCTAAAGGGGACCAGAATCGCTCGCCGAGGAGAAAATAAACGAAAGCTTTCCAAGAAACAAGATCGGTCGGGCGATACATTCGAATCCACGGATTACTTCGACGAAGTCCCGCTGTATTTATAAAGGGAGCCCTGATTAAGCCCGAGATCCGCGGATAGCTGGAACAGGCAGCCTTTCCAAAAAGGAGGAACGCGCTTCCGCCCGGAGTGGATCGAAGAGCGAGCAGCGAAATAGGTCGAGGAGAAGCAGGCTATCGGCTTAAGTAAATAAGAGTGGACAGTAAAGAGTGGCGGTAATGGGCTTAATAAAATAGCTAACTGAAGACGGCACGAGGTTCGTTCAGTTTCGCTTCGGGTCTTTTTAAAGGAACCGTAATGAATGAGGCTTCCGCGAACGTTTCAGCCAGCCATCGACACCTTCGCGGAACATTTCGCTCCGACGATGACACGTCGAGAGCTTTTCTTTGTAAATTGTTTTCCTGGAGTGTGCTTCGAGTACATGACCGCGATAAAACGGAACGACGGTAGCGGAGAAGCTTTCCATGAATCCTTTCGATCGAATGAGAAGGGAATGTAAAAAAGAATCAATCCAGTCTGATTGCGAGTAGGTCTGTGTAATGTCATCAAGGGTGTAACTCGTCCCGGGGACAGACAATTTCCCTCGCGACGACGCGTGTTTCGCGTTCCGTGACACACGCGGCGCGGAATTCACCGGTGAAAGTTACATCGTAATGGTCCAAGTTCGCCCGACGCCCGGGAAACGTTCTGCGAATATTATGCTGGGAATGAAGAGGGGCACGGAGGTACATCGTGACGCTTTTGTAACGAGGCCGGGCTTAATGACGGGGAAGCAACGACCGCGACGAGCCGCTACCCACGACGTGCAAGCGCAAATATCGATACTATCTCTGGCCCACTCGTCGCTGAGACACACATTTTTTAAATATCAATTTGCAACGACCTACTTCTCACCCGCGGCTTGGCGAGAACGCGGCGCACAGCCGCTCGCAGTCTTCCGTTTCTCTGTGCTCTCGACTCGATCGTCATGGGGACAGGTTAATTCTCACTTATCTCTCGCTCGAAAACGCAAACGTTCCTCGCGCTTGTATCGAGGAGCACGCGCACGCGATAGGCGGCACGGTTGCCGTTTAATTGCCGGATGAAAGTTACGTTGTAAGCTCCCAAGTTCCCTGGCGAAGACCTTCGGTTAATGCCGCGATACGAAGGAAAGGAGCTTTCCTTGGTTTCGCGATGTCTTCGTAACTGCGGCAAGTTTAGTAACTGCGAAATAGCAAGGACAACCGATATTGTAGTTGCGCCGCGCTGTTCAACTGTTCACCCGAATGTTTCCACGATCCGCGCACGCTTTCGACATATTGTTAACACGTCCTCCGCCTCATCTCGTTCCCCGCGATATTTCCCGGGATTATATCGCCGGAGTCCCACTGTCGGCTATTGTTGCTTGAAAATTGCATCTCCTTGGGACTCGAGTGTTTTCGAATTGGCAATCCTGCTCTTCCCTCGCAAATTTCTCAACTCGAGAACAACGGGAACGGAATCCTCGAGTGGGGAAATGAAAATTCGAACGCACAGGAAGCTCGGCTTGCGGGAACATCGGTAAGCTGTTCGTAAATTACACAGAATTTTTACCCGCGGTTGTAGGAAACTTCAAACCAGCGAGTCGAATCGTTCTTTCCGCTTGAGAGTTCGGAGTCTCTGTTCTCTGAATCACGGAAACACTCGAGAAGTTTAAGCATCGCGAAGATTCTTCGAGTAATAGTTCTTTGGTAAGAAATAAGGGAAAATATTATCTGGATGGAATGCGACTACTTGGGGTTGAATAAAGAACGTTGCATCGAGAGAGGCGACGAAATGATGAAACGCTCGGCTGTGCGAATGCGTGGCTCCGTGATTAATCAAGTAATCGAAGGTATTAGTGAGCGAGCTTGCGAACAATGAACGAATAAGTGATAGTACGAGCGAGGATTCGAGTAAATGATTGATCACGACGATCAAGTAGAAGCGATTGGTTAATCGAATGAATTAGTGGCCCGAGGAGTGATCGACTGAATGAGCTACCGAATAAATGAATCGGTGAATAGAAAATGAGTGTGAATTCGAGGGAACGGAATAAAAAATTTACGTAAATAATAAATGAATTGTTGAACTATTAAATCGTGCACAAATGGTTGGATAATTGGTTTGATCGAATAATTGGTTCGAACGATTCATCGAATCAGAGAGAAGGTAGACGAAAAGAAGACGGGAGTTCGAGATTATGTGCACTATCTGGCTGGAAACGATGTTCCGAGAGTAAAGGTTGAAGCAATCCCAGCTTTCTGTTTTATTTGCTATTATTTCACCATGTCTCCGCCACGGACACGCCACTTTTCCACTACTTAACTGTGTTAGGTCGCTAAACACGAGCGTTTTATCGGCCAGTAGAACTTGCGAAGCTCTCCTCCGTGTTATTTCCGCGTCGGTTCGAGCGAGGCCTTACGGTTTTATTACGCGGTCAAAGCGATTTTAAATCACCCCGGTGTCGTTCTCGCGTCTTCGGCCCCCATTTAGCTAATAGAAGAGTCGCAGTTTTAGCGGAGAATTAAGGTCACCGCGTCCCCAGGACTTAGGTGAAAGACATTAATAATTTCGTCCGGCTGGATTTCGCCAAGCTCGTTCGCGTCTGGCACAAAGGAATACAGAAATCTGTGCCACTGTTCCAGGTCCCTGATCGGTCCAGCCACTTGAATATTTAATTTCATTCGATAATGATCTTCCTACACCGAACGGTGTCCTCAAATAGAGAATAACAGAAATTCCTCTGTAATACAACTCGTTGTTCACGCTACTAGAAAAATTAATTAACTCAGCGGAAGAAGAGAGTGCTCGATCTGATGTCAAAGGGAAAGGGAATAAATTGAACATTAATTAAAAGCCTCGTCCCACTTACGGGCTCATTGATTCATCATTTACCCTTCCTACAGAATCTAATGGACCACGTAATCTTTCGTTACTTAATTCATTAAAGTTCCATCGGTTTCCGCGAAAGGAGCCGTCGTCGAATCTGTCGCTGCGTTTCCTTCCAGCAAAGTGTAATGTTTCATTTGTAGACCGATATCGATTTTCTCCCTCTTGCTTCACTCCAAAGATTCCTTTCACCGTTGCGATTCCTTCGAAGCTTCTCCCGTTACCATAAATTCATGGAAGGAGTTTTCAGCTCCCCACCCAAGCCGTGTCATTCCTCATGCTTCAGTATTTCTTAAAATTGAGCGAAACTTGAGTCGAGCGATGAATGGCGTTATAAAGGAACGCGCTCGATCGAAACGCGAGTAGAATATCTCGGGTAGAATAGCGTTCTCTCAAATAACGCGGCTCCCGAGGCAAAACCTCTGAAACATTTCAAATTTCAAGAGAATCTATTTCAAGACAGCTATCTCCGCGTACACAGAAACAGAATATCCAATTAACTAACACCTTTCCGAAGCAATTCTGTAACTAAACACACAACTCGACAAACACATCCCGATGGAATGGAAGGCGAAGTTAGAATCGCTTGCGTACAGGAGATCGGGTCAACCATAAGTCAGCCGCGCAAGACAACTCGCCGCTAAGGCTACTAAAAACGGCAGGAAAATATTGAGGAATGGAATAATGCCTGAAGGACGGTCCTCGCGAAGCTTCCAGGCCATTGTTCGCGAAGAAGCCGGGGGATGGATTCGCGGGGCGTATCCGGTTTTTCGCGGAATTGGTGGCGTTTCGCGCGGCCGCCGGAAAAGCTGGATGAAAACGATCACCGCCGCGGCCCGGACTTTCCCATTTAAATTTAAATCCGCAGCGGTGGGACCGCGGGCGGGAGCGCGGGTCAGCGCACTCGTACAATGCGGTCGTTGCCGGGAAAGCGAGAAAATACCGAGGAAATTGGCAGCGGTGTAAGGTCACCTAACCCAGCGAGACGCCGCGAGCACAGGATCGTCCAACAACGCGGAAATTTCCGCGTTCGACAGGGCTTACATTGATTTCCGCTAACCAATCTCTTTGGAATCCTTTACCAAGGAGCTCACGTGTTTACCGCTAAAAGATATTTAACGAGGTTCAAGCTACGCTGTAAGCGCGATTTTATCGACTTACGTCCGCTGTTGCTCTTGGAGTTTCACTATTCCCGCTACACTCGCTATCGAAACTTTCTCGAGTCTCGTCCACAGAGGTTTCAACTTTCCCAACAATGAGGGAAATTTACTAGACTATAAGCTGCTGCGTAAGCATTGGTCATCCACTTACAACTCTCTCTCTCTCTCTCTTTTCCTTTACTTTCGCTGCTATTTTAAGCAGGAAAACTTCCACATTGCCTCTTAAGGGGAGTTTCACTTTTGTTATTAGTAAAAATCACACCAGAATCTAAGCTCCACCGTATGGTCCACTTTACACCCACGTCTTTTGCTTAACTCCTGCTAGCAGCCAGGGCTTCGCGTTAACATTGCTATCATTACCTACCATCCATCTCATCTTGGAATGGGAGATAGAAACTCGGGGTGAAAATTACCATACATTGATGTAGAATTTCCCAGAGGCAAGATGGGAGAAGCTGCTTCTTTCCATCGCTAACCACTGTACCGTATAATACCACCGCTAGAGAGGACCTGTTTCCCTTAGAACCGCTTATACTCGTCGGTGCATTTAGGTAGTACGAGCAGGTAATCGGATACCGAGAGGTTTAACTGGTCATTGTCCATTACGCGGTGCCAATAGAATGATACGAGACAAGTCACTCGTCATTGTTCGTCGCTTTTCATTTCAACGGTCCGCTAGCTCGCTACTTATCGAGCATTTTACAGGCATGCCTGGTTCCCGTGGATAGTATGGGCATGTATTAGCTATATCGCATTTAGAGAGCCAGCTTATTCAAGAGCACACGCACACTGCTTCTCCTTTTCTCTGGGAACGTTGCTCGACTCTTTTGTGGTTTCGGACGACATACCGCTTTCGTCCAGTTGGAATCGCGGATTTCTCCATTCCCTCTTGATTCTAAAAGTAGCTTACGCTGCCTCGCCTATTACATATCCCACGAAATATTCAAATCGTCGTTCGACCAGTCTCAATTATCTACCGATGATTCTTTCCCATACACTCGTTCTTTCTTAAAAAGAAAAAAACAACTGCTCGATTCCCTCTTTTACTCACCAAAATGTTCCGCCAAAGCGATCACTGCAATAACTCCAGAGATGGTCCGACGAATCCAGGCTATCAGATTTAATTAATTCTAGCAGAGGAGCTTAATTAGAGCTCGATTATACCCCTGCTTCTTCCCCGTTCGAACCGAGAACCAACTTATTTTTCACGACAAACCTTTGCGCGGCGATATCAGATTTAATTAATTCTAATAGCAGTTTCATTGTCTTTGATGGAGGGAGAATTCCCCCCTCCACCTCTGAAGTACAATCACGAGTTGCATCGGTGAAGTTCAACTCTGCATTCCGATCCCATTCCTTCCCCTCTGATTAAGTATTTTCAAAAAAAGAGTTCAACGAGTCGCGAGTCTTTCCGAAGGAATTTCGCGTGCTGGTAACGTTTCACGGCATCGGCTCTGGCGATTCAGAGAATTCTGTAACTAACAAACGCGCTCCGGATTTACGGATAAAACCGGCGGGAGTTTCAGCGTTGTAGCAGAGTTGCAACGCGTGCGTGGCGCTTCGACTTCCATTCGGAATCGCATCTTGCGCCGGGATGCGTTACCCGGTAATTGCAGCATTAAACTGTCTAATTCTAAACGGTGTTTTAGATCGCGGCAACGATTAGAGAATGCCCGAGAGTCTGCGCTGACGAGGAAGAGAGCTTAGGAAGCGTTTAATTAAACGCGGGCGAAACTTCGAGGGGTATCGCCTCGCGATTCTGGATTATATCCGACAGAGATTGCTCTTGGAAATCAGCCGAACTTGAGCGCCGGATTAAATCTTCATTTCAATCGTTAATTTTAATTAACCTAAGAATAAGCGCGGGAGTGTTTACTCGCCAGTTAACCAGCGTGTCATCTTCCAAGACACATTCCCATTATCCAGAGATCTTTGACCACGCGTGACCCAACTCATTCTCTATCGAACAGCATGGCTGTGGCTCAGCTCCGCAGGAAATGGGAGGGAAAAAGGATAACGTGCCGATCTCCCGACGTTCCACTAGGAGGATCCTCGGGGTCTTTAATTTATCGAGTCGGGGAGTGGACGAGAAGGGTCCCATGCGTTTCACCTGCGCGATAGAAGAACGAAAGAACCGTTGTAAGTGCTCGTTAGGAGCATGTATCTTCCTCCTCGAACGTATGATCCGGTCGGCTGATACGATTTCGGGTTTCCATGGAACGTGGAACAAAGTCGCGGGAAACGATTTATCCGCTGCTCGTAATTTCATTTCGCAAAATATAAAATAAGCAGGTAGAATAAGTACGTACGTCTCGCAGCTTAGGCGCGCTTATTTCTCGGGGATCAAGGGTCACCGAACCATGCAGCGCCGTGCATTTTGCATTCGTGTTTCCACGCATTGAGCCAGCCGCGTGCACACGGCCGATCAAGTATTCATTGGGGAGTTTACGGTTGTCAGAGAGTAGTTTTAAGGGATGGCTGTACAGCAAAGCGGCTTAAGCCTCGTAGCAAGGGCTGGCTCGCTAAGCCAAGTAATTTGTTTTTCTCAAATATATATGTACATTTGAGGGTCTGTGTGTATATACACGTCATAGGCCGATTATGCACGCGCTTGACAGCAACAGGTATGCATATCCGGCGAGTAATACAGGTGAACGCGACTCTAGTGTGTCCAAACGAATCTCATTTTCTTTCATCTTCCTCTGCATTCTGTCCGGGATTAGCCTTGTCGATCTCCCGCCGTGCCAAGCTGATTGCTCGCGGAAATTGCGATGCAAAAGACGAGCGACGAAAGACGGGCGCCGAGCGCTTTTTCGCGAACAACCCCCGAGAGTTGTCTGCTTGAGATTACCCAGAAATTTATTGTGGGCTTTACTTTAGGGATACACCGAGAAGCCTCTTTAATCTGCCTTGGGAGCTCATTGATAATCTACCTTACAGGCTACTGTAGAGACTCGAGAATTTCTTTTCGGCTCTGTTTGCGAGATCATCCGGATGATTGAACGACACAGCGCGCAGGTGGTTTAAATTCTTCCTCAAGGATCCTACTAGTTTTAAGTTCCACTTGAGTGCAATGTGTATTCATACCTTTCGACATAACGCCTCGCAATTTGATTAGCTTCTCAAAGAAATAAAAATCGAATCTGTATTTCTAAATTTATCCCACTTCTCGCGATCACTCGCGCGACAAATCAGAATCTCGGTGATAAAGGTACTAGAACAAGGGTCCACGGGATTTTCCATAACAAACCCCGTTTTCCCTGGTACTCGGAGCAGCTTTTTACTCGCGAGAGGTTCTAAGGCGTTCTCGTCCGACATCACTCATTAAGACCGGGGGAGATCCTTTTTAATTAGCTCGGTAAAGAATCGGCTGGAAGCTCTAGAAAGGAGCAAGGTGCCCCGAGGTAACCGGACGAGTCGGAGGACCGAAGAGACAGCAGTAAAATCCTCGGTACAATCGCGTCCCGGATAACTTTAATTAAATAATACGCCCCAAGCCCTCACCCACCCTTTCCCCTTCTTACTGTGTCTGGTCGGCTAGGCTCGCGGCCGCGATAATGAAGTTTCTCGGAGGAATGTTTCTGTCATCCTAACATCATCAATCATAGGAGAACATGGAGCGAGGAACCGGCAGAGCCGAAGGGAACAGGAGAGTAACTTCTCAGAGACCTCCAACAGAATTGGAGCAATTCGTTCGACCGTGACCGATTTAACGCGTGGTATTAAGCCCGGTACCTCTCTCCAGCTTTCTTAACCCGAGAGGGACATTTTTACGGGGGAGCGTAAACACGTGCGCGTCGGTAAGACAGCTGAATCGGACTGCAAATTTCCTCCCCCTAAAAGAATTTCAGCGGTATTTCAGAGGAATCGATGACGTTCATTTTGTCGCGACCGATGCGTCTGTCTAGAGTTCCTAGGGTGGCGGAGGGTGGGAGAGGGAAACGATTACCCACGTTCGATTCCGAATTCTCTGATCGCAATCGATGGAAGCGGGATCCTGTGAAAGGACGGGTGACTCGGACGGGGCCAGTGCAAACGCTTCGCCCGAAGGGGCAGAGATTTTCCGTGCGCGACTAGGGGGAGCCAAAATAAATATTTCTTTCCTGCAAAACCGATTCAGCATCCTCGGAAATTTCAGCCATCGCGAAATGATGTACATGCATGCATATATGCGCGCGGGCGGTGTGTACACGCGCAAGAACAGAAAGTAAACAAACATTTGGTGGACATGTCGGAGGGGGTCTGTATTTATTCCGGACGGCACTTGTGTATACCATATTTCCGGTTCGCAGTGCCGCAGGACAGTTAGTTTGCTCCTGCCGTATCGACGTGCATACACGGACTTTGCGCCGGATCGACGAACAGTTTATTCGATTGCGCATATTCGATAGTCGTATCTATTTGTCGTCCGCGCTTTCCCCGTCGCGAACATTATTTCTCTGCGCGAGCACGCGCTTAACAGTTTCGACTCAACTGCTGGTAGCTTATATTGTTGGGAAAGCAAGTAGCTGGAGCCTCGCAGGATCCGTTTGTAAATGCTTTTGACTACCCGCATCAGTCGCCGAGTGCGTTCGCGAAAAATCAAAAGGGCTGCGCAGGCACTTCACAGGGGCAAAGTTATGGGGCCATTCTATGTCGAGCAATTAACGCTAATTGCAAGAGAGTCGCGATAGAAGAGGCATACAAGGTGTCCTTGCGAGCAATGAAATAAAGGGAACGTAAGTCACTCAAAGGGATTTCCGCCCCGGGCGGCTGCCAGACAGCTAAGTCGAGCTTTCTTTGACAATTAAATCTAATAATACGATTTGCCGAGCTAGAAAGCGTACGAAACATCGCGAAATTCTCGACAGATGTTATTACTTGACGTTATTATATTTAGTACCCCTGTGTCATACACAGGAGGGGGATTAAGGAGGATTTTGGTACACGCTTCTGTCGGAGTCTGTCTCATTTCAATTTCATCTGCGCCGATATGAAAGCTTCAAACAGCTTCTTTACGATCTATTCGCGAAATCCCGCGATTCCTTTTTGTCTTCCATCCTCTGAAACCAACGGCAAAGCTCTGTCGTTTGTAAGGTAAAAGACCCAATACGTGAACACGTCCCAGTAGCTGGACACTGGTGCAAAATACTGATTAGTACATTTAATATCCGCTTTATCCAAAAAAGAACTATTTTATTAAATTATTCAAATATTTAGTAAAATATATTCATATATATATATTTGACTAAATATTTGAATAAATTAATAAAATAGTTCTTTTGCACCAGTGTCCAGCTACTGGGACGTGTCCACGTATTGGGTCTTTTACCTTACGCCGTTGCCACGAGTTTCTCCATGTTGTCAGCAATGTTCCAAGCAGCGCACTGATTTCATTGAAATATTTCCTAGAAAATTATATTAACAATGTCCGTTATGCTAACGGGATCCAATTAATTCGTTGTGTATCGAATTAAATGGCGAGGCAGTAATTGAAGTAGCCCCATTATGCGACAAGAGGGAATTACACTGCACAAGCATATTTCCACAATGTGGTTTGCACACACGTTTTGCTGCGCTTTCATGTCATTTATAGATAACACGGTATCGACATGATTAAAAGAGTTTCATTAATGATAAAACGATAATAGAGTTACTCGGCTGCGCGAGGAATTCTGAGTCTCGTTCGTGCACAATGTGCAATCGAAATTGTATTTCAATCGTAAGCTTTTATTTCACGTGGATTCTATTGCGTATCAAAGCTAATGGAGTTGCAATGGGAAGGAAACAGGGAGCGAAACGCAAAGATATACGTGAGAAGAATCTTCTGGCGTGTAGAAATTAATTTACGAGCCCGGTTCCTTACTGTAACGATTAAAACTCGTATTACAATTAACACAAGCTAACGTACCTGCAGCAACTGAGGTACAAAGCGCGAGCTGTATTGAGTTCGGAGCTCGTCTTAACAACCATTCTATCGCAATTAAGCATTTCAGTGTCCACGATTCTCCTAAAAGGCATCGAGTCGCGAGCTTTCGTCGGCGAGCTTCAGATACTATCGGGAATTATTTTCCCAAGCGGTTCCCAATGCGATTCCCCGTGGCCGTGAAGAAAGACCGGAGAAGGGAAAGTCCTCCCCTCGAATTCGTGAAAGCTTTCACGAAGAAAGCCGCTTGTAATCCGCGGTCGAAGTGAAAACTGACGTCGCGAATGGCCGCCATCGATTTTCCAGCAGGGAACGAAATTCGTTCGAGAGATCGTTTCGAGAGATTTGTGAGGCCTCTTTCGCAGATACCATCGGACCTTGCAAGTCGCCGTTCACGATCTATCGACTTCGAGACAATTCCGATGGGGAGCCATTCGTTTACGTTTTTGTTTAACGAAGACACGTGACATTTCTTATCAAGTATTCCAAAGAATAAATCCAAGGAAGAATATTCCAAAGTGTGCTTTAGCTTACGTTCAATTAGCACTGAATAGACCCCTTGGAAAACGCGAGCCCGTCCTTGAATAACGCTCCTGACGCGCAGAGAAAGGTGAATCGATCGCGGCACAACACTCGCTCCGAATTGGGACAAAGAGAAAAATCCTGCAAGCCCGATTCGAGTCCATTTCCATTGAATCGTTTGGCTCGATCAAATCCCAGCGGCCAACAGAGTCGTCGCAACGATACCGTTATAATCGATCTACAAGTTCTTTCCAAAGGGCACTTTATGAGTGAGTTATATTACGCGGACCGAAAACGCCGCGCCAATTACTTCCATTTAAAGGCTCGCAGCTCCACTGATTTACCGTATAGGCAGTGAAATGAGAATATACGACGAAGGGGCATTCATTTCCTTCGTTTTGAACGCCGCTGCCGCCGTGCGGTTTCGTTGTTCGCCAGGAAAATCGCGCATAGAGGTGTGCGCGCGAGCCAATAAACGGGAGAGGATTGCCCAATGGAATTGTAATCAATGAAATTTCCCGGAGAAAGATGAAGGTAAACTGAATGCACAACGTCGCGGGAGCTAGGTGTCTTTAGGAAGTTTAACAAGGTTCTCTAACCTCCACAACCACACTTTCTTCCTTCATATTCAGTTCCCTAATTAGTGTACCTTGATGTTTATTCGAGGCACTCGTCGAATATCAATGGAATGCCTGGTTTGAACAGGTAAATGTTGGTAACGCACACTCGCGTAATTTCGCGCGACCGTGCAAACTCGTGTTTCCAGACACAGAGGCCGTCTACGTTTAAGTATCATCAATACCCGCATTAACGGATCCTCGGGTACGTCAGGTGTACACGACGCGTGTTCTATGCGATTCCCACGCGTTTGTATATCGCATCATGTAAACGGGCGTGCATCCACAGTCAACTTTGTCAGCAGGAAACGTGCCTGCACGTAGTGTCACGTACACCATCCTCTCTTTCCTAAACGCACGACAATCTGCCGTCGTTTGACGACGAATGTACTTCCTTTTCCATACTTTTCCGACGACTGCTGGTGATTTTATTAGCACTGATTTGAGGTGACTGACGCTGCGTGGTTTTTGATTATGAAACAGTAGAGTAAAGTAAATGTACCAGTGCCCGACCATGTCCCAGTACCTGAACAGTAATGCGAATTTTATTTATTTTAAAGCTTAATTTTTAATGTAATTAAAAAAAATAGTACCATAATGCACAAGTATTTAGCAATATTAATTAAAATCATTATTATAGAAAATTAAAAATCGTTAGATAGAAATAATTATTTTATAACACACTTCGTACGCATAGCAGATTTCGAGAAATTTCTTAAGCTTCTGTCAAGACACTTCTGACATTTAATAAGAAAATATAGACAGCATTTCTTATTTATATATTATAATATTACATTATTATAGTAGTAAATAGATTTAAATTTAGTTTAAGATAGTTGAATTTGCAAGAAAATTAATATTTTTTTAAAGAAGTTTAAGTTTATTTACTGGTACAAGAATTTGGTGAATTTAAGTAATTTAGACATGCATTTTTAGGTTGTCCGGTTACTGGGACGATATAATTCAGGTATTGGGACATGCAGTTTTAGGTTGTCCAGTTACTAGGACATCTGCATGTTTTCGTATTTTCATTAATAAATACTATTATAATACATAAACTTTTTTTTCAGTTTCGGATAGTATGATATTGTGTTATCTTCCACATTTCAACAACATTTTTATTTCATGATGGTTTTACAAATTAAATTAGGAGACAAACTTTGCTGCTATTCCTTAAGCCCCTTAAGCGTCCGGGTATTGGTACATTTACCTTAACCTTTTTCTTGACTCCAGTGGACCCTGTTGTTTTGTTTATGGTTGGAGAACCAACGGTCGATTATCCCAGTCTGACAAGTAATTATACTGAAATCTATTTCAATTCACTTCCTTTCCTCACGACGCTTATATAGTCTTCAATGAAACGAGGAAATTAATAAAAGTCGATTGCTTAAAACTAATGCCATCGAATACTCGACGGTGAATTTACTTACGAATATTCCGACAGTGTTCCAACGAGTATAATGTTTCCCCCGACGTCTTTCCGACTCCTCGCGCACCCCCTCTCTCGTGATCGATCAATTTTTCTATAATCGAGAGGCACGGCGCATGGGCGATCAAGGATCTGTTGGAAGGATAGAAAACGAGGACAAAGGAAGAAGCGAGGGGGCGGTCGGTAAACAGCCGAAGAAAGGACGATCGCATCCGCAAACTATTTAGCGCAAATTGAAATCGGATTGAAGTTCTAATGGGCAGCGGCGGAGTGTAAAGGACGTCAGAAGGACGATGTCTATTATATCCGACACCTCAGCTTCCATCTGCCTTCCGAATTAATTCATCGCCGGTGTTGTCGCGTAATTCCTGTCTAATGCTGCTGCAGTAAAAAGGAAATGGCCCTCGCTTCACTGGAAAATAGAATTACTTAACAAATTTACTTTCGCGCCGGCGTTGTCGGTGTTTCGTGTAACTCTCCCATAATGCACTACCGCGTTACTTTCTTACCAATTAACGGCAACATGCGCGTGGTAATTTGTCAGTACATCGATCGCACATAAATATTGTACAAAATTAACCCTATTAATGCTTGATAAAATATTAATAGTTATTTGAATATCAATAATCGATGCTATCGCAGCGAAATGTTCGCGCTGTAATGGGCCACAAGGCGAGACTGTTTCAATGCATCTGGGAGCTTCCTATTGACTGCGGCGAACATATATCACGCAGCGATATTCATAATTAACGATAACAACGCTGCAGCCATTATAATAATTTACTCAGCATGACAGATAATTATCAACGAATTTAAGCTATCAATTTATTTTCATGGCGAATGCATCGGTACTTCAGAGTGATGTATCACAGCCAAATTGCGAGAAACCTTTGAGCACCAGAGGACAGAATTTATGTCCCATGCGCTGTTGCGTCAATGCAAGTGGTTATTGAAGAAACCTGTCGAAGTAGAAAAGGCCCGCGGCTGGTCAGACAGCGAGATCTTCCCTTCAACGTTTAATAGTGGACCTCGTCTAAATCGCGGATCAGCTTTCGCGTTCTAAACTTCCCTTCCATTGTGCGGGCGGGAACGAGGCGATTACCATGGTTGAACGCAATTAAAGCGAGGCAACGCAAGCTTGTTTACTTTCAGACAGCCCGCACAGACGTAAATATAATTTCCCGAGATTCACCAAGCCGGCGGTCGTCTTGCGAACTCGCTGTCGGCGCGTCTAACCTGGCTGCAGACACCTCCCTGCCCCTTCGACCCACTTGCTAGATAACAAACCTGTCGACAGTTCGCTTAACAATCTGGGAGTTTTAAACTCATTTCGAAGTTTATTCCGCCTGCCGCCGTATGCATTCGCTCGCGGCGATTCATATTCGACCGTGGCTTGTTGAAGCGGAAGCTACTGCAAGGTGGCGGCCGGATCCTCTGCCCCCGCGAATAAATCGCGGGATTCCGTAACAGTGAGCGCGTTACAAGCGATTCACCAGTGCTGTGATGTTTCAATTATTAGCCAGCGACGCGGACTACGAGTCCTGCCGGCTAGCTGGGTCATTACACCGGCTGATATTGCTGCCCCGAAACAACGTGATTCCGGCTCGAGCCGACCGCAATTATGGATGGTTGTCAACCAGCCTAACGCGTGACGCTCGTCTGATCGGGTTAATGTATCGCGTGTATCATCGCTGATACGTTTTCAGGAATTGTAACGTTCCTCGGACACGTCCAACTTGTCGGCCACGATTTTGCTTACGTTCCTACTTACGTGCAATGAAACGTGCAATAAAACACCGAGCTTCGTGTAAAAATACACGATAATCGGGAGAAATTACGGCGCAACTTATTTAGTCACTAGCCCGCCGGTTATTTCACCGGCGAACCATTAACAATCGGTGATTCGCGAAACAATGGGAAAACGCGGCACGGAAACGGAGGCCACTCATTCGCTATAACATTGAATTACACGTCTGTTCGTTTCACAAAAACCCAGCGCGGATAAAGGGTGACGCGTTTCGCGAGCGCCCTGCCGTAATTGTTCTGAAAATGGTAACCGATATTCACGGCACCGCATGACCGGGCGATAACTCGATTCGCTTAAAAGCGATCGCCGGATCATTCGGAACAAAAACGCTTCGATGAAAATCTCCTCGTAACATTCACTCGCCGCCTCGCGGCGCTGACGTTTCTGATAGCGCGCTCTTTGCCGCGGATTATAGCTCCGTTATTATCTCGTTGACAAGCTGGCTACTGTTCCCTGGAAAGTTAACGATTGCGCACGATTTCCTTTTCCAAATAGCAGTAAGATATTTGCCTCTTCCAATCCATCCCGTTGTAATAAATAACTGGAAATTATTGCACAAAGTAACACAGAGATTGAAAAGTATCGAGAAATCGAAGTACATATTATTAAGTTTCAGATAAATTTGTGAAACGGATTTTCAGTAGTATAAACACGAAAATACGGACAGAAATGTTACAATAATATCACACGTGTCTGAAAAGTAAGAGTATAAACAGGTTCAAAAGTGTGAGACACATAAAAAGTCAATGATAATAACTTGCATCGTTACCTTTAATCGATCAAGAACGTCTGGCGCAGCATTTCAGTTAAAGTCCACTAAATGCCCAGTGTTCCAATTGCTATTGCATCACAGTCGATTTTCTGTCACAGAACGTAATCCTCCGTTTCCAATAAATTTAAACACTCCCGCTGTGGATGGAAAATATGCGCTCCGCATAAAGTTCAACAACAGCGCATAGCTTATCGTTCTTGTCGTCGTCGAACCATCATACACCAGTTCGTTGCCAAAGTGACTCTTCGACCAATACTATCTCACTCGGTGTCTAGCGTCGTAACACGCAACCTGTTACCTGTCAAGCGAGCGCGAGAAAATCGATGGGAAATGTCGCAAAGAGATCCCCTCCGACGCCTCTTCGTGTGAAAACGAACACCAACGCAATTATCTACATATGCACTCTACCCTGTGTCTGAACGGGCTTGGAACATGTGTAGTTGTGAAAAGCGAAGGTGGTAAACGGTGCGATATTAGGGCCGCTTACGATACAATCAGATAGCTTTCCGTTCGTTTGTTATCGTCTGAAAAGAAGCTCCAGTTTGCCTGGGCAAAGCTGAAAGACGGATATTCGCGGTACAACCCGGCGTGTAAACCGTTCTGCGGTTTGTTTTCCGAGGGGATGGCTGACGACCGCAATACCTGTCACACTAGTGACAAGTTTTAGGGGTGGCGTAATTGCCCAAGCGTCGCGCACTTGCAACAGAACCATCAATTTGGAATGAAAGGCACGTGTACAGAGAAGGAGTGCGCTCGGTGTTTTCACAAAAAAATTTCATCTTTATTCATACAACGACGAGGTTACAGGCACGCCTGCCAACTACCCAGCTGTGCTCGTGCGAGAAATATAATGGCCTGCTGTGTGTATTATTACGATATTGGAGGAAATGATGGAAAACTGAAGGTGTAGGTAATGGTGCGCGCCTCGCACCCTTACACACTTATAGTTTGATTACAGTGCACGTAGACAACCAGGGGGAGAATGTTCGAGGGGACATTTTGAATGGAAAGAAACTCGTGAAAATGTTGTCAAGGATCTCTGTGATATGTTAGAATAGAAGAGGTATTGGAGTAGCATCCTTGATACTGTACTACATACACATACAATTTCCGTATTCGTGTAATGAAATATTGAAAAGATATTCTGTAGAGTGGAATGATGTACGCATATTTTTTCATGCACATCCCATATGATTTCATGGATGTATAACCAATTACTAGCATCAACAAACTGTTTTTCACGATCTCGGGTAATTTATAAGTTATCCTTTGGTACCGAATAGCGATATGAAGCTGCCGAATGTGCAGAATGCAAATAAATATGAAAATATTACGAGAGCCAATGGAAATCCGAAAAGTGCCTCATATTACAAAATTCGTGAAAAATGTTCGGCATTTCAAAATCGAGTTATGTGACGTTCCATTACAGTTTGGTATTATATATTGTACGCAGAGTTTATTTCACTGTGACAATTTTCGCGTGTTCGCTTCAATATTTGCGACAATTATTTTTGATTGTATTTCCAAAGTTTTCGGCAAACATCCGCCATCGCAATTTACAGTTACGTACCTTGCAATTTTATACCCCACAATATGGCTTCTCCCGTGACTTGGAGAATTTCAGATGCGGCAGCATTTCAGTGTTTGGCTAGAATGTTAAACGTGTTTACATGCGTAATCGCGTATATTTAATAACACGCGCGAGGTATGCAAATTATTCAGTGACACAGCCGACAACGATGAATATTGTTAAATGGTGGACCGATTGCGGTTGCATTGGTTTACAAATTATTGGAATGGCTGCAATAAGCGTGGCATCCCACGTCGCATTTCCCGATTGTTTGCTGGACAAGTACGAAACGAATATTTGTTCGACTGTAACAAAATTCTCATAAACCGCACTGCAATGAGTATTTTTCTCTCCGCGGAGCCGTGCTAAAATTCTTTCGCAATTTAATGGTATAAGAATCGCGAACCGTCCGTTTGATAATTAATTGATTACCAGTCCGCTCGACGAACGAATTAGCCCGCGCAAATATTTATCGAATCCGAATGGAGCATCGGAATGCGATTTAATTACTTGCTATTCGAGGAGTTCTCTTTTCCTAAAATGATTTTACAGATCGACGAACCGAGGCGATCGGAAGTGCTGGAGCTGATAGCGCTACGCGATCTGGTCCCAGGGATAATATATTGAAAGTTCCCAGAAGCTGCGAGATTCATTGGCGCGCTTTTCACTCCTCGATCACGAAGCTCCGTTTGCCTTGAAAAATGTTTCTGTTCCGTAACAGCTGTAGCATACAGATACGTCACGCGCGATTGCTCAACAATGACTGCACGGGTGTCTGTCTCTTGGTCTGGCAATAGCTGTCTGAGAAACGGCAGCTGTCGATTCCCGGTCGAGGGAGACCAGACCAGGCTGAAGAATTACGCCTGCAATTTCCCAGAATTAGCGAACACGTTTGTTACATTTTCTCTACTTCGCACTTATTTCCCTCCCTTATTTCGAGCTTGCGCGCGACTGATCGACGTGTCGCGGAATTATCTTATATCAAAAGAGAAAAACAGGGAATTCTAATGGTACAAAGTGAAAGGTCACGGCGAGTGGATCGTTGCGCGCGGGAATGCACGCTGATTTCGTCTCGCATGGAAAATTGTTTTAACCCAATTAGTATTTTCAATTAGTTTGGCCAGACTGTTTCAACAACCGTTGGCTTCGTCCAACGACAATTATTGTACAACCGTATCAGCGAAGTACGAAACAGAATGTTCTTCTGTGACAACGCACGAAAAATTTAAAATATACACGATGACAAAGTTGTAATGAAAGCTCTCTTTGAATCAGATTTCATTTAAATCACGTCCAATTACGAAAATACAAAGTTACACCGCTTTTAAGGATTATGGTCTTTAGCAGATTCCATGAATAATATTAGCACTTTCATTGCTATTGGCGCAGAACTCAATTATTGCGCGTCAGCCTTTGTTCTACAAAGGGATGACACTACGAAGACACACGTTTCATCATACATTTTTTGCTCACTGTATTTTCATTCGACGTGTCTTTTTGCTTCCCATTTTTTAATAGATGCCGTGCTAGAATGCATTGTACAATTAACTACTACTTGATTAGAGGCAAGTAGCAGTAACTACTTGGTAATTGTTAGAGGTGAACACTTTCCCCTTTAACAATTACATTTTAATAATACATTTCGCGACATGTTTTCTTTATTCACGAGAATATTGAATATCCTGAAGATTATTTGCAAATTACGTTCATTCATGCGTTATTAAACGGTACGAATGACCGCTTTTAATCATTTAGGATATCCATCGTTGTTGTATATGCATATCGTTTAATTACAAACCAACGATCACTGTAATCCACGCGGTTATTTATAATAGTGGCCAGTAACGTTTCCCATTGATATCAGCGAATATTCATTTATACTGCTCACCGTGATCTCTTATAAACACATTCCCGCAGGCATTCAAATATAAAGTAATCAGCCAATGAATTTTCAGCCTTAAAATTACCGTACAAATAACATTAAACGAATGCGACCACACGTTTTCGTCATATCGAGGTAAAATCAAATTAATTCATTGTACACTCACGTGTAATTGGAATGATAGGCCGATTTTACTTTGCGACCCTTCCTCCGCACTGAATCAGAGTCATTCTCCCGTTTCATTTCAAAGAATACTTTCGTGGACCATCTATCACAAAGATGCTAAAGATCACCTCGTCGAATTTGAACAGCACGATCAAAAGACACATTGTTTTATTAAACGTTTACTCGTCCAAGCATCCACGTGCATCACCATCAAGCCTTAAAAGCCGACTGAGCTCTATGACACCTCCCACTTGCAACCAGAGTCAATGTGTCGCATCGCGGTAGTCAAGGACACGTGGTCGATACGGAATATACCATCCCCTGAGAGGGAAAATAGATGCGAACTTCAACTTCCCGAGGGGTGAAAAAGTCCGAAAGAAATACTTCCTCTCTGGTAATATCGTGCTTGTATGATAAATAAAAGAACTCGCGTCGCGTACGACACGCTGGAAACATCGAGATGCATTATTACTTAGGGGGAAGAAAATTCGAGGCGGAAAATATGAGAATTCGAAGAGTAGACACTCGCGATCGGCTGTTTCGGAGCTGTTCATCAAACGTGCTACGAACTCTCGCGGAGCTATGGACATTTTCAAGAATCGCTATTTCCGACTATCTCGGAACTTGATGCTGTGGATCGGACTATGGCCCTACGACATCTCCAACGGGAAAAATTTCCGAAGGGCAACGGTGTCGCTTCTGTTTCTCAGCATAGGCGTAGTCGAGGTACCAGCCTTTAATTTTCTAACAAAGAAAAATTGCGATTGCATTTTACGATGACGCTTTTGCATTGTCTGCAGAGATATTGGTGAAGCTATAGATTTGTGGTGGAAATTCGTTCGCATCACTTCAGTGTCTGATAATACTGCGTTCAATAATAAATCCAGTTTAATGGTTCATGAATGTTAATTTTAACAGAATAATACACACTATAAATCTCCTTTGAGGATAATAACACTGTTAAATGGTATTTTCAATGAACACAATTATTGTGGATGGATTGCTTTTATTGATAAAAACGGATAGTGTGCAGATTAATCATAAACAGTCGCAGTATCTACTTTGCGGTATTGGTGGAAATTACAAAGCCTCTTATTTCAAATGCTTTTTATTTCAAATCGATAAGACCCTCCACCCCTGGCATATCGTTGTTTGAAGGGAAGCATGATTTTCAATAGTTTACTATGCCTTTCTCTGTTGCACGAAGGCTCTTTTCCCTTGCACGCCTTCGCTGACCTACCCCAAGCAGGATTGATGTGGGGTGGCCAGTGGCCGACGCTGAGTTAACGTTTTATTTTCGCTATTACTAGTCGCGACGTGCGTATTTGCAGGGACAGAAGTGGGTCACGTTTTCGATCCCCCATTCCGCATTCCCAGAGCTTCACCGTTGCAGTCTGAAGGCTTGTAATTCGGGAATCGATTGACATATCGACTCGAAACAAAATTTTCGTTCGATAACAGATTTTTCTATAGTTCCTAAACAAGTTGCTGTCTGAATTTCAAAATCCATGCTACATTCCTAACTTCGTTAAATTCAATATCTCTTTCAGGCTACATTTGGGAGACAGATTTTTTATATGGGGCTTTTCACGAAGACCCTACAAATTTGATTTTGCATCTTCCAGATCGCCAAGCTCCTAACCATGGACTACAATGTAGATCTCTACGTGGAATGCATAACGGCAATCTTGATCGGACTGGTCTGCTTCGTAAAATATGCCGCTTCATGGATTAACAACGAAATGGTAAATTACGGGCGCTGCCGTTACAATTGTAACGCAACGGATCGCGTCTGGTCACACGGGAATGAAATTACAGATAAGGGAACTCTTGGAACAAATTAAACAGGACTGGTGCATAATCAAAGATGCGGAGGAGTTGATATTCTTGCGGAAGTATGCGGAATACGTTCGGCAGTTTGCTCTATATTACACGTGTAAGAATAGAAGGCAGCAGCTTCTCAACTTATATGCTATAATTTATAACAATTTAATATGACGATCGCTTAATATGATTCTGTGTGATTTGTTCAAACTTCTAATGAGAATACCGCCACAAAACAATGAAGCGCGAAATAGTACACACTCCAATATTCCGAAATGCCTGTGCTTTATTCATTCCTATACAATAGTCTGTACAACAATATCCATTCCAGCTTGCATTTACCATATCTACCTATTGAAAAGAACATCACTTTCCCACGATTCTACAGCTATCACAATGTTGTGTTCTACAATGAAAATTCGATATTTCGTCATCTACAGCAGCTATTCAAGTCTGAATATTCTGATTTTCAGTACCTAGGTACTAATATTTTACTCTTGAATTTCAGCCGGCTTGTTCGTTGTCTTAACAGTAGGCATGTTCCTGATATATACGCCGGCAATCTTGAATTTTACACGCACTTCGAACGTAACGCAGCATGTCAACATCGTCTACGGAGGGGAGTATTTCGTCGATGATCAGGAGTACTTTTATCCGATTCTGGTGCACACAATATTCACAATTGTTGTGGTACACATCATCGCCGTAATCACCGACGGGATATTTTTGATGTTCCTTTTACATGCCTGCGCCATGTTTAATATAATCGGGTAAACAAGATACCTCGTTTCTATCTATAATTAATTGGTTCTATTATCTGTATAAACTATATCTGAACGCGAGTTCGGTTCATGTAATTTCACGTTTGTGTTCGAAAATGTGGTTCTATCAGCAAAGTTACAAGCACGATATGACGAGAAAAATTGTATCTTTGTTCAGATATGAATACCAAAGATTTATTTCTCCTATATCCCTCTCAGGTATCGATTAGAACATTTATTCGACGACGCCTACAATACCGCCGAAACAGAACCGACCGCAGTCGCAAAATGGAATGGTAGATTTTACGAAAGAATGGGTCGCTGTGTTCAACACCATATAAGAACAATACAGTCTGTATCAAAATGTTGTGGATATAGAAAGATCATGAAAGATGTATGTGATGCGAACGAAATATTAATATCTACAGATTCGTAAAAGTCATAATCAACTGTTACGGTGCCCTGAGTGTTGTGGAACTCGTTCTCAGTGTACTAATTCTAGTGGTTCTCTTGTTTCGCGTAAGTGAAATAAATATATTCACTCAATACCTCGGGCACTATCAAAATATAATACCATGAAATCTTTGAATTCTACATGTAAGGACCCAATCTTGTTTGCAAATATGTCGGAGTTATAATTCAAAGATTTTATAAGTGGAATTTTCTGTAGGTACTTGTGCTTCATATGAATTAGTAAAACGTTTACGCCATAAATTACACACAGACGTACTTCTGGCCTGACCGTTCGGCCAAAATTACCATGCGTTGTCGCGAGTTGTTGCTATTTAAATATGACATGCTGTAATATTGTTATACGACGTCCTACGCGAAATAATTATTAGGAAAATTTGTTCAGAATTTCGTTAGCAACAACCTAGCGGAGTTTTAATGCGCCAACGCACTCTCATCATCCCCACAGAGTTTCCATTCAATGTTTATAGTATTGCTCTCATAGAGTTGCTGCACTATTGCTACTATGTTGCTACATTATTCCAGCATCATTCCCACGCTACCCCTGATCCAGGACACAAAAAAGCGGACAAGAAACGTTCGATCCTTAATAAGCTAACAGAGTTTTGAATGAGCTGTGACCATTCACAGGTTTCTATGGGGTTCATTCCCATAAGTTGCGTCACCGCGCTTAAACTCCGCGAACTGGTAGGGGAGTAAACTCTGAACAAGTTTTCCTAATGAAGTTTTGCAGTTGGGGGTTTTATAACAATGTTACCAGTCTTTTCAAGTTTTCGAAGTGACCAGAGGTAGAAGTACAGTAGATTGCATTAGGTACTGTGTATAATAATTTTCAAAACGCTTACATTTCCGTTATGCAATGCGCTACCCGTAAATGCTATTGGAGATTACGTCGATTGAACGATTAATTAGTGTTTAATATCTTTTTTTTTATATGAAAAGAATGACAATGAATGTTGATAGCAAGAGAGTTGATAAAACAGCCGCTACACAGTTTATTAATAATTCCGATACGCTTGTGATACGCAAACTAACATTATGTGCACCATGTTTTCAGCTCTTCGACAAACTAATGCCATTGAAAAGCACAAACGAGGTTGTATTGCCAGTGATCCACATCGTGGGATTCCTGCTAATCGTGTTCCTGAATATTTACCCGGCGCAAATGGTAATGGACTCGAGCGCCGAGAACTTTTATCAAGTGTGAGTGTACCCACCGCTGATTTGCGATTGGGTTATTTACGTCTTCCAGCTTCTGCTTTCTCCTTTCTCTGTACCATGATTAGTGCAATTTTCTCAGAAATTTTCCCCCAAAATTGGCAACATTGTGATATAAATATTTGAAAGGAGGTTCGAACCTAGATCAATTTCGTTAGTATAAAACACACTACTAATCGTAAGATCTATGTGGGTCTATAGGATCTCTTTTCATGTTCCTACGACTCGTCTGTTCCTCATTCTTTCCTTTTTGCGTGTCTGAAAGATAACGGGAAAGCTTCCCGTTCGCGGCAAAAAAACTGGAAAATCTTTCCCTCGGCTTGTCCGCCGGAGGAAATGTAGTTTCAGGGCGATTCAACTGTTTCTCGTTAATCTACGTGTGGATTTTCAACGGCTTAAATGTGTTCCGTGAAAATAGTGCGATAGAAATGTCGATTTGTCAATATTATAAAATTCGCTCGCGAGATAATAATCCAATGGCCACGATACTTATGAGAAGAGGTCGCTTAATCTCGCTAAGTTTGTTCAACAATTTTCCAGGTATTATGGACGCTGGTACATGGCCCCTGTGAAAGCTCAACAGTCGCTGGTGTTCCTGATACAGAAATGCATGGAACCGAGCCGTCTAACAATAGCTAAGTTTATCACCGCGTCGCTGCAAATCTATGCAACGGTAAACTTCGTTGTTCTGCCGAACGAGTCGATGGTATCCAAAAAGTTCCGAGCTGCATCTATCGCGGTCCCGCGTATTCCAAATTTAGATTGATCAATTGGTACTTCGAAGTGATGTTTCCATTCACGGAATGTAGCTAATTTCTTTTGAGAATTAAAGAAGCAATTTTTACAATGCACCACGCTTTCATAGTTTGAGAAAACGTTTTAAAAAAAACAAAAGATCTAAGTTAGTTTATCAAAAGGGCCATGACACTTAATTAAGCGTATAGTGTCCCACTGATTTTGGAAAACTAACCAAGGAAAAGGTAGTGGCCGATTGTTGGGAAGGAAAATAGATTTATGTTCGGTCCGTTTCGATTACGAACTCGCGCTTATCAGGAGTCCATGTCTTTCCACTGATTTTGTGCAATTTTTCCATTCAAGTTCGTCCAGACGTCTATATCTTACTTCACCGTGCTGTACTCGCTGAAACAATAACTGGCACCGAGGGACAGGGATCGACAGAGATCGGAAATTGCAATAGTCAGCGGTAGCGAATGACGGACGGGTAGCACGAACCATGGCAGCTGTATCTTTGTAGAAACTCCGAGATTGAATTAAGTTTCGCTTTAATAAACGCATTCCCCAGCATCGCCCGTCTGTCTCCGCTCACTTGTTCCTGTTGCTTAAGGCGACGATTTCAGCAAGAGACGCTCGACTCGCGCTGCCACTGCTCGAGAAGAAAGCGATTCCAGGCAAGTTCGCCGGCTAACATTTCGTGGTATTCAAATATTTTGTTTCTTCGCACCTCGCCGCGCGTTTCATGGCATTTAAGAATTTCTAATCGAATTGTTTCGTTTGCTTGCGAATACTCCGGAATGTTATAAATGCTAAAAAGACCACGACCTACCGAGGAAAGATTCACGTTTGCTTCAGCTTAATATACTGCTCCGTTACCTTAATTTAGGAAGCGGCATAATAACCGAGCAAACTTGGAAAGGAATTTATTACGTTCCCTTTCTGAGAGCTTTCAAAGCAGAAACTTTAACGAGAGAAACTAATTTCAGGGGGATTGGATTTTTCTATCGCCCGGGTAATAAGGTTCTTTCAAAGGAGGATCGCTATTTTTTTCGGTACCTATCGTAGCCCTCGGTGAAAATTTAAGAAAGATAATCAGAGAAACTTTAATTAACCTTCGGAGACGGGATATAAGCCAACGCTCAATTATACGGCTCATTGTTACGAATATAAAAGTTCAAGCTAGCTTCAATAGTAATATCAAATTGCAATAAATTGTTCCATTATACAGAAATTAATTGCCGTCAATGACAAAGGTATTGTCTCCCGCTTGATTCAAAGGTCGTATAATGCATTTTATACAGAAATAGGCAAAATTTGTGTTTAAATAAAATTTCGAATAACGAATAAAAGTTTAAAAAAATATCCGTCATGTGTCGAACAAATTCTCGTCGAATAAAAAAGTGAACTTTATTCGCAAATAATCTAAAGTTAAAGTAACTTTTATTTGGTTCGTTACTTAAATAATTTTTTATACCATCCTCTGGACATTGCGACGCCGAATTTCTCGGTTCAAAAACAGAGCTGAATATATGTATAATAATTCTCGTTCAATGATTCAGCAACGAACTGTCGCAGAACGAACGTTTCTCGCCGTGCTCAGCAGCCAGCTCTCGCAGAGAATCAGTGAGGTTCGCAGTACTTTTTCAAACTTTCATCTTCGATCCAGGCCACACGAGCATCACAAGGGAGTAACACCGTGCGGCTAGTCGTCGATCAAAAAAGAAAAAGCTGCGTGACTGAGCGAGGCACTCGTTCTACGCCGTCGAAAACCATCGATCGAAGCCGTTGCATCGACCAGCAGAGAAAGAAAAATTCTACGTTATTTTGTCACGGGAGACTGTCACAGATGCGGCAAAAGCGAAATGCAAAATTCAAACGTTTGAAGAAAATAACACGCGCGCCTCTGAAAATTATGACGAATTTCTCGCTGGCGAGTGCCATCTCCTCCACCGCACGCGTTATTAGGGGCAATTGGGGTTGTTTCGCGGTAAAACGGTGACATTAGCTACCTTTAATCATTCAGTATACTGAACCGCGCGTGTGAAACGAAAGGGGAAAGCCGTAGCTCGACAATAGGGTTGAATTGTTCGAGGGAACAGACGCCTGCCGACCTTCGTCGCGCGAGGGATATCTTTGGGAATCGGTAAGTTCATCGCCATCCTTGTTGGCTAGGGCCTTATGATCACTTTAGGACCCAAAGTCTTCAAGAGCATTTTACAAATTTTATTTCTTGTGTCATACGTGTGTATGCAGGTATGTTCGATTCGTAAGATTATTGTTTATTTACGTACGGTGATTTGTGCAGTGAGTGAACACCCCCAGTGAATCAACCCTGCTCATATTATACGTAAAATTAACACCTATCACGTTCTTTTCGCGTTAAAATTTACATAGTACTTCTTTATTCGAATAAGTTCCTTTTAAGTTCCTGATTAAGTTGAAGGTAAGTCCTGCTGTTGTTAATTTTATTATATTATATTAGATGTTCATTCAGTAGTCACGAAACTTAAGCGTCCATTCACTGGACACGTCTCCTTATTTATATGCTATGAGCGTGCTATCTCCCCAAGTGAGTTATCTGAATGGTTTCTTCTGTGTTTTCTCACCACCTATTCAAATTCGTGACGATAGAACTCACCTTGTATCTACCTACTCTTCGCAGCTTTGCCCCCGGTGATGCTTTTATTAGTGTGCTACATCAACTTTGTTATATGCTCGTTGAACAACCCCAGCGAGAATAATTAATTAATTGCGAGCTCAGTGACTATTTACGCAAAGAGAATATTGCATTGATTTAATATCACAGGCAAATATTGCTGCGAAGGAATAATATCTAGCAGATATGATGAGGATAATTTGGTCAATTATGCCTATCTGTTTGTCACAAGCATTTTAACTAATACCGCAATTTCTGTAATTAATTTCAATCATTAAATTAACAGTAATTACAAATGTTTGGATTTCATTTACAATATTGTCTTCTATTGTTTGCGAAATATAATGGATATTGTTTAATCACATCCCTGATAGATATTCAAGCTTCTGGACTGCGTTAAGCGCGATTGGAGCTGGGCGAAGAATGCTGATGAGGTGAAACTTCAAGAGAGATACACGAACGAGGGTAGAATCTTGATCCTCGTTTATACGGGTAAGAATTTCGCAGATATTTTTCTTAATTAAAAGAATCGTACCAAACTCGTTGTTCGAGCGACGTGGAGTAGTGTTTAAAAGCAGGATAATTAATTGATAAAAAATAGAGTCTCGGGCATAGGGTAATTCCGGGAGACGCGGCCGGGCTGGAGAGTTGGTCGAGTTGCTATATTCAGACTCTACATCTGTGTATATGTAAAAATGTGTTAAGGTTCAGAACAATTAATTCTCTAGAAATCAACTGTTTCGACCAACTCTCCAGCCCGGCCGCGTCTCCCGGAATTACCCTATGCCCTTCTGCTTTCATTCTGATTTTTCCAGGCTTGTTACACACAATTATACCGTTCCTTATACCGTTAAACGAGTCTCGTATACGGTACATCCGTCGACGAACGAAAATATTTTCCGACCATCTAATTTATCTGTGTATAGTGAAAGAACCGCTTACCTGTGGGTAATCGCCGTCCTTCATCTGATAGTCGAACACGTAGAAGTAGGTTTTGGGCATCGGTTCCTTGTCAGTCTCCTGCATCGGCGCGATGTGTGGGTTGTTCGGTTTTTTTGTGTGCCTGAGGGTGAAGAGATCACCAGTCTGCACCAGCGGCGCAACAAATTGCGCGTCGCTCAGCGCCTGGACGCAGGCGTCTTTCGTATTGACAGGGTGTTGGACCGTGCGCTCCCAATCCGTGTACTCGTTCACCACCTAAACATGCCGGTATTATTCTTTAAAGAGCAACCCTACAGTCAGCTGCCGTCGCATCGAATATCGGAATTGGAGACCCACCCGTCACGGGGGACAATTTTCAGTCGAAATCTCCGCGCATCGAATTGCGCGTTTTCACGTAACTCGACACGGAGAACGAACGGGGAGGGCCATTATCGCGCCATTTGTAGTTAAATATCACGTAACGACTGTAGATAATTAGACGCGTATGCCCGGAGGCGATACGTTTTTATAGCAGCAACGAGGGCTCCGTGATCCGCAAAATGGCCAACAAATTATTCCCTAAGAGCGTTATGAAAACGAAAACGATACCGCTGCGAAATAATCATAGCAATTGGCAGTTTATCGAAATTCCCGAAAGACGAACGCTGTGGCAGTGTGCTTTGCGAAAAGTCTTCACTAGTTTCTACTATCTAGCCTTTGCAGGTTTTCCAGATTTTGGGGGAAGTGGCGATTTTAGTATTAAAAGAATTTTCAGTCGTAGTACGAAAGTTGGATATTGCAGCGATACTGTCGTAATGAAATCAACACCACAGAATATTTATTGAAAGCGATTATACTGCAGACAGTGATTATATTACATAATTGGCAACTGTTACACTAATGGAATACTCTGCGCATTTAAATTACTAACGTATCGTGTTCTTTTGAATGCTCTTAATTAAGTTGATTTTCGAAATTTCTAGCGAGGTGTACTCACCGTGTAGAATATTTCCGTGAGGTGATACACGTAGGCGTTCCTCACGTACGTCCTGATGATCCTGTCTCTCCTCTCGCCTTCGAATCCTTGCAGCACATCCTTCTCCGCAAATTTCCATAGGGCCTCGCTGGTCGTTACACCGAACAACAGGTCGTACTTGTTGTTGCTGGTAATTGGCGCCCCGTGCTCAGCTTTTTTCGAAAGCGGCCTGCAACGAATAATTCGCCGAACATTTTATTATACTGGTGAATGTTGCCGGTTATTGAGCTTCGACTCGCTTACCCGAATCCTTGGAACTCGGGGCCCATGTAAGACAGCAGATCTTTTTGGAAGTCAGGCTTGATGACCACTCCGTCGACGCTCGGGCCAAAAGCGCTTAGAAATGTCGGCGGCTGGACGTCAATCTGCATCAGCTCCTCCAGGCTACGGTCTCGAAGACAATTGACAATCAGCTCGTTGTGTTTGAGCATATCCTCGGGGATCGAGCAGTTGATGGCTTCGGCGAGCTTCAACGCGTACGAGACAGGATCTTCGATAACTGCCCAGGACGAGAGGGCGCTGCCCGAGAGCAGAATGGCTCTCTTGAAGAGACCTGCAAAGACAAGGCGACCAATTTGTTAATTTAACAGACAAGGACATTCAATCCCTTTATACCGCTCGGAGCCTTTTCAAATCCAACGACCAACGAGACGAATGTGTGGGAAATCGTCGACTGCTGCCATTCTGGCTTTAAACGGAAAGAAAAGCGAGGGTGGAACGGTGAGTACCTTTAGCTTCATCATTGCTGTGTCGAAATTTCTTCTACAGATGCTAATTTTGCAGATTTCTTTACCAAATCTCGTTGTAAAGTACCAAACTCCCAACGATAACGGTCAAGTTTCCCTTATCAATGTTTCATCGCCTGCCATGACGATTCTAGCCACAGAACCGAAGCTGCTTCGCGTGATTTATAACAGGACATTCTGTAATCTGTCGAAGAGAACGTCGTCCCCAGGAACTGCAGAGGAAGTTGGGACAAACGACGGGAACTTTCCACGGAGTCCCCCTGGTTGCCGACAGATATCTTCCAAAGTACACGAAAGAAGATCCCGGAAGATTCCCTAATTAATCAGTCTCTGTATCGAACGAGGAAAGTTTTCGCGGGCGTGTGTCGAGTGACAGCCACACCGCGGCTCACATCGACGGATCCTCAAGCAGCCAGATTTTCATACGTTGTAGCGCGCACGGGATTTCTACGGAACACTGGAACTTTCGACTTAGTTTGCTGGCGAGAGGTGAACATCGCTTAATACGGAATATAGACGAAGTTCAGTTATCGAGTCCTTTCCCGAGACGTTTCGCGTCGCAGATGATTCCTGGAACGAAGAACGATTCGCGGCAGTTGATACCGAGGCCAGGATGGAAAGGTCAGTTAACATCTGATATTAAACGAAGTTTCGTGTAATACGGTATTACGTCGAGTACAATTGACTTGCGGGTGGAGCGAAGAAGCGCAGCGGCCGAGACTTTTAATGGAATTCGAGGGGAGGTTGTTTCGAAGCGGCTCGGGACGAGAACGAAGATCGATGTTAAGCAGGAAACGTGCAGAGACCGCGGCGAATAAGAAGGAAATTATATCCGAGGGAACGGTATCGAAGTAACAAGTCCGCCGGATGTGCTTTTCGCCGATCGTCACGTTCCCAGGATAATCATCCGCCGATTCTGTTCTGCTTCGGTTCAATCGTGAGAAATTCCAGAAGAATTCCATCGGAATACGCAAGTCTGACGAGGGGAACCTGCCGTCTGGTGGCTTTCATCAATTCGCAAACGGAGGGAGAAGTAATAACTAAGGTGCGCGCAAGTACGCCGGGCGGCGTAGCTTTGGGAGTAGCTGGGTGGCTGTGAAATTAAGCTACGACAGGGTAGATATAATTTCGTGAGAATCGACTTATGTAAGGGAGACTGCAGCAGGTTGTTTGGGTATTGGAAACCGTATCCCCGAGCAGTGTACTTGGAACTTTCCGGGGAAATTGATCGTATGGTCAGGATTGATTCGGGAAGCTTGGTTTCTATGGGGCTCGCAGCGATGGACAATGAATTCATTGGGGACGAGGAGAGAATTAGATGTTGGCTTTTTGCTTCAATGAAAAATGGGGCTTTTTGCCAGCTGGACCTGAGGGGATTTCAGCCCTGTACAATTCAGAAAGAGCCTTGTTCATCTAGTTATCGAGGCTCAGGTAATCCAGCGCACTTTTTCTCGATACTCTCCAGTCACTGATTTATCGTCTCGCTAGGAGATGCTTCTGTACTTTGTACAATGATAGATAAGTTTCCGAGAGATTTTTTAGACATTAAGATAGCTAGATTTGTCGAGGAGTTGCAGGAGTGGTAGGAGTCAATAATAAGTCGAACGTGAAGTGAATGCCTGACTAACCACTGATCTGATCACTTAAGAACTACTCCACGTGATCGTAGAACGCGATATTTCTTCCCTCTATCTTCTCCTTTAATTGAGACTCAGCCGAAGATCAATGAATCGTCAATTTCGGAACTCGTATCTCGATATGCTCTGCCAGTTATCGTAAAAGTACGTCATACGTACGAGCTTGAATGCTGTGGAGAGATCTGCTCGACACACGTAAGCTCGTTTCCTTCTCGATTCTCCTCGAGAGTCTCGTTAGCGGTCCTGTCCCCGATCGAAGGAATCAGTAGGAATCTCCGAACAGGATTGGGTACCTACCATTCGAGGAGAGGATCTGCCGCGTTCTCTTGCTTATCGGATAACGATTTCTCAGTCTGAACTATTTTTAACGGCCTGTCAATACAGCAACCGAGCCGAGGAGAAGGATGCGCGCCGAGAATTGTATCATTGTACCATTGAAGCGTCTATCGGCCGAGAATCCGATTGACAAACATGCACGAGTGTTTGCCGACGATGGTGTACGACAAACTTGAAAAGAGGGAGAGATGGAGAGGCTGAAAAACGAAGGGGAAGATGTTTGTGTTGCTCGACCAAGGAGTCCGCTTGCCAAGTTACAAGCGTCAAATGTGAGACCCGATTCTCAGCGGTGTTACATGCCAAGTTTAAGGAGTTGCCGGCGTCTCGGTGAAGCGTTCAGATTACTCGGCGGAAGTGGCTCTCAATTGGATGAACTTCCAACTGGAGAGCGGAGGGCGAAGATACGTTGTAATACGAAGTTAAATGTTTCTTTTGCTCGCTCCGCTTCCCCGTCGTTCTTGGCATCGCTCGAGCTTCGGCGATTCCATCATTTATCATTCGGTCTCGAAAACACTTGCGACGTACACTTAGGCGGCAAAGATAAATGAAAAAAGCGTGGCTGGAAAGGTCGAGCGAACCCGGTTGGAACGGCCGAAGAGCCGACGGACAGTGGCTCGAAAGGATTTCGTGGAACGCAACGCGACGACGATAGCGGCGGCGTCGGCGACGGTCTGAACATGTCCCATCAGTCGCGCGCCGGTAAACTCATTTCCGGCCTCGGCCGTTCCCTAGCACAAAGGCCACTCACCGCGTATGACGGTCGGGCTGATGGCGAGAAAATGAACGCAGGCGGCCCCGGTCCCTTGGCCCATCAGCGTCACGTTGCCGGGATCGCCGCCAAACAGGGCGATGTGCTCATTGACCCACTGGAGGGCTGCGATCTGATCCATGAGCCCGTAATTCGCGACCCTCGCCTTGGTCTGAGGCGCCACGTTGGCGTTCAGGAAGCCGAGCACGCCCAGCCGGTAGTTCATCGTGACGATTACTTGGTTGGTGTAGCTGGCCAGGACGCTGCCGTCGTACGGGTTTCCGCTGCCCCAGTCGTAGCTCTCGCCGTGAATGTACAGTAACACCGGATGCCTCCTACCACTGTCCACCATCCCTGCGGACAGAAAACTCTCCTTTCAGCGTCTCTTTAGAACCGTGGCTGCGTAAAATGCCCGCCGGGCTTCCTACTTTACGCGTAACGACGCGTAATTACGGTTACCACCATTTCAAACTTTACGCCGCATGGGTGCGTTGTTTTTGCTGCTGGAAGAGACATTAGAGAGTAAGGTAGCGAGGGTAGAAGCTGAAATGGAACGAATTGCACCGTTCCTCCCCTTCGGTCAGACTCGGGTATCTTATTTCTTACGTGTTCTAGGAGAAACGGAGCAATCGAATGACGCGTAGTGGTTGTTTGACACTCCGCTTCAAGGTCTGTCGCAGCCTTCGTTCCCCTCGTCGTCTCTCGCTTAACTCTCAGGTAAGCCCGGCGAAGAACGCGACGCGGGGGCGGGGGATCAAGGGGTTTAGAGGGCGAGGGTTCTATTGTTCCCTCGGAGTCTGTCAGCGATTTACGGTCGCGAGAGAAACGTAACACGGCGAGAATTAACCTTGCGACAGGAATGGCGGGCATGACGGGATATTCTGGCGGATATGACGGCCCGTTAATGCTTCTTCTGCTATTGTTACCGCGGCTCCTGCGTGCTCCTCCGTGACAAGGCTGTGCACACGTTAATGCGACGACAGTATGTGTCGATTCGTATACGAAATGACGAATATACCTAATAAGAAGACGCGGCGTGGATGGCGAATATTTTGATTAGAGGGTTGATTGTTTTGTGTTCGATGGAACGGAGACCTTGAACTCGCGGGGTTCAGGTACTCCGAGGGAGGTTAGGGTTGGTTTCAGGTACTCCGAGAGAGATCAGGTTTGATTTCAGGTACTTCGAGAGAAGTTAGGTCTGTATTCAGGTACTCCGAGGGAGGTTAGGTTTGCTTTCAGGTACTCCGAGAGAGGTTAGGTTTGCTTTCAGGTACTCCGAGGAGGTTAGGTTTGCTTTCAGGTACTCCGAGGGAGGTAAGGTTCGGTTTCTCGCCCCACAGTAGAGTCGAAATTCTTTCTTTTATTTCCCTGCCGTTGATTTCATTGAAAAGGATAAACTTTGCGACGCTCGGGGTTGGAATTTGAGTAGCTCGGCTGCATCTTATCGTAGGGACACCGACCTCTGGTAGCCTCGTTCGCTCGACAATAGTAACGTCCACGAGAAGCGGAAAAGAGCGATAAAGAAAGCAGGCACAAGGGCGGCCCTTACCGAAACAAAGACCGATGTTGACCATGTGTCTGGTCCTATAGAAAAGTTGCAGCCGACTGAAGAGGGAGCCCCACCCTCGGTGGTGGCGGCGGTGGTGCGGCTGCCAAAGGGGACTCGAGCTCCTCTTCCTTTCGCGCTTCAGAAAATATAGTACCCATAATCAACGCCATCTTCAACAGCCCTGAAATCCTCGACAGGTGATTCCGTCGGTACCTGTTTCACGATCCCCTACTATTTGTCTTCGCTTTAAATTCACGCCTGCGAACGGCGTGCAAAAATTTCGTCTGCCATTTGGGACATTTCATTTCGCCACCGATTGTATCAAAACTTTGCGGTAGTGCCGCCCCGCGATCGGTATATACGCGCGCGCACATAGATCGAATAAATTCTTGCTGGCTGAAACGGATACCCGGTATCACGTTTCCCATTTAACTCTTGTATTTTTAATTTCGCGGAGCATTCGTCCTGGCGTGGAGCGCAGGCGGAAGCTGTAAATTAGAACGAATCGTATTTTTATTCGAGACGTACGGGGGTAGTTATTAAATTTGTGACCCTCCGCCTAATACGTTCCTTTGTGACGTCGTATGATAGGTTCGTCGCTTCGAATCTGAGCGATATTACACAAATGTGGAGTGCAGGATGCATGTATGCATGCGATTCACAACACTTGCGCTCTAATTGTTAGACTTCCCCTATGGGCAACGGGAATAATACGGAACGGAATGTACTTGCCAGCTGCCTGAAGAAAATATAACGACAGATCATTGTAAATGAAGCTTCGTTGGCGTTTCAAAGCGTCTTTCTAAGACGAACGAGTCTTCTCGATTACCGGGCAAGTGGATCGCAAGTAGAAATACGTGACTTTTCGCAGCCGATCAGCGTCAATTCCCCTCCCTTAAACTTTCTTGTCAGCCGTCTCTATTCCCCGTCCGAGAACTTCTCCCGAGTATTATTTTGTCACTTTTAGCCAGCAGGCCGTCGCGTCGGCCAGAAGATGCCAGCGGACTTTCTTGCTGCTTGCATTTTTTTTACTTTTAATTCCCTTTCCTTTTAGCCCCGTCTTCCACGGCGTCGCCGTTCCAACGTATTTCACTGGATCAATGAGCGAAACCCGAGGCTTAAAAGCTTTTATCGAAGCAGACCGTCGATAGAGAAAATTAGAAACGTGGACATAGGGCTGTGTAATAAAATCTGGTCGAATCACTTTTAGCTCGTTCGACGGAGTGCCGTTTCGAGCGCGATTTTCGCACCCCCGGAGACGAAAGGTAAAAAGTACAGGCCTCCGATAACCGTGGACGCCTCGTACGCGAAACGATTTTTAATCATCGAGAGAGAAGCCGCACCAGCTGCTTCATATTTCTCGGTTATTATAGAACCGCGTGCGCGGACGCCCCAGCCGTCTCCGCGCTTCGTTTTCTCTGACGCGGGCTGCGCTGCTGGTCCCCTTTGATTTAAAAGCCGCGACAGATAACGAGTGGCGGATGCGGATCGTTAACGTTGTGTAAATCAGCTTGTTCGACGCTTTGCCGTTTACCGTCCCCTCAACGAACCGTATCGCAATCCCTTAGAGACGCGGTTCAAAAGGGATGCCCAGGGAGGTCCAACGGCCAGCATTCTCTTTTGCCGGCCGAAATCTCCACGGTGCACGCGTCGGCGCCGCCAAAAGGGCGGTTCGCTGGGTGCATTGTGCCGCGGCCACGTCGAGAAAGTGCAATAATGCGGTGGCTCGCAACCCCCCCGAAGCCCCGCCACCCCCTCGGCCTGCCCCGGCAAAATTAAATTGCTGGCTGCGTTTAAGTAGAGGACCCTCGCTGACCTTCCTCCCCGCCGCCCCTCCCCAGCCCATAAACGTGCTTATTCATCAAACATTTCGAAGGCTGCGATGATTCGCGACAGTCCCGCGAGCGGCTCTCTGTGGGCTTTGATTTCTACCGGAGAATAATTCCCGCGAAATCTGACCCCAGCGGCTGACAAAGCACTCGCCCGAACTACTTAGAAACTACGCTTTCACCAATATCTCAAACGTCTGACTTTGCACAGGGTTTATTCAAAGATGAATCCGGAACAGTTCTACAAAATTGAAACGAGTGCTTATTCGAATCTGCAACTCTTCAGGAAACAGGTAATTTGTAGAACTTTTTTGCAGATCCCACCTTCTTTCATTTTAGCATTTAGTTTGCTTTCTTTTGAGCCAGCAGATTTATCTTCGTCAGATTATCCTTTCATTAGGTCCTCATCGCTTTCGAACAAGTTCTTAACTAGTTCCCAGGATTTTCTTCCCTCCTGTTTGCCGCAGCCTCCTCGCAGCTTCTCTGGGCCCGTCTTGAATTATCCGAGGATCTTAATCAAGTAAGTATTTCGTTACAAAGAGCCCCTCGAAATTCCTGTAGCACTCAGCCGGCCCTGTTTACCATGACCGATGCGTTTCCCGCATAAACACAGGCCAGTTTATTAATGCAGTATGCGCGCGTTCGTCCGAAGCGTGCATTCCATACCGTATTTCATTTAAACATTATTTACCGAGTCGCGCGACGCCGGCGAACAGGAATTGCTCGCTTGACGACGAGCGCAACCATGTAATTTATAATGAAATCCTCGTACGTTTTTACCATTAAGCTTTGCACCGAATCAAGGTAAATATCAGAAATGGAACGAGCTATTTATTTCTCTGCTCCCTGTATCGTTTCAATTTATATTCTCCGATACAGTTGTCTGTCTAAGCACGTAAATTGAAATTCCTGTGTTTCATCGCGGACTAAGTAATTGGAATCGGTAGACTAAATCGTTGGACGTTCAGCTTTTCAGCCTAAATTTAAACGAGTGAGAGGTACCACGCATCCTCGTCGGGCCCGCGATTCTTCTTCATTAATCTCGAGGAAACTTCGAGGCGACGACGGCCAGGACAAAATTAAAGGACAACATCTTCCAGGGAGAGAGCCAGGTCGCTGATAATGGTTACGCTGCCGTTGGAAGAGCCGAAAGAAGTGTCCTATTTAGAGACGGTGGACCAGAGGAGCGGGGAAAGTTAACGGGCAAGCAAGCTTTCGTAACTGGCCTTTGTCATCCGCTGGCAAAAGACAAATAACGGCGGACCGCCTTTTATCTCACCACCTACGGAACCGTAAAAAAGCCGTACGGAGTTTCGCTCTATTCTGGACGCCGGACGTCCGCCGGATTTCATTCTCTTCCAACCGTTATGATTGCACTCCGCCTTCTCGCGGCCGCAGAAACTATAAAGTAGGACGAGTTAAAAGTGGTTTTCGGCGGGCTCGGGAAAACCGGCACCGCTCTCGGGCTGACAAATCGATTCGACGATCTTCAAAGGCCGTCCTTCCAGATATTCTGTTGCACCTGAATCTGTCGAACAGCTTCAATCGTTCGCAACCCCCCAACTCTCGCGGAAACGTTCGTGAAACTTGTCCGACGCTTTCAAGCTTTCGCGAGACACTCGTGAACTCCTACGATTTTTCGTATTCGTTACTCGTGAAAGGACTACAGCCGAAAGTCGCTAAGCAGAGTATCCCTGGTTGAAAATTTTTATCAATTTCAGCCAGAGATGGGCAAATAAGTATTTGAAATACAAATTTGTGTAAGAAATTTTTATTTCAGATAATCCTTTACCCATCTTTGATTTCAGTAAAAAGAAGTTACGGTTTGTTGATCGTAGTAATTCAATTTTCCAAATATTTGCCAAATTCCAGTTCAAACGATAACAAAACATTGTCACCGACAATTTTTTTATGATCTTAAAAGGTGATAGAATAAACCTACAAACGTGGACAATGATACTTGCAATAATTGTTTCTTATTTTAATTCCAGAAAAATACAATTTTCCTCAGCCGTCACACTAGGAAGACCTCTGAAGGTGCGAGAGTATTTCGATATATGTACAACGTTCACCGAGCTAAGATATATTCCCGGACCTTTGCTGCTTTCGCTAGTGAGCGAAGAAATCTGAGCCGTCCCCTCGCAGAGGAGCACCGCCATTCGTTACAGGGGGTGAAACATGAAATGAGGTAATTTCAGAAACTGCCTAACGATTTAATTTCGCGTCGACGAACGCAACGAGAAACATCAAAGGACCCCGAGATGCCCGCCTGATCCAAGATTTATCGGGCGCAGGGGCGGCGGAGGGGTTGCGGGCGGATCGGCGTCTTGCTAATATCGTCCCGTTAATCAAGCAGTGAAACCTGATGGCGGGCATTCAGTATTTTTTATCGCAGCCTGTCGGGTAACTTTCTAACGGCGCGAGTTTCGCGAGCGTGCTCATAACTGGAAGGGTGAATTCAGCATATAAAAATAACAGAGGGCACTGCTACAATGTATTCTATTTAATGTCGCCTTTCAATCACTGTCTTTGAACCTGCCGAGGATTCCTGTTGCCGAGCAACGTTCCCCGAGCCACCAAATTGGTGTTAATAAACCAGCCACGGCGAGTGTATCGATTCTATCGCAGCTTCTAGCGCATTATGCATCGAGATTCATCGCCGACACGCTGCTTCTAAATTGTAAACTACGATGAGGGCGGTTACTCAGGGAGGTTGCACGTTTAACGGCGTACTCCCGCAACCAGTCCTCTTATTTATGAATACATGCCCGGCTAGAAGTAACGTGGACGCGGCTGAGAAATGTGACAGCGTGCCCGCCTAGAGGTTATCCAGGTCCCATTTCGAAACTGTCTGAATCTGTTCGCTTTAGACCACTCTGGCCAGCGTGCGCGCGTACACTTGTGTCTCGCGTCTTTGCGTTTTCCTCTTGAAACTAAACAAGCCTCGGGATCCAAGCATCACTACTTAGGCTCTATATGAGAAACGGAGGCAATAGATTTTGCGCCCCTTAATTTTTATTCGCATAAGCGTGCGTCAGTAGCTCCTTTGGAAACTCCCATCTCCTCAGCAAGCAGGCTGTCTATCAGTCGCGCGTTAAATTACAGTCTTCTCCATTGACCCATTTCACGAAACGTTGCAAAATAGACAGGAGGAAGGATGTCTGGAGAGTGATCAGCTAGAGAACGCTCGGAGCTCGTAAAGAAATTTAGCAACGGGGGATGCAGGCTCGCCGTCTGCGGAGTGGAAGAAAAGAAAAGAAGACTCGGCCAGGGGTCTCTGGTCTATCAGACCCCATCAAAATGAGCCGGGGCTTCTTCGTTGCTCAGCCACTCTGGTTACCTGCTGTTTGGCCTGGTTGGAGCTCGCGCAAGTAGCGCTGCATATTTGATGGGACGTTTCTCGGCATCCTTTCAGCCGGCAAGTTTGCCGGTATTAGCATAGTAAACATGGATTTACGTTATGCCTATGCATTCCCGCGTGAATCCGCTCGGGCGGAGGGATCAGGCGGAACTTAGACGCGTACTCTCGCCCGGCGCACTTAAGCGTTCACCTTCTTCCCGTGCTCGGGTCTGCTCGGAAATTCCTCTCCAGCACGTAGACGGCGTTCGCCGCGCGCCCCTTCGATTTGTCGCGTCAGAAACACGCGGATTTCACTTCTTTGTGCTTTGCCTCGAAAGAACAGCTTCGGCTGCTGGGCGGGGAGACGAGATTGTTTCGATTTATACACCGTGGCTGGGGGAGCTGGCCTTTTCTTCCGTCGCGCTCCCAGTTGACAGAAGTAGCGATCACGGCCGCTTGAAAACCGGTGTACAGACGCGGTGCCACTCGACGCCGACTCTACCAAGCGATATCCCGGTTGCAGTGGAAGCCAGTTTCAGAAGCAGTAGCATCGGGGTAAAGGAATTAAGTCCCGAGGAGAGCTTTGAGAAAATTGGAGTGAAGATTTCTGTGGCTTAATTAAGAGCGAGAGGAGGAGAACTGCCAAATCGTTTATTCAAATTGAAAGCTCGCCTAAACGTACAATCAGCACCAATTGCATCGCTTCCACGGCTACAATAGATCCTGCACAGGTGCAAAAATCCTTCGACATCCCTTAATGTAGCGTGTAACAGTTACGCCCAGGCAGACTACTGCCTAATTTCCCATTTGCAGGGAACTGCAAGGGCTAGGTACAATACTGTCTGCGCGAGCACATACACCAGGCAAACACTTGCAATCACACGGGGTGCCATCTCCACACTGTCTTTATCCTTGATTGGATGCTGTCCTAAATCGATGGTATGCGAACCAACCGAATCCCCTTCCTTCCTTCCATTTGCCCTCCTCAACCAGACGTATATTGTATTACACGTACTTGCACCCCCTCGACCGTACGAGCATCGAGCTTCTCATACTGGCGAGTTGCTTGTATCACATGTACCCGAGATCTTGCGAACGTGTGCGATCGGTATGTTACAGCGATTCACTTAAGTTTGCCTGGCAGAAGCTCGAGTTAGATTAATTTAGAAATAAGTCGAACAGAGTGCAGTATGGTCTAAAGTGTCTGAAATCCCGTATGTTCCTCTTTCACGGACAGCTTTTATTCGAAAAGTCGAGCAAAGATTTTACAGATAAAAATTCCAATTTTACACACCTACACGCGTCTGCATATACACACATGGTGTAGCTATATGCGTCGGTGTACCTCGGGACATATATATATATTACATATATAGAATTGTAGATAGTGAAATCCCCCGTAAGTACTCAGCTAAACGACGGATCGTCCTATCTCGTAGATATCTCTCGCGATGCAATTTGCATAGGGAATCCTGCGAAGCTAATCGGAATCGATCTGCAATTGTAACTGGCAAACGCTTTCCAACAGATACTCCCTATACTTGTAGAAGATGATTATGTTTCTAGACTAGAAAGGTCTGAGAAGCTTCTTAGATCCAATACTCTATGTTCATCCGAAGATTGCCCCTTTAAAGCCTCAAGGTTTTTTTCCTAAGCCGATGGAATTACAAGCGTTACCGCGGCCCGGGCTAAGTTACGAATGGATCCGCGCGGTGCCTGGGTTAGATTCGAAACTTGTCAGAGTTGGAATCTAGCAGAGCTGCTAGAAGCTAGCCAAGTCCGAATTTGCTGGGAGCTAAGTCCGTTTTAGTCCTCGGTTTAAAGCGTTAATAATGCCTATCGCGCGGGCGAACAGCAGTCATTATTTGCTAAATAACTTTACGCGCGCCTTAATAGGGGATTCGGCGCTCGCGCGACGCAGTCGCGTCTGCGAGCGGAATGAGGCCATAAACGACCACATTTTGATACAAAGCTGGCAGCCTGGTCCACCGAAGGGGAAGAAACTTGGCAGCCGCGCGCGATCTCGCTTAATTGAGGTCGCGTAATTTAAGTTAAGCAAGTCGTAAAATTTGAATCGTAATTGCATGCATCCGTTATGCACCTATACCCCGGCCATATTTCGGCGTACGTGTTGTAATCGGAAATCGTTTAACGGCAGGAAACAGCGGGCGCCTCGCCCTGTAAATTGTTTCGGTTTCGACCTGTCTTCTATCTTCCCTTTTTTCCCCCATCGCCCCGCCGAAAACCAGATATTGCAAGCGCTCGGGATTTAATCGAGGCTACGTTAACGCGCAGACTCGCACTCAGAGCTTCCAATGCATACATGTATAATATACCTCATCGTTACCTCGCGATTTCCAGGATTATCGATTCGCAAAACGTTGTTTTATGAAAAACTTCCAACAGCTTTCAAAAGAACCTTCGACTCCTCTGGCAAATTCTTTGAAACTTGCAAATTGAAATAATTAAAAAGCAGATTCAGAGTCAATAAACCTTCGTTTGAAGATCTGCGAGGCATTGATTGCTTTTAAGCTAGATAAACCGTAACTCTTTGCTCGCAGTTACTTAAAATCATAAATAATTTAACATCGGTTGGAAGTTTGTCGCGGGTCTCTTGGATCGCGGTCTCTCCAGAGCTGTGGCTTTCAAACTTGCCCAACTTGCGGCTTGCCGCGAAGCAGCCACGTAAATAGTAGTGTTAATAAGAGATACCTATCAAACGACGGTGTAAGGTAGCTAAAGATGGACAAGTAGCGCGGCCCGGAATTCGAGTTCGCCATAATTTATCTTTAATAAAGCCTCCCGGCGAAATCTATCAAACGATCAGTAAGGAGTTCCCGCTGTAGATCGTGCGTTCATCGTGCTCTAACCATAATACCCTCAGAGGCATTCTAACTGCGAAATACCTCCATTCCGAGCGTAATATTTCCGCAAAGCTCATTATGCCGATCGAGACGAGGAAAAGGGAACGAGAGAGGTTAATAACGAGGGCCACGGTGCCGAACATACGATCGATCGATCGAGCGCGAGCGTGTCGTCGATCAGGTGGAGGTGGACGGAAAGGTTCTCCGTTACAACGCTTCCGATTATTAAATTGTTCGCTGGTATGCGTATAATGGCGGAGGAGGCGATTAAAAGGGGTAGTCGTGTGGGTAACGACAGGTAGATAACAGGCTTCTAGGCATTATATGGAAATACGGATAACGCGATTAAGAGCTTACTATCCCCCCGTATCGTCGAATACGGCTTACAAGTGGCTGAAGGGGAGCTCTGGCTCTCTGTACGTGAAAAATTCAATTTGCGATCGCTCGACGTCTGAGCTCCGCGAAACAGAAACGTCCTGAGGAGAGAAATTTCTACCCTGTTGCTCTGATCTATTTTATTCCACTCCCCCGTTCATCTCTATTTTATTTCCCTTAACCCTATTTGGCCAGATATCACTCCAGCACGCGCCTCTCTTTCGCTCCAGCGAAATTCAGTGGCGAAGCATTCGGAAACCTAAAGAAATGCCTATATGACTTACGTCTATCTCACAAGTTTCGGTTGCATGAGTGGTGAAATGATTACCGGTAACCATTCTCGCGACAATAAGTCGCAGGCGTTGAAACATACGCGTAGGAGCGAACGTGCATGTCTCAGAGGCGTTTCGCAGCATTAAATCTCTGGCTTGTCTATCCTGGAGCTTATACACGTGAGAGATCGCAGCTGGTTACACCCGAATCTATCCTAACTACTCCCTTGTTTCTAATGCTTCCTGCGCCCGAATCTACTCTGCAAACTTATCTCCCTCGAAATGCTTTCCCTCCTTACCCACGTCGATCGATTCGTTTGCGTTAAACTCGATTTATCACCTGCCTCGCTGGGAAGCTTGACTGCGTCAAAGGGGAGCCAGACGAGCGAAATTGTTTGGCTCCCCACTGATCACTTGAAAAGTTCCCGATCCACGCACTCGCCTTTCAAACTGGCTGCTCCTTGGTTCAGAAGGATCTTGAGCATTCCCTCGGCAGGAGCTCGGCTTCAACGGTTCCTGATTGCCAGGAAGCGTTTGTTTCGAGACCCGTAAGAACCGTTTACTAAGCCCGCCTCATTGTCGGCGTCGAAAGAGCGGAGCAGCTGCAAACTGCGAACGCGGGAGAAAGTTTCCAAGACGACGCAAACGTAACTGTGGTCGCATTCCCTGTCTACCGAGTCGTGTTCCGACTAACAACTCTCTAGCTCTCGCGGAAAACGTAAAACACTAATTAGCTTGCAGCGCCTCTTTCCGCTCCTAATTGTCATCGCGTCGTCGTCACGATCGACATTTCCATTCCGCGGAACGTGTAAGCAGAAGTTTACGCGCTCTGTCGTTGGTTTACCGACCGACGGACTTTCAGACAACGAGGCAAAAGGAACGCGAACGGATGGGCTGGTTCGCGAATTGCCAGCACAGCTTTCCAGTGCCAAACCTCAGGCTTATACGCGTGAAATGCCGCAGCTGGCTAAACCCGAATCTGCCAAACCACCGTTCTACGCTGTTAAACGCTCCTCAAGTCTAACGCGGCCGCCAGCTTCAACTCGCGTCGCCCTCGAGCGGAAAGACAACGCGGCGGAGCCTACTCGAAACATTCGCGGAGTATTTAAGCAAATTAAAGCGAGCTTGCGCACGTACTTTCGTGCCTGCTGCCGACGAGAATCAGCAATTCGCCACGTAGAACACATGGGGATTAGGAGGAGCCAGGGAGTTTCTCGGTTTCTCGATTTCTCAGATACGTACACTTCTGCCAAACCGTGTACACGGGAATCGGTATCGGTAATCACTATTTAGTATTTGTTATCTCACGTGTTATTCTTATTGTTGTTAGTGGAGTTTAACAAAACCCATCACTAGGGGAGAGTGGGAAATGAATTTGTTTTTTATTTACAATATACATACTTAAAGTATTTATCTATAAAGTACTGTGACGGATTTTTGAAAAATTATAATAAAAATCAGCTTTATAGTGACAAAGAAAAACCCTTGTTGTTCGTGATTGCCCCACTGCCGTGAGGTAATCACGAATAGAGTGCTAAATATCACAGAAGTCGTACAGAAATATTTCAATAGGCAACCCATAAAAAACGTTGCTACAACACATAACTAATTTATTTTTCAAACCCCTCTTCTTATGCGTCACACAATGTTGGTAAAAAGTGCTTTATTTCAACTTAAAAGAATCCCAATTGTGTCATTAATTCAACAGTAATTACATGCAATTGGAAATGGACAAAATATTACTTGAAACATGATGAAAATAATCAATTGTGTTTGTCTTGACTAGCATGAGCGTTTTGTATTTATTACTTTCTGCTCGGCGTTGGATACGACCTAAACTATTAGCTAGTGGAGAGGGAACGTCATCAAAAATCAAACCATCGCGTTCGCGATTACCCCGCGTTCGTGAATGCCCCACTCTCCCCTACCGAAGAACTATAACACCCCGAGTCTGTGTTCGTAGCCGTCCGGTCACACACTGCCGTGTTTACGTTCTTGTAATTCCAGTAGCGCCTCTAGCCGCTTACCCCTGACATCTCTCACTCAGATTTCGCACGATTATCATCGAATAACAATGGGACGTTAGAGCTTTTTTAAGAGCTAACGGTAGGACGTGGATCCTGGTTAGGGGAGGAATTTTAGGAGATGTAGGGACACTCGCGAGACGATATCGCGAATCTTTTACGAGTGTTCTGTAAGCAATTGGATCGCTTTAAGTTTGTCATCCTTAAATTACGTAAGGCTTTTTGGATGGGGAGGGGCTTGCGAATTTCTTATGTTTTCTTACATGGGGGTGGGAATCAGGTAGCTTCTTACGTAATATTTTTTAACTTAATTTTCAATAAATATAAATTCTATAATTCATGTTCCGGAAAAGTAGTTTTAGTTTAAGTTTCCCGAAAACGGTGTTAAATAAATTATATAAACCTTTAAAAGCATTTTAATAACTGAACAAATTAAGTGTACAAAATATTACATAAAGAGGAGGTTGAAATATCAAATCTTACAAATTCTTATACTCGAAGAGGGAGGGGGTAAGAAATCGCCAAAAATACCCTTACATAATTTAACGACAGCCCCTAATGACTAATGAGTTTTCTGAATTGATTTTCCCTGGGCAAGCACATTACATCTAACTATCAATTATCATTGATTTCCAACAGACTTTCAATGCAAAATCCGCATTACAGGGGTCGAGAGTATCAACGGAAAATCCGCAATACAGAGCACTAAGGACGGGGCACTGTAAAAGAGTTCATCCCCCTTGGTGGAACCTGCTTTTTCTTCACAGTGAAAGCTCTCGCCTGGTTGTCAGGTAACAGTCGTAGTTTCAGCGGGAGTTCAATTTCATTGGAAAAGTTGTAGCGTGAAAGTGGAGCTTGTTACGTTTTTCTGCTCGATTACTCGATAACTGTTCGCCGAGTATCGCGCTCTCCCTACAAATGTACGCGCGCACGTTCGGCAGCGCCCACACACACACCCACACAGCTCATGGTCGCGGTAACGCCATCAACGATAAGTCAATTAACCAACCTCGAGCGCGGCGAAACCGCCAACTTCTTCCTCCGAGGGAAAATTCGAAAGCCAAGGCAGCGGCGAATGAAACGGTGGAGCATATCGATTTACAGTCCGAGGCTTTCGTTAAATTTCATTTGGCCGCGACGCTCGCGCTCGTTGCTGTTTTAGGCGTTGCTCTACCTCTGAATTCGTTTAAGTGCCGCTTTCCGGGTGCTCGAGGGTGCTCGCAGTTCGTCAGCAATGTGCAATAAATGAATTTCCCTGAATATGCGAGCGCGAAGAGCGCAGTATTCTTTCACAGCTGTGAAACTCCGCGACGCTTCGAAACCGGCAACGTTTTTCTTACGAATCATTTTCAACGACCATTTCGTTTGTAGCCGAACAGTGAACGCTCGAAACATGGACTTCCACCCTTTATTTCTGCGAATATTTCTCGAGTTATCGTTCCCAGATCGAGGATCCCTCATAGCCGGGCGCTAAGAAACGTGGTCAGAGTCTCTGAAATCGCGGTACTTTCAACGTAATTCACTTTGAAACTCGAAGCAATTTCGGTAAATCACTGAGGACGGCGAGGCTGCCGGGTTCGGCCCGCGGGCTAAAAGACTTTCATGGTGTTTCTCCTCTGTGGCTGGCAACGGAGCAGCGAAAGGAGGAGCGAATTTCGGGGAAGAAAAGAGATTCATGGAGAATGGGTCAGTGAAGCACGACTTCCTTTTCGAGATTCGGGCGCACCTTGTCGGTGGTTTCATGGGGACCTTAACCTCCTCAAGGTCTTAACTAAAAGCGTCACGTACAGTGGCCTGGCGCGGAAGGAAGAATGCTATGCATGTCTTCCGTCGTTCGCAGGGTGAAAGAGAAGGTAGGGAGCCATAAAGAAAACCGTTTCCCCGTGTTATCCTCAAAAAACGCCAAGCCGTTGTAGCTCTGCTACGTGGTGGTCGACGGCGACAAGTAGATCCGTTGATTAACAGCGATTGGCTCCAAAGACTGATTAACAAGCCAGGTAGGAAGGGATGTAACGTTGTTATCGATTGTGCGATCCGTGAACGATGGCCGAGCAGGTATAAATTTATTATTACTTCAGGAATCGAGTAGACGGATTCGATTTCCAACTTCTCCCGGCCTTTAGCTCCAACTACTCGAAGTCAATTATTCGAAATTAGCGCGGGCGACTAGAACCGGCAATGGGATTGTGTACCGACAAAGCCTTCGATTTACATCGAACACGCCTTAACAATTCCAATATCAACGAGTCAATTTCGTTGCATTAGAAGGCCGAGGGTGCCCTCGACATCGGCATCCCATGCATATTTCTCAAACTAAAGTTGTCATAAAAGGAAAGTGGCGACTGTTCGCCTAGCCAGTTGAAGCAAAGGAGGTGAATCCCTCCAGAATCTAAAAGAAAGTCGTCGGAGCATTCCTGCCACAGCCGTCCTTCCGGCCGATAGAAAGGAGGAGTGATAAGATCGAGTATTGTCGAACTCTCGAGAAATTCTTTGCTTACAGAGGCTCGCCAAAGGTTGATCCTTTCCCCGGCTTGCCCTTCTCCCAGGGCGAAACGGAATTATGGCGGAAAGATTGGCCGAGCGTCGCGTCAAACAGGGGCCACTATCTTGCTACAGAGTGAGCACGCGAGACTGCTACTTTTGTGCGGCTGCACACGCCCAGAGATTACCGGGGAAAATTGCTGCTTGTCGAAAAGCCGGGACAGCTCGGCGCACAGCTTCTGCCTTTTTAGCCAGATTATGGTGGTCAAACATTTTGATCCTATACATCGCAGTGCTATTCTAGTTGCTGCCAATGCGATATAATATCGCAGAAACGCAAAAGACAATAGGGTAATTCCGGGAGACGAGGCCGGGCTGGAGAGTTGGTCGAAACAGTTGATTTCTTGAGAATTAATTGTTCAGAACCTTAACACATTTTTACATATACACAGATGTAGAGCCTGAATATAGCAACTCGACCAACTCTCCAGCCCGGCCGCGTCTCCCGGAATTACTCTATTATATTACGTGGATTGACGTTTCAAGACCCCAGGAATTTGCAAAACGCGTCTTATCCCCCCGTGGCACCCTATAACGCCGGCGGAGGGCTCAAATCCTGCCACGCAGGCTGAATAATTGCGCGAAAACAACGTCGGAATTGATTTATCGAAAACTGATAATGGACGGGAATAAGGACCGTGTGGAATAATTGAACTGCGTTTGCACGGCACAATCGGTGATCAGTAGGCTTAATCCATGTCGAAAGCTTTTGTTTCGAGTCGTACAAAAGAAGGGTTGTATAAGTGTCATTCCGCGGGAGTCGATGGAATGGAGAATTCCCTGCTAATACCGGCTCGTTTTGCACCTCGCCTGGCAAAAATGCGGACGTAATACGCATTGTTCCTTCTTCTGTTGGATATCGAGCGCAGATTCGGCGAAATTACATCGCTGTCAGCTTTGCGCTTGAATCAGCGCCGGCAATTCGCACCCTAATTGTGTTACCCTAGCTGTGTTCGTCTCGGTGTCGCCATTGCCGCATTAATTGAGTTAAAAGTAGCTATCGACCTTGTAAGTACGCGGTATTATGGGCAGGTGGACTTTTCCCCGGCGCTGGCCTCTCACGCCTGTCTCATCCGCGTGTAATTTCGCCGAAATTTCGGGGTAACGCGGTGGCGAGGATCGAAAGGGAGCGCGGCCGTAATGGAATTCCCTCGAAATAATATCGTAAAAGGTGGATCCTTCAGGATCGTGGGAAATGGCGGTCGCGTGTGCAACCAAGTTTTATGGCCCATGCCCGTGCATACGTGTGCGTCCCTCCCAGGGGTGGGATTCACAATTCACACGCGTTCGAGGCGCACCGCGCGCCTCCGTGTGCACGCAAAGTATACGCGTACCCGGGCATTTCACTTGAGCGTCATAAATACGTTATTGCCTTAAGGGGGTGAGATGCTCTGTCGTTTCACCCGACGAATCTTTCCCACCGTCTTCCCCTGGGATACTGTTTAGGAACCATTTGTTGCTCTTTGCTGTGATTTTTGTCGGCTCTCACTCTTTCTCTCCTTTCTTCTTTGGTAAAAAGAGATTCGTCAGCGGAGGGAAGAAGGAAACATGGGACGCGCGAGCGGGGAACGCCGCGGCGTATTCATTACCCGCGAGTGTCCCGAATTTGTGAAGGTTCAATCTCGCGACGCGCGCTCTGAAACGTTTCTCCTATGGACGTCATATGGATTCGAGACAAAAGCGCGGCAACGAGACAGCGCGTTTCCGTGCGTGGAATCGGAAATAAGATGGGCTGGCGTCGCCTAGCTGTCGCGTTCGGTTGCTGCAAATAAATGGAGGCACGGAGAGAGGGTGGAACAGCTGGCTCGAATAAAAAGCGGCCCCCGTAATCAAAGCAACCGCGACGCGAAATAAAATCAACGACCCGGCCGAAGAATGCAAATGCCGGTCGGAAAGTTTGTGTAAATTGATTACTGAATTATTTATCGAGCCTTCCGTGCTCAATCTCCTTTCCGGCGGTCTTGTTCCCGTGTCTCGTCAGTTTCGCGGCTAGCGGAACTTTGTGCCCCGTGCCTCTCCCCGCGAATGAATAGATTAGGAAACGGGTTTCATCATTTTCGAGTACCCTGGGGGAATTTTTCAAGGGGATGTCGTTTCGTTTTTAGAGAAGGGTCGTTTCTTGAGGGTTTGCCAGTTTGAAAATGACAAGCAAAGGGGTATTAATTTGCAATATACGTGTGGCGTACTCATGATTTAAAATATTGGGGTGAGCGGAGTTGAAGGGATAAAAATATTGTTACTGCAAATTTAGTAAAATTCATTAGGCGATTATAAAAATTTATTTAAAGAATAAAACCCAGCTTTCTCTTCTTCTCTCGTTACAAAGCCGCTTCTTTAGGGGTGCCAGAGCCCCTTGACTCCCTCTGGGCACGCCACTGTGTGCAAGAATAAAGCGTTCAATTTCTGACTTGATATCTGAAACTGAAGCAGAAGGAGCTATCTGGAAGCTAAGCGGAGGATTCTATGATAGGGGTTCCCAGGCACACCGTGGTTCGTTACTCCCCGATTTCATTAGCTTCTTCACCCTCGCCCCAGCCTCTGGGCGACTTTCTTCGATACGTTTCAAGGGTCGTATTCATATGCATGACTGGCGACTGATCAATTTCTCGATACGAGTCCGATTGCCCCGCGGCCCTCGCCTTTATGAATATTGAGTTCGCGCCGCTCCAAACTGTATCCTGTGGTCTCACTGCCAGGACTTCCCTAATTGCGAGGCTATGAATTCCGATATCTGATTAACGCGCGCCGTAATACGCGTCGACGAAACGGTGAAACGCTCGTTACCGGATATTGTTGGAGACACTGTGCACGGGCGCACACGCGGGTAAAAGTGCACGTAGCTTTGTGTTACAGCGGGTTTCATTAAAGGGGTGACAAGTCGAGGGATGAAGGTAAAACGAGTGGACGATGAGGGAAACACTGCCTCGGCTATTTCCACGCTATATTTTAATTTAATCGGAAGCGAGAAATCTTCTAAAACAAAGAAACGTATTCGTGATAAATGAGCTTGGTATCAGCTTAATATAAATCGCTCCCGTTTCCATTTTAATGAAAGAAACGAACGCAATCGATTTCATGATTTTCTGGCGTCACGCGGATTTTACATATCCCATTGTTGAATTTTCAAAGTATTCGCGCTTAATTCAATTGGGCGTGCAAATTCGACAGATATGGAATCGTTTGGTATTTCATTTAATTACAGCGCGTTGAAAATAAGTACAAACGTGCCGATACTATGGAATATTTGACAAGTATGATGAGATCCAAATGCAGCAGGAAAAATGATATTGGAAAAGCGAGGTAGAAATATCATTACTCTTTCGAACTCGCGCGTCGGAACGAGCAAATTTTTCTGCTACGAACGCTCCTCGTCTATAAACTTCCTCGTTACCATAGGCGGAAGAGGTGATTTGTTCATGGGGACCACGAAGTGGGTAAATTGTATACGCGTTTCAACTCGTGGCTCTGTTTCCCGATCGGCGAGGGCAAGCTTTTCAACAGAATCCAGGCATCGATCGAATATTGTCGCTGGTTGTATTACCAGCCGATCTCGAGCGGAGTTGCAGGCTTCGTCGGGAGCGCGCAGCAATTTGCAGTCTTCGACGTAATACCAGGAGAGATAGGCGAGAGTTGCGGGACATGCGGCGGCTTTCCATAAGCGTATTGCCAGTTGGACCGATTCGCATTACGCTGATAATCCCTGGGACACTTGCGAGTCTATAATCGAGTCATCTGGTCGGGAGTTTCGAATGCAAGCTTCGTTAATATGAAATCATAGGCTGCCCTACTTACTCTTCCAGTTCAACTCCTCCGAATCGAACAACGCGGCGTTAACTAGGTACCCTTAATTGCGATGCCGCGAAGAAATGACCTCTATTGCGAGAGGGTTTAGCGTTTATACCAAGCCCGAAGCTTAAACAAAGTGCCCCTTTCTCATATTCTAGACTAGTTACGTTGAACGCAAAGCGTGTAAAGCACGATGCCTTAAAATTTTACGGAACGGTGCCCGGGGGCCATGTAAATTTTTAATCAAACTCGATGTTTACGCGTGGCCCGTTGTCTACGGGATCAATGGTTAAACAATGCTTAAAGCGCTTCGCTCGCCTGGAAACAGGCGCAGTTCAATTTTATGCTTTAAAGTGTTGCTGATCGTTATTCACCGTACATGGGCGGGCTTGTTTAGTGGAGAACGGTCGCTCTAGGCGTGGAATTGCTTTCCAGCTACAAGCAATTAACTGCGGAACAAGATACATGTTTCTTACGGTGATAAAACTTCTACTTGCTAAGCAATTCGCGAAGAATACGAGCAGGTTAGTCGCGGTATGATCATTGGCGAGCCTGCTGGAATATCCAAGCTACGATAAGTTACAGCCAGAGCTTATCCAACATCGCTCTTGTAATTTCCCAGTAGAATCGAAGGGGAGTTAAAAAAATTCCGGCTGAAAAACGTGCATCGCCGTGAGCACGATCGACTCGTTCCTACGTTCTCCTCCGAGGCCGCATATTTTTGCCGTGTCCAACGAATCGCTTGCGCAAACTGCGAGCACAGATAGGAACGGGGAGTGCATAAAAGCGCAGGATCGTTATGCATGCCGTGACTCGAGTGACGATCGAATTCCGCTCGATCTTCCAGCGCAGCGGCGGCGCCGCGGCGCCGCAACCCCGGCCGCCGATTGTTAGGATCTGAATGGAGAAGAATTGATCGCCGTTGGCTGGCCAGCCCCGCAGACACGTCCCTAGGAAACGTGCGAAAAAAGGATCCATTGTCGCGCGGCACGTGTAATTCATAGTGTGGCTTCCCGTTCTCGCTACTGCCCTCGTAAATAGCATTTTTTTTTTATTTCTTCGTTATTTCTCCGACGAGCTCGACGCTGTCCGCCGACGCATTTCGCGCAGCCTGCGCGAGCCGATTCACTTCCGATCGGCCGACTCGCGTGTAAACGCGTGTGGAGGACGACGCTCGACAGGAGGCATGAGAAACAGTTGGTGGTTTTATCGATTAATACTCTGATGCTGCGATTGGGCCAACTTGCGACGATAGATGCTTGCGAGGGAAAGAATTCAAAATACTCGGGGAGAACGTTGAGAAAGATGGAGGTTCAACGAAACGGTAAAGCGAAGAAAGGTCGGAGTAGATTCGCTATAAAAAGCAGATCGTTTAAAATGAAATCAGGTTGAATAGAGCAGTATAAAACATGCAGTATTTCAACCGACAAGTTTATTCATATATTTAAATAGGATTACTTCCTCGAAACGATCGATCCGACCACGGGCTTGCATTCAACAAAATCCTCTTTCATGTTTATAAGCGCGATCTTTGCATCATTTTTAACTTACGCCGATGTATAAAATGCTGGAAATTTGATTCAATAACGAGCGCGGCATTTTATTCGAGATAAAACTCACGACCGCGGATTTCATAATTCTCGCACGCTGATCCCTATCGATTTGAACGTTTACTGCACTCAACATTCTCCATTGTTCCACCGTGCCCTCGTTCGTTTAGTATTTGCGGCATTACGTGCATTTCATCTTTGCCGAAAGCTTCGGGGGAGAAATTTGAATCGCGGCAAAGTCCTTGGTTGAAATTGGAAGCTGTGCTGTTCACGCGAATAAGCAGCTCGGAAGTATAATACTAGAGCAAAGAACGCTTAAGTCCCGAATCTGGAAAATGGCGAGCAAACCACGTCCTGGTGGTTAGCTGAAACCGCATTTTCATCTGTTCCCTTCGAGGTTTTTGGTATTTCGGAGCATTCTGCGCGATGAAGCACGGCCAGCGCCGACAATTACGCGAAATTCGCGGGAGCGACATGAACGCGATACTATGCAATAACGATTAATTATACCAAGATCGTCATATTGCGAAGCGATGCCATTCTTTCCGTCGGCCGTTCATGTAATAAGCATGACATTGGAAGGCTACAGCTGCATCCGCTCGATTCCCCGTGAAATTCATGCGGAATGACATTATAATGCAGCAATTACGGCCGTTTAACGGGTGCCCGTACTTTTGCTCTGGACATGAATTGTAATCAGCCAGGTGATACTGTCCACGCGAGTTACTTCCACACAGAGGACAGTGATGATAAATTAACAGCGACGCTGTCCTCTGGTGAAAAACGTAATGAAAGCGCAGACTGCGCGGCGACGGCTGTCAGAAGGCGAATGAACATGTCGCTCTTCGTTCGTGTAGTCGATTAAACATCGACATCAAAAATATCAATGATTAATAACCAATCTGTCGCATTATAGATAAAATCGCGTAGATATAGGTGGGCGTAACAAATTCCAAGTAGATCGCGAATTCAATCGGTGTGAACAGAGGTTCACCTGAAATTTTAAGTAGTACAAATCAACCATAAGAGCTACAAGACTCACAAGGAAGGCTATGGGACCGTCCGCTCCCGATTGTGATGAAACTTTGCATATGTGTAGAATAGTGAAAGGTAAGAGACACGTGTTTTTTTATCGGCGGATATTCAACTGTAAGGGGTGAAATCACCCTCTGAAGATTGACACCCTCGTAACTATTATAACTGATTTCGGCGCACAGGTTCGGTCAATTTAAAATTGACCTGTGCGCCGAAATCAGTTATACTAATTATTACGGTCGAAATTATATTTAAAAATTTTTTTTTAAAAATGAACCTCGTAACTATCTCGGAAATTATTGGAGATAAAAATATTCTTCAAATTACAAAGTTGTCTGGTTTTTTATGTACAATACTTCAGCGGTAATGATTTTATAAAAATTGTAAAACTGTTGAAGATAGTTTCGAGGGAGTCAATCTTCAGAGGGTGATTTCACCCCTTAAAGTTGAATATCCGCCGATAAAAAAAAACACGTGTCTCTTAATTTTCACTGTTCTACACATATGCAAAGTTTCATCCCAATCGGGAGCGGACGGTCCCATAGCCTTCCTTGTCAGAATCTTGAAAAAGCGAGGGATGTAGGCAACGTAGATTGTCTAGAATATTGAGAGAAGCTATAGGATTCGAAAATTCTATGAAACCTATATCATCCAACGGAATCCGGACTGGTAAAGTGTGTAGTGTACTTAGAAGAAGAACTTTAAACGATCTAGAATGTTTAGGAGAGCAGAAAAACTGCCAAAGCGTTCGGAAGGCGTGAAGAAGCTAGACTTAAGTAGGCATCTCGAGTAGTTGAAAGATCCTGTTCGCCAAAGCGGAGCCCATTAGCCCGATGAATCGTGATCTTTATCAGTCATTCGACGCGCATACTGATCAAACGGGACACGGTCAAATGCCCCATGACCCGGCAAACTAGGAAAAGCGTTTTCTCAGGCAAATCCGGAACAAATTCAATCCCACCACGCTCCACGGGCCAATTGATGAGATAGCTGATTGAATAGCAAAGCGTTTCGATTACCGGATTTCGCTCGGCGTAACGGTTTGCGTTATTGATCAACGATAAAATAATTTGCAGGCTGCGCCAGTACCTACATTACCGCTCCTCTGTACATATCCCTGATCTACGCTCGCGCCCCCTTCATGCGGAATGCACGGAAATTTCAGCAAGTTATTGGGATCGAGCTGGCTGGCTCAGGCATCAAGAATCGGCAGCTCGCGGCCGAGCATAAATATGCAGGTTCACGGACCACCCTTGCCGGAAAAGAATTTCAAAACTGCTTCTATCGTCATCAACAGTGACGTTTCCATTACGCGGGGTATTAAGGGTAAGTGTGAAACGATCTTTCCAGCCTTTAATCGCACCCATCTCCTGGACAAATATTTTTCAGCAAGCGGGGCGCTCGGCGCGGGTTAAATGTTCTGTTGTAACACCATTAGTTGCATTCCCTTGTAACTAGACTAACTTGTTGGTTCTCCAGCTTACGCCAGCATGCTAGGGAAAATTTACGGAATAGAAATCGCCGAGGGCGACGCGAAATGTTGAAAGTCCTCGTACCACTTGCCAGTACGTATGCAATTACTTCGCCAATGTTCCTGCGAATTGACCTGCCCATTACAAGCACATCGCCGATTTTCCCGCCGCGCCAATTTTTCCTGTTTGTCGGCGCGCTATTAGGTCGGCTTTCATGCAATCACGCCTCGCCTCATTTTTATTTCCCTCCGCTCTGCGAAATGAAATTGTGCGCGCCCCCGCGACGTGCAATTTAAAACACCATACAAGATAATTTCCAGGTACAAAACAGGACCGGGGTGCCAATTTACGTCGCCGTTTTCCTATCAAGGAGCCCGTGCTCGCGTTATAAAACGGTTTATTTAATTTCCAGCTGCGACGCGGACTCGTTGATACCTCTATTAAAAACATCGTTGAGTAATGTTTCCGCGGAATATTGCGTTTGAACGTCGATTCGGGGCAAGGACTATGAATCGGCGCGGGAATTCGCGAATCCAAAGGTCGATTAAAGCCACGGAATCGTCGCTTACACCGTTCCATTTGTCGGCAGACTGGGCAAACTTTTTCCTCGAACACCGCGGCATCTCTCGAGTTAAGGGAATCGCATCATTCGGGTAGAAGGGGAGGGGTGTTTCAAAAGATTCAAGAGCCCCGGGAGCGTTAGATTATGCCGAGTACCCGTCATGCATAACTCACTCAGTGAGCAACTTTTAATTTCCATAAAACCATTTCCCGCACTCGTTAAATCCACCCCTTTCCTTCTCGAGACGGTCGCGAAGACGATCAACGCAGAAGGGGATGAAAATTCAAATTTTACCCACCAACTCCCACTGGATGTGACGTTATCAATGTTTCTCGCAGACTTCGCGTGGTACAAGACTGAAAGACGCCTTGGTTCTCCTTTTATCCAGTCTCATTTGAATGTAAATTCCGTGCTTGTAATAAAATAGTAAAATGGGAGTGATATTTGATTAAAAATAAGGGTGATCAATCTTCGGTCGGAGGGGATCGCCATCCATTCTTAGAGAGACCTACACCTTCACCCTTTTATCCAGGGGTGAAGGTAATCTCTTAACGTGCCCCTGGAAAACTTTTTGTACCCGACTTTCCAGCCCTCCGTTCACCTCCGCCCTCCACGAAATCTTTCTTCGACGAGCCAACGACCATGAAACTGGTTAGCAAATTTTTTCTCCCAAGCCTCCGAGAGGTGGCTTTTGTGTCTGGGATCCCAGACGGCGGGGATGTATCAGTTTTTAATTAACGTCGTGGCGCCCTTTTTCGAGAATCCGTGAACAACTAGTCCCCCGCCGGGCAATCCCCGGTGTTATGGATCGCTGCCGGAGAATTCCAGTTAAAGTGTTTTAAGAGGGATTACCGAGATGCGAAGGCAGGGGGGCTGTTTCAGAATTTAAACGGAATCCCGAGAATTAGTGGCGAATCGGCTGGTAGATAAACGGCGAGCATTCGTGTCGAGCTACTTAATTACCCGTCAGACACCGGAAATCACCAAATGGTATTGACAAAGTGTACTGGCTACTCGATATAGCCAAGCTCGACAGTCGTATATCCAGCAGCTTCATCCCGGACGAATTTCATCCCCCAATGTTCTGTCGAGACTTAAGATCGATGTATCCGTGTTAACGTTAAAAATCGCGGATTCGATAGACGGACGCAGTGAGCAGTGGACGGGGCACAAATCTAAATCTCGATACGGAGTTAGTTACGGTCGACCGCCGGACCCGAAAACGCTCTTTGGGTATCGACAAAATCGTTAGTCCCGCCGTGATCCGATTTACGACGCAACAAATCTCTGCCTCCGCAGCCGTGGACGTCCCGGGGCTTTCTCGTTCATCTACTTCCATGCTAGTTCCACGTTATTGCCGCTCGCCGCTCCGGTAACGAGGAAACGTCGAGCAAAGACGCGCCACGCCGCTCGGCCGATCCTTCTTTCGACAGACGATCCACCGCTTTGGCCCGAGTAATTTAAACGGCCCGGTGCTCGCAGCCTCCGCGAGAATCTCTTTTCCTCCTGGCAATCAAAACTTTCAGAAATCGGGACAATTAGAAACTGAATCCGCCGTTTGCAAGTTTCGGAACAGTAAGTACTCGTGAAGTTTAACATTGCCTGAAAATGCTCGGTAATTTCAAGCCGCGATATCGAGAGAGAGAGGGAAAAATAATCGCGCAAGAGAAAGCAAGGAAATGGCCTCCTTCGTTTTTACCACGTCGCCATGACACTTCCGTTCGAATCCTTTGTCCCCGGGACCGCGACTTCTCCTGTTCATTGTCTTTCTTCGCCTCCCTCGAGCACGCTTCTTGCATTCCTGTTCTTCCACCTGGCGCTTCACTCTCAACTCGCCACTTCCGCTTGCACGCTGCTCGCTTCGCATTGTCTCCGAGGGAAACTTTCGCCCGCACTGGCATCGAATGATTCACGGGTGAAAGATACGTAGAAATAGCACCGCTTACGAGCGACACTTTTCAACCACTCAGAATATTAATCTGTTCTACATCTGTCTGCTCCCGATCACTCGGAATATCGATGAAATTCATGGCGCGCGGGATCGATCGGAGGCCGCAGGAAGTGAGAGCTGCTTTTACGCCTGCCGCGTGGAACGCCCGCGGTCAACCAAGGTCAACCAAGGCCCGGATACACCTACAAATTTACATGGAATATCCGAGTAACCGTCCCAAGATCCTGCCGGCTGAAATAAATCCATTACCTTGGCTGCGCGATTATTTAACGGGGAACTTTGAAATTCCAGCAGGTTCAAGTATTTTATCGCGCCAGCGCGAACGGCGCGCGATTTAATGTCACGTCGTAACGTAACTTCTGATCCTCTGTAGTTTAATGTTGCATTTGGGATCCGAGGCAGCTGGTTTTATGGGTTTTACGGATTTCGAGGCGTTACTCAGGCCTTTCGATGCAGAGGTCAGCCATCGAGCATTTTCCAAGGCTCTTCTCCCCTTTCTTTCAAACACACGATCCATCTTACCCTTTTACACGATACACGGGTATCGCAAATGAAATTACCGACAGCTCGACAGAGGTCCCAAATTATTTTAGTATTCGCTTCCTTCGCTGCCTTAGCACCTACATCAGCATGATTGATCGCTCGGAGACCGTCAATTACAGTACCCGCGCTACATTGCCCCAGTAAAGATGACGACTTACGTATAATTTGGAGGGAGGACTTGGAATCAATCTGGCCGGGTTTAAGAAGAAAGAGGCCGAGGTTATTTCGTTCACCCGGGGGATCCACTCGACCAATCTCGACCTCGGTGCTAAAACCAGCGGTATAAGGCTCGAAGACACCTCTCGGGGGCCGAGATTCAAGCGGGCATTAGCTGGAAGTGTCTCGGTCTAATAGGTTAACGGGAATGAAAAGATATCTGCGAAAGTGGAGCGAAGAAAGCAACCGGCGGAGTGGACACTGCGAAGGCGTAACTTACCCGTTGCAGAAGTTTCTTCATAAAACGTGGCTTTTTTCGTCGGGCTTCCCTAAATCGTCGGGCTCGAGGTCTGCCAGACCACGAAACACGCCAGCTCGTAACGTGGCCAGTTGTATCTCAGCGTTAAGTCGAAATCAGTGTTTAGTGCTTTTAAATCAGCCTCGGCGAGCCTCAGTCGTTTCACCAGACTCTACTCCACTCTTTTACTTTCGTCGCGACAGCCGACCGTGCTCGTTGCTCCGCTTTATTATTCTTTATTCCAGCTGGACTCTTTCGAACAGACCGTGGTTCCGCCTCGCCGTGCCTTCTCCACTTTTCGCCGCCTCCAGAGCATTCTCTGGTACTCAAGTCTTCCCGGTCTTTTCTAACTTTGTTTCGCAGTTACTCGTCGGATTTCAACTTTGGCCGGCCACACGTGATTCCGTACTCCTTTGGACAGGCTCGAACGTATCGTAATTTTTTTAGCAGCGTTGGGAGAATTGAAAGGGGAACGGCGGGGGAGCTGGTGTCGCGGGACTACGGAGAAACAACGAGGCGACAATTTCATTACACCTGGGGCTCAAGATTCACGTGTTTCGCGCATTTAAATGGAGTCCCATCCACCGTTTCAGCCTCCGCTCTGTCTGAGTTTTCATTTCGCGGCAGCGACGCCGGTCGTTGCTCACCTTTATTATTCTTTATTCGCCCCGGCGCATCTCTATGCGACTCGATCCTTTCAGCCCATTCTTCGTCCGCGTGGCTTTTTACGTCTCCTCGCCTCCGTCTCCCTCGTTTTTCTCCGCCTCTCTCCCGTGTCCCTCGAGTCGTCTTCTCGGCCGATACGAACAAACGAATCTTTGTTTCGCAGAGTTTCACAGCGTCGCCGTTCCGTTTCAACGGCAAATGCGCGACAAGCTCGCGAGAAGAAAACGAATTGGAGGAATGCTTCCGCTCCGAAGCGGCGTTTGTTAGCGATCATTTCACCCATGTTTGTCGCAGGCGGAACAGCTAGGAGGGGAAAAAGCCGCTCTAGCGACGCGACTTCTTTGCCGTACAGAAGGAATAATCGTGCTAACGGACAACGGGTTCTGATTGTCGTTTCGAGATTATCGCATAAAGAATAATTCAGTGGCGGAGCAAGATCAACGGGATTCCGCTATCTAACGAACTATTGAAAGATTTCTCTGCTAACGAAGTACTATTGAAACACCTCTATGCTCTCTATTCCCATATTTTACAGATTAATAGAGAGTAGCGAGCAGGCATTTTGTACAATTTAACATTTTCTCTAGAATATTGTAGAAGGTGGAAACAGAAGAGAGAACCTCGGGCGATGGGACTTGAATCCACGATCTTGGATCTTAAGGAAGTATAGGACTATTAGAATATGGAAAATCTATTTTTTTATTATTAATTATGAAAGTGTCATCCTTTATGAACATTTACAAAAAAGTTTCATGTGGAAATTCGAATAATTACAGAAATTACAGCGCTGAACGTAACTGAGTGCACTGTCGAGTAACGACCTAGCAGAACGGTATTGGCATAGGGCACTTAACTTTGAAGCCGGTTTCCTCGAAACACCATTTTCAGAAACGGTGTACATCATAACTCGTGAACGAATGAATATTTTCACTTAGAATTTTAACTGGAGCTGTAGAATTCCTTTCCCTATCGTGTAGAAATTCCACATGAACATTGGATGTTTGTAAAACATTTTATAATTGATTAAACTGATTAATCGTGTGTAACTTTGACAATTTTTGTTTAAATTCGCCCAGGAAAATTGCTCACGATAACTATTAGTGTAGAAATTACTCACCCCAAAGTATTTTGCTTTTAGATGAATGGTTCACCTGGGACTATGTACACGCGGGACCATCTTTAGCGTCAAATATCTTGAATAATTTTCAACATTCTGACATTTTTTTTATTTTACATTGCTTGTAAAAGCGTATATAAAAAAACTGTGAAAAGTGCCGGTATGGCGATTATTTGGTATCTAAGCAATCCAACCGACAGGATTTTAGTCGTTCAATAGTCCTATACTCCCTTAAGGGGATATAACCGTTTGAAAGTGTAAAAATCGGATTTTTTCTTTTTACATATTTTCATAGATTGATGTTTAATGATTATTATAAATCAAGTCCGATGTAAAAATTCGGAGAATTGACGAAGTTATAGGCATTTGAGTGAAACATCCCAGGTAGCACGAAATTAAACGACCGATCGCAGCGAAATTATATTTTTCAATACGGTGGGCCTAAAAGCTCGGGCTATGTTCAACCAATTAACTTCCAATTTTGCATGCAGGATCGTAATAAGATTTCACATCGTCCATCGAAGCCTTTTTTTATTCCGATTCACCGTTTATTATTTATAAAGAAAAAAGGTGTCATCTTTTCTTAGAAAAATGTAACTTTACCTTTGATCTCTCACCATTTCTTTATTTTTTAAAATTTTCAAAATCGGCTCGTATGGACGATAGCTATTGACATACTTTATAAGAAGATTTGATTGTTTTTTCAATTCAGACATGACATACAGCTGTTTTTACGCCCACTGTTTAGCCGTCTAAAATCGAGAGACTTTCAGATATGTATATATAACTTTCGAAAAACAATAGTTTTTTAACTGAAACTTTTTTTATAAGTAGTTCATAATACTATGTAAACATAGTAAAAAAGCGGGAAATCTTCATCAAGCCGTTGACTTGTAAAAAAATCCACAATATGTACACATTTTCCGATTGTTCAAACGGGTTTGCCACCTTAACCGATTCCCATATTCATACCAAACCCCATATATCCCTTGTCCCAAACGCCAAATGCCTACAATATCTCTAAACCGTTCAAAGTGTCCTTCCATCCCACTCTCTTGTATCCCGATACCTGTTAAATGCCTCACAATTTCCCAGCTACAGTCGCGAAATTCTAGCATCAGACAGCACTCCAAGCTACATGATTTCCTCGCATGTATGTTCGATAGGATCCAAAACACCTAAATCTCACAGCTACGCGCGAAACACGGCCGGGAGAAAGGTCCACCACTCAAAACAATTATTCCAAGCGCACAATAAACAATCGTGGCCAGTAGTAATCGAAGTGGTGATACACGCGAAAGCTCGTCCCTAGTGAAACCATCCATGAATAACGCGGCCGCGGTTCGGCCCCGATTGTTCGGCTCGCATATCTCAGAATTAAAAAAAACGAATGGCGCTCCCGCCGGAAAACCCGTGTCTAACGACGTACGGTCGAACAAATATATTTTTCCGCTCGCTTCGCCGCGCGTGCCCGCGTCTACTTCCAAGCAATCATTGCGCGGATATAGCAATTTGGCGGGCTAGCCTTTCCCGGCGATTACGCGAAAGTAGCTCGTCCGCGATACGCCGTTATTGTCTGCATCCATTCGAGGAGCGAGTAGCCGACTGTCTCTGAATAATCCGCGCAGCGGGAGTTTTAGTCGGGCATGAATTAATTAGATGCGACGCACTAGGCAAACGAGAGAGGCGAACGTAGGAAAGTGGAACGCGATAGCAGCGAGCTTTATTTAATTCTTCAGCAGGGACTTATGCGATTTCCCTTGTTCGTGGCTAATTCAATCTCTTCGACGCGTATCCGTCATTCGTTTCAGTCATATGGCAACGAAATATCGCATCGACCGGCGCACAGTGGTCTGTCCAATAGCAATCTAGCGGGACAAAACTCGCAGATCGTACATAAATCATCAGTTAGGTGAAAATGTTTATTATTTGTTTGAAAAACAACATTCACATTGTTTTACCACCCTTAAAACGTTCACCTCAGTCTCCAAGGGTTTTTTAAAACCAAAATTCGTATTTTAGGGTTTCTTAAAATGTAGAAAGCGAATATGAGCTGTATTTTGTAGAGAAAAATTGTTTACAACCACGTTATTTAGAATGAATTACACATTTTAGCTCTTGACATCACCGTTTTAGAAGATAGAATCATTTTAATTATGTATAAAAATTATGTAGAGTTGCAAATATTTGCAGCTATAACTTGTGAATATGTACTCTATAAAGCAAATAGAACAAAATGGCACGAAAAATTTCAGGTTCCATAAGGTTCCTGGAACTCTAGAGCTTTTCCAACGAAAGCTATTGAAAAATTCCATCATTTTTATGATTATATTTTAATTCTGTTCGTTGGAAATTAAAATACTCATGGCTGAAGGTTGATTTACTACTTAATTGTACCGCTGCAATCAATTATTCAAAATACTAGCAATTTAAATCGCGATACAATTAAGCACTTCTGATATATAACTGATACTGACAAGCATTCTAACAATCGATTACTAAGCGGCTACTAAACTTTACGAAATACGTATAAAGTTGCAAACTATATTATTATTATTATTATTATTATTAATTCAACGGGAGAACCCTTTAGTTTACAAAATAATACAGAGTATTACAAAGATACAGTGAAAAATAACATTAGAGATAAAATAAAATAAACATAAAACAGAGATTATAAAGTAACAAAACATAACGAAAATGATCTGATATAATGCAGTCTACAAGCGTTAATAACAAACGTTGAAAACACAAAGTTAATCCTGTGGTAGCCGCCTGAGCAACTGATCCCTAAACGACACAAGGGAGGATATGAAAAAATCTAAGTCTGCATGGCACCGGTTTAGTTCATCCATAGCTCGATTTATGGGATCAGCAGTGCAATGGTGATAATCCGGGACGCACGGTACGAAGAGAGGCCTCGGACGTAGTGTACATATCTACGTACATATGTACGTAGTAGACATATCATTCCGATATCTCTGACTCAGTAGCTGACTCGAGGTATGACCAAGATTCATTCATTTTAGATGATCATGATTTTGGACTTTTGTCCCGCTAGATCATCAAGACGGACCACTGTGCGGCGCCTGAGTATATATCGCAATCGCTAATCACGAAGTTGATTGAATTTTCGCCGAAACCCAGTGTATAAAATTGCGCGAGTCGCGGCGCGACTCGCGCAAGCTCTAGTCGGCTCCCAGCTGCTCTAATTACTCGTACGCGAGCTCTGATTACTTGTACGATTTCGACGGAACACGGCTGAAATTATGAAGACATGCCCGCAAAGTCGGATCCCGGTTTTCTCGTCCCCCTTCCCGACCGGCCATTAATTAAGGGGCTCACGCGCAATTACTCCTGCAGAGCCTCGAGCTCCGGAAAAGCGACGTACTTGGCCGCGCGTGCACGAATCCCTCGCCACTTCCGGCGTTTCCTTGGAGGCACGGCCAGCACTGTAAAGTAAACCGGAGACCGGATATATACGGTAACGCGTTCACGCTGCACCTATTCCGATAAAGCTTGTCCTCACCTGGCGAGGCACGTTCGCGTGATTGTCTGTTGTATTAGGCGTGCAAGCTCGTCACTCGTACCTTGCCCGATAGAACCGTGCATTACGTTTTCGTTCTTTACGCCGCGGCAGAAATAATTCACAACAAGCTAATACCACATTTCGCTCGTCGGCTCTGTAAAGTGGAGTGGAATTCGATGAAACGTCGGGACAATTAACACTTCCCGACAGTTGCCAGCATTTCCGAGTCACGTCGCCGCTAGTAAATCCAAGAGTTCCGCGCTGACCTGATTCCATTGCGTTAAATCGCGCGTTTCCCCCGCATATTTTATACGGATGACGCACAACTGCGAGTGTAAGTTATGGAATTATCGAGCGTCGCCCGCCCCGGCTAAGTGTCTTTGCGAAGTGTTTGAACTTCCATCCCGTAATGGAGATTAGACAGCCGTTTGGTATTGTTCCAAGCAATCCCGATAACGCCCTTGCCCATCTCTAACGACGATAATCGCCGTTTATCTGCACTGCGACAGAGCGCAACTTTTTTATTTCACCGTTCCGCTGGAGAGTCGCAGCGCTGAGTCCTGCGAGCTGCGTGTCCTTTAGAGCACCGATAGACAGGGGAGACGCGCGGACGATAAAAAGCTATCCTTCCGCTCGCGTCTCATCCAGATCGCGGAACTTCCTCGCGCAAGGATAATCCAGGCGAACGAGCTTGCGGAAGAAAGCCTAGCAACGGCTATCAGAACCAGAGCGAGCACATATTCTCGGTTAATGCACTCCTGCCTGTAATATTAACCTGCCTCGGGCTGGCTGTTAATTGGAATCTGTGAATTACGGCCCGAAGAAAAGGTCGGCACTAAAGCAATGTTTACTACGGACGCACCGCGCCATTGCGAGGCGTAGATTTCTGCGCTCCTTTCTTCTTCTGCAATCCCTTCTCCCTCAGAAACAATTAAATGCTCGGCGATGAAAATTCGCTTGCGCTCGAGCGGGGCTGGCACACGCATCACGAGGCGGGATTCGGTTAAATATGCAACTCGGCGAGGTGTTAAAATCGTTTGGTCGAGTGAAAATTTTAGTGGGTTATTTATTTCGAGTTTAAAGAGAATTCGGTTGGTCGAATAACGAAATTCGGGGAAGCCCCGTCGATTCGCTGACGCTGTTTCGCGGGAAAGGGAAACAGAGTCCAGGAAGAGATAACGACGGACCCTATTTATCGGATACATTGACCCCTGCTAGATTTATAGGCTTACATCGACACCTGACGCCTCCGTCTATTGTTATCTTTGATGGATGACGTCATTGGAAGATGGATACTAATCGTTTCCATAGTCTTCCTCGCATTGTCGTCTTCCGCTAGAGCTGAGCCCTAATTGCGGGATAATTATGGTAATTATCGATGATGTTCCTTCCTCGAACGAGGCGCTTCTGTTCGGTAAGCTCGAATTCGTCGAACGAATAGGAGGAGAGTGTAATCAGACAAATTGTCTGCTCGTTTCCAAATTGTCCTACGTTAGTTTTATTTTCGGTTTAATTAAGGCAAAGGATCGCGGGTGATTGTGAAATGCATGATAATTATTGTTTGGTCGGAAATGGCGAACCGAAATGAAAAACACTGACCGGTGAATCGTTAAACTCGCGTCGTTATCTTTTCGATGGAATAAAACATGCAAAACCGCGGGCTCGAAATAACGTGCGCGGAATGCGAGAAAGTCACTGTTTGATTTTTGCGCTCCAACTCGCTCCTCGCTGAGAACGCCCGTCGGAGAGCTAGTAATGCAACAATATTTTATCTGAAATCTCATAATACCTCCGCTGTTGGCTGCGTTCGGAATTCATTTCAGCGCACGCAAATAAGACACGTATCAACTCCTGCATCCTTGCTAATTAACGTGAACACTCGTGTTTCGACTAACTCCTCATCCCGTAAATAACTAATTATTATTATACAACAAGTTGCAAGCTAATGGTTAAAGGGGATATTCCAGTGAAACGAGAATTCATGCGCCCTCCGCCCTGGTTGTTACGCTCAGCCGAGTTCAAGATGCTCGGCAGAATTAAACGTCAACTACTGCATCACGTAGCTAAACTCGTTGTTATTTTTACAAATGCTAGACTGGCGCAAGCGTAACTATAGAGACTTGTTGCTCTCATAATGTGGAGAATTGTTTAATACGATTGCTGTTAGTGAAGTAGTGCTTATCGCGTACTTGTACCACTGTTTTTCTAAGAAGAAGACGAATACTGTTTATTTAACATTAACGCATTTAATTCCACGTGCAAAATATGACTTCCCGCAGAACAATTGATATCAGCAGCGTAATAAAGCGATAATTCCAGCGCTCCATTGTCCAAAGAACAAAACTTCTTATAACTGTGTAACGTGGAAAATTGCAGCACTAGTCGGCTTGTACAGCGTGCAGTTACGCAGTCAGTTTCTACCGCATTAATTAAAGGTAAAAAGCGGGGCGATACGCGCCGAGGGAAAAAGTTTTCGTCGAGGGCGAATGTTATTTCTATTCCTAACTAGAACGCGGGCGAAGATCTTTTGGTCCGTGTAAAAAATAAAATGAAATAACAGAAGCCCCGATGGAAATAGAGGGCGGATTCTATCGTTGGGTGGTTCGCCAAGACCTTGGCTTGTATTTCTTTCATATCCAGGTATTATTTGACGGAAACCGAGAAAAAGGAAGAAACCAGCTACAGAGGAGAGAAGAGGGAGGAACCGCCGGACTCGCCGCCACGACACTCGCAAAAGGGATCTCGTTAACTCAATCGGGAATCAAGACAAAGGACGCTTTGATTTCTCTGTCTCCTTCTATCCTTTCACCGGGTCGATGCGAAAGATGTGCTCGAAAATATGTTTCATCTCGTGTTTCTATTTCTCACCCCTCGCTCTGTTTCTTTCCATCAACCACACTCTTCCGCCCTTATCACCGGTTCCATTGAAACTGTTGTATTTGTTGGGCTGCAATCATAAACTTGTAGGGTCGACAGATACACCAACAATCTTTCCCCACTGAAGATGTCCAGGCTTCCAGCTCTGTTACCTTTTAGTTTAAAGTGTTTCGTTTACACTAACTTCCAGATCCCATGACGGCGATATCATTTACTTGTTCTCCTTAACTTGCTCGTTTCGATGCACGTCTATCCGAGGAATCAACGATATTCCGTGAACGCGGACCGAAATGTTTCATCAATATTGATAGCAAGAGTTTCCCCTTGCTATGACGACCCGCGCTGACCCGAATCTGCATTCCCAATAATTTGCATCTAGCCGGGCTAAGACGAGGGTCTAGTTTGCTTGATCGCGGCTCGAATTTGCCGATGGCAATTGATTTTCAAGTTTCAGGCGCATAGCGATGCGCTTCTCGTTGATTGGGGATAGAGAGGGATTAAGGAAAAATTCTATAATCGATCGCGTTACTTATTTCGCGGAAGTTTTGGCTGATGTTAAAGGGCGCGGGGCAGCTGACCGAGTGCGCGGTTCAAAGTGTTGCTACGCCGGAGTTCTGCCTCTAGATTCGAGCTCCTATTGGAGGTTTCGTGACGTGGACGAAGATTAAATAGCACGTATTGAACGTGATCTTTTTATTCGGTACCAGGGATCCTCGTTACAATAGACTTCGGGCTTAAATCGATCTGCTTCTTGTCGCGCAACCCTCGTCGAACAGGAAAGCTTCCGGCTGGGAGCGCCGCGAAACTCAGCTTCGAAAAGTTATTTGACTGGAAACCAATCCCTTGTCGGGCTTTGATCGAATACGCGCAGCGGCGGCGCGGACTGAATTAAAGTTCGGTCTTGAGCGTGATATCAAACCGTTGACGGATAAAATGATAAGCACCGGGGGTAAGAAACGCCAGCGACAACTTTGACGGAAATTCTTTGATTTACCTCCCCTCCGATAGGGTTCCGACAAACTTTTCCGAAATCTTCAACGACCGTTGAAGGCATAGCTCGGTGGAGCGAAATTTCCCTCGACTTCCTCGTCAAATATTGAGGCGTAATACGAATTGCAGCCTTTTACGCGTCAGCGCTGATAAACTCCTGCATAAACGAAACACCCAGGCACGGGTTAACCGTTTAATTAATACTTAATTATAAGACACATTCCAGCGGAAGCGGAGACGCTGGTTGAGGTGTACGTTTTACAGTTCCCCTCGTCCCTAGCAGGAAACTCCTTGCCACTAACCTCATTCTCGTAGCCGAGGAGGATCCTCAGCCATTACGAATATGCTGAGAGTTGAGCGGGGAACGGCAAAGCAGGCTCTACCGCCGGCCAAGGATTCGTATTTACCGAGAACTTCTCGCCGTTTCCGCGGTTTAATTAACGATACGTCGAACCGAGACCACTTACTCGCGAATAGTTTATGAAACGTGGAATAATTCTGACGCTATTCGACAGCATCACGCCGAAAATACCGCGGAGCCCGGAACGTTTTACGGAGATGCCGGGACAAGTTCTGGCTCGAGGCTTCCATTCCGTGAAAAAAAAAACGTTTCCTTCGCGCTAAGATATTTCCTCTGAAATCCATGGAGGTCTAAGCTTTTTCCCGTTGTCTTAGAAAATCCGTCTATTTCTATAGAAACGCGCGCATCTGCTTGTCTCGCGAACAAACAGGAGTATACATTTGGGAAAAGAGGCAATTGAGAACGTGCTGTGGAAGATGAAACTTGGGAATAGTAATGTTTCATGGTTGCGTTTATTTCGCCACCTCCTCTCTTCACTCGTTTGCGAATATATATTTAACTCACCTACTATTTGTATTGTGCCCCTTTGCATTAATATTTATCGCATTGTTTAGTATTAATGACAGCCAGCAGCAACTGCTAAATTATTAAAACTGAATGGTATTTCATCGATGTTTCAGCATTGTTGAAAATTTCTATTTTGATGAAATCACACTGTGGATATGTAATATTCCTCGTATTAACTGAACTTTGGTGGGTTATACGTGTATTGGAGGTATCAGGCAATGTTTCATCATTTACCTCGATGCTCTTCGCTATATTCTTTGAAATTTCGAATTAAAGTGACAGTGAGAAATGAATATTCCGAGCATTATTCAAGTTTGCCTCGCTTTTATAATGAAAATATTACGTCAGAACGTATGAAATATTTCTTCACATAGCTATCACAAATGGTATTTCTTCATTAACAGGTAACTTTGCCCCGTAAACTGCGTAATATTAATATTATATGCCAAATACCGACACACACACCCACTCATACATATCCTTGAGCAAATAACAGTCAAAATTACTTCCTTTATTAGAAAGGAAATTAAGGGAGCGAAGTAGATTGTAATAGTATAGCATGCAGAAAATATTATCGAAAATCTGCTTTGTATGCTTTTCCACGCTTGCCAGCTTTTCTTTCAAAGAGTTTGATTAACGCGCAGGTAATGGGTTCTTATAAAAAAATGTAACTTCAGGAAGGAAAAGAGCGAGTGCTCTTCAATTTCAGCGTTAACCATCTCTGGCATTTACATTTCCCAATTATTCCCTTATTTAAAACTTAAAGGCCGCGTATTTTCCAAAGATTCATGTTTCGCTTCCTGAATGAGCCGTTCCTCGGCTCGCTGTGCCCCTCGTGCCAGTCGCTTTGTTCAGTATTACGTGTTTTATCTTAGTAATACTCCAGCTTCGCTCCTTTTAACCCATCAGTTAGTAGAACCGAGGAAATGCAAAATGCAGGCGGTTTATTCGCGGAATAATGAAATTCCAGAGTTTACCGTGGTACAGATTACCTTTAAAGAACTCTCCTTCAAAGTTCCGTGCCGAAAGGTGTTTGTCAGATCAAGAACAAGAGTTTCATTCCTGCGAGGTAAAGATTGTATTCACCCCTGTGCACGATGTTTCCCGTTTTTAAAAACTATTTCTCCGAATGATCGATTATTACGTTGGGCTTTCGATGGAGCAGTAAAATGAAGCGCGCTTCTATACGCCAAACAGTTAATGAAACTGGGGCGAAAACACAGAGGAAAAAATGCTCCGCACGGTTTTCCCGTTCTGTTCGAGCGTCTGGGACGTTTGAACGACGAGTCGACGTGGCGTTTAATAAAAGTGACATCGCGGGGGTTGGAAATGGAAGTGCGCGAAGCTCGACGCCCCGGTCGCTTTTTATTTGGAGAGGCTGAAGTGTTGACGGGGCTCGACGCGAGGGCTGAATTCCTGGCAATTTCAAAGCTGAGTCATTGGTTGCTTTTAATTTTTTTCCTCCCGTATGGTGGCTGCGCGGGGCTCGGGCTAAGGTTTCCTAATTTCGACGAAAACGAGCTCGAAGGGGGCGCAACCGGGAAGTTGCTACCGAGTCATCATGGAAGCCGGAGTCGGAGCCGTTGATCTTGATCAAGTAGCCGAGGCTCGAACGCTGAAGCATTAACAATCAGCGACATGCTTCTCCGTGACCCAGTTTTCTTCGATAAATAACAAGCAGCCACGCGTCAAGTAATTTTCGAGCCGTTCCCCTCGAACGATTAATGATTTCGGATGCTGATATTGATGAACCGACGGCCGTGCTTTCGCGCGAGCCACGTACAATCGCGTAGACGATCGGCAGCTGCTTTCACGAGGCCCGCGATGATTAATATTGCGCCTGTTCCCTCCCACAGCGATCCTTTGGGCCACCCTTGAGCCGCGAGACCGTTGGAAAATATTTTTAAACCGGTGGGAGAGCCGGAGGGTGGGTAAAATCGGATGGTCGATTTGCCCGCCGAGGATTATCCGACGGTTTACTCTCCTACGTTCGCAGAAAATCCCTACGAAAGCGGATTTTCTGACACACTAATTGCCGCCTCTCTATGTTATTACGCATTTAATGGAATATCGGAGCGGGAACCGCTGCGAACGAGTTCCTTCTGTCACATTACGTAGGAAGCTACCTGAATCACGGTAAGAAGTTACTGGCATAGCGAGGCTACGAAATACACACCCACTAGAAACATTAAAATTTAACATCCCCCCGCAATCTGGCATCATTCATTAGGTTCGCGTTGCAACCTAAAACTTTTCATCCGCGGATTGAAAATTAGCTGCCTCTCGGCCCGCGGAGTTTCTGACACGCGTGCTAATTAACATATCGCTATTTCGACAATTTTCCCCGGCAGTTCCAGCGGGGGCAACTCGCGGCGTTATCGATTTTTCAGACGAACAGGCGAACGCTCGCCGCGTGGAAGCGACAGAAAAAAGGGGCGCGTACGCGCATATTCATGCATACGCAGCACAGAGCGGAGAGGAACATCCACGGGAAGATTGACGGGAACATAGAGGCGGAGATAGCGGGATACGCGAGAAGGATAAAACAGCGAAACAGTCGATAATTAATCGCGCTACTCGGCCGGCATTTCGTTTGTAATTTACGACGATTCACCGGCTCAGGATGCCTGGCAACCAGCGCGCGAACCTTTCAATCTACTCGTTTAACGTCGAAAGGAACCAGCCGGATACTATCGATTGCGGGAACCCGTTGGGTCGCGAGCAACGTTCGCTGGGATTACGCGCGATTAGCATACGAATTTACTTTCGCAGCCAAGGATTTTTCTCTTCCAGCAGGGTGGACAAACCACGCGCACCTTAATCGCGCAAGATTAATTTCTATTTCCCGCGCGTCAAGCGGTTTCTTCCTCGCTCGATGAAATTCTCCGCAGCTTTCCGCAATCGCGAACTTTCCGACGGTTAGGGTAAACGCACCAGTAAATGAACACTTAAGGCTAGTTAATGGACACTTTTATAAAATTAAGTTTGCAGCGCGATTGATTCCACGTGTTGCGAAAATTGTTTGGATATGAAGCGAGAAACTAGAAGAAGTCTATAATTAATTAGTTGCTTATTGTAGTAACTTATTTTACTCGTTTTAGTAAAAAATGTCCATTTACTGGTAGTATCTATTTACTGATATATTTACCCTACCTATTAAGGAAAAGAATGCAGACACAACAGGAGCGATAGTAATAATAATGATAATTGAAATAATCGTAGCATCGTCGTCAGCCAGCGAGGTCAGGCCACAGCCGGAGTCTGCAGAACGACGAGAAAGCATCAACGTTTGATTCCGTGTTTGAGTTTCCCCCGGAAAGTTTCAGTTGCGCTGCATACGCGAGTTCAAGTCATTATTTGTAATCTGTAGTTTGCGCTTGGCCTCATCCCTGTGCTTAGTACTTAACTATATATCCACATATTATTCCATTAGTTCCAAGTACCATTATGGAGTGTACGTAGATATTTGTATATAAGCAAATGCAAGGGAGCAAGTGTTCCCGTCGCAATCAATCAAGAGGCACTCATTGAAAACAAAGCAAGAATTGCAGTATTCAATTCTATTGCCACGCAGGAGCAACCCCGTTAATGACTCAACGCCTGCTAATCACCATAACAATTGCACAAATGTCGGCACTAAAATTGGGCACAAACGGGAAATTCAGGAAGAAGAGAAAGAACGCACGAGGAAGACGATCGGTGCGTGGGGAATCCTGTTACTCGCGTTGAAACAGGAGACGGTGCGTTGTAAATTCTTCATCCTTGCAACCCGCTGGCGCGCCAGCCGAGAGATAGAGGCAGAATGCAACAAGAAAAAATCGTAAATCGGACGTACCCAGGCACCTTTTCACATGTAAATGCCGGGCTGAACAAAAGTGCGGCTGAATGTAATAGTGACGCCGGCGACTGGATTTTATTTTACTGCTCAACGCTCGTCTTCTATGGCCTGGCGAGTTTTCCCACCCCAGCCATCGGCCTGTCATCCCTTTCGACCGTGCCTCCGGCGTCACTTTTTTGTTTCCATTTAAGTACCATTCACATTTAAAACATGTAAAACAGTCGCATTCATGGTTGACCGTTTGGTTACGGTTCAAAGCGCGGATTTTAGCGAACCCAATTGCTTCGCTGACACAATGATTTAGCTGGTGAAATACCCCCTCTCTGCAGTTAAAAATTCTCTTGATCGAGTATGCTGCTTAGCGCAATAATTACTAGCAATTAAAAGAAACATTGTAGCGTCGCGATGTAATAGGGTAAACGCCAATGCAAATGGAATAAATGAAATATTAACGAAGCTTCAACGACCAGCCCTTTTCAATGTGACAATCTCATTATGCTGATTCTTTTTTGTTAAATTCTCGTTGAACAGAGAGCCCCCTTAAACGCGTTTAACGAGCTATAAACCGTGAACGATAAAATATTAATTCATTTCGCGTGCAGCTCCATTCAACTGGTTTCGGGTGTACGTAGACGCGTGACGCGCAATTACACGAGCGAGCGGCGAAACAGGCTCGCGAAATAATCATTCGCGCGTTGATTTTCGTCGGGGACAATGCGGCAATACGTCGGCCGCCCCCGCAACCTTTCCTTCCTCCAATCCTGTTGAAAGCCGTTCTGCCGGCTGCGTCGAAATCCTGCCTCGTATCGTGAAAATAATGACTTTTCCCGTGGCCGGCCAGCCTCGATCTCCAGGCCCTCGCCACGCAAGAACAATCACGGATTTTCCGCGATCGCCGATTCGCCGACGCGCGCCAGCTTCCGTTCCTAATTTTCCACCGGACGTCCAACTAATTACGGAAGTTGGCGCGAGTCGCGTTCAATTCGAACGGCTTCTCGATCCCGGACACCGTATAACGGAAGGGACGAATAAAAACCGACGGTCCCCTCGATTCTGATGCGTCGACGAATTATCGTTTGCACGTCTGAGCGCTCGAAATTTCAGCCGCTGCTCCTCGCGTCCCTTCGGCAATCGTGCTCTCGATCTTTCACGTCGCGGAGTTTAATTAACAAAAATCCAGCGGAAGAAGAGGAAATGTTTCTATCTAACGCTTTGTCACCGATTAGCATCGAGCAACTGACCGTTGAATGTTTCGAGGGGATTTTTAACACGGGGCGTTCTTCTGCAGGCCGCCATCCTTTGTCGCAAAGAGGGGCGCGTGTAAGGGATATCGGTTTAAAGGGACAGTAATACCGTCAAGTGAATTGCTTAATTCGCGTCAAAGGAATTCAATTTCCCTCGAATTTGCAGGCAACAGTCTGTTCCTGGCGATCTTTTATCTTGGCAGCGCGGCGGCCGCGCAAGTGCGAGCTGCGCGGTATTTGAATGGCGCCTAATGCGATTTAGAAAAGCCGATAAAAGCGTTCCGCGAAAAATTTTCAATCTCTGCGACAATGGCCGCGTATATCGGCTCGCTCCAGGTACGAATACATTTGTTCAAGCTGCCGCCATTCAATTTGACGCGGGCGTTTTGAACACTCGTTGTCACGAGCTTCGTTCGAACGATCAGATTGATAAAATTGTCGCATAATTAACGAGCGACATAATCGCGTCGTTTAATCCCGAAACATATTCACGTTTCAGAGGTTATCGATCCATCGCGTTGAAAAGACACTCGATAGGAGCTGACAGCATTTCAATTTTTCGAGTTGAAACACTAACTGTAATTGTTGAATGAAGAGGTATCGAGTGCTATAAAATCTCTCGAGACAATCACTCCTTTAACTGTTCCGAGCTGTTTCGAGTGGCCCCAGCGATTTTTACCGACACATACGCGACAATCTTTCTGTATTTCCTATACGATAAATATTCTCACAATTCAGTGCTCATAGATACCTTTGACGTTCCCTAAACACGCAGACAAGCGGATTCTGTGCGTTAGAACACCATCGATCGCACCGAATCGACACCCTTCCCTCGTGCCAATTTGCTTGGAACTTTCATGCAAATTCCTGGAAAACTCTAGCCACGTTGGAACAGTAGATCACGGTGTAGGTACTGTATGGGCAATCGAAGAGCGTTTGACGTAGTTCCGTCACGTGTGTGCGAGTGATTGGCAGAGAGCGATGTCAGTGTCGAATCACCGATGGAATACAAATCGATGCTCATCAACGGCTCATCGCGTACTTAATCTCGTGAACGCGATTGCCGTTGCCAGCGATTATGGAAGTCTGCTTGACCTCTGGTTACATGTGCCAAGTCCCTTGGCATCTCACTCGCCTCACGCCGATTCCAATAAATATTACAGAATTGACGCGTCTCCACTGTCTCCGTAGCGTCTGACCACGCGTAGACCTCGATCACTATCTCCCACGAAATTTTGACAAAAAATTAATTCCCTTTAACGTTAATATTCTTATTAGGAGCTAAATGGCTAGCGACAACATCAGCCAAAGCATCGTGAAGCGACGTCCTGAATGGCAGTTTAATCGAAAGTTCCCGACAAATCCATATTTTCCGAAACGTTGCAAAGTTGGGGACAATGACGTCAGAACTTTCTAAGTTCGTTACGCGAGAAGGCTAAACAATATAGCGATTGATGAGCATCACGAAGTTCCCTAACGAGCAACTTGTTGATGGTATTCAGCCGCCTGAAACTCAATATGGACGGAAGGAGGCTTGGTTTTAAATAATCGTGGGACTATGGAAACATCGGATCGTTAGGCAAAAGGTTTACGATTCGTGGAAAAATGTCGTATTCCTCGAACTGTCCGATAACCGAACAGCAGATTTGCGGGAAGCAGCCAGTGGCAAGTAGCTCGAGCAAGCATGACAGCTCTCGAGGAAGTTCCAAAGACATTCAAGCTTCGGCGGAAAGTGATTCTCGACCGGTGAAAACTCGCTTAAAGCACGATGATTTTCGATTCCCTCCGGGGACGTTGTAGCACACCCTATCCGAAACTTTACTTCGGCCGAAGCAGAGTCTCTTAATCGAGCGTGAAACACCTTGCCCACCTATATTTACATGCTGAACGTCCATTAAGAGAACGGAGGCGCGAAGAAGGGAAAAAGTTGTTGAGTTGGTGACGTCGTCGTGGACGTCCAAGTGTTGGACACGGCGGGGAGCAGGGGCAGACCGAATTCCTTCAGGCTTTTTAGGTCTCAATTAGCAGCGTAAGTGCATTCGAGCTGCAGACTGGAAGTTTTGCTGCGGACAACTATGCAGCCGTAGGGATTCTAATCTGACTGGATGTACGCTCAAACTGGTGTTCGTTCGCTCGAAGCAGGATTAATTACGAGGAAGTGTTCTATTAAAAATCAGCGATAGTGACGGCTGCTGTTGAACGATCGGAGAGGATCAACGTTTCTATCAACTGGCCATTTTTCCGATTGATTTCACGCAATTGGTTTAGTTCAAAGTTTAGCAAACAGATTCGACGCGAATGAAAAATTATATTAATAGCGGCCGATCTATGTTCGTGAATAAGTGGTGCTCATGAATAATCCTGAAGCAATTTCGCATCGAAGCTATTGGAAGAGCGCTCGCCAGCTATAATCAGGGAAGCACTTTTGGGAAAATTGTTTTAATAGAGGATAATAGCGTAGGAATTTAGTGCCGCGAGCATGTTTACTCTGCTTGAAGCTGGTGAAACCGTCGATCAACTGAATACTACTCAGTCGGAACAATAGAGAACTCAATGCCATTCAGTAAAATCATTCGCGAAATTGTTTGCGGTTCGACTATGTTATTTATTCTAACTGGCGTGAAATGTTTATCAGATTAGCTATAACGCTGTTATGCCTGCCTTCAAAGGCTAGCACGAAGTTCCTGGATGGATAAAGTAATCGCTTTCGTACACGCACACTGGCTCGGATACGTGGTGTACGTTGCATCGATATTCTAAAATGTTATGAAGAAAGGAAAGTTGCATGGTTATATTTCAATCCCCCGTGTCTATCGCGCGGCAAGACACCCTGACATGGAATGCCGATCAGCGACAGATTTGAAATTATGATTTTCCAATTACGCCGCGATCCAACTTGAACCGCGACGAGGCAACTTGAAGCCAGACAATGACGCAAGAATATTTATTTACAGGATTTACATGTTATTTAACTCGCTGCTCGTCCGCTCGGCTTCCTGAATACAGCTTCAGCGAGCGAGCTTCGAGAAGCATTGATCGAGGAGTTTTATGGAAAAAGAAACAGAAGGAGGGATCGTAACGCGGGGCGTTCTGGGTATAATGAATTTCTTAATAAATCTTCATCGATGTCAGAAGACTTTAACGACGCCAGTTGCTAGGAATATAATCCAGTGTCGTGAAACTTTACGGCGGGGCCATTAGTTTCTCTTCTTACACGTCGATACGTAAGAGCAACAAATTAATACTTGTTTCCTGATTTGTTAGAGAATTAAAGGACCACGTTGCATCCTTTGGGGCAGTTCTGTTTTTGCAACCCACGGGTTGGTAATACTTTACATAGTTGTTAAAATTGTGTCCAAGTATCCAAGATGCCTGTGGCAAGTTTGCCCGTAGACGGAATTCCGGTTACACTGTAAAAGGGATGGCGCGGTTATTCTCATGGATATTTCTCTTCAACTTCTTGCCCCGGCTGCGACGATACTCGTGGAGATTCCCAGATAACAGAGATCGATTTGTACCAGTGACACACCGAAGGAAGCTTACTTTCACCCTCGCGTCGCTGAACTGCGTGCCGAGTCGCGCGGAAATTCCTTACAGAAGTTGATAGCGATTATTAGAAGCAATTTGCAATTGTACACGATCGATACCTTGCCTACTTTCTCTTATTGGAATCGCGTTCTCGACTTTTTGCGCACTAATTACGTCGTTAGCAGCCTTCTTCTTCGTCGGTGTATCTCGAATGTCGCTCGTTTGTCGTCACGCGATGCCCCGCGTGATTAGCGCTTCCATCCGTGAGCCTGGTTGAAGTTGTGCGAGTGCGAGAGATCGATGGTCTTCGAAATGTAGATCAGTAACACGTTAGACTCTCGAAGAATGACCTCGGAGAATTATTAATAAAACCAGAACTCCTTTAAACAATTCCCTGAATAATACATCAACAGAAACATTTATGTTCTCCAAAATGATCTCGGATATAAAGTTGGAAAAGAGAATAGAAATGTACACCAACATTGATCAGGGAAGCTTCACACGCACGCTGCAATTACCCGCGCTTCCTGCTGCGTTTAAACACAGTTAGAAGTAGAATTATCTTGCAGCTAGTCAGACAATAAGGCGTCTCGGTAATCGCCGACTAATACTACTAGCGAGTGCATTAAACGCGGAGCACAGCATTCTACTAGCATTAATCGACGTAATCTTCCGCATCTTGTAATTAAAACGCGGAGTAAAACACCGTGACCGTGTTCTGGAATTACTGTAACCAGAACGACGTTAATTATTCGCCGAGAATGGACGACGCAAGTTGTTGCGAAAGGATACCGCAAACGAATCGGAGCGAGCGCGTCTGGCTACAGGGGTATAGAAAATTTACCCTCTTCTTGTTTATCGATTTAATATTCCTCGCACTCCCCCAACGACCCGCGCGAACATGGCGGTTTTCAGCATAGAGATTGCAGAAAACCGATGTCTAGGGAGAACGTGATACGTGTGCCACATGGTCGAGAGCTCGAATAAACTTGCAAAGGCGCGTCGTCGATTTCGTCTCAGGAATCATTGAAAACGTCTCGACCATCGATCTAACGAGAACTGAATTCGACTCTTAATTGAACCGCGGTCGCGTTACGTATGCCTTTCGTTCTCCGCCGTTTCGTTTCCGCGCGTTTAATCGCAACCCGACACCGCGCAAGCAGGCCGGAATAATAAATTTCGCCGAAATATGCGTCACACGTCCACGTCGTCGCGCGAGCCGCATGCAGGCGAAGGGTTCTCCAACGGCGACGTCGCAGCAAACCTACGGACGCTCTACTGCTGTGCAGCTTCCCAACTCTCGTACTACTTGTGGCTCCGCGCAACCTGTTTGTACGTGTGTACAACTGTTTCGCGGTTTATCGCGATGATATCGGCTGGAATGTTCGCGCCAGGCATCTAGGAATCAGTTGGCAGAAGTTGCTGGGATTCAGCGTGGGTTCGAGAAAAGCGGAAATTAATTAATGGAATGTATGAGCGTTTGTACGAGTGAAGCTTGAGTACGTGCCGCAGTCAGCGACGCGGATAAACATTGACTATTTCGGCGATGTATCGCGACTATTCGGGCAGCTAGAGTTTCTACTAAACTGATTGGAAGTTGAGTTGAAAAATCAGCACAGGATATTTAAGCGCAGGGATTACGCAGAGGCTTAAACATCGGGGTATTAAATACTAAACCGGAAGAAACCGCGCGAACAGCACGGACCTTCTAGCTTTTACTACCCCTTATTACACAGATCCCAAGGGGAGGAAGCGGGCTGCGAAGTTGCGCGCGGCATCCCGCATTGCGATTCCGTGTACAGGCTTCGTTTCATTTTGTTATGCACAATACCGATAATTCTAATTTCCGTAGCACGCGACCGGGAGCAGCCGTTTGTAAACGCGGCCTGGCATCCCGCTGGAAAACGGCACTAATTACGGAAGCTCCGGGCAACCTCGGGAAGCCCTGCTTTTCCGACAAGGGAGCCGCCAGAAGAGAGAAGCGAACGGACAGGGAGAGAAGGAGAGGAGATGCACAGGGGGGGAGAAAGGGTATCCTGTCGAAAAAGGAGCGCGAGATCGTGAATCGTAGGAGTGACCGATCCCCGGAAATGATCGATATCCGTACAGCTTGTTAAACGACAGTTTAAGCACAATCAGCGAAGCATTATGGGCATTACCGCGGAAACTGGCGGTACCGCGTCCCCAGAAATTAGAGCTCGATTGCCGCACGCACTATTGATCACCGGAGTCACAGGCCTGTCGATTAAGGGACCGGTATATCGGTGGACAGTTAATGGCTTGAGATTACCGGCCTGCGATTGCGAGAACGCCCCCTGTTCCGTCTCACAATCAGACTGATCCGATTCCGATGAATTACAACACATTCCGATCGTAACTCTCCGCGGTGTCTGACCAAAAACGGGGCTACTCTACTTCTGCTGTGTTGCAGCTGCAGCCAGAAATAGATTCCCCGGCGAAATCGATAACATTTGGGGAATGGAACGAAACGTCGTTGTCGGGATACATTAAGCTTCTGCGAATCAAGTAGTTGGGTAAGTCAGGGTGAGATGGTTATATGGAAGAGATGGGCAGTGACTGTATTTTTTAGAAGGAAACGCCTGATTGTGGGTTGCCTCAATGTGGGTACAAAGTGTCATAGAAAGTGTTGGAATAGAACGTTTTTAAAGGTTTGTAAATTCACTGAAATTTAAGCTAGTGCTTCAAAATGTTTGATCGATATTTTGGTCGTCTTGATTGTGTTATTTATGCTGAATATTTTTAATTCTCAAGATGTGTTTGAGATAGTGCATTATTTACAGTGTTTTTAACCTTAAAGTATTCGGGGTTGCGTTTGTTAGTCTAAGCGAAAGGGGAATGGCTATCTTACTAGGGCTTTAAGGGAAAGATGGTGAATTGTTGTCCAGGAGAGCTGGCCATAGCTGTATTTTTTATGTAATTTGAGATATTTTGGTGAAATTCGCAGAAAATTATTTTGACACCAAAAAAACAAGATTGGCTAAGATGTAAGTCATGTGGTTATGGAGCCCATGAAAATTGCACAGAGTCTGACACTGTGTGTCATACATACGGAATAGAAGACTCGCAGCAAGAGCACAAAGAAGTTTTGAGCGGGCAAAAGCCAGTTAAGGATCACAACTTGTTAGCCTGAAAGGTAAATATGCCCATCTTTCCCGGACATTAAGGGAAAGATGGGCAACGACACTATTTTTTCATTTGTAAAATTTGTATATTAAATAATAATTTTCCATTTATTGATATTAACGGACATGTAGACAAAGGATTGAAGTTTTGTTCCACATCAATTTCATTGCTTTATTTCAAATATATTGGCTGTAGGAAGCTCCAAAGTATGCCCATCTCACCCTGACTTACCCTACATCCAATAACTCGACTAAGATTCATTCCCCGACGAATCCAGCTGAACAGAACTTTTCGAAAATTGAGCCATCGAAGCAGTCCCGATGCTTCCACTTAACCCCGGCCCAGGGACTGGCGCGAAACACTAAACCCCCCGGCATATTTCGCACGGGAGAAGAACTGGCTCGTCGTTGCGCCGCTCTATACATCATTCGGCCGTAATAGAAAAGTTCTCGACGCGGACGGACTTTCCACCGTTCGTCGACGGCAGCTCAGCAGGTTATTCGTCTTCCCTTCGAGATCATCGTTCCCCCAGCCACTTTCCCGCGTGTCTCCGCTTCCTCTCCCATTTTTTCTCTCACGCCCGCCCCAACGGCTCCCCCTCGCCCCTCCCCGGCAACTGCAGTCGCTTAAGTGCCAGTCATTCTTAAGACGACGACCCCTAAAAGTAAAACGAGGCGAGCGTTCCACGAGTTCAAGCCCCGATGCAGTCTTCATACCCAGTCGCTTCCGCGTATCCGCTTAACTAACTGAATGGAGGCCGAGAGGTCGGAGATCTGCGCGCAACTCGCGTTCAAACCGGTGCTATTCATTTCTTTGCAAGCGTGATCGTTGTACCGAGAGGTAAAGTAACAACAACGATCCTGCCTTTGACATCCCGGCGAGCACATACGTTATTCATTAAACCCGGCGTGATGAATTTCCTTCCACCCCGCCTCGGCAATTCCGCAGAAAACGACGATCTTCGCAGCTCCACCGCCAATTTATCACTTGGTCTGTCAAAGATACTCATTAGAGGCTCGAGCGTTTTCAAAACCTATGGAAACCCGGTAACGAGTAGCCAGTTTGCTGTATAAATGTTACATCAAACGATAACGACCGAGTACAGGGACTTCCGTGCGTTTGTCGTCGCTCTGCAAAGTATTATATAATTTCCACAGCAATTTACCGGCGGTTATAGGGTATCCGACGCTGTGAAGTTCTGATCGATCACACGATTCCTACTGGTCGATGTCTTCGTTCCATTTAAAACTGTGCCAGAGAGCACCAGAAAAATAAATAGCCCCGCAATTTTGCACCCCCGTCTTGCAGATTTCAAAGAGAACAAGATAGAAACGGGTTCCCCCAAGCCTCGGCTACCCTTCAGCCAAACCGTCAACGTGATAACCTCGGGGTGGACGAACGAGTGGTAGTTAAGGGTAACATATCCCCGGTAATCGTAGCCGATGAAAAGAGATATTAGCCGTGGCACGTAACGCGAGGACGACACGCCGCTCGGATGGCACGGTGACGTAAGGTGTAACCGTATAACCGTAACTGTAACCACCAGTTATCTCGAGGCAGTGAGCGTAATTGGAAACGGGACACCGTAGAGCGGATAAGGGGTGGCCCGGCTGGAACGAAACTGTCGCGCGATTTGTAGCGGGGTCACGCGTACGATTCCATCCCCCTGGCCGTCGGTTAGCCGGTGGAATTAATCATCGGGATGGATTAAACCGCGCCTACCGCTCTTGATGAAATTTTGCCATTCGCCTAGTTACGGGTTTCGGTGGCGTCGCGTCGCGTTCGATTGATATTAGAACGATCAGCGCGGTCAGCGTGAAGTTGACGGGACGCTTGCGGATTCGTTCGGGGATTGGCCCGATAATAAACAGAATTTCGCGCGATCTAGAACCATGCCAAGAAGGGAAACCACCCGGAAAAACTCATTAACTTCTACGTAGCCAGCAAGAGAAACTCCGCTGAAGAATAATGTCTCTAGAGAAAAGGGGGGTTTGTTTACTGCGCCGAGTATTTACTTAACCATAGGCTATCGTCAGCAGGAAACCGTGACAGTACCCTCGAACCCCTCTATTTCAACTGTTTCATGGTTCGGAATTGCCTGGCAGAGAGGGGAATGCTGTTCCTTTTCTCGCTATCGGCTGTTTAGCGTCATAGCGGCGTGTATGTACGTCCACACGGCGAGATAACGTCGTGCAAATGTTTGCGCAGAATTTTCTCATCGTAATTTCCGCGCTCCAATATTTTGTCTCCATCGCAGTCGCCCTCGTGGAAGCAACCCCGCTGGGAGAGCATATACTTGACTCCATGTGTTTCTCTCGAAGCGGTTTTCCAGGTCGCCCGTTACGAGGCTGGATACACGGTGAAAGAACATCGCACGCTAACCCGGCGGTGTCGTTGCAATGCTCCGGTGCGCTAAATTCTGTTAACATCGGCAGGGGTTAAGCTAGAAGCATCCCCCCGATGCACGGGGTTACACCTAACACAAGAGAATGTCTTCTCCGTGAGTTTGAGCGTAACAGGGGCCCTTACTCAATCGCTGTGAGCTTGATTAAAGATAATATCTGCTCGCGAAATAGAGTGTCCCTCGGATATGATGGAGCAAAAATTCTAGAGATTCTCCTCGCTCTTCGTTAAAACACACCGCACATTCAAATCTAATTCGGGCGCCCTCGAATCGCTTTAAGTTTCTAAAGGTGCGTTTAACCGGCGACCCGCATCCCTCGGTGAAAAGCATCGCGAAATCATTCGTGAAAGAACATCGTGGAAAAAAGTCGTAAAGTAGCACCCTCGGTATGAACGAGTGGCTCGCCGCTCCTCCGCGGCTGCTTGGCCCATGCCAAGTGGCCTTTGCTTTTTACGCAGCGTCCCGCTTTTTGCGAGCCGTCCCGTTTCAAAGCGTAATTCCAAGGAAAATGGAATCATGCTAATAACTGGACTAATGCGGCCGCTCAAAGCGATGGGAGCGCCCGGCGGAGCCACCCCGTCGCGCATACCGCTGCTATATGGAGCTCGAGGCGTCTCTGACAGGGTGGAAAGCCTTCGTTACCCAACTCTCTGTCGTTGCATATTTGTGTTAGGCGAAACTTGCTGCATGTTAATTAGTAGATATGGTTAGCTGTTATGGCTAAGTGAAGTTTGTGAGCTACCTCCTTCATCTTCTTCCCTGTTCCCGAGCTATTCGGGGGACATTATTGCTGGGAACACAGGGCTCAACTGTTTGCGCCGGTGAAAAGCAGTTGATGCGCGAGGCAATGCGATAGACGAATTATTTTGAGTGAATTGCTGTGACGCTACTATAATTGCTACTATTAAACTTCAGTATTTCAGGAAGTAGTAGCAAGCACCTATGCACCACCACGCACACCTTTTTACCATTCAATGGCCCTGATCAAGGCAGAAACCCTCGGAAATGTGGCGATCGAACTTCGCGGGGCGATTTTCGGTTCGAGAGAAATTTGCAGTTAAATGGGAATTTCTCATCTCCAAGTTCGATGCAACGTTCAAGGGCTTTTTCGAAGTTTGAGGAGACTCTTTTCCCTGCTGCTTCCGGAAGTTTCCTCGATACCGTTTGGTTATTCGCCGTGGTTGGCGTCGGACGATAAAAATGCTGAAACGTGTAAAAAGTTTTATTACGGAGGCCCTCTTTGAGGAATATTAAATTGCAACTCCATGCAGCTTTCTCTGAAACGTTGCGGTCATCGTGGAAATATGGGAGGCGTGGTTGAGATCGTGGCATAAGCAGTAACAGAGTAATGTTTCCAGGTTACTTCGCACTCGGAGGATTCGAGGCATGCTCTTTATTTATCGAACGCTATTATAGGACGAGTCAGCATGTTTTCATTAGTGGCGCGGTCTTTGTACACACCTTGGCTATTCAATTAACCCGGCACACGTTTGCCCGCGGATTAATTATTGATCGTGAAACGTGAACCCGTTAATTCCTGGAAATCTCGTGGAAATTAATTCAGCAATGTATTAATCAGCTTGGCTAACGCGAGTCGCGTTCAGCCCGCGTGCGGTGTATTTTTCACGACCTATACCCTCGCGACCATTTATTTCGTCCACGGTCCATTATCGACGAACGCAACGAGTCGAAATCAGCTAGTCGACTCGAGCGTCGACCACGCGGTCAGATACCCGCGTAATTAAGGGTAAACCCTGCGTGTGCCTTCGTAATAGTGACGCAGAGATTCGCAGATATCGCTTAATGGTACTTTCCTGGATCACGGTAATCGGGCGAAGTTTACTTTTAATTTACGGCCTCCTTTTAACATTGCTACTCGCGGGGCAACCGGTCGCGTAATACCGGTTCGTGACCAGATTGCTATGAAATTGCGAGGAGGCAATCCCCGAGTAGTTTTCCCGTCAGAATTGTTCTCCCAAGTTGCTCGCGACTCAATTCTCCGTGTTAAGCGTGAGGAAGGATCGCCTTGACCTACCGGGGGCAGGTAAATGAAGAACAGAGGAGGTGTATTTGTGGGAATTTTCAACTAACGCTGATCAAAGCAGGAGGTCGGAGGTCGGGGAAGAGGATGCAACTCGAGGCGAGACTGAGATTCTTCCCGAGGCAAGTTCGACGGAAGTTGAAAACAACGGAAGCCTTGAGAGGCAGGTTGGAAAAATCGGCCAGCAACCGACTGTTCCGGAAGGGGCGGCGTAGAGTGTAACAATGCTACCGGAAACGGAGGGTCCAGAAGTGTCCCCGGTGGGTTTCGACCGCTATCTCACGATTTATTGCCCCAACCATTTGTGCCGTCTTATTTAACTTCCGCTTTCCAATAACGCGAGGGGGTGGAGCGGTGATTTACCGGCGGTGTTCTTGGTGACCCGGCTTATTAAACTCCCGGCTACGTGCGAATTCCATTCGCGATAACGCCTCAAGGATTTAGGAATATTAAACGGCGCCTGGTAAACAGTAAACAGGCTGCCGCTCTGAAATTAGTGGGAATCGTGCCGGGATTGAAACGAATGGGAAATTTAAGCGATTCCGGGTTAATTGCTCACTTTCATCTTACCCTGCGCCATCAAACTCCAACTTTCTTCAAGCTTCCCGCCTCGTAATGTTGATAGTCGTAGTCAAATCGGTTCCAATTACTCGGAGAAAACTTTTGAATCTTGCTGAACGCGTTTACGTCGAATTACAGCCTTTCACGGGCCACTTCGCGGAATTTCGGCGAGTCGATCCCATCGATTGCTCAATCGCGTTGCACCAATCCAGCCGGTGAAACAGGATTATAGGTTCAACGATAGAACTATGTCGAAGCCCGCGATCCCAGCTAGGCCTTTGTGCCCCATCCGCGAGATAGCTCGTTTGGAAAGTCATCTTTCCAGTTATGTCGTCATCGAAGGCACTTTTGTTGGCCGTAAATGGACGGCGAGCTTCGAACGACGCCGGCCATACGATCCCTTTATTCCTTTTCCACGTCGTTTTACGCACCCACTTGAAGTCCCTCGTAAGATAACAGTCTGAATACTCTGATATATCGACGGAACCTTCTACAATAAAATTACTAATAAGTCTAAGTATTACAGCTTTCTATATTTCTCGCTTCCTCTCCGTATTAATTACTACTTAGCAAATTCTATAAATCCATATTTCCCCGGAGTCTGGTCTCGTGGTTTACAGCAGTAGCTCGCAATATCAAGCTGAAAGGGGTAGCAAGCCGTTGCTTGGAACTTGGACAATTGATCACTGGGGAGGCAGATGCTCCGCGAAGACCGGGTCAGGCACACGGCATCCGCGACAAAGCGGCCAACATCGGAATGCGTTCGTATTTCTACGTGACGTGCATTCTTCGCGTTTCGCTCGAGAGGAGGCCGGTAAAAGTTGAATCGGCGCGTGCACGTCGGCTTCGAAATCATAGCGGTATCGCCGGAGCGAACCAGCGAGCGCGCCCATAGATTCCGCTCGGCGTGCGTGACGAATGGTTGGAAAAAGCTCGTCTGGAAACCGAGCGACAGGATGCAAGGTTATAGATACCGTCCCCCACTGAATTCCGCGCTTCTCTTCCGCTCGTCTGGCCCATCGTTTATTGCTTACACGCCTAACCCCGCTCCACTCTTCTTCCGCAACTCCACCTGCGAACCTCCACCTGATACGCTCGATGAGCCAGTAAACTCTTCGTTCCAAGCCGGGGGAGGCCTTCCCTCGACCCTGTCCACCTCGCTTTCACAGGCTCGCACATTTCTCCCCCATTCCGACGACGTTCTTTTCCACCGCTAGAGCCGCAGTTTCTCCACGTAACCCTCCATCGTGCACCGTTGTTACGGGATTAATTCCTCCGCGGAATTAAGGGATCACGAGGCCTCGGTGCGTGATCAGCGCGATTGATGGAATTAACGTGATTTCAGCCTGCAGGTTTCGAGGCTTCGCCGCGCGTGGGCAGTGCAATCGCGGCTGGGATGATGGGAGGGTATGGTTTCACTCGTTTCCAAGGCGTTTAAGTTTGCTTTAGTCACTGGTGGAAATAGTTATTGTCGGTTCACAGAAGATTCTCTGATACGACTTTCGATGGGAGAAGCAAACAGTGATAGGGACGTCTTTTTCCCGGTCTCGCGATATTTCATCGTCGAAAAGCGGAGGGAATTTATAGAAATATGGGGCGCATTAATTAGAACAGCAAGTATGTTATCGGTTATTCGATTTAACGTCGGAAGAAGGCGGAGCCTTGCCGATGAACATGTTATATTTCGCAGATCCCCCTTGGCCCCACTAATCACCTTAAGTACTCGCCAGGCTGTGTGTTCTCAATTATGACAGCTAACGAGGATCATTAAGGGGCCCGGGCAAATGAAAAATCTTAATTATACCCCGTTGCACGACAGTGTGTTCGCAGCGACTTTAATCGACTTAATCGCAATCAACGAGCAGCAGATTCAAAAGCGCTCCGCTTTCGCGCGATTAAAAGTCGAGTGGATTGAATCCTTGCCCGCGATCCAACAGTTCCTGCAACACCGTCCCTGCAGATAAATACGACACTGGGGGGTGGAAATTTAGGAAACGAACTTTTACGTTTCCTCCACTTAGTGGAACCGTTCCCACGCAGTTTTCTTAATTGCATTATTTATATTTCACTATTGGGATCGGGATAAGTGTACGGATCGAGTTCGTTCCTCGTTAGTAATTACATTCTCGAGCGCTTTTGCTTCAGAGAGAAACCAGCGTGTTAAAATAATCGGATGGAATTGTCGCGGGCGTATGGAAATTTTACAATGTTTCCAGTAGCTACTGCATTAACTCAGCGATAACATTAGCTTCTGAGAGAGTGGAGTTCTACCTTCGATCGATTTGCCTAATCCACGCAGATAAGCAGCCCCAAAGAAGCTTAGCTCAAGCCGATGTTCTTTGAGCTTTTAACGACGCTCAGCTAACCATATTCTACCAGCATTCGTGTACCTGCTTCTTTGATTGTGGAAAGTTGAAGTTGGAAAGATTAGCTTCCCTGGTTACATGTTGGAACATACGCTATATTTCGAAGAAAAGTTTCACCACAACTTTCTGTCTAAGGCGAATTAATGGACATTTACTTAAGAGGAAGCTAAAGGATGTCGAAAACAGCTGGTCAACCCGAAACGTCAATAGCAGAATTCTGTCTCTAATTGCGCCGTGGTTGAAACAAATTAAACCACTCGCCCTGTAACGACCGCCGCTCGCGCGAATTTTCCTCGCGGCCGCCGACACTCTGCAGGCGGTGGAATTTTAAATGGACAACGCTTTACGATGGTGCATGATTAATGCAACGCGCCATTACAGGGAGCACTATGCGCCGGCACTTTCAACCGCCCTTTGCCTCTGTAATCGCGAAAACGAGTGGAGAACGCATACAAGCGACGCCTCGCGCCTGTGTCGTCACTGCTGAATGATTATCGCCCGGCCGGTTAATTTTGGTCGAAAGTCGAAAAGGGAAAACGTTAATGGCGTTGAATTACAGGGTCCACTGGTCCAGCTGATAACGTCGCATTCCTCCCAGTGTTATAAAATAATTAGACCCGACGCGGAAGTGTTCGCGGGAAAAGAAGCGACAAGCTTTTCGCCGTGCCGCGTACGTCGCGAAAGAATGCGGGTAGCGGAAGAGATTGATCGCGTCGAAATCGAGAAACGCACAGGGCAAATAAGTGTGGGAGGTGCTGACCACCCCCGCGGCACCTCCACGCTCGCGAGGAATTCCAACGCTCCCGAGATATTTACATTTTCCCGTTGGCGTCGATTCCACGCGGCTAGAAATTTATTTCAAGCACGGACGATTCGCAGATCGGATGAAACAACGGAGCAGAATTTCGATTAGCCGGGCGGGGGTTATAAATTTCTACCATCAACAGTTCTCGAGTTCTTGGCTACTCGAGCTGAAAGCTTCTAGCTTCTGACAGACATAGGTATCGCTACGTGTTGATTGAAAATATTCGTTTAAGACTAACAGCGAAGCTGCGCGATCCTCCGGGAACGCGCCTGACTGACCCAGTTGCGCGAGCGTAGTGTGATGCTTGATTATACGGTAAGAAGGACGGGAGTGTGTGTTGCGCTGCCTGTGATCGAAGAGGACAGCTCTGGACTAATTGCCCTGAATGCGCGTAGTCGCCGACAAAAGTCCAGGGATGCCGGCGAGAGGTCGGCTAACTCCCGTGTGTTTACCTCCCCGCCCACGCTGTAGCCGGCAATAATCATCGTGGACATATACGCGCCGTGTAATTGCCGGCGTACCTCATGACGACGTAGTTTTCCCCGCAACTTAAACGGTGCCATCCTCCCCTAAACCCTTCTACCCTGAAACGCCTGCCTCTCGGTTAGAATGCCAGTGCTCGGTTACCTGATACCAGTATCGCTTGTCTGCGCTTGCGAGTGAACCGATTTTGGGCGTCACGTGCTATCGTTCGAATCACCAAAGCCTGTACGAGGGTCAGACGTGAACGTACCGTGATCGCGGAAGCCGCAATTTCCTGCCAATCGCCAGTAAATTCTGCCGAAGAGCAGCTCTCAAGTGTTGAACATTCTTTCCACGTGGGCAAAAAAGTCTCCGGACAGGTACATGCCGAATCATCGGAGCTACAGATTTATGGGGCTTGGCTGGTAATGTGGACAAAGAGCCCGCACGTTAATGGAATGAATCTCGAGAACAAGGGGGCGGACGTGGGGCGAGAAGAACAACGATTTAGTCCCGGTGATCCCCGTCGCGTTGGCCGGTTCCAACGATACACCGACCAACCCGTAAATCACACATCATTGGCGATTGGTCCTAATTTCCTGCAGCTACGTGGCCCGAAAGTCGAATCACCTGTGCTCAGAGGAAAGGGGATGTAGAACACAGGAATCGTGATACAAACCCTTGTCTTCTCGGGGAACGTCAGGGTGCTGTCAAATCAACGGAGACTTAGGCTACGACGGGCCTATTCGCCGTCGTTAGAAAAGTCGTCCTGGGTAAACCTTTATCATCCATCGTTGTTGAGAATCGTTCTCCTGTGTTTAGACGAGGGTTCAAGTGAATTAGAGGCTCCGTCTTCTAGGATTCCCTTCATCATTCCGTGTGTCGCGTACACGCGTTCAAAGCTTCGGAACTTGCTCCACCTTGCGCGATTCTGCTTGTAGTCCTCGACGTTCTAACTGCGCCAAATTTTCGAGAACCCTTTCGCCCTCCGTTCGAAACTCGTCGACTTCAACGCGCTTACTTCGGGAAGGTGTGTGTCGCGAACTTCGGGGAGAATCGTCGATCACGGTTCCTAGAGGACTTAAAAAAATGCTCAGAATTTCTCTGTCGTTGAACGTAAGGAATTGTGTCGACGTACGTATGTACCTTCGTCTCTCATTCAAAAAGGCATCAAAACGTCGCTTGCAAGTTAAATGTATACGAACACACGGACGCTTTCAGGGGTTGAGTCGAGATACACACCTTCTAAGACTATCGAAAGAGAGCCTTGGAACCCCGAGGCGTGTTTTCTCACCTACATTCACCTCGCCGTTGCTGCGAAAATATCTGACTGTGTTTCAAGAAAATGCCCGCCGTGTTCCTTTTATTGCGCCGTAACTGTGGAAGCTTGAGGATTCCAGCTCTGTGTGTTACTGCAATTATTATTCTGCGGTTGCGTCGCAGTGAATAATTTTACTTTATCAAAACACGAGGCACGTGGCAGCTGAAAACGTTCCATCGATGTCAGGGGATGACATTCCGGAAAGGAGCATGGTAGTGTGTGATCGAATACCGGAATCTTGTTTGCATACCAAGCGTTCCATCAACCCTTTGTAAACGGACACTTTTGTTTCCCCCAAACCAAACAACGGCGTTGGATTACGTTTTGCAGGGACAATTGTCCTGGAAAAGATTGCAAACGGGACACTGATTTGTCTTTACATGGCTCGCGGTCGTTCCTTTTCGTATAAATACTGCTCTGCTAGCGCTGGCCTACGTACGTCTGACTATGTATGATCTAAACCACTCGAATCCACCGCGAGTACTAGGGAATACGCAATACGCTCGAGTGTCCCGCAAGAATTGCCCGCGAAGGAAGAATTACGATTCACCCCAATTACACTAGCTATCCCAGTTGGCCGCGCTAAAAATTCACTGAAACCGCTGCACGGCGAGGAGCCACAGCGAAATGGAAAAAGATTCGTATAATCCGGATAGCACGGATGGCAGTCTTAGACAAACCAGTGGAATTAAGGCGAAGAAGCTTATCTCGCGGGGGTTGGGCAAGAGGGCTGGCTTTTCAGTGAAGATCGTCAACCCCTTTTATCCGCCACCTTCCACTTTCTGCTGGCATTCACCTGCTGCACCACCACGGAGAGGGGCATTTCAGAGAATCCAGAACGCTCGAAGCTCGGGAAGCAAAGGGTCGCCTTGCTCCTCGTTCCCTTTAAATACTACTGTCTCGTTCAGAACCTAAACACTGAGATCACAGGGAGGGTTGTTACGAGAGCAAAGCTAATCTACGTCTCTTTGATAATGGCGAGCCACTTGGTTTTCGCGAAACAATCATTATAAATTTCGGAGCAGTTGATTTGAGGACGGAACTCGAGGAGCTGCGGGAAGCAGAGTAAGGAAACATCCAACAGCTCGAAGCCCATCAGGAATTAAGGTAACGTGAAATAGAAGTTTACTGGGTGAAAGAAGGGAGGAAAGTCTTGCGAGACTTGAGTAACTAGGTGTCTTCAAAGGCTACGGTTGGTCAGGAATTTTCGTAGCACGTGACCCGAAGAAATTGTTGCAATTTCATTAGTAGCTTCCTCGGGATCCCTGGAGCTGTCAATGGGAAAGCAATCGCGTTCTATGTAGCGAGAAACTTTATGACCCACTGACGACTTTGCGGCAACGCGGGCGTAAAGCATCGGCGGTCGTTACGCGGAATCGATGGCAAAGAGGCAAACCGATAAGGTGGATTTATGTATTTTATTAACCAACGGGCACGCCTGCGTTATGGATTAATCGATCCCCACAATCGATTTCCCATACAAGTGCAAACGCGTAGATAGCTTTCGTCCCATTTATCGGCCGGTGTCTGCGATCGATTACAGCGGCTATTTTATCGACTCGATACTTAGAATTAGATACTCGCGGTTTCATCGGACGCAAGATAACTTTTCGCAATATTCGCGCAACGGTGTTACAAAAGGCTGGCTCGATACAGGCTGCCGCACTGTGCGTCGATGGTTCTCAACGCCGTTGATAAAGCTCGGTTGAGAACCATTCACGTCGATTTCAATCTCTCTCGTTGAATTTCCATGTAAATCTTGTATCGTAGCTTCAAGATGATATTAGTTGTGTCAGGAAAGAATTCAAAGGGATGCAGGAGGTAGTCGCAGATTATACATATACAAAGGGGCAAGGTTATAAAGGCAAGATGAGATCCGGAGCAGGCTCCTCTATCCTTCTTTTACGTCTGCTGGAACCATTAAAGTAAGTACGTGGCTTCAGAAGAAAACTATCGAGACCCTCTTTCAAGTAAAATCCAAAAGTATGAAAGAACATTCGAAGAGAGGAATCGATAGGACGCGGAGTGGCACTGCTGGGCATGTCAGCGATACCTTGAAAGGGATGACAATATCTTATCGCGAGTTTCTTGATGAAGTCCTTGAAAACGTCGGATTCTGAAATGATTCCCATAGAAATCGCGGTGCCTCGTACGAAAAAGTGTCGAGAGAAGTTCGAGTGACGGCGAGAGAAGCGACAGTGGTCCGTGCTCTTTGCTAGCGAGATAAAACGAACAATGTTGCGTCCAGAGATCCAAAGCGATTCCTTCAAACGATCCTCTTCCTTCCTAGAGAAATTCCCCGCAACGGGGAATAAATTCCCGTGCTTTCGTGGCGCTTCGCGCGACATTATTGCCCCATTCGATCAGGGCACTGAATCACTCCGAGCAGAATTAAAGTCAGACTAATGTGATTTCGAGTCCGCGTGCTGCCGAACCTCTGAACTCAACCGCCACGGAGTATCGAGCGTTATTTATGCGAGGGAACGGAAGGAACATCAAGGGAAAACGTTTCGACGAGCACTCTCCCAGGACGAAATATCTCTTGGTTGTTTGCCTCGCGGCAGTAACTCCTTCTTCCCTTGACCATTGTACCGTAGCGAGGCTCGACGTTCGACTCCAGATTTGTTGAATTCCACGTCGCTCCGAAGCAACGCCGACGTCACGGCCGGCGTGTTCGCGTCGATACTACCCTCTGCTTTTCGGCCAATTTCCGGGATGCAGCTCGCCCATTAGAACCTTAGCTCAGAGATTCATTTCACTGCCATCCCGCTGTCTCTCTCGTTACAAAAACACAACGAGATTTTCTTGCCAACATTGGAACAGTTAGACGAGTCTCCCGACGGCTTTCATAGATCCACACGTCACCACGCAACTCCCTCTTCACCCACAAGGGCCAACAGTGTTTCGGTTAAGTCTTGGTTACCTCTTTCTCGGTCAGCAGCAGCGTCTAACTTGGGTCCTAGTTAGCCAAGGGAGTAGCTTCTACGTGTCCACTTTGCCTCTACCTGTGTCCCCTGGGGGTCGCTCGAGTCTCGCCTAACAAGTTCTAAGTCTGGGTTAATTCAACGTTAATCAGTTTCGCTTTATTGCTAATGCAGTACTTTCAATGCCACTCGTCTGATTCGCGGACATGCTTTAGGAACAAATTTATTAATCTCCCATTGGTGAAGAATATCGACACGAAGGTGGATTTTACTCGGGCAAATTGCGAAACATTTATCCGCAGGCCCGAAACGCTGTTCCGCGCGAGCATCGACCAGGCAGAGCCTGGCCGTTCGTTTGATCAGAAATTCGCCATAATTAGATCAGCTGATTCTGCGGCAACTTCGTGCGGGAAATGCCGAACGAGGGAACCGGTACGACAGCAATCTCGTTTGTATGAACCCCCGTGAGATCGCGGTGGACGTCGGGATATAAAGCGATCGTTCTACTGGGCCCGACGTGCAACCGCACTCTGCAATCGGTCTTCGTTGTCACGTCATATATCGTTACGACTTATACAAAACAGCCGCGTATTTTCCTCGATACACCGGCCAGACACCAGAGACTGGACATGGAACCGTTTGCACTTTTTTTTCTCCCCCAGTCGTCGTGGAACGTTTAACTTCTCTGCCGGTTACCACAGCCATCAAACGTTGAAATCACCGGTAGAAAAAGAGGCAGCCGGGCGTTTTGCGTCGGGGGAATTCGCGTTCGTTCAGATCGAGAACATTTATTGCGCTTCTGGCCGCAGTTCTTGCTGGGAATATTGTTCGCCGTCGATTAACGGCGGGGCAAGAAATAAATTATCGACGATATTTCGCTGCGAACGGCCGAGCGACTGTATCCTCGGGAAATGTATAAAGCTTTCTTAACGAGGGCATCGGAACGAGCTGAGGAAACGATAAACTCCTCGGCCGGGCCCGGCTTCTTACGGCAGACAGAATTTGACGGGAAGTTTCGCTCCCTTAGCAGCGAAAAGCACGGGAAAAACTTTCCCATGCACTCACCCGTCGCGTTTTCGTGTTTTCATCGCGGAACTTGGGTAATTGGGAACTTTCTACTTTGTAACTGTCCATCATAACACCTCGACACCTTTATAATATCCAGCAGGCAGTTTCAAGGCAGTACGAAACTGCGCCGCTGCTGTTCCGAGCGTCGGTGCTCAACTCGTTCCAAACAATTTGCAATAAAAATCAGTGGAAAAAATTAAACGCTTGTCAAGTCCGCGTTTCGCGTGAAAACATAAGCGGCGGTTTAGAAACAGGCGGAAGTAGCACTAGCTACCCGAGCGAAGGGGAAACACTTTAGCCGATCGTGAACACAGCATTGCGAATTAAATGCAACTGAAATATAGTCGAAAATCTTCTACCGTCTTTCAATCCTGAGAATTTAAGTAACATCCTTTCTTGTTGATCTTATAGACGATCCGAAGGCATTACTTTGAACAGAATACACCGGCTGAGCCAAAGTAGTTGGGAAATATACTCCGAGGAAAACCTCCGAGAACTTAAGAACCGTATACAAGATCGTCATGAAAGCAGAATACAGAAATCCCTTTTACTATCGCGTCTCAGACGAATAGTTTGCTCATAAAGAGTCCGATCAGAATTCGCGACGGTGCCTAATCGGCACGAAGTAATCCTTCTGTTTTTTTTTCTGATTTCCTTCTAATTAAACTGGCATGAAGTAATCCTTCATGGGATTTGCAAGCACGTCGCGCCTATTCGTTGCTTCTTGTTAGAATTTTTCAAAGCCTCTTCCTCGCAACTATTCCCCAGCTAAATTATTCATTAAACGAACATCGCTATCTCGCTGCTTGATCGTAATTTGATTCGGCTGTGTATCGCGGAAGGGCATCGGCGATAGAATCGAGCGCCGAGGAGAATCGAAAATGCTCGGAGTTTGTCGTTCTGCGTAGTCAATATTGCACCCCATGGAGTATTATATTTTACATACATATGGCCTCCGAAGGCGGTTGCCCTTTTAACGGGAATATTCCGTGAAAGCGAGCCGGAGAGCGGTGCGATATCGTTCGGCCGGAGTTTCGGTAGCTTCCATATTGTTTCGGCGAAAGCTGTTCCGCGATTTGCGATACACAAATATCCGGTAGTGCCGTCGGGTGTCGTATTTTCGTCGGCGTCCCCGATAGGGGATCGTAATTCCGCGAACGGGCTCTTGCGCGAATAACGATTATCTTGAAAATCGTGGCAACGTGCCATTTTTCCGCGGCTCCGAGCATCGGCTGGAGCCAACGACCATAGATGCCTCAGTTATTACTCGAAACGTTGCATGTTAATAGACGCCCACTTTTACTTCGATATCGTCGTTAGAGAGTCCCCGCCTATTATTTACCCGTTTAACGACGACTATTATTCCGGCGTTCGTTGTTATTCCTCGTGGTTTCTCCAGCGAACGAGGTGAACAACAAGAGAGACGGATCACCGCCGAAAAATCGCGAGGCGCGGGCCTCCGCTGCTTTCCCGCAACAGCACTTTGCTTCGGGAAACTCAATTCTGCTTGGGAAATAGGCGACGCGAGAAAGTTTTCGCTGGTTGGAGAGAAATGGTTAAGCCGTGCTGGATGTACCTTAATAAATTGCTCGTGCCGTGCCACGCTGTCTCCATCTTCCACCTTTCGGTTCGTGCGCTCCGCGATCAGTCTTCTTCTCGCTTGTCCTCGGACGTTACGCAGATCCGCGTCGACGCGAAAGAGAGACAAATATTTTTAACTCCACCCTTATTAAACGGAGCTACTCGATGCGATCTTTCGCACGGGATTTGCGTTTTCATTTCGCTTATGAACGCGCGGGCGCGAGTAAACATCGCCGCGATACAGCCCGCCGGGGTTGAAATACGCGGAGCGCGTGTGTCGTTAAATAGAAATTCACTGTTTGCGTTATTCGCGGCGCAAACAATCGATAAGAATGGCCGGGCAGCAATCGGGGAAACACTGAAAAGAACAAAAGCAATTCCCCGGCAGCTCTCTCCCTTGCCATCTTCCTGCTTTTATTATCTCTCTCGCGGCTCGTCCCACAGGCTCGTGGAAAACGAGCGGGAAAACAGAACGCTCGTGAAAAGGCGAAGCCTCTTTTCCGCGTGCTGGCTCGATTATCGTCTCGTAAATGCTATCTTGCCCGCGAACCGGATATCCGAATTCCTTTTCCCCTTTCACGTTCGCCAGAGTGATTTCGGCTTCCCAGTCGAGCACCGCATTCTATGCAAATCAAGCGAGCGTCGCGCACGCGGCGTCCCTAATACGTATTTGGCGGGTTCCTCTTTCGCGCGAAATCCTCGCGTTGTGTCTGCGCGGTTCCCTCGCCGAGATTCTTCCATCCCTTGCCATTGATTAAGTTCCCGCTATTATCTCGACCGAGTCGCGAAACGTTTCAACTTTGCTTAGAAATTTCTCCAGCAGAGGTGCACGGCGTCTGTTTATTTGTTTCTCTAACGATGCTCCCTGCTCCCACGGAAATGTTAATTTCGATCGAGCCGAGCGGAATGTAATAAAATTGAAGCCGAAACGCAGGCGCCGCCGCTATAGGAACTTGATTCGGCGATTGCTTCGATTATGTACTACAGAAAGCATCGAGAAAATCCAGGGCTATTTGGGAGTTCTGCTCAACGAGCTGTATGTGACGATATTTAATTAAAAGATTCGCGTATAGGGAACGTAACTGTGCCCGATATTCCGCTGAAAAACTTTCATAGATAAACGCAGCCTCTGTTTGTATTTAACCGTGCACATTTCCATATGTATCGGGTTAACGCAACCCGAATACAAATCATAAATTAATTTGTGCCAACAGTCGCGGGACAAGCTCGTAATTCTCGCAGTCCGTATCTCGACAGCGCGAGTTTATCAGTCACCGAGGAAGATCGTAAATGAAAATTAAAATTCTCTCGTCTCTAGCGTCTGCTCTCCGCGCGGGCAGTTATTTTTTCAAATTATTTAGCAGAGCACGGACGACTCCCTCGTAAATTCCAAAGGGAACGCATAGGAAAACAAGGCGTTTCAATGTCGATTTTCTCCATTACGAAGGATTTCCTGTGTCATTCCCCCGCGAAACAGAATTTCTCGTGTAGGATAGAAGTCCGAGGGCGGGGCGCGAGGGGTGCAAGAGCGGGGGAGAATCGAAAGGGCAAACGACGGGAGGTGGGTAGCGAACGCTTCGCCACCAGCCAGAAATCCTGAGTCCCTTACAGTCTCAGCCCGGCGAGAGTGCAAAAAGTCAGCGGAAACGCGACAGCACGACTAGCTCCAAGTCCGCAGCCGGAAGTGGAGCCAATAAGAGGAACGAAGAAGCTGAGCGGAGGGGCTCGGGGAGGGGGGGAAGAATAAAACGAAAAAGGTGAAACAGGGCGCGGTAGTTGGGGACAGGGGTGAGATGCAGAGGGGGGAGGCACGCAGGATCTGATGGTAGCCGGATAAACGGACGGAGGTAATTTTCTACGGTAGCTCAACTGCTGCCATTTTCCTTTTTTTTTCTGCCCCTCGTCCTCTTATTCCCTGGGCTTCGCCGAAGGAAGAGGAGAACTGGGAGTCGTGAGTGTCGCGAGTGGAGCTTCTGGAGCATCAGCGCCACCCCCGTTGCACGCTACAGCCTGGCTGTTGCATACAGCCTCCCACTTTCTTGGCTGGATATCGTATATACTATATCTATATATACGTGTGTAGGAGGATGGTCACTCGACGATAGTGGAAGCTCTCGCCCAATTTTTTCCAAGTGTGTGCGCAGGAGGCCACACTCGGGAAACGAGGTAATGGTGTATAATAGTCCGCGGGAGAAGCGGAACGAGCAGTTTCCAGCGGATTTCTGTTTTCTTCCCAGCTCCTTTTGTTTCCGCCTGGATCCGGGTGGCTGACTGGCGGCTTGGGAGGCGCCTGAGAATTCACCCCCGGAGAAACGCGGTACGTGTACGATCGAGGGAAACGGTGAAATGTAATTGATCACGCCCGCTGCAATGGGGGCGTGGAAAGGGAGACGAGGGATCGTTAAGGATTTTATTTCGGTAGACCGAGTTGCTGACCGAGTCCGCGTGTCTCTGGTATCGAGGCCACACGAGCGTCTGCCTTTTTTCTTGTTTCGCGGGAAAGCGGGATACAAGGGGATGCTTTGCCCCAGAAATTCTTTGACCCGCCCGGAACGCGTAGGCTGCGATTCTCTCCTGTTAGCTGACTTTTACTTGCAGCGCGACGAAAGAACTTTGCAGAAACTTTGACAATACCCCGAAGTCCTAGTGGGTCGTAATTGAAATCTGTTAAAAGTATACGACCGTTCCCTTTATTAATACTTAGCAGTAGTACTATGCGTCCACTGCTACGTTAACGTCCCGCTGTTAAGAGTTTAACGAACCATTTAGCAGACTGAACTCGCGAAGAGCCTTTACGATTTCCAGAACGGTTGCTGCGGATGTTCCCGGGGATCTAAATTTTTAAATTTCAAATTTCCTACGCGACCGTACCGCCGCGGCAACGGCGAATAATACCAGTGGAAAGAATGATCGCTGGCTAAATGGTGTATGCGATTCCGATACGAATTAACATAAATATCTCGCAAACTATGCGTTCGCCTGGCGACTCGTACGCGAATATACGATGTATCGATTTCTTGCCGATGCACGTCGAATGCAAATGACTCTTCTTACTGCCCCGTATTTCGTATTCGCCGGATTCGGCAGTGGCTGCTTAGAAATTCGAATACCGATGCGCGGGGAAGAATAAGAAGACGGGTTGGATTGATTTATACCCGGCATATTTACACATGTGTTGTGCGGTCATAACTCTCGCAATGCACATGGTTATTATTATTATTATTATTAATAAACGGGGGAACCCTTTAGAATACAAAGATAAATTACAATATAGCACAAAAAGAAACAGAGAAAATAGTAACAGATAGAAATAAATAAAAATAAAAATATAAATAAACTATAGCAGAAAAGTAACGATATACATAATAGTCTGCAATACAACGACGACTCAGTGCTAAAAGTGTATATTAAGGAGATGATATACACCTAAGCAGCTGATTTCTAAACGCAGCGAGGGAGGTTAGGAATAAATCAATGTCCTTAGGGCATTGGTTTAACATACACATAGCGCGATTAACGGGATCATTGGAATAATACTGATATTCCGGGACACCCGATACAAAAAGGGGTCTCGGACGCAATGACCGTTGCGGAGCATTAAAACAAATCAGTGATACAAGCTCCAGACAATTAATCTGACCATGGAAGACTTTGTAGAGGAACATTAAGTCCCAAATGACACGGCGATCGGAAAGCGTAGATAGCCTCGTTTTTAGTTAAGTTAAAAAGTCACGCATTTAAAGAGACATTTGGGATGGAATCACGGTGATGTGATTCTACTTGCGAATAAGGTATCTCAATTATTTTTCGCGGTGCGCTCGTGAGTGGGCGACCCTTGCGCAGCAACACTGCGGTTTTTCCATCAGGCGCGAAACGGTATTCGCGTAGCGGAAGGGAGGGCGATCCGTCTTCCAATAACCGTAATTACACCTCGGTCCGACGAGCACCGACATCTCGCTCCCTCCCCCGAGATGAACTGTTCCGGGGCTGGTGAATACTCGGTCGGTCCGCTGAATGCATTCTTCTTGCCAGAAACGACGGCGATTCGCGCTCCGTTTGGGATTCCGTTCCGTGCAATTTGGACGGGCGCTGTGACCTCGGGAAACTTGATAATGCGCGCGGCGCCCGACGCAGGGTGAAAAGGACAAGGGAGGATCAGGGGTGGCACCGTTAACGTGGCAAAGAGAACGACGTGGCCTCGGTTGGCTGCCGCCGCGCCGCTGTGAGCTTAGTATGAAAAATGCGAGGGCGATCCGCGCGCGCCGGAGAAAAATTATATCTTAAGCTGTTCCTCGCATACGCGCCTTGCCTTCTACGCTGGCGAATGAAAGATGCCGGAGGTCAGGCAAGCCGCTTAATCCCCCGCGGGCCCACGCTTTCCGTCCTTCTCCTCCTCGAAATTGGGGACACATACCTACTTGTCGAATACGCGCGTCGCCGTTTCGCATAATTTATTCGCGCTTTAGGACCGGACGTGTCGGCCGGCCGCCAAACTTTGCCAAGAATTTGCGCAACCCGTCAAAGAAACGTCGATACGTTTCGCCAGCAGACAACCGCGATGTCGATGCTCGATTTGACAGACTCGCGCGCCACGGGTATTGGATTAAAAAGGAACAAGTGGATACCGCCGGGGAAACACCAGCCGACCAATATTTTCGACGTTTCGTCCCCGCCGCGTCGCGTCGTTTCGAACAAACATCCTCGATGATGGGATCAGAGAATCACGCTAGCGAAATGGATTTCACCGGCGCTGTTACGTATCGATAATAGCGACGACCTCGTAACTATTTTATTGAGCCAATTTCGGCGGCGTAACCCGCCGTAACGAGCGACAACGTGCGCGACCCCGCGGGTATCTATGTATGTAGTAGATTTTGACGCGGCCCCCGCCGCGATAACGGCTGCCCCCGCCGCAAGCTATCCAAACCCACCGACATTTCTGCCGAATCCAGATAGTCAACGACTGCCTCCAACCGTATTTCTCTCTTATTTTCTCTGCTCGAGCAAAATCAGTCAAAATTTCCGTACATCCTCGGCGTCTTGACGTCGCCAATGAACACGAACGCCACAATAATGTCACTCCAGAGGAAATCCATTATACTTAGTCGCCGAGTTGCCGCGCGAAGCCTGACGCAGGGCACAAAGATCGGTCGGGAGAGGAAGCTCGGGGAGGTGGTCGGGTGCCAGGTCGAACGATTCAAGGCGGATGATAAAAATGAATTCAATGGCTCGGCGGGATTAACCCGATTTCGGGCCAGCGACATGGCCGCCCGTTTCGTTCGGCCATTCAATTTAGTTTCACGCAAATACCGAGCTACCGGTGGAGGGTGGGCGAGAGGGAGGGAGAGAGGACCAGGTCGGACGAAATTGTGTTTGCATTTCCCTTTTGGCCCACGCTCGAAACGGGCCAGCCTCCTTGGACATGCATACGGATGGCGGAATTTGCGTCGAATCATTTACCCCAGGGCCAGGACTTGTTATTTGTCCCTCGATTCGCGATAGAAATTGAAAACCTTTAATTCGAGACACCACCCCTTCCGCCAACCCCGCTCGCAGTGTCGATTATCGACGAGAATGTTTCATTCAATTTGCCTGCTTACGACGGGGATTGTTGTTCTTTTGGGGAGAAGGGGGTGAGACGGGGGTTGTTATCCCGAAATTCCTGCGAATCGAATGGTAGACTTCTGAAGATTACACTGGACAGAAATGGTGGCGGAAAGCTCCGCACAGTCGGTTACACGCTCAGCCAAAATGTTATTCGGCTTTTGAAGACACTGGCGCAAGAAGAAGCATAGGTTCGCATTGTCGCGAGAGTAGTGTGGAAAGAGTACTCTCCAGGGATGCCGGAAGCAAGTTCCGTTGGCGTCCCGTAAATTGTACGAAAATTTATAGCAGTTGGTGACGTCGCGCTCGGAGCCCCTACCGGGTCAGAAGCCTCGACGACTGCGACTGCCTAACTTCCTCGCCGATTTACCGCCGCGTGTCTGAATGGCCAATAAAATGGCAGCCCGTTAACTGTCGCGTATCCCTTGCCACGGCTATCCTCGCGCTTCCCGATCGTTTCGCGCCTGCGAACTTTCCTCGCGTGCTACTCGATCACGCGCGATAGGATTTATGCCCCCGCGGATTCAATCTAAGAACCAAGTAATCCAACAGCCGATTCGATTATGTCGGTAACTGGTTGCGACAAGAGAGCTTCTGCCTTCAGCAGTAGTTATAATTCTGACGAGAAAGGTCCCACTTTCTCGGGGGAAACATTCGAGGAAATTGTTTTCACTCGAGAAGCTGTTTTCGCAAAGTAATTATGCCGCTGCATGATGCATGAAACTTCCCGCTGGCAGAACTTCCATTTGTATCTGAGATGAGCGCAAGTTTCAGTTCAAGTTAACTTGTAATTGGACGTATTACGGGGACGGTCGATGCTCGTCACTTTTCGTTACGGTGCGCGTTCAAACGCTTCGTCTGTTTCTATCTTTAAGCTGGGTGCTTCGAGTCGCGAGCTTATTCGTTTGCTACCCGCAGTGCGCCGAGTGTAATAATTTAAAATTACCTTTTATAAGTGAACCTAGGGTCGAAATTAGTCGTTCTTGCCATGACAAATTCCAAATATCGGCCCGAGGTGTCGATATTGGTAACTTCAACATCAACCTGGACCTATTCAAAGGAAAACAGCCCGAGGAGACTGTAGCCCCTTCGATAATTAACGTTCGGCTTCCAACATCCCAAGTATCGATTTATCGTTAAGGGTAAATGGCGTGGACGTGGCGGTGCTCGAAGCGGCACGTCGCTCTCTGTCGTTCTTGCCGAGGAAATAAATCGCGACACGTTCCTCGCGAACGTACTTATCATAACGGAATTCCGATAACACGTCCGCTAATCTTGTGTGACGCGAGCCAGTGGAATGCAGTGGTTGCGCGATAGAAACCGTATAGTCGTCGATTGTGCTTTTCAACATCGAGGGAACAGTGCTACTACAGCTTCCACAAAGTTACTTCATGACGCTATGCGTCAAGGTACTGCCAGATGGCAATGTTCAAATTCGGAGGAGTTCTTAGGAGCCTCAGAGTTGCAATTCCAATCGCCGAATGGCTGCATCTCGACTCGATTTACCGATACAATCGTAACCACCTAATCGTAATAATTGAAAACGCTGATACAAGTCACTCGAACATTCTTCCCAACTGTAGGGGATTCTTAAAATCCTGACAGTGGAAATTTAAACCTAGATTGACATTCTTAAATACGATATCCAGGAAAATTTTAATACGAGTTTCATCCCAGAACATTTATTTCAATAGTCACGACGAGATCAGGCACAGAGAGCTCGCTGCACGGAAACATATCCCCATTTTTATAAAAAAAATTCAAACCCGTGCCTTGTACCCCGCAACTTTTGCCCCTGTTACCTCTACAATTCTAAAGTTTTGATAGACGCGATTTTATTTTCAGCGAAAATGATTCAGGCTTCCAGTTGGAAGTTGAGCGAGCTAGTCGTTTCCGTTAAAAAATTTCCGCTCCGACGTTAATAATTCCGTGAACTGCTTACAAAATATCTAACTCCACTATTTCGACGCTCTAAGTAGTTAGACATAGACGTTTCCTTTTAAACGACTGAAAAACACAGGTAGGAGCGCGTTGTATCGCAATTTCTATACACTTGAGATGAATAATTCAATCAGGACGAAGCCAGAAGAACCTCCGCTAAAAGGTACAAGCAACGCTATTCTCCATAGGCAGTGTTTAACAGAAAAGGAAGGGAAAATTACGAAGAATACCACTGAGTGGTGGAAAGGTCGGGCACACGCCTTCCCGTGGCCACATAAATTTCGATTTCTGAGCAAGTTCACGGTGAAAAATCCGCGCTGAATCCTCTTAGCTCATAATGACGAATAATGAAGACGAATGCACGGCAAGAGCCGCAACTGTGACGTTTTAGGATATACAAATGTAACGGGGAGCGCGCGTATTTCATCCAGTGTTTCGTGCAACTAGAAAGGAAGGAAAGCAAAGCGAGAAGTCGAGTTACGTTGCGCCGTTCCTTTATTTCCCTCCGCTGTGATAAAAAACGCGGTTTATTAACGCTTGTCAGGAGCAGGGGGCTGTTTGAGCTGTAGCAAAGCCGAATCTGTGCGGTGCAGATAATTATATTGGAAGCAACCTTGCTGCTTTAATAGAGAAACAAATTCCAGCGTCTACACCTTTGCCTATCTCAATATGTACAGATTACACATTGTGTAATCTTCTCCCCGCATTTTCAAACAGCCCTGGTAATATGTGTGCGTTACCAAATTTTCGGGCGAAACCACTGTCCACAGCACTGGTGAGCCAGCTCAGGTAGGGGATAAGTACCATAAAGGGGACACGTCTTAAAAGGGACAAATCGAATTTCCAAAATTCTAAACGCATTACACAAGCAAGTTATTTTCCTGTTTATTGCGACACTAGTGCCTAGTCGTTTGACGTAAATTTCACTACGGTCTCATTTGCAACAGAGTAGTAATCCACGGTTGATGTTTTTCGGCAGTAAAAGTAAAATTTTCATTGGTTTTCTGTGTCGTTTTCTGAGATCAAGTATATACAAAGTGTTAAAGTGTTATATCATTAAAATAGCCTGTATTCAACTGAAACGAAATCGCTTAACAGGTAAGCTTAATTAATTGTTTTCTTTGTTTTGCGGTTATTTTATATTAAACTCACGTAAATTCGTAAAGGGGACAGCATAACAAGTCTTAAATGGGACAACCGTTTCGTGGCTGTCCCTCTCATACACATGTACTGCTGGACCCTATATGTATTATTAGTGTTCCTTGTTACACTTTTTACACTATTTACACTTTTACAAGGCACAATCAATTTTTTCTGTTCCATGTGTCACTAATAATAAAATATTGATGATTTATTCTACAAAGAGTTAATTTTTTCGTAGATTTCGTTGTTTTGTTTCATTAAGATTTAGAATTATATTTGTAATACTTAATAAGTTTATTTTTATTAATCGTGCCCCTTTCATGACTGATACTGTCCCTTTTAAAAACACCTAGTCATAAAAGGGACATTTCCCACTTTTTTGTAAATCGAAGATTTTGTTAATTTCTATTACAATTGATGAGTTTGCAATATACTTTTATTAAAGGGAAATAAACGCGCTTTCTTGTGGTGTAGTTGTTTTTTAAATACCTATAACGACATTGTCAGAAATGGACGCTAAACAAAAGTGTCCCTTTTATAGCACCTCTCCCCTATCCGTGGATCGCTAATTCCCGTCTTGGGTACATGTTTGTTGGAAATAATCAGCCCTGAGAGATTAAATCCTGATCAGAATTCTGTTTGTGATTATGGGAGAAGGAAGGCGAATGCCAACGTGAATGGGAAACAAAGTTTTGCTTTTACAGAAGAATGTTGCAGAGCGAAAGTGGCAGGCTATACACCGTTGTCCCGTTGATATTTCTTGCGATGCCGCACAATTGTGGACGACCGAACCGAGCTACTTGTCTGGCCGAGGTCTACCGTAAAAGAAGAACTCGTAGCACTAAAGGAAGTCGTTACTGAAATTTCGAAGCGAACGCCAGGAAACTTTCATATCGGACAAAGGTTACCAACAATGCCAGTGTCGTGACAATACGGCCTGCAGGGAAGTCGAACCCGGGAAAGAGATATCAAATCCGCTCGATTGGCCGTCGCACCCGATAAAACCATGCCGCATTGATTTCGAACGGTCCTGTCCATTCCGCTGCTTTTTTTTCCCCGATCACCCATACTTTCATCAAACCGTTTCAGGATTTTCGAATTCCGCCCGACCCATTCCCTATTCCGTTTCCGTCGAGTTGCTAGAAAGATGACGCGCGAACGAATTTTTATTCGCCGCTCTAAAAATTCGCCCCGAGGAAGTCTCGCGTTTCACGCCTCGCCTCAGTTTTTAACCCCAGCCGACATTTTTCAGGCAAGCTAGAATTCACATCGCGCCCTTTTTTGTTTGACAACTAGCGACTCGAGCTGGCGCTGGTGTGACTCAAATGCTGGGCGTTTAATTATTACAGAATTCAAATTTCAAATTTTATTTTCATATTTAAACGCTAAAGAGAGACTCAACGTGTGTAAATATTCTCTGTGCCGAACTTCGCGAAACTTGACTTCCATTTTTTATCTCAATCTCAAAGGCCGCGCGCTGAAAATTCATTGCTGATCGACAGGTCCGAACTAGCCTTCCCTTTGGATTAAAATTATCGACATGTCCCCTGAAAAGAATTGATCTCTCCAACAGTTAGGAAAAAGGGGTTTCTGGGAAAAAGAGAAAACGGTCCGAGGGGGAACACTACAGTCGTGGTAGCTGCTCTTTTTAACGACCTCATTATCAACTCCGAAGGAAGATGACGGAACGACGCACGCGATTCTCGGGGACTGTCGGTTCGTTATCGGCTCGTCGAGAAATATGCATGGAAATCTGGATAAATTCGCGATCCGATATCGCGACTCGCTTCTACGACGCTCGTTCGCCGTTTATTGCGAAATTATACAGCCGTGAACAAAACTATAATTTTGCTATTCCAGTCTTCTGGCGGGCAGGTAGCTCTGTTCCGTGTGATTCCATCGAAATGGCTAGGAAGGGTGGATGGAGCGGAGCTTGAAACCGAGGGAAATTCAGGGGGCACGGAGTAAATGTCGACGATAAAAAAGTTTTATGACGCATCGACTGCCTCTGAATGTACAATTGCAGCCATGGTTATGCGACTCCTTAGATAACATCCATCGCAGGGGGTTGTTTTTATGGAGGGGGATGAAAGTAGACGCGATATTAACCTGTCAGGGGTACGCCGGAGTAAATGCCGTCGGCTTCGTGACGATAATATGAAAACTTCCTAACAAAACACAGTATCGAAATGTATGTTCAGTGGTTCCGAGGCAGGTACGGCTCTGAATCGAAAGCAACCATTCCTGCCGTCAGGGATGTCCTCAATTTCCTTCATCTACCAAGTTTTCCATCGCCTTGCCAGCCCTTCAGTCGCTGAAGAAAGTAGAAGACCAAGAAGAGTGAAAAGAAGAGGACACGGTCTTGAGCACACTTGGCGTACCGAGGGTAGCACTTCTTAGCTACCATAACGAACGCGTCGAGGGTCATAAAAGTGATGCCACTACAATTTACGTTGTCTCGACGGTGTCGACGTCCGACAAGGGGATGCTTCGAAGGAACTGCAGCCGAAGGAATCCCAGATACACGCGATTCAATCGAGGAATATTCCTCGCGTAGATAATCGACGATCAACTACACAGCCTGGTGGCCATCAAGAACTTCCTGGACCAAGTGGCTACGTTTTAGCCGAAAAAATATTCCCAGGGATTCCAGAAGAGGTAGCACTACCTAATATATAATGTTTTTGTTTACTCAGTCCTCGCGGCGGTCAAAGGCAAGAGGTTCGGGGTAAAGCACACAAACTTTATTATCGCGCGAAGAAGTTGCGCTGAAAGATTATAGCCTTCCTCGATGCCAGAAGGGTAAATAAACTTTCCTTAGTGGGAAGGAAAGTTAGGCGGCTAATTCGATTTCTTCCCAAGTCAGCCGCCCTGTGTCTCCAATGTCAACACTTAACCGTGGTCCAGCCAACTCGGAAAAAGTATCCTCATAACCAATAACCGTGTCACCGACTTGGCCGAGAGACCTCTATCCAAACCAGCCCTGAAATAAACGTTTCAAGTGCCTTTCTTACCCTTCTTGGTATATACGCGGTTGCCTATGGGGCAACTCTTACAGAAATAAACTCTGACAGGAATTGATGTATATCCTTCGTGGACGTATTCCCGCGCAAGAGTTTCGCCAGGAAGCGAATGGGTCGTAGGACCTCGCCAGGAATTAAATGCGAAATAGTCTAACAACAATCTGAGTGGAAGATCGCATCGTAATTGCTACCTTGAAACGAACAACGATATACACAGCTCTCATTAAAACATAGTTTCCGCTGTGAGCAATAAATTCTGCTACGTGTAGTTTCGAGTTCCGGAGAAATCGAGTCGACTAATATCCATTTTCTCAGTAGTACAAACAGACGCTGGGAAGACGATGACGTTCTGAATATCGATTTATCGTCTTGGACTGTGATACCGGTTGAATGCAGCGTGTTAAAATTGGCAGACGGTGAATTGAAAGAAAATTTAACAGCAATCGTTTACGCGACACTACATCCTTCCCCTTTGATGGCTTTATGCTTCTCTAACTCTATTCTTCTATACTCGTGTCCCATGTCCTGTTTTCTATTTTGTTTAGTGCAACCTTCCAATTGCTCTGCTCCTGATTTCCCTATTTCTCCGTATCGAGCAATATTTACACACTTCCAATCGAGAAGGTTTAATCGTGTCGAATGAAAAAGGAAATTTAAATGTGAAGCAGCGATGTAGTTACAAAACATAATTGAACGGTAAACTCTATATAGAGGCTCTGCGAAGCGGTATCTGCGAACGACCACTAACAAATTCGACCGAATTTCCAACCCGCCCCGTCCGTTAATTATCGTAATTACGTTTTATCGACAACGGGATAGGGCACCGAGCGGAAATTATTGTCTCACTTTTTGCGGCAGCGCGTTATGTCTGTTAATTGCGACCGATGAAAATTACTCGGACGTAATTCGATCGGTTTAGCGCGTATCGCCGGAACAGCTGTCTTTTTCCCGTTCGTCGACGCTGTCGCGAGCAGAACAGAGAAGCTCGTAAACGCGATTCGCCTCTCTTACTATTTAGTAGACTTGCACACAGGGCTATTTCAAATTATTCGCTCCACACCTTCCAATTTCTATTATCTTGCCGTATTTTCAAATCCGCCGTTTCGCCTCTTGTCAGTTGCCGATCTTCTGGCAATCCGTAGTCTGTCACTGTCCCCGCCAGCCGGTGAATTATCTCCCGCCCAGTGGTTCCGATCGGAGACGAGCATCAAAGCGTGAAATCTCTCGGAAAATAATGTCAGTGTGCCCGAGCGCCGCGTTGACCGACTGTTCGAAACCGCCATAACAATTCGGTTAGAGATAGCGGTTAACGTGTAGCTCTCGCCGTTGCGATTACACCGGTGTACGTAACGCGGACAATATGTATAGCGAGCTGGCTGAAGCACCTATAACAACGGTAAAGCGGAAACGCAACATTTGCTATCTCGCGGTGTATCATGTAGACCCACGCACTCACTGACGATTAAAGTCGACCCGTGAAAATGTATCATCGCGGTTAGGTCCGCGCAAACGAGCCACGATCACTTTGCCCGCGTCCACCGCACGATCCACTCACTCAACTCAGGCTCAAACGAAACTGGATGTCGCTAATGGCATCGAACCGGACGTGAAAGGTTTAACGGTGACCCTAAACTAGGCAGGATCACGTGAAAACGCCCGGCACGGTCCTGCGATCGGTCACGGTCGATTCCTCCTACCGTTCGATTCGGAAGGAAAATCGCAAGGGATGCGAAAAAGCGATTTCTATTTGTAAGATACGGATAGGTTCGTGGAAAATTAGGGCGAGATCCTGGCAGAGGAGATCCTCGGAAATACAGGGCGAGAGCGGATCGAAGGTCGTCCTGATGACCCTGTCAGATAGAATCCTTCGATGGAGGCGAACCGTATCGTCCGGGCGGAAAGTGCTACGTGTAACAGAGTACACGATAGTTGAAATCGACCGACAGGGATACTGCAGGTAAAGTGGAAAGAGAAGGGCTTTACGGGATCGTGCAGCGGTCGTCGAAGATTCTATTTTCCAATGGAAATTTAGCCTTTCGAGAAGCAAATGTCCGATTTCTATTCTCAACGGACTGGACAACAGTTGAAAAACGTTGAAACGCGCGCAGATTTTTTGGTACGTAGCCGTAAAGTATCCGCGGCAATCCATTCAAACAGCGGTCGATGAAACCCAAATATTTCGATACTAAATATCGCAATAAAATGTTATTAAAAAATTCCACGATAGAATTCTGCTTTCAGGCAGTGATTCAAAAACGCTGTTGCAGCAACTATACCTGGCGGTCGATTCAAGAATGCCACTGGATATTGAGGAAATACGATAATATTTCATGTTGGCAGATTATTAAAAAAGGCTGAAATACCGCTCCCTCCGTTCTCCGTGGTTCGTCCTTCTTCCCCTTTAAATCTCGTATTGCTACCCGATCCCCGGTAAGCCCGAAAATTCGAATGACAAGAAATTACCACGCCCCGGAAGGTATCTAGAATAATACCCTTCTGGGAATTTTACTAGTCCTCCGAGAGCGCGTAATGCGGCGCTGAGAAATCTTTGAAACCGAGTCAGTCTCGTCGAGGGGGTATCCGAGGGTCCAATCTCGGAGGACCTTCGCCTGTACGACCACTGGCGAGATTCCCATCGATGGGAAGTATGCGAGAATGATCGAGCAAATCGAACCGAGGGGATGGAACGTACGATACAGCCGCCCCTCTGGAAGGGGTTGGAAGGTTGGTGTAACGGTCGGATTGGGCGTCTGGTAGAAGTATAACTGTAGACGCGAGTGTATACGACGCTTGTAATCCGATCCCCGGGAGAATAACTTCGTTATCCGAGGCGGGAAGTCAGTTCGTCGGATGGAAACTGTCTCCTTCCAGATGCACGCTTCCAATTCCATTTCTTGTCGGCGTCGTCGGCCCTATCCTCGTCCCGGATGACGCGCAAATGGATTTTTAAATCGTTCCTCGAAACAGTCAGGAACTGGGTTTCTTATCGGCCGCTCAGGAAGAGACCCGAGTCGCGCAATCCCCGCTCACGATTTCCAGCCGGAGATTCGAGGCGGTTCAACCGTTTCTTGCCCCCGCCGAGGTAATTTTCGCGAGCGAGTGCCGAGCTCCGGCGAGATATCTCCGTCCGCGCGACGAGCTGCCGGAAACGCATTAATTGTCGGGGAGCGCGGCTCGAGGCTGGATTTGGATGCAGCCGGGCTTTTTCTTAGCTCGCAACTTTCCAGAGATTTTGTTCGGCGGCAGTTCTCGCTCGAGGGGCTTCCTCGGTCATCCCCTGCTATTTCTGCCGCGCTGCTAATACTTTTACAATTGCTTCTCGCGTCGCTCCCATCCGATGGTGTTTCTTTGATAGCGCGGACGATGCGACGTCGCCGACTCTCGTTTACTCGAGGAATAAGGGGAGGGAAGAATGTGAAAGGGGCGGGTGCTTATTATATTCTGTCGGCGTGCATTCGTTCTTGCCGCACGATTCCATCCAAATCTTTTCGATTATCTCCGACAGGACGGCGGCGCAGCAAGGAAAATGGAGAGGCGCTTCTTCTAAGTGCATCGAGATATTGGAAAACTTATTCGGCCTTCGTGACACGCCTGGCTATTTGATGCTCGGGCAGACGATAACAATTACAGTCCCGTGTTCTAACGATCGCCATCACTTGGAATATTCGAAATAATGCGGGGGAGGAGCGATCGATGAAGCGATAGCAACGAACGGCCTCGATGGAATGAAATATTTCAATAAATATTCGCCCAAAGACGGCCGAGTTGCGAGCTCCGATTCCCTCCGTTGTCAAAGTTGTGTCTGCCTAAATATTTCTCAGCAGGAGTCACGCGAGTCATCACCGGAGTTTCAGGATTTCAATCCTCTTCAATCTCCCCGACTCTACCCCAAATCGAGGCAGGGGAGCGTAATTCCCTCGCAAGATATCAGAAAACATCCTGTCACCCGCGAACGCCGCCGTCGTTACCCTCGAAACTCGTGGGGCTGCTTCTGCTGTCGGGCAGAAGGAAACCGTCAAAGGACATTCGTCTCTGAGAGAACTCGGGGCTTCCTCCAGGAACTAATCCCCACAGTTAAACCGCGCGAGATCCTCGCCTTCGTGCCACCCCGAACCCTTTCCTCCTCTATTTTTTATCCGCGCCCAGCGCGCCGAAAAATCAGGCCATCTGTTCGGGACAGTTATGTCTGGCAACCGACACCTCGCCCATTCTCGACGCCCTAGCTGTGCAAAGTTTCATTTCGGAATTCGCTGCAGGCATTTTTCCTCTATTTCCATTACACAAGATCCGGCTTCCGCTGTATTCCGTCCACGTTCCCTCTCTCCGAAAAAGCTCGCGGAATAGTTGCGTCGCGTCGGGGGGCCATAAAATTAGTCTCTATCGACCACTGTTTCGGAATTGCTTCGGTATTTCTCATCATGCAAATGGAATCGAGGGATATCATCGCGAAAGCTCCGCTTCCATCGCGATATCAATTATATTACAAGAACGGGAGGGAGGGAGAGGAAAGTACAGAGACAACAGGCACAACCGATCGAAATAGTACTCTCCAGCGAGCAATACAGGTTTCGAAGACGGAGCGGGAGTGGTTCCAATCCCGCAACAATAGGACGTCACAGCTAATTTAGCTATCTCGGCTGCCGTGCAATCCGTGGCGAGATGAAACGAGAGGGATCGGCGAGAAGGAAAGGAGCAAGGATGCCTCCGGAAGGAACGACGCGATCGAACGAGCGAGGGGATGGAAGCTGCAACGATTTTATTTCGCGAGGGTGCTCGCAATATCGCCAACTTTACGTCGCCGCAGTCGTGCCCGCCACAAAGAACCGCACCCCCGCGGCCCCCCGACGCGTAGGCGGTCGCGACAGCGACGCACACACGCTCGCACCCCCGGAAATCAGCCGCATGCCTCGTTCCAGCCAAGGGTTTACAGCCCCTTAACAGAGGAGAGATCCTAGGACGACGCTGATACGCCGCCGGTTCAGCTGCTGGCTGATGAGCAAGGGTACGATAAAAAGCGTGAAAAATAAGCTGCGAGTACAAGGGGGTTGAGCGTACAGGCGAGGATCCAGTAAACGTATGCCGTGTGTTCTTCGACCGACACTTGATACCATTTTTCCTCTCGCCCTCTTCAATTACGCCGCCGGCAGACGTAATTTTTCTCGGCAGGGGCGACGACCAAGCAAAAGTGCTCGCGAACAGACACACCGCCAAGCAACGGTGGATTTCAAAAGACTCGTTCTCCGCTGATTCTTCTGCCACCTACACGACTCGCATCCCCGTCCTCGCGTTTCACCACCCTCCCTCCCAACCCTCCTGTTTTCGTCGCTAAGAATTAATATGCGCCGGTGTACCCAGGCACGCGTCGTACCTGCGCTGTTTCTATCGCGTCTCGATGCGACAGCCGCGTCAAATCCGCGCGAATTGAGTTACGCGCAACGAAGGAAATATGAATCCGCTAGTATCGCTGTTTCCGGAGAACACCGTCTAGATTACATGGACGAATGCGACACGGTCGTCGAACGAACAAAGAGATGCAATTTCACGAGCCCCCGGGTTAAACGTTACAGCAGTTTTTTTTCTGCTTCTTCGCCGCTCTCGCAAACAGCGCGGAATTTCAAGAGAAAACAGTACGAGACAAATAAGGGGACGCGTATTGTACGGCCTGGCTGTCGAAATGAAACTTATCCCCCTCTTGAATTTACCCAGTAACGGTGTCGTGAAATTGGAAGACTTTCTTCCGGGGAAAGTAAACACTCCGCTTTGGTGTGCGATGGAACCTTTTAATTAAAGGGGTCGTCTTTTAAAATAACGCGCCGATGTCGACGCGACGAGCGGAGGGTTTCCACTCGGGCTAAGGAAATAAATTCATCCGTATGTTTGCCAACGGGGCGGATTTTGTGCCCCCCTCTCGTAATAATTAAATTACCGTCACTCCTAAGTAGATCTTTGCGAAGCAAAATCCCTAAATCCGTCATCGTAGACGTCGTTCTATGTTTAAACTAGAACCGATCGCGAGCAAAGTGCAACGGAGGCGTCGCCGCGGTCAAGTAACGCAGGCAGACGGAAGAGCAGCCGCGTCGCAAGTAGTAGAGCTCGAGCATTTGGTCGGCGTACTCGAGCAGGCACAGGGCCGATAACTCGATAAATCTTTACCGATCGTTCCGCGGGTAACAAATGGATTTTTGCTCTTTTCAGGGCCGACACGGGCCCCACCCTTCGGCCCGGTATTCGCGTGCGAGTACTCGCGGCAACCGATTCCACTTGTTCCTGGTGGTTCTGCGCTTGACTCTGAAATACGATCCGCCACCACACCTCCTTGCCAGGACGGGATTACTATTGTCCAGATCGTGCACGGGTTTCGCGTCTGTCGCGAGAAATCGTGGCGGAAGGTCGTGCTAGGTCGCGGAGAGCGGCCGCTCGATTTCGCGCCCCTCTCGACGGATTTACGGCGTGAAATCGCGCGACAAAGGCGGGCCACGAGGCCGGTTTAATCGGTGCGCTGGAGGACTGGCTGCTAGACCGAGGCCAAAACTTTTTCCCTGGTTCCTTAAGTACTCGAAACAGTTGCCAACACCGTATCAGCAGCCGTGCCGCCGCGTCTCCGCCCGCCTCTTCGGAAAGGAGAGGAAACGCCGCCGGAGGAAGACGGAACGGCAGGAAGGCGCAAAACAAAGTGCAAGGCAACGGCGATGCCGGAAAACGACGAGGAACGGGGTTGCTCGGCTGTGCTGGCGGAGAGAAGTGCGAAAGGAGGCGGGCAGTACTTGGGGGGGTGCAAAAGCGAAGGCTGCCGGTGAAATGTCCTGCTACCACCCTACACCGCGACCTGTGCTTGCTGAACGGTCCACTTTTTCTCCCTGTCTCGAGTCCGACGATAATTTTTCCTAAGCATCGTTTCCGTACATCCACTGCCTTTAGATCTCGCCCAAGATCCGCGAAATTTACCGTTCCCTTTCTCGCCGAAGTAAAGCACGAGTTAAACGCGCGACAGATTTTCAAGAATTCTCTCGACTCTCGGTTAAATTGAAACGACTGATGGATCGCGCGACAGCGTTGCATCGATCATTTTGGTACACCGACAATCTGACGGGCGATCGTATCAATTCGATACGATGGGAATTCGCGATACCGCGCTACCATATCCGTAGATTAACAAATATGTTCTTTAACGTGTGTATTCCAGAGCGGGGATAACGCGGGGAATAATAATACAACAGGGAGTTGGGTAATTTTCGGATATTTGTCGCGGCGTGGGCCAGAATTTCGCGGACAATTCGCGCGGGGTGGAAGGGGAAGCGAGTGATTGACTCGCCACGGCGATATTTTCGAATTTCTATGGAACTTAATGCGGCTGTAGCGTGCCTTGGATCACGGCCAAAGAGGACCCGATTGCCGCTGCCAAAGATACTCCTGCTTGAAAATTGGAAGCCTGGAAGTTATCGTTTTATTTACATCGCGAGCTTCGTTTCAACGAGCATTATTCAAATTTCTTTATTCCGCGCGGCGCGGCCCGACGACACGAGCAAATGGATCGGCCAAGAAAAACGAGGATAAGTCTGGAATCGAGTGAAACACGTTTAACGTCCATTTCCAGGAGAACGCACGCCCTACCCGCGGCAGATGCCGCGGTGTCATAGGAATAATCGCGTGCACACCAAATAATTTACTGGGCGGTTGAGTTCGAAGCGCGGTAGCTGGTATTCCTAATGCAATGAATCGATCGATGCTAGCAGGTAAGCGGAGCTTTTCAATCGTCAAAGAAGAAACAAATGCATATTGATTCGGGCCAATAGCTGCATCGCATCGCGTGATTTGTTAGACCTGCTCGACGCACGCGATCGCCGCCGTGATTGGCAAATAACGAACGAACGGTCGATTTAAATGGACAAACTCGTTCGTTCAGCCGGCTATAATTTATGGCTGACGGCCGGATAATGGCGCTAAGAACCGGCGGAGTCACGTGAAGATTCGGTCGCGAGGGAAATTGAATTTCTGCTCGCAGGAAAAGCACCCTCCCAGACGGCGAGGCGCCTCTTTTCACGAAAGAGAAAGCCGTAAATTCGATGCTCTAGCAAGTAGCGAGAGCTGTGTGTCACACTGCGCGGCTGATTTTAATGCGACACGCGAAGAAGCTTGCCCGCGATTTCACGTCCGTGGAACCGGGATTCGCCTTTGTGCCTCCGACAGCATATATCGGTAAATAAGCGGCTGACGTGACCGGCCTCGCCTTCTTGCTCCAGAAGAGGATCAAACCGGACGAAATACGGGGCACGTATGTCGGGGGACGTTGCTAAAGTGTACGCCGGCGTGACTTCTTTCACCAAAAGGAGAACACATGCCGCCGCGAGGCGAAGAAGCGCCCGCATCTTTATGGCGAGACGTACGTGGAACTGATAAGGCTAATGTGGATACACTTCTCCTGGTTGATCCATTGGATTCTTGTGTTGTTGTGAAAGAATCGCATGTTTAGTAGATAAAGTTTCCCTGGCAATTACAGTGACGCACCCAGAGGGCGGTCTTGGCATCCCCAAAATAAGTGACTTTGTAAAAAGAAAAGAAAACTGAATTTTATTCTTTAATTAAATTTGTATAATCGCCTACCGTTAAGGAACTAGTCTCTGATCAGTTTAGAAGGCTTCCCGCTTTAATATTTTTCTTTTAACCTAATAAAACTTTCAACCATAAACGTTTTTATTATACTAAAAGATGAATTAGTGTTTAGACTTTAAGGACAAATTTTAAAAAGTTGAAAATAAGTATAATTTAATTATTTATAAGGTACGGAATAATAAGGTCACTAGGAACTGGTTTTTGATCATCTGAAAATATATGAGAACTAATTTTTTATCAGGTCAGGAACTAGTTTTTAATCACCTAAATTATTCTAAATTATAAAATACATAGGAACTAATTTCTTATCAGGTATGGAACTAATATTTGATCAAATACTAATACTAATTAAAAAGAAGACACCAAATAAACTTATTTTTAGTATTAAACCATCTAAATTTAATTTTTTTATAATTTTATAATGCCCTAAACTAATTTTTATTCAGGTGATCAATAATTAGTTCCACCAGAAAAAAAGTGGAACTAAATAATGATCACTGACTTTTAAAGCAAAAGGATACATATAACACTAAAATTCTTTCGCTACATTGTAAAGTAAACTATTGTAAGCAAAATGTATGAAAATAACCTTTAACACTGCAATAACCAGTAAAGAAATCGACTGTGGCGTCGATGGTGATTTCTTAGTTCGAACAGTAAGAGATATCGTTCAACAGAGGCTTCCTTCAAGTGAACTACCTTCCACATTTATTTTCACAAAAACTAACAATACTAACTTCTTTCACAGACAACACTTATATTTTTGAGTTATCAATTTATATGTTAGTAATTATTTCAAACAATTATTTAATAACACAAACTCAAAAGAACGATTTATTTCATGAACTGATAAAAAATTAGTGCCTGATCAAAAACTAGTTCCTTAACAATAATGAATTATATTAAATTTGGAGTAAAAATATTTTTATCTTTTCAAGTCAGCTCCCTCCAATCTTAAATCCCGAACGCGCCACCGCCCAATTGCACCTCTGAATGTAAAACAATACCTAATAGATTGCAACATCTCCACAAAGATGTTTCGTTCACCATTCATTGCACACCCGCCGCGTCACCAGACGATCCCGCAGCCTGGAAAAAGCTTTGGAACAGGCGAAATCCGCCTCCGACAACGGTCTCCAGTCTCCAGGTTCGGACGGGCGGACGATCGATAACCCGCGACTGTGTTTCAGCCGCAACGGAAGAAACTTGCAGTTGCACGACGAAAAAACACGCATCTAGCCGCAGTTACACGCGAAGAAAGGGAAGCTCTCGGTTGGACGGAGGCGCGCGGAGGGTCTGATTGATCGAGCCGGGATCCACGATAGCCGGAGACGTAGCCCGAATGATAGATAGGCCACGTCCTTCGCACAATCGCCAATTCCACCGATCGCTTCCTCGTACGTTCGATCAATCTGACCGGGGAATGATTCACGAACGGGGCATCCGTTGCTCGTCACCGAGGAGAACTTCGGTTCCCCGGTATCTCCAGGCTCGTTTGCATAATCGTTTGTCGTTTCTATCGGGATCGATGAGGGAGGCGATGTAGCCGTGGAGCGGGGGACCGCGATGAACCCACGAAAATAGAGACGATACAGCGTCAACGACGCTCCGGCCGCTAAACATCTGACGACGCGACGGCGGCTGGCTCGCAGAGCTCAGTGAAATCACCTTTCAACGGCCATCATATCAATTTCTGTCGCATCTGTTGTGTACACAGTCCCGAATAACCGTGTCCATCGCTTTCGTATGCAGAGGCTGGGGGCGCGCCGCGGCACGAAATACATACTCTCAGGGTTGTCGAGAGTTTGTCGAGAGAGACGCGGCCTTCTTGCAATTTTACATCCCTCTGGCTGCTGACGGGAGCGTTCAACCCTCCTTCGTCCCCGACAGCCCTCGACCGCCCTTCCTTGCTCACGTCCGAGTGCCTCCGCGTCACCTTCGTCATTGTTCTTTTTCAATTCTCACACCGACCTCCGGAGCGCCAGTCTTTTTTCTACCCTGTCGCCCTTCTCCTGCTCGTTTTTGTGTTCTCACATTCTGTGTAGACACCGATGCCTGTTTACGAGGTCGCATCGCCTAAGCGTCACTCCGAAATTAGGGGTTGACGTTGAACGCGAAGGGGTAGCTGCGACGGACACGCACTCATTTTTCCGACTACCTTTGAGTCTGCTTCGCGGCGATACAACAGCACAGTGCTTTCAGTATGCTTGTATAAATAGGAAAGAATGTATTTAAGGGCGAAGTTAATGAAAGTGTCTCTACCTGTGCAAACGTACTGGTAAAAGTAACTAAAAAGATTCCTCTCGCTGTCCAGAACTCGATCCCCGGTGTTTCAAGTTATTTTAAACGAAAGCTTGCGCAATTTTCAGTCCCCGGGCGCAAAGTTTCCCTGTTAAAATATGCATCGCCCTCGAACCCACCCCGCAATCCGGGGTCGCGTTTCAACCAAACAATCGTTTACACGACACGCGTGGCGTGCGAACGTATTGCCTGGCAGCGTCTCTTTTTCACCGGACAATCCAGTACGTGATTGTTTTATGCGCGTGACACCCCCGTTGACGGTGAGGAGGGATGACGGAAATTTGCATAGGTGGTCCCAGGGACGTCGAATAAACGGGAACAGTCGCCAAATCGCAACCAGCCGGATATCGTTTTCGCGAGCCGGGACGCCAGCAATCTGGACGTGCATTCCTCGTCGCCGGTATGTCTGGCCATGGATCGTGGAATTCTACTTCGCGGCGAAAATGCTCCAGGTGAAGATTGATATCCGACTTAGAGTGCTCGCGGTTTCTGCAAGGGAAATTCGAAGTGCCTCGCGCGCTATCGGTCCTCCGTTTCCGTGTATCGATTTTGGGAGTCGATTGAGAGGTCAGTGTAAGATCAGAGGGTGTGCGCTTGCTACAGGAATATAAGAGCGCAGTTAATTGTTTAGAACAGCGTCGAAACGACCGCTGCTTTAGGTTAAATGGATTTATCAACCTCGCCACATTGTTCGTCCCGACTTGACCACAATTCAACCAATTTATCTTTCCCTAACTAGTAAACATTTCACAATGACTTCGATAATCATCCCCCTGGCCATGGACGCGTCGGCCATGAGGGGTTAACACACTCGCTGGCACGCATACAAACCGGAGGGATTGTCGTCTAAGCGGGTTAAGTGTAACGAGCTTCCGAACAATCCCACGAAGAAATTTAATTATCGGTCGAGGGAAACAATAACGACTTGCTGAGAGGGGTGGCGTTGCACAGGCCGCGATTAAGGGATGGAGCGCGAGCTCTCAGGGGATACCTTGTGCTCCTAGAGAACAAAAGTTTGAGGAACTTTGAGATTCCCGATCCTGAAAATATTCTATTATATATTTTACATTCTTTACATTCGAATCTCCAAATGCAAGTTCTGCAGTCGTAGTGACCGTCGACAACGAGACCTACAAATCGCGAGCTCGTTTCATTAATTACTTGCTCGAAGGGAAATAAACAGGTCTCGAGTGTGGAACTGCAAAAACCCACCCTTTTGCTGTTTGCAACGCGACAACGCGAACCTGCAAGTAGTTTGCATCGGGGACGAGTGGCGGTGTCATCGAGGGTGGCCAATTACATTCTCAATTTCACCAGGAGCCGAGTTCCATTGTTCCCAGGGAACAACCCTTAGCGGTCGCAGCTCCAGCAACGGCGTAAAATTTCGCGGCGGGCCAGCGGTTGGCTGAGAACTAAATAAAAGCGATCGGCCAGGTCAGGATGCATTTGGAGCAATTGTTTCATTGGGGATGGTACGAGCTGCATTCGAACCGACAAAATCGATGTACCGGAGGCACGTTGCGTGCTGGGAACGATTCGTTCGTGCATTTTCTGCTCGAGTAAAGGAGAAAACTGGAAGGAGGGCATGGCAGAACAGAAAGGGGTAATCAAACCGTTGATGCTAGAAGAGTATAAGCGAAGACGCGAACGATAAACTCGGGACTGTCTAGCCATTTGATTTACGAACCACAGATTTCGCAACTCCATTCGACTTTCTACAAGTTACCCCCGTTGTGCGCGGCAATTTGAAACTAATAATTTGCATGCGAAAGCAGGAAGGCGACAAATAAGTCGGAAGCACTTATTGCTGGATGCATAAGAATTTCCAATTCGGAGCAGCGATATAACTCTTAGCGCCCGCCATTCCAGCGTGCTCTCACCGAGTGCCTCTTAATCAAAACGTCGAAGCTTTTTCGACCCATATGTTCGCCGGAGCCAGCCCCCCCTCCGGCGAAAGTCAGCGACTTGGGACAATTCTGAACGTGAAAGTTCAGTTTTAGGTAATCGAGAGCCATCGCATAAAGGTCGATGACATCTATTTCCGATGGCCATAATTCACCAACGTCCTCGCAGCTCTCGCGGGAACTTCTCCAACTTAGATTAGCGATTCAATTTGACCCGGCAGTAAATCATCCTCTAAATCGTTTTTTAATCGGTACAACCTGTAACAAGTGTCACGACCCCTCGCCTGCATTTACTGTTTTCGTTTCAACCTCATAATTCCACGGAATATAGAGTTTTCTGACTTATCATTCGCTGCTTTGCAACCCCTTCCGTTTCTGCCGACGTTAATCGCACCAGCCCCGAGGAAATTCAAAAATGCGAGGAGGTCTCTGCTATCACCTTTGAACGAAGTCTCTCGTGTTTTTGGGACAGAGAGTCCTTGACTCTCTGATCCCACCTTTGACGGGAACGAAATTGCGAGCAGACGGAGACGGGACAGGGATCGGTACGATTGCCAGCTAGGAATTTCATTTGATAAAACTGGTGCTCGATTAATTGATCGGTAGAGATGAAAGTACCTCTCGCTCGGCGTTCTCGTAAATAAGTTTATTTATCCATAATGAACGGCGGGCAACGGTATCGATCGCCGTGGCTGAGAAACAACCGGCTCGTAATTACCGGTTCGTTTTGCTCGCCGGCTAAATCGCTACGATAACTCTCGACTGTCGTACGCGATATCGTGCACTGGCGACGCGAGTTTTACGTCGCCATTGGCTGGTACACGGCATGTAATCTGGGCCGTGGGGGTTGAATTCTGGATAAAATAATGCGCGCTCGCCAGACCGACGATCCCTCTTCCTGGTTGGCTGCCTTTTCGCGGCACACGAATGCTCCGAAGCAGCGGAGGACGGAAGAAAGTTGAAGAGCACGAGAATGTAAGGGTAGCTGTCCTTTGTGAAACATAATTCGTATTCCAAGTGCGAGCCGACCGTTCATCCGCTGCCAGCTGGGGGTCTTTGATGTCTCTCTCCCCCTGCTTTCGCTTCTTCTTTTCTCATTAAGGATTAGCACGATGGCAGGAAGATAAGGGGGGTGTACGCGACAACGCTTCTTCACGGTGTGATTAATTAAAACGACATCTTTGCCAGCTAACGAGGCAACGCGACAGCGTGTACCAGCAAACGAACGATATAGTTTGCGCGGATATCTATGACAGACACGTATCCTCCCTCCTCGAGTATCTCGTACCTATAGACGAAGCGAGTAACGTCTCATTATCGAAAAGCTTTCGCAAGTCCGCAGCTGGGCTGTTCTCTCTGCTCGCATCGGGGGAACGCGCGATGTCGCCGAAAGCATAGCACACGGTAAAATACAAATGGCGGTGGTTCGTGGCATTAAGATGGTTCCCGGATCAACGATATAAAGGAAAGCTCCCGACGGAACAGGAGAAGCCACTTTATCTCTGGTCCCGAGCGAACGGACAAATAATTTCACGGCCCGTACCTCGGGGGAAGAAAGGTTCACGCCTCGCGACAAAGTATTCCAGAGTTGAAACGAATTCCCGGAACTTAAAGATTCGATTATTAGTTGGCGACTCGGGGAAACTTGCCACCTTCTTCCCTCTCGCTCGACCCGACTGCCTCAGCCAGAAATCGCGAGGGCGGCCGGCCGCGCCGCGAGATTCACAGATTTTCGATGGAAACTTGGGGACGAATTTCAAGTTTCTAAGCAAGCCCCGCATTCCCATAGGCTGAAATATAGAACGCGATGCCGGACGAATAACGAAGTCGGATCCCTAGGAAACGGTTTCATAAAGTTCTCGCAAGGATAAGCGACTGGAAAAATCATTTCAGGCACTTTCGAATGCGCTGACGCGTGGATGGTTGAATGTGCTTGACAGGTATTATGGCAACTGTGGCACAGGAGCTGTGAACGACACGTTGATGAGAATTCTTGGCTTTCGCGAGTTAAGTCGTCTCTTGAGCAATTTTGCATTCTCAACTCTGCGCTTTTAACGTGATAATGTTGAGCTTCGTGTAGCTTTCTTTCATTTGTATAATAATTCCTAGCGAGTGACAATTCTCGCGGCTTCAACTGCGGGACAGCAGAATGCAGTCGGCGGGTTGGTACGAACCCGTGAAATATCGTTTCCCTCACCACCCATAGACGGGAAAATGAAAAAAGTTGGCGGAAAGTGGACGCGACAAGTGTGGACGCTTGCTCGATTTCCGGGTTGAAAGGGCATTACTAATGTCCCCGGTGGCCGCTGGTAATTAATGGCGGCAGAACCACCTCCCATCTCGTCATTTTATTAATCACTGCAAACTAACGAAGGTCAGCTGGCCGTGCAGGCTTCCTGCAAGAGCGTAAATCCTTCCCAGCGACGTGGCTCTCGTGGGAAGAAGAATCGACGTTATTAGGGCAGTTCTATATCACTCAAGTGTCGAGGGAAAATTTGCTTTATGACACTGTTGGTTGGACGAGCGCAGAAGTTGCTGGCTGGGAAATTTTGAGTAACGACAAATTTGTTGGAATCGTTTTAACCCTCGCAAAGTCCAGATTCAAATATCACAGGGGATTTAATCTGTGTTTCAAAGGAGTAGTTTGGTTTGGAATGTCACCCTAATTGGTTTCATGATACGTAGAAATGTTTGCTTACTTTTTCAATGCAGTAGTTGAATTGCAATTTGAGCCGATGTAACAGTTACATATGCAAAAATACAGGGAGTAGTTATTGAAAATGTTGGTATTGATAACTCAGAATACACAATGCTTGATGGAAGAGCTAAAAAAACACTCGGATGTGATAGGAATTGTTTTTATTTAAACTGCCAATTGCTATCGTTCCCACGCCACATGTTGCACAATGGGCGACCAAAAATTCCAGCTCGTAAATTTTTCCTTCGCGAGCCGTCAATACGTTTGCAAAGCCTAGCTGCGCTCGGATTCTGCTAGGTTATTTACAACCGATAAATGACGGACCAAGCAGGATCGCTTAAACCTTAACGTTGTATTCTAGAATCGGCTGAGGAATCACCTGGAGCAACGGGGATTAGATGGACCATTAATAAAAACGGTCGCCGGAGAAGGGAAGAAGAAATGTGTGGAGCGTTTAAGTTCTCTCTCTAATCGAACAACTGTGCGCCGGTAACGGGCAAAGCCTCTCCTCCTACGGGCCCTTTATTTTTCATCCCGAAGAATATAGGTCGAACTTCGAAGACGAATGAAGGAGCCGAGAGAGACCGAATTCGAAAAGCTGCGCGAGAGACGAGCGGCGTGAAATATTCAGCGAATCCCCCGATCCTCTCGCGTTTGATGGTCCCACTCTCCACTCTCCACTGTCTACTTTCTTTCCTCTGTCTTAGAATTTCATCTCTGTGGGCTGTTTCTCATCCGAGTCCCCTTCTCGCCAACATTGATGCGTGCTGTTCACGTATTCAAAGCGGCACTAACGCGGCACCGCAAGTATTTTACGACGGAAATGACGACGACGCCGGGTCCCCCTCTCCCCCAGCTTAATCGTCAAACTGTATGCGACTGTTTGAAGATCACTGCCCTAGATATTCTCCCGTGGCAGAAATTGGACACTCATTCTTCAGGATATGAAATATTCGAAACTTAAAGCGTTTCCCATTGTCTGCCATTGAATGCTCGTGGCGCTCTTCAAATACCGAGATGATTCCTGAAAGAGAAATGTCCCCCAAGCGTCGCGCGTTCAGTCCTCTCGTTAAAGGATCAATTAAATCGATCCCGAGCGCCCTGGAATTTACTGGGAAACTTTAATTAGCAAGTTCGAACGGTGTCTTTGAAAGCCAGGTACAATGGCTGACGTTACTTTTACCCCCCGTTGAAGCCGGCCGATCGATCGATCGTTCATGGCGCTTCAACGCGGCCGGAGGAAGAAGAACCACGTTTAATAATACGCCGGCGTGTATGAACTTCTGCTGATGGCTGTTTAGAACGACCGTCGCAAGGACTCTCGACGTCCTTGTCGCGGGGGTTGCACTTAGATGAGACTCCTCCGGAGTCTCGCTTTTGTGCCGCAATGGTATGCTTGTTGCGCGCTTAAACAGGTAACTTCATAAACCTGTGTCGCGAGAACCCGCGAGCTCCGTCAATGAGATGTAACAATACTAATTGCAAACACCGTCCCTTTGATGTCTGCACTCTCTACGCGCCACTGGCTGCTCAGGATACTTTGAGGCTTTAATTGGACTTGCCCGTCCCTATCTTTCCGAATATCCAAACTGGTAACCCTGATCGAGCCGCGCGGTGCGGTAATTTCATCGACCCAGAGGAACTTTCTACGAACAGAATTTGCGCGATGAAAGGATAAGGTAAAAGACCCAATACGTGGACACGTCCCAGTAGCTGGACACTGGTGCAAAATACTGATTAGTACATTTAATATCCGCTTTATCCAAAAAAAGAACTATTTTATTAAATTATTCAAATATTTAGTAAAATATATTCATATATATATTTCACTAAATATTTGAATAATTGAATAAAATAGTTCTTTTGCACCAGTGTCCAGCTACTGGGACGTGTCCACGTATTGGGTGGTTTACCTTATTGGGAAGTGATAATATTGACAAAGTATCAAAGCCTGTTTCAGGCCCTGACATATACGCTATCGTATTTGATTGTTTAACTGCGTGCTTCGCAGTCCAGTGTCTTTCTCCTCCGAGCACAAAGTGGTCAACAAGACTAGCACGTCTCTAATGTCCAAGGATCACGGGGAAGCAAACACGTGTAACCCATCGGCAGTCCACTAAACACGTGTAATGCTTTACCAAGCATCTTCCTGCTTCCGAGTGGAATCAATTCGTGGCTAGGTAATCCTGCATGTCACCAATGGCAACGTAGACGGTATCCTTCGTTGCTAGGCAACATTTAGCTCCGCGATTCACGGAACACTCCCTTCGGTTGGGTCATCTGCACCCTTTAATATCCAGTTTCCTTCCTTAAAAAGCCTCCCCACCGCGCGCCAATTGGATTCCCAGCTCTGTGTATCGACGGCGAAAGGAAAGAGGGATGTGCGAGAAGGGGGTTGAAAGAAATTTGGTAAAACTGAAGCTTCCGCTGTGTACCAGCTGCCTCGGTCCTTTCTGTTCCGTCGGTACATACAAATTTCCCATTATTTACCAGGCAAAAGGACCGTGACTATTTTTCAGATACTGGCGGAAGGAGGGCGCGAACGGGAGAGAGGGCGACAGGGACGAACTGGCCCGAGGTAGTTGTGCATTCTGGACAGTTGCCGAGGCACCGGCTACCGGATAGTCACGCTCGCGCGCAGACTCGCAGAATAGCGTGTTCTGGTTTCCTGTTCCGGCTTACATTTACGTCTGGATATTTCATTGTCGAAACGCGAGTGTGCACGCTGCGATACACGAAAGAGATGAAAACGGTTTGACCCGGTCACGAGAGGACAGGGGTTAGGAAATGTCAGGCGTAGAATGCGCGACTCTAATCACTGCGAAGCTTTTCTTCCTATTGTCGCGGGCTTGCCATGCTCTTACAAATGCTCTAGCAGATGTTTTCAGCTTTTGTAGCGACGTCTGTCTCTTTCATTTATAACAGCAATTATCCCTGTCAATGTTGAACGAGGATAACAATTGCTATATCGCTGGAATTATTGTCTTGATTTCTGTTATACAGGTTTTGTATAAGTCGATACGCGGCCGAAATGAAAATACACGTTTCTCCAGCAATTTACATTCCAACCTGACCGAACAATTCAACTTTGTCCCATCCCTCGACATCGCACGCCCGCGCCACCCCATTTCCACCGTTTCGCGTCCCGCAAGAAAACGTCGTGGCATTCCTGTCGCTTTTGCCGTTCAATTTCCGGCTCGAGAGAGGCTACAAGAAAAACGGAGGCCACTGGCAGAGAGGCGGGGAGAGAAGTGGCGAGCGCAAGACGCAGGAGAAAAGTAAAATTTCCTATTTCGAAGAGAAAATGCAGTGATGTACTATTATTGAAACCGTTCCCTCTCCGTGCTCGGTGCACGCAGCGCCGGTGAAATAAAAATGGCGAGAGAACGACGTCGGAGAAGCGCGGAAGGGTGTTGAGGGATCAGATGGGAGGGTGGCGGTCGTGGTTCGAGACGAACGCGCGCCACAGGAGGGAAACATATTGCGTGTACATGCCGCGATGCTCCACGTTTCCGCGTCGCCGAGGGAAACCGTCTCGCGCCTCTCGTTGTCTCGTTGTCTCCTGTATCGGCGTCTCTGCACCTATCGCAGTCAAATATTTCACGGGTGGGTGTTCGTCCTTTAACTAATTACAGCGGAGCAGCGCGTTAATTAGTCAAGGACTGCAGAGTTGCGAGCGACCCGCTCTGTGGCCCGTGAAATATGAAATATGTCAGCGGATAAAGGTCCTCGTTCAACTTGCCGGAATCTTAAAACGCGTGCTCGACGATATACCGGCGTTAGCACGATCGAGGAGGGATCGGTAATACCTATTCACGGGAATGTCTGGAGTGTAAGAGGATAAACCGCAGAATTACTCACCCATGGCTGGTGCGTAGATGTTCAAGTAGAGGCAATCCTCGCTTTGATTCCGCAGATGAGGCAGCAGTCTCTTCAAGTACTCCAGCCGGCCTTTCGGCATACGCTCCAGTGCTTCTTGTTCATTGGAGATGTCGGGCAGCTTTTGGGGGCAGACTGGACTGACCGAGTCCGATAATCTGCAAGCCAGGATTCACTTTAGCCTGCTCGGCCGTGATAGCCCGGATAAATCGAATCCTCGAAACGCTCCAATTTGGGCGAGCCACAACTTTTCCAAAGAATCATCAACGGTAATTCCATCCCTACTCCCCCTTGAAAAGAAAGACTCGTAGATCTCGCTCCTTTCAATCGTGGATTAGCGATCATTTACAGTTTAATTCCCCGGGCAATGCCTCCTAGAAATTTTGCGAAACCGTTGCACTTCTGCCGCGAACAATTTATCACGGTGTATCTCCAACACCTTTTGTCTCTCTAGCCTGCATAATATGCGTAGATTAAGCTCGTGAATAATTACATCTCCGTTTTTGTTTCGCCATAGCGGCGAAGGTAAGAGTGCATTTTAAACGAAAATTCATTGTTCATTTCTAGGGAATATCCAAAAATTATGCTGCACGCGCTGCGAGCTTCGTCAATGGGAACTAATTAGCGATAGCCGATTGTTCTTTCATATTAGCTTCTACGACGGTGCACGAGATATAGAAAGTTTCGGAAAGTGCTGAATCTAAGCCCGGTTTTATTGCGAAGAACCGTGCAAAATGACAGAGCAGCGGGTCTGAAAAGGGCATAGAAGCTGAATACTTGAACGAATTTCAAAGGAACAGCTTGACATAACTTTGCAGGAAATATGCTGCCGGAATACGTTTAAGAATTCGCGCATTAAGGGGATTCCGGTAGTCGGAATGCGTTCCTCGGAAATCAAACCGCTCGCAAAATTTCGGGCATCCAGCTGTTCTACAAGAAAGCTGCTCGATTCGTCTGGTTCGAGGCTAACAAGTCGCGCGTTTCGACTGCTACGCGTGATATTGTGCTCCGTGCGTCCTAAACTTAACCATTTACGGCCAGAAAAGCTGCGGGCTCTAATTAGCAGTTGGAGAAGCAAGTACACTCTCACGTTTCTGAATAGAATTTGCCTGGCATATTCACGTGAACGTGCAGACATACCAATTAAAAGATGAACTGCAGAATTTGCGAGCCACTTGCCCCAAAATTAGAGAAGCTTTGCTTAGAAAATCGTGCAGCAAAGTTTTCAGGGGTGTGCGCAAAAAATTGGAACTTTCGAAGGTCTCCATGCATCTCGAAAGAAAGATCTCGTAACATTTGCACGTTCGAAGGAAATAAAGCTCTCTAGACTACAGCTAGTTATTTTCCCTGGACGCATCTTACTTTGCCAAAACGCACGACTTGTTCCCCGCGTTCTGTATTTTTACTCCGCAGGGTTTACCGTCCGCGGCGAAGGGTTTGGCGGTCACGTGCAACGGTTAGAAGGGTGAAGGGGATCTGGTGCTCACCTGACTCCTTCCCACGGGCTGGGTGCCCTGGTCGGCGAGAATCTGTTACCCCCGACCGGAGGGGTGGCGTACGGTATCCCTAGGTAGACGTCGATTGGCTTGAGGAACTTGGCGTCGAAGGACCGTATGACCCCCTGCACCTCGCCGTACCGGGTCTGAACGATCCGTGGATTGATCTTGCTGTTGATCGAGAGCGAGAGGGTGGGCGGCGCAATCAGACAGACGAGAATCAGGAAGAGTTCCATCTTGCTCCCCGGCCCTCCCCTCGCGTACTTTCGCCACGATTACCCTGCGAGATCCGCGCGCGCGCGCCCGCAACCCGCACCCACACGAGCGCGCCCCGCTGCTCGTAATCGGTATCGATCACCTGTCCCCGCGACGATCGCTCTTCATTTAGGCCTGCTCGAGCGCTAAACGCGCGCCTCCCCGACGCGAGCTTGCGGTTTTCCCTGAAATTTCAATTGCAACTGGATCAGAGCCCGAGCACAGAGCTGTTTCCCATGGTTTCGCCGAGCCTTCCGAGCTACCGGTCACCGAAATCATATCATTCGCGTGACTTCCAAATCAACGCCTACCGGCGCCACCATGGGAACCCGCGATTTTCGATCATTTCCTCGCGCACAATTGCCTCCTACGTCGCGGCACTTTTTCAGCCCGCGCGTAAATTCAGCAGAAAGAGTTTTCTCGGAGAAACTTTTCGACCTCTTTCCTGGCGGGTTCGAGCTCATCGACGGCGCTCTAAACAGAAGAATAATACACCAAAGCGAAGCCCTTCCATCCATCCCGGGGCTCGCTCGTTTCAAATTCTCATCTCGTGCCGGGAATTTTCATTCCTGGGTCTTTGATGCGAGATAAAGCGAAACGGCTGTCAGTAAAGCGTGCATACGTAAAGAAGGAGCAGGGTAGTACCTTGGATACGCGAAGAAGACGAGAAGTTTGCGAGTTCGATAAGGCCAGGGAAGTGTACGCTCTATGGAGATGGCGCGCGGTTCAGCCGGGATATTCAACTATTTTGCAGACCTAATTGAAACTCAAGTGGACAGCGAGGTTCCAGGCAAACTCGTATTCTTTAGTGCAACGATGTCGGTTCCTTCGTCATTCCGATTGGATCAGAATGAAAAATTTAACAGCCGACTGAAATTACTGCAAATCAATCTGATATCCATCAATTTCGGAGTCTGAAGGCTGATAAGCCGTCGGAGAGTGTACCGGAGGGACTGGAGCGTAAACGAGCGCGCTGGTACGCGGTGCCATTATGGAAATCAGCACTTATCAGGCTCGAAGGGAAACTGGAGTCCGCTATCGGCCGACTGGCTCACCTACTCTTCGTCATTCGCGGGCGGAAGGCAAGGAAAAAGGAGATAAGCTATTTCGGACGCACGGCTTTCCTCCGTGATCCCGGCCCCGCTTATCAGTGACGCGGGAATCTTTCTTCCCGAATCTATCTTGAAGATTTTCCATCTTACTCGAGAGGATATCTCCAAGCCCTTCGAAACGACGGCGGAGATTTTCGAAATGATGTTGGTTCGATCATCGTTCCCCGGATACCGGCTCCCCAGTAGTACGAATCGACGATCACGCAGACGCCCGCCAACTTCTTTCCCCGTGGCACATTGATGTCTGACAAGTTTCCAAGTGCTCCTTTCACCCGAGTAGTCAGTCGGAATTATAAAAGTAGCTGCAATTACCCCAGAAGCAGGTCCGAACCCACCAGGAAAACGGTTACGTCGTGGAACTTGGGAATTCCCTTAGCTACTCGCTACGAGTTCCCTCGAACTACCACTTGAACCATTGTAGGAGGCAAAAAACGTAAGAAGAAATGATCGGTCCGATGTTTAACTAATGCGTGATCACTTACCATCACACTCGTTCATTGGCACTAATTAATCTCTCCCTCGCCCCTCTGGATTGTCAGGATCAACGAGCGTAAGCGAGGATCCGCGTCTATGAATCTTGAGGCAACTCCTGGGAAAAGGAACGGATCGTTCCTGCTTAATTTTTCAATCTTGTCCCCATTATCGTCTCCACGTGCTTAACTTGGATCGAGGAGGGTGGGGATCGCGGAAACACCGGTACGAAGCGTTATACGTTGTCATTTATCCACTCGGACCTTGAGTCTCTTTCCCTGGACACTGTTCAAGGCCCAGGACGTAAATGTTGCTCCCACTAGATCCGCGTTAAGTCCTGAAACAGAAGAACAGGGAACAAAGATTTAGATAAACTTGAATCACAAGCCAAGGGGTAAAGAGGGCACGGGGGTTGCAAAGCGAAAGCACCGTGGAAATGAACAGTATTCGCGGATAAAGAGCACCATGCAACGTTTTTCACGACCGCGATATCAAGCCTGCCCTAAACAGATCGATCTCGGGCGATGCGTTCTTTCGTTACGAGATCGTAAGATCTTCCAAAGCCGATGGATCTGTATGTACCGTCGGATCAGAGTGGAGAGTGAAGAGAAGACGTAAAAAGGTATAGCTCTATCTTTTCTATAAGTCGATCAAGATAAGAAGGGAAGTAAGGAAAACTCCAGAGAGATTGAGAGGCTAGTCAAACACTGATGTCGGTCCTTGATATCCAACGACCAATGTACAACCTTCAACTTTCCCCCTATATCCGGTGCTTAAATCGAATAGGGAGTAGAGCCTCCTGTCGTAGATAATCCACTTTCACGGAGTTCGATACATGTTGCGTGTAGGAGGAACAATTTATAGTAACAAAGACTTAATACGATAAAATAAAGACTGGATAATAAAGGAGACAGTCGGTATGAAATTAAATCGCTTAAAGTATCTCGAGGACCTATGACCTCTTCTCCCGCGATAGCTCGAAACCTCTTCGCGTAACTTCGCGAAACTAGGCCACCCGATTGTGCTAATTTTCCTAACTCAATATTCCTCCGAATGGTCGTTCTCGCGATTGAATCGTCCGAGCCGGTCGCTAAATAATCCCGCTTGTATTCTCAGCGGGGGTGGGGGAGCAGATAATTCGAATTACCAAACTCGAAAGTTTGCGCTTCTTCTAGCCTGCCGCTATCTAAGGAGCCCAATCCGAGACGGCGTTGTTCGGTGTTTTCCCCTTGGAAAGAAAGGACTGCTTCTCGCGGAAGCAGGAACCCTCTAACGACGCGCAGTTTCGCGTCCAATTAGCGCCGTTAAATAGACTAATCGAGGGAATGGAGGGGCACAAGACGGCAACTGGCATGCCTACCGCGCGTATATCGAACTCCACAGTCGATTAGACGACTAGCCAATAAGCGACTCTGCGGCGCGGATATTATCCGGCTGCCAGGGGCAAATGAAGGGAGGCTGTGCTGAGAAGCGTAACCGAATGAGTTTCGATTCGCTCGGTGATAGGCTGGGAGACAGACAGCAGGCAGGCAGGCCGCCAGAGGGATGGAGAAAGGGCAACGGAGCTTGATATCTGACAAGTAAATACAATAGCCCTTCTACTAATAGACTACTGAAGGTAGGAACGTTGCAAGTAGCACAAGTCAACGTTTCCACCGCCGAGCCCTTAAATGCACGCTCGCAGCTTATTCACGCGGCAAGTTACATATTTATAAATTAAATTACCCCGAAACTCCGGGATCACGAACTGCCGACAGACTAATGCTAACACCGGCTTTCTGTTCGACTAAAACCGCATATCGCGAACGTATTCGCAGCTGCTTCGTACGGAATTCTGGGCAAACGATAGGTAACTGAAGTGAACGAGACGAGGCGCGGGAAGAGCAGCTATAGAGCGGCGCTGCCAATTTTCGGCTGACAGGATCCTCGTCGGACGACTACCAAGTGGTACGTCATTAACTGCGCTACACTCAATTACACGCTGATCATTCCATGCTGGACTAGATGGCCCAGTCGTTGACATACCAAGCGATTCAACGTCGCACGCGGGTACGTGCCCGCAGATTGACACGCACGCGGCGCAACATCGTGCACCTGCTGTGAGATGCTGCCAACCGGCGTCTGTAGGTTAGACTGTTTGAGTTGGCCGGATAGTAATAATTGTTTCTGGTTGGTAACGGTGTACAGACGGTGGGAGGATACCAGCATAACGGTCCGAGCAGTATCGCTAACACGGCTGTGTCAGCAATGTGTACAGTTTACATAGCGCTTTACGTTGGAGTGAATATTTTTTTAGTCTGACCAGCGCGATGCCTATTTGTTCGTCAGTCTTCAAAACATGACTATTGACTATCGACGTATTGATAAAAAAAAGGAAGATGTAGTTTCCCAATTTGAATCGCTAGTCAATGAGTTGACTGACTACGTTCGCAATACATACTTCATTATGCAGCGAGTGGCTACAACACCGCGTAAGGGTGTAACGGTGGACATTGATGTGTTCGTTACTCTTTGCCCTAGTCAAATATTGATGAAAGAGTTTTTCACTGGCCTCCGGCTGGCATTCAACCATAAGATAAACAGTGACCGAGAGACTTTTGACCGCGGTCTGGATGCTCTCACTGACCCATCGATCACGGTCTGACCATACGCATGCTTACACTACTGTGGCTGACACACTTTGCAAAGCATTGAGAAGTCGCGTTGCAAATAAAGGAAGGAGACACTTGTCCAATATTCATCAAGCAATATTGGTATTCGCAGGAGAAGAGGCTTGACGTCTCGATGGAATTTCAACAAAAAGCCGAATGAAAAGATTCGCAAGCGTGGCGCAGTGTATCGGCGATCGAATGGATTGAACAGAGGAGAGGAAGTCTCTGGAGTCCCTTTTTTTTTGCCCGGCAAATGCCAGCTTCTGGATAGTCAATTTCGCCTCCATTGTACGCGAAATATGACGGCAATTTGCGTAGGCCTCCCTCCACTCCCAGGTACCGCAACCTCTACCTTTCACGGCACGAAGACAGATTTTGCAAAAAATATATTTCCGCTGCGAAAGCTTTTCTCTGCCGTCAGCCCCTCTCCACTTTACACGTCACGCTGTCAATTTCATTCCGCGAATTCGCTTGGTTTGATGCCTGCAACGAGCAATTTCGTATCGACGACGGAAGCGACGAGCACGGAAAATCCAGCGATCGGAATTACACGAAATTTAGTTGTATAATTATTTCAAACTGTATATCTCACGGTTGTTTACAACCCGACGGTGCTTCCATAGGAAATTTACTTTCAATTACCAGCACTTTTCCCGCTCTGTTCGCCGAATAAAAAGGAGTGTGCTCTATGCAAACACTATCGTTCGATCTACCGTTTCACTCCGAGCTGGAATTAAGGACACGGATGATCTCAGATTCATCCGCTCCATTTACGATTTCCCATCTAAAAACGGTTTCTAAATCGCGGGGGAAGAATCCCATTGGCATTGCATTCTTCCGGAATTCCCCGGATCTCGGTGTGGAAAATCTTGGCCGCTGATTCCTCGCGAGATGCTTCTGGCAGTGAGACACGCCCGCATACATGCACACAGACGTGGGCGGCGGTGCAGCGGGTGCAAGCAGCGGGTACAAGGGATTGTTCCATGGAGTTACACGACGACCGAACTGCGTCGCGTAACGACGGCCCCGAACAATAGCCTTCGACCATCTATGTCGATCACGTCGCCCCGAAGAACGAGCGGGGGAGACTTTCCTGCTTTCTTTTGTCGTCGAGGAGGCCGGCTGAACACCCAACACCGAATCGATATTCCCAATGCCGCGTAACAATCGAATCCTGGAGGGAATTTCTTTCGCCAAAGTCTCCTCGGTATCATCGCCTTGCCCTTCGTCGTTTGCCGATCAAACGAACTAGCTTCTACCTCGTGCTCCCGCGATCTTTCTTGAATCGACTGGCGGAACGCGAGATTCAGGATACTAATGAGACTGTTGCTTCGGAATTTCTGCGATTCAAGTGACCAATTTCGGAGGATGCTTTGCCGGTTCCCACTTCGATCGAAGCCGAAGCCGATACTTTGCGGAAGAATACGAAAGTGAGGTCAATATACCGTGTCGAATTGCTCGATACCGAAATGGTACCTGGCTTGGACTCGAAAAGAACCGCGGCGGAAGGTAATATTACTCAGCGAGTTATCCAAGTATTCTAATAAGGCAAGAAAAATTGTTGAAACAAATAGAGGGCTATCGATCATTCCTGGCGTTCACAGAGCCAAAGTTTCGTCTGATGCGCGGGGATGAGCCGACATTATCTTCTTTCGCGGACAAGAGCGTAACGAGGTCGGCGAAATCCTGGAAATTTAATTGGAAAAGTTTCATCGACAGCATGCAGCTTTCGAATAGCCAAGTGCTCGCGACGTATCGACTCGCGTTTCGATCGCGCATTGCGGAACGACCCGTTTGAACGCGGAGCTTTGAACCGGCCATGGAATACTCCAGGGCTTCCAAGATTCATCCGAAAAATCGTTTCGCTTTAGTCAAGAGTCTTTTACGCAGCATTGCTAATACTGCTTAAATCACAATAATTAGAACATAAATATTAGCTCGGAGTCAGGACTAGCGAAAACTTACAATCAATTTGCAAAAAGAAGGCAAAAGGGAAGCAACAAATAATCTCCATGACCAATTAGATTGAAGTTCTCCTCGGTTTCTATGACATCCAGACCAACCGAGCAATTCCTAATTCCTATCACTGAAATGTCGAGGCAGTCTTTTCATCGGCGCTGAGTGATCACTGCTCAAAAAGCTCGCGCAAGTTTGTGCCGTGCTGGAAATGCAATTTGCTGTTTTCAGAGGCGGCAGGCCTGGTCAAACCAGATTGGAATACAGCAACAATGGACCCGCAACGTACGGATTCACTCCGTTTCCGGAACAATACCACTAATCAGGCAACTTTCTCCTTCGCCAACGAGTCCCTCCTCCCCTTCCTCTTCCGGTGTCACTTTGGTCCACTTTATGCCCGATACGCGCGTTACTAGCCCGCGATTTTTCCCCGCAAGTTCCATTTTCTTTCTGGGACACGGAAACCCGGTTTTTGCGCGAATTAATGTCCCACGGAAAGTTGTAAAGCTCTCTAACTGATTTTACTCCGTGCATCTGCTATGCAAGGGCGCGCCAAGTATTTCAACGAACGACGATGTCATCGATAATGAGCGGCGTGATTTATCAGGGTGCAGGTCCCGGGTTGGATACCACGTCAGCGTTCTTCGAGGCCGAAGCGAAGCTTTTTCACGTGTAAACGAGACGAACGCATCGTCGCGCTTTCGATTCGTCTCGTTATCGTTAATTGGGAGGGATCTTTTCGGATATCGGGTACGATCGAACATTCTGTCGCCGGGCGGTAGGTCGCGATGGCATGAGAATTTTTGTATCGTTAGTCAATTATTCCACGATGCCTGGTGTACAATGTACATACGTGACTGATTGCGAGTGCGATTTCTGCACGGCCTGCTGAATATTCCGCTGGTTCCGAGACTATAACTACGCCGCTGGTTGCGCCTGGCACGTTGATTCGAATCGCGGCGATACGTCAAGGAAATTAAAAGGCAAAGTAAGTGCATAGTCGGAAGGACTTTGGATCCCGGCATAATTATGCGCTGCCAAGTCGTACGAAAGCTGAGTGCGTGTCTACGATTGCGTCACGTTCGCTGGCAGATCAAAGTTTATTCCCTGGCAACGTCCCGCTCGCTCCCGAAGTCCTCAGAAATCCTGAAGGTGTCGCCTGTTCGAGGAGCCTGAGAGTAATACCAAGCGAGCGTTCGATTCCGAAGTCGGCGAATAACTTAGAAGCCGCGTCTTTCGCCGGCAAGTTGGACCGGGCGTGCAGAACCACCTCGAGGACACACGCATCTGCATCCACCGTCATAAACCGTAACTTCTCCTAACTCGATTAACATGTAACCTGATAAATGTGCGACGCGCAAACTTCATAGTACCCCGGCGCTGCGAAATCCATGTAAACTGCGACTAAACGTCGATATAATAACGATGATCGATACCGGGCGGCGTTCGAGCAATTAAAACGGCCTCGGCTGGCATCAATCTGTCGTCTGATTAAACAGTCGTTGTCACTGTGTGCTTCCCAGGTCCGCGCAAGCTTCCGTTAAAGTTGATCCGCGAGAGATTCTACGCTTTCTACTCGTCCGTGGAAATACTAGTTGCGTCTAAAGGCTGCGATGGATGTTACACGCCACTATATGGAAACGACATGCTTCGGCAATCAGTCGTCCCGGCGCAGGGAAGATGCGGCCGATGACAGGGCCGCAAACAAGTGGCAGATTAATTTCGCTTGACAGTTTAATTGGGCCGGGTCGGATTAAACACGCGGAAGGGTCAGCTCGACATTTTTCACGGCCAGCCGAATAAATGGTGACCGTTCTGACGAACAGACGAATGCCAGTCACCCCGGAATTCCAATTTTCCCTGCCGCCCGTCAGAAACTGGCATAAAACATTCAACGAAACACCCCACCCTTCCCTGCCAGCATATTTCATCACCGTTACCCCGTAAAGCTGAAGAAACGAACGCGAAATCCGATCGGCTTTCCCGAATTTTAGCGCGTTGTAGATCAAGCGGCGTCTTTAAAACCACTTCGCCGTGGATTTCCGCGGGGCGCCGGGTGCTTTCAGCGCGCGAACGTCGTCGCCGCTCGAAGACGGGGATGAAGCGGTAGAAAAGAGCCGAGTGGAGTGAAAGGAACGAGAGAATACGGAGGGAAGATAATGTTCTCGGCTGAGCAATAACCCCGGCGAGCAGTATCCATTCCGAGGGGCAGTTTTCGAGGAGAGGTGTCTGGCCGGACACCTGACAAGGGGTTGAAAGTTCGCCGTTATTGTTCCGCGAATTGGATTCACTGGGCTTACGGTTTCCTCGTGAAAATTTGCCGGCCATCCGAGCCCGCGTGATCGTTTGCCGGGCTAGGGAGGTCCTCGATTGGTGCCGCGGCGTCCCAGAGGGGGTGGCCAACCCCTCTTCAAACTTCCCGGCTCTATCCCAAAGCTGCATTCGAGCACACGTTTCTTACGCGAGCTTCTTTGTCTCTCGAATTAAATTGTTCGCGAGCTTCTGCCCGCGAGAGGGGCTGAACAGGAGAGAGCGAGAGGGAATTGGAAAAAATCGCTGGAGAATTTCTTACGCGGTCGATTCGCGGCGGGATTTTCTGGCGGCGGCGGAGAGACTAAGTGCTTTCGCCGCGACTGGATAGGTCGACTACCCCTGAGCAGAGGAGCCGAAGGGAAATATTTAAGCTCCCTTAATTTGCGACCAAGGCGGACAGGAAGTTGCAACTCTACATTCATTTCGCGTTGTGAATTTCTCCCTCTGGATTTTCGGGGAAATAGAAAATTATGCTTTCTCGTTTCTTCTCGTAAACCGCTGACGTCCTTCCGCCGGCGTTTTGCCCCGAATCGCGCGGAGAAATCGTGTCAAAACGGGCGTTTCAAACTCGGCTGTTTGCGAAACTACCCAACTTTCACAGCCACAGACTCTTGCAGATTTATTGTTTGCGCTTCGGCGGTAACTTTCTTCCTCGCCTCCGTTTGGTTGACTCTCGACACTACTTCTCTTCTCCCCTGAATCGATTAGTTGGTAACATAACAGGGGGTGAAAAAGATGGTAGTACAGCCCCGTGGCGCTTTCAATTTCCCGGCTATCATTTATACACGCAATTTGGCCGGGGTCTAGAGGCCCACGGCGAGGAATATACTTGATGCATAGAATCAGCTTTTCGCGGGGAATCGCCGGTTCTCTAAGCTCGCAAGCCCCGAAGCTCGTGAACACGCATCCCCTCCCCACAGGCTCGCCTCGGCTTTCTCTCTGGATCCAGCGATTTCTCCGCGGCGCGGAGGGAACGCGGCCGCGTGCATATTTTACGACGCGATAAGAAGGGACGTGAACAGGGAAAAGAGGGTCCAGACGGCTTCGTCTGGCTTAGCCTCGCGTCTCTGCTGGAAAAAATGAGAAGCCACGGTCCACCACCGCCGCATTTTCCGCCTCAGTGAAATGGCGCGGGATAAAACGTACTTTCAGAGCTGGACAGACGTGCACAGTTCTTCCGTGGATCGTTGCCTTCGCGGTTACGGCCACTGGATGCCGTAGTTTCTGCACCAGATGCGTCCAACTGCGGCTTCCCCGCCTTTCTCGAGATCTCCAGCGATATTTCGAATTGCATATCGGAAACCGGATCAGCGGTTCGCCGACGAGGATCCCTGAAGTGGGGACGAACTTCCGCGGCGGGCCATTCGCGCTCTCCCATCTGTCGTCCACGTTATTTCGCTGTTACGCCGAGAATGCGTCGTTTATAGAGACACGACAGTCAAGCAGGGATCGTCGTTGCAGGGACGTTCTAACGGGAGCAGCATTTGAACTGAATTCCTCGCAAAGAAAAAAGCTGCAAGCAATAATTTTGCACAGCTTTGGATTCTAATCGTTTCCAAGGAGGGTGCACTCGAACGCGCCTTATTAAACTCGAGAGAGAGATTTCTCGACGGTTGCCCCCGCGCTTAATTGCGCCAGGTTCAATTGTGATTAATAGTCGCGGTTCCACTTTTCCCTCGACCCGCTCGTTTTTGCTTTTTCCACACTCGACGCACGGACGTCATTTTACTTGCAAATAGTCCCTCCACCTTCGCTTACCCACGTTTTTGTTTTAATCAATTTACGATGCCCCGAATGGCTCATTAAAAAGGCCGCGGACTCTTCTCCTCGCCGCCTTAATCAACGAGAATAATCCAGCGAAGGGATCACTCGCAACGGAACGTCGAGAAATAACATTACCGTGAAAGAGTGCACTGCAAACGAGAAGCTATTCGATCGGGCCGCTGTTTGCCACTCGATCCTACGAAGCAGCTCGCTGCTTGTTCGTCAGGGCAGCGTTCGTACAATGGGACGGTTGACGTTCGCGATTACTAGCCGATCGCAACGACCTCGGAGAGTCGTTCAGCGATGTATCAGGTCAGGATGAATGGAAATTGCACGTGAAACACAAACTTCGTTCAGTTTCCAGGCGAGTCCTGGATAACTCCTGCTTCTTTACAATCAGACCCCTAGAAATCCTGGGCTATCCCCTGCGAATGATTACCATCCGCGTGGGATAGCCGACGGATACGCAAGCCTACACCAGTTTATAATTCAACTGGAAGAGCCAGCGATATCGGGGGGAAATAAAATGGTGCTAGGTATGAACGGACACGCGAAGGGAATAATTAGTCCTTTCGCAGTCTGGCTCCTCCCTTTTGAAGATTCCCTTTGACGCGTGGCAGAGGCAGGGCGAGAAGTCGGTGGACAAGCGAGTTCATTGAAACATTAATTAAGAAGCTCGAAGTGGAACGGAACGGTCCACGCCTGGGACCGTGTTTAATTTAAACCAAGAAAAATCACCGGTGTCCTGTAGCTAGCATCTAATTAACTCAAACCACGATGGTCCTTTCAGTTCTTTTTCCAACCAGCCCGGCCAGAGACGTGGACAAAGCCCGGGCCGACGCTTTGTTTCGCACAAAAGCTCGCTGCGAGCGGGGAAAAATAATGGGGAAATGTAATAAATCGGGTGATTAATTAAGCCACATTCGCCTCCGCGGAACCTATCCGGCGTGCGGCGTCCATTCTTAACCCCGGACGCGCTTGTTCGAGCGTGCCCGCGCGAGTTTCGTCGCAACCTGAACCGCTCCCGTTCATTATTTACACCGAAGACGAAGAAAAACGAAAATCCACAGAGCCATTAATAATCCGGCAGCGGCTGTCGAGGTGCATTGTCGCGTCAGAGATCTACGTCGCGTGTCGGACATTCCGAATTTCGATCGGCCAGCAGTTTTCGCTTCGACGACTGATAGGACAGTTTCCAAGTGTCCCTTGGATGACTTATCGCCGCAATCGTCAGGAATGGGTTCCTACAAGCGTCTCCTCATCTTCTTGCGTTAGAATGGGCCGTGCGCTAGCAAGCGAGCAGCCTTCTTTAAACTTTAAACCCAACCGAACAGTCACTCCTCTCGGTGAACAAGAGTAATGAATTAAATTTATTAGATTTATTCCTTCATACTTCGCTTCTTCCATTCCCTGTTTATTAGCTCTATCAGAGGATCACAATAAATAAAGGCGATTCATGCGTCTACTTTCCAACGTTTGTGCACGCTCTTTCAATTAGAACGAAGGCCGCGGATGTTGCACGAACCCCAGCGGCACCCTTCAACTCAGAATCTTTATCCTCGTTAGCCGGGATTCAACGCAGTTTATGTTTTCAGCTAATTACCCGCTGCAAATTAGAGTACTTATCCGCATATAGAAGACACTTTTTGTATGACGCGTGCACTCCCCTGTGGCCTACTTTTCATTCCCCCTTCGTTTTGGAGAACAGTGGCTCAGCATGCACAGGCCTGCGCCGAAAGACAGACGACGGGTGTTCGGAGTGGGAACCGATTGGCATGCAACAAATGGAACGCAGTGCGACCTCGGTGGCTGCGTCGCGTAGAAAACAGGAAGGCTTTAAGTTGCAGGCTCGCATTGAATTAGTCGCTTTCATTAAAGCCACCGCTGGCGCCGTCGGGGATAATTCCTTCGCGTCGATCGACGAGGGACAATTAGCGTCCCTCTGAATTATAACGCGACCGCGTATATTACAGCCGGCCGCGATTTATCGAACAACCGCGCGCACTGCTCCCCGGAAATTCCATTTGGCGGCAGGTTTTTGCGCGAAATTTATTCGCGTCTCCTCCTCGTTTACAACGGTCCAATAATTGATTCCGCGGAAATTATATCGGAGCCGTAGAATACTTTTGCGAACTGGTCGTATCGAGTATCGAGCAAACTTTGCCACGGGAAAATGAGCTTAAATAAATAAGCCGGCCGATCTTTTTACCGTTCGCATTCATGTTTTCCAACCTTTCAGCCTGTGTTGAAAACGCTTCGTGGCCGGTAGTCGAGTTTGCGTTTAAATTGTTCGAATTTCTCGCGCAATAGATGGTCGTTTGCCTATCGTACTGGTGTACGTATCATCGGTAATCGATGGCGTACAGGCAATCTGTCACTGTAAGGGAACCGGAAACGCTCGTCGAGGCTTTCTTTATCCTTAAGGGAGTTACTCCCCGAGCAGCGGTCTTCTTGCTCGGCGTACGTGACTTTCCGTCGTGTCTGACGAGTATCTCCTCTCGCTGGTCAGAGGGAAACCAGGGCTGCAGAGATGCAGACACGCGAGCGTGTCTATATCTCGCCTAATGAGCCGGGAAGGTTGCTCGTCTAGTGGCCACTCGCTTATTACGCGATGCGAAAGTAGCCGCATTCTGTTTTCCGTGTTCGAATGCACAAATCCGAAGCTTCCTCGTTCCTTTTCTTCCTTCCTTCCGGCAGACGGCTCGGCTCGTCTTCTTTCTAGCAGAGCCGATCTAGGTCATCCGGCAGAAATACTTTCTTCCTCAAAGAACACGTAACTAGCTTTCTCTTCTCTTCCCTTCGCGCCAATGGCAATACATCCGCCTCCGTCGATTCTCTACTCTGCGGTTTCATGGTAACGAGTTCGGAACAGTTTCTTAGCTCGAGCATTATTCCCCACGCCAATTTTCTCTGGCAAGTCTCGTACAAGTGTCTGCATGCTCTTTGTTGGGCTCGGCTCGATCAGAATAGGCCTGAATCCTTGAGCATTGCTGCGTTGGCTGGATATCGTGGTAATTAGGTACTTGTCATTAAGGGGTTTCATACATTTAGCCGCGGCGAGAATAAATGATTTTGGTAATATTTCTAGGGGTTTTATTAAAAAAGTGAAACAAAATACTTGTTGCACGTGATTCGTTAGTCCATAAAATACACGAAATTTATTTATGATACGTTTTGTATTAAATTATTCGTGATTTATGAGGATCTTTGAATCACTGCAGATAAAATAGTTTGCATGATATCGCCCATAAACATCGATGCATGTGAAAAATAATATGATATGTTTGTAAAGTAATATTGCTATTTTCGGCTGGCAAGCTATTCCTTTTATATTATGTTTCATTAATATTTTATGCACAATTAGAGAGTAAAATTTGACATGAAAATAATTTATTTAAATTTACAGTAACATAACGCGTTTATTATTTTCATTTTAAAAAATTTGACTCGTCTGCCCATAGTGGCAACATTATTTTACGAGAACATCATTTCATTTTTACAGTTTTCGTAGTCGCTTATAATCAGCGAGAAGCTTGAAAGAGTAGGTTAAGGGGGTGGTGAACTATTGGATACGTAAAATCGTTAGTTTCTTTGACGCTAAATTACTTTGATACCAAACAATCGTTATAGTCGTGCTTTTGACAATCTATTGTGGGCACGTATGCGAGTATTTACAAACCAAAAAATCGTCGGAATGTATAATGCCGATGAATTTAAACAAAAATTGTGGAAGTTACATAGGAATCAATTTTTACTCCACATTCTTACAGGAAAAGATCGTCTTTAATCAGTTATAAAATGTTTTACAAACATCCAATGTTGATGCGGAATTTCTACACGATAGAGAATTGAATTCTACAGCTCCGGTTAAAATTTTAAGTGAAAATATTCACTGGTTCAAGAGTTATGATGTACACCGTTTTTGAAAATGGTGTTTCGAGAAAACCGGCCTCAAAGGTAAGTGCCCTATACCAATACCACTCTGCGAGGCAGTTACTCGGCGGTGCACTCAATTACTTTCGCTGCTAAAACTTCGACAATTATTCCAATTTCTTCGTGAAATTTTATTTAAAATTTTCATAAAGAATAAGACTTTCAACATCAGTAAAAAAAAGTAATCCATTTTCTGAAGCTGAAATAGTCTACTACCCCCTTAAGAGTAAAACTCCCGCGACAAACGAGGGAAGAAGAACGCCCCTGACCCTCGCACCTCCCCCAGTTAAGCTCGCGAGGGATCAGCGATCCATAAAATCGAAGTCGAAGTTGCCCCGCCGAACCTTCCCCACGTGTCTTCTCCGTCATCTGCCAGGGGGAGCGGCCGCGCGGGCCACGATTCGCCTTTAATTTAATCGCGGACGAATATCAAATATCGCAGCGCTCGCCGGAATAGCCCAGGACCCCGGTGCTTCTGTCAGTCGTTATCTGGGTCGAGCCACGATTAGATTCCAGAATCGGCGCGTCCAAGGGACGCTCCATCGAATACCGTGCGGTCAAACATTTGCAGACCGGGAACTGTTCGGATATTCGGGCTGGGCCATGATATCGCGAAGTTCGCTCGAGTTCGCTACACGATTAAACGGCTTCAGGTTATCGGCTCATGCGAGCACAATACACAGCCCGGTCTGCACAAGGGTACAAAATCACTTAAGAGGCTCCGCCCGTGAATTCCAACGTGATGCGCCGAGGAGCTTCACAGAGACGTACGCGTGTCGATTGTTCGTATGATCGGATTATCGGTTTGACGGTAGTTAACACGCAGTTGATTCACTTGTACACACCATCACCACTTCCAGCAGCCCTCGAAACCAGTATTGCCAAATAATTTACAAGACACTGTTCCGGCAGCTCGGTTCTTCGTCTTATAAGATGATCGAAATCGCTGCTGCCTCGAGTGCAGCAAATACCTCAGATTCCGAGAGAATCACGACTTTATGCTAAGTACACAGGCAGAAGCGTGCAGCCACTTAAGTTTCAGCGTCGTGCATACACCTGCAACGGTTATTGCGTGCAGAGTTGCATTTATCTCCGTTCGATCGAGAGACGCAATAATTAGCAAGCTTTTGCGTGTATCGCGCTCGTTCCACGCTATCACCGGAATCAATTTCGGCGAAGCCCACGTTCGCCCGGCAAATTTAATTAAGTTCTCGTCGAAGACTGAAGAGAGTTTAATCCCCTTCGATTTTCTGTCGGCTCCCGAAACAACAAACTCGCTTAAGTGGCCTACTACACGGAGCAGACGCACCTTGTGGACAATGGGATACGACGTTATTCTGTTTCGCTGTTCTATTTGCTCCTCGCGCATCCGCCGTGAATGAACAACCGGCGGGAACAAAGGGACAGATATCGAATTGAAGTCGGGCAGTTTTACCAAGAAACAGCGTCGGGATTGACAAAGCTCTGCGCGAGACAAAGTGCTATGGGTTCGTAACTGGACGTCAATGTTGGAAAAAGGAGGAGAGGTTGAAAGAGGAAGGCTTTGACAAGAGTGTCGCGGAGACAGGTATCGACTGCTGCTGCCCCGATGTCGAGGGGATGCCGTCCAGGTGAGACTGGAGAGGAACGGACCAATTGACCGTGGAGGTTTTTGTCGCGGTTGTCGTTGCTCCTGTATGCGCGCCTCGTAAAATAAATAAAGGGAACATCGCGAGAGCGGTACCGGTCGCGCACAGAATGATAAGACCGACGGAAAGTGAATTGGTGCTGGAGGACCTTTTGCATAAAGCGTCTGCCACTTTGCATATCTCCCCCTCGTGGCGTGTTTGCGTCCTGATTTTAGGGGAGAGATTTGCAGAACAGGCCTTCATCTGCATCGTACCGAGCCCTCCTTCTCTTTCTGTTTCTTTATTTCTACCCACCACTGTTGTGTCTCCTGTCTCCCTTTCCCCCTTCCCAGCCTCTTCCACCATCCCCCGACCGACCTTTATTCCTTCTCCTTCATAACCTAAACAGAGACGCCACGTGAAGGCATCAGACTGTAGAACGTCCCGTCGTCTGTTGGTCGTTTCATTTTCTTTATGGCGCACCTATTGCGGCACTGTAATATCCGCGAGAGCCGCGAAGATCTCGGCAACCCTCTTCCGAACTTAAACCCGAGCCCATTCAATTTTGAGTACCGGCGCTACCCTTTCGCCTCTGTTGCTTGGCCCTTTGTGTCGACGGGAAATTCTTACGATCTGATGTTCCATCGATTAATCTCTCGCGGGAAGAGGAGGTAAGAACGAAGTAATCCATCGTTTGGAAGTCAAACCTGACCTCCTTTCCAGCTAGATGATGCTCGACATAGTATTATCGAAACTCTACCCTATAAATCCTCGACGCCCTGGAATACCAAATACAGGTGGTACATTATTCGTGCCTTACTCCTTCAACATTCACGGCCATTAATTACAACTTCCCGGTTAATGGTCGAAATGGTGGAGAAGCCCGATTGGGCCAGCGAGAGAATTATTTTTACAGACGAACTTCGAGCGATGGAACTCAGACCGCGCGTTATTCATTCTCGGACCCTGACTGCGGTAATTTTACGCTCGGCACAATACCACGGATTTAATTAGCCACTCGAATAGGAGCGGAAACAAGATGCTCCCTTTCCGAGGCCGTTCCGTTTCAAGGATCTGCAACTGATGTAAATATAATTGCGTTGCAGCGGCCGCTGGTCTTCCAGAGTTCGCTTCTCCCATCTTTCCCTCATGCGCGCAGTTTTCGCGCGTCAGCTTCTTCGGGCCGAGGACGCCATGCGAGTGACGTCATTCGTCGCCGCATGATCGATTTGACGAATATAGATGCGATTAGTAGTTTGATGCTTTGATACTATATTCACCGCGGCAACGTAGGGATGATCAGAGACGAGCTATTATTAATTTAAAGCCTTCATAACAGCGGCATTAATAGCAACGGTGACACGTAACGGATATACACATGTACATCTGCAAACACGCGAGCTTTGGCTATATCCCTAGTTCGTTCGAATAGCTGAAGCATAAAATCTATATTGAGCTCGTTTCGTGTTACTTTGACGTTCAGTTAATGATGCCGCTTGATTAATAGCTCTATTAATAACGCTAATTTGTAATTTCACACTTCTGTGCCCCATCTCGCCGCACGATATCGCCGCGTATTCCGGTCGGAATATTTATCTCGAGAAGGGAGAGCAAACTCGGCGGTATTGAGACGTTGGATTTTTGATGACTGACCAGCTAACAGGTTTCCGGATCATGGGACATATTTCATCGATCATCGACTACCGCCGGAAGACCACCAGTCAACCAAACAGCCACGGCGCGTCACCGACGGGGTATAACTCACCCCTTGCAATGATGTAACCTCGCCCGAAGACAGTCTTCCAATCTAAACGTCAGCGAGAGAAAGTATTACGGCAATTTCGAGAACGCCGAAGGGACCGTCGGAAAAATGCCCATTCAACCGGCTCTAGTCTCTGTTCGGCCCGGCTTGATATTCGGTATGCGCAAGATATTCGCGTATAATCCGACACAGGGATGACGTCCGAGGGGTGCGGCTGACCAGTCGCGACCGAGGGTAATTTATATTCAGCCGGAAACGCCGGGCGTTCGGATTGGGTTTCTGTTTTGTGCTGGTAATATCGCGGTCAAACATTAACGCCGACTGGAACAGCGCCGCGCTGTGCCCAGGATTTACACGTTAAGCGTTTAAATCGCTTTCCCCTTTCACGCCGACTAACCCAATCACCCAGATGCCACCCCTCGACTCAGCAGTGAACTTCGAAAAATCCTTCGTCTCGTCGCCGAGCTGAAAATGTCCACTCGGTGCCGGTCAGCCTGAAGGCCATTTAAATTCAAGCTGACCGAATTAAGCTTCTCCCCTGTGCGCCCTTCAAAACATCCCACCCCCCTCGCCGACTATCACTTCAGCGCCGGCCCAGTTCCAACGTGTTATTATTAATATTATTATCAGTCCGCGCCGGCATCAGGCTCGTTTAAATTATTCCGGCTCTCAGCCTTTGTCCGCCCGCGAGATCTGCATTACGTCGGAATCCCTAGCCAGGCTATGGAGTATAATTATATTGACTTTATACCATTGTACACCGGAGCTTCTGCGTTGCCGCACACGCATGCACCCAGATAGCACGCATAACGGATTTCCGTGCTCGTCAGAGTATATATCATGAGCCAGTAACCTGCGTACCTCGGTTCAGCTCGAATAAAGAGGATATTGCTCGTCGGATGCAACCACAACTGGATCCACCCCGTGATGGAGCGTCCCCTAATACGCGCGGCGAAAAGCTCATTTTTAAGCTGCTCCATTCTGTAAAATTATTCTATTGTCACGGTCACTACGCTCAACTTTTTCCCCCCGTTCGATCGCGCCCCGCGCGTCACAGGTACACCAGAGACACGGTACCGTGGCGTCGGCGTCGTTCTACATGCTGCTCGCCGATACGCTGACTCGTTCTACTTTCGCGCTGGTGACACGGACTACGCGGCGCAGAGAATCGATCTTCGTGTTCCGTTTAGTGGCTGCAGAAGCAATAGGATTCCAATGAGCTTCCACAGAATTGCAAATTGTCCGTACGTTCTCTCCGCCAGTGTATATTTTATCGCTCTGCGTGAATTTTATACGGGCAAGCATCGGAGTCGTAAAATGGAAATTAAAGGGTAGGAGGTTCGATGCGCTCGGGTGTATTTAAATCAGTTTCCAGGCTACAAAAGAGTCTAACTTCTGAATGGGTTAACATCACGCTGTTTAGCCGTTATCGGTGATCCCCTCACTCCGGTCTAACTATCAATATTATTCACCGGCCTAAATTGCCCGTAATCCCGTAATATCGGTAATTTCATATGTTCCTACGTCCACCGCTTTCAAAACCCTCGACGTTTTTTAATAAAAACGGGCATCTCTGAACCGCCTCGCTACGCTGCGAAAATTGCACATCGAAAAAAAATTGCTTTCCATAGAAATTCCGCTGGCGCGCTACCTGGCGTTCTCCGCGCGCCGCACACCCCCGTCTCCGAGGCCGCCGATTCATATTTATTACCCGGCCGCGATAAAGGTCGACGCAGGATCTATAAACACTTAATACTCCTCGAAATTGCCGCTTTAATGTCGAACGTTCGGCGCCGTTAAACGACAGTCGAGCCACGCTCTATTATTTCCTGATCGATACCGAGCCCCCTTCCGGTGGGGTGGAGCTGCGGTGACGCACGCTAAATTAACGTGCAAAGAACTGCGCGGGCCACGCAGCCACCCCTAATGACCGTCTTCATGATAATATTCGAAATGACTCTCCCCTCGCGCGCGGCGAAAGAAAGGCACCCCTTTGAGGGGGTTTAATCTCGCGTGGAAACACGTACACGCACACGGACGCACGTGGCGCATTACGGCCCTGGCACGAGGTATCTACACTTTGTCGATAGGATGTGCAACGCGCGGAACGTTACGAGCAGTTGCCCCAATTTATCCCACTTTTTTGTGCTGAGAGCTTTTCAGCCTTTTTTCCCCAACCTTCTCTCTCTCTCTCTCTTTCTCTCCCTATCCACCCTCGCCCATCCGCGCCCGCACCGTTGCAGGGCCGCTGCCTTTTCGCTCCCTCTCAGCCGGCACTTTTAAGTGCACGTACAGCTTAGTGCACTCTGACCGCGGCTGCACCAAGCAATACCGATGCAGGAGACATTTTTATTGCCGGGGCTTTAGCCGGTGTGCAGCCGATAAATGTTTCGTTCAGTGTGACTAATGTCGTCCGCTCGTACATACTCGAACACGTGCATGCCACCCGCACCTATTCCCATGCCGGTTCGCTGCTTCGAGATTAATAAAAAATTAACAGGTGATTCGTCTTCGTTGCACGGTCCTCGCTTAATGGTTCCGTTGTTGCTAGAGACCTGGGACCGGAGGGGCGGACACGAGCGACCAAGTCTTTTTTTCCTACTCTCTTCCGGCACACGTTGCGACCAATACATTTCCACGATGGGAAATATTGCCGTTTCGTTCGGCTACAAATGAAACGTTCTTTTACCTGTTGCCCGCGGCATTTTTTAACGCCTGACGATTGCCCCGAATCGTTTTACTGAACTATTATTCGCTACTTAACGATCGAAGGGATCCCTGTTTTCATGCTTTTCCAGGCCGAAACGTGACGCGCGGTCGTGCCCGGAGCAGAGGGTGTACCTCGATGAGAAGGGACGCGGGTCCTTTGTGGACGCAATTTAACGAGACTTGACTTTGATTTCGCCGGTGGTAATGTTGATCAATGGGAACGGTCCTTGCACCGAGAGATACGCCCGGTTCGGCGAAACACTTTTTTCCCCTCCCTGTTTTGCCTTTTTCATCGCCTTTCGCTTCGCGCATGTCGCGCTGCACCTCTGCGCGAGTCCCGAATCACGTTCACCCCATGTTTTCCCAGCGAGGACGCGTCCGCTCTGTTCGTTTGATTAGTCGGCAGTTCAGCTTCTCCACGGGAATTCGTTTTCTGCTCTCTGTTTTTTGTCAAACTCCCTGTGAACGGGATATACATCGTTTCGTCCGTTCCGCCCCCCATCCACGCCTTCCTCGCAGCTCGCAGTTAATGAGATTTAGCCTTTCCAGGGTTGTTCCCTGGTTTATACTTGTTTCTACTCTTTCTACACACTTTGTAGCGCGCGAACGTAATCAAGCGAACTTTGTCAAACTTGATTCTCCGATTCCACACTCCGCAACGAATACTCTACAGTCTCGTCGAAGAAATTCCAAGCGTTTCGGGGAGATTACCAACGAATGGTGAACCGCAGATTCGATCGTCGGCCGATAAAGTAACCGTTCGATCGCGCGCGGTTGTCTTGAAGCCTCGGTGATCGTGGGTACGGAAACAAGGGGGCAAAAGGCGCGGTCGCAAGAGGGTGAAGAACGGCTCGGTGCCTGGGGCGTCGAGGTCTCGCATACACGGTAGTTTATGCGCGTCCCGATCGATTTCGGCTAGTGTTCGCGGTAATTTGCCCGCCACGGCTTTTGATTCTCGGTTGACGTCATCGATTTACACGCCGGCCGCAATTGCGAATCGCGCGCTCGTGAAAGGTGAAGCCCGATTGCGACAGAGCAGCGAGCTCAGTTTGCCGACGACAGGATCTGCGTAGTGATTTGCGGTCAGCGCTCCAAGAAATTCTCCAAACAACTATTCCTCGAAGTTGTTTAAACACCGAGGATCGTCCAGGTTTGTTTATCGGCTGACAGGAAAAGCGGCGGGACGTTTCTGGGATTTTAAAGGGGCCACGGATCCTCGTTCTTTACGATCCAAGTTACCATTGCGTTTCGGGGGCTGTAAACGTCGCCGGGCCGGGAAAAAGTGCGGCGTTACTTTAATTTCGACCGGAGGAGCGAGTTCGCGTCGTTACAACCGCTCTAGCTGTTCCAGAACCGCGACTACCGGAACTGGTGAACCCGGGCTTTAATCTCGCGACTTACTGCCGCGAGTTTATTATCGAGGTGAAAGTCTGAGTTAACCTACATTCCATCTTCCTGCGAAACTTTTCGCCGCCCTTTGTTCGTAAACGTCGCCGACCGCGGCCGCACACCCCTCCGAGCCGTCTCCGCGCGTCCTCTCCGCCGCGTATGCATCGGGCCCGGGGTAATTCGTAATTTCGAGAGCCGCGGATAAACCGCGCAAACTGCACAAACTCGGAATTAAATTTCAACTATTACGCGCGAGCGAGCGTTTGAATGGGGGCCGTGATGAAAGGCGAGGGGATGGAATTTCCCATCTATTTGCAGATAAAGAGCGAGGCCAACGAATCGTTAAATGCCGACCACTTTAAGCTGGTGGAGAACGAAAGGAGTCATAAAGAGTCTCCGCCGGGCACCGTAAACCGAAAGTCTACGCTCGAACGCACCCCACGCCGCGGCGACGTGTTGACAAGCCAGTCTCGAAGTTATTTGTCGTGTTATGCATGCAGGGGATGCTCCGTGGCGCCAAGTATGCCGGCGAATTCCTTTATTTGAGACGAGCCTCTGAGCCAAGAGTGTCACGCGTGCCAGCTCCCGAACGGTGCCGAATAAAGTGGAGCTTTTTTCAACAGCTTGTCGCCAAGCAACCGCCCTATTTCATTATTCATTTCAACATAATTTTCCCCCCGAATAGCCCCTCAACCCAGAGCCGCTCGTGTGAACCGAGGCTGACGGTCCAAGGTCGGTCGAATGGAAAATCGTCGTCCTTCTAGAGATTAATATCGTCTAGCTAGTCTCCCGACCTTTGGAGATTCTGGTCGATCTCGCCATCGAACCTTGAGAACTTGGAGCAACTGGCGATTAACTTGGGCAAAGGGGAAATTATAATTTTCTCCCAATAACGCGTCAGCCAACCACTCGACTCCAAAACGTCACCTCTCTTTCCTAAAAGATAAACTTCAACGCTTTACAATTCTTTATCAGAATTACCCGTCGTTCATTTTGTAATTCAGCCCGCGATCAAGCGACTAGCGACACGTTGGCCGTTGTATCTGTAATAAGGAAGTTAATATCTGCGCCATTACAGTCGCCGAGGGAAATGAACGCTACACGGCTTTGCGAAGCAAGAAGCACGGAAAAAGCTCGGTAGGCGGAGCACGGGGAGGTCGGGCGAGATTGCAATTTAATCAATCCGTGGCCGAGGCTGTGTGCACCGACGACAACGGCCACTGTTCGATCCAGCAGCCTTCTTTCCGCGAGCCAGCTGGAAAGTGTCAAAGAAGACGACTCGCGCGCACCGGCGATTAGTGTGTTCGATTTATCGACTACCTATCTAATCGATAGCGGTGTATGTTCAGCGACCGTGCCTGGTCCCGGCAGCCCGATGGATTCCTCGCTTACAAAGACACGCGCGGCTGGAGAGGATCGTTACACCGAGTCAGGTTCATTAATCGCGAGCAAGTCCCTGGCGCGGAGCGCCTGTCGCGTTTGACGCTTTGAAATCTCTGTAAGTCGAACTAGTAGAAATGGGACGTCGATTGTCTTTGCGTGGCTCTGTGTGAACGCCCGTGGGTGCGCGTCGATCTCGAGGTGTGCGCAAACAGGTCTAGCTGGAATTACAGCGCAAACACTGCCGAGGCTGGGATTATTCCGAGTCTCGAAGCCGGAGGATTGTCGATAAAGAAAAAGGCGTTTCGACAAAGGCGACTGTTTTATATTGTCTCTTCTTTCGACTTTAATTCAGAAGATATCCAATGCCGAGCCGCGTATCAGCTTCGCGATGCCCGGCAACTGTGTACTGGGGAATAATTGCCCCAGTGAGTCAAAGCATTCTTTCCAACTGCCAACAAGGTGTACACAGTGAACTTGATCCCACACGGAGCCGCGGTCAGTGGCTGCTTCCTCGCAAACTCCTCAAACTTCCTCCGCTCTCGTTCACGCGCGTAAAAGAGACTTGCAAATGAGCCCGATGGGACCCCCGTGAAATGGATCACGGGCTGGCGCGATTACTTTCTTACACGCGGTAAACTTCGTCTTCGTAACGCGTCCTCTTGCCGCGTGAATACGTAATGGCCGCGTAATTTACGTCCGTTCGACGTTATCTTTCGTCCGTGTACATTATTCACGAAGAAATCGCGCGCGCAAGGAGCTCCCCCAACTATCTCCCACGGCGATGAATTCCCCTCGGATGACGGGCCCCGTCCACCGTCGACCCACTTTAAATTTAACCCTCGTTTCAGTTTCATCTCTCGCCGTCTATTTTCGCGATCAGCCGCCTAGGCGATCTAAGAATCTTACTGTCGGAGTCACCTCGCCGGATCCTTCGTGAGATGAAAGCAAGGGAAACGGTAACGACCGAGCATTGGGCGAGCGTCTTTCAAAAGACGCTCGATGGAGAGAGTTCCTCCGAGACAAACCGCCAACCTTCGATTTCACTTGGGACCACTGCCTAACGCGTTGCGGTTCAATTTATCGTTCATAATTTAAGAAATATTCGGAACAGCTTGGGCTTTGTTAACCTTCTCCAAACTGAGGATTCACGCTCTGTCGAAATCGTAAGCTCAATGGTATTCAAAGCTTTAACAAAGCAACTTCGATCGTTTTCCTTCGGAGGATTTACGTCGAGAGCTGTACTCGGATGTATTGGCTAAACATTCGCATTCGTTAAAAACCAGTGCCTCGAGTGACTGTCATTAGCGTCGAAGAAACAGTCGGGATAAAGAGATCTCGTTTGCGCTTCGGATTCGCAAATCACCCTAGTCGCGTGCAAGAAAGGGAAATCGTTAGGCAGCCCGATCGTTAGCTTACGTTTTTCCATCAGAGAAAAAACCCCCGCTGGTGCTTCGTGGTTGCCGTTGTTTTCTAGAGAAATCTCGCCTTCGCTTCTTCTGGCGAGTCGAAAGGGGCGAACCGAGATTTGCATGAGCAGGTGAGAAAAGTGGAATGGTATCGAATGCTGTTTCCGCTATTTGATGAAGCGAAGAGGAGCGTGTGGAAGAACAGGCCTGCCCCCGTTGCTCGTGTCAAGCTTGCTAATTATGAAAGTTCCTGACATGGAATTCTCGATGAGGAAACTTGAATCTTGAATTACTTCCAAGATCAATGCCGTTACCTACAGCATCTTGCTGTTCTAGCATCAAATATTTACACGATCTCAATTGCCTCGCTTTCACGACTCTATGTCTTCCCTTTTACAGGAAAATATAATTCGGATAGTGATCGAGAATCACACGATGGCATCTCGAAATTATTGAAACGTTGAGCGAGCTGTTAAGGTCTCAGAGTTCAACGGTCGTATATTCGAATAAAAGTTGAGGGCTTCCACCTGCAAAATGGATCACCACAGCGCGGAGTGCACTAGGACGAAACGTCCCAGGAAAACGTTAATTAAAAGAACGCCGAGAACCGACGCCGACTCCTTTTTACGGTCATTTCACTGATGGATTTAATAAAGTTTCGCCGCTGGCATTAAGATCCCACCGGCTGGACGTCTTCCTCTGGTTCTTCCGGCCGAAACTTTCGTAAGACGGTTCTAATCTTTCATAAACTTTGATCTCAATCTCGCTGATGGCAACCCACCTCAGAGCAGTCAGAAAAATTGTTGGGTGCTAGGAGAACGATACTTCAACCTAGAGGACGCGCGCTAGACGTTGATATACCGGGCTAAAATCTACGCGTGATCAAAAACAAAACCGTTAAAACTTGGAATACTGTACGACGCAGTGTACAAAGAATTATATTTTCGCAGGGGCATTACGTTCAGCTCCGTCCGCAATTGACAGTGTCGATACCTTCTCAAAACCCGCCGCCTCGTTTGTGGCGTCGCAGAAAAAAGAGGCGGCGTTCGTATCAATTGCTCCAGCCGCCCTTTACGAGAAATAACAACGCGATAATATTGTGGGAGTGGTCGGCGCGCGGCTACCATTCGATACTTCACCCTCGTTATTTTTATGCGACGATGCTTCGCGAAACGTTTCCCTCCTGTTACGGTGCAGGGGTTCACCCCATAAAAAGGCCACAGAACGGATCACCCATTCATTCCCACGATTGCGTTCGCGTATGGTGGCTGGCCAATAAAGTAATATCGATCACATCACGGTCCATGAGCCGCTATCACCCGGAGGGTCAGCTTTATCAATAAACAGGTCGGCGCGTTTCCTTCGGCTACAAAAAAAAAAGAAGAGTCTCAGCGCTCAACCAACCGATATATCGAGTTTACGGGTAATTCCATTCAGAATACTCCTTTCGAACCAGCTTCCTGTTTTCTACAATTATTTATGCAGCGACGATATGAATCACAGCGACGTCAACGAGTTCTGCTATTTATATTTGGATCCCGGAGCTTAAGGGACTTCTTTGTAATCCACCAGGTGCAGCGGTTTTGTCTAACGCACACCAAAACCAAGCACAATTACACTTCACCTCGGACGAAAACTAAGTACACACCTACTGTATATTCCACCATTCAGACGTCCCTGGAATCGCATTTTGTCACAACTCACTGACCACAGGCGCACGAAGATCGTGCAGCAGTGACAACCCTTCAGGTTTAAACCCCCAAACTGAATTGTACCCGTGTCCGCGATCAGTAGAACAGTCCGCGGTATGTCAGGCACGCATGAACGCGCCCGACGTACATACGCGGGAGAATGAATTATACGGAAATGGTCTCCTTCCACCTTGGCCGGCACATAGGCTCCGCGCCGTGGCCATAAACCATTCGCGTTGTTCCACTGGAAACGGCGGATAATACGGCCGCGAGCCGCCGATGGGATAATGCCGATTTGCGTGCACGCGCCGCCGATTGGACGATTGAACGATTGATCGATCAATCAACGCCAAACGCTCGTCAAACGGCTCCGTTTACGTGGCGAGATTCCAACGTGCGAACAGGTGCAACGCCTGCATCTCGGGTTTAATGATTCGTCGGAACGCCGACTGCATCCTCCTTGATGGTGGATGCAGCCGCGATTCGGTGGGAATCGCTTCCCCAGAAATTGCATTCGTTAACGCCGCGGCGACGAAGTTCGCGGGCCTCTCGGCACGGAGCGGGATTGCATTTCAATGCCTGTCGCCTAATCGATATTTAGAGTAACTGGATTCTTGTAGGTTATACAATACCGACAGATATATGCATGGTTGCGTTTCGCTGGTTACAGGTTCCGTGGATAAAAAGGTGTCGAGACGAGTTCGGCTTTTGGGTTGCCTGTGTCTTGAGTGTCACGAGATGAATAACGCGGCAGAGGAGGACAGGAATACTGGGAAAAATATGTGTCCACGAAATATATGTCAGTCCAATGGAATACTGGTTCAGAATTGCGCGAGTTATGCGCCATTGGGCAAACAAAATAGATGCACCATTCCATTCGGTATGTCAGTCGGAGGAGAAATCGAGGAAATTCAAAACGAGCGCAGCCAACTGTTTCTGTGGGAAAATTCAGGGAGCTCGTGCTAGGCGAAGCTTCATTCAAATAAGTTTGCTTCTTAAGGACTGTTATTAAGAACTTATCTCGGAAACAGAGCTATTGAATTACCGAAGCTTCGCAACGAGGGCGGATGAAAGGAAATTTTTCGGTAGAGATGGTAAACATTTCGAAGTAAAGGCAACTGTAGGCAGGTATTGTAAGGCGAGCGTTGGCGGTGGAAACATTTCAAGAAATACCCTTTGTAAAGGTAAGTATAGAGGCATGTCAAATATCTCAAAGTAAATTCTTCGCGTGCTGAAGTAAACTCTTGGCGCAGTTAAATTGTTTGTCAGGTAAATATCACAAAGTGCAGACAGACGTTTATACAGTAAGTACCGTGAAACAACAGAATACTGTGAGGTAAGTACACGTGAACCGAGATGAATATTTCGGTTAAATATTTTCTCTGGTGGAAGAACACTCTTCGATACATCATCGCAATATTAATGCGATCCAAGGGTTCATTGATGATATTTCGTCGGCCCCGCAGCGATTGTTACTTCCAACGTATTATTCGCGAGCCGGTCGAGCAATGAATAACCATCGCGAGGAAAGGCCGAATCCAACGTACGAAATCCATCTGTTGAGGGACGATAAATGTATACGATCCAAAAATACCAATCGATCGTTAATCGAGGGTGAAGGAGGGTGCCTATTCCAATGGCCCATTGAATACCTCTGGGAATCCACGTCGAGGCCGAAAAACTACCCTTCTCCTCAACGATAAATCCAAAATGCCCGTCGACAAATCATTCTTCCACATCACTTTCACAACCAGATGCCTAAATCGTACAATCCATGGATTTATCGACATTTCCTAACGCCCACCTCTCCAAGGGAACCCTTTCCTCCCTAAAATAAATACTCGGACACTTGAAACGGCTGTCACTATTATTATTAAGTTCTAAATATTAGAAGCAACGAAATATCAATAATTTCCTCCTTAAAATAAATACTCGGACACTTGAAACAGCTATCACTCCGGTTCTAAATATCAGAAGCAACGAAACATCAATCACTCCACGATGGGAAACGTCAAAGCAATTGGCGAGCCTCTCTGTAATCACGAAAGGGCCCGCGTATTTACGAACAGTCGAACGAATGTACATGAATTGTTTCAGGGCTGAACGAGCAGCAGCGAAAGGAGCGCATCGATCAGGGAGGGCCGATAATAGACACGGGTATGCGGGTCAAATTTTCCATTCGACTAATTATCTGGGTGACGACGAGCACCGGGCTCTTAGCGGAGGCACGGCGACAATCGGCTGTTCCCGATAACGCGCGCGAGGTCGGCAGGAAATTTGGTTAAAACTTTCGGAGGAGTGCGAGCCTCGGCTGAGTCTTGAAAGTAAAAGTAGGAAAGTCCGCGCGGAAAGTCAGTTAAAAAGCCGAGGTGCGCGGAGAGGCGTACCGCGAGGAACAAAAGAGGGTTAATTTTACAGCGGCGCTGGAACCGTGTCGCGTGTAGCTGCAGCGCGAATTCTGTTCCGGTTCTGCCGCTACGACCTGTCCGCAATTTTTTTTCAACCCGTCGCTTCGCACCGACGACACGCACCACCACCTTCCCACCCTCCGCGGAAACCAGCGGAGGGAAGGATGAAAACAAGCGCAAGTCCCGGCGTGTACGATACTAGTTTGCAAATGGAGCGAACAATGCCGCGGGGAAATATTATTGAAAAACTCATCCGGCCCACATGGCCGATGTGCACACACATCGTCAGGTATCGTTGGATCCGAGGATGTCGGTGCACAGGTCCCCGAGATTTCGTTTCGTTAAAAGCCAGAACTCTCTGTGTCCGTGCGCGAACAATATACACAAGGCGCAGACGGCCCCAACTTCATTCAAGGGACAAACTTGAGGTTCACAGGTATAGCGGAATAACGGACCGCATCGAGGATGGACGAAGGCAATTATTGGTGTATGAATCAAGCTCCCTTGCAGCAAGTTTACAGGGTATCAGCGGGCTCGATTCTCAAAGGAGGTAGTGGCACGCAACCCCCCAGCAAATTTCATTACCGTCACCTAGCAGCGGACGTTTGTTTCCCGTCGTTGACGTCTCCATCGCCGAGAACGTCGGGACGTCGCGAGCGGATCGATATCGATGCATCGCGCACACCCAACGTTTTCCATCCCGCTCGTTGAGTGGCTAAGGACACTGATGTAAAGAAAATTGTTCAACGAATTTGCTTGTTAAGCTGCGCTTTAAATCCCTCGGTGTCTTGCATTCGTACGACTTGCAACCACGACCTGCAAGCCAACTTCTATAAACATTCGAACATACGGCCGCCTTCCTGTCGGCTAGAAACTTTTCCAAACTTTTCTGACGCGATGGAGGTGGTTGTGTCGTGTTTTCCTGCGATCCGAGTATGAAGCGAGTTAGGGGAACAGGGAGTAACCGCGAATCAAATCTAGACGGAATAAAGCTGTGGAATGATTTCCGGGACCAGCTGTTCTACAATTGAAATGCAGGAGGTATGGGTAAAATGGTTTGAGAATTGTAAGAGAAATCGACGCTACGCGTATTTTCTTTAAACCTTGTACTTGCCTCCGTTCAAAGAACGTTAGCACGATCGTTAGGGGCAATAATTGTACTGGCGATCGATGAACCATTATTGTAGAACTCGCACACAGGAGCTCGTATTCGTTATCCAGCTTGACGATTGAAGGGAACCTATTAGTTTTCTATAAGCCGATTAACCGGGCTTGTGCAAAATAAAAATTTTGTAAAATTTACTGCGTCTGGCCTAGAAGCAACGTGCCAGGCGGATCGATAGTTCCGAATTCGGTAAATAGTGTATGAAACGCGAGTTTTGCGTCCATAGAAGTAAGCCGCGAAAGTTGTTGCGGAAGAGAGCGGCGAATTATTACGGAACGTCTTCAAACGTACAAGTCTACTCGAATATTCGGCTTTATCCTTCAACCGCGACGCTGCGTCTAGGCAAGAACTTCTCCGAGTAATATTTGATCGAATTACCGACCCTCCTCTTGGCATGCTCATCACAATGCATTGGAATTAGGTGGCGGGGCGGTCCCTACAAAAGTAACTCGGACCTCCAGGGATTTATTCGATTTCCTATTCGAATCGATCGTCTCGTTTGATATTCTCCCGCTGCGCCCTTTTTCTGCCTCTTACTCAACAATGCTCGCCGAGGCAATCGCGCGGGCCTCCTCTTAAGTTTCCTCGTTAATTTCTGCCTTTGTCTGCAGCCGGGCGAATGTTTCCGGCGAACGGTGTTGATCCCGACCGATAGAAATTGCGTTTGCAACGGACTCAAGCGGCAAATCTCTCGGGGAACATCATAGACTGATTAAAAAGGAATCAGCTTAAGCACAACGTGCCCCGTGGAACGCGGCAACTGACGACGAAGAAGCAACTCGCAACTAAGTAGGTCTGGAAATTCCGTTCTGGGTGATAGGCTGAAGAAAAAGGAACGAGTCTGATCCTGTAAGTAGAAATTCCGTTCTTTTTCTCCGAGGTATCGGTACATTACAGGAATTAATTTCGATAAATAACAATCCCTCTGCGATTGCAAATAACAACAGTTCGACACGAATTTCAACGATCTATTAATACTAAATTCCTACAAGTTGCAAGCGCCGTTACACTATGTAGATCGACGAAGGCAGAAATGGCTTTCGACGCGAGGCGGCAACGAAGCCTTAATTATAGTTAATTGGATTTTACCCGGCTACATTTCGTCAGACGTCGCGTCAGCGGGCTAGTTCGATGGCGCCTGATCTTGGAACCACGGTGTCTTGTTAACAAGCAAACAGAAACTTCGGCGCGGCATATACTCAATTACATTAGGGAAACTTTATTGGCACCGAGCGATTAAAATTCGCGCAATCAACTCGATTGGCTCGTTGGAAAGCCTGCACTTTCCAGGCGACATTGATTGTCTATTGATCGTTAGACAGACACTTGAAGAATACTCCATTCTGTATGCGGCAATGTGATCCGATGGCAAACTGCCGTGCTGGCGCTTCGAACTTTCCTCAACATCATTAGAGTTTAGGAAGGAAAGGCAAGCTTTTCTTCGCAAGCTTGTGGTCGAAGTTTTTCGGACAGTGGTTGGCCAAGTCCGCGTCAGCATCTTTCTCCTGCCGCGAGCCCCGTCTACTTTTCCCTGGAGCACCGGAAATAACCAGCTGGAACTAGACCCGGTTGCTAAACAGTACGTAGGATACTGTCGGCCTGACCGCGGAGCGGCTTGTTACGCTAACTTCCGGCATTATCTAAATTACTTTATATTCCCCGACGCAGAAATTACGGCCAGTTTGAGCGGATATCACGGAGTTCCAGCATTAGCGGAGCTTTCGATGGAATCGCCGCCCCCTCGAACGATAAAGACCCGACCAATTTCGTCCCAGCGACGTTACCCTTCCCAAAAGATCCGGCTGTAAACTGCTACATCTCCGATATCAGTTACCCGGGATAATATTCCCGGTTAGCCTCCGGCGACCGCGGGGATAATTAAAACGGTTTTACAATCGCGCCCCGTTACGAAGAAACGTACTGGCTCCCTTAATTAACACGCACTGTTAGAACGTAGCTATCTTGGCTCCAGGATTCGTCGGATCTTATCGTTCGATTGGAACACGGGATTAGCAGCGCGCGGGGCCAAAGAACAGGCCGTTGCAATTGCGGTGCCATTCTGAATTTCACGTCGAACGAGCCCTGCCGGTTACGGAGAGTTCCAGAGCGCAGAGCTCTGTCTGCCACGTCCCTCAGCCTTGGAACATCAAGATATGCCAGATCGAATGGGTGACTCGGCCGAAAGAAAGGAATAGGAGAAGAGCGGCGTAAGTGAGGGACAGGGGGGAGATAAAAATGAGGAGGAAAGGTAGAAAGGGGTGGAATGAAAGATGGGCGAGAAGAGGCGGCAACGAGAACGAGGGTAAGAGTAACGCTGAGGCAATATCACAGTCGACTAGCGCGGGCTCAGCCGGCATACTAAGCGGGTCGGGAGTGATTTTTAAAATAGAAGACGGGGCGCCCGCGGGAATCTTAAACAACCGTCGCGACCAAGTGAAGGGAGTCTCCGCGGAGGGGTGACCAAGGGATGGCGAAAAGGAATCGCCCAGCTCGCCGAGGAATACCCCAGCAAACGCCCGCGACTGCGACGCCCGTGACTGACCGAGAAATTGGAAAATTGAAATCGAAACGTTGAGTCTCGAAGATCGTTCAACGTTTTCCAATTCCCTTCACTCGGAAATTTCTCCACCAAACCTGCAGAGTTAGCGGCGAAATTTTGACAACAAACTCATCTCTCCTCGCCGCCTCGCGCATTCGTATATCTCTTCCTATTCTGCCACCTGCACCCGCGCGCAATATTCGGTTTCATATGTTCCCGGGGACTCATGATTTCGTCCCGGCTTTGGCCTCAGCAGTGGTTCGGAAATTGGAATTCATTGTTCCCTGATCAATTCTCATTTTTCAGGGGACTGGCAAAAAGTAATTCATCTTTTATAGCTTCCCTGTACAGTGAATTTTAATCGAATGCCGTTCGATTTTATACAGCAGCCTGGAAATATTCACAGATGCTTTGACGGGACTCCACAATGGCTCTAATCGCTAAATATTTGTGGAACTCGGTAAATGTCGTGGCAGGGAGCCTCAAACGCAGGGCAATTGTGTTCCAAGTACACAGCCTATTCTTTGCAACCCCCGCAGCCATATTGGTATCCTTTGACTTTTCCAAGTATTTCTATGCACGAACCAACCGCCTACGGTTTCTATACAAAGGCTTCCGATACGACACAGTGGGACGCTGTTATATTGCCGTTCCTTCCTAGCAATGTAAAGTTCAAAGCGTGCGGATGGAAAGCCTATTAGGTTCTCGGTGATCCACACTACCTGGCACGTGGAAAGTATTCGAGGTTTCTTCGCGGTTAATTAAGCCATAGGCCCTCCACAATTTTACTCGCACAAGAGCACATCGGTGGGTAGTTTTGAAGGGTCATAATCGCGCTCATCGATCAAATAGTTGTCCACTGCCCCGGGAACGGAAGGATCGACGTATGTGCTTGGAGTTGCAGGTTAATAGTCGACTCGTGGTCCGCCGGCGAGGTAGTTGTACGTGCGAACTGGTCGCATGATCGTTTAGGTATTCGCGCGTGAACAGTCCTGAATATCTCGGGAGCGGTGATAGGATCTGAATTTAAACGAGGATCCACGTCGCCGCTTCCGGTCCGCCTCCCTCGCGACGGACAAGCCGGAAACTGTTTTTAGACGCGTCGTACAAGCCCGACGCGTTTCCTCGATTTTCGTCCAGGCACGTAATGTCCCAGATACATCGCGTGGCTCCCGCTCGCACTCAAGCCGGACTCGAGCGTGCTCGAGAAAGCTGCCCTATCAGCTTCGAATGTTACGCGTCAGGAATTGCAAATTAAATTCGAGCGATTTACTCCGAGTGTCTACGGAGATACAGAATCCGAGGAAGCCCGGAGCCGGATATCGCGACTCCCTTCGAAGGCACCCGTACCCGCGTTAAATTCCTCGAATTCCTCGAGGATCCCAGGGCCGAGGCGACACGAAGAATCGTAACCGTCAGCTGAACCGGAAATTTTACTTATTCTGCCCGGGAATTGTTTCGCCGCTCCGAAGGAAAGGCCAAGAGATGGATTTTACTTTCTCCCGAAGGAACGTTCGATTGTAGTTTAATAGCGAAGACGCGTCATTCGATCGATCTCTCGTGTTTCAGAATTCTCGTTCTGTTGTTTGCGATAAGATGGGAGGAATAAAGGCGAGTGGAATGAGACACGAATGCTGGAGAGATGTACAGCGATCATTAGAAACGGTGCCTGTTACATTAAAAAGGATTTACCGAGACTGTCACTGAAGTTCTACCAGCAACAACAGAATAATCTTCCGCGATGGGAGAAGTCGCTGTACGAGTTTTAATTAGCTGGCTGTGTAAACAAATCGCTCGGGGAGGCAGCTAGAATCTTAACGAGATAAGGATAGGAAAGAAGAAATTCAGCGAAGGCTGGGTGGCGCAGCTCTGTAGACGATGAAACTGCGATTTTTATTTGCCCGGCTCTCTCGCTCCCATATTTATCGATCGCTGCACCAGCTACAAACGAGTCTGTTGTGCAACTTGAGAAAGGAAGATTGATCGAATGGCTGACCTACGCACTGTCGATTCAATTGCTCGAGCGCCCTCGCTGTAATAAATCATCGGGTCACGACGTACACGAGGGTGATTCGTCTGAAGCCTGTTCTTTATCTGTACAAAATCGTCTGGAATAAATCAGTACTTTCTGCGGGATCAGAAAATCGCGGCAGGTTCATCGAACCTCGCCAAGTTCCGATCCTTTCTTCCCGCGCAACCTTTCAGCAGTAGCGTCAGTAGTATAAGCGGGCATTAGTCAAACATACTCTTCCCTACATTCATGCAACCAGCCGCCGAATATGTATCCGAGCCATTTCAAATTCCAAATTGAGTTTTCCTACTAATGCCAAAAACCCTTCGCAGTTCAGGCATTCCAAAAACAGAATATGCATTATTCATATCCGGGAGAGGGGGGTGGGAACCATCGCGTCCCGTCGTTCCTGGGACATAAAATAGGAAATGAAGCGGAGTACCCCGCAAGCGGCGGCATAAAACGGGAAAATTTAGATTCCGCGGTGGCGCGCGGTCCCTTTTCTCATCTTCTCTTTTTTAATTCCTGCCTCCGCCCCACGCGCGGCCCTTTTTTGCGTGTCCCCTCGCATGCGGCGGCTCTCTATGCAGCCCCGAAAATCTCGTTTCTTAACGGCGAGTTACAGAAAGCCGCAGGATTTAAAATGTATGAACCGAACTCCGAGGTAGGGGCGATATTTTATTCAGAAACCGGGGCCCGGCCGCGCGCGTCACGTGGCATTAGAATTCGATAATACGGCCGCAGACCGTTTTTCCCCGCTAAAACCTATGGCGCGCGAGGGTTTGCGACCCTCGTTTATTATGGGCGCGGTTCACAAGGCGGGTCCATAATTCCAGCATCCGCCCTTAACGAAATTCGGGGCTTAAGAACAAAATCCAATTTGGCCGTTTGAGCGTGAAGCGAAGCCGCGAACCACTCCACCCTAATGGGATTTACGATATCGCGCGTAATTTATGGTAAAATAGTCGGTGCCGTCTCGCCATCAGGGAGAATAAGATGCTTAGGCGAGACTCGGAGGCAATGAACCGATTAAATGGCTTCGATTGATAGAGAAATGTGATCCACCTTGTCGACTGATCGCTTTACCGGGCTTTCACTAGGATTCCTTGTAAAGAAGATTAAGTTACACGCGCAAGTGTAAGCAAACGGCGCTATCGTTCCACAATCAACAGTCACACTTTCAAGCTCACACAGGTATACCTATAATCGCGCTATCTGAAAAATGATCACATCTTCATTCTGCTTGTAGGAGAGGACTCTGTTTCAATTTACACAGAAATGTCTACATCTCCCGTTTGAATTTTTACAAAAAATTTCCTCGCGTCCCATTGTGTCTATCTAATAAAGAAATCTCGTTCCCTAATGCCGCTCGATTATTCAGGTCCCTCGATCCTAGAATTACACGACTACCGAATAAATTTCCGTCGAATACGTAACGAGGATTTACCCTTTCTCTACCGATAGACCCATGCATTTCTGCGCAAATTGCCGCTTATTATCAAAGGATCGACGCGGTTATAGCAAAGGGAGGGATAGTAGGAGCACGATGCGACCACGCTTCGGTGTTCAACGTGTTTCAGGCCCAGCCGGGTTCGCGGGGCGGTCAAACAAAACGTGTAATGCGATGTTAAATCGTGCGGTTCAATCGATCGCGGCGCGTTACGACGCCTAATCGAAACTCCCTTCGCGCAGCCACAAGACTCGCCGGTAATTCGCGGCGCAACGAACCGAAACTCCCGTAACGACGAGACCCAAACCTCTGTTTTTCTTCCATGGAAATCGCGGTCAGCTCTTGCTGATCTTCGCTCTCATTAACCACTCAAAATACCATCTGCCCGTGTCAGTCAATACCGCGAGGAAAAAGTTTCCCGCTGGGCCTGCGCAAGATCTCGTTCCACGCTCGAGAATACAGTTAGCAGGTAGATATCCCGGGCTAAGTGCAAACTCGTGGGTGGAAATCGCGTTTTCCGGTCGTTGATCGATCGCATTTGCAGTGCTTCTGCGATTGCAACGTCGGGATGTGTTGGAAAGTGAGTGAGTGCCTAAGACTCGCGAGTGTATGCGAATGCGATTTCGATGAGTTTGTGAGATTTAGATGAAGTTGCTTGGAGAACCGTTTTGTTCACTTGGAAGTCACTAGTTCGAAGCTTTGCAATAGAATCTGATGAACGAATGAAATGTAGCAGTCTGAGTAATACAGGCTTCTACTACTCTGAACGATGGACCAACGCAACGCCTTCCTCAAGCGTGCAAAGATTTGGTATAACGCTTCAAGAAGCAATCCGACCCAGCGACAAAATGCGAAACAACTTGGCGTCAGCTTCGCCGCGGTTTTCATTGCAACTGGCGCGTATATTATCGGATGGCGTAGCATTTCGGCCGGGCAGCTGTCACCGGCAGCGAAAAATCGACCGACCAAGGATATCAGAGCATCCAAGGAAAAAAGTGGTGCACACAGAGGCAGCAAAAAGCGTAACGTCGAGCGTCGAAAAGCCGGGAACGTTCGCTGGCCACAAAAGAGCCTGCGGAAACAGAAAAGGAAAGTGAGTACGCAAGCAGACGCGCCAACTTGCAGACTGCTGCCGACAAAAGGGGCATAACGAATCTCGCGGATCTCCAAACAGTCAAACACTTCCCCGGCGAATAGGCATCGTGCATTCGACTATCGTTCTCAGAACAAACATCCGACTGTTTGTATTTTACAAACTGTATAATACTAGCCGATGGGTTTCGAATTGGAATGCGCGCTAGGTGGTTGAATGGAGGGGAATCTGTTGAAAGGGAAAGAATTCCCAGAGTTGGAATGCCGGAACTATGCGAGCGGATTAAAATACTTGATAAAACTCATCCTCGCCCGGCGCTCGCCTTCAGCTTCCTCCCGCTCGAGGGTCCGACTCTCAAGGGGATGAAAATTAGCAGCTACCCGGGACTTGGCTAATCACGGGTTACTTCAAGGACGACATTCCTGCGAGTCGCGATATCGAGTGATCGCAGGAGCAGGATTTAGAATCGACGGGCGAACGAGGCGGCGCGAGGAAATCGGATGGATACATACGTTAAGCTAAATTACGTGTCCAACGGGCAGATTGCGGCCGTTGTGTCCGCGGGATTTATTAAACAACGTCGTGCACAAGGGACTGCTGCACAGCGGACCAGAACGCCAACTGAAGAATCGCAATTTCCGATGGTGAAAGAGGACGATCTGCGGGCGAGACGTGCACACAATCGCCGGACACTCTGCGGAGGAGTGCAGAAAAAAGAAGGGTGGATCGCATCGATCAAGCTCCACCTCATCCCGTGATAAACTACCGAAGAGGAACATAATTCTTCGCGATAGCTTCTGCGAATGTAGCACGGCTGGTGGGACAGGAAGACTGGTCACGTCAGGTGTACTTGAGATTCGATTAAAAGCGTAAATCACGCGTCACGGTTTGCTTTTCGATTCGGCGAGTGGCAGCGGCGCTGTCGGCCGTCAGACGTTCGCTGCAACCGTTGCCTGGAAAGTTAAATGAAGAGCAGCAAGCAAGAAGAGGGGAATTCTGGTCTCGTAGAACTTCTAGAAGGCGTTGCGCGATGCACGTGAAATTTGTTTAATTAGCTACACCAGCTACCGCCGCGTAGTAATTTGGATGTACGGAACTTGTTGGTATACTCGAGTACCTACGTAACAACGCGAAATGGAACGGTTAATTTATGATTAAATATTTTGTAATGAACTCGGCGAATTTCCGCGCGGCAAATGAAAACACAGCCACATTTCGGTATAATTTCAATGTTCCGCGAAAGAGGAACAACGTTCGCTTCTATCTCCTCAACTGTGCAGAGAATCAGTGGTATAAGTCAGTCGTGGTCAGACGCTGAACTCTCTCAACGACGTAGGCCTGTCACTGGCTACTCTTTCGGCGAAGATATGGGAAAATACACCGGGATTACCTCTATCTAACCGTGTACTAAATAAAACCGTACGAGCCCTGGGTAAACATTGAAACTGGCAACCCGAAAAGACCTTCGTGACCCCAGAACCTGTATCCAACTACCAAGGGCCCTTTCACCGGGGCCATTTTTCCATTAGCGAAACTGGAGGCGGACACGGGCAAGTTGCGCGCATAACGCAAACTTACGCTTTAATCTCACCAGGCTAAGGCTCTCGGACGTTAATTCCGCAACGACGTGGAAATATGAACTCGTAAAGCTATTGAGCAACCGGTCGGAAACGGGCAACGGTGTACGTGGCCCAGCTACAGGGACAAGGGGCCACTAATGCCCCGTCGGAGATTTATTGTCCTACGCCGGTGGGATTGTTACGTAAGGTTAAGCTCAGGGTCGAGGCGTTAGGATTCGACCTCATCCGGTGATTCCCAATGGCACAGCAGTCGCGTAAATCGCGACGACCTACTGCGCGGGGATCCGATTCAAGTGCGGCACGCCGCCCCACCAACTTCCCAAACCGATGGTTTCACTTTTACCGTGGTTAGATTGCCGTGGATACTTTGACGGGGATTTAGGGGGCAAATAGTGACGGACTGGTCTGGTTTAGGTGCGCCGTAACAGTTCTCAGTTGGAATTTTCAGTGCCGTGGTTTCGGATGATTGTAGAGGAGGCCTCTAACCCGGATAGTATTGTTCTCGTCACGTAAACGAGAGACAGACAGTCACTGTTTTGGCGATTAAGCTGCACCGAAAACGCACGCAAGCTCTCCTGATGATTGCCCGGCAGCTCTTTCGCCATCGGAAGGGCAAATCCCAATGAGCTGAATCCGACAGACTTGGCCGACGCGCAGCCAACCGTGGACCCGCTCTTCCGTGAAGTTTGCATCAAACGGCCGTTCGACCTGGCCCGGCCGTCGACGAAACACTGCCTCTGAACTCTCCTAATGTCGTTTACACATCTACCTGTGCAGCTTTTTCAGCTCGCGGGTGAACGACGAAGGGGCGGGGGAAAAAGCGAGCAAGGTAATTACAGAGACTTCTCTGCACGGGCTATTAAATTTGAAGCAAAGCGCCAGCACGGGCCCGAGGCAATTTCGGTATAAATGCTGCGCCGGCGGTGGATCAGCTTTCTTGCGAAATCGATCACCCAAGTGGCACGCGTTCACGCCCCTGTGACCATTGCGGGGCGAAAAGTCGATGGACAAGGTTCATTCTGCTCAGAGGAATCGAAGAAATGAACGTGACTGTTATTGGCAGGAGCAGCCGAGGTGGAAATGCGGAATCGTTGATATCAGAAGAGGTAATCAGTTAGCAGAATTTGTTTAATTGCACAGAGAAGAGTAGAAGCGTCGGGTGCATAAGTTAGTACCCAGCATTAAGCATTGGAAGCTTAGTCGTAAGTACCTATATTCTAATTACGAATGCTAGTTGGCAGTGCTAACTCTGCGTAGGAATATCGAGGCATAGAAAAAACAAGTAAGGTAAATTGCCCAAACATTAAGCGTTGACGCTGAATTTATCTTATAGTTTTGTACTTATAGAATAAAAGTATATGTTGTTCTTGTTATTTAATATTATTTAATATGTTTACATGATGAAAAAAAATGGTGCATCTTAAAACTTTGATTTTTATGTATAAATTCATCAATTTCAAAAATATATTACGGGATCTGTTACTGACACCCTTCAAATATATTTGACTGAATTACTGTCAGCAAACTTATTACTGTTTATCTGTCATTTTAAAGTTAAGTCGTGTCATGTATGTGAGCCACTGCTACTATGACAGGAATACCAATCACTGTCACCCAATTAATAAGTAAAAAGATTTAATCACTCGTTGAATTCGGTTCTTTATTATTCTCTATGAAGCTTATATTATTTAAAATATTATATTTTGTTATGTTAATAGCTTAAATATTACAATAACAGCATTTTCTTTAGCGCCTCGTTTTCTCTTTCGCTAGTAAGGAAGTCATAGTTTCCATTCTCTTAACATCCGCTTAAATTTTTTTATCGTTTTATTCAAATTAACAAAGAAAAAATTAAGTACTGTTTTTTTTATCATATAAATAACAGTTTGTATTATATGCTAAATTTTTTTATGCATCATTTTGTAAGATTTATTCGTTATTTTACGTAAAACAGCTTAGGATGACAGTAATTGGTTGGTGACAGTAATTGGGTCCTTTACCCTAGAAACGACTGCCTGAAACTTCATGCAGGGGCACTGAGTTATGCGCATCGGAATTACTTTTAAAGGGCTTGACTGCTAAATCAAGGCAGCCGTGAACCGAGAATTTATTTTTTAATTTATTTTTGCGCAATGAGTCGCGTGCAACACAATCCAGAAGCGTTACACCACGGCTTCCACGACATAACGTCATTGTCCACAAAAACATTACTTCACAACGCGGCGAATGAAATATTTCAAAGAATAATTTCAAGCTGCGCCGAGTAAAATGGGGAAAAACAGATGTGATGCACCAAGCACGCGATCATTAAATGTAATAACCGATATTTTTCCATGGTAGATAGTTTCAATGGGTGCACTCGCTGTTCAGCGGATGCAAATGAGAGTGAAACACATTTTTAAGAGCACCGCTGCCGTATTACGAATTTGTTCAGCTCTGTGTCCGATATGCCGACACAGTTCGCGGAAAATACGAATTTTTCCGCCGGCGAAACTCAGTCGCGATGACACGCGAGTAACTCCCCACGCGAAATGCGTTGGTTTCGGGATTCGATTTCACGTTCCCATGAAATTCGAGGTTCCCATTTATCGCGGTTCACTCTCACCGCGTATTTCGCATTATGGTTGACTCCTGTTTCTAGCAGCGGAAACATGACGATTTAAATTTAAACGAGGCCGTCGCCAGGAACGCGCAACGTCCGGCCGCTCCTCGTTTGCGGTAAGATTATGCGCCCCTCGTTTCACGGATCATTATATGCGTTTTCTAGTTCAGAAAACCGAAAACCGACGGGCCTCCACTTCTCGTTCAACTGAATTGCCTTTCCAGCCTACCAGCAGAATCGTACCACCCAACGACGGCGTTTTAAGTTAAAACTTTATGACAATACCACGCAAAAACAGTATTTGCACTCGGTCTTTCAGATTAGGAACCACCTCGGTGCTCGAAGCATCAACCTATCCCACAAATTTCTCCAAAATGCGTCTTACCACTTTCAATTCTCTCCCTCCAAACATGCACAAGAGTATCATCCCTTCCTATACAATATCGATACGCTTACAGCCCAACAGGATCTCTAATTCAACTATTACAGCATTGGTAACAGTGAAATTCCAAGACAGTGAAACCCAATCTGTGGCGAGGGACGCATACTTGATAGAGAACACTGTTACCTAAGGCAAAGGGTTGATCCGTCGCAACGTTTCAGGTAGAATGCTGATAACGGAATTGCACCAACCATATTACTGGCGCGCGGCAATACATCCGTCGCCTGAATCGAGCATCTCGTTCGACTGTTCGAGTGTGAATGCAACATGTTTTCGCCGATGGATGAGCATGATGGTCGGACAGAAGTAAGTACCTGGCAGGATCTGCTTTAACTATAACTTCGAGGAGTTTGCAACAAACCAGAGGTTGCCTAACTGGAATTGATAAGAAATTTAGAAATTCGCCAGAGGAACGACCGCGCGATTACGGTAGAAGATCGGAAGATCAGAGTGAGCCACGCGAGAAAGGGCAAATTCATTTTCCCTGTTATCCCCTCATACATATTCGATCGTCTAAGCGGAGGAATAGGTGGCGGGCCGGAGATTATGCAAAAATATTCGCGCGTCGCCGACGCAGCCGCGTTAATCTGGTGTGTAGGACGCGCGGAATACTCGAGAAGCGTCTCATGGACGAATTTGGCCAGTGTACGTGCCCGGCGTTAAGCAATGGCAAACGATGTACGCAACATCCTCCGATCCGTATTCAATTAACGTTAATCCCATTGGCGAATAAACGAGGAGGCGTCAGTATAGCAACCTGGCCCGTTAAACGCCGCGCACGTGTTCCGGTGAACAAGCTGAAACGAGCTGGTAAAGTGAAAACAACGAGGCGAGAATTGTTGAAAGAGTAGCATGGGAATAGCGAGCTGCGCGATAGAAGCGGTTATATGTGTTGGCCTGGCAATAATATTGAGCTACATCCAGTATGGTCCATTGCCTGCCGCACTAGCCGAACCCTGAAATAGTTCTCCCTTCGGGATCACATGTCGCAGCGAGATGACTTTGTCCACTTTTTCCACCAACCGACTATGGCAACTAAGGTAAAAGACCCAATACGTGGACACGTCCCAGTAGCTGGACACTGGTGCAAAATACTGATTAATACATTTAATATCCGCTTTATCCAAAAAAGAACTATTTTATTAAATTATTCAAATATTTAGTAAAATATATTCATATATATATTTCACTAAATATTTGAATAATTGAATAAAATAGTTCTTTTGCACCAGTGTCCAGCTACTGGGACGTGTCCACGTATTGGGTTCTTTACCTTACTCCCTTCGCCCCCGATTATCGCCCATGTAAACCGATATGCCTTGGTCCTACCATCCCTAACACCTTCGTTCCCCGCCGCGAACAACGATTTGCATCTTAAGAAGCAAGAGCAGGGAGTTATTCCCGCGGGGGCATAATGCATCTCCCCTTTGCCGGGAAAATTCAGTCGCGGGGACATTACTGCAAACTTTCTGGCGAGTTCACAAAGCCCTGGCCACGCTACAATCATCGCTTTGGAGGAATAGTCTGACACTTCCCTTCGCGCCGAGACGAGGATGGACGTATTGTACTAAAATGCATCGCTTCCAGGGACCGTTGCGAGAGGTGAATCCTACGTGTACATACATGCACCTAGACACGCGTCACGGGGCACGAGTCAGTTCCGCATGGCGGATAGACGCAGGATTTATTGCTTTCATCGCGGAAATCCACGCTATACATACAGGCTGCGGAAGAAAGGATGGAAAAATTGCAGGGCGCTGCAGCGCGTCGAAAGAGGTTTCTACTATAGCGCGGAGGTGGAACATGTGATATTTTCAGAAAGTTCATTGCCAGATCCATCAGGAATGTTAATCGCATTAGAGCTCGTCAACGAGTATATTCCCTTTAAACCTCGACACACCGTATCTTCAGAAACCAGAGACCATCCCGCTGTAAATATCAATGAGCGGGTGGCGAATGCGCAAGCCATCAGGCCTCATCGACATCGCTGCGAGATAGGATCACAGACATTTCCAGGATGTCCTCGGAGATCAGCAGAGTATCTTGAGACCGATGCTAATGCCCTGATACGACATCTACGCCCTCGAGAGGACACGAAGATACGTCTGCTATCTCCTGGACATTACTGTATACATGTAGCGAGCGTTTCGCGGCCTGGAGCCGAGAGGAGCAGAAACAAGAGTAGGACGGAGCGGCGACTCCGAGCAAGGGTGTATTATTGCGCGGGGAAGAACTCATCAGCGTGTTCCAGACTGTGTGCTGGTGCTTGCTCGTACGTATACGAGCCAGTAGCAAGTACAAAGGCACCCAGCCGGTTCGTCGAACTGCTCGCGAGCTCAAAATCTATGTGTACCCGCCCATACGGCGCGGGTAAATGTTAGTGCCTCGGTGCTCTGTATGCGCAGTCTATGCAACAGCCGCGTCTCAGTCTCTTCGCCGGTGGAGAACAGCGTTATCGCCCACTTAAGGCAATTTACTTCTCGGATCACTTGCCAAAAGCGAAAGGAGCCAGGCGATCGATGCCGCTCGAAAGACCAATTCCGTCCACTTCCTATCAAAGGCATTCGAAATCGTCCCCAGTGATCTCCCACGTCGACCCAACCCTCTGCACTCCGCATAGCAACTCTTAACTCTTATCGTTTACCCCTGTGCTTTCACCGCGCGCGGTTCACCGCTGATTATCTCATGGAACAAAATTACTTTCCGTTCCTACGGACCCGCCGAAGAAAGTGTCAATCGAATATGCCACACGTGTTCCAAGTATTAATATTTACAGATATCCCAGAGTCCCCATCTGGCCGAGGGAATCCAGTTAAGCCCGATCGTTTCGCGTGGCGTTTTTGCCGGAATATCCGATGTCGCTGGTCATCGAAACGGCTTGACCCCATTGATCTCCGCCCAAGGTCCTAACACTCGCCGGTATTAAGGGGCCACGAGGACTCGATTTCGAGCAGAGGCCAATCGTCGCCACGAGGGCAGAAGGAATCCAGTTACGCCACGGACAATGATTGCCTCTGGCCGCTCGCGACGAGAGAGCAAGAGGGTTGAGGTTGCCCGATATCACGAAAACCGGCAACCCCAGAGCTTCCCCACGAACAGACCGGTACAATAAACCGGAAACTGAACACGGAACATCGACACGACTCGGTGGGTTCGGTATCGGATCAGTTCGCAGCAGTGGCACACTTTGGAGGAAGCACGAATCCAGGAACAGCATCTTTACTGGCCTCCGATGGCCAACTACGAGCACTGATTAAAAGCGTTCGGGGTTCCAGAAGAAACGGGACGAACACCGGAATCCATATTGAACCCGTGCGTCCATCGGCAATTTAGACGGCGAATTTTCGTCCGGCAATTACACTACATCAACGTAAAGAGAAAAAAAAGGGTAGAAGCCGTGCTACGTATCGCCGCGGTGTTGTGCCAACTCCGATCAGCCAGAAATCGTCGGAGCTTTCAGCGATCGCGTCCACGATATGTTGCTTAAACGGCGATCCCGAAGTTAGACCGTAAAACGAGACATTTTTCACTGGAATTCAGCGGGCTCGGGGAGAGCAGGCGGTGAACCACGTCATTTCGTGCACTCCGCGTTTGGCCAGCTTCCATGCTCATCCCGAACTCCGCGCAGAAATATTGCGTGCCGCCCGCGAGCGAAATTAAGTCGCGGGACCGCGACCTCTCATCGATTCCCTGTGTTCTTTGCGCTCTTAATGGCAAGCTTCGAGGATCTCGCCAGGCATTCGCCGGGGAGAACGGATTCGTCCAAGTTCCTGACGGGTCCTTACCCTTTTCCTCGATGACAAACTTTCCTCGAGAAGATCACTCCGCCCCGACCACGGCGAAAGCCCTCGTTCAGTTTTCGAACCGCGCCACCAAATAAGTTTTCAAGTGCGCTACCAACTTTTTCTATAAATCAACGGCCGTCCCGCAAAGGCCTCTCGGGAGCTGGATGAACCATTTAACCCGGCGCATCTGTGGCAAGCTTGCGACTACACCGAAATCAAGAGACGTTTCACGAATTTTTCATTCAAGCGGTGTAGTAGCTTTTATGAGCCTGTGTTTCCGAGAAACGGGCGAGCCTCTTCGGTTTACCTGTTCAATTTTTAGAGTCCCTTAAATTGAAAAAGGGATGCAAATCCATCACACTGCTCGTTGAAACGCTAACGTGTTCCAAAGCTTTAGATCGATTCGCGTTTTAATACGAAAGGGGAAAAATCAGCGGTTAAATAACCACTTGGATGAAAGGAATTTTTCCTAGCGGGAAATCTCTGGATCAAATACCTGTTTATATTCTATATACACCTAGAGCAAGCCGTCGGTGAGTACCTATAAACGGTTCCGTTCAACGAACTCCATAGCATAATCCTGCAAAAACATTCGTGGATGCTGTTTGCGATCAAAGAAGGCCTGCCAGAATCACGTTTATTCGACGCGAACATTCGGAAGCTGGCGACCAGTGGACACGCGATTTCAACTATTGAACAAAGTTTCTTCCGTTCGCGAGTATAGAAAACAGCTGATTTATCTTCCGCCACACGGAGTGCAGCATGGATTACGTGCCTTGAATAAGCATACGCTTCTCCCGAGAAGGGGATCTCGTGGAAAGCACGGGAATATTCCAGGGTATACGTTAAAACTTCGAAAAGAAGCAGCCCAAAGGAGGAAGTTTCAATGCTGCCGAGACCCGGAGGAAAGCCGCTCTCGTCCATGCTCGAGAACGTGGGGACAGTTTAAGCGAGAATGCAATATAATTTGAAGAACAGTTTATCTCGAGATGCTTTCAGCTTGCCGTTTCATAAATATGCTAGAGGATAAACGAGAGGCCGTTACGGAATAGGGTAGTTTTGGGTCTTCTAAGGTACTCCAGACACTTTAATAGTGGAAGTCTCGGCAAACGAATCCTGCGAACGCAGAGACTACTGTTTACCACGGCAATCCAGCCGAAATTGAGGCTCCTATTCGCGCACGCAAAGTGAATAGAGGATTGCAAATGAAACGGCGACTTAAAAGCCGTAAGTTTTGATGAAATGCATTCCAACTGGCGCGGCGATGACCCAGGAAGAAGTTGGCTATGTGCATTTGCTAGAATCGCGTTCGCTTGTCTCGGCAGTGGAAAACAGAGCGAGGCTGCCGAGTGAAAGACGGAACTCTCTTCTTTAGTTCAGCCGGTTTCTCTCTCCCTCCGGCAAGCCCGGGCTATTCGACTTTGTTCACTGGCAGGAATACGTCTCGCGACATAATCATAGTTCAGAAACTTCATCCTTTTAACGCCTCCACCTGGCTGACATTCATTCCGCGATCCTATTGTTCGCCCTAATACTCTCCGCTGACGCGGGACTTAGCCTTTTGCTTAAATACAGCTGCATAGCTCCGGAGCGGAGAAGGATATTGCGTCTGTATCAATATCCGCTTCTGATAGCACGGAAGCCAACGGCTAGAATACGCCAGCGGGAATATACTCCCGAATATCGTACGGATGTTTGTCCCGCGTTTTGGGCAACTGCAAGTATCTAGCGACTTCCAGCCAGGGAGTATATTTGACTACGAGAGGGACCTGGTCGACCTAATAGCCTGACTTTGCGCGGTATTGGACGGGGAAACATGAAGTGGCTGTATTTTTTAGGAAAGTTCAACGGTTCGATATAAATATAATATCTCGAAGCGAGTGCCCAGTTTAGCAGACATAGAGGTATATTCTTTCTATAACGGAAATGAATAAATATTCGGGGATACTTTGTAGCGAGCACAGCGTCGTTTTTGCGGAAGGTTGTAAATCTCCTCGATGCAATGACACTTACTCTTGCGATGGCTTGTGGTCACAAGAGTTTACTGGTTTGTGTAGAATTAACGAAAGGTGCGCCTTTCAATAAATTGAGACACCTTTATGAGACAGTCTCGGTTTATACATGTACAAAAATGACTTTGTATATGTTTGAATTCTGTTGGCTTCTGACAAGGAGGAGCATGACCTCACGCAGGAAGACTAAGGAACCTCCTTCAGAGGGTGTCTTGAAAAAAAGAGGTGGTCGAAACCAGAGCCGGATTTACCTTTCAGGGGGCCCCAAACTGAATATTTGGTGGGCCCTCGGTTAAATGTAAAAAATAAAATGACGCTAATTTGATTTTTTTATCATAATACTCGTATAATCTAAATAAGAATTTAATTTCAAAATTAACATTGAATATCAAAACAAAACATAATATTAATATAAATAAACATTAAAGATACACGTTAATAAAGATAGCGATGTGAAAGTGGTTCATGCAAAACGCAGCGGAAAGGGAAATTTTAACGAATATATTTGACCCACGAGCCGGTCGTCTCGCATGGCCATTTGTTTATTTTCCCGGCCGTCTGGCGAAGTGTTTACAATCCGCGTATCAAGTCCACGAGGCGCGGACTGACAAGGACAAGGCACCCTTGTTGGGAAGAACGTTGTACGAGTTTGTTGACATCGGAACTACATTTGTTGGTATCTAGTTCCCCGACCGAACATTCGGCTAAAATTCTGAATAAGGAACCGTATATCGGACCTGCATACATCTCGTCTTTTGAAAGGAATGTCTTGTGCAGAAAATTTGAGAGATCCTTGGCATTTGTCCTGCGCTCTGAAGAGGTCGACCATTCCCAGATTTCCATATGAAAGCACTGTGCTCCGAGGAAAATATTCTACGGGCTTTCTGATAATAATTGCACATGTACATATTGGTGGTTCACTTTAAGCTTCTCATCTCCGGCCGGACGCACAACACAGTAGAATTTGCAACTTCAAAGTCTGTCGATAAGTTTGAGGGTTAAGTATCACTGGTTCTATCGTGAGAGGTGTTGAGAAGTCTCGATCCAGATTTTCGATAGTGCCGCTAGATTCACTCGCACTTGGATCGAAAAGAATCTCCATTGAATTCGTATCAATTTCGTATCTCGAACCAAGCGTTCTGTGCAACAAATTTCGAACAGATGAGGAAGTTGCTGTCAGCGAGGGTGAGAAGAAGTATATCGTAGCGCAGAGAAGATAGAAGAAAAGGGGGAAGACGAGGGGAAATGAGATGAAGTAAATGGAATGGAAGAAGAAGAAAAGAAAAGAAGGAAAAAGAAGATGCCTGGCAGGAATTGTGAATCGTGGAAGGATTCCACGCTCGAATGGTCCATAATTTGCAAGAGTTCTCCAACTCCTCCGTTAATCGTGTTTCCATCGCGCCGTTTTCGAACTTTTCGCAGCCGCGCCCGCGTGGCGAGGCACAAGTCCCCTGGCGATTTCCTCGAACGGCCGCGAAATAAAATTTATAAACGCAAAGTGCCGAGAGCACTTGGAACGGCAACGGGGAAACAGAGGAAAACGTCCGAACGAATTCGATGTCAACCGGGGAAACAAGTGGACGATAATGGCAATAGTTTCTGCGAGTGACAATAAAACCGGCGTCGATATCGTTTGGCCCCCGAGCGTGGATATCCAAGGTTGTTCTATCAATGACGGTCTATAACGAACCGTTAGCTTTTTTCTCCATGAAACGGACAACAAAGGGGCGCAGCGTTCAACAACAAAATTGCCCGGGTCGAAAAGTTCTCGCGGGTAATTAAGACCTTACAGCGGTGTAATGGCCGCATAAATCGGCCCGTCGTAACTTGTAATCCACTTTCAAGTTCGCGCGGAACAGCGCCCGGCCGCGTACACGTAAATTTCGCCGCCGGTTTATGCAAATTATTGATGGGACCCGAGCTAATACATCGTCGCGTGCAGCCGCCTACACCGACCCACCTATAAACTCTCGATACCTCCAGTCGATGCACTCTTCCATCCGATTTATGAAACTTCGCTTCTTTTCCCACATTTAAATACCGTGCGATAGATAAAACTACAGGCTGCGCAGAATTTATGTTTGGATAGACCGAAATATTTCAATGAAGATTTAATATTCCCGTAGTCCTTTAAGATTAGCAGAATAAACCAACCTCTGTCTAACAATCCTGTAATGTATTACCAATGCTACTCCGAATCTAACCCCAAAATTGATACTACTAACCATTGAATTAGCCACTAAAAACGAGTTGCGGATTGAAGAAATGTGAAACACTGTCTACAGAGTGTTCACGTTTGCGAAATGCACGAGAGAAGCGCAGAGACTGTATAGCAAAATGTGAAACCAGAACCGCACACAATAACCACAATTTACATCTCGGGCCACATTGAAATTAGTTTCACGCAGACGCGCCAAACTCAAATGAGTCTCCGTGGCCGAATCCATCGATGCGAGCGGACCGATTGCATTACGGAGCAGCGTCCCGATCAATTTTAAAATATTCTTATCACCGAACTAACTATCAGGTAGCTACAGCCAGGAGCAAGATTAGAAAAAAGGTGACTGCTTTCTACTCACCATGACCGGAACGATGCAGCCTCCACCGACGGTGCACTGAACTCCAAATACATCCACGAGAAGACGGATTGCTACACACACGACCACGCGTTCGGTGGGACCAGCGGTGTAAAGTTTTCGCCGCTCCGTTTGGAGTCGCCCTCCGGCTCGGCGTCAGCTTCCCGATGAAAGGGCCCCCGCTCGACGAGCCTCTCGTCACAGGTGCACGAAACTATCACACGACACTGTTGACAACAAGTGACAAGAAAACCACCGACGACAGCACGGCTACTTGGCACGGGTGAAGCTTGTCTCGTCGACAGCAAGCTCTGCTCGAACTCAGTGTCCAGCTGGTAATCTTTCCCATTTCTGTTCGATCCACGTCGCGGGGTGACGAACGTTGCCGCGAGCGTCGAACGAATCAAACGTCATCTCGCTGGAGGGTGAGATCCCGTCTGGCTGTCGTCCCGGGTCACGCTGTCGCCCGCGGCTCTCGTGATTGTCGCCGCGTGGGAATCTACGGGGATGGAACACGCGAAACGGTATCGACACGGAACACTGAACACTCGCGAGAGAGAACGCGACACCCAGGCAAGGGCAGAGATAAGCCGGCGAAACGTCGTAACGTGACGTCGCGTCGCCTCGAAGCTCGCGAGACGGACTACGGTAGGGGAATGAGATGTCCGCGAGCTCTCGCGCATCGCGACCCCAGAGCCATCACCGTCCGCCTATCGAGTTCAAGCGCGCCACGGTCGATTCCGCGACTCGAATATTCGCGCGCTCTGCCAACACCACTAGCCTCCGGTTCCAACGCCTCTCGTCGAACCGTCTCACTCTGTCTCTGGCTTCTTTTCCATTTCCAACGTGCACGGTGTGGCCGTCCCTTTCTCCCTTCGGTTATTACGCGGTTGTACTTGTGTGACGTTCTCTAAAGCCACGTCCAAATGTGAAGGAAGAGTGTTTGTTCTTGGCAACGTTTCAGTCGAAGGAGTATCTTGATACAGGATTACACCTGGCAAGGTAATCTACTCGTCACCATGCAGCTTCTTATATTGTAGTTGAAATATAAAGCAAGAACTGTTTTACTGTTAGAATATTGAAACAACGGGGAGCTACCCGAATCGTGCCGCGCAGACTCCTCTGGACGAGAGCAGGCTGCTATTGATTCAGTTCTACCAACGGAAGAACACTTTTGGTAACTTCAGCGGCACCTAGGGATTGCGTGGGCGAATGCATGTGAGAAATCAGTTTGCTGCAATGACAAGTATCGGAACATTCTTCTCGCGTCTTACTCGAGTTAAAATTAATTGATAAAAATATCCAAGTTTATTAAAAATTATTGGTTTTTGGGAAGATGTAGATAAATTTGCGAGTGATTTGAAAGTGTAAGCTTACGTTAGGAGGCTTATGGGATTGTGGTGAAGGTTTTGGCGGGCTTTCGAGCGCCATATTGCGGTTAATTAGACCGCGAAACGAGAAGGCAGCACACTTCACAGGCTAGTCTCTTCGGAATTCGAAAACAAGGAAGGGTTTTGAACGCGTTTGTTTACCGATCTCTGCCCCTTTCTTCGGTGTCTGGAGAATTGGAAGCATTGAGCTTCACCCGATGCAGAGAATTATCAGCCGGTCTCCAGGAAATTAAAGCGGAAAGTTTTCTTAATCGGAAACTTCAATGAATGAATCTTCTTGGGAACTTTACGAGGATGTTCCTTTAAATGCTGTTCCTTATCACGAATTCCTGCGTCGTGGGAAGCTGGGACAAGGACCCACCGTTGTGAACCTTTCCTTTCCCTTCGAAGCGACCTGCAACGCTCCGCAGGATACGTAAAGGTAAGAGATTTCGTATATCTAAGATTACGCTTGGAAACTTGATTTACAATTTGTAGTTATTACCGTAAACTGAGGTGAGTTTGCCCGCTGGGGTGACATTGCCCACTTTTTTACTCTGACTGAAAAATTACCATATGATTGAATTCGCTATTGTTTTTTTCGTCCTTGGAGAAAATATTGTAGGAAACAAGGTTTCCAAAGGTTAGAATATAAAGAATAATATTTATTAAAGTAAATAGGAAATAGTACAAAACACACCAAATACTCCTCTCTACGCATACACGCAACGTCTACCGTTTATTCTCTCGCTACGTTCTACAACCGTCTACTACTCGCTACGTTTTCCTTCCACGCACCGTTCGTCTACGCACTGTCCTTCGGCCGTCCTCAACGCCTCGGCACGCATCACGCTCTCTCTCTCGCTCTCACTCTCGCTCTCACTCTCTCCCTCACGCGCGTTGCCACGTCGAACCTCTTCGAACGTCGTCAAACAATTCTTGGCAAGCCGGCAACCTTGCCCATGACCTGCCTTGTCTCATCGCCGTCGTTCCGGTCGCTCGGCGTACCCGCAACTCTAGCGTCCCTACAATATTGCTATCGATTACAAAATACCATATGTTCTAATTACTTCACAATAAAATAAAATAAAGTTCTTCCGAAAAGTGGGCAGTGCCACCCCGGGCAGGCAAAGTCACCCCAGTTTACGGTATTGTAAGTCTGGGAGAGTTTGACCACTTTTTCGAAAAAAATTGTAGCATCGTTGTTTTTCACATTTTTGTTGTTTTGTGCAAATTAAAGCAAAGTCCAAGCAATTTAGGGTATATATAAATTATAGTGTGGGATAATTTGAAATATTTATTTTCATTTTCAACCAAAAACATTGACACTGCAACTGGTCGGTTTCATCCGCGTGTCGGGATTAGACCGTCCACCCACTACGGGTGAGACCGACCTTGAAAAATAACAAAAACTGTAACTTACAAAAAGTATAATACACGAAGAAGTTAATTGATATGTTATTTCTTCTTCACTTTTCCATGTAAATCGCAAACATTCTTGTACTGGCTGGACTCTCCCGGTGGTCGAACTCTCCCGGACTTCCCCTATATTTATCATGCTACGTCACATTTTACTTGCTCCATGTGTCACGATTCGTATCATAAACGAACTTCCCCTTTACCAGGATTCACAAACATTCAAGTCACAATTCCTGATAAATGCTAGTTCGATTAACTTACGTTTCCATCATTGCGACGTATCCCGCCCATTTCGAAATGGACATTATTGCGATCGATACCTAACAAAAGCCATAACCGTACATCTTCGCATCCATAACAATTAACTGAAGCGTTTCACCATGAAACCGATGAAAATGGAATCGCGAGTAGTACTTTACACCGCCAGTGCGAACAGAATTTATATTATCTTTTCTTACTCAGAGCATTGATTGCAAGCTTCTACAATAAGTACTTAGATGGGCAGGCGTTAGGGAATGGAGTTTACCGAATTAGTGTCTTCCAAGGAAAAGGGTTTTTCTTGATCCGCTTTTAAGGACGTTGCTGCGAGGAGCAACAGTGGTGGAAAAGGTGAAGCCTGCGCCATTCAGATAATGCGTTTGTCTGTGGCGAACGCAGACGTCTCCTACTCGCGGTTCACTACGTTCGTGGTACTTCGGAAAACCTTTCGATGCGACCTATTTCCTCCTCCTTGCTTCTCTTGCTCCTCTTGCTCCTCCTGCAAGAGGGAGAGACCCGGGGCTTCGAAGAAGACCGCGCTATATACCTTTCCGAAGTCAAAGAATCCCTCTAATATACCGAGGCTGGAAGGCGCGTGGCGTGCATGCGTCTCTCCAACGAAGATATACCGCGAAGGAAACACGGACGAGCGCACACCAGCGCGCACCCACCGCTTCGGTTAAAGTTATAACGGCTGCGGTGGCATTTGGGGCGCATATCCTATCCACTTTCAGCGAGTTTCTGCTTCGCGCCACAACCTCTGATGCGAGCGAGGGACGCGCGTTATTTCTTAATCAAAATCACTGACACCGAATGGAACAGGTCCAAGTGTCCGGATCTCGTATTGATAGGAAAACAGGCTCGCGTCTCCGGGAGAAACGCTGGTTTTGGGCTTCGGTAATACCTACGGTAATAAGTTTCCGTCAACAAAGTCCGCTGCGGCGGGCACGGAATCACTTTGTTTCGCGAAACTAGCAAGCAGTTCACGTGTCGGTGTCAGTTTCTTAAACCCCTCCCCGCGCTTCTCATCTCGGAGTCGCAGGAACATCGGACACCCATTTCAACTTCCGATCGGCATCTCCTCCATCGTCCTCCCTCGGGAGATCCCGAACTTCCCAGTTAGTTCTTGGCCATCTGCGAACACCTGTACCCGTCGTATCGTAATTAAACGCGTCATCTATATCACTGTTCGATCGATAAGCGGCAATTACTACCCCGATCGGGACGGTAATAAGTCCTCCTCCCGCCGCTGCTGCACACTTCTCTTCCTCTCACCATCCACTTTTATTGTCCATCGACGACCATGGGTTTCCTAGGAAGCCTGATAGGGTGATGGCACTGCAAGTCCTCGAATCGAGGTTCTGGAGGCTCTCTGGGTGAACGGCACCCCGTAACGCTTCCCTGGTCAAGCAAACTGTTTACCGTTCCCGAGGCTGTACAACAGCCGCTGAATTAACGAGCACCGAGCGGGGCCAGGTGTTCGCCGATGGTCGAGAATTAACTGAAGTTTTCTGCGGAAGGAAGCTCGGGGACGGCGGAGCTGAACTTCGGCCTTCGAATTACTCTGGTTTAACGGAAGGGAGCTCGGGGCCTGGCTGTGTTCCGGTAAAATGGGGCGCGACCATCGAGCTGCTGGCACGGGATCAGTAGAACGTAGAAGAAAGCAAGAAGAAGAAGAAGAAGCGCGAGAAGCTGACACCAAAGGAGGACGAGTCACGGGGAGCTTTCGCGCACAGCCAGCCCACAATAATCCCCTCCCGGAAGATGAATCACCCTGTCTACCGTCTCTCAAGACACACTGATGGCGAGATAGAGATGGCTGGAAGAAGGTGACTGGCTTCAACGGCAGCTGCTGGCACCAGCCCTCGGACTCTTCTACCCTTTGTGGACATCCCCGCGAACACCGTGGGCCAGCGAGGTAGGTGGCAAGAGGGCCGGCAATTCTAGAAGCGCGAAGAAAATGAATGAAAACGCGGCATGAAATTCAATTTGGACCGGCGCGCCGTGACAAAACGAAGGGCCACGAGCATCGGGTGTGCCGAGGCGGAAGGTAACGTTCGGGGAACGGTTGACCGAACGCCACGGGCTTCTCTGTGACCCCGCTCATTGGTGCCTGGCCGCGAACGTTTATGAAATATAATAAAATGGAATTACGCGCCAGTTTCTCTTAAAACCCTTCACCTTGCGTCTCCTGGAAACGGCTTCCTTACTCCCACGAAACCGCTGTGACGTTTCGGCGAATGGAGACGAGTCACATGACAATGTAGCTTTTAGGAAAATTGAAATAGAAATATTACGCGTGTGGGAATTCGGGCGAATTGTTTCTAAATGCGTGCTTATCGATGTAGTAGCATACTAATATGAAACTATCCCTCATTGGGTAACAGACTTCGAAGGTTTGAATATATATATCCGTTGGTATTCTCAGCACTTCAGTCCTTTTGCGAATAACCATTACTTTAGTTTAATTGAAATTACAATTTCTGCTCCGGGGGCATGTTTAATTAACGATGGACTTCATAACGATATGGTTTATGATTAATTATTCCTTCGACCATTGTCGTAATGCCAGGTAAAGGAGTCTCTGATGAGAAATTTTGCGTCTATTAATTATTTCTTACATAATGGAACGAAGTCTATTGGAAGACTTCGAGTAGCTTTTTGCGAGGAAGGATTTCCAGCCTGTTAGAGTGAAAAGAACTATCAAAAGAAATAAAAGAGGCAGAGAGGAATAAGTAGGTCTGAAGATTTTTAAGACTATTCTGTAGATCACCTTGTTTTCTGAATCGACCGATTGGTTTCCACCCTTCTGTAATTAATAAGCTAAATAGTTAGCAATTCTCGTTCTGTAGTTATTGCTTTCTTGTCTCCGATTCATGGAAGCCGCAGAATATCTTCGAGCCGCTACAGTGTCCTTTAGTCGCAGCCTGTTCCATTTAGTTATTATGAGAACAACCCCCTTCGTTTTTCCCTTGTGCACACATATTCTCAGGGAATACAATCGTGGCAACCTCCACCGAAATTTCCCTTATGCAGTAGTTCGAAGATCCCGGCGAGATTCGCAGAAAGGCTAGTATCGTTTGAGGGGAAAAATTGGGACCGAGGAAAATAGATTCGTGCAGCAACAAGCTCGAAGAGACGCCAGCCACTGTGGCGGTGGATCGTGTTCTCGGTACATACAGTTCTGTCCGCTGCCAAAGTGGAAATAAAATGAAACACGGAGGAGCCTAGGGTTCAATTCGGGTCGCGCGGTGAAATAAAGATCTTTAATGAGAGGCCAGGGAGGGGGAGGGGGCGACGTGGATGAGAAAGAAAGGGGAGCGTGACAGAAACGAAGCTTGACGGTTCAAGTACGTAAGCCAGTTTTCAGTAACGAGCGAAGGAAGAACGTGGCCCCTCTAACAATTGCACCTTTTAATCTATCGGATTGTTGGTTTGCTTTGAACCATTTCTAGTTAGGTTCAACTACTGGCCTGCAACGATATCGATGGCTTAGAGCAAAAATATTGTATGCCCACTTTGTGGGAAATTTATACTTTTATATTTTAATATATATAAAGCAGAATGCTTTTATATGTTTGTGTGTTTGTCTGTCGCCGAAAGACTTTCGAAGGATAAATTCCGGGATCACTAAATGTGCCTCAGCTCATTATGCCTGACTAATCTATATGAAAGTAACCATTTCCACAAAAGATACTGAAATTTTTTTTTATAAAACCAGAATCTAAATTTCGGGCAAAGCCGAGTAGTAAAGCTTTATGTTCATATTTACTTCATAAATTTGTTAAAAATAATAGTTTTCTTCATTGTACGTCTCTGAATCTTATGTACCACTGCTTGTTTAACTCTCTTCTTCTCGAAAAATCATTCAATATGTTTTTCAATTACAATTCAATGAGCCCTTGAGCGTGATAAAGATTCTCAGAGCTAAGTACAGAGTACCAAGTTTCTGTTTTCTTAAAACACACGATCCAAAAGTAATATACTCTATGAAGAACCCAGCGAATGCTGTAGATTCTCCCTGCAAGTCTTGTCGCCAGTTCTTAAGCCCCCAAACTGCTAACATAGACATAGGGAAACGCGTGGAATTCAGATCGATCGATATGAACTCGATAGAGAGAACGACATCGAAACGACGAGACAAGTAGAAAGGTAGACGTCGACAGAAGTTGGAAGTTGAGTGCAGTCTACCAAACTTTTCGTCCAAAAGCCGCTCCCCATTCAAATCCAGAGTCTAGAATGCGATGGGATTATGACTGGAGGAACATTAGCTCGACTCACAGTATCTGGGCGATTTTCAGTATTGCTGCAGTTCTCGCAGTCACCGCGATGAAAATATTGCCGGAGATTTCATTATAGATAGACGAGGACCGTGTCTCTGGAATTGCCGAGCCGCGTTCTTTCGACCCTTTCTTTCTTTCTTTCCGCGTCTTTTTTGCCTCCCCCGTTCTCATCCGCCTTTCACCCCGATCGCCGTATAGGGTATTTCCTGCATTCTGTATTAATTACTGATGAAAGAAGTGTTGGAATCCCGGCGACCGTGAAGAAACGCCTCTCGCCCCTAGATATCTCGTGGAATTCTGGCCCGATAAAGGGACTTTGTTGTCCGGTTTCGTGTAATTTACGTTTCGCGGAAGCGTGGAATTCTATTGCTCGAAGGGAAAGAATATCTTTGCGGTGGGGAAGATTGTTATCGCGCGATTGTATAGATATTCAAAGTCTTTTCTGTACACGTGAAATGTGATCTGATCGTTCTGTTAGGTTTACATTACAATGCTCGCGAAGAATGAGATTCGGCTGATCAGTCGTAGGACAAACGAGAGGGCATTCTGCTGTAAATTAGCGGTCGTGAAAATTTTATTCGGAGTCTGACCTTAGAGCAGCATTTCCAGATACGATCTCGTATAACTTGGCACTCAAATGGTACTTACCCTTAGCAAGATAAGACATACTTTTACGAGGCACCCCGCCCGGCAATGAAATGCCAAGGCACGGAATGAAGGTGTCCATTTCCTTCGCTCACAGAAATTTCATATAAGAATACAATCCATTTCATGTTTTACCGTGCACTGCACGCTATCGGGATATAGGATCATTTGCGTATGAGAAAGAATTGCTCGAATTAGGGTGAGCAGAGATGGAGCACCTTCTTGCAAATTTCTATTAAAAGTTAACACTGAAAATTCTGCAGGAATATTAATATCTCATGTAACACAGAGACGATAGTGCTGACTTTCATTCGATTGATCGCACCGAAGGTTTAGTTTCAGGTGCCTAACAAATATCGTCTAATTAAAGTCGGAAAATCGGTGGTTCGGTGTTTCGGTGCCGATGGGAAAAAGAGACGCTCTCAACATAGTGTTCCATGATTTACGAGTGGTGCGGGTCGTTTAACACTGAGCTCTGACCGAAACGTTACACCTCGCAGATGCATTTAATCACTCGAACATCCGATAATCGATATCGCCTGCGAATGTGTCTCTGGGAACACCAGCCCCGGCCGGAATGCGATTGCGAGATCGCACTTTGTTGGTAATCGAGTACGTCTCCGATGCAAAGCCTGCAGGAAAATTGCGTGTTTTCTCCTTGCGCCGGTGACCTTTTCACGGGAATAGAGCTGCGTTGTTCATCACTGGAAATAGGGGAGGAAGCCGTGGGACGGGGATGCTGGTTGCGTGCAAGCTAGGGGAAGTTTATACAGAAAGTGTATATTCTGGAACTCATCAGGAATGATAGTTCATCAGAAACTTCTCAAAGACTTGTCTTCAAAGCAATTCGACGCCACTCTATCTCGCATCGAGCCATTCATTCGGATTCATTGCACCCTTCCCTCGTCTCCGCGCCTCTGAAATTACGTTCCATGGAAACACAATCAAGACACGAATGATTAACGACGGAATGGTGGGCCTGGAGCAGGGCAGCAGTTATCTTGGCTATTTCATGGATTCAGGGTGAAATTGATTGGGAAGGGGAGGCCGCGATGGTGTCGTTAGCCGGCGCGTTCTTCCAAAAGAAATTACTAAATTCTGTCGATAAAAGCTGGCAGGCAAGTCTGCGTTTCTTCTCCGTTGAGTGTTTCTCGATTATCATCATCCCCTCGGTTCTGTCTCGCCCCGACTGCCTGCTCTTTGCCAGGCTTTAGGCTTGATTAAACAGAATTCGGCTTCGTAGTTGTTCACTTTGGAATCTAATTAATCTGACATCACAGTCGGTCGTTAACTGCGGACAATTAGGTAGTCTAACCGGCAAGTAGCTGGCATTGTCTCCGCAACAATGGATACCTCTTGAAACAGAGGCGGAGACGGCCTGTTCTGTGGCCAGTCGAGCGGTACAAATTTATTAATTGGCTCGTGCCGAAGACAGGGAATTAGGCTGCCGCAGCTGCTGCTCGCAGTTCGTCGACAGTACGTTAATAAAAGACGAACGTACCTGCGCTGTTTAGAGGTTGATCAGGACTTCGACAGTGTTAATAATTATGCCGAAGAATTTCCGGGTAACAAGTAGACGTCTACTCCGTCGAATATTCCCCTCGCTCGGTCCCTTCCAATCATTTCAAGCATCGACTTTTCAAAGCCGAATCGAAAACATGGAAGATAGGAACATAAGGGCAAAACAGGATACGCCAGATTTATAGTTTCTTCCCATTCGCGACGCAGGTCGAAGTAGAACTTCCGAATACAATGAACTACACCAGCCAACATTTGTTTTCTTATGAATAATTCGCAAAACCAGCGCACGGGAATAATTCATGATACGTGCCTTTCGCGTCAGTCTAAAGGCATGGTGGATTTATAGGATGATCCTGAAACTTGGCCACCTCGCGACAAACAGACCTATTTCTTCGGTGTTACATTCCGCTGGAAATTCGGCTTTAAAGTCAGTCTTATATCGTACCCCGGTGTCCTGAGAATTGCGGAAAGGTAAAGGAAACGATGCGGGAAAACTAGTCCGCAGAATTGCGGCTGGTATTTCGGATGTGGACGTGAATTGGCCTGAAGGGGCCGCCAGGGCATTGAACAAACGAGCCCCGGAAGAGTTCAGGAAAGGGTCAAGTCCCCTAACAGGATCACAACGATACTCCCACACCCTTCAGCCTACATATTAAAAGCATCTCGCGGAAGAGGGAAAGCAAAACGACCATCTTCCCTATCGACCTGTCCACTCGACCTACAAATCGAAAGCTCATCCTTCTCAAATATCTCGATGTCCGTTCACGAGGAGCTGGACAATAGGCTCGCGAACCTGAAGGGTGCCTCGTTCACATTTAACGCGGCAAAATTCCACTTTCCCCTGCGTCTGTCGCACTCACCGCCATTAAGAAGCTTTCGAATCCTCTTTAAGCCTCTGCTATCGATCCCTCCCCGTGTAGATTAGGCCTGCCTACGAGCGCAGACCCAACGTCTACCTACGAACGGCGAGTCTACCGACGCGTGCAGAATCACCTTGACCAGATTCCTCTTTCTGTTCCCGTGTTTAGCTGGCTTTCAGCTGCGATTCATTTGCGGCAGTTAATCGTACATCATCCTGGTGATGGGTGGCATGCTCGTCAAGCTGACTGAACGCATGCTGGACGACAGTTTCACGGTGTCGCGTAAGCATTCGTTCCCACTAATCCGCCCCCGTCAACCGGAGAACGAGGAGTTGTCTTGCAATTACGGCTTTCCAAACTGCTGCACCCAGAAACTGCGTTACGCTCTCCGTAACTAATGCTTGGTAATCGTTCGGTTCAGTTCTCGCAGGTTTCCTGTTTCTATGTTTCCAGATTCCCTCCGTAGCTCCCCACTCTACCCTCTCCACCCCTGCTTCATTGTCAACCAGCTACCCCCGTTCTCCGAATTTGTCCAGCTATTCCCTGGCAGAGGACGCGATCGAACGAATATATGTATCTCATTATCGGAACGCTTGCCGTAGCGGAAGTTTTTCGATGGACATTCTGGCTGCTCAATGTGATGCATGATTCGATGAGGGATACACATTCACTTGCCTCGAGCAAAGTTTTTTATGCGGAGAATGTTCGCGAGTAACATTCTTATCACTTTCGGCAGCGACGAGAATAGTAATAAGCCGGGGAATGGGCTGCGATGAAAGCTGAGTTCAGACGTGGTATATACGCTCGGATTAATAAACTTTTTTTTGTAACAGAAGAAGCTTTACTTTATGAATAGCCCTCATAACTCTTGGTATACGCCATGCTTGGTACAATTTTTTGAGGGAAGCAGATCTTTTAAGACTTTGCCTAGCAAGGCAGAAAAGAAGGTGGGATACAAGCCTAGATTTACAGAGAACAGTGATCTGTCTGTTTCTACAAAATGAGAGAACGCTAGGTTTGAAAATGATATTCAAAGACGTTAACGATTTTCCTTCGAGGCTTGCCAATCTTCGGCAAATTCCGACACTCAAGGAAGTGCATATGCGCGCGTGCAAACACTGAAACCGAAGGAACCAAGAGCGAATCGATTGTGAAGCGACGTTTAGCAATGCAAATTGCCTCGACGCTGCCACTGGATATATTTTCTTGTTGTATATTCGTACGTGCGCGACTTATAGATGCACGTTGGTGCACAGGCACTTCTAGTCCAGGAGACTGCTGTATCATTTTCACCATCGACTCTTGGATCCCCCCGACGTACAGTAAACTACGAAACTACTTCTGTACCTAATACTTTGGGATCTTTCTGTTCCTAATTTAAGCAGATAGGTTTCCACGGTCGGAAGCAATCTTTTGCTGTTCTAAATGCTTTTTAAAGTGAATTCTAAATGGTCCGATTCGCCGGGCAGAATTGACTTCGTAAGTAATCAGGGCGAAGACGGGACAAGGCGCAGGGAGAATGAAGTTTTCTTTATCGGTCGGCAGGGAAATCGCTTTACTCGAACGGAACTTCGAGAATCAATTCGATCCGCGAGTGAACGATGCAGGAACGGGAACTGGCAAAGTCGCTGGCTATTTTCACGTCAGCCCGCCCCCTCTAGACAGCCCCATGAACACACTGGCACCGCTGTGACTTATAGACTTTGTTTTACTTAATAATAAAGTTCCCCCGGATAAAGGTAAAGTTACAAGATAAATGATACCGTACGCCAGACGCGTACTGAAAAATGATAACCGGAAACTCGCCGCGACACTTCGCTCGGGACATACACTCAGCCCTCGGCTTTCTACTGGAAAAGTATGAAAATCGTTTATTTCAGGCTTGTACAAGGTAACAAACTTATAAAATGACCGGTAACGCGTTAAGGAGCACTTGGCAATGTTGCCTATAGAAGCGAATATTAATTTACATAAATAATGACGTAAAGAGATTGGCGTAAAAAATGCGTGATTAGATGCGCGATTATAGACTACTACTTAACGCATACTTGAGTACAGTCTTGAAACGTTGCCGAAGAGTAATGGGAGGGAGGTTGTTCGTCCGATATTAATAAAGTTTCATTAAGCAAAGTCTTGATTGATGGGCTAGCGGGTAGAGTATGCGAATGTATAGCAACTGAATATCAAACCTCCTCAATCAAATAGAACTATATACACTTGTACGGGTCAGATCTCTTCAGTACAATCGGATTGAACACACGATTTAGTCACTCGATTGATGTTGGCGTGACTCGGCTCCTCAGTCTTCATCCGCGACGTTTTCATCACCGACAGACAGAAAACATCTTCGCCCGCCAAAGCAACCCAAAAATGCAGAATCTACTTCGTGTTCGCCGGTTTTTTCTTGATCGTACCGGTGCTGGAGTTGCCGTTGCTCGCAGTGGAGTCCATACTCGAAGCCTTCTCCGTCTCTTTCCTCTGCAACGTCGGAATGCTTGACTTGCCGTCGCCAGTCAGAGCCACGTTCGCGACTTTATTGGGCACCGCCTCCACCCTCTGCACGATTTCCGTCTTCTCGGTGTATACGGGGCCAGATGGCCTCTCAATTCCGCTCGGGAAGTCCTCCTTGCGCCTCGAAAACGATGGGATCCTCGTAACCTTCGGCTTCTCCCTGAGGGGTGGCTTCTCTCTTTGGTCGAGAGCCTTGTCCTTCTCGTTGCTTTGACAGCTCTGCGATTCCGGTGGCGGAATGGCTGACACCTTGGGTATGTTGCGCTGGTCGCGCGGCCTCTGCAGGCTGGACGTAGGCTTGATGATGATCTTCGGCTGTTTCAAATTCGAAGGTCCTTTCGTGTCTCTGGCCATGATTATGATTCGCGGCTCCTTTCTGTCTAGGTTGCCTATAACCGGCACTCTAGGCTCTGGGGAAGTGCAGGTCGCTAGCGAGTCTAGCAACTGTTCGGCAGAGCCAGTGTTATATTTGCTAGCTGGGTTAGCATTGATCGTTGAGTCGATTGTAGCGCCTAGTCTAGGCTCCCGATGCATCCTGTCATCGGGACACCCGCCTCCCAGGTTCACCACCGTCTGACTCAAGTTCTGATTCGCCTGGCCCAAGAGATTGCCTACCCTCGGGGTGATTACGATCCTGGGTTCCATTGCAGGAACCCTGGTGTCCCAGTTGGAGCCACCAAGTTGCAGCTGATTGTCCACTTCCCTGCCGATAATCCGCGGCTCTGACGAAGCTGTTAGCATCGAGACTTCGTTCCCTGGCGCAGACGATTTGAACCAATTGGGGTTGCCCCTTCCTGCTTCCAGTAGAGCTATCGGATTTCCAACGTTCTTGTCCATGCTGAGAGAAGTCGGCTGACCTATCCCATGAACAGGACACATGGGGTTTGAGTAGATGGTGTCGACGCTGCCGCCAGCCTGCGCCCTCGTCGTTCGGTCTATCCTCTCGTCGAGGGAGTCGATGATGCTGGGATCAGAGTTATTTTTCGTTGAATACTCCTGCCTTCGGAGCAGCGGGCCGACGTGCAAGTTAGTCGTGACTGGCTCGGTGTCGCACTGGTTCTCCTGTTCCTCCGCGAAGTCCAGGCTCTTAGACGGTCCGAACATCCTCGGAGGGGGTTGGGGCGGCTGGTGAGAGTAGGAGGAGGAGGACGAATGCAGCCCACCTCTGTACTCCCTGAACGAATTGGCATGCTGCTTGGGCGCGAATAGGCTGCTAGGTGCCGGGAGCGATCGCCTTTTCTCGATATCTGGCAGAACTTTCGGGTAGTTCCTGCGTTTGATCGTCCTGAGAGCTTCTTCCGGGCTGATGCATTCCCTTTCTACGATCGGATCTCTGCATGTTACGTTTATGTCGCAGGGCGGAGGACTGTTGACGCCGAAAGTGGTCAGCTTCGGACCCGCTTTTATGTAGATATCATCCGACTCGCCTGCAATGGATTCTTCAGGATTGGCGCTAAGCTCGCAACGGGGCAGCCGGGACTTGAGCTTCGGGTTAATTTTCGCGTACAGGCTGCTCGCGCTGCCGGAATCCGACTCGTAAATCCTCGGAGTGGAAAAGTTCGGCCTCACGCTCTTCAGTACGTTCTCCATCGGCAGCGGGTCACTCTTCGAGTGATGGTGCTCTATGACGACCACCTGAGGAGCGGACGGAAAGTCGAAGCTTTTGCTAAACGGCTCGTCCGACGGCTCGACGCGTTTTGCCAGCTCGATAGGCACCTGGTTCAGAATCGATTCGGTCCTAGTCGCGGGTGTGGCGTCAATGGCCACGGAGACCTTTGCTAGCTTTGACTTCTTGCCAGGACGCACGACCAGCGCGGGACTCTCGTCGTAAATCGGATCCTCCTTCTTCTCCTTCAGTATCTCATCCTCCAGTCTCTTCTCCTCGTCCTCCTGTTGTTTCGTCAGCTTGTCCTGGTGCTCTTTCTGCAGGGTTTCTCGAGTTTTACGGAGAAACCTGGGCGAACACCTTCATAAACATACAGAAATGCCTGGTGAACGTTTGCTCGCTTGAGAGAGACACTGAATCAATACCAAGTAAGAGTGTTGAAGGAACAAATTAACTGCCAAATATATCGGTACACCGGAAACACTCTTAACGTTTCGATACGACTAGGCTTTAAATGAGATTACTAATTCAATTGACAGAGTGCTCTAGGCAACTCGTCTACTATCCACGAATTCGCGAGAACTTGTCGTCGAATCTGTGCAATTAGTAAGGGAAAGCGAAGGGAGTTCAAAGGGATCCACCCTCTCGATCATGGCATGCGGAATATTTACAGACCTGTGCACGATCTCCTGCTGTATCCACTCCCTAACCTTGATGTGGGTGTCGATGGTGGAGCCCGAGTTCTGTCTAGACAGTTTCGAGCGCCGGCCGAAGTTCGAGTTGTTGTCGTACGCCTTGTCGTTCTTGATCACATCGTTCAAGTCCGGCTTGCTGTCGCTTTTATAACCCAGGTCGCCGTAGTGATTCTCGTACTTGTCCGACTTTGCGCGCTTCGAGTCGTCCTTCTGGCTGACGCGCCTCTTCAACCCAGCATCCTTGCCCTTCGCGTCCTGCTTTTTGCAGTAGAAGTAGAGGAACGCGGTGAAGTTTATCAGGAGGAACACCACTCCAAACCCGGTCAGCATAGTGATCACCGAGGAGCTCCTCGGTGTGCCAGACTGGGAGACAGTGTCTTCATCTGGCTGATGGCTCGTGGAATCTGGAATCGTCCCTTTGTCGTCGTTTACCTCTGTCACAGACGACGTCAAGTGCCGGTCCATTGCTGGGAACCTTAAAGGTCGAACAGTTACGTGCCACAGAGACGAATTCTAATGGAGAAAAGTGAGAATTGGAAGGCACTAGCATATCGCTGATTGCGTCGCGGCTCTGGGTACGTGAGTTGACGATCAATTGCGAGTGACGTGGCGAGAAGTGTACGGATCTCTACGTTCATCTATTTTCCTCATGCCCCCTGCATGTAGCGTTTAATAACGTTACGAAATAATCTGGGTGTATTCTACTATAACGTCTCATTTCCCAACGATAATATTAACTTCGCGACAATACGATATCTTGAGCGTGAACGGTATTGATCCGCCAGCATACGTAATTGAAACTTTAAATTGCTAATCCTTTATTCCATTGTGCCGAAGTTTGAATAAATTCCATTTAAACGACGCGTACAGACAGTTAAGCGGTCGAGACAAGAGGAGGCGTTGAATGCGATAGGGTGCAAGTGACATTTCATTAATGAAAAACAATACCGGCACGCATGCATAAAGATACGCGCAAATGAGTACATTCAATTTTTCAATTAGCGCATCCCCCGCGCTTTTTATAAACGAATATGAAATTAAATATGCCGTGACGTCAGTGGCAGGAAGAAAATATCGCTTCGAATTAATTAGGCCTGTCTACGCCACCGCAAGTCAACCAAATGGAACGCTTTAAAAGGCGATTCTCAGTTATTTCTTCCTCGTTTACCCTGCAGAGTTAAAATTAAAACTTCAACTCAGTGGTCGGTCGAGATACCAAGACCAATTCTGGCCCTCAGGACTTTCGGTCAAAGAGACAGAAAGAGAAGTTTCTCGTCGAACTCGCTACCAACCTTGTGTCGCTGGTCTCGTAGCCGCTGTTGGTGCTCGCGTTCTTCGGAATCCCGTCAGCTATGTCAAGAATATGCGGTCGCGGCCTCTTCGGTCGTATCGGGAGAGGAATGTCTTTGTTCGGATGACGGAGCATGTTTGGCAGGTGCTCGTTCCAAAACTGCACCTCCGCCGAACGGTAGTGCGAGCCTGAGATTGGTGGTATCGCTGCGCCAACGAAACAAGGTTTTTTATTTCAGCTTTATCGCCCCTAACGAGTCACATGAAACGCGCATGTGCTTCGGGCTTACTTAGATTCAGGTACGTCTGATTCTGGACATCGAATTCTGGCCAGTCGATCTCGTACTGGCCCCATTCCTTCAGTCCGTCCGTTAGGTATGGGTACCGTTTCGCGATGTTAGGGTTCCTGCCACGAGAATGCGAAATAGAGTTCGACGCGAGGGAAGTACGACGATACGGTTTTACAATACGATTTACTACAGTATACTCGTCGCTTTCAATCAATGGACCGCGTCCCACTTCATCTTTCTCTTCATTCATTTTCATCGAGGACTTGCTGAAAGATGAATGCGCTTCGCGACACAATTACACCGTTATCGTAAACAATGTTTTAGTCATCGTGCTGTACGGCGTTCCGCTATCGAAGATTCAAACATTCGGAGTATCGTGGATACTACATATTGCTGTTCCGAGGACGACTTCTATGGAATTGCTAAGCTGAGTTATCGATTGAATCTGAATTAGGAGGCTGTAAAGCAAACTGCAAGCTTATAAATAACAGATGCTGCGCGACGACATTGTCGTTTGCTCGTAGCTTGTTTAGTCGATGAACTCCGAATTAAATCACGAAGCGGAAAATATAATTGATGTTTTATAAATTCTTTCAACGAGAATGCTTCCCTCGTGCTCAAGTATTGACAGGTAGTTGCTTAACGACATGTTGATAAAAGATAACGCGACTGTTCTTCAGACTCACGGCGTTAGCACTTCCGGTATGGAGGAATTTCTCATTGAAGCGACTACCTCAAAGGCACAGCTGTTTCCTACCATCTGACACTATGATTTCTCCCAGAGACGCCGTGGCGCGCAATTTTCCAGCGTCGCGAAATTTACCGATCGAAACTGACTTGACGATCAAAGGGGTTGGAGCTGTGTCGTTGAAGAGGACAATCGTATGCGTCGGGACAAGATAAAAAGAGGGGGACCTTTAAAAGTCGTTTCATTTAATGGTCGTTCGTTGCTTCCGGTTGCAAAGTCACGTAGCGATGCGCCACGCCCTCCGCTTTTGCATCGGGTGCATCGCTGCAGCCCGGGAACGGGAAGACGCATTCTTACGGAAGACGAGGAGGGCACAGTGACACACGGTATATCGATCAGCTCGCGTCGCGTAGCGTGTAAAACACACGCGGCCCCTACTTTGACTCGCGCACATTAAACAGCTTTGTTTCGCTTAATTGGATCGACCCAGTTCTTCGCGATCCGGCGACGAGTCGCGATGCATATGCATCCGTCGCGACGGAAAATCGCGAATTCATGAGCAGAAACGACCGCTAGACAGCAGGAAGTTTCCCTTCAAACGAATATTCTTCACGCGCGGATCCGTACAGGCAAGTATATACATCTCTTGCGAAAATCGACTTCCCGATGTAAATGTTTTTTCCCACCCCTTCCGGAGGGCAGAGCAAAGTCAATTTTATATGTGCGCCCTGGCGAGCTTCCTGTTTCGAGATCTAATTACCGGACGTTACAAGTGGCAAGACCCCCGGGCGACGGGGAAAAAAACATAAATATTCAAAAGCTTGGATTATTGAAAATCATGTTTGAAAGCGCGTCAGTCTATTTTCCCGCGGCCGGCTGATAATGAATTTTCAGACCAGCGAGAATTTCCCGACGGGGCTCGTGCTACCACGAAATTGTTTCTCCGCTGGCAACGGTTGTCACGCGTTCGACCTATTATTCGGAAATTTCTATAAAACTCGGTGGGGATTTATTGTGAAGCGCGGGCGTAGAAGGGGAAGCGCGAAATGTTTCCCGTTGTCGAGCGACGCATTGTCGAACGCGTGTTCTGAAATTTATTATTTAATAAGTGTATAGCCGCTCCTCCGTGGCCGATTCGAATCGCTAATTTCACTTGGTCACGGTGTAAACAATAAAGTGGACGGGAGCAACTCTGGTTACAAATCTCTGCCATTCTCTGCGTTGCTGGCAAGCATCGCTGATTTGAGAGCTTTCGAAGATCGAGTTTTCAGCGTTATTGCGCTAGAAGAGAGCTAACGCTCTTTCATTGGATTTCCGGTAAAGCATTCGTGGTAAAAAGTACATGTGGAGAAGTAGAAGCTTTTAGATGAAAGGGGGCCACTGCAACTTCTTTACTGTCCAACTCATTCCGCCGTTTAACGCACTACCGTGTCGCGTGATTCAATAAGCCGTCCATTTATCTTAAAAAACTCCATTACGCCATTCGCTCGGTATCTAACGAGAGTGTAAAAATAGAAGGAGAACTCACCCCACGTACGCGAAGCTGCACCACCAGTTCATCATGGCCTCGGAGAAAAGTGTTTCCCCGATATTATATCGACGACGCAAGTCGTACTTATTTCCATCGAGAGGCAGCCCCAGGACGTAGGGCAGCTCCTCTCCGTGCACCGTCCGCTGACGTTGTTGCTGCAAATATAACGAGCCAGTTCGCGGTATACCTTCCCATCGAAACAAAGTTTCGGGCGGCGCGGAGCGGCGCGGGGAGTTGGCCGAAATTTGCCGGACCAGAAGAAGGGCCAAGAGTGCTCGTCTGGTCCTCGAAACCGCGGGCATTGTTATTAACTTCCGGCCCTCTCCGCTGGCCTCCTATACTCTATGCAATCGTAACTTTCCAGAATCCCTGGCCAGTCGCCGGTCGATCGATACGCTTCGCGATGGAATATTTTAAAACAATTCCCAGTGTATTTTCTCGCTACGGAGTGGTCTTCTTGCCGGTTCCGTCATCGTTACTGTGCGTCTGGTGTGTTAATCGTTGGAGACCAGATTCCCAATTGCTCGGTGGCCCTTGGGGCGTTTTGCAGACGCAAGAATGACCCTGATACCGGTTAAACGGTCTAGCGTTGTGGGCTCGGGGAACAACGTCTGCAGGCTTGTGTCGTTCGTAAATTTCATATCTAATGGGACCCCGGCCCTCTAACCCCGAGTTGAAAACCAGGAACGTTGTTACATTCGGTTTAACGACACCGCCGGTCACTGTACTCGGAGCGTAACAAGCCGGCACGCAGCGACGATAAAAATAGTTGGCCAGGGTCCAAATGGGTTCGTAGCCGGGATTTTTCTTCCCTCCCTCCCCCCTGCCGCCCCTGTGCGCACGAATACAATGAATAGCCAGTAGGTCACGCTCACCCTGCCGCCCCTCGCCGCCCCCCCCCCCCCCCGGCTAAGGAATCCGGCGCGGGGAAAATGAATAAAATGCAAAGTACACCGTCTAATCGTACGTGCTCCAGTTTCCACGGCAGACGGGAAGAGCCGACGCGATTTATGCGCTCCCTTAATATCTATGCTGGCTTCCGGATCCTTGACCCGGATGAATTTGTCAGGCCACGGGGGACGCCGCGATGCACGCGAGACACCGGTGCAGCGTCGTGAAATTTTTCTGCCCCTCCACCGCCCGGCTTTGCCAAAAGAAACTAATATCATGCGCGTCGCTATGGGACATAGCAGAGCTCCGTGAACTGAACAGCTTCGCGAGAGTGTCAACGGTATTTACAATTCAGTCGGAGAGAGTCTGGATCGTGTTCGAATTAGGTCTAATTTCGTTGCGGTAAATGTCGGGGATGAATGAGGGAGCGCGGTCCCGAGCACCGAGAGCAAGTTCCTTCGTCAAAGGATAAAGGATCGTTATTTCAAGAGACGGTCGAGTTGCTGCCGCTTTCAATAAATTCCCAAGGGGCGTAACGGATGTTCCTACGTGTGAACAGAAACGTACTTACGCCGGAGTAGTCCTGCATCGCCTTCGGATGCGAGAAAACGTACATGTAGCTCTTCGGGTTCGCCCTTGAATGTAAATTCGCGGTCATTATTAATGGCGCGACGGTTCCGCTGTCGGAGAGCGCCTCCAGCACCAGGTCCCGATTCTTCATGGCGTATTCGTTCGTATACCCGGCCGAGAAATCGCCGTATTGTTCCAGAATCTTGGATAGAATGAGTTCCGGTTCCAATTCGTGCGTTGCCTGCCGACGAAGAAATATCGCGTCACTTCCCGATCGGAATGCCTAGTGGAATTCCCGTGGAATCGTATCCACTCGCGCGATAATTTATTTCTCAAAATTTCTTCCCTCCTTTTCGAAACGACGCTCCTTGGATTTTCGCCAAGCGCCCGTCGTTGAAACGTCAAAGTAACGGAGTCCGGATGCAAATCGTTCTCTATATTCATACCTTGGCGTGATCTTTTAGAACCTCGTCCCTTTGTCCGTCCAGCATCCCGTGCAGCAAAGCAACCGGTGGTAAAATGTGAAATTTCTCCGACTCCGTGACGCCGTACATCAAATCGAACCTGCGAAACATTGATTTGTGAAACAGTGGACGTCAGTGGTTCCGTTTAAATCGGGAACAGCGAATCCCACCTGCCGAACAGTTGGGGGTTTTTCATTAAATTCACAGGCTTGTCCGGAATGACCGCGTTATCGATCAGCGGCGCGAACGCCGGGACGTATTTCGGCTTGTGAATCTTCACGTCCAGCAGCGTGTTCACGTCCTGGCCGCGCAAACAAAACGCCAGGTCGCTGTCGGTGGTGGTGGGGCAATTTAAAGCGTGCGCCACCTGAAAAATGATTCGTACCATTTCTCAGCGATGCAATGAACGTTCCGTCTCCGACGATCGTGGCTGCTCCTCCACGGGACGGGAGGCGATATTTCTCCCCGGCGGGTTTGAATCGCAACCACGTCGTTCCTTTTTTCCTTCCCTTTTTGCCAGCACGACCGCGAGCACGCTGTCGATCGAGCGTGCGCCGGCGACTCGACCGTTCAAACTCGACGTGACTTTGCTTTATCCCCCAAGAGCAGAGGGTAGTCGCTCACGTGCTACGCCAAAAAGAATGTCCTCACCTGCGTGGTGATCTGCAGAGGTGCCTTGCCGATGGCGTCGCCGCTTAGCGCCGATCCGGACATCAGTATAGCCCGCTTAAACAGACCTAGGCAAACGGTCGGTGGGAGAACGATTAATAACCAGCGTCCCCTGGGACGCGGAAAACCGGCTGCCTTTACGCGTGAAATATTAAATCCGGTTATTTTTCATTGCGCAATGTAATTATTGACCAGACAGTCTGGTACAGCGGCCCCAGCCGGACGAGAAAAGTTCCCTTCGGCCTTCACCGCAGGTGAAAAATGGCCATCGTTGTTCTTTCTTTTCTTCTCTCTTTCCGTTCCACAATTCTCTCTCGCCGGAATCTCCCAGGGGGACATGCGTGTCCTCGGCGCAACCGCGTCATATCTAAGATTCGATCCTGGCTCTTGTATCTAGCGTCGAAGTGCCGTCTGATATACGATCGAGTTGTACTACTTGAGATTATAAGGGGAAAAGGGGTTGTTTAATGGTAAGTGATGTATCTGATTTGCGGTATCCGAAATCAAAGTGTAAACGCGGGGTTCTTATCAATTTCATGAACATGGAGGTCACGTGTTTCCCTGGAAGCGTCCTCTTAATATTCAGGCATCGCAGAAGTCGCAAACACGCGACGCAGCAATAACCGTTACCTTTCTTATTAGCCACAGGGCTGATAAGCAGCAGATTAGCAAAAATGGCACCGGTACCGTGGCCAACCAACGTAACGCTGTTCGGATCGCCCCCGAACTCGGCGATATTCTCCCGGAGCCACAGAAGCGCGGCTATTTGATCGAGAAGTCCGAAATTGCTGGCCGTGTCGTCCCTGATACCAGGTCTCAAGAAACCTGTAAAGAGATTTAAATTAATTGAACCTACTACCATGCTGTCTGAAAGGATCAGCCTCTGCTGGGTTCGTGGTAAGCTCTGGGTAGTGGTAGTTGAAACTTTTATTACCGGTAAACTGGGGTGACTTTGCCCGCCGGGGTGACATTGCCCACTTCTTTAGTCTGACTGAAAAATTACCATATGATTGAATTCGCTATTGTTTTTTTTTCGTTTGACCTTGGAGAAATTATTGCTATCGATACAAAACACCATATGTTCTAATTACTTCACAATTAAATAAAATAAAGTTCTTCCGAAAAGTAGGCAATGTCACCCCGGGCGGGCAAAGTCACCCCAGTTTACGGTACCCTTTATTGTGCAGGGTTAGATTGCTCCATGTGTTAAGATGATTAAATTCATCGCTGATTCATTCAGCTCAGAGTGCTGGTTGGATTATAGCGGCCTATACAGTGCGCCAAGGAATCACCTGCCGGAATGTAAACTACCCTCGTGCAGCGGGATCGTTCTTTTTGCTCGCACGAACCACGCTGGAGGCCATATTTTTCCTCCCTTGTTTCGCAAAGGGCTGAAGTTATCCGCGGACTTCTCACAAACTAACTGTACCCGGCTGCTGGCGAACAGGGGGGGAAGGGTGAAGTTAACTAAGCGCCCTCCCAGCACTTTAACCTAATTTATGATTATGGTTTCGCGGCCTCCTCGCCTTTTTTTCTCTCTCCTCCCTCAAAGCACCCCACTTGTCGGATGTAGCGCGCTGCGGCCGAGGCCGCGCGCCCCACGACGTCCGTCCATTTGCATTGCGCGCGGAGGTCGCGTTATCATTTTAAGGGAAAGGATAAACGGAAGCTCGTCGTTACGGCGTCGAGAAGAGGGAGGGGGGGGAGGGAGGGAGGGTGACAGTGGGTGGGAGGAAGTGGCACGGAGGGTGGAAAAAATAGAGCAGGCCACGGAAAAGCGGCGAGGATCGATGGAAGCTTCGGGGGCAAAAAGAGAGCCTTTGTCTCGGCTGCGGAAGCTTCCTTTGCCGGGAAAAGTTTTCTTTTGCGCGATATGCAGACCGGCGGGGTTGCATGGAATTTTACGGTCACCGGTGTCGTAGTGACTTTTTGCCCTTGAGTAACGAATAGGAGTTTTTCTTCGGAGGATAAATGTTCGACCGCGTAATTGGACGGGGTTAAAAATTCAGCTGCGCAGCTTGCACGTCACGTTGGAAAATCGCGTGACTCCGGCTGGCTGATATCTTGCGTGTCACTTGAACAAGTAAAGCAGAAGACAAGCTACATTCCCCTCGTACCTACTACTTTAAATCCGTTAAACTCAAAGTTGCTCAAATTTCCATTTGGAGCAGAAATTTATGCGAACGTCGGCCGTGCCTGGAACCGCTGGGAGCGATAAAAATGTCGCTGGGCCCTCTAGAATTCTGTCGTAAGAGCAAAGAGCTTCGAGCGTGTTATTTATACGAGGGAACTATAAAAGATATCGGAGGAGTATTGCTTCTTTTGCTGGACGGTGACGGGATCGATAGACAGTTGCAGGGGAAAAAGAGAAAGAAGTTGGTCGAAGATCAAAAACCGATGGCGCAGCCAAGCGCGAACGTTAATGAAGCAGAATTCCTGATTTCATGCAAGACTGACGCGGCGCGGCGAGTTCGGCAAGATTTCATAAATCCGCGCCGAGACGTCCGGGAGGCTTGTTCCACATTTCCCGATGAAATTTTCCAACCGAAACGGTTACACACGATGTGCAAATCCTCAGCGCTTCAATACTGTTTCGATTTCCTTTGATGTAGCAAAAGTTTTCGGGCGGGCATCCAGAAAACGTGAAGGGCGCACAAATTATTGACTCGCGTTACTTGGAACTTGGTATTGAGCTGTACCACTGGAACGTGCCCGACCACGATGCTTAATCTACTTACCCAGGATGCCTAAGCGAAAGTTGATAGTGACGAAGACGACGTTACCATAAGCTGCCAATATAGTACCGTCGTAGGGGTTGCCGCTGTTCCATTCGAAACTCTCCCCGTGAATGAACACCATCACGGGGTACTTTCGCAACACCTTTTGACCTGGAAACAAAACGATACAGACTGTCAACAAAAGCAAAAGCATTAAGAGCATCTGTCCTCCGAAGGGCAAATGGATATTCCAGAATATTTTCCCCGGTAATAGTGCATGAAGTATTACCGTGAATAACTAAAATCATATCTATGAAAATATATTTAGGTAGAATTTTAACTTCAATTAAGAAAAGGTGCGAGTAATTATATACTCGTAACAGGTTCATCTCCTTTTAATAAAAAGTTTAAACGTAAAACGATCCCTCCCGACAAAATAAATAACAACATCCCCGTTGCTTATTAGCAACAGTAGCATCTGGTTTGAAATATGATTTTCGCGAGGGTGTCCTTCCTGCCAGAGCCTTTTTCACGGGGACTTTTGATTTACGCCAGCTGAAAAATTATTGGCGGAGTTTGCCTATGGGAGCGAACACACGTGTGAGTCGGGTCAGTTCCAAAATTTATCACTCTTCCGCCCCTTCACCCTCCACCCTGTTCACCAACTATTCACTGTGAGTTTTCGGTATTAGGGTATCTATAAATTCTTCTCTCCCATCCTGTAGACGACGTAGTTTCCTTTTAGTGAACGATCCACAAATTAGACTGCAGCGAACCGCCCAGCCACCCCCGCTTCGCAACCCCCCAAGATTTATTGGGGAATCTGTTTTACACGATTCCAGTTTCCGTTGAGCAGCGAACTTCTCGCTGACATTTGAATACCACGCCAATCGGAGGTTGTATTTAACCGTGCCCGTCTTATTAACCCCCGAAAGGTAATTGGGTACTTCACCCCAAGGAAATTACTAACGAGCACCCAGCTCCATTTCGTTGCACACTTTACTCTCTATCCGATCGCGATATCTCTATGCTAGATTGTTTTAAAATATAAGATCCGTGGAAACAGTGAAGCCGAAGGTAAAATGCCAGTAAGCACCCCCGTAAACTGTAAACTACTCCGGCTTCTACCCAACAGCCAACCTTTTCCAAGTCTGAATGTTCCTTTCAAACAGGGCGAAGTCTGTTGCTTAAGTAATTTCCGCCGGATGAGACGTACCGGTGCAACTTACCCCCTCGCATACTCTCTCCCTTTTTTTAAAGGGTGGGAAATAATGGACGCGGTTGCGCGCGTGTCCAATCTCGAAAGCTACCATCCGGCGTTATCTCGTCCATCTACAAGTCGAGTGAGAAAAAGTGGGTGCTTTATTAGCAACCTCCCTCGCAGCAGGCATCAGTAATCCTTCGCTTAATATTTTACAGCGAGAGTCGAATTTGTTATGCTAATGCTCTGCTGCACAGCTTACCTGCCAGCTGGCTTGGACACTGGGGTATGTGAAAAAATATTGCAAGTAAACAGGCAAGAAATAAACGTCGGGGTAGCGGTTAGGGGAAGCGCCAGCGTCTGTTGACGACCTGTTAACACGTTTATGGACTGTCGGAGAAATATTGCTCTATCTGCGGGGTCAAATTGAATCATTTGCTACTGAGGGATGAAACGGGACGTTGTTTATGAGCTTCCTCCCTCGTCATGATCCTTTCTCATCACGCGAAGTTATTATTTCCAACAACCTACCTTTTCACTAATTAATTATATGCTACGAGGGTGGTTACGCGTGTTATTTGCGCGCCTCTTCCGTCGTGATTACCTTCCATCGTCGTGCAAAACTGTTATTTTGTTGTATAAACGTTTACATTACTCCACTTCAAAGCTTGCCTGCTGTTTGCTTCACACAGGATTCTGTTTCTTCTTACTTTTAAATATGCTTCTGCTTCTGTACAAGACATACATATCGATCTCAAGCTTCCCGAGATTAAGTTTCTTTATTTTATTAAAATGTCCCTCGGAGCCGAGGCAAGTTAGTTTCCCAAGTATCGGTTGATTTCGGTCGCACTTTCAGCGCAGCACATTTTGCGGATCAGAAACGAAACCAGAAATAGGTCGAAGCGATCATAGTGGAAGCTCTCTTGCAATAATAAATGAGCCGTGTACCCGCATCCATAAGATCATATCGACCTATTTCCGGTTGCGTTTGCCCGCAAATAGCTGCGTTAAAAAGGGCCTCGTGCGATCTCACCCCTATTCAAGGGATGCTCCATCGTCATGGTTAATGACGGAGATTCATCACCGTCCGACTGTCAGAAAGATGCTCGGAGCGGGCAACAGACGAGACGTGTTAACTCGAGAACCAGCGAAAAGCCCCGCCCTGCCAAGTTCCGACGTTTTAATTAACTTTTGTTTTTGGGTCAGGAGAATTGATTCCTCCGGGTGCATACGATAACGCGTTGAAATAGAGATGAATTTCACCGATGGGACTGTCAGAGGCTGCATTAATTTCATTGAAATTCATTTTCAAACATGCATACATCTAATTGATATATCAAAAATTCACAAATTTATTGACTTATTTATTTTCCCATTGATAAATCAGTGGGAGAAAAATTCTCGGACATTGTTTTCCAACGGTCAACTCTACGGTTGTTTGTTCCACCATTTTTCCATGTTCGATTATTACGTTAGCTTAAGGGCCCGCAGCTCTTTGCATTTTAATACCAACACAAAAAGAGTCGCAGGGAAGAGCATTCAGTGGATCGCGGGAACAAAGAGAAGCGCGCGGGCGAAGCTCCAGCCGTGAAATTTCCATGAAAATTAAAAGGTAGATCGATACGGTCCGCGAGAAATTGACGTATGGCGACTCGTGCCTCGGGATATTTTCATCTTGGTTCGACGGTGCATGCCGGGGCATGCCGCTGCATCCTAGTGGAGATCGAAGCATCTGCCATAAATCAATTGACGCGAATGTATATCCTAATAAAACAACCAACGTGGTGGCTGTGTAGCTGTAAAAAGATATCAGGCGGTACACTGTGCTGCACAGCGTAACCACCTCGATTCAAACCGAGGCCTGTATGGAAATATATATCACGTTTAAAGCCTCGGTGGTCGGCGACATTGCAGCACCTCCGACTTTTTCCTGTCGACCAATGGGCCACTCAAGATATCCAATCAACAAACGATGCATTTACTCTTGCCATTGCGCCGTTATCGAAGCGGAAATAAAAGGATTCTGGCGCGCAAGATTGCAGTGACAGGAAACAAGGGAAGAGAAGTAATAGTTGGGTGGATAAAAGCATCGGTGGATACAAAATCTAAAGGTCCCTAAATCAAGCGCAACGATGCGCCTCTAAATTTCCACATGGAACCGTCGACCACCGAGACTCCAAGTGCAATCCTCGGCCGCGCCTGAAAACAATAACTCGACATCGACGATACGCGAAGAGTTACGGCCGGCGGGCTCGTAAAATTAAAAGTTCCATTCTTCTTATCGGCCCCCCCACCGCGAACAGCAGTAGCAGCAGCAGGTCTCGGTGCAGGCCGTATTGTTGAATTCATCCTAACACCAGTGGCGCGTAACTTACGTCCCGGCGCCCCGGAATAATTCAAGATTCGAATCGACGTAGTCGCCAGCCGCCGCGCTTCTACATAAAACAAATCAACGTTCGATTTACGAGCGAGCCCCTTTTGCGTCGGGGGCGGTTTTTACCGCGACGTAATCATTTTTATCGGCACCCCCCGTGCGCCCGCTTCTTCGTCGTTTCTGACCGGCGTCGGATAAATATTTATGGCCGGCGTATATACGGCATTCGGACGTCGATGGCCTCGTAACTCAGCCCGTACGGCCGATTTTCTTTTATGGGCCTCCCTTCGGAGACCACGGGTGTCTGGGACGCTTTTAGATGAATTCTGTAGTCACTATCAGCCCTCGAAACCAACGGAATCCCAAGATTCAAAGATTCCGGACGAACGCCATCGAGCGAAGGGGAGTGTTCCGTCTCTACGAGAACGGTATAGCATCTGGCTGGCAAAGGGGTGGACCTCGGGGGTGGAAAACGCGCCAGCTTCCGCCACCTTTCAGGCGAGCGGCGAAACTCCGGTCGACCAAAGTTGCTCGAGACTCGGGTAGATGTCGGCACACGTCGCGTTTCCAGGAGCGCCGAGACACCCCCATTGACTCGCCATTTCGTTTGGAGGGAGAATAATGCGAGCACGTTTTGCTCGAGAATATCATTGCTGGTGGTGAAGGGGAGATAGAACGAGGAAGACGTCGAGAGATACAGGTGGCCGTTCACCTATCAACCATGCTAATTTCGCATCAGCTATTTAATTACCCTTACTCACCCCTAAATCAAAAACAGACAAGCACAAATCAAGCATGCCCTCTTAAAAATGATATCACGTTAGGGAAGCAAAATGAGGGGTTGCAGAAATAAAAGGACAAAGTGGTGGTAAAAGCTGGAGGGTTGTTTTCGACGCGCTGCACCGTCGGAACTGAACTTCATTTGGCTCGCGATAAGAGTCGTAATGCGACTTGGCATCCAGCAAGGAAACATTCCTCCAAGTTGAGCCCGTGTGTCGTAGCGTTTATGAAAGCACTCTTTCCACCCGAGAATTCCCAACGGGCGAAGGTTAAGCATTCTTACACTTCGGTATTATTTTCCGCACGATCAATAATCGCCTTTTCATTTTCCTCGTCAAAAGATCATAGACTCTGCCGTCCCCTAGCAACCGACTGAAAATCTACAGTCGTTCCTGTATCCTAGCGACCAATTAAATATACAGAATCATAAACTCATTAATTCAGTTTAAACGGTTAATGGATTCTCTTTACGCTCTACAGACAACAGAACTTCTGACTCGCTTGGTTCCTGTGTTTCGTCGATCGGTTAGCGAACTTTCTCTGTATACGCTCACCGACGATTCGAATGTGCAAACGAGCTAATTACCTAATTAAATTGAAACGAGGGAACCCAGGTGTACGCAAGATACGACGAACAGTAGTTATAATGCTCGGATTATCGTTGACTCGAGCTTGAAAAACGTTATCCTGTTATTTAAATCGACGTCTCTTTTTTTTACATTCATTTTTTGCATTGCTTCGGTAGTTACTTTATTGGAAAATGGTTTTAAAGCTCGGTGGGATTTGCAGGAGTAAAAAGTATCTCTGTACCTGGATTCACGCTGTAACTGATACGTGTATTATTGACTCGTACTACTGCGAAAAGACATAAGTGACATGGGTCAAGGATGAAGTAAAAAAGTTTCCGTATTGCTACGTAATTTATTTTATTATATTTCCCGCAGTGTTTGCAACGATGCATTTTAAATACAAACATTATCCCGGTCATTGACTCGGCAACTTTACAGGATTTACAAGCATGCTACCCGAGAAGCCGTCACGACACCGACGAAAGAATCGAAAAGCGAGGCTCATTTAATATACCACTCTCGGAGCGCTCGTTTCGATATGAATTTATCGACGCCGCATTTTGCCAGACAACAGCTACTTTCGCGAGCTTCCTTCGACCCGACACCGTTTCGCGCAGGCAAAGTGCGAAATCGTGTCATCCGCTTTTTATGAGGCGGCCGTGCCTCGAGAATCGAGGAGAGAAGAACCGAGGCTGGCAAACGGCTGTTGGAAAATGGCATAACAAGGAGCTGGGGGGTGGGGGATCCGCGTTTCCAACCCCATAGCAATCAACCCCTGGTGCTGGAAACTCTCGTGGTTCGTTGCCTTTAACTCGCGCGTTCAGGGGCGGAACAGCGAGACGTTAATCGAGCAACGGAATACGACTGGCGAAATGCTGATTGATTTGAAATTGACGGGGGCGAAGCAATATTGCTCTTCCTTCTCGCGCAGCTTCGCCCTTCCCTACTACGTGTAATCCCGGCGAAAAGTGATTCCTCACTCGTCAGGGACTCGATCCTGCGACCTCCGTTGTCAGAATCTAGTGCGCTATCCGTTGCACCAACTGCCGCTCCAAGCAACGCTTTCCAGCTCCCGTTTAATGGTCGTAAACGCGCGGCAAAGCACAACAGTCCCATTTCAATTGGAGAAGAACGATCCAGGCGCATAATAGCGTTACTTTTTCCTCGGTCAAAGGCGAGCAACGCTGGGAGGTAAAAAGAATTTCGGCGGACCTTTTTCTGCTTCCCCTCTGAGAAGAAGCAGAGGCAAGTCTGCGCGGACGCAGCTTCATATTACCTTCGTCTCCGCATTTTCATCTCAAAGAATTATGCCCCCTTTGGTCGCTCCTCGACCATTCACTTTGGAGCTCCTGGAAATCCGTCGTTATTCGACTTTGCATGCGAGTCGAGCGGATGGTAGCTACCTATCTTTTATGCAGGATGGTATGCACCTTGCAGTAACTACCGATTCCTAGGGTCTGCGCGCTGTTCGACGAGAGAAACATGCCTGCACGTTGCGATCCGAGATTCTCCGGTTGACCGACGTATTCATTTCGCCGCGAAAGTATGCCACGCGGACTAGAATTTGGCAGAGTTCTCGACCAGTGTTTGCAGTCTCCCTTTGATCGATTTCCCTCCTAATCCTTCTTGCGAGGCTTTATTTCCCCTTGTTCCCGTGCCACCAGGATCGCTTCCGAAATTTTTCTCTTTCAGCCGGGGAGTTTGGCTCCAAATAGAAGTGTCTATTGTGAGGAAATTGCCGAGCCACACAGCCACTCGACTTACACCGTGTCAACGCCGCCAAATTCCATTAGCGAGTCCCTCGAATCTCCCGCTAAGTGTCGCCGAAGATTCCCTCGGCGTTCCCTTGACCCAGCAGGGAATTCCCATCTTCCTCTATCGAGTTTCTAAACAGAGAAATTGGTCCAGAGGCAACAAGCATCGCAACAAAAGGCAGCTACGGGAAAGGGGAAATGAAAGAAAAGCGAGCGGAAGACCAGCGCCGCTGGAGGAGGAATAAATGCTTTGTAGGCTACATCAACTTCGCTCAATGGATCTCCAGCTAAGTCCTGGATTCCTATCGTTAAACAAACACGATAGATTCCCCATGCAGATCCCGGCTAGCGTCTCTGAAAAACAAGAACGAAAACCTTTACTCCCGGCGTGTCGACTTTCTGCTTTGCTTCTTCCGGCTGCTTCCTCCCATTCTTCGGCTTCTTGTTCTCTCTTTTGCTTCTGTCCCTTCTTCTTCTTCTTCTTTATCTTTCGCTTCGCCAGCGGGGAAACAGACACCGTGAGAGATCCCAGTGCGCGATACGAACACAGAGCGGTGTAGATACATGGTCAGGCAAAGCCTTCCATTATCCTGGACGACGCTATTCAATCCAAGCTACACGTATCCCGATGTATTACGCGGAGCGTCTCGAGCAGATAGGCCGTCGCAGCCATCACCTCTCTCGCGTGTGCCGCTCTCCATAAACAGATCCGTTTATCAGTGAGCTCCGTGATAAACTCGCAGTCCGGACGCGAGAATCTGTCAGCTCTATCCAGACCTTCACAGCGCTCCTTCCGATTCCTTTTAAGATTCCCCAGCCCCCACGCGCGTCCCATTTTTCCCTCGCCTCCAATCTCGACTGTGTGGACGCCGAGGAACCGGCCGATATTGTAAGAAAACGCTTCAATCAGAGACGTTAGCAGCAAACAGGGACGCTCCTCCCGTCGCGCCACGGACCTCGCAAAACTGACAACTCGTTAGGCACGTCCGAAGACGAATTTCAACGCGCCGGGGACGTAGAAAGAAACTGACGGGCCTCTAACGACGCGGACGATTAACGTTCATTCCGTGGATAATGAGAATCGCATGCATAATGAAGCGATGCACGAAAGAAACTGGAGTCACGGTTGTCGTTTTTCTATCGATATTCTGGAACAATGCGAAGGGAACGAGTTGGAATATTCGTCGAACGCTTCACCCCCTCGACGAGACTTCCCGATATTTTATTATATTTGCAGCTTGTCGCCTTCAGCAACCCTTTTCTCCTGGATGGATTAATAGTGAATATTCTGAAAATACTTTTTTTTTGCAAAATGGCAACGGGGGTTTGGACACAGAATGCGAGAGGGTGTTAATGGGGCAGCAGTTGTAAATATCACCGAGTTCCGGTGCACGCAAACTAATTGCACGTGGTAAATTATGTGTATTAGCAATTGAGTTCTCCGCGGTGGCGCCCGGCTCTTGCGGTGATATAACTCCGTGTGATTCGAACTTGTTTACGTTCAGTCGAGAGTCAACAATACGTTAGAAAGAATGCGGAACGAAGCGGTGAAGTACGGAAATGGTGACGCACGGCACGCAGTCGATCGCGAGTCGTTCGTATTTCACATCATGCTACTTCACCCTCGCAATTTACTATACAAACTGGCGAATGAATCCGATGCTAATCATTCACGGGAACGAATACTAGTTACGTGTTACGATGCGATATCGTTGGTAACGCCCGCGTTTCATTTATCTTGGCTATTGGGGTGGTGTTATTCAATCCAGTATATTATCTCAGTAGCTTATAAATTGATCTTTACATCAAGAGCGAAGGTTTAATGAACGCATTATGGAAGCTTGCGTAACGCGGATTCGTAGAATGTTTCTCTCGGCGCTTTAGTCGCTCAATCTGTTTCCACTTTATATAATGCTTTCCCCGAGTTTGCACCAGGAAAGTAATTTTTAATCCAATCTAACTACGCTTTCGGCTTAAAAAAGAACTAACTAAAGCTACTTGTTGATTCACCGAGGCCCCCGTTCTATTTCGAAGCACTGTAAACGAACTTTGCGAAGTAATTAAAGCTGATTCAAAAACTTGAACAGCAGCTACGTGAATCTGTCTGACATTCCTTCACCTAGACTCCTATTGAGTTGACCTATATCGTCAGAATTATTAAAGTAGTAGCCGTTATTAAATAATAAATTCGTGATTCCTCAGCTCTCTTGAATTATACAAATCTGGGACGCCATTATAATTCTCTCTCCCTCTCTCTCTCTCTCTCATTATCACCGTTGATTTTGTGATTAAAGCCGGCGCAATGAACGATTGCATAAATGAACATTGATCAGAACTTAACTACCCGAGGATGCTCCATGCCCCTCCCTTTACGTGTAGCGAGGCGGAATGATAACTAGGTGGAGTGGAACCAATCGCAGCGCAAACAAACCTAATAATAAGCAGCATTATTAAGCTTAATAACGTTTTTAGTTCGCCCGTTTAAATGCATGAAGCGCAGCTCGCCGTTGTGTCCGAGTTATCCGATATTGCGGCGGCAAAAAGCGGCAAGGTTTTACTCGGTGTCTAGATATATTTACGCGGCCCACGATAACCGGACTGTCCTTTTTAAAGCGGAGCTTAAAAGCTTTTCTGTCACGTCGGGAAGAGAGCCTGCCGTAAACGCCGCCGCGGCGGTGGTCACCGCGACTTTCGGGGAATACTAATATCCCGAGGAAATTCTTGCCAGTTTCGTGCTCTCCTAACTTCCTTCTTCCACCAGACACACGTAACGTTCACAGCTCAACCGTTCACGTTCGCTTTCCAGCTGGACCATACTGTCACAACTTCGTCTAATCGCTTCGCGCCGGCCGAAAGAAATCACTGGCTGACCGCCGCGCAGGATCATGCATGGAAATTGCGCGGGGAATAATGTATCTTTATGTACGCGCTATTGTGACAATTTAATGCCCCAAGTACATAGTTGACCCGGGACGTTCATTTCGCGTGACAAATGAAGGCAATTAAACCAAAAACGCAACAATTACAGCACGTTTCATCGGGCTTAATATAATCTCGGCGTGCCGAAGAATTTTGATTACACCGGAGCAAACTGAATTATACACTGCAGCGGGCGTTCTTTGAAATCCGTAGAAGCGCGAGGAAAAGAATTGGGGTAGAACCAGGCGGGGATTCAATAACGAGCGAACGACTTGGGCTGATCTCGAAGTGCTCGACGCTAATTCCATCGTTTCTGCCGGCTTAATCCCGCCGATCCCGTTCAACTAATCGATATCCTCGCGGAAGCGTTAATTATTCAAGGCGAGCCGGCCGACTGGAAGACGAGGGCCGGCCCTCCATTAACCCCTCGAGTGTGACCAATATTTGATTGACAGCAGGGCGACGCGCGGAGGAGAGGTCGTTAAATCCGGGGCTATCAAAAACCGCGGTAAATTCATTGCCGTTATTTCCACGCCCGGCCGACACGTCCGTGGTGTCTAGGCGCGGTGATCTATTTCGCCGGAAGTGGCGGCGATCGATTAGCAGAAAATATATAGCGATTGACGTGCCGCGGCGGTGCATCGCTCAACCGATTGTAACGGTATCGGCTCGTAATTTCGGAAAACGATGCTCCAGGCAATGCCGCCGCTACGAATACAAACAACCAGGGCACGAATACACGCTTGCCCGCTCGAAATTGCCAATTCACCCCCCGTCTCCGTCGCCTCTCCCGCCCCCGCACCCCTCGGCCACCCCTCGCGCTGCCACGAATTGCAAATCGTTCGGTTGCCCTTAACTTTTTCCTTCTTCCCTCACCCCTCCGGGAGCACACCCTTTTCCATCACTGTTTCGACCACTTGTCACTCTCTGCCAACCCCTCGCCTACCCCCATCCACCTCCACTCCATCTGCGAATCTTTCCACGCTTATTTATTTTTTTCGGCTCAAGTCTCAACTATGATCGAGATGCTCGATCCCACGTACACGTGCTCTCCGCACGTTCACACGTACGTGCCCGCGGTCTGCGCCATTTCCCCTGCCCCCCTTCAATCACCCGTTTCCATTGCTCGCCCTTCTAGTCTATCTTCCTCCATCTCTGTCACCCCTCTACTCGTTTCCTCTCACCGTGTCGCTCGGAGTGAGCCACCATTCTCGCTTCATCCCCATCGCTCCCCAACCCCCTGGCACGCTCGTGTTCTACGCGCCGCCCGAATTCGCCGGTTCCTCTGTACCAGATTATGGAGCCGAGCGCCCCTGTAAACTACAAGCTACCAGCGTAGTCACACTTTGTTGCCCGATGCTCGCCAGTCATCGCCGCTGTAATTTGCCGGACTATTTGCCACGGTCGGACATTGCGTCCTGCTTCCTGCCCTCCGTGTATCCGGCGTCGAAAAACCACGACGGGACGATCGACGCGGAGAGCGGCGGGAGTCGCGTGCACCGTGGGACCTTTCACCGCTTTCGTCCCTTTAGGGGCGCAGGGGGATTACGCGCTCGGAGTTTTGCCTGCAATTCTACGTGTCGCCGCGCAACACTAGCCGAGCCCGGCTTCCTATCGCTGCGCAAACGTACAAACCAGCGTCCCGTCCGGCCTTTCACGCGTCGCATCACCCTCCGCCGGTTATTGCGCATCGACTCGAGGCCCCGCGAATGAATTAACGAAGCAATTAATCAAACCCCTACGGATAATCATCGGGTAACGTAGCGGGGACAGGGCTGGAGTATTCGCGACGGTCGCGCGCTAATGCCGCCGGGAGCGAACTCGAAATAATCGCGCCGCCCGCGTAACGACGTTTCGACGGATCGACGCATTAATAAGCCCAGGCTTGTTTACTTTGCCAGCGGTCCCTTTACTCCGTTCCGCGCCGCTTCTTTCCACCCGCTCGCGCCTCACGACTCGGTGAATTCGTGTCATCGGTGTCGTTAGCTGCACCTTATGCACTTTATGCACCGGCTGCACCGTGAAATTAACGCGCGCCGTCCGCGTTGATGCGCCCCGGGGATATCGACTTCTCTTGGAACCTTTTATTTTTTAGCCTCCTCTCTCTCTCTCTCTCTCCTTCTTTTCCGGCTATTTCGATCCGTCGCTGTCCTACATTTCTTGGCCCATCCGCGGCGGTTGCTGTCGTTATTATTAGCGCCATTTGCCACTCCATTTGATATAGTTTTTAGTGGCGGAGAAGCCTCTGCCGAATTTGGTAAGAATCAATCGAAGGTACAAGAACCTCTCGGATAGAATCCAGCGTTCACTCGTAACTACCAAATGCAATTGGACATCGCGGGCGCCTTTTGTGCGCGTTGATACTCGCCGGTATTTCACGAATTTCAATCGGTTGTTCACCGTGGAGAACGGTTGGAATTACGCACGCGATGGGATAAAAATTCCTGACACGATCGTTTCGCCATAATGATCAATAACATTGCGGATTTAATCGTTGCTGAATTATCCCGCGCAATGTATCGACCAGAATACCGCGTGATTGTTGGAATTACACGAATGGTAACGGTTATTAGCCGAGTGAATGTTTGCAACGCGAAAGTTTGTGTTTGTTGAGAATTCGAGGGTCAGCTGAATGAAACGGTTTCGACACTGCTTGGACGCCAGATGTCCAGATGTTTCGCTGATTGATATACAATAGCCTGAAATAAAGTTTTGAAATTTTCTTGGCTGGCTGCGCGCTCCTATCTCCCCCTTTACTACCCTTCAATAAACCCCGCTGCAGGGGGTGGGTAGCTGCGCATAGCGCGATTGAAAAGGAAATGTAAACGCAAATGACCGTACGCGTAAAAACTTCACGTTTCGAGGTACATACTTCTGTTCGAGGAGCGCCGCTGCACCAGTGTGGAAACGAGCCATCCGGCCGCCCTCGAGCCGCAAGAACTTTACAACGTATCGAAATAAAGGAACGCGAACAGCCGAAAACGAAAAAGAGGGAAAAGAGACAAGTTCGCCGAGATATCGCATTCCCTCGCTACGAGCCCCCGATTTCACAGCCCCCGCATATTCTTTTAGTCCCGGTTGCAAAATGAAAAATTGGGTCGCCACCGAGCCACCTCCTTCTGCTCTGACGTCATCGTTCCTTGTACAGCCGACGCGCCGCACGCCGCTGGCATCGGTAGGCTGATACTGACATTTCCAACCGTGCGCGTCACATTCGGATGCACCTGTGTGCATGCCGAGAGAGAATTGAACGTATCATCGGAGACGATAATCACTTGGAAATTATTCGACATCGAAAATCGCAAACTTGCGCCACGAAGCTGTACCATGGTCGAGTCTCTTTCTCCTTTCATTCTTTCACAGTTTGCATCGATTTCCCCGATATTTTCGTCGCCGTACGACGAGTCATTTAAAATTCTCCTGTGAAGCTAGGATGACAAATATAGAAAATAGCGAATTTTAGTTTATTTAAGTGGCTCTAAGGGTGGACGGTGTAAAGAGTGAAATGTAATTGAAAATTATAGACCAGCAGGAGGTAAGTATCTAAAATTCATTGAACACGTTGCCTGCGAGCGCTTAGGGGCATCGTGGGAGTTTGGTTGATTGAAGAAAACCGAGGGAAGCCGCATGTATATTTCGCCGGGGCTCGGCCAAGTGGAAAACGCTCGACGTCACGAGAAGTTGACGCTATCGCCGGGGCCGTTATTCGGGCCGTTACACTGACGAGACGAGGAAAATGTCTTTGGGTCCTTGCTAGGGGAAGGGATCGAAAGCCTCGAAAATGATTATCGATCCAGGCTCGCTTCGGAGCAGCCTGTCCACTTCGGCAGCCGAGTTTCTGAGTTTCTGAGTTTCTTTACCCGTGAATTTCGCGTCACATGCATCTGCTATGGAAATTTAATTCTCCTCCATTTACGACGCCGTTTCACAATAACACGTTATCAATCGGGACGTTTTATTCCCGAGGCAAAGGAATATCGAGCGGAATTCGTTTTACAAGCGCTAAAGAGAAACGTACGGTCCGGCGTTTCCTGTAATTCCGCTGGCGGACGTTACAATGGACGCCGTCCGATTTATTCCCGTGATATTTCCTCGGATCGGCGAGCTCGCTCGAAAATATTCACGGTGAAATAAGAAACGGCGCGGTCCGGCCAGTCGTCGGCTCGAAGGCGAAAGCATTCGTCCGCTCTTTTGTGCCGCGCAAACAAGCTCCGAGCTGGCCTCGGACCGTGAGTTATGAAGCGAAATATCCCCCGGAACGACACGTCATAAAGTTTTAATACCACGCTCGCAGTGGACATTTCGCGTTTCGTTTCTCCGCCGGAATCGCCAATAATTTCTACAATGTCGCGCCACTAATTGAACCGAAATTCCTGCCGCGAATAAAGGAGAAACTTGGGGAATTGGAAACGCATCAAGCATCCCCTATAATATGGAAAAACCGTGCGATAAGGATACGGATATTTCGATTCTATGATATTCAATTGATACTCATAATGTTCGATTCAATTCTCACGGCGGACCATTGAACCGAATCGAAATTAGTTAATTGGTAGAAGCTCGTCGTGACTTTTGCCGGCGCGAGTGACGTTATAAACAGCGCGCGCGACCGCTGCATTATTAATAATCAAAAGAAATTCCTCTAGTTTATCTCGGCGCGAAACGAATCCGTTGTTTGAATCAGTTGCAGCGGAGACAGTCTCCGGCTCCCTGCACTTTTCTCCTCTCCCTTTGATCCCAATCCCACCTTTTCCTCGCTCGACCGCTGTCTCGTTCTCAAAGCTTCCCCGGAGCGGAACGGGTAACTTAATTTACCGAGGTATTCAACGAACGATGAGATATCGGGATAAGAGGGAATAATTAAATGGAAAGCAGCCACTCAGCGAATGGAAATACCTTTCAAGAAATGGGAATCGCCGCCTGGAGACGCGTCTGCTCGGTTCCCTGGGTCCATCCTGCTCCTGATTACTCTTCGTTATCTTTGCACACGGATCTCAGCGGAGCCTTGACCCACCCTAGACCCGAAAATCCCGTAGAACCCCGCGGAGCAGCCACGAATATTTGTCCAACGTTTCACATCCCGCCACTGCTTTCTGTCTGCGACGTTTTCGAAACGCAGAGAATCACTGGTGGCCTTTTTCTTTGCGAAAGTCGAAAGCTCCGACTGAACGCGACTTCCTACCCCACATGGTAGAAGTACGCACGCCAAACGACGATCCTAACGAGTGACTCCCACGAAACCGTAACTCAGCGCGTAAGAGTAAAGCGGGTTGCAGCAACTGCGCAGCGAGATTAGTAAGATAAGTACAGGTCTTTGTACATTAAATTACGCTCTCGTGTAAGACTTTCAGGCGTAGTTATTCTCCACCATGAATTCAAGTAGTGAATGTTCATTTAAGAAAATATTGCCCGAGATAAAGCAGCCACCTAGTCACGATAGTTTCCCCTTATATCGAACTCGTCGGGAAACCATAAACTACAAGAACCGAAGCTAGATTTTCCAACAGAAACTAAAGCCGTTCGTCTCTTTAACGAAGGCAGTGTCGAGCTATTAATTAATTAAGTCCAGCCGGCTGATCGAGGTTAATAAACGTCGCGCGATAACCTTCCTCGTTGACACAATAATTAAGGACTCATTAAGCTCGGCATTGTTCTTACTCCGTGGCTCCGTCGGGGGTGTCGAATCCTCGACAACGGGACGGCGGCGGCCGTCAGCATCATCGACGCCATTCAAAAACGCCAGCACTTCGGAGCCCCGGACTTTAGTCGGGTGCAATCTGCTGAGTGGCATGCACACGCGACGTTCATTTCACCAACAGCGTCGCTGTTCCAGCGGAGCCGGTCTCACGGAAGCACCGCCTCTGCTCCGCCATTGAGTGCCGCGTTAGGAGAAGTTACGGGGCTGCATTACGCGTTGCGAAGCCTACCGCAAGTACGATAATTGGTCGTAGTGGGGCACGTTTGAATTCCTGCCCGGAGTTCTTCGCTCCCTCCCGCAGGAATAGAGACTTCCTCCGCTCTGTGCTCAACCAGACGCGGACGTGACTGTTCCCTTGGATCGTTCCGGTGGACGTGCATACACAAAATCCGCGGGCGTTATATACAAACGCGACAAGTTTAAACGAGCAGAAGATAGGCCACAGCGCCGGGTAACGCGATAATTAAACCCTGATCCTTTGCACAGTCGCGCTTCGCGCTTTCCGATGCGTGACATTTTTTTACCCTGACTGTCGACGAGGAACAAAGCGGCCGTGCCGGTAGAAAATTCGATAAAAGTCGTGAAAACGTTGGAGCGAAATCGGGCGGCCGAATATCGGAGCATTCGAACGATCCGCAGACCGGGCGTGGTAGTCTCGTTCGCATAGTTGCGTGGGGACGCACGATGACTCGCCTTTGATGGAAAGCTCGTGCGTGTACAGCGTCCTTTAGCAACCTCGGCATAATACGGGATACGACAGTTGAGTGGAGAGGTAGATTCAACAGTTTCATAAGGGCATTCCGTTGCGAAACAGCCCTCGCTAGGGTGGAATCGCTCCTGCTCGAAATCACGAGCGTTGGAATCATAACGATCGAGATAAACATCTATCTCGGATTGACAAACATCTTGAAAAGACAGATTAGATGGATCTACGTTTGATTAATGGATGGGTTGCTCTGTTTACCAGCGCGGGTAATAGCGAATTTATGAGCACGACTTTCGAAAAAGTCCGCGTAACGATGCGCGACGATTAATTACGAATTATGAACAGCCGACTAATTGTAGCCGTGATCCCTGGCGCAATAAATACGCGCGCAGATGGATTCGGGGGAATGCGTGGAGTCGTTAATCACGGCGAACCGAATGGCTGAACGGAAGGAGGCTCGAAGCGAGGCTGTCTGACCAATGGCGGTCTATACTACTGGTAGGTGGACTAATTCTCGTCGCTACGGGGAGAAACAATCGCATTGGTGAATCTACACATGTCACGCAGTAAGAATTGAGGACCTTGCAGCGAGAGGAGTGCAGTTCCATTGTCAACAGTTTTTTAATTATGAGGAACAATATACTGGAAAAAAATTCTATATCGTGTGGTAGTACACGTTTCATGCAAATCCGATAACAAATGAGTTATTTGTTGGAAATTTTGAGTTAGCAACCATTACTGTTTTACGTAATACAAATGCTTGAGGTTTGAAAATTTTGTCAAAAGTAGAAGTAAAAAGTTAGCAATTCAATAACTAGTAAGGGAGAGTGGGGTGAACTCGAACGCGGGGTAAATAAATAAAAACGATGTCCCCTCTCCACTAGTTAATAGTTTAGATCGTATTCAACACCGGGCAGAAGGTAATAAATACAAAACGCTCATGCTATTCAAGATAAACACAATTTATTATTTTCATCATGTTTCAAGTAATATTTTGTCCTATTTCAATTGCATGGAAATACTGTTGAATTAATGATACAATTGATTTCTCTTCAAGTTAATTAAATCACTTTTTTACCAACATTTTGTGACCAAGGCCTTGCTTGAATTGTAATTCTATCCTCTGAAATAAATTCTTTTTTATGTCGTGGGGCCTTTACGAACAACTCTGATGGGGTAATCTCGAATCTTTGAGATTCGCAACGTTAACCGATTTTAATGAAATTTTCAGCATGTATAAAACATACTTAATTCTACAAAAAGGATTTTTGAATTTTCATTACAAGCTCAAAAAAAGTTTAAAAAACAAACTTTACCATTTTTTCGATATTCCAACAAATTGAAATTTTTTCCAACGCACGAGAAGAAGAATTTGAAAAATACATTAGGTATAGATTGTAGCAACATTTTTTATGCATTGACCATTGAAGTCGCGCTTTCTATTCGACTTCAGCGATATTTAGCACTCTGTTCGTGATTACCCTACGACAGTCGAGTAATCACGAGTACCAAGGGGTTTGTTTTTTTCCCTATAAACTTGATTTTTATTACAATTTTTCAAAAATTCGTCACAGTACTTTATAGATAAATAGTGTAAGTATGCTTGTAAATAATAAACAAATTCATTTCTCATATAGTTTTTGCTCTGTTTGCTTTTTTGTTTAAGTGAAAAAATATATTTTTCAATTAGCCTTCCCTTCTCAATTTCACGTCAAAGCAATAATTTTTCTAATTTACTTCAAACTGCTAAAGATGGAGCTGCACCCCTCTTGCTCCAAGGTCCTTCAATTTTAGAAGCTTCACTCCCTTCATTATTCGATTATCGCATTTCGTTGCTACCAAAATTGGACGCGTTTTCAAGCCGCGTGAATCTCTGTAGCTTCTTTCTCGTCGCCTGCTCGAATGCTGGTACCTTCACCGGCGCACTGTTTTTATCCGTTTCATTCTGTGCAACGGCGATCGTCCGTGAAATTCGCGGAACGTGGGACACCGTTGCACGAACTCGAACGTAGCCACGCGGCATTTTTCAGCGGGCGGCCAGTAAATCATCAGAGCAACGCGGTTGCCTGGCTTCTTACAGAGCTTAATGGGTCCCCATATATTTCTCGGCAATAAGTGGCGAGCCCTTATCTGTACTTGATGTACGGTTGGAAAAAAAGCCCGTGCTCCGGGGCTCGGAGGGTTCGCGCTTCCCGAATAAAGAGCAACGTGAAGCGGCTCGGCACGCGATTATTCCATTTGCCAGCAGCGGTGCTTCTGTATCGTGTTTCGAAGGATTTAGATGAACATCCAGGACTACTTTCACCGCCCACGTTTTCGCGTCCACCGTCTTCCCCGGCGAAAGCTGCGAAGACACAAGAGAAGGGACAAAGCCAATGCTCTTCCTTCCACGTTCATTAGCTTCGAATTAATTCAACGCGTGTAGCAACCCCTGAAAGGAGCAAAAAACTCCGCGCGTCCTACATTGCACGGAATTAATTGGAATCGATTAAAGCGGCTTCTCTGGTGGACGCGGAAAATTACCGTTTAAGCTGTCCTACCGGTGCCGGAAGTTATCGGGCAGAAATCGTATTAGAACGCTGTTACACAAGCCCACGTATACGTCTATTGGCTCTTAGGCAAGGTGATTTTAAGTGTACAGACGCAACAACGAACACATCTCACAATTCGCTTCGAAGGCGCAGGAAAGAAGCGTGACACGGTATATAACTTTAAATGAAATTTCCTGACCCTCTCTGCTCCGTTGGCCGGCCGCTAATCCACGTCATAAAAATTCATGACTAACAAAGCACCCCACTTTAAATCCCCTTCGTGACGTCCTCGCGGAGTGTGCCTTGCCTGTTTAAGCGCGAGATTTCGTCGAGTGGCTATCTTTGTACTCGCTGCGGTTGAATCGCGTCAAGATAAGAACACGCAAATTACGCAATTCCAATTAAAGATAGGGAAGAACATATTCGACGATCCTATATCGCGCGAAACAGAGTAGGTTGACAATTTGATCGAATAAATTGTCTGAACCTCCGCAAGGCTTTATCGAGCGCACGGAAGAGGGAGGCGGACAATTTCTTGGGTATTCTGGACTGGCTTGCGGAATGAAAGGCGAAACGGAGAAAGCCACCAGCGAGAGAGAAGCCGAGCTTGAGAAAAAGGGACGCGGAGAGAGGGCGGTGTTAGTAAAATAATAGGAAGTTTATCTGTAAGTCCGCAAGTTCGCTGGGAAACAATTATATGGGGGCTCAGGGGTTAGAGGTAGGGTTACCGAGGAGGGAGGCGGAAGTGAAATAGGACGGGGAATAGAGGAGCGGGGAGGACTTAAGACAAAAAGACGCTGCGAGGGAGAGAGAGCTGGGGAGAAGGAAAGAGAGACGGGGAAAGAGAACGGATGGATATTTATATTCATTAGAAAGTAAGAAGTCGGCTGATGCTAGAGCGTAGTTACAGCTTGGCAATGTTTAATGGGGGTTTGCACCCTCGGCCTTTGCCCCCGAGCGGCTATTTACGCAAGCGTAGATCGCCTGGCCTCGTTCTGGATCAGTTTTCAGCGTTTCTATAATTTCTCGTGTTTCAATGAGATTTTCAGGTTTCCTTCGTCCCGTTCCCCTCTATATTAATTTCCCCAGCTTTCTTGTTTAACGTGACGTACGATGAAACGATTAAATTATTCGGTGTTTCTACTTGCACCTGAGTGTTATTCAAGCAACCCGTAATGCTTTACTTTTCGCGAGAAGTTTAGCTCTCTTCCTGCGATTCCGCGAACGAGTACCAAATTTCTTCCGTTCATAAATCATCCCCCGGCCGTGTTGCTTCAGCCCCCGATCTCACGCACCCCGCGAAATGCGGAGAACGAAGGGCCGGAAGTTTCGAAGTCTCCGTATCCGGGAAGAAGTTTCGAGACATCGATTAGCGAGATTGAAAACTTCCGTCTCCCTGTCGTGCATTACGATTTCCCCCCCGCGAACGAACTCGGGGGAGAATGGCGGGCTAATGGTTTCCGTAGCCGTGCAAAAGGGACATCGATTAACATTCTCCGTTTTTCCTCCCGCCTCCCGACCTCCCCGTCTGCTTTTTCTCGTCGCTTTGAGTCGCGAGTGTTTTCTCCTTACTTAAATCTCGATTCGACGGCGCGGCAGGGAATCGCGAGCGCCGAACGGCCAATCCACCGCGCTCAAGGCAAGGGGTGGATTCGTTACGCGGAGAGACCGCATTGATTTTAAGCTCCGAAGTTGAGTGCAGTCGTCAATAATCCGGTCACGAGACATTTATTAAATTGATGCTCTTCGTAAATGTCTGACGGTGTCGTTACGCTTGATATTCTTCGATAGATCCGTCGATATGTCCGAGGCGATGCGACGTTTTCAGCGAACGAGTCAAATGAAAAATTGATGGGATTGTTGGTTTAATCCTTCACCTTCGTGTTATCCATTCCGCTCGATTCAATTTCTCCGATATCTCTTTTTCCCTCAGTTTAATCACATTTGCGAGCTGGTTGCGACGCACTGGCGTATAATTAACTTTACTGCGAGTCAACAAAGAACTCGTAGTGCACTGTATTCTCGTGAGTCAGTTCCAGCGTAGGGGCTGGATTACCAGAAGCAGACGTCGTCTGATCTTCGAATTGCGCTTCAGTCACTCGTGTATGTATATGTACGGGTATAACGACCAACAAGTAACATTTCAAAGTTTAGCCGGCATTTCGTTGCCTAAGCGACAGCAAGTTCGAGCGAGGGTGGCTGACAATTCCACCCCAAGGCATCTCGATAACTTTCTTATTATGCAAATCTGCATCAGACAAGTTCGAGTGCTAGTACATCCGACAACCAGAGCCACTGTGGACCACATAAAGGTAAATGGAAAGAGCAATGTAACCACTGTTGAAGGAATCTTTTCAGAAATAATTTTATCTAATTCCAAACCCCTTGACGACTTCACGATGATTTACATAGAACCTAACTTCATTCATTTCGTAATCGAAAACGGGACGTAAAAAGGTCTAAACGCTTTATTTTTCTTGCAACACTACACGTTGCCTCGAATATCCATCGTCCCAATTTAATCATACACCGCGAATCCTCGTTCTAGTGGTTCTCAGGGGTCTTTAAGACACGATGAATTATGTATGCAACACAGGTTTTTATGCACAAGTAACATTTACATTGCAAATCGTACTGTTCAAAATTCTGCTCGAATTCAGTTTACCTTATTCGAGTGTGCCGACTTTAAATTAATTACTGAAAAGGCAATCAATTAATCTTCGCTGGGAACCGATGGGTACGATACAAGGACACTTTGATATCGAAAGAATAGCCCGCGATCGCAATTCCGTTCCGTTTCTAATTTCAATTTCAAACTACCAGCGGCGAAGGCGGAAGCTAAGGAATCGGGATAGGCAAGTTTCCACGGGAAACAGCATCGTTTCGCGCGTCATTTATCGCGACAAACGAGTCACGTCGCGAAGGAACGCCGATCCATCGATCCCTGGGGCGACGGTGATCCGATCCAAACAGCTCTTCGTCTATTTCCGTTCATCGTGCAGACGTTTCTGCCCGTCCGCGCGCGAAACCGCCTCGTTCGAGTCCCATCGATGCTTCATGAATTTACAGTAGCCCCCTCGAACCGATCCCCCGTTGGATTGCCGCGATTTGTAAACGATAAACGAAACCCTCGAGGATCGAGCTTTCTGCCGCGTCGAAGACGATGGATCAACGTTGAATATTCCTCTATACGTCCACGGTGGCGGGTGACAAAATGAATTTTGCAGTTGACAAAGTCTCGGCTCCGCGACGAGACCCGGAGCTGGATTAATCGCCTTACATCTTCGAGATACCGAGCATTTATTCGAACAAGAACTTTCGGGCTACGGCCGCTGTCGGATAAGGGGACTCAAAATTCACAGGTTTCAGGATGTCACAGTTATTTATGGCCCCCTCACTGAATATTCATCAGGGACAGGAAAAGCGGAGCGTTTAAATGGTTCAGTGGATCGATCTGCGCCGATCGGCACGTCGATGGTCGACGCACGCGCCCCGCGTTTTTGTTTTCGAACTTTCTTAATATCCCTCGGGCGGAAACGTTCCAACGCCCAACGGGTAATTGATATTTTACATTGGAGGATTGAAAATGGGTCCGCGCGACACCCGCGGCGATATTAATTTGCACTTTTACCGGGGAAATTAATCCGGCAGAGATCGACGGATAGAAATTTCGACAGCGAAATAGTGGAAGAGCCGGAGGAACAGAGGAATCGATAACGATGCCGGCTGGAAAATGTCGAATCATCCGAATCTGCGTAACGACTGAATTTAATTTCCAGAATTTGTAGAATCGGAGAGTCGCGGTGGGTTCTATTATTAACGGGCTGATTGTGCGCAGTTGTTCAAAAGGACTCGGTTGTAATCCTCCTATCCGCCGATGGATTAGCATCGGGCGACCGCATCGTGTTTCGCGGCGTGCAAGAAGTAGGTAGCCACGTCTCTGGATCAATCGAGAGTTTCATTGAAAAGGGCCTCGTATAATCAAGGGCTCGGAACATTTAACGGGTAAAATTAATCCACGTCGCGGCACCGAGGACAATCATTATGAAGCTCACGTTCCTATTCCTTACGTGGTCTCCGGCGAAGGTCTAACCGCGGGTAAACACGACCAGCTGAATAGACGGATATTCATAGGAGCTGGTGCTATCGGAGGGGTTCTTCGATGCGGCACGGTTCGAGACTTCCATAATGATGAACCGTAACCCGTGGCATGCACCGCCGATATGTTACTATCTGCCATGGCGGCCGGCGTCTGGTCGCCCGCAGATAGGCAATGAACAGCAGTCGCACCGAATAATGCTTTCCCTCCATATTAAGTAACTTTGCTAACAACTCTTTTGCCGTGGCTACAAATTTAATAAACCCGAGAACCTGGTCGTCCTACTTCAAATGAAATCGCTCTTCTCATCGAGTTGCAGTCCTTTGAACGGGCCAGCTTTCTTTAACACCTCCTCCCAAGAGCCCAGATACTAATCTCGCGTCAGCAGCCTGACGTTACACCTGAGCACGTGCTTTCAGCGCGATGGTAACTCGGCTCGTTACGTCAGATTTCAATTAGTCACGGTTAATGGCTGTTCGACCGTGTACGTGCTCGAGGTTAATACGATTTTTAATTTTCCAGCCTGTCTGTAATCCTTTAACGTAATTACGCGTTCCATTGGAAAAACCATTTGAGGTAATTACACCGCTGCGCTCGCACTCGCAGCGGCGCGCGCTCGCGCGAGACCACCACGGATAGCCTGATGCATCGTTGGTCCCGCGCTTTTAATCAAGTATTTAATATTTCCGCATTTCGTGATTTCGAGGGGGCCGATGACGGCGCACGTTTTTAATACGGGAATGTCGCGAATGAATGGTGCTGCACATCAATGCGACCGGCGCTACAATTCAATGGACGCTATTTCCGTTCCGCGCTCGTGACGCAATCACAATTTTAATCAACGTGAAACCTTTTATCAATACGTGCTCCGCCGCGCAAGGGCTGCGACCTGGTTCGACCTTGACGAAGTAGGTTGCTGACTTCATTATCATATGCATGAAAACAAAAGGCATTTTGCGGAATCGCGCGTCGTCATCGGGAGATGCGCAGATGGCCGTTGCGGTGGCTTTCCTTCTTCTATGACCTCGTTAGAGACGAGGCACTCTGGTTAAAACACTCCGCTTATTCAAATGATTACGCGGCAGAGCGGTTAGGTTGGAACGGAGCACCCTGTATGGGAGTGTCAATCTGGGTGGACTGCGCCAGTCGGGGCACGGACAGTTGTTTACCGAATAACGATTAACTACGGAGATAGGGAATGCAAATAGCCGCGAGTCCCGGGAGGCGTTTGGTTTCACCGGCTGGTCGGTGAATGTCGTCGAGCTTGTCGTGTGCGCAACGTCCGCAACGTCCGCAGTGTCTGCTAGCCCTCAAGACGTCCGCCTGCGATCCTCCGCTGCGTCGTTCCAGGAAATTACTATTACCGACTAATGAGCTATAAGGTAAAGTGCTATTTAGTTAACGAACGTTTTAAGAAGACCGGTTACAGGCGCTCAAGCTGTTTCCTCTGTTCTCCGTTACATTATCCAGTCTGCGTTTCGAGAGGAAGCAGAAGTGGGACGAGAGCGTCTCGAGCACGAATAAATGGCACCCTCGATTACGACGCCACATAGATCGCGAAAATTGAAATAGAAATTTATATAAAAAATTGCGAGAATCGTGAGAATCGAGATCGCACAAACATGTCCTCGCGCACATATGCGGTGGCCACTGCTCGGGCAAGTTGCGTGGCCGGGGACAAAAGTTTCGGCTCTCCAGAAGCAACAATGATAGGGGTAGAAACGGTAGGAAGTATTGTCGGTCGGCGAGAGGAACGGTAGCCGGTGCGCGCCGTTTATTTTAAGTTCTTTCAAACTCTCCGGCGCACTCGCCGAGAAAGGAAGAAGGCGTCGGTGGTGAAGGAGCAGCAGGGGCTCGGCGGGGTGGCCGTGGTACAAAGGAAGAGATAGGGAAAAGGAAAGAAAGGTCAGCTGCCAGGCGAAAGAGCGGAGGTATCGTGCTGGAAATAGAGCAAAGAAAGGGCGGATGGAGTAAGGGGGACGACGCGGCGCGGCGCGGCATGGCGCGCTCTCTGAACCATTAGACAAATTTTATATATAGCAGTTGAAGGCTCATTCGTTTTTGCTGCACATCGTTACCGACTATTGGTCCCTACCCCTCATTATAATCGATCGCTTAACGTTTTCCCGCGGTACTGCGGCCGATGAAGTCGATGACCTGGCAAATGTTCTAATCGGTGGGACCATTTTTCCCTTTCTATTCATGGTAATTTTTAAATAGCGGAGTTTCTTGAATTCTTACGTTTCTGAAATGTCCAATACTTTGCGTGGCAAGTAGCTGACGTTTAATATATTTGCGTGTTACACGTGACACGTCGAAAATGCTCGTTGTAACGAGAGAAGGCGTCGTAACGGAAAGGAGTTTCACGGCACAAGCCATTAGACGTTCCTTTTAAGTGACGCGTGCAAGTATTTCAGAAAACTCGACGACGCGAGGAAACGCACGACTCCCTGTCTTAACAAAGCCAATTTCCCGGCTCGATCCCATAACACCACTAACGGGACCAACTTCTTCACGACCCGGCATTCTTCCTCAACATCGCCTCTCGCGTAATTCTTTTTTCATGCCCCATCCTCGTGCAACCTGCGACACGATACTGCGCCAAGTGGAGAGCGCCTGTGCATGGTCAGACGGCTAGTCTAGCGTCAGACTTTAAGACACTTGTTTCGCTACAATGTCGATGTAGTGATTCGATTCAACTTCGAATGGATGTGAATGGATCTTCCTTCTTTTGGGAAGACCAATTTACTCGCGATGTTAATAGAATTTGTTATAAAAGTCTGTGTTGCTCTCGATTTCGTTGTTTAAAGTGGGACAGCTGAATGAAATGCCGAGGACACTCGCGATCGAATCTGTTTGTTTCCGAAAGTGACGGAAGACTATTTTATAGGGGTAGGAGAATATTATCGAGTGAATTGAAAAATACTTCCCGTCCGGGAAGTGTTTCATCTTCCCCCGCGATTTTCATTGCTTCCGCAGCGACGTGATGTACGACAGTCTGACTAGATTTTCAATTTCCGTTTCGGGAACTCAGGTGGTCCAGATTTTGATCTATTCCAACGCGATATTCTCAATCGGAGTTATTTTCGTCGATGGAAGACGCTCCTCGAGGAACAGTCGCTGAAATTTCCGAGCACCGGGAACATCCTTGGAAACCCCAGCGAACGTCTCCCGCTTCTTTCTCTCAGATCCTAGCGAGTATAAACGCATTCCGATTTAGAAACACCTCTCAATCTCTACTTGCTTCGCGTTCAATCATCTCGCGCAAAGTAATGAAGCTTCAAAGCACAGACTTACCGTACTCTTCGCTTGGAGAGAAGGAAATAATCACGATAATAGACGGGAGACTGTGGTAGTTTAAATTTCCTTGCTTAAAAATACAAAGTTCCCTAGTCCGAGCCATTAAAAAGAATCCACCAAAAAGGAAGGAGCTCGGAACAAACGTTGGAAGTTTCCCAGCGCGAAAATGCAAACTAATTTGATCAGCCGTTCGCGCAGGGAGAGAGAACTCGTGGTATTTACGAAGCTGTGCCAAGTTAGCGGGAACGCGTGGAAACTTATTTGGTCGGTTGTTGAAACGAAGGAAAACAGAGGAAGATTCGGACATCAGCGAGGCCAGACAAACCACTATGGTTTCCCGATACACCGAGGACCTTTCTCGGAACTTTATCAACACGTGTGCGCGTGTGAAAAGCAGAAAGACCTCCCGCCCCGTTGAAATTCCATATTAAGGGGAGGTTCTGGTCTAGAGCCCCAAAAAATAGGTGATTTTTAGGAATTAATTAAAGGAAAACTAGTGTGTATAATTTAATGGGACTTGTTGCATTGTATTAAGGATGTCTTAAATTATAGAAATATATTTTTTGTTTTATAATTAATCAATGCAGACAGCCCTGGGGAGTCGTTAAAGTTAAAGCGTCAAAAAATTGATGCAAATCGGTGAGACCTGTATCTCTAAAAGTTATTATCCGATTCGACTGAAACCTTTTTTATTTTGAAGATTATTCTTTTTTCTAGGGGGGAACTAAAAAAAATAGAAAAATTACATTTTTTTTAGAAAATATCGACACTTCACGTTTGAAATCACTTTTCCCTGTATTTTTCGTCCTTTCATCGCCTTTGAAAATTATAAATTTTCAACTTTTTGTAATTTTTTTTAGTTCCCCCCCTAGAAAAAAGAATAATCTTCAAAATAAAAAAGTTTCAGTCGAATCGGATAATAACTTTTGAAGATACAGCTCCCACCGTTTTGAGAACGCTGTTTCGAGAAAAACGCGTTTAAAGTTTTACGTGAGCGCCGAGTGGCCGGTTGTCACCCATGCATTTGCCGCTACTCAAATGCCTATAACTTCGGGAATTTTGCGAATTTCAATAAATCCTTTTAAACACGTTTTCCTAAAAGGTTGAACATTCGAAAAATTAAATAAAAAAAAATCGACATTTAGACCAGAACCTCCCCTTAAGGTGTAGGATGAAAATCAGCCTCTAATAACGCCACCCTCGTGGGATAGAGAGGACGTAGGAATGGAGAGCGGCAGAAGGATGCATGAACGGCCACTATTCTCCTCTTCTGTCGTTCGACCCTCTTCCGAACCGCCAACCCCCGACGTCACGGCTGCAGATATGACAAACGCACGTGGGCCCTGAAACCCATATGCACTGATAACGACGTTATCGGCCCGACATGGAGCACGCCTGTTATTCGCGATACGCCGACGTGCGCTGATGCAACCTGGTAAAACGTCATCCATTACCCAACCAGACTGATTTACTATTAATTAGTAGTATCAACGGGGGAAAGGCGGCCGCGGAATTTCATTCGTTACACTCTGTTTCGGAGATAGGGGACGGTTCCCGTCCCTTTCCAACGCAGTTTCCCGGCAAATGAGCCGGTAAATGCTCGCGAAACATTTTAGCGGGATGATGGGACGCTCAATTAGCACAACTTTCAAGCGAAATTCATATTTCGCGGCAGAGAAATTCGCGGCGAAATGAGAAGCGAGGGGGATCAGGCCTACTTGGCGAAGGATTTGCGCGAGTAGGTGCTGATTGGTAATAATTCAGCGTTCCTGGGAATTGATCTTTCAAAGTTGCGTCGAGACAGTGCTGTCAGATCGACTGGGAAGTGGATTATTACCACATCAAGTTGGTGATAACCGAAACGGACGTTAGAATGGGCAACGGGAATGAATGAAAGAAACGGGGGAGTGTCTCTGTCTGTCTGGTATGAAATAAAACGCGGTACAAAGAGGACTGAACCTTCCAGAAGCCCGCGAGGACAAGGCTGCACAAAAGCTTCGAGTCAGCTGAGTGGCACTCGAACACACGTTCCCGTCTCGGATCACCCTCAACCTCGAAACCCCGGCTCACCTGCAGACAGACGATCGTCGTCTGCTTTTGATTAATAAGTTGGCGCTGGTGGCAGAACACCAGCGCCGCTTTGAGGACGTTCCGTGCCATTTCCGATCGCAACGAAGGAAACGGCAAGTGGGTCGAGCCCGGTGAATTGATGGAGGAGTTCGACGTTTCGATGACCTTGCGAAGAATCTTCTTTGACGCGACGTCTCCGTTCGAGGATGCTGCTCTCTGAGCTACTCCGCGGCTCGTTAGGGTCATTATAAAGTCTTTTTAACGAGGTCTTGTGTATTAGTAGTCTTTGATTCAGAGGTTTGCCTCGGTTCAGTGACTTTTGACTTCTGAGGAATTCGCCAGCGCAGCACGGCGACCGCTTTCCTGAAGAACCGCACTCAACTTGGAATCCATAAACTTTCTGCTTGCCGGCCGCACTAACTCTGCTTTTTTCCTCCCTCGGATTCGGGCGTGCTTCTTCCTACTTCTGCCCGAGGGACAGCCTGCGCGTAACGTAGCTCGCTGATTGCGGAAAATGTGGAAAATTTGCGAGGGAGCTAGTTTTGTTTTAAATGAAAATTCATGTATGGAAATGTAGCGATACCTGTTAGAAGCGGCCAAGAAAATCGACATCCCAGGAGCATAGAAAAGCGAGGAGGAAGCTACTTGGGAAAAAGAAAAGTAAGAACAGAGCTGAAATGAAAGGTGGCAATAAAATTCAATTTCAACACCCACCGATAGATTTTTGATCCTACGGACCGTTCCGTTTAGCCTTTATCCCTTGCACCCCCAATTACAATACCTGTTCGATTCCCATTGGCCGTTCTACCTAATCCCAGCGCCCTCGATTGCCGCTACCTGTTCTTGAAGCGATTCCAAGAGAAAAAGAAAGCTCGAACTTGGAGACCGAAATGGGCGCGTGGTGGAAATGAAAGTAAGGACACCCTGTTTTCGGATCGGCGTTTAAACGGGCTGAAGAAGCAATAGACGCGATTTCCACGGTAGCTCCAGGGATCAAAGTGCGCGGAGATCCGGGGAAGGAAACGAAATTTGCTCGAGCACCCCGTCCTGCCTTAAATTTGTCTCCGCGCGGGATTACGGGGATCCGATACTCCGATGTCGGACAAAGGGGATCAACGAGCATCCTGCGAACGGCAAGGATTAAGGCCGACGAAGAAATTGAATTTGGCGGAAATCCGTAGACGCGGAACGACGCGGAGCCACGCGAAGAGAATCGAGCAGCGTCGACGTGTTTCCGGCCGCACACCTGCCACTACTTCTCCAAACTGCTTCACCCCGGCCTGTTCATCCTTGTCCCTTCTCCCTTCCCTTCTTCTGTATCGCGAAGAGGAATCGTGCAACGCGGAAGCCTGCTGTCTTATCAGTTATTCCAAGATTAATTGGCCTCTGTCGAATTTCCCCAGGCTCCCACTCCCATGCACGCGCATCATGCAGTATCTACATTATAGAAACGCTTGATTCTTTATTATTCCCCGAGCATGGCTCGCTCGTGGCACCGCGCGATTCATTTCGACGCATAAAAGAACCGAAAAGGTTGTTACCGCCGCGCGGCGGCTACGTGATTCGCAGATCAACTCCGTGTCATTTGCCAGCTCGGAATGAAGTTACTCGTACAAATGGTAAAAAAAAAGTGGCTTTCGGCGACAGTTAAAACAGAATCATCTCGGGGACGACATCATACGAGTTTGGCCGGTTGAATGAGTCGAATTCCCGTTGAAAAGTCAGCCTGCAGCGTTATGAACTGGTCGAATTATTATATTTTTATCGCATTTCGTGTAAAGTCAAATTAGAAAGCTTTGTGGAGGCGAGTGGTGATCAAACGCAAATGGTTGCTTTGTTGTGTGAAATACCATGGTACAAAGTTTTCGGAACTCGTCTGTGTTACATTATGGAAGGATAATAATTTACAACAATAAAATCCTGCCAATTATGTGACCGCCGTGTTCAACGTGAAATTCTTTATTACATACTGCAGGCTTGGGTAGGAGGAAGAAAGGGTTTGGCATCCTGATCATGACAAAGCTGTTGAGGAACAGTGGGGTATCGACGCCGCTGTCTGCTTTCACGTGAACGCGCCAGCGTGCGGCCGCAGCAAATTTCATCCGTGCGCGAAATTTATTTGACCAAGCCCAGCAGATCGACCGTTAATGAATTTCCCGATATTTTACAAGCTCGCGGGGGGGCACGCGCCCTATCGCAGACGCAAGCCCGCTGAAAGCGGCTTCCTCCACGTCCGCCATCCCCGACCCTTGCGTCCAGCACCACTCGTTCCAGTATTTAAGAGGGCCATATATATCTTCCTGAGAACAGCCCTTGCAACCCCCAGCCGGACGGTTCCAATTTATTTGCAACGCCGCCGCATCTTTCATCGACCGTTCGTGTTTCCTTCAACGCACCGCCCAATCACACGGCTCGGCTGCTCGTTTCATTTTTTTTATCCCAGCGAATGCGACGCGACTTCGAATCGCAATTAACGGACAATAGATGGAAATATTCATCGATTGCCAGAATTATTTCGCGTAATTATTTAGAGACCCGCCATGGATTCCTGGGAAAGGAAATCAAGGATTCTAAAGGAAAACATTTTTGCTCCCCGTTTCGCACCGGAGAAGTGTACACCAAGCAGCTAATAATACTTACTCCTCAATGCTAAACAGACCCGCTGTTGGTTAATTCTTACCCTTATCTGCGGAGCGGAGAAAAAGAAATGTTGATTGCGACGCGACAGAAAAAGGAAGCTTGCCACGAGGGCGAGGAAAAGAGACGAAAGTTTTCAGCTGCGCTGGGCAGGTGGAGAAGGAAGGAAATCTCGCGTAATCCCCGGAGGAATAATCGACGTCGCACTCCACAATTTTTTCTCCCTAATTAACTGCTCATCGCAAACGCGAGGGATTACTTTTAATTAGCTTCTTGAAGGGGACAGGGAAGGTGGAAACGGTTAAGCTCTCAGACGTACATGGCCCGCTTGAATTCAGTCATACTGTTAAGACTCTCGGAAAACCGTTTTCACAAAAGGGATTAGTTAATAGAGTCAAGGATTCCAGCTCAGTTCCACTGGGTCGGATACTTATCAAACATTTATTTCGAACGATTTTTTATTCATTTTTGTAAATACTATGCCCACTAATATTTGTATTTAAATAAAATTGCGAATAGCAAATAAAAGTTAACAAAATTATTCGTCAAGTATCGGAGAAACCTAAAGTTAAAGTTAAAGTTTAAAACATTTATTCGACCCTCAAGTTGAAACGCTCGACAAATAAAAAGAAAATTATTCGCTGAATCATCTAAAGTTAAAGTAACTTTTATTCGATCCATTATTTAAATAATTTTTTATTTAGTTAATTCCCAACTCTCACTTAAAGGACGTACACTGCTGACTTTATCTTTCTCGTGTGAAAGAAATTCCCTGTTCCTTGCGTTCGACTCATTTAAACGAGAGCGATGCGTGTATCTGTTGCGTGGATGCACGCACTGTCGACATACACGAAAGTTCGTGATAAAAACTGTCTCTTGAATGGACTTTTGTACGAAAAAATCGTACAATTCTAATTTGTGTACGAAATTTGTATTCCAAATAATTGTTTGCCCATTTCTATATTATACTCTCCGCAGGATGTATCACGCATTAGAAATATCAAACCTTCTGTTCGAAAGCGTCATAGAAATTTGAATGAACGCGGGATTTCCACGGGATAGTACACTATCAATTCATCTATAGTAAAGAGTCTGCCAGAGCTTCGAGAATGCCGGAATTTTGGAAAAAATTTCCTCATAAAGCCGAGGCTGGTATTCGAAGAACGCTCGTCACTTTGACGTGCCATTCTTATAATAGCACGGTATTCTTTTTACAAGGTAATAAACTTGCTCCGAAGCATATTTAGAGGAATATTTAATTACTGCCGAGTACCTACACTGCACTCTCCTCAAAGAAGGTAAGTGGCAGCAATTGTCAGGAATGAAATACATTCGCAATCCCAGACATCCACGCTCACTTCATTCCCCGCTGACCCGGGAAATTGGCGTCTCAGCCCCGATTACTATCCGCGCGAAATACCCGCCTTACAGATCGTTCTTCAAGCCCCGAAATTGGATGTCTCATGAACTCATTAACAGTTCGGGCTGAACGAACGAATCCACGCTCTCATAAGACACGTTCGAAACACCTAACTAGCCTTGGACCGGGCGGTAACTCGATTCCGAACTGCCATCGGGAAGCTCGAGGATCTTGGAAACAATTAATCTCCATTTACGGGCTCGCTTACCTTCGGGCTGGTGCGGCGCGTAGACGTTCAAGTAGAGACAGTCCTCGCTCTGGTTCTTCAGATAGGGCAACAGCTTCTCCAGGTACTCGTAACGAACTGGCTTCACCTCGTCCCGCAGTTTTGGCACCACTTGCGGGCAGACAGGGGCGAATTCCAGGGATTGTCTGACACCGCGCCACGGTTCCGGCGATCTCGGCGGGGAGAATCTCAAGGATCCCACCGGAGGCTCCGCGTACGGCACTCCTGGAACATCGAGTGCCCAGCTAGCATGATTGTCAATTGGTAAATCCCCGGGGCACGGGGCTTGTTTCATGGGAGATTATTCCCCGGAAGCACGTGCTCAGAACGGGAGCTGACGCTTCCGGGAACCCAACCCAGCTCGCCAGTGCTCGCGCGAGAGACTCTACTGAGACCATTCTACCAGGGAAACAGACACACCCAGGCTTCATGGGTAATAAGGGGATCGGGAACTGCAGTTGGGCCAAACAACTGCCTCCTAGAATTTTTAGCCAGCTGACTGTGCCACCGAGAGAATACAGAAACGAAATATTCTCCCCATTCGCGGTTGCATTCACAGAGAATACTCGATATATCAAGGGAAACTCTCGCGGCAAATGAAAGTCCTTATTGTTACCGAGGGGAGCTCGGCTGGAGATGATCTGGCGCGAATTATCGCCAAGGCAATCACCGTAAAGTTTTATTGGGCCGTGCTCGGATCGATTAAATTGATCGCGTTCGTCCGGCATTCGTGTTAACACGCTCCACCTTGGCGGCAAGGATCACGGCGATCCATTTCATCCAATTCCCGGGTAAATTGGATTCTCGAGCCCCCGTTTCCTACGTAAAATATTAAATCGCGCGTCGCCTGAGCGGTGGGTACAAATCGAAAAGCCTGATTGTGAACGGTTGCATTAGAAAACTTATGGGCGAAATTGGAGCAACCTTGACATTCTTAATTAGCAATCTTGCCGGGGGTTTTCTTTCATCAGCGAGATCGGAACAGCTTCCTAACAGTGTCCAATCATCCCCGCATAATTGGAGATTATTCCTCGCTGCGACGAGGTAGCTTCCAGGCAACGAGACGCGCCAAGAGCGATCGTGGTGGAGGACGAATCGTTGCCAAGGAATGTCAGGGGCTCTCGTAGAACTCGAGAAAGTGCACGGCTGTAGGCTGGCGTGCGAACGGGCGAGGCGGTATACGCGCGATGGAAGAAGGACGGGGAAGGGTAGCGTCTGTACCTGAAATAGCCGGGCACGGCTCTCGTTTCGGAGCCTTTGACGTATCGGGATTCTCGAAGCGCGGATACATCGTGGTAATGCAGCAGGGAAGCTGATGCAGCTGAGTGGAAACTTTCGTTCGCTGACCAAAGTTCAGCAACCATCGGCCGGCTGGCACTGAGGATCGTCGGCGTACTATCGTTCCCCGACTGATAGGGCTCGATTGGGAAAGGGCGGAGGAAGGGTGGCTGTGATTGGGCCCCAGAGTTCGGAACTTACTGCCATTCGACGTTTAACCATGATTGTGAACGGATTTCAATGCTCGTGATTGACTCTTCCGAGATTTAAACACGTATCCCACCTTACTTTCGGCATGCTACCTCCGGTTTTGCCGCAGAGAATTTCTGTCGGTTAGGGCGCGCAGTCGACTTTAGTGGCCCATTTATTTCACACCGTTAGCGTCGCTGGCGCGCGGTCACATTCGTTAGTATTAAACAACTAATCCTTTCAGATAATCGATATTGATGCAGGGAATGAAATGAAATATTGTCCCCGCGCATGTTATTCGTTCAGATATGATTCATGTTTATTCATGGTATGAAATTTGCTGGCAGAACGAAATTAATTTACAAATTTCTGCTAAACAGATACGATTCACCGAGGCGTGATGGAATTAATGCGATATATTCCCTGGTTACTGTTACTTCGGAGAGTTCGCGCGCGACGGCAGACAATCAAGACTGTTTAACAATCCCGTGACAATAGGAACTCTCCCAGTATTCGATTGAAGTAGCCGATCCAGCATCCGCGGGGTTTGCTGCAGTGTGATTTAGCAAGGTGTTCGGGACGAGAGACTCACCCAGGAAAACGTCGACAGGCTGCAGATCGTGATTGGTCCTCGGCTGGGCCACCATGCCCCGCAAACGTCCCTGTTTCACCCGTACCTCTCTGGTCGCACGTTCCGGAGGCTCGTGGTACCTTGAGTGGTAGCCTCCATATTGGGTCCTGGACTCGTAAAGATCGCGGTGCTCCGTGAGGATCTGGGTGCAGGCCAACAGCACGAGACCTACCAGCTCCAGTCGCAGCATCCTCGACATTTGTTTGGTCGTTCGATGGCCGGGAAGCGTGGCAATGAATTTCCACGGGGACAACTTGTGACTCGGCTTGCCTGGACGGAGTCACGCGCCGCGAAACTGGTCGAGCAGCGGGATAAAAATAATTTTTCACCGTTCCTGCTTCTTCCGTTCTTGCGCCGGATGCGAGGGAAAGCCGCTCGCTCCTCGGTTATCGCTCGGTGGCTCTAGCTTTCACGGGCGACACTATCTCGTCGCTGGTGGACGAAAGGCACACGATCTTCGCCGTGCCGCGCCGTGCCAAAATCGTTTCGAGTCAGTTCTGGCACCACGTGCGCGCGTGTCTCACATTTTCGTCGACAACTTCCTGGTCTCCTTTCCTCTGCTGGCGATCGATGCACTGACAGCTTCTCTGATGTCACATTTTCGCGAGCCTTTTGTCGAGCCTCTTTAACTGGCTATTAAATCGTCACCGAAATATTCACAATCTCACGGCACTGCACTGCTCCGTCGCACCTTCTAAGCCCAACGATCAAATGAAACGGGAAGTTCAGAGTCAAGCTCTCCAGTTTCAGGTTTGAAGAGACTCTCGTCCCGCCACGGCCGCTTTAAATATAGGTGACAGGCCACGAAAGCGCTGCGGCTTCGACTTCGTGCTACGTTGACCGGCCTGATGGCGATTAAAAGCAGGCAAGGAGAATCTCTAACGCTGTCCTCCAACGGAGATATTCTTGGGACTGAACAAGGGTGAACGCACGTACGCGAGCAGAGAGGGAGAGAGAGAAAAAGAGCGGGCCGTGCACGCACTCTATTTTCGACCTAAATAGAACGCTCCTTCTGTTGGTAAACTTCGCGCACGTTCGCGCTAGAACGCCGAGTTCCTCCTCTTCCTCTGTAGAACATTTTCATGCCAGGATTAATGAGATTTCTCATGAATTTTTAATCCCTAATGTCTCCACCTTTCTTTCGGTGGATTTCACTGCTCTCTTTGCGACGGCAGCGTGCACAACATATTAATTTTGTAAGGGACAGATAATGAAACGAGTATTCGTTGTAATGTGATTAACAAAATTCCTTTTCTTCAACAATCTCGTTGTTTTAAGGGGGAGATCCCTTGGGAATTTTTTTTCTAAGAAACTGTTGAACGGATCTTTTCCAAACTCTCAGGGTATTTTAGTCCACATTCGAACAATAATAATTAATTTTTACGTTACGAAGTGTTCGGTAGAAATGGGGATATATGAACACGCTTGTTACGACTCGCGCGCCGGAGTTGTAAATTGGCGATTGTAATGGTGGCCCCATTTCTTTCCTGAAGTAAAAACAACAAGGATTTTCTGATTTCTAGTATAATTACATTGTCGAGGAACCTCAGACATTGAGAAATAAATTGAACTGAACAACTCTTTTTCTATAAATAGTACGAAACATTTTGGGGCAGAATCGTAAGTTTTTCTTTGAAGTCCCACTAATTTGCCAACTTTTAACTTTTTTTTCATTTGTTAGGTTCATCGACAATGTAATTATACTCGAAATAAGAAAATCCTAGGTTTTTTTATTTCAGGGAAGAAATGGAGCCACCGTTACAATCGCCAATTTGCAACTCCGGCGCGCGAGTCCTAACGAACGTGTTCATATATCTCAATTTCTGCCGAACACTTTGTAACGTAAAAATTAATTTTTATTGTTTGAATGTGAACTAAAATACCCTGAAAGTTTGGAAAAGATCCGCTCAGCAGTTTCTTAGAAAAAAATTCCAAAAAATCACCTTATTCCTAGCGTCCTAAATAATAATAATAATAAAAATAATAATAATTCGTCTTTATTCACCACAGATTATATAAAATATGCGATGAATGGGCGAGGTTCAGCATACCTGCTGTTTTGCAACCTAACCCCAAAGTTTATTTAATAGAAATAAAGCTCCCCCTTAGAAAGAAATAGGACTCCCCCTTAACTGAAGACGGGTCAAAGAAGAATTTCTCAGCAAGGCGATACTATACCATCGACGGAAATAATTAATTCAACGAATTAATTGAAAGAAATAAAAATACGACTGGTGTCGGACACCAGGTCCAGCGGCAGCGAGCGAACCGGCTGGAAAAGTGTCAATTTACTGCATTCACACCTCTGAAAAAGCAGCCATCAAAAGCGCTTCTGTTTCCTCGTGGAAATCATTCAACGAAATTTACGAAAAAACCTTGCCACGCGCGTGAAACGGAAAACCGGATTATGCGGGAGGCGAACTGAAACCAGAGCCGTTTTAACGCGCGTTTAAAGGCGGTCAATAGCGTTAAATTATGAATACCCGTGATTTACATCGTGACTAATTGTCAGCCGAATAAATCCCACCCGGTGCTTTTCCTTTCCCTCCTGTTCTACCCTCGGGTTCCCTTTTTATTTCTCTTTTAATAACCTCAGCGTAAAGTTTCACGGCTACGCGACGGTTATCGATCTTCCTGACGCGATTTACACGCAAGCGAATCACGTTACGTCGAGTGAGAGCGAGAGCTTTCCCGATGAATGCGCAATACTGAATTGAATCGCGAGAACGCGTGATTTCGCTCGAGAGTTTTCGCTCCGGCGTGGTAGAATAGAAACTGACTGTATTAGGGAGCCGTAGGTCGGGATTTATCGTATATTTTAGCGATCCGTTGCGATAAGGGTAGGAGAGTAGGTACGCGTTGCTTTTGTCGAGGATATTGAACTTTTGGCTGCCCTTGCTCCAAGCGACACGGATATTCTTGGACCGCGTTATGCCGCTTTCTGTTCTATCGTTGATCCGCCGATATTTCCAGCAACAGGGAAATCGACCGGTGAATAGTTCAACTAATCACCATTCCACTCGCTTTACCTTCAGCAACAGAGACCGTTCTCGATGGAATTCGGGACGAGAATATTTTAAATAAACGTGAACACGTTCACGCAAGCTCTCCTTTCATGACAAGCTGCAATCAGAACGATGAAAAAGCGGAGAGCCTTGCTGACCCTCAGCTTCCCAGTTTCCCCGAATTAACGCCCGAAATCGTTGAACGTACGTTGAATATCGCGAACTCAGTTTCGCCTCGATGGAACTCGCGAGCGAACTGAGTCCGCGTGTGCTAAAATTAAAACGCGAACGCGTTGAGAAGGAAGCGCCGCCGGGCGGTTGCGTTACAAGCTGAAACTTTTATTTTCGGAGCAACGTTTCACGATCGCCCATCAGATTTTGGTGCACGCGCCTATGGGCCTCTTCCAGCAAATTATTTTCCAGAGAAATGCGGGGAAATAATAGCTGACGTTCGACGGTTAAAAGGAGATTAGAAAAGCACCGATAAGAAGGCTTGGAGAAGTCCTGGGAGAGAAGAGGCTCCACTTAAAAAATACCTCATTTATATTAATGAATTTAGTTCCCGAGATGCACGATGAGGGAAGTGCATGACCCCTCCATGGAAACAGGACACTCGAAATATTTAACGATACGCCCCGCGATGTATGCACCCACCCTTATAGCTCTGAAACAACAATCAAGAGCGCTGTTTAATTAATGAATATAATTGAGCATATAATTTGATCATTTCAATGGAATCAATTGCTCGATTCGAATGTTTTGTCGGTTTCAAGTTTCAACCCCGCCCGTACTGCACTGCGTCCAACAGGCAGCCGAGCGTTATATTTGATATTTACAAGGGAAACTCTCGACCGCCGCGAATGAAACTCCACAATTAATTTGAATGCTGCGCTCCATCTTAACAATATCCGCCAAGTTTTCCAATATTTTCCAACAGGCTCTTTCAACCGAAGCATTATGCATACACAATGGCGGAACGTACTGTTTCTCCGGCTGCCGATCGCAGAACAAACGGCCGCGATATGAAGATAAATAACATGTGGTGCGTAAACAGTTCCTTCGCGATACCTGCCATTCCCTGGAGATTATATCCGTCTTCGAAGTTGGCTTGTTTAGTCCAGCTGGAAATCACCCTCTTTCCTGGGCAAATATTTTTCCCACCGACAGGAAAATCGGTCGATCGAGAGACATAATTGTCTTTTCTACTTGGGAAGCCTGTCTTCCTTTCTCGTTATGTGTTTAGTAAGTTGTCGAGTATACCGGGACACTAGATCGTTGGAAAAATAGACGGCAGTGACTCAACGAGTCTGTAAATCAAGCAAGTGTCGTGGGACGGTACCTGCGAAAGAAATCGTGCAAGAAAAGCTGTCGCAACTTCACCCAGTGAAATACTAAATGCGTCTAATTGCGGGCCGCCACCCAGCCCTGAATAATGCACTCTCGGAGGTTGCCGCGAAGACCGTGGTTCGGTCGCAGCAAGTTTCTTCTTTTATAAAATATGACCATACGAAAGCAACGGGAACCGCGGACGATGGGGGCGGATAATTAACCTTCCATTTTTAAGACGGCACGGCATGGCGCTTCCCCAACTTTTAACTCGCCAAGTCGCGTTATTAGAAATTGTTTCCCTCGTTTTCTTCCCCCCGGCCATCGTGAATCCAACTACTCTCTTTTTTTCGGGGAACTTGGTTACCTTGATCAACTCGAATTTCCGCGAGAGTGATTGTTGTTTGTAATCGGTTACACTCATCTCAACTTCCAATTCATGTTTGTCGAAGTAATTTTATCGAAGTTAAGGAATCATAGTCTGCTCCATTGAATCATTGTAGCCTTTAACTAAGTAGAACTGAATCTTCCCTCTTTTAAATAAATTCATGTGATAAGTCACCTTTTCGCTCGACTGCAGGCACGAAGAAAACCTGGCCGCTGATTTCACGCGAAACATTTTCATCCCTTTGACGAACGCCGAATGTAATCTTTAAGCTTGTTTACCGTCAGCTGATGCAGATACGGCGGAAGACAAGCAACGACGTTAAAGGGAACTAGTTTACGGGTGAGTTTGAAACTGTGGAAAAAAGGCGACTGAAAAGTCGCTGGGAGCGGGGGTTGAATACGAAGCGAGGATGGACGGAAAGTGTGGGAGGAAAGTTGGGAAGCGTAAATTAGGTTGAGTACGAGCTGGGAGGGGCTGCGCAGTGGATCCACAGGGTTCGATCAAGGTTGCACCCCCCTGTTCCATTTATTCTGCCGATTTTATTGGCCGTGTACGCGAGCCAAGTTCACGAATCTTAGTTTCGAGAGTTCCATGCTGCTGGTTCGACATGGAGGCTGCGACCGCGCAACCCTCGCGACCAGATATTCAGAGAAACTTATTTATTTACGACGCGTAGTTGCGCGAGCTGCGGGGAGATAGACTGCATTATCCATTGAAGCGCGAAAAGGGTGCAGTCTTTGGGAGAAATAGCGTCGTCGCAGGCTGCTCTCGGAAAATCTGTGAAATAATTGAAACTACAGATAACACTAAATAGAGTGTACATCTCAGAAAGTCCATTCCAAAAAACATTAGCGAAGCTATGAAGAAGTTGGCCATAAAATTTGTTTCTGAATACCCAAGAGCCGGTGCCGGGCGTATCGCTTTCCTTTTTCCCTGATCGATATCAGGGGAGGAATTAATCACGATCGAAAAGCCCAGTGGGGTCGTCCGAGAGGACACTACCCAGTCTTTCGATATATCGTAGATAGGGCTGAGAGTTGCCTCGGAGGGAGAAACAGGAGACATTGAAGCGGGGTAGACCTCCGGGAGTGGAAGGGTGCGGGAGAGATTCGACGGAAGGGATAGAAAGCCGACGGAGTGTGACGCAGGGAGTTCGTGCCTGGATTGTCGAACATTCAAATCCAAGGAATCGATGGGGGAAGGATCTTGACAAGGAAGGCCGGATTCTTGGATTCCTCTACTGGCGGGGAGGGTAGGGAGTAAAAGAAAGGTACCCCGTGGTGCCTTCTTTCAAGCTTCCCATGCTCTCACTCCCAGCGTGTTATACTTTACCTACTTTACAAGATTCTGCGCCCCGATAACCACCGCCTCGGCGTACCTCTAGCTCCTCTGCTTGTCAAGGACTCGGTATCGGTTCTTTCGTGAAAATCGGGATTGAACGCGTTCTACTTCTCCGCTCGCGGTTCCCATTCCTTTCCCCTCCGATCCCTCGGATCCCCTTCTTTGTTGCGCTCCGTGCGAAACTTCAATTCTCTAAACGGTTCACCCACACGGCCTATAAACTCTGGAAAGCCCCTAATTTTCGACCAGCGCACGGTCCGCTGCAGAATTACAATCTCCTTGAAACCGGCACTGTTACGTAAACTCCTCGCTCGCAGTCTACCATATTATTCCACCAGTCACGTGGACGGCTGAAATGTTATAATGCTCGGGATCCATAGCGGGCCACGCGTCTCCGCCAGCGTTATTTTACATCGGCCCGCTGCTGTTTCGCCGGGAACCTTTCCGCCAAGATTTCCCGCTGCCGATTTAATAAATCCACCGAGCACATACGCCCGGGCCACTTGACGCCCCTTAAGCGATTTTAGAGCGACGCCGGCGACAGGGAATTTTATCAGAAGAATTCGCGTGTGTACCTTGGCCGTGGCGAAATTTCATTTAAATTTCATTTAAATCCACGGTTTCGCGGCCGTGATAAGGAACGTAATCTGCTCGTAATACTGAAAGTTACATGGGTTCCCCAGGCCTCGGTATCTGCAGAGAAAGTGGATTATACACGTGCATCCCCTATGCTGGCAGTCTCTCATGAAATTTTTAGCAACTCCCCGTAAAACTCGCGACGCCTCATGAACGACAAAATTGTCTTTTTCGGCTAGCTAGTCGTCCGCGGTGGAGAATTACTCCGGAAACGTGCTGGAACAGGCTCGTCGATGTGCTTCCAGCGAAATTCACGTTTATAACTATTTCGAGGGTGAAAAGGGAAAGTCAGCAATCGTCGCCGGTCTCGTTCGCCGTGGCGATTTCGAATCAAACACCGAGTCGGACCAAAAACCAGCAGCCGATGGGATTTCATGGTTCATGAGATTAGGGACACAAGAGAGGCGTGCGCCAGGTAATCGTGTTTGATTTGGCCAATCGACGGTGAACCAACGGAACGATAGGATTGGAATAGTTGAATTTTGAGGCTGATTGAAGTTCGGCCACGTCGAAGCGCTGAGCAATTCCAGTGTACGTAGATACGTGTCTAGGCGTGCGCGTGTGCAGGATGCGCGTTCCCTCGATCGACGGACCCTTAAACGATGCTCTCATGGGTTCTCAGCCATTTAATTGTTGTAGATGCGAGCGTTCACAGACACGCTTGGGGATTAATTGTTGTGGGATATTCGATTGATCGTGCCTGGGGGTGTTGAGCGATGCTCGTTCACCAGAGAATCAGTAGACGCTTCTGACACTTCCAACATTTCTGTGAATGTAAGAGACAAGATATAAAAAAAGGGGACAGCTCTCCGTGTTCCAGAGAAAGCCCGGCCCCGCTGGCTGACAGGAAATAATGTAGCACTTGTAAAACGCCCGCGGGATTATCCGCAGAAGAAAAACAACCAACCCCCGTGGACCTCGAAGAACCTGCACGTATATCTGGCATGTTGAAACGATAGCCGCATGGAAAAACGTACTCCGAACACCGCGAGAGCAAGGTACGGGCCCTTGCTAATCCTTGAAAAATCCCTCGTGAACTTCCTCTCCCGCTTTCCGCTACTTTTCCTTTCCTCTATTGCGAGATGTCTCGAAAGAGCACGCTCTTCGCGTCGATAAGGTAATTCCCAGTAAAAATGCTGGGAATTATTGCTCTCGGTAGGAATGTTCGTAAGCTTTCTAAATGAATCTGAACAGATGCGACCGTTCCCAGCCAGAGGAGCAGGGATTAATTTGCCGGTGGTATCGCGCATTTGTTCGCTTGAAATTTATGTTCCTTCTCGGGGAGAAATAATATTTCGGTCTGTATCGAATGGTCGGATAACATTTATCCAATGGCGAGGCGATAATTCGAAGGAAATAGTGAGGGCCGTGTACGTAACAGGTAGTATTAAACGACGCGACGGATGAAAGGAGGAGGAAAGGCTTTCATTCGCGGTGGATTTTTCTGGGATTAGCTGGATCCCGTCGTATTATTCGCCGTACAATTATCCAGCAGTCCGCTTCCCGCGATACTGGCTTCGATGTTAACAGTCTTTTTATTTCAAATTCGAACCGCCGGGGCTGGTCGACTCGCTCCATTTCTGTTTCCATCGGGGAGCAGAACGGCGGAATCCTCATTGATACGGAAACAAGCGGAACAAATATCGATAGATCGCGGGGGGAAATATCTCGGGTCGCCAATGAAACTCGCCTAGCAGCGTAATTTCAACGCGGTACTTGATGACCGCACTCTACGGCAAGATATAGACGCCCCAGCATCCAGAGAAAGGAAACGAAGCGTCGTGTAAGGGAGAGAAATCCCGTTTACGATCGTTCCTTTGCGACCGTGCCATCGCCCTAGAATGTGCGCAAGGTTCCAAAAGTGTTTTCATAACTCAAAGCAGAGCCGAGGGGAAATCGTTTGAAGCCGGCTCTGTCGTAAAGAACGAAAATACCGTCTCCTCCGATGGAGAACAGTTATTGACGCCGATCGCACGAAACTACCAACTCGTCCGAGTGTTTCGCGAGATGTACGAAATACGCTGTATTTTTCGATACAATCGCGGAACGTTTCTATTAAATAAAGGGTGTCCAGCATGGTTTCTTACATTTCCCCGGCGGATATAGGCCACCGCGAATTTCCACCGCAGCGAACTTTAGCCAACTTCGCGAAGACAGATTTTGACACAGGCGAGGTGACAGTGGACGTCGAGGCATCATCTGTCCCGATAGATTTTGATAGATTACGCGAATATTATACAGAAGTACGTGGAAGTCGGATCTGACAGAGTCAGTCCCGACACGCCACGTTTTCCAAGTTACCACACTTTTCCCTTCTCCTCTCCGTACCAATTTCTTTCTGATATCGAATTTTTCAACTGCAGAATTCCCTTCAAGTCTGATGAAACATCACCGTAAGTACAGCATTGGACGTAAAGAGCATCCGCGTCTTCTTCCTCTGCAAAGCACTTTGGTTAACTCCTAAACCTCCAATCTTCCCTGTAATTCATTCTCTGCCTCTACAGACTTTGTCGAGAGGTCCGGACTAGGTCCGTCTACGCGTAAACGCTTGCCAAAGCAGAGAAGTTTGGGTGAACGGTGAATCGTAAACGCGTTCCCCGAAGTGAATGAAATTTCTTTCAACATTTCCACGTGCTTAATCCGCAAACGGCTGGGAAGTTTCGACTCCGAACGGTATGTGCGTCTCTTACGCTTCGGTATTCAAGATGAATCCGGCTAGATCGATCCGCTATCCCTATTCCCGTGTTTTATTCACGTAGCCGCGGTTGAAGAGCCTCGAATGTGAGTCAAGACTCTTAATTAATGCGGACAGGCGGGAGTCGAATGGAGATGGATTTTCTCAGGGAGGTTTTCATTACTGAAATTCTTTGCTACGTATCGATGGGACTCTCTTTTATTCGATACAGTCGTGTTGTTTCGCGCTTGACTATGCGAACCACTCGATACAACAACGATGAACTACCTTCGGAAGGAGAGACCAGTTGCATGGACGCGTTTCCTCCACGTCGCTCGTTGAATTTCGAGAAATTTATGAGACAGCCGAGGCACGTCCTACGATTGAGCGCACGCGACGAAATTAATTTATGCCCTGGACATAAAGGACGTCCCTCGCGCGGAGAAAAATCGTTGATGGACGGGGTAAGACTGGACGGCGGAATAATCGTGAAGCGAAACTGAAGACAAAGGCACCTGCTACGGATCACGTTTTTCCAAGTAAAGAATAATCAATTCGCTAACTGATTAACATCGACAAATGTTTCCCCGGCTAATAATTGCTTCCTTTTTCCACGCATGCCTAAATTACCTTTTTCTACCTACTCCTGAATATGAAGCACTTTCACGGAGAAGATGAAGATGGTACAGTTTATGCTAGGCACTTCTCCTTCGCTACATCTTTCCAGTGGCAACCACTTTTACGTTTTCATTTACAATTTCCATGAAATGACGTTTCCTAGAATAAAAGCTGCGCGTTTCATCTTCTAGCCAGCGTCAGTAAAATGTAGATCATCCAAAAGTGTGCGATAGTGACGAACAGATTTGAGGGCGCCTCAAACTCTTATCGATCCGAGCTGTGCTCCGCGAGATGTGAAACGCCAGGGCCAAGGAGATCCTCGTAAAGAACTGTCCGTTTCCAAGACAGGTCCTTTGTCCTTATGGAGGGACCGTGGTGGCCTGGAATGAACCTCGTTCAGATAAATTCCTCCGTTCCCTCTTCCCTACTTTTCCCGCGCGACATCCACTGGACAGGGTACTTTAACGGGAATGAATAAGTCATAACGATTTGAATCCACCGGCAGAATTTCCTGCTCACGGGCGTGCGCCGTGAATCATAATCACATCCTCGACAGTGACCTGCCTGTCCCTTTCCTCTCGCTCTGCTCGTCCATTGACTCCGCGCCCTTTGTAATGCAAACGAGTCTTTTAATTGTCCTCGACAATCATTCCATCTCCACGCATTCACAACAACCACCGCTAAACACATCCGCACCTTCAGCTTGGACATCCTTTGCGTTCTAAAGCTTACAACGCCCCTAAAAGTGACCATAAATTTCGGCAATTGAAATGGACATTCAAAGCCTGAAGGGTACAACCCTTTACAATTTTCTTTGACTCAAGACATATCACACGTAATTTAAAAAATAGCGCACATGCATTTCGATCCCCCAGATTTTATGCGACATTCATTTGCCTGCAGCCCATAAAAACTGCGTTTTCAGCTTTGACGAGTCCCGATGACAGGGTTGCACGCTAATCGATATGAAAAGTCCGTTGTATACACCGTGCACGCTGGCTTCTCGATTTATTAGCAGACCACGAGGCACGAGGATTCGCCGGAGAGAATCCGTGGCTCAGAGTGGCTAGATTTATCATCGGGAGAGGGATTCGACACGACTGGCACGCTTGTGGATGCTGGTCGTGCATCATTATAAATCGAAGGCGGTTCTAAGGGTGGCGTACGTGTCACCGGAAACATGCGGCGGGAGGTCAGCTACTTTCTTCCCCGACTACGCCGCCGTCAACTGTGACCATAAGGTCGGCTGTGCGGGTCGTCGATTTTTAGTGGCGTGAGAACTGTATTCGCCCATTCTAACGCGGGCGGTACGAGTTGTATCGCGGTTGCGCGCGAGGAAAGAAGACGGAGTATGACGGAGTAGGTACATTGTTAATCAGGGAATCCAGGCAGTGTCTTCTGCTCCGACAGACTTTCAGGCAGCTGAAAACTGCAGGAAGCCCTTCTGAAGCTAGCGGCTCATCTTTCGCACGCCTACTATGCTATCATATTTCAATCGATCCATTATCTTAACGCTTGATGGCCCGGGGGCGAAGTCTCGTGAGAAGGGTGCTTGATTGAATTACGCATTGCTTTCGACGAGCAACAACACGTAGGCTTCCGTCGCGCCCTCGCGATTAGGGGGAGCACCGCGAGGCTGACGTTAGCCTTAGGATACGAGCTAATAGCATTGGCAAAGTTGACGCACCAGAACGACGACGCGACGGGAACGATGTTAAATGCGTTATACCTCCGTGCCCGGAAGAATTAAGTCGGTAATTCATGAAGGGTCGTCCGAGAGGCACTCTCGGCCTCGTTATCTCGACGTTAAGTAAACTTCGTCGTACAGGGTGGCTACGCTCGACAGCTTTCGCGATAACACCTTCGAGCAACGATACGATAGAGCGTCTGTATTAAACCCTTGCGCGATCACGTTGCTCCAGACTGCCGTGCCTATTGTTCTTCGCCTCGGTTAGGTCGATCAGATCGATTCCCTCCTCGTTCCTGCGATGTGTGTCGCTAATCTTGGATTCGAGGGGCTCGCGGCTACTCGTGTAGCCTGTATTATCATGGTTAAGAGGGCTGTTAATGAAGACACTTTGCGTTTCTCTGAGACCAGCCCGAGTCGCATCTGTGCAAAAGCTGGGACACCGTCTGTTTTTAAACGGGAGCTCGACGAGCATCGAAGTTTGTTAACAAGGATAACTACGCGGTAAACTATGAAGACGAGGCTGAGTACATTGCGAAACTTTGCGAAGAAACCGACCGCTTGTAGTCATTCTTCCCTGAAATTCTCGTTATAAAGTTTTCCCGTTCTATGTGGCTGATATTCCAATTTTTCTCTTAGCATCGCTTTTTCTTTTGATCGAAATTATCTACGTAACGTCGTTCTGAGCGATGGATAGGGTCTATGGACAATAATCGAATTATAATATTAATGCAGGCGTTTGGGAAATAAATGATAGCGTGGATTAAAATATGTTAAGGGGTATTGCCACTGTAGAGCCTGGAAAAGAAGCCTGATTTTGAGAATTGTTTATGGGAGTATAGTGAATAGAATACAAAATCTGTTTGAAGGGTTTTATTGTACACACCTTGAAGTGTGATCACAATTTTTTTTTAATTTTTTTGATAGAAAGTGGCGGTGCCACAATTCGACAAATGGAGCAGCTTCTGAAAAGCAGTGTTCCGCGGCCGAAAAGATTTCTCCTTCAATTTGGACCTAGAACAAAAAAAAACATTTTTTTAATTCTATATAAGATTATCTGGGGAAGTACCTACACAAGGAAATTAAAAAATACTGCTTTTTGTAAGAATGGTGCGTGAGTGAACAAAACACGGAATTGGCACAAGCTCGAAATTCGTGAAACGTTTTGTTCAATCACGCACCATTCGTACAAAAATAGTATTTTTTAATTTCCTCGTCTACTTCCCGAGATAATCTTATATAGAACCCGAACATTTTTGTTTTTTTTTAACAACCACACTATTTTTCCGAAGAATCTTCATTTGTTGAGCTGTGTCGCCGCCATTTTGTATTAAAAAAATTTTTAAAAAATTGTAATCACACCTCAAGGTATGTACAATGAAGGCCTTCCAACAGATTTTGTATTCCATTCACTATACTCGCTTAAAGAAATCTCAAAATCAGGCTTCAAAATCATTACCCCTTAAGGCAGAGCCATTGTTACCTCGTAGCTAATTGTCAATTTAACATTACCTGTCGTGGCATAAAATGATCATATTGAAAGTATCATCCGAGCAGTAAAATTTCATTCGCTAGGTACACATTAATTTCTATTATCAAAGCATCGCCGAGTTGCTACAAAATTTTAACAATAAACAGCAACGCGTAGAGCCTTTACCGCGGGGGCAAGCAGACACAACTCGGGGCACATAGAACATAGTGCTATCGTGTTTACAAAATAATCAGCGAGAGCATACAGCGAATTTCAAATTGTGTTTGCCAACAGTTATATGAATCCAGTTATATTAGTTCAGTTTGTGAAAAGGATCAATGTAACACAAACATGATTATAACTCTCAGATAAGACCATATCAGTCCCGCAGTTGTATTATCTTCAACCCCCTCAGCCATCTTTCACGCAATCTCGCATATTCTCAAGCAACGTTTATAAATCTGTCAGCTGTACACTCCATGCTACGCAAGTTGCGACTTGAGATGAGTTTAAGAGGATTGCGAGTAGCACTTAAGCTGATCGATCATAAAACCGTGAGGAAAGTGTTTCAAATAGAACTCAAGTGGTAGCGATCACGGTCGATGTTGTCAGAGTGTCTCATAATATCTAGTACTCCCCTACACACTCTGCGAGAGCAGGCCATGACTCTGGTTGTCGCTTTAGTCTCCTCAAATTTGATACGACGCTGCACCCCAGACGTCAGGTCCCTCGCTTTGATCCCTCCTCGAGTGTTCGCAGTGGACTCGGTCCCGTCGCTAGTCCCCGGCGCTCATAACACCGAAACAGTTGCAGCGATCATCAGGCTAATTGTCCTAATTGTATCGCGTTTTTCGTGCCAGCGGCGTGCGACGTCGCAGTAGAAACAAACAGCCAAACGTGTCCCAGACTCGAACCAGCTTCCCGCAGACATCGATCCCATGCTGCCGTATCGACGAGCCCGTGGACTTACGCCCATGTCCCGTACAGAGTGGGCAACGTTTGCGCGGGGCATGCGCATATCCGTGCGAGCGGTGTCGCTTGACGCCAGTTTGCCCGAGGTCGAAGTGACAGCAACATCGGCTCCTCTGATCCAGCGCGTCCTGCCGCCGCGTCTCGACCTTTTTCACCCTCTCCGTTCTCCCCCGCGATCTTCGCGGATCGGTTCACGTCACGCCGCTGGATCCACGCGACGTCGATCACCAGCGGTCGCAACGGGAGTGAAGTGCGTGAGGGGAGCGTCGGCGTCAAGTGTTCGGGGTCCAGTGTCCGCGTGTGTCGTCGAGCCAGTCCGTAGCGGATTGGCAACTTGGATCTGCTTGCATCTTCGTGGCTGGGTCCGCTGGGACGCAGCCTGAAATCGAGGGACGCGTCCCTGCGACGTCTCAGTCGGTTCGGAGAGTTTGAACTAACCTAATCGAGGAGCAGGGAGAGATCGGTGTGGGGAGACTAAGTGCCTCGGAGTTTTCATCGAGCATGGGAATTCTTCTCCCTTAATCGAGACAATGATCGCGGTATGTAGTGTGACGGTGGTTCGGTGCCGATTCTCCGCGAGTCTCCAGTGATCGGCGTTGATATCCTTGGATGGTGATCTCTAAAGTTGCGTCGATTCTCCGAGGATCCACGTTCGATGGTGATGTTAGGGGCCGATAGGTTCTCCGCGTCCAATCTCCGAATCGTCGATTCTTCTACGATTCTGCGGGAACTAGGTGTGCGCGAGAGCTGCGATGCCCGTGTGACAGCAGAAAAGAGCAATTTGCGAAGCTTGGGTCCGTCCAGAGAGGTCTCGCGAAAGGGGGCAATAAAGCGTCCGGTGGTAACGGTGGACACAATTCCACGGCTTCCGGTCTCTTCTTTGCCCTGCCGTCTCGAAGAAGCTGGCTCGTAAGGATGAAGCGAACCGGTAAACACTCGAGGGGTGGATTTCTCTTGGGCGTCATTAGGGCAGGCGCGTTTTATCTCTACCGACACATCAAGCATGCCATTAGAAATGAGATCGTCTTCCTGTAACTCGATCTAATGGGTTCCAAATGAAACCCCGGAGCTAATTTAATCCTCGAGCGAGAACAGCTTCGATAAACTTGGGAATGGTCACCAGGGCCATGAAAAGGGTAGACATGTTTCTCGAGGATTGACCAGGACGAGCGCGACCTAAGAACAATTTATTCTCTGGCGAACTGCGTTTCTCTATGGTCGTCGAACAAGCGGTATCCCATCTTCAGGATACGCGTCGGTGAGTGGAAGAGGATTGTGCCAGGCGTAGCGGAAACAAAGCTCGGGAATTCCGTCGAGGAGGCTTACCGCGCAAAGTTCGACTATTTACCCTTCAGAACGCTGAATCAAGGATGCCTACAAACGCGTGTTGACTTCCTGCGGAGAATCGTCAGCAGGTTTTCCGAGGGAACGGAGGTAGCCAAACAGAGGTGGATGGGCAACTTGATTTAAAGAGTAACAGTAGCGTTCGATTAATCCCACAACCTTTACCAAGAACAACAGAGAATCCAGCAGAACTTCCGAGGATCTAGGGACGACGCGAATCTGTCCAGCTGGTCGATCGTGATCCAGGAACCAGAGTCTCGTTCGAATCGTTCACTGTCGCCGTGTTCGAAATCCTTCTGGCGTCGATCGTGGCAACTTCTGATGCCTCCTGGACGCGCAACCGATCCTCGTGGCAACGGGGTGGGCTCGATCGCGTTCGTCCGAGCCTCGGGAGGCGGCTAAAGCCAGGGGATGGAATGTTCCAAGTGGATCGAGTGAACACGAGGCGTGGGGACGGGGTTTGAAGGGCGCGAACTAAGATGACGTCGTCGATCCTGGCGCTGCTCGGTCTCGTGCTGGCGTCCGCCAGCGCCGAGCTTAGCTCGAGGATCGTCAGGACAAAGTACGGGGAACTTTCGGGCGTGATCGTGACCCTGGATCGGCACCTCGAGGGCGTCGAGGTGTTCCGCGGTGTTCCGTACGCGTCGCCGCCGATCGGATCGTTACGATTCATGCCGCCTGTCAGCGGTGCGCTCTGGCACGGCGTCAAGGTGGCCGACAAGTTCGGGCCGGTCTGCCCTCAGAGGCTCCCGGAGCTCACCGACAAGATGCCCAAAGGGAGGCTCGATTATCTGAGGAGGCTGCTACCCTACCTGAGGAACCAGAGCGAGGACTGTCTCTACCTCAACATTTACGCGCCGGTTCAAGGTAAAAACTTTCGAACTAAAGGAACTCAAGAATTCTCGTCATTTTTCCGAGTCTCCGCGCTTTGTCCCTTTGTGCCAGGAATTTCTTTATGCCGCGCAACTGTATTTGCCTCTATTTGCTCGAAGCACGCTTGGAATTTTCTGCAGCATTCGTTGGGCGATTATTCTTTGGATCCAGCAACGGTCCGCAAGAAGCACGTCGGGCCAAATGCTTCCCCCGTTCGTGAATACCACGAAAAAGTTGTCCAGTCTTGCCATCTGCGAGACGCTTTGACAGTGAGCTTGACGGTTTGCTTGGCGTGGGAGGCTGGCATTCTACGCGTTTCGGGACTTTCGGCAGGTCTTCTGATACGCCGCATTCGGGACAATAAAATTAAGGGTGGTTAATATGGATTGAATACATAAGTGTTTAATCAAGCGAATCAGGCGAGTGCTTGTTTAGCAACGAGCCTCAAAGGGATTAACTTCAATTATCCTTGGTTCCTCGAAATAGCTCCAAATGTCACAGACTAGTTAATGTTCCTCCCAGCTCTGCTTTCTCCATTTCCTTTCGTCTGCTTCCCGTGTTTTCATTCCCAACAGCGAGGCTCTTTGTGCGCGCTAGGTGCACCGGAGTCCTTTCGAACGGCAGAAATGTATGCCAATTTTTCAACAGGCATTCATCGACGCTCCGCCGCTGTCAAAGGAATCCTTGATGCATTTCCGCGCGTCTAGCTGGTGACATGAATTAATTTCAATACAAAAAAGCGAGGAGGCAAAGGGAAAATAGGAAGCCGTCCGAAAATAGGACGCTGGCAACCGTTTAGCCAACGAATATGCCAAAACAATCCTGCTTTCGAAAATGTGAAATTGTGAATTCGACTGGTATCGTGCCGCACAGTTTGCGATTAGCAGGAGATCAGATACGACAAAATCCCCTGTCCCTAATTCAAACTGCCGTATCTCCGGGAAAAAGCTGTCGGTGAAAGCAGGGACTCCAGCCGGCGTACGTTCCACGGATTTTGCTCGAACCCGTTCACCACTTGGCCGCACTATTTCGGAATAATAACCCAGCAGCGAGCCATTGTTAGCCGGCGCAAACAAAGAATCCGCGAAAACGGCCATTAATTTGCCGATTTGAATGGGAAGTGTTATTTTATAGCCGGGTGTTCGCTTGCCATAAATCGCTGTGCCCCCCGTGGAATTTACCCGATCACCCTGCTCGCCCCCCACCCCCGCCATTACGATGCATCACTTCGTGCCCTTCGCTCCCGCGTGTGCGCTGCACACGTACCCTCGATTTTTTACGTCCCTCATGGATGCTTTCAAAATATTACAAGTAGGGGAGACCGGGGCAAGTTGATACAGAGGCAGGTTGATACAGACGAATTATCTCGACACTGTATATATATAGCTCCTTGTGAGATATGTGAAGCTTCTTGATCAATTCTTTACTACGATCTAGCGTACGTCTGTGTACTTTGACTTTAGCAATCTATTTTTAACTGTTTTCGTTTTTATAGACAAAAAGTAAATAGTTGTGTTCACTTTCCAATCCGTCTTCAGACGGGATAGAGAATTTTATCACTCAAATTAATTGGGCATCACATTGAGTCCTTTGAAGCTAAGGGAATTACGTTTTGTTATTTTGTTTATATGCTCTACATTTGTTTATGGAGATGTTTGTATATAATGACTTCCTATGGGGTAAGTTGATACGTTTTCTCTGGGGCATGTTGATACTCATGGAGAGTGTATCAATTTTTCCCCGACTACTTTTAATTGGATTTTTCCTTTTATTTCTGGGAAGATGGTACGAAATTATGTCAGAAAAACGAATCGCGGAAAAATACCATAAAATATTTTTCAAAAAGCGTGTGTTGGTGTAGAAAAGGAGTCAAAGCGCCAGAATATACGGGATAGATAAAATAGCTTTATTAAGATACATTAATAAAAAGAAGCAAGCAAATATTAAAGTGGGATATTTCAGACATCCATCTTTTACTCATTAAACGGATATTTTACAGATATATCAACATGCCCCGCATTGGGGTAAGTTGATACATTTTACATTCGTCCAAATAACATTTTCTCATTCATTTTGTATGTATTTTCTCAACATTTCATTTACAATATTTTAAAGAGGAAGGACCAAAGTATATTTTAGCGTATTTGTTATTAAGTAATTAATTCAAACAAAAATGAAAAAAATTGAAAACTGAAAAACGTATCAACTTGCCCCGGTCTCCCCTATTATTAATTCCACCTTCGACGATCCTCCCTCTCGCAAGTCGAGCTCGAGCATCTTCAGCTAGCCGAAACACAAACCTGCGAACCTATCCGCGTGGACATTCTGGTGGCAAACCGACGATCTCGTCCACGATTGCACGTGTGTGCGCAAACTCTGCCAGCGGGTTGCCCTGGCCTCGCCGAGGCCGCGCCTTGCCGAACCCGTCGATTTCGATTCCGTTCCACCCACTTATTTGTATCGTTCGCGATACTTAGACGTAATCCCTGGCGCGGTACGTGTTTGCAGATCACTTCAGCCAGCCGAAAATACATCCGTACGTACGGAGTGGTAACACGTTCGGGGCATTTGTTTCAAAAGATCTAGCCAGTCGGTTTCTATCTTCCTCGGGGCTCCTCCCGGCCTCGCTTATCGCTTACCGACTCGAGAGTGAAAAACGACGCGAAGCTCTCTTTCCGGAGAGAAGCTTCCCCCGGCCTGGATCTCCGCGAACTGGTTTTACCTTTCGAGGTCAACCTACCCGGCAAGCAAATCTCGGGGACGGTCTCGCGACTCCTCCTTAACAAGCTCGGAAACGCTGTTACCCCAAACAGTAATCGGGGAGATTTATGGAGAAAGTTTGTTTGACGAAACATCAGGGCTGTGGATCTGAAAGTGTCACTCTTTCGGACGTTATCCAGGGACCCTCGCTGCAGTCGTCTGACTTTGACACACCGTTTCTACTTACGCGCTGATCGCGACCAACGTTCGAGCGGTAATTCCTTCGACACATTTTTCTTCTTTTGCACAAAGGGATTTGCTAGTTCCTTTTAGGGATTGCCACTGCCAAGACGGAGGAGAAGTCTGTCGGTGAAGGAAATCTAGAGCGGTTCATGTCCAAGCGTCCCTCGCGACGCGAAAGAGCAGCGCAGCTAACGTGCAAACAGAATTAATTACGGCAGGCGTGTATAAAGCGGAAGCAACGGTAGTGAATCGCGGTGTTTTTCTTCGGCTGGCGGCTTTAATGCCAGCCTCCTTTAATCCGGCCTCGGCCGGGGCAAACATGCGGGAGCGTTGCGCTGCTTGGCTTGCGTATTCACGTAATTTCTTGATCGAGGAAAAGAAATTGTATTTAAATGGACCATGCAAATCTGCGGGAGGCCCGTGGCGTTGCTGCATTACGTGCACCACGGAATCCTGTTATGCTAATTCTCGGCAACATTTTGCGTTCCACCGCGGCTTGGTCGATGCTCGCGCAGGATTCTCTAGCCGGTCGACGGTCGATCGATCCTCCTACCGCGTACGATGCGTCTACGTGCGAAAGTCCGGGGATACTTTGATCTATTGCAACTTGCAGCAATAGACTGTTCTTTGATGTCGAGGGAAATGAGATTCCACGCGCAAAATCCAGACGTTCCTTATTACGCGGAACGAACTTCACTGGCGTTCTACAATCGGTCGAAGGGAATTGCTAAACCGCCGTCGCATTTGCGGGTCTAATTCACAGATCCAGCGATCGAGCCGCATGACCGCTGATGAGTGGCGAGATTAGCTAACCTCGTGACGGATCTTACACACCGCGACTAATTATGAAATTTAATTAAACCGCCGCGTTCGTACGTGCGAGGCTTTGAAGGTAAGCGAAACGACTGCGCCGCTTATTTACTGCGAGAGAAAGAGACGAGATTTGATGTCACCGTCGAGATTTCTACCCTTCGCACTCTGTGCCGCGGCTCACGCGCTACGCGAGCTTTGCTGTGCCGAGGAATGCTATCAGACGTGGAATTAGCATCGAATGACTTGGGACAACATGTATACGATCGGAGAAGGTTTCCTTTCTATCTGCACGCTCTATTCCGGGGCAACGTTTCCAGGATATCGCGACACGTCTGTCCATTCTCGTTTCCACGGTTCGTCTTCGAAGGGGAGAGACCTCTGAGATATTTCAGGGATCACGATCGGATGGAATTCGTGGAATAACATCGGTGTAGCGGCGGTAAAGGAGACATGTGCGCGTCAAGAACTGGCAGGACTTTTCAATTTCAAGGGAGAACTCGTTTCGAAGGAATAACGTTGCTTCTTTTGACACCGCTGGGCAAAGTGTTGGGTTACGCGGGAATCCTGTTGCGCGCGCGACTGTATATCGGATCATCCGGATAATAGATTTGCCGAGGGTAAACTCTGCGGAATTTGCGCGGTGGGCTCTGCCGTGTCGCTAGAAAATTTAAAAAAAGCAGCGGCTCATTGTGCTCCGCGGTCGTGCTGGCCGAATTTCGCGAGAAACTGGCGAGCTCCGTTTCGTAATGATGGAAAAAATATTTTAAGTTTCGATGTACGATGCAACATTAATTTCTTTTTATGATTAACGCGACTGAAGCAGTAGCTGCCGTAGCGCGAAGCCCGCCGCAGTAAGTAGAACAGGAATGTCACATATCAGACAGAGGTGGGGACCGCGTGACGCGGTAAGCGGAGAAAAATTCATGGCTCGGAGAAACGAAGCATTTTCGCGCTTAATTTTATCACTGAAACATTTCTCGTATTTTCCTTCTTTTATGCAATTATGCGAGAAGGGACTGAAATAAAAATTGCAGAAAAGAAACGAATGTCGAGCGTGCAGGTGTGAAAGTTCACACCGCGGGTGAAAGTTCAGCGTCCATATTATTTCACATTTCTGTTAACGAGTTCGCAAATCTCGTTTGCGTGGAATAAGAGTCTAATATATGCCGCAATACGTGCAGTTGGCATGGGAATGAATCCCTCCATCCTTCATCTTCAGTAAAAAGAGAATTTTTTAGATATAACCCCGGTTAATCGTGTCAAGAAAGATAGTTCAGCTCGCAGGAAAATCGTGTTCAATGGTTGGAAGCATTTCTCCATCTAGCAGTCGGCGATCGATATTCTGCATACCTTTCTACGACGTCAAAGAAAATCGTAAACTCAGAAGAAACGTTTAATGTCCTCTAGAAACCTATAAATCTTATCTCATTCATATCCTATTTTTTTTCTCCGGCAGAAAGTGCGCGCAGAGGACCGAAAGGGTTCCGAGGATAGAGGGAAAACATCAAACTCGATAACGACCTCCGCAATCCAAACAATACAGTGACGGCAGTAAATCGATCGCGTCGAAGGAATAGCCCTCTGAATACGTGACCCCTGAAACAATTGAAAAACATGCATTAAACATGACGGAAAGATGATTTACCGGTGGCAGTTCCGCATTTTCACCCTTCTCGCACCTCATCGTCCTGGTTTCACATTATATTCTATCGGGATATCGAATGACGAAAGCGTCACGCGTACAGCGCACCTGGAAATATCGCATGACACTCGACCCTTTGAAACGTCAACCTCGTCGAGCTATTAGACAGTGATTATCACGCATTCGCGGTGGCATTAAACCTGCGCGAATACAAAGAGACTCGGCAAACTAAAATCTCGTTTAATTATCATAGCTCGCAACTTGGGCATTAATTGTGAGGAATCAATTGCCAGGTTAGCCGCGCGAGTAAACCTTGCTAAAACGGTGTGAATTACTGGCAAGTGGCGAGAAACTGGGAGGCGAAAAATCGGTTGCAAAATGTTGGAGCAGTCGGGAGTCAGCAGTAAAGGCATTAAGCGACATGGCACGAGGGAGAGCTTACGCAGACAATAATAATAATTCCCTTAATTTTCCGGGCATTGTCGGGAAACGTTGCAACTTGTTCGATAACTATTCCGGGGTTTGCATTATCTAACGTCGTCCCAGCGCCTGCTGTACCAGCAGTCTCGAGTTGGGTTTTGTTTCTGGGAGGAGGAGCTCAGAGGTGTTTCACTCTTCTCGCTGCAACGTTTCTTCGGGCATTCCCGTTCCCCGCGATACGTTTTGCCCGGCGAATCCTACGACGTCGTTTCCTGAAACGAACCACCCACGTATAATTCGAGTTATTAAATCAGTCGCGTCCGAGCTCGAAGTAGTGATTTCAAAACTAGCAATTACAAAGAAGAAACTGTTCCGAAAGAAGATAGCTCGCGGCTCTAACGACCGACAAAACACGTCCCCGACGCTTTTATCGGCGAACACGTACGACCGCGTTTCTCAGACACAAAAAGGAGAAACGTGACCGTTGAAAAATTCGATCCTCGAGTCGTACAAAGCCGCGATGAAATAAGTAGCTTGAAAAAAAATGTGGGACCGATCGCGAGGGTACCGACAAAAGCGTAAGGAATAATTCAAAAGCATTGTGAGTCGCGCGAGTTCCAGTGGAGAAGCTTCTCTTACCAAGCAACACTCTCCACGGTCCAATCATCCAGCACGAGCTGATGGAGCTGTCAGTTGCAGAATCGGAGCCGAATGGTCCGTAATGGATTTCCGCGCAAGAGCGGCCGCGACTAACAGCGTGAAAAGGGGTATCGGACAGATAAATATTTAAATTGCCCGAACACCTGACTACGGAGGCCGATATCATATTTCCGGGAATTGTTTAAAGAAGTTCTCTAGAGAGAGGAGCGTAAAGATATCGACGACGCCTCGTGCTTTAACCGTATAAAGGACACCAAACACGCGAAGCACCGTAAGACTAATCGCGCTCGATGGTGGAGATTGCGAAGCCGTATATACTTTCAAGGGACAAGTTCGATGGAGCCGTGAGCCCCGACGTGTAAGCTGACTTCTAAAGCACTTTGAGAGGGTAGCAGCTGAAAGACAACAATGACGCTGTCGGTGGATACCTTAATCTGTCGATAATTTCACGTCGTACTCAATATCGTCAGCTAACGAAGTTTGTCTAGCAACGACACGTGCAGTCTCTGCTCAAGGATTTACGAGCCGATGAAGAGTCCTCGAGGCACATTATTCCCGGAGCTTTTTGCGCCGCGGGTGATTAATGATCGAGCGAGATCTTGGCGAAAGGCTAGCGTGTGCAACGAGAAAGATTTCGTTGATGGAGCGGCGGGAGTCGAAAGTTCTAGATTTCGCGTGCCATCCACCTCTATTCCTCGCACTCGTTAAAGCAATTTCAATTAAAGCGAAGCTGCGAGAGATGATACAACGGAGCAGCTTCACAGGTGAATGGATGTCTCGAGTCTACACTTATTGCATCACGCCGGCAACGGGAAAATCTACGTCAGACGTTGCGCGGGTTGAGGAGATTATACCTAACAAGACTCTCTGATGTTGCTGAGGCTACGTTGCCGTGCAGGAAACGCGCAGGGTGATCAGGACAAAGGCGTTGTTATCGGTGCGCGTGCACGCCGCGACCAGCTACCTGGAAAATAATAAGCGCAACTCGAGAACCAAGTGTCGCCGAAAGTTGATCGTAAGCAGCGAAAGTCCGCGACGATTTATCACCGGCGGAAGATTAATGGGCCCGCGTGCGGATTACTCTCGTTACGCGGTTCAAAAACTGATTTATTGGCCGTTCCGCGGTGAAAAGTGTGCCCCGCTACGCTGTCTGCGTGGCCGAATCCGGCCTCGCTATTTAATAAAAATAGACCTTACGGTATACCACTTGCTACCACTTTGGTAAATAGACTGTGAATATATCCCCAAACGAGCTGCGCTTGAAAAGTCTGCCAGACCCCTGCCGCCCTTTAGCAGATCGCATCGCAGGAATTTAGGTATTCCTCGGAATTAATACCGCATCGAAATTTATGGGTGACTGGTATTCTTGTCGCAGGAACTATACATTCTCAAGTTCTCGCGGAATTACTTGGCCTTTCGATCTCCATTACTACCTAATACCAGTTAATCTCCGCTATTAACCACCAACCGATCGAATGTTCCACTTGAAACCTTTGCGCTACTCCCCTGGCCATCTCTCCACGCGCCTGTATCTTTTTTTTTATTCGCTCAATCAACGAAAAATGGATTCACGGACCAATAACGTGACAGCTCCGCGAAAATTGCAGCCGACTCGTTGTCCCGCGGTAATTATCCAGGTTTGCAAACACGATTACTGATCGGGTATTCGCCAACCACACTGGAATTCGTTAATAATCGTCGAGACCGCGGCTTAACTATACCAAATTGCCGAGCGTAATACCGCCAAACGACGTCTTTAAATAGGATGCTGCATAAACATGCGACATGCGGCGTCATTTTATCGATTTTACAAGGGGCGTGGAACGAAACAGTTGATCGTAGATAAATGTTTATTGCGGGCATACATCGACGTGTTTGTTGTGTTATTCGGCATAAATATAATATTTGAAGGGTCGAGGGAAAAACAGGGAATGTCCATTTTTCGGGATTTTCAGATTTATGGAATATTTTGTTGGTGGTAACTGGGACTACAGAACTGTCGAATAAATACAGAATTATAAAGTTTAGATACCCCCGTAAGATAACGTTAGAGAAAAACGTTAAAATTAAGTTAGAAACAGGAAATGTCCACTCTACACTGGAAGAAAATACGGAATTTTCCCGCTATTTGCCTAAGCACAAGTTTCAATCTTCTTTTATCAAGATAAAATAAGAAATTATTTAAGAAGAAAATTATATAAAAAAATCATTTTATCTTGTTTCTTTAATGGTGGACTAAAGTATTAATACTTAATTTTCTTGATAAAGCTATTTTTGGCATTCTCTGTTTATTTTCCTATTTAATACTCGTTACAATTCTCGTTTTGAGTCATGATTCGAGCAGTTGCACAGACAAAATTATTTTTTCGCGGGTTTGGATTTATATGGGGTGCAAATTGTTAGAAAACAAACCTGATTCATATCACAGTCTATTATGTCACTAAAAATCTCTCCTGCCAAGAGTCGCACTCGACAACAATTCATAAAACATAGTTTTGCAAATTTTTGCAGATCGTTCATTTAATTAAAAAACACTAGAAAGTCTCTACTTTCCGTACATTCAACCCTTTTCGCGTGGAGCATATACTAAAACACTATTTTAATAGCGATGCAGAGAAAACTGATTTCAAAAACCAGGTTTTAAACTTCAAAACTCAGAAAATACAGGAATAAACATAATGTTATAACTGATAATTATAGTTAAAGTACAATACTGTCGTTTTCTTATTTTTCCTCTATTGAATTAGTCATATTTTTATTTTGATTGATACTTTTAGTGAAATAATATACTGCAATTGGCATATTCTTATTTCCGTTACGCAATCTGGTGGCGAAAATTAAAGCAGTACAATCGGCTTAGCTGTTACATGTAATTGAGAGTATTGTGAATTTTGACTGTTTGATGATTGATTTTGTAAAAGTTAACAGACTATTTAATGACAAAAACATTATTGCATTATTTCAATACTTGTGTGACACCAGTCCTGTAACGCGATTGACCCGATTGCAGAGCTTACTTTAATAGATGGCGCTCTGACAGTATTTCCCAATATGAATCAGGTTTGTTTTCTAACAATTTGTACCCCATAGAAACTAAAAAAAAATATTTTTGTCCAGCTAGCATGTAGCATACTCGAACCACAGTGAGCTGCTCCGAAACCTCAGTCCCTTTCAACCTGCCGCGACTTTCGCGTGACATTTAAGAATATTTCAGACCCGCTACGATTCTCGAGTTCCGAATAACGTAGGTTCCTCGAAGCGAGAGTCCTCGTTCCACGCATCAGCGAATTTAATCGCCATCTTGTTCCCACCTTAACGAAACCCTCTTTATGACACATTCCTGTCTACGCGCGACGCGGCGGCGTTCACGAGGTTCGAAACGTCGCCCCCGGGCGTGTTCGACGAGTTTTATGATTACACCAAACTCGCCGCGGTATCTCCGAGCCTCGAGATAACAATCTCTTCGCTCAAGGCGGTCTTTCCACGCTCCTGGAAGAACCACTTGGCGATTTATTACGAGCAACGTCGCCGAGCTTATAGCAATCTTTTTCGTGGTTGTCGGAAACAGTGGGTCGATCGTTCCAGATTTCGATCGGAGACGCCGGCCGTGAACGGTAGCCAGCGTCGATTCCCTATCCGCGATTCTGATTGAACCTTTTCTCTTATTTTGAAAAGGGACTGCTCTTTACGGACGCTCACGTCCGTACGCGGTCCGTGGCCCTGGCCGCGTCGAGGCGCAGATAGAGCTGACTGGCAAAAAAATTCTCCCGCTGCACAGTGGAGAGGGCGGAAGAGCAGCTGACGAAGGGTCTGCATAGTGGGGTGCTGTACAAAAGGCGAGGAGAAGACTGAAGAGACAAAGACATCGGGCGAATGCGAACGACCTCCTTCATCGCGACAGTCCGGTCACATTTTTAATCCGGCAAAACTTTTTGAATTACGGCCGGCTCGGTTGGGGGGGGGGGGGGAGGTGGAGGACGGAAGGGAGGAGGAAGAGACGGAGACAGAGAAAGAGGGCATAAGGCGTGGACCACGAGACAGAGGTTGGGACGGAGACAGCGTAAAAAAAATTATATTCCTCCCTAATGGCTCCTACTCGCTTTAAGGGAACAAGTCTTATATCCTGCGCCCCTCTAACCCCGCCAGACCCAAGACCGTTCGGCCTCTGTCCGCACTCGGACCGGGAACGGTCATTAAAAAAGACTTTCCACGGGCAGTGGAGCAGCGAATGAAAATGCTGGGAGAAGAGGCAGGAAGCGGTGGGAAAAGAGCGAGGAAAAGTTCTTTGCCATGCCGCGGGCCGCCTTTTTCCCCCCTCTCCCTTCCCCTAACCCCTTCCTGTTCCCGGTTTCCTTCAGCCATGCTTCTTCCTCTTTCCCCGTTTCTTTTTTTTTCACTTTTTTCGCCTTCTCGCTTTTTCGCTTCTTCCCTCCGCCTTCGCCTTGTTTCGGCCCTGATCCTTGCCAGCGCTGGAGGTGACGTTTTATACAAGGGCCGGGTTTACCGCGGTCGCAGCGAAAATAATTACGGGACCGTTAAACCCCTGCATCCCGTTGGAACTCACGGAAAGCACCGCGGGACCGTTCCTCGAGGAAAGCCGAGACCACGGCCGTTTCGATTAACGCGGTTTTTAGCGACGCGGCTTTCGGGTCCGGCTCGTCCAATGGATTTACGAGCACCCTGCTCTGGAAAATTGATGGTGAAACGAGGCGGACGGCCCGTGGACCTCGCGCAAAGACCCGACACCTTCATTTCCGATACGAAACGCGCCGGTTTCATCAAAGCCTTTCGAGCGTAATTAGGTTGATTGCACGCGCGGGCCGATTCTGTTGGGCCCCGCAGTCACGATTGGATTAGCACTTTGCGTTAACAGTGACGTCCTAGAGATTACGGTCGGACGTTGGTTGCGACGGGTGGCGTGGCTGCGCGACAGCCGAGAAAGGACAAAGGAAGTTTCAAGTACTAACAAACGGCTTAACGACGCAATAATTGCCTGTACGCGCGAGGACGAGGACGCAGTCGTGTTGTAGGCTAAGGGCTTCGGCGTGATTCAACAATAGCTCCGTTACCACTGGGGATGACGCTCTTTCCCGTTAATCTCGCGAAACGTGCCGCGGCTCAAAAGGAAGGCAACGGGAGCCCTTCCGTCGCGCTCGTTTCTTCCCTCTAATGAAACAACAATCGCTGTTTTCGTTTTTTATTGCCGCGCTCCGTTCCCCCCTCGTTCCTGAGACCACCGTGGACGATCGATACCGTCGCTGATCGAGTTCGCTCGGCGGCCAATCTACGGTAATTAACAATATACGCGCAGGCCTGCACATGTTTGTCGAGTTACCGTTACGGGGATGATGTTGTCGCGCGAGTTTGACGAGCTTGCCGAGCAAGAAGACGGAGGGAACCCTGGGGTTCGATGAAAAATTCATTTCAATTCGCGGGGAAACGCATCGGACAGCGATTAATCTTTCACGGGCCTGTCAGTGGAGGAGAAAATAAGGCGGCAAGGCTGCAGACCGTAGCCGGTCACGGCCGTACTCGACTTCTTGCTTAATGCGCCTTCTCCAGAGACCACCACCGCAGCCGCAGCACCACACTCGGACTTGTCCTTTATCTCCCGAATCCCCAGTGGGACGTGACCGCCGGTCTGAAGCTCGGGATTCTTGGGCAAGCTACTTTATCACCGCTCCGCTGTTTACCTGTTCGTAATTCCGCTTAATTGCCGGGCGAAAGCTCGCAACAGTATGACGATCCTCGGTTACTGCGAGCGGATATATATAATGGCTATTTGGTCACGAGTTAACAAGCTGCCTCCAAAGGAACCCCCTCGCAGTTGCAAATTATTAATCAAAAAGCTTCGGTTTCCGCGAAAATACAGAAAACCGACAGAGAGGAGCTTGCTTTGTGACGTTTTTCGCTTTACCCTGTGCTGAAAGTTTTTACCGCCACGCGGCTTGACACTCTGCAGAAATATTAGCTTCCTGTCAGAACACGCGGCGGTACGTTGCCCGCCTCGAAGCTCGGTGCACGCGGATATCGCGGTTTTATTGGATCTGTGAGCGCAAATTACCAAAGCAACTATACAGCAGACGATCGTGCGTTTGACGTTCGACGAAGCGTGCAACGGGGATCGTTCCAGGGTGCCTGAAATGTGTCCCATGGCTGCCGAGAGTGCTGCCGTGTCTCTCGCGCGGAAACTTTGCAAAAAGCTGGTTTGCTTTAAGCACAATGGCAGAGCTGAGCGTAGCTGTGACGTTAAGTAGCTGCTGGGGCTTTCGTAAGTAACACGCCGTGTTGCCATCGTTATTCGAATTCTTTTCTTCGAGTCTTCCGTCTTCCCGTCCCTTCGGCCACTTTTCTTGGCTTCGTCGCTGTAGACACCGCACACTTTTACTATCAATGCGACCGACAGTGCCTTCTTTCAGTTATTTGCAACACGAAAGCGTATCCCTTAGTAGAAATATTCCCGAGGACCGTCTAACCACTAACTCCTTCCGTTAACATTCGCATTAGCTATGGATATCACTCTCCCACCCATTAATAACTGCCCCACCTCGGAGTATTTCATAAACGCCATCGACCCGATCATTTATCTCGTATCCATTGCACAGAAGACGTCGCATTCATCCGACAGCGCTCTGGAGGCTGTAACTTGCCGCATTCTCGTCGAGTTCGTTGGCCAGCCGTTTCGATATGGGAAACGGAATGATATAGAGGTGGAAACATAACGCGTACAGCGAACTAGCTCGCGAAACAACGGGGATGGCCTCCGCGAATGCGGGCGCCCTCGCACACGCGCCGAAACGACACGATCTCCGTCCCAGTTTCCACCGGCAACACGCCCTTTTTCTTCTCTTCTCGAATCCCCCCGCCTTTATCCGAGGAGCAATTATTCAGCGGCACACGCGGAATTGAATAAATTCCTGCGCCGTCCAGCGGAGATACAAAGGACAATATAAACGGTCGTTAATTCCCCCGTAAATCGAAATCCCCGGTTCAGAAGGGGCCAGGATGGAAAAACAAACACAGGCATTACAAAGTACCGGTCGCAAATTGACCGTGATGCATTATCGCCTGGAGCCTGGAGGGGGGAGGAGGAGAAGTGGAGCGTACCGTTCGGCCGAGCCGCGATCGTTGTTTCGCGAATTAACGCTGCTTGATGGCCCTCCGCGGAGACGAGGGCCCGTCGAGAGGGTAAGCACGAAATTATTCGCGCAACACAGCTTTCCGTTGATTTTTCAATCAGCGAGACCGAATAATCCCTGGGAATGAAAGATCGTCGAGCGCTGCTGCCGCCAGTTCGTTTCGACGCGACGGTTGCTCGCTCTGGGCTGCCGCTCTTCATATCGCTAATTTCGACGTCGGTCGCTTTCGATACTTCTCCGTCCCTTTGTTTCGCGTGGACGATGTGTGACGCGGCAGGCTCCTCGTTTGATTCCAGCTATCGCCGGGACACGCAATCGACACAATTAAACGTGTCCTCCTCGAATGCGCGGACAGTTTGAACAGGAAACATATCCGATTTAATCAGCGTTCCCGCAGCGACAGTGCCTCGAGGGCCTGTTTCTTTGCTCGCAGGTCCGATTATGTACTCTCTGCTAACATTACGCAGAAATTCAATCGAATCAGCTTGGTAATTGTTCGCGCAGTATCAATCAACAGCAAACTTCGCTGTAACCGAAAGAGGCTTACATTTCCTGATTAAAGATACGCTGAATAATTTCTCCGGCTTTCAGGAATAACTTTTGCTCGGTCCGGTTTGGTCCGTCGCAGCTAGGACGGCCTGTCGTTGTCGTCGCTGTTTTGCAGGCTGGCCGGGAACGTTTTAAATCCTGCCTCTGGGTTTAACGCTCCCCCTTCTTGCCCTTTCATTCTTCTGGCCTCCGCGCCAGCAGGAAAAAGGATGGGCCGAGCCGCTGGCAAAAAGTTCCGACGTTAAGTGTGTCTGACGTTACCCCGTTGTTTCTCCTTTATTGTGTATAATGCGCCACTTCCCTGCTGCGCCCTGCGCTCCGACTCTCCTCGCCCAATTCCACCGGCTCGCTGTGGTTCTTCCGCGCGATCTTCGGTTAATCCGCAGCAAGATTCGTGCGCGGTGTCCCTGAGTATCTCTCACAGTTCCCGCTGCTTCCATAACGCTGCAACAGCGGCGCGTACAATTATTGTATGTACGCAATGGCCCAGTTTCCTGTTCTCGCAGCGAACAATGCTTCCAATACAGCGTCCCCTCTAATAGGAACGGTGCAATACTTAGTCGGGTCGGACTGGGCCGCGCATCTCCACCGGCGACTAAGCCAAAAGCGTTGGCTGGAACGTTGCAGCAAGAAAACGAGGTCGGAAGGGAAACGGAGAGAGAATATGCGACTCGTTACCTCGATTTTCAACGAGCTGCGCAACCATTACTTGTCGTTCCAGCGGAATCGTTTGTCGGTTTCCTCCTCTGATTCACCGGGGCCATACGTTACGCGGTAGCTGCACAATGACGCGTTAATGCGAGTCTCGAAAGACAGTAAATTGTGAAAACCTGCGGGAAGTTGCTGGTCGAACTTGTGGCTGATGAAACTCGCGGTTCAGGACTCGTTGCGAACGCAGATAGGGGATAGGTGCCATAAAGGGGACACGTCTTAAAAGGGACAAATCGAATTTCCAAAATTCTAAACGCATTACACATGCAAGTCATTTTCATGTTTATTGCAACACTAGTGCCTAGTCGTTTGACGTAAATTTCACTACGGTCTCACTTGTAACAGAGTAGTAATCCACGGTTGCTGTTTTTCAGCAGTAAAAGTGAAACTTTCACTGGTTTTCTGTGTCGTGTTCTGAAATCAAGGTATATATAAAGTGTTAAAGTGTTATATCATTAAGATTTAGAATTATAATTGTAATACTTAATAAGTTTATTTTTATTAACGTGTGCCTTTCATGACATATACTGACCCATTTAAAACCACCTAGTCGTAAAAGGGACATTTCACACTTTTTTGTAAATCGAAGATTTTGTTATTTTCTATTACAATTGATGTGTTTGCAATATACTTTTATTGGAGGGAAATAAACACGCTTTCTTGCGATGTACCGTTAAGGAACTAGTTCTTGATCAGGCACTAATTTTTGATCAGTTCATGAAATAAATCGTTCTTTTCAGTTTATGTCCTTAAATAATTGTTTGAAATAATTACTAACATAAAAAAAGAAAATTCAAACTAGTTCCTGACCTGATCAAAAAGTAGTTCCCATGTATTTTCAGATGATCAAAAACTAGTTCCTAGTCACATTATTATTCCCTAACCTTATAAATAATTCAATTATACTTATTTTCAACTTTTTAAAATTTTTCCTTAAAGTGTAAACATTAATTCATCTTTTAGTATAAAAAAAGGCTATGGTTGAAAGTTTTATTAGGTTAAAAATAAATATTAAAGCGGGAAGCCCTCTAAACTGATCAAAAACTAGTTCCCTAACGGTAGTTGTTTTTTTAAATACCTATAACGACATTGTCGGAAATGGACGCTAAACACAAGTGTCCCTTTTATAGCACCTCTCCCCTATGCGTGAATTGGTTCGAGAATCTGGGCCTGATGACTCCGAGGAGGAATGCATGGAATAAGTACCTTGAACTTTGAACCGTTAACCCGCTGATGACGTGGATTTAAGGGACGCGCGGTGTGTCTCGCCCGGAATTCTGATCGTTCGCTTCTTAATCGGACGTTTACGGCCTTTCTAACTTCCCCGAAATTGGATTTACCGTCTATCAGCCGCGTTATCAGTCATCGAGCCGCCGGCGCGAGTAGCGCGGAACCGCGAGGGCTGAGTGTTTTAACGACTAAAGTTTCGACCATTCACCGCGAAGTGGCTTTTGTTCGTCATAGCCGTCGAATCGATAATCTATAAACGGTCAGCCACCTGGCACCGGCCCTCCGACACTGGCCGCTTTTCGCGACGCCCGGCTCGTCTGCCGTTTATCGTGACACAATTCGGACAGAGCGATCGGGTGTCTTTGCGCGAAACTCTTCTGGCCGTCAAACCCTGCCGCTGTCTACCCCCGAATCAAACGGTTTATCACATCCCAGCGACGCATCCTCCCGTCTACTTTTCACTGGCGAAACATGGCACATCCTCGGCATAACGACGTTGAAGAGAAACGAAATTTATGCCGATGCGAAGCTTCGCTACGAACCTGGCTTCAAGCACAGGAGTGAGTGATATACGTTATCCCAGCCGTCGCGCGATAAGAAGCCTTATCACGTCCTGTAAATGCCGTCCTTAAAGCGGCTTAACAGCTCGTACGGGCAGTCCGTTAATGTTTAATAATGGCGAGAGGTGCGAGTATAATTCTCGGCTGTAAAGTCGATACCAACCGGGGAAAGAACGATAACGGGCGGTAATTAAATTGCTACAAATGCATAACGCCTCCTTCCAGGGCGAATTTAGCGCTACTCCCGTGCATTGTTATTCCCACTTTCGTGATTTTTTTATTATACGTACAACAGGAATGGAATGATTTGCAAGAGCAGTGCCAAGTAGCGCTGCGAAAAACCGAAAGCTGCGCATCGACCGGCTGCCGTTATATTATTTAAACAAATACTGCCTCGTTAACGGCGCCGAGGACGACCGTGCGTTTGCATTAATTGCTTGTCAGATAGCACAGACGCAAACCGCTGGATAATTTGTATGGGAGGAATAAAGCTGGAATACGGCCTACAAGGCTGCCCGATAAACATCGTTATAAACAATCTGCACTCATTACACGCTCGAGTCTCCGACGATCGATTCGTCGGTGAATTTCGAATATGCCTACGAGTATCCGTATTAATACGCTAACGCGTAATCCACGATTATACGCTAGCTTTTAAGCCGAATTTACGAGATTTTCGCGCGCGACCCACGCCAGCGAATAATTACGAGCGCCAGATCCAACTGCTCCACATAACGTGAGCCAGTCGTCGAAGCTCCCTCGACTTCTTTCCGCTATTTATGATTGAAGTTCAGAGGATGAGCCAGGAAGACGGAACATCAAAGTATTCTCTGTCGATTCGATGCTCGTGGATGCTTTGAATATCTGCGCAGCTCAGGATAGAAGTAGAAATATGGAAAACCGTATTTAAATGTTATTTACACCGTGGAGGCTATTTCTTAGCACAAGGTACGAGCTTGCAACGATAATATTTACGTTAGTCTGCAGTGTTTGTCGGGAAAGCATAATTTCCATGAAATAACACTCAGGGAAGTGGAAAAAGAAGAAAACGTAGGTCAAAGGAATTGCGGGCTTCGGGTTGTTGGTTATTTACCACATTTCCCTCCGCCCGCGAGGACACTCGGTCCTTTTCGTTTCAACCAGCGTCCGGGAAAATCAAAAAGTTCGTGTTTTTCTCCGGTTAATAACGAGCCTTCCGTGGAACGGAGTTGCGATCGACAGCTGGACGTTAAATTCCGCATGCGATAGAATATGCGGTGGCCAACTATACGGGGACACCGTGTCCCGATAAAAAGGCGATGCGCGGCCCCGCCCACGCTTCGAGTCCCTGGTGATTACGAATTTATCACGGGGCAGGAGTATCGAGTTCGTTTCGATCGGACGCGAACGATGAATTATCAATTTTCCTGTCGCTGCCACAGATTACGATCGTGCCTCTTTCTACCAGCCGTTTTTACCCTGATCTTTTATTAATTACAAGCCTGAGATTCCACTGGAATCGACAAATATCTACGGACATTGCAATCTACCGATTTGTGCAAGTCTAGAATCCCGACGAACACGAATATAATTGTTGAAATTCTGGATCCAGCCCGAGATTTCGCCCTGCTATTCCCCGCATTCCAAATGCTTGCCAAATGAGCAGTCAGGCTCTCAGAGAACGGCCTCTTTTTGCGGAGAATTTTTAGTACAGCTAAACCAAACCACCGATATCACGCGATCATTCTGACACTTATTATCGTGCATTTCTCTGAAGCTGCTTGGAGAGTGGACTCCGATAAAGATAATCCCCGGTCGTTAAAGAGCGAACGCATTCGCCCGTGCTAAATTTCGAGGGCTCCTAATCTTTCTGCATTTCACGGGCCACTGTGGCTGCGATACCCTTATCGGTGGAATTTTTTGCAGTGTATGATCGCGCGAGGCCACAAATTCTGCGCGCCGTAATAACTCGCCGTATAATCCTCTTTCCGAACTCTTGGAAGACAGAAAAAAGCGAGAGGAATATACAGGGCTACCCTTGAAACCGGGGTGGTTCGCTCTCTGTAGGAAATCCATTTCAGTTTTCAGAATCACTCTGCGCGGGGGTGAGCTCTCCTACCCGTGGGCCGTAATTTGCCCGTAGATCATCGAGATGCGCGCCGCAGAATAAATTGTTTTGATATTTTTAATTCGGGGCAAGTAATGGCCAGCCAGATTAGGGTTGAAATACGGCGGCGGGAGCGTTGTTTCCGTAATGAGGAAGCGCTCCGTGCATCGCGGACACAGCTTCGCGAAGCGCACGTAGCCACTTTGCAATCCCTTTAAATGCTGCGACCGCTGCGATCGTGACTGCAGCTTTATAAATTTCTTAATTGCCGCGGCAACCCCGTTGAATCTCTATGTTCAACGATGCTGAATTCTGGTGAAAGAATAGCGAAAGGCAATGATACGGAAATAGCTGTAGCAGAGAGAGTGCTGTGCACAGGTTTTAGAAGTAAGATCATTTTCGTGGGAATTGTGACCTAAACTGTTTGCTTGTTTCGACTCGGTGAAACGTCTGTCACGCTAAATATGTGTCTCTCGACATTTTTCTCAGGCTGCGGAGATCGCCCAGCGGCGTGAAGCGTCTTCGAGCCATTCAGAGAGGCACAATGAAGCAGAGACGTCGCGAGATGCGCCTAAATCTTGGTACAGAGTTTCCTTCTCTCTCTCCGCAGTCCATTGTCGATTCCCAGTTGAATACCGGGCTTAGAGTTTCGAGACTCGCGTGGACACGGTACACCGCGGCCACCTCGCTGGATTTCGCCGTGTCGATTCGCGGCGAGCGGTGAATTTAAGCCGCGACACAATGCGGAACCACTTTGAATTCCGCCGCGGAGGAAGTTGCGAGGGTGGCGAGCACCCTTCAACGCTCTTTGACGCGAGCGAAACGACACGGCCACGTTCGCCGGCCACCGAGAACGAATTTCAGCAACTCCACGATGAATCTTACCCGAAACTGATTCGTAGAAGTACTTTTCACGAGTAGCAGTGTGAAAATAGTAAATAGTTTTCCTCGAAACTTTCGTCCCATTGAATAGTGTATTCCCCTCGCGTTCTGATTATTTCCAATCGATCATCCGAGTAAATCCAAATACCACGGGACCATCGCGATAGTTTTACAAGCGCTAACAGTCTCTCCGAAGTTCCGAATCCCTAGCAAACCAAATTTAGGACGCAAACATTGGACACATGCGGTTCCCCGAGAGCTGCGAGTAGTATAGGTACGATAAAGGTCAGCCGGCTGCTCCGTTCATCGGCAGAAGGTTTAAGTTTTGAATTTATTGAGTTGCTCGACCAGTGCCAGTAGATTTCCTCGAGACTCTTGTTGATTTTGCGAACCACTACTGCGTTGCCTTCGAGACATCTTAAAGCTCTGTCGCCAGTTTTGTGAGTATTGCTATTTATTTATATATTTGACTTTAGCGTCAAGTGTAGGCATGAAGTAAATGTTCGGTATTTAGTTTAGTGACTTTCCGTCGAGCAGAAAACGGAAGCATCGAAACCGATATCAGAGAAGCGAAATTTACTCGTTAACACATACACTTGAAAGAATATTTCAAGTGGTTCGCCGATCCGAGGGCCCCTTTGGACACGAAAGCGGTGCGGCTGATAAGAAACGGACGGATAAAGCGGATTTATGTATTACGAAGCGATTAACCGTAATTAGATACGTAATCGTGACCGAAAAGTTGGTGCACGACTATCTTCGCAGCAGCGGCAATCGACGTGCTTTATCTCGCTCTCGTAGCCCTGCTGCCAGATAAGAAAGTTTCCTGAAAAACTGCGAAACTTCGTTTTTCCAGCGGGGAGAGCCTGTAGCAAGTCGAATAAACCGGGAACTTTCCCCTCCCAAATGGCTAACGCTCCCGACGTCGAATCGTTCCATCGCCGGGGAAAGAGAAGAAAAGTTTTTATATTTAAATACGAAAGGTGGGAATGCAAACGAAACGACGCTCCCTTTGGATTAACCCTTCGACTGAGTGCCTTTCTCCTGGAATGAAGGTGAAAATTCGAGCGCCGCACGGTTCACGACAGTCTGTTTATTCCGGAACGTGTAGGAAAGGAAATGCTAGGGAAAGTGTGGTGGTTAGTGTGCGAAGTGTTTCTTCACAGGAAGTACTAAATCACGTATGCGCAAGAAACTAGTCGAATCAAAATTTTACCGGAATGTAGAAAATATCCAGGACAGTATTAAAATTATATCTTTAGTTACGCATTAAGCAAACATTAATAACTACAATTATTATTAAAAGTATGCGGTCGTTTACTGGGCTTCTACACGTTTTGCATTTTATATTTTTTTTTTTAAATTACGATAAGAATGAGTAATTATTTTTATAGAAATTTCAAGAAAAATAAATTTAAATGCAATTTCAACAGTTGTTTTGTTGTTATACATGAATATATTCAAGTATTAATCTCGAAGGTCCATAAATTCAACAATTCGGTGATTCACTGGTTGGTTTAAACCAAATTTCAATGTATGCACGGACCTGCATGGATCGTTCGAGCCACTAGATTGTTTAAAGCCGCTCGAAACATATTCTAACTGCTCGGTTCTTTTGAGCCGCTCGCTTCATTCGAGCCGCTCGGATCAAATCGGAAACCGAGTCTCGACTCGAATCGAATTTCGGGTGCTCGAACAGCTCTGCAGAAAAGGTCAGTAGTAAGAAGAATTCTCCTAAATGGAGCGCGGGTAACACCAACCCAATTCTGAGAACACCGAACAGCGATGAAGGCAGGGTAGGTAAATTGCACAAAGAGGAGAAAAGGCGCGTGAGAAATCGGTATTGCCTTTCTGCATTTCTGGTGACAGCGGGGCGACAGGGATTCATTTCGCTTCAAAAAGTTCCTTTCACCAATCGGCGAGGAAGCAAGGGTGAAACGGCAAAACCCAAGTTCGCTGTTTCCGTTAGGCAGAAGGGGAACGATGAACGTAGCAGAAATTGCTAGCATCTATTCCCTCTTTAAATCACTTTCAGTGGATTGCTTATAATTCCGGCAGCGATAAATTCTGTGCCGCTGACGGTTTAGTTAACGAGAAAACGAACTCTCGCGAGCAACGCGCCGCGGAATTAATAACAGATTGCAGGTTTTCACTTTGTTTCCCCTCTCGTCTTTGTTCCTCTTCCCTTTTTACCTCTGCCGTGGAAATGAGCACCGGTGTTGGTCGATACTAGCCGCGTATTATCAATTTACACGTTTCCATGAGCTGCCCGCTCGAGATTTCTAACGTCCCAAGGTGATTAGTCTTTCGCTTAATTGCCACCCCGTAGTTTGTCGCTTAACGAGACTTCTCCTCCATCGGTGCAAGGCGAATAGAAAGAATAATCGCTGGGCATTCGTGTCACCCGCGCGTTCACGTGACAAATGCTCCAATACTCCGGTGGATACGAAATTTTGTCAGCATTTCCCAGCAGATAGAAAAGAATCCTGCGAGAGACAGATTGCAGCGTGCGATATACCGTCCGCCAAGAGTTTTCCCCCGTGTTCATGGGTTAATATATTTTCCAGCGCGGCACCGACAAACTTTTTCTTCCGCGTGGCAGCTGAGCTTCGGGCTGAGACAAGCTGCGTTTCATGCAGCTACAAGCACGTCAGAATCTTGACGATCTGCCGGTCGGAAACTAGTTTACCACAGCTTGAAATATGATGAATACCGAGCCCCACTTCTCGCCGCAACTTTACGACAGTAGACTGGCTGCGGATACCTGAGCTTTCCGAAATCCGTACTTTGGAATCGCTACGCACTTCGCTGAGACGAATTCTCTGAATTCCCCACAGTTCCCAATATCACGCGCAAGCATCTCGCGCTGGAAATACATTCCCCCTTCGGGTGACACCCAGTCACCCTTATTTATTCCGGCAATTTTTCCATCTAAGCCTTCTATATACGAGCCGAGGGGACGACTGACAGTTATTCATTTTTTCTCGCCCCGAAATCGCTAATGTTCCCCTCCGTTTTAGAGGCAGGTCGTTACCGTTGCCGCCGTAAAATTCCTTGGCATTATTCTCCAGCCGTGGCGCCCAATAAATCATTCTTAGCCACGGTCGTCACCTGCACGTCACTCGGCCAGGTGCGAGCTCACTTTCAGGACTCCCCCGCCTGGAACGGCGCGCCCTTTGTTCTTGGATTTCACGCGATCGTTTCCCCTCCGCTGGCTGCGTAAAACACGGTTATCGAGAATCGTGAAATATATGGAGGAACGTGGGTGGACGGTTCCGTCGTAAAACACAGGGAATTTTTGGTCGCGTTTCGGATACAGCCACGCTTTGATAAAGCGGCATACGGATTCGAGTCGCGGCGGGGAATTAACTGCTTCCCGGGAACAACGTGGGGAGGGAAAAAATATTTCCGAGCTACCCTCCGCTAATGTATTCGGTTTCAAACCAACGAAACAAGACTCACCGGTCTTTCCGCCTGCCCTCTCGTGTGCGCGATGTGCATACGCGGGCCCGCATAACCGGCCGCGGAAATTATGCCCGAATCCTTTTAAGCGCGGCCGCTTTTAATTTACCGAATACATACCCGCCGGCGCGGAGGGTGTCTCCCATTCGGACGAAAAGTAATTATACGAATATGCCGAGAGTAATCTGCCCATCGATCAACAGCTACGGGGCAGTGTTTGTGACGTTGCCTTCAGTATCCATAATTAATTTGGCCGATGATCGATGGGCGCGTAATTAAAATATACAGATTCAACCGCTGGGGGTGGTTCTTGCAAGGTTCCCCGAGACTTTTAGCAGAACTCCGTTCACCGCCCGTCAGTTATTCCCACGAAACACGAGTAACTATCAAGGATCAGTCGCCGAGGTGACATCGGAGACCCGATTTCGGGGATTCAGGTGTCCTTTGTCACCAGCGAAGGGACGCTACACTCTCGCCCTTCGAAATCCTCTCTCCATAGCTGGGTAAATTCCTCACCGCCACCAGCAACCCCGGTGGATCCAACACTTCCTTTATAGTCATTCCGCAAGCCGGAACGTTAGCACCACCGGGGAGCTGCGTTCGAGACGAGCGTCGGGAATTGTCAACTTTACGCTTTTCACGGCTGTATGCGCGGGCATACCGAGCCGCTCCCACCGCTGGGGAGACCCCGCTCGGCGGAAGTCGGTGTTCCGATAAAATCGTAAAGCCTTCAAGAACGCCGTGACGCTGCAGAATTTCTGCGGCATGCGCATCCGCTTGCATCGCGACGTCCCTGGCAGAGGTCCGCCAGCGATTCGAGCGCTTCATTTTGAAATTCCGACGGTAAAATCTCTTGCATCCGATCGTTCGCCGGTATCGGTATCCCGTTTCCGGCCGACCTACGCAGCCTGGATGCAACGCGCGTGGAATCGTTGCGCATAATTACAGCGGGCATCCGAGAACAACTCCGAGACGCCGTCGCGATTGAACACTGGCTACGTGGCGGGGATGCCTGGGATTATTCTGCTCAAATAACCATCGAAGGAATTGGACCTGGATTCTAGACTAAGTACGTTACTCCTTCGCGTCGTTTAATTCTTTCGTATAAACTCTCTCGTCTATTCGTTGGAATGTGTTTGACCGGTATGGTAAATAAATGAATGGATCCATAATAGTTGACAAGGATAATGAACGATCAAGTGATCTAGATCGAGAATGCCTCTGGAATAAATCTGCAACAAGTTACGTGGTACACGTTACTGAATTCAACGTGCTCGTCTGCATTCGGTTTACATCGGTGAGCCGCGAGGTTCGGGCAATTTAGTTCCTATTGTCCAGGATGCTTTGCATATTCAAGGAAAGGAAACTCCATATGACTTACATAATTTCAGACGCAGACAGGCCGCTGGAGGAGAGAGATACAGTCTTACGCGTGTTCCGACTTGGCAATTTACCGCTGGAGCCGTTCGAGGAATTCTCCTGCTAGCGTATCTAGTAGTATAGGTCAGTGGTTCGGCGAACTGTTTCATAATGTCGTGCTACTCGGTGAGCATGCTTCGTTTTTTCGAGCATTCCTTCACATTCGCGGCAATAAAACGACCCCCGATGTAGCGAGGCTGAAGAAAAACCCTCGGTATATTTCGCGGAACGTGCAGCTGTATAAATCATTAAAAGGTATCGATACGAGCCGCATTTGTCACAGACTGGCCGCGCGATAGCCTCCCATTGAGGCCGCCAGGAATGTTATTAATAACCTTATTATTTCACGCGGGATTCGCGCGACCGCCATCAATGAATAATTAAAATCCGCGTGTATTCGAATACAATATAATTATCAGGAATCGATTATCAACGGGCTGAATCGCGGGATTCGACGGTTTAAACTGCAACCGCGTATATTGCGGATTAACGGGTCAGCCTCGAACGTTTCAACCCCTTTTGTCCGAGCTTGCAACTCGGCGGTGGATTGCAATAAACAAATAGATATTTCACGGGAGTATGTATTATTTATATTAAATCACTCTGTTGCGCTCTAGTGGAAGTTAAATGTTGGGTACTTACCTACGTGTCTTCAGGCTCCAGCAATAAGTCCGACGAAGTTCCTATTGTCGAGCAGCTATGATAAAATGAAGCGCGAAGCAAAGGAATGCAATTCGCTCGGGCGATCCAGGAGACAATTAAAAAGAGGCAGGAGGGGAGGCGAGATAACCGCCACGGAAGCAATATATTATCATTGAACGAAATTCCCAGACAGGCGGGAAATGAATTTCCCTCGGTCGGAGTGCAACGAACATAAACAGTTAACAAATGGCACTGACGGCATCGGGCTTGTTGAAAATTTCACGTAACAGCCGCGCCCGCCTTATTTCCCTCGCGTCCTGCCACTCCCGTGAAACCGGAATGTTTCATTTATAATATCCGTATTCTTTTATGCCCGTCGTAAATGTGTAAAGCTACCGGCTGTCTTTCCAGGGAAATTTACACGGTCAATCCCTTACCGTGCCGGCTGTATATTTCTGCCCGGCGATCGCCCCGTTTTCAAGAGCTCGTTCTACTTTCTGTTAACCGGACTCCTTCTCCGATGCATAAGTTCACTCGCACAAGTGGCACACCGGCCTCTCTATTATTCACGAATCTAATTACGGTTCACGATTGCTTTCTTCCCTCCTCGCGCTCTCTGGATCTCCCCCCATTCGCCGGACGGCTTTCGATCCGAAGAAACTTGAACCACCACTTTATTATTATCATAGATTCCACCGCAATCTCGTTCGCGCTGATTACTTGTTGCTCGAACAGTCGTCCTTCGAGTTCTGCTACTCTGTTTGGAAGGCGAGCTTCCGCGACTTTCCCAGAGAAATTTCCATCGAGCGACCCACCAACCGAGAGGTACTCGCGGAGCTGCGAATTTCCTCCGGCAAGGCTCTCCGAAAATCAAAGATCAAAGCCTGCCAGACGGAAATCACCCTCGCGGACGTTTCAGATTAGACAGGCAAAGGGGGCGTCAAAGTAATTTTCGCAGGGTTAAAAGGAAGAAAGAAAAGCGTCTTAGCAGGTTTTTATCGCGAAGCTCCTTTCACCTCGAAGCCTCTTTCATTCGCGGCAGGATCCTAGCAAGGGGCATCGATAATGGAGTTGCCGAAAGAATCGCCAGCACGATGATAATAAAATGTCGATTAACGCGAGAGAAACTGACGTTGCACCTCTTCCTTTCGTCCTGTGAACTTCTTTGCAAATAGAATAACTTATTAAAATGATTTCTCGTTCAACTGAATTACTGCTGTTATTGGTCAGTGTTTCTTCGTAGACGGCAGCGAATAAGTGTCTACCCGTGTTTGAATGATGAAATATTTCCTTTGAAAAGTAAGGAACACCTTGTAACCCAGTTCCAATGAAAGGTAGAGGCGAAAGGCAAACATTTCCCGGCAGCAGTGCATGCACAAAACATAAAACATTTTCTCCGCGAACCCCACGGAGATTACCTCGCAAACAGTTTTCAAAGAAATCCGCGAGTCCCCGAGGAATTCGCGAGGCAAAGTGCGCCGTGTGTCAACCAACGATCTCGCGCGAGAAACCGCCCGGGTTTTCCGCTTCAGCTTTGTTATGACGCTACGCGAGGGAAATGTGAAATCCTGCGAATTTTAGCAGCGCTCTTAAGGGCAAAAGGACCAAGGCAGCTGCTCGCAGTAGTTCCTCGGTCATCGGATTAGATCTCTCGGAATCGATCGAAGAAGACTAAAATCGGTTAGGCGATTTCTACAGGGACATTACCGCGCGTGGCCGCGTAAACTCGCAGTCACGTTGCTCCTTAGGCTTTTACGAGTAGCCAAGGATCCGGCGAGCGTTTTTTCGAGTCCGACCAATCGCGTGGACTCGTAAAGATCTCTCTTACGGTTCGCGGTCGCCTGCACAGCGTTCAAATTGAAGTTCCTCTTTTCAGGCCGGCCGCCGAAGCGACCGTAATTCGAGTTAATGGCCGTCGGCGAAGAAAGTCCGCCGGCATACGGCACGACTGATCTTTGCCTGAAATATCGTCCCTTCTCTCTTTCGAAACTCCCCCGTCGGTGCCGCTCGCCTCCCTCGAAGCAGAGAGCGGCGCGACGCGAGGAGCAGATTAATCGCCCTTTCGGCGAAACTTCGGCGAAATCAATGGGCCACACGCGAATCCGGAGAACCTGACGATCGTTTACCCTGGAATAAAAGAAAGAGCTAGGGGTGAGAATGACGCGGGGCGGGGATAGAGGAGAGGCATATATGAGAGAAAGGTATTAAGGACGGTTGATAGGGTTTGGGACGTGACTTCTTCGCCACTTTCGAGATTGGAGCTCCTCTAACGGGTCTAATTTACTCTAAGGCCGAGAAAATTTCAACAGTTTAGCGTAATCAGTCGCTTAATTTCTGTTAAATGGCCGCCGCGTATAGCCGAATTCGGTTTCCTGCATGCCAAGTGAAATTCGATGCGTACTTCACCCCCGCCGAACAATAATTCCCCTTTATCGGGCCATAATCGCGTGACCCGCGATAAGCTCCTACCACCAGCCACGCAAATTACGTAAGAACGGAAATAGAAAAGTCCACACGAACACGCCGGTACTTCGTTCGAGTGGCCTCCTTAATTGCGGCACCCTTTGAATTTAAATTACTCTGGAGAGGCGGCGCCGCCGGAGAATCGCGGCGAGACCGCTCTCGGAAGAGCAACCCCGTCCCTCTCCACATTATCGTTACACGTATTTCTCGATAATTCATGCCAGACCAACACAAAAGTTATCGATTCGCCGCCGTCGGCGTTACCTAAGCGACTTACGACGTCCCTTATTCCGAAGCCAAACCGCATTTTCATTTGCATACTTCCACTTAACAATTTCTAAAGAGCCACGCGAAATTCCCACAACACCCCGCGCTCGTCTTCGCTCCCGTTAATTCCTGCCGCGAAAATTTCTAACTAACCCTTCAACCCCGTCGACACCGATTCGAACGGCGAGCGAGAGGAGTCCAGAGGTTTCGCTGGGAGGCTCTTCGCGGTCCGAGCGAAATTGCGTGCTCGAGAAACAAAAGCGAGTGGGATCGCGACGGAGGGTAAAGCTCGGATGCCGAGCGTAATCGCCGCGGCGGAAAGCGAGCTAAACAGCGCCTAAAACTGCCGCAGAAGTGGCGTCGCGACACTAATTAGTTCCGGCAATGACGGAAAAATGTTGCAATTACAGCGCGACGCGACGCAAAGGGAAGCTGCGCGGGAAAGCGCGCGCGATAAATTACAGCTTAGTGCAATCGGGGCGATGAACTCCGTTTCTCCTTGGCCGCGTCAAAGCTGCGTACAGCTTTCTGACCATTTCACCGCAAACCAAGTGGAATAAGAGACGCGGCAGTCAGACAGAGACGCTAGCGCTAACGAATTGCAGGCTCCCTTCAGCTTCGACCAACTGCTGGAATTTACGTGCAAGTATGACAGGTATGGTGAGTACCTGTTGCTAGATCTGACTGTTTACGCGATTGAAATCCCGCGGTCGTGTATTTCAGCGAGTATAGCTATTCTTGTGTCTTTCGAGTAGTCACTTGCTGGAGCTCCTCCGTCGGACGACGGAGACCTGCGCGAGGGATGTAAAGAGCAGATGAATCTTGAGTATGAAGATGTTCTGGAACCTTCGGGGTTCCTGGTTAGCTATTTTTACAGGGGAAGCTGCGAAGTTTCAGCTGTGAAACGAAGGGGCAAAAACCGACTGGAGTGTCCTCGCATCTTCCCCCATTAACGAAATTCATTTCTATCGAATTGGACCGGGACCAGAAGCGATATCGGCCAGGCTAGCGACGTATAAACTTGATCGTGCCGGGCTACGGTCTAGGAACTGAAGCGCGAAAACATCGCGTATCGATTTCCGGCGACGTGTCATTGTACGCGGGAACGTAGCCGTCTCTGATGATTATACAGCTTGATAACGCTTTATCACTAATTACCAACCGGTGCCCGAGAAATTCGCGATAATTACACGCTCAAACAATTCCAAGTATGGGTGCGCGCGCTAATTAGATGACACAGGACGTCAATTTATTCCCTAATATACAGGCCCGTTATGCAATTACACGAAATTGATGATAATACCCGGTCTAGCTCGCGCGCGCGGACGAGCCGTGTAACTTCGATCGTTAATTATGAATGCTTGTTCGCTGGCAACTAGAAAACTTTCTATTGCCGTTCTTGAATCGCGATGCTAGAGCCGGAGGAGTTGCAGGGGGGAGTTGGGAGGGAACGGGTGGGTAGAAGCAAAGAAAGTTGGTTTACTCGATGGACAGCAGGGGATTATTGAGTTGCCTGTTTCGCGCCATTCATGCTTTACTTTGCGCGTAGTCCGATAGAGAATTAGAAACGCAGTTCGTTACATGTGAGGGAGAGTGAGGGAATTACGAACACCTAAGCAAAAAAGCAAACAAAATTATATGAGAAATTAATTTGTTTATTATTTACAAACATACTTAAACTATTGGTCTATAAAGCACTGTGACGATTTTTTGAAAAATTGTAATAAAAATCAAGTTTATAGTTAATAATCAAAACCCTTGGTGTTCGTGATTATTCGACTGCCGTGGGGTAATCACGAATAGAGTGTTAATTATCGCAGAAATCGCACAGAAAGCGCGGCTGCAATTGTGAACTCATAAAAAATGTTGCTACAACCTATTCCTAATGTATTTTTCAAATACCTCTTTTTGTGTGTTGAGAAAAATTGCAATTAATATAAAAAAAAATAGTAAAGATCGTTTTTTTAAACTTTTTCTGTCTGAGCCTGTAATGAAAATTCAAAAATCCGTTTTGTAGATTTAAGTAAATTTTATACATGCTGAAAATTTCATCAAAATCGGTAATCATTGCTAATCTCAAAGGTCCGAGTAATCCGAGTTGTTCGTCATTGCCTCACGAAGGAACACCGTTTTTATTTATAAAAACGCCGTAATATCGCATTCTCGATTCCCCCGCGTTCGTATTTACCCCACTCTCCCTTAATCTATTCACTCTTAAAAAAATCGCTCGTTCCATTCGATCCGCGATCTCATCTTTGAAATTATTACCGACATCTGAAAATGTTTCGAGTCGGAGCTGAGAGACATAATACTTCGGAGGGAAGCTCCTCCGTAACTGGAGATTGCACTTTAAGAAAACTGATTACAGAAGATTAAGGGAAAAGAAGATTACGCCGCGCCGGCTGAGATAGTAGTTCCGGTGCTCGTCAGCTGGCCGAAGTTCAAAGGTTTATCGATCAAGTTAATTTTCGGTCTATGTTTCCTCAAGTCCGCCGGCTGTTCCGTACATACCATCTAACGAATATGATCGTGACTCAAACGAATCGGCCGCGGCCCGTCGATCAGCGCTCCCCGAAGGGCAATATCTGCGTGGAAAATATATGAACGAACACGTACGGCTCATACATGAACTTCTACGTCGAACAATAAAGTCCTATTATTCGGCTGGCTATTCGCCGTGCGTGTGGTCCGCGGTTTCTGTTCAACCTCCACTGGCCAGCGGCCAAAAGATTTTTGATATTTTTTGGCAACAGCTCGTACTGTATATAACCAGCTAAAATGTTTCTCTCTGCTCCTCCTTCTCCGTTCTTCCAGTTCCCTCGCTCTCGTTCCATTCCCTTCTCCACTGTCCTCTCTATTCCGCTCTTCCTTTACTCTGCCGTTTTTCGTATATCTCCGCTCCTTTTTGTTTCTGCCCGGCTCTCGTGCAGCTTTCCCTCCACCCCGGGCATTTCTTTCCACGGGCACCGGGGCAACAGCCCGTCCCTTGTTTGCGGTTTACGGGCACGTATAAATCTCGCGCGGAGCATACGTGTTTGTTGGAGCAATTAATTGCATCGCATTACGATTTAACTAACGCGTTCTGTCGCCTCGTTTGACTCGCGGGCTTCTTTCGACTGCAGATTTTTTAGATCAAGACCTCGTGAAAAAAAATACAACGGCTCTAGCGTGCCGTGAAAGCCTGTTACGTAAATTAACGTGGCTCTCTTCCGAAGCATTCTCCTCGAATTTCAGAGGTTCCCTAAACATTTCCACCGTGACATGCGATTTTTTAACATTTCCCACGATGGGTTTTACGGACTTAATGCAAGATTTTTATGCTGAACTTTTAAGTTGGTATTTCAAATAGAATTTTAGATATCGTGGCAACCATTTTCTAAAATACCGTTTTGAGAAAATTGCATTTAAGGGGAGGTTCTGGTCTAAATGTCGATTTTTTTTTATTTAATTTTTCGAATGTTCAACCTTTTAGGAAAACGTGTTTAAAAGGATTTATTGAAATTCGCAAAATTCCCGAAGTTATAGGCATTTGAGTAGCGGCAAATGCATGGGTGACAACCGGCCACTCGGCGCTCACGTAAAACTTTAAACGCGTTTTTCTCAAAACAGTGTTCTCAAAACGGTGGGAGCTGTATCTTCAAAAGTTATTATCCGATTCGATTGAAACTTTTTTTATTTTGAAGATTATTCTTTTTTATAGGGGGGGGGGGGGCTAAAAAAATTACAAAAAGTTGAAAATTTATAATTTTCAAAGGCGATGAAAGGACGAAAAATACAGGGAAAAGTGATTTCAAACGTGAAGTGTCGTTATTTTCTAAAAAAAATGTAATTTTTGTAATTTTTTTTAGTCCCCCCCCCCCCCCCCCTAGAAAAAAGAATAATCTTCAAAATAAAAAAGGTTTCAGTCGAATCGGATAATAACTTTTAGAGATACAGGTTCCACCGATTTGGATCAATTTTTTGACGCTTTAACTTTAACGACTCCCCAGGGCTGTCTGCACTGATTAATTACAAAACAAAAAATATATTTCTATAATTTAAGATATCCTTAATACAATGCAACAAGTCCCATTAAATTATACACACTAGTTTTCCTTTAATTAATTCCTAAAAATTACCTATTTTTTGGGGCTCTAGACCAGAACCTCCCCTTAAACGGTCGTCACAGTAGAATTCACCCTTAATGACCGTTCGATCGCTGGTCGGTCATAAAATATCCCCGAAACGAGAAAGCGAGAGGTAGAGAATGAAGAGACAGGGGAGTCTCCAGCCGACGTGCATTTCAACCAACGTACACGAGCAGGAAGAAAGTAAAAAGGGAAGGAGAGGGCAGGATTTGTCTATTTTTCGCTCTCGCGTGGTTCCCGCGTATTCTTGACACGTGTCACGCGACCTCTCTCCGCCTTTCAGATTCGCAATACCCACGACACCGAAGGATTTCCAATCTCTCCCTTTCATAGCTTGCGAGAGGGCACCGGGAATATAGAAAACGCCGCGAAACAGAGGAATTCCGATGTAATCCGGCCACGGAGACGCGGCATCTACGTGCTTGAGGAACTTTCCACCGCGATGGGTCCGCCTCGCGAGGCAGGCGTCTTTAAAAATCGTTAATCCCGACGTCGAGCGACGACAAAAAGACTCGTCGATGCCAAAGAAAACGAAGAACCCCGGCCGCAGCTCCAACATTTTAACGCGATTTTTCCTTCGGACGAGATGAAGCGAGTGGATCCTTTCCGAGAGCGGCCGCGCAACGAGCCCTCGCCGCTCTCGCAATTTCAGCAAATTCGCCGAGGACGTGGTTCGAGCGAGAGCCGTCTTCCGTTTGCCCCGGAAACAACGGAATTATTCCAGGAAATGAATATATTCCGCATAGTGGCGGCGTCGGTGGTGCTCACCTTCTGAAGGGTCACGTACGCGGCATACATTCTCTTTTATTCGATAACGTTTACCCAATGGCATATTCGCGCGAAGGGAACTGAAAAATTGACATTTATGCGTGTGTATTTATCGTAGAGAATTCCGGGATCGAGGTATCTCGCGGAATTCACGTCCGATATATCTATGCCGGCGTGTGAATCATACGAAGTAACGTCAGGCGTTTCGAATAACTCCTCCCCTATCACATAATACGATCCGTCTCATGAATACCGTTCCGTTTCCCTTGAATCCGACCTCGGCTTGTCTTTCACGTCACGAGCCGTCGACTGATTTCAACGAAGAAATGGGAATCGATGCAATGTTTTTCGTCCGGCCGATTCCTTTTTCCATCGGCTCTGGGTATCGATTCCCGCCGGTTTCCCTGCAGGAGATTCCGAAGCCGATCGATTCGTTCCTGTAGAGATTTATCCTCGGCTCGAGCAACAAGTAAATAACGCACGGGTAAAGAATACGGCGAGCGGCGTTCCCCGTTAAGTCGCTCGACGAAAGCGCAGAAAGCCCGACCGATTAAGTGTAAAAAATTGGCCGCTGGGAGTGGTTAACGCGTACCCTCTTTGGTCCACCTAATCTCCACCGTTAAATACGTCGTCAGTCTTGGGTAAGCGCTCTGTTCTCTGCGAAAATTCGCAAGAACCGAACCAGAAAGCCTGGCGAACCCTGCTTTTTCGTCCGGGACGAATCTCACGCTCGATTAATAATCGATTTTCGCATTAACGGATTCGAATGGAGGGGGTTGGAGGGAAGAATCTCACGAGGGTGGTATGCCGCGTGAGTTTCCGCGCTAAGCGGTTCGGTGTGTTAGCGGGAGAATTGCTTCGTTTAATAAATTCCTTCGCGGGTAGGTGCTCTTTAAGTGCGAGATATTTTCGAGCTGGCAATTTCGGCCCGGAGGTATCACTTGGCGTTAGCATCGACGTGAAAATGGTTCTGGACGGAGATAGAGACGAAGGTGGAGAAAATACTTGACCCGCAAGTGCCGAGGACGAACGGCGAAGAGGAAGGAAGACTCTAGGGTCGCTCTAAGCTTCTGCGGCTTACTTCCTTTGCTCTGTCACCTCCTCCGCGCCCCCGCAGCCCCAAAATACTTGGTTAAGTATACCGAACTGGCGGCGTGCGGCTTAACCGCGGAATTCTAAACAGTTAATATCTCTGTCGCTGTGGAAGCACCGAGTCCTGAAACTTCAGACCCGATGGCTGGAAGAACTCGATCCATCGGATTTCAAGGGTCCCCGACTCGCGTTCGGGGATCGACCCCCTGTCTCTCGCGTCGAATAATATTCGATGGAATCGCAAGCTCGAACTGTAATTCGAATATCCCTCTTCCAGCGTCGGCAACAATATTTCTGTGAGAATAATTCGAGAGCGATTTGCGCGCGGGGCGCACGGTTAAAAATATTCGCTGGCTGGTTTCGTGCCGCGCGCCCCGCCCTGCCGCCGCCCGCCGCGCTTCGAACACGATCGATACATATTTCACTGAGGGCGAGTTCTAATTGTGAGCGTTCGGAGTCGTTTATCCCGCGACCTGGCGCACTTTATTTGCGGTGAATTTGATTTATCCGCGAACACAGCTCGGCCAGCGATGCTTCGGATCGAGGGAGGAATCGCTGGGAAGCACCAGCTTCGCGGTGAGATCTTTGTTTCGCGAGCAGCAGGTCGCCGTTTCTCTCGTCCCAGATGAAGAAAACATGCCGGGCTCGCGGGCCGCGCGTTGCAAGTAATTAAGTGGCCCCGGAGAACCTTAATAAATTGCATCCGCGGAGACCTTCCACGCGGAGGCAACGCTTGGAATTTTGATTAATGTTGCTTTGCCGGCCACCAAGCGGCCCCAAAGAAATTCAACCGTGATATCTTCCACGCAGGCTCGCGATTCCGCTCTATCTAGGATCGCGACCGCAATTTACCCGGCTGGATTGCGGGTATGCAATAATCTTCCCGGATATTATGGAACGACTGGGAGACGCCTTAGAACTTTCGTACTTATTCCTTCTTTTGTTCATCGATAGTCCGCTCGAAGTTTAACGAGAAGTGGAGCTTGTATCGGAGACGTATAATGCAACTGGCAAACGATTGCATTCCGCGAGGTAGAAGCTCGGGGCGGAGGACGGACAAGGGAACGCGTGGGGAAGGCAGGAACGGGACTGAAAGCGCAGCACGCTCGTAAAACCTTAAGACACGTGCACCTGCAGCTAGACGACGAATGAAATGCACGCGACTCGTATTCCCTGAAGAACTACTCCAGCAAGGGATTTCTCTGGCGCGGCGCGACGGAGAGACGGATGCAGTTCTCGTCGCGCGTCGAACCAGGGATTCGCGGCAACAGCAGCAGGTGCATTCAGGTTCTCGAGGGCATTTTATATTGGAATTCCCGAGATTTCTCTCCGCGACTTCTCCGGCTGAGATTCAGGGGGCTCATTAGCTTCCCTGTTTTTTCCCATGCTAATTAAAGATTGCTGCTGCACTAGATCGAAATCAAGAGACCAGCGAACGCTTCGTTGTTCCGAGAAGCGACAGAAAAATTCGAGAAATGTGTGGGAGAACTCGCATCTACCCCTTGGACACGCGAACTCGTCGCTAATCAACTGTATCGCGATTCATGGACTCCGATAAACAAATTACGCGTCTCTGTAAAATTTTAATCACCAATTATTACCAATCACAGATTCCTGAAGGCATCGCGTGTGGGGACGGGCGGCGCGGACAAAGACTGATTACTTGATCGCGTCGCGTTTAATCATCTCTCCAGGCACGATTTCTCGATAAACAGATTAATAAAATCACGAGTGTAACGGGGTATCGTTTACGTAGTAGTGACTCGGTCGCAATTTCGCGGGGCTGAAGACCATTTTAATAAATTTGAGCTTCATGTAATATTCAACGAAGCTAATTACGCCGGTGAGCGGGCTCAGCCTCGGATAGATGGAAATAAGGGTGTTCGCAAAAACGATTCGCCCTTAATATGAAAAAATATTCCGCGAAAGGTTGCGCTCCTGATGAAAAATTAATTCTCCTCACTACCCACATTGCATATTTCCCCGGCGCGGTCACGTTCGACGCATTTGCATTCTCCATCAACTTTTTTACGCACTTCTCTAACGATAATTCCCTTGGATAATGTTCGTTAAATTCTGTTAACGGAATCATCGTTTTATTAATACGCCGGCCGCCGCGCGGCTGCAACTGCACGCGTTTCGAATGAAGTAGGAAAGACGGGCGGAGCGGAATACAGTTCTGTCTCTCTATAGCCGCGTGTGTCGGGACCGGGCGCACGCAATTTGAGAGACGAGTAGTCTATTCGGCTTCCTTTGATTTCACGCGGTCAGAGTGTAAGGTGTGTCACTGTTGAGAATGGTTATGAACCTTTCTTCGGCTTTCTCTTTGACATCCGATACCCGATGCCGCGGCGCGGCGACTATAAACGAAGTAGTGGGGATAGCTTCGCGCTTATAGAGAATCCGAAAACGCGTGCCATTTGAGAGACAGCACTGTGCGTTGCGCTCCCTTTGCCGATGCGTTGACAAGGCTGCGGATGATTTTAGTCCCATCGCACATTACCCATGGCCGTTTCGTGTAATGTCAGCGGAACGTTCTCGGCGCGCATTTGCCTCCTTTCCGAGTCAAGATGAAATTAGATTTTTTTTCACGGGACCGTATCCGACGTTAATTATATCACGCGCTTCCGGCCTGGTTATTTATTTCCCGGTTTCATCGCCGCAAATTATTCGACGTCGCGGTGCAGTTAGTGACCGGGGCGACACGGTGCGCGAGTAATTTTAAATTTGTCCCGCAAAGAGGGACGGGCTCGTTACTAGAAAAATAAAAACCAGCTGAGAATTACGGCGCGGCGTCGTGGCGAATAAAAATTGCGGGGGAACACCGCCAGGTAGCCTACAGTGTTCAGTTTGTTATTTGACAAATTGGCACGCCGTGCCGAGCGATACTTTGTCGACTAATTGCCAACTAATTGCCAACGCTCCATTCGCGCAGCCCATGTCTACGATAATAAGGTCTATATACTTGCTGGGAAGCAATTACTGTTGCAGCAGCAACGACTCAAGGGGTCAACGGTGGCTTCTTTTCTCCCCTGGGAAGGCAGCGCGATTGAAACAGCCCCTGAAGGAACCTCCGCGAGAAGCCTGCGAGCATTATGAAACTCGAACAAACGTAATCCATTCTAACAAGCTCGCTATTGCGGGGAAAAAGAGCAACCACTGTCCCATTGCCACGGAAGCGCCGTTTATACGCGGGCGGACGTTTCAATTGAGGTTCGCCTTCGGGGCCCCGCGAATCCCGAGCTGTATTTATTGCACGGAATATACAATCCGAATCTGCTCGTGAAAAGTGCGCGGGAATGACTATGTGCATCTCCCTGTGGCTGTTGCCATTGACTAGAGCTGACGGTGGAGAGAGGTGGAGTCTATTCAGACAGGCTTAACATCGTCTACATCCCTCGCAACCAAGTACACGAGTCTACCAGATAATTTCGCATCATTTAGTTCGCGACGTAGTCAATTTACATTGAAAACCTTGCACGCTGTCTTCGCTCACGCGAGTCGTTGGGATTTTTGGTAAAATTGGTGACGAATGTCACTGGGGTTCAAAGGCATCTGATTAAGGGGTTATGCCTACCTGCAATGTCTGAAAACGCAAGTATTTTCGGGATTTTTTGAGGGAAAAACTTGAAGACTTTTTTAAACAAACTTTTATGTAGTCGAAAGTGTACATCTTGTACTACTTCTAGTAATTATTCCAATGAAAAATATAAATAAATAAAAGAAATGTCAGTGATCTTCCGGCAGCGATTTTTTTTTGCGGTGAGCACTCTAACTTTGACCTGATTCATCTGAAATGAAAAATTCCACGGAATTTAGTTAGTATATTAAATTATCTGGTCCTTAATCATTCATTATCCCGGAAAATTAATTTGCTACAAAATGGCGGCTGTTCAATTTTTCCCTCAAAAAATCCCGAAAATACTTGCGTTTTCAGACCTTGCAGGTAGGCATAACCCCTTAAGGGAATCGCTGACACGGTATACCTCCGCTGTAATTTCATCCTCCAAGATATTCTTAAAGTGTTGCAGCTGGAAGCGTCGTCGCGAGAACGTGGACGATGGCAAAGCGAGTGGAACGCTCTTGGCCACATTTTCTCATCAAGCTGATGGACGACAAAGTATCGGTTCAACGTTGATCATGGGACGAGCGAAGAGAAAATGGGAATATCGGGGACGAAGCTCCGAGGAGCCGATAGTTAGCGATTCGATGACGATGAATTCGTTAAAGCAGCCAGAACTTAACAAGCTAGACGCGGCTTAAGCTTTCCCGCCGCGGTTGTCGCATCTAAATTCACCGGCGGATTTGACAGAGTGCAAGGAACTTCTTCGAGACCGGGTGTTCGGTATCCTACGGGATTAAGGGAAGACAGCGTCTTTGGATCCTGGAATTTTCCCCGGAACGAAATTTCCTTCTGGAAAAGTGGACGCGATCACGTCACGCCATCCAGTTTCACGGCACACCTTCTCTCCCCGATTTATCGAAACGGGCCTTTCCCATCGAACCGAATATCAGACCTGTTAATCAAATAATCAATAAAATTCCAGGGAAAAATTTAATATCTCTGGCTTCGTTCCTCGCAATCCACGATTTTAGTATATTTGTTTACCTCGACAACTAAGTAATGCACTGCAAAAACCAACGAAAGTAGGACGCTCTCGATTAGAAAGATACGTAAAAACGAACGCATATAGCAAAACGAGGAATCAAGAGATAGAACCAAGAGATTAATAAAAAAAACAGCAGCAAAGGGATCGCAACCCCTAACAGCAGCTTCGTGCACGAAAATATTGTATAAAGGATTATTCCATGAGCTCCCGGTCAATTCCTTTTACGCGAGCCCACACCCATCGGTCGGTGTAGGCGATTAAAAAGCCAATTCTCGTACGTCGACATTAAAAGCACCTCCCAGCCGCAAGAGTTAACCGCTGAAGATCCAGAGTGAAAGGTGCAGGTTGGAACGAAAGCTTGTCGTTGTTGGAGGATGATCCTGGATGCTGAAAAGCGATGATCCGGACTGGATCAGTTTCGATAGGGGCACAAAGCAGTAAGAGTAACAAGAAATTTGAACGTGGCCGTGGAAGCGAAAAGGTGTGGCTGGCTGGGTGAATCCTGGCCGTGAGATCCCTCGATTTCCAAGCACTCTAATTCCTGGGGATACCGTGAGCTCCCGCTGAGCGTGAGAAATTTTCTAAATGAAAGTTGGCCGAGCTGGCGGGCGCTTTCAATTCGCGATGGTCGAGCCACTGCGACACGGGAATACGTAAGCTTAGCTACTAATACCCAGGGAAACGGAAGACGCCCTTAACAGCTGCAAATTTCGCATAAGCTTCGACAGAGTTTCGTCCAGAGAAGGCCCCAGAAATACCGGAGGCTGGAGTTTCGTTGTCGTCCGGGCGTCACTTGCCCTCGGCTACGTCATTCTTCAATTAAAATACTCGGAGCTGCTTAATTCAAGAACTTCTAAGCACCCTTCAGTCTGGTAGAGGGCAAGCAGAGCATTAGGAGTAGGACAACTTTCAGCTTGCACAAGATCAAAGGCAAGGAGGATGCCCCGAGAAGTCAACAGCTCGAAAAATTAGCAGGGTCAGCCATCGGCTGCAAGTCGACAGCGCAGGGATTCGAAATCGGAGTTCCGTTGAATACCGAACATGCTGTGCGAACGTCCGTCCATTTACGGAACTTAACGAGCCGGAGCCAGATCCGATTTCCTTGTTCACTGTTCCCGAGTGTTTCCCTTTCTTGTGGCGGCGGATTAATTCTTTCGAGCTTCTCTTCCGGAGAGGACTCTCGATTTTCCGCGCGATTTCCACGGAAGCGCGACAGAAACGGAGAACCTTTCGATTCTAACGTTCCCCTTTTAATTATCGCGACGCTTGTTCCATGAGGGTTTCAATTAATTTTCTCCTCGGCACCCGGGTGAGCGGTGGCTAATTATTTAATTCTTCTCCGCCAGGCTGCAGTTTTCATGTCGCGGTGAAGAAAACTGTAATGCGAGACGGAAGGAGGTTGGACATAGGCGGTGGCAATTAGTCGTCGACCGGGCAATTAAAACAATTGGCCACCCGTCTTTTTTTCTTCGCATCGTTCTCGATCCCGCGGCTTCCCACGGTTCACGCCCACACAGAAGTCTCTCGTTAAGTCGGGTCATTCGCTGCGCGAAACCACTTCCGCTCTCGGTGGTCGTCGTTTACCCGAGTAAACGACGATTCAGTGGTAACTTTTTTGTGGTTTACTGACAAGTCCTCCACCTGGGAGACTTTGCTGCGATCAGAATCGCTGCTTTATTAAACACTTAAACATCTCCGAATGTTCGGGCAACGTTCCGTCTGAGGACAACAATCTTGCACTGGTCTCACGCTCTCACCTAGCTCGATGAATATTCCTAGGAGGTAAAAGGATCTAGCGGGCCATCGCGCAATGTGCCGGTATAAAATTGGCAGCGTGCATAAGGGGAGCGCTTGACAGAGAGCAGCCCCGTCGAAACGAGGAAATAAGTACGCGAGAAACGAGGGAAGAAGGAGAGAATGGGCGCGTCGCGGGTCTACAATGGGAGCTTAATATATTAAGTCGCTCACAGACCCGTCTTTCTCCCCGCGAGAATCCCTCTACCTGACACTCCACCCGAGAAATTTCTCGTTTCTTTCGCCGTAAATGAAATTAAGACACTGTACAACGGTATCGTGAAATTTTCCTCGAATTCTGCTCGAACTAAGTGCAGGGCGACGTCGCCTCGCTTCAACTACACTGTTCCATACACTAAAAGCGATTGGACGTACACTCTGTTGTTTTAATTTACAGCTTTGTATCCACCAGACAAAACCATGTTAGCGGATGTTACATATGTTCTTGTCTCGTTAAAGAGTAATAAAGTTGAAATAATAATAATAATAATAATAATAATATGCTCCTTTCCTTCTAAGTGAAATTGTTTCCCCTGACAAGTGAGCGATTATTACTAACAGCTATCTGTTGATTGCCGATCGACCATGGACTGATTGTCAATTCAATGCCAACTAATTACCGACTGACTGCCGACTGATAGCCAGCTGATTGCTAATTAATACTCGATTCACTGCTGGCTGACTGCCAACGGACTGCTAACTGTTTAACGCCTGGCGCAGAGGAGTTGCCATTTGGAAATCGATTTCTGAACGGCCTCAGCGACCCTTTTTCCTAGCTCCCTAGTCATCGAAGGGACGCTGAGATGATCTCGACAAGCTTTCCCAAAGGCAAATACAGAGAGCCGTGACTTATGATTCGCCAGCCGCGGGATTCGAAAGCGTCCAAGTAGTGGAGCGTGCCATTTGTCAGACGCCGCAACGGCCGGCGCAGGAGTGACAGTTCATTCGACCAACAGCATCCAGAGAATTCGCGGTAATCGTTTTACACGTTCGAAACTCTCTGCTCCCTTAGCGGAACGGGCGACGAGATTGTTTACCAAGAGTGTATGATCAACAACGCGGAAGAATCTAATGAAGAAATATCTGGGAACTCGTTTCCAGCGCAAAGTTGCGACGCATTATAATGGACGCCTCCGCCTGGCTACACGGGAACTGAGCAAAGTTGTGGTTTGACCCCCCAGCCCGCCCGCAGGAACCCTTTTCCCCGTGCCGGAGCTGCTGAAAGTTCGAACTTGGACCATCCTGGATCGAACCGGTCCCGGTGGGCGGAGTGAGCGCGCGAGCCAGCGAAAGTTTCTCCATGATAATCGGCATTTGTTTAAATAATTTCTGCTTCATTATCCCGGGAAGCTGGAGTCTGCGGCTCGGCAGGGTGTGCGGGAACGCTGGAGGGATATTCGCGCGAAAGAGAGTGGTTGGCTACATTAAGTATTCAGACGTTGAATCGATTTTCTATTCTGCGGCGATGGGCGCCAGAGAAGGGACGGAGAAACCTTCTGGAATAATATTTTTGTGTGGGTGATCGTGCGCGGGGCTGTGTTCGTTAGCGAACGGTTGCGTAACGCGATAGCCGCGGACGTGGGGGCTTTATTGCACTGGCGGAAGAATTTACGAGTCCATTTTTAACTGTATTTTTCAGCGTAACGAGGGGGGCAGACTGGAGGGAAGGACACTCCCCTCGAAGCTGTCAGTGCAAACAGTGTTCGTGACTCGCGCTGCCGCCTCTAAACGTTTTCCAATCCTCGGGAGAGGTCTCGGGGATGTTTACTTTCCTTCCTGATAAGCTCGTCAAGTTTGCCCCGCCATCGTTGCCGACGAGTGGTGAATCCAGGCTGGATAGCTTTAACAATTCCGACCTCCCTAACTATTCACACTTTATTTCTCACACGCCCCGACGCCGGCGGGTTCGAGTAGCCCCGTATTGTCCGAGTTGGACCATCCATTCGAAACTTCTTGCGATACCAATTACAATTTCACGGCGACTGCAACAATGGCTAGCAATAAGATTAATCCCGAGCGTTTCTCGGTCGCGAGGATGCAACAATCCTATCGCCGGTGGCCATCAAATATTATTGCCGGGAAGGTGTTGCGGTTTATACTTATGCCGTTCCGTGTCATCAACAAAACTACTACCGCTTCCGCGACGTAAGTGGCTTTTATGAGGACTGCCGTGGAAATTTTACGGTTCTGCCCTCGCGGCTGTTGTTATAGCCGCCCTATTTGACTCAACGCACCCATAAATCGTTTGATTAGACGCGAATTCACGTCGCAGATGTTGGGTTAATAGTGAAATAGGTATATATTCTTGACTTCTTTAGAATAGAGGTTTACGGTTAACGTGGCTCGCTACTCGGCTCGACGTAGACTGCCTCGGCCGCGCAGTTCTCCCGGTCAACCGCCTTGCAACACTTATCTGGCAACCCCGCTTCTTTTGCAATAGAGGTTTACAGATAACGTGGCTCGCTACTCGGCTCGACGTAGACTGCCTCGGCCGCGCAGTTTTCCCGGTCAACCGCCTTGCAACACTTATCTGGCAACGCCGCGTCTGCCGCGACGCAAGCCTATTACACAGTTTCCTATCGACGTGACGTCAACCTCGCTGCCAAAAGAATTTCACAAGACATCCTGCGCATCTCGAAATGGTATAGAAAAGTGAATCTCAACGTCGGATGCTGGGGAAGCTTGTAATTTCCTTCGAAACAGCGACTCATTCCACGTTGTTGACTTCGGGAAAGACTAATCCGCTATTTCTCAAGTCCCTCATCGCCCAACGTCTCTCGTTCACGTCTGTTTATAATAGGTCAGTCGTTACCGAGGACTCCGAAGGAGAGTCTAAATCTCCAAAGTTCTGGTTAAAGTTTCCTGGTTAAAGCAAAGATTCCGCGATCCTCCGGGCTATGAACGAATAAACTTGGGAACGAGCAAAGTACTCTCATCCTCGGGACTGTCCTTAACAGATCGCGATGGTGAGATTTTGTTCGCTCGACTGTCAGCGAAATATCATTGGGAGGGGATATCGCAGTCCTTGGCAAGTTTGCTGTTACACAATTTGCCTCTGGTGACACAGATGAAGAAGGACCAAAGTGAAGTTTGCAATTTCGGGAATTAGCCATCAATCGATGTCGCCGGTTTACTGCATTCTTATCATTCATTTCGAGTATTTTTCACTGGAATGCTCACATCTTCCAAGAGGAAAGATATTAAAAGCAAACACCAGCACCTTTACTAACACTCTAGCTCTACAATTGGATGGATCTTCATCGGGATTTAAACGTAAACGAGATTCACGATCTCTGGAAATCCTTTTGAACAGCAGCGAACTCGGAACGCTCTGGCTGAAAAGGAAGTACAGTGCTTTTCATCCGTGTAAGGCTCGCCAAGCTCTGAGTCCTCCATAGACGATTGACGGAAGTTCGTTGCGCGAGGCACTAGGCAGGAGCCACCGTTAGGTCGAAAAGCGAAGAGTCTAGATTAGCAGGAGCCGTAACAGCGTTGCTGGCGCATTTGCTAAATCAAATTACGGTAGCCTTTCGCCTTCGCGGTCGTATAAGCTGGACAAAGTGCGCTGAGAGGAGGTCGGATAATGCAGTGCTCCAACGTTATGGGGATTCATTAAATTTAATTCTCCTGATACATCGCGCCGTCGACGGGCGACGCAGACGCCGCGCCGGCGTCCCTCGTACGTCGTGTAATTCCGTCGCTGGAACGCGTAACTTTAGGTGCGTAAACATTTACCCTCGGCCGAGCTTTGTATACCTTCTCCTTCCTTCTGCCGTGTGCTGTCGCGTGTTGTCGTGCCCCTCCCACGCTCGCGCGCTCCTGTATTGTAAAATTACGCGTCGCCGAGCGAAACGACCCGGTTGGCTGCCACGTGAACGCGGCGGCGCTCGTCTCTTGACGAGAGGGCCAGAGAGCCAGCCAGAGAACGCGAACGAGAGGCAGCCGATCTGACGAGTGTCACGCTTGATGTTTGCGCTCGGGGCGAATGATAATAGCGTCGCGCGTTTCGGGCAAGATTGCTTCGACTTTGTGGGAGATGCCGTTGCAACGCTGTGCTTTTCATACGAGAGCAGATTGTCAGATGGGGAGGCTTCGCGTAAAAACAGACACTCCAGTCGGGTTACTTGGATACTCGATCCATTTCAAGTCATTTAAGACAAAGGATCGTATCTGTAGATGCTTGCTAGCTGAACCCTACACTCCCAATTAAATCGTTCGTGGCTCGGTGGCTGCGGCTGTGCATCTCGCTGCGTGCAACGTGCAGATGTATATTCGCCGTGGGTTCGCGCTACGTTTCCCCGTCGATGCTGCTGCGACAATACCGGCGTGGAGACGGAAACGCAAAGGAAAGGATGGGGGAGAGAACGGGGTAAACGGAGCTCGGTACCAGAGAAAAGGGGAGCCTGCGAGCGGAGGTAGTCGGTAACGCAGTCAGACTCCAAGTGTGGTAAACGGCAGGACACAAAGGACCCTCCCCTGCGTCTCAGTCTCAATTCTGCTCCTTCAGCGAGCCGACTGTATTCTCTCGGTCGCCGCGTCGCGATGAAGTGATTGCGTCGGCAACCACTAGGAATTCCAGCCGGCGGCGTATATCCTGGTGTTCGCGGCTTTCTGCGGAGGAATGCATCGTTTTCGACGCGTGAACCAGGCACGACCTCGCGTCCGATCATTTTTGTGAGCCTTAGACCCGTACATATGCCGCGAGGCATACGCGCGTTTATATTTCGCTATTTACACAGTTCCTTTGGCGATTCGTTCCTGTTTCGTTCCACCCCTTCGATAACAATCACGGAATCAAAATGCCCCCTGTCACACTTTTCAACCTTTTCATGCAGCTTTGATTACACGTTCTCTCCCGCGTAGCAAAGCAACAACATAAAACATGATGATCGATTCAACAAAAGAGGGCGCATAGCGAATAACACGAAACGTCACAGAGTTATACTGGATTGATGAGATATTTCATTATTATAATGAATGTAGGAGCAGTAATACGAAAATAATGAACTGTCGAAATGTCACGGGATGTAAATAAATAACTCTCAGCCCCCTTTTCAGCGTGTTACGTTGACAATATTTTCCCTCTCAGAGATTCTACAGAATTTTGATTACACTCCGTCGCAAAGTAGGTTACACAAACGCGCTGCTCGATATGGCTGCGCGAAACAATTGATCATTTCTGTTCTTGACATTGCAATTAATGATATTAATTGCACGGGAAAAGAATCGCGATTACCGGCCATCTAACACCAACCGTGTCGCCTTTTCCAACAGTATCGTCACGATTCTCATTAAGGAATATTTTTCTCCTCGTGGTTCGATTGCCTTTGTTTAGCTCGACGTGCACTCATTAAATGAACGGCACAAGTTGTTCTAGGAACTGCGTAGGTGTAGATGAACGAAGGATAACGAGCGCCGGATGGTTCAGTGTAACTTCGCGAAAATCGTTTAATTCTGTCTCTAATTGGAACAGTTTTTGTAGCCGGTAACGAGAACGTGGTCGACATCGAGACATTGTTGGATCTTTGCAGGTTTCCCGTCGCACGGATAGCGATCGGAAAGTTTCTTGATACTCCGGATCTCTGGAGATTAAACGGGGATGAAGTAGTATACGACGGAAAGATCCTGCGATACAATTAGAAACTAGTTGAACGACTGCGTGTTCGGGTCAGGGGACAATTTGTCAAGAATTACACGGCCACAGGAATAGAACTCTGCTTTAGGGTTTCTGATAATAAGCAAATGTAACTGAAGATGCGCGTAACACGCGAGAGATATGCGTTACGCGAGAATGCAGCCATAAATTCAGCGAGCAATGAATACAAGGTAGACAAGGACGTTTGAAGTGTGGCCAACATAATTTAACGGTAACGGGGGGAATTTTCGACTTGTAGCCCTCTATTTTCCACGCGAACACGGTTGTTTTCCGGCGTGGCCGCTGAATGTAGACGCGAATATTTCCGCAGCAGCAAGCGTAGTTTATTACGAAGAACGGACGTCCGGCGTTCGCCCCCTTTTCACAAATTTATTTTCGCGCCCGTGTCCCGGCGCCGCCCGCCGCGCCGTGGGGGTCACGGGGAAAAAGTGTCAGCCTGTCAGGGGACCTTGCGGATAAAGAGGAGGCCCGTGACACTTTACTTTAAAACATTCTAACGGCTGCTGACTGTCGCCGGTCTCGCCGTGCTCGACTTACTCCGTTATAGGTATTTGGCATTTGAGAACGGTCTGTGGTGCGATATTGATGGCGCACCGTTAGTTTGATACATATAGCTATGTAGACTTTGGAAGAGAGGCTCTTTAGAGAGTCAGCGTTGGTGGAGTTCGTTAGGCGATTGGTCAGTACTGTGGTAGGCTCGCGTCGCGGCAGACCCAGCGTTGCCAGACAAGTGCTGCGAGACTGGCAGCATTGCCAGACAAGTGCTGCGAGACTGGCAGCATTGCCAGACAAGTGCTGCGAGACTGGCAGCATTGCCAGACAAGTGCTGCGAGACTGGCAGCATTGCCAGATAAGTGCTGCGAGACTGGCAGCATTGCCAGACAAGTGCTGCGAGACTGGCAGCATTGCCAGACAAGTGCTGCGAGACTGGCAGCATTGCCAGAAAAGTGTTGCGCGGTTATATTGCAAAGAAGTCGAGAATATATATATTTCACTGTCAACTTAACACTACGCAGAGGAACCCCGACGATCCTGGGTTCGAGTCCCGTCGCCGAAGCTCTCCTTTTTCGCTAACAACTTCGGTCACGTGGTCCTTGTCATTTTTCCCCTATCACCAGATCCCTGAAAATTAAATACTTGTTAAACTGATCCTCTCGCAGTAGCTCGCGGTCGGCAAGAAATATTTGCTGCGCCACTTGCCCGTCAGCGCGAAACCGAAATGTTTTTCGCGGTGGGAACGCGGTGCGCGAGGAAAATAAAAGTATACGCGTGAACCCGACTGCCTGAGGATCAGAAGAAACCCCCGTGGAAGCACTCGGCTGCTTTAGGAACTTGCCAGACAGTTGTGCCGCGCTGGTTTTCCCTCGGCGCGGCGGCGGAGGAATAAAATCCCTATAAAAAGTGAAGTGTGCGTTCCCGCGAAGAACACTCTCGCGTCTTAGTTTCTTGCGCCGCAGCGCGCCAAGGAGAACGAGAAACAGGGATGTAACTATCTCGGGCATAGACACCGTAATACGAGTTCCAGCCTCGACTGCGGGACAGCCCGAGGAAAGTATTAAAAATGCCAGCGACCTCTTGACACCGTTCAACGTTCTATCGAACCTTTTAATATCAAACCAACTCCCGATAAATTAACTGTCTATATTTGATTGCTGTGTAAATATCAAATTCCAAATATTTATTTGTTTGAAAAATACGGGTATCTGGTTTCAATTCGTAATCGAGTTCTAGTGAGCTATTGAAATTGGATATGGTACGGTGGATGTCATTTAAGGCTGAATATTCGTTGAAAAACTGCGATTGTTCTTCCCAAAGATAAATCGCGGGGGTGGAACTGAATTTCCGGCGGAGCAGCCGCGATCACATAAACGAGCACGAAATTAAAAGGCGAATGCTGTTCAATTTTCCTACCCACCTATGTACCTACGTCTTTCACTTGGCTGCACGGGCAAGTCATTTCGAGAGTGGCAATATCTGCTGCCGGAGCTCAGCTCGCTTTTTCTCTCTATGAAACCATTATCGGAGGCTTCTATGATGTTTCAGTATTCCGCGTAATGGCGGGATATTGCAACTAACGCTGGTATCATTCCTTGTTTCAGGTAAGAGTAAAGGGAGCCGAATTGGAGCCGTTGTAGAAAACAATGAACGCGAGGAGACCAGTTCTATTGCAGGTACTTGGAACAAATTTTACTCAAGCTGCACAGCTGCTGGTGTAGCAAAGGTGCATACTTTTCTAACCGAAAGAGCGGGTACACTTTGTTTCCCTACCGGCAGGCGTGATTTTCAGGAATTTTTTGTCGATAATCTAATGCATATTTTTTATAAAGATTTGCTTATTTTAAAAGTACACATACTTAGCAACTCTCAGTAATTTTGTTATAGAAAAATATTAAAAAATGAACGAATAACAGCCACTCTCCCGGAAGTTATTTTTTTTGCGGTGAGCACGATATCTCAGAGTCGGATCATCTGAAATCGAAAAGTGAAGAAGATTCTGTTGGTATATGAGTTTATCTAGTTCGTGAACGAAAGAATTTTTATTAATGAAAACTCAATTTTAAAAAAAAAACTCTATAATCGAAAAATCATGATTTTGCGTTAAACTGCCGCCATTTTGTCTGAAATCATTTTTTTAAAAAATCTTTCGTTCATGAACTAGATAAACTCATATACCAACAGAATCTTCTTCACTTTTCGATTTCAGATGATCCGGCTCTGAGATATCGTGCTCACCGCAAAAAAAATAATTTCCGGGAGAGTGGCTGTTATACTTCCATTTTTTAATATTTTTCTATAACAAAATTACTGAGAATTACTGAATACGTGTACTTTTAAAATAAGCAAACAGTTCTAAAAAATATACATTACATCTTCCACAAAAAATTCCCGAAAAACACGCCGGCCAACTAGGCGCGACCCCTTAAGAAAACAACTCCCCGTTTAGCTTCCTCAGATTACGACATCGAGTGTCGCACGCTCCAAGTGTCGTTCTATCGCGCACGTGCCCTCAATTATCCCTTCCGTCGCGATACCAAAGCGTCAGCATCAATTTTTCAACGTTGACAATCGCGGCGAAGCGTTTGCCGATAGTCGAGCTGCAAATCATGACCGGCTACGGTTCAATAGCCGGCGCAGGAAACAGCGATCATGAATATTTTAGTCTATTGCATAATGCATCGGTGGCGCGTTATTCGTCATCCCCGCGTTATTATTGCGGCTCGCGAGCGTATACATGCTGCGAGTCGCACGCGTCGATGCGCGTCCGGTACGGATCGTTGCGCCCAGCATCGAAACCGAGCCGCGCAAGAAAAACCGTCCGGCATTCTCGAACGGCGTTCGAAGCCATTTCGGTTTTTCTGCCTCTCGCTCCACTTCCCCAACCTCCCACCACCCTCCCCCATTCGTTCCTAGCGAAATTTCCGGCTGACGAAAAATCGCGCGTCTCTCGGCCACGGTGCCGCGCTTATTGAAATTCCTTGCAGTTAAAGGAGCGCAGTTACACTAAATTGCGAGGTATTGTGTTTGGCGGATGCGCGGCGAGAACCGCCACCTCCCAAGGATTATTTGTCGGCCGTTTCGCCGCGTTTCCCCCGTTTCCCACGGTCACCCGGTGGAAACGCCGCATCGCGTCGCCGGCTCGCTGGAAAAGCTGACGTATAATATATTTATAGAGCCCTCTTGATGCGAGAAACATGCATTATTTACCACTGCCGTGCATTATGCGGCCGTTTGTATTTGGCCGGCGCGGTGCATTATACAGCGTCTCGAAACCGAAGCCCGGGAGCGGGTGAAAAATATCACCGGGCCAGTTTGCTCGTGCCTCGCTGTTTATTACCAGGCATGGGTCATTTGACAAGCTTCCGCTTGACGGCCGACTGATGCTCCAGCGATTCACCGTCACGGCAGATTTTTGTCGCCCGCGCGCGCGCGCGCTGCTCCCTCTCCCGAATGTCGATGCTTTGTCACGGATGACACCTTCGGGATCACTTGAATTCTTCAGCGCTCATTTCGCGCACCGCCCCGTTACTCGAATGTCGTCTCTAGACACACACATCGCTCGCTATCGCGTGGTCGTGAACTTTAACCGAGCCTCAAGCTTGCAATTATTACCGGGCGAAATGCACCTCGAGACCAGTGGACAATTTTCCACGTTGAAAGACAGAGCGCCTAGCGCGTTACAGCAGAAACGTTCCACTTTCTCCCGGAGGAATCATGAACGATAAGGAGGCGCCGAAATCGAGACGCAGACACGCTGATACCACCCTTAAATTCTCACGGTCGGGCAGCGAGGGGGTTGGCGGGGACCGGTTCGCAAGGGGAAAACATCGACTCGCGTGAGGGGAGCTCGAGAACGCTGGGCGCGGCAGAAGGAAAGCACAGGCTGTCGTTTCGCGCGATGGATGCTCGTCGACCGTCGCTTTCCCAGCGGCCAGATAAGCGGCGCGGCGAGTCTGGCAGCAAAGTGAAAAAACGAAGCTCTGGGCGACGCAACAAATGCGGGCGCGACCAACAAACTCTCCACTTGGTTTCTTGCGTCTGGGGCGTCGATGAGATATTGTCCTGGCTGGCGAAATGGATACGCTCGCCGCGGGAACGCCGTTCCGGGCGTAAATATATCGAAGGATCGCGCGGTTGTGTACACCAAGTCCCTCGGTGCCCCCGGGGAAATGATAATGCGAGAATTTTCCGCAGACGTAGACGGTAGCTTGGCACCCTGTGTGATCGAGCAGGTGCAGCGGGATGCAGAGGATGTTCTAAACACTCGAGACGCCGTAGCGACAACTCGTTAGGTAGAGGAAGGCGCAGCCCTTAATTTCAATATTGTTCGCGGCAAATCCGAATATTCTGTGCTGAGTTACAACGGTTTAAGTTTTCTATTTACCTAGGGGAGTAGGGACTGACCGACTGACCCACATAAATCCCGGAAATGCATACGCGTGCAGGACGAGGTAAACATAACTGACGCAGCAGTGTTTACCGGCTACCTTCAGAGGACGACCATTTTTGCGAGGCAGCTGCAGGACGCAGTGGCGTAAGGACCAGTTGCCCTTCGTTTTCCTGTATTTTCCCTCGTTTCTCAGTGGCGTATGTATCAATATTTTTCCTTTATGAGGGTGCTCTAGTGTAACTGCGAGTTTTGGGTACTGAGTACTGAGTACTGAGTTAGAGTCATCCAAAATGGAAAAACTAAGGTTTAGTTTCTTTATTATGGTTGTCGCTATGGTTCGAAACACGGAGGAGCTCTAAAAATAAAAACTCGCAGTATGACAGCATTTTGAAAAGAAATATTCGATTTTTACTAAAAATTAAGCTGTTTTCAATTTGTGAAATCATTTTTTATAAGATAGAAACTCGCCCGTGGTTCCAATCATAGCGACGACCATAATAAAGTAAGTAAACCTTAATTTTTACATTTTGAATGACTGTAACAATCTACACACCGTCGTTCGTCGGAAAATATTTTTGTAGTAGCTTGCGCCACCAACTACATCAGCTCAAAAAAATTCTATGTATTATTTCAAACATACCTTAATATGCAAGCAGAACGTCAGACAGTCTAAACTTACAGTTTTTATTAAATAAATTCCCGAAAATGGCGTTGAACATCCCCTTAATGCAGGCAATTTTGTTCAGCCTCGTCTTTACGTTTGAAACTTTACCAAACGCGTTGCTGCTTTGTTCTGGACAATTTGCCATTGAATTACACAACTAAAAAAAGAGCAAAGACGTCGATACATATTCTATTTCAGTGATAAATTTCTTTGAAACGAGACCATCTCGGCCGCTCCGCAATCTCGCGACTGCCGTATGAAATATTTTCGCATTCATCCAGAAATTCATACGCAAGCCCGTGTTCCCTCGTTTCGAAATCCAGGGTCGAGTCTGCCCTTCAGAGAGGGAAGGTTGAAATTACGAATATTCGTATGAGCAAGCGTCACACGATGAAACAGGGGTTGAACCCTCGAAGGCCGCGCATCCAATAATTTTACTTGTGTCAGTGAAACTGCGGGTCCCTGGTTTCTGAGTAAAAAGAAATTCCAGACAGAAACATGGATCGGTATTTCGAAAGTATTTAATTCAGCAAAATCTTTCGAGCCATCACTTGAGATGCACGGCCATCGGGGGCCAGTTTCATTAAAGTACACATGATTCAGTGCCTTTAATTGCACGACTCGACTCCCGAATAATCCTGTAACGCCGTGAAAATATTTCCTCTACAAGCTATCGATTCGACGCGCAGAAAGCCATTTGCGTAAATTGGTGAGCTTGCAAGTCGGATAAATAAAGAAACATTTCCCGTCGAGAGGCCATCGATCACCTTCCGAGTACCCAACAGGTTCTTCGTTTAAAACTGCCTCTCTCCGCACGAACCCGCCAAGATATTTCTATGCGATCCTCGAAACTCAAAAGTGGTCATCATCTTTCACAAGACAAAACTGTTTCTTCTCGTTGGAAGAGCCATTGTTGCTACGCGCGCAGGCGAACTGAGTCAATGATCGTCAGTCACGAACAATCTATTCAAAACATTTTAATTTAGTCCTAATATTTATTTGCATTCAAATTCCTTTCATTAAATGCACTTATCTCGTAACATTTCGATGCATCACTGTTTAATCACGTAAACGTTCCAAACGCAATACAATATTAATGATCCGCGCTAAGAGGCATTAATACGTAACGTTCAACACGAATTCAGAGCTGAATAACATTTCCATAAAGCATTCAAATAATTGACAAACATTATTTCCACGAAATTATTGAAGAGCACACCGCTTTTATATCGAAATACATATCTAGTAAGTAGTGACGAACCGTGTTCGGTCAGACGGTTGGAACGCAGTAGTATTATCCGTCCGTGGCTGGTCAGACCACGACGAGTAGACTGCCTCATCTTATTCGAACAGTAGCGCGAAAGTTTGAGAGGGAAAGGTACACGCGTGCGGTTAATCGTTGCCCCGCGTGCCAGCAATTGTCACCGCAAAACGGGCCATCACCGGAAACGCGGAAAGGCCAGCGGAGCCCGGCCGCGAGCCGGACGACTTAATGAATTTTTCGCCCGAAGGGTGGAAACTTTTCCTATTCCGGACGCTACGGTGGTGTCGTTAGCCAACAGTTGGCGTCCGTGTTGCTCATGCAATCCTCCTCGACCCCGGGCGGCAGCAGTCGCGACGGAAGAAAGGAAAAAGAAAGTTCGGCAAGTAATATAACGTCGCGGGTATGCCGGCTTCGAAGCAGAACATCCGTCCGAGCAGGCCGATTTATCTCGAAACTTGGAGTCCCGAATCCGGGGGTGGTATTCCTGCCAGGGACTGACGGCCCGTTACACACTGGCTCGATGTCGGATGGCGCAACTATTTTCAGGTCGTTCCTGAAATCTCCGCCGGCCCAGAAGGGAAACGGAAGCGTGTAGAGTTCAGAACGAATCGTTCCCGTGGTATTCGCGGGGATTCGTGGCCCAGGAAGCGTGGGATCGCCTCTTCCATTCGTTTCGCTCATTCTGTCATCCCCCGGCTTCCTTTTTTACCGCCCTTAAAAGCAATGTATGCGAATGTATGTAGGTCAACGTTGCGTTACCCCGGAATTTCTCCATCAGAGCACAAGAAAATATTCTCCCCGCTGGCTCTTCATTTGGAAAAGAGCAGGCTCGCCGAACGTGGCCCACCTTTGTCCGCCTGTACGTCGGCGAATAGGGAAATTTGTGATGCCAAGCGAACGCAAACGCTCATTGTTCTGTGCTATTAAGCATAATTTACCACCGCCGCGACTGCGAGAGAAATCATATTGAAACGGATTTCAAAGGGATTTAATTAAAGTCAAGTCACGCGAAGCAGCTGAAAGGTTAGCGCGGTATGTTAATGCGTATTCTTATTCGGGAACGTCGTCGGAGCCGAAACTAGCTTGCCGTTCTTTTCTCCCGGCAGAATAATAAGTTTGAAATAAGCCTGCAGTGTGGAGAACCGCGAGCGAGAAAACGCGCCGCTCATGCAAATACACCTCGCATTCGTTCGGCCCCCGTAATTGTTTCGCAGTAAGCGCGCTTACATGCTCCCTGTAATTCTGTTCTAGTTTTATGCGCCAAACCTGCAAATAGACCTCGCTTCTGGCAGGTTTTTGCTGGCGTGCGTGAATTGGAACGATCCGAGCATCAGAAACCATATTATAATCAACGGTGGCTGGTTTTCATTTCGGGACCTCATTTTAGGGGGTGACATAGGTTACATGGGGTGATTTTGAATTAACGGATGATGGAGGTACGGGATGGGCTCGTGATTGCTCGCGAACCTTCAGCTTTGCGCGTCGATTTGCACCCGAGTCTACCTGGAACCTCGCTAAAAGTTATTTCTAGCGCGGTTCCAGCAAACTCTTCGAGGACCGTCCTCTGCGCTCGAGTTTCCTTTGGAATTCGTTAGCGTGGGACAGTATATTATATCGCCACAAGAATTCTCCCCGCAAAACGTGAAAGAGTTAGTCGCAGAAAATGTCCATTCTATTCCATTAACGTGGAGCTCGTTTCTGTTTTACAAGAAATTACTTGTGGTCTCTCTAACGCGCAGAATAGTGAAGAATGCAACTGATTGACGCATCAAGAGTAAAAATTCAATCGTACCGCAAGTTTCTCGTCGAATTTCGTGGAGCTGGCGGTGGTTTCCCGTTCGATCGTAGCAGTCGGGCGCTTAACGAGCGGCTCGTCCTCGAGATTTTAATTTCCGACCGACATCCGGCTCCATTTGTCTTGACCTTAATCGAAGGAGTTGGAACGTGTAGTTGGGCCCCGTTATTTGTCGACAGAGCCAATACTTTCCCGCGCTGAATAACAACACGCGCGCAGAGGAGGTTTTCATAAAAACAGACAATCGGACGACGGCACGTTTCCGGGCCGTTCCTTGCCACTTTCGGCGCCCCGGTGTTTCGGGTGGCGCGTGACGTCGCGGCACGGAAACCAGCCGGAAGTGCATTTCACCGTCGACGAAAATTGAATCCGGCAAACGACGAGGACTGCTCGGTGAATGGAAATAAAGTTCGGAGGTGAATAGAATCCGGGCAATTAGTTTCCTTGAGATTTCCACCGGAGATGAGGTCCCCTCGATCCGTTTAAGTGGACATACTTTACCATGTTGGCGTAGCTTTTGCTCCAAATGTCTCCAGGGGATACTCGCGCAGCCTTCTTATCCCAGGTAACGCGACGGTAAGCACTAAAATTTCACGGCGAAAGTCCAGGACAAATCGCGGCGAAATTGCTCCCTACAGTCGCTGCAGGAAGCTTGCGGGTGTACAATTTTTCATGCATCAATCATGTAACGCCGTCATGCAAAAACGTGTCAGTGGGGTTGGAAAATAATAACCGCGAGAGAACGGGGGTCTCCAGCGCGACATTTCGCGAGCCCGTTCTCAATCCATTTCTCTCCGCCCTTAACGAGCGTGTAATTGCTTTTTAAAATTGATTAAAAAGCGATCGGTCTTGCCCGCACGTCCACAGAAGCGATGGGAAACCACCCCCCTAACTCTGACTGCTCGTCAAAATTTCCCGCCCGCACGGAGCGGCCCTGTTACCGGCCGTAATTACTCCTCTGTTTTCATTTACCTCTCCGAATAAATGTTAATGTGTTCCCAACGTCGCGGCAATTCCAAACAAGGAGACCGCCAAGCAAAATGTCAAGAAGCAAACGTGACTTTGTGCAAACCAACCTGCGCAATTCATGTATAATTCGAATGCCGTTTTCAGGCTGTTGTCACTATAAAAGAATAATTTCCGCGGCTGTTTGCCACTGGCCCCTTCGATTGTTTGACGACAAACTCGAATGTTGCAACGGCGTTTAGAGTCCCGGGACATTTAACTAATTATTCCACCGGTTGACATCGCGTTACGCCACGATTGTGTGCATTCAATTTTCCCGTGACGCGTTTTTCTTCGCGCACCTGTCCACGCGTAACTAAATGTCAACAATCGCGTTTATTCGACTCCTGCTGAAATGTCAAACATTTGCCTCTTCCGCTGGCACGTGCGTCGAATGCGAAGTGGCCGATCCCGTGTAAACGCGACAACTTGCTCTGCCACGTTGGTTTTTGGCGTGTATCAACAAATACCTCAACCTCATCGAGACTCCGCGTGTGTGTTCTTCGTAAACAGCCGTTTATTTCCCCGTGGTTCCACGCAAAACGGCCATCTATTGCGGTCTAATTTTGTATGGGGGTTGCCGGCAGAAGTAACGAGACAAAGAACGGGGGGCAGATTGCAGTTAAGCGATATTCCATACAACTCGGAAGATGGTCGAAGACATATTAAAGTGCTGGCCAAGCTCCGTCTCTCGCTCCCAGTTCCTTCTCGACCTCTCCTCATCCACTTAATTCCCGTCTCATCTTTCTCCGCCAGTCTCCCTTCGCTTCACCCCTCGACCTTTCCTCCCTCCCGTATTCTCTCCGACTTGCACGGCGTCATTACTCTTCGTCCGACCACAATCTCGACAGTCGGAGCAGTTTTTACATTCGATCGGCCATCGAGAACAACGTTCGTTCCTCGGACGGTCTCCGAGCGAACGACAGATTTTCTGCGCGACAGGTTCTCCGTCCAATCTACAAATGTTTCTCCCCGGTTTTACGCTACTTTTTAACGTTGACACACGCCCCGTTTCTTATTCCAACGAGTCCGAAAGCGGTCTATTTTAATGCTTCAACCGCAGCACGCCGAAATCATTTCAGCCTCGAGCAACCCGCGGCCAAGCTGTCAATGCTCCTTCACCGAGGATCTATTATACTTTCCACGAGCACAAACCGCCGGTAACTTTATCCATCTCGCCGCTATCGAGTACCAGAGTCAAGGATTATTCCCCGATCATATTTCTCCGAAGAATTTGTCGACCGGAGGTCTTTCAAGGTTCGCGGGCTCGCGTTTGACCTCGCCACCCTAAACTTCGGCTCCTCCACGCACGTTCTCCCTTTCATCTCTCTCGTGGACGAGCATTCTTCACCTCTCGCGTCATGCTCGCGTCTCAATTCCACCCTTTCACCCAGCTGACGTGCCATTTTCAAACGGGAATATCAGTTACGAATCTATCCAGCCACGTGTATTATTTTCAATCCCGGGTTATTCAAACAAAGGGAATATTCGAACGTAATAAAAGATATCATTAATATGTCACAGACCTACATCGACGTTCATTAAAAATGAAATGGCTTTTTACTCGATTTCCCTGGTCGGTTGAAAAAAAGGCTGGTACTCGCGCCAGCAAACTCCCACTGTGCTGCCAGAAACACAAGGGAATCCCGCTGCCATAATGATTTTTGTATTATATAACTGTAATTGCGTGGCGCGGTGTAAAAGTTAACGCAATTGCTTTGTTAGAAAGGAATGAGTTTATTTGCGCGTTTGCTCCTTGACATTCCATTCAGAGAACTCTCACAAAGAATTTCATGCGAAAACAAAATAAACATGGAAGAGAATTATTTTAATTTTCCCTTCTCCGCGTTCACAACGGCGGGCGGCGACCGCGCTTTTATGCGACGAGGAGAACTTTGTATAGAGAATTTTTCTATACAGTTCGAAATTCGGGCGATATTTAATCTCCACGTAAAAACAACATTGAGTTTATCCTTGTTTTATCGGCGTAATTCGCTTACGACGCGAAATGAAAGCCCGCGGATTGGATAATGTAGGGGCGGATATTTCTCCGGGGCACAAACAGCGCATGAAGTTTTCAGAAATCGTGGGAAGGCTGTTTTGTTTGCCGCGGGGGGGGGGGGGGGCATGGGTTCAACTAAACCAGCCCCATTGAAAGCGTGTTAACACGCTCAGAGTTTGAGCGGTGCGGCGAAAAAAAAACGCGGACAGAATTTTTTTTCCCAATAGCTATTACCGGACAAAAGCGGGGTTTCATTGTGGAAATGTTGTTTCGCGCGTGGCGGGCGAGATCTTTTCAGAGTTTGCACGGTTTTGCATATAAATTTCGTCAGCGCGGTCGTCCGGGATCCGCTATATTGTCCGCAAATACTTTTATCTTTATTACACTTGAAATAATGAATTGCTGCTCTCGGCTGGCGGCAATGATGCCCACTCGAGCCCGTTGTTGTTTTTCGCCGGAGCGAGGAGGAATTGATTTAATTGGGACTCGTGCAATGAGCCGACCGGAAATCATCCCCCTGGCCGATCGGCTGGCGACAGGGCCAAGCGCCGATCAAGCTGCTCGATAATTGACGTAGTTTCTGGGTCGCTCGCAGCCAAGATTCTTTTCCATAAGCGTGCTCGGCCGTGCCGGGCCAGGCACAATGACTCTTTTCACTTCATCGATCTTCTCCAGCGAAGATTTAACCATTCACGGGAACGATAATATCCGAACGAATGGCTCCTTGGGCGGCGAACGATTTGCAGGGCCGTTCGAAAGGCTTGGGCGTCGGCTGAATGGGAGGAAGATAGCTTCGTACGAGCGGAAATTTGATGAAAGTGGGGGGTGGCCAAACGCTGATCGAGGAGGATAGGGAAAAAGTTGTGCTCCTAAAAGCCGCTGGGGACGGAGGGAGGAAGAAAGTAAACGGGAATTACCGAGGAAGAAGGATACCGATACCCACCCACCGAGTGTTTCCATCTTCATCCAACGACTAACAAGCCCACGCTAGTCAGCGGTTTTTATAATTGGCCGGAAGTAGTTCAATTACGGAAGCGTGACGGCGGTGGACCACGTCGAGGGTCTTCTTTTACGTTGCCCCCTTTCTCTTCCTCCTTCCACCGCCGAGTCCCTTTTTACTTTCCTTCCTTTCTATTCCAGATCTCGTTCCCTCCTTTTTCCGTTACTACGCCGCGCCGTTACCACCGACGTCGTTGCCTCGATTTCGCGCGATTCCCTCCACTACTCGCAACAAAGTGCGCTGAACTTTACTCGCAAATTACTTGGAACGGAGCAACGTGATATTTCCCAAAGTACAGGCGTCGCGGAGCTGATAGAGGTGGTGGATGTGGTGGCTGCGGTGGAGGACTCGTGCAAAAATAACGAGTCGACTTGTATATCGGTGATGCCGAGCTCGCTCCTTTTATCGGATGAAAATAATCTCGTGGTTCCCTTCGCCGATGGGGCGGCCTCCAATTTCCTCGAAACCTCTCCGCGCACGGGGGAGCTACGAAAGTGTATGACATTTTCTTTGTAATGCTCTTTAGGGAGCACCAGCATCTTGCACGCGGATAAGTGTTTTCCTGGCGATTATCGGCATTACGGATTTCACTTTCCGCCGGAAAAACACAGCTTCCAGCAACGCGAGATCTGTGTTCTTTCTATAGAACTTGAACAGAGTGGGGGAGAGGTGGGATGAGAGGGACATTTGTGTTTAGGAACAGATAGTAAAAAAATTAGATAACCATTCGAATTTTAATTGGTGACAGTAGAAAGGCCAGTTATCTTTCTGTAACAATACACGGGCCTATTAAGCTTCTCTCTATATTCACATGTCATATTTTTCGTTTTTTAAAAGTGTGTTTTGTCCCTTTCATAAATTGGCTGTATTGAAAGGGACATGAGTGTTTATGAATGGAACAATGTAACAAAACCAATCATTTTTTTTAATTATTATTTATGCAGGTATCGAAATCACAGTAGGTATTTTAATTCGTAATAGGAACTAAAAACTCAACAGTTAAGCTTATGTAATTAAATGATCTTAATAGCTATAAATAATGAATTGTCTAATGACATGCTAACCCGAATTTTATGTGGCATATTTTCACTGAAACAAGTGAAGAATAGTAAGGTTTTGAAGGTGACAGGTATGAAAATGACGTCCCCTTCATAAATTTTTGTTGCGTCCCTTTCACAAATAAGGTAGCAAAATTGAAAATCTAATTCCTACAATTACAAAATGACACAAAAAGGATCGGACATTATACAATATCGTTCTTAAATAAATACCTGTTTAGATGCAGTAATATAGAAATCAGTCGCTGGTAACATCACTTCAGAAAACACTTCAACGAAATACGAAAAATTTTACTTTGAACCTCAAAAGAATTAAATCTTGTATTTCTATCGTCGTAATTAGATACGATAGCGGCTAGAAATTTGGCTTGATTACACATTAATGAACGTGGTTACAAAATAAAAATACTTTTGGCCTGGGCAGATCCTTTACCTTTGAGATAATGACCATGTCCCTTTCATCCCACCTCTCCCCTAACTAAACACACCTTTTTTCGACTGGAGCACCTTGAAAACTACTACGTCCTTCCTCCCCACCCTCGTCGCTACCATCATCCCCGATGACAGTCCCCGAATCTCTGTAGCAGAACATCCCCAGCGCCGTGCCGTGGGCGGCCACGAGAATCGCGGCTGAAAGGGCGCGCCGTAAATATTCGAAGCGACGAGGGGGACGCGACCCGGCAAAAAAGCGGCGAAAGATTCATTCTCTCAGGTGGCCGCGCGGAAATAACCGTGAAAAGGGAAATAGCAAAACGAGAGGAAAGAACAGCGCGAGCGGAGCGCCACGGCGCGTCGGTGCCGCGTCCTTTTCAGGCGGCGTCGCGCGTGCACCCCCCCGAGGGGTGAGTTATGTGCGGCGTGCATACCATAAATTTAATATGCCGAGTAGAAAGGCTATCTGAATTGAACCTGCAGCGATGCTTGGACCAAGGAACGAGGGCTGAATTCTATTCGTTCCCGGGATACGTGGCCCCCGCGCATATGCCGGGCCACGTTCCTTCGCGGTTTCCAGGCCGCGGATCACCCGGATAGAGGCCTCGCGCATTTCCGTTTATCTCTCTGTCGCTAATACACCCCTCCGGATCCCCTAAACTGATTCCACCACTCTCCCGATACGAACTAGAATAGGTAGAACTTTCTTCGCCGTTTGCTTTGGCCGTAACAACCCGACGGAAAGGATGTACAATTAGCGAAGCGTTCGCGATATCCCGGAGCCACGCGACCATAAATTTCCCAGCCATTTGCCATCGTTACCCCCGTTTCTCGAGGGCAGCCATCGGAACGGCACGGGGCAACGAGTCGTCGCGACGCGCAGCCATCACCCGTTCCGAATTCTACGGGCGTACATGCGCGAGTAATGCGAGCATGTCGGAAAGACGAGCGTGTCTGAAACGGAACGACGCTGCTCTCCTTTCAGCCGCCGCGTCCACGCGCTGACGCGAAAACAGACGTAAGGGACGACAAAGAGGGATCCTTTCTGTGCGACTGGAAACGTAAGGTCCCGTCGCGATCGGATATCTTCGCTGCGCTACGAAGAGCTTTTCTTCCGTCTGTCTCCGATCTCCGCTCTGGATTCCCTTCTAGAGGCTCTTTGGCTCGCACGAGTGCGCACGACGATCAAAGATTCAAGGGTCGATCGGGTCAAGACTGCAACGAGCTGTCGGGAGCTTGTGGGAGTTAACTTCACATGCTGGTTGCTGCTTAATCGGCGAAGAATCGTTCCCAGAAACGCTGCAAGGCAGAAGCCTTGCTCCGTAATGCCTGTCTGCGAATCCCGGTTGAACACGGCGGCTGCTGCGCCGGTTAAAGTACGAAACCTTGTTGCCTGCCAAAGGCTAATGCCTACACGCTGCCTTGACGATTTAATACCCCACCGATATGCGCAAAAACCGGCGCATCTGGAGCACGCATCTACCCCGTTAACGGAAGCCCTAGCAAATTCTCCTGCAGCAAAGTCAATCCGTTCTGCCAGACAACCTCTCTCCAATTCCCTTAGGCAGAGGATTTGCTTAAAAGCCCAAATTCCTTGTTCAACGTCCCAAAAGAGACGTTCTTAACGACACCGTCAGCCGCGATATCCACCGTGAGGTTGCTTCATCATCGTGCCTTCAATTATCGACTCTTTTGATCCGTGGAGCGAGAGGATCAGACCGCGGTGCCTGGTTCAAGCTCGCGGGGCCTGTTTGTCCGGCGATTTAGAAAAATGAAAAATGCAAAGGCGTTCTCGGAATAATGTTGTTCGAATAACCAGCCACTGGAATTATTTGCCCTGCGAGCGATTCTAACCAGAGCGTCGTTAAACAAATATCATTCACGCGGTCAGGGGAGAAATGGTGCCTCGAAAAGCACCGGCAGAGCCGTCATTGACGGCACATTGTAGTGTGTGGTATTGTTCATTTCAGAATCGGAGCAAGGCAAGCATTGTCTCAACGGTATAGCCGCGCTATTTGTCGATTATGAACCCTGACACGGTGTTAGCTTATTGCCCGATGGGGGCAAGTAACTCTATTGCTGCCCGAATTGCTGGGTAATACGGATATTAATCGATTGCGTTTAGTACGTGTTCATGATCGTGTTAATAGCCACGAATAATACCGACGCTTCGCGTGACATCTGTTGTGTTTGTTGCGCGCGTTTCACCCTTTTCCGGGCCACCATCTCTAATCGGTGTCTATTGTTCCCTAGATCAGCGTTACTAGAGCGTCGGCGATGTCGAGTAATATTTTAAACGTTGCCTCGGGATCCATTGCTTTCTCGTTTATACCGATGCGCGTGTTTAACCGAAGCAGCTGCGAGAAATTTTGATGCGACCTGATTCGGAAGTATTATTCTCAGCTGGAGCTGGTCGAGAAAGAGGGCGCCTGACTGTATGAAAATTAAGGAGCTTTCGTAACGTGGCCGTAATCAGCCGTACACCTAATTGCTTAATTTTTGCGCCGCGTCGTTCGCATCGGTAATGTCCAGACCACCGAGGGTTATTCCTTTTGCGACTGGATCGTTACGTATACCCACCCCCGCAAATCTCGTGCCTCGCCCGTAACCGTGATAATAACAATAATAGTTTACTCGACCATTAGGAGCAGCGTATTAACCGGATGCTCGGCCCGGCGCGTGTAATCCAAAGTACGTCCGTTTGCGCACTTGTATGTCAGAAAGGGTTGGAAAATTGGGCTACCCTCGGCTTGGGAATCGAACATGCAGCTGTAATATAACGTCCCGTTCCACTGGGTAACGAGAGAACGAATTTAGTGGCTACAGTCGTCCAGAATGCTTGTGGTTTTATGAATTAGGGGAGTTTTGAATTGGAAGAACTCTAGAGGATTGAATGTTAGGGTCGAACAAATTATAAGGGCAGAATTTTTTGGTATAATTCGTGAGTCTTAGTAGTTGGCAAAAGGTGAATTTTATAATGGTATTTAGACTGTCAAAATCTGAACGTAATTAATAAATTGTTTGAGGTGCCGCGTGGCTCTAAAAAATTATTATTTTTATTACTTTTATAAATATCAGTTTATCATAACATAGCACTTCCTTTTAAAAGTATCTTTAAAAAGAAACCTTTAAAAAGTATAAAAAAAAAGTAAAAAGTTTGCAGCTTAATCTGAAAGACTGAAGGCAAGTTCTCTTTCACTGTTAGAAAAGATTCACACAATTTTTATTTATTCCTTTCGCCCTATTGATAGTATTACCTTGCGATTTATGTTCACCCAACAAGTGACTTGATCATTTACAGAGGAATAACAGAGATCATTACATCCCCTTATTATTTCATAAACCCTTCAATTACCATGATTACTCTAACACCTCCCTGCTCGTTTTCCGCTTCTCAGTTCCCCGATCGCTGAGCGTCAAGCAAAAGTTCACGCATAAAGCAATCGTCGATTTTCCCTCGGGAAGGTGCGCGAATACGAAGAAAGGGATAAAGATAACCAGCTCCGGCTCACGGCTACTATTACCCCCTTACATTTATCGAAATCCAGCGATTCAGGAAGCCGCATAATTTCTCCACTTGAATTTCATCGCGCCCATAAAATTTTCAGGCGACGGCGTTATTTTTTAGGGATAGCTTCTACACATGGCCGGCGCACGTGCACGTGAACGTGCGCACACGTAGCTCGCGGTTGATTCCATTATGCAAAAATATGATAATTCCCCGGGACCGAGTAGCCAGCCAGATAAATGTCCTGCCAAGTCCCTCTGATCAATCCGCTCGAAACCATCTCATCCCTCGGCCGCCGCAACCGGCGGGCCGCAATATATTTCTTACGGTGCAGGGCTAAGTACATACATCTTCAGACGGAGGCTGCATCTCCTTTGTAACTGTCCTCTCGGACGTGCTCTCATCGATTCGAACATTTGCGTTGGAAATTTATCGCGTGACCAGTGTGCTCGCCGCTGGCCAGTGGCCGTTTAAGTGGCGTCGATATTTTCCACGATCAGTTCGAGCTTCCTCGAGAAACGGCGGCTGCCCTGTTTCTCTCTTATGAAAAATTCTATATGAATCGTTACGGCTCCGGAACCCCAGAATTCCAGAAGATTCTTGGGAAGCTTTCGGTATAAAATTACACGGACAAAGTAACCGATCTATGCTTCCACACATCGATATTAAACTCTGCTGCTTCAGCGGAAGAGGGATATCAAGGAAAGAGAGAATATCTCTAGATTCTCATACTCCAGACTTTCTGCTCCTATATTGAAACACAAGGTATCAGCTATAAACTATATTCCAAAGTAATTCGATGGAACAAAAGGTGTATTAAACGGTTGCTGAAAATGGCACGAGTTCATTTTCCCATTCCTGATATACCGCAAAGTGTAGGCTGAAATCTGTCTGGTCGTCAGTGGCTGGTCTAATTGCTCACGCAGCTATATTCTTGGATGAAAAGCGGAGACCGAGGCGCGTGGAGGAGCGGACAGAAGAGGAAGTTTGTAGCCGAGATAGTTCCTCGACATAGGACCAGCTGGTTGCTCGCCATCGAGTTAAGGAGCCCGCAGAAACAATAGAGAATTTCCAGCTCCGATGACGACAAAGGGGCCCCACCGGTTTGAGACCGGTAGCTCATCTCGCGCGTTTAGCTATAATATGCTGGGCCTGAAGCAACGTCACACGCAAACGACAGCGACGTATCGCGACGCGGGCAAAATATCACGCAGCGGTGCATATTAACGTTAACGCACGCTTGTGCCCGTGAGCAAACGAGCCCCCAAGCACTAGCGCAAACAAGACAAACGAGCCAACCGGTGCATGTGTATACAACCCTGCTTTGTCACTGATTTTCGGCTGATTTAGAGGCTACCGCTTTCACGTGAAACCATCGTCGCGTTCCTCCGGAAATGCGGCACGCGCTTCGCCCTAAGGCAACTCCCTGTTGTATAAAAAACACTCAGGCTCGCTGGCTTTCACTGCGAGCGAAACAATGCGCGTGCGTCTGCGTTGAGAAAATCACGAGGGTGGAATGTTGATTATGAGCAATTTAAGTCATCGGGCTAGTTAAGGTGTACTGTTTCGTCTAGTTCGCTGAGGCCTGCCTGCCACAGGTAGGAAGTCTCTTTTGAGAAGGATGCCTGATCGATAGGGGAAGGTGGGGCAAGACGGGGTAGTTAAGGTTTGATGATGAATAAAACACAGGTTGTCTTAATCAACTAATCAATTTTGTGCCTGAACTATTCTTTGATAATAAGTCTTTCAGTTTGACTCAATCAACCGATTATTTAATGGTTTTAATAGAATAATTAAAAAAATTCAGAAAAAGTCCTTTCACCCCATCTTGCCCCACGGGTGGGGTAAGATGGGGTACCAATTAAAAAACGATATAAATAAAGTAAATATATATGTATATAGTATTTATTTAATACGCTGACAGAAGAAGCACGTATGTATATCATCATCGTCTTCATCGTCTACACCAGCGCAGGACAAATGGGACCATTTGCTATATCGTTATCCCAATGGGACCATATATAGGAATACATACTTGGCATCTTATCCACCCTTCTACAGATTCTAAATAGAGCCCATCACAATATAAACATGGAGGATTTTCGTCTTCCTTGGTGTTTTCTTCTGAGCCTGATGAAGAGTTTGTCATTTGGGCATAATGGGGTACCTCTCATTATCAGTACCCCATCATGCCCCTTCTCGTTTTACTACATTCATATGAACACTGCCCGAAACATTATTCATAAAAGTATAAAACAACATACGTACCTTGTAGCCAGTTAAATTGTGCTTCATACACATATAAATACACCGATGATCGTTTACAGTATCGTGTCACTGTCACGGGTGCAACAAAGAAGGAAATACGGAAGAAATTCCATGAAATTACAAATAGTGGTGTAATTTTGTTACGCGTCACGGTGTTTCATTGGCTGTCAGTACAGTAACTGCGCCGGTAACAACACGTCTAACGCGTATGCGCAAAGTTGGTCCGTGCGTTTGAATCCTGAGATATGGCGGGTACCCCGTCTTGCCCCCCACCCCGTCTTGCCCCACCTTCCCCTACTTGGAGGGGTCAGGCCTGGAGAGAGATCGGTAGACGCTGTGTTGGCAAATTAGATTGGACTAGGGATCAAACTATTATGGAACCGTGTCCCGTTGGGATGAGGAGCCTGTAAAAGGGCCGCAATACCGGATAGATGTAGAAATAGATGTAGACAGCTGGGAGGAATTATTGAGGCACACCACTGTCTAAAGCTTCCTGTCATGCTCGCTACAGGGCAGCGGTAAGTGTACCGATCCACCGGCGCCGTCTGAAAACAGCAATCTTAAGGCCTCGAGCTGAGATGCCACTCGTTTGAACAAAGTCTCGGGGGGCTGCAAGTGTTCACGGATTGAGTTGGATGCAACAGGATAGACGAAGGCCTCGAAGGCGGTTCGCCTTTGAAGAGCGGAGGCAATACTAGAACCGACAGACCCAGTTCTGGACGAGATGAGGCTGAATTTTCACAGCTCGTTCGCGTAAATCTCGAACAGACGAACAATATGCGCCCCCGTCGTCGACGAGCAGCCAACAAATTTAATATTTCACCGGCAGTTTCTTCTGGGGAATGTACAGCTGACTCGTTTTGACAATCCGGAGGCAAACAGCTCGCAACGGCCGCGTCAAATTAATACGTATTCCGGGGGTAAACTAAGCTCAGCCGAGCTACACTTTTTGGCAACTAGTTTAATCAGCGCGTCTTGCACGTAGGAAGCAATTACCGACTCCCGTCGAGATCCACTTCCCTAACTGTTCCTACGAAATTCTAGAAATTCCGGGGGATAATAATGTAGGGTCTTGACGAGAGGGGGACAGTCGGTCTTACTCGTACTGCGAATCCTTAATTCGCGCGCGACAGCCTATCTCGAGTAACGAGACGGGGGCGCGGCGAGCGATCCACTTGTTTCAATGGATTTAATTGCGATCCTCCTCGATCCCTATTAAGACCTTATTGTCAGGGCCAACGTTTTGCCTCTTTACTATTTATTGTTTGCGCTTTCGGACGGCGGGAGTCCTTCCAGTCCGTAGATAGCAAAATGCTTCTCTCCGTTCGGAAGAATTAAACACCTGAAGAATTGTATGCATTGAAATCTGAAGATAGGTATAACACAGCGAAGTCGTTAACCTTTGCCACTGGCAATCACTTCAATTATTCATTCGTCAAATATTATACTTATAATGTTCTTTTATTCAATTAATTCCCCCATTTTTGAAAATTATTTTAAATAATTAAACTGAATTGTTTCTCTGTAAACCAAAGAGATTTTTATTATCTTAAAGCTTATAAACTAAGGTTTATTTATTTAAAAATCTTACCTGTAAACCAAAGAAACAACATTCAATGTTTATTATTCAAACCTGTTCCTTTCTTACAATTACCATTTCTTAAAATCACTTTCACCTTCTTATGTCTGTTGTGCCTATAGATGTTTGGCTTAGGGAAATGCCATGTATTTTCCTTACATACTTATAACATCTGTTAATATCACGTGCAACCCCTTTGATACGTCCACGTTTAACATCCACGTCGCTTTTCCACGCTTCGATGGAGCCCTTCCAACCTTTAGCTGAAAAACAAACCCCCCGTTCGTTCGTCATCAAAGGAGAAGTCCCCTCTAGGTCAGCAAACCTCGTTGCTTCCCTTCGACAGTCGAATTTATTCCTCGGCAGGATCCTTTAAAATTCCACCCTCGCCCGATCTAATAAAGCAGAAGCCCGCGTCGACTATCTGATTGATCTGACCAGGTAACCACCGAGGGCCGACAACTTCGCATTAGACCCGATAAATTCTGCCCGCGTCACCTCGTTCGCCTGGTAATTTGGAAAATTCAATTCTCCGAGTCAGCGTTCCGCGCCGTCAAAAGGATTCCTCGGGCGGGTGCGATTGAACGTATTCGCGGCTCGAACGTCCCTTGTTTATTCCTTCAATTCGATGTAAGGCTATAAACGGACGAGATCCCCGGATCCAAAGCAAACACGAGATCCTTTCCGTGGATACGCAAATCCGCCCTCCTTGTTCAACGGCAGGCTTTAATCCTTCTCGTCACCGGCAAATTTGGCTCCTCTTTTCGATCGAATTTCAACGCTTGATATTCGTACAAACGGTCCCATCCTCCTCCAAACAGGATTTTTCTTTGCCAATATTTATTTTCAGACGCGCTGCCGTAAATCACATATACTATCTGAATTCTGTTCTGCGCAGAAATATTTCAAAATCCCGGCAAGATTCTATTGATTCTGCTGGCGTATCTGTTATCGAGAACAATGCTATTTGTATATCGTTACCCAGCGTGTTCAAGGATTTGTCACGGTGTCGCGGAGAACATTTCTGATCGGGTGACAAGGCTGACACCTTCTCTCGCCCCTAATTCCCTTGATTTTAGACAGCCGGATTTTACCGCGCAGGCAACAGTGATATAAAGTATCATAGTAGTAAGTTGTAATAGAAACGCCAGGATGTCATTGACCGCACGAGGAGCGATTGACGTTTCCCGGTGGTTGAAAATGGTCCCACGGCGTTTAATTACTTGCAGTGGCTCTTGACGATTCCGAGGTGAAGTAATTTTAGCGACGGCCAGTATATTCCGGAGTTGAGATTCCAGACGCGAAACTAAAGTTCGCGTTTAAAGCTAGTTAGTGAAGTAATAAAGTCGAGGTGCAGGAAGAGTAGCTAAGTGGTGGAGTCGGTGCGCAATCGTTGGAATAAATGAGCGAGAGAGACGGAGGGAACGGGTGAAATGGAAGAAATGGGGTTATAATTATCAACTAAAGGTATAGGTACAGGAGTTCCCAGAATTACGAGGTAGTTTTTTCGTTTCAATCTACTTAGCCGGATATTATTCCAAACTGAGCTTCCACTCGAATTTTCGTCCACTTCCCAGTGTCGGATATTTTTATACGCTCGGGCAGGGTTGTTCTTAAAAAAGAAAAACGAGTAGCTACCTATTTTTACCCGATTTGATCACAGTTACGTCAGACTTGATCCTTCAAATTTCCATCCAAGTACCAAGACATTTTCCCGAGGTGCTGAAGAAAACCAGAATCCCATCGCTTCCGTTACACGCGATACTAGCAACTTCTCCGCCTTTTTTTCTCAGCCGGGTATTTCGGCTCATCTCTTGCGCGTCTCAGAGCAGAGGCCGTGAGAGAACCAGCAGCTTCGCACCTTGTGCTTCCTTTAAAAAGTGTAGCAGGTGCTTATCCTCTCCTTATTCCGCCCAACAGGCTCGTTACTTTCGGACCAGACCGGAAATCGCGAGTCGAGGAAGCCGGGAAACGGGTCGCAGCCCGAAAACCTCCGACCCGCCTTCCAAGTTTTATTACACCCTTCAGCTCGTTCGAGCTTCGCTCCCGCTACTCTCGCAGCCATCACGGCCGTTAACCAACCTCGATCTTTCTCAATTATTCGATATAAAGATAGAAAAGCCTCCCTCTCCCGTTCGCATCGTAATTTGATAAACGAATATACATCGAGACCCGGGTATCGGTTTTTTCATTAGAGGAAGCTTGATGGAGACGCGTTGCGGATCGAGAGCGATAAATTAATAGTCCCGTTGCATGCAGTGGCGGGATTCTTTTTTAGGGGAAATACGCAGTCGTTGCCTATCGAGAGGCAGCAGAGATTCTCTACACGCTATACTCTATACTGTATACAATAGCCGCCCATCGACGGAACCATAACTTCCCTAATGGCTGTCGATCGGCGTAGAAAGGGAACAGACTTATCTGCTCGGGGGAGGAAACATGGCCGCGGGGGTGGTATCGCGTCACAATGTTATCTGAAGGGCGGGTTTACGGTCGGCTGGTGAATAAAACAGGCCCGCGATGCGAATAAAGAACGATGTTGGCGTACGCGATAAGGGGCCGTCTCCTTGTGGCCTGGCCATTAGATAAACAGATTTATTCGAGGTACACGCGAGCGAGCTATCGAGCACGAAATTCGGCTGTACACTTGCATAGCCTATCGTGGCCGGTCGTCGAGCACGCTCGTACTTAATCGCGGCTTAACCTCGGTGCCTGCCCTCAAAAGTCCCGACAGATGAACTGTCGTTGGATGAAGATGGCTTGATCGAGTCGCAGCCGAGAGCTGATTGCTCGAAACTGCACTAATCTGACTCGGGACTTAATGCCGCGGTAATTGCGTGGAAACGAGAGGACGAAATCAATCAACTCCCAGTTGTTGCCACTCGGAACGACCCTATATTGCCACGATAATTATTCCTTTTTTAACCTCCCGATCGGGGAAGAGAAAATTAGGAATCACAGCAACTTCCCCAGCATCCCGTCGTCGGGAATATCTCTAGGAAACAGGTTCGCTCCAAGTCGGACTCCAATCGGTATTTTCTTGTTCATCGAGCTCTCCCATTACTCCGCAAAAACCTCGGCTAGTTCGAATATCGATTCCACCGTAATTTCACGGTTCGAGCGATCATGGTGCAGCAGCTGTTGGGACGTCACGATACCACGCCGACCTCGATATGCGTTCTGACATGGGAGCAAATTCTTCCAGCTGCATTATTCTTGTCGCACTTGTCACTCTTCTCACCACGCTTTTTTTGCCACTGTTTCACGCGACACCTGAGCGGCTTGCATTTTCAGGCGAATTAAAATACTAAATGGGGAACAGGTACTTGCGTCGACTTGTGTTTGCCAAGGAAAGGATCAAACGTAAGGACCGTCGGGACGTATCGCGGTTATAGGCACGCAAACTCTGCGAACCGTCGTATATTCTGAAACGATATCTTCCGTGCATTTTCCGCTGCAAGAACGAGGCATTCTGAGCCTTAAGTTTCCGCGACACTTGTTCGCTGCGACGGTGTGCGGGACCCTGCCGCGAAGAAATCGGCCGCGATTTTTATTAACACGTCGCGTGTAACGCGACCGAGTCACGGACCAGCATTTATAACGTCCCCGTTCTTACGTCGCTGAACCACGAACACCTCCGACCGCGGAATTTTATTATACACTTTCGGCGAAATGTGAATTCCGCCGTATGAATACCAATGCGTTTAGACAGGCGACTTCGCACTTGGTAATATTTATGACCTCGCTTCTCGGTTTCCCAACCGATTTCTTGCCGCTCCACGGTTATTCCCGTACGAATTGTGATCGCACGTTCCCCGCCGCATCGACAGACGGGCTTTGCAAAGAAAGGAGAACGCTATTGTTCAAAGCCGCGAATGAATACCAAAGGAATAACTTGGTTCGGGAATCGGGATGGTGGCTGAGAAGACGGATCCAAAAATTGCATACGTTTCGCAAACTCCTTGTTCCGGAGACCGAAAGTAATTCCGGCGCGTTTTATCTTCAAGTCGCCCAGCATTTCAATTTCCCCGGTCCCCTGAAACCACGCACGTATTTCAGGCTCGCGCGCGAACGGAAAAGTTAACGCTCGGTTTCCGCAATCCTTTGCCGCGTGTTATTCGCAATTTCCCTCGGAGCCTGCCTCGAAATTTCAAGCCGGAGTCGCCTAACACGTCGAGTCTTCCAGAGATCACCCGGAGCGAGTGTTGCGCGTGGCCGCGAGCATCCTGCGAGAAACTTTCCGCTACGTGTCGGCGTTTTTTCCCTACATCTTCCGCGGCCCGACGGCGGTTCTCGAAATTCTCGAGGCTGGGGGCACAAGTTTCGCGAGCGCGTCGGCACAACAGCGCGTCACCGCGGGGCGGAAAACGAGCAAGAAGGGATGGAGTTCACAGTTCACGAAATTTCCACGCTTGCCAGGAGTTTGCCTCGCGCTGGAATAACACCTCTGGCATTCGCGAGCCCCGCTCCAGCGCTAATTAGTTGATTAACTCGAAGCGGAAACCGGGAAAAGAGCGATTCTCCGGCGAATCTATAAGCAAATCGCTCGACTACCGTCGATCGAGCACGCGGCAAGTAAAAGCTCGCAGGTTGCCGCTGCCACAAAGATGCTTCATTCCGATGTCGACAAAGAGCTTGTCCTACAGGCACGGGACCCGAAACCCGCTTAGGATTCGGTGGAAGAGCGAAGTAGTGGCTCGACAAAGAGAGGCTGCAGGGACACGGGAACGGGTAGAATCCGGGCAGAATCGGATGGAGCGTTTCTTGGAGTAAACTTAATTACTGGGTGGTGCTCGGCGCCCTGACATTTGGCAACGAGCCTCTAAATCTCGGAGAGGAACGGTAAATGGAAATGTGCACTGTTCCAGATTGTATTCTCGCGGAAGCAATCATGCGTCGACTGCAACGTTTGCGCCCGAGCCGTTCCCGTCGTTCGAAGGGAAAGCCTCCTCGCAAGGCAACCTGCGTTCTCCCGTGGTCCTGCGCGACCGATAATAAACCTTCCATTTCGATCACCTTGAATTTTTAATACAGGTGTCCATGAGCATTCGCAAACGTCCGATGATTTCGGGGATTTTCCCTTTGAAATTTTCAAGCTCCGATATAGAAACAGTTACGTGCCTGTGTATCCTGTAGAGTTTCCCTTCAGCCTTGCTTGTTTTTACGATCACGTGCCCGCTATGTTTTATCGCGAGTGTTCTCCAGTGATAAGGAAACCGTTTTGGTTGGCAGCCTGTCCGTCACTTTTTTTTATGTCCCTTACCGTAACGAGTTCTCACGTTCTCGAGATCAAACGATGTTTGTCGGGGCGGTTGTGGTGCACGGTTCAGCAGCGCGGCGTGAAGTTTTACGGTGGCTGACGCTCGATGGGAATATTCGGGCAAGTGTCAGCGAACAAGTTTCAGGCGTTTGCAATGTGCAAAGCAATAAAGCGGAAAATTATTCGATGGACAGCCGAGGTCAACAGTTTGGACGTTGCCGGGCGTTCGACGAACGCGAAGGACCGTCGATAAATTTGTTACAAGTTTCCATAGACGCTGGGGGTTGTTTGCGAACTATAATTGACGCCACCATAGTTTCTTTTTTTCCTTAAAAATTATACAATAACCTCAGCGTGGCCCGTGTAAATTCAGCGAGTGAGCACCTACCGTTGAACGAGGGCGCGTGCAACGGGTTGTATGCCAAGTAACATTCAGAGGTATTTATTTCTCGTTTCGCGCGAAGTTGCTCGTGACCTAAAAGCGACCTGAAAGCAAGCCCTAATCTATGCCTCTCTTGCCGCGCAGACAGTTGGCGACAAAAGTAATCATTTGCCGGACAGCGCGTTTGAAAAGCATTTTACGTCGAGGTGTCGGAAGTCGTGCGTTGAAAAGGCCCGGAGCAGCGAGCAGGAATTCTAGGTCGCCGGAGTTTCAGCAAACTGGCTAATAGGAGGCCAAGGGGAATTTGTTGTTGGACGCTTTGCAAATGGCCGCGTCGATTCTGTTACGCGGGCCGATACGGGGCAGGCCGGGAGAATACACCGCGAGCGAATCGACGGGAGAGAGAAGTTTCCAAGGAGGCGCGGGCTTCTTTCCCGTCCCACCTAAATGGACGGCGAACGAACAATGACGGGGATGCAAATAGAGGGTTGCGCGGAGTGATACTTCGCTCTTTAAAGCTCCAAGTCGCGAAGCTTCTGCAATTGTCTCTGCCGCGATGTCATTAAAGCGACACTCCCCGTGGAACTATTAATGTTGCCCATTACAGAAATAACGGCAGCGAGGACATTAATGCCCTTCTCGTGACAGAAGCACGTTTTCCACCAGCGATTTTGTCGTTCGCGCGGTAATCGTCGGTTAATTTGTTCAACTTTATGGCGCGTCTGTTTTTAAACCCTTCCATTTACGGACACAAATTCGAGTCTCGATCATGCACGCCTCTATATGCGCGCTCTTCGTTGCTACCCGGGGTTTCTAAACCGTTGTCAGTTGTGCGAAAATCTGCGCGATCCTTTTTCGCACCTCGCGTTAAATTGAACTCGGGTTTTCTAGCCTGATTAAGCGGGCAGCAAGTTCCCGGTGACTACAACCCACCAATCCCTCAGCAATCCCAAAGATAATTTTATTAACAGATTCAACAAACGACGGTAGCTCTGGAACTAGCTGCAGCGAAACTTTCCCGATTAAGGACAAATGGAATTAAAAGCACGCCGCAGAACCCTTCCCTCCTTCGGCGACCCTCAATATGGCGGAAACTTCTAGAATTCATTGCTCCCTGCGAAATAGATGAAGCCATTTCTGAATCCGAAAAAAAAATAGATAGCTACTCTATGCGAGGCATCGATTCCTGTATTTGTGGTTTCAAGGAAATGCATTATTTCATCCAGTTAACTGGCATACGTGCTCCCCTTATTCCTGGCACGTACGATACGCCGTCGGTTACGACGTGGCGCGCAAAAAGCGCGCAACAAAGTGTAACAAAATTGCAGGACACTATCCAGGAATCGCTGCGCGGAATTACAATTGTCCGACGATTCCCGTGCAATCACACGCGGTCGACGTACATGCTCCAGAAACATACTGCGCTCACTCTGGGGAATCCTCCTACAAACTTCCGTGTCCGCGATTCAAAGAGAAAGCTCAACGACGATAAGGTAATTTCCAACCAGAATCCTTGCCCTTCTTCTACCTCTCCAGCATTCTTTATTCGTTAAGATGCAAATCCACGAGGGGACAAAAATATCGTGTCTCGCGCGAGACTCTAATCTGATGAAATAATTATTTACATATTTTTTAACTACTTTGCCATGAATTTCATTAAATCAGACTCTCGCGAGACAAGTTGCGTGATATATTTGTAAAAATCTCGTCTCTCGAGATTGTTTCCATTATTTAAATTCAGCCGTTGCAAAATCTCGTCGTGAATTCACAGGAAAAAAGTGACACTCGCGTGAGAATGCAGGCAATGCCTGGCTCGTACTGACCCGCGCGTCTGACTAATTACCGGGCAACACTACTCGTGATTTTCGAGCCTTAATGCACAGAAGATTAATGCCGGTGAACGGGCGTGGAAATCTACATCAGCGCCCAAGAGTGTGCTTCAAGTACCTACGGTCCACAGCTGTGATGTTAACTTTTCAACTTAAATTAAGTTAGCTCGCGGCAAAAGAGCGGGCAGCAGCAACCACGGCGGAAAGTAAATTTTATACAAATTAGAGGGAGGATCCTAACTAGGCCATCCCCCACCCTCTTTTCAGCCTCTCAAACTGAATCGTTGCCGGGACAAGATCTACTTAGGATACTTTGCAAATTAAGCCTTATTAAGACGTACACCGGTCTACGACCGAGAGGTCTTTAGGTTCCTTCAAAAGCTTCTCCTTGTTCCTCCTCTAACATGAAAGGCAATTATGTTTTAACTAAGACACCGAGACATTCGCCAAGTTGAATGACAACTACTTCCGGCTGCAATCGATTGGGGAAATTAAATGCTGTATAATCGGCCTGCCATTTAATGGAAACATCCCCGCAAGCGGGCTGAAGGCTGGTCGTTTAAAATAATATACCAGTAAATCCGATTGAATGTGTTCGCTTAGCAGATATACCACCGGCACGTGTTTAGGGAAGATAATGAGACTTCCGGCGGGATCCGAGGCTCCGAAACGGTAGTAATTAATTTGGCCGGGAAGGTAGAAGAAGGCGCTTAATATCGATAATCTCGGAAGGCAATTTCCAATGTGAAATAACCATCTCCTCGTAGCAATGAACTTTGCGGCCGCTACGAGGACAGAAGATAATGAAACTGCGGTTTACGTGCACGGATCGTTTCCAAGTTCATCGCCGTTTAAGGTATTTACCGCAACCGAGGTATAAACGTTTCTGAAAGCGCACCGAGCCGGAAGATCTTGAAGCTGGTCTTGAGCAGGCAACGAGCCACGTCTGAAATTAAGTCAGATCCCTTAATTGAGACGTAATTATCAAACGTCTGGTTGGATAAGCCATTGCAATATTGATTTGCCACGGTTTCCCGAGCTCGGCGAAATGTCCCCAAGATGTCGTTGGTTCTTAAACTCCTTCTCGTGTTTTCATCCTCTTCCCAGAATCCTCAAAGGGTTTGACCGTCGGCGAAAGATCAACTTTAATGATGGTAGAGTTCCCCTCGTTAAGGTAGACGCGCAGGTAGACACAATTATTGATCAGCTAAGTAATTGACGTACATTCTGCGTCTATCCGCAATATCCGTCCATTTCCCTTTTGTTTCCCTCTTGCTTTATTTACAAACCCATTTCCTCCCTTTCCTCTGGCATTTCCCGTCACGAAAGAAGCCCTTTCTTTCCATTCCTTTTGCCGTTCCACGCGATTACGTACTATCATTTCCAGTTAGGCTGACGGGTCAATATGCCGCTGGTCTGTCTCTAACAAGCTTCGTCGTTCCCTTCAGCAATTTATTGTTCCGCGAATTTGCAGGCCAGCAGCTACAGCGAAGCGTCTTCGCACAATTACTGCGGCGTTGCTTCTTTTATTTAAATCTATTCTCTTAAAGTAACTGTACATAAGGTGGTAATTTGTTGGAAGAATTAAAGCTGTTGGGAAGCAACGCGGAGAATTCCGATCTCTCCTCTTCGGTTCGAAAGAGTAATTATAATGTATAGGAACGGTGGGGACGTTCCACACGCGATTACATGCTCCCCGAATGGCCCACGAGAGAAGAAAGGGAGAAAGGGAAGCGCAGCGAGGGCCCCAGCGACTGTAAAAGTTGTCCGAAAGTTTAAACGACATTCCGGGACTTGGTTCTTTCACTCGACGAGACAAAGTATCGAACACCGCGCCCTTCCAACTAGATAAGTTCGTATTTCGAGGCTAGTACGGAAAAACTGGGAACATTGGCTGCAATTCGAAAGCAGACAGCTCTGTGAATGGCCGTACACCTTGGGAACTTCGCTTGAACTTGAATAAGAAAGATCCGTGCCAGACGGGAAATAAAATCCAGACGAATAAAGCAAGACTGATCGAAGTTTCAGGCATTAAATCAAGTATATTAAGTGTCGCGATTGATTCGGAGTTGGAGTTTAAACGAGGACTCGACGTAGGAAGCAGTAATACTTGGTTGCATAGGGAAGTTCACTTGTTGAAGTCGCTGCAATCGTGATCCAAAGAATAGCGGAGCGGTCCGACTGGAGAAGAAACTGAAAACAGTAAAAGATGCATGTATAGAATATCCTCGTTCCCGAAACTCTCGCCGGGGCAATAAAAATGCTGGATCTTCCTAGTTGGAGCTCTTCGAGTTGGATAATTTGGTAATTCGAGGGATCAGGGGGAAATATATTTGCGTTCTGCGGCCGGAGGAACCACAAATCCTCCTATAAAAGGCTCACAAATCATCTCCGCTACTGCCTTTTAAAAGAACCGGTATTACTTTACGCACGTGCATCGATATATCTCGTTAAAGAATATTCCAACGTCTAGTGTGTAATGCGAACAAATATTGGCGGATTATTTATTATAAATGATCGCATTGATAATGGCCAATCGCTAGCTAATTAACGCGCGTTATCCCCACTGATCTGTTATCAGATGTTATTACGTGCCATCGACGCCGTGTAGCTTCTACTGTATAATTAGACGAGTATTAAAATGGAATTTTAATAACTATCACGGCTTTACATTGCGTTTCCAGAAGCCGTCTAATTACGTTAATATTCCCAGCGAGGAAATTGAAAGACTCGTTGGGAAATCTCTTCGCGAGTTCTGTAATTAGCCTGCTCTTGTTTTGAACTTTCCAAGTCTAATTAACACAAGATCCGTGTACAAAAATGAATTGTCTAGAGTCTTTCTGAGCGCTATCGTTCAGGGATACCGAGCAGAGGGTCTGTCAGAACAAAAGCAACGCAACGTCTTTTGTACGCGAAGATTCGTCGAGTATTCAGAAACAAGGATTACGGCTGACTGAAGTTGCACAGTTCGACAATGATAAATCAAAGTGAACCCACCGCAATGAAAACGTCTGATCATCAATGAGTGAACACGACCAGCAAGTAAGTATCAGCGTGAAGTGACAGTATCAGAGCCTTTACTCGCCTTTACACTAATTATGTACATCATTTCTTTTTTCTATTTTGTCTGCACGTTTAAAGGGTAATAAAGTTGAAATAATAATAGACAGAATCTGTAATATAATTTGACGCGTGAGACGATGAGGATGTAGCTTAAAAAACAGCGAACGTATACACATTTGCTAATCGCTTCTGGTTTACTGTCTTTGATCTACGTACGTGTCCCGTGAGTAAGGGACTAAATATTTGATCTGCGATAGAGGTAGTTTGGAATTCGGTAAACGTTTCGGGGGGTCAGATCCATTAGCTCGAAACCGCCAAACTGATGTAAGTCGATATACCAGGTTGCCCCGAACGACGGTTTAATTAAAGTAAATTGAAAATTAAGAGGGATTTACCCGCGGCGAACGCTCTCCTCGCGTCAGAAAATTGCAGCACAGTAAACGGAATAACACAACGCATCAGGCGATACGTTCAATTTGAAATTTATCGCCGAATCACGGAGCAATGTACTTAAAAACGGTGGATACATTAATTCCCCTTATAAATCAGGAGCAAACATCTCGCGTAACATTATTAAATTATTATGCATACACGTAGGGAATAAACCCCATCTTCGTGGAATTCGCGGGAATGAGATTTATCGCTGAATATTATTTCGTTCATAAACGAATCTGCCTGGAAAGGCGCTTCCATAATTCTGCGTTCGTGCCGCGGCGAAGAGGTGGCATTTAATTCAGAAGCCGTCGAAATGATCTACGTCGGGAACTGTGAAGTCAACGATCCAGCGTTCGCGTACGTATCCCCCGCTGTGTTTTACAATCTTTTTCATTACGCTTGGAGCGCGTTGGCCGCGACAAATCACTTGCAAATACGCTTACAAAGGAAAGATCATAACTCTGCGCGATACGTCCAAGGTCTTTATCGGCGAACAAACAGCCGAATCATTTGTCATTATCTCGGGGGGATCTATCGATTACACTCCGCAATACAGAGGTTCCCGCGACTGCAAACGAGTCGAATAAATTTCCGTAAGGATTATATACGGTCGAACAGAAAATCACGCTATCCATTTCCGGCAGCTGTGACGTTTAATCCGATGCCACCGGGGGAAATCTAGCATTCGTTTCTCTTCTTCATTAACCCCCGCCGCAAAGCGGTTTAATCAGAAATAAGAGTCGCCGCGCCTTCGCGAATCATTCGAACCTAGCGGCTCAATTAAACCGCTCATAAAACGAATCTTTTGTCCCGCGCTAATCTCGCCAACCACCTGGCTCGCGCGAACCTTTCTTCCCGTCCGAGCGACGCCGACGCGACGCGCTACTGTTTTTCGCGTCGCAACCGTTTCCCGTCCGAGTTCCTCGAGCACAACTGCAATTTCCTGGCGAGTGAAAATAATAATAACGCGAAACGCGACTTTCTTCCCGTGCCCGAGGAACTTCCGCGACAGTGTCCACTTGAATTCACGTTAAGAAAGAAGTGGAGAAGCTCCACTTCGACAGGTAGGAAAAAAATCGGTGAACTTAGTTTTACGCGCGAAAGCCAACGTCACAAGCTTTCGCCGCATAACTCTCTTATGCGCCCTGACGCAGCGAAAAGCGACGCCGCGGCGGAAAATAAGAAGAGGGATTAAACGATTCAGGAGGGCCATAAAGAAACGGCAAACCGCGGCGACGTTCCCTCTATCGAGAAACGCTTCGTCACCGATTGGCTGCCTTAATGTTCGGCGCCGAAAATATGTCGCACGTCCACCCTCTACAGACAAAAACGGCGATTTTGTCTCGAGGATTGATGCGTATGCTAATCAGACGGCGCCAGAGAATCGCGGCGACATACCCTCGAGTCCCGGAAACCCAGGGCTCCCGGAAAAAGACAGGAGCCGAATCGATGGAGAACACGGGTGGTAGTTTCGTTCGTAATGAACGAGAAAAAAGGAGGAACAGCGCGGTGGGGCGGTTTAAATAAGGAGCAGGCTTTTGCGGAGGTTTACACTAATCGCAATTTAATGGCAGTTTGGTAAGGTTCGCGATAATTTATAGCTGTTGTAAGAAATATCGAAAGGATGCACAGGACCTTTCCATTTACGGGATTTTCCATGGTTGTCTTAAGGGGACTAGGCAGTCAGATCGCTCGAAAATCAAGTATTTTTTGCGAATTAATTACAAGGAGATGAACACAAATTGTGATTTGTACTTTTGGGTAATGATTATTAATACTATAAACAGTAAAAAAAAAATTATTTCAATAATATATACATATGTATAACAACGTTACAGCCATCTGATGTGTAAGCGTTTTTTCTGGAGCCGCTGTAATCTTGCAGTGCTTCTGACCGTAATAAATTTAATTTGGACCTATCCTTTGAAATTTACATTCTACTCTGGCCCCATTCTGCCCTGAACCTATTGAAAAAGAAAAAATATCGAAATTGTACAAATGGCGGCTATAAAACGGCAAATTTTAAAGAAACGTGATTTTTCGCCAGGGAAAAGAGCCGTTTTATTTTTTTTTGTCTCAATTTTTTTCAAATTGATTTGGACCTCCGTTTTTTCGCAATCACTGCAAAACGAAGAGGAAATATGATTCCGAGAAAAACGCGTTTAAAGTTTCGAAAGCCGCAGAAACGGTTTATGGGGCGCTCGACCTTTCTAGCTGTAAAACCCTTAATTTTGCGAGTTTTAACATAACCCAAACAGCATTTCACTCAGGAAGGGTGGTACTTTCAAAAAATGCAATAAAAAAAATCGATTTTCTGACTGCCTAGTCCCCTTAAGCTGCAATTTGACGTCTGACGAGCTAAAAACAGCAAATCGATACGTGGCCAGAAAGTCCATCCGTGAATTCACGGTGACGAGCACGCCTAATAAGTTCGTCTCTGCTGGTGTTTGCACGAAGAACTAAGTAAATTAACGCGGCAGTAAACCGGGGAAAGTAATAACGAGGGTGAGTGACGGGGAAGGGAGGCCAAGTACGATGATACGACGAAATTTATTCATAAGCAAACTTCAGCGGGCGATTATGCGAAAAGGGAATGCTCGCTTGGGGAACTGCAAAGTTTCAACTGGAAGATCGAAGTTTTATTCAAACCTTCCCAGTTGCGTTACTCGTTATTACTAGAGGATCGCAGTTACTCAACAGCCATCGTTATTGCTTGAAACGCGCGAGGTTCGAATCTATATCGAACACGAACGACCCGATAATATTTCATGCAGCTCTGCATATTTATATTCCCATCGAAGCCGCTGTTTGGAACGAGCAACAGAGACCCCGGCGATTCTAATTTCGCGATTTAATATCCGTCTACGATACACTGTTTCAATAAGATCGAATTCTGTATATTTAGCGCGAGAGGAGAGATTTAATTAAACCGGACCAGGTGCACAATTAGCGGAGGCAACAGGAATTCTTTCGAGCAGTAAACTTTAGCAAAGAAAATTCTTCCGATACTCTTAACGATCGCGAGAGGATCTTGTAAACTACTTAAGAGAAAGAAAATCTAAGAAAAGTTTCGCGACGCTTACAATGAGTAATTGTAAGGGCATCAGAGTTTGGTTCCTTCGAAGCCAACGTTATTTAAAGCAGTCGGAATGTAATTATTAAGTGCAAGGGGGTGTAAACAAGGTATGGCAACGAGATAAAGAGAATTTAACTTGGACTATTTGCACAGCGTGCCCGGGGAAGGACTTTTCGAGGAAAGTTAACGAGACGCGATGGAGCTAATTTCATTTATAGGATCTTTCGGTGAAGACGAACTTGCCGGTTTACGATATTAAAGCCGAATACCTGGGTGCAATTAATTTCGAAGCTCTTAATTGCCAGACATGGCACGCATGTAATAAAGGGCGATTGAAGTTCCGCGTACAAACCGTTTAGCCTTAGCTGCGCGCATGGCACATCGCACTTCATCGCACCGTAACAAGATATTAAGTAGTATCAGGCATTCAGCGTTAACCAAAGTGTTTCTAAGCTGCAGAGTACCACTTCAAACGTCCGTGGCTGCCGGTATTCAATGGCTAGCTGTATAGGCTACCTCTATTACAAGATACCCCTATTCTGACAGCCAATATGTGGTCAGCCTGCAGGCTGACAGGATCGATGTAACAATGCCACTAGAGAAAAGTTACGCAGCCAAGGCACCAGCTAAGTGTTTACATTCCGCTGCAATATTCAGCGGTTCGCAGTTCGCTGAAACGCTTAGGAAGAGTACAGTTCCGCCAAAATTCTGCCTGTCGGGTCCACGCAGAGTGCTACGAGTCATTCTATCCTAGACTATTAATAATTGTTGTATCTAATCTCTCATTAGGAGCGTTGAGAAGGTTCCATTAAACGCATTCGATCGTTGCAGGTACACGTATCGTGAAAAGCAAGAGACTATAACAGCTCGCCAATCAAAGCCTCGCTAATAAATACTGCCATTCGACTTCGAAAACGGTAAAAATGGAATAGCAGATCGGCCCCCGACAATACATGATCGCGCGCTATGGAATATTTAAAACAGACCCTGCGAATAAACAAATAAATACGTGACGGGCCGCGTCGAAGCTCTAACTCCAAAAAACCGTGCAGCTCCCTTTCTTTTTTTGTTCGAACGTGACGCGTGTCGGAAGCTAAAGCGGGGCGAGGGAGAGGCGAAGATAGAGGGAGGTTCATGCATAAAGCATTGGGGCGAAACTTCGTTTAACCGCGTGACCAACGCGCGGAATATTTCCCCCGTACTTATATAAATATCTCGCGAAAAACGGCAAATCCGCCAATCACTGGGCGGCCAAACATTTTCGGGCAACTGGCGGGGCATTTCCATTTCCCACGCAGGCTGACCAACATCCGTTATACTTTGGTCGTCCCGGCGGGCTTTGACCCCCGGAGTCGCACAATAGCGACGAAAATCACGGCGGTCGACTTTTTTTTTTCCTCCCTTCTCCGTCTCCCCCGCGCGCGTCCCGCCGCGGTGGGAGGACGATCGCGACGAAAAATTCTGATACGAATGCCGGACGTGAATTCCGCGGGGGCGGAACAGCTGGATTTCCGCGAAACCGCCGCGGCTAATTCGACAGCGCCGGCTCCATAGAGCGTTACTCACAATTAAACGCGGTCGGCAAACAAATTACGCTTGCCTGCCAGCCGATAAATTAAACCTGAGTTCCGCGAGACGAGACGACGCCCACGCACCGAGCGAAACCCGCCATCTCGTGGCCTTCGATTATTTACGTTGCACGGCCCGCGAACGTTTTATAAGCTCAGATTCGATAGATGTACTCCTCGTTCAACTGCGCAATCAGTTATTCTTCGTGATGGCGGTAATGGCGGCGGAATAATTCGCGCATCGGGAGAGAGATTGCTCGGCCCGCTTATACAGACGCGAACCTGCAAATGGAGTAGTTGTATTTTACGTAACTCCGGTGGATTAGTACGTTCCGAGAGCGTCGATCGCGTAATGGACAGTTGTGTAAGGTGGCGACTGTCTCACTGCCCCTTGAAAATTGAATAAATATTAGGGGAGAGTGGGGTAATGGCGAACACCTAAGCGAGAAAGCAAACAGAACGAAAACTATGTGAGATACGAATTTGTTTTTTATTTATAAACATACTCAAACTAGTCCTCTATAAACTGCTCTAACAAATTTGGCAAAAATTTTAATAAAAATTAATTTTATAATGAAAAAACCAAACCCCTGCTGTTCGGATTTACCCGACTGCTGGTGGGGTAATTCCGAATGGTGCATGGGGTAATCGCGAACAGAGTTACATATCGCAGAAGTCGCACAGAAAGCGCGATTTCAATGGTCAAACAATAAAAAACGAGGCTACAACCTCTACCTAATGTATTTTTCAAATTCCTCTTCTTCTGCGTTAGAAAAAAATTGCAATTGGTCGGAATATCGAAAAAAATAGTAAAGGTCGTTTTTTAAAATTTTCTTTGTCTGAGAGTGTAATGAAAATTCAAAAATCCCTTTTGTAGATTTAAGTGAGTTTTATATACATGCTGAAAATTTCATCAAAATCGGTTATCGTTGCTAATCTCAAAGGTTCGAGATTACCCCATCCGAGTTGTTCCTCATCACTCCACGACATCAAGAAATAAAAAAGAATTTATTTCAGAAGTTAGAATCATAATTCAAGCAACGCGTTGGTCAGAAAATGTTGGCAAAAAAGTGCTTTATTTCAACTTAAAAAAATCCCAGTTGTATCATTAATTCAACAGTTATTACATCCAATTGAAGATGGACAAAATATTACATGAAACATGATGAAAATAATAAATTGTGTTTATCTTGACTAGCATGAGCGTTTTGTATTTATTACTTTCTGCGCGGCGTTGGATACGACCTAAACTATTAGCTAGTGGAGAGGGAACATCAGTTTTTATTTATTAAAACGCCGTAACCACCGCGTTCCGAATTACCCTGCGTTCGCCATTACCCTACTCTCCCCTAACAACGAACCAGTCTCTCCAATTCTTTCACTTCTCCCAGTGGAAAGTCTCGTTCTATATCCCAGCAGTGCCGCGGTACATTCTCGATTAGCCTGGGACGAATTATTCATGTCGAGGGTGATCCAGGGATTTTTCTTATCAAAAATTCGGCGGAGATACCGCGCGGGGAAAGTGAACATCTCGCGAGGCATTTTCTTGCGTGTATTCGGGCGGAGACCTAAAGGATTTGTTGCGCCCCACTTCTGTAGAATCTCCACAACAATGAGGAAGAAACTTGGCTTGGAAATTTTCAGACCCCGACAGTCTCGTGTCTCCGATAAAATTCTCGTCCTATCGATTCGAGGGACACGTTTCGCGACTATAAAATTCCCGTTGGCCAGACTTATCGATAATCTTGATGCCCGCCGGTGCTTCGCACGTAGCGCACATGACACCGTATGACCGAGGGAATTGTGCATCAACCTTCTCTAAACCTCGATGAGAGTGAGGCGCTTCTAGCTTTTAGAGTTTTCCAGCCCTTTCGGGGAAGCTACGATACGGGGGACCGTACTGTTCGGAAGCGACGAGCTTGTCTCTGGTGAAATTGCGACGCGAACATGAGCGAGAACTTGTTGGAATAACAGTCTGCGATCTGCACGGCCGGGACACCCCCGTAAAATGGAATTCAATTTGCCGAAAACGAAGGGTATCGATCTAAGAGGGGAGCTCGTTTGTTTGGACGGGTGAAATGAGTGTCATTAGCGAAGACAGGAATTACATTCTTCGTTACCGCAATGCAGGCAACCGGGGCCGTAAAAGTGGCGCAAAAACCGGTTAAAATAAAACACGGAAGGACGCGGAAGCAGATAATCTCCGAGCGGGACGGTACGGGGCTGCGCTCCCAGAGCTAGTAGCCTGGCATCGAGGGTTAGAATGATGGGATTTTAATGGGATTAAAAGCGCTAGCAGTCACGCGGACTCCACCCGCTAACCAGTAGCAATAGTGCAGTAGAATCGGCTTTAATCTGTCCAAAAATCCCCGTACAGTCTTCATCGATTTACGGTAAATAACTGCAAGTAGAGCCACCGTTAATTGATGTATGAACCTGGACACGACCGCTCGCGGCCTCAAAACCTGCGCTCCTCGTTTTTTCCCATTCGCGCAACAGCGCCGTTGCCTACTCGCTCCAGTTCCATGTACCGCTGCAAATTGTCACCTTACAATGTTTCGAATTGCAGTATTTCTAGCCACACTGTTTCGCAATTTTATTCACTGGTCGAATTTCTAGCAATTTAGTCAATGTATTATTAGTATTATTATTATTGCATTGATTTGAAATGTTGAAAGTACATACAGCCTGATGTACAATGTTCACCGAGCGATTGTGACTTTTTTTTTCGAGTATGCAATATGTGGAGTATGGTTAGAAACGCGTGTTTCGCAACGGGATACGTAGTCGCAAATTGAAATTGTAACGGGGCGATCGTGTAATTCACGGCGACTCCACCGTTGAAACAACGATAAAATCGGCAAAAACAATTTCGAAGGTATTTTGCGAGAGGAGCTGGTATTTAATAACGGGCTGAACTCGAATGTAGGTCGATGATTCTTTTGCTAACAATAAGTTACACAATACGTAGCTTCGTTGTAAATTGTGTAATGGTATCTTTCTTGTTCCATCTAGCGATTTTATGTAACGTTATCTAAATAGAACTGCATTTTCATCTGGATTTTAAGGATGTATTGGACGTACAATATCAGACAAAAGTTGAAATACTTGAATAACTACGTCTTACGCATAGTAAATCTGGATGTAAGGAATTCGAACGACAGTTGGAGTCTTATTTTTAATCCTGGGAAGGTATTTTTCACGTTACAAATGCTTTCTCAAGCATTATTTGCTAAACATTTGGCAGTGAAAATGCCCAGAATTCACAATTTTCTCAAGTTATAATTTATTTCTTTAAAACGGTGTAGAGAAAACAATTGAAACTCGGCAGATATTTTCATCTACCCATATACTGCATGTACAAAAAAATTTAAAACATTGGTACTATTTCTTCAACCTTTTTTCAGATGATTTATTCGTCAAGATCGTCTCTTTCGATAAAAGTATGTGTAAAATCAGTGAAAATTAAAATCGTTATAACTCAGTAACCGTTTAGTGAATTCGTTTAAAATTTTTGGAGCACATCAGGAAGGTTAAAAAGAACAATCTCACGAATTTTCATCAACTTGGAACTATTTTGAAAATAAGTCCAATACATCTTTAAGTAAAAAGAATCTTTTCGCGAAATTGCGGTAGGAACCGCCCTTTGGACTTACTAGCGCGCAATTTTGCCAACCGCGGATCGAATAACAGTGACAGGCACGAAGGAGTTCGTTAAATAATTAATCGATGAACTGATAAGTCTCGAGTTCCCGCCACTTGATACGAAATAATTGCCACTAACGATTGAACGGGTGTTCCATCGTTATGAAACTTGACTATTATTCCACGAATGCACTCGATAGAAAGTGCCCCGCACTCGAGCTTCGGCATTGTCGTTGGTTGGTGCTCTGAAAGATCCGAAATTGGGTCGAAAGGTGTAGGTACGTAAGCTAACAAGATAAATAAAAGTGGGACTGACGAACATTTCGAGAACTCTCTCGAGTGTTCCACTTTTTGCAAGAAATTCTTTAGATCGAAGGGTTCCTTGTGTACTTTACTTACGAGCGATGAAAGTCGAGCAGCTAATACTAGACAAACAACGTCTGTTTCTCGCAGCGCTGGCCAGAACGAAGGGGGAGTCCGCGTATTTGCAATTTCGACGAACTGGACTGCTCTCTGTCCTTCTGCAGCATCGAAATTTCGCGAGGAGAGAGCCGGAGCATCGATAAAAGTGAGGAGAAGCGTGACTTAATGCAATTCCGCTTCGTAACTGGCTTCATTTCACGCTAGCCTTTTGTTCTTTCAGGTTCAATTTATTTTATCCCGCGCCGATGCGGGGAAATAAGATTGACGAAGGAATCCGTTGATTACCGTTCCCTCGCCTTTCAAAGGGAAGTTGAGAATTTTCAATAAATTCTTGACCCTCTGTCACATTCCGCATCGTTGCTCTAGTTCGTGCATTTCTCATCAAATCACACAACTCTCCCCCGTCTCTAGCCTTTTCCGTATGAATTCCAGCCTACCTGCGGCATACGATATATTATTTACGCGGGCTATGGTACTTGTGCCAAGCAGCGGAGCCAGTGATATCGATATTGCTAAAAACGCGAGGCGTCTTTTTCTGTCTCACCGCGACTTACTACCCTGCACCGGCCTTACTCTTCTGCCCGAACTTCTTCAATATTTCATCGTGCAATTTTACTCGTGCGAAACCGATCCTCCTTCGAGTCTTCTTGCCGGCGTTCTCCTACTCGATCATGTTCCAAATACTTCTTACCACAACGCGTCAGCCTGGAAGTCTTGATACCATCGAGAAGGATTTACTTAAATCTGTTTTTAATTCGATGTTCCCGAGATGCTGTCCTGTAAATTTGTTAGTCCATCATTCGAGCCACAATGTTCTTTTCCTTTCGATCCTATTATCTCTCAGCATTTGTCATGAACAACAGAAAAACGAATGTCATATCCGGAGAATGCAGGTAATCCATCATTTCCAATCCCATTGAAAAGCTTTGAAGCTTCTTGCCCCCGGCCTGCACTGGTCAGGTTCTTTCTCTGTACTCTCTCTCTCTCTCTCACTCCATCCCCTATACATTCCAATCGCGCAAGCAACTCAAAGAAGCAACGAAGAAAATCGAATAATACAATCCTCGGAGAATAGAACGTTTCAAGTGTCGAAGGTTGTCGCGAATTTAACAGAGAACTCATCTCATTACCACGCAACCCTGGTGTAGGTACGTAGAACCTGCATCGAGACCGTACGTACGATTCTGGTGATAGAGTGGACTTTAACAGTCGTTAACCTCCGTTGCAGCAGAGCCTGCTGCATCACATTCCGATAAAACAAAGGCAACTGACTGGTCTACAGAGTGGCCAATGGTGATTGTGTGTAATCAGGCGCCGGAGAGTATCGGCAGGGTAAAATGACTATCGTAGAAGGGAGGTTCGGTGGAGAGGACGGGGCGTCAGGGTAGCTGTGAGCTTCTACTCGCCATTGTTCAACTTATCAGGCTGCGATTTTCAGTAATGCCTGCATGCGTGCTGGAAAACTTTTCATCAGAGCGACGGTGATAAGATGATCCATTGGAAAGATATCTTGGAAAAGAAATCAGTGCTCGAGGGGCGAGAAAGGGTTTGCTGAACAGTCCTAGATATCTCGAAACACAGCAGGTATATCGTCTCGGCTACGGCTGGCCCGTAATTGGGTCAGCTACGATGTTACTTAAGTGAGCATGTACAGCCATTCGGTTACGATCGTCGCTGCCGTGTAGTCCCTGCGGATTGGACAACGATTCTGCTGCATATTAGTGCAGGAACTCTTGAACCGTGCTGCTATCTGGATTGCTCTTTAAATATATTACGCATTGCTGAATCCGCGATTGTGAAATAAAAAGCGACCGACGTGGGAGTGGAAGCTTCAACCAAGATACAGTCGTATCTTTGTATTAGAATCTTTAATGCCACGAAGGATCTGCAGTCGCAGCCATCGTTCTTCACTGGAAGATTGAGTAACGGTATCGATTTAAAACAGTATAAAAATCGAGGACAAGGATAGGGGTTGCTCTAATTGCCAAGTGGCTGGTGAATCGTCTCCGACGACACGCGGCAGTGCCGGATATCGAAAGCATTTCCTTGCTGCTTTATCGAGCGGAACTAATTGCAGGAGAAATACGATTCTTCTGTTTATCGTCGCGAAAGATTGTACGGGGGTAGAGGGTGTATCGATGGGGAGCTGGTCTGCCAGCGTTTAGTCGACTTGGGGTCTCCTGAGCTCTGTATTATTATTCTAATATTTATTCAATTCAACGTGCGTGGAAATATAACAGAAGCTATAGTTTAAAGCTGTGCAGTTGCAGCCACTCGTCAAAATTTGATTAATTGACTCATAAACGTCAGCCAATCAGAGACGGCGGGGAACGTGGAAGCGAGGTCGGAGGAAACGCGTGGGCCTCCGAGGCACGACGTAACCGCCGCTAAAATTTTGATAAGCCAATCGAGCAACTGGCGGAGCATCGATTAACTTGCAAATAGGATACGATGTTTTTTTTCCGCGGCATAGAATGCCGATTACGCGTCCATTATGCAAGGATCGTTTTGCGGGCGCAGCCTCTTCCCACCCCCGCGCTCGGTTTTTCTTTATTTTCTTTCATTTTATTTTATTCGCTACGCTCGCGTATTTCACGCGCCGCGAATCGTTCGTTAAACAACGGGTATAAAATATTGGAAGGCCGGCACACGATCGGCCTGTAATTTCCATCGGGCGGAACGAACGTCCTGCCGCTGATTAATTGACTGATTTTTCCCCCGGTAATGAATTGTACTTTTGAGGGGGATGGCGGGCGCTGTGAATTTACGCGCGGGTTTCTATAAATGAACACGTCGCTCGGCCCACGGCGACCTTGTTCCCGGGATCAATCGGGAAGTCGCTGTTGATGGTGATGGACGGTTTTCTGTCCCTTTGCAAACAGTATTTAACCCATCTCCGCGAACGGCAGAATTCGCGTTAAACGCGCCGGAGGTCAATGGAACTTTGCAATTTCGAGCCACGGTTTATTCACTCTGTTCGCGGCCCGTTGCGAATCGAAGGTACATCGCAGACATTTTTATTCGATATTAATCGATCATACAGCCGCCCCATTTATCCCCCACTTCCATCTGGCTCCTTTTAAAATCCACACTCTCCCCGAAATTTCGATGGCTGAGCGATTTTAACTGAATGGAATAACCAACGCGCCCGATGAGTTACTTCGGTAACATCGTAACGGGCAAATGCAACAGAAATTGAAAATTGTAATGCTCGTCGATTTGATCGATGGCGAATAAAATCGAGAGAACGTCGAGCGTAACGATTCGATTTTCAGTAGCTGCGCGACTGTCATCTGTTCCCTCGGAATAACGGAGCGACGTCGGTTCGCTCGCTATTCTAACGACCTCGAATCGCTTCCAGCCCATGATTTTTATTCCGCGAATGTAGGAATAAGGAGGTAGGTATATCTGGGTTGTCGATTTATCCCAGTGGATGTGCCGTATCGACGCGGGAAACAAATGTGCCGCATGTCTGCTCGGAATGCACTCACAGCTGAAAAGCCAGAAAACAGTTTCTGATAGCGGGATATGATCGGCAAAGCGGGAAAGGGAACCGCTCCCGGCTGATAATGAGACTTAACAGAGCCGCGGATACTATGGATTGCGTTGTCACTAGTGGCGTGACAGATTCGCCGTGAAACGGCGCGGGAACACTCGCACGGATAGCACGAAGAATCGAGTTGTTCTCGCGGCTGGATTAAACGAGTACGACGAGCTGGAAGGCCGTTTCATTTATCACTGACTATCCTACCACCATATTTAACGTCTCTCCTCGCAGTCGGAGAAGGGGAGGAAGAGAATCACACCCCCCCCCCCCCCCCAGTATACCTGGTCGCCGTGCTAGTTACACGAACGATGAACTCGAATGGGCTGAGCCTATTCTCTCGGGAATAGTCGTCGCGTGATAACCGAATAATTAATTAGACGGCGAGATTAATTTGCAGTGGGAAACGGGTTCGTTTGGATACGACGTAATACGACCGGAGCAGTCGGTTTCGCGGCAGCGTATAACACTTAACAAGATTTATCGCCGACTTGATGACTTTATTACGAACGATTTACGAGCGTTAACGACGAAACGTCTTCCACATCCCCGTTCGCCTGCCATCGCCGCTACTTTCGCGTAGGATTACGACAAGACAAACGCGAGCAGACCCTCTTTGTTACCTGTTAATCGATCCTCCACTCCTCGATCCGCGATTGCTCCCGCCGAAGAAAAATCCCCTGATGAGATTGGACGGTTTCCAGGCTCCTCTGTAATTGAACGAGTTCGGAAATTCGTTTTGTCGCTTTATGCTAGCAAGGTAATCCCCAACGATGGGGACCGGGGCGAGGCTCACTTATCTGCCCCGGAATAACTCAGAATCTCGAATTCCACTCAACTATCCGAAACCAGCTCTCCCCAGAACTTCCAACGCCGTCGGATCGTAGAATTACATATCCAAATTGTTCTTGTAACTCCCTGTGACGAGAGACTAAATACCAAACAGGGGGTTCTTCAAGTTTCCAAAGTGCAGAACTTGAGCACCCACCTTCCCGGCAGCTACAAAGCGGAGAGCTAAACGACGAACGTTCTTCCAACTCCGAATAGACACGAGAATCTTCCTGCAAGCCCCTCGAGTCCCGAGGAACTAAGCATCGACGAATTTCAATTCCACCGGAAGTAATCTTCCGCTACTCGAAAGGAAACGGGATTGCGTGACGTAATAATTCAAAACTTTCGAGCCCCCTTCGCCGCTGGTATACGTCAGGAGCCACTCGTCCTTAAGTTCTTCCATTGCCGGTAATGCAATGCTTTACTTCACCGCGAATCAGCGCAATTAGTGGCAGCGTGTGCCAATTAGGTTCTGACGAGACGGTAGCGTGACTTAACGAGCCACCTTAGCCGTCATAACTTTGTCTAGAACAGCTGTTTCCAAACTACAATCTTCCTATAATATGCAGACACACTATTAAAGCATATCCCGGAGAAATAAAAACAATTTCATCGCGTTCGGTTTTCGATACTAACTCCCGGGCAAAAAACAGCGGCAAAAATAACGCGGGCGAGAACACGCGGGGAAAATATTATCACACCCTTGCGGGGGAGCTTAAAGTCAAAGCACCCCGTGCCCAATCCGGGCGCAAACACGCGCACAGTGTCGCGTAGAACCAGACGGTACACGGCCGCAGATAGAACGTACATTTCCATTTTATCTCGACCCTGGAGGACGGTGCCGTAGGGCTTTTGTTTCTTGCCAGTGACAGTGGTCTAAAACAGTGCCGTGTCAGTTGGCCCAAGTACCCTGCTCGTGTCTCGGTCCCTCTGTCCGACCGGCAACCCCCTTCGTCCGCGCTACTTACGCCTGTTTCGCTGGCTAACGACAGCGGTTGCATCGCCAGTACTTTCAACCGACATTCGTGGCAGCAAGAAAGCCACCACGTCCGCCTACTTCCCACCCCCGCCGCGGCGCTCTCCGACTGTGGAACCATACGTAGGAACGTCTGGCCAGCTTTTTCCCGCTTTATCTCCCCACGACAAAATGGGATCCACGTTTTGGCAGTTATGCCGGTTAAGGTCGTCCGAGCCTCGCTCGGGATATTGCCTCCCAAGTTTTTCTCGCCCCGCTGCGAGCTAGAGCTTTCTCGTTCTTGTCAGGCTACAAGGGGGAAGTTCTCCGAGGGGCTCGGCAACGAGGGCGAGATATCCGCCTTTTTAGTGCATGTGGACGTAATTTTGATGCGTTAGTGATATAGAGGCTTCTCCTCCGCGCCCCTTTTTTCGTGTAATAAGCAGTTGGCAGGCTGCGAGATACATCTAAGGAAAACGAGCGTGGAAACCCCTGCCAGGTTTCAGTTCTCCGTGATAGAAACCGGGGAAGAAATAAAATAGCCCGCTGATACTCGGCAACCCATTTACATCTCGGAATCGATGTTTCGACCGGTCCTTGCGCGAGATGTACCGAGCGCCTCGATACTTCTTCGTTTGTCTGAAAAGTGAAGATAGTCCGTGGCAGTTGAACAGTTTCCGGGTGAAATCGAGCGAGGAAGTCTTGGAATAGTTCCTTCAATCTCTAGTCGCTGCATTTACAGAGAATTTTGGGATGGAGTGTCTTCTCGCGTCAGTTTTTGCGAGATCAGTGACGCGGTCTGACCATTCGTAGGCTTGTTCCACTGAACTCTGCAAAATCGCTTGTTCCCGCGACGCGTCACATTCCTCGATCATTTGCAGCGGTAAAAAAGAAAGGGTCGGGTGCCTATCGGCGTCTTATACGACATTTTCAGTTCGAATTCCTTCAGCTCGAACGATTTTACGCCAGCCATCGATCTCGTTATCTCGTCGCCGATTGTGTACCCCGGCACAAAAGTCCTTTCATAAATGTTTCATTATCTGGCACTCGAGCGACGGGAAAGAGAACCGGTCCCGATAATCTCGACACGATCCATCATCGGCGAACTCGCGCCCACCTGACAATGGCTTAGCTCTCGCTCATTAATTATTTTTCCCCGGTCGCTCCTCTGTTCTATACCGAATCCGCGCGCACGTTGCCCGGCGTTTACCTCGCCCCCGGCCACCCCTCGGGCCCTGCACGATACGGATACACGCGTTGTTGTCGTCTACCGTTGTGGAAACCAGCCGCCACGTTGGACGTTTTAATTGGTTTTTCGAGGTGGATCAGCTGGAACGAATGTTAATTGCAAATCGATCCTGCCGCTTCCATCGAACACCACTGCTCTGTTAGAACACAATGCCCCGATGCCGGGAAATATAATTAAATGAATCCGTTCCCCCGGATCCGATTGCGATCAGCTTCGCGCGGCCCCCGCGCTTCGCTTTTTCATTTCTCTGTTCCACGTTCTATTAAAGCCTTTGTCCCTGCTCGAGCTTCAAGGAGTTAACGTTTCTTTATCAGACTTCGATAATCATTCGTGAAACGCATCCACCCCGAAACAGACACCGTTGACGAGCGCCGAGGAATCGAATTGGACCTGCTACCAAGATATCGGCAAGATTACGCGTCCTTGTGGTAACAAGCGTGCAGACAGCAGGCGCATTGACATCTCGACACCGCCGTAACAGTCACGTAAACGCTGAATCACTTAATAGGAGGGGCTGAACCATTGTGCGTGACGCGCCAACGGCGCGGTCTATCTATGGTATTGCTCGGTCGATGATCTATGTAATTGTCGACGGCGGGAGTATTCTTCTAAGATAAAAGATATAAATATCGTAGAGATTGAGGCTTAGGGAGGGAGCGTAAAAGCTCGGTGCTGAAATACATTCAGTGAAAACTGCCAAGTGAAGAGGTGCATTTGTAATCCGTAGAGTTGTTGCTCGGCCAGGAGACTCTCAGTCTTCTTCTCTACTCGCCGGTGTCTCCTCTCACCCCTTCAGCCGATGAACTGTGTTTCGTGGAAAATGTACATCGGCTCTCTTGGGAAAGCTCGAGTGCCTCGGAGCGGTGGGGGTGATAGGGAAATGGGGGTGGAATCTGTGTCGACGAGGGTGAAATACATATAACACTGGAAAAAGAAGATTCTGTTATTCACGGTCGAGCGACGATTCTTAAGCTATCCTAGTCACGCTACGGAAACGCTTCTGCAGCGCGATTTCAGTAAACAGTTCAATTGGTCGATGGAAGCTGCTCTAGGGGGAAAGAGGAATAAAATAAACGCGAAATACACCGAGGGCCTGGTGAGCGAACTAACTATTGCCGCGGATGAAAGTTCGAGGAACGGGGGAAGGAATCAATAGGAGGGTGGAAGAGGGAAAAGAAACTCGAAAGGCTGGAAAATCAGAACGAGGAAAGAGAATCGTGTAGGAGCCAGGCGCAACGTGCTGCACGACCAATAGAAAAGGAGCACTTAACCCCCGTTATCTGTAAACCATAAACTTCACACTTGGTGGACCGAGACTATTCTACGTTCCGTTTGTACACGTTTCTCTTCCGAGTGCTGCACACGCGAAAACTGGAATCCGATTTGTCGGTGCCATGGACTGAAATCCTGTTTATCAAGAAGCGTAACCGAAGGGAACTTTCCGAGAGGAAATTCGCATCGACCTTTTATAAGATGTGTGTCGCGTATACGGACACAAACTTCATGCGAGGGACGCTAAATTCCAGGAAATAACACAATACGCGATGTTTCAGAACGCAGCGGTGATCTCGACACAGCGCGATGCGTCAGTTAATCCCATTCGTGGGACCGTTTTGTAGTTACGCGGCTTTAAAATATTATTTTTTATATTTCGCATTTTCAGAGATGTTATAACCAGCGGGATTCCGTCACTTTATTCATATCCACAATCGTGTTAGAGCTTTGAAGTTTTTATATTAAGCTTCTTTAGAAAAAGGTCATTTGTTGGGAACGTGTCAGTGAAAATAATTGTAACGTTTGAAAGCAAGGGGGGATTATTTCAGAGCGACAGACTCGTTAAAATGTTTGAAAAGTTGGATCGTTCCCCTTCAATTTTGACCCGCTGGCGGTTCTGACGTTTTCTGCTCGAAATACATGGAATAATAATTTGTCAAACAGATCACCATATTCATACATTTCAATTCGTTCTTAACTACGAACGCGCGTAACGTGGTTCCCAACGAACTGCAGCTTTCGAGGAGCGGGCCAGTGTTCCCTCTGAAAATCATCTGACACGGGATTCAAAAGAAGTTAGGTAGGTATACACAGCCGCGCGGCCGGGGGAACGATGAAAGTTGTTTGGGAAGTTGTAACGTCATAAAACACCCTTTGCTGCTATTTGTAAGAGCCGCGAGGGCCCTGGGCGAATGAAAAGATCCGCGGAGAAAAACTCCCACTTAACAATGCGCAAATCAACCACTCGAAATACAAAACACGTTTCTTCGCCCTCTCGAACGGTCTTAAAGCGAACGAAAGGAAACCAATAAATCGGGCGAACGCGAGGTTCCGCGGCGGATTAAATAAACCACTCCCTCTAACTCTCAACTTCCACCCTCTCCAAAAAGTTCTTACCGCGGAAGGTTTATTTAACACCGACACGCGACTCTGGGAATAAAGAAGAAGCTTGGAAATGAAAGTGCTAGATACCAGACGGCTTCAAAACTCGGCGAGCGATCAATTAACCGACTATTTTTTTTTCTCCCGCCGGTCTAGAAGAAACCCCGAGATGCAATAAAGAAGAATACGGCTGATAGAAAGGCCAGCGCGGCACGCCATTGCTTCGTAATCCTACAATCTTTCTTCACTCGATCGCCACCCTCTTTCATTCTGATTCACCCTGTTTTCCCGTGCCACCCTAGCGCGCATAATCCCTTCCATCAACCGAGAAGTCGATGAAACGGCGGAATAAACGAGGTCATTGTCGTTTCGTAGCTTGGCGCAGCTACGTAGGAATTACACACGACGCTCCGAGATGTATCGACTTTTCGGGAAGTGGTCGTGGAGATCGAGGGGTTTATGTCAGCCATTCCTCGTCCGCTCGGCAGACGTAACAACCTGGAGAGGAGCGCTCCAGTTTCCTACGGGCCCTGAAAAATTTGTGGCCCCCCCGAATAACCGGTTCGATTAATTGTTCCGGCGATTGAACGGGCGCAAGCCCCTTCTTCCTTGTAAACGCCAGTAGGCGGTCGAATCCGAGCGGAATCGCCGGCGGCTGGTGTAGGTCGATAAATCAACGGCTCGGATAAATCAAATCAGTCAAGGGAACGTTGAAGCAAATGCCGCGACCGGTTCATTTCGTTCCTCCTCCTCGCTCCCGCCACATTTTTACACGTCGTGACCGGGGAAATAAAATTCAATCGCGCTGCTTTCACCAGCCACGCGGCTCCGAGAAGTTTTATAATACCACGTCCCGGCTCCGTGAATTGGCCACCAATTTCATCGATCGACATGCGGTTCTTTTCCACATAACGAGCTGGCTGTCACGAAGAAACTGCTCGTCACTTTTCCACCAGCCCGGGAATAAACGTGGTAAAATTGGCTCGCACCCATTTTCACGGCTGACATCCGATTTCCTATTTAATGTGACATTTCCGGGTAAAATTGGCGGGCGCCGTTTAATTTCAGAGATCCGTCGGAATCGTATCCAAGGTGACGGAAGTGGATCGTGAAAACCGCACGCCGTTTCGCGCGGTTTCGAGGGTTCGCGTGTACGTGAGAATGAAATTTCACGTGCAATTATGCCGCAATCCCTGGAGAAAGTTACGGGGACGTTACGTACGCGCTCAGTCCTAGCCCTCGCCCGATAAGTTGGCTTTATCGAACGACTATAACCTCCCCCCCAATTCCGCGACAAAAGCAAACGTGGGGAGAGGCATTTGTAATCTCGCGACGCCTGTAATTGCGCACGCGAGATTGACGTACAGTTACGCGAGTTTTACTGCCCCTCGTACGAGCGGGGCTGTAAACATGGCACGTCCCGGCGATTGCCTTGATTGTCGGCGGCTATGGGAGGGAACGAAGCGTCGCGTAATGTTTCATAAAGAGTACAGCGATAAAGAAACCAGGGGATATAGCTTCGGAACGTCTGAAAAGCATTGGCCAGCGGGGATAGCAGGGCGCGGCTCCGCGTTCGGCTGACATTATTTCACCGAGCACTCACGGTTAAACAACGATTGATTTGCGTGAAACTGTGACCACCTGTCCCGCACAGCTACGAGACATCCTCCCCCGTGTGCGGCAAAAAAATCAACGCGACGGCCGGAATCGATCTCGCACCGACAGACTACACGGCAATAATCGTGCGCTACTCGGTAAACGAGCGATGAATATCGCGGTGAAAATAACAAAAGAAAGAACGCCGAAAGGTGGATGAACGTTGGCAGAGGGAAGGGAAATCCGGAACGGAAAAGCGACAGGCGTGCAAGCGTTTCGGCGCGATCGCAATGTCTACGGTGCATCATTAATCGGCGAGAATTATTCGTAATTAGCCCGTGCTTCGTTAAAGCATCGCTTGTTCGAGTAAACGATTTAACGGATTCGCCGACGAGCAATTATATTCTACAATTTTCCCCGAGTGCCGGATAATGGAATTCTATTGTATTTCGAGCGGGCCCGTTGTGTATTCCTGTTGGAAGGCGAAGCGAGAAAGAAACTCCGCTGGAATTGTTTCGCTTATCCCGCGTGACTCGAAATTAACAGTGACACGTTAACAAAAAGCCGGGGATTTGTGCGAGGTGTAGCGTTCTTTATTCCGTTGATAATTTGCCTGCTGCCGATCGGCCGGGACGCGAGTAAAAGGGAATATGAAATTCAGATTTTTAGGCGGACAATGGGTTTGGGTTTAGAAACACGGGGAAGGCGACACGTTGGCAACTATTCGCGGTATCGTGCCAGCAGCTGCGAGCAACAACAACGCGCGCGGCGTTATCGCTTCCAATCGATCATTTATAACCAGCGTAATAGCCGTGCTGCTGCGTAGCGTTAAACAAAAAACCTCTTCCCCATGCACAAGAATAAAGCGCGAGCACTTGGCGGCGCGTTCAGCCGCTCAACCGTTCGAACCGGGCAATTTGCCGCGAAATTTTCTTCCCGGGAATCGTTTTAACGTCTCTCAGTCATTAAATCGCGGAATTAAAGCCGAAGGAGTGGAAGCTTTCGGGATTAACGAACGACACACTTGTAGGCGAGCAGAAGGGGAAAAGGCTAAGGGATGAAATGTTTGGTAATATTGCCAAGGATCGGTACGCTTGAAAATGCTTATCATTGCGAGCACGGCAAGATGCCATCGATTCGAGCTCTGTTCGGCCATCTTCTTTCGATTCGTTACCCTCCAGGCTGACGCTTATCTTTTGCAATTTTCCTCGATGAATAGATCGAACGAGCCTGGAAATAGGTATTTGCGCGCTGCTTCTGGCAATTAACGGGAAATTCGATTCGGCCTTTTGATGCGACCCCGTGGAACGCTGCTGGCTGAATTTACAGTTGACCGGTTCTCTCTGGGTATACAAAAGTATCGACGCGACGATTCGATACGGTCGCCAGAGTTCCGTGCCGCTTTGCAAACGATTTACGTTACTTTTCCTAGCTAGTTATTGGGTATTACCCGTAAAATAGCCCGTATCGCTGGCTGGTACTCGATTAACTCCATCCGAACGGGCCTCCTCGATAGAGTGATTATTTTACGAACTTTGGGTCGCAGCAATTTCCACCGCCTCTTTGTGGAGCAATGGGAATAAAATATTGGCGATCACAGAAGATGGAGCTGGAGTGGGATTAACAAGGGGAGGTCCACAAGCCGGAAGTTCCTAAAATTATAAAACTTTGGGTATATGTAGGGGATATATAGATATGTATTAGGGGAGAGTGGGGTAATGGCGAACACCTAAGCCTAAAAGCAAATGAAACGAAAACTATGTGAGAAATGAATTTGTTTTTTATTTACGAACATACTTAAGCTATTCATTTGTAAAGTGCTGTGACGAGTTTTTGGAAAATTATAATAAAAATTAAATTTATGGTGAAAAAGGAAAACCCTTGGTGTTCGTAATTATCCAACTTGCCGTGGGGTAATCACGAACAGAGTGTTACAAATCGCAGAAGTCGCACAGAAAGTGCGATTTCAATGGTCGCTACAACCTCTACCTAATGTATTTTTCAAATTCCTCTTCTTCTGCGTTAGAAAAAAAATTGCAATTGGTCGGAATATCGAAAAAAATAGTAAAGGTCGTTTTTTAAAACTTTCTTTGTCTGAGCCTGTAATGAAAATTCAAAAATCCGTTTTGTAGATTTAAGTAAGTTTTATAAACATGCTGAAAATTTCATCAAAATCGGTTATCGTTGCTAATCTCAAAGGTTCGAGATTACTCCATCCGAGTTGTTCGTCATTACCCCACGACATCAAAAATAAAAAAGAATTTATTTCAGAAGTTAGAATCATAATTCAAGCAACGCGTTGGTCACAAATTGTTGGTAAAAAAGTGTTTTATTTCAACTTAAAAAAATCCCAATTGTATCATTAATTCAACAATTATTACATCCAATTGAAGATGGTCAAAATATTACTTGAAATATGATGAAAATAATAAATTGTGTATATTTTGACTAGCATGAGCGTTCTGTATTTATTACTTTCTGCCCGGCGTTGGATATGACCTAAACTATTAGCTAGCGGAGAGGAAACATCAGTTTTTATTTATTAAAATACCGTAACCATCGCGTTCAGGATTACTCCGCGTTCGTGATTACCCCACTCTCCCCTACGCAATTTTTTTGTGTCTAAATTAACTCTAACGGGGTGATATTGACCTCCGACAATCCAGCTATTTTTATCCGATCTTGTATTATGTATAATTCGCGAACTGTAAGAACTGCAAGTTACTAAATGATAGTCCGAATTCGCTGGCGGCGAAAGGCGGAGTTCTGCAATGATACCAATATTAGATAAAAAAAGTTATGTAGACAAAAATGTTATTTACATGTCTATTTCTAATAAAATTATTACTGCTTGTTTTGTTTTTGAATTCAATTAAAAAATATCTTTGATGCAGCTTGAAACACAATATTTTGATTAAAAATAGCGTAAAATAAGCGAGTGGAATGCAGCAATTTTTTTTTCTCTTTCCATATAACATTTCTGGCGTCCTTTTGCGCATTTGTTCCGGACAGTAACAAATTACTAAATACATATTTACAGCTTGGTAGAGTTTTTACCAATTTCTACTGTATGCTTTGTACAAGTATACATTGTATACATCACTACCCGGCATACAGCGTAGCCACTTTTCAAACAGATGCTTCAGTCAGTTCTAAAAATACGAGAGCATTGCTGTCTATTTATTCAATTATCTAAGAAAGCGGAATGGTTCATGTCGAATTTTCTTTCTTAGAATTTCACAGGAATATTTCACCGGAGCTTTTCATTGCAACATTTTTCAGAACTTTCTTATCATTTTTAAGGACTCTGTGTAACATTTTATAGAATTTTATTTGAACGCTTCTCCCATAAAAGCCTGTATAAAAGAGCGCAACTTTCATTTGAATGTTTCCAAAAACCATTCCGTCAATCGACTTGAAATTTTAACACAATGCAGACTTCACTTTGTACATTAAATTAAAACACTTTTCAAATATTTCTTATTATTTTTGTTGCGGTACCGAACCTCCTTAAAAGAAGCACATAACTTTTGTCTGAAAACTTTTTTCTATCTCTTTCAATTCGCGAGTTATAACAGATAACCGAAAAATAGCCAGATTTTCAGGGGCCAATTTCATCCCCTTAAACTGAATTTGGGTAACAAAAAAGAATTCGTGATACATACCAATCTATCCTCTACAGATCCCCAAAGGTCCATCCCTTTTTCTCTTTCCTTGTCAGTCTCTTTAACGAACACGATCTGTCGAAATTCGAGGAAACCGAGGAATCTGGTACAATTATCGGCCTGATCGGTTAATTAAGCACCCCAAGGACCAAGAGCCGGGCGTAGAAGGTCGGAATCAATTAATACCAGTGTCCCAGGAAATGACTATTTTCACAAACGTACTTTCGACCGTCCGCCTTGCTTGTATGTAAACCTGAATCCTGGATTTCCGCGCTAATGGCGCTCATGAAATACGAGTGGGCGTAATCGTTAGGTAATTGAAGACGCTAAGGGAACGAGCGGTGCCACGGGGAAATTCAATTTATTCGGCCGCGGATTAATTAACCCCCTGGTAACGCGATTATATATTCCTGGACGAGTGCGCCGTTCGTCCTCGACGCGCGGACTCGTTGTAACTCTGTCCACGACGGGCGGCTGTTAAAATCTCGCGGCGGCAGCGTGCGAGCAACGCAAAGAAGCTGGCGCTTAATGATATTCCAGCAGCCGGGCTCGAGGAAGCGGGAAAGAAGAGTTTCGCTGCGGGGGGAAGGATTCTACGACAGGCGATATTTATTGGCGAGAGAAGCGAAAGAAAAAGGAGAGTAGGGAAGCATTTTTTCCGAACGCCCAACAAACTCCACTTGGCAAGTAATAATTCCGTCAAGGAGCCATTCCCAGCGGGGAACGCAGTTCCGTGTTCGCCGGCAATGCGCCACGACGCGTTAAGCAATTACACAAGTTCTAGCCGGGGTTGAATGTACGAGCTTGTTCCCTTCCAGTTCGTAACATTTCCAAAATTCGCGAACGCTCCGCGGAAATTTCCATGCATTCTTTATTCGCTGCGGCCCGCGTATGCTCTCCAATTATGTATGTGGAAATAACTTCGCAGCGATGAAGTTTCGGTATGGATCCGATTAAATTTAGCTGGCTGCTTCTCGTGAAACGATCGCTTTGCTAGAGTAGCTGGGGGCGATTAAAAAATAATGCTGGAGCGTTGAGGATCAGAGCGGCTGCGTCAGGCTTCAGCGGAAACATTGACGCGTGTCCTCCTCGAACCCTGACACCGTTCAACCCCTTCGATTACACATGGCGAAACCTTCGAAGTGGCCTCATTAGGGAGGACTGGCTGGCACACAGAGATGCATTACGCGCAGCCAGTTCTTGGCACTGCAGCAAAAGCGAACGAAACGACGACGCCGACGACGACGACTTAGAAAAAAAGGAATACCAAGGGGGTGGAGATGGTGGCGGTTGGGGGTGGCGAGGATCCCTCAGAGGCACGAATTTCCTTGGCAAAACTCGCTCGCGGGATAGTACTTAGCGCGCGGATACCTCGAACCTCGACGACCCAGTTTCCATCGGGATGTAGGGCAACGGGACGAACGGAGGGTGGGGCAAGGGGGAAGAAGGTCGAGATGGTGGTCCGCAGGGAGGACTGCCAGGTCGGCGCGTTAACTTGGCGAATAAATTATCCAAGGAGGCTGTCGCGGTATTTATCGCGAAGCTCTTGTCGCCTGTCGCGAAATCACGGCCACCCGCATACGCCGCGACCCCTGGAACACTCCGGTACACATTATTCCTTCATGAACCGTCTTTGATAGGATAAAATGACTCCTGCCACTGGAATAACCGGCTGAATTAATTTCTGTTCGATCTCTAAAGCTGATTGCCTTTTTCCTCATTAACCATTGATAGGTCTGAGAACACGAGCACCTGCGCGGTTTCCAGGCCAATGCAGATGCACTTGGGGGAGCGAGCATTTAGCTTCCTGCGCCTCGATGAATTCGTGAAACCGAATACCATCCGTTTTCCATCTGGGAACGCATGCAGCCCACGTACACCCGAGCTACGTACCTACTGCACGATCGGTTTCAGAAATAGTTCGTGCGCGCTCTCGCTTAACAGTATTCAATAAAGTAAACATCTATTGTTTCGGAACAAGCGATACGCTCGCGAAGAACGCGGCAAAGTTCCCTCGGAATACCGAGGAGTCGAGTTAATCCAAGGGAATAAGAGCGACTGGAATACGCGTACGCGCGTTCGCTTTCCGATCTCGTTCGTACATCGTTCCCCGGCAGAGTTATCATCGGAATTTCCTTCGAATCGATAACAGCTGAATTTCTCCCAGGCTCTTCCTTCGAACCCTTGCATCTCTCTTACCGAAATCATTTGTTGAATCGAACGACTGCAACGCGAACGAGTGCGTAAAGTTTACGGTGACCAATTAATCGGTGATCAACGAGGTGATACTCTATTTTGAAACGTGGAAACCCCCAATACAAGAGAGCGGTATTTTCACTCCAAAGCCGCTGATATTTATGAGGCTCATATTTTTCCGCGGCATATCCGAAAAGTAAGCGATCGCGCTAAAATAATTCTTCGTCGTAAAACTTTTTCCTTCCGCGATAAAGAGGATGCAGAATTTACGAGCGGCAGAAGCTTGTATGCTCTCAGGGGGCGTTAATATCTTCGACATCGACACTCTTCTTATAAGAAACACCGCCACTTTGTACGCTCTAGAAGCAGCTATGAGGAACTTGCACGAAGAGGGGTGCAGCTCCATTTTTTAATTCTTGAATTATAATGTGGAATATGCGTAATATTCGATACAAAATTCGATAATAAATAAGGGATTTTGTGCAAATAAATAAAAATAGAAAGATTAATATTTTTTACAAGTTTCGCAAGCTTCTATGCTCAAGTTTCGCAAGTTTATAAACCTGAGGAATTTAGTATTTTTATTATAGAATATTTTTTCGCCAAAAATAGAAATAAAAACTTAACAACTCAATGACTATTTATTGTGTGAAAAAATATATTCAGTGTTAGGCATTCTAGAAGCATTCTTCGAGTTTGACAGATTTAGTCTGGTTCTCTTTTTAATATTAAATCAAAGCAATAATTTTATAAACAATTTCTTCTAATTTACACGAAGCTAGTAAAGTTGGAGCTGCAACCTTCCTGCTGCAAGTTCCTCAAATAAGGATAGCGTTTTGAAGCACAGCTGTCCCTTTGACAAGGCGAATCGTTTATGTTTTATGGGAAATGGCCCGTCCCCATAGCGACTCGGCGAAATTGTGTCACCGATGCCTGCATCAGGTAGGTTGCGGCACAGTAACGAGTACACGGGCGGTTTCGTTTCGAAGCCGCTAATTCCCCGCGGATAAACGAGGTTGCAGAACGCCATTGTGCTGGCGATGATCCCGCGAAAACGAATTCGACGGATTAATTAAACGGTAATCCGTCGATGATTGACCACGATAGGTCGCTTTTACGCTGGCTTATCTTCGCGTAAACGTTCCCGCTTCCCGTCAATTTCGAAACAATCGAAACCGCGACAGTAAAGGAATAATCCACCGATCGAACAACTGATAGAACACTCGAATTTTCCGAAAATGTGTATTCCCCGGAGTTCATCGCTCCAAATAGTGATGGCGGCAATAAATTTAAATAGTATTTAAATACTATTTTAATGTTTATGGTCAGGTTACTCTTTCCTAGAACCATTTAAAAAAATGAACCTGAATTTTCCATCCTGAAAGGAAGAAGAATTCGATTGAATTCGCACACAACGAACAATAAATGACAAAGTCCAATGTTTGTAGGACGACGCGACGGTGATCCACAGAAGCTGAATTTTAAAAGTAACCTCGCGCTTTAATACTTCCCGCTGGGAAGATGGAATACTGCAAGGTAGAATAGAAAATAAATTGCTTTTTACCGTGATTCGTTGCCACCATTTAAACCATCCCGCGTCTCTGCCCTCGTGTTTTTTGCATTTTTGTAATTTCGAAGCTCATTAAAACTGCTCGACGACGACGACGACGTCGCGAGCGAGCACAGCGTAATGACACAATTTCGCAACCCTGTCACGATACGGCTTTATGAAATTTCGCATAGACGGTCGTTTTTCAGGAAACTGGCGGATCAATGAGCTCGATAAGGGTTGAAAACGCGAGGAGTGCGTGGTGCACACGGGTTATTTCCATCCACGAGAATTCTCAGCTCGTCGAACGAGAACCCTGCGAAAGCAGGCGTTGGGGTAGTTTATAATATGATTGAGAGTAATTACTCGAAGCCTGCCTTGCAGATCGACAATTGTTTATGCAAGAAAAATGCTTGTAATGCGACGTTAGAGAGCTGCAGAATTCTTAGAAGACAGAGCTCGACTAGTCAAGCAAAATCCACTTGCTGGACCAAGATCAACGATCCAGATATCTCCTAAAGTGCAGAGAGCACGTTACTTCCACCCCTTGTGACGTTGAACCTCAGGGGAGGGTTAACGGAGCCACTTTGCTCTTATCTGAGTGTGGCTATGGCTGGTTATTATGTTTCCTTGAGCGATCGTTGTGGCCAGATGAACACGCCAGGCATCGTCGAGTTTCATTAATCCGTTAAAAGGCCGCGCTCCAGCTCGTAAAGTCGACACAAGTAAATTGGAAATTTATCTGACGTCGGATTTGTTCGCGTACTTTGCGATAAGATCACAAGCGCCGCGAGATGCTCTCAATATGCCCTGGCCATGTAGATGAAACTGCCGCAGGGAAACAGATCAGCTTTCGGAGAGACAAACGGCTCCAAACGAACAAATTAAGACGGTGTAATTTAAAATCCAAACGTTCAGTGTATTTATAATTATTTGCATTGCAACTGAAGCGAGAAGTGAATCGTAACCTCCGTTTAAACCGCCCTTTGCCTTTCCCCGCATTCTTCGAATTCCTGTTTTCGCATCTCCGAAAGCATTTCCATCGCAAAAATATTCCGAGTCCGAGAAGAAAAATATTCCGCGCTCACGACGCAACAAATACACGGGAAATTATGATTCCGATTTTTAAGCATAAAAAGAGGAGACGCCGTCGCCGCAGCTGGAATTAAATGGACAAACTATAAAAAAAATCCACCGGTTTACGAGTGTACCGCGGCTGAAAAACACCAGCACCACTCTCCCCTATTTTGTTCGTGTAAATTCAACGGAGTTGATGCTTTTATTTTCTCCCCTCTTCCGCTCTTGAACGCTTCTCGACGCTACCACCCCTAGGGACGGTGTATTTCTTTTTGAAATTAATTTATCCGCGCCGTGTGATCATCTGTGCAGAAACTGTCATTGGTTTTCACTATATCTCCGCAAGCACGCGCTGGAAATGTGTCGCTACCAGCTTCACAGGGCGCACTGCCATTCAGAACATGTTCTTTCAGTCTCCAATCTTAGAATTGAGAAGTTTACCTTTATTCCCAAGAATAGACCTCGCCAAAAATTATACAGGAAGCGTGGGGCGAAAATGAAATCACCAGAGGTCCCACTAAAATATCACCCCCTTATTTCGTCGCCCCCGAAACTGCCAATTACCCTGCCGCGATAAAATTCTACTTCCGCCCAAGGAGATTAATCCCCATCGCAATGGGGTTGACGTTGTCGAGCCAACCCCAGAAAAAAAACCCGCCGAACAGCCTCCTCCGGATGAATAGTACTCCCGGGGGTGCGCCCTAATCCGCCGTTAATACTCATAAGCGCGGTGGATCTCCTTGCCGCGCGCTCGAGATAGCCCCGATAAATCGATCAACAGGCTCGAGCGAGATCCAGGCAAGTTCGCGATACATTTCCTTGGGAATCGATCGCCGGCGGACCGGCGTAACCTGCAGGTCTTGCAAGCGCGTATATCTCGTGAAAATTTCACGAGCCCTTGCGGAGCTTGCAAATATTATCAGCAGAGTGATCGACCACCGGCGAGAGTTTTTCCACTTAAACGGAATTGCAGCCCGGCCCGATGGACGGCTCCGGGAAATTCACGACCTGTAAACGTTGCAACGTTGGCCCCTTTTTTCCACTTCCCTCGTTTCTCCTCGTCGTTTCCTTCCGTTTCGATTCATTCACCGGCGTCCGTCGATGCATCGTGAAAAATGATTCGTTCGTTAAAGTCCCGCGAGGCGCGAGCACAGCTACCAGGCTTTAATGACGATTCGATCCACGAGGAAATTGCCACCTGCCATTTACCGAGCGCCTCGTGGGAATCGAATCGATTTCGCAGAAATTGATATTTAAATCGATAAACTTTTTCCGCGGTCCGTTCAGTTGACGCGCGTATATTTCTCTCTCTAGGTACGTGTATTGTGCTCCGTTTCCCCCGCGCGATTCATGCCGACCACCGTTCCCCCTCGCCGCGGGAAAATACTGGTGAACAAAGCGTGTAGCCGGTTCGGTGAACGTGTCCGGCCAGACATTTGGCAAGGAGAGCCAGGCATCTTTGCAGTGCATCATGCCGAATAGCCTCGAGAGCAGCGGCTAGATCTTTATGCGGCGCGTTTCGGGCCGAGGGACGGCGGGCAGTCGATCGCGGACACAATGTATTGTTTTCGGATATTCTACAGCTCATTCTCTTTTGTCTCGCGTTCCGGCGGCAGCTATCCACTTGCGAACTTGGATACGCGGGGCGAACAAATAAAGGCGAATTCGGGAAAGCAGGCAAATTCGAGCGGTCGCGGCCGTGGCCGGCCCGACAGCCGCGCGCCCCTCCGAAACCCACCCTTAACCACCGCCCCGGAGAGGCGTATTTACATTTTCCGATATCGAGCCAGGCTCCCCGGGATTTTAAAAGCTGTTTTAAGCTGTAGGAAATCACTGGGAGCCGGTGACTTTATCGGGCACGACGTCGCGAATCAGCCCCCGCTACGAGAGTTTGTCTCCCGCACGCGATACAGCCTGACTCCGATCGATACGCTACGGGGTTTCGCGGAAATTCTGGGGTGGCTCGTGAGCGATCGAGGGGCTAGCGATGGTCGGAGATGTGGTGGAAATTTTACCTCCATCGGTAAGTCGTTTTCTCGTTTACAATCTCCCGAAAGTGCAAAGAAACGAGGGACGCGGCGCGTGCTCTCACGGTTACCATGCGCCCTTTCCGAAATACGTCAGTTAACGCTTCGCGTTTTAACAGCGAATGAATCACCGAAACGTTTCTGTCGAGCGCGCGGACACCCGATAAATTTATAAAGTCCATTTTCTGGAGAAAGGTGAAAAAAATATAAGGAAAAACAGACGCGTTGAATGAAACTCTTTCCGCGCAGTTGTGGCGTGCTCCCGGGCCAGAAATCTCAACTATTCTCTCCGGCAAAACGAAAAGGATTTATATCTTCCCGATACTACTGACCGCTTTCACAGCCGACAATATTTTCCACTTTTCTCCAGAACCGGCTGGAATGATCGTTTCAAGGTTTGCCCGCTCCACGGTGTCCTATAAATCAAATTAGAAACTGGCACTATTGTATCGCGCGTAACGCATACAGTTCCAGCGAGCGTGGAACAATTTATGAGAGCGTGTGTCGCCCTAGAAAATCTCGGACAATGTAGCGTGCGTGGTGGATAAAATGAAAATTCGTGTCGGCGAATGGTAACGTTTGCGAGCCGGGCTATTTATCACGAGGGGCGGCTGGGAAAGTTGCAAAACGTTCCCCGGTTTGAAAGGAAAGTTTCGGGGGGCGGGAGGGGAGCAGGCGATGGTTGGCAAAACTGTTTAGCCGCTTCAGGTTATTTAAGACGAAGCATCAACTTCCTCCCGAGGCTCGGCGCGGATCCGATAACAAGAGATGAAAAGTGTGCAAACAGATGCGAAGTAAACGGATACAGCATCGACGATAATATTTATAGGGGCCGGTGACAAGAGCGGGACAGCAACGTGGCAGAACGAAGGAGCAGACGGGCGCAACGTGTATCAGCAACTTTCCAGACCAAGGAGTTACTTACCGTTGCAAGCTACTCGCAAGAATCTCAATAATTCCTGTACAAAGAAGATTTCTGCGCAGGGATCAATTCGCAGAAAGTTCGCCGAGTTTCAAACAATGCTAAGCACCGTGGAAAGAGTAACAAAGTAAGTTTCAGACGATCAAAAGCAATTATGTAAGCGGCGACAGTTATCCGAGTTTTTCAACTCGCGATCGCTGAGAGCCTTATACAAAACTTGAGGATTTCTCTGATAGTCATCCGCGATGCTATTCGCTAGTTCCCCCGCGCAATCATCTTAACTTTCCGCACCTGAGGGGGTTATGGAGTCACGCGGGTCGGGAACAAACTTGGCGTAAACGACAATCGTAACACTTTTCAGCCACTTGCCTCTTGTTAACCTCAGACACCAGTTAAGCAGCTACGTTTCCCCTCAACGTGTAATAATGGAGGGTTATTTCGGCTGTATTAGAGTGCATACTCTGTAATGTACTGCTTCGGCACAGACTACCGTAATTGCTATCCCCTCGCTGTGATCGCTGAATCGTTTCCCTGATCCACAGCAATTCTCGGACATACCGTTAAACGACTTCTGCCCCGGACAGTCCAGTGAATGGTTTCCGGCTGACGAGGCTGACCTGTCTCTGGGTCTTTCCCGTCCAGCTGCCGGGGTGTACCGCAACGAGGAACTTCCTAACTCGTTCTTCGGATCATTCTAGTTAGGCAGCAGTCGAAGCTCGTCCCGCGAATCAACCCGATCGCAGCAGCCCCCCACCGCCACGAGATTCCTGCCCGAAGACGTCGCTTTAAGTACAGTCAAGTGGTTGGAAAGGCCTTGGCGCAGTCCTTCCTTGATCCTCCAGTCCCTTAACCGAGCTTTCGCCTGATTCCCGCGCCCCTCAGAACTCGCTAACGCGGATCAACCAGGAAACTGATCGATGAAGATCTTCAATGGGTAGTTGATAATGCGAAATTCGTTCCTCATGACGTATTAAAGCGTCTATTTCAGTGAACGATCTTCCTTTTTCTTCTACGTCTGTTCAACATAATTTCGTGAGAGTGAAGAGTTTACGTGGGTCCAAATGCGCCGTGTTTAGGTAACTTTATCATTTTTAGCAGGGATGCACGTTCGTTGTTCCCGCTGTGTTTGCTGTTTGTTTGCCAGGCACCACAAGTTCCCAGCGTCGCCCACCTGCGAACTTAAATGCTACGCGCTTGACACGTTTGCTCTGTTCCTGCTGCAGCGAGCTTCCAGCTTCCCCCGTGTATTCTTGTGTTAACCGAATTAGGCGGACTTAATCTGCGCCTTGTAACGAAGTGGGAGTTTTAGCTTGCAGATACACCGCGAGGGAGAGGCGATGTTTGCTCGGCAAACGGACCTTTGTTACGTCGTAAATGTGCGAATATTAGTACTCCGTCCTTACGTCGGTCTATTTGCGCTGTTCTCGCTGCGTGTGGAGGAGCGTGGAAGCAACCTGCAAGCTTCGTCGCGAGCAGCGTAGCCAATGTGTTCGATTAATTTGCAGATGTAACGCGAGAGAAATTCTTATCCGAGGCTTGTGGCTGGGGAGAAGCGCAAGTGGAACGAACCGGCTTTAGTCAGCCGCAGGGACTACGGCACAACGGAGAGTTCTTAGCATGCAAATAAACACGAAACGCTCGCATAACTTGTCGCGTCCTATTTGAATTCGGAAGCTGCGCGAGCTCGTAGGCACAGCCGGGTAGTATGTAGATGTTGAGTTATTAATTGGGGGCCAATGAAGCGGAAATCGAGACGCCGTATTAGCGAATTACACTAGATGCGCATGCATGCGAATTAGAGCGTGAAAGGCTGCCAATGACCTCTCGTATGGACACAAGGCATTGCCTGTATCGGATAAATTAACCTAGCCCTTCCCACACACCTGTAACTTGCGCATATTCTGGGTACAATAGATCGATCCCGCGATACGTTCCTTGCCACGTGCTAATTATAAATTAATACGTAGTAAATCATTATATAATTTTCTCTTTTTTAATATATTATTGCGCACTAATAGGGGAACTAGGGGCATGATGGGGAAGCTAAGGAAAAATGCAAATAAAGTGATGATTGTAACTATTAATTAAGTCTTTATTACTCCAAATACAACTATAAGTTAATGATTTAACATTTGTTACACACTTTGGACTATCTGAGGTCAGGCGTCTAAGTTATTAAACTTTATAAAACAGATGGAAAAAAACCGTCTTGCCCCTACCGCGGGGTAAAATGGGGTACCGAAAATGGAGTAAAATGGGGTACCGAAAATGAGGTAAAATGGGGTATCGAAATGATTTACCTAAGTATTTTCGCATTCGATACAAATGTGAAATTCTTCGCAATTATTTTCATCAACCCCTGCGCAGGAATAATTGTGGGACCACCGTCGACAGAGTTGACAGGCAACCCAACCCTCTGTGGATCGCAAGTATGAATCCTGACAATATAAACATTCGCAGTCTCCTCTTCTGCTTTGTTTTGTATAGGTTCTAACCATTTTATAAATTCGAACTAAAAAGAATGAGATTTATTTGAATTAAATTATAATAGAGAAGGATGACGTTGCTTAATCTCACATGAACAACCACCATGCGGGGAATGAGGTTAGGGGTTATGTCGAGGTATCCCATCATTCCCCGTATCAAGGACCCCATCTTGCCTCAAAGCATCGTTTTCCAAAGATTAATATATTTGTACAACAAATAATGAAATATTGAAATTTCGAATATGCCACATTAAAATAGATGAAATAGAGATTATCATAGAAGAAAAATAATAGACTAACCGTTCTTAAATATATATTTATTTCAAATCTTTTTATCGCGCGAAATAACATCGTCACAGCACGCGAACGTTTCACAGATATATATAAAAAACGCGTGCTCCCCCGCTCGCTTTTGCCAGCGACCACACTATTATAACACAGTGGCTTCCTAATGATATATTTGTCACGTGCCTAGCATCTTTTAATTAGGGTTTAGGGAGATACCCCATCTTACCTCGCTACCCCGTCATGCCCCTACTTCCCCTATATATAATTTTCATTTGTCTATTAGCTGCTTATTATTATTGTCTAATAGCTGCTTCGAATAACTGTTTCACCCTTTTACCAATGTCCCACTCAAAAACCGTATGAAAGATTTTAATGAAATATTCGTTAGCTTCAAATATACGTACGTTTCCTACTGAATTTGTTTGACAAAATTGCGGACACGCGCGAACGATCGCCCTTAACGTCCATGGGGCAGAAACGAAGGGCATGGAAAGTATGGAACTACAGGGAACTATGCCCGAAGGAAAGCGCGTAAAAGCGAAGGATTATGATGAATAGCTGGGACACGGCGCGGCGGCAGCTTGCACCGTTCGACGAGGAAAACGTTCCTTCGGCACGCTCTCGCCGAGGAAATTTATCAACGGCAAAACTTCCCCAGATAACACATAAACCTTTCACTAGTGGGCTTGGTAAATGGGGCGAGGGGGTGCAGATGAGCCAACAACCTTCTATTTTATGCGTAGCTCCGCTCTTTCGCTGCCGCTGGCTCGGGGAAGGGTTCATTTACAGCTCGTCGAGCGCGTTACCATCAAATATTGAATGGTCCCCCCATCGTGCCTGGTAAAAGTGGCAGATGCTCAGCCAAAGGCTTCATCCTGCAGAGTCTCTGGGCTACCAATTAACCCGGCGAACCTGATAATATTGTACGTCGAAGAAGCCTGGGTAAGAAGTGAATGGTCTCTCAATAACGGCACTCGATCTTTGAAATTGAATAAAAAGAAGTGTATGCGAGGTATGGCGGGAATCATTATCGCGGATGAGAATGCATTCAGTGTCATTATGTTTTAAAATTAACACCGTTCGAATAGCTTCCGCGGCTTCGATTGCCGGAGGCGATCCGAGAGATCCAGTTTCGAGAAGAGGGATTGAGAAAGAAACGTTTGAAACGTTTGAGGCTCGCCGACAGGAAGAAGGTACGCGCAAACGCAAGCGGGAAAATTGGGAAATCATTGATCACACACGGACACGGTGTGCGCAATGCGTCACGTCATTTGTCGTTAAAACAATAACACACCGAGCGCTAGCGATAAACTGAATTTCGGCTCGGCATGCGGCGCGGCGTCACAGTTCACAGTGGATACGTATCGAGCGTTGGAAGGATAACGAATTACACCGATCGTATCTATAATCTGGACCGCATACGTTAACATAATTAAAAACAGGGGGAACGCGTTCCACCTGCCACGCGATGCATCGGCGGGCGCAATTAATACGATTTCACGGCTAACCGGCGCGGCGGTCCAATAAAATCCCTAGACGCCGCGGGTAAAACGACTCAAAGGGGCGGCCGGTTGCGGCCGGCGACGCGGAAGGGGAGGGGATGATCAGAGAAATTTCGATTCCCCGCTAATAGACGGAGCGGTTTTCGTGGAATAGCTGTGATTTCGGCCGCGATCGAGGGCTCCGATTCGATTTCGACGCGCGCACAGACGAATGTTTGATGCACCTCTCTGTTAATCTACGCGACGAGGACCTGTCGCGGTCATACGAGCACGCATTAATGTCACTGGCGGCCGGCTAATTGATGACGTCATAATTATTATGCACGATTATGTAGCAGGAGGCGACGCGACGCTCGTGTGCGGCGGAGACATCAAGTTGCAGACTTGGGCGATATACTGCCGGACGGTACGTGCGCCGTGTGTACCGCCAGCTCAAACGCCAGGATCGCAAGCTTCTGCCACGGATTTATACCCGGGCAAATGAAAATTTAGCGTCGGCTGGGGGAACTTCCCCAGCGGACCTCGTAATTCAGCCGAGACGATAATGTGTATCTGTGTATCTTGGTGGTGCAGCGGCGCGAGATGAGTGCTCCGGGCGCGGCTGTTGCATCCACCATAAATCGGTCAATCGGGATCAAGGCAACACGCGTTTCTTCTTCGGTATAATTTCAGATGCTGCGCCCTGGGTGTTGCTCGATTTGGGTCGCGACAGAGACCTTCGTGCACCATCGATTGCATCTTTCTCTGGTAACAAAGAGACTAGCTCTCGGTCGCCACTCTCCGCTCCTTGTAGTCTACGCGGAGCGGGTCGAGCCACGCGAATGATAATTAAAGCGAATGACGAGGAGCGGCGGTCGCGCGGCAGCCTGATTTCTACCTTATTGTTAATTCAGACCCGGCGGAAAAGTTGGGCTAAATTCTGGCTGCGGCAGCGCGTCGTTAATTGAATTCCCGGGCGTTTCGTTATTTTCCGTGTCGTCCACGAATTGGGTCATCCAGGGAGTCACGGCTGCCGCTTACGGTCAGTAAACTTTCCACCTTTTGCCGGAGCCGCGCCGCGCCGCTGGCTTTGAACGACAATTCAAAATTCATTTAGTTTCAATTACCGCAGACCGCGGGGCGGCTTGTTCTTCGTGCGGCCGCTACTTGACCGAAGCAACGGTAATTAGACTCCCTTGCTTCCCAGCCGGAAGACGTTCTCGGACAAACTCGACGGAACGCACCGACCCGTTTGTATCCTCCCAGATTTCGCCTCCTCCAACTCTACCGGGCCACTCATTTTCGTGTCGGTAAAGAACAGAGGTTGAACGGGGCAGCTGCATACGGGGCGATTCATATCGTTTCCTTGACCTCTGTGTCCCTTTAAGTTACCCAATCTAACTTGTGAAATTTGTGAAGGCGCGAGACTCATTTCAACCGGAGTTACCAAAGTATTTAAACTTAACCTTCCACCTCTGAGTGGCCGTAAAATACGGCGGTGTAATTCTTCCAGAAGGCATTTCTGTGCCGCAAACTTTCCTAGTCGAAGTTCCCGAAGAGTAAATTTCTGTAGCACGTGCCAACTATCGGGCTTAAAATGCGCCGAAACGGATGAATGCCCCGTGCACGGGCTGCCGCGCGAGGTGTCAAGCCGCACGTGTCGACGCATTCCGACGAACTCCTAATTGAAACCTATGCAGGCGATTCGAAATTAACCTTCCTTCTAGGTCAGAGTCAATCGATTTCAGATCGCTCCTGCGGCGTAATACGCCTCGGGCTTACGATACCTCCATGTGTCACAGTCACGTTCCACGCGCAACATCCAATCCTGCCGTGCTCGTGACGGAAACGTATGTGTGTACACGTTCGCTTCCGTTCCACTCGGTGTCCTTCTTTCAAATAAATATCCAGCAATGTTTACGGAGAAGCTTGGCACCGTGGAACAACCGTTCGATCGTGATTTCAATCAGAATTCACCGTGAACGGTGTTTCCCCGGCGCGGGGTAACGCATAAACGCCACTTAAGCTTCACAATCAGCCGGGAAGGGCGCGAAAAATATCGAGGAAAATGCTAGCCCCGCTGGAAAAACCGCGTCGTAATTTCAGCGTGCGCGGAAAGAGACCTTAACAATGTTACCGTAGAGTGAGTGTATTATAAAAAGGTTTCACCGCGCCAAAGAGCCCTCTCCGCTCGAGCGGAACGCGTTCCTCCGATAAGGGAACACTCCCACGAAATTAAAGAATCCCTCTGCCCCCTTGCCACGCTTGCGAACGGTGTAAATTAATACCTCCAGCCGGCTGCTTGACGCGAAACAATATTCGCAGTACTTGGAAGGGGTTGTTACGCGTCTGGACGCTTTGTCGCCGGTAGAAAACAGAACAGAGGGGACAAAACGTGAAAAGGGAGCGAAAGGCGGAGGCGAGTGGAAATGAAAGAGAGAGAGTAGCAGAGACGGAGAGCGGAGAGGGATTAAAAGGAAGGGGCAAGAGGGTGTCGGAGAAAAAAAGGAAGCGAGGGGTAAAGAGGTGTGAGAGGTGAGAGGTGAAGAGGTGAGTTTCATTGGAGAAAGAAAAGCATTGTCTCGAATTATTATCGCGAAATACCGTGATACACGCTCCACTGGACCGGTCCTCGAAACAGTAGAAGGACATTGCCTTCATTATTTCAGCCCTTTTGTTGCCCCAAATATTCCCTCCCCCGTATAAACATCGACACGCTGAAGCTGAACGCGATAATGATAAGCCGGTGGACATAAATCCCTATGAAAGTTTGAGAGCGCGTAACATCGTCCGCTGGTGGTGCTCGCGCCACGTATTGGCCTCGTTCCCAACGCGGGCGTCAATTTTTGATGCACGAATTTATGGCGAAGCTTTCGAAAGTTATAGACCAAGATAAGCCATAGGCGGGAGTTCTTACCGCGAGGAAAACTCCACAGCCGTGTCTGGTCCCTCGCGCAAGTGGAACGAATGATCCGCCGAGTGAGGAATTTCAATGATCCGTCGATGGGCGTCGTGTAAAGTGAAAACGTCCACGGCCTTACATGGTTGGAAACAGCGGCCGTCATCGGCCTCGTGTTTCCCCCGAAATGAATATTAATCCTCCGCCGGTGGCCAGTTATTCGGGCGGGTGTACGCATCCATGGCAGTCGACGCTGCCGTCTGTCCTTTATTGCCAGTGATACCGGCGCAGGTACGGCCGGGGACGCCGCCATCCACCGCTCCGCCAGTAGTACAGCCATTCATTCGGTCAGACAAAGTACTGACGCCGCTCTAAATATACGGTCGCATAGTGCCGCGAGGCTTCGACGTGTCTGTTGGTATGGTCACACCGACGAGAGGCTGTTTGCTCGCGAGCGCAGCAGCACGGGAGAACGCGCGAGCAAGCGTACGTGTGTGTAACTGTACGGTATGTATGTACGTGTGGTTGAAACAGCGGAGGGCGATAATTCCTTGGAGCTGGCGAAGGACGAAGTACAGGAAGGCTGTTACCGGGGCCGTTGTCAGTAGGAAAGCCAGAGAGGAATAGCATAAGGAATGTTCTATCCTGTGCCCGCCATTAATTCTGGCCCGACTTTCCTCCGCCAGGCTACTCCCCCGTCTTCTGACTGCCTTCGCGGTAATCGTCAGGCTTCTCGGTTCATTACCTGCTATGTTTTCGCCTGTTATTCCTTTGACTCTAGACACTCGGCGATTTTGGGAGACTGACAGGAATGGTAGAGTTCCAAGCGAGTTATTAGTTTCTGATTTGCGAAGATTGTTACCCTTCTGCGTTTAGCGAGTAACATCTGTGCTTCGTAAATTCGCGGAACTCCAAGTTTTTTCGCCGCTCAAACAAGTCGCCGAGTTAATTTCCTCGCGCTACCAGCTTCCCAGCACTCTCGCTTTCCACTGTTTACCATTCGCGTCAAGTTAAAAATGGGGAAACCGTGTTTCGCTTCTCAATTACGCAGTCACAACTCCCATTACCCGGGGGAAACTTTTTCTCGCGCCGTATTTCACCTCGCAATCGAACTAACCGACTTTCTTCGGAAAAAACAGACGAAGGCAACGTAGCGTCGTTCTCGGAGAAGCGACCTGCTTAAGAAATATGTATTTTCTACCCTGGCTCTTCGGCAAACTATGGAACCAACTTTTCCGCACGTTTAAGCTCTCGCCTCAAAAATTGATCCTCCCTTCTTGCTCTTTGTTCTCGGCGATGTCCGATAGCCGTGCGAGTTTCGACTTCTCGAGGGTCGAAAGTTTCGTAATCCCTTTAAACAGCTCGCGTTCCAGGAGCAGAGCTTTACAAATTTCGCTGGCTGGGAAAGGGGTATGTCGTGTTACGTGTCCCAAATATCCAGGAGAACTCGTAATTCACATTCGGGGGAGTTCGCGTCCAAGTTTCGGACGGCGATTGCATTCCAGAGGTTGATGACGTTAGTAGGGCATTCGGGGGACGTTTTTCGCACGAAAACCTGCTGGCAAGGGCTGGGGGAGAAGGAGAAACGTTGAGTGAGACGTTCTTCCCTGGACTCGATTAGCGAGAACGGAAGAAAGGAAGAACCTGGAGGCCGGTCGGAAGTCGCGGGATAATAGAAACGGGGGTTGCGACGTCACTCGACCCGAAATAAAAGTCGGACTTCGTCAAACGACCGGTGGCTGAGAACTCTGATTAAACATCGCTCCTTTGAAGTTAAACCACTTCCTTCTCCGCGAAAGTGGCAGGGACGCGCGAATCTCGTGGAGAACCCATTGTTTCGAAATTCGCGAAGAATCAGAGTCGCAAAAAGAAAGAGCCGGAACCGCAGCTCTGCACGCTCGAGAAATGAGGTGGGCTTAAATTTGCCGACTTTGTGTTATCTCGTTTCAGAGCGTATCATCTAGTCCCTCTAGCTCCGCGACTACAATGGCGGCTCTGAAAAAAGTTTATTTCTACCATAACATTTGAACATTCTAATGTGACGTTTTCTACTGACATTTCTTTCTATCTTTAAATGCAACAAATATATGTGTAGGAGTTTGGCGTTTAGGAACGGTCTGTGATGAAAGTGCGACACCTTAGGTGGCGCTCTTTAAGGATGCATCGGACGTACAATATCAGACAAAATTATATGAAATTTGAAATACTTGAATAGGGTAAAGCAACCAGTGAATGACGGAATTGTTGAATTTATGGACCTTTCAGAATAATATTTGAATATATTTATCTTGAAATATATTCAAGTTAGTTTTCTTGAAATTTGTATAGAAATAATTACTCTTATTCTTATCGTAATTTAAAAAAAAAATAGATTATAAAATGCAAAACGTGTAGAAGCCCAGTAAACGGCCGCATACTTTTAATAAGAATTGTACTTATTAATGTTTGCTTAATACGCGTAACTAAAAATATGGGATATTAAAAGTGCAACTACACTAAATTTATAAACATATAATATTTTTAATTTTATAATTGACATTTCTTTGCCTAATGGTGATTCACTGGTATACGGTCAATTACTGGTTGATTTACCCTATCTACGTCTTACGCATAGTAAATCTAAATGTAAGGAATTCGAACGACAGTTGGAGTCTAATTTTTAATCCTAGGAAGGTATTTTTCACTTTACAAAAGTTTTCTCAAGCATTATTTGCTAAACTTTTGCCAGTGAAAATGCCCAGAATTCACAATTTTCTCAGGTTATAATTTATTTCTTTAAAACGGTGTAGTTAAAACAATTGAAACTCGGCAGATATTTTCATCTACCCATCTACTGCATGTACAAAAAAATTGAAAACATTGGCACTATTTCTTCAACACTTTTTCAGATGATTTATCCGTCAAGATCGTCTCTGTCCATAAAAGTGCGTGTAAAATCAGTGAAATTAAAATCGTTATAACTCAGTAATCGTTTAGAGAATTCGTTTACAATTATTGTAGCACATTAGGAAGATTAAAAAGAACAATCTCACAAATTTTCATCAACTTAGCACTATTTTGAAAATAGGTCCAATACATCCGTAAGTGGAGTCCGAAACACAGAGATCTCGGGCAGTTAATTTGTGTAATAGTTAGGAATAATGAAGCAAAAGGTTGTTGCGATTCTTTATAATTAAATACAATATATATATATACAGTCATGCAGTCGCAAAGTTCTCGTTGAAAGCAACATGTTAGGTTATTGAAATCCCCCAATCGATTCCTCCCTCCTCGCTGAAACGTCACGATGTGCACCTACCAAGGGATAAAGTTTCGATTTCATCCCTGGAACCTTGAAACTGATCTGTAGGAACGTTCGTTCCATTAGTCATCAGCAATAACGTCGTCTTCGACGAAACGTGTGCTGCTGCTCGCGCAGAGGTACGCGTTCGCTCCGATACGAATGCAGCTAATCCATTAAGCCTTGTGCACGTACAAAAGCCGACTATGCACCGAACCCAATTCTATTTCTTTCCCTCTCGATAGCGAGTCACGATCACCTACTGCGCCAATAACGACTTGGCCGATATCGATCAAACCTGAATACGAAAAAGCGAACGGATCTCTACGGTGTTCGTGCGACGCGAACCCAAACCACCCTAAAATTTCTCCTCCCTCTATATATCAGATGATTGCATAAGTTCGTGCCCGATTTTCTACTACCTCGCGACATTTTTTGGAGAAAAACCAAGCTCTTTCTTCAAAACTGGAATCGACAAGCTTGTAGATCGTTGGAAAATAATTGTAGAGAAGAATGGTGACTACATACTTGACTAATAAAACTGTACGCTTTAAAATTTAACCATTGAATTTTATTTTCCAATCGGGCACGAACTTATGCAATCATCTGCCACCACCATCCCGCATTTTCTTTGCCTGCCTCTGACTTCGTCACGCATTTCACATGTGTTCTTAAATATCCACGCTTTCTTTCGTCACTTCACCAGTTTCTTTCCTCGATATATTCATTGCTCTAGTCTGAAATTAAGCTTCCCTTCTCGCTGTTGGTATCACTAACAATATTTTCGTACTTTCCCACACATACCTCGCCCCTTTATATTCAATCTAACTATTCCGTCTACCGCCACCTCAATCGCGCGCGTTTGCTAAACATTGAAAAATAAATGCGTCTGCGATTCAATTCCTACGAGCCAACGAAGTATATTTCAATCAATCCAACGCGATACTGGCAATCCGTTAACGCAGAACCGTGAAAACTCCGGTCAGTGTCAATTTCAATATCGAAAAATCTCTCTGCATGCGCGTACACCAACACGGATGAACCCGTGACAGGGAAATCCGTGAACAGTTGCTGGTGAGAAACCATAGGTCGAGGGACACCTCTGATTTCAATTGCGCAGCTGGTGGTTTCCGATAGTCCGGCCAACGTGAAATGTGAAATTCTAAACTGGTAAAACTCTTTATCCCCGAAAGCTGTACATTAATTGAAAATTACTTAGCCCGAAGTGCGTTGTGCTGGCCTGAACAGTTCCGATTGCAATCGCGGCCGATAAGCTGCAGCGCCACGCGTCGCCTTCAAAACTATGCGCTATATTAAATGACTAATCCGTTCTCACGTTTCCCATGACGAAGTAGACTATCCGAGCCGCTCCGTGTGATTCATAAATTTCGCTTATGATCGTAAATCCCCTTTTATGCGCGGAGAAAATTAGATCGTACAAAAATATACCAGCCGTGCCGGGAGCACCCAGTGAATTTTTTAAACCCGTAAACGAGCTCCCTTGTTTATCCTCGCGGCGTTTCACCCCCCGAGGAAACCAGACACTTCTTCTTCGCAATGCAGAGTTTTCATCAAATTAACCGTTCGCCTGACGACGGCATAAAGAGGTAGCTACAATTTATCAAACGTTCAAAATGCAGTCAGGGAAAACGTTTAGCTAAGCGGTACCAAAACTTGTGTCAAGCTGTGACGACTGTTAAGAATTTAATAAGCATGAGAAGTTATCCAATTTTGTTGGCTAAGTCAATTTTACTTTTTCTTCTATGTTCAGACTCTGCTATGTCTATTTGTATTGTTTTGTAAATCATGGGGATTCCTCCGTTAAATAAATAATAATAATAATCAAAATAATAATAAGTATTATTTGTCTGTAAATGGCAAAGGATGCTCGTGCATTTTGGACAGTGCCATCCTCCCCGGTGTGATTTGATGTTTTGAAATGCGGCGACTGCACATCGGCCGACTGAAGCACACAAGAATCGGTACAATCCTTTTACAACGCAACCCTTCCTCTCGTTCGCATTGCAACGAGAAATCGACCTGAAATAAAGCCTCGGGGTTCATTCGGAGGCTTTTGTCTTTCGGCGTACCGATCGATCGACTGCACGAACCGCGGCCGTCCGCGTCCCTTCTTCTCTTCTTCCGTTCGTCACGTTCTGTTGCACTTTCCAAGGGCTCACAAAAAAGCTTTAGCATCGAAAGAGAAGTGGCCGCTGTGCGACTTCATAAAGAGTCGAAGGAAAATGATGATTTGTTTTAAAGAACTCGGGAGGATGATGATCGATATTCAACAGCAAGCACTCCTCTAGCGCGGTACACTATGAAATAATAAATTGTAACCGTTGATGCGGGTATTTCCACCTGTCGAATTCAACTTATGTGCGACTGCAACCTCAAGCTTCTTCTTTGCTTCTTCGGGAGCTGGTTCTCGAACAGTGCTTGGTCGAAATACTACAGCAGATCAATAAAACAGGAGGACGTAGATTGTGAAATTCGTGACTTTCCTGCAGTGAATTGTTAGAGTGCGTTTTCCGTGAATTTTCGCGTGGTCTTCCTGTTAGCCGTTCCAATTAACTTTGGCGCGCCAGAATTCGTGTTCGAGAGTTAAAAAAAAAGCGGTGACCCCGTGTTCGAGGTGGCGAGGACTGAAGAGAATTCGTGTGATTGAAGACGCGTACGGGGATCGATGAGCGTGCGCGATTGGAATTCAATTTTTAATTTACGCATCGATAATTCTCTTTGGAAGAGGAAGATCGAAGCTGTTGCCGGCGGTTTGTGGCTCGGTGCAACGTCAACGAGAGGAAACGGGATGTGACGCGGCGAAGGGACAGGTGAGACGGAATCGATAAAGCCTCTCGTTTAACTCCGGCCTGTGATCACCATTAAAAAATAAACGCCAGAAGTCGCGAGGCCGTGCGACAGCATCCGCGGCAAAATGAATTTCGCTCGATTGAACTTTTTTAAACGGCTACTCGCGTTTGAGAATCCCACGAATCGTGGCGTAAAGCGGGATGGGATTTGTGACAAATTCGTTTGGTTCAGTCCAGTTTAAATAGTGATCGAGTTCGAGTTGAATAAAGGAGCGTCACTCACCTTCGATTCACGTAATTTAACGGTTCGATTAATAAACTATAATATATTCTTGCTCTACATTAAAAAGTAAAAACACAAAGTTACAGAATTTACTCATTAATAATTCGTTAGATTTAAATTTCGCAATTCTGCGTTACCGTCCCATTGAAACATTTAGAATATTTACAACATTTACAACATTTACGCGTTCATATCACGTTCGCCAAATGCAAACTTTCCAACACATCCCCGAAGCGGTTTCCGAATGTTTGTATGTGAAACCAAATTGCCCGCACTGCGAATTAAAGATTTAATTGCTGTATCCTAGCAATTAGATTTTGCGTTCAAATATTCATTAGAATGCAACGGGACGAGAGTGCGTTTACCGAATTAGAAATGAATTTCAGCAGTTTGGTTTAGCGCGATTCCGATAAGCGTGCAGTAGTGGTGCTGTGCGGCAAGTCAGACGGTTTGAAATCACTGCTTCACTCGCGGTTCTTTTAAACCACATACACTGTGCTTTATTGTAGAAAGAATAATTTAACCTGTGCAAATGCCGATGTCGCCTAAGACCTGCAGAAATTAGAGAAATCATTGGCCCCTCCTCCACTTCGATCATTTCGAAATATTCCCTCAGCCAACATGCTCGCTTCACCAAGCAAGTCGTTTCACGCAATCGTCCCTGAAATTTAGCAACTCCCTAAGTTTTACAGCGCCGTAAAACGAGCCCTCAAAAAGCACTAAAATCTCAAGAGTGTATAGAGGGCGGAGTGCTCTTGAGCGAAGCCGGGTTCGGCGGAACCCTTGCCCGATCATCAGCGTTTCTCGAGGCGCGATCGGGTCGTTTCCCTGCCAACGAATTCAAAGCATTCGGTCGATTTACCGACGAGGGCCACGCGAGAGAGCCTGGACTATCGATTTCGCAAGGAACGCCGCGGCCGTTCTCGAGCAACACGGGAGGTAGGTAGGTGTCAAGGGAGAGCAAGAAACGACGCAGGGCTTCCCTCGGGATTCGATTTCACGTCGATATTGCACCGGCCGCATCTGCTCCCGTTACTGCAGGCAACACCGAAAACCAACCGAACCATTTACAACGCCCTCCCGCAAAGTAATTTACAAGAACGGTGTATTAAGTATTTGCGGACATCTCTGTTGATTCGGAGATCGAAAATATCTTGCTACCTTGCGATACCATTGAATCAAATTTACCAGCGGATCGAACCGGTCCTTGCCATAGAATCTTCCTTAATTTTCAAGCCCACAGAACACTAGACTGACCGGCAATTTCGAGTTGCAATTAATTTGCGAACAACGAAGGCACAAAGGTCTGGTGAAAATGAATTTCGTGTTTTGCCGGTAGCCATTCGCTGGACAACAATATGTCTGCGGATATTCCTGGACGTTGCTGTTGTGCCGAGTTCTCTTCAGGAACGGACAGACTCCGCGAGCGCATTATCGATACACGCGAGCGTTCAGCGAGCGAGAAACGTTTCCTCGGTTCCTAGACAATATCTACGGCCTTCCTCGCCTCTCCAGCCAACCCCCGCCCCGGCTTACCGACTATTTCCTATTCCGCTCGCTGAAACACTTTTGTTTCACCTTCATCTCCGGCTCGCTTTTCCACTGTATAATGTGTTCCAGGCTGTCCGACCGTTTTCCAGCTACAATGGGGAAAGGGCTCGCTGGCTCGCTGGGGGTGGTGCTAACGGTCTGCATGAATACCACGCGTTCTGCGCGCACACGCCGCCGCGAGTCTGTCCGCGGTTGAATTAAAGTTCATTCGGATGTTGCGAAATTTCCACCGAACGTGCTAACCGGCCTGATGATCCAAGGAATACGCACGAGACAGTCGGCAAGCTACTTCGTCCCGTTGCGCCGTGAACGCATCGAGCAGCTCTCCCGCGCGAAACTCCTTGTCTCAGCGATTAAAAAATTTTAATTAAACCCGATGCCCCGACGAAGGCCCCGCGTTTGCCTTTCACGGCTTTCTCCCTTTTTTCTTCGCGAGACTTTGCCCGGAAGCGTGGCTTTTATTGGCGAACGCGTTTCGCGAATGTTTGCGGCGTTAATTAATCCGCCGAGGCCGGAATTCCCAGGGACTCGTCTTCGGGGGATTCGGTTCCCTGAATGCATTCGTAGTTTGCTATATTTTTTTTTAACGTCGAGTGTTTACAGGCGGATGCGATGTGTTTTGGAATTTATTTTGCACGCGGGAGCTGCGAAATGTTAGCGCCGAGCCGCGGCCAAAGAAGTACGAGGGTGTTTTCGGGTTTAATTCGTTTGAAAAGAGTAGGTATTCAGCGATAATATCCTGGGAAAGATTTAGCCTCCATTTTTCTGATTTCTTTTGCTCCTATCAGGAGACTTTTTCGACGTAGAGAGTGTAGATTTGTCTGGGAAGTATTTTATTCAAAGAATAGAGGAACTTTTCGTGTCAATTTCGAAGTTTTTCCTGAACTTACTTAAATTAATTCTCCTAGCTCCAACTCCGTCTTCTATCAAGATTCATCTGTTTCTGGGATCCCTGTCCTCTAAGTAAGCCCCGCAAAACAGAGTCAAGAAGGAGGAGCGTGAGTCGCGCGGCAACGGGAAAATAAACGGAAAGTTTGGTCGAGATAAAACTCCCCGTTTCTCTGCAGCAGTATAACGTTTTAATTAAAATTAACGACAATCCTCGTTCAACGCCCTAGCCGGGGCTAGGCTTCAGGAGCGCGTTATCTCTTCCCCCATTTGAGGGGATGAAGCGTGCAAGGAGTGGGCCACCGTCGATGAAACCTCTCGTCCACGACTGTACTCCAACGTTTCTTGCGCAACAATTAATGTCCCCGATCGATTCTGTTTCATAGATTCAGCCAGTTCTCTCTAGAGCCTCAGAGATCATTAGAGGCGATTAATTCGCTCGATCAAAGTGAAAACTTAATAGGACCTTCTTGGCGAACCGACTGACACGACAGCCAGCCAGAAACGGTAACAACGTCCGATCAGTTTCTAAGGATCCCCAACTTTGAATATAGGGTAAACGTACCAGTAAATGAACACTTAAGGCCAGTAAATGGACACTTTTATAAAATTATGTTTGCATCGCTATTGATTCCACGTGTTGCGAAAATTGTTTGGATATGAAGCGAGAAACTAGAAGAAGTCTATAATTAATTAGTTGCTTATTTTAATAACTTATTTTACTCGTTTTAGTAAAAAATGTCCATTTACTGGTATATTTACCTTACGTATATACATCGGAGCCTTCAACGCTCGCATTATTCGTGCTCTCGGGAGCCCAAGCTGGCGCGTCGCTAAACCAATAAAAAGAATACACTCTAGTTAAAAGGAGACAAAAGTGGCACACAAGTGACAAGGAGAAGAAAAGAGGATAGAGGTTCAATCCTGGTTCGCGCTTTACATCACAAACATCTCCTCGCAGATGGGAGAAAAAGAGGAAAGAAACGAGGAAAAAGAGATCCGCCCTCTTACTTTCGCAATTACTACCCACCTGACGGCAACAGGAACTCTTTCTTTCACCCCGTCCGTCCCCCTTTGCCCCTTTTCCTCCCCCATTGTTCTCTCTATACGTTTTTGTTGAACCGGGCAACAGCGTCGCGTCAATACGTGCCATAGCGAGTGCGCCGGCGAAGCACGAGTTCCTTGCAAATAATCGTCGCTGAATTGCAATTTACCTCGACGGAGTTAAAGAACGGGAAGCGAAGGTGCTGCAACGGACGTTCGCGACTGGCCGATAACACAGCGGCATTCTCTCCGACCTCGTCTGCTCCAATTTCATTCACAATTCCGTCGACGTGAAACCTCTTACCGATTCGTTATTCCTAAACTGAGCACACTTACCCGTGGCCAGATACTTTCGACATAATCGTCGATCTCTCGAAGGCAAGATCTAGGAAGCCAGTGTTTTCCCGGGAGACTCGAGGATCGAATACTGACGCAAGGAACGCAGTCGCTGTCGCGCCGCTTTGGGGGGCAGGGATATCAAGTAGAACCGGATCGTTTTCGCTGGCTGTGGCCCGGATGATGCTCCTGCACGCGGAACGACGCATCCAACATCCGGAAACGGTATATCCGAAAACGAGCGATCGTAAAGCCGAACCGCCTCGGCTGCTTCGCCGTTCCCATCCGATCGATCCGCTCGGGACCTGCTCCAACAGTTTCTTCCCAGTGAGTCTAAACTCGCGCCGATAAGTGAATACTTCGCCGAGCAATTTCGTCGGACGATATTCGCCTGCGGGATGTTCCTCGATGGGATTTAATTTGAAAATGGCGATCCGATCAGGACGCGTTCTCGCAGGGAATATTTTTCCGCCGGGATCCACGTCGCTCCCCGCCAATTCGAACCATCCCCTACTTTCTTGCCGCTTCGAGTCAACGCGCTAATTTTCCCCAACCTACTTCGCTTCCTACTATGCTTCCTCGCGCGCCTGCTTTAATTAACACAAGGAAACGGCTCCGCGATAGTTTTAATTGGAAACGTCTGTATTTAATATACCGAATCGCGGGAATTTAGAGCCGCTAACGAGAGACACCAATACCCGCGCGGAGAGAGTAGAGAAAGTGTGGAGCCACTAACGAGAAGCATCGATACATCTGCCCGGAAAAATCATTAGGAGCGGTTATTATTATTCTATATTTCTGTTTCGCGGGATGAACTTTCGAAAAGCACTGGTTTATAATTTGGACGCGTTTGCGGGATGATTGTGGTGTCCAGATACTATGGACAGGTAGTTCCAACGGTCTTCTTGTCATTAAGCGAAGGGGGCTCTTTAATGTGGAGCAAATAATGTTTCGCGGGTGAGCGACAATTTGTGCGTTTCCGCGTGAAAATGCGCAGAGGTATTTGAACAGAATAGGTGCGAAACAATGGTGAGGAGGTTCTCGTGTTTGTTCCTCTTTGTAGTTGCCTCGATCTGCCCTCGCGCTTTTGTCTGAGAATCCTATTTTTAACGCAACGGCAATCCCTTTTCTAGAATCAGCTTAATTTCTCTGCAGGAAAAATGGAGGAACAAGCTGGAGAATTCGCTTGGCAGTCACGTGTACGGGAGAAAAAGTTATGACCAGCTTTGATTTCGAATACCCTTTCGCTCTTCCGTTTCAAACTTTTGAATTCAATTTCCCTCGCCGCGGAAACAATTTATTATTCCGCAGAGTTCGTTAAAGCACGGAGAAACGTTTCCGCGAGGAGAAGTCGCGTTATGAAAGGACCTCGATAACCGTCGGTAAAGGGGCCGAATTACTGTCTTCCAGTAAACATCGAAACGAAGGGAAGTTCGTAGTCGCGGGAGATCGATAGCGCGTATGCGGATCGATCGTGCGTTTTTGCGATCCTGGAACAATCAGTAATAGAGAGCTTTTCTTTCCGCGAGTGGGCCACTTCCGAGAAGATGTTTCGAGAGCAAAGTTCTCTCGGCTTTTCATCGTCCTCTCGGCTTCCCTCGTTCTCTGTTTGAGGACTGGTATCCTGGCCGCTGTTTGAACAACGATAGCCGGAAAAATAAGCTATCCTCCGGTCTCTCAATTACGTTTTCTTCACTCCCGTCGATGATTTGGAGAATGGCTGCCTCGATACCGACGCGTGGAGGCCTCGAGCATGTTGGGGAAGTAATTTCACGAGAATTCGTGATAGGAGTTTTTAAGATATCGATTTATGGTAAGGACAAGGAAGGACAGAACACCGCGAGACGTTCCAGCCTGTGTGCGACAGAAGAGAGCCTGTATTAAAAATCTTCCAAACTCTTATTTGACCAGCATGCTAGCCAGTAAATCCAGGAAGAGAAACAATATCCAATATGTCCCAGGGGAAACAAATATACTTACCCGTTACCAATACATGGATACCAGACAATGGAGGCGGAAGTTCCAAAGTGGTTGCAGGTCCAAAGAATCCCCCCACCCTCTCGCGAGATATTCTTTCCTTCCCTCGTCCAGCCAGCTCCTTCCTTCTCCGGCAATAAAACTTAATAGTCCCCAGGCACGAGGTAAATGCTCGTAAAATCCGGCAACGTTAACGCAGAGAAAAGGGATGGCGGTCCTATTATTAAATAGAAAGCCGTAATTTATTTCATTCGTATAGCTAACAGGCCGGGGGTGCGGTTTGATCGCCTCGGCCCACCGGTGCACTGCTCGCTTGGAGAAAGGAGACGCACAATTGTTTATAGCAATTGTTAAAGCTTTATCGCTCTGCCACGGTGCACGCTTCGAGTCGAAGAATGATAGAATGATGTTTTTACTTTTAATACAAAGGTAGTCTCTGCGATTTATGCTGTTTTTTTTTAGCTCTCCAGTGATGAGCAAGCTTATATTAATTACTTGAATATACTGAGTAAAGAAATTTCAGTTACGGTGTGAAATTATTATTTCTGACGTATCTGAGATTTACAATTTAAATAATTGTGGGCAGCAGGTCAGTGGCTGGAGGGTGAAATGCAGCCCTGGCCGCGGGTTGCTCATCACTGATATAGACGACTCGTCGTGGTTCTTTTCCCAGTTACCATAAAGCGAAGTGGAGGGTAGTTCCGCTGGGGGCCGTCAATTTTCCAAGCCAGGTCCCTAAGCCCGGTGAGACCCTGGAACGCGTGTCTGAGTTCGAGGAAACAGACCACATTTTCGAACAGTGGAGGGTGACTGGGCACGGCTCACGTCGCTCCTGATTATTTTCAAGCTGATGGATGGCACGCCATTGTAAAGCGTTGATCGACGCTATTAGGACATCACGAGCTGCGTTTGGAGAATTTGTGGCGCAGCATCAGTCAGATCATTCTAGGGCTTGAACGGATCGAGGGTTCCTCTCATTTGGCAAGTGCGACCACCCACAAAAAGAGAAACAAATTTTCGATCAATGTTGACAGATATATTTAACCGCGTGTAATCGATTAACAAAGCCATGTAATCGCCATTGAAAATTGCTCTTTTCACTGTTAATTACAATCGCATTTCCACCTGCAAATATTTGCGTTCGTACCGCGTTACAGCAAGTTGACTCACAATTTACTCGCGCGAACCCACGGAATCGCATAAATTCTGAAAGCGAGCAAACGTCCGAAATGCACCGCTGGAATATTTGACGAAAAATTGGCAGAAGAATCTTACGCCTAAACGGGTGATCCGACATTCCAGCATACGGCGGAACCCTCGAGACGGCAAGTTTTTCCTCGGCTCGACTGCGCCGTGAAAAACTACGCGGGGAAGAACGTTTGATGAATAACCATACGATGACGAGCAAGCTGAGCAGGGGAAAGAAGTATTATCGTTTGAGAGAGGATCGAGGCTTTTTCAGCTTTGCGAAAGTTTCGCGAGGGGTGGCTGCCGACGATTAATTCGAGTGTTACCGTCGACGAGAATCACCCGAAACGCCAGCATTCTTTCCCCGAAAATCGTCTTTGTCGCGTGGCGATGATCGCACGCATGGGCGCACGCACGAACAACGGGGTAATTACGTGAAAACGCGATTAATCAATTTATTATTAATGATCGCGTTAATTACGCGCACGGAATGGGACGCATCGGCTCGATAATTAATGTGCAACGTTCGTCAAGCGTGTTAATCGAACCGTCCCGGTCTTATTATCCTTCCGCGGAACAAAGTCACGATTGGATGATTTTTGACGGCGAAGAGATAACGAGAGAATGTGCTGGCCAGGGTCGGGCAACTGTTTCGAATTTTCCACGGCTCCGTTACGTCAATCAGCTGCTCGCGTAGAAGTGTTAACGTACCATCTGCTGAATGATAATTTACTACCAAGCAACGTTGCCCTTACTGCCGTCGGACCAACGCCTTGTGTTCCTGACGCGAATTGCTCTGCCCCCCACTGACAGTTACACCTGCACATACGTCTGACTGTCGTGCGCTGCAGCTTGAGACGGTGGTGCGCTTAATGCATCGTCCTTCATCGTCTCCGTGACCACAATTATATCAATGGACTTCCCGTTACATCTGCTGGCTAGCACAATGTGCCTAGGAAAATGTAACACTTGCTCGGAACGCGACCAAAATTCGTGCAACTACTTAGTCAGGGGGCAGCGGAGGATTGATAACTCGGGGCTGCTCATGCTAAATAGGACAAGCTGATTAATCCCAAGCCACGGACGAGATTGTTCAACGGCAAATGAATTTCAAGCAGATATAGAGATGCGCGATAGCCGTAAACTTCTATAGTTTGGGGGGCAGAGGGGAGAGCGGGGTGCAGGGGTTGCGTTAAATTAACAATTCTGTCGCGGACAGCTTAATATTACGTTGGCGCACTCGAGCATTTTAAGATTCTTACATCTGCCAGCGCTGCTTTTAAGCAGCCCCGACTTAATTACACTTTTAATACGTTGGTCTTCGTCCCGGCGGAAGGATATTCTCAGACCCAATCGCGCGCGGCTTTCCTCCCGTAAATTAATCCTCGCCTTAAAAGCCTGCGTTAAAAGAATGCGAGAATGTATTTTTAACAACAAATGAAACCGAGGGGTCTCCGTGAATGTGGAAATGATGTCGGTAAAAAGCGAGAGAGCCGATTAAGGGAGAATTGCGCCAAATAGCTTCCGCGGGAATGGCTGTTATTCGTTCATTTTTTAATGTTTTTCTATAACAAAATTACTGGGAGTTGCTACATATAAGTACTTTTAAAATAAGGGAATAGTTGTAAAACAATATACAGTAGATATTCTACAATATATATATATTATTGATAGATATTCTATAATATATATTTTTTATAACTATTTAATTATTTTAAAAGTACACGTATTCAGCAACTCTCAGGAATTTTGTTATAGAAAAATATTAAAAAAATGAACGAATAACAGCCACTCTCCCGGAAATTATTTTTTTTGCGGTGAGCATGATTTCTTAGTACCGGATCATCTGAAATCGAAAAGTGAAAAAGATTCTGTTGGTATATGAGTTTATCTAGTTCGTGAACGAAGAATTTTTCAAAAAAATGATTTCAGACAAAATGACGACCGTTTAACGCAAAATCATGATTTTTCGATATCTGAATTGTTCGTCCTTCGTGAATTAAAAATAGAGTTTTCATGAAAAAAAATCCTGCGTTCACGAACTAGATAAACTCATATACTAACAAAATCTTCTTCACTTTTCGATTTCAGATGATCCGACTCTAAGATATCATGCTCACCGCAAAAAAAAAACATCTTCCGGGAGAGTGGCTGTTATTCATTAATTTTTTAATATTTTTCTATAACAAAATTCCTAAGACTTACCGAATACGTGTACTTTTAAAACAACCAAATAGTTGTAAAAAATATACACTAGATTTTCCCCAAAAAATTCCCAAAAGTCACGCTTGCCAACTAGACATAACCCCTTAAACCACGATCGCCGCTAGCGAATCAATCGGACGCGATGATCGAGCAGTCACGGCGAATGTTTAAATTATTAATTCAGACGGCCGTGGCGTCAGTGCACATTTCAGCTGTGTCGCAAACAGCGCTCGCGTCACGCGCACACACGGAATAATTTACCGTTCGATAATTCGGTGCAACGTGCAGTAAGGATCATCTACCTAGAAGGGACACTTTATTTGCACGCATACTGACAACGGGAAACGCAATAGGCAATCCGCTTGCCTTTGCAGCGAATTGAGTCGCAGGGATTAAGTGTGCACTGCCGAGCGTGCCGATGCTATTAATTATGTACACAAGAACTGTCAACTGCCACTTGAAAACGGTATGGGGCGTGATGGCGAGGATGCGTGGACGAATTCCTGCGCAACGCAACCAGCCGAACGCGACTGTTCCAAAGTCGCCCGGGGAACATCTACGCCAGAATCCCGCTACAGCGGCTTTCGTTTAACAAAATCCTATCGAACTTCGCAGACGATTTCGGCACGGTCTCGCGATTTTCGGCGCGATTTCCGCTATTAGCGGGGCTGCCAGCCAAGTCCCGACTTGCACGATGTTGCGAACTTTCCTCGGATTTGCATGAATATCGGCGGGGTGCGGTTTCACGCCGGCAGACACCAATAGAGGCAATGATAATTTGCGAACGGCTGGAGCCGCGTCGGACCCTCGAACCGACTGCGGATCGATTCGAGGGTAGTCTGAGGAATTAGCGGGCACCGTGGGCGGAACGGAGAAGAAAGAGGGCGGTTACAGTGACGAATTAACTGCTGGATTTTCGGGCAACGTCCTATGAACGGTTGGATAAATTGCTGATCGATCGGATCGTAGACGTGGCAAGGAGACCCACCCCCGAAGAAATTAATTTATAAAACCTCCCCGAGATATCCGGCCACGTCTCTCCCCCGGGGTCGAGCAACAACTTTTTTCCCTCCACTCGACAGAAATATTTGCAGCATTTCAATCGGACCGAAGCGGAGGGTGAGATTATTTTTAGCCGGTTCCGTTTCGATTCCCAAAGTACCGGAACGTTTGGGAATACGTGTTGTTACGTGCTTCCTGGGCACGGACGAGCTTGTTAGTGTACGGTGTCCGCAAAGTATCGATTGACCACGGACGTTAACGAGTGAATATTAATATCTCCCGTTACAACCCACCGTACACCTGCCCCACGGTTTTCGGGCTCACGCTGCGCCCCGTGTCCGTTCATCCTTCCCCTACGCTCGGCATAAACCTACGTACATACCCGTGTATATTATTTTTCGGGTCATTTAAAACCGACGCTACTCGCCCGGAATTTAAGAATCTCTTTCAGCTGCTGTAATTCACTTAAATTGATACCTACGCGAGGTACATACCTACACCAATCTTCGGGTACAGAAGGCACGGAACGTGCACGGAGGGAGTTTTCAAAGTCGAGACGATTGGGAGAGGAAAAGTATCCAGACTCGAAACTGGGATCGCGGAAAGCAGAAGGTTTGACAAAGTTAAACACCGGGGTATAGAAAGAAGCTGGGAAGACAGGGGCAAAAGAGAAATCCGAGGGAAAAGCCGGATGGAAGGGATTAACGTGGAACAACTCGAGCACGTACCTACATAATTTGTCTAACTGCGCTCACACGGTCTGATGGTCAGCGGGATTGCCATGGATGTAATTCGGTAACAGCTTGTAGTGGTTCCGACTCCTATTGCCCGATCGTGTACCACTGCCCTCCCCCTCTCCACACCCACACCCACTACCTATCCGCTTGCATTACGCTGCGGTATAGCTAATAATCGTTAGTGACAGAGACATCGAAACTGCGTGTCACGGAAATCGGCTTATTAACGACTGCGATAAGGCGTGCTTGAGGAAGGCAAAAGTGATGGTCCTCTTAGGCGAAACGGTCCAGTTAGGGGATAAGGTAAAAGACCCAATACGTGGACACGTACCAGTAGCTGGACACTGGCGCAAAAGAACTATTTTATTAAATTATTCAAATATTTAGTCAAATATATGTATGAATATATTTTACTAAATATTTGAATAATTTAATAAAATAGTTCTTTTTTGGATAAAGCGGATATTAAATGTACTAATCAGTATTTTGCACCAGTGTCCAGCTACTGGGACGTGTCCACATATTGGGTCTTTTACCTTAGTTGTAAGGATTGAAGAGAAAGAGCTGAGAGAAAAGTGACAGGAATTCCTCATTTCTTACCGCGAGAAAACTATACCCCTACTAAAAGAGGCGCCACAAAAAATCCATGACACCCTAAATCGTATCTTCTTCGCGATAAAAAGAAGCAACAAAGTCTTCTGTAGTAACAGAGACAGGATTCTCTGGGACCAGCCAGGAAGGGCAACGTCACCGACACCGAAATTCGACTCCTGGCCGCTAAAGTAGGCCATGTAGGTACTCGACAGGCAGCGTTCAGTTTCGCTCAGCTTCTCGCGTGCATTGTAGAGGAACAGTGGCCGGACCCGGAGCGAGATTAAAGGGTGCCGCTTTGTCCCTCTGTGGAAGCTAAATCACCAGCAAATTAAATCCTTTCGGGGAAATTAACGGAGACTTGACGGCGAGCGGAGCTCTCAGCGCGGGTCGGTTGGCGTTTAATCACGAAGTTGGAAGGCGAAAATCTGTGTAGCTTCGCGGTTCGTTTGCAGCTGCGAGAAGAACGGTAATAGCGTTGCGAACTAAAGCGAGCAGACTTGAACGTCGAAATCGAAGCGTTGGCAGCGGGGTTGCGCGCCGATCCGAAGGGAGCGGTCTGCTCGGCGGCGGCGGCGTCGGCGCCGCGGCGCGACGAGCATCGAAATGCTTGGCGAATCGCTCGGTCACCTATTTTCTTTGGCCGAGCTTTTTCGAGGGCGACGGCGCGCGTATTTCTCTCGCGACTACGAGCAATGTGCCGTGAAACGATGTGGCCGCAGCCTGGATGACTCGGTTTTGCCGATACTGCGAAGCCACGCCGCTGCCGATACACCCGCCGAGCCATTGTCATGCAGAATGTCACGCTGAAAAATGAGTCTGCCATCGGGCCGGGCCGTTACGAGCACGCCCATTCACCGGAAAAACCCGAGCCACCCTCTGCTTTTTTTTCCCCCTCCTTAACGGCCACCTTCCGCGGTCAAACATCTCTATCGCGGTGCTTCGATAGCGAGCAACGTTTCGTCAAACGATCTCCCTGGAACAGAGGGGACAATGCCGCTAAATGGCGGCCTCTGCGAGCTCGTAGGATTACGCTGGAAATGGATCGTTGAATGTAATGATAAATGCAGCCGAGAGATCACAAAGGAACAATCCGCAAAACCCTCCAGCCGTCTTTCCCACTAAATTTCACCGCTCCTTCTTTCCCCGTACTTGGCTGAGCTTTCCCAGCCGTCAGACATCTTTATCGCTGCGGAGCTCGGTCGTTAGAGGAATTCCTCGGATCCGGAGAACAGTTAAGACAAGTATAAAATCGGATATACTCGGGTATTTCGTTATCGGAGAGTGCAGTGCTAAAAAGAGCACCGTTGCTCGGCGTCAGGAATATTTCCGTAGAAAAAAAAAATAGGAAGGAAAGGTAAAGGGGTCTCGAGAGCTTTGCGTTACGTCCACTCGGATTTCCTCGTGTGAACAGAAAAACACCGACCCGCTCAGCTAATTTTCAGCGTCAGAAGCAATTTGCGCAAATTAGGTGGCTCGCTGGGAACCGCAAACCTTTGTCTCATTCTTTTAGAAATTACTGCCTCGACGGGGCAAAGGATTCGGCTACGCAATGACAACACTTAAACAGCAAGAGGCTAGCGAGTGTGGACACATTCCAAGTTCCTCGCAAATAAACGTTACATTGTGACTCAAGGGAAATGGAAAATTTCACCCGTGGGAGTTTCTTCTTCTCCAGTTATTACCCAAGAAGCTAGTGCCTTTATTCCCGGGACGTAAAAAACCGAGCTTCAGCCCGCCAGAGTTTTAAGTCGCCGGATTATAAATGTATATGAAGGAAATCTGTTCCCTTTCTTTAAGCAGAATAGGCTAGTGTGTTCCCTCGGCAAAAATATGGAATCAAGGGGCATCGTCAAACTTTCCTCGAGTAGCAAAATCTTCGATGTAAAAAGTTGTTTAAATTTTCCTCCCTTTTCAAAATCCCCGTTCCCTTCGTTTTCAGCGACGACAGAAAGTTGCGAGACACCTTCGTCAAATTTTAGCTTAGTAGACGGGGTAAAAAATTAATTATACAAATTGTGACGCCAATGTGCAGCGTGACATTGTCAGGAAAACGTATCGCCGATCGAAACCCTGAGACACGAGATAGAAGTGAACGAGTGGCAAGTGTATTTTGTCGATACTCGAGACGTTTAAAGCGCGGCGTAAAGTTCGAAAGTGTTGTTTGAAAAAGTTTAAATGAGCGAACTTACGGAGCAACCGATGTGCAGCAATTATTTAGAGTGCCTTAACATCTCGAGGGATCTAATTAAAAAATGAACGAATTATAGCTGCAATTATCGGCGCCGTGCAACGAAAAGAAACGCAGGACTCGGCTCGCAATCAAGAAACTCTCATCTGCAAGTTAGAAACTTGGACTCTCAGCGATTCGTTTCGGCCATCCGCTATTCGGTCGGAATAACACTTGCAAATTCCCCGTGATCGTTTTTCCATTGCTCCGCGGCAAACAGTTTTGCCGAACGTGTCGGGTCCAAACATAATACACCCCGCGGAAAGTTAATTTCGCCAAAGTAAATATTAAAAGCCGCCTGCCGCGTTATTAAACCATCAGTTGGCTCCGCGTGAAGTGTATCTCAACGATCAAATAGAAATTCTCTCGCGCTGTGAACATTGCCAAAGCTAAATGCGCCTCTCTTATTGTCAGAGTAACCGGAATCGATATAGAAATAAAAAAAGAACGACGAGGCGTCTCCGCAGGCAGTCCGCGCAGCCTTTTGCTGTTCGAGGATAACCGAGAGCTCGTAAATTTCGCGAAAAGTTGTAAAAGTTAATAACCGGCCGAATGAATAATGTATCTCCGAAGCTCGCGCTGAAAATCCGTATAAAAGTAACGATTGGCAGGGCCATTGTCATGCAGTGTGTCAAAATGAAAAATGAGCTTCCCATCGACCTAGTGGCTTCTTACTAGCTGCCACTTTTCGTCTCCTTGACAACATCTGAGAGGACTTAGCCAGTGGCACGCAGCATTGTCGAATGATCTGCGATCACTATGGAGTGGATAGATAAATTTCAAGCTTAAGGGGAGGTTCTGGTCTAAATGTCGATTTTTTTTATTTAATTTTTCGAATGTTCAACATTTTAGGAAAACGTGTTTAAAAGGATTTATTGAAATTCGCAAAATTCCCGAAGTTATAGGCATTTGAGTAGCGGCAAATGCATGGGTGACAACCGGCCACTCGGCGCTCACGTAAAACTTTAAACGCGTTTTTCTCGAAACAGTGTTCTCAAAACGGTGGGAGCTGTATCTTCAAAAGTTATTATCCGATTCGACTGAAACTTTTTTATTTTGAAGATTATTCTTTTTTCTAGGGGAGGGGACTAAAAAAATTACAAAAAGTTGAAAATTTATAATTTTCAAAGGCGATGAAAGGACGAAAAATACAGGGAAAAGTGATTTCAAACGTGAAGTGTCGTTATTTTCTAAAAAAAATGTAATTTTTGTAATTTTTTTTAGTTCTCCCCCTAGAAAAAAGAATAATCTTCAAAATAAAAAAGGTTTCAGTCGAATCGGATAATAACTTTTAGAGATACAGGTCCCACCGATTTGGATCAATTTTTTGACGCTTTAACTTTAACGACTCCCCAGGGCTGTCTGCACTGATTAATTATAAAACAAAAAATATATTTCTATAATTTAAGACATCCTTAATACAATGCAACAAGTCCCATTAAATTATATATAGTCGTTTTCCTTTAATTAATTCCTAAAAATCACCTATTTTTTGGGGCTCTAGAGCAGAACCTCCCCTTAAGTTCAAATTCTCTTTGATGTTGAGTCTACTTCCTTCCAGCGAGAGCTTGGGGCATTCCAGCCAAACATGTTCCACGCTTATCAGCATTTTGCAAGACCCCAATTCGGGAGGGGATGTTATTTCTTGATTTACAAACAACAGCTGAACTTGCTCAGCAACGTGGTTTTCGCAGAGGAGTATTTCAAAAGGGAGGTTTCACCCTGGCTGAAACTTCACCTCCACGAGCCATTGGTTGCCAAGATAAACAAGATAATTAAAAGATAATTAACGAACCGAGGCGACGTACGTGCCCATGTGGCCAACGACAGAGATAATCTCGATTCTCTTTCACGGGTTCAGTAGGGTAGGCTGTGATAAAGCCCGGAGAACAAGACACGGAAGCGAGGGCGGAGGGGCGGGCAGATAGATGAGGGCGGATAAGGGAGGATCGAGGAAGGAATGGGCGAGGAACAGATAGAGATTAAAGCGGGGCGCGAGGGAGAGACAGAAGCAGGTTGCGATCGGATTGAATGTAAGGGAGACGAGGGTGGAAATGGGTGCGAGAGGGAAAGGAACGCGGAAGGACGAGATGAGAACAGATAAGGGATAATTGAGGAGCGAGCAAAGAAAACAAAATCAGCTGGAGGAGAAAATTTAAATGAAAGTCCCAAAGAGAAATGAAATCGGCTGCGGATAAATTAAACAAGCAAAGGGTGGGAATGGAAGAAATTGGAAAACGAAAGGTGAAATAACATTGTGGAGAAAGTTGGAGAGAAAACAAGGGGCGGATAATTCGACGAAGGAAAGGGAGGAGAAAAAGCCTGGGACAAGGTTTCGCCTTGGGCATGGTTTGTTTTACCCCCAGCGCAATAAAGCCGCAGCGCGTACAGCTACCCCTAAATATCAGTGCTCGCGATCGAAATAATCTAATATACACGAGATTGCGCTTTTGCCCGCGAAATAACAAGGGAGAGCCTGGCTTTTGGTTCCTCTTAAACGAGCAGAATTGGCGAATCTGTGAACTGGCTTCGCCGGAGAAATTTGAGTACCCTCGGGCTAGACTTTGCGGTTCGAGCATACCAATTTTCTTGCGCATCTCGTGCTGCTTAATATTTTATATTGCTGCCGCATTTAAAGGATCCTCTCTTCCCGATGGCTCTAAATCTCCGTGGATAATTTTTAATCCGCAGGCGAACACTTAAAAAGCTTGTCACGACTCGCGACTCGCTTTGAACTCTTGTCCCCGGGGCAAGCTACTCGAGAGAATCGAATAATGCGAAAGAAATAGCTTTCCACGTCACTCCGCGCCAGCTGAATGGCGAGAAACTTGTCGCAAGCGCAACAACGCCTCGAGATCGATGAAAAGCGCTAGCAGATCGGATCCAAGTTCTCATATAAGCTTAAGGGGACTACTTAGGCAGTTAGAAACTTGATTTTTTATTGCATTTTTCGGGAGTACCACCCTTCCCGAGTAAAATGCCGTTTGGTTTATGTTAAAATTCGCAAAATGAAGGATTTTACAGCTGAAAAGGACTAGATCCCTCTTTCGAAACTTTAAACGCGTTTTTTTCGGAATCATATTTCCTCTTCGTTTTGCAGTGATTGCGAAAAAACAGAGGTATATATCAATTTGAAAAAAATTCAGCATATATCAAACATGTCCAGTTACGACCTGAACCTACGCATAAGTCTGTGAAAACTCCTGTTTTGACATAAAAAAAATAGAATGATTCTTTTCCCTGGCGAAAAATGACGTTTCTTTAAAATTTGCCATTTTGCAGCCACCGTTTTTAAAATTTTTCTTTTTTTCTTTTCAATAGGTTCAGGGCAGAATGGGGGCCGGGGCAAAGAATCAATTTCAGAGGATATATCACAATTCAATTTCTTACGTAGAATCACTGCAAAATTACAGCAGCTCCAGAAAAAAAACGCCTAATATCAGACGACTGTAGCGCTGTCATACACATGTATATAATATTCTAATAATTTTTTTTTACTGTTTATAGTATTAACAAACATTACCCAAAAGCACTAGTCACAATTTGTGTTCATCTCCTTGTAATTAATTCGCAAAAAATACTTGATTTTCGAGTGACTATATCTAGATGTGTACAGGGGGCGCCTTTCGAAACTTCTCCACGAAAGTGGCGCTCGTGATCTTCTTTGCGTCGGTTTACACCGTCAGAAATCCGACGCTCTTTCTCGCGAGAACCGGGCGCGGAAATGAAAAGCCCAGATCCGTCTTTCTCAGGAAAACATAGGAGTTCCATTCGCTGATCCGCTGATTCCCGAGTGCGTAGCTGACGGTCGATGGTAGCTGAACCGATCGGGATGTTGGATGAATGACTCCGCTTCTCCTTTTGTCCAAAGAATCCCCCCGTTCTAATTATCAGATTTCCGTTACAGCGTCGATAAACGACCGCCACGCGAGACGCTTCGATTCATCTGCCTCGAATGGGGCTGCGCCGAGGAGGATTCTAAATTGCCACGTTCGATTGGGGCGTACGTCGGAGTTTACAAGTTCACTCGAGGCCCTCTCGCCCTATAAATCCTGGCCCTCCCGTCAGATTCAATGTCACCAAGATGACGCACCGAGGGTGAAGCCAGCATCACGAAAGATGATGAATTTCGGCAATCAACCATCCCCTCGCCCCCTACCCCCGATCGCGCTGCGAGGACGTGGGACAGACCGGGGGTTAGAGAAAGGGCGAGATGCGTGTCACTCGCCGCCATTTCGGAAAGCACGCTCGGTTGAGCAGGTAAAATATGTATTTGACGCAAAAGCAATCTGTACGCGAACCTATCACGCGGAAAAGATTCGAGCTACGTTGTTGGCCGCGCTACAACTTCATCCCCTGTCCGCGCAAGACTCGATGGAAATTTTTGGAAAATATTCCAGGCTCCAGAACATTCCGCAAACGTTGAAAAAATGCGAGTAAAGTGTCGCGAGGGCAATATTTTTAACGTCTCGCGCAACAGAGTGGTCCGAATTAATTAATATATATATTTGACATGTGTTTCCATCGATAGCAGAAAGAGTAATTGCATGTTTTAGTCTCCGTGTCGTTCTGTTCTGCTTTCCAAATTTGGTACGCGCTGAAAAATGTATGTGTGTCCGGTTTCACAGGCAGCAATATGTAGACTGAATACTTAAACGTGCGAAGCATTTTTTTTAAAAGCGTCCGACCGAATGAAATATCAAAGGTACATTGATATCTGTCAAACTAGAATTTCGATTAAATTATAGTAACAGTATACAGCGTATTGAAAGCTTTTATTCAACGTCCACAGCACCATTTATCGTGACCATGCCAGTATTCGCCGGACAGAACCTCTGTCTTTCATGCACGTCTCGAGAAGATTGCCAGCCAAAGGTCTAACCAGCTCCAGTGACTCAAAAAAGGGTCGGATAGAACGTTTGAGCCCGAACTGGAGGACGCTCCCATGCGAGTGGCTGCGAGGACAGGTTCATTTTTCCGGCGCGTTTCTTCCGATTTCCCGAGGACAGTTCCTCGTTCGAGATCCACGTTACCATCAGTTTCAGTGACATCGCCGGGCGGGGGAGGAGAGCGCAGACGGAACGAGGGACGAAGATCACTCGGCGCGGCGACGAGATACGTCGTGGCCGGGTCAACGGGACCCGAATCCCAGCGTTCGATCTCTTTTTGCGAGGGACGGCGACGATCGAGATTGGCCCCGGTGTCATACGTGAAGCGAACGCAAATGACGATCCTGCCAGCTCATTTCGCGCATTGTTAGAGAGTTATGGACTCGTTCCCATCCGCCGGGCGAGTCGGGCGGAATACGGGAACTGCCGCGCGTCGCTTCCGCGATTCCAATGGAAAAGAGTCCGCGACGAAAATAATTGCTCGTAAATATTGAGCACGCCGAGCATCGCAGTCGAGGGTGGGACGCATCGAAACAAACTGAGCGTATCGGCAAATACCGCGCTCCCGTCCCAAAACTCATAATCGCGGCATTAAAACTCCGGCGACGAGTGACATTTTCAGCTCGCGACGATTTCGAGTGACGCGTCGATCGGGATGCCCATTTTGAAGAACGACGCGATATTAAACGATAGCCGGGGAGCGGCAGAGGCATTAAATATTTTACATTAAACATTGCGAAGGGCCGAGCTGGCGAACAATCACCGGGGAACGTATGCGAGCACTCGTCGCGTTACACGGCATGAAGCTGTTATTTGTTTCGACGACAGATCGCGCGGCGCGGCCGTGTGCTTTCGGGACTGTATTTTTCCACGATAAAGCGTTCCATGGCTCCCGATAACATTCTCCCCGCTTAGACGGTCGATCGGAGTTGAATGGGGTAAAAAGACGGCAGATAGGGGGTGACAAATTCGGACACTACATTCTCACGGACGTGTAAAGTGGTCTGCGAGCAAAGCACTCGAACGTGACAAGCTCGCGCGTTACGTTCCGCGTGACAAACAGGCAGAACGTGATCGGGTTGCTCCTTTTCCCAACGAGTCTCTTTCATTAAGCAGATTGCTGGAAAGCAGGGAAGAAATCTGACGAAAGTAAAACTCGAGTTCAACCCTGGATTGCACGTTTTCCCAACTCGCGATAAGTCAATCAGGTGCGGCAAGTTCCGCGAACAAAACGGTCTGACAACTATTCGAAACACTCCGCAGGGAAGAGAGTGATTCCCGGTTGCGCTTATGAATAATTTACAGTCGCCGGTGCGAAGTCGCTCCACCGAGCATTTAATCATCGAGCTTGGAAATTAAAACACCAGAACAACCTCGCAGGAAAATGAACGCCGCTGGTCGATGATGGCGGCTCTCGTGATGCCTGCTGCAGGGCGACTGAGATATATTTCACTTACACGATTCTAGCCCCCGCGTTCTGTTTGCCTCGCGTAAATTCCACATAACTGTCTGCCGCAGCGATAACACTGTTATATGTCGTCGATTCGAACTGTCGTCCGGCTGCATCCCCTGTACCGTCGCGTCGTCCTTCGTTCTTCTATAGGTAGCCGCCGACATTGTTATCGGAGCGTCGCGTCTATATAGATAGTTCTACTCCGATGAGAATGCAGATGATCAGACGGCGGAGATTGTTTAAAATCCAGCAAGCCAGCAATTATAATATCTATATATATTATAGTATCAAGCAAAGCGCCGTTACAACAGGACTCCAAAGAACCGAACTGCCAGACGAACCAACTCGCTGGTCCTTCCATTTAATTCCACTCCACCAACCGGCGGCCACCGTGATCGCATAATTTCAGTAATCGGAACCGGGCCTCTTCGTTCCCGAGCAGTGTTTGATTATTTGCGAAGATTTCAGCAGACCGTGCGACGATGACTAACGAACGATTCGTCAAGAACCGGCGGAGGGATGGAACTGTAGTAGAAGGTATAGGGATAGTGATGGGGAGAGAGAGAGGGATTGGAGCGTAGCAGGGAAGAGGGACTATACAAAGGTCGACTACCTTCCCTCGGAGAGAAAGGTTATACAGTCTCCCGGACCAATTCCGCTGTGGCCACTCCTTTTTGCTCGCAGCGTCTTCCGCGGAAGGGTGAAACGCTGGCGAGGGAGAGGGTGAAATTCCATCCGACCGTCCCTGCGCCGACCACTGGCTGGGGAACTTCAATATTATTCAATCGAATAATCCCTCGCGCTCGCTGGATCGAGCCGTGCCGTGCCGTACCCCTTAGCCGGTTGATTCCGCTGCCACCCCTCGCCAGCCATCACCGCGCCGAAAGAACAAAACGAAGGGCAATTTTACTGTCGGCGCGTAACAAGCCGTGGGTATTGCCTTATCGGCCTGGCTTCGATACTGCTACCTCGTTTCCCACCCCGTCGCCGGGGTAATTAACGGAGGAGCTTTGGCAAATTGTCGCCAACCCTGCTCGCCGGAAGAAATTCCGCTCGGATAGTTAAATATTAACGACGGGGGCGGGCGGTGGATTTAAATTGATCGCGCGTGAAAGTGACGGCTCTGTTCGTCGAGACGGGACGCGTGCGGATATCCTCGTCACTGTTTCAGTATTTCCTACGTTCCGGAACAGTCAGTATTTTTCCAACCCTAACCATCGCTGAGTATCATGCGAGTTTAAGGGGAGGTTCTGGTCTAAATGTCGATTTTTTTTTTATTTAATTTTTCGAATGTTCAACCTTTTAGGAAAACGTGTTTAAAAGGATTTATTGAAATTCGCAAAATTCCCGAAGTTATAGGCATTTGAGTAGCGGAAAATGCATGGGTAACAACCGGCCACTCGGCGCTCACGTAAAACTTTAAACGCGTTTTTCTCGAAACAGTGTTCTCAAAACGGTGGGAGCTGTATCTTCAAAAGTTATTATCCGATTCGACTGAAACTTTTTTTATTTTGAAGATTATTCTTTTTTCTAGGGGGGGGGGGGGGCTAAAAAAATTACAAAAGTTGAAAATTTATAATTTTCAAAGGCGATGAAAGGACGAAAAATACAGGGAAAAGTGATTTCAAACGTGAAGTGTCGTTATTTTTAAAACAAATGTAATTTTTGTAATTTTTTTTTAGTTCCCCCCTAGAAAAAAGAATAATCTTCAAAATAAAAAAGGTTTCAGTCGAATCGGATAATAACTTTTAGAGATACAGGTCCCACCGATTTGGATCAATTTTTGACGCTTTAACTTTAACGACTCCCCAGGGCTGTCTGCACTGATTAATTATAAAACAAAAAATATATTTCTATAATTTAAGACATCCTTAATACAATGCAACAAGTCCCATTAAATTATACACACTAGTTTTCCTTTAATTAATTCCTAAAAATCACCTATTTTTTGGGGCTCTAGACCAGAACCTCCCCTTAACCTGCGAAAGGGGATGAAGGGAAGATTCAGCGGATTTATACGGTGATTGCAAGGAGAGAGGAACTTGGGGATACCGCTTAAAGGCTTGCCGAATGCCACAGACGAATAATAAGTTGTTTATTAACACCGGAAAGCGAAAAATTCTAATGAGAACTCTAATCCATCGGCCGGGCGCAAAGGCAAATGGGGAAAGTTTTGATGAAGTTTCTTGAAATAACTGACGCTAAGCCGTCACCCGGCTTAACCGTAAACTTTCCTTCGGATAATGCGCAGCATGTCGCTGCCGACAGGGTAGCGTACACGCTGAAATAACGACGTATAAATAACGAGACCTGTACGCCGTGTAAACACGTCGATGCCTGCTGGCAACGGATTTCTAACTGGCGGAATTGAACGCTCGGCAGGGAGATTCGAACTAAACTGGTTACGTAACAAGAAAGTTATTCCTGATTATTTTACATCCGCCGGGATTACGCTTACCAATGCGAAATCTAATTGGAAATAAAATAGCTCCCATCGGCCCGAACGGAGAAATCTGACAGGAGAAGCCTCGGAAAAAGACTTGCAAATGATTCAGTTAAACTGGACCTCGTTACCACCTCACCCTGCTGAAATGATGAGTTCAATAAGCTGCAAGTATTATTAAATAGCGTGGTGGAAGTTTGAACTGCGATATATTTGTGCTAGAGCAGCCGGAAGCTGATAGAGGCTTGAAACGGGCAACTGGATCACCTCGCCTTCCTCTAGCTAGTAGAATATGTCAGTTAAGTGTCAGACGCAGCGCTCCTCATTCCCGGTGTCTTTAAATAGAAATTTATTAAATCCGCGCTCTCTAATCTGCTGCGTTGTGTGAGTAAATGATCTACTGAGTTAATGAATCTATTATATAACTGCTTCTTTAAGGAGTCTTCCTAGTGTGACGGCTGAGAAAAACATAATTTTAGGGAATTAAAAAAGGAAAGAAGTAGGTATTGCCTTTCACCTTTCAGGACTATAAAAAAAATCTACTTGTTTAGAGTGGTTTTATTCATTGAAGAAGAATGGACCTACCTGAACCCTGTATTCATTTGTTTTCTGTATTTTAATCTCTGTGGAAAAAAATTAAAAATATAAAAATTGAGACCATTTTTAACGAAACAAGAAAACGGGATATTTTCCCTCGACGGGATCTAGGTGCCGACGCTAAATGGTTAATACAGTACGGACATTAATATGATAGAATAAAAGCAAACGAGGCCCACGTTGCGCTCCTTTGTCGTTCCAAACACAATCGGTATCCGAAACTTACGACTCTCAGCTACAAACCTCTATGATAGAGAAGTTGATGGATTCTTCAGATGGAAGTTACCCAGGACGAGCCACAAAATGGCTGGAAGGATCGAGACGCGAAGGACTGGATAACGTACGACCTAATATAATATTCTTAGACGAAATGTGATTCAGTTCTAGAGTATAAACGCTCCGCCTCGAAACCAACGATGAATAACAATCGCGTTGCCAAATTAGGAATTCTGTTCCGAGTTCCTCGCAGCTGATAGGGCTAGTCGGGTGCTCGTTCGTGCCATAACGAGCCCGAAAAACACCCTCCAACTTGCGTCTGAATTCGGAATGGAGGTTCGCTTTTGCATCCCGCCTTCTCTAGCCGGGTGAAGTCGGGGCTGCAACTTCCTTTCGGAGGTTTTGCACGCTGAAATACCTGACGAGCATACGCGACAACTTTTCCGAGACCTGTAAGAAGTATAATGTATCGAAACAGTTAGCGAACACGTTCAGAATTCGTTTGAAATAACAGGGCGAAGTTTAGGATTATGCAAGCACGTTTTACGCCGGTAATAGTTCAGCAACTACCGATCCTGTAAATCTTTTTTTAACCCGTAAAAAATGGAACGCTCGCATTTTATGATGCATAAAGATTTTTGTATAGAATTTTTGTAAAGATTTTGATAGCACAATCAAGGCTCGCCTTGAATGCAAACGACCGGCTCTCTTCGGCTCGATTATAAATCCTTCAACCTTAACCAACAGGTTTTCATGCGCACGCGGACTTTAAATTACGCGATTCCGCGGCGCGGAATTTTCCGTTGGATTTATTTTCGCATTATGTTAAAGCCTGCCGCGAAAGTTTCGCGAAACTAACGAGTGCCCATTCCTCAGGGGTGAGGGACCGATTATATCACGGCCCCGCAAACCTCCCGCCCTCCTACTTCAAATGTTATCTCGCGAGTCCGCTCGATAAAACCCCTTTCTTCTCGCGTATTATTCACGGCTGATTTGCCCGCAGCAATCTTGGCGCACACGCGTCCAAGAAAATTGCGACCGCGGTTCATTCACAGCTTAAAGGAAGCGATTTGCATACAAAGCTAACTGATTTATCGCGCTCAATCGGGTTGGTCATTACCGCCCTCCTTTCAACCCCTACGTACTCCCTTTTCCTCGCGCAGCCACCCCTCGCCACCCTGCGGACTTACTTTCTTCTTTATTCTATTACAAAAGACTATTAGAGCATTCCAGTCCGCGAACCTTGACAAGACAGACCCCCCACATTCCTGGAATACCGTATCTCTCAGAGTCTCATACGTTTCCGCAGGAGGTCCGAGACGTTGCACGGGCGATTTACATAGAAATTCGCACAAAGGAACGTCGGGTGAATATTAAAAGGGGCGCAGCTACGCGATGCTCGACAATATCCGTGGAAACGTCTGAACCTCTCCTGCAGATAATTAAATCTCGCCCATACTTTTGCAACATCCGAAACAAGCCTCGTTATTAAGCCGCGGCTCTTGGACTATAAAACTCATTTAACTCGGTTTCCAGAAGTTTAAACTAAAATTACATTTACGTAACATTAATGGTAGAATTGGTATTTATTGGAAATTAGGTGAAAAAATATTACGTAAGACGCTATCTGGAAACATAAGAAATTCGCAACCCCCTCTCAAAAAGCTTCACGTTATTTAAAGACAACCCCTTACGGTGGTCGATTTCGAAACGCGACCATCGGCTAGCGAAGCAGAAGTTTGTCCTTCGCGGCGCTAGTTACACGATCGTTGACAACCACCTCCATGGGGTTGAAGGGCCAGGGCGGAGGAGCGGGGTGCATCGAAACGCGACGTTTTATCCCGTGTGGTTAACCCCGGCGACCCGGCCAGCGATAAACCAAAATTCTGGGGTAATCCCCGCGGTACCGTGATTCCAGATACCCATCTCTGGCACAGTGGACGGCGGGTAATTCGAATTTCGAAGCGGGAACGAAACCGAGCACCATTGGTGCGATGGAATTTCGATCGCGACCGCGTCTGATTCGCTTTCATTTGGAAACGATTTAGAGAAGCTATCGGGAAAAGAACAATACAGAGATGGAGATAGGAAGAGAAGAATAGTTAGCTGCATCTAACTGGCAAAGTAAATAGACAAGGCAAGTAGGTGTGTCTGTAAACATACGAATAGAAAACCGAGTATGTAAAGAGCAACGAAGCAATTCGTAAAATGGCCAGCGCGTGAATTATAAACAGACACGGAGGAGAAGTATGTAGCAGGAAGAATTATGCCCGGACAAGGAAGCACGAAAGAGATCAGCCCGTGAAATAGAATAATGTAAAAGGAGGTAGGGAATTAGTATGCGCGTGAATTGCAAATGAAGGAGGGCAGAGGAGGGTCAGAAAATGGGTGTCGTAGGGGTGCGGTGTGCGGGAGACTGGAAGTGGTCGAAGGGCGCTCGGAGAAGAGGTGGATTCGAACATACGTGCGCGGAGTTACAAACGTGCATGGAGGATAAACGGCTTGACATATTAGCTAGCAGTTCGAGCAGAGGCTGAGGATGGTCATATCAAACCGGTGTTCCGAACGACTCTGGCCACCGACTAACTCGCCGTTAACTTCGCGCCGGCTGTTTTGCCCCCGTCCGTTGTATTACCAAATGGCATGGACGAGGGTTGAAACAGCGGAGCGAATATGATGCCAACCGTCCGAAAGCTTGAATTCCACGTCGACGTAAGCGTATTAAAAGCTGCTTTATTTTGTCCATCAATTCTCCGCGATCCATACTTGCTGGAATTCCGTGAAAAAAAAGAAGCGATAAAACAGAGCTCCACATATCAAGTAGAACGGGAATCGTATTTCATCGGAGCAATCGTGAAATAAGACAGCATTCGGATTACCACTCTGCACCGGTTACAAGTATCAATTTAACACAACTCGTAGCTAGTAGCACGCCAAATACCATTTCATTGCAACGTGTGCAATTGAACGATACAGATTTCTTGAACAATCGCTGCCTCAAGCACCGCCATGCGTTCTCTGCACGAAATACTATTCCAAGCTGAATCGATCGCGTGTTACACTTCGTTCTCTACTTCTAATAGAAAAGTTTAAGCGTCAACACCTACGTACGTACCTACGTCCTTGCGAAACATGATTTACCACGCCCCAATTGCTTTCGTTTATCGTTATAATCCAGGCAATTATCAAACAACAAAGTAAAATTAAAAGGGCTACTTTTAAGACAGATACATATATTCAATAACAAAAGCACTATTTGATTATGTAACTGACATTAAAAACTCGATGAAAGTCTGACCTGAATGAGTATTTGTCTGATGTATGCCAGGGTTGTGCTACTTGGCTGACCACTAACGGCGCCATCTACTTATCGTCTGACCACAGTAAGAATATACCACTTGGAGAGTCAGTGGTCTTTTTTAGTGCGATTTCTGTAAAAAGTTAATTGATATTCTACCTAAGATGTCGCGTTATTTGCGCGAAATATGAACCGCGTGTGGATTACGCGAGCATTAGGTAATGAACTCGCTTCGGCCGTTACCCGTAGAGAATTTTGAAGCGCGAAATGCAGCTCGGATTGCGCGTAGTTCCCAGCAACACCCCATACAAGGAAAGCGAATTATCGAACAGAGTGGAGCGACATTAAGGGGAACGCAATCAGCACTGGTTTCTCCGGTCCCCTTCATTTTTTCCTCTCTTTTTCGCCGCCCTTGGCTTCCTTTCTACTTTAGTCTAGCCGAGTCACCCTCGAAAGTGTAATCGCCATCATAAAGAAAGAGGGCAGGGTTGATTGACCGAAAGTTTCTTTCCTGTCCGTCGGTCACCTTAACGTTCATGGTCTGCTTGTCGCTCGATTCTCAACTGAAAGCCTTTGCCCACCCTCGCGTTTTCGTCGATCGTTATTCACGGGTGAAAGAGTTACGTAATTCGTGGGGCCCGAGGACGTACGGTTTTCGGAAGTGGGCTGGATGCAATCCTTGGACAGCGGACAGGCCGCGGATCGCTGCACCTCAAAACAATTCCGTTAACGATTCGAGAGTTCGCGGGAGATCGGTCGCATGAAATCGAGATCGCATTCGAGCGTGAGTTTCGTAAGTCGGCGTGTCTCTCAAGGATCCACCCGCGCCCAGACCATCTTCGGATCGTGTCTCACCCCTCGCAACCAGAAGATGGGAAGGGAGAACCGTAATCTTCTTAAGAGCGTGCCGATCGACCGGACCAGGTCCGCATTTTTCCGGTTCCTTGCCTCCTTGAATTTCCACTTGCCTGCAGTCCTGTCGCTTCGCAGTCGTCGCGTTTCTCCGGTATGACGTTTCCAGCGACGCTTGTCTCGCCTCGTTCTCTTTCCGCCCTCTTTTTTTTTCACCCATTGGGCGGCCTTCTTACCCCACGGCACCATTTCTCACTGCTTGAAACCGACGACGACTTCGGATCCCGGGCGACAGTCGAAAAGTCGCGAAACGAAAACTTGATAAACATCTTCGATCCCTCGGCACCGAGTTCTCCTCAAGTGAAATGCAACCCTTCTTTCAAACAACTTTATACGCAGTACTTCCCTCGACTCTACAGGCTTTCGTTTCGTTATACTCGTTACACTCCCGCTGTTTCAATCCCGCTTACAATTAGTACTAAAAAAAACCTCGCGAAAAATGGTGCCGAAGCACTCGGTTGTAATAAAGGGGTCAAGTGAAATCGCTATCAGCTGCGCAAATATACGATGCTCTACAAGTGCCAGCTATTTGAAGTAGCAAGCTATTCCTACACAAGTATTCCGGTTGGACCGAAAGTTCCCTCTGGAATTTATACCAGCAAGATGAATAACGCGTGCTGCTATTTGCCAACCTCGAAACATTTTGATCTTCCCGCACTCGTTTTCGTAATACCTCTATTCCGAAGTTCGGTAGTTGAGAAACAATGAAAGCGCGGCACCGGCTCGTGTTACGCTTCCACGCGTTCCTCCAAAGCTCTCGTGTAAATGTCCAGAGACAATTGAAGTAGCGAGGCAGAAAAACTGGAGAAATCAGTAGAATATCTCGAAAAGCTCGACGATTCTCCAGTTTTGTTCGATAGGTTCATTCAGCGTAGCCCAGGAATTCGTTCATCTATTCTTTTTTTAATAAAACTCTGTCGACGTTATAACTCAATTTAAATCACTAAATCCACCGCCGCGAGTCAAAACTCGATTTGACGGTTGCGACTGTCCGGATAAGCTTTCCGAACGGCTATCTCTAACGAACTCGTTATTTTTAACGACCCCCTGCCTCTCTCTCGCGCTCTCCCCCTCTGTAACCCTCTTTTTATTAGTTCCGTGTTTTGCATTTACAAGGCCCGCGTTTCTCTCTTCTTCCAATGCCACTTGGGGCGAGACTGCGCGACACTTTGCGCCAGAAAAATTCTATGGTATCGCGGGGAGGTTTGCTGGAGTAAGTTGAATCAGCCTCTTCTTTACTCGCGATCAGACACGCAGTTGCGCGTTTGAATACATAGCAGGAGTAGATGAAGCACGGACGTAGCAGGCGAAGTCCAAAGCTCGCAGGTTGCTTTCTGGTTCCCAGGAGATCCAGCCCTGCGAATATCTAAGCAACGAGCTCGAATCCGCAAGAGCGAATTGCGAGTGGCTCCGTTGATGCGAAGGTAGCGTCAAGTATATCGAAGTGTTGTCCGATTACAAATTTCCTCCCGGCCCGTTACAAGCGTCGCTCCAATCCTGCGCTTATACGCGCGTTTACTAGGGAGCGGGAAGGGGCTTAGCGCCAGCCCCAACCCCCTACCCCTTTGAGCCTCTCGAGAGACGCAACCCGGAATTTAATAGGCTTCACTTTGAAACTACGGCGAAATTGATCTCTCCGCGCGTCCCCGAATTTTCCCTTAGCTCGGAGCGAACGTGCCACACCCCGGGGAGCTGGCCGACTACTAATTTTGTTTAAGGCTCCTAACACCATCATATCTCCCCGCCGTTTACACTTTATTGCCCACTGTCGTTCGATCTTTCCCATTAACTTTCCTAACCCGGCGAACGGCCGGGTCCCGGATTCCCTGATTGCCGCTGAGATGCAGAATCCCGCGCGTGGCACATCTTAATAGGAATTTCCAATTTCCCCCGCGACCACTCGATAAAAAGCGCCCTAAAGGTTGCACGAATACCAGCTCTAACCTGCCAACGTCTGACCAAGCGCGATTCTCCTCGGCCTCTGGTTTCTCCGAGGCAAAACTACTGGCTGCTCCGGGGACATAATTCGATTTACCATGATGCCGCGGAGATGGCACCGCGAGGCGGGGAAAGACGGCGCAACCGCCGAAATTTAATGGCGGACAGAAGAAGCTGAAAGCTTGCAACAAAAAAGGAGAATTACATTCCTCCGTGGCGTTTTTACGAGCTGCATAAACGACGCGTTTGGCAGCGGTGGAAGGACCATTCGGTTTCCTTTCCTAGTTTCCACTTGCACTTGCTAAACGAGAATTGACGTGATTCTTAGAAGGGGAGTGAATTGTCGGTCACTGACCCTCTCATCTACCGCAAACTTTATTATTATTATTATTATTATTAAATGTCTTTATTGCACCATTACAATTAAAATTACAATGGAGAGTAGGCGAGGTTCAGCATTAACTGCTGCTCTACAACCTAACCTAAAAAGTTGTTGATAGATAAGAAATGAAAGAAAACAAATAACACTAAATACAATAAAATAAAATAACTAAGAACTAAGAACAGGGTAATCATAAGAAAAAGCCATTTACATAGGGAACCGCGAGAGGGTGAAAGAACGAGCTTCTAATCGATACTTAATCCTAAACCTTCAAAGATCGAGGAAATCCTGTGGGTCTCTTTCTTAATAGTAGTAAGGAGTGTATTTATTACAAATTCAATTAGAAAGGAAACCGCGCTCACGCTTACAATTAGATTCTAATCGCGAGGGTGGAATTTCTCCTTTTATCCGGCACGTACCCAGCAAGTATTTCGTCGACGCTTTGAACTGCGAGAACGTCGCGGCGTTAACGGTAATCCTGGAGATCGAGCGAAAGATTATCCCGGCGGAAAGACGGCAACGACTCGGAAAATGGTAAGGAATCGTCGCGTCCTTGTTCGCAGCCCCGAATAATCTCCATTTGTCGCGTAGCTGCGCTGCACTTGGACCATGCGCCTTTTCCCAAGGGAGAACCGTGGGAGGGAGGGGGCGCGGGGGGTTGAAAACGAGAAACGAGAACGCTGCTGAGGGAGACGGGAATGTAAACAATAAAGCGAGAGGCAGACGGAGACAGGGGGATGCTGCGAGAGCTTTTTTGCGAACGATTTGCTTCGAGCAGATTAATCTGACGCTCGCGGATCGGGAATTAAAGAAACGCGTGATCAGTTCGAGTACATAGGAAACATTGCCGTTGGTTAGCTTCCGTCGGAAGATGAAGATTAATGCAGAGATTAATCCATCGGTGGAATCGAACGTCCACCGATCCCCGACTCGTGTCTCGAAGGTCTCTTCGTGCGTCGCTGCCATCAGCAACGCTGGCCTACTTTCTTATCATAATTGTGCCGCCTTAGAGGCTTTATGATCCAGTAATGCTATCCAATCTGGCGCGATTACTCTTGCAGGAGCCACGAAATTGAACGAATTAAGGTACACGTCTCTGGCAGGGGTCGAAGAGGCCCCCGCCTCTGGCCCCTCTCTGGCCGTCTCTCTCATTTACACGCGCGCATACACGGCCACCCTCTCGCGCCCCCGCAGCCTGGAAAGCTATACGAGTGGCATAAATTTAATACGGTACACGCCAAGGGAGGTGCCACACGTCCGACCCTGTTAAGGCTATCTCTTTCTCTCTCTCCCTTTCCTCCCGTTTGCCTCTCTCCCACCCCTCGGACCTGGCCCGTGCATACTTCAGCCTCGAGCTCCTCTTGGCCCCAAGTACCTTATCCTTCGTAGTGTTAAATTAAATAATTTATCGCGCATCGTTCACGGACAGCGCCGCGCAGCCCCCTATGATTTACGCCGAATTGCGCCACCGAAAGGACTCTCCCGGTTGAATTTATTTTGTTAAGTAATTACTCGAGTGGCCCCCGATGGGCAATTTCAACCGGCAGAGGAGCTCGAACAGTGGAAGGGCTGGATTCGTTTGAGGAGTTTTAGAGAAACGCCGAGGATCGATAGGGATAATTAAATTGGAGAATGTGTGGAGGGCGTCTTGGGGTTTCATATCTATATCGATCGATTCTCGTATACATGCACGCGTTATTCTAAAGAAACTTGTCCCCCAACTGCTGGGAACAGTCGGAGTAATTAGTTAAGTAAGCAAGTTTCGTGATGTAAGGCCACCGTGAGTTTCGCGATAACTTTTGTAAAACTAAGTTGATGCAAAAACGCCGGAGATTAAGGGCCAACGTTTCCCCCAGCTCCAGCCGATATTTCAGTGGGCCAGAAAAAGTCTGGAAGGGCTCTCGTAATGAAATTAAATTTTCTTCTAGCACGCTCGTGAACGCGCTACCAATTGCACGAGTTACCTTTTCCGTTTTCGTTCCCACTTGCACGTGTATTTTAATTCCGCCGCGCCGCGAAAGGAGTTCGGGAATTAAACAGGGAACCGTGACTCGGTACCGGCTGAAATTACACGGCGGACGTGGTGCCTTGTACCGAGCAACCGGAGAACAACGCGTCTGTTCTGTGTCAGACGTCAATTCTCGTCGTTCGAATGTCACTTTCTTATTCCATAACCCTGCGCGGAAATCTTGCAGAGCCCCATCGGCTTAAAAGGTCGGAAAAACACCAGAGTTCATGGAGCGTACTCGCGAACTTTCGAACTCGAGAATAGGTAGCTACTATGTGTTAAGGTAATTGCAGGTTCGGAAACGTTGCTTTTCAAATGGAGATTAATTTTCCGCCCGTGGGGAAATACTTTTAGCGGAGGAAAGAACTGCGAGGAGAATAGCGACGACCAGAATAGTCATTCTTTATTTAAATTCAGAGACTCTTTTATTTGGCGCCAGTCTCTTCCTCAGGGCGAAGAATGCCTACATTTGCGTAAAAGAGTGCGAACTAAGTTTTAAAGATTAAAAGGCTGCGATGAATAACGCAGGATTTACGGTGCGGCAGATCTGTATGGAAGGAATCCAGCAGAAATAAATACGTTTCGCTACTCTCATTGTCGGCTGTAAAATCGAAAGGACAATATCTCGCGACAGCCATTAGCCACGAAAGCGACGCTTTAGACTTTAGGCGGCGCGGCTGGCGCCACGTTTGCCTTCATTCTGACACACAATAGGACCAAGTATTTCATTTTTCCCCGTTTATCCCTTTCGCCGCAGTCTCTACGTTTAATTAGCATAAGTCTGGCCGTCTCTGGTTGGCGGTGGACGCCAAAGGCACGGCGCTATCCTCGGGGAAATTACCGCGATTGCCGTGAAAATGCGCACCCCAGAAAACTCGTCGCCCTCCTGCTTCTATTCCCCTCCGAGCGTCTTCCATTTTCCTAACGCAATGGGACGGCGTTGCCGTCGACAATCGCGTCGAAATAGAGTAAGAAAAACGAGGGATCGGTTCCGCGATGCACGGATCAATTTAGGATAGCTGTCGTCGAGATGAAAAACCTAAAAAAAAACTATCCCAAGTGACAGGAGATAGTTGGTAAATTGGCTGTCATCCAAATTTCAGACTCGATCGATTCTTTTATTCCCGGCTGGCCTTTTGTCGGCCTCGATGAATTTCACTGAAATAAATCAAAGATTCTTTTTTTCCCTTCAGATGTGCCATCGCCGAAAATTTTCTACAACCTACCATAGTCGTGCGACTGAAAATTCTGTTTCCCTTTTCCTCTGTCAGGCTGGAGCCAACAAATTCATGACCGGTCGCATCGTTCGCGGCCCCGCTGTAATTTTTACCGGTCCAACGATGCTCGCAACAATAACTAGCCTTATCTCGTCGAACACGCCTCTCGTCTGCCATACACGCACGGTGATCCGACGACCGATAGCCGCGCAGTCATCGTCCTTATCTGCACGCTATAATCCTGGGCCGTGTCACTGCAAGGCTGCAGCATAAAGTACTGCATTACAGCTGCAGCCGAGCTTGTTTGTAATGACCCGCTTCGCGGGTCATTATCCGGTTAAACTTACCGTTAACCGTGCTCCTCGACGGCCTTCGGCCTCGCGAATAAAGCGGCAAAGTCGCGTGAAGTCGCCGCGGTAAAAAGGAATCCCTTCAACTGCCCCCCGCGACGCGGAGGGCGAGGGGTGGCCGGAGGGAGGAGAAAGGATCTTGTAACGCGAGAGTTAATTAATGAGTGAAGGGTACTCGGGTATAAACGAGATCCTCGAGACCCTTTGCCCCGGGAATTCTCCGAGCATCAGGTCCGCGAAAATAGTTGAAGCTCACGAGTCGCGATGTATGGTTTCGGTTCGGTTCAATTTTTATTACCCTGAAATCCACTTGGATCGATCGTTAATTCTTCCTACGTTGCTCTCTGTGAAACTCTAGCGACACGCGACACCCCTCTTAACAAGCGAGTATTTTTTCGTTCGACAAGCATTTACTTGGTGGGACGTGTCGTTAAATCGAAGGGCAGCCGTCGCGACGTTGACGGAGCCGTCTGGCGGGTATGGGGGCGTCAACGAGAAACTCGATTGACTGAAGCTGAGGTGGAGGCGAGGTGGAGCGGATCCAATTCGTTTTGCTTCACCATCCAGTTTTCTTGGGCGCTGGTGCACGAGATATTTAATAAAAAAGTTGACATTTCCTCCGGGGCCTTTTGCTCGCCTTTTGTTCCCTCCTTATTTCTCCGGAAGCGCTTGCACCGGAAAGGGACTTGCCGCGTCATGTACAGCGTGCCGCCGACGCCTATTTTCTATTTTCGACAGAACACCTCCCATCCCTATGCACCTTCTCTCGTATAAACAAAATTCTACTCCCAGCATTCCTTCCATTCCATCTCTCCGCTTAAGCCCGATTGTTCGTCAGCTGTTAACTCGTCTCGTCTCTGCCAACGCGGAGAAAATAAAGGCAGTCGAGGCTCAACGCGCAGAAGCTTATTTCTGCGGAAAAATATTTGTATATACATTGCCCAGCGCGAAACGACAAACTCAATTTAACAAACATCATGTGGTGTGAAAGCACATAAAATTCTCGTTTTCCTTTTTCCGTTGCAGGGACCAAATTCTATAAAAGCGTTCAAATTCCCCTGAAACGATCGTTCCTGAACGCGTTTCGTTGCCCAACCATTTTTCATCCGCCCCACTTCCCGTACATTCATCTGCGTTTCATTTCTCTGCCGAAAAAATTGTGCCAATTTCATTCCCGAGGATACCGGCGCACGTTTGCTCGTAGATTCTAGTAATCCGCGCTCTCTAATCCCCCGTGACTTTTCATGTTTTTTACTATATCCGCCCTAGCAGTGGGGAAAGAATATCAAAGGGTGAAAGCCACCCCTCCTTGATGTTTGCAAAGTCTTCGCCGTAGCTTCGCAACCCCTCGAAATATTCTCCGGTCCACTAATTCGCTAATCCGCGAAGGATTTCTTGTCTCTGGCGGAGCGACGAGGGTGGATCGGGGTGCGGGGAGTTAGGAACGATCCTATATTTCGATGTGCCAACGATCGGGGTTGATGTAGGTCGTTTCGCGGAAACCATCCTGGAGGATACCGGAAAAACAATCGGCCGGATCCTCCCCCGGGCTTGTCTAGTCGATGATTCTATCGGTGTCACATCGCAACCAATGGTTTTTCCCTTCCGATTGAGAAAATTGAAAAGATCTATTTTTTGCCGCGGTTAGATTGCGAGTTATGGGGTGGAGAAATAACGCCGATCTTCCGACGTGCGAGCGTGGTGGAGTCAAAGAGATAGATCGAAGAAAATGACACCACCTTTTGGGTGTATTTAAATTACTCACTTTACTTCTTAATATCTATTTCTATAATAACTGCATATATCTATAATTATTCTTATTATTGTTAGCTATTACCAAGTACATTAATATAAAAAAAATTGCATCTTTTAGGTTTTAAATACGTCAAACCTAGTAAAAAAAAGAAAGATATTAGAAGTGGTGTAACTTTAGCGTAAAAATATTTCAAATATTTTACAATCTTCATAATATATTTATGAAATATAATAAATTTCATAATCTTCAAATACATAAAACCTAGTAAAAAAAAAGAAAGATATTAGAAGTGGTGTAACTTTAGCGTAAAAATATTTTCAAATATTTTACAATCTTCATAATATATTTATGAAATATAATATATTTCATAATCTTCAAATACATAAAACCTAGTAACAAAAAGAAAGATATTAGAAGTGGTGTAACTTTAGCGTAAAAATATTTCAAATATTTTACAATCTTCATAATATATTTATGAAATATAATATATTTCATAATCTTCAAATACATAAAACCTAGTAAAAAAAAAGAAAGATATTAGAAGTGGTGTAACTTTAGTATATAAATATTTTCAAATATTTTACAATCTTCTCCTTTTGTCGTCGTTTTAATTTTGAAATCAACAGCCAGCAAAGGTGCACGCACTAATTAGCGCCCTCTGCTCTCAGCTTTGCGTCAGCTTCCCCATTACCTCTACTCTCCCTGAATACGAGAAAGTTGAATAACAAACGATCAGGCGAGCGAGCAAGATCAGAAAAAATGATGCCACAGTGAACTTGGACAGGTTCTCTTTGCGTTTCATCCCCCGACGCAAACAACCCGCGAATCCACCCAACCCCCAGCTCCTTTCGAGGGTATGGCGTGAGTAGACGCGAAGAGAGGAGGGAGCAGGCCGCAGGGACGTTAGAAGGTAGTTGGAAGTGGTGGAATACGTACAGCAGTTTCAGATTGTTTCCGGGATAAGGGTGGCCATGGCCGCCCTCCGCTCGGACTTACAACTGAACACGCAGTTAGCATGCTAAGCAGAATTACATCGTGTTAGTCCAGTTTATATCTCGTAATATTCCCGTCGCTACATTGTCCGAGCTGAGCCTGTTCGGCGGAAAGGACGCGTCGATGAAAACGCGGCTCCCAGGCTGCGCACGAAGCCCCCGATTGTTCAGGGGATGAAACAGCGCCGGGGCCAGATAGTTTGGCGCCCGGTGACGAAGTGGAATATTCTATAGCCCGTTCGGAATTGTTACTACCATGTAGAACTGCCAACGCGCACGGTCTGACCGTGGCACTGAAGAGAGAATCGGGGAATAATCCTGATACCGTTGCTTAGGCTGGCCTCGGCAAAGTTTCATCGTTCCAACGTTACAACGACAAACAAGTGGAGCACGCTCCTCTTATTGGCAAGCTAACGAGGCGAGTTTTCCATTCGCAACTGGGTGGACGCGAGCCGCGGGATGATTACGCGAAGAGGAATTGCGGTGTCTGCGAGACAACCATTTCGGGATTTATGAAATTCAATTCGGACGTTATAAAAGTTTCGTCGACGCCCCCGCACGTACGCCGTTGTAGACGGTTTCCCTTATCTAGTCCAACTTCCCCCGAGGAGGGGGTAGCCCGACGAGACGAGCTTTAAAACGGCGTAAACCCACGAACCGTTGTCACGTTAGGTGCTTTCGTTCCATCGTAAAGAATAACCCCGTCTGCGGTGATGGCTCCTCCTCGCACGCCCGCATGCATTCGCATGGAAGATGAGAAAAGAAACGAGGGGTTTTTACTTTTTCATCGTACGGATCATGGAAGAGGAGGCTTCGACTCAAAAATCCTGTTGAGTATTGCAACGGGAAGAGGTGATAGCAACGTTGCGCTTAGAAATTATGCACACGTGCCGTTGGAAGCGTAAAAAGTGGCTCGTGTATCCCGTGTCTTCTGGCTGTCTTACTTTCAGCCTCACCCTTTTCAGAAAATCTTCCCGGAGATACACGCTCTGTTTTATCAGGAAACACGATCCGAAAAGAAGTTCGTAAAACTTGGAAGCCAACCGAAGGAAAGCGTTCCTTTTACTTCCCGCGGAAGCGGCTTTCCAGAGACGTCGGCTTTTGTTTTCGGACACCTCCGATGAATACGGTAAACCACTCTCCCTCTGTCAGCCACGAGACTCGCGCGCGAGACTGTCAAGCCCGCTGATTCTGCGTAATTCTTCAACGACAGGTACACCGTTCGATGCGTCGCGAAAACATCGGCGGTAAGAATGCTCCCCGGTGGAAAAAATGACACGGACGACTGTCTCAGACAACCGAGTCGCTGCGCAATGGGATGCCTATCGTTCGCGAGCAGCGGCACGTCCTGAAAATAAAGTGATTCGGCGGCGGCGGCGAGGATGTACGGTTCGTTCTCCTCGTTTACCATCTGCGATCAAACTGCGGAGCGGCGCGGCTTTATGAATATGTAAAGTCCGTTAGAGGCGTTCCCGGCACACGAAACTGTTTGCACATCGTATCAAATATTGACAGTGCAACGGCAAATTTATTCACCGGCTGAAATAATGTATCGTGCACGCCCGATAAAATCGAATGTCCGCGCCTTAACGCCCCGATCCGCCGAATTTATCATCCTCGATCGTTACCTGCCGGAGGCTGACAGCCGAAAATTTCGATCGGGTAAATTTGCTCGGCGATTAAATTCCTTCCCTCCTCCGGCGCCGGCGCCTCGCCGCGGCGTCTAGGCTTGCACCCCGCGATAACGGTTTTTCAGCCTCGGCTTCTTCGCTCTCGCGCCGCGCCGGGGAATCTTGTTGACAAGAGAAATGACGGCGTGGATCGAGGATCACGATCATAGTATCCTCGAGCGGTTATAATTCAGAACGAAGACAATGTTTCTATCGTCCGTATACTCGGCCGAGTATATCGGAGAAAGAAATGGCGAAGGGGTTGAAAAGTGATAGGATATTCGTGGCCGGTATTTTCGCGGATATTTCCATGCTAAAATCCCTCACGGAAATTCAAGATAAGGATTTTTCCATATTATCAGGCTCTCTTATTATAACTGAACTCTTTCCATGGTGCATGCACCTTGAATTTACATTTCGGGCTCGCCATTCGGGTTAGTGAAATACTTGTGGCTTTACATAGAACGAACGTCACTTCATTTTCCCTTGTAAACGAAAAAGGGAGGACGTTAGATTCTGGGAAGAAAGTTTTCCTCCGCTATAAGCTTCGCGTGCAGTGGAAACGCGAAAGAAGCGACGCAAAAAGCGCGGCTTCTCTTCGGGCTCAATAAAACGCGAGACAAAATTGGGAAAGGGCGCATTCCCCGATAAGCCTCGCAGTTCATTCTACAAAATATTTCGAAAGTATACACGCGGTTCACGGTCCATACGCTGGGAAATGCTGCTTGTGGAAACGCGATGAGAGAGAAGCGCGCAGCGGGGACCATTTTGCAAGCAAAGATAGCAGATGTGCGGAGATAAGATGAAAGGGGAACATAAGTAACTGAAGAAGCAATCAGATGGAAATATGCCGTCGCAAGAAAGAGGCAGGGAAAAGCTGGAAACTGGGCAAAAGTAACTCAGAAATAAGCAATTAGGGATATGAAAAATACGTCATCACTGAAATCTGTAGTTTATTATGGATTTATACTTCAATAATTGAAATAACAACGAACACCTTTTTCAACATTTCGTTCTTTCCATTTCCCGAATTACATTTTTTATTCTCCGACGCGTACCTTTCTCAAGAAGACGAATTGCGAGTAGCTGTTCCCTGGCGAAATGATATAAGACAACGGGAATAAAGAAAACATAAAAGAAGAATTCATGTTATTTTTCTTGACTGTTAATTGGACAATGTCCCCTGCATATGAAAAAGAATAAAGATAGAACGTCCGGAATCTACGGCAGGAATATCTTCTTTATAAAAGTAAATTATTTAATATCGAGGGAAAGTGTGCAAGAGTCGGCTTAAATTAAATATTTAACTTAACTTTTTTCTGTATCTTCTTCGTATAAGTAAGGTATCTCGGTTGGCTTTGGAGGCCAGCAGCTTTCCCTACTTCCCACTCTCTCGCTTCTTTCTATTACATTAAGTCCAACGAACGGTGATTCGAGCAGACAAAGATCGAATAGCATCGTATGAACAGTATTGCTCATAGCGGCGGTGGTAACGCGTGATTTGTTGAATTATGGCCGACGCTACTACCTACCACAACGATCATGCTCACGTGTGTCCCAGCCCCGTATTAGCATACTAAATCCGATTGACGTACTCCGCTCTCGCATCCGTGAATCCCCGTTTTAATTACCTCGAACGCGATACGTCGCGTGTCGCCAGATAATGTTCCACGAGTCATGTTCGAAGGATTCAATCGGCTGGCCAGGACGTTTGAATGCCTCCCTCCAAATTCCTCTCTGGACCTCGAACTTTGAAAGAGGATTCGCATTAACGTCCACGAGAAATGGAAAGGGGAACTCTCTATTTTCAACGTTAGATACCCTCGCAAATCCCAAGTGCTTAAACACCAATTGGGTCGCACACAGAATCGCATCAGCGCGCCCGATACTTGCCTCAATATCCAGATCTAGAATACATCGATTTCAGCACGATGCCGACGCAAAGTCAGCCAATAATGCAATACGCAATTTAGCTAATTACGACCGCTATAATGGGAACTCGGGAACCACAATAGGCGGATCTTTAATGCTTCCCAGAGACCGACTATTAAGTCGAAATGACCTAGTTAACGCTGTTTCTTTTTCAAGGAACAAAAGCGACCGCGACGTCCAACTTGGTTCCGCAAGCACATTCATCTACCTCCTGGAAGATTACAAAGAGCGTTCCATCTTTCAAACGGCGATGTTCAATCCGTAAAAATCCTCTCCTCCCCCATTCAATTCCACCGAAGTCTTCGGAGCTTAATAGCGAAACGATTTAAAAAATAATTCCACTTCTTGAATTACGAGCGAGTGTGGCGTAAAAGCAAATTCAAAGTGGAATCTTAAAAGGCGTTTCGATCTCGAGAGCCACCGCGAGCACCCTTAACGACCAATCGCGGAAGTGGCGCATAAAGGGATGCTCTAGAAAGGAGACAAATAAAAGAGGCTTAATAACCATTGTCACAATGCCGCCTCTCTGCTTTCAGGCTCCAACCGAGCCACGATAACTAAATCGATATCAAAGACACCGTCGATAAATCGGCACTTATCGAGTCGCCAGACCGAAGGGTTGAACGGGGTGGCTGGCGAGAAAAGCTTGACCGCCGGTGGAAATATTAATTCCGTTTGACGCTCGAGTCAAGATGGAGCTGATCGAGTTACCCGCTTCTAAAGTTACATCGGTTGTTCGTTGCAGTTACAACGCCGCTTGCAGCGTCGACCGAAATTTCGCGTACACCTAAGGAATCGTTAGCACACGGGCGAGCTGTTTCGTTTGCGTGCGGCAGCCTTGTCTATCAACCCTCCCCCCACTCTGCAGGCTAAGCCACTGATAATCCTTTACTGCGCTGTCAGAACTTTATAGAGCGACGCGACGCCTTTGAAAAATGGCTCTTTAAGGATGCGCGACGTGAACTATCAAGTGCCAGCGGTGCCGATCGATCACCAGATAATTTTATTGATTACAGCTGGCTCGAGGGACGGGGGCGGCAGGAGATACCCGGTAATCGTGTTCGTGCATGGGGAAAGCTACGAATGGAGCAGCGGCAACCCCTACGACGGCAGCGTGCTGGCGAGCTACGGGGGTGTCGTCGTCGTCACTATAAATTACAGACTCGGCATTTTAGGTGAGTCACTTTATTCCTCTGCTTTCTCTCTATTGATTACGCGGAGGATTTCTTCCCCTCGTTTATTAGGCCAGAGACCAGGCGATAACCGTTCGACGGGACGCAGTCGAGAAGGACGCCCCGCGGTACAACGCGTTGTCAATTACTTCGCGAATAAATGGTCGGGGAGGGAGGGAACGAAGGGAATCTCATTTCGTCCTTTCGCGGAGAACAATGTCTAAAGGTGAATAGCTGCGGGAGACGATGAATTAATTCCGATCCCTCGGCAAGTGCGAGGGAGTTAGTTTGCCACCCAGTTTCTGGAAATTCAACTGTCTAGCCGGGAACGATACAGAAACCGATCGTTAACGCTTCGAACGCCGCCTTAATTACGTGCGTGGGGAAGTTTGTCGGATGGGTGTGAACGCAGCTACAACTATCCCTGATGAGACGAGCATAGTCATTAGCGGGACAATTGTCTATCTTGCCAGTCAGGTGAGGGTAGTAGGTAGTAGATGGCAACTCGTTTCGAGTTTGCTCTTCGGTTTCCTAGCTTTCTCTCGATATAAATAAAAAACATTGGCCAAGTGGAAGCTCTAATTCTACCGGAGTCCTTCGATTTCGTGGGAACTTCTTCTAGCGTTTCGTCTCGATATATACAATTGATAAACAGCACGATCGGTGAGCAGAGATAGAAAGGGGAGAAGAAAACGGTGTTTGGTCGCGAAGCGGGGCCAAAGTCGAAGGGATTGAAAGTTGAGCAGGGTTGCCTGGCAACTCGGCAACCAAATCTAATAGGAAACTCATTACGGCCAGGTCTTCCGTTTCACCAAACTAAATTCTTGACTCTGCCTCCGCTTCCGTGACAGCGGCTGCAGCTATTCTCGTGTCTGCTCTGGCAATATACGCCGCCGCGCCGTGTCGGCCCGCCTAGTTCTTCGAGCTATGATATATTCGAGTGACGTAAGCGCGATTCTTCGACGTCTAAGAGCTGAGAGGGCTGCTCTGCCGACGACGGGACACGGATTTCTGGAAATGAAGCCGACGTTCGTGCCCCTTGCGGAGATTAATCGGGATTTTACGCCGAGCCAATTGTCGAACGGAGCTTAACTTCTTGTAATTAGCAAGTCCCGCGTTCCGATTACGGGAACACCGATGAAAGTGGGAACCAAGAGGAGCGAGCAGCAGTGAATAGATTTCAAATCCGTCCGGAGTTCCTACTTTTTACCTTCCAGTTTATTAGAGAAATGTTATTCCATCGAATTTTATTGTGTTAGCTGACAATGAGTCTTCTTCCCATACATTTTCCCTCGGTAGGTACGTGCCTGTTAAAAGTCAGTGGGAAATATGATTCCGATATCCTCTGTACAGCTTTACGAGCTAAAAAGCCTGCCTTCCTTCCGCCCCACTCGCGAAACGGATAATTAAAGGATTCTCGGCATTTTCATAGACCACATGTCCTCGTTCTTGAAACGTAAATTCACGGGAAAATAGCGGGCCGCGGGTAAATCCGAATTTTTAAGCATGCCCGACGTTAATTCTCTATGGAAATGAAGCGGGAATCCAGTTTTACTATGTCACGAATGCATCGCCGTTTTTTCCCCGCGCATTTCGGCGCTGTCCCTTTGGGCTGCTAGCGCGACGCGGTGGCGGTGCGTGTTCCGCGGCATGCAGGCGACATAACAAAGTTCCGTTTCTTGAATTACATCCCCGGTGGTTTAAACGTCAGCAAGATTTCCGTACGTTTAACGTTGAATAACGCGAGCCCGCAGAAAACCTAATTCCCTTGGTCGTTTAACCCTCTAGTGCATAGATTTTTAATTCAGTTGGAAAAATTAGACTACTCTGATTTGGGGATGAAAAGACCGAATCCGATGTCTGTTTTCAATTTGGAGGAAATAATAATAATAATAATAATCATTTTCGCAGGGTACGTAACGCAAAAATGCACTTGAAACTAGATTTCTGTCAAATTGAAAACTTAGATTGACATGTTTCTTAAACCAATATCTGCGCTGTGACACTACTTTTAGGCTGGCAAATGAGAATTCTCAACCCCTGGGTTAAACAGGTGCCCGCCTTAAGGCAGGCGTATGCACTAGAGGGTTAAAGTTTAATTAAAGACCAGACGTTTGACCATCCCAAAGTTTCCAAGTATCGTTTGCAAAAGATCAATCGTAACTACCTGCCGTTTGTCCCCTGACCAACAAAAATTGACCATCGCAACGCCAAAGAGCTGTGTGATAGACCAAAAAAAAAGAGGTGCGGCGGAACGAATGGGCAAGGGTAAAGGCTTGGTGGCGCGAAAAATATCGAAATTTGATTCCATCATTACTTCGTTGAAACGGAAGGGGCTCGGTTTCAGGAAGCACGTACCTCTCGCGGCCGCAATTTTCGCCGTTCATTTTTCTCGTTTTCACTTCGGGCCTGCAAAAGTGACGCGGTGCTTTGTGTCGAACGAAAAGTCGCGGGGGGGCAGGGCGCGGGCCGGGCTGGGAGCGAGGGTGGGCGCGATATCCAGCCGCGGCTATGCACGCCCATGTACCGGAAAATTTAAATCAACGAGTAACGTTCAGCAGTTCCATTGTAACGAGAAGAATAGGAGACACGGAAGTGCAGCGCGACAGATACTCCGGAGGTTGAATATCAAATGGGATATGACCGGTGGTGGTTTATTTCTATTCTAGTTTCGCGGATTTTCCCTTTCCCCGCGGCGTCTACCCCTACCGTTCACCCTCCGTAAACTATCCTACTAGCTTTTCCGGAGCTCGTCCCTCTTTTCTCACCTGATATCGACAAAATTCGAGTCATCAACGTCGCGGACCGCGACGTTCCTCCGCCACTTCGCGCGGGATTCGCGAGCTTCGAGGAAACCTATTTCGGAGGGCAGTGCGAGGACAATATATTTAACGTTAGCTGCTGGATAACAGATATTCCGCCCGGTAGACTCTTAGATGGGGTAATATTGAATGAACTAAAGTTTTCAAATGCAAGCCTGCGAGTCCGGTAATACGTTTAAAAGTATCATCAATCAAGCGATAATGGAAAATGAGCGGGGTGCCTAGAAAATTGCAGCGCAATATATTACCCCGGGAAATTGAGAATCCCGCATGCATATTCAACATGCATTGTTTAGAACGTAAGCGTTCCTATAAACCTCGTTTTCATCGATCATTTCGGAGTGCGCCGAAATTAAGCGTGACGGGTTCGATGTACGGGAGACCGATCAACGGCAAGCAATTTGTTAACATTTCCTTCGGTGATTAATAGATGTATTTTTTGCCGGTCGAAGGTTGCGGTAATAGCGGTTCTTTTTTGCGCAATAATTTCATGCAAATTCGAGGGGACACGGTTTACCTTGGATGGTGAATAAAGGAATTAGATGGATTTCTAGGATGAAAAGTTACGAGTAGCTGGTCGATTGACATGTTCATTGGAATGTTTCATTTATTTATCCGTTCTGCAATAAAATTATTCGCGAGGTTTGCAAGTAAGAGGATCTTGAAGCTTCTGTACACATGCTCCCGTGCGTTAGTCTCTTAACAAGGGAGGCTTTCCTAGCCTTCGAAAATGGGTCAACGTCGTTCCACTGTCTGTTCACCGGAACCGTTGCCAAATCGATAATTTGCAAAGCTCGTCGACACTCGTCGAAAAATGCGCGCCCCGAACAACGGGAGACGGTTGAAAGGAATTTCCAAGCGACAAATCGTTCCGTTTATCGTCGCACAAACGAGCAATTGCCAGAGGGTTGAAACGTCGGGAGCGCGAATAGGTCGCCGAGTATATAACTCCGTGTCCTAGGGATTGTGGACGTTGTGACTGTTTAGTTATCGAGATCAGGGTCCACGTGTTGCCCTTTCAGCCGGACTCTATAATTATTTGCGCGTATTCGACTTAAAGGGGTATTCTAGTCTAGACACTCGTTTTTGAAGGTGGTATTTGGAAATTAATTCTGGAGAACCTATCGTACCTACAGGGTAGGGGTTTTGCACACATATTTAGTAGTGTTTGAACTATCAACACAAATTTTTGGAATGTATTATAGTGAAATTTGTACAACTTACACGCCGAAGAGCAGGTCATGTCATAAAAAAACTGGCCCCATCGGGCGCACGAATTGCGGTCGTCCTGGTAATCTGAAACGAATGTACCAAAGATTTTTTTAATCTATATGAGTGTAGTTATCGCCCGAACTAGAAGTAACCAAATCCGGACATTGTTATTGAAATCGTAGCTGTTCAAAAATTTATATTTGATTTTTTTTAATTTTCTTGAGCTAAAACAAAGTGTGGGGGAGGTTGTATTAAAACTATTGGTATAATTCTAGTTCGGGCTGTAGGTACACATTCACTTTGAATGTGTGTAAAATTTTAGCTCAATCGGTCCAGTAGTTTATGAGAAAAATGTGCGCCCGATTTAAAAAATTGTTTCGAGAAAAACGCGTTTAAAGTTTATCATGCAGTTACGACCTATACGACTGAAGATATGGTAGATAACGATTAATTTCTGTAACTTTCCCCTAATCTGCTATACCAGGACCGTAGAGGAAACCTTCTTTAGCTTAAAAAAAAACATGTTGGGCAGCTATTTCTTCTCTGCTGTCAGTCATAGACTGTTTAGATACAAGAGTCTAGGGAACGACAGCCGGCCACGCTGCAGTCTTAAGGGGGTATTCTGGTCTGACGAGGCGTTTTCGTCGCGTTATTTCGGAATTTTTTTTACAAAGAACCCATCAATTTTATTATTATTTATTTTACTGCTACATGTTTATTGGTGTTTCAACTACCATTACAAATTTTGTCAATAGAAAAAATTTAAAATCAAACGCAATTGACCGCTTTAAAGTAATGGTGAAAAAAAGAACATGGGGTCACGGTGACCATGATTGGGATCGTTCTAGTGATCAGAAACAAAAAATGAAAACAGATTCTTTATCTGTATGCCTGTCGCTATCGTCCCTACCAGAATAATAAAAAAATATTGAAAATTAAGCAAATGGCCGCGGTTTGAAAATTAAGTTTCAATTTTCGCACATTTTTTCAACTTTAAAGGTCTGCGAAAGTTTAAAAACAAATTATTTTATCATAATTCTGGTAAGGACGATAGCGACAGGCATACAGATAAAGAATCTGTTTTCATTTTTTGTTTCTGATCACTAGAACGAGCCCAATCATGGGCACCGTGACTCCATGTTCTTTTTTCACCATTACTTTAATGCAGTCAACTGCGTTTGATTTAAATTTTTTTCTATCGACAAAATTTGTAAAGATAGTTGAAACATCAATAAACATGTGGCAATATACTAAATAATAATAAAATTGATGGGTTCTTTGTAAAAAAATTCCGAAATAACGCGACGAAAATGCCTCGTCAGACCAGAATACCCCCTTAAGCCCCTATAACGCTGGGAGTTTTTCGAATTTCACTTTAATATTTTAAGCACATATTTTCAAAACCTTAAATTATTAGAAAATAAAAAAAATCGAATTTTTCGGTAGAATACCCCCTTAAAAGTGGAAGCCACTATGGCGGTCGAAAATAAAGACTATTTTCAAGGCATTCTTTTATAATAAAAAGTAACTTTCCACGAAAAATCTTTATTACCATCTACAAAACCTTCCGTAGCTCCCAGAATTTTTCAAGATCCACTTCGAAACTGCGTATATTTTTGAGACCCCAAGCATTATAAAAGTGCACGAAAAGAAAAATCGGGGAAAAAAGTTTCACAGTGGCTTCCCTCCTCAAAGCTAGCACTCACTACGCCTCGCCTCGGCTCATTTTATTCTTCCTTTGCTTTTCTAATGGACTTTGACAATTTGACTCGCGCCACGCTTCCCCTCAGCGCGACTGCGATCGGCGTTTTTCTCCCCGAGAAGAACTGAGAAAAGAAGTTGCGAGCCACCCTTCGCTCCTTCCGCTTTCGTATACCCAGAGACAAACAATTACCGTACCCACTTACCGCTCATAATTTCTATAGACACAATTTCGGTGCAGCTTACACAGTCAGAATAACTGTGAAAAACATTGTGTTTGCATTCTACTCGCGACTATTTGAGCGACATAAAACAATTCATCTCGCACGCCAATGACGCGTTCGTTAATATTTGCAAAACCATTTTCGAAACAGCGTAGAAAGAGGGTGGAGGAGGGAGGATTCTGTAAAATTCTGGAACCCGTCGGGTCCAATTAAACGACAATGAATCCAGACCGGCGCATTCGCCGATCAAATAATCGGACGATTTATTCGCCGCTCCCCGACGTGTTCTATTTTGCATATCGTTCGACCGCGCGAGGTATCGCTATCAATCGATGCAGCCCATTTGAACATGGTATTTATGGCAGGCGGAAGAGCAGCGAGCGGAAAAGCCGCAGCTACTCCTTATTCCTCCGGCGTCCTTTTCAGAAGGAACTCCGTGGATTCGCTTATACACGTTTACGTACATATTTACCAGGTGTTTCTGAAGCAGATGAGCCGCTACGAATTCATATTACGGTCCAGGTCAGGCGCAGTCGATTTGCTACGTTTCCATATAATGTTTTATTCAATTTCGCGCGAAGGCTGGTCCTGAAGGTTCTTCCAACCGGCATCCTTATTCATTGTTTCTCCAAACAAAGGTATTTTTCGAATCGTGCGGTAGCTAGGTGATATCGCGTAGATCGAACATGCCTGCTCTGGATCGAGGTGAACCCTGAGGGGCGGAAATAACACACCGTGGACAATTGTCCGGACGATCGGTCCGAAGAAGCTCGTAAAGAATAATTTACAGCCGCGGCCGGTAATCCATAGCGCATCGTCGGCTGCTGATCCGCCTATTCGAATTAATCCCGATTACGACGGCCTCGGTAATTTGCCGGCAGTTACAGGCTGGCAACGATAGCAGAGACGGCCGCAGCGACCATAAGCGGGCTTGTTTTGATTACAGGCTTTCTAAATGCTAACACGGATTCGCACTTACGGTCGCCGGCGAATTACGGGTTGATGGACCAGATCGCAGCGCTGCACTGGGTGCAGGAGAACATCGGCTACTTCGGTGGCGATCCGGCGAACGTGACGTTGATCGGCCACGGGACTGGCGCTGCCTGCGTCAACTTCCTGATGACGAGCCACGCGGTGCCCGACGGTGAGTCCTTTAATTCGCCGCGAACTTCGGTGATGGTTCGAGGTGGAAATTATAATAGAAATGGAAGGATTGAATGGTCCCGTTGAATCCAGATTACGGATTACTCTCTCTCTCTCTCTCTCACTCTCTGATGAAGATGGGACAGTGCTCGCGGCCCGCGTCAAAGGGGTTTATTTCAATACTAAAAGGTGTCGGAAGCAGCAAGTCTCGGCGGTGCCAAAGCAAGTATACACGGGGAATTCGATGCGGTACGAGAGATCAAAAGAATTTCTCTGGCCGTCAGAGAGAGAGAGAGGCAGCCTCTCTTTAATCGAGTTACAGGTAATTCACCCCCTTGGAGCGTGTCGGGGACAGGACGCTGTGTATTTTATTTCTGTCGCGCGCCGACCCTCGGAATAATTAACGTCGGGTCACGCTAACCCTCTTAACAGCCGCGTCTAGAAATAACTGACGGAATATTCGAGATTAAAGCGTTAGATGTAAACGAGGGGTGGGGGATGGGGGACGGGGTTGGGACATTGAACGATGGCGAGCCGCAAAAACTCTCGTCGGCTTCCAGTAGACGTTTCGAACGCGAGTTATCTTGCTTGAATTCGTCTACAAAGGGGTCCATCGATAAAAATGTAAAGGGTTCTCTTTTGGCGTTCGCCAGGCTGTCTAGACAGAAATAAACTGTAGGTCATGGACATTTTCTGATATATTCGGGCACGTATTTTGGGAGGAATATCAACGTCACGAGATGGGGACTATATTCGTTAAGGGGGAACACTACTGTGACGGTTGAAAAATGAGCCAATTTTTTTAAGATTTTTTTTAGGAATAGCTTACAGTTTTTATATAAAATTGTTATTACCTATCTTTAGTAGAATGTCTTAAGAGACTATAAACAAAAAATGTATAGAGAAACATGCTTATCTGTATGAGTGTAGTTTCCGTTGTACGCAGCGTGCGGACCAATTATGCTCAACAATGAAGGGGGAAAAACCGACAGGGGGTAGTGGTAATGTGTGCGTGGACTGAACGCTGGCTTCAGTCCACGATTTTTTAAAATAATTATTTTTGTAAAAATGGTGCGCGTTAGAAGAAAAAGATTCAAAAATAGTTTTTCGAGCGTATTTAAAAAAATATGTTTTTGATCAAAAGTTCGGTACGTACAATTGAAGATAATCTTGTTTTAAAGATCCCGTCAAGATTTCAAGTCGATCGGATAAAAATTGACAGGTCATGAATTCGATCAGTTAGAAAAATGTCGTTTTGAGAAAATCGCGTTTAAAGTTTGACTTGTAATGCGTTTGTAAGCGTGATGCGTGTCACAAAATGCACTGTATCTTCGTAAATTCTTCGAATATCGACTTGAAATTTTCAGAGAGTATTTTTGACGAGTTAAACACTAAGAAAGTGAAAAAGAAAATAATCGAAATTTTTCAATTTTCACAGTGGTCTTCCCCCTTAAGGCGCGCTTAAACCAAACAAACGAATGCTCGTTCGCCTCCCACTTCGACAAAATTTAAATAATGAAATAATGAAAAGTCGCAAGTGAAGATTGCCGTTTACACTAAATAGACACAAATTTTGTCGAAATAAGGGGCAAACGAACGTTCGTTCGTTTAGTCTAAACGCACCTTCACAAAAATAGGGAATAACCTCTGTGTTCTTTCTTCTATCAGAGGCTCGGATACACCTTTGAGTTATTCTACTCACACCCGCCATTCCATTCACCCCAGAGCCCTGAATCTCGTGTAACGATGTGTTATCGCAATATGCATAAATTTCTTCCAACTCGACGCAGGCGTATCGCGAGGTAAAATTAATAATCAAACCTTGCTGAAAATCGTTTCTCAAGCCTTTCCTTCGTAACGGTCGCGTGAGCGGAAGCTGCTCGGGGCTGTTTCAGTGCATAGAAGACAGATCGACCTTCGGGCCGAGGAAAAACGGCGAAGTAGTTCCGACTTATCGTTGGCTCCGCTGAACGATAATTCGCTACAGCTAGGAGCTGCCGATGGGGATTAGATCAGCTAATTTCTAGAGAATTTAATGCGCGTATAAACGACCCCACGTTACACCGCACCGGCGCAAATTACGCGACGCATTTTATCCGAGAAATGGCGGTATTGCGTGGCATTTGCCAGTCGCGGTCTCATTAGACGAGTCTTCCCCTCGTAATATCTCTCGACGTTGCTCGGCCTGGCGACGAACGCGACTTTTCTGGCACGCGTGACACGGCAGGCGATTAAACTTGCCCGCTACTCGTCGCGCGAGATGTCGTCCTTTTTTCGCAAGCTCAGACACAGTGACAGCTAACTAGAAACGCGACCAGCAACATTTAAACCATGCTCGGATTCGTTAACATTTTTACGCCGGTCACTCTTGTAAATTATTCTAGTTTCTCTCGCTTTATCCATTACGGATAAAGTGTCGTTTCCAACAAGGGGTGCCATTTTTCTTACCTTATCGTGACTTGGTTTCATTCTTACAATTTTTCTTATGATTTAAAATAGTTGAGAAAAGGCTCCTCACTTTTCTATAGCTCGTAAGAAAATTTTTCTACGGCCTGAGCGCTGATGAGGCAGCTCGGTTGCCCCCGGATCGCCAGTTCCAGTGACATGCTTCCAGGGAATACCCACGAGGCATGCCCCAAGTTCTGGGGAGATTCCGAAGCACAATTAAATACCTCAATCGACGCCGGGACTCGGTGAAGTGTCGTATAAATCCGCAGCAGTTAATCTTGCTGAAGCCCCGGGCCCGCGGAATTTATCAAGAGCTCTTGCCGAAACTTACATTCACGAAAGTATCCGAGGCATTCGATCGCAATTACGAAAATGCCTGCGCGAGATGCGAGCGTTGCTCGAGCGACTGTTTCAAATCACATCCCACCCCCTCGGCTCCCTTCAGCGGTCTGCTCGCTGATGGGATCTAATCCGTCGAATTTAATCTACGCGGGACGGTTGACCCGAATGGATAATGCTCGCGGTTAGGAACTCTTTATCATGCGGCGAGCCGCACAGGACCGGTATCACTTGCGATCTGGTAAAAGGAACCACCCTTGGCCGCACCCTCGCCATTCCTGGTGTGCTTCAGCTCCCCAAACTGTTTTCACCTATATCGAGAAACTATTCTCATTGGAAAAGGTTCGAAGCACGAGGGACCGGGGAATGTACCCGTATTAGCAGCTCGCTTGGACCTCGGAAGACACGGGATCCCTTCGAAACCCAAGCCAATCGCAAATTTACCTTCCCCGACGCTGAGGAATCAGCCCAACTCCGCGAAGGACTATCGACATCGGTACAGAGTTACCGACACGTCTGGCTACCTTCGACCGTAGAAACTCTAAACTCTAAAGTCTGAACCCTAGTAGCATTTGTTTGCTGGGAATTTGTTGGGCCAATGACCAACAAATTGACCAACTGTTGAAGTGTCGCGCTATTTTTAAATGGGCCAATGATTGTAACCAACGCAGGCCCAACTGAAGGTTTCTTTCCATAAGCCCAACAGTTTCTTTCAAAAAGACATCTTAAAAACGTCCAGAAGGCGTCTTGGAGAACTTCAAAAGACGTTGTAAACACGTCTTTTTCAGGTCTGATTTAAGAAAAAAAAATTTGCGGTGGGGAGAATCGAACCCAAACTTTCCACTTACGAAGCAACCGTTATTCACACTTACCCAATACATTTCCTTGTACACACTTCTAATTTCTCAGTACATACCAAGTATTAATTGTTTATAAAAAGTACACAGTGACGCAAAATATTCTACAAAATATCATCATTCGACCCTTAGACTCATTCCATAAAATTTCACATTCGTCTCAAGACAGACGTCCGCACTACGTATTTATAATAATAGGTTTTTGGATGTACCAAATTTTCTGACGTTTGTAAGACAACATTTAATCATCGTTGTAAATTTTTTATTAATTAACCAACCATAGTAATTGTAGGCCCAACATTGAATATTCGTAGGCAAACTGTTGTAATTTTTTGTAAATTAACCAACCATAATAATTGTAGGCCCAACATTGAATATTCGTAGGCAAACTGTTGTAATTTTTTGTAAATTAACCAACCATAATAATTGTAGGCCCAACATTGAATATTCGTTGGCAAACTGTCGTAACTTTTTGTTAATTAACCAACCATAATAATTGTAGGCCCAACATTGAATGTTCGTTGGCAAACTGTCGTAAGTTTTTTGCCGTAGGCCCTATGTTGGGAAATTGTAGGCAAAACTCTAACTATATCCCAACTAATTCCCAACTGTTGGCTACCGTTGGCCAACCAAAAATGCTACTAGGGAAGCGTTCCAGAGCCTCCTCCCTGAGCTACCCACTCGACTCCTCCTCAAAGAAAGAGGACACACAAGCAGAGAAAGAAACCGCGGAATGCTGAAGCTTGTCATCCACTCCCGCCTGTGGCAAAGGCACGGATCAAATCGCTCCCCTAACGAGGTCATTTCGCGGCACGATTCTGACCGTGAGAGGAATCCTCGCGTCGTCACCGGCCAAACGATTTCTTTCTTGGTCGAGTGGTAGCTCGAGAGGAGAGCACTCGCGCCGCGGCCAACGAGCGTATTCAATAAAACATGAAGGCCGAGGAATCGATGTAATCAGCCCAGTTTCGCTTCCCCCGATTAACCTTTTCCCATGGCAATTGTTCGCGACTAGTGCGGCACTCCGTATTCACGTTACAGGGAGCAATTATCCGGATCGAGCTTGGGATATCGAGACGATTCATTTGGCATTTTAGTGGGAAGCCTAACGAATGCGGAACGCTTAGAAGCGTTGAGCTACACGAGCTTGTCTGCGAGTGGACGAACCTTGAAAATCGAGACATGGCTCCCCTGTTGTTCGGGCAGACAACCCGAGGATGAGACGAGGGGAAAAGGGGGGAAAGGGGGTGGTAAGAGAGACAAGAGTAAGGGTAGAGAGCGGTGGTAAATAGAGGAAAAGATAGAAGACGAGGTACAAACCAGCATCGAGTTAACGACGCGGAGAGAGGAAAGACGATTGTTGGAAAAAGTTTGAGCTTCTATCGCGATGCCCCGCGGGCACTTTTAAACAGGAAAAGGCGAGAGGATGGAAGATGTGGAGGAAACGACGGATCGATATTGCTCTATAACGTTCGGCTGCCCATTACCGTACTGCGGAATGACGTATAGTTGCCAGCGCAGCACCGAATGCATACCTGTCTATGCAACCCCAGCTGCATACGCGCATGCAACGCGCGAAACGTCGCATGCACCCTGCGCATCGATTGTCACAGTCTCCAGTCTTTGAGTTCCTTAATGAATCACACGATACTGTCGAGGATTCCTCGTTTTGGGAATTCTACTTATCGAGATCGGTAGGGTGGCCTGTCCAGTGAATGAACACCCCCTAGTGAATGAACGTTGCTCGTATATTTCGAATATTTGTTATTTCTGTTTGCTATACGTTACGCGTTGCGTCGCCTGCACTTACACTCGCTCACATTTTTCCGTGTCTTGATGATTAGGAAGATAACGCGTGACGTGGGAACTAATTGTGACGTACTCCATTTTAAAAATTTGTGCCTCGTAAATTGTAAAAGTCTGAAGAAAAGAACAGATTACTGTGTGGATTGCAGCAACAACAATATTTCGTATATATATCGAAAAATTGACGCCTATCGCGATCTCTTCACGTTGAAACTTACATCGAAATTTAGAATGGACACCCACCCATGTCACGCAAAAGCCTTTTTCTTTTTACTTATAAACAATTTGGCATTAATTCCGTTTATTCACAAGCTGTCCTCGTGGCACCCCACAAGTTCAAGGTAAGCCTTGTTACGTGATATCTACAATTTGTATTTTGAGGTGCATTTAATGGCCCCATGATAATTTTGTTGGTATAATTACATTATTATATGTTCCTTTAACGAAAAATACTATATGAAATAACGGATTTCGAAGAATTTCTCGAGTCTTTTTAGGTGTTCATGCATTGGATGCGAGATACCAGTGAACACCAATGAATGAACGACCGTTCATTCGCATTTCGCTGACATTTTTAACTTTATCAATGAACGAACAGGTTACCCGATCTTTGTTTCTCTTGACACTTTCGCCGTCAATGTGGAGGTTACATTAACCCACCGCAGAAACCAAATTTCAACTACATAATTATGATCTTATCAGACTAGTAAAGTATCAAATCAATAATATTATACCAACTGGAGAATTACAAGTTATTTAAACAAAAAATCGTCTAAATACATTGGTAACCTAACCACTGTTATTATCCCGTCCATTCACTGGGGTATCCCTGTTCATTCATTAGAAATTTATGTTCATTCACTGGTCATTGGCCCATTTTTTATTTAATCCTCTGCCAGACTTTTAATGAAAGTTATGACTATCAAACATTGCTAGAATTGTGTTCCGGGATGTCTGACTTTAGTAATAAAACAGCTCGCTTGCAGAAATAACATTCAGGGGATTAAGTAACGACTTTTGAATACTAATTTTAACAGACACTCAGCTTAAGTGTTCATTCACTGGACAAGTCACCCTACGTCCGCAAATAAATAAATACCGATCGTGACGTGGGGATTCGTCTGTGAGAGCCGTGGTGTATGTATAATCTTTTTATATCACTCGACCCACGATGCTTATTCATTTCTCGAGTAACCATCATACTCTGGAGAACAGAATCCGTGGAAAGCGTAAACCGCGGTAAGTCGCTTTCTTGCTGGCTTTCCCGGACGATTCCTTCTCGCAGTTACGTTGGAAAATGGAAAGTGTAATGCGAAACGAACGCTTAATGCGCCACGAAACCGCGAATATTCGCGCTGGAGATTGTATTTATAACTGCGGGCAAAGAGGAAAAACTTGTTCGGGTGCCCCGTTAATTTAAATATCGACCGCATAAACATCCCAGCGAATGCTCCGGGAGGAGAGAACGGTAAGCCGCTTGCAACTTATAAATATTACCAACGAATCTAGAATTCTACTCTATTCTCTCCCTCGCAGGCTCCTACTTCTCCTTTCTGTTCCTTTTCTTTGGGAGTTCAAGTCGCAGCGACAGAACATCGTCACCTTCTCGGGAAATGGGAGGCAGCGTTATAAATGTTGACAGCTTTTATTCAGAGGCGTTATTTCTGTTTGCTATACGTTACGCGTCGCCTGCACTTACACTCGCTCACATTTTCCCGTGTCTTGATGATTAGGAAGATAACGCGTGACGTGGGAGCTAGTTGTGACGTACTTCGTTTTAAAAATTTGTGCCTCGTAAATTGTAGAACTCCGAAGAAAAGAACAGATCACTGTGTGGATTGCAGAAGCGAAGGATAGCAACAAGAGTTAGAGTAATTTTAGACTTGAATGAAAGGGGCTCTGGCACTCCCAAGGAAAAAGGAAAAAGAAGATTAATGTATCCTGGATTTCATGTCCTTAAATAAATTTTTCTAAAAAAATTCTTCAACAAAGCACCCCCAAGATTAAATCCTGAATGCGCCACTGAAAGAGATATTATTATTCTGCTAAAACTCATTTAGTAAATATATTTTGGGGCCCTGGCCCCCCAAGGAAAACGGAAAAAGAAGATTAATTTATCCTGGATTTCATGTCTTTAAATAAATTTTTCTAATCGCCTAATGCATTTTATTGAATTCGCATTAAAAATATTTTTATCCCTCCAATTGAGCACTCCCAAGATTAAATCCTGAGTGCGCCACTGAAAGAGATAATATTATTATGCTAAAACTCATTTATTAATTATATTTAGGGGCCCTGGCCCCCAAGGAAAAAGGAAAAAGAAAATTAATGTATCTTGGATTTCATGTCATTAAATAAATTTTTCTAATTGCCTAATGAATTTTACTGAATTCGCATTAAAAATATTTGTATCCCTTCAACTAAGCATGCCCCAAAATTAAATTCTGAATACGCCACTGGAAGAGATATTATTCTGCTAAAACTCATTTAGTAATTATAATACCGCAATTAATCGATTAAATCGACGCAAAGATATTAACGAAATTCAGCGTGGGCGCCTGTCGAGTAAGTAGTACGAGTCAATCAACTGTCAGCCGCCGCCTTATTCTTGCTACTCGAAACTGGAATCTTTAAGGCTGTTATTACGCAGCTGCAACTTAATTGCTGTAGACCCTAAAGTGTGGGCGACTCTTTAGTGACGGATGTTGCAGTACGCCATCATGCCTGCTACCCACCGGGACATATGCATATTAATGGGTGAGCTGACAGGTTAATTTTCCCATGACTGGATATTGAGCAGCTACGGTGAATAACAGTGTCTTGACGCGCATTACCCGGACAGAATCTTCGGCAGGACGATTAAATGAAAGCTGTCGAGGCTAGTTTCCCAGCACGTTAACAAATGCGTTCTGATCTTTTGAAATTCAACAGTAAATGAAAAGAAAATTGACGCGAGAGGCGCTGGTTGAAAGCAATTACTCGCAGCCGCTGAAGGGAAGCAATCGATACGTCGACTGTCGCAGAAATTAATTTCCACCGTTATTTGTGCCAAAGCTCCGGTATAATGTTGTCATAAAGATTATGCAAATTGGAGAAATGTGCATTAGCGTAGGGAAAGCGTTGCTCGTCGTCTGTCCCTTGAGCGACAGATTCTGATAGAGGAAAGGGGCGCAATTTAAACCGCTGGAACGTGGACATCGTTGCTAAATAAAGCTAATGGGTCGATGTACCTCGAGAAACGACAAGTATCATGTTTGCGCGAGATTTTCGACTGCACGTCGACAATGTTAGTCGCGATAGAGCTGTTGAAATAGCGTCGTGGCACACGAAAGTTCGCAAAGTTATTGGTTTATTTAGCAACTCGTAACACCACTGTTACGACTTTAAGCTTAAACAATTACGCCTTCGTGTTTATCAAAGCGGAAATATCTCCGCTGTGAAATCTCCCAGGGCGAAACCTTCGGCTTCCAATATGAAGATTAACGACTCCCACGTTTCCGATTAAACAAGTAACCGGGGAAAACGCTGCAAGTCCCTTTTGTCTGAGGCAAGGAAACAGCGTTATCTCGATCCAGCAACGAAGCCAGCCAAGATCGCGATAACCACGGGACTGGAAATACACACTTCGCGCGGTGTATCGGAGTTCCTTCAGGAGAAAGCCATGGAAAATCCGTTCTCAAAACACACCGCTATCGGAGCTGGCTTTCACTCACATAATGATGTATCTTCGTCAACCGTTGCGATAGGATTACTCGTCGCCAATGAAGTCTGTCTTCTCAATACGAAGATTAACGACTTCTAAGATTTAAGTGACTCAGAATAGAATTCCGGTTGATGTATATCAAGCTCGTGACGCCGTGCCAGTGAAAAGTAGCGTGCGTACTCTTTTTATTAAAACAGAGGCTTGAATCGATAACTCCAAACGAAGAGATTTAAAATAGAGCGATCGACGATCGAAACACGGTTCCAAAAGTTCCTTGGAATTTTCGCTCCCCTATCAATTCACGATCCCGAAAATGGAGTAGACGGTATTGGGAATGGGAGCCAAGGCGAAGACAGTTACAAATTTCAGTACCATTTAGAATTCTGTTCTGTAACCACGACCTATGCCACTTCCATGCCAAGCAGGCGAATGAATTTGCGTTACCACCAACTACCCAGCTCCCGATGAAATCTACGTTGGCTCGCGTATTTGATTTTTCCACGATAATGACCCCAGCGGAAACCGAAGTGGGTACACTTCGCTGTCCCGCGAGATTTATTTCATCCCCGGTGTCCGTTTCTAGGGCAGATTTTCGCGGCTAGCTGAAAGTGAATCCCAGCTTGACAACATTCTCTTTGGAAATTCGCAGGTGCGACAGAGTTATCAGTTTCTTAATGTTTCAGGATTGCTGTTCCATCGCAGCGTTCTAATGTCTGGCAGCGCGCTTTCCCCGTGGGCGCTGGTGAGAGGAGCCGCAAATTACGCTTTGCAAGTTGCCAAACATCTAAATTGCTCGTGGGTGAGTACCGCCCGGAGTGCATTACATTAAGGTCCGCAGCTCGGTGACGACTACGAACCGAATAATCCACTGGACGGCTTTCCCTCGAATGCAAACAATTTGTCTGACATCCCGGTGCGTTCACATATTTCGCGAAGATCCGGGGGTAGAAATCCCGTCGAATATTCGAGTAGGTAAAAGGTCGTGGAACTGCATTAAAGAGAACTCGACATAAAACGCCGGCTGAAACCTAGCGGGCGACGTGAAATATAGGAAACAGATTAACCGAGAGCACGGCAACGTCAAAACGTCGAATGCCAGCCGCTATTTTCGTTCCGGTATCGCTTGCAGTTTAATTCTATTCGACGAGAGGATATTTTCGTAGCGCGCATTACTCGCGTTAAAACGCAACTCCCGCCGGGGGAATCGAGCGATGTCCAGAGCGCATATTAGCTTAATTGAAACGCATCGTTAATATAATTGGTAGTGCGTAACTAACGGGCGTAAAAACACCGTTTCCACCGGTATAATTTGATAGTTTAATTTATATCCAGCCGCGGAGCGCTACTGCGTAAACGTTTCGACACTGTCGCCTCGCTGTTTCGTTAAATTGCTTGTGGTCGACACTGGGGATTCTCCGACTAGTAAAACTCGAGCAGAAACAACTCTGTTTCTCTGCGAGTATCAATCTTGAATATCCTTTTGAAAGAAGCATTGCACAGATTGATAAACACTTGGTAAAGATTGCCAGCGTCTGAGGTAAAAACAATGGCAAGTAGATCGAGGATGTTACTGGACAGACGAGCGCGTCTGACGAATCACTGACCAATACTACTGATCCCGACTTGAAAAACTGAATTGACAGTAGTATGCAACTCGAGGGAAGTTTTAAAGAATCCTAAGCAATTTTGGTAATCAAACTGAAGCGTATCGATATCGCGGGATACGTGGCACAAGAGTATCGAGATGCAGATTTGGTCGAGAGGCAATATCGACGCGGCTCGAATGCTCACAACAGGAAACACATTCTACGCACACAGGCCTAAACAGACCCTCGATTTGCAGCCGATTGAAACTAACGATTAAACGCGGAATCGGGATAAGCGGGGCCGGTTTTTCCCCGGCCACCCTCGAGCCACCCTCTCGTTGCTTCCCTCGAGCGAGGAAAAAAACGTGGCTTCGGACGAAATGGAAAACGGGGATGGGATTATGTTATGCCGGCCGATAATCGTTGTCGGTTTCGAATTTATCGAACGCGTCGCGGAAGAAACAGGGAAATTAATTTCGCCGCGGGAAAATATCGAGGAGTGATGAGGAAATTTTGAGGAATTAGGAAAAGGTGAAAATACCTTCTACGGTGACAACAGCTCCTCGGTTGTTGTTCAAACGGAATCGAACCGGATAACGAGGCTCTTCGAAAAGGGATTAACGTAGCCCCCGGTAAACAGGAGCTGCGCGAGGTGGAGCGTGGCCGACGTTGAACGGGCGGGTGCCGGTGAACCGATTGACTTTAATTTCGCTGCACGCAAATGAATTGCTTCAACGTCCGGCCAGTAATCGCCTTTGGAAATGCTGCTGGTCGTAGACGGAGGCCGGCCGCAATCAAACGTCGGTTCACGAATGCTGCGTCCGCGTCGAGGAAATCGGTGCAGAGGGAACACTGGGAGTGCAGAATCATCGGGCCAGGATGCTGTCGGTCACGAGCATGCCGATTCGTTCGCTTGACGAATTTAATCGGCGGCCTAATATGGCTGAGTGCCGGCCGGAAACACCGATTCCGCGGAAGAGTTTCCAATTTGCGATCCACGGGCCGAGGGGGAGGGGGAGAGGGTACGCGAGGGTGGGGGCGGGGGATGGAAGGGAGCGACAATTTCGCTGGGAATTTTTCGAGGATCGAATCGGAGCGCGAGATTGGTTTTTTCTCGCCTGCAGCTTTTGGACCAGTTCCCGTGCAAGCAAAACCGTAAAATTAGACTGTAGTCTCTATTTTTTTGTCCCCCCTCGTTCCTGACGCGTTGCCCTTTCCGTTTCGATATTTCCGATTAGTCAGCTTTCGGTTCTAAGTGAGACGAATTGGGTGGAAAATCGAGGGATATTCGAATCGATCGAGGAATTTTTACAAAGCTACAAGTGGCTAAACTAACGTGTTCTGTTTGCGCAGGCCGCAAGTGATCCTCAGGCATTGCTGAGATGCCTGAGGGAAGTGCCACTGCAGGCTCTGGTAGCGGTGCCTGTTAAGGGCTTGGAATTCGCCCCCGCATTCGGCCCCAGCATTGACGGAGTCGTGATTGATCCTGGTGATCCAGAGGATCAGGACTTCACCCTACAGGTCGACACGATCAATACGCTGAATAACATTTTGCTGCGGAAGGACGTCATAGCCAAACTCTCGAGGTATTTCCGCCCCGCTCTTTCTCCATTTCCGCTCTCGTATTTTCCCTGGATCGCCGCTCCATCCCTTCCCGGCCGGTTTCTATCCGTTCCTATCCGTTCCATTTCATCGAGAACCGGCAGAAATAGACTGGCAAACTTCGCCACCGCGCCGCTACGCGTTTCCTTGTGTGCCAAGAAACCGGAGTTTCGAGTACTCCGCGCAAGTATGCTCCGCGAGTCAAACAGGGAAATTAGCGAGAGGGAAATAGAAATAAATGCGTGGCGAACCGGTGCATGGCAAGCGCGAGAACGTAGGGACTCTGTTCTTCAACGCGAAAGCTTGATGCACTCGCAACTTTCAACGCGTGGAGTTTTGGTTTCGGAGCCAACTTTCTCTCCACCGGAAAGATACTAAAATAGGAGGAAAGGAGAAGAAAACTTCGTTTGCTCGAAATCAGAAAGGGTCAATTGCAGCGGCGAGCCTCGAGCTGCTCGGTAATTCCGCGACGAATTTCGGGTGTAACCGCTCGGTTGATGTCACGAATCCCTTTTCAGCGGCGCTCGCTTCCGATTGCTGCACTCCTCTGTCGAAATACCGGGCAAATAGGGACAGGCATACTTCGGTGCTCGTTTCACCGCGAATTCCAGACGATCGCGTAATCGCGAATGCGTCCACCGTAACAGCCCTGTTGCAAGTCGGATTCAAACGAAACAGAGGTCTCGTTATGTGGCTAAACGGAGCATACTAACTAACTGCCGCGCCGAGGCAGGAAAAACTGACAGCTGTCTTATTCGGAACGCGAACTGTACGTAACTAGTACGAGTAGCCCTTTTCAACACTTTTTACGCATTTCGTTTCCACGTAGCCCACTTCACTTTTCTCTCTTTCTTGGCAAATTACTGCCCATCGTTGCCCTCTTCCCTTTCTCTCCCCTAGCATCACCCCCCTCCGTTATAAACGAAGCACGACGCAATAGAATCTAATTTTTTCTGTGCCACCTTTCCAACACGCTTCACCCAAAAGAGCGACAGTTTTTCGCGTGTGCAGACTGTTTGCAATACGTTTCCTACAGATTCTTCATTTCGTAGCCTCCATACACCTCGAATTCCTCGAATCGCGTTGAAGAGTTCAACACCGTAACGCAGGGCCGTAGTTCTTCGGCCCAGCGTGTACCAACTTCTATCTGCCATCAGAAAAGGGACCGGTTAACGCGTGCTGGGAACTCATTACTGGACTCGAGTCGGGGGTGAAACTAAGGGGGATGCTTTCGTCCGAAGCTGTGATAAATAGAGCGTTTTCGCGACTCGCCCCTCTGCAGTCTGGCGTCATTCTATGAGCTTCTTCTATTTCTCCGTTTCACCCTCGAGTCCCCCATTTTATGCCTTTCAATTTTACCACCCTGGCCACCCCCTCGTCCTATACTTCTTCGCGTACCTTGTCCTGCATCCCCTTCTTTCCGTCCTTTCGCCCATATCGTCCTTTATCGCGCAACGCTTTGTATTTACTGCTGTCCCTTTATCTTTCACCCTTGCTTCCTGCCGCGCCCTCGCCAACCCTTCCAGCACTCAGAATCCTCGCATCTTCTTTCCCCTGAAATTGTTCGTTTTCGTTCCCTACCGCAATCATTCACTCACCGGTTTTTATCCCCCGTCTCTTTCCGCGCACCCTGTATACTCCACTTTTAATTACTGTCTTTTTGCCCCAAGTGTTTTTGCTCGCATTTCCCCTCAGCCATTTTCGTTGCCAGAGACGCTCGCCGGGCTTCGTCCTCTTTGTCCCTATTTTCGAGACAGTGTCCCGCTTGCAAAAGTAATTTAACAAGTGCGCCGCGCTAAGCGATTCAACGCGAAGGAAAAATGTTTACAGCATTTGCTTATGGAACACCGCGGAGAGATGTTTTCGGTTTGAAATTAGAATTTTCAGCCTTAATTTCGTAGTAACAGCAACAGAGAGAGCTTAAAAGTAATTAGGACACTGGTCTACACAATCTTATATAGAATATTCATACACAGAAAAATAAATTAACCACCGATTGTTCAGGTACGATTTGATGATCGGCGTGGTAAGGTCCGAGGCGTATTTTTCTTTAACCGCCGACGACGCACAGTACGGAATCGAAGCCGACAGGAGAACCAAAATTCTGAGGGAATTCGTTCGAAATACATACACCTATCATCAGGCGGAGATTCTCGCGACGATAATCAACGAGTACACCGACTGGGAAAGACCTGTGCAACATCCAGTTAACATAAAGTGAGCCTGAAAGACGAGATTACACTACCCTTCAAATTTACACGAGGCTGTGCGCTTCGACTAAAAGAATTTCTTTTCATTTTCCAGGGACGAAACCCTTGAAGCTTTAGGGGACGCGAACACCGTGGCGCCGGCAACGAGAACAGCGGACCTTCACAGCCATTCTCATCGCAACTCCTACCTCTACGTGTTCGATTACCAAACGAAATTCGGAGACTACCCACAGGTATGTGCGTCTTAAATACCAGGCACAGTCGCGCGCTTAGACAGAGCTGCGCGTGTATGTAGGTCCCGGGGGTTGAAAAACTCTTGCGAGTAATGGCGCCGGCGAAAGCGGGGCAAAATTGTCAGTAATTTAATCAAAGAGCCGGCCATTAACCCACATTTCGCATATTTTATTACTAACGATGATACATTACGCTATTTCTTCGCATATTCGCCGCGCATCCTCGTTCATTCAAATTTAAATTCCATTCTTCGCCCCGCGCATCCGTTTCCATGCTGACGTTTGCCAGTTTAACGGTGGAAAGCGAAAGACGCTTTCCATTGTCGGAGTGTGAGCCGTGAAATTAAGGAAGAATCGCGTCCGCTCGGTGAACAAAACTGCCGATCGATTAAATTCAACCCCTTCGGCGTGCTTCCATCGATCTTCTTGAATAATTATCGTTCACCTTCTATCGGTGTTTCTTCAAGTTTGCATCCCGACCGGCGCGTACGGGAAATTCCCGTGGAATTGAAACGCGGGGGATGGATCGCCCTCGATACTCGTTGCCGGCGGTGCAATTCGCCTGACAAAGGGAACGTAATTTCTAGCCCGCAATCGTTCTAAAGCCGAGTGGAACGAAAGCAACTGCTGTAAAAGGGAGGCAACGCTACTTACGCATCCAGTATGCTGCGGGGTATGTTTGCAGCCGCGCTACTGCGACCGCGCGCGGTAAATTTTTCGCGCAGCGGCCACGGTGTCCTGGTAATTTCCCGTCTAATTACATACCTCGTTCCCGCGGATGAAGCCTGGCGAACGGCTAGTGAATTCCCTGCGGGTCGTGGCTAATTTTTCTCTCCCGATCCTCGGCGGTAAGTTCGTAAAAAAATATCAAACGTGGCCGCTGGATTGTGCGCTATCTTGCCAGAAATCCCGACTCGCTTCTGCCCCGTTTACGTCTGCTGGTTGTATCAGATTTCTGAAAGTTGCTGCCACTCGAGGCCCTCCTTCCTTCCTCGCCTTCGAAGGAGCAATTTCAAACCGGGGGATGAATTTCCCTGGGAACGATTATTATTACCGCGAGCGGGTATACATTACGCGGTAAATCTTGCGCCGCGCGTCGGCTCGCACGGGAAACGGATACGCGAGGGGAAATTGTAAAATTACGGTAGCGGCGGCGCGCGATCATCGGTTGTGTGTCACGTTAGAACTCGCCGTTTCCGTGGGAGTTTCGGCTTGCCGCGGATATCCGGTTATCATCGCCGATAACGTTGCGATTCCACGGGAAAGTACGCGCCGCGGCTTCGGGAATTGCCGAGATAAGAGGCCCTGTCTAAACGGGGCTGAAAAAGGAAACGCGGCTGGAAACGGTCGGCGATGTTAATTGCGAAGAAACCGGCGGGGGATTGGTCGTTGCTGATAGCGACAAACCCGGTAATGGAATTAATTCTCAAGTGGAGTTTCCGGATTTTGGGGGACGCTCCGAGGAACTGCTTACTGAAACTAAGCGCGCGATATTCGGGTGTAAATGTTCTCCAAGGGGTTTCGAGTGCCGAATTCCAGAAACGTAAAACCAGAGAGAATTGCACGTAGAAGTATGTTCTGTTAATATTTGGATTTTTCTGGCAGACGGGGCGCAATGCTGTATTCGTTTGCTTTAATAATTGCCAGTAGGTGGTTCACTTTTTGTTTGGTGGGTTCTTTGCTTTGTTAAAATTTCGGTAAATCTGTGGTTGTAAATAATTCTGCTTTCTTCTTCGTTACTTTTTCGTGAATGATTACCCTAAACTGGGGGAATGTTGGCATGTTTTGGGAACATTTTGCTATATAATACAAAAATTGACATCTTTATATTTGCTTTAAGTATCCTATCATAATATTGCATCTTTTGTAAATGCAGTTCAACTGTCAAAATGGATAAAATTCTTGTCCTTAACCTTCTTTAATACATGTTAAATATGTGAATATATAAATAGCACTAAAAATGTAAAGTTTTACCACATCTGAACTTATATTAACACTTAAATTTGTTTCTTTTTATGTTCAATGCACTTTATTTAATATTTTTTTTTAATTAACATTTTTCAATTTGATTTAGGTATCCTATTATAACATTGCACCGTTTGTGATTGTACTACAAGTGTGAAAATGCATAAAATTGTTTTCCTTTTCCTTTTTAATACATGTTAAGTAGATGGCATTATTACCCCGTACTGCCAATGTTCCCTTAGTTAACGGTATCGGGTATATGGGTCTTCGCTCCCAAACACGCGACAAATCTCTCCTAGCACCTTAGGAGAGATGATAAAAACTAATTACCAAAAATATATTATTTCAACTTTATTACCCTTTAAACGGGCAGACAAAAAAGAAAAAAGAAATGATGTACATAATTAGCGTAAAGGCGAGTAAAAGCGAGGCCGCAGTATAAACTATAGCAGCATAAATATACTAGCTTTTCTGAATCGGCATAGAATTCTGAACACATTAAGTTTATTCTGATAAAATAAATAACAACAGAGTTAGTTGGGCCGGTTGTCCTCGGCATACCCTAAACAGCATACCAACACTGTACAAATTTAAAATTGAAACGCAAACACATTATCAAACAGATTCAACAAGCCAGCGTCATTCTTTCCTCGCACTACGCCTGCCGGGCGAGAAAAGGAAGAAACCGATAACGATGGCAGGGAGTTTCTGAAAAACCGTCGGGCACAGCGTCTGCGTTTCCTTTTCTACCACGAAAAATTTCAGTCAGCTCGCGTGTTGAATCCCCAAAGCGACGAGTCGCAAGAACGACCGCCTGTGTGCTCGTCGCCGTCAAAGCGGAGCTGTGTAAAGACGAGCTGGGAGCGGAATTTAGATTAAACTTCCGTTTGCCGATTGCGCGTGTACACAGAGGGCTTAAAGGAGCCTCGGTAATTGAGGGAAAACGCGCTGAAAAACTCTGAGGTCCGTGCGCGTGAAATACGTGGAATGATTACGACCCCCCCCCCCCCCTCCTTCTGTTAATCACACGCTCATTCAGGACTAACGAACAGAAAGCCGGGAAAGAAGGAAATCGAAGGCTACGCGTATCGTTGAAAGTATATTACACGTAACATTGTTGTCTTCGAAATTCTCCGTGTTCAATCTCTTTGGTAGCATCTCTCAATACGGCGAAACTTTTGGTGTTTCCCTGTGCTGGAAGAATTATTTCTAGGGATTAAAGAGTTTACGGTGGGGAGAGGAGGAAGCGGAAAGTCGAAGGAAAAGAAGGAGGAGATAGGAGAGATTGTCGACAATGAAGAATTTAAAGTTCTGTAAAAGTTTCTAAATCTCCTACTTTAAAACATTTGCTTATCAGGAAATCTTTCTCGTTTCGTTTACCTCTCAAAGTATTCTTTAAGGAATTGTTTTTGAAAGTACAAAAAATCCCCTAACGATATGGAAAAAAATGTTAAGAGGAGGAGAGAGTAAAGTGATCGTCGGTGATGAAGAGGGTGAGTAAGAGATCTTTGAAAGTTTTCAAATTTTCTCGTTAAAGTTAATGATTATGGAGGTTCAGAAATTAGGTGTCACTTTTGCCAACTCGTAGTCAGCGAGTTACGAGGAGCAATTTCCATTTAAACAGCGAGAAGGTGGCGAAGGCTTTTCAGTATTTAAATTCCACGGTTAAATTAATCGATAATAGGTACATGGTGGGGTGTCAGCAACGAATAAATGAGCTCATGGGTATCCGTTTCCCAATGACGTCGACGCCACTAGCAATCGGCATTCAGAATCGCTGGGAATTGTAAAGAAGCTGGCGGGGAAATTAATTTCATATTTAATTCACCGCTTCGGTATGATAATGGCACGCGCAGAACAGCATACATAATGTAATCGGGAAAAATTAACAAGCCACTCGAGATTAGAGCTGTTTTAACGGGGTCAGAGTGCACGTCGAGGCGAATGTAATCCTTTTAGTCACGTAAATGCAACCTGACGCCTCGGCACTGCGAGCCGAGCAAAGCTTTAATTCCAACTGTTGAAAGGAACTTCACAATCTGTTTCGATCGCTCGAACTCTGCTTTAGAAAAGTGAAAACTTCCCTAACGACGCGTGATTTTCAGAGTGGAAAACAATTTCAAAGGAATTCTCCGAGCAGTGATTTCAATAATCAACGCTAGATCATCTTTCTCCATGCATATTCTCTAAGAGAACGCTTATCCATCTGTATCTGCTATCGCGAGGGGGTGTTTAACGCGCATTCATTTCGCCGGTGGCATTGTCACCGCGCTGCAGCGTTCGTTGGGGAAATTGCAAATTCAGCAACGTCGATTTCCACGGACCAAAGAGGACGGGTATTCGCATGCAAAATGGGGAGAACTAGAGAGGAGGGCGGGCGGGATGAAGTCGATGAAAAGAAGGGTTGAAAAAGAAGCGAACAGGTTGGAAAGAGGCGCGGAACGCATTCAAGGGCTTCCAACTTGGGAAACACTACAGGAGAATGGCACGACTGCACGTTAATGCCATCAGAAATTTTCTTCGTTCGTTGGAAAATGCGGAGACAATTTTGCTGAAAATAATCCCTTATTACGGGCGATTCCCGTGTGAAAATAACTGCAGCTCGGGGATGAAAGAGATGACTGCGTACTCGTAGGAACTTAATAGGACCACCCGGAGCATTCTAACTAGGAATCCTAAGAATTGATATAGCCGCGAGTCTCGTTTTAAATCCTCGTCTCCAACTTTTCCCCTCGACGTGTTTTTGGATGTCCGTGGGTGTACTGGCGGCAGGAAATTCGATGTATCGATTGCACCTAGCCGAGCCTCCAGCCAGGAAGGAAAGGACTAGAAAGCTCTAGGACGAGGAGAAGCTTCGCGGAGGAGAGAGCGAGATTCGTGACCGCAATGAGAAACGGGGCGTCAACCCCTGCGTAGTGAAGGAGAGCGTGGCAGAGGGTGAGAGGTAAAAAATAAAATTGAATCCGGTGGCTCGGTAAGGAAGGTAAACAATGGCGATTCGTAATTAAAACAGACGGAGAAACATAGTGCGGCGAGCGAAGATAAAAGCTGCAAAGTAGATAGAAGGCTGGTGTTTCCGTGGTTAATTAATCATCGGCCTGTGAACACGCACGAAGGGACGGAATATAAAATTATTTAATAACACGCAACGCTCGCGGGAACGGGAAAATGAAGCTTGATAGAACGAAAAATTACGCGAAGGGTGGTTGTTCGCGGGAGGGATCAGAAACTACGCGAGTGGCGAGGGAGTTAACCGCGCGATTCCATCTGTCTTGGAAAATTGTCGACTCGCAAAACCGTACGTGCACCTGCCTCGCGAACTGATCGCTGATAGATTTCGAGTCTCGCCAGGGGAGGAAAGTTGTGCGAGCATCCGTGAACTGTTCGTCAAGTTCACCGAAGTTTAACAAGTAGCTGGTGCATCAGGGGGTTGACAGGAGACAGCTGTAACGGCGAGGGTGCTGTAATCGTTTGGGATATTGACATCTTCAGGGGGAAGTTCGCAACTACGCGTAGCGTTGCGACGGACGGAGATGCCGGGAAGATTTGGGTAACCAGCATACCACGCCCTATTATCGTGAATATCGACATACCGACGTCAAACGTTCGATCTCCGATCGGTCGCGCGTGTAACACGAGACTTTCTTGTACAAATGCCACGCGTCCACTGAATTCTATTCCAGTAGAAAACCGAAAGTAAGCTGGAGCAGCGGTTCCAGCGAAGTGCACCGAGCTACATGATTCTCAAAAGGGGTCGGAGGCTTACGCGGAAATCGATAAGGGAAATATTAGGGGGGAAACGGTGCAACTACAAAAGATGCAGAAGGTCTCCATTACAGGGGAACTCAAAGGGAACTTTGAAGCCTCGAAGCCCAATCTTGTCGAAAAGAATCGACTTTCTCTTTATTTCCAGACATCCAAAGATGCGTTCGCGATATTCGATCGAAGCACGAATGAAGGGGGACGAGGCAACGCGCCACTCTCTCCGCTTTTGTCAACAGAAAATTTGCTAACGGCGGCGGGGAGTCTCAAAGGAAATTACTTAATAACTTCGCCTCTGTCTGCGTCAAAGTTTTATGAATATCATCGTACCCGCCGCCGCTGTTACAAGATTACAACACCTGGGCTTCGAAAAGAGATAGGGTATGCATGAATTTCTGGGACGACCGAGCGTTCAGACTTAACGAAGGGTCTCGAAAGGGCAGTAGCTTTACCTACGGTCAAGTCGAGCGACAAGAGGACGAGAGTAATCTCGAAACCGAGGTCGAGCACATATCATGCCATGCTCATCCGGCTCTTTCCTCCTCGATATCTCCGTGCCGCCGGAAAAGCCTTTCTCCGCGTTTGAAATACGAGCGACGTCCCGCGTCGTTAAAATGCCATCAATACTTCAGTCAGGCCAGCCTTTGTGGACGTCGATCCTTTCTTCGAGGTAGAAAAAAAAATTACATTCAGACGGTCCGTAGCGGAATTGAAAGAGCAAGTCGTATAATTCGATGAGAATTTGTCTGAAATTCTGGAATATTTCAGGAAAATGCTGGTTTGCGCGAATGCTACATCTCGATTTGTACATCATTTCAGCTCTGAATCCCTCTGATTCTCTGATAATTTATTCTCTCGGTTTTCTTGCTTCCCAGGGCTTTTCCTAAACTTTCATTGCATAATTTTCTTCGCAGAGGCCGGGCTGCATACACGGCGAGGACCTGCCGTATTTCTTCGGGGCGCCCATAGTGGGCGGTCTGTCTCACTGGCCGAAGAATTACACCCGAGCCGAGATCGCCCTCTCGGAGAGCGTGATACTCTACTTGACGAACTTCGCGCGAACAGGGTGAGTGGCGATTTCGCTCGCGAAACGTCCGAATGTCCGGGGCTGGTCGGAAGTAAACGAACGTGTCGGTTGTTGTTCGACAGAAATCCGAACGAGGGCACGCCGGAGCTGGGACCTATGAGGCCAGAGAGGACGAAGTTCAAGAACATCGATTGGATCGCCTACGAAGCCGTACACAAGAAATACCTGAGCATAGGTGAGCGATCGAGAAAAAGTACGAACTTGGAATTAGTTTCGGCGAAAGTTCCCAACGATTACGAGCCCTAAAATTCCTGAAACTGCGATCGGACTACGTCTACCCTCGTTAAATTCTTCCAGCCGTGGGATAGGAATAGGGGTAGTGATGGGGAATGAAACTAAAGAAGTGTAACTCAAATACCAGGCTGGGAAATTTAGGGGAAAAAGTCTCGAGTCGCGCGGTGTATAAAACGTTTGTTAATATTAAAAAGAAAAATGTAACCTTTACCTAAAATACGTAGTAGGCTTAGAGAAGCCACCCGTTCTTCTCGCAGGATCCCCGCGGAGTTTCCAAACGGAACCAACAATTATAATTTAATCCTATTACGCTACAAAGCGAATATAATGAATCTAGACCCCTCGCGAGGTTGCACGCGCTACGTACGTGTAACTAAGAGGATCAGCGAAGATTTATTTGCATAATTCTCGTTCTCGAAGAGGAATGAGAATGGCAGCTCGTCAGAAACAACCAGAGTCCCGGGGGGGAGTTCACTTTTGCCAGTAGAGCTTCCCGGAGCTGCTCAAATTGCATCGCGACTTTGAAATGAAAAGCCAACGGCATCGCATCACCTGCGACACCCTTTAACGCTTTGAATCTCGAGCCAGGATGCAGCGCTCTTTTTACCCTTCGAGTCTAAAAGGGAGACAAATAGCGGTCCAAAGGGTGGGAAACGCGAGAGAGTGTGTGGAATTTTCTGCGATCACGAAACTGTGGAAAGCTATATGCACTCTGCTACCTAAAAATCGCGATTTAATAGAAAACTTCGGGTATCGAAGAGACGGGGGATGTAACAAACAGAATGGTAAAATCCTTCTCGCTACAGCTAACACTGCATCCAACGCGAGAAGCTGCCTCGGGAAAGAGAATCGTTGGCGCGAACAGAATAACACCGGTGCATGAAAGTTGGCTCGCACTTGAGTGCAGTGCAGCTCAAACTATGCCGCGCCGTGGCCGCAAGGAGAAAAGTCGGCGCAAAGTCAGCCTAAGGGGTAACCGTGCTCTTCTCTACCCCCGCCTGTCTGGATGCTCTTTACCCTAGTGCGGTCTGCACCGGTGGTAGTTTGGAACTTTCAAGCGCGCTGACTAACGAAGCTACCTTCTGTATGGAATTACAGCGCGACAATAATTAATTACCCCCGCTGTTAATACGAAAGGGCTGCGGAAAATAGCAGCCTTTCGGGGTTACCGTGCGAATAGCTTACCGCCCCGCCCCCTCCTTCACCTTTCCCTTCCACAGACCCTGCTGCGAATCACCGATCTGTGCTTTCAGAGCTGAAATCGAAGCTGAAGAACCACTACAGGGCGCACAGACTCTCGTTCTGGTTGAACCTCGTGCCGGACCTCCACAAACCCGGCTCGGACGACGTCCCCAGGTCGCATCACCTCCTCGACACTGAACAGGTACGCGCTCCAACGATTCGCAATCCGCTCCTCTTATTTATGAATACTCGCGACGATTTACCTAGCTACCATTCTTCTCCTACTGTCGCAGGTGCCACCCAGGTTTATTCAGAGGATACCAACGACAACCAGAATGACCACGGTGGAAGTGACCATCACGGAGAAGACGCCAAACGTCTCGACGGCGGTACCGAGCGAGCTGGCGTTCGAAGATTCAACTGTACAACCTGAAGATGGTTTCGCGGCCTACTCCACAGCCCTGAGCGTCACGATAGCGATCGGCTGCAGTCTACTTATCCTGAATGTCCTGATATTCGCAGGGGTTTACTACCAGCGTGACAAAAGCAATCAACACAATTGTTCGAAAAAGCGGCAGGAGAACGGACAGATGCCTAACAACATTTGCGGGGACCTGGAGACTAAGACAGCTGAAAGACACCACATTCAGCACATCCCTCCGCCGGAATTCGCCGATCTGCAGAACAACAGCTGCCACGTGCCGATGCCGCCGCCCCCGCCGAAGAATACCAAGCCGGGGAAGCCGGGCCAGAATCTGATCATCAGCCCGAATCAGCTGCAGCAGGAGAGCATGGCGATGACCGGCACTGGGACGCTGAAGAAGGGACACAATCATCAGCAACAGGTCATGGACGAGTTAAGAGTCTGACTCCACGAGTACCTTGTAGACGGGGCTGAACTGTCGCGGACAATTGATAGCTTTGAAGGGAATTTGAGCAAGGTGTTCGTTGAATGTCTAAGTGAACTGGTTTGCTGAACAGTGGTGGTATTCGAAGCGAGGGGATGTTTCAGAGGTTCGAGTGCTTGAATCTTGAATCGGGACTGCCGCGGTAAGAGACTTCTGAAGAGGAGGGGTTTAATAGACTGAAGCTTTGTCGCGAAGATTTTGGCCACTCCGTGAAACTTCGAACAGACAGCTGCACGCGTTGATGAACTTTTCAATGTTGCGATTAACATCTGATCTCTGTTTCTAATTAGTCATTGGAGTATCGTCAAAGCAGCCTGGTAAACCTCTATACATTTTCCAAATTTCTGCCGGTAACACGTTCAGCCAATACACTGATTCGCGACAATGCAATGAATGAATGGGAACTTGTAGAATCAGAGACACTCTTGGCGATTCTCGACGATCCCCGGGAAAGGTCCTTGAAAATCCTCAAGAATGTCCGATCGACTGAATCAAATATCACCCTCTGCTAATAAACAGTGAACACGTTTCGGAGAGAACTGCTGTGTAAAGTGAACACTATAGAAACACGTATGAAAGTGCAGCCTGAATCGTCACGCGAGGGCTGGCACGAAGAGCCAGTGCCTCTGAGAATGTTATCGTTTTCTACTTACTGCAAAAAACAGAGGCGAAGAGGAAAGACGCGACCAACTGCCGAGAAACCGTGTAGTCTTCGATATATAATAGCGAAATATAAGTAGAACTCCCCGATCTCTGAAGAAACACGAAGCTCGCTTCCTGGCGATCGCCCGATCGGTTGCCCAAAGGATCGTTCCCCAACGTTTTCAGGTCTGTGGATTTTGTGACCCTTCGCGCTTCGATCGTTCAGTCCTTATTTCGTATCCCGAGAAACCGATTTGAAAATCTGCCCCTTGACTCTAAAACACGTGAAACGTCAAGCGAGATAATTCATTCGCAAGCATTTTGCTACTATGGGAAAAGAATCCACATATGGGCTGGATAGTTCCAGCGACAGGATAATCTTTTGAAAAATAAACGATTCGTGATTTTTCATTGGATTTCTGGTCCAGTCCATGCGTCTGGTTCTTTTTTTTTTTTTTTTATTTTTTTTTTTTTTTTTTTAATCGTCTTTATTCTTTTACAACAAAAAACAATCGAGACAACGTAAAATGGTTAGAACACTAATACAGAAAGGGCGAGGCTCAGCATCGCTGTTATTATGCCTAACCCGAATTTTTTGCCTGGAGCTTTAGACCCGTGGGATATTCTTTCGTCGTTTAATGACAACAGACCCTCGGTTCGATCCGATTCGCTTGATTCGTCGTTATTTGCTCTACAGAGAACAAGTCTGTCTGAATTCCAAGGTGCTGGAAGTAATGTCGATCGCCTAAATGCTCAATATAAACAGCGAAAGAGTTCATTTTTTTACCGAAGAGGAGGGAGAAGGGAGAAGAGGACGGAGAAGCGGGATTAACGCGGGATCGACAATTTATCATTAAAAATAAACAACAGCATACTGCCATACATTTGCAAAGGGCACTTAGTTAGCAGGATGAGTCAATATGAAGCGTCGTTGCTTCGACGGCGATCGATTCGCTGTAAGAAATCACCGATCGCGTGTACGATAGTCAAAGTGAGGAGTGAAGAGGAACCGAACGAACGCGTTGTTTTTAGTAAGGTTTTTTAGAGTGACGAAAAGGCACGGACTCTTTGGCGGAGAGCAGGCTTAGACTGTAAATAATGAATAATTAAGTTTAATGGTGTGTGAAGTCATTGGCGTTGTTGCGTCGAGAGAAGTGGGAGGAAGAACAACGGGGAATCCGATTGTAACTGTGCGTCGAACAATGAGATGGTGTGAGCGCGTATAAGCACTGGACGTAATTTTAAATTTGTATATAATTGACATTACAATAAACCATGTAAACAATTACTATTACCCACGGAGATTACCGAATGCTTCCATTAAAAAACTGACCAGATATTCAAGCTATCTTTTGAATCTCTTGTTCACGTTTCGCAAAGATTCTAGGCATTTTGTAGCTCTTCAGTTCTACGAATGATGATACTCTGAAGATTTTCTTTATTTCTAACGCGTGGACAGATTGTCAAAGGAATCAGGTAAGTAGGTAGGCGATGCTAAGTGAAGATACGCAACGAATAATCATAAAAGATTTCTAATCCCTGAAATTAATCGAGAAGAGCGTTTCGTGAACACAAACCTTTATTTGTTCGTTCATTTGAAGCTCCATTAGTTTAATAATGTAAACGCGATATACAGTTATGACAAGTTTGTAAAAATCCTGTGAGCTTATTTCGAAACGAGACTATGTCTAAATAACTAGACACGGTACAAAAGAACTAGCTTGGTATCTTTGTCATCGCAACAACAGACGAACTCTACGCTCAGAGATACGTTCGATGATCCGTGATCCATCGTCTCGCTGAACATCTCGCACATTACTAAATATAAATAATGAAAATACGTACACGATAGGTATGAGTTGGTAAGTCTGTGATAGCCTTTGATAATATTTCAGGTCTGGTTCAGTTTGCATATATTTCCAAATTCTTTCGAGTTAAAAAACGAAAGAGTCGTGTCTTTAATCATCTGCCCAACTGTAGGTATGCTCCACTCTATAATTAGGTTCCCATTCGCTTCAGCATTTCTCAATCCCGTTAATCTGAACTAGCAGGCTTTTATCGTACTTTCATCTCTGCGATCTGCGCCGGGAACGGTGAAATCTCATCAGCGCAGATTTTGTTAATTTCAACCCCTATATCATTTGTACGGCCAGTCGCGCCCATTAATACGGCTCAGCGGGGTTTTACTACATTTTTCTTCCCACGATCTGTTTTTAATACGGAAAATCCCCAGCAGCCTGGATCCACTTTAATCCGAATCTTCGTTTAATTTCAACTACTTGACCCCCTGCAACGATCTTTCCCCGGAAATATTCGGATTAATCAAACGTTATCCCCCGTATTTTCCAACCGTTCCTCCTAACTTCGTTTTAATCGGTCGCAATATTTCCCAGATTTACGCAATTACTCGCTCCCACTCGACTTACCAACACATTCACCGTGAAAAAGTTTCCCTGGCGAAACGAAAAGTTGTTCGCGGACCGAGGCTGATTATAGTTTCGATTCAATTGAAATTACGTTGAAATAAAAAGAAGGAGAGAGGATTAAACAATCGATGTTAGCCCCTCGCCCCCAAAGTTTTCGCGAAGCTTCTCGTTACCCTCGTTCGGGAACTTTAACGGTGAATTCGTGCAATTTTTAATGGATAGCTGGGGAGAAACTCGCTGTTCTCTTTCACGGCGCAACTTTCGAACTTGGAGAAATTTAATTTGCCCTTCGATTCGTAATTTCAACCGTCTCGAAGTTACAGGCCACCCGGATCCGCGTCTATACCCTGTAGACAATGAAATGCGGGCCAGCAAACACGTCGAAGGATACGACAGCGTTTCAACTGGTATGCTTTCGCCGAACTTCATTTACACTAGCGGTTTAGTCAAGCTCGATCAGTTGTAGCATTTATCACGGTCGGATCAAGCGAACAATGGTCTTTGAGGAGATGAGTCTGGGACGATTGCGACAGGCTGCAGTTAAATGCAATACGAATTGAAGGTTGCAACGACTTGAAGCTTCGAAAGTAGCCAGGCTTTTTCGTCTATACTACCTATCACCCCGCGTTTTGGGGCCAGCAATGTAATCCCATGCCACCAAGTTTCTTAACAGGGTCCCGAGACCCAGCCTAATCACTTCCTGCGAAATTCTATACTCAATTGGGGACACTTTCGCAAGAGGGATGCAGCTCCGTGTCTACCAACTTCGAGTAAATTAAAAAACTATTTATAAAATTATTGCTTTGACTTAACATTAAAAAGGGAACACTAATTGAACCTGGCTGAAGCTGTCAAGCTCGAAGAATGCTCCCAGAATGCCTCTTGCACGGCTTCTTACACTGGTAAGCTAAGCTCGGGACCCCGGAATCGCCAGTTCCCGTCTCGAGAACATGCTTCTGGGGTAAAAGCATCTGTGAAGGCAAACCACAAGCTCTGAAGTTATTACTCTATGAACATACTCTGTGTATTTCCAAACAGGACTCAACTGCTTGTCCCATAATGAATTTCGTACCGTAGATCCGATCCAAGTTCGATCAAACCGTTAGTGTAAATATATTCGAGCCCTCTGCATTCGATATCATCCCTTCAGCAACTCGTCTCCGATATTAGCGATACAAACGTGCGCCGCAAAACAGAAAACCATGAACAAAGATTGTGGATGTCACATATCACTTCAGACCACTACATCCAGGCAGTGTTACGCGTATTTACACAAAAGCACCATCCCACAAAAGTGGCATTAGCTCTCAACAACTAGGATGGCGATAATATTATCCCGATCGAAACAATAAGTGCAAACAAATACGCCACAAACTGTAGCAATAGTTAACGGGAATGTAGAATGAACTCAATGTACACACACAGAGCGAAATTTTGACAACAGAAAAAGTAAACAGTTTTTAATCGACAATTTGCTACGATTAATTAACATTTTCAAAAAAGCAACGCGACTGATTCGGGTCCCACCCTACAAAAGCATTAAGAAACAGTCAACGAAACAGAAATCTGTTATCCTAAGTAGAAAGGCTTTCAATGAACTTTCAAAGAAAAAATGCTATCACGAAAATTTTCCTCCGAACTTGAAACGATTAAACGAGAAAGAAAGTGATTCCCCTTTCGACAACTGACAAGCGCATCGTTCTCCATAGTTTTCTCCGACCGTGGTTCGTTGTAGCTCGGACAAAAACGTAAATCGAGAATGGACAATACGCGTCCTCTAATATTTATGCAATAGAATCGATGTTTGCGTTTCGCTACGACTGTATAGCTCGAAGCTAAACGATAACGCGCCAGTCGCTATCCACTACTACTTCGTTTCTCCACTACGGCAAACGAGAAACAATAGCAAGGTTCAGTTTATCATTCGGTATCTACGTTTTCTCTTCTTCAACGAATCAGATCGGCAGATATACATAATACGTGTATATTTATATATATATACGTTTAATGTGCGAGTCTCGAATGCACTTTAGCTTCCGGTCCAGTCGGGACGTTCATATCTCGCACGAAAGAAAAGTGATGATGGCATTAATCGGTTGTTCGTACTCGTTCCTGAAAGAACAAAGTCTCAGAGTTTTATTTTCAATTATATTTCTGCAAGATCTCGTTTGACGACGTTAAACAAAAGCGTACATTATTTTCTATTTTATATAATGCATGGGAAACTTAAAGCCTCGATATTTAACCCTCCGAGTCTGGAGCTTCTCAGGAAACAGGACTAAACCATATAAAAGACAATCCACAAATGGCAGGAGATGTTACACGAAGGGAATCGAAGGCATAAAAAGTATCACAAACTTCAGTTTTCTCCAACTATGTAATGATTCACGAGAAACCTGGTCCATAGTGTAATATCTAAAAAAAGGAGCTGATTGAACCAGATTTAATATTAATTAATGGCTGAACAACGTCAAGACTCGAAGGGTTAATCTTACAATTAATGAATATCGCACCCTACTCCTACGTGAAAGTTTGACAATGTAATTGCAAAGAGACGATACAGCAAACACCTCTATTCAACTAAGAAACATCGGCTACAGTGACTTTACCACAGAACGCGGCGGCCTTGCAAATTACATTCGCAAGTGTTCCATTGAAAATTGCTACAAATCATTATCGCTATCGTACTATTAATTTCTATTAACCCCTTCGCTACGAAGAGCGATCACAGGGACTAATCGATCACGAAGAAATATGTAGATAGGTGCTGCGAAGCGAGGGTACAATTCAAAGATCGAGATACCCATTTACCCGCGTTATTATTCGATACATTACAACGATATTCCAATTATTGCGATCGTTTCTTCCAACGAGAAAGCTAATCCGAGATATTCAACTTCGTAGACCGAGCTCCTGCAAGGAACCAATGCAAAAGACTTCGCCGTAGCGAAAGGGTTAAACCGCAACGAAAAGCCAAGCACCGTGGACCATTGAACGACCAACGCGTCGATCGTTCCGACTAGATCGGCGTACTTGAATTGATCCGGTTCGCTGTCCGCGGAGGAGACAGTCCCTGGAACCGCAGAGCCTCCCCCTAACTTCAAGGGCGCTTCTGACCGTGCGCAACTGGCACGTCCTCTTAGGCGAGCGAGTCTTATAGTAGGCGAGATTAACATTAGCGCGATTACTCTCACGATCACTGTGGAAAGTCATAGATGATCTATCCTACGTTGAACTATGTACGAGGCGCGTTTCCGGTCGAGGAGTCTACAGGCGAGTGCCTCCTCCGCTCTCGCGAGGCCGAAACAACTGAAAAGATACGTTTCGCTTGCGCTGCGAATACAACGCGAGGGATCCTGACGCCGCGACGAATGACACGAGTCCATCGGTAAAAAGTCTGAGCTATTAGGCGGTCTTTGGGATCATCCCCATCGTCTCTGGTGGCGGACAGAGTGGAACCTGTCTTTGGTCTCCGTGGACTCGCATCGACAGACCCCCAGGCCCGAGATCTTCATGCGCCGCGATACATTACGCTTGCGAATCGACGCTGCGCGACGCGTTATACACAGGGGCTGCGCTAGGGAGAGAGTTTAACGTTGAGAGAACAGTGCTAGAGCATGTAGAGTTCACGTTAAGCACAGCGGATTAATGAATTACAACGTGCGACTTATCATTCTCCCTTCCTCTCGTTTTGTATAGTTTCCTCGAAAAAAGCCTTATCACATCAATGTACAACGACGACACTAGGGGAAGCTGCGCTCTCGCTCGGCACTGCAAGCAGCGGTGGAACGCCCCAACCGGAACTTTCCCATCCTCGCATTTCTCCCTCGGACGCGTCTACAGTTTTCTCTAGCTTCTAATTAGCAGGTGCAAAATTGGCCCGCTCGTGGCACTCTCGATCAATCGTGTGGCCCTTTCGAAACACGATTCTTCACGCACACCCCGCAAGGCGTTCCTTCTATGCATCTCGGTACATACGTTCTTATCCATCGCTCGAGTTCCTTCTAATTTCTTTAGTTAATTAGATATTGGCGCACTAGAAGCGTTCAGTCTCCTTGATGAAACACACGCAGAGTGTTTCGTCGCTCGACGCGCGTTACGCACGAGACACGTTCATGAATTGATGCACGCACACATCCTCGTAGTAATCCCGGCATTCCATACTTTTCCGCGTATATGCCCGTTTCCTTGGGAAGAAAGAAGACGCAGCTTTATCTTCCCTCGCCCGTGAAGCTTCGCTGCTGCCTCTAGCTTTAAACATTGCAAATATTGCGTGATACTCTTCTTTTACTCGCTCCTGTGATTAAACACTGTGCTTCGGTTTCAGTGAATTTAATAAAGAGACGATTAAGTCTCGGCGAAAGAATCGTAAGAGTAGAAGCAATCGTCGAGTATTTGTCAACGGCTTGGAGTCTGAAACAAGGCGGCATCGTGTATAATATTGCACTTTTGGTTGCTCCGTCAACACGCGTCTTCTTTCTCAATTTATGAACGGATCGCGTGTCAAGAGTCGCTTGCTTATTATCAAGAAATATCGAAAAACGTCTATAAAGATTGTAATTACGATTACATTATAAACCTCGAACAACTCGGCATCGAACAGACTCGCCAACAAACGTGCTCTATGAATTACACTATCCGCAACTGATCGTAAATAAGTTGCTCGGTCGTCCGATTCCTCGGCACTACTGTGCGGGATAATGAATACTTTCAGTCGTTTTCGTAAGTCCCGTGATCCTCGCGTGTCTCGCCTAAGCTTCTTGTGCGTGTCGGGTAGATCTCGCTTCTAAGCAGCGATCGAAGCGAACGACGATAGGGTGAAGGAGAGTGTGCAGAATGATTCGGGAGAGATAGTAGCCTTAGGTACGTTTGATTCGGAAAACACGGAGAATCGTGATATGTACGGGTCCTAGAAAGCTGCGATTAATTTCGTTGACGACGCGTACAAAGATGTCCTGGCGAGTTAAGGAGCTGCCCACCCTATCATCGTAACCGTAGCTTTACATCGATGCAATCGGCCGCGGGCTTGAACGTTCGAACGACGTAGATTTTGCGGCTCGCACCGTCACAGAAAGGAGCGTAGATTTTTGTCGGAGAGATTAGTGTATGCACCTACGACATAACGCGCGCTATGACCGCGTAGCTATCTCTCGGAGTAACATGATTAGCAAGATATCTCGCTAGAAACAAAGTGAAATGAGAGCGATTAGGACAGTAGTCGTAAGAACGATGGTAATGAAACGTTTTGTGCTCTTTGCCGCGCAACATGTGGGCCACGATGTAGACATCGGAGGAAGCCAGTATCTTGTTAATAGTATGTGATGATTCATTGTTTTGGTTCGTATCTGAATGTCTCAAAGGAGTTAGCATTACTAGCTGCACACTGATAAACCACCTCCCTAGCAAATGCAGCCGCTCTCCCCCTCCGACTCGGAGCCGTTCTGCATCGGTGATTGATTCTGCAAGTCGACAGCTGCTTTCGTGTGTTAAGGCGTTATTACAGTGACCATTTGATTTCATGAGATTCATCGCGCTACACCGTCTTAGCACCACGCACGTCTGATTGTATTCAGAACATTGGGTGCTATATTTCCACCGAGAGGGATTACTCTCGCGTAATATTTGGAATAGAAATCTGTGATCTTAGAAACGTTTAATGCAAAGAACGTTAGGCCTTAGGAATGATATTGTAGACTTTAATTATTCCTTGCATTTAGGCAGCGTAACAAGTTTCACACCGTACAATTGTAACATCGTTACGAATCGTTTAAAACACATACGGTAAGACTCTTAAGATTAATCATAAAATTAGTCCCATTCAATTTGAGTCATTAAGTATATGTATGTACTTTTTTGTTCGAAGCTAGAATAGCTGTAATTTAAAAAGCATATAAAATTTAAATAGTTCAAAAACGGGACGGAGCATTCCCTAATATTAATTGTAGTGAAATTTACAGCCACAAAGCACCTTAATTAAAATTATACATTGAGTGCTGTTTATCATAATCTTACGGTATAGTATAAAATATTGTATACCTATAAATTCTACCGAGAATAGTCAGAAAGAAACCAGTTTTCTCGCGCGAATCGCGAAGCAAAAATACGTATACGTATATTTACAGGGAGAAATGGCAAGAAAAGAGTGTGGATTTTTGAGAAATTAACGTAAATAGAAAAATAATAATGCTATTTGAGGTTTTTTATATAAATAAAAATATTACAATAATTATTAACAAAAATGTCACAATATTAGATATAATAGCATTCTGCCTAGCCATATCCCGATTTTAAATTAATATATACAAATCCAATTTTGTCGGTATCTCTTTCTGAATCACTTTTCTCTAACTACACGTTGTTTTTCTTCTTCTTTTTGTATATGTGTATAAATGAGCCTAATCAAGTTCGAAATGTATAAATAATACTTGAGTAGGAAATGTGTGCAATGTGTTAATGTATGCAATGGTAGTTCCAAATCAAGGAAAACCTAACGAGCGTGAGCAATGTCTTCTTAAAATATTCTTAAAAAAATGAGACAACATTAGCTGCTAGTTTTTGCATCGTTGCACTTCTTCTCTTAAAGTTATTCTCTTTGTATTCATCTGTAGTACACGCACTATGTACGAGATTTCCTGTGTTCTATGTATATATCAGTTCGAATGTAAATTGAATGGAATCATGATATACAAGATTCTTATTGCTGGTACTCGCAATCGATTCATATGAATGAACAAATTGTGGCGACTATTCTTTCGACTGCATTTACCCAATACGCAATTGTACGATTTTAGCGTCAGTTAAATTCACCTTATTGCATCTTACATATACATAGCTATAAATATATATAAGTGCACCACGTCATGCAACTGCAACACTGATCATGCACACGACTAGTAATTCGTTAAGTCTTCTTTTTCAGAATGCAAAATACAGAAATTTCAATTGCTTAAAGTTAAAATTATAATAAGTACACGCGACGAACAAAAATACGTATTAAAAAATTTATTTCTCCAATTAAAAAAGAAAACAAGATGAATGCACTATCTAAATATGAAAATTATTAGCTATCGACATGTTAAAAAAAGCCCGCAGCTTTGATGTTAAGTTCCAGAGTTTAAAGAAATTGGATTACGTGGATGCTACGATGTGCTGATACACACGAACACGTTATTGTGTAAAAGCAGTCTGTTTAAGCTACCATGTGATACTTATTTTCCATGAATAAAGAATTATAGCTATTTAGTACAGTGCTATTAGTTTCCACAATTTTAAACTGTGAAAAAGACACAGACCGAATTTCACTGTCCTAGCGTTGAAAGTTTAATTTATAATTTAACTTCAGTGCCTTGTCTACCATTAGGCTGATCGGTGGTTTAACATGCACAACTGCTTTCCGATGGTTTTAGTTCAATTGGTGTGTCCTTGAGAACTACTTCTTGCACTACGGGTTTACCAACATATTAAGGAAAACACAAAAAATATAACGGAAACTGAAAATGTTAAGAATGTTAAATAATAATATTAAAAGTAATATATTCGAAGCCACGGTTCGAAATATCGTAAGAAATATTAATAAGACACGTGAAGTTATGTATATAAATATTTAAGTATGACGTTACTTTGGAAGAAGTCTGAAATTTCGATAATCAATAATCTCCTCTAAAATATAGAATAAATAAATATGATACACTCAAATGAGACTACTCTGAAAGTAATTAATAACATCATAACAAACGTAATTACGATGAAAACAATTGAGGATGTAGGGTGTACTGCTGTGTTCGAAGAAAGAAAAATTCCTGAAATATGAGTAAATGTAAATGTATCATGCAAATGTGTACGTTACGCATCTTTTGGAAAGGATACTGTCTTCGGGAGGCTTATTTTCAGTGGAATCCATGCCTGGTAAAGCGGCTGCTACTCTTCTAAACAACTGAGAATTAAACCAAATACCATTAATATCTCATAATTGCGAGTAAGTATAAAAATATAAGCTAATTTTAGTAGCACGTACTTGTTTTACATTGTAACCAGCTTTGGCGCTGGTTTCAATGAACATTACATTCAATTCTTTAGCTTTTCGTTCCCCTTCTTCCATCGATACTTGTCTCTTCTCACTCAAATCTGTCTTATTACCCACTAGCATTATAATTACATCGCTTCCTCTTTCGGCTCGTACGTCGTCGATCCATTTCGATGTTTGATGAAATGAGTTCGCATCTGTGTAAATAGTTCGCTTGAGCCAATGCAATAACATCCGACCGGCAACGCTGCGCTATAAACTACACTCACTAGTAATATCATATACGACAACCGCCACTGTAGAATCTCTGATATAACTGGGTATCAGGGATCGAAATCGCTCTTGACCCGCGGTGTCCCATAGCTGTAATCTTACGGTTCTATCCTCTAAATACATGGTTTTACTTAAAAAATCTATACCTATCGTTGCCTGCAACAAATAATAATGCGCTACATTATTATTTTGTGCACCACCGTACCATATGTTTCAATGAATTTTCTGTATATATTCGAGAGAGAAACAAACACATTGAAAATAGATTATCGTTAATGCTTTTATAACATCTTTAATCTTAATGTCCTTTTAATTACCAATGTATACTTAGATACAGGAGAGCTAGAGATTCATTTTCATCAAATGATACTACTGTTCGTAAACAAATATAATAAAATTCTTATGATAATCCTACAATTCTGTTTTTATGAATCTGTCTACTAGAAAAAGTCAATATTCTGGCTTCCCTACTGCCTCTCCTGCTAGCATTTGCCCCTGACATCTGATATTGACTATTTTGTAGAATAGAAACATATTTCACTTTAAAGTTCTTATCGAAGCTCGCAACAAAATGAAATTAAAGACTCGCTGTATTCTCGTAAGGTCGTTGGAAAGTGTGTCACTGGAATCAGATGATCTCACTGGATTTTAATGTGGGTTGAACGATAAAGGAGACAAGTGATAGGCTCTTTAATTAAGTATTCATAAGAGCACAAATTCTTGTAAATTTAATATGCATAAACAATACGTGTAAAATAAATCTTAACGACAAATGAATTTATATAATCCTTTAATGGATTAATCCAACCTTTACTGCTGTATTAAATATTTAAAACTAAATTTAAGGACGGAGCGATACGGTTTTTGATAAAACAAGGTACATATAAATATTAAAACACATACATTTGTATATATGAAGAAAGCTTTCATACCTGATACGTGTTGTCGAAGCTGTCATACATAAACCGTGTAATGAGAGACGTTTTCCCCACTGCAACACCAAATCACACAAACAATACGATAAGTCAGTTACGCATTATTAAATACTTATGAAATTAGAATTGAAGTTATCAATTTTTCCAAATGTTGGATTAAAGATTTATACAACGATATGCTAGCATCACAATTAGACTATATTGTTGATAATTTAAATAATTATGAAGTAAATCATAAATTATTTAACCATATCTACTACCAACAAATTTTTCAATTGCACCGCGAATGTGCTGTTCCGATCTATTCTGTGATTTTTTAAAGGGAAACAAATACACCATACAACCATACAAAGGAAGATGAATGAATTATGAACATCAATGGTTTTACATATTTCGCGAAATCAGACCGAAAGGACGTTTCTACCAGTCCGCGTTGAATCGCGGGAATCGTGAAATGTAAATAAATATATTACGAAGAAGGCTGAATAGATGATTGAAAAGGTGACAACAAGAACGACGCCGAATTCGATCGCAACTATTAAATTACAGAGCAAGCGGAAATATTGATCTATAACCTAGAATAATAATCGGGAATGAACGGAAACGCTGGCTTTCGGCAGAGAAGAAATCATCGGGAAGATAAAACCGCGAGGTGCATCGGCAATATTGATCGAAAATCGACGGAAGTATATGGGGAAAATACGTACCGCTCTGTTCGCCGAGAAAGACAAGCTTAAATTTCCGCAACGGGTTTCCAAAATCACCCGAGGATGACATTTTCCTTGTATATCAGAACTACTGCCCAACGAGTTATCAGTACCGAAGTCACGAGTAGAACTTAACCGATGCAACGAGTCATTAATTTTCAGAAGGATTCATTTAACTTGACAGATCGCAAAGCCACTCCTTCCTTGAATCGCAAGGCAGCCACGTTTAACTGGGAAGTGACGTCATTGGTTAGTCGCCAGCCGCCTTCTCCCCAGATGGCGTTCAAACGTTCAAACCAGACTCGTGTAACAATCACATCGAATGAAATTTTAAAACAAAAACCTTCCGGTCTAAAGCCCGAAAAAATAGCTGATCTTTAGGAATTAATTAAAGGAAAACTACTATATATAATTTAATGGGACTTTTTGCATTGTATTAAGGATGTCTTCAATTATAGAAATGTATTTTTTGTTTTATAATTAATCATTGCAGACGACACTGGAGTCGTTAAAGTCAAGGCGTTAAAAAATTGATCCAAATCGGTGGGACCTGCATCTCCGAAAGTTATTATCCGATTCAACAGAAACTTTTTTACTTTGAAGAATATACTCCTGGCTAGGGGGGGGGGGGGGGGGGACAAAAAAATTATAAAAATGACATTTTTTTAGAAAATAAGGACACGTGAAGTTTGAAATCACTTTTTCCCTGTATTTTTCATCCTTTCAACGACTTTGAAAATGATAAATTTTCAATTTTTTGTAATTTTTCTGGTATCCCCTAGCCAGAAGTATATCGGATAATAATTTTTGAAGATACAGGTCCCACCGTTTTGAGAACACTGTTTCGAGAAAAATGTGTTTAAAGTTTTACATGGGCGCCGAGTGGCCAGTTGTATTTGTCGCTATTCAAATGCCTGCAACTTTGGGAATTTTACGAATTTCAATAAATCATTTTAAACACGTATTTATAAAACGTTGAACATTCAGAGAATGAAATAAAAAAATCGACTTTTATACCGGAAGGTCCCCTTAATAGCGAAATTGCAAGCGAAATATTATGCACGATATAATAAAAAATAGAATCCCTCGAAACCCCCTTTATTCCATTCCGGAAGGCAAATATTAAACATGCAAACAATTAAAGATAAACTATAAAATGGTTTATTAATTACTGTAATAGTTAGAATCTGTACATTTCTTTGTAGGTTTAATGTAATTAACTCCTCCTTAAATAGCTTGTAAACACTCGGTTTCGGTATATTACATAGTCTTGTTAGATTACATTGGTACATTTATAAATCACCTTTTACTTTAGAAAAATACTTCGCAACGTTGCTATGGTTGATTTATACATTTTATATACATATGACATACGCCCGCGCATCCATACATATCTGGATCTTATACATTTACTGTTGATGGAGTCTGTTGATATTCAAGTTTCTGTAAGGATCCTCAACCACGATAGAGTTACAAAGTAGATCGTAAACGGTTCTATTGAATCTGAAGAAAAACAACGTAAAGCCTACTGGGAATAGAATCGCTGAAATCAAATTTTTCACAACCGATCGGCCAAGCGCGAGCGGCAGGCCTAAATCTGTTCCTGGTGAAACAAGTACAAGATTGGGGTCATCAGGTCGGTCGACGGGCGTAACGTTGCGGCACTGAACGACCCTTAGTCCCATCATAGATTTCCCAGGGGTCGCACCACCTATACGACCATTTACGCCGTGCTGCAGCCAAAATGCCTACAATATTTCTCAGTCTCGGTTAACCAATCCTCCGCTCCACCTACCAGCGATCATGCTCTCACCTCAAAAATGCAAACTATCACTCGATGAATCATTTCCAACACTAACATTCCATATGTCATATCCAAAGCCATTTTATAATCGATTCGCAAGTCCATCCGCAAGTCGTCTATATTTCTGGAAGAACATGGATCCGCAGATAAATATAAAGCGTATTAAAAGTATATACAAGGACAGACCGTGCGCAGTCTCTCGGCTTTACGTACATGAAAGCGAAAACGTCGATGGCGATAAAGGCAATGGAGAATTTCAAGAGGAATAACATTGTCAAATCTATCAACTCGGCGGCGAATCGTTTCCATACTGGTGGTATACGATACTCGAAACCTGAAAGATCACATGTCCTGAGATTTCGATAAATACAGTCGCTCTTAAATCAAATGATAAACGACGATGACGTATGTTTCAAAAATACTGCATTTGAGAAACATTTGTACGTTACTGTTTAATGGCATACTCGGATGTAGAGACAGGCTACATACGAGAGAGACGACTGTGCGGAATGCAGTGTTTTTGTATCAAAAGCACGTATGGTACTGGCTGAACCTCTGGAATGCGATGAACTCAGGAGTTATCATTATAACCTTCTACCTTCGGTTCCAGGAGGTTGGAATGGAGGTCCTATGCGGTCTTGCGCCCTCCTCTGTCTTAGCGGATCGATCTGCTGGCCGGTCGCGCCGATAAGCAACCTTTGCGTACTCGCTATATTCGGTATTTGAGACGAGAACGACGGTATACCTATAATTATTCTATTTTATAGAATAATTTTATCGTGTCGAGGGAATGCAACGAACATTTATAAATTGTACAAGTCGCGGAAATGCGAGAGGAGAATATAACTAGGATCGTACCAGATGCTGGATTCAGTATTTGACCAGACATTAGGTAATACGGAAACATCGTAGCCATGCTCTGCCAAGCGTAAGCTTCGTGCAACCATTTCTCCAATTTATTAAAATACTCGGAACGTTCCTCCGCTGCTGTCATTTTTGGATGGTCTTTACATTCGGCGGATTTGTTTGCTATTGCTTCGTCGGTCGTGTCATCTACCATGTTGCTATTTCGGAGAGTTAACTGTTTCTTAATAGACTCTATTTGATCGAGATTAATGGAACAGAGGTAACGGAGGCGAATAAAATACGTTTTCGACAGAATAAACAACAAACGAGGAACTTTATTCCGACAATTCGATCGAAACAGAACATGGTTCTATACGAAATGACGCATTGGGAGGCTTATGTTCTCTGTTGCAAGCTACTTTAACGTTATAGTTCGAGGTTGAAAGTATAAAGCAGAATAAAATGTTATCGTTTAATTGTTCGACTACACGTTACATTTGATATACTATTTTATTTGTATTCCCCTTGGCGTCCATTGTTTAAAGTAGTATTTTAAATAATTCGTTGTGATTTTTACCTAGCACTGTCCGGGCTGCCCTAGCCGTTAAATTCTTTCGTAAAGGAACGACCGCGGGCAAACGAAGGAATTTCCTTGGACGTTTAAAACGCAAAAGAAATTGAAAGGTGACAAGTACGGGCGAGTTGATCGCAGACAGTCCACTCAAAACGTACACGCGAAGAGGAAAGGTTCGAATGTAAACAAAAAATTACTGTTTACAGGCAGGACTGGAGTAGTCGCGGCAAAAAACCCTAGACGTGGTTCTGAGGCAGGAGGCAGCGTGCGAGCAGTTCGCACTGCGGCGCTGGCTTCTCGATACGTGACGTGCTCTCGGGGCATTCGCGAAGTAATCACAGTCAGTGTACGTTTCTGACGATTCGCTCCTTTGTAGATTTCGCGTTTTCCACGTAAATAAGAGGAAAGCAGTGGGTGTCGCGAAGCGGCGTGTCGCGGCGAAGACTCGTGTGCGACCGTAGGCGTCACCAGTGACAGTTGGTCTAGACTCGAAAAGGGTGTGGGCCACGACGCCAAGAAACATTAGGTAAGATCTCGCTACAACGTTCACGCGACGACGTTTTCGTTGCTCGTGCTTCTCGGAGCGAGAGCAAGAGCGATAGCGCGACCGGAGGGTGTTGTATCAAACAGAACGGTAGTGTAGCCTCTTCGTAAAATCTAGCATTCATTTCAAACGTGAAAAACGGACGATCGCACCACATTTCCGTCGGTCACATGCGCCAACCCAACGAAATATTGCATTGGAATTCCCGGGATAGGAGCGATGTGACGCGTTTACAAACCGAATCTCCCTCTTTCACCGTCGTTGTAAACAATCTCGCCGAACTGGGAACACGTTTCCCGTCGCCGCAAATAAGCACAGCCGACCGTCGCGTCGGTCGTGCAAGTATCCGCCGACGGCGGTCTGCGGCGAGATCTACAACCGCGAAATCGAAAGTCCGACCTCAGCCCTTCCTCGCATTAACTCGAAAATATAGGTTAAGCATTTGTGTCCTGTTTTAAAGCAGACTTCTGCGCCGCGCTGGTGTATCCTCTCCTCGCCCCCAAATTTGGTGCCGTGCTACGGATACGCGCTTACGAAAGAGTCGTAGGAAGTCAACGCAGCAAGCGTGTCCTTTAAAGTACATCCGAAATACGATCGATTCGTTGTCATGCAGTTATCGAAACTGATTCATAATCCGCGTGCGGTCGCGATACGTGCACGCACTGGGACACGGAGAGCGAAAAAAGAAGTAGCGCGTTCAGCGTGATGGACGTGTGACCGATGGTGTGTCAACATTCCTCGAGGGAAATTACTTTGACGAGTCTTCTCGCGAGACGAAAACGAATGCACGGACACTGCCGTGCGATCGATCTGTTTCTCGTGTCAGCCGAACGTTTCTGTGGGAAATTCTCGGGTATCCCGTGAACGCGTGACCGACCGCCAACCGTACCGCGTAAAGGGGGAAAAGAAAGAAGCGACGAATGGGAGGAAACGCAGCAAAAGGAAAGGAAACGTTCGGCTGCGAACGTTTTAGCGTGGAAAAAGTCGGTCCGCTCGGTAGGATGCGTACGAATAAAAGCTAGGCCTCTGGCCAAATCACGGGAGGTGAATGGCCGCGACCGTACAGAGTCCCATTCACGCATTAAAGGCTCCCGGTACGTTTTCGGAACCGGTTGCACGAAATCCATGGGAAAATGGCCGAGCACCGTGGGAGCAGCCTGTGCGTGTGTTGTTTGTATGCGCGCGTTTGCTCGCTGCGTGTGGCTACGCTGTGCTTACGTCGCTTTCCTTAGCCAGGCTACATATGTATTTTTCGTTCCTTTAATTTGACGTGCTCGAACGCGGACGTAACGACACAGCGGCGTTGCACGCCGCATCGCATACTAATTTCCCAGCAACCAAGCGAAATTAAATGCGTCTCTGCACGCAAAACGTTTCCGGCCGCTTATCGATATTTCGACAGCGGATTCGCGCGAAACGCCATTGCGTTACACGCGCTTTATTTTCATCCCCTTTCTACTATTTTTCTCCCTCACCACGCCGCTGTTTTCAATCGATCATTGTGAGCAGATCTTTTTCCATTGCTCGATCATATTTGCGTTTCCGTTGATGTTACATTCGGCGCAGGGAACCCTCCGTGATATCGCAAATTATCCCGTCGACACGACGTAGCGCGTCAGCACTCGTACGAAGATTACACTCCTAATCCACTGCGCATGGAAACGCAAATATGTAGATAGCGATAGATTCCAAAACCCACGCGTGGTAATCTGAATTAAGAATGATATTTAATGGAATATTATAGTTGAACAGGCGAATAAAAAAAAACTCATTCACTGGTAGATTTCTAGTTTCGTCAGATTTATTAACATTTATTATTCCGAGCAACAACACGATTCCTCTCACTCATCGACATCATCAGTTATTTATAATCGTCGATTAGCAATCATTGCCCGGAGAGGGAGAGCAAATGTTCCTGTAATACCCGCCCGATCGAATTGTAAATGAAATGTTTGGACACTGTATAGACGCACAGAGAATTCGCGATAAACGACAGCCTGGGTATCGCCGTGCCTTTCAGCTCCCGTTTTCCATTTCACCGCGGCGTTTGATCGGATCCAAAGTTCGGGTAGTTTCTGTTTCACAGGGTATCAATTCCAAGGGGAAGGTTTTTCACGAATCCACCCGATACAGTTTCACAAATGACAGCGCGGTATAAACGAATTCCATTGAAATTCCATGCCGTCGAATCGCGATGGCACAATCAAGCCGCGCTATGCGAGCTCCGTCAATGAACTACCTATCTAGGATAAATTCTCATTTACAGAGAGAAATTCAGCTGAAAATTCTCTGTCTTCAACGACAGAAGAATCACTCGTATTCGCCGATTTATTCCAGCTAGACAATCGTCCTTCTTCATGCGAATTATAACATCAGACTCTAAAATACGTATCGCTCTACCGAAATCATGATTCACGCCTGCTAATCAGCGTGACCAGCCTATTAAACATTGCGCAAGCTACAAGTTTCTTTATCACGGCGAGCCCGTGTAGATCGAAACTCAAGAAAAAAGTTTCTAATTTCGGAATTGACTGAATCCGAGATCAAAGGTCGCAGCTAGCGTCAGTTTCGATAAGTGTGGCGATTCTGCGATCGAAATCGATAACCCGTTAATACAGCAGTTCACGGATCATGCTGGCCAGTAATCAGAATGATACATACATTGAATCTATTCGATGTTTTCTAATCGTGAGCTCGCATAACCCAGATCTATTCGCTCTTCCCATTGAAATCACGCCTTTTGTCGCGGCATAGTGAAAACGCAGCCTTGCTGTCTGTTCTGCTATGCCCCCTGTCCTTGATTCCATCGGTGATCGATGACAGGCCATGCGGAGGATATCACGATCAAACAATGGGATCGAGGATTCATTGTACGCGTAATCGGCGATCCGTGTATCCTTCGCGAGTCGCGTCGATTTCGAGATACTGTTCCATAGACAGGAAAAACGGCGATCTGCATCGCGAAGCGTGTGATTCATTCGCTAATTGATAGGCATTTCTGGAATGCCGGTCGCTTAGGAGAAAGAAAAAACTATCTGCGCCGTAACGAAGGCCCGACGCATCTTCGCCTGGAATCTCGTCGGGAAGAAAACATTGCACAGTCCGCCGACAACAGGGGATATTAATCCAGCAGAGTGATTCCACAGATTGTTTTCGAGGATTTTTCGAAGGGGATGATGCTGAGAGCTGGAATGTGCGTGCTCAGAGTTCCACGGTGGAAGTCAGCGGAACGTCGTGAACTGGGGCAGATAACGAAGCGGTTCTGTTATCGCGCCACGGCTCGAAGACGACTAGCTGCGAGATAAGGTTCATTCATTGGCTCGAATACCGTTTCACGACGCCGACGTCGCAGACGTAGACCCATGCATTTCGGCGATAGGGCCGACCATCGATCGCGACTCGGCTCGGTTTATGAATTGCTTATTCAGCTCGAACGGTATTACGGGGCGATCAACCCCCGTTTATTTTCGGTCCTCGGATAATCGACGGAGAATCTATTTCCACGAGGAAGACCCTTGTATCTTGATACTTCTCCCTCGTGTAATTCGATTGCAGGTCATTTGGGCGGTAGCTATGAAACTTTCGCTGAATTTAAATGGACATTTTCGCGCGGCTACTTCGACCACGTTACGGCCGTTCGTCATCCTCTGTCAGACCACCACCTGTTTCCGTGGTCGGTGTGCTTTATTCGAGGAGTCAGTAGACCGGAAGGCGATCGTCAATCTGACCGGAAGATTCTATAGCACCGGAAGATCGTGAAAGGCGGTGCAATTAAGACGGGATTGTTTCGCCGAGCTGTTTGTACCGAGCGATAAAACAGCTAAGGAATGCCGCGAATGATACTGAAAGTTTTTCTAATCTCATCGACTTCCTCTTAATTACTCTGATTACTTTCGCACCTCTAATTCCTTCGGTTAGCGTTACTTAGCCGTACGTATATTTTTTTTAAATCAGTCTACAGGTCGTAATTTTTCAGTAAACTGGACTATTTTTTTAAATTCTTCGCGAAAAATTAGTGATCTTCTTAAAGTGCTGTATACTTCGTTAAATATACAAAAATCGGCAATGAGATTCGAAATTTAAGACGGACAGCTGGATAGGGAATTTAATCGCGAAGAATTTAAAAAAAATTGTCAAGTTTACTGAAAAATTGCGGCCTGTAGACTGATTTGAAAAAATGTTTTTATGTACCACCGTGCGTAGCCTTGAAATCGTGTCACAAAACTTGGTTAGTGAAATTTCGACCTCGTTAAACAAGATAATAACGGTGGCTCGTACCTTTCTCCTAAAACCCAAGCGAAAATGAAAGTCGCCCCCTCGTTTCTTTCGAATCGCGATGGGGCATCGTCGCTCCTCGGATCTTTCATTAAAACTTTACGACGCCGGGCAAAGAACAACGTAATATCCCCGGCGTATTCTTCACGCACGAAAACTTTCCGCCGTAGGTATGTTTTCGTATTCGCGATCCCATGAATGTCATCTGTGCTTGATTAAAACTTCGGCATCCCTCGTGAGCACTTTCTCAAACAATAACGCGACCGCGCAAATCAACGTAACGGCGAAACTAGTTTTTTTGCAGCCCAGGCTCGACTTTTGATTTTTTATGGCCACAGTGCCGCACTTGAATGGGGATTTGGGACAAAAATAAAGGAATATACACGATACTAGACCACCCGTTACCCGGTTTCACCGGGGAATTATTTATAATGAAATAAAAAAGCCTAAAAGAAAAAATAAATAGCCTATCATTTAATCTAGGATGTCTATAATATTCAAAATTTCAGTGAAATCCGTTCAGCCGTTTAGACGTGAAAGAAGCAGATAACATTTCACTTTTATATATTAGTAGGGAAGTAGGGATGGTAGTAATTCATATGTTTATGTTAAAAGTTGTTTTAATTGAGTTAACTGAGATTTAGTAGGTGCATGAATATAGTAATTATAATAAAAATTATAGTAAAACATTACAATAAAATCATAAAAGGCAATATTGGTGTTATCAAAACACTAAAAAACAATTTGTATATATAAAAATACTAGCTATACTACTAGACTTCGCCCGAAATTTAGATTCTGATTTTTTTGTGAAAATAGTCGCATTTATCTGGATTAGCTAGGCATAATGAGCTGGGACACATTTCGTGACCCCAGAGTTTACCGTTAAAGTTTTTAGGCCACAAACACACAAACTTTTTCTGCTTTATATATTAAGATATACAAAATACAAATCAATTTAATCTGAAAATTATTGGTACTGTATTGTTTTTCGGGGTATTATATTTTACATTTATATTCCTTATTTGCGGACTTTTGAATCGAATATTGATTATTTAGTTTTTTTTTATTTCTTAGCGAAGAGACAAGTGAAGGATCGAGTGCAGCAAGTACTTACGTGATCATAAGGAAATCCTCAAATAATATAATGAATAAAAAATCAATTTTATTGTATCCGTCTCCGCTGCGAGGTCGTCGTGGTATAATAGAAAGAATTTGCCCGCTTCCGCCGTTCATTCAACCCACCCGTAGGTTATTAGTAGAATTTTAATAACATTCCCCGATGCAACGTCGTAAAATATAGCCCTGTGCTTTCATCGATATTGCTCGTCCCAGTTTCCCCATAATCACGAAACGAAAAATAAGAAAACCGTCCGTGCCTCTAGCCCCGTTGCTTATTTGCAATGTAAATAATATCATTCTGCGTGGTAGACGGAGCAATGTTGCAATTTTTCATACGGTCCGCGAAACGTTTGCACAGGTCGCGGTAAGTTGTGTAGGTCACGTAGGGAACTTTGATCGCGAGACACGCGGTGTGTCTCGCGTGAAGCGAATCACGAGATCGCATTAATTAACCCAATTTCTTTTTCGCCTGAGGAAACGACGATGTCTTGCGAGCACGAGACGCGAGCCTCGGCGAAATAAATTTTTCTGGAAGACCAAATTAATTCGGTCCTCCCTGTAACAGATTTCCATAAATGGCACATGAGTTAGGGGAGAGTTGCCTATATGGCACCACTTAAGACAGTTTACGTTATATTTCATATTTGCTACTAATCTGAACGCAAATGACTATTGGATATTGTAGCTTAATCTTTTAGGCACCTACTATTATATGTTTAACCTTTTCTCCAGAACAAATTAATTTGTTATTCATCTTTTTGTCACATACTGTAAAAGGTACGATTTAGACAACCGGGATTCTAAATCGTACCTTCGCTAAAAATAGTATCAATAACAAATGAAGCAGAAAATATTCAAAATAAACTGATAAAAACTAGTAAAAAGTTTATCAATCATACCTGATTTTTTTTAAATGTTTGTAACACGCACAAAATAAGATGTAAGCTCAAAAGATTTTATTTCTATTTCTTATTTCGCATTTACTTGATATTTTTATTATCTGATGTCATTTATATTCATTAATTACTGAGAAACTGATGAGGTACTATTTATTGAAAGCGATCAAAGAAATTGTGTATGGTGCATATTCGGAATTCAGATGAATAGAATCGTGGCGATTCATTTCCGATCATGCGCGAAAAATCGTCCAACGCACGAATTCGCTGTCGCGGATACGCGGGATCGTTGCAAAACCGATCAAGGACCTCTGGCTACGCGAACTGGTCGGCCTTGAATTAGTCGGTATTCGATGACTGACGAACATATCGTGTCCGCGCGCACATCCGGATTGATCGTGATCGTGACACAGAAATTGGCTTCGAGCGATCGCGGAATCGTCGGCATGTCTCCGCAAAAATCGTTCTCACGGATATCGTTTCTCCACCGCGGTACCTCCTGCTGTTTTTAAAAAAGACTAACGACCGATTCCCACGACATTCCGGCAGGCTGGGGAGTAGCGGAATGTTTATCAAATTTCTTCGAGGGCCTATGATCGATCCGCGACTCACAAACGCTGCCGCTTCATCTTCCAACGAGCCGGCCTTCTTTACGATGCCTAAATTCTGTTTCGAAAGTTGAATGATCGAGTCAGCGCCGGACCAAATCGACTGTACCGGGTTTCTCTGCTCGAACGCGGACCCTAAATGCGTTCAACGACTGAAAATTTTAATAGTCCACCGAAAATAACTCAACGTAACGAGCTGGTATTCCAGCCGCAGCGTGTTTAACGTTCAAATCCGCCGTTAAGGTTCCTGGAAGTACTCTCGCTATGAATATAACAAGCGCACCTCTACGTGCGTCACAAAGAAAGAGCGCGCGTGTACGAAACCGAGGAATTTAATCGCGTGTCGTGCACCGCGTGGCCGTCGTATCGTGGCTACCGATCGCCAAGGATTTTCGGGGGACCGTTTGATTCTTTAAAGAACCGTGTAGAGTCTAATTAAGAAATCTGAAGGAATCTTGCCTATAGCCGAAGACTATACGCCCGACAGTTTCGAGGTTTACTGCCACGATCGATCCAGCAGCATGCAACCTTTCTCATAGATTAGTACTCAATGCCGCTACTTGCTTATCAGACTTTGCAAACAAATTTCTAACGTGAAAACTCTGCCCTTACGTTCAGTCGCTGGGAAAGGGTGAGCAACTGTCGAGGCTTTTAAATGAGAATCGCTTGGCCGCGAACCACGACCTGCATCAAAGCGCAACGTACGCCGCATGTTCGGCTTTCGATGCAAATGCGATGACGGTAACCTTTAAACAGTCGAAAGGTTCTCTTTGGAATTCGTTATGGCTTTAAATGCGTCGTTGAAGATTAAAAGGCGCGATCGTATGCAATGGGCGATTAAATCGCGCGACACGTTTCCCAGATCGATGATACGTTCTTGGCGAATGAATACAGGCATCCTTCAATTTTTAAGCAGGTTATGACCAGTCACTTCGACACAGATGTCGATCCATTTCATAGTCAAGTATATATCTTTCTCCGCGAAGAAAATAGCTACAGGAGCATGATATAAGTGAAATTGATACCGTGTCGCAGCGTCGCGCGAAATAATGGATCGTTCAACTTTTCTAGAACGTCCGCATAAGTTTGTAGCTGGCTGACTTACGAGTTGGTATAATTGGATCGGTGGAATTTAATCTGGAAGCGTGGAAGTGAAAATGGAAGGAAAACAATTGCGATTCTCGACGTTCTTTCTTGATCTTTCGCCTGCAATTTAAAACTGACAGTGTAACAACCGTGGAAATCCGTTTTTAATAGGTTTTCTTGACACTGATAACACAATTACATTCCTCGGAAACAAAGCAAGGTAGTATTTCACTCGTTTTCATTGTAAACGGTGACTTCTGGATTGCTTTTCTCACGTAGAATCGGAAACGTTTTATCGCCAGAATCGGAGTTAATATACAGCCGGTCTAATTAGCAGGCTTAATAATTCATTTGCACGGGAGGCGTGTTCGTCTACGATTTTATCGCTGCGTTTCCTTCTCGCGGTCGTCGGGTTTGTCGCGAAAGATTTCATATCTTTAAGTCTGTCGTACAAAGTCGTTGAAACTTATCTTCCTCGGGTTATCATGTTGTGTGATGATCAATTAGAATTTTCGAAAAATGATAGAATATCGTAGAAACAAAGTTCTTATACTACTGACTAAACAATTAATCGAACGCGACCCGTTCTACGGAAACTGTGTAACTAAATATTGACGGAGACAAAAGTCGGTTAAAGTTCCGTGGGAATAATGAAGTTTACCGAAGTAATGTAGGGTAAAGCAGTTTGGACATTTACGACAAATGCTCTAGATATTTAATTATTGTAGATCGATTAGTGCGCTATCGATCGTGTCGCAATGACGAGGCTTACTCACGCACGCTATCAATTCGAAATTCCCCGAGTTCAATAAAATAATAACAAACGCCCGAGGAAATAACAAATATGGCCGCCGCTTAATCTCGGGGATTAAAGTCTGCTGGGAACGAAACGTGCTCCATGAATTTATCAGAGGATTAATGAATTTCGAATATGCAGCCAAACTCCCTTTTCCCGTTTACCTTCTGTGTTTTATCATCACCCGCAACTTCATTCTCACTTAATATTTATAAGAACCCACACTGCCCTCATTAGTTAAACGTCCTATCTAGCATTTCGAAACATCAGAGAGAACTGAAGTTTAATAATTTCCTTTGTGCCGTCCTTGTTTTTCGTCATTTAATTTAATAAATGTAGTCACTATTTCGTAGCAGGTTATATAATTCTTTGTCATAGGTGTACCGGCATATAATGTATTATTATTAACGAGGTAATTAATTAAATGTTTCAGGTAGGATATTTTAACTTGGTAAAGAAAGTACGATAGGATATTTTAATATAGCAAACACTTGAAATCGTATTTAATTCATATTTTTAAATGTGCAACTTAAACAAAAATAACATTGTCATAAACTAGGTAATTAAAAAGAAACATACCAAAATAAATATATACATATAACTTAAACATACGAACAAATTAAATATAGACATGAAGATAACGATTTCAAGTTAATAATCATCATCGTCATTATTATTAGGCACATTTAATGATTCCCAAAAGGCAAGGCGATTGGCTGGGATGATTGGCTTGAATTTCATAATTAAATTTTCTTTTCTCTCTGCTGAAATTCCTTTACATTGAACTCTGGCTTTTGGTTTCGATAACTTAGTTTTCATTGTTTTTGCAGTAACAAAATTTAACTCCTTAAATTCAGCAGAAAAATCATTTTTATATTTTAAGATTTTTTCTCCTCTTGTAAATTGAACAGATACAAAATCATGAAGATATGGTCTAGGAGAAATTTCTTTTAATTTATGCTGAGAAGTCAAATCTTCCCAATCAAAAAAGTTATTGATGTCCATTTCACACACGTCTACTCTGGAAGAATTGGCATCCTCCACAGCACATTTAAAATCATTAAAATCAAACACCTCACGTAAACTTCGGACAATCTAATTTAGTAGATAATACATAGGACATTATAAACTAGTAAAACGATTTGAAAAGCAGTTAGGATGAATAAATTAGATTCTTTCTAGATCTCTACGAAGCACGTAGGGTTTCCTAACTTTACCTAAAAGGTAAAAGACACGTGGAACTTCAAATATTTCAACATATCTTGAACAATGAAAAAATGTTAGATAGGATGTTCTAACTAAGGAGGGCAGTACAGCTGAAATCCCCAGGCATTTCCATTTCCCATGCTTTCCTGCATGCAATTTAAACGATCTCGTTGGCGATCTACGCCTTCTGACCGCTGCGCGATACATGCAAGTGCACGCATGTTCCTGATAATAAGTAATAAATTTTGCAATTTAGTATAGTGGGACGTTCATTACCTCTGCACCCTCGTTCGGTGCACGTGTACAAAGTGTCGCCGTAACCATCATATAAACTCTGCCGCATCAAAGCCGTGGAAAATGCATCTATTTCCGAAGGAAATTGCAATATTAAAGCAGCAATTTTCCCGCCCCTTCAAACATAATTCTGTATCTCCTGACCGCTTTCATCCCGCCTCGAACAATTCGCCTTCTATCGCTGCAATAAATTAATAGGCAACATTCTCGCGAGCATCACCGTTTTTCAAATATTTCCTCGCTTTGAGAATAGCAAAGCTAATGCAGCTGAGTCCCCTGCGTTTTCCCACGCGAGCCACGTTGAAGCTGATTACTCGGGAGGCTCGGCGAGCCCCGTCACATTTACCAGTTCGCCTCACAATCAGCTTGGAAATGATAGTCGTGACGTAATTAGTACGAAATCGTACGACTGTATCCCTTGGAAATGGCACTCCGCCGAATGGATTCCCATGGTTCCCTCGGATCGGAACAACGTAGCTGCGCGAATTACGTGAACAGAGTAGGAGCCACGTTACGGATTAACTTCCAACCTACGCTCAAGTATATTTTACTTGACTGGTGCCATTCTACTTCCTGCGACGGTGAAATCGATTTTTCCCCGTTGCTAATCGAGTCGATTCGGCGGCTTATCAGCTTCGCCGTTTATCACAGGGCACCGTGCTCCGCTCACGGCTGATTTAATTTCTCCAACGAGCTCTAGGTTATTCAATTATGCAGCGACGTTAAAAGTGAGGCGACTTTCGTCTCGACATTTTCCGCCGAGATTCCGCGAGACGACGTCTATTCCAAGGCGATTGTGTTGTCTACCTGAAGCCCAGGCTCCACGAATATGTCGCTTGGGAAGCTGGAATTATACGGCGGTCGGACTCGGCCTGCGTCGGCTGTCGATGTTAAACCACGTCGTACGTAGTATTTTCTGAGCCGTTGCGTCAGGAACAGAACGGGACGGGACGGGACGTAACGTGCGGTCGCTCTCGCAATGGCTCTTTATATCGCTCACGTGCTACAGAACGCGTTCAAACCGACAGCCGTTTAATCCTAGCCAGCTTTAAATCTATTGTCCCATTGTGCCGTAATAATTCCCCGGCGAGTCGCTCGAAACTATCGTTGGATCTTCAATGTATCCATTGCGTTCGTTGCGGACCGTTTATCTGGATGTTTGCCGTTCGAGCGAATTTTCCGTCAACCAACGCGCGGAGTTGTTAGTCCCCGGATATATTCTCATTTGCAAACTCTAATAGCTGCCTCGTAAAATAAGGATTTCTACTGGAACATTGTGAAACGCATCTTTCATTCCTTTCACCGTTTGCTGACAAAGCACACTAAATGCACAGGGACGCTTGTCATGTTTGGATCGTTCTTGATCTAGCTTGCATCTTTCGCGTGTTGCGGAATACATGTTCCATCGAACGCGCTCGGTTGCGTTTCGCGACTGATGCATCTCCAGATCGACGCGTACCTCGCTCGGGAAGGGGCTTTGTGCTTGCGCCCGAGCATCGGCGTTTCACGGCGCGGAAAATGCCGCGACAAGCGAGCGTTTGCTGTGTTGGGCGAATCGAGGAAAAAGATCCTGCCGGAAAAATGAATTTTCGGTGTCGCCGCAGCGGTCTTTTTGCCATCGCTACTCCCCACTGATACGGAACCTGTTCGCGTGTTTGCACGCTCCAGCGAGCATGAATCGCTCGGTAGATCGCGTTAAGAATCGCACGGGCGTCGATTGAAATTGACATCTATTTGTCAAGACCTGTTTAGTCTGCGCTCAACACCCGCGAGGATTGCACTTTGTTGCTGAAAAACCGCTCGTGCTCTCGGGCTTTTGCTGTGGTCATTTTCGCTTTTCGAAGCTTCCTTTTATTTTATATCTGTATGCACATACGTGCTCCGTGAACTGAATATTGCAGTAAAGAAAGATAGAATTTACATAGCCAAAGTGAAGTTTCTTCTACCTCGAGTGAAGCCAATTAGATCGCAACGCTCATTATTTATTCCGCCGTTAAAATGCGACCGTTTGTACCAAAGAAACCTGGTCGACTGACACGTTCAACGTTTCCATTGACAAGTTAGAAATCCAACGAATCAGAGGAATGCTCGTGGCAATGCAATTAAGCGTTCGCGAAATATGAAATCAGCGTTTCGCGAAAAGAAGTTTCTTATTATCGGATTATCCAGGGATTTCAACGGGGAACGCTCTTTAAAACACGATTACTCGGACGTGGTTTTGCGATTAGATTATTTATCGCGCTAGCGCAGGAGATTCTCGGAAGAGAGAAAAATAGAAAACAGAGGCGTGGAGAGAGCGCAGTGAATCGATGATGGCGAAGGTGACAATTTACAAAACTCTATGGTTCTGTTTGAAGTGTCTAATAAATACAAGGCTCTGGAATTCGATTATAGAATTCCTCCAGCCAATTTGACTCTTTGTGTCAGCAAAGTGCAGTTGCTGGAAAATTTGCGAGACTGAAAATCAAAGTTCCAGCTCCGTGCACTCGACGGAGCAAGCGGCGCGGCGCGTCAAACGCTGTCTCTCGGAAACGGATCCTCGAAGACACCCTTCGCGAAATATAGTGTACCCCGGAGCTTTGATCGGGCGCTCCCCTCGAAACAAACGTATCATAGACCTTCTCCTCACCTCCTTTTCATACTGTTTCTTCTCTGCCTCTCTTTGGCGGTTCTTTGACGGCGCGGCCGATCAAAAGGCCGTTTTACGTGCGCTGTCCTCAAAGCACGACGATGAGCATCCTTTTCGGCGTACATTACGTGTCACGGTATGCAGTGGCTTTGTCGATTCACGGTGCGTGCGAGTCGCGTCCTCGAGCGGAGGTGAATGCCGGTGGTGTGCGAGATGTTGATGGAACTTAATATCGAGAAGCGACAGAATACTGTTCGCTAAAAATCAGCTCGCGTGTTAAATCGAAGCGGAATAGGCAAAGCTTGGAAAGACAGAGAACGTTTCCCTATTTTTACAATAATCCTCTCATCTTTCTGTACAGTGGGACAGTTCAGAATCCGAGTGTTCGGAGGCTGAGGACTCAAATGAGTTAAGGGCCATCGTTGGGCCCGACATCTGCGCGATGGACACTGTGGACAGTGCCAGCAAGCGGCAAGCTACTCGTGTCTTCAAGAAGTCTAGTCTGAATGGAAAGATCACGGTGTACCTTGGGAAACGAGATTTCGTCGATCACATAACCCACGTGGACCCTATCGGTAAGATTGCTAAAGCGAATTAACAATTCGAATCTGGGTATAGATGTCCTTAGATCACCCATGTCGCTAGTGTAAAGATCAAGACGAGGTTGACCTTGCACTAGCAGTTGCGCAACGGCCGTTGCACGATATCAGTCGAGGGTTACTCCTCGACGCTGAGTGTATCTGTGTCATTGGAACGATCCATTCAAGCGAAAGAATCAATGGCCGTTCGAAAGTCCGCTGACTCGTACCTCCGAATAGCAATTGGAAAATTCGATTTACTCGCCGGCCAATTAATCTCAAGCGCGAAGGCTGCTTAAAGCCTCCTCACCGATAGCTGTCCGAATGGTTACAGACGGGGTCGTGCTGATTGACCCGGACGACGTGAAGAATCGCAAAGTCTTCGGCCATGTCCTGGCCGTGTTCAAGTACGGCAGAGAGGACCTGGACGTTCTCGGGCTGTCGTTTCGCAAGGACCTCTACCTCGCGGCCGATCAAATCTATCCCGTGGTACCTGGCTCCCAGCAGAGGGAGCTCACGCGGTTGCAGGAGAGGTTGATCAGGAAATTGGGCAGCAACGCTTACCCTTTTTACTTCGAGCTGCCACCCCATTGCCCTGCCTCGGTCACGCTGCAACCGGCGCCCGGCGACACCGGCAAACCATGCGGCGTCGACTACGAATTTAAAGCATTCGTGGGTGTGACGCAGGACGAGAAACCGCACAAACGGTACGATACGTTTAGCTAACCTAGCTAATCTTTCTAACACTTTTCACAATTTTTCTTCTATTTTTAATAAATTACTCCCCTTTCAAGAGACTTTTGCTTTGCCAAGATTGACGGGCATGAATTGTGCGTTGCAGAGACTTGGTGAGATTGGCCATACGAAAGATTATGTACGCGCCCTCGAAGCAAGGCAAGCAGCCCTCCGTCGAAGTCAGCAAAGAGTTCATGATGTCGCCGAACAAGCTCTACCTCGAGGCCTCCCTCGACAAGGAACTCTATCACCACGGCGAGAACATAGCCGTGAACGTGCACATAGCGAACAATAGCAACCGGTCTGTTAAAAAGATCAAAGTGTCCGTGAGGCAATTCGCGGACATTTGTCTGTTCTCCACGGCGCAGTACAAGTGCACGGTCGCCGAAGCGGAGAGCGAGTGAGTATTATTCAATTTGTTATTCTTTCAGACAGTCGAACGGTAGAAAACGTGAAGTTTAGTCATTGCGAACGCGTGGCAGCGAATCAACTACATACTCTGCCGTTTCAATTATATTCGGCAGAAGCGATTTCTCTTCGGTATTAATCGTTGCCAAGCGTTCGCAAGAGTTACAAGTTTTTCGAAGTCTCCCTACTGAAAGCATTCAGAACTCGCGACGTTTCCGCGGCAGAAGAACAAGAGTCGCGTGTCTGATCACGGTTGACTCGTTCCACTTGACCTAGCATCTTATATCTCATACATTATACATATACGTATGCACGTACTTTGAGAACGTGGCGCCCGGAGTCTATAGAATACTCCGAGACATTCTGTCTTCGGGATTGGTCGATATCCCTGAACGAGTGTTTTATATACCTACACCCGTGGCAAGCACTGAAAATTTACGAGTAATAGATTCTCCACCGTGACTAGACACCGGCCACTCGAGATCTATCCACCCCAGCGCAGGAACACATAAATTGCAAAGAGCCACGAGAAACTTCACCTCGCCTCGGATACTCGCATTGCATCGAATAACTTGTATCAGCGGCTACCTTGTACTAGTTCCTTGCGACTCGAGCAAACAGGGCGAACGAAAGTTCGGCAACCGTTCAAATCGGGTTCGGTATAAGTTTTCGGTTCCTTCGGCGCCTCTAAGAGGCTGAATAAGAATCGATTTGAACGCTTGTCTTGTTTCTCTCGCAGTTAGCTTACGTAAAGTCGACGGCTAAAGAATTTAAAAAATATTAATTGCACGCGAAAGTATGGAACTAGATGGTAGACTAGTCGTACGCAGGAAAATCAGCCGAAGAAAGTGACGCACTACATGAGACTGTCCCGATTAGTATTAACGCTAGGTGTACAATGATAGAGCGCGATAAATGCCGAAAGGATATTGTGCAATGACGAAAAGGAAAATAAGATGATTGCACTGGCAGTATAGGGGTAGCGCCAGGATTCACCCTGAGCAAGGTCTTTTCTCTAAGGCCGACGCTTGCTGACAATAAAGACAAGCGAGGTCTTGCTCTAGACGGTCAGCTTAAACACGAGGACACCAATCTTGCATCTAGCACAATGTGAGTGCTCAAAAACATTGGTCGGCGTACTTTTTTTCTTTGCCAAACGTTCGGAGACGAAGACTGGAAACGGGCCAAATGATCCTAGGCGAAACTCTCACTGCTTCCATCGATCCAGGAGTTGTTTTAAAAATAGTCAAGAACGTATGTACATTGCCATTTCGTAGACTAATGGACCTCGCTCTTTTCCTGTGTTTTTTTTTTTGTTCTTTCTGGGGGTTTCAAGAGAGGTGTGCATCCGCGTTCACCGAGCTCTTGGGACTCTTCTTCTTTCCCCACGATCTGGACAATTGTCATAACAGTGAGACACGCGTGCCGCAAATTGAAAGGTGAATTACGCTTCGGGGCGAGACTAGCAATTCATTCAGGCCCGTTTGCTGTTTTCGCGGACGACCATTGCTAAAACGAAGTGCGATATTGTATGGGAACACCGTTCCAAAGTGGAATGCCAGTATTTTTCTTGGTGGTTGTTTGCTGGGAACATTTTATGAATATGGAACTTCGTCGGTGGTGGTCTACTGTTTTCCTGTACAAAGATCATTGGTCCCCTTTTTTCTAACCCCCTTGCCCAATCCCCGTTCACGTTATTTTCTATTATCTCCGTGTTTGTGTCTTTCCACGATTGATATGCTGATCGATTAAACACCCAGGATTTATCCCCATCTCGTTCTCTCTATCTCCCTGGACCCTCTCAATCCGTAGTCTGTATTGCAGTGTGACGCACAAGCTGAAGTTTCGCGAATACACGCATACACACGCGTGGGTGTACTTATACATAATATTCGCAGCCCGTGTCAAGTAGTTTACTATTGCTCTGTTTAAACCGGGACATCGGGCTCGATGCAAATCTCCCGTAGCAGAGATATATTCAAGCCGTGGGATCTGTCGTGAAAGCTAGTCGGATGTAGTGAGATCTCGAACGGAATTCAGTTTGCTAAGAATTTATTACACATATGTACGATGCGACAGGAATTGATAGGGAACGAAATCCAATGGTCCGAGTTTCCTTGCGCTTTCGTTTCGTGCCAGCGACTGTGCCGTAAAATTTTACTACACCAGTGTACGTCGGGCAGGAATGTTGCTCCGGATGGTTGGAGAAACCACCGGGGCAACGTAACCAAATTTCAATTTCAAATGCAATTATGCCGCGACCCGTGGCTCCGCAGAGCTGCCGGGAAATGAACGTAGTCTAAAAGAGTTTCAATTAACGCGGCCCGGGAAGTAGCTTCGTTCACTTGGATATCTAATTTGAAAGAAAAGGCCGAAGGCCGATAGATGCCACGCAGTCGTTTCCAAAGAAGCCTACGCTATTCTAAAAGCAGACCTCGCGACGAAAACGATGGAAAGGTTCAATGGAACATTGCGCAGAACGTAATACATATCACGTGTACTTATTTCGGTGATCGGATGAGCCGGGCGAACCGGGATTCCGAGATCCGGGTAATTAGGCCCGTGGCACGTTTACCTTCACCCTTCTGCTACGTGTTTGTCAGGGAGGGGTGCCCGGTGGGGCCAGGTTTCACGCTGAGCAAAGTGTTCTCTCTGACACCGCTTGTCGCCAACAACAAAAATAAATGGGGGCTAGCCCTCGACGGCCAGCTCAAACACGAGGACACCAATCTGGCGTCCAGCACCCTGTAAGGAAACTGCTGCTTGTCGATGGACGTCATCTACACGCCTGGATATACATATACATACATATGAATATCGACACCGTCGTCGATCGAAAGTTTTGGCGCATGTACTCGCGCGGGAAACGGACGCTTCAATCGCATGTCCCATCTCTCGTACACTTTCCACTTCCATCACGCCCGGGTCGACATGTCGAAATGCCAGTTCGATCGCAAACACGCGCACTTTCCGTTTCAATTGACTCCACGCAATTCCGGGATTACCCGCGCAAACGTTTTAAAAGCTTAGCGCGGATTCGTCCTCGGAATCGATAACGGTCACTTCGTAGAATTCGGATTAAGATGTTGCTAATAATTTTCAGAACGGGCGATAAAAAGCGTTGCACCCAAACTCTCGATCGGTTCTGTGTGTACGTGCCTCTGTTTCTCTCACTCTCTTTCTCTCTCTATATATATATCTATCGTCTCTCTTTCTCTCTCTCTCTCTCTTTCTCTCTATTCGTATGAACATTGTACGGTTGATCACGCGTGCAATCACGATTTCTCTGTTTGCGAAGCTGCGTGTGCCCGAAATTGCGGTCACGTGTGCCAGGGGACCTGTAGCTAACTCGCGAGCTAACTTTGGCGATATCGATCGGCTGTTCAGCAGAGCCGACCTTTTGACGCCAGCTTGTCGCTGCTCATTTCACACATTCTTATTAGTTTCGTGATCGCTGCCAATCCCTAGCTTGAACGAAGCAGCAACTTGCACTCGAATTTCAGTGGAAAACGCGACGTTCCTTCGGACGCCGGAAACTTGAGAATTAGTGGCTTCCTCATTCGCAACCCAAGTCATGCTCATTATTTGTAAACCAATGTCTTGTGAATTAACTTCGTCACGGACCGAATTCTTCGAGCACACGCATATTTTTACGATATTACTCTTGCGCAACGAGACTCGTCAAGACTTTTCTCATTGTCAAACGGAAGAACTCTCTGTCACGCGTTAGAACCTGGATGAAGCTGTGGAACATCATCTGGATTTATATTCCTCCAGGATGTTCCACTGCTTCGCTCAGTCCTAACTTTATTACGAAACATTCGCAGAATTGTGGCGCCCTTTTTCTTTTAACAGACAGATTAAAATTGCAATCCCGTCCTTGTGAAAGGAACTATCACTGCGTTATTGTTTTCGTTAGCGGAATAAAGATGCAACGCATGACGGTAATCACGCGCAATTATGGAAAATATAAGGGAACCATAATTCTGCGGCATGACAGGGGAGAAGTTGTGAAGACTAGTGTGCGTTATACCATGCTCTGTATTCTTTCAATCGTTTCTTTTTGAGAAATATCGCTGGCTGACGATGTAGCGAATTGGCACGTTTAGTACAGAGTACAAAAGGAAACTTTAGGCATCACGTTGGCTGCTTGATAGAACACTAGTGCGTATGTATTTCTGGACACGATTTCTTCTACACTCTGCTGAGAACAGATGCGTTCCATCGTTGGAACGATTACGGGTTTTAGATTCCAAGAAACTTTCGAGCTTGAAACGTAGAGAATCGATTTTGTTCCGTCGCGTCGACACTGTCACGAATCCTAAATTACTGTTAATCCGTCAAGAGATACGACAGAAACGAACGAATTGCATTTGATGAACGCGGTGGAAGGGAGGATTATCAAACAATTCTAAGTTGTTTCGAAGAATAATGTTGTTGTAAAGAGTTTTATACTTATTATACTTTCTCGTTTCCTTTATAAATTATGATTAAATATGTAGGTACATATTACTGTATATCTTTTAAGTTCCAGGCAACGATTTTAAGAGAGGAATCCTATTTTATGGGCTAAACACAAAACAAAATTTGGAATATTTTTAGAAGAGACTAGCGTTCCGATTAATCTGAAGTTTGAAATTTTACGCTGCGTGTTGGTGGATCATGCAGAATTCCTATATTTATTAATAAAAATTAATACTAAAGAAACTACAGCTTCTTCAAAGATACATAAAATCATAATCCAAATTGCAGATCAAATGAATCGCTAGCCTCTTAACAAAAAAATCCCAAATTTTCCTACGTTTTAGCCCAAAAAATAGGACCCTCCTTAATAAGCATTTTCGTCTTTACTTATGCAAAAGTACCAAACAGATCGAAAGCTTGTTATTTCTCGACAATAGTATCTACACCGTTTTAACTAGGGTAAAGGACCCAATTACTGACACCTAACCAATTACTGTCACCTTAAGCTATTTTACTTAAAATAACGAATAAATAAACGTTGTAAAGTCATACACAAAAATAATTATGTAATTCAACCTATAATCTATACTATAGATTATACACTACAGTTTATTTATTCGTTATTTTAAGTAAAACAACTTAAAGCGACAGTAATTGTGTCCTTTACCCTACCACCTTGCATCGAGATCCCAATTCTATTCGTATTTGTTTGACACTCCACCTTCACCTGTAATCGTCACTTGCAAGAATTGTCTACATATAGTACGAATTCCAAAGCGTACAAGCTTGGCCAGAATCGACATATCCCACCCTTCCGCTTCTTCTCGTTTCAATGGATGCTTTGTACTTGTTGCTACGGAACCGCATGCTTCCGCCTCTCTATACTCTTCATTCGCTTTCAACTCCTCTAAGAATTTACAAAGTTACACATCTCCTTAAGTACATCTACAATTCTACACCCTCGAACCTTTTCAAATATTGATCGACTTACGCTTACGCTACTGTTCCTATCATCTGTGTGCAGAATGTCTGTTGTCCGCTAAAAGCAAGAGCGTTTCCCTTTTTTTTCCGGCGGGAAAACGCGTAGCGCTAATGGTGCATGCTCAGTTTGGAATATCTAATTTATAAGGGAGCCAGATGTGGATGGTAATTATATCGTTTCGCAGTGTGGTGGATGCCTCGCAACGCGAGAACCTCGGGATTATCGTCCAATACAAAGTGAAAGTGAAACTTTGCCTCAGCCCACTTGCAGGGTAAGTCTGAAGCATTACGTGTAATCGTAGGTACTATTGCCGGAGAGAAATGATTTTTCAAATTTCACGTTAACAGTGAACTAGTCGCGGAGCTGCCGTTCATCCTGATGCACCCTAAACCGGAAGAAGAGGAACCGGCACCACCAACCGCGCGTCCAAGTCCGACGCAAAAAGCAGACAGCGGCGAAATACCGCTGGACACGAACCTCATCCAATTGGACACGTACGTGGTCAATATTTGAGTAATGCTTTCGAGCTATTCTCGTCAGTCAGGATCGTTTCGCTCGCTTCAACGAAATCATTCGACGCTCACGCGGCCACCACTCACAATAACTCTCTTATTCGATATTTATTACTGAGAAGACCAGCGTTTCTCTTGGAAGGGAAGCGTTTGCTACTTGTCATCCATAGCTTACAATCACGCGCGATCATCACTCGCCCATTCTCGCGTATCGAATAGCACCCGAAATCCGCACCACACCCGTGGGTAGCACCTTTTAAACTTGCGTCGTGTCTTTGCCGTTGCAGGGAGGCTGACGGCGACGACGATATAATCTTCGAGGACTTTGCTCGCCTCAGGCTGAAAGGCGAGACGGAGGCCTGACCAAGTTGTTCCGACACCATTCACTTGTACGAAACGGCAAAGCGTCCAATGTTCAAAAACGTTGCGTCGCCGACGAAAGTACGCCAGCTGATTCTATAAAAGATGCACGATCCGATGGAAATAATTGTCTCGCCTCGCAAGCTATCGCGAAGAATCACCTGCGTGCGTCCGTGTGCGTGCGTGTCGCAATGCTGTTCGACTCGGGAAGAACGAAGCTTACGTAATACGAAAGAAAAAAAAGCTGCGTATCGTTCGCCGAGCCGTTCCCTAGGAATCCGTTTGCAATTCGTCGCCGGTCCATCGCGAATTTCTACCCGACACGAGACCAACATACGTTTAGAATGGTACTAATTCTTGCGGGAGAAGAGTAACACGCCTCCCGAGCAGGCGAATTTATGTACCTCGAGTCGTCCCGGACTGCGAGAAACAATAATTATTCAGTCGCGGAAGCTCTCGTCCCAGGAAAAACCGCGCCGCTCGCCCCGACGAGGCGCCCCCTTGCACTTTGACGCATTCTGTTCGTGACAAATAAAACGAGGCATCGAAGACTGAACACGCCGTTGAAGGAGGATATCCAAAAACTTTAGCCAATGACGTATTTATTATAGCTCTATCGATTACGAGTGACGAGAGGTGGATCCATCTTTTCTGGGACAGGCGAAATCGCGTTCAGAAGAGGTGCGAGAAGCAGAGTCTCCGGCGGGACTATAAATACAAACGGGGCAGGTGTTTCTGCAACTTTAATTACGTGGCCAGTAATACTACCTATATTGTAATTGCAGCCAGTGTTGCACGTTGATTCGCGCAAAATTAATCGTCTCAGTCACAGACTTGGTGCACGCGTTACGTTCTCATCCAAGTCGAAAAGAAACTCACACTTGTTTGCCGATTGCTCGGAGAAGAGAAATATAGACTATTACTAATTTATTTGTTCCCGTAGAATTATTATAGTTTACTCTGTCGTGAACCTTTCGATTATCCTCGATAGAAAGGTACACGTTGCACGGTTTCCTTTTCTTTTACCGTCTGGTCGTCTTAAAGGGTTCGACTTATTGCAGGCGATTTTTACATCCGTAAGCTTACAATTAGAAACGAAAGAATGACTCTGTCTATCCTCTATGGCCTGGATATAACTCTCAATCAGTTGGCGGAGTTACGAGGTGATCCGGTTAGACCTAATACCTTTCTTTTCCTACGTCGTAACAACGCATTTAACTTAGCTTTGTTACCAGAACTGTCGAAGCTCCCAACGTTCTGCCAGCTTTACAGACCGCGAAACGACATTGAGACACTCGAGGATTTCAAACGAATCGGGATCGATTGTAATTTCGGTTTATTACAGCTTTGGACGAGTGAGGAATTCGCGAAGCAACTTTACCAGCTTTCAGCTAAAAGCGTCGGATATTTACCAATGATCGCTGCGAATAATTGTTGGAAAGATGTGTTACGTTGATCGTAGATATACCTACTACATCTTTATCTTTGTACTCGATGTCTTACACGCAATCGAAGTTCACGTTTTAAAGAATCTTTCTTCTTTTCTATCATCGAATATCGAACGAACACTGCGGATTTCTTTGCAAAACATCGCAACAAAAGTTCAACGAATCCTACTTACAGTTAGACGTTATATATATAAATTTATATATACACATGTACACACACCACGCAGTTGTGTATAGCTAGATATATGTATGCAAACCTGGCGTCAGATGCTTAACGATGGATTAAGCAGCGGTTATAAACAAGGATTAGATAAATTCCAGTGATTTAGCTTTTACACGTTTATACCGAGGCCAAGAAAGCATTGGGTTCTTTGCCACGTTACTAATCCTACGAATTTGTATTCCTTTTTTTATGTATCACGTTTTTTTACCGAACGAAGTATCACAGTGCCATCCATATTATTGGGATTACTACTGAAAAATTCTTTCTCCGAGGAGATCTCGACGGACGCAGACGGAAATCGACGGGGATCCTTTACCAATTTTTACGTTCGGTGGTTCGCCAATTTCACGGCGACTCTAAAGGGATAACGCATAATGAACTAAACAAGACTTTACTATATAATTCCAAGCGCAATTGGGAGAAAGGGATCATTCCAGGTGTACGTGACTAACGTAATATGCAAATATGCCTTTAGGAATAAACGTAAAATATTTAAGTATCCTCTAAGCGGCAGAGATATCATGTCATCTGACTCGATCACTCTCGATCATAGTATCGCTGAATGTTACTGTGTTTTTATCCAGAGAAACTACGAGTCGCAAGCAGTTCGAAAGTTAACTTTTAAGATTTCGATTTCAGCCAAGTCTTAGGTCTTAGACGATAGGAGTAAGCGATTGAACAGTTTGACGATGTCGCGAAGGTTTTTAATTCACATGACACTAAGAGGATGAAAGAAGCGAGGTGTGTGTGTTTACGGTTTAGGTTGTACCCGAAACCTTGGAGCAATTGAAGTGATTGGAATAATTTCTACTTCTATTTGTCGCATTTTATGAGTCACTGGTCCGCAACTTAGGAACACTCTCTCTCTATGTTGTATTAGCACGATTCAAACATTAACGCGGCCGTTGTCGATTCGTCGTTATTTTACCGATATTAATTGACAATTTTCCGAGGACACTGTGACTACAGCGGACGCGTTAATCGAAGGAACCTTCGCGTGCCGATCAGTGTAACTTACAATTAGTCTAATTGTATGTGTCAAAGAGAATGAATGGGTGGCTCAAAACTGAAGAGAACTAATTAGCAGAGCATTGTCTTAAGAACGCACCGTCTCCAGAAAGAAAAAAGAAAACGTTCATTTAGAATTTACAGTCTCCTAAATCTCCTCTTCGTTGCGTTAACGGGGAAAAAGTGAGCTCGACGGACCAAACGAGTTCCGAACCTTCCTTTCGCTTCTCTTCAATTCTGAACCACAGAATTTAGCCAGAGACAACGTCGACCGTGCTCCTGGCGTTTTAACGTGCACATGTATATACAGGAGGCAAGGAAAGATAGTATTTTTTATCGATTTAGCATATACAAAGTGTATTTACGAGAGATTATCGATTATACCAAAGCCAGCATCTCTCTCTTCGATGTTTCGCGAGCAAAGAAGCTTCTGGATGAACGGGAGGTACGAGCGTGCATGTTGCGCACCAACGAACATAGGATTCTCTAAGAATTACTGATCCAACCACCTGCGGAATTCATTGTAGACGTCGACTTAACGTTTAAACTACCTCCAGGTAGAAGTGTGTTAGCGTTCATAAATTTGGGGTCGGCGCGGGTGGAGGGCAGAGTTGGACATTAGTCGAATACATTTTTATTCGAGTAAATTTTTATTCGAACGAACTCGAATATAAATTTCGAATAAAGTGTAGTTATTCGAGAATAACGAGTACAAATTTCGAATAAAGTGTAATTATTCGAGAATAACGAATACATTTTTATTGGACTAATAACTTATCCGTTATTCTCGAATAACTTCACTTTATTCGAAATTTGTATTCGAGTTCATCGAATAAAAACTTAATCGACTAAAAATTTATTCATTAGTCGCGAATAACTCCATTTTATTCGAAATTTTTATTCGAAGGTTAGTCGAATAACAATTTATTCGAATAATGCCCAACTCTAGTGGAGGGTAATCGGCCCACAGAAGCTATGCGTTTCACGCTTTAATTCTGTGGAAAGGAAGAGAAGACAGGCCCCGAATTTATCCACGCAGAGGAACGAAAGGGAACGGATAGAAGGAATGCGGGCTTGTACAATACGCGCGAGAACATATTTTATATTCAAGTGCGCGGGTGCGCGCGAATATTTTTTGTATAATAACGAAATTCGGATGGTAGAATCGAGAGGGGAGTTGGGCGAACCTTGAACGAACGAGTACAAGCTGGAGCAGAAGAGAGACCATTCTACTGCACAAAAATTGCGACGCGAGCGTTGCTTCCTAAAGTCAATAATGGGTGCTGTTTACAACCGTACCGTGTCGTTTTAACGAGCGCGTAGTGTCGATTATTGCGCTAATTCGATGTAACATGAACGAACCCATTACGCTTTAACCGTGAACGTTTTATATCGAGCGAGATCCGCTCTGCCATCCTCCAGAGATTTTCCTCTTTCTCTCGTCCGAACGAGTCGAGTGTATTCATTAAACCACGTTGATGTTACTGATATGTCTAACGCCTCCTCGGGGGCGATCTAAACGATACAAAGGATGCGTACTCGCAGTAAATTGTATATTGTGTAATCACGTTCAGCGCGTAGATTTACGCGGCGGGCATAATAGTCGGCTAAGCTAGGCGCGCGAGTCGCGGAAAATGGGGAACAGTTTCGTCCACGTCCAAGTACGCGTATCTATGCAATCGGAGTGCTCGATTTCCCGCGCGAAGTCGCGCGATCCCGTCGCGAAATGGGAGACGGTGAGGTTTGCAAATGTACGGAGCGAACGGCGTTGTCGCGTGTAAATTGCGTTTCAAGCGGGTTAATTTATTCGCCGCGGTTCGGGGAAATGAAGGGAAAAATAACGACGCGTGTCCACCGAACAATTCATTTTTTCTACGAGAAACAAGAGTGTTGCGGGGGAAACGAACGGAGCGAACATCTTATTAAAAGTGTGTATAGAAAGGAAATGGAAGAAGAGAGTAAATAGCGAGATACGTAATATATTATAATGTAGGTACATGTAAAAAATTGTGTATTCTCATATAGTGATACTTGTAATAATTTAATAAATCCTGTATATCGGAGCCGCGTTCGCTGTGATTATTTCCAGTAGCTTTACCTCCCGAGGCAGGACCATTGCCAAGGTTTCACAAGTATTTAGAGGTAAGTAGAATAGTACACAACCGGTAAATTTCATGCATTACTCGAGAGACTAGAGCCAGAACTCATTTTCATGGTAGCATTTTCCGACAGAAGCTGAGGAACATGAACCGTAATTAAACTACCAGCGTGCGTGCCTACAGTTAATCCGCTTTGAACTTATTCTTCTTCACTTTCATCCACGAGCAACAAGTATTTGACCGTGCGCCAAAGGGATTACTGATATCTAGTTTTCTGTGAGCCTGCCACCTCGTATTACGGTCTCCATACCTCAACACGCTGCCAGCTTTTAATCGATAACACGAGCAGACACTTTGTAATTAGCTCGATTATACGGCTAGTTTTTAGTTTCGAACTGTGGGAGCCAGCTGGGAGAATCAGCTTGACGGAAGTTCGAAGCAATTTGGACAATCTGTTTGCTAGGGGAAGATTGAAAGATTGCATCTCGTTCTTCGACAATTGCAACTTTATGCTTGAAGATTTATATGCGACTGCAAAACCCCCTTACAAACTCTTGCAATATATACCGCCTTAAGGCCTCTAGCCTTCTCTGTAATGAGGACCTTAATAAGCACTTTATCGCGCCCGGAATGGCGCACTTTCCATCCAGATATCGCATAAATAGCAACTGATATACAGGATAACTCGTTGGAATTCACGACGGCCGTCCATAAGGAGAAACGACACAACTTTGCTGGAGAAACTTAATAGATCGAGGATGGATGAATTACGTTTCATCATGGTTCGTTGGAAAGGGCCAAGGGTAAGAATAATTTGCATTCTGTAGGGCGCGCATACACAAAAGGAGAGGGCACAAAGAAAACCATTACGATGTAACCATACACTTTCGCGGGTGTGCGATTTAGTAGGAAGTTATTAGGAAGTTTCTACCCCAATATGAAAAGTTTCAAGCGTGTTATACATAATATTACGCCGGTATGAAGAAAATTAGGGGGCCAATAGGGATGATAATACGGGCAAATGGGAAAAATGGTTGATCGCTTCGTTACCGTGAACTGGGGCAACATTCGCATGTTTTTGGAACATTTTGCTATTAATATAGAAATTAACATTTTTGTGAATTTACTCAAAGTGTAAAAATGCATGAAATTATTATCCTTTTCCTTTTTTAAGAGGACTAAGCAGTCGAAAAATATATTTTTGTATTGCATTTTCTGAAAGTACTATCTTTTCTGAATAACATGCCGCTTGGTTTATAGTAAAATCCGCAAAATTGTAGATTTGACAGCTAAAAACGTCAAGCAGCAATCTATAGCGCCACCTTTGCCCAGAAACTTTAAACGCGTTTTTCTCGAATATTTTTTCTCTTCGTTTCTTCCTGATTGCGAACGAATGGAGGTTCAGATCGACTTGACAAAATTACAGGATGTGTAAAACATGTGCTATTTCGCCGTAAACCTCTGATATGGTCCATACAAATTCGAGATATTCGTAAAAAAATTAAGAAGTCACCGGATTTTAGTAGCGCATAAATAAGTAATTTTTCTCGGAAAAATCGTTGTTTCTCAGCCATCAATCGCATAAGTATTATTTAATTTTAGTTTTTATACGTTTGCGCGGAAACTATTAATCCAACAAACAAGAATCTGACCTTTGAAATCGTATTGCGTCACATTTTAAAACCGATATTAAGGCAAAACGACAGAAAAACGTTAAAATGTTTACCCGTCTGCAGCGCCATTTTTGAAGCACATATATATTTCTTACCATTGTTTTTTCAATCTGTATAGTAGTAATTGGGTAAAAAGATAAATCTGGATGTGCTTTAATTTTTTTACAAATAAATAAAGGACAAAAATAACCGCCTAGTCCCCTTAATACAATTGTTAAGTAATTGCCAATGTTCCCCCAGTTTAGGATCCCATGCGAATGAACGTTTTTCAATTTCATTTTTCCTCGATTAGCTACGCAGCACGGCGAAGGTGTTATTCGTTTCCGAAAAGGTAACGGATGTACAGCGAAACATTTTCATTCGTATTCTGCGCGTTTAGCGATTACTTACGAACTGCGGAAATTTCCGGTTTCGCCAAGGAACATTGAAATTTACTATTCGATGCTGCAAGGAATTTTCGATACCATAGTTATTGGATATGCTATTCGGTTATCCAGCAGGAACTATCCTCAAAGTTAATATCAAACGTGACTTTAACCGAGAATATCCGCGTATGTCGTGCTTCGCAGTTCGCGAGTCGGTTGGGAACTTTTTTCGGAACGATTCCCAAGAAAATTCCACTGGCTTTTAGTTGGTGGCACGGTTGAAAATAAAACGAGAGGAAGGAGCGTCGAGCAATGGAATTATACGGCTATTTAGTGAATAAGAATCATTAATCGTAGAATAAATAACAATGCGGATGGGTAAAGAAAGACCGGACGGAGAACCTTCACAGGGTCGAACTCCCCTATTTGCCCCATTTTCCATTACGTTGTAGCATTGAACGAATTATACGTAGAATGAAATTTCTGACAGAATGGTACGTACTACAAAGAAGAAAATAAACGAAAGGAAGCAAGCACGGTTCCGGAAAAGGAAAAGCTCCATACTGTTGCCCTTCTGAATAACATACCGGAAAAAGCGTGACAGAGGAACAAGAAATCTTTTGCATCGATAGACGAGGGATCCAGGATGCAAGACGAAAGAAAGAGAAATTAATTCTATTCCTTTAAAATTAATTTATAAAATTAACCTTGCGTTTAAAGTTTTAGCTCGAGAAGCGCCGTGCTTCTTTATATTTACAGTCTTAACAAAATTGCAAGGTAAAGGTTTGCGGTAGAACCGGGAAGAAGATAAAATACGTTAGCGTTGCATCGCAGAACACCAAAAACAGGGAAAATTTGACCAAGAAATTTCGAAAGTTAAATGAAACGAAGACTATTACACAGCTGAAGAGAGGACAATCAGGGAGATAAGAAAATGCTTTGGAAGTACGATAAGAGTTACAGGGGAAACTAAACCATCTCTCGAACTGGAGGAAATAAGAAAAACTGACTATCTCGTGCAAGAGTTAGAGAGGGACAGAAGATTTAAGAATTTATACGAAAAATAGATAACAGTTAGGTCAACAAATATTCCTTATGCAAAAGTGTGCGCAGAAAGTTCCCATTTTCGTTGAATTAAACGAATATTGTGGACGCAATCATGAATTACATATCTCATTGATACCCTGTATTACTTTGAACGCCAAATGCAATAATATTTGCGTTTCAAAGAGGGCTCCGTCTATTCTATACAAACGGTGCAATATATGAAAACACATTATTACATACCTGTGCAGTTGAACGAATGAGGGAAGGAAGCAGAAGAACCTTTTAGGATTAGGAAGTTGGAACGGTGAAGTTTTGGCGCACGCCACGGGTCCTCTCCCTCCCTTTCGTTCCCTCAGCGTCCTTGCGATGCAACCGCTCGCGCGCTCATAGTGTTCAGTGCGATCCACGCGGTCTAACCGGGAGGATGTGTGCCTGTAATGTTGTGTTTCGCTCGTGTTTTTATCCACAACCTACCATCGAGCACCGCTAACCACTTCTACTTAATCTCGTGATTCAAGAAAAAAAACTCTACCGAAACTGCTTCAATTACCCTTCAACTTCGACTTTCCCTCGCAACATTCTCAGATCCCACCACGGTATGTTCCAAAATAAATTAATCCGCGTCGATCACTACGAGATTTCTCACTGAATCAAGATTTATCAATATTTGTGGCATGAAAAAGCTCGCGTGCAAACTTCCGCATTCCGTGGTTCTCGAATGTCACGATTCTAGCCTTAAAACGTCAAAATGTTCGAAAGGGAAACTTCTTCCACCGATACGCACCGGAGTCGTTGAAATTACTACGTAGCTGGGTGAGTGAAGTTGTTCGATAGAGTGAACTGCAGACAATTTCGCACGTTCGTTGCCACGCGAGAAGAAAAGTGTGTAATAATCGAGAAGTGCAATCATGAACAAGATTATAACCTTTATAACGGCGAGAACTTGTCCCAAGCGAAGGAGAACTGTATTTCACTGTCCTGGACCGCGTATTCTTCTCGGTTGACGTAGAAAAACACTGGTCACTGCGTAGGCGAGACACGAGGGAAAACGACACGCGTTGTTCAACACCGAAAGAAACAGGAAACCTTCGCGAGGCCCTCTCGTGGATAATTTCGCGCGCGAACTCACTCTAATGGGTTTTATCTTTGCCACGATCGTTTAACACAGTTCTCGCCGACTCCTAAAGTGTCTCGCCACGACTGCGTCAATTTATGCTTCGAAGTCACCCTTCGAGGGAGGATGTGGTAAAATCCAAATGAATTGTCATCGGGTACGATCGCGATTTGTGACGACCACGCGGAATTTAACGAAGCCACTTTCCGATTCGACTTGCGACTTGCCATTTCGGACGAGTAGCCAATCAATCCCGTCTCGCGTCGCGGATCTTTCAGCAGACCGAGGACAATCAATTTTCACTTCGTCCACCGGATTTCCTCGCCTTTTAAAATGGCAACTGTGACGACGCGAACGCGCTAACGAGTAAGTAGTTACGATCTGACGTTGGCCACCAAACACTTCGAGGCGCCACCATGCGTGATTGTCTCACAGATCATTTGGTTATCGATTATCGGTGATCGGTCGATTCCTCAAGCATCAATTTAATTTTGAAACGCGAGTAGCGAAAGCGGGAGAAAATAGGCAAGCTCGAAAAGGGAAAAGGGTTAGTGGCAGAGACGAGGATCGACAGAGAAATATGCTCAAAATCTATATTACTTTTTTATCTCTATTTGTATATACATGAAATTCCTTATCGGTTATTTAGCAAATATTTCACGATAAGGTTTAAGATTCTAATAAGTTCAATTAAATTAAATAGCAGTAGAGGTTTGATGCGAGGTGCACGCACGGTCTGGAACATCTTCAATCGTCCCCATAATAGTGCAGGTTCTGTGATAACGAAGCGCAATACCGCGAAAATTACACTGTTGCTCCTTTATAACCCAATCTGGCCTGCAAGTAGAAGCAATTTGTATCATCCGTCCTTTATTCCTTTTTGCTCTCTCGTTATCGATGGGAAAACAGGATACTGTACCCCGTGTACCGCCACCCCCGCAGTTTTACCAGAATCTGTTCTTTAACGGGGGAGAGAAGATTCATGAAACGTATGACTTTCATAAAATGTGAAAAAGAAAGAATTAATTTTTCCCGATTTTCTACAGTGGTCTCGCACTTAATATAAATACATTCATCACTTTCTTCCTGATATCATTCTTCTAAACGGCAATGAAAATCTTCCAAGTAGAACTCTTTGCGAAGAAAATGTATTTCCCCAGGGGGAGAAAAATACTTAGCTTCTAGATAATTAATAGCTTCTAGCAATTATTCTTTGGAAAACAATTGCAGTTCGTTATTCTCGTTTCATTGCTCTTTTACTCTACCTTCGTCTCGCGCTTCTCGTCGTTGATAAATTCTTAAAAACCTATTGGATCTGCGGCTCCTAACTTATATGTCCACAGGAATTTAACAACAGACTTGGCGATGGGACACGCGGCCACCCTTCGTTAGCGACACGCTTAAGCGTGTCCCTTCTTCCCCTCGAGGATAGGTAATCAGAGAGTTTAACGTTCTTTTCTTGCCAGCAATTAGATCGTGACAAGTTCTTGGCAAGTTATACCGTGTTTAAGAAGAACGGATTATCGTGATTGGATTACTCGTGTTTGCGTTGCAGACCGAAGCCGTATTTCCTTTGCCGGTGGCAAGGTACCAATAAGTCGCGTGCACTATGAGACTCAGCTGTAGCCAGATCATGTTCAAAGCTGCTTTTTGTCGGGAAATCGGTTTCGCTGCGAGCGTCTTTATACCGCACGCATCCCAGTTAAATTCTAAGAAAGATGAAACGCGTTTTATTCCTTTCCAAAGAAATAGCGTATCACTCAAACGGATATATTTCAAAGTTCAAACTCCAGCATACATTAAGAATCGTTTTTCATTATGCAACGTTAGCAGAAAAGTATTTTTAAAGAAATTTAAATATTTAGAATACCTACTCTCCGCTGATTTTTCTGCATTGTAAATAAACACAGTGGACTGCAATTTTGTCAATCTGTGCTTCTCGGCTCGTCTCGTTGAGCTTTTCGCACCTACACGAAAATCTTCGCCAAAGAGAGGCTTCTCTTTTTACGATGAGCGCACAATGGCCACGTAAAACTCGCGGAGTCGTGCGTAAAACTGCTCGTAAAATCAGAGACTTGGGCGCGCAGCAACTTGAACGCCAGATAATGGTGGGTCGCAGAGCCGGCGATTAATTTTCCGCTGTATTTCGTCCAGGGATTACACGCTTCACCGGCTGTGTTGTTATAAAATATTCGACAATTAATAATCCGTTAATAAATCAAGGAGCGAGCTCGATGCGAGTAAATCAGCTGCAAGAAAATGAACTGCGATCAAATAAATCAGGAACGCTGACGGCCCTTATTAGCATTCTATAATAGTAAAACAATAAGAAATTCATAAAACTTCAAGCGAATCCCCCGCTCGAACGGCGGCGAGCATAATGCGCAAAGGGAATTTACATTTTAATGCGGCGATTTAGAAATGTTTAAGTTCGCGGTTATTCGCGCGTTTGCTTCGACTCGTTGGCCAGGGAATTCGATAAAACTTTTAGCGAAACGCGCATCCATGCTGCATTTCGTTTTCCCAATGTTTGATCGTGTTCCATAATCGAAAGTCTGGCTCTACGCGAGAAAATGAGAACGCGGAATTTCTATTCGCCCACTGAATTAGACTGGTATTGTACTCGACGTTTTTTCTTTATCCTATTCAGCGTTTTATGTGCTCCAGAGTAATAGAGAATTCGAGCAATCTGCCGCGTCCCCTTGAATCCAGGAAGCTTGTACTTTTAAGGGTTTCCAATGGAGCAAATGATGCGATTGAAATATTATATCGGAGCAGTCGCGATTGCAAAATAAAAATTTATTAATGTTATATGAAAATACAGTGGCTCACACAGAGAGGGTCCAAGGGTCCTTGGCATCCCCAAAGAGACGGTTTTGTAAAGAGAAAAGAAAACTTAAATAAATCTACTTCAACAAACTTTAAATAAATTTTTACAATCCCCTAATGAATTTTATTGAATTTGCTTTAAGCAAATTCTTCTTTATAAAAACATTTTTACCCGTTCTATTCTTCTCCCCCAAGATTAAATCCTGAGTGCGCCACTGTGAAAATACACTTTTCCAAAGTTGGCGCGGTTGTTAGAATTAAAATTGTCCTAGGCAAAGGGTCGAGTGAACAATCGCTAGAAGTAGACTCCACTGTAACGCGAATCACTGTCATTGGCCTTAGTAACCTCCGCTGGTGTGTCATGCCTCGTTATCGAGTGGTATTATTTTCCATGTGGGCCCGTTAACAAATTACATCCGCATCTCGTTCCCATCGGTCGATGCGCAATCATCAAATAGATCCAAGCTTTACCCCCCACGGCACCGTCAGAACGGCCGATGCACTTTGACCGTGATAACGTCTCCACTCGCCGATGCACTTTTGCAAATTCAATCGCTCGGACTCGACTCGTTACACATTCGGATTACGTCCAACTAGCTCCGCGTTAAATATTAAACGCACTAAGTGATAATATCACGGATTCCCCTAACGAACTGCGAAACCGAATCGCCTAACGCGATTTCGTGCTTGTTAGTCGAGCGTCCCCGTCTCGCAAATGTCTTCACTGGCCAGAAATGGAAATCTCATTTAGCAGACGTCGGTCTTCATCGCCGCGGTAATTACAAAGGTAATTAAACGTAACGCGCAAGACGCTCGGACGCTGGTGATGGAGGAACTCCCGCCTTGCGGTGCTACTTGAAACGGGATTCATAATTAGAAACCTTCCTCCAGCATTTAAAAAGCTAATTTACTTTGGCTCGCAACTATGTCAGGCTTTACCAAATATCTCCACATTCCCCCGGATCGAAATTAGCAAAGAGCTTGTTTATTCGCGGGACATGCGGCCCGTTACCCGTTAGCCCGACTTTCACCACACAAAGACTCTCCCCCGGCAGAGATGATTTCCCTACAAAGTGGAACAATTTTTCGTTGAAGCACGCCGTGGCTCTTGCGACGTTTGCCCCGGACTATACAGGCAAATGAAAAATGGCAGGAATGTAGGTGGAATGGCGAAAAGAAGGAGAACAGAGCTTACTTTCCCGGTGTCGGTGTTACCGATAAAGCGGAGAAAGGCGTTCTTAAGGCTGAGCTCGTTCGAACCTAGAGAATCATCATTCAACTGGATGCCTCTTTGGAAACACGAGTTTCTCTTATTTCTGATATCGGTTGTTTATAGAAGTGTCTCTAATAATAAGTTAGGAAAACTCGGAGGAGAGCATGAAAAGTATTTCTGTTCGAATCCCTAGAGTTACTTCTCTGTATGTTTCTTTGCACATTTCAACATCCCTAAATTTCCGTGCTCTCTATATTCAGCTTCCCCGCATTTCCGTATCTCGTACATACACATATTTCCCAGATTTTCGGTCGGCTATATTTCTGCTTCACTACGTGCTCTGTATTCCCATGATTTCGAACCTCAACATGTTTACAGTCTCGTATTTCCGCGTGCCTAAATTCCCCTGTCTCCCTGCCGCGGCTCGTGTTTTCGTTAACTGTTTCGCTCATAATTCTGTCACTGTTCACAATTATTCCGCGCCATTTTTCAGCAATTCGCCGCGCGTCACTTAATTGCAGCAACAGCCGCACGCCCGGCGTGCCGCCGGGCGAAAATTCCGTCGATGGTTTTGGCTGGGCAAATTAATATGGATGCCTGGGTGCATCGCAACAACCTATCGATACTCGGCATCAACGTGGCCCGCGTATCTCCATGCATGGCAAACTACCGAATTCGTTGCTTTCATTAGCGGAGGGACGTTGCTTTTCGTCCACGTTGTGTTCGTTGCCTGATTCCACGGACGGCTTGTTTACTTTAATGTAAATTGATAACGCTTTCAAGCGTATCGCAAATCTACCAGACCGGGTCGTTGCGATTCCGCGGATATTGCAGCGGAAACGCAACGGGGGATGCATTGTGGGCGCTCTTTAAGAAGCCGACAGTGTTTCTGCGGCATCGATTTAGAATGAAATATACGTGGAAATATTTCTTGGGAAATAGGGAGGATTATTTGTAAAGCGGGTTGCACGCGTGGAAAAACTAAGCGACCTGATTATGGATTTGCCGAACGCTGTTGCAATTATCAGTTTGAACGTCGATCAACTCGCTTAGACACGCAATTTAGCTGCGGGAGCTTCCCCCGAATCTGATCGCATTAAATTGCGGCGTTGCTAGTTTGCGTGGCGAAATAAACGCGCGATGCAGCGAACATAAGCGAATAGAAGCGAATGATTAGTATTAGCTTTAACGAAGTTAGCCTCACAGGGCTATGAAAACTTCGGGAGTTTTCCAAATTTCTATAGCGATTGAAATTGCTCGAGCGATCGAAGCTCGGCTAACAAGGTTGCGAGTAAAATCTCTGGAAAGATGTTGAAAGATTTCTGAGCTCGAGAGGAGCGAGTAACTTGCAGAAAGTTACACACACTGAATCATCAGCGAGGGAACTTTCAATTCGCTGTAACGCGCTTCTAATTAGCCAGTTAATGATCAGCGGCAACTAAAAGTGCTAACTGGAACGCTATCGGGGGACTGAAAAGGCAGCCACTCTTCACCTTTCCCCTTTTTCATCCGCGGAGAAGGCGCGGGGATTTTTCATTTGCACAAACGGAAAGAGGATGAATTCGTTGGGACGAGGCTGGAGCCACTGCCTCGGGCACGAGTCGATCGAGAGCCTTTAATAACTTTCCGAATAGATAATTAAAAATCACAATGAGAATGCATAAACGCGTGGAATTTATTTCGATGAGTTCTCGGGCGTGGAATATAGTCGACGCTATTTCCACGTGTCGTCGGAATTTCTAGTTCCCATTTGCATTCCTCTGCGCCCGCGACGACAATTAACAGAGTCCACTCTGAAATTATAATCACAGCGCTCGGAAATCGGGCCTGCTCATTAGCGGGGTTCCTTTGACGACGAACATACAAATTATTGTTCCAAGTGCTACTCAGGGGAAACAATGGCTCCAGCCCGGCTTAGGTGTGTGTGTACAAAGCAGGATTGGTCATCTCGGAGAATAGGGAGACGGACAAAGAAGCAGCCACTTCATAAAGCTTCTGTATGCAAGGTCGAGGCATCAATATGGTCGCGTAATTTATATTTGCAAGCCTTTCTCCGGCTGGGTATCCTTAAAGCAAGCCTCTGGAGATGAAATAGAAATGAGGGCGGAAGCAAGGCCGCAGAAGGGTTGACCGATATCGCAGGATACATCTTTTATGAGCAGATTTCAATACACAGATTTCCGGCAATTCTCGGTATTCGTGTGAAGATCACCCTGGTGTTCGTTCTTCAGAGACTGTTGTACGTATATCGGGAAGTGTCGATATTAAAGTATCGGGCAATAGAATAGCAAAGTTAGAGAAAGCATTCTTCGAAATCAGAAAGCTTGCTGGCGGACTAGGGTAATTGTGGGAGAGTCGCCGCACCTTACAAAAATTGGCACCGTGTCTAAATTTTGAGATGAAATTTTTTTTTAAGGATACATATTATTAGTTGAACATTTTGCCCTGCTACTAGCATTAAAGAAAATCAAAATTTTAATATTTGTCACTCTTAAAAAATTGAAAATAAAAACATCATTTGTTTAGGAGAGACGCCGTATATGCGGGAGTGCTGCCGCTTTCGAAAAACGTTTAATTTTCCATTTAAACTTATTAATTTTAACTTTTTATTTAAAAAAGTAGTAAAAGCAAAGTGAAATAAAAGATTTTTTTAATTTATGCAGTTATAAAATACAAATAAAATTGGAGAAATAAATAGGTACAGATATTATTTCTGCTTTTTTAAACTTAATTGTCTTTTTTTCTTCCTTCCACATTCATTACACATAAAATAAAAATAAAGTGTGAAAAAGAGTAAAAAGCCCACAAATATATTTGAATTATCAGATTTGTCATAAAGAAATAAATAATTTGCCTTGAGATATCACTCTCTTGATTGAGATAGTATTGAAATTGAGACAGTACGCTATCAATCCGGCATAAAAGTGCTATGTCGAATGTGATCTATTCTGGCTGAGAAATATTCCCCACAGTTCCTTTAATGTATTACAAAAGTTATATCATGAAAAACTACGAATTTTTAACTACTGCGATAGCAAAAATAACCTCGACGTATAACTATCGAAGCAAAGTGCGATAAACTTACCTAAAAAAATAGCAAAATGTTTAAAAATAATAATGAAATCACGTTCTCGCTTATTAATCCAACCAAAACTAACAGCCAAAAGCAAACACAATCCACAGTGTTGTACTTTATTACCGATAACCCTGAAATACCGAAGGTGCGGTGTCTCTCCCAGCGCGGCATCTCTCCCAAAATTACCCTATTGGTTGACTTAGGAATCCACGGAGCAGCGTATCGCGTGAAATTCCATCTGAAATGAACCGCGGGGTCGTGAAATGAGATTTGGCTCTAAACAAAGTAGTTCCCTGTCGCAAATACAGCGGCTCCGCGGTTATGAATTTGAGGTGTTGTGACTGGACTGTACCACCGAGAGACGAAGCGAGCCAGGGAGGCAGATAATGAGGCAGCGTAGCTTTTAATATCCGAATCTCTCGGTGCTCGATAACGGGACGGAGAAATGGAACGCGGAGAGGTTTGATGAAAAGCGAAAAAAGAAGAAGCGTTTTTGCGCGAGGTTACTTTATTCGCGTCAACAAGGACACCGCTGTAATTTCGGTGGCCAGCTTTTCCAAGCAAGAGGGAACACGGGCAAGAAGGAAAAACAATTTTTTCTACCCGGCTTCACCGGCGGTCTAGCGAAATTCATAAGTGGGACGGCTTATCGAAGCTATCGGCGTATTTTCACGGGGACGTGATTTATCGAGCGGCTTCAGCCAGATACGTATCGGCAGCGGTGTCACCTTAAGCTCGCCTTATTCCTGATCGATGCAATATTATTATATCTGCCGCGAGATCCTCGGGTGACGCTCTTTGAATAAAATATAAGCCGTGGAACACAGAAGATATCCCGAGTTTGTTCCTCCTCTGGCATTAGTATCGATTCCTGATACCCCGTCTGCTTTGTAATCCCCAATAAATATTCCATCCGGCGCATCAAAGGTAACGCCGTTGTCTCCGATAAAAACCCGTGCCAATGAAGAAGCTGATAGATTCTATATCGCCTAATTTTTTATACAACGGATAACTTCCCCCGGCACAATAATTGAAAAAGAAACGCTGGATTCGAGAAGATTTCTCTCCGCGACGGGACAAGTTGCGCGGCGCCACGTTTCTATCAGCAAGTGTCGTTTCGGTTTCGCATCGGGACAACCCCCGTTCGATCATCTTCCCCCTGTCCCCCCTCGAGTGTCTTTTTAAGGGTGCTTGTCTGTTTGGAGGCGACTGGAATGATTGGGGATTTTCCGAATGTAAACCTGTAACGATTCCCGCGGCAATGCCAGCCAATCGATTTCCTCCAGGGAGAATCTGAAATTGTCATCGTTTGTTCCAGGCGGCGGAGACGTCGGAATAATACGCCGGCCGATCCCTGGCAAGCGAGTAGTACAGCTAGTCGTAAAGGCGGACCCGAGGAGTCCATAAACTGTTGCCGGTTCCGCGGCCGCCGAATAAAACGCACCGGCCTTCGCGATCGCGGTGCTCCGGTCCGAGGTGAATTCCCAAGCAATGCGGGGGACGAGGTTCTTTTACGAGGACACGGGGGCCGCGTTGCAGAGGGAGGCTGGCTCTTTCTACGTCGCGTTTACATAACGGAGCAGCGGAGGTTGTTGCTGGTTCCGCCGCGGACAGCTTTGATCGGTGACTATGCGGAACGGACGACAAAGCGAAGGCTCGGTATCCGCGGATGTGACCAGGATCACGCGGCACAGGCACTGCTCTTTCGTGGACAAAGTGCCCTAGAGACTGGAGCATGAAGAAGACCGCCGGCGGCCTCGCTCTATCCAAGGACAGAGCGTAGTCTCTGAAGACGAGCGGAAGCTTCGCGGGGAAATGATGGACGGGAACCTGACCTCCCTGGCGAGCAACCTGACGGCGATACTGCACCAGGTGCCCTGCAACGGCAGCTTCCTCGGCTGCGTGGACGAGTGCGGGGCCGGTTTCATAGGGTTCGACCACGTCTGCGCGGCGGAAAGGTCCAGCTCGTCTATGACGCTGCTCTGCAGACCCTGCGACTACTCCACCTGCGACGTGAACCTGTCGCTGGTCCTCGGCGGCTTCGAGAGCATAGAGGGTGTCTTCCTCTCGAGGATACCGAGGTTCAGGGAGTGCAACCAGACGGACTTCGAAGACGAGGTGAGAGCTTCCGGCTTCTAGCTTCCTCCTCGCTTCTCGAGATCATTGTCGCCCAGTGGCACCGTCGCCTTTCAATTCCACACGCTTTTCCCCGGCAACTCTCCTTGGGATACTTATAGAATGCGTAACAGAGGTCTCAAGTTGCAAATTCGTTTACGCGGAAGATTAACATTCGTAAGCAAAGTCCCTCGATGCTCCCGGAAAGTTGTACAATTCCGCTCGACACGTCTGCACTGTTTCGAACGCTTCAGTCGCCGTGGTAAGGAGAATTCATTAATGCAAGTGTAATGCCTCCGATCCTCTTTCCGCTCGGCAAGGGCTCGCGCTAATTAATGCGAACTTGGGACTCGTTTCGCGTTTCGGAAGTTCCTAGTCGCTGGGGAATTGGGACGTCTCGGGAAAAACTTTAGCCGAGGGAGGAAAAAAGCGGCTCGCACGAATTGCGCGGTGCTTCGTCCCGGCAATCTGTTCCGATGAAACTCTCCTGGACCTCGTTGCTCCCGTAGATCCTAGAATGCACTCCGGTGGAGAATGCAACGGATGATCTGACGGTGACCTGCACGCACCGGGGAAAATTAAATTCGACCGCGAGGGGCCGTCGTTTCGACTGGAGCTTCCTGTTCGTGGCGGTGTTCATTGTGGCCGGTGGCCTGGGTAACATATTGGTCTGCCTGGCCGTGGGCCTCGACAGAAGACTGCACAACGTCACGAATTATTTTCTCCTGTCTCTCGCCGTCGCCGATCTCCTCGTCAGCCTGTTCGTCATGCCGCTCGGTGCGATACCAGGATTTTTAGGTAAGTTTGCTGAACAGAATCCAAGTTCAAGTGTACGTCGCTGTTCCTGTCACTTAAAGACTATTTATTTTAAATACCCCACCCGACCGCAACGTCCCTTTCCTTCGGTTCTCTTCCACCCACGCAACGGAATCCAAACTACAGCCGCGACACCGAGGCGTTGGAATAATGCCAGCGAAAACAAAGGAGAGGCGATCGGTCGGTTAAATCGAACAAATTAGAGAGCTTTGGCAAAGTTCCGCAGCAATGTGCTGATCCATTGGCCACGAAATTCCCCGCCGATCGATGCTCGCTCTAATTGAAAACGTTTCTCTGTCATTGCGAAAAAAAAGAAACAGTTCGGTTCGGACGGGAAGGGGGGAACGGCAATGAAATCACATTTCCGTAGGCTCCTCTGCAGTCAATATCAATCGACGGTGGAGAAAGTGTGAAAGGAATTGGAGATAAGCGGTGGGTTTATGGTTAGTATAACCAGAGGTGGGCATACTTACCCTCGAGTTTAATAAACTCGGGAAAGATTGTCGATCTTAGCAGTGTATTCCCCTCTCTGTCTTCGATAGCAGCGGGTTTCAGAATTTTTTGCGCGCCGGGGGGAGAAGTTTGAGCGAAGGGGTGAAATTATAAAGCGACAAACCCGACCAGCAGACTGTAGAACTTTTCAAACAAGTCCCATATGCCAGAAAACTTTCAGGATTTTCTTAGAGGAAAGCCAGTGAACCGACTGCACGCGATGCGTCTGCTTTAATTGGCTTCGTAAAATAACACCCGCCAAAGCTTGTGTCTCGCTAAACATGGAAATAACAGTTTAACTTTACAAACGTCAGTGCATCGGAAGCGAGCAGAACGGGAGCCGATAGAGTTAAGAGGATGACTCTGCTTAAGACCCTTAGGGTGGATTTAAATCAACATGCTCCCCGCTAAATATTATTCATCCGTGTACAATATTGATCAGCGAATAATCGGATTGAAATCGAACGGGAGCGAGCGTGCCGGCAGGACGGAAACCGCGCGGTTGAAAAGGAATTAATGAAAACGGGGACACCGAGAGTAAGCCGAAAAGAAAAAAATGGACGCTAAGTCGAGGGCTTACGATCTGCTTCTCGTCCTCCAAGTGCTGACAAACGATTTCCGATGGCAGACGGTGCTCGAGTTGGGAAGGAATAAAAATCTGATTGTCTGGGCTTCGAGCGAAGCCGACCGGTAATAATCCGCTCCTGGAGATCAGGGCGTTTGCTTGTTCTTTCCAAAAGAAAAGATCTCCTCGTTTCCTTAACGAGCAGCGAAACGCGCTTCCTCCTTAGGGCCGGGTAAAAGCTTTGATCGAGTGGTCGTAATCGTTGCGCAGAAACTGTCCGCGGCTCGAGATTGCGGAAAGCGTATGACCGTGGGAATTCGTTGAACGCCACCGAAACGGAAGCCGAGCAACTGTAACTTGCCTTACCACGCGCTGAGTATGCTCTGATTACGTTTGTAACGCGAACCGCGGGTCGAGTCGCGTGCTCCAAGAGCGCAAAGCAACGCGGTTGACTTTCATAAGCTCGTTAAATTATTATCAATCCAGATAAAAAATAGTCAACTCTTTACACATCCACTTCTATCGCGAAATCAATCCCCTTCGATCGTGAGAGCAGAATTTATTTCGCAATTTCAACCCCTTCTTCCATCCAGCAACTTGCTTTTTCTCCCGATTCCATGGCACAGCAGGGAGCATTCTGTACAAGGGACGTAGCTTCGAAAAGTTTCACGCGGCCGTGAGAAAGAGCTCCGGACGAAACGCATTCGAGATACATAGCTTCTTATACGCCGTCCGGAGAATTTATTTGAAAGAGCAAGCACCAGGGATACCGGCTGAGTTATACGCCTCCCCCAGGTATTTGCGCTCGCGAGAAACGATGAAAAGTTCCGATGCCTGTGCTCGATAAACGCTCGAAATGAGTAAGCACTGTATACCGCGCGACTCGAATCACCGCGGGTGTTATAGTCGAAGTAAACGGTGCTTGCTTTCTTTATTCCCTCGGGGGAAGATCCGCCATCGAACAGCATCGCAATCATTAATTCCCACTTATTATCGCGCCCTAGCTAGCGGACGTGCTAATGCTCCGCACCTATAAAGTTTCTCAGTTTCACGGTACAAAGCGCTTTCACGAAATTTCCTCGGCCAACAGCGCCCATAATGACCGAGCCGGGGTTAAACGTTGCCTAGAAATTCGGGTCACGGTGCCCCGGCTCACCTGTGGTGTCGAGTAAATCGCAATCAAGCGCGCGTACCGGCCGAGTTATAGTATGTATGTAGTTACCGTCCAGACGCATTAATGCGATTGACTTTCTTGACATCCCGGCTCTCGACCGGCCGCCTCGACAAACGAGATTAAAACGCGGCCAGCGCGGCCCGCGAATTCAAACGAACAACATTTTTCCCCATTTCATCGGGGAAAGCTCGGAGAGCGCGAGCTGTCGATTCGTGATTATTCCGACGTGAAAAATGGACGAGCAAATATTTACAGCTATATATATTTGCAACTATAGAATTGTATATTTTTTTTTCGTCTGTTTCATTTTTCAAGTTTGTTGTTGCTGTGCCAGCTCGATGCACCCGATATCTCCGCGGAAAAACGCCACATTATCACCGGTTCAAATGTATTCTACAGATTAAACGCGCAGGATTTATTGCTTCCGCGAGATTCGAGCCTCCGCGAGACGTTGCGTTGCGACTTGATAAATGGGGTTGTCGACAAAACGGGGGTTGGTAGCGATGGTGAAAACGGCAGCTGTGCCGGCCGCAATTGAGATATATCTGGTTTTTGTAGGTGGCCAGCCGAGCGGCGGACTGGCCGAATGGCCAGCCAATAGACCGCGGTTCGGGTTTTGCGCTTGTCAAAAATGGAAATTCGCTATGGCCTTTGGCAGGGGAAAAACTGGACATTGTGGTTGAAACTGTCGCCCGGTTCTCTGTGCCAGTTTGACCGGCGTTAATTAATTTTTCATACCAATTGGTCGCTGCGGATTCTCGTCGCGGCGAATTCCGAGAAACAGCCGTGGTATTTCGCCACGAGAAAGTTTCGCGATTCCCCCGTAGCCAGTGCATTACGTTCTAGCGTTGATGTAAACGGATTTGCTAAATGTCCCGGCGCAGACCTGGGTCAGCGATAGTCGCAGGAATTCTTCGACGGAATAACGCGCAAAGAACCGCGCTGATTAAACCTGTCCTCGGTTTCGGTTTAATGAAATCTCTAGCATCGGTGAGAGAGCCCGGGTACACAGGATTAACTCGTTTCGAGATGACGTGACTGTTTTTAGTATGTAAATAAAAGGGGAAAGCGAGAGGGATGGTGTTTGGTTGATGGTGATTCCCGTTAAATCCTTGCGACAGAATTGTTCGCTCGTTAGGGAGGAGAATCGAGTTGTCTCGGCTCTCGAGACTCTAGGTCGTAGGAGTTCCCTGAAAATGCCAATCCCCATGCGAACGCTGTTCCTCAGCGAGCAGGCTCCAACCACTTGCAGCGTATTAACGCGAAATCTAGCGACAGACAGCTGTCACTTGCTTTCACTCGAGAATTCGACGCTCCGATTGCTTGTCATCATGTACAGTCGATGTTTAACGCTCGACGGTAACGAGGACTGTAGGCACTACTCTCTGGCCAATTTCAGTCGTAATGAGTGTTAATCAACGCTAGGGAGGTACTCGTTGAGGATTTTAAAGATCGGCAGCGATCTGACAGGTGGGATTTTAGAATTTTAGATTTTCTACTCGAGATCTTTACTTATGAAGACGGCAGGGGTTTTCCGGCTGACCATTCACGGACTGCTTTCACTTGCTCTACTGTACTCTGCTTCCCTCTTGCTGTCCACTCGTACAAATTAGGGTTGGGAATATTTGTCGAATTTTTCGGTATTCGAATATTCGAATACTTTAGTTGCTCAATTATTTGTCGAATATAATTCGAATATCCAAGTATTCGAATACCATTCGAATATTTAAGTATTCGAATACCATTCGAATATTTAAGTATTCGAATACCATTCGAATATTTAAGTATCCGAATACCATTCGAATATTTAAGTATTCGAATACCATTCGAATATTTAAGTATTCGAATACCATTCGAATATTTGAGTATTCGAATACCATTCGAATATTTAAGTATTCGAATACCATTCGAATATTTAAGTATTCGAATACTATCCGAATATTTAAGTATTCGAATACTATCCGAATATTTGAGTATTCAAATACTATTCGAATATTTAAGTATTCGAACACTGATGTATTCGAATAGTATGGTGTGAATTATAAATCAAGTTCTTGGGGTTCATTTGTCAGGTGAAATTTTGTAAGCTAATTTTGACCCACTTCACACCATACCGATGTATTCGAATGCTATTCGAATACAGCGATATTCGAATAGTATTCAAATACATCGATATTCGAATAGTATTCGAATAATAACATTCGAATACTCAAATATTCGAATATTAAATTATTTGAATAGTCCCAGCCCTAGTACAAATCAACCCCTATATCTCACTGGAGACTTTAAGGAGAAATTCCTGTCAAGATTTTTCAGAAAATTGATTTTTTTGTTAAATATATTTATAGTATAGTATCTGCGGAGTACTCAGGAAATGTTGTAAGACGAAATTCGTAACGATATAAATTTTACGATAGAAGCATATCAACCTCCGAACGCCGGCAGCATACAGCCGAACTTTAAACGCGTTTATCTCGAAACATGATTAATTTTGAAAGGTAGACAGCAGAATAAAAGAAATTATGAACTGATTTAAAAAATCTTGGTCGCATATTTATTTGTAATTGTATCCATTATCGCATCAGCTTATGACCATCAATTTTAGAGGTCATATTTCTTCGTTATTAACATTTTGAGGCTGATTCTACCCTTAGTAACGACGTACGGCTGGTTGCTCGCCGCTGAAAAAGGCTCCTTGTGCAGCCGTGACCTATAAGAACATCTTCGGTTTTTTTATTTCGCACAATCCTACGTCGAGTCCAACTGTCTACCGTTTACGCCTCTTTTGTTGCAGCAGTACACTGAGCGCCACATAAAATTCGAATTATTACAGGAAAATGAGAAAAATGTTTTTATATCCTTGAAGAACTTATAAAGAAAGAGCATAAAGTTTTTTTACTGTAAGTTGTATACTTTTTTAAAAAAAGAATCCTAAAGATCGTCTATTTTTTTAGCGACTTGATAGGAATGTCGTCTTAACATGTGCATTATTACGAACACTTGATTAATTCTCTCCACTTACGACTATAACGTTAAAATCTTCGTTACCGTAAAAGGTAGGAGTACCTATGACTATCGTGTATTTAGATTACAGCACAACAATTACAATTGATGAATAGAGAAGATACAAGCCTTTGAAATTTTATTATTAACCACTCGCTCCTATAGGTAGACAATCTACCATCTCCACTGGTCACTTCAGAAACTTCAAAAGGCTGCAACTTTGTTACATTTCAGACGCCCTGCAGGAAAACGTTACGAGAGTAAGATGTTGGAAAACTAGTCGTGTATCAAACAAAGTACACCAAGTATACAAAACGACAGGAAGTTTCTTCTGAGCGTGGGAGCGGAGTAGTGGGTTCGTGTAGAAGTAGATCTATAGAAGCCAGAGGTTCTTCTTTATCGTCTAGGGGAAGGAACCCGAGAGAAAGAGGGACGCTAAAAATGTTTACGAGGTTTATAGTAAGGCCTAATCCCATCAAAGTGAATAGTGCTTCCCTCTTCGATTTTCGGCGAGTCTTTCGAATACCTCCCTTAGCGTAAAACTTATTTAAGCCAAGCTGCGATGTGCTTACGTACACGGGTTCGTTAAATTTAACCGCCTCGTGACTCCACACTTCTAATTACGAGGAGATTTTCTTGTGTTCGGTTAAATATTCTCCACGGCGACCGCTGCAACTGCCTTTCGTCTCGCGTGCTCCGTGGTCAGAAAGCCGCAGCGATAGCCCTGTTAATGGAAACACTTTTGCAGATTAATCTTCCGGCCCGGAACTGTGAAGTCTGTTCGAAGCTTGTAAATGATCACTGGCAACAATTCTCATCCTTTACCGCCAAATCTCACATTCTAAAACAATAAAATTGTCACGGCTCCGTTGCTTATTTCGAGAAAATAATTAAATAAAACAAGACCAATCGCATTTTTACAGGATTACGTAATAGTTTGTGGGCGAACAGAGGACAAGACGAAACAGTATCTAAAATAACGCGAACGAAATTCAATTTCCGCGAATGTTAAGGGTTGTGCAAACCCCTTCCGGCCTGTCCTTGTCGTTATCCTCAAGATAATTGCATCCTCTTACTCACGAGCGTGTACACAGTGGACGCTGTTCAAAAAGTCTGATCGATTCCAGGCATTAATTGAAAGCTCGCGGCTGGTCCGTCGCGGCCACTCCTTCGTTCGACTGAATTTCTACCCCTGCGAAGGTTCCTATTTTATTTCGCTGCGAGCTTTCATCAACGGAGAGCAACGCGAGCCTCGAACGATGTTTCGATATTAAAAAGGATCCGATAGCGCCGGATTCGCGATTGCGGAGTACCAGCTTCATTTATTTTCAACATTGCTACGAAGTAGACGAAGGGTTTCGAAGTTATAAAATGAATCATAAAAACTTTTTCTTGACGATCCATCGCGGGAAGTTACTATCGATAAGACCATCATTCGTTTATTCGTTGGTTAAAAAGTCTCATCAAGTATATATGTGTGGGGCGAAGTGTGAAGGGTGCTTGTGTACTTCTCGCGAAATACACAAAGTTGAGAACGGGGGTTTTGGTTCTCGTACCCCAAAAAGCCTTGGGTAATTTAAGGGGTCCTTCTGGTTAGATGGGAAAAAATCGATTTTTTTAAACATTTCTCGAAAGTACATATCCTCAAAAATGTACTGTTAAATTTTCATGGAAATATTCTGATTATTTTAACTTCCAAAGAGTTTCTACACATGAAATTTTGAACATGTTATTCTTGGAACGTCATTTGTTCACATCATGAAGATGAAATCTCAAAATTTATCGAACCGATTGCTTTATAAATTTGTCTGCTTATTTTGCACACCTGTGACTCTCGCAGGGACTACAATAAAGTATTTCTATTGAGTTTTACCTACTTTTAAAATCGAAAATAGCAGAAGAAAAAAGTCGAAAAACATTTTTCTTGCATTTTACTCGCAAGTTTGCTAATTTTTAAGATAAATCACTAATTAAATTCATTACATTGTAAATCACTAATTAATTAAAATCTGTTTGGAATCTTGAGTTCAGATAAGTCTAATAGCTGAAAACGCCTTCCCGAGCGAATCATGAATTTTTAAACAAGTTATCCAAACCGCTTTCGAAATCATTTTAAAAGCAATAATTTTATTACTTTTATATTTTTTATATACTGTAGAAATGTAGTTTAATAAATAAAAAAAAAGTTTATTCCATTCCTATAATTATTTTCGTCGCAATAAATTCTTAAAAATCGCTGAATTTATCGGCGCGCAACCCGGAACGACCCCTTATTAAGAACAACCCCAGCGAATGATCCGTGTATAGAATAAATAAAAAACGATGTGGGAATAATGTAGAAATATCGAAGAAATTATGTGGGAGCAGTGTGTGTATATCGTGGAAGTATTATTAGACAATTATGTACAATTCTAGAAATGGTACATAGTAGAAACGTCCTCTCGATTTCCCCCGGTTTATCTCCGGGTACAATTTCCTCGGGAAAGTCACACCAACTCCCTCAAATGTTAGGTCAATTCTACACCTCGTCTGTGGTTCTAGATAATCTAGATTCTCGGCTCTAGATTCTCCTTCGTAAACCTTCGCGATCTTTCTCACCTTCGCAGTGGACGTATCCCTTCAAGTACCTCTCCTGCTCGCCCCTTATCCAGATTTTCAGCGAATGTACCAACAACATGGAGGAGCGAAGTAATGGGCAAAGTTAATGGGATCTCGGGAGGATGAGGGCCGAGGTAGATCGAAATCTTTTCGCTGGGAACTATTGCTCGGGATGGACGATGCTCGCGGAGCCACCTTAGAGAGTGATCGAATTGAACCAGGGAAATTGCCAAACTCCTTCGTCCCACTCAGTTTTTAGCTACTAACGACGAGCAAAATCTTTCCTCCGTTTTGATGAGTCAACGCCAGCTGATAAAATGAATATCGATGTTTCAGCTGGTTATCTTATCTATAAGAACACAAAAGCAGTGGCGCAGCCAGAGGGGGCCAAGGGACCCTGGCACCCCCAAAAAGAACGGGTTTTGTAAAAAGAAAAGAAAACAGAATTTTATTCTTTAAAATAATTTTTATAATCACCTAATTAATTCTATTGAATTTGCATTAAGTAAATTTGTATTAAAACTATTTTTATCCATTCAACTCAGCTCCCCCAAGATTAAATCCTGAGTGCGAGCAAAAGTAGTCCAGAAAAGTGAAGTTTTATTCTATACATCGTCATCTTGAAAATAATTGCAGACTGGGCGGCACTACTTAGGATCGATCGTAAAGTATGTAACAAGCTAAGAAGCTTAGTTTACCGGAAGGTCTCCTTTCAATAGCTTTATTTTCCTTTTATCGCAGAATTCACAGCAAATACTTTACGTTCTCGGAAGCATCTTGCTCGAGACCCTTTGTTTTCGCCGTTTTTCCTGCCCGCTGCGTGACTCCCTGCAGATTCGCCTCGATGATGTTGCAACGTTGCGCTCGGAAACACAGTGGAAAATTTGATTTTAAGTCGGGCCCGCTCCCGTTCATCTCACAACTTCCTTTCGCGTATGTTTAGCATTACAATGCTGCACGTCCCTTAGCTACTTGTTAGGCTCGGTAGCATGGAACCTTCACTGGATGAGAGTACGTCAGCAATCGAATCTCAGAGACAAGGCGACACAAGCTTCCAATATTACGTGATATGTTTTATCAAACCATCTACGTATAATGGCAGTTGGTGGGGTAATCAAATATTCATAAAAAAGACGAGACAGTAATAGAAAAAAAGGAGAGTTCGAATTTCCCAATAGAGAATACACAGAACTCTTGTCTATTTGAAAAGCAAAATAAGAAATCCTCGTGGTCTTATTAGCCATCCTAAGAAAAATAAAAAAATATCTGACAATTTATAAAATGAATTTTTATTAGAACAGAAATGAAGATTTCTTATTTTTTCAGTATGCTGCCCTGTACAATCTTGAAAACCTATTAAAATAATGTAAAACAATTATTATTTCACTGCTAATTTTTCCCCGTCTTAATGCCTAATTAAGGTATAAGCTACATTTTACGAAGAATTTAGATAAATTCCTCGAGCCTTGTGTCTTCACCGGTGAACTAAATTACTAGAACTTAATTTCCTCGATAAAGCTGTTTTGCGACATTCCCTATTTTTCCCCTCGCCCTTCAAACGTTCTTCCATCGAACGGAGAGAGGTTCAGGGATAAACTCAGTGGAGAGCAGATAATTTTTCCGAAATTACGGTCACGGATTACCGAAGCGTTCCCAGGGGGAGCAAGCTGCAGGATTTATTTTCCGAAACACTTGCCCCATTTTCCCAGGTCGCGTCCTCTCGCTAGGCGGTTAAGACGAGTTCGGTTGGTGGAAAGAAAAGGCGCGCGTTCGACGTTGATTCGCGGCGAAAGAACAACGTTCCCTCCCGAGGCCGCAATTAGTTGGAGACCGCCGCCGTTTACATGTATGCAAAAAATTCCACGGGGGCGTTATTAATTCAAAGCAGCCGCGCAGGCCACCGAGAGGTCTGCTCCCGAGGAATTTCATTAGATACAAAATTATGCGAGCGATGCCGAGGAAACGGTTACACGCGTCACCTGTCGATCCAAAGTATCGAGAAGCCAACGGGGAGGAAGAAAGTTCGGGGCGTGCAGTCACTTTCGCGACTCTCTAATTGTCCCAGATTCTAACTCACACCCGTCGTAATTGCGCGAGTCGCGCGGGACGAGTCTGTCTGATCGTGGCTGCTTCTACTGAATCCCAGAAGCGTTGGAGAAATTGCATAACGATCCGGACGCGACGCTCTCCGAAAGTGCATCGGGTATAGTTTTCCAAGTGTATGGCAAACTTCTGCGAAAGCGACAGAAACACTTCGTAGACGAATCGAAAGAAAGCTTTTGTTTGCCGCTGATATCGAACCGGGGAGGAGTGAAGGCGGAAACAGACTTTTATCACGTTCCGCGAGCTCACGAGTTAGGGTAAACAGGCCAGAAACTGGACGGGGCCCAGCAGATGGACAAATCGTTGGTTAATCGTTAATATTGAAAGAACTAGAGTTTTAATCTATATTATTGATTTTTATTTTGTAGAAAAAACGTTTGTTGTTTTATAAAACATTAACATATTTATCAAAAAAACATTTTTGTATGTACGATTTTACGCCACCATGCGGGAGTCACTTCATGCGTGAAACGTCTGGCCACATTAGGCTAGAGATAACCTCACTTTATTTGCGGCCAGGGCCCATAACCCGTTGCACCGTTTTCTGCCAATGAAGACTCCATACCTTTTTAGATTTGATGAAATAAACTATATTTTAACAAAAAATAACTTAATCTAGGTACCTACTATAGCTAATAAGTCTTTTATTCGTCTAGCCAAACACCCGTCCATCTATTGGTTTTGAACTGTCCATCTGCTAGCCATATTGTCCATCTACTCGTGATAAGGGCTATGAATACAATTTTCATCATTTTATCCTTAAATACATTAATTTTTTACTTGCAGTTATTTTTTTCTTTAAATTTGAACATTTTTACGTGCAAAGCTTTCGATTTTTTTTTAATACGACAGATATTTCTAAGAAACACCTTGATGTAAGCTTCGGAATCAGCTAAACTGTCCATCTGCTGGCCTGCTTACCCTATCGCGTTAACAAATTTAATAAACCGTGATGCTTAGAAATATACTATTATCATATCATGTTACAGTGTTTTGGAGCCTGGAAAATGTTGCGATGGAATCCCGATAATTTCAGATGGCCCGACTGGTTACTCGATCCAACGAAACAGTCGGGATTCAGAAGCACGCTGAATGCCGCTAATGTAAACGGAGTATTGACGTTGACGTTCTTTGAAGTCGCCCGTTTCCGCGTGGCTGCTGCCGGTTAAAATCGGCAGACCCGTGCCGCGGCTTTCAAGAGCCCTGCTCGAATCTCACGCCGCGCGGCTTCCCATCCGCCAGTGACAGAACAAATTTAATTAAACACTCGAGGCTTCGGAGCCAGACTAATCTAGGTTCTACGGCGCGCTCGTTTGCTCCCGTGTAACACCTAGAATTATCGAAACAGCACGAGTCTTCCGGTCGCTATAGCTCCGTTTCGCAACGATTCGCGAAACACGGGGCACGTGCGAGGCACGAGATCCAGCGGTAGGTGGTCCGAGCCCGCTATAGAAATCGCGTTTCCAGCTTTCCTTCGAATTTGTAAACAGCTGTTCACGTGCCGCTTTATCCGCGCGAATATAAAACAATAAACCATTATCGCGCGGCTTCCCGCGAAACCACAATGGACGTTTAGCATCGACTTCCGCGAGTTGAAATCCCGTGGAAACGAATCGAAACGGTCGAGATCTTTGCGAGGCACGCGCACGCGTTGCCGAAACGGGGATAAGTAAAATGAAATTTGCAATTCACTTGGAGGAGTTGAGAGATAATTATATCCAGATAGCGGAAAGTTATTCAAACTATCCGGCTAATAATGGATCCGCGTAAAAGTAGAGAGCTCGGGAATGAATGGGACAGATAACTTGGCCTACATCCTAATCGATTATTGCGGGAAATCCAAGGGAAAAGTGGAAGGAACCTCGGTGCGGTTTTAGGGGTTATACCGATTTAGTCAGGTGGCCGTGAATTTTTTGCAAAAGTGGTACCATATTTTTACAGAACTTTTTGAACTTGAAAGAACAGTTGATAGTTTTTCTCGTAGAAAAATTTTACGTTTATAATCAGGGATTTCTGCCGAAACTGAAAATACCGGTATGTTACCGGTATGTTACCGGTATTTTTCGGTTTCATCTTCAAAACCTTTGTAGAAACCGAAATACGCAAATACCGGTATAACGTCATACCGATATATACAAATACCGGTATATTTACCGATATTTACCGGTAATTTTTTCGGTTTTCGAATTTTATTACAGTTTTCGAAATATTATTGGACAAGAATCTAAAATCAACATAGCAAAACCGATTGTACAAAACCGGTTCGGAAGAAAATTTGTTTTTCGTTCTGATGGAAACGAAATATTTTTCAGCAACAGCGATATTAACCGAAACGAAATTATTATTATCGAAGCTGAACCGAAACGAAAAACATTTCGTTCCAAGTCCCTGATTTTTACAGCTCGAATTAATAAGGGCTATGAAGATATTACTTTAATCTACCATGTCACCGAAAGAAGAACCGGAAAAATGCCGGTATTTATTTCGGTTTCGGTACTTCAACGATTTCGGTATTCACCTATCTCGGTTCTATAACGGTTTCGGTACTCATCTATTTTGGTACGATATCGGTTTCGGTATAGCTTCGTTGACGTAATACCGGTATGAAAATCATACTGGTTTGAAGTCCCTGTGTATAATAAAGTAAGAACTGATTTCGAAGAAGCCTTTTTAAAAATTTGATTTTGCGGTGAGCATTGTCATTGGGAACCAGATTATCTAAAATCAAAAAACAAAAAAGATTTCGGTGGTATATTAATGTATCCTCTGATTAACAGAGATTAATTTAAACTTGAAATCCTGATTTTTTTTTCGTGTAATGTTTGCACGAAAAAATTAGGATTTTGTTTTAAATTAGTATTTCGGAAACCTCCTCCGTATAAGTTACCACTTGATCTTTTTGGCTGCGAAATTAACAATTTTGCGAATTTTAATATAAACCAAGAGGCATTGCATTCATAAAAGATATTGGGTTGGTGCAGAATTATCAGGCGTTTGTATTGGCGGGTTATTAGTTAATAAAATAAATAAATCTTCCAAGCAAATGGGAAGCAGTTATGGAAGTAGATGATAACTAAACTCTGGAATAATCATTTCAAAATATTATTGTTTAATTTTTATGTCTCTTTCTTTTCATAATAAATATTGTTTAACAAACGCCTGACAATTATGCACCAACCCAATAGTTAAATAAACGAGAGTGATTTCAGCGCACTAGTTCGGTCACTTTGAATCAGCAAAAGCTATTTTGCAACGCTATTTTGTCACATTTCAACCGACTCGCAGGTTACACGTCTTTAGCAAGCGTGTTACTTATATTAAAGCGAACGCAGTATTCATTTACATAACTTCCCTTGAAAATGGTCACAATCACAGACCGAAACGTCGGAATATATAATTTTTAAATTGCAAAATAGCTTTTACTGATTTAAAGTGACAGTACTAATGCGCCGACATCATTCTCATTTATTTATTCTACAAATACGGTCGAAATTCTAACTTCACTATTTCAACCCAATACTACTTTCGAAAAATGCAATAAAAAAAATCGACGTTTGAAAGAATCATTTTTCTAAATAAATACGAAGTAAGAAATTGAAGCTGAGACTTGTTCTGTGACACAATGTGTGTCAAAGAGAAGAGTGCCATTCTCTGCGAATATCTTGAATAAAAATATGAAAGCAATGGTGAGTACTATTCGTCCCCATTGTATAGGTACCTATATTTATGTATTTTGCTGTCTTTCCCATTTTCTCTGTTCCGTATAGATTCGAAAGAAATCTTCCAAGCAACCGAAACACTCCAACTTCTCCCTCTCTTCAGAAAGCTCTTCAGTTATAGTGCTCGTGGATCGATCTACTCGGAAATGCTCCATTCGGTTTTAGGACAGGAATCCACCGAGCCGGTAGCAAATAATTTCGCCGGAGCAGAGGTCGCATGGATCGATTTACGAGCGTTCCGTCTAACAATCGGGATGATCGATCGATCCCTCTCCCGTGACGTTTTCTGTTCCAGGATACTGGCCATTCGGCGTGCTCTGGTGCAACGTTTACGTGACGTGCGACGTGTTGGCGTGTTCGGCGAGCATAATGCACATGTGCTTCATCTCGCTGGGTCGTTATCTGGGCATCCGGAATCCGCTGAGGACGCGGCACACGTCCACCAAGCGGATGGTCGGTTTCAAGATCGCGGCCGTCTGGCTGCTCGCCATGTTGGTCTCTAGTTCCATTACTGTGTTAGGTAAACTTCGCCCCGCTTCATCCAGCGTCTACCAGACGAAAACGTCCCCTTCGAGTCCCCTTTCATTACCATTTCATTACCATCAGCCACGCCGTAGTCTTAATTCGAATTTCGAGCGTTTCTTCCTACCAATTCGACTCGACGCGACACTCGGGCCTGAGGCATCGGGGAGGGAAACGTTGTAAAACCAACAGAGAAGATGAGTCGTTTCGCGCGGAGTAGTTGGGGGGGAGTATCGGAGGAGTTTCATTGAAAGTGTCCGGGCTACAAATAGAAGTTTCGCAAACTCCCTCCAGTGACACGGTAAACGAAAAAGTTTACACGCGGAGGCTTGATTCCTTGCGTTTACGCGATTACGGTTTTCTGCAATTGTTTTCCGACTGAAGCCGGGAATCCAGCGGGAAGCTAAGCTGAGCTATGTTTTAGCTTAGTGTTTCGTGGAAACGGATCCATAAGAAAGTGTCGAAGCTAATTTTTTTAAAACGTAGCATAGCATCGCGTAGCTTAGCTTCTCGGTGGATTCCCGGCTTAAAGTAAACCGAGGGAAAAAAGGAGGCTGCGTCTCATTGGCTCTGAGCAATTCCTCGGAGACAGTTCCACTTTCCTTCGGAGCTTCGACAGGAGAGAACGTTTCGAGTTCTTGCGTATAACCATCGAGTCGAATTCCACGATTGAAATGGTCCTCTGCTGCTCGAAATACTTTTGCGAATTCTCTCGCTCCCTGTCTGTCACGGCGGAGACCTACTTCAAAGTTTACAGGCGATCGTATAAGCGGGAATCGTTCTATACTTGTATAATACTCTGTGCCCGTTTTTCTCGCAGGTATAATCAACCCCCTGAACATCATGCCACGGCCAGGCATGTGCGTGATAAACAACAGGGCGTTCTTCGTGTTCGGCTCTCTCGTCGCCTTCTACGTTCCCATGATCGTCATGGTGGCCACGTACGTGCTGACGGTGCAACTGCTCAGGCAAAAGGCGCGCTTCGTCGCGGAACACCCTGAAGGGTCGACCGACTGGCCTCGCAGACTAGGAGGCAGGTACTCGTCGTCGAAGGCGTCTTCCACCACGTCGACCACCGGCACCACCACCACTTCCTCCTTCTCCACGCGACGTGGGTGGAGGATATCCGGTGGCATTGGAAAGCACAGGTAAAGTACCATTTTAGACGTCGCAACGCGAGCGTGGAAATGTTGCCATCGATGGGCAAGCAATGCAAATCGAGGGACTTGCAGCGAGAGAGGTGCAGCTATATTTTTATTCGACGAGGGAGGGTATTGTGTTTATCTGGCTGTGTTTGTATGGCCTATGTTACTTTTTAGAGCCTCTACTGATACGCGGATTTTGACAAATGAGGTGTCTTTCGAATTGTCTTGACGTTCCGAATGTTATAGGATATGTAATTTTCAAAAATGTAACAAATAAAATAATTAACAAATTTTAAAATTTGACTGCTTAAAATGCGAACTAAAATGATAAAAATAATAATAAGATGGCAATTTAAATTGACTCAATTGCCTGCAGTCGGAGGCCTTAAATCTTTTGATGCTCTTCTAGCCCAAGTGCTTTAAGTTGGTAACAAAAAGAGGTGGATAACATCGATGCAAATTCAAGCTTATATAGTGACATTTCAACTTTGTTGTCAACGAGTTTCTCTGTTTGTCCGTGTGGGAAATATTATTAGTGTTGTTAATAGCCCATCAAGTCTAATTAGGGCGAACAGGGAATTATATCAAATCATTTGCATCAAAAGATTTAAGGCCTCCGACAGCAGGTAATTGAGATAATTTAAATTGTCGTCTTATTATTTTTATCATTTTAGTTCGCTTTTTAAGCAGTCAGGTTTTTAAATTTTTTATTTACAGTTTTAGAACTCTAAAATATGTGTAATATATGTAAAAAGATTCTAAATCGTTTGATACATGTTTTTTTTTACAAATCCGATAACAAATGAACGACTTACTGCGAATAAATAAAAACAGAAATATTAATGTTCTTATTACAGAATATTTTTTGCCAAAAATAGAAACAAATACTTATCAACTCAGTAGCTAGGGTAAACTGTACTAATGCTGGCACTGCACTATTCATTGGTACACCAGATTAAAAAGCCAAATATTAAGAAGTACAAACTTAGAAAGTACTTTTTACAATTTTTTATTTTTCTTTCACTGCAATACTGCATATCCCAGTAGTAGGCCTACATATTTTACATCTGGCAACACCACAAAGTGGGAGAAAGGGCTGACTTTTAGGCGTTTTCTTAAGATATTGATAACAGGTAGGCAAGGATATTTTGTCGCTTTGTAACTAAGTAATGGAATAAAATAGAAATTTAGTAAGTGTTGCAGGTATTTAATAGTGGATGAAATAGTCTGTTTAAACACTTTAAACTTCGTTTTTAACTACACATGTTTTTCTATATAACTTCAAACTTTAGATTGCCAATGATTGTACTGTTACGCCTACTTTTGTATTTCATTGAATATTTTTAAAATAAGAGACTTAATAGATACTCGAGGTGTTTTATTTTAATGAGAAATCCACAAGGATTGATAATAACTGAAAATTAAGCCCACATCAAAAAAATATAAACATTCCAATTGGGATTTTCGCTTAGGGTGCCAATCATTATACAGTTTTACCCTACCACTTATTGTATTAATAGTGTTCTCTCTTTAATGTCCACTCGAAGCAATAATCTAATAAACGGTTTTTCCAATTTACTTGAAATTGGTAAAGATGGAGCTGCACCCTCTCGCCGCAGGGTCCCAAATTGCTCTATCGGAAAGCCTCCGGTAACACTGTGCGCGCCGTTCTCTGAAATTGCTACGAGACACCGGCAATCGAATTAAAAACAGAACACGCAGAGAGAGACAGAGAGAGAGAGAGAGAGAAGCCGGGAAAGAGGAGGGAAAAAGGACCCGCGACAATCGACGAGCAACAGCGCGACGCTAAAGGGAATAAAATTTGCAAAGCCCCATTTCCGTTTCGCTCGTACCTGCGTTATTGCGCACGCATGCAGCAGAGGCGAATCGCACGCCTGGAATCGGCTCGAAAACTCGGTAAATATTGATTTCGACGGGAATTGGTTGGGAAGAATATCCGGAGGATCAAATTCGTCTCCGACACTCAAAAGTTAAGAGCTGTCTGACGACACGAAGCTCGCGGGAAGTAGAATCAGACGGCGCATAGTCAGACACACTTTGACTCGGTTTATTACTTTATTCTATCGTTACTCACTACGTACATCGAGCCGATAACTTGTTCGCCCGGGACAACAGCTTTCAGTTTAACCGAGTTATACCCCCCTGCTGCCTGTAAATATGTGTACATAACAGGTGCAAGGAAGCGAGGACGGGCAAGACTGAACCGCAGTTGAATTTCGCTGTGAACGGGGCAGGCGGTCCGGCCGGAAGCACCGCCGCTGCGAAACTGACGTCGAAAGTGGATCAAGCCACTCAAACACCGGAGAACATTGCCCGTGAAACAAGAAACTTCACTCTGAGGGCTTTAAAGCTGCAACTGAACGTCACGCCGACCACCCTTAATCTGAGGTAAATGTATTACCGATCCTGCTGATCGTTACGTCGCCTTCAAACGCCACGGACGACCCGGCGAGTTAAATCGCGAGCTAAACTACCCCCGGTCGACGAGAGCACGTCCCCTAGCCGTGTCTAAGGAACCAGCGACGCGCGGAAATTGCTCGTTCGCGAAAATCCCCGGCTCGGCATTTCCACGCGAGATGTCCGTTCCCGCGTGCGGGGTTGATCTTGCATTAACGTTAACGCGAAACGAGTTACGGCGCGCTGGAGGTTCCGAGCGGATTAGCTCCGAAGCGTGAGTAGCTATTTGCGAATGCAAATAGCTCGTCGCTCAGCGGACGAAATCGGACCCAGGCGAGATCCCGAAATCCCGCAATCCTGAATTACCGAAGTAGCGGAGGCGGGGGTGGAAATCGCTGATTGCCCGAAACGCGGTGCACGTTTCTCAGGTTCCTAGCGGGACGAACGAAAAGGCGATCGTTGACGGCGAACGCGGTGGCCACGGAGCAGAAGGCCAGCAAGGTGTTGGGCTTGGTTTTCTTCACGTTCGTCCTCTGCTGGGCGCCGTTCTTCCTCTTGAACATCTTCTTCGCCGCCTGCCCCGAGTGCTCGGTGCCGGGGCACGTGGTCGACACGTGCCTGTGGCTCGGATACGTCTCCTCCACCATCAACCCGGTTATTTATACCGTCTTCAACAAAACGTTCAGGGCCGCGTTCATTCGGCTATTGAAATGCAAATGTTCCAGGTGAGCGACTCGAGTGCCGCGTGGCGGGTAAGTTGCGCGCTGGCTCGACGGCAACGGGGACATTCTTACGATCACTGTTTCTCGATGCCACTCACTGGAAAGGGAGGGATGGATGTTCCAGGTCGGCGAGGCCGCCGCGGTATCGCTCGGTGACGGAGGGTGGCCGGAACGCGATGAGCCTCTGCACCCCAACGGCCCTTCCACTGGCCATTAGTCTTCAGGGTACGCCGCTGTTGACCCCGACGCCGAATCCGACGGCGACCCCGGCGTCGGGGAGCTCCTACGTGACGGTGATGCATCGCACGCCCAGTTCCCTCTATCGTGATACCTTCCGCCAGCATCAACACGATCAGAACTGTTGAGGAATCGGTGCAAAAGGTAAATCGATGCGAAGCCATCAAATGGTCAATGGATCTCGTCGATTGCGAGGGATCATTAGACGGGGGACCTATAGTTTAAGATGCCCTCCACAATCACTTATTCGCCAACAGCGCGCCACAGTTCCTCGATGGAAAAACGACCCGAGCACCCGCGCCTGGGCAAATTTAACTTCGCCGACTCGACGGCAACTAGTGCTCTCCGCGTGGCAGTGCCGTTGGCGAAAGAACGGCCTCTGTCGGCCGTAAAATGTTAATAATTATCGCGAGTCTGATTTCCCCAATGCAAAGGAATAAACAAGGTATTTAAATATTTCGCCGTGAAATCGATATTATATAGTACTTGTCACTGAACTCTCTCTCTTTCTCTCTTTCTCTCTACCCCTTTCCCTCCGCGTCTTAATGCTCAATTATGGTAGAAAGAACCGGCGAACACCTGTGTAATCCCGAAATACCAAGAATATATCTGGATGTGAAAAGAATTCATATTATTTCCTTGAATCGGTATGCTCGGAGAGAATTTTAGGGTCGCAGCGTATCGTGGTTGTGCTCCGTGTAAAAGAGGAAAAGTTGCAGCTCCAGTTTACCTTCCTTTGTACTAACTTTTATTTGACAAATAAAAAGTATCCATTACAAATAATTGTAAACTGTATATCTTATATAGTACACACATCGTGATACGAGCGAGTTTATGGCTCTCTTTCTCTCTCTCACGCGCACACACACACATATTCTCTTTCTCTCTCCCTCGTTCTCAACTCCTCTCACAGTTTAGAGTTACAAGATTTTTTCTTCTCCACGCACGCGCGCGCACACATAAACGCAGTTAATTCTCTTTCTCTCACGCATTTCGTGTGTGTGTGTGTGTGTGTCTTTGTATGCCTGGTATTTTATTTCGCGTGTAATCCTAATTGCGCAAATTGGTAGCGGAGCAATGGAACAGTGTCTTCGCCCTGAGCACGTTAACAGCGTCTAGAATAGGGGGTGAAACGTGAGAGAACAAAGTGCTACGAACGAAAGTTAGTTGTGGGCCGAGTGCACGTTTCTTTCTCCCCCCTAGCATCGGAGTTAACGACGAGTCTCGTCGCGGCTTTGCAGGGACAGCGCGAGAAGCGTCTTCCAATCGCTCCCGCCACGAGACGGTACGAATAGATCATCGCGAGTCGAACGGAAATGCATGCGCGTGTTCGCGACCGCGCGGACGTAATTCACTTTTGATTTTCGCAGTCGTCGCTGCGACGGAGAAACGAGGATTGCGCGGGGCTGGGTGGTTAAAGGGAGGAGAGATAGTGTCTTATCGAACCGAGGAGAAGACGGCCGGTCGCTTAGAGGTGCGTTAAAAAGAATGCCCTTTTCGCGCGGCCCTCCCCGCGAACGAGGAGAGACGCACCGTGGCCGCGATTTCCATAGTTCCCTCCTCGCTTTTTCTTTCGTCACGGGAAGAAACTGTGCCGTCGCAGAATGCAGGGGAGAGAGGCAAGGGTGCTGGGAGTTTCTCTTGGGGCACGGAGTTGGTCTTCACGGAAGGGAGACAGAACGATCTCGCTCGAACTTTAGGTCGGCTTTTCGACTTCTGCGGCTTATCTGTTCGGTAAAACCGTGCTCTTCTGCGGGATGCGACTCGCAAAAAGGAACGCCTGAATACCAGAATTTTCTGGGACATAGAAAACAGGGAGTACAGCCCGAGGGACATTTGGAAACAACTCTCCTTTCCTCTGGGTCTTTATTAAAACGTAAGAAGAGAAGAATAGTTTGAATTTCTGTCTTAAGATAACAAGCAGAAAGATCGATGTTAAATTAACAGTGCGAGCCCAAAGCGAAAGGATCGTTGTCACCCCTCCGCGCCAACTTCCACTCACCAGCGCAGCACGGATATTAAAGCGTTCCCTTTTAGGTGTCTCACCCTAGTGTTCGATGTTCATTCCATTAAACTTTAATAACACCGAACGCACGCGTCTGCTTAACGGTAAAAACCAACGGTATTTGGTCGGATTAATAATTGCTGTTTCTGCGTCGACGATCGCTTATAAAAAATACAAAGACACTTTGTACGTAGCGGGGAAGAAGCAGGCATGCGTGGCGCGTACGCGTGCGTTCAGCATACAGTTGTTAAAGTGTAAGGTTCCAGTGGTTTGTTAAACGGCGCGTATCTTTACGTTCTAAACACAATATCGGGCTTCGTTGCAAGTTTTCCTTTCTCTTCCTTTTGATTTCGTCGTGTTCGACCCATGACACACACCGCGATTGGTGTCCCCGATAGTGCCCCTTTTCTTTCATTTACACTTTCTACGTAATTCTATACACTTAACAATTATACCGCGTAAAATTAAGAACGCCCGTTACGCGCTCGATCTACGAATGAGGGTATCGTTAGTACAAGACTTGGGGGAGGGAGGAAGTGGAATATAATTAATGCAAAATTATTCTTATTAATAATCGTACAGTAATGATAATAATAATAATAATCATAATCATGATGCAACAGCAGAAACGTGATACGTGGCGATTAAGGAAAGGGAAAGGACATTGTTAGTAGTTTCTTTTACCTCTTTTTCTTTCTTTCTTTTTTTCTTTGTTTTATATATGTATATACAAAACTCCATTCGCATACTACAATTACTGCATCGTATCGTTTCTCGGTGTCTCTCCTCTCTCGGAGATCTCCCCCTTCCTTTCGACTAACCGTTACATTTTCCACTGATTCTCAATTCATCGATATTCCTCGACCCTTCCGCTACGAGAGGCTATTGAACTTGGCAATTTCCGCAGCGATTACTTGTCACCGAGAAGCGATTGTAGAAATTTTCAGCGAGGCTTTGGAAAAGGGTGATTCGTCGTCCGAAGTTAAGGCGCCAGAGGGGAGAACGGGGTATTCTCGTTGGACCCTTCGACGCCTTATTCTTCGGCAAGGAATCGATTCGATCGGCACGGGGAGGCTCTCCCGTAGCGAAAGGGCGAAGAGCGAAATTAGACAATGATGTGTGCGCTTTAAAAGTCCGTTGGTGGATGGAGAACCGGCCGTGATTGTCGGCGGTCTCGAATCCTTCGATTTCGATTATATTAAAAGAAGAAAAAACGAGGGTGAGGGCAGGACGTAAAAGGAAAAAAAATGATTATCAAAGCCCGTCTGAAGCCGTCGACGAAAATTATGCGATACAAAAGGATTAAAAAAAAAGGGGGGAAAATAGAAACGCATTCGCGAGAACGATTTTAGACGTACGAACAATACTTTTCTTTGGCCTTTCTTGGACGAAGGAACGTTCATCTCCGAGCAAAATCTCGAACGCCGATTCGAAATGATTCTCGATTTTCCTCCGGTCGGAATGGTATCGAATCGCGATCGACTGGTCGATTAAGCAGCCTGCCAACTAACTAGCGTTGAAGCGGAGAAGATCATTCTTGGCCTGAATTGAAAGTCGGGAGAAGGGCCTTGGAAGACCTTCGATCGGCTTGAAAGGCCAGTCGAGCTTGATTCGACTGGGAAAGAAGCGGGCGTGAAAACAGTTTTGTTCGCTGATGAGACCATGGAATCGAATGGAAAAATTGTGTCTCTCCTTATCTAGTCCGGCCACGTTGATCGAGTTTTCTTCCTGAGAGAGGCTTTGTTCGTCAGAGGCAACGCACAAGGAGAAACGTACACGTTTCCGCCTGTGGTTCCTTTAGGCGGTAGAAGTCCGTGTCGTTACGGTTACGGTTCCGGTTTCCACATTTCGCGCACATATACTCGTGTGAAGTATTCCTAAAAAAATTACAAACGCATCTTTGGCTCCCCCGAATGCTTCCTTTACCACCGTCCTAATAATGGTCCGCATTCTCGTGCACGCTGCAACAGAAGAAACCACGCAGACATTTCGTTAGATCCCGTTAGATCTCGGTAGCCCCGTTGCTGTTATTGTTCTTGCCGTTAACGTTCCATGCATTCTCCGACGTGGACTATATCTTGCCCCTAACAACTAAGCGCTCCGTTATCTTGCCTCGCCTTCTTCCAAGCACGCCTACGGCTCTCGCAAAGCACGCCACGGGATGCGCATACATGTACACTTATACGCACGCACGCCGAAGTCGTAGTTGCCGGCTAATTCGCCTAAACCGCCTAATCTAGCTAATTCGCGTTACACTTTCTCCGGTGATACGCGTGAGACTGCCAAGCGAGAACGGGCGAGCTATTACGGCTCCGTTGCAACGGAAAGATCGTGTGTCGCGGCGTGTGTGTCGACGAGCAAATGGGTCCGCAGCGAGGTTGATGTTAGTTCCAAAAGCAGGTCTCGGAAGCCGACGATCGCGAATGCCTTCGTAGGATGATTAGTGATTCCTTGTTACATCGAAAGTAGAACAACAAAATCACTAGTCTTCCATACAACGGCACTCGATTAGTCCCCCTTTGCAACGTTGATCTAGCAGACTTTTGCTTCTCTAGACACCCCGTGTCCTCTGTCTCACGATGCGCACCTTCCGATCTCGCTCCTCCACCTTCGCGAAGCTTACAGATTTCACGCAATTCCCCTCCTTCGGTTGGTTAGTCGAGAATTTTTGTTAGTTCCTCGTGCAGGATCGCAGGTGTCGAGGGGTTGATGATTTCGATGCGATGCGATGCGAGGTGAGGCGATGCGCGACCAAAAGCCATGAGATGGAATTAGTTGGTTGGGCTGGCACCGACTTGAGAGCATGGAGCTTGTTACATACATAGTATCGGTAGTGATGATAAGCGAAGAATGTTAATGCGACCACGATCGCCCGCAATTGGCAACGTTATTGTATTAAAGCTAGCCTATACGTATACATTCCGTTGCAACCGTTTCTATCGTTTCTCTGATCCTGAGCTACGCATTACTACGGACAATAAATAGTGCTGCACCGCCATTGATAAGTTCAGGCTTCTTTTAACGACGTCGATCTCGGATAAACGAGCTTGCTGCTTCTGCGACGAACGTATTATAGAACGCATGCTGGTGCAACAGCTCCTACTTGTATCATCTCTAAGGCACTCGCGACGCAGCAACTGTACTTTTACTTTGCAAGATATTTCAGCGCACGCTTCGCAGAGAATTATATACTACCTACTTTCTCATTCACTCTTTAATCTACGTTTACTTACCTAAATCTTAATATTGCCATATCAGGCAAGCGGAACCGCCATACTAATTTAACAAACGATAATCGTTATCTACCGCTGGCAGTTGGTTAAGAAGTATTCTTCTAAATGACTCTCTTACGGTCCGAGAGATCGTAATGAAAATGAACGAGCAAAGAGCGCAGAGATGCGCGGCCGTAGCAAACACGCGGCTTAAGAAACGATGATAAAATGAGGAGAACAATTACCTCTGCTGAAGCAGGTACTGGGCCATTTGTATCTGACTGGGTAACCCGGTAATGGTAATGATACGATCGTTACTACCAGGCAACGGCTCGTCTATAGTGATTCCAGCACCGCTGTCCGATCTGATTTTCCGGATTCTGGCACCCCCCTTCCCGATAATGGCGCCGGCGAGCTGTCGACAAAAAGGGGCGATCGGCGATTAGCAAACCATCTTGTTGGAATATCATTGATTGGCGTTCTTGTGCAAAGAGAAACGATACGGAAGCAGGAATGGCAATCTTCCCCCGAACCACCCTTTTATTCTGTTCCCCTCTACTCGGTCGCTCAGCCACTCACCCCCTTCGACCCTACTCATCGCCCGATGGGATTATACATGTTACTTCAACTTTTACTTACGTCCTTGGGAATGGTGACTTGAGTGCTCGTCTTGTTTCCACTCATGTTGCCTTGATTCCCTTGATTATTTCCACCCATAGGGGGCCCGCCACTCATCCCAGAGTTGCCGCCGCCACCGCCACCACCACCGCCGCCGCCGCCTCCGCCTCCTCCACCACCGCCTCCGCCGCCTAAGCCGTTTGGCGCACCTCCTCCTTGCATACCCCATCCGTCGCCTGGAAAAATAAGAATGATCAAAATAAGCACGCTATTTCATTGCACTTTTCTTCGCGGCCCCCGCAAACTCGTGACTAGGGAGAATAATCCTGGTCGTTATTTACTATTCCGGGATTGCAGGATTTTTTTTAGATTTATCTCTGGATTATCGGACTAACCCCGGGATGGAGTAATAGAAAATTTCAGTAATCAAAATGATTTATGATCTGTTAACATTCTAAATCTTTAGTTGAAGTAAACAAACTTACTTTCGATGATTCTGACACATCAGGTAAGATAATTTTTAACAATAAAAACAGTAGAATAATGAAGAATAATAAAGTCTCGATAAGTAGTACTATCAGTAAATCGTTATGAAGATTTTTGGAGATGTGAAAAAAGAAACAGTAAAGTAGCTAAAGTACGTGTTTACAATGTTTCGACTTTAGTTCAGACAAGTTGCGGTTTGCAACTCGCTCGATTTCGAAATAGCGAGAAGTGAGAATATTATTATAAAACTAAATATAATTTAGTTAATTATATACGCCTTAATATTATTATTTAAATAAATCTTTATTATTTCTTTTACCCTTATTGTTATGAAACAACTATGCTTTTATATTTTTCAACAGTTCATAAAGTAATTCTCATTTTTAAAAAATCTCGAAATTCTCAGGATTAGTTATATCAAATCCCGGGATTTTGGAATCCAAAAAACAGTCGGGATCTCGTTATTATATTCCCTACTTATAACTTACCGTTGTAATTTCCACCGCCGTACGGTGGCGGGCCACCCCTGTTCCCTCCATAGCCGCCTCCTCGTCCACCCTCGTAGCCGCCTCCGCCAGCACCTCCGCCGCCGCGATTGCCTCCATAGCCGCGATCGGGTGGTCCACCGGACATTCCACCGGCCCCACCGCGAGGTCCTCCCCTCGGCGGTGGTGGGAAACCGCGGTTCATGTCACCGGGTCCACCGCCGCGGTTGTCGCGTCTCGGTGGCATGCCTCCGCCACCACCGCCGCCTCCTCCACCGCCGCCACCTCGGACCCCTGGACCACCGAAGCCGCCCCCTTTGCCCTGGCCACCTTCTCCACTCCCATAGCCGCCGTAGTCGTCCGCGTAGAAATCATCGAAGTTGTGCGGGTCGTACGGGTTGTTCACACCCTTCAACGGCGACTGCAATCACCGTATAAAATGCTGATTAGACCGGATAATCCACGGACAGGATTAAACTTTATGTTTCTATACTTACAGCTTTAATAGTGGCGATCAGCTCGCGAATACACTCGATGCATGTGTTCGGCTTCCCGCAGATGCTGATCAGCCGGTCGGTGCTGTGCGGACAGCAGTGCGAATAGATCTTGATCCTCGCGCCAGTTTTCTGCAACACGAATATCAAACAGTGGCTATTTAGCAAGGAAGAGCTTGTAGGGGGAGTAGGGAAAATTTCGCGAGAGCGTAGAAGTCATTCGAGACATTCTCAAAGTAGCTTTTCCTATAAGCGACTAAACGCAGTATCAAGATTTTCGAAGTCAATTTTCTCGAAAACGAAGCGCTATGTCAAAAAAACTCACTCTTTCTTTTCGATTTACAAGAAGTAAATAAGTCGAGAAAAAAGAATGAAATTTTTTGATATCGCGCTTCGTTCTCGAGAAAATCAGCTTTGAAAGTGTGTAGTTGCGAACAGTCTCGTATAGGAGAACCTACCTTTCGGTGGCAACGAGTGGATCGCGTGTTACAAGTTGGTTAACAGGCAACCCTTCATACGCGAGATTGTGCTTTCAGAGGCAAGTCTATCTCTCTCTCTCGCTTCCTGGTAGCCGACACACGGTTTTATTTGTTAAAACGCGAGTAACGTAATTACAGCGCCAAGGCCTCTGAACCTCGAAGAAAAAGATGCATCACGGTCCAATAGGAACGAAAATTCGTGGCTGCGGGTACTTTCAAGTTAGATGACCGGAGCTACGTTCTCTCCCTTTCTCGGTTTTTAACGCGGGAAACCGACTGCCTAGGGGAAACTTGAAGCGAAGTTCTGTCGCGTGTGCATGGCGTCTGGAGAAGTTAGCCTTATTACTCGAAACGATAAGGAGAAACACGCCGAGAACGACAGGAAACTCCGCGGCATTATGATCCGTTTACATAAAATTTCCTCCAAACGATTCACGCAACGGAAAACGACTTCGATATTTCTGAGTAATTGCCGATTCCGCGGAAAAACAGCGATCGCGTCGGTTTCAAAGAGACGCACCGAGCGCGATCTAAAAGTGTAAATAAAAGATTCATTGATCGTAAACGCAATTCCATTCTGTGCAAATGACTCTTTGTGTGATTGGTGGGACTATGCATTTTCATCAAATCATTGTCCGAGTCGAAGCATGAATTTCAACGATCGAAGGAAGAGGAGCGTTCGCGTACGTAGTCGACTCGTAACACCCGCGGGCATTGCTTGGAACATTTCGCAGCTACGACGAGACGCGTGCGAAAACTAGATCATCGGTTGATGAAAAATCCAGGTGAGTTGCAAGTGAAATACGGCGAGTGCCCGACCGTTTGGTGCGGCGAATATTTGGTGCGAGGGGCCGAGGTAGAAGACGGGCAAAAGAGCTCGAGAAACCAGCTTTCGCGAAGCAAAGAAGAAAAAGAAACGTCGTGGTCGGACATCGGCCATGGTCGATACCTCGGGCGTCCAAGGCTTCGAGGTGACTTTTCTTCTTCCGGTGTACAATAGTCCCGCGGTATTACAATATCCGCGAAGGCAGGAATAGATCGGGGAACAATCTAGGGAGTAGATTCTGCGAGAGGAGGATTCGGAAAATTGTTGTCTTGCGTTTCAGATCTGTCGATAGGCTGCTCTACTTTCGATCTGCTGGAAATCGAACGGGCGACTCTGCATTTAAATCGAGCACTAACGCTTTTGGTACGTATAAAATATTCACGCCGGTGACGATCTTTCGAGAGAGCCGAGGCGTATGAAAGACGATAGTGCGGAAAAGATGTCGACTGTCTACACGGGAGCAGAGGTGGCGAAACACAATAAGGAAGACGATCTATGGATCGTGTATAAAGACGGTGTATACGACATCACGAGTTTTCTAAAAGAACATCCCGGTGGCGAAGAAGTACTGGTGAGTTTAGGCGGGCAAGACTCGACCGCGTGCTTCGACGAGATAGGGCACACGTTAGAGGCGGTGCAGCTTCGAGAAACTTATAAGATCGGCACGGTAACGGGCTCCCTTGCCGGAGAGCCTGCCGATCAATCTGCAGAACAATCTACCGAGCAATCTACCAAAGGTACGATCTTCCATTGATCATAAATTCAGGCACTGAGAGCAAAATTAATAGTCCGCATTTTTTGCGAAATTAAGTTAACCATATAAAACCAGGAAAAATTAATTTTTTCCTAATATGGGGTATGTGGGGTTAGGTTGCAAAACAGCAGGTATGCTGAACCTCGCCCTTTTATCCCTTAATTCATGTAACTTTGTGATAAATAAAGACGAATTATTATTATTATTATTATTCCCTTTTTGCTCTCAATGCCCTCAATCTTTCGTGATTTCTTGCCAAAGGCTAACGTTCCTCTAAGGAATGCCACTTCGACCAAGTGTTTCGGCAAAGTATGCCACGGCTCGTAAAATAAATTCAACGGTATAATTTCTGTTCGTGCCAGGTGTACAAGACCTGACGATAGACGATGAAAATTGGACCTACGATCTACCAGAACCTGAATCGTCATCATGGCTCCCGGTATTCCTCGGAGCTGGAGCCGCCGTTTACGCCGTCATATTCTATTACTTTTTCTTCTCGTAAGAGAAGCGTAACCATGCGATGAATTTCGAATTGCAATTATTCAAATATCCCTATAGACAATCTGTACAATGACAACGAATAAAACATCTATTTATGCTGCGTGGGAGTTAATCACGGGTCAATTTTCTTCTGCACCGTTGTCAAAATGAGTGGAGCAACGTTCTATATCCATGTAATATGTGCGACCTATTCCCTCTCGAGGCAGAGCGATAGATTGCTTATCAAATTTAGTCCCACTTATCGATATGCGCGTAATCGAACGTTTGTTTTTGCGTAACGATAATGACCGCGCGATAAGAGTGTTATAAGCATGTTGAATAAAGTGATCGAGTCGAGAATCCAGTAAGAATCCTATCTGAACGGATCTAGTGTCGCCGAGTGACGTGGAATTTTACTAGCGCGGTATGTATGTGGTTCAACTGATCGCGACCACAGAGCTAGCATGTTAAAGGAAGTTCGTTCGTCAGCGTGACTAGCGGATTTTGTTTTCACAACAAGAAACGCGAACACTTTGAGATAAGAAGATTTAGATTTCGCGAGATTTCTGTGCTTCGGAATAATTTAATCAATTTCATTGATAACGCTGGGAAGTAAGGCATAAACAATCATCAAAATGTTTATCATTATCTTAAGACGTAATATCAAAAACACATAAAAACAAATCCATATATATATATATGGATATATAAAAACAAATCCATATATATATATATATGGATTTGTTTTTATGTATTTTTAATAGGAGTTTTTGGTGTGTATATATATAAATATCAAAAATACATAAAAACAAATCCATATATATATATATATATATATATGGATTTGTTTTTATGTATTTTTAATAGGAGTTTTTGGTGTGTATATATATAAATATAAAAAATACATAAAAACAAATCCATATATATATATATATATATATATATATATATATATATATATATATATATATATATATATATATATATATGGATTCTACGTCAAAATTCCACGTCACATCCATATATATATATATATATATATATGTATATATATATGTGTGGATTTGTTTTGATGTATTTTTTATATTTATATATATGCACACCAAAAACTCCTATACATTTCAGATTCACTTAGATTCCTCGTTTTGTATGATCGAATAGGTGACAGAGGCATAGAGTTGTCTGTTTGCGCATCGAGAATGATATCACTCGCAGATAGTTAATAAAGCCCCATTCCCAGCTGATGCAGCCTACTATACGATCATCGTGTAACATTCCCGTCGAATGTAGTTGCACGCGACTGATGTAGAGTCACAGAGATGATGCAGTTTCCGATCAATACCGACCATTCGGATTTGCCTAGACTCCGAGGTCCCAAGTCTGTCGCGAATCTCTTCCATAATTTACGAAAGAACACGCGACTCTCCCTTCCACCTAAATTCCGTCCCCTTTCTTCCAATCTCCCGACCTACTTTCAAGACATTACTCAACTGTCACCCTATCACCAAGAATACAATAAATAACAATCGAGTAAAAGAACTCTAAACTAAGACGTCCTTCAGTGGCACCAAGAGTCTCGTTAAATAGATGCCAAAACGAACATAGATTCCGTATTATTGTTCGCCGCCTCTAACCTCCAGGGAATCGTTGACAATTCCTAATCTTATCGAACACACTCGGCTTAACTCTATTTATAGGATAGTGACCACGTAACGGTCGGGCAATATGAACCAAGCTTATGCGTCGAAGCGACCGAACATCGGGGATTAAATCGCTGGAAGGAAACAATCTGCTCTCCCGTCATTTCCCCGTTCAAGTTCGTCCAGAATTGGGCAGCAAGTGTCTCGCGGCGAGCGATCGGATGCGTGGTATGTTACCACGAACAACGGCTCGCATCTTGCATCCAGTTCTGCGGCAGCCTCGGTGTGGAGAGAGAGAGCGAGAGAGAAGGGGAGCTAGGGAGCTGAGCGCGAGCGAGTGGGAGTCGAAGATGATAAGGGGACAGGAACAGGTAGTGGGGCAGCATCTAGAGAGGGGCCAGGATAAAGCTACTACGAGCTCAGTGGACCTTACAGTGTTTGTGCTAGTGTAGTCTCGCGAAGAAACCGCTTTGGAAATAACCATCCGTCGAGATTGTTCTATCGCTTTCTTCCCTTGGCCCTCTCCTGCTCTCTCGTCAGAGCTAACCAAGGAAATTCCGAGACAGAGAGATCTCGAGCCACGAGGCATCGAGCGCAGCGCCTTCTCGGGTTCGCACGTAAACGACTGAACGAGAAGGTACGTGGATTCGCCGGTCGGCCAGAACTGATCCTCAATTAGCATTCCGATCGACGACCACCACTTCACCACCGGAAGTGAATACTGTGCTGGCCTTGTGTACCGTGGATCATCCAGCATAATTCATACATCATCAAACGTAGACGCGTGCGTCGCTGACGCCAGGCAGCCGCCTTGGCCGCCATGTCTGACGTAGCGCACTGGACTACTTCAGCCAGAGAGCTTGCTCGCGTGTCTGACTACAGAGAGCACTGATTCCCCTTGAATTTCAACGTTCTTCCGTACACAGTATCTAGTCGTTTCAAAACACGCCTTCGTAGAATCATTTCCAACAGATACACTCTTCTTATCTTCTCCAGTACGTTTCCCTCAATTTTTCAAACGCACACGTGGGAAACTGAATCCGAAAGACGCTATTTTTTAGGCAAAAGTTTGCTTTAGGTAATCGTTAGCAAGGAATGGTAATCGAAGTCGTTAGAGAAGCTTCTCGATATACTTTGTTTCAAGCAACCTTCGTGGAGATATATAATTAACAGCTGATTGGACTCTACTATCGATAATGACATGACAACTTAGAAACTACTTAGTAATTCGAGGCTAGCTTCTTCGCAGTTGTTTTCCAGAAATAAAAACTGTAATAGCACGTGACACTGTTCACGCCACGCAGATTGCGTAATGGCGGTGACCTTCGCGTAATTGCGTTTGATAGCGTGCGCCTTCGCTGTTCTTCTCCGTCGAGTTTAGTACGTGTTGGAATGAAGAGAGAGCTCTCCGGATAACAAATATTCTGGGTATACGTCACTCGGTTGCCGATAAACAGCTAACGATAAATTCCGACCAAAATTATCTTCGTCACATTTCTGCGTTGTCTTCGATCATTGTTGCGCAATGGAAGGCGTATAAGTAGCCGGGCGTTTATCGCGTCAGAAATAAAGTATCGAAACTCGAAGGTCGAACCTGATGCTGGCTTGCCCTGTCAATTTCATGTAAACAATGGTTCATTTCCATTAATCAGTCGTTTCTATTACGTATTTAATATAATTTGCTAGCGTAACTCGATGACGCCGATCTAACGAATCATTCCCGAGACTCACGCATCGCATACACGAGAAGAAAACGTGACAAGCCTCCTATTAAATTCATACCAAGCATCGTACCCTACACGATTTTCCTTTTCAAACGCCTCGTCGGAAACCCAGTTGAATCGAAAAACGCCCAAGGGGAATTGGTGGAGAGAGGAGGAAAGCAATAAGCCTAATCGTTCTTTGTCCCCAGATTATCCCGGCGAAAGGATGACCAAGCAGTACACGAGGAACGAGGTTGTGACGACCACCGACGGCAAGAACAAGACCCTGATAATCCTGCACGACAACGTGTACGACGTCTCGGGATTCTTGAACGAGCACCCGGGCGGCGAGGAGATCCTGCTGGATCACGGAGGCAAAGACGGCTCCGAGGACTTCGACGATGTTGGCCACTCCAAGGATGCTTTCGACCTGATGCAAAAGTACAGAGTCGGCGAGCTGGTGGAATCCGAGAGGACCAACAAGTCGCCGAAGAAGTCTTGGGCCTCCACCTACGGCAAACAGCCCGAGAAGAAGGGCGACGGACAGAGTTCCGTTATGTTCGCGGTGGCCGGAATCGTCATCCTCATAGCCACCTTCTATATAATCTACTTGTAGCCTCGCAGCAGGCAAGATTCCTTTGTATTCTGAGAGTCGAAACGTGTGAAAAGTTGTGTGCTACGAGGAGAAGCGGCTCAGCCGCGTTGCCTCGATAAGTAAACGAGAACCATCGCGAGTGGTCCCGTTCCTTCTACATGTCATTTTTACTACTTTACCCGAGCGTAATTCGTGCCACTCGAGAGGGTAACGCCAATGTCCAGTGTTTAGATAAGCCTGCCTATCAATCTCTGCGCGTGTTATTCTTTTAAGAAGGGTTATCGGTTTCCTGATTCTCGAGCCTGAAGTCTGGTGAAGGCAAGTTTCCCTGGAAACATAATTTCGCAATTTTGTGATTGTTATTGTTAGCTTGTAAAATAGAGCGACGAGGGGACAACCTCGTTTGAAAACAGACGTTAACACTATTCCTACCGACACTTCACCTATTCCTATCGCGACCGGTCAAACGACCGGTCTTTAGTGCAACTTATATAATTTGTATAAGTTATACAAATTATACAATTTAGCTAACTACAAAAAAATAAGTGAATATTGAAAAATGTATTATATCTTTAAGGAAAAATCGTGAAGTTTAAAGGCGATTCAATTACGTTGCATATAGCAAATTCTAATTGAAATTTTAAAACCGGTCGTTCGACCGGTCGCGGTAGGAATGTTTCTTCCAGCAGAAACAGATTCCACAAATCTTCCAAGTGTCAACTGACAGGAAACGCGTGCAAGCCTTTCCCGAGTTTGAGTTATCACCTATTCTTGGCTGCCCATTGAGCGCAGAAGGAAAAGGCAGAGGTCAATCGGTCGGAGATTGAATGGAGGCGAAGAATAGGGCCCCGATCGTTCCGTGACCCGCGCCCGAACCGCAACAAATTCCTCCTCCCGACCAACTTGATCGTCGCGTCGGTCGTTTCTAAGCGAATCGTCGAGAAGAAACCCGGGGAGGATTTGCATCCGAATGGCTCGCGTTACAAAAGCCTCGTTACAAGCTTTCAATGAGCGGAAGAGCCGAGAAAGCGACGCGGCGCGATTCGATCGATAGAATTCCATACACTTAGGCGTCTCCTTGCACTCCATCAACTATTGTGTCCATACTGTTTTTTCCAAAACATTCCTCGGGTAACTGGAACTCCTAACAACACTAAGGTAGTTGACCCAGTCGTTGATCGGTACCCAGTCGTCGATCATTTGAATTAATATTGAAATTTTATAAGGTTTTTGAACAATATTGTGTAAAGGACAAAACTGCAAATTAATATTTAAGAGTCTTTACCTACATATATCATCAGAATATTTTTCAAAAACCTTATAAAATCCCAATATTTAAGTGACCGACGACTAAGCCTAAACCGATCGGCCACTGGGTCAATTACGTTTCCACGTTTCCCAGCTACGATTAATCGGTGACGACGCTATCGTTCTCAAGTAAAGGGACAAGACAGTCGCAGGGCACAATCCTCACCGCCAAGCAATTGGCTCTGCTCGCAACTATTATTCGCTGGGCCAGTTGCAAACAGAGGCAGTGAATAATCCGAGTCGACTAATTGGAAAAATCCTCGGTATTAACGAAGCGGGCCGATTGTCGGCGTCAACTGGAGCGCGAGAATTTAACAACGCGCGGCTGGTCGTCGAAAGGGGTGCGGAAAATTGGAGAGTGCACGGGATCAGCCAAGGAAAAATGCTCTTTCGCGCATGTACCGCGCTAATAAACCATTTCGGGGGGTTCGAAGGAGAATGCCGATGTTCTTTTCCAGACTTATTCGCCAAAGCGAATACTTTGCGTAAGGCTCTTACTTTGCTGTAACAGGCTCGTCGGAAGTTCCCCGAGCCGAAAAGCCGGGAAACCCACTGTACACGCGGCAATAAGTAATTGAATGTGTTGAAATAAATGCAGGTGGTCGGTGAATCGTGAGCGTAAACAGCTTCGATCCGTTCCTCGCTTCCCTCTCCCCCACCGCGGAACAAGCTTGCAAGAAAAATAAAGGTAATTGACAAGGGGACGAGACGGCTTCGCGGAGACGCCAACACTTCGGGAAGTCGGAAAATCGATTGGAAGATACATCGATTCGGTGGATCTGCCAGAGGTTGCTTTCACCGGAATATTTCGCGATAACCCTTTGCAGTACAAAGAATACTTTGTTCGTTGATTAACTAGAAGCGTCTCGTTGCTTATCGATCGTTTCGATTGGGGAGAGATGCCTCTTGTCTCGGTGACTTCGTTTGCAAGGTAAAGAAAGATGTTTAATAGGGTGTACTCGAGTTTGTATCGATGCGAGAATGCTATTTAAGGCATCGTCGATTCAAATTTCTAGCTGCCCTCGAGGGTATTCGCTGACGGGTTCGGTTGAAGCTGACCGAAGGAATTAACCGAGTACCAGAGGATAATTGGCACTTGTATCTTTCAAGATTGCAATTTTTCTTTTGGGCTTTTGATGGACACGAAGTCGGCCGGGGAAGAGGACGAAAGGCGAAGCGCGGGAAACCTACAAGAGCGGAGGAGGGTCCTGTTATGAGAGAGGGAGGCCCGAGTCGGGTCGAACAGCGGCCGGAAGTGGTCGTGGAAGGCAGATGGTCGACAGGAAGGATCTGTGGTTTCCACATGTGTCGCCCATTCGGCCGGCTCTAGCGGTGGCCGTAAACCGCACCCACGAGCAGAAGAAAGTGGACGGGATCGTCGAAACGGCCAGGAAGTCAGGCTCGCGATGACCGGCCAGCGGCACTTTCTACAGGAAGAAGAGGCGGATCGGTCAACAGCGGCGCGAGAACGCGGCAATTAGCGGCAGCGGGGAATATGCACGCCGCTGCACACACGCTGCACAGGTGTCGGGAAAAACTTGGTGCCTGTGCTTTTGTTCGCGGCACACCGGCCGTGGTAATTGAGCGAAAGCAACGATTCAGCCTTTTCATTCGCGATAGTCGACAAATAGAATCGCTAACTTTTGCCCTCCAATTCTAATAAACTGCTTTCAAAAGAATCTCCCCCCATCAATTACGCGCGGCGAATTTCGCGCGTGCTCGCTTTTCCGCGAAGCATCTCGCAACGGAGCGCCGGAAAATTTCTCAGGCTCTTCGCGGGTAGAAAACTTCCTTGTGGACGGTCTAATATCGCTAAAAGCTTTTTAATAAACAGTCTTTGAGCACATCGGTGCGGCCGGCTGCTTGCGTAAGAATACCGGCCTGTGTGTGCATGCGACCAGGCAAGCCGGGGGTGGGGTGTCTTCTCGTGAGGATCTCCCCTTTCTCCGAAAACACGGAGCGGGGAAGATTGAATGGCGAAACGGCGGTGGAAGCGTGCTTGGAACAATTGGCAAGTGGAGGGGAAGGGAGGAAAGAAAATTTGGAGAGGAAAGGGGGAAGATGTGCGGGTGAGAAGGAGGGGAGGAAGAAATGGAATTGCGATGGTGGAGGAAAGTGTGAGAGGAGAGGAAGAGACGTGAGGGAAGGAGATAGGGATAGTTAAGACGACGTAAGAAATATTAATTAAATTAACGAAGAAGTCTCAAGGAAATTAAGAAAGCGAAGGAGCGGCGAAAAGGAACAGTCGCGACTGGAATCAGAAAGGAAAATGAAAATTGTGAGGGGAAATGGGGCGCAGAAAGGAAAGGACGAGAGAATCGCAGGCACGCCGAGAGTTTACCTTCCGCGAAGGGGCGGGTGGGTTGAACGTATGAAAATGTAGCCTGCACGACGAGCAGTGGAGGAAGAACGAGGCGGAGGGTTGGTGTTTATTTTACGAAGTAGCTAAGACATACGATATTGTCCCCGGCAAAGTGGTTCGCGAATTCCCTTTTCGTCCCTACCTCGTTCCTGACATTCTTCCCTTCTTCACCTCCGCCATTCCCCATCACCCTTTTTTTTTAGCTAGCCTCCCCCTAGTTCCAGCAGTTTTTCTGCGAAAAGCATAAATTGCCAGCGAGAATTATAGCGAAATGACACGCGAGATCTCTGCTCACCACTCGCTCCTTTGCCACCCTCGAGACGAAAGCGCAAGACTGGGGGCGAGGTGAGGCGCTCACGTGAGCATTTTTACGTCCGTTGCCGTGCGACCATCCGTCCCGACCGCGTATTACGTAATTAAGAGAGGGAAACATTGGCGATCGCGAATCCAATCTCGAGATTATCGCGGCGCGTTCTTGGCAACCGACTGCTCTTTCGCCTTGCTTCGTGGGCTGAATCGTGACGCGTGGTAAGGTAGTTGACCCAGTCGTCGATCATTTGAATTAATATTGAGATTTTATAAGGTTTTTGAACAATATTTTGTAAAGGACAAAATTGCAAGTTAATATTTAAGAGTCTTTACCTACATATATCATCACAATATTGTTCAAAAACCTTATAAAATCTCAATATTTAAGTGATCGACGACTAGGCCTAAACCGATCGGCGAGTGGGTCAACTACCTTAGCAGCGTCTGTAATCCAGAGGAACGAAATATTAACAAGAAAATGAGAAAGAAAATCTCTAACAGAAAGCACGAGTTTCTCCTACAATCGTTTAGAAAATCCTTAAAATAGTGAAACCCGAAGACACACATACCCATCGTTGAGAAAATCTTCGAAATGCCACCAAAATCCGGGACGCATCGCCACAGCCATCGACCGCTGGCAACAGCGACAGAGAAAATATCACAACACACAAGGTGAAATAAAAGAATCGAGTGAACCGATGAACCAAGGCTCTGAGCGGATAATAAGCGGAAGGAAGAACCTCTCGCGCGGACGTCCGAACGAGAACTGAAAAGGCAGAGGGTTCGAAGGACTGTCATGCGCCCCTGATTCCGTTTCGGCGGCTGTTCAGACTCCACCCACCTTCATTCATCCACGAAGGGAATTACCAGCCGCTGCTTTTCATTATTCCTGTCTTAGCATGCAGCTTTGCACCGACGCGACAGGACGCCCGAACCGTTCCCCCGGGAAAAGGGAAAGTTGCCAGCCCCGCGGTGCATTCATCCAGGGTGGGGGTGTGTTTCCAGATAGTTCCAAGTTTCACAAGCCATTCTTCATGCGATTTCCGAAATTTCCGAGCACCTCTATGTATCCTCCAGTTGGAATTTTTTATAGAAAACAGTGTTTTACAACCCTCGACCAAAAGGATTCGTGCCTCGCTAAATAATAATGATTCTCTCCGAAACGTGGAAAATTTTTTAAAGGAGTGGTAGGGAATCGGAAGGAGACGGTGCCCGCACATGAAAATCTTCTGTTGCCGCGTGTCACGTCGCCTCGCCCGGAGAGGCAGCTGCACCTGGCACGGCAGCTGTTAGAAACCGTCCGTTACCTGGTTCCCCAGCACCTGTTCGGATTGCGTGCCGCATGGACCTTCGAGGACTGCCCATAGCAACACATGTTGCTGGAGAACACGAGGTGGAAAGCCGGGTATTAACGAGGCCCTGCTACAACAGACTCCTTTGTCTCTGTACGAAGAGAAGAATACAAATCTTCCAATAAAAATCAGCCTTAGATAAAACAAAAATCCTACAAAACTACGAAATCCTCAATTCGATTTTACGAACGAAGCCCTTTTAAAAGGCACGCGTTGAGTACCAGTGGTCAAAGTAAATTAGCAAAGCTGTTTGCGGCTGCTCTTGTCGCGCCCGCCTCGAACGCAGACGAAACGCCGGCGCCAGATAATAAAGGCATCGCGTGTGCATAATTACCCGCCGTACTTTCCTGGAATTAATTTCGAGCTTCCCTGAAAGAGCTTTTTCCACCCTCCGTTCACGATCCACGGTCAGCCAGCGTCCGTGACGAGGCGTTGTTCCCGAGGCACGACAGGGCTTCGTCGACGGTGACGAAACCAGAAAAGAAGTCTATCGCGAGGAGCCGGAATTCGATGGTTTTTAGGTGGAGTTCGGTGGCTTCAATTTTTATTAAACTCGCGGCAGACGATGGGAAGCTACGCGGACATTCAATCTATGATAGAATCACGGGACATTAAATAAAAAACGGAGGGAAAGCAATTTTCAACTCGGACTCGTTTGAAACGCACACGAGCGCTAATCGAGTGCACCGGGCACGCACTCGTGCGTGTGAAAACGCACTTTCCTGATGAAGCACGCGGCTGGCCAGCGTGTCCCTAGGGTGCGTGCGCGCTTAATGATTGCCTACGTGCATCCGAATCGACCGGGTTCCGCTTGTTTCGGTGCGTACGTGCGAGCGCCAGCAACCAGCCGTGAAAAAAGGGATCAGGAAAAATTCAGCAAAGAAGAAATTTTAATAATAAAACGCGCAAACTTTTATCTTTCTAGCTGTGCTCGGAGCAAGGAGCCAAGCAATTCCCTCGTGCTCCGTATCAAGAAATCAGGGGGAGAAGGCGCGGTGCAAACAACGAGCTTTATTGCTTCGAATGGTGGAGATTTCGCGAAGGGATTCTGCAAGGTATCGCACAATACGCCAGACGCGCCTCTCTACTCGAAATATTGCACGTGTTAAGTGCGCTCCAGAGCGTCGGAATAGCGTCGATTATTGTTGACAAATAGATGGATAGATAGAAAGATAGGGCGGAAGGGTGACGACAATGCAAGTCGACCGAGCACAAAAGGGAATGCAGGCGCGGCGGAAAATGAGGAAAACGGATCGGTGAACCGCGGGACCATTAAACTTGGGATTAAGTTCGCAGTTAGAATTGCTGTGCAGACCTCTCCACACTTTGAGCCTCCTTTATATTTACCTTGAAGATTCCCCGAATTTGCACAAATCACCTCGTCTATGTCTCAATCGCAGGAGCCTTGGACGAGAAGCTCGCGAGAGAAATACATAATCGTTTTTCGTAAGCTCGATTTCAGCTGGAGGATGCGGGGTGAAACGGATCAAATCTTTGGTTACACGTAAAAAGCAGCTATTCGGAATCAATAAAGTCACCCCTCGCGACGAGCAGTCGAAATAAAACGACTCGGCGACGTCGCCGAGTGGCAGTGCCACGTCTTCATCCCCCTACCTTCCAAGACGTGAAAGGGGTTGTGGTGGTTCTGCCGGTCGTGATGGCTTAGTTTGCAACGGCACGCCCTATTATCTCTGACACACGGTTTTCTCTGTTTTTTTTATTTTTTTATTTAACCGTGATGTAGAGAAACTCGAGGCAAGTCCCCAACGGAAGAAAGCGTAGGGAGGGAAGCGTTCGTTTGTATTAATTACTGGCAACTTGGAAATGGCTCCTTCCCTTTCTCGTTATAAGAAGGATAATGCATTCGTTATTCGTCAAAGACGCGAACGACTCAAAAGATACGAGGGAGTGTGTCAAGTTCGAGAAGGAGGAGCCGACAAAGCCTGAAAGGAAAGTCGCGCGGCACTCGAGTGGCCTATTGCGACTCCAGCCAGGACAAGAGGTCTTGCACCGTTCGATTTTCCCTCTTCTCAACGCGAAAACGTAACGAGCCACTTGGCCACGTTGCATACCCCGGCCTGACCTAGCCCCGCCGTTCGTTGTTACGTAAAACCTAGCCGCGATACTGGCTCGAGTGATCGACTAATTGAAAGCGACTCATTTCCCGTTTTTTCACCGTTACCGCGCGTCATCACTTGGCACACTTCGGTTCTTCCTCCGTCTTCCTTTACACGAACTCCTTGCGCGTTAGAATTTCTATCATCGCAGGGCGACAAACAGTTACACCCTTACAATCGTGGATTTAAAGATTCAACTGTCGACGATGAGAAATTCTTTTCTCTACAGATTAATCGCCGCGACGACGAACGTGATCCGCGTTAACGTGCCTTAATTTCGGTGAAAACGTTAAAACCGCTCGTTACCGCGGGTTCGTAATTAAGACGGCGGGGACCGTCGCGCGAGTTACTGCTGATAATTACAGTAATTCCGAGCTAATTACTCGGACGTCTGGTTGAAATTCACAGATAGAGTGTCTCTCCAATGACCGCGCGGGCGTTATGGAAAGCGAGGAAATCGAATCGGTGTTCTGAATTGTCGCGGGGCTCTGGAATCGTTTCTGAAATATCGCTTTGCAAACAGGGTGCCGGCGACGGTCTACCAGCTGTGCTGCGTGTGTTAGGATTCCACCGCACTGCTGGATAGGAAATCTTGTAAATCAGAGAGCCAGCTCTCTGCTAAATTCGTCGGGTGACTCTGAATAGTCGTCAGAGGCCTTGGCACGCGTCGAACGTGACAATCGCAAAAGTTATGTCGGCCCGTGACTAGCGTTAGTGGTATGCTGTAAATATGACTCACCTCTCGAAGCTCCTTGATCTTTAAGCCTCCTTTGCCTATGATGCACCCAGCTTGGCTCTGGTGTACCAGCATACGTACGTCGATCTCGTCGCTGCCATGTCGCGATCCGTTCTGAAATCATTTCCAGGCATTCACCATCCGCGGTCTGATCGTCAACCGTCATGCGAATCTTTTCAAACTTCTACCGCTATTCTGGCAGCCTGATTTTGCGCAACGATTAGCGAGGAACTTTGACTGTTCGGTACGAAGAAGGGAAAAGAAGGAGCAAAAATCGGAGTAAGAAACACAAGCCTCTCGCGACTGAGTTATTTCTTTTCCCCTGCGATCCTCTTCCGGTGGCATGACTTACCTCCTCGAGATTAGGTACGACCTCGTTCAACACCTGAAGAACGGTGGTCAGATCCGAGCTGATGGTAAGCACCCTAGAATCAGAAAGACTCCAACAATCACTCGGGTCCTCGATGGCCGTGCGCGATTACGTTCTACGAGATACCCTCCTCCGCGAGCGTATTCCACGAAGCACTTGGAATCGCGTCGAGGCCTCTCTCCTTCATGGAAAATTGGCCGCGAATTATCTGAGATTGCTCGGTTAAAAGTGGAAGGACCCGGCGCTAATCGCAACGGAACTTCAGTCACATATTGCAGTTACAGAAATTGGCGAACCGACGCCCCTTCAAACCGGCCAATCTCCGCGGGATTTTGCAGCAGCGAACTTTCCTTCCTCGCAACTTGCTCGAATTCCAGCCGCGATCGAAATTCACCTTTCCTTCCTTCTTCCCTTCCCCAGTTTTCAACGGTCCCTCCTTTTGGCCGTCGACACGCGCCTTGCCTCGTTTCTCCTTCTCGCCTCTCGACAACGGAACAATCCACGTTACGATCAGACGGATCGTCACCTTTGCCGCGGGAATGTCTTAGGAGCAACGAGAGGCTACCGAAAATGGCCAGAGACTTTTCACTCGACTGTCGCTTAATTAATTTTCCCTCGAAGGAGAGAGTGGATTAATTGAAACGTCGCGATTCACTTTGATTTCGAGAGTGCTCCAAGGAAACCGGAAACCGCGTATCGATAACCGGATCAAGCTATCCCCCCTCTTATTCTATCAAAGTACTCGACTAATATTCGCTTGTGAAACTAAAAAAGGAAACCCCCCGAGCACGGATCGATAAATCGAGCACTCTTAACATCCGCTCCGCAAGCTAGTTCGACGTTTTCCCTCTGCGATAGGTTTCCTCGATACACTTTAACAAAATCCAGCGAAAACAGCTCCGAAATCGAACCCCTCATTCAACGTCGATGAATCGCTGTTTCGAACGCTGTTGGTTATCGTTAATGCGAGCCCTCGTCGACTGGTAGAGCAGAGGTTCCAACGGAGATCCACGATACTCTTGCTCGACTCTAGACGACGCGTGAGAGTCGTTGGATCGCCGGGAACACAAAGTTAATTGAACGTTAATGCTCTCCTATCGGACACCGTAATCACGATTATTAGATACGACTTCTAAACCGTGAAAGCGGCCATCACCAACTAGCTCCTCCCTATTTCCCCAGTTCTAAAAGTCACACAAGCTGAAACGAAACGGAGAATCGTGTGTTTGCTGGACACGCGGCGGGCGGTCGGGTCGAAAGTCATCGCCTTGGAAAAGATGCTGACCGATCTGAAGTTCTCCACGGAGCAAGAGAAGAGTACCGAACGGTGCGCTCTCTTCTGGAAACCTTTGAACGCGAAGCTCCGACTTGCAGAGATGAACGCATCGATCAACGGTTGAAAGAGAAAACCGATTACGTTTCTCGTTCAACGTCTGTCAGGACCTACTGGCATCGGACGGACTGAGAAGGAAATCTGTCCGTTTCTGTTGGGCCTGCTCGATCTGTTGCGAATGTGGGCATGTGTGGGTGCAGTTTGCGATCGGAGAAGTCGAGTCTAGTTCGTATCTCGGCTCCATCTTTCCCGGCTATCTCTCTTTACCTAATATCGAATCTACGTAATTAATCGCGCGCTATCGAAGGGTCCGTTTCTCCAGAAATAATGGTGAATTTCGAACGGGAGAGGGAAAGCACGTCCGCGATATGGAAGTGCGCCGTTAAAACTTGCTCGATAAAATTCTGAAAACGTCCGTCCGCCGGCGAATAGAAATCGCATTAAGGACCAGCCGCGGGGACTTTTATAGTGGGCGATAAAAAAAGAATTTACTGTCGCGGCACGTGACGTTCCCGGAGGAAGATAAATTTCTTGTCTGGATCCGAGTGCCAGCGAGCTGCTGCAGCGTCCAACCGAAGTCGAGCGACGGATGTCCTAATTGCCGGCGTAATTAAATGAACGAGTGTTTGACGGTTAAACCAGACTAGACTTCTCTCCATCAGCCACAGCAACGAAAGAGTCTAGAACGACAGCGAGATTCGGGGACAACAGGCCGGTAATGACTTTCGACTTGCGGACAGTTTCGTTAATCGTTTCGGCAGGTCTCTGGCAGGAGGGTCGGTCGTGCCTTGACCGGGGCGTACCTAAAAAGTAAGCGTGATAATATCGACGTTAAGCGTGGAATCGGCGGTCGCCTACTTCCACAGATTAGCGATCCGTGTTAGCCACAAGATTAGAGACACAACGGTGTACATATCCCCGATTAACAAATCGTGAAATGTGGTTTTCTGCGTGTGTGAGATGTCGGGCGTGTCGTTCGCGCGCAAGACCATCCGAGGAGAAACGAAAATACAGACAGAGAAGACCGAGAGAGAGAGAGAGAAATTGTTTGAAAGAAACAGAATTAAACAGAGGAAAGTCGATGAGACTGATGATGGCTGATTGTGAGCAGGAAGCTTTTCAGATCCTCCGTGTGTAAGTGTGTCGGACAAGCTTGCGAATCGCCCATGTACCTGTGCTTCGTGAAGGAGGCCTGTACTTGGTGGTAGAGATACAGTGATGAAGCGCCCGAAGTTCTATCGGCATCCCTTTCCGGGACACGCTGCATCCTACAATGGGAATTAACGAGCAACTGAATGAAAAAGTGCCAGCTGAATCGGTTGACACACTTTCTTATTTCTCTTCCACTATCGCTGGATGCATGGTCCGCGGAGTAGGAGATGTAAACTTAGGTAGGTGTTAAAGTATCCGCATTTTCAGCGCCGGTGTAAGCGAGTTGAGAAAATACGCACTCGAGCCTCGTTTAAGATAATAACGAGTAGGTGCGTCTCGCTCTTCGCACCTCGCGCTTCTCGCTAACTTCCCATTCATCCCATTGACGGATACACGCGGTGGCTTAAAGTGGCGCGCCGTAGACTTCTAACAACCTCGATTGAATGTAACACAACTCCTCGCAACTTCAACGCTCGAAATAAACGTGTCGGACTTTACAACTTCACTGTATGTCTACCAGCATGTACCTGCTTGTACAGAGGACTTGAGGATAGAATGGAAGACAAGTCTGCGTGTCCTCGAGCCTTCTGGGGCTGCTATTAGCCAAGGCTGTCGCGATAAATCGGCGATGCATTGCTCCAGTGGTTGCAGCGTGCTCAGAAGCGTTTCACTTTCGACTCGACGAACGACAAGAAAGCCGATCGAACTTCACGGTTGGATCGCTGCGAGAAGTTTAAAAAGCATCGAGGCGGGCGTCCTCGTTCGCGTGCAATTCGAGATGATGAGGATGAAGAAGCAACTTGGCGAGGAGGCCTCCTCCTGGACCTGGGAGCCGACTTTCGAGCAGCAACGAAAGCGCTGGATGCGAAGCCGGTAAAAGACGGGGTGTGAATGACAAAGTGTTGGTCCAGGATGAGGAGAGACGCGAGTGATCTCCGGCCAAGGGAGAGCAGATTTACAGAGAACGACGGAGGACATGCAGCCGCGTGATGACAAGTGCGATCACCAGGACAATTCGGGGTGACGTCGCGCCGCGTATTTTTCCTTTATAATTCTTTAGAAGCGCGCGAACAAACGGCTTTCGCAATGAATCATGGCGCGACCCACGTCGGAGACGCTGGTCGAGGACACGTACAGGGTTCGGAGAGGCTGGTGAGAGACGAGCAGACACAGGCGATTATGGCAAGGCAGAGGCAAACAGAGACGGGTACATAAGTGAACGTGAAAGAGAAACGGTATGCAGAGAATGTAGATAGAGAGAGAGAAGTAGGAAGGAAGGAAGAGAAGAAGAAAGAAAGATAGATAGATAGATAAATAGACAGAGACAGAGATAGATAGAGATAATACAGAGAAAGAAATAGAGAAACGTTGCTGTCGTTTGATAAGAACAGCACAGCGATCAGTATATGTCGGCGCCTTAGGTATTCTTGTAATTAGAGACAAAGAAAAATAAGACATTAAGTAGTGGTGTTGGTCATTACCGTTCGGGTCCGGGGCAATCGGGTACAATGATTGAGGCTTTGTACTGTCGGGCCGTGGTGGTTGGTGGTTGGTTCATTGGTGGTTGGTTGGTGGTTGTTGTCGATTGTTGGTGGGGTGGTCCATTTGCCGATCGAGTCAGGGTCCGTCGTTCCGGGCAGGGCAACGGCAGGGCAACGGCAGGGCAACACCAGGGGGGCAACGCCGGGGTTGGGGCGGGGCCAGGGCACAAACCATCAACCAAGTTAGACATCATGTCTCTCACGGTTCGATTAATTCGCGGCTTAATTGTCTAGCCCCTCTCCGTCCGCTACGGAGAACACCGCTCGGCGCGATCTTTTATCGAGCCTATCCCACCCCCTCAACCCCCTTTGCATCCCCTTTTCTCGTCTCTTCATCCTCCTAGCTCGCCTTCAATTACGCGATCCGATTGGAGAAATATTTGCACGACGACCATTGCCACGCGCACTTTCACAAATATCCGCGAAGCTTCGTCGATCAAAATCGCAAACTGTCAGGGAGTCGATCGAATTTCGAGCAGACCGCCAGCCACCGAGGCTTCGCTCGTTTGTTTCGCTCGTAAAATCGCCGGGATTCTTATGGAAATATCCACCTTGCTGGCACAAAAGGAGAATGAAATTAATTAGAGAAATGACTGCGGAGAGCCTCCGCCGAGAGGCTCGCGGGATTTTGACGGGGCAACAAACGCAACTGTATTGTCGGTGACGAATCAACTTCCACGCTGGTCTAAATATACCGAAAGTACTTTCAACAAGCTCTTCTCCTCCTCGAATCTGCAATTACGGCGGGCCAGCTGAACCTTAACACCGATTCCGACGGTATTTCAATTGCTAACGAAGTCGTTTAAACGTGGCTAATTAAAGGAACTTTCAATAATTACCGTGAACTCGCAGGCTACCGAGGTTGGAATTATAAATCAATGCTGTGACCAGCGATTCTCTCGGTCATCGGATTCAGTCGGATTTAAATGTGACGGGGGAGCATCTTCGGAGGGCTTAGGAACTGGTGACCCTTATTCCCTTTAATTTCCCGTTCAAGTAAGGAAATTGAATCGATACACTTACTCTTCACAACAGGTCAACGTACCAAGAATGCCGCTTGCAGATATTTCTCCGTACGGTTCTAGCCAAGTTTCACGCGACTCCTCATCGTCCATTGTCTGGCAACTGTTCGGCCATGAGATTCCCCAAAGCGGCGCACGATGCCCCATTCATTTAACGACGGACTCGCAGGGAGCTCGCTGCTAAGGGGACACTGGACAACGGATGGCAAAATTCTTACCCCGAGATATTCCACTTTCCCAAAGCTTCTCTCTCCCTCCCCTCTTTCTCTCCCACCCACCCACTGGGTACCTGGCCTTCCACCTTGGGGTTACGCAGGTGCGTTACCTACGAATCTCAGGGGTAATGCGACGAAGCTCAGGTAAACGAATATCTTCTCGCCGGGTACTTGCGACCAGGGCCGAGATCGAGAGGGGATCACTGGTTTGCGCCTGGTTACTGACTTTAACGGGTTATAACTAGAATGTTTGTCAATTTTTTATTTGAAAACGGAAGCCTCTATTTTACAGAACTTTCTGCGCTTGGAAGAACAACATTTAAAGAAGATTTGGTAATTTTTCCGTAAAAAAAATATTTACTTTGCAGTTTATTTATTTTACGGCGGACACTGTCATTCGGAACCAGATTATGTAAAATAAAATAAAAAATTCGTTAGTATATTAATGTATCTTCCGATTGACGGGAGGAATTTCCGAAATATTAATTTAAAATAAAATGGCGGCTATTTAAAGTTTGAGGTCCCGATTTTCCCGCGAAAAATGGCCATTTTTCGTTGATAAGATCGACACTATACATTGAAAAAAAATGCGAACGAGATTCTGTAGATATTTATATCAAAAATAAGCCCACAAAATTTTAGAAAGATTGGTGCAGTGGTTGAGATATCTTACTCACCGTTTTTAAAAATGCTTCTTGGATGTCGTATTTTTATTACAAACATAACTATTTTTCTACAAAAAATATACCAAATGTTCTTTAAATGTTACTATTTAAAGTGCAAAAAGTTCTGTAAAAATATATGCTTCCGCTTTTTCAAAAAAAAATAGCAAACATTCGCTTCTTTTCGGCCTCCTGACTAGGTACAACCCCTTAATCCAAACGTTAATAATATTCTACATTTAGTGTCTCTTTCCCCTCCATTAAATTCTCTACTCCCGCAAACGCGCAGGCCAATCCAGATCCTCTCTCCTCTCCCCCGGACCTGCGCGGGCCGCTGACAAGCGCGTAATCGTGGAGGCATTCGTAATTCGAAAGGCAACGTGAGCTTAAGCAGAAAAGAACAAACATGGAAAGAGAGTTCTCGATGGGCTTAAGCTCACGTTTGCGGCCGTGTAACGCGTGGACCAGCAACCCTTCGTCCCGACCACCGCTGGGAACACGGTCGGGCAACGGAACCATCGTAGATTCGTTGTTTGCCCACTCGTCGCGAGGAACGTTGCTGCCTCGCGAGTGAGGAAACTCGCAGACAAGCGTTACGCCCTGCAGACCTACTTTATCGGTGCTCGTTTAATCATTTGGTTCGTGCAGGGTGAGTCTCGTCGGCGTCTCAAGGTTGGCGAACAAACGGCCGAGGAAAACAATCGATGTTGCGCAATGAAATCGAGTGGGAAGTTGGCGAGCGTAAAGCCCGATGCAGGCCTATCCGAATCGATCGTTTCCGAGGGTGGATCGTTGGATCCCGTTCCAAGTAAAAGACAGGGAAAAAATCCAAGACGTCCGATTCGCGCAGGCGTGCTACAGGCTTTAATCAACCGTCGAGTGTCGGTGCAGCTTTACGTTCGTGTGCTCCCTTGGATAACTATAGTTACAGCGCACGAGTTGCGTAGGCGCGGTCCAAGAGATTCCACAACGATTGGGTAAAAAAAAAAGAAGGGAAACAAAACGTTGTTAATATGCGAGTTGTGTAATTGCGGGAGACGAATGAAACTTCCCAGTTCAAGAACCAAATGTGCGATGACAGCATTTCGTACGTGTGTGAAGCTTTCTGGCCGTAAAAACAATGCGGTTGCGGCTGTGGCTACGACTACGGTGTTCGCCGGGATTTTTAAAGGATTGCAAAATGCTAGATCGCCTCCTACTTTCTACCACATCTCTGACTGTCTTATGAAATCGACAAAGTTAGGCTGAAGTTGCAAATACCATGGACTGCGAGAGAAGAAGGGCCACGGCACCTTCGTAGCAGCTCGTAATTTTGTCCACACACGTCCCAGAAATACACGCATCGGAAAACTTCCCTGAAATACCATCGACGCGAAATACGATCGATCGGCAACGATTAGACCGATCCACCGAGTCGGAACTGTTCGCCTCCAAAGTTCCCGCGCGTGGTTCAGCGCGGGAACTGGCTGAGAAGCTCGTGAAAATAAATCTCCCGCCGATAAACGAGCGGCTGGCTTAAAGTTCGGCGAGTCCGCGTTCGCATTCGTTCTCACGTCCTTCTCGGCCTAACGTCCCAACCGTTTCTCGCCTTCTTCCGTCTCTCGTGTTTGCCTTCGGCAAGCAACGAAGACGGAGCAGAGAGAACGAGACGACGGAAAAGTAGGTAATCGACGAACGAAACATGCAAAAGGCTTACCTGACTTCTCAGTTTGGTGATATTCTGGCCACCCTTGCCGATTATCGAACCGGCTACCTGCAACAGAACGAGGTTTGTTTTCTGTCATTAAACCCGTCATAAGTGGCGATGATTCTCCAACAATCTCGCCCGCAATTCCCCGAGGCACGTACAAGGAGCTTTAAGGGGACTAGGCAGTCGAAATATCGATTTTTTTATTGCATTTTCCGAAAGTACTATCCTTTCTGAATAAAATGCCCCTTGGTTTATAATCAAATTCGCAAAATTGTAGATTTGCCAGCTAAAAATGTCAAGCGGCAACCTATAGCGTCGCCTTTGCCCAGAAACTTTAAACGCGTTTTTCTCGAATATTTTTTCCTCTTCTCTTTTTCCTCATTGCGAACGAATGGAGGTTCAGATCAACTTGAAAAAATTACAGGATGTGTAAAACATGTGTCATTTCGGACCAAACCTCTGATATGGTCCGTAAACATTCGAGATTTTCATAAAAAAATTAAGAAGTCACCGGATTTTGGTAGCGTAAAAACAAGAACGAATTTTTCTCGGAAAAATCGCCGTTTTTCAGCCACCAATTGCATAATTTTGATTTAATTTTTGTTTTTATAGGTTTGGTCCGAAACTATGAGTCCAAAAAACAAGAATCACACCTTTGAAATCGGATTGCGTTACATTTTAAGACCGATATTAAGGGAAAACGACGGAAAAACGTTAAAATGTTTACACGTCTGCATTGCCATTTTTCAAGCACATATATATTTCTTACCATTTTTGTTTCAATCTGTATGGTAATAACAACCATTGGATAAAAGGATACATCTGGATTTGCTTTCATTTTTTTACAAATAAATAAGGGACAGAGTCCCTTTCTCACTAAAAACGACTGCCTAGTCCCCTTAAGATACTTCCTTTCCTTTCGCACGCGAGGGCGAGATGCATTATCCCAAAATATCTCTGTCAAGATCGGGGACAAAGTAAGAAAGCGAGAACACGACGAAACACGAGAGCCTTGCCACGGAAAATTCTACCAAACAGTCCGTCTTAATTATCTCGATTTAATTCCTCTCATTTTTCTTCGTCTCTGCCAGGGGCGATCGATTATTATTCGCGAGAAACGCAAGCCGGGGGATCTTGGCCAAGGAACCTGCTAGAAGGTCGATCGATTCTCGAACCTGCACCAGCAAAGACTGTTCCACCGATTAGCAACGATAAGTTGCGAGGACTGTTGCAAGAGTTGCTGCGATAATTACGTTCTCCGAGTAGTTGCGAGTGAATGAGTTCACTCTGGAAAGGAGCGATCCCTCGGCTCGCCAATATCCAGGCCGATCGACCCTGACATCGACAGCCATTCTCGCGGAGATCTCGATTGCGTGGCTAACGTTTAACAACAACGATCGACATTGTGCTCGATCGCTGGCGCGCGACCGCTTGGATCGCCAGCGAAACCGATGAAGATGATATCGAACGGCGATCGAAGCTGACGGCTGAAACGCTGGAAATATCTCTTCGCTGGGCTTTTGTTCGTTCTTCGTGAGATGCGATCATGGCGATTAATAATCAAGATCGATCTATGCCTGTGGTCAACGAAGCGAGGATGTCTGAGGGAAGAAGGTGCAACAGTAGACTATTCCGCGGCTCGAAAAGGAGGCTGAGCACGCGAAAGGATATCCGTTAGCCCAGAAAAGATTTTATGCAATTCCAGAGAATTTCAGGGAATTTCCCTGGCGAAAGAAAGTGGTAGGAAATCCGATAATGGCTCGTAGAGCGGAGCGACAATGACCGGAAGAGCGTTTCGCGTATGGCAGTCGGCTTTTACTGAAACAATCGCGTGGACGCGATGAAAAAGCTAGTGGAAAACTGAAGCGATTGCGCGTGGGAAAACACGCGGGAACACACGCGGATCCGTGGCGGGCATCGAGGAAAAGCGGTGGCTGGGAAGATTCGGTGTAGAAGAGTTCTATTCACGCATAGGGACGAAGAAATGTCTTCCACGTTTCTGACACTCCCTTTCACAAAGGAACACCGCGAACTCACCGATTGGAATGCAACTTTGTGGGTTTATAGAGCGACACAAGAGAAGAACAACGGTGTGCTTCATTTGTGCCCTATCGCCCTTTAAGGGGATGGAAACTAACGTCAAAGTCAAATTGGCACTTCCACTTTTTCGCGGATAACTCTCAAAGTACAACAGACAGAAAAAAATATTTCAAACAAAAGTTTAATGGTGCAATAAGCGCTGCAAACTTGCGTTAACAAAATTTTGAAAATAGTTTAAAAAATACCTGAACGAAAAAAAAACTATTTTCAAAATTTTGTTGACGCAAGTTTGCAACGCTTATTGCACCATTAAACTTTTGTTTGAAACATTTTTTTCTGTCTGTTGTACTTTGAGAGTTATACGCGAAAAAGTGGAAGTGCCAATTTGACTTTCAGGTTAGGTTTCACCCCCTTAAAGGGCGATAGGGCACAAATGAAGCACACCGTTGTTCTTGTCTTGAGTCACTCTATAAATCCAAAAAGTTGCATTCCAATCGGTGAGTCCGGGTTCGCGGTGTTCCCTTGTCAGACACGTTCCCTTTGACAGCGAGACGCCTCGTCTTCTAACGAGGACTTAGAAAATTTAAAAGCCTCTAGAAATTGGAAAGTACTAAGCAGTTTCACCAGAAGTTAGAAAGTCCCACGAGTAGTTTCTCCGGGTTCTCACTTAAAATTTACATAACACATGAATGGTCAAATATCGATTCCCTTAAGGAATTCATTTTTCCGTGTAAAGTGCCTCTTGCTTCCTCGGAGCTGTGTGTGGATGTAGCGTTAGACGAAAAGAGAGGAGCATAGTGCGTCGAAGTATATGGGCGTTGGAGACAAAACTTTTGAAATAATCAGTTTTCGACCTAAATACTGTGGTACTTTTTTAAAGAGAATATAAAGATGCATCGATTGGGATATAAGAAATATAGAGTTGCGTTAAAAACATTTAGGTGATCTTGATTTTTTGTTGAATAAAAAGTTTTTTATCGATATTCACTTTTGCAATTTGTTGTCAACTGAATACTGGCTAACTTTTGTTCGAAACATTTTTTTATCAAATTATTTTCATCACGTGCATTTGAAGTTAGAATTTTTTCATTGAAATATATTTTAAATATATAATAATCTTTCCTCAAATCCTTGCAGTCATTTCCGAACACTCTTTTATATTTAAAAACACCAAAATGTGGTCATAAATTACATCAATTTTTATTTTGGTCTAAAGAAATCCACTTTTCAAAGATACATATTAGATCTGCACACTTCTTTCTAAAAATATTTATTTCTCAAATAATTGCAGGTAGTAGCAGATAAATGGGTCATTTTCATAAAGTACAAAGATAGAAGAACCAAATATAAAAAAATCATGGATACGTTTTGTTACGTATTTTTTAAAAAGTTTAAATAAAATTTTCATTCTCGGGACTAAGATGTTTTCTAATGATCAGTAAGGCCATAAGCCTAAACAATAATTTTGTAGCAAACATATCCATAATACTAGAATGCATGGTTAATAAAGTGAGCCAAGATAAATAATAAATATTCTTAAGGGGTCATGCCTAGTTGTCAGCCGTGATTTTTGGGAATTTTTTGTAGAAAATCTGATGTATATTTTTTACAATTATTTGCTCATTTTAAAAGTATATATATTCAGCAACTCTCCGTAATTTTGACATAGAAAAATATTTAATAATGAACGAATAACAGACACTCTCCCGGAAGCTATTTTTTTTTGCAGTGAGCACGATTTCTCACAGCCGGATCATCTGAAATCGAAAAGTGAATAAGATTCTGTTAGTATATGAGTTTATCTAGTTCGTGAACGAAGGATTTTTAAAAAATGTGATTTCAGACAAAATGCCGGCCGTTTAACGCAAAATCATGATTTTTTAATATCTGAATTGTTCGTTTTTCGGGAATTAAAAATAGAGTTTCCATCAAAAACAAAAATCCTTCGTTCACGAACTAGATAAACTCATATACTAACAGAATCTTATTCACTTTTCGATTTCAGATGATCCGGCTGTGAGAAATCGTGCTCACCGCAAAAAAAATAGCTTCCAGGAGAGTAGCTGTTATTCGTTCATTATTAAATATTTTTCTATATCAAAATTACTGAGAGTTGCTGAATATATATACTTTTAAAATGAGCAAATAATTGTAAAAAATATACATCAGATTTTCTACAAAAAATTCCCAAAAATCACGGCTGACAACTAGGCATGACCCCTTAAGGCGTAAATAAAAAAAAAAGTAATTCTATCGCTTATGAATTTTTTTAGACTCTCAAAGTCCATAGATTCCAACTTAAGATGGTAAATAACATCGTAAACAACTACGGTAACCTTGCAAGCATAACCGAACTCAATTCCTAAACATCTTAATGTAAACATTAGCTGATAAATATCACCCTGCAAAATATTTGATTTTTCAATTTTCGTCCACGTATCAACGCACTGTGCGCCGGCCGAAAGCTTACCTTGCTGGGGATCAGAAGACGAAGTTCATCGTCACCCTGTCTATAACGCTTGTGAGGACTTGTTGGTCCTCCTGAACCTGCCATAGCGCCTGCATCAGCTTCTCTCTTCATTATTCCTGCAACAGAAAACGAACGCGATCGTTAATTCCACTAAAATTTCAGAGATCCTCCACGGAGAACGCTAACGAATTTAGAACAGTGATTTTGTCACAGACCCGATTGGCGAGATCGTTACGTTGCATCGGATTCCCATGCTCTCCGCGTGATTAGACCGAACAAACCGATTTAACGGACAATGAATTACCCACCGCCGTTGCAAACAGTTACACCAATTCGAATCGAGTATATAGGCTCATATTACGTGGACAGGAATCCCGATCAAGAAGACCTCGTTACGCGTAGTGGCATTTTTATTGCGGCCCGGGTTAAATAGAAGCAACTATTGATTCAGCCCAAGTGGCAACATTTCTTTCGCGCGTGTCGCGGAATCCCTGAAACGCGCGAGCCCCCTGAAAGATTAATGGCGCAATTAGATCCCCGGAATTGCTTCCATCCAACCACCGCGAGAGCATGACATTACTGCCGATAAACTAGAAAAATCCAAGCAATTCTAGCAATTCTGGCAATCGAGGGACAAGCCGCCGAGTAAAAATTAGAAATCCTTGATCCGCGGAGACTCGGTTAAACCTTCTTTTATGACCATCGATATGGGTTAATTCCGCGGGTCACGAGCATCATCCTCCGGATTCTAATATCGTCGCAGTCCCGGAGCTCTCAATAAAAGCTTACGCAACAGCTCATTTGGCAGTAAAACGCATAACGAAGGAGTCGTAACGGGCGCGTTTTAAACGACGAAACAGCGAGAGTGTACGGTGGTCGTGAGCTGCGCGCAAGGCGAGTGCTCTACTAACTTACAGTTCTAAAGCTTAATCGGTCGTAAAACGAAACATGAATACTCTAGAATTTATAACCCAGCGGTGTTTAGCGAATGGTGGAAAAGAGGCAGCAGCACGTCGAGACTACGGAGCCAGCGGAATCGATTCTACTGTTGGCAACAACCGAATTCGCCGGTGTAATTTGAAGGATCGATAGGGGGCCAGTGCAATCTATTCGCGGGTGGCGCGCGCGGAAAATTCCAGGACGTACGGCGCGCGCTCGCATCTCGGCCGCCTCGAAAACGAAGCGGAACGTGACGGCGACGACCGCTCGTGCGGCTATAACGCGATAATACGCGTTTAGCATAGAAATCGGGGCCGCGCGGCGAGCATACGAAGTCGCGAGTCAACAATGGGGAACGGCGAGGGATCCGCCGGCAGCGCACCTTCGGCAAACGTTAATTGCTGCTCGTGCCTGGGCCACGAAACGTTTACGGCTGCCTAATTATTCGGAAAGTACGTTAGAGCTATTCCGCCTATTCGGATACCGAGAGCAGAGGAAATCAACTGGCTGTCGCGACGGGCGCGGTGCGACCGACTCTTTGTCCCCCGTAATGCGTTATCGTCGGCTCGTAAGTTGCGACACGCATGCATAACACGTTCAACCTAGAACGAAACTCGTTTCAACGCAGCGATGGTGCAATCGATAATGAACGAAGCCGCTTGGAAATCGAAGCGAAGAAGCGGCTGGAAAAAGCAACTAGGTGGAACTAGGAGACCGGTTGAATCGATACCGGTGCGGTCGACACGCGATGTTAATAATTTATCGTGACGATTCGGAGGCGAACGGTCACCGCGATGATCCGCCGATTCGATTTCATTGCGATTGCGGCTGACCCGATGGGAAAGAGGCAAGAAAAACCGACGCCGGTGAGTTTCCATTCGTGTTTGTTCGCGGCTCGTTAAAGAATCACGAGGCACGAACTCGCGTGACCAAAACCACGCTACAGAGGTATCTAGTCGCGGGTAACTAACGGCCGGCTCGTTAAAGGAAACCGCGGGGAAAGTTTTCGTAATTTCGTGGTCCGAAAAATTCAACAACGGCTTCCCGGAGACGGGGTTCTTGTGATTGAAACTGTTATAGGTGGGCAGTCTTCTGTTTGAAAATAATGTACTTGCTTCGGTGCAGAGTAGCGAATTTGCCCGAAATTGTGGTCAAAATTAGTATCTTCAAATCTAAGTTAGATTGTTAAAATGAATAATAATAATGTGACTCTAGAAAAATTTTGAATTATGCAGTTATATTTTTATAATATTCATAAAACACGTTGTAAGTGATATTGGATCGTAAATAATAACTGTTGTGACGCGATGTTGAATATATGTAATAGCATACCAACTCCTTTTTAACTATAGAATTAAAAATTGTGGACAAAATTAATATTTACAAATTAAGATAACTGGTAAGGTCACAGATTGTCGCAGCTAATTTCAATCGGAACTTCTGTGACATTTAAATTTTGCTTTATAAAATGAATAAAGAATAAAACACAGAAAGAGAAATATACATAGAACCTATATTTTTTTATCTACCATAGCTGTATAAATATTTAAAAAATAATAGCGTATTAGATAATACCAACAACTTGTTACATAATTTAATTTAAATCGTGACATAATTTTTAGTTTTGCCTGAAAAATCCATTTTCTAACTCTGTAAGTTTGAAGTCGCATATCTCTCAGAGAATTGCAGATTAAAAATTAATTTCGATATTTCATAAACGAGGTACAATTCAGATTTTTAGCATAAAGAAGATTACTTTCGCCATGATTCCGATAAACCCGCCACCGTGCGACGCCCCGATTAATTATCACTTTTTCCCACTAGCGTCCAAAGAAAAATGATTCACTGTTATAATCACCGACAAGCTTTGAACAAAGAGGTGGCGTGCGTGACCAGGATGTGACGTGATACCGAGTCGAAAGGACCTCCTACGTTTCCTGGCTGCCCCAGGCGAGCCGCGGCCATTACAAGGGGCTGCAACTGGGGTTGACAGTAGATCGTCATACTCGTGGGGAGGGAAACGAATGGATAATTTTGCCCGTGGTATCTACCTACGTCAATCGTTCCAGAGACAAGGCTCGTAGCAAATAAACGAGGAAAGCTATTCCAAGAATTTCATATCCGCGTTAAATATTTCATTTTCCTAATATCATCTGTATCCACTTGCTTCCTCCACCACGCGCCACCGCTCGAGCGTGAAATGCCAGAGAAGAGGGTGCAGGAGACACCGCGAGGGGGTGCAAAGGGGTGAAAAGGGCGCCGCAGAGTCTGCAATGCGAGTAGCGTGAGGCGCCCAAGAGTCCACTGCTGGCAGCAGTGCATCGACTAACTAGTCCATAACCAGTCCGCACGCCACTCCAAGGGTCACCAGCTTGCTTGACACACGGCAACGAGGATAGATGACGTCGAATAGAAACCGAGGGGGAGGTAGGAATTAGAATCAGTAACCAGCTTCAACTCGCTGAACTTGCGATGGGAATTTGAACTTGATGAACTTGCGAGTCGACCTCGCCGAACACTTTATTCCACCACTGCAACTTATATTTATGCAATTCTACGGATTAAAAATTTTCTACCGCTACTTCTGGCGTGGCTTTTTTCACCCCTTCGAGCACTCCCACGAATATGCAGAAGCAGTGCCCTTTCAGGCGTGACAGAGGACGGTATTTCACCATTTGCCAGCAGAGATTTCGTGCGACGATAAATGATAATCTTGAAGCGTGTCGCGTGATCTGCGTCTCCCATCGCGTTTACAAAATTCCCTGTTCCCTGCTTCTTTTTACTTGAAGCGTCGCGCCGAGATGCGGGCCAGATACTCGGCTGTAATCGCGATGCCGTGAAAGTTACAATTACCTTATCCACGCCCGTAATCGTGGATATTCCAGCTGCCGTTGACCGAGTCGTAATTTAACGAGAATAAGCTCGGACAAAGCGAAAGCGATGTAAAATTCGCGAGGAAACAGAGTATCGCTTTGGCAGGGGTAGACCTGGAGGAGAGAGAAGCTTGGCCAAGTTTTCCACGAGGACGCCGTGAAAGGCGAGAAACGAAATTAAGTGTATCGAGAGTCGCGGAGGGAGAGGAAGCAACGTTGAGCCGGAAGGGCTCAACTATTCCAATTTTCGCGAAAGTTCGATGAAAGAGGATCGCAAGGAGAGCGCGCAACGAGGGCTGCCTCTTGTCGCGATAATTGTGCCTCCGTAGTTACACGGTCCAAGTAATTATTCCGAGGTGGCATAGGCGACGGATATTCGGTAGAATTGCAGCGAACGTGACAATGATACCGTCCTCAAAATTCCTCGACACTAGCCAATTATCAAGCTCATATGTCGCGATAAGACTCCTTGCTGGTGTCTCTCCCGCGGGGCAATGGTGTCGCGATCGCCACGGTAACTTGCCTGTTTTCCAGTGCGCGAGTAAACAGCTTCAAGAAGCCAGAAATAATCAACTCGAACGTGTCGCCTCCGTCCATGGCGCAGCGAAAGGCAGCAAGACGAATAACGCGGAAAAAGCGGGAATCGTAACAGTGGCAATACAGTGAGCACGGGGCAGACTATAAATCCAAGTCTCAGTGGCGGCTAAACAAGCTTCTTCACTGTTTTTAACACACTTTCCTCCTGCGATCTTTTGTCTGTCTCGCCCTCGCTCTGCCTGTCCAAACTCTAACGACCGATTCCACAGGGGGGTTGGTTTTCTCGTAATTTTCTAAACTACCCCACGTTCATTCTACTCGTAACTGATTCAGCCTCGGCGCCGGGTACACGAGTGGAGGACCTGTGATCCTGAGCACACATTCGTGAAGATTTAATGATGGTAGATAAAAATTTGTTTGGAGGGGTGTGCGCAAAACGGAGTGTTGCTAGTAATTGCTAGGAACCGGGGTATCGAGTATCGAAAGACAATTATGAAGATTGTAAACCAGGGAATAATATGGGAAATCTAATAGTTTGCAGGAATTGTAAGCGAAAATCTGATCGCACTGATGATTACAGAATAATGAGCACAGAGTATTGATAACTCTTTGCGGAGATTACAGTTATTACTTAATTTACAAATTAATGACCGAGTAATGTGAGAACACAAATTTGAGGGTAGAACTAATTACTGCGAAATAGGTGCTCAAGAGTCACTATTGAGGATTGTAGTAATTAATTAGTGAATTAATTAATTCTGAGCGGAACATTTTACTTTCATGGCCGTGTGGATACGCTAAGGCAGAGTTGGGCATTAAGTAAATAAAAAATTATTCGTCAGGATTTTCAACTTTAGCGTTGACTAAATTATTTAACTTTAACTTTAACCCTTTAGCGCGAAACGTATTATATATATGATACATTCCTCTTTTTTTTGCCATTTGCATTCGCATTTCGCTGTTTGCAACAGTTTAAGTGATACATTTTTAGCGTAGTTTTATTCACTGAAGAAAGTTGGACAAATCTGAACCTTGTATTCTTTGGTTTTATGTATTTTGACCTCTAAAAAAAAAATTAAAAAAAAATATTTGTTATGTATATAAAAATATATAAATTCAGACCATTTTTAACGATAAAAACACAACAGGATATTTTTCCTTCAACGGGATTTAGGTGTGAGCGCTAAAGAGTTAACTTAACACATGACGAATAACTTTTCTGAATTTTATTAGTCAACTATTAAAAATTTGTATTTAAATAAAAATATTGCCCGTCTCTTCTCTAAAACTCCTCTCGAGCACCTCACGATTCCGACATCGAATAGCTCTTTTCCCTTCCCGCAGTTTATTGAAAAACGATTGGTCTTTCCATCTGAATCGTACCGACCGGAGAACAAAGCTAAGCATCATAAATCTGCTGTCAGGAAATGAAGCCTGTTTATCGTTTTTCCAGCAAGCTTTCGTGATTTCGTTCCACTCATTGCTTCTCCTTACTCTCTTTCCTTCTGGTCGCTGCAGCCTTTTTATCCTATCTATCAAGACACAGGCTTTTTCGTTTGTCTAATAAATAATTGTTCGCTGCAGCACGATCCATAAAATCGTGACTCCGTAGCCGTGTAACGACAGGAAAAGTAAGCGGCGCGGATCCTCGGAGGGGAAGAGAAAACTCGAAGCGTGCCATGAAAATTCGTATGAATATGGATGGAGGGTCTTGGCCTCCCGCATAATATGCGAGCCAAGGGCCGAAGAGGACCTCTGGCAGGTGAGCCGCGAGATTATTGGCTCGGTTCGAGACTAAACGGAGTTGGCTTGGAAATCTCGGCGCTTGACGTCACGCTGCACGGCTTTCCATAGGCTTCTTTAAATAGAGTGATCAATGATATCGCTGATTGGATGGACACACGAGCTTCGGCCGAAACGGACGCGCACGCCTCCGCCTTGAATTTTCTAGTAGATAGAAGCGCGTAGCTACGACCAGCTGAATAAAAAATGTACTCGAAAGGCAAGGGGTGAGTTTTTCGTAAACCCATGGTTACTTCGAAGATTTTCCAATCGGCGAGAGGAGAAAGGGCGTTGATCGAGGCGATGCAATTTCAGGAAAATCAGGCGTGCAGTGGCAAACTGAATCGAGCTTGAATCGCGGTACACGCCGAGCGGAAAACTCGCGCGAAAGAAGCGGACAGATATCGGCCAACGACTCGCTCGGACGTGCTAACCATTGAAATCGGCTGTGCAAACAAGGCTGACTCTTGTTCGCCAACCTTTTGCTCGCGGTAGACGATTCTTTAAAGAGTTGCGAGAACCACCGGGATCCTCGTACTTTCCAATCGGACGAGACAGTTATGTCAACAGGGGTGGCGGTAACTCACCGTGGTTGTTAAACGGTTTCACGCTGCTTATGCAGCGAGCTGATAAAGGGAGAATTGTTGGTGGGTGCTGCATCGAGTGCAATGCGAGGTTGGCTAGACAAGACTTCCTGATAAAAGGAATTCCTAGTCTAAGGAAATATTCCCAAAATCTTTGGAATTTTTTCTTCCAAGGGAAAAAGTTTCAGACAAAAGTTACAGTATTTTATTCAGGGACCTGGAACGAAATGTTTTTTCGATTCGTTTCGGTTCAGCTCCGATAATCATAATTTCGTTTCGGTTAATATCGTTCTTGCTGAAAAATATTTCGTTTCCATCAGAACGAAAAAAAAATTTTGTTCCGAACCGATTATTTCATTCATGAAAACACTCGTATGAACTTATTTTAAAAATATTATTGCCTTTGGTAATTATATTAAAAAATATATGTACGTTATAGTTATGTATTATAGAATATTATCTATTACGTTTATGAAAAAAAAATAGAGTTTTGATGCTTTCGGTTGCAAGCCGTGTCCACGAGGGTAAGGACTCCCAACGTCTCTCCTAGCACCGCAGTCTGCCCTATCAAGGGTCTGAACCGACACGAAACATGATGAAAATAAGGGGCGCGCTCAATTCAAATTTTTTAACCTGAAGAATACGGAACGTTATTAATCGTAATTTTTATTTCGGTTATATCGTTTTCACTCCTACAACAGGGTTAAGAATTTCGTTTCGTTTATGTTTCTGCTCCGGAAAAATATTTCGTTCTTTTCGTTTATCGTTTTCGTTTCTGTTCCGTTCCGGGTCCCTGATTTTAATTAGAAATATCATTTCGTAAAAAATTTATCTCATAGTTCGCTAAAATTTGCCGATTCCTCAGGTGTCAATTTCACACCTCAGAGTGAATTTAGGAAGGAAAAAATTGTGCAATGCATGTCTATATATCCTCTACCTACATATTCCCAAAGTTTCACTTTTTTTTTAAAAAAAATTTCCTAGTCCAGTATCTTCCCTCGTTAGTTAAACACCGAATAACCGTAAACCCAACTCCATATCCTCCAAAGGTTTATCGCCTCGCTATTGACAAACGACTACAAGATAAGGCAGAATCAACTAAACGGGATCTTTCTTTGTGTAATTCCCCTAACGTTACCTGCGCACCAAGCAAGGGAATGCGTTTCATTTCTCGCGGTCACGTATCGCTAAACTTACCGCGTTTTACGCTCGCTAGCTACATCCTCCGAATGTTTTTTTGCGAACGACGAAAGACCTCCTGTTTCTCGCACTTGCGCTTCATAAAGACCAGCAGTTTTATCAGCCAACTTAGCGATACGACGATCGTCACTGAGGGGATCCAACAGGCAGCCTCACTCTGATTACTCGTGTAAATGGGATTGTTCGGCGAGCCAGTAATTCACAGTCGACTGAACAAGTAATACAGCCGATTCTTCCCGCGCTCCTTCAGATATTCAGGCTTACGTTTCTGCCGGAGGGTCAGACAAGATTACCTCGTACTTTTGTCCGCCCTAGCGCGGGGGTCGATCATTCCAAACTTAGATTGAAGGATACGAAACGTCTAGCGAGTATGTTTCTGCCTCGCTGACCCAAGCAGACATAAATTTCTAAATGGAGCCCGGCCGGCAATGAAATCAATGGCTGGTCTTACAAATTACTTTCTCGTCCCGATTCTGATTACAGTTATCGCGTGAAATGTCACCTGCCAAGCTACGCACACAGAATTATCGTGGCTTTAATCGCACGGGCACAAGGACGCCGCAAGCAAACAGACGTAAACGCTATCTCCCACTCGCGACGATACGAGAAAAGGCGAGCTATCGAGACTTTGTACGAGCCAGCTCTCGTTGCTAAAGCGAGCCAATTAATTAACTGAATGTGGAGTACTCAGTGCGTGCAAGGGGGACCGATATCCACTGTTGTTATGAAATTAAATCAACTAGAAAGCACAAAGGTGAACGCAGGGGAGAGACCTCGACAGCAGCGCTCCATTAACGATTTTACACGTTATTGAAAGAATACAGTTCCAGGGGATAATGACCAAAACATCCCTTGGAAACCAAACACGTTCGAGGCTTTTTTCGAACTCGTCAGTCGCCGAAATAATGCCGGAGCAAAATGCATTCGATCGATCGCCCCTGTTTTCTGCGCCTGACGGGTCAATTATTTTCATAAGACGAGCATCTAACGAGCCTTCGTGTCAGTGTCCGTCCGTCCGTCCGACCGACTGGCCGAGCCTAAAATTAGATTCTATGAAACGAAGAGGCCGGAAACAACGCGAGAGAGACTCTGCGTAATTTATTTAGCGCGAATATTTGGTGTGGATTCCAGCGAACGCGGGAATTCTTTCGTTCGAACGAGTGGTCAAGATCAGTGGCGGATTTAAAACAATTATGGTTTTATCCAAACGCTGTATTTTTCGCTGTACTACTACACTTAGTTCGGTTTTAGCAAAGTACCTTTTCATTTTCCTGAAAAAGTGGGATCCTTGGAATGTTTGCCACATGGGCCTTTTTGCTTAAATCTGCCACTGGCTTTCGCGATTAATCTTGCAATCTGTATCTATAGCGTAAAGGGCTGAGAGATCTATGTTGTGAAAAGACTTTGGCGTTGACCATTTAATCTGACAAGCTGTGACTAACCCTCGTACAAAGAATGCAGGGTCATTTTGACCTAATTCTGACAAAGTCTATCACGACGTTATATTTATGTTGGCAATGGCAAAATATAGTAGGGTAAAGGACCCATTACTGACAGCCAACCCAATTACTGTCACCTCAAGCTATTTTACTTAAAATAACGAATAAATAAACGTTTAAGTAAAATAGCTTAAAGGGACAGTAATTGGTTTGGTTGCCAGTAATTGGGTCCTTTGCCCTATATGAGGCCTAAATTGCAGTAACATTTGTAAAAATCATACAAGTGATACACCTATCTTATGCAGCAACTGTACATAAACAATTTTTTATGTATTTCTTGATTAATAAATTTTAGTTAATTAGAGAAACTTTAATTATTTAATTCATTTTATATTGAATTTCTTCGTGAAACCGGTGTACCAAAGAAACGTTGCTACGGATCAAATTAACCCTGCATTCGTTTCGCGCGACTAGGGTAGATGTCCCAATTACTGCCAGTGTCCCAATTACTGCCACTTTATTTATTTGATGTAATAAAAAGGTAAAATATAAAAAAAGTGTACAAAATATGTTATTATTAAATGGAGATTCTGATTTACATAAAAATAAAACAAATAAAAAAATGAAAAATCATACGGACAAGACGATTTGAGAGGTGACAGTTATAGGTACACTAGGATCGCTCGCGAATTTTAATTACTTATTAATAAATTCTTCATATTTAATTCATAAAACTATTTTTTTTTTTTAATAAAAGAGATGCCAAATAATATTATGTTTCAAACTGAGACGATTTTTAGGTTAAACAACACGTGAAATGATTAAATGAAGTTCAGTTATAATCTTAAGGTGGCAGTAATTGGGACATCTACCCTATATCTACCATTCGTCTTCCGAGGGCTAGACTCGATGCGTTTTCTTGGTTTTGCAATAGCCGCCAAATCAACCGGCGTAAAGACCGCGAAAGCGTCGCGCCTATCACTCGCGTTCCTTGACCCTGCGACGAAAACCCTCCAGCCTGTAGCACGGCCGCGAAGGGTCTTTCATCCGTTCGCTAACCCTTCCCATCCGTACAGCACGTACACATAGATCTCGCCTCCCGCTGCGGCATTCCAAGCTTAGACTTAGATACTCGAGTAACGAGCGAGCGCCAGCAGCAAGCGGATCCGAGGAGGACCGAGCGATAATACAAGCCTGCCCTTGCCAGCCAACGAGTAACGTCCTGTTACACCAGTCTGACCACTTGCCTCCCTTCGCCCTCCGTGCATCCTTGCTCCCTTCTTCCACGAGGCTTCGTTTTATTTCGCCACGAAGGCTTTCGCCTTCTCCCGAGCCGTCGAGCCGCGCTCCCCTCAGCAAATTCGATTCGACAGCTTTTCAAGCAACCAATTGCCGATGGATAAGCCAGCCGCCGCGAACAATTCATTCTCATTCACCGCGGAACCGTTTGAGCGTTCCTCGTTCATCGAAACGAGTTGGCAAGGGACTTATCCTCCGAGCAGACTACAGCGCTACTCTCTGCCAGCTAGCAGAGAGAAACAGCAAAGGAGACGACGATAAATCTGCTCGGCGTCGAGTGGTAAACGCGCGAACACAGGCGTCGTTAGGCGACGGTTTCTGCAGGCTTTAAATCGGACGACTCGAAGGGATCCCGCGACTATAGTCCTCCATTGAATTCCTCGGTCGCGTGTCTCGCATACGGAATCAAGCCATGCCTGCATTCTTACTGCGTCAATGCGAAACAGTTACTCACCGATAATGGTAGTCGGTGCTGCAGCCTCCGGGATGGATCGGCAGTGAACCCTGCACAGAGAAAACAACAACGGTCGCTTTAATCCTCGTCCATGATGCTGCACTCGCGATCGATTAGAATGGACCTTTGGTCACGCGGCGCACGCTATTCTACCGCGTGTAACGCTGCGCTACCCGCTGACGTACTACTACGTCCTTTTGTCAGTGAAAGTCGAACGTAGTAGTGCGTCTTCTCTGCTGGATAAGGCGAGGTGTGAAAAGCTTTCTTTGCAACGCTGTAACGCCTTTCCATTATCCATACACAGTAAAAAAAAAACTAACTATCTATCTCCCAAATTATTCTCGCGATATTCCGAATCGACTATACTAAGCCTGATTATTCTCGATCGTCAAGCATCGATCAACGGATATACTCGCCACGCACCAGTCACTTCACTGCTACTCCACCAAGAATCAAAATCACCACAGAGAAGCACGTGCACGGTTCTAACTAGACCGAGCGATTCTAGATACGAACAAGGCCACCGCGCGTGCCGCTATCGAACGCTTATTCCTCCCGTCGCGTCGCTCTTAATTAATCCTCCGTTGGAGCAACGTGACGGGCCTAGCGCCGCCTCGATACCTTGATATCGAAATCCTTGGACCTGCCGCAACGTGAATCCTGCACGGCCGAGGGAGCGCCTGGGACGCGCGAGGAAGGAGCCGCTACGTGCGAGACACCGAGACACTAGGCGCAGAACACGAGTAACTTTGCCAAGTGGTGAGCCGGTTTCTTCCAGCGAGTAGTCAGTCTGCACCTCCGCCCCCTCCCTCGGCTTCTTCTACCTCTTCCTTCGTCGCGAGGAGGACAGAGTCGGTGGGGAGAATCGCGAGGAAGGAGCCCCCCTCCTCTCCGCACGGGGGGATGAAAGAATGGAGGGAGAGGAGAGAATCTAGCGAGCGAGGCTCGCAGGGAGAGAGGCGAGGATGAAAACGCACATGTGTGTACGTAAGTGCACTCGGCTGCGAGCTCCAACGTGCACGAATAATCCGGATGCGTCCAGGCTAGGGAGAGACGGAGACGCGAACAGAGGGATAGGGAGAAGTCAATGAACGACTTCTCCGCAATCGCCACGCGGCAACAGAATTTCACGGTTCTGGGCTTCTCTCGCTCGCCTTTATCCCGCGCGCTTTCTTCCTTCTCTAGTCTTTCGATTGGGCCCGGACACGTGATTAGATAAACGAACCCTGGCGGACGACGCGCCGCTTTTTACAAGCCTATTCATTTCCATTCTCTTTAGTTTGCCGAGAGTTTCTTAAACCATCGCGGTCCTATCTACCGTTGCCATATATTTTTTTACAGGAAAATAACGTGAAATTGTTTTCAAGGAGTTAAAGAAACTACGCTCGAAAAAACTAAAGGTGTTATTGCGTTGTAAAATGTTTTTATTGCTTTTAGCATTACGCAACTTTTTATCACTTTTAAATTACTAATATAGAGTACATTTACGTATACAAACGTAAGATACTTTATTTTAAAGAGCGAGTGGCAACCCTACTTACTTCCTTGGTCTATTCAATACGTAGATGAGAATGTCAGTGTAATTCACTTTGATAGAATCTCTTAAATTCGCTGGAGAACTTTAGAATGTAGATTGGGTTAATAAAAAGTGACTGATAGCGCTGATAATACGGTGAACTGTGTCTGCAGGCACTATTTATAAGTTTCAAGAACATACCTACAGATTCGCTATCGTGTAATACAATCCTAGCTGAAGATTGCGCAGTATTTCTAGATCAGACGGTGCATCGGAAAATTTAGGAGCAAACAAGGGCCCCGTTCAAAGAAACAGCATCAGAAATTAACGATGCTCCCGAAGCTCGCCGAGGGAAAAGTCATTTCTAACATCAAAGGCAATGAAAGAGGAGCTGCAACGAGCACAGCGGTTTCGGATCCTATTCATCGACTAGAATCTAGGTCCTTCGTCAACTATATACCTAAAAACCTTTCAGTCCGTTCGTAAGCGTTCCTAATGCTCGCACACACTCGGACTGACCCTCTAGCATCCTAATTCACACCGAGCCAGCGCAACATTTCTGGACAGCGTCAATGATACAGCAACGATTTAATCTCCATAAGAGGCGCAGAAGAGAAGGCTGCTCATTTAGAGAAAAAAAAAAAACACAGGATTTCGCCGCGTCAAATGAACTGGCTCTAAACTTGAGAATTAAATTTAAATTCCATTCAACTTTATCGTAGACACCCGAGTCGGATGTTGTAAGAGGAGTTCCGAAAATACGCGCTCGCCCACTCGCCACGAAACGTTAATGCCGTGTGGCCAGCCGGTCGTGGACACGCGAGTTCGGGAATTATCTGCACGCGTCTCAGATACGTGAATAATTCAGCTGGCTGTGTCGATGCTCTAGCCAACTTTAATCGGACACAGTTCCTGCTTCTAATTCCGCCGACTCTGCTTGGGGAGGGACGGATGTCAACAAAGTGGCAATATGTTGCAGAAAATAACTGCGTGTAAATCAGTAAATGTGCGAAGCCGCGACGAGATTTTACGTTGACTTTTCTATCATAAAAAGAATCTCGGTAATAACTAAATGTAAATAGAATAATCGCCGAGAGATTTTTGAAAATGTATCATAAAACTTGAGTCTTTCATGAAATTAATGACAAAATAATTAAAAAGTGATGGAATAATTGCCTTCTTAGATCAAAGTCTCGCGTGAGACACGATATTTTCGTCCCATCGTGGAGTTGCACTTTAACGAGTGCGAATATCCGATAGCAACTCGGAGAAGTATCCCCGGTGCTGCTGCGGTGGCAAACGTGCTCGAACAAGAAAAATGCTCTCCGCAAAGGTGTCGCTGTACATTCGTCAGGTCGATGCGAAATTCACGAGCCAATGCTCGGCGAGGGGAGCTCGGTATGGAAAACGTAATACGAAACGGAACTCGTTACTCCCTATTGCGCGGATAAGGAATTCCTAGTTGCAGAAAATTTCGTAGGTACTATTCGACCCAAGCATCGATGAATTCCCCGAACGGGAGAAAGTTGGCACACCTGACCATAGGTCAAGCTTACGCAGTACACCAGACGTCTAAACAAATTTTCTCCTTCAACAAACCCAAAATCAGAATCGTCCCATCTCTCCCTTTTCCGTCCCCTTACGATCAACCCCTGCGACCCACTGATCGTACCCAGGTATGCACGCGCGCCTAGCAACATGAATCCCCCGAGAAATATTTGTCTCGTGGCGAGACTTGTAGACCCAAAAGTTTCCTTCAACCAAGACGTACATTCTATTCAGAAATTAAATTTTCAAACTATATGGCGTGGGCCTCGCGTCGCGTTTGGTAATCCAAGATGCTCGTTTGCCAGCCTCTGCTAAAAAATCTCTGCCCGAGGAAGGTAAACACACCGATCGATATCAGCGAGGAGAACGCATCGTGGAAAGCTCGTAGAGTTCGGATGTTTAGAACAGAGAAATATAATTGGCGAGGTATCGAAGAGCGAGGGGAAAACAGCAGCAGCGCCAACGACGACGAAGCACACGGAAGCGTAGAGAATGAAAAGGGACTAGGGGCGAGAAAACGTGGTGCCTTGGGGAGCGTACCTTCTGTCCCTCGTCCACCGCGAGTCCTCGTTTTCGTTCTCGTTTTCGTCCTCGTTCTCGGTCTCGCCTTGCTGGCGATGGAGGACCGTGGTTGCTGGGGGTAACTCGGACAGGGCGACGGCGTCGTGCACAAAACTTGGTGCACGTTCACAGATTCACAGATTGTTGCACGCGTAACGGCTCGCACGATGCGTGACATGCGTGTCGCGCGTATGACGTGGCGTGTGTGCGGAAGTATATTGATCAGCTGATGGTCGGGTGGATACTGGTCGGCTTCGCGAAATTCACCATATTGTTGCGACAACGCGCTTGCGCCGAACCCTCGCCTCGTCCCTTCGTTCTCGCCACCGGTGCGTTTTCAACCCCCAACCGCTGGCCGGCCTCCCCCCACCCCGCACCGTTACCCCCGGTGCCGCGCTCTTTCCCAACCTAGTTGCTCTATTGTTCAATGAAAAATGCCGAAAGAAACCAGGACGGACCAAGGGTGCAGGCCCGGTGGAAAATAAATTCCAGATTTCCAGAACGACGGGAAAAACGCCAGTCGACGCTGGAATACGAAACGCCCGCGGCCAGTTGGTTACGCAACTCGAAAAGTAAAACAGACTTTTCATTTCGTTAACGGTGATGTTCGATACCAGTTGAACGCTTCCTGCTTTCCCTCTGTACAGAGCGAATCGCATTACGGACTTTGCGCGACTACTTTCCGCAGTGAAGCAAACCGAATGCTTTAAATCGACTTTGGATGGAGGCTCGCAAATCGTGCTTGCTCTACGTCTAACTCTTTATTTAATGCTTGAAAAAGTGGAGAAGCCTGTGGAGTACTCGAGTATTCAGGGAGACTGGGGATAGTTGTTACATTTTGACAATTTTTATTTATTTTTTTGGGAATTCTATATTCGATAGTATTAATGAATCTCGCTTAAAGTACGCGTTTTTCTCTATTTATGACCGCTATCTTGTGTAATTAAACAAAAAGCATGAGTTTGAAAAAAAAACATTTTGAAGGTCGAGACATATTTTAATATATAAAGCAGAAAGCTTCTACACGTTTGTGTGTTTGTCTGTCGCCTAAAAACTTTCGAACGATAGACTCTGGGTTCACGAAATGTACCTCAGCTCATTATGCCTGACTAATAGAGATTAATATGACCATTTTCACACAAAAAATACAAAATTATTTTTTTTTATAAATTCAGAACGTAAGTTTCGGACGCAGCCGAGTAATAAAGCTAGTTGTATCTATAAGGAGCAAGTTGGTACAATTTTGGAATAGAGGAAGAAAAATTTTGGAAGATACTGTTAAACCACAAAAACGGTAATAACGTGGCAGCGCGTTAAGTAACTACAAAAAACACCATCCACAGCTGTGTAATATTGAAACCGATGATAATCCAAGCGACAAAAATTTAAACTGCTTTGCAACATCTAACCCCAGTCTCCCCTAAAGCATTTTTTCGGAAAATATTCAGGGAACGAACTTGTAACACGGATCCATGCGATCAAAGAACCTCGTTAGCGACAACCGTGCATGCCCGAGGATTGCTGAATATTCCGAGTGTATACTCCTTACGATCGGGAAACTATGTCGAGCTCTGACTGTTCCCCCTTTCGTATGCGAATTATGTAGCCAGGCTTCGTTAATCAAAACGCAGCGAATAACGACGCAAGATTGTCTCCGAGGAGCGGGGATTTGAAAGAAGGGGAGTAACGATGCGAAATGGGCATATGTAGTTAGATGATCCGAAGAATACAGAGGAGCCGAGTTCAACCAAGTGGAGAGTACGAAATAGATAGACTCGTGAAATAGAAGGAAAAAAGGGAGGCATCGCGGGCTGTTATTTCATGGTTGGAACGCGCGCTAGGATTCACAGTCATGCACCGCGATTCGGCTCTTGATCCAGAAGAAAAGAAACGGAAAGCTTTATTTCACTCTCGCGCCAAAGCTGCAAAGTTCCCAATTACGGAGAGTGGGGGTCGAAGCACGCGACTTTTAATTCGGCCAGAAAATTCAGGGGAAATTATATGCGATACTCGGTCGAAGGAACGAAGAGAAGGTAACCGGCAGAAGGCTCGGTCGAGGAAGAGCCTCTCTCGCCGAGCGGCTTCAAAGATGCAAACATTGCAAATGAACTTTCTAACCATTCCATTCATTCGCCGCCACCGTGAGAATACGTTATTGCGCGTAGAGGAGGAACAACGCGGCGGAGGTCGTTATCTATCGACGTGGGTCTCAGTTTTCCGTTCATTTGAATGCAGGTTGCGAGAAGGATCGGATAACGGACACGTTATCTTTACGTGATCGACAAACGAGCATTTCGAAACACGGCTTTCGCGCGGAAACCCCAGAAAGGATATACGCGAAAATGGGGAAACCCGCGGACGGACGGTTTCCTCATTTTCTCAGGGAATCCGTCGTTAATAGCGAAAATACCTTTTTCGTTCGGCTTGGGGAAGAGGGGAAAAGCAAACTGGTGCGAGAAGCTATTTCTTAGAGGGACTCTCTCGGTTAAAAAAAAATTACAAACCTGGCACTAAGGTAGTGGACCCAGTCGCCGATCGGTTTAGGCCTAGTCGTCGATCAATTAAATATTGAGATTTTATAAGGTTTTAGAACAATATTGTGATGATATATGTAGGTAAAGACTCTTAACCTTTAGAGGGCCGGGATTTTTTTTATGGAAATTGTAAATTTTATTTACTTAAAATTTATGCATATATAGCACCAAAATGGCCGGCAAAGTATCCGAATTCCTAGGTGGCCACTATAGTGGCCAGCCCGGCCCTCTAAAGGTTAAATATTAACTTGCAATTTTGTCCTTTACACAATATTGTTCAGAAATCTTATAAAATCTCAATATTAATTCAAATGATCGACGACTGGGTCAACTACCTTATTCCTTTTTTACTTTATTTCGTTAATTTTGGTGTTTCTACTTTTATGTATTAGTCCTCCACCAAATTATTTCCCGTATACATAAATAAATAAATAAATAAAAAGTCCCTGGCTCCAAACAATGAAGACGTTAAAACGTTATCGAGATATCACTGTAAACTAACTAGGCAGAGTGCGAAACCGGTGTGTAATTAACAATTAAAGAGGTGCCCGTCCGGTTGCAACTGGTGCTGATTTGCAATCCACGAAGGACTCGGAAGACACTCTGCCGTTTGGAAAGAGGAGATTAATTAGCCACTACATAGGTACCCTTTCGCACCGTCTGTAACCTTTTCTCCAGAGGAACTCTTTACAACTTATCAGCCGGTGATAAATCTATTTCACTGAACTGTCGTAAATAAGACTCGCGCTTGAGACATTTTAAAGAGACTACCTAATAATAAATAACTATATCAAAGTTTTTGCAACTCACCTTCGGAGTAACCACCTACTTCACAGCGGTGACCACCTCCTTGCAATTGAAGCTTTCTGAAACAAACAACACAACAAATGATTCGTTGATTGTCGAAATCTCACCAAACTGTGCGAATAAAATACAAGTAAAAACAACACAGAATAATATAAATCTCTCTGCTTTGCTACACTGCAATTATAATCTCCGATACATGAAATATAATTCGACCGATCGCAAGGCTAATTCGGAATTCAACGCCGTGGCAAAACAACACGAAAGGTAGAAGACACACCGATGTCGTTTTTCGTGCAGCTAGCGAGGCTTCTTGGCGCCAAAACACCAGCACCTCCGCGCTAGCCGGCTACTGCAACGGCGTTCGATAATGAAATAACTTAATTTTCTATCGGCAAACACATAGATCAGCGAGTGGAGGAGTGAGGTGCAGGAGGGAGGAGATCGTGGCGCGCGGATCCGCTGTAAAGTATGCGGCGCTCGGCCGGTGAAAAGCGTGCTGAACATTCGAGTATGCTGTAATCCACTTTGCCAGACTGATCTAGTGTACACTCCTTCGGCGCTCAAGCGCCCCGCATACTCGTCGAAACAACGAGCAGTTAATCGGGAGTTGGAATGTGCGAGAGAAATATTCAAACAGGTCACGATAAGCGAGCTTTTATAACAGAAATAGTGCTGGAGGCTTCTCTCCGGATAAAAGACATGTTCGTCCCTGACGGATGAGAAGACAGCTTTTTCCTTTGAATGCAAGTCTCAATGACAAATTCGAGTAGGGTAAAGGACCCAATTACTGACAGCCAACCCAATTACTGTCACCTTAAGCTATTTTACTTGAACGTTTATTTATTCGTTATTTTAAGTAAAATACCTTAAGGTGACAGTAATTGAGTTGGCTGTCAGTAATTGGGTCCTTTACCCTAGTAATATTTACGTCGTTCGGCTGTTTCTTTAAACGGGACAGCCAGAGGAATATCCAGTGCACGAGGCCGCGAAATTAAACGACTCGGGGAATTCGTCAGGAACAGAGAACAATCCGGGGTAAACCGTAGCCGGAGTGGCGTAAAAATACGAACGGAACAATGGGGACCCGGGGCAACAAAGAAGGCTAGACAAAGCTATAGGAATTCTCGGAGGGAACTGGCAAGGAGTGCTATGCGGAAGATCGGGGTCTAGTCGGAAGGTACCAGCGAGGAGCTAACGAGCCAACCGGTGAGCCGAGAGTGAGGCAAGAGTGAACGGGACTTTGGTGCAGGTCTACTCGAAAAGAAGGTGACGTTGAGGGTGACGATGTGGTGTAACGTGGCGACGTAAAAGATCCTTACACAGGACGGGCCGAGGTCGGGAACAGAGAATCCAAATCCAAAGTGACAAACGGGACGAGAGAACATCGGCGAACCAAGTTCTTCCACTTCTCGACCAGAGAACGATGATGTCGGCTCGATGTCTCGACGTCCGTTTCTGGATCTCGACGGCCTCGAACTGGTCTCTTATCCCTGGTATCGCCCAATCAAAAAACCGGCAGCTTACCGTACGCCGATTGGTCAGGCACGGCCACCGTGAACACTGCAATTGGTCAATCGGCCCAAGTCACCCATGGTTACCGTTTGCATCAACAACATCTACGGTCGATATCACACCACCTTGGCTACCTTGCCGCGCGTTACCTTTCCTACCTTTCCTCCCTTTCCTTCCCTCTCTTCCCAACCCTTCTCTACCCTTCCACGCACAAGCCGCGATTAGCGGCTATAACCTCGGGCCGGAATTCTCGAGGGCAACCGCTTCTTCTTTCCCACCACCATCGCTCGCCACGCCACCCCCTAGATCGGGCACCCCCTCTGCGCTACCACCGGGCACCGATTCCCCATACGACACGTTCCTCTTCGGGGGACCTTGCGACCCGAAACCCAACACCCCATTCTATCTTTTACCTTCGCTCAGAGCGAAGGTGCCATAGCTGGGTCCAGAAGATGAAGAGATTTTAGTATTAATTTAATGTGTGATAAATTAAGTCTTGCTGATTTTAGGCACCTGTTTTTCTCAAGGTTCGTCAAAGTCACCGCGAAACTTCTTGCTAAATCAGTATCATAAGTCGTGTGGCGTTGTACGTTTGGACGATCGATCGGTAGATTGAAATTAACTATGGAGAAGAAAGCTGGGTGGGAAACGTGGACGTGAAATAGAGTTTCCAATGGGAATACCAAAGCGCTCGTTTAAATGTTTTTGAGAGAATTGCGGGATAATTAAAAATGCCCACTGTTCTCTTGCGACTGTTCACGGTAATCGGGGATATTAATGAGAATACTTATTTAATTTGAGTTTGCGTAGTCGCGAGCGATGGTGGGTCGGCTAGTGCAAACATTGAAATCTCGTGCCGCAAATTCCATTTGCACAGCTCAAATTTGCCCCAGCAATTGAATTGCCAATTAGCAGAGAATGAAATTCCAATTACCAGTAAGTGAGGTGCATAGGAATTCGATATCGCGATGGAACAGGCTTTTCGCCGTCCGGCATCGAAAACTGCGATCGCTAGTGTCCCGCGAAAGAAAGCCGCTGGGGACGCGATATCGCTGAAATACTTTAGCGAGTAAGAAAACTGTCCGTTTAACCAGATAATTATTCCCAGTCGCGAGAACCTCGCGGTTCCGCTATCCTAGAAAGCATTCGGCACCGAAGCGCTTTTCAGCGGTGGCTTTTTCAGCCGAGGGGAAACGATCCTGAGAAGAAATCGCGGAAGTGAATCGCTAAGGGACAACAATGCGATGGAACGGGAGACCAGAGGCTGATGACCGGAAAGGGTGAACGAACGGAAATCACGTGCAAGTTCTCGGAGAAAGGGAGAGTGGAGAGCGGAGACTGAGGAGTGAAAGAGGAGCGAAGAAATAGCGAGGAAAAGATGAGAAACAGGCTGAGAATGCCTGGAAGAATTTATTCTTTCCTCAGCTGCTCCGTTTCGTGGGCATAAAAGGTCCCAGAAAACATTGCGTCCCGAGATTTAGCCGATAAACTCCAGAGCTTCAGAGACAACTGAAGGTACACCAAACATTATTATCAGCCGAGAAAGAAGCGCGTCGATCTTCTCGGTGTAGCGAGCAGCTCCTCGTGAAATTCATTTCCTAACAGAGAATAACGTCGAGTATTAAAAGGAAACGAACAGGTCCATTGTCCTGCGCGTAGTGGGATATCGACAAGGAAGAAACGAAGCTGGTAGTTGCCTCGGCTCGGAGCCAGTCGAAGGAGAACCGACCGGAGAATCTTTCTCACGGCTCGAGGGTACGCTTCGACCGCAAAGTCGAAGGATTGGTGAACCAGAGAGAAGAAGAAAAAGGGAAAGGACCCCTTTGTTTCTCTCGGTGTATTCTCTTGTTACAAGGTTACTGTATTTACTCGCGTGGTATTTTTTTGAGTTGGATAAACTAGTAAATGTCATCGTTGCGAAATTAATATTCTGGGTTAGGAGAGAATGAAATATCAGGAGAGAATGAAAGCTACTTATTGGGACGAAGAGGATTTTATTCTGGAAAATTTCAACCGACGAAGGTTTCTCGAACTAAAAGAAAATACTATTCTTAGAAAAAATTCTGCAAAACCTCCCTCTATATACCTTTCGATCGCGCTTTCTCTACCCCTGTACGCTTCGTGATAAAGTGGCAGTCATTAAATAAATTTCCATCTTTTCCTTTTTTTTTCTTCCCCTCCAACTATCGACGCATCGCGTCATCGATCATAGAACAATCCAGAGTCCGCGCACACATGCGCGCGCCTACCCCTGCTCTCCACGAAATAGCAGTCGTAGCTGTTGGATCGAGGGTGGAGAATAGTAGAGTCTGTTCGTGGTATCAATATTTTAAGGGGGCACGTTCCTCCATCGATCGCAGCTTCTCTGCATAATTAATCGCGCCGTCCAGACTCGCGAGCCACCCTCTCCCGCCCCCGTCTCTCGTCCAGCACCACGGCAGATCTTGCGACTCGAATCTGCGACGGCGAGTCGCGCGGATTTTTATCGATAAGCCCCTCGGCTCCCCGAGGATCCCGGAGATGGTTCCATCGAAAGACAATTAAAGCAATTAAAGCTTCAACCTACGAATTGAAACTAAACCCCTCGATCGCAGACACGAGTTACACGGAGCCACCGAAACGAACTGGAAGCTCGCGGATGTGGACACCGTGCGGAATTGAAGCCGTAAGTCGACGCGAGAGGCAGTGAAAGAAGAAAATGCTGATCGAAAGGATGTAGGAAGGCGTTTCACCGAATCCCAAGTTCAATATTTAAAAGCGGATAACCCGAAAGGGATGCGCAGACCGTAAAGGTCTTCCTGAAGGAGTAACGCTTCCGCCGAAATGCAATGAATAAATTGGATTCGCCAGCTGGATCATTCGAGGATCCTTCGCGAGTCGCTGGCGCGATACAGTTATCCGTTGGCCCCGCGGAAACGTCATGTGCGGCTCGTTCGGGCGGTTCGGTATCGAATAGGAGAAATAAAAGGAGGCGCGGGACGGGCAGCCGTGACGTTAAATTACCACCTTTCAGGTCTAATACGGGTGTCGCGGCCGAGTGGCTCGAGAGTACGTGAACTCTTGCCGGGCATGCAACACGCTGGAAACTATAATTACGTGGCGGGAAAAACGGGGAAAGAGCCAGCAGGTCCGAGCACAAAGACGGGGGTTTGAAAGCGGAGCGAGCCGGCCGGGAGAGAGACGGGAAAATAGGGAAACGGGCTGCGGAAGAAAGGGAAAGAGAGAAAGCAACGAGAAAGAATGGCAAACTACTGTGGGACGACGCATCTGTCTAAGCATATTTGATATCCACCCTCTCTCCTTCGACCACCCACCCTCGCCCTCGTCCACCCCCATACCGATCCCCCATGCCCCTCTCGCATCCACCCTGCCTTCTTCCAACTATTCTTCTCTCTGGCTCGCGCTCTTACCCTTCGCGATACGCATTCACGGCCCCAAGCCCGCGCCGCGACACGGCCGAATCCGCCCCGAGACGAAGCAGGTTGCAAACACGCGGGGCGTAATTTCAGACAAGACGGAGACAGGGGGACGTACCGAGAGGCACAAGTGGGCAAGAGTAATGCTAGCGGAGAATAGCTGCCGTAATTAGATAGCGTGGAGTCGTAGATGGTGAACAGAGCTTTCGCTGGAGAACACGCAGCAGGTTCGACTATTCCTCCTTTCACTGCGGGCTACTCGAGGGGATCGAAATGAAAATGAATAAAGCATAAAATTACACGATGCCATCGTTCTCCTCTTCCCTTCGCTGTTTCAGAGCTTTAAATTTAATATGACCGTGGCAACGAGACGCCTCCGTGCATACCTAATTCGCAATCCGCAAACGAACGAATCCATTATCGACGGCTGGCAAATAATTAGGAAAGTACAGAGGCAAAGGACTGTATAGGTTCCAACTGTCGGCTAAATGTTTCCGTGACGCGATCGATCGATAGAACCAACGATGCGAGGATACCGCGTAATAAGGCCGGTTTACGTGTTACGCGCATAATATCGCGGCCGTATGCCGCTACGCCCACATAAACTTGGATAAATTACACCGGCTAATATAAAAATATCGCCGATTCCCACCGTTGCGAACCTCCGCGCGTAAATATTCTAGGGAGCAGTGAATCGAGGCAGAACCTTTAATCCGAAAGTATTCTTTAAAAATAGACGGAGCCATTAATGAGTTAATAATCAGGGACCCGGAACGGAACAGAAACGAAAAGGATACACGAAAAGAACGAAATATTTTTCCGGAGCAGAAACAGAAACGATACGAAATTCTTAACCCTGTTGCAGGAGTGAAAACGATGTAACCGAAATAAAAATTCCGATTAATAACGTTCCGTGTACTTCAGATTAAAAAATTTGAATTGAGCGCCCCCCTTATTTTCATCATGTTTCGTGTCGGTTTAGACTCTTGATAGTTCTTACCCTCGTGGACACGGCTTGCAACCGAAAGCATCAACACTCTAATTTTTTTTCATAAAACATAATATATAATATTCTATAATACATAACTATAACATACAATATTTTATAATATAAGTACCAAAGGCAATAAAATTTTTAAAATAAGTTTATACTAGTGTTTTTATAAATGAAATAAGGTAAAAGACCCAATACGTGGACACGTCCCTGTAGCTGGACACTGGTGCAAAAATACTGATTAGTACATTTAATATCCGCTTTATCCAAAAAAGAACTATTTTATTAAATTATTCAAATATTTAGTCAAATATAAGGTAGTTGACCCAGTTGTCGATCGGTACCCAGTCGTCGATCATTTGAATTAATATTGAGATTTTATAAGGTTTTTGAACAATATTGTGTATAGGACAAAATTGCAAATTAATATTTAAGAGTCTTTACCTACATATATCATCACAATATTGTTCAAAAATCTTATAAAATCTCAATATTTAACTGATCGACGACTACGTCTAAACCGATCGACAACTGGGTCAACCACCTTATATATGAATATATTTGACTAAATATTTGAATAATTGAATAAAATAGTTCTTTTGCACCAGTGTCCAGCTACTGGGACGTGTCCACGTATTGGATCTTTTACTTTAATCGATTCGGAAGAAAATTTGTTTTTCGTTCTGATGGAAACGAAATATTTTTCGGCAGGAACGATATTAACCGAAACGAAATTATGATTATCGGAGCTGAACCGAAACGAAACGAAAAAACATTTCGTTCCAGGTCCCTGTTAATAATTCATAATTCATTATTGCAAATCAAGCGTGCGCAAGTGCGTCATCGTGAAAGATTACTCGAGAGATCACCGCGCGCTCGAATCAAACGATTTACCTCGCGTTTACCATTGCGAAACGCCAGCGTGTTCAACATTCTTTCCCAGTCTATGAGAATGTGTATTACCATTTTCATCGGGTTTGCAGAGATTAGCAAGATTACCCAACGACACAGAGTCGACTGCAATTTTGCCCTCGCGCTGCGCTTCATCTCGCGTTCCTGGCGTCCTACGCCCGGCATTCTTCTTGCCCACCCTCGCGCCGACACGAACTTTATCAACTTCAGCAAGTTCTTGGTAATAAAAAAGGTCCCCGTGAATTTTTCCACCGATATACGTTCACTCCATCAGCATTGAATTAAACAGATTGAAGGTCGACCACCTGGGAAACCGTAATCCCGCGCGACATAGGCGAACACTCGGATCGGTTGTACAAATTCCCCGAGCTTCTGGCGCTTAGCCCCGTGATTAAGAGTGGAATTGGGAGCATCGGTAAGTAGCTTCGATAAAATCGCCACGCGACGGGAGAGGGGGAGCAGGATTACTCGTGAAACGCGGGACGTTCGACGCGAGGGATATTTTACATTTGCATGTAATTACCAAATAATTGATAGCGCGCCGTTAGACCGGGGATAATATTTCTCCGCGACAGCACAAAGCGAGTGGAGCAGGAGATACAGGGGATATGCGTGAGACACCAGGCGAAGGCGCAGCAGAAATTAACAAGGTCGTAATCGTTAACGAGCGTCTTAATTAAAGCCGCTGTAAGCGCGAGATGACCTAAAGTCGTTCGACTCGCCCACTTGACGATGAATGGCATTCACGTCCTTCGCATCTCGTACTCCCATTCTCGGAGATTCGTGATGGAAGTTGGAGCGCTCGCGAAACGTGTGATATTGCTCTTAACGTGAGAGTACACGATTAGGTTTTGCGGAGAGTATTCCATCGTGAGAGGAAAATCTTGGCAAAACACGCGCGCGTTAATTTATTTGTAATTCTGTTATGTATGGAGGGTGGCTTAGAAGGTTTGTCACTTGGATACTTTTTTCTTGAAAAACATGGGAGCCTGATTTCGTGAAACTGATGACAAAATAGTTATAAAAAAGGAATAAAATAATTGTTTCTTGAGATTAAGGGGTCATGCCTAGTTGGCCAGATTTTCGGGAATTTTTTGTGGAAAATCTGATGTATATTTTTTTATAACTATTTGCTTAATTTAAAGGTACAAATATTCAGCAACTCTCAGTAATTTTGTTATAGAGAAATATTTAAAAAATGAACGAGTAACAGCCACTCTCCCGGAAGTTACTTTTTTTTGCGGTGAGCACGATATCTCAGAGTCGGATCATCTAAAATCGAAAACTGAAGAAGATTCTGTTGGTATATGAGTTTATCTAGTTCGTGAATGAAGGATTTTTTAAAAAAAATGATTTCAGACAAAATGGCGTCCGTTTAACGCAAAACCATGATGTTTCGATGTCTGAATTGTTCGTTTTTCGTGAATTAAAAACAGAATTTTCATATAAAAAAAATTCTTTCGTTCACGAATTAGATAAACTCATATACCAACAGAATCTTCTTCGCTTTTCAATTTCAGATGATCCGGCTCTGAGATATCGTGCTCACCGCAAAAAAAGTAACTTCCGGGAGAGTGGCTGTTATTCCTCCATTTTTTATATTTTTCTATAACAAAATTACTGAGAGTTGCTAAGTATTTGTACTTTTAAAATAAGCAAATCGTTGTAAAAAATATACATTAGATTTTCCACAAAAAATTCCTGAAAATCGAGACACGATATTTTTATCTCCTCGTGGATTTGGACCTCCGCGCCCTGCACCCAATAATTCCCCTCCGAAATTCCACAAAAAAAAACAGCTGGCGACTATTTTCCCAGTTAGCGAAAAATAAGAATTAGAGAGAAGAGCCGTGCGCGTCAGGTGTATAAAAATACCTGACATCAGGTGCACAGCAGCCGAGGGCAGGCAGACAGGATGAGTAGGCAGGATCGAGGGGAGAATCGGCAGTTCGATTCGTCCTGCAGTGAACCGATCGTTTGATGTAACATTAAGGCATTACTGGAAACGGACAGACGGAAAGGCGGTTCCGTTGCGAGGACAGCAACGAGTCGCACACGCCATCCTCAATAATTCAGACACGAAGTTCTATCTTTCAAGGCAAGTCACCGCTATCGTGGCTTCTCGCAGCCAGATACACGAGCAAGTCCGATGTTCGGGAAAAATACATAGCCGGTATATCCTACCAACGTCTATCGGCGAGAGAACAATTACAGGCTTCTCGTATCTCGAGGCCTCCCTCGATTTTATCGACGTCTGACGAGAAACCAACAGTTACTTACATATCTCCATGAATCTTGGAAATTTTGGCAGTTAGAGGCTTTCAGCAGAAGAATCCTATTTTTGAGCTAAAAACTTGAGAAGTTTTTTTTTTAAAAAACTAGCGATTCGGCTCATCTGAAATTTGGACCACTTTTTTAAGCATCTTTGAAGTTACAATTTTTTTAATTTTGTGTAATAAATATACCTAAGAGTGAAAGCAGGGATTAAAGCTCCCCTTTATTATTAGAAATTACTAATAAAACAACTGTAACTTCTGCAATGATGCATAAAAACATGGTCCAAAATTCAGATGAATAGAAACTCCTAGTTCCGTAAAAAAATTCCCAAATTTTGATATATTTCTAGCCCCAAAAATAGTAGATTTTGAAGAAGTTACAATTTTTTTTTTTAATTTTTGAATAATAAATATACCTAGGAGTGAAAGCAGGAATTAAAGCTCCCCTTTATTATTAGAAATTACTAATAAAACAACTGTAACTTCTGCACAGACGCATAAAAACATGGTCCAAAATTCAGATGAATAGAAACTCCTAGTTCCTTAAAAAAATTCCCAAATTTTGATATATTTCTAGCCCCAAAAATAGTAGTCTTTGAAGAAGTTACAATTTTTGTTTAATTTGTAATAATAAATATACCTAGGAGTGAAAGCAGGAATTAAAGCTCCTATATTTATTATTACAAATTAATAATAAAAAAAAAGCAGCTTCTGCAACGATGCATAAAAACATGGTCCAAATTTCAGATAAATAGAACCCCCAGTTTCTGAAAAAAAAATCCCAAATTTTGGTACATTTTAGCCCCCAAAAAAGTAGTTCCCCTTAAGCCGTGCCACTTTTCAGACCGTCGATCTCCCTTCGACACCCAGCACTGCATCCCGCCACAAGTATCCTGACTTTGCAATAATTCTACCGTCCTCCGGCTTCGCGTTATCGATTTGACCGCGATAGAACATCCCCTCGCTCGCTCCCGTGCATAGATTTCAGTTTGCCACTTTGCCATCTTTGTTGCGCGTTCTCGGCTCTATATAGGTATACATATTTCGCACCCTCGCGTCTTGACTTTTCTCCGCGAGCGTTTTTTCTGTTTCTATCGGTCATCTATTAGGCGGCAAAGACGATCCGGGCATAAACGTGGCTCGTAAATCGCCGCTAAGCCTGATTCAAGACACGCGTGTTTCTTTCTATCATCGAGATTGCAGCTAGTTTGTTCGCTTCGCGATCCTTCTGCTTGACCGTCGTTATCAGATGTTTATCGTTATTGTCGGATCTTCTGCCTCGATAAATTCAGCTGCTTCGTTGCATATTCCTCATTGTTATTGGCTTATGCGAAGTTATCATGCGTAAAATACTCGGCTTGGATAGGTATGGTAACGCTAGGTGATCAAAAGTGAAGAGAGGACTTTGTTCAGGCAAGAAAAAGGAGAAGTACACAGAATCATGTGACACTTTAGATAAAAGAGTCGAGGAAATTGAAAGGGAAGGCGACTGGAAATGTGAAAAGTCGTAAAAAATCGACTTCTCTATTCAAATGCCCTCCCTTTTGCGAAAAATTGAAAAAAAAACAGTTACGTCAAATATTAATTACCCAGTTATTTTTGTCTACTTTACGAATAATTTTTTCTATTTTTATCTGAAATAAAAAACAGGTTCCTTTCCTGGAAAAAAACCGTTGAACGGAAACAGCTGCCCCGCAGCTACTTCTCAAAATTTTTTAATAAAAATTTCACATTTTATATACCAAAGTATGGCCTTTCTAATGCATATAATGTTTCTTCGATAAAAACATTTCTGCATCGAAAAAAATTCTTCAAATCACGCATGCGAATTTATGGCGCCATTCCCGTCACGCGGATTAGCAGTGGCATTTATGTGGAAGCCGTTCATCACAGTATGCACAAAGTCCCGATGATCCTTTGGCATCTGAGAGTTCCGCGTACATACGCAATACGTTCAAATTCCACGTGGATCGATGAATACTACGCCGCGGCGGCGAGCGTGAGAAAACATCGCTCTTCGTTTAACCGCATTTTACCAAGCACGGTGAATTTCGTTTCGAAACCAACCTTCCAGAGGTTCCCGTTTTGTCTTTTTCCTTTGCTTTTTACGAGCGCGAGGGGTCCTTTTATACCAGACATAATACGAAGAAACAGTTCCTGGTCTGTCGAGTATGAAAATGAGAATCGAGGCTTGTGCCTCATTCACGACGAAACTAAAGTGGTCAGTGTGCCAGGATCATACGTAATGGCACGAATTAACATTTCAAAAACACGCTGCTGCCGCTTGGTAAGCACGACAGCTCGACACCGGCTCATTATCAATCAACTACGTTCATTCAGCTTCGCTGAAAAATTCTCACCCACGCCTCAATCCCGTCTCCGCCTCGGGGATATTCCATGCAACAACTTCGGAGAAATGCTAATCAGCTGAAGCTTATTGTTATTGCTACATAATTCTGCGTTTAGTGGGTCGGCAACGCTTGGCACAGTTTCGAAGCGAAAACTGCAACTGAGCGTTGTTATGCAAAAAGCTACCAATCCCCAGAATCACCAAAAATGATTTAAACGCAGTAAAAATCCTACAATTTTGTGATCTTCATTTTGCAAAAAACGACCAACCCCTGGAACAACTTTCATATTATACAATTATTGAAACTACCAAGCCCTAGTTTCAATTTAAAACAATATTAACTAACCTACTCCCTATTAAATAACACATTAAAAAACCTTGTAAAACAATAAGAAGAAATAAAATACACACAATAGAAACAAACCTATTTTTCTTTAACAATTAAAATCCTCAAGCTAAATTCACTCACTCCCAGATGAATGAGGGTAGCTTTCTGCGCAATTAGACCCAATTGAAGAATGAGCGCAACACGCGTACAATAGAGACCGTTGGGGTAATTTCACGACGCTAGAGAAATGCAAGTCTGACTGGCGACGATGCAGCGGCGAGCGCAATCGCGATCGCGCGTCCACACTGTCCTTAATCTTTTTCTTTCAAAGGCGCATTAAGGACGCGTGGGCAAGAACACGGCTGAAAGTGAAAGCGAAGGTTTCGTACTCGCGAAAGCGCTGGATCCACTCGCCTGCAAGGTCGCGCAGTGGCAGGTTCAAGGTCGTCGAAGATGAACAACCGATTGCAAAAGCACGATCGTTGCGCTTCTGCGCGGGAAGCTGCACCTGCGATCGCTTCGGTACTTGTCAAGCAACCAGTTTGCGGCAGGGAGAAGCAGGGAGAAGCAAGGGGATTTTAGAATGCAAGGATTTGATTAATCCATGGTCGCTGATTAGATCTAAGCTACGGAGGATAGAGAAGAACGCAGGCCAGAGTTCAGGCGCGGTATCGATGAATGAGAAAACGGGTGCAAAGCGCAGGCAGCACTCACTCGCAGTCGAAGCAGATCAACTCGCGCGCACCGTGGATCGAGATAGAAGGCGGAACGCGTGCCGATTATTCAAGGCCTGTCTTTTTTCAGCCCATTCATCGGTACGGTAAACACAGCCAGACAGTCATTACTGTCGGAAGCCTTTAATTGGAGCATGTCGACGACAAGGGACGAGGAGCAACCAGAACCGACGAAAGCGCGCGTATTTACCGGCCCTCGCGGCTACTCGCAATCTTTCTGCAAAAAGCTCCCGTCTCTCCCTTAATTAGTGTTAATTACTCGCGTCGTTTAAGAAAAACTGACCCATTGAATCGATCCACTCGTTTACCCGCTGCGAGCATATTTTCATCGGTGCCCCCATTTCATTTTCGCTAGGGAAAGTTGTTTGTATTTGCGGTTGTTATGGTAATTGCAGAGGATTACTTTTAATAGGATCGCAAAAATAATAATAATAAAGCTTGAGCAGAAATTATTTGAAATACCCAGCGAAAATGATATTAAGGTGAGAAATAGTGACAACTTACTGGCTGCACAGAGAGGCATTTAATAATAATAATAATAATCATATTTCAAGTAACGAATCGTGTGGGTTACATGATCATTTTTATTGTGAAGAGGAAGCTTATAAAGTTGTTCTATTTAGATAGTCTTATTACCGATGCGCATTATTTTTAGCGCCATAGGTACTTGAATTATTATCCAATGTAGTAAACAGTGTAACAGTTTTACTGAAAGAAATGTTTCAGTAGGAAGACAGTGACATATACTAATCAGAAAAGTAATTGCATAATATTAAAAAGGTGATAAGGAAAGGCAGTAAGAGATACTATATACATGGGTACGTCAACACCTATTGCGAGGAAGATGGTATATCTACCGCAATAATTTGACATGACAATAGTAGAGACAATACTTACCTACCCACATATCAAATAACAATGGTAGCAGCGAACGCGCTTGCGACGTTAACGTAACGTACGAGAAGAAAGAGAGATAACCTGAATCAACGCGGCGAACCTATCAGCAAGTAGTAAATCTGTACGTGTAATTTTAATTCCACCTAGGTACATCTAACCAACCGTGTGAAACTTTACTAATTACTCCGCATTTACCTTGCATATAAACGATGAATGCGTTTCGTACGCGATTCCCACTAATGAGCCAGTGATCCAGGATGAAAAGAGAACCGTCCTGTAATCAGATCCAATTACTCGTATGAAATGGGAAACGAGCTCCGCGATGATTCAAACAATAATTTACAAACGTTTCGCCCAATGCCAATGTTCAATTGGTTTGCTTTCAACAGTGATAGAATATTACGAGGCGAAGCTACTTAGCCACTTCAGTTGGGCAGGAAAATTTTTCAGAAGATTTGCCATTTAAGGGTGCTAGGCAGTTTCTTTTTCAAAAATAAATTTTTTAAAAAGCCTAATTCTCCATCTGCCGCGTCATATATAATGCATATTTTTTACTAAACAAATGTTTTTTTTAAAGATTATGATGTTAATAAAGTTTGTGTAAAAGAGCAAGTCTCAGGTTCAATTTATTTCTTCGAAATTAAATGAAAAAGAAATGATTCATTTTCGACAGAAACGACTGTCTAATACCTTTAAGTAGAAAATTTCTCTTTCAAGAAAGTTCTCCCCCCTCCATGGATGCACATTTACATTTCAGGGGAACAACAACCATAAAGCAGCTTAACGGGCGGAAAATTAATTAACCCGCGTATGACCTACCAGATGCGGAGAACGGAATCTCGTAAACGTGGAGCGTTGGGGAAACCTGTTTAAATATGTTTGCGACCCGCCGCAGCCAACCACGCCGGGATATCTCGAACAATTAAAACCTCTTCGACATTGAGTTTCTTCGGCGCACCTCGACAGCTTGTGAAACGACAATCGCGCGAGAAAGTATGGAGTCTTTCATTGATAAGCGGCAATGGAAGTGCGAGGGCATATCTCCTTACGGGTCGACCTTCCTAGTCGCACGAGAGTCAATCAACTTCGGAATAAGTTCGCAAAAAAGGCCCCAAGCCAGGGTGGTATTAAAATTTTTGAAGGGCTAAGCGTTTAAAATATTTTGAGGCCCTCTTATACAGGGTGATCACTTCAACGCAATGTTGTATTTCTTAGTTGTATTTGCGATAATTTGACTAAAAAGTATTTCTAATAAAAGTCAGATTTTAAAATTCAAAAAATTTCTAGAGTGCCCTCCTTTTCTCCTGATGCCCTAAAAGCAAAGTGAAAGAAGGTTAATTTTTGCGTAATATAAGAATTCATAAGATTTTATATTCCAACATATTTTTTACATTGCATATTTCAGTTATCAAACTTCTTTCAAAGCTTTATATACTTTATTTAACACTCACTTTCGCGTGTGCGACGAGACATTGTTTTTTATGCTACTGATCTTCGAAATTACGTTAAAAAATATTACGTAAGTCTCTACCTGACTCCCTCTCCTTTTTTTAAAACAACTTATGACACTCCCTCCCCCTAGAAAATTCTTAAATAATTTAAGGTGTACCCCTAAGCACGTGCTTATCGCATAATCCAGTACTGGCCCAAACAAATTTACAATTTCCCGTAAAAATCCTGCCCGTCATCCATTCTGAGCCATTCGTGGCACCCAGCAACAGCCGGAGGACGGCGAGGACTGCCAGGAATTCGCTGAAGCTGCGGCAAGAGAGAATGTAACATATACAACGAGCGTTTACGGTGCGGAGCGCGAGCTATGGCCAAGCGTATTCTCGGCGGATGCGATTCGCGGCATTCTCGAACGGTAGGCCTAGATCAACAACAAGCGACACCGGCAATCGCTGCATTCCATCGTTGTAAAAGTACACGGACGGCGGTCGCGGCAAGGCGGTTGTTTCCAAGGACTACGAGTCAAGAGAGAAGAGATGGCGATGGCAAGGAGATTCAAAAAAGGGAAACTCAGCGCGCTTTCGCAATTTTCTTGAGCAACGTTGCACGCGCTCGAGCTGCGACCGACTGGAATATTCACGGGCACGATGTAACTTACTTTCGAGGCAGGACAAAACAACGGCTCTCTCGTCTCCGCCGAGCAGTCACACACCGTCGTAAAATTTCGCGTCTGCTCAGTTAACGAGGAGAGGAGCTCGTGACTTGCATCGTTCAATCAGGCCACGCTTCAAATTCTGCCCTACCCTCCTTTTTTCTCCTCTGCCCTACTGCCTACGTAAATTCCGCGGAACGCCTGGTATTCCTCATAAGCGAGCCAACCGCTCGAAGCTATTGCAAAATTCGCGTTACCTACTCGTACACCGAACACCGCCTCGACCTCGCTTTATTACATCGTTAGACCGATATCTCGGAGCGTAGTGCCGTAACAGCATCGGCTTGCGTAACGGGTGCCACTTCGTCCAGCACAGCCGTGATATTGAAAATGAAAGAAAAAAAACACCTGTTACTGTTGCGTAACTGGTAGAACTTTGTCTCTTTCTTCTCTTACTATCTCTTCCCCCAAAACCCGAATCGTGCGAACGCCATCGGTAAACAAATCACTCGACCGAGGATCGATAAACCGGAATCCACGCGGAGCTCGATGGCTGACCCGAGAATTTTCGCGTGACGAAAGTGGAGAGGCTCGAAGCAAGTTACCCGGTTTTTATCTAGAATTTCGTAAAGGGGGAACAGTTTTATACGTCCAATGTATGACTTAATTGCGTTGGTAACACGGATGTCGTCACTCGTCTCGCAACGAAGAAAAGCCTAGGGACTAAAACGGAAACCGCTTTGGTTGCGCAAGGAAGGCACCTGGCGCGTTTCAGCGAAAACAGAATTTTCCTTTCGGGTTGACTCGTGCTAGGCGAAACGAAGCGATGCGGTGGCGAGAGGGGCATGACGCAGCGCAACGACGTGCACAAAAATGTGTCATCGATTCGTTGACTTTTGTGGCGTTCCAGTTAGCCATGTGGTTCGAGGAAATTGTTCTCACAGGTAAAGTGAAACTCGCACGGCGAACGACACGGTTCGAAAACTACGCGCTAAAATGGGAGACGTCGAGCTAGCCATCCTCCCGATAAGGCATCCAAACGATTGCCCCCCTCTAAGCTATATTCCTTTTTCACCGATCCTTGTACATACTTTTGCCGCGACGCCGAAGCGACATGAAAGTGGAATTTATCAAACCGAAGCAACCGTATAAATTCCACATGTGTGGACAGACTGAAATATTCCATCAGAACGTTTGCACAAAAAAAAATGATCGACCACGTTTTGCTTAAAGGAAATAAAAACTGTTTATATTGCGCCGGGGCAGACTCGTTTCAACGCGATGCTTCTGCCATTCATAGTTATTCCTTTAGCGATGTCTGTATAAAAAAGGGGGGTGAGAGGGATGGATTACGAAACACGTAGCTGGCGTTGCAACGTCGGATGCAGTAAAAAGTGGAAAGCATTGAGGCCAAAGTAACCGACACTTTATGCAAATTAAGATTCAAGTGAAATAATTAATTCGCATTACCATGCGTCCACTCTCAAGTCCGTGCAATTATTTCGATATTATCATACCCCAGCCGATACTTGAGAATCAATTAACCTAAAGCCCGCATCAACCAAGTAACGGCCTATGTAAAACGTTTGCATGTTTACATTCTATTTTCCAGTTCTACGGTGCGAGTTCATTATTTCGAGATTTCCAGATTCAGAAACAGACACACGCCCTCCGCTTTGCGTCTGCGTTTCGCGTTGCATTTTATTCCTCGGTGAAACTGCTCTTATTACTGACCTTGGTCAACGTGGGATGGCATTACGCCATCCGCCGCGCTCGTGTAATTACAGACACAGACACAGAGGCATAATAAGCATTTCGTCCGTCACGACGATTCGAACAACTCGACCCACGAGCAAGTTTTGCTTCTCTTGGAATCGTTCGCCTCGGTCTATCTAATTGTCAACACCCGATCGCCGCGACCGGCTATGTAAACACGAGCCAAGTACCTCCAACGCGGCAATCGTTTCGTGTAGGTCAAATCCGAACGCCCGACACATTGTTTCTTTACTAAATACAAGGTTCTCAATAGATTTGTGTTCCCTTGTAAAACGAAGGACCCCTTGATCGTCGAGATGTTATTAAGAACGCGAATTATGGAAATTTCAAGTGGACTAGTCGCGCCGCTTTCCATTCTGCTGCTTTAGCCACGAGCGAGGAGACAAACAGGCGTCGCAATCAGGCCTACTGAAAAAGGGAAGACGAGCCGGAGGAGAAATTACATCGTGTCGCGGGTAAATAAGCAGGTATTAAAAAATAATACACCCCCGAAAATAATGAAACAGGGGTGGCGACCAAGCATCCTTCCCCCTTTTTCCATTGTTTTCCGTGCGGTGACACGGAGGTGCGTGTGGTAGCACGCGTGATCGCGTGACAATAGCCGTGCGTGTGAACTCACGCGGCCCCACCACCCCCCGCCTAGCCCGCAACCACCCCTTCTCTTCCCTTCCGCAGCTTTTCTCTCTCGATAGCGCGTGTGCCACGCGGCTAATGTTTGCAGTCATAAGTTGGAAAGTTTTGTGATGGCAACCCCAAGCGACCAGTTACCCCGGTAACGGTTTGTTGTACCGCTGTTCTCAACTGGAGGGGAAGATCCACCCACCCTGTGTCGTTGCCTGCAGCCATCCCCCGACCGGACGGATCCCCTACCTGAACCCGCCGTAACCCGGCTTGACCTAGCCCAAACTACCGTCCCACCCACCACCCATCGCCCTCCTCTCACGCGTCCTCTCCGGACCAGAATGACGTGGGGGTGGTTGTATTTCCCTTGGAACTATTTCGTCATTCCCGGTCTAGGAGAAGTCTCGTAGTAAAAAAGACACAACTACCACCAAGTAAAAGAAATATATTTAACGATAAGTTAATTCCATGAAAAGCACGCGCGTATAAATTGATTTAAGTGGCACAATGGAATGCCATTAACGAATGAAATTTACGGCTTCAGTAGCTGACTAAATAATGCAACTAACGCGCGTGTTAAAGTCGAATTGTAGAAGTAGAACTCATCTAATCGACTTGCTAATACCTGTCCAGCCGCATCCGTAATTATAAGTTACCAAATGGATGCAGTAGAGTACAAACACGTTCGTCAAGTTCTTAAATATTAACACACGTAATAAATAACGTTCTAAACTTGTCAAGTTCTAATTTCTTAAGTTATTAAATGCTGCCAAATGTACCTACAACGTTGAAACGAAAGAATTATTAACCGAGACATTACGGCAACTTAAGGTCACATTGATTAACATGTAAAAATGGTAATCTGTGACCTTAACGGATGACACCGCTATCCATCCACAGAGGGAGCGTATTTCCTTGCGAACGTGGTCACAAGCGACTTAAATTGCGCAACGCCGCGCCGTTTCACACAATAAATCAATCGTTTAGCACGTACTTCGAGTAGTTACACATAATATCATAAATGTATCCTCGAGACATTATTTTGTAACATAGCTTTTCTAAGACAATGCACGACGCAAGTAAACACGTGATACGCAGCTATTGTGTCACGTTCGCGTAACGGAACATTTTTTCCACGCGTTTATTCGCTCCGCATCGAATAACAAGTTAGATAACAAATACTCGCTGAAAGAATTTTAAAAATCCTGTTATCGGATTCCAATTACGAGATAAAAACAGGCATACGCCGTTAACGGTTTCTCGGTAACATATTAACCTAAATGGAAATGCATCAGTGCCATTAGTTACATAGCCGGGGTACGGAGAGTGGTGAAGACACACACGCGCGCGCCTGAAAGCGGCTAGCGGCGGTGTGGAAGCTCCGGTCTTATCGAGCAAGATAACACTTATAATAATGAGTACGAAAAAACTGATATCGAATGGAAGCGGTGCCGTGCACGTATCTATGTACGTGATGTGCACGCAGGCGAGCAAGAGAGTACGGTACATTTACTCAACCGACACGTTACGCCTCGTGGCATGGCCGAAAATTATTGACTCGCAATGTCGAGTCACGGTCCGCCTAAAATTCTGCGGCGTAGTATCGCCGCTGGAAAAGCGGCCAGTTCGTTATCGTGCCCGACATATAACCTCAATGATTCACCGCCACTATCAACCGATTTTTCCGCGGAAGCTCGCTAAAATGTTGGAAAAAGGAAAGTTTCGAGCGATTGGCACGCGGTTTGACCACGCGCACGGAAGAGGGCTAACCCGACGACGCGCGAGGGTCACAAACTAACCCTAAAAACCGTACACGTCCTCCGATCGAAATCCAACACTCTGCCGGCGTAAACGCGTGAATTATGCGGAATCCGTTGGCAGTATAGCAAGCAGCGTTACGATATAACGTGATTATCGACTTACGTGATGCGTGGAAAGGCCTCAGAACTTGGTAAACCGGATCAATTCTCACTCACAAACACGAAACTTAACAGCAATCGCGATACAATGGCGATCAGCGGGTGCGCAGCAGGGACTGAGCTAACGCTCTTGCCATCTACCGGCCATTCTCACCAGTTACCAGCAAAAACGGATAATCCCATTGGCTCGCGCGGGCCAATCAGCGAGCAGTCGCCGTTTACGCGGGAATCGCTTGGCGCGATATCAGCCATGTTAGTTGCTGGTTTGAATCGAATAGAAGTCTACGCTGAAAGAAACAAAGAAATAAAGTTACTTACCTAAACGGGAATATTTGTAAGTTACTAATCGGTGCGTAGTAAATTTCTTTCGTACTGTATTTTCGCATAATAACGAGCACTTTCTTCCTACATCTCCTCCGATACGTATAGATATTTGTTGTTAATGAAAAGTTTCTTAATCATAGGGAAACATGCAACAAAACAGCAACTACGACGAGATGCAGCAGGGCCAGAATTCCTTGGGCTTATACCAAATAGATAAAGAAATGGAAGAACTCAAGTTAAAACTGTTGGAATCTCGGAAGAAATGCGAGTCTACAGATACTGAAATGGACGAGGTGATGCAATTAAAGGATAAAGGATTATTTATGCTGAAGAATTTCGAGAGGAAATACGAAAATTTGAACGAGGAATTGAAAGACCTCCATGATAATTACGTAAAATATGTTTCGAAAGTAAACTCTCGTGCGGAAATCAATTATGAGGAGATTAATTTCTTAACGCTGCAAAGGGACAGCTTAAAAAAAGAATTGACAGAGTTGAAGATGATTGCAGATCAAAATAGTAACAAATTGGCAGAGATATGGAAAATAATCACAGCCCAAGAAGTACGAGTACTTTTCACATTCTATATTACATTAATATATCTGATTAAATTTTTACAAACTTTCGTGTGCAGAAGAAGAACGCCGCTTTGATAAGAAAGCTAAAAAGAATAATGGGAAGGCCAACTATAACGCAAGATTTGAAGGAAAGAATAAACGCAGTCCTGTGCGATCCTAGGACCACAAAAACCAACGTTTGTAACGAAAAGATTGAATGAAGAATATGTAGAAAAATGATAATTATTTCCATTATTTCGATTATAAAATGTTACATGTAATACTTTAATAAAATTGTAATTAGGTATAAGAATCGCTCGTTCCAAGACATTCAGTTCGACACGCAATTTCGCTTCTCACTCTTAATTCTTAAAGCGCTGATTAATTAATTACTCATGGTCTAATAACTTTAGACACTTTTCCAAATGTTCCAAGCGTTTTTCTAGCAGGTCTATGGCAATCGGCGACCTATTCAAGGATCGTATTACATTGTCGTGTAAGGCGGCTATTTTCGATCTCTTCTCCGTAATTTCCCCTATCAGGGCTGCATTTTCCTCTTCCATTTCGAGCACCCGTCTCGCTAATTGCTCAGTTTCATCCTTCATCTTTTGCGCGTCCAAAGAACGCATATGCAAACTTACATTTCCAGGTGGCCTCCTAGAATAAGAAAATAATATAAATAAAAAATAAGAAACTGCTAGCGTCTCCCGATAAAAAAACTTACCAAGCGTCCTCGTGTACGGAAGAATTTGCGTCGGATAGCTTCGATACCTTTTCTAATAGCGGCTGCAAACTACCTTCGTTCAATATATCCTCTAAGTCCTCGTTCATACTATCTTCAAGTGCCTTGGACATAGCTTTATGTAACTTGTGTGCAACATTCGGCTTTTGTTTCAAAATCGGAAGAATGTCGAGGAAATCGTCTTTGCTGGAAGAAAATTTTTACGCGATTCCAATATTTTCGTGTGAACAGAACGAGCATCGCTCGAACAAAGCACGAAGTACCTACACCAACGTCTACTTCTACAGGATCATAATTATGTTGCGCAATTTCTAGAACGCTTCCGTGCACCGATGATGGATTTAAGAAGCAGTCGTAATAAACGTAAAAATGTTTGGAAGTAGAGCAGCTTTATTTATCAACGTACAGTAGTCATTAACGTTATCGTAAGAATACAAGGTGAAAAAAAAAACGGTTATGGTTCCCGTGGCAAGCGCGTAGAGTTCGGGAGATGAAGGCCACACCTTCGATTCTTCGTCGGACGCCTCGCGCGTACTCAATCAGGCCGGGACGGGTGCAATTTGATATCGATGCTACATATTTGCATAAGTCCAGACCTAGTCGAGTACGCCCTGTTGAAGTTCTCTTCGAATGCGCCACGATCCAGCCAAGATCTTCAGCGAGAATACGAAACCAACTTTCCACGCCGACACGTAACGTTCACTTCCGTTTCTACGAGCCCGACGCAGAAAGATTCTAGTACAAGTTTAAAATAATGGCGAGGTGGTTGACGAGCGCGTGAGAAATACGACTGCGAGTTGGTTGCACGAGAAGGTGAGACGGCGACGCGAGTCGTAACGTTCGTCACTAACAATAAATGCGATCACAACGTGAGAATAACGGAGAGGAGATGTACGCGCGATCTCTGCGACACGCACCGCACGAATGATGAAGCCAGTCGAACGATGGTGAGCATGGTGACCGCGGCAGGGGCCCTTTGTTTCCTCCAACACTTCGTGGAATTCTTCGAAGGTCAACTGGTGTGTTGGGTTTCAAAGAGAGGCAGTTTCTGGGAAGCGGAAACCGAAGGAACCGATTTCGAAGATCGACCGCGAGCACCGTGCTGCTGGCACGCTCGAATAATAACAGAGAATTGCGCGGCCACGTGAACACCGACAAATTAACATGCGAGGCACAGAGGCCAATGACATCGAGTAACACTATAGCTCGTTTGGGTCATCGGTGACCCGGGCCCTCCCTCCTCCCCGCATCGCCCGTGGATAAACGAACCATCGAGCTTCTCTAAAACGTATTACAGCAACGCTTCGGACAGACCGAGACCCGCTCCTCTACGCGCCGCGTGTCCGCCTTCCCTTGGGCTTTCAGTCTTAATTAAAGCAGCATTCTTGACCGCAACTTGTACTTGACACACTTTACGGTGGCAGTACTGTTATCGTGTCACTGTACGCTGTACACACGACATAGCATAACCTGCCACGGTTAAAATTCGACTGCGTTCTGACTAAAGCAAACTATGTTTTCATAAACAATAAAACGTATAAGTCTCGTTCGCTTTGTCTACCGCGCGTTTAGGATCTCCCGTCTTCGATTCTACCTTGACACACTTATTTCGGTTTTCATTCTCGCATACATTTTTATTCTGTATACACGCTATTAAAGATATTAAACATTTATAATTAAAAGATCGAAGGAATGTGTTACGAGTTCAAAATTGCGAACGAACTTGTCGCGCATGCGTGACGAAACGTCCAAAAGAATAGCGAGCGTCGGGATTACACGCGAGAGTACCCATAACCTCTATAACGCTCTACAAACAAGTTCCTAACACACATTATACCCTTACGCAGCATAGTACCAAGAACCCTACGTTTTATATAAACTGAAGCGAACCAGAAGGTTCTGCAGGTTCCCCAGAATCACACTCGACTTGTTCGAAAGAACGATACTCACCTCACCGATTCCGCGATGCGTTTGAAACTATTTGAAAGGGCGAGACGAAATAGAAGAACATTGTTCGCGTGCCCATACGTTTGTTCCTCCTCCATTGCTGGCTGCGGGCTACGTTTCGTATAATCACTGGATCCTTGAATTTCGGTAACCGAATGCTTCAACGAATGCCGGCCATAACGGTTCTTACATTCTACCACAGACGAGCTGGTACAGGATACGCCAAGCGTGAAGTTTTATGGGACATTGTGTCGGTCGATAAACATACGATCGCTCAGGTTTCCTTATTACCTAATGTAACGTTTAGTTTCAATTCTTTCCGCTAGTAGCGTTCATATCTTATTCCATCCGGAACCGATAATATTCTTATTCTTATAATAACAAACAATTACATTGTATAAAATATCTGACTACAAACAACCGAAGCTTCCACTTTGGCGCCTAACTGTAAGAACTGTAGGTAACTACTCGAATCGTCGGAAAGTGTGGCGCAAGTTTCCAAGTAGTTCAGAAGAGTCCTGAAAGGTGGCTAATGGAATAAAACGTTGCCAACTTTATTTTGCATAAAATAATACGTTGGCCATCCTGAGACTCAGATTCAAATACATAGAAGCTTCAACTACGTGTCCATAAACGCGAGAAACATGAAGAAATTCGTGAAATAATAACGCGAATCATATTATTAGTTGTGAAAGAGTGTTTAATCGATTATCCGCATTGGAAACCGCGGATAGTAATTGCGTTGCGAAAGAGTTATCCTTCGGGGCAGTATAGCTCTTTATACACGGGGTATCGTAGGTGATATTCAAGGAATGCGAGTGTGTCATCCAACGCCACGAAGGAATGCACTATTACACAACTGCGAGGGAAAACGATTTCGCACGGACGAAGTTAGCAGCGAACAAGAGCAGAATTGAAGGTCTGTTGCTCTTCATAAAAACCGTCTCCGCGAGGAGTCGCGCAATCACTTACTTTTACCTAATTAACATTCTTGTGAAATTATATAGAAACGCTAGGTATCTGTCCTAACCACCGGCATCCCTTCAATTAATTAGATGTAACTAATTAGAACGTGTCTCCTAGACAACCTTTCGATCCCGCTGACATAACCCATTTCCCGAATTTCTATATTAATTGCACGACTCGGTTTGCGCCACTTAAACCCGTACGATTCGATCCTCATTGCTAAAATGTTAATTGGTTCGTTAGCGAGGTTACTTATCGCGGGTCCTACTGGCAAGTCTGCGTTATTCCCGGCAGCCAGTGGAAACTGGAAAGTCTGAAAGTGAATACGGTGCATCCTAACCTGTCTAATTGTCGTAAGATCGGACGAATCAATTTAACGCAAGATGTCAGGCGTCGCGCGTGGCTCTGCGGTAACACTCCAAGGATCTGCCCTTATATCCGCCGGCATCCAAGGCGAACGAGGTCTATGAGTCCGGGTGCCGATATGCATGTACACATTACAAACTCCTAGAAATTGGATCATCCACCTCCATGGCCCGGGGCTGGTTGGAAGTGTAGAGAGTATAGATATTCATTAGAGCACCCCTACCCCAAGCGAAGCACGGCTGTTACACGCTTACGCCAACCGCTCTGCGCCTTCAATTGCAAAGGTCATCGTTGACGGTGGAGAAGAGACGTTCGCTGTTACTCCGAACGTGGATTCTCAAAGTACTTGGCGTCGACTCGAACCAATGTGATGCGCCTCCGTTCCATTATGCAACCGGCCTGAACTATATTTTCTTTCCCCGGCTCGGCTGGGTAGGAGAAAAGGCTGAGCGCTACCGTAGCCACCCATTCACTCGGTCGCTCTTCCTCTCGCGAGAGCGAGCCTCTCTCAACCCGAGAAACGTTACGTTGCGCGATCTCAATCGCCTGCAATTGATACCTGGATAGATATATAATTTTTGAAGCCGAACAGCGTGGGATGACGCGGACGGCTCGATCGACAAGCGACAATTTCGCTGAAGCCTGTTTGCTCACTGCGCCCATCGCCGGCCTCGTATTTCTCGATTGCACTGTTCCTCGATGCGCCCGACTGTGCCAGCGCGGTACCCCGAGGGCAAAGTGGAGAACAGCAGACTGTGTGCAGTGCACACAGACAGGGACGTTGAAATTTTACACGTTATCGTAAACCAAGAGCATTATCTCGGCGATGCCGTGCTGTTGGTATCCGGGATGAAAGTAGCAGCGCGTATTTAGAAATTCCGATGCCGGTGTATCGTCGTTGCGTCAGCCATCGCGAGGAGATAGCTTCGGCAAACGCGCTCTCGTCCACTCGGCCGTCCTCCCTGATATCGTCGCGAACGTCCACGCTCGTGGCGTCTCGTTGCGTCAGGGCGTACAAGACCGCAGACTTTTTTCCCCTAGATCGATCCCCGGCGTGGCTGTTTCGAAATAATCCACACCTCTGTCCTCTTCAGTCCACATCTATAGACTCCGGGTAATCCGCGCGCGGCGAGTTTGTAACAAAGAAAGCGAAAGAGAAGTGGTGAAGCTTGGAAGGCGGCATTATGCGTGCAGCCTCCGTCTTCGCGATCATTATTCAATAACGAGGCGTGAGTCGCTTCCGCGATCCGTGGCTCGTGGCTTGTTTGCCTGGAATTTGTACCACGGAGAAAGTTGATTGGAATTGTGCCCTCTGATTATTCTGATTACGGGAATATGTTGTGCCGCGGGTGGCACGGAATCATTTCTCTTTACACGTACAGGTAACACGCCACGTACATAACAGCAATTAGCCATCCAATCAGCTGTATTAGGAGAGTGTTTCTTAATCCATTACATCGGAGCCTGGAGGATCAGCGAGCCTGGACAATATTGCTGAAATAATAACGAAATAACGACGGAGGGTTAAACAAAAAAAAGCTAGCGAAGGTATTTCCTTCTATTCGGCGAATGGGAGGGGATGTTAATTTTCCAAAGCATCGGGGGCTCCTTATTCGGGCTTCGCCGCGGAGATCAGGTGTCTGCGTTTGGATGGATGCGGCGGAGCATGGGACGCTTATTACCCATCTAGGAAACTCTTCTCCCGTCTTCTCATGCCGCGAGCCTTTTTTGGCGGCAGCGCCCACCGTCAAACAGCACCATAAGCTCGAGGACCGTGGCGGAACAGCTCGTCGAGAAGTGTTTCTCCGGTGAACCTCACCTCTGGCATAACACGAGCAGCAAGATAGATGAATGCGCGGATAGCATGGCAAAGGGCTGGGTCTTCTCAAAGCGTATCGGTACGTTCGGTGACTCGATCCGTTTAGAAAGCATCACGGTACTCTCCGAGCGGGGTACATTGTCTCGAACGGTCATGGTATCCTATTATCGAGGCTCCGGCTCACGATCGCCCTGTTTTTTACGCGAGCCGCACCCCCGGCATCAGCTAATTCGAACGGCTCGCAGCCAACCGATCCTATCGATCATCAAATCACGGCTGCTCTCCGTATCCTGTCCAACGTTTCACCCGATTCCTGGCCTATGCCGTCTCGCCGGCTGACCGTCTAACCCACCGCAGAATCTATTACCACCGATGCTTAGATAAGTGTATTAAAACCCCAGGTGTCGGCTGCGCCAAGCGCTTGTCAGAACTGAATTCGAAGGATTTAGTAGGCGAGCAAACAAGGCATGTAACGGGTCAGTCGATCATCGTTACCCAGGGAAGCTTTAGTCTCTCTCGACTTTCCAAACCGCTGGAAGCTGGAAGAAACAAACAGGCACGCGTGAGAGATGGTTTACAGGAAGAGACTTCTCCCACTGAAAGAAACAGAATTTTCTGCGCTTCGTTCTATTTCATCCACGGCAAAAGATTTATCGGATCGCCGTGATAAAGAATCCTCCAGACATTTCGGGCCATAAATCGGCGTTAGGAATCGAAGGGTTTACATAACTGCGAAGAGCATTCTAAGGTAACTCGTTCGGGGAGTGAGCTGGATTACCTCATCGGTTCAGGAACTTTCTTTCGCAGGCGCTTATTATGAATCTTATAGAAAGAAAGCATGACCGGTTACGTAAAACATTTCACTCGCCCTTTAGACGAAGCACGTGGGATAGTAGACAACGCGTGAAAACCGCCGCGTCATATAGAGGCTTTCGATGAAGAGCGTCTAGCAAACTGGAATCACGAGTGATCTGGCTGACAATGAGTATCTTTCTGCCCTTACCCTTAACCTGTTCTAAAAGCCATTAGATGAGAGTGTTCTACAGACACCACGGTACCGTTTCGACTCACGATTCTATCCACGGTTGAGCCGAACCAGGAAGCGAGCGGAGATCTTTGGAAACTCTAGTTCGAAGCGAGGCAGGCGTAAAAGAAAGACGGGTAAGTATTGGGAAGCGATCACTGTCGATGCTGCGTCTACCTCTGCCTCGGAGCGTGAGTACGGTGACCCGAAGGGGATCGTTAAGCGGCGAGTTACGTGCCAATCGGTAACGCTCAGGACAACGATTTGGAGCGGCCTCTCGTCTACATACACCTTCTCACACACAGACATCGCGTATCGGCCGCTAGAGTATAGATCGAAGATGCGCAACGCACCCGGTTGCGCAACGACCGCGCGCGGTTGCGGAGCGCGCATTGCTCTCTATAAGCCATTCTATCCATCCTGGATGATGGCCACGATGATGATGATGATGATGATGATGACGACGCGGCCGCCGCGACCCCGCGATGTCGGCCGCGAAGCGACCGATATAATTACAAGGAGGAACGTACGCATGCTGGATTGCGTGGTAGGCGCGATCCAAAGCTATCATAGAGACGCGCCGACCGCTAACCCGCATCCCCGCGGCCAGTACTTTACTCTTCTTTTTTTCTTCAGCGAATACCCTTTCCCTACTCGGCACCTAGGTTTTTCTGGTGGTGACCGAGACGCCCGTCGCCCCGTCCCTTCGCCCGTCTATGCTCCTCATGCACGGCCAGGGAGATCTCTCAGTTCACTTTCATGTCGACCCGATTAGCCGACCTTCAGGTCCGACCAGAGGTGCCCGTCGATCTGTATCACCCGGCTTGCGCAATCACCCCCTCATCCCACGTCTCTTACCTCCGACGATGGAGCTGATCCACAGGCAGCCCTCTCCCTCGGCGCCCTCCTGCTTCCACCCGTGCGACTCTTTCTCCGTCGTTGGCGAACTTCGCCGAGGGACACGGCACGGCACCGGGTGTTCACCAGACCCGATGAGACCAGACTCTTCTTTCTTTCGTTGGTGGGTGGGAGGAAGACGATCCTCCGGCACGGATCGGTATATAAGCACGGCTGCTTCGACCTGAATCTGCACAGACCAATTATTGCCGTCGTTTGGCGATAGAACGTCCCGCTGTGCGACCAGTATCTCCTGAGAAGCTCCATTTTCAAACAGACCGAATAGCTCGCCAGCGAGATGAGATCGGTACGAATCTACAATACGCTCGTTACCCCGCGGCTGCTGCCGGACCGGCCGGCCTCCGCTTCTGATTCCGAGCCCGGAACCCTGCGCGGGTCTAGTGTGTCGAATTCAGCGAGTCTTGGCAAAGTTAAAGTTCTTCGCATACTACTAACGCGGCTTGTCATTTAAAACCTCCTATGAGATTTGCTCTCGCATTCTCGTATATGCATTTTCCGGTAACGATCGAAGTTGGTGAAATAATATAAAGTGCGCTCGGTGAATTCTGTGACGCGGTATAAGGAATCTGCGTTGTCTCGATGTTTAAGAATAATTGAAATGCACAAATTTTAACAGCTCGCTGTTGCATTACTGGCCGTGGTCGGCACGTGTTACGCGGCTCGGCTTGAAAACACATACCTTCCCCCGGGGAACGCGGGCACCGCGGGAGGAGCAGGCTTGATCCAAGCTCCGAAGCGGGGACCAGGAGGTCCTGGTGGTCCTGGGGGTCCCGGGGCGCCTGGAGGATTCCCAGGGCCTGGGGGTCCTGGCGGGCACGGTGGATCCGGGAGACCAGGTGGCGGACCGGGAGGACCCGGTGGATACGGCGGCGGCGGTGGTGGTAGCGGCGGAGGAGGAAGCAACTTCGGTGGAGGCGGCGGCGGTGGATACGGTGGTCGTAAGTTAGAAGCTTGCAGTAATTTATAATCCCTAAGAAATTGGGCCGTAAGATTGATTATCCTGCGGCAAATTACCGCACCTCGCAATTCGAACATTTCACCCAAGGAGCCTTTTGCGATACAGTAATGACTACTATTAACTATTGCGCGTTAGCGTTTATAAAGTAACACGTGGGGATACCGAGGCTCGTTAGAAGGCAATATTATCCTTTATATTAATTCTTCGCGAGGAGAAATCCTCGCGAATAGTCTCCGATGTGTCGTTATAGTTAGATATAGTTACTGGAGAATTAGTGTGCGACGCATCAGATAGTTTCGCAACGAGCGAACTTACAGAATAAAGTTGCCCAATGTTACCACGCTTGGGGAGGAACAGAAGAGGTCGCGCAATGGGAGACACTTGTCGCTCGTATTCCATGGGACGCGTAATGTGTGCCGTGGAATTAGGAACTAAATGAGCACGAAAGAAAAGTGAAAACCGCTAACGCGAAATAGCTAATCACTTTATCCCCCGAGGCACTCGTCTAATGAAGACGCAACTCGGTGCTCTCGGTAAGAGCGGCTTAAGTACGATTCGAAGTTGGTGAGAATGTGCGCGGTTGCGAAAATAGGAACATCGGAACATCTCGTGTCGTGCTCTTTGTACAGCGTCGCGACGAACCGAGTAATTACGCTCCATTCAATTACGAATTAATCTCGGCTACATTCCCGGATTTCTCTCGCCGTGGCGTAACTAGACGCCGGATAGCACACGCACGCTGATCGACATGAGCTCGATTATTCCCAGGGAGGAAATAGTTTCGGTTCCAAGTTCGATGATGGTGAGTGAAAATTTAGCTGAAAATCTCGCGGGGGTATTAAAGTGCGATAGTTGAAGAAGATTGTTGTGGAACGACGATGAGGAAGAGTATCGGGAAAGCTTTCTACTCCGCAATTGCAATATTTGTAAAGCAAAGTAACGCGTGACGTGAAGGAGCCAACGCTGGGCGTTAAATTTTATTTTTTAGCTGGCGGTGGCGGTGGCGGCGGCCCTAGAGGACCCGGAGGACCCGGAGGACCTGGAGGACCTGGAGGGCCAGGAGGCCCCGGCCCCGGCCAGGATATACCCATCGTCTCGTTCGATAATCAGAACAGCGGCGATGGCAACTACCAATTCAGCTACGAAACAGGAAACGGTATCAGCGCGCAGGAAACGGGTCATCAGCAAGGTGAGATCAGGGCCATTCTCGTTTCTCAACTACGACATCCCGCGTTCCTTTTCTTCGCGGTCCGTCGCTGCCATTTCGCGGTGTTATGAATTCCTATCCATCATCGCGCGCTCGACCTCGGACCTGCCCGCTTCACAATGGAGCCGGTGAGCGTAATAAGGCTGCAACTCCTAAAATGTGGCTTCCACCCGAGCCTTATAATGCTCCCCATCTCTGAAACGCACTAACAAGTGTGTTTCACTGGCCTATCTCCGGCCATCGACGTTTCGTCCACCTTTATTTCGACTGCCGATCCAATGCGTGACGAATAGTTACCGAACAATGATCGCTTCTAACTAGCTGGAGAGCCGCAAAAATGCTGGCTTGCGACGTGATGCAATTAGGTCGAGTGCCTGTTGCCTCAAACATCCACACACAGGCAGGTTGTTTTCCGTAGGTAACGGAGAAGCGGTGAGTGGATCGTATTCGTACACTGGACCGGATGGTGTGCAGTACAGCGTTAGTTACACCGCGGATGAGGAAGGCTTCCATCCGCAAGGTGCGCATCTTCCAACTCCACCCCCGATCCCGCCGGAAATTCAACGAGGTGTTGAACTGGCGCTTGCTGCTGAGGCTAGAGGCGAGAATCAAGACACCTCCGGAGGTGGAGGTGGTGGTGGTGGTGGACGCGGCGGGGGTGGCGGCGGTGGTGGTGGACCTGGGTACCCGTCAGGCGGTGGTGGACCTGGATATCCTTCAGGCAGTGGTGGACCTGGGTACCCGTCAGGAAGTGGTGGACCCGGATACCCTTCAGGCGGTGGTTACGGTATGTTTCATTGATAACATATGTTTAAGAGCGTATTTTCGTCAAAAGGGACGAAATACTCTATCATCTTTGAAAACGGCGCACAAAAAATTAGCGCGAGTTTTTACCCATGAGCATTATCCACACGTGGTTATTAACATTTCATTAAGGGGAGGTTCCGGTCTAGAACCCATAAAAATAGGTGATTTTTAGGAATTAATTAAAGGAAAAGTATTATATATAATTTAATGGGACTTTTTGCGTTGTATTAAGGATGTGTTAAATTATGGAAATATATTTTTTGTTTTGTAATTAATCGGCACTGGGGAGTCGTTGAAGTCGGGGTGTCAAAAAATTCGTAACAATCGGTGGGACCTGTACCTCCAAAAGTTATTATTCGATTCGACGGAAACTTTTTTTATTTTGAAGAATGAACTTCTGGCTAGGCGGGAAACCAGAAAAAAATACAAAAGCAACATTTTTTTTAGAAAATAAGGACACTCGAAGTTTGAAATCACATTTTTCGTACTTTCAACGCCTTTAAAAATTGTAAATTTTCAATTTTTTTTGTATTTTTCTGGCTTCTCCCCTAGCCAGAAGTATATTCTTCAAAATAAAAAAGTTTCAGTGGATTCGGGTAATAATTTTTGTAGATACAGGTTCCACCGATTTTGAGAACACTGTTTCGAGAAAAACGCGATTAAAGTTTAACGTGAGTACCAAGTGGCGCTACTCAAATGCCTATAAGTTCGGAAATTTTACGAATTGCAACAAATTCTTTTAAACAAGTATTCCTAAAAAGTTAAACATTTAAAAAATGAAATAAAAAAAATCGATTTTTAGACCGGAACCTCCCCTTAAGTTGTAAACAAAATTCAGCTATATATATAATAATAATTAATGGAGACGCGGGTTTTTCTCAAAATGGTATTTTTCATGACGGCAGGCACGATATTTATTTATTTATTTATTGATTATACACGGGTGGGCACCCTTTGGTAAATGATAAAATATACATGAGCTGAAGAACGGAAATCTCAACTTCTAGTAGGCCAATCTGGCCGATCTTTCTCGTATACCTTCAAAGAACATATAATCTTAGCCGGTAGCAGAATCAAGCAGAAATATTTTTTTCCACAAGTTTAAGGCCGTTTAAAACCGAAAAAGAAACACGAAATAGATGAGTTTAAATTCAAAGTCCCTCCACATTGCAAATTTTTAATTTTTTTTTTCATAAATCTGCTACCGGCTATGGCCACTCTCTTACTGATTAAGAATCCTTTCGGTTTTTCCTTTTGGATCAGCGGAACAGCCGCAATGCTATGCACCCTAAGGCAACTTTTTTTTGCACACTCCATACGAAATGACCCACATCTTCATCAATTATTATTACATATGGCTAAATTTTTTTTACTAGGATAATACACATCGATGAAAACTGTAGTTTTTTTGTGCGTCGTCTCTAAAGAAAAGCAAAAATTGGCCTTCTACACGAGAATACTTCCGTAAGAAACTTTTATACTCTGAATTTTGAATTTTGTTCTCATTTTTTTAATCTTCCAAAAAGGAAACGGCGGCGGAGGCAGTGGCGGTGGCGGTAGCGGTGGTGGTGGCGGTTCAGGTGGTGGCGGCGGTCGAGGAGGCGGCGGCGGCGGCGGCTATCAAGGTCCGAATTCGTATCAGACAAGCTCGGGTGGATACCACTACTAGACAACGACATCGTAAGAGTCATTCCGTATTACATGATCAGTTTTGCTCCATTACAACAATCTCATCTAAAGGCGGACTTATGTACATAAGAACATATCGTATACGTAACTTTTTTATTTATACAAAACACGAGTGAGTGAGAGATTTATATCGTTGTTTCCTTTCCCTGTGCAATTGATCGGATACAACTCGCGTATTCGAACGGCATTATCGCCCTCCTTCGTAACAACGTTGGTTATAGATCGAAAGTAGCTTTCGGCCACGCTTTATTCGCAGCCAACTATTATAACACACATGTTACAACTCAATTTTCAATATATTTTACAAAAATAAATTATATCATATTTATGTATAATATGCATGTCTTTATAACTGGAATTTATATATTATTTTCGTTAAGAATATAGCTTATATATTTGCACATGCATATATACACGTGCATATTAATACTTTTTAAAAATCCGCGCTGCCAAAGCCTTCGAGGAAAAGTAGCTTATTAAGGCGAGCCCATCGTTATAGTACTAGCAGGGCATTTACACTATTTCTGCGCGAGCAGTAGAAATTACAACAGGCTCTTGTGGCTCTGTCGATTCAGTTCCCCTGGCGAACTGAATGAAAAGCTGCTCCAACGTGGCCGACAGAACCGCGTAATCTTCGATGCAGCTGAATCGCCCTTTCAGGTCGTTTATTGTACTGTACATTAATTCCCACGTGGTTCCGGAATTACTTACGTGATAGGCGAGTAGCCCCTGCGAAACGAGCAATAGAATTACGTGAGCGAGAATTTCAAAGGTACACCCGCAGGCATTGCAAGCTATCCAGAATTATTACCAAATTCTCGTCTCGGATTTCACACGGCAACGAGGTCTCGATGATCCTCTTTATACTGCTGACATCATCGTCCGTTCGGCTCGGGCTCAATTTAATGTGAATATCGTAACCGGCGCCGAATCGTTGCTTCAATTCTTGACTCGCGCCGATACAAACCAATTGACCTTTTACCATAATGACTAGTCTGTTGCACAAAGCTTCGCATTCTTCCATGCTATTACGGATATATTTCTTTTTATACAAATCGGGGCACAGCTTTCTAGATAATACGAACTACCGTGTCGAGTGAAATACCTGTGAGAAGTAAGTATAATGGCTTGTCCCATTGCTTGACACGACTGGAGTATATTCCACAGCGACCGTCTCGCCGCGGGATCAACGCCGGTTGTTGGCTCATCCAGGAGAACAAGAGTTGGATTCCCGATAAGCGCCATCGCGATATTTAAACGCCTTTTATTGCCGCCGCTGTACGTACCGCTCGGCTGAGACATGCAAGCATTCAAGTCTGGAAGAACACACGTGTCTATACTATCTGCGTAATGGTTCTTCGAATTAAATTTAATACTCGCGTTGCTTACTGAGTCGATTGATCCATTTATTCACTTCTAAGTCTACCTTCGCTTTGGGTATGCCGCGAAGTAAAGCGAATAATCGCAAGTGATCGAACGAATTCAAGGAACTGAGCAACGCGTCTGTTTGCGGGCAATATCCCATTTGTGCCAGATACTGTGGAGAACGTAGTGTTTACAGGCACAGCATAGAAAATATAGATAGAAAGGCGGTGCTATGTAGTATTGTGTATATAAATTGAGTATTATTACGTTTTTCCTATCTGTATGAATCTCCGATCTTCCCAAGTACATGGCACCGCTGGCCGGTATCTCTTCGCCAGTTAACATCCTGAAGGTGGTGCTTTTTCCAGCACCATTCACGCCGAGTAAGCCAAAGCATTCGCGTTGCTTTACCCGGAAACTGATCTCTTGCACCGCCGTTAGCTTTCCGTAGTGTTTGCTTAGTTCGTAAACTAAGAACAGACTATCGTCGTCGTTGTTCCCTGGGCTCTCTAACATGTTAGACTCCATGCCGGAGATTGTTCTGCTCTTTTCGTTTCCGTTGCTCATACCTAAATGTGTGAAAGTTTTGTTTTCAATACAGGTATTTAAACAAATAAATCTGATTCTTAAAGATATCATACCACGATCTTTCAGCTTCCTGATCTCTAACGCCACCATATGCTTCTCCTTCTTCACTTGCTCGTCCATTATCTCGCAGCCGTTTCTCAACCCTTGCCCAAACATTCTGACGTATAACTTCTTAAATAACCCCTCCTCTAAAATAATAAGTAAAGCAAAATATATTAAAGGAGTGACGGATAAATACACGACGCATTCCGCTAAACTCAGGTCCTTATCGAAATTGGAAAAGTAAGGAAGCTGGTTCTTACAGACTCCGTCTGCGCATTCTAAGCCTAGAAATAGAACATATCTCGTCAGTAATTATACGTAAAGCGGAAGAAACATAGATTGGAGATATATTCTTACCACAACAAATATCCCGGAAACCGAGGCAAACTACCTCCTGCAAACGGTTCGGTAATCGACGGCATCTCGAGTTTTGCAAAGCCACGTCGAAGAAAGATATCTGACCGTGAAACAGGCTAACATAGGGTATTAGGCGAAATAATCTCTTCTGGAATGCGTGCAGAACTTTCAAGTTCTCGAAACTATGAATCACTTCGTGCAACAGAAATTGGAGCAGAACTGAAACACAGAGAGCAATTAACGCCATTTCTCTCACGATTTTAATCAGGAGAATATTTAATAAATCAAATTGACTTACCGAGTCCAACGGGTACGAGACTCAAAATAGTTAAAACAGTGTTTCTCGATTTATTCGAGAAACTGACGATATATGTTATTAATAGAGAATTGATGCCGAACAGCAACAGCAGTAATATCATCGTGACTGAAAGCAATAAAACGATATGATTTCACATTCGCGTAAACCGGAGAGAGTAAAAATATTTCCCTTCGCGGTCTTACGTATTTCTATCCTGTAATACAAGCGAATATCCAAGATAACATCCATCACATAATATCCCAGAACAATAATAAGTACAGATGCTGTGAGAATTATAATGTCAAATGTAATCATAGTGCACCAATACGATATGGACGTAACGCCTGTCATCCTTTGAAGCTGCTTCACTTTAGTTTCCATTTCTTGGAAAGGGTGCACGACGAAAAGTGCAACAGTGGGAAAGAAGATGCAGCAGAACGTCAACACTCTCGACAACGATTCCGTTTCTGGCATGTACAATGCACTCGCGGATAGGCTGTTTGGTAATTGTTGGCTGGAAACGCGAATGGAATACGCGTCGCCAGCTACGCTTTTGATCAATGCGTTCGATAAAAGATTCATAGTTAACGGCGCGCTGTGAAGCGCGATGCTAGAATAAAAGCCATTAGCGTATAAAATTCCGTCAGAAATATTAAATTCTCCGGAAACAACATAATTATTGCGATACTCGGCGATATTTTCTATAGACCGGTCCAGTAGGGCTGAAAAGATAAAGTTACTATAAGTTTCTGAGAATCTTGCGGCATCTCGCGATAGAGATTAAGTTAATTAAGTACTTGCCATGCGTGACGCTTATATTTTGTGCCGCTTCTTCGGAATATCCACCGAAACTTTCCACTGTGTGTTTGTAGTATGAACCAAAGCTTTTATTACTACTTGAATATAAAACTTTAGGATGTCTATACATGTCAAGCTTCAATGGAAATACGTTTGTGGAGTCGCTGGGTGTGTCGTAACTCAAGGCCATTAGCACAATCGATAAGATTGGGAAAAACAACTAAAGAAATCATAATCACAGTTAATTTAAAATGCAAACTCTTGGAAACATTCCTCCTTGTTAATTTACTTCCAATACTGCCTCAACACTTACTGTCAATAATGTGTTACTTAAATTTTTCTTGGTATAAGTAAGTTTCTTGTGATACAACGCCAGAATTTCCTGCACGCGTAAATTCCAGCCTTCGACCCTCTGCGACGGAGGGCAGAATAATTCATTTAAATGTGTCCCATTGTCTTCTTTCTTAATGACTCTGAAAAATTAAATGATGGGTAAATATTTATTTTATAAATTCTATTAAATAGGAAGGAGATTTAGTTGAGGAATAACGCACTTTAAGAATACTTCTTCCAAGGTGATTAGCGACACACTGATCCCTGTAACCCCCAGTTTCTTCTTCTGGCTTTCTACTTTATCCAGAGACTGCGGTAATGTTTCAGTATTTGGTGCGCTTAAAACGATCTTCTCGCTGTCCACGCTTATTTGCTGAGTTCTTGGATCGAACTTATTTATCACTTTTTCTGAGTTGCACCATGATTTAGTTGATAACGTAATTTCTATATGACCGTAGCCTGAAATGAAACAATATTTTGCTTAGTATGTACATATTACTGTATACAAACTTTTAAGTAGCACACTAACTAACCATATTGTTTCTTTAAAAACATTGACGTGCCGTAGCATTTTAATTTGCCTCCGTGCACAATAGCAATTCTATCTCCAAGTACATCAGCCTCCTCCATATTATGTGTACTAATCAGAATTGTTTTCTTTCCTCTTATTTTCTAGAAAAAAATTAATTAACGTATAAAATCAACCACGTATTATTCTAAATATGTGTGTATGTGTATAATTACAAGTATAACATCCCATATGTCCCTTCTAGTTTCGGGGTCCATTCCCGACGTTGGTTCATCCAAGATTATAGTCTAGATAAAATATGTGAATAAATTGTCGGCTGATGCGCTTATTTTCTTTAAAAGAATAAATATATTAACGGCAATAAATCCTTACACTAGCATCGCCAACGAGGGCCATCCCAAGACACAGTCTTCTCTTTTGACCTCCGGATAATGTATTTGGAAGAGCCTTACTTTTATCGCGTAACTTTAATTTATCCAATAGGGCGTAAATATTCTGTTCGATTTCTTGCTTCGTCTTATTTCCACCCTTCAGCTAAAATGCCGCGTGCCATTAATTTACCATGCATTGCCATAGATGCTCAACATTAGAGGTCATTCTTAAATTACGCAAGGCTTTGAGGAGGGAGGGCCGCGAATTTCTCACGTTTTCTTACAAGGGAGGAGTCAGCTAGCGTCTTACGTAATATTTTTTTAACGTAATTTTCGATAAATACAAATTCTATCATTAATGTTCGAGAAAAGTACTTTTAGTTTAAATTTCCCGAAACCGAGTTAAATGAATTATATAAACCTTTGAAAGAATTTTAATAACTGGAAAAATTAAGTGTAAAAAATATTACGTAAGGTGGGGGTTGGAATATCAAATCTTACGAATTCTTATACTGGGGAGGGAAGGGAAGAATCCGCTAAGATTACCCTTACGTAATTTAAAGACGGCACCTTATTCAGTATGTATTAAATTACTTACCAAGCCAAAGAATTCCAGTTGCTCGAATACATTCAAATCTGGGAAGACCATGTTCTCTTGCGGGCATAATCCCAGATCTTTTCTAATGGTTTCTAGGTGTTTGGCAATGCTCTGACCATTTATAACGACCTTTCCCTCGGTCGCACTTATAACACCTATCGAGAAATGCATAATAAGAAACAGGAATGTATAAGCTTCCTCGTTAATAGATACAATTCGTACCTGTTAGGATAGACATCAGTGTGGTTTTCCCAGCACCATTGTGACCCAACAAGGCTGTTATTTGCCCCCTGTACAAATCCAGAGATATCCCTTTCAAAGCGTGCACCATCTGTTATAAGATAATACAGTCATAAATAGAGAAACGAAATGTTAAACTGTAGCGGAATTTACATCCGAAACCTACCGTCCTTCGTGGAAAACCAGTCTTATACGTTTTTTTCAGATTACGAATCTGAATTCCAGCGGTAAGTACACCTTTCGCTACTGGCTCAAAATTCTCATTATCTACTTGGTCGTAATCGAAGTCCTCTATGTCCTCGTCAAGATTCACTTTATTCTTCCTGATATACTGAAAAAGACTCTGCTTTTATCGCACCAACGTTCGTATCAAATATTCAGAAAAATTCTTGCGATGTTAGAAAATTTACCTTCAGAAAATAAAGCGGCTCTTTACGGACTCCATACTTTCCTGGAAGTACAGCATTAACATACACCGCGAGAGAGAAGTGTATCAAGATACCCAGCAATGAGAAAATTAATATAAATCCAATACATCCATCAATATTGTACTGTGCATTTCCAGTAGTGAACATGTTTGACCATTGAATACCGATTACTAAAAATCATACATGTTTAATGCTCTGTTAATATAAAACACATTAACGTAGCTGTGTAAGAAGCGTTTACGTACATTGAGCTTCGTATGCGTTTACTTCTTCAAGGAATCTATACAATAGTATGTTTGGAAAAATTATTCCCAAGGACGGTATTACCGAGAATACTTCTTCCCTAATCAGATTGCCGTGCAGTGAAAAAGAAGCGATGTAAACAATTGATAAAGTTATTATCACAAATCGCGCTAAAAAGATACCGCATTATGAGTCGCAGTTATTTATCAATCTCCATCTTCCCGCATCGAAATGCAACTTACGTTTTGAAAAGTATGCAGCCACGTGCATACCAAATAATATTAAGTGAGTAACGTGTACTGTAAGTATTAGCCAGAATATAAAAGTGTTGCTGTAATACAAGTATGGATCCACGTTTCCAGAGAAAGTGTTCTTGAACAATATTATTATTGGTACGGTATAAAAAATGCTGAATAATATGCCGCTGAGTAGCCAGCTTAATAAATTCTGGTACTGCTTCACTCCGTTCATCGCCATTAGTACCTGCACGCGATTGCGTAATTTAAAGTAGGAGTGGTTGTTATAGAATTTTAATAGTCTTATATTTATGCTACTCACATTAATACCAATGTACTTTTCCTTTGTTGCGTAATTGGTTTCTATACACAGGGGGATTAGAAAAGCGATGACTGCGAACATACATATCGCTATTCTCAGAACCATGTCAGATTCGTCTATTTTAACGAACGGCGGGTAAGGCATTCTCTGTATCGACACCTGAAATATATATTCTGTATAGTACGATGTACAGAGTACTTCATCACGGCAAGTCGTGTATTCTATCAGTTTTAATACCTTTGTACTATTTATGGAATGTGACGATGCGCGATTTATGAAGGATTCGTCGACGCACATTTGTAATTGTACAAATGGCATAGCCGTCAAATATATCGTGTGTGTACTGTACGAAGGTTGGTCGATGGTATTCTGAAACAACATATTCGGAATTTTCATAGGATGCCTGATCTTGTACCTTATATCGCTCGTAGTGTACTGCTCGAATACAGTAGCTAAAACTTGCGTAGTCTGAGATTTAGCTTGTAAGATTGTGTACGCTTTTATCATCTCGTCTTCGTTTGCGAATCCAGCCACCCCTGCGAAACATAAAAAAATAATAACGTGTTGTATTTTGAAAGATTTGCAGCGCGAAGTGCACTCTGCGTTGAAATTAAAGGAACACTATAATTTCACGAAAGTTTTGGTGATTTTCGAATGGCTGTATCTTTGCGAAAAATGGTCGCGAAAAATATTTAAAAAACGCATTTTGACGCTTGAAGTTTCCAGGTTTTGAATCGAAGACATTGAACTAATTAAAAAAGTTTCAAAATTAACAATCGTTTAAAAGCCGCAAGAACAAAAAAAGGGTTTTGAAGAGATACACAACATAAAACAGGTGATCGTTAGAATTTTTAGGGCACGGAAAAAAATCTGATTGGTCCGGCCTTTTGCACAGTGTTTAAGGGTAGTTTTAACTCGCAAAAAACGTGGACACTTGAATGATTCCATGATTTTCCTCGAAGTGGCATCATATTTTCTAAAAAATGGTAAATATGCCATTTTTGGAGTTATTTTAAAATGGATTTAATACAATTAAAAAAATCTCATTAAATTGGCAACTAAAGATTCCGAAAGGAAATTTTCTTAGCTTTCCAAAACAATCACGAAAATTTGTCTGCGATCACAAGTTCGCAAGTTATAGATGTTCAAAGTGAAAAGTACCTTTTCTGCTTTCATCACGAAAAACTCCCTCAATAAAAATCATACAACAAAACTAAAAAAACGAAATTAAAGAGAAATGTTTGCTCCATAAGAGTTCTTCATTAAATTTACCTTAAAAAAATTTTTTTTCACCCTCGCATACCTTCAAACTAGGCAAAAAATTCTAAAACACTGTTTCCTGCGCTTCATCTTAATAAAACAGTATCATAACGAATGAAAAAGAAATTTGAGTCCTTGATTCAAAAACTAGAAGCTTCAAGCATTAAAATGCGTTTTTTAAATATTTTTTTCTACCATTTTTCACAGAGATACAGCCACTTGAAAATGACCAAACTTTTCGAGAAATCATAGTGTTCCTTTAATTCCGACACAGAGTGTAGTTCCTTCAAATCTTAAACTCAAAGGCAACACTTACTTTCAGCTGGCATTTTCAGGCACATCCGTGCGTCTTCCATAATGCTGTCCGTGTGTGCATCCTTTGGTACGTAATATAAAACTGTGAAATCTCTGTTTATCACTGTCAGTTCTTCTTTGGTTTCAATTGGATAATATGTACTTTCGTTAATCACACGTGGCGGTTGAACGCTGAAATCTCTAACGGCTTGTATTAATACAAACAAGGCGACAGGTACCAGGCATTGCAGGAATATTCCCATTTTCCAATGTCTCATTCGTACTATTAAATTCTTGTACAGCAGCAAGCCGAAAATTCTCATTTTGCTCGCCATTTTGATTGTCGGCTGACTAGTTTCTCTTAAGAGTAGTTTGCTATTAAGCGATCAATACCAAAGTACACGTGCTTCATCCATACAAACCGATAAGCTATACAATGCCATTGAAAGTTCATAGAAGTCGATTGAATAAGTTATGAGAATTGACGTGTGAATCACCACGCACTCTGTTAGAATACAAACGTCGAGCCCTGAGTAGCATATTAGTAAATTAACTTTGTTCGATGGATTTTAGGGAAAATCTTCGTATAAATCGAGTAAAAATATCTTTGCGCTTTTTTATTATATCTTAACAGTTGTCAGAACGCGTTTGCCTGAAAGAAAAATTAATTCCACTGTTATAAAGTAATGACCATAAATGGCACGTGAGAACAATAATACAGTAAAAACCAAAAAGGTTTTAGTCTACTAATTATAATTTAGAGACACATCGAGAAAGCGGAGAAATGTTTAAATGTTTACGTACTTGACAGATGGGTAACACCTTGCTTGTCAACATCAAGCGTAATACTGGCATTAATCTCGTAAAGTGGACGTTTTATAAAAGATCCTGCTAGTATTTCATATATTTTTAGAAAAATATGATGTCGCGATGAATCGGGATTCGCAGTCTTAGGTACTGTAACGTGAACGTACACGGTTATCGATTATTATTTCTTTTTCTATTGTAGCACTACAACGATCGGACTGATTAAATAGGCAGCCGAGCAGACATACGGCTCAAAAACATCTCTCCAACTACATACCATCTGCTGCAGGTGCACGGTCATGCGCGATGAAGAATGGACAACTTCAAGCACGGCATTTGCTTCGCGACCATCCCCTCTATAATGTTTTGTGTATATGATCTAACAAGGGAAGACCCGGAATTTCAAAAGATTCTACGTTTTTGAATTTGTAGGGGATTTCCTAATGATTACAATGCGATTTTTGTTTGCTGCCCAAATTTTCTCAAAGGGGGTTAATTTTTCGATTTTGTGTTATAATTCCTGAACTGTAAAATATTTTTTTTTACCAAATGATAGGTCTAATTAAAAGAAGTGACTTTTGTCTGGGAACTTTTTTTCTATATCGTAGAGTTTGCGAGTTATAACGTAAAATGGGAAAATAGACGAACTTTCAGGGGTTAATTTCACCTCCTTCGAGTGAATTTGAGCAGCAAATAAAATTGCGTTGTAATCAGGAGGACATATCTTACATATCTACAAAGTTTCAGGATTTTTAGAATTTTCGGGGTCGGAATCTTCCCTTGTCAGTTGCGTTTCAAATTGTCGACAGTCAATTTCCGTAGATAATTCTTAAAGATAATAGTATCTGTCAAGAAACCAAGAATCGAAGAAATAACGAGATAAACACTTACTACGTAGTGGGATCTTCAATGAAAAAGTCAATAGAAAACGTTTTGTCAAAGAATTACACGCAGACAGTGTTGAGGTTTGCTAGAAAAAATGTAAATATTTCATGCGTGTCAGACCAAACGATGTGTAACACGAAAACGAAAAACAGCCTTAAAGATAAGGTCGTGCTGTCGTCAGTTGCATGACGTATGGGGCGTACGGAAGATCGAGCGTTGTGCGCAGTGAACTGTTGTTCTACGTATCGGGGAAGGAAACAGATGAATTCAGTCTTCGGCTAGTGAACCCTCAGCCGAAAAATATTCAAATATCGATAAATAGAAAGACGTAAGTACACTCAAATTTCTATGCCAGTATTCCTGTAAACGATTCGTTTAACTGCTCCTTTTCAAATCTCAATATGCGACGATCTCTGTACTTACATGCTACCTCCGACGAAGCAGCAGACCGTTCGTGTTTCCATAATGAATTCTAACTGTTATTTAAACGCCAAATAAAAAGTAACTGAGATACAAATCATTTACGAACTTGTTTCGCACTTCTTACTTGCGTTGCTTTTAACCTTCAACTTCCTACCAGGTTAAATAACAATCCCGCTGAAAATGCCATTTCGTACTGCTCGCGAATAGAATGGAGCACTATTTAAAGGGGTGGTATTTTAAATACAGAGTTGGATGCAGATAAGATAGCATTTTAGATGTTACAGGAAAACTTAGGGAGTAAAGTGGCTTTCTTTTAATTGCAAGCCAATGAAACGCCTTTTAAATATTCGAATTTGCAACATTTATGAAAATTAAGTAGATAGAGTATAAGAAAGCGTAGTAGGGTGACTGTTCCTAATATCGCCACCCCCTATATCTGGCAAAGTAAGCACTAAAATTTATCGGTTATGCACTCAATTAGTACCTAAACATATGTAGGAAGACATAATGTAATTGCAGTGTCGTGTGATCAAGAATTATAGAAAGGGAAGGATTTTAGGGAATCTTAATAGTGTAAAAATTTATTGGACTGCCACAATTTTACATCCCATTTGGAGAAGGCAAGTCTAATAATTTTGTGAATGCAAGAATATTTACTAGAAATACCTAATTAATGATGTACTTAAGGAACGAAATCGATTCAAATATTTTCCATGATGAAAATAGTGTTTTTCTTTTAGCAGAATGGGTGTTCTTAATACCAGCTACCGGAGAACAATTTTATTTGTCCAATATGTACATTGGAATGTAAAAAATAAAATATTTTAAAAATCTATATATTTCTTTTAAAAATAAAATCAAAGATGGATAAAAATACATTTACAGTGAAAGAAATAATAAAAGCGCATGTGGAAATGATTTTAAAAACTCTTATATACATGAATTAATCAATATTTCTTGAGCTGGCAATATTAGGTATACTTTTTCTATGACCCGATTTTTGCATGTCTTACGTTTTTTGAGTCCTAATTAAAAATTTGTAGGTTTCAACGATTCTAACTTATGCTACATGAAAGATGAATAATTTCTCTTTACTTTGAAACAAACTGCATGCAAAAATATGAATTATTATTTAATTGACAGCGATTTAACTTTTGCCTAGCGATATTCGGTACAGTCACCCTATGTTAATCATAAAGAATAGCCACAATCGACAGTGTCTTATTTTCTTATGCCTACTATATAAATTAAATTACCTACTTTCCACAGACAATGCCATGGATTGCTGTTACTTCAACAGAGTTGGAAGTCCCACGATTGGGAGAGAACTTCCGAATGTCTGTAGCCCGGAGCTGTTCGATAGCGACAGCGAAGATGATACAAAGGACAACGAGACATTAACGAACGAAGCAGCGGCAGTAACAGTCAGCCCTGAAAAGCCATCTCAGGCTGACTTGCTCGCTAAATCCGATCATAATTTACTAGCTAGAATTAATAAGTTTCTAAGCGGTGTGCCTCCGCCACCGAAACATACAATTTGTAGAACCGACTGCACGGAATTGCTACTGCGAATTTACGAGAATCACCACCTGTTTTGGACACCGTGTGTCTTACCAGAGAAACAATTGCAACAGGATGTAAGGCAGGAATTCGCAGAACAGCAGAAAGAGAATATAAGTACAAATAATTCGTATCAGCGCGCCAAAAGCACACCCAGAAATTTATCTACAGCGTTTGACGCTTGTGATCCACAATATCCAAATAATGTCGGCAGCAATGTAGATAATTCGGAAGTAAAGAATAACATTTCCAGTGATAACTTTAGAATAAAACAAATAGTTCCTAATGACCAGAAACATGTACTTGATGCTACAGAAAGTACAATAAACAGTTTGAGCCCTGAGCAGGTACAAAATACTGTACGTAATAGTGAGAAACAAGAAGCATCTCTTGCTTATACGCGAGAGCGATCGATTGTTCATCCTATTGTTACTGCGAAAGAAGCTGCCTCGTTGACATGGCCAGAGGCATATCTTCAGAACTTTCATGGAATACAGTAAGAGCATTAGCATTCCACATATATCTTTCTATTTTTTGCTAGATACATCTTTTCAGGAATATGTTCTAACGATAATCGATGAAATTTCAGCTACAACAGAAATGAAGCAATAGAGGAGTTCGAAAATCTTACGTCGAAATTATGCGAGAGATATATAGGGGCCGAAACGCAATCTACTTGTACCGTATGGTTCTCCAAACACGCGCCAGGCAGTGCCAAGAAGAGGAACCTCTTGGCTAAACGCGATAATGGTCAGAGTCCAGGGAAGAGACTGAATCACTTAACGAGAAGACGGAGAACATTTTCCAGTGCAAATTTGCAAGGATTAGCGCTTAACAATAAAAGATTGCTGGTGTTAAATATCAAGTATGTATCGAGTTCGGAACGCTTTAGATTAGAAGAATTGTATTAATTTCAAGAATGACATTATCTTGTTTTCTCTTCCCACGATGTAGAAAGCCCAGTGTTAAAAAAGGCAAAAGTCCGAGAGGGAAGAGTCCGCGGGGTAAGAGTCCCAGAGGAACTCCCCGGAGTTCAACGAAGAAGAAAGTATCTCGCAGGCTCGTTCTAGACGGCGCTAGTCCGTTAAAGTCCAAATTGGAAACGTCGAAACGTGCCCTCTTCCAAAGCCCTCCCTCCGACCGAGCTGGACCGAGCAAATTGCTCGAGACTGGCTCGAGTCTGCAGACCATTAAACGCGTGCTGTTCGCGCAGAAGGCGAAGGAAAATGATTCCGAATGCGCTCAGAAGGTAAGCGGGGAAGAGTCGAGGAAACGGAAGAGCGAGGAAGAATTGGAGGGGCCGCGATACAAGTGGGCAAAGAGTTTGTCTTTTGATTGTCCTCACGAATTGCACAATAACACGCTGCCCCCGTGGGATAGACACTCGTCCAGTAATATAATCGAGAAGAATAAGCCGCAATTAACCGAAGGAAGAAACGAGCTTAGCGACACGCACAGAAAAGTACAGTATCTTTTAAAAAATATATCTATTTTCTGTGATTCAGCGTCCCTATCTTTTACAATCTATGCGTATTTTCAGAAATTACTATGGGCGGTAGCGGAGGCATTGCGAGGTAAAGGAATCGGCATGACCCACCCACAGTTCAAGCAGCACGCTACAAGCTTAGCGCGAACCATCAAGAAACTTATGCCCGACCTGGAGAACAGGAACATACCCCGCATGCCAGGCAGTACCAGCGATCGGATGTTGAAGCTAGCGAAGCATCACGTTTTGCTTCTTATCGATGCAAGACCAACAGACTGACAATACTCATTGCTGCTAGAAATTCATTATTTATCGACAAACTACAAGTGATCGGTCACTGGCATTCGTGCATGTGTATGTATGTGGGGATGGCATGAACATAAGCGAGACGGTGAGTTTTTATTTAAATGAATATAGTGAGACGTTGTATTGAGCTGTATTATAAGAAATCGTGTGGAACTTTAAAGCGTAACGTGTGAATGTTAAAAGTTTGCGGAGTATTAGGTATTTGTTACTGGATAAATATAAACGAGAGGTTGTTTTAAATACGTCTATTTTTATTAGCGGTAAAATAGTATATATATATATATTTCACAACTTATAAATAATTAATAAAAGGTGCTTCTTCGAAACGGAACGTAAATTGCAATTAATGGATTTTAGAAACAACGCATGTATACATATACATATATATCAATCATACCTAGCACTCGGATGTGTCTAAAACGTTAAGGGGGCGAGTAAAAAAATAAAGACTAATCGCGTTGCATTCGCGATACTCATTTATTCTTCCGCATCGCGCCTCCGCAATTTATTCCACGTTTTGGTGGCCCACCCTGGCGATCAATTCATCTAATATTTGCGTGAGTTCCTTATTCTCTTTAGTCTTCTGTTCCACCAATTCAGCCAGAGAGTTACTTTTAAGCTCCGCCTTCCTTACCATAGCGTGGAGTTTCACGGTTTCATCGTCGTGCTGTTTTCGTATGACCTCTAGATCGATGTTGGCCCTGAAAGATTTATTGAAAGTTAAAAAACGCGTTCCCAACGTTCGGTTAATGAACATAACGCTGGTTAAGTACCAACGCAGCGATTGTAATATCCCATTCGAACACGTACTTTTCGAGCTGAGCCATGGCATAAGTTTTCAACTGCTCGTACCGTGCTTCCAAGCCTTTTATTGTTTCCATATTTTCCTGGGCGCTTTCTTTCAATACCAACTCGTTATTCTTATACACGGATACAACTCCTTTGAGCTTCTCGTACTTCTGATGAACGTCGTTGAACGCGGCCTCTGTGTTTGTTAAATGAACGTTCGTCGCCTGCAGTTCCTCTTGTAGCTTAGCCTTGTCTTGCTCGAAAGTTGTACGATCCCTTTCTCGCTTCGTGAGCAGCCGACTAATGGATTTTTCATATTCGTCGACTACGACCCTGTAAGAGACACATTCACTTCAATTACTTCGAATCTATTAGCAAGTATAACACTATATTTGAAGTATAACAACGAACTTACGACATCTCAGATTTACTTTTCACTCCCTGCGCTATTTGTGCTTGTAGCTTGTTAATTTTCTCTTGGAAAGCATTCTTCTGCCTTTCCAGCTCCGCTTCGTATTCCTTCTTCTGTTTCTCCAGCTCTTCTTCTAATTGCAGTACGGTTGCCCTCACTAATTCCAGCTCTTTGCTTATATTAACATCGTTAATCAGTGGAGCGTTTGATTTCGATTCCTCAGTTGCTTGTTCCTACGGGTATTTTACACACTTATTAATAAAGATAGCTTAGACACGAATTTGAATAAGCAGAATATTTGCTCACAATCTTTTCCTGAGGCTCCTCCGTTTTCGGCGTCATACTGGTAGTAATGGGACTGTAAAAAAGTAGCCTATCTATGGCCGCTATGGCGGGATTACGTTTCGGAGTGACGATAGTCGGGGGCGGGTTGCTATCCGTTTTGCCATTCTGCTCCTCGTTCATAGATTGAGGGTTTCCTTGGGGTAACATACTGGTATCCGACACCAACGGGTCGAACTTCACATACAGAGATTCGGTCCTCAATCGATTTATGGTCTTGGAGTTGCCGTGAGATATCAGAAAGTCGAAGCTCGTGGGGTCATGGAAAACTGCGAATACAAATTACGACGAATAAAGTAGTATCTTATCAGTGAAACGTTAAAACACAGGAATGAGTGCAAGACGAGTAAATGTCTGTGTGTACCTACTTTCGGACGAGGCGGTGACAAAGCAATCGGTTTCGCCTGAGAAGTCCACTGAAGATTTAAAAATATCATCAGCCACGCTTTCGGCAGCGGATTCGAATTCGTCGAGATTCGGCTGCTCGATGGCAGGTAAAGGTAACGTGGTGCTTTGCCTCTCTGGCTTAAATTCCGTGTACAGATCTATCTCCGGTACGGTTTCTAAATTAAACGAGACATCTTGGAAGGTAAGAGTCGTATCTAATTTCTCATCCGTCTCCTCTTCCTTCTCCTCTTCCTTCACCGAGCTTAACGCAATCGGCTCAACAACGTCTACTCCTCCCGCGTCTAAACGCTCCTCAGGCTTATCACTCTCTTTCTCCTCCTCAGCTACAGCAGAAACATTCACTTGACTGTCTACCTCCGTTGGAGGAAGCTGCACGTTATCAGCGACTATATTATCACGGTCACTCTCCGTGCGAATACTCCTCGAATCCTCCTCCTGAACTTTTTCCTCCTCCTCCGGCGTTTTCGGCCTCACAACAGCTGTCTCGTTTAACAAGTCTGCGCAACTTTCTACGCTATTTGTAACATTGCAGACGCTCGGCGAGACCGCTTCTGCCAGACTACCGCCGCTTTTATCTCCTATCTCCTGCTCAGGACTAGTCAATCCCGATACATTCTCTGCGGAGTCAGTCGCAACTACACCATCAGAGTCGCCAAAAGGAGACGAGGACCTTGCCAACAGGCTCTTCACATCCTCCTCGACCTCGCGAGAATCTTCTTCGCTAAATTTCGTAGAATCTATCAAGATCACAGGCGATATCGAGGATATACTAGGCAATGGCAGGTCTCCCGCATGTTCCGCTAGTGCTAATACCGACGTCACAGAGTCTGCAGAAGGAGACGGTGGAAAATTGAACGTTAAAGAGCCCGCATCGGACGACTCGTTGTCTGGCGCGACGCGTTCCTCCGATATGGCTACGGAGACAGCTTCAATGCCTGACAAACACACCGTAGAATTTAAGTTCGAATCCTCTACGCTGTGCTCTGGCAGCGGAGTGTCATCGATGCTAATTGATACGGTGGAATTGAGCGTTTCAAAGCCGCTCTCCGTGGACTCCGCGGTCTTTACGACGCTGTTGTTTGTAGTAGGAACAATAAAGATCGGTCGGTCTCGAAGATCCTGTGTACAATTAAGCGGCGAGTACGTGTTCTCCGGTGACTTGGGCGATTCGTCGTTGTCGATGATCTGCGTGACGTTGCGGGAGTCTACGTCGCTGGCGATGACCTGCGTAACGTTGCAAGAGTCTACGTCGCTGGCGATGACCTGCGTGACGTCGCGACAATCTACGTCGCTGGCGATGACCTGCGTGACGTTGCAAGAGTCAACGTCGCTGGTGATGACCTGCGTGACGTCGCGAGAGTCTACGTCGCTGGCGATGTTATCCCTGGTTAGATCGTCGAGCAGCTCGTCGATCAGGTCGCCGCTGGCAGATGTGAATGTCTGGTCCTGGCTCAGATCCTGTATACTCTGATGCGCGTTGAACGTTTGCTCCTCGTCGTCCTCGAGATGTATGTCCGCGCAACCGGCGATCAACTCCTCCAAACCGGGTATAACGGAGCTTACGTAGGACTTATCTGCAGCGTGATTCGGGCTCTGGGACTCAGAGTCCGCGCATATGCCGCTGCTGCTCTTCACGCTCAGACTGCTGCTCAGGCTTTGGAAACTGCTGGCCGACGACAGGCTCTCCGGCGCTGAGTAACCGATCGATCCAACATCGGCGAACTCCCGAGCGAATCGGACCTTCACCTCATGCTCTCCTGCCTTCGCCGCTGAAGTGTTGTCGCTGCCGCTCTGCACAGAAAAGCAATTGTATTAGTCGAAGCCTGCGGGGGATTCTACGAGTATATGTATTCTATTCTTATCCCACGGACGCGAAAACTACGCGCTACAGATCAAACGAATCTCACAATCAATAGGCATGTATGCGTTTGAAACCAGAGGTGGGGAAGATTTTTATTTAAATCAAATTTGGAGTAACGAAAAGGAGTTTGAAAGATTTTTTTTCAATTTTTATTCGTTGCTCGAAATATTCTTTAAATACAATTCTGCCTATCTGTGACTGAAACTCTGGCATTCAACACCGTTGAAACGTCCCTGCGAAACTGTTAATTAATGTGGATTAACTCAAGGAGAACCTCGCGAATCGTGTTGGCTGACGAGGGATATTTAACGTCGCAATATTCACAATCGCCCCACGTTTTGATATCATTAAGAATCTGTTAGAATACCGCAACTCTGCTATATATGGCGATAATCGCGGAGGAATAGGAGATTCGCGGCAAATAAACGTCAAATTTGAATGGAAGTACCGGTGGCGTGGGCGACAACGTTCTCGGCGGAATCGCGGCAGCACGATGCAGCAACTTATTGATATAATCCATTTCGCGCGAATACGTCAAGACCGCCACTGTGCGTATGCATGTATCCCGCGGGTCTGTTATTCACTGAACACCAGTCGGGGATCAGCTGACGCCGAGAGCCCGCCGATTTCTTTCAGGAATTGCGCAACTTGTTCGCCGCTGCGACTAATTATAAAATATACGGGTGGAGAGAGGATTTTGTTTTGCTGGATCTCGCGCCAGTCTCGACCGCGTATCCATGCCAAGAGCAGTTATGAGAGGACAGCGCGAGCAGTCGAGACGAAAAAGTCAGTCGCTCGCTCCGCGGTTTCATTCGATCCGATCACGATATATAGTATTGTACTTTGCGATATGGAAAATGTGGTAAGTCGATATGGATTGTCCATTGACCTCGGAGTATGTACGACCCTTTTCATTTCGTATCTTCTCGAGTTTGGAAATTAAGTAGTACACGCACAGTCGACCATGTCTTCTGCTTGTAAATATGCATGGTGAGATATAATTCTTGCTCTCCGTTTATCTTGTTATCCTCTTAAATCCTCAGTTTTCACCGAATTACTGGAGTAGTATGTAGTGTGGTACGATCGGGTGTTACAGAGTTAAATAAATTTTAAAATTAGAAATTGGTAATTAGAAATTTTAAAGTTTTTTAATTGAATCAATTGGAAATTTATTCGAATAATAATTGCAAAAATAATACTCAGTTTTAATAAATTCGTTTTATTTACAATTCTTATTCGAGATAATCCGAATAAAAATGTATTCGTTATTATTAAAGAATAACTTCATTTTATTAGAAATTTTTATTCGGAGAACTTTCAAATAATGCCCAACTACTTTGGTTACAGGCGGATGAGCGCCTTCTTCAACCATGATTTCAGATAAAAATCCCTATCGTGCTCGAATCGAATCGCGAGTCGATGACCTTTACTCCCTTGACCACAAGACAAAGATTCGCGTTTTTAATACGCGATAATACGCCTTAGACGCTTCAGTTATTCCTCATGATAGTTTAGTTAGATCAGCCGAAGGTTCTGTATTTTTGTTAAATGAAATTTCAAGCACGTTTCGCAATCCGTCAACGCGACAGCGAAACGGAAGGTTTCTTTAATACTTTAGATTTTAGGCAGTATGGCGCGAGATTACCTTACGGACGAGCAGATTTCCCATGACTTCGAAAAGGACCTCCACTTTCGGGTGTCACTGCCGCCCGATATGAACCCATATTTACACGCAAGTTCACGGAACCCCACGCAGTCAACTTTCTTCCTTTCCCCACCTACGTGTTCTCACCCCTGACACGTTTATTTTCGACCACACCAGGCGTCTTTCTTTCGTCATTCACCCCTTTCCACATTTCTTTCTCCACCTCCATTCAATTCCGTCAGTTTCAGCCATCATATACCGCCACCCATTTGTATTTTAGAAAGACCACCTTTTACTTTTCCACAAAGCACACGACTCACTGATTTCAAAGAATTTCCTAATGTAATACCTGCTGGTGCATTATCAGTTTAATTACCAGCTAAGTATTCTCGCCTATGTAGTCCATTCGAAACGGTTTCTCTTTTTCTTTATACTCAATAACACTATCGAGTCTTATCTCTCCAATTTCATTCTACAATCTTATCGTTTCAATAGCGCAACAACGAACGGGTAGAAATTCTGAGAATAAAGAACCAAGTCCAAGACAACCGTCGGCTTTACATTGGATCGAATCCGTTTAAAATTGCGCGAAGTCTACAAGCAAATTTTACTTAGTGGGAAACACACGCATTTAGAAAGTAGAACACGTAAACCTCGCGCTAATCCAACACGCCACTGCCGCTTGCGTTAAGCGTCGCACTCCGCGAAATGAAATATCGAGGAGTCGATATTAACCGAATCTTTCATTTCTATAGCGGATAAGTAAGAAGCAAGTGCCCTGTCGATCACGCGTGTGCAATAATACCAGCCAAACACGCACAGCACATATATCGAACACCTATCCTATAAATCCCACCCTTCATATCCTTGCGAATGCATTAGATTCTCGCGGAAAATCGATTGCAAAAATATAGAAACATCCAGCAGTGGATATCGAATGGCCTAGAAAGGTTCGCACCCGCTAACACCGTCCGAAATTCAGGAATCCGTATTCGCGACACCGACCGATAAGAAGTAACCGTTCCTTATTGTAGATTGAATTTTTTTTGTATGATCGATGGATTAAAGCTCGCTTATTCTCTATAAATTCATTCTAAAATTCATTTTTCTTACGTGAAGAACTCCCGTGTCAACATCTCCTTGGAGCGTGACCGACTCTAGAACCTAGACTCGATAATGCGCGTTTACTGGTTAAATCTATAGTGTAAACTGAACGCGTTCACTGGAGCACGGAGTATCCAAAGTGTTGAAGCGAGTGAACCGACGCAATCAGAAGTAATTCCCTTGGAAACTCGAGAAGCTCGAGCTCTCCTTATTCGGCGCGTTCTTGACATCATCGAGAGGCCATGCAACGCGGCGCACACAAACATTCGTGCACGAGCACACGCACACCTATCGGGCATGAGTCATTCTCATCTGGTCGCGATGACAGTAAGAAAGAATGCGTGACACTTCTCCATTTCTCGGAGGGGTGTGTCTCTCTCATCCCCCCGTGCTCGACAACTGCGCGCTTTCTTAACCATCGAGCAGAATCGCTGCACGTATTCGCGAGCAGGCTGCATTGGACGGAACGGTTGACGCGACGTGGTTAAACCGGATCGAGGAAAAGATAGGTGTCGAACAGGCGAGTGGTATATATCACGCGCTCGCAGTCTGCTCGCCTCTTCGCGACAAACTCGCCGGAAGAGCATGGCACTCACCGAACTTGACGGTCAACGGAAGATATCTCTGGTCGAAATTCTAATATTAGCGAAGCGCATTCTCCAGTCGATACTCTAGACATCCACCACTACCACTCCGATCTCGCGACGCGACAGAGGCCGACTGCGATACGTGCACAAGTATGCGTAGGACGTGTACACGTATATGTGCGTGTAGAGAGACGGCGGAGCGTACGGTTGTTGCTGGTAAAACGGCGTAGTGGCTCGGCTCGGCTCACTTTCTTTCGTGGAAACGATTTTGCAATGACGCTCGCGACCCGAGCGTCGCGGCTAGATCGCGTTTAACACGGGGCAAACTTCTAGGTAAGTAAGCTAAGGTGAGACACCGGCGACGACGAAGTCATCGCCACTAGTCCTGCCACGATCCACGGTGATACGCGTACCAACACTTGCCGTTCCTACGCGGTTCCCACACAGTTCCAACACGTCGGACCGCGCACACGCCGCACGGGCATTATGCTGCAAAGAACACCAACTATGGAAGCCAAGCGGTGGAACACGTTCCCCAGTAGCAGAGGTGCGACCGGCGTGGCGCTATCTAGGGCGACACGTGGATAAACGTTAATCAACCGCTGCTGCGATGGTAAATCAGAAATTCCAATCGATTTCTGGCCAGAAATCGCGAGGATCGCCGCGGACACGCTCCGAGATGTGAATAGAATAATTATGTTAATTGCACTATTACTTTTCGTAATCTCTGTCCCGTACGCTGTGGATTAATTCACGCTTTCTATCCAATGGAGATAGTTGCGTGTTAAACCTGTGTAGTTCGAACGAGATCGAGTGTTTCTGTACGCTAGATGAGATCGAAGCGATAAATACTTGAATCTCCATGAATTTTAAGCAGCTTGGCGTGAGCAGCTATGAAGCATACAACGGACTTTTAACGCGTTTTCTCCTATGTGTACTTTTTTCACTTCTCCATAGTTGGTAGTCTATTTTCATCCGATACATTGATCCCTACACGTGCAAGATACCATTGACACCGCTGCGGATAATTTCGTTGCTGCTATTTCCGTAAACAAAAAATCGAACGGAAATGCAGCGCCCTTTCTGCGATAATTAAACGAACCGGTTTTCAGCCGGGAATAAACCAGTTTCTCTCCGATCCACGCAAGAAATGCGTGCCATGTATCGCGAACGAACGAGTCGCAGAAACCGGAGGTCTGTGGCTTCGTCTGTCGCGTATTAACTGTACTTTCTACCAGTTATTATTTCACGCACGTGACAGATATTACGATATCCAGGAATAAATGATTAGTATAGAGTTATCTATAATCGCAGGTCCTCCCATAACCTGTTACAAACTGTTTTGCATGTGGCGTCCTGTACAAAATGAAACGCAAACGCAAGCACGTTGCCTCTCTGTCTAAGTAGAGTAATTTAATAAGTTCTATAGACGCGAAAGAAATGCCCCTGTGCGGGAAGCGAAACTTATTTTCGTTTCAAGGTGCTCCTGGAGATTCAGGGTTTATTTATAGGGATTCTCCGGCTGTTAGCAACTGTTGGCAATAAAAACAGAGAGGAAAGGCGGAACGAGAGAGGGAGAAAAGAGGCGATAAAAAAAATAATAAGAAAGCTAAATGTGAGGCCTCAAGTTGAGGGCTCGCGGTCACGTGCCCGAGGGAACCAGTCGTCGACAGAATAAATATATGTAGAAGAAAGCAATAATGTGGTAATACCTTGCATCGGGACGGTTGCATCGGAGGTGAATTGTGAAGGGATGCGGTGATTTCTCGGAGCACCACCCGGGTACCTTCACGGACCGAACCACCGATGCTCCTTGGACTCGACATCGCCACGAAACGACTTCGATTCTTTCTAGAAATTCGTCGTCAGTCCAGTCATGTGCATTGGTCCACGTCTCTGGAGCCGATATTAATCACACTTTACCGGTCCCCAAAGCGTTTTGTACACAAATCGAAGAACACTAGTATCGGCGTTGGCATTCACGCTCCCTCAACGCAGCGAACAAAGACACGACTTGCTTCCAGTACACGTTCACCTTCGGTTTTCTTAGCACTTCTCACGTCACGGTTGGTGCATGGATATGCTACGATATTCGGACACATAAAGGACTTAAACACGAAAGAATTGCGCGCACACGGTCCTCGATTTCGCCACCGTTGCAATGTTAAGCTCGCAACCGCCTTCTTAACGGCCGTCTGCCGTTTGACAACTTGAATGCGAGCGGAACAGCCAATCGGAGCACGTTATCGCGTTTCTGGAACGATCGTCGTGGCGCTGCTTTTCACCGCTTTCCCAACCGGCAATGTCGATTCCGACCGATTCTTGTTCGAGCGACGCAAGATTTCAATTCGCCGATCATTGTAACTTACGTTTATTCCGAGTGAAATTTCTATTATCTTTAAAACATCCTATCGGGAACGATGACCGCCTTCGAGGTAAAGTGTTGAATTTAATCGTGAGATTTACAAGATTTATTTATTGTCAAAGTTTTCATACAAATGTGTATAAACCGCCACGTCGCTACATGCAAGGCAGTGTACATCGATCACGAAGTTTCAATCTTATTCAATAATTAGTAGACTTATCGATCGCGCGTGCATTCATCCCCTCACACCCTCTCCACATTTTTTTGTTCACCTATTATTAGTACCTCGCAATATACATATACATAAAAATACATTCACCCGGCTCGATAACGCATTGTTATAATACGTTGCGTTAAAATAAAGCGAATTATATAAAAGAATACTATTCACAATGTTCTGCTTCGATTTCGGAGGCAATAAAAAACAGTTTCTTTAAGGACACTTTTCTTTCTCTGCAGGCACTGATTCTCGCGGTGATTCGCGGATGTAGTAGTGATGATAGTTAATTCAGCCTAACGTATTAATATAATGCATCGAGTTTCACTGCAGGGGTATAATCACAGAAATTGGCCACAGGCTTTTGCGTACGTTTACATCCCTTCACACAAGGCACATTTTCTTCCTAAAGTCTATAATAAAACAAGTAAATGTTAAATAAATTCAGTGCTACTTCGAACACTTTAGAAGATGGTTAACACCTTGTACTTGTAAGTCTTACTGCTATAACTCAAGTACCATCGCGCGGGACAATGGATTTAAAAGTGGGAAACACCATATTAGGTATATACGATAGTGCAGTGTACGATACACGATACACCGCAACTATCGTGCACTAGTGCAATCCCGTACTTAGTGGCGCGCGTGCAGTTTCACGCGAGCCAGAACTATTTCAAGCATTTAAATGATATCTCCTAGTAGACATATACACTACCGTGTCTAATTAAAATCATTCACCAGCAAATAGTAAACGAAACGCCCCGTGCTATAATACGGGGCGCGCTGTAAATATTTAATTATGTATACGGATGTAATTGTGGCGGAGGACGCGACGGCGTTGTAGAATTCTTTTGACTACTGGATGGCGGAGTTAAAAGGCCGCTTTCGTTCGGGCTCTGTCTACCGGACTCCGGATTGGAATCGGACTCGTGCGCGTCGGTCGAAGGGATCTCGTCCGTTAATCGTTGCTGCGCCCTTTCCAACATGCTTAAATCGACTACATGTGTTTGTATGCGGTGCGATTCGTCCATTACTATGTTCGGCACCGTTGCCCTCAGGCCCGAGCCAGAGTGAGACTCCACAGGTGGCACTGTGGATCTTAACAGGAACTGGGAGCCCTCTTCCGCGGCTGTTATCGCAAACGGAGTGAGCCATTTCACGCAGGTCGAGAGTTGCTCCCACGGGATACGCGACACCCTCAGAGCGCATTCCCTTCCTAGCGTGTGGTAGATAGCCGCTGCTGCTATGTGACTGTACGGGAACTTTAAACTTCGCTCGTCCAAGGTCGCCAGATCTAACAGCTGAGCTGCTTGGGAATATTGTAGGCCTCCGTATTGAGGATAAATAAAAGCGTTCGGCCTTGACCAATCGCCCGACTCGATTTGCATATAAATATTAAGCCAGCCAGGAGCCGTGACGGGGGATAAGTTCCATCCGAGACCTTTCAAAATCACCAGTTCCTTCCCCAGGATTTCTTCTTCCGTGCATGCACCGTCAGTGACGTATGCGAACTCTGCTATTTTCGGCGGATATATTTCTTCAACCTACGGAAAAAGAGAAAATTAAAAATCCGGTCGATTTCCAGAAAGCGATTATATAATTTAAGAACGATATTCGAGAAATTAAAGTGAGAAATACGAACCTTGGCAGCTATAAAAAGGCACGTGATACCTATTAATTGCAATTGATTCTTGGGTACATTTTGATGAATGGATAAGTATCTGTCTATATAATCCATTGCAAGGTAATAGGTCTCTCTGTGTAGCTTGTATACCTCGCACACTTCGATTAACCAGTCCAACAAAATTGCTCGCATCCTTGGTTGCAGCGTTGGATGCCTTTGAAACATTTGTGGATTCCTCTGTGTAATTGTTTTCTGGTCTCCCAAACACATGAGAGACCAGACCTGAGAGCCATCGGCCCATGGAAACGAAGGCAAGGGGCTAGGCCTGTTCGATACATTGTTCGAAGACGACGGCGTTAAGAAGCAAGTGGCACTTCGTAATTCGGACCATGTGGCCGGCTCTTGCTGCTCTTTCAGCGGGGATACTTGATGCGGCGTGCATGAATTTTCTGCTGGATGTACAGTATGACAGGATTCCGTGTACGAGGTGTTTGCCAATGCTGGAATTTTGCTAGGTGGATACACGTTTTCCGAATCTTCGGAGATTTCTGTTGCACGCCTTTTACGTTTCAAAGACTGTGTTGCTACTTTGCCGCCTTGCAAATATGTCTGTGATTTTTTCCCCTGTAAGCTGGACAGACCAAAAAGACGTCTTTTCATTGCTGTGATCGCGGTGCATTTGATTTTTAATGCGCCGTTCGCACGGAGTAAACAAAGTTCGTTTGGAATATAGAATCGATTGGGTCACTTGTGGCTTGTAGTAAATACTTTGTAGGAGGCGTAATATTTTTTTCGAACCATATATGGAGTCTATAAATCTTATATCGTACCGTAGGCAATCATAAATAGCTTGTGGAATGGTGGAATAAAAATTTATACGAATATTATTCGTGCAACATTGCCGAAAGCTTCTCAGTAGCGAGTAGCAGTTAAAAAAGGTTATACACGCATATTACTTCGATTTTTTGTCGAATTAGGAAGCTAAGCGAATTGCTCGAAGTAATTAGAAGCGTTTTAAGTAATCTACTAATGTTTACAGTGAAAGATCGAAAGGATCGGAGGAAATTTCGGGACCAAATGGAAAGTCGTTCACTCACCTCGTCTGTGGCATCTTGCTGAGAAATTGTCGACGTGTTCAAAAAATATTTCGACCGTTTACGGAGGTTTTTAATTTGCAGGTAAACTGGCCAGTGGTTCGATTGAACGTCCGCTGAATTTCCGTAGCGTACACTTGAGAATTTTCCCAGAAATATGCCGAAAAGTAAGCGAGCGCGCGAACTTTACATGCACTCGATCGCCATAATGCACCTATACTTGGCTGGCTTTCATTTAATATTTTATACCATAACTTTTCGCCCGCAGCCGTTTACGTTGCACAGAAATTTCTCCGAATCTTTTCTGATGCTGTTTCACGGCTCCAACTATCACAGAACTGTAGTTATTGGGAAAAATAAGGGACGTGGAAGTCGAAGCGCGGGAGACCAGCGCGCGAAACAGTGACCAACCCCTGCTTGCAATCCAGCACTGTCACGCCCTCTATACGTGTACCATAACCTCAAAGGGGCAAAAAAATTTCTGATTTTCACAGGACAGCTTCTTCGAAGCCTAATTATTTATTCTCAGCCCACAAACAGCAATACTTCGGCGTATATGCAGCAGAATTAACAACCGTAGGAGCACGGTGGACATTGGCGTCCCTTGACAGACGCCCTGTTCTTGCCACGCTTTTACGCGGTAAAATCTTTCAGAAGCTCGCACAAATAACAATCGGCGAACAAAGGGAGGAGTGTTTCACTCTCGCCACGCGATACATTCGCATCGGGACACGAAATCCTCGATATACACGTCGTACAAGTCCGAGGAATTGCAACACCCACGCGCACTGCGCATCTATATTTCCCGCTCGATTTTCCCACGAGTTTTTCACGGAACACCAGAAACTGCTTTTACCGTTGAACGCATCGTGTACGATTCTACGGAAACGATGCCAGGCACGCGAAACTGGAGGCACACGCGGACAGAACAGTGCTTTTAAATCGGCAACTAACGTTTACGAATTACTTTCGCGGGAACGCCAAAGCAGTGGGCACCGGCCGTGTATTCGTGGCGCTGCTGTGCAATCTTTCCGCGTCTCCTATTGGTCGAGGCGAGGAGCACAGCTGGCGCTCAGCTGATCCATTCTACGCACACAAATGCACTTTTCTATGCAAGCGTGCACTTATGCCCTGACCACGCGGGAAATATGCGCGCGTAAATTGTTGATCGGGATTCTGAACCATGACGATAAGAAGGCGAACAGCCTTTCGCCACGTAATTAATTTACCATGTGTTTTCTAAGTTGCAAAGTTCTATGAGTTTATTTTAACGATATATGTTTTATTTATCCGGTGGCAATCAACGGGACTAACTCAGTAGTGCGACCATCTTTCTGCCGAACCCTAATGCTGAATCACGAACTAACTTCCTCGCTCTCCCCTCTCCAGCTCCTTAAAATACTAGATATAAACTCCGTTATTCGTTTTCAACAGAATTAAACCAGGAACATCGGGATGCTTTCATAGCACAGATATATAAGATTGATGAAGATTTCCCTTTGTAGCAAGTTTGTAATACGGAACGTCTAGTTACATTATCTAGAATGCATTAAAATATAACCATATACCACAAACGAGGTATAGGATAGATCTAACATCCAATGTAAATTTTTGTCACACGGCTCGGGGACTTTAAAGTTCCCTAACCACTTTCACGTCACGTGCAACGTTACCGATTCAGAATAGAATATGATCACAACGCCACAAGCGGTTAGAATTCATGTTAAATGCACGCATATATCCGGTGTATTCTAACCAGAGAGAAAACATCATACAAAGAGAGCGAGAAAGGTGTTCATCGCCGCTTGTCATTACTTTAAAGCATAAGGTAATTACTCGTCACCCCGTCACCTGTAGCATTTCGTTAAAAAACGCGCCTAAGAATAAAAAGAGCCACTTTCTCCACATTATACGTACGGTCGTTCAAGGCGATTCTAACTTTACCAACGTGAAAAATTGAATTGACCATGTCTCCCCAGAGTTAAAATTTTTAAACGCAGAGCGCGCGACAAAGCATTAAATTTTCACGAAGTCGGTATTTCAGATCGAACGATACGAACTCGCATACGATGTAAAGTCTATCCTATAGCTTGTCTGTGGCAATGTTAATATTTCTTGTCAATTTAAAAGCAGGATATTTAACAGGTAGACTTGCGTTTCCCTGTTTATATCTCCGCGCGAGTGCGTTTTTACAAATAGACATTCCGGTGGAAAGCACTGACAGACACTCGAACAGCAAACTTCTCGGAGTGAATATCGGGCATCGCGGGATCGCGGCAGACCAGTAGGGGCCAGTATAGTGACCAGTATAGACAGAACTGGACAGAACTCAGTGCAGGGTGCCGAAGTGTTGCGGACAGCCCTGGTTTTCTGGAAATCGTCAGTGATCCGGGGCCATTAAACGCTTTATATGTGCCTTGCAATTTGATCCCATAGCGGTCGGTGCGCCGATCAGAGAGTAATTTACGCGAATTCCTGGGCATCCGGGTCTCTCTGCAGGTGGGCCTCCTGGGTTTCTTCTCGCGTCTGATGCATTCGGTGCAGCAGCAATTGTTATACCGCCTGAATATTCGCGCAACCTTCGCCACTCATCCGACCGAACATTTCGGAAAGACAATTCTCGCTAACATTACCCCGCTGGTTTTAATTACGTACGTAGATATTCTCCTCGCACCCGATTTTCTCGCTTCGTCAGTTCCACTTAATTCTACAGTCGATTCCTTTCTCTATCGCACCACCGCGCCGCAACCGAGCGAGAAATCCTTCGTTTGCGTATTGTCAACGACATCTTTTTTTTATTTCAAATCGAACCATTTAGTTGCTTAGCTCTTCCAATATCGACGTTGCCATCAGCTGTACGCTCGGAATATTAATATATTTACATGTTCTCCGCAACTGTTGTGCTTCTAGAACGTAAATGCACAGAGACCTTTGAAGGGTGATGCAGGGCATAATGCCAGTCAAGACAAAGTCCCGTGTTTCTGAAAGTATGGGTATCACAGGTGGACTGGTAGATGCTAGAGACAAGCAGGTGTTGAAGGAAGCGGTCGAGGCCGTTGTCAATAGTTTCGCGAAGCACACGCAGGGTTACGGAAGAGGTATAATCGATCTTCTATCGTCGAGAAACGATCTTCTTAATCTGTTCGCAAGCTACTACCTTTATTTCTTTCCGTAGTGAACGTGGTGGAGGCGCTTCAGGAATTTTGGCAAATGAAACAGAGCAGAGGGACGCAGCTAAGAAACGGAGCTTTAGTTATTTATGAATCAGTACCTGGCACCAGTCCGCCTTATGTATGTTATGTGACCCTTCCAGGAGGATCTTGCTTCGGTAGCTTTCAAACTTGCCCCACTAAAGCGGAGGCGCGTAGATCGGCGGCAAAAATTGCCCTGATGAACTCTGTGTTCAACGAGCACCCGGCGAGGAAGATAACGGACGACTTTATAGAGAAAGCCGTCGCTGAAGCGAGAGCTAGCTTCGCTAAGCCCTCGGCCGCGTCTAACGGCGTTGGCAATCAAACACAAGTATGTTGTTCGTCTGTTCGTTGGTCTGTAATCGTCGCTACTAGCTATTTATCGTATTCAAAGTAGTCTTCGTTCGCAGGGAAATGGAGATGAGAAGGAGGATCCGAACACAGGTATCGGTGCGTTTCGTTTTATGTTAGAATGCAATCGCGGGAGAACTATGTTAGAATTCCAAGAGCTAATGACAGTCTTTCAATTGCTTCATTGGAACGGATCTTTGAAAGCTATGAGGGAGAGGCAATGCAGCAGACAGGAGGTAGTCGCTCATTACACTCATAGAGCTTTGGACGATGAGATGCGTAGCCAGATGGCGCTAGACTGGGTGGCAAGGGAGCACGAAAGCGGCGGTGGCATCGTTGCCATGGAACTGGCGTTAGCCGAAAGAGAACTCGAAACAGCACGCTTGGCTGGGAGAGAACTTAGATTTCCTAAAGAGAAAAAGGATATATTGATGCTCGCGCACGCTCAAGTATGCCCTCAGTGAATCAGACTCGACGGTCAGGGTCGTGCGATCCGAGAAGATACATGAGAACTGGTTTTGCAGAAGCTAGTATTAAAGTAAAATACTTTATCATTCTCTAGCATCCAGATATATAAACAATTCCGTCCTTTTTACGAAGTACTTTTGGTGATAATAGACTGTTAATGGGATCAGAAACTCCATATACTTTTAAGGATACTTTAAGCGAGTAACTGCCAATTTCTCAATCAAAATTATCGATAATTTGTATATACCTACATACGTTTTCACACAAAATCTCGTCTTCCATTATTTCATAACGCAATCTCTCTTAGAAACGTAGGCATTACGTACTTTTATTACATAAAAAACATGCTTGGTGATATACATAATTGCTATGCTTGCCCGAGGAATGATATCGAAACGATTAAAATGGTTTTTAATCGAAACTATTATCGTTCCATATGTTTATCGTATAAAAAGTCAATTGTTTCACGTTTTATACATACGTAAAGTGTGTTTAGAAAATATTTTTACGGCACAATGACTCTACTCAACTGCAGTTACATACTAGACATAGACATAGACTGTAATTGTTTTAAAAATATTTTATTACTATTTTTAAATATTGATAAATACACGTTTTAATAAAATTTCATAATTTCATAATTTTAAATAACACCTGTCTATCAATCCCTAATATTAAGGTTGCGTAGTGACTTCAAGAGTAGTCGTTTGCGTCAGCTTCGCGACGTCTTCTTCCCTCTCTTCTTGCATAGGGTGCGCCAATACTTTGTCTATTATTCCGAATTCCTTCGCCTGGCCCGGACTCATAAAATTGTCCCTTTCCATACAGCGCTCTGTAAAATTACAACACATAAAAAGTGTACCACGCGCCTCCTATATAATCTTGCAAACTTGCGAACCTATTTTCTCTAAGTCCATGCCGGTGTGTTTTACGTATAAGTTGTTAATTTGTTTTTTCAGCTTTAATATCTCTAAGGCTTGTATCTGTATATCTGTAGCCTGACCGGACACTCCTCCGGATGGTTGGTGCGTCATTATTCTCGCATTGGGCAACGAGTGACGCATGCCTTTTGCGCCTGCAGCTAATAACAAACTTGCCATTGAACATGCTTGCCCTACGCACCATGTGGCTACAGGGGGAAGAACATATTGCATGGTATCATATATACCAAGGCCTGCCGTCACGCTTCCACCCGGCGAATTAATGTACATGTGAATTGGGTTTTTACTACTTTCCGACTGCAAGAACAGCAGTTGAGCAATGACTACAGAAGACACATTATCTGTGATCTGTAAAGCAGTATATAATTTTGTATTGCATAATCCAAGAGAGTTTATGTATTAAGATTCGAATGTAATAGAATAGAAATTATACCGGGCCCATAAGACAAATGATCCGTTCCTTCAGAAGACGCGAATAAATATCATAAGCACGTTCGCCTCGACCACTTTGCTCCACTACAACCGGCACGAAGTTCAGATACCGGCTGCTTATTCTCTGCCCAGGGATCTGTAAAGTTTAAAATATCTTGTGTTAGTCGCTGAAAGAATTAATTCGAGTTTATACGATCACGGTAACGGCAATGTTCATAGGATTTTTTTAAGAATTTTGAACAATGGTTAAAACATTTTGCCAATTCTATGAAATACTTACAGAGATTTGTAATAAACTGTTTATCTTTCGTAATAACATTTCGACAATTTAACGTTTACTACTTTCATAAAACACCGATGTGTACAACTGTAAAACAATATTTCACATAACAAACTAATGCGCGAGCACTTACGAGAGCGAGAGCTCTTTATACTGCTTTATACACAATAAGCAAGGAATAAGACATAACCTAAATAAATAACTTATTATCATAATGTCGAGCAAAGGATATTAAGGGAATGGATTTTTAATGATGAATCGATGATAATAGGGTCATGATTAGAACAGAGGCGTTGGGAATAATATATTTTTGGTTTTGGTGTGGTCGATTTTTTGTAGGTTATATTTTATTTCTTTTAACTTATATGTCTTTTTATATACGCCGAAGTACTTATTCGGCATATTTTGTTTCTAATGCAAAATTCTCGGTTCGAATAAATCAGATATCGAACCACGAACAATCTTTCTCATTGTCAGATGTCCATGGAAACTAACTTGTTTCGAAAGCGACGTAAATGGGTAAATAGCGAATTGATTTCTGCAACCTGTTACTTTTATTTACGTTGTCACCGTTAGCTTATAATTAATTCGATAATTCCAATAGATCGTTAACTAACTTATAACCCGACAGTAAAATGCGGAATGAAATATTATCATCATCTTTATCACCAAAACAATACGTGTGAACGATGCTTTATTCCGTTCAATTTCAATCTTCTCCGTAACTTTTGACTCATTGTCAATTTTCATCCAGATTAATGCAATTATATTAATCTGAAACGAAGCGTAAAGTATAGCGCTAACGAAATCATCAATATTTATTCTCGAACACCAGCAGCGTTACGAATTATCGGTTAGTAAAAGTAATTCTAGGTTATACAAATCGATCTAACCTTCGGTTCACGCGATTTAGAATTTTTGTTTCAAACGGCAGATTTTTAAATGCATGTTTATCTCTTATGTTCAGGTTTAAATATTATATCAGCGCAGATTATTTAGCGAAATCAGCATTTAAACTGATGTTGTTACTGATTCTACTAAAATTTGTTCGCAGGAGCCATGAATATATCTCCATTATTTAGAACAGTGTATCAAACTGTAGGTTCTATTGCACCAAGAATAATGCCTGTGAAGTCCTTAACAAGCATGATAAATCGCAATGTACATCATATGTGCAATGGACAGTATCTACACCATCTATCGAATATGTGTTTGAATAAAGCCAGTTCGATGGGTTTGCTTCAGCCATCTCTACCTTCGTATAATCTCGCTTGTGGTTTGAAAATGAAGACTGTGTTACATCGTCGTTGTAAAAGCTGTCTACTCTTATGGAAGAGTGACAGGAAATACATAATATGCAAGAAACACCCAAGACACAATCAAGTAGAACGGAAAAAGCAGCCGTACAAAACTTGGATATTAACGAGTGCTTCGCAAACGCCAACACGCGAATGGTAGGGAAGTAATATGTTTGATAGGTGTTATTTGTATCATATATAGAAATAAAATTATTTCTAGACAACTTGCAATTTGTTGTACTTTACGTCAGCTTATAAGATTCGTTTTAGCGCTTACATCTTTTGCGTCTTATACATAAATAAGAGAATGATATTCTAATACAGTGGTGTAGTCAGGATTTAATTTTTGGGGGAGCTGAGATGAACGGATGAGAATATTTTTAATAGAAATTTAATGAAATTCGTTAGGTGGTTGTGTAAAATTTGATTTCGAGAATAAAATCCAGTTTTCATTTCTTTTTATGAAGATCTTGAATTACTTTAGTCGTGGCTATAATGATCTCGTTTTTCCTTTTTCTTTGGGGTGCTAGGACACCTTGATCCCTCCCCTTTAAAGCCGAAGTTTAAAAGTATTCCCTTTTTTAGTATGTACTCAATAAAAATCAGATTTGAAAAAAGCGATTTTTTTCTCAAAATCCAGGGAGGCAACTGCCCCTTTTGCGCCACTGTTCTAATATAACATGCGCCAATGTTCTAATATAACACAGTAATTTCGCCGTGATTACTTTAGTGTATTCTAAAGGCACAATACTGGGTTAAAGTTTAAATTGTTGTCAGAAGCAATACTGTTTCGTATCGGGTGGGGACTGAAACCATCGTCAGCGTTTTGATAGAAAAACTCTTCACGCTAATTCTGTTGTGTTTTACGATTAAGGCAACGGTCCACTATAGGGCGAATTCCACTTACGCCCAGATAGCCCGCCGCGGTCGCGATATTTAGTGGAAATCTAGGGGGCTGCGGGCAATTTGAATCACGCGCTTTAGCGGAAACCTACCTATTCGCCCAATCGCGAGCGTCGTCGTGGAATTTGAATATCGCGGCAAAGCAAGCGGCGCGCCGCGGAAAGATATTTAGAAGAACAATTTGCTTTATATGAACACATGGAATAGAGTGGCATTTTAAATTATAGCTTTTCCAAAATGAATTTATTTCTTTTGGGATTGAGTTGCAAGAATTTCTTAAAAATAATTGCAGGGACGCACCTTGACTTTCTTCAGACGGCTGCAACTCATTTGAAAATCAGCGCCGAGTTTCACATTACTTATGGAAATATTTAAAAGAACAATTTGCTTTATATGGACGCGTGGAATACAGTGTCATTTTAAATTATAGCTTTTCCAAAATGAATTTATTTCTTTTGGGATTGCAGTTTAATGTACAGATCTTCGTAACCTTTCCAATTAATTAGTTATCAACAGTTCTTCGATATTGATTATTTTTAATAACGTGAAATGTGCAATGATCAGTCACACTGGGTATCTCGGTAAGGGAAACGTATACACGACCATGGTTGATTTATTTGCATTGATTTCACTCCAGCTCTGTTGCAATTTGCTATCCTGGGGTTCCTGCCACATGTCTTTTTGCACGGAAGACATACTCCCAGACCAAGTCTGCAAACGAGTATTCATTGTTTTTTGAATGGACAATTTTTAGGCTTACAGCAGGCTTGCTGTAAACATTTTAATTATGTATATTACAGTGGAGAACCTTTTCACAATGCAGCGCCCAAGCGTAAATCATTTTGTTCTCAGCCTTCACGCACACCGTTTGCAATCGTTTCAACAATTTCATCGCCGCGCTTTTTTGAAATCTAATCATATAGTAATACGCTTGTAGTAACATGTACCTAGAATAATTCGCAGTTACAAACGATGCAATTCCACTTTATCAATCAGTCATTATAGCTGAAACTCTTAAACGGTAATTGTTTCACCTGGGAATTATCAATGTAACGACCTTAATCAGTTTCTTTATGCCTTTGAACATGCTTCTGATGGTCGTCATAGTAGCAGCCGCATCAATGTTCCTGCTGTTTATTTTGTGCACTGCAGGCAAGGGGACAGTGCGTATTGTCAGACATAAAGTAGATAATTAATGATTATACAATATACAGTCACTCACAGCCATAACCGTACACTCTTTAAAATCGCATAACTTTTTTAGAATTGGTACAAAAGAATCGCGGAAATTCCCGAAATCAGCGATTATCGACCTTATTCTGCGATCTTTAAACGTTCGTAGCTCAGAGAAACGTGAACCGATTTTGATGAAAGTTTCAGCATGTATACAACTTACTTCAATCTACAAACGGTTTTTTTTTTTAATTTTCATTACGGGCTCACAAAAAAATTTTAAAAAACGACCTTTACTATTTTTTTCACTATTCCGACCAATTGCATTTTTTTTAAACGATGAAACATCAGTTGGCAAAATAATCCTTCTAGCTTTAAAAAAAACACAAGTCGTTTGGACCAATTATAAAAAAGTTATGCGATTTTAAAGAGTGTACGATTATGGCTGTGAGTGACTGTATAAATAGAAAAGAGTGGAGTAGTTTCAGCAGAGCCGAGGAGTTTGGTTAATAATGTGCTTAAAGTATCGATGCTAAACAGTGATACCGTAGAGAATAAGTAGTCCCTCGAGCTTTTTCAAAGAAGTTATCGTTGCTGCAACTATATGCTCGTCCATAATAGGGTCATCGCTTACGTTCCTACCGCCCCATACTTTGGCAGCCTCCCACTGTTCGGTCCTGATGCACCTTAGAAGTGTATCAACGATGAGATATTAAAGCGAATTCACCAAATGCGACGGATAATTCCACAGATAAGCAGAGATGGGCTAAAAGTTATTTGAAATAAAAATTTCATACACAAATTTTTATTTCAAATAATTTTTTGCCCATCTCTGCAGATAACTGGACAACTGCATACCACAACCACATGGAGATGAAGTATCGCCTTTCCGCTTCCGGATCATGTAGACTGATCAACGTCTCGCCTTCTTGAAGAAAGTACTGTTCGCAGCGTCGGAAGGAGAGGATATTCAAGCCTAAGTCTAGTTGCACGTCGGCGCACAGTGCGTAGTACCAGGTGCGCCCGGAGTTGTCCAAATCGTTGTGAGACACAAATTCTATAATATTAACCCTTCGTGGTCACACCTTCTTATAATCACAAATTGGTCACACGGGGTTCACTGTACCCCAGCGTCATTTTTTGAGTTGCCATTTTCGTATTTTTTAATCTTTTAACATTTCAGTGATAATTGTACATTGGTAATACTTAGGCAGTCATGGTCTAGTAGTCTTTTTCTAGAAATGTAAATTTTGATGTGATAAAATTTGTAGTTGAAAATGACCGATTTTCCATGGTTGTGGGAAAAAACCGATTTTTTAAAATTTTTTTTATTTTCTTTTTTGCGATAAAACCTCTTTGGAAGACGTAAAGGTGCGACATTTCAAATCGAAAATAGCTCTTGGGGTACAATACACCCCGTATGACCACGAAGGGTTAACACGTTCGCGGACGTGAATGCTATAGCATTCATTTTCATGATGATACAAAATGACATGAATGCTATAGCATTTAAATCTTAAAGTCAATTATTTTGAATTTAATTTTATATAAACATAAGTTTTTGTAATTATTATACCTGTCAAGGTAATGACTATATAACGATTAAAATATGATAATCTGACTACCCTTATAAATGTATTTAATCAAATTTCGGATATCACAACCAATTTAAAAATAAAATGACTGTCAAGTTTTGCACCTCGCTGAAACTTTTACTGTCCGCAAACGTGTTAAATCTTCCCATAAATACTTATACTTATGTAGAAACCTAGAAATGCGTGAGTGGCTGTTTACCCAGTTCTCTCAAGTGAACGACCACTTCGGAGTTACGGCAAGAGAGTATAAGCAGGTGAAGGAGTCGTGGCAGTATCAGTAGCTTGAGGAACGTGGATCCAATTGTACTGGCCATTCTGCAGCAGATGAAACCGATCGAAATGGCCTTGCTGATTTGTCCCCGGACCCAGCGGGAGAAAAAGATTCCTGCGTAAAGCTCGGCGATCATGTTCAGCTCCTGGGGCTCCAGGGCATCTTTGGTTTCGCTGTAAATATTAATACTCCTCTCCTCCAAGCAGGGGATGATAGTCCTGGCAAAGGTATCGCTGCGTCAGAGCACCAGTTCGAATTTCATTAATTCTGCGCGCAGGCAGAGCCGGATTTACTTTTCAAGGGGCCCTAGGCTGAATATTTGGTGGGCCCTCGGTTAAATGTAAAAAATAAAATGACGCTATTTTGATTTTTTTTTATAATAATACTCGTATAATCTATCAGATGATTGCATAAGTTCGTGCCCGATTTTCATAGATGTCAAAAACTACCTCGCGACATTTTTTCGAGAAAAACCAAGCTCTTTCTTCAAAACTGGAATCGACAAGCTTGTAGATCGTTGGAAAACAATTGTAGAGGAGAATGGTGACTACATACTTGACTAATAAAACTGTACGCTTTAAAATTTAACCATTGAATTTTATTTTCCAATCGGGCACGACCTTATGCAATCATCTGATAAATAAAAATTTAATTTCAAAATTAACATTGAATATCAAAATTAAACATAACATTAACATAAACATTAAAGATACAAGTTAATAAAGATAATATAAAAATATGCTAATTTTTCGAAGAAAATATTTAGAATAAGGGGCCCCCAGCTAAACGGGGCCCTAGGCTTCAGCCTTGTTAGCCTATAGTAGGCCTGCACAGGGAGCCTTTTTCAGCGCCTGGCGGCAGGCAACCAGCCGTACGCCGTTACTAAGAGTAGAATCGGTGAGGAGAACTGCAGTAGTGTAGGTTGGGGCTCGTAGGTGCGTAGCGTAAGTATATATTGGCCGGGTTCCTTGTGGGGCCCCAGTGCAGAGCAGGTCCCGCAATATAATTCGGTGGGGTCACTGGGGCCCAGCTATATATACTTACGCTACGCTCCTACGAGCCCCAACCTACACTACTGCAATTCTCCTCACCGATTCTACCCATAGTAACGGCGTACGGCTGGTTGCCTGCCGCCAGGCGCTGAAAAAGGCTCCCTGTGCAGGCCTGGGCCTATAGGGTAAATCCAGCACTGCGCGCAGGCATCGTGCCGAAATTCTCACCTGTCCTGATACATGTGCGCAGTAATGAGCATGTTGGTATACGATGTACAGAGGACGAATAGATTCCTGTTGGAAGCCAGAGCCGTGTTCAAGCCCCAGATCGCTGCCAAACGCGCGTGCTTCTTCATGCCCCTGATCTACGCGACACGTACAGTTTTAAGCTTTTAAGCGCATAATCTAATTGCAAGTCTCGGCGATCGATCAACATCTTGTATTCATTTCATTCGATTAATTACCCTGAAGAGATTAAACATCTGTGCCAAACATTCCGCCAACTGGTTTGTGTAATCCATACTGATCTCTTCGTAATCGTCGTCACGTTTTCGGTCTGTGGAGCATGCAAGTGTGAACCTCAGACGAATCAGTTGGATGAACGATTTCAGGGCGATCATCAACTCTAGCCTTGGGAACGTGTAACCCAAATTGTATAACGCCATTTCCAGGGTTTGCTCCGCCTCGAAAATAGAGCCGCTTTCGAGGTAACACTGACCTTGGAGGGTCTGAATTTTCGCCCTCAGGTAGGTCAGGTAGACCTCTTCGTCTTCGTTGGACTTGAACAGCTAGAGACGGTAAGCGCAAGGTTTATAATCTTTAAATTGGGAAATATTCTGATATCGATAATTTATATCTCAGGTGTATCAGTGTGTAGAACTTGATTTGTAACCGACTTCGGAAAGAAAGAGGTTTTACGTCCGATGTGTATATATGTATTATGTTTGTCCGCGAATTTCTCGGCGACTACTGGACCGATTTTCTTGAAATTTATTGCAATTGGTTTAGCTTCGATCAACTTAGGTCGTGGGGAAAGAATTATCAAAATCGGATCAGTAGTTTTGAAGTTGCAGCAAAAACAAGAAATCTGTTTCATTAATCGACTTCGTTTTTCAAGTAAATGTAGTTATATAATTTAAATAAATAAATGTAGTTATATAACTTAAATAGATAAAAAGTAAAAACTAAGAAATGTAGAAAACCAATTGAATCCGACTTATAAAAAAATGCGCTAAGAAGTAGCGATCTCAATTTTTTTAAGTTTGCGCCAGATTTACACAGTGAAAATAATGAGGCGCCGAAATAAAAAACTTAACAGTGTAGATTAAATAAGGAACAATATTTTTTACTTTTTAGCGCATATTTTTTTAAGTCAGTTTTAAATTTTTTAATTTTTTTATAATACACACATACTTTATCGACAATCGTCTCGCTCTCCATTAAAAGTTTCCGGGCTTGGGGTATGTTGCAAATCATTAGACAAATTTCTGCGAATTCCAGGAGGGCGGTTAATGTCTGTTCAATTTTCTCTGTATAAATACGTACATATTTATAAAAGGCAAACGATGTAAAACAGGGATGTCTACTCTAAATAAACTACAAAGACGTACGAATCTCATCGAAGATACACACGATCAAACTTACCAATGCCACGGCAATGGTCCACCATTTGGGTGTAGACAGTCATTAATATCAAATGACACTGGCAATCACTGAAATCCACGTCCGAAAACGTAATCGTTGGCTTTTTTTCGACCCTCCGAAAGAAGTCAAAGCAAGACAGTGGCACCTTGCTCTCTATCATTTATCATTTATCATTTATCTTTAGCTGACATTACAAGCAATTTCAAGTTACTCGAGTAATTTCCTGTTCCACAGAACCTCGACAATTTACCTTTCCCGTTCTCCTCGCCATTGTCATTATCGTCGATATCCATATAACCAAGGATTTGATCTATAGTGGTTGGTCTCTTGTGTCTATCTTCCGTCTTCGACACTTTCCCAAGTAACCTTGCAAACTGACCTTCCCCACAAGATAAGCAACGTCTCGTATTCTGCTGCAAGTACTTCAACGCTTGGCTGTGCAGTTCCATTTTTTGGTTCTCGGTAAGCAATCTTATTGTGTTAAGTGTCTAATTAAAACTCCAAACATGTAAGCTATCGTTATGTAACTGTTGGATCACGGGCGTGTAATTACTCACCGATAAGTCGTGTCGCGAAACATCGACATCTTGAACCTCATCAAGCCGCAGGAGGCGTACTTTGGCAAGTCTCTCAGCTCGTCTAAGGGAATACAGCCGTTCAGTGGTCAGACCCATGCGCTTACCTCAACTACTTGCGAATAAAGTCTATGCCTCGGACACGCTACTACCAGAGATGGGCAAAATTTTCACACGTTCGCGGACAGTAAAAGTTTCAGCGAGGTGCAAAACTTGACAGTCATTTTATTTTTAAATTGGTTGTGATATCCGACATTTGATTAAACACATTTAAGGTGAATGTCCCCATTAGCGACAGTTTAAGAGTGTGACTGGTTCGAAATAGTATATTTTTTACTAATATACGACAATATTTGAGTAAAGTATGGAGCATTGTATTTTTTCAAGTCTCTAGTTTCTTAATCAAATTAGTTTTACAGTGATATTTGACTATTTACACAAAAATTATGGCGAGAATTATATTGGACCGGATGTCCCCTTTAGTGACCATCTATTTTATACCACGATTTTCTGCTACAATAATGAAAGAAAATGGATATTTTCTTTTTATTTTATAATTCTGTATATATTTCTCGTTAATTTGAGTAAGTTACTGCATGGATCCATGCATTGTTATTGTAAAAATTGCGAGTTTAATGATATCTGGAGTATAACCTCACGGTATTAGAATCTGTCAACTTTCATGTCAATGACCAAGTCTTAATTTACATGTGAATTTACTTAAAGATGAATGTACGGCTACATAAATAACGTATGAAACAAAAACTGAAATATTTCGCTTATATTTCGCTTTCTGTGTTGCAATAAACAATAACAAAATGAAGTGGTCACTAATGGGGACGTGGTCAGTAATGGGGACATTTACCTTATAAGGGTAGTCAGATTATCATATTTTAATCGTTATATAGTAATTACCTTGACAGGTATAATAATTACAAAAACTTAAGGTTATATAAAATTAAATTCAAAATAATTGACTTTAAGATTTGAATGCTATAGCATTCATGTAATTCTCTATCATCATGAGAATGAATGCTATAGCATTCACATCCGCGAACGTGTTAATTTAAATAAAATTTAGAATAACGAATGAAAGTGAAAAAAATTATTCCCCATGTGTCGAATAAAGTCAATTCTGATGAACTTTTATTCGTTCTTCGAAATTTCATTTAAATAAAAATTTTGCCCATCTCTGGCCAGTACTAATTCTAATTTAACGGTAATTAGTAGGTACTTGAAATACGAAGACCAATGCAGCCGCAGAAAATATCCATCTCTGAGCTAGGATTCCTTATGTTCCTGATAAATATAATCGATTCCGTGTTCCTAGAAAAGTCTCCTATCGCACAGCCGAACACCCGTATTTCGAATAGCTTCAAGATAGCTGGTACCAATAACACAAACGGTGACTAACGATAAGTTGCACGTGCCTAGGGAGCTCGGCGGATCACGCGCGATTAAACACGGCCAGACCTTACCGAGCCCGATTTCTCTGGTCGCAGAGAGATTCATTAGACTCTCCAACATGTGCCTGTTGACAGTTTCTCCGATCACGGAAGCGCATTTCAAGAGAAATTGATCGAGGGGTGTCAAGGAATCGAACAGCTTCAGAATCATAACTATCACGATAGAATGTTACATTCTCTGTTTTATTCTTCCTGCTTAAGGAAATAATCGTTTCGATTACTCTTTACCGTCCATCGTGATCTCAGTTTCGACGTCCTCGTACGTAAAGTTCTCCGCTATGTTGCAGACCGCAATCATCGTTGCGTCGCTTTCAATTATCAGCTGGGAATGCCGAGTCGAGTTCATCTCGTGTATTGAAATCGTGCTGTCCTAACAGAACGGTTTAATTAGTTATACATTGTATAAAAGAATACGGAAATGGGAAAGAAACCAACTTTGAAACTCGACCTGTACATCTGCCATCTGTCCCTGCGCTCACCGTAATGCGAGTTCAGTGCTTCTGACATAAATCTGATGGATAATTGCACAGAGCATGGATGTATATGCGTTAAGATAAAAAGTAGCTTCGGTGAAAATTATAGGAATATATATATATGCATTTAAGGCGGCCGAAAAGAAGCGAATGTTTGTGATTTTTTTTTAAAAAGTGGAAGCATATATTTTTACAGAACTTTTTGCAATTTAAAAGAGCATCGTTTAAAGAATATTTGGTAATTTTTTCGTAGAGAAATATTTACGTTTATAATAAAGTAACATATTTGAATAATAACGTATTTTATATTATTTTATTTTCGTTATTGTATTTTATATATTTATATTTATATTTATATTTTTTCTTATTTTTAATTATTTTTAATCATACTATGTACTAATTGTATTAATTGTTAGCTCTGTACACTAAAGGGTTTCCCGTTAAATAATAATAATAATAATAATAATAATAACAAGCGACATCCGAGAAGCCTTTTTAAAAATTTGGTTTTGCGGTGAGCTATTCGGAACCAGATTATTTAAAATTAAAAAAAAAAGGTTTCGTTAGTATATTAATGTATTCTCCGATTCACGGAGGGAACTTCCGAAATATTAATTTAAAACAAAATGGCTGGTATTTAAAGTTGAAATCTTGATTTTTCCCCGTGATTTTTGCATGAAAAAATGAGGATTTCAATTTTAAATAGCCATTGTGTTTTAAATTAATATTTCGGAAACTACCTCCGTTAATCGGAAGATACATTAATATACTAAAGAAATCTTTTTTTTTATTTTAAATAATCTGGTTCCGAATGGCAGTGCTCACCGCAAAACAAAATTTTGAAAAAGGCTTCTTGGGTATCGATTTTACTTTATTATAAACGTAAATATTTTTCTACGAAAAAATTACCAACTGTTCTTTAAATATTGCTCTTTTAAGTGCAAAAACTTCTGTAAAAATATATGCTTCCGCTTTTTCAAAAAAATTCGCAAACATTCGCCTCTTGTTGGCTGTCTGACTAGGTATAACCCCTTAAGCGAACCTTTTCAGCATGGAAATGGGGGGCAACACGTAGCCCTGTATAACAGCGTCCCTTTTACTGATGTTTATTATTTCCAGGCCTCCAACTTGCAGAAGGCTTATCAAGTAACTCTCGATCCACCCTGGATTCCCGAAGCTCCTTTCTTGTATCAGCCTTGAAGAAACAACAACGCACGTTTCTGACCATCCATAGTGTTATAATAAATTTTAAATTAAAATAAATCTGTTACTTTTCAAGCTCTGCGGGTAAACCGTTCACGTTAAGTATCTGACAGGCAAGACCAGCGTGGTACCATCTGTCTATCCCAACGAGTTCAATAACCTTTCGATAAATCAACATTTGTGTTCTAGCGTTGAGTTACAAGGATTATCTTAAAAATAATCGCAGGGAGTCCAGAGATGGGCAAAATTTTAATTTAAATAAAATTTCAAACAACGAATGAAAGTGAAAAAAAAATATTCCTCATGCATCGAAAAAAGTCAACTCGGATCAACGAACGAATAACGATTTTTTTAAACTTTTACTCATGATTCAAAATTTCATTTAAATAAAAATTTTGCCCATCTCTGCCAGGGACGCACCTTCACTTTCTTCAGACGGATGCAGCTCATCTGAAAATCAGCGCCGAGTTTCCGGCCGATGCCCAGGACATAGAAGGCCAAGTCCTTCTTAACGAGCACGTCGAAAAGTTGCAGGGATTCCTGGTCACTGTACTCAGCGTCGTCGATGATGATCACCCAGAGCTCCTCGAAACAGCCTTTCATCAATTTCAACAGAAATTTTCGTAGAACTTTCTGTTTCTCTAGATTGGTCAAACTGTTATAACGGCGACTTATCGCGAACCGCACGTTGAACGGCTGATTAAGGGCGCACAGGAAATGCGACTGGCGCACCTTGCCGAGTCGGCGGAGCAGTTTGTCCTCCCGTTCCTTCCGCGTGGAAGTGACGGTGAAGCCGAGAGGCATCGAGAATATCAGGTGGATCAGCTTGTAGGGGATCTGCACTCACAATCAGACATGTCAAATCGCTTCTGATCTCTTAAACTGTGAACCTGAGCTTATTTCTTATCAGGTGTCAACCTTGCTGTCGTCCATTTGTAAAGACACATAGTTGCAATAGACTCTGTCTGGAATGTTTTGCGTAAATTCATCCAGCAATCGTGTCTTCCCTATTCTTGGCTCGCCTCTCCAGTGCGCAACAACAAAAGACGTATCATTCTCAATAGAACGTCAATGGATCGAGCAATCTACATACATAAGCGCGAAAGAAATGTGGGTACTTTATGACAAGTGTATTGTACTCTGGCTCCAAGCTAGTGTCCGACCTAGAGTCATTCGAGTAGCTCAGTAATTCCAGCAGCATCCATCTGAACGTCTTAATTTCAGTTTCCCGACCCAGCAGAGGATACTTGTTCCAAACTAAATCCGACACGCTGAACCTAATAAATTAAACTCGAATGACAACCGTTTCCTGGCTTTCGGCAGATCAACCCAGACCAGCAACTCAATACAGTAAATACTCGTTAACAGCCCGATGAACGAGGCTGGCGACGGGCTCTTAAGGGGGTAGACACGTCACGTGACACGGGCGATGCACCGCGCTGTAATACCGACAATCTAACCTGAAACATGGGTTTGGAATTTTTCCTTTTTCGTCCTTATATGAGCAGATTTTGGACTGAGTGAGGTCTCATTCGAAAGAGGAAGGTTCAATGCAGCGCGCTATGGTCATCGTTTGAGTCACAAAACTCTTTTAATGACCTAAAAATACTTAAGGAGGTAAACACGCCACGTGACATGGGTAATGCAGCGCGCTGCATACCGACACAATCTGGCCCGAAACATGGGTCTGGGAAATTACGTTGTTTGTCCTTATATGATCAGATTTCAGGCTGAGTGAGGTCTCATTCGAAAGAGGAAGGTCCAATGCAGCGCGCTATGGTCATCGTTTGAGTCACAAAACTCTTTTAGTGACCTAAAAATACTTGGATTCTTGCGGGTGTATTTTGTCGACTTTTGCTCTACTTTGATCACTCATATTATTAGATATCAACACAACCTCGTCAAGCCATGACCATAGCGCGCTGCACTGAACCTTCATCTTTCGAATGAGACCTCGCCCAGCCCAAAATCGCTTCATATAAGGACAAACAACGTAATTTCCCAGACCCATGTTTCGGGCCAGATTGTGTCGGTATACAGCGCGCTGCATTACCCGTGTCTACCCCCTTAACGCGACTGGACACTATGCCGCGCGGCCACTGGCGCGAGTGAGAAAACCCAATGAGCGAGCGAGAGGAAACTAAAGAGCCTCTCGCTCGTTCCCGGGTTCCCCCACTCTCGTTCGAAAGATTCCAAGAAATGGTGGGGATGGTCGCCGGGCTCATAACGCGTGGTAGAATCGGGCTTCTAACGAGGATTTACTGTACATATCTAAATAAAAGTAGTACACACTTTGGCTGCTCCTGAAATTCATATATAGGGCCAACGTTCGTGATTCCCTTCAAGAATCTCGGCTCTTGGAGAATAAAATGCCTCGCTTCGAGGCGCGAGTGGATGAAGCTCTCTCGGTCGCAGACTACCTGCTTGTGAGACAGCTGTTTTACAAATCACTCGTTGCCAGCAACATCTCTCGAACAGGGGCGTCCGCAGACTTTTTTCAGGTTGGGAACTTTGAGATGATGGTAATGAAAAATATATCTATCTTACTTTTTTAACCCTTTTTATAGTGCTAATTTAATTAATAATTTAAAACTGAAATTTAAAAATATTCCCCTTTTTAGTATAAACTTAATAAAGATCAGTTTTGAAAAATAAGCAATTTTTTTAAAAGTCAGGGGGGCAACTACCCCTTTTGCACTCCCCTCCGGACGCTCATGCTCTCAACGACGATATGCATGTAGGTAAATCCCATAGAAACCTTGCCTTGTTCTGGTACGTGACCATGAGTCTCGCAGCTTTGTTCACCGATATTCCAATCACAGTGTACTCCCTCCGCAAAATGTGGCCCACAACCCCGCAGTACGTCATCCCCGTGGTTACACCGACAGATACAGACTTTACATTTTCCATCGCTTGCAGGCTCTTTCGTACTTTCGACGCGCATCTCAGCCCGATTTGAGATTCTAATTCGTGCTTGTCGCCTCGTAATCCAAAGACGCACAGGAACATTAGATCCTTGTCGAAGAGGGATGTCTTGTTCACGCACCCTTGCATTTCACCAACGGTCCTTGCCGCAATAGAATTATTATTATTAATCGTATTTGTTACTCTAATAGAAAAGAAAAAAGTTAACCCTCTAGTGCATAGATATTTAATTCAGTTGGAAAAATTAGATTGCTCTAATTTGGGGATGAAAAGACCGAATCCGATGTCTGTTTTCAATTTGGAGGAAAGAATAATAATAATCATAATAATTTTCGCAGGGTACGTAACGCAAAAATGCACTTGAAACTAGATTTCTGTCAAATTGAAAACTTAGATTGACATGTTTCTTAAACCAATATCTGCGCCGTGACACTACTTTTAGGGCTGGCAAATGAGAATTGCCAACCCCTGGGTTAAACAGGTGCCCGCCTTAAGGGGAGGTTCTGGTCTAGAGCCCGAAAAAATAGGTGATATTTAGGAATTAATTAAAGGAAAACTACTATATATAATTTAATGGAACTTTTTGCATTGTATTAAGGATGTCTTAAATTATAGAAATATATATTTTGTTTTATAATTAATCACTGCAGACAGCCCTGGGGAGTCGTTAAAGTCAAGGCGTCAAAAAGTTGATCCAAATCGGTGGGACCTGTATCTCCAAAAGTTATTATCCGATTCGACTGAAACCTTTTTTATTTTGAAGAATATTCTTTTGGCTAGGAGGGGGACTAAAAAAATTACAAAAATGACATTTTTTTAGAAAATAACGACACTTCAAGTTTGAAATCACTTTTCCCTGTATTTTTCGTCCTTTCATCGCCTTCGAAAATTATAAATTTTTAAGTTCTTATAATTTTTTCTAGTTCCTCCTAGTCAGAAGTATATTCTTCAAAATAAAAAAAGTTTCAGTCGAATCGGATATAAACTTTTGAAGATACAGGTCCCACCGTTTTGAGAACACTGTTTCGAGAAAAACGCATTTAAAGTTTTACGTGAGTACCGAGTAGCCGGGTGTTACCAATGCATTTGCCGCTACTCAAATGCCTATAACTTCGGGAATTTTACGAATTTCAACAAATCCTTTTAAACACGTTTTCCTAAAAGGTTGAACATTCGAAAAATGAAATAAAAAAAATCGACATTTAGACCAGAACCTCCCCTTAAGGACTGGATTAGGATGAAGGGAGAGTAGGCTCACTTGCAAACCAGCTTGTAGGCCGTGTTGACGAAGGAGATTAGAGTTCTCTTGCCCACGGTCCTGGTAACAACGTTGACAAACAGTACAACCACTTGTCTCATTTCGGTCAGATATTCCAGAGGCTCGTCCATTTCCACCGATCGAATCACTGGTCTCAACATGTAGCTTCGCAGAGCGTTTTTCAAACGAGTTTTCGCGATCTTTATAATTTTCGGCCGTACTGCAAGATGTTTGATTGCTCGATTTTAAGCGTCTAGGGTAAGTCAGGGTGAGATGGTCATACGGAAGAGATGGGCAGTGACAGTATTTTTTAGAAGGAAACGTCTGATTGCGCTGCCTCGACGCGAATGCAAAGTGTCATAGAAAAGTAACATTCTTAGTTCAAAGTGTTGGAATAGAACGTTTTTAAAGGTTTGTAAATCCACTGTGAAATTTAAGCTAGTGCTTCAAAATGTTTGATCGATATTTTGGTCGTCTTGTTTGTGTTATTTATGCTGAATATTTTTAATTCTCCCGATGTATCTTCGATAGTGCATTGTTTACAGTGTTTTTAAGCTTAAAGTATTCGGGGTTACGTTTGTTAGTCTGAGCGAAATGGGAATTGCTAACTTACGAGGGCATTAAGGGAAAGATTGTCAATTGTTGTCCAGGAGAGCTGGTCGTAGCTGTATTTGATGTAATTTCAGATATTTTAATGAAATTCGGAGTAAATTATTTCGAAACCAAAAGAAAACAAGGTTGGCTAAGATGTAAATCATGTCGTTATTAAACCCATGAAATTTGCACACAGTTTGAAAACTAGAAAGAATCTGAGATAACCAGTTAAGGACCACAACTTCTTAGCCTGAAAGTTACATATAACCATCTTTCACACTTTTTTTCATTTGTAAAATTTGTATATTAAATAATAATTTTTCGTTTATTATTTTCGTTGCTTTATTTCAAATAGGTTGGCTTAAGCAGACTCTAAACGAAACTATGCCCATCTCACCCGGACTGACCCTAATTAGATACATATAGGCGTGCATTCCGATTATTTCGCTTACAGCTGTAATCGACTTGTCGAAAGTTCTCTGCCTCGAACGTGTTGCCGGTGATACTCATCATCACCGCTTTGGCTTCCGAGTCCACCATCGATTCCGAAACGTACATCGAATCGTAAGCGGCGTAGTCGCTCTCGTCCGTACTATCCTCGTCTAAACGAAATGCAACGACTGTAATCGAAAGGAACAAGACTGTTCTATAACTCGTATGATTTTACCACGGCTACTGTCTGGGCTATCATCCTTCGACTGGTACCAGGTGCTCGTACAAGCTATTATAAGGGTGTGCACGCCGTCTGGAAGCGTTTCGTGCACGTACTCGTTCGGATTCACCCACTGCCAGCTGCTGGGAGCCACCAGAATATCACCACCCCTAATTCAACGCACACAGCCCCAGCGTTACAAGCCTGTTACCTCTGCGATTATGTACTAACGTACTAGGAAGCTGTAAACCGCCGATTCTTATCATTACCGACATAGACCCTCGGCGAACTTCACATCCCACACCGGCTTGCCGGTGATGATGTAGTGGGACTTGGAGTTTGGATCTCCGATAGACGTGAAGTACGTCCTACCAGACGCAATCGCTAATTTAACTGTCACAGAATTTGCAGGTAGCTGGTGAAGTCTCTAATTAAACTTGGGGTAAGTCCGGGAGAGTTCGACCACCGGGAGAGTCCGGTCAGTGCTGACATTTTAACAAAAATACCATAAAAATAAAACGACAAAAATGTGAGAAACAACGATGCTACAATTTCTTTTTCAAAAAGTGGTCGAACTCTCCCGGACTTACAATATGCTAAATCCCAGAGTGCGGTACCTTTCAGAGTCACTCCAACTTCGGTCTCATACGTGCCGAAGTGTTTCTGAATAATGCAAGCGGTCTGCATCGCCTCTATCGCCAGGTCGCGCATTATCATCCCATCGTTCAGCTTCCACATCACTATGAACGCATCTCCAGAGAATTTGAGTACGTCGCCGTTGTGCGACAGTATTTCCTGCACCATCGCTCCGATGTAGCTGTTCAGAGTGTCCGTCAGCTTCGAGGGACCGCCTCTACCCGTTTGCGTGTACTTCTCAGCCAGGTCTGTGAAGCCTTTGCATACGTGGGTAGGTGGATACGTAATTTCTCGATGACATCGAAGGCTCGCTCCTCTTTAGGAAATTTGATCCCGGGATCCCGGCTGTTTTTTGAATTCTAAAACTCTCGCGATTTGATATATCAAGTTGTAACTTATCCCGAGAATTTTTAAAAACGTAAATTACTTTATGAACTGAAAAATAGAAAAATGGAATTCAAAAAACAGCCGGGATCCCGAGATTAAATTCCCCACTACTCTTGTACCTGATACATCGCCCAGCATCAAAGTAGTATAGTACATTCTAGTCTCGTAATCGTCGTAATGATCTAGAATCTCGTCCGGACACATCGAGGCAAATATTTTCGTATGCTGCTCCAATTTTTTTTCGGATATCCAAAATTGATGCCACGATTCCAACTCCTCTTCGCCGCCACGGGCATAATTCGAGGCTGATGGACGAGCAGACGGTCGATTAAAATATTTTAAGCGAAAAAGGGAAAGTATCCATGTACCGTGACTCCTTATTATTTCCGTCGAGGTTTCCCGCTGGTTCATCATATTTTAACCGATCTTGCAAACGATACGAAGGGAAATTACATACGTGAATTTGCACGTATCGTAACAGTTGACTGTTAGTTTTCGCCGATAGGATGTGTATCGATAAAGGCTGAGTAGCGAGCTTAGAGTAATTTAGCAATTTTTCGTGTGTGAAATATAGGGGAATTATTTTTTTATTATTCATGACTTATAATAGTGGGCAAAAGGTACCTTTTATAATGGTATTTATTTAAGCTATATTTCGTAACGAAATATAGGGGAAATTATTTTTTTATTATTCATGACTTATAATAGTGGGCAAAAGGTACCTTTTATAATGGTATTTAAGCTGTCAAAGTTTGAACGTGATCAACAAATTTTGCGAGGTGCCGCAAACTAGGGATTGCAATATCGATTTCTCGGTAAATCGCGAGAAATATCCTCAAATTTTTACCGGTAATTCGCCAAATTGTTACCGGTAATTCGATAAATTATCTATAGCAATTAATAAGTATTGCCAATAGTTATACAAAGATATCTATTTTGTGTTATACCTATCATTTTATATTTTATGTTCAGAATAGTTTTATTTGCATATATTTTTTATAATGCTCGATTAGACTCCAAGAAAGTTTCTTTTTATTGCTTAGTCTTATATTTACAGTACCTTAAAGAAATACCCGTTAATTACCGGTAAACCGGTTTTGATTGAAAATTTTACCAAATTACCGGTAATTGAAAAAGTCGGTAAATTTGTATTCCCTACCGCAAACCTTTCAAAAGTTAATATTTACTGAAATATTAATATTTGCAAAGTTTGCGGCACCTCAAAAAATTTGTTGATCACGTTCAAACTCTGGCACCTTAAATGCCATTATAAAAGGCAACTTTTGCCCACTATTAGAAGTCACGAATAATAAAAAAATATTTTTCCCCTATATTTCGTTGCACCCTAGCGTGGACACTAAAATTTAGTCAAGTATTTTAGTAAAATAATGGCAAATTACTAAATTACTCGCTACTCGACTAAATTACTCGACGTGTCTGTTCCAGCCTTCCCATACAACATACTTCGTTGCAGCAGTATTGCAGGAACGTTGCTGCAATATTGCGTTATTGTAGGTTGCATTGCAATATTGCAGAAAAAATGCTACAATACTGCTGTGTAATAATAATAATAATAATAATAATAATACGTCTTTATTTATCACATTTACAAACAACAAAAAGAAAAAAAAACAACTTATGTGATAAATAGGCGAGGTTCAGCATATATGCCGTTTTGCAAGCTAACCCAAAAACAATAACAATATAAAACAGAAGTAAAGTTAACGAAACAAGAAATGAGCAAGAGAGAGAACCACATGACAAGGGGAGTTAGGGATAGTGAGCAAGAATAAAAGAACGCGTAGCACATTTAAAAGCAGGCATAGAGGTCAAAGAGCGGATATCCAAGGGAAGAGAATTATAATATAAGGATGATAAATAAGAGAAAGATGCCGTAAATTTGACCGTACGATGGACAGGCACAGACAGATCAGCACCACGCCTCGTATATGGTGCATAAACAGAGTGCATAGATGAATTACTGCATAGTAATTCACTTAGATAGATAGGCGTATCGGATACCAGAACTTTGTGTACAATGCAACACAGGTGCAATATCCACCTCTGTCTGACTTTGAGCCAGCCAGAGCGAAGAAAGCACGGCGAAATATGATCAAATTTACGGACATTGTAGGTATAGCGAAGACACGAATTCTGGATACGTTGCACAATAGACGCGAGACGAGTAGAGAGACAAGGACCATACACAACATCGGCGTAATCAAAGAGAGAAATAACGAGTGACTGACAGAGCGAGAGCTTGATGTGGGTGGACAAAAATCTTTGAGTGGCAACGTTCTTGCAATATTGCGTACACGTTGCCACTGCAATGTTCTAGTGGCAACGATCCTACAATATTTCTGCAATATTGCGCACACATTGACGTGCAATGTTACAGTGGCAACGCCCTAACAATATTCTGTAATATTGTGCACACGTTGCCACTGCAATGTTCCAGTAGCAACGATCCTACAATATTTCGGCAATATTGCGCGCACATCGACGTGCAATATTCCAGTGGCAACGATCCTACAATATTCCTGCAATATTGTACGCACAATGTGAAAAATACACATGGGCGTTATACTACTACGATTCTGACTACACACATTCATGTCGTCGCGTCCCTCACTGCTCGAGACATTGCGGCGGAACTATTGTCATAAAATCTCCGAAACGTTGCAGAAATACACTCCTGCAATATTGCTAAGCCGGACATAGGAGTGAACCTGCAATCTCGCACCGCAATATTGCCGAAGAGTTGCAGAACCATTGCCACAATTTGCCGTTTCGTTGCAGAATCATTGCCGGAACGTTGCAGGACTACATATTTGTAATGCTGCCGCAACTTTGCAAAAATACCCTCCTGCAATATTATTAAAGCGGACATTGTAGTAAACCTACAACGTCTGTGCAATGATGCGGTGCAACATTGCAATCTTGCACCGCATCATTGCAGAGGCATTGCTGCAATGTCATGATACTGCGTGGGTTTAGGGGACAAGGCGGGAGTGTTCGCAAAATGACACACGTGTCTCTTTCAGTTTCGTTAATTCCATTTATTCAATTGAATGTCAGATGTATAATGATTAATCAGAGTGTTGATGCGGGGTCTAGCGTTTAACAATGAATATACTTCTCGTGACAATAGACAATATGTGTTTATTTAATAGTCCCGCTATATAGATACTTATATGACTTGTCGCTCTAACAGATCGCTGCCTACAACGTGACGGCCGAATTTTATTGTGCCTGGCCCTACTACAGTTCCTTATTGTGCTTGAATCTATGATGGGCAACGTTATTTTCGGCTTACTTCATTACTCTTTCTCTCTTCCTCTCTCTCTTCCCCCTTTATCATTTTCACACCGTCGGTGGTCAACTAACAATCGGATTATGCGGCGGTGCTTTTTAAGACGTATCTAGACGTCGCGACACGTGAAACTGACGATAAAAGTCTCGCGGACGCAGATATTCGTTCTTGCGCGGGTCTCTAACAAAGTAACGACGAATTATCTTTTTTTCTCTCGCTTTTCCTCTTTAATGCACCGCGCAGTGATGCCTGTAACACGATCTATGAACACATTAGTCTTGCGTTGCGTGTCGTTTTGTCGTCTTCTCGTTCGTCGCCAGAAACAGACCCTAGCCAGCATCTTTGCGACGGTTGCTGGACGACATACAAATACATACATAAACTATCCAGGGATCTGTGTACATTACATAAGACGACGTAATACAATATTGTTGTACAGCTCGATAAATGACAACTGTTAACCTGTATCTACGCACCCGCCTCTGTGAATGCAAAGAAAGAGATTCATGCACGCTCATCATTCGTTTCTGAAGGGGAGCAACGGTTCTGCAAAGTCTCCCCTACCTTTCAAGCGCGTGATAGTTACTGTAGTTACTGGTTAACAAAAGTGTTCCTTAAAACGATGTTAGACGATACATGAGACGAAAGCGAGCGTTGCAACGGTTCGAAAAGAAATCTCGCAACCGACCTTCCAATCGGGGAGCATTCGATGGAAGAATTCTCGGTTCTATGCTCGTTCAGAATTGCTTATACATTGACACTCGACGAAACGTGCGTGCGATTAATTCAACATCACAAACATTGACGGCGCGTACGTACATAAAAAATATCTCTTCGCGTATTCCCAATGCAGGAACGAATCCTCGCAAATACGTTTTCGCCCGGTCTACAGGAAAGCATCGTTATCTGCGGCGGAATCATTGTCAAGTCCGAGGAAAACACCGTACACCCGCCCGCCTTAACACACATACACACGCATATGTTTATGTATACATTAATCATTATATTCATATTACGGCTGTTCGATCGTCGTTATAATGTACACGCTGGTTTGCGTGAGCAAGTGTACGCGAGTTCCGCGACGGCATGGAATCGTTATGCGAGAAACTACCCTGGGAATTGTTCGCGTTTCCTCGCATTCTCTGACCAGTCGGTGGATATTCCTCAGCTCCACGAGCACAGATTAGTCGCGTCTCGTGCGGCGCAAAAGTGTTGCAACGAAAAGTTCGATAATGAAAGCCGAGTTAGTGGAATTGTTATTAAAGAACCTTGGGAAAATATTAAAGTACAAGCTCGAGATTTATAATTTCCTTCTCCCGGCGATGCTTCGTAAATCAGAGAAATTTCGTGCTCCTGGCTACTTCAGCTCGTTCAATTATTATCGTTCTCTTCGGCTTTAGAATCGCGTCCGAGAAGACGCTTCTCGAGGCGTCCCGAAGCGTTTCAGCGAAATAATCCAGACGGGAACGCGCACGAGAGATTCTCGTTTATCATACGTATTACTCTTTCGTCTTTTGCGTTCTACGACAATCGTGACGCGTTATATAATGGCACACAGCATGGCAGTTGCAACGATGTACTTTAATAAATTGTTTACTTCTTTTATACCTTATTTTAGCTTATTCGGTAAATTTAATCTAGTCTCGTCGTTTCGCTCCTACCCTCTGTTTCGACGGGTTACACGCGATCGAGGGGGCCTGATCGTCTGTGGAAAAGAAAGGTGAAAGCAAACGTCGCGCCACGATCAGATCCCTCGGTCGCGTCCGTCGTCGTTCGGTCGATTAATTAAACGCCGTAAGGACTAGGCTTAGCACGACTCGCTTCGTTCGCATCCGTTACGATTTCTATCTTTCTCTCTCATTCTTTCTTCGTCACACAGGCACGCATTTAATCCTTCTCCTATTGTACGAACAAGTGATCAAGGGTCCTATTCCGTCTTTAATTAAGGATCAAACTGAAACACGACCAAAGACACTCGATCCACTTCATCTTTTCACATTATTATCTCTTTTCTCTCTTTCTTTCAGTCACTCATTCATTCCCTTTCGCTCCACATGTCCCCGCCCCTCCCCCTCGCCAGAGCATCTGCTTCACTTAACGATTAGACACGTAGAAATTGGAGATTAAAAAAAGGGGTGAGGAGGAGCCACGTCGCCACGATGTTGATTCCAGTCGGATTCGCGGCTTCATTAAGTGTACTTCTAATGCTTAGTTTGCCAATCGAAATCGGAATGGGAAAATCGTGGGAAACGCCGGGAAGCTTCATTCAAACGATTAGCAAAGACTGCTTGGTTCGTCATTCTCTGAGTCTCGGAAAACGGTAATTCCTGGCCAAAATCACGTTTCTCTACTTTAATTTAAAAAATTCTTTTCTTTTATAAACATTCTCCTTTTGGATGCTTCTGTGATAAAATCGTGAAGCTTTAAGTGAAACTAATTGTTTTAATTACTCATTATAGAACGTCCAAATATTTATGTGTCTTGACTTGTTTAAAAAATGTTATGCGAATATATTTAATCAAGGCCTGTCATAAACATTTAATTTGTGTTTTTAATTTTGGCTATAGAATACCAGTTTCCAGACCACTTTGCAGCGCATGGAACCCGTCATCCCGAGTTTTAATTTTTTCATACCAGAATTCGAATTTACCAAGTTTCAGAAAGGTCCGCTGAAATCTTTTCGACATTTTTCATTGTAGCTACCAAACAGTCGATTCGAAAAATAATATCGAAACGGCCTCGTTCACGCGCTCCCACGATCACACACTTTCCACGCTTTGCAGTCGCGTTCAACGAACAGCCTCAGCTTAGGATAACTCGAGTGCGGGCCGAACGATTCGATTTACACATGCACGCTTCCTCTGCGAATTTCCCCACGGGCTGAATTAACTTTCTCTCCTGTCTCATGCTCAACTAGATATACCTAACTATTCCATTTCGTTCTCACAACTCAACCCGTTACGTCTGTTTAAGAAAATCCTCGCAGCGCGATTGAACAAACGCGCTCAACGATAAACGCGGTGTCAGGAAAATTGTCGACCTACTAACAAAACAATTTTCACCATTTCTGCCCGCTCCTCCCGCCCCCCACCCCCCACGGTTCCCCCTTCTACCCTTCGCGTAGGTATTTCTCCTTAAATATTCAATAAATCCTAGGTGGATATCGTTTTAAATAGAACGATTGCAATATCCATGTAATTTCCTCGCGTTCGCTTGGTAACTTATTCGTTGAACAGTCTTAAAATTGAAGATAAATACTCAACCGTTAAAGCGATTACATGCTACACTTACAACCGCGGTTATTATCCTAATAAAGACGGTACGATGACAAATACTGGAACGATTGTTTTCTTACTGATTCATGTAAATATTCAATATTTCAGGCAATAAAGAGTGCCAGTAGAAGAGTCGTAAGATTGAAAATGATCTCGGGTCTTCTCAGTCCTCGAGCGATCGAAAGAAAGACCGTTTCTTCTTTTCTCTTCTCGTCATCATTCATGTACGCGGGACGCAGTCACTCCTCATTAACAATTCTGTTAGTTAACGATATTATTAATCTTTCTGCTTAGCTATATGTATATGTAATATAACACAATGATATAGGCTTGATATGACGATGGCACACGTTTACTTAACCGTATCTTTTTCTTCCTTTCCTTCCACTCTGCACCCCCGTGACTCTCCCCTCCATCCCCCTCTCTCCACCCGAAGATTATCAGCAACAAACTTTACGTTACGTCCGGCGATTTCTGGGGAGCAAAAACTCTCCGACGTAACCTGCTTCTAAACAATTCGTGCTTAGTACTTAGGTACAGCAAATTTTCCCGCGACTGTGGAATTCAACGTGAAGAGGATAGAAGTAAACTGAGCGTCGAGTATGAATTTTATTATTCACGGTATCTTTGATTATCATCGTCGTTCGATTGTCTGGATTTTTTTTGCAGCTCTCGAAGAGGTCCGACCAGGAGAGTCTTTATTCCCGACGTTCCTGACAGTTAAAACTGTCGCAAGAGTCAAGAGCGAGGGGGTGGCCAGTGATCTCAAGACACGAAACAAAATAAGTGCATGTGCCATTTAATTATGTATGTATCGTTTTAAGTTATAGTAACAACGTTTCAACAATTCTCACTCTCTTGTCGCAGCCTCGCTCTGAAATTTGGTCTACACTGGATCTCCGAGTGGAGATGGAAGGCGAAAGGGGAGGGTCTCTCCGGGTGGATGCAGGTCGGCGACAAAGCTCGGGCGTCGTTCGTTCGATTAGGGCAGAGAAGCATTTCGATTGAGGTATCGCTGGGCAAGTTTAGTGTCGCCCAGTCTACGCTTTATCTACCACCCTCGACGATCCTCCGCCCTGACGGTCTACTATCCGATGCCCTTCGAGTTCCGTGTAGTCTAGCTCCTAAGTAGTTAGAGTCGACGAGTGATAAGTCTTTGAGAATAAGTTTCGCGGTCGCGTTCTTGTCCACGCACGGGCGTCAGAGATCGATTGGAAAAAAGTCGTGTACCAGCAACGAGAAAGAGCGCATTATCGACGAATTAAAGAGAGCATCTTTTAAAGTATTAACGATAAAATTTTACACTTTCAACATGTCACTTAACTCTCCGTACGGCAGACACGACGATATATGAATATTTTTTTTTGTATATATATATATATATATATATGTATATGTATTTGTATATGTATTTGTATTTGTTTTTGTATATGTATATAATATGTATAGAGCGAGTGAGAGTCGTGCGAGGAATGCCTTGCTGGCTCTCAGCTCTGAACCTCGACGTTCCGCGAGCTTCGTCGACGCGCTTCTCTTCCTCCCTCGCTTTTCAACCGACGCGCTACCGTCCCTGTCGCAATTGTGTACGCACCTATCTCTTTGATTCGCAGCCGATATCTCTCTGCGCGCTCGACTCGAACAAACGAACAGCTGCTCGCGATCGAAACCCATTCCCTGCTCCATTTCCGTGTTTCTTCATAGCGCGCGAAATCTCGGCCCGGTGTCTGCGTACACAGTGTTCGTGGATTCTTCGACTGCGAGTTCAATGTTCGACGAATTCGCTTGGCAAGATATATCTATGCACGTGTATACTTAGGGCAATCTCTAGATCAATCGTATTCGGGAACGGGTGCAGAATCAGAGTGGACACGAGCGGGGCCATAATTTGGCTAGCAGGGCCGTCGAAGAAACGTCAACGCACGATTATTTACAAACGACTGGTTTCTTTCTAGATTTCTCAGAGCTTCGCTCTCGGTCATCGCCGCGTGCCCAGCCTCTCTCCGCTGCGTCTTCAGACCTCCAGAAGCCATTTGCCAGCTCGAGAATTGAACTCTGTCAATTATCCTTCGCTCTCATTGATCTTTATACTCCGCAAAGAGCTCCGTGTACTTCAACGCGCGCTCCCACTGCAAGTACACAGTCGCGCGTCCTCGTCGGACCGTTGACGGAGACCTCGTGAAAGCAAATAAGAAGCCACTCTCTCTAACCACGGAATAATCATCCTGGTCGCCGTTCTAGACGCCTTCCCGGCGAAGAAAACCCGCTCTACGAATCAACCATCCTCTCTTCCCGCGATTTTCATCGAGCAACATCGGTAATCGCAACACTTGTTGTTTAAAGCTTGCGAACCTAAAGCACCGTTTGCTATCCGCGCGAGTGGGACGTTATTGAATTGGAATGGTACGTTCTCGGGACGTTGAATATTTAATATTCAGGGCGGTTGGGATCGATCAGCACTAAAGCAAGTAGCGTAAAGAAGAGCGTGACACGGCGAACCGGAGGAAGCCAGACTTCTCATTTGGAACTTCACAACGAACAACTTAAACAAACCTTCGTAACCATATTTACATTGAATTACCGTAAATACTCTAACTCTCGTATCTATCCACCATATATCTATACACGTAAGTATGTACACGGTCAACGATTTCGCAACAATTTTTATAAATATCGAACAATCAATCGACAAACGGAAGCTTCCCAACAATCTCCATAAATATCTGCACGGCTGTCAACGTAAAATAGACGCGTACCGAGTTACTGAAGTCGAGAAACTATGTATATCGTATATGGAAGTAGTTTTAACGCGTCAACAGTTCCTATACGGGCTCGCAGTGATCGTGGCCCGATTATACACCGGCAATCTCCGTTTATAATAATATCCTACAACTGTGTATATAGGGTGATCTACTACGTTTCTATGTACATGTATCCACTCTGCAACGTAGCATAAATATTGTACTCGTTACGCCACGCGCGATATTCAACGGGATAAATGTCACTCCTCGCCTCTGGCCTCCGTTCTCACAGCTGCTTAGGAGCGCGCGAGAATCTCCGTCCGGCTCGTATTTACGCTTCTCTCGACCGTCACTCGGGCTGCGCGGCAAACGGCGAATACTGCTAGAAATTGTACGAAGCTGTGGGAATTGGAAACGGGCTGGCAAGATCGTTTGGCCGGTATTCAAGCGGATTGGTTGGCGTTTGCTTCGCGTGTCTCCTCTCGCGATTCGTATCGTCAAGCGACGCGCGACGTGCCAGATGCACGACACGTTTCGTTTATTGTCATCTTGAAAGCTAATCAGCACCACGAGCCGAGGTTCCCTTCTACTCCTCCCCAGGCTTCTCGTTAATTTTTTAAACAACTTTGGCCCACTCCTGACGTCTCTCCAAGGATAGTTCAGAGTCTAAAGGCTAGCCCTCGCGCTAACTAACGAACCTACTGTCTCTTCTTCCCCGTTTAATTCGTTTCCTTATTCTCGGTTTCCTTTAACTAGAGCTCTAGCACTCGTTATACAAGGACGATCTTTGGACCCGTGACAAGAAATCCAGAAAATAAAGAAAAGAAAGGAAGAGAGGGAAAAGCTTAGAGGGTGCTCGTCGTCTCACTTCTCGCGACTAAGCTTGCTTTCGCTGGAATCGCGGACGAATTTGGGAAAGATTGGCGGTAGGAGAGGGTACGGCGTTGCTAGACTTGATCTGCTGTCGGAACGATTAGCAGGCGACTTCTCTGATAATCGTAGGGACGAAACGAGTATACAGTTACGTCGGCTTGTTCCAATGGGCGAGGAGCAAGCCGCCACTCTTACGTCGCGTCGTCTTCGGTATTCTGTAAGACACTTGTGTCTTTTCCTTAATAATTTTGACAGGTATCTCTCGGAAGATTAATCTGAATTTCCAACGAGCAACGGCATTAAAAGAGCGAGTACGTTCGGGACGAAACTCGACGTCGTAACGATCGGACGCTGTAACAGGAACAGTCTCGGTTATTTTCTCGTTTTTCGAAACAGAGCATCCCTGGAGGATTCCGAGACATGCAATCAACTCGTCTAGAGAAAAACACTACCTAAACTCTATCGTAACAGGTGTACCGATCTTCCATCGACGCTCTGTTTCACTCGCTTCAAGTTCGAATCGCGTTGAACAGCTCGCGCGTGTCCGCGGACTGCCGAGTTTCGTGAAATCTGCAAGAGATCCGGCTTCCTGCTTTCTCAGGTCTGCGGCTCGAATGGAAAGAGACATCGTACACGCGTTCCTTCAACGCCGGTGGATACGTTTCGTCACTGACGTCGGCTCTAAGATCAAGAGAAGCATCCTGCCGTCTCCTAAGAAGATTCTCTTCACCGATCTCCGCCGGACTCTTCGGAAAAATCCTCCTCGAACGGAGAGCCTCGTTTGCAATCCCTTAGAAACGAGGCTATCGGTAGCCCGCAGGACGATCCTTCGTCGAGAATTTCGATGGAATGGAGGTGATGGTACTGCGATGAAACTGATGGGTGACGATGGTGATGGTGGCGGTGGTGATAATGCTGATGGTTTCGAATGGGTGATGAGAGAAATGCTGTCGGATGGTATTGTCGTTGTTGGAGTCGATGAGGTATCTCTGTTGGCTGTCGGTTTCTCTCTAACGATAAGTAAGACTCTAGAAATGCTCTAGATTGCTTCCTACGGTTGCGTATTTTGTGTAAGCGTATGTGTCTACGCGTATGTATGCATGTCTGGTCTGTGTCGGCGTCCACGTCTGCGTCTGCGTCTATGTCTCTGTGCCTGTGTCTGTGTCTTGTGTGTGCATTCAACACAACATCGAAGAAACGAAGAGGCCAATTTTTTGTTTTTCTACACCGTAATAACCGTAGGGGGCCTCGAGTACTTATCTGCTATCCGGCTGATGAGTTTTCGTTTTCGACTGGTCCCGCTTGCTTCTCGGCTCCGATCCCTTCGATGTCTTTCTTTTGCTGCGGAATAATATTACAACTCCGCTCTGGTTAGTCGTTAAAGAATAGGTACTGGAGTACTGACTCTTCTACTTCATATTTCGTTTGTAATTGAGGGGCACAGTGAAAAACTGGCACGTGCCACTGTTTTATCATTTTTGAGGGAAGCAAGGGAAAGGGGGAAAATTGTTTTTATAGGAAATGCGGTATGGAATTGTAGTTAGTTTAAATGGTACTTGAATTAGATGGTAAATGGCGACTATTGTTCAATTTTAGCTGCGAAATTATTTTCATAGGATGTGGGGTATGGAATTGTAGTTAGTTTAAATGGTACTTGAATTAGATGGTGAATGGAGCTTAATAGCTCTTAATTATAATTCTTAATTATAAACCCCTTAATTATAATTCCACCATCTCCTAATATAATAGCATGTAAAAACAATGCGTAGTGGAAAAGGGGCCATGCCACTCGGCTCTTTAAGGACACATGACCCAATTTAATTTTTCAGTTAAAATTTGATATTTCAAATTTATCAAAATTTGAATTATCGAAATTTGAATTATCAAATTTTAACTGAAAAATTAAATTGGGTCATGTGTCCTTAAAGAGCCGAGTGGTATGGCCCCTTTTCCACTACGCATTGTTTTTACATACTATTATATTAGGAGATGGTGGAATTATAATTAAGGGGAGGTTCCGGTCCAGAGCCCGTAAAAATAGGTGATCTTTAGGAATTAATTAAAGGAAAACTACTATATATAATTTAATGGGACTTTTTGCGTTGTATTAAGGATGTCTTAAATTATAGAAATATATTTTTTGTTTTATAATTAATAATTGCAGACGGCCTGGGAAGTCGTTAAAGTCGAGGCGTAAAAAAATTCATCCAAATCGGTGGGACCTGTACCTCCAAAAGTTATTATCCGATTCGATTGAAACTTTTTTATTATGAAGAATATATTTCTTTCTAGGGAGGAAACCGGAAAAAAATACAAAATGACATTTTTTTAGAAACTAACGACACTTGAAGTTTGTAAATCACTTTTTCCCTATATTTTTGTCTTTTCAACGCCTTTAAAAATACTCAAATGCCTACTTCAGGAATTTTACGAATTTCAACAAATCCTTTTAAACACATATTCCTAAAAGGTTGATCATTAAAAAAATGCAATAAAAAAAATCGATTTTTAGACCGAAACCTCCCCTTAATGGTACAAAAAAAACGAAAATTGATCTTTCCCACTGGGCCCCTCAATTATATTAGTAGACTAATGGATTAATAAACGTTCCAGTAACTCACGCGTGATCACAGCTGTGGCCGTTCGTCGTAGCCGGCCGCGGGCAACTGGGATCACAGCAACGATCGCTCAAACTTTCTTCTCCGTCGTTATCGTCCTCAGATGTTTCCAAAACTTTCGTCAGCAGCTGCGGCGTTCCCTCTGAACTATTCGAACTGTTCTCTACCGATGATTCGATGCACTTTTCGTCCTGTCCGTGTAAAATCGCAACGTGTAAATCTAATCTGCCCAAATCGCGTTCGCTTCTACCTCACCTCTTTCTTTAGTTTCTCCAACAGCCTATTCCTCTCTGCTTTCAACTGATCCGCTTGTTCCGACTGAGCAGCGGTTTTTATCCCGGAAACTTCGAGCAAAGCCAGATGCGCGTCCCTCTCAGAGACTGCAGCTTTCAAAGCTTCTCGCCTATCGCGAAACGCGGGATTACTGGCAAATTCTTAATTAGCACCGACTGGGTCTCAGTCACTAAATTAGCCACTCACTTAAGTTGACGCAGATCCTCGAGTTTCGCAGTTCTTTCTTCGACGAGTCGTTCGAGCTTCATCTCGTACTTGTGCAGTTTCGAGAGGAGAGGTTCGCACGTGATGCATTTCAACGCCGAAGCTGTTTGCATCGATGCGATTCTCTGCTCTAGTTTAGCTACCTGTAAATGCGAGGTAATGGAACGTCACGGGCTAAATGTATTGATAAAACGATTACGTGAAACAAACAATGATTTCGATAGTTTAGTGCACAAATATTATAGGTCCACTTTTTGTGAAATTTGATTTTTAAATGCCACAGATAGTTCTTGATTATTTCGTTATACTGTGTAATAAACAAATTTAAAAAATTAAAACCGACTTGGAAAAAATTAAATTGTACTAAAAAGTAAAAAATAATTTTTTCCTTCATTTAATCTACGACTCTCATATTTTTTAAGGTGCCTCATCATTTGCACTGTGTAAATCTGACGCCTACTTAAATAATATCAGAGTCGTAGATTAAATAAGGGAAAAAATTATTTTTTACTCTTTAGTGCAATTTAATTTTTTCCAAGTCGGTTTTAATTATTTAAATCTCTTTATTAAACAATATTTCTGCACTAAGCCATCGATTTGTTGCTCCGAACTGAATAACTTAAATAGGTATAGATAATGCATTTTTGCTTACTCTTTGAAGGGCATCCATCTTCATCTTTTCCTCGCTCTTCAATGCTCTTTCCCCATCGCTCGCAATGACGACACTTTCGCGCAGGGCCTCGCTCAGTTCCTCGATCGTGTTCCTCTTGACCTCCAGATCTTTCGACATCTCCAGTTCCTTGTACTCCTTTTCTTTTATAACGTTCACCAGTTCCTCGATTTGCTCGAGATCGATCCTCTCGCTAAAGGCCCTTTCCAGAGAGTCCACTTCGTCCTCTAGCTGCTGAACCCTCTCGTCCCTGACTCGGATCTCTTCCTTCAGAACCCCGATATCATCGTACTCGCTCAGCTCCTTCTTCAAACTAGCCATGTCCCTTCCAAGCTTCGCAATCTCGTCTTTACTCTCGACGAGCCTTTGCTCGTACGCCTGTATCTTGTTGTCCTTCTCGCAAATCGCGTGCTCCATCTTCTTCACCTTCTGATTCTCCCTATCGCGTAGCTCTGCGTTCTCACCGACGATCGAACGTAGATCGCAGGGGAAGTCCTCCAGCTTGGTCGCTGTCCCTTTATCTTGAACGTTCCGCTGGCGCGTTTCTGCCTCTTTCCCTATTAGACAATTAATCTATTTTAGAGCACCGGTTAATGATTAATCACTTCGAAACTTACCTTGACAATTTTCCTGAAGCCTCACCAGTTCCTTCTCCAGGTATCCAACGCGGTTCTGCAACTGCTCGATCCTGCATTCCCGATCTTGCAGCTTCCTCTTCAGCCCATCCACGTTGTGCTCCCTCACGTAATCCTCCAACTGCGTGACCATCTCCTCCAGCTCGATAACCCTCTCCTGATCGATACTCGCCTCCCTGTTCTCGCCGTTCTTCTGAATCCACCTTTCCAGCTCCTGAATCCGCCTGCTCCCAGCAGTCAATTGGCAGCGAAGCTCGTGCAGCTCCTTCACATCCGGATTCTGCTTGAGGAAGTCTTCAAACTCAGCCACGGTGTCCTCCAGCTGCTCTATCCTCTTCGCCTTCCTCTCGATCGAGATCTCCAGGTCTCGCAGGCTCTCCGTGTCCGCGTGTTCCCTGAGAAAATTCTCCAAGGACTCCATCTCCTGCTCCAGCTCAACGATCCTCCGATCCTTCGCCTCGATCTCCTGTTTCCAAGACTCCTCGCCCTCCATCTGCCTCCTCGAATCACTGGACCTTGTCGCTCCGCAATCCTCCTTCAGCAGTCTCTTCAGAGACTCTATCTCACCCTCGAGCTGCTCGATTCGCCTGTTCTTCGCCTCGAGCTCCCGCCTCCACGAGTCCTTCTCCTCCTTCAGCTCGTCCAGCAGCTTCAAACTCTCCATAGAAGCGTTCCCGGTGTCGCTCTTCCAAGCGACTAGCTCGCTCTCCAGCTCGATTATACGCCGGTTCCTCAGCTCCAACTCCTTCTTCCAGCCACCGTTCTCCTCCAAACTGACGTTCCGAGCGTCCTTGATCCTCTTGGAGCACGGGGACCGCTCTCGCAGCAGACTCTCCAGGGAGGCTGCTTTCGACTCGAGCTCCGCTATTCGCTTGTCTTTCGCCTGCAGCTCGTCCCTCCTCGTCTCCTCGATTCCGTTCTCGCTCTCGGAATAGGCGGCAGAGTTGTCTAGGTCCTAGCACGTCGGGCGTTGTGGTGCGTGTGTAGAGGCAATACAGTGTGAACGTAAAGAAAAGGTTGAACGAAAGGGAAGGTGGACGGGGGGAAACGCATATATGTAGGTTCGGCTCGTGTGCGTCGAGCTGTCCCGTGTTCGACCACGCGACGTAAGAGTGCGTCTCCGAATGGAACGTCTGCGAACGTCTCCATCATCCGGAATGTAGGTTTCGTTTTTTACGGGACTTGCCATCGCTCTTATTCTTTCCCTCGCTTCCCTCAGTTCCGTCGAATCCATTGCTCTATGGCACGGTGATAAGTCAGCCTCTAATTGTTTCTCTCAGCGCTCTCTTAGCCGTTCTCCGTCTCGGCTTCTCACCATTTACATTTTAGATTTATGTATACATTTGTATTTATATATCTACATACGTATATCTCTGCACTGTACGTGTATATACACATGTACATACATACGTTTGTCCTTTCTTCCCCTTATGTATATCATCACATCGGTAATAATAATTAACATTATTGTTGCCGTTGTCCTTTCTCGTTACATTTACATTTATATTTATAGTTATATTTATATTTATAATTATATTTATAATTATATTTATATTTATCTGTATATTTATATATTTATATTTATTTACCAGTTCGTGTAGGTGTGTGTTGTGTGTGGAGTGTACGTGTTTATGCATATATCAATAATTATTGTTATTATCGTCATCATCTTCCCCCTATAATTAGTATTATAGAATACGTTAACAATGGTCGCAGCGTTACGTAAAATAATTATATATGTATATCTTGACGTGTCTTGTCCATGGCAAATCAGTACGATCCTTCGTTTAATTAGTTCGTATAATAAGTTCGTGTACTTGTAAAGTTCGCTTAATATGCAAATTGTACTGAAAAGAACGGAGAAGGCGTCCCCAAAGAAAATCGACCTTAGAACAAGCTTTTTAGGAATCCGGCGGGACCCGACTGCTTTTTTTATTACCATTTCCGGTATTGTTTCGCAGCGAGATCATTCGGAAACGCACATTGTTTTCCATTTTTTTTTTTCATCGTGGATTGGCAAAGACGCACACGGGCCGGGGATTGGGTAAACGGAAACGAAGGAATACAAACGGAAAGCAAACAAGAGAATCGAATAAACAAATACACCGTGTGTACCCGTCGTGTCCAGGGGCAGCGTGAAAATTCAAGAAGACAGCCGATTAGTCGTGCTCTTGCACCGTATCTACTAATTGTAAGTGAGAATCGACTTTAGAACGACTAGTTCTCTATAAAGAGGTGGCTGATTTAATGGTAAGACGTAACGTCGCCTTTTAATTTCCCTTTGAGAGTGGAATTTTGGAACGCTAGGAGAATTAATTGCGTACTGACCTCTTGTTGCTGTGCAGTTGCGGCTTGTTTCAACTTGGCTTGTGCGGCTTTCAGTGCACTGTTGGAGAAACATGTTTACGTGGAATATTCATCGTTTGACGAAAGCCAAGAGCAGAGCTTAAGGGGAGGTTCTGGTCTAATTGTCAATTTTTTTTTTATTTTTTTTTTCGAATGTTCAACTTTTAGGAAAACGTGTTTAAAAGGATTTGTTGAAATTCGTAAAATTCCCGAAGTTATAGGCATTTGAGAAGCGGCAAATGCATGGATAAAACCCGGCGACTCGGCACTTACGTAAAACTTCAAACGCGTTTTCCTCGAAACAGCGTTCTCAATTCGGTGGGACCTGTATCTCCAAAAGTTATTATCCGATTCGACTGAAACTTTTTTTATTTTGAAGAATATACTTCTGGCTAGGGGGGGGGGGGGGACTAAAAAAAATACAAAAAGTTGAAAATTTATAATTTTCAAAGGCGATGAAAGGACGAAAAATACTGGGAAAAGTGATTTCAAACTTGAAGTGTCGGTATTTTCTAAGAAAAATGTCATTTTTGTAATTTTGTTCTAGCCCCCCCCCCCCCTAGCCAAAAGAATAATCTTCAAAATAAAAAAGGTTTCAGTCGAATCGGATAATAACTTTTAGAGATACAGGTCCCACCGATTTGGATCAATTTTTTGACGCTTTAACTTTAACGACTCCCCAGGGCTGTCTGCACTGATTAATTATAAAACAAAAAATATATTTCTATAATTTAAGACATCCTTAATACAATGCAAAAAGTTCCATTAAATTATATATAGTAGTTTTCCTTTAATTAATTCCTAAATATCACCTATTTTTTGGGGCTCTAGACCAGAACCTCCCCTTAAGAGAAATCGAGATATTAGTCGGTGAAACGTAAATACTCACTCTTGCAGTTCTCTGATTTGTCTCTCCTTGGCGTTTTGTTCCTCCTGAGTCATCTGCATGAGCTGCAGTAGCCTCTCGGTTTCGGCAGAGCTCCTGGTCGTCTCCTCTTTCGCTTTTTCCAAATCCCTCTCGGCTGCTTCGAGAGCCTTCTGCATTTCCGCCAATCTTTTGTCCGGCGACCCGCCGCTCTACAAACACCCATGAATATAATACGTGCTCGCCGTTTCCCTTGGACTCTATAAAAAGCCGCGCCTACCCTTTGCAACTGTTGCTCCAGCTGGTCCATTTTCGCTTTCCTTTTCTTCAGGTCTTGGTCGAGGCTTTGGAGCGTCCTCTCCTTCTCCTCCAGCGTCCTAGCTTTTTGATCCACGGACTTGACTCGCTCTTCCGTCTGCCTTCTCTGATCTTCCAGCTGCCGTCTCTGGTCCTCCAGCTGTCTTCTCTCTTGAGTAGTATCGGTACCAGTTTTCGCGGCGCCTAATTGGAGCTTCCTGTTCGCCTCGTGCAAGTCCACCTGCATCCAAACGGACCCTATGAACTCCCTCGTCTCATTTCACGCGTACGCGTGTGCGACGCAGTAGATACAAAGTGGCGGATGAAAGTCGCGTCCGTTTGCTTTCGTCGTCGTCGCACCGCCAGTAACTCAGAGATGCACGGAACACAAAAGGAATTTCCGTGGTGCACATCGTCTGATAAAATCAGATAAAGAATACGAGTGTGCGAGTACGGAGCGATGACATTGATCGCGCAGACGAGATCCAGCCGGTGTCGAACGAGGGAAGAGAGGTGCGCGTGATCCTTAAGATCGGAAAAAATCACTTTCAAACAAAAAAAAAATAAAAGGCGACACGCAAGAGAAATAATAGATAATAAGAACGCTTTGAGCCGAGTGTACCGATCGCGAAGAAGGAGACGAGATCGTATTATATTTTCGTTGGAAGGGAGAATGGTCCATTCCTTCGGGACGTTCGCCTCCTTTCTGTCGCTGACGGTAATAACGGCGATAATTAGTCGAGCACGATCGAAGAACGAGGGGTGAAGACCTTGATGGGGTTTCAATGGGTGTGCTTGAACGTGCTCACGGGGGTAAGGGGTAATGGGTATCCTGAAAGAAAGAGATCTGGATGAATCGATCCGGTTGGCGTAAAAGGAAATGGACCCAAGGGGATGATGACACGACACAGGTGTGACCTGACGACGCGACGTGACGTACAATGTGTTCGGCATATTCGCGCATCCAACGCAATGAGAGAATGATGGTGCGGGGGTGCATCGTTGTTGGCTTTTGGTTTCGTCTATACATAGTATAGTGAGCACGTCGGTCGTTCTATGTAATTGTATACGTATAATAATAATAATAATAATAATAATAATAAAAATAGTGATGATGATAATAATAATAATAATAAGAATAATAATAATAACAATAATAATAATAACAATAATAATAATAATAGCTTCGTGTAAGAACTTGTGGGCGAGGAGTTGTGCTTCGTGGAAGCGAACGAAGGCAGAGGCTGCGATTAAACCGAGAAGACATAAAGTGAGCGAAGAGAGGTAGAGGAGACACAAGTGTGCCGGCCCCGTCGGCCCCGTCGACAGCCATCGGCCACGCCGCGGTGGGCGAACATAGTGCAGACAGAGTGCGGGTGTAGGCGTAGTGTGGTGGGTCAGCGCGAGGCGAGTGCAGGTCGTGCAGCTAACCTGGTTTTTCTCGAGTTCCTGGCACAGCATTTCGAGCTGGGCCTGGAACCGCACGCGCTCGACGCTCGCCTGCTTAATTTCCTCTCGCGCGCGTTCGAGCTCCTCTCGCAACCTGGCAGCCTCCTGGCCGTTCTGCTGTTGTTGTTGCTGGTGCTGGTGCTGTTGCTGTTGCTGGTGCTGTTGGAGTTGCTGCTGGTGCTGCTGTATGGTGGCCTGCATCTGCTGGATCTGCTGTTGCTGCACGTGCAGCTGCCTCTCGGCCGCTTCCGCCCGTTGCTTCTCCGTCTCGCAGAGCTTCCTCCAGTGCTCGAGCTGCGCGTCGTTGGCACCGCTAGTGGCCGACGCGGCCGCGTCCCTAGAGGCCATCTGCTTCTGCAGCTCCTGCAGCCTCTTCTCGGCCTGCTCGGCCCTCTGCCGCTCCTTGGTCTGTGCCTGCGTCAAGCTCTGCACCTGCTGCCCCAGCCGATGAATCTCTCCTCTCATCTGAGCCTCCAGGGCGTCCTTGGCCGCCCTGTCCGGCGTTTGCGCGTGCGCTCTCTGCTGCTGGAGCTGCTGCAACCGGCGCACCTCGTCGCGCTGACGCTCCAGCTCCGCCTCGTTCGCGTTCAACTCCTGCTGGAAGTTCACCAGCATTTCCTGGGACTTCTCCAGCTGTATGACCAGCTGGTCCCGCTCCACCTGCAGCTGCTTCGCCTCCGCCTCGAGCTTCTCCTTCACCTTCTCCACCTTCTCCGAGTGTTTCTCCCGGTTCTCGAGGATCGCGGCCATCTTCTCGCGGTCCCACTGGACCATCTGCAGCTCGTGCTGCAGCTTCGCCATCTCCTCGCTGCCCGCCAGCTGTTGCTGCTGCTGTTGCTGTTGCTGGTGCTGCTGGACCCGCCTCAGTTCCTGCCTGAGAGTGTCCCGCTCGTCCCTGAGCAGCTGGGTCTCCGCGGCCAACCGCTCCAGCTCCTTCTTGTTGGCCTCGACGGCCTCCTGGAACTTGGCGGTCTGCATGTGCGCCTTCTCCAGCTCCTTGGCCAGCCTGCCCGCCTCCAGCTCGACCTGGTCCCGCGCCACGATCGCCTTGTCCAGGCTGGCGCGCAGCCGTTCCACCTCGATGCTCGCGCTCTCCGACCTGGTCTTACCCTCGGTCTGCATCAACCTCTCCAGCCGCACGATCTCCACCCGGAGCTTCTCGTTGTCGGCCTCCAGCGCGTCCGCTCGGGCCTTCACCTTGTCGTGGCGGTCCCGTATCTTTTCGGTCTCGATTCGCGCCCGCTCCATCTCGCCGCGGTTACGCTCCTGAACGGCGGTCACCTTGATCGTCTCCTCGCGCGCTCGCTCGAGCTGAAGCTGTGTCTCGTGCAGCTTCGCCTCGAGCTCCGCGTTGCTGGCCTGCGTCCTCTTCAGCTCGTTCTCCCGCCCCTCCAGCCGCTCCTGCAGCTTCTCCACCTCCTGCTGTAGCCTACTACCCTCGCTCTGCCACTTCTCCTGCTCGTACTGGTATTTACCTCGCACCCCCTCCGCACGCTCCAGATCGGCGCGCAGCCTGGAGGCGTCCTGCTCGGCCTTCCTCGCGCGCTCCAGCTCCGCCAGCACCTTGTCCAGCCGGTCCCGGAGCCGCTCCACTTCCAGCTTCGCCCACTCGTGCTCCTCCTTCTGCCGCTCTTGGCTCTCCTGATACTTGCTGAACCTCGCCGCGTACCTCTCGCACTCCTCGCGGGCGCTCTCAGCCTCGGCGCGCAGCCGTTCAGCCTCCGCCTGCGCCTTCCTCACTTCCGCCTGCTGCCGGTCGTGCTTCTCGTACATCTTGTCGATCTCCAGCTGCATCCGCTTCAGCTCCTCCTGCGTCTTCTCCGTCGCCGACTGGGCCTTGTTCACCTGGGAGTGGGCCCGCTCCAGCTCGAAGCTGATCTGCTCGTTGTCCGCGTTCAGATTCTCACGCTCGGTCTGCAGACGGCGCAGCTCGATCTGCGACTTCTCGTATCGCTCGCGCACCATCTCCAGGTCCACCGTCAGCCTGTCTAGGTTCTCCTTCGACCTCTCCTCCTGCTCCTTGGTACGGCCCAGCTGAAGGGCTGCCCTGTCGTACATCTCCTGCACGCGAGCCAACTCCTCCTGGGCCTTTCGCGCCTCCTCACGGCTCTTGGTCCCCAGCATTTGCTGCTTCTCCGCCTCCAGCTCCAGCTGGTCTTTGTCCGCCTCCATTACTTCCACGCGATTCTGCAGCCGATACACTTCGCTTTGCGCCCTGCGGGACAGAGCACACCTCATCACCCATCGCTCGTCACACCCTCAGACCTATCCCATTCCATTCTATTCTACCAACTGATAGGTAACCATTACTGTTCACAGCACCCACGCTTACCTGTCGTACTTTTCAAGCATTTTCTCAAACTCCTTGTTCGCGTTCTCCCGCTCCTCGTGTGCCTTGTTCATCGAATACTGAGCCTTGTCCAATTTGTCTTTCAGGATCTCGATCTCGGTCAGAGCATCGTCTCGTTCCAACTAAAGTGGTAAAGGGACAAGAGAAACACCACCATGTATCATTTAGTTAGATCGTACGACTACTCCTAGATTATCACACAACTCACGCTCAACTTCTGCTGCGAAGTGTGCGCCTTCTCCCATCTGTCCTTCACCAGGTCCAGCTCCGAAAGCACGTTCTCCTTCTCGCGCTGCACCTTCGTCATCTGATTCTGCTGGAACTCTATCCTCTCGTGGAGCTTCTCCATTTCCTCCTGAAAGCTGTCCCGCTCCTTCTGCAGCCGCTGCATCATGAGCTACTCGGACAGGAGAAGAGAACAGTCATCACCGTCACCGTCGTCATCCAGCAGGATTCGAGACGCGAGTATCCTTACCTGAGCTTTCTCGTATTTATCCTGCAGACGGTCGACCTCCAGCTGAATCGTCTCTCGTTCCTTTTGAATCCTCGTCGACTGACCGAGCGCTTTGTCCAGCTGGCTTTGCAGATTCTCGAAATCGTAGTTCTGCTTTTCTTTCTCCATTTGCATCTGTGGGGAGGCAGAGGTTCTTTCAGAATATCAAATAAAACAAGGAACAGGTAAAAATGAAAAAAAAAGATAAAATCGTGATGTTGTAAAAAGTACAACGCGCGGGTAACGAAAGGTTAGATATCAGAGTTGGGCATTATTCGACTAAACTGTTATTCGACTAACCTTCGAATACAAATTTCGAATAAAGTCAAGTTATTCGAGAATAACGAATAACGACTGAAAATTTATTCGACTAAGAATTTAGTCGACTAACAATTTAGTCGTTATTCTCGAATAACTACACTTTATTCGAAATTTTTATTCGAGTTCGTTCGAATAAAAAATTAAGTCGAATCAAAATTTAGTCGAATCAAAATTTAGTCGAATCAAAATTAAGTCGAATCAAAATTTAGTGGAATCAAAATTTAGTCGAATCAAAATTTAGTCGAATCAAAATTTAGTCGAATCAAAATTTAGTCGAATCAAAATTTAGTCGAACCAAAATTTACTCGAATCAAAATTTAGTCGAATCAAAATTTAGTCGAATCAAAATTTAGTCGAATCAAAATTTAGTCGAATCAAAATTTACTCGAATCAAAATTTAGTCGAATCAACATTTACTCGAATCAAAATTTAGTCGAATCAAAATTTACTCGAATCAAAATTTAGTCGAATCAAAATTTACTCGAATAATAATTTATTCGACTAATGCCCAACTCTGTTAGATATAAAGTGCAACGTGTCGAACGCGACGGAATCCTCCGACATCTCACCCAGACTTACCCTGCGAATTTCCGCCTGTGACTTTTCCAGCTTCTCCTGATGCTTGTCGACATCGCTTTGCGCTTTGTACAGTTGATTCTGCAGCTTGTCCTGCTGATGTTGCGATTTCCCAAGGGCAGTGTGGGTACGTTCGAGTTCCTCTTGCGCCTTCTCGAGGTCCGCGATCGCCTTGTCCCTTTCCGAGTGAAGCCGAGCCACGGACGCTTGCGCTCTATCGTACTCGTTCCGCAGACTCTCCTGTTCGCCGACAGCATTTTCCAGCCTGGCCTTCAGCCTGTATACCTCCCCTTGACTCTTTTCCACCTTTGGAATAACAGATCACCATCACAGTCACGATAGGAGCTTCTCTGCTCGAGCATAGGCGTATGTATCGACAGTGGACTTTGGATATCGGGGAATCATCATCTTTCCACGGCTGGCAGTGCCAATATCGCCAGAAATATCAATTGAAGAATCAAAGGGAGCGCGAGAGCAGGGGTATAAGCAGGACAGTTTCATTACCGGTTCGTTTTGCAGCATCGGCGAAACTCGGCGAAGCTCGTCGAAACGAGGAATGCCAGGAAGAACGAAGGCGTGATTGGAAATTAGATCCAACGAGGGATCGGGATCAGGACGGTGAATCGATCGAAATTGGAGGCGATTGTTCTCGCGGTTCTCGCGGTTCTTGGGGGCGAGACGAAGCTGCCGCGTCGACACGACTCGATCGCCGATCAATAGGCACTCGCGAAACAATTATCGGTCGTTTAATAGTCTGCTAGAGATTGTGGGACAGGGGACCAGTCGAGGCTACCTCCGACGCTGCTCGGTCATTCACAAAGGGAATGCAGCAATCTCTTAGGAACCAAGTGGTAGGTTTGAATTTCAGGGTTAAAATACCGTTAAGGCAGAGTGGAAGATTGGAGAGTTTTAGATTTATAATATGTAACCCGTAGACTGTCTTACCTTTTCTTGGAGAGCTGCAGCCTCAGCTCTGGCCCTTTCGTTCTCAGCCTGCGTGACTCTGAGTTCGGTCTGGGCTCTTCTAAGCTCAGCGGCTGCCTTCTCGGCGCGATCCTGAATCCTGTCCATTTCCTGGGAAGAATTCAGCGTGCTCTTTCCGTAAGTGCTCTGCCTGTCGATATCGTGCCTGAGCTTCTCGTTCTCCAATTCCAACCTGGCCATCCTCTGCTTGGCAGCTTCCCAGTCGGCGCCGCTGCGACCGACCTCGGACGCAGCTTTGTCAAGCTCGGCTTTGCTCTTGCCCAGCTCCGACTGGGAGCTCTCCAGCTTGGTCTCCAATCGCTCCTTCTCTGCCTGTGCCCTCTCCAAACGGGCACCAAGTTTCTCCACCTGTGGACAAAGTCCCCGTGCACGTTACACCGAGTAGCTTCTGAATAAAATTCTTTTAAACACCTCTCTTAATTCACTATCTCCCGTTCATATCGATAAACGCTACACGGTAATAGGGATTCTAGTATAGAGGAATTTTAATAATGGAAACTAGTTAGTCACCTCAGACTCGAGGGCGTGAATTTTCATTTTGTACTCGGCGATCTCCCTCTCGTGTAATTCTCTTTCTTCCTGCTTCTCTTGCTCCGCTCGGTCCCTCTGTTCCCGTAATTGTGCCATTTGCTTCTCCTTATCTCCTATCGCTTCCTCCAGGCTACTAAGCGCGCCCTCGCTGCTGCAACGGTGCGCCTGCATTGCCGTTAAACGTGCTCTGGCCATGTCCACCTGGTTGTCCTTCTCTTTCAGCAGATCCTCCAGGTTTTCGATCTGCCGATGGAAATCAGAGGAATTTTGAATAACATGGACTGTGACTGTATAAAAGAAAACATGTGTAACTATTACACGTGTAATAATAGGGGTTGGGGAATATTAATCAGGCTACCAACTTCACAGCTCGGACAAACGTTACGAGGGTTAGTAGATCTATCAATTCCCTTGCAGGCTGCTCTTAGGTACAAACCTTTTTCTCAGTGGTATGAAAACCGTCAACCTTTATCAACGTAATTATAAATCCTCACTTACCTGTCGCTCCATTCCACCCCATCGATCGCAATCTTCCCAAACGTTATCCGCAACGCAACAACATTTACGCACAACTGTACTCCCGATACAACAACTGACGAACAATTATTACAACTTTAGAAAATAATAAAAGTTGAAAATAAAGTGTTCTACTACGCCGCGCGAAAAAGAAAAACGTAACGAAACTAATGCCGGAGCAGTAATTCTGCCGTTTACATAGCGCACCAACGATCAGTGACGAATCTTGTCCATCAGAAATCGCTGGTGAAAATACAGATACTTATAATAGGAACGTACGTTTCGACGAAAAGAAGTAAGAATGAAAATAAATGAAAAGGGACAACGCAATAATTTCTAAAGGTTTTATTGACAAGGGATACAAAGTGGAGTAACCAAAGGGGGTGCGGATTTAAAAGTAATAAACGGTGCCTCCACTCGCATTTACGTTCTACAACTCTTACATTAGCTATGAATTCGCTAAAAAAATATTAAAATACTTCGCAGCTCCTCACTCACACCATTCCAGGGTAAGATTCACACTGATTCGCACTCCGCAGCCACGATTTATTAGCGTACTATTTAGGTAGATACGAGGAACAGAAATAAATTTCGAACAAGGTGTTCTAAAGTGTCTATAAATGTTAGAAATTGCGAATGTCCGCGCGAAAGGGGGGCAGACAACTGCGGAGGTATCTAATCGAGAAGATGAAGGGTGGCGGTGAAGGGATAGTGGGGATAATGGAGAGGCGTTGACGCGCATTTACCGTTTAGCTCGCAATTAAAGCGGATCTTTCTAATTAATTAGAGAGTGTAATTAACACACCTGGTCATTATCATGGAATGTGCAGCTGTTTAGCCTTTTCAGGCAACAGTTCACTTAGAAGTGCGAATGAAGTGGTAGTCGACGATGAACGTAAAATTATATGTGTAAGTGAGAATATTCGACAAGGAAAATTGAGATTTTACTAAAACAACTGAGGACCCGAATGATCTGTAATTGTAAGTCTAGTAGCTGGAACGAAGGAAAAGCGATCCAAGCTGATAGCTATTAACCCTTTGTATGCAATCTCTTAATCCTTTATCCGTTATAGTCCTGCCAGCCAACAAAGGGTTAATTTCAAGTTGGATCCTCTATTGGAAGTAGGGTGCGCGCTTAAAATTGCTAAAGGGTAGTATCCAAGAGCACTTACCTTGCGCAGAAGAACGTTAATCTTCTTGTCCTTGATATCCATGTGATCCTTGAGCTCTGTGAGCTCGGTGCTCATGCGATTTCGCTCTTGTTGCGCCTGCATGGCGGCCTGCGTCTTCTGCTCGATCATCCGGTTCTTATCCTCGAGCCTCTGCCGCATTTCCTCCACCTGCAATCAAGGGTGCACGCACGTCAGGTCACTGTATCTACGTATGTGGATCCACCTAGCCGTGTGGAGACGCGAGCAATTTGAATCGAAAACGATTTGCAAACTCGCGTGCAATACGGACGACACTTGTGTGCACGCGACGTTTGCAATGATAGATAGAAGAGGAGAGAAGGGTGGGAGAAATATTTTGGGGTTCCAAAGAATTTTTCAAGGGTTAAGAAATGTAACATCTTTTCGCTGAATGAAATCACGAGGAAAAGGAGAATAATAACAGTAATAAAGAAAATATATTACAAAAATAAAAGGAATAAATATTTAGCGTTAATAATATTAAAATATTATATATTATAATATTTAATATAATATTTTAATATAATAGTTTAAATATATTATATTAAAATATTATATTAAATATTATAATATATAATATTATAATATATAATATTTTAATATTATTAACGCTAAATATTTATTCCTTTTATTTTTTTAATTTATTTTCTTTATTACTGCTATTATTCTCCTTTTCCTCGTGATTTCATATAATATATTATAACATATATTATAATATATATATTATATATTATAATATATTATAACATATATTATAATATATATATTATATATTATAATATATTATAATATATATTATAATATATTATAATATATATTATAATATATATTGTAATATTTAATATAATATTTTTATATAAATATTTTTAAACTATTATATTAAATATTATATATTATAATATTTTAATATTATTAACGTTAAATATTCATTCCTTTTATTTTTTATTTTATTTTCTTTATTATTGCTGTTATTCTCCTTTTTCTCCTGATTTCGTTGTGTGAAAAGATGTTATGCTTTTGTACCGTTGAGACCTTCTATCTGTCGTTGCATATTATATTATAATATTAAAATATATTATAATATTAGAAATTATGTTCTAATATCTTTTTCTCTTAATTTTAATCAAACAAAAATATTATCGTTCCTATCTTTCTTTTTTATAATCCTCTTTCTTTATTTTTCTCTTTTCTAATCTCGTCACTGTTACTTTCTCCAACTGTTAACAGAGAGTTCCTCTGCAAAGCATCGGTTTCGGCTCACACAAAAGTTCGACAAATGCGGTCAACCATAATACCCCAGAATTCTCCAACAATTTTCAAAAGAAAAATCAAGTGTGAAACTCACGTCAGCCTGCAGCATGTTGTAGTGCTCCTCCTTGGCGCAAAGCGACTCCTTCAGCACCGCGATGTGCCGCTGGTAGTCCTGCTGCTGTTCCTCCAGCGTCTTCATCTTGGCGGACATCGCGAGTAGTTCCTGGTCCCTGCGCTGTACTTCCGTCCGGAGTTCGTCCAGCTGCGAAAAGATTCGTCGTCCAGGAGAGGATCAGTCCGCGCGCCTCGTTTACCTCGACGACGACGACGACGGCGACGGCGACGACGGCGACAACGACAGATACGTCGCGTCGGCTCTGTCGTCCCTCCAGAGTGATCGAGTACGACGAGGATCGCCGGCCACTCTTTCGATTACACGTATCTCAAAACACAGTGGGCCGTGACGACAATTGCAAATTTCATATCCAAGCCACATCCCATCGACTGAGAAAAGCCTACACCCGGAGTTCGATTACAGCGCGGCTGTTAAAAACAGCCCAATTACCCAAGTAGTTTCTCTTTCAAGGGCCCTCTTTCATCCCGAGGTCGCGGAACATCGGCATCGTCGTTGTCGTCGTCGTCGTCGTTGTCGCTGTCGTCGTCGCCGTCGCTGTCTCTGTCTTCGTCGTCGTCGTCGTCGTCGTACTCGGACAGGACTCGTCATACTGAGCATGCAGCGATATCGAGACCAACGATACAAACTTACAAACAGTGTTTGCTGCGTGTACGAGAGATATATGTATGTATACTTGTGAAACGAGTGTGAAGGAGTATGCGAGATCCAGGGAGCGAAGGAGCTAGGAGAAGGCCAGGACGTATCATGTATTGTGTCTCTCTCTTTATTTTTTTTTCGTGTATGTACGTACCTACTACGCTCGTCTGATCTACTCTGGTGACGGCAGGCCGCGTGAGGATCCCGTGGCGAGCTCTCGAGCAGAGACTTCGCGGCGGGATCGCAAGCAGAATTACACAGCTAAATGTTCACTATGTAGCTAATCAACTAGCACAGTACGCAGCGTGGAGGAGATATCGCGGTCCTCCTTGGCAACGGCGTCCCATGGTCGAAGCAAAAGTTCAAGGTACATTGGCCGATCGCGATTCGCTCGCCTAATTCCAAGAGAATGCCGTCGCATTGCTTCGACCAGTGGCTGCCTTTTCGATCAGAGAGGACCCACGCGTGTGTATCTCACGCAGTTACCCAACACAAAGCCACCAGGAACCGATTGATCGAACCGACCTGTCCATGAAGAAGGTCGCGATCGATCGTCGATCCCGCGTCTCTTCAGCGTTCTCTATGTCGTGCTAACGATCAGTAATAAACAACAGGTCTACGGAGAGAGGCGAGCGATCGTTCGAATCGTCCCGATCGCTCGGTGCGCAAAGCGGCGTCATCGTCTCGGGTTCCTCGGTGTTTCTCAACGACGGCCACGAAGAACCACAGAAGATAATGAAGAGATAACAAAAAAAAAGAGAAAAAAAAAAAGAGGAAATAGTACGATCTACGTAACTATCTACCATCATCGTTAGGCTGCACACACACGCACGCACGCGGGGAACTTCGAGCGGAGGCGTCCTCGTCCTTCGTTCTTCGTCCTGCCGGTCTCCCGACAGCAACGACGACGGCAAACGAGAAGGCATCCAGCCGGAGATCGCTTTCGCGCGTGGTACGTGAATGATTGCGAACAGTCAGATCAACGACTCACACCAGAGAAAGGGACAGAGAGACAGATATAGAGAAGGAGAAAGAGAACGGTGAGAGAGGGTGGACAGAGAGACAGAGAGAGATAGACAGATAGAGAGTTGTCGGGGTGGTTGGCGAGCTCCCTGGGCGAACCGAGGCTTCGATAACTTTCAAAGCGTATGCATCAGACTTCGTCTCATTCACCTGAACCGCGAGTTTTCCGCTTCAACGAGCAGCGGAGGCAGATTTGCAAAAGGAATTACGAAGTCGACGGTTAAATGGTAATGCTATGTAATTTTATCAATGGAATCTCGTGAGAGAAGGTTAGTTGTGCAAGCTGAAAATCGTTGGGAAACTCGCTGGCCATTCCAAGAGAATGTGAAGCAGAAAGATTAGGGAAGAGAGAGAGAGAGAGAGAGAAAGAGGGGTGTTGCATGTGTGTAAGAAAAGGTGTTACTACGGAACATCGAAACACTCCGTTACATAATACGGTAATCACGTATGTAGATGGAAACGAAGGATAGGTAGTGGCTCGGAAGTGCTTCTTTGTCGGGTGAAGAATATCCTTACCTCCTCAGAAAGCTAGAATATTGGGGCACCACATTTAATAATGCTTCGCACACCACGAGGGCCGCCCAATTCCGCCTGCCCCTTATTTTCTTTTTAAATCGTTCTCACCGTTAACCCTTTCGATACGGAATTGCCGGTAAAACCACTCTGCATACTTGCTTCTAATGTAGCCGCGTATAGCCGCGTCGCAACGAAAGGGTTAAATTAGCTAATCCTCGTTTCCGTTGGTATTATTCCGACGCGGCGAGAGCAGTTATACCGTTCTTACTTTCAACGCTCACGTTCTGACACCGTTCAATCTGTGGGAAAGGAAGCGTTCGTTTGCAACGAGTTGAACGCGATTAACTTTCCACCTTCGGCCGTTCGTCTACTAGCTCGCTAATTCGTGGGAATTTATTCTGCTCCGTGGTTAAGGGCTGCAACGTTATTAAACGATCTTCCGCGGCGCGGTTCATTGGTGATAAAAAAGGAACTGGAATTCAGCGGAATTGGGGACTGCCGTCCATTGCTCACTTATCGCTAACTTAGCTCTAGCTTAACTGCTAATGTCGTACCCTTATGTCTACGCGGATGGCGAAGGGTGGCGTTCGATTTGTCTGCGAGCTCGGGCCAGAGATTCTACCTATTCTTCAAGCTTCAAGAGATTTCCCAGCAAAATGGTAAACAGAGTTTCCAGTATCTACGTAATTATTTCAGAGACTCTACCGAGGCAACGTCTCGCAGTAAGATCGAACGACTGTTCTTTGGCGACCGATGGAACTCGCCGGCTGCTCGCCACTACGGATCAGCCGCGAGTCCCGCGCGAACGACGATGATCCGATGTGTTCGTTTACCTTATCGGAAATCGATCAACGAGACGACAAACGGCTAGATGATGAGAGAGATGCGTCGAGTAACGAAACGAGTTGTCTGCGTGCATGCAGCATGCATAAAAGGACGACTTGGAAACTCGCATGCGCTTCTAAAATCGGATTACACCGGCGATGAATCGTGAGGGTGAAGAACGCTGGACGATGAGACTGCACGACAAATCAAGCGTGGCTCAGACACGAACAAACACGAACAAAAACGGTCTCTCGCTGTTGCTGCCGTTGCTGCTTCTGCTGCGGCCACGGCAGCCACGGCTCTTACGATCGCATCGGCGCGTCAACTCTCTACGATCTACGGTTCAAACTTTGCCTAATTTACTTCCACCGGCAACTATCCGATGATGTCGAATGGCGTGAAGCAGACAGTTGCTAATTTTAATTCGCTTTCCAGTTTCCAGCCTCCACCGGGATTCCCTGCGATCGCCGGCACGTCGACAATCTTCCACGGAGAAACGCCGCGGCCCGATCCAATTTAATCCCCTTCCAGTTTCACCATTGCATTCCTATTCTAATCGAGACTCTACATTTCAGTAATCTCTGCGACACCTCGACGTACGGCTCGCGATTAACATTCGCGTAACGACATCGAGGAAACCCTGTAGACCTTTCAACTCCTAGAAAACGGTAACAACGATTGCCATTTCAGTTGAAGAGATAGCAATCGGCGGGTAAGTACACTTTCCTTTGTTCACTGTCTGTATGAAAGTGAGTCTATCTACTCCTAAACCGGCCCGAAAGCAAACAGTGTCTTTATAACAAGTTTCTCAATTCCTAGTTTCCAAGGTAATCCCGAGTTATCTCTATTAAACATTAACGTAGAAACCGCACGAACTGTGCGTCAAGTCCCACACTTTCATACCAACCGAGTACCCAAGGTACCAGTAAAAAGTATTCTAAAAAAACAATTGTCTACTTCGCCCTACTCTTTGACGCGTGCATGCATCATGCCTAAACGCCTAGACTCGCATTAAAATTCTACGCGGCGAATAGAATGACGAGCGAAACGACGAGATCAGCTTGCGTCGAGAGTGGCTACGTATCGCGCCTAATGACTCTTCATTCTGCTGTGCGTGAGCGGGATGATTACGATGAGACGAGTTCCTATCGATGAGGAGGAAGAATCGTGATGCCGACTCTAGCCATCGACGGTGATCGACGCCTACGCGTTCGAACGCTGTTGCTCGAGAATCGATGCTGCTTCGCCAAAGTCTCTTGACGATCCCGGCGAAGAAACTCGGAGGGTGAGATGGAGCGAGCATGACACGGGGTTAAAGTATCGGTAATAAAGCTACACAGTGCGCGTACATGTTTATAACGAATGAAGCATGATCCCCGAGGGAGAGGATGATCGTTACGCGGTGTCGTGGCTAGTGAAAATTAAACGTGGCGGCGCGAGCCAGGCGCCGCGGGCCGGACGAATGATTGACAATTCTACTGTGGATGTTCTCGCAAGCTGGGAGAGAGTGCATGACTGTGGATCGAAGTTCGGGAGTGTCCACCGTGGTGACTCGGATGTCGTTGTTCGGTGCACATGTGGCGAGATCTGTATGCAGATTCATCGTCCTTGAATAATGAATAATAATCCCCGAGGATGAAGTGAAACGAGTATGGGTGAATCGACGCGGTCGATTACTTTCGTGTGGGATTTTGAGAGCGTTGCGCGAAAGATTCGCCGACGATGGGACTCGCGTCACGATCATGGATATGTGTACGAATTTTTTAGTAATAGAATACTCTTTCATGGCTCGGGAGGATGGAATTAAAACAGACATAGTATTTACCAGGGAGTTCCTGTCGAGAAACAGGTGGATGGGGTGAAGGAGGACCTGGGTGAATTCAAGATAGATCGGAGAACGATTGGACACAATCATTCTTTCTTTCTTTCTTTCTTTCCTTCTCTCTGTTATCGACGTTATTCTCGTCAGCGTGACTCCGTCGCGAGGTAAACGAGTCACCGTCACTGGTGCACCCCTGTCCTGAACTCTATCTAGCTCGTCTGGGGAATTGGAAGGACAGGTCGGCCTTGGAGGTAGATGGACGACGTTTACTTCACCTAGTAGGTGTTCCGACCGCGATACAGTATTGTCAATGAACAAAGAATGAAAGGAGAGGCGAAGAGATAGGAATGGGTCCAACAAAGAAACTCACAAAGATTCTCACTTGGACGTGTCTTCCCTTATTCTCCGATTCTTTCTAATCGAACTCGTGACACCGGAAGAGTTTCACGGACATGCTTTTGGGGAGGGAAGACGCGCGAGAGAGAGAGAGGAAGAAAGAGAGAGAGAGAAAGAGAAGAGGGATCAGGATTGGATAAAACGTGAAAAGAAAATCGTTTCTCTTCATCCTCTCTCTTGTTTCCTCTGTTTCACTTCGAATACAATTTTCGTGTCAAGAGTCCGAAGAGGATCGGTAGAAACGCGAATCGTTTAGGCTCGACGTGGACCTTGCGAACGTAGAGTCGTTCCCGAGATGGCTGAGGCGCGAGATCGCAAACAGCGGCGCCCGCTTTGTCGAGCTGGAAGAGTATTCGGAGATCTCAAGTTGCTGCGAGCACCGTAACGAGAAAAGGGTTAGCATTTCTGCGGGGCTGACGATCTCAGGGTGCAGCCAAGCAGCTCGACTACTGTTAGGCTAACTTTCCGAGGCCCAGCCAGATCCTGGCCGAAAACGTTTCAGCATCTTCTGCCTCCGGGACACGATTCGGACGTTCGTCGCTACCATCCGCTAATTTATTTACTCATCCCCGTGAACGCCCCCTACGCGGGGCACACGGGCCTAGGTTTAAGTAGAAAAATAAAGATTGTCAGAACCCCGGGACGCGGCAAACCGTTTCTCACAACGAGTCTAAACGCGCGGCCGACGGAAAAGAGAAGACGACGTGGTTCAACGAGATTGGGGTGGCATTAACAGTTGGAAAACGATAGTGGATTCCGAGGCGGGTTAACACGCTCCGAGTTACGAAAATATATAGGTAGCTACCGTTGGAAGGCTCTGTCCGTCACTTCTTCATTAATATGCGCGCACTGCACTCGCACTCTTTCTTCTTCTCCTCCTTCTTCGTCATCTCATGTTCCTTCGTCTTCATCTTCTTCGGCTTCCTTGCCCTCTCCGTTTTCGTTTCCTCCTCCTCCTCTTGCTCCACCACCTCCTCCTCCTCCTTCTACTTCATCCTTCTTCACACAAGCTTATACTATACGCGCGGGGACAAACAGCCTCGATCTATACGTACAGATCGAATGCCCGGTTGTGGAACGTTCACCACACAGCAACGTGCAATTTCGCTAATTTTTGCGCAGACGTTTCTAATAAACCTTTCTGTAGTTAGTATATAGATGAGTCTCTTTGTTAATGCTCCTCGATTCACGAACGTTTCGGTTAGGTTCTCGTGGGAGTTCATGAGAAACTTCTTGCCAAAAGAAGCAGGCAACACGCGTGGTGTTCTATGAACGTTTCACGAAACAACCCTCCAAATCTATTCTACCAGAATCGAAAGAACGTATCTGCTGCGAAGACCGCCTTCTACCCAGAGGCTGTCGAAGTCTGACAAAGTCAACGTCTAAAAACATCTGAGAATTCAACAACGTTCTAAGGCCTACAGTTTAGGTACGCATGGTTGGTCTCGGGCTCTACGCGTAGAAGCTACCGAATTGTGACTTTCTCATTGACTTTCAGCTAAAGCTACTCGAAACCATTCCCCGGTTCCCTGTTGCCGTCGCGTTTCCACTTCGAGCGTGGATCGCCACGCTCGCCCTGGAACTCCTGGCAACCCCCGATCGCAATTATCCTAACGAATGATCGCAGACGCATCTGGTCGACGATAGTTCTGAGGTGGGATCGAGGATGACTCGACCGACGCGACGAAGGGAAGGAAAGTCAGAGCTGCCGGTCTCTCGGATCGGTTGTTCTCGTAAACCTACGACTTCTTAAACAGGTACGATCGAGTGAAAAAATAGAAACTCTGCTGTCGAATAAGAAGAGGATGTAGGGAGGTAAAGAAAACAGGTACGCTAATGTGTTGCGAGTGCATGTACGAGTCGATGAGAAGTAAAATGGTCGTATCTGTGGAAAGGATAAGTCTATCTAATCGTTGAGCGAGAGGAGGCGCAGGAACGTATCCCTTTCCACGTGCTGCACAATCAAAGTAGAAAAGTAAGCGTATCGTGTTTTATTAATACAATTAGACCAATCGCGGAAGGCGGGCTCGCGAGCCATTGGCGGGGGATAGTGTGCGTATCTGTAGCCTTTAGCAAAGAAATTCTTGTTCGACGGAGCATGTTCGGCGAGGATCAGCGTCATCTTATTTCTCACGGACTCATATCTATGCGACGTCGCGAATATGCATTCGGGTAGCACACAGGACGCAGCGTTCGGGAGAGAAGACGAAAGGAATCGAGAGACACCGCGCGACGCGCCTCGTCCTCGAAACGTCGCGCGGCTCCCCAGGCGACAACCCCGTCCGGCTTCTTCTCCTCTCTACGGGCACTAGGTGCACGCGCACAGGCAGACAGAGACATACAGACAGACAGATGCACGCATTCAGGCTTTCCCTCTTTCTCCCCCACGTTCATTCTCCCCGCGAATGATCGGCACCTGGAACGCGTCGAGGTGGGCCCGAGCCTCCCTACTACTCGGCTCCCTCGGGAGCTTAGCAGCCTCGTGGCTGGCTCGAGGCCGGACAGACAGAGGGAGGAGCCGTCCCCGTAGCTCTGCTCGACGGGTCGTTGAATTCGGACCGCGAGTTGACGCGAGCTGACGCGAGTTGACTCGAGCAGACGCGAGACCTCCTTTCCGACTTGAATTTGACCTATTTTAATGGGGTAAAGTACTCACGCGGAGGGACCTGCGGCGCTCGAGATCTGACGCAACAGAACGGAGGAGAGATAGCCGTGTGCGGACGTCTCTAGACGGCGTCGTTCTTTTCGATGCGCACGTTGTTGATGAAGAAACTTACTTGCCGTTTGAAGTTCATGTCGTGCTTGTTGAAGGTGTGGGCGTGCAACGCCAGCGCGCCCTGCGCGGCGGGCTCAATTTGTTTCAAGTGCTGTCGCATTTGCTGCTGCTGGTGGTGGTGCTGCTGTTGCAGCTGCAGCTGCTGCTGGTGATGGAGGTGAGGCTGATGAATATGAGGAGGGTGATGATGAAGCTGATGGAGATGATGATCGGCGTAACGATCGGTATAGGGATTGACTACGCCGGTGGTAGCGCCCGACGAGATGCCGGCCAGGCACGAGGAACCGCCCCCACCGGCCCCACCGCATCCGCCGCTCATGATCCCACCTGTCGAACCGGCAAACAATGAACTGGTTAATGCCGAGGACGACGAGTGACCATACGGTACCAGCGAGGTCATCACGGACGGTCCCCTGGCCAAGGCCAACGTGCCGGGCTGCTGCGGACCACCCATAGCCGTTACCAATCCCTGCCGCGCATGCGACTCTATACCTCCCGCGGCTAACTTATTCTGTTGCTGTTGTTGTAGTTGCTGTTGCTGTTGCTGCAGCTGCTGTTGCAGCGGCAGTTGCTGTTGCGTCGGTGTCTGTTGCAATTGCTGCTGCTGCTGTAGGCTACCACCGCCGCTGGGCACGGCGGTAGCTTTCAGCAGCTGCTCCCTCAATTTACCGCCGCACTCCTTGATACGCTGCAACTCCGTCTCGAGCAATTCCACCTCATTCTCCAAGGTCTGTATGCGCGCGTCTTTCGTCTCCATGATGGCCGTGAGGGTGGTGCTACCGGGCACGCCGCCTGGAACCGCCACGCTACCTCCGAGGCAGGTACCGCCTGTACCTGATACGCTACCTAGCCCGAGAACAGCAACTCCGCCGGCCACGGCTGCACCGGAACACGCGGTCGACGCGTACGCCAGCTCCAACTGCGTCTGAAGACTCTTCAGGCTCTCGTTCGTCGCTTTGAGCTCCTTTACAACACAAGCAATAGGGGCAAGGTTACACTCGTCCACCTTTCGCCCGTCTCGTGTCTCTCTAGCGGGCGTGCGAGGATTTGTTTGGATTCTTTTTTTTTTGTATTTTTTTTTTTTTTTTTTTCATTTGGTATCGTTACTGCTACGGTTCTTTCTTGGTGTGATGTATGCGGTGATTCGGTGGAGGGTAGAATTGTACTCTACGATTGCCTGATGCGGCTTCGGTTACGCACGAACCTGTCCCGCGGTTTGCTGCCCGTGAGGACGAACCGTGGCAAGTAGCACAGTCTGGGAATCGCGAGGGCTACGAAAGCTAGACGAAAGATGGTTGTCCGGTTGCTTTGCTCCGCACGGGACAGCCTCGAGGAAGCGGAAGTGGCACCAGCAGCGTCCCGCCCGGTTGACGAAAGAAAAGCGACGTTCCGCCGAGCTTCCTTCTTCCCTCGACACATCCAGCCGATTCAATTTCGCGCTCCTCCGAATGACCACGTGCCGTATCGTTTCCCGGGGCATTCTAGCTGTTTCTCGTGTTATTTTTTTTAATCTCGGTTTTTCTCAGAACTTTTGTCTCGTTCTCATTCTCGTCTGTCTGACTGTCGGTTGGCCAACGACGACCAGCAGAGCGATCTGCTCGCGCGATCCTCCCGCCGTTCTCTCGTCGGCGCTAGAGAAGCACCGCCGATCGCCCGATGACGTGTCCACGATCGCGAAGAAGCGCGGATCGTGGTCGCTTCTCAAGTTTCGAGGGGCAAGCATCCCGATCTAAGGATCTCGCGGACGCCGCGATCGCAAGGTCACTCAAAAGGACGAGGGAAGGCTTTCTCACCCGAGCCTTCCGCCTCTTTCGGATGCGATTGCTTTTTTGTTTTTGTATTCCGAACGGTGCTCGAGTCTCGCCGTTTTCCACAGCAGAAAGATCCTCTTGCGGACGCCGGGCGCCGCCGCAGTTCTTTCGCCCACCGCGACGTACGGCCGACATCGTTGCCCATATTTCTGCGCGCGGCGTTTCGACCACTTTTCGCTCCATTTTTCTTTCCCCCTATCCTGTTTCTCTGCTCTCAACGTGTATCGACTTTCTCGAATCCCCAAAATCGCCCTTCCGGGAGCAAGCGGACGGTAATCGATCATCTGGCGGGCTTGCTTACGTATCACGGCTCCGAGGAACAGATGCGCGAGGCAATCGCGAATCAGTAATGGGAAACAGGACACTTCGCTGGCATCTCTTTTGACCGCGGATACTCGAAACGCGGCTACGTCGAATGGACAAGATGAATGAGCGAGCATCGTGCGTATCCACGACTGTGATTGCGGTCAGATGAAGTTCGAGGCGAGGCAAGCCTTTTAACCCTCTAGTGCATACGCCTGCCTTAAGGCGGGCACCTGTTTAACCCAGGGGTTGAGAATTCTCATTTGCCAGCCTAAAAGTAGTGTCACAGCGCAGATATTCGTTTAAGAAACATGTCAATCTAAGTTTGCAATTTCACAGAAATCTAGTTTCAAGTGCATTTTTGCGAAAATTATTATTATTATTATTATTATTTCCTCCAAATTGAAAACAGACATCGGATTCGGTCTATTCATCCTCAAATTAGAGTAGTCTAATTTTTCCAACTGAATTAAAAATCTATGCACTAGAGGGTTAACTAAAACAGCGGTGAAATAAAATTGATTCGACGACGTCCACGCGATCAGAGCAGTATGCATGAAACAATGGTCCTTGCGAGAAGAACGCTGGTGAACTCGTGGATACGCATTTCAGCGAGATTGTGCGTGTGATGCTTGTGTGGTGCTCGAGTATATGTGAGTGTCTGATTGTGTGTGGGACAAATCCAAAGAGTGGTCGCAAACCGAATGGTAAGTATCTAAAACGAAACTGATTTATTAAACGCGACGAAGCGTGGTATATACATGAAAGCAATTAAAATCGCTCGGTGCATCTGCGGTGGAGATTGTTGATATTAATGAATATATATATCGGGTTGCGACCACCATTGCCGTGCTAGGCAACACACGATAATTGGTATAATCGGTAGAGGAGATAAGACAGTAGATTACGCGAGGAGAGTGACGTCGTATTATCGCATGTCGCACCAGGTCGGTGCCAAACAGTCGCAAAGTCCTCCCTTGGGCCTGGGATCGGCTCGTCTTGACACGACTTGACGACTTTCGCACCGTCCCGCTGCTCGTGCATCGATTACGACGATTGGCCATGATAGCGGTAAGTCGTGATGAACAAGAACGTGTCTGAGACGTACAAGAATGAGAAGAGAGATAGTATAGATGTATGTATTGATATAAATATAATTTGAATGACAAAAACATTCGGTGGGGGTGTGGGGGTGGTGGGGGGTGACATCGGAGATGAAGGATCGAATCAACAGAAAATGATAGGCAATATGTAATATACAACGTACATACAGTAGTTATACGTGAATGTACAGACCGAAAAAGGTGGTGCATTTAGTAAGGTAGGTAAGTGACGTGAAATTAAACAGGGCCAACATTCCGTATTATGTAAAAAATATACATATTCAAGAGTAGGTAACCATTCTTTTAGTGTACGTGTATGTATATACACAGGGGCTGAGCTACCAGACGATCCAACCTCAACTAAATTGTGAAATAGAGTAAACTTACCAGTAAATGAACACTTAAGGTTGATAAATGAACACTATTATAAAATTAGTTTTGCAGCGCGATTGATTCCAAAAATGCTGCAAAAATTCTTTATATACGAAGCAAGAAATGGAAAGAAGTCTCTAATTAATTAACTACTTACTTTAATAATTTATTTTACTCGTTTTAATAAAAAATGTCCATTCACTGGTACGTGTTCATTTACTGGTACATCCACCCTACGAGGCTTGCAGGTAAGAGCATCGACGCGAGACTTTCGTTCGCGTACATTTTATACAAATGCAGCGGTACTAATGGTTCACGGGTTGTTTCTGGTTGCATCGTTAGCTGGCTCGGTCGGTGTGCATGTAACGTGATTAATGAACTTGCACATTAAAGAAAATAATCGTATGAGAATGATTCTCTTACGGGACGAGTGAAAAGCCTCGCCCGGTCCGACGGTTTAGCCTGCTTGAATCGGTTCTCGTTGCTTTTCCATTTCAGACTTGGCGCGAAGAACAAAGAAGAGAAACACGGGATCGAGACGGACGCGGGCTAGGCGTGGCTTTCGACTCGAGGTCCGGCATAGTGTGGCATACATACCATGGTTTTCCCGATTCGGCACCATCTCCAGCAGGTGTATACACGCAATGTATATACGCGCATGTAATATACATATAGGTACGTATACGTCGTATTTTATCGGAGGTGCGACATAATATTTGGCAGAGGCTACAGATCTCGCGCAATGGAACCCGTCGAGATCGCCGGTTCGACTCTCCACCCGATACATCCGACGTTCTTTGGACTTGAATGGACGCGAAGGTAGCGAGAGCCTTTGCTACAAACCTGCCCCCTCTTATCGATAGCGTTTCGCTCGAGATCGAGCCGGGGTTAAGAAGAACAGCCGGCTAAAGTAAACGCCCGCTGGTTTAATTAGAATTGTATCTCGACTCGGGACCGTTCGATTGCGCGAAATTCCTTCCAGTGACTGACGCAAAGAAACGTATAAAGAAGTTAATCGAGAACATCGACAGCACGCTCGCTTCATCCAAACGAATCAATCAGCTTGCCCGATGGGTATTCAATGGAGTATATGCGGGGGCTTGGTGGAAGTTCGGGATTGTGTACGATCGTCTGCTCTCGGCTGGCTGGATCTACTAATCCTCGTCGGGATTAACGCGCGGTGTGTGTACCTGTTGGGTCCTCCCTGGCAGGGCCTGGATCGAGGAAGAGGTCACGTGCATGACTTGGGGGCCGCTAGTTTCTAAGTGGGTTTACGTGTCGTGGACTCGCGCTGCCTTGAACCGGTGTGTTGTCGCTGTTGTTTTCGTTCGTGGCCGATGATGATCGATGATGGCGGTGACGGCGACGTGGGCTAATCATGTGATGCTTGTTGTAGTAATTGTCGTTCGGGGTTGAGTGAGAGGGGGGGGGGGGGGCGGATGCGGGCGTGACATTTCCCCCCGTTGGGGCTTGCTAAACGTTTTATCACCTACACATCCAAAGCAGCTCATTCCACGCATTCCAATCGCAGCACTTTTAGTGGTTTCTTTCCATCCGAACCGATCGCCCGCTTATCGCAGCATTGCCCACCGGTTTATCCGTTCGTTTGGTTACGCGTGCGCTCTCTGCGGTCTCCCCGATCTTCCCCCGAGCCGTCCCTTTTTGTTCCAACGTCCTCGTCGGCGTCTCGTATTGTCGCGGTTAGATCCGCAGGGTGCAAAGAGAAAGACAGAAGAAGAGAAAGAAGTAGATGGAAAAAGTAAAGAGAGAAAGAGAGAAAGAGCGACGCGACTGATCGCGAGCCAAGGATGAGGGGAAACTCCGTGCTCTTGCGTACCCTAAGTCCGTTTCTAGGAGACCGGTACCTGTCGCATGCTTTGTCAAGGAGATATGACACGCTTTGACATACTTCATTGGCTTTAGACACACGTGTGTATTATACAAAGGGTATCTCGCCGTCGATGCTCAACCTTCAGCCTCGAGTATCATGCTTCATTCCCTGCGCAGCTCCTGCTAATCGTGATTCTTACTAACCGGTGACACGCGACTCCGAGGTTTCTCACTTGGGAACAAGAAACGTCCGACGGCAAAGCAAACTGAGGAAAAGCAAGCCAACTATCCTTGGTCGTTAATAATAATTTCTCGATCGACAGGGGGATCTTCCCCGTCGTCTATCGGCACGAAGTTAAACGGAATAGAAATCGTTTCGTACGCTAACCAAAATACAGACCTCACTGCCCAATTCTCGACTCGGTAATGCGTTTAGCAAAAACCCGACCCGACCATTTCATGGATCACCGTGGAGACTCTCCCAAGTCTAGACGATCCCGTCAACGGCCACACCTTTCCACGTGCGTGTAGGTACACCGTGCTGCATGCGAATCTTGATTCGGCGGCCGCGAGTCTGATCGAATCTCGAGTATACTGTCTCGAGGATGAAGTATGTCAGTCGTCGAGAGGATCGAGGGGGCTGGTGGGGATCGTTGATCGAGAATGGAAGATTAGAGGGTGTGAACGAGGCTTCTGGGGATGTGCTACTAGATCGACGGAAAAATAGTTGCGGGGCGACGAGACAGGGGCGTGGTGCTGGTGCATCGTTCGATCGTTGGACGTTTCGCTTTCAGAGGCGAGCCCCCGGCTGGACCCACAGCCGGGCACGACGGCGACGATGGAAGGGTACACGGTGACCGGCGCACGTATCCGGTGCAAGAGAAGAGAGAAAGAAAGAATAAGAAAAGCGATGGTGACTCGTGGGTCTGGGTTAGGTATACGCGTGCTCTGTCCAGCTCATACCGACTACTGCTCTTCGATTACCAGGATTCTCTGTCATCTTTCGTGCGGTTACCCTCTCGCTAATCTGTGAATGCCGTTCAAGCCACGTACACTTCATCTAATTGTAAGTCCTAGGTCTAACAGGCACATACACGAAGATGCAGGAGGTTTGGAGAGTTGAGGCTGATGCGACGTCGCCGTGGTCTCGTTTCGAAGCGTCTTTCATTTTTCTTGTAGAGTCTAGGCTGTCGGGTCAAGTGCAATGGAACTTCAAGTAGCTTTAATTCCTCTAATTCAGGCTCCAGGGCGACCTCGCACTCGAGCTCTGGTCAAACGGGGGACAGCTACGAATGTGAACGGCTTTGGGTACGACTACCACTCTTCTACCACGAATCACGCGATGTAGGCGAACACAGTGGAGACGGTGCTCGTGGAATTGTGACGGCAATGACGGTGGGAATATTTGCTAGCGGCGACAGTAAGTATGTACGTATAACGCTACGAGAATAAGCACTGATGTGGCCACCGATGGAAACGGTCCAAAAGCTCGGAAGCTTGAAACGTTGGGATCTGAAATATTGTGGAGAGATGTGGAGAGAAGCTTTTCGTCCGCGGGTCTTCTTTTTTTTTTTGTTCGCTGTTCCGACCGATCGCGAGCGCTGATTGTGAACTTTTGGACGTTTCGCGTGACGGGAAAGAAAAGGGGACACGCGCGCATGGTAGAGGCACGTGTACGACCACCGTGCGAGCAACAGAGAGGGGTACGTGCATCGACGCCGACGCCGACGTGCTACAGATTTATATGAGATAATATATTGTACACAGTGATCGCGGTAAAGTGCGTGCCTATGGGACGGGCAATGTGTGTGTCTGTATTCGGCTGAACGTGTGCTGTTCGTGTTTGAACGTGACCCTTTTCCAAACCCGAAGCGTCTTGAGGGGTCGGTCGAGTTTGATCGGATGAAAAATTAAACAGTTTGTAAAGATTTTCGTTGGTAAATATGAGGTATAATGAAATAAATCTTTTTGGTATTTATTAAGCTACTTTTATATTGTAGAAATAAATTAAAATTTTTTTTTTATGTTTTTTGCAGCTTCAATGTGGCACCTAAAAAAAGGTATGATCATGGCGTCGGTGATTTTCCGGCTCAGGATTATCCGAAACAAAGAATTCCAAAAGATTCTTAATAAAAAATATTAACAATTTTTGTCGAGAAATAACCGAGATTTTTCTCGTGGAACACTCGAGAATACATCCCTTTGGGTATTTTGTCAAACTTTTTTTTTCAAACCAATGCAATTTTTTTACTTTTTCCCAAAAATTATTAATCGAGCTAAGCACTATAGCGACACTCATGCAGATTAAGAATCTTTCGGAATTTTTTGTTTCGGATAAGTCTGAGCCGGGAAATCACCTACGCCGTGAACACACAGTAGTTTCCCGTTATGAGTCTGTTTGTTCCTCCCGTTGAGAGTACGGCGACTATCCCCACCATTTCTTTGAAGCCTGCGGACGGGAGTGAGAGAACCGGACAACGAGCGAGGGGAAGCGAAAGAGTCAGACACGGGTACGAAAGAGAGAATCACGTCCGCAACCCACTATAAGTCCGCCGCCAGCCCCGTTCGCCGAGCTCATAACGAGGAACTACTGTACTTTTTTTTTAGATGCCACATTGAAGCTGTAAAAAAATTCTTTTCAATTTTTTTCTGTATTATAAGATTATCTTAATAAACACAAAAAATATTTATTTCATTATACGTCTCATTTACCGAGAGAAATATCTTTAAAACCATCTCAACTCCTCTACAGTTCAAACTACAACACCCCCTCAAGCTGAGAATTCGTTGGGTAACCAGCTGTTGCCGATAGCCCGGCGCGATCTGCCCTCCAACGCGGAGAGAGACGAGCGAAATATGTAACGACCGACGACGTTCAGAAGGGACAATTCTCCATTTACCACTGCAAAAGGGAGATGATTGGTTCCAACGCGTTTCTGCTTGTCCTGCTCGTGCACGATTCGCGCGCTCTCGCGCCAAGGATGCGCACACGCACCAGCCTCGACCATTCGTAAACATCTGCTTTCGAACGTGAAATTAACCATACTTCGTTCGCGAGTCGCGTGAATTCTCCCGGGGATTCTCTGTCTCGACTTTTCCCGGTACGGAGCGGAGCGGAGCGGAGCGCGAGGGAGGACCGAAAAGCGTGAGATGACGCGGGGCAAGAGACTGAAGCCACTGGCAGCCCAATAAACTTTCTACTTTGCAAGCAACTACGTAACACAACAGTGGACAGCGATTAAACGCGTTGATCCCGTATACGTGCGTGCACGCGATACCCTTGTCGCCTGTGCACGTATGCACGTGTGCACGTGTGCAGGTTGTGCGGGTCTGTGCATTGTGCGGCTCGCGTGCACGCGTGCACGCACAGGTGGAAAGCGTGTACATTGTCCCTCGGACGAACGATACATGATATGTACATATACGTTGATGAGCGTGGCATAATCGTCGATTCAAGTGATTACGATGCATACACATGTACATAGACGTATACGTGGCTGCGTGTGCGTGCACGTATACGTATATGAAATGGTATATATATATATATAAATATATATATGGAATAATAGTAATGGTAATAACAGTAGCAATGGTAATAATAGTAATGGTAATAATGGTAATAATATATATATGTATATGATTATGTCGACATGGGTAGAAATAGCTTAAGGACCTGCTTCTGTGCCAGCGACTGCATCTGCTGGAACATGATCCTTTCTTCTTCTTTTCCTGGAACAGCAGAAAGCAACGAGAAGCTCTTGGGAGGTCTGCTCGGGCTCCAGATTCGAGGACGGTCTCTATCTGCGTTTCACGATTTAACCTCAACTTTATTTCTCGCATGGCACTCATTGATTTCGGAGAACGATGGAAGCTTGTGTTCGATGAGCTTGTGTTATGAGAGGTGGCGCGTCACCATCACCGCAGCAGTTGCTTTACTTCCCTTACGCTCTATTACGTGTCCAGCTATCTGGCTCTCTCGAATTACAGAAAATCTAAAGGGAGAGACGCTCGGAATTTGAAATGTCCAAAGTTGGAGAACGGTGGTTGCGTCCTCTGCTTCGACTAACCAGCGACGCGCGGACGTGCCAAAATTCACACTAATTCCCCCTCATTTCTAGAGTCACTTATCGATAGAGACTTTCCGTTCAAATACGAGTATATGTGTGCTCAGGGATGCTAGTCGATAATCCTTAGAGTGGAGGATAAGATGTAAGTGCGCCGCGTGTTGCATATCGTGTATGTTAACGCGGAAGTAACTTGAAGAGTATGAAAAGGACCCTTCTTGTCAAAGAAATTACCAAAGTCACTGTACCTACTAACACTGCCAGCGAGATAGGAGACCCTCTGTTGCTATGTCTAGAATGTAATCTAGGGAAATCCTAGTAAGCGTTTGTATTATATGTAGAACCAAGCACAGTTCAGTGGAGGATGAGTTTAGAACCGAACGACTTCACGTGTGTAATACTGAAAGTCTCGAAACGACAGCGAAGAATACCGGGTTAGCGCAAAGGGGAAAAATACGTAGCGCAGCGAAAAGAAATTCGGCTCGAATTGAGTTTACTTTGACCAGCAATGCCTTCGCTCCAGCCATAGTCCCGACGAAAACCGTTGCGATTGTGGTATGTATGGGCTCGTTAATTAAATGACCACGCGGCTGCGTAGGAGAGAAAGATTTGAAAGGAATGCCTCACCCATCCCCTTGTTTTGGAGCATCTCGAGGAGCTTCTTGATGCTTTCATCCCGAGCTTGAAGGGTCTGCTTCTGTGTCTCTATTCTCAATTCCAGCTCCTGCCACAAAAAGAAATCGCATTCTACTTGCTGCCTCGCAAATGGGAAATGTCGGGGGAGCAATTAGAGGGTAATAATTGTATCTAGTAATGGCGAGTTGGAATCCTCGACGGTTGCCAGCCGAAAGGCAGGCGTTAAGTAGAGTCGAGGCAGTTTAACGTCTAGAAATCCGTGGTTTTATTAACGAGGCGATAGGATTCACCGGCACGCGCAAAGGCGGCGATTGTCTTCCGGGTGTTGGCGTCCCGGCTCGCGACGGCAAAGAGGAGATAGGGGGACCAAAGGAATGGAGGCGGGAGTTGTTTCATCGCCAGTGGGAAATGCTCGATTTGTGCTGGGTCTCCGCGTCTCCGGTAGACAGTGGCGGTACTTGACGCCCGCATAACGAATTTAGACCGCCCCCTTTGACGACAGCAACGTAATTAGTCTGGAATTAGACACCCGCTGGCCTTCCCTTTGCCTCTTCTAACCAGCACCGTCACTGGGGAACCGTAGCCTCCCTCTCCTCCTCGCCGATACGCTCTTTCCTCTCTCCCCTCGGTTCTTCCGGCCTGCGCAATTTCCATCTACACAACTTCGCAATTCTCCGTCTGGCCTTTCCCCCGATCCACTCGGCGGCTTTTCAATTTTCCCCGATTCCATGGCAGCCGAGGAAGGAGTCGCTGCGAGCGGAAGCGGTTCGTAGTGCATACCTACCAGCGTTCTCGGCTCGCAAAGAACGGTTCGATCGATGCTCGGGGAGGTCGCGATGGAAACGCGACGAGATCTCGTCGCAGGGGATGAGAAAATGGTCCGGCGGTGCAGGATCGACCTGGCCACGATCCACGATCGCCAGATTCGATAATAAAGGCCACAGGGACGTCGCGTCGCCAGAAACTGACTGCATAATTTGGCGAGTGGCCAAAGGCGACTAGTTGCTTCCAGCGCGTTCGTTGCACGTTTGACCTGCTCGCGGGGCGATTTCATTCGGGCTCGCGGTGTACTGGGTTGTTCGGTATAATTCTCCGTCGCTCGACGACGAATTTAGTGCTCCTTTGCGTTAATATGTGCGCAGTCGCCTGTGACCGTGGGATAAACGCGATTGGTCGCTGCGATCGGTGTCCTTTAATTATTAAATTCGACAAAAGCGCCGGTGTTGCATGTCGATTCGGTTTAGCGATGAAGAAGGCGCCACGTTGCGTCGCCTCGGTCGTTCCGCAAGTTCATCGATCCGGAGTTATTCGGAGAAAGAGGGATCGCTTTCGGCGCCACCGGGTGCCGTCGGTGGCAGACTTAACGGAGTTATTGCGGGAAGCTGATAGCCGCTGCCAAGATTTCCGGAAGCATCGCGGACCGTTGGCAGACAATCGGTCGTTTACCTCGAACAAGACCTAAACCTCCTGTCTATTTCGGTGTCGGGGATCCGCGTATACACCGCGCACCGGCTAGGCTTGCCCGTCCGTCAAACCGCACCACGGGATTAGCCTAAACTTCTAAAGCCTAACGAATCGCTTTCCGCCGAAACTTTTATCAGTTGGACTGTTCATCTTCCATGATAACACCTTTTTTGCGTCGGAAAGAAATAGAAGGAAAAAGCACAGAACGGAACGTGCCAAAACGAGGTCAGTGGGCGCACTCAGAATTTAAGGTGATTGTGAAAATTGATTTAAAGGGTAAAATGCAGGTTTTTTGTTACGAAGCTGTTGGATTAATTCTACAGGTTTTTACCTGTTCGTCTTTACTCTGGCTGCGCCACTGAAGGTTGTATAACATGTATATATGATTATGAACGGAGACAGACCGAAACCGAGACCGAGATGCTCAGAGTGATGGCTCGATCTCGGATTTCGTGGATATTTGGTATCCTCGGCATTCGACACTATAATGGCCCCGCTCTTGAACGCCATTTTTCCGGTCAACTACGATTTGAACGAATGCCAACGATCCTCCATTCTCCGCGAGAAATGCTTCGGCTTTATGCGAGGTCGAGGGGCGTCTGTATGATTTGTTATGAGTTACAGAATCCTTTGCTTTTACGAGTGAGAAACGAACAGCTCCTTACCTTTATCGTATCGCGAAGTATGGCGATCTCTCGCGTCAGATGCTCGTTCTCGTTGTACAAAACTTCCATTTGCTGCTGCATCTCGACGCTCGGCCCGCGCATTCTCATTCTGAGCTCCTCCTCCAGCTGACGCACCATCATGCTTTGTTTCTGTAATGCAGAACAAACGAGATTCACAGTTTTTAGAGTGTTTAAAATACGAATTGGGGATCTTGCAGGGAGAGGGGTGCAGCGCTAGCTTTATCAGCTTCGAGTGAATTAGAAAAAAGTGTATACAATTATCAACAGCTTTCTCTTTGCAATTTTTAAGTCAAAGCAATAATTTATTAAGATAAATTTTCATTTATTTATTAAAATATTAATATTAGTATTTATAAGATTGATAAAATATTAATATTAGTATTTATATGATTGATAAAATATTAATATTAGTATTTATAAGATTGATAAAATATTAATATTAGTATTTATAAGATTGATAAAATATTAATATTAGTATTTATAAGATTGATAAAATATTAATATTTCTATTTTTATTCATTTCTAATAAAGGATGTGAAATTTTTCTCACATATATTACACGTTGTAACTCAAAATGTACCAAACTAGAGTTGCACCCTTCCCGCTGCAAGGTCCTGAATCGTCGATATTTCTAGAAGCCTAGGTAGGCTTCACAGCTGTGTTATTTCAACGATCCTTTCGTTCTTGTATGTAATTTTCCTGGAGAACGAACCATTACCGACTCCCTGGAAAGCTCGTTACCTTAGAAACACACTCTTGCTAGAATAATTGCACACCGGAGCCACGCGAAACTAATTCAAGCATGAGACCGATAAGCGGGTCGATAGAAAGTCAACACGGTGCAAAGCTTGCAGTGCCGCACGTTGCGCGTTGTGCGTTGCGCGAAACGTAACTGCGTTCGTCGGAACGATCGCTCGTTCCCGTTCCTTGGAACCCTTTAAATCGATAATCAGCCCCCCTCCATGAAATTACGCACTTAACTTTCACGACGACGGCATTAGACTTTACGATGGATACAGCATAAATGCGCTCTGTTCACTCAGGGCGAAATAAGATTGCCAGCCACACGGAATGGTTGAAACGGAGAGAATCGACCGATTACGGGGCGAAAGAAGATTTTCGAGCTGGGAAAAGAGCTTGCCAGGAAACACCATAACAACTTAATGTAACGGAGCACGAAACCATTCGGGCCGTGTTTCCTGTCGGATTCGCCACCCGTGAAAGCTTTTTCTCGCTTTCGTCCTCCTAAAATATTTCCTCTTAACGCATCCTTTCCTCTACTACCTTAGCTCTTCAAGAGTTTCCTTAGCTTCTCCCACTTATTTCTCTTAACACCTTCGTCTCTGCTTTTCTGCTATCATAACAGTGTCTCTCTACTTCGTTTTCTCCTTCAACTTTTTCTCCTCGATAATACTTTTCTTGATCACCGTTCGTGTGTTTTCCTTGCCTTTCCTTTTACGTCATACTTACTCACTCTTCCACCAGTCTTTCCACTGTTTCCCCGAACCTCGAACTCAACTATGTTTCCTGTAGCTAGCGTATTGTTCCCGAGAGGGTTGGTTCAGCTCGTTAGCTATCGTTAATGACGACATCGCGGCAAGGGCCGCGAGCACACGTGTAAACGTTACGTTTGTTGGACAAAGAAAGTCTGACGAAAAATGTCTGAGTATGTTTTTCTGTTAAGACCGGATGATTACAAGGCAGTGGAGTTTTTGGGGCGCGCTGCAGCAGGGAAATGGGATTCTGCATTTAACCGAGTGTACAAACTTTTTTTCTATTTTATACACGCTTTCTTTAAAAAAAAGAACCTTCGGCGATGGGACTCGAACCCGCGATCTTTGGATCCACTGCGCGCTGGCCAGCCGCCTTAGCCAATTCCCCCATTGCTGACTACCCGAGATCTTTATGCTTCGAATTCTACTTAAGGTGGGATTTTCGAGTAACAGCCTCCGACATTTATGATTTTTTTTTTGTTGAAGACACTATTGTTAATATTGCATTAAACTCTTTTAGGATATAAGGAGATACCTTTAAACTTGCAGAAAATAATTTTTTTATGTCGATCCTTCTTTTTATTTATTAATTATTGTGGAATCTCTTCGAGGATGTTCACCTGTTACAGTCATCCGATTGCAAAAAGAAGAATTTTTTCTTAAAGTTAAATAATTTACACTGGTATTGGACCTAAAATTTTAATTTTAGCTTCAATTTATAATACTTTTTTCGTCGATATAAAGAATAATATGAAAAATTGTATAAGAAAAAACTTACTTTTCTTCTAATAATTTTTTTCTTCAATATTTCTTTTTTCTTCTTTAAAGAGGACTAATCCCAGCGTAAATTATCTAACTCTAAGAAACTTCTATTTTTGCAATCAGATGACTTTGAAGGATACTACACATCGTTCAACAGAAGATTCCACAATAATTAATAAATAATAAGGAGAATCAACACAAAAAAGTATTTTCTGCAAGTTTAAAGTTACCTCCTTATCTTCCAAAAGAGTTTAATCCAATATGACAAACACCTTTTAAAAAAAAATCTTAAATACCAGTTACTTTTCGGGCTGTTGGACGAGAATCCCCCTCAAGGGGCGCCACCTATGCGCCACACTCGCGCCCTAGGCCGTTCCTAAGCGCCGAAATCCTACACTTACATATTTTTACGTGCACGATGGAGATGCTATTCCAACAGAAACGACAGCCTCAGCAAATGAACGTATTTCAAAGAAACACTTGCCGCCGTGCAGTGACGTGACGTGGCATGACGCGAGTTGGCCCCCTAATCAGATGATCCAACGAAAAGTTGTTCGCCGGTTGTCTACTATAGAAGGTAAAAATCATTGATCGCGTTTAACGTTGCTTTTCCCGTCACTGTCGCCGCTACCGTCGCCCTCGTCGTCATCGTTGGCGTCCATTAACGCGGACAGGGGACGACGACCAGTTGTTTTCACGACAGGGTTCGGTCGGGGCCCCGTGTAAGGAGAAACGCCGCGAGATAGGGTTTACGTGATCGTTAATAGGATCTCGTCTTAAGAGGGGCTTCGTTTAAACTTTAAACCTCCCATCTTTCTTCTTCCTCCGACCTTCCACCCGCTCGATCCACCCTCCGGCAAGTGTGTCGATGGACGATACCAATCGCACCCCGGAGATCGGGTTCCGCGTCGAGGGTTAATCGAAGGCTAATCGTTTCGAAACCAGAACACGCGACACCCTGTAATCGACACGCTCTCACCCCACCGCATCGGACCAATCTTCGCACTCCACAGGGCTACTGTTGCTTGCGCTTTTTACGGAAAGGTAATACCCTCGAGCAGCATCCCCTATTTCCTGTGACAAGCCAGTATAATAATAACAGTAATAGTATTGCGTGTCTGATTTAGGTCCATCTTACGCTTTAAATTCCACGTGCAATTGAACCTAGTTGTGCAGAAAGCTACCACCCCCAAGATGCCAAGAATTAATTAACCCCAGTACGGACCGCACAATCTTGTGATCCTAATTTTGCAAAAAATCACCAACCCATGGAACAACTCTTACACCATTTAAACTTACCTACACCGAATACTTCTTAAAACGTTTATCGCCAACTGCGATTATAAATTCCTACATCGATAATAAAAAGGATCGTAAATACGCTTTGCTAAGAGATAAGTTCCACGACTTTCCCGCGGCACGATAACGTGCTTCCAAGAATACCTAGAGAATAACCAGTAAACTGTCGCGTGCCTCTACTAGGAAACATGCCTGTACAAGTTACCCCCCGATTTTTCTCGGGTCGTTGGACGATAAATCGATTTCTTTCGGGGCCCTCGATGCTCGTAGCCGGCGAGTCCCTGTTTCGTGTGCCACTGCTCATAAATAGTACGAAGTAGATATGCATCGTGCATGGTCAGACACGCGCGGCGGCGGCGGCGTTCAGCGCGATGTTTACGCGGCCGCAATTACCCAGCGTCAACGACACCGAGGGACTAGCTTTTCCAACCTGAGCAAACCCGATAAACTCGGTTGCTCGAACGGTTGCAATTCCATTTGAATTTTCCAACGGGAGCGACTGTCGTATCTGGCGAATCGATTACCTTAAACACGAAGGACAAAGCGAAGCGTAAAACTGCAACGCCGATTCCAACCATGCAAATTCCCCTGACCTAATTTCCCGCCATTTTCCCTCACCCCATTTTCCCACCGCGTATGTAGGTCAGTGGTCCATTTACGCTAACCACTAGAATGCTAGTACGTACTGGCGTTAGCAGCGCCGTTAGATCCGCGCGCCTAAGTGCCGCTGACATACCCAGCCTGACCGTGAAAAAGAAATGTCTTAATGGACCCTTTAGCGCTTCCCATTGGAATCATATAAATCTTAAAGCACACAATCGCGCGAAACGGAACGAAACGTCGGGCGTTTCGCTGGCAGAGAGACGTCTGCCTTAGCTCGACCCCGCCTGGCAAAGCTCGGTTCTAGCTGAAAGATCGATCTAAGGTACGACGACCCCAAGAAACTAGACTCTGGTTTCCACGTTTGCGTTGCAATATCGGGATTTGCACGAGACCGCGTGTATCCCTGTAATTGCTCGGTTAGCTTCTTTCGAATCCCGCTGGATTATTTCGGGAGCGTGGCTCCGATGAAGCCGAGCGGAAGCCAAAGGCGTCGCGAGTCGTAAATCAGGATTTTTCATCGGGACAGCTTCGATGACGTTTCGCTGGATTTTCCTGCTGCGTAAGGGATGTCTGTAGTGAGGGAGGGGGCGTGATAAGGGTGAATCGAAAGTGGAAGTGGCGCATGTGTTGGGGGACTGGAGGGCTGGGGGACGGGAAAACAGAGGGGGGCTGGCGGAGAAGAAGGGGTTGAAAGCGTGGGAAAGAGGAAGGTAGAAACAGGGTCACAAACGTGCGTAAAGAAGAGGTGAAAGGACAAAGAGAGCGAGGAAGAAAGAGGGGCACAAGGAAAAAAAACAAGGGTGGTGGGAGAGGGAGAGAGGGGGGGGGCGTGTGTGTGTGCGAGTTGGAAGGGACCAACCGCTGTCGCTCGATAACGCCACTGCTTCTGCTCCCTCGTCGTCCACCCTTTCTCTCCTATGACCCCTGCACCCGTACACCCCACACATCCCCACGACGCTTTTTCTTTCGGCATTCCCAAATCTCCAATTCCACGAATACTACTGAAATATCCGTGAAAGGGTCACCGACTTCCACCGCTCTTCTGCCTTCGATAAAACTGACTGCTGCGAGGTCGCAGCCCCAGCCGCAGCCTCGCGATTACATCCGAGAAATTGCGGCAATGAATCAACCGTGGCAACGGTAATTATGTTGCCCGGTGGAAAATGGCCTGGCAAGTACGATACATGTGTGCATGTATATCTGATCCACGCGGCTCGTGGCAAAAACGGCCGATGTTCGTGCGAAAGGGGAATCGTTTGCGCGACCGTGTGCTTCGCTTTCGGTATCGCACCTCCAATCGAACGCTGCACATTTATAGACGCGGTATGCTCTCTTTATATATAGACTCGCCAGCTCGATTCTCGGTAGGCATTTGTCGGGACAAATACAATTCCTCACTAACGAGAGAAACTGGGAATCTTTTCCGAGTCGGAATCTGCTCAACGGCCACGAGGTTAGGGTGGAGCGTCAATTATCCGAACCACTTGGGACAGAGGTGGTTCGGAAAATCGAATTGCGAGGGGAATGAAGCATGCATGTATTTACGGGCTTTAGAACTGTAGGAGTTACAAGTAAAATTAGGTATTAAATACAAGAGTGATGATGTTGTAATTTGAAATGTAATGTATGTTATGCAAAGTATATGTGTAATAGGGTGGAAAGGAAGTATGTAGGGGAAAATTTAAATCTGAATTTTCAGTTGGCCTGGGTGCGGGATTGTTGTCTGTTGATTAACTAAATACTACTTGTAAAAATATTTTGGTAAAATATTTATGTCTGGAGGTTCCTTTTTCTCTTAAAAATGTAGAAAATGAGATTTCCAATGTCTTTTTTTACATTTTTAAGAGAAAAGGAACCTGCAGATATAGTGTTCCTGATTTCTCGATACTTTTCGCATCTCGAGAAATGAGAAAGCAAATTATATATCTAGAAAATTCTCAAAAAATTAAACAATATTGCAAAATTTATATTTTTGGAATAATGTTGATAATATTTATCTAAATTTTTATTCGTGTCCGACTTAGACAAAACTTCTGTAAATGAAAAAACAGATATTAAATATAATTGATAAATTGATGTATTTAATATAAAATGGGAGCAAGGCGAAACATTACTTTTTTGTTTTAACATAGTTTTTTCAAAAGCACAACGCGTCTAATGTCGCGTCAGCCAATCTACTTCTTTTTGTCATAACAAAATCTGCGACTATATAAAAACTTCTTTCATTTTGAGTGGATGTTGGTTTAATTGTACACAGAGCATCGGCGATACGAAGAGAAGTTTTATAAACAATCGCGGAATTCTTCGCATATATTGCTACCATTTATCACTGGCTATAGATGTATTTATATGCTCACGATTACCACACAATTTGAACTAACTGAAAAAATTCATTTCTGAAAACAAATAGGATTTATAATAATTTTCCTACACTGAAGATTCTCGAAAACCACTGTAATTTCTCGAGAAATGAGAAATGAGAAATTATAAAATTTCTCGAGAATTAAAGAACATTATGCAGACATGAATATTTCTCCAAAATTTTTTACACTTATATTTGGTTAATCAGAAGACAACTATACCGCACCCAGGCAAACTAAAAATTCGAATTTAAATTTTCGCCCATATAGTTTCGCTCCACCCTAGTGTCTAATACATATAGTTATCATATACTTCCAAGAAGTGGTGGAAAAAGCGATGAAGCAACACTGATTCAGATAATTAACGCCCTACTGTATTAAACTTCCCCAGAATCAAGTTAAATACCAGGTAATCGCGGTTGAATTCGCGACTGAACCAAGACATTTCTATTCAGCCGACCAAGTATTGTAAAATGGGATTGCGAGCTCGTGACCGTCGAGCCACCATTGATTTTCCATCGTGACGGAGTTTACGAGCCGGATTTCTCGTGCTCCTACTACCCAGACGAATCGCCTCGTCTGTCATTAGACCACGGTGTCGTCAGCCATTGCAATACTCGACTTTATTGCCTGTTTACGTCCTACTCCGATGAAAGCTCGCTGATAAACCTGCCCCGATAAGTGAGCGCCGCTAAAACGCGCATAAAAGCCCTCGAGGGAATACTCGCTAGTGGCTTCGTTCGCCGTAGTAGACCAAATACTTACATATGCACCGTGATCGCGAAGACGCGGCGAGAAATCTTAACACGCGAAAGGAATCGTGCTCGTGGGACGATCATTTCCTGGGAGCGTTTCAACGCTGAATAAGCCACGCTCGAGAAAACAGCGCGGCGCTGGTACTTTGACTAAAAGGATTTTTATATCCCCCCAAGGTTTATTTCCGTTTCTATTCTCTCCTCCGTTTCTCCGCCGGCGAATTAAAGCGGCACGAGAAGCGGGTCACGAGTGCGAGTAATTTCTCGTCTCGAATGTCGTAGCAGTCTCGCTCTACACCGCTTCGCATCGTCCCAGCCACCACCCTGTCCGGCTGGTGAGCACAGGTCGCGTGGACGAATAGAACATCACCGATAACGCCGCGCCGGCCGGAAGTATCGATCGTAAAACGCCGAATAAAAGTGGAGTTTATCGTGTGTCCCTGACGTAACCCAGATGTCCCGGAGACTGACCCAGATACATATATCCACCCGAGAGGATATTTCTTTCGGCAAAGCGGCCGCCTCGCGTTGCGTTAGCGAGCGCTCCCAACTCTCAACTCTCCCAACTCTCGAGACGCTCAACTCTCAGCTCTCCCAACTCTCTCAACTCTCAACCCTCGCTGCCGCGTAATTGGAGCATCGAAGACCAGCGCATTGTCATTGGACGCGAGAGCAATCTGAAACCCAATTTCGGGAAAACTCAAAGAAAACGCGACCACTGAGTTATGGTAAGGGTAATGAGATTTCATGCACGACCACCCGCCCGACCATTAAGGGCAAAGTTGCCGCACGATTCAATCAGGAATTCGGTCACCAGCGGCACAGAATCGTCGCACACGACGATCGATCCAGCATTACCTCTATTAGACCGTCTTCCAGACGCATAGTTGACGTCACAATAATTTCGAGAGTGGAGGGACGGATAAAGCATGTCCCGGCACTGCGATACGCCTCCACTGTTACACAAATAACACGACACGCTGCAACTCGCTTCCTCATTAACCCACTCGTGCCCCGCGCTCGCGTACACATGCTCCCAAAGTATGATTTATAGCGGAGTACGTCGCGGAGATGACAGTCGTTCGAAACGGGGAAAGATTATGCGCGTCGAGTCGTCGAATGTAATTCCCACCGCGGGAAATCAGGGTGGTCCTTCTTGTCTCTGAAAAGCAAGTCGGTTTCTTAGGGTAGATTTCGGTGGGAAAGTATGAAATAACCGGGGTGAAAGAACAATCGACTGACACGCGAGGGAGGGAGAGGGATTTGCCGTGAGAATGCAGTTCAGGTCGCGCAAAGTACACCGCCGCATACGTCCGTCTATATCGATCGGCCTAAATATATCGAGGTGGATTATTAGAGGGAACCTATGCCACGCGGTCTAACTATGGCGCGGCCGCATTGTTCCTCGGGGTTAGGGCGTAAAACGCGCCTCTCCGTGGACTTTGAAAATAAATCGATAAATCGGCCGGCGCGTCGTGTCCCACCCCCCCTGCCTCCTCACCCACACCCACGTAGTTTTCGCATACTTTTCCAACACGGAAACCCTCGAAATTGCCCCATTATGTATCGCCATCTGACGCCGCGAGTTCCACAGGGCATCGTTTCAACCTAATATCCGAGCAAAGAAACTTCCACGCTTCCTCGTCGCTGCTATCTTCTGCTTGCGTTTTAGAGCCAATCGTTTGGAGCAGCGAGATGAACAGGGAGTTGCAAAAACAGCGGAGCAAAAAGTTGAGAAATGGCACGACACCGGGGCCATTCTTGCGAGTAAGGCTGCACATATATTCTTATGTATTATAGATATAGAAATAATTTGGCCTACTGGGTTATCGATTTCTAGAGGAATTCCAGCGTGGATGGTCCCTTCTATTATTCCGGGGGCTGTGACTATTCTCGATAAGTGCCACACACGCGATCGAACAAAGAGAACCGAATCGATCCTCAGCGCTGGATTCGCCAGCGCGAAGATCGTTGTTAGCGGGACTAAAAGGAAAGCTAACGAGGACTTTCGGGACTCGCTCCCCTTGGGCTTACAAACGAAAGCAATTGTTGTGCTCTTAATGTATGCGAGAGAAGGTTCGGCGAAGCGAAGCCAGCCGGCAGTATCGGAGGGAATTTCAAAGATCCCGACGGAGGTAGAGGGAAAGGCGTAAAAGCGGGATAGTGGATAGTGTGGATACACGCCAAGAGGAACAACTATGTATAGGCAGCTTCGTCTGATGGCGGTGAAAAGAATTTGAGGAGAGCAGATGGTGCGGGATGGGAGCGGAACAATAAGTTGCCATTTGCGGGGACAGACTTTTAGGAGTTTCTTTCCACCAACACCAACTCGAGATTTCCTCTAATTATTTGTCGCGACTAAATAGCGGTTATTGTTGAAAAGATTGTCAAGTTGGGAGGAGGGGAGTTAAAGAGATGCTTGGTAGGGTGGTTCATTGCCTCGTGGGAAAGATATTTTATATTCTTTGTGACTCTCCACAAGCCTGCTTTTGTTCCTTAAACCAGAAGTGGGTATTTAAAAAATGGCCCAAATGAAGCGTAGGATTTGCAATATTATTTTATGCAATTAACCCTTCGTTGACTCTCTGGGTGTGAGCCACCCGTAAACCTTCTATATGCAAGATAAATACCCTTTTTCCAAACCGACTTACAAACTATTTCTTCACTCAAAATATTATAGCCGAAAATCAACTCTGTAGATTTTTAGCTTTTAATATTGAAATTTGTAAAAGTTATAATTGTTTAAGATTTTTTGTTTCTCTCGACATGTGGTAATTTAGAATTGTTTTACAAAAGCTGTGACAAAATTTCAATCCTAAAATTCTTGGAATACATTCTAGAGACCTTGAAATTGACCCACGATTTTTGTCATAATAATTGGATTCTTTGGATGAGAATAACACTCGTTCAAAAATTTCTCTGGATGTGAGTCACCCGGGTGTGTCAAAGTTGATCGAAAAAAGAGGTGTGTCGACGAAGGGTTAAGTGTATATTATTCCTTAACAGCGTAGAAAAAGAGTTGTTTAGTGTCAGGAATAAAAATCACTTCCACTAGTAGGGTGGATGTACCGTTTGTGGCCATTGCACTGTTTTTGGCCATGTGCATAATTATCTTACTTTTAAATTACCTGCAGATCATTATTCTGTGGAGAATTTCACATCATAAATATTTTGTTTAGTACACCGCTCAAAATATAAGGTTACATTTATTGCTTACACGGAAAAATATTATATTTTTTAACAAGTGACCAAAACTGGTACAATATCTTAAAGTGACCACAAATGGTGCATCTACCCTACCTCTAAATCTACGAAAACATCAGCCTGACAGTTTTTAATTGAAAAACAGACAGAATCTCTTTCCCACACCCTTAAGAAATACTGTCCTTTTCAGCTGAAAATTGCATAGACATTACTCAGCGCGTTTGGAGCAAAATCAGCCTCACAGAAAATCTCCAACTTATACTAAAAAAAATAGACCCTATGCTCGGGTTCCCTTGGTCCACGCACGTCACTGGCCAGCAGCTGCAGTTTCGATGAATTGAAGCAGCGCGGTATGCGCGAGCAGTCGAGCACCAACCATTAAACAGCCCCACTTTAACCACGTTAAGTTACGAACAGAATATCGCGGTCGATAGTACTGCGTAGTCCATCTCACTTTTAGGGCATCGAAGTTGAAAATGCCACTGGAGTTTACGCGCGCACCTTGGTCCACCAAAACGAAATACACGTACAAAGAAGTTAGACAGCAAATTCGCCGCATAAACCACAGAGTTTCCGCTGGACGTCGCGTCGATTCGATTATAGCTTTCTCGACAAAAGGGGGAACTGATAATGCGATCCCGCGCCGCGTGCAACCGCAAATTATTATAATTTTCCTATCCCCGCTCGCGAGAATCAGGCGCGACAAGCGAACGATAGTTTTCATGACCCAGCAGAAAAGGGCAATTAATGCCACCCCTGCTTGCTTTCCAGCCGCTTCCATCGGTTTAATGCGTTTTTTGCGCGCCCCACTGCAGAGTTTTCGAGGTTAATGGAAGGGAGGGGAGTAGCTCCGAGCTGGCCAGCACCGGTGAGGGACTGACAATCGATTCGCGATCGCGTTTGCACGAGACTTTTGTTAATATCATTTTGTAATTCTATTTGAAAGGTGGTGCGAAAGAATGCTGCAATCGGGGGCGCGCTCGCAGCTGGCGATATGCAATAGGCGTTAGGCACGTGCCATTGCCGCGTATGTAGGTAAATGCGCGCGTATAAGAATCCCCCGTGGACGTGCTCGTGAAAAGACAGACGGCAGATAAAAAGGAAGAAACGTGGGCAGATGGCCAGGGAATCTGACTCGCCGAGATTCTTCTACTCTCGGTGGCAATGACTCATGCAGTGTCAGCCTCGCCATCGCCAACGCGGCCAAAAATATGCCCACGCGGGCAACACTAACGAACCATCGCAGCGGATACTTCGAAGAAAATCAAGCGGGTCTAAGCTGCACCGGCTAAACGCGATGCTGTAAAGTTTGTAATTCCGTGGGATTAATGCCCGGAGGCAAGGCTACGATGCGCTGGGTAAACGATCATCAGTGGCAGATGGTAAATACGTAGGTAGGGTGGGTGTACCAGTGAGTGGACACGTACCAGTGAATGGACATTTCTAATTAAAACGAGTAGAATAAATTGTTAAAATAAGCTAGTAATTAATTAGAGACTTCTTCTAGTTTCTTCCTTCATACCCAAACAATTTTTGCAGAACATAGAATCAATCACACTGCAAATATAATTTTATAAAAGTGTTCATTCGTTAGCTTTAAGTGTTCATTTTTTGGTATGTTCACCCAGTGAGTGGACACGTACCAGTGAATGGACATTTCTAATTAAAACGAGTAGAATAAATTGTTAAAATAAGCTAGTAATTAATTAGAGACTTCTTCTAGTTTCTTCCTTCATACCCAAACAATTTTTGCAGAACATAGAATCAATCACACTGCAAATATAATTTTATAAAAGTGTTCATTCATTAGCTTTAAGTGTTCATTTATTGGTATATTTACCCTATATACAAAGGAAGTACTGTGTGATTTGGAATAACCGTGTTATTTTTATATAAAAAAATGTTTCTTCGCTTCTTGAAATACGTAATAATCTACCCTGGAAGTTTTAAAAAGATTGCTCGTATAGTTTGCTCACAAAAAATTCCCAAAAGGAACCTTGATTTCCGCCGATTACGCCAGCTTCCCCCTTAAAGTTTCTACCGGAGCAGCAGAATTCGTCGTCCAAGTACTCGCGATCAAACGAAAGGGAAAAACGAATTGTTCGAAAGAGACGAAAGTTGTTTGGAAAGCGCGCCGCTCTGTTCGACATTATTATATAAATATGCGCCGGGCTTCGCGAGCAGTTAACGTATCGACCCATTCGCCGTCCTTCGAGACAATGCGTCTGTGTCTGCTTGGCGAAAACGCAGAAAGGCACTGCGTGCTTTTAAGCTTGACCAACTTGAAACTTGTTGCAATGCCGATTGAAAAAGTTCGGAGAGGCTCTACCGTTGGCAACGATCGCGACGCGGTCAATATTCAGACACACGAATTTAATTGGTCGATAATTCGCCGCGTTAAGTCGCCGGAGTAAGTGTACACTGCTGCAGAACGTTCGATTGCTCGGCGATTCCACGTCGACCAGATAATGCCTGATCATTGCGAATCGTTCTATCGGTGGCTCCCCCTCTGCACCGCATTTTTGGCTAATCGATAAGCGCGTCTATGAAGACACGTCGGAGAGACGAGTTGACAGGTGATTCTATCACTCAGAGAAGATCATAAGACCAGCAGACCAAAATTAAAAATCGCCTTCCCTCTTCAGCTTTCCAAAAGCTCGCGAAAATTGGACGCAGAGGACGTAGGAGGGGGTTCGTCTGCAGAAGAGCTAGCAGACTAAGAAGCTAATTCACATGGAAGAACCTATTTGACAACACTGTTGGACTTTACTTGCAATTGCTGGAAATACAGATCGAGGATGAATCGCACAGTCGCGACAATCTTACGCCAGATAATGGCCGTTTCTCTCGGTGCATCCGAACGCGAACGCGTCCCTCGTGTGACGTTCCTCGGTAGACACACTGAGAGACGCATTCCAGCAGCCAAGCACACCTAACGACACTTATTCTAGGATATTACTACCTGCGATGGTGAGAAACACTGTGGAGGATTTTTACCCAGCGATTGTCGGAGATATTGGATAGGAGAATTCGTCGGAATCGCTTCGACCTAGATTGTACGCGCGAACGTGAGGGAAACTGGAGCGCGCGTCTACGAGAGCTCGGCGGAACAAGGACAAAGCGTAGAGGGGACGGCGAAACGGCGAAACACCATATCGCCCTGGCGCGGGTAATAGGCAGAAAGGGGAGAAAACAAAATGGAAAAGTCCCACTGACCTGATTCTCGTTGTTGAGCAGCTTGAGCTGTTCGTTGATGAGGCTGTACTTGGTGCTCTCCTCCTTCCTCAACGCTCTCTCCTTCTTAAGCTCGGGACTCCAGAAGGTCTTGATGCTGTGCATCGAGCTGCCGAGCTTTTGGTTCGTCAGCTCGAGCTCCTTCTTGAGGTTCCCGAGCTCTCGTTGGAGATCGTTGTTTTGGTGCTGGAGCTCGCCGATGTAGCCGCCGCCGTCGCGCAGCATGTGCGGATTCGGGCTCTGCCTGGCCGATCTCGATGGGTAGAGCTCATCCTCTAGGTAGAGTCCGCGGTCCCTGCTGCGCTCCCGCGGGTCCCGTATCGGTACGAACTCGCGATCGTGATCGAGGATCCCGGCCGATGCCCGATCGAGGCTGGTGTACCTCGTCGACATGCCCGCCGAGCTGGACATGGCGGGTCTCGAGGCGCTTCTGGATCTGTGATGTCCGCCCCCACCGCCCCCGGTTGACATACTCCTGCCCCTCTCCTCGAGCATCACGGGACTGGCGAGGTCCTCCTCGCGGGAGTAGTACGGGCTGCTCAGCTGATGGTGATGGTAGCTACTGTATCCGAGGTGCTCCGGCGAGTTATTCCCGCTACGGGTGCCTCTCTTGCGACCCAGCGGGCTTCCGCGACCGCTGGCGTAGCTCCGCGACGGGCTACGGTCCACCGTAGGCAGCTCGCCCACGCGGCGACCGCTTCTCGGCGAACGAGTTCCGCCTCCTCCTGGCCCGCCGACTACTCCGCTTCCGCTCGAATACGGGTCCCTCGACATCCTTCTTCCTCGATCCCTTTACCTCGCCCCTCACCACCCTTCCACTCCCTTCTCCCTCTACCGATAACCTCTCTCTCTCTCTCTCTGCTACTACCTCTCTCTCTCTCTCTCCCTCTCTATCGCCCTCTCGCTCCTCCACTATCAACTATCCACTGTCTCCTCTCTCCCTCTAATATCAATCAATCTTCTCGCCTCTCCTTCGATATTCAGCGTCGCCGACGCTCGGACGATAATGATCGAACCTCCGCGAGTCTGTGGAATCGCTCCAAGCTACCAGGCCCACGCACCAGACCAGCTCCCTATCCTACGCTTGCTCACTACCTCCAGACGTACTTGGATCATCCTCCATCGCGGCACGCCGGGCCGCCCCGTTACTTCCTCGACTCGTCTGGATTTTCTTGGAGGCAACGTGGTCCCTGGCCGCTTCTACTCTAAGCGGAAAGGTTCGTGGGGGATCGGCGAGCATCGACGATAACGCCTAGCGCGTCTGCCTCCCGCGGCGATCGATCCGCCTCATCGGATCAGCTTCGCGGATCCTCTTCCTTGCCTTCTCCGGGACCCACCTTCACGCCCGTGTCGCGCGCGTGGCTCGGCCCGTGTCTGCGTCCGGTCACGACCCTCGTACTCGCCGATCGATCTTTGACCTTCTTTCGCCGGCAAAGCCCATCGAGCACACACGAAGATAGCGCACATCCAGGGGGGAGGGAGAAAGAAGAGAAGAGGAGGAAGAAGAATCTTCTCACGACGATGGCGAGGATCACGTTCCCTCCGCGGAGCCGCGCACCAGCCCGATATTCAGCCGCCGTCGTCTTCCCCCTGTCGCTCCTCCTCGCCGTCTTCCGATCTCTCCTCTCTCCTTCGCCCTCGCCCTCGCCCTCGCCCTCGCCCTCCGTCTCCCGGTCTTCAGGACGAGGGTGAGTCCCCGTGATCCTTGCGTCCCGGTGTCCAGCCACGATAACCGACTTTCACCGCTGTCTAGCGACGCAAGCGTCCTGTCGGCGCGTGCGTCACTGCGTGTGCCCGAGTGACAAGCACCTTTACGCGCGTATGTTTATCAGCGGCGTATCTACGCGCGCTCTCCGGCGTCCCCGTTTCGCGAAACCCGCACCTCGACACCCTTCCTTATCGATCACATCCTCGCATCTCTTCTCTCTGCTCCCGTCGCCGTGCCCGTCGCGTCTCGTGCGGTCTCCTCTCGCTCGTTGCTGGCTCTTCCACCCTAACCCGACCTCGCGTGTATTCTCCAAATCACCGAGAGATCCGCCGATCCAACCTATCGCTGAAAACTCCACCATCCACCACGACTTGCCACCGCCACTTCCGTACACCACTCTTTCTGTCGAAAGGCTATCGCCACCAGCCACCAGCCACCGTCGCCGTTGCGCACACACCTACGCACCACCTTCTCTCTCTCTCTCTCTCTTTCTTTCTCCTCCCTTTCCCTCTCTCTCTCTCTCTCCCTCTCTCTGTCTCTCTCCCCTTTCCTCCTCAAGCTCTCTCGGCCTCGTCCGCGATGGGGATGATGATGGAGCGTGGCCACGCGCGCCAACACACTGGAGACGTGCCGGACAGCAACGCGTTTCAAGTTTCAACTAGCCACCGCTCCCACCGAGACACACGCCACCATCGAACCTCCACCACGCGAACCGGCAGACTACTCCGAAACGAGCCGGGTGAAACACCCTTCCGCCTCACCGACGCCGGCTGCTCGATCCCCTTTTTCTTTCCTCTCGCTCGCCCTTCCTGGTCTTCCAGCTATCGCCACCGCCACCACCACACACCACCGCCAGCCGATGTCAAAGCTCTCTACCCCCCGTACACGAGCACCGTCGCGTGTACGCACGCCACTACGCTCTCTCACAATCAGTGGCAACTCACCACCACCACCGCCCGGCTACTACTACTACCAGCGATTAAGTCGGCTACGCGACGGCGCCCTCCCGACTACGAAATCGACGTCGTCACGAGCGACTACTACTATCGCGGGCATGATACCGGCGCGGCGCGGCGCGTCGCCCGCTCGATTCTGCCCCGACACCCCTCGCGCGGGTGCCCCACCTAGCCCGAGGAACCCTCCCTCGCGCGCAGTTGCGCGCGCGGATCCATGCGAGGCCGACGTGCAGCATTGCCGGAGAGATTTTTCCTCGGGACCCTTGTTTCCCGATCCCGAGATCAACTTTACCGGCTATACCTATGTATATGAGCCTCCGTTCAGCAAAGAGCCAACGGACGGGTGTGACATAATGAGCCAAGGTTTCCCAACAATCCCACTCCGAGGTAGAAATGAACGGGAGGACTCGGGATTCCCCTGCGATCCTTCATGCGGGCAAACTCGATGCCTGAAACGAGAACCTAACTTACTCCTATTCCCCGTCGCATTTCTCAGCTATTTTAGTAACTAAATGATTTCTCATTCCGATGGAATGGCAATTAAAAAAGGAAAGAATATTATTCGTACGGGGACGGCATGAGAATCGTCGAGAAATTATTTCGTCACGCATCGTGGACGATTCGGTGAATGGTGAGTCAAAGGGTGATGGACTCGGCGCTCTCAGCAGCGGATGAAAAGTGGCGACCAATCGACCGGGGCCTTCGGTTCTTCTGTTCTCCACGCCGAGCAACGCTATCGATTCCTTCTCCGCTGTTAAATTTCTCGGGAATCTTGAGCCGACTGTAAAGTAAAGATCGAAAACTGAGGGACCATAGAATAATAACTACAGGGAGCCTGTGTGGATAACCGGTCCAGCAGACCAAGGCGCTTCGTTTTCGTAAGCCACTGCTGAGTGCACGTTCCACTTGGCGGCTCCTCGTCCTTCCCTCCCTGCCAACCGTCGGGCCAGCGTACGACATCGCAATCAATGAAACTACGATTCACCGAGCAGTGCCGTACCACCTAACACCGAACCCCTGGTACCTCCATTCTTTGTATAAAACGGCACGTGTCGCGAATATTTTCCCTCTTATACATAATTAAGTATCTGACATAGAGCGACTATAAGCGGTGCTTTTCGTTACTAGCAGATTCCAGTCGATAAAAAATTCCCCGAGCACTAGATCGATGCGTCGATCGATACATCAAACGTGCTCGCCTTCGACCGTAAAGTTTTGGATCGTTGTCATCGTCGCCGGAGCACGGAGGAAACGCGCAAGCTCGTATTTTACGATCGGTCAGTGGCTTCTTTGACAACACAGCCGTTACGAGAGCTTTCCCCCGTTTCACATTCCCCCATGCCCCGAGTTAATCACCGAGGTTCATCCCGCCACGTCGGATTTAGAGTACCTAACCTACAAAAGGCGCAGGAAGTAGCGACTCGTCGCGTGACACCCTCCTGCGGCGCATGAAAGAAACAGGAATATATACCACGCTTGCTTCATTCAGAATATTATTCGACTGATCCGAGCTTGGAAATAATTGGATAGGAACCAGCTACTATGCATCCGGATTATTTTGCTGAATCTACGAAATACTCCTGTAAAGAGAGCATCCATCGTTGGTCGAAAAGATTGCACAAGGATAAAGCTCCACCGAGATCCCGTCTCAGAAAGAATTACGTGAAATCTGATAAACAGGGTGTTGTATGTAGGATGTCTGGCAAAGTAACGCGCGGTGTGAACGGCCCGAGTTGACGCGAGACTCGGCGCAGTGGAATCCCCGAGCGTGCAATCTCTGCGAGAAGAATACCTACTTACGAGTAGGGCTGGAGCAGACAGTGGACTGACTGGTCGTTCCCACTTGACCGTGAGCAAGCAGCCCAACCGATGAGAGTTAGTTAAGTGGCACGGGCTAAGGTCGTTACCACTCTGCTTACCGTACGCATCGTCCACCGCGTTCAGTAGCCGATGACCATTCGCTGGCATCGCATCGGTCTTCCCTTCCTACTCCTTCCGACCGCCGAACCGCTCGTCCGAAGCCAACATGCGGGCGACGCTGCTGAGATCGTTGCCGTTTCTGCTGGCCGTGATCGTCTGCCAAACCGACTCGTTGAACCCGGACGCCGGCCCCTGGGTCCAAACAACGTACGGCGAACCTTGGCCGCTGCCGAACCTCCGACGTCTCAGCAACGCGTTTTATTTCCTAAGAGCGTCTACCTTTCAGTTCAACGTGAGTGACCCCCTCATCGCTTTTCGCGTCCCCTCTCGCTCCTTCCTCCTTTATTCTCCGTTACTGGTATCGCTTGGTATTCGTATCCGCTGTATAGGTAGTGGGCGAGACTTGCGACATAGTGGCCGAAGCGGTTGAGAGGTATAAAGCGATCATACTGACGGACGCGCGAGTTGCACGGATCTTCTCGCAAGGGCACGTGAAATCCTCGCCCGGCCGAGACAATGGCACCGTCAAAGGTACCCTCAGCGCGCTGGCCATTCACCTGGGAGAGCCTTGCGAAAAGGACGGCAACCACTGGCCACATTTGCGGATGAAAGAGTCATGTAAGTTCCTCAGTGCTTAAAATATTTCGCCGTAAAATATTATTATTATTATTATTAATCGTCTATGTGTACGTATTAATCGTAAATATGTGTCTTCCTGCAACATTGTGAACGTTTCTGCTTTGCTTAAGACACTCGGCTACGTCTGTGCGCTCTAGTCTGCCTTCGTATTTGTACTTCTTGGAAGGAAAGGCCATTAATTACTTACGTATTTGCAAACGAATCGTTGGTTGCGTAAGCAAGAGATATCCTTTGTTGTAACCAGCTTAACATGAGTGCATCGATCACCGCACAACGAATAACATGATCAAAGATTTGCATGTTATCGCGTCGGAGATTAGAGCCACGGGCGGTTGAGACAGAGAAGGCGGAGGCGACGCTTCGATCTTGTTTCATCTTTTCTTATCGTGCGCAACTTGGAGGTCGGATCGGGCGATCGCCCGAGATCGCACGAGACTCTGCAGATTACGCGCATTAATCGCCAGCCAGCCCGCTATCGAATCGATTCGACGCTCTTCCATGCTCTAGCGTCAAAGGGATTTCACTTTCGCAGATACTCTGAGCATTAATGAGACCTCTCCGGTCGCCAATCTTGTCGCTGAATCGGTCTGGGGAGTCCTTCGGGGTCTCGAAACGTTTTCCCAACTCTTGTTTCCGGCTGGCGACGGCTCCAATGTAAGTAGACTTGTTCTTGGATCTAAGGAATGGGTGACCAATCGTTTTGTTTGCTTGGGCCGTGTCTAGAGAAATTTCCTTTATTTTTTTATATTTTTTATTATGATATTTAAATAAAAAAATACAACCGATTTCACAAAAAAATGCGCTAAAAAGTAAAAAATAATTCTTTCCTTATTTAATCTACGACTCTAAATTTTTTTTATGTCGGCGCATCGTCATTTGCACTGTGTAAATCTGGCACCGACTTAAAAAAAATGAGAGCAAACATCGCTGGTTTCGGGAATTTCACGGTTTTCGACCTTATTCTGCGATCTTTAAACGTTTGTAACTCAAAGCAACGTTTACCGATTTCGATGAAATTTTTAGCATGTGTACAACTTACTTAAATCTACGAACGGGGTTTTTAAATTTTCATTACAGGCTCAGAAAAAAATTGAAAAACGACCTTTACTATTTTTTTTTCTATTCCGACCAATTGCAATTTTTTTCAAAACGACAAAACACGTGACATGTCCAAGACCTCCTTCTAGCTTCTAAAAAAAAAATTAAGTCGTTTGGACCAATTTTAAAAATGTGAAGCGATTTTAAAATGTGAGCCACTGTAAATCGAATGAAGCCAAACTAAATACAATAAGTTTCACCAAAATTGGTTCAGTAATTACGGAGAAATTACACCTCGAACAAAGAACTTCTTTCTTTTTAAACTCGGTTAAAAAGGAGGGCAGCAGAAACATATAACTAATTTACTAGTGGGATATTTAACCATTTTGGTCCAGCTGTCCAGGGTCTCAGTTAGTCTAAAGTCTAAGCTAATCTGAAAGTATGACAAAGTATCTCCACACGCGATCTAACAAGCTTCCACAACAATCTACAGCTAAAGATAAGATGTCAGACAATCGTGGATCGACCGAAGCTACCCCACCGCGGCCTCCTCTTGGACACGTCGCGGCATTACCTGCCCATCTCCGACATACTGCTGACTCTGGACGCAATGTCCTACAACAAAATGAACGTTCTCCACTGGCACATCGTGGACGACAACAGCTTCCCGTATCAGAGCTCCAGCTACCCAGAATTGTCCGCAAAGGGGGCGTTCCACCCTTCGATGATCTACACCTTAAACGACATCCAAAAGATCGTTGACTACGCCAGGTTGAGAGGGATCCGAGTGATGCCGGAGTTCGACACCCCTGGACATACCAGGTCCTGGGGTTTGGCTTACCCTGATCTCTTGACCACTTGCTATGGTAAACACCTACATGTATTTAGATCCGTCGCATTCAGATCACTGATGACTTAACACATACCTATTTAACGAGTGAGTTTAAACGCGCAAAACTTTGCTCATCCCGTGCACCGTGCTTGTACTATGTACCAGACGCGAAGGGGAAAACGAACGGCAAATTGGGCCCGATGAATCCAACCAACCCGAACCTGTACGAGTTCCTGCGGAATCTATTCTCCGAGATCGTTCAGGTATTTCCAGAGCAATACGTCCATCTGGGTGGCGACGAGGTGCCGTTCGACTGCTGGAGGAGCAACCCGGATATCATCGCGTACATGAATGCGCGTAACATGTCCCAGAATTACGCCCTCCTCGAGGGAGACTACATTGCTAAGCTTCTTCGGATCACCGATTCTCTCCAGGCCAGCAGCATCGTCTGGCAGGAGGTATAATAATTAATTCGCAGCTGTCTATTCGAGTCGAGTCGTCGCGCGTCGGCTAGACTATGAGCGAATTCCACTTACGCCTAAATCGCCCGTGATTTTCATTAAGCTAGGCTTTCCTGTACGCGACTAAACGCAACGTTAAGAATTTCAAAGTCGATTTTCTCGAAAATGAAGCGCGATATGGGAAAAAGTTACTCTTTCTTTTCGATTTATAACAAGTAAATAAGTCGAGAAGAAGGAATAAAATTTTTTGTTATTGGGCTTCATTTTTGAGAAAATCGACTTTGAAATTCTTGACGACGCGTCCAGTCGCGTACGGGAAAACCTAGCTTAATGAAAATCGCCCTCGGGTTTTAATTGTTGGGGAGAAAAATATTTTTAATGCAAATTCAATAAAATTCATTAGGTGATTATAGAAATTTATTTAAAGATTAAAACTCAGTTTTTTTCTCTTTTTATAAAACTCTTGAATCACTTCAGTCTTGGTTACATTGATCTCTTTTTTCCTTTTTCTTCGGATAATACCAGGAATCCTTAGCCACTTTCCACTGACTGCGCGACTGATATAGAAAAATGTTGCATCCACTCCTCGCTACATAATAAATATAACGTCCCACTTAACCCGGCAGGTATTTGACAACAGAGTGCCCATGCCAAACACCACGGTGGTTCACGTGTGGACGGGTTTGTGGGCGAAAGAGTTGGAAGACGCGACCAAAGCAGGACATCCGGTGCTGTTGTCCGCTTGCTGGTATCTGGATCACATCGCTGGCGGCGGCGATTGGAAAAAGTTTTACAAATGCGACCCGCTCGCGTTCGGCGGCGCGGCGAACGTAACGAGTTTGATGCTCGGCGGCGAGGCCTGTATGTGGGGAGAGTTCGTCGACAGGTGATTCTTCTTTCCACTTTCACCTAGGCTAGCCTGGAGGTAGTTCCTGTACACATACCGGCGTTCATATCCTGTTTCAGGAACAACGTGCATCCCAGGATATGGCCACGGGCCAGCGCCGCCGCGGAACGCCTCTGGAGCAACACGAAGCAAGACGAGAACAAGGCAGCTCAGCGGCTCGAGGAGCACGCCTGTCGCATGAACAGACGAGGGATTCCGGCTCAACCGCCCAACGGACCTGGCTTTTGCGTCACCTGATAATCCACTGCCCAAACGGATCAGCCTACGTCCACCACTTCACTTACTATACACCTGGTCATTTACAAGGCCTCGAGGCTTCTTTACTTTAACGCCTGAATGGGTGCGCCTACTTCTCTGTTTCACTTCCACTGCCGCTACACGCGTTCCCAACGAAACACGAGAAGTCGGCAAGCCAGTCACGCGTCAAAATCTACATATCTCGCGATGCAAGCAGGTTGGACACAGTTGGACTTTAAATAAAACACGTGGGAAAATAAACAGACGAGGCTCGCTTACTGTAGCAAGCAGCAAATGTGTCTCACTCCTCACACCTCCCATTCACTTCCCATTCATTCCAATAATCGGTGCACGGAAACCTAGTGGTATAATACATTGTAGGCGGCTTGTGTCTAGGAATTTTACACTGCCTCGATCGAGCTTCCGAATTTAGTATATCTCTAGTAGCTACGGTGAATATTCGTTATGTGCTCGCCAGAAATATTGGTTATAAGTTCGTCGCCTAGATCCACTAACTGGGGGATCTCCCTCGGAACCAGTCAAGCGTCAAAGGCGACACGAGTCAAAACAAGCTAATTCTGAGATAAGATAACAGCGAGTATGCTCGCGCGGCCTCGCAGTTAAAGACCACAGGCTTAATGACTAATTATATGGTTAAATTTATGGTTTTATTCTTACGAAATTATTTTTAAAGTATTAGTGAAGGTTTTTCTGGTGAAAATAAGACCAAACAAGATGTGATTTGGATCGTATAGAGTCATTTCCATATTGGACTGAAGTTCATACTTTCCTCTCACTCTTTCTCACTCGCGGTCCCTTTCTTCCACTATCAATTGTCACGGTCGGTAAAAAAGCTCGTGATTTTTATGTAAATAAGTCGAGAAAAAGGAATTCTCGCTTCATTTTCGAGAAGCTTAATGAAACTCACGGACGATTTGGGCGGAAGTGGAATAAAGAAGCCAGCTCGAACTGAAATTCGCGGCCTCCTACACATTATATGTTCGCGCCCGGTCCCGAGCGGAGAACCTATAACGAATATTCTCTGTACTCATCAAATAACCATCTTCCAAGCGAAATTTAGCGTACTATACATTCAACAAACCTCCTTTTTCCTTTCTCAATGCACGTATATGTACATCAAACATATAGGAACAGTTTCGAAATAATCGGAACGATCGTTTGCAACTTGTACGTTCGTTCGACACGCGAATCGAGCCCGCTGGAAAAACAATCGACCGTTCGAAAGAGCAGAAGGTCGAGTCGTCCGGGGAACGAACAAGAGAAACAAGCAACTAATTCCATTCAATCTCATCTCTCGTTAATCAAAGGCAAAATCAAAATTTCAAGTGACCAGGTACGATGAGGAGTAACTGAAGCACAGCAATGCCGTCGTCTCTCGTTGGACCGTGAACTAATTCATCACAGACGCTCAAACACAGGCTTATGGATCGCTGGCAGAAACCTACACATAATCACATTTACCGCAGCAGTTTCCCCCAACCGCCGCGATGATCAAGTAAATTCCTCGTATATGTAGATATACGTACGTAGCTTACCTAAATCCGAGACCGCTGAAAAGAAGGTGGGGAAAAATGGGACAAGATCAATCAGATCAGGGACATTTAGTGGTTCGTTAATATCCTCCAAAGAGAATACCACTCCTTTCTGTTATGCAGAGGATGCAGCGGAAGTATTCAGACTTGTCCGAAAGAGTCGTGTTGTTCTTCGGTACCGTGCTGCGCTCCCCAGATATCTTGCGCAGCCTGCGCCCCCTGCTCGCCCTGTGCACCCTGCACACCCTGCTGTGCACCGTGTATTTCGTGCAGGCCACCCTGCCCACCCCGGTGCCTTCCTAGACCAACGAAAACGACAGTGAGTTACATTATTTTATTTAAATAAAAGTTTCGAGTAACGAATAAAAATTAGAAAATTATTGTCGAAGGAAAAAATTAACCGTACTCGTCGAGTAATCTAAAATTAAAGTAACTTTCATTTGATCCCTTATTTACATAATTTTTTATTTAGTTATTTCAAATTCAGCGAAATTATTAATCTGGTCCCGAGACAAGGATTAATTTTAATTAAGTTATTTTTTACAAATTTCACATCGTCTCAGGATAAACAATTATGCATTTCGGGTTCCGTAAGACCTGTAGAAACATATCCTATAAAAATCTTTTGTTCCAAGCCAGGTGGAAAACTGGTTAATTTATACCATTGTCCTTTATCAAGCGAGTGTCTCGCCAGGGTTAGTCGTCGCAGCTAACTTAATATCCACTGCAAATTAGATTTACCTACGGCCTTGTCCGCCTTGTCCACCTTGTTGCCCGCTGCCCTGCCCGCCAAAGGTGATCCTTACCTGCCCTCCACGCCCGCCGCCTTGTCAACCACCACCCCCAACCGTCGCTTACATCTGCACCAAGAAGTTGGTTCCCGTTATGCCCTGTCCGCCACCCACGCCCCCGGCTTGCTCCCCTTGCCGTCCAGCTTGTCGTTAGTTCTCCAGATTAACGTTAATGTGCTCCGTTGCGAATATTTCGAAAGGCGATGATCCTGGCTCGAAACCAACCGCGATGCTATTTCGTTTGCGCAGTGCCCTACCCTCGTTGCTAGTCCTGCACCACAGGCTGATAATAATTGTCCCTGGAAAATAGAAATCAACCCCGTGGTGCGTTTTTCATTCAAACAGTTTTGTTCACGGAACCCGACGAGAACGACGGATGGATGCGTAACAGTGTCTTTTGAACATCAAAGGTACAAGTCTGCCGATTAATCCGATTAAGGGTACCCTCCCATTAAATAAATTACTCCGGAAATTAGTTATTTTTAGTATATTATTTAAAAAAAAAAGTAAACTTTGTAGGGTCAAAATTTTTTTGGGGTTCTGTTCGTATATATTTAAAGATATAAAAAAATTTGGAAATTGTATCTAATACTGCTGACTGTCGGTAGCTCTGAATGTTCGGGTGATAGAAAACAAAAATTCCGCAGACGAGGAATTTTTAATATCTCGTGGAATTATGTGATATTAATAAACCACGAACATTCTTCAAGTTTTGAAGATTGTTCCTGGAATTATCTATGGTCATATTAAAATATTGTAATCTCGTGTGTTGGCAGACGTTTGAACAATAAAAATTGAAAAATGGGTAATTTTACACACGAAAATGTTTATAAAAAGTAAACGATTGGGCGCAAAGTTACCATCGTAGGTGGATGACTACTCGGAGAATTTAGTAACGAACAAAATCTCTCAAGAATTTTTTAAATCGGTCAATTATTTTCTTTTGTTAGGACTTCTGCAGTTTTAAGAAAACGTGTTTTGAGAAAAACGTCACTTTTATACCGGTAGACTCTACATAGCTACGCTTTTTTAAGCCAAATTTTAACTAGGCATTCTTTAGATACTATACTACCAAAATATACATTAACAAAAATCGATATCGTAGAAAATTTTAATGGCAAATATTAATCCAATAAATTCGATTGAATAATGCGAACTATGTGGAAATTTTTATTTCCAGAGCAACTATACTAAAAAAAACCTGATTGGACATACACGAAATTGAACCTACCCTTACGGTTCTTCTAAAAAGTATCCGCAGACTAAATTCTGCGCGATACGAGAAGAGCTATATCGACTTTGCATCACCGATCAAGTCTCTACTCTCGATCAGCGGAAAGAAACGAATTGTGACGAAAGCTCCCAAGACTTAGACCGAACCAGGATTTGATTAACCTCCCAATTATCGTCTACTTATTCAAGGCAAAGGACCGCTGAATTTTTATAAGCGAGCCCTTAATCCCGGAATTGACTTTACTCGAGCGTGTCCCAACTACCAATTCATTGCGCTTTAATTGCAAAACCAAACTTTGTCGAAACACGAATACGACCAACTCCCAATTATTTCAAACGTGGTTTTGAAAGGTCCTTCTCGAAGGAACAAATCGCGAATCTCGATTAGCGTCTAAAAAATACCTGCTGCTACTAATTTCAATTGCAACGAGTCGCGACGATTCCATTTATCAATACCGACGAAACCTCGCTGACGCCCGCCTCGCGTTTATACACACATGTGTGCGCACCTTTAATTGACTTTGCTTCGATACACGTTTTTCCCCCCTAGAAATGTGTGTTTTTGCGGAACGAGAGTAGACAAGATGCGTCCCACGCAAGCAAGTGCAGCGGCACTGTCGATCGACGAAATGCAACAGTTTGCACTTTGAAGGATATTAGGAATGCTTGTTCGACGCGCGGCTGCGACGCGCTTTTAGCATTTTAACCAGTCGCTCGCAATGAAAAAGCAGGTGCCATTCATTTTTTTGCTGTGATTTTTTTTTATCAATCAAGTCACGTTGTCAAGATTTTGGTACGTAGGATTGCGGCGACCGTGGCGGATGACTGATTGTCGGTTGTGCGTGACGAGCTCGGACAAGGCATTTGCAGCAGGCTCTGTCGGCATTGATCGACGAAATTATGCGAATTGTGCAAATTGAGAAAGAATACTGTTACGCTATTGTCGGAATACTCAATATGTATTAACATGTGCTTCTTCCTGTATAAACGATACACAATAAAAACAGTAAAATTATGTTGAAAGCAATGCGAATTAATGTTTTAATTTTTTATCGTTATTTTGTTGAGTTTAGTGCGCGAAAAGAAAACTTTAAATATATTTACAGGAAAAGGAGTAAAATATAAATGTGGACAATTCCGGACAGGTGAATTACTTAAATAAAGCACAAAGTAAAGGCATTTTTATAATCTGTAAGACAGTCTCCATCTTGTGTCGGAAGCAAACTTTGATAAACAAGTTAATTCAATTTTTATGTTAGTGTATATGATTTTATCTTTTTTTGTAGGTAAAATATTTTTATCTTTCTTTTTAAGAATTTATATTGAACATGTGCTTCCAGAACATTGTGGGGAATAGTTTCCTGCATCTTCCTGTAAATTTTTATTCAAATCGTTGGAGCGGTTTTCGAGATTTTATGTTCACCGTTTTGGAAAACGTGATTTCTGGGAAATCGCGTTTAAAGTTGAACATGCGGTTTTGTAATTCCTTCAATTTTTGAAATTTCGGGCCCGGTTGCGTTTAAAATACGTTGAAAAAATATAGCCAGTGGAATATGCGAACATTCTAAAATCCAAATTTCGAAAATATGGAGGGAAATCTACCCCCTTAACGATCTTCGAGTGCCCGTCCACTGTGGCCATTTACACGAGCCAAGTGACGAGCTTTGAATAGAAGCTTTTGGGCTGCTGAAACTATGTAACATGTTTAGTTGCTGGTCCACGCTTCGCTATGCGTGTTGCTATAATCTGACAGAGTCAAACTACAAGCAGTGCAAACAATGCAAACAATGCAAGCTGTACTGTTGGATGCAAGAAGGCGCTCAGTGGCAAAAGTCAGTTTCGAGAAAAGTATCTGTAAACATTACTGACTTGGATATTTTTTATACACTAGCGGACAAAAAAGTTACCACTTTTTCGATTTGTTCTATTTTTGTTGCTTTTTAGCATACGTTTGGGACAGTGGTATTTGTTTAATATGCATATTCTGATGAAGAATTTAAAGCTGTATAAAACCCAGTTAAAGTTGAATTTATTTAACTGACAAACAAAAGTGTTACATGACATTGAATGGGGTAAAATTTTTGGGACCGACAAAGAAGTTACCACGTTTATTAATTTTGTTAGGTTGTCCTAAACGCAAAAGGTGCCACCACAAAATATTAGATTTTTTTTATTAATGTTCAAAAGTGGTAACTTTTTGTTCGCTTTAAAAATGTGTTGTCTTGTTTAATGTTATGTGAGGTTTTTGTTTGTTAGTTAAATAACTTTTACTGCAACTGGATTTTATACAGCTTTTAATTCTCTTTCAGAATATGTATATTAGGCACATACAGCAGTTGTGAATTGATATTGAAAAGTAATAGAAGTAGAATGGTTCGAAAAAGTGGTAATTCTTTTGTCCGCTACTGTACATAGTGAAGTTGTAAAACTGTCTATAATATTTAAAAATTTGATATATCTCCTTTGTAGGGAGATCTGTGATATATCTCCAAACTTTCGAGCGACGATTTTGTATTTAAAATTATTTGTTTTTAAACAATTTGATTGTACAGTTTCATAGAGCACGGAAAGCTGTTAAGTTTTCAATGCAATAATATATTTTTGTTATATCTAGTATAGTTTTCTTGCACGAAAATTTGAAAATAATACTTCCAATGAGGTCCCCAATTAGTCAATGTCGATTTACAAAATTTACCACATCCCTGTCAATTTTAAAGAATGAGGAATCTTCTTATGCGTTTTATGCAAAAATGGTCCAAGCTTTCCGAGGCCGTTCAGCAGTACAATTTTGCCACGAACTTAGCACGGAAACGAAGTTAGCAGGAGATTCTCTCGCAAGCCGAAGATGGAATTCGAAATCGAGAGCATAGACCGAGACACATCCATGGCAACCCCGTCCGCTGTCTCTTCGATTTCTCCTTCTCGCCTTTAAAATTAGAGTTCCCAGTCCGGCGGTAATGCAAAATCCGAGCTAGAGAATTGCCTGAGCCGTTCCAGATGTTATTTCGTTTACCACAAACAATTAAGGTCCCAAGCAAAATTCCGAACAACGATGAACAAGAGGTAGGATATTGTAGCCTAGAATTCTGGCGACGGACCATTCGTGGCCTGCAAACTGTGGGGAGCCGTACAGTGTCCGAGTTACCATCAAATTTCTTTCCGCCACATTTTGCAATTCTAGATGGTAAAATTGTCATTTTCCCAAAGCGTCGAACAGTAAAAAATCTTTGCGTCCAGAAAAGCTTCGGCGGATAGAAACGCCAAGCAGAAGACTCAGTCGAGACGCACGAGCGTGACCAGCTTGCACCTGAGGCAGCCGAGGCAACCGGAAAAGTCACCATCCTCGCAGAATCTGCCACATGAATCCTCCACGATGGTGAACAAGTCCGTCGACGCGTGCGTTCTACCGAAGACCAGGTTCACCTCTCTGGACAGGTGTAGAGAGACCAGATCCTGCTCGTCGCCGAGACTCAAGTCCTTCCCGGCCGAGAAAATCAAGAAGTTGGAAAACTCTCCGCCGTACACACCCGACTTGATGGGCGCTCTCATTGTACAGCAAAACCCATGCGAAACGGGCACAGTGTTCGCGGCTGCGGCCGCTGATCAGTCTTTCAACAATGGACAGGGCGATACAGCGGCGGTAACGCAACCTTTCCAGCATCAACATCGCCAAGTAAAGTCACCGACGCACAGTGTTACGAGCAATGGAAAAGATTAAAAAACTAAAGTCCGTGATCCATAAATTCTTATATCTTAAAATAATATTAAAAGAACGTAGGTGTTAGTACTGTTCCTTAATTTTTACCGAATTTGCTAGTTTGCTAATTTGTTATAAGATTTTTTAAACATGTGTCATTTGGTGAATATTGATGTGTTTATTTCGATTTTTGTAAATCATATTTAGGATTATATCTTTCTAAATGATAGTTTCTTTGCAGTGTTAACAATTCGCCCGCATTTTTTTATTTTATATGTTTATCAACTTTGAGTTGGGTTTTCAGAAAAGTACTAGAAGGTACCTCTAAGATTTTGTGTATATTAATTTAGGGCACACTAAAGTTTATAGTAACGAATAATAGTTACTTTAAACATTCGATTCTTTACTTCCAAGTGTTTATACGATATCTACCATGACTTTTCGATCCCAAATCTTGCCTTCAGTTTTAAAATAGCAGTGGAACGCGATGCGCGTGACAAAATTAATTTGACAAAAAATGTTTCGAGTAAAACTAAAACAGTATTCGGTTAACAACAAATTGCAATAATGCAAATTGGCAAAAGACATTTTTATTCAATAAAAAAACACAATTCTCACAATTTTTTTAACCAAAAGTGTATATTTTGTATACACCAATAAATGCAGCTGTATATCCCTTTTAAAAAAATATTAAGTTACTTCCATCGAAAACCGATTAATTTAGAAGTTATAATTTTTTCACGAAACACTGTGCGATGTTCCGATAGACTATAGATAGTAGATACTCGATTACGAAACACCTATTATTAAATCCCCTTCCAGCAGAACATGCACGCTGTCAGCCAGCATCCGATCGCTCCTCGCCACGCCATCCACCCTCAGGCTGGTCAGACGAATCCAAACTCCGACTGCACGCTGGGCCAAGTTCCCAACGGTCAGCTGCACCGTCCTTTTGTACCTCACGCGCAGCAAAAGATCGCTGCGCCCCCCCACGGTACACCTCAAGCCCCAGCAATGGTCCATCCATCCATGGAGCAGCCTCCGAGCAATCCAGGGCCACCGACAGACCAAGGCAGGATGAAAACAGAGGAACACGTCAACGACGCCGCGTGTCCTGATTACGAGAAGCAGCCGATCGGTGGCCGAAACGCAACGCTGTACAGGAACATGATGATGAACAAGCAGCAAGGGCACGCGCAGTCGCAACAATTCATCGGCACCGACCCGTCCAACCCGTGGGGTAGCGACCATCAACGAGCCCAGAGCAATTATTTAGCACACAACCGTCCGTCAGCGCCCGCGATTCATCAGGATCCGCGCCAAATCTATCAGCAGATGCAGCAGAACCTGGCCCAACAGCAGCAGCTCCAGCGACGAGCCAGTAGCTATCAGATGCAGATGATGGGCAGTCAACAACAGTTACAGGGGAACCAGTGGACCGCCCCCTCTAACTATGAGGATCCACAGTTCAGAAGATATTTACCTGGACAGGGTATGACTTCGCCGCAGGACGCGGCAGCGAACCAGATCAAGTACTCGCAAATGAACGTTCAACGTAACTACCCGGTGGATCAGGGAGGCATGGAATACGCGTCACATCAAGCAGGCTGGCAAAGATGCAGTCAAGAAGCAATGGAACCTTCTAACACCCAGTCCCGGCCACTATTTCGGTCGCAGAATCAACAACATATTTTGGCACAGCAGTATCAGCAACAGCAACAGCCGCCACAGCAGCAACCAGCGTATCGGTATCAACAGCTGTATAGAAATGCTGGACCAGCGAACGCTGTGGGTGAAAACCAGCAGAATTCGATGGCCTACGCTCAGCAGAATCGACCGCCCACTGCGCAGGACACTCAACCCGTCCAACAGAGGAAGAAGAGAGGCCTGCAGTTCAGCGCAAGCATGATACGCGACCAGGAGAAGCTGGTGGCTACCATGAAGCAGCAAAGAGTGCCCGTTGACGTGATGAGAAGGCAGTTCGACACGTTGCTGAACGAACAACGGAGGCAGCTGGAGTACATCGAGGAGATTCAGCGGCAGGAGGAGGGAACGCCAGTGAAGAGACCCGTCAGCGTCGCGCGCAAAAGGAAACCGGTGGATGAGAAGCCAGAGTGGATGCTTCATTTGACACCATCGCGGGTGTCTTACATGGAGCTGGAGAGGATGCATGAGCTTAAAAGGCAGCAAGAACAAGCTCGCCAGTTCGAACAAGCTCAGCAACAGCAGCTCAACGAAACGCCCAACCAACAGCTTCCAGCTCGTCCGGATAATCAGCTAAACTATCAGCAGTATCAGTTCAGCCAGCAGCCTAACTGGCAGCGACAGGCTGTCCCACAGTCTGCCAACGCATATCCTCAACCCTATAGGATTCCTAACAACTACCACCCGAATCAACCAACACCTAGCTCACCTAACATCGACTACCGATACTATCCACCTCAGCAACCAGTTCCCCATCCGATGCATCAACAGTTCCAGCAGATCTACCGAGACATCCCGCAGCAAAGTCAACAGCGTGTTAATAATCCCCCGCCACGTGAAGAGAACAGACACACCTCAGAGCCCTCAAGCTTGCTGAAGATGCGCGTGTACAAGCAAGTGATCCGACCTCAGAGGAGCAACAACGGATTGCAGGATCCAGAAGTAGCGCGGAAACAGCTGGAGGAGCTGAAGGCATCGGCGGAGGCCAGAATGGGGCTGGAGTATCTGGCGAAGTTGAGCCCAGCGAAGCAGCCGGTGAAGCTGAACGGCACCCAAGACCGCGAAGAGATGGAAGAGGAGTGGCGGGAGCGACTGATCGCGTCGAACCTGCAACCATCGTCGAAGAGAATCCCTGCCAATGGTCTAATGAACACCAGGGCGCCGAACAATCCTCCTCCGCAACGTCAGGCTACTCTGAAGAAGGTGGACCAAGAATTTGTAAGGGAATACCCTAGACAAAAGCAGTACAACCCGCGGAACTGTTACAGCCTGCAGGCTGAGAGGGAAAACGGGAATGGTCTGACGGAGCAGCAGGTCCCTTTCGCGCAATACCAAGCTCCCCAAGTTCCAGGGCAGATCTCGGCTGGTGGCATTCCTTATAACGAGAGAAACCCGCTGACCGCTAGGTGCAACCTAAATTCGTACAAGTTCGACGGGGCTTATCCTCCTCACTATCAGCAGATGCAACAGTATTACCAGAACGCCTGGAATCTCGGGAAGAACAGCGGCGAGGGTGACGTAGCCGCCACTAAAAGCTACGACACCCATGGCAAAGGCAGGCTCGAGCGTGCCGGGGGAGATGCCTCTGAGAACTTCAACACCATGGTGGATAACAGAACGCTCACGCCTGCACCCGCGCCGGATAGCAGAGTTCCGGTAGCAACGTTCCAGAGGATGTATCACAGTCAGCCCGACCTCCACGAGGCTAGGACCATCGGGGGTATCAAGTACCTGGCCAGGAGGCAAGACTATATTCCGAACACGCAATTCGTCTCACCGGAAACTATACTCGCGAATAGACACCTGCAACCACCGATGATGTACTGACGAGCAAACCAAACTGTGCTGTGTTTTTATTTTTCTTAGTGATTTTCTATGTTTATTTTATTCGCGCTTTTGTACGCGTCCTGTCGGTACTTGTATTTCGTTTACTGTGTACTTGAGGTGAGTTTGTAATCGTGTACTTTTTTGAGTACCGCGTTCTTTGAACTTGGATGTAAAGGTGACAAAGGATGCGGTTTGTATTTTGCTTTATATTTTCGTTGTATTTTTCTGAATAAAATGCACCATTTTTATGTCGTTATTCACGATTTTATTTCAAGTGAAAAAATACCATTGAAATTGTAGTGTAAGAAAATAATAATTTTTTAGTTTTTAGTGCATTTTTAATAAAATCGTGTAACATTAATTTTTTTATATATATATATATATTGGGTGGCAGTTATACGGACAAGACGATTTTTGAGGTGACAGTTATAGGTAAACTAGGATCGCTCGCGAATTTTAATTAATTATTAATAAATTCTTCATATTTAATTCATAAAACTATTTTTTTTAATGAAAGAGATGTTAATTAATATTGTGTTTCAAACTGAGACGATTTTTGGGTTAAACAACACGTGAAATGATTAAATGAAGTTCGGTTATAATCTTAAGGTGGCAGTAATTGGGACATCTACCCTATATTTTTTATTTTATTTCAGTTTTGGTATGTTCAGCATTTGAGGAAGCCCGTAAGGATTTTTTAAAACGACGTTTTTGACGCTTTCTCTTCAACGAATCCCCAGTGCCATTTGCAATGATTAATTACAGGAAAAAAATATGTTTCTATAGTTTAAGACGTTCTTAATACAATGCAATAGGTCCCTCTAAATAATCTCTGGTACTTTTCCTTTAATTAATTCCTAAAAATCGCCTATTTGTATGGTCTCCAAACGGGAACCACCCCTTAACATGAACATTGCCGAGTTTACGCCCTGCCATTCCTTTATTTCCCCCATAACTATAAGCGACATGTATAACAACTTCCGTCTGCTGCTCCGAGATGTAAGAACCTACACTTTCCACGATAATTTGGACTAAATAGAAAATTTCCAGTGACCGTCTACTCGAAACGCGAGCAAACATGGACTGTAAGAATGAGTATCGTAATTATATGGAAGACTTGCAGACTATCATCAACGAAATCGAATGCCTGTGAGCAGATCTTTTTCAACATTTTTCAACGTTCGACTAAAATTGTAAGAGGTTTTGATTGAAACGAGCCGTGCTCCGTTTGCCCAGAAAACCGGAGCCAGAAGTTTGCAATGTAAGATGCCCACCGCTCGGATGTCCGCGGGGACCGTGCCCAGGGATGTGCTGCTACGATGGCGTTTGCGATCCTTGTTGCATGTCAAAGATACCGCGTTGTCCACCAAGCCCGCACCCTCCACGTTGCCGTGCACCGCCGCTTTGCATGCTTAAAGCTTACGCCAAGGCAGTTGGCTACCCCCCGGAATCCTGTCTTTCCCCGCAGAACGCCCGCAATCAACAGGATCCTTGTTGTCCAATTCAACCCAACTGCGGCCCCCCAGTCCAAGTCAATTGCTGTATTCCTCCCCCACCTAATTGCTGTCCCCCACCCAACTGCTGTCCCCCGCTTCCACCCAGTTGCTGTCCCCCACCCAACTGCTGTCCCCCACCCAACTGTTGTCCCCCACCCAACTGTTGTCCCCCACCCAACTGTTGTCCTCCACCCAACTGTTGCCCCCCACCCAACTGTTGTCCCCCACCCAACTGTTGTCCCCCACCCAACTGCTGCCCCCTTCCTAAACCACCAGTTTGCAACGGTGTGCCCATCTACGTCGGCCACTGCTGCCCACCCACGAGTTATTTTCGCTGCTAAAATATTTCTCACGCTTATTGAGACACTTGGAATGATCAGTCGCTTTAAAAGATGCAATGATATTGACGCTTCAGATGTGATAAGCCCGTAGCGTGATTTTTATTACAACTGTGTACATAGATCGAAGACCAGCTTGAGTGCCCGCTGAATTCGCAGTCACTGATTAAATAAGGGGCACCGTCTGAGTTTCCAAACCCCACGAACTTTCACCGATTTTGGATTAACCCCTCAAAGGCCTACGCGACGTGTCGACAACACGATCTACACCATTCCCACCCTTATTCCGCGACGAGCTTCAAATTTATGGTAGTGATTCCTGCTTTCGTCCCCAAACTTTCAAACTGAATTACGTTCTAATCGCTTATACTTTTGGTAAACGTATATTTGTATATAGAATACATGTTTCTATGCAACTGAAAAATGAACAAAAAAACAGCATTAAAAGTTTTTTAACTCTATGACGTTTAATTTTCTTCAATAACATCCTAAAAATTACCTACTTTTGGTGTGACTTGATGGGAGGGCACCTTTAAGGTTACATTAAATAACGATTTCGATTATCGATGCGATGTCAACTGTTAAAAACAACTTATGCACATACTCTTAAGAATCACTCGTCGAAACTCGTCGATACTATAACCATTTAATTTAATCAGTGACGCTGTGATATGCATATCCCAGATTTTGCTAAAACGTACGTATAGTGGAATTGAGATGGACAAGGAAGGAAAAAATCGTATCACGAATGAACCAAGGGTAGAATTGAACGTGTCGCGAATCGTGCAATGTTTGTTGCAACAGCCACGAGACAAGAAGAATGAAAAGGAAGAAGAGGTGTGAAAAAGCTTATTTCCACATTGCATTTGACATGAACAACTGTGTTGATAAACTATCTTCTAATTCTGTAACGTATTTAGTTGATTTCTTCTGCCACTCACTATACTCTTTGAAGCATTCAGTGAGGAAGGCGGTTAACAATTCTCGTCAACTTCTATTTACTTTCATTGTATTTTATTCCTCATTGCTTGTTTTCTATCTTGGCACTACTTCTTTTTTCCTTTATTTTGTCCACTTTTGTGTTTAATATATTAGTCCTCTACTGGTTTTCTCTATTCTCTATCTATCAAAGGGCTTTCCCTATATATGAGGCAGTCAGAGCAAGAACGGACTAACCCACATTTTTTTCGAAATTGAATTAGTAGCAATAACGTATTCCAATAGGCTCTACTAACCATATAAAATAGGAAAAAAAAAATTTTAATGTGGGTTGGTCCGTTCTTGCTTTGACTGCCTCATATATTAAATATAAATAAATAAAGCAAACAGAATAAAGTTTCAAAACGTTTAGCTGATCGCACGCCCATCCGAGTACATGAAACAAATGTCAATGACAACGGAGGAAAGGGCGGAACATGTCTCAAAACCGAGGCACATACTCCACTTGCCCGAGGTTTGCAAAGGCGAGGATCACGCCTTTCAAGTAACTCCAAGAGTCGTGATTTTCCAACGATTCACTTCCGGAGAAGCGTTGACCGTGACGGTGACAGTTCGTAACGCGGACCAGGTGATTTAATTTCCTCTTGTATTAGGAAAACCTTCAACTAAAACGTCCCCTGAATTTCCTGAACAAAAAAGGTGCCGCGATACTTGAAAATATCCTACGAACGCGATCCCTTCTTTTCCGTGGAGCACCGTGGAGCCGATTACTCGATGATGGTTGCACCAGGCCTCTCCAACTCTTACAACGTAAAATTTGTCCCCGAGAAGAGAAGAGATTACGTGTATAAGTTGAGGTTTCTCACTGACACCAAAGAGCTAATCGTGCCAGTTATAGGTGCGACTAAATAACTGCATACATATTTCCAGGGCCCGATCTAGCTCTTCTAAATTTTTTCCGGCCTTTATATTTAATTACACATAAATAATTACTTTGAAATATAATTTTTGATAGAGAGTGAAATTTTTGTAGGTATTTTTTTAATAAATATAAATAAACCTTTTGTTGCACAGAGAATTTAATATTCATAAATTACTAATTTACTAATTTCACCACTCTGGACAGTTGCCCTAATTGCACCCCCTAGATCAAGCCCTGCGTATTTCTTGACACCGTGAAAAAGAAAAGCAGTTCAGGTGTGCATTCCTGCGAAATCAGACCGTGTAACAGATTCGAAACGATTTTTAGCTGTCGGGCCAAGAGGACTGTTAGATTTCCCCGACGAAATTGAAATGCCGTCGACCGCGGTGAAGATTCCTTCCTCCAAGACGACATTCGTCCGCAACGTGGGGGATGGGCCGGCCCTCTTCGTTCTTTATAGCGACGAGTAAGATTATCAAGTAAAAGCTCATGTCGCAAACGCGACGCGCAGTACGTACACGGAATAACACTTAGATTTGGTGTGCAACAAATGCTAGCTCACGCTTTTGGATCGAGCCATCCAAGGGTAGAATAGCAGAGGAGGAGTCTCTGCAATTCACTGCGCACTTCTTGTCCAACGAATCCGGCGATTTTCAAGGGAGACTCTTTCTCGAATACGAAACAGGTAACTGACAAGGGAAGTTAGACAACCCGGGAATTCAGGAAATTAAGCAACTTTGTGTGCAAGTGGAGTAGTTCAACCCCAGGGAAACCTGTTTATCGTTGGTGTCGTAGCGAGGTTTTAGGGGGTGAAATCAACCCTTGAAAGAAATGTAGAATCTTCTTTTTTGTGGAATATCTCAGGAACGGTGAGAGATATCGAAAAGAAGTTTAAACCAAAGTTGTATCTTTTTTATATCTACTAAACTGCCTAAAAGTAATTATTGAATTAAGGATTAGTGGTGGGGATAATTTGATAAGTATTGATTTTTCTATAATTATTTTATACGTAGTTTTGTAGAAGTTATTTATGAATATAATTTCGACCGGAATTATCAATATAATATGTTTTCACTGGTTCGGTCCCTTTTAAACACTCACTATCAAAAAGCCATTTTGCAATAAAATTCTATTATTTATATAACTGTTTCCAACGTTTCGGTTCAAATTTAGATCATTATCAAGGAAAATTTTTTTCAATATAAAGATGTGAATTTAGTTTTGTAGATACAAAAAAATATCCAACTTTCGTTTAAACTCCTTTCCAATATCAAGTTTCTAAGATATAAAAAAATCTGCATCTCTTTCAAGGAAAGAAATCACTTCATCCCCCCAAAAATTGCACTATGGCACTAACAATTCTACTTACCCACAAAGTTGCATAATTTCCTGAATTTCCGGGTTGCCTAACTTCCCCCATGAGCGACGCGCGCGTTGAAAGTTTCAATCTCCCTCTCCATCCCGTCTTCTTCTCCGCCAGGGGAGAAAGTTGGAATAGATGTTCGATGTTCCGCGAGGGACTGCCCTGTCCGCATCGACAGGGGCAGCATCCGGATGGAAGACACTTATCTAGGATTGTCCAGGAGCAAGGTGCTCACCATTCACAACAGAAGCGATTACATCGTCAAGTACAAGTGGATGCTTCTTAAGGATGCGAATACCGACGCCCAGCAGAGAGAAGAGTAAGCTGCGCACTGATTAGACCGACGAAATTGCCACAGATAAAAGTTCTGTTAAGGGGTTACACCTAGTCAAGAGGCCGAAAAGAAGCGAATGTTTGCGAAATTTTTTTTGAAAAAGTGGAAGCATATATTTTCACAGAACTTTTTGCACTTTAAAGAGTTACATTTAAAGAACATTTGGTAATTTTTTTGTAGAAAAATATTTAACGTTTATAATAAAAATACAACGACATCCAAGAAGACTTTTTAAAGACGGTGAGTAAGATATCTCAACAACTGCACCAATCTTTCTATAATTTTGTGGGCTTATTTTTTATATCAAAATCTATCGACTGTCGTTCGCATTTTTTTTCTAATGTATATTTTCGATTTTATCAACGAAAAATGGCCGTTTTTCGCGCGAAAATCAGGTCCTTCAAACTTTAAATAGCCGCCATTTTATTTTAAATTTATTTTGAAAATCCCCCGCCGTCAGTCGAAAGATACATTAATATACTAACGAAATCTTTTTGCTTTTTTATTTTAGATAATCTGATTTCGAATGGCAGTGCTCACCGCAAAACAACTTCTTATAAAAGGCTTCTTGGATATCGATTGTAATTTTATTATAAACGTAAATATTTTTTACGAAAAAATTACCAAATCTTCTTTAGATGTTGCTCTTTTAAGCGCAAAAAGTTCTGTAAAAATAGATGCTTCCGTTTTTCAAAAAAAATTCACAAACATTCGCCTCTGTTCGGCCTCCTGACTAAAGTCGTGTTCAGATTTATTGGCCGGTAAATTTCGTGAGGGGTATTCTCCCATCACCCGCTGCTTGCCTCGGTGCTCCTTTTCTCTAGCTTCGCACCAAGAACCTAAGCAACTTCAACTGCCAATCCACGATGGTCAGGTGGTGGTGGCTGATTTCTCCTCCAGCGCTGCTCGCAAAACCGAACTCACCGGCCAATATATCTGAACACGACCTTAGGTATAACCCCTTAATAATAACAGAAGCTCGCGCTTGCTGCAGATACGAAAGGCTGTTCCACCTGGTTTACGAAATGGAGCTGACTCGGTGCGTCGATCTCGAATATTACAACGTCTGCACGCCCGACGTCCACCAGCTGGTTTATCAGCGGATCTACGCGGACGAGATCGAGGCCCTGACCAAGGAAACTTTCCACTACAACCACATGTGTTTCATGTTCACGCCTCAGGAAGCTGAGATTTGGCCGAAGTCCTCGAAGGACGTGACGGTTTTGTTTCGTGCCTTGGAAGTCGGCGAAGTAACCAGCACCGCCTACTTGGAAATCACCGGCCGCCAGGACAGAATACCACTCAAGTAACTTTAATTAATTGTTAGAATCCAGACGGTCTCTGAATTGATTGTTTTGCAATAGTCTGCATGGGACGGGCCTTGGACCGACGTTTCGCTTGAACGTCGTCACCATCGATTTGCAAAACGTTTACTTGTGCTCTGTACACAATTACGAGGTAACTCGAGGATTATACAGTGTAGATGCGACAGGAAATTTGAACAAGTTTGCGGTGTTTCGTTTTAGATAATAGCCGCCAACCAGGGACACATTTCTGGCACCTTGATTCACAAACCGAAACCGAGCGACTTTGGTGGTAGCATCCAGATTACGCCCAATAGTCTCGCGTTGACGCCCGGCGAGCATAAATCTTTCAACCTGTCGTTCTCCTCGAATCGTAAGGGAGAATTTGTGGAGAGACTCGATTTCGTGGTGAAGGAGAGTTTGCAAGTACTGAGTGTCCACATCAAGTGTGTTATTTTTTTAAGTAGTCAAGACACGTGTAAAATAAATTTTGTGGAAGGAATACGGAAGCTGTATGCTTCTCTGTATCATAGGGGATGTATCATATGCCCGACGTTGCACTTCGATAAGGAGATCCTCGATTTTGGTACAACTGCCCTAGGTAATCTAACGATAAGAAATAAATTAACCCTTTGTGGTCACGCCTTCTTATAATCAGAAATTTGTCACACTGGATTTATTACCATTTTCGTAGTTTTGAATTTTTTAATTTTTCAGTGATCAGTGAACACTGAAGGTACGCTCGTAATATTCTAATAGCCCTTTTCTAATTGAAAAGGAGCGATTTCCAACGGTTGTAGGAAAAAACGAGTTTTTCCTTTTTTGCGATAAATTCCGTTCTTGCCTTATTTGGTGGTTTTTGTGATCGCAGGGTTCAGTAGTCGACGAACAGTGTCCCTGCGTAATTCGTCCCTGGTGCCTGTGGCGTTTGTTATAAGAGTGCTCGACGACGGGGACCAGGCACCGTTGCTTTCCGAAGAATTTGCGACAGCTCGCACGAAACCGAGTTTCCCTCCGAATCCTCGGGAATTCCACGTTACGCCCGAGGAAGGAGTGGTCTCTGCTCAAAGCTCCTTCAAGATCAAAGTAATTTCAACCGATCTCTACAATAAATAAGCTAATTGAAAGCCACACGATGTTTTTGACTCCTCCTTAACTTACATTGCCACTCATTATTACAATTTTCTTCCACCTGGAATTCGAGGACAAAATTCCTACTCGAGTTTTAAATAAAAAAAACTGGACGTTATATATTTCTACACTATTTCTAATTTACCTCTGCATTCTTTTCCATGTATTGTACTACAGCCTCGCCTTTCACTTCGATCTGCTCTAACGTATTACTGGCTCTTTTCTTAATATATTTACCGACTAATAGAGACGAATAATAATAATAACAAATAATGTTTTGTAGATTATTTACACGGCTAATATCGCTCGCGACGGCGACACCACGATGCAAGTGGACATGTGGGACTCGGACTCGGATCCAGTGATCCTACCTATCAAATTCTGCGGCCACGTCGCTTCGCTCTTTATCAAGCCCTACGAGATTGTTCTTCCATTCTGCTTCACCAATTTCGCCTATTCGCAGTGCATCGATGTGAAGAACGCGTCCGATCTGGATGCGTACTTTTGCTTGTTGCCGCAACCGGTAAATAGTCCAGAAGCCGAAATAATAATAATAATAATAAATTCATGAAACATATGAAATATATGAAACACTAGCTCATCCGTTACCCGGTTTCATCCGGAAATTATTTATCGCGTTTGAAAAATAAAAACGCCTAAACAAAAAAAATAAATAGCCTATAATCTAATCTAGGACGTATGTAATGAGTATTCAAAATTTCATTGAAATCCGTTCAGCCGTTTCGGCGTGAAAGAAGGACAAACAAACCGACAACGTTTCACTTTTATATACTAAATAAAAAAATATTTATATATAAATAAAGGATTCATTTGACGTATCACGCAGGACCCCGAGCACGCCACCGTCATTTATTCTCTCTCGATGTACCAAGGCTTCATTAAAGCGCGCCAGTCGAGAACGATCCAGGCGACTATCATCGCGAAAGCGTTGGGCAGGCAAATGATTACGCTCAGGTAAAATGGAAATCAAGTTTTACTTAAGAATCCCGTTGATTATGTTTCTCCGACTGGTTCCTGTTAGTATGTTGACGATGGGAGAGAAATCGGCGAAGGTGTGCTGCGTGATCGTGGCCACCGGTCAAGGACCTGTCGTGTCCGTCGAACCAGCTACTTTAGACTTTGGTCAAGTCCAAGTTCTCAAGCCAGTACCGATGAACTTGCTGGTGTCCAACGAGTCACCGATACCAGCTGGATTTCGTGCTACCTTGGTGCGGTTCCCCCATTATTTTTATCTTAAGGGCTTAGGCTACCTTGGAAGCCTGAATGTCATTTTTAAGTTTCGGAATTTTTTTGGGCGAAAGTAGAATATAAATGAAAATAAAACACTTTGTTGAGGATTTTATTCTACGTGCCTTATGATATATAGAATTAAAATTGTAACTATCTTTTTTAAACAAAATGACGTTGCTGACGCCCTTCCATTCTTCCAGTTTTTGGAAAGTGTTTTGAAAGTACTTTGACGGAGGATAAAATATTTACGTGACATTTACTACAGAAATATATAGCGTTTTATCAAAACATTGATTTTTTTTTAAATAGTGCAGATTTGAATTCATCTAATTTGGTGCCTTTTTGAGCGTTTCAAGATGGCGTAACCTCTTAAATAATCGATTGACCAGCAAATATAATTCCATTCCTATTTTAAACCCATTTCCAGGAAAGGAAAAAATCGCCGTTCACCCTTAGCCCGGAGTCCGGGGATCTAGAACCGTATGGATCGATGAGGATAGTCGTTACCCTGTACCTTCGCGATGCTGGAAAATCCAAAGACAGGATTATGCTATCTATAGTTGGCGATAGAACGATATCAGTCGGTCTGACCGCGATCGGAACCGGATGCAGCGTCGTCTTCGAGCCCCAAATATTCCCCCTCTTCGATTTGGGTCTGCTTTTCAGGTTTAAATCGCCCCTCATTTCCGTCGGCTTTTAATAAAGCGGTTAACGATCTCACAAAATTTTTTCAACGCTTTCTCCGATAGCCACCAGAGAATAAATCGCACGATAACATTAAGAAACTACGGGAGCCACCAATATCAAATAATATGGTCAACTAATCGAGAACTCCAATTCAATCGAGGGCGGGTGGCGCTGCCAGACACGTGAGTGGATACAAACACCCACCTACTTGCTTCGTTATTCGCACGCTAAACCAATGGCTTGATGCAGCACCAAGTTTCAAATTGAGCCTCTGATTGTGGAGGTTCCAGCCGAAGGAACGACGACTGTGCAGTGCAAGTTAGTCTGGACGGAGTAAGTACTATCGATAGCGAAGCCAGGCAAAGCGAACCAGTTTCGATTCAAGGTTTCGGTCACGCGAAGTGCGTAAGAGTACGTAGGGTAGATGTCCCAATTACTGCCAGTGTCCCAATTACTGCCACTTTATTTATTTTATGTAATAAAAACGTAACGTATAAAAAAATGTACAAAAAAGGTATTATTAAATGGAGGTTCTGATTTACATAAAAATAAAACAAATATATGTATTTATATGTATCTAGTGTTTAAAAAATAATATTGAAAAATGAAAGTGCCATTTAAGCGTCAAAAACGCGAAGACGTTAGTAGGAAGTGATGGCGAAATCATACTAAAGAAAGAGCCACAATTTTACTATTCAACCTCTATCTTTCGCATAAAATGAATTATTCCTGTCTAGAAGAATTACTTTAATGATGTAACGAATAAAATACATAATATTTATTGTTAAATTATAATAATTAACGGTGACATCATTAGGGATAAAATTTTTGGGCTTGTCCCTATTACTGCTGGCAGTATTCGGGACAAAAGAACGTGGAGTACGTATAACTGTCATATATCAAAGTTCCAATTCCTAACCCGAAAATCACGTGTAGCGTGTGATGCATGTAATGTCATTTTATAAAACTTTCACATATATTTTATGAACAATTACAGTATACGACAAATAAATTAATAATTCCAAAACTATGCGTTCGATAATTCTGGCTATTAATCGGTAAAAAGGACTGGCAGTACCTAATCGAGTCTTAGTAAAAAGGACTGACTGTAATCGGGTCTCATTGTCAATAATAGGGACCGTCAGATATGTGGTCACAGTTATTGGGTGGCAGTCATACGGACAAGATAATTTTTTAGGTGACAGTTATAGGTACAGTAGGATCGCTCGCGAATTTTAATTAATTATTAATAAATTCTTCATATTTAATTCATAAAACTATTTTTTGTTAATGAAAGAGATGTTAAATAATATTATGTTTCAAACTGAGACGATTTTTAGGTTAAACAATACGTGAAATGATTAAATAAAGTTCAGTTATAATCTTAAGGTGGCAGTAATTGGGAAGTCTACCCTAGATATCCTGTTCTCGGTAGGAACAAGTGCATAGAAGAAGACTGGCACGTGTTCGGCCAGATTCAAAGGATCGGGAGACGGGAATTGATCGGTACCTCGACCTTCAAGGTCATCCTCACCAAGCCACACGTTTTATTCAGTAAAAGGGAACTGACGTTCCGCGTTGACGTATGTCCGGATGGTGATAAATTACAACAGACAGGTTCGATTATCCTGTGAATGTTTTCTTCTATTTTATTTCTCCAGTTTTATTTTAGGGGCGTTTGCAGATGAATTGCTGGTAACGAATCAGTCGAAGCTGGACTTGAACGTGCGACTTACGGTCACACCTCCGTTTCAATTGTTGAATAGCATGGGTGAGGCCGTGCAGAGCATGAAGATCGTTTTAATCGATGGAGATACTATGAACATACGAGCGTTCTTCTTCTTCGATAGGGAAAAGAGTGATTTCTATTCGCGAACCTACTCTGGCGTGCTTCGGGTGTCATACGACGAGCATCCTAACCGGGTAACACTGTGGGATATGTGTGCCGGTGATTATGAATGTGCTGTAAGTCGTGGGTTAAGGTAACAGACCCAATACGTGGACACGTCCCAGTAGCTGGACACTGGTGCAAAAATACTGATTAGTACATTTAATATCCGCTTTATCCAAAAAATAACTATTTTATTCAATTATTCAAATATTTAGTAAAATATATTCATATATATATTTCACTAAATATTTGAATAATTGAATAAAATAGTTCTCCAGTGTCAAAATAGTGTCCAGTAGCTGGACACTGGTGCAAAAATACTGATTAGTACATTTAATATCCGCTTTATCCAAAAAAGAACTATTTTATTCAATTATTCAAATATTTAGTAAAATATATTCATATATATATTTCACTAAATATTTGAATAATTGAATAAAATAGTTCTTTTTTGGATAAAGCGGATATTATATGTACTAATCAGTATTTAGTAAAATATATTCATATATATATTTCACTAAATATTTGAATAATTGAATAAAATAGTTATTTTGCACCAGTGTCCAGCTACTGGGACGTGTCCACGTATTGGGTATTTTACCTTATTTGTTATTTAGACGGCTGCGTTTGGGATTATTGAAAAATATTTTTCTATTATTGGAGGAAATATTTCGCAACATATATGCTCTTCTAATGTCGAAATTATCTAACGTTGTGAAATTTTATGAGTAAATGTGTTTCTTAAACCTCTGAATATCTCCTAAATTGCGAAAGTGCTGGAACGTAGTATTTCGATATTCACGATTTAAGAAATACAAATATTTTTTTAACAAAAACAAAAAAAATATTTTTTAATATTTCTAATTTCAAGTACTTTGCCACTAACTTTAGCATTTCTGGTAATGCATTCTTTACCTCTGTTTCTTCTAATTTTTCTCATATTCTCAGCCTAATTAAGTATATTTCGATATTTAATACATAATAAAAAAGTATGTAATTATTTCCTTTCTCACAAATAACTCGCAGAGAAGAAACAACTTACACTGTCTAAATCAACGCGAAACTATCGAAACATTATTTCATAACATTGAAATATAAATCAATATAACATAAAATAAGAGAAATCTTATTTTTTTATCTTTTCATTTACACCACTTTCATAATCACCGGCACATATCTATAACAGCAAACAGTTCTCTAATCAATTATACAACACTTTCATTCAGGAGCAAATTCCATGCACAGGCACAGTGAATTTCCCGAATCTGCTTTTCGATTCCATGGACCTTGCGTTCAATTGCGTGCTTGGCTCGAGTGCCGAGAGAATCTTAACGCTGACCAATAACGGGCCCGTGTCGGTTCTCTACAAATTCCAATGGCAAGCTGATTCCATCGAGATAATACGCGACACGCGCGAAAATTGCGTAAGTTCCAAAATCAATCTTACGAATCCAATCGTCCCAAAATTCATTGCGAGAATCCTACCCCTAATCTAACACAGAATCTTAATTGTAACTTGCCGCGGAGTCGACCGAAGCCTCATGCATTTACGTACATATATGTACAGGGATGCAGATTGCAATCGCCGCAGCACACGCAATTACTAGATCGCGGTTCCTGCGAAGCAGCTGCGACAAACCAAGATGTTAGCACAAACGAGATAAATGACAAACAAGATGGAAGTGGAGACGGGCCGGCGCAGTCGCTACCACCACCAGTCAATTGTGCCGATCGTTTTAATTAATCTTAGCGACAGTAATAACCAGAGATAATTTGATATAATAAATCCTTCGATATCGGGGAATTTCTAGCGCCTGCTTCGGAAACGTGCGCGCGGAGACTGAAATCGGAAATTACAGAGACGAAGGGGGATTCCGACAGCTCTGTGTTCGACGAAGGAATACGAGAATTTTTGCTGTCGATCGTTGGCAAACACTTTGGAGAGACGGAGGAGGTCGTTGCTTTGGAAACACTCACCTCTGAGCCTCGATCGAAACACTATATTAATCAAGTTCATAATTTTTCTAATTAATCAGATTTTGGGTCGTCGTTAAATTATGAAAGGCTTTGGGAGGGGGGTCGCCAGTAGCGGATTTAAGAAAAAAGGCCCTAGTAGCAAAAGTTCTGAGAAGCCTATTTTTTCGAGAAAATGAAGAGGGAGTTTAATAAAAACATGCTAAGTGTAGTTGTACAGAAAAAAATATAGTGTTTGGATACCTATAATAAATCATAATTTTTTTGGAGATGGGGCCCTGAGAAGATGTTTTGGGCAGGGGCCCAGACGGCAACTGCTCATCAGTGTTAAATCACCCTGTTAAATCCGCCACTGGGGATCGCGAATTTATTATGTTTTCTTACAAGGTGGAGGAAGGTCAAGTAGCGCCTTACGTAATATTTCATTTATCTATTTTCTAAAGAATTTTACAGGAACCTTTAAGGGGTTACACCACCTTGGCGCTCGGAAAAATAGGTATAAAAATAAACATTTTTTTTGACGCTGCCATTAAGTATATAAAATGGTCTTTAGTTTACACATATATATATTAGTTTTATGAACAATTTACAATATTAACGATTATTAAAAAAAAAATGGCGGAGATATAAGTCGATAAGTAAGACCCTCTTTTGAAAATCCTTGCTGATGGTGTACATGATTTCTTTGTTAGGCATCGCCTAAAACATACCAAATAATTTTTTTCTTATTTAAAAGGGTAATAGCTAAAATGTGACGTAGGGAAAAATATTTAAAATATTTTTTGTAGAAATGACAGCTGTTTGAAAAAAAAACTCGATTTTGCATCGAAATTTTGAATTTAAAAAATTTATAACTTTCGAACATGGCACCCAATCACAAAAATCCTACGTCACATTTTAGCTATTACCCTTTTAAATAAGAAAAAAATTATTTGGTATGTTTTAGGCGATGCCTAACAAAGAAATCATGTACACCATCAGCAAGGATTTTCAAAAGAGGGTCTTACTTATCGACTTATATCTCCGCCATTTTTTTTTTTTTTTTTTTTTTAATAATCGTTAATATTGTAAATTGTTCATAAAACTACTATATATATGTGTAAACTAAAGACCATTTTATATACGTAATGGCAGCGTCAAAAAAAAAGTTTATTTTTATACCTATTTTTTCCGAGCGCCAAGGTGGTGTAACCCCTTAAAGGGATTTTAATAATTAAAGGAATGTAAAAATATTATATAAGGAAGGGGGAGATGGGGTGGGAATATAAAATCTTGAGAATTCTTATACCGAGGGTGGTAAGAGATCGCCAAAACTACCCTTACTTAATTTAACAACAGCCCCTTTCATTGACCTTCCAAGAACCGGTGAAAGGATCAGCTGTTTCAGGTGTTGAAAATCGTTCCAAGCCAAGGAACCATACTTCCCTACACCGCGCAACATGTTCACGTAGGGTTCCACGGTTTCGAGGTGCTTAAACTAAAAGCCACGGCGGTTTGTGAAATTGTTCGTGGCCCTTCCGAGAGGATCAACATACTCGCGAGCGCAGACGCCATTCAATTCTCAATAGACACGGATGTGATCGATTTTGGTCAACAGGTAACACGTCGAGGGGTTGCAACAGGAATCGGAAACAGAATACTGGTATTACGTGTATTACAGCGATTCCTGGAGCCGAGTCAGAAAAGTTTCACGTTAAAGAATCGCAGCAACATACAGCTTCGATATAAAATAACTAGCTCGACACCCGCCGCCGAGCAGTGCGACTGTTTCCACATAAATCCGTTAAAAGTTGAACCAACCGCGGGTTTTGTGGATGGCCAGTCATTTGTTAAATTCAACGTGGAGCATCGGCCAACGATCCTCGGTCCCATCGATCGTCGATTTATGCTCGAGGTATCTACGCGTGTCTAATTTACAGAAGCCTGAAATATCTAAAACAAGGGTGTTCGTAGATTTTTTCTAGGGTGGAGGTAACATTGGGGGGACAGTAGAGACAAATATAGTAATGAAACAAAATTGCGGTTTAATTCAAAATTTAAAAATATTCACCTTTTTAATGTAGGGTAGACCGGGAGCGGTAGTAACACTTTGACTTTTGAATACGATTATGCAAAAACTATTAAAGTTAGAACAAAAGTTTTTATACAAAAGTGTTAGTTAATTATCTGACACTTATCGAGCCACAACAGCTTCGCTGTTTGTCAAGTAATATCCAGGTTCCTGACTCCGGGTTAGTTGTAACACTGCATGGAGTCGATAGTAGCACAAATTTAACTTTACAAAATTAAAATATTTAATAATTTTAATCATAATTGTAAATGGAAAGAAGTAAAATTTATAACCAATTATGCGGTATCGCAATTGTGACAGAAATAGGAAACGTTTTGGCTGGTACATTCTTCATCAATTCTTACATTCAGTACATTCCACCCATTTTTTATTTGTTTGTTTGTACTATGCTATATTATTCCATGCAAACAAGAGAATATTATTTATCGTCTTTGTCACTATTCGGTTCTGTCGCGGTACAACCGACCCCGACTGCCGATGTTAAAATCAACCCCAGCCAGGCGTTTGAACTTAAATTATAAAATGTTGATTAACGAGACACTTAAAAGTGATAACTAACGATCTGTGTTACTTTAAAAACAGCCAGATTAAATATTAAAAAAAAAAGAAAAGAACGTACTTGTAAAGGGAGTATTTATATTACAATTTTAAATCAGTAAGGAAAAATTACTTTGGGGTATCGAAAAGTTATTTTCTTCACTATATACATGTCTATTGTGTATGTATACTGCTAGGACATGGATGCGTGTATTCCAAATGTCATTCTTCATCATATATCCAAAATTTGTGTTAATATGTATCATATGTTCTGAGATATTTAAGGGGTTATACCTAGTCAGGAGGCCGAAAAGAGGCAAATGTTTGTAATTTTTTTGGAAAAACGGAAGCACCTATTTTTACAGAACTTTTTGCGCTTGAAAGACCAACATCTAAAGAAGATTTAGTAATTTTTTTCGTAAAAAGATATTTACATTTATAATAAAATTACAATCGATATTCAAGAAGCCTTTTATAAAAAGTTGTTTTGCGGTAAGCACTGCCATTCGAAATCAGATTATCTAAAGTAGAAAAACAAAAAAGATTTCGTTAGTATATTAATGTATCTTTCGACTGACGGCGGGGGATTTTCGAAATATTAATTCAAAATAAAATGGCGGCTATTTAAAGTTTGAAGGACCTGATTTTTCGGCCATTTTTCGTTGATATAATCGAAAATATACATTAGAAAAAAAATGCGAACGACAGTCGATAGATTTTTATATAAAAAATAAGCCCACAAAATTATAGAAAGATTGGTGCAGTTGTTGAGATATCTTACTCATCGTCTTTAAAAAGTCTTCTTGGATGTCGTTGTATTTTTATTATAAACGTTAAATATTTTTCTACAAAAAATTACCAAATGTTCTTTAAATGATACTCTTTAAAGTGCAAAAAGTTCTGTGAAAATATATGCTTCCACTTTTTCAAAAAAAATTCGCAAACATTCGCTTCTTTTCGGCCTCCTGACTAGATATAACCCCTTAATGTGTTACAATCATCCTCCCGTTACTATCTTCCCCGGTCTACCCTAAACTGAATAAAGCTTTTAAAAATAATTTGCCATTACTCAGATCGATCACGTGATGCCAATGACGATGACAGTGAGCGCTTATGGAGCATTTCCCCAAGTGTATCCGTGTATTCCTCGTGGAAATATTCACCCTGAACACCCTATCGCGTTGGAATACTCCGCGATTCAATGTCTGACCAGCGAATACATTACGAGCGTAAGGAGCCACGCAATTCTCTCAATATTTCCAACATTTTCCAACGATTTTATTTACCATGACAGAAGCTGGAGTCTGTCACACACGCCTGCAACACTCCCGGAAAAGCAAACGAATTGTCCCAAGAGGAAATCGACATTCTAACCGGTAAAACTGACCCAAGTTTTAATAATTCAATCACCCCAGAAATTCAAGCAGTAAACATTTTCAATATATTCAATCTAAGCGGAAGAATGGACCATCGTTTGCTACGACGAAATATATCTACGTAATATCGACATAGACATGGCTGTGGAAAGACATTTGGCGAGAAGATTCCTCGATTCGAATTTATATATCGCACTGCAGTACACCACGACCGGCAAGGGACAAGCAATTCCTCGCCTCCTCTCTTCCCAATACATTATCGGTACTTCCGTTTTAATGATCTCGTTAATTAAGAATTCTCCTTTGGCTGGATATTTGGCAAATATATATCCACTTGCAATAAAGTGGAATATGCACGATCGAGGGAAATCCTCGCATTCTTTTTGCCATGTAAAAAAGAAAATCTTCCGCGCAGATATGGAGCACGTGATTATCGAACAAGCCGCTCATTACTCTACGGTGGTAATTAACTACGGACCCTGGGACGTGCAGATGCGAATGAAAAAGTTGGGAGCGAAGAAGAAGGAGGCACTGGCGAAGTCCGGCGTCGAAGTGAAATTCAAGCACGCCAACTTAATGGTCGGCGACTGCGCTGTTGTTGAAGTAACTTGGCAGCCTAGTCGAGAAAAATATAGCGAGAGGAGCACGCCAGTGAAGCACACGATTCACATAGAGGTACAATATACATAATCGGTCGATTTTATTCAAAGGATATCGAGCGGTAGAGAAATAGCTCTACGTTTCCTCGAGTAATGCAACGTAATGATATTCAGGTGGTACGCGGATGCACGATCCCTATTATCATACAAGGAACCGTGACCTACCCCTACGTTACAGTGAACCCGAAACTTTTGGACTTCGAAGACGTCGTCGTGGGAGAATGTCTGGTCCTGTGCATCTTGATCACGAACCAGTAATCCACCATGTTTCCTCATTCGCGATTTAACCACGCGATTGTATCTGTGGTTGTAAGGAAAAACGAGCCATGTCACAATTTCAAAAAATTTGAGTTTATGCATTAATTCAAGTGTAGAATATTGGATGTGTGTTTTTATCAGAAAAAAATGCGTGAAAACAAATTTTATACGTTGAAAAAATAATGCAATTTAACCGAAGTCCAATATTCAATTAATACGTATTTGGCAAAATTATATTTCATATTTTTATTTTACTAGAAACAGCGCACTATGAAATATTAGTGATACATAAATGTGTAACTTGTATTTTACAAAAAACAACGCAAAGCACAGGAGAAAACGAAAGACAAAAAAGAAAGTAAAAGAAGGAAAAGTAATCATTTCTTTCCAGTGGCTTGTGTCGTTCTGCCTAAAGTGTATGTAAATTACTACTATTTTGTTTATTATTATTTACGTTAATTATACGAATATTGAATATTATGTAAAGTGAACGAAATATACGTTTATATCGTAAGAAGAAAACAAGGAAGCATTGCTAATAAGAAGAATTGGTGTTTAGAACTTTCAACGACAATATCTCGAATGTGAAACATGTGGCATGGGTCGTTTTTCCTTACAACCGCGGATATAATGACAAGGTAGTTTATAAAGAAGAAACGGAAGTTATATGTAACTCTTTCGATTCCACGGTTCGAGGACAACTGGCATGTGATTAATTACAGGCCTCTGGCCAGAAGATATCTTCTCAAACGGAGCTCCTACTCTTCGTCGTTCTCTCTCTCTCTCTGCCCCTCTCTCTCTCTCTCACTCTGAGCAATCATATCATACCCGATACCTATCTGAGTTGATGGTATGGCTCACGTCACAGCCCATCCAGATCTCCACCCGACCATAAGCATTCCGAAAACGAAATAGCATCGAGTTATCTGTTTTTAGCTTTACTACTCGGCTTCGCCCGAAATTTAGATTCTGATTTTATATAAAAAAATTATTTTTGTGAAAATAGTCACGGTCTTCTGGATTAGCTAGGCATAATGAGTTGGGACTAGGGCTGGGACTATTCGAATAATTTAATATTCGAATATTTTACAAGTATTCGAGTGCTACGACTAAACTTCGAATATTTTAGTATTCGAATGTTATTATCCGAATACTATTCGAATATTTTAGTATTCGAATGTTATTATCCGAATACTATTCGAATATTTTAGTATTCGAATGTTATTATCCGAATACTATTCGAATATTTTAGTATTCGAATGTTATTATCCGAATACTATTCGAATATTTTAGTATTCGAATGTTATTATCCGAATACTATTCGAATATTTTAGTATTCGAATGTTATTATACGAATACTATTCGAATATTTGAGTACTCGAATGTTAAGTTGTTGTACTCAGTTTTAGAATACTGGTGTATTCGAATAGTATGGTGTGAAGTGGGTCAAAATTAGCTTACAAGCAGGGACTTCAAACCGGTATGATTTTCATATTACGTCAACGAAGCTATACCGAAATAGATGAGTACCGAAACCGTTATAGATCCGAAATAGGTGAATACCGAAATCGTTGAAGTACCGAAACCGAAATAAATACCGATATTTTTCCGGTTCTTCTTTCGGTGACATGGTAGATTAAAGTAATGTCTTCATAGCCCTTATTAATTCAAGCTGCAAAAATCAGGGACCTGGAACGAAATGTTTTATCGTTTCGTTTCGGTTCAGCTCCGATAATAATAATTTCGTTCGGTTAATATCCTTGCTGCTGAAAAACGTTTCATTTCCATCAGAACGAAAAACAATTTTTTTCCGAACCGGTTTTATACAATCGGTTTTGCTATGTTGATTTTAGATTCTTGTCTAATAATATTTTGAAAACTGTAATAAAATCCGAAACCCGAAAAAATTACCGGTAAATATCGGTAAATATACCGGTATTTGCATATATCGGTATGACGTCATACCGGTATTTGCATATTTCGGTTTCTATAAAGGTTTTGAAGATGAAACCGAAAAATATATAAATATTTTCAGTTTCGGTAGAAGTCCCTGCTTACAAGATTTCACCCTGACAAATGAACCTAAAGAACTTGATTTATAATTCACACCATACTATTCGAATACATCAGTATTCGAATACTTGGATATTCGGATTATATTCACCAAATAATTGAGCAACCGAAGTATTCGAATATTCGAATACCAAAAAATTCGATAAATAGTCCCAGCCCTAGTTGGTACACATTGCGTGACCCCAGAGTTTAGAGTTCGAAAGTTTTTAGGCGACGAACAAATACAAAATTTAAATGTCTGCAAAAAATCTCTCGAACATTTAAAGTTCCTTCGAGCCGAATCGTAGAATTCTACAGGAATTCACGGTTGCTGAAATATCTCCCCTATTCAAATATCGCGTATGAATGAAGTCCGACCGAGTGACCCAGATAAATATGCTCCCGGAAATGCGTGTACGTGGGACCAAGACCGATAAAAAACCGCTGACCGAGCAAAACTGCATGTGCTACCGGAGTCTAGAAATATTCCCATTCACCTTAGCAAAAACACCCCGTTCCTCCATGCCCTTAGGGCTCGCTGACGCGTGCATCGATTATATTCCATTTCTCTTCTTACCTCTTTTCTTCAGCTTCGGTTATTTTCGTGATTTCTCAGGGGACTGGTCGATTGCGACTGGGAAGCCAAGTTAACGTGCACAGGCAAGAAACAAGTAGAGGAATGCCCATTCTACGTGCAGCAAGAATCGAACCTTTGCCCAGCTGATCACGCACAGATCCTTCGTGTGCACTTCCAGCCTCGAGCAACGGTACAAACGAACCCCCAGTTGCTTACTTCGAACAGGACGAAACGATCAGTGAAAGACGATGTCGTTTTCAGTGTTGCGTGGAGGCGAAACTAAAGATAGTCGTGAATATGAGTTTAGAAACGCAGGTGGTTTCGTTAAAGGGCCGTGGGATTGAAAAAACCCTGAACATCATCGAACCCAGCATTGAATTCGCAGCGTCAGTGCCGTTTACCGAGGTGCAAGAAATTGTTTTCAGAATTGAAAACGCTGTCGATTACCCTGTCGAGTTTTTCTGGCATCACCTAGACGAGTATGGGAAGTTTTATATTATGTAGAACAGTGTGAATTATATTTCACCTTTATTCCGCGAGGAATAAAGAGAAACGATGGTTTCTTAGATATTTTCAAATCGAGGATCAAGTCGCGGACGCGTTGCTGAGTTATTACCAAGCTAGGGAAATACTGCTGCCTCCCAGAAAGCCTGGCGAACCGATCCCACCGATTTTCATGAAATTTTACGACGACCTACGCGAAGAAGCGGCTCAAACTCGGTTGATCGATAGCTTGGACGAAGATGAACAGCAAGAACGTCCAAGCGAAATGAAAGAAAGTTAGTTATTTGTGGTCTAACACTATTCCTACCGACACATTTCACGTCATTTGACCGGTCGCGTTAGGTAAGGCAGACTACAAATTTTTCTCAGAAAATAAACAATAAAACAAGAAGTGAATATTCAAAAATGTATTATACGTATATTTGAGGCAAAGTCGTGAAGTTTAAAGGCGATTCAATTACGTTGTATATAGGAAATTCTAATCGACATTTTAAAAACGGTCTTTTGACCGGTTCGTGGTAGGAATAGTGCTAAGTATTAATAATTTGCATAATAAGGAGGCAAATGTGTACTTTTGTACATATTATGGTGGCCCTTATTTAAAGGTGTCGCAATTTTTATCGGGTTTCTTTGCTGTGACTCCCCAGAATGGTTCCATTTTACAAAAAAATAGTCCCTGAAAAGGAGCAACAATAAAGTTTATAATTTATCAATGATTTAAAGAATTCCTCAAAAATGTAAGCCCTGTCGAAATTTTGTTAAAATAATATTAAGGGGTAACGCCATGATGATAGGCTAAAAATGGTAAAGAAATTTAAAAAAATCTTGAACTTTATTAAAAATATTACATAAGGTTCTTATAATATATATATATATAAAAAAGAACAAAACAATTGCAATAATATCTTTCAAACACTCTTTTTTATGAAATGGAAACACACTAGAAGCTGAAACCAACCAAAATGGCATGTTGAAAATAAAGTCCACCCTAGTATATATATGTACATATAGTTTTTCTATTTCAGGTTACCTCGATAGGTCAAAGGATCCCGTCAAAGACCTTTTCGAGAGTATCGAACGGGAATCAGCCCCACAGAATGATCTTTCGGAAGCCATGAAGCCGAAGAAGCAAGTCTGTATCATTTTCCACGGTGCTCCTTTCACAGGTAGAATACCAATATTACAGTAATTCCTCGTGATTCAAGCACCGACAATAAAATCGCTTAAGGATGTATTGGACCTATTTTCAAAATAGTTCCAAGTTGATGAAAATTCGTGAGATTGTTCTTTTTAACCTTCCTGATGTGCTCCAAAAATTTTAAACGAATTCACTAAACGGTTACTGAGTTATAAAGATTTTAATTTTCACTGATTTTACACATACTCTTATCGAAAGAGACGATCTTGACGAATAAATCATCTGAAAAAATGTTGAAGAAATAGTACCAATGTTTTAAATTTTTTTGTACATGCAGTAAAGCGTAGATGAAAATATCTGTCGAGTTTCAATTGTTTTCTCTACACCGTTTTAAAGAAATAAATTATAACTTGAGAAAATTGTGAATTCTGGGCATTTTCACTGCCAAAAGTTTAGCAAATAATACTTGAGAAAGCATTTGTAAAGTGAAAAATACCTTCCCAGGATTAAAAATAAGACTCCAACTGTCGTTCGCATTCCTTACATCTAGATTTACTATGCGTAAGACGTAGCTATTCAAGTATTTCAACTTTTGTCCGATATTGTACGTCCAATCGATCCTTAAAACCGACCTTCGTGCTGTTTACATCGTAGAATATCAAGAAACAGCATGCAGAAGCGGGACGGTGTTGAACATTCCCGTACTTTGCATCGACAAAGCGATCACAGAGGCAATATCACTCGGCATTGGCTCAAGCTCCGTCAAACTACGACAAATCATCGACGACGCTTATGAGAACTACATGGAAGCTTTCGAAAAGCACAAGTGCGAGAAACCGTGAAATTCACTTTGCTGTTTACGTCCAAGTACACACGCATTTTATCGAATGATTCGTTGTTAGGGATCGAAAGGCGGTTTCATCGGCCCGCGATGGTTCGGGCGGGACTCGCGAAACCGATACTAAATCGGCCAGAGGCGAGTTAAAAGGAGGAAAGTCGTCAAGGGGGAGAAAAGCTAGAGCACAGAAATCCAGCGAGAAGAAAGGTTCAGAGGCCGTTGGGATGAAAGTAGTCGGAGTCCTTCGGCTTCCAGGAGAACCGGATCCTTTGAAAGAGTTCGACAAAGTTCCCGCTCGCGATACACTGGAGAGGTTGGATCCCTTGAGTCGATATGAGTACATGGTTGAAGCTGTGAAGCAGCTGGAGCAGATAGTTGGTTCAAGAGGCAAAGTTAGCGCGAGGGACGCTGGTGGAAGTGGCAGGAAAAAGGAGACTTCGTTCCTCGGAATGGATTCCCAAATGCTTGGCGAGGCTCTCGAAGAACGGTACTCATATTTCAGCAAAATTTGAATAAGTATTTATTACTTTTATTAATAAAATTTATTCGAATAAAAAATTATTCGTTATCCTCGAATAACCTCGTTTTATCCGCAAGTCTTATTCAAACTTATTCGAATAAAAGCTTAAACTAATTATTCGCAGATTATCCGAGGAGGATTTTAAACGCGGCTTCGTCCTCCAAAGCTTGGAAAGCGATTTCCTCCGCAGTAGCGCCGTCGACACGCTGCTTCTCCTATTACGAATCGTTGGCCACGCAGAGTATTTTCTGTTCGTCACTTTCCTCAACTCGATGGCCGATTACAATCGCAAAGCCGAGGAGTTTGCACAGAGAGACGGTAAGATCTCGAGCATTAGACGCACTGAAAAATTATCGATGCAAGGGACGCAAAGGGAGATGTGTGGAATATTAGCAACAGATAAAGCGGCGGAACACAGCGCGTGGATCCAGGCCATCGACGAGATGTCGGCGTCCGACTACGATCTGCTCACCGACCAGGAGAGAACCGTGTATTTGGACTCGATCCTACCTGGCAAAAAGGAGAGAGCGTCCAGCAGGCGAGCTCAGTTCGCTCAATGGAAGATGCACCCCCAAACGCGAAAGGACCGTCGCGTAAAAGTCAGAGAAATTCTTTTAGCGAAAACCCAGTCGATTTTTATCCACGGAATGCAATTGTTTCGGTATTACAGGAGGCTCGTAGGCGTTCCTCCGGCTCAAAGACAGCCAAGGGACGAGGGAAGGGAAGCGCAAAGTCGACGAGGCGCGAGCGTGGTAATAAAAAGTCGACGAGCTCGAGGCAGGCTTCCAGCAGACGGGAAACCTCCGGCAAAACTAAAACAACGAAAAGCAGAGACAGCTCCAGACGCGGTAACATATACGCTCGTGAAAGTCTCCGGAGGCATTAAAATCTGTGATTTGCAAATCCCTAGGAAAAGCAAATATCCCCAGCGAGATTAAACAAGCCGCGATGGCCATGGATCGATACTACGCGGATCTGTCCGCTATAGAGAATGTAATTCATAATTGGGATCCCGTAAAAGGGACTATCGCACGAGTACATTGTATTTTTCTTCTATTTAAATAATGCATACGTCCGCGACTTGAGAATTTCTTGAGATTTAGCTTATTATACTTTTCTCAGGAAGCAGCTTCCGCGGGGAGAAGCAGGGGAAAAAGTCCCAGGTCTAGAGACACAGAACACCCAGATACCGCCAGTGAGGTAATATCGTTCAGGATATATTTCCAAGAATATTTGATAAGGAAATAGACAAACTTAAAAAATGTAAATAGAGGCTGAAAGGAGATGTTAAAATAGGTACGCTCAGAGGAACAAAAATTCCACGTGTGGTACGTGAAGGCTAGCGATCCTTGGCAGCACACCATTAACGATACAGTAGTTGCTCGGATGAGCGAAAATATTCTGGCGAAATCTGCTCTTTGTAAGTTACCGTTCACGTAATGTTTGATATGGGAACTTCATCGATAAAAACCAACCCACTGACAATAAAAGATATTCGTGTGAATAGAAGTTAGATTTTAAAATTAAGCACTGTGATTAATCCAACACTGTGTAAACGTGTAAAATGTGCACTTACGTACTAAAATTTGGGAACAGTGGAGGTTGCGAAGGAGCCGGATCTCAGACCGAAGCTCTATTCCACCCTGGCCTCAAGAAACATCCAAAAACGAGATAGACAGCTGCGCGGAAGTACGTTACTAACAATAAGTCTTTTAACTATTATTAAAGTTGAGAAATACGAGCGTTCCAATTCGACGAGTCGATCACCTATGTATACAGCAGAGTTGGGAATTATTTGACTAAAATGTTATTCGACTAACCTTCGAATAAAAAGTTCGAATAAAATGGAGTTATTCGTGACTAACGAATGAATTTTTAGTCGACTAAGTTTTTATTCGATGAACTCGAGTACAAATTTCGAATAACGTGAAGTTATTCGAGAATAACGAATAACGACTAAAAATTTATTCGACTAAGGATTTAGTCGAATAAAAATTTATTCGACTAAGGAATTAGTCGAATAAAAATTCATTCGACTAAAAATTCATTCGTTATTCTCGAATAACTACACTTTATTCGAAATTTTTATTCGAGTTCGTTACAACTCTGGTATACAGACGTTTATGGATTGGTCTCGTTGACACCGATACCGGAAGCCCTGCCGATCAGCGACCCGACGCAGGCCAGCGAGGCGAGCTTGCGAGAGAGTCGCGTAGAAAACCAAGGGAATCGCAAAAGGCGGGGACGAAAATCGTCGCGCAAAACGGAGGAGCAAATATCGCCGAGTAAAACGGAGGATCGGTCGGGGGTAGAGTGGACGGTCGAAAGGGAAGACGCGAAGAGCGTCTCCGCTGAAAAAGTGATCCTGGAGGAGCCTTTGAAGCCTCGATGGATCCTCCAGCCGAACGAATCGCACAGTTTCAAGATACGCTTCCAGCCGGAAGAAACGGGTCTCTACGAAGAGACTTACGCGCTTACCATTCTGGGTGGAAATAATATCACTTACGAACTCAATGTTACTGGCATTGCCGATATACCGAGGCTGGACATGAATCCTCTCACGATTTTTACACAAGTAATAAATAGATAAGGTAAAAGACCCAATACGTGGACACGTCCCAGTAGCTGGACTCTGGTGCCAAAATACTGATTAGTACATTTAATATCCGCTTTATCCAAAAAATAACTATTTTATTCAATTATTAAAATATTTAGTAAAATATATTCATATATATATTTCACTAAATATTTGAATAATTGAATAAAATAGTTCTTTTGCACCAGTGTCCAGCTACTGCGACGTGTCCACATATTGGGTCTTTTACGTTACCAGATATCGTATCTGCGATTGGGGTTTTTTTATTGTATAGTCTTCTTATAGTAATCTTTTTTTTTTGCCGATTGGCACGTGACAGATTGACAGCGCAAAGGTGAACGACGCGAATGGACCTACATACTTCCTGGACAATGGAATCTATGATATGGGATCGGTGTTGGCACTTGGGCAAACCAAAAGGTTCAGTTTCATGACTTAAGAGCCTAAGGGGGTTAGGCAGTGAGATCGCTCGAAAATCAAGTATTTTTTGCGAATTAATTACAAGGAGGTGAATACAAATCGCGACTAGAACTTTTGGGAAATGTTTACTAATAGTATAAACTGTAAAAAAATATATTTTTTGATAGTATTTATGTATATATGACGGCGCTATAATCGTCCGAAAAAAATATTTGTTTACTCTAAGCGATAGTAATAAATATTCTATAAAAGTTTAGAAGTATCTGTGCTTGCTTTCATCTAATAGCAATTAATTAACAAAAAATACTTCATTTTCGAGCGCTCTGAGTGCCTATAAGTAGTTCTCTTAAGAACAATTGATAGATAATCTTGTAATTTCATAACTTTTCACTACTTGTTATTCCCAAACAGTCCGCACCGTCGCGAGGCTAAGCTCAATTTCTGCAACATCTCTAAACTGGAGGCGGATGTGTGGTTCTCTTGCACGGAAAGTATCGCCGACCCGGCCTGTTTCTCCATCCAGCCTGAGAATCTTTTGATCGCTGTGCGTCATCAGTACCAGTAACGATGCTATAGCCTTAATTACACTTACTGTTAGTATCCAACTATATATTTCCTAACGAAAAGTGAAATCTACGTAGCCTGGCAAATGCGAGACTTTGGTTTTATCAGCGATTGCCACGAAGCTCGGTACCATTTCGGAGAGACTGTATTTATGCGTGAAGAATAATCCAAAGGTCGAAGTGTTCCAGGTAATCACGCAAACTAATCATGAAACCATATTCCAACTATGCCCAATGTCGAACGATTCAGTTGCAAGTGGAGGGCACCAAACTCAACATCCACTTGGACGTAAAATCGCTACCGTTCGGACGCACGCTTCTCTACCGAACAGAATCGCAAATTGTGACAGTTCGAAACGAAAGTGCGGTGCCAATTATCTGGCGAATAAACGTCCCAGAACCCCCCGAGCCTCAGATAACGTTCGCGCCTGTTCGAGGTGCGATCGAAGCCTGGGCCCAACAGGAAATCGAGTTCTGCTATCACGGAGTTACGGTAAGTCCCATTGTGTTACCGTAAACAGTGGCGGATTTAAGAAAAAAGGCCCAGGTGGAAAACGTTTTGAGGGGCCCACTTTTTTGGGAAAATGAGGAGGTAGTTTAATAAAAAGGGGTAAGTGTACAGAAAAGTATAGGAAGGAAATATAGAGCTTGGGTAAAATCATGATTTTCTTTTTTTGAAAATAGGGCCCTGAGGGGCCTTCTGGACAGAGGCCCATTTTTCCGAAAAATGAAGAGGCAGTTTATTAAAAGCGGGCTGAGAGGAGTAATGCAGAAAAAAATATGGTGCTTAGATAAAATCAGAATTTTCTTATTTTGTTCGAAGATAGGACCCTCAGGGGCCTTCTGAAGAGAGGCCCTTTATCGGGAAAATAAAGCGGTGGTTTACTCAAAACGGGCTCAGTGTAATAATACAGAAAAAATATCGTTTGGAGATAATCTTAATTTTTCTTTAAGGAACGGGCCCGGGGGCCTTTTGGGCAGAGGCCCATTTTTTCAGAAAAATGAAGAGGTAGTTTACTCAAAACGGGCTAAACGTAGTAGTACAGAAAAAGATATGTACGGTGCTTACATAAAATTATAATTTTCTTTTTCTGAAGATAAGGCCCTAGGGGGCATTCTGAGAAGGGGCCCTTTTTCGAGAAAATAAAGTGGTAGTTTACTCAAAACAGGCTCAGTGTAATAATACAGAAAGAATATCTTGGATAAAATCTTAATTTTTCTTTAAGGAAGGGGCCCTTTTGGGCAGGGGTCCAGGTGGCAACTGCTCATCGGCCGCCCTGTTAAATCCTCCACTGACTGTAAACTGGGGTGACTTTGCCCGCCCGGGGTGACATTGCCCACTTTTCGGAAGAACTTTATTTTATTTTATAGAACTTTATTTTAATTAGAACATCTGGTGTTTTCTAATCGATAGCAATAATTTCTCCAAGGTCAAACAAAAAAAAATAATAGCCAATTCAATCATACGGTAATTTTTCAGTGACAGTAAAAAAGTGGGCAAAGTCACCCCAGTTTACGGTACGTTTCACGACCCAACCATCGCGGGGAATCATCGCTCGCGGTTGAAACCGTCACAGGTGGGCGTGATCGACAAGAAAGCCATAACTTTCGAAGCGTTTCTACAAGAACAAGAAGAAGACGCCGAGCCGATCTTCACGGACGTTATCCTCATATCAGGCGAAACTTATGACGTCGCGGTTGACATCGAGCATGCGAACCCGATTGATTTGAAATGCATAATGGTCCATCAGCACACAAACGGCTCGTTCGTCATAAGAAACCGAGGCGATTACGAAGTGAAATACGTGTAAGCAATTTGTATCACCATCGCTACATTAGCATTCCTCTGTTCGCTAAATATAAATTACAGAATTACGTTAGAAGACAAAGGAAAATTGGAGAAATTAAATTTGCCCGAGAATTTCAAGCGAGATCTCGAAATTGGTCCGACGTCAGGCTCCGTTCCCCCGAACGCGCGGAGAACTGTAAAAGTTTGTGCATAGATATTTAAAGAGAGAAAACAGATGAGTCGTTTCGCGTGTTCAATGCACCGCCTGCTTTTGTAGGTGACATTTATACCGAAGAACGAATTAATTCTTAAAAAGGCTCCGATATTGAAATGCCACTTGGTCGATGCGAATAAGGAGACCACGATCGTCGCTGAAATCCCGCTCGCAGTTTCTCTCGTTGCATATTACACCAGGTACCAGTCGATAGACATCAACAGCCCGTTTTAACCGGCTTCAAAAAGGAGGAGGTTATAGATTCGACCCGCATGTATTTTTCTTTATTTTTATCCCCGCGTAACTCCCTAGTATATGGACCGATTTTGATGATCTACTTTTTATTAGAAAGAGAGCGATGGTCCCATCCTACACTGCATCAATATTGTCCCAATATTTTGCCAGTTCTGGTTAATAATAGAGACTATTGTCACCTAATTATTATTTTTTTATGTACGTACGCGCATGTCTTCTTGTGTAAAATTAAAAAGTTCACAATATAAAAACTTATAAAAAATTAAAACCGACTTCAGAAAAATAAAAATGCACTAGAAAGTAAAAAGTAATTTTTTCCCTTATTTAATCTACGACTCTCAATTTTTTAAGCCGGCGCTTCATCATTTGCACTGTGAAAATCTGGCGATGACTTAAAAAATTGAGAGTCGTAGATTAAATAAGGAAAAAGATTCTTTTTTACTCTTTAGTACCTATATTTATATTTTTCCGAAGTCTGTTTTACTATTTTTTTTAAATTTTCCCGGTATCTTTTTTACCAAAGATTTCGCATCTACCCTTACCCGTTGCTGGACTTCGGAACACTAGCCATATGCACGGAGAAAACCATGTACCTGCACATAGAAAACATCGGCAAGTTCCCGTTGCATTACAAGATTTACGTGCCAAACAGACATCCGTCGGTACTTTACATGAGTAAGCTGATTAGCGAGGGTGGCGATAAAAAGCGAAATTTGACGGGAAGAACAATGGGTTCGAGGGCGAGTAAAAAATCCGGAAGAAGTCGGAAAACCGAGGCGAGGTAAACTCTATCGGTCATTCTATATCAAATATGAAAAGTATCTCTAATTTGGGCATCCGCGAGGAACAGAGACCGCTCTGAGCCGGGGCAGTTACTAGTGGGACCAATGACGGTGACCAAAGTCGAGGGTGACGTTGACGCGGGCCAAACGGAAAGCATCGCCATCAACTGTTGCCCCGAATTCGTCGGCTCCCAGGAGGAGCAGATCACTGTTCGCATAGACGGCAGTCTTTCCGAAGACAGAAACGGCAGAGTGGTCACGCTGGCTGTACACTCGTCGGTGCCAAGCATTGATTTCCAGGATCTCGACTCGATGTTCCAAGAGAATCACGTGCTCGAACGGATCCAAGACTTCGATTGTCCTAAACAGGTTGCTATTACGGTTGCTTCGTTGCTTCAGAGAGAATTAATTGCCTCTCGCCTCTGTTACGCAGATCGGGCCGCACACAGTGTTTGCACGCCAAGAGAAATGTCTGTATTTCCGGTACGTCAGGGTGTCGAGCACCCACGCGACTTGCTTCAGGCTGTACAATCGAAACGCAGTGACCGCGGACGTGGAGGTGCTCTTAAAGCCGGAGTCACTGAGGCCGGCGACAGCTAAACTAGACACGTTCCAAGTCGAGCCGCTGAACGAACGCATCCCTCCTATGAGCTGCAAAACGGTCACGGTGTCTTTCACGCCGACCATCATAGAGGTGAGCAGGGTTGGGCATTAATTCAATAAATTTTTAAAGAATAAATTATTATTCGACTGAATTTTTATTCGACTAAATTTTTATTCGAATAAATATTTATTCGACTAAATTTTTATTCGACTAAATCTTTATTCGACTAAATTTTTATTCGACTAAATTTTTATTCGAATATTATTATTCGACTAAATTTTTATTCGACTGAATTTTTATTCAACTAAATTTTTATTCGAATAAATTTTGATTCGACTAAATTTTTATTCGACTAAATTTGTATTCGAACGAACTGGAATAAAGTCTAGTTATTCGAGAATAAATTTTTAGTCGACTAAAAATTCATTCGTCAGTCACAAATATCTTCATTTTACTCAAACTTTTTATCCGAAGGTTAGTCGAATAACAATTTAGTCGAATAATGCCCAACTCTGGAGGTGATTAAACAACGGGAATAAATTTATATTTATAATATCCAACTCTGCGTGACGATCTCCAAATGTGAACGTTTCAATCGACGCGTGGATCTTCGCAGACATTCGAAGCAACTTTGGAGGTAGTGCTAGTCCTGCCGGCGCATTTAGACGAGGAAAAGCTATCCGTTAAACTGATAGGGGAGTCTTGCGTTCCGGAAGTAGCGATTATAGAACCGCTCCACGGAAGCCGCGAAAGTGGCAGCTTGAAGTTTCCACGCACACTGATCAACGAAGTCAGTTACAGGCAGTTTGCTCTGGAGAATATCGGCTTCGTTAAAGCGAAAATCATCGTGGAGATTGACGAGGATCAACGCGGCCTGTTCGGCTTCTCGGCCACCTCGGAGACTCAGGAATTCTTGCAAATTTTGGACAACGATTGTCCCGGTGAATTCATTCGATCTCATTCGATTCATTCCACCTACTTGCCACTCGAAAAGCTTCGGATAAAAAATGTGGGCGAAATTTTTAGAGAGCAATGACCGATGCACCGTGGTTGGCCTGATGCCCGGGAAGGTGGCTCGTTTCAAGGTGGCGTTCTCGTCCGACGAAATCGGGAAGCACACGGGAAAAATTCGTCTGTTTGTCGTCGACAATCCCTACGAGAATCTGACGATAAATCTCGAAGCGGAATCGTACATGGAAGCAATGGTGCTGTACGGTTTGGAGATGGACGAGGACAAGCAGAAAGTGAACAACGCGAGCCGAGAGTCCGTCCGCAAACGACAAAGGGCTAGTAGAATTCCGTCTGAAGTATCCCGTCAGAATTCTCTGACGTCAGGTAAAGTGTAATAGAATCGAGAGGAGTCGCTGGATCAGTCTATTAACACGATAATTCCTGTTCTGTAGTCTCGAATGGCTTGGCGTTCGCGGTGTCTCTGACCTACAGCCTCAGCTATGGCCTCTGCTTCGTTAGCAAAATGTACAAAAAGACTTTCAAGATTGCCAATAAATCGACCGACCGGTGGTTCCGTTTCCAATGGGGCGCGCACCCGAGCGTCGTGTTCGTGCCGTCGATCGGCCACATCAAGTATCTCACGTGCAAGGAAATCGTTGCTACTTTCCTAGCGTCGGAACCTACAAATCATACAAACGTAAGTGCTCTGTATAAGTCGAAACGTATATTAACCGATATCTATTTATAAGGTGAAAGGATCTGTTCCATTACACATTCTTTCATTAATCTTCTGCTTGGCTGCCCGATAGAGTTCCATCGACTGTATCATATGGGAAATCGAGATGTTTGACTCGGTGGATAGTCCGGGTTGGGACGACAGACAGACGGAGGTGCGATGGGAGAAAGTGCACCCCGACATCGTCGACCAGCCGAAGGAGGTGGAAGTCCTGTCGAAGAAAGTGGTGCAGCCGACTATCGAGCCAAAATGCGAAATGGTCCCAGGGACAGGCAAATGCATCCAAGTGCTACTGAACGCTACGGTAGCGTTCTCCGAATACCTTTGCCCCGTACAAGAGATTTCTTTCAAGGACACGCTGATGTTCCAGGTCCACACACACTTTCCCACCCCATCAATTACATCCTACTATAACCGATCGTGTTTCAACGAGAATTTCGTTCGTCAGACTCGAGAGTACAAGTTTACCCTGTCGAACCCGGGCGTGGTGAACACAGTGTTCGCCTGGAAGATAACCACGGACGAGCAATATCCGAAAAGATTAATGGAAAACGATAGAAACGTCACTTCCACGCCGAGGTCCCCGGAGCACGCGGCTGCTTCTCGGGCGAATTCCAGATCGTCCAGGGGAATTTTCTCCGCGCCGAGGAAATTGAGGACAACGAGCACGCTGTCCCGCAAGAATTTTGATAGAGACGAAAGGGCCCAGGGCGACAGCGGGAATTTATATTTAAGACGATCCACGTCCTCCCCTGCTGGTACATAATTTCATAATTTGCGTGATTTCGATGATGTCGATTTTTAGATTTTGGTAGAGCTGAGATATGTTGGCCGGTCTGAAGTTGCGTCGCGAACAGCGATCGAGGGGGAGTCGGCCCCCTCCATGGAGCCTCGTGGCGTAGCGCGAGGGAGAGTGACAGGCAAGACAAGGACGGGAAGACAAGGAGTAGGCTCACTGGAGGGGGTCGAGTTCCCCTCGATCGCTGTTCGCGAAGCAACTTCAGACCGGTCAATATATCTGACCTGAGTAGCGATTTCGTCCTCGCTATGGTTTTCAAATGTTTTGTAAACGTAGACACGGATACTAGAGCAGCTTCGAGCGCAAGGCCGTCGGATCTTTTCAGTAGCACCGCTGGCTTCTCGCAACGCACCACCGACAGCTGGTTAGACGGTGACAATTTGCCGTTTGCAATTTATCCGGAGGCAGGTACTATACCGCCGGGGCAGTCCGTAGAATGCGCATTCAAGTTCTCACCCTTGGATGTGTTCTACTACAAGGCTTATCTTATGTGCAGGTATGTGCAAAGTAGGTAACGAGGAGGGTACATAAGTATGTATATGTGTTCGTGAATTAGTCCAGTGAAATTAGGATTTATCTGCGGAAAAATTCCTAGCAAACTAAATTTGTGCATGGGCCTTTATTTCTTCGTTTTAAATAATATATCAAAAGTCTCCATCGATGTCAATAAAATTTTTATGAAAGGGCGAAGGTAAAAAAAATACTTTTCCGCGAATATCTCGATATATATTAGTTTTACGACGAAAATTGTTATTATGAATTTTATAACTTAGTAAATTCTCTACAAAAAAGGTTCTATGAGTTCTTTTCGTAGGAGTAACTATTTTTGTATATGACGGCTTACTAAGTTTCAACCCTCATAGTAGTTTTGACAAGGGAATATCCCGAACCCGAGAATTTTAAAAATTGTGAAACTTTGTGAATATAGAGGGGATGTCTTCCTGAGTACAACGCAATTTTGTTTGCTACCCCTGAAAATTTTCTTACGCAAAAGTCACGTCTTTTAATTAGGATTATCATTTAGTAACTCACAATTCTTAGAGTTCGCGAGTTACAAAAAATCGGAATATATAGCCGGATTTTCAAGTCTCAATTTCATCCCCTTAGACTGAATTTTATCAGCAAAAAAATTGCGTAATACACATCTATATATCCTCCACATATCCCCCGAGATTAAAATTGAAGCGCATTCACTCTAAGCCACAATAAAAGTTGAAAATAGAAAGGCGAAAGCGTGATCTTGTCGAGCAGGGTGGAAAATCTGAATCCAGAGCGGACAAACTTGACGATTCCCGTGGCGGCGAGAAGTTTATTGCCGTATTGCCATTTCGACGTGCAAGAGACCGACTACGTAACCAGCGGCAGGCGAGACCCAAAGCTACCAGGCCCGGTTGGATACGGCACAGACGATCCTAATTTATGGCAGAATGTCAGGGCAATCGAATTTAACGTAGTCGGCGTCGGCGAGAATCACGTCAAGTAAAACTGAATGTTGAGCGACAGGTGAACACGGGAATAGAAGCGGACGAGTCCGTATAAATATACACTTTATCGATTTCAGGAATTTCCACCTTATCAATCCAACGACAGACGATTACCGGTTTTCCTGGAAGGATCGAACGCCTTGTCTGGCCAGCGAGATATCGAACTTTCAGTGCACAGTGTCCGAGGGGGTGGCGGAAAGCGGACAACAAACCGACCTGGCATTCACGTTCTTCGCAGAGGACGTCGGTGTGTTCGAGTCCTTCTGGCTCTTCTCCATCCAGAGATACAATCTGGAGTGCCTTTTTCTGGTCGTCGGCATCGTGACCGAGCCCTCGGTGCACTGCCTTACCGCTCACGTGAAACTGAAGCCAACAATCTTGGGTAGAGTTTCAATATACAATATGCACACCAGAGTTTGGCATTGTTTAAATAAAAAATTATTTAAATAAAATATCGAGTAAAGGATATCTACTCTTTCATTCGAACTCGATATTTTTATTTAAATAAATATTCGCCCATCTCTGCACGAAACGTTATTGCAACCAACAATTGCGATGTATCTTATCGCTTTTCAACCGAAGAACAACTTTTCGCTGTTAGGATTCAAAGTTCGAGATCCGATAAGGCTGTTGAACGACGAGAATTTTAATATACCGTTCAACGTGTTGGAAGAGTCTTTGTACTCCGAGGGTAAATTTCAAAAGCTCGTCGTCACTCCGACCACTGGAATCCTCGCATCGAACAGCGAGCAACTATTGTGGTGACTATCGTTATTTCCGATTAGCGGAGTTCAGTCAACAAAATCCCTCGACTCTTAACCGATACGCTTTGTATTTTACCGCGTTATCGGCCGAATGTAATCGATATCCATCGTTCAATATTTCTCGTATCTGGAATATGTATCGTTGAATTAGAGCGGCGCGGCGGGAAGCCGAATGGCTCGGTGAGGTTTTTAATTCATCCGCAGGGTCGAGTATCATCCAACCCGGGTCGGCGAATTCCACTTTTCCATTCAGTGCGCCGTGAAGCTGATGAAAAGTCCTCTCACCGTTTTTGTGACCGCCTCCGTTTACGAGGTCGCATCTTCTGTCTCTTATTGGAGCGCGGCGGGTGAAATAGTGGAAGCCAGCAAGGATTCGGAAAACATAATCGACCTGGGCAAAGTGAGCTGGCTCAACATTGTTGGAGAAAAGTCACTCGAGTTTGCTACCAGTGGTTGAACATTTTTTATCAAAATTATTCCTTTTAATCTGTTGCTTCATATCCGAACAATTTTTGCAGCACGTGGAATTAATTAATATAATAATTATATAACAGTGTTTATTTATCAGTGTGTTTACCCTACAAATTTAAATTAGAACACTCGTCGATCTTTTCCATAGCTGATGCTGAAGGTACCGATCACCGTTAACTTCGACATAGGGAATTCCGGCAAAATAATGTTTCATTACGCTTGGGACCGAGGCATGACGCCACAGATCACCAGCAAGAAAGCCTACAACGTGGCGATCGCACAAGAGCAGGGGCACGTGTTCACCGAATCTCGATCGACCTGTTGCCTAACGTTCACCACATTTCGGAAAACGACGGTCAAAGATCACCGGCTTACGTTGAAAGTAAGCTGACCGATTCTCGTCTCCTCTCGTCTCGCGCGTCGAACCACTCGAATGAATTACAGATCTCGAATGGGCCCACGTACCTATTTCTGCTGAGAGCTTCTTCGAAGAAGCCTGCTGTCGACTTCAGCTTCGTTCGCCACGATTTCGGCCCTTGTTACATACAAGAGAATAACGCGCTCTCTTATTACGTGGAGCTTCTGTTGACCAACGCCGAAGACGTGGCATACGTGTAAGATATTTCAGAAGCATTAACGATTTTTCTTAATTTTCCGGGACGTTTATTCTATGGTAGAATCGAATGCAAATTCGAGGACCAGCCGCACCTATCAGTCGACGTGAATTCCATCTCGGAGGCCCTCGCTGCTCACTCAACGATCGCTATACCGATCGTGTTTCGACCACTCAAGAAAACGAAGTATCAGGAATGTCTGGTGTTCACGATTAACTCGGGGTACGAGAGGAAAGTCGTTATCACCGGCGAAGGAATCACTTACAAGGCAAGTATATAATTGTCATAAATAATCATAAATAATAAAAATAATTATTTTCTGATTTTGTGTTCTAACTCGTGAAATGTAAAATAATCTTTTTTACGAAATGATAGACCTAATTAAAAGAAGTAACTTTTGTCTTAAAACTTTTTTTCTATCTCTTACAGTTCGCGAGCTATAACACAAAATCGAAAAATAGCCGAATTTTCGGGGGTTAATTTCACCCCTTTAGAGTGAATTTGAAATCGCCTACATATTCACAAAGTTTCAGAATTTTTCTTCGGTATTAGACTTCTTTAATAAGTCATTAGCGTTTTTTTCCAACCGAGAGCTGTTTCATCAACGGTATTTTGTACAATTCTGTACAAATTGTATTCTAAGTCCTGTTTAAATAAATAATAATAAATGAGCGAAGTTGCAAACCGGCTTACGAAAACTATTCAGAAGCTTCGCTTAAGCTCGACACGGCTCGGTGCTTTTTATTACACTCGAATCAATCGAAGCCTATAGCACCGATTTTCCAGGTCCGACTGGTGAACCCGCGGGACAAATTTATCGATCTGGGCAGCGTTTCCGCTTTCAAGACGGTCAGCAGAAAAGTGCCGGTGATAAACGAAGGCTCAGCTTCGATCCAAGTGAAATTTGATCTAATGCGAAATCTGGCCGGCTACGAGGAGCATTATGATCGTGCGCGATCGTGCACGATCCAAGAGAACGAGGAGAATAACAGGGTGTTGGCGGACGCATCCGTGTTAAAAACGAAACGTTCCTGGACCACTGATATCGAGCTTCAAACCGGGGAAATGCACTTATCGGACATTGTACGGATCGAGCCATCGTCCAATGTGATCGTACGACCCAACCAAACAATCAACGTGACCATCAGCTTCAGGCCTACCTTCAGACTCAGACCATTCACCTGCAAAGTGGCTCTTTCCACGTCCTCAATGATCCTGCCACTATTCGTGCTGAGCGCAAGTTGCATCGGGGCAGAATTCTGTTTAAACAGGAGCCGTCTTTCTCTCGGCACGGTGGTCCGGGGGTGCAGCGCAGAAGCTACGGTGCTCTTGATGAACACCGGAGACGTGGGAGCAAGGTTGGCCCGAGTGTTAGTCGCAGTGGCGGATTTAAGGGAAAAGGCCCAGGTGGCAAACGATCTGGGGTAGTGCAGAAAAAGAAAAATCATAATTTCTATTTTTTAATTTAAATCCGCCACTGGCTATTCGTTTCGGTTCTCATTAAGATTAAACATCAACACTTTCCCAACACCACCACGATGTTTCGTAATAGTAAAGTAAAAACAAAGTCCTGACGCGAGAATTCGTCTATTTAGATTCAAGTGGAATACATCGAAATTGCCGAAAGATTATAGCATCACCCCCGCGTCAGGCTACTGCTCCCCTGGTATGGACATAAGTTTCCTTGTAAAGCTGAAGCCTTCTGCGGAACGCGGCTCAATCGAGGGTGAAGTGAGTGGCACTCACACACCTACCACACGTCGCATTATTCCAATGAAATCTGTTACTCTTTTAAGGCAGTCGTAGAGGTGGAGAAGTACGGTCCTCTATCGCTCAGGGTTAGCGGGGAATGCTGCAAGCTGCCAGAAGCAACCGAGACCATCCTTTTCGACTGTGTTGTCCGCGAGCAGCAGACGCGATCCATAGTCGTGGCGAATGATACGAACGTAGCTTGGAAACTCAAGCCTCAAGTATCCGGCAATTATTTCTCCGTCGACGAGGCTTTGCAGGTTCCTGCCAAAGGATTTGCCTCTTGCCTCGTCACTTATGCGCCTCTCGTCACAAACACCGAGGATGCTCCGCATATTGTAACAGATTTCGTAATTCGTAGTTAAATCAACGATTAACAGAACAGCCTCTGATCTTCAATGTTCGTGTAGAGTACGCTGCTGTTCAAAATACCAGACGATGGAGCTCCGTTACTTTATTCCCTCCGCGGGAGGAGCTCGCCTCCGCAAGTTCTCGAAAATATTTGCCGCCAGTTCCCCGCGAAAACAAAGTACACCGAATTATTGCCCGTCCACAACTGGCTCGATAGAAAACAGCGATTCCGTTGCAAGATTGAACTGGTGACGATCGACGCAGCTGAGTCAGAGGTTCGACTTCTGCTTGTGGTCGAATCACGTGTCTTTCACTATGAATATTTATAATTATCTTTTCTCAATAGCATACTCCTCTGTTCACCTTTGTCGGGAATAACACCATCGACGTTCCACCGAATAGCCAAAGAGACTATCGCGCGGTCTTCCACTCCTACGAGAAGTCAACTTTCCACTTCAAAGTACGTAGTATCAAAGGCCTGAAGCAGCGTTGAAACTTGCATACATTCCATGCTTAATTCAGATTAAAAATCGATTCAGGTAACGTTCACGAACGAGGACAGCGAGTATCAGTTCTACGAAATCGAGTACGACCTCACGGAGCCGGAAGTGATCGAATCGATCAAACTGACAAGCCCGGTCCGATCCGAACTGTGTCACACTATAAAGCTGGAAAATCCTCTGGAATACGAGGCTGTAACGTACGCGGCAGAGTGTCATCATCCGTTCGTCACTATCCGTCATCTGCCGCGAACTATGCTGCCATTGTCGCGTGTAAGTTCACGCGGTTCCTTTCCGACTTCTCTCCTACATTTACGATACTGTCGCTGTAAACTGTAGGAGTACATTCAAGTGGCATATTACCCGATACTGCCGTCCGAGGAATCTGTCGTGACGCTCGACATTAATTGCCCGCAACTCGGAAGCTTTCCGTACGAGTTACGACTGAAAGCTACACCAGCACTTCCGGAAAAAGTGACTCGCGTGAACGCAACTCTGGGAGCCTCTTGCACGTTCCCACTAGTTCTCAACAACTGTACCAACGAAGCGGCTCAATTCGCGATCACAGTACGTCGAACGAACCTAAACAATCGAATCTCTTTCGCCCACTGTGATATCGTGGAGAGAATTTCAATTTCACATCGCGTTGCAGGTGGATAACGACTGTTTCGTCGGTCCGAAAAGCATTCAAGTGCCAGGCTCGAGCGAAGGCGTGATCGACGTTACTTACGAGCCTTGCAATGTCGAAAACGTCACTGCCACATTAACGGCATCCTCCGATACTGCTGGAGACTTTGAGTAAGGATAGGAGCGTGTGAATCTCGAGAGACAGATTAAAAAAGAAATCTGTTTATCTCACAGGTTCCCTTTGATTGGTACGTACTCGTTACCAAAGCCCACGGGACCTTACGTAATTACCCGAGAGTCCTCCACATCGATACCTTTCCGGAATATTTTTCAAGAAACTAAGACTTTCAATTTCTTCGTCGACCTGCCTGAGACTTTTGCACTAGAAACGCTATCGACGACTCTAGAATCCAAACAGGTGCGATTCAGTGTTTCCTTACCATTTTGTAAGTCGTCCTGTCGTCCCTGTTCTGATATTTTCACATTTTCGTCAAGGTTATCGATATCAAAGTGAGTCTTTTGGATGACGAAGAGGACGCTGAAAATGTTACGAGAGAAAGGTATCCTGTTACAGGAAAGCTGTTGGTATATTGCTCCGATCATGACCTCTCTGATATCAACTGGGTGTACTATTTGCGAGGAATTTTTGAATGAAATAAACAGTATTCTAACTAAACATTAAAATCTATTGAAACCTAGACTAATCACGAACTATCATTGGCTTGCTACATCCAGAAAGAGGGGTGTGCGTGTAACGTCTGGTAACGTCTAATGGTAGCGTGGTCGCGACGCCGTGCTGTCGATAAGACGAAGATCGTAGAACGCATCGCGACAATATTTAAATACTCCACTTTTCATTTCTTTAAATAACCCACAAGCGATACCACAAAGCTATAAACATTCTATTATCGCAGGACTTCGAACTGTAATTAATATTACTAAAAGAATCTTCGGACTAGGTTAGAAATCACGCGAAAAACGTTGGCTAGGGAAACGAACGGTACGCGGGTACGTAAACCACGGTGCGCTAAACCAGCTGTTTCCCTCGTATTTATAGAATTTCCCGTAATGTTGAGCTACCTTTAACTTTCCAGCCCCTTCTAGTTCTCATTCCCAAATCGTAATCACAATGGAAATCGACATAGAAGCTTGTCACAACAACGATTATTTTAAATAATGTACCGCACGACCGCGACATTCGGCAGCGATCTCGTGAAACGCGAAAAGCACTGCCGCGGCCGAGACCTAACCTCACTTTCCGAGCCACCCGCCGCCTCGAGTAATCATGTAAGCGTAAAACCATTGCCAAAAGCGTTCCAATGTGTCATTCAAGTGGGACATTCCGTGCGGAGGGTGCATCCACGTTCCACGCTGTTTCCTGGCGAGTGTTGGCACGTCTAACGACTGCTTCCCACGGAACATCGTTCTCCTCGATGAGGTATCTCGCGAACACGAGTCCGTACAGCGTTAACTCGTAGTACCGGTACTCGGGGCCCCGAAACTTCTCCGAAGTAGTCGAACACGATGACCGAGAAGTCCAGGAAGATAGTGACGAGGTTCCACCCTACTCACGGGGAGAATATCGTGCTCCGCGAGGACAGTACGGTGGCGTACCGCGCCGTCAGCTTCGCCAACTCCCTGGCCTTCAGCGAGAAGCCGCTGCAGCCAGGCGAGATCTTCCTGGTGGAGATTGAGAAGACCGAGAGAGGATGGAGCGGCCACATGCGACTCGGGCTTACGCTCATCGATCCAGCCTCCGTGTGCAATAGTTTGCCGCAATACGCGATGCCCAATCTCGTCAAGCTGGGGCACACGTGGATATTCGCTATTACCAAGAGCCACACGATATGGGACAGCTTCGAGAGCATCGCGGGGACGTGTTACGGTGAGAGAGCGATATCCATTTATTTAGACTAGGATCGTTCGATTAGTTAACTAATTAATACACTTTGCAAGGTGAAGGAATACCATCCAGGGAGAAGAAACTGATAACGGACGGAGTCAACGTGCAAACGTCTCGAGGAGTTATTCCGTACAATGCTCTCAGACCAAACACGATCGATTCTTCTCAGTATATTCTACCTACAGATGCGGGTAGTCGCATCGGGATTATGTACGTGCCACAGGCTGGCTCTGACAAGGCGGAAATGCATTTTATAATTAATGGCGAGGATCAAGGGGTGTGTGGGAAGGACATACCCTATAAGGCGGGACCTTTACGAGCTGTGGTGGATATCTACGGTACCACCAAACAAGTCAGGATAGTTCAACTGTACGGCGGTATGTTGCGCTCCTCTGTTTCGAACGCTATCTTGGATAATCCGCTGCCTCTTTTTTTAACATTCGTGTGTTCCAGCAGTATCTACCCTGCAGAGTGCCTGCCGCGATGCTATACTGCAGTATACCAGGAGAGACGCAATCGATTCGCTTCCACTTCCGCGTGCTCTAAAAGATTATTTACTGTATCAGTCGCAGTGAAAGCCGAAATTCCATTCTCCCCTTCGACTCTACCTTTCACCCTCGTTGAGCAGTGATCTCGACATGCGGTTTCGAACTTTCTCTATTGCACGAATCGTCTTTTCGTTTACCACTCGTTAGCCTGTTTCACGAAAGAGAAGTAGCCCGTAAAATGAGTTTGCTTTTGTCCATCCCGGGTGATTGTTCTTCTACTTTTCTCCCTTTATACATATTATTTACCGTGTATATAACATACATGTTATTTACGTTATAATTGTCGTTATACGTATAAATGAATTCGTCGTTTGTCGTTTGTCATTCGCGTGAATTGAATGCTACATTTTGACGTGTACATAATGTAAGAAATTGTTGACAGAGCGGCTCTGTGTTCCGATGGGAACCAAGGCGGATAGGGAGCATTCTCAGTGTATTAGCTGTATCTATCGCTACAATACTTTTATAGTCACACGGCGCAGTCACAGTCGCACGAATCATTACGCTCGCCCTTTCGTGTACAATCTCATCGTAAATATAACGTATACTATAAACACAACGTTCTCCCGACATTCTTACAATCCCCTTCATTTAGAATTGAAGCTGCCGCACACTGTTTCATGCACGCGAGGATCGATCAATTAAGGCCGGATTGTTTTTTTCGAAATAAATGTATTTAGCAGAGAGAACGGAATAAACGAGACACATGGTGCTAATCTTTTTAATACATTCTAGTCGTCGATCGTTAATCGTTCATCGATCAGGCTGTGTACCTATTTTTTAACTAAGTTAACATTTGTATTTATACGTCGAGAAGCTTCACTTACTCTAGCGAGTCGCTCGCGATTTATCCGTTCGGCGCAAAGTGACTTGCACTCGCGCTTGTCGGAAGGAAAACGGCCAACATTATTACGTAGACGAAGAGAATGCTGAAAAGCGCAAGCCACCCGATCAGAATTGAGACATACCTCCAAGTAGAGTCCGCTTTATTCGGAGACACGAGATTGGTGTTGTCGTCGCCGTTCAGTAGCTGCATTTTGGCCGATACTTTCGGATCCAGCGTACTCATTAAGAGAATTTGGCCTATTCTGCTTTTCAAAATTAAGACGGTGCCTGACGATACCCACGTAGGCGCCTCGGCTTTGGATTGTTGCAAGTGGCGCAGGATGCTGGTTAAAATAAGCGAGAACGCAGCCACGATCAGGGAGCTTTCGTATAACCGAACTGAAAGAAAATGGGAAGAACGGAAATTGTGCGTTGGAAACGTCAGTGTGTTTGATTCTCTTCCTTGTGATTAACTATAGTAGTGTCTTCAGCCCGATGCGCTCCGATTAAAAAAAGGATTCCTAGGAAATGACGAGACTTACGTAATTGTGGCGAGCGACTACCGTTGAAAGGAATAACCCAGCACAGATCTTGCAAGGAAATTATATGAACAACGAAATTCAAATTTGCAATTATCATGCGTTCCGTGGAGCTTGGCTCCAGCCAAAGTGTCATCAACGTCATTGTCATCAGCACTGCACAGCAACAAATACGAAATGATCATTTAATTTAAGGGATTGTAGGGTAAACGCACCAATAAATGAACACTTAAGACTAATGAATGAACACTTTTATAAAATTATGTTTGCAGCGCAATTGGTTCCACCTGATTAATTAGTTGCTTATTTTAATAACTTATTTTACTCATTTTAATAAAAAATGTTCATTCACTGGTACGTGTTTACTTACTGGTACGTCCACCCTACCTAGTCAGACGGCTGAAAACAGGCGAATGTTTGGGAATTTTTTTTGGAAAAGCGGAAGCATATATTTTTACAGAACTTTTTGCACTTAAAAGAGCAACATTTAAAGAAGATTTGGTAATTTTTTGGTAGACAAATATTATCGTTTATAATAAAAAGTAAGAACGACATCCAAGATGCTTTTTTAAAAATTTGGTTTTGCGGTGAACACTGCCATTCGGAACCAAATTATCGAAAATAAAAAATGATTTCGTTAGTATATTAATGTATCCTCTGATCATCGGAGGGAATTTCCGAAATATTAATATAAAATAAAATGACGGCTATTTAAAGTTGAAATCCTGATTTTTTGTGCACAAATCTCGAAAAAAATCACGACTTCAACTTTAAATAGCCGTCATTTTGTTTTAAATTAATATTTCGGAAATTTCTTTCATCAATCAGGGGATACATTAATATACTAACGAAATTCTTTTTGTTTCTTGATTTTAGATACAGTAGTTCCCCGTTTTAAGCCTGATTTTTCCTCCCGTTGAGAGTACAGCGACTATCCCCACAATTTCTTGGAAGCCTGCGGACGCGAGTGAGAGAACCGGACAACGAGCGAGAGGAAGCGAAAGAGTCAGACACGGGTACGAAAGAGAGAATCATGTCCGCAACCCACTATAAGCCCGCCGCCAGCCCCGTTCGCCGAGCTCATAACGGGGAACTACTGTAATCTGGTTCCGAATGGCAGTGCACACCACAAAACCAAAATTTTAAAAACACTTCTTGGATGTCGCACGTTACTTTAATATAAACGTAAATATTTTTCTACCAAAAAATTACCAAATCTTTTTTAAACATTGCTCTTTTAAATACAAAAACTTCTGTAAAAGTATATGCTTCTACTTTTAAAAAAAAAATTCACAAACATTCGCCTCTTTTCGGCCGTCTAACTAGGTAAATCCCCTAAACATCCTAAGCCTTGCCAGTCGTCGTTTAATATATAACAATTAATAACCGCATACGTTGTAATTGTTACAAACCTATAGCCAGCGTGGTGTAAATTCCAACATACATGGATGAATATCTTTTCAGAAGAATATGATAAGAAATGAAGCTACTAGTGAAATTTAAAGGGAATTTCGACTCCATCGTGTAATTGCTCACTAGTACTTCCAGCACCTTCCACTCCAAGTGATATTGGTTCAGTTTCTCCGTCTCCTGAGGATTAAAACGCCTTAAGATTAATCTCTAGTTCCATAGGGTAAAGGACCCAATTACTGGCAGCGAACCCAATTACTGTCACCTTAAGCTATTTTACTTAAAATAACGAATAAATAAACGTTTAAGTAAAATAGCTTAAGGGGACAGTAATTGGGTTTGCTGCCAGTAAGTGTGTCCTTTACCCTATACGGTTACATCGCGAAACTGGACGTGGTAAAAGAGTACGGTACACACTTGGGCACTGTATTCAATGTCCCAGGGATGCACATCGATTTCGTGGCTGCCGTAAGACCAAGGAGAGACATGCACCGAACAATTCAACATATCGAAAGGCCACCAAGTGTGGTCCGAATCGCAGTGCGTCATGTATACCGATACCGGCACGCAAAGCACATGCCCGTCGTGGCCCAAGATGCATTGGGTTATTGGCATATTGATGTCGATGTCCTGGTTCGTCCTGAATGCAGTTGAAAAATTATCGTTGAGGAATAAATTAATTTTATTTGACCAGCGTGTGATAATACAGTCAGAGGCGAATTTAACTTAAAAAAAAGATTTTTTCCAAAATTCTAGACACTATTTTTTTTCTGTGATATTTTTTAGTAAATTTCCTCTCCATTTTTTTGGAAAATGGACCCCTCGGAATGATTATCATCTGGGCCTTTTTCCTTAAATCCGCCACTGAATACAGTCACTACATACTCGCTACTAGCTTCTCAAACTTACGCGCTGTGCAACGTGACATCCGGTACCCAAATCTCATAACTCATCACATGAATCGTATCGATATCTCCAAACTCCGATGGCTTCCACGTGAGATGAGGATCTGTCCATTCCTATCGCGCCACCAGCAACACGGGAAATGTCCATTTTTCATCAACGATTCACCGTTGCCCATTTAAACTACAGTATGTACCAGAGTTGGGCAAAATGTAATTTAATTACAAATGACGATTAAAAAGTAATTTTGTAATTAATTGTATATTAATTTCTGTAATCGTTAGGCAGTTGACCACAATTTCGTCAACTTCCTAACTGAACAATTACAGAAAACAATGTATAGTCAATTACACAATTACATTTTAATCAGAGTTCGTAATTTTTGTAATTAGATTACATTTCTCCCAACTCCGATATGTACCTACATGCATCCGTGCACAAATCTACTCACCAGTCTCGTCCAAACGAGCATCTCGATCGTGTTTGCCACCTCGTCCTGGCGAAAACAGAGCTTTCTCAACTAATTGCTAAGAGCGAGAGTGGAATCCGAAATTCCGAAACACTTGCACTATCATTCACAGCTTGGAGCTTGAGCTAAACTACCTACTCACCACTTCGAAGTGCATTATGGTAAGGCCAAAGTAAACATCAGTAGCGTTCCTGTAATTCTCGGTGGGCCTCACCTCCGAATCGTAATTACAAAACAGATATCTCTTGAGTTCCATTATCGGGGTATTGCTGGTGATGTCTTTGCATTCCAGCATCTCCTTGTTGGCCCCTATTCGCGACACGCGAAGGACTACGAGCCAGGCGAACGGCAGCAAGAAGCTTTTCATTTTCGATCACTAGCACAGATTCGATTGAATGGCTAGGCCTGCGACGACTGCACAGAGCGCGCAGCCAATTTCCAGCAACTAACCGCCAACAGTTGTACGCCCAGTGAAACGTAAAACCGGGGGCCACTGAAACCGCCCTCTTTCGAGCAACCGACATTTTATCAGCTTTGGAATTATTCTTGATTACACACACGCGCGTGTGTATGGGTGGAGCTTGCACTCCAATGATTTCCAACATGTCGCGAGAAAATTCTTTCCTCATCGGCAAGACAACTCCACTAACATCGTTTATAGGTGTGTAATTAAATAATCAGGAAGATTTTACAAAAGTTAATCCAGATATAGTAAAATGTATCTTCTTGGAATTGTCAATATCTCTTAGGTCGGATTAGATACCAGCTTGGTTTTTACTTAAAAAGGTTACGCAAAGAATTTCCCAAAAAGAAATTTGAGGATGTTGCCCTGATTAACCCCCAAGGGGATGAAAAGGGGTAAAGGGGAAAATTCACGGATTCCTCAAAATCTCTTCGCAGCAATTGGATATTGGTACTTGGTTTTGGTTTAACACAAATGCCTAATAAATAATTTCTAAATTATGCACTGATCAACCCTTAAGCGGCTATTTCGGTCTAGAGCTCATAAAAATAGATGGTCTTTAGGAATTAATTAAAGGAAAACTACTATGTATAATTTAATTGGACTTTTTGCATTGTATTAAGGATGTCTTAAATTATAGAAATGTATTTTTTGTTTTATAATTAATCATTGCAGAGGGTACTGCAGAGTCGTTAAAGTCGAGGCGTCAAAAAATTAATCCAAATCGGTGGAACCTGTGTCTCTAAAAGTTATTATCCGATTCGATTGAAACTTTTTTTATTTTGAAGAATATAATTCTGGCTAGGGGAGAAACCATAAAAATTACAAAAAAGACATTTTTTTAGAAAATAAGAACCCTTGAGGTTTGAAATCACATTTTCTCTATATTTTTCATCCTTTTTAACGCCTTTAAAGTTATAAATTTTCGATTTTGTTTAAATTTTATTGGTTTCCCCCATAGCCAGAAGTATATTCTTCTACTCAAATGCTTATAACTTCGGTAATTTTACGAATTTCAAAAAATTTTCATTCAACATTCGAAAAATAAAATAAAAAAAAAAATTTAAACCGGAACCTCCCCTTAGAGGGTCAAGTCTCAGATCTTTTTGTAACATGTACTAAGTGTATATTAAATTAGAGCGTCTTAATTTTTCATTATAAATGTGAACGAACATATACATACATAAATATTACTCCACACAAATGACACAAAAAATTACTTAAAAAAAACAGATACAAAAAGAAATCCTTTTAACTATTTCACCGTAGCAAAGCACGGGTATTTTCTAGTCTCATATTCGCCATAACACGAAATTCGATACATATGTCCTCACTATCAATGCCCGTGTATCTAAAGAGGCGGTTACTATTATTAATTCGTTCGATAAATTATCGATCATCTCCTACCCACGAATGTATCAATCCTATCACAGAACAGTAAATACACATAACACTTATGCAACGGATTAAACAAGGAACTGGCAAAAACCAATAAAGGATCACACAGAAGGAATGCAGCTTCTGAAAAATAAAACAATACACGTAGAAACGGAAACGCAAGGTTGTTTATTTCATGACAAATTAACAGTAGAACTTACGAAGCACAATTGAAGTTTACAGTGCGCAAAGTACAGTAGAAAAATCGCTATACATGATCGTTTATTGAAAATGAGAATCTACAGTGAAGTTTTGATCAAGCCTAGCACAATGTACATATACAACGCTTTTCCTTGATGTCCCCTCTAAGCGGAAGGGATGCGAATGGACAGAATAATGATGTAGGCGAGAACCACAGCGAAGAAGGACGTCCACTCGACGATGGCTGCGAAATGTCTCCACGATGATTCCACCGATCCGACCGGGGCGTTCGGCAGATCGGAATTGTCCTCCGTCTCGCCTGGGAGTATTCTGCTGGAGTCCTCGTCCTCGGCGAGGATAAGAAAGCGCCCGGCTCTGTTGCTCAGCACGAACGACGTGGTCGAGGAGATCCACTTCGGCACTTGGACGCTCGAGTCCTGAATTTTTCGCAGCGCGGCGGTTAAAATGAACGCGAACACAGCCAAGGCCAGGGAGTCTCGGTAATACAGTACTGGAAGAAGATTAATCATTTTGCCATTACGTAGATAAATATATATTGCAGCTAGAGGCCGAAGTGGCAGAGCTATTTATGCACTTACATATCTTAGGTGTGTTTGTGCCGTTATGCGGCAATTGCCAGTGCAAATCGAACATGCACAGCATATGGCAAATTAAATTCACGCTAGCCACAGCCATTCGCTCTGTCGATCTTGAATCCAACCAGAGCACCGTCAACGTCAGCAGCATCACGACTGAAAATTAGGAAAACAAGAGAAGAGAAGAAAGGGGAAAATGGCGTGTGAATTTAATTCGCGTTAGGGGAAAGGATTAATTGTTACAGAAAATTATTCATACCGACAGCAGGAGTGACGTACGTGATGTGCATTATCCCGTGATGTCGTGTTATCGCGAATTCGTAAACGAGTATGGGGTAGCTTTCGTTCGGACAGCATTTGTACTTCTTCAGCACTTTGTACGCTTTTACCAAATTCAAATCCCATGTACTACTGTTCATGTACCCTGCCATTTGAAACTGGAGAATCGGACCGTGAGTTGTCATGAAGGAAAGAAGGTAGAGGGCGGAGCAGATGAATTATTGCAGCGAAACAGTTAATAGTTAATACTGTTCGAGTAAGATGGAAGTAGATAAAAGCAACGATCGATCAGGGAGGCAACCCTGCTTTCAGTTGTCACCTGATCACTTTAGGAGAATATCGTCGACGTGCTAATTACCCCTTTTTTATCCAGATGGATATCCATTTCACTCTGGGCGTGGGACCAAGAGCCGAAGTGGATTCGACACTGATGGATATCGTAAGGCCAGTCGGAGTAGTCCGTGGCGCATTTAGCGACGTGCTTCAACGATGGCAGGCAGCTGACCAACCCTGAATTGAACACTAAGCAGGTCGTAGAAGGTATGCTGTTCTGATCCAATGCCATGTCGCCCCTGTTTCGTGGTAAAATAATGCCTACGTCAAGTAACGAGTAACAGATTGTGATATCTGTTAATTAAATTACTTAGTCTTTCGCCGAGAATTCTTTAGATAAGGTAAAAGACCCAATACGTGGACACGTCCCAGTAGCTGGACACTGGTGCAAAAGAACTATTTTATTCAATTATTCAAATATTTAGTCAAATATATATATGAATATATTTTACTAAATATTTGGAGAATTTAATAAAATACTTCTTTTTTGGATAAAGCGGATATTAAATGTACTAATCAGTATTTTTGCACCAGTGTCCAGCTACTGGGTCGTGTCCACGTATTGGGTCTTTTACCTTACCTAGCTTTAGACTTTAGACGTCAGCTCTTACTCTGCAGACCAGAGTTTCGGCATTATTTGAATAATTATCGAATAAAATGAAGTTAGTCGAGAGTAACGAATAACTTTTTATTTGAATAATTTTTTATTGAAACGATCTAGAATAATTTTTTATTTGAATAAAACGACGAATAACGAGTAAAAATTTAGTCGAATAAAAAATTATTCGTCATTCTCGATTAACTTCATTTTATTCGCAAATCTTATTCGAAATTATTGCCCAACTCTGTTGTAGACTACACATATGTATAATTTATATACTCTATGAATGCTTACGAATTGTAAACTGAAAGATCAGGCAGCCATATGTCGTCGCTTTTCACGTGAATATAATTAATCCCATCGAAATCGCTCGTCTTCCAAGTGAGATGCGAATCGGTCCAAACCTGCAGGAGAAACATTCAAGGCTTTGAATGACGATCGTCCTCGACGCGACGGTTTCCACAGGACGATACGCATAGGTATCGCACATAACAGTTGGCAACAAGTATCACTTACGAGCCCCATCCAACTGTGCAAACTCATTGTGCTGGTCCATTCGTCCTAAACAACAATCGGTGGATGATGATAGATGGGTGGATCGACAGCGCAACCAATTGATTAAGTGAAAACAGTGCGAAAATGTTGGGGCGAACGCTTACGAATTCTAATAGCTTTGGTATCAGGTTCATAGTCACGTTGTTCACATCTTTGTGAGAGGAGGACGGTCGAACCGTGCGATCGTACTCGCAGAAGAGATGCCGCTTGAGGGCCAGCATCGGCGTTGGAGTGTTGTAATTTTTACACCGCAGTTCTCTGAACAGCTCGAAAGCATCCGCTACAGTGAATTTTCAATATTTCGCATTGTTAACATCGCCGTATAAAAAGACCGGTAACGCAACGAATAGGGAGAGGAGCGCGACCGAGAGTCCGGCTAGTTACTTGGACAATCAGATTCCTCGGATTACATGCTCGGATCATGTAGATAGAATAGAATATTATTATATATTTGTATGGACACTTTATGACACATTACCGAAACAATCTTGCCAGAGGAAAGCGAACAAACAGAGCACCGTTACTGTTCTTCTCATTTTGGTCGAATTGATCTAACAGCCACCAGTCAACTGACTGTTTCTCCTCGTTCCTACTCCGACGATTATCAAACGCCCTGCGAAATTTGAAGCCGTAGATACGCGAGACGCCCCCAAAGTGGTTCAATGCTTTACGAGTATATACATACTTATTATTTCCAGATACCTATGTAGGTGGTGTGTAACTATTTGTGCATGTAGGTATAATAATAACTAGAGGAACATATAGGTGTCTAAATAGTTGGGAGATACATAGATCTATATAAGTACTTACCTATACAATATATCTATATTTGTATTATTTATTATTTATTATTTATTATTGATAAATAATACTCTATAGACGGAGTTGCCATTCTCGCCCTCACTCTACTTCTAATCATAACTTGCTGATATATAAAAAGGATTCGTCCAACTGACGAATAATAATAATTGCGACACAGAGTAAAAACGGACCAACCCAAATTTTCAGCGAAATTGAGTTGGCGGCAATAATCTATTCCAATATTCCATACTAATCATATAAATCAGGAAAAAATAATTTTCTTCCTCTCAATGCCTCAATTAATCTTGCAATAAGCCAGAGGACGAAGGGCATATTTAATAATTGCGCTCGAAGGCCCGCGACATCAGTATTGTCACACATCGGCACACAGCCACACAATGATAACATTCAGAGCGGAGGTTGTTCACTCGTGACATCAGATCCACGAGTTCCCAGTCTTCCTACCGCGCGAGCATGCGTACTTGTACGTTCTACCTAGAGGAAGCACAGCACACGATAAGTGGCCGTAGTCGGTACTCCGTAGTCTGCCGCGCATTTTCGTGCGACACGCTATACGTCAACTCTCGTCGCCGGACACGTCGCCCAACTTTTCCTAGCGGCCCGGCCCGGCCGCGCGGCGCCGCGACGCGACGCGTCTCCGCTCCTCTCTGCCAGCCGGTGACCATCCGATTCCAGCAATACCCTCGAATGCGAGGAAAAGCCAAAGACTCGCTGTTATACAGGAACAATGAAGTACATCGGGGCGCTCGATGTCGGCACCACCACCGTGCGTTTTCACATCCTCGACGAGAAAGCGGCCACCGTCGCCTCCTCCGTTGGAAAGGTCTGACTAGAATATTAGATCGCAGCATCAAAGTTCCTCGAGAAATTTCAATGACGTAACGCGGACAGCCAATGTCATTGTTCAGAATTTTTTCCACGTGCGGGCTGCATGCGAATCTTCGCTATCGTGCTCGGAACCATGAGTTCCTTGGATTCGTCAAACGTGTTGCTCATGTTTTCTCGTTCAAGGCAAAAGAGGGATAGAGAGAAGGAGAGGGAGTGAGAAAGGGGGCAGGGCGAGGGAGATAGAGAATGATGAACTTCTCTATATATTTAATCGCCACGCCGACTGTATACTCTGCGGAAATATTTTATGTCCACTTTATGTGTAATCTTTGTTTTTATACGCAACAAGTAGTTCTTCACTATTCATCTGTTCTTCACTATTTCATAAATTTGACAAAACTAATAGTTTCCTTCGTTCAGTGTCCCTGAATCTTAACTGAATGAACCCGGTGCTATTATATGTTTAAACCTGTTCTTCCTCGAAAACACTAAAAGTGGGCATATAATATTTCTGCACTAACCCATCGATTCTCTTTGAAACAGCTGATGTGGCCTACACAGTGTTACTAAAGACAGTGCCATTCGGCGCGATATATGTATACTATATACTATTCGGTTTCGCCCGACATTTAGATTCTGATTTTATGAAAAAAAATTATTTATTTCTTTTTGTGAAAGTAGTCACATTCGTCTGGATTAGTTAGGCATAATGGGCTGAAACACACTTCGTAACCCCAGAGGTTACGCTTGGAAAGTTATTAGGCAACAGAGAAACACACAAACGCTTTCTGCTTTATATAGAAACATTGCAGTTTACACGTATCGTCTTATCGACTTCGTAATCGCCGCGATGATAAGGCAAATATTGCACACTGTATTATACGCTGAATTTGCAAGAAAATCATTCACGTACTTAATTTATACTAATTTATGTTTTCCGTTAATGTAAAGAAAGGCGGAGATGAAAATTAATCTGCATAGAGAATCACTCCTCGATCGCAGCAACTATTTATCCCCTAGCCTCTGGATTTGCATACCTACGCCTGAGTAAATTATCAAAGAAAATTGATGCAATTGCGGGTCAAGTTTCTCGTGGAAACTGATACCGTCCCAATTTTCATTCCCGTATATTGTATAGGTGTTATTTGTCTCCACCGTACCGTATTCAAATAAACCGGTTCGAAAATGTTGTGGCTTATGATTGACGAAATATTGAAATATTACAATGCGATGTTATACTCATCAAACCAGTGGTTCCCAACCGCGAGGTGTTTTCTGGGGGGTAACCACGATTATTTTTAGTTGACGATTTTTACGTAAGGGTAATTTCACGCGAGTCTTTCGAAATTAGTTTCTCGAATCGCTTGCCACGTGTTTATAGAGACTTCGTACCCCTTTTCACGTATCCACATTATTTACTAGGTCCAGTTGCTGTACCCGAAACCAGGCTACGTGGAAATCGACCCGGATGAACTGTGGAGGACCATAGTAAAAGTAATGAAAGACACTTTACAAGGTAAATTCCAGAGTTTTTGAATCAGGCACGGGGCCAACATGAGCGTAAAACTCAAGTTATATCACTTGCAGATAGCCGAGTTAAACCGGAATTAGTTGCTTGCCTCGGAATATCAACACAAAGAGGTAGCTTCACAACGTGGAACCTAAAGGACGGAAGACACTATCACAAGTCAGTACAATACTATCTGCATAAGTGCATACAATTATTGACACACTCTATGAAACAGAATAACTTTTTTACAATTGTCCTAAATAATTTAAGTTTTTTTTAGAAGCCAGAAATATCGATTAGTTTACAAGGTGACGTGTTTCGTCGTTCTGAAAAAAATATCAATTCATCGGAATAGTGGAGAAAATAGTGAAGGTCGCTTTTTCAACTTTTTTATCTGAAAAACAATTGAAATTGTAATAATTCGATTTGGACCAATTTTAAAAACGTTATTCTGCTTCAAAGAGTGTTCCAATAATTTTTCGACTCTATACAAGATTTCAGATCTCGATTCTTTAAATCTACTAGCAACTCTCCTTGTTTCAGTTTTATAACTTGGAAAGATCTGCGCGCCGACGCAATGGTGAAAGAATGGAATACCGCTATAACGATGAAAGGACTGCGAATAGGATCACAAATTTTATACGCACTTACTAGAAAGAAACGATACTTAGCCGCTAGTGTTTTTAAATTCATGAATACACAGGTTCATATATTTTCTGTTCCGTTAGTTTCTTTAATCGGAATTATTTCTTACACTCCGTTCTTATTTTCTTCGGACGCTTATCGGACTCGTCACACATTCCCGCCCCCTCTGACACTAATTATCCTTCGTTTAAGAAAACCTCGACCACCTTTGTTTTCTCTATTGTTTACTTTTTATCGTTTATTTTACACTAAACTGTAGATGACTCTGAGATTATTATGGGCGCTGCAACACGTGCCAGGTTTACAGGAGGCAGCGAGTAATGGAAATGCAGTTTTCGGAGGCGTTGATTGCTGGCTTATGCACAAACTGACTGGTACGCGGCGAGAGTTAAGCCGGGAATCCACTTGCAAGCTAAGCTATGCTATAAAATATAAAAAAAACACAGCACAGCTTAGATTTTAGAGGAAAGGGTTCCATAAGGATATATCGAAGCTAATTTTTAAAAGCTCAGCATAGCTTAGCTTCCAAGTGGACTCCCGGCTTTAATCTCATTTTATAATCGACTAATCCGATTCCTGCGCAAACGAGCGAATCGAATTACAACCCAGAGAATTATGCTCAATTATCTAAATTGTCTATTGTAAGCACTGTTAAGCCGGGAATCCACCGGGAAACTAAGCTAAAACATGCTATGTTTTAACTTAGCTTTCGGTGGAAAAAGTTCCATAAGAATCTATCGAAGCTAATTTTTTTAAAACGTATCATGGCATCGCATAGCTTAACTTCCCGATAAATTCCCGGCTTTATACATACATACCCGCAGGGAGACACGTAACGGACGTTTCCAGTGCATCAGCGACCGGGATCTTCGATCCATTCACGATGAGTTGGTCCAGCGTGATGATAAATCTGCTGAAAATTCCGAGCAACATTTTTCCCGAGGTGCTGGACACGGCTGGAGACTTTGGTGTCACGCCGAAGGAGATATTTGGCGTTGAAATTCCCATACTTTGCTCGGTTAGTCAGCAGATATGTGCATAAGTACTTAAAGAGTGCATCAGTTGATCGAATATCATCGATCAATTTACAATATCGCCTTTCATACTCATGACATTAAGTATTTAAAGTAGATGGCAGATCAATCCGCTTCGCTGTTCGGTTCAGGGTGCACGGAGCCGGGTGATTTAAAGATCACGATGGGGACAGGGACTTTTCTAAACGTTAACACAGGATCAAAACCACACGCCTCTATTACAGGTAACTTTTGCATACAGTTAAACATTAAATTTCCAAATTCTAATGGTCTGGCTTACTACCAAAGCTGGGCAAAATGTAAGAAAATTATTCGTCACGCAATTAAAATTAACTGGAGTTAACGAACCAATGATAAATAATTAGCTAAACAGTAGCTAGTTACTATTAATTATTTTCAATGCTCCAACAGGTTTATATCCTCTAGTCGGATGGCGTATCCGCGACGAGTTGGTATACGTAGTGGAAGGTGCATCGAACGACACTGGAGTTCTTGTTGAATGGGCGAAAAATATTGGTAGCTACTTTAATCGTACCACAAGCTTTAATATCTCGTAGGGGAAAGTGGGGCATAACCGGGTACCTAATGTATTTTTCCTGCTAGCATAAAGTCAGACGGCAAAATAAACTTTGGACACCGCTAGAAATCTTAATTGGACCTTACAGAATCAGAAAATGAGAATTCTTGTATGGAAAAACTATTTGGCTCACAGGAAAATAAGTTTTCTCGAACGTATGCAAATACCCGGTTTTACCCCATAGGTGTGGGTAATACCGGGTACCTATTAAAGTATTGATGCTGACTTTCTTATTACTGCTACGAAAAAACTCATATCACCTTTTTTGTAGAGAATTTCCTAAACTATAAATTGTATAATAACTATTTTTGTCGCAAAACTGCTATATAACGAGATATTCGCGAAAAACAGTTGTTGTTTTCAATCCTCTGTAAAATTTTTAGCGGCGGTCGGATTGATGGGGATTTATTCCGAAAACAGATCCTAATGTCACAGGACTAATACATAGAACCCGGTTTTGCCCCAAATAAGGTGATTTGCTAAACATTAAATATTTATACTTCAACATACGATGAAGAACCGGGTCAAACGGCAAAATACTGTGAAAAGTCTACACTCTACAGAATACAATGCAGCACTTACCGTAATCGATTCTTTAAATCCAAGTGGTATAAAAAAGGCAATTCACCAACGCAACACTGGAACTTTTCAACTCGAAATTTTTAAACTTCTCTAAATGAAAAACTACGACGGTCTTTGCTCTACGATTGATCTCCTTCTGTCGTGTGGCCTACCCAAATGTAACATCATACGTTGGCTGCATATCACAGCTCTTGTCTTAGCAAAACAGTGGTACCCGGTTTTGCCCCACTTTCCCCTATTAAATTTAACTAGAACGCTAAGTATACAGTTTCCACCAGGTATCATTAATAACGCTGCTGAAACAGCGAGCATCGCAAGTGCTGTGAACGATTCCGACGGTGTGTACTTTGTCCCAGCGTTCAGTGGATTGCAAGTGTGTTTCATTTACAAATCCAATGCGGACGATCCCTTCTTTAATTATTCTCGCTGCTCACTTATATTATCATTGTTTCGCAGGCTCCTATAAACGATTATTCCGCAGCCACTGGGTTTATTGGAATAAAACCGACGACTGAGAAAAGTCACATCGTTCGGTCGCTGCTGGAAAGTATCGTCTACAGGGTGCTCCTGCTTTACGAGACCCTTTGCGCGGAAACTTCCTTCACGTATCACACAATACGGTCAGAGTAGTTGGATTAAGCAACCAGAGAATCCTCCGCGCTTCGTCACGTCGATATTTGAACAACTCGCTTTTCTAGAGTGGACGGTGGTGTGTCTACGAATAATTTTGTGCTGCAGTTACTGGCCGACCTGACTGGCCTGCCAGTGGAACGAGCAACGACTACCGAGATGTCTATTTTAGGAGTAACGTACCTCGCTGGCTTACAATGCGGTAGGTAATTCCATTTAAATAACAATGCCACAGAAGAAAATTTTTCCAAGAGTTGGAGGAGTGCAAATTAAAAAGTCAAATATCAACAGGCTAAAAGACAGCAGTGCGCGAGCAACAAAAATGATAAAAGTGCCTCGTAAATGATGAAATCTGGTATTAGGTGCATTAAATTTAATATACTTGAGTCTGCTCCCCTCCTCTTAACGTCACCCACACAGCTACTACGATTTTTAATCGCGCTCTTCGTCCCCGGACAAAAACATTTTATCTACCAATCATAACATGCTCGCCAAGCCGCGCGCCGCGCCGGCTCGTCCCCCACGAGGAAAAGAAAAGAACACGCAACAATCAACCTTCGTTATACGTGTGCATGGAAATCTGTATATCTACGTGTTCGCGCCGCGTATGTAGTTGGGGCATTCTCCAGCGCCTTTCTTGGAACTTGCAAGCAGTAACCTTCGAATTCCCGCGGCCTCTTGCCTGTTCTTTTGCCGGTCTAAAAGAGCACTAAATATTAGGGATCCAGGCTGGAAGAGTGGAGTATGAGTAAAGAATGCGCGAGGGATCAATTAAAATTCCCAATCCGACACTATTTGCATAGTGGCATTCTACGCGTGTGTCTACATATTTATAAACAGTAGGTGTTTCCTCGCAGGCGTTTGGAAGAACAGAGAGGACGTCCTGAAGCTCCGTGAAACGGAAACGATATTTAAATCGAGAGAGGAGATCAGATCGCGGTATCGACCCACGATCGCTCAGTGGAGACGAGCCGTCGAGCGGCTCGGACAATGGTACTGAAGACTCTCGGCCTGTGTATCGATACAGATAAGACTTGTTAAATAGTGTTGATAACATTTGTACCGCACGTTGCATAATCCCTGTAAATACAGATGATTTTTAAAAGACTCGAGTCAAAGTTTACTATTTATTATTTATTATCCGTTCGTTATTGTTCCTTCACACCTTACCTAGCAGAAGTATGTACCATTGTGTCTTGCAGAAAAATAAATTCTACCATCCGTTATCCTAAACGGCAGATAAAATGCGTTTTACAAGAACTTTCCTTCATTCGCGCCGCTATTAACCGAGCGTCGAGTGTCATATGCGCATGCACATATCATATGGAAAAGGTCAAGGTGGCTAAAAAATTCTGAGACACTCGAGTACGGTTGTACATGTATCGCGCGCGGTGGTAGATACAATAATATATGATTTTGGCCCTGCAGCTGAGGAGTATAAGAAAATTAAACGGTAAAATTCCCCTGGAGGGCACCTTGTGCGTGCGGGAGCAATTTTCATTACGATTGCAACCACTTCTTCGCATCGATTCCCACCATAATCGTAATAATACAGTGGTTCAACGCTACTATCAAAAGTTTCAATCTTCTGACGTGGTGGACTCGTAGGATTCGCACATCAAGTATGGAACTACGATAGAAAACGACGGAGTCCCAGTTATTCGAAGCCTGCTATCACAATTCGATCCCAATACCGAAGAACGCAAATGTTGGTGTAAGCGCCAGACTATTTAAATGCGCGCGACCTCGACTTTTTTGACACGATGCATATGTTACGATGAACTCGCCTCTTTCCCCCGCCAGCCACTTCCGCCCAAGTCGCTTCTAAAATCAATTTAATCGGCGCTCGATGCGGCGGGGATCGAATGTAACCGATGTTGTAAGTACATAGGCACCAACGCAGCGCGACGTCACGCGGTCTGGCTCGGTCCGATCTTCGCAGGATTTATCATTTAATCGGTCGATCGATCGCGATTACGATTACGCTGTGTTTGTTTTACTATTCGATCGCGGCGTCTGCGGCCCTGGACACAATTGCCGTCTGACTGTTGGCTCTGAAATCCGTCGAGGCCCTCAGGCGATCTATATTCGAAATGGTGAGTGCCGATTCCAGGAGCTTCTTATTGCATTCGACTGTCTGCGTCTACTTAGGTGTTATGACAAAGTCTTCCACACACTGTGCTCGCGCGAGTGTATTATTCTCCTCCAGCGATTTTTCCAAGGAATTTTTAAGAGTGAACCTGAACTGCAGATAACGAGAAACTTCTTGTGAATAGGTGCACATTCGTGGGGCTAGTAGATAGTGTGCAAGTAGCGGTGACCAACGTTGGAAAGTTGATCGTTTAGAAATGAACGATCAAGTTTCGTTCTATGTAGCTATGTATGTGCATACAGCAGAGTGTTGTTAGGTCTAGCTGCAATGTTGGGTTACGCGACGTGATTTTGTCGTTGCGAATGATTTACGAGGGAGAATGAAAGCGAGCGTTCGGAAGCATCGATTTCAACAAACGTCTACGTTTCAGAGAACGATAATGTATGTATGGATATCATGACTCGGCATTGTTAACAGAAAATGCGAGCAGATAATGTGGAGAATAATATGGTGCAAGCCTCGAGCAACTTATTAATTAGCAACAATTTTTTCCTTGTTTACAAATTACATACATAGTAAGTTAAGCCGTTAAACTGCTGCTAACGAGCAGCGCGATTTACATTTGTCTATGTAATTACCAGGTGTTTTCGTTAATTCCGAGGCTGCTAGTTATAATTTAGTCAGGTAGCACCGGCTGAAATATGTACGAATGTTGTGTTTAAAAAAATGTGGGACACTTCTTCAGGATCGGTTCTGCTCACCGAAGTAAGAAAAAATGTTGGTATATGTCCGACAGTGTTTCGCATTTTTATAAATAGACAGTGGTGGATTTAAGGCGGGATTGCGACTTGTTGGGACGAAATATATGTAGGTAATTCTTCATGAATTTTTTGTACAAAAAGGGTTCGATAAATTAATTTGAGCTTTGGCAGGCTGTTTTATTGTATCTTGAAGTATTATTGTGAATTTTTGTGTGACAGTGGAAAAACATGGTAGATACTGAGAGAGCGTTGAGAAATAATCGGGTGACTCTAGCGTTGTCGAAAAGTACTGTAAGGGTTATCGGAAACACAAAAAGGAAAAGAGATTCTTAAATTATATGAATATATATGGGTGGTAGATGATTTTATATAAACTATATTCATTTTCTGTATTACATCATTTTTCGCTACCCCTTCATTTTCCCCAAAAAATGGGCCCTCGGAATATTTTCCACCTGGGCTATTATTCTATTGTATGATGCACAATTAAGGGGAAAAACAAGGAACATCACGAAACACATTTACCGAGAAAATTAAATTAATATTAAATAGAAAATTAAATAGAAAATTAAGTTTTAATATGTTGATCAGTAAAGAAACAAGGTTCAATGAACTGCATTTTCTTCTTAAATAATTTCTTGTCTTATGTCACCTCGGTGACATAAGCTTATGCTTAAGCAAAGACTGGGGACATTCCGTATTTTGTTCCAGTGCAAAGTGAACATTTTCTGTTTTTAACCAGTATACCAAATCTTTAACTTTATAACCCTTTGTGATTCGACTCTTCTGTAGTCCCAGTTGCGACCAACAAAATTGCTAAAACTGTTTCCCCCTTACCCTTCAATTCTACATTTACATAGATAATAAAGGCAAAGTGGAGTAAATGTATCTTTAATAGAAACACGATACTACATCATATACCTATGTATAATATTTTCCTCTCCTCAATAAGTATCGTCATAAGATGTAGATAAACAAAATTCCGGACACATTTTCTTCAAAAGCCATTTGTATGGTTGCTGGATTTCTTCCACATAAAAAATGGAATCAGATTGAACGTTTGTCCGCTTAAGAATACTAATCAGAGCCGGCGCGAGGATGGTTGTCGTCCTTATACAAGACAATTTTTGACCCGTCGAAAATTTTTACACCTCTTTTCAATTTAATATGCTTTTTAGCCTTTATGCGGTGCAAAGCTTGCATAATGGGTTCCGCTGGCCCTGATACCAATCGACCACATTGAAGTAAAATTCTTTCAATACAATAACCACCAAATACCGTGGTATTCTGAAACGTGGATAATAGCTTCCTTTGACACTCGTCATTCCTATCACAAAGAGAAACGAACAAAGCTGCCCTAGACATTGTATCTTGAACCATATCGAACACATTGAGTACATCATAGTTCCTTTTGCACCCGAAGAAAGTTAGAGCCTACTTACTTTCAATGGAAATACAATAGCTTACAAGATAAAAATGATGCGTGTAACGCTAAGCCTTCTTCGCAACTATATATGCACATACGCGCAAGGTATTTCTATTTTCCTGTCTCTGATCTTTGATCCATCCGCAAATAAACAGCCGAGCCTCGGTGAATTTAAATGACAATTGCGTCACAGAGTATTTTCAAGAGATGAGTCCCGACCACATGGACGACATCCTATGTTTTACTTGTAATTAGACGTTTCCCGTAATATTTACCACAGCAGCGTGGCTCCTGAAAAGGACACTGATGCCTTCGCTCAGTTGTGTTCATCTGTGGTACACACAGCTGCGTGAAAGGCGGCGGCAGCATCCTCTCCGGCATTCTGTTCTCTGACCATCGAACACTGAACAGCAAATGTTAAAGTCTACGCGAAATTGTTCTCCGTATGCAACCGCGCAGTTCTAGTTCAACGAGATTTTAAACAACCTTGCGGTTATTACACAACGTGGGTGTTATTACTCGTGGAAAGTGCACTTTCATTTCTCGCCGCGTAAGTACCGCATCTTATGAAACGTTAACGATGCAACGGAATCACTTAACCGGCTCGTTTATTTTTACCGATAACCAAGTCGGCTCGTTATTCGTAGGCAAGCTGTTCCTGTTAATAACGGTAGCTATTTTCTAAGCTACTTGCCTTAATGGAAAGCTATCAAGACATATCATTGGTGTATAATGAAAAACACAGTGAACTAGAAATAGTAGACCACTCGAGAATTTCTAAACGTTAGCGATTCTAAACGGAAAAGTAACTTTCCATTACCATTAATAAATGTAACTTGTGCAACTGCGTATTGTAATCAGTGCTGGATTAACTAGTAAACAGAGTGAGCACGTGGTTGGGGCTTCGGGAGAAGGGGAGGCACGATAGAAATTTTTTGAATTTTATAATCTAACTTTTATTAGTAAAGGGCCTCAAATTTAAGTATTTCTTTTAAATACTTAGGGCCTCTAGAGGTCTGAATCCAACTCAGTGAAAAGTGAAATTAGACGCCAATGTAAGATGCAATTTCCCGCGTTAACAAATAAAATTTTACCGCCCATTCCCATAAACACATATTTATAACGATATCAATAAATTCTCGACGCGTTATGAAAAACGTGCTGAGCGTTTCAGCCGCCACTTTTTACCGCGCCGATGAACTTGGCCAGTGAGAAGAACGCGAAGAGTTGCAAAAACTGGTAGCCGATGCGTTTAATCACGTTCACCTTCGGCATTTTAATCTTGCGTACGTACGTAAGCTAATTACCGTGTACCATTCGCAGGCGGAAGTGATTGTCGACATGTCAGATACGAGGCAAGAATCCTCGCCGTCGTGCACGGAAGAGCAGCCCACGAGCACGGAATCCTGCCGGATCGACATTCAGCCGGAATTACCGAACGACACTGACACGAGTGAGTGAAATCAATCGCAATGTTTATTTTTATAAGCGACACGCGCTGCGTCATGCTTCATCCGTCGTAAATTCTTTCTTTCTATTTCTTTTTATTTCTGGGATCGTCTCGTAGCTTTTACAATGAACATCACACTCCCTCGTATCTCCCGATCTAACGAAAGAAAAATAATAAAATTCTGTTTCACGCGCAATGAGGATTGAGCACAGATTGTTCTTCTGATAAACGCAAACGGCCGCGGGCTCGTAGGTTGGCGGCCTCGAGTCGGTATTTAGATTCTTGCAAGAATAAATGTGAAATGGAAATAACTTACTGACTTCGAGAAAATAATGGGGAAAGCGCGAAAACGACGAAATTAATGTCAGCGCACGCTGCCCACCCGCGCCGCGGGCCCTTCTTCGCAGGCGCGGACGAAGTAGTTAGTTATAGCAACCTAAGATGGTTATAAAAAGCAGTCACCGAAGTCGGTCTGATAGATTTCACGCGCAAGTGATTACGCGAGGGTAAAGCTGGTCACATTTAATTCTACGCGGTCTGCAGATCTACGCGAAGCTCCGGGAGCAGAGCTTCTTGGTATTGTTAAAGGGCTATGTTACATACCTGAAGAGTGCAAGTTTGCGCGACGCACATATGACTTTAATTCTCAGAGAATATTCAGAAAAGTTGCACAAATTTTGAGTAACGACACGAACGGAAAATACGCTTTCACCTCAGTCGGAGGTATTTCTCGTGTTTCTGCGGTAGAACAAGTGTTTGCTAATTAGCTGAGAAACCCATTTAACGTTTGTTTATTTTACGTAAGTAATTAATTTCTTCGCATTGATATAGACACAGAGGGTGGCTAAATTATTATCCTTAAAACATTTTCGTCAATTTTTTAGATTATTTTAAAATGGATTTAATACGATTAATAAACAAATCTTGAATTTCCAACTAAAGGTACTGAAAGGAGAGTTTCTTAGCTTTCCAAAACGCTCAAGAAAATTTGTCTACGATCGTGAGTTCGTAAGTTATAGGTGTTCCAAGTGAAAAGTACCTTTTTTTATTTGATCGCGAATAACTCGGTCGATAAAAATTGTAGAACAAAACCAAAAAGAAGAAATTAAAGAGAAATATTTACTCTATAAGAGCTCTTCGTTGGATTTACTCGAAAAAAATTTTTTTGACCCGTGCATACGTTTAAACTAGAGAAAATTTTTCTGAAACTTCATTTCCTGCGCTTCATCTCGACGAAGCCGTTCAAATGCGTTTTTTAAATATTTTTTGCGACCATTTTTCGCAGAGATACAGTCATTCCAGCGCTTAAATAAAATCTCGAACCTTTTTGTTTAACTATAATAATTTGTCCACCCACTGTAGGTGCCTACTACTTATGCACACTGCACGCACCCTTCTGGCAACGAAAACAAGCACAAAGCTGCATCTATTTCTTGATCAAAATACAAGCTACGATATTTTGTGTATATATCAGATGATTGCATAAGTTCGTGCCCGATTTTCTACTAGCTCGCGACATTTTTTCGAGAAAAACCAAGCTCTTTCTTCAAAACTGGAATCGACAAGCTTGTAGATCGTTGGAAAACAATTGTAGAGAAGAATGGCGACTACATAGGTACTTGACTAATAAAACTGTACGCTTTAAAATTTAACCATTGAATTTTATTTTCCAATCGGGCACGAACTTATGCAATCATCTGATATTATATCCTATACGCAGTGGCGCACTCAGGATTTAACCGTAAGGGAGCTGAGTTGAAGGGATAAAAATATATAATTCATTCCAGAAAACTGGAATTGCTTCCAGTTTCCTTTCACTTTTCCTTTCACAAAGCTCTTGAATTATTTCAGTCATGGTTACAGCAATCACCTTTTTTCTTTTTCTTTGAGGGGTACCAGAGCCCCTGGCCCCCTCTGGATGCGCCACTGCCTATACGCGTTCATAATTCTCATAATTTTTATTCTTTATCCAGAGAGTAGAGAAAAATCAAACCCAAAGCTTCGTTGCTTTTTGCTAGACAGTAATAACGCTATTGAAGAATGAAAAAATCAGAAGGGCATGTGAAAATTAACGTCCAACCATCCCCAAACTTGCACGTTAACTATCATGGTATGGAAAATGGATTATGCATGTTTCGATTTCGTTTCCATGTTGTGTTTTCCTGTGTGCTTGTTTTTTGTAATATCTCATTATCAGTAGAGCAGACCGGCGGCGTAGTAACACTTTGGTTTTGGAATTCGATTGCGCAGCAACTATTGTATTTACAAGAGAAACTCTTCTGCGAAAATGTTACTCACTTATCTGGTATTATGGAGTCACACTAACTTCGTTGCGTGCCAAGTACTAACCAGGTTATTAATAAAAAATGGGAAGCGGAGGAATTGTTAGAACCGCCCTGCCTATTGCGTATCTATACCAGAGATGGGCAAAAAATTATTTGAAATAAAAATTTGTGTACGAAGTTTTTATTTCAAATAATGTTTTGCCCATCTCTGATCTATACTGCTAGGACGTGGACGTGTATATTCCAAATGTAACTTTTCCTAAATTTTTTACAAAATTTTCTGACAAATTTCTCATAACTTCCAAATTTTCATTACAAAATTTCAGTTAATTTCTATTATATGTGTTGAGATATTTAACGCGTTACTGCCGACCCCGATCTACCCTACTTCATGTTCTGTCGCTAACAGTGGATATAAATAAATATGGGTTTTATTAATAAATAAATAAATAAATCATCCTCATTAAATAAATAAATAGAATTCGATTGTGCCAGGAGAATTGTGTTCAATCTATTCTACATTTCCCAGGGATTTTCAAATTTCGCGCGGCAATATAATGGTAAATATTACCAACTCTCTATATTATATTTAACAGTTTAAATAATTTTTATATATTATTTCACTCACGCGCTGAAGCGGCGAATCGACGCAGAGAAAAATCCATTCCAAATTGGTGGGAATTGCTCGGGAGAAAGTCTAGTATCTATATAATTCGATATGACAATAAAGGTAACCGTAGAAATAAAAGACCGACGAATTTTTCGTACATTCCGATTTCCGAATGGCTCATCCGGTCACATCCGGTGAACCATGAACATCCCGTAAGTTCCATGCAGCTTGGACGAAGCAATCAATGTTACGAAGCATCACTTTAGCGCGCATATTTCCGAGAAAATATTTTCCCGATCACACACTCCTTATTCGCTACTAAAAGTACGCATTTAATACACGATATAAACATCCTAACACGGCATCACAGTAGCTCAACGGAATAAACTTAGGTTACCTACTGAAATAATCGAGATGTACTTACGATACTCGAAGCTCGAAATATTCAAATCTTCGGCTTCTTTCGGCCAGCCTCGACTCGGTTCGTTTTTATTTTTGGATAAGCTCCATTGGTCAAATAATTATTTATCGACATTCGCTGGTAAATCCACGCAGTGCTGGCATCTGGATACGTGTCGAATCCATCTTACCGGTCGAGCTGCACATACACACACACGCAGTAAACCGAGATTGCAAGCTCTCTTTATGACATGCTCGCCTTCTTTTCAGTCTTTTTCCGTAGTTGCTTGGAGTACCGAGTGCATGTACGTATACCTCCTCGTAGTGAATTCTTCATAACTCTTCACGGTTCTCTTCCCTAACCTATTCATTTATACATATTTTCATCTGCAGTAGAATTCCTTTTCGCTTTCTTCTTAAATTACACTGTTTCTATTAAGTATCTATGCATGTGGGTATGTATAACGATCGTATGGACGTACGGAGATTGGTGTTTGAAGAAAACAAGTGACGTAGATGCATAAGTGTCGAAGATTCCTCTTATACATTCTAAGGTTATGCTCGCTAAGGCTAATATTACAATTCTCTGCTGCCTTTCTTGCCATCTATATTTTGGTTACTTTAGCCGATCTCACTTTCATCGCGGCCGAAAATCCCACTTTTTACAGTTACATCGGGGAAAAAAATATCAACCGTTTAGTATTGTCATTTAGTGGGATGTAACTGTACATTATTATATCGTACTTTGAAAAATCATACATCATGATTCGGTATGGTTCGATATGGTTGATTATAGGATTTATACATATATGTGTATGAATGACGATGGCACTTGTAAACTGAAATGTGGCATGAGTTAATTATTATCTCACCAAATTTTCGCGATACGTTCTTGCGAATCGCTTAAATCCTTAAACTGACTTAAAAATACATTCCGTGCAACGATAAGGATTTGATGATTCACTCACTTTCTAATTTGCTATCGTTAAAGTCACGTAATACGTGCTAGGTAATCTTTCAGAACATTTATTGTTTGACCTTTCTGCATTTCTTAGTGCATCATATTTCTACTAGCTTTACTACTCGGCTTCGCCCAAAATTTATATTCTGCTTTTATAAAAAAAATATTTTATTTATTAATTTTTTTGTGAAAATAGTGGTATTCATCTCGATTAGCTAGGCATAATGAGCTGATACACATTTCGGGACCCCAGAGTTTACCGTTCGAAAGTTTTTAGGTGACAGGCAAACACACAACACTTTCTGTTTTATATATTAAGAGGCACACGCCTATAGTTCTTCTGTCTTACCTCGATTCTCCGTCGACGATTAAAATTGACGGAGGGAGGTAAGTACTTATTAGGTGCGGAATAGAGAGACGCGTTTATTGCTGTTACGAATAAAACTGTTAAAAACGTTCAAGTCAATTCAAGCATGGTTTAAACTAAAAAAAAATACATACATACATGTAACAGTGCTCGAAACCTACATAAAATTTCAAACTTACTCGTCCTGCTTAGCCCAATTCTACGAGACACCCTATATATTTCTGTACATTGTACAGTATATAATCTATCACAGTGCAATGCATAAATAATCGAAGCGGGTGCAAAGGTAATATATTTGTACTTGAACTTTGTTCAGCTGTCACTGTTTTTTGTCACATATTTAAAAATACGCATATGCTTAAGATATATATTAAAAACGGCAAAGAAACTGTTGCTTTTCGCTTTATCTGAATCTGCATACCTACACAGAAGCAGTATGTAGATCGCGAAAGTTTTTATCCGTAATCTCGGTATACGAGGGAAACGGAATTACAGTGATTCAGTGGACAAATTTTCATAATTTAAATTAATGCGCACAAGTTCCGAGCGACGCAAAAATGAATTATGGATTTACGGTTTTATCTCTAGGCGTGTCCATAGTAAGATTACGTATCTAAATAGTATACAAACTTAATATTTATAAATGCACACTACTGTACTGCTTATCCTATTTACGCGGATTTATAAATCAATCAATCAATCAATCTCGGCAATTAATTCGAATGTTGTTTACAGTCAGATTTGCTTTTCAATTTCTAATCAAGCATCTTTTTACAACCGACTTGTTGATCCGTTTGAGAAAGTCAAATTTATGCCACTTATGCATTATTTAAATGCAGATTTTACATTTGCACATATGTAATTTCGTATCAGTACCGTATTTAGGCATGAACACGCTAGGTAGTCGCCAGGGGCCCAAGTTTGAGTTTAAGTCCCATTCCCGTGGGTGGGGAGGGGCCCCAGCCAGTGCCGTCTTATCGTTCTCGGGGGCCCTGAGGCGAGCTCCATATGTGGCTCTTTAAATTATTCTAAATTAACCATTTTAAAATCTGGTGTATTCGTTATTTTCTTTTCGTTACAATTGCAGGGTCCATTTTCATTTTTTTCTAGCTTCTATAACCCATTTTTTAATTTCTCAAATTTTCGAGGGCCCTCCTGAACTCCGGGGCCGTGACGCGGCTGCCTCTTTCGCCTCCAGATTAAGACGGCACTGGTCTAGGGAATTCAATCCCGGGATCGTAATCCCGGGATCCCGAGATCCCGGCTGTTTTTTTTATTCTAAAACTCCCGGGATTTGATAAATCAAATTATAACTTAACCCAAGAGTTTCGAGAATTTTTAAAAACATAAATTACTTTATAAACAACTGAAAAATATAAAAATGGAATCCAAAAAACAGCCGGGATCCCAGGATTGAATTCCCTACACTGGCCCCAGCGAATTTCTTTGCCCAGGGCCCACAATACTATTAAGACGGCTTTGTTTCGTATATATAACAATTTATTGTTCGTATGTAAGTGCGTCGCCCTTTGAACCCGTCGAATCAGTATCTTGCATGCCAATACGTTTACCTTAGTATAATCATTTGCTCTTGAGAGATATAAAATTTTATTGCTCATTCGGCATTTGTATCAGTATCATTTACATTAACAGACTGACCTTATTAATTGACCTTTCTCCCGGCCGCAAGGCCGCAAGTTTGAAAAATCAACAACAAGCTCAATGATTATTGAATTACAAATAAGCCCGTGTAACATTTGTACATTTATTCTCATGCCTGGCGAATAAGCAATTATTTTCCCAGATTTACATTGAGAATTCCTTAATTAATCATTCGTCTATTTTCATTTTAGCAAGCTCTAATGGGAAGATGGTGTCCGATTATCCAAATGTAAGTGTTCCAGCTGTTGCTCCTTGTATTCTGCATGAATAATTAAAATTAAAGAAACAACCGTTCGATGTTATTCCAAATGTGCTTCCTTGAAGCGTTTAATTTCAGCCAATAATGCTATTGTAAAATTCTCTTCTCTTCCAGCTTGTCGAGAGAACGCGAAACGCTTTTTACAGTGGTAAAACAAAATCGCTAGAATGGAGGATAAAGCAATTGAAGCAGGCACTTGTTATGATAAAAGAATGCAAGTCGGAAATTTTATCCGCACTTGAATCTGATTTACACCGGGTTGGTATAGCGTTTAAATTTATTCCACAAATCTCTGTCTTTAGCACAGCTTTAATAATTGAATGTTACTTTTTAATGCATTCCTATGTTCAGTGTAAATTCGAATCCATGGCTTTGGAGATACAAGTCACGGAAGGAGACATCCAACACACGCTTATGAACATTAAAGAATGGGCAGCTGATGAAAAGGTATGCGTGGTAATTGCTCAGTTCGTGAGCATGTAATTTTCACACTTTTCGTTTATTATTTCAGCCTCCGAAATCGATGGTCAATATGTTCGATAAGGTTGTAATTCGGAAAGATCCGTACGGAGTAGTTCTTGTCATAGGACCATGGAACTATCCTTTCCAATTATGTATGATTCCTCTGATAGGTGCGATAGCTGCTGGAAACTGTGTTGTTCTTAAGCCATCGGACGTTTCGCCCGCTACGTCGCAACTTTTCGCAAAAATTATTCCAAAGTATTTAGATACAGTATGTATTTTACAGAGGAATTTAATTATTACCAATTTATTCATGGCTAATTAGAGTATAATATGTTTACATTTCATTCTGTTTTTCCCGTAGGAGTGTGTGCAGGTAGTGTTGGGAGGTGTCCCAGAGACTACAGAGTTACTTAAGCAGCGATTTGATTATATATTTTATACAGGGTCCACTGTAGTGGGGAAAATCATTCGCGAGGCAGCAAATAAATTTCTGACACCAGTTACATTAGAACTTGGCGGCAAAAGGTATAGAATTGAGTTCTCTAAGGGGAGGTTCTGGTCTAAAAATAGACTTTTGTTTTATTTCATTTTTAGAATGTTCAAATTTTTAGGAATTTGTGGTTAAAAGGATTTGTTGAAATTTGTAAAATTCGGGAAGTTTTAGGCATTTGAGTAACGGCAAGTGCATACATAAAACTTTAAACGCGTTTTTCTGGAAACAGTGTCTTCAAAATTGGTGGGACCTATATATCTCCAAAAGTTATTATCTAATTCGACTGAAACTTTTTTATTTTGAAGAATTTCCTTCTGATGGGAGGAGAAACAGAAAAAAATACAAAAAATTGAAAATTTATCATTTTTAAAGGCGTTGAAAGGACGAAAAATATAGGGAAAAAGTGATTTCAAACTTAAATTGTCGTTATTTTCTAAAAGAAATGTCATTTTTGTAATTTTCTGCCCCCTCCCCCTAGCTAGAAGTATATTCTTCAAAATAAAAAAGGTTTCACTCGAATCGGATAATAACTTTTGGAGATACAGGTTCCACCAATTTGTACGAATTTTTTCACGCCTCGACTTTAGCGACTACCCAGTGCCTTCTGCAATGATTTATTATAAAACAAAAAATATATTTCTATAATTCAAGACATCCTTAATACAATGCAACAAGTCCCATTAAATTATACATAGTAGTTTTCCTTTAATTAATTCCTAAAGATCGCCTATTGTTACGGGCTCTAAACCGGAACCTCCGCTTAAATTTCACACTTTACAAAGATCGATTATACCAATAACATAAACGAATCGTAACCATTTGCAGTCCTGTATACCTGGACAATACAGTAGATATAGGCCTGGCTGTGAAACGAATACTTTGGGGTAAATGCGTGAATGTCGGTCAAACCTGTATCGCTCCTGATTACGTACTATGTACTCCGGAAGTGCAAAATAAATTTCTAGAAAAAGCGCAGGACGTTTTAAAGGAATGGTATGGTGATAATCCCAAGGAGAGCCCGGATTTGGCGCGTATAATTAATGATAATCATTACCAGTGAGTAAAGCTTTACAACAATTTCTTTTTCCTTCTTACTTTGTTATTATTATTATTATTATAATACCTGTGCATAAAACACTTTTCGACCTTTTCATTGCACGATACTAAACGATACTTTTGCAGGCGGCTTGTAAAATATTTAAATGGAAACGGTAAAGTAGCCATAGGAGGTAACTGCGACCCCAGCGAAAAGTTTATTTCGCCCACTATACTTGTCGATGTTAAACCTACGGACCCGATCATGCAGGATGAAATATTCGGGCCGATATTACCTTTCATAAACGTGAATAATGCCTACGAAGCGATTAAATTCATAAACAACCGGTGAGTCTTTATTCTCATTTTCAGTAACATTTTCTTCTGCATTTACAACATACGACGGGAAATGAAGGAAATATATTATAAACTATATACAAATTATTATGCAACGGTTGTAGTATGTGGCTTTAGTTTTTGCGTTACTCGATGACGATTTCCAATGGACGAGACACTACGTTTCTCTTGACTATATTCAATTTCTGCGAGCCTACGTTGTGGCTCGTATAAAACTGCAGTCTTCTTCAGTTCACACGTTTTCATTTTGAAGCACTTTAAAAAGGTTTCAGACGCGTACGTACGTCGAGATTGTTGCATGTTTTCCTTGCAAAATGTATTACAAAACCTACGCAGTCGAATATTTACAACTCGCCACGGCTCGGACAGCGTACGCACTGTCGATGCCGTGAAGTAGCAGCGATACATTTTGTGTATTTATTTATAAAATTAATGCCAAGCGATTAATTTGTTAAATTTAGCGAAACCCCACTAGTATTGTATATATTTACCAAGGACAGGGGAGTTCAAGAATTAATAATAAATCAGACTCGTAGCGGGAGCGTAGCAGTGAACGAAACGATAATGCAATTCTCTGGTGAGTCAGGATATTAGGCGATGACCATTAAATGGCTTGTTAATATAGACAAAAAGTAGTAGAAAAAACTATTTCAGTTTTCTCGACAGCTTGCTGCTCTCTAAATAGTAAAGCATTAAATCAGTTATAAAATACATGCGGTTCCATAAATACTGCCAAATGATATTTCGTTAGATTACTTTTGTGTATATAAGTATATACTGTATATATGTTCTCATGCAAAGTGTTCTACTTTATAATCAGAAAATCATTTTTTGTACATAGCATGTACGGTTTTAATTTATATACTTAGTTGGAATTAAGCTGCTAATTGTAAGTAAGGTGTTGGTTTTTTATTGCGTTATCGAATTACGCTGTTACGCATGTTAATTAAAGATTAGCCATTGCAATTGTCACATGCATATCGGTATGATCAGTGCATGGGCGGTAGAAGGATTGGTATTTACTTATTTCCAGTGCATTGACAAATACCGCTATAATTATGTATGTGCTATTAGATTTGCATTGTACATACTATCCCACAGCAGAAGCGAATTTCATTTTATCTTTGTTAATGTGGGCGTAGCGAAGGTGGAACAGGGCTGGGCGCTTGTTCCCCGGGTGCAGGATAAGAGCAGGGCTTGAAACAGTTCCGAAAATAACTGTTGTGTGGGTTTTTTTATTATTTTTTTTTAAACGATTATGGAGAACCTTTGTTCCATATAACTGTCACGAAGAACCGAAATTTTCCACTATTATCTGTTACGGTTACAGTTCCCATTTCCCTCCTTATATCGGTTCCGTAACCATTATTTTTTCGGTTCTATAACGATTCCCAAACGGTTCCAGAATCAATTTTTGTATCCACTTGTCCCTAATTGATATTATTAATTATTGTAGCTGCAAATTACTGTATACATTCGTATTTTTACACAATCCTTATAGAAACACGAGAAACTTTTAACTTTCTATTCTGAATAATATAGTATGCGTGAATGTAAAAAATATGTAGCTGATTTATTTATTTCAACGGTTTATTAGAAATCAGTGATATGTATAAATGTTTCTCCTTTTTCTATAAGGATTTTGCTACAATATTAATGATATCAATTATGGAAAATTTGATACAAGAATGGATTTTGAAACCGAAGTAGAACCGAAAAAAATCACTATTATGGAACTGATATAAGGGAAATAGGAACTGTAACACGAAACAGCTAATACTTGCAAATATCTCTGAATAAAAGTAAGAAATTAGTCGTTCGTCCGAAATCAAATTAATTTATTCCAAAACAGAAGTAAATCAAGTTGTAAAGTAATTCCGCATTACACGACCTCGGTTACAAAATTCAGTTTCCCTATTTATTGCCCCTCCCCGAATGAAATCCAAGCTACGCCTCTGTTTGTAAAGAATAAAATTAGCAAGTATCCCCGCACTTCCGTATTAGTATTTACTCTTTACTATGTATGCTATTCGATGCATGGGAAGAAATCTATTCGATGAAGAACTTGTAAGTAGGTAACTTTAACGCGAGAATGAATGTACCTCTGCTACTCTCATATTTATAAAATTATGTTTTAAATGGTTTTGCACATGATTATCTATATTAACGATTTGTACATTATTACATGTTTTGTACAGGGAAAAGCCATTAGCATTGTATATATTTAGCAACGATGGTAACAATGTTTCATTGATTGTCGAGAACACCAGCAGTGGTAGTATTTGTGTTAATGATACAGTGCTACAGGTGTCAGGTATTTGAAGCCTTTTTGATCTTCTTGTTCTTCCTCCTCCTCCTCTTCTTCTGTGCTTTTTGTTTGTCGCTGACAAAAGAACTGTCGTAAGAACAGATGCATATTGAAACAGAATTCTTATGTGGCTGCTTACAGATACCATGCATTTGTAAAAAGCGAGAAATGATTGAGGCCGTCGCGAATTTTTGCGAAGGGCGGTGAGACGAGGAGAGAAGTTTATAAACAATTGAAGCAGGGCCGCCTTTAACTGTGGGCTATATACCAGGGGCGCCCGTGATCCAAGGCCGGTTAAGAATCAAATATGTTGAAATGCTTTTTCTCTTCAATTTTGAAGATAAAAATTTCGTTCACGGGCATTGTTTTTGTTCGTGTTTGCCTTTGTGGAGACCCGGGGTTGTGATGTACTGCCTTGCATCGATTGCGAACAAATTACACCCTTGGGAGCTAGGGTGCCAAAATTGTTTAGCCCAGGGCGCTCAAATTTGTTAAGACGGCCCTGAATTGAAGACCGAAGCGCAGCGACAGTTAATTAATTATTATTCATTTTTTCGATTCGCCGAAATGCGCGACAGCCTACTCTAGCATATTTTAAATCTTTCCGCCAACCACTATTCTGTTTTCGATATGCATTTTTATGCTTTTTTTATGCTTTTTGTATAACTCGGGGATAATGGATTCCCCCAGTTATTGTATCCGTATGCATTGCACTTTACATTGTACATACACGTGTGTATATGCATCCCATGTTGTCGTTGAGATTCACCTTGCCTTATTAAGAATTTATATGTACTCTGCATGAAATGCCATGTCTATTGTCTAGTGTCTAGCATAAAGGTGTGATTTCACAGAAGCAAATTTTCGGCAATTTGCAACATCGTCGCATCCTTTTTTCGCGTGCAACACATGCAATCACCTTCGCACGCGATACGTTGCCTCGCGTTGCATCAGTGGAATCGCACCTTTAGTGCAAGAAAACTATCAGCCATTACATTAGTTGCAAATAATTTTACACGAATATTCGTTGCTTCAGTTGACACTTTACCATTCGGCGGAGTTGGATATTCAGGCATGGGTGCTTACCATGGAAAGTATACGTATGACGCGTTTATTCACAAAAAGGGTTGCCTTATTAAAGATTTCAACAAATTGGCGGAATCGATAGCATCGTAAGTAAATTTGTTTCATCACAGATACTTCGATACTTGCAATTACTCCAAAGTTGATGCTAACGAAGTAATTGGATATTACAGATGCCGTTATCCACCGTATTCCGACAAGAAGTTGTCTTTCTTGGGAACTCTAATGGCAAAACGACGCGGTATACCAGGAATGAAATACATCCCGCATCTTTTAGCCTTTGGTTTCGGAATTCTCGTCACCGTTGGCGTTGCCACCGCTTTAAAGGTACACAAATCAAGGCGCATTTAATGCACATTTCCATACTCACGAGCAGTACTTTAAACTTTAGACTTTGAAGTTTAAATAATGACAATGAAAATTTTCATGTCACGAATAATTATTATAGCTGCAACATCGACGCACATTATTTACAATAATTTTCTATATTCAGCTGTCGAAGTGATGAGTTTCAATTTTGTTAAATCTTTATATATTCTATATTTCCATATTTTATACCTTTTTATCGTGAATAAATTTGTGTGAAAGCTAACGGTAGTTAGAAGTTTATGTACCAAATTTAGGCGACTCAATAAAGGCAATAATATTTGCTGCACAAATGATGATTATCTTAGTCTTCATTTTTCCTAGCCAGTTACATTTAACTCTTGGTTGTCACACTTATCTTTTCGAACGTAGTTGCAACACTGATCCAAGCTAATTTTCAATCAACTGCCGTTTAAAAACTACCTGTTGAATCGAGTCGCAAAAAATCTGAGATAAAGTTTGAACGTTGTAGGATATAAATGTTCATCGCTGAAAATTCGCATTTAAAATATCGCGTTTGAAAAATTTTGAAAAAATAAAAACAGTTTCGAGGTAAAGTTTTTTGTTTAAAGAATTATGACTTCTTTCATTTTTAAGATTTTTATGCAAAAATTTATGGTTATACTCTCGAGATATGCTCCTTTAATGAAAAAAAAATTAAAAAAAAATAAATAGAATTTCTATCGCTCCGGAAGCGTTTGTACCTGTAGAGTGTGTAGAAGATACATGAAACTACTGCTACATGGCGCCAGTAGTACCATTTTCAATGATGCCTCAAAGATATTTTACCTCAAAGCAGAATTAGGCATTAACTAAATGCAAAATTAATTAAATAACGGATCAAATAAAAGTTACTTTAACTTTGAATTATTCGATGAATGGAGTTCCTTTTTTTATTCGGCGAGAATGTATTCGACACATGACGACTAATTTTTTTTAACTTTTATTTGCAATTCAAAATTTTCATTTAAATAAAAATTCCACCCATCTCTGCCTCGAAGCCAAATTTCGAGTCACTTTGACCCTGTGTGACAACCGAGGGTCAAATCAATTGCTTCAATTCTGGTATGAAGCAGTACGTGTCCAAAGAATCTGTTAAAAATTCATTTATAGCCGCCAACATTTAAACAATTAAATGGCACACAATTAAACGCGAATAACACGTCAAGGTACACATACAAACACTAAAACATTTTCGTATAAACACAGAGTCAAGTTAAGTACGAGAAGTTTAATTACACTTATGAATTGCCAAAGCTATTGGTTGAAATTGAAAATGTTTGTTAACATGAAAATACCTTTTTCCAGGCCCAAGACGACAGTTTATAATGGATCAATGTCCGCCCTCAATATCGTTACAAAGAATATACTGTTTGTTACAAATGGAGTACAATAATTACAGACTTACAAATATTTGTATTCTTTTTCTTCTGGTTTTTATACAAGACGGTCCTGCAGAGCGTAGAGAAATTATACCTCGATGACTTCTCGTTTCCATTTGAAGACGGCCACCCTGTTGCTGCAACATCGATTATTTAAATGTTAAACACTGCGAAAGTAGAAAGTTTTTGGATCCAGTTATGTATTCATTCTTATTGTAAATGACTGAGCATACTTTTACACGTACATATGCATTTGAAAGCGATGAAATATCTATGTACATACATGCATATATGCACAGTACAATTATAATACGTGTAAACGTACATTCTCATTCAGAATTTCTCGATTATAAACTTCTGATAATCGTAAGACACATCGCACAGAAACATGATAACTGTAACAACCGTGCAATATGTGTTGGTAGAAGCGTCGACTTTCAAGATCTCGTATTTTTATAACAGAAATAATTGTTTAACCGTTACCATTAGTGTATTTCTCGATTTCTGTTGAATTTCCAATGAAAGTTCCTCAAATTCTACATGAAAACGTGAACTAACATTCCGCTATTTTCTACTAAATCTACAAACATTTGTAAGTTTCAATGTACGACAATCGTTATACACTGTTTATAATAAAATATTTCGCATAGATTGTATATGAAATATAATAACCTTTCGTATTGAATAAATAATTATGGAATTCACGTGAGAACGCTTCTTATTGAAAAAACAATGGCTTCTTCTTCGCTACAACGTTCTGTCTTACAGATCATAGAGTTTGCTTTTATACAAGAAAAAACGAGAAACAAAGAACCACAAAAGCGACATATGTAAGATATTTTTTGATGAAAAACGAATTTATACGATTTATTGACAGTAAAGTTACTAGTGTACATCGCATATATGTAATTATCATAAGTGTTGAAAATACTAAATATTTTACTTATAGCATATCGTGATATATATGCATGTATGTACATATTACATGATAGTTGCGAAAAATCAAATTCAATATCAGTATTTTAAGCCTATTTTATGTAATACGGTATTTGCGTAGTCTTTCATATCTTTCATTTACATAAACGTAGATCGACTAAGCGCAAGTAGTTAGCACAAGTCACAGTTCAATTTCTTACCACTAAACTATTGTTTCCAGGTGACTGACATCTCTCCCCCTTGAGTACTATCCCGTTGAGGACTCTGTAAAAGCGTTGAAAAAGAATGAATTGTACACAAAAGCAGCGCGCACCAAATTGTTCGAAATGCATTAATGTCGCGTTACCCAGAAACATATTTGTGCAACGTGATAGAAGAGGATGCTATTACCTTTACGTGTATTTGTTGTTTTAACATGGCAGCCCTTAGAATTAGCATACGAGTTCGTCGTTGGTATTCTTTGCCAACGCTCATAGATTTCTCGAAAGTTGTGCTGCGTTGATCGACATCCTTTGCGTATAGAATCTGCACATACGCAAAAATTGGTGTATGGGCACTAGTTTATTATTAACAGATCGATATTTGCAGTGATTACGGATTAGTACTGGAAACTAGGGCTCTCCGGATACTCGAATATTCGAGCAGCTTGCAATTCGGTCCGAGCCGGGACTCTGTTTTCGAGCTGAGCCGGGTATTCGTGAAATCCGGGCGGCCCGAAAAATCCGGGTAGCTCGAATTTGTTTCGGGCCGCTCGGAAGAAGCGGTTAGTCCGAATTGTTTCGAGCGGCTCGGTAGGAGGGATTAGCCCGAATTGTTTCGGCTGGCTTGGAAAATCCGAGCGCCTCGAATGTGGTTCGAGCCGCCCGAAACAAATTCGAGCTCCTCGGATTTTTCGGGCCGCCCGTATTTCACGAGCACTCGGCTCGCTTTATTCGAGTGCCCGAGCAGCTCTACTAGGAACAAGTAGAAATATTTACCTTGTTATGAGAATCTATGCGTGCCTGAATTTGACCATCGAGAATCAACTGCATCAGCTCGTCTTCCAACTCCGAGACTGTCCTATTAAAAGCAGTCGCCATGCGCCTCATATCTGCGCTCAAGTACGGGCTAAAATATTGTATCAACGCTCTATTTCGGATCTGCGTGTACAACACGTTAACATGCGGCGCTATGTACATGTCCAGCAGTATATTATCCTTTATCTCGTCCAGCAATTTCAAACACGACGCATACTTCGATTCGTAGAATTTAAAGATTATATCCCGCAGCTGTGGCTCCAATTCCAGGAACAACTTGAACGAACTACTAAAGATCACTTGCTTCCGCAACTCGTGTCTATCGAATGTAGCTAAAGCGCACAGTCCTCCGTATAGAGCGACGTTTCCAGGCGACAGTAATTCAGGGCAATCGCAATGATCCAGCGACGCCTGTAGAAAGTGCCTCGCTGCCATTTTGTACTTTCTCGTTGCTAGCTCGGCCAGACCAGCGGCGACTTTTAACTTTGTAACTATAGATTGATTATTATCTTTACCATGGACATCAGAGAAGTCCGGTGTACTTTCAGCCTTCGTTACGTAGCTCAGCACGTGAGACCAATTTTGCAAGTAAATAGAGACTTTGATAACATTTAGACACATATTCACCACGTGCTTGCCACTGGTACAGTAGTCCCGCGCTCTTGAATAACATTTCAGCGCGTGAACGAGATCTCCGCAATCGAGATAGTGATCGCCCAGATCGTCGTGACCCCTTCTGATACTCTCCTTAATCGAATTACTCCTATAATTCTTGAGATCTGTGTCGAACTTCTCTAGCTTTAACGCAGCCTTCTTGGACCGAGACTCGACCCAGGCTTGATCTAGCGTTAGCATGTCCTGAGAAGACGACTGGGCCGCTACGTCAGGTAAGCCGGGGGTGCCTACAGCTTGTACCAGTTTCTTATGTAGATTCACGTAAAGGGAGACGTTGTAAGTCGTCATGACGTAAGAGATAGCCATCTTTAGTGCTTCTACTCTTAGCATCGGACAATGGTCGGCTATGTATATCAATCTGTACAGTTTCGCTAGGCCTATGTAGCTGTTAGCATAGACTTCCAAGTCCTGAAGGAAATAAAAGATAAAGAATATGCAATCTGCGATCGATATTAATCTAACGTATTTGTAACTAAATGGATTTGTAAGAGCGCATTACCAGCGTCGGATTCTCCACGATGTAAGGTTCTTCCTCCGCATTGTCGTTATCTTCTGTAGGGGCATCGACTTGCATAGGCTCCACCACATTCTGCTAAACTCATAGAACGCCATGGGATATAAACAGTATCTTATATAGGGAGCTAAGAACCAAGGGATTAGCTAGAGGAGCTAAGAACCGACAGAGCAAATGCGAGCACTAGGAGACACACACGAGCAGGAGCTCGAATTTTCAATTACAAGTCGCGGTATAAGGCGAGCTTACCCGCGAGTAATGCATGTTTTTTCGAGAAATTACCTGAACGTCGTGAACCTGCAACGGCATCGCAAACTTCTCTTCTTTATAGCACGAACGTCAAACGTTTATGAAAGAAAACAAAAGCATATATGTATATACGGTGTGTATGCCACGGGCACGTGCAAGTGTGCACAACACATGTATGGTTCGAGCAGCACAGGCATCGACGAAGTATGAGGATAGACTTAGCACCTAGTGGGACTTCGTGTCACTACTCAAACTGTGTTACCGACCTATAATTTCAGGACTGAATTCAGCGGCCTCTGTTCATGAATGGCGTCCAACTCGGTAACTATTTTGAAATGTGTTGAAATGCTGAAAGGTCAGCGTACTCGGATACGTGTGAGTTGGGTGGAGGGAGCCGATGCGAATTGCGATTATGAGCGTCCGGAGAGGGGGCACAAGGGGCAGTTACCCCCCACCCGACTTTTGAGAAAAAGATCGCTTATTTTCGAATGTAATTTTTATTAAGTTTATACTAAAGAAGGGAATATTTTACATTTTTTATTGTAAATTCTTAATTAAATTGGCACTGTAAAATGGGTTGATAAGCAAGAGGGGTATATTTTTCTTTACCATCATCATAAAGTTGCCCCTCCTACCCGCCTGGAAAAAAAGGCTACGGACGCCACTGATTGCGATGTAACTAATCGTAAATACTGTAACTAGAGCGATTATTAATCATGTATTTTTCTCGATAGCCCTAAAACAGACCTTCTTTCAAACGCAAATTGTAAAGTTATAAATAACAGTAAAGAGAACGTTTTTTTCTAGTTAGTCTATGAGCTTTAACGCAAAAAAAAAATGTCTAAATATCTCTGTGTACATAAAAGTTGTGAGTAAAAACGTAAAGGCGTGTACGCGGGACACCGTTCCCGCAATTTTTGCAATTAGCAATTTTTTAAGAATTTATCTCGAAATTCTGCACGCAACCATCGACATTCACTATTCTCAAAGTCTATAAACTTTCTTTCGAGGCTGTACAGGAGCAGGACCTCGCTTTGAACTTGTCAACAAGTTCAGTTCCTACATTATATACACAAACCGCATTACCAACAGAAGCAGAAACGCTATACCATCTACTGGTATACAATATCAGTCGCGGATAAATAGTTCCGACGCACAAAAGTCCATCAGTTGGAATGAATGAAACGAATCTGCTTCAAAATCCATATTCCATATTCCATATTATTCTGCAAGAGATCCGCGTGAATCTACTTTTCGTATAGAAAGAGATCATATCGAAGAAACGAAATGAAATCAGAAGAAAAGTTGTAGGAATGAACCCGATGCTATAGGCAACGCATATGTAATCGGTGAATTCCTTAGTTCGGTTAATGTCAAAGATCAATGTGGGCAAGCAGGAAGGAATAAGGCAGAGTTCTGACGTTCTGACTTCTGATTCGGTTCGTCGAGTCTTGGAAGTGAATTCTAAGTGTTTCTTGCAGATTAAATGCATTCATATAGAACGGAAAGAGATGGAGACATTTGGATTACATCTCGGTAACAGTAAAACACACCGACGGACGTGATAATGAAGCTTTCCATGGGGAAGGCAGATAGCATGATCGATACGATCGAACGACGAACATACGGAACATACGATTATAATGAAACGTAGCTAGGCTACCTGGTCCCAGCAGGCGCGTGATGCCTGTCTAGTAGTTGTGTCCAACATGGCGTGTGTATCGTGAATCGTTTTAACGTGCAGGTGAGTCTTTGGTGAATATTTTCCGATTTACACGGGACGGATAAATAATACAATGGAAATCCGCGCACCTTCCGACAATAACTATCCGCGTTCACTGCTATTTTCAATCCTAAACCGTAAGATCGTTTATTAATGCCAGTTTTTCCATAAAATATGTGAACTTGGACAACCTTTGCACCTTCGCTGTCCGATTAACGAAGCGTATTTGTGGTGACAGGTACGTCGCCGTGCGAAAAATATCGTCTCCATTTAATTCTTACGCGAGCTATAGCCTGTTCGCGTAAAACGAGAAAACCTAAATAGCTGGCTGAAACACGATTCCCACACATTCAATGGAAACGAAATCTGCTGTTGGTAACTGCTGTTATTTAGTCCCGAATAAAACAGTTTGCTAAAACCCCAAATACAAATAGCTATTCCCTAAATCGTAAATTCGAAAAACATGCTCTGTAATTTACATTGGAGGGTGAAGAGTGTTAGGCATCGAGTTACAAGTCACTGGCTTCCAACAGTGCAATCTGGTGGCTCGACAAAATTTCGGAACCACTATGGAAATTATGCGACGTACGAGTATAGATAAACCTATCGCGGGGAAATTATGTTCTGATAAAAGTGTTTGTTCCTACAGGTTTTGTTCCTGCCTCTGATTCAATCGTTCTCGAGGCTAAAGAGCATGAGGCAATTATAACAAATCTGTAGTCAAACAATGTACAATGAACTACAATGGAAATATGCCAGACTGGCACCAGTATAACGTTCCGCAAACGAACGAAGTTATACCGTCTACGCAGAATGTGAATTCCGGGCATTTGGCGTTCATCCCTGGCGTGAATCCGCAGTCGCTGAACGCGCTTACTCTTAGCTCGGAGGGTCTGAACAAACACCAAAACGATTCTAATTACAATCCGAGAAATTTCCAGTCGTTCAACAATGCGTCGAGCGGATCGAACATTTCGAACAACAGCCCGCTGGTGTCGATGATGCAGATGCAGAACTGCATTAGCCATTATGGTTCTCCGAACGCGAGGAACCTGATGCTAGATAATTTAAATCCTCCTCTGGATCATAGGAATAGTACAATTGGAAATATAAGCGATGAGATGGGATACAGGAGTAACCAGGTGCCTTTTAATGGACCTATTGGCCACATGAGCGTGCCAAGTTGTAATCTAAATACATCGTCTGGGTCTGGAGCTGGAGCCGGAGCTGGAACAGGAGCCGTACCTGGTCCCGGTCCCGGTCCCGGGTCCCGAACGCATACTGGGTCGGGGCCTGAAACTAGTCCTGGAAGTGGAGCAGCTCATGGCTCTCTATACGGGTCTGGTGCCAGACACGGACCTGGACCTGTGCCTGGACCGGGATCAGGAACCGGAAACATGGGACCCCGAAACACTAATATTGGTTCCATACATCCTGCGAAACACGGACCCCCTCCGTACATGCCTTGCAAGGGATTATGCTGCAATTCGGATCCGAGTATGAATTATCAGCAGTGGGAGAAATACGGATCCTACCAAACCAACACGTCGTACAGGGACAACGTGCACCAATCTGGCTACCAGATGGAGAATAGACACTACGGAAATAATTGTAATTTTAGGAAAGACAATCTAGAAAGTAAAGAAACGATGGGACCTGTGTTACCCAATGCATCTGCCATAGATCATCGAAGAAACTTCGTGGATTACAAGTACCACAAGGATCACTTAACGCATAGAAACTATTCAGCATCCTCGGGAATGTACCATAGCTATCCTATGCAGACTTACAATTACTCAGCGGAGCATCAGAAGTACCCTTATCCTGTCAAAGAGCATTCTAAAGCAGCCAACATGAATGTGCCGAACCCGGGTGTACTTAAACATCAGGAGCAACATCTGATCGCTCAGCAGAAGTTCAACAACAAACAGTTTCAGTATCAAAACGGGAACGTGTTGCCGAAAGGAGTGCCTACATTAAACGTTAGCGGAAACATGGCGTCGTCGCCGCAGAATAATTATTATAATTCGCAATTCGTAAGGAATATGCCGACGGAAGTGTCTCATGAATCCCAGGAAACCACCGACAACACGCTGGTAAATAGAATACCGCCGCCGGCTACGTTCATGCACAACTCTCCGCAGCAGCATCAGGCGTACCAACACAAGATCGCGATGCAGAAGTTCTCGACGGAGACTCATCTTCGAGAGTTGAGCAGAATACCCGGCTACCAGTCGCATCCGAAGTACAAGGAATGCCTGTCGCGATACAGGGAGTTAGTTAAGCTGCAGCAGTCGACTGGTTACCAGAATCCCGTTCAACAGAGCTCGTGCGTCGCGGCGCCGATTAACAGCAGCGCCGTGCCGCCGATTAACTTGCAGTTCGATCAAAATGGTATGTTAATAAACTCGAGCTATCCCGCGGATGGTTTCTCGAAATTGCAGCACGCGCCAGCCAGGGGCCAGTCGTCGGAGAATATAGACAAGCCTGCGAAGGATCGAGCTAACGTGATAGCTAACGAGAAGCCTCAACCGAAACAGCAGCCGGAGCAGTTGATAATTCCGCTGCAAAATGAACACGTTCCTTCCTACAGTATAGACCACTCGAAGAAACAATCTCAGTTCTCTATGCACCATCATTCTAATCCGAATCAATTGAAAGTACAAACCAGCGAGGCTCGTGGCTATGATAGCTTAAACGCTGAAAATAGCAGCAAAACAATGATGCAGCAGAAGGCTTCGAAAGAATTTGCTAATAAACCGGATCTTGATGTTCGGCAATTTCTAGCCAATTGGGACGAAACTGACGACGAAGAGGGAACGACATCTAATTTACCGGAGTCTGTTCTAAGCGAAACAACGCCGGTCGTGGTGGTGAGCTATGAGAACGTGGATCTCTCGCCGAGAACTTCGCAAAGCGCGGACGTGCATAAAAGGAACAGCTTCTGTCCAAGCGAGGCAACCGTGGACAGCGAGAAAGAGAGCAACGGGAGCGCGATACAGGCAAAGGATTGTTTAACGGTGTCCTATCCATCGCCGGAAAGCGCTGAGATCGTCAAAGCCTCTAAACGGACGATAGCCGAAGGCGTGGTGAAGCCTGGCAGCATTATACACTGTATAAGCAATGGCCCCGACGAGATACCCACGATACACATAGTAGATAACTTAGAAATAAGCAACATTCTGGGGGCTTCTAGCGACCAAGTCGCGGAGACTTTAGATAAACAAAAGACAATATCGTTCTTCAAGGACACAGCTAACAGCAAAACGGAAACGATGCCTCTTCAGAATGCCAAGCGGTACGACAAAAACGAAGCTGCCGTGTTGCCCGTGAAATACGACAGCGCGCCTCTAGCTGGCCAGAACAAGGGCTCGAATATTCAACATTCCAGCATTTCTGAAACGATCCGAACGGCTACTGTGGCATCGGTTGCTAATAGTCAAGCAAAGACCAATCTGGAAATTACAGACGATCTGGCTTTCAAGAAGCAGAACCATTTTTCCAGCGAAGAATCCCATAATCCTGATGACATAAGCTTGCCTGATCTACCAACGTCAGAATGCACACCGATCTCCACAACGTTGAACACGCCTATTCATTCCGATAGCGAGGAATCCTCGCAAAACATCGAAGATCTTTCTATGTCCACCAACCCAATAGAAGTAATGCAAAACAGCCCTGTAATTAGCTTCACGCAGTCTCCGGTGAAAATGGAGCCGTATGGGCAATTGAGCAGCGAGGACAAGCTTAAAGATAGATCCCTCGATCCGTTGGAATTGGAATTGGAACAGGACCAGGAACAGTGCGAGAACTGTTACGAAACCGACACCAATAGCACCCACGAGCAGGATATAAGCCTCGATAGCTTCGACTTCTCTGTATCCGACCCCGCAACGAAGTCTCCTGACACCGCTAAAGAGAAACAAATCAATTTAACAAGGAAAAAAGTGTTCTTAATAAATGGCAAAGAGAGCGATCCAAGAATTTCTGAGACCTGCGCTGCTTTAACATCTCTGGAGTATCAGCTGGAGGTTGGACAAAAGGGCAAAAGTGAAAAGAATTCCGAATGCGAATCTATGAAGTCTGTGCACGAACAGAAACATAAAGGTAGAAGAGGCTCAACAAATTCAATGGAATCTGCGATGCAAAGTAGCAAGCCAGTTGCTGTGGATCATTTTGTAGACACCATAGACCCGACCACCTCCGACGCAGATTTCACGAGGCACGCCGAATCTGACGATGAAACTGAAATGTCTAGGCACAAAGGGGATCCAGCTGAAGGACAAAAGGTAAAAGGTTCGAACAGATCTATTCACACCACTGAGCCGTCGTTAGCCTCGCCAGATGCCCAGTCAAACAGAAAGCAAAAGATAAAGGGAACTGTAGTTTGGGAAGACAAGTTGATGCATAGAAGCTTGGGTAAGCTGATAAAAGCTCAGAAAACAGACACGGAACATCGGGCAAAACAATCGAGAAGTTCAGACGCGAGGAAATTCTCCGCGAACGATTTATGTCTGTCTCAAAACGAAGAACATTCTGTGTGCCATAGCGCTTCTCGATATAAGAATTACACTGTTGCTGTGATAAAGGATAACGTTATTTTAAGCGATAAGAAATCACACGGCACCACAGAAAAAAATCTCAACGTTCGCTGTGAAAAGTCATCAGACGTTCAGCTAAGAGCAAACAATACCAAAGAACATTCCGAAGACGAGGGAAACAACACGAAACACACTTCCAATAAACATATTCCCGCGTCGCGTGAAAATCTGCATTCCCGGGGTTCTAAGAAATCCGAATTGCCGCAGAAAGATCTGAAGATCGTGGACGAAGGGGGAGTTCGGCTGAAGGAGTACAGAAAGAAGAAAGACAGATTGCACCAAGCTCGCAACACGCATGGTAAACACTGTACGAATTACAAGGACCATTCTCTTAAAACGACAGAGGAGGGTTCGTCGAAGAGCGGGGATAGCTCGTTTTATCGTAGAAACAGTAAAGCCAAGCATACACATTCCATGGGTTTCGCGAAGAACGTCAACTCCGATTTCGGGATTCAAGTGGCGAACGTGAACTTGAAGATTAACGAGAGCGAGATCGGGAAGGAGTTGATTTTAGGCGACAAGGCCCAGGATCCCAAGGATTCGATGGATCGGATTAAAATTGAAATAAACGTTTCGTGCACGGAGCGAAACTCGAAAGGGCAGGAGCAGAACAAGCAGCTTTTAAAATTGCCGCTGTATGAAATCGACGATTCGCTTCCTTATTCTATTACTACATATTCGAATAATGCAGTGGACGGTCAACATCACCGAGTGCACGCCGACGAACAGGAAACAGACAGCGATTTAATCATTTCCAACAGAATAACTGAAGGACCTGTTGGCGTAGCGGACGATATTATTGGCGACGCTACGACACTGGACTCGAATATGAGTACCGTTCTTCAAAAAGTTGGAAGGAATCCATTGGAAGCGGATGAGAGAGCTCTTACTCCTGTTACTTTCAAGGAAACGTGCAATCTGGCTTCGGAAAGCCAGGCCCTTAGTAACTTATTACATAATAATGTATCCTGTAAAGATACAACAGGCGCAGAAGTGATCGAAGGTACTAATTATTTTCTCGACGACGATGATGATGATGCAGATACAATTAAGTCAAACTGTGCAATATCTAGTACTGCCATAGTTGATGCAAATAATAAAATGTTAATTAAGATGAGAGATAAGGTCGAGGGAGAAGATGGTTCTACGAACACCGAAAAAAGTGATCACACAGCCGGAACGCAGAAGCAGAGTTGTAATTTAGGAGCAAGCTCTTCGCAAGTGATAATAGGAGGATCGCTAAAGAACGACGAGAAAAAGGTAGCCATCGCGCCCCACGTGTTGGAGAATATGAAAAAGCTACGGGATGTTAGCCTTCTGGAGTCGAGCGTGAAATCGTTGAACTCCATCAGCGCTCTGGACTTGAATCTCGACAAGTCGGACTACAGGAAGTGCTCGAACGCAAGCGTCGATCAGGTTCACGGGCGCGTGAACGAACCTGGGGAGCTAGATGATAGTTATATGGGAAAGTGGAGGAAGCCAAAGATAGATAATATTTTTGAAGACTGTGAAATGTTCCAAAGTACCAGCGGGTACATAAATCCTATTTTTTCAAGCATAAATAAACTGGACGATTTGCACACAGTGCCTGTATACACTACCAAAGATGGGAAGATATCCTACAGCCCTAACCGCAAGTTCACATATCATGAATTGATGATGGAGGCTCGCAAGCGGGAAGGAAGCTCTTCGATTCGAAAGCCCTACTACGCGGACGCTTGGAGTAGCTATTACAGCTCGAGATTTCGAAGATTCTATAAGAGGAAGCGACATCATGATCTCAGTGATAAGAGGAAACACGACTTTCAAGATACGAAGTATTTGTATGAACGGAGGGGGAATTATTTGGACGAATTTTATGGGCGGGTTAATCATCCTAAGCACAAGGATTACGTGCACAGCATTAAGAATAACAATGCTGTTTGGTCGGATCATAGTAAAATGAACAGAATGTATAGCAGCAGCGAGTCTGACGAGGAAATCATGAACCATGGTAAGAGTTGTGGTGTTGAAACAAGCAATTACAAAAGGAACTGCACCGTTGAGAATAAAGCTACTACGGCTGTGCCTACGTTGCACAGAAGTGAAACAATCGTAGATGATCTGGGTATGAAAAATGAAGGTAAAGAAAATACTGCGTCCGATGCTAATTCACGGAAAAATAAAGCTACACACTTGGTAGAGACGCGGTTGGATCAATCTCCTTTTGTTGGTGATAAAGGGGATAATGGAAACTGTCAGAGCGCTGCTGCTAACAATAATAATGAAAATATAGAAAAGATTACTGAATCTAAGGCAAACGAATCCTCGATGCCAGCTAAATCTCGTGATTTTATTATAGAAAATATTCAGTTAAATGATGAATATAGTAGCCCAAGAGACCAACAAGGTAGTTTTGTCTGTTATAAAAAAGAGGTAAGTGAATCGTCAAGTTCCAAGTCGCCGAAAAATATATCCTCGCTAAAAGGAGATGAACGAACGCCTGACTCACCCGCACTCGAGAAGAACGAGAATACTGGATTGCTCACTTTCGAACACTCCGAGCATCTTGACAAGTCTTTTGTAGACGTAAAGGCATTTGATAATCAGACTCCTATAGGAGACACAGCTGGTAATTTCCAGAATACTAGTCAGATTACAGAGTCAGAGTTTCTTGACGAAATTGATGAAATTGGCGAGAATAATTGTCCTCTAGCAAAAGAAATCTCACAACTTCACAGAGATACTGGAGAGGTGGTTGGACCAGAGTCGCAAACTTGTTCTAAAATCGAAGATTCCGGCAATACACCTACTAGAACAGAAGCGTTGTCCGGAACGGAGATTAATGAAACACCTGAGAGAATATTTGCAAAGGCTGAGGCATGTATTTTTGAAAGTGAATGCGAAGAAAAAAGTATCCGGAATATCGAGGACCCGCAAAATTCAAAAGTGGTTGAGAATCGTAGAGAAAGTACAGACATTGAATTTTTAGAATATGAGAGAAACAGTTCACCAAGGGAGACTTCACAAAGTACTTATACAAACCAAGAGGAATCAGAATCTCATGTAGCGCAGATAGATACAACCCACAAACCAAATGTAAAATGTATTTCTACCGAGTATAGGGAAAGTTTGAACATAAGTTGTAAAGAAGCAGATACTTTAGAAGCCGATAAGATCGAGGAATCCATCTTTCCAGTTCTTTCAAAGGATACAGACTTTATTGAAGGCGATAAAACCAATGAAAATTCGATTCTGAATAATGGAAACGAAATAGAAGTTGCCGAGGCAAATGTGGGGGAAATGCTAACAGATGAATCTACGTTTTTGCTTGATAAAGAGGAAAGTAATGGAGATCGTTTGGTGGAAAAAGAGATGCCCGTCTTAAGCTCCTACTGCGCCACGAAAGACTCTCCAGCTGAATGCACTAACTACAAAGAAAATGAAGCTAAAGACAACGTAGAGAAAGAAGAAGAGTGTCAGACACCTTTGCTTGAATCTTACAAAAGCTTAGGTCATTCGTCGGAGGGCGATGCGGACATAAAAGCGATACCTAAGCTCGTTTTAAAGAAAACCGATCATTTAAATCCGAAATCAGAAGGTTCATTAGACCGTGCAGAACCTGAGAATCCCATCGACGAACGTATCGACGATACAAAGCTGTTAACTGACGTTCGACCAAAAATACCAAAGATGATAATCCTGAAAAGCAGATCCCGTTCGGTGACTCCGACCACTGAAATCTTGGAGAAGAATAAATCCGGACGGACGCAGTCCTTCCCCTCGGAGCACACTGATACCAGCATGAGCCTGGAGAACAGCGATTCTGAATTGTACACGTTGAAGTATAATAATTACGAAAGCAAAGTACCAAGGGTGAAGATAAAATTGGAGGACATATCTTCCAAGGACCTGAAGTTGTACTTGAAACGAAAAGCTACGAAGAAGAGCATTCCAAAGATGACGATTAAGAAGATTAAGACACAGGAGAGCAAGAATTCTGCAACGAAAACTGAGACGGACGATACTTCGGAAATGGAACCTACTGACTGTGACAACGACGATGATGATGGGGATGAGCATGAAAGGCTGCAGGAGTCGTTGCCTAGTGATGCTGAGAAAGTACCGAGATCGAAGCTCAAGAGGCAAGAAGAGGACGACGACGGCGTCGATGACGCGAGTTCTCTGGTATCATCAAATAGTATCAGAGAAAACACGAGTCTTTCAAAAGCACCATTGAGGAAAACCAGGAAAACCAAAGAGGAAGACCCGAGGAACGAGATAACTGACGAGATAAAAAGCAAATATCCGCAGTGCATCACTGAAAAGATTCCGAAAGTGATAATAAAAAGGACGCAAATCGGGGCAGAATTCAAATGCGAAATTAGCAAGAGTAAAAAGACTCTGGCTACTGAAACCTCGTCGATGTGGCAGCCGAAAGTCAAATTACAAAGATTACAAATGCTGGATCATATGGTAAAGGATTTAAAGCAATCAAGAGTCACGTTGAAAGACAAGTCTCTAATAAACGCAGTGGTGGTCAATATGCCCGCTTCTGTTAAAGCTGATATTAATGATATTAAAAGCGTAGACTCGAGTGACGATAGGAATGTTAAACTATGTAGATCTAGCTCAGCATCAAATCTGTCTCCTGTTAAATATAAACAGAGAAGATTGTCCGACTGCGATTACATGAAAGCGAACGCGAAGTCTTCGTCGTCTGTTGATTTCATTTCTACTAGTTCGGATGGCAATAAACATAGATCTCTGGATAAGAGTAAGGTGTCCGATATCGACGCGACTGAAAATGAGAATGAGAATGAAAGTGAAAATAACAGTAGGAATAAAAATAAGAATTTGAAGAGGAAGGTGAAGAGAAGAGCGTTTTCTCGGAATAAAGTGACGAATGACGATTTAAATGACGAGAGTGAGGATGAAATAAGAGAAAGGACCGAATCTAAAGACACCAGAGAAAGTTCGTTCAGGAATTTCTTGATCAACAACGGCAATGATCTGGTGGTAGAGAAAAAGGAATGCTCATCTTTCGGAACGAAGGGAAGAAGTACATCTGCTATCGGAGACAAATTCCTGATATCTGGTATCATACGTTCAAGTACTTTCGACGATAACGGCAATTCCATCATTAAAGTTGACTCATCGGACGAAAGCCAGACCACCATAGAAATCCTTGCAGCATCTCCTGACAGCAGCGAAGACGAAGAACAACGTTCGAAGAACAACGAATTTGAAAATATAAGTAGGCTACAAATAGAAGACGCAATACCAACTCAATTGGAGCTCGAATTAGAACTTATCGATAATAGTAACGTACAAGGCTCGAGTGTAATTGCAGAACAACTTGCCGGGACAGACATTGAAAAGTACGAGCTCGCGTCGCATTCAAGAAACGGATACACCAACGAAGAATCAGCAAAAGCATATTTCAGGGATCTTCCACATTCTTTGCAGAATACTTCTAATCAGGACAAGTTTCTGCAAAATAAACGAGCAGAAAGTCCAGAGAAGAGACCGAATGATTATTTTTACTGCAACGACTTGTTGGTGAAGGAAGTATTAGCTGCCAAGGAAACATTAAAGAAGTGTCTAATCAGGCCTGCGAGCAAGCCCACGAACGATGTGGAGAGAAGGAAATCGAGGCCGAAAACATTGGCGGAAAAGAAGCAAGGTTTAAGTTTCAACTTTAAAGATCTTCAGAAATCCTATTATAAGTCTGAGAATGAAAGATGTGATTACGACGAGAGCTCCAGGTTACACAGCAAATGTGCAACAACGGAAAAGAAAGAATACAAATCTGGTCATAAAAGGACCATCGAAGAAGCCGAAGAGAGACTCTCTGGACGAGAGAAATATTCTTCTACAGAGAGACGGATGGAAATGAAGCATTCGCGCGATGAGATATCTTACCGTACGGACTGTCCTGCAGCTTCTACGTGCGGGTATTCCAGTGTTTCCGAGTTGCATACAATTTCTTTAAAAGCTTCTAAGAAATTTGGTCAGTGTACAATGAACGAAGCGTCCTCGAATACGGGAGCTGAGAATTCTGACCAATCTACCAAACATAATACAGTTCATAATAATATAAAGAAGTCTGGCGAGGAGAAGCCTGAGGAGAAAAGGACCATTGATGACGCTCAAGATCAGAAAGACAGTTCGAGCGAACGAAAGTCGAAGGAAGACAATATGCCATTACTAGTGCCAGAGTTTGCTTTAAATTTTGATTCCAATTCAGATAGGGATAGTTCTAGATCGCCACCTGTTATAACGAATCAAGACGAGGTTGATAATGCGGTAGAAGACGTAGAAAATATGAAGAGTAAAGTAATAACTACAATAGAGAAAGTGGAGGAGAACGAGAAACATTCCTACGAAGACTGTGAGATGACCATCGCCGATATTATAACACAATTAGCTTACCACGAAAAGGTAGAGACTTGTTCATTTTGCTCGCTAAACTTACACGGGAAGATCCCGAACCCGGAAATTGAAAAAATTCTGAAACTGAATATGTAGGGAATTTCCTCCTGATTGCAACGCAATTTTTCTTTCCTGCCCAAATTCACTCGACAGGTGTGAAATTAATCCATAAAAATTCGGCTATTTTCCGAAGTTTCAGAATTTTTTGTATTCCGGGTTTGGAATCTTCCCTTGTTAGTTTTAAATATCTTAGATTTTTTGTCTGTATACATATCTACACTAATGCAATGTTACAGGCAACAATAAACCATAAAAGATACTGTAATTTGTGCGAGAGATGGTTCCCTACAACGGCGCGACATCGACGGCATTTAGCTGGTTATCAACATCGTTATATGGAATTGTCGCAACGGAAGAGTATTCACACTCTTTTCATCCTGTTCACTGGCAAACCTTGTCCAAAACTTCTGCCAGCGAACATGATCCGAAACGATTGTTCCATAGGAGAACTAACGCCTTTACAAATCGCTGTTCAGGTACCGCATTATAATCAGTTTTTAATTTTTAATCCCCGTTTCAATATTTCTACACACAATCCCGCAATTCTATCATCTGCTGTTCGTTAAATTTCCCAAGTAAACACGTGCTTATCAATGTTCCAGGATATTGCAAAATATGCGGAGCATACACAACCGGACGTTAAAACGAAAGAATGATAGCAACGTGTTACCGCAAATTATTTTGGCTACGCGCATACACTTTCTGTGATCGCTTATACTGGAACAAATAAATGATGTGAGTACCTCTACTATAAAGATACAAAGTACTATAAAGTACAGAAAACGAAGGATTCTGTGACACTTTAAATCTCAATTGAACGGTACATGTTCATTATAATTACTGCTATTTATAATAACATCACCATTGTATGTACAATTACAGTTATAGAGAAATTAACGTCGGTGAACATTGCCGTGAAACGCTTTGTTCATCGAATGTTAATCGTTGAATGTTACTTGAGGAGAAAACTTATTTTGAATAGTTAGATATTTAGCCAAAGATTTTAGCTAAATGTTACGTGTTAGATTATTTATAGTTTTCGAAAGACTACGCAAGTCTTTTATTTGTACAAAACCAAGTTACGAGTAATACAATAGGGGAATATGTGCTCGTTATAAATTTTTATTTATAATACGAAAAGACTTATGTATATGATGTATAGGTATACATACGTACATACATAACATAATATACTTATTGTGTTATATCTATATTATGTTCTTGTTTTAAAAGATGTGCACCCTTTGGTTGTTAAACGGATCTAAGGGTGCACGCATATACGGTTACATTTGTATAAAATCATATATTTTAAGCAGGGGCAGTAAATACGAAAGATGTCTATATTGTATGTTATAAGAATATAAAACGACGAAATGAATGAACTATGAGATGTTAAGGTTTTTAGGATCGATACGACGACGAGAAAATATGAATGCAAAATAATCAAGTTATCGCTGTAAACTTCGGATTATGAAAATTTTATACAAAAAGATTATTTCAAATGCATACATACTGTGATTCTAAATCAAATTTATATGTATGATAATATATATATATATACAAGGTATATAAAAATATGTTGAAAGAGATATTGTAGAAATAATATATATGAAAATAATGAGCGGACACCGCTATTTGTACATATATATACACACATGTATATAAGGGATTTCGAATTTTTAAATCGATTATTTATCTTTTAACAGAAAAAACATGAATGCTTATTTTTAATTTATCCATTACGTATAATAGATAATTTGTTGACTTTCTTTCATATATATATTTTACACTCAAAGCATCACTCCTATCGTTGTTTGTTTTGTTACGTATCTTATATAAATACTAACATCTCATAGCTCATGCAGAAATTTACACGTAATACAATAATACCTGTTCACTCCCCCTGTCACATGTTTACATTTAATCGAAACTATTTAAATGTGCCTAATAAGTTACTGTTCATACGATAATGAAAAGTTTCTAATTGTTTTAAATGTTATCAATGTTTTCTCTCATATTATACTATACCGATATATATATATATCAGAAGTAAGAAAAAAAATTCTTAACGAATAAGTTCCTGGCTGTATAGAAAAAGGCGAAATAGATATATTCCTTGTTAAGAGGCTAAAAAAACAGGTATTCTACATACTCGTACAGGGTTAACAGACTATATTGACAATCGTGTCATAGTTTTCTTTTTTCCTGGTTTACATTCCAAAGAATAAACAAACATGCGGTGGAAGTCGTTTTCGTTAGAACGAGGGATCTAATTTTATTATGAAATTCAACCAAATAGGAGAATGTAGAAGTCTATCGATTGTTATTCCACTTAATGTTTCTTGTTTGACAAGTTTGTTTGTTTGTTTTAAACATTTCATATTTTATTCGCACGAGTGCCTTAAGATACACCTAACAGTATTTGTTGTGTCGTGTTATATACATATAAGATTAAATGAAACTATATATTTGTACGCACTGTATTTTTGTGCGTATTCCTAACGTTCTTGTACGGAATGTGCATAATGCGCGCTGCAATTATGAGGGCATATGTTAATTAAAGGTGTACGGCTGAGAAGATAAACGAAAGGTGTATTTCTAGAAGTCTTTCGATCCTATTCGAAGTAAATGAAATGCTTATAAATTTTTTAACCATATTTACATGCGCGAGACGAAGCAAACCGTGTACATACTGTGGAGAGTGGAGAGAGATGTACTCTCGTAATTGAAGTTGTGTTATGCACATGTTTTACGATATCATTGTGTGTTCTATGTGCCTAAACCTTAAGAAATTTATATGCATCCAAGTGCATAATACTATTTATGCACATTTAACATAATATGAAAATGCATCACGTGTACATTCTGTAGAAAAAAAGATATCTGAAAGTTGTTTTATATAAAATGGATAAGGATTCTGCGCTAAGGAATCGTATCTGTTCGGTGACACGTGTTCTGTGCTGTGCTGTATTGTATTGCAAACAGACCTAGGAACATGAAAATTTCTCGATATTTCACTTACGGATACGTAATAATATTCGTGTAAAGCAAATGCAGCGAAGTTACGAATAGAGCATTTTATCATTCAACATTACACTGATCCAGCAAATTTCACTAGTAAGATTCTTTTATCGGAATTTAATTAGTTTATTGTACTAATTTAAAAGATCAGAATATTCTTGGATAATTGAATTATATTCAGCATATGCTTTAGTTAGACAAACGATGGATTTTTAGTGAATTCAATTGTTGACTTCCATTAATATAAAATAATATAAGATTGCACTGATCCATATACATATGTATTTATGTATTTCCAATTATAAAAGCAAACTATTCTACTTCTTTCGAAAGCTATTAATTCCTTGGGTGCAAGTTAATAAATGATTTATGATTCAAATGAAATTTAGTGGTAAGCCTACATGGGAGGATTGCATATGCAACGTTGAAATACATATTTACGACACAATCAAAAATAATGCAAACATAGATTTCAGTGTAACAAATAATTTCCGTACATTACATCGATATATATTATAATCCTGTTTCTCGATAAAACCTAACGTAATGTCTCTTTATTGAGTTTGGTGTTCTAAATATCAAACTTTAATTTGTAATTTTTTTACATTTTTAAACGTTTAAATGAAATACTGCACATTGAATACGAGTCAGATAGCAGCACCACTTGAATGGCGCAGATCTGTTTAGCGAAATAAGCGTAATTACCTAATTATATATATATATATATTTTTACGATGCTTACAATCGATTGTTCCGCGGGGAATATTCATTTTTAAAATGGTTGTTAGCAGTGCAATTCTAAATGATGCGGACGATTTATACAGTTCTGCTAACTTTGTACGCTACATGTGATTGATATAGTTATAGATTATGGAATAATCATCGGACATGTAATATATTAAGCTAAAAGTGTGTTTCAGATTTGTAACATTTTTTCGATTTTAATATCTCTGATGAATTGATTGAATTTTAAATGAAAATCAAAAGAATACCTTCGCTTAATCATGATGCAGTAGCGACAATATTTATTAATTATTTAGATTTATAGATGGAGCATTTTAAAAGTGTTACAATGATTTAAGTTTTAAAGATAAGCAACAGATTAGTCTGCAGTTCTGAAAATACATTTATAAGAATGTTACACATCTATACATTTATACACATATATACACACACACACCCAAAATCATTCCATAAAGTGACAGAAGTTTTATCTATAGAAGTAAGAATTATGCGAATCGATTGATTAGTTTCTGTTATTGTACTTAGGCTACAGAAGTGTATACAAAATCCTAGTTAGATATATGATACGAAGAAATAAATAGCAAATATTCTCATCGATGTGTGCGGTTTTTAATTCATTTAGAGATCCCTGCTGGCGCTGTTCGGGTACTTGAATGAAGCGAGTCGGAGCCTGAATCGGCTCGACCGACCGAGCCGAGCCAGGTGGCCCGAAAAATTCGGGTAGCTCGAATTTGTTTCGGGCGGCTTGAAAAATCCGGGTAATCCGAATTGCTTCCGGACAATTCGGTAGAAGGGGTTAGCTCGAATTGTTTCGAACAGTGGCGGATTTAAGAAAAAAGTTCCACGTGGCAAACGTTCTGAGGGGCCTATTTTTTCTGGGAAAATTAACAGGTAGTTTACTAAAAGGGGGTAAGTGTACAGGAAAGTATAGAAAAAAATATAGTGCTTGGATAAAATCATAAGTTTTTTTTAAGACAGGGCCCTAGGGGAGTCTTCTGAGCAGGGGCCTATTTTTAGGGAAAATAAAGCGGTAGTTTACTAAAAACGGGATCAGTGTAATAATACAGAAAAAAAAATATACTTCGGATATAATCATAAATTTTTTTAAATATTGGGCCCTGAGGGGCCTTGAATGTAGGGGCCCAGGTGGCAACTGCGCATCGGCCACCCTGTTAAATCCGCCACTGGTTTCGAAACAATTCGGGCTACCCAGTCCTCCGAGCGGCCCGAAACGATTCGGATTACCCGGATTTTTCAAGCCGTCCGAAACAAATTCAAGCTACCCCGATTTTTCAAGCCGCCCAAAACAAGTCCAAGCTACCCGAATTTTTCGGGCCGCCCGGATTTTACGCGTAAGTACCCGGCTCGGCTCGAAAAGTTTTCGACAAAGACCGAGTCCCGGCTCGGTTCGAATTTCAAGCTCCTCGAATATTCGAATACCCGGACAGCCTTAATCCCTGTCTCGTTCATTTATAACCAACAACAACTTGTTTATGTTGCTATTACAAACGTTTTGCTGGTTGATTTTTCATACGCATGTATCATGTAACGGAAGAATAATGGAGCAACAATAAAGATACGCCTTTTTTAACCTCTACGGGTAGCATTTCGTATTCGGTTAATGTTCGTTCATTTCAGTTCATTTAATCAAACAAATTTAGTAGTCAAGGTAATATTACGTACCGAATATTTCCTAATCTCTTGCCTAGCCTTCGTGTCACTTATCCTACAACCTCATATTGCAATATACCGAAGCACATTTTAATTGAAAATGACCAAACTTGGCGGTTACGGTTACTCGAACGCGACACGTGACACTGACACGCGATTTGCACGCGCTGCTAGAGTGATAGCTGAACTATGGCGCGCTCAGGATTTAATCTTGGGGGAGCTGAGTTGAAGGCATGGACCTATTCTTAGGTCCATGCATGATGTAAGGGTCCATGGTTGAAGGGACAAAAATATTTTCAACGTAAATTCAATAAAATTCATTAGGTGATTAGAAAAATTTATTTAAAGAATAAAATCCAGTTTTCTTTTCCGTTTACAAAGCTCTTGAATTACTTCAGTCGCGGTCAGAGCCGGCGCGAGGACAGTTGGCTCCCTTATGCAAGACAATTTTTGGCGCCCTCAAATTTTTGCACCTGGTTTCTATTTAAATATATTTTGTCTTTATGAGGTACAATAAAAGAAGAATTACATTTACATTTTGTTTGTGTGGGAGTTGGATTCCTTTATTAGTAAGCGTTCGATATAGTTTTTTAGCGGTTCTGCGGCGCATAACTTGCATAATGGGTTCCGCCGGCCCTGGTCGTAGTCAGGAGCCTCCGAAGACTTTTTTCCAGGGGGGGGGGGGGGCAACTTTGGGATGATGGTAAAGAAAAATATACCCTTCTTGTTTTTCTAACCCATTTTACAGTGCCAATTTAATTAAAAATTTAAAATATTCCCTTTTTTAGTATAAACTTAATAAACATCAATTTTGAAAAATAATCAATTATTCCTCAAAAGCCAGGAGGGTAACTGCCCCCCTTGGCTCCCCTCTGGGTGCGCCACTGCATACATGACGTCACCTGACGTGACGTATCACATGCATATATGATTTTAAACTGTAAGCCCGCGAATATAAAAGACTCCAAGAATATCAAGCTTTCAAATCGTAGTTTCATCATATTCCACTTTGATTCTTACATTTCACACGCACACGAATAATAACGTTGTCCTATTACCTCGAATGCTTCATTAATCACATTAATTAACGTAATAAAAAGACAACGCAATGTAACGTAAAGTTATTGATTAAATTCGGAATCCTGGAAAGCATGCGCGCCTTTCTCACTTGCCTCCGCTCATAAATCCTGCATGTATGTATGTATATATGCACGGAGTGCAAGCAATTCTCGGACACCAGTCTCACTCACACAGTGAACCGTATAAATTACCTCCCATACGTATACTTTCCTGCGCAGCGCGCGGGCGGCTCTTTGACTGCGTAGTGCGTACGACTGCGTACAACTGTGTACTTACCTATGTATCTGGCTGGTGTCCGAAAGATTGCTTGCACTTGCTTGCACCCCGTGTATGTACATATAGCATGATGTTTTACAGAGCCTTGCAACTCTACTATTTCCACTTTTTTACGATCATCTGCTGCGTGAATAGTGAAACATTAATGAAGACGAATGAGAAACGAATTAACATGAGAAACAATTATAAGATGTGCCTCGATCGCTTTGACATTCACAGGGATAAAATTATTCGGACGCACGAGTCTCGAGATATGGGTGCTAAGTATTTGAACGAGGACGAATTCGATTCCAAAGAGGAATGCCTAAAATTCTGCTGTGATACGGACGGTTGCGACGTGTTTGTTTTCGAGGAAAAGGTACATGTATTCCTATACGCTTCCACTATATCTATATATCTCTTCCTAAAATATTAAAATTCCGCTACTTCGTTCGCGACGCGCGTATTGTGATTTTTAGGAAACTAAGCGCAGATATACTTTTAATAGTAACAAGTTAAGTATCATTCCCCATATCTTCTATTATTATACCTGCTTTATCCATAGAGCAAATAATAAATTATTAATAAAAATCGCTGTAATTATACGTTTAATTATTCACCGGTAACGATAAATTCATTCTCTGTAATATAGAAACCTGGGAGTTGTTACCTCTTTCAATGCGGACCACAATACGATTTTAAATGTAAATTCACCACTCACGCTAATTATAGTAGCGCAGTACGTATTAATTATTATCCGCGTAACAATGCGCAACTGGAGGAGGAAATTAGGATCTCTCAACAGGAACACGAATTGAAATCTCTTAGGTAAGCGATCATTCTACTTGCTAGAGCTTTATACGTAATAAGAGGATCAAACTTTTTGAATGTAGGAAATTGGCAGACCCGGTGCCAGGGGAATACTTCTTTTCAGAGCCTTCCGTAAAATTAATCGCCACTCTAACACCAAAACTATCACTAACAACACCCTCTCCGCCTGCTAAGCAAGGTTCAATTTAAATCCAAGAAATCATGTAATTATAACGGTACATAGGAAAGAAACACTAACGCATACTTTCACGCATTAGCTTGTAGCCGTAACCAATACGAGTGTCATTCAACTGGAGTCTGCATCGCTATATATAATGTATGCGATGGCATTCCGCAATGCGCGGACGGATCCGACGAAGCAGCGGACCTTGGCTGCCCTATGGAAAAGCCAACGATCTCTCCGATAATACAAGCGCCTCAGCCTGCGCCACTTCTGCCTGTTGATATTATAAAATATCAGCAAACGGTCGATCAACATAAATCCCTCGCTCCGCTGTACCCTCGGGTTCCAGGAGTTAATCCTAAGCCTTGGGAATTGGCTAACGTAGCTCATCAAATGATGCCGCAACAGCAGCCTCCTCTTTTATACCCGGCGCAACCAATGGACTTACCTGAGTTGCATAAGGGTTTCGGTGCTCCGGGATACCAGTGGGATTATCAACCCGTGTATGAGCAGGATAAAAACATTTATAATAATTATAACGCTGTTAATTCTTATCGCGAGCCAAATAATTTGAACACTTACGAGCGTAAGTAGGATGGATGTACTTATATGGGTAAGCCTCGAGGCGAGCTTTGTGTATTTTAAATTAATATTGCATTGTATATTTTTAGAGGATCAACCGCATATTTTCAATCACAAGGGATCGAGCGTTATAGGAGAAAAGGAAGCAGATACGTAAGATATCGCGATGATATATGTACGATTAGTATTCCTGATTTCTCGATATTTTTTCTTTCTCAAGAAATTAGAAATCAGATCATAGTTCTTGAGAATCCTCGAGAAATTGAAAGAAATATTACTAAATTTATATTTTTTTAATAAAATAGAAAGTGTTTGTGTGTTTGTCTGTCGCCTAAAAACTTTCGAACTGCAAACTGTGGGGCCACGGAAGGTGTCCCAACTCATTATGCCTAGCTACTCCAGATGAATGTGACTATTTTCACAAAAGGGGAAGTAAAAAATTTTTTTTATAAAATCAGAATCTTAATTTCCGGCGAAGCCGATTAGTAAAGCTAGTAAGAAACAAGCAATTATAAAATTTCTCGAGAAGTTCTCCAGAAGGAACACTACTTATGTACGATATAGTAGAACTCGAATAGGAAATGAAGTATCGAATAACAACATGCTAGAATTATATGAAAATCTTCTGCTCGCAGTGCATTCATGGATGTAAGACACCCATTTACGTCGCACCTTGTGTCACCAAATCGAGGAGTATGGCAAAACACTCAGGTCTTCCCATCTCCCTCCCCGGCATCGAATGTAGAACAGAAACCGATTGAAATGGAGAAGAGTCTCGTCATTACAACTACACCACCGTGCGATGTTAGTCTACTTTCGTCCTCATGATACATAATATTACGCATTTCGATCTACCGTGATATTGAAACATAGTTGTCGTAGATATCGCACGAGCAGACAGATGTACGAGTAAAGAACACGGAAACTGAGCAAATTAGCCAGCAAGGGGAGAAGCATATCGTTCACGAGAAGAAAGTTAAAGTCAGCATGCCGGCAAAGGAAGCGCCAAAATTTAACCACGTTCAGGCGAAGGAGCCGCAAGGTGGGTTATCAATGCTACTTTCTTTCTGTCATACATATGTATGTGTATTATTCAACAATTACTAATGGTTGTTTCGTTTAAACGTTTCTTTCGCGTAGAGCATAAAAGTTTAATAGTTATTAAAGATCATAGCAGAGAGCATGGAAGAAATACTTTAATGGCGGAGCATTTAAAGCAAGCAAGTGAAAGCGAAGGTTTAAGGCCCAGAGGGGCGGTCATATCTCTGGCTTTAGGACTTACAATAACAGCCATTACAGCTGCATTAATTGCTTGCCGTTTACGAGTGGTTCGAAGACGCGGAAGACGTCATGGGCCGTACGCTCATGATGCGGATTATTTAGTTAATGGGATGTATCTCTAACTGTAAGTATGAATTTAGTTAGTCAAATCTGTTCGGTGATATTTTCATACGACTTTAAATGGCGACACGATACACGATAAAAAGTGCTTCTACTTTAATCATGTGGTTTCGATATGAATTGAGAGCAATCAATTTGTATCTACATACTTGGTATAAGCAACATTCGCGGTATTTAATGAAGACAGTATATGAAATATACATATTATTTAGTACACTGGTACTGTACTATAAAATGAATATATTCTGTTAAATTTATATATTCGTAACAAAATATTAAAGCGTTTCATGAAATCGATTTTTGTTCGAATAATTTATATCTCACCAGCCAATGCTTTAATTTATGTGTACATTAGATTATAGATTTTAGATTTTACGACGGAAAATGTTGACAATACGAGCAGCAATGTAAATTTGGGCATTCCTGAATGGCGCAATGTTTAGTGTAATGTTTACCGCAAAGAGTTTGTTGTGTAATTGGGGGAGACTTCGGTGCAATAAAATTCTTCATATCAGGGAACTTGAACACATGTATGTCTGTATGTATAACTTCCACAGTCCCGCATAAACGGAGAAAAGCTAACGATTTATAAGAAATAAAGCTATATTTATATATCATTTTTACAATCATATGCTCGTAATACATCTTTACGATTCTTGATAACAGAATCATTGTTCTGAAAATTGAATTAATCAATCGTATAAAATTCTTTCGTATGTTAAATGCATGAAAAGTGCTAAGCACATTTCAATGTACATATGTATTCTAGTTTGTAGCAATATGATAATGTGTATACTACATACATTGTATGTTTTTGTATCTCTAGAGTCTAGCTAGACGAAGAATTGTATTTATATAAATTTTACTAATTGACACTATTGAGCATAATGCAGATGCAGTGCGGGACAAAAGTATGTGGACACTTTTAAAATCGTGTAACTTGTTCCAAATTGGTCTAAACAACTCGAGTTTTTTTGAGACGCTAGAAGGATTAGTTTGCTATGTGCCGTGTTTCGTCGTTTTGAAAAAAGTTGCAATTAGTCGAAATAAAAAAAATAGGGAAGATTGTTTTTTCAACTTTTTGTCTGTGCTCGTATGAAAATTCAAAAAAAATTCCTTTTTGAAGTAAGTTGTATACACGCCTAAAATGTCATAAAAATTGGTTTACGTTGCTCTGAGCTATAAACGCTTAAAGATTGCAGAATAAGGTAAAAAATCGCTGATTTCGTGAATTTCGCGATTTTCGACCTTATTCTGCGATCTCTTACTTCAAAAAGGAATTTTTTACATTTTCATTACGAGCACAGACAAAAAAGTTAAAAAAAATGATCTTCCCTATTTTTTTGCTATTCCTACCAATTGCAACTTTTTTCAAAACAACGAAACACGTCACTTAGCAAATGAATCCTTCTAGCTTCTTAAAAAAACTCAAGTTGTTTGGACCAATTTGGAACAAGCTACATTTTAAAAGTGTCCACATACTTTTGTCCCCCACTGTATATAATAAGATACATATCACTACATATGTATTATATGCATAAATCTTTCGGTACTTAGCGCTGTCTTATTGTTAAAGGCAAAGACCACATGATTGCCAAGCTTCACGAAGCTCGGCAATTCTAATTCTCGTGAAATGTGGCCAAACTGATGGAAGCGCTCGGATTTAATCGTCGTTAATAGTACGAGAATAATAATTTACCTAGAAAGTCAGAGAGGTTTTGCATCTTTCATGCGTGATAGACGAACATTAAACTCCGTTCGAGTAAACTGAATCATACGGAATATTTTTGAAATTCCTTTAATATATCACTTATCATCAATAACCAAATATTCAAATATTAATCATTATCTTATTCAATTATTATTCTAATTAGCTTTCCCATAAAGATTACAGTACTATTTCTTCAGTATATACATCGGCAAAAAATAATAATCGCGAAGATGAAAAATATATTTGTTCCTTCGAGGCTTAAAAAATGAATTTCCAATACACTTCGCATTCAAACGGTGGAATGAAGAGAATGAAAATAATTTCAGTTGTACGCTTGTACCATTACTCACACTTATACTGTAGCAAGTGAAGGTCGTGAGATGCTTATAAATATTTAGAGCTGTATGTTTGTTCGAAACGAAATAAAAATATCGTTTAATTGCATTCCATATTACACCACTGCAAGCAATTACTGGCGACCAGTAGCTGCCGCATTTTGCTGCGCTTGTATAAATTCAGGATAATCTATGTACCCATCATTATTAGTATCATCCATAGAGAGTATCGGATCTATCAAAGTGACCAACTCCTCGTCCTTAAATAACTTCTCCGCAGCGTTGGGTCCTCCTGCCTCTTTGTTACCTTGTTCTGAGCGTACCAGAGTAGTTACAACACACTTGTCGCAGTATCAAATAATAAGTTTTAACTAGTAATCAACATCTAAATACATACCGTGCCAATGAATCAAGGACTTTATAAGTTCGCAGCCATCTAGCTTATTATTATTATCCGCGTCGTGCATCTTGAAATAATGGAATTGCAATTCCTGGTCCGTCATTTTACTAATATCTATCGGAACGTCCATATGCTCCGCGATATGGCTGTAAGAAAACGAAATTTCAAGCAATTTTTACATAAAGTGCACTACATATATACCAAAATAATATTAACGTACGCTTTTTCATTGACTATATTGGCAGCATTAAGTATTTGTTGTGGGTGTTCGTGGCCATGACCATGAGCGTGTGCTTGTGCTTGTTGAACCGGTACTTGTTGAACCGGTACTTGATGAGCCGGTACTTGATGAGTTGGCATGTGTTGTTGTTGCACAGGTACTTGTTGCACTGGAACCTGTTGGTGTACAGGTGGTTGACCCGTTGCTTGCTGAAACTTTGCGCGTAAAGGAAGTTTAATTTTTCGTTATTAATAACTGGTAATTAAGAAGTATCGTTACACTCGTCTACCTGCTGTGGTGGGACTTGCGGTGCTTGGTACATTGGTTGAACGGGCTAAAACAAATCGATTATGTAGCGATCTATAAATTAGAGAAGCATTAAAAATATTGCTCTCGTGCAATCGCAAGGTGCTTGCATATTACTCTCAACATTTCACCAAGATTGTTCCAAGAGAAATTAAAGAAACATGACTGATGCTATGAGAAAGTAGTAAACATATGTTTCACTTATCTGAAAGATAAACTTACTTGTTGATAGTGTTGGGGTGACACACCTGGTGGAACTCTTTGAATCTGAGCGTGTATATATTTACAGCCGAAAGATCCGATTATAAACAACCACAAAGTCCAGTTCATTTTTTAATATTATTCTACAAACAATAAATTCACGCACGTAATTACATGTTCGAAATCTGTTGGACGAAGGATTCGCGTGTGTTACACATGCGTGTTAAAGTTTTCTCCGACCTATTAAATTCTAAACCGCAATGAATTACGAAAATATCTTTGTAAATACCTGGTTTACGTTAGGGGGTGTACACAAAAACTAGCATGTAGGATGTGACGGTCCTGTTCATTGGCAAGACTGAACACTGTGTGCCGGACAGTGCCGGATTGAGAATTTAAGGTTATGTTAGAAAAAGTCAGACTGACGTGGACAGATGCTTGCAGCTCGTAGCGGTGTTTCACGGGGTTTCACGGTGCTTCCAGCGTTTCCAGGTGTTTCAAACTGCAATCTACATAGGTAGATGGGGCCAGCGATTCGAGCGATTGATGGATTGAAGGCCGAACGGAACTTGCGGACGAAGCAATTTTTTCTCAAGCTTCTTTTAATGAAATTTATGGAATCTTGCAATAAATAATTTTGGTTAGAAGGCATTTAGTATAATTTGAATCATTTGTAAGAGAAACTTTCTATTATTATTATTACAGTGTGTGTATACGATTTCTTTTAGTTTAATTAGAATACCTTTTTTCCTTTCACGAGTATATAGATATATAATATTATATTTTATGAAGTTTTTAAAAGTTTCACAAGGGAAGATTACGAACCCGGAAATTTGAAAAATTCTGAAACTTTGTGAATATGTAGGGAATTTACTCCTGATTAAACACAATTTTTGTTTGCTGCCCAAATTCACTCGAAGGGTGGGAAATTAACCTCTGAAACTTCGGTTATTTTCCGATTTTGTGTTATAACTCGAGAACTGTAAGAAATAGAAAAAAAGTTTCATGGGAAAAGTTACTCCTTTTGATTAGATCTATCACTTGGTAAAATAATAATTTTACAGTTCGCGAATTATAACACAAAATCGGAAAATAGCCGAATTTTTAGGGGTTAATTTCACCCTCTTCGAGTGAATTTGGGCAGTAAACAAAAATTGCGTTGTAATCAGGAGGAAATTCACAAAGTTTCAGAATTTTTTGAATTCCCGGCTTCGGGATCTTCCCTTGTCAGATATATATGATTAATAAAAAAGTCTGCCAGCCTCAAGAATATATATATTTCAATTCAAACATCAGACCATCAGTTATATTTTACAAAATTCCCTTGTTATGCAACGTCTGCCTATGCACAAAAGAATCTATATACATAATTCCTTATTTATCTTTCCTTTTTTAAGAGAAACAAACTCCCCGAATTCTTCAACGAGCAAGTACCTCCTCTAACCACATTTCAATTGTTTGTCAGATAATTATTACGAGAAAATACTAATTTAAATCCTCGAGACGCTCGAGACGTCTAGAGTTCAGAAAGGTCTATAAAAGAACCGTTACTTTCTGCATTCATGTGCCTAATATTTTTCATTAAAATTTAATATCGAGAAGTTAAGTAATTCTATTATTCTAACGACTGACATTAGCCCGCCGTTGTCGGTTGCGAACGACATTCGTTCAACGAATAACGTCCAATGAAGTTCAATGCTTCCACAATGGCGGAGAACGTACTGCTGCACTCGATACGAAATAAGCACCTTAACGTGACTGTATGATTTTAAAAGACTTTAAGTAATTCGCCGTTGTACATACTAAGACTGAGATAAATATAGGTGAATCGTCAACAAAATATTTGCGACTAGAAAGATCTTGGGAGCGTGGAGATTGAATTGCGTTTAACAGGTACGCATTAGAATTGCATACATTTCTTAATTGCCAGCGTTAACTTCAACGCCTTGTTTAAGTTTCACGCCACGCAATTTCGTTAATCGCAGCGGAAATCTGTGACGGAAATTGTAATAGCATTTTACGCAGATAGTTTCATTCGAGTAAACATTTCATTGTGTAACGTAACGTGCGTGATAATTCATAACCCATATGTCTATACCCATATTTCTAATGTGCTATTCTTAAAGTTTAACGACTTCTCAAAACTAAATTTTCAACAATTCCTCGCAACTAATCGCGGACACTTACGAAATATATATTTTTATGGTTACATCATCCTGCCTGTCCTGTAATATTTGCAAATATTTCGTTGTAAAGCTGTCTATGAAACAAGACTTACAACCGCAATTTATTCTATTAACATATATATATACGTATTTGCATTTGTTCAGCGCGCCTGTGTTTCCATATTTTAGGTTGGAGAATAAATGAAAAATGGCTCAGATACCAAAACACCGGAAAGTTAAAAGAGCCACAGTGCTCATTAAGAGAACGCAATGCTTGAAAAGCTATTCTAAAAGCAAATCTTATAAACCCTGTAAGTCCTGAATATCTCCGATGTTTACAGCACGATAACCAATTAACCTGAAATTTCGATCTTTGCAGTGTGCGAGAAGTTAAAAGTCAATAACAACTCGCTGGCGAAAGCGCTGTCTAAAGAAAAGCAGGAGAGCCAACTGTTATTTTCTCAGAATGTTGCTTTGATCGCACAGGTGCAGGATTTGGGCTTAGCCTGTAATAAGAGCGACGTGCGTAAAGTTGTAATAAAAATGCGTAGTTAATAGAATAATAGTGACGCATAATATGAAATCATGTATTCCAGGCTGTTATATCGAATGTCCTGAAGAACGCCAACGAGATGCTTAAAATGTTAGTAACAATGACTGGTTACTTAACAAATACAATCTCGTCCTGCCAAGAATTTGCATCTTCTACAGTTAACAATCAGCGAATGTCGTGTAACTCTGCTGGAAGTAGGATCTCCTAATCGTTACTCTTCGTAGTATTTACGTATCTATTTTAGAACGATTATCTAGCAGAGAATATTATTCCAGGGCGGGAGTCGTACAGGAGATTGTCGACTAAGTCTCCAACCAGAGGAGTAGTAAAACCCATGGTGAGCGGTCACACCATTACGAAGCCCACGATTAATTTAAGTAGAGTCAATATGCAACACTTTAATAACCCGTCGAACCTAAGTATAATACAAGAGGTCACGACGCCTCCCAGAACTCAAGACTTAAACAGTCCGAGGTCTCCCATTGCTGTTTCCGTCAGGCAACGTAGATGCGTATGTACCTTGAAAGTCTCAGGTTCCCATTAGAAGATTCGTAAGATCGAGTTATATTCCTGTTACTTTGATCTTCTAGGGGAATGGGCGAGCGTGTAGGATGCCTGAGAGACTAACTGCTGTTTCGCCGAGAAATAGCGGTACGCTGTACTAGTATGTGATAAGTATTAATATCTATATTTCATAATTAATCGCAGTTTTTAATGTCTATTTGTAGAAGAAAATGAACGAAGGTTGAGTAAGAGAAGTAGCAGGCGTTCGAGACCAAAGTCGGATAGACTATCCGCGAGCCAAACCTCCCGGCGTAGTATCGATAACTTCCAACACATCACAAGCCCCAGAGTAAAGCTGAACGATGTATCTAAGTTATTGCAAAATTCTCAGAGTATCAACATTCGAATGGTTCGTGCGTTGGATCCATCTCTTTTTATTTCGTCCCGTAACGGTCATGACAATTTATTTATCTATCTATAGTTACCAGAGAGTCGAAACGATGGGATCGTTAGCCCGGAGAACAGCAGTGCTGTAAATCATCAAGGCTCCTCTCGGATAGCTACTACAATCCCGGAAACATCATCTTCCGATAATTCAAAGGCTGACGATTATGGTGATGCTGGTGCTGCTGCTGATAGCAACGTCGATGATAAAAACGAACAGAATGATAAGAAATCGGATGGAAGTATGGATGAAACGATGCCAGTAAATACCACCGAAGTGCAAGCTGTCGCGTCTAATTTGGAGGATCCTCTTGAAGGGCCAAGCTGGTTGTTCAACAATTCACAAACTGTGCCTTGCTACAGAAATAACGAGAAGAAGACTGACGCTGAAAATGTTTCAAGCGATAATAGTATGTGTTCAACATTAAAAGCAACAGAATTAAGCGACGAGTCGGACAGTGAGAGGTGTATGCACCAAGCTGTATCAGTGGCAACGTTAAACAAACGTGGAAGCCCACTGCTGCTTTCAAAGAAGAGCAAGCGAATAAATAACAGGCACAACGAATGCACACTCTACGAAGAGAATGGAAACGACGACACTGCCTGTAATGCACCTAAACCGACCGTTCCAACGGACGCGGCCGAGGACAGGTGTAAAGCAGACAGCAGGCCTTTCGTAAATTCGGCAAATTTTGTCACGCAGAGACGAGGCTACTTCGAAAGCGAGGATGAGGATGATTTTACTCTGATGTTTATGCGGCAACCGCGCGACGCGCATTTCGACATAAATGATTTAAAGCTGCCCGTTTTAGAAGAATCCTCGCTAAATTCATTAGTCCGAGCTGATCCAGAATCGGAGCCACAACCAGAATTAACCACCACTCTCCGACATATATCCCAGATTTGTCCGATTCCATCTGTCTCGAACAACACTCTCGACGAGTCTGCATTCAATCAATCCACCGCGAAACTGCCACTGCTTATGAATAACGATTGCGACAATAAAGACTTGACTCCGGTGAAGGATAAGTCGGAATCCTTCCAACCGAAGAAAAGATTTAAGAAAGTAATGACCATTTCGTCCGAGTCGGGCGACAGTTCGCCAACGTTTAATAAGAAGAACAAGAAGAATAAGAAAGAAAATCAGGAGAAAAATAATAAGAAAAAGCCTGCGAACAAAGATCCGAGTGCCGCTAAAGTTGTATTGCAGAAATTGGACGAATCCGATGTTAAGTCGAGAACTCCTTCCCCCGAGGAGATTTCTCACCATTGTAATCGGTCCTTGTGCGTACGACGGGCATATTAACACACACGTGTATCGAGTATAGACAATTGTAAACTGTATATAATAATTTATTTGCAGGAGCCCCGCGTGTTTGCGCTTGGACAACTCTAGCGATTCGGAAAGCAGTAGCGCAAGTATAAATAGCATGAATACTTTAAATCGACCTAGACGGAAGAGAGCTCCAACGAATTTACACGAACCCAGCTTGAGAAAGTAAAGGATCGGTTATATCTGCGATTCCATCGCGCGCGATTATACGAAATCCTAATTAATGTCTGTTTTCAGGAAATTGCGAAGGAACAATTAATACAGCTGTGCGATATTTATCAACACGAATCATGGCCAAACACAGCGTAATGTGTGTTTCGAACACATTCATGTATTCGTCGCAGAAATGTAAATATATTGCGGGCGATAAATTGATTGGATCTGAGGTTTTAAAAGGGGAGGAAAATGAGAATAATCGAAACAACGGCCATTACCGTCATAAAGCCGTTTTCACTTTGGGCTTGAACCGTTCTGCTTCCATTGTTACGCACATATTTGTTAAATGGAACACCGTTGATTGTTTACAGAAGATCAGTATGCCTTGTCATAGTCATAGCTTCAGTAATTTTGCTTCCTCTCGTGGTATTCTTCGTTTCGTATGTTGTACTTTTTGTACCCTTATCTGATGTTACGAGAAATAAATACGAGAAAATTCAAGAGTGTGTAACGTTTATTACCTAATCGGTCCACTGTGCGCGATGATGCCAATGCTTTCGAAAGTATTTGAAAGTATTTTAATTGGTAAAAAGTAAAACGGATCTTGCGATGTTCTCCATCGAACCGTGAAAGGTACAAGTAAAGCTAAAGCTATACCATCTCTCGTCCGTTAACTAACCTTATAAGGGAAGATCCCGAAGCCAAAAATTCAAAAAATTCTGAAGCTTTGTGAATATGTAGGGGACTTCCTCCTGATTACAACGCAATTTTTGTTTCCCGCCCAAATTCACTCTAAGGATATGTAATTGACCCCTGAAAATCCGGTTATTTCCCAATTTTGTGTTATAACGCGTGAACTGTAAAATAATTTGTTTACCAAATTATAGATCTAATTGAAAGAAGTAATTTTTATCTTGAAACTTTTTTCTATCTTTTCTAGTTCGCGAGTTATAACATAAAATAGAAAAATCCCTGAATTTTCAGGGGTTAATTTCACCCCCTTCGAATGAATTTGGACAGGAAACAAAAATTGCGGTGTAATCAGGAGGAAATCCCCTACATATTCACAAAGTTTCAGAATTTTCTGAATTGTCAGGTTCGGGACCTTTCCTTGTTAGTCGATAATCGATACATCACGATACGATCTCGTGAATATTCGCCAATCTCGATACATTGGGTCGAAATAAACCGTTAGTTCGTTTATGCATTCGCGTCGAAGAACGAAAACAATCAGAATTCTAAGAGTTTCAGCGGAGTAAATATTTTAGTGTCTTCACATAAAGGTGAGAATACCTACCACGATTTGTTGAAAACTTTAAAACGTAATATGGGTTATACGACAATTATATACGATATACAAATATACACAAATGAACATATAGCGTGGTTAGACTGCAGGTTATATGCAGAAATTCGTTCCGTTTATTGAATTTCGAGATAAGAATCAGCTAGCGTGATTTTGCCCAGCTAGTTTTCTATATCCGACGAACTTCTCCGCCAGATAATTACGCAGGTCAAATGATTCAGCGGTGGGTGCGACGCGGCGCGATGAAATTGTCAACAGAACCGTAAATCCTCGATTTGGATGTGTTTCGCTTTCAGCTGGGTCCGTAATAGTAAACATATTACCTGTGGATCAACGGGCGGTCGGGCGCATGCGGAAACAAACATTTTACCTGACGCACCCCATAGATCCGCGCATACCTGACTACCTGCTCGCAAACAATAGGATCATAGCACACGTAAATAGAACAAGTTTTCATAATTTTTCCCCCTTCCATCTGATAAATGTTACATTTTACAGCATCAACTTCAATTTTCCTCTTTTTAACTTAATTTCACATGTCATTTAGACAAATTTGTATATACAAGAAAAAAAGTATTTTTTACTTATATTTTCGAGTGGATTTAAATGAACGTGGAGTGTAAAATTGCCACCTATTAACGTCCTTGATATTAAGATCGTACGAAGGAATAGCGATTCGTGTAGCAATTGGGTATTGTACAAAACAATACTATATTCGCGACGCGTTAGTAGTTGACAGGCTTATTAGAACATCGCTATTACCAGGGCACGAATATAACGTAAATTTCGAGGAGTACAAGCTGCCTGGCGCTTATTTCCGTTCAAACTTTCCCTCCGCGGAAAGGACAGTGTGCCAGTGCGCATGCACCGGCCATTTCCTAGTAGCGCCGGATCGCAGAACCAATGGGAGTAGGTCGATGACGGCATCGGCGGCCAATCGGCGTCCAGGCCGGTGACGACCGAATTATTTTTAGTATACGTGAGTCACGGGATATAAGGCAGTACGTTTAGTTGGGTGTTCACAAGTTGTCGAGACATCGTACCGTGCGGCCGTGTGACGTTCAACGTTCGGATGCTCGAATTCGACGTACGTAATCGCAGGCTGTTCTAGAAGTGCACACGCGCAGGAACATATATCACATCCGTTGGATCGTGCGCCCGCCGTGAGTCATTGTTGTGTGTTGACAGTTGAACCAGGTCGACCCTCGTGTCACCGTCAGCGTTCCCGTTATCGTCGCCGTCAGCGGCTCAGAGAGATCCGTGCTGGGAATCTCTCGCGACGCGTCGTGCCGCGCGATATTACACGAAACGCACCTTTTGCGTCTCGACTTACGTGTCGTCGACATCGCGAGACGAGGCACATACATACGCGCGCGCGCGTGTGCGCCCGTACCACGGACATAAGTACCGCGTACACGAAACAAGTGTCCCCCGCGGTGAACATTGTTCCGTGTGTGACCGAAGAGGAGAAGTGGCATCTGGCGACGGGGAAGAAGCGCGCTAAATCGAAAAGAGTGTGACATAGCAGAAGGCGAGGCCCGAGGATTTTCAAACTGTTGTTCGCCGCGTACGGTTATGTAACTGTGGCGGAAAAGCAGACGCGTGTGTCGGGTGGATAGGAAGAAGGAAGAAAGGAAGCGAAGGAAGAGAACGTAGAAAGCGATCGATCGATCGAATAGGAGAGATCTATCGGCGGTCTCGTAGGTAGATATTATCTACGGGTGACAAGCAGCAACGGCGGCGGAATCGCCAGCGTATCGTGCTCCAGTCGCGCAACCACCGGTTCTGTCTACGAGGCACGAAAGACTAGAGGTGAAGTTCAAGTTGGCACGCACTGCTCCGTTGTGCGCGCGGCATCGATGGTGCGAAGTTCGACGATGGAACAGACGTTCTACGAGGAGACGAGCGTCTACGGCGCCGTGAATCGCGAGAACAACGTGAGCCAGTTGAAGCGCAATCTGACGCTGGACCTGAATGGATGTCAAAGGCAGGGGCCGCAGGCGAAGAGGCCGCGATTGGGACCACTGCCACCAGCGCTCAACAATGTCGCACCCATACTCAGCTCCCCGGACTTGAACATGTTGAAGCTAGGCTCGCCGGAGCTGGAGAAGTTCATAATCGCCCAGCAGGATACCCTGGTGACGAATTTACCGACGCCCACGCAGATCTTGTTCCCGAAGGCGGTGACCGAGGCGCAGGAGATGTACGCCCGTGGATTCGTGGACGCGTTGAACGAGCTTCACCACTCGGACAGCTCGCAGGAGCCGGGTAGCATCCATGGAGCGACTTACACGACTCTGGAGCCTCCGGGCAGCGTGCAGAGCACGGAATCCTCGGTTAGCCAAGGGCTGATCCAGATCAAGGACGAGCCGCAGACGGTGCCCAGCGTGTCCAGCTCGCCGCCCATGTCCCCGATCGACATGGAGAACCAGGAGCGGATCAAACTGGAGAGGAAACGTCAGAGGAACCGCGTGGCCGCGTCCAAGTGTCGCAGGCGCAAGCTCGAGCGCATCTCCAGGCTCGAGGACAAGGTTAAGTTGCTCAAGGGCGAGAACACCGAGCTCAGCGCGGTGGTACACAGGCTCAAGGAGCACGTGTGCCGGCTCAAGGAGCAGGTCATGGACCATGTGCATTCCGGCTGCCAGATCATGACCGTATCGGGCCAATTCTGAGCCAAACATCCGCGCCACCCGGCCGCCACGTTCAGGTCCTTTCCTCCGCGTTGCTGCCGCTGCCAACTTGTTGTTCTTCTTATTCTTGTTGCTGTTGCCGCTGTTGTTGTTGTTGTTATCTCGCCTGGTGACTTAGCGTGCGCGGGGCTCTCGCGAATCCAGCAACGGACGATTCCTCCTCGACCAGAGGGGGCTTCTGTGGGCCACAGGGACATCGCTATCCTCGTTCACCCTACTCTAGCCCCAGCTACGTGGGCGCGGCTTGTCCTTTTAGTTTCTTCGTTCACTTGGTTGTGTCCGGGGAAAAAGGAGACTGCGACGAAGCAGCGGGAAGGACGAGTGTAAGTTGGTGCGTCGCGCGGTGATGGATACGCGTTTGGGACACGGAACAGGGCACAGGACAAAGTTAACGTTCATTATCGGTACATTTGCGCGCGGCTCGTCCGTGAGAACCAACACATCGGCCACCGGGTAGCCCACGCCTCGAGTAACGCGCACTCGAGGAGGAGGAAAAAGGTGGAGAGAGAGAGAGAGACGGAGGTGGCGATGACGCGGGAGAAGGAGAGAGGAAAGGCAGAGAGTGGGTGGGACTTGGCAGAGAAGAGAGGAGAGATCTTGTATCACAAGCGGCCATTTTGGAGAATCGCGAGTGCTGGCGGGAGATTCGAATTTCCCGACGCGTAGAAATTTTCCATTTTATTTATATTCGCCGAAGGAATGGGATCGGCAACCTGGCCGATCGAGGACCGGACTTTGGTTGTTCTGTCCGCTTGGATCGATAACCGGGGACCGTTTTTTCTTCTAGTTTAGTAGTCTTATCTTGCTTTTCTCTATCACAGAGAATAATACAGTCTTTGCATTGATTGTAACCAGTCTACGAAGAGTGCAATCGCTATGCTTGTTCAGCGAGTAAGATCGATCGTTATTACCACGGCGCGGCGATCCGAGTTCGCCCCGGGGATTCCCGACGATCCGCAACCGGGACACGCTTCGGGATTATTATTATTTTTCACCCTCGAATCTGTAAGGCGGTCGTGTGCTTTTCTCGTCTCTCTTGAATAAATCTTATTCGACCTTACTCGATCAAAAGCTTCTTTCGAAGACTCGTAGAATATATGCTCTAGTATGTACACGTATTCACGCGCAGAGTAACAATTAATAGGTTAAGGCTGACAGGGAGGGACGAGTGTGTTGAATGTGAACGGGTACCTATGAGGCAAGAGAAAACGAAGAAACAAGTGCTTTGTGTAATTGGAAGCTTTGGTGCGCGCACCGATCGTTAAATATTAATCGTTACAGATCGTTGGCACGGTGCTGTAGAAATTTCTCGAAATGCGCGGGTCTGCGCGATCGTTGCATCTACTTTGCTTTCTCTTTTATTTCTTTTCTCCCATTTGTTTTTTTTTATCGCGAGTTTACGAAACTCGTCGATCTCGGCGTCGATCGTTTAACCTCCTCTTTAAAGGAAAACTACCATTACCTTTTAAGCCTGTACAAATAGAAGAGTATCATAGTATCGGCAGCAGTTGCCAGCGTTGAAATCACCGTTACGGACTATCTTCCCGACGCGTCTGAACGCGGTGTGGGCATTTGTGTGCGGAACCTTTACAGACTGTGCTCTCCTACAATGCTCGAGAGCTTGCTCGGTATATCTACGCATTGCTGCGTCGCGTTCAGACTGCAATCGTCGGCGACGAAGCCCCGAATCTTTCCCTTGTAGCCTTTAAACCGGAGACTAGGCGTGACGAGTCGCATTCCCTTCGGTTCTTTGTCGTCTCTGAAATGCCTTAGAACTTGGTTTCGTCATATGATGTGCATCTAGTCTTGTCCAGTATGCTCTTGTAACTTGTGCACACTTGCGTACTACTACTACTATTACTACTACTGCAGATCCGCAATAAAACGCGCGTTAACAGAGAAGCTTCGATAGTGTTGCCACGTGCGATAATGATACTCTGCACTTAACAATAAGAGGAACGGTATCGAGTTACCGTTTTCGGTGCGTAAAAGGGGAAACACACGGCGGACGGCGTTATCTCTTTCGTTTACGGAATTTAAGGAGCGCATTGAAATGGAATCGGGACGGCATTATCGTTGTGCCATTGTGTAAAGAATCTTTTTAAACCGACGTTCGCCTGCACACAAGATCGCTGATCAGCAATAAAAGTCTCCGCGTGACTCGGAGTACCTATGTAACCGGCGAGCAATAATCGAGCGATCGTGCTGCTTCTTCGTTGCCCCGCGAAATGTCCAATGTGTGTGTAACTCGAGCTCGTAGATTCTGAGCTTACGATGCCCGCGCCGATAACGACGAGACGGATTTCCGCGAGGGAAATCCTACAGATTCTTGTGATTCCCCGCGTTTCGTTGGTTACGAATCTGTTTAGCACGAGATAGGTTTAATTGTAGTAGCTGGCACAGGCGGATTTCAGGGATTTGCTATCGGGTGATTGCAATTTCAACGAGGAGCAGAAATTTATTTCCTGTACTTTGTAGAATTACGTACGTATACGTATGCGTCTCTCAACGCGGAGGAAATTATTCTTTCCTTTTATTCGGCCGAAGAGAATTCGAAAAGCTCCTGGCAAAGCTCTCGCGACTAAATTTCTCGCCTATTTTTTCCTTCACTCCCAGAATCACTTCGGCACATGACTTCGCAGGGATGGGCAAAATTCAAATGGAATTTCGAGCAGCGAATAGAAGTTAAAAAACAAAATCACTCGTTCGTTGTTCGAACTTTTATTTAAATAAAAAATCGCGCCCATCCTTGCTTGACGATTTTAACGCCCATATTTATTTCTCTCTGAATAGTTAAGTGTGCTCTGTTTCTCTTGCTTCGTTTTCGATTCGTTGCGCGATCATTCTTACCGTTAAAGGGTAGCGTTTTCTAGACAGAGAAGTCTTCTCCGACATCGTAGCGTTTCCGTTCAATGCCCGATTCTCTTTGAACGTACGAAAAAGGAAATTATATATCCCTGAGGCTTTCCTTGTACAGTTATTAGCAAATCCACGGCCTCCTTTTTATTCTCTCGACATCTTTTTGGATGCGCTACCGCGACAAAATAGAGAGGAAATGAAAAGTGGAGGGGAGGAGGAAGCGTTGTCTTGCGAAATACAGCCATCGCGTTGCGGCGTACAGTGTGCCTTTTTCCCAAAGTAATTTTCTCAAAGTAACTGGATCGATGGCAATTTCCGAAGACTACTCGTCCATACGCTTCCCCCTCTATCTCTCTTTCGCTCTCTCTCCCTTTCTCTCTCTTCTCTATCGCTCTCTCTATCTCTCTCTCTCGCGCTTGCCCTTTTTCCCAATTATCAGACGACAAATCATACATCGGAGTCGGAGGAGCGTTCTTTTGAACCACGTATTCGGTGGCGGTTAGCTACGATAGGAAGAGAACTGATCGAACTCGTAACGATTAAAGCTCTAATGCCAATTAGAAAGCGAGCGAGAACAGCGGTGGCACAAAACCTATGAAAGTAATGGAAACCACAATGTGATTTAGTCAGTAAGTGAGAACCCCCGTTAAAGTATATGTACATACGTGTGCAGGCGTGTGGTACGTGTATGTACATGCAATGCAATATACACACGCATGTGTGTAGAGTCGTACGGTAATGACAACACGGATCGTTTGCATCTCGCGCGCGCGTAAGTCTCTGTGTGTACATGTGTATGTAAGAAGGGAGAGAGAGTTATGTATAACTTTATACATGAGAGTAAATATAACTATTATATAATTATATAAATATATATATATATATATTGTCTTACGACAAGAGCGAAGAAATCTTTTTTTACGAATAATTTTATTTTTGAATGAAATGCAATGAAAAATAAAATTTCATTATATTGAACTAAAGTGGCGAGTGTTGTTTAATAGATTGCTACCCCCACCCAACCATCCTCCCACGTTTGCTTATTTTAGGTTGCAAGTAAGAATCGTGTCGTTAACCTTTCGTTTGTGTTGGGTGATTCTTTCGAAGCGGTTCAACGATTTCGCATTAATTAACGTCCGATCAACTCTCACCGTGACGCAGCACGCTTTAAGTTTGTGCAACGCGTTTCCCTTTGTAAAGTATGGAAACATCTTGCGTTCTCGTGGGGATTTATCAGGGGAAGAATCCGGAATTCCAGCCCGAGCTTCGTATTCCATCGTGCGCCGCGTTAATTATCGCAATTGGCTAATTGACTCAATTGGGAAAGTTCTCGGTACGAATTAACGACGATCGTAAATTTGTACGAGTCGTTTAGAGCGAATTCGAGCGCTCGTTTGGGATCGTGTTTCCCCGAGATCTGGCTGTTCGGTATTTTTGTGACTTGGGATTTTGAAAGTGGAGCGTTAGAAAAATTCGAGCGTCATGTGGAGGGGAGGCTGCTCCAGGTTTTTTTACTATAACTTGGGCTATTGTTGGTAAAAATGAAATTTGAGAGAAGTAATTTGTAGTGCAAATAGTGCTTAATAAAAGCGGACAAATCGGTTTTATTTACTTAGTAGATTTTGAGGTCTAAGTAATTAATATTGTTAGTAAAAAACATGTAAAATTATTATACATGTTATAGTATATTACGTATTATAGAGAATTATTAACTTTCATTTAGGCTCGTTTACAAATATCACAGGTAAAATGATCGATATTTTCTTGGTCTGTACACTCCACGCGAGCCCAACCCCTGCATTTGATGCACTGCACCCAACCTTCGTTGAAGGATTCTTTACTTCTAGTCTAGTTTATTTTAGTTTAGTCTAATTCTGTTTTAAATATCGTTTCCAAAGCCCAATTCATATCGTTCTGCTTCCGTTTTCCGTTTTTCTGTTTAATTTCGGACATTTTTCCGGAGAAAAGCAAAGAAGAAAACCAAAAGACTTTCGTAACAGGAAAAAATTAAAAAAAAAAATAGCCGGTACTGTAAACAACACACCTGAAAAAAGTTTTAGGTTTGACGCGTAAAATATACAAAGCAAATTGCAACAAAATAGAAACAAAATTAAAGTCCCACTAAATATTTGCGCGCTCTAATTCCTGCGTTAGTGTGTTAATAGACTATAATTGATAAAGATTTATAAATTGATTTAATTTTCCTTCTATTCTGGCACCGATTAAAAAAAATATGTTATCCTTTTTCGAAGCGAGATTTAGCTTTGGCCGGTACTGTACAACTCTCCCCTACATGCACGAATAAATAGCTTTAACCTTCACTCTGTGTACAGGGGTGTAAACCCACCCCAAGCTAATAAAAACATAAATAAAAAGTTGCCGAATGGAAACTTTCCAGAGTACCCTTAGGAATACTACCTGCGATAAATTTCACGCACAATTTGATTAAAAAAATACTTACTTTTCTTTATTTACACACAACTTTAGGTATTTTAAATTAAATGTTTCAATTCTCTTTACTCCTATCTTCTCAAAAACCATTACAATTCCACAAATGCATCCGCAACAAAAGTTCCATTCCTGTACCTTTATCCCTGAAAACACGAAAGGTGTAATTACACCCCTGCGCACGGATAACGTTAAACTATTTCCACAATCTACACAGAGCGAAGGCGAAACTTTAATTCACAACAGAATTCGATCGTAATCGCGGGAATCGCAGTTCCGACGAATCCGCCTGGAGTGATAGATTGAGTTGGATTGCGCGGGAAAAAAGGAAGGCTGTCGTCGCTCCGAATGGATAATTGGATACGAAGGTTGCATGTACGTGTGCGCGGGAAGGTTGTGCCGCGTCTAGAGCTCCTTAATCGATGCAACATACTTTACAAAGATGGAGAAAAATGCGAGGACGATCGGGGAGATATGTGTACGTAGAATGCAGACAGTAGTGTGGAGCTGTGCAACTAATCGGGAAAAGGAGCGCTATTATCGCTGGTTCCGTCTAGAGTCTAGAGTCTAGAGTGCCTGGACTCTAGCGCATCTCGTTATTCAACGCGATATGCCCGCGGTATCCTTGAATCGAAATTCTTAATCCTCTCGTTTCAATACTTTATTCGCGCACGCACACTTTCATCAACTAGCCCGTCGCAAAGTAAAAGTCACGGTGGCTTTTTTTTCCCCCCGCGACCAACGAGAATGCCCGCGGTAAGGCTGCATAGTTTACCGCCGAGCGTAAACAGCAGCGTTGGAGGCGTGCGAGGTTGAAAGCGAGAATCACGGTTTCGACACGGATAGGAAAATTCGTAGAAAACGCGAATGGCTGCGCGTTATCTGGGCGCTCCCTACTCCCTGCTCCCCGTGTTATTAAGCGGCGAGACGCGGGATAAGTAGGCCATCCCAGCCCGAGCGGCAATGCTTTGTGATGTAGATGGCTAGCTCGCGGTTAATGCAAATGCACGCATGTCCAATCTATGCACACGCACGAGAGGCTGCTGCGCGTATGCGCCGCAGCGTTGCAACTGGCTGAATGCGAATACGTTCCCGTATTCACGTGTGCCAGAAGCAATGGAATGCGCGGGTAAACAAAGAGCACGCGTGAGTACAGGCCATCTCACGGAAGGCGTATTCGCGCGCCAATCGGGCGTATCGCGATGTTTTCAAGGTACTTGCGGAGTAGCGTCGAATTTGAGAAACTGGCGGAAGTCCAGGGTACGTGTACTTGCAGCGGATAGAGTTGAGTTGCCTTGTCACTAAGTAAAAAGAAGAAGATTGCAAAATTGTAATTGGAGTTGCGGAAAGATAGCAAAATTAAGGGGATACAAAATTAGGTGAACGCAGTGTGGGTGTCATGAATTCGTGATCTGTGTTTTGTGAAAAATTACTAAGTTATAGAGCAGATGTTATACTGTAGAATTTTATTATTAAAACTACCAAGCTATAGTCGCATTTTAGGCTTGGAAAACAGGAGCTGCAGAAAATTTAATAAAAAGTTTATATCCTAGAAACTTGTGGCTTCTATGCAGAAAGCTACCAAATCTAAAATAATAAAAAATTAGTTAAACACAGAGTAGATCCCATAATTTCACGATCTTTATTTTGTAAAAAATTACCAACTTATAGAACAGCTGTTACATTGCACAATTTTATTATTAAAACTACCAAGCCATAGTCACATTTTAGGTTTGGAAAAAAGAGCTGCGGAAAATTTAATAGGGAGTTTGTATCCTAGAAACTTGTGGCTTCTATGCAGAAAGCTACCAAATCTAAAATAATAAAAAATTAGTTAAACACAGAGTGGATCCCATAATTTCGCGATCTTTATTTTGTAAAAAATTACCAACTTATAGAACAGCTGTTACATTGCACAAATTTATTATTAAAACTACCAAGCCATAGTCACATTTTAGGCTTGGAAAAAAAGAGCTGCGGAAAATTTAATAGGGAGTTTATATCCTAGAAACTTGTGGCTTCTATGCAGAAAGCTACCAAATCTAAAATAATAAAAAATTAGTTAAACACAGAGTGGATCCCATAATTTCGCGATCTTTATTTTGTAAAAAATTACCAACCTATAAAGCAGCTGTTACATTACACAATTTTAAAAGTTATTAATATAATTTCCACCGTAATTATCAATATAATATGTTTTCGGCGCAATGGTTCGAATGACCGAATGGTTAATGACCGAACCATTGCGCCGAAAACATATTATATTACACAATTTTATTATTAAAACTACCAAGTCGCATTTTAGGCTTAGAAAACGAGAGCTACAGAAAATTAACTAGGAAGTTTATATCCTAGATTCTAGAAACATGACTTCTGCATGATCGCAGCTTGGAACAGCCTGTATGCACATACATAGCCAGGCACTTGTAACTTGTAATACCTCGGGACAAAGGAAATCTACATTGAATTGCAATGCCGTACATAGTTCGCGCCGAGACTGCCTGTCGTTCAGTCGTATTGGTCGGGGAGGGTAGGCTTAAAGGCCGCAAATTAGTCGTTAAACCCCAGCGATGTACGCTTCGCGATAATAATACATACCATAATTCCTGGCAGGGATAACGGAATGCACACCACTGACCTAGTACTATGATAGCCGCGAGCAAAACGACATTTTTGATAGTACGCTTGTATCGTATTATTTTTATCCGTGTTATTAACCGCAATAGAATTGCAACGCTTGGTATCGGCCAGCAGCATTCGCGGTTTTCATTCTCCCCTATCGTCACCTTTCTGCTGCTCTAAACGCGTCGCTCACGTGTGTGTACCGTTGCTAAATCTTGTTTATACTTCGCTCGGTTTTAATAATTAATTGCAAGAGAAATGAAGTTTGAAGAGTTTGGCGTTTAGCTAGATATTTCTTTCCTCGGGTGGCATTTTTATAGCAGTGTGGTCGTTGGAAAGTTTCTCCTATTCAGGGAAAGCAGATTCCACAGTAATTAATAAATAATAATAAGAAGGATCGATATAAAAAAAATATTTTCCGCAAGCATAAAAATGCCTTCTTGTATTCCAAAAGAGTTTACTATAATATTAACAATAGTCTTTGAAAAAGAAAATCGTAAATATGAGGTACTTTTGGGGCTGTTACACGAGAATTGCCTCTTAACTTGGGATATTTCGTAGTTGAAGGTGGAGAAATATGAGAATTGCGTGGCTCGTTCTTCATCCTATATTATATTCTTAAGCATATCTGGTGAGCGTAGCTATTGTGTGTATAAAACGAGGTCCATTATCGAGGAATATGTGACATCCGGACCACATGGATGCGTTGCGTTTCAAAAGATTGATTCGAATGGAAATGCGATAGGATGCGACGCAATGCATAGTGCGTGCAGCTTGTAAATTCATCGTACGCTGGTGCCTGAGCCCGAAATGTGTACGTAGGTATGCGTGAGACACGAAAGTGGGCTTCCAATTTTCTTATGCTAATTCCGATGGACGGCCTCCATTGAAAGGAATTCCTTCCGACCGAACTCCGTGTATGCCCGAGGATGCGCTTAATTCGCTTCACGTTTGTACATTCGCAACAAGAGGATCGCGTTTCCTTTAAAACCGTGTCACGGATCGCGGGCTTGCAAAATACATAGCCGAAGCTTAGTATGCACGTTTAAGAAACGCGAGGACTCGAATAATAATTCTATAGCTTTTGAACGGTTGTATAAAAACCCCTTTCCGACTTTCGTGTCAACATGTTTCTTCTTCGCGCAGCTACGCTTTATTTATTTTAGTGTATAAAGACCTGAGCCATTTTCTGAGTGTTTGATATTTTTCTAAATCAGATCATGAGTGTTCGGAGGGGGAGGAAGGGTCAAAGGGGCATTTTTCCACTTTGGATTTTGAGAATAAAAATCGCTTAGTTTTAAAAAGTGATCTTTATTGAGTTTGTACTAAAAAAGTGAATATTTTAAATTGTTGTCATCGCCAGGGTTGTTCTTCATTACTGTATTGTTCTTTACCGTCACCCCAAAGTGTGTGTGGACAGGATGTAAATAGGCTCAACGAGACGTTAAGTCGATTAACAGGTGGAATCGACGAGGGAAGACAGTCAGTCGAATAAGCGATAAGCGATAAACGACTTAAATCAGAAACTTAATAATCGAGTCGTTCAAAGGTTCGGTAAAGAAATGGCACTCCGCCAGACTCGGGCCAACACACCTTTTGGCACCGCACCAATCCATCACGTGGTCACCTAACGAGCCAATAGATTTCGCAGAACGTCACTGACGTATTTAACCCGGACGAATAGCGGTCGTGGACAAATTTTAAACATAAATCGCTTTTACGTTCAGGCCCCATCTCGCAGAGCTTGTCTATAGCTGGCAGTAAAACGGGATATTTCTTGTCCGTAAAGGAAAGCAAAGTTTACGTTAGATAAAGAGTTGCGTGCTTGTCGACCAAACAGTCCTTTCCAACTCTTTGTTTGGAATCGCTGACAAAGATCCAGATTATGCGAGGCGAGCAGTGGACTCGCGATAAGGGAATAGTTCGAAGGCCATGGTTAGATATGTATGTATATCGACTCGGTAGTCTCGGTACACACGGAACAAAGAAACTCAATGAAACAATTGAAAAGCACGTCTCGTTGAGAGAGATTTGGCTATCATAGTGTCAATGTTTAATATTTATTTAGTCATAAGGAACTCAATTACCAAACTTCAAGTTAATAATATTTTTTAAATAAGGAACTGATACGCAATCACTTCCAAATTGATTAAATACATTGCCTTCTTAATTAATTCTTCGTCCACGACCAATTATTATTTTATAAAAAAAGTAACGCTATAGATTTTTAACGACCTATAGATTAAGAGGAAACACTAGGAAACTCTAGTAACTATTACAAGCTACAGAGAGAAGAATTAAAGTATTCGCCTTCTTGAATATTGTCAAATTCACTTTATAAACAGAATATGCGTTGTCGATACTGATCCTTAGTATTTTATTACATTTAAGTTTGTATTCTATTTATACTCACCTCTTTAGTGCTCTAGTTTTGTCGCTTAATCTCTCGAAACATATGGAGCGTGGCACCGCGAAGCTATGTACCAACTTACACAACAACTTAAGAAACATAAGAATGAATCAGAAAATAACATGGCATCACAGCGTTAGGTAGTAAATTTATTACGTTCGTCACCCACGAGACTTCCGGATGCGAAGCTCCGCGTACGCTTTGAAAAATGATGCCCAAGTGGTTTCAGTATTTACCGTAACGAGGGATATCGGTACAGTATATCTAGCGATCTCTTAAGCCTGCTTTTTCTAAAGGAAGCAATTTACCCCAACACTGTATCGTTCGATCAGCCTAATGACTTCAGGCGGCCGCCAAAATTCGCCCAACGTCGCAAGGTTTTCTTCGCAGTAGCGAGCAAGGTCACGCGCGCCCTACCGAACCCGAGGAATGCGAGATAAAAAATAAAACCGCCGAATATCCTTCGCGCGCCACTTCCTCGTTCTGGAATCTAAATTCTAAAGTGCCTTAATATCTAGAATAAGCCCGTATTCGATCCGAAGTCCGGCTTTTCGTTCTTCCGCTCGCGTTCGTTCCGCATGAAAACGGACAAAGGGGGCGACAAAGTAATAACAATTGCGGCAGCGGTGCTCTCCCGCCTCGATCGAGGCATCCTTTGTTCCTGCGGCGCATCGCGCGAGCCGCGCGTGCACGCGCACACGTTTACGGCCTCTGCCTATATACGTGCATACTGCCGCGTGCAAACTGCGCAGCGAGCTAATCTCGGGAGAAGATAAGAGAGCCGAAGCGCGGCGATGGTGGTGGGGGTGGTAGAGGTGGCGGAGGCGGCGGTGGCGGTGACAGGAGGGACGTGCAGGGGAAGAGATAGTCGGGTGAGCAGGGAGAAGGAGCACGTGCAGGAGGCGATGGTTAGGCCGATGCGTACAATGCTCGAAACCGAGGCGACAGCCCGACGACCTAGTGTGGAAAATACATTGGGTAATTCCGAACTGACGGAGCGGTGTTACTGACACCCGGCTTCTCCGCGTGTGCAGGCTTGCACGTGTGCGCTAGGGCGCGTGTGCGTGCGCACACGTGCTTTAACGAAGGCGAAGCTATTCCTTAACAGTTTGGTCATTTACAAGTCAGCTGCGCTTAGAGTTAGATCGATGCGTGTACGCAGTGGCGGATTTAGCAGGGCGGCCGATCAGCGGTTGCCACCTAGGTCCCTACTCGGGGCCCCGCAGCGCCCCAGCGTTAAAAAAAATTATGATTTTATGCAATGTGTTTTTCTGTATTATTACACTAAGCATGTTTTTAGTAAAGTAGCGCCTTATTTTTCTGGCAAGTTCCCCCTGTTTAGAAGACTCCTTAGAGGGGATACTTTTCAGAGGTGCTTATTTTTGACAAAAGTTGTAAGAGCCTAGTTTACAGTGGGCACGAAACGTTGGGTCATCTGCTTACACATCTCATTGCCAGGCAATTGTCTGTTTTGTAAATAGAATATGGATTAAACAAAAAGGGGACATTTTTAGGTGATAGAAGGACACTGCATTTTAGTAAAAAAAAGGAAGGCGCGTCCTCTTTTTGGATACCATATACTAACCCTACTATCGGGAAACGTCCACGGTACATTCTAAGGGAAAATAAATAGTTACATGTACGGAAAGACTGATTGACCTTTCCTGATAAAGAGTCGAGTAGGCTCTGGAGTTCGCCACGGGTGTCGGAATACTCTTGGAGGACCGTTGGCGGTACATATTGCGTGCAGTGGAGGACTTTTCAGTTAAAACGCGCAAATAAACTGCGGGAACGGCTCGAATTAAGCACGACTCCCGCAGCGGATGAGGAGGCCGGAGAAAAGGGGAACAAAAAAGCGGTGGAAAAGGAGAAACTGTGGTGAGAGGGAGGTTGGGAGGGAGGGGCGGGGACAACTCTAGAAGACGAAGAAGAAAAAGAAGAAAAGAAGAAAAAGGGTAAGAGAACAAGAGAGGAGGATAAACATGCGTGACACAAGGTGGTTGCGTAGTATGTATGTGTGCGCGTAGTCAGAGATCCAAAACAAAAGATATATTAAAACATCTTTAGAAAAAGTCTTTAAGTAAAAATTGATTCAAAATGAGGGCAGCTAGCATTAAATCTCAAAGAAATTTCTCAAACATAAAATGATTAAAACATACTAATTTTTAATTGTTCTCATTATGACTAACCACTATTAATTTTTTTCTGGCTACCAGTAACCATTATCGATGATCCGAATTTTACTTTAGTTACCGCTAACGCCTAAATGCAGAAGACACGAACGTCAAACGTGATCCAACCAGCTACGCGTGCACACTGTCCACGTACAGCACACAGCGACATTCTCTTTCTCTCGATTCCGTTCAATGTTCGTCGTCGCTAACCCCGCCGCCGCGCCGGTTCTTCCAAGTCTGACGCACGTCTGATGTCCAAGGTTGGAGAAAACGCGTTGCCGCTAGTCCGGAACCGAGCACGAATTCTAGCCTTGAACGATCACGAGTGCGGCAAAAGACACCAGCAACGATCGAAATTACTCGATGCTTTCTGTCGCTTCCTGTTAGTCTGCCGCGCGAGATTATCGACATTGCAAACATACCTACTGGCTTTTAGCGGTGAGTGACGTAGACACGAGCTGTTAAAGCCACGAAGGCCGCAGAGGCCACAGAGGCCACAGAGTCGCCTATCGTTTCCACTCGTATACGAAACGCGTAGAGATTTCACGCGCTTCTAGGTAACTACTGACCACAAGGGCGTCCGCCAGACTTTTTCCAGGGGGAGGTAACTTTGGAGTGACGATGGAGATAAATATAGTACATGAAAAAGACGAATCGGATTTTATTAAATCGCAATTTAATTAAAAATTTAGAAATACTCACTATTTTAGTATAAACTTAATAAAGTTCAATCAAAAGCCGGGGGGCAAGTGCCTCCTAAAGTAAACATGATCCTCTTTTTCGTTAGCATGCATGGAGGCAGAGATGAGCAAAATTTCTATTCAAATAAAATTTCGAATAACGCATAAAGGTTATAAAAATTATTCGCCATGCGTCGAATAAAGTCAACTCGTGTTAACAAATGAATAACAAATAATTGTTTTAACTTTCATTCGTGATTCGAAATTTTATTTAAATTAAAACTCAATAAAACTCGGGTTAACGAACGAATGACGAATAATTGTTTTAACTCTCCTGCGTTATTCGAAATTTTATTCAAATAAAAATTTTAAAAACCTCACGCAGGGATACAAAATAATCTGCTGCTGGATTCATAATATCATGCATAGGTACGTATGTATATGTATGAAGGCTTCATACGCAACAGGTAATCTGTCATCTCGGGGTGAAATACAATTTACATACGTACACGTGTATATAATTGGTTGGAACAAACTCGCTTCGGCGATCCCCACCTCGCCGACTGCCTTCAACTCTGAGGTGGTTTTGCGAAAACTGTGAAGGATCGGGGCGTGGAAGAGCGGATAGCGAATCCGGGTTTGCCCGCGCGTTAACCCACCTAGCGATACGAATTTTCTCGCGATAAATTCGTGGGCTGGCGAGATTTGGAAGCGGGCCAAGCACCACCGGCTTCTCCCGGCGTCCTCTGGACCAGTTTCTTTATCCGGTCGCTGCGCCGCGCGCCGGTTGCACCGCGACCGCGAGTAGATTTCGAAACGACCGGTTCTCCTTCCACGAAACGATGCTTGCTTTCGGGACGACGAAAATAAAGCAGCGCCGAAACAAACACTCGCCGTATCCTTGCGTAGATTATACCTCCTGCGGGTAAAGACGGCGTCTTGCTATGGATTTATCGCGATAGATTTTTCTCCTTTATCTTTTAATATACAGGAAAATATATAAGTGATATAAATATTGCACAGTGCGCGTATACCTATATCGGATATTTTAGCTTACGATCGACGGAAAAACAGATTCTGTCGTCCTGGAATCTATTTTTTCTCCTGCCGGCGAATGGCGCGCAGTCGTAAAATGTTTACGATATGTACTGGGATATGAGAGTGTGTTCCCTATCTCCTGTTGCTCGGGTGCAGTCGTTAATCTTAACAGGCGTAGATCCGAAGAGGCGGACACGCCTGCCATGCACACCGCAACCCCTGAATCACGATTATCTGGACAATGTTTACTAAATCGTGCGATTGTATTTTGAATATATCGATACGGCAATATCCATAGTTTACGCGACTATATCACCTAAGGGCTAAGGGGTAGGTTTTATGTATACCCACAGGGAATGACAGTAGATTCCATTAAGGATGTATCGGACGTATGATATTGGACAAACGTAGGGTAAAGGACTCAGTTACTGACACCTGACCAATTACTGTCACCTTAAGCTATTTTACTTAAAATAACGAATAAACAAACTATCGAATATAATCTATAGTATAGATTATAGGTTGAAATACATAATTCTTTTTGTGTATCACTTTACAACGTTTATTTATTCGTTATTTTAAGTAAAATAGCTTAAGGTGACAGTAATTGGTCAGCTGTCAGTAACTGGGTCCGTCACCCTATATGAAATTTGAAATACTTGAATAGCTTGAATATTTACGTCTTACGCATAGTAAATCTAGATTTAAGGGACTCGAACGACAGTTGGAGTCTTATTTTTAATCCTAGAAAGGTATTCTTCACTTTACAAATACATTTTCAGGAATTATTTGCTAAACTTTTGCCAGTGAAAATGTCCTGAATTCGCAATTTTCGCAAGTTATAATTTATTTTTTTAAAACGGTGTAGTGAAAATAATTGAAACTCGGCAGATATTTTTTATCTATATACTACTACATGTAAAAGAAAATTGAAAACATTGGTACCATTTCTTCAATATTTGTTTAACCTTTTGTATCTGTCAAAATCAAGAATACATGTACAAAAAAAACGGTCTGAAAAGGAGCGCGATGTTTGTTTTTTTTTTAAAGAGAATTCCTCGAATTATATTAATTGAACATTTTATGCCTATATTTGTACATATTTGGGCAACATTCATAAAAAAAATTATTGTAAAAAAATTCTACTTTAGATTTTAAACGCGTTATTCTCAAAACGATTTTTTTCAAATTGGTTTAGCATGATATCCCAAAAACCAATCCCCGATTTACTTCAAACTTGGTATACATATATCTTCAGTAGCACTAAAACTAATTGTAAGTCAGTTTTTGCAAAATTAAACTTTTGCGACTTAAAAAAGCAGCGATTTTTTGCAAAAATCGATGTCTGTTTTAGACGCTGTCATTTTTTTTACTTTTCAGTATATCTTATTTAGTCTAGTTGAGACGATAGCCACACTCATACAGATTACACAAATTTTTAAATTTTCTATTTCAGACAACTACAACGGCTGATTTTATGCTAACCATGCGCCCAAGTAAAGCGCTCTATTTGAATCACTGTAACTCTGAATATAACCACAATTTTTGCAAACAATTTTTTTTCATATTCTCTAAAGATTAACAAATAAAGCCACAAAGCTGGAAGTAAATATATTTAATGGTTTTGTTTTAAAAAATTCCCAAAGTTCGCATCTTTTTTCGTCCGTCAAGGTAGGAAGACCTCGTCACAATGAGTCATTTCGGTTTGTGTGCCGATAAATTAAGCGATTTTTGGGAATTCATTGCGAAGAAAAGAAATATAGCAAATAATGGTATAAACCCTTTTTCTATCTATTAAACCACATTTCTACGTTATCAAAAATTATTTGAAACAAAAATTTGTGTACGGAATTTCTATCTCAAATAATTTTTGCTCATCTCTGCTTTCTCCTCACCCCAGCTTCTAATCTCCTCAGTGCCAAGTAGCCCTTCGCGACATCGTTGGCCTCCTTTTCTCGCCCATGATATCGTTCTGCCAAACGTATGATTAATCCCAACGAAAGTCCGCAGCGCGTCCCGTCTCGTGTCTCCTGATCGATTTCTTTTCATTGACGTTCGGTATTGTATAATCGAGAATCTCGCATATAATTAACATGAACATCTACAAGTAGGTTCTTGCTCTGTAAAATGTCTCTATAGTATATAATTTTCCATAAAGAAAAATTGAAAAACATTTGTCACCGATCTATCCCAGAAACATTATTATTGGAGAATTGAGAAGGGGCGAAGCCTCTATTCACGGTGTAACGTAGCACGAGGCTTGGCACGGAGTGCAGTCTGTTTTCTTTGCAACTCGAGATACGACGCGCCTCGGACCGACGCCACGTTGAAAGCAGCGAGCAGTAAGCAGCGAACGTTTGCAATTGCGTTCGCGGTACACGGCGAAGATGTTTCTGGAGCAGGTGGTCAGCCGTCCGATGCACGTGGCTCGTGCATGTGCACAACTGGCTAGATCCTATTCGCGTCTCGTAAGCTCAATTTCTGTCAGTCGAGTGGATGATAAGGATAAGGGTGATCTCGGCTTTCCTTTCATCTTGCGGCCACACAGAGGGACGCTCTTCCCTGGCTGATTATTATCGGTTACGCGTATCACGGCGATAAGCAAGTGGCTTCGCGAAATCGTTCCGCCGCAAACGTCTTCCTTGATCCCTTCCCATCAACAAAGCCAATATCTCTAAAATTTCAGCCGCATGTGTCATCATCGTTATTTGGTAGAGGCTTGATCCTAAAGAGCGCCCGACAAGCGTTACATACATAGGGTAAAGAACCCAAATACTGACACGTAAGCAATTATTGTCACCTTACACTATTTTAGTTAAAATAACGAATAAATAAATTATAGTATGTAATGTATAGTATAGATTATAGGTTGAAATACATCATTCTTTTTGTGTATGACTTTACAACGTTTATTTATACGTTATTTTAAGTAAAATAGCTTAAGGTGACAGTAATTGGTCAGCTGTCAGTAACTGGGTCCGTCACCCTATATGAAATTTGAAATACTTGAATAGCTTGAATATTTACGTCTTACGCATAGTAAATCTAGATGTAAGGGACTTGAACGACAGTTGGAGTTTTATTTTTACTCCTAGAAAGGTATTCTTCACTTTGCAAATACATTTTCAAGCATTATTTGCTAAATTGGACAAACGTAGGGTAAAGGACTCAGTTACTGACACCTGACCAATTACTGTCACCTTAAGCTATTTTACTTAAAATAACGAATAAACAAACTATCGAATATAATCTATAGTATAGATTATAGGTTGAAATACATAATTCTTTTTGTGTATGACTTTACAACGTTTATTTATTCGTTATTTTAAGTAAAATAGCTTAAGGTGGCAATAATTGGTTAGGTGTCAGTAATTGGGTCCTTTACCCTACATGTTTTTGTTGGTTTTAACGAGGGCCAGCGAACTTGATTTGGAAATTATAACACCCGACTAAGAACGCTTTTATTAAAATTGTTAATATTCTTTTGCAAGCTACTGGAAAGTGCAGTGAATAAAATTCGGTTCCTTCGTAATAAAATCCAAACAAAAATTATACAAATTCGCGAGTGAAAAAATTGGACCCCAAATTGGTATGAGACTCAATTTGTTTTTTTGTCCAAAAGTTACCTTTTATAGCCTATAAATTCACTATTGTTCTGTACGTTAACGCGCTCTCAGGCAGAGATAGGCAAAAATGATTTGAAATAAAAATTTCGCACACAGATTTTTATTTCAAATAATTTCTTGCCCATCTCTGCTCTTAGGTATACATAAAGTCTGAAATATAGCGACTCGACCAACTCTCCTACCCGCCCGACACCCCCGGGTTTACCCTGTGTTAATAGGATTCATAGCTGGCTGATGCGGACGCGTTGGAAGGAAAACAGAGGCGAAACTGCTTTTGCAAGGATACGTCAGGGCTTATCCCATTTGGACAGTTGCCAATGTACCAATAGCTGAACTGGTAAGATGGGCCGAAAATAACGAGCCGTGCCTTCGAAAAGTTTCAATGTACGAGAGCTGTCAATTACGTGACAGGTGGTGGTGTTCGTTCGGGGAAAGCAGAGTTCCTCTGAATCATCAGCTATCAAGGACAAATGTAGCCTATCTATAAACTAGTTGCATTAACATAGTGCAAATAGAAACATCCCAACTATAAATCTCTAACCGAAAATCACACTCAGTGTCCAAGGAGTTCGCAAGAAATCTGTAAGAAATAAACCTGCGAATATCGAAACGTATAAAAACGAGCAACAGCAACGTGGACGGGCGTGAGAACGCGTGGGCGTTCCAAGGTCTTGGTTCCTCGGGTGTCCGATAAAAAAGTATCGTAACGTCCACGTTCCAGATAAAGCGCGCGATTCGTGATACGTGTGTATGTACATACGTGGAAACGCGTTTAAAACGGTTTAAAAACACTGTGCAGCAAATGGCCCGCCGTTGTTGGATCTCCTTCACTTGCGCAACCGTGACCAATCATCGCGGGATCCTCCAATGGTCAGAGACAGATCGTCGCGGTGTCTAGCCGCTTAGGCGATTTGGCACGGCTCTCCCGAAACACTCCGACACTTGTACTTTGTGTTTTTGTGGAAACATCTGCGTTGCGTAAGAACGGCCGCACGCGAACGCGTTTCTGAAAACTCCCGGAGGGGAAGGAGGATTCGTGGACGAGTGGGTTGGGTTCGAAAGCAAGTTGAGGATTAGTAAGCGACAAAGACGTGACTGTGACAAATCGAAAGGCTAGGGAATATATGTAAGTTTCTTCTGGGAGGCGGGTTCGGAAAATGGCACGTCGAACTGTTTTCGTCGGAGGATGTAAATGTTTATCGGTCGATCGCCAATAAAAACAGCGGCACGGTGGTAAGCTTTCAACAACTTCCTGTTGGCCTCCGTCTGAGGCGAGCCTCGAAAGTCGGGCTGGTTGCAAGAGAAATCGTCGTTGGGTATTTCCATGTCCACTGGTCGAGCTGGCAGATGGAAGATGGAACTGACGAGTCTATTTTTTATTGGTGTGAGATCTTGTGCTTGTTTATATGCAAACTTTGAAATTCAGATTTCCCGATGCACGGTTCATTTGGAAACGGCAAACGGGGCCTTATCTATTTTTCGTCACTTCCCTTCTCTTTCTCGTCCTCTTTCCCGCAGTTGGCTTAAAGTCGGTCCCGTATCTGCGTCTGACCAATTCTTATCGCCCCGCGAGACTTTCATCCGGACCAAAATGCTGATAAAAAGCCACAGAAACGCCACACCTAGAAACATTGGCTCCTTATCGCCGATGGCTTTGATCCAGAGTTGGGCGTTAGTCGAATAAATTTTTATTCGACTACATTTCTATTCGAACAAACTTGAATAAAAATTTCGAATAAAGTGTAGTTATTCGAGAATAACGAATACATTTTTAGTCGACTAAATTCTTATTGTTAGTCGAATAACGAATACATTTTTAGTCGACTAAATTCTTATTGTTAGTCGAATAACGAATACATTTTTGTCGACTAAATTCTTATTGTTAGTCGAATAACGAATACATTTTTGTCGACTAAATTCTTATTGTTAGTCGAATAACGAATACATTTTTAGTCGACTAAATTCTTATTGTTAGTCGAATAACGAATAACGACTAAAAATTGATTCGACCAAGAACTTATTCGTTATTATCGAATAATTTCACTTTATTCGAAATTTGTATTCGAGTTCGTCGAATAAAAACTTAGTCGACTAAAAATTTATTCGTTAGTCGCGAATAACTGCATTTCATTCGAAATTTTTATTCGAAGATTAGTCGAATAAGAATTTAGTCGAATAATGTCCAACTTTGACTTCGATCGAATAACGTTTTCGTTAATTTTCTTCGAACTTCTAATTCCTGCAAATCCTGGAAAACGACTGTTGCGCGACTAAAGCTTCCTTTTAGCCGCAAGTGAAAGCAATCGTGACTCGCAGGGTCAAAGTTTTGGTCGGTTCGAGCCTCTGTCTGGAGTATGAACGAGTCGACGCGTTCCTCCACTGGCGTCGTGTTGCCTGGGTGATTCAGTGACCCCTCTAGGATATCGCTCGTTGGCCGAGGGTGAATGAAAACGGAGGCCACCACCCCCGAACCACGGAATAAATATCGCGTACGGAGGAACCACACCCCTGCATGTAAGAATTTCTAATTCTATACGCGGGCCTCGAAGGGGAGACAGAAGGGGAACTATCGCGCGGAACCCTCCAACATTATCGATCCTTCGTGGAACGGGCATTCCCTGTTTGCGTCCCCCCCTTGGGACGCGAGCGATCCGATCCCACTGCCCCAAGTGTCCGTCTCCCTCGTCCCGGTACTTTGCCTCTTTCGTTCGAAGCGAATGCCTCCCGGGCGTCGCGACGGCGCGCAGTGGGACAAACTGTTCTCTTTTGTGCCGAAATCGTGGAACTTTCGATAGCAATAACATAGAGGGCTGAATCTTTTTGAAAGTTAAAGCTAAGGTGTCAGAGAATAAGGGAAAATATTGAGAAACTATGACAAACTAGTTTTGACTTTGAAAATGTGAAAGTTTGATGCGAAAGAATGCGGGTTTTCCGTTGATTTATCTCGCTCTTCAGAATTTTTCGACACAGACTTTTAATGTCACAACTCGTTTGTCACACTCTTTCAATATATTTCCCTTAATCTGCAACATCTTAGCTTTAACCTCCAAGAAGATTCATCTCTCTATCTTATTTCCATCAAAAGTTCTGAAATTTTGGCACCAAAGAGTGCAGTCCCACTGTGCGGTGCCCACAATTCTCGCGGAGCGTAGACTGTATTTCTAAGTAGTCATTTAATTGTGAAAGTATGTTAACGAACGTTCATATTGGGTAAGTATATATTCGCAATCGAAAGCGATAAGGTGAAGCTCGATGGAGGAAGCCAGTGAGCGAGAAGTGGTTAGGGTGATCGGTCGTCTCTGGTTTCACGGTCAACGTGCGTGCGGCCCCTGCCAGTCTGGGCGTCGCGTCGCGTCGGGACGCCCGGCGCGGCGCGGCTCGGCGCCACGTCTGCACCCCCTGCCCTCCCCCCCATGCACCTTATCGGTGCCCGGGTACCCTGGACGATAGAAATTAGCAGCCAGGTCACTTTGTGTGTGAAATGAAAGGACGCAAGTAACGTCTAGCTAAAAACTGAACTTGACTTGTCAAACCTTTCCGGCCCATTCTCGCGAGAGCCCTGCCACATCTGCATATTAATAAAACTGAGTTTAATACCTGGCTAAATTCAGCGTAGATTCCCCAGGGAATTTATGTAACGAAGCAGGACGATGTTCCTATGAAATTGCATGCTCCGCAACGGCTCCAGGCTAGCGGAGACCTGGCTAGTGGTTGGCGTGCCGTGGGCGGCATCCGTTTCACTTTCTTCCAAGCAGGAAGAACTTTGAGCGACGCTTATATACGATTGCGTAAGTTAAAACAATTTTTACAGCGTTCGCGATCGCATGTGCTCTTTGTTGTTGTTCAATTGCAAATAGATGGTGATAGGTAATCTGTCCCGCGTATAAAATTAGTTAGTTTTTTCTTCTCTGCTATGTCCTGCCTAGAGGCAGCTATTAACTAAATGAAAAATTATTTAAGTAGCGGATCAAATGAAAGTTACTTTAACTTTAGGTTATTTCACGAATAAAGTTAATTTTTTTATTCGTCGCGCGTCGAGCGTTTCCACTTTAGTGTCGACTAAGTTTTTTAACTTTAAACTTTAAAGTTTCACTATATTAGACGTCAAATAAAAAGTTAAAATTAATATTAAAGTTAAAGTTAAAAACTTGAAGTTGAAAAATGTGTTCCACGCTGAAGTTGGAACATTTAACGAATAGAAAAAAATAACATTATTCATCAAATAAAGATAATTCGAGTCAACTTTATTCCACATATATTTTTAACATTCACTCGTTATTCGAAATGTTATTTAACTAAAAGTTTCGCCCATGCTGCTCTACCCTGCCCCGCTGTGCCTTTCTCTCCAAGACCCTACAAGCGCGGCGGAGTTTATTAGAACAATTCCCAAGACCAATGATAGTCCTGTTGGTCGACGACAATAGGGGAGAGAAGAGCAGGCTTGAACCGCAGCGAGACTGTTGCCGGCTGTTCAGAGGGGGTTCATACCACGACCAATTATCTAAAACTCCACAATTGCCACGTTTGGCCGTCCTAGCCATGGTAAAATTACACGATACCTACTACACGTTGCTTCTCGCCGCGACGATTAGGACGCGTCTACTGTTCCAGACACTCGCACGCGATATATAATATTCCAGTAAATTTGGAAAAAGGAATATAAACTCCGAAGTGAATTATTTGCCGCGTGAGCGCGCACCCCGCGGTTTTCATGAATTCCTCCATGAAAGAGGTACAGTATCCGGGCCGAGCCCGGCTCCGGCCCGCAGTGGCGTAACAACAGCGGTAAATTATTTTCTGCGGGCGAGATAGGATAGTTCTGTCCGTGACGCGGGCCGAGGGATGCCCGTTAAAAAGAGGGGCGAAAATCGGAGTAGGAAGAGAATCGGGTGCGAGAGTGAGAGCCGAGCGAGGGGCACGGGTTACAAGTTACAAGCAGCATTCAGCCTTGACATTCGCCTCCCACATCCTGTCGAGTGGACAGTGCTTCTCATCCAAACGAGTTCTTCAAACTTCGTTACAGAGAAAGCTACCAACCCTCGAAACGATAAAAAATTAATTAAAAGCAGCATGGATTCCATAATTTTGTGACTTTTAATTTGCAAAAATTCACTGACCCATAGAAGAACTCTTACATTATACAATTATTAAAACTACCAAACCATAATCCCATTTTGAGCTCAGAAAACAGAAGCCACGTTTAAAATAATATTAATTACGCTACTAACTATTAAATAACTAAATAAAATAAACCCGATAGAAATAAAGACACTTTTCTTTAACAATTAATATCTCCAAACTCATAACTAAGCCCACACATCGCCTTTACTTTTAAAAACGTTTTCTTCTTTGCACATTTAAACAAATCAGCTCCCGAATATGAATCGCTCCACTAAGGAGAGAAAGCGTCATTTAATTGGAAAAATTCGGCGCAACGCGACAGTATTTCTGTGAAAAAGTGCTCGGGCGTGGAATTAAAACGGCGCGTAGCGAAGGATCGCGGTGGTCGGGTTCGTGGAAGAGCGATACTTTTCAAGCCGGCAACCTTGACTGGCCAGTCCTTAAAAGAAACGTGCCAAGGACAACGCCGATCACGACGGTCTCCGTCTCCGAGATCTCTCGTTTATTGATTTACCCGCTGTCTTGGCTTTAGGCGCCAGTCAGTTAGGACGTGGCAGAAGGGGGATCGGCGACGGCTGCGCCTTCTTCGTTGCACCACGACTGGCATAATTAACGCAACTGGTATGGTTGTCCACTTACATATTATCTGCATACGTGTCTGTGCGCGATTTTCACGGTCTTTGCACGTCCCGGCGCGTGATGCATTCGATTGCGCAATCTCGGTAACGTGCCGTCTTTTTTCGATGCTGGCACGTGGGTGCAATTCGTTAAAATTAATAAAATTCCCCCGTCTTTGCTGCTTATTAATCTGAGCGATTTCTATGCTGGCCATTCGTCCTAATTAGCCAAGCTCTCCCATCGATCTTCTCGCGCGTCATTTTTTACCCTCGGCATCGGTAACGACGGTCGTCTCCAGAAGAAAAATATTGGTGATTCAGTGACGAGGAATGTGCGCGAATGAACGGTTGGCAAAGAGAAAGTAACGAACAACACTGGCGTGTAATCGTGTCGACTAATTTGCATAGAGTAAGCTTCAGATATGAGAACGTGTGTCATACTTGATCTTATAGTGCGTAGCTTCGGGCTCAACTTCCTAATACTTATACCTAAGTCCATGCATAGTGTAGTAATTGAAACTCTCGGTACTCTGGCAACTTTTCTAACTTTATTTCACACAGGGGCGTCCGCAGACTCTTTTCCAGGGGGGGGGGGGGGCAACTTTGGGATGATGGTAAAGAAAAATATATCCCTCTTGCTTTTTTAACGCATTTTATAGTGCCAATTTAATTGAAAATTTAAAACCGATATTTAAAAATATTTCCTTTTTCAGTATAAACTTAATAAAGATCAGTTTTGAAAAATAAGCGATTTTTCTCATAAGCCAGGGGGGGGGGCAACTGCCCCCTTTTGCCCCTCCCTCCGGACGGCCATGATTTCACGATTATGTCTGCTCGCTGTCGCGCTCGTACGGAGACTACTTATCCGACCAATTAGGCACACCTCGCGCGTCTCTCCCCCCCCCCTCTCTCTCTCTCTCTCTCTCTGCACACAGCGCCTAAAATCCCCGCGCCACAATAGATACGCATTAAAAAACCGAACTGGAGGTATATAGGTAAACACATATGTACCTGCACATCAACGTACCTTTTATGCACTTTCGATCGAGTGATCGACAGAGACACGAGCCGCCTGCGACGCGACGTGCCACTTTAAGGCTCCGTGCATCCATCAATGGGGGATGAATGGGAAGTGAGCGAGAGGTGTGAGGAGCGAGGAGCGAGAACAGTGAGACACAGATACCTACTCCTTGCGACCCCAAGCCAACCTCGGCTGTTTATTTTCCCACGTTTTTTCTCTCAACCTCCTTGTCCTAGCTCTCGAATCGTGTTTACTTTAATGCGTGGCTGCCAATGAGCTTACGACGTCTCGAGTCTCGCTGACTAGGGTACGCATCAGTGGAAGAGAAATAGAGAAGTGGGTTGGCTGATCCAGGTGTTAAAGTAAACACGCATTGCGTCGCGACGATGGCCTTGCGAAAATCCATACGCGCGAAGGACTCGCGGCTCGGCTAGTGGGACGGTTCTGCGGAGCATCCGAACCTTTTCATTCTGATCCTTGCTGTTGCCGTTTTAGGGAACGGTGATGGATGGTATCCGGGAACGGAATATCGACGGTCTACTCTGTTGGGCGTTTATGATTTAATCTGAGATACTTTCTCCATCTTCATTTTGCCTATTGATTGGGCATGGATATTAACTGGTATCCTGGGGTCACTTATGACCCCAGGCATGCAGAGTTCGCTCCGAAACTTTTAGTTGTCTAAGTTTGTAAATGGAATTTCTAATTAACTTTGTAATAATACTTTCAATTATTACGTTTCTATTATTTTATATATTACCTAAGAACAAAATATTCATAGAGGTTGTTCTAGTGTCGACTTTACAATTTTCTGTGCCCTTTTTTATTTAGGGTCTGCCACGACCCCAGTATACCAGTTAGGTACGTTTGAAAAAAACAGTATACCAGTTAAGGGTTAAGGCTACCTTACGGCCAAAACGCTTGAAAAATATGTGATTTTGATGAATTAAGCAAAAAGAAACTGAACAGCATCCTACAGTAACAAAGCTTTTTGGACATTATTACTACATATTTGCAGAGCATACAAAAAATGATTGTGTGAATTTTATCAATTTTCGTATTAGATTAGAGCTCTTGACGGGCGCCATCAGAACTCGTGACAGGATTGTCTGAAATAAATAAACTAAAAATACTCTTAATATACATATATGTGAATGGTTATCGCCTTATCAGTTTTCAATGCAAACAAACAATCCGGTGATTTTTAGCACATGTTTCAACACAATGTTGCAAAAAGTAGTTTTTTACGCATAAATCTGTCTATAAAAAAATGGTCGATCCAAAATTATTCGTTGCGGATAAGGCGATAGCGAGTCTAGTTATGAGTAGAATGCCGTAAGAGTTTTTGAAATCGGTTCATAATTAAGCTTTTTACAGTGGCGCCCGTCAATAGCTCTAATTTTTATAGCGATACAATGAATGCTGTAGGTATATTTAAAGCAAAAATTGATAAAATTCAAACAATAATTTTGTTATTTATTCTTCAAATATGAAGTAATAAAGTGCAAAATCATTTTTACTGTATGTTGTTCAGTTTCTTTTTTCTTAATTCATGAAAATTACATATTTCTCAAGCGTTTCGACGGAGGGTACTTTAACGAAGTAAAAGTTAAGATAAAGTTGAATGAATATATCTACCGTTGGAACAATAGCCACTCGCCGTATTCGGTTAAAAAATCTTTGTATCTAAAGCAGAAAATTTATGTTCGTGTTTGTCACCCTCGCCTAAAAACTTTCGAACGGTAAACTCTGGGTTCAGAAATGTGCCTCAGCTCTTTATACATAACCATTCCAAATAAATAATTTTCACAAAAAAATACCAAAATTTTTTTTACAAAATCAGAATCTAATATCCAGGCGAAGCCGAATACTAAAGCTAGTGAAAACTTAAAACCTAACCGTAAACGTAAAGCCTGAAAGGCAAGAGCGAGGACGACGAGCGAAGAGGAGGATCAGAGGCGATCGATGAACAGAAGAAATCCTCCAGCGGTGTGTACAGCTGAACTATTATTCATGTTCCGATAGAAGAAAGCCTAGTCGAGCGATCGATTACAGTGATGTCAGCACAGACCTCGCCTAGGATCATGAAAATAGATGTGAAATAATGCCGATTAAACCGTCAACGATCTACCGATCATTATCGAGCTCGCCTCGCCTCGCCAACTTCTTTCGCTGTTCTATACATACATATCTACGTGCATACATATAATTGATGCGTTGTATCGTTGCTGGTGTTTCTCTTTCGCTCGACGCATTGCGCAATACCGATTACTACGTGCGTTTGCGTAACGAAAGTTGATTTTCGCAGTTAAGCCACGTGTTCGAAACTCATTTGAAATGTTAATCCACTGCAACATGTACATCGACTTTGTGAATTCTCCTGCCTGGCCGTCTACTCCGCCTTTCATTGCCAGTCAAAGTTTTGCCGGAGATAAAATCGGCAAGCGTTACCATGCGGCGCGCACTGCGGGCAGTAGCTAAATATACGCGGCAACCTGTTTGGGGCTTCGTTTTATTTTTCCATAATATTATAGATACATAGTGTGCTGTAATTGATTCCGCAGAACCAAATGGCGAGGCGAGGTTCGAACGATCGCGTTCCTCTTATCACCACCGGGGACACGTGGTGGACACGAGACACCTTGATCCGTCAACGGGTTTGGTGTACGGTGTGTATTATGAAAACTCGTGATTCACTCGGTATCTAACACAGGTATGTACTTACATGTACGCGCTGCAAGAGTTTTGGAAGAAGCTATTGGCATTTTCTTATTTCCGCTACGCAATCTGGTGGCGAAAATTAAAGCAGTACAATTGGGTTAGCTGTTACATGTAATTGGGAGTATTGTGAATTTTGACTGTTTGATGATTGATTTTGTAAAATTTAACAGACTATTTAATCACAAAAACATTAGTGCATTATTTCAATACTTGTGTGACACCAGTCCTGTGACGCGATTGACCCGATTGCAGAGCTTACTTTAGTAGATGGCGGTATCACAGTATTTCCCAATATAGTGTCACGGTTATGGGAGAAAATTAGCTTGGCCGCGACTTGTGTTTCCGATTGGATAGTGGAACCAGTTGAATCAGCTGTTGACAGGATAAAATGCTTGAATAAGGGGCCGTCCTCAGTGACGGATTTAAGAAAAAAGTCCCAGGTGGCAAACGTTCTGAGGGGCCCATTTTTTCGGGACAATTAACAGGTAGTTTGCTGAAAGGGGTAAGTGTACAGAGAAGTATAGAAAAAAATATAGTGCTTGGATAAAATTATAAGTTTATTTTAAGACAGGGCCCTAGGGGGGCCTTCTGAGCAGGGGCCTATTTTTAGAGAAAATGAAGCAGTAGTTTATTAAAAACGGACTCAGTGTAATAATATAGAAAAAAATATACTTTGGATAAAATCATAATTTTTTTTAATCATTGGGTCCTGGGGGGCCTTCTATGCAGGGGCCCAGGTGGCAACAGCTCATCGGCCACGTAAGGGTAATTTTGGCGATTTCTTACCCCCTCCCTCCCCCAGTATAAGAATTCGTAAGATTTGATATTGCAACCCCCATCTTACGTAATATTTTTTACATCGAATTTCTTTAGTTATTAAAATTCTTTTAAAGGATTATATAGGGTAAACCAACCAGTAATTGACCGCATACCAGTGAATGACCATTAGGCAAAGAAATATCAATTATAAATGTAAAAATTATTATATGTTTATAAATGGAGTGTAGTTGCACTTTTAATATCCCATATTTTTAGTTATGCGTATTAAACAAACATTTATAAGTACAATTCTTAATAAAAATATGCGGTCATTTACTGGGCTTCTCATTCAACAATTCTCATAAAACAACTTTTCTGGAACATTAATGATAGAATTTGTATTTATTGAAAATTAGGTTAAAAAATATTACGTAAGACGCTACCTGACTCCTCCCTCCCTCTTGTAAGAAAACGTAAGAAATTCGCGACCCCCTTCCCCCAAAAAAGCCTTACGGAATTTAAGGACGACCCCTAAACCCGCGTTCAGATTAATCAAGCTACTTGAATTCAAGAAATTTGAAACCACTTTAGCGATGTTGGATTTTAATTTCAAGTTTCTTTCAAGCTTCCAGTGAAGTAGGGAGCCTTTCAATAATTTCCTGGCCTTGAAATAAGGGTTGCATAGTGTGAAGTTGAAGTGTAAGTTAGTCGAAGTAAGCTGACTGCCTATTGTTTTTGAAAAGTCATATTACAATCACAAAACAAAAACTAACAAGTAATCACCATTGGTTTTTAATAATTTTTTTAATATTTTCAATAACTCAATCTTAATTTCGTTCTTCATTACACAAAATCCAGCAAACACCACTCCTTTTGTATCATTTTATATATCGTCGGTGATAGTGCAAAACCGCGAATGAGAACTTTTTATAAATACCACGGATCTGCATTTTACCGATTTCGCAGAAGGAAGAAAAAACTTAACATTGTAGCCATTTTAAGGGATTTCTCTGACTCAACTTTTTCGGGACAGTTTTATCACTCCTTATAATAAATACTAACATCAATGGTATGATTTTTAAAAAAAGCGAAACAGCGCTTGGCAACCATGAGTGCGAAATTTCAATTTTGCTACTTTTGCAGATCCGCGGTATTTACAAACTGCTCATACGCGGTTTTGCACTATCACCGACGATATCTACTTGCTTCATGTAATCTTAAAAACTATCTTGAATTCAACTGACACTACAGAGCACAAGCTTGACTTCAAGTCACCCGAATCTCTACAATCTTCTCGCCAAAGTATTTTAAAAATTCAGGAAATAGAGACAGAGAACGTCGGCCAACAGATGTTACGACCTCGTTACCCGCTTTCGGCGAATCCGTCGTGGAAATGGGTTTATTTGCCGAGGTAGTCGTGGAAATATAAAACACTCACGATCAGTGCCGACCGAAAAGCCTAAATATTTACGCGACCCAGCTCTCCATGAAAAGACAGTCGGCGGGAGAGTGTGTGTGTGTGTGGGGGGGACGTTTAAGGGCCGGCGTGTGTGTCGTAATCGGCTCGAAGACACATTAACGTCCCCGAGAAAGTCCCCGAGGAGACTGTTCACTGTTTCAAAGCTGTTTCCCTTCCACCGCCGTGAGAAAGAAGCTATCGTTTTTCGCTTCCCTCGGACGCGTCTCCTCGCTGCGATTCTCATTGTCACTTGCAATATTATCCAGCCAGATAGCCAGCCCCACGGTTTATTTATTCATTCGCCTAACGAGCGGCTCGATACGAGCTATGAATAGGCGGGGGCCTCGCCGCCCGAGAGAACAGGAACAAATGGCTGCTTCTTCCTCCGGACAAGTCGCTCTCGCTGCTCGGATCCTTCCACGAAAAAGTGGGCGCGATTCATATTGTAATTTCGAAAGCAGGATCCATTTATCTTGCCTGGGGGAATTTTTACAGAAGAGTCGTTATCCTCTGCGTCCAGGAATAGCGGCGGAGAAAAATACGAGCGAGAGAGAGAGAGAGAGAGAGACTGTGGAGCCGATGTTCACCGGCTCGTACATATGCGTGCAGGATCGTCGGTGTAATTTTTAAAGGTCAGCCGGAATCGCGAGGGTTACGCAATTGCTGGATTCCCCTCGGATCGGTGGAGAGCACGCTCGTGGATCGCTGCCGATGGTATCCTCGATCGGTGGCAAATGAGCCCGATGCCGATTGCAACGGCACTGTCTCGCTTGGCCTCGGCTGGCAGATGATCAGAAAGGAAGGAAAGGAAAGGCAAGAAATGGCCTGAAGGAAGAGAGACAGAGGGGAGGAGGACCGTGGTTGCGCTGACATTCGGGGTGGCGATTCTCGAAGCAGGTTGCGGCCGATTGGCGGTGCTAAAATTGAGCCGACGCGCGATTGGCCGTCCTTGCTTCTCGAGCTCTTAGTCATCGTTCCGGATTTGGAAAATTGGCCTGCTGCCGAATTTCCTAAGCCCTGCCGAAGGGCTTCCGTCCGTCCGCGCCGCCGTCACCTTGCGTTTCCTTGCTTCCTCCGCTTTTCTTCGCCAAGGTGTTCTTCTTTTCCTACTCTCCTATTCGGTACAGCAGATATTAATTCAATTATCTCGTTTGCAAGAGTAAGCGATTTAAGAATTTGTGCTTCTCGACGCGATATGGACGCCGGTTATTATTTCATTGTGCTGATCGGATATGGAATCTTGGATGGCAATTTGGAGTTTCAGCGAGTGAAATTGTTTTCGCCGAATGTGCAGTGAGATGGCACACCGCCGCGGTACGTCGCGAGACCAAACAGGAGGAGGAAAAGGAGAAACGAAGGATGCTGCAACCGTTGACTAAGAGGCACCATCGAGATTGCAACATCGAGTTCAGAGTGTTGCGTGGCAAGGCTAGGATAGGCGGGGCGAAGCGTGGTAAAGAGAGGCAAAGCGAGGCAAGGCGCAGCAAAGCGAAGCGAAGGTTTCACGGTTTAAAAGGGTCAGTGAGCCAGGGTCACCGTTTCGAATCTACGAGCTCGTGTAAACGCGAGTTCTAGGTATGTATCTGCCGTGGCTGTGGATAAGCCGAAGGCCAGCCTGCTTTCTTGTCGAGGAAAAATGGGGTGAACGTGTTTTTAGAAGAACAAAGGAATCTACACGCGCGTTCGTGATTCTTTTACCATCTTCTGGGAGGTACCTACGAATGAAGGGTAAAGGGGAAAACAGAGAATGTCACGAAACAGCTTTATCGAGGAAATCAAGATTTAATACCTTGGTCCATGGGTCACCAGATTGAAAAATGAAGAAGGAGGACAATCTAAGTAGTCTGAAATGGTTTTAAAGGGAGGTCGTTGTAAAATAATACTAAATTTTAGATATCAATTTTTAATATGCAAGAAAATATTAATGTTTACACTATATTAGAATAATTCTTGTAGCTACTGCACATTCAGGCACTAATTAAAGTATTTATTTTCTTTCCAGGCCTTCATTAGGTCCTCTATTTTAATCTCCACTGAATTTTTAAAAATTGAAATGTAACTAATTTTCATTACAGATAGCGATTGAACTCTAAATATAACCTGGACCTAAGCAGAGATGGGCGAAAACTTATTTGAAATAAAAATTTCGTACCCAAATTTTTATTTCAAATAATTTTTTGCCCATCTCTGGACCCAAGAATTACCGCATCAGCAGCGACTATATATAAATAATAGAAACACTCGCGAGAGATGAGATTCTTGAAAATATATCACGAGACTTGTCTCACGAGAGTCTAGTTTCATGAAAGAATTAAAATCTGTCCATTAGTCGAAACACATCTTGAAAATTATTTCAATTATGTCTCGTGAGATTGAAGTCTCACTTGACACACGATATTTTTAACCCACCCTGTATTTGCACCTTCACAGTATCCCAGATTCTGCTAAATAGTCAGGTTGCTTCAACCCGAGCATTATCTACCTATTCATCTTTTGTAATGTGCATGCGATTGCAGGGTAGTTACGCAGTTGTATGCAAATTTATAACCAACTATTGAATCAGTCGGCGATCATTGCAGCTGATTAGAGAAGCTTCAACGATCGACTTCGTCACTTTTAATTCCGCGTATGTACGGTATTGCGTTTCACCTCGAGGGAAACGAGTGTAACGCAACAACTTTAAATAGACATTATCCCTTCGCCACGCGCTCGTGCTTTTTAGTATTATTATTATATAATACGTTACACCGCGCGGCGTTTTCTTTCTGAAATGTCGAGCCGCGAATTTTTTTTGACGTGCAATTTATCTCCAAATTCATCGTTCTTTCTATTTGTCCTTTACAAGGAGAGTATTTTAGGTGTCCGCCTTCGATCATTTTGATTTTTGGATATGTTATATATATAGAGGACCGAAAAATAAGAAATACGTGTTTTTTTATTTTTCCTCGTTTTCATATTTTGGGGGGGGGGGGGGGGGGGTGAAAACTGCGTTCAAAGTTAGGGTTGAAAAATCATTTTTGTGGAATATCTCGTGATTTTGAAAATCTGGTGAGTCAGTCATATTTCGCATTCAAAGACAAAATTCGTCCATTGACACTATTCCCCTATCTCTAATAGTTCTCGAGATATTCCACAAAAATGATTTTTCAACCTTAACTTTGAACGCAGTTTTCATCCCGCAAATATGAAAACGGGGAAAAATAAAAAAACACGTATTTCTTATTTTTCGGTCCTCTATATATATAACATATCCAAAAATCAAAATGATCGAAGGCGGACACCTAAAATACTCTCCTTGTTAGTCCCATTTTTCTCCAAGATCCCCGCAGCGCACAGTGATCTTTCTGAAACTTGGTGATTCAGGGTTTTTAAGGCCGCTGATAACGAATTTGGCACAAAAAAATTAAAATTCAAAACGGCGGATTCAATATGGCGCGCATTGTGGTCTGGAAAGCGGTATTTTATAGCCAAAATTAAAAACCATAGCCGTACTAGAGAAAAAAAAGACAAAAAAGAATCAGTTCAAACATTATCTTTGACTGAAAAAAAATAAAATATTAAAAATACACGCGTCCGGGACGCCCAAATACCTCGAGCGTCATTTCTAAAAGTCTGCATAAAATTGAAGACCGCAGGAGACTGCACTTGAAATTTACATGCTCTTGTTAACAATTGTGTAAGCTTTCATGCAAAAAAATCCGACGTTAATTACGCTTAATCATTTTTTTATAAGCCATCTCAAAGTTTAAATTGATATAAACATTGCACTATTTATTCATGGACTAAAAAATGCCTATGCCACATATAAATATACTTCCTTACCTACATAACTGTATCATACAAACACGTATTTCGATGTTCTATAATGAGTAATTAAAACAATTAGATTCACATAAAATTCCATAATTTTGTCTTTGTAATATTATATCTAATCAATGAATCACCTGAAAAATGAAAGGTATGTGAATTCAGAATCTCTGGAGGGTTGTCAATTCATAAAAAAATGACATTGTAAAATTGAAGCTGAGAAATTGAATTTTGGCCACCACGCAGCCCACTGTGCAGCGATTCGAGTCTTTCATTTCGCGTGCATCACTTTCGCCGTGCCCCTTTTTACGCTCACCTTGTGGCTATCTTATCTCGCGACTTTATATTAATATCGTCTTTAGGAACGATAGTATCGGTTTGTTTACCATTGGTGTGAACAGCGCTGTAAGATTGCCGAGATGTGTACATCTACCTACACGTATATACCAGCGTGGCCCGGCGATTCGAGAAAGTTTGCGCGAGCTTGTGGAAAGCAGGCGATGTCGTTACACATTTGGCTTTGCCTCTGAGACCGAGCAAGAGGATTAAACGATCTGTCATTATTTACCCTAAATAAAAGTAAAGTAGAAGCGAGACTCCTTTCTCAAAAGCACTGGCTTGCAATCGCAACAGAAATCAATCACGCGATCAGTGAAAATACATTCCAAATCCTAACTGTATGGCGTTTCACCCTTCAAACGCGCCGCTTGCGTAATTCGCGGTGGCACGGAGAGGAGTACGCTTAAAAATAAATCGATGAATAAGACACGCTACATGGTTGCGCCGGACAATGTCAACAGCGAGAAGGGACGTGTGAACGCACGCGCCTTTTAGGAAAATCGAACGGCCCCGGATTATGCAAGTGACGATGTTGGATCGTTTGCTGGTCCGCATAGATTCCGGGCGCAAGCTCGGGTGATTCGTTAATATGGCTTCCGCGGATTTCACCGCATTTAACGATGATAAAAGCGCAAGGCCGGTCCGTTAGGGGCACACTTGTCACCGGCCTCTGCCAATTATCTCTTCTTGGAACAACGTTCGCGCGAGCTTAGCAGAGTAACGATATTATTGCCGTTGTTTTATCATCTGGCAAGCGAGAGCAGGGAGTGCTGTAACAGCGGTTGCAAACGACGATGAATCGATAAATACCTATGCAGATATCAACAGTTTGCTGACTGCGAGGTGAAGTGTTTGACAGCTGGGGATCTCGCGACCGCTTTCCATCGGATCCTATTTGTGAACTGGAGAAACAAAAGCTCGATTTTGGTATCCTTTCGAATGCGTTGACCCTGTAGGTGCACTTCCAACCCACCCTTTTTGCCCACGTGCCCCGTGTACGTAATTCCCATCGCCGGGACAGCTGGTCGCGTGCTGTTGTAGATATATGTGTGTAACTCTATACTGTACCCTAAGGCTTTCCCCATTGGCGTCCGGAGAGGTAAAAGGGGCGGTTGCCCCCTCTGGATTTTGAGAAGAAATGGCTTATTTGTAAAACTAAAAACTGATCTTTATTGAATTTATTGTAAAATAATTTTAAAAAATTAAAACCGGCTTTAAGAATATTACAATGTACTAAAAAGTAAAAAATAATTTTTTACCTTGTTTAATTGTAATGTATGTCAATCTGGCGCCGACTTAGGAAAATTGATAGTCGTAGATTAAGTAAAGGAAGAATTATTTTTTACTTTTTAGTGCATTTTGATGTTTTTAAGTCGATTTTAATTTATTTTACATTTTTTATTTATTAGTTATTTAAGCTACATAAATATCCTCTGGCTGGTAATTTATTACGTCGAAGAGATAGCTTTCATTCGTTTGGGTTTCTTTCGGTTTCCTGTTTCACCATATGCTTATCTCGTATTTGCACGGGAGAACAGTGACGAAACGAAGCCTGTTTGTACAAACCGTTTCTGTGGTACCGCCCCCAAGCTTTCAAGCTTTAGTTCCGTTAGTTAATCCCTCTTTCTTTCTCCGTCGCGTCCAATGACTCCAAAGAAACTGTTGGAAAAGTCAACAGCAGATTTTCCAAGTGACATTTTTCAAGGGACCAATTACGAAGCAGTCAGGATTGAATTAAGACCTTTAGAGGTTCTAAGCACTTAAAAGATTTCGAGGCCCGCTTATACAGGTTTACCACTTCAACGCAATGACCGATTCCTTGGTCATTTTCAATAATTTCACTAAAAGCTTTTCCAACAAAATTTACATTTTAAAATTCAGAAAGTTGTTATGTTGCTCGTTTCGCTATTTAGTTAACACGTTCGCGGACGTGAATGCCATAGCATTCATTTTCATGATGACACAGAATGACATGAATGCTATAGCATTCAAATCTTAAAGTCAATTATTTTGAATTTAATTTTATATAATCCTAAGTTTTTGCAATTATTATACCTGTCAAGGTAATGACTATATAACGATTAAAATATGATAATCTGACTAACCTTATAAATGTGTTTAATCAAATTTCGGATATCACAACGAGTTTAAAAATAAAATGACTGTCAAGTTTTGCATCTCGCTGAAACTTTTACTGTCCGCGAACGTGTTAATCCAGCACTGGAACCAGCCCGCGTTACGGCCCTGAAGAAGTGTGTAGCTCAAGGGTGAACCGATGAAAAATGCCCCTTTCAACAGCCACCTCGCTCCTGGAGGGGAAAATCGGCCGGAAGCCGAGCGGCCGTGCTCGCGTGCTGTCGCGTGACCGGAAGGAAGAAGGGGCGAAATGGAACAGCCGCGAGAGGCAACGACGCTGCGGATGGCAGAGGATCGCGTGGGCATCGCTGAAAGATGTGATCAAAGAAGAATCCTCATTGGTATTCAATCATCCACGCGTGCAGCACGATGCGTGGCGATACGCCATTATTTCCAGCCGAGCACGTCCGAGGAATAAAATACTGTCTGCGCCTTAAAATCTATTGTGCGATCAGCTCTCTCTTTCTCTCTCTCTCTCTGTACGTGTATGGATATTGGATACAGGCGGTGATGGTCGATGAGGAACAGGAGGACCTCCTTGGTCACATTTTCGACACGAAACCGCTGGTCCCCTTGGTTTATAAGCACGAACACAGGGGGCTCGTGCCGGGTATTGATTTTCAGCCCCCCCAGCAGAAAAAGCGGACGGCAGTGGCCATTTGCTCGCTCCGTCGAATTAGTTGTCTGAAAGAACTGCATTACAAGATTACAAGGCTCAAGGGACCGAGCTCTAATAGCCCATTTTCGCTGAATACGTTCGCAAAGTTGCTATATAGCGCTGTTCCATCGAAGTTTATGAACAAACGCTTAGTGAAATTCGTGTTCTGATTTAACCTGTGAACAGAGATTGGAGAGCTGTGTCTTATCCGCTCGTAACCTGGGGTCTAGATGCGAGTTTAATCTAATCTAGAGTGTATAGGAAATGGACGGCAGGGTGGGGCATTACTCGATTGAATTGTTATTCGACTAAGCTTCGAATAAAAATTTTGAATAAAATGAATGTTATTTGTGAATAACGAATGAATTTTTAGTCGACTAAGTGTTTATTCGATGAACTCGAATATAAATTTAGAATACAGTGAAGTTATTCGAGAATATGGAATAAATTTTTTTGATTCGAGATCTATTTGAATAAAAATTTAGTCGACTAATAATTTCTTCGTTTTTCTTGAATACTACACTTTATTCGAATTTTTTATTCGAGTTCGTTCGAATAAATTTAAAAAAGAAATAATTAAAAAAACCGTACCTAACACTTTCAACGCGTTTTCTCAAAAACAATCATCCGATTTACTTTAAACTTGGCATATATCTTCACTACTTATTGTTAGATGTCCCCTTCTCGCTGGTACTGTCTGTTTTAGACCCTGCCATTTTTTTAATTCCCAATATTCTCATTTAATCTAATTCAGTCGATAGCCACACTCATACAGATTACCCAAATTTTTAAAATTTCTATTTCAAACAACTACAACAGCTAATTTAATGTAAACCATGCGCATATGATTTTTGTAAGGCGCTCTATTTGAAGCACTATAGGGTAAAGGACCCAGTTACTGACACCTGACCAATTACTGTCACCTTAAGCTATTTTAGTTAAAATAACGAATAAATAAACTATAGAATATAATCTATAGTATAGCTTATAAGTTGAAATACATCATTCTTTTTGTGTATCACTTTACAACGTTTATTTATTCGTTATTTAAAGTAAAATAGCTTAAGGTGACAGTAATTGGTCAGGTGTCAGTAACTGGGTCCTTTACCCTAACTCCGGATATAACCACAATTTTCGCATACATTTTTTTTCATATTCTCTAAAGATTGACAAACGAAGCCACAAAGCAGAAAGTACATACATTAAATGTTTTTTTTAAAAAAATTCCCAAAGCATCATTTTTCGTCTGTTAAAGTAGGCAGACCCCTTAAAATAAATCATTTATTTCACACACATCTTTTTGTACCTCGAAAAACGAAAAATCGCTGAAAATTTGGGGCTGATTTCACTCCCTCAGAGTATTTTTCCGCAGATAAAAAAATCGTTTCTTATATACTCCGACATGCTCTACAATCGTACGGAGTTTCATTAAAATCAGAATTTTCGGGTTCGATATGTTTCCTTATACCGTTAAGGAACTAGTTCTTGATCAGGCACTAATTTTTGATCAGTTCATGAAATAAATCGTTCTTTTCAGTTTATGTCCTTAAATAATTGTTTGAAATAATTACTAACATAAAAAAGGATAATTTTTCGTCTGTTAAAGTAGGCAGACCCCTTAAAATAAATCATTTATTTCACACACATCTTTTTGTACCTCGAAAAACGAAAAATCGCTGAAAATTTGGGGCTGATTTCACTCCCTCAGAGTATTTTTCCGCAGATAAAAAAATCGTTTCTTATATACTCCGACATGCTCTACAATCGTACGGAGTTTCATTAAAATCAGAATTTTCGGGTTCGATATGTTTCCTTATACCGTTAAGGAACTAGTTCTTGATCAGGCACTAATTTTTGATCAGTTCATGAAATAAATCGTTCTTTTCAGTTTATGTCCTTAAATAATTGTTTGAAATAATTACTAACATAAAAAAGGATAATTCAAAATAGTTCCTGACCTGATCAAAAATTAGTTCCCATGTATTTTCAGATGATCAAAAACTAGTTCCTAGTCACCTTATTATTCCCTAACCTTATAAATAATTAAATTATACTTATTTTCAACTTTTTAAAATTTTTCCTTAATGTGTAAACATTAATTCATCTTTTAGTATAAAAAAAGTCTACGGTTGAAAGTTTTATTAGGTTAAAAATAAATATTAAAGCGGGAAGCCCTCTAAACTGATCAAAAACTAGTTCCTTAACGGTAAGTATCCACATCCCTCGATCGCGAAACTGGCCAACAGTCTCTGCGAGTGACACGACACGAGATGCAAAAGCACCGTGCGGTCGAATTTGTTGCCCGTGGCTGTTTAGCAATACGATGAGGCGAGCACTCGATTTGGAGGTGGTCTGGGCAGTCGAGGACCATCGACGCGCGTTCGTAGAATCCGTCGAGATCGGTCGTCTGTCCACGGTCGTTTGCAATAGGCAATAGCCGCGAACTCGCGCGGCGCGTATGAATCGATTTATAGCGTTCGTAGAATGCGATCCCTTTGGCAGCCAAACGGACCGTTTTCTCAGAGGCGCTGGCGCTACGTCCCGGCCTATATCAACGACATGCCAAGCGGCCGCGAGGCTTCTCTTATCGCGCTGCGTAGAGCGAATCGCGGACGAGCCCCCGAGGTCGATTATTCGGCTTCAGTGCTCTTTCTTTCTCTCCATTTGCAGGCGATACCGAAAGGGCGACAGTGCTCTAAGCAAAGGAAAGTTTCAGCGTGGGAACTTGAAACGGTGAACTTGGTCGATGGCTACCAGTTCACCCACGGTTCGATACTTCGCCCACAGTCTGGTTATTCCTGTCTGACCAAATTCAGCACGGTCTCCTCTTTGCGCTGCTATCTCAACACGAATTTCCATTCCTCCTTTTTATCGTCCTACGCCTACTGCCACCGCCTTCTCTCCAATGAAAAATGCTTGCAAACACTAGCTACACAGAAACGAAGCTCCTAAAATGATACGCGTCACTGGAATAAATTAACGCCTTGAACGCCCAAACTGGAAATTAATAAAGTTTCATGGAAGCGGTAATTAGCGCTCGGCTTGATGATCCAGCATCGTGGCAACGTTCCCATGGTCCTATTCGCTTGTATTAGCCATTTCAGGTTTGTTACAATTACCTACGATTTTTTCACTAGGGGAGAGTCTTGCAGTACCGACCGCTCTAAGTTTTTTGGTTATATCTTCGGCTAGAGTCGATAAAAATCAAAAATTCAAAAACATGTTTGTAGTATATATGGTACTTAATAAGAGGAGGGAAATTATTTTTGTGAAATTTAATAATAAGAATTGATAATTCGCAAAAATAAAAAAGTTGTAATTTCTAGGAAACGAAAAAGTGTCGCCCAGTACCGACCAACTGTTAAATTAGTAGATTTTTAAGACTAAATGACTAACAATGTTAATAAAAAGACATTTAATTGTTACAATAGAAGATTTTTTCAAATTTTATTAGTACACATATCGCAAATAAAATAATTAATATTTTCCTGATTTGTGCATTCGACGTGTGCCCAACCTTCACATTCGATACACTGCACCCAATCTTCGTCAAATGATTCCTTGCAAATAACACAGTGGGTAACTTCTTTATTAATTCCTATCTTCCTGTTTGGCCGGTTATCACACCTATCCTTATTTACTTTATCCCCTAATTTTCTTCTTTTGAAGTTTTTTTGAGGTTTCCCTAATGGTTTTTTACCTTTTCTTTTCTCTGCTTCTTTTGCACTTTCGTTTCTTATGATAAGAAAAATTTGATCTCTACTGGTTGATAGTCTGTTGGTCGGTACTGCACGACAGTCGGATGGTCGGTACTGCACGACAGTCGGATGGTCGGTACTGCACGACAAACATGTGGGAACATTTTAGATCATGGAATATTATGTACCAAAAAATATTGAAAAACTAGGGCGTTTTATTAAACTTAATAGACTAGAGACAGTACACATCATAGAGCATAATCATTTACTTACACGAGAAACAAAAAATCGGCTTTGCAAAATAACTTTTAACCTATGGAATATTGACGAATACGTTTAATGTCTCATAACATCAAGCGCAATGGAGTACACGATACGACCCCGAAATAGGTTATACAGAATTGTGATTTTTATTTGTTTATTCAAGTAAAAGGCGCATATCTGCCGGAAGAACCGAGAACTAGCTTTGGTCGGTACTGCAAGCTGGTCGGTACTGCAAGACTCTCCCCTATATGTATAAATCCCGGAGTGCCACATATTCCCATTCGGAGATTTAAATAGAAACACCGAGAATGGTGAATTCGTCAAAAAGTTTTTTTCTAGAATATTCGGAAAAGAAATGTGCAATTCTTTTAAGTATAAACAATGGAGAATTTTAAGGTATCAGTTTTTTAATTAATAACCTTTATTGTATATAAAATTGCTAACATAATACCACAATTTTTTATTATCTCATTTATCCTACAACCCGGGATTTCTCCACTAAACCCGGAGTTCAGAGACCTGCTCAAAACCCGAGGAAAAAACCGGAGAGGTGGCAAATCTGATCAGAACTGCCGTAGGTAGATACTACAACGCCAACGCACGGCGAGTTAGAACTCGGAAGAATGACGTAAGTGGTGTTTGCTACGTCACGGTTTTCCTCGTCACCGGCGACGTTGTCATTGATATCGTGATCGCGGTCTGTCAGCCTGTTTGCCGCGAAAACGTAGGTCAGTTTTCCACCTATGCAAACTCTAGACTCTAAAATGCGAAAATTTCGTTGCGTAATAGCTGCGTGGAGATTCATTGATGCTTCTGGAATCAGCGTTTCTGGCCTTTCCGCAACGATTCCGTGGATGGCAGAGGAAAATGCTGCAATATTATGTAACCGCTGGAAGGAGAAACAAGGGCGCGCAACTGTGTGTCTGCGAATGCTACGAAATCTATCAGTCGATAACGATAGCGAGTCGGCCGCGTTTCGATAAGAACCAACGGGGACAGATAAGGCGAACTTTTGCTGTATTGGTATGGTACTAAGTAACGTTGCTTCGCTGTATTTTCTCAACTATTTTTCAGCGTTCATTATTGGACGAAATGATACGTGAGGTAGGGTAAACGCACCAGTAAATGAACACTTAAGGCTAGTGAATGGACACTTTTATAAAATTATGTTTGCAGCGCGATTGATTCCACGTGTTGCGAAAATTGTTTGGATATGAAGCGAGAAACTAGAAGAAGTCTATAATTAAGTAGTTGCTTATTTTAGTAACTTATTTTACTCGTTTTAGTAAAAACTGTCCATTCACTGGCAGTGTCCATTTACTGGTATATTTACCCTAGAGCGTGAAATGAAGACGTGAGAGTGATAAGTAGACTGTGGATGTTTATGCATGTATAATATGCCGTAATATGCGACATATGTATATGCAAAATATATGCAACACTTATGCAACATATATGCAAAATACAAAGTGAGTCATCCAAAGTTGAAAGCTGAAATATTTCTTGGAAATTGATAATTGTCCTCGATTTAGGCATCTTCAATTTCGAATGATATATAGCTTATGAATTGATATAAATCACGCGACACTCGTGATCTAACTGACCAGAAGTTCCCTGTGGCGTGGGATATATATGTATATACAAAATTATTGACTCCGCCATGAACGTTTGTCAATTTTTTGTGCCTATATTCAGCACGTAATGCAAAGTCAGCCGCGTATTCGCAAGACATATGAGAAATATGCAAGAAATGTTATTTTTTGCCTATAAAAATATGCATTTGCATGAACATCCGCAGTCTAGTGATAAATATTTGCATGCGTTAGATTACTGATTAGTTTCCCGTCGAAATCGAAATATGAGGCATTGGGGCAAAAACGGACTAATCCGCATTGCAAAAACTGATAATGAAAGAAACTGATTGTATATATTATCCGAAAATATACAAAAAATAGCTAGTCTTTAAATCTCGTGAAAAATTGGAGAAATGACACGCACAGTGGGACAAAAAAATATTGACATACTCTTTGAAACAGAGTAAAATAACTTTTTTAAAATTTATCCAAACGACTTGATTTTCTTTTTTTTTGAGAAGCTAGAAAGATTAGTTTTTCCAATTGCTTTGAAAATGATTGCAATTGGTCGGGATAGCGAAGAAAATAGTGAAGATTGCTTTTTCAAGTTTGAATGATGAAACTTATCTACTTAAATCGATGAACGGGATTTTTAAATTTTCATTAGAGGCTCATACGCTGCCAGGTGCAGATGGATATTCGAAGGCGATAATTAAATATTGTTGAAATATTGAGGAAAACACGGGATCTTTTCTAGACCGGTGTTTACCCAATTAGTTGTAGAGATGAGTCAGCTATTTGTGCGTACCTGTACGGGACAGCTCGTGTCGAGCATACCTGCAGCTACGAATCACTCACGGTGGTCCCAACGAGCTGGTCAAGCAGTCTGCAAGTGGTGCTGAATATTTTCACGAGTCGCTTGAAACGTAAACTCCGGGTTCAACGCCAGACTATTATCGGCACTGTTGCGTGATAGGCTTGATACTAATTTTAATTTTCCCAGAAATACATATGTAAGAACCAAGAACATTATGGCACATGTCATTCGAAATTGCAGCGAGAGGGGTGCAGCTCCATTTTTCACAGTTTTTGAGTTATGACGTGTGATACATGTAAAAAAAATTCTACATCGCTTGACGCAAATCCGATAACAAATGAGCGATTTATTGCAATTTTTTTAATCTGCACGTATTACTGTTTAGCGTAATATGAATATTCCAGATTTGAAAAATTTGATAAAAATAGAAATAAGGATTTATCGACTCGCTAACTATTAATTATTGCGTGAAAATATATTTTTCTCAATTAGTGTTCTCCTTGTAATGGCAAGTCAAAGCAATAATTTTATAAACAGCTTTTTCTAATTTACTTCAATTTGGTAATCAATTTTATTCTTTCTTATGCGACAATGACGCACGTTTGTCAGGAAACGTTTAAGTGGACTAACGGAAGCGAGAAACTGCGGAATCGATGTGTTCTCGGAAAAAGCGATTTCTTCAATGAGTGAATCATCGCGAGAAACCGGAACTGTCGACCCGCAGATTACCTGCGATTTTTGTAGCGATTCTGAAAAGAATCTATAGATAGAGTAGGATTTCCTAAGTAGTATTTAAAAACAACGGTTTTAGATACTCTAATTAACATACAAAAATTAATTAATTAATTACAAACGTTACCATTTTTACTTGAAATCGCCTCGGGCACAAGTACACTGTAGTAAAAGTTTACTATAAAAGTTTACTATAAATTTTCATAAGTTCAGATAAGCTGAAAAAAGCTACTAAATGAAATAAAGATTTAAAATTTATATTTCGTCCGGATTTTATTTATTTTTTACTTCTGCATGGAGTATATTTTCTGTTATATCTTCTTAATTCAATAAACATTAAAAAAGACTAAAAAATTGAAGTACCTAAGTATAAATATTCTTACTACCTTTTAACTTTTTCTTTATTTAATATCTACTACTATCTAATATCTATCCAAGGTAACTATTTCCCTACTTCTCCCACGATCAGCGCTCACTGTTGCTGCGCCTTGCGCCTTCTACTTTCTCTAATTGTTAGCGGAAACTTAAGTAAAACACTGGGGACGCGTGTATGGACGGGGGGAAAGGCGAGGAGAGAGTAAGACGGGTTAGAAAGTAGGGGCGCAACAGGTGGCGACAGGTAGGCAACGGGGGATGAGGACTCGGTGACTCATGGGGTTGCTCCCGGAATGTTGATCGTTTTCCCTCCCTCTCCCACCTCCTCTGACGACCGCGTCTTTACCCGGGTGACTCACATCCCACTCACACAGCGGTACCTGCATTCCTACACCTGAGGAAACACGAGAAACTCGCTTCTTTTTCAAAGCCGTTTCTCCGCCGAGCACCGCTCGATAATCACCGGTCTCGAGTCACTTCTTTCGAGATATATCGACAGTCACGTTATTGTAGGAGACAGATTCGGTCAGACTATGCAATAAAACTGTGAATCTGTGAAAGTATGCAGTCTACGCGTGATTGCGAGTGAGAGAGAGAGAGAGAGAGAGAGAGAGAGAGAGAGAGAGGTGTTAAATGTCGTTATCGGTATCGTTATCGTTATCGTTACCGTTATCGCTATCGTTACTATACTACCGTTACCATTCGTTAATCGCCGCGATTACTTGGGGGAGATGCTACTCCTATCTTCCTCTTACGCGTCTCGTAGAGGAGGGTTGCCTATATCGTGTCACTTAAGATATTTTACACTATATTTTGCATTTGGGACTAATTTGAACGCAAGATAATATTGGATATTGTAGCTTGATCTTTTAGGAACCTACTATTAGATGTTTAAGTTTTTCTTTGGAACTAATTAATTTGTTAATTTTTTCTTCACATATTAGAAGAGGCACGATTTAGAAAAATACAAAAATGCAGGAGGAAATTGCATTGTTGCATTATTATTAGTTGAAATAAACTGGTAAAAAGTTACGTCAATCATCCCTGGTTTCTTTAACCCTTTAATGCCAAATGTATCATATGTGATGCATTTTTTTTTGCCACTTTGCCGTTTGCATTCGCAATTTGCTGTGTGCAACAGTTTAAGTACATGTTTAGCGTAGTTTTATTCACATAATGAAGCTAGACTTACCTGTCCCTTTGGAAAAAAACAAGTATTTTATAAAAATATATAAATATAAATTTAGGGCATTTTTAGAGTTAAAAAAATCGGGATATTTTTCCTTCAACGGGATCTAGGTGCGGGCACTTAAGGGTTAAATTTTAATAGGGCCCACAAAATTAGGTTTAAGCTCGGAAGGTTTGGTGTCCGTTTTTAGTTTCGCATTTATATTCATTAATTACTGCGAAATCGATAAGGTGCTATTTAGGCCACCAGTACGATATTGACAACTCTCCCCGTATATCGCCCTACGAAATGATGATAGTTCAATAGCGAGAATGATACCCAATCGCGATATCAGACGCATTACTTGTCGCTGTCCGTATCGATAGAGCACCAGGAGGTCGACAAACGTGCAGCTACGAGCAAATTATCATTCTCTCGAGGAGACTTTTTCCATTCCCAGCATGCCTGGCATTTCCAATGGATAAGGCTTCATCGGAGACATGAATAGATCGCGGCAGTGGGTACGAACTTACCAAGTACATATATCTTGCAATTAATGGCGACTAATTAATTCGGCTCAGTGTCTTAGTTACGGAAGGGCGGCACCATTACAATTATGTAGTTCTGTACTTCCCGAGCCTGAGTTTCCGAACACAGAGACTTTATATTTAACCACAAATAATTATTTTAAAACACAATTTTTGACGCTGAGTGACATCTTTCCTGGGTGTGTGTTAAATAACAAAAGCCTTTTGTTTTAAAAAAAATTTAATGCTCATAAGTTGTCAATTAACTAATTTCACCCCATCAATCACCAACATTTCCTTTTTTATTTACTCCCTTGTAAGCACTGTTTTTTCCTTCCCCTTCCTTTCCCCTCTTTGAGCCACCTTTCCTTTTCCTCCTCCTCCTCCTCTTTCCACCACAATACTCTAACTGTTTCTCTCTATGCGACCGTCAGGAGAAATACAGCTGCAAAGCGTCGCGTTTGGTGGGCGGATCGACGACCTTGAATCTCGCTAGAGGGGCCATGAGTCACGGTGCGGATCTCGTGTTTCCAGGAAAGTTTTCCTGCAAGCGCAAGAATCGATGGCGGAAAGCGGGTATCTTCCTGCTAGGAAACCACTAGGCTGCTCGTCCTTTATCTCACTTAACCCCCAACGCGGCCGTAGATGCACATTCCCCTCTGACAAGTTCTTCAATCTCCGTTTTCTCCCTGACGAACGAATCTTCCCTGCGCCGGTGAGAACCGTGATAAACAATAGGTACGCACTCGCGACAACGCCTCGTTTTCTTTCCTTTCAGATGTCTCTCGCTGTCAGTGGCGTTCGAAACAGCGCCGTTTACTTTTCAGGTTATGCCGATAGTCGGACAATCCAGGACCAGTTTAAGGCCAGTTTCCCTTTACCGCCTCCGCTCAGTGCTCACTGCTGCCCGTATGGAATGCCATTGTAAACGCCAGCTCAGACACCTATCTGTACACATTTATACGTAGCTACACATGCACGTGTTTTCACCGTCGACCCAAACAGAAACCACAATTACCACTCTCTTTTCTTGTATCGCCGGGCTTTGTTTTATTGCGCCACATACCCGTATCTTTCGATCGGTCCTTCTCCTTCCTTCCTTCCTTCCTTTCTATCTCTCTAACTTTTCTTCATTTCTATCGCACTTCTTCTATTTGTACACAAGTACATGTCACAATAGAATATGTAATTTAACGAGTTATTACGGAGAAGTTGGGCATTTTTGGAATAAAAGATATTTATTAGTCTTTATTATAACTTCATTTTATTCGAATAATGACCCACTCTGATAGACCCATGGCTATTTATCTATATGCTATTTGTACCTAACCTATTTTGACAGTAATTCATTAGCCATTAACAACGGAACAGACAGTACCTAAGTATTTTCAATTAATTATCGATTTCCTATAAACAATTTATGAACCCCCACTGTTGCACAATAAATTACATTCTTGAAGTATAGTTACGATTATAATTAAGCAGTTACTAAGAGTACCTGGGCATGATTACAACATATGTATACATATATGCATACTTACATGACAGCTTCGGCAAGTATACATATGCACTATTCACTTTTACAAATAATTTTTACTATTCTGCATTTGTAGTAACACTAAAAGTATGTGAAATCGTTTAAGGAAGCAAGAATTCATTAATCTTTCGCTAGGGTAGGTACATATGTATCAGTGAGAAAGTATATGTTCAGAATTTATAGATGCATAGTAGGTATCCGTGACACAAATTTGCTTAATTCTTTATTTTTTCATTTATTTTTAATCTGAGATGTTGGAGCTGTTGAAGGAGATCTACAAATCATGATACATCTATTTCCAATAAGAAAATTCTTTATTTAATGCTTAGAAAAGCACTTTAAATTGTTTATTGCATGGATACAGGACAGCTAGCGGCGCGTAGCGGTGAAGGGTATGAACTAAAATAGGCGTTAAAACACGCCAAGCTGCCAGTTTCAAGAATGTCCTCGATTTGATATAAACTGGCGCTGGCGCCTTTAGACGTCCATTTTTCTAGTACGCCTCGTTTCATAGAACTTTTAATAGCTAATTAAATCTAAGAACAATGTTCATGAAAATCACAAGGCACAGTCCGCAGTGTCCAGGCTTTGAGAAGCAACTATAGAATCGGACATTCTGTTTTTGGAAACGTTCCTGCTGCAAATTTGGCAAAGCCAGTTCGTTTATTTGTCAAGGTGACGCTGCCAGATGGGAATGCCTCGTTTGTTAATTTATTAATTCGCAATCTGAAATCCTGTACTCCTTTCTACAGACGCCACCGATTGACTGGCAGTTATGGTTAACAACAAACATCTTCATGTGTTGCTAAAAAGTAAATTTGAAGAATTGAAACAGTGGGCGTGATAACACGCCAGCGCCAGAGTAGGGTATGCAATTCCGATCTCTTCTTAGCCCAAGCCTGGCATTGGCGCATTTCGACGCCCTTTTTTAAATTATTTAAGTTGCTTTTTAGCAACAAATAAACAGTTTTATTGCTAACTATGGACGGGTCTGGGTTAGATCAGCAGCAACAGTACAAACGGACTTTCAAATTGCAAATGCTTAAACACAGAAGCGAGTTATTTTATTTACATATGGCAACGCGACACATTAAATTCATTATGTATCCACCGTGCAATATTTAAGTAGCTTTGCAGTTGCATGGACTTCAAATTGTAATCGCGCGACAGCTTTCAACAATGATTTAATTCTTAATCTACAGATTTCCGTCATAAATGTATAGTTGTGAATAAATCTTTGGTACTGTGCAGTAATTCCCTGTATCGTCATTATTCATATCCACCCACACTCCAATTAATTGACAGTGTATTAGATTTCCGAGCCCAATTTACGAAGTTTTTCAGTCGCGGTCGAAAATAGAGATCCCCAAGACGCCTTAGTCACGCCGTTTGTGCATACATTACAAATTACAAAAAGATAATTTGTAGTTCAAGCGTTCTCCGAAGCGGTAATTGCTACGTTACACGTATGTATGTATGTACATAAGTATATATGTATTGAACGCGTCGGCAATTTGGTCGGTTTGGACCAGGAAATTCGCCCGAGTTAAGAGGAGCACATGACACTAGAGGAGGTGGCACAGCTCCACTGTGCGAGAGAGAAAGCTAGCGCGGGCGACAAGGATAGAGATAGATGGCGCGCCACTAACTTTGGTATATGCTCTCCTGCTCCTGTATCAGGGGCATATAACCAGAGTTAGTGGCACGCCATCTATCACTATCCTCGTCGCGCGCGCCAGCTTTCTCTCTCGTTCAGCTGCGCCGTGCAACCTCCTCTAGTATCATGTGTTCCTGTTAACCCTCACACCACTGAACCTGTGCCGGAGTCACTTGTGACTTGCGCCGCCGAGTCACCAATGACTCCGGCACAATATTCGGACTCGGGAGAATTTTTTTATCCAAATCGACTTCGCTTCGAACAGCGCACTTGATAATCACTTGCACTTACTTTCACGTAATATATTCTTAAAAGGCGTAACTGGGGCTTTTTGTGAATCTCTATTTTCAAATGCAACTCCAAAAGTGCATATATTTGTTTTTTAATTACACAATAGGAGTGTGGATGGAATAGTATATCAATAAATAGTATATAAATATATGTGGAAGTCGCTCCTACAGGCTACTGAATTATAATTTGTAATATACCTGTAAAACTACATAAATAGTATGTAAGTATGTGCGTGGAAAAGGCAGAAGAATATTTATTACGATAGGAAAGGGATCGCTACACACATGTACAATATGTGTAGTTATTTGGTTATCGCATCTGATGTGCGATTTAATTCTAACGGAAAAAGCGCGTTCCGAGTATCTCCGTCTCTTTCTAAACAGCATCGTCTCTCACTTACAATAGACACTTCCTTGCATCGTGCGCTCCTGTTCGCAGTAGCTGGAAAGTATCAGGAGCACATAACCAAAGCTAGTGGAACGCCTCCTATCTCTATCCTCGTCGCGCGCGCCAGCTTTCTCTCTCGCACAGCTCCACTGTGCCACCTCCTCTAGTATCATGTGTTCCTGTTAACTCGGGCGAATTTCCTGGTCCAAACCGACCAAATTACCGACGCGTTCCATGCACACGTGTAACGCAGGCTGCGTTACAGCAATTACCGCTTGGAACAACGCTTGGTAACTACTTTCCTTTATGTAATCTTTACAGATATATTACTATATGCACAAAAGGCGTGACTAAGGCGTCTTGAGGATCTCTATTTTCGAATGAAATTATTTTTTTTTAAATTGCTCTTGGAAATCTAATCAATTATTATTTAATTGGTGGGTGGATGGATATGAGTATGAATAATAACGACACAGGGAATTACTGTTACAGTACCAAAGATTTATTCACAACTACAGATTTATGGAGAAAATCTGTACATTAAGAATTAAGTCATTGCTGAAAGCTGTCGCGCGATTACAGTTTCAAATCTATGTACACTGCAAAACTACATAAATATTGCACTGCTGTGTGTGAACGCCTACTTCTTCAACTCTTCAAATCCCTTATTTAGCAACAAGTAAAGAGTTTCATGTCACATTTTTTCTGGCTATATTCCAAAATAGTTGATACTGGATTCATTTTACAGACAGCAATTGCAAACGCAATATAGAAAAATAGTCGAGAAACCAGATTTTAAATTGTAAAATGAGAAGTATATGAATGTTTATCAAAACATTCACATTTCATTCTGTAACTTATAATTAATTTTGCGACGACACGTTGGAAAATATTGTTAATCTCCACCTTTATGTCATACTGAAGTGGTTTTGAAAAGACCGAGCTAACGCATTCAAGCTCTGCAAGCTTCTAGAATTTAGATTCTGATTTTATAAAAAAAATTGTTATTTTTTTATGAAAATAATCACATTCATCAGGATCAGCCAGACATAATCAACTGAGGCACACATCGTGACCCCAGAGTTTACTGTTTAAAAGTTTTTAAGCCACATACAAACACACAAACCTACAAGCTTTCTGCTTTATATATTAAGAAACTAGAAGCTAGATTATAGATCATAAAGGATCAAGTTCTACACAACTTTCCCTCATGTCTTCTAATAACATTCTCCCGCAGGACATACAGTAACAGAGATATATCTATGTACATAAGTGTTTGAACATCTGAGATGACATCTAAGATTGCTGTAAGAATTCTACTGTATTCTAAGACTTGTGAGGATTCCGGTTTTTGGTACGTATACATCCGTATTTTGGACAAAAATCGCTGGACAACGCAAATCTTGACCGATTTCAATACTTTTTTTTTTAAAATACTCGTAAAGGGCTCAGCAATAACGGAGGGCTGCAGTAAAACCTGTATTTTTTGGTCTAATATATAAAAAACATTATTTAGCATAACATCACATAAAAACGTAAACTTTGGAAATTAAAGATATTAAAAATTAATTCTTTGCAAATTTAATATTAGCTGTAAAATAAAAAAATTACTTCAAACTTACAAAATTTAACTGTAACTATAGCCGATTTAAATCTAATATTTTTAAATTATATTTAAATTTTATTATATAGTTTTCGGACGGATTCTGCACTTTTCTCGTAAATCTTTCAGGCAGCAAGCATTGCGTAAACTTAAAGTAAACGTTCCTCGGCGTTCAAGTTCCTCAAGCAGGGTCCTTCTGATTCCCCAACGGCCTGGAACAGTTAAAAAGAGCGAAGCATAGTGTCAAACACGTCGAACCTTCTCTTGCCTAAGTACAAAGTCCTGTCGACAATTTTTACACAACCGAACGAATGGGTAGATCCTTACAAAATTGGTGCAGGGCATGCAACGTCACATAGAAGTTAGCTGCCGTTCCGAATATGTAGTACAGATCATGAGTACGGCAACTTGTAACCGGCCAGGAATGCGCTACAGAGCCATCGCGATCAGTAACATCGAAATGACAAAAAGAACTTTCACCCTTCGCCGGATGACGTGGATTTTCGTTTCGACCTCGTTTCGATCTGGAGATCAGACCGGCATCGCGAGGAAAACTAGGCAGCGACCTTTCTCAATAAGAATTCAATAATGGCTGAACAGTGGTTCTCTCCGTTTCTTTCTTATAATATTACATACATAGGCGTTGCTGTGATACTTTCACCTTTCGTCACCTTTGCGTATCGAGTGAAAAGCGAGGTAAAATAAATCGGAGATTAACTACGCAGGTATATACATGTATGTACTTTCAGCGAGTCAATCCCAAGGAAAATGGTAAAAATTGCTGCTTGGGTACATTTCAGTACAGATTCAACTTATTTTGCTGTGCAACTCGAACGCTCCAGGTGTATCATGGTACACAGTAGAGGGCCATTTTCGTACCAGAGCCTTCGCAACTTATGGAAAAGTCTGTGACACATCTGATTGATTGATTCGGTTGGTGTCTTCGGTCTTCTGTTTCTTCTCCTTGTTCCAGAGGAATACTGTAAATAATGGAGATTTCTGAGAGATTGTAGTGGTAAGTCGCAGTGCGAGGGAGGAGGCGCATCATCAATCGTTTTCAACTGACCAGGTTTGGTTGACGTAACGCGATGCCAGTTAGTGGGTAGCACTCGTATTTCTCGAGTAACTGGACACTGTGTTCATTCGGAGGATGCAGCTTGTAGCTGATCCTTTCGCCGGTTCTCACCGAAGGAGGATCGCAACGATCTACAACGAAGTCGACCGGCGGGTTGGCTGCTTTCACGAAGAAAACGGCACCGTCCCTGCCCGGTGTCCAACCACGCGGCCTCGGCAAAGCCCATCTAAATAGGTACATAACAGATCTCTTAGGCGCCGATGCAACACGACGCACTTCTCCTTTCCACTCGCATTTGCTAGGAAAGTAAAAGTCGGCGTGTTTGGACTTACGGAGGAGTTGGTCGTTTGGACTGTTGGTGAATTTCTTCTCGATCTTAAGCGAATGGGTTGCGAAGAAAGGAAGAAATGTTGAAGAATATTGTTCCTTTGATTCCTCTGATTTTTCCGATTCTAGATCTAGAATATATAAGTAGTTAGGTGGGTATATACCGATAGCGTAATTGTTGTGTATTTACAGAACTATTTAAAAAATAAAACTGTAATAAATAAACGGTTTATTTCAGTTATTTAATTGTCGTGTATTTACAGAACTATTTAAAAAATAAAAATGTAATAAATAAACGGTTTATTCCAGTTATTTAAAGTGTCAAGAGGAAAGACTTAGGGTGGAAAGGAAGACTGTGGCTGGGTTGACATGAGTTTTTTTCTACGCGTAGGTGGGATACAGTGGCGGACAAGAAAAGTTACCATTTTTTTTTATATTGTAGAAACTGGATTTTTTAAAGTGTGGTATGTGTTTAATGGACATATTCTGACGGAGAATTTAAAGCTGTATAAGACCCAGGTAAAGTTGAATTTATTAAACTAATAAACACAAGTTTTATATAGCATTGAAGGGGCCAGCAGAGGAGTTACCACTTCTGGTAATTTTTTGAGCCGTCCTAAAAGCAAAAGGTGCTTCCACGAAATATTAGATTTTTCATTACTTTTCTGTGTTCGTTCTGTCTTCTTTAAAAGCGTGTTGCCTTGCTTAAAGTTGTGTAAGGTTTTTGTTGCGTAATTAAATAAATTCGCCTTTAACTGGGTTTTACACACCTTTTAATTCTCTACCAGAATAAGTAATAGTAAAAAAGTAATAGAAATAGAATGAATCCAAAAAATTGTAAATGTTTTGCCCGCTTTTGTACCTACAGAAGTAGGGTTGCCAGCCGTACTTTAAAATAAACTATCTTACGTTATTATAGGTAAATGTACTCTATACTTTTGAATAACAATAAAGTACGCGAAAATACTTGACTTCACAATTAATGATATTATGTGAAACGTAACGCAATATTATTATATTCTATCTGTTCCCGCCACTTCAGCATTACTGAGAGAGTTTTCTCTGTCATAAATGTGAAGTGGCGCTATGAAAGAAACAAGGACTCTCAATCTAATAAAAAACGAATTATTTATATATTTCAATACGAATATTGAGTGCAATGATGCCATTGAGACATTTCAAAATAATAAAAATTTACTTTGTAATGCTAAAAACAATAGAAAATATGTTTGGAAGAAATAAAAACTAATAAGTTTAAAATATACTTTTAATTTGTTGAGCGTACTTTTTTGTATACGTCACGAAAGCAAATGTACGTTATTTTTCTGTAAAAAAAGTGGCAACCCTATATAGAAGTCCCCAGTCCTCCTAACGCGTGGCAAATAAACAATTTTAATTGCGCTGATTAGCATTGCCCCCATACCTTTAGCAAAGAATAAGACACGTTAGTCCTTCACTCCTGTGCCCCTTTCTCCCAGATGATCGGATAAAAATAAACGTTGTCCTGTGTGACAAGCATCCTTGAGTCTTTTCTTTCTCCGTGGTATGCCTCTATGACAAGTCGCCGTTTCCCTTTTAATCTGGCTTGCATAACGCAATCCTCTTTCTTTGCCGATGATGCACGAAGGTACGTAAGTATCGATTTTCACCATAGAATTGCTCTCATTTTTATCTGTAAAATAAAAAAAAAACACGCAACGAAAATGAAAAAGCCACGATTAAGGACTAGCCAATCTAACATACCAACTAAATTTAGTAGAATTTTTTATTTCTGGTGAACCATAATTCCATTATTTATTTACACATCGCATTGCAAAAAAACAGCAACAACTTTAAAACATATACTTTCAAATACATAACCGTGTAAGAGGACCTTAAAAACAGGTCCTCAAGTTTTAAAAAAAAAATCCCGAAAATACTCGTGTTTTCACACCTTGCAGGTATGCCTCCCCCTTGAAATCGCGTTTACGATGCACGTTTCACCACGCACGTATATACCTAAATCGTAACTCCTCATTTAGCGTTTCCCATTTAGAATTTAGTGGGAACGACCGCTCGAGGATAGGCCGCTGAAAAAGGCACAGGCGCACACGTGGACGTAAGAGGACGTGAAAGAGATTGGAAGGAAATTGATGTGAATGCAGGCAACGACGCGGGCGCTCCATTAACCATGCTCGATACCTCGCTACCAGTCGAACGCTTCCAACTTATCGCTCTGCTCCACTTTCCATTTTAATTGCAAGCACCGCGCAGGTTCTGCTGGAATTTCTTACTCGTATGATACTCGGAAGCCTGAAGCAGATGCGGCACACGGTGTATAAATTGAAAGGCCGTATCTATAAAGGACGCGGGCGATGATATTTGCGAGACGTTGCCTTTATCAATACAGGTATATACAAGCAGAACGTGCATCGAGTTTACGTATATACGTAAGTGCTGTACAGGCGCGCGAAACTCTCGTCGAGGAGGAGAAAAGGAAAAGAAATAAAAAAGGAAAGGGCAGGCAAGTTGTTAGCAGAGGACACCGAATTTCCAGAGAGGCGCGGCTGAAATTCCTGCGCGAGGGATGAGCGGTGCCACCTTGGTCCCGTGCCAGGTGAGAGGTGGAGAGCTCGAGAGCTGGAGAGGAAAGGTAAGAGCCGTGATCCATCCCTTCCATGGCTCGGAAACACTGAGAAGACTCGAGAGGAGATGATGGAGATCGCGGGGATCCCAGTGCATCGGCTGCTTCACGGTGGCCGGACGTTCGGCGCGGAACAGCTGCCCGCAGACCACAGAGAGCTGCTCATGCAACGTGCTACGAAATGCCCTCGCTCAGCATTCATACTCTGTGTAAGTGCTCGATTTTTCCACCATTCGATCCACACACCGACAACAGATAATGTTGATTCACACGTCTTCTCGTAGTTGTGTAATTTTTTAATCAAAATAAAAGCTGCTTGGAAATATCCTTTTTGGTGTGTGATAATAGTGCAGTTTCAGTCGGTTAAGGTCTCGCAAGGATGAAGAATTTAAACCCGAGTGATTATGGAGAAGAATTATTAGTATCTACGGGTTCGGTAAAATGGCACTGCGGGAAAAGTTTGTGCGGTGGACGTAAACGGTGTGTTGTATTTAATTTAATGGAGGCTTTATTTGATATTATCTGAAATAAATCTGTTGTGCGTCGACGGTGAAAACGGTGATAGTAGCGAAGAAAAAGTAATGTTTGATTATCAACGCTTGTATCGTTGGTTGTTTATTAATGTAAACACTTCCGTCATAAAACTATAGAATGTATTTCTTCTCTTCATTAAACATTAGAATGCTACCCCACCCTTCTACCGATTGTATAATCTGCCTACGAATAATTCTTTTGCTCGATGATAATTCCAAGAGCCAACTGCCACGCAAACGACAGATTTCCTAACGACACTTGATCACTTTCCTCGTCTAGTGCACGTGTAACAATTAATGTCACCTTCTCTTCGATGGTGCAAAGTTTCTGAAAATTATTCAGTCCTAGCAGACTTTGCAGCTCCTTGTTCCGCAGGTCTCGCGACGTTGGTCTTGAGAAACATTTGCGGCAGTGTTGAAGTTGAAATCACCAGGAGGAGCTCCCTGTCGCGAAGGGCCATCGATGGAACCAGAGGCAGGTATTACCTTCGGCATTCTTTCGCATTATATGTGTACAGTGGAATAATAATTAGATTATACTGATTCACGTAAAATCGTGTGGATGCGAAACCCGTATCGATTTTCTTCCAGGAAATATTTCGATCCGGAAGAAGAAGGGGAGTTTGATAGTTATGGATCAGCCGGTGGCCAGTACGATCCTTACGAGGAGAAAACAGGTAACGAGCCAACATTTCCACAGGTTTTCTCGAGTCTTTTCCTTCGACATCTCTCGGCGAATCATGTGAAGAGTATAATAATGGACATATGAAGGGTAAGGGGAAAGACGAGGAATGACCATTTTTTGTGATTCTGCGATTTATGGAATATTTTTTGGTGGCAACTTGGAGGACTACGGAACTGCCGAATCATAAAGGGTTATAAAGTTTAAATCCTCCCGTAAGATAACGTTAAATATTTTGTATAAGTACCTACTGGTTTAAAATAGGAAATGTTCACTCTGCACTGGGGTAAAAAATAAGTATTGTCTCCACTCTTTGCCTAAGTATAAGCTTCAAGCTTCAAACAGAGATGGGCAAAAAATTATTTGGAATAAAAAAATATCGTACACAAAAGGGCAAAAATTTATTTGGAATAAAAATTTCGTACACAAAAGGGCAAAAATTTATTTGGAATAAAAAAATATCGTACACAAAAGGGCAAAAATTTATTTGGAATAAAAATTTCATACACAAAAGGGCAAAAAATTATTTAGAATAAAAATTTCGTACACAAAAGGGCAAAAAATTATTTGGAATAAAAATTTCGTACACAAATTTGTATTTCAAATTATTTTTTGCTCATCTCCGGCTTCCAGGTAAAAGAAGAAACTATTTAAGAAGAAAATTATATAAAAAAATTAAATTCATTACACATTGCTTCTTTACTGATGGACTAAAGTATTAAAACTTAATTTTCTCGATAGAGCTGTTTTGTGACATCCCCTGTTTTCCCTCTTACCCTTCATATGTATATCGTCCGACTCTCAGGAAACAAAGAACTATTCATCGTCTAAGATCTACGATCTAAGATGTTACCTCTTCTCCACAACACTCGTAAAAGGAGTCGCTTTCATTTACACTTTACACGTTTCATCCTTGTTCTACGAAAGCAGCTGCATCATTCATTACTGACAGCTCACTTTTCCCACTTGTTATATTTGCCATTTTCTGGCGAGAATCGAGATTGCTCGTTCAAGCTCTCGACACGCGTCAAACTATAGACCATTACCAACGCGTGGCGTGAGAGGCAATCGCTATGACAAATGCGGAAAAAAGTATTGGTATAGGTCACGTGGAGCCTTTTGCAAATTACGGAGTTACCTGCAGCGCCTTACGTTCGGAGAACCGTGAGCTATCCATCTAAATGTCACAGATCCTGAACGAGTCCTTTTTCCAACCTTCTTCCCAGCGTTTCTTCTCTCTTCGCTGGTCTCCCAGTGAAATGGATAAAGAAATTTCTATCCTTTCGCGGCGTTTAATAGTCTTCAGTACACAGCTATTGTTTTCTTGTGTTAGACACAAAAGTGGCGGAGTGTTTTCTGCGGGGTCACCACAGTATTTTAATTTTTTAAAATATTATTAAATTAGAATAAAATTCCGAAAGACCAATTTTTAATCCCTGTTCTTTCCCTTATTAATTTTACCTTGCGCTAGTTATTTGAATATTACAAAAGGAGATCTCGACTCAAAACAGTTTGGTGTACACTGCACAAAAGATTGTTAGGTACTTAATTTAATTCAGCTATTATTTCAATCATTATCAAGGCTTCCCAAGGATACCGCGTAAGCTTGCCCATTCTCGCTGTTCCAGATTTCTCCGACATTAGAAGGAACGTGCCAGGAGAGCCGGGCATCGATTACCCTACATACACCACGCTACCGCAGACAGGATTCACGTGCGAAGGACGTTCTCGAGGTGAATGAGATTCAAATGAACCATTGCCGCGTAGCTTTATTCACGATTTCAGTAGTGGTGAAGATACCTACACTCCCCCCCGTCGACTCGTTCTCACCGTTTCTCCAGGGGTTTCCTTTTCCGTCTTATTCAATCTCGGTCGATCCTCCGAATGACGCAACAGTGTTTACAGCGGCCAGCTCCAGCATCGATCACTCTAGCTGGTACAAAAGCCTGCATTGAGGAACTGGAGAAACAGCAGGCTCTAACATTGCCAAAGGGTTGCGAGAAAACTCGAATCCTAGCCACCACTTTCGCTTGAATCCATCTCGTGCCATTTCTCCCGTTTAATATCGATGTCAAGGCTGATTCTCGCGTGCACAGGCAACCCATACATATCAAAACGCACGTAGCCCGTGGCCCGCAAACTCTCCAGCTAGTATTTTCTTTACTTTCGCAATAGGTCGCTGTCTCGGCGGTGCGGGGGGTTTTGTAGGTGGTTCTCGTAGTCATTCGGCGTTGCAGGGAAGAATACAGAACAGATTGACAGCTAGCCGTGTCCAACAGGTTACTACGCGGACCAAGTGGCGGGATGTCAAGTGTTCCACGTGTGCCACGACGTGCTGGTGTCTTCGTTCCTCTGCCCGATGGGCTCTGTCTTCAGCCAGAAGCTGCTCACCTGCGACTGGTGGACGAAGGTGGACTGCTCCTCCAGCGCCAAGTACATGGACGTGAATCGCAACAGCTACCAGCAGGACGACGACGAAATGATACGCAACGCGTACGCCATGATCAGCCTGCAGTCGGGAACAGACTTGACCAAGGACGGTCTGGTGGATCCTGACAGGACAGGGAGCCTGCTGGACTATCAGCAGGGAGCAAGAAGGATCCTGGACTATGCGACGATGTTCGCAGCTGGCAACGACTTGAGATCCAACGCTCAGGACTATCCCAGCCGCGAGTCCCTCCTAGCCTATGAATTATTCCAGCGGCGGAGAACTTACCAGCAGCAGGATCTCTATCCTGAAGAAAAGTCACAGCCACGTCGCTTCCCGCTGCAGAGGCCACCGATGCTACAAAAGATCCCCGACTTTCGTGACTACGACCTGGACGATCAAGGGAAAAGCCCGCGGGTCCAGATCTCCAGCAAGCATCCGACACTTAAGGAGCTGAAGAACCACTTCCAGCCGTCTTACGCACCCACGGTTCCCACTGTCACCACCACTACCAGAAGATTCTACTCGCCCACCGTTCCCACCACCTTCCGCCCGTCAACCTTCGCCTACAATAACTTGGACCAACTGACGGACAGCTCCGACTACTTGTTCACTCGCGGCAGCACTACGCTAGACAGCTTCGTCACTCCACCGACCAGCGTGTTCAACAGCGGCCACGGAGCTTCCAAAGAGACCCAGCGCAATCCTTCAGTCGCTCCTTACAATCCTCTGCGGGTCCACCAGTTCCAGTACCATCGCGATTACGATTACGATAACGCTCGGAGAAACCCCGCGAGTAGTGGCGAAAGATCCGCAGAAAGATTCGGTCTGGACTTTCAGCCGAATCGGACTAGGGAACCCAGCCCTCTGTTCCACCAATCTTACCGGGTGTTTAACGATGGGACAGGCGTAGGAGGAAGAGAAGAAGACCTGCAGTTCGAAGAAAGCGCGGAGGATATTGAAACTAGAGACAGCGTTGGCCTGGTACACGCCTTGCGTCGGCCATTCAACCACAGCCGGAATCTTCTGCCGATCAGTGATAAAGATCGAGGAGGGATTCCCTCATCTGCACACAATGATTCTAGTCAAAGAGGTAGCTTGGTTCGCGCAGACTCTCAGCACACATTGCCGAGGCCAGAGTCCTCGGTTTCCTTTGAGGAGAAGGAAGAGGACCAAGGGACGACTGAACAGTACCAAGCAGCTGATGACACAGACACGTTTCTAGCTTCCACGATTCCTCCGCTCGAAGAAACTACTATGGAGGAATCTTTGATCGGTATTAACTCCAGTAGGGATTCTGAGGATCTGAGTGTCGAGGAAAAGTATCCTTCGATTGATGCGCGTTTGCTCGGACCGAGGGGATTTTTCAAGGCTCCGAAATTTCAGATAAAGGTGCCAGATGTTTCTCCAGGGTCCAGTCTACTGATTCGTTACTCGACTTTCAACACTGAACCTGACTCAGACACCAGAACCACCGAGTCATCAAGGTTTCTAGCCACTGATTTGGAAGATTACGTTGATCAGCCAACGTCTGGCAAGGAAAAGCCCAGTGTGATCGGTAACTTTGTCAGTGGAGAGCCATCAAAAGGCTTCACTCCTGAGGAATATCGGACAACTGCTACAAAACCCCTGGTGTCTTCCACTGACTCTTGGTCTTCCTCCTCTTCACCTTCTCCTTCTTCTCAACTTTCGGAGCAGCTACTATCAAGAGACCATAGCAACAGCTCCGATCCTTTGAATACGTCGAACGCTACTTTCATTCCAGCTGGTTTTGACAGAACAATTCAGCCAACCACGATGTCTCCAAGTTCTTCTTATTTCACAAAGTGTAAGACAGTCGATGATGCTTCCGGTGGAAGTCCAATATCTTTAATAGCTAAAACTAAGGATCTTGAATGTCCCGAGGCGCCTTTAACACCTACCACCGAGAGGAACAGTGAGAAGTTGAGCGTAATGCCGGAGAAAATTGCCGCAGATGGAGACTTGACCGAGGCCCTGACAACCGACGATTTCCTGAGGTCGATTGGACCAGAGACTCTGAAGGAAATCGAGGAGAGCATAGACAGGAACAGTTCCCCGTACAAAGTGACCTTAACACTGGACAGGGATGAAGAACTGGCGCCTGATGCGGGCGACTTGATCGGCAAACTCATCGCTCGACAGGGGAAGCAAAGTTCAACGTTCGACAAACTGGAGATAGTTAAATCCGTGGAGGCAGAGGTCCAAGACAGGTCAGCCCCGAGTCTGCAGGATGCTGTGAACATTCTAGGCAAAGAAAGCACAGACTACTCAAAGAGTGAAAGGAATATTACAGATGTGACCAAGTCAGAGGATTTAGAGAAGCAGAGTTTCAACACTCTCAGTCTCCTTCAGCTAATGTCGGAGTTGCTGAAGTTGGATCGAGCCCCCCGGCCATTCGCCGTAACCAATGCTCATCGTGAAGAAGAATCACCAACGACCATCCGCCCATGGGGTCAGAGTTCCACGGATTCTGTGAGCAAAGCTTCTCTATCAAAGGAGCAAATCCTGGATCGCTTGACCGAGAATTTCGGAGAGCCTCTGCGTGGGACAGACGAACGTCTCGATTCACGTGTTGCTGAAGAAGAAAAGTGTCTCGACTCTCGTGCGGGTCTTCCTAGGAGCGAGAGTTCCAGTCGGTGTCAGGATTCCACTGGCGTCGAATCAACATTATCCACGACTACATCTTCTGAACCGAGTACTACAACAGGGACGACAGCGGTGCCAACACCCACGACGAAGAGTATTCTTACGACCGAGTCTGCGAAGACGGTCGTGAAGACCGAGTTTCTTCCGTCGATTGGTTTCTCTTTCGACACGGACAGGGACCGAGAGGAATACGTCGAGGCTGTTCTCGGAGGTTTGATCGAACCGCAGCCCGAGGAGAGTAGGAAAGTAGAGGACAGAGAGAGGACAGATTCGGAACTGTCTGAACAGGCAATGTTCTCGAGTAAGGACAACTCGGGGAAGGTTAAGGACACGAATGGCCATCGTGGACATTAAATGCTGATATGTGAAACTCTGTTTCAAAACGAAATCTGTGATGTCGTGCTGTTTTACGCTTTAGCCTTCAGCTAACTGACTGTCCCTTCTCAAGAAAGTTGGTAAGCAAGTAACAGGAGACGGAATTGATAGACGCCGAGGGTACTGTTTAGGGGACTATAGACGTGTTCAGATTTATTGGCCGGTGAGTTCGGTTTCTCGAGCAGCGCGCGAGGAGAAAGCAGCCTCTACCACCTGACGATCGTGGATTGGCAGTCGAAGTTGCGGGACCCCCGAAGGGTATGGTGGGGTAAGGGGAACGGTGCTCGACTCCGTCTGAACGATGCCGTGTGGCTGTTGTTTATTCATAGCGTAATAGTAGTGTGCGTTACGAATCGTATTGGCTACGCATAGCCAATACGAGACGAAGCTACGGCAGAATCCCGTTAACCGCTGGCCAAGCCTTAATTCCGAGTATGAGTTTCTCGCTTCTTTCTGGCCGAAGGGGGAAGCGAGATGGAACGCTTTGCAAACCGGTTTTCCAGTGCTCAGGGCACCGTACGACGGCCAGGCGTTGCCCGAGAGAGAGCGAGAACGTAGATAAAAGGAGCACCGAGGCAGGCAAGCGGTGTGGTGGGAGAATACCCCTCACGAAACTCACCGGCCAATAAATCTGAACACGACTATAGGCAGTGATATCGCTTGAAAATCAAGTATTCTTTGCGAATTAATTAGAAGGAGATGCATATATATGTTGTGACTAGTGCTTTTGGGTAATATTTGTTAATACTATAAACTGTAGAAATTTTGTTTTGATTATATATAGATGTATATGACGGCGCTATAGTCGTGTGATGTATAGCCGTTTTTTAGGTGGTTTTTCTTTTTAAGTGGAGCTTAGGATTAAGCGTAAAAGTTCTAGTTTCTTAGATAAAAAGAACGGCCTTCTCTGCACCCCGAAAATTTGTAAAAATTTATTTTACAAATCGCCTTCTCCTCGTCGCTATTTTAATAATTTTGGTTCAATTTTCGAGCGATTTGACTGCCTAGTCCCCTAAACAACCATACGATGATTTCTATTCTAAATAAAACCCCTTTAATTCAAATTCCATTTTATTTAAAAAATATGTTTTCACAGTAACAATTACATGTACAAACAAATATCAATAATACGTAAGATATGTAGATGTGATAATTTATCTCGAGCGGCAAATTTGCGCATGAAAATCTCCTGTTATTATTCCATTAAAAATCATTAGCGCTCAATTAAGTTTATTCCTAATTCCTACCAATGACAGGGAACAGGGTTTCGTGCTAAGTGCTGAATGCGATGAATTCGCAGGTGTGTGTGTGCGTGTGTGTGAGGATGTGTTCGCTCGTACTCCCAAATATGTACATTTGTGCAAGCGGAAAATATGTAATAATTATATAATTATGAAACATGTACCTTATGTAACGTAATCCAGTACTTTATGTCTTTTTTCACTGCACCTACCCATTGTAAGGACAAACTTATTTAATACCCGCAATCAATTAAATCTGTTCTCAGTGGTTCAGCAAGATATTGCAAACATTCTCCTTTATTTTACTGCACTTCTTGAAAATCAACCGAAGTGATAGAGGTACGAAGAAAAGAATCCCATACAAGTACATACTTACAAGTCACGCTTATTTTCTCCCTCTCCATGGAATCCTGTTTAATTTCCATGACAACATCGATACATACTCCAGCGAGACTCACAATTCGTGAACGTGGTTAATCGATTCAGCGTGTAAAGTACGCAGATAAAATTAGCTGAATTTCGCCGAAAAGAATCCGCGAATGTTGAGTCGTTAACGCGATTAAAACGAGCCATTTGGCGGCCAAGTGATTCTCACTAGCAAAGAGATTGACTACAAAGGTAACGTATGTGAATGAGGAAGAGCAAGGAACATGTACAGCGCTGGGCAAATCTAATTCTCCTAGAAAAGTCCAAGATTCTATTTTCTTTTTTTTTAGACACTAAAATCGAAACGGTGCATTTGATAAAGTATGCCAGAGTCAGAGATCAAAGTTGCTGAGGATGGTGTGGAGAGCGAGGAGGATGATGACGACTCGGCCGATGAGGTTCTTGCGCAAAGTAGAGAATCAATTCTGCAGATGGATTATCGGTACAAAGCACACTTTCATTGTGTTGTCAAAGTAATCTACCTACTGTGTATATTTAGTACTTAGGCGGTCTATGAATGGAATAATTTGTCTTCGCAGAATAATGTGGATACGTGACAGAGTGATGACGTTCTTGGGCATAACTGGACACGAGGATCTCTTTCATAATATTTTAAACGTAAGTTCCGATCGCGAATTTATGAATTTGCGAAACATAAGTAGGTTTATGTGTTAGTAAGGAGTATTGGTTTGGGATTATTATAAATACCTTGAAGGCTGGGTAAATAGATTTTCATAATGGTGCTGATTAAAACGATAGGCAAACGATCGATACTTGGAGGACAAGCTTTTAAACTTTTTGATACTGGACCTCTACGGGGTAACGGATCTTGAAAGAAAAGTAATGTTTTTCTACACAACTTACACCAGCAGGGTTGTTCAAGAGGAAATTGCGGTGTGGGAAAGTAAGTAGGTAGTTTCTGTGTGAGTAGTTTGCTTGGAAAATAGAGGAAAAAGTATCAAATCCAGCTTAACCCTTAATTACTCGCATGGGGTCTAATTTGACCCTAGCTGTCATTCAAGTTCGATTTCTGACAAAACCAGTGACGGATTTTTGTTGAGGTTTCGAGTAGGTGAGTTACTTGGTGTCTCCTTGCCAAAAAATAGTGTTAATAATTAGTATAAAAATAAAGGAACATTAATGATTTGTTTATTTAATTTCACTCGTCATAATTCAACTTATAATAAATAAAAGCATTGCATCAGAAATAAGGAAAAATTAAAAAAATATCACAAGTGGGGTCAAACAGACCATGCGACTAATTACGTAACACAAAAAGGTGAGACTAATTAAGGGTTAATGAAGAAGAAGAAAACGAGAAACACGCACACATGTTTCAATAATTGCCATATGTAGTAGTACCGAATCATGTATTAAAAAATAAAAACACATGCATAGTTCTAAAATAAAAATATCGCCACGACAGAGAAAATTGTACAAATGGAGGAGAAAGATGCTAGAAAGACTAGAAAAAAAATGAAGAGAAGTAGGATGAAAGTGCCAAAAGTGGATGCCAGTGCGATTTTCGAACTACTCGAAGCAGCTGGTACGACGATGCAACAAGACTCGACGACTCGCAGCACTCTCGGCGATGAAGACATGGACGATCTCGACGGAGAGGAGGCATCGGGGGAGGATGAAGGGGAGGAGGAGGAGGAGGAGGAAAGGAGGGAGGAAGAGGAGGAGGAGGAAAAGAAAGGCAAGGAGGAAGAGAAAGAGAAAGAAGAGGAGGAAGAGGAGGGCGAGTATGGAGGAGAGGAAGAATCATTGGAAATGGACAGCGGCATTGCTTTGGTCTATTCAAAAACAGCGAGTAAGTGAAGGAGCGTGCCTTCTGAAAAATGGACGTGTACCAAACTATAGAGATTTATTAAGGGGCGACCTCACCCAGAAACCACTAAAAAGTTTGGAATTTTTTGTTCGTATAATTAAAAATATTTGGCTTGGATTTTTTACATAGTTTTAAAACAATCTTTATTTTGCTAGAATTTTTTTTTTTATAGAAAATTGTATAAAATGGCGGCGATCTAAATATCTTCCTGGGGCATTGCAAAAATCCTGGCCCACACTCCCGGGAATGACTGAATCATCCGAGAAGGAAATACAACAAAGATATACAAACAGGAATATATTTTCTCCCACCAAGCGTAGGATTTTTTCAAAATTCGAATTATTTTGGAAATTGCAGCAGTTTGAAGAATTGACTTTAATTTTTTACATAAAAATTTGCACTGAAATGCTTGTAAAAAGTCGAATAATTGAAATACCAATAAAAGCCTACGTTATATTGGAGAGAATATATCCCTGCTTATATATCTTTAATTTTATATATCCAGTCATTCCCGGGCGTGCGGGCCAGTTTTTTTGCAGTGCTCCGGGAAGCCATTTTGTTCGCCGCCATTAAATGCAATTTTCCATAAAAAAAATTTTCTATCAAAATAAAAATTGCTTTAAAACTATATAAAAAATCCAAGCCCAATATTTTTATTTATACAAACAAAAATCCCAAACTTTTTAGTGGCTTCTGGGTGGAGTCCCCCCTTAATTATAAGTGCTGATTGGGTTTCTCTGTCGTTAGAGAAGAAGTCAATGTTCGTGCCACCGCCAGGGAAGGAACACTTATATGTTCTGACTAAAGTACGTATAGTCAAAAGTTTAATCATATCAGTAGACATCAGTTTAACGTGACGCGTGAGAGGAAAAGGAAATGATTGCAGAAAATGGTAGATACCATAGAAAAAATCCCGAAACTTCACATGATATGCGGCGAGGTGGATGCTGGTAGGGCAGATTTACAAAATCTTACGCTCTTCTACTTCATGAGGACAACGGACCTCGGTGTACCTGCCTTCGACTCTTACAAAGAGTGTCTCGAAGAGATCACGAAATATTTGATTGTCGGATCTATCCAAGGGAAATTTTTGCTATCGTTAAATAAAATGCTCGTCCAGGTAGCGAAATAGCAACTATATAATTGTATACTTTTTTGTTAGATACTGTTTTAAAATTAACGTTACGTTGCGATTGTGCTTTTCAGCTGTTCAAGCCATTGGTGGAGTGTCAGTTTCGGGGACCGCAGTTCGTAGATCCTGGTAAAGATGCAGACTCGGATGAGGATGAACCTAACTTCGTGCATCTCATCGAGTCTCGAGTGCGCTGAATTCTCACTGATCGAAATCAAACTGTGGTCGATTATAAATGCGCGTGTTTAATTGCTTTGTAATTGAACAGAGCTCGATCTTCAGAAGACCCTCGGAATTTCGCCGAGCTTCCATGGTAATTTCGCAAAAGGAAGATGACTCAGACACGGACGAAGACGAAGATTTAAAGGACGACATCGGAAAGACTGCGGCGGAGCAGAGACGCAGTCGCCGTATCACGGTAGAATTCGCGGACGATGGGAGATCTGGGAAATTTCGAGGAAAGTCGGAGAGTCAAAAGCTATCCGGCGTGAGTTTCGAAAGATCGAGTAAGCAGTCAGTGCTCGACGACAAAGACAGAATGGCAGCTCGATCACTGGATCAGAGCAAATACGATATCGTGTCTTATATGGATAAATTGATAAGCAGCGTGGAATGGTTGGTAATCATCCGCTTCCTTCAACGTTTTCTTCAAGTGAACTCCGATTCTCTGCCGTGCCTTTACTATCAGGGGTCGAATTTTTAATTAATGAGGAAATAAGGAAACTGTTATAAAATGCAGTGTATTAACTAAAACCTTCATTCCATATATTCGTCTGTAAATAAGAAACTTTATGTTCTTAAAAATGAGAAAGTTCTAGTTAAAGAGGAATATTTATTCTACTGTGAAGAAGTAAAAGTTGTGACAAGCAGATTTGCTGAAAATGAAGTTGAAACTTTAAACCATTTGGTGAAAATAATTATATAAAAATTACAATGTGCTCTCTCTTATATATTTATCCTGCTTCCAATTCCTCAAATAATACTAATTAAAAAAATATTCTTAAACTTTATATTTCACATTTAAATATCTGTTGAAAAATATACGATCCTCCAGAACGATTATTAATCTAACATAAAATAACTGTTAAATCTGCAAAAAAAATTATTTGAAAGTTAGAAGTTGGATAAATAACTTCTATTTATAAAAGTAAACAATTCCATTCGACCCCTGTTTATTATAATAACAGTGACATACACCTGCCCGTTTAATAGTCACACTTATAGAATTAATAAGTATCATTGATCCAGGACTTTGGAACACATCGAAGGGGACATTCTCCTAACGATGCCGAACATCCCAGAGTTCGATGATCCTAACATTACCGACGAAATGTTGGTGAAGAATAAAGAAGCGATCGAACAACTGGAACAAGTGTTAATGTCTTGGGGAGTGCACATACAAAAGGTATTATACAAAGAAGTATCTAACTCTCCTGTTTACGAGTTTCTACGATTCTTAGGTACTGGAATCATTTGAAATGAAAGAACTGCAAGGTAAAGGGCCGCTTGCAGTGTGCAGCTATTGGGAAGATCGAGAGACGGGATTGCTGATGTTGGTGGAACAGCTGAAGATTCCGATCGCCAAAAGAATTCTTGACTTGTTAAATAAAACGGACTCGCCGATCGTTTCCAACTTCCAATACTTTTACTCCGATCTATGGAGATCTTACGCGGAAGCCAGGGATAATAACAAATTCCTTCAAACAATTTCAAGGCACTTCAATGTAAGAAAGTGAGAAACACTCGCCTCCATTCACGCGGTATTAGTAGCCATTTAAGGGGTTATATCTTGTCAGGAGGCCGAAAAGAGACGAATGTTTGTGAATTTTTTTTGGAAAAACTGAAGCATCTATTTTTACAGACCTTTTTGCGATTAAAAGACCAACATCTAAAGAAGATTTGGTAATTTTTTCGTAAAAAAATATTTACGTTTATAATAAAATTACAATCGATATCCAAGAAGCCTTTTATAAAAAGTTGTTTTGCGGTGAGCACTGCAATTCGGAATCAGATTATCTAAAATAAAAAAACAAAAAAGATTTCGTTAGTATATTAATGTATCTTTCGACTGACGGCGGGGGATTTTTGAAATATTAATTTAAAATAAAATGGCGGCTATTTAAAGTTTGAAGGACCATTTTTCGTTGATAAAATCGAAAATATACATTAAAAAAAAATGCGAACGATAGTTGATAGATTTTTATATAAAAAATAATCCCACAAAGTATGACAAAAATTGGTACAGTAGTTTTTTAGATATCGTGCTCACCGGTTTTAAAAAGGCTTCTTGGATGTCGTTGTATTTTTATTATAAACATTAAATATTTTTCTACAAAAAAATTACCAAATGTTCTTTAAATGTTACTCTTTAAAGTGCAAAAAGTTCTATGAAAATACATGCTTCCACTTTTTCAAAAAAAAAATTCGCAAACATTCGCTTATTTTCGACCTCCTGACTAGGTATAACCCCTTAAGGAATATTTGAATAATTTCTCCGAATAATTTCATGTGCGATTCTGCTGATAGATGATGGCAGGATCGGATTCCTTCAAGCGCATCACGCAGACGATTCCCTCGCTGACGGAAGGATTACGAATGATTTGGGTGCTCTCGAGCTATTTCTCCTCCGAGGCGAAGATGATGAATTTGTTAGAAAGAATATCGTGGAAGCTTTGTCAAAATGTGATAAAAAACTTGTGCATCGCCAATCTGTTCACGTTAGTGTTCCATGGAGGAAAGATTGAGAGAGAACAATCTCTGTCTTGTTATGATAAAGATATTGCTTTGCACGTAGCGTGATAATGATTTATTACTCAGGAGACCTTTGGAGGAAATTCTGCAGAAAACCGAAGACGCTCACGTGATGCTCAACAGCTGGAAACAGTCGTACCTGAATAACAGGGAGAAGATCGAGGTGTCGGGGAAAGGGACGCGTTGGGAGTTCGATCAGCGCCGGTTGTTTAAATCGACCGATTACATAGCCTCCGTGTGCAAGGGTCTGAATCAGATCGCGAGCGTGCTGCAGGATTTTTACAACATTTTCGGGCCTCACCTGAAGTCCATCATAAGCGATCCGGCGCAAATCGATACCATAATGAAGAGGGTGGACAGACTGATCGTGCCGATCCAGGAAGCGGACTTCAACATCTTCGACGAGTTCAACAGAGATAATTGGGAGGCTACCATGGCCTGGTTCAACGAGGAAGTGCGTTTCCTCGAGAACGAGGCCAGGTTCTTCATCGACGAGTGCTTCATGGTGCTGATAAACGCCGAAGACGCGCTTCGAGTACTTAATATATTTAAATACACCAAGACCAGAGACACCATTCATCAGCAATTGCTGAGGAAGTTCGACGTAATTATGCAGCAATTGAGCAAGGAAGTCAGTATAGTGGAGGGAATATATAACAGAGGTAACTATCTAGGGTGGAGTTTAATTGTTAAAAGAGAAATTAATTATTTTTTTGTAGGTTTTAGCAGCCTGATTTGTTCCTTTAGATATAAAGAAACTGTATAAAAACTTTGAATGATATTATTCTGTGTCTAATGAAATGATTCTTATGTTTAGGGGTAGCTGAAGTGAGTCAAAGATTAGAGAAATTATGAGAATTCAACATATGGCTATATTTTAATTTATATATTAATATTTATATTTGATAATTTGTTAAATTTATTGCTCACAGAGGCTAACACATCAGACATATTCTGCTCGATTTTATTTTATATAAAAAGGAACAAATTGAGATGGTAGGATCAGATTTTCGTAGTTGAAAAATAAGCTCCACGCTAATCCACGGTTTCTTGAACGGTGAACGGTAAATCGAATAATCCTGATTGCGACTAACTACACTTTCCCACTGCCAGGGAAACGAAATCCTCCTCTGTTAACGTATCACCCCCCTATGGCTGGCGCGATATTCTGGGTCAGGCAGCTGTTCCATCGACTTAGGAGACCAGTTCTCGTCTTGCAGAACGTTCCGGAATTAAAGGACAGCGAACTGAAGCTTATCGCTTTCAACCAATACCTCGACGTCGCCAAGCAGATGAAAACGTTCGAGGAAACAAAGTTTCATTCGTGGGCCAACAAGGCGCAGTTCGTGGTGATAAACACTATGAAGAAGAACGTTCTGAAGATGGTGCGCTCGGAACCAGGCAAAGGTTGTACCCGAGTTGCGGCTTTTCAAGCGAAATAAGTAACCAACGCTTGTGTCGCAGGTCTGTTGACGTTCCCCGATATCGAGAAATCGTTGGCCACGAAGAATCTTCAGACCATTCACGTGTCGAAGAAAGCGAGAAATAAAGATTTCGGGTCAGTTGGCTCGACTCCTCAGGGATCGTTTCAAAAGGCCGAAGTGACTTCGAAAGGAAACATCGGTAAATTAACGCTTACTAATATCGCGCAGAATTTCATCTTCCATGTAACGGAGAAGAGCGGTCGGGTGTCCCTCTATTTATGAAACAGAAAGGGGTACTTCAGGAGCGGTTGCCTTGAGAGTTCCTTCCGTCAAGGGACAGACGCGATCAGACCTGGTGAAACCGGAAGCTAAAGGGTCCACGACACCTTCCTCCGTGGAGAAGGACGGCCCTCATGGGACAAAGATTACTTGGACGGAATTTATGAGCGGTTCCATTTTGGTAGAGTGTCAGCTCCGGTTTCAAGTGAACTTTAACTGGCAAGTCTTCGAAATCATTCACGAGGTACGTATTTTTTCTGCCTTCGGCATTCGCAAACATCGAGAAACTTTCGCGACAACCTATTATATGAATAGTATGTAGTTCTAAGTAGTTTAAATAGTGTTCGTTCGGTAGAATATGTAGAATTGAAATTTCTTGTTGTAATAAAAGTACAGTGTTGAGGACGATATACATATGTAATGTCTGAACGGTTCCCAATTGTTAATTAATCCTTCGTGGGCACACGGGGTGTATCGCACCCCAGAGAATTTTTTTCTTTGCCAATATTTCTGTAAATTTTTAGATCTTAATTTCAAAATTCCAAAATTTTATGAATTCCATCAAAAAAATAACTTTCTTCAACTACAAATTTCATCATATCAAAATTAAATTTACATTACTTGGATTATGAATATTAAAATAAAAATAGTAAGAAAAATAAAAATACTAAAAATAGTAAAAAAAAGGTAAAAATGATAAAAATGGTAAAAATGGTAAAAATGGTAAAAGTGGTAAAAATGGTAAAAATGGTAAAAGTGGTAAAAATGGTAAAAATGGTAAAAGTGGTAAAAATGGTAAAAGTGGTAAAAATGGAAAATATAAAGCTAGAGTGGAAGAGTTAATGAATGGAGCAGAATGCTTCTAAACTACATCCTTGCGGTCAAAAAAATTCTATTATCTATCTATTCTTCATACAGGCTGAATTAATGGAGCAATTGGGCTTCGAATTGTCCCCGATAGTAAAGGAAGCCGGTATTCAAAAAGATCGGTTGCGAAATGACATCGAAGTGACGAGAAGAATGATTGACCAGTACAACAGGATGATAGAGAAAATGGACAAAGCTGACGTACGTTTCAAACTATTCGTATAAACAATTTGCATTCCAGCACTGCTCATAACTGATAATATCTCTCTCGTCGATAAAAAGGCAACGCAATCGTGACGGTAGACTGCAGAACTGACCGATTTCATTCGCTACAGATACAATTATTAAAAAATATCCTGCTGGATGTCGAGAAACACATTCAACCTGGAGCGATGCGTTTCAATTGGGACTCTCTAAATATATCGGATTACGCGTACGACTGCAAAGCGCTGTTAAAAAATCTGAGCTCGATGGTGAACCAAGTGAACCACATGAAAAATGATCTTGACAATAGGATTAATTTGGATCTAAAGTCGTATAACCTGTTCTCTCTATCGCCTGAGTTGTACGCAGACGAGCAACTATTGCCATGCAAGGTTTAACTTCGTTTACCACTATCGCTACTATTAAACGGGGAATAATACCTGGTTGGACTGATGCTACGACAAGAACGCATTATGTAGATTATCTATAGCTAATGAAAAGTAGGTACTTATGTCAGATGTGCATAGACAAATTGGGAAACAAACCCTGAAAACGGACAAGGGAGCAAGTATTCGAGGAGTATTAGATCCGAGACAGCACTCATTCTTTCTCTTTCATTTCCTCTTACTTATTACAGTTACATACATACAGTAAACTGGAGAAACATTGGCATATTGTGGGAACATTTTGTTATGTAATATAAAAAAAATAAAACCAAATTATAAAAAATAAAAATGCATTAAAAAGTAAAAAATAAATTTTTTCCTTATTTAATCTGACTCTCAATTTTGTAATGTCAGCGCCTCATCATTTGCACTGTGTAAATCTGGCGCCGACTTAAAAAATTGAAAGTGATAGATTAAATAAGGAAAGAAACTTCATTTTACTTTTTACTGCATCTTTATTTTGCCGAAGTTGGTTTTAAGTTTTTTTTTAAATTTGTACATTTGCTTTAAGTATTCTATAATAACATTGCATCTTCTGTAAACTGAATTGTTTAGTACATGTTAACTAGCTGCCAATATACTCCCACTTTACGATATGTTTTATGTAGCATCAACCAAACAAAGGTACTACCCATCAACCTGCTGTATACACTCGATAGTATATGATACATTGCTTCCAATTCTCGTTCAAAGACTTACTTTAAAGAGCTACAAAGGCGAAGGACAGAGCTAATTACCGCAATGACAAAGATCTACCAATCGACGAGCCCGATATTAAAGAAATTGGAGAGCTTGGTGCAAGGAACGTCCACCGGAAGAAGCCCAGCCATGCACTTGTTCTACGAGAAATATGAGAAAAAAATATTCACCGCGTTTATCCAGTACATAGCTATTCTTTCACGCAGTGAGAAGCTCGGGGATCTATTAATTTCAACGAAACTTTAACAGCCTTTCCTTTGAAAACCTCTTTAGATGCATGATGGAGAATCTAAAGTTGTTCAACAGAACTCTGACCGGTTCGACGCCGATCTTTCAAGTAGACGCTGTGTTAATTGCATCGGAGGCGGTCATAAGACCATCGCCAGGTGAAATTTACAACATTATCCTTCAGAATGGGAAGAATCTGCTGGAGGAGCTGAAAAAGTTCCCAAGGTGGTTAAACGGCACCTGCCTGGAATGCAGACCGCAAAAGAAAAGTTTCGGTTCGGACCAGTACGTTACGCTCAGCTTCTTCGAGGATGTGATGAGCATTCAAGTAAATAAAGCCAACAGTCATGATTATATACGCAGAGTTGGGCGTTATTCAAATAATCTTCGAATAAAATTTTTTATTCGAATAAACTGTTATTCAAATAATTTTCGAATAAAAATGTTTATTCAAATAATCTTCAAATAAAATTTTTTATTGGAATAAACTTTTATTCAAATAAAATTTTTTATTCGAATAAACTGTTATTTCAATAATCTTCGAATAAAATTTTTTATTCAAATAATCTTCAAATAAAAAATTTTATTCGAATAAACTTTGATTCAAATAATCTTCGAATAAAAATTTTTAATCGAAAAAACTTTTATCATACCTGAATGTAAATACCCTTGCACACAGATAGTGAACGACGAGATACTCGCAATTCAAGGATCAGCGCATAGAATAGCGCTGGAATGCTGGCACTATCTCCACAGATGGCGAAAATACAGCAACCTTTGGGCATTCGACAAAAACTTAGCCGGCGAGAAATTCGCCGCGACGAACCCTACCCTTTTCCAGTACAACGACAAATTCACGTTCTACGATAACATTCTGGGGGAACTCGAGGATATGGGCACTCACCATAATTTGTACTGCCTAAGGTAAGATCCCATCCAAATGGCTACTTTCTCTTGTTTCATTAGTCTATTTTGTTATTTCTCTATTTCATATTTAATTACCGTAGCATCAATCTTGGCCCTCTGCTGTCGGGTATCGAGCAGCACGCCAAAGAATGGAAGCAAGTGCTTGGTGACTTCCTACTAGTCGCCACTGTCGAAGGGATGAATGATCTGAAGGCAATCATTGAAAACTTTCGCGGCGAAGTCGAGCTGGTGATCACTGGTTTAGATCGTTTCACGTCGGTGATGCAGGCAATCTCTGACATCAAGAAATCGGCAATACGAGTCGAAGTTCGATTCAAGACTTATCAGGTGAGCTGATCAACGATAACAATTGTGTTAACAGCAGATAAAGAACAGTGCTCTATTTATTCCAGGAAACATTTGCAAACTTTCGCAGTCACCGTATAGACTTCCCCGCGGAGGACGAGCAAATGGCTCTGGATCTGCAACGCGACTGGGAATCGCTTTACCTCGGCGCTCTGTACAGAGCTTCCACTCTGGAAAGCACCAGCGATAGGTTCTCGGAGATGACGCAGGAGCAGATAGACCAGTTCGTTATGGAGCTCAAAGAGTTTGCGGAGGACTTTGAAGCCAATGGCCCGGGCAGTGTCGGGGATGACCTGGAGCTTGGACTCAAGAAGATGGAAGTACGTGTTTAATTTAATTTGCCATTCAATTGAATTTACTAACAATAAGTTGACTCTCAAAGGAATACAGCAAGCTGATCGCGAAGCACGAAGAGCGCAGGCAGAGCTTGATCAATTCGGAGCTGCTATTCGATCTTCCAGCCACCGATTATTCGATCTTCACGAAGATTAAGAAGGAGTACGAAGGCATGGAAATGTTGTACGAGCTGTACAACCAGCAGAAAATCAGCCGGGCCGACTGGGCGCAGACACTTTGGGTGAACTTGAATCCTCAGCTGCTGATCGACGGCATGGATTACTTCATCCGCGAGTTCCGCAGGCTTCCAAAGTTTGTTAGAAATTTAGGCATCGGACAGGCTCTGGACGCTAATATGAAGAGCTTCAAGAACTCGGTGCCGTTGTTCATTCAACTAAAGAACGAAGCTATGCGCGAGAGACACTGGAAGACGTTGATGGAAAAGACTGGACAGTATTTCGATATGAACCCGGACAGGTGTGAACACGATTGAGAATGATCCACGGTTCTTTGCGTAGGCATTGCGAAACCGCGACAGAGATGGGCAGAATTTTTATTTAAATAACATTTCGAATAAAAGTTTGAGGATTTATTCGTTACGTGTCGAATAAAGTTAACTCGGGTTAAGGAACGATTGACGAATAGTTTTATTAACTTCTATTCGTTATTCGAATTTTTATTTAAATAAAAGGATTGACCATCTCTAAACCGCGCAGAGGGAACCTTAACCGCGTGCGAATGGTTTTTAGTTAAATTTTGAAAATCTTATAAACGTCATATCTTTATTTAGAATTTTTTAATCGTCATTTTACATGCTCAGACATAGTTACATTTGGTAATTGATAGGTACACATAATACTGTTATAATAATTGGAAAATTATCAGCGCATAAGCATCATTTCACTGTCTGTATTCGAGGAGTCACCGTGCAGCACGATCTATAATCGAGCATCTTTACAGAATCTTCTTCTCTTTTCTCCTTCCCCTTCCACACAAAAGACTCTTTGATCTCTGACGTTGATCCGTCAAAAGACTAGTCAGCTTTTAATTAAACAACTACAAACTGTTTATATTATGGAAGAGAACGAGATAGAAATAATAAAGGGGTGAGTTAATCGTGCGATCGTTCGGTGAAAGACGCGCGCGTTTTCCACGTAAATAGCAATATCGATCAGGCTAATCCGGCAAATAGTAACTCTACCCTTGAATATTCATCTTAAAGGTTCACCCTAGAAAATATGTTCGCGATGGAGTTAGGGAAGTATCAAGATATCGCGAGAGAAATTGTGACGAATGCCATAAAGGAGCTGGCTATAGAAAGAGGGTTGAAGGATTTAGCTGATGTGTGGAAATCCATGGAATTCACTGTGGTGAAGCATACGAAAGGTAAACCGTTTGCCTTTTAACGGCACTTTTAACTGCGATATAGAAATATAGTCGCTATCTATAAAATGAACCTGCAGGCATAGAGGATCGCGGATACATACTCGGACCAATGGACGAATTAAATCAAATCCTGGAAGACAATATGATGAACGTGAACGGGATGGCTGCCTCTCAGTTTATTGGGCCGTTTCTCCAGGCCGTGCAAAAGTGGGAGGATATCATGCATACGATCTCAGAGGTTCTGGAACTGTGGACGCAGCTTCAAAACAAGTGGCTGTACCTCGAGGGTATTTTCGTGGGCGGTGACATTAGGTTGCAGTTGCCGGAAGAGGCGAAAAGGTTTGACGACATCGACAAGACGTTCAGGAAAATCATGGTCGATACGTCGAAAAGGATCAACGTTCTGGAGTGTTGCACGGTTAGAGGTATAAAGTGATTAATCCCTCTGTACTAGGAGCCGATTTTTTTGCTTAAAAATTCTTATATCTGATCACACTGCAAAATCGCAGCACACGTCAATTTTATTATTATTGTTTATTAACGAAACTAAAATTCCACTTATACACTCATACAGCACACTTCGTTGCAGCTGTATTGCAGGGACGTTGCTGTAATATTGCGTTGTTGCAAGTTATATTGCAATATTGTAGAAACGTTCCTGTAATATTGCCATGGATTATTGGATTGGCAATGAGCCTACAATATTTCTGCAATATTGCGCGCACATTGCCATGCAATGTTCCATTTGCAACGATCCTACAATATTTCTGCAATATTGCGCGCACATCGACGTGCAATGTTCTACTGGCAACGATGCTACAATATTTCGGCAATATTGTGCGCACATTGACGTGCAATGTTCTACTGGCAACGATGCTACAATATTTCGGCAATATTGCGCGCAAATCGATGTGCAATGTTTCAGTGGCAACGACCCAGCAAAATTGCCTACATATTACCGTGCAATACTGTAGTGGAAAGATTGCAATCTCGCACCGCAATATTTCCGAAGAGTTGCAGGATCATTGCCACAATTTTGCCGTTTCGTTGCAGAATCATTGCCGGAACGTTGCAGGACTACATGTTTGCAATGCTACCGCAACATTGCAAAAATACACACCTGCAATATTGCGAAGACGGACATAGAACTGAACCTGCAACGTCTCTGCAATGTTATGGTGCAACATTGCAATCTTGCACCGCAATATTGCAGAGACGTTGCTGCAATGTTTTGGTGCTGTGTGGGCATAGGAAAAAAGCGGCATTAAAGCCCTTTAAATTTTCACTTTAGGGCGGAAGGAGGAATTTGAAGCGATGATCAACGGGCTCGACAGATGCCAGAAATCCCTCTCGGACTATTTAAACAGCAAACGAGCGATCTTTCCACGATTCACTTTCCTCAGTGACGACGAGTTGCTGAGTATTCTTGGCAGTGGCGTACCAACAGCGATTCAAGAGCACATCAGCAAGATGTTCGATAACTTGCAGAAATTTCAGTTCGAAATGAATGATGGCGATCGAGTGGTAGCCACTGGACTGATTTCGGGCGAACAGGAGGTGATGGAGTTTCGAAACCCCGTGCTCACCGAGGGGAAGATCGAGCAATGGATGGTGGTTGCTTTGGAGGAAATGAAACGCTCGAATCGATATTTAACGAAGATGGCTGTCTACAACTATGGAAAGGTGAGGCGGGCAGTTCCTTCAGAGGATTAGCTAAATGGCAACACTCGAGTAAATTCTCTATCTAATAATCTGATAATAATTGAGGAACTCTATCTAATAATCTGATAATAATTGAGGAACTTGCGGTAAGAGGATTACAATTTCATTTTTGACAGTTTATCAGTTATGACGTGTAGGAAACTTCAAGAGAATTCTAAATCGTTTGGGGCACTTAATAAGAATAAAAATATTAATATTTAATATTTAATAAAAAATATATATATATATTAATATTAATATTTAATAAAAAATAAAAATATATATTAATATTAATATTTAATAAAAATGAAAATATATATTAATATTAATATTTAATAAAAATGAAAATATATATTAATATTAATATTTATATTTTTATTATAGAATATTTTTTTTACCAAAAATAGAAATATAAACTAATCAACTCAATAACTACTACTTACAGTGTGAAAATATCAAATTTTCCATTACTGTTCTCTTTCCAACGTTAAATCAAAGCAATAATTTTATAAACAGTTTTCTCTAATTTACAATAAGTTGGTAAAGATGGCATATATACATATAGAATGTAGAGTCCAATACGTTACGTTGCAGGTAAGAAGGCCAAGGACAGCTTGGATGCTCGATTTCCAAGGGATGATGATCCTCGCTGCAGATCAAATTTGGTGGACAGCCGAGGTGGAGAACGTATTTGTTAGGATCTCTCAAGGAGAGAAGCGTGCTATGAAAGAGGTATGTGAATACACATACGCGTATATAAGCAGATATATATAACTTTGTTTCCCACACTTGTCTCGGCCCTGGCATTTACGAGAACCTTTAAATGTCGTTTGATTCATGCTCAGTATTTAAAGCAACTCAACGATCAGCTGAATCAAGTGGTCACGTTGATGGGCAGCGATTCGCTGACAAACAATGACAGAAAAAAGTTCGATATGGTACTGACGCTTGACGTTCACATGCGGGACATTATCGAGAGCTTCGTTCGAGACAGCATCCGAGATCCTATGGAATTCGAATGGGAAAGTCAGCTAAGGTTTTTACCTCTATCTATTCCACACGCATATTTGCACACTCGTACGATTGTTTTTCAAACTTGATATTGTGCGTACACGTTACGCGACACCGCGGACCGATCTGCTCATTTCATTTCTTCCACGCGCTTTAATAATAATACGGTATAAAGCAATTTTTCGTTTGTGCCTATTTTCCTTCAGTGTAAAACACACCTTAAAGGTTACTGTTTGATTTTTAAGTTCCTCCCTGTATATCTAGAAAACTATAGTGAATCTAAAAAAAATATTACAATGAAAACTTAACGAGTTTTTATGACCTATAAAATTGCAAAATATTCCCCACCACAAGTTTTATGCAATCCGGTTGCACGGTTTTCTATAGCATGAAAACCCATTAAATATTATTTCTAACAATTTTTTGTATCCGCCACAGTTTTCAAGATATATATACAGGAAAATAGGAAATCACACATTAATATTTAAGGGGTGTTTCCACCCTGAAGAACCAAAAACGGGCACAAACGAGAATTGGTTGATACTCCTACTAAAACCCTGCACAAACCTACACAGTTTGAAAAAAAATCGGATTTTCGGCCGTTCTTCTTATAGTGGTTACCTCAACTCCTTTTCTGTACGCTGAAGAAACAGACGCATGTTTCGTGCTGTATGCACTAAACTTATTGATATCAACACCTGCTTTATTTAATAGTGACTTTATCCAATGACCAATCGTTTGTGCTCCTATCTGACCGTGTGGTCGAATTGTCGAAACAAAAAGATTTTTTGTACCTGACCTGAGCTTTTCAGTCATTTTTATGTAACGCAGAATGGCTGAAGCTACACAAACTTTTTTTCTTTCTCTGAAGAACGGTATATTTAACACTGGTTGCATCTTTCCCGGCTTCGATGTTTTTAACAAGTCTGGGATTTTACCGAAAATCCCTTATCAGATTAGAAATCCTTCTGCGTGTCACGACTTTACAAACGATTTGCAAAACGATACGACAATTAAGAAGAAAAAGAATGACGAGAATAAGAAACTTTTGGTAAACGTGTTTCCCAAAGGTTTTACTGGGTTCACGACCGGGATAATGTCTGGGTGCGTCAGTGCACGGGTACATTCGAATACGGCTACGAGTACATGGGTCTTAACGGCAGGCTCGTAGTCACACCTCTGACCGGCAGGATATACTTGACTATTACACAAGCTCTGTCTATGCATCTGGGCGGTGCTCCCGCAGGTGAGGAAGCGGCCGTCCTTAAATTACATAACGCTAATTTTGGCGATGGCTTACCCCCTCCCACCCCCAGTATAAGAATTCGTAAGAATTGATATTGCAACCCCCTCCTTACGTAATATTTTTTACACTGAATATTTTCAGTTATTAAAATTCTTTTAAAGGTTTATATAACTCATTTAACTAGGTTTCGGGAAATTTAAACTATAAAACTTTTCTGGAACATTAATGATGGAATTTGTATTTATTAAAAATTAATTAAAAATCTCTCTTCCCTCTTGTAAGAAAATGTAAGAAATTCGCGACCCCCTCCTTAACCAAAACAGCCTTACGTAATTTAAGGACGACCCCTAAGCTCCCCGATTCCAATCGATCAGCAAAGATTACAAAGTATTTAATACCCACAAGGACCGGCTGGAACTGGCAAAACCGAAACCACCAAAGACTTGGCGAAAGCAATGGGGTTGCTGTGCATGGTGACAAATTGCGGAGAAGGAATGGATTACGTGGCGATTGGAAAGACTCTCAGCGGTTTGGCGCAGTGCGGTGCATGGGGGTGTTTCGACGAATTCAATCGCATCGACATTTCAGTGCTCTCCGTCATTTCCACGCAACTCCAAACTATACGCACCGCGCTGCAAGTGAAAGCGAACCGATTCATGGTATACATACGAATATAATACCGTGTTATATAACTACACACGAATACATAATATGCCGTGTTAATTCGAAAGGGCGTATCTGCAACTTTCGCTTAAATTGAGTTATTGCTGCCAGGTAGGACAGGAATAATTTATCTACAAATATAATAAATGAAAAAGACATATCCGCGATGAAACTGAAGATAAATACAGTTTATATTTCGGACGTTTGCGAAATACCTTTTTAACTAGATTTAATATTTATTCTAATCCGATTTAAATAACATACCGATGCTATAACACAAAATACTAATACACACTCCGTCCCCTCTGTTATTATAAAAGTTCGAAGGCCATGACATCGTGCTGGACTCCAAGGTGGGCATATTTATCACAATGAACCCCGGGTACGCCGGTCGAACGGAATTGCCCGAATCGGTGAAAGCGCTGTTTAGGCCAGTGGTCTGTATAGTTCCGGACAACGAGCTGATCTGCCAGATAAAGCTGTTCAGCGCCGGCTTCTTGACCGCCAAAGTCCTGGCCAAGAAAATGACCGTCCTGTACAGTTTAGCGCGCGAGCAACTGAGCAAACAAAATCACTACGACTTTGGCCTGAGAGCTCTGAACTCCGTGCTCAAGATGGCTGGGGAATTGAAGAGAAAATTCGGCGAGATGCCCGAGGATTTAGTGCTGATGAGAGCCCTCAGGGATATGAATCTACCGAAATTCATATTCGACGACGTGCCTCTGTTCTTGGGCCTGATAACGGACCTCTTCCCCGACCTGGATTGCCCCAGAGTTCATTACCCGGACTTTAATGAAGCCGTGGAGCGAACGCTCGAGGAACGAGGGTACAGCGTGATACCCAACCAGGTGACACAGAAAATTATAGACAAATACTTGTATCTATGTAACACAAATTCCTCACTGGCTACAATCCACAATTTTTCTCCACCAGGTCGACAAAGTGATTCAACTGTACGAAGTAATGATGACCAGACACTCGACGATGGTAGTCGGCCCGACAGGAGGCGGGAAATCTGTGGTAATCGAAACTCTCTGCAGAGCCCAGATCCGTCTCGGCAAGCCAACAAAGCTGTACACCCTAAATCCAAAGGTAAGTATCCTAATCTAACGCACCCTAAATGGTGGCAAACGGGCAACGGTGTGAACCGGTTCGAGGCATGCACGGTGGTGGAACTTTACGGAGTGCTGGATCCAGCGACTCGCGACTGGACGGACGGCCTTCTCAGCAACATCTTCCGCCAAGTGAACAAACCTCTGGAGACAGATAAAGACGAGCGCCGGTATATTCTGTTCGACGGTGACGTGGACCCTCAATGGATCGAGAACATGAACTCGGTGATGGACGACAACAAGCTGCTCACTCTGGCCAATCAGGAGAGGATCAGGATGCAGAACCACTGCAGTCTATTGTTCGAGGTTCCCAAGAACTCTAGAAACAATTTGTTTCAAGCTTGTACAGGCCCGGATTAAGATTTTTGGGGCCCGGGGCTATCAAACCTTTGAGGGCCCCCCGTGGTTCAACAGCATGAGGGGGGGGGGGGGGGTAGTGAGTTAATCGTTTTGAACGGGGCCCCTCACCGGGAAGTTGGGCCCGGGGCTACAGCCCCCCCTAGCCCCCCTTTAACCCGGGCCTGAGCTTGTAATTATCAAATGATTACATTGCGTTTGTATGAAAAGGTAGGCGATCTACAGTACGCCTCACCGGCCACGGTGTCCAGGGCAGGCATGGTGTATGTGGATCCGAAGAACCTTGGCCATCATCCTTACATGGACAAGTGGATAAGAGGCAAGGCCACATCCGATCAGGAATTCTTCACCGGAATGCGCGAGAAGTACGTGGATGGCGCAATTCTGTTCATTAAAGACGGAATGCTGGGCTTGCAAGCGCTCGCGCCACTTAAAATGATCATACCGCAAACCGGATTGAACATGGTAATAGTTTTAGTAATTGTGATAAATCAACTTGCAACTTTCTATGGTATTTGGAGAGAAAGGATTCACTTGGTGGAGGGCTCCACTTCAGCTTATTCTCTCTTCTCTTTTTCTCAGGTGACTCAACTTTGTTACGTGTTCGACGGACTTCTCTTGATCCTGGACGAAGTCTCAGCTCTCGCGAGCTACATCGAGAAACAGCAGGACGGCGACGAACGCGAAGACGATGACGACGGCGCAAAGCTGGGACTAACCACCACCACCAGGGATCAGGTCCTCGAAGCTATGTACATTCAAGCCTGTTACTGGTCGCTCGGTGCTTCTTTAGTTGCCGAAAATAGGAGCCGCTTTGACGAGTTCGTGAAGAAAACGGCCGGACTCATGCTCGTTCAAGATACCGTTCAGAAACCAGCTACTATAAGTAAGCTTTAACAATATCAACAGAATACTTGATTTAACTTTCCATGATCGATTGCCTAAGTAGGGTGGATGTACCAGTAAGTGAGCACGTACCAGTGAATGGACATTTTTTATTAAAATGACTAAAATAAGTTATAAAAATAAGCAACTAATTAATTAGAGACTTCTTCTAGTTTCTTGTTTCATATCCAAACAATTTTTGCAACACGTAGAATTAATCGCGCTGCAAACATAATTTTATAAAAGTGTTCATTCATTAGCCTTAAGTGTTCATTTATTGGTGCGTTTACCCTAGTAACCTAAAGCAGTGCCTACATCTTGGCTGAGAGCTCTTGCCTTCCCATTTTTTGCCTCCCCTATTTCGGCAAGAAAGAGGCGAGGAACGATCGCTCGGAACCATGCTCCCTCTACGTTAAATGCTCACCGTCGGTACCGAGCCTCGAGCTCTTAGCGAATAAAAGCTGTATTAAGTGGTGATTTTTCGACAGGATATCTTCCCGTGACGCACGCAACGTTGTACGACTATCAGCTGGACATAAAAGAGAACATTTGGGTTCCATGGGAATCGATAGTCCCCGCTTACGCGCACGACAGGCAGAGAAATTTCTCGGACATCCTAGTTCCTACCGTCGACACTTTGCGAGCGACTTGGTTCGTCGAGACGATGAACAGACTAGGTCGGCCAGCGCTGCTGGTAGGCGAAACTGGCACTTCGAAAACGGCGATAATTCAAGAGTTCCTTCGTAATCTCAGCAGAGAGAGATACGTAAGTTTCGAAGTGCACAAAGCGAGTCGTAAGCGAGTAGCAAGCTAGTGGAAATGAAACGGAAGCGCCTGATTGAACAGAACCAGAGACGGGCGAAATTTTTATTTAAAAAAATTATTAACAAACGACGAATAATTTTTTTAACTTTTACTCGCTATTCGAAATTTTATTTAAATAAACAATTTTCCTACCTCTGAATAGAACCAGCTTCTAATCAATTTCTCCTCGAGGACAACCTCGATCGATGTGCAGAAGAATATAGAAGCGGCTGTGGAGAGGAGAACCAGAGAGATTTATGGGCCACCGCCTGGCAAGAAGTTGCTAGTTTTCATCGACGATATGAACATGCCAATGCTAGATACTTACGGCACTCAACAGCCGATCGCATTTCTCAAGTTTCTTCTGGAGAAGGATGCATTTTACGACCGCGGCGGGGATCTTTCTCTCAAGTACATGAAGGATTTGTGTGAGTAGATTGATCAGGTCTGAGTTAGGTTTTCATTCTTCTTGGCCAAGAATGGCTAGCTTCACCACGCGGAAGGTGTTAGTTGAGGAAAGAAAGTGACTACAAAGCTACTGGGTTACCACAGGCTACCTAGCAGCAATGGGTGAGCCTGGCGGCGGCAGAAACGAGGTGGATCCCAGATTCATCTCCATGTTCTCCGTTTACAACGTCACAATCCCGGCAACGGAAACACTTGGCTATATTTACACGAGCATACTAGGCGGACACTTGGAAATATTCCCGGAAGAAGTGCAAGGACTCACCGGGGAATTGGTGGAAATAACGTTAGACCTCTACCAGGTTCTCCTCCCTCTCTTTCCTCTCCATTGTCGCAGAAACTCTCTCCTAATTCCCGCTGTACAACTTTATATATTAATCGTTTCTCCCCAGATGGTTACCAGGGAACTACTACCAACACCGAACAAATTCCATTATGTGTTCAACATGCGGGACCTCTCGAGAATCACGGCAGGCCTTCTTCAGAGCCATCCCAATTACCAGCCAACGATCAAACAGATGACCAGGCTTTGGAGGAACGAATGCACCAGAGTCATATGCGATCGTCTGATCAGCGAGCAGGTGATTCTTCTATCTATCTTGGGCTAACTTTAAGCAGAGATACCTGGCCCTATGGCCGGTATTCATAGTCGCTACTTATTCTTAAGTAAATGCTTAAGCATTCGTCATCCTGTACTAGCTATTAGGTTAGTAGAGGATGCCGCATGCTTAAGCAGTTGCTTAAGAATAAGTAGCGACTATGAATCCCGGCCTATGTGTCGATAGAGCGGTTGGTAATTTTGCGGTGAGAAGGGGAGAAATGTTCACATGAATTTGCGTGATTGCAGGATGAAAAACTCGTCACTGGATACATGAAAGAAAAGATTGAAGAGCACTGGGAAGAGGATCCCGAGGTGATCGAGTACACGTTAAGAGATCCTCTGCTATTCGGTGATTTCCGGAACGCGATCAATGACGGCGAACCGCGGTTCTACGAAGACTTGCTCGACTACGAGGCCGTCTATAATTTGTTCGTCGAGGTGATGCGCGATACACCCGCGAATTCTATGATAGCCTCTAACGCGGTTCCTTAGCCGCCGGTCGATCCCACTTGAATCCCAACGTCCGTAGATCTTCGACGACTACAACGAGAGGAATACGACGCAACTGCAGATGGTCCTGTTCAACGATGCGCTCCAACATCTGACCAGAGTGCACCGCGTGCTTCGGATGCATCGGGGCCACGTTCTGGTGATCGGCGTCGGCGGCAGCGGCAAGAAGTCGGTGATAAAGCTGGCTGCGTTCGCAGCCACCTTCCAGACCTTCGAAATCCAGTTGACCCGCGGCTACAACCAGACCTCTTTCCGCGACGATATGAAAGCCCTGTACAACACGGTCGGCGTTGAAAATAAGAGGATCGTCTTCATCTTCACCTCCTCTCATGTCGTTGATGAAAGTTTCTTGGAGCTGGTGAACAATATGCTAATGATCGGCGTCATACCGTCCCTCTTCACCGACGAAGACAAGGATGAAATCGTCAACGCTTGCAGGGACAAAGCTGCGGAGGCTGGTTTCGGGATCAACAGGTGAAGCTTTCTTTAGTTGCATCCACGATGCAATTTTAACCCTTAACTGGTACAGTAAAGTCTCGTTAGCCGCTCGCTGGTCGGGACCGGCGTTGAGCCCGTATCGTGAACGGAGCCCTAATTCCGAGTGTGAGTTTCTCGCTTCTGTCTGACTGAAGGTGGGAGCGAGATGGACCGCTTTGCGTGCGCACGCCAGTTGCTCTCGCCTTCACCCGACAAGACTGAGACAGAAGTGGTGGGGATAGCGAAAAGTCCGTATCGTGTACCCCAAACCGAGAAGTGGTGGGGATAGCGAAAAGTCCGTATCGTGTACCCCAAACCGAGCCCGTAACGAGACTTTACTGTATGCTGCTTCTTTTCAAACGTAACTGGTATACTGGGGTCGTGGCAGACACCAAATAAAAAAGGGCATAGAAATTTGTAAAGTCGACACTAGAACAAACTCTATGAATATTTTTTGTTTAGGTAATGTATAAAATAATAGAAACATAGAAATTTAAAGTATTATTGCAAAGTTATTTAGAAATTTAGTTTACAAACTTAAACAATCAAAAGTTTCGCAGCGAACTCTGCGTGCCTGGGGTCATGAGTGACCCCAGGATACCAGTTAGGGGTTAATCAAAGTGGACCCTTTCCCTTTTCTTTTTCCCCTTTCCCATTTTCTCTTTTTCCCCTTTTCCTTTGTTCTCTTTCTCTCTACCTCTTCCTCTTCCCCAGAGTTTGTAGCTCTTTACAAGACCGCTGCCGCCCTTCATTCGTTCTTTCCTTTCTGTCCCTTAGAGAGAACGTGTGGTCGTATTTTGTAAAGATCAGCATGGACAATTTACGAATTGCGTTGTCTATGAGTCCCGCGGGAGATGCGTTAAGACTAAGGTGCCGTAATTATCCCGGTTTGGTGAACAGCACCACCATAGACTGGATGTTCCCGTGGCCTGAGCAGGCCCTAGTAGCTGTCGCTAACGTTACGCTCAGAGATGTGCGTGCAAAAAATAAGCATTAGTTGCTCCAGTTCACTTATCATTAGCGAAGCTTGTACACTCGTTGCTTTATCGTTTCCCTACATTTCAGAATCCAAACGTGCCGCAAAACTACAGGGAAGCCTTGGTGGAGCACATGGTATACGTCCACAAAACGGTCTGCGACAGCACGCTTGAATTCCACGCGAAATTACGAAGAAACAACTACGTGACTCCGAAACACTACCTAGACTTTGTAAACTCCTACGTGACTCTCCTGCTAGAGACAAAGGATTACATAAACTCGCAGTGCGATCGACTTTCAGGAGGTGCGCGCCCGGAGGATTGCGAGGAAAAGTGAGGAAAGGGAAAGGAGAAAATTAATCCAATGCTATTTCTGTGTGTTTCAAAGGCTTGCTGAAGATCGCCGAGGCCTCCACGACTCTGTCCGACCTGAATGAGATTTTGGTAGTGCAAAGAGTCAAGGTGGCGGATCAAACGAAGAACTGCGAACAATTGTTGGCGTCTATCGGCGAGAGCACGGATATTGCGCTGGAAAAGAAGCAGTTGAGCGAGGAGAAGAGACAAGAAATAGAAGCGCAGAGAGTACTTATCAATAAAGAACAAACGGAAGCCAGGCAGGCGTTGGCCGAGGCGCAACCTGCTCTTGACGGAGCTAGAGCGGCCCTTGGGGAACTCGACAAAGCGGATATCACCGAAATAAGGTTCTCCTTTCTACTACCTAGCTCAGTGTTTCCCAACTTTGAGTCGCAATCCTCTTTTATAATATTCAAATAACTCACCCTCCCTCACCCATATAAAATAAGGTAAATTTAAAAGGTAAAGAGCACCTTAAAAATAGGTATTCCAGAATATAATTCTAACTTGATAATATTGAAAAAAAAATAAAAACAAGAAAAACCCCCTAGAAAACACTTGGGGACCCAACCCTTCTCTCCCTCCCTTCCTTTCCTGCAAACCAAACCCAGAAAACTCCACAATTCTTCACCTCCGGATTTACTACCTATTAACGACTAATCCTGAGTGCAACATACCACAATAAGCATTGGCTAAATCCTCAGATCGTTCGCCACTCCCCACGAGGCCGTGCAAATAGTCTCCGAATGCGTGGCCATCCTACGAAACGTGAAGGATGTTTCGTGGAAAGGCGCCAAGGGAATGATGGGCGATCCTACATTCCTGAAGTCGTTGCAAGAAATGAATGTCGAGCGGATCACGCTTAAGCAACAGCAGGCGGTTAGAGCGCACATGAAGAAAACGACCAAGCTGGATCAAATGCAAAGCATCAGCAAAGCTGGATACGGCCTGTACAAGTTTGTGCTCGCTGTTTTGGACTATTGCGCCGTCTTCCGAGAGGTGCTTGCGCGTCACGCCTTGCGGCTTCTATTGGCAAAGCGGTTTGGTCGTCGTAACCACTTTCTGAACACGCTTTCCCGTTTCAGGTGAAGCCGAAGATAGAGCGGGTTGCAATGCTGGAGGAGGAGTCGGAGCGAGCTCGAAGGGCTATGGAGAGGGAGCAGAGAGAATTGAGAAGAATCGAGAAAGCGATAAAGGAGTTGAACGCCAAGTATGAGACCGCGATGGAGGAGAGGCAAGAGTTGCAGGAGGAGACGGACCTTATGCAAAGGCGATTGATAGCTGCGGACAGATTGATCACTGGCTTGTCGTCGGAGAACCAGCGCTGGAGGAAAGAGTTGGACAGCCTGCACGGTCAGATCGACAATATCATTGGCAACTGCCTAATTTCCGCTGGCTTTCTCGCCTACTGCGGCCCGTTCACTTATGAGTATCGAAATCGGATGCTGTACAACGATTGGTGGAACAACTTGCTCGCCAAAAAGATCCCGTTTACCGATTCTTTTACGATTGAGACGCAACTGAGCAACGATGTTGAAATCAGCACGTAAGATCACCTCCTTCAGCTCTATTTTTGAAGCGAGACGAAGCGTGTTTGCTAGCTTGCTTTTTATAGTCGTCAACAGTCGTGAAGGAATTAATATTGTTGCTTTTCAAGCTGGACGTCAGAGGGTTTACCGCCGGACGAACTGTCCGTGCAAAACGGTATACTAACCACCAGAGCATCAAGATTCGCGATCTGCATCGATCCCCAACAGCAAGCACTCAATTGGATAAAGAAGAAGGAGCAGAAGAAACAACTGAAAATCCTTTCGTTCTTAGACCAGGATTTCTTGAAGCAATTAGAGCTCGCGATAAAATACGGTATGCCAGTGTTGTTTCAAGATATCGAGGACGTCGATCCTGTTATAGAGAACGTTTTGTCGAAAGATATACAAAGTAAGCGGACAGCCCGGTCAGCGATATTATATGTATACTAATGTACAGGGTGGTCCACTTACCGTTCTCCAGATGTTCTATGAAAATGGAAATTCTGCATTTTTTCAAAGAGTGCCGCACTGTGGCACCAACAAAACATAACTCTACTTGCATACAAAGTTTCATAATCTTCTGGATTCCCGGGTTCCCTGAGTTTCCTTGGGCAGAGTTGGGCATTAGTAGAAAAAATTTTTATTCGACTAAATTATTATGCGACTAATTTTTATTCGACTAAATTTTTATTCGATTAATTTTTATTCGACTAAATTTTTATTCGACTAAATTGTTATGCGACTACATTTTTATTCGACTAAATTTTTATTCGACTAAATTGTTATGCGACTAAATTTTTATTCGACTAAATTTTTATTCGACTAAATTTTAATTCCACTAAATTGTTATTCGACTAAATTTTTATTCAACTAAATTGTTATTCGACTAAATTGTTATGCGACTACATTTTTATTCGACTAAATTTTTATTCGACTAAATTGTTATGCGACTAAATTTTTATTCGACTAAATTTTTATTCGACTAAATTGTTATGCGACTACATTTTTATTCGACTAAATTTTTATTCGACAAAATTTTTAGTCGTTCTTCGTTCCTTGTTATTCGTTATTCAAAGGACCGCTGTGGCGACTAAACGACATGGATAAGTGAGCCGTTCCAACTCGGGTCCCAAGGCCCTCGGCGTCTAGGCGGATCGAGGGAGATATCATGACTCACTCGAGCCGAAGCGGCTTCTTCGTGACGCTTAGTCGCCACGGAGGTCCTTCGAATAAAGAATAACGAGGAACGAATAACGACTAAAAATTTAATCGAATAAAAACATAATCGACTAAAAATGTATTCGTTACTCACGAATAACTTCATTTTATTCGAAATTTTTATTCCAAGTTTAGTCAAATAACAATTTAGTCGAATAATGCCCAACTCCGCCCTTGGGAGTTAAGTGGATAACCCTGTACATACCCACTAATGTCAAAGAAGCCGAGTACAAACACACGTATCTATATAATATAAAAAAAACTGTATTACAGACGTTGGTGGTCGAACATTCGTCATTCTCGGCGACAAAGAAGTAGATTACGATCCAAAATTCCGGATGTACCTAACGACCAAAATCTCGAATCCGATGTTCGATCCTGCCTTATACGCCAAAGCGACCGTAGTGAATTATATGGTGACAATTAGGGTAATATTCCACGTTACTTAATACGAAGTAGAAAGAGAGCAAAGCAAAGAGAATCTTAACATATTCTTATATACAGGGCCTGGAGGACCAACTGCTGTCGGTGGTGGTGCGAACAGAGAGGCCTGATGTCGAGGCGCAACGCGAGACCCTGATCGCCGAGACCAGCGAGAACAAAAATCTGCTGCAGCAGCTCGAAGACAGCCTGCTGCTAGAGATCTCCACCAACCAGGGCAACATGCTAGACAACATAGAACTGATCGAGACCCTGGACAACACGAAATCAAGCGCCAACGACGCGATGGCCAAGCTGTACCTCGCTCAAGTCACCGGCGCGGACGTGAACAAGCTCCGAGACGGATATCGGCCGGTAGCGAAACGCGGGGCGATCCTGTTCTTCGTTCTAGCCGACATGGCGATGGTGAACTCGATGTACCAGTACTCCCTTATAAGCTACGTGGAGGTGTTCGTTTACTCCCTGAGAAAAGCGCTGCCCGATCCATCCTTGAAGCAACGTTTGAAAAATATTATCGTGATGCTAACCAAGAACGTGTACGACTACGGTTGTACTGGGATCTTCGAGAGGCACAAGCTGCTCTTCTCCTTTCAAATCTCCACTAGACTAGAACAAACCCTGGGGCACCTGGCCCAAAGGCAACTGGACTTCTTCATCAAAGGCAGCATTGCTCTTGAAAAAGCGAGCAAAATGAATCCCACCGATTGGCTACCCTCCAATCGATGGATGGACCTACTGAAACTGAGCAGCGACTTCCCGGAAACTTTCGGACAACTTCCGATGGAATTGCAACAGAACGCTGACGATTGGCAAGTGGTTCGTGGATCATGAAATTCTATAAATTTCTATCGTACGCAAATACCGAGTTTCCATGCTTCTCTCGGAACACCAACATCGCGAACCAGACTTAACAGTAGAGTGCGTCTGTGTTTTGTGTTGACAGTGGTACGATGCCGACGCTCCAGAGTCGGACACCTTCCCGCTGGGTTACTCCGACAAGTTGGAACCCTTCGAGAAATTGATGCTGATGCGGTGCTTCCGTGTGGATCGAGTGTACCGGGCTGTCATTAATTACATCAGCGAAGTGATGGGCGAGGAGTACATCACTCCACCTCACATCAGTTTCGAGTTGATCCTGGAGCAAAGCACGTCAACGATGCCTATCGTGTTCATCCTAAGCCCCGGCTCGGATCCGTCCGCGGAATTGATGAAGCTAGCCGACAAACACGGCTGTGGAGGGGGGAAATTTAAAGGCTTGTCGCTAGGGCAAGGCCAGGAAAAGGTGAGACTCGCTTAGAGCATGTGTGTACGTATCTATTATAAGATTGGACTGGTTTCTTTCGAATAAGTTGAGGGGTAACTCCACGGTGAAAAGCCAAACATGGTAGGGTAACTTTGGAGGCGATTTTAAAGAAATTCATGAACTGAGAAGAACACAAAAATAGTTTTTGGACGAAAGGATTTTCGATTTGAGTCATTCCGCGGTGGAATTTTTCATGTCCACACCGTGGGACCCAGAACAAAAAGACAGAAGTTTTGTAATCTACACACCAAATACTAGAGAAGTACCTAGGATTTCGAAAAAATATTGATTTGTGGAGAAATGGCGAAATGGCGTTTTAAAATGATCGCCATTCCTCCAAAAATCAATATTTTTTCGACATCTTTAGTACTTCTCTAGTATTTAGTGTGTAGATTACAAAAGTCTTTTTGTTGTAACTCCAACGGCGTGAACGTGAAAAATTCCACCGCGGAATGAGTCAAATGTGAAATACCAAAAACCTAAAGAAAAAAAAATGTTTTCTTCTTCTTTTTCATAAATTTCTTTAAAATCACCTCCAAACTTATCCTACAATTTTCGCCCAATTTTTGCCCAACTACACCAACGTCTACACGCGAGTAATCTGTATCTCTCCAGACTGCCACAGAATTACTGGAGATAGCCGTGACCAGAGGGCAATGGCTGATGCTACAAAATTGCCACTTGCTTCTGAGATTTACAAGAGAATTAGAAAAACTTTTAGAGGATGCTGGAAACCCCCATCCGGACTTCCGGCTGTGGCTTACGACCGAACCAACACCAAACTTCCCGATCGGAATACTGCAACAGTCCTTGAAAGGTTCGCCAACGCAGCCAACTGATTTAATCCAATGACATTCAGCTAACAGTTTGCATCTGTAGTGGTCACGGAACCACCGAGTGGATTAAAATTAAACCTGGAGAACACTTACTTGAAAATGGGGCCAGACGTGTTGGAAAGCTGCAGCCACTCCGCCTACAAGAACTTAATTTACGTCTTAGCCTTCTATCACGCGGTTATTCAAGTAAGTACATATGTAGGAACGAAAGGAAACTAGGACGCGATATTTACGAAAAATATTTTCGTCTTCCTCCTGCATATACATAGAAAATATATAATATATACATAAACAGGAAAGAAGGAGGTACGACAAGATCGGATGGAACATAAATTACGACTTCAACGAGTCGGACTTCAACGTCTGCACAACTATCCTGGCAACATATCTCGACAAGGCTACATTAATGAAAGACACCAGGATACCTTGGAACAGCTTGAAGTACCTAATCGGCGAGGTAGAGTAGTGATTCCTTGCTTCTCATTCAAAATTCACACCAGAGTTGGCCGTTATCCGAATTAATTTTTGTTCGAATAATTAAAAAAAATATATAAAAATTGATTCATTATTCTCGAATAATTTCATTCTAAGGTAGTTGACCCAGTCACCGATAGGTACCCAGTCGTCGATAATTTGAATTAATATTGAGATTTTATAAGGTTTTTGAACAATATTGTGTAAAAAATAAAATTGCAAATTAACATTTAAGTCTTTATCTACGTATATCATCACAATATTGTTCAAAAACCTTATAAAATCTCAATATTAATTCAAATTATCGACGACTAGGCCCACCTGCTTAAACTATCGGCGACTGGGTCAACTACCTTATTCGAAATTTTTATTCGACAATTATTTAAATTCATTCGAATAATGCCCAACTCTGATTCCAACTCTCTCCCAGATAACGAGCATCTCGTTCCATAACGCAATCTGAATCCCTTCGAAAACTAACACCTTTCAAATCGCCAGGTAATGTACGGCGGCCGAGTGATAGATGCCTACGATCGCCGAGTGTCTCAAGTTTACATGGACGAATACTTCGGGGACTTTTTGTTCGACTCTTTCCAGCCGTTCCATTTCTACCACGACAGTCACGTCGATTACGTGATACCCCCGGAAGGTGAACGCGACGATTATCTAAAGTTCATCGAGCACCTTCCACTGGTCAACACCCCGGAAGTCTTTGGGCTCCATCCGAACGCCGAAATTGGATATTTTACTCAAGCAACGAGGGAAATGTGGAGTAGCCTCACGGAATTGCAACCACGAATTGGCAAGTACAATCGTTAACACCATTTCGACGTGCGTTACGAAAAGTAGCACGTTTCAATTTTCTTACGAAAACTAGCACGTTTCGGTTTGCCGCGAAAAGAAGCACGTTTCATCGTTTCTAACGAATACTAGCACGTTTCGTCTTCCGCCGCGAAGACTAACACATTTGACTGCTTCGCCACGAAGAATAGCACATTTGGGAATTTGCGGCGAAAACTAGCACGTTATCTTGTTTGACCACGAAGAATAGCACGTTTTGGATTATACTGCAGACTGCAAAACTATCACGTTTCAGCGCGTGGTCAGTTTAAAAGAATTCAACTTTCTATCTATTTCATTCATATTAACTATTTCTCACTTTCATCTTCTATAATCTATATTATGATCAGATCAGGACAAAATTTTGATTAGATCGTATCCGATCATACCTGACTTATATGGGCCCGCAAAAATCAAATTGTGTTGGTTGCTGTGGTATAAATTTTTTTTTGTAGCCAACCATTCAAATTTGATTATTTTCATCGCTACACGGGTAAGTACATACTACTTTTCGTGAAAAATCAATCAAACGTGCTAGTTTTCGCAGCAAAAGACGAAACATGCTATTTTTCGTGGCAAACCGCTCAAACGTGCTAGTTTTCGCAGCGAAAACCGAAACGTGCTACTTTTCGTAACGCACGTCGATTTCTTTCTGTTCAACAGCCGTCATTTAACTAGTATTTTATTATCGACAATCTTCCATATCGAAGGGGTGAAAAGAGCCCCTGATGTTCGATAATTTTCCCTTGATAATATGCTCGGCTAAAACTAGCTAAAGTTCCATGCATCTATAATTACAAATCGTTTCACGAAACGCCACTGGAATCTTTTGTTAGAAGTGGACAGCACTGGAATAAGCAAAGATAAATTCATCGACAACGTCGCCGAGGAGATACTAGGCAAGGTTCCAGAGGAATATGATCTCGAAAGGGTGAGGAAACATTTCGGAGTAGTCATCACACCAACCACGATCGTTCTCTTTCAAGAACTGGAGAGATTTAATCGGCTAATCAGAACGATGAAGAGGACGCTCACGCAATTAAGAAAGGTTTGTAGCTTTTTAATTATGGGTAGATTCGGGTCGAGTCGAAGCGAATCTTTCAAATGTCACAGGCTATCGTTGGTGAAATTGGGATGGACGCAACGCTTGAGAGTATTTCTACAGCCTTGTATAATGGTGTGCTGCCAAAAGAGTGGGTCAGATTGGCACCAGACACGAGGAAAACACTTGCTGGTTGGATGGAGCATTTTGTGAAAAGAAATAATCAGTATACTGATTGGGTGTGTTGATGAAAAGTTAGATGTAAATTAGATTATGGGGTATTCTAGTTTATATCGTGATTTTTTACACAATTTTTAGTATTTTTTTGTGGGACATTTATAGAATTGTTTTCGTCAAATTTTGGTTTATATATTCATCCAGGTTTTAGTAATGTTTACATATTTTATTAGAGAGAAATAATTCAAATTTGTAGCAGTGCAATGCGTTTTAACGCATTCGGTCAAAAATGTCTTCCGATGGTTGCCGCAATTTCGCTTATTCTGTTCATTTGTTTGATCAACGAGTTTGAAATAAAAAAAATCAACTATTAAATAAATGCACTTTGAAGTTTGACTATCAATTTTCTCATGTTTTTCGTACATTTCGTGGACTAAAAAATTGAGAAGAAAACACTTTTCTGAATTAATTTTAGTATGGACAATAAAGACACGTGCAGCCAAGGTGCACAAAAAAATCTTGAATCATCCATGAAGTAGATCTTAAGATATTACGGCAACCATTTAGAAAACATAGTTTTTGGAAAAACGCGTTTAAAGTTTTCCATATCACTCGTCACAGTGCCCCATCGTTTAAGTACCTTATAACTTTTTTAATTTTAAAACTTCAGATACAGAGCTTTGAAACAATATTCTTAAAAAAAAACGTAAAAGGAAAAATCGATTTTCAAAGTAGAATACCCCCTTGAAACAACATTTCAAATGTTGCGTATCATCGACGATGTTAAAAATCTTTCAGACAGCAAGCGAACCAATCGTTCTCTGGTTATCTGGTCTGCACATTCCGGAAACTTATTTAGCGGCCCTCGTGCAAATGGCTTGTCGCAGAAACAGTTGGTCCCTCGATCGGGCTCTCACTTACACAGCAGTCTCAAGACATACCAACCCTGATCAAGTGGAAGAGAGACCAGATCAGGTAGAGAGAAAGAAAATTATCAACATGCATCCACGGCAATTACGTTGCAGCGTGTAATCAGATTTACAATATCGTTTAATTTGTCTAGGGTTGCTACGTGAGTGGTTTGTACCTGGAAGGTGCTAGATGGGACATGGAAGAACAATGCCTGAAAAGATCACATCCAAAAATTCTAGTCCAAGACCTACCGATTCTTATCATCATTCCAATCGAAGCTCATAGACTTAGGCTCCAGGTATCAAAACAAAATAGTGCACAAATATTCAGTGTCCACTTCGCTGTTTCTTCATGCAGGATAAAAATCAAATTTAAAGTGGGGGACGAAAGGATGTGGACACTTTTAAAATCGTATAACTTGTTCAAAATTGGTCCCAACAACTTGAGCTTTTTTTAGAAGCTAGAGGGATTTGTTTGCTAAGTGACGTGCTTCGTCGTTTTGAAAAAAGTTGCAATTGGTTGGAATAGCAAAAAAAAATAGGAAAGATCATTTTTCAACTTTTTTGTCTGTACTCGTAATGAAAATTTAAAAAATGCCATTTGTAGAAAATCGTTGGTTTTGTGAATTTCGCGATTTTCGATTTTATTCTGTGATCTTTAAACATTTATAGCTCAGAGCAACGTTAACCGATTTCGATGAAATTTTAGGTATCTACACAACTTACTTCAATCTACAAAAGGCATTTTTTAAATTTTCATTACGAGCACAGACAAAAAAGTTGAAAAAAAATGATCTTTCCTTTTTTTTTGTTGTCCCGACCAATTGCAACTTTTTCCAAAACGACGAAACACGTCACTTAGCAAACTAATCCTTCTAGCTTCTCAAAAAAACTCAAGTTCTTTGGAGCAATTTTGAACAAGTTATACGATTTTAAAAGTGTCCACCTACTTTCGCCCCTCACTGTACATCTACTTCATAAATTTGTCAGAAATAATATTTATCTTCATCGTATGTCCCTGAATCTTATGTACCATTACGTGTTCAAACCTGTGGACTTAGAATATTTCTGCACTAAGTCATCGCTGTTTACTCTGATATTTTCTAAATCTACAATACGTCACTGCGATTGTAGAACACTTTCAAGACGCCTGTCTACACAACGTCCAATCGACGTAATGCGATGGGAATAGGCCTGGTGTTCGAGGCAAATCTTGCTACGTCTGAACATATCTCGCACTGGGTGCTGCAAGGAGTTGCTTTGATACTAAATACCGATTAACATACTATTCAACCAGCACCGTCATTCATTAGCTTTACAAGATATACTGTATAAGCATTGCGGACAACATGTTTTATATGTATACTGTAATGCAACGATGTACATATGCATGTGTTAAACTATACATATATATTTACTATTATTAACAACATATAAAGACAGTTTTCTGAAAATCTCCATGAGTGTTTAAGTCGAGAATCCACGTTTGCCATGCTACGTTTAAAAAAAATTAACTTCAATACATTCTTATCGAACTGTTTCCACCAAAAGCTACGTTAAAACATAGCATCGCATAGCATAACTTAGCTTAGTTTCCCGGTGGATTCCTGGCTTTACAATCGATGTAGAAATAATGGACAGATTTGCATTTTCAATCATTTTTATTAGCATCTATGCAGTAGCTGTTGTCTTTCTTATCGTAATACATATTTCACCTGTGGCAAGCACAGATTATAAAAGGAATCGTCTACAAAATTCTTGACGTTATGCCACTTCACCCAATGGCAAGCTTCTAACTGTTGCATGCTTTTTACTCTGCCGATAAAATGCGGATCGACAATCAATAAGTAGGTATCGTTTAAGCCTTCGTGAACTCCTGTTATGCATTTGCTAGAACAGTCTCTGTCCCCACCCATCATAATAGGGCTGGCAAATTCCTCGAAGTGCCTTTTGATAGTGGGTATTTGGTCTGATAATGAATCGCTACTTGCAATATGAACGATCTTACTAAGAACGTCGTACAAGTGATTCAGCACCAGGCACACCTAGGATTTATCATTAATCGGTCTTTTTATTTTTATGTTTAGTATTCGTCCCTTTCTTCGGCTGTGCCATACACATCGAAGTAGATTTTTGGGAGTAAGTGGACTCTTTGTACAGTGCCGGATTTACCTTTAGGCTAACAAGGCTGAAGCCTAGGGCTCCGTTTAGCTGGTGGCCTTTGTTCTAAATATTTTTTTCAAAAAATTAGCATTTTTTTATATTACCTTTATTAACTTGTATATTTAATGTTTATTTATGTTAATGTTACGTTTAGTTTTGATATTTAATGTTAATTTTGAAATTAAATTCTTATTTAGATTATACCAAGTGTTATGATAAAAAAAATCAAATCAGCGTTATTTTATTTTTTACATTTAACAAAGGGCCCACCAAATATTCAGTCTGGCGTTCCCTGGAAGATAAATCTGGCTCTGCCTTTATACGCGATATTTAGTGGTTTGAATTTGCAAGATTACAGAAGCAACAGGTAAGTGCACAAAACAGTTATGCAGTGTGGGGCAGCTGAAGAAAGGGAGAATAAATTAACTAATGCTTACTTCAAAACTTCCTATCCATTCTCTTGACCCAACGAAGGACTTTTCTTTGTCCTCTAACGCAACTAATACTTCCTGTATACTCCTCAGACTTGGGACACGCTGTTCTAAGTTTCTGTTTATTATGATCCATGAACAAATTGTTTGTAGCGTTCTGTACCCACAGCCCCATCCCTGCACACTCGTTAAGAACAACAATAATTCTGATATTGCCTCGTTAACAATTAATCTTCTATCGACTAAATTTCAACTCCCCACAACTGTCGCACAGTTGTAAATGTGCATATTTACTTAGAATTGTAATTTCTCGGTTGGTTAATGGTGAAAATTTGGTTAGTAATTTCAAATTTGGGTAAAAATAATCTTTTTACCATTCACGCTGATGTATTTATTGCATTTGCGAAGTGTTATTTCTCATAGGGAAAGTACATAGCTACATAAATCTTTAGAAATTGTCTTCTGTTAAATTCTTTCTATAATTAAAATCATAGCATATTTATACAGACCTTGTCGTTGAAGCCATCGCAACCATAATGCCAATATTCGTAATCTCCCTGGATCATGAAACTTTGCCCAGGTTCGGGTGGAAGAATGCCTCGGTGAACGTTTCTCAACAAATCTCTCGTATAATCGGTGGTCATCTTAAAGGTTTACGAAATCTTTTAATGTCCTTTTTTATTTATATTTACGTACAGTGAGTAACGAAAATATTCGGACACTTTTTACATTCGAACAACTTTTTTAAAATTATTCCAAACGACTTGAGTTTTTTCTAGAAGGTAGAAGGATTAATTTGCTAAGTGACGTGATTCGTCGTTTTGAAAAAAATGCACTCGGAATAGCGAAAAAAATACTAAAGGTCGTTTTTTAAACTTTTTCTCGCGAGCCTGTAATGAATGCGCTGATTTCGGGAATTTCGAAATTTTCGACCTTATTCTGCGATCTTTAAGCGTTTATAGCTCAGAGCAACGTTAACCGAAAAAAAGTTTAAAAAGCGACTTTTAAAATTTTTTTTGCTATTCCGACCAAATACATTTTATTTCAAAACGGCGAAATACGCTACTTGGCAAACTAATCCTTCTGGCTTCTCAAAAAAACCCAAGTCGTTTGGATTAATTTTCAAAAACTTATACGATTTTAAAAAGTGTTCGAATATTTTCGTTACTCTACGTAAAACATAAGGAAACATTTCCGCCTGCCTTCTTTTACAACTTACCGCTATCACCGCTATTCCCGCAACTCACCTAATACACCACAATCAACCCGGAAAAAAGAGCAACCAAACTGCCCAAAACTGACAACGCGAAACCGTTTAAATATCGCTTCCCACAATTTACAAAAAAATTAGATTCGCAACGAAGGAGCTCAACTCCGCTGGATCTTCAACTGGCGCTAATTTTAAAAAGGTAAGTAGGTATTAAACATTTCTCGAACGTGCGAACCAGTAACTCAGTGGCCATCTACCGGTGCCGCCTATCAACTACAACAACTAACTTCGTTAAAAACACTTTTTCATTTATTTCCATTTCAGATTCTGAGAACACTGTAACCAAGTGTAACTCATTATGCAACCATCTTCAACAGCAACACAGTTTTATAATTAGTTTCTTCACTACATATATATTCATACTATATCGCTCACAACAGGGCATCTCCGTCAACCGTGTGACTAACCCCAGCTCCGTTCCGCCACCTGCCCACAATTTTCATTCCCTACAGATTGCAGACACATCTATCTGCATCCATCTTTCCTTCCCAATTCCATACACTATGGAATTTCGTTAGAAACAACACTGGCGGCCAGCAGGAATAAATCAAGTGTTTTTATTGGTGATTGGGGAAATGCGCTTCGATTGGTTATCGGTATTTAATCGTGTCTGGTAGTAATTTCACGCGTATGTGTCCCGTTAGGAAATTCGCGTGTGTGCACGCACACGCAAACGATACATAGCTTCACGTAAGTACATACATACGTACGTGCCTTGCTAATAGTATTAAGTACACGTCTTCACGTGTATACGATCCGCTGATAATTTCACGTAGGTACATATGTATATGCGCCTACAGGAGGCTCGCGCGTAGAGGGGGAAGGAATGCTTATGGTTTTGGTTTTGATGCAATGTCGTGTTGGGAAGTGATATATCTTGCTTATCCATGCTGTTTAACATTTGTATGGATGGTGGTTTCTTCAGCCTGCAGAATACACTCTAATACTGGTGAACCATCCGAAACACTTTCGCCAATTGCAGGCCTGGATTTATTTAAGAGCTCCATAGATGGTAACTGTCTCATATACATACATGTTCATTATAGTGTAGACTGTAGAATATACTCTGCCGAGTTCCTTTGTACGGTTCCTATAATCGTGCACTATCCTACACTATCGCCTCAATCAATACCCAGCGCAATACCTTCGTTATAAAACTCCGATCGTAGTATTCAATGGCAATTTTCATAATTTTCTATTGATTTCCCAATTGATGGTACGTACATCTTCATCTGATTGTGTCGGAGCAAGAAAGCAAAAAATATACTATGTCAACTGCGCGCGTGTGTGTCAGAGCGCGCGCGCGTGTGCGTCCGCGCGCCCGCGCGCGTGAGTGTATGAAATGGAGAACAGCAGTGAATGCAAAGAGTACAAATATAACACTTTAATCTTCTAAGGAGAAATCATTGGTGTATTTTAATGTGGTTCGAAATGAGTAAAATATGCATATATATATATAAGAGAATATTATCATTGTTTGCGCAAAGCTTTGAGATATAAAGTCTGTCTACTAAGTGTTGCATTTGTAATCAAAGTGTATGTAATAAGCTTCCTTAGTTTTGCACAAGATCGTGCGTTGTAAATCAATAGCGTAAAGGTTTCATTGGAAAGGAGAGATATTTATTTGTAACGCATAAATTTTACTTCAATTTATGCGACCACTAATCGTCCCATTTTTCGTTCTTACGTTCCAGCTGACATATACTCAAGTAAACGCGTGCAATGAGTAAAAATGACATCTACAGAGGCTCAAGAAAGGCTGGCAAATTCTCTGCAGCTGGAGAGCCTGGTTATATCGGACTCGCAAAAGGAAACTTCCGAGTTAATGAACGCTCAGAACGATCAAGATAATTCCATCGATGCGTCTACCGGGGAGGACAGTAAAGTCTTAGTTGCAGATACGATAGATAGTATTAAAGACGCAGAGAGAGCTGGAAAGGGCGATGAGAAGAAGAGCGAAAACGAGCACGATGTGATTATTTTAGAGAACGATATCAAGGATGAATGCGACTCGAATGAAGTGGATTGCATAAAGAATGAAGGAAAGTCGGAGGAGGTTTCCTCTGTGCTGGAAAATGGCTCCAAGATCGATAAAAGCGACAGTGCGAAAGAAACAACGGTCAGGAGTGGGAGTAGTCTGAAAAGAAAGCAGCGGAACACTGTGTGAGTGCGGACAGTATCTGCTTTTAACATAATTCTCGACAAATTTTGATATCGTTATATATCGACACACACACACACACACAGAACTACACACTCGCACGCACGCACGCACACACGTACATGTTATTAAGGAACTTAATTAACTTTCTAGTACTCAAGAAGCAGATTCACTTTCAGAGGAACATAATCCCAGGAGTAAGCGAAAGAAAAAAAGTGCGAACGATAAATTCTGCTGGCGATGCCACAAAGAATCCGTGGAGGCGCATTGCAGCGCGTGTCCGCGATCCTGGCACCGCAGGTGCATAGGGATGCCGCGAGCGCCTATCCAGAATTGGATATGCGGAGATTGCGCGGGTATTTTGCGAGCGGAGAATGCAGAGACACGGTCTACCGCTATGGCTCAGTTGTCGGTTGATCAGTTGTGTTTGTTGTTGAAGCATGTAGTCGAGAGAATGAGAGAGTACCCTGGCGTACGTACTGCTCCATACTTGTATTTCCATCTCCATTGTGCCGGCCCATGAAATTTCAGGACTTTTCTGTCACAGTCCGAGCCATTCTGGAAACCAGTCGAGCTCTCCGAAGCTCCGAATTATCTACACTACGTGGTGAAGCCAATGGATCTGAGCCTTCTCGAGTCGAACGTGCGGGCTAAATTCTACGGGAGTACGGACGCGTTCATGGCCGATGCGAAATGGATACAACACAATTGTATTGTGTTTAACACGTGTACGTAACGTATTCTATGTTAAGTTAATTTAATAGAAGCTAAGGATTAAATAATTTCTACAGTTTGGTTTGAATTATTTAGGCGGCGGTGTGTACACCGACACATCTAAATTGACGAATGCTGCGAAACAGATAATTAAGTTGGCGCGGCAAGAAGTGTCAGAGATCGAAGCTTGCCCGGATTGTTACGCTCACGGGAGGAACTTGCCGAGACCGCAACCATCCTGGTTCATCGAACCCTGCCACCGTCCTCACCCACTCGTGTGGGCCAAGCTGAAAGGTTTCCCGTTCTGGCCAGCCAAAGCTATGCCGCGTTTAAACTCTCAAGGCTTCGTAGACGTGCGTTTCTTCGGCGAGCACGATCGTGCATGGGTGCCGCCGCGAGATCTGTACTTGTACTCCGAAGAGCCGCCGGTTCCATTGCCGCGTAAACGGAAATTGGATATGGAAGAATGCGTCAGAGAGATTACACGGCACTGCCGAAAGCTTGAGCTCGTGTTTGGTCAGTTCAAATTCGCGCCTCCGAAAGTGCAATACAATCCGCACGATCCAACGCAAATAAAATTATTGCTACCGAATTACGATCCTCTGTGTTCCAATGGCTGCGCATCTTCGCAATCCTCAGGCCCCAAGAAGAAGCAATTTGTCAAGAAACGGCTACACGTTAAAGCCAAGTCACAGAGTGATTCGGAAAGAGCGGATAATTCTGACAACGATAGCAAGACGTTCACCGATCTTGACACGAGTACCGAGCAAATCAAACTAGAAGAGGATTCATTTAATACACAGGAGGACCTGCAAGTAGATGAGCCCGAAAATTCCAGTCAAACCCAACTCCAGTCGGTCTCGGTCGAACGCGACGCGCGTTCCGATCCTCCTTCGAAGTCGAGCGACGAATCGCCGGCAGGGGAGCGTACTTCTAAGGGCACAAAATCCGACAAAAACCTTGGGAACGCAAAACTGATGAAGAAAGAAGACGCGAAACCCGGCACTAGCAAGAGTACCGACGCAAACAGTACGGCCGAAAGTGATGCAGCTAAGGACGATCCAGTCGAAGCAAACGTCCCGATACTAGAACAGAATAATAATTCCGAGAAAGTAGTCGATGACGGGAAATCTACGGATAAGTTGCGGAAACAAGCGGCAACGTCTCCCGGCAAACATTCGACGGCGGGCGACGTTCAACCGCCGGTGATGCTGAAAAACGAATCGTCTCTTTTGAAAATTAACGTTAATAAAGCAGACACCGCCAATCAAAACTTGCCAAGCCCGCAGAGAAGTGGCTCGAAGAGTATTAAAACCGCGGGAAAGGTTTATAAGCCAAAAACTAGAATGGTTGATAAAGTGAATGCAGAGAAAGCTTTGAGGTCCTTCGTGAACAATCAAACTCCGAAATCGTTGAGGGCGGAACCAACCGTTTCGGTTATACAGGCCAACCCGATATCGATGAAGGACACTTTGAACAATTCCGACGATAGCAAGGCAATATCCTCGCCCAGTTTGATGCCCGCTAGCAAACCGCAAACCGATATCCCGGACGCTTCGACGTTGAAAAAGTCTCCAAACGATCAGTCTGTTGCGTTATTTTTTGTCGTAAACAATGGCACATCCGACTCGATTACGAAACCTATTGAGAGTTTGTCGGCAGTTGAGACAGTCGAGAAAAATGAGAAAACTGAGTGCGCCGAGAAAGCTGAGAAAGAGAAAGAGAAAGAAAAAGGTGGCGGCGTTCCAGAGACGCAACAGCCTCCGGGAGACGCACCGCATCAAAAAAAGGAAAGCAAAGCCAGGAAATCGTTCCCTAATAAGGCTCGTCCTTGCCCGCCACTTGCTGTTGTTACGCTTCCATCGGCAAGTACATTGTCGAATTCGGCCGAATCTATGATCTATATCCCTGCTCAACAGACTGCAAATTCCACCGAGTATCAGATGCTCCCACCGGAAGCTGGCCCTATTAGTGCTCGTTTGTACCACGGTGCGCAAGATTTGGCCAGGAAAATGGCCCAACTAATGGAAGAGGCGTACAAAGAAGTAGCTCAAGAGAATCAGACTGCCGAGAACGGTACGTCGGAGAACCATCAAGCGACAGTTCACTTTCTACGGTTACAAATTGAACGTATGAGATGGCAGCATCAACAACAGATAGCTGAACTGAAACACAACACTGGTACGTCTTGTTTTCGACCATACTGTAACGCGGTGATGAGCAAACCTGTGACCTAAAACCGGAAACCTAAAGGATTTTAATTTACGGAGCGAATTTGTTATTTGTAAAATAGATTTACGATTGAAAGAATTGCGGGTCAGTGTCTGGAAGGCGAAATGCAGCCCGCGGGTTGCTCATCACTGCCGTAGTGTGCGCATAATATTTTCCCCTGCTAAAAACCTTAAAAATCTAAAATAATCATTTTGTACCGTTACAAAGGCATTTCTAGATGTTCTGAATTGCAGATCGGATATTAAGAGAGATGAAGGCGAGCCTAGAGGCCGAACGGTTACGTGCAATCGAAGAGACTCGTAGAGAAGTCGAAGAAGAGAAACAACGGACTATCGAGCAAGTTAAACGTAAACAATGGTGTGCGATGTGCGGTCGAGAGGCATTGTTCTATTGTTGCTGGAACACTGCGTACTGCGACTATCCGTGCCAACAGGCACACTGGCCGCTGCACATGGGAACCTGCGCTCAAAAACCTTTGTTCACTGTCGTAACAGCCAACTCTGCTGCGAATTCGAATCAGCAGCAGGTGATGCCCAGACTCATAGTAAATTCCCAGCTTGCGAACGCAAACGTAAACGCATGGAGGGCCTAGAACGCATCGGTGTAAGTCTCCGAGATCGAAGGTTTAATGAATTATAAATAACTTAGTCCCTAATCTAACGCGGGAATCCAGCGATAATGTTAAACAGCGGGTTTAATGAAATTTTGTAGTTACGCGCATAGAACACCGGAAAGTATTAGGCTCGCCCTCCACGCCGGGCGAAACGCTGGTCCGATACGCTTTTCGCTTCTCTGTCCAAATGCGAAGTTTCATTGAAATCTGCACGTAACTTTACATGCGATTCCCTCATAAGTTTTGATAATAACGTTAGATTTTTATTCCACCGCTGTTCGCGTCCTGTGTTTACGTGTAAGTGTTATAATTAAAACATTAAAGGTGTGTGCGTGCGCACAAGCGCACGCACTCGTTACACGGCATTTTTTGTAATGTAAAAATACAATCGATAAGAAATAAAGAATATTTATTCAAGGAGTACTGTCCACTCCTGCACGTAAGCAGTAAATAAAGAAACTTTACTTTGTGCATTTTATGCATGCTAGCACGCACGCTCGTACACACTCATACACATAAATGTATCATCAATAGCGAGTTACTTTTAGCCGGTCCTATAATCGCATTAAATTAAAACTAGAAATTGGAGACCTAAATCCGCGATTCAACTTACACTGAGCGTGCCTTCGGTCCCTTCATGCCTTCACCTCTCATCGTTACAATAATCCAGTGTAAGAAGCATTTAAGATTAAGTAAGCCTGCAAGTTTCTTTTCGTCTACCCTAACACAATACTCCAAGAATCCCTTAAGTTTTTCAGACTCATAATGCCAAAGTAAACAGCTCCGTTAACAGGATATATGCATTGTCGCATAATAAATTGAGCGAAATATTGGCGTCCCTCTCTTTGTTCTATTCGAAAGCCGAAGATAATCAAGATCCGCACATAGCTGTGAATCGCATTTCGCGCAGAAGCGAGTCTTGTTCACGAACGTCGTTCCAAGTAACGGGCCGTGCAAAATGATTCTTATGTATAAATCGGTACGCAAGATTGTTAATATACGCTCTGCGAAGCGTCCAAGTAGACTGAAATAATATACGGTAGGGGTGCTTTTATAAACATTTGTATGTGGCAATTGAGATATGTAGTTATACATATTGTAAGTATAAATGAATATACTCGGAATAAGATTGTACGATATTAAATTTTTATACGTTGGATTGTATATTGCTGATATTACCGTGAACAACTGTCCGGCAATTTGCGTTTTGGTTCACTGGTGCGCGCCTGTGTGCGTTATCTAAACATCACTCTGTAGATTCGTAACTAGCGACGAAATTTTATGTTTAACGTTACAGTTCAATGGAAGCACATAAACGTTTGATTTTAACAGAGCCTTTTCGTTATTTATCTAACCTGTTGCAGCTCACTTGCTAATTATACCTTCCTCCGCTCGGACGCACAGTTTTGTATTCATACAGTAGAATTGATTCCTTCCCATTGGTTTGCATGGAAGACGTGTGCGCTGTGCGTGGGACAAGGTAGTAAATATTTTTCAAACTCTGTCACGTGGGAATGTTGAGAGATGCATGGGATATTTTGTTCATTTACGAACTTCTCTTCTCGCCAGTCTCGTTTTCAGATTACTTTATTATCTTGTTCCTGTAGCTACATGATTATTTAGCTTTTTTGCTCTTAATTTTTCTCATATAAAACTCAAGTTCCTTGCCTTCAAGTATGTAACCGTCCGCTCGACCACATTGTCCGGGTCTACTCGCTATACAGGCTGAAATTCAAATTTCAACTTACAATCACTGAAACCGTGTTACACAAATACTGTTGAATGTTTTTCTTGGGAAAGTATTCTCTAGTCTTTGGTATGTATTGGCATTCGGTTGTAGAATCCGCGAAGCATACGGGAGGGAGAGAAAGAGAGAGGTATAAAATATACGAGAACGTAGAAATTCTCGATTGCAATCTATCACTGTGATGCAAAATTTAAGGCACAAATCTGAAGACACAAAGTTGCGATAATTCTATATGCAATGCTACTGAAATAGTATGCTCCCTATTCTAAAGGATTATCAGCATTGTACGACATTGATTGTTAGATAAAAGATTGCCTACCAAGCACACGTCCCGTAGCAAATTGTTCCTCCAGAGCAGGTTCAACTTTAGCGAATCTCTGCCTTCCATTGTACTTAGCTTCTGCTTTCTTCGAGCGTTTCTTATTTAAAACTTCTTCCTCAGCTTCGGTCTGTAAATATTTATTTCATTACCCAGTTGTAATACTCAATCGACGACGACGCTAGGATAATAATTCCTTACCAATTTAGCACCCCTTTTACGGCCCAGTGGCAACGCGTAGTGGCTTTCGTACCACTGTCTGAAAGGTGTGGCGTCGATAGTGACAATCGCGTTCTTCACTAGAGTCTTTGTCCTTACTAATTCGTTATTCGATGCATTGTAAACAACATCGATGATACGTGTCTTTCTCGTGGTGCATTCGGAACCCCATGAAAAGTTTCCTGTGTCCAGACGGAGGGCTCTGTATTTCTTATTGCCACCTCGGGTGCGTACCTGACTTATGCAGAAATAGAAAAAGAAATCCATAGTAGTTACAGTCGCATTGTAAGCTTAACGAGAATTGAATTTAGAGGTTCGATCAGTACGCTGTAGGATGTTTATTGGGTCAGCACAATACTCAGAGTAGGTAAGGTCGTCATCATTTCATGATCAAGCAATATTATATGCTCGAAGAAAAAGAAATTTCTTTTCAAGTCCTTTGTATCGCAAGAACTTTGAAAGAGGTAATAAGACGCGAGGCAAGAATGAAAAACACCAAGTAACAATACCGTGTGAATACGCTGAGTTCCAAGTTTGGTGTTCGCAGCCGGACGCCCTAACTCGAACTTCCTCTTCTTGCGGATGGGCTTCCTTTTGCCACCAGTTGCTCGCCTCTTGTGCCAATGATCCCGTGAGATACCTGAAATGGATTAATTCCTTCTTATCCAGTAGATACGAAAATAAACCGATCAGTCGGTTTTGCGGAGAAAAGAGGACTATGCGACGCGTAGCTCTCTATTTACGCGGACGACGCATCAGAAGTTTGAAAGAACGGCAACAAGTACATATGATCGCGAGAAATATGTAGATACACCGAAACGCTATCACATGCTCAAGCAAGGAAACATCGAAGCCGCTGACAAATCGACTTTTCAATCTTTAAGTTACATTCATCGAAATAATATAAAGCTCAACTGTAGGAATAGACTTTGTTGTGAGCAACTGATAATTATTTATTAGGTAGTTCTAAAGAGAAAACACGGATTCAAAGCGATGAAAACAAAACTCGTATAAAATCGCATATCTCACCCATCGTGCCTAGGTGCCTAGGTCCAAAAGAAACTTGAAATTACGATTTACTAGTATGGCCTCTCTTTACTTCCGGTGAAGCCTGACGATGCGTGCGACCTCTGCTGACGAGAGAAACAAGCGCGATGCAAACATCCGGAAATAAACAATTAAATCGCAAATTGAATTCTCATAACTTTCTATCATTTTTAATTGCATTGCGTATTAGTTTCTGTTGAACGATGCTTAATTGTATTTTTATTTGTGAATATAATTAAAGTAAGAACCTAAAGCCTCGTTCACATTAGTCAAATGTACTTGCTTCAAGTCGCAAATTGTATTATTTCAAGGCGAGAAAAGTTGCAACACTCTCTACTTCGCTCGAAACTTGAAAGGATATTTCAAGCAAAGTGAATAACAAGTTCACATTAGTCAAGTTTACTGATTTCAAGCGACTCGAAGCCAGTAAACTTGACTAATGTGAACGAGGCTTACGGCGTGGCTTTGCCCGCTTTTCCTCTCATATTCACATTGGGATTGGCTAAGCTGCGATTCGCTAATAACCTGACAGAGTAGGTCGGTGACGTCACGACTGCCAATCCCAATAGAAGGGACGATCGCGCGAAGCAAACGCCAACCGTGTGAATCGGGCCAGTGTTCGTTGCGCCCGTTGTGCGCGTTGTAGTATTTCTGACCCGTGTCACCTCAACCGTTGTTTCTCGTAAGATCATTGTTTATGTCCGACTTGCAGCAGTCATCGCAGAAATTGGCAGAATTTGGCAGAAATCAGAAATTCAATATGGTGTCGTGTCTGTCGCTCGGAAGTTCCCGTAGGATATCCGCGTTTTAACGTAAAATCACCGACGAACCATTATTCCGCCTGCCGTAATTATGAAAATTCGATTAAAAAGTCTGTGCAGCATCTAAAGATTCTGCTGACACGTTAGTGGGATCGCAGAGGAAACTGTGGTAATAGTGCCACCAAAACACTCTGTTCATATCTCAGCTGACGCAGCGAACCAGCGAAATTCTGACACTCGGAGGTAGGAAAATTCAGTGAAAATGGAGAGCGTCGAGGTGGGAACTGCTGCGGATGTAAATAGATCGGAAAGTGAAGAAACTAAGGTCGAGGAGATGAAGCACGATTCCCTGACAGATATCGCCTCTTTGGACATTAAGTCCAGACTCACTCTGAAAGCGACCGAAATATACGAAGAACTACATGCAAATGGGATAAGTCGAGTGAACGGCATCTACGATTCACCGGAAAGAATCGCCAGCACGGCTAACCTCCCGCAATCTAAAACTATGGAAACTAGTCATTTAAGTCAACACGGTATGGGAAATTCATGTTAATCTTTAGCAGTCGACGGTGTCTGCTTATAGTGCTTGTCTACGTCGAAACGTCTCTTTCAATAAATACCTCGCGCATACTCGCGAGGGACATTTAACTGGAATGATAAAGCAAATCGAAATAAACATATTCAAAAGTAAAACCAGTGTCGAAAGCGGCCTCTCGGATTAATTATATCATTTTGTATATATCTGCTATAAATATTGCTCATGTATAACTTATTTCTATCATATTCTTCTTGTATACATTTAGATAAAACAGACACGTTACCCTTAGAGAATAAAGGCGATGACATTCAGTACGTTAGTTACACAAGCGAATTACAAATGCCTGATATTATGAAATTGATACAAAAGGACCTAAGCGAACCGTACTCTATTTATACGTATAGATATTTCATTCATAATTGGCCAAAATTGTGCTTTCTGGTATGTATTATTCTATAGAAATATCAAGTACAGTATTGTCTCCCTGAGGGCTCGATGGTCGGGACCGGTGTTGAGTCTGTATCGTGAATAGAGCCATAATTCCGAGCGTTCGTTTCTCGCTTTCTTCTGGCCGAAGGGGGGAGCGAGATGGAACGCTTTGACGGAGTATCCGGAGTCTGAAAGACGGAGCGAGACGAAACATCGATGCGTTGTCTGTCCTCGTACTGTCCTTGCTTGCTATTAGTGGCTCTTGCTTGCTCTTGCCTTCGTCGGAGAAGAGCGAAAGAGAAGTGGTGGGATAGCGGAAAGCCCACATCGTGTGCGCCACGCTGAGCCCATAGGGAGACGATACTGCATGTTGAAACGATGCTGGTATAAATAAATACATACATGCGATACTTTCTGATTCTGTATAGACGTTGATACGATAGTGTTTATATATTGTTTCTGCTGGTTGTTGCCTATGTAGAATTTAAAGGAAGACAGGGATCAGAGATACAGCGTTAGAGAATGCGCAGAAGAAACTTTTAGCCAGCTTTCGTCGGGTTGTTTTCTCTAGCACGTATAGGATTTAAAGAAAACTCTTGCTTTTTGTTCGTCAAGGCGATGCATGGTGACGAGTGCGTCGGCGCCATAGTCTGCAAGTTGGATATCCACAGAAAGGTGATAAAACGAGGATACATAGCGATGTTAGCGGTCGATGTGAAATACCGAAAGCGGAAGATCGGATCGAACCTGGTGAGGAGAGCGATCCAAGCTATGGTGGAAGATAACGCGGACGAGGTGGTGTTGGAAACGGAGATAACTAATCGGCCGGCGCTGCGTCTATACGAGAATCTAGGCTTCGTGCGCGACAAACGATTGTTTCGGTATTACTTGAACGGCGTGGATGCTCTGCGATTAAAGCTCTGGCTCAGGTGAAATTCACTTGTACATTTGCGCCAATAAAAGATTTCAGTAACTGTTGAGCGAGGAGAGGCAACATCTGTATTCTCTAAGGTCGAGAAATCCGTAGTAAGGTTGCTGCCAAAGAGATTGTCGATCACTCCAACTGTATACGCACAAGAGATATTCCTCTTCCAAGTAAAACGCAACGTATCGAGGCGATTAGCGCGGGTAGATCATCGAATGGTGGGGAATATTCAACTTGACAGTTGAGTATTTCCTGCCAGTCTGCGCCGTTATATCGCGTACTTAATATGCCTGTATCTATACATATGTCTGTATGTATGTCTATATGAAGACAGAATAGAGGGCGGATCAAAGCGTTGCCTAAGCAAAGCGATTCCTTGTTTTAATTATCGCGATTGAACGTTAAGCATCTACTGAAAATAATCTCTTTGGCATTGACTTGTTTCGCGAACGGAGCGAAGTGGCAGCTATGGACATGAATTAGGAAGCTGATGGAAAAGGAAAGTCGAAACAATGAGGCGTCTACTGAAAATAATCAATGTTTTTCTCATGCGTTACGCTACACGGCTACACGAACATGCGCTCTGATACAATGAAGTACTAAACTCATAGTCGGTCAACGAACGCGATCAATGACAGTGACACCGCTACACTGTAACACTATAAATTGATTCCATAATCAGTGCGTTTAAGTTAGCTTCTGAATCTCAGCCCACTGGAAGTTCAAGGAAAATCTGTTGTCGCTTGTCGTACAATATGTTAGTCGAACCATAGGATTCTTTATCAACGTTAATAGAGATTATTTCTAGACGTGTACACGCACATATTCAGTAATGAGAGTGGCTGGTATGAGTTCATTGTATCGGGTATCAGGTATCGGACATCGTGTAAACTTCGATTGGGCACACGATAAAATTCAGAGTCTCGCGGATGTTAAAACTATTGGATCGAGTATTTTCAATCGTACATCACTGTAACATAGTAAATGGAAGCGTGTAAACTTGGATGCCTGAGGATGTACAGTGAGTAACGAAAATAGTCTGATGGTTTTTAAAATCGCATAGCTTTTTTAAAATTAATCCAAATTACTTGAGTTGTTTTTTTTATTGTTCTAGAAGGATTAGTTTGCTAAGTGTCTTGTTTCGTCGTTTTGAAAAAAATGCAATTGGAATAGCAAAAGAAAATAGTGAAGGTCGTTTTTTTCTTATACTTTTTTCTGAGCCTGTAACGAAAATTCAAAAAACCCGTTTGTAGATTTAAGTATGTTATATACATCCTGAAAAATTCATCAAAGTTGGTTGACGTTGCTCCGAGCTACAAACGTTTAAAGATCGCAGAAATTCCCGAAACCAACGACTTTCGACTTTATTCTGTGATCTTTAAGTGTTTGTAGCTTAGAGCAACGTTAACCGATTTCGATAAAATTTTGGGCGTGTATACAACTTGCTTCAATCTACAAAAGGCATTTTTTAAATTTTCATTACAAGCACAGACAAAAAAGTTTAAAAAACGACCTTTATTATTTTATTTTGCTATTCCCACCGAGTGCATTTTTTTCAAAACGCCGAAACAAGTTACTTAGCAAACTAATCCTTCTAGCTTCTAAAAAACTCAAGTCATTTGAATTATTTTAAAAAACTGTCTGATTTTAAAAACTTTCCAAATATTTTCGATACTCACTGTAAATACATACATGCGTACGAACGCATGTATGTATGTACCTATGTATATTTTTTTCCTTACGTATATGTATATGGGCGCGTGCGCGATAGATGTGTGCACACATAAGCATAGACCCGTGTACGTGTGTGTACATATATACATATATACATGAACACAGAACTAAGGAAAGAATTATCATTTGCCAAACTATAATATTCCTAAAGCAAAGCCGTATCTACTGCTGTTCGTTCATTACATGTATCTATCTTTGTATAAAATAAATGCGAGGCACAGATCGTACACGTAAATATTAAAAAGTGTAAAAATGTTAATAAAAATGCATAAATGTTTTCAGACTCGGCTATTTCTATCTCGCGCAGAGAATGTCGCGCGAAAGTACGCGCGCACATAGATACACAGTGTACACACATATACGCTTCACCTTTCACCCTGCCCGCTCCTCGACAACCACCGTTCCTTAGGAAGCAGACTCGGATTACCACAATCATTTCCCAGGATAATGAGGAGTTATTGCGGAATTGAAATCGGAGCTGAGCGAAAGGGGAGAAGAACTCGCCCTCGAGGATGGTCGACGATCCGAGCGAGGCTTTTATCAGCTGACCGGTTCTCACAATATACATATTCTCTTGTTAGCGAACCATCGATGTTGGCACAGGTACACAGGCACGTATGGATGGGATGACGGGGAAACGTAGGAAATTAGATAATCAACTGCAGCCAAGTCGGAAGTATATTTTTTTTCGTTAATTCAACAGTGGATCGCAAATTCGTTGCTTTCAATCTGTCGATCGCGTTCGGAAGTTGTATATGTACATTCGGGTGGACCTTAGTCACTCTTGTAAAATAATTTTGAGATTTTTGGCGGGGAGATACCCTAGAATTGTGCCATTGCTGGAAAAATAATGTGTGCTAAATTTGAAATCGATTGGAGAACGGGAAACCGTGCCGTATTGAATTTGAAAATGTTTTTCTTTTGTAATTTGTATTGAATTTCTTTTTTTATGCTCTGAAACGATATGGAAACAAAATATGAGATCATTAAAAAAAGTATGATCTTGAAATATCAAAAATTGACCTTCGAAAAAAACTTTTTTAGTTGGCATTATATTTACCTTGTCAAACAGTAATATTTTCATATAATATGATAAGAAGGAAAAGGACACCCGAAATGCACCAATTTTTGCAGATATCTTTCAATTTATTTTAAAAGCCAGGGGTCTAGAAGAAAGTCTGACTACTCCACGCGATGCAGCATACATATTTCCATCATCAAATTTAAATAGCATCATTTAAATATATTTAAATGTTAATAAGGCAGTAATAACTTATATCGTTGTATTCCGGAGGGTTCGTAAAATAATTGGACGGAACCAGCAACGGAATAACTATTCCTGTTTGAACAGAAATCATTTTCAAAGTTGAAAATTTGCATTTTTGGAAAATTGAATTTCTCGAAAACTGAAGGTAATGGCGAAAAACGGTTTGCGAATTCGTATTCAAAGCATAAAACTCTATAAAAAAAACGGGGATTGAATGTTAAAAGTCCAGATTGCTGTTGAATAATGTTACAATTAAACTCTTGTATGAGTTTGACTCCTCGGTTGGCGGAATCGTTTAGTGCTAAATTTATTACTACATATATTTAATTCAACATTATAATGGGGATCATTTTCCCATTCTAGAGGTTCCATATTTATAAAATCTGTTGAAACAGTGTAATCTTGACGAAAGTATCAATTATTTCATTAAAAATTTGAAATCTGTTATTCATAAACCTATGAAAAAATTTCTTAGACAAGTTTGTACTGTTTGACAAGATAAAAATAACGCCCACGAAAAAAGTTTTTTCTAATGACCAATTTTTGCGATTTCAAGGTCATGATTTTTTTTTAAATAATCTTATACTTTGATTCTATGTTATTACAGAGCGTAAAAAGACAAATTCAACAATATATAAACCTGTATATTAACGATATACCACAGTGGAGCAAACCGAATTAGAAAAATAAAACATCTACAAATTCAATGCGGCACGGTCGACTTCAAATTTTGCACAGAGTATTTCTTCGCCCAGAAACCATTCTAGAATGTTCCCCGAAAAAAATTTGAAAGTCAAAAAATAACTACAACTTATAACATATAACTAGTTTCAGTTTGCCTGTCTGTACGTCTCGATTCTCAATCACTCGTACTTATAATTACGATATAAATAAGGAAACGTCTAGCCATGGTCAGCATTGGTTAGAATGAAAAAAGACGAGACCGTTTGTAATCGAATATGTTTTGCTTTTCCCTAAGATTTTTACAGATCGATTCTCAACGTCATTACACTTGATAGTCATTTCATTTCGGGCCATTGTTACCCATTTTACATAATTACAAGATTAAGTTTAACTCCGTTGCAGTGCTTTCCAATGATAGCTTACCATCTCCGCGGTAATCTTATAGCTGCTCCTGTAACACGACAAATGAATAATTAACGAGTGATAAAAGTATGAAGGGTAGACGTCCCCATTACTGCCATTTTATTTATTATACTGAATAAAAACGTAACGTATAAAGAATAATCCACAATAATAATAATAATAATAACAGTCCCAAATAATGATAATTTTTTCTCAACACTATTCTTTATACCTCACGTTTTTATTAACTAAAATAAATAAAGTGGTAGTAATTAGGACACTGACAGTAATTGGCACATCCACCCTGCGTATTATTTTTCAACGATCCCGGCGGAAGTATCCCCGAAGCAACGGCAGTCTATTAAAAAAGCATACTTATGCTCAGCGAGCGTGCACTCGCGCTCGGTCCTAGCTGAAATTACTCAGTATAACAACATCTTCGACTTGCTTCTTGTATATCGTCTTACGCAATCGTTACATATCTCCGCCGTGCACTCGCGCTCGTGCGTCTGTTTGTATTCGGCTGTTGGAAAAATCAATATACTGCTACGTACGCGCGGGATCAACGAAAATTCTGAAAACTTCACTGACCCGGGCCAGCCCGGACGAAACATCTCTTAAAAATGATTTTCTCAGAGAAGTTAAAACGGCCCTTTCTCCTCGAATTCTCTGCCCTTAACAATAGGAGCGAGTTTGTTAGAGGTAGCACGGGCAGGGACTTGAGAATCTCAGCTTTACGATATGCGCGGCGCGAGTACAATTTGCAAGGGGCAAATTCTTAGAATAACAGCCCTGCAATATTCTCGCTTAAAAGGCGGCGGACTCGCTTTGTTTTGAATTTGAATGGCATTTTCAATTTCTATTAAATCGCGCTCGCGCGCCCCTGTCCCCACTTCCGCCCTCCCCTGCTAGCCCAGTTCTTACCCTATCTCTGCCCTTCGCGATCGATTTATATTGAACCGAGCCGGACGGAATTTTAAAAGCGAAGCGCGCGTGTCCAGTAGTCGATTCGATCGGACGACTAGCTGTGTCGTTATATTCGTGTTTTGAATTAATTTCCCCTTTGATTTCGAGCAAACAATGGGATAGGCGATAGGGGGGTGTCTGTGATTGTGTATGTGGGTGGACGCGCGCCAGGGTTAAATAACCCGGCTGACGAATGGACGCGATGAATGTTGATCCTCATTTTCAACTCGTATCCATGTACCCACTATGGAAGAACTAGAAGCATCCATTACCGTGACGCATTATGTGAGGGCTAAAGTGGATCCGCAATTTGTCAGCGACAACGCAATCTCTGCTTCTCGATATCGCCCGGCGAAACCCCATCGACCAACAGATAACGTAACCGGTCTCGAGGAGGGATTATTCTGATCGATAAGGACGAGCTATGGTTCGATAGAAAAGTGCGTATATATATATCATAGGTACAGTTGGGTATGCATTATTCTCTTCCCTATCGTCGCTTCAGGCTTCCTTTCGTATTGTTTCGTAGGCAAAAACTATGAATGAAAAAAGTTTTAGAAAGAAATATAAACAGACTTCAAAAAAATAAAATTGCACTAAAAAGTATAAAATAATTTTTTCCCTTACTTAATCTACGAGTTTCATATTTTTTAAGTCGGCCCCAGATTTACACAGTGCAAATGGTGAGGCAACGACTTAAAAAATATGAGAGTCGTAGATGAAATAAGGGAAAAAATTATTTTTTACTTTTTAGTGCAATTTTATTTTTTATAGGTTTTAATTTTTTAATTTTTTATTTTTAACTTTTTAGTTTTATATATATTGACACAGCATGCTGAGGAGATACGCGGGTATGTTTATAAAGTAATAATAATTAGGTGATAATAGTCTTTATTATTAACCATAACTGGCAAAATATTGGGCCAATATTGATTCAGTGTAGGATGGGACCACCGTGGCATCGCCCTCTTTCGAATAAAAAAAAGATCATCAAAATCGGTCCATATGCTGAGGATTTACGCGGGGACAAACATAAAAAAAATACAAGCGGGTCGAATTTATAACTTCCTTTTTGAAATCGGGTAATAAAAATTAGTCACCGCAAGGTGGCGCACTCAGAGAGGGGGGGGGGGCAAAGGGGCCCGGCACCCCCAAAGAAGGGGCTCTATAAGAAGAAAAGAGAACTGGATTTTATTCTTTAAATAAATTTTCATAGTCACCTATTAAATTTTATTGGATTTGCATTGAAAATATTTTTACCCCTCCAACTCCCCCAAGATTAAATTCCGACTGCGCCACTGGTGAATAATGCACGTACCACATACCTATCGACGTCGACATGGGGAATTTTACATGGAAAGGGAGATTGCATCCGAGAACAGAAGTAGGAATTAACGGGCGAATAAAAACGAGGGAAAAAGGAAATGCAAATGAAGTCCATCATGCAAATTACGGAATATGTACATAGAACTGTAATGTCCACTTACCACTGGCGATAGGCCGTCGTTCGCAAGTCGCAACCGGTCACAGAGTTCCGTCCTCTTCGACCTCCCTCGAGAGATTGGTGGTGGTCGCGTCGAGAACGATCAATTCGCAACCGTCCGGAGCTCTGTTTTGAGTTTGACCGGGTAGCAAAGACTCCTGGAGGGTGCTGTTGCCGTTGCATGCTTTATGATTCTTAAGTCGCTCGGCAGTCGTTGCAGTGCTTCCGCTGGTGTCTCTCGAGAAACATGGGAGTACCTTGAAAACAATTTCCGGAGGTGAAACTCGCAGAGAGTTTCATCCTAGATCCGAACCATCGGATTGTCGGAGGCTATATTATAGTTATCGGAAAGCTATTCGTCGTTTACAGAAAAAGAGAAAAGAACGGACATGCTTTGTAGATGGGTACTTGCAAGTTGCAACTTCCCATCTTCCATAATCACACCAAATTATCAGTGGCGGATTTAAAGAAAAAAAGCAGCTGACAAACGTTCCGAGGGCCCCATTTTTCGGAAAATGGAAGAGGTACTTTACTAAAAACGGGCAAAGTGTAATAGTAGAGAAAAAAAAATAGTGTTTAGATAAAATCATAATTCTTTTGAGGATGGGGCTCTGATGGCCCTTCTGGGTAGGGACTCAGGTGGCAACTGCTCATCGGCCGCTCGTTAAATCCGCCACTATAAATTAAACCTACATATATACATACACGCGAGCGTGTATACTGGTGCCGATTACCGCTCGACCATTTAATTTTTAGATGCAACTTCCGAGAACGCCAGACATACGATAAAACCGTAGTAGGTCCGTATGTATGGATAAAGAAAGCAACAGGACACTCGGCTATTCAGAGCAACGAATAGCTCCATCTGCCTAGTCAAAGTTACGTAAATACTATGTAAACGAGAAAACTTTTCCGCGCGAGGTTCCTTCCCCCTTGGATAATGGCCACGAAACCAATTTCCCGATCACTGTCGAGTAACCTCCCCCATTTTCTTACGGAATTTCGGGATTGCTTATGGAAAGAAGGCTTCGCGGGAATAGCGATTTTTCACGGAACAAATTCCTTCATGTCGACCCCTTTCGCGGTCCGTTGAAACTAGAGCTGTCACTATCCGGATTTCGATTCGGATTTCGAGTTATAACGAGCAATCTGGATACTCGGATATCCATATAGTAAGAGCCCTTCTACCTACTAGGTAGGTACTAGGTATCCGAATTATTCGGAGTATTCGGATTGCTCGTTATAACTCGAAATCCGGATCTAAGTATCCGGATAGTGAGAGCCCTAGTTGAAGCGCTGTTAATTGTTCGAAAGAAGGCGAAAGAGAAGGAACGAGTACGTGAAAAGTATTCCGTCCGCGAGAAGAAGCTTCATCGGAAGTATATTTGGTTATTCGACGTTAAGTTCATACTTGCTTAAACTCCTTGCGAAAATTCTCGTTGAGCCAAGCGTAAACGAATGGATTGTAACAGGTGCTGCTCATAGCGAGGCAGTGCGTCATGAAAAAACAGAGCCTATAGTAGGACCAATCATTGGCCGGCGAGTAGAAATCGTTGGCAACGTTGACGATATTTAGGGGCAGCCAGGAAATGGCGAATATGGTGACCATAGCTATCAACATTCGGTTGGTCCGCTTCTTCCTCTCTCTATCTGCCCTCTCCCTCCTATTTACGCTGGCGCCAGGCTTCGATCTCGCTCGATCTTTCAGCTTGATCGAGACGCAGGTGTAACAAAACGCGATCACGAAGAACGGTAGCACAAACTGGAGTACCGAGGTGGCCGTGCTAAAGATTTTCCGAAACCGCTCGCTCGGCCAGTGCTCCTCGCAATAGCTATGCGGTTCCTCGAGATACATGTAAAGTCCGTAGGGCAGCGTGACCAGCAGGGCCACTACCCAGATGCCCCCGATCACGGCCAGGCAAACGTGGATCTTCATGCGAGGATGGAACGGATATATGATCACCATGAATCTGTCGATCGCGATGCTCGTTAAAGTCAACGTACTAATATAGATGCTGACACCTTGCGCGTATGGGACTAAGTGGCAGAGCGTCCTGCCGAATATCCAGCCGCCAAGAAATGTGTACAGAGGGGTAAACGGAACTGCCAGCACGCAAAGCAGCACGTCGCTTAACGCCAGGTTTGCGATAAACAGGTTGGTCACCGTATGCATCTGACGATTCCGCGCCACGACGAAGCAGACCAACGCGTTCCCGAGCAGACCGACCACGAAGATATTCCCGTAAAACAGATAAAAGATTAGCTGCACTATAACGTTCGAAGTCACGTTGTTGTCATTGTCACTGTCATTGATATCGCCGTTGCCGTTCCCATTACCGCTCCCGCTGTCTCTGCCGGTCTCGTTCCCGTGCACGGCCCCGCTTCCGTTTCCATTCCCATTCATCCCGCCGATGCTTGGATCACTCACAATCAACGAAACTTGCAAGCACCCGTTACACGGGAGCATTGTGTTCATCATTCTTATTTCCCGCACTTCTCCATCCACGCGGTGCACGGTCTATGTATATCCCAATCCGATTCCGATTCTGAAAATTTCTTTCTCTGTTTAGACGTACGTATTTCCTTCTTTTCGGATTGTCTAGGTTTTCTCCTCACTTCAATCACACCAATCGCGTTTCGATCAAACCTCGACAATCACTCACTGCTGAAAACATAAGTTTCTGCATATAATACCATTCACATCGACACCTATACCGCGATCACGCTTTTTACCAATTACTATAGTGTCGCGACTGCCGTGCCAGTGCTTCGTCTCTGGACGAACGTAAGATGAGACGAAGAGACGGACTAGCACGGTTAAGGAATTCGGCTTGACTCGGATAACCGAAGCAACGTGTTCGTGAAATTCGACAATAAAACGGGATCAACACTGAACGGCGCGGCGGAGGGACGGACCTGTCGATCGTTTTTCCGACTATAACTATTAAATCGTCAGCTAAGCTGTTGCTTCCTCCTCGGCTAAATTCGAGGAACTTCGAATTCGCGACTACTTGTTTTTTTACGGAGAATCGTGCAACTGTGCAATCCGAACAAGTTGTATCGAGAGTTTCTCCCTCCGGTTCCATCGAGTCGCATGTACCAGCTATCTTAAAAATAGTGTAAACTGGTGTTTGCCGAGGTTACCGAGGTAAAAACATTTCCCGAAAATAGAACATATACTCCGCGATCACGAAGCATCCAAGCGGAAGTTAGAACTTTCAACGTCAAGTTCTTCTAACTATTTTCTTTGAACCGATCAAACGGTTATTGAAATTTCGTCGAAGTTCATATGTAAGTACACATTAAGTCCCTCCTCACTCCAGCCGAGGAAAATTCATTTAGAAGTCCGAGAGTTGGATTCGGGCCACCTGTGGAGAGCACCGCGTGTCGATCCCGTCAATTTCTTCTCGTCGTACAGAAATAGTACTGTGGTAAGGAGTAACGCGAAGAAGAGGGGCATAGTAACGGCAGGAAGTAGAAGAAGAATCTCTACGAATTGAAAAGGTTCTCGCAAATTATCCTAAAAACCCTGAAAATTCTTCCGATTCACCGATAGAATATTCCCCGAAACTGATACATGCATACTAAATTAGAAAAACAGTGTACTAAACATTAATTTCGATCGCTATCGAGCCGAACAAAAAGCACATTGCAATCTTGATCACTTTGCGTAGAGCGTAGACGATTCTCCGAAATTCGAATATTTTCAGAAAAGTTTCAACTTGTTGAATGGCGGAAAAGAGAGAAAGAGATAATAACAGCAAACGACTGGATGTTCCGTTATACGAAAAGTAACGACTCGCGCGGTGTTCAACGTTTCAACGCGAGATGAAGTGCATCCGAGACGACGAGCAACCTTTTCTATCGACGACTGATTGTGAGAACGGGAAATCGCTGCTGGTGAACCTAACCAGACAAGCCGCCGAGTGTTCCCTCGCGCAGGCGTCCGCGACAACCGATTACCATCGCGATGGGGCAGCTCGGGGTAACTTCCTTACTCGTCCTCGGCTCCTGTTCCCCGGCTCACCTTCCGTCACCCTTTGCAATGGTACCCTTGCTGTTACGCCATCTTTCGAAATGTTTCTCTCGGGAAGGTTAGACAAGCACAAGCAGGCATACTTAATAATAAAGTTCTCATTATAAAATACGGTAATTTATTAAGAGTGAATCGTTTGTCCTCGTGGTTTTCAAGTTTTCACAGCTACGCGACACTTTCCTCTCTATATGTATCTTGGTACCATTACGGCAATTTACACATTTTTCAATAATCATTATTTCTTACCCAAACGCACGCCCGCCCCTATGCACGCGCATTCAAATATAATATGTACATTTACATGAACGCAAACAAGAATACATCTTCAAACGTATTAACTCAGCACGTATTATTCCAACTTATTGTACAATATATCTCGTAATCGTACGTGTACATACGCCCGCTCGCTATACTTTGCATCTTTCCCTTCTCCTTGCACCCTCTATAGTCTATTCTTTCGTATAATCTTCCAATTATATACGCATATAGTACCTATGTATGTACACATATGTATATAGTATACATTACACACTAGAATTGTACACGATTCCCTCCTGCTCTTTGGAAAACACGCCCCTGCCTCTTTCCCTTAACGAAAACACATTTCCACGGTGTACTTCGAGTTAATAAATAGCAGTATCGTTGCTTAACATTACTATTCTCTAAGCGTTTACCCTCTATTATAAAAATTCGATACGAAGGCATGAAACTTTCGGAAATTCAATGGAAACTACTCGTAACGGTTTGGTGCGTGTTATTTGCGTCACTTGGATTCACTTTGCCCCTCTACAAATTTTACACGCAACTCGCTTTATTCCCAAAAGAAAAGTCTCCCAAGTAACTAGGTACGCGAATCACTTTAGATCGTTAAAATCTACAATGTGTACAATCACGCGTCGTTATAGATATACTCGTAGATTATAGTCGAAATTCTTAATCGTTAAAGTTGATGGACATTTTCTCCGAGCACTCTTGCGGTACGGTTAAACAACGAAGACTCTTCGTTCTCAGTTCATTCTTCCATCACACGAAATATACAAGTACATATTGCTAATTTGTAAATATCGATCGATTTAATCGCCTAAAAAGTGGTTGAATATCTGGACTATTTAGGTAAGTATGTAACGTCGATTTTATGTGACCTTCGACTTGTTCTTTGCTGCACAAGCGTACGTCACTGCCGGGGATCGGGACGCATTCTTCCCTCTCAAGTTTAACCGCACACAAACACACGCGACGTGGCGTGTCAGTGCCGACGCGTACGCAAACACGCATCGCGCTATTTAAATGTGTACCCGCACCGTGTTCCGGGCATGCGTGTGCGGCTGCGTGTAAATAGCAAGAAACAATAGAAATATCTTTACATAGTAAGATAAATTCATTTCCCGTCAGGTTTCTATTCCTAAAATAAACGCCGGACACTGTCGTATTCATTTACAAGTAGACGTCTCTATTGCCGCGGGGAAACTTCGGTAGGAACAAGGTAATAAAAGATCGGAGAAGATTGTTACTCTCTTGTCACTTATTAAACGATCTGAACAAATCGAAATTCAAAGATTACGAAACAATCGTGTGCTATTTCACGAATTAGCGAGAGTTCGGGAGAACTGTGTATATAATAGGGCTGGAACTTGGAAAATTCGATTTGTCAAATTTTTCGGTATTCGAATACTTTAGGTGCTCAATTATTTGGCGAATATAATTCGAATATCCAAGTATTCGAATACTACTCGAATATTTCAATATTCGAATACTACTCGAATATTTCAATATTCGAATTATAAATCAAGTTCTTTAGGTTCATTTTTTACAAAACTTTTATTTAGTTTCAGTTGTGAGTTCGTTAGTTTGCCAGGGTGAAATCTTGTAAGCTAATAACATGATTTATAATTCACACCATACTATTCGAATACCAAACTATTCGAAGTTTATTCGTAGCATTCGAATACTTGTAAAATATTCGAATTTTAAATTATTCAAATAATCCCAGCCCTAGTATATAACAACCTCTATATGGAACAGTTAACCATAAAGAAAAGAAGCGAAAGTAACGCCACACTCAATTTGTTCCTTTGTACCATAGCAATTTTACAAACATTTCATTACATCGTATTAAACTGTTTTTCCTGACAAGTATTGTCGGCACAGAACTTGCACGAACCTAGATCGCAAATGGTGTGTTCGTAATGCTCGCATGGGATACGATTCTTCGCCCTATCTAATTCGAAATCTTCCATAGAATTTGTTCCATACCTACTTCGCTGTACACACGGAACTCTCTTCGCCAATCAGTCGTAGAAAATCTAGCAAAGTGGACGAGCTACTCGCGGCTAAGAGTAAAGGAAGCTAGTATGTTACGAAGGCATAGCGTGAGCGCGAAACCAAAGTAGAAACTCAGAATCGATGCGGCAGCTAAAATTGTTTGATCAGCAAAGAGAAGTTCCCACGGTTGTCTCTCCAAACGAATCAGTATCGCATATGCATAGCATATACGCTACAAAGTGCCCGCGAACTCATACAACTAAATAGATAATGTCTCTTTGATCAGCTTCTTCATCGTGTTACCCATCGTCGTGCTAGGCGGGCTAGACGTCGTGAAGGACAATTTGAACAGGTAGGGTTGTATGTCGGGATAAGACGTATCGAATATCAGGTCCAATTCCGCTTGATTCGGCATTTTGGGAAGATAATCGTGCCGATTCATCACTTCCGTTATGTAAAGTATCTTATCCGTCAGTAAATCGCCGACCTTCTCCCTGCATATCTGTCGCTCGTGCTCTGTAGCTAATTTTATAAGCTCCAACCGTACTGTCCACACTTCCCACGGTATGCATTCCGGTTGAAACGGCCAACGATTTTTCTTCTTCTGAAAGAATTCCAAGGATATTTGGCCGGATCCTGGACTGTCTGTGGAACGTAAAGCTTCGGAAAAACCTGATATTTCACGTTTCAGCGTTTGGTCCAGATGCACAGACGAACAACAGACATAAGTAAAATCGATAAAGTCACAGTCGACGTCTTGGTAGCCCACTGTACCTACTGAATAGCTACCTTCTTGTTTGTACTTAAATTTACCAAGACTTCGGTGTAAAAGAACACTGTGGAAGATACTTGCTACCGCCTCGTCCACTTGTCTGCCCTCCATGCTTAATTCGAACAACTGAGTTCTGGCATTCATGGTGATTCCTGTGCAACAACATTTAAAAACCGCTCTATAGAAGTCTGCGAGTTTTAATGAAAATTACCGTTGTAATTTAACGGTAGTAAAGCGCAATTTCCAGTGATAAAATTTCGAAATTAAACTTGCTAAAAGCAACGCTTCGAGGAATGTAAAAAGTCGAAGAATTAAATATATATATACGTAATTTGAGGGAGGGAATCTGAATCGCATTCATTCTCTGCTCCAACTGGCAGTGAGTAAGATTCCCTGATTTCGAAATGTTGGATACAATGAACGGACGCAGAGGAAAACAAGGGACGTGCGCGTAATTGCGTTATGAATTCTAACCTCGTAAAAGCAGTGATGGAAACGATGATTATCACTGGAGACTCGTTCCACTACTGAACGATATTTGGTCATCTTTTAGTTGTAGAAAATCGTCCAGTACTCCGCAAATACAACTAAACAATCGATGAGTAACGTCATAGAAGCAAGTCCTTATAGCTTGTTTGATAACTTCGAGAACTGTACGTCTGGTGTTGTGCACGTATTCGCAATCGCATCGAAGATATACAACGAAAAATTATATGATTTGCTGTTTTTTTCGACACTTTGGCCTTACGTTTGCGTCACAACGACTAGGATAATGGGAAATCTTGGCGAAATAAGCGTTGCTGAAATATATCCAGCGCAACTTTTAACTTACTTCTCTGGTCATCATTTTTCTCCCACTGTCACGCTGTCGCGTCTTAATTCATCGGATTCTCGCGACAAGGTGTTTAAATGAGATCAATTGGTAGTCATACAGTCGGATTAATTGTTCTACGAAGTACTTTCGTGAGCTGCCTTTTTCTTGATTCTTCAATGCCTACACAACCACTTCCATCGCCATACGTATGCATCATCGTATCACACACACGCAGCACCCACACTCGCTACCAACGCAGTTGCACTATAATCTGTGTACACACATATGTGCCGACCACTCTGTTTTACCGTTTCAACCAGTTTCAACTGACTGTTGCCACTTTATTCTTATATTCCGTCAAGCTATTATTCATTTCGAATAATTTCTCTACGAACAGATCGCTGTGTATTTCTCTCCCGCCTGTCACGAAAGAATATTTCATTCGATAACAAGATTATTCCTCCTTCTGTTTTTCTCTGCTTTCACTTTTTTGTCAGTATACAACAGCTGTCCTCATGGCCCGCGCCATATTACGATCTTTTTGCCTGCGTCTAACTTCATGGCCCACTGACACAGGCGCACATGCGCGCGGAACACTTGTCTGCATTTTAAATAGTGCGATAAATATGTATGTGTACTTGCTAAACACTACGAGCCACGTGTAATCAATTGAATAGTTTATTTGGGGTAAAGAAAGCCAAGTAACAACTGAAAGTCGCAATTGGTTTGATTTCTGTCCTGGAAGAGTTTCCATTTTATAAGCGAAAGCTCGAGCGTAGGGGCCAAATTTTAGCGTGACGATATGATTCTATGCACAAAGCCTCGAGTCTTATGCTTAAACGAACGAAAAATTCATGTCTCTCGTAAACCAGGATTGCTCGCATGGTCGTTGCTCAGTCGTAAGATACATATGCAATTACTTCTTCGTAGTAGATAAGAATGTATATACACACATGCATACTTACGCGCGTATCGATGCAGAAATTGAATTCTCAACAAAATCCGCGGTGCTGAGAATCGCTAATGTGGTTCTGCGATTTAATAAGCTACAGCCGTAATTCACGATTAATTAACCCCACCTTCTTTCATGCATTTAGTGTCTGCGATTATTTTCACCGAAATATCTCGGCGGTTGACGGAGAATTTTCTTTATTCGATTATCTTGCTCTTGGGCGAGATCATGTTCAGTTTGGACGCATTCGGGGAATGGCAGGATTTGTTATTGGATAAAGATGTGAATAATGCTGTTATTAGAAGATGCACGTGGATAGATAAATTGTGTTGTAGAGCTACACAAGAGTCCTGCGTTGTGATGAAACTTAACGACGTAAGATACGTCGGAGTTTCCGTGCGAATGGGACTCTTTATACTTCACAAGGATGGAAGAAGAATTTGTTTAAGTATGGAAGGTTTCGCGCGGAACGAACTGCAGAGTCTTAGGAAAAACATCGATTTCTTTCTTAAATGCAAATCATGCTAGACGGGTCCGTTGGATCGGGGAAGCTACTGGGAATCCATCCAATCATCTTTCATCCTTTCCCAATTCCCATACTCGCGATAGAATTACGCTCTTAATTGATAATTTAGAAAACTGTAAATTGTATTATTTCATACGCGTCCATTAAAGTTTATTGAACCATTAATCCAACAGATAGAAAATTGTAACCAAGTTAACTGGATAGTTGGAATACATGTGTATGTATAAAAATGTCCCTTTCAGGATCAATGTTGTACAGTCAAATATATTCGTGTATTTCTTCGTGGAATAGAACATAAAACCTGTGTACGCTCAATTTTTCTCTGCCGCTAGCAAGTTACAACTTACGAGTCCTTCTGAATGTACATACATAGACGTGTGCGCGCACACTACTAATGCAACGTTATATAGATATATACTATCTATATCCGATCGTTAATTATTTAAATTTGGCGACACTTTTACCGAGTATCTCGGCGCACGCAGAATTTATATCAGGATACTGGAATTCGAATCCTAATTCTTTAACACGTTTCGGTAAAACTTTCTGTCCCTCCAGCATAATCTGAAAAAGAGCTAGTAGAATACGACCGAAGTTAAGAAGAGTTAAGTTAATTTTTTAATTTTTTACTAACTTTTGCGCGCTCTTTGTTTAAAAGGATATTTAAAGCGAGGCTCGGTATCGGAAGAAAAGCGGGTCTCTGCATCGTCGATGCGAACACTCTTGTGAACTCTTTATTCGTCACGATCTGTCGAGAATATTGAGAAATTAGGCAAGCTTGATGGAATTCAGAGGTATTGGAATAGAACTCGGGGCAAAATCACCTGCGGGGCAACTCCGTTCAATATACCTTGTACATTCTTGTTTTCGAGTGCGAACAGAAACATGCCGATCAAATCTGTTACATGTATCCAAGGCATGTACTGGCTTCCAGAGCCGATAGGGCCACCCAAGCCGAGGAAAAATGGTAAATAGATTTGCTTAATCATACCGCCATCTTTCCCTAATACAACTCCCGATCTGATCGTAACTTGCCTAATATTACTATTCAGCGGGAGTTGAGCAGCCGCTTCCCATTTGTGGCAAAGCTCTAACATGTAAAAGAATTATCTCAAAGGAAGGTAGTCTCGGAATTATTCAGAAAAGCTGAGTGCGAGCTAAACGTTTACCCGATAAAAAGTCATATTCTTCGCATGTACTTTCTTCGGTGTATTCCGAGTTGTCCGGTTTGTAGTAAGCTACGCCGGATATCGTTATAAACGCATCGGCTTTGGTAGCTACTATAGCTTTGGCTAAGGACTCTGTCGTCTTTACCCGACTATTTACAACATTCTGTTTAAATCCCGCCGACCATCGTTGACTCGGATTAAGTACATTCTGACCAGTGACGTTAATCACCGCAGTTGTGTTCTCGGGTAAACCGTAACATTCCAAATCATGCTGAGGATATCACATCACGTCACACCAGTTTCGTGTTCTCAATGATTCGCTATAGGAGAATATACACGCAGTTTGGCTTACCCATGACATTCGATTAGGTCCAGGCATTCGAGAGATACATGTGCATGAAACACCTTGACGGGACAATGAATTTATTAACTGTGTTCCGATAAAGCCTGTACCACCACCTGAGACAATTACATAACCTCGTTTGTCATATAACCTAAAAACAGTCGATAGTGTTTTCCTAAACTATCATTCGGAGTTTCCTAAACCAGAGTAAACTTGCCTATAACTACGTGTTTCAGTGCCATGTTATCGGGGAAGTAAAACTACGATAAAACGTATGCATGTATGTAAGTAGCTCAATGTTGTTCAACGTAATCACGTCGGATGCGTTTGGTGTTTCTCATTCCCTCTTGATAGGTGTGTGTGTGTGTGTGTGTCAGTGTGTGTGTGTTGCTTGGCGAGTAGCGTGCGCCAGGGGCAAGGGCTAGTGGAGTACGAATCAAAATAAGATATTAATAGCGCGAATTCCATTTACGCTCAAATCGCTCGTGATTTTCATTAAGCTAGGTGTTCCTGTACGCGACTAAACGCAACGTCAAGAATTTAAAAGTTGATGTTCTCGAAAATGAAGCGCGGTATGAATAAAGTTACTCTTTCTTTTTGATTTATAACAAGTAAATAAGTCGAGAAAAAGGAATAAAATTTTTTATTATTGAGGTTCTTTTACGGGAAAACTTAGCTTAATGAAAATCAAGCTCTTTAAAATCGCGTAACATTTTTAAAATTGGTCCAAACGTCTTGAGTTTTTTTTTAGAAGCTAGAAGGATTAGTTTGCGAAATGACGTGTTTCGTCGTTTAAAAAAAAATGCAATTGGTCGGAATAGCGAAAAAAATAGTAAAGGTCGTTTTTTAAACTTTTTTTGTGAGTCTGTAACGAAAATTCAAAAAACCCGTTTGTAGATTGAAGTAAGTTGTATACATTAATGTTGTTCTGAGCTACAAACGCTTAAAGATCGCAGAATAAGGTCGGGAATCGCGGAAATTCCCGAAATCAGACAATATCCACAATCTGCAATGGTTCTTTCAAACGATATAATTTTATACAGTAAAATACATATACGTAATAAAGCTAAGCTATTTACTACATCTTATTCTATACGTAGAGAATTCACTTTTCTATGTTAGGTAAAATACGCATCCACCACTGCTAACGAGTAACGACAGCGACTAGGAAACAATTAAAAATAGGTACATGTCTGATCCAAATTTATCCTAAGAGTGATAAGGCAAGGATCTTCTCCTCTTTGGTCTTTGGTAAGATCCTTGTCTTATCCTCTTTGGTTAAGACTCAAACAAGACACGTCCAGTAATTTAGTCGAGTAGAGAGTAATTTAGTATTTTTCCATTGTTTTACTAAGCTATTCGACTAAATTTTAGTGCCCCCACACGAAAAATGACTAATTGCGAATTCGGTGCCTCGCACTGACTCTCAGAGATGGGTCGGTATTTTTCGCCGAGTCGCAAATGCATTTTCGACGTGTCATTGTAACTAAATTTAATTTATTTTTTTTAATCAGAATTATAATTATTAATAAATTGTCACTCTTCATAACCTACACGAAAAATGTTTTATAGGTTAGCTATTTTCATTCCAGATATACAACGTTTACAACCTTTAAGCCATTTAAGACACGAGTCGTGTATAATATACAAAATTCATGTGTTTACCCATCTCTGTACAATACAATACAATAGTGCTCTAACATTACCACCACTCCTGTGGATGTTTACCCACGCAAAACAAGTGGCAACGGAAAATGTTTCATCGCATCTCGAGCGTAAGTCTCGAACACTCCGAGCTGAACCGTCGTAGCACACAGGTGCAACGCAGAACAAGGAATTCAAAGTGATTGTACCGCGTGGTGTACCTAGAAGTTATACAAAGAAGTCCAACATCTTCTAAACAACAAGAAGAGATATACGTAATTATGAACAATTATAATTTTCAAATTATCGCCTTCGCGGAAATCGGTATATACATATATAAAACATGTCTTGCATGCTGCAGACGAGCGAGTGTTATTGCGTCGGGAAATTCTGTGGTCTAAGACTAATAAAAAAATAAAATGCAGGAGCTAACGTTTAAAATGGTATATTCCTCCGATAAAGTATAACGGTGCGTCGTTGTCGTCAACGCGATACATTCACGAATAGTTCCCAGTATCGCAATTGTCCAAAGCCTGTTTTGTTCACGACGCAGTTCTCGGAAAGACTTGGTTTATAACACCGTCAAGTGTCGATTTTTCAATGCCTAAGTGCCCCAAGTTGACGACCGCTAAATGACCGTTTGCGAACTCGCTCGTCTGTCTCGGACCTAAGGGTGTCCCGTGATATCTTTCCTATCTTGTTGAAAATTCCACTCATGGGTTGGTGAAGCTTTCCCGACGGAAACAAGCCGAAACACGACATATACATCACACTAGTTTTAAGAGTAACCAATTTGAATATATATTATCCTGAATAATGATCGGAATAAGACGTACGAATTAAGATATTGTTACAACTAGTCCAATTTGCCGTATTTTGGCTCATTATTGGCACTATTTCTAAAAAGATGTAACGAAAATTATAGAAATTGAAATTTTCATGATTAGATGATACTAAATACATCTCGCGACCTGATATCGCCCGTTTAACGCCTTTGACGAGAAATCTCGCGACCTAGTACCGGTCGTCCGATCATGTAAACGTAAACGAAATACATTTTGCGTCGTGTCTCTTGTTGTCCGAGACCTGTTTCTTCATAATGTATTTCTATACATACGTTCTTCAGTCGGGTACAGCATGTTGTAAGCCGTATGTTGATAAATATTGAAGTCGTAATCATTGGTGGATTTAAGGAAAGTGGCACAAGTGGCAAACGTTATGAGAGGAAAAATTTTGATTTGAATAAACATTTCGAATAACGAATAAAAGCTAACATAATTATTCGTCAATGATTCATAAAGATTACCCGGATTCCCGAAACGCGTTTCTTTTAGCGGACTAATAGTTTTACGGTCCCAGGTTTATCTAACATGAGAAAGCCCATGATTCTAGTGTTCATTAATAAAATATCTATAATGTGGCATACGGATTTGAGATGAAAAAAATTTATTGTACAAATGAGAGTAAGGTGAATGTCACTATTAATTTTTTACCTAACAAGGCGATCTTAAAACATTTATTATATACGAATGGGTTATCGCATAAAATAAAATGATATGCTATATTTTAAGTAACACCATTAAGAATATGTATACCAAGTTTCAAATAAATCGGACAAATTGTTTTCGATCTGCTCGAAGTTCATTCAGCCCACTCGCTTCTTTCCAAGCCGTCCGGTTTCTCCCCGACCGCTTGGAAAAATTCAATCCGCTTGATTCTGTCCAATCCGCCCGGTTTCGTTCGGGCCGCTTGAAAAAAAATTCAAGTACTTTGAAAATTCAGGTACTTGGCTCAGCTTGGAAACCGAGTCCCGGATTGTTTCGGATTTCAAGCTACCCGAATATTCAAGTACTAGGGTAGATGTCCCAATTACCGTGCCCTGTACCTATTACTGTGCCTTTATACTTAAAGAAGCCGTACAAAAAAACTCGCACACATAACTAAGGAAAGAAATTTTTTTAATTAAGTTATACTATTAAGGGGGTAGACACGGGTAATGCAGCGCGCTGTATACCGACACAATCTGGCCCGAAACATGGGTCTGGGCGGGCATGTTGTTTGTCCTTATATGATCAGATTTCGGGCTGAGTGACGTCTCATTCGAAAGAGGAAGCTTCAATGCAGACCGCTCTGGTCATGATTCGACGAGATTGTGTTGATATGTAATAATATGAGTGATCAAAGTAGAGCAAAAGTCGAGAAAATACACCCGCAAGAATCCAAGTATTTTTAGGTCACTAAAAGAGTTTTGTGACTCAAACGATGACCAGAGCGGTCTGCATTGAAGCTTCCTCTTTCGAATGAGACGTCACTCAGCCCGAAATCTGATCATATAAGGACAAATAACATGCCCGCCCAGACCCATGTTTCGGGCCAGATTGTGTCGGTATACAGCGCGCTGCATTACCCATGTCACGTGGCGTGTTTACGTCCTTAAGTATTTTTAGGTCATTAAAAGAGTTTTGTGACTCAAACGGTTATCCCAGCGCTCCGCATTGAACCTTCCTCTTTCGAATGAGACCTCACCCAGCCCAAAATCTGCTCATATAAGAACGAAAAAGGAAAAATTTCAAACCCATGTTTCAGGTTAGATTGTCGGTATTACAGCGCGGTGCATCGCCCGTGTCACGTGACGTGTCTACCCCCTTAATGTATGTGTTACAAATGAGTAGGTTGCATTTTTAAACAATTAAAGCTTCTTTAAATGTAAAGGCACGGTAATAGGTACTGAGCACGGTAATTGGGACATCTACCCTACAGCTCTAATTATTATGGATAACTCACTTTCATTAAGGTTCAATCTTTAAACTTTGGAGGTCGCTTCAGTCCCCGGACAACATTTTGTAAAGCCGGATGTTTCGCGGAGGGGGAACATCTACAGAAGTCGGTGGTAATGTGTGCGTTAGACGTTACCACGGAATTCAAACCCACGCCACGGTCAATCAGCGTCGCCGGGAAATATATCGTCGACGCTGGTTGGCTACTGTCGGTTCGTCTCCAATCATGGCGTCTCACGCACACATTACCACCACTCCTGTAGGTATTCCCTCTCCGCGAAACATCCGGCTCTGCAAAATGTTGTCCGGAAATCCTGGTTGCAGTTGGCTTCTGTTGGCTGCATTTTTGGGGAAGTGAGTGCGTGTGTGAAGCGTTTCCTTCTGAAAGGAAATTCTCTGTTACGTTGTAGGGATGAAACGGCATACATCGAGGAATTCGCATCGTGACGAAAAACCTAAGCCCTCGTGTAATGAAAATAGTGACGCCGTTCCACGTGAAAGAACGGAAGAGGAGAGGCGACAGCGTAGACGCGAATGGATGATCGAACAAGAAAAAATGGACAGGCATAATAGACTGAAAAGAAAAATGGCTATGGAGTATGAGATACGACGCGCTCGTAATATGAGCTTATCATTTCCCGAAGGAAGATGCAACAGACCTCGTAGGAGCAGAAGCGAATCTCCACTTAGTCGATTTAGAAGAATTTCTGCCCATCATACACCCGAAGATACTGTACTTTCTAAAAAGTAAGTATAAAGTGTTTTTAATTATTAACTGTTGAAATAGATCCAGTGTCCCATACTGGTAAGATTTCATAGAAGAATTTTAACATTTCATCGTCGGGTCATGGAATTTTCTGTCTCATCTTTTGACAAATACATTTAAATTGAATATGTTTTTGGGTATATCCAGAAAAGTACACTGATGAAGTGTTAACTTGTATTTGTATAAAGTATCAAATTTGATTGATATAATTTTTCAATATAGTTGTATACTATAAAAGAATATGCTTCAAGAAACGAACAAAATATTAAATTATATAAACAAATAATATTATTCTGTACTTTAGGTTTGAAACACCAAGTGGTACAACGCCCTTATTTAAAGGATCTGAAGGCCCAAAAATTAATCCATTAGAACTTCGCAAAATCAAAGTAGATATTCATAGAAAGATTCCTAGAAGTGTAGCTACCAATGAACTCCAGCGGGATATACCTAACAGGGAAGATGTGGTGGTTAAAAGAAGAGAGGGTAACGTGATGTTTTTTTACCAAAGTTTGTTAAGAATTTTCAGTGAACGAGTACCACAAAGGAAAATAAGCTCGACACAGAAGATGATTCTGAAGTTTTCTAGAAATCACGATCAACAAATTGAAGTTTCAGAACATTGTATGCTTTCTAATGTAAAAATGTCTCTTCTCTGTGAGAGATTACTCTGCACTTTTTAGAATCCATTCAGTTTTTGTTTAAATGTGTTATCGAAGTCTAGATAAATGTTTCCACGTTTTCACTTTACTACATTTGAAGAATGGATTCCTTGTTTCTGATTTCTACAGTCATGATTCTGGACTTTAGTGTCATACTGCGTCCCCTGAAATATTCAAGAATTTTCTCACTTTTGGAATGCAACGTTGGATCACGGTATTGATCGCATAATGTGCAATATGTAAGCACAATTTTTTTACTTTGTTTTAAGATTGCTATGCTTGTATCTCTTGCTTCTGGCTTTATGTACAGTATTTTTTTTCTTACAAGCTTGCACAAAGAATTATGCTTCAGCTATATTAACTACTATAATGAATATAATATATTTTAGTAGAACCGTTTACAACAGTTTTGTGCATTCTCCTTGTGTTCTGGTTTTGGGAATGTGTGCATGTCCAAATATGCGAATGTTCTAATGTTTTATATCACTAAACATAACTACAGGAGAGGGATCCAAGCCGTTATTTGATAGAGAAGAAATAAAGAGAGCAGTAGGTGAAACAGAAGAAGCCGAGGAATATCGTTCTGTTGTAACTGTGAATTTGGAAAATTTAGGTATGTTTATTATTTCAAATTGAAAATACAAAATATAATACAAAATACTAATACAATAATACAAAAATACTAAATAATATATATACTAAGATTTATTATAACTTCGGTTTCGCAAATGTGGACACTTTAAGTTTTAGAAGACAAGTTGAAAAGAAATTCGGCGTCTCTGAGTCCTACAAGAACCCGAAATCACAGTCCTAGAAGCACGTCGTCCCGTCACCCCAGGTTCGTGCCTGGATTTTACACAGAATATTGCAATATAAACATAAGTGTAAAGCATGTACAAAGAACTTATTATTTTAAATGCGTTAATGTATAATTGCTTAGGAACTTAAATTTTTTGCTAATTTGTTTACCCTCTTTCAGGTATGACGATTCTAAGCATGAAGATAAAGGAAGTTACAAAAGTGATAGGTAAAAGCTATCATTACAATATATATGCGTTCATTACGTTTCTTTCAATTCACCAGACTATTATATTATTTACATAGGGAGAAAGATCAGAGTAGAGAGCGGAAAGCTGGTGAGAGATCTTATCGAGAGCGGCCCAGAGATCATTCTCGAGACAGAAGGCAAATAGATAGATCCAGAGAAAGAGATAGGCCTAGAGAACAAAGTGTTCTTCGAGAGCATTATATTCAACCGATTCATATTTATTATGGAGTAGGTACTTTATTTACATAAAAATGCGATAATTTAGCCATGATATAAAACTCGTTCTTCTTTGCTCAGAATTTTCAACCGAGACCATTAATGGTTCAACCGTGGGGCCCCATTCGAGAACAATGGATTTATAATGGAAGACACAAATAAATAAAGCGGGAAAGTAAAGTAGTAATGAAAAGAATGGAAACAAATATTATGTATTCGTAGGGATAGTAGGGAGTTAGGAGACCTGAATATTGAGATGAATAAATTAAATCTTACCCAAGTCTTTTTGTATTTTATTTGTAGCAGTTTTCATGAATAGAGGCCGCTGAATTCAGTCCTCAAATTATGGGTCGGTAACACCGTTTGGTGGTGACACGAAATCCCATACGGTGATAGGTCTATCCTATACTTTATCGATGATTCGGGGCTCTAAGTGACTGCACTGGTGTCAGAAAATGTCTTGGATTGGTTGATTCTTATAGAACTATTTTCGTTTCTATCAGAAACAACCAATCCAAGTAATTTTGCTGGCGTCAGTGCGAGACACCAAATTCACTATAAATTATTTCCTACTCGTCTAAACTACTGGACATGTCTGAATCAGCCTTTACGCATCGGCAAACGCTAGTATGCATTTCTGCCAAGTGTTGCCAAGTGTTCTGTCGGTGCTCGCGTGCTCGCCGCTCGGTGCCATCGCATCCACGCCGCTACGCAGGCTACCCTACACCAGGGTTTGGCGGACTCATGCCAAGCATTACACCTACAGGAGCGGTGGTAATGTGTGCGTGAATTGATGCTGGCGCCAAGCCAGCCACGCGGCGACATCGCGCAACGAATGTGACGTCACAGGTGGACCCTGTGCCACGTAAAACGTCGGCTTTGGCGGGACCCAGCCTAAGCACTTGGAAATTTCAGGCAGGGTCCACCGGCCACCGCTGCTATTGGTCAGAAGGAAACAACCAATGACGGCCAATCAGCGTCGCCGGGGAAATAGGTTGTCGACGCTGATTGGCCGCGGTGTCACTCGCTTGGCGCTGGCGTCGGTTCGTCTTCAATCGAGTAGTAGTTCCTGTACGCGCCCGTCACGCATTTGGCTTGGCTTGTCGTTGGCGTCGGTACATTTGTGACGTCACATTCGTTGCGCGATGTCGCCGCGTGGCTGGCTTGGCGCCAGCATCAATTCACGCACACATTACCACCGCTCCTGTAGGTGTAATGCTTGGCATGAGTCCGCCAAACCCTGCCCTACACATCATGATACATAAAACATGGCGTCCGCACTAGAAAATTTAGAGACACAGTTGGAACTTTTCATCGAGAATGTTAGACAGATACGTATTATAGTGAGTGACTTTCAGCCTCAAGGGCAGAATGTATTGAATCAGAAAATGTGAGTATAGTACATAGTAAATAATAAACGTCCTGTACGATTTTTTCAATTGCATCCCAAGCGCATACAGTATTCGTTCGTCAACGAAAACCAATTCCACTTTGCTCTCCTTTAATTCGCAGCTATTACGCGCCTCTCTCAATTTATCGTTCGCGAATGAAAATTTATAATTGATAATTACAAAGTGTCAGCCATTTTAGTTAAAACTGACATTTAGGGAGTGGGCAAGTTTTATTACCACTGTTGCAACATACACCCGTAATATTATATTTTTCAGTCAAGGTTTAGTAAGTGGCTTGCAAGAAATAGATAAGCTGAAATCCCAAGTTCAGGATGTCCACGTACCTTTGGAGGTTTTCGAGTAAGCGAAGAAAAATTAATTCTCATAGAAATTTTAACACAAGCTTTTATAGCAGTGACAAGTAACTGTTTGTGATCTTAGTTACATAGATCAAGGCAGAAACCCACAGCTGTACACGAAGGACTGTATAGAGAAAGCATTAACCAAAAACGAGCAAGTGAAAGGAAAGATCGACGCGTACAGGAAATTCAAGGCAAATATGCTCGTGGAACTGACCAGAGTATTTCCCCATGAATTAGCTAAATATAGAGCAATACGTGGTGACGAATGAACAAACTTATATTTTATTCATTTTTTACCTCATTCTAATTCTGTATTATACGTGTTTATTAAAGAAATTCCATTGAAAGAAAAGCGTAAGATTTTATTCTGTATAGGGCAGTGTTTCTTTCCTTCGTCTCTCTGTCCCAAATATACCTGTGTTATTATTATCGCAATAGCTATATGCTCTGTTCAACAGCTAACAATTTGAAACAAGATGGATGCAAAAGTCATTGCTGCAACCTGCTGCTTACATGATTATATATAATGATTATAAATAATAATAATAAGTTATGACTTATAGTCAACTATTTAAAGATATTTGTAGTTCAATTCGATTACTATAATTATTATTCCGCTACAGGGCTTAATATTTACGATAGAAATGCAGAAATCTAAATATTTGAACATAAAAGTTTGCGTGGAAAAACAGAGTGCATCCACAGGGATTTGACATTGCGCGCCATCTACTGAAACGTGACCAAAAGTGGCGCTTCAATTTAAAAAATTCGCAGCGATGCAATTGCGAAAATTCTCTACGGTTTTTCCTTACTTCTTGAATTCTTAGGTAGGTAGTTAAATTAACTTAAGTATAAATATTTTCAACGATTTTCTTTGCTGAGGAACGATACGTATCATTTTAAATAATAATAAGGATATTATATTATTAATATTCAGGGGCCCATTAAATCATGTATATATACAGATCAATTGAACAATTAGCAAATAAAGTATTTACGATAGGAACGCGAAAGATTGCATTAAAGAAGGATGCTGATACCCCACTCCCTGACTTCCCTTCCAATCAAAGCGTTTGATGTTACGTTGAGGCAAGGATATTCATACAACCATATTCGTTGTAAGAAAGTCGTCCGCGCAGGTGTTTGAACCATTCGCGGTACGAATCCGATCCTATGCGATAGTTGGCAAGTATGATTGCTTTATTATTAGTTTTCGGGTTTCTCGGGCAAGTTAACGTGCAAGCAGATGCCAAGGACCTACAATACCGGTAAGTGTAGTACATACTACTTTATCAGTACGTATTATCAGAACATTTATTCGCCCGTGGTGGTTAAATTCAACTAAACCCACACCACGAATACGTACGTTGCTTTCGCCAATTGTGTGTTCCACGATCTTAACAAACCGTAAATAGATATTTAAAGAGATGCGACGATAGTGACAACTAATTGATAAGCGGCGATCATTGTTAACTATTTTATACGAATTTCATTGGCACTCGAAACACAGGATCTATTAATTCTAGTATGGTGAAATAGTGAAATGGTGAAAGCAACAGGTGTATACGCGTACGTGTAGGTAGCCACTGAATCGAATCAAGGAAAAGGTTGCGCGAGAGTGTGTGCCGGTACAGGCGAGTGCTTTCACTAATTTGCTTCCTTTGTTACGGTTATTAAGCGACATGAATCATTGCCCATAGTGCATTCGCTATTGTGATTTACAGCGTAAATATAAGAGAGATTTGTGAATACGTGAATATTATGTATGCAGTGGCGGATTTAAGGAAAAAGGCCCGGGTGGCAAACGTTTTGGGACACTCTGTAAATGTAACAGAATATTAATCTTAAGTTTATGTGTTTGTCTGAGGCCTGAAAACTTTCGAACGGTAAACTCCGAGGTCACGAAATCTGTCCCAGTTTATTATGCCTAGCTAATCCAGATAAATTGGACTATTTTCACAAAAAAATAAGCAAACAATTTTTTTTATAAAATCAGAATCTCAATTTCGGGCGAAGCCGAGTACAAAAGCTAGTTACAAATAATACACGCGTGTGGTATGAAAATTATAGGAAACAAAGAAAATGTAGTGTTGGATAAAATCACATTGACGCCCGCGCGGTGGGGGGCAATTACCCCTTTTGCATTTTTTGAGAAAAATCGCTTATTTTTCAAAACTGATCTTTATTAAGTTTATACTAAAAAAGGGAATATTTTTAAATTTCAGTTTTAAATTTTTAATTAAATTGGCACTATAAAATGGGTTAAAAAGCAAGAGGAGTCAAATCATAATTTTTTTGGAAGGTCGGGCCTTGTGGGCAGGGGCCCAGGCGGCAATTGTTCATTGGCCGTTTGTTAAATCCGCCGCTGTATGTATCACGAATATCACTATACTTATATATAGGTGAAACGATTGTAAAAAGTAAGGAACTTTGCCTACAGTTCGCCATGGCACTATAAATGCGAAGGGGGCCTCTGCAAGAAGGAATTAATCACAGAGAACGTGAGTTCGCCGATTCCACTGGAAGTATGCGAATTATTCTGCGGCGCGGCCAGCTCTTTATGGCCGAAACCAACGGGGCATCTGTCCTTAAGCAAAAGCATGGTCCAACTCGATCCGGATCAGATTTCAACAGGAAATATAGAAAGAGAGACGCGCGTTGGACGCCTCCTCGAGATGAACATGGTTGACTTGAGAAAGAACGCGAAAAATTCTGGCAACGGATTACCGCCAGCGGAAGGTGGCGGTACAGGCATGCTCGTTCGATTTACCGGACTCCTTGACCTAGACGACGCTAAGCTCACCCTGCACACGGATGAAAGCTACAGCTTAACCATAACGCAGTCGGAGAAAGGGGTGAGGCTCGCACGCTGATTATTACATTTTGCGGAGTCGGTTTAATACCCTTTCGCCTTTTTCATATTGTTTAGTCGTTTAGTCGATCGTTTCCCTATCCAACTGCCTACCAAAGATGGGCAAAAAATTATTTGAAATAAAAATTTCGTACAAAAATTTTTATTTAATTTTATTTGAAATAAAAATATCGTACACAAATTTTTATTTAATTTTATTTGAAATAAAAAATTCGTACACAAATTTTTATTTTATTTTATTCGAAATAAAAATTTGTGTACGAAATTTTTATTTTATTTGAAATAAAAATCTGTGTACGAAAGTTTTATTTTATTTTATTTGAAATAAAAATCTGTGTACGAAATTTTTATTTTATTTTATTTGAAATAAAAATTTGTGTACGGAATTTTTAATTCAAATAATTTTTTGCCCATCTCTGCTGCCTACCAACCTCTGAAACACCTCGCAACGTTCAGAGGGAAAAGATTGAGGATGACGGTGACGGAATCGCTGACTTGTCGTCAATAATATTTTCCCAACTACCAATATAATTTACATACGCGAATCTGCCACTGACTATTCGGCATTCCGGAACCAGTTTTTATATTTTACATTCATCCGTTAACGACCCTCGAATTTGAAGGCGATTATTTACCGACATCCAACACAACCACTGTCTTTTAGCCTTTTCTATATATGTACATATTTATAATGCGTAGATTCTGGAGGCAGAGATAACGGCGCGCACGTACTTCGGTGCGCGACATGCTCTAGAAACACTAGGCCAACTGATCGTCTTCGACGATCTGCGCAACCAGATTCAAATCCCGAATCAAGTCTCGATCACCGATGGCCCAGTTTACCCTTACCGCGGAGTCCTGCTGGACACCAGCCGAAATTTCATCGACAAAGCAACGATTATGCGAACAATCGATGGAATGGCTATGTCGAAGCTGAACACTTTGCATTGGCACATCGTCGATTCCCATAGCTTTCCTTACGTCAGCAGAACCTCGCCAGATTTCTCGAGACTCGGCAGTTACGCGCCGGAGAAGATTTACGCCGAGGATGACGTCAAGGAAATCGTTGCACACGGGCTTGTCCGCGGGATTCGAGTATTACCGGAATTCGATGCGCCTGCACACGTAGGAGAGGGATGGCAATGGGTAAACACTAAATACTAAATATAGAGCCGGTGCTGTTTGTTTTCTTGTTTCTTCCTATTACGTGTGATCCCATGCGCTCCCAGTCACCAGTCTGCAATTTCAAAAACAGTTGTTCTGTATTTACACACACACACGTAAAGTATGTAAATATGTACATATAGTATACATACACTGTATTATTCCTCTTCAGGTCGGAGACGATGCCGTCGTTTGCTTCAAAGCCGAGCCATGGAGAAACTACTGCGTGGAGCCGCCCTGCGGTCAACTGAATCCGACCAGCGATAAAGTATACCAGCTTCTCGAAGGGATATACAAAGATATGCTGGATGATTTTCAGCCAGACCTATTTCACATGGGCGGCGACGAGGTGAATATAAATTGCTGGAATTCTTCGGCCGTTATTACAAGCTGGATGCAGAGAGTTAAACACTGGGACCTATCAGAGTCGAGTTTCTACAAGCTTTGGGATCACTTCCAAGCAACGGCATTGGAGAAATTGTTCCTCGCTAACGGCGGGAAAGAGATACCTGCCATTTTATGGACAAGCGGTTTAACGAACGCTGAAAATATTAAATATCTGAATCCGGACAAGTACATCGTGCAGATATGGACGACAGAAAGCGATCCTGCGGTTGGTCGATTGTTACGGAATAATTTCAAGGTCATCTTCTCGAATTACGACGCCCTTTATTTAGACTGCGGGTAAGGGTCGAATCACCCGAAGGCTGCATATCTTCCACATCCCTTGCATTTTCTTCTCGTTCCTTTCAGATTTTCAGCCTGGATAGGCGAAGGTAGCAACTGGTGTGCTCCTTACAAAGGCTGGCAAAAGGTTTACGACAATTCTCCTTTGCGGATAATCAAGTCGCAGGGCCTCGAAACCAAGAAGCATCTGGTATTAGGTGAGCTGTATAGAAATTCTTACTCTTGGCAAGAAAATACGCTTCGCCTTCCGAGGAAACATTATTGTAACTATCGCCTGACCATCGCTAAACGCGTTACACATACATATCCTCCTGTGTAATAGGAGGAGAAGCGGCGCTCTGGACGGAACAAGCCGATAGCGTGACGACCGATGCCAAGATCTGGCCGAGATCTGCGGCACTTGCTGAGAGATTATGGGCAGAACCAAACTCAACTTGGATTCACGCGGAGCAGAGAATGCTCAGACATAGAGAGCGATTCGTAAGAAGGGGCATCGCGGCTGAAAGCTTGCAACCCGATTGGTGTTTGCAGAATCAAGGTCACTGTTACGCGTAATATATGTATGTATGCATATATGTACATTCAAGAGATTTTAATCAATCTCGCTCGCTCGTTCGCCGAAATCGAATTCAAAACTATGCAGCTGTATAGCAATATATTATATCATATACATATAGCAAGCTCGTATACTGTTGATTCATTCTATTCGTCTAAATTCTAAGGTAAAGAAATTATAGAAAGAAAATGAAACAAATGTTTTTATTCCATTGGTTTAAGGGGTCATGTTGGCAGGCGAAAAAAAAACGTGATTTTCGGGAATTTTTTGTGGAAAATTTGATGGATATTTTGTACAACTATTTACTTATTTTAAAAGTACATATATTCAGTAATTCTCAGGAATTTTGTTATAGGAAAATATTGAAAAATGAACGAATAACAGCCACAATCCTGGAAGCTTTTTTTTTAGCGGTGAGCGCGATTTCTGCGAGCCGGATCATCTGAAATCGAACAGTGAAGAAAATTCTGTTAGTATCTGAGTTTATCTAGTTCGTGAACGAAGGATATTTGTTTCTGATGAAAACTATTTTTAATTCACGAAAAACGAACAATTCAGACATTGAAAAATCAAGATTTTGCGTTATACGATTCTTATTTTGTCTGAAATCATTTTTTTAAAAAATCCTTCACTCACGAACTAGATAAACTCGTATATTAACAGAATCTTCTTCACTTTCTAATTTCAGATGATCCGTCTCGGAAAAATCGTGCTCAAAGCGCAGCGCCATTATAAAAACAGCTTCCGCGAGAGTGGCTGTTATTCCATCATTATTTAATATTTTCCTATAACAAAATTCCTGAGGGTTGCTGAATATATGTACTTCTAAAATAAGCTAATAGTTGTACGAAACATACATCACACTTTTCATAAAAAATTCCGAGAAATGACGTTCTTTTTCGTCTGCTAACTAGGCACGACCCCCAATGTTTGAGTAACTTTGCCCAGATTGTGTTGTATATTACACCTAATCTAGTTTACCTCGCATTTATTAGAGTGGAAAAAAAGATCGTTCCTATACATACTTTCACTTAGCGTTAGTTTTCTACCGTTGCCGATGCTCCGTTAGCGGCGCGAGAATCCCCGCGATCGGATTAATAATTCTCCTGTTTTCCATCGAACGGTGTTTTCACGAAATACGTAATCAAGTTTCCTTTCCCTTTAACATAAGTAGGCCCTCGACTCGTCAGCTCGTATCCAGCAGCGATTAAGATCTTGGCCGTGTCCTCGGTCACCTGAACCTTGCCCATCTCTCCGCAACTGTCCATTCTCGACGCCACGTTTACAGTGTTACCCCAGATATCGTATTGAGGCTTTTGCGCTCCGACCACGCCTGCTATCACGGGCCCGTGATTCAAACCTTCAAATTTTCTCTGTATCAGTACATCGTCTATACATACACGCATTCATTCAAAAGAACGGACAAATAAATAAGAAGCAAACAAAACAAACGCGCTCTCTTCTCGAGAAGCTCACCTATCCGCAGTTTGAATCTCTGAAAAGATTCTTTGTTGATTTGATCCAGAATCGTCATCAAAGCGAGAGCGAATTCAACGAGAACGATTACGTTGTGGTCTTGTCGTTTCATCGGATCCTGAAAGTGTTAATAAAATATGTGTCCTTGTTTCTTCGGCGAATAGAATAGCTGGCAATGTCACCTTTCCATCGGCGTCTTCTTTCCCCGGACTCAGACCAGAGGCAAGCATATAAGTGCTACCAATAGTTTTAATCTTCTCGATTCCAGAGAACTTCGGTTTGAGCAGTAGCTTATCAAAGTCACAAATAATCTCGTTCAAAAGTCTCAGACACTCCAGCCCCTGCTTGTTTATATCAGTCTCATCGTAGAACTCTTTGTAATTCGGGATCGACGCGAACATCACAGCGATACTGCTGTACCTCTCGTGGTAAAGCTCCTACGAGCAGAAACGAAATAGCGATGAGAAATTTTCTGTATCCTCCCCAGCTTCCTCTCACCTCAGTGGCTCTGTTGTTCGTCAAGAAATGCTCGGCTACGTGAGCCGGTAGTATATTCTCCAGCAGAATCTTATTGATACCCCTCATGGTTTCCACCTCGTCCTGTTCTATCTTCAGTTTACTTTGCCAGAGAAAGTCGGTCCTCGACGTGTACTCCACTTGTCTGTCCAAAATGTAGAGTACGAGGCAAACGAGTGCGAGTAAGTATCCGACGTGAAGAAAATAGTGGATACGGTAATACCTAAGAAACATCATGTTACGAGCTGTTCTATTATTCTAGTCTCCTTTCTCTTCTCTCGCGATACGGTTGTAGTATCAGCATTATTAAAATCAAACGCGAAGAAAGAAGAGAAACTGCGTCGTACTTACTCGTCGTGTTTCGTCGCGTAGTATAGTCGCACGGCCGGTGCTTGCGAGAACGTGACAAGGATCGTTGTCACGGAAAGGAACATTACAAAGAATTTCAGTAAGAAATCGACGCGGAAATGCGCCCAACCAACGATTAGGGACATCACGGCGGAGTACAGGTACAACTGAAACGTTACGATACGTAGATATGTATTCTTCGGCGTACGTTGCAACTACGTACACGCATAGATGAAACATTCGCACTTGATACACCAGCTCTCGAGTCCCGACTCTACTACTTTTCAATCGATTAAAGAATAGAACGACACAGGAATCAAACGCAGCCTCAATACGTACTGGGACGACATCGTACCCATTTGTCTGATCGATATCGATCAGGCTAAGCATGGACGAGACGGTTGCCAGGAGTACCGTAACCAAATACGCCATTATCCTGATACCTCTGCTTAAACCTAACCGACACCGGACGCCTTTACCTTCGGTTTTGGCTTTGCTGGCCAGCCAAGATATCGCGGCGAAAATCGACAGAGATAACAGGCTCGTCACGAAACAGCCGTAAACTGTGACGCTCCTGCAACAAAGGAGATAGTTACATAGGTGCGCGTTTAAATACTATCGCGACGCGATGCTCACCGCGGCAAATAAATGACCTGAACGCAGAAGATCATCGCGTAGATGGTGCACGAGGCGATCGGATACCAAGGATACTGCTCGTCGGCCACTTGGCGGAACAGAGCCTCTTGACTTTGGTCGTTGAACCGGTAGGTAAACGGCGACATACCCTCGTTTCCGTTACACCATTGTCTGCCGCGTGAATTCACAGGCGATTAGCCGAGCAGTAGAAAGCTTTTACCTACTGAATTTCGAGATGAATCCTCCACTCACTTTGCGTCGACGAAACAACTGAAATTACTGTTTGCCAGAAGATTCGTCTCGATCATGGCAATGCTCTGGAAAAAGGAACGCCAATTAACGAAGAGTAAAGAATGAGGAAATAAGAAATTGTTCACCTACCGTCAGACCAATATTTTTCGCCAGCGTAGCTTCAGCGATATTGGCGAAAGGCTTATCCGCGCCCCAACACTCCACGTACTTTGTCATTCTGCTGCTTGGCCTCGATCTGTACAGAATTCGAAAAAGTACGCGTCTACAGTATTATATGTATGCTTGTGTCGCTAGCTCTTTATCAACCTTTGTTAAACGTTCGGTATTTCTAATTGTAGCCCTAAGTAAAATCTAAATCTCTGCCGGCGAGTCAGTCCACTCTGTGCTGTATAGCTTACGGTTCAACTACAGTTAGGAGATTGCGATAAAGCATTGAATAAAGCACAGACATAGTGCGAGCAACTTGATAGAATTAAGTAATTAAGTTCCTAATATTTCGTGTACATGATATGTGTGTAAGTGAAATGATGCCGTGATCACCTTGACGGTATCGAGGCAGGGCCGCGGACGGATCCGCCGCAATAGTTCGCATCCTTGCAATTCTCTTGGCTGGTTTTCTAAGAAAACACGAGAAAAATCATTGCGTATTCGTCCTACTCTTCGTGGATTCGCTTCACAATTCACAATGTAATTCGGCGTTTTTGCGAGAAGAAAAGGTGGATTCGATTGAAACGCCGCGAGCCGGAGAACGTTCATTGCAGCGAGGCATTTTTCTTGGGACAAGGGACATGTATCAACGTTACGGCTATCAATGTATCTGCTAACTACGGTTCAATGGAAAATCCAATTAGCCGATAGAAATCTACATCAGCTCACCTTCGGCGGTACGATCAAGAAAGTTTCGACGTTGTGCTGGGCAAGGTAGCTTTCCCGAGATCCCCCATCTCCGGGTTCCACTTCGAAGCGGTTCCCGAGTTGAAGCAGGGTTGCTTTAGTTATGTGTACTCTCCTAAGGATCGTAAAGGTTTTATTGTACACACATTTGTGGCTGCTAGCTACCACAAAGTATAAGAATTTCTTACCCCGGCAAACCCCCGCTTTCCATGTGATTTGCTAGAGTAACGTCATCGCTCCAAACATCAAACTGCCATTTCCGCAGGCCCAGCACTCCGCAGAGAACATTGCCGGTGTGTATGCCGATTCTCATGTCCACACTGAATCCCGTTGCTTCGCGAACAAACCTAATAATAAATGCGTGTCAGAATCTCTGTATCCATTTCTCCTCCACTTTAAAGTTTAATCAATCAAACTAAACATATTCTATCCACTCACCTGATCGCGTCTATCATCTCCAGCCCCATGTTCACGCAATTGTACGCGTGATTGGGCCGAGAGATCGGCAGTCCTGAAACGCAGTAGTAACAATCGCCCAGGATCTTGATTCTCATGCACTGATTGTCCTAGAAATGCACACAAAGGTGTCCTTGGTCCTTGGAGGTATGCAAACTCTTCGCGTTCTCCCCTTGTATGGAACATTGAATAAACGAGGGAAACAATCGCTTTCGACTCGCGCCATCCTACCTGTGCAATTTGGTCGAACCTCCCAAAGAGTTCGTTCAGCGTTTTCACCAGATCCGAGGCCGACAGTTGCTCCGAGAGCGGCGTAAAATTCACGATATCCGCGTACAGGATACTAATAATAAGTCACGGGTAAATTGAATCGAGGAAGAGGAAGTTATTATATGTACATAATTGCTATAGCGTGGCTCGGGCTACTTTTAGCCATCGCCGTTTACCCAGCCTCCTGCTCGGCTTACCTAACGTTGTTATGCCTCTGGACGTACATCTCGTGGAACCTGGTTTGCTGATGCTTGCTGGCCTCTTGGCAAGCGTCCGCCATTTTCAACATGATGCTCCTTTTCACCTTAATCGTGCGTACGTATTACTTTCTGCTTTCTGCATGCGTATTAATTGATCAACTTAGACTCACCTCGGCAGCGATGTAGGCTGGGATAACGCTCAGCAGTAATTGCTCCTGCTGTTCCCGCTCGCATTCAAGCTTTATCCTCGACTCGATAACTGTCTTCGTTCCCGAGAACGTTCTGCTATGCGCCTTCGCTGTTAAAACGCTGTAGTACGAGCCGGCTAGGACCGCCGCGAATAGGAAGACGATTTCTCCGCATATCTAATTGCAAGTGAATAGATTAGCAAATTAATTCTTCTTGCTGGTCAGAAGAAGGAGAGACGAAAGAGATGAATGAGAGCAGCTTGCGATACCTGAGGTATTTCAAAGCGGTTCGAGGGGTCCCAGAACGCTAATCGCCCGCCCAAGTGGACAATGATTAAGACAATCGCGAGGATCATTGGTGTGTGGTGGCGCGTGTCTCTTGGCAGCACGGCGATCGTTCCGAGGATCGTAACGAATAATGGTACCGAGCCTCTGAGTACCAGTATTCCAACGCCGAGAATCGCAGAGGAAGCGATGCCTATGAGGAATCTGGTCCTCGCCGATGTTAGAGTCGACGGCAACTGCGTTAGGAGCAGCAAACTCAACGAGGAGATGAGCATTACAGCCAAGGTCGATGCAGGGACAATTACTGTGGAGAAATCCTGCAAGAAGAAGCTACTTTACATTTCCTTCCTTTCATCATCGCATGTGACAGTAACTCTTTCAACGTAAGGTCGTCGCGCATTTTGGCGAATCGAAGAAATTAATCCTAATTAATTATTTATCGCTGCGCTTCGGTCATCAATTGCTTATAAACTTTTCTCCGCGTATCGCCGCGCTTCCCCAAAATGCGCGGCGGCCTGTATGCACCATTAGGGAAATTGCAGAGTTGTAGAGCGACGCGGGAATCGGGAGACCCGTGTCCAAACCAGGATTCATCCCAGCCTCTCTCTCTCGTTTCCTTTTTGTTGCATCGCTAGTGTCTAGCAGTATAATTAAGGAATTGAATTTACCCGGTAGTTGGTGGCGCAAACAGCTCCTACGGCGAAAGCCGAAGCGATTGCTGCGACGAAGAGAGTACCGTTGTAAAGAGATGCTGTCAACTTCCCCTCGTACTTGTCCCGAAGGTGTTCCAATTCCTCTACGCTCGCTTCCCTCACGTACGCGAACTCCTCCGATTTCTCTAAAACGATATCGATCGCTCAGACAAGAAATTATGTTTAATAATACACGCATAATGCAACAACAGCGCTGAAGAAATATCATTTCACAATATGTATGCATCTATGTAGACTATCTTTCGTTTCCGTCTGCGTAGACAATATATGTAGGTTCCTTTGAACGGCGCTCGTTACCGGAAACACGCGAGAGGTAATGTACATATTTATGTAGCCGCGGCGGCGGATCGTAAGTAGGTAATACAAAGGGGATTCATTCGATTGATTCTTCTCTCGGAACAATGGCAAGCGTATCGATCATTCAGCCTCTTCCAACAGTGTACACTCAATCTGTTTACTTAGGAAAATGAATAAGAGCCGAAATCGGATGCGCGTCGGTGCTTGTTATCTAAAAGCGCAGGGGAAAGTAGTAAAGGAGGAACAGATGGGGAAGCCGACGCGCGCGTTTGCGATTCCTCACGACGCGTATATTAGTTTCCCAGGTTGGCTGCCAGCCAGCAGGAATTATTTTCGTTCTGTTCCCTCGTCAGAAATTCATTTGGTCTCTTATTCGTATAATTTCCATGGCTAACGTTCAGCGCGTGATGTGTAAATGAACGCTTCGAAACTCTGTCCTAGTCTTCGTTAAATACGTGTTGATAGGAGCGTCGAGAACAGAGTTACCTTTTATTTTCTTTCGCGAATAACGCACGCGTCTGTACTTAGTCTCGCCTACACGAGAATAATCGAGAGCGAGGAGCATTCGCGGCAGGGTCAGCTTCAATTGTTCCTAATTCCAGTTCAAGTTCACTCGCCGGAGAGTTGGAATCGCGGCTATTCCGAGACTGATCGCTCGTGTTGATTGTTTTCCGATAAACTGAATCGTGGTCGAGACGAATCTTGAAATTATAAAATATATAATTAACTAATGGTACTCGACAATTCGGATTACCTTCTTCTGGCATATCAGGCAGGTCTCCCATCCTCGTCGCGTTCAATTCCGATTCTTTCGCTTTGACTCTTCGACTTTTCTCCGTTACTGTTTATTCCATCTTCTTCGCTCCTCCTCTCCTCGTGACAAATCGGCCTGCTGCATGTATAACATTTCAGTTCGGAACAATCAATGGGAAAGTTTCCAGACGCGCAGATCAAACGGGGACAAACCTCGAGTACTATTTTACAAAGGCGTACTGTTTTCTTAGACGGAATAAGAAATCAGTTCTATTCGATCGATACTTTGCCTGTTGCTATTGTTCTCATATTTAATCACTGCCACTCGCGCTACGATTCCCCGATTAATTTCGCTTTGAAACTTGTCGCGCAAATGTAGCAGACAACGCGACCACGGCGATACCACCGCAACACTCGTGCAACCGTTTCTGCGGGTGTGAGAACTGCAACTGGTGGCCGAATTACAAGCCAAGTTTAACGCAAAGCTTTTCTATAATCCGTTCAATGTAACTCCGTCGCAAGCTCCGCCACATTTCCGTTAATGTATACGACCGATAGACTAGCATCGCGCTTTTTATAGTTCGCTTTTAAGTCTCGGCCTGCGAGGAGTTGTCTATGTTTCCCTTGCTGCACGTAGCAAACCCGTTTATCGGGCGTTCGGTTGTTCGACGGGGTCATAAATGACGATATAAGCGTCACGTTTTCTGAAATATTTTTTATTAATCGATACCGTTAAGAAGTAAAGACATGTAATGTATAAATTCTGTGTATGTCAGAAATTAAAATATGATTTTACGAGATGTAGCTCGTACGAATGAAAACATTTACGATGTATGTAGTTTGTACAATTTCTCTTCCACCACTTTACCCATCGTCGACACTCTATACTATATTTCCATCTGCTTTCTTCCCTCTTACAAATTTAACTAATGAATCCTAACGAATTATTGTCCGCACGCATACTATAAAAATTCCATCTCACGCTCGATTCCAACGAACTTCAATTGCTCCGTGGGTCCGTATCTGTAACAAAAGCCGTAGTCATAAAGCGTGTAAAAGGAAGTGTGTACTAAAGGAAGATTAAACGCTTCACCTGTAGTCGAAAAACAATTCCTCGCCAGGTTGAATGGCTCTTTTGGCGAAGATGCCGATTCTGTGGTCGCCGTTTACCATCATCACTTTTGCGTAACAATTCGGGTTTATCGAGTGATTGGCAAATCTTATTTTATTCCCCTTTCGTGTAGCATCCACGACAAAATCTAAACGTTCGGTATGTTAGTATTTGCTTCGTTCTCTGTTTAGCGGTGAAAGGATACCGCGAAGGTCCAGCGAGCGGTTTCTAAGATTCTTCTTACCGTTGTTAAGATTGAAGAGGAAGCTGCACATGTATTTATCGTAGACCTTGCCCCTTCTGTCGGCTTCATCTTGACTTATAATTTCGCCACAGTATTCAGAGATAAACTCATTTTTCGCCGCGGATTCCTTAAGAAATATCCCCCAACCAGCCACGTCCGATGGGGCCATCAAGAGGTGTTTGTCTGAAAAAGAAGTATTCTTTCTTTCTATCGCTTTTGTATCGTGAAAATCATTGCTGTGTGGAGAAATGGATGTTACGTACGAAGACCACGTTGAACGCTGACGTTCTTGCATGATATTTTTGTGATATGAAACTGATCGGCGCCGCAGGTCTGGCAAAGGTCTGGGTCGCATTCCCTTACGGCCAGATAACAGGGGCACTGTTTCGTGTTGCATTGGGCTTTGCATCTACATCCCGGGAATCGGTTCTGACACTCGCTGCTGCACTGACAAAACTTTTCGCAGAAGTTCTGAGCCTGTATACATGGACACGAGTTATCGCACTGCCTCCCTGGATGGTCGCACGGCGCGAAGTTGTGAACGTGATTAGCACCTTTTGCGGAAACAAGAAAAGAATGGTTTGTAAAGTGAGCCGTAAGTGAAAGATGCAATTATACATCTATAAATTTCTCCTATTACCAGAATCCTTTTTCAGCTGTATCTTTCTACAGTGCATCGACCACAGCCGATGTTTCTTCTTCTTCTTCCGCGGCGGAGTGAAGTCCTTTAAGTTCTCGATCGCGGGGATGTCGGAGGCTTCCTTCTGCGCGAACTGGTACACCTCTTGGCAAGTCTTCGTCAACATTATCTGCGCCAGAGCACACGGATTGCCAGGGAAAGCTTTGTGAAGCGCTCGAAACAGGCTCTGCTCCGAACCAGTCCACGAAAGTTCGCTTTCTGTTTTTATTCGTTTGTCGAGACCCAGAAGCGTGAACGGCGCTTGATTCTCCGGTTGAGCCTGATCCTCCTCCATCGACCCTTCAGGCTTTGTCTCTTTGTTAACGTTCTGCTTAAAATCTAACACCGCGTGATATAAATTTACGTACATCCTTCTAGTTTATAAAACTATCGTGAGAAAGTTCGACCGTTTTACCTTGGCAACCACCCCCTTGACTGTATTTATTGCTGTCGTTGCTGTCTTCGCTACTCGCTTCGTTCCCGGAATCCACACTCGCTTGCTTCCGTACTTTTCTAGGACCACCGCGTTTCTCGTCGCTCTCCTCGTCCTTTATGTCGGCCGCTTGAGCAGCGAGTTTCTCCTTCATTCCATCCTGCGGAACAAAGTTAGTGGCATTTTATCACACGCGCTCAGTTTCCTGGTGGCGATCCATCGAGTTCCACATTCTCGCTCTTACCAGATGCATGTAACATTCTGATCCACACGGCTCCGAGAACGGTTTCAGGTCAGGTCCTTTCCGTTTCTGTAGATTCGGCCCAGGGTGGCAGACTTGAAGACCTAACGATGTTTACAACGATGTAAGTTCAATGAAAAGAATCTTCTACAAGTTGCTACGATTTACGACGAATACGAAGTAGGATTGTGGGTGAATATCTGGTTGGTAATATCTTGGCGCCAAACAAAATAAGAATAAAAAAGTAAAAACGAAAAGAAGCGTTCGTTCGATTACGATCGGTTGAATTGTATGCAATGTTGGTGTTTACCTTGAGGCGACGTTCCCCTCGCTGCCGCGATAAATCAAGAATCGTAAATCATTAGAATTAACAGTTGCTGAATTTAAACCAGTATCTATGCTCTGCATGTTGGCACAGTTCTCGTAAACGAATTAACGTGTCCAACTCGAGAAGATTAAAGCTTACATATGCTGCAGTTATACTTACGGTGCAGGAAGCAGTCGTATTTAAAGCATCTTCTGCAGAAAAGCGTGTGAAAGGAATGCATCGTTTGCTCCCTAGGCACGCTTTTAGCATTTACACCATCAATATTTGGTGTACATTCTGGCGGTAAAACGTTCGGGTCTGATCTTTCAGTTAATTCGATATACTTTTCTTTCAATTCTTCCGGTCGACCTTTGTCAGGGAAGATACTAGATATTGCCTGAAAAATGAATATACCATAAATCTTACAGCCAATACAAAACATCTAAGATTGACGCCAAATATATTGGCCAGTGAGTTTCGTGAGGGGTATTCTCCCAGCACAGTTTGCCTGCCTCAGTGCTCCTTTTCTCAACGTTTTCTGATTCTCTATTTTGACTAACTATTACACTAGGAATAAATAACAGCCAAGGCTTGTTCAGAGCCAAGCAGTGTTCCTATTACCCCACTATAATCTTCAGGAGCCCCGCAACTCCAACTGACAAATCAACGATCATCAGTTGGTGGTGGCTAATTTCTCCTTAATTGCTGTTCGCAAAAACGAATTCACCGGCCAATATATCTGACTCCGCCCTTAATCATTTCCCTTACATTAAATATATGCATCGATGGGAATGGAGTCCCATCCATTTTAACATCCTCTAAAGACTTTTCGCTTTTAGCATCTATCTTAGCACCATTATCCTTCCTATCTTTCTCCTCCTCTTTCTCTTTTCCTTTCTTCGTTTGCTCCCTTTCCTTGTCCTCTTTTTCATACTGCGCTAAAGCGTTTACCAGATCCACAAATATCGAGTCGTCCATGAAACCGGATTCTCTGTCTCCATGGACCTATGGAAATTCATACAGTTTAATTCTCAACTACTCTACGCATTAACATCGAAGCTAAATTGCTGAACAATCTTAACGCATACTTTGCCATCGTAATTTTTTATTAGTTCTTCGATGAATGTACCGTCCTGATCTAAAATCTCATCGCCCATGTACGGTATATTGTGTAGTACAGTTTCATCTTCAACCATGAAGTTCTGCTGTATAGGCGCCCAAGTATACATCGTCGGTATAGGCGTGACGGCATTAATAATTTTAACAGGGCACATTTGTACATCGCCGTCGGAGCTGGTAACTTCCGCCTTTTTCATACAAGACACATGGGGCGGAATGTCTTGCATAGCAAGCCACATTGCCTTTCCATCCGCCCATCGTTTCTGTTCACTCATTACAAGTTCTAATCGCGCGATTTAAACATAAAATATACATTATTGGAGGAGAAGGTGTGCAGAGTATTTTGAACACGGCGGGATTACTTTGTTTTTATATTTTGATATAGGAAGAGAACTATTGCGGGGAATGATCAATGTGCTTGTAACGAGGAAGGCGTGGAAGTCGTGGTTTTGTGATTTTATCAACGATTGTTGCCACGTGATTTACGACTACGGGCGGCCAAAGGGAATGGAACGGAAAGTTTTGCTTCGGTGTCGAAGAGTGAACGAAATACCGACCAGACATAACCTTGCGGTTTTGATTCCAAGCTATCTTGACTTCGTCTGCCCGTTTATAACGCTTCATTTGCCGCAAACGCATGTATTCGGACTTTACACGTTTCTTCCATTCCGCCGAGACTTTTGCTTTCGACATTTTAGAGGGATGTTAATTCGTCGTTGTGGAAAAACAAACGTGAACGAATGGTAATCTCAATGGTCCAATACTATATACAACTCTGTTTTGTATATAGTTGTTTGGTGCGTGACGCGTTCGCGCGTTCCGCAATCCGAAGCGCCCCCAACCATGCATGCATACATAAGCGTTAAATTCAATGTGTGCGTAAAAACGCGCGAAAGATATTGCCGTAAAAGTCGTACACCAATCTTTTTAACTGATTTCAAAAAGGAGGAGGTTATAGATTCGACTTGTTTGTATTTTTTTTTGTAGTTGTATCGATGTATACCGAAATTTTGTGCTAAGTACTTACAAGGGAAGTTCGGCAACCCGAAAATTCAGAAAATTATGAAACTCGGTGTGCAAGTAGAGTTGTTCATCCGTAACGCAACCCTATTTTTTGTTGGTGCCATAATTCAATTTTTAGGGGTGAAATCACCCCTTGAAAAAAATTCAGAATTTTATTTTCCGTGGAATATCTCGAGAACGGTGAGAGATATCGAAAAAAAGTTTAAACAAAAGTTGCATCCTACTTTTATATCTAGAAAACCGCGTAAAAATAATTTTCGAAAAATCCATATTTTTCAAGTTACCCCCACCACCGATCCTTAAAAATAAGTTTTTGTATTTTGTAAATATACGCTGAAATACCTCTGGATAATCTCTTTTCATACATATATATAGTTTATGTGTTATAATTTTTTTGCAAACAAACAAAACCTCTATTACCGAATTTGAAGTCCATTTTGGCAGTTTCCATTAATAACATGGTTTCTTAAAGCCATATTTAGGTTATTATTTATGTAAAGTTTAGACAGCTTTCAATTATTTAAGCAAGGCAGTACGTGCCTAAAATTGCATCAAAGGTAAAACTCATTAAAACTGATCAGTGACGTGCATGAATCATTATGATATCAGCACATTCGTACATGCATTACTTCAAGTGTAATCGTATTAGGCTATTTTGGAAACCACACGATAAATAAATAATGCGTGAAGATTTACAATGACTTCGCAAAATATATATTTTATCATTAAAATGACGCAGAATCGCATTGATGCCGATAACCTTGTCGAACCTTCCGATTTGCATAATGCATATGTATATGAATTTTAAATGATTGTAAATCAATTTTACTTTTACATCCCACTAATAACATATATATAATATTACAGTTAATATTAAATTTAATTATAACATTATAGCAGTTTTCATTAATGACGTGACCGCATAAAGTAATATTTAAACATTCGCAGTCTCTTTTTGTACATGTTGTATTGTTTGATTATACATTGGAAGAATTATACTAATAGAAGACGATAGATACATTAAAAATTACGGTTTGTAATTGGTACAATAATGATATTCTTCATAGAAATGATGGAAACAAAAGTACTTGCCGCACCATGCACATCGCATAAAAGCCGGCTCCTCACAAATACTACATTTGGGTATAAGCTTTTCATTCCTGAAGTAACAGAAATCTACAGGATTTTGAAATTCGCTTGGATGCGTTTCTAGATATCCGCTTTTAGGGGTTCCTAAAATTGCATCCAAGGTAAAACTCATTACAGTTAAACCACACGATAAATAAATAATGCGTAAATATTTACAGTGACTTTGCATCATTTTAATTGTAACTGATAATATTCTTGTGCCACATTCACTTTTCGGTAAACATATTTACGTATTCGCGTCTTTTGATTGATATAAATATTCCCGAGGTTGCAGCGAATGGCAGTTACATTTTTGCAAGCAGTCAGTTACCATTCAATTGAAGAAAGTGAGTGATCATTGTTTGAAAGGCTTTTCCTGAAAATGCAGTCGATTAATGTTGCTAACGTAATAAACATGTTAGCCACTACGTTTCAAATTGCAAGTATAATACAGACACCTATAAACTCGGTAGAAACGGAACTGCACAATGAAATTCGGGACATTATAAAAAAGTTTCAAAACATACATTCCCCACCATTAATTGAACATGATTATGTGCTCGATTTTGCCGATCCATCCGAACCACATGGTGCACAAGTTGTAGAGTACATTATGCCTGCAGAAGAAGAAGAAGACAGTTTTGACCCTGCAGAATGTACTGTTGATGATGAAGGTGGAAAAGTCGACTTAAGTTATAAAAGAAAAGCAGTAACGTTTTGGAAAAGTGGAAAAAAGGCACGTCGATCGCTTACCAGTGTACAGAAAAATTATCGCATGGTTAAATCTTTGCCGCAGCTATACAGGTGGGAGGCGAGTATAGAGAGAGGTGGAACAAATGCAGATAAATTTGCATTTATTGCGGAATATGTACTGCAAAATTTTGAACAAGCTTGTGACAGAAGATCTATTGTTCATGACATGAATTTAAGATTGTGGGCCTTGGAGGCAAAAAACCAGGTGGACCTACCCCAATTCGTGGCAAGTAAATGGTGGATTTGGAACTTTAAGACTGCGCATAGGATTGTGTCCCGCAAGATAACAACATTCAGGACGCAATTTACGTTTGAAGATATTGACAATATCAAAAATATCGCAGAATCGTTTGTTTCTCGCGTAAAGTCTAACATCCCATCTGTCGGAGTTGAAGAAATTTATAATGCAGACGAGAGTGGCTTCAACCTTGAAATACATTCTGGGCGAACATTGGCGAAATTAGGAGTGAAAACGGTAGAAGCGACGATTCAATCGGTATCTTCTACAACACATAGCTACACTATAATGCCTATTATATCAGCAAGCGGACGTCTTCTTTCACCACTATACATAGTTTTGAAGGAATCTACAGGAACACTTGGTCCGATAGTGCAAAAAACTCTATTCCGCCCGGTTAATATTTATATCGGAGCTTCAAAGTCAGGAAAACTCACGTCTGAACATTTTAAAACTTGGTTTAGCGAAGTGTATCTACCGAATACTGGCCGTAGAAGCATGCTCCTACTCGACTCGTGGACGGGACACTGCCCAAATGAGTTACAGCAGTTGATTCCACAAGACAAGGAAGTAACTTTTTCAATGATTCCAAAAAAAACGACGGCCATCGTTCAGCCTTTAGATGTGTTTGGATTCCGGATTTGGAAAAATTTCGTGCGGACATTTTCGGATAATGTGATTCTCCAAGAGAGAGATGTCAATTTGCACTTACGTAATGAAATAATTAAATTGCAGTCCCTAACCCACAACCAGTTTTCTTCGCCTAGATTCAAAAACCTTTTTCAATATGCTTGGTTTAAAAGCGGATATCTAGAAACGCATCCCAGCGAATTTCAAAATCCTGTAGATTTCTGTTACTTCAGGAATGAAAAGACTATACCCAAATGTAGTATTTGTGGGGAGCCGGCTTTTATGCGATGTGCATGGTGCGGCAAGTATTTTTGTTTCCATCATTTCTATGAAGAATATCATTATTGTACCAATTACAAAGCGTAATTTTCAATGCATCTATCGTCTTCTATTAGTATAATTCTTCCAATGTATAATCAAACAATATAACATGTACAAAAAGAGACTGCGAATGTTTAAATATTACTTTATGCGGTCACGTCATTAATGAAAACTGCTATAATGTTATAATTAAATTTAATATTAACTGTAATATTATATATATGTTATTAGTGGGATGTAAAAGTAAAATTGATTTACAATCATTTAAAATTCATATACATATGCATTATGCAAATCGGAAGGTTCGACAAGGTTATCGGCATCAATGCGATTCTGCGTCATTTTAATGATAAAATATATATTTTGCGAAGTCATTGTAAATCTTCACGCATTATTTATTTATCGTGTGGTTTCCAAAATAGCCTAATACGATTACACTTGAAGTAATGCATGTACGAATGTGCTGATATCATAATGATTCATGCACGTCACTGATCAGTTTTAATGAGTTTTACCTTTGATGCAATTTTAGGCACGTACTGCCTTGCTTAAATAATTGAAAGCTGTCTAAACTTTACATAAATAATAACCTAAATATGGCTTTAAGAAACCATGTTATTAATGGAAACTGCCAAAATGGACTTCAAATTCGGTAATAGAGGTTTTGTTTGTTTGCAAAAAAATTATAACACATAAACTATATATATGTATGAAAAGAGATTATCCAGAGGTATTTCAGCGTATATTTACAAAATACAAAAACTTATTTTTAAGGATCGGTGGTGGGGGTAACTTGAAAAATATGGATTTTTCGAAAATTATTTTTACGCGGTTTTCTAGATATAAAAGTAGGATGCAACTTTTGTTTAAACTTTTTTTCGATATCTCTCACCGTTCTCGAGATATTCCACGGAAAATAAAATTCTGAATTTTTTTCAAGGGGTGATTTCACCCCTAAAAATTGAATTATGGCACCAACAAAAAATAGGGTTGCGTTACGGATGAACAACTCTACTTGCACACCGAGTTTCATAATTTTCTGAATTTTCGGGTTGCCGAACTTCCCTTGTTAGTATACATTATTTAAGTGGAACGTGGAACGATGGGTAGAGGCGATGGGATCAGGAAAGTTGACAAGTTAGATCGTTGGAGTATTAAACGTTATAGTCTGGAATTTTTGTTTTTTCCTTCTTAAGTTTTGATTTTTATTTAACATGGAGGCGAGCGCAAGTATCTACAATGATATTCTAGATGTAGATAAAATAATATGTAGCATGCGACGGGTGCATAACTAACGTTCCACCAACACATATATATGCTATAGTGTTGCACTCAACCAATCACCACCGACCGTATGGTGTATGTAGTCAGTAGTGACGATTTAACGAAGGACTAAGGAGCGTTATTCATTCGTTTTGCAGACGTCCGGTGACGAGAACCGTTGAAACAGCTTCGCACTTATATGTACAATGAAGGTACTTATATATTACACGCATTCTTCTTATTCTTAGATTTCTTGAATATCACGAGGAAGACTAGATCGGTATATCGTGCATTCTCCGCGTTTTCTAGCCGATAATACAAGGTTATCCGAATCTGATATCACTAAAATCTTGCCATTGCGTGACTATCCTGCGTAAAACTGGAATCAATCACGGGCTTCGTGTAAGGCTTATAGTTTGTCCTCATAATCGTCCAACGAACTCAGATGTTTGGTCACAGTGGTCAGTTACGTTGTCGTCCTAGAGGTCCTGTAATCATTTGCCGTTTAATGCACATCGAGTTTAAGGGGTTGCTACCATGTAGTACCATATATATGTGTGTATAATAAGTATGATAGGATACGTAAGATTTTTCTTTACCTATGAGACTCAATAATACGGGCAAAAATATCAGGCCATGCGCGGCGCCAAACACCACGATACCCAAGTACATTCTAAAGTAAAATACTTGGAAGATTTGAGTTTTGGAAAACGCCAGTATAATGATTCCAATGATCTTCGTTAAAGTGATTCCAGAAAAGACCTGTATCGGAAAAGAATATTATTATTTAATAATATTTATTTTTTAATACATATTTTCGACTTTCGAATTTTCTTCGCGGCACCCCCAGAATAGTGTCAAATAATAAAAAAATCTGTGTAAAGTCGATTTTATATAATATCCTTCAAGTTATTGATTATATAAAAAAATGTGTCAAACAAAAGTTGTAGATCTAGACAAGGAACATCTTTTATGTTGTTTTACTTTTTCCCGTGCGACAAACGGTTTTCGAAAAAAGTCCGAAAAACTAAAAAAAAATTATTTTTCAAATTATGAAAGTTTAAATCCTTCTCGAACACTTTTTATTTATGAAGGCGAAGAAAAAGAATGTACTTTTTACTTTCGAGAACTATTTTTCAAACATTTAAGGCGGAGAATATTCCGAGATATGCCAAAAAGATAAAAAAATTGTTTTTCCTTATTTTCAGTGTTTGATATGTCATGAATGTTTCCTGAAAATTTGGAACCGAAATTCGCAAAGATATCGAAGATATAGACATCAGAAGCGAGGTATTCAAATACATTTTTCTCGAAATTACGATTTTCAAAAATTTTACCCATGATTACTCAAAAACTATCAAATCGATTTACTTTAAATTTTGCATGGCTATATATAGGGGCGTCCGGAGACCTTAGGATGATGGTTAATGTAAAATATACCTCTCTTGCTTTTTAACCCATTTTATAGTGTCAATATAATTAAAAATTTAAAGCCGAAATTTAAAAATATTCCCTTTTTTAGTATAAACTTAATAGAGATCAGTTTTGAAAAATAAGCGATTTTTTCTCAAAATTCACCCCACCACCCCTGCGGACGCCCGTGGCTATATGATAAACTATTACTCAGACCCACGTTATAAATGAATTTTTTTGGCGGGTCATTGCAAACTTTCAAGTGCAACCTGCGTAAAATTGTCACTTATTAAGTTAGGTCGATTACTAAGTCGTTTGTTTTATTTTTTGTTTTCTTTTTCTACTTGTACGTATGCCACTGTTTTTCTTTATTGTACAAATTGAGCTTGTTCCGTAATAAATAAATAAATAAATGAATGAATGAATGAATGAATGAATGAATGAATGAATGAATGAATGAATGAATGAATGAATGAATGAATGAATGAATGAATGAATGAATGAATGAATGAATGAATGAATGAATGAATGAATGAATGAATGAATGAATGAATGAATGAATGAATGAATGAATGAATGAATGAATGAATGAATGAATAAATAAATAAAATATGTCCCCAAATAAATTCTCCCGTAAGGGTTGTCTTACATATACATATATATACATATGTATGTACTTACGGAACTGCCCATTTCGTTAAGAGTCTCCGTGGCTCGATCGAGTCTCGCAGTCGCCGTTGAAGTCAAGTACGAATGTATAATGTGACTACAAAACTCTACGGAAATGCCAGCAGCCTGTAATGAATCCGTACTAATCCATACTGTTGAAATTAATCATACTATATATGTGTATTTACATGCATACATACGCACCATTACCAAATTGACAAGGGAAACCGCGTTCAACTCTATACTCCACCAATACATGAGGCCACCTATGTTTACAATTATCATGAGCACCGTCAATAGTACCATCGCCGCCGAAAATAGCGACAGTCCGGTTAGAAATACAGTCACCACGAAGATGACACAGAGAGACAGGCTTAACGATGATATCGCTTCTTTCCAGATCGTCAGATATTGCTCGTAATAAACATAGAATATGCTGAAAAGATTTCAAGGTGTTTCGGTTCGAGAAAATATACAAGTAGAAATTTTGCGCGAGATGAACGTGAAGGGTAATACGGTGTGCCGATTATGGTGGTTATTAATGGCTGACATTTTTTGTTCAAATCACCCTATAAGTCGTAATTTTTTATTAAGCTTGACGATTTTTTTCTAAATTCTTCGCAATTAAATACTCTATCGATCTGGAACCGGCGGTCAAGAAACTTATAGATACTGATCTCCTAAAAGTGCTGTATATTTCGCAAAATATAAAAAAATGAGCAACGAAATTTAAAATTCCGGCCGAACAGATCGATAGAGAATTTAATTGCGAAGAATTTAAAAAAAAATCGTCAAGTTTACTGAAAATTTATGACTTGTAGGGTGATTTGAATAAAAAGTGTCATTATGTACTGTTGTGAGGTGGCTCGCGAGTAATTGCCGGTTGGGTCCCTAACCAGAAGGCCCCAGGGCCTTATATTTGTTTTCTGCGCTACTACATTTGGCCAGTTTTTAGTAGACTACCTCTTCATTTTCCCGAAAAATGGGCCCCTGCTCAGAAGGCCTTATCTTAAAAAAATTATGTTTTTATCCAAACACTATATTTTTATCTGTACTACTATATTTCGCCCGTTTTTAGTAAACTACCTCTTCACTTTCCCGCAAAAATGGGCCCCTCAGAACGTTTGCCACCTGGGCCTTTTCTCTTAAATCTGCCACTGGTGGTTATGCTGATGACACCATTACAAAATTACGCGCAATGAAAGTGTTGGAGCCATGTGCATACATGATATTTACACACAAAATATACTCATATAACAAACCTGTATGGAAATACGGTTACTTTATTCTCGGTTAAGTCTTTCTCATTTATCATCGCTGTAATATTATCGGCTATCCGTCTAGCATACTGGAGCGCTTCGTACCAGTCCGATGATTTCTTTAGCGGGGTGTGATAACCCATAAAGTAACTATCACCAACATCGACCAGACCATATCTGTCGACGTAGTAATTCATCCCCTGTAAATTCGTAAATACATACATTATGCAGTGTATAGAAACATTGTTCAACATTATAAATACAAATAGAAAAGATTGGAAAATATTAGCAGATTTACGGAGTACATATACGTACGTCGAGATACGAAGGACGGCCAGCCTTCACGCAAGTTTCATCGGGAATGTCTTGGAGGAAGTACGGTATATAGGTTCGGAAGCTGGTTGCGTTAGGTCGGTCGTCGGTTGTATTAATGCCACAAGAAAGGCACGTACCCACTACAACACAAATGCGACAGTACGGTTACAGATTTCTTCTGACCCATTCTCTTGGCTCTGTTCACGAAGAATGAGAAAACGAATGATAATTACCGTTCTGATGTGGACAGAAGGATTGATTATTCGGAAAGTATCTGCAGCAATCGGAAATCGTCGACCAGTCCATGTAATCGTCTATCCAGGAGGAAGCTGCTTTCGACAAGTACGATCTAAAACGAAACGATTCGATGAGAAATTTCCCGAGTCTAGTGGAACCGAACTTACGAATAAAGCTAATTTTTTTTAACTTTTATTCGTAATAACGAATAAAAGTTTTATTAAAATACAAATTCTGTCCATCTCTGGTAGACAGTGAACACCCAAATATAGTATACTAACATGCCAGGTTGTTTAGACGCCGAGTAGATTTGCGTATAAAGAGAATCCGAGTTACAACCTTGACCGCCACAAATAATGTTCTGAACTTTCGTCTCGCTATAATTGAGGCCAGGTGTTAGCACGAAGTAAACAGGCGGGCCCATTGACAGCAGATCGTTCATGTACTGAAAATTATCATTATTCCGCATTGACTCGCGTTATGTACTGAAAATGAGAATTCAGATTTCGTACAAGACAAACGGATACGTTACCTCGAAATATTTCAAGACATAAGAATCTACGGGCATAGAGAGCTGCTGTTCTAAACCGATACCAATATTTGGCACCACTACAGCCTGTACGATCAGGACGACGAAGAACACGATTAACACTATAACTCTAACCGGTGTTTTCATAACATAGGGCGTGTAAAAGCGTTGAAATATCGTTTGTATAATACCAGCGCTATGGTCGTCTTGATGATCTTGTTTCTTCGTTTTCACGCAACAGAATACATCCAACAAATTGTTCTAAAACATTGCGAAATATAATTAAGAAATAGTGTACAGCTCTTAGTGTTGTCAGCTGCACAACGTTACTTTTCTTACCTTGGATCTCTGAGCGTCCAGCGACAGCAGGCTAACAAAGGCCGTTATTTGTAACAGGAAATTTATAAGAATAGACAAGAACGCGTAGAGTGCAAAAGTATTTACAGCCGGCATCGTGGACAATGTACCTGGCAGTGTATAGAGAAATGAAAATCCTGGTTATGATGAGATTATGGTGCAGAAGTTTCACCTGTGTACAGTAAATACTCGTTATTAGCCCGACAAACGCGGCTGGCGGCGGTCTTATAACGCGACTGGACACTATTCCGCGCGGCCACTGGCGCGAGTGAGAAGACCCAATGAGCGAGCGAGGGGAAACGAAAGAGCCTCTTGCTCGTTCCCAGGTTCCCCCACTCTCGTTCGAAGGATTCCAAGAAATGGTGGGGATGGTCGCCGGGCTCCTAACGCGTGGTAGAAGCGGGCTGCTAACGAGTATTTACTGTATATATAATATAATGTACTAACCGATCAAAAAGCAGAGGCACTCAGATGCGCTGGTAAGTAATATCGATGGACCAACTTCGCCCATAATTCTTCCAATATGATTCGGTATTTTTTCTCCTCTGCGCCTTGGATTTCTTTGATGCGTTTGAACGAATATAAAGATATTATCCACTCCCACCGCTAATACCAAGAATGGAATGACCTGTGTGGGACGAGTGATTTGTCGCTAATTTCTTTTCACTTATTCCGTTTGTACCTGGATGGTCTTGTTTACCTCGATCGTGAGAAGTGTCGTGGGTACCCCGATGTAGCCGAATATGCCAAGGGAACAAGCTACCGATGCCATTACTATGATTATTCCGCCAACGCTCAGCATCACTTTACTGTTCGCCTGATATCGTGTAGCAAATAATGTTCGTTAAAAATCGAAGGGGCACGGGCGTATTTATGATTAGCTTGAACGGTTGGGAAACTTACAAAGCATCCTCTGCAGGAGCATTTTATTCTTCCCAGAGCAACGGTGACGTAAACGAACATTAATGCATAGCTGATGACTACTGTCGACACTTCCGCTCTCGAGGACCGTTCCAATTCATCTTGAATCGACTTCTCAGTAGTGTACGCGACATCCATAAAATCCGGTCGCTTATTAGCGTCCCATTCTTTCATAAAGTCGATAAATCTGAAAGATCAAGCGATCAGTCTTTCCCTTCCCTTACTTCTTTTTCTCTGTAATACCGATCTTGCCTTTCTACTATGCTTGTCAAAGGAGAAGGCCTACCTAGAGATTTTCGAAAAATCGATTTCTATATTTTCTTGAAGTACCTATAATATCTTGAAAATATTCCCTGAAAGTGTCAAGTTAATCAGACTAAAATTGACAAAGTTATACGCGTTGTAAATAGGTAGGTGTTCCTCGGTGTAGAACTCGGACCCAAAACTTTTCGCGTTTTACTCAAAATTATGTTTTTAAAGTCGGTGACACGCATAAATAAAAAATTAATGAACCGATTTACTCGAGGCTTTGCAAGCTTATTTTAGGGTTCAAAATCTAAGCGTTATTGGGAGCTTTTCATTTTTTGCCTAGGTATTTTTTACACTCGAAAAACGAGCGGTTTTCGACAAATATCGATGCTTTAACTTTGCACAGCTGCTATTTTGTCTTAAAATAATTTTTCGATAATCGGGTTCGATAGCGCCTAGGTAATTTCATATATTATTTAAAAAATTTCAAACTTTCAGTTTTGGATAATAACTCACGAACCTTTCAATATTTTTTACCACAAAAAATACTGAAATATCCGTAAGATGTTCTATATCCAATAGACTAATGTTTAATAATAAAAGATTATCGATTTTTATTGAAAAAATTCCCAAACATTCATTGGTTTGACCATCCTTGGTAGGCCTCTTCTCTTAACCGATATGTATATGTACTTGAGTATTTACTGGTTTCTTGCCATCGCAACAATCAAGGAGCACTTACCGCTGTTCCCATTTGTGTGCCGACGCAAGTACAGACTCATCCAGGGAGTTTTTCACCATAAAAGTTAGAATCAATCCGGTTGCTTTGATATAGTCTTTCGAATCGTAGTTAAATTCGTTCTCCTGAAGAAATCCTCCATAAGCTATCGCAGGTATAACAGGCCCTTTGTACGTTGCCATGCACTCCGGGTTATACGCATTTCTTTAGACAAAAAGAAGCAAAAGATAAGATCAAATTTAACGTTAGATTTAACTTAACCGAGGCTGTCGGAACAATTATCGGCAACATCTGCTTCGTAATTGTTCGTTACGTTTACTGCAATGCTGCAGTCAGGTACTTACTGCGCACACTTATACAGCTGATCCAAATAGTTTACTTCGTAATCACCAGATGCGTCAACTGCATTGAACTTGTCGAGATCGTTTTGAAAATACCCCCATACGCTTTGCACGGTACAAAGTTCTACAGTAGTGGGCCCGGTAAAGTCATTCCGAACGGGAGCGTGACAAATGCGTTCCAATCCTTCTCCCTCGTCTTGTCCAAGCTGAAAATTTCAGTCACTGTATACATATGCATGTGTGTACGTCATGTCAAACTGATATGCTGTAAAGGGAAACGCTTACTTGTAATACTTGGTTCTGAAGCTCGCGCACAGCGAGTAAGAATGTCTTGTTGAAGATGGGACCAAATTCCAGAACACCGGTCGATGTATTGTGTAAAATCTAAATACATACATAGGTACAACGAGAAGGATCAGTTTCGTGTGTTGGAAGCAGAGATGGGCAAAAATTTTATTGAATTACAAATTTCGAGTAACGAAAGAAAGTTAAAAAAATTATTTGCCACGTGTGGAATAGTGTTAACCCGGGTTAACTTAAGTTGAAAAATTTTTTCGACCTTATCGAGCCCCACGGATTTTATGTAAATCTGCTCGGTCCTGTAGAAAGGTTGGAAACGAGTATCGAAATAATCTTTTTCGATTCTGGCTCTGCTAGTAGGTGCTGCCCAAATTTCAATTGGATCGCTGGTTATAGAAAGACGAGTGATTCCGTAGCCCAGGGCCACTATTACGTACGATATCGTGAACAACGCTATAGTCGGGCGTGTCGCAAATGCTGTAACCATAATAATAACACTAATTACCACCAGGGTTGTAACACAAATGAAACATATCGAGATATCTGAAACTGTTGAATCCATTCATCGAACCTAATGCAATTCACTCGATTACGGAACAGTCAAGCAACAGAGAGAACACACACCTTTTCCCCAAACAGCAAAACCAGATTGAAGCATCTTCTGAATGCTTCCTCGACAAATTCCTCTTGGTTTAATGTCTTCCTTGTCTATCTCCTCTAATTCAGTTTCGAAAGTACCTATAACTATAGAAAGATTCGTACTTGTGCGAAAGAATATAAATATCATTACCTATACACGCGTGTATATATGTATGTATACACTGGCTGTTCCAGAATTGAGGAACAATCCGGAACATGCAATATCCTGATGCAAGAACTCATCGAAAAGTCCTTTACCGTTTTGGGATCCGAGGCTTCGTTCTCGAGATATTAACAGTTGAATATTAGCGGCGCAACTTTCGGGCCGCGCGGTTTAAATCCAAAACAACTGAGCGCGGAGCAGTGAACCCTGGCACGCACACGCAGGAGGCAAGCGTAGATGCAGACCCCATGCACAGTAGAGTCTACCGTGCTGGTTCAGACCGAAAATGAGTCAGCGCGGTCGGCTCTACTGTGCCTGTGGGCCTGTATCTACTGCTCCGCGCTCACAATCAGCGGTTTCGGCTTTAAGCTGCGCGGCCCGGAAGTTGCACCATTAATATTCAACCGTTAATATCTCGAGAACCAAGCCTCGGATCCCAAAACGGTAAAAGACTTTCCGCTGTGTTTTTGCATCAGGATATTGCTCCGGCCTAAAGTGGCACGTCTATAGCTCGTTTTACCATCAAATTGAACAGAAACTTACATGTATATTTGTACAAACACAATTCTACATATATCTCTACGAGTATAGGTATAATAATAAATGTAATGATTGTGTTATGCAATACCTGGACGCCGCATTCTGCTTAAAAGTATGTAAACGACTGTAGCTACTAATAGGAATAAAGCGATTATTAGCCCTGCTAAGAATCCATAGCCACTGTATCCGAGGATGATAAATCCGCTGTCGTGTTCTGGCAGCTCGTTGAAAGGACAAGCCGCGGGACAATCGACGCAGCTGCACGCTTGATAACCCTGTCGAACGACGATCGGTCAGCAATCTTTTACAGATGTACCAAGTACACTTTTACTATCTAGTCTAATAATTAAAACTTGCATTCCTACATTTTCGGAAGTTAGGCAACCCAGAAATTCAAAAAATAATGCAATTTTCTGTGTAAGTAGAATACTTCATCCGTAACACAAAACTATTTTTTGTTGGTGCGGGTGGTTTCAGGGGATGCAACCACCCCCTGAAACAATGCAGAAATTTCTTTTTCGCGAAATAGCTCGAGAACGGTGAGAGATATCAAGAAGAAGTATAAACAAAACTTGCAAACTGGGTAAAAATAATTATCCAATTAAGGAATGCTGGCGGGAATAACTTGAAAAGTATTGATTTTTCCCTCCGCATTTTTGTAAGGAATGTCGAAGTGGAAACACGACGAGACTACTGAAAATACTAAGATCCGTCAAGATTTAAATATTAATTTACCTCGTACTTTTCGTCACACGTTTTCACTGATTCGTTCCAGCGAGGCTTATCAGTGAGAAAACGCATTCGGAAACTAATGAAGGTATTCACATCCGGATCACCTTGATACTCGTACCATCTGCAAAACACCACCGCAGTGAACAAGAGAAACGCGAGATTATCACGAGCGAGATTAAATCATCAATATCAATATTTCTCGTTGGCTAGCTTTTTTTATCATAGTTTACCGCCCCCATACTGTTACTACAACGTAGAGAAAGAAGAGAGTCCACAGTTCTACACTTACAGTTTGGCTGAGCACCTACTTGCTCCGTGAACTCCGCAAGCCAAGTCCATGGCTAAATTGCCACTCGCTGGATGGATGATATTTTTACAAGAATCATAAGTGCCGTTCATATATTCTTCCGCAACGGAAACCTACGAGGCGCAAATATGAGATCGAATCGTTCGAGTAAACGGCTAAGAAATATCAGCAAGTGTGTAAAAAGTAAAAGCAAAATAAGTAATTCTATCGCGAACTTGTTACTACAGCACCCCGTCGTCGGGAATCTGTTTTACATTTTGAACCACTTTCAAACGAATTCGTGCGTTTACCTCGATTTCTTCGACGTACTCTTTGTCTTCGTTATTAACACCTTTCTTTGTAACTCGCATAAATTTACTTTGTACGGGACTGCAGCTTAAATCGCATATTAACTTGTATGTGTTTAGTAAACACGATCGACATCTGCCCAAGAGGCCCTCAGCCATGCCCATTTGTTTCACCAGGAATTGAATGTTGTCAGCGTCACAACATACTTCCGGTGTGTCTGAAAGGAAAACGGGTGACGTTCGTGATACGTTGATATATAAAGCAAAAAGTTTATGCTGTGTGTTTGTCGTCAGAAAATTTTCGACCGGTAAACTCTTGGATCGCGAAATTTGCCTCAACTCATTATGCCTTCATTTCCAAAAAAAAAGTATAAAATCAAAATCCAAGAATCCTGGTATAACGTACCAGTGTCCTGAAAGTATTGCGGGCACTTGTCTCGAAGCATCTTTGCGACTGTTGCATTGTTGATTAGTCGGGGTGGTTCGTTGTACACGCATGTCCGTGGTAGAGGCTCTTCTCTGTCCGTGAATTTGCAGTCTCCGGACATTACACAAGTATACGGGCTTGCGCCACGTGTTATTGTTAACACGCAACACAGTATCACCAAAATATCAAGCATTCTGTCGATCCTCGCCATCTTGTCACGAGTTTGTCATAGAAATTCAGGGAAACAGTTGTCGTCCACTGCGCGGTGCTTTTATCCTTTACCGTATTCCGCCGCTTCTCTGCTACGGCAGCGTATAATTTGGTACTTGAACGCGTAATGGGTAACGCGGTGAACCCTTTTGACTATGCTTCTGAAGAAACTTAACGCAAAGACAAGAAAAGATATACGTAATGTATTTAAATTAGTCTAGTCGCAGCTATGATTTAAATTTCACAATAACTATCAGATACTTCACTTACCCTCTCGTCTAATTTTCCACCTTTCTATCATCCATAGAAACTTGGTATATTAAATTAGGCGGCATCATTGCACTTAGTATTCGTGGAAATGTCACGTTACACAGTTAGCCTTGGCTTGGACACGCTTAGATAATCTTGTTACTTTTGCTATCGATAGCTTCTCAGTATAAACTACAATATTCCGTCAATATTAGTTGATCCCGATCGTAATGTTTACCGTTTTACTGTTTTACTGTTTCTTTCGTCATGTCGCGTCGCGTCGGTTGCCCGTCAGCCGGATAGTGAGCGCAAAGCGATTGAATACTGAGGAGCTCATCCCTTTCCCTCGATATCAACTTAAACTTATCGTTCGATAAAATAAAGAAGAGAAGAGTGAAGGAACAATTCTGTTTCACGATAAAGAAGACACAACGAGGAAACTTTCGTTCAGTCGGTACAATCTGTGATTTGATAATTATCACTTTGATTATTGGATTACTTAAACTGTGCACACCTGCTGCTTATCGGTATCAAATCCCGATGAGTTGCAAAACAACGGCCAGAGGTATTGTATTGGACGACCGATAACCGTCGGTAGAAACTTCTGACTCACGTCTCCGCGGGAATACGAGTCTTCCGCTGGCAATTATAGTTGCACAGCACACGGGTACTCGTATAAGGACTTTATACGACCCGGGAATTATAGGGTAAAGGACCCAGTTACTGACACCTGACCAATTACTATCACCTTAAGCTATTTTACTTAAAATAACGAATAAATAAACGTTGTAAAGTGATACAAAAAAAGAATTATGTATTTCAACCTATAATCTATCCCAGGCCTGACCTATACTATAGATTATATATTCTATAGTTTGTTTATTCGTTATTTTAACTAAAATAGCTTAAGGTGACAGTAATTGGTCAGGTGTCAGTAACTGGGTCTTTTACCCTATACAATGTTCCCAAAATAAAAAAGGCTAAAACAATAAATAGCCTATAATCTAATCTAAGACGTATGTAACGAGTGTTCGAAATCTCATTGAAATCCGTTCAGCCGTTTAGGCGTGAAAGAAGGCCAAGCAAACAGACAACCTTTCACTTTTATATATTAGTAAGGATTATATATTAGTAAGAATAAGGATTAAAGGAACAAACACAGTAGCCGTTATAATCATCAGGATAATCATATTTTAATGACTCAATGATTGTACAAATGGATCACCCTTGAACGTCTCCGCGTAACCGAGGAACAATAACAATAAATACAAGGAATGATTGTAATTACAATGTTCGGTACTAATGCATAATTACAGAATAGATGAGAACATAAACGCGTCTGCCTTAAACCTGCACTTGTAAACACAAGGATTATCCTCGTTCCTGGCTCGCCGCACCAGGATCCCTTACGCCAATGAAAAGGAAAGAATGTGGAAAGACTGGTTACATCCTTACTTTGTATTATCCTATCTTTGTTTCTTTATAATCTCAGCCCACCCCGTCCCACCCCGCCCCACCCCCCGCTCTATACCCATATACAACTATTTCCGCTTATATTCTATAATAATTTTGTCGACCATCTAATATCTTCGTGTTCACGGGACATTCAAAGATTCTCTCTCTCTCCTCTCTCCGTCTCTAGAATCTCTCCCGTTCCTCTCCTGATTATCTACCCACTCGCCCTTGTCCCCTCCCTTCCCTCCCTTCCACCCCTCCCCCGCCCCCTCCCTCGAAATACATATTCGGTGCCCGTGTTATTAGCGAAGGTACCGTCGCCATAATTCAAGTATATTACGTTCAACGGTAGCGATAAAGTTTATGTCAATAAAATCTGTGGAGAATGTCAATAATCATATAATAGGTGATAATCGTTCGATCCACTGCGACCGGGACAAAAATATGAAACTCGATACTAGGCCAACTATTCAGATATGTCTCCGAGCTAGAGTGTCTCGACCACCTTCCGAATTTCCCGATCGTACGCACGCTTATCTGCCGAATCTTGAGCAACTCCTCGGTTCTGTTAACATTTTGTAACGGTCGTCGGCGTAGGCCAGAAACAGTGATGCCAGAAGAAAGGAGTACCGAGTGACTGGACAGCTCTCGTAAGGAACGCGGCTGCACCCTATCCACCCCCATCAGTCGGTTTACCGAGATGTGAGGGTTCACCGCGCGACAACATGCGAATGGAGCATCCCTGCACGCACGATTTTTTTTACAAACTCCTGTGGAGTTTGCACTCTCGCAGCCTTTCTTGTATTTGTCCTTTCTCTTTATCATTTCATCATTGTGATTTTATTTCGCGAAAAAAAAGAAATAAGTACAGCTTTGAGCCTTCCATTGATTGTCATGAGTCACAAATTCCAGGTAATATCGAACGTCTAGTTACGAGACTCTCTGATGTGTGTAATCCGTTAAATAAATCGGTGGAATAATTAAGCAGGTTGATTCATTTACTTAATTACGCGTGTATGTAGTTTGTAGTGTGCCAGCGTAGGGATGCTCGTCCCATCGATTTCTACCAAACACTCGCTACTTCCCCGGTGCATACGATAGCCAGCAAGTAATCCTTTCCGCTCGAATTAGTTTCAACCAAAGAACCTCGCCGGTGAAAAATAAATTACGCGGGCCGAGAAAAAAAAGAAACGTCGACTCTTGCTCGGAGGCACGTCTCGACAGAATTTATACAATAAAATTTATATATATATATATCTATATATGTATATAGTAGACAATGCAATAATTCGAGCAACAGAAGGTTCTCCGTAGATTATTAAATCTGCGTGTTTGACGTCTATAGTAATTAGTAAATAGGTATCTTCTTATTTCTCATTCGCTGTCAAATGTTTCACCGATGCTCTATTACGTACATAGTTTTTTTTTTCTTTGCGTGCGTGTGTGTGTGTGTGTTCTTGAATCAGAAGGAGAGCGCGTCACGAGCGTGGATGCACGTAGAACGTAAAATTCTTTCATGTGTCGAGCAGCTGTGATGATATTCTCGAATTTTCCGTTTCAGCTTCCGATAACGATTTCATTCTTTCCTTTCGTCTCAGCTCTTTCCCGCGCCTAACTTCGCATCCTCTCCAGTACATTCTTCATTATTTCCCGCAGATGTCCCTTTTGTTCGCTTAATTTTTATGAAGCGAAGCTTCATTTAGTTCTCGCATGAAAAAATGAACGATACGATCCTCGCGGGTGACTATCGTTACGTTCCCTTCTGCTTTGTGAATACTTCGGACTGTCGGGCATGGAAATAGGAGTAGGCGAATCTTGATAATTCGTGAAGCTGAGCTTTTCAATGATGACGCTTCAGAAGGAATAATTGCAACGAACAGCAGAGTGCAGAGTTCTGATTTTTCCGAAATACTTTGGTCGGCCTATTAATCGTCTGCCTTTCCAACTTTAGTGGTCAGTCAATTTCCTGCTTGTACTCTTACGAAATACGTAACGTAACATAAAAATGTTCATCCACATTACACGTATTTATATGCGTCTATCAGGTTTCAGCGGAAGCGAGAAAAATCCATCTATTCGTGAAATTTCACGTACTCTTCCCATTTCTCTTGGACAATCGATTCAATTTTGAAACTAGATTTCAAATTTAAATACTTCATTTTCAAGCGTTCCCCTTCAAGGTGTGAATCCACGATGAGAGTTTGCACGGGACTTTTCCATCACGAGATAAAAATCTCAACTAAATCTAAATAATGGAAACTTGTCTCGCGAGAGTTTAGTTTCATGAAACTAATGACAAAATAATTAAAAAATACCTAAATAATTGTCGCATTAAATTAAAGTCATGAGAGTTTAGTTTCATGAAACTAATGACAAAATAATTAAATAATTGTCGCATGAGATTCAAGTCTCATATGAGACACGATATTTTCGTCTCATCGTGGATTTCCACATTAAGACGTATGTAAATACGTATGTAAATGAAACGTCACGCCCCCGACGAATGGTCACGGTACATTATTTGTATTATAATTACACTTAATCGCTGTGTCTACCGCTAAACGAATCAATAAGTAATGGCATTCTTTCTGCTTTTTCTTGGCAAAGATAAGATAAGAATTATATTCGTCGAGGGGAGTACGCGCAACCAAGATACGAGACAAAGTTCAATCTTCCCGTCACTATTGTCTTCGCACGACTGTTGAGCGTGTGTATGAAAGAAAAACGAAGGAGACATTCGTCGTGCAATACTTCCGTTCGAACATTTCCTGCTTCCTGTAGGTTTCAACTTTTAATTCAACCGACAGACCGAATTTGGATTTCACCACTGTTTTGTCCTCTGTTTCCCTTATTGTCGCGCCCGACACTTTCACGCGCGCTTCTTTGCCTTTGTACGTTGACCATCGAATGTAATTAAACAGTTGATAATTTGGAATTTGTTATATTAAGGACCTCGCGCGTGAATCGATAGTGTCGAATTTAAGGGGAAGGTAAAACGCCAGGGCTGTTAGGAAACGCGTCGCTTTACATATTTCACGGGCGTGGACGTACGAAACGTTTGTTAAAAAATTGTGCGGCAAACAGTCTTTCAGACGAAACATAGATATTCGTTTTGAAGGGGAAAAGAAAGAGCAACTGGGTGCAGGGTAAGTGTTCTCATTGTCAGTGGCTAAAGTTACTCACAATCAGGCGGATGTGTTTGCTAGACTGTGAACGAGTTGTAAATGACAACCTTGGAACTTTTGCGAGTGTTTTAGTGGCGGATTTAAGGAAAATGGCCCAAATGGCAAAGGGACACTCTGTATACATAACAGAATTAAAGATAAATTTACGCAAAAATAAATATACCTAGTGTTTGGATAAAATCATAATTTCTTTTAGAAGATGATGCCCTGGGGGCAGAGATAGTAATTTTTTTATTTAAATAAATAATTCGAATAATGAGAAAAGTTAATAAAACTTATAAAAGTTATTCGTCACGTGTCGAATAAAAAATTAACTTTATTCTTCGAATAATCAGAAGTTGAAGTAACTTTTATTCGATCAGTTATTTAAATAATTTTTCATTTAGTCGATGCCCAACTCTGCCTGACGGCCATTCTGGGCCCAACTGCTCATCGCCTGCCCGTTAAATCCGCCACTAAGTATAAGTAACCCTGTTCTTCGGTAAATATAATAAATGGCACACATAAAAAAATCCCTTCTCTCGTTCGACACCATCGATTCTATGCAGCTCTGCGCGCAATGTAATTAGCATAACCCAATACGTCGACTATGCGTGCCCTATGTCCGAGCACTAGCATACATACACCTGTATGCTTGCGCAGGATGCATATACGCGAGCGCATTTGGGCGTTTGCGCAACTACAGTCACATATATTTTAGTTTTATTACACGTAATATGTATATATGTATATATGTGTAACCAAAATTTTTGGTTCCAAATTGCTATTCGAAAATTCGAGGGTGTACTTCCCTGGTGAAAGTTGGAGAAAGAAAGAGTGAAAACGAGTGCTGCCTTTCGGTATCTGACCCTGTTTCACGGGAGACAGGAATCATTGCCAGGAGAAGTCGGTTGAGAATTAGTGGAAGCTTAGCAGAAACTGAAGAGTAGAAAATAAGAAAAAAAGTGGCAGTAGACCCTTACATTTCCGGACAACAATTTCCACCACACCTGCTCTATACACTGTATACACGCGCACGTGTACATATGTTATTGTTTACTGCGGATAACTTATAGATATACATACGTATAGATATACTTTCTCTTTTCTAATTTACAAGTATTAATCATTCATTATCGCATTGACTTATATCTGAATATATCCATTAACAATGCATTATAAGTCGAGTATCGTTAACCTCTTGTCATTATTTAGGAATTCTCCGACGATATTCCACACGCTTATTTACCTTGCTGCCCCAGTTCTGCGTCTCGTTAATAGATCATTAAGTACAGAAGCATATTAACATCGTCTTCACTACAGTCGCCCCTTAATTGTGCATTTATGCATCTACTGTTAGTCGTGTTACGAACGGTGAGCAGGGTTGATTCTCTCTTTTAAGTCTTGAGTTTCGAGCGTCCGAGTCGTTAGTCCTATCGTGAGTAGCGTTCAAAGTAAACCTCCCTCGCGATGATTATCGTGCTAAGAGTCAAAGAAAAGAAAAGAAAAAAGAAAGGAGATGCTGAAACGGCGGACATGTGGAAAATCGTCCCTCGTACGATACGACACGATACATATACATATATATATATGTTATTTATCTACATTCTGTGTTTATGTAGATACAAACGCACACGTACCTGCTTTGTAGAAACACGTACGCGCACGTAACACGAGTGCACAAACGTCCGCGCGCGCATACATATACACACATGACATACGTACATACACGCAACCGTTATACGCTTCTCTTAATCGTCATATGTATGTGTACGACTTACATATTTAGTTAAATCCCCTTACTTGATCGCTAGATTTACTCGGTACGTCGTCGCTTTTCTCATCCCAGTGCTTTATGTGCGGCACCTGTATCGATTTATCTCTCGATAACAGTTACGGTGTCGTAATATGAAGGATGAAGTTGATTGTGGCAATTATAGTGGCGATTGATGATGATGATGATGGTGAGGAGGAGAATGATGATGGCGATGATGACGACGATCACGATGGTGATATTCGGGATAGGAGTAGCCAGTTGTAGAATCGGGGACGATAATAAAAACCGTAGTAATGCTGGTGGTGTTGGTGATAGTAACGAATAGAAGTACGAAAACGAAATCTAGCCGTGTTGGTTTTGGCGTTGGTGTTGGTAGTGGTGTTGGTAGTGGTGTTGGTGGTGGTGATAGTGGTAGAGGTAGTAATAGTAATGGTGGTAGTGGTAGTGGTAGTGGTGGTGGTGATGGTGGTGGTAGTAATAGTAGTAGCCAGTAGTAGTAGTAGTAGTAATAGTAGTAGTAGTAATAATAGTCGTGGTAGTAGTAGTAGTAGTAGTAATAGTAGTAGTAGTGGTAGCAGTTTTGGTAGTAGTAGTAGTAGTAGTGGTAGTAGTAGTAATAGTAGTAGTGGTAGCAGTAGTGGTAATAGTAGTAGTGGTAGCAGTAGTAGTAGTAGTAATAGTAGTAGTAGTAGTAGTAGTAGTAGTAGAGTATTAGTAGTAGTAGTAATAGTAGAAGAAGAAGAAGAAGAAGAAGAAGAAGTGGTGGTAACAGCAACATTAGAGTCGGCTGAAATAATACAAACGGTAGCAGAAACAATTGAAATAATAATGAAACTAACAGTCACAGGTTTCATAACTGTATAAGTCGTAATGATAGCGATGACCCAGACGATGAAAATATAGTAACACCATTAATGATAACAACGACGGCGATGATGATGACGATGGTGATGATGATAATAATAATGATAATGACTGGCGATGACAATGGCGTTGATTACGAATGTAAATGACGACGACGACAATAATAATAATAATGACAATATCAATAATATCATTATTACATTATATACAGAGTTTATTACTTTTTATTGCATTGCCGTCCACGCAGAAAAAGAACAGTAGAAAACCATCATTTAAATATTGCGGATCGAATATGTAATAGCTAATTTCTAAGGGACTATAAATTCATTTCGAAAGGAACTCTCTTAGTTCAGAAACCATCCATAGTACCACCTCGTCCAATCAAACTGATTGAAATTTGAAATGTACATGTATTAGCAATGTTATTACAACAGAAACGGTAACAATTATGAAACGAGAAACGTGTATGTAATCTGGAAATCGAAATGCTGTGACGTCGTTGTCTGAAAGTTTATCACCCTCTGTCGTTGTAAAACGAGTAACGTTAGACTTCCGATTCCGAATATTAATAGTAATGGATAATTGCAATTACATTCTGAGATTAGTATAAGAAGGGAAGCAAAACTGAAATTACACTCACTCACTCACTCTCTCTCTCTCTCTCTCTCTCTCTCTCTCTCTCTCTCTCTCTCTCGCTCTCGCTCTCTCTCATCCTATCAGCAAAATTTTCTTTTTAATAACACGTTCGCTGCGGTACCCATACATTTCCGATGCCTATGTGGCATACGCTGCAGGATTAAACATACGTTTTCTTCTGGGTTCCCCTATGCCCTAATATGCGATAGCGATCTGCTATTCGGGCACGGCAGCAAACATGTTAAACAGTTGAATCGCCTGTTCACTGTTGCACAGAGAAGAAACGGCACTATGTTACATGCTACATCTCGAACGTACGTAATACTTTAGAGATAAAATGAGAAAGACGCCAAGGTAAGGAAAAGAAGACGAGAATGTTCCGCGTGGGCAGCAAGCACGCGGTAATCTTTTCTATGATTATAATCGAATAGTTATGGTTGGTTTATTTTCACAATCTTTAAACTTAACTCGGTACTTTGTTAGCCAGTTAACGTCTGTCTAACGATAAGTTAAACATGGTTATTAAAGTTAGATTGTTGAGCACAATTATTGATTTCTATTAGAGACTTTCGGGAAGCGCTGTGAGACGAGTTCATGTCCCCGAACTCGCTCGCCGACTTACCCTTACGCGGCAACGTAGTGGCCTCCCCTAACGAGGGCAATTCCCGCGGTTTCCAGATCGGTGAACCTTTCATGCAACACAATAGAAATATTTAGCCTTTATTTGGATGTTAGTCGAATTGCTCTGGAGCCTAGAGTGTCTAGACTCTAGATGAAATTGAACGGGAAACTAATTGGATAAACGCGCACCAAGTTAAGGGGCCATTCTACCCTGTGGCGTCGAAAAAGTGGCAATTCTTTGTGAATTTTTTGCGCAAAAACTAATTGTGAAATTAATTTGAAGTTTGGCAGGCTGTTTTAAAGTGGCGATTCTTTGTGAATTTTTTGCGCAAAAACTGTCCGACAAATTAATTTGAAGTTTGCCAGGCTGTTTTATAGTTCCCTGAACTGTTCTTCTGAATTTTCGTGTGACGGTAAAAAAAGATGGTCCTGGCGTTGATCGAAAGTACCTTAAGGATTATCTGAAACAAAAAGGAAAAGAGATTCTTAATCTATATGAATGTGGCTACCTGTGGCAGTAGATTTGTTGCCGAATCTGTTACCGTTCCTTGTTTATTTAAAAAAGACTCGATTTTTAGACGAAATTCGATTTATCTACTTCAGAAGCCTACCATTTAAACATTTCTTTATTTGACTCAATGAATCTACCACCATAGATAGCCACATTCATATAGTTTAAGAATCCCCTTTCCTTTTTGCATTTCAGATAATCCTTAGGACACTTTCCATCAACGCCAGGACCACCCGATTTTTTTCAACGCCCTCACTCAGCATTCTACGTATATCTGCCACGTTTATCTTTTTATCGTCGCGCAAAAATTCAAAAGATTAATTCAAGATACTATAAAACAGCCTGTCAAACTTCAAATTAATTCGTCGAACAGATTTTGTGCAAAAAACTCACAAAGAACCAGCTATCTTTCGGCCCCACTAGATAGATTAAAATCAAGGGAGATAGCAAATACCGAGAATAATTATAATCTATCGAGTTTGAATGTGCTGTACTCTACGTGACGCTCGAGCAATAGAATCTGGGCAACAGTTTCGTGACCTTTAATTTTCATCTTACCAAGCTCTTTAACAGTAATAGGTTGATAATTTTCCGGCTGATGGGAGGATTGGATCAATCTCGCCTGACTACCCGTACTTCCTGCTGAAATGGTTGAAGTGGTGCTCAAAGTCAAATGATTCGGAGTGCGTCCCAAATTCGCCTTCGTCTCACCTAAAAAAGCTTGCGAGTCTTCCTCCCCCTCGGATTTCGTCCCCGGATCCATCTCGACCTTAATCTCCCCTGCATTTTTAAAGAGTCCTTTTATAGAGTCCTTTACGTGCCTTGTTGTCGGTAATGTAAGCCGTATAATTTAATCTAGTCAGTCGCTAGATTCTACTGTGTCAAGTGAGCCGATTGCCGCATCTTATGCAGCCTTATATATGCATAGTATACATGATGCATCTAGTACGTGTTAAGTCTCACAGTTAGGTAGTCGAATGAAATCAATTAATCGGTAGAATCGGTAAAACTGTTGCCCGTGGCATGGTGGCATGGTGGCATGGTCGCATCGTCGGAATGCGTGTCGGTAAAATTTAAATGAAATCCTATGCGATCAGTGATCTTACCAAACGTATCGCTTATGGTTTTGCTTCTGGGCCGAAAGCCAGGCTGTTGCTGGTTAACCGTGCTCGACTCCTCCGCGTCCTTGTCCTCGGAACTTTCGTGCTCCATCGCTTGTTTCGATTGATTGTACTTGCGTTTTACATTATGCGAAGTCGACACTGCTTGCGGCTTAACTGCCTTCTTTGACAGCGTCGCCAGGATCACGGTTCCCCCGTTGCCGCTATTCGGACCCTGGCTCATCCCCGGCGGCTTCTCAAACTTCTCCACGTGCCCGGTCGACATCCGTGGCGATATTGTCATTGGCGGTTGGCCGAGGTTCTGTTTCGTCGACGGTATGCTCATGTTTCGAACTGATTCTCGAATTATCTGACGGATCGTCCTTAGGAACGCGTTGCGAAATTCTGTCGTGCTAAGGGGAAGAAAGGAGTATGTATGTATGCACCGCTTAGGGGAGATTAAAATTTATTTGGATGAAAAGTTATTCGTTATTCGAGAGTGACTTCATTTTATTCGGAATTTTTATTCGACGAAACGTGTGTTTGCTTGTCAGACGTTACCTGTTAGAAAGCACATACACTTTCTCCGATCTTCTTTGCAATTGATTTCTTAAGTGGATCAACTCCCACAAGAAATGAGACTCCATATCTTTGGCGGAACTAGCTCGGACTTGCACTTCGGTCACAGGTATCAACACTTGGTAGCGGATTATTTCCACCTCGCTCGAATTGGCTTTCGTCGAAACCCCCTAATCAATACACATTAAAATGCATAAAATTGAGGATTTGAGAGGTGATTTAAAAGACAGCTAACTTACCATAAGCTTCTTCTTTTGTCTTAATCTCTCCTTGCACAGAAAGACAACCGCGGATTTAAAAACGAAACACATCGCGTGCAGCTCCAGGCCTTTCTTGATCTTGCCAAGAAAGTCAGAAATGTTGAGCCACTCGACACCTCCGTAGTAAAGAAGATCTCCCGGGCTCAGGTCGATTGGCTATTAAACATTAATCATGTTCTCCAGAATTTGTTTTAGAAATTTTATCGAATAAGAAGCATGTTCTACGCGCTCACCTGTTTGCAAGATTTTTGGTGTTGTCTGAACAAATGGTCGAAGATAGCCCCATATTCTTCGTGAATCCTTTGCATCTCGTTTATGTGCTCGGCCACTTTCTCCATGCCTTTTAAGGCCTCTGCAATCGATAACCACCGGTTGATTAATTAATCATGAATTCAAATTTTTCAAGCTATTAAAAATGATTCAAATCCCTTTTTTTTATAAGAAGAAGGAAAAGCAAGAAGTATATTGATAAAAACACCAAGAACAGTGTTAATTTATGAATACACTTACAATCACTTCAATTCACCTCTCAACTCTTTCAATTCTCTGTGTATTTATTACTAGATTTAATCAGACTGCTCGATAATATTTACCGATCAAGTGCTGATGCTCCTCGCTTCGCTCGTCGGTGAGATTTCGAAGCTGCTGCAAAAGTAGAGGATACTTGAGTATTCTTTGGATAGGCTTTATCAAATACGATTCTAAAGTTGACGAGTGTTGTTGCCTCGGATTTCTCGCTTGCAGAAACTCTTGTAAAGCTTGATTTCCTTCGTCTGTAAGAAGCAGAGGAAAGAGTAGACAACGAGAACAGCAGGCGGAGAAGAAAGTCCCGCAAGAAACAAATCAAATAGCATTTCACTCACTTGGATGTAAGACCTTCTGCGCTTTCGAATGACTGGCGCAAAACGAGCTGTACAGCTTGAAGTGATTCACGTAGTACAAGAAAGCACTTCCAACGGAAAACAAAACACCCTTGAAAAAAGTAATGCAGGTATTATGCTTCGTCAACAGGCAATAAATATAAGGAAAAATGTCACTCGCTTCTCTTCTACACATACAGCACACTTCGTTGCAGCTGTATTGCAGCAACGTTGCTGCAATATTGCGTTGTTGCAGGCTGCATGGCAATATTGTAGGAACGTTGCTGCAATATTGCCGTGCATTATTGGAGTGGCAATGATCTTACAATATTATTGCAGCAATATTGCAAGAACGTTGCCGTGCAATGTTCCATTGGCAACGATTCTACAATATTTCTGCAATATTGCGCGCACATCGACGTGCAATGTTCCACTGGCAACGTTCCTACAATATTTCGGCAATATTGCGCGCACATCGAAGTGCAATGTTCCATTGGCAACGATTCTACAATATTTCTGCAATATTGCGCGCACATCGAAGTGCAATGTTCCACTGGCAACGTTCCTACAATATTTCGGCAATATTGCGCGCACATCGACGTGCAATGTTCCACTGGCAACGATCCTACAATATTTCGGCAATATTGCCCGCAAATCGATGTGCAATGTTTCAGTGGCAACGACCCAGCCAAATTGCCAACATATTGCCGTGCAATACTGTAGTGGAAATATTGTAGAAAAAGTACAGCAATATTCTGAAGCAACTATGACTTTGACGAAATTTGAAATATGACGTCGAGTAGATTCTACAGAATGTTTCATTTAACTGGATATACTAGAATTTCTCGTTGGCCGTTGAAGATATGAAAAAAGTGTTATTATGAGAGTTGTTTGTATATGAATGTAAATTATAGAAGAGATTTGAAAATGAATTTAATTTGTTTAGATAGAGTAGATACTATATATTTTAATGTGTGAAATTATTATAATTATTATTATTATTATTATTATTATTATTATTAAACGTCTTTATTGCACAAACACGTATATACAATCAAGCAAGGGAATATACTCCTGCAATATTGCTAAGGCTGACATAGGAGTGAACCTGCAACGTCTCTGCAATGTTATAGTGCAACATTGCAATCTTGCACCGCAATATTTCCGAAGAGTTGCAGGATCATTGCCACAATTTTGGCGTTTCGTTGCAGAATCATTGCCGGAACGTTTCAGGACTACATATTTGCAATGCTGCCGCAACATTGCAAAAATACACACCTGTAATATTGCGAAGGCGGACATAGAACTGAACCTGCAACGTCTCTGCAGTGTTATGGTGCAACATTGCACTCTTGCACCGCAATATTGCAGAGACGTTGCTGCAATGTTATGGTGCTGTGTGGGTATATTGCGTACCTTAAATTGACTCGGGTGGTCGAAGTTACTGAAGTCAGCTTCCATCTCGATCGCGTGATCGAGATTTTGCAGAAACTGCCGCTGAAATGTCACGATTTCTTGAATATTCCCAAACAAGGCGTTTATCTCTGCGTTTGATAGGAATGTCTCGCGTTTGAGGGGCTCCAAGTAGTTCTCTAGCAAATTGTTTAAATTCTGTAAATAGTAAAAAACATTAAAGTTTAATCTCCCACGATTCTAAGTGCAAAACATTTTGGTATTTGGGTGTCTGGATTTTTCTGTGCCATCAACTCACTTTCACGTAAGTCCGCTCGGTCTCGATCAATTCCAGAATCACCTTCTTCAGTTTCTCAGCATCGCTCAGCTGCCGACTCGGCGTCAGAGCTTGCGAATGAGAGCTAACAACGCTTCCAGTAGGACTGGACTTCCTGGTCTCCCCGGGCGATCGACAGATCCCCGTCACTTGTTCCGCGGTTTTTAATAAATTCTCTATTTCGAACGAATTTGTGCGGGAGGTTTGCTTTCCGTTCTCTATGTGAGGAGCTGACGCACACTCCTGAACGATGCTTTCCTTGCCTGTGGAAAGCAATGTAAACCTTTAATTGCAAAATTTGTTTACTGTAACTGTATCTTTAATCAAGATACAGTTGGTAGGAGACGGGAGAATCCAGTCTTTTGTCATTGAGAAACAAATTAGAAAAAAGAAATCTCAGCTCAAGTACCGTTAAGGAACTATAGTCGTGTTCTGATTTATTGGCCGGTGAGTTTCCTGAAGGGTATTCTCCCACCACCTGCTGCTTGCCTCGGTGCTATTTTTCTCTAGCTTCTCACCAAGATCCTAAGGAACTTCAACTGCCAATCCACGATGGTCAGGTGGTGGTGGCTGATTTCTCCTTGCGCGCTGCTCGAGAAACCGAACTCACCGGCCAATAAATCTGAACACGACTATAGTTCTTGATCAGGCACTAATTTTTGATCAGTTCATGAAATAAATCGTTCTTTTCAGTTTATGTCCTTAAATAATTGTTTGAAATAATTACTAACATAAAAAAGGACAATTCAAACTAGTTCCTGACTTGATCAAAAATTAGTTCCCATGTATTTTCAGATGATCAGAAACTAGTTCCTATATAGTCACTTTATTATTCCTTAACCTTATAAATAATTAAATTATACTTATTTTCAAGTTTTTAATAATTTTCCTTAAAGTGTAAACATTAATTCATCTTTTAGAATAAAAAAAGTCTATGGTGAAAGTTTTATTAGGTTAAAAATAAATATTAAAGCGGGAAGCCCTCTAAACTGATCAAAAACTAGTTCCTTAACGGTATAAAGGCAACTGGGCGTTTTAATTTTATTTTGCGTGCGTGAAAAAGAGAAAAAAAAATAGAGAGGGAGCTTACTCCATCCAGGAGCCGGAACAATCAGACCGGAAATCATTTCTTCGCTTATAACCGGTGGATCGGTTGGCGGCGGTGGGCAAACCAAACTCTCGATTATATCATCGGTAACCCTCATTATGCCTGTGAGATCCGGCGGCTCGGTTCGAGACGACCTCATCATCATACAGAGACCGACCTCTTCTTGCAAAACACTCTCCAGGTACATCATATCCAGATCACTTACAATAGCACCATTGATCACCATAATCTCGTCGCCTTTAATAATACCTACAAGGATGAAAGCAACATATTGATATTTTATCTTGCTTTCCGCCCACAGTAAACATAGAATTCGTTATCTGTAGATTATTATATGAACTGGACACGTGTGCACGTAGGTAAATGTAAAAGTCGCTATGATCTTTCAAATGAATTACGATATTAAACACTTAAATATACTAGTCGAAGGATTTTAATTTATGAGGTGAATTTGTTATTTTTTATATAGATTTGCAATTGAAATAGATTGCAATATTTAAGGTTGCGCTTCTAGGAATATTTCCGTTTCCTTTTTCTCGACATAGGGTAGATGCACGATTTGTGGCCACATTAAGATATTGTACCAGTTTTGGCCACTTCTTAAAAAATATAATATTTTTCCGTGTAAACAATAAATGTAATAACAATAATAACAATAAAAATATTTGTGATGTGAAATTCTCCATAGAATAATGATCTGCAAGTAATTTAAAAATAAGGTAATTATGCACATGGCCAAAAACAGTGCAATGGCCACAAATGGTACATCCGCCCTATTATTAGCACCGTTATTATCATCGTTATTGTATTATAAGTGTTGATAAATTTTCCCTCGAAGCGGCGTGCTAACGCGAGTTTGCCTAACTAATGAAGAGTAAAGTACGAAAAATCAATGGATTTCAATGCCGGTGACCACAACATTCTATGACCTATTCTAAAGAAACGTTACGAAGGCCATCCGATGCGGTCCAAGTGTAGGTATCTACTGCGCAACCTTCGTTTCTAAATTAGGTACTTTGATGAAGGGGTGAGTTGCGTTCAGTCACGCGGATACATAGGAGTACGTACGTGCACACTGGCTTGAAACGAAGATTTTCTCGTCGGTATTCGCTTCTACAAAACGCGTCTTACCGTTTTGCATCGCCACACTTTTGTCCTCAACTCTGCTAACGTAACAACACAATTCGTCCTGCCTGTCGGAGTTCTCGATGAGCTCTGCTTCCACAGAGAAGCCCCACATTTGTTCCAGGGTATTTCTTTGCAATTCTACTTGATACAAGATCTTCGCGCAAACTTCAACGATCTCGTGTGTATGCAACTGAAACACACAGTTACGTACACGTTCAAGCTTCTCTCCCATTAGCCAATTTATATTACATGCTCCTCGTTTGGTATTGAATTGTAAAAAGTAAATCTTGTGATATCGGCGCACTGATTCGGTCACTATTAAAAACGTAAAAGCTATTTCGCTAGTTAAACATTAAAATTTCCAACGTTTCGGTCGTACTTTCGACCATTATCAAGAAAAGAAAAATAAAAACTGCACTGCTATTAATCTAAACGCAGTGCAGTTTTTATTTTTCTTTTCTTGATAATGGTCGAAAGTACGACCGAAACGTTGGAAATTTTAATGTTTAACTAGCGAAATAGCTTTTACGTTTTTAATAGTGACCGAATCAGTGCGCCGATATCACAAGATTTACTTTTTAAAAGATCTACGGTCGAAATCATAATCCACTTTATCAAAAAAAATTGAATTGTAAACAGTGAAAGAACGAAGCATAACGCTCACATATGTTTCTATCGAGTCGGTTCGATGCGGCACGAAATAATTATGATCCTCCATGTCGCGTCGCTTTTTCACGCGAACGAAATGTTCCATCGGGTTCAGGTTCTTCCTATTGCAAGCACTCGCCAGGAACTCCTCGACCGTCATAGCGTCGCGCAAAAATACAGATACCAGCTGTCGAAGTCAGGACAAACGATTACATAAACAAAAGGAACAGATCAACCTGATTAAGGGCTGATTAGGAGATTCCTTGGTTGCTCACGGCTTACCTGGTTCTCCGGCACGCACACTTTCACAGTCTTCTCATCGTCCCTGGATGATATCTGAAGGGACCTCCGGCTGGACCCGCTGTTCGATCTCGAGAGTAACGGCGGCCTCCTCTTGGTAGCGCCGCGACCTGCTAGCAGGTTGTTCAGCAGCGAGGGGCTTCGAGCGCATATAAAAGCGTGAAACGACGACACCGTAAATACTCCTAGTTTGTTCAGTGTCTGCTTTGTAGCGCGAGACACGTGCGTCAATAAACTCTGTGGAGAAAATGAAAGATCGAAATCGAGAGGTGATTCTCGCAACGGCGTTATCAGTCGCTCCCCTGCTAATCTAGCGGAAACTGGCTCGTCCAACTTCCACCTGCAGCATTCTATTTGCGGTGGACGCACGGCAATCAATATGATTTTCCAATATAATGCATCTAAACACCTATAAACTGCGCGTGTTAAACGGGAAACTGTGTTTGGTATCAGTGCCATTAAAATATCTAATCTTTGATAACCCATCGCGCAATGTGTAAGCGAGTGTAGCTGCGTTAGGGTGGTCCATTTTCTCAAGTTTAAAATGTACGTTTTCCATCAGGCAACGCCTGTGGACAATTTCAGCATAATCGGATTATATTTGGAGGTTGCTGGGATTAATTGTTTTTAGGGGTATAGGAAAGAGTTTCTGGCCGGTCTCCAATTAACCACTCTCCAGCTGACGTTTATGTACTTAGATTTGGGGGTACTAAGTAGTGGAAGCCATTTTTACGTTATTAAGGGGACATCCCATTGTGAAGTCGTAAATTTTTTTAGGATTTATTTTTTAGTAAACGGAATGTTCAACGTAAATAATGTTTTGTTTATTTATTGATACACTTATTGACAGTATAAAAAATCTGTTTCAAATTTTTAACCTTTTTTTTTAAATATATATCGCACTGATGTGAGTGCTTTGAAAATGCGAGAAAACGAGGCATGTAAAACCAAAAATTCAAAATGTGTTGTAGTCGTTACGCGTTTGGTTATCGTTGGTTATACAAAATATGGTGGCGGAGGTTTGAAGATTAAATGTCGAAATACAGTGAATTTGTCAATCACTTTTCCTTGTAAAAGGTATGAAATTGGTAATCAAAAAAGTTTTCCGAGATGCCTGTGATACCCACTGATGTGCTGAATAGCGTGTGAAAATTTCAGATTGGTTGGTCGAATAGTTGTTTTTTAAATCACCTGCACCAGATGAAGAAATGTCGTTTTGAGATAATCACGTTTAAAGTTTTAAAACAAATTAAAAAAATTCTTCTAATTTTTTTCTGGTATACTATAAGAGTAGCTTAATAAATACCAAAAATATTTATTGCATTATGTATTGTACCTACGAAGAAAAAAATCTTTAAAAATAGCTTCATTTTTCGACCCATCACAGTGGAATATCCCCCTTAAGGAATAATATCTACTTAATTATGGAAAATAATGTCGCAAATCATAGCGAGCTGTAAACCAAAAACAGGCTTGTGGAGCGCAACACAGAATACAAAAAAAAATTCTGACGAGGCCGATAACCACCCTAATCTACATATGTACGTATTCGTCTGTATTTTTTGTGCTGTGTCACCGTTAGTCGGCTTCGTAACCTGAATCTGACGTGTCTAAAGTATCGTGCGTGACTTGGTTCTATGCCGGGTCGAGGGTGTGTAATTCGTTGGGTAGATTGGTTCGCATAAAACGCTTCACATAGGAAGTAGGTGCCAGAAATCAGAGATGGGGAAAAAATTATTTTAAATAAAAATTTGCGTACGAAATTTTTATTTAAAATAACATTTTGCCCATCTCTGCCAGAAGCCACCGGGAGCTCGGTTCTTCGCCCCAAACACATCGCAGGATATGTATCTATATGTACTTACTTTCGGATTAGGTAACTCTCCGCTCTGCAGACTAGCCATATAGCACTTGAGGCGAAACTGCTCGCAGTAAAGCCGCTCCAAGTTCTCTTCCCACTGGACGATTCGATTGTTGATCTGCTGCTTCATTTCCACGTCGGAAACGACAGACTGCTGAAGATCCGCCATATGCTTCTGTTTATGGTCCTAGGCAAACGATACACACGATAGGAGGAGGTTTTATCCTCCTGCGTGATGTGTTCTACATACCCGTGGCTAACAATTAAATTGATGGAAAGGATATGGACGCGTCCTGTTTGCTTACCGAGTCTATCGCCTTCTCCAATCGAAAGATCTCTTCCTGCAGTAAATGAAGGGTCCCAGTTTTTCCGCGATGACGAGCGAACGCAGCGGCACAAGCCGAATGGATGCTGTTCACCCAGTTCTCCAGTTCCACCTGACACGGTGCCTGGCGCAAACAATGTGACGTGGTTCACTATTCATAACGACCAACACCCCTGCGACACTCGCGAACAATCGCCGATGCATGTGTGCTTTCAGACTTTGAGGACTTTCGGAATTTCAGACTTTGGGGACTTTGACGATTTTGAGGGCTTTGAGGTCATTGGGGACTTTCTGACTTTGAGGGCTTTCAGACTTTGAGGACTTTCAGACTTTGAGGCCTTTGGGGACTTTGAAGACTTTCAGACTTTGCGGACTTTCAGGCTTTGAGTACTTTCAGGCTTTATGGATTTTCAGACTTTAAGGACTTTGAGGACTTCGAGGATTTTCGGATTTTTAGAACTTTGAGGACATTGGGGACTTTCTAACTTTGAGGTCTTTCAGACGTGAGGACTTTCAGACTTTCAGGGCTTTGAGGACTTTCAGACTTTTGCGACTTTCAGACTTTGAGGACTTTCAGGCTTTCAAACTTTAAGAACTTTCAGACTGTCAGGACTTTCAGACTCTGAGGACTTTCAGACTTTCAGAAGTACCATTCATTTCCAAACACCCACCAATCCCCGCATCATTCATTTCGACGCCAATTCTATCCTACTTACTTGGAACAAATAAGCATCGCCAAACGCTGTGCTCAAGCAAAATATATAATCCCTCTTCGGATGTTCCGGGATCGGTTGCATGATCGCGCCATCCACTATAATCAGATGTTTCGGTGCCGCTTCCATGGCCCTGCTCTCTTGCGAATCGCAAGGATAGAAGAGCAACGTGGTCCCCTTCAGGCAAACCCAATAGCCCTTCCACCCCCTTTTCCTCGCCAGCTCGATCTGATGTTTCTTCCGCAACAGCCACTTTTTCACACTGAGGAACCTACAAACCGACATAACCCATCGTCACCGAGATGCATCCACCCAATCATTTCCTCCCTCACGCTCTACTTACCCAGCCTTCCGAACTGCTCCCGTGCAATTGAACGAAGCTGCAGCCGTGCCAGTCTGGTTCCCCCGGTAGGGTGAGTTGATCACGCTCTCGCCGTCGTCGTCGTCGCTCACAGCGGTGGTTAGTGACATTCTATCGTCGTCCGACATCTGGAATGTCACGCGCATGAATTTATATGGTTAGTCAGTCACGTCACACTTCCTTTCGCAGGAGATTCCTTTCTTTATTCAGACATCGAAGACAGGGGGTAGATGCTCGGATCACGCACAATTCCAAATACAGTGTATGTACAAGTGAAAATTCAAGGGCCTATTTACTTATATCAAAAGAATCTCGAATCATTACCGAGTACATCGTGAACGCGTGCATTTTGTCCCGTAATACGTTCGAGGTACTGAGCTAACACGTCAGACAGAAGAGGGATGCGAGAGGATGCGAGAGGGTGCGAGAGGATGTGAGCAATCGCAGCGGGCGTAAAGAATGTATGGATCGAATAACAACAGCTTAATCAACTTGCTTATAGCAAGGGTAACCTTGCAAGTGTATAAATATAATCGGATGCATAAGAAATATCGATGTCGGATAAAAATAGTGCAGTTATCCAGCAGTGTTGCCCCTGCGCCAATGCGGAGGGGCTTTACTGTTTGCGGGTAGTATGCAGGGTAGATTATACATTATATAGAAACGTCCCTATCTACCATCGAGTGAACTGCGTGAATATTAACACGTTTACTATCTCATGCTAGCTGAAACGTCGAACGTCTCATGCGAGTGAAGAAGAAGGGCAGAGAAGAAGGTTGAAGAGAACGATAAATTGGAGGGATAAGATATCTATGTATAGTGATCGGGTTGTAGGGAGAAGTGACGTTAACGAGAAAAGTAACTGTACGACGTACAACGTACAAACGATCACGCGGGAACTCGTGTCTCTACCTTTTTAGCATAATTTGTCATACCGCGGAGCTTCTCGCGTATCCCTCTAAGGCCCTCGCCGGCCCAAAAACTTACGACTTTTTTCAGAAAGTCAGCGTTGCACGCATCCGCGGTGATGTGCGGATGGTAATGACAGTAGCAACCCTCCTTTAGAAGCTTCATGTTCGTCTTGGCGGTGCCGTTGATCTTGAACATGATTTCTCTACACGGTACGTTCAGACCGTCGATATAACGCTGGGCCCAAGTGTTCAGGGCCCCGTATACAATCTTGAGCAACTTGTAGTAATAACCGTCACCGAGGCCGGAGTTCACTTTCTCCCTCACGTTCTTGCAATTGAACCAGTAGAGCTTCCTCGTCTCATTGATGCATATCACGCTGACGGTGTGCCTCTTGCAAAGGCAGAAATACTTCTTGCAGTGCTTCTTGTGCAGGGTCCTCAGGTCCGTGTAGCTGCTGCTCGGATTCAACAGATTCAGAGTGCTATTCATACATCTGATCGCCCATCTTGGCTCTACCATTATTCGTCGTTGCTTGGTTCCTTCCCTCGAACCGACACAGAAAGACTAGCCCCTCGGAACTGATGCGAAGTCAATTTGCCCCCGGGCAAAGCAGTCAACATGTCCGAACGGAGAAAAGGATCAGCATGCCGACGCCGATGCGGTAACAAGGTCTCGGCTTCGTGTCTCCCTTCTTTAATAATATCTTTTTATTGTCTTCCCGAAAGGCGACAGCCGAGTGGAATCGATCGCCTTCGCCCGCAAATTAGTCCGCGAGTGTTTCGCGGGACTTTGCCTCGCCGTCACCTGGTCGCCTCGCTCCTCGCCGTATAATCGCGAAAAAATAATCTCTGACTTGTCGGTGCTCGTGGTCGCGTCAATCGAACCTGGTCTCCTCGTGGTGCACCCTCGACGAGTAGAACTCTTCGTCCCGCTTGTAGATCTGGACGATCTGCTTGGCGAAGGTCATGGCTAACGGCTCCAGCTCCTTCGTGAGTAAATGTAACAGGCTGATTATAAACGTGCAGACGAAGTAGAAAAGACAAAGCCGACTCGCGTTGAGCATTTTCCACGGATGCCAGATGTGTCGCCGGTTCGCTCTGTCCGGTCTAGTGATCGAGCCAAGCGTCAGTCGACTGGGTGGAAGATGAACAAGGGGAGAGGCAAGAAAACCAGAAGCTTTTATAATTTACAAACGCTTTCCTGAGTACGATATATTAACCTGCGAGATAACACCATCGTGTCGGAGCATCTCCTATCTATTTGTACAGGTTCCTTCGTCTTTACTTAAGGCAAATGTATCTTATGCTCCGCAGACCGCGTCCGATCAGCTCCCGCCTCTATATGTATAACTACAACGAATTTATCCCCGGTAATCAATAACCCGCCGGATGCGACAATAATTCTTGTACTATGCGGTTCCTTTTGTACGGATTTTCTCGGCCGATCCACGGTTCGGAAGAGACGCAGAAGAGATTAACCCCTCCGGCATAGATACTTAGGTGTACACCTCTCGTCCCCTCGACGCTCTCGTCGATCTCCTCGAGGTGGCATTCGCGAGGTTCTCCAAGCCGGTTGACAAACAGTAACCGATCACTCTGAAAATTCACCTATCACCCTAGAAATTCTCCTATGCACGTGCTCCCTCCTCCTCCTCCTCCTCCTCCTCGTGGCGAGCAAACCTTGTGTGTCCGCGGTTAAAAGTAAATATATAGAATATGATTTTCTAATACATGTGTAGAAACCAACTCTCTGTATAAAAATATGTTCCTCTTCTCGATATCACTTTCTCTTATTTGTGTTTCGTAAGTATACATACACGTATAGATCGATTACTATATCCTCTTTAAGCGTTAAATCTGGTTCCTTCGCATTTATCACAAATCAGAGCATTCATCTCTCGGTCAGGCTCCCTTCCGCCCTCCCTCCCTTCCTCCTTATTCCCCCTTGCAGCTGAAGCGAGCTGCTAACCTTCCTCAATCTCCTCTCGAGAGATTAATCATCACTCCCTGGTTTGTCATCGAATCCCCAGACCTGATTCGTGGAAAATCCTTTGTGCACGGAGTGGAGAGCAAGAGAGGGAAAATAGTGAATAATCCCAGGTGTCTAATCAATCACCTGTACGTACAGATCTAAATTACACGGGTGCCTAAAGTTCGTTAAAGATGAGCTATGATGCATAGTTGTTCTGTGTCAACACCACGTGAGCCTGCACGTGCCGAAGAACTGGAAACACAATTGTTTCAGCAGAGCAACATATTTCCGCGCGTTGCTGCCCGGACGGAGAGGTGTCTCTCCCGCAGAGTAATCAGCTCCCCGGGTGTCTCTGATTAACCTTCGCTCCGTCACTGTCGATCCCTATCTTTCCGGATCCCGAGCAACGGGCTCCCCGCTATCTCTCCTCTAACGCGTAGCAACGGGATTTCTCGCACGCTTCCTATCCTCCAGAGTGTCACTAATGTCCCCGTCCATCGCGATATACGCGCGTGACGTTTCTGCTGGCTAATGCTCCAGACGGTACTGGTTCTCCAACGTCCTGGAGAACACGTCACTGGCTAGCGAGCACGCGAGGGACTATCACCTTCCTGAGGAGAGCTATACCCACGCACGAGTCTCTCGAATTTCTCTCCGTAAAGGCTCGAACGATTTATCCAGCCCCGGTTTTCTTTACGCGAACGAGCAGGAGGCTCGAATTAGTGGTCCGCAGCCGCGAACGTGCGTTTGCTCCAGACTGCTGCGCTGGAGAACAGGGTAGAGGAGAGCTGCTACCGCGAGGGGAATCAATACCTCGGTCCTTCGCGAGAGACCGAAAGGGGAGCGGGGCGACCGGTAGTAGGGAAACGAAAGGTTGGCGAGGGGTTGCGAAGAGGCCGCGGAATCAGGCTTGCAATAGGAAAGTGGGTGACGATATAGAAGGGGCAGCGGCACAGTGGGGGGAGTCGTGCCGGAAGGGGTAGAGACTGGTGGTGGGTGGCGGTGGCGGCGGTGGCGTTAACGGTGGCGGTGGTGGCGGCGGCGGTGGCAAAACTTTTGGTGGGGGAGAAGAAAACATTGCGAGAGCACCGAGGTACGAAAGGGCTGTTACACTTCGGGGAGAGCGAGGCGTAATGGCACCGGACGCGGCACGGCACTGTGGCGCGATTACATGTACCCCTATCCCCCTAGTAACCTCGCGTATCGCGCGCCGTACCAGTGCTAATCACAGGGCACACAGAATACCTACCTTAAACGCTCCACCTAACACAAACATTTACGACATCGCGTAGGGCAAGTGCGGGGGGAGTCCTACGGACTCGCGAAGATTAGAAAGAAGCAGAGGTACTCGATACAGAAAATCCTCCTCGGATTATACGTTTGCGCATGCACTTGTTGTTGTTGACAGGCGAAAGTCTATCTTCGACTTTCCATCTACTGGCGCCACGAGTGTGCTTGTAGCTACCGGCACGTGTCGGATCGCACTGTTAAACCACCGTTTCTCTTCCTTTTCGTGGATTGTATACATACTTGTGCGGGGTAAGTGAGGAGATATATTTAATTGCAGCTCCTCTCACGTTCGGCTTGCCGTTCGCAAAGGGGAAATTTTTATCTCTCCGGAGGGAAATCACGGGAGGATATTGTCTACTCGATCCGAAAGAGATGATGTATAGGAATAGACTGGAAGGTGTCGCGAAGTTTCCAGGCAGGGTTAGTAGGTTATCGACGTTCCCGGGGTAGATATGCGCTTTTCTTGCAACATCGATGCACATAATTGCGTGTGCCCATAAATAAGCGCGCTCCTCTAGCTGGCAGTTTCGTAGGAACCAATGCGGCAGTTCTCGCACGACATGTGTGACACGAAAATGCTGGGTACATGGGCTGCAGTTGGCACGCATTTTTACGTGTCTAGGGTTACCTTAAACGCACGAACAGGCGGGTTTGTACGTCGAGTGTAAGCTGTTCCTCGTTGCACACCTTCATTTTATTTATAATATTCCCAAACTTATATTTCGTGTCTGTTATGTTTCCCAATTCGTGCAAGGAAATTACGAATAACTACACTTTACCTCGAAACGCGCGGTTTGGTTGAAATGGTAAATGGTAAATTATAAACGATAAATGGAAATCATTTAAAAATAACCTTATATTGTAATAGTAAATATTTAGTTTCGGCGCAATGGTTCGGTCAATTTAAACTGATAACTTGATAGTTATCAGTTTAAATTGACCGAACTTAATAGTTATCATATAACTTGATAGTTATCAGTTTAAATTGACCGAACCATTGCGCCGAAACTAAATATTTACTATCAATTATTACGGTCGAAACTAAAAATTCATTTCTTATATTGTAATGGCAAGATTTAAGGATTCAAAACACGCGTTGCTATCAGAGTTTTAACATATTTTCCAGCTACTGGAATTACGATTCGGTGGTGTAAATATGTATGTATTTCTCAAGCGGTTGTAAAAGCATTCCACACGCACAGAGGTGAAGAAGAAAGTGTAACAGAACTAGGGCGAAATGCAATTATTCGTGCATTACATAGTGCATTCGGTTAATCGTTTTCCATGCGTTGTTTGTAAAATTTTCATACGAATTCCAGTGTTTTTTAATAGACTGACGAGTTAAGAATCACCGTGTCTCACCGGCTTCACTGTTGGCAATGTACTTTTAGGTTCACTTCTACTCGCTAAAGTTCGAGCTAACCGAAGCAACAAAGCGTTTGAATGGGATCTCGACATATCGGTTTGATAAGGTCAACAGCTCTATTGAGACGACTTACCTCGGAGGATGTCAAGTAGCAGAGTCTCGAGTCTGTGCTCTCTAAGGAAGCTTGTTGAACTATCCCGTATCTACCGTCTCTGTCGGACATGTAGTCGGATCTGACGCTGTCCTGCCTGTCGAAGGTGCCTCTGGAAAATAGAGAAAAGTTCTATGTTTAACTAACGGCGATAGCGCGCTATTGCCACTGAAGCACACGGATGGGATGCGTTTGTACATTCACACGTTTCACATTTAGAGTAGAAATGTCCGTGTAAACGGCGCCGGAGAGACAGGTACACATACAATGTCGTTGGAACGAAGGTACCGATAATGCGTGCTTTTAAGGGAGACCTACCTAGAAATTTTCCAAAAATTGATTTTTATATTTTTCTGAAGTACAGCTTGAAAATATTTCTTGAAAGTAGCGAGTTAATTCGAACGAAATTTACAAAGTTATATGGGTGTAAGTAGATAGGTGTTCCTCGGTGTAGCGCTCAGACACAAAACGTTAAAAGCATTTTCTTCAAAATCGTGTTTTCAAAGTCGGTGACAGACATAAGTTAAAAATTAATGAACCGATTTAGTCAAAGCTTTGCAGGATTATTGTAGGGTTAAAATTGTAAGCGCTGTCGGGAGATTTTCATTTTTTTTGCCTAGGTTTTTTTTTAAATTGAAAAAATTGACAATTTTTTGCCAAATATCAATGCTCTAATTTTGCACAGTCACTATTTTGTCTCAAAATAATTTTTCCAAAATGGACCCGATAGCACCTAGATAATTTCGTATATTATCTAAAAAAAATCGAATTTTCAGTTTTGGATAACTCTGCACCGAATACTATTTTCACCGCAAAGCGCCTAAAAAGAAGGGCCTCTCTGGCATTGCCTGTAACTCACAAACCTTTCACTATTTTTTGCCACAAAAATACTGAAATATCCGCAAGACGTACTCTTTCCAATAGACTAATGTGTAATAATAAAAGTCAATCGGTTTTTCTAGAAAAAATTCCCAGAGAATCATGTTGTCCCGACCGTTCTAGTTAGACCTCCCACTTTAAAGCTTTCCTGGGATTTTCTGTTTTGGATAAGCTGACGCATAGAATCGGCATCGAACGAACCAACTGGGTACTCCTGATGTTATTCTACCCTATTATCTTGCGTAACAACGTACATTAGAACACGTCACGTAATACCACTCCGAATTCCGCGGCTGAAGCAAGACAATGGGTCGAACAATTCGGACGCGAAAGGTTTCGATAGAAATGACAATGCAAAGGATAAAGAACGTCGATGGTGGAGAACAGAAAACGAGCATGATTTCCTTATAGTGGAGAGAACGTGAGTAGCTTAGGGTGCAAGTGGAGGTAACTACGTGCGTTTTAAGGAGGGAACGGAGAGTCACATTATTACGAACAGCGTGGATAGCCTTTATGTGTATACCAAAGTGGATTAATGAACGCACGCGACTATATCGTTGATTCATGAAATCAGCGTTACCCTCTAGAAACTGTAACCGTGCAAACTTTTAGGGCGAGTGGTTCTCTAACACCGTAGGTAGCGCTGCATTTCTCACCTTTGTTCTAACGAATCGGTTCGATTGGACTTATATCCGCTATCGTTAAGGCTGCTTTCATGTCTCAACGATGGAAGGGAGTCCCACGGAGATTCTCGTCTGTGCCCCGAATAACTTTGATTTATCGAACTGGAAGCACCAGATCCAAGAGTCGAACTACCCGACTGCCATCCATCAGAATGCCGAAACCACTGTGCACGCGCGGACTCTCCAATGCAGCTGGCACATCTTAAAATTTCACATGTCTGTCATTTAACTGGTACATCTCTGTGGCTCGCTCAATCACTCTGCACACCCTCCCTCACACTGGCTTTTAAATATCCTGCCGATCAAACGACTCGAGAGATTTGAATTTTCTACGAAAAGCCCCGATGATAGTAATCATTCGTGAAGAAAGACGTTGTATGGTTTGCAGTTGAGACAAGCTTTAGTGTTTAAGGGGGTGATTCTCGTTTATAGATCCTCTATCTTCTTTAGGGACGACGCACAAAAAACTATATATGGATCGTTTATTTTGAAAGTGGTGTAAGTTAATTTTTGAAAAAAATTAGATATTATGTAATTCATACTTAATTTAATGTAAATTTTTTATGTATATAATTTTCTCGAAACAAGAGAAAGTGGACTTACACCACTTTCAAAATAAACGGTCCATATTTCAAACTAACGTTTCAGGAAGTTGTAAACAAATTTCAGCTATGTTGTGTGATAATAATTGATGGAGATATGGGTTTTTCTTGACGATGCCCGCGATATCTCAACTTCTAGTGGGCCAATCTGGTTTATCTTTTTCGCACACCTTCAGAAAACGTATAATTCTAGCTGGAAAAAACAGTTTTTCTTTTCTAAAATTGAATTTATATTCAAATTTATTTTTTTTTATAAATCCGATGAGAGCTATAGCTACATTCTTATTGATTAAGAATTCTTCTGGGCTTTTGTTTTAGTTCAGTGGAACAGCCGGAATTGTGCGGACCATGGGCAACTTTTTTTGCACACACTTTACGATATCTCCCATAATTTCTGACCCATATCTCCATTAATTATTATTATATGTGGGTGATAATTTTTTTACAACTTACTGAAATATTAATAAATACGCGTGGATAATGATCGTCGGTAAAAACTGTGTAGTTTTTTTTGTTCGTCATCCCTAAAGAATGGCAAAAAATTGACCTTCTAGACGAGAATGCCTCCTCGTACTTAAAACATTGCCGAGCTTTACTTTATAAAGTATACATTCGATCGTATAAAAATGCGAGTTCCGCATCCAGAATTTACCTAGAATTGTAATCGCTAAGGTATCCACGATCACGGTCCGCGTCTCTCTCTCTCTTTTCGCGTATCATCTCGTTGCGATCGCTATAGTAACCGTCTCTGCTGTCCTTACTGCTTTGCCTCTCAGTGCAATAGCGATGCGACAACGGCAATGTCGACGATTTGTTTGAATTAGGACCTGAAAGGGTTGCATGTCATGAGTATCCTCGTCACATGGGAAACAATTATAAACACGGGAAAAGGGTAAAAGTGTAACGGAAGGATTGAGAAAGAAATAAATGAAAGAGGAGTGGAGAGGAGACTAACATTGAAAACTAAAGAGTTCCTTTACCAAAATACTATTTCTCCACTAATTTCTCCACTATTCCCACCAATTGCAATTTTCTCAAACCGTCGAAAAACATCACCAAAGTAGTAAACTAATCCTTCCACCTTTTCAAAAAACTCAATTTTCTTGACCAATTTTAAAAAATCTATTATATTTTAAAGGGTGTTTGAATACTTTATGATTTAAAGAGACGTATCATTGAAACTTACGTCTGCGTGAAACGTGAGGTGTACGCTGAACGTTTAGCGGTATATTTTCTGCGAACTCTGCAACAATGAAGCGATAGTAGAGTTGAAAATTGACGTTGGTGTGCGAGCATTTGCGAATGGTTGCAAACAATTAAAATTTGCCTTTCACTAAGCTCTTATACTAGTGTGACTCACCTAAATTCTCCATACTCTGCGTGAGCAGTGCCTCGAAAGTACGCAGGCTGTAACTCTCAGCGTCCATACCCTTAGCCAGGGTGTTCCTCAAATGCATCTCGTATTCGAGGAGGAGCCTGCTGGTCGGGCTGCCGGGCGTCGAGACCGACTGCATGCTCTGTTGCTGATATGGCTGGCCGCCGTTGCAACGACGGGAATTGCAATGCGTCGGCTGCTCCATGTCGGAGTTACCGTTGGAGGAACTCGGCGTGGTCGCGTAGCACTGATTATCGAAGATGACATTATCCGAGGGCGGCGACATATCACCTGTGCATCGATTACGTTCCGAATCTAAGTAGGTGGTCCTGTCTCTGCCGCCTACGACAAACAGGTGCCTCATGCAAGAATTGGAAACGGTGTGATGAGATCGTATTCAGCTGTCGGAGGAAAAGAATCGTTACTTTACTGCGTTCAGGTTGGTTCGACGGATATGCGGTCGGTGATGTTGACATGCGCCATGCACCCTCGCTAACTGACTACGCACCCCATTATGTATTTATACACCGCAATACCTTTCTTTTTTTAATCGCTCGGGACATTATGACATTAAGAGGCTCACACGTGCGAGCCGAGACACGTGGCACGCCCGCGGAAACTCTTAAACGCCTGTCTGACCCGTTACGGAGTAAATCTACTTGCAGTATCTGCGTTAGGGTGGAGTGAAACATTTTTTTTTTACAATTTTGCCAACACTGTGTGTTTAATTTTTCACCCTATACTAAAGCATTATTCATGTAAAGAATTAATTAGTTATTACGTCATCCTCGGGTGACGCATGGTAAATTAAAAAAAAAAAAACTTTATACATTTTTTACAAATTAAGTATTCTGCGTTTTCCTTAGTGTCCTCTCTCGCTCTAGCAATTTTTGATTATTAGTTCTACTGACTTAAGGTCGGGAGATTAGAACTAATAATCAACAATTTCGAGAGCGAGAGAGGACACTAACGAAAGCGCAGAATACTTGATTTGTAAAAAATTTATAAAGTCTCTATAAGTTTTTTTAATTTACCATGTGCCACCTGAGGATGATGTAATAACTTATTAATTGTTTGTATGAATAATGCTTTAGTATAGGGTAAAAAGTTAAACATACAGTGTCGGCGAAATTGTAAAAAAAAATTTCACTTCACCCTAATCTGCGTGTATGGTATATGTGCTTGTACATATTTCAATTAGCGCTTGCTCAATCGCTTTTCGATTTTTATAGGAAGTATTGTCTTGTCTTGGACGAACGAATCCTTACGTGCTATATGTACGGTATACAGTAGCGGACAAAAAGTTACCACTTTTTCGAACCACCCTACTTCTATTACTTTTCAATATCAACTCAAAACTGCAGTATGTGTCTAATATACATATTGCGAAAGATAATTAACAGCTGTATGAAACCCAGTTACTATTGAATTTATTAACTCACAAGGAAACATATTCTGATTTTAACGAAACTCCGTACGATTGTAGAGCATGTCGGAGTATGTAAGAAACGATTTTTTTTCTGCGGAAAAACACTCTGAGGGGGTGAAATTAACCCCTGAAAATCCGGTTATTAACCCGATTTTGTGTTATAACTCGCGAATTGTAAGAGATAGAAAAAAGTTTCAAGACAAAAGTTACTTCTTTTAATTAAATCTATCATTTGGTAAAAAAATTATTTTACAGTTCAAGAATTATAACACAAAATCCGGTTAATAACCGAATTTTCAGGGGTTAATTTCACCCCCTCAGAGTGTTTTTCCGCAGAAAAAAAAATCGTTTCTTACATACTCCGGCATGCTCTACAATCGTACGGAGTTTCATTAAAATCAGAATTTTCGGGTTCGATATGTTTCCTTGTTAGTTCATAAATTCAGAATACTCGCACGCCCCTCGTACATACAGTAGTGGACAAAAAAGTTACCACTTTTTCGAACCACCCTACTTCTATTACTGTTCAATATCAAATCAAAACTGCGGTATGTGCCTAATATACATATTCTAAAAGAGAACTAAAGGCTCTATAAAATCCAGTTACAGTTGAATTTATTTAACTAACAAACAAAATCCCTATTTAACATTAAGCAAGACAACACACTTTTAAAGCCAACAAAAGTTACCGCTTTTAAACATTATTAAAAAAAAATCTAATATTTTGTGGGGGACACCTTTTGCTTTTAGGACAACCTAAAGAGTTACTAATCGTGGTAATTTCTTTGTCGGCCCCAAAAATGTGTTACCCTGTTCAATGGCATATAACACTTTTGTGTGTTTGTTAAATAAATTCAACTTTAATTGGGTTTCATACAGCTTTAAATTCTCCATCAAAATATGCATATTGAGCATACCACAGTCCCAAATTTATGCTAAAAAATAAGAAAAATAGAACAAATCGAAAAAGTGGTAACTTTTTTGTCCGCTAGTGTATCCCCAGAATGTAGTTACCGCGCTATTAAATCTCGCAGATTCCGTTCCCTTTAAGAGAAGAAAGGTATCGATTGAAATAGGCTAATATAGCCAGCGGCATGCATTCGCCGTTAATGTCCGTTAAGCATTGACCCCGAAGAGACGCGCAAAACACAAGAACGTAAGAAAAGTTCTAAGCGCAATGATTTCCCGTACATAGTAGGTACATGGAGTAGATGTTCCTATTACCATCAGTGTCCCTAATACTGCCACTCCATTTATTTTGCTTAATAAAAACGTAGAAAAGAATACAACAATAATATTAATAATAATAAGAACAGTCCCAATTTAATAATAATATTATCCTCGCACACTATTTGCACATTACATTTTTATTAAACAAAATAAATAGAGTGGTAGTAACAGGGACACTGACAGTAATACGGACATCTACCCTATGCCCGCTTGTATGGAAATAAACGAGAGTGTATGTGGCATAAAAATTTCTCGATCGATGTTAAACTAAAACACCCAAAAAGCTCGAGTAATAAATGTTTCGTATGAAATCGCAATGCTGTTTTAAATGGCAAGAGACACGTGTGACGAAGAACGCGCGTAATCATTGCCCGGGGATATCTTAATTGGAATAAAAAGTTTGTCGTATGTACCAGTATACTGGCGTCCCATCTCGTGCACGCTTCTAGAAGCCTGGAATTTGTTATTATACGGAGCTCGATATGGATGCGCATAGTTTTCGTTTTCAGTCTCTTGTATAACATACTTCTGATTATTATTGCTCGGGTGATAATGGTAACTATGGTGGCTGTGCCTTTTCCTGGTCATCTCCGGCGACGTGACAGGGCTGTCGATGCTCGACATAGGCTTTAGCATCCTCTTCAGGGTGTTCGAGTCTAAGCTAATGCCACCGTTCTGCGCATTCTCTATTCTCATGTCGTCGGTGCTTTTGCTCTTCGACTTTCGCCCCCCGTGATTGTTATTCACTATATTGAAGATATTGCCGTTCTGCATCTCCAAGTCTGTGTAATCGGCCGACTTGGTGTGATGCAGTTGCTCCTTCCGCAGACACTTGTTCTGCAACGTGCCGCCGGCTTGAGTGCCTTCCGACTTAAGCATTTCGGTGCCGTTCTGCTGAGTGGAGGTGTCTTGGCTTTGCTTCTGAGACTTTTTCGGCGAGACCGCGGTGCCCTTCTCCTCCGGGCTATCGATCTGTAATTGAACGTAAGCAGCTTACAACATCGCTTCTGTCTAGCTAGAGCGGTGCACTGCCCTGTGCAGATCTGTGCGCGCAGGTGAGCGAGTACAAGCGCGGAGGGTGTGTTAGCATTGCTGGCGCTGGAATGAATTCGCGCGTGGGAAATTATTTTATAGTGTGATAGCATGTGTTCACACACGGGGATGGATGTGTAACTGTTATAGATCCGCCGCGCCGCCACCGCCGCCGCTGCCGCCTCCGCCTCGCGAGTGGGGAAATTTGAATGTGTCACTAATGTCGTTTTGCAACTTGCCTGCGACCCGACAGTAACCGTTTCGATACCAACGTTTGCTGTCTTCGGCGTGGTCTGGCAGGTCTCGGTCTGCTTCTCCTTCTGTTTCGCCGAGTCCCCGCTGGCTTTCGGTGTCTTCCCGGGTGTGGTGTTGGTGTTGTTCACGTTGTCGTAGAGCGACGCGCTGGACGTCGCCGCGGTTATCTTCTCGCGGGCCGGGGTCATCTCCATGTCCGCGGACCGTGCCATGGTGCGTGGGAGGGTGGAGGTACCTGTAACTACGCGAATCGTGCGGCCATGAAGGGACAATTGAGTGTTGCCGCGCAGTCGAGAACAGGGATTGTAACCCGCCGGGAGCCGGTTACTAGTAACATAGGACAGTCTAGTCTAGACAGCCACTTAACGTACTCTGGTCATCCGGCCGAAAAATCGAGTAATCTTTATGAATTTTTTACTCGATGAATAACAAATATAATCGTGCAAAACTTTTTACATATTATTCATCTACTTGTGCCCTGCTGCATTTTTCGGCCAGATAACCATAGTGTCCCCTTATGTGGCTGTCTGGACTAGACTGTCCTATGTTACTAGTAACCGGCTCCCGGCGGGTTACAATCCCTGGTCGAGAATAGAAACGGGAATAGGAATCCCCAGGAAATTCTTAACACTATTCCTACCGACACATTTCACGTCATTTGACCGGTCGCGTTAGGTAAGGCAGACTACAAATTTTTCTCAGAAAATAAACAATAAAACAAGAAGTGAATATTCAAAAATGTATTATACGTATATTTGAGGCAAAGTCGTGAAGTTTAAAGGCGATTCAATTACGTTGTATATAGGAAATTCTAATCGACATTTTAAAAACGGTCTTTTGACCGGTTCGTGGTAGGAATAGTGTTAAAGGGGGATTCTCGTGTAATAGACACCGAAGTTTATGATTTTTTGGGGAAAAAGTATTGTTAATATTGGATTAAACTCTTTTGGGATTTAAGGAGGCATCTTTAAACTTGAGGAAAATATTTTTTTTATGTCGATGCTTGTTATTATTTATTAATTATTGTGGATTTGTGTTAAATTCTTCGACGATGTTGGCTTTGGGTGTACCACTTGTCACAGTCATCTGATTGCAAACAGAAGAATATTTTCTTAAGGCTAAATAGTTTACGCTGGGACTGGATATAAAATTTTAATTTTAGTTTTTATTTGTAACAGTTTTTTTCGATGATATAAAGAATAATATGGAAAAATTGTCTAAGGAAAAAACTTACTTTTTTGGTCAAACGATATAACTCTTTCAATTTTTCTTTTTTTTCTTTAAAATGGACCAATCCCAGCGTAAATTACCTAACTTTAACAAACTTCTATTTTCTTTGCAATCAGATGACTGTGACAGGTGCTCCACATCCCGCCAAAAGAAGGGCATCGTCGAAGAGGTGGACAAGATTCCACAGTAATTAATAAATAATAAGAAGGATCCACATAAAAAAAAAAATTTCTGCAAGTTTAAAGATGCCTCCTTATATCCCAAAGGAGTTTAATCCAATATGACCAACAGTTTTTCAAAAAAAAATCTTAAACATCAGTTAATTTTGGGGATGTTACACGAGAATCCCCCTTAAATTATGTAACCGTAATTTTTGTGATTTCTTACCACCTCCCATCCCCCGTATAAGAATTCTTAATTCCAACAACCCTAAGCATTCTTACGTAACATTTTTAGCTTCCATTTCTTCTTAAATTTAAATTAAAATTACTTTCCTAGAATATTAATAATAAAAGTTATTTATAAGTATAATTTCAACCGTAATAATTAATCTATCTGTTTTCGGCGCACAGGTTCGGTCAATTTTAAAACAATAAAAAACAAGCTATTTAGCAATAAAAATTATGTCTTATTCCAACCGACTCGCGTGTCACAAGTGTTACGAAAACACAGTGACTAAATTCTAACAGCATAAGCAGTATTTTATAATTTTTCGTAACTTTCCTGAGGAAGATCTGAATTAAGATCGAAACGTCGAAAGCTTTTATAATTTTTATTGCTAAATAGGGTAAACGCACCAGTAAATGAACACTTAAGGCTAGTGAATGGACACTTTTATAAAATTATGTTTGCAGCGCGATTGATTCCACGTGTTGCGAAAATTGTTTGGATATGAAATGAGAAACTAGAAGAAGTCTATAATTAATTAGTTGCTTATTTTAGTAACTTATTTTACTCGTTTTAGTAAAAAATGTCCATTTACTGGTAGTGTCCATTTACTGGTATATTTACCCTAGCTTTTTTTTTATTGTTTTAAAATTGACCGAACCTGTGCGCCGAAAACAGATAGAATATTAATAATAGAATTTGTATTTAATGAAGATTGGGTTAAAAAATATTACGTGAGACGCTACCTGACTCCCTCCTCGTAACAAAACGTCTTGTGTAATTTAAGGAAGACCTCCCACGAGACACGGCGCGCGAGCCCCGACCGTCGTCGTTTGCAATTCAAATCGCCAGCTAATAGTCAGACGGTTTCGGGGCGCACACGAATTAATAAGTATACATATATCGTACCGCAGAAACCCCGATATCTAGGGTCTTGATTTCGAAGTCTGGTCAACGGCTCCGCGTTCATACATGTGCATTGAGGCTCTCTGGATCTGCTCGGCGACGCCGGCGTAGATAGGGGCGTTCTCCGCGTTTTGATCTTCTGCTTGTTTGGTGGTTCGAGCTTCAACGAGTAAGAAGAGGACGCTTTCCTTGAAATCCTGAATGACGGTGACTGTACGGAAAATTAACTAATGACTGTAAATGACTCAAGTCCCATCGAATCGATTTTCTTAACCCCAGACTCGTGTTCACGCTGTGGGTACACAGTTCTTTCGATATCGAGAATGGCTCCCCCGACTCTTTCCAACACAGAACGGCCAATGCAAAAACACAAAACAACGTAAGCATCGTTCAGTGGGAAAGCTCCGGCGTTTCTCTTCGCGTAATGGTGAATGTGGCGTTCTTACTTTCCCAGCGAAATGGACCGGGGCTCTAAAGGGGCCATTAGCCTGCAATAGATGTGTGTACAGGGTGTTAAAGAAATGATGGTCACTGCTTCCAGGGGTGAATGCGAAATTGTTTATACACATTGAAAATCAATGTTAATTTATTTTCTTCACGTCAATATATTCTGCTCACTGAAAGTAGAGGAAAATTTATTTTTTTCTAAAAAAATTGATAAATTTTTGGCATGGATGAAGGGGTCATCAAAACTTTATCAATTTTTTTTTAAAAAACGGTACGTTTGAGGCATATGCTCCCTTTTACACTTTTCCTCGTTTCAGAGAGCAGAATATGTTAATATAAAGAAAAAAATTAATATTAATTTTCAACGTGTATAAATACCTTCCCAGCAATTTTTTTATTCCCCCATGAAAGAAGAAACCTTTTTACCAAATCTTCTTTCGCCCCAGTTATTACAAACTCGTAATCCTAGATAACAATAACCGTTACGATACAAGAGAGAAACGTCTGAGCTTTCCCACAGACGTAACGCAAGCAAATTGGTTGGCTTTAAAACTTACGCAACACTCTCTGAATTGTTTCGCATCTATCGGGGAGGTAAAATTCAGTCCCCACGTGTCGTTAGTCATTGTATCCTTCCAATAAACGAAGCAGTCCGAGGCTTGTCCGATACGTGTTCCTTAAACAGTGCGAAAGGAAAGAAAAGAACGAATCACATACTGGCACGTCTCTCTCCTCCTTCTTTCTTTAAACAATAACAGTCTCGAGAGGACTATCCTCTCGTTGCTAGAGGGTACGGAATATCGGCCTTACCTGGTTGGACCAATCGCACGTCTAGAATTTTGTCCACCTGACTATTGTACGCGGTAATATGGAAGACGTATTCGGGCGAATCTTGGATGCAAGTGATATTTACAGGAACTAAATCATCCGACACCAGCTGCCATTTCACGGTCCCTGCCCCGCTGGCGCTCACATGAAACACTTCGGCCCACAACCTAAAAAATCTCATTACTGAACTGGTCGTCGCGACGCAAGAACGTTTCTTTCACGCATCGGAATTCATTAAACAGGGGAATACTTGAAAGAAACGGACGGGCGAGGAGTAACTCGAACAAAAGAGAAGCCTCCCGAGACAATCGTTTCTAACTGATACACATCAGAGAGATGCGACGGCAATAATAATTGTAAACAACGTTCTCGATTATTCTCTCCATTCGTGGCATTTCTCCGTTCGTATAAAATACATCGGACACTGTTAAGTTCTTAAGAAAATTGATACAGATGTAAGGTGTACATAGTACTTTCATATTACTCGAAAAAGACCGGAGGGGAGGATCGGGTGGATCGGTGTTTTAAAATTAAATAAAACATTGCACGCACGAGACAGAGATTTTTACCCCTTTTGAGGAGGGAACTTGGTGTAATTGGCGGAGATTGAGGTTCTTTTGAGGATTTTTTTGTAAGGAAACTATACATGTGTGACGTCCCTATAATTTTCGCCCAACCCTAACTAGCTTCCTCCTTATATGACCTACCCAAGTATCTACTACTATCTACAAACCTCAACTCTTAACCCTTTACCAATCATCAGATCTTGGACGATGTACCTTAGCGGTCCCCATCTCCAGCTGATTCCCCTTCCCCTCTTCGCCTTAGAGGCATGACTCCCTCCTCAATCACGAATTACAACAAGTCCCTCGCCCCAACCTTCTAAATCAAAACCTCTCTCTCTCCCCCCCCCCCCCCTCTCTTCCAATGTAAACCACAAAAGTCCACCCAACGGATTGAGTGCCCCTTTTCTAAATCTCATTGTTTTACAGCCTAATTATAGATCAACCTTTGATTCTTACAAAAAACCCCAGAGCTATTTCGACACATACTTTAAGGATGACTCATCACGCCTACCGCAAATTCCACGCATACTTTGGGCATGAGTCATCACGCATACCTCAAATTCCCCGCATACCTCACATTCCATCAATTTGTATAAATACCGGTGCCGCGTGGCCCACGCATTCATTCATTCATTATTAGTCCTTGCTATCAGTCGCGATCACTATTCTTTAGTATCTTCACGCATCAGTATTATTCCGTGTTATCGCCAAGTCGCGACCATTACTCTATGGTTTTCTTTATTAGTTATATTCTTACCTTTCAATTCAGTGTACATCAACCAGCGTCTACATCACTGTAAGCGTTTCTATTTCTTTTATTTTATAATATTATTAATGCTTTTGTTTATTACATTTCATTGCTACGTTATTTCTTCGTGTTAATTTCTTTGCTTATCGCTTTATATATAGTTTAGTTTGCATTTATATCTTGCTTAAGCTTTAGCCTCTTATTATTATATTGCTATCTTTATCACATAATCTATTATTGTTTAACTCCATTGCTTCGCATCTTTTGCTATTTTTGCCTAACATTAATTATCTATCATTTACCTTTATATAAATGTTATGTGCCTATGCTAAATGTCCAACGCATAATTATAAGGTGTTTATTGCTATCTGTTACGTGTTCCAATAAATAACGCTTTCGCTTTTATCTTTAAACCGTCAATTCTCGCTATTTCGCCTCGAATACCTGGAACCATTACGCGCAACGACTACAGCTGATCGGTCTCCGCAAGCGCCGGGAGTTCTTGCCCGTGTTTACTAACGTTCTTTCATATAGAGTCCCGCATGGGTATTCCCAAACCTATAGTAAAAACCCTACTATTTACGCCTTTTTCATACGATGCAGTTAGTAAGCCAATTATCGAGCCATAAGTCAAAGCCAGTACTCTCACGTGCGTCACTCGGGTGTACGATCACCATTCAGCCTTCCCTGGTCGATACAAGTCGCGAAGCATAGCCTTCATAAAGAAGCAGGTCTTCTTACGAAGCCAAGTCTTCGAGCTCTCCTAAAGGTCGCGAAGCATAGCCTTCATAAAGAAGCAGGTCTTCTTACGAAGCAGAGTCTTCGAGCTCTCCTACACATATCCACAAGTTCGGAACCATAGCCTTCATAAAGAAGCAGGTCTTCTTACGAAGCAAAGTCCGCACGCAACCTCTCTACCCCATATGTGTCACGATCCAAGTCCCGCCACCCAGGACGTGACATAAATTTGGTGACAGCGGTGGGATTCGTCTACTGTTAATAGAAATAAATTCTCTAGCATACGGTACCCACAAGGTCCCGACATTTAATATGTATATTGCAAGGCCACAGCAGATCGCGGTAGCGTATAGAAGCCGCGTGCTCGAAACCACTACTACACATATGCAAACATTAAAGTGTGTAAAATTGAGTTTAGCAACAACGAACCAAGACAACGAAATTGCTCGTGCTGCTCCCGGTTGGACCCAGTAAATACGGTGACAGTATCTTTAAATCATTACCGCCAAAACGGCCTACACATTCCACAATTGCCCTCGGAGCAATAAAATCTTAAATTAAACATGTCTGTGTACGGTGAAGCCGACGACTCTCCCGTAAAAGACCAAGACGCGGACGATCACATTAAATTGAAAGATATCGCGACTATCGAACTATTAGAACGAGTAGAACTGTTGCGGAAGAAACAGGCCGAAATCGAAAGGTTATACGCGCAGTATGTCATAAATCCTGAAACTAATACGCGTCCTAGTTCAGTCACCGTTTCTGACAACCCCGCGCTAGAAGGTCTCTCCGGTCAAATCCAATCCATACGCGAGATGATGGAAAAAATTCTTGAACCCTCGCAAACAACGAATAATCTTGCAACTCCCGGTTCTTCTCGCTTTGATAGGAAACCGCTACCTAACCATAATTATGTATCGAATCGGGACCCGTCGCCCCAGATCAAGCTGAAAGACGCAATAGAAACCGTGCCCAAATTCGACGGTCACAATATTCCGGTATTACAATTCGCTAGGGCCTGCAATAGGGCTAAGGCTCTGGTTCCCCCGCACGCTGAACCTCAGCTTGCGAGGTTAGTACGAAACAAATTACAAGACCACGCTTACTTGGCCGTTGAGGATAGGGTCTTCGACTCTGTAAACGATCTTATTAAACAACTTAAACGCACCTTTTCTCCTGCTAAGACATCGGACCATTATCGCGGAGAACTTGCAAATATCATAAAAGGAACGAACGAACACATATTAGAGTATATTTCTCGAGTCAAGGACCTCCGATTCGCCATTCTGGAAGAGGATAAGGAATATTATCGCGATTTTGCACGAGACCATTCCCAAAACCTCGAACGTCTGACTTTAGATTCATTTATTGACGGCCTCCCACCCTACTTAAGAATGAGATTGCAGCAACACCATTTCGAAACGTTAGACGAAGCATTTGATTTGGCCGTCCTCGTAGACAAAAAGATGGACAGGGACAGAGTTAGATTTTCAGAACCAAAAACTCCTAAGGTGACCTGCCAACTGTGCAACAAGACTGGTCATGACGCACGGTCCTGCTGGAGCAACCAAGGCCCGACTGCTCAACCTTCCGAGAGGAACCCTCTAAACTGTGCCACGGAATATGAGTCCCAAGTACCCAAAGCACAGGTCACTTACTGGGACAAATCTCGACCTCCACCTTCCAGGCCTACGGAGCTGCGAAGCTGCGGGTACTGCAAGAAGCCCGGACATGTGACCACGGAATGCAGAAAACGCATCTTCACTATCATGAAAGATCCTAGAGCCTTGTGGGAAACGGAGTCGGGAAATACTCCTCCGAGCGCCGATGGATGCAAACTGTGGAGCGAGCCAAGCAGAAGTGCACCCCAAAGCACTAGCGGTATCATAAGAGTCGCTCCAGTGCAATTAAACCCGGTCGTTCAACGGGCGAGGTCAAAATCCTCTTTTTCCATACATACAGCTAATCCGGACCTAAAGGACTACCCTCAAGTTATAAACGCTAGCGAGATTGACAATCCAAGCACCATGCTCTGCATCGAAGTAAAGGAATCCGACAGACTAACTCCAGAATCCAAACCAAACCGACCCAAAGAGACTACAACGCCTATAGGCATCACTCCCATCCACCCCCTCATAAAAAACAAGTCCCTCTTAGCCCTGGATCCGTCGATCCACCATCTCGAGGCATCCGCGACGGTGCACTCACTCTTACCCCCTGCGCTATATGCCAAATCAATCCTTCCCCTAAACTCCCAAAAGTCTCTTGCGGCTACACCGGAACTGGCAGTATTAAAAATTTCTGCGGAAGCTCCTTCAAGGGCAGAAATTCTACTTAATTCAATCTCCAAAGAGCACCCGATTCATGGGAAAGGCGATAAGTTCGCTGACGCTGTACCTCGCATACCAAAACAAATTAAAGAATCCCTTGGTCTGACCGGATATCACAGAAGATTTATCCCGGAATTTTCCAAAACGGCACCACCGTCAACCCAACTATTAAAGAAGGACCCAGCATTGAACTGGGGACCATCCCAGCAACCTGGTTTCGACCACCTCAAATCAGTATTGCAGAAGGAACTTATCCTGCAATGCCAGAGTTTTGACCTGAGATTCCACCTCACTACAAACACCTTATCCCATACTTCCCCCGCAGTGGAGGCATGCTCCAAACGACTACACGACAAATGTGACGACAACTTAGAGGACTGGCCCAAATGTAGACCAAGCTGTCCCAAGAGGCCTCGGTTCTCAAAATCACCGATCCATGCGCCAACGAATGGCAGCAACCCCATTGACTCTGCAACACCCACATCCAGCGCTCGCCAGGGAAGGAAATGCAGAAGGACGCAACTACATAGAAAGATGCGCCGGAAGATATCATCTGCAGAAATTCCACCAATTCCCTCACCAGAAATCATACATGAACGACTGCCTACAACAACAGCAGGCTACAATTATAAACTACCCATACAGGGTTTATTTATAAAATATTTTGTGTGCGTGCTTCTCAACCTATACTCATCAATTAAAATTGCTGACATATTTATAAAAAGATTCATTTGTCACTTCGGAGCTCCTAAAGCCATTCTCACCGACCAAGTACCAAATTTTAATAGAAATTTTATAAAACCGGCACCGTGGAAATGGAAAGACCAACAATTCCGAACCACAGCCTTTCACCCACCGTCTAATGGCTCTCTAGAGAGATTGCATCTCGTAATGACCGAATATTTAAAAAGGTTTATCGGTAGATACACTGACTGGGACGACTGGACAGATTTGTTCACGTTTTCTTATAATACCAGTGTTCACGAGGGCACTGGTTATACACCATATGATTTTGTATTCGGGAAAATAGCTCGGATACCCAGCCGAACTCCGGTAACTCAAGATTTCGAAAATGAAACCTACAATCACTATCGCGCGAAATTAAGTACGAGGGTACAAGAATTGCAAACCGCCGCAGCAAAAAGGTTAGACCAGTTAAAACTTAGATTAACACATAAACGAGGACCTTCAAACCCGGAGACTTAGTTTACGTTCTAGTAGAACCGCGAAAAGGAAAATTCAGCGACCAGTACTCTGGCCCGCACACGATATTAGAAGTAATCCCTTCACAGAACCTAAAGATATCCTGGAAGGGCAAAACGAAAATAATTCACGCGAACAAAGCGCGCCTTGGTCGTGTGCGCGAGAGTCCCGGTTAACCGTACTATATAAAGACAATCGGCCTTAATAAGTTCTACTCCTAGATCATTCACTATGACGTCATTATCATGCCCAACGACATGCCCGACGACATGCCCAACGACATGCCCAACGACATGCCCGAGGACATGCTCATCCCGACGAACCGAAGGAGGCGTCCCAGGAGAAAGCATCGAGGAGGAGGACGTTCCCGGAGGCTAGCCAAGATGCAATGGCTACGATGGGAGGCCATAAAAGCTGGAAGGAGCCTTACACCCCTACCCCCGAGAGTCGTCTTCTCCGTGATCGTCAGGAAGGCAACGCCAGCTGATCGAGGCATCGGCATCGAGAAGACCCCGCCACAAACACCCAATCGAGAGCGTGCTCAATCCAGTCAACCCCGCTCTTTAATGTTAAGAAATGCACGCATTTCTTCATATAAGGGGGGAGGTGTGACGTCCCTATAATTTTCGCCCAACCCTAACTAGCTTCCTCCTTATATGACCTACCCAAGTATCTACTACTATCTACAAACCTCAACTCTTAACCCTTTACCAATCATCAGATCTTGGACGATGTACCTTAGCGGTCCCCATCTCCAGCTGATTCCCCTTCCCCTCTTCGCCTTAGAGGCATGACTCCCTCCTCAATCACGAATTACAACAAGTCCCTCGCCCCAACCTTCTAAATCAAAACCTCTCTCTCTCCCCCCCCCCCCCCCCTCTTCCAATGTAAACCACAAAAGTCCACCCAACGGATTGAGTGCCCCTTTTCTAAATCTCATTGTTTTACAGCCTAATTATAGATCAACCTTTGATTCTTACAAAAAACCCCAGAGCTATTTCGACACATACTTTAAGGATGACTCATCACGCCTACCGCAAATTCCACGCATACTTTGGGCATGAGTCATCACGCATACCTCAAATTCCCCGCATACCTCACATTCCATCAATTTGTATAAATACCGGTGCCGCGTGGCCCACGCATTCATTCATTCATTATTAGTCCTTGCTATCAGTCGCGATCACTATTCTTTAGTATCTTCACGCATCAGTATTATTCCGTGTTATCGCCAAGTCGCGACCATTACTCTATGGTTTTCTTTATTAGTTATATTCTTACCTTTCAATTCAGTGTACATCAACCAGCGTCTACATCACTGTAAGCGTTTCTATTTCTTTTATTTTATAATATTATTAATGCTTTTGTTTATTACATTTCATTGCTACGTTATTTCTTCGTGTTAATTTCTTTGCTTATCGCTTTATATATAGTTTAGTTTGCATTTATATCTTGCTTAAGCTTTAGCCTCTTATTATTATATTGCTATCTTTATCACATAATCTATTATTGTTTAACTCCATTGCTTCGCATCTTTTGCTATTTTTGCCTAACATTAATTATCTATCATTTACCTTTATATAAATGTTATGTGCCTATGCTAAATGTCCAACGCATAATTATAAGGTGTTTATTGCTATCTGTTACGTGTTCCAATAAATAACGCTTTCGCTTTTATCTTTAAACCGTCAATTCTCGCTATTTCGCCTCGAATACCTGGAACCATTACGCGCAACGACTACAGCTGATCGGTCTCCGCAAGCGCCGGGAGTTCTTGCCCGTGTTTACTAACGTTCTTTCATATAGAGTCCCGCATGGGTATTCCCAAACCTATAGTAAAAACCCTACTATTTACGCCTTTTTCATACGATGCAGTTAGTAAGCCAATTATCGAGCCATAAGTCAAAGCCAGTACTCTCACGTGCGTCACTCGGGTGTACGATCACCATTCAGCCTTCCCTGGTCGATACAAGTCGCGAAGCATAGCCTTCATAAAGAAGCAGGTCTTCTTACGAAGCCAAGTCTTCGAGCTCTCCTAAAGGTCGCGAAGCATAGCCTTCATAAAGAAGCAGGTCTTCTTACGAAGCAGAGTCTTCGAGCTCTCCTACACATATCCACAAGTTCGGAACCATAGCCTTCATAAAGAAGCAGGTCTTCTTACGAAGCAAAGTCCGCACGCAACCTCTCTACCCCATATGTGTCACGATCCAAGTCCCGCCACCCAGGACGTGACACATGTAATATTTTTTAAACTTTCAGGGTATATTAAGGAGCAAACATTTTTTTATTTAAAATTAACATGGTAATTGCCAAATTCCAAATGCAAAAAGTGTTTTAAAGCTCCAAAAAGAACCTTGTTTTTTTGCAAATTACACCAGTTTCCACCCTTAAGGGGAGTCCTATTCTTTGGGCTAAAAACATAGGGAAATTTCAGATTTTTTTTTAAGAAACTAGCGATTCGAATAATCTGAAATTTGAAGAAGTTGTAGTTTTTTTTATTAATTTTTGATAATAAATATAGGAGGTATGCATGATCCACAATCACGCTACCGTTGTCCACTGGTGTGCACGATATTTTTGTAACCTCTGAACCGATTACCTTCAAATTTGGCCTGTATGTCCAACAAACAATACTTCATACTTTATTGAACCAGAATACCGATAAGTTACATACTTCTTTATTTACATAAGAAAATTGGCGCAAAACTGTGTAGCAAAAATTAAAGTTTCAGACCTTTCGATTTGAAAACTCCCCACACTCCTCAAAAAATTTTTGTATTTTTTTCTGACTCATCAAATTAAGGCTACATATGTATACAGTGAAACGCCGTTTCCTTTTTCTATTTTAGATTACCAGAAAGTTAAATACCATGCACACCAGCGGACGACGAATTTTGCGCGGCGTGTTAATCAATCATATATAACTCCTATATTTGTGATTAAAAATTCATATAAAAAAAACTCTTCCTTCCTCAAAGATGCATCAAAATATGGTCCAAATTTCAGATGAATCAAATCGCTAGTTTCTTTAAAAAAAAATCCCCAATTTTGCTATGTTTTTAGCCCAAAGAATACGATTCCCCTTAACTTGCAACTCTCTAGAATCAAATAATTCTCTCAGCTAAATTCCGGGACGACATGCATTTTCTACGGTACCAACTAGCGTACTGTACTCTAAATAACTACCACTTACACACCGCATATCAATCCCATTATCGTGTTCTGTGCAACATCTGCCTTCGCACTGAGAGACGCTTACAATATAGGTAACACTGTCTCGTGTAGGTGGAGGATTTCGTGAATTGCAACGTGCATCTGTTTCTCGCAGTTTCGACATTCGACATGCAAACGCGGCACAGGTCGCAGAATCAAGTCTAAGGGAAGCTAGAAGAAGGGAAAGTAGGGAGGCATGTCACGCGAACGCGTATGCTTGTATGCGTGTACGCGTAAACATGTATAGGCAAAACGCACCAGTAAATGGACACTTAAGGCCAATGAATGAACAGTATTATAAAATTATGTTTGCAGCGCGATTGACTCCACGCGCTGCAAAAATTGTTTCTATATGAAGCAATAAATGAAAAGAATTCTCTAATTAATTAGCTGCTTGTTTTAATAACTTATTTTACTCATTTTAATAAAAAATGTCTATTCACTGGTACGTGTTCATTTACTGGTACATCCGCCCTAGATATGGCACGATTGAAGCAGAAAGTAAAGCAATAAAACGGGCGGTATCAATCTTTAGAATAACCGAACGGATCACAGTATATGTAATCAAATAGATGCATGTAATAGCAAAGAATCCTGGACGTCGATGTAAAACAGTTGCATTGAAATGCGAGTAGAATAATCAAATTGTACATGTACTGTGATAAAATGGAAGGAACGGACGAGACATCGGTGTGAGCATCGATCTTGGCCAACGAGCGACACAGTAAAGAAACACAGAAAGGCCAGGAATGGATTAAACAGCATAGATTGCGTCGAAAAATAAAGTGAGAATTAGAGAGAAAGGAAGAGAAAGTGACTTGCCTAAACGCGCAGATAGATGTGAGTACGAGTACATGTGTATGTGTGTGTATGTGGGCGTGGATGTGCTCGCGTGCGCGTAGAAGGGACCAACCAGCAAATAATTTAGCAAATTCAGGGGGAGAGGAAGGGGGAGAGAAAGAGAGAAAAAAAGAGTAAGTAAGTAGTAAGCAGTAAGGAGAAGAAAGAAAAGGCGAACCCAGGTAGAACAGTTTGTGTTTCTCAATACGAGCAACTACGTTACTTTAGTTTTTAGATAAAATCATTGAAATATCTTTCTCCAAGAAATAAAGCAATCGATACACTTCCGCGCGATATGTATTTTAATATAATGCTTCCTACAAACGATTCTTAACCCTACAGTGCACGCGTAAATTAAATTAAGGGCCTGGCAGGTACAAATCAAAGAATGCATTGATGTTTTCAAAAAAAAATATTTTTAGACTGCGCGCAATCTAATCCGCACTCGATCTTTATTAAGAACAATATTTATAACCGAACGAAGTCTGAAATGTTATCTAAACATTTTTCAATATCAGGAGAATTATTCACTTGGGCTTCGTGTGTACAGTGTAGGGTTAATTAAACGCGAATTAATAATATCCATTGGTAGATTTGATTGAATTAGAAATTACTACCAAGATGCTTGAATAGGAATATGAATTCGGAGACAGATAGTCCGTGTTCTACCTGAGCAAACAAATCGCAATGCATCGTATGTAAATATGTGTACGAGAGAGGCGTCGAGAGAAACAGAAACTGATAATGTAGCCGAATGGAGTTGTTGAATGGTTGAATGGTATGGTATGCGCACCTCTTCCTTTCTCTTAAGCTTCCGCACCTGAGCAAGTGGCCAGTATCACCCCTGCGCCCTCCGCTGCCGCCCATTCCGCCCCTAGCCCCTGTCTGCCATGGGGAATCTTCGTAGCGATACGCCTTTCTGATAAGAGGAGCACAACTGCAAGACAGCTTATTGCCCATTCTATTCACCTCGCTCTCTTATCCCACCTGCGAGTCTTCTCCCTTCTACACCCCTTCTCGCCAATTAATTGGCATTTACTTTCCACCAATCAATGCTGCCCAATTCGAACAGGGATAGTACTATCCCCCCAGCACCTTGAAATCTAATCGGATCCTTTTATGCGCTCGGCCGATCTCTCATAGCGTGCTCCTTTCGCTTTCACTTCTCTCCCATTATCGCTTCCCTCGAACGTCGATACTTTCCGAAATATCCAGAATCCTCCCGTATCCACTTCTCCGATTGGCTTGTCTGTCGACCTTTGGCACTGCTTTAATTATGATTCAACATCGATCCAACCGGCGATGTATTATCTCGTCTTCTCTCCGCTCTCTCTCCTTTTATTCTGGGAAGCACTGTGTAACAGGGACGATGCCCCGTGATATAAGAGAGGATGTAGGAGAAGATATCTTTATTGTCACATCATTGCAGATGTTGGAAAAGTCATCAGCTAGTCCCTGACATGGTCGCTGAAAATACAATAATTCCGTTAGATCGATTTACAGTTCTGTTAGATTTCCTAAGCGCGTTACGTGCCCTCGCTCTCTGTCTCTCTCTATCGTTCTACTAGCGGAGGAGAAACCGAAAAGCTAAGTTATTAATCGTAACGTGAAATCGAAGATATCGGCGTTCGTGGGAAATATACAAGTGGAGCCTTTGTAACTAATGAAGATTGGAACTCAGTGTGTAATTCTTTACTGAGTGAATGTATCGTTACGCGTGAGGTGGGTTAGCACTGTAGCCAGTAGTTCGACTAAACGAATACGCCGACATCATAAACACTTTCCCGTTTATTGCTCCTCCTCGCTTGGAAATTATTCTGCCTGGTTTATCACTGTTTTTTTTTTCACATTTTTCCGGGTTCTGGTACGATTTTTAACTAGATAGTTTTAAGTAGTTTTAAGTGGTTAGATAAATATCAACTGTACTTTGTGTTTTGCGATCTTCTATCTTTAGATGTTCTATATAATTTCTAACTAAGTAGTTTTCTTTCGTAATGTCTACTGTGTATTAAGGAATTATTATTATTTTATTACGATGACTGAAAGTCTGTGTACGGACACATCGATGGCTTAGGAGGAAAGATCTCAAGCCCGAAAATTCAAAAAATTCTGAAAGTCTGCATATGCAGGGGATTTTTTCCTGGCCACAACGCAATTTTTGTTCGCTGCCCAAATTCACTCGAGAGCTGTGAAATTAACCCCTGAAACTTCGGCTATTTTTCGATTTTGTGTTGTAATTCACGAACTGTAAGAGATAGAAAAAAAGTTTCACGAGAAAAGTTGCTTCTTTTAATTAGATCTATCGCTTGGTAAAATAATTATTTTACCTTTCACGAATTAATAACACAGAATTGGAAAATAACCGGATTTTCAGGGGTAAACTACACCCCCTTAGAGTGAATTAGGTCAGCAAACAAAAATTGCGTTCTAATCAAAAGGAAATTCCCTGCAAATTCACAAAGTTTCAGAATTATTTGAATTCCCAGGTTCGGGATCTTAAATATTAGTGCTTGTTAGCCCAATTTTATAATTTTAAAAAAAAAACAAGTTTAAATATGCAATAATACATAAGATTCATAGGCAAACAACAAAGAAAAACATTATTTTTGACAAACCAATGAACTACATATAAATGTAAATATACAGCTTAAAGAAATGAAATTTCACAAGAAGCGTACATAAAACTGCGCACTAAGCCATCGACATACCCCCACATTAGTGTTGCGCCATGTCACTGGCCGCAGTGACATTCGCATGTCACAAGTCCTACTACGTTCCACGCTCGCCCACAAGAAACAGTAAAATATTTCAGGCCACTAGCGCATTGACATTGACACTGCCACTGACGCTGCTATTTTTACACGCGACTGAATCAAATTATTACCAGAGTAAGATTCATCTGTAATGAAATCAATCGATACAAACAGTCCGAGAAATTTTCCCCGGATCCTCCATATCGAACAGCCCTAGCTACGCGTATTAAACATTCATCACGGAAATTGCCTTCGTGCCGGGAGAATGTAATCGCAAAGGTAATCGTAGCACAGTAGTATAGACATTAGCGAGGTCAATGAAGCGAAGGGGGGCATTGCGTGGACGTGTGTGACAGATAATAATAGGGGTGGGATCGCGGGAGGGTTACTGAACCGGTGCCTACGCTTCGTCCAAGTAATACGTCACTCTGTATACGCAAAATTGCAGCAAGCACTATGTTTATACGTACTTGTCACTTGCTTCAACCACCGTCTTCTGTGCCGGTCAGTCTTTTGCGCACAGACACAGGCGCGCGCGCATACACGCCCACACTCACTCACACACGCACCCTCACACACAGATATTAGTTGTTGGAAATAATTATAGCAAGCGAGTATTCCGCGTACTTCTCGTTTCTTTGTGCACAGTCGAGGAAGGGAAATAAAAATAGCAGAGGATGGAAAGATCCGCGTTGCCTTTTTTCGTCACAAAAGCTAATCAAGTATCTGAACGTCGGTGTCTGCAGTTGAAATAGCTCGACTACTCTCTATCGCATGCCGTTCGACGCGATCGCGGCCCGGTCGATGGACGACACGTAACACTGAGACCGGTCGTACCATCGAAACGGATAAAGTCCGACTCCACCTAGTTAGGGGTACCTCACCCTGGCGCTGGAGTAAACACTGCGCCAGCCAGGATGCACCACTGTGGCGAGCGTAGTCGAATCAACGCCCCTCGCTATTCACACTTCGCCACGAATCAAACAGCTCCTCCCGACCGAGATCCTTGAGCTTTACATTTCGCGGTAGCTTCTGGTGTTCTCTGTTGCTCCGCTCTCTTCCTTACACGTCCTCTCCTGTTCCTCCCCTTTTCCCGGTACCTTCGACCCTCCCTTCCTCACCTCCCCCGCCCTAACCCTCCCCACTTCGCCGACCCTCCCCATCATACGCACAATCACATCTCCGCATTTGCACACCCGCTCACTCGCACGGTTCTGCTTTTACCATCGTCGCCGCAAAATGAAACTCACCATCGGCGATGTCTTCGCCACGGTCGCCTCGACGTGCCGAACGCTCCTTGCCCACGTCGCAGTGGGACGACGCGGGGTGGAACAGGGCGAGGAGGACAAAAAAAACGAATGAAAAAGCGAGGAGGAGAAGCGTAGAGCGTAAAGGGAACGGCGACGAAAATCGCCAAACGGAGCGAGGGATGGAATGATAAAAACGGTGGTGGGGGGAGGGAGCGGGAGGAAATAAGGGATGGGCTACCGTGGATTTAGCAGAGGGGCAGGATCACGGTATACACCCTTCCCGAATGCAAATAATTCGCCAACGAATCACCTGTTATAACGTATACGGAGCCAACGACGATTTATCGGGCGACGCCTCGACGGGGTTTAGGTTGCGCACATAACACTCGAACGGCAGTGTCCTAACCGGACGATTGCGTGTCGAAAATCTCCGGTATTTCGCGCGAAATCCTCGCGGACGACGTAGCCATGGATACTGCAGGATCGAGCAAAAGAGGCGACTGCCCCGTTACCCACCTCCCCTTCTTCTACGAATGCGCGCCCCTCGACCGAAAATGTCAATATCCTCTCTTGCTGCGCCCGCGATGCGCTCCATGTTACTCTGAACAGCCCTGTATGCGTTTTCTATTCCTCCCTTCTTCCTCGGACCCTCTCCGCCCCACCCCCGCCGCCTACGTCTCCCACACTCATTCACCCCTGCCCATTCTTTCTCTCGGCCTCTCGATTTTTCCTCCTTCTATCGCTCGCCACCTTCCTCTCTGCTTCTCTTCCTCCGGAACTTTTTCTACACCTCCGCTCGCTCCTTCCCTTCGTTTCCTCCCCGGCACGTATACTCGCGCTAGCCTTACTTTTCGCCTACGCTTAGCCGCCTTTGGTGACTGAACTGACAGTGACACACGGGAACCGGGATACTTGCGCGCCGAACCAGCGATTCTCGCAGTAGCTAGATTTTTCTCTCGCGTCCCTATGTCCTGACCACTTCAAGATTCTCGAGTCTTGGTACACTTTTTATGTCTCGCCGTTTATAGGGATCGAGTGGCGTCGCTCGATTTGCCGTTTAACTCACCGTGAAACGAATACGGGGCGATCGCTCTCGCCGTCCTCGCCCTCGTCCTAGTCCTCGTTGTCGTGGTCGTTGTTGGTGTCGTCGTCGTCGTCGTGGTCGTAGTCGCGGTCGTGGTTGTGGTCGTGGTCGTCGCTGTCGCCGTCGTCGCCGTCGTCGTCGCCGTCGCCGTCGTCGTCGCCGTCGTCGCCGTCGTCGTCACCGTCGCAGTCGCTATCTTGCCTCTATACCGAGGTGTAACCATAGTGATTAGCGATCGATATCAGACATGCGCGCTCGCACATTTACTTACGAAACGAAGAAACCACCCTCGCCTCGCTCTCTTCCAGCGTTTGCTGGGAACATTGAAACTGCGTTCACGCAAACCGCGCGGCTACAATGCCTTGATGTATACTAGGATCGTGTAAAATTACTTGGGTCAAGTATTCTAACTCCTGGTTGTATTTTTCTTATTTTTAATTCTCGCTGGATTCGTGTTTCATCCCTATTTATGGATTAAGTATCGTAGTCTGAAGGAAATAGACATTTAAATATGCGTATGACACGTTTTTGGCCACTATACGAACGATTTTGACATCGGGAAATATGTCACTTTAGTGGGTGTTTTTTAAATACATTCCATTGATTTACTTTTTAAAATTATAATAATAATGTACGGTGGAATTCGGTTCATACATATTAGAAACTGATGGGGATAATGATAATGGGAAACAGCAGGTCAGTGAACTTTACGGGAGAGTTCGTCGCGTGTTCGAACATTATCAGTTCCCTTTGATCGAGTCAGCACGTTCTGGTTCGCTCGTCGCTCATTTCTAGCGTCCCTTATTTTGGAGGTATTTTTATTTTACTCTGAAATAAATTTCAATATATGTGGATATGTATGTACAATAGTTTAAAAAATATACGCCTTATATTTTTAAAGTATACGCCGAAGGTATGTGCAACGTAGCGTTAATATTCAGTGGGAAATAAAATAAGTGAATGTTTTAAATAAAGCAATTAGAATATTTACGGTAGAGTAGTGAGTCTAAATATTTAAACATAAGTTCGCGGTGGGGAAAGCACACTCCTTAGGAATTTGATAGAGTGCGCCATCTACCGTAACGCGACCGAAAGTGTCGCCCTCAATTGGAAAAGATTCATACTAAAAATATTGTCATATAAATACATAAATTGAAATGTCTCGTAAAGTTTTGATTTCCGATGGCTTTACCTTCTACATTTTGTACGCAGAATGAATCGGCAAATCAATGTATGTAAAAGAATCTTATGGTTTCATTTAAAAAAGAAGTGCAATCGCACTTTGCACGTGCATCGATGAACTTGCGGGAAAATCCGTGCAGCGCGCAGCGTGTATTCTGTTTTAGCCCGCCAAGTTTGTATTTGAATATTTGAATTCTACTTTTTTATGGTAAATACAGTGGACGCTCGATAATGAGCCGCAGTCGGGGCTCTAGAGGCGGGGTTTTCTCAGAAGCGGTATATTAACGAGAGCCAATGTAACGCGCGCTCTCCCCATAACTCTCCTGTTTTCTTTTCCGTGATGGCTGCCCCCTACCAGAATACTCTTAAGGTGCGTCACACTGATGTGAGAAAAAGAAAAAACACAATCACGTATATGTATTGCTTGCGAATTGCTTGCGAACTCCAGTGTGGAGGCACCATTAAGGGTTAGCATTCATTGGCTCGCTGAGCGTGAGAGAAAGGGAGGTGCACACACGCGTGCGAGTAATGCGTGTGAGCTGGGGCGTTCCTAACGGCACTTTAAACAGCGGCATATTATCCAGCGTCCACTGTACATATATTTAGCTGTAGCGGAAAGAGAACTCAAATTAATTTGATTATAAATATTTTCAAAGATTTTCTTTGTTCAGAATTAACATCACTTTAAATAATTCTAAGGATATTAATAGTCAGGAACCCATTCCATTAATAGTCGGCGCGCTACTTTTATACTTATTTCACGATAAGTCAAACATTTTTTTAATTACACTACATAAAAAAAATTTAAAGAAATTAAAACCGACTTTATCTAATTAAACTGCACCAAAAAGTGAACAATAATTTTTCCCTTATTTAATTTACGACTCTCAATATTTCTATGCTTGCGCCTCATCATTTGAAGTGTGTAAATCTGGCGCCGATTTAAAAATATTGAGAGTCGTAGATTAAATAAGGAAAAATTATTTTTTACTTTTTAGTGAATTTTTATTTTTTTTTTTGAAGTCGGTTTTAATTTCTCTAATTTTTTATTTTTTACATTTTAGTTATTTAAGTTGTACAACTGCATTTATTTAAAAAAATATGGGTAGGCCTACAAGAAGAACTGCTTGTAATAATAATAAAAACGAAGTCGTTTAATAAAACAGTTTTTTTATTTTTAGTATCACTTCAAAACTGCTTAACAGATTTTAATAATTCTTTCTCCATTACCCAACTTGATTGACGCTAAACTAAATGCAATAAGTGTCACGAAAATCGGATCAGTAATTACAGAGAAATTCGCGGCCAAACTTAATCCACATCGAACGTAGAACCTCTTTTTTTTTTAAGTCGGTTAAAACAGGAGCATAAAACTTCCGTTTAGTAATAGCAGGACCGAACTCCGCGATACAATACACGCGGCATATTTTCATAATAAGAATATACATACGTATGCATATGTATACGGCACAGTACTGTACTCGAGGAAAAAAGACAGCCGAAGATATTTAACATTCAACTCACGTTCAGCAGTGAGGCGTGGTACGTCGTTTCACGGCAGAGCATTAAAAATTATCCGTTTAAATGGAAATTTTGTATTGTATAATACAACATAAGCAGTTCTCGATAAGTACCCCAGTGTAAATAAAAATAAATCCAGACACCGCGAATACATGTTTTGGAGCACCTAACCTCACTTCTAAGATTTATATTTTCTCGGTATCCGTTTGAAATTAACTCGAAACCATGCTAAAGAGGATCACGTTCGGTTTAAAATCACCCTTTGGAGGTATTTCGGTGCGTTCTGCTAGCAAATTTTCATTGAAACATAAAGAGAGCATCGAGGATAAAATGCAAGCCTGGCAGATACATTCTTACGGTGGTCTAGACGAACTGAAACTCTTAAGCGTTAGAGTTCCACTGATAGCTAAACCAACGGACGTTCTAGTGAAGGTCGAAGCATCTAGCGTAAATCCAATAGACATCGCTATGACAAGTACATTATAACGCGCTATGGCTCCTCCTTTCTTGGATTTACCACCGAAAAGATATATTTATTTCCTTTACGATGTCATCAGGAGGATATGGCTCGGCAGTTCTGAATTTCATGCGGAAAGCGAAACATCTTACCGATGGACAATACGACGAATTGGAACTTCCGTTAACTTTAGGCAGAGACTTTTCGGGCGTTGTAGTCTCGAAAGGACACGGAGTTGGCAATAGATTAAAATTAGGAGACCAAGTGTGGGGTGTAGTTCCCGTAGAACAACAGGGTTGTCATGCCAGTTACGTAGTTGTCGATAACACTTTGGTAAATAACGACGATAATGCACAATGGTGTTCAGTGGGAACTCGCAGAAAAAATTGTCTTAACGTCTCAAAATATCTCTCCATAGGTTGACCTACGCCCTAGAAATGTATCGTACATAGAAGCAGCTAGTATATTATACGCTGCGCTCACAGCGTGGTCAGCCTTGTGGATCACCGGTGGATTGTGTTATAAAACTACGCTAGCCAACAGGAAGAATAACAGGGTTTTGATATTAGGCGGTTCAGGCGGAGTGGGAACTTTGGCGATACAACTCTCGAAGGCTTGGAACATGCACGTACGCGATTCACGAGATTAGCGATAGTTAGCGATGGGCTCGACACAGCAACTTTGAAATCGATTCGGAGTTATTCAGTGTTGTAAAGATTTGGAGCGCTTCGATTCTCATTGGGCATGATCACCAAGCAAATCGAATCGCTTCGAATTCTGGATAGAGGTTTCGAATCACTTCGAATCCCGGGCGAAAGTTTGGAATCGCTTGGAATCTCTTTGAGAGCTTCGAATCGCTTTGAATCCCAGGCGAAAGTTTGGTATCGCTTCGAAAGCTTCGAATCGCTTCGAATCGTGGACGAAAGTTTTGAATCGCTTTGACTCGAAACCTATCAAGACTTTCAAGAAATTTTTGTTTCGAATAATAGTCAAAGCGATTCGAAACTTTCACCCGGAATTCGAAACGATTCGAAACTTCTGTCCAGAATTCGAAGCGATTGGATCGGTCGTGAGCCCATCCCTAGCGATAGTTATTACCCGTTTGTTAATTACTACCCTGAATATCACGTTTAGGTTGTTGCCACTTGTAGTAGCGACGCCGTAACTCTAGTAGAAAAATTGGGAGCCGACGCAGTGATCGACTATAAACTTATCGACGCTGATTCAAGAATAATCACAGAGGGCCCGTACGTAATTCGTCAAGCAACAGTCGCTCTGATATAAATGCTGATTACGACTCGTGCCATAGGTACAATATAATTTTGGATTGCGCCAATCAAGGACCCGATGAAATAAGATCAAGGGGCTATCCGCATTGTACATATATAACTTTAAATTCGCCGTTATTGAGAAATATCGATCAGCATGGATTGATAAGCGGAACGGTGAAGAATATAAGCGAATTAGTGAAATATAACATTCCAACCGCGGATAACAAGAGTTTCGTGAAGTGGGGATTCTTTGCACCCTCGCAGGCAGGGATGAAAGTTCTTCACGAACTCGTCGAAAGCGGAGAGGTATAGTACAATTATAGTCTCGCATATTTCTAGATGCTCTAAGTAACTGCGGCGCAATTTATAATATTTTATCCCGATTAAATTCAGGTGGTCCCCATCGTTAAAAAAGTGTATCCATTTCAAGAATTACCATTAGCATACGACAGAGTGGCGCAAGGTCACTTACGGGGTAAATTGGTTATAGACATGAGATAGTGTTTTCAACAAACGAAAACGAAAATACGTTGATAAGTAGAAGTGACATGTAACAAATGGACTCGCAAACGCGTTCGATAAGAATGAACGTTTTATCGTCAATAAACATTAACGTTACATTACATTTTGTACATTTCTCTCAGCTACGCGTAGAAAATCACTTCCGAAGCCAACTTTGTCTCGAACTTGGTGCCAGCAGTCGGTGGCAATTTCTGTTGCCTTCTCCGTACCATCTCTCAAGACTTGTTGTAAATACGCAGGCTCCGCGATCAGCTTCGCATACTCTTCTCGGATCGGAGATAATTCTTCTATAATTACATCAGCCAGCACTAATTTGTACCTGTATTATACAAACAGAAGAAAGGAGAATAGAACGCGCAACTGCGAAATATGTAACGATTACGGGAGCAGACGCAAAGTCTTCCATGTACGTACATTCCAGTGTCTAACTCCTGCATTTCCAAGCATATCTGGTCTGGCGTTTTCCCAGTAAGCATAGAATGAATGGTGATTAAATTTGAAACGCCGGGTCGACTCTCCGGCTCGTAAGTTACCTTCGACGTACAATCAGTCACGGCTTTCTTCACTTTCTCCAACACGATATTCGGTTCGTCGAGTAATTCTATCCTAGATCTTGGGTCTTTACCGGATTTCGACATTTTCTTCGAAGGGTCTCGTAGAGACTTTATTCGCTGACTGGCATTGTCTGTGGGACACAGTACTCTGTCAACAATGCTCCGCGCGGGGTAGACGTTTATTCGAAACACTGTGGAGAAATGTTACCATTAAGTAAAGAATGCGGTACAGGAAAGGTATCTCCAAATTTCTTGTTGAACGAAATAGCTAAATCTTGCGCCAATTGAATGTGTTGATGCTGATCTTGTCCAACAGGAACATGAGTCGCTCTAGAACATATACTTTGTACGCTAACGTTACATTACACATTAGGGTGGACCTTATTTTTCAATCTTCAGATTTTTTGTGACACTTGTTGGGAAAATAACCCGGAAAAAATTTCAGGCCGATTGGGCCACGGGAAACCGAAGCGCGTCGAATTTGAAAATGTTGAATTTTTTTAAACTTTACATAAATATACATTATAATATATCGTTGAATTTGTATTTTTTTTCTGTTTAAGAATATACACTCGGCATATACGATTGTTAAAAAAAAAACATTAGTGACCTTGAAAACTCGAAAGAGTGACCTTGAAAAAAAATAATTGTTCCTACCATTATATTCGCCTCTTTATATACTACAACTTTTGTCTCAAGAGTTTTTTCATATATTCATAAACAACGGAGATATTAAACATTTTCACAGGGGTTGAAACAGTTTTGAAAATAACTGTTTCAAACTGTTATACATCGATTCTGACTGAAACAGTTGTAAAGAACCGATATTCTGAATAACTATTATGAAGAAATTTCAGTTCTTTCCCAACAAGTGTCAATTCTGAGGAATGAGACCAAAAGAATCTCACAAAATAATTTTCGTCAGGAGCAGCTAAGGTCCACCCTATTACAAACTTCCCCACACAATTACGTGTTAGAAGACAGATCCCCCGACTAGCACACGACAAACACTTACCTGTACAGTAATATATCAGCTGCTTGCAGCACAGGATAAACATATAAACCTAAAGGAATATTTTTTAACGTCGCACCCTTTTCCTTGAATTGGGGTAAATGCGCTAACCTTGCCAAAGTTGTTATACATCCAAGAATCCAGCATAGTTCTGCGTGCATTGGCACAGTAGACTGTTGGAACAATATGCTCCTCTTTGGATCTATGCCACACGCTAATAACGTCGCCGTCATTTTTAATATATTCTCACGTAATTCTTTGGGGTCCTAAGGACATTTACCATTAATTGCAATAGCATTGATATTTTTCTTTCGGTCAGAAGTGGAATCTTAATTTTTGAGAGACACTCAGCATTACTTTTCAGTGCTTAAAGCGAGGGCGGATAATGGTAAATCGAAATTTAGCATTTAAGTAAAAGCATGAAACTAAGTTTGTTGAAAAATTAGTAAGGTTTCTATAAGAGATATTAGGTAATTATGTCTTACGTGTGGTAGAGTAATAGAATGCATGTCTACGATGCTCCAAAGAACATTCTCTCCACTGTTTTGTAGCTGTACCCATTTTTGTATGGCACCCAAGTAATTTCCTACATGCACATTTCCCGTCGGCTGAATTCCCGAAAATATCCTTTTCGAGTAATTACTCTTAAAAACCTGCAACTGATGTTATAACGCATACGACAAAAATTTTTTGTGTAAGCTTTCGGAGGCATTGTAAGAGTTAACCTTTCGACTGTACTTTCTTATGGAAACGGGTGCGGGGGTGACAGTTTCGAGCCTAACCACATTTCGCATCAATGTAAACATTTCCAAGGGTTGACCGCACTTAATTTGACGCATACCAGAGAGTTCCGTTAAGTTACCAAACACACATTTTCCATTTATCACAAATTCACAAAGTGTGTGTATGTAGGTAAGTAGTTCTGTAGTAGGTGCATGCATACGCACGGAAGAACCGAGGAATGGTAATTGTTGGGATAACAGAATCAGAGTGTTTAAGAAATTAATAATAATTAATTGATTGTCGCTGTGCAATTGTTTATAAACATTCCTCTGCGCTTCGCTAAAATTCGCGATGGCCTTTATTCGACGAAGATTATCGCTACAAACTTTCAAATCGCCCGCTTCCGCAGTGTTGCCAAATGGTTTTAATATCGAGCCACCAGATGGCGCAGGAAAAGTAGGCCAAAAGCGCAAAAATTCAAATATCTTGAATGAAAAGGATGTTTAAATATTTTCTGCAACTGTTTTCTTTATTTCTTTTAAATACAATTTATTTGAACGAAAACGAATTTAAATAAAACTGATGTGAAACTTAAAATTAACATTTTAACACAACAATGACAATCTTTTATAAAAATTTTGAGTGTCATTTGGTCTTGGGTGGCCCAAATATCGAAATTTCGACCAAAGCAACCCTAGTCGACATTGGGTGCGTTCCAGTTGGGCCCAAATCGCCCGCACGGTCGGGATATGTAATGAAAATCATGGGTGTTGCGGGCGATTTGGGCCCAACTGGAACGCACCCTTTGCAATCTGTGGCTTTGCTTTCAAGGGGTGCTTTCCAGTTGGGCTCAAATCACCCGCACGGTCGCGATATGTAATGGAAATCATGGGTGTTGCGGGCGATTTGGGCCCAACTGGAACGCACCCATTATAGCCCAAATTCAGGCTCCAATTTCAATTTTTGAGCGCCAGTTGGTTTTAAAAAATATCCCAAATGGCGGAATTGGCTCAATCTGGCAACCCTGCGCCACCGGCCATTGCTATTTATTTCACCATCTCCTCGCCAGATGTCGCGATTCTCAAAATCCGCGTAACTTGCGAATGCCCTTCTAAAAAAAATATCTTCATCCCAACCATTGCGCACAGCTGATCTCACAATATCGCGAATCGCGCTACACTCCGAGCACAAGCGATCGCGAGAGACTGATTGTGAAAGAACATTACGAATATAACGCTCAGCTTTGTTTCATGTTTACTGATAGATATCTTTTCTCGCGCATGGTAAAGTGTTGAGAAGCAATGTATCACTGAAGAGCTGTGCTCCGCGGCGTTAGATAAATGCGAAATGTATTGAGGAATACAACCGAAGTAGTACATATTAATATCCTGTGAATTAATTCGTGTTGCTGCGAGTCCTGTTTATTGTATCTACCGTAGTAAACGGTTATGGTATACCTGTCGAGTGTCTGGGGTATGGGAGAGACTAAATCACAGTGTCACGGTACGAACGGTTCTTCCTCCTTTCTGCAGGAGAACGATGAAGAAGTCGCATTGTTGCCACTCAAGAATCAGGTGAGATGACGGGCGCTCCGTTTTTCCTCGCGCCATTGTTTCTATAGTGCATGTCCAAACGTTTTGTTGGTATCATTATTTTATTATCGTCACCATATTTTCTTCGTTATTTTCTTCAATATTTAACGTTTATCTCTGACTTTACAAACAATTGCGGTTGCTTCACTTAATTGTGAAACGCGTCGATGTACTATACATACTCGGTACCCGAGTATACATCGTGACACACAACATCTCCAGTTGTTGCGTTATGTATTTTTGTTTTTTGCACGAAAAAAAAATTAAATCCGTCGAAAGATGTTGCAATAAATGCGTTCGCTTTTTATTAAATGACGAGGCACTTAAATGAGATAGAAATGGAAATGTCAAGTTGCAAGCGCGGAGTATTTAAATAATCACGTAGGATTTGTGGTTAGGTGCAAGGGGTGTGGTTTAAATTTTTCCGAGATCCAATTTACCGAGAATGTATGACTAACACTTCCTTCCACGGATCGCATATTTCAGGATGACACCTCGTTAATTTATACTTCACTCGTAGATATCTAAGAAAGCAACTGTTATCACTCGAAATTTTAGGTTTATTTAACGAAGCAGAAATTTTACACTCCTTGTAGGTTGGTGGGCACACAAGATTGCTTTTACTCAACCAGAATACCATTTGCAAGCCTTTAAACTGCAGAGAACTTGACTTTTATCAAAACATTCCACAGGATATACAAATCTTCGTTCCAAAGTTTAAAGGTAAGCTGTTTCTGTGTTTGTTGCTGTGCCTCTGGTCAGTCCTCGTCCCCAGAGCCGGATTTACCTTTCAGGGGGCCCCAGGCAGAATATTTGGTGGGTCCTCGGTTAAATATAGAAAATAAAATGACATTGCTTTAATTTTTTTGTATCATACTCGTATAATCTAAATAAGAATTTAATTTCTAAATTAACATTGAATATCAAAACTAAACATAACATTAACATAAATAAACATTAAAGATACAAGTTAATAAAGATAATATAAAAAAATGCTAATTTTTCGAAGAAAATATTCAGAATGAAGGGCCCCCAGCTAAACAGAGCCCTAGGGTTCAGCCTTATTAGCCTAAGGGTAAATCCAGCATTGGACTCGTCCCCCTTTCCTCTTCCCGCATCATATATTCCTCATTTTCATAATTCCTCCATGTCATGATTTCAATACAACTGAAATTAAAAACATTGAAGAGTAAGCGAGGGAAGCTTAATTCAATTTTATTAAGCTAAAGTTAAATAGAACATATCTTTAAAGCATGTCATCAAATGGCAGTAAATGCGAATGCTCGTCGATTACAATCGAAAAATGGTATCTATGATGTCTAATGTTTTAGGTGTTATACAAGCTTCCAACAGCGAAGGTGCGCTAGATAAGCGTTATAGTCCTAGCTTCAGAGATCAAGATAACAGGCAAGGACATAGCTCGACCAAGAGGAAACGCGACGATGTACTCAGGTAAATTCTCAACGGAGTAGGATAGGACTCGCAAATCAAGTAATCGAATCAAGGCTGAAACAATACTTTGTACATCGCAATTGAAAAATTTATCAACTGGCACCCTCTCTTTACCATTCATTACTTTTTAGAATGAAAATTCATCGTGATAATACCCTAACTGGAACACCGAAAGCAGGAATGCATTTGGATGGCGCCAACCGACAGTATTTTCTCCTACTGGAGAATATAACATCACAGTACACGGACCCGTGTATACTAGACTTAAAGATGGGAACCCGGCAGCACGGCGACGACGCGTCAGCAGAGAAACGCAGTAAACAAATCGCAAAGTGTGCTGCCAGCACGTCAGCCTCTTTAGGCGTTAGATTATGCGGAATGCAGGTTTGCCATTAAAGCAGAATTACAAGGAATAACAATCTTCTCGAGACGATGCAAACGAAGAATTTATTTTACAGGTGTATCAAGCCGACACGAATCATTACGTGAAACGTGATAAATATTGGGGAAGAGAGTTGAACGAAGAAGGCTTCAAAGCAGCTTTATATCGATTCTTTCACAATGGTTTTTGTTTGCGAACGTTGGTTATCGAGAAAGTGGTGTCGCGGTTAGAACAGTTGCGGCGCGCGATCGAAGGGCAAAGTAGCTATCGATTTTATTCGTGGTACGTGTCTCTCTTTTTTTTTTTAAGTAAACCAATATGCACAGCATTGCGTACGATAACAATGACACACACGCACAGACACACAGCAGCTGGATTGCCAACAATCATTTTGTACGAAATTCTGTACAATCATTGTTTAGTTCGTTGCTCGTTGTGTACGAGGGCTATCAAATGGACGACTTTTCCGGGCTCAGCCAGTCGTCATCCGCGTTACAAATGGAAGAAGAATCCACTAATTCTAGTTTCGTCGATGATGTCCCTCATAGCTCGGAAGCGTGCTACGACGCTGACACGAGTAACAGCTCGACAGATTACAATCTTTCGATTCAGGAGGAGATCAGTCAAGCGGCATTGCACAGAGGGTTCGGCGAGGCGGCGGCGAGAGGGGCTAAGAATACCAGCAGTTTCTATGCAACAAGGTTTGTGATCAGCTCCTCTTTCGAATCTTTCGTTGTTAGCCGATTAAAATGTTCGTCGATGGATACGAGAGGAAATAGTAAGTTGGTCATTGCGTTTCGATTCGTCGCGCATTTACTCCCGGCGAAAGTATGCTAATTTTTTAGGTACAATATCGTAGAATTTCGTTTTGATACACGCAGCTATTCGAGAAACTTTGCCGAAGTAAATGGAAACCTTACGACGACTCGGTACGGAACGATCGAAATTAAATTCCTAACGTTGCGATGCGACGAAGAACACGATCGTGGGAAGTAATGGTATTCATGCATACTTACATTCATTTAGCATACTTTATTTAGCCGTTTGTTTATTTTAATTAGCTTCCATCATCCGCTCGCCCATTCAATCATTTATTCACTTCTTTTACATGAGTTTTGTAATGCTAATAATACTGTCACGATGTATTGCAACACTAGGAATCTAATGAATAATTCTTTTTCTCCTTTTTATCTGATGTTGCGATTCTACGTTGTTCTGCGTAGGTTCGTTAACGTTGCTATCAGAAATTCTGCAAAACGCGTTGAATCGATGCTTTTAACCCTCCGATAATTCGGATTCAGACGAAAGCACACGTTGTCTGGTGAAGTATGTGATCGAGGTATGAGATTACCCGACGATTCTTTCAATTAAACATTTCCATTTGAATTTCCGTTGAAACTGAAGCAAAAGTTTAGCGCGTACGTTCGATATGGAACTGCGTGCAAAGTATTTAATTCCAATTACTTACGTTTCGTCGGTGCGTATCACGTTTCAAGATACTCCATCAGAACATTGGAGGGTTTATCATGAAAGTAAAGTTTTTTTCTGAAGATGCCGTTCGTAGTTTGCTCGAAACAAAAATGAAAGAAAAGACGAAGAAATCGGTTTAGAGGAAATGTCGCACGATCAGTACTTTAGTGTAGTAGTATCGCGCGCTGGAAAATTTAATTCTATTATACGTTTAAAGTACATATCCGCCGCGTGTGGACCATCCAATGAAATCGTAACTAAAAACGACGGGGTGGCAGCCCTCGCGACGCGTCGGGGAATATCGGATTGTTACACTAATGAACTAGGAGTGCGCTGTTTCCCAAATTTAAGCATGTATATTTCTGTGTACCGTCACTTTTTAGAAAACTGCTCTTTATTACGGCCGAACGATAATAAAGCGCGGCAATACCAGTCCCTAATCGAGCCCCATCAGTTTCGTACTATGGGAGGATCAGAGCTGAAAGTGGTGGATATCAAAATCCTTTCGTAGGTATATCGTTGCTCATCTGTAGAGCGTAGCTCTACAACCGCAAATGTTTATATGATTTACAAAGATAAATAATAAATCAGAGGGGTATTTATGTGTCTCATACATACATACATATACACAAACACACACATAATACATACATACGTTCGTTGGTCTGTAAGCATAAAATGTTTCGCGATATGCAGTATATCGAAAGGCGAATAGCTTTTCGATCTAAGAACAAAACGGTTCTCGTCTTGACGCCGGACATTTAACATCGACTTGCGATTCAATTGGACGCTAGTTTTTAGCAAACTCAAATACTGTCAATTTCCCGAAACGCGTTGCTAACTTTCGTCGTTTTCTTTGATGTTTTTTGTTTACCATTTTTCGTTTATTTTTAAGCTAAGATTCCACTGAGGCATGCCGGGGTGACTGCCTGTTGCTGTTGCCAGTAAATGGCTGCAGCGGAGCTCCAACTTTACCTCTTCCACTTATCCAGCTTCGTGTGTCAGTAATTACAGAAATTGATGACCAGTGATCGAATGGAGGGCAAGAAGAGAATCGTTTTGCACAAATCTGAAATCGCAGTTGCACATCGGACTTCCCCTTTCTCCCTCCATTCGCAATTTCTCTCGACATTCATAAACTAATCAATCCTTTCCCTGTCTCGAGGGAAGACGTTTCAGTAGCTTTCGAATACCTTGTAGAAATTCTTTCGTGAATTATAGATTTACCATAAAAGTAAAACGTTGAAGAAAGTGAGTTTGAAAGAAAGCAACGCGGAGAAGTGGTTTTATCGACGAGAGATTGCTCGAAGAATCCCTCGGGAGAAATAACGGACACTATTCACGCACTCTTTCACAATTTTCTTACATTTCAATATACAAATGAATTAAACGAAGTGAAGTGAATTGGCGGAGCGACGTTAATAATGATGTGTTTTTTGTTGTGAACTCGTAATCCCAACAGCGAAGAGACTGTTTTCGTCGAATCTAGCGACAGCTTGATCGACACGGTGCTTCAAACACCCAGATACGAACAGTGGATGCTTTACGGCACCTCGAACGACGAGTTCTGTTTCGGACAAGCTTCGGATAACGCAGAAGACACTAGTTCCGATACAGAAGCTAGGTCGGATAACGGGGCAAAACGACAGAGACACGAAAGTCCTGTGCTCCGTCTTTACGAGAGCGAGGATAGGATAGAGGAAGACGTAGAGTGTGCCAATATATCGAACAGGTAAAAACAGATAACGGTCTTCGGTGACTCGTGTTTCTTTTTCATACATACAATAAATCAATAATAATTTTCGCTGGAAGAAAGACTCGTGTGTTCCTTTGTGTCGCTGTTGGTTTTGTTTCGTTGCTTTCTTTTCGTGGCGGAATATTTTTACACCCTTGTGACGGTTGTCCTTGGTTGCCTCACCTACCACAACTACAATGTAACAAGCCCTATTTTGTTCACAGGTACACGTCATGTTCTTATCGGCCGAAAATGAAGCAACAAACGGAGGAGGCACGCGTCGATGTAAGAATGATCGACTTCGCGCACACTACTTTCGTCCACGGTTCGACGGCAGCTTGTAATTCAAATTCGACGGTGCACCAAGGTCCGGATTGTGGTTTTCTAACAGGTCTCGACAGTCTACGACGTCTCCTTCTCGAGATTCTGACCGAAGGTTGAACCGTCAACGAAATCAAATGTATCAAGTAGGTAACGGGCACAGCGGAGTGTACCCCGCGCAGAGGAGAGGAGAGAAGATATGTAATTTCCGAGTAACGTGGACGATGAATTTTGCGATCGCGCGAAGGACGATGGCTAGCAAATTCTGATCGGGAAGCACAGTTGGTTTCCATTAGACGGATCTGTACATTCTTCAAGTGTATAATACTGTGTGGCTACGATTCACAAATTACGCGAGACAAATGTATATTGGTGGGAGAAGAAGTACCGTGTACACATTTTGTGCGTGAATCGCGTTCACGGGTACTGTACATTATTCCTACTTTTAAGGATAATAAAAGAAATCCATTTTACATAAGTTGGCGTTTTCTTTTCGCTTCCGTTGTACTCGTGTTCAGTGATCGACTCGGGAACATTTAATTGTAATTCCCACCACTCGTAGCATTGTAATCTTATTTTAGAGTGAATCGATAACGTTGGGTGTGACATCGAAACGGTAAGGATGCATCGACGACATCTGTGATACTAGTCCTTAAGTTGAGTGAAAATAAAAAAATTAAAATCGACATCAAAAAATAAAATTGCACTAAAAAGTAAAAAATGTGTTTTTCCCTTATTTAATCTACGACTCTCGTATTTTTTAAGTCGGCGCCAGATTTACATAGTGCAAATTATGAGGCACCGACTTAAAAAGTATGAGAGTCGTAGATTAAATAAGGGTAAAACTTATTTTTTACTTTTTAGTGCAATTTTATTTTTTTGATGTCGATTTTAAATTTTTTACTTTTAACATTTTAGTTTTATATATATATATATATATATATATATATTGATGCAACATGCTGAAGAGCATAAAATAATAATAATTAGGTGACAATAGTCTTTATTATTAACCACAACTGGCAAAATATTGGATCAATGTTGATGCAGTGCAGGATGGGACCACCGAGGCACCACCCTCTTTCAAATAAAAAAAAAGATCATCAAAATTGGTTCATATGCTGGGGAGTTATGCGGTGACAAACATAAAAAAGCTTCGACTTTACGTCGAACGATTTGAAACGAACAGGGACACAGTTGAGTAGAGGATAGAGGACAGAGAACAACAGTCGACGAAATGTAAACATTACTCGAGTGACGTGGTTACTTTCTCGGAAAAGGAAGGGATGGGCCAAACCCGCTCGGCGAAGGACGTTATTTATTTCGTGAGCATTGAACTGATAAGACGTATTTAGAACCCCGCGTGTATTACTCAGCTAGAAAATTCATATACACTATTATTAAATACACGAGAAGATAAATTATGCACACCCTCCGCTGGGAAGCTTCTTCAATCATTTCCAAACAGAAAAGCAGATTAATAAAGTACAGAAAGAATCAACGAACGCTGTAAAATTAGCGCGCGACTTTTCGCGCCTTACGATTCCGAAAAGCAAGAATCGATTCGTCAGTGAGATGCATCGCCGTATCTCGCGATGTCGCGGTCGACCAATAAAGAACGGGTTGGGGCCATTAATATTACACGTACATAACTGCCATCCTTAAAAGGTGCACTGCGACATAATCACGAGTCTCTTAGCTGCCTCGTGCCGTTGCAACAATTTCTCGATGATTCGGGAAATGTTGGAATCAGCGGAGCTTCTCGATGGGGCAAGGTTAAGGTGCTTGTAACGTCTACTAATTGACGTGTCAGTGTAATTACAAATGGCGGGCGCCAATGGTGACATTTCCTCTGTAGAGAGGAGCATCGAGAAATTAACGATACCCACGGAGGAATCAACGAAAAGCGAGAATGACACGGAAAGGGAGAAAAAGGCCGAGCCCCGCCTGTGGGGTTTCGAGGCCCGCGAACTCTATAAAATGGCGATTAATTTCTACAAAGGTGAGTCCGGTTTTATTGACAGCTTGGCTAGAATAATCGCTGTTCAATTCTTCGCGTCGCGCTAAAAGAACTACCCGCCGGTGTCCGTTCGTATTATTCCATTATTCTACCGTACGTTCGTAAATCCTCAATATCATCGAGTATAGCTTCCAATCGTCGCTTCATTAATGACCACTGCCCTTTGCTTTCAACGTTGTCCAGTTTACATGATTGAGGATTAAAGAAACACTATCTCGCTTCATCATTCACGAAACAAAGTATGTAATTCTTGTAGAGAAGGAAGGGAAAGCGGTCCACCTGTCCTACGAAGACAAATTAAAGTTGGTCGCCTTCACGCAGCAAGTAACGCACGGCAAATGCACGGCCGAGAACGCGCCGCCTTTAGGCGTGCTAGATGTGATCGGAAGGGACAGGCGTTTGGCATGGCAGAACTTAGGGGATATATCCAAGGAGCAGGCAATGGACGGGTTTATAGTTCTGCTGGATAAACTGTGCCCTTTATTCCGAACGTTCGTCGAGGCGCAGAGGAGGGACGTAGAGGAGAAGCTACGGCTGAAGAAGGAGGAAGAAGAGAGGAAGCTGGAGGAAGAACGGAGGCTAAAGGAATTGGACGAGATAAGAAAGAAAGAGGAGGAGGCGAGACTGAAGGAGGAAATACAGAGAAGACAAATACAGGACGCCTTAAACCAACAAACGTATTATCAATTCAAAATGTACGCGGAGCAGCAATACCCCGGCAACCCGGAGCAGCAAGGCGTTTTAATAAGGCAGTTGCAAGAGCAGCATTATCACCAGTACATGCAGCAACTGCGCCAGAATCAATTAGTCGTAGAAGATCCAGCACCAGAACCAAACGATACCATGCCGGACGATGCAGAGAAGGAGGAGAAGGACGAGGCAAACGAGACGGCGCCTTTAAACGAGGACGACTCGGACGAACAGCAAGAGGATTGGCCACCTATAGCTCCCGCGGAAATGTGGACGATAAAAGGCGTGGAGGAATTCAAGGAGACCATCAGGAGGGAAGCTGGCGACGCTGTTATTAAAGTTGGCCATGGAGAGACTGTGACTGTTAGGGTACCGACGCACGAGGACGGCTCCTGCCTGTTTTGGGAGTTCGCGACGGATGGTTACGATATTGGTTTCGGGGTCTACTTCGAGTGGTCGAAGCCGGAGACGAATCAAGTGTCGGTTCATATTAGTGAGTCCGAAGACGAAGATGACGAGGAGGAGGATTATATTACGAGGGAGGATTTGGAGAGTGGAGTAACGAACGGTAATGTTCAGTCTGATTATAAGCCATCATCGCCGCCTATAAGTGTGATTGTACCTGTAAGTATATAGATACGATCTCATATTCCAGTGAAACAGAACAAAGTGTGATGGTATTCGTATTTTTGTAATGTTTATTTATTGTTTCTTGAAGGTATATAGGAGGGACTCGCAAGAAGAAATCTATGCAGGGAGTCATAGATACCCAGGGCAGGTGAGCGAATTGCATTCGTAAAAAGATCATTTTTTTACCGTTTTGTTTGTTTTATTTGATTTTATTGTATTTTATTTTAGTTACTGTACTTATCTGTTTAAACTTTTCTATCCCAAAGGGTTTTCCCATTGATAATAATAATAATAATAATAATAATAATAATAATCATTTCATGTATATTTTTTGGATATAACAGTAATTTATTATTCCAGGGAGTGTATCTTCTCAAGTTCGACAATTCGTATTCACTGTGGCGGAGCAAAACGCTTTATTACCGGGTCTACTACACGCAGAATGGTTATACGAAGAATTAGCTTTGTAAAAGCCACGATTTATCGAACGTACAACCGCTGAGAACTAGCCCAATGCGATGGCCTGCCGATACTGCTAGTCCAACCAAACGAAGGGTCCTATACCTACCTTATTTCTGTTCACGCAAAGCAAAGTGTTCGCAAGGAAAAGAAAAGAATATAATTATAGTTACGTAAAAACACTTTATTGTTTAATATGGCAAGAAAGTGGGCACAATTAAAGAGAAGGTTCCTAATGTCCCCCTTTCCCCATACGAGTGTTTGTAAGCGGGCAAACGAAATGTGTATAAATGTCAGCAAACAGTAAATGTGCATCCCCGAATTTCATTGATATATCAGTGTCCATCGAATTGTACATTAGCCAGTGATGATTTGGCGAATCCGTGCATAATATTGTTTCCTGTGGTCAGATTTTAGTCCGTTCTGTTATCATCACACTCGAGCGTGTATCGTATAATTTTATTGATACTGTCCCACGTTTTAGAAGAAAATACATCCAAATGAAAATACTTGGCCGTTTCATTCTCCAGCCGTGACTTAACGCGCGCGAAAGGGTGGCGACAAGGAAACACTTTCCTATTTCGTGTCAACGTTTATTGTACTATAACCATATCGTTTTTCTTTGTTTTTTTTTGTTTTTACAGGTATGATTTGTATATCGTTTGTTAATAATAATAGTTACATACGCAGCAATATACAGTTTGCAGGCTCCTTACGCGGACGAATATGCGTGTACGTATCGCATATAAACGCGCGCCCGATTATCGCTAAATAATAGACAATTCGCCCTATAATAACAATTTTACTTAGAAGAGCACTTTTCTGAGACGGCATAGGTTTTGTCTTTTGTTATCGATATTGCACGGCAACAAGGATTCCGTTGTATGTGCCCCGAGGCTTTAAACACGCCGCAAGAATAATCTGCAATAACGAAATTCCTCTTGGCGTTGCAATCGTGTCGCAGCGGCCAGATTATCTATTCTCCCCATTTCGCGGTGAAAATGCTGATCGATTAGAAATCCATCGGAAAGCGGAGTTCTGATCGACGTTCATATTTCGCCTTAATCCCGCCTTTATCGACGAACGTAATTTGTTCGCTGAAATTTAGATCATCGATTCTCGCGAAATCTTCTGTAACTGCTTAAAGCCTAGGCTTGCTGTAAGCGACTACGGATCGATGGATTTTCGAACATTGAAGGCTCCACTGGCTCGTTAGAAGAGACACTTTTCGAACTTAACGTGGAACATAAGCTAACCTAGTCAATTGTCTATCTCGTCAAACCTTCGCAATATCTAGAACCCGATTTCGCTCGTCGTAAATTAATATATCGTTCTCGAGCTCGATTCTGCAAAAGTTTCTACTAAAAAAAACTCAAAGCTGTTGTCACCATTGTTCGCAGTGTTACGAGGCGATTGCTGCATTGTTCGCGGCAGTACATCTGCCATTACCGAAAGTGCCTCTTCGCGATCGGAGTTCGTAACGATCTGTCTATCAAAAGTCCTATTTAAACGCGGAATAGAAAATTCGTCGCTCGTTACTCGTGTGACGCTGTAAACCCTGGAAGTAATCGCGCGTTATCCTGAGATGGCTTAACACTTAACAACGGTTCGTCGCGAGTAATCGAGTCCCGGTATCACATGCTTCGTCGCTCGTTGTGTCAACAAATTGCAACAAGTCTACGTCTACGCGGCGGCTCAGCTACGGCTTGCGTTCGAACTTGGCGCCAAAATCGCGGTTGAGTAGCTGACGGGTACTCGTCAGTTAGAAGACGCGGCTTAAAAATGCCAATGTGCGTATGTACGCTGGGAAAGTGTGTTCGCGTCGGAGAATCGTTCCAGGAGTGTGTTAAATGGAAATGTGGATGGTTTCGACGAGAGATCCTGTTACGGGGTGAGGCATCTTCTGACTGCACGCGAATTTTCGCCACTTTCATCGTTACCGGCAGGGTGAGTACTCTTTACGTACCTAGCCTTGTTCTAGATTTTCTAGAGGAAAAGTCTGACCGAGTACATACAACTTCTTTCGAACATTAATGTAGACACATTTAACAAGTTTCAACCCATTCGTGTACGATTCTAACGCTTAGAAAGGCAGAATTTATCAAGGAAATTTAAATTGACGTATGATAAAAGCGCTTACGTTTTCATATGTAGCGAGTTCGAAACCTTGAACCGATAAATAATCATTTCCTTCGATGATAAAAATCGAATGGGTCGATAAATCACACTTGAATAATTTCTTGCCGAATTACACGTACACACATATGCACATAGTACAGATTCGGAGACCCCTAATTCACTTACTGTAGACAGAAATCGTCGTGGTACGATCAAGATTATTAGTTCTTATCGATGATCCCCGAACGAAGAAATTTACAGGTTAAAATCGATCTTCTCGTAGCTATTTACAAATACTTGAATCGATCATTCCGAGTTTCTTTAAAAGCTTTCGTATCTATCTACTAACAATGCAATCTTAATCGCACCACGAGCGTAACGATCGTAAACGTATTTTACCATCTATCAATGATTATCACGATCAGCAATTGGCATCGATACACGTTCCATCGAGTATATGAAAAATATTTCCCTAAAAAGCATAACGGTGCGTCGCTTCTCGTTCCCGCGGTATTATGTAATAATAGTATGTATATATACGTGTATATTGTATTTTATGTATATATTTATATACAAGCTGTTCGGCACCAAATAGTAGAAATTGAAATGGTCGGTTCTACGTGGAAAAATATGATAAAATCCAAGAGTAGTAAAATTGCTGTGGAGACTTCGTTTCTTATATTAATGTTTAGAAATTCGAATCGGAGAGGTGTGAAGATCTACGATGGACGCAAGTTTCTCGGCCGAATTTTTAAACATCAATAACTAAGAAACGAAGCCTTCACCAAAATTTCATTACTCTTTATTTTCGCTTTATTCTCTCACGTGAATCACCCATTTAATTTTCTACTCTCTGTCGCCGAACATCCTGTATATCGCGTAATAATACAAAGCTCCTCGGTCAAAATGACGAGAGAACTGGTAAAAACGATCGGAATACGGATAGCCTGTTTTTGTTTTCCTTCGGGTGTACCTTGCTCGCGAGCCAACGTCGTAGACAAAAATATATACTATATTACATGTATATTTCTCGGAATCTATAAGCGTCGAATCGAGAAAACTTTCAATCGTTTACAGGCAAATAACCCTTTTCCTTTCGTGCTTCGTTCGAAACGTTCGAAGTTCGTCTGCCTATTGCACTTGAGCGAACGATGTTCTCGTAAGGTTTACGTTTGTAATTTTGTATAGTCCCGTTCGAAATCATTCGATATATCGGCCAAGCGATCCAGGATCAGGAGGCAATCGTTGTTTACCCGGTGATCTTTATAACGCTACCTTGATATCCCGATCTCTACAAAGATGCAAGCATAAAACTGCCCGAAAGCCCACGATCGCGGTTGTGTGTACGAACGACGTTACATGAGATCGTAAAGTATAACCGATAAGGAGGGGTTTTTGATGGGCGATGCAATAAAGAAACCGTACAGCATTGCTGGACTTGGGAAAATTTTTAACGTTTCTGGGTAATTCTGATTCAAATAAGGTATAGTTTGCTGGAGCATTGAAGTTTAGGATCTAAATCTTAGACTTGGAAGGAAGATTCCCGTGTCAGTTTCGATTACAGTTGGGCATTAGGTAAATAAAAAATTGTTTAAATAACGGATCAAGTAAAAGTTACTTTAACTTTAGATTATTTTCCGAATAAAGTTAACTTCTTTATTCGACGAATAATTTTTTTAACTACTATTGGTTATTCAAAATTTTTATTTAAATGAAATTTTAGCCCACCTCTGGTTTCGATTAGTTGAAAAGTCGAAAGGGGCAAGAACGCGTGAATCTTGGGTGGTGTATGCAGACCCGGCTGGTTGCGCGTGCAAAGTGATAAAAGAGATAAATTTTTAAGCAACCCAAGTTTTTTTAATCATAACTAGGGCATAAGTAAGATTATATTGTAGAGAGGTTATCACTTGATTTTCATTTCCTGTTTTTCATTCGTAATTAATTGAAAAAATTTGTTTTGGAAAGTTTTAAGGAATGTGGAATATTCGTTATTGGCACACAATCGCGATTCGGTTCGATCGCGAGGATCCTATCTCAAGCTCCCCTTTTGTAACTATTCCATTCTACGGATTCTATGTCGCTATGCGTTTTCTTCCTCGAATTTCGTATCAAAAACCCTCGATTATCGATGAGTGAAGCTTACATGCTACACGGTGTGTGCATAATTGACGCCGAATCAATTGCACGCGAAAAAGTTGCGATTCGCAATCGTAGCGAGGCGTATCGCGGGGGAGCAGAATTGGGCGGTACTTTCCCTCGAGTGGCAAGCTCGACGATTCGGTCTCGAGTAACGAATGTAATCTTATCCCTTACTCGTGCTCTGTTACACCTGTTTTATGAAAAATACCATTCACAATTACATAATTACGTGAAGACTGTCTTCAGCAATTGAGAACTTTGCAGCAAGAGGGGTGCAGCTATATTTTTTGAGTTTTCACATGTCATACACGCATAAAAATATCAATATTAATATTTTATAAATTTATAAATTTTATAAATATTAATATTAGTACTTTATATTAATTTATTTTAATATTAATATTTTAATACTTAATATTGATAAGTTTTTATTTCTATGGTTGGCAAAAAGTATTCTAAAATCGAAATATTAATATTAAAATATTAATAATTTAATACTTTAATATTTTATTATTCTAATAATTTAATATTAATATTTCGATTATACAATATTTTTTGCCAAAAATAGAAATATAATCTTATCAACTCAACAACTACTACTTATTTTTCAATTACTATTCTCCTTTTCACGTTACCTCAAAGCAATAATTCTATAAACAGTTTTTTCTAATTTACTCCAAGTTGGTAAACACAAAGCTGCACCCGCCTTGCTGCAATTTCCACAATATCCCTTCTTTCAACCTTACCGAATAAATATCTATACACGAGAGGAAGCAAAGAGCATTCGTTACTCATGACCAATATCCCCTCTACCCCAAAAACTCGAAGAAAATCTACTCGAATCAACCTCCATCGCCGAAACACGTCCTTCCATAGAAATTGATTCGAGCACCTCCCAGACTCCGCGCGATAGAAACCGCGCTGAAAGTTTCCTCGCGTAGGTTACCTTTGCGAGGGGCACTTGATGACTTGGAAATCGGCTACGTGGCCAGCGGTGGGACGCGTCGATCCTCGCCGTCCTAGGGGCGGGGTAGTGACCGGTGCGTTTCGATCTAGAGTGACCTAGGCGACGATCCACCGTCGATACTTAAGCGAAGGCGCGTCCACGAGGCAATAGCCCCGGCGCTGGTAAATCGTACTTAACGGCGTACATATTTACAGAGTCTTGAACCGTGAAAAGTGGTTAGGACGGATATTTACAAGTTACGTTGCGCTGCGTCCGGGAGCGTGCCTTCGTTACAACGACGTCTCCATGTTCAGGTTGGCCCACTTGCCGTTCTCCGCTCTGTAATCCTCTACTCTGCCGGTGAAGCTGCGACGTACGCTCGAGTCGTGCTTGGCCGGCTTCGCTCGTCTCTCTGTGAGCGAGCGCGTCAGCTCCGCTCTGACCGGCGACCTGGAGGCGTCCTGCGAGTGAGCCGGATCGGCGGTGGGTGGATCGACGCACTTTTTGCTGTGACTAGGGCTAGAACCCTCGTACGGTGGAAAGGATGTGGCGTGCTGGTGGACGCGGGACGGCGAAAGGGTCTTCTCGAAGTCCGCCACAGCGTCTGAGGACGCTGAGAACGCGTAGGGATAAGGATGCTGGCGATCAGGTGGGCAGGAGAAGCTGGAAGGCTGAGTGGTGTCGGAGTAACGTTGCTTCCGGTTCTCCTGGAAGCGACGTCGAGGTGACTTCCTGTCGCAAGCTAACGAGCGCCCTATTTGGCTGAGCATCGTGTGGCTGGGTGACTCCTCTGTGGGGGTGGAGTCCACCTCCTGCCTGGTCCGAATCACGTCCTTACCGCCGAACGGATCCCCGGGGCAGACTTCTTGAATGGGGCTTGCGAAGATCAGGGTTCTGTTGAGAAGAATCAGCTTCTTTGAGATCCGTGGTGATTAGGTGGCCCCAGAAGTTATTGCAAAGCATGAAGCTAGGGATCCACCTGGAAGCTAAGCTATGCTATGTCTGGCCCACAAGGGGACTGTACAGGTTATGCAATCGGTTTTGGAATGAGACTGGTTTCACATTGTAGTACACACCTAGTGTTACAAAACCCGTAAAGATTTTTATCAAAATGGGCCTTCGTTTTCGAGAAATTTGAGTTTAAAGTTTTGCGCGATACTAGTATTTCAGTTGCGCAAACATTGTTACCAAGCAATTATATTTATATTATATCTGCACTTGTATTATATGTGTACTTTGTATGCAGTATTATTGTAATAACATATATTATTAACATCATTATCGGAACAAAATAATGCGGAAATTACAATTGCTCGAAAACGAAGGCCCATTTTGATGAAACCCTTTACGGTTTTGTAACACTAGGTGTGTACTACAATGTGAATCCAGTCTCATTCCAAAACCGATTGCATAACCTGTGCAGTCCCCTTGTTAGGTTAGCTTTTGGTGGAACGTCGCTTACCTATTCTCGCGTTTCGAGCAGCCAGGTGCCTCCTCGCCCTTGTCCGTCAGCAGGTTCTCCAGCAGTTGCTTCTTTCTTCTGCCCAGTACCCCGTCCAAGCTCTCCCTCGATCTTGAGAACAAATTACTGAACCTTCCCCCGCTGCTCATGGACGCGTACCCAGGCGTGCAACCCTCGTGGTAGGAGGATCTAGTCTTGCAACCCTGCTCCTCGTCCTCTCGGTTCGACATGTTCTGCAGCTCCCTGGCGGTGATGAGCGTGTACCTCCGATTGTTCTGCTTGAGGATCGACTTCAAGCAGAAGTAGGTCTTGGAGTTGGGCAACACGCAGGTGTCGCTGGACATGGGATTCGCGATTACCCTGCTCCGTCCAGGCATTCTCTTCGGTATCGCGCCCCTGCTCACGTCCACGAGCCTGCCTGCCCGCGAGCTCGCTTCCTCCAACGATGACATAGAGAACCTGTGCATCCCGCGGGCTCCTGGAGTCTCCCTCACCCTCACGTCGCCATGAAGCTCCTCCTCCTGCTCGTTCTCAAGAATATTCCCCAAACTCTGCCCGTTCAGTCGAAGGAACCGCGTGTCGACCTCCACCGGCTCCGCCCGCGTCCTCAGGTTCGGCTCGGACATATCCCGTGGCATGACGCCGCCGTGTAATCCCCTCCTGGCGCGTCGGGACGCCTCCATGGAACTCGTCCCCACCTCTGCTCCGCTGGACTCGTTCTCCAACCGCGCCTCCACCAGGAACCTGCCGCAGCTTCCGCACTTCCCAGCCTCCATCTGACTTACGAACGTGCAGGATGGCGGATTGATCTGGACGTTCGTGTCTGCCAGAGGATCTCCCGCGTCGTCGTCCCTGCTCGAAGCCTCCTCCAATATCCTCGACTCGAGAGCAGCGTGGCAAGGGCAGGAGCACTCGCGCGACGCTAGATCGTACCGACGGGTAGAGTCCTCGCTATCAAGGCTGGCTTCCTCGTTGGCTGCGTAGCCCTGGTCCGCTCGCTGGTAGAGCAACGCTTCCGAGTAACTCGGCACCATCTCCGTAATCGCTTCCTGGGATTCGTGGCCTCTGTGGTCCGGAGCTGGGTCCATCAGCAGCGCCTCGCTGTAGCTAGGCGCCAGCATGTAGGAGCCTGGCTGGCTGATCGTTTGCTGGCTCATGGAGGCGTGTATTGGCTCGCTGCCGCTTGGCGTGTCGTAGTTTATGCCGAACAACTTGGTGATCTGAGGATAAGAATTGTTAGCTTTGCTTGGTCGAGGGAAAGGGGTGTTCGAAGTGGCCCTGTTCGATTTTTACTTGTCCTTGGCAGACGGCATAGGCAAGTCCCTGTTGGCTTCTGAAAGAAACATACAAAGCGCGTACATCCCAGCAGGGACTCGTGCTATGCCGTCCTTCAGGAGCTAGTTAATTGAAGAGGGACTGCTCGAAGACCTTATCAGACGCTCAAAGGGGAGATCTCCCAAGAGTAGCTGATTACTTTTGATTCTATTACCTGATAGTCCGCGTACTGCGTTTTGTACTCTATGATCACCCTGAGGGGCCAGCTGAGCAGCAGCGCGCTCAAGCACCAGTACACGTAACGATTCGTAAACCAGGGATTACCTAGGACAGCTACCAAGGTCGTTGGGTTCGGGTTGTAGCCCAGGTCCAGACCCTCCCTCATCTCCATGTAGTCGTCCCTTAACTCCTTGGAACATCAACGTTTGCATCGATCACTTAACAACGCCCGCTCGATGCCGGGCATTTAAAGTACCATACAATCCCGTCGTACTTGCTCGGCGAAGAACCTGGATCTGGCCTCCTCGAACTCCGTCGCCGACCTCATGTTCGAGAAGGCGAACCCTTTGCTCAGGTTGATCTTCGTGATGGGCACCTTCGGGTCCAGGATCAGCTCCTTGCTGATGTCCTTCACGCCGCAGTAGTCGTAGTAATAGAAGGACGTCGCGGCGTGGGTGTTTATCCTCTCGTAGTAGACCTGCAAAGTGGGTATCATCAGGGAGGAAGGGGGTCGAGGAAAGACGAGCCATTAGGGAGAGCGTAGATGGCCACGAGCTCGAGGGCTAGATAGTAAATGATAGTTTTAGAAGTATAGCTAGACAAGGTAAAGTTAGAGATACCACTGGTTGGAAACGAAGGATGCGAGGAAAGGGAAACTAAGCGCGTGGGTGTTTGCTGTGTCTAAGCATTGGAAGTCTTAAATGCGGGCTCTGGCTACGCCTCGCCTCGGGTTTTTGCTCTTGAAGCTTCCACCTTGCCTTGGTTCGCATTTTTGGTCCAGAGGATTTACTAGTGCGAGTGATAACTCTTTTGTTTCTTGGCGTTGCATCCACTCACACTACGCTTTGCCTCGCTTAATGCGAGCCTTGGCCGACTTGAGCTGTGTGGAATGTGTAGAGTATTTCATACTGCGTGTGGAAGCTTTTTGGACGGCATTTTACCATTTTTTATTCTTTATTTACTACAGTTTTTAAGGCTGTTGGAAATTAATCTTTTAATTTGTTACTCCTCCTATCTACTTATTATGAGTGAAGTAATCAAAATTCATAAGAAAATCTTGGGAAGAATAAAATGAGCCGAGGCGAGGCGTGAGTGGTCTGCAGAGATGGGCAAAAATTTATTCAAATCAAAATCTTGAGTTCGAATAAAAGATACAAATTTTATTCATTACTCTTCGAATAAAGATCGCCCGAGGTATCTTTGTTCATCAACGGATAAAGATAAAGTATCTTTTATTCCACACGTTATTTAAATAATTCTTTATTTAGATAATGCCAGCTCTGAGGAAGAGCCTGCCTCAAGACCTAGATCCCCATGGCATACAAGCCCGTTTAATTTTCGAACGTCACCATATAAATAGAGTAATCATGGATTCAGGATGTGGTTTGCGGATGAAGAGAAGAGGCATTGCAAGCTGTGTTATTAGTTTCTCGAAGGGAATGGCCCATCTGTCCCCGCACTAGGTAGAGTCAGTCTGGCGCGAGGCGTATTCGACGATTTACCATCCCCCGATTTCCTTTCGTCTGGATAACGAGATATGCGTTGCACGTCGCGCGATATGCGTTACCTGCGTCGTAGTGTAATTGTCTCCGTTTCTGTACCGGGTAATTTGGCGTTTCCTGCGCACGTAGTGGTAGGAGACCGCCTTCCACCAAATGGTAGGCTGGGCGGACTTGAGCTGCGAGATCTTGCACAGCACGCTGTCCTGGCTCTCCGCGTGCAATAGGTCGATCCTGATCGGCGAGTGGTAACACTCGACCAGGTAGACCAGGTACAGCATTCCCATGAACGCCACCTGAAGAGTACCGTAATCTTCAAGACCGTAGGAATAAGATTGCTATAACGAATCTAGACTTTGAGCAATATACACTGCGCTCAAGATCAGGGGTGAGTAAACTAACAATAGTGGCGCACGCAGAGGGGTCATGGGTCCGTGGTACCCCTCAAAGAAGGGGCTGTGTAAGAAGAAATGGAAACTGGAATTTATTCTTTAAAAAAAATTATAATCACCTAATGAATTTTATAGAATTTTTATTATTTTCTCCTTCCAATAATTAAATCCTGAGTGCGCCACTGACTCGGGGGACCATTCTACGTGACAAAAGAAGGCGAAAGGAAAGTGTAATGAAATTGTGAAGGCTTTATTTAATTACTAATGTTTAAAAATTCTCCCAAGAAACACCTGAAGCTCATCAATTTCAATAATATTCATTTCACCGTGCTTTGTCATATAGAATCATCCCGCTTTACTCCCACCTGATACCAAACAGTTTATATAATTTTTTATCCTCAAATATAACGACTCTTTGCGTTGCAACTTACGGGAATGTAAATGTAACCATCGTCACAGGGCGACACGTGCCTCGTACTCTTAATTGGGTACCTCGAGAAGTTTATCACGATCTACAAAAGAACCTTGGTTTTCGATAATACTGCTTTCCTCTGATCTACAGATAATTTCCTCGCAAACGGCGATTCTGTTTACTGAACGAGACTCGGGTGGAATGCGCGGTTTCGAATGGCACTGGTCGAGCAGGAAGCTCGCAATGCAGAGGATGTGACGTACCTTGGTGACATTCGCGCATCTACACCAGGTCACTGCGGCAAGGCATCCGTATATTAACACCGAGAGCACCAGGCACTTGCAATTCGGCTCCTTTTGCAACGCGCTGCAAAGGGTTTGCGATTCTGGTCGCTGCTGTGGAGGTATTACGATTAAAATCGCGACGTTTGAGTGCTTGTGGCGATGAAGAATATCGATTTTGATTCAACGTGTTCTTTAATAGCAAGTTTAGGGAAATTGTTAAGGAACTCGATAATATCTAATTTCAAACGAAAAGTTGATATTTTAAGGCGAAGGGCAGACTGCAGGATATTTAAAGTAGATAAGAATATTTTTAGAGTATCAAATTCGTGATGCATTACTGGAAAAGAAGGGTCTCTTTCGATTTAGGGCATGCCCATCTGCTGCAAAGAAAGCATGACTGAAAATGCAATCAGTTTCACAGGAGAAGCTGTTGGAAATCTTCCAAAGGTTCCAGACTTTCAATTTTTAGTCACAAATGGCACTGTTCTCTCGATATATTCGAATCAATTATTTATCAACGAAGCGATGAGTTTGGCCCTGCAGCATTCCCCACACGAATCGACAATAGATTGTAGAAAGATATAGAAATCAAGCTTCTTTAAAGTGAGATGGAATTATAGAAAACAAAATAGGAGCACTGAAACACAGATAACTTCGTACTTCCTCGTTTTCTCGATTCATCTCGTCGAGATTTCTCAGCCACTTCCGGGAACGTTGGGACGTTTTCTTAGGTCAGAACGCGAGCTTTTCCATTTCACGAATGCACCCCGTGTCTCTTCTACCTCTTCTATCTCCCCAGCATCGGCCTTTGTGCTGCGGTTGCAAGAATTTAATTATTTCCCTCGGTCAAAGGACCAAGCGGGGCAGGGGGAGTGGCTTTCAAACTCGCTGAACCGAAAACGCGGCTTCGTTATCGAGCAAATTGCTTCGCGATCCGAAGATGCTGCATTCGACATAATACCTCGACGATTTACCCCGATTCCTTTAAAAATCCCAGCATCCTCAGCCCTAATTACAAAACTATCGCGATTCTTCGTGGAACGAAAGGGAAAAGAATGACATCCTTAAATATCAGAATCCCTCGAATTCCCCGAATCGACAGAGTCCACGTTCCGATGGGAACTTGAAAGTTGCTCCGCGCTCCTCGAGCCGCCTCCTCGAGCATCATCGTCCACGGTTTTCGAGCACGATAGCTGGCACACACTCGACACCTAATTACCCGCCGCGCGGCCTTAATCAAACTGACGTGGACGAAGCGATCCCCGATCGATGGCATACCGCGGCAGATGGTTCTCGGCGAGCGAGCCCGCACTGCGAACAGCAGACATTCGGGCATCGTTCCTCGACCACCCTCGCCGAAAGCGGATCCCCCTCGGGTTTACCCCAAGGGGTAACGATGTTTGCCTCGCTGTCGCGCCTAAAGGTTAACCATCGCCTCCACTCGAGAGCCGCTTTGTTCCGCGTCGGTACCGTTCATCCCCGTGGCGAGGAATAAAATCGATCGCGACGGATAGGGGTGGACGCGGAGAGTCATACTCCGCGGGTCTTTCGCCTGGAACGTCTCGCCGCGTTCGCCTTTCTCACTACCACTGCGTTATTAATTAAAGGCTTCCAGCGAGAGCCACTAACGTGGTCGAGCTCGTCCTGTCAGTGGAAAGGGTATAGCACCCGATGGAAAGGGGCGAGAGACTTTAACCCTCCGAGCACTACTGACATATGTGCACACAGCGGGGGTGGAAAGAAAGTTTGAAACTAGTATTATATCCCTACCAGTTCAACCATTTCGTGTCACTGAATTATTCTGGCGATCCTCTATTATTCATTAGAATATCAATTGGGATGTGTAATTCTGACAGGCGTAATTCATTCACTGTTGAAACTTTCTTTTCACCCACCACTGTAGGACCGCGTTGAATTTCGGAGACCGCGTAACACTGTGTATATTGCTATCTGTGGGCTTGAGGATTTTAATTTGTTATTACAACGGTGTCGGTTTTCACGCAAGGTAATTGTTTAAGACTGGAAAGGGTTAAGCGTGGCCGGAGCGGAAGTGGAGGACGCACCGTCGCTCGCGCCAGCGTCACACGCGTCCTGACGCACCCCTCGCGCCGTACTCTCCGGTGGATCCACCCCGATGCTACCCCACGGGCTAACTGGCACCGCCGACACACCGTACCCGCGTACGCGACATCTCTACTGACGTTTGCCCAGCGCCGCTCGGCCACGACGTCGGCGTCGTTGTAGGCGTCGGCGCCGTCCTAGGCGCCTAGCCCCGCGGCTGCGCCCGCTTCCGTGCTCCTGCGTCCCCTCGTGTCGTCCCGTCTTTGTCCCCAACCCCGTGCTACCACGCTGCCAGGACGATCGCGGCAGAACTTACACCGCCTCTGCGCCCAAGGGTTGAAAACACCGGCGGGGGTGGTTTGCTGCTGCTCGGTATAAATATAGGGTGTCGCGCGGGGTGTTCAACTACACGTGGGAGAAAAATCGAGGGGCGGTTCTGCGTGGAGAAAGAAACCGTAACTTTTTGATGGCGAGCTTCGCTTTCGAGAAAATTCGATTTGCATTTTAGGTAGGGGTGGATTTGGGAGTGGGAGAAGTAGGCTGTAGCCTAGGGGGGCAAATTTTGGGGAGTGGACAATTTTGGGGTGCATCAAGTTTTGGGGAGCGACAAATTTTAGGGTGCATTAAATTTGGAGGAGTGCAAGATTTTGGGGAGCGAAACATTTTGGGGTGTAGTATATTTTGGGGAATGCAACATTTTGGAGAGTATCAAATTTTTGGGAAAGTAAAATTTTTGGGAGTATCAGATTTTGGGGAGTGCAAAATGTTTGGCTGCATCAAATTTTGGGGAATGCAACATTTTTGGAACCATTCAATTTTGAGGAATTGCAAAATTTTTGGGAGCAGCAACTTTGGAGGAGTGGAAAATTTTGGGAGCATCAAATTTTGGACGGCGGGGTTAATTTTGGGGCGCAGCAAATTTGGTGAGCGACAAATTTTAGCCGACAAAAATTAGAAAAGGTTTAAACACAGAGGCTTGAGACAGTTTTAAAAACAATTCCGCTTTCTCATGTAGCAAATTAACAATAACTCATGTGCGAGTTGTCCTATTGAATTAATTTTGAAATTGTCTCGAGTTTTACAAATTAAAATATTTGATAATATTTCGCTGGAAGGGCGCCAGATCTCCAAATCCGCCCCTGATTTTAGGCGCGAAAAATTTTATTCTATATTCTCTATTCTTTCCCATGTGGAGTCACTCTTTAAATCTCCTCCCACCGTTAGTTTCATCAGTGTTTAGTGTCTCCTGTAAGAAAATCGGCTTTTGAATACTGCGCCCCGATTTGGATGTTTCTTTAGTACCGATGAAGAATTTGCCACTAATTTAAGGTGTCCCCGTGTTTCATTTAATAGAGATGATAATTCTTCCCCGCAGCTGTTCGTTCATCCGTGGGAGGGAACAACTGTTTATCGTAATTACAAGGACGCCCCGATGCGAGATAGTTAGAGACTGCGAGGCAGTTAACGACGAAAATTACGAGCCACGAAAGCGCGCGATTTCTCGCCCCCTAGGAGGAACTTGGAAGCCTTCGAGATTAAATTTCATTACACGACGCGCTGATACGTTCCCCCTCTGTGCTTTCGTCGCCTCCACTTTCTCTGCTTGTCTTTTCACGGACCAGGTGGAAAAGGAGAGAGACATCGATCTGTAAACAAGATAATGGTGCTCGATAACAATCTACGCCTGTTTCCGTTTTCTCGCGTACACCCACTGGAAATCCAATCATCCCCTTGTCGATAGATATCAAGGGTTTGCTTCGCGAAAATGATTCACGATTGGTTTATCGGTTGAGGAGCTTTTTAGCTTTAAAGGAATTTTAATTCCTCGAAGCATACCATTTTAATAAAAAGGGAATTCTTTTTACTTTCACTTGGGAAATTGTAATATACCAGATACTCTGTCTCGTGGAACGAGTGTATTAATAGATTCTTCGTTGAACCGAGGATATGAATAATGCGAAGGGACAGATCGATGTCTGATCATTCATCGTCGTATACTACTTACCGCTGGTCTTCCAGTATGAAGGTTTCTGTTCTCTTCGGAAGAGGAATTAAAGATTAGACTACATAGCAATTCGAGTACTAATTTGACTAATTTCCAAGATTCTAATCACAATTTCAAGCTGGAATCCTAATTAACTTAATTATGTGTTTTCATTACACTCAATTATTCTAGGTTTCATTTCAAGTCAAACTGTTTTTAGTACAGTTTGACTGAACCCTTCCTCCAATCACTACAGCGCAGTTTACTTTCAATCAAGTTTGATCTCCCTAGTCAATCACCTCCCTACACCCACACCCTGCTAATTTGTTTTTCTCCTTACGAGCCCCCCGAATGGACACGATCTCCCGAGACTCGAGCCTCGAACTGGGCTCCTCCAATCGCAACTTAGTTTCCATCTCGTTCGCTGCCATGAGCTCTGCGTCGCGTCTGCCCACGCAACATTTTTCACTTTACGATCTTGACATTGGCGGTCCCATCCGGCGCCAGCGATATCGACGTCCACCAACAACCGGGTGCTTCCATTTAAACCTCCAAAGCTGAAAACACCTCGATCGGTCGACAACCCTGAGTAAACCAATTGTAAAGTCCAACGCGGTATTTTACTCAATAAGGGAAGATCAGGAAGTTTAAAAAATTCTGAAACTTTGTGAATATATTGGGAATTTCCTCCTGATTACAACGCAATTTTTGTTCGCTGTCCAAATTTACTCTAGGAGGCTTGACGAGGGTAAATTTGGATGAAAAAATGGATTGAAAGAATTATTGGGTTGGCGAATAAGTTCGTAGCGTTTTATGCTTTCTTTTATCCTAGAACGATTTGTTTGCTGTTTGGCAAAGTGTTTATATGCATTCGAAAGAGTTATTTCTGCTCTACAAAACTGTGATAATCGTTGTTTTGAATAATTTAATTTTTTATTATTTTTCAAGCTTAGAAATGGAATTTCCAGGAGGCAAAAATCAACATTTCGACATCTGCTTTTCTTCGCTTTTCATCGAGGTCAAAAAGCTGCCGCAGCCGCTCGGGAGATTTGCGACGTGTACGGAGAAGGTGTCATAGGCGAGTCAACTGCGCGAAAATGTTGATTTTTGTCTCCTGGAAATTCCATTTCTAAGCTTGAAAAATAATAAAAAATTAAATTATTCAAAACAACAATTATCACAGTTTTGTAAAGCAGAAAGAGCTCTTTCGAATGCATATAAACACTTTACCAAACAGCAAACAACCCAATAAAATGGAAAAACAGAATTTTAGATAAGATCAGTATTTTTGTTTATAACTTTTTCTAATTGTTTAAACTCTTGACAAACTCTTTACCATTTGATAGATCTGTTTAAAAGAAGTAACTTCTGTCTTGTAACTCTTTTTCTATCTATTACAGATTTCGAGTTACAAAATCAAATCACAAAATAGCCGAATTTTTAGGAATTAATTTCACCTTCCTAGAGTGAATTTGGGGAGCAAACAAAAATTACGTTGTAATGAGGAGAAAGTTCCTACATATTCACAAAATTTCAGCATTTTTTTTAATTTCCTGACTCGAGATCTTCCCTCGTAACTCCTAAAATCTAAACATCCTCCTTGAAATCTAGTGGCAAGTAGTATGAGTCGCCACGTGGTCAGACATCGTTAGTCTCCTCAACCACGTGATCCCTGCACGTGAACTTATAATCTATAGAGCGATAAAGCTCGAGCAAAGCGCTCCCATAGCACAGGGATTCCTGTCTCGGGATATTTATACTTCAAACTTTAGGTACACTCGATTGGTGTGCAAATCGCGTTACCTTCGAGGGTGCAAACCCCCATGTATGCCGTCCCGCTCACCGCGAGGTCCTGCAAACCCAAGCGTCTACCCTCTCGTTGTGCTCAGAGCCTTGAAACACTTGTACCAAAGATTAAGTACCCTGAATGTGTCCTTAAGCTGTTGACCCACTCGAAACCAATACCATCCTCTTCCAAAGCTATCGAATCCAGAATGAACATACCGCGAAGCTATGCGCAACGAAGTTGAACTTGCTAGATCCAGCGACACTCTCCACCGCCGTCAGTGATTTCTGCGTTCTGTCGCGCGACTTTCGGGACACCCTCTATTTGTATTGTTGCCCACGCTGGATGAAGACACGTTTCGGCGCCGTCTCGTCGGCTATCTATTGATTGCAATTTGAGATGATGGCGGGGCCAGCGCGCATGTATTCCGAACCGTCCGGTTGTCCAGTTATGCGTGCTCGACATCCTTTCTTCGGGAGAACGCGGGCACGCGTCCTTAAAGCCGTGTCTAACGAGACACTCCGTGCCTGCTTGCGACTGTGCTTGACGCTTCAGGCGGGTAGGCGAATTGGAACAATCGATGGTTTTCAGTTCAGTCGCCAATGTTTTTTCGGGATCACTCTTAGTGGTCCTTAACCCTTGAGCCGTTTTCTTGCATTTGTTATCGCGAATGCAAGTGTATATTTGATTGGAGCACATGAGATTGTCTATGGATTAATTGCTAATTACTGTTTTATTAGCTTATTAGTTTGCTGCACTGTGAGAAAGTTAGGCGGTGGAGTCTATTGTGTATATCATTCAGGAAAGCCAGGGTTTCCGAGTTCGTAAGACACTTAGTGCCATCCGATGAACTCCCCTGAGGACTTGGGACTTGTTTCATGGGTGATCGTTCCGCAGAAGCATGTCCTCGAGGGGGGAGTCGGTGATCAGGGTACCTGAGCTGGCTCGCTGGAACTAACACCGTGCAGGAGGGTCGACTAGCAACGTTCCGCGATCGCGGCTGCCCCACCCAGGAGGGTGGAGGGTGTTGGGAATCGGGCTTGGACGAGGGGAATCCTCCTGTCTGCCTCGCAGAGGTCTTTAAGGGGTGAAAGTTCCACTCCCAAGTCAGCAGGTCTGACTCAGTTATCACGATAATTAGGTTTCGACTTTTACGAGCAGTGGTGGTGCTTAAAAAGTACACAAAGTATATATAAGTCTCTAAGTTTATTATAAAATGTGTTGGAAGGGGTTCTCTGTCTCAAAATACATGGAGGTATTAAACCTGTTTTATTTTACTATCATTTATTATTGCAGTCATCTTTCACTTGATATTTTATATATTCCCTGTTTCATTAATATCCTCCTGGGATCAGTGTCTCAGGATTTAATCTCGGGAAGAACCGAGTTGAAGAGATACAAATATTTCTAATTCAAATTCAATAAAATTCATTAGGTGGTTATACAAATTTATTTAAATTTTAAAGAATAAAATCCTGTTTTCTTTTCTTCTTAAAAAGCCCTTTCTTTGGGGGTGCCAAGGGCGCCGCACAGTGGGACAAAACGACCCGCCGGCGATCAAAAATCTATAACTTTGGTTCTAGTCAAGATAATTTAATGTAACTGGGTGCATTTTAACTGCAAATTTACGGCCTTTAAGCTGTATTAATATAATTGATATTAACCCTCGGAGGCCCGTGTGGGGCCCGTGAATTTAGATCCATGTTTGCGAAAAGTGGGGCTACAGGCCAATTACAATACACATTTTATTAACATTACTATATTTTATTGTAGTAAACCCAGTTTCTTAATATTTGCTATTGTTTTCATGCGATCGGTGCTGAAAATTTGCCAAAACTGCGAAAGTATCGCTTATCAAAAACTTTTATGTTTCCCACAGTTTTTATTCACGATTCTGAAAAATGTTTCTTTAAGAAGTACAATTTGAGTTAGCTACAAAGTTAATTACATAGCTATATATTCTATTAAGGCCATTCATTAGGGTAAAACGTTAATAACAAACTTTTTTCAAATTTTAAAAAGTTGCAACCATATGCAATGGGTTTAACTGATATCATGTGAAAGAATGAACCTTTCTCTCTTAGAAACAAAAAGAATTAGGTGCTACTTTGTGCTACTTTCCAAGAAAATTATAATTGAAGTAAAATCTACCTTACCTGCCTATTAGAGTTTTCTGTGCTGTCTTATGACTCCGGCTATACAAGATATTTGCGTCACACATCTAATAATTGAATCATGTCTTCCGGATATATCTTCATTACATCTTTGTTGCTTCTTACTCTAATAGGCAGGTAAGGTAGATTTGACTATCAATTATAATTTTCTTGGAAAGTAGCACAAAGTAATTCTTTTTTAATTCTCTTTTTTAATTCTTTTTAATTTTTTTTTTAATTCTCTTCACCTAATTCTTTTTGTTTCTAAGAGAGAAAGGTTCATTCTTTCACATGATATCAGTTAACCCCATTGCATATGGTTGCAACTTTTTAAAATTCGAAAAAAGTTTGTTATTAACATTTTACCCTAATGATATATAATAATAATAATCAATTATATTAATACAGCTTAAAGGCCGTAAATTTGCGGTTAAAATGCACCCAGTTACATTAAAATATCTTGACTAGAACCAAAGTTATAGATTTTTGATCACCGGCGGGTCGTTTTGTCCCACTGTGCGCCGTTGCCTGGAATTCTTCAGTTTCCACTTTCCTTTACTTATTCATTTACGTTTCCCAGTGCCTTTCTTCAGATAAATTCTCTACTACTCTTCCTCGTATCTGTTCCTTTTCTCTTAGAGTGTTAGTGGTACTGTAATGAACACCATTGAATATTTATTTACCTAGAGAAGGCCCCTAAAATGTCCTAATATAGATCGGTATAGTAGAATCAAACACAGGGGCACCAAAGGGGTAAAGGATACTCGCTGCTCCTCTTTAATAACTATCCTTGAACAGCCAAGAAGTAGGTCTTCAGGCGCCATTTATCCGCTGTAAGAAATACACCGGGGGAGGGTTTCCCGGCGGGGAAAAACAGGATCAGACGCCGCCGGTCTGAGCGTCCTGCGCCCTGACACGGTTTCCCTCGTTCTATCTTAAAAATACATACACCCGGCGTCGTGAATTTGTAAATGGATTGCCACATGAAAATTGAACAGTCCGCGCGCGGCGATACGGAAAAATTCCACTCTCTATGCTACCCATATTCCACGTACTGCTTCACTTTTATAAGCCTCTGTTTTATACTTTCCACTTTATTCGGAGAGAGGAGCGCAGCTCGTTTACTCGCGGAATTATTATTCCGTCGTAACAGTGCCTGCGCCTTACTTTCATTAAACCAACCACTCTCGACGTTCATTAATTTTTTAATTAAACCTTCTGACCCGCTGCTACTGTATTCTTTTGCTGTATAGGCTGCCCACCTCTGTTTCCGGATTTTTCAAACGATGCGAACGGTGGGTTGCCGCACACTTTCGTCGCTTTGCATGCCTCACTTAAAATAATTATCACAGTTGCAGGAATTGTTACATATAGGTAGATGGCAGACGTAACTGTTTCCTTTCACTGTATTCTGGGTTTCTAACGCAGAAAGTGGTAAAATTGGTAGAAAGAGAAAATTAAAATCAGTGGAAAAGTAAAACTTATTGAAACAGCAATAAAACTTATAAATTAGTTTTAAACCACTAGAAAAAAGTGCGCATCTATTTTAAAAATCTTCCCAAAAGGCTTTTATTATATAATTTAAAGTAATTATTTAGAATTAAATACAAAAGGCGGCAAAAATCATTTTCCACTGTCAACGCAGTATTGTAGATCGTGAGTTTGGAAGTTTAAAGTCCAACTTTGCTAAGTTTATTCAATTTGAATAAAATTCAATTTGTTTCCTCTACCGGGACTGAAAATAACGGCAATTATATTGTATTGCCGCTAATTATACCTCCCCCTTGTTAGGGGTTAAATTTAAATCCGTGTAAAATAAAATACGAAGCAATCGTTAAAGTAGCATAAACCACGGTGAATTCAATTCCGGATTGGCTTGCAGAGGACGCGAGACACTGTTCTTAAGCTCTTCCAAAATAATCACCGCAGAATGCTTCTTTCCACCCCGTTCGACGCAAGCCACCACAATTCTCTCCGCACTGCTCCCTCGACTCGGACCATTAAAGTTCCCAAGAGCGTGCATCGGATCTCGAGAAGTCTCGAGCCACTGCAGAAACTCGCGTGCTCCGAAAGAACGTGCGCCACTTTAAGTAGAAAAGGGCAACAGAAAGTACGAAGCATGGTCCCGTGCTCGACATAAAACGCCCCTCGAAGGAACACTTCCGCTTCCTAATTAGCCTTCCACTTTTCCACCATCTTCTCCCTCCTCTCTCGACACGAAGCTACTTTGAGGAAAGTCACAAAATATGCTACGCAATAATCGATGGCGGGGGCGTTTTTTCGACGCCAGGAGAGACGTATTCCCTCGACTTGGGGAGAAGCTTCCGCGACGATGAGCCCGTGGGACGCCTAGTTATCTCGCTGGTGGAACGTTTGTTACGTAAATGAGTTCTTGACCGAGAGGGAGCGTGTTATCGAGATCGTGTAGCTCGCCTTCCCATAATGACGCCGGTCTAATTAAGTCTTGGTTGATTTTAATCAGCACGTGCCAAGCAGTTTAGACAATGTTCCCCTGGGGAAAGAAAAGGGCGTTCCAAATACGGCGGCTATCGCCTGGTAATTGAGGATCTTGCAGCTAGGGGGTGCCATTTTTGACAGTTTTTGAGTTATGACGTGTAATGTATATTAAAAGAAATCGACTGATTTATTGCAAATAAATAGAAATAAATAAGCTTTTATTTCCATTTTCGGCGAAAAATATTCTACAATCAAAATATTAATATTAAAATATTCAAAATTTGATATTTCAAAATATTAATATGAACATATTAGGTAATAATTTAATATTAATATTTCTATTATAGAATATTTTTCACCAAAAATAGAAATAAAAACTGATCAACTCAGTGTTCTCTTTTTAATTTTAACTCGAAGCAATAATTTGATAAAGTTTTTTCTAATTTACTCGAAGTTCCTAAAAACGGAGCTGCAACCTTCAAGTCCTCAATTACAGCTACGCCTCTGGAAACGAGCAAGGAAACAGTGGAACATCGATGGCTCTCCAAAAGTCCAAACTCTGCTTAATACTTTTCCCAGCCAATTTACGTTTCATTTACCTCGAGTTATCGGAACTCCACTGCGTCCTCATTCATTCCCATCGATCGACGCTGGGAGTGGGTGGTGGTGTTTAGCATTGGGAATTAGAAATAATTAAATCGATCAGACTTAGCGGATGCTCATAAATTCGGTTCCCCAAAAGTGAATCTCTCACGATCGATTAACAAGCATTTCGCGGAGGGTTAATTTTAGACGCGAAAAGATGATCCGCTCGGTCCTGCGATGTATTCAGAATCCTTGATACCGATCGCTATAGCAGCGTGGTGGAAGAAGGATCGGAGCTATAGAGAAAATGCGGTTTTGGAGGCGGGCCAAAAAATTCGATCGTATCTAGTCGTGTTGTCGCGTTTAATGCGCGTTCTATCTGTTTGGATTGACGGTGTAAAGGGAATGCCGCGGGACCAGCGTAGTCCCCGATAATCTTCTTCCATTTTCCAATCGACGACTTCCGCCGGAGGAGCCAGTCGAAGGAGAATTGGAATCCCTCTGGCTAGAGGTGAGGTATATAGCGACACGCACACCTATTTAATGATTTCTGTGTCACGTCGGAGCAGTCAAACGCGATTCGAACCTGCGTGCTATAGTGGAAATATTTATTGCGTCACCCTTTAAAGGGAAAGCACTGTAACGATCTGAAAAGTAAGGGTATTTTCGGGATTTTTTTCAATTAAATCACGCAAGTAAATCAGTGTATTGCTTAGTGCAGTTAATATGGACATATTGAAGGGTAATATAATTTTTTTTCAAGCAAATTCATAAATCAGTTTCCGGTATACTCTTCGTCAAAATGTGCGCTGCGGCAAAATCGCTCCTCTGGCGTCGACAGTGCTTTAGCCACGCGGTTACTCTGAATTCAGAAAGACAAAAGTATTTGGAGACTAGAAGCCTGCGTCTATCATAGAATTTATAAAAAAGTTAATATCATGAAAGATTGCGAAATAGCTGACGACTGAAAAAATTCATATTTTAGGGAAGAAAAATAAAAGCGGGTTAATTAAAGAAACCTCCACGTCATTTAATAGAGACGGGTTTTTCGTACAAAAATTGCCTTAATCGTGTGAATTAGATGTATACCTATGTAGTTTTCTTTATACACTGTCAACGCGGTAGAAAAATATAATTCTGAGAAAAACGCGTTCGAATTGCCCCTCGGTTCGCTCGCGCGCTTGGCACCGTGCCATAGAAAATACAACGTATATCTCCGTCAATTTCACGAATTTTGAGAGAGCATTCTTGAAACGTGAATCTTTGAGAAAATATAAAAAATCGATTTCTCTCAATATTTTCCCCTCTGAAGGGGGTATTCTGGTCTGACTGAATTTTTTTACAAAGAACCCATCAATTTTATTATTATTTAGTTTATTGCTACATGTTTATTGATGTTTGAACTATCTTTACAAATTTTGTCAATGGAAAAAATTGTACGCAAAACTTTAAACGCGTTTTTCTCGAAACCATGTTTTTCGAACCGGTGACCATGATATTTCAAGATTGACTGGACCAACTTAATTCAAGTTTTGCATATATTATCAGCACACATGTGGCTATCGTCCCTACCAGAATTATGATAAAATATTTTGTTTTTAAACTTTCACAGACCTTTAAAGTTGAAAAATTGTGCGAAAATCGAAACTTAATTTTCAAACCGCCGCCATTTGCTTAATTTTCAATATTTTTTATCATTCTGGTAGGGACGAAAGCCACAGGCATACAGATATAGAATCTCTTTTCATTTTTGGTTATAGATCACTAGAACGAGCCCAATCATGGACACCGTGGCACCATGTTTTTTTTTTCACCATTACTTTAAAACAGTCAACTGCGTTTGATTTTAATTCTTTTCCATTGACAAAATTTGTAAAGATAGTTCAAACATCAATAAACATGTAGCAATAAACTAAATAATAATAAAATTGATGGGTTCTTTGTAAAAAAATTCCGAAATAACGCGACGAAAACGCCTCGTCAGACCAGAATACCCCCTTAACCGAGATATACAACAATCTCGCAGAAGTCCTTTGCGAATACTAATTAATACCAAACGAGATGAAAGTGAACCACGTTAAATACTCAAACGCAGCAATAAATATTTCCACTTCCAGTGCTGCATCGCGTCCAGCATCCATCGTTAATCTTGAAACACGTTGCCGTTTCCCAGCGCGTGCAACGAGACGAGGCGCGACAGCCAGGAGCCCCCGTAAACAGGCTGGCCGAGTTGATGCACTCTCTTTTTAACGCAAGCGCCTGCACTCGCGTGCATTGTGCAACGAGATATCCAGTCGAGCGGAAAGTACCGATGGTCGTTGTACCGTGAGTAATCGTTGCCTGTTTAGCCTTGTCCATGAAAAGGTGGCGTAAGGTGGAGCGAATGAGGCGCACACATGCACCCCGTATTTATAGATCACGGTTACGGCCCTATCAGAGGGAAAATTTAAGTGCCCCGGCATCCATTTTCCCGGGCAGCTGCACGTAACAGCGTTTTTCTCCGATCACGAGCCACGTGCCGATTCGACCTTTCATTGGCAAGCGGAATATTAAGTAGGGAGCGTGTAGTAGCCCTCGGCTAAAGATAGTAGCAATAGGGATTGGAGTTGAAGGGTCTAGCTTATCGATTCGCGAAAAAGCCGATGCTTCCCTGCGGCTATAGTCGGGCTAACGTGAATCGGTCGCTGGAGACCACCTCTTGCTCTCTTATACATCCCGTGGATTCTATTAAAACTCAGCCAAGGGTTCCCGAGGAACGAAGGGTTGGTGAGAAACAGCGGTCGGTCCGATTGAAATGTAATTTTATTCTCATTAAGTATAATCCTGTTACGCGCCTCAAGGTATTGCCATCTTTCACTGAGCCGCCTGACGATTACAGACAGAAAAAAGAATCTCGCTGCCAGGCAGCCTTGCGCGGACAATGATTGTAGAGTACAAGAACGAGTAATTCGAAGTGAGTAAAACCGCAACCGCAATTGACAGACGGGGGCCCGTCGCTATCCGAGCGAGCGCCCCCATTCGTATTTACAAATCCGTGTAGACGTGTGACGTACCGTAAAATATGTAGACGTATTGCTACCGATCTCTGCCGCCGTTATCGCCGCTGATATCCTGAGAGACACAACTGTCTAACGCGAGTGGATAACATCGCTCTGCCCCTCGCCGTTCAAGCCCCCAGTTCCCTCGAAGCAAATGTCCCAGTGAGAATTTCGCCCCGGCAAGCTCGGCTCCGCTTACCGAAAGGATACAAAATCGTACAAAAAGAATGGGGGTGGAGAAGAATAGTCGAAACTTAGCTAGAATGCTTCGAAGGGTCGTTTAGAACGGGTTATCGAAAACGTCGTGCCTCGTTATAGCCGCTTGTTTCTTTTTTTATAATCGTTCGTTATGTATCAAAAGGCAGATGAATTCTCGTGAAGAGGGGGCTAGCCACCCCCTGCCACTGGCTCTGCCAGAACTGGTACAATTACAGACATACAATATCGATAAATATAATGTATATATTAGTATATAAATAGCACGATCCTTTATACTAGAGTACAGGGTGTATATACACGCACGATGGATGGAGTCTCTTCGTAATAGTTAGCGTAGCGTCGAAGCTTTCTCCTTAATCACTAATTATGTTTCAATCCTCGCCGGCACGCCTATCGGGAAACGGCCCCCCTATTGTCCGTGCGTCGTTCTAACGATTCCTTAATGCAAAAGTAGGAAAATAGCGAGGGATTCGGCGTGAATCGTGCTCGGCCTTGCCGCGGCGAAGGCCCTGGCGATCCGAGGGTCTTCCTTGGTGAAGAGGACGGAGAAACGATAAGCAAGTATTCCGAAGTGAATTTTCAACTCATTACGCCGGTTGGAACATATAAGGTAACCCATGCGCAAAGCAGGCCCCGCTGATCAATAATAATCACGCATCGATGTGGAGCTCTGTCGTACCAAGCATCCTTCGCACAAGTCCTAAAGGAGCGTACTCTGGGCCGGTTAAGTACAAGAGCAATGATACATCTCGAGGTACCTAGACGGTTGTCCTGTGAAACCGAGGTCCTCCCGCACAATCTACGCGTCTTAACATCCGCAGATCGCAATGATTATCGATGTCGTCTATCACAAGGAAACGAAATTATTTCTTCGATGTTATTGCCCTAAGAATTTCAAGAGCGACTAGATTCTCCCCGCGGAATCACACGCAGATATGATCTCGGTTTTCATAGCTTCGCTCCGAGCTCTCGAGGGATCTCGCGTAGCCCTTCTCGCCGAGCGAAACGCCCCCGCATCGTTGGGCAATTTTCTAGATCGGGAGTCTGAAATTATCTTTAAGAGTCGAACGATGGTTTGTGGTGGCTCGTCGCGCTCATTGCTGGTAGCCGTTCGCTTGGGTTTGACCCTCTTGGCTATCTATACTGTAACCAGTAATGCTATCCGGGCTTTGCAGAGACGCCGCGTAGAGTGGATTCACCGGCGTCGAGTTCGTGTCAAATTGGGTCGAGTCGTAAACACTGTGGTTCTGTGAACAAAAGAATATCTCGGTGTTTGCACTGTTCAACGAACGAATGGGAGGATCGTGAAGCTGACACGAATATATAGAAGCTGACACGAATATAGCGCCGCTGAACGCTGATCTACGGCGAGCATTTAGATTCTACGAGAGAACGTAGGCTTTCCAAAACGTTTCTATGCTTTTCCGGTAAGAAGACTCGTGTCCAAAGGCACTATACGTGGGAACTCCGAGCATCTACGATTGCCACACACACACAGAAGCACCTTTAAGCTGGGTGCAGAAACACTTTTGCTAATTGTGTACGGTGCGATTGGTCCCTTGCAAATGAAAGAAACGAAAGAGAGAAACGAAAAGAAAAGGCAGCGGAGGATGGTGGCCGTGAAATGGACGTACCGATTGCAACACAAAACATTAATGTATTAGCGTTATCCACTGCCAAGTTAGTGTCAATAAATAAAACCAAGTGCGTCGGGCTACATTAATGAGTTTAATTAAATCTAGACATGCTGTATATACAGATAACAAAGCGTTTGTGCGCTTCTTCTATTTTACACTATAGTACATCTAGTTTTGTTAACAGACACGTGTGACTTCGATATCCCAGGATATACCTCGGTTCCCTTCGATTATTAAAATGGATTAAAACTTTAAAATCATACCCTCTATATACAGCTACGTGTAATGACTTAGATTTTACGTAAACGACTCTAATAAATTATTTACAACGACTCAGTCTGTGTGTCATGGGAAGCGGGACTAGGATGCGTTTTGCTGTCCTTCTGAGATCTGTAAGTGCTGGAGGTCGCGAGGGACAGCAGATACTCGCTCAGGCCGCCGGACTCTTTCTTCTTCGAGTCTCTTTTCCGTTTCTTCAACGTATCTTCGGTTGCAAGGACGGCGGGCTTAGAAAGCAATTGTTGCGTGGCGTTGGAAGCGTCTGTTAAATCGGGCAGAGCGTACTCCGCGTCGATCTCGGAAGCTTTACCGGCGTGTCGTTTCAAGGGGCTCGACTCTTTCTTATCAGCGCCGCTTTGGGAGACGCGCGTCGCGTTGGGATCTTTTATCAAAGGCACGCGGACGAGCGCGCTATCTTCCACCTCGGTGTCGTGATTGCCGCTGTCCAGGATCGACTGCAAAGTATTCTCGAGCGGCGAGATCTCGAACGATTGAGTCGGCACGTTCCCCTCGGACCTCTTCCTCTCGTGCTTCAAGCTACTCTTCCTCGTCAGCGAGAACAAATTCGTGTTGCTGTCGTTTGTTCTGGGCTTGTAAAGGAAGTTGCTGGCGGTAGTCGGCGGGTAAAGCAGGTTCGAGACGCTACTAGGTCCGCCGTACTTGAACTGCGATACGGAGCTGCTTTTCCAAGCGGAGTTAGGGAATCTCAGGTCCGGCGTGCTCTTTTTCGAGTCGATGAAATTGTCGGATTTCGTTAACGGGTAGTTTTTGAAGTCGGAGGGACTTTTGTCCGCGCTTAGGCGCCTGGCGAAGCTTTTGATGCCGGACGTGGAGCGGTATAAAGCGGTTGGGTGCTCGTAAATGTGCCCGCTACCACTTTTCGAGTCTTGCGGGGACGGCAGGGAGTGTAAGGAGACTTTGTGTTTCGAAGATGATGATTTTAATGTCTGTGAATCGTATAAGGGTACGTGAAAAGACGGTGTATGGACCTGATAAATATAATCGCTGTCTGTTTTTAACGAAGAGAAACTCTGCTGGTGCGGCAACGATACCGTATCTTCGTCCATTGCATCGTCCACTTGGGCCTTGTACGAGAACATTATCGACGGTTGCGAAACCCTGGAAAATAAAACTCGTTAGACAACCACTGTGTACAAGTTCATGTATTAAACGTAACGAGACGTGACAACTCACCCGAAAAATTCCGACAGGAATGTATGGTAAACCAACGGAGTAAAAAGAGTCAGATAGACAGCTGCGGTAAAATCGACGATACATAATCCTACGGGATTCTGTGTATAGTTTAAAAAGCCTGCACCGATTGATTGTACTAAGTCTAGCATGGCTAATGTACCAGCGTAAATGTAAAAACTTTTCCTTGCTGCAATGAAACATACAATATGAAATACAGGCAGATACAAAATACTCTCGAATCAAGTGTTCTCGTCGACATACTTGGGAGAGTTAAGCGGTCTCTTAACCGGGTCCACGGCAGTATCAGTATAAAAAGATATATCTGCAATACAATTGAGATGATTGCGAGAGTAAGCATTACAACGCTTCAATACTTCACGAAGCTTACCATCGTGAAAACAAGACTGCTGCAAAGCCAAAACATCATACCCCCATGACCGAATACATAGAAATTTCTGCTGGGAATATGGAATGTATCGTCTGGTAAAATTAGCTCCAAAGTTCCTTGAGTTATCGTGAAAGCCAGTGCTATGAACGACGTGGCAAGTAAAACCCTGCGAATGCTCGAGCGACTATCCAAGTGTCCTAAAACATAAACCGTAAACCATGTATTTCGAACACTCGATAACCAGTTCCGAATAACGAAGCTAAACTCACCGAAAGCCAAACCAAATATGACGACACTCATCTCTGTGGACAACAGGAAGAATCTAACTGTAACCCACAGCACTTTGTCCGCTTTGCCGCCGACAGTGGCCGCCGCGTTTACAGACATTGATACGACGCATCGTATCACTGAAATCACTACGTTACAAATTACAAGTCCGTAAAATGCTAAAAATATGGGACTACTCGTTGCTCGTAATTTAAGCCGTGCTCTGTTGAATCTCACTGCGATGAATAGAAGAAACAAGAGGTTCGGTACCAATATGATGATATCCCATATTCGTACTCTGAAAGAACGGAGAAGGATCAGTGACGTCGGAGCCGACTCGCCTTTAACCCGTTACGTACCTCGAATCTTTGATTTCTTTGTACAGTATGAACTTGCAGAAATGCTCTTCGTCGTTCATCGGCGAACTAACATTAGGGATCATCGTACTGCTTAAGTCAGACGTGTGTAGCCAGCTTTCTGAAACCTCCTCGCGTACCGAACCATACATAGTTTTCGCTCTGTAGTAGACGTTACACTGGAACCACTCGTCGAGCTTTCACTACCAAAGAAATGTACATAACGATATACAAGCTCGAGGAAGCCAGTGGAAAAGCATAGACAGCACCCCTCGACTCTATCCTACTGAACAAACAAATTTTCCTTCGCATACAACGAAGATAAAAAGTTGTTTGACCGCTCCGGTGAAATTAGTCATCGCGAAGCGTACGCACTATATACACACCGATTAATGACATAATAAACATAACCTAAAACATTTGGCAACTTTCCCGAACAGCGACCTTCAGGCCCAATAGAAAGCCGCGAGCGATCTACGTAACGGTATAAACAGAAAGTCGAACGCGGAAGCTCCTCGCGAAGTGAAATGAAATTTCCCGTTCAACGGGGCGAAAATCGATACGGCTATTCAGCTATTAAATCGACGGCAAGACCGATAAATCGTTCCTTCAGTGGAATCTACGCCTGCAATTGATCCACCGTTAATCGAATCAGATCGCGACGCTAATAAATCGACTTACCGTGCGCGAAATTGCCGCTCTCATCCTCGCTCGAGAAACCACTTTCGCTCTTGCTATCGCTCTCTGTCCCCGTCCACTGCGCCGCGTATAGCAGCGTATAGTACGTGCGGCTCGCAGTTTCTTTCTTTTTCTTCCCTCTTTTCCGCCGCTCTCACCGTTGTTTCTTTCTCTGTCTTATACGTGCAGGCTGACGCGTCTCGGCGAGCATTTCGTTACGAGACTCCGGTGTCCATCCTGCTCGATCAGCCTCTCGGCCACGACCATGAGCTTGTCGTTGGTTTTTCCTTCCTTTTGTCGAAGTAACGCCACACCAGGTAACCGAGCACCGTGTACTTGATCGCCAATGACAGGGACGCGTAACGAAATGCGCGTGATTCCCGGCCGAGCTTGACGTTTCTATCTAATCTGGCGTCCGATGAAAACAGTGGACCGTTAAGAGATGTTTCTAGGTGACGCCACGATTTCATGCCTGTGTGGCCGCATACGTGTGCGTTATCAGCGCGCCGCACAAGCGTGAGCTGTTAACGAAACGCGTGGGCACGCGTGGGTGAGATTAGTGGCAGATGCAGCCTGACAGAGGGGACGCGTTCCTAAATAATCAATAAAAATAACGTCTCTTAAATACCCTATTTATTTCTACATTGTTATTTCTCTTTTGTCGGGGTGGTGTGCAGTTTGTAAATCACTATGAAATTTATTTATGAAATATAGGAGCGAAGTAAATTGGCTGCGGAATAGGATGGAGTAGTGTGTAACACACTGTGTGTGGAATTACGCATACGCTACTCGATAAGGGAGTATATATACGACATCTATAGTAAGAGTACTTTGGTCTCTTCGCTATTAACAGTAGCGTATTGTTATATATAAATACACATATACATATAAATACAATATAAATAAATTAATAATGAATATTACCGTGAATGCAGATAATAATGCAGGATTGTTAAGTAACTGGTAATGTTACTTTGTTCTGTAGAGGTTATGCGAACGTGATAACTGGTGCTGCCCTCTGTAGGGTAGGACTATTTTTCGTGGTATAGTCGGAGCTAATTGAAGTTGTTTTAATGTATAGTATATAGTGTCGAGGAAACTAGGAGGAAATAGGAATGTGTTCGTCGACATTGGCTTCTTGAATTTATGTTGAATTTCTTCTGTAGGATGGATACTTTATCCGAAGATTAACAGAGAATTGAAAGAGTTCGCAGAACCCTGTATAAACCTCTACTCGCGATTGTAATTTATTAAATAGAAACTCCACGATGATTTTATAAGCTAAGAAAGTTGGGTTATGTAGCGCTGTCAAAACACTTACGATCGCTTAGAATTGTCAACGGTTAATATTGAAAGTGTTTCGAACGAGGTGAATAATGGAACTTGGCGACTTCATATTAATCGCAAATCTTCAGAACGTTGCGTTAATAGATCGAAGTGATGGGCAAAGCAAGTGCATAGATGGGACACTGTGTATTAGCAGTCACCATCTTCTTTGGTCCTCGCGACAGAAGGATGGACAAGATCTCTGGGTACGAGTTTTTAATACTGTTACGTTCAACACGTGTTGATTTATTGATAAATAAAATATTTATTTATCTGTGTGATTTTCAGTTGCTACATCGAAACATCGATCTCATTGAGAGAAAATTAAACGCGCAAAGCCCGGGTGGTAGTATTATATTAAAGTGCAAAGATTTCCGAATCCTCCAATTAGATATCAATTCCACGGATGACTTAATGAGCGTCATGTTGTCTATAGAACAATTAATGTCGCAAGGTATCGTATATAATTCTATCTATCGTTTAAGACGCATCGCTATCTGTAACAGAAATTGTTATATTTTCTCTTTGTCGCAGAGCAAACCTTACAGTATCCCTTTTTCAATAAACCACAGCCGACTAATAGCAGTATGACGCACATAGAAGACGGCTGGATGGCATTTCCTCCCATCTCGGAATGGTCCAGATTATTAACCACCTACGCGGACGAATGGCGAATCAGTTATTTAAATAAAGACTACAGAGTTTGCAGTTCTTATCCTTCTGCCGTAATAGTACCTCGCCACGTAGACGATAAAACTATAATATCCTCCGCTGGTTTTAGAGACGGCGGAAGATTCCCTGTTCTGTGTTACAGGCACGAAGGGGGGGTATGAAATGATATTGAACAAAGTAACGAAGCAGCGGATAAGACGCTTATATATCGTAGGGCGGTTAATCAGGTGTTAATAAATATATTGCAGAGCATTTTGTTAAGAAGCAGCCAACCAATGTGCGGCCATACTGGCAAAAGGTGTAAAGAGGACGAGAGATTGTTAAACGCGGTGTTAGGCCCGGGAAGACGTGGGTAATTACGATATTTCAAGTATCGTAGATTAATATTCTTTCAGGACTCCGAAATATGTTATATAATGTAAGATTCATTCCTGGTTTATACTGTATCGCTAACGTAAGCTTTCCCGATAGTTACATAGTAGACACAAGGTCCATTAGTCACGCTCAAAGCTCTAAAGCCAAGGGCGGTGGTACAGAAATGGACGCCGCTTACCCACAGTGGCGAAAGGTGCACAAGCCAGTTCTGCGTCCACACGACTTGGCGGATAGTTTTTTTAAATTGATAGAGGCTTGTAACGACGTAACATGCTCCACCGCGCAATGGCTATCAAGACTCGACAACGGGGGATGGTTGTCCGCTGTACAAAGTGCATTGAACGCTGCTTGCGTAACTGCTCAGTGCCTCCATCAAGAAGTCGCAGCTGTGTTGGTTCATGGTATGTACTCCGTAAGGCAATTAATCGTAACGCTTATATTAATTACATGTACTTTGCCTGGAACAGGAAGCGCCGGTAGAGATTCTACTTTAGTGATAACCAGCTTAGCCCAAGCGATCTTAAATCCCGACTGCAGAACGGTGCGCGGTCTTCAGGCTTTGATCGAGCGCGAGTGGATACAAGCAGGCCATCAGTTCTTCAGCCGCACGCGCCACGGACCGTATCACCCAGCAGCCTCGCAAAATTTAACGCACGCCCCAACTTTCCTCCTATTTCTAGACTGCCTCTACCAGCTCCAATATCAATTCCAATTCAGCTTCGAATATACGGCAGAATTGCTGGCCGAATTGTACAATCACGCGTATTGCTCTAATTACGGAACATTCCTAGGTACATATACGTATATATGTACATGCGTACAAGAGTTTGCAGGCTTTTTCAGCTTCGTTCCTGTACTTGAAATGCTGTGATACGTTATTTCCAGGCGATTCAGAGTCGGAGAGAGTGGAGCTGCGATTATCCGAGCGAACGAGTAGCTTGTGGTCGTACATAAATCAACCGAGCGTGCTGGAGAAATGGTTGAACCCACTGTACGAGCCGAATCCGAGGGTGATCTGGCCCAGTGTAGCGCCGATCAGCATCCAATTATGGAAAGAGCTGTACCTCGCTCACACGAGCGTTGCCCCGTGGAAAAACCTACTGCCGTGCATAAAGCAAATAAAGCAGAACTACACGGCGGTGCGAAAAGTCGCCGGCCAATTGAGGGTCCAGATCAAACGCGCGATGGACGAGATACGCTCGGACCCGGACATATCTTACGAGGCGGAAACCCAGGACGAGCATAATTGCGTAGCGAAATTAAGCTTAGAACCCCAAAGCGCCTGATACACATGTCTGAAATATTAAATGAAAGAAGAACGTTCGTATTATACAATATATTATCGATCTGCCTTTATTTATATAATATACAATTAGCATATAAAAACAAATACTTGGATTCTTTCCCGAAAAATTCGTCGCAGACTCAAAAACTTTTGTTTACATCACGCAACGTTTTTAAAATCTTTTAGGCTAAACCATCACTTTTATAATAATATAATGTAAATATAAATGTAAATACATACATGTATATTTATATTGTTTACTTCCAAGCGACCTAAGAGTTATGAAACATATAGACGCGCGTGTCTTATCGCGAATCGAAACAAAGGAACACCTTCGTATATATTTTTTTTATATTTATTTCGCGCGGAGGAAGCATTTATTAACAGGAGAAATGAAATCTGATCGCTTCCTTTGTGATCCTGTGTTATGGGTATTGTGTTACTGGTTACAGCGCTATTTTTGGTTACGGGAACAAAGAAATATTAAAGGTGAAATAAAATGTGCATAGAATCTGGAGGCTTGCAAAGATGTACGTGTATTTCGAGGAGCAGGCTAAGTTTATTCTTCGGTTCTCTGCTCGAAGGGAAAGGCGGTAACCTTTAGGGGGTACGGGCAAGTTTTTACCGTTATTCAGGAAGGACAAGAGGGATATGGGAGAGGTTAAGGGCGGGATTATTGCTACCAACGAAAAAGGGGGAGATCGTTGGAGGGGAAACACGGCAGGTGTTCACACACAAAGAAACTGAAAGGAATCTCACGGTCATTGGCTTGGAACTCGAGAATCTCTTTCGTGCACGCTCGAAGCGGCGTAGAAGAACGTAAATTCGGACGAAATTCAATTAGAGCTTCCTCTGTTAAATATTTCCACTGGAAAATAATTCTCGATCGGCGATCGTCGGAACGAATCTACTATTTCGACGCGAAATCACGCGAAGGTTTCGCTTCCCTAACTATCACAATAACATCTATATAACAAACATGAGTCTCGCAATTTTTCTTGCTCCGTTTCTTCTCAATATTGTTTACGGCCTTACGTCGGGACCGAGGCACTGCGTGCGATACGTTTGAATCCGCTTGCTTCCGAGTCCAGGAACGTAATTCACCCTCCGAGATCGACTTCGTGGTGCCCGGCTCCTTGGATGAGTGTGGATCTAGTCACGGATAGAAATAAGATACGTGGACTGAATTCAAACCCATCCAGGGCCACCGAACAGATCGATTTTCTATCCTTGGATCGGCGCCGGTCGAACTTGCCGGAACGCGAATCGCGGCGGCGAGGCTACTGCTCCGAACTTTGGCAGGAGGCGAAGAGCGCGAACTTAACTGGCAACGGAATCACAAAGTAAAGTGCAGCTGAAAGATAGGTTTGAAAATGGAATTGAAGAAGTTGCCTGGTAGGGGAACTGGGATAAGGGATCCGGATTGGCGCGACTCCCTACTTCTCCTTCGGCTCGAGCCAGGCCCTTAAGAAGGGGAAGGGATCTTTCTCAACGCATCAGACTCACGCAACAAAGAGTCCTAAATTCCTGCGAACCAACTATCCCCTTTGCCTCCGCTCGAAATCGCCCAGAGTCTCGGTGCATTGGAATATTAAACGATCGAAATCTGTACGATCGCATTCGCAGAAACTCAGCCTAATAGGAGATCGTCATGTGTAATCACACAGACTGTACGCATATCATGTGTGTGCAGTTACTTTCGCTAACACATTTCTCTCGCGTGGTATACATATATACGATCCTTCTAAACGATAATTAGTCCATATAGAACGTCAAGCATTAGCATAAATATCGAATTATGTAAATTCGTAACGATAAATCCAGACGCACGTCTTCTAAATATGCTATATTTATTGAGCTGCTTTATATTTATTGTCGACGAGCTTCGAGTAATATTCTTCGACCCAACGAAAGGAATATTACTCGGCCATAGTCGAGAATCTTTTTTAAATATGTAGTACCGATATGAAAAGCTTCGATTTCTTTTCGAATAATACGATAAATAATGAAGAAACTACGCATGATAACTGATAATCGTTCTGCCATTGCGATTACATTCGACTATCACGCTACGCCAAAGTCCCTAGACTTAATTCGCGGAGATTGCGCGTCGTTTGAGGACAGATTTATCGCTGTTCGTATAAAATTTACAGGACCTATAATTAACTAGCATTTACAGTAAAAATAAAGCTTCTTCTATTTATCAGGAAGCTTCGAAATGTTTATATTTCAACGTTTCTATTTACGCGTGTCGTCCATATTTGATTGGCCAGCAGTACCAACCTGAGAAGTACCAGTCTGCCCTATCCAAACGAAATGTCCCCGCGAAGCGATATGCAGTAAATAGTTAGAGCATTTATTTGTCTGATTACGATACACCTGCGTCGTGCTGTGCTTACAGTGGGCGCTATAAACTTCTGCAATAATGGGGAAGGTGCTCTTGTAGCTGTAGAATGTTTTTTTCCAAGAAACATCAATGAAAGAAAAGTATTTCAGGAATGCCCAATGTGTACATTCAATTGAATCGGTTATGGTTTTGAAGTGTCGCATTTCTACCAAGGTATGCATACTTTTACCGCGTTATGCGCCAGAAGTACCGATTGCTGTCAGTTTAAAAGACAAAACGCCACTGCCGCTTCTTCCCTCGCGAGATCCTCCTGCCTCCGTTTCTGTCAGAATCCTCGTAACGTTGCCACAATCCCCGCCGTTACCATTAAATTTGCAGCAAGGCTGCGATAAATTCGAGTAACCTCTAAACTTGCTGGAGAGCTTTCGAGCCTTCCATCACTGGAAAACATTTCAAACAGATTCCCGTAAACGGTGGCGCCTTTACCTTACGCGCAGTATTATTCAATTTATACGTGTTCGCATGATGAAGAATCTCCGTACAAATTTACACAAAAAACTTGACAGCAAGCGTTACAGAAATGATAGATTTTTATCCGAAGCGGCCTTCTCGATGCGTGCGAACTGCTGCAGTGTTGTTTGTTGAGAAAAGCTGTTTTCAGAGGAGCAGACATGAATACAACCTTAAGTTCTGTAGACAGCGGCGGTGATAAACGTCTACCGGATGCCACTGTGCAGAGCATAGCGCAGAATCTGACTACCCTTCAGAGCATGCAAAATGTGCAGAGCGTTGTTCAGAGTAATATACAGAGCATTCAATCGACGCAGACTATAGTGGGATCGGTTGGAACAGCTGCTAATCTCATTGGGAAATCTATATCGATGGATACGAATCCGAAGTTACCCTTAATGAAGCCGGTGGTACCGTCTGGCGCCACGTCCACGTCGGAAACTAATAAGATAACTACGACGGTGAGAGAAATTATTGTTTGGCTTTGGGTATAATATTTATTGCAGGTGCGATTTAATGGTATTGAAGAGTCTAGGTATTAAGATATTGTAATAGTTAATTAGGGGCGTAAGTATGCCTGAGTATTTGAGTAAAAGGGAGGAAGAGAGGCATTATAGATTGATAGCAAGAGCGAGGTGTGATAATCGCAAGGTGCACAAAAGGTATTAGACGAAGGAAGAAGAGAGAAGAAGCACTCTGAAGCACCTAATTGGAGACTGTATGGAAACAGAGAGTAGGATTCAGTGTAGAAAGGGTATTAGAGAGGAAAGGGACTTTTATCGAAACTGAAAATACTGGTATTTTTGGTTCTATGTTCAAAACCCTTATAGAAACCGAAATACGCAAATACCAGTATGACGTCGAATCGATTTATATGCAACTACCTGTATATTTACCTACATTTACTGGTTATTTTTCGGTTTTCGGATGTTATTACAATTTTCAAAATATTAGACAAGGATCTATACGATATGGTCGAAATTTAATTTACACTATTCAAGGATTTATGTGGTAAACGTATACTAATATATTCGTTTTTTTTTATGAAAAGATATCACGTTATGTCGGTGTTTTTACAGCTCGAATTAATAAGGATTATGAAGATATTACTTTAATCTACCATGTCGCCGCAAGAAGAACCGAAAAAATAGCGGAATTACTCCGGTTTCGGTACTTTAACGATTTCGTATTCACCTAGGGTAAAGGCACCAGTAAATGAACACTTAAGGGTAATAAATGAACAGTATTATAAAATTAGATTTGCAGCGCGATTGATTCCACGTGCTGCGAAAATTGTTTGGATATGAAGCAAGAAATTAAAAGAAGTCTCTAATCAATTAGTTGCTTATTTTAATAACTTACTTTACTTATTTTAATAAAAAATGTTCATTCACTGGCACGTGTTCATTTACTGGTACATCCACCCTATTTCGATTCTATAACGGTTTCGGTACTCATCTGTTTTGGTACGATATCGGTTTTGGTATAACTTTGTTGACTTAATACCGCTATCAAAATCACACCGGTTTGAAGTCCCTGAGAGGGGACAATAAATGGAAGCGTAATACAGTGGCTGAAAAAGATAGAAAGGAATTTTAAAAAATAGAGTTAGATTTTTAGTTTATAAAAATAGAAGGAATGTCAGAGTGGATGGATGGACGAATGAAATATTCTAAAACCAAGTTCCTTTTCAAGACCCTAGAGGCTGAAAATAAATCTTATATATATATATATATATAATATTTGTTGCAATTTAATTAAAATCGACGCTCGTGCATAAACCGTTACAATTACTACAGCATAGCTTTATCTCTTTGCAGCTTTGTCCTGTGGGCTCTACAGTGAGGATAATATCTCCCGGTGTGTTAAGCACAGTGGAACGGCAGAATCAGCCGCAGGCTCAGCAACTGTTACAGCAGACCCAACAGGTGACGAGCATACCGGCTACGTATCACGTACCCAGAGGGCCGGCCGCAGTTGCTAATATCTCAGCTCCGAGATCGACGGTGGCTACTCCCATCGTCAGAGCAAATACAGGGCAGACAGTGCCCACTACGAGGCCTGGGTATGTATATTCATCCGATGCGTACAGAGAGTTGTACAATTTTTGTTGCCACACGTGCAGCATTCAGTTATATAATTTTACAGATTTTATCATGTAAGAGATAAATAGAATTTATTCTTAACACTTAACACAAAACAGACCTACATTATCGGCGAACACGTAAAGGTGGATGTAGCATAGATATCCAAATACCTGTTGCATCTTTTAGAATAAGTACGACTATTTCGAATCCCCAATGGCAACCTAAAACATCAGTCGTGTATGCGCAACCCCAAAGGCACCCTACGCCTCCTGTTAGTCGGGTTTCAAGGCCACCGACCACAGTGTACGCCAGCCAACAGCCTCGTCTAATTACGCCGACAGGCCCAGGAAGATCTGTACAGGCGACGATGGTCACCGGGGTTCCTGGCACTCCGTCCAGATTAATAGCGCCCGTTCTCCAAACGAATAATAGCATTACAAGACTGCCGGTCTCGCAGAGCAGACCAACCGCTCCTCAAGTGACGAATATATCTCAAAGCACGCAGCCTGGAAGATCATCCACTCAGACTATTCAAGTAAAATATCATGCCTCTTTCATCCAATCGATCGACGCTATCAAACGTTACGGATGTAATGATTAGAATCGTTCTGCTTTGAAATTCTAGCCCACCCAGTCGAACAGGCCTTTAAGTACCGCAGGCACTGTGAACCGTATAGCCGTGTCGACCCCTGTGGTTGGCACAGCGAACAGAATAAGCGGCGCAGCGTCTGTAACGGTTCAACCAACAGCGGGACGACAATTGTCGATTAACACAGTAGCCGGCCCGTCGACGGGCACTGTCAGTCGGATTGTCATTCCGTCCCAGCAAGTAGGTATAAAACTGACGCAGGATGTAACTCCCCGGAGCGTGAAACGTTAAATGAAATTATTCGCATCGCAGATACAACAGCAACAGCAATCGCAGCCGCAAGCAGCGCCGCGTGTTGTTCAAACAGTAACCTCTTTGTCGAATCTGAATACAGTGTCGCGCGTAATTGCTACGACAGCGAGCACTAGTACGAGGATACCGCAGCCAGCGCCGACCACTGTCGCTAGGATCACCGGGATGTCGCTGCACCCTTTACCTTTAGCGCCCGCGAGAGCCACAGCGGCACCGGTCAAGACGGTGCCGGCTCAAAGCATCGGGCCCACCGTGCAGATCAAGCCCTCTCAGCAATCTGGCTTGAGAGTCTCATCAGCCACCAGTGCGAATAATAACTCGAACACCACGCCTACTCAATCGGTCCAAGGGCAATATTTGCATCCGCCGCACACGGCGACCTACTACTCTTTCGAGCCTACAGGTAACTCGTGCTCGCCACTTCCGTCGCGGTCCTGTTTAAACGAACTTACTTTAACGCTCTTGCGTAGGAACGTATTCTCAGTATCGACAAACTCCAGTAAGATTGCTTGTTGAACCAGGATATGACGAGCCGCACACTAAGCTAAACTCGTCCCCGAGACCAAGTATACTTAGAAAGAGGGATCACGACAATTCACCCGTTAAAAGTACAAAGTCTAATTACTCCTATTCTCTCGACTGTTTTTGTTTTCGTCGAGGCTGTCGGTAAAAAATGACCTATCACGACTGTACTTTCAGGCGCGGCAAAGAATCTAGTTCCTGTCCTGGCGTCTTTACCCCCCGTCGCGACGTCCAGCCCGCCTTGCTCGCCGAGAGGCGACCCGGACGGCGGCGGTTGTCAAAGCTCCGGGTCCACTACGGTGTCGGCGACGTCGTCGCCAGGACTTGACGAAGAGCCGGAACAGTCCAGGATCACTATCAATCCGACCGTGGACATGTCTCCGAGGAAAAAGCCGCGGAAACAGCAGCTCATCGGTGTGGAGTTGACGGAATCGAGATGCACGGAAGAGGAGATGCAGTTCGTTACGGAGGAGAGAATGAAGAAGGAGCTTAAGGAAGAGGCGAAAGAGAAATCGCCTGATAAGAAGCAGACCTCGAGCGTGCAACGTGATATTATTAAATCTCCTACGCAACAGTCGACTGTTGCGATACGAACGCGACCTACGCCTAGTTTATTAGGTTTGTGAGAAAGGAGCGAGGGTGGGAAGCGAGCTCTGTTGTATGCGCACGCGGCAGAAAATAATTCTCCGTTTTACAGGGCCGTCCTGGAAGAATAGATGGGGCAGTAGGCTTCACCATTACAGAAGACCGAGCGAGGTTCGCCCTCGCGAAGAAAGGCGACCCACTGTTGCGGAAATAGCGCAGCAGAAGCACGTGCTGCAAAAGCTGAACGGCTGGAAGGTGTATCACCTCACTGCGCAAATGGAGGACATTGCTGATCTCGAGAAACAAGTACGTGGGTGTGATTCACATAGTGATGGGCTCAAGATCGATTGAATCGCTTCGTATCGCTTGGAATCTCATTAATCATGGTCGCCAAGCAAATCGAATCGCTTCGAATTCTGGACAGAAGTTTGGAAACGCTTCGAATCCCGGGTGAAAGTTTGGATTCACTTCGAAACGCTTCGAAAGCTTCGAATCGCTTCGAATCGTGGACGAAAGTTTCGAATCGCTTCGATTATTATTCGAAAGAAAAATTTCTCCAAAGTCTTGATAGGTTTCGAGTCGAAGCGATTCAAATCTTTACAGGATTAAATACCTTCGAATCGATTTCAAAGTTGCTGTGTTGAGCCCCTCCCCAGGTGTGAATCAGTCCAGAACATCGAAACGGAGGCAATGAAATTTCGAATTAATAATCTCATACTTGTGCAGGTACACGAAAAGTTGAAAACAACATTGACGATGCTCGAGTCGCAGCAGAACGTCAGGAATAAACAGGACGATGGACTTGAACGTGTAAATGAGTTGATTAAAGGAAACATGCAACGCAGTAGTTTAATTAGTGAAGGGATGAATGAAGCGCGCACCCAGCTTATCGCTATCTTTCAACACAAAGGACCTATTACGGATATTTTACAACGGTGCAGTAACAAACGGGCTCAAAAGAAACGGGATAAATGAGCTAGTGCGCGCGTCGAGTTAAGCGGATCGTGTTTATAAAGGAACCCTTGCCGAAGCAAGGTTCGAGAGGGAGTTATTTTTATCTGTGTCACAGAATCTATATTATAGGAGTAAAATAAATGGTTTTATAAGTCTATGACACGACTGTCGCTGAACATGTTTATAATTTTATTATACGAATCTATCGACGTTTTATTTTAATATAATACTTCTTATTCCTCTATCTGTTGAAATGTTTTTCTTATCTTTGCGTTGTCACGCTACATATACGCGTGTATATGTACACACATATGTAATTATCATCACTTGCACGTAAGATACATATACACATTTGCTGCGCAGATATGTTTACTTTCGCGGGAAGATTCTGAAGACCTAACGCGTCGCCGAAACGCTCGCACTATCGAAACGCGACATGACAAATGAAATGAAACTACTTTTGTACGTATACAGATACTTTCACGATACATATATATGTTTCTATGGTGATAACTTGTTCCGAAATCTTCACTTAGCAACGATAATAGTGCTACGCGTAGCGTTTCATTATTCGATTATCTGTAAAGTATTTTAATACAGTAATCTACTCGTGTAAAGTCTCAGAGGGAGAGAGAGAGTAATACTGTAACAACATGTGGTGGGGATACAGTCCTGGATTAGACATACAACACGAAGTTAATAAAAGTGGAACTAATTGCCTAGGTGAATGTCTCGAGGTATTAATTGTAGGTGCTGGCGACGCGAGGCATATCTTGAAGACATTAGCTTCGTCTTATTTGCACCAAGAGCGCACTATTACGTATCACGTAATCGAATTAACATCGGAGCAAGTTGCTAGGTCCATTCTCTTGTTAAGTATTTGTTTAGAAAAAGACCTGGGTACGTATGCAAGATTCCGAGGTGTGCGCTGCAATTGTCTCTGTTAAAAAGCTTTCTTTCTTTTCAATTAAAAAATTTAATACAAAAGGATTACAAGAAGCAACGCGATATTATCTGGAGATATTTGGGAATACACTTGTGAGGCCAGCGACAGCAAAGTACTTGGTGCAACAGTGCAGTCGATTGATAGACATCCCAACGAATACGATCAGTTGCTCTTGGCTGAGCTTAGACAGACTCAAACACAAGGATAAAGATCGACTGGAGGCAATTTTTAAGTGAGTCTGATAGAGGAGCTTGGAACATAAGTTTCCTTTATGTTTCGCACTTAATAATAATGTTTCTCGTAAGATTTTGGGAGCGCGCCACGCGCGAGAGCGTTCCCATCGTCAAGTATTGGGACCAGAGACTTAGAAAATCGTTGAAAACAAGGTACGATTATCGAGACGGTGTTTTCGACTGGGATTATCACATGATTCTGAAGTCCAGAGGCGTCTCGAATCTGACTATACAAGAGTACAGGTACGTTTATCGATTGCGGAGCGCTGCTCATTTACGAATATGTATTTACAAGCGTAACTTATTTATCCCGAAGCTAGATTCTGGAGAAACAACGGAGTTGCTTTCACTTGGGTGGAAGGCGAACCTGTTAGGAGCAATCCGACATTGTTGAGTAATATAATTCAGCACGGGCCTGGATTTATACACTATGCTTATCTAGGAGACATTGCGAACGGGCCTTACTTCGCCTGGGCCTTAGAGGAAGCAAAGGATAAGCATAAGTAAGGTTTGAAATTTATCCATTGTTCGCTGTATCAACTGTTATACTAAGATAATAATTCAGCAAGTACAGGGCCACTGACATAGCTGAGCGAGAAGTCATGCGCGCGATACATGAAGTCAAAACGAAAGAGCCGCTGTGCGAAGAACTGATTGCGTCCCACAGAGACCCTTCTATATTAAACGGCGTCCTAGTAACTCAAATGCCGGACAACGAAATGGAACAGGAATCGTGGAAAAGGGAAAGAAGCAAGCATAAAAGAGATGATACGCCCTGGATAAATATCAAAGATCATAAGGTATCGATTAATGTCATATTCATTGGATGCAACACGCCAGCCTTCCTCTACAACCTACGTGGTACTTTCAGGTAGTCTTTCATCCCACAACGTCCCTGGAGACGTTCAAACACAAAGCGGAGTATCTTAATAGATTCGACTTTTTATGGGTAGCCCAGAACATGGTAAAGCAACTGCCTAATCTCGCTCCATTGCTCAAGAACGGGGCAATCGTACTTGTAGAGTTGCAAAAGTACCTGGTAGAGCCGCGAGAGGAGGATTTACAGAGCTTTGTAAAGGAGTTGAGAAGCATAGCGCGAGAGAGCGCATTGCGCGAACTTGGCGATATAAATCCTAAAGAGCATTATATCGCCAGGTTCTGCAAGCATTAATTGTCTACAAGCAAGGAAGAAAATTGCAACTATGTATCTTTCAATGCTCGAGACCAGCAATGACAAAGAAAGAGTGACCCGAAAATGAGGCGTTTTGTAGCCGCATTTTGGTCCCACGATTTTGGACCTGAATTTTGTGATGAGAAATCGATCACAACAAATTTTCAAGTTGAGGTGATAATTAGTTTGTGAGATGTGGGATGTCAAAGGAGTGAAAATTCGTTAACGCGGCAGCCCATGCGCTTCGATGTACGGACTTCTATGTCATTTCGATAATTTAAACAATTGTTTCTAAGGCTTTTGTTGACTACTAACAACGAATTTGAATTTAGATTTTTAAAATTCGCAAAAAAATCAAAATATAAAATATAAATATCCGTGTAGTGGGTGTTTTTTTAATATATTGTCCACCATATTGAATCGGCCATTGTGAGTTTTGCTGACTGCTCACAACGAATTTGAAATTAGATTTTCAAAATTCGCAAAAAAAATCAAAATCCAAAAATATAAATGCCGCGTAGTGGGTGCTTTTTTAATATATCGTCCACCATATTGAATCGGCCATTGTGAGTTTTGCTGACTGCTCACAACGAATTTGAAATTAGATTTCCAACATTCACAAAAAAAATAAAAAAATATAAATATCCGTGTAGTGGGTGCTTTTTAATATATCGTCCACCATATTGAATCGGCCATTGTGAATTTTGATATATTAAAAAAAGCACCCACTACAGACATTTCTATTTCTCGATTTTGATTTTTTCCTGTTTTATGAAAATCTAAGTTCAAATTCGTTGTTAGCAGTCAACAAAACCTGCTGGAAATAATTGATTAAATTATCGGACTGACTAAGAGTCCGTACATCGAATTGCATGAGCGGACCTGTTAATCGAATTTTCACTTCTTTGACCTCCCATATCTCAGAAACTAATTGAGGCAGTCAGAGCAACAACAGATTAACCCACATTTTTCCCGAAACTTAGTAGTAATAATGTATCTCAATAGGCTCTACTAATCATATAAACTAGAAAAAAAAAATTTCAATTTGGGTTAGTCCGTTGTTGCTCTGACTGCCTCAATTGTCACCTCAACTTAAAAATTTCGTGCGATTGATAACTCATCATAAAGTATCGTCTCGCATGAAATTCAGTCTCAAAATCGCAGGGCCAAAAAGAGGCTATTTCTTAGGCCACTCTTTACTTCCTCAAACTCCTTAAAATGCTTTCAACTATTAAACGACCTGTACAGAAATATCAGCGTATCATGTTTCATTGCATCCCCTTTTCCCCATGTATGTGCAATTGTATGTAAAAATACAGAGAGAAAAACTGACTTCCACATTAATCTACATTTCGGAACGCGATTATAATTTTTAACAACGAAACCTGCATAAAATAGGACTGAAAGGAATCGAGCAGGGTATCGTTGGGCGCCGTTTGAACGACTGTATGCATGCGCGTGTCTCATGCATATTCCGTTTGCACGATTGCCCAACTAGATACAGTGGCAAATTTGTACACTATTTCCACCTGAAATTCAATGCGCGTATCGCCCACATTGCCAAACGTTATTTACTTGACAGTCGCAAAATCTGCTGCCGCGGCATAAAGGATTTTCGAAAATAACCGATAAAACGAAAAATCACCAAACGGTGCGTTGGCATAGTGGAAAATCGGACCAAGCATGGTTATGAGGATTACCCAAAATCGCGGGAAACGCGTCCTGTTCTGCTCGGAGGCCCGTGGGCTTCAGTTGCAATCGCAGAATATCAATAAAGAGAATTGTTTATGCAGCGTAGAATTGGTTCACGTGAGAGCACGGACGAAATACGTGCCGACGTCGGTCTGCTGAGCAAAGGTGCGTGGCGTTTTCTTGAGAAATACAGTAACCCTTGAAAATCGGCCATCGCAGCTATTTTCAGCGATAATGGAAATTGTTTTCGACGCGTGAGCTGCTCGCAGGCAAGTTCTGAAGTTTATATCACGCCTGCCGTTGGAGGGGCTTATGAGCTTTCATAATATCGAGTCCCTATCGGCCTGAGTACGCGAACATGGTAAATTAGTCGACAAGCTATGAGCTCAAACAGAGTGGACAGCAAGGTGGGCACAACTACTGAATCAAGGGTCGGCGAAGTCAGCGGCGATTTGGACGCAGCCGCGACTAATTCCGAGAATCAGACGAAGGACGCCAATTGCAATTTTAATAGGACCTCGCCTGGCAGAAGTCGTTACGGCAGAACGATAAAACCCAAGTCTCCAAAGAATGAGGTTGCCAGTTCTCCAAAGGCATGTGCCCCTTTTCATCAATTACGATCTTTCTCATTAGAGATCCAAGTCGCTCCTAACGATCTACACGCAGCGATATTTAAGATTCCATTGTTCGTTATTCGTCCACGCGACTCGCATTTCATTAATTTTTTTTTCGTCGTCATACGTATAATTTCCTCGACGATTGGCGGACACCTTCGATTATGTAACGGAATGTTTTGAATGTCGATGCGTGCGTTCTTGCAGAATCCCAAAATGCCGAAAGCCCGGAGGTATCGAAACTCGCCTGACAGCAGCGTCGAGAGCGCCGAGGAGAATAATCTGGCTAACGACGTCGAAGACACCAGCGATTCTTCTGTTAGTTTAAATACGGTGGACGAGGCTGCTTCGTCTGTACAATGCGATTGGATATTAGGTCAATTAGCGTGGGCCAGGGTTGGTAATTTCCCTTTTTGGCCGTGCGTCATAACGCTCGATCCGGTTTTAATGACGTATCATAGATTAAGAGGTAAGCTCTTTCGGAAGCTTCGAGGTGCGATACTTGCAATGTTACATATTCCTATTGTCGTGAGAACAGTTTACTTTATTGTGTTTTTTTGCCAGCCACTGCCAAAACACAGATACTGATGATACACGTGCAGTACTTCGGGGACAAGGGGCGTCACAGCTGGGTTTCGTCGAACCTCATGATCCCATTTACGAACCTCGCCGATTTCAAGAAGTTGTCGAAATCGATAACTGCGGAAGTTAAGAAGAAAGAACCAAAGTATGCCGCTGCCTTTATTGTAAGGGCTGTGATAAAATCGAAATGGGAGAGCGCGATAGAAGAAGCGATGGAAGTTCAGCCGATGAGTAACGAAGTCAGGGCTGAGATTTTTAAACCAAAAGAGAAGAGTAGAAGAAACGGATCGCCGAAAGCAAGTACTTTCGACGAGAAGGATATTAGCAAAAGGAAACTCTCGAGCGATTCAGGTGGACCTGATGTTAAACGTGTCAGGCCGGACAGTGTGAGCGTGAATATTTAAAGACGAAATAAGAATTTTATCTAACGTTTTTCTAATATTAACGACTTTGCAGGTGGAGGAGTTAGACAAGGCACAGTACAAAACGGACGGAGCGAAAGCTAAAGTGCTGAAGTACGTGGAGAATGGTAGAAGTCATTCGAGAATCAATTCAGATACTCCTCCGTTGTCCCCCCAGAGCCAAAAGGATTTGAACGAAGAGGTTCCGATCACGCAGAAGGTTGATTTCAGGGCGGAGGAGGACGTGGACGGTGTTTTTGAAGTTTACTATGAGAGGAACAGAGATATGCTGGAGGACGAGAACCCCGACACGTCTGAGCGCGAGATCAGAAAGTATTTGAGAAAGACTTGGGATAGTATGAACTCCGCGTTTCGTAAGAAATATCGAGCATACGTTACTTCGGACAGTGGTAGCAATCATGTGAAAGAAAGCTCGTCGGATCACGACGAAGATTCGCCGGTAGACATCATGGATTCAAGTACAAAGTATAATAAGAAGTCGAGGGTGAGGGTTGAGAAGCCTTACAATATCTTCAAAGGAACGAAGCAAGAGAAAGTTTGCCAAATCTGCGAGAAGACTGGGAAGTTGACTAGATGCAAAGGTCCTTGTTATTCATATTTTCATTTGTCCTGCGTGAAGCCTGGCGAGTCCAGTCCGGAACATTCCATCGACGAGGGTACATCGGACGATAAGATATTCTACGATGTGAAGGAAACGAAACGGAATACCGACGACGACGAGAATAGTGGTACTGAGATCAAGTTTAGAACTCTCGTGTATATGGATAACACCTCGAGGAATTTAATCAAGTAACTGTAACTTTCGATTCCAGGGAGAAGCGAGGAACAAGAGGACGAGTTGTTCAAGTGCATAGATTGCTTGTCAGGCGTGGCGCCTGCTTGCTTTATATGCAACGAAAGGGAAGGAGATAGGATAAGATGCACCGTATTGGCCTGTGGGAAACATTATCATTCGGCGTGCTTGAAATCGTGGCCACAGGTAATAATAAACATTTTCTTTAGTTATAACTAGCTCTACCCGGCCACGCGTTGCTGTGGCTCACAAGGAAACATATCGAACCCGAAAATTCTGATTTTAATGAAACTCCGTACGATTGTAGAGCATGTCGGAGTATGTAAGAAACAATTTTCTTTTTCTGCGGAAAACACTCTGAGGGGGTGAAATCAGCCCCCAAATTTTCAGCGATTTTTCGTTTTTCGAGTATAACTTTGGACGTACAAAAATTTATTTTGCAGCGCGTTATACGGCATCAAACACTGAACATTTTGTCCATTATCGGTTTTCTTCTACCTCGCACCGTTACAAAGTTATACTCGAAAAACAAAAAATCGCTGAAAATTTGGGGGCTGATTTCACCCCCTCAGAGTGTTTTCCGCAGAAAAAGAAAATCGTTTCTTACATACTCAGACATGCTCTACAATCGTACGGAGTTTCATTAAAATCAGAATTTTCGGGTTCGATATGTTTCCTTGTCAGTCTGGTTAAATGGAAACGAAAGAAAAGAGAAAGCGTTTGGTTTGTAAAAAATAAAAATATTAAAAAAGTATATAAAAACACGCGTATTCGAATGCAACGTAGTGTCAAAATTTCAAAACAAACGATGAAGAACTTTCGGAGCTTTAAGATTTTGAACAAACGAACATTTACATTTTTATTTATATTGATGATTCTGCTGTGTACAATGTTATTTACAGTATATTGTCTTCTGTTTTGTCAGTCTCGCTGGCAGGGAGGTCGCCTAACGTGCCCATATCACGTGTGTCATACGTGTAGCTCGGACAATCCCCAGGACAGCCATTCGAGGGCTCCGAACGAGAAGTTAGCGCGATGCGTTCGCTGTCCGTCGTCTTATCACACGTCGACGTTTTGCTTGCCAGCTGGTTCGATAATCCTAACAGGCAATCAAATAGTTTGCCCGAAGCATTACCAAGCACCTCACCCTCCAGTAAACGCAGCATGGTGCTTCTTATGCACGAGAGGTGGAAGTCTTATCTGTTGCGACACGTGCCCGACTTCCTTTCACCTCACGTGCCTAGGTAACTACTTTGAACGCGTTAAAGGGGTACAGGACTATTGAAATCCCTTAAAATCGATTTTTTTATTATTAATTCTGAAAGTGGTTTGTGAAAATTCACAACAATCTATCGTGAGGAAATTCCAATAATTACGGAAATTATAGCGCTGAACGTAATTGGAACTTTACTTCGAAGCCGTTTATCTCGAAACTACATTTTCAAATACGGTGTACATTATAACTCTTGAATGAATGAATATTTTCACTTTAAATTTTAACTGGAGCTGTAGAATTCCTTTCTCTATCGCGTGGAATTTGCGCGTCAACATTGGACGTTTGTAAAACATTTTATAACTGACTAAGACATTTTTTCCCATAGAAATGTGGGGAAAAATTGATTCGTGTGTAACTTTGACAATTTTTGTTTAAATTCGCTGAGCAAAATTTCACACGATAACTATTAGTGTAGAACTCACCAGGGACTATGTACACCGATTACCGCTGCGCACTATGCGGGACCATCTTTAGCGTCAAATAACTTGAATCATTTTCAACATTCTGACAATTTTTTTATTTTACGTTACTCGTAAAAGCGTATTTTAGTCGTACAATAGTCTTATACCCCCTTAATAGTAACCATAGCAGTAATGGTAGCAAAACCGTTAACATCGCGCGCGATGTTTGCAGGGATCGATGCGCCGGATGGTGCGTTCATTTGCGAAGACTGCGAGACCGGCAGACTTCCGTTATACGGAGAGGTGGTGTGGGTGAAATTAGGGGCTTACCGCTGGTGGCCATCCCGCATTTGTTATCCGTACGAAATTCCCGAGAACATTCAGTCCATACCTCACAGTCCTGGAAAATTTTGCGTGATGTTTCTCGGTTCAAATAATTACTACTGGGTGCACAGGCAAGTTTCCAGCTTCGCCAGAAGTACAGGAAAAGTACATTATCCGCCGTAGCATGGAAATTAATTATATATCTCTTTTTAGAGGTCGCGCCTTTCTTTATCAAGACGGCGACGCGAATATCAAACCACCGATTGGCAAGAAGAACAGAGATGGCGCGTTTCGCAAGGCACTGGAGGAAGCCAATGATATTCACCAACGTTTGAAACTCGTGAGAGCCGCTGCCGAGAACTGTGGACCGCGTGGCTTGAAACCTGCGCCTTATGTTAAGTTGAAAGTAAAATCTTGCGTTTCTTTTCTTTCCTTTGTTTTCGAATATATACGTTCAATGTCCGCGAAGGCGCGTCGACGTGTGAATCGCGCATCGGCTGGTAATTTGCAATAATGTTGTACTTATAGATGAATAAGCCGGTTGGCAACGTGAAGCCAGTGGAGGTCGAAAGTATTGCAGCGTGCGATTGCGACGCGGAGTGGGAGAATCCGTGTGCACCGGGCACGGACTGCCTGAACCGGATACTGTTGTTCGAGTGTAGCCCTGATATCTGCCCGGCTGGTCCTAAATGTAATAATCAGGCGTTCGTGAGGAGAGAATACCCAGCCATGGAGCCGTTTCACACCGTCGGCCGTGGCTGGGGCCTTAGAAGCTTGGAGCCCATTAAAGCGGGACAGTTTGTCATCGAATATGTGGGCGAGGTCATAGACGAGGATGAATATAAACGAAGGCTCCATAGGAAAAAAGAGTTGAAGAATGAGAATTTCTATTTTTTAACCATAGATAATAATAGAATGATCGACGCCGAACCGAAGGGTAATTTAAGTCGATTTATGAGTGAGTATCTTTCTAGCAAACGGAGTAACCGTGAACTTGCGTGTCCTGAATTAATTAATACACCTCTCTTCTCCAACATAGATCATTCGTGTTCACCCAACTGCGAGACTCAGAAATGGACGGTAAATGGGGATAGGCGTATAGGTCTGTTTGCGTTGCGCAATATCGAGCCCGGTGAAGAATTAACTTTTAATTATAATTTAGCTTGCGACGGGGAGACCCGAAAGCCCTGTCTCTGCGGCGCGCCAAATTGTAGCGGATTTATAGGTTTGAAGGTACAAAAGCCTCAAGCATCCACGCCCTCGTTTAACCAGAAGAAGTTAGAAAAAATTGTGAAGATAAAGCGCCAAAGAAGGCGAGTAATTTTATATAATTGTCGCCGCCTTTATTGTCTAACTGTGGATCTTTGTAAATTACATTCTTTCTCTTATAACAGACCGAGGAACGGCTGGCTGTGCTGGAGCTGCGGGCAAGAAATCGACAAGTCCGTAGAGTCTGTGGTTTGCGACCAGAAAACCTGCAACAAGAGGTACCACAAAATCTGCGTGATAATCGACGACGTGGATTCGAGATTTAGCTGCCCCTGGCATCACTGCGCCGACTGCGGCCGTAGAACGTCCGCGCATTGCTTCTTCTGCAGCTCTGCCTTCTGTCAAGGTAGCGATAGCTCGCGTTAATCTAGAAATTTAAAAACCGCTTGTCCCATGCCATTAATTACATCGCTGTCGTTTCCAACAGTACATCTCGACGGGAATCTATTCGAATACGGCGGCAGGGGTGTTCTCGTATGTAAGCTGCACGAGAACGCGGAAGATGAGAAGGATTATTCCGATAACGACACCGAAACGGACAAAGAGTACTCTTCGACAGATTCCAGTAGTCCTCTGGCGATGATGGAGAAAGCGATACCACGTGAACCGTCGCCAAGAGTTTCCATAGTAGAGGTGAGATGAGACTCTATAGTAAAACGTATCCGTCGGTGCAAATTACGAGGGAAGAATAAGCGAACACAGGGCTGCCCCTAGTGCTCAAAACATTTAAGGTCTCCCCGCCCTCTCCCGCGAAATCGTTTTACGTGTCGAGCATTGATGGCTTCCTTTTGTTTTCCCTTTTATTTTGTTTATCTGATTTACATTACGTGTTAATGTAGAAGGCAAGTTGGCAATGAGTTGCGTTGGTGGTGGTGAGCATGAGAGAGATTTTTTCCATAGAACAAATGTATCTTTCTGAGAATAGTAGCGAATGTTTGAGCGAAACCTTACGATCGAGGCGTCAAAGGTGTGTAAAGAAATAATTGCATTTCTAAATTTGTCGACGCGGTCCTGTTTATTTCTCAATGCTTTGGGATTCGAGGGACACCACGTATGTTATTTTTCTTCGCATATTCGAATCTGTATTTAGGGAGTTAACGATTTTCAATCGGACGTAACGGTTCCCATGTTTATATATACATTATATAAACGCGTATGTTAATCTTTACGTACCGTCGACCTTACTGTGTTCCACCATTTATCGGTTCTAATTTTACTTAACGGTATGCCACGTCTACCTTGTACGTTCAATATACGAAGAATATCATCACGGTTTACTGCAAGAACGTAAAAAAAAACGTATGCGATTATTACTACGGTTTTATGCAAAAAAAAATGCTACGATGTGTTGTAACATTCACAGTTAGTATGTTTCCGAAAGAAAGAAAAAAAGAGAAATTGATGACAATTAACCTTTTTTTTTTTTAATTATTTTTCATTGTTCCCAGCATCCTCTCCCTGACATTGGCAGTAGTGAGAAGTAGTAAGAAACAATCATGTTCTGTTTAAGTTTATGCGTTCAAGTGAGTGTATACTTTTGCTATTATTTCTTTGGGCCTCGTTTAATTTATAGTATCGTCGATCATAGTAAGCGAGAAACTCCTGGCTTGCGATTAACAAATAGTTTAGTTATCGTTAGTTAATTAGTCATTTGAAAAATACATTCGGTGAGTAAATTGTGTTTTTTCTTTTTTAAACGTAAAATACTACCAGATCGTATTGTAGACATAGGCTGTTATTATGGGCATTCATATTATTTGTGGCACTTCAGTAGCTATACGTAATTGGGCTGTAAACGTGAGTTCCTTTTCTTTCTTTTTTTAAAATTCACGTAGTGTAATTATGCTTCCTAATAAGTGCGTTGTGGAGAAAGTAGTGTTTTCTTAGACAGTAGTTACAGTTACACGATCGTTTATTCTCATACACCATGTGGCGTTTAAGGGAATAGGATTCTTAAACGGCGATATGCCTCGTAGGTTCATCCGAGCAGCGAAGAAAGCGAAGAATCTCAGAAAGAGGATGACGAAGAGATAATACAGCATGCTGATTATATGCCGTACGAATGTAACTTGAAAGATACGAAGAGAAAAACGATGCACCGATTGTCCCTAAGATTGAAAAACGAGGAGGATCAGGTAGAAAAATTAAATAATCTTACGTCTAGTCAACTGGAGGCCATAATCGGTGGTAGCTTGTTCGAATGAACGATAAATACCGGCTCGGCATTGTGCATAGCTCTCGATCTTCTCAAACGACAAACTATAAATTGTACGACGATAATTGGCATATGACTCTGCATAACACTGCGAGGTAATAGTGTTTGTAATGGTATTCGATTGGTTCGATCAGACACCATTCCATGTCAAATAGGCCAGCATTCAGCTGGGAGTAACGATTTTTTAATAAATTTCAATACCGCCGCGGAGGGTGGAAGATTCTGAAAAGTTTACTTTTAATCCAACGGCATATTTCGCGCGGCTTTCTTTTCTTACGCACTTTAAAAGTCCGAACGTGCTTTCGAAGCTTTTATTACACTCGTTTATCGGTATTTATATATTATTTTGGAAGCGGGAGCAGCCCGATTTTACGACAAAGATATAAACAGTTTTACAATTCTTAGAAGCTTCTTTGCTCGATCGACATTTACCTAATAATTGGATTGACATGGAATGTTTCTACTTGTTCGCAAAGTGGAGCGCAATGTACACCCGATAGTTCGTTTAATTTTGTTGACAAATACATAGCTGGCTACCTGATTTGAAAGTGTGGCATACTAATTCAGTGCCTTCTCAGGTTTAATTCGAACACTTGTACGGATGAACACTCTAGGGCCCAATATTGATTTTATACAAGATATTTACACGTCAGTTGAATACTTCCTTTATATCCTTTCGTTTTAGACGGCCGTGCATTATAGAGGCAATTCGCATCGGTCGAATATAGTATTTCTAATTTAAAAAAATAGTAACTTATTTTCGCACTGCCTTGTATATTTCGGAGGAATAATATTAAATGCAATACGTTGCTTTTTAAAACGACGACTTAGCGTTTAGTACCGGCGCGTCGATTGAACGCGATCATCGCGGAATATTCCGCAATGATGTCGCGAAGTTACCTTTGTTTTACAAGCTCGGTTGAACATTATTCGTAGGATTCGTTGGACTGACACTCGGTAATGTACAATAGAGGATTTGTTTTCTTAAAACGTTTACTTGACCGCGAATCTCGGAGGGAATAATATACATTTGTTAATAGCGTTTCTCCCTGTGTATTTCAAATTGTACATACGAATAAATGTGCCGTTAGTAGAAATGCGAGACAAAGGTTTTAATGTAAACGAAAGGAATCTTCTGTAATATAAGCGGAACTTACTGTTTATGTTACTTCCCGATTTTTAGCATACAATTAAGTACCATTATCATTCGCTGTAAATGTATTAAAAAAAGAAAGTTCTTTCAAAGAAGTGGACATAAATACATGTAACATTCTTATACAGTTAGTATCTGTAATTATTCGTAAAAAGCTCGCGCGCGCCTCGCGAAGTAATTGTTGCTACATATTATGCGAAGCATTTGTTCGCGAGAAGCCGTGAAAAAGTCGTTTAACAATTCTGTTACAGCTAAATGCTTGTTGGTCCTCTCTAAGGCTCGCTCGAGCTATTCCATTTCATCGATGAAACAGTCGCGGTAAAATTTCATCTAGTCGCTGTTGTACGATATTTAAAAAATCCCGGGAGCAGAACCAGCGGCGGATTTAACGGGCGGGCGATGAGCAGTTGGGCCCCTGCCCAAAAAAAAGATTATGATTTTATCCAGACACTATATTCCCTTTTTTTGTCTCGTATAATTTTCACACCACACGGTCGCAAATTCATTTGTAATTCTGTTATGTACACAGAATGTCCCAGAACGTTTGCCCTTTTCCTTAAATCCGCTACTGAGCAGAACTGATAGCTTTCGTGGAGTTGTACACCGGTGAAAGATGATAAATAAGTATGTCAGCTATTATCATTACCAGCTTCATTATTATTATTAATATTCGGATAATACTTTCACTTTAATAGTTACCTTTCGCTAATAATAGTACAAACGGGGCATTATCGAACTACTTCGCACGACAAGTAATTGAATCTCGGCGGTTTCGTGTGTTCGCGGATGGAGTGTTGTGCTGTTCGCGACTGGTTTCGCAACTTCCATCGTTATAAAATCTTGCGCACAAATACAAACGAATTCAGTTCGATTTGCAGGATGCCTATTTTCTATCGTACTTATACGATACCGCGGCACATGGAGTATCGATGATCAGTCATAGAATTCGGAGTATGTGTGTCCACTGTGCTTCCACTGGATTACTTTCATGCACCACCTCACGCGTGTTCCAAGTCGCTCAACGACTTTCCCTATTATGCTTGCGACTCTTTGCCATAATTCTGATAAAGCTTCGGGCTCTCCTGTACCAAAGAGGCGCTGGTGCTCACCAAACTAGGCAGATTGAGATCCGAGTTCGATCTCGTGGATATGGTTTCCTCCAGCGAGATCTGTTTCTGCCGCAACACAGGCGCGACGAAGTTCTGCCCGGCTGACATGTCTCGCTTTATCGCCTGCGCCTGTAAAAGAGGATGCTTTAGTTGACCCGGGCGTTTGCGTGCGTTCACGGCGACATTCGTTAACGGTACCTTGGACTTCGACGTGGGTAACGTAACGCCGGTGACGAGGCCTAGGATGCTCGCGGCAAGGCCGCTGAGTTGCACAGCGGCCAGTGGCGACAAGCCTCTCCTCACCAAGCCTAAAGCCAGTAGTGCCGCCTGGGCCAGAATAGGAGCTGCGCCAGTCGCGCTTGCAGCGGCACCGGCTAGCTGACCGCCCCCGACACTTGGCCCATAAGCGAAGCACAGATTGTGCCTGTCCACCTGCGCAAAGCAATATGTAATCATTCTTTCTTACGAATACGCTTATCGTCGATGATATTCGAACGTACCAAATGCTTCACTACGAGATACAGCAGGCCGAACGGCGTGATCAACGGGCAGGCTAAGCTGTACACCGTCGTCATCGTAAAAACTAAGAGTAACCAGGCGTAATGAGCGCCCAAGGGGAACTCCCATAATACTGCTTTCCTAACGTGCACCCTCTCCGCTCTACTGCGAGCTATGCACAGCCTGAACGTGTACAACGCTAACTCGGGGAATCTGACTAACTCCAATCCGCTTCCAAGCAAAGCCGCGGTAATTACATAATTTACAAACAGAGCACCCTGTAAGAACGCAATATAGTTTTGTGTAACAGATCCTGCACTTCTTAGTTATATACTTTGGGATATTAAGATGAATCTGTTATTTCAGCAGCGCAGCCCTACCTGATCAGGTAGGAACACACAGTCCCATCTCCCTGTGTCGTTGGCCGGGTTCACGGTCCACTCTAAGAACGCCTGCGCACTGGTCAGGCCTAAACTCGGTAATATAAGGACCATCAGCAATAAAAGCAGCAACGTTTTCGTCATCACTGCTCGGTTCAGGCTGCTTCTGGTCCAGTGTCTGACTAACGACTCGCTCCTTGCTACCAACACTGGCATCAAGGCGGCCACGCTAACTAGCAATACGGTTGGAAGGAAGGACGAGAGCACGGGGCTCAGGTTCATGATCTCTCCTGTGATCGGTTGAATTTTGTTCAAAGAAGATACTATTACCTAGAATCATTCGTTAAGAACGTTTACGTGGTTGAGATGGGTGCTAGCCGGGTTTCTTACGAGACACGGCTGACGGGCGAGCGACTTACAGCTGGTGTGGTGAGAAAGAACAGTACGATGCCTAGAGCAAAGTTGATTAGAACAGCGTTCAAGTACCAGCATGGTCTTGGTACGCTTAGGTTCTCCCAGAAGATGTCAGACGGCGTCGGCGCGTAGTCTACCACCCACTTTATGCTAGGCGAAGAACGCAACTGCTTTCGCATAGATTTTGCCGCGCCAGGTGTACCTGTTATTGATATTACCGTTGTAATTGTTGCGGTTTCATTAGTTAGGGTCGTCTTAACAAATCTAAGCGCTCTGGGCTAAAAAATTTTGGCGCCCCAAGGGTGCAATTTCTTTGAAATTGGTGCAAGGCAGTACATCGCAAACTTGGGTCTCCACCAAGGCAAACACGAAGAAAAACAATGCTCGTGAACGAAACTTTTGTCTCAAAAATTGAAGGGAAAAAAGCATTTCAACATATTTGATTCTTAAGCACCCTTGGATCACGAGCGCCCCTGGGCTATAGCCCATTGGAAAAGGTGGCCTTGTATTGAGGGAGGACCGAGTGGTAACTTACCTAAAGTCACAAAGGCAACTCCCAGAGGCCTGGTCAACGCAACCTTCTTCTCCTCCTCGACTAGCGCGGTCAATCGTACTTCTTCGTTCATATAAAATTCATAGGCATCGGTTTTCTGCGAGGCAAATTAATTAAATTAACCGCCGCTCTGTTCAGATACATTTCTGAATAATGACCACTTACGTTCTTACAACAACAAGCTAGCACCTGGCCGCATGGATACGGATACATTTGCAAAGGCTCCCTTTTCCTCGCGTAGTTCTCGCAATACAAACGCGCTTGTTCCACGCAATCCCTTTCTACGTCTAACGCTGAGAGCCGTTTAATATCGTAAGCCAACGTGACATCCTCCACTGTTAAAGTAGGAAACGCTTCTCTGAAAATAATCGAACTATAAGAAGAGCAAGGTAAATCAAGGTAATTGCATGACGCATGAATTTACGCACTTAAAGTAATCAGTTAGTAGCTGCACGTTGCACTGGTGCTTTGGTATCTCTGTGATTAATAACGTCCTAGCTGCCAGCTCTCCGCCATGCTTAGCATCTCGCACCTACACAACGCAAAACTTTGATTACTTAACATACTTGTATTAACATTACGACTAGGGAATACAATCCCGGGATCCCGACTGTTTTTTGGATTCCATTTTTATATTTTTCAGTTGTTCATAAAGTAATTCACGCTTTTAAAAATTCTCGGGATAAGTTGTAACTTGATTTATCAAACCCCGGGAGCTTTAGAATCTAAAACACAGCCGGGATCCCGGGATTGAATTCCCTAATTAGGACTAATACAATCCGTAAAGTCTGGAACCTTTTTGAAAAAATGTCTCATGATGTAACCACCGATGGGTAAATAAGACAGAATTAATATAGTGTGCACCCAGATCCACGTAGACATCGGATCCAAGTTCGACAATGTTGTGTGACCGAACGTCGCGTCGTCCCCTTGCATGTTCCCATGAAAATTGATCGGTAACGCTATGCACAGCGACAGGATGACCATCAAGCCAGTTAAGAGGATTAAATGGCGCTCGAATGATATGTACAGTAAACCATCAGGCCCAGCTCGTTTCAATAATTCCTCGTCGCTAGAAGCATTGTTGCAATTCATTTTATACATCATCGTTAGCAGTCTCCTTAATACTCAGCGCGATCGTTACACTTACGTAACTTTAAATGCAGTAACGATCCACGACAGAAAGCCTCTGTCAACTTGGGAGAGTTGCGAATTAACGGAAGCGTCCAGGCATATTGCGTCTGTATCTGTAGCTTCATTGTCCCCGTAAAACAACTCCATCCACCTATCATCCGTTTTGTTCAGTAATGCGAGACGCCCGTAGTTCCATGCCTTCTTGCGCAGAAGACCGAACAGAGTAACTAGGAACTGGAAAAATATATTTCAGTATCAGACAAATACGCAAATGCAAAAGAAATTATACATCGCTCTTTTTAAAATTACAGAAAGACAAACTCGCTATGCGTAAGAATGTAATCTGTACCAAAAATCCAAGAAAATTTAGCAACAAATTTTCGGGGATGCCTGCGTAAGCGTCGGTTATTATAGTTGTGTTGTGCCTTGGTATTGGAATACATGTTTCTGTGGATGGAGTGTCGCGTGGAGTCGCTCTGAAATAAAAGTAACAACAACGTTAAACATTTTCCAGGTACTTCGTTTAAAGGGAACTCGGGGGAGTAGATGCTCGAGCCTTTCGCACTAGACTATAACAGCTTCGTGTGCACAAATGCGGACGGAAGATTGAGGAAAAGAATGAACAGACAATACGTAAACACGTAAATAGATCAACACTGTTGTATTACACAGGTGGAAAATTAGTTTGACAAACTTCAGATAATACCGTTACAGGTACTATCGATCATATATACCAGCGTGACGGCCACCGCGCGGTAAACAATGTTTTAAAAAATTCGAACAATCGAATTTAACGACGTTGCGAAAGATAAGCGAGTTTAATAGGCTATTGAGTACGCATTCGCGCAGCGACAAGCAAAACAGCAGCAGGATTCGATTTCTACGTGAATTCGTAATTTACTACTTACTGCGTGTAATCGTAGTTCATGTTCGTTGAGATGCTTTATGTTAGTTTACGGTTAGATAAGTACAAAGACGCATATTAACGAAATGTATGTCAATTTGACACATCGTACGCCAGTGCCGTTGGTTGCAAGCAGCTGCGAGTGTTGGTGAGCGTGACGTAGCCTAACCTGAACGATATGATTACGACGAGATAACGCGATCTTACTTCAACCAAGCTATATTTTTTTTTTTAGCGCAGCTTTCTATCAACGTGACAATTGCGCGAACTCCTTTGCTCAATGTCAAATCAGGACGATTTAGACGTGAGTCAATCTTTAACGAAACAGGTGTTTACTATGTGTTTGTGTGGCGAATATATGTATATGAAGCATGTGAACTTTGGAGTAATCAATGAATCATCGAAATAGATTTTTTATCCAAATATCGATCGATAATCGTGTATTCAGCGAAATACAGTTGGAGTATTTGATCTGTAAGTTAAGGGGTCATTCTGCTAAGCACGCAGCAAAATTCAGGTTTTTTTTTCTCTGTGAATGCAATGAATAACAATGTCAAACTTTTTTTTATTTATTAGGTTACTTGTAATGTATACGGAACTATTTTTTAAATATATTTTTAATTGTGCTTTTCAATGTTATCTGGAGTTCAAAATCGCGTCTTTGAAAAGACGGCGGGAGTGATTTCAGCGCACCGACTCGTCTGAAATAAAATAAACAGATTCTTAATCGTTATGAGTACCGCTATCGCAGGTGCTGGAATTAGCCACGTAAGTAAAAATTTAACAAAATTGCGCCCATCGGAATTTTCCATTTTTATTTGCAGCTTGAATGCGTTCAATTTTGTTAAATTTTTACTTACGTAGCTAATTCTAACACCTGCGATAGCGGTACTCATAACGATTAAGAATCAATTTGGTTTATTTTTGTTTCAGATGAGTCTGTGAGCTGAAATCACCCCCGCCGTCTTTTCAAAGGCGAGATTTTTAACTCCAGCTAACATTAAACAACACAATTAAAAGTGTATTTAAAAAATTGTTCTGTATACATTATAAGTAACTTAATAAATGAAAAAGAAGTTTGACATTGTTATTTATTACATTCACTGAGAAAAAAACCTGAATTTTGTGGCGTAATTGACCCCTCAAACGAATTTCAATTGTTAGTTTATGGAAAGAAAAAGACTTCTTTTACACAGAAATATTCCGTCTAATATAAATATAATTGCATAAATATGTATAAATCAGAAGTTGATTTGTAATAGATATAATTAAATTATATCTACGATATAGTGATTATATATATATAAATTTGCGAAAAGTATTTTACACACGATTCCTGTTCGGTACTAACGAAAAGATCTGTTATTTACAATTGTTAGGCGACATTTAACATCGGCGATATTGATTACACGCTTGTAGCTCGCCCGTCGTGATGCAGTCTAATACCCAAGACTCTTTCACCCCTTCTGCGCCAATAATTATCTTCGCTGTCTCCTGACTTTCGGTAATAAAACCACCAGCGGTTTTTATAAGATCTTTGAGTATAGTACAGGGAGGCGTTGTGTCTTTCCCAACGTATATATAGCCGCAAGCAGTAAACAATTCAGGGACGTAGGCTCTCCCGAACAATTGTTTATCTTTACGGTTCTCCTGAAGATTAGAAATCGTAAATTAGCGACGCTTTATACGCATTACATTTCGCGTATATATTTTGGAATATGATTCTGCTTTGCGTACCAATGCCGCCTTCGAGAAATGCGTCATCTCGTATTTCTCTGGATCCAACCAGGCGTTGTTCTCCAAAGATTGCAAAACCCATTGGAGGCTGACGAGCCAGCAGCCTCGTATAATTCCGTGCAGCAAATTTACTGTACGCACGCCAGTAGTCACGACATGGGTCGTTCTCTTCGTTACGTTCGACTCAATTCTCGCGAGGCCCAGAGCTCTGACGACGCTTTTAACTATATTCTTATCACTGCGAAAGAAGATTACATATTTAATAATTGCGATAAAGTAGTTTCTCTTCGAATGATAGGGTTTTAAACAATTCTCCTTACTCATTGGACAGGCCTGTCGCTACGATATTCAGTCTCTGCGCTTTTCTTCTGGATAACTGCGTGGTAGATAGCCTTTTCAAGGATTGAAAATCGTTTGCTGAGTTTCTATTCGAAACAGAGATCCCCACTTGCGATCTGTTATCAATTTCTCTGTTTTTTTCTAGTCTCTTTAAAATGTCTTCATTAACAATCTTCTTTACGATAATCTTTTTACTAACTATTTTCTTAGGCTTCTTAGCTTTCTGTGTCTTTTTATTAGAGAACGAATCAGTATTATCCTCTAATGACTGCTTGCTATTTTGTTCTTCAATGTGTCTCGCGTTATTCGCACTGGTGGCTGCATTAAGTTTAGTCTTTGTAGCTTGCTTCTTTCCTTTTCTAATATGTTTCTGCGTGAATATTGTGCATTTACGAGGTGCAAGTTCTTGATCCACTGGGGAAAATGTTAGCAATTGCGAGCATTCGCGAAGAGACAGTAGCTTCTTTTTACATTTTCTTTTTGAAGAGGGATCTATCAAATTCCCTGCATTCTGATCGTTTTCCAATTTGCTCCCATCAAGCGATTCGTCTATGATCACGGATACCTGTGATTTAGCACCAGGGGTTTTACAAAGAGACGAATTATCCAAAATGATTGTACCATTTACACTTCTCTCCTGATCGTTATTAGAAGTCGGGCATCCCTTCTGTCCTCTAAAAGAATGTGAACAAAGAATTTATAATCGTTGCGAATGATTCCTTTTACAAAATAAAAATGATATACTTACAGGGTATGAGATCTCGTTTTGGAAAAGTTTGCGACCGTAGCATGTGACGACTTATCATCATTCTGCAGATTATTATTGGCATTCTGTTTCAACTGCGATCTCAAAAAAACAGAACGGCTCATTGGATACGGAGTAGCCTCGATGTAACTTTGACCACGAGAAGTTCTATCTACAGCTCTTTGACCAATGCTCGTAATGCTAGCTTCATCCCTTTCGGTACAAACTTCATTGCTTTCTACATGTTCATTGGACCGAATCAAGACATTTTTCAATCGATCAGTTAAACTCGTATCATTTTCAGTGACGATACTTTTTCTTGTACCTTTCTCTTTATTCATTGTATCGTTTGATATCGACATCCTGCTCTTGCTATTCAATCTCCGCAAAGATAATCTATTCGAGGTATCCAAAGATGTATTCATTTGTAACGAAGTATGAACTGTGTCTATACTCTCCAGCGCCTCGTCAGAACCTGAAGGATCTATGTCCTTTTCTCGCCTACGTCTGATATCTTCGTTCGATGCCTCGACAGACATATTTACATTCAAAGAAGTCCGCACTGTATTCGCGCTGCTTCCTGCGATTGTCCTCAAGCTCTGATTATCGAATTGCATAAGCCTCTCCTGTACATCTGTTATTTCCATAGAAACTATACTTTTCTTTGTACGCTTATCTAAAGACGAAGACAAATTATTTGCAACTTGAAGGCCACTTTCGCCTTCTGCGTCTAATACCTGATCATTTATCATCGTGGAGCAACAAATCGGCACGGCTGTGAATTCATTTTCACTTTCCGAGGTACTTGAAATAACAGAATGATTGGTCCTACGATTTTCTACCTCACGGGGATCAATCGCTTCGCCCGATGTATTCGAAGAGAGACTCAAAGTACCAGGTCTTTTATTGCTTCCAGCCAGTACGATGCTGCTACTTTGAATTTCATTGTTCGATTGCGACAGGCGCAGATTACTAGAATTACTTGTTGAATTATATGTGTTAAACAATCGCCTCTTTCTCAATCCATGTTGCTGTCTCTGTTCCTTAGTGCTTTCGCGTTGATCTTTCGGCGTACTACCGATATTCGGATTCGAGTACTCCGCTTTCTCTCCTTCTTCGATACGATCAACGCCTAAAATCGTATGCGTCTTAACGGACACCTCGTTTCGTACGTCGAACATTTGCTTAGTTTTGGTCATAATAGCTTCTTTTAATTTCTCGCAGCTTTTATTCAGAATCTTATCATCGCTGTTTATTCTCCTTAAAACTATGCTCATATCTTTCAAAGGAATACCATTATACGATCTGCGTCCATTTTCGTTAGGTACCTGGTTGCTTCTTAAGGATGTGTCAGTCTCAGTTATACTCGGAGCTGTATCGTCGTTATTATCCTCATCCATTTGTCTAAGCGACCCATTGCCAGAATCTGTTAATTTGGAGACGCAGCTTAAATTGACTTGCAACGAACTGCGCCGGTGTTTGAAGCTGGCACTTTCATCCATGACACTGCTTGTTCTCGGCTTCCTTTTATTTGGACTCATTGTGTACAGTTTATCCACGAAACATTATGAGTATTGAAACTTCACTATGAAGCCATTCTAAATTCTTCTTTTTTCAATACTCTCGGATATATACAACACGATCCTTAACATTATGTATCGTACGTTCTACCATTTATGATTCTGTATTATTATAACTTATTTTATTACGACTGTCATTACGATTTCTAGGAGCAATTGCGCTGTAACAACTCTGTCTCGCAGTCGCCACTGTTATTATCAAGCACGTCCAAACACGTTTGAACGATTCCGCTTGAAGTTGCTAATTGTTGCATGTTCATGCGGCACTGTGAGTGACGTTAAGGGTGAATCCACTTGCGCCCATATCGCCGTGATTTTCATTAGGGTAGGTTTCCCTGTACGCGACTGAGCGCATCGTCAATTTCGAAGTTGATTTTCTCGAAAATAAAGCGCTAAATGAAAAAAAGTTACTCTTTCTTTTCGATTTATAAGAAATAAATAAATCGAGAAAAAGGAATACAATTTTTTGATATTGCGCTTCATTTTCGAGAAAATCGACTTTGAAATTCTTTACCTTGCGTCCAGTCGCGTATAGGGAAACTTAGCTTAATGAAAATCACGGGTGATTTTTGGGCGCAAGTGGAATTCAATTTGAAATTCACGAAAGTAATTAAGCGTAAGTATTATTTTCCGAATTTTTCCTTTTGTAGTATTATTTCCGCATGAAATAAAGTACCAGACATCTAAGGGGGAATTCCACTTACGCACAAATCGCAACGTCCGTGGTTATCATTCCAAAATTTATGAAAATATCTTGAAACATGGAAAAGAAATCTGTGAAAGAGCCATTATCGGAAAATACAGGTTTTTAACTATAAATTACGACTTGAAAAAAAAGGAACATATAATTTGATATTCCTTTTATTACAAAAACGAAAAAATCGTGGGTGCAGGCGATTTGGGCGTAAATGGAATTCGCCCTAATATAAATTTTTGTCACACGGCTTCGTGGCTTTTGGAGGCAGAAAATTGATGTGCGGGACAAGGACAGAAATATTCTGAATGTGCCTGCGATCTTACTTTACCCACTTCGACAATTTGGTGCGTTTGGACCAGGAAATTCTGCACTGTTAATAGGAACGCATGATAGTGGTGGAGGTGGCAAAGTGGAGCTGTGTAAAAGAGAGAGAGGGCTAGCGTGTGCGACAAGGATAGAGATTACTGGGATAAGACTGTGACCTGTTTTACCGGTAACTAGTACTTTTGAATCTCTTAAAAATTTCGATTACGCATGCAACGTTATCGGTACAAAATAGAATATGATTACAACACGATAAGAAGTATCACATGAGGAGATTGGAGCGTGAAATGTGAGTGCAATCCTATAATACAATATTATAAACACAGAGGTGGTTTTATTTGTGCGGTTTATTAAGTTTTTCGAAGAATAGTGTGTACGGTTCTTTTCTTTAAAGAGCTTAAATACTTATTATATAGTTTTTAAGTAGAAAAAGTGTCGTTTTCTATGAAAAATTACAAAATTGAATGGAAGTAGTATAGGAACGAGGTTAAAATAGGAGCGTGGAATACGTGTAACTGACTAAATTGATTCTAATGTTTATCTAAACTCTGTCCACCGTAAGAATAACCTCGTATCACGAACGGGGTTCATATACTTGGTGACATAATTAATTTATACTCGCGGCTAGCGACTGTCTTTTATAAAAATTGTTTTGCACTTGTTTCGAATGATCATTTTTTATAATAAAAAAAATCTGTGCAACTAGGGTTTTTATTTTCTTTAAAATCGTGTGCCTCAAAGAGTTAAACGTTGAAAAACACGATTTTGGAACGTCAGGTACAGGGTTTACACCCGCTACCCTCGAATGGCCAAAAGAGGAGAGTCCCGAGTCTCGAGGGTCTGCAAGTTATCTTCCCAAAATGCAACGCGATTGACGAAGTCCAGGCATCACGCGATCTCAACTGCGTGAGAAACCGCCAGAAACATTGACCAGTTGCAATGCAGCCTTGAAGATCCCTGGGTGTCTAGAATTTCGAAGACCATATTCATCGTCAAGGATTGCACACAATTTTTTTTCCTTAACGTGGAGAAATCTTCAAAATAACCCCGACCTCTCCAAGGGAGGGCCAAGCCCTCCTCCAAAAGTACCGGGGTAGTGTGAGATTTTTACTCACTAAAACCCCATGGCCACCTTCGCGCTTTAATTGGCGGGTAAGTAACTCTACGGAGAACTTTTTCTTCCGCCCTCTCAGCGCTGCGACGCCCGTACTCACTTCGGCAACACTGCGCGTGGTAACGCAGAGCCGCTCGTCCACCCGGGAAACTGTGTTTGGAACTCTTCTCTATCTTTCTCTGGAACTACGAATGGCCATTCGTTAAGCACGTAACACGATAATAAATTATAACATTAAATATACATATGTGTACTGTGCTCCGATGAAAAGAAGTCGGTTGAGAAACTCTAGGGTCCGAATAGTATATCCCTATTGGCTGGCGTGACAACGTCGACGAATACAAAGTAAGCAAACGGGACTCGGACGGCGGGAGCCAATGCGAGCGAAGAACCCCGGCCGACTTCTTTTCATCGGGGCACAGTAGTTGCATGTAGCAAATAGCGATACATACTTCCGCAATCCTCGAACCGAACCGTGCGGATGTTACAAAGCAATGAAACATCTGTTTTGCAGGCTCCACGTTCTTTCGGTTTCTTCCAGGGAAAGCGTCTCCGGTATTCTTCCTTGCTCCGGTGTTTATCCAGGATTTGGAAACCAGTAGAGAGGGGTGGTCAGAGAACCCCGCGCAAAGAGACTCATTCGCTCACGAGCGACCAAGGCATAGAGACCACGCGATTAGTTTGGATTTCCTGGTAACATTCGGGGAAATTCGAGCGGACATTGAAATGGGTTTGATAAATTCTGGTTCCGTTAAAGTACAGAGCTGTGTTATACTTACACCCACACCATCACCCGCATATACATAAATGTAATTAAATATCTTGGTCCCACTCCTCGCTGGAATCTGTTTCAGACTCGTCTGAGCCTCCATGGGTCATATTTGCATCGCTGACCTCGTCTATAATTTGACCCAGCTCGAAAAGTTTCTGTTCTTTGCTCGTCGTGTGCCGGATGAAAGTCTGCCAAATTTCAACGGACACACGATCGATGCCATCGCTTATCAGGTTTTTCACATCCGTTAACTTGTGGGTCGTGTTCTTCGACTTGACATAATTTTTCACCATGGCCCATACCATCTCTACGGGGTTCAAATCAGAGTGGTATGGGGGCAGGCGCAAAACCAGTCTCCCGTTCCTTTTCGCGTACTCGTCTATTACGTACTTGTCGTACTCTGGCTTGATTTTCTTCACGATATCGATTAACTGTACTTTTACGGAATTCGGAGGTATGGGGTACCCTTTAGAGATAAGCCACTCTATGATTCTTGGTTTTGTCCAGGCCATCGTTGGACAACGCTCCGTCTTCACGGAATGGTAAGGAGCATTGTCCATGACGACAACTGCGCCCTCCTTCAACGACGGCAGAATACGTTGAAACCATTCGAAGAAGGTATCCCCGCTCATTTTGTCAGTGAAGTCCTTCGAGTTCTTTTCTGATTTGAAGCACAGGAGTCCACCGGGTACGAACCCCTCTACCGACCCAATATGAAGGGAGACCAGCTGGTTCCCTGTGCTGGCGGGCTCGGGTGTACCTGTGGAACAGGAGCTGTCCACCAAGGTCTCACCCAAGTAATAAATATGGCGACCTTCCGCTCTATACTGCGCCAGCTTAATTAAATAGTTGTGTCGCCAGAGTACAATGTATTCTTGCTCCATAAGGGCGCTATTCCGATGTATCGCTGTAAATTTGAAGCTTAAATCGTGGAGTAATCTGTGGAAGGTGCTCCTCACATATGTGCCGAGCTCGGGGTCTGCATTCACCGCCGAGAGGACTTTATTTAAATTCGGCACTTCTCGCCGGGACCAGAACTCATGGACCTTGTGCCGAATTCCAGTCTTCTCTTGTTCGGACAGCTTCTGCATGACACTCAATTTTCTGCGTTTTCTGTTCGGCGAAGACACCTTGCCAGTATTCACGTATTCAGCAATGGTCTTCTTCACGGTGGATATCCCTATCCCAGTTTGTTCGGATAGCGTCAACATGACATCGCGATATTTCATAGACGGCTTCTCCTGGAGAAGTGCTTTGTACACGTTTATGATAATCTTTCTCTGTCCGGACCGAACAAGCTGTAAAAACCAAGTGGTGAGAAACTATGATAGATTGAAATCACGATATGTGAATGTAAGATTTACCTGAAAACCAAACATCCGTATATATATATTCAGGTAAATCTTACAGGGAATTTTGGTTTTGATTATATTATTCTTGGGAGGATTAAAAAAATTAAGTTACCTTTCCCGAAGGATTTTTGTTTATCGGTGAGCTTGACCGGCCGGGCTTCTGCAGCTCCATTTTTCTACCCACGCGCGATTTGCACGGTTATATTTATTTACTGTTCCGATGGCAAACAACGGCTCGAGTCACGGTTAATTATTTTATTAACACTAATAAAATAGGTTTAAAATAAAGTATGAAAAATAAACGTCTTATGATTCCTTAGTACTTAAAAAACAAGAAATATATAAACGAAAAAGCTTGGATAGTTTGTGTGTAAACACTTGTCGGCTCGAGTGTTCTGTTACAATTAACCTATACTGCGTTCCATATAAGAGCGGACCAACGCCCCTACCGATTTGCGACCGATTTGCGCAGCTACCACGGATCTGACACACGCGATTGATCGTAGCACTTTCACGATTGGTCGCAGAACTTTTGAGATTGGTCGTAAGTCGTAACACTTTCTCTGCCGGTTTACTACCAATCAACAGTGCGCGAAACGAGTCCGCTCTAAAGTGGAATGCAGTGTATCCTATATCGGGTCTGTGAACTTTCAAAAAGTTAGCCCCTCATTGGAGTATAGGGTAAGCGTGGGTATTACTGCGGACTTTTAAGGTAGGTTAACTTTAGAACCCTCGATACGGCATTCAAATGAATGAAAGTTCCTCCTTTTTTTAAAAGAATGGTGGAATCTTAATAATTCCACAAAAAAATATGAGGGCGGAGTAATAAGCACAGTTAATTAAAAACACAGAGATTTGTCGATCAATGTCATTGCAAGAGTTACTGCGGACATGCATGCATTACTGCGTACATATTGCATCTCTAATAAGCAAAATCTACCTCATGAATTCGTAAAGTGTCGGTAACATAGGGAAGGACAACCTCATTGCGGTTTGGCAATCTAACAATATTCCTGTACTATTTTTATTCCATTAGAGCATCATTACATGTAATTCCTTTATCATTTCGACACTTCACACTTCATCCTTTACACTTACCATACAATTACTATACAATACTTACACTACTCACACACTGCTTCAACACCATTCTTACACTTCACCAACAAACAACACACAACATGCAACACACAACACACATAATAGTTGATAAGTTTACATACTGGTTTTAAGCTTGCCACAAAAACCCAATAAAGTTGCAAGGACAAATTTTTTGCAACAATGTTGCAAATCAAATTTGGCTGTTCGCGAATCAAAAGCCCGCTTCGCAACTTTGTTGCGTTTTCGCGAGCCTCAACAAAGTTGCAAATCAAAATTTCGTTTTCTGCGAAAAATGCACAAAGTTGCAAACCGGAATTTTACGCTCGAACACCCCAATTTCATTTGCAACATTGTTGTAAAAAAAAAAATTTGTCCCTTGCAACTTTGTTGCGTTTTCGCGAGCCTCAACAAAGTTGCTAACCGAAATTGTGCTTTCTGCGAAAAATGCACGAAGTTGCAAACCCGAATTTTACGCTCGAACACCCCAATTTCATTTGCAACATTGTTGCAAAAAATTTGTCCCTTGCAACTTTGTTGCGTTTTCGCGAGCCTCAACAAAGTTGCAAACCGAAATTTTGCTTTCTGCTAAAAATGCACAAATTTGCAAACCGGAATTTTATGCTCGAACACCCCAATTTCATTTGCAATATTGCTGCAAAAACTTTTCCTTTGCAACTTAGTTGCGTTTTCGCGGGAAGCTGAATAACTTACTTGAATACTTACCACATTGTGTCCATATCGTAAGACGACTATCCATACACAGGGCAGTCTTAACAAGTTTGAGCGCCCTGGGCTAAAAAATTTTGGCGCCCTAGCCCCCAAGGGCACAATTTCTCCAGATAAAAATTTTTATCTCGAAAATTGAAAAGAAAAAAGTATTTCAACATATTTTATTCTTAAGCGCCCTTGAAACACAGGCGCCCCTGGGCTATAGCCCAGTTAGCCCATTGGCAAAGGTGGCCCTGTCCATACAGCACACTTCGTTGCAGCTGTATTGCAGGAACGTTGCTGCAATATTGCGTTGTTGCAGGCTACATTGCAATATTGTAGGATCGTTATCTAGGATCGACAATATTGCAGCAATATTGCAAGAACGTTGCCGTGCAATGTTTCAGTGGCAACGACCCAGCAAAATTGCCTACATATTGGTGTGCAATACTGTAGTGGAAATATTGTAGAAAAAGTACAGCAATATTCTGAAGCAACTATGACTTTGACGAAATTTGAAATATGACGTTGAGTAGATTCTACAGCATGTTTCATTTAACTGGATATGCTAGAATTTCTCGTTGGCCGTTTTTATTGCCGCTTCGTTGCAGAATCATTGCCGGAACGTTGCAGGACTACATGTTTGTAATGCTGCCGCAACATTGCAAAAATACACACCTGCAATATTGCGAAGGCGGACATAGGACTGAACCTGCAACGTCTCTGCAGTGTTATGGTGCAACATTGCAATCTTGTACCGCAATATTTCAGAGACGTTGCTACAATGTTATGGTGCTAGCTGGGTACTAGGTCCTAAGTTAAAAGCAGTGTATGACTATTGTGAAGCGTGAAGTGCAATGAGAGTGTGATGCATGAACTATGAAGTGTAATTGTGTGATATGTAATGTGTAGTGTGTGAAGAGTGATGTATGACATATGGAGTGTGAAGTGTACGTTCACCCAGGCAGGTGAAATGCTATTCGAATTTATTAATATCTAGTTTTTTTTAATGAAATTAATTCATATATAATATATATTATGGAAAAACGTTTATGTGATGATTTATAGATTTGTATTGTCATTAATGAGCAATTATTTTGTAGGTGTGACTTTAAAATTTAATTTCATTTATGATAATTTAATCATTTATTTAATTAGTTGAAAAATTAAAATTGATAAATTACTAAAATTAGTGATTTAGGGAGCCGTCACTTTTGGTAATTTACCAATAAACGGCAGGCAGCATCAAATCCCTCAAACGACGAACGATCTTGATTCCATATGAAATTATTGGCGAACCATAGACATATATAGACGGAGCGTATCTGAGGGGGGTTGTAAGATTCGCGGTAAGGGGAGCGATACAGGCAAATCGGGTAACCAGTGGCTATGCATGCCGAATGCTTCCGAAGTTAACCCGACTGCCTTTTAAACCTCTGCCTTTTCCCCTCCAAGCTTTCTTTTTCGCTCGCCGATAATCCCAGCTTCCGCTCCGTATATACATGCCTATGTGGTGAACAATAAAAAAAAATAAAATGAGGGACTAGATGTACAAAAAAATTTCAGTAAAATTTGTTTAATTTATTATAAATCATCAATTGATGAAAAAACAATATACACTAATGACTAATGATGTACAAACGATTGCTTAAAAGAGATACGGATATATTTTCGAAAGTCAGTCTGAGCAGGATGGCCGGCCGAAGCAGTTCGGCCTTCTACTACTACGCGCTTGTATTTTATTTGATACTGTTAACCAGTTCGAATAATGGATTGAGGTTTGGTGAAAAATCGAGAAAGCTCCACCTCACGCAGGACCTCGACTCGTTCAATTACAAACAGCCGCTGATCATCAATCGTGGCGAGTATTCGCACGATGCCAGCGAAACGTCATCTAGTCGAACGCGCAGGGATGTCCCTTCAGCGCCTTCAAATAATCATCCAAAGATCGTGACGAAGGTACGTGATGACCGGGCCGTTTCTCCGCGGATGCGATGCCCATCGATTCTCGTGGCCCTACATGGTGACCGGGCGTGCCCGTTAAATCCTTCTCCCTGCGCCCGTTTTACGTTTTGTTTTTCTCCCCTTATCTCGTCGCGGACATCTTATTCGCCGATGAGGGCTATTTTAGAATTTTACGCACCGCAGATAACAAGGACGGCGCAACAGCACCGCCTTTGTGCGCTTCAATAGCCGAGCGGTATCGTAATTGCCGTATTATGTCCTTTCCGGACTAAATTTAATCAATCCTGATGAAATGAAGTAGCGTTATGCAGTTGTTCTGTTATTAACAGAGAGGGGTCAACCAGCCGATTCTCCACGTCCCTGTTTCTCTTTGTTCTTTCCACGATTATTCCGCGCATCGGACGAGCAACGGATTTCGCCTTTCGAATAAAGCCGATTCTTATCTCCGCGCGGTGATTTGGTCGTTTACGTGACAGCACCAGTGTCGCCAATGTTTTTCTGGCGAAGAAATTGTAAATAAACGATGGACGCCGGACACGATCTATCGACGTCGGCATTGCGTAACCGACGTGCTCTCGTTTCAACGAAATGATATTATTTACAAAATCGTAGAGGTTGTACGCTTTTCGCTTCGTTCCTTCGCAGCATTTTAATCTACACTGGTCATAAACATATATAGACGGCGCGTGTTGAGGGGGTTGTAAGATTCGCGATAAGGGGAGCGATACAGGCAAATTACAAAATCAAAATTCTTCCGAAGCTAACCCGACGTGCGTGTATCTGACCTCTGCCTTTTCCTGTTCAACCGTACCATTCTCCACGCCGATAATTCCAGTTTCAGCTCCATCTATACATGTCTATGGCACTGGTGTGCTGTGTACACACGTGATTAACATTTTTCCTGTAAACACGCGATAATTTTCGGGTGTTTCTTGATAAATAACGACGACGGGGAATAGAAACTTGAAATTCTCTTTGAGTAAATATACTGCAGTTGAGTAAATAAATATTTGTAAAAAGTGTCCAGATGATAATAGCTAGATGGGACAAGCAATTAGCCATAATGTACGTGTCATGCCAGTGGACACAATGAAAACGCTTAGCTGCACGTACAGAAACACTCGTGTGAATTAAATGGAGATTAAGGCATTAGCCAGCAATTGTGAGAAATTCTAGTTGTAGTATTCAATATCCATCGTAGTATGAATAAATATTTCCGATGATTTTGCATGAAATCCTTTGAATCCTTTCTTTTTATATGAGAATGGGATTACCGGCTAGTTTTCAGGAATCTCTTACCACAAGGATAACACCTTGAAATTATTTTTAGTCAAGTAAAAACGAAATTAAGGATGAAATATCACTATGTGTTCGTATGCCTGAGAATCAAGTTTGTTGATTTCATTTTTAGCAAGAAAAAGCAGTAGACACTTATAGCTATCACATTACACACATATTTACTTAAGCTTCTAGAATATGAGGTATCGTGTTTCCAAGAATCGAAACCCATCTTCGGAAATCATATCATAAATCTATCTACTTCTGCATAATTGCAAAACTCTTCTATTTAGGTATAGGCTGAGCGGCGCGCGATCCACTGCCGCTCAGCGTAACTACCGGCATCGCGCATTTTGCCAAACTATTTCGCTTCTGTATTGAAAACAAAACGAGACTTACCACTTCTGTCGATGCTTTCCAAAGGAAAAATGTCTGCTGCATCGCGTGAGATGGTCAAATTTCGTTTCAGACCCTTAGTTTTGGAAATAAACTGAAAGATATCCGTAAAAATTGGTGCATTTCGGGTGTCCTTTTCCCTTTTATCGTTATTTAAACATATTTAAATGTTCATAATGCAATAATAACTTATATCGTTGTATTCGGGAGGGTTCATAGAATAATAAAATTAAATATCAAATTTCGACCGCACAAATTTAACACGATGATATCGGCGCACTGATTCGGTCACACACAACAAATAATCAATCATTCATTAGCAAGTGCAAATGCAATATATATTCTTTCCTGAAGAAGGTCCAAATCAGGGACCGAAACGTTGAATATTCTTGTTTTTATTGCAAAATAGCTTTTGATTGATTATTTGTTGTGTGTGACCGAATCAGTGCGCCGATATCATCGGGTTCATAGAATAATTTGACGCAACGAACAATCGAATAACTATTACCGTTTCGAAACAAAAAATGTTCAAAGTTGAAAATTTGCAGTTTTTTTTCAAAATCGATTTTCTCAAAAACTGAGGGCGATGGCGACAAACGGGTTGCGGATTCGTTTTCAGGGCACGAAAACCTATAAGAAACTGGTATTGAATGTTACAAGTCCAAAAAAAAGTCAAAATTTGTTGTACTGTGTAATTTAAGTATGGATTTGTGACAATGGTCAATGCATGATCAACAACAAGCGCATTCATTTCTTTTGTGTCAATGACACACAGTGTCCTCTCTTGCATCAGTCTGAAAATATCAACACTGGCCGGACACTCGCGGTGGTCGAACTCTCCCGGACTTACCCTACTTGAAGCAGCGACGTGATATAACGCAACCGCACAGTCTATCGTACTGTACCTTCCTATATCTTTTCTTTACAGGTCAATGCTTTGAATGATTTGCATCAACAATTAATGGTGCATTGGGTCGGAGAAGGGTCTAATGTAATAATATGTCTAGCAAGGGACAGTACGCCCATTGTGCGGGTACATGGAAGCAAGTATCCTGTGCCGAGCAATCCTAGTGCTGTATATATAAGTTACGATTATGGCGATACATTTGTCAATAAGACTGAAGAGTTCCAGCTTCTTCCCGGATGGAATGCGACGTACGCTACTCTGGACAAATTTATCAATCATCCAAAGTTTCACAGCTTCGTAAGTAGATTTTCAATAAGCATTCCTTTCTTATGAATTATTCTTGTAGTAATAATTTATCGTGCGTTGCAGTGCGTCTTTGTGGACAGCTCGAATCGTCACATTTTTGTTACGCACAATAATGGCAAATCCATATACCGGTTCGAAGTGCCATTCCATCCGAGCGAAATCTCATTCTTCGAGTCACATTATAAAACTCTCATCGCTCTTGATAAGATCGACCCCATGCGCAAGGTAAGTCCTCGGATCCGCGATTCGAAGTCAAATATTCTCCTTATGGTTATTAATGCGCTGTCACGTTGCGTTTGAATTTAGCTGTGGCTGTCGAATAATTTGGGAAAAACGTGGGTTGTAATTCGTCGTTATGTGAAAGCATTCTTTTGGTCCCCCGCACCCAAACTATTGATCGAGCGAATAGAGCCTTCCGGATCGAATACAGTTTGGCAGTTGAACGACACACGGCTCTACCGAAGAAACAAGCTTCAGACGAAAGAGATGCCATTAGATGAATTGTTCACAGTTGTAACTACGAACGTTGAACACTTTGAAATCAAAGGTGATTACAAATTCGCAACGTCCAAGGACACAAAAGTATGTAATAAACGTCTTAGCGATTGTAATGTTCACTGCGAGGATACAAACAGGAGGAACTTATTTTTCAACAGAACGGATCGGAGAACCTGGATCTTTACCTGTCTTATAAGAACAACAGCTTCGTTAAGGCCGAATTCAATACCCATTTAGCTTGCAATTATTACCACATCGTCGATGTTTCGCATAATAGAATATTCGTCGCGGCCTCCCACGGTGAAACGCAAGTGAATCTCTATGTATCAGAGATTGTAGATGAAAAGAGGGCAACGTTCACGTTGTCGCTCGAGGGAATTTTTACCTTTTTCCCTAACAGCACTTGGAAGGACAGTTGGTTAAAGTAAGCGTAGCGCATAATTACTTTCTGCGTAAAAACTTGGCAATCTTCTTTGGGGATTTCTAGAAATTATATATATTTCTGCTTTCCTTTCTTCTAGCGACGTAGCCGATGAAGCATTTACAGATTTGTATAAGGTAGAGGGCCTCCGTAGCATTTACATTGCGTCGCAAGTGAAAGAGACACCGAAATCAGGCGCGATCGGGCCTGAGCATTTAGTGTCGCTAATAACGTTCGATCACGGCGCAACATGGAACCCCATAAAACCGCCCGCCACGAATCAAGAAGGGTTCTCCAGCCAATGCACGAAAGACTGCTCCTTGCATTTCAGCCAACGTTTCAACCAACTGTATAGTATACGGAGATCGGTGTCGATTATGAGCTCCAAGTCTGCCCCCGGAATTATAATGGCCACTGGAGTTATAGGGCCGAACCTCAAAGGCCACCCAGCTCTGTACGTGTCCAGAGACGCCGGCCTCACCTGGAAGCAAGTGTCCAAGGGCTACTACTTTTTCAACATGGGGGACCACGGTGGCCTGCTGGTGGCCATGAAATATTTCAAATCTTGCGACAAGACCAAACACCTCTCTTACTCCACCGACGAGGGCGAGACTTGGCAGACTTACGAGTTTAACGAAAAAAGGTTTCGGGTGTACGGGCTGTCGACAGAGACGGGAGAGAACACGACGGTGTTCACGATGATCGGCTCGGACAGCGGGCAACATCAGTGGGTGATAATGAAGGTCGACCTGCGGAACGTGTTCGACAGGGACTGCACAGAAACGGACTTCAAGTTTTGGTCCCCGTCGAGCCCGGATCAACCGATGATGTCGTGTGTGTTGGGTCGAAAGGAGATGTACCAGAGGAGAGCGGCGCGGATGAATTGTTACACCGGCATCGACTACGATCGCCCTGTGAAAACAGAGATATGCCCCTGCGACTACAACGACTATCAGTGCGACTTCGGGTTCATACGCGAAGGCAATCCGTATCATTGCGTGCGCGATAATCTGAGCACGTACGATCCCTACGTTGTGCCGAACACCTGCGAGCCGGGGGCGTTTTACAATCGAACGAAGGGTTACATAAAAATATCCAACGACCACTGCATGGGTGGCGCGGCTAGGAACTTCGAGCCGGACGAGATTCCGTGCCCCGTCGGCGTGATATCCGAGTTTCTCTTGGTGGCGCATCGCAGACACATATCGCGGTTCGATCTGGTGAACCAGAAGGTTGAAGAACTGCCGGTTCTCGACTTGAAGCACGTGATAGCCATAGAGTTTGATGTGAAGAACAACTGTCTGTACTGGGCGGACATCGTGACCGACACTATTGGCAGGCAGTGTTTGAAGGATGGCACGAGCCAGCCCGAGATTCTACTGAAAACCGATCTCAGCTCCGTAGAAGGAATGGCGCTCGACTGGGTGTCGAATCTTCTGTATTTCGTGGACGGCATTAGAATGAGGATTCAGGTGATCAGGACAGATATATCCACCATGGGTAGAATGCGAAGAACGATCCTTGGACCGAACAATCTACAAAAGCCCAGAGGTATAGCGGTTCACCCGATGAACGGGTACATATTTTGGACCGATTGGGCTCGGGGCAACGCGTCGGTTTCGCGGGCTAATCTCAACGGATCGGACGTGAGGCGATTGTTCGTGGAGCCGATCGTCGAATGGCCGAACGGGATAACGATCGATCACATATCCGAGCGGATTTACTGGGTGGACGCTAGGCAGGACTACATCGGCTCCAGCGATTACGATGGCAAGAGGTTCAAGAAGGTGATCTCGAAGGACGACCGAGTGCTGCAGCCCTTCGCTGTCGCGGTGTTGAAAGATGACATGTACTGGGACGACTGGAGGAAGATGGGGATATTCACCGCGGACAAGAACTACGGCAAGGGTATAGACCACCTTATCGGTTTCGGGACCGATCTGATGATGGACTTGAAGGTGTTCGACCACAGCTCGCAGCGCGGCACCAACGCCTGCGCCAACAACACATGCTCGCACATACGCGTGGGACCGCCCCGCGGTGGCCACGTTTGCCTCAATATGGTGTCCGTTCCGTCTGCCTGCGGTGTCCCTAACTTCGCTGACAACTGTGTAGGGGGCCTGCTCTGGCCAGGTAAGTCCGTGTTCGGCCGAGCGTTCGCACATATGCTCGCCGCTTACCTGCTCTGGATTCTGTATCTTTAAAAATACTTCGAATTGGTCGCTATAACTTTGTGAATACATTCTTGGATAGTTTATCTATCGATTTAGATAATAAAAAAAATCGATTTTTGGACCGTATAAAGCAGGACACTCCCTTAATACACGTGAAACCGTATATTTCGATACACGTGTATCTGTGTATTAAGAAGTACACGGATGTATGAACTACACGTGTACACGTGTACAAGTCGTACACGTGAAATCTGAACCTCTACTTCGCACCCGTACGCACCGTAACTGTAATTTCGTTTGCCATCGCATTGCCAGTAAAATTATGTGGGCAATTTTCAATGTACGGTTGTAAAATGTTACAATCGTTTTCTGAGTCATAAACCATTTTTATAATTTGTACCACCTTCAGGCAAACTAAATGCGCCTTGTATAAAAATAAATGTTTCAGTATATCCTACAGTAACATCATTTATGAGATCCTCTATAAGCCCGGTCCTATTGGGATCTCCCAAGAAGAAAGGAGACTACCCATAAGCTGAAATGTCACAACGGCAAGGGGAATCGTCCACTCGCGTCAACCTATCCCCTCCAACACATTTCGTCCCGTGACAAAGAACGCGAACGAAACTAATCGCGACAAATCGCGGATATGGACAGCCGTTAAGAACCGAAAAGTAGGATTTCTTGGAGGGGATAGGGTGAAGCGAACGGGTGATTCCCCTTGCCCCTGTGACATTTCAGCTTGTGGGTAGTCTCCTTTTTTCTCATCTCCCAATAGTATGTGTATCGAGATTTCGAATGCGCACACCAGTCCACGCTTACCAGCCTATTTCACAAATGCGAATTAGTGAAAGAAAATGTGTATTATGTACTTACATATATATATATATATACAGTGGAGACAAAAGTATTCGGACACCCTTTAAAACAGAATAACAACATTAAATTTGGTCCAAACGACGTGATTTTTTTAGAAGCTAGAAGGATTAGTTTACTAAGTAGGTACCGTGTTTCGTCCTTTTGAAAAAAAACAATCTTTTCATTACAATCATTAATAATGATCAGAATTATATCATGTTTGGTATAATTTTCATTGTAAAAAGTCCAGCAATGCATTGGTGGTATTTTTATGGAGTTTCAATATTAATAATAGAAATTACAATTTCCATTACTCAGTGGCCTATTGCTGTCCTTGTCTTTATGACTCTAAGCTCTAGGACTCCTGAAGCGCGTGGTGCGAGAGCTTCGACCGGAGAACCTTTCATGATCATAAAAAAAGGTCGACCTTTCCGTGATTTCCGGACTCCGTCAGTCCAAATGCCCAAATATCGTTGGCAACCGAATTTTAGTTTCACCGAACGGATAGGGGTTCTACACGGACACCGGCTGACATCCTTGACACGGACAAGTGTGCGCTGCTCCATTGTAAAGCACGCAAACGATATTTTTTAACACAGATCTGGACGGCCCAGACCTGATGGATACGGAGAGGCCATCGAATTTCACGGAACGGACAAGTGTGCGCTGCTCCATTCCAAAACAAGCAACCGATACCTTGTACGTCCACGGAACGGAGACGCAACGGAGACGGAACGGAAATGTGTGCGCAGACCTTTAATGTATGTGTCCGGAAGGCAGCACGTCGTTCCCCAACTCCACCTGCCCACGCATGGCCAGCAATTGCTCGGCGAATGAGTTCGCCTGCCAGAACGGCATTTGCATACCGGCGTTCTGGCGGTGCGACCGGGATAACGACTGCGGCGACAACTCCGACGAGATCCACTGCAACCGGACCACCTGCAGCCCGAACCACTTCGAATGCGACGACAAGTGCATGTCCAAGTACTGGATCTGCGATCTGGACACAGACTGCAAGGACGGCAGGGACGAGAAGGACTGCAAGTACTCGAATTGCACGGACACTCAGTTCAGGTGCGAGAACGGCAAATGCATACCGCACATCTGCAACAACAAGAAGTGCGTGCCTTACTGGTGGAAATGCGACAAGGTGGACGATTGCGGGGATAATTCGGACGAGATTGGCTGCGAGAACGCCGACGAGGTCGAGGCCACCACCTTGGTGTACACCACCGGATCAAACCACCAAAGTTGGACGTCTGCGGAGACTACCAGTTCCGATGCTTAAACGGTAAATGCATACAATATGCCTGGGACATCCGGAGAGGACGAGCTGTATTGCGAAGGCGCGTAGGTGGCCTGCGGAGAAGGCCAGCTCATGTGCCGCATGGACGGTGCCTGTATACCTCCCCGAGACGTCTGCAACGGTATAGAGCAGGCCTGGGATTTAAGTGAACCCAGCGGCCGATTTTCAGAGGCAACGCCTCCTTTTTCCCGCCGCACGTCTTGGCCCCCGCGGCGGCCAAAGAGCTTGTAGAGCCTCAGGCCCGTACCATATGAACCGCGCGTGGCGCGTTGGTAAAAAAAACGCATCGACAATCGTGCTCTCTGGGACGATGTGGAAACCTATTGATACAATGTCACCCTAATACGCCACGCGCGGTTCACGTGGTACGGGTCTGAGGCGCTCCAAGCTCCTAGGCCGCCGTGGGGGCCAAGACGTGCGGCGGGAGAAAGGAGGCGTTGCCTCTGAAAATCGGCCGCTGCGTTCACTTAAATCCCAGGCCTGGTATAGAGGACTGCTCCGACGGCAACAACGAGCTGGGCTGTTCGACCGAACAGTCCCCTACATCCTGCTACGTTGACCTGTTCCCTTGCGACGAGACTCGCTGCTTTCCCTTGGCGGCTTATTGCGATGGCAACCGTGACTGCTTGGGCGGTTTCGACCATACAATTACTATACAATACTTACACTACTCACGCACTGCTTCAACACCATTCTTACACTTCAACAACAAACAACACAACATACAATCACAACAAACAACGCATAATAGTTGATAAGTTTGCATACTGGTTTCAAGCTTGCCGCGAAAACCCAACAAAGTTGCAAGGGAAATTTTTTTCAACAATGTTGCAAATAAAATTTGGTTGTTCGCGAATCAAAAGCCTGCTTCGCAACATCGTTGCGTTTTCGTGAGCCTTCACAAAGTTGCTAACCGAAATTGTGCTTTTTGCGAAAAATGCACAAAGTTGCAAACCGGAATTTTACGCTCGAACAACCCAATTTCATTTGCAACATTGTTGCAAAAAACTTTTCCTTTGCAACTTTGTTGCGTTTTCGCGAGCCTCAACAAAGTTGCAAACCGAAATTTCACTTCTCTTGCAGCTACAACAAAGTGGCAAACCGAAATTGTGCTTTCTGCGAATAATGCACAAAGTTGCAAATCGGAATTTTATGTCTCGAACACCCCAACGGTATTTGCAACATTGTTGAAGTATTTGTCATTTGCATCTTTGTGTATTTTTCGCGGGAAGCTGAATAACTTACCTGAATACTTACCACACTGTGTCCATATCGTAAGACAACTACTTAGTTCCTAAGTTAAGAGCAGTGTATGATTATTGTGAAGCGTGAAGTGCAATGTATGAAGTGTAATTGTGTGGTGTGTGATATGTAATGTGTAGTGTGTGAAGAGTGATATATGACATATGGAGTGTGAAGTGTACGTTCACCCAGCCAGGTGAAATGCTATTCGATTTTATTAATATCTAGTTTTTTTATGAAATTAATTTATATATAATATATATTATGGGAAAAGGTTTATGGGATAATTTATAGATTTGTATTATCATTAAAGAGCAATTATTTTGTAAGTGTGACTTTAAAATTTAATTTCATTTATGATAATTTAACAATTTATTAAATTAGTTGATAAATTTAAAATAATAAGTTTCTAAAATGAGTGGTTTAGAGAGCCACCACTTTTGGCAACTTACCAATAAATGGCGAGCAGCATCAAATCCCTCAAACGACGAACGATCTCGATTCCACTTCAACTGCTTACTCTAGTATGTCTCCAACAACTTGAAACCTCTTATTTTTATACGATCTGTAAGTTAACTTCTGCTACAATGTACATACTCGGTCCATTGGGCTCTTTTCAGAGCCTAGGGCTTTTATTTTTTTAATAAACAATAACATCTCGATTCCATATGAAATTATTGGTGAATAATGAAAAAAAAAATGAAATGAGGGGCCAGATGTACAAAAAAATTAAAATTTCAGTTAAATTTGTTTCATTTATTATAAATCATCAGTTGATGATAAAATAATATAAACTAATGAACAATGATGTACAAACGATTGCATAAAGGAGAAACTGATATATTTTCCAATGAGTGACCTTACTAACGTAATGAAACATCTGTTTTTCCACCGAGTTGGAACTCTACTTAATTTCAATTCCATCCGCTAGTCGTGTCATAATCCTATTCTATTCTGCATCGAGAACATTGCATGCGATTCCAAATGGTAAAGGGGCTCGAATGTACAGTCGCCGGTAATGCAGGGCACAGTCTTATCTTGAGCATCTCTGTCCTTTTCGCACGTACTAACTCTCACCCTCCCTCGCACACTCCACCATCTCCATCCTTGTCGCACACGTCACTCTATCTCTTGCACAGTTCCGCCGTGCCACCTCCTCCAGCACCATGCATTCCTATTAACTTTGCAGAATTTCCTGGTCCAAACCGACCAAATTACCGATGCACTGCATACATACATGGTGCATGCATACTTATATGCAGCAATAACTTACAATGCTTACATGTTACTCAATAACTACTCGCTTATACATAATATATGTATACAAAGCATAACTGAGGCTAATTTTCTAATGCAACTAAAAAACTGCAGGAATTAGGGACAGAAATCTAATAACTTATCAATTATTAGGAATGTGAGTATGAATGATGAGGATAAGTGGAATTAGAGTATTGAAAATTTATTACTAACTATAGATTTACGTGGAGAATCTCCACAGAAGTCATTGCTGATTACGCTGTTGGACGATTACAGTTTGAATGATTGCTATTAAAGTACATAAATAATACGCAGAAAATGCATAATCGATCTATTTTGTCATTTTGCCAGATATGGAATAATCCTCTTGTTACTTTTTTATCATGCGCAGCCCTACTCAGTCTTCCTATCAAGCCATTACAATTCATTGTGATCAACGATATAATTATCATTTCTTTTGCACACATGCGCATTTTCGAGAGTTATTCATTATCTACATAGGTACATATGAATCAAGAAACATTATCGCCGTTACGATGACACTAATGTCTCAACAATTTAGATATTATATCTTTTTATTTGTATAATTTTTACTGAGATTCTTACAAACATGCAATTACAGGCACGCAGAGTTTTTCGGGTAATTTGTGGTTTATAATATAGCTCCATACTTGGCGTGTAAATTATATCTGTTAAATTATAAGAGTATCCTGGCAAACTACACTTTCTGCAAGAAACAATGCTTCCATATTTCATTAAAAACTGTTTTGCATTTTACCCAAGGAAGGAAATAAGGAAGTATCGAGAAAACTTTTTACTCTGATCGCGCACTGTATTTTACACATGTGCGTAGTACGAACAGGGGGACGTTGGCGTCGGTGGCAGGAAATGAAAGTCATTATCTAATGTAGTTTTATTATTACATCTAAGAGTCGCCATTCAAGTACTTGCTCCCCCAACTCGACGATTTCCAATTTTATTACGACCATTCTTCTTTTCCATCGGCTACTACGCCGTTAATTAGTCACGAAAGGAAGCTATGACTCATATTCCTTATACATATTATACAATGTAATAAGCATCGTAAGCAATGCTACGAACAATTTCTACTGTTATTCTAGTCTATAGTTTCACCTTCGCCTTCGACTTGACGCGAACTCTACTTAAAATTTAAAAAAAAATCCCGTAAAAAACAATTACAACACAGTTGAAGATTACACGCCAGCTGCATATAAGTATTTATGTAGTTTGAATAAATCTCAAAACCAGTATTTAGTGACAAGCCTAATTTGAATACAGGTACAACGTTCTGCTACAGCCGTGCGTTCTGAAGTGCGATGGATGATAAACGCGAAGCTGCGGTTACGTGTACAATGCGCGATGCTCCTCAGCCTTCCCACTATCCTTCTTCGATTGGCTCTAGGTTCTCGAGAACCTTGAGAGCATTATTTAAAAGAAAAAGGAATCACCGTAGTTCGATTCGCCATTGGTTACCACCATTAGCATTCTCAGAACGCGCTTAAGTCCAATGCGCATGCAACGACGTTGACGCATGCCTATCAGCTCGTACTAAATTACACATGCAAATTACTCCACTCGACCTTCTACACAAAACGCACACCACACAACCATAGTATTTAAAGATCCCCGGTCAACAAACTGCATTACCAAATGCAATTGGAAGCGTTTCCGAAAATACTTCCTCAGCCATCTGTTCCTCGTTTCTCCAAACTATCATCGCCCATTACACAATCCTTTGTCTCGCGAGCAAATTCAGTTTCGCTGAATTAAGATACGTTGCGAAGCACCGAGGAACTCAAATTTCTTTAAGATTTCAGGCACCGATACGGTACTGGGGCCCCGTGCTTGCGCTACTTGCGCCCCCGCGATCCGTCACTGTTCAAAACATATATACGTGCATGTACATATGTATGCAGCTGTGTAGATGGTTATTAACGAAAGTCAGTCTGAGCAAGATGGCCGGCCGGAACAGTTCGGCCTTTTACTACTACGCGCTTGTCTTTTATTTGATACTGTTAACCAGCTCGAATAATGGATTGAGGTTCGGTGATAAATCGAGAACGCTCCACCTCACGGAGGACCTCGACTCGTTCAATTACAAACAGCCGCTGATCATCAATCGTGGCGAGTATTCGCACGATGCCAGCGAAACGTCATCTAGTCGAACGCGCAGGGATGTCCCTTCAGCGCCTTCAAATAATCATCCAAAGATCGTGACGAAGGTACGTGACGACCGGGCCGTTTCTCCGCGGATGCGATGCCCATCGATTCTCGTGGCCCTACATGGTGACCGGGCGTGCCCGTTAAATCCTTCTCCCTGCGCGCGTTTTACGTTTTGTTTTTCTCCCCTTATCTCGTCGCGGACATGTTATTCGCCGATAGGGGCGATTTTAGAATTTTACGCACCGCAGATAACAAGGACGGCGCAACAGCACCCGCCTTTGTGCGCTTCAACAGCCAAGCGGCATCGTAATTGCCGTATTATGTCCCTTCCGGACTAAATTTAATCAATCCTGATGAAATGAAGTAGCGTTATGCAGTCGTTCTGTTATTGACAGAGAGGGGTCAACCAACCGATTCTCCACGTCCCTGTTTCTCTTCGTTCTTTCCACGATTAACCGCGCATCGGACGAGCAACGTATTCGCCTTTCGAATAAAGCCGATTCTTATCTCCGCGCGATGATTCGGTCGTTTACGTGACAGCACCAGCGTCGCCAATGTTTTTCTGGCGAAGAAATTGTAAATAAACGATCGACGCCGGACACGATCTATCGGCGTTGGCATTGCGTAACCGACGTACTCTCGTTTCAACGAGATGCTATTATTTACAAAATCGTAGAGGCGTTACGCTTCTCGCTTCGTTCCTTCGCAGCATTTTAATCTATACTGGTGTGCCGTGTACACACGTGATTAACATTCTTTTTGTAAATATGCGATAATTTTTGGGGTTTTCTTGATAAATATTGACGACGGGGAATGGAAGCTTGAAATTCTCTTTGAGTAAATATACTGCAGTTGAGTAAATAAATATTTGTAAAAAGTGACCAGATAGCTAGATGGGATAAGCAATTAGTCATAATGTACGTGTCATGCCAGTGGACACAATGAAAATGCTTAGCTGCACGTACAGAAATACTCATGTGGGTGATAACAAAGGAGTATATGTGTCAGCAGCCAAAGCCGATAAAACAAGTTATATTAAATGGAGATTAAGGCATTAGCCAGCAATTATGAGAAATTCTAGTTGTAGTTTTCAATATCCATCGAATTATGAATAAATATTTCCAATGATTTTGCATGAAAACCTTTGATTCCTTTTTTTTATACAAGAATGGGATTACCGGTTGGTTTCCAGGAATTTCTTACCTTGAAATTATTTTTAATCAAGGAAAAACGAAATTAAGGATGAAATATCACTATGTGCTCGTATGCCTGTGAATCAAGTTTGTTGATTTCATTTTGAGCAAGAAAAAGCAGTAGACATTTATAGTTATCACATTACACACATATTTATTTAAGCTTCTAAAATATGAAGTATCCTGTTTGCAAGAATCGAAACTCATCTTTGTGAACCATATCATATATCTACCTACTTCTGCATAGTTGCAAAACTCTTCCATTTGTAGGCTGAATAAAATATGCGAATACATTTGAGAATTATTAAAAAGAATTCGCAGTGATCTGTATCTTCTGTTTTTTATTTACCTGGGATCTTAACAATATGCTTGTTGCCAGCTTATCCTTATCTCCGCATGATGATTGATATGATTTGATAATTCTCTCAGCTATTAAAAGAGTATACTTGAAGCAGCGTCTTGATATAACGCAACAGCACGATCTATCATACTGTAACTTTCTATGTCTTTTCTTTGCAGGTCAATGCTTTGAATGATTCGCATCAACAATTGATGGTGCATTGGGTCGGAGAAGGGTCTAATGTAATAATATGTCTAGCAAGGGACAGTACGCCCATTGTGCGGGTACATGGAAGCAAGTATCCTGTGCCGAGCAATCCTAGTGCTGTATATATAAGTTACGATTATGGCGATACATTTGTCAATAAGACTGAAGAGTTCCAGCTTCTTCCCGGATGGAATGCGACGTACGCCACTCTGGACAAATTTATCAATCATCCAAAGGTTTACGACTACGTAAGTAGATTTTCAATAAGCATTTCCTTCCTTATGAATTATCCTTGTAGTAATAATTTTTCGTGCGTTGCAGTGCGTCTTTGTGGACAGCTCGAATCGTCACATCTTTGTTACGTACAACAATGGCAAATCCATACACCCGTACGAAGTGCCATTCCATCCGAGCGAAATCTCATTCTTCGAGTCAGGTCACAGAACTCTCATCGCTCTTGATAAGATCGACCCGATGCGCAAGGCAAGTCCTCTTATCCGCTATTCGAAGTCAAATATTTTCCTTATGGTTATTACTGCACTGACACGTTGCGTTTGAATTTAGCTGTGGCTGTCGAATACTTTTGGAAGCTCGTGGGAAGTAATTCATCATTATGTGAAAGCATTCTTTTGGTCCCCCGCACCCCAACTATTGATCGAGCGAACAGAGCCTTCCGGATCGAACACCGTTTGGCAGTTGAACGACACACGGCTCTACCGAATAAACAAGCTTCAGACGAAAGAGATGCCAATAGATGCATCGTTTACAGTTGTAACCACGAACGTTGAAGATTTTCAAATCAGAGGTGATTACAAATTCGCAACGTCAAAGGACACAAAAGTATGTAATAAACGTCTTAGCGATTGTAATGTTCACTGCGAGGATACAAACAGGAGGAACTTATTTTTCAACAGAACGGATCGAAGAACCTGGACCTTTACCTGTCTTATAAGAACAACAGCTTCGTTAAGGCCGAATTCAATACCCATTTAGCTTGCAATTATTACCACATCGTCGATGTTTCGCATAATAGAATCTTCGTCGCGGCCTCCCATGGTGAAACGCAAGTGAATCTCTATGTATCAGAGATTGTAGATGAAAAGAGGGCAACGTTCACGTTGTCGCTCGAGGGAATTCTTACCTTTTTCCCTAACAGCACTTGGAAGGACAGTTGGTTAAAGTAAGCGTAGCGCATAATCACTTTCCGCGTAAAAACTTGGCAATCTTCTTTGGGGATTTCTAGAAATTATATATATTTCTGCTTTACTTTCTTCTAGCGACGTAGCCGATGAAGCATTTACAGACTTGTATAAGGTAGAGGGCCTCCGTGGCATTTACATAGCGTCGCAAGTGAAAGGGACACCGAAATCAGGCGCGATCGGGCCGGAGCACTTAGTGTCGCTAATTACGTTCGATCACGGCGCAACATGGAACCCCATAAAACCACCCGCCGCGAATCACGAAGGGTTCTACATCCACTGCACGAAAGACTGTTCGTTGCATTTAAGCCAGCGTTTCAGCCAGCTTTATCCTGTAACGAGATCGGTGTCGATTATGAGCTCCAAGTCCGCCCCCGGAATTATAATGGCCACTGGAGTTATAGGGCCGAACCTCAAAGGCCACCCAGCTCTGTACGTGTCCAGAGACGCCGGCCTCACCTGGAAGCAAGTGTTGAAGGACTACTACTTTTTCAACATGGGGGACCACGGCGGTCTTCTGGTGGCCGTCAAATATTTCAAATCTCGCGGCGAGACCAGGCACATCTCTTACTCCACCGACGAGGGCGAGACCTGGCAGTCTTATGATTTTAACGAGAAAATGTTACGGGTGTACGGGCTGATGACAGAGCCGGGAGAGAACACGACGGTGTTCACGATGTTCGGCTCAGACAGCGGGCAACATCAGTGGCTGATAATAAAGGTCGACCTGCGGAACGTGTTCGACAGGGACTGCACAGAAACGGACTTCAAGTTTTGGTCCCCGTCGAGCCCGGATCAACCGATGATGTCGTGTGTGTTGGGTCGAAAGGAGACGTACCAGAGGAGAGCGGCGCGGATGAATTGTTACACCGGCATCGACTACGATCGCCCTGTGAAAACAGAGATATGCCCCTGCGACTTCAACGACTATCAGTGCGACTTCGGGTTCGTACGCGAAGGCAATCCGTATCATTGCGTGCGCGACAATCTGAGCACGTACGATCCCTACGTTGTGCCGAACACCTGCGAGCCGGGGGCGTTTTACAATCGAACGAAGGGTTACATAAAAATATCTGACGACGACTGTATAGGTGGCGCGGCTAGGAACTTCGAGCCGGACGAGATTCCGTGCCCCGTCGGTGTGATATCAGAGTTTCTCTTGGTGGCGCAACGCGAACATATATCGCGAATTGATCTGGTGAATGAGAAGCTTGAAGAGCTGCCGGTTCACTTTTTGAAGAACGTGATAGCCATAGAGTTCGATGTGAAGAACAACTGTCTGTACTGGGCGGACATCGTGACAGACACTATTGGCAGGCAGTGTTTGAGGGATGGCACGAGCCAGCCCGAGATCCTACTGGAAACCGATCTAAGCTCCGTAGAAGGAATGGCGCTCGACTGGGTATCGAATCTTCTGTATTTCGTGGACGGCGTTAGAATGAGGATCCAGGTGATCAGGACAGATATATCCACCATGGGTAGAATGCGAAGAACGATCCTTGGACCGAACAATCTACAAAAGCCCAGAGGTATAGCGGTTCACCCGATGAACGGGTACATGTTCTGGACCGATTGGGCTCCGGGCAACGCGTCGGTTTCGCGGGCTAATCTCAATGGATCGGACGTGAGGCGATTGTTCGTGGAGCCGATCGTCGAATGGCCGAACGGGATAACGATTGATCACATATCCGAGCGGATTTACTGGGTGGACGCCAGGCAGGACTACATCGGCTCCAGCGATTACGACGGCAAGAAGTTCAAGAAGGTGATCTCGAAGGACGACCGAGTGCTGCATCCTTTCGCTGTCGCGGTGTTGAAAGACGACATGTACTGGGACGATTGGAAGCAGTCGATGATATTCACCGCGGACAAGAACTACGGCGAGGGTATAGACCACCTTATCGGCTACCTGACCGGTCTGATGGACTTGAAGGTGTACGACCACAGTTCGCAGCGCGGCACCAACGCCTGCGCCAACAACACCTGCTCGCACATATGCGTGGGAGCGCCCCGTGGTGGCCACGTTTGCCTCTGCCCGGACGGGATGGAGATGATCGACGATAAATGTATGTGTCCGGGAGGCAGCACGCCGTTCCCCAACTCCACCTGCCCTCGAGTGGCCAGCACTTGCTCGGCGAATCAGTTCGCTTGCCAGAACGACATTTGCATACCGGCGTTCTGGCGGTGCGACCGGGATAACGACTGCGGCGACAACTCCGACGAGATCCACTGCAACCGGACCACCTGCAGCCCGAACCACTTCGAATGCGACGACAAGTGCATGTCCAAGTACTGGATCTGCGATCTGGACACAGACTGCAAGGACGGCAGGGACGAGAAGGACTGCAAGTACTCGAATTGCACGGACACTCAGTTCAGGTGCGAGAACGGCAGATGCATATCGCACAGGTGGCAATGCGACGGCGAGGACGACTGCAGGGACGGTTCCGACGAGAAGCATTGCAAGGGGAACGTCCCGCCGAGCAATTGCAGGTCTCACGAGTTCCTCTGTAAATCAGAGCACACCTGTATACCGACTAGCTGGAAGTGCGACGGGGACTCGGACTGCGAGGACGGAACGGACGAGGCGGACTGCAGCAACATGGTTTGCGAGAGCTGGCAGTTCATGTGCAATATAACGACGGAGAAGCGTTGCATCTACAAGTCTTGGGTGTGCGACGGGGACAAAGATTGCGCGGATGGCTCCGACGAGGTGAACTGTACCGTTGTTACCCCTCCGTCACCGTTAGCCCCGATATTACCCACCGGTCTCTGCACGGATTGGATGTTCATCTGCAACAACAAGAAGTGCGTGCCTTACTGGTGGAAATGCGACAGCGTGGACGACTGCGGGGATGATTCGGACGAGATTGGCTGCGGTAACGCCGACGAGGTCGAGGCCTCCACCTTGGTGTACACCACTCAACAGTCGGACGTCTGCCGAGATTACCAGTTTCGATGTTTAAACGGCGAGTGCATACAAGATGCCTGGGTCTGCGACGGCTCCAATGATTGCCCATCCGGAGAGGACGAGCTGCATTGTGAAGGCGTGCAGGTTGCCTGCGGAGAAGGCCAGCTCATGTGCCGCATGGACGGTGCTTGTATACCTCTCCGAGACGTCTGCAACGGTGTAGAGGACTGCCCCGACGGCAGCGACGAGCTGGGCTGTTCGACCGAACAGTCCCCCAGCCCGGCAGCCACTCCGTCCTGCTACGTTGGCCTGTTCCCTTGCGACGAGACCCGCTGCTTCCCCTTGGCGGCTTATTGCGATGGCAACCATGATTGCTTGGACGGTTTCGACGAGAGCAACTGTGAGAAGAACAGCTCTCGCGTCTACCAGGTGCTCGTGATGGGAGTAGACGAGCGATCAGTGAATGCTACCAGCCTCTTCCTATTTTGGTGGATGCCAGTCCCCACTAACGTCACTTTCGAGTTCCTGCCGTCAATAGCTTCCGTGGAACCCGGGGCAAACTGGACCAATGCCAGTGAATGGATCGAGGAAATGGAGTACCTGTTCATCAACCTCAAGCCTTACACCCGTTACAATCTGACAGTCCATGTCAGGCTAAAGGGTCAGAGCACCGTCTATCCACCAGCGAAATACTTGGACACCATGACCGCTGAAGGTGTTCCTTCAGAGCCCAGAAACGTCACAGTCACCCAGAAGAGTGGCACCCGCATGGAAGTTACCTGGCTGCCACCGTCGTCGCCCAATGGGATCATGTCAGGCTACGAAATCTTCGTTGCGCCACCCATACCGCCCATGAGGTTCTTCAGGCAGAAGCTATCAGCGCTTATCGACATGGCCTTCGAGGCAGGCAAGCACTACTCGTTTTGGGTGATCGCCAAGAACCGGGAGCACGAGTCGGTCTCGTCAAGCGTGGTTACCGTCACCTTCGACGGCTCTGCGAATATAGACGATATCGAGGACCTTAAAGTGGTCGCTATCACTAACAACTCCATCACTCTGTCTTGGAAGCCCTTGAAGGACGTGGACGGTTATCACGTCACTCCTAAGGCCCCAGCCCCGTACCCAGCGTTACAGACCGTGTTGACGATGGAGGATAAACTGCAGGTGAATAAACTTGCCCCAGGGATCAAGTACACTTTCGAGGTGCGCGCTCTGAAGAAGAAATATATCGGAAGGGCCGCCACTATATCAGCCACTACCGGGGGCGTAGCTCTGCCTTCGGTGACGAAGCTTGTCGCTCAGCTGGTGAAACCGCATGGAACGATGGTGAAGCTGACTTGGGACCCCCCGAAACCCACCAGGAAGATCAAGTGGCAGTACGCTATTCATTATGCCGTCAACATAGTGGAGTTCTTTAAGGAGTACAAGTTCCTTACGACCAACCTTTCTGCAACGATCAAGGATCTGGAGGCCTGCGAGAGCTACCTGTTCGCGGTCGGCGTTAATGGGGAATACGGCGCCGGTGCTTTGAGCGCGCCTGTCACGGTATTCACGCATTTTAATCAGCGTGCCCCGCCGAAGAAGCTGAGGGTCACCTCGTCCGAGAGACACGACACTATAATCATCTCTTGGAACGCCAGCTGCCCCACGATCGACGAGCCCATTAGGTATACGATCACTGTCACAGAGATCACGTTCAACAGGCGTTTCACCGTCACGCTGCCACCGACAAACGAGACGGCGTTGAAGCACACGTTCAACTCGATCAAGCACGGCGGTAAATATAAGATCACCATAGCGACAGACGTCGAGAATGCCATCCCAAGTCAGCCAGTGATCTACGTGGCTCCTATAATCATGCCACCTCACCAGCTCAAGGTTCTCCACGAGGAGCACGGCTATGTAATCTTCTGGCAGGAGCACGACTTGCCGGAGAGCTTCAAGAGTACAAAGTATCACTACGAGATCCTAGTGGTGGAGGGCTCGAAGACTATGAACGAGTCGATTGCCAAGATTTACAAGGTCGACCAACCTCCGTACACTTACAAGGATGTTAAGCCACGCGTAATATACACCATCGCTGTACGATTGGTCACCGACGAAGGCTATCAGAGCCCCTTGAGCGAGATCTTCAGCTTCAGGAACTATACGGGTAATTAGTTCTGCTCTACTACTCGTCACTCTTCAGGGAACCGGTTAATTCTACTGCGAGGTTTGTAATTTTCAATGTCTATTTCAGAGACATCGTTGCCAGTGATAATGAACACATCGAACATCTTGTCTTTCGCCATACCAATCTGCTTGTTGATCGTGGCTCTGGGCTCCGCTTTGGCATACTTCGTTGTGAGGCACAGAAGGCTGTCCAACAGTTTCACGCAGTTCGCTAACAGTCATTACGATACGAGACGCGGACAAGCGACTTTCCCAGGAACTACGGATGGTTTAGGTTGGTTCGCGTAACTTTTCTCTTATCCTTATCGGGAAATTACGAATGCTGACGCATCTTCATTGACCGCGAGACTCTAACGCAAAATTCGCACACTTGCTTCTTTTGTTTTATTATTTATTTACTTATAACGACGAAACACGTCATTACGCAAACTAATCCTTCTAGAAAAAAAGTCGTTTGGACCAATTCTTCCCCAAACCCGCAAATTCTAAAAATTCTGAAACTTTGTGAATATGTAGAGGATTTCCTTCCGATTACAACGCAACTTTTGTTTGCAGCCCAAATTCACTCGAAGGGGGTGAAATTAACCATTGAAAATTCGACTATTTTCCGATTTCGTGTTATAACTGGCGAACTGTAAGAGATAGAAAAAAGGTTCAAGGAAAAGGTTACTTCTTTTAATTATATTTCTGATTTGGTGAAAAAATTATTTTACAGTTCACGAGTTATAACACAAAATCGGAAAATAACCAGATTTTCAGCGGTCAATTACACCCCCTTAGAGTGAATTAAGGCAGTTAAACAAAAATTGCGTTGTAATCAGGAGGAAATTGCCTACATATTCACAAAGTTTCAGAATTTTTCGAATATCCGGGTTCGGGATCTTCCCTTATGAGTGCTTGAAAGAGTATAATAAGTGGGAGAAGAAATCCACTAAATGCCCAACAGAATTTGGAGATCTGCATAGTCTATCAACACAGTTGTTCATTCTTTATTAATTACCATTTTCGTGGCAGCGTAAATACCTCTCCGCATAATAGGTAAGGCGCGCAACGACTGACCAACGAAATCTTTCTCTTTTCCAGAAGAAGAAGACAGCCCAGTGATCAGAGGCTTCTCCGACGACGAGCCGCTGGTGATAGCATAGGGCTCTTTAGCGCTGATCACACAACATCCGCGTTAAAGAATTGTACACACAGGCTCGAGCAGGTACATATATCACACCTCTATACGTACACGAGCATGAAATATGATTTACACTGTTAGGAGGATATGTGCCAAGACACTATTAATTAATACGTTAACTTCGAGCATAATATGTAAATACATATATGTGTGATCTATACATATATATGTATTTATATGTATTTATATCTGTAAGGTAAGACCTGATCATAAAAGTGTGAAGCTTTTATGAAAGTGGCTCAAGACTGACACACTTCACTAATCGTAGTAAGTACGAATTGATTAGACACGGGCTGCTTAGAGCACTTACATGAAAGCTTACCGGATCACCAACCCCTACGTTCTTGTAGAGATATCGAAATTTAGATGTGTATGCGATACATGAGTTAGTATACGGACGATGTAAGTTTATAATATCGGCGGGCTGCGGAGATGGAAACTGTTGTTTAAGATATATATCTTGTACGAGCCTGATCTGGCGAGAGAGCGAGAGAGAGAGAGAGAGAAAGAGAGTGATGGAGTGAGGGAGAACAATCTGTACATATAGTAAATATTTTGTACCGAATAGCAGAACCTAGAAGCGTTTACGAGATGCCATGTATTGTACGCGGAACGAGAGAATACCTGTACACCGCGTCTTATGATGTTTTAATAGTCGACACGAGAGTAGGAGCACCCACCGGGGGTTCCCTTTTTCGAAATTTTACACAACCAGACCCGCTCTGACTCTTTTGAAATAAATCACTTTTTACCTAACGACCGCACCGATGAGCCTCATTCGCACTTTTTCGAAGCGGTGGCGACGACGAGTAGTTCCGCTAGCTTAATCGCTCCCGCAGCGCGCAATCGAAGGCTACAATTCTTTAGGCTGTGTCTCGCCGAGGATGAGGAAATCGATCGTACCACCGTTCTCCGTATGTCTCTCGATCATAATTGTAATTGTATTGGTAATTGTATTTCTAACCGGATGAGATATAGGCGACTCCGCGTATATTCTACTTCTTCGATAGGGCAGCGTTCCGAGCGATCGTCTCGGATTGACGAAACGGACCGCGCTTTTTTTATTAATAGATGTACATAATGATAATGTTAATACACAGCGATCGAACGGGTGCAACCTCGCTTTTCAACGCTTGAAAGTAGGTTGAAGCCTCCGGCGAACCAGTCCGATGGTGAATTTTTATACGCGAACGCAATCCTCCACGGAGAATGTTACAGCTGGGGCAGGAAACGCGAAATCTTCGCGACCCTCCCGCTCGAAACTTTGGCCCTCTTTTCATTCAGACGAAACGACGATGCGATACTTTGAGGGATCAAGTTGGAAATGAATTTTTTCGCCCTCTTCGAATGGATCCCGATCGGAGAGACTCTGCACGATTGTGTAAGTTGCAGCTCGGAGGAACCGGAAATCGCGGTTAGTATTTCGATCGACAAGAGAATCTGAAAGTGTCAAGCAGTATTATCAGAGTGTCTGCTCTTCGCTGTGTCGCTTTCAATGGAGCTAGGTTTGTGTCGGTCTCGATCGCAGCGAGTTTCATTTCCAGAGCACTGTTTCCGTCTTATTTCCGGAATCGACTATTACCATGACGATCTTACCACGCGAAGTGAGAGTTCAACTTTTCTACACGATGTCCTTTTCGATGCAAATTTTTTACGCACTTTTTTAACTGTTGACTGTATCAAAGTTTTATTGCACGCACGTTTTGCCTTCGCGTACAATACCAAGTGCTCTGAGATTGCAGCGTTGTTGAAACCACGGTTACACTGTTATCATTAACACGGATATTGTCACACAAAGGAAGATAAGGGAGGAGCAGAAAAAAAGGAGGGCAAGAATGACGGACACGTGGAAATTTCGATCAGTTCTTGGGAGATCGACGATATTGCAGAAAGCGTGGCGTATCGTGTACGTGTAAATCTCAAGGGTTATAGCAATATAACAGTGATATATACATAATATATAAATATATATGCGTATACATATAATATATTTGCGTGTAAATAAATGATATTAAGGCACAGAATACCGCGTGTCTTTTTTCAAAGGTCAAACCAACAATGGCTATCGTATAAAATTCACAACTCCGGAGGGAATTTCACGTACAGTAACTCTCGTATAACGCGGTTTTGAAATTGAGGTAATAATTCCAGCAACGCGCAGTTTCGATATAACGTGACCTTAAAATTTTTAGATTCTTATCTTTTCACTTTATATATTTTGTAAGATAAATTTTATGTACAGCGCCACCGGAGTGCTAGTGACAAAGTGCTTTATATGATTGGCTCAAAATGATCCCGCTTTTTCTATTAGATTTGATTGTGAGTCTCGCATAACGCGATTTATACAGGGTGAGTAATGAAATATTTAAACTTAAAATATCTCCGCTGTTTTTAATGATACGAGGAAATCTGTAAGGAAAAAAATGTTTGCTTCGGAGAGGCAATCTTTGTGATGGAGAAGAATTTTTCTCAAGGTCATATTTTCCGAAATTTCAAGGTCATCGATATTTTTTAAAATGGGATAACGTTTTTTATTAGTGTAACGTTATGGCCAATACAAAAACAAATTTAACCGGGTAATACGGTGATCTTCAAATGACTCGAGAAAAATATTTTCCTTCACAAAAATTGCTTCTCTTAGGCAAACATTTTTTTCCTTAGATATTTTCTTATAACACTGAAAACAACGGAGACATTTTAGATTTAAGTGTTACGTGACTCACTCTGTATAAAGCGGTCTTTTTGTGGAATTGAATATCCGCGTTCTACGAGGGTTACCGTATTTGTGTTACGATAGTCATGTTCCTCTATCACCAATCCCAATTCTCCACATTCTCTTCGCCACTTTACCTTTATCAGTCACCCTTAATCTCTGTTCGGATTCTTCTCAATTAAATGATAATTACATCGTCGATGCTTCCTTTTCCTCATCTTCGTCGGGCAGCATCCGCGTTCCATTCAGCCTCCTACCGAATCGCCGTTTAACGCGATTGGCGAACGAAGCGCGACAACATCCGGCGGAAGTGTTCTGCCCGTGGCCAGGCTGCCAAAAAGTGGAACGACAAGAGAACCGTCCGACCGATTCCACAATGAGTCCTACCTCCTTGGGAGACTAGGCACATCCGTTGTACCTCTCCAAGATAATTCGAGGTTTTCGGCACCGTTACTTCATTAAAAATGAAAAGAACGGAATGCGACGAATCCTCTGTGCCCTCTGTGTTCCTGCTGACGCGTGTACGCGTCCCGTACAGTTTTACATTTTTCTCCAGGCAGAGAATCATTTTAGTTAGCGAAAACACATCACCTATTTCTTCCCTTCTACTTAGGCTTCGCGGATTGCCAGAGTACTGGCGGGCCTGGTACCAGGGTTTTCTGGTCTACTGGGCAACAATACGCGAGATTGCTAATTATTTAGTCATTAAGGACACTGACGGAGTTGTGTATTGGCTAAGTAGGCTACAGCCTAGGGCGGCTAATTTTTGGGAGAGGCAAATTTTCAGGGGCGGGAAGTTTGGGGAGTGACAATTTTGGGGGGAGGCAAATTTGTGGGAGCGGCAAATTTTGGGGTGTGGCAAATTTTGGGGAGCGGCAAATTTTGGGGAGCGGCAAATTTTGAAGAGCATCAAATGTTGGGAAGCGAAAAATCTTGAGCAAAAGAAATTGAAAAAGGTTTGAACACAGAGGCTTGGGACACCATTAAAAGCAATTCTAATTTTGAAATCATCTCGACTCATTTCTATTAAAATCTTTGACAATATTTCACGGAAAGTACGTCAAATAGCGCCAAATCTGAAAATTCGCCCCTGATTAAGGAGGGCGGCGGAGGAAGGTCAGCCCAATTCAATACCCAAATACAGTCCCGCGGCTTGGAAACCTCCCGTGATCAGGTGCCTGTGAAATTAGTAATAATTACAGAGTACAAGGAAAATTGGTCAACTGGCCACATTCGTCCCCTCTTTAACTCCGACACCCCTCCAGTTATCATTTCCACGTGTCTGCTAAATAAAACACCGAACCGACGACGGGGTTCCTATGAATATCCAGCACTTCGATGCGTCGTTACGCCATAGGACGTCTGTGTGTAGCAGAACTGGGCTACGCACGTGCAAATGTACCGCAATAATAATTGTTTCCCTTAATTACAGGCTCCGTGTACGCGAGCACGCGGCTCGCGCATCGTACCTTTTTTACGACCACGCTCCGGCGGCTAGAACGATTCGTTTAAACTTGCTCCGGCGATGATTACGCGAGGAAACGACGATCCACCGCTTATCGGACGATCAGGGGGCGATTTGCGTGCGCTCGCGTGTCGTTAGCGAGCTCTGAATCGAAATAGCGGAGGAACGATTTGCGCGTTGGCGGCGCTGAATGCAAAAATGGTACACGCATCTATGTGTATCGTGAGAAGACTGCGAGACGAGAGGTCGGGGATTGCGCTGTCTGATCGCGAGCAGTTTCAATGCACTGTGAAAATCTCAAAGTGAGTTTATATCGGAGGTGTCCAGAGTGTGACTAGGGAGGTTTTAAATTTTCCGAACAGGAATTGGCGCGAGTGCTGGCCCCGCATCAATTATGCAGCGCAAGAAGCTGCGTACCTACTGTTTCCTATTATCCGTTCGGCGAAGCTGCTGCCGTGTGGCACGCTCGACAAGATAATTGCAGGATAGTCACGTCTCACGCGAGCAAAGTGCAGGCAATCAGCGAACAGCTTATAATTGATACGGGTAAAGAGTTTCGTGTAAAATTAAGCAGGGGATTAATCGAATCGCCGCTGTGAAATTCGAGGAAAATGCTCTTGATTGGGGAACGATGTTAAAGCCAGCATAATTTTTTATATAACAATGCGCCGCAATATAATTCATGCATATCGCACTTGAACTACTTAGTTTTTGCAGTTTAAATTAGGCATGAATTATTTGCAATTTGAGCGCGAACAACAGCGCGAATGATCGATTAAAGTAATTTCGCAGCTGCCGCGTTCTCGTTAGGAAGAATGCATCGCGAATTTATCGAGTTTCACGGTATGTACCCTTAACACGCCATTACCCCTCTATCCGGGCGTCGAAGTCACTCGAGACGATACGTGGTCGCTTAAATTGGATCAGAGCTGGGGAAAATTGATTTTTGAAAGGGATAAATAGAGATAATTATTTTTGTTTCTTCGAGTGATGTAGGGGTTTAGAAATAAACTTTTCTTTGGAATGGAAGGTGCATGAAGAAATAGTATTTCTAATAATAATGTTTCAAACAATACCTGGTATTTTAAATAATAAGTGAATGACAACACAAAAAAGTGTATTTATTAATATATTAAGAATAGGGTAAATCAACCAGTGAATGACCGAATTGTTGACCTTTGAGATTAATAATTGAATGTATTTATGTATAACAACAAAACAGCTGTTGAAATTGCATTTAAATTTATTCTGCTTGAAATTTCTATAAAAATAATTACTTATTGTTATTGTAATTTATAAAAAAAAAACATTATAAAATGCAAAATGTGTAGAAGCCCAGTGTAAATGACCGCATACCTTTAATAAGAATTGTACTTATTAATGTTTGCTTAATACGCGTAACTAAAAATATGGGATATTAAAAGTGCAACTACACTCCATTTATAAACATATATTTTTAAATTTATAACTGACATTTCTTTGCCTAATAATCATTCACTGGTATGCAGTCAATTACTGGTTAATTTACCTATATTGGTTTTGAAATTTGTATCTCCTATTTTCTATATATTTGAATCCGAGTGTAAATAGTAAAAAGTACCTTTGCTAATGATTTAAGCATTTAATGAAATAGAATTTTTTTGAAGCAGTATTTACTTATGGAAATATCTCAATTTTTAGTATTTGAAATTTTCCCCAGGCCTGAATTGGATCCATCGATCCTTCGTTAATTCCGATAATTGAGACGAATTACTTGCGATAACGCAACAGCATGCGAATGCAAATGTTGCCAGAGGCGATTTCAAGGGTGTCCGCTGAATAATTAAAATTCTCGCCCGGATGAGCTCAGAAACGCGAGGTTAATTAAATTTCATATTTAAAATTTAAATAATTATTATAGCCTGCCTCTTACTTACTTACAAAGCTATATGGTTCGTTGTAACTAAAGGGTAATCCCCGTTAAATAAATAAATAAATAAATAAATAAAAATACTTGAACAGAAAATACTAGAGGCGAGTTCGCATTTCCACCATCTGATTTCAATTAAATCCATCATGATCTTTGATTCTAAGAAACTTGTAAAAAAGACATTTACTTTCCTCCTTGCTGGAAGTTATAGAATTATTTTTCTCTTGCAATTTTCTCGCAGAAACCGCTCTATACAGTTTGTTTAACGTACTAATAGGACACGAGCAGCTTCGGCGAGAAAATGCAGACGCAACCAGTTGTAGTACAACTAGACGGGATTATAGCCGGCGCGAGAAACCCGATGCTTCGAGTTACATCACGAGCAGATCCGCGAAGGGAACAATAGGTAATTTCACTCTAACAGTTAATGGGTTCTGTTATGGGAAATTAGTCCGTTACCATTGCCCGATTAACATATAACAACGTTTACGCGTCAGCTCGCGCCGCTACGCGACACTTTCTTGCGGTGCTCCTCGGTCCTCCATTCTTTCCTCCCCCTTCTGTAACAGTATCGACCCAGCGCCATCGAGTTCCCTCGACTAACAATTACAGAGATTGCAAAGCTAGCGGGATTGCAAATCGTGACGATCCTCCGCGCGAAAAGCATAGTTCCACGTAGCTGATAGAAGATAAGAGTGAAGAGATAAAATTCTCCTTGAAGCTCCATGCTGAATAAAAATGTGAGAGACGAGGGGCTCGGGTACCCATAATGGACACCTCAACTCTGCTTGCTAAATGTATCAGAATACATTTTCAAGATAATTCCACGAGGAGCTCAGTACCGCGGAACAGGTAGGGGAGACCGGGGCAGATTGTAACAAAAAAAGTTTCCACAGTTTTTTCTCGAAAGTGTTTTCCTCAATCTGGAAATAATTTGCGTGATTTACTACTTACATATGTGATGAACTGATTGCGTGAAAGTACGTGACAAAATCTTGGACACTTAGCCATCTAGCTTCATCTTAAACAAATCTGAACCTTTGTTACAATGTGCCCCCAATCCGGGGTAAATTGTACCACATCTGTTTTATTTATGTAAATACAAATATGAATACCAATAAACATTTCTAAAACATATAAATGAGAACACAGATCATTATTAAACATTTGATATTACATGAGTTAAGCAATCATTGCTTAATCATCTGATTCTATCAAAATCTTCTTTACTTTTGCCTTCACACTTTTTTCTATTTTTTGGATCCTCGATTGTTCTGTTGTTCGTCTAGAGCATCTTTTTTTGGTGTGTCAGCAAATAGCTTGCTCTATCACCATTTCAAACGGAGTAAGTATAGCGATATGTTACAATTAACCCTGAGGTCGAATTTTTGAGTTTTAACTCAGCAAACGAGAAACTAAACACCAAATTACTAAAATGCATACACATTATAATAAACCAATATGTACTGATTCGTTTGCAACAAAGAATCAAAAATTCAAACGGTTTCTAATGACGGTTAATTGAAATAAAAGTGCTTAGACAACATTGACTTACATGCTCTAAATACTAATATTCTGGGCTATAGTCACAAAATGAATACATAATACTCGTTTCTGTCACTAAAACCGACGGTGCTAATATCGCGAAGCAGCTCTCGCATGCTGTGTGTTACCAGATTTGTCGTTCAAAAGATTTTACTTATGTTACAATTTACCCCGTGTCACAACCTACCCCGGTCTGCCCTACCATCGTCCCTAGATACCATCACAGGTTCCTCCAAAATGGCCCCTCCTCTCCCAAGACACCGAGTCTTCAAGAGTTCAGCGACCCCCGAAAAAGAGTGATTCGACAGCATCCATCCGCTTCCGCGGAGGACGAAAAATGTCGACACGAATCTCCACTTTCGTAGGAACGGAATCTCCACTATTATTCGCGGCGGAGAGAATGGTGTTACCGGTTAAACGAGAGAATCGTGGGAATCAGGAGGAACGACGGGAGGAAGCGTGCAGCAGGTGGAAGAAGAAGAAGAAGGTGGTAGAAGGTGGAAGACGGTGGAGGGAAGAGGGCCATCGGTTAGAGGAGCTGAGGTCTGTCCCGGTGACGACGACGTGGATATCGCGAGATCGCGAGCAAGCAAGGACACGGGAAGAGCCCCCGCGTGTTGCTTCTAAAGCGAAAGAAGGGATACCCGCGAGTAGTCCCCACTATTAAATGGCCCGGCGCAGGAAAGGAGAAGCCAGAACGGGGGCGGCAGAACACCATCCAGGCTCAGTGCAATTTCGACACTCGACAGGCGTCATCCACTTGCTGGGGGATCGATCTCCACGATCGTGATCAGTGCCTTTCGACTTGCGACCGAGGAAGCCGGAGGAAGGAAGCTGGAAGAGGCGGAGGACATCGCGGTGGGAATAATCTTGTGGGTGGTTAAATCGACTGAGGGGTTGCTGGAGGACCTTGCGAGAGAAGAACGTCCCTCGATGGAGGATTTTTATGAGACAGGGTTGTTTCTGAAAGCCCATCGAAGGGGTGACATTGGCCTAAAGCCTGCAGGATTCCTCGGCAGAACTGACTTGTGGGTTGGAGATATGTAGGCTTGGATAGAAGATAGAATCTAGTGAGTTTTATCGGAATGGAAGGAGTGTAATTGGTGGAAGAAATTGAGGAGTGACGAGTTGGCAAGTTTCTCCCAACAGTGATGAAAGAGCACGAAGAAGGCAGGAAGAAGAAGGACAGAAGGGTACCTTTACGGGGGCAGCGGAGAAAGACATTCCTCTGCTCGAAGAACTCCGTTAATTCAAGCAAAACGAGAATGTAAAATGATGCAAAGTCCACGGAGGAGAAGACTCTTCTCGATTTCTCTGCAATCTTGGTACTAAATAGCTCCATCTCCTCCCGACAGAAATTTTCTGAAGAAGCCAAGGAGGGAGGGACTAATCGCGAGGATGTCACAGGGCACCGTTTCTTTCCAAGAAGAAGAAGAGAATGCCCTTGTCATTGTTGCTCGACAACGGACCTGAAATTGAACACTTCCTGCAATCTTATTGGAGCACGGAGCAACTGTGTCCCATTCGTGACAACGCGGAGCCCACGATGGCACGCAATCGTACGAGATATTTATTTAGTGCACCATCAATTAATATCGCTGCGTGGAGACGCGAGTCACCCGAGCGGCAATTTTAGCGCGGAGAAAAGTATAAGTTCTCACGGGGAATCACGGTCATAGGAACAATCGATCGAGGTGGCAATTAAGAGCGCGATGGAGCCCCGGCGAATCGACGTCTCCGCAGGGCCATTCATCGACGAGTGCCTGGTCCCCAACTTCCAACTGCGACGAACCAGCCGCGGGTGAAAGAAACCCTGGGTTCGGAGGCGAAGGAAAAACGCCGGTGAAGAGTAAAAGCGAAGCAGGAGGACGGCGAAGCTCGCGGTGAAAGCGGACAGAAAGGATCGTGATCGGGCAAAAAGGAAGGATCGAGGCGACGCGACCGTGTCGGAGGCTTATGAGGCGTGAAACGAGGAGATTCTGCCCTGCGAAGGGGCGGAAGGTGGCGCTGAAAAAGTCAAGGAAACCGCGAGAAAGGTGCGAGAGATCTTGAGACTTTTGAATGAGAGAAGGGTGGAGGGAAGGAAGATACGACGACGGATAATTCATAACGAGGTGTTCTTCAAGTCCTCCTCGTAAGAAACTAGCACCTCCGGCGGAATGATCACTGGGAGGAGTTGAAGAAGAAGAAGGAACTCTGAGGATATGTAAGGTGGTACATTTTTAAAGTGTTTCAGTGAAGAAAATTCGAAGAAGCAGGAGGAACTACGATCAATGCATCAGGTACCGTTTTCGTTCCTTTACCTCAGTTGAAGAGGAGGGATGCCTGAAGATGCAGAAGTAACGACACCTTTCTAGAAACTGTCTTATCCGACGAAAGAAAATAGGAGCACTCGGGGAAGCCACTTATTTCAAACTTGTTCCCGATACATCGAATTCTACTCCAACGACTTTACTTATGCTGAGAAGCAAGAGTGCTACGATCCTTGGATTCTCGATACGACGTCAACTAGCAATTTCCATACGCGACTGATCCGCGACGCTGAAGCAGTTGCCGAGGCCATAAAAACGGAGACCTGCATCGATACCGTAGAATGTAGGTAGACCAGGCAACAAGTTTAACCGCCTAATACCAATAAATTGTCGAATAGAAAGCTCGGACTATCGCCTTGCTTATCTGTAGCGGGAAGCAAAGACGTTGGCCCTCTCGAGAAGAATCGACTCCGTGCAACTCGAAGTATGTAGGTACACTTGAGCACCGGTTCCAATCACATTTTAATGTAAAAGAATAAGAATAACTCCTGCTTCTTGCAATTTATTAAATCTATCCATCCCTCACTTTGAACCTCTCGAGGAGCTCAAAAGTATTTCAGAACCCCTAGAATCAGGAAAAGATAAAAGATAAAGTCTCTTATCAGCTTCGACTGGATGTTCTTTCTTTAAATCGAGGATAAATCGGTAAAAGCATCGACTCGGGCGATGGATAGGGGAATGGGGGTGGTTTTTATCGAGGAATCGATGGCTCGTTTCAGGAACCGAGAGGAGAGACGTCTTCGGGGTCCGTGAAACCGTCGACCGCATAAATGTCGGCCAAGGGATCGAGGTATCGCCGTTCGATCGTGCCGAGACATCCGATCCGATCGGAATAGGGATCGCTGCACGGGAAAACAAGGCCGATCCGCATTCCCCCGGAGCTAGCGGACAAGAACCAACGGGGAAGAATAGAGGACAGTCACGATCCCAAGTGGGTGAGTCGTTTGTGAAACTGTTATGGAAAACGAAATTTCAATCGAGAGCGTGCAGATTCGACAGATAGGAGCCGAAGCAGCGATCGAAATGGAGATTGCACGGTAGAGAGATCCAACTGCGAGTCATGCGAACTAGAATTCTAGTTTCGAGGATACGAGCTGATACGGTGACTGTGTAAATTCGGCTGTTAGGTATCGATGTTTGAAATACGGAAAGCGAGGAGTTCGAAGGTAGTGCGAAATTGAAATTGGGGTGGAAGAAGATGGGGAATTTGATATTTTGCGTTTGAAGTTTTGCTCGTTGTGAAGAATGGAATACATTCTTTTTACAAGAAACGTAATTAATTGGGCGATATATCGCTCGATAGAGATGGGCAAAAATTATTTGAAATGAAAATTTGTGTACGAAATTTTTATTTTAAATAATTTTTTGCCCATCTCTGCTGCTCGACACTATTTTTTATCGAGTTATGATTATATATATATATATATTAATTGAAACATAAATCTCCAGGAAAAGGTATATCAAATTTTCTTAAAAATCATGTAAGAAGTACCGTTAAGGAACTAGTTTTTGATCAGTTTAGAGGGCTTCCTGCTTTAATATTTATTTTTAACCTAATAAAACTTTGAACCATAGCCTTTTTTTATACTAAAAGATGAATTAGTGTTTAGACTTTAAGGAAAAATTTTAAAAAGTTGAAAATAAGCATAATTTAATTATTTATAAGGTGAGGGAATAATGAGGTGACTAGGAACTAGTTTTTGATCATCTGAAAATACATGGGAACTAATTTTTCATCAGTTCAGGAACTAGTTTGAATTATCCTTTTTTATGTTAGTAATTATTTCAAACAATTATTTAAGGATATAAACTGAAAAGAACGATTTATTTCATGAACTGATAAAAAATTAGTGCCTGATCAAGAACTAGTTCCTTAACGGTAAATAAGACAAAGGAAAGAATTTGAACATACGAAATTTACATACAACTTTGGAAAACTTATAACGATGCCAATTTATTGCAACACATTCTGTTGACGATAAAGTTTGTCGCTTTGAATCAGAGATGGGCAAAAAATTATTTGAAATAAAAATTTCGTATACAAATTTTTATTCCAAATAATTTTTTGCCCATCTCTACTTTGAATAGTCCCTTATTTACTAATTCTTAAATTTGAAACAATACACCATCTTCTTCTAACTAACAATTGATAATTTAAAACAATGTCATTTATGTATCAGACTTCGTTTAAATTACCGCATGAGCGATCAGAAAAAATAGTGTCCAAAAATAGTGTGCCCCCTTCTGATCAAACAATTTCGTTTCATAATGAAATGCTGTAATGGAAAAGCAGTTCCCAAGCCTGTCTATATATATCCCCTTGAATTCCAAAATTCCCAAGGGTGCTCCGAAGTCTTCACATCTAATTAAAAAAAGCTCAGACAGAAAGCGTTGAGTACTTACTGGCAACATTTGGCAAGAACACGATCAATTACCTTGCGCAGACCTAACATCTTTCCATCGCAACCATCGCGATTTAATAATAAATAATCAACCTACATATCCACGTTCCATCGCCCCGTCCACGAAGACTGTCCCCCTGCAGATTGGCACCCATGCCCCGTACGCGTCGATGCGCGCGCAAGTTCGTCAATTATCGTGATCGAGGCAATTAGTACACTTTTTCCTTCTTCGGCGCGGCTGCCCCTCGTTTCCTCGAAACTTTCGTTCTCTTCTCGATCAATGGCACCGGGCTGCGTTTACTTTACCATGTACTCGATAATCGTCTGTCCACTCGGGACTAACAAGTGTTAAATCTGTCACGTTTCCATCGGTGCCCGTAGCATTTTAGCCAAAAAAAAAAACAGTTTACTGACGAAACGATCGAATCTCTATCAACGAGTCCTGTTAACGTCAGCCGAAGCAGCGAGTCCAAGATCCTAATTATCCCGCCGTTGGTTATTGAATGTCGAAGGAAACCAGATCGGTCCACGATCCGTTGCAAATGGCTCGACATGCAAACCACTTATTTCCAAGATCGGCTGCCGACTGGTTCAGCATTGCCATTAGATCGTTTTGATCGGTAACGGTGCTCGACGCGGAAGCGCTCCCGTTGATCGGCCCTCGGTGGTTTTAATTATTCGCGACGGTCGATGGCGCGGTATCGGCACGACAATGAACCGTCGAAGCCTCCGAAGTCGGCGGAAGTCGAGCCTCGTACGACGAAATAAAGAGAACATAATGGTCTGGATTTTTAATTAAGAACGAGGGATGGAATCTTCGTGCCAGAAATCTCGATTGAACGCCTGGGACGTTTTCCCTTCCTTTCCGAGAATCTTCCATCAACCCGTCGCCACGCGATAATGACGAAGAACCGCGGATGCAGTAACGTTTTCCCAGTAATTTGCAAGCCCCGTCACTGGGTCGGATTGATTGGCTGAGAGCCATCATGGGAATTAGTCTCGAGTCATCGACGATGATCTACATACTCGTTCCTTTGGTCTTGTGCCATTACACGGTGCAAGACGATCGGGCGACCACCAAAAGGAATTAAGAGAGTAGAATATTACGCTTCATCTTTGAAGGAGCTTCGAGAGAAGAGATTGATCTTACGAGCTAGCTATCGGCTTCCACTTCGAATCTTTGCCGTTTCACGAATCCTTATCCCCTTGTTACGAGTCGTTGGTCTCTTACAGATGCTTTGCGAATTACCTTAACGAGCCTCCTGTCGCGGCTGAGACGAATCAAGATCGTTCCCCTCCGCGTCAGAGGCAGCTCTAATTAGTATTCTTCTTTTCCAGCCGGTAGACACGCATGGAGGTGGTCTAGCGACAGTAACGTCGATAGGCATCGTTTGGCAACAGATGGGAAAGGTATCCACCGCCGTAAGAAGTGCCGCTATGTCCCACATAGTGCCGCGACTGCCCACGATTCTGGGACGGTAAGCACGTTCTCCTATTATACACCGCGTACATGCTTCCACCTTCCGGGAGGTGGTTTCCTGCGAGCCGACTTTTTTCACCCTCGCACCTATACGCTGGCACCGATGCATCTTCCGTTTATCCCCTTTCAGCGAGAAACAGAGATGCATCAGAGGCGTCCTACATAGAGTCCTCGATTAAAGGGGGACCCCACACTGAAGCCAGTAACGAAAGACGAAGTTAGGAATTTTTTTGTTTGTGTAAATCAAAATATAGAGCTTGGATTTTTTATATGGTTTTAAAGCAATCTTTATTTTGCTGGAAAATAATTTTTTTGTTTTGGAAAATTGTATAAAATGGCCGCGAGTAAAATGGTTTTCTGGACCACTGCACAAAATCTGGCCCACTTTCCTGGGTATGACTGGATCATCGGAGAAGGAAATACAAAAGAGATATGTAAACTGGAATATATTATCTTCCATGTGGCTTAGGATTTTCTCAAAACTAGAATTATTTTGGAAATCATAGCAGTTTGGAGAATTGACTTTAATTATGCACTGAAATGTTTGTAAGAAATTGAATAATTGAAATATAAAAAAAATCCTACGATATATGGAAGATAATATATTCCAGTTTTTGTATTTTCTTTTTAGATGATCCAGTCATTTCCAGGTAGTGTTCCTTCTCGAGAATTCTTTGTCGAGAATTTCTCGAGAAATTTTATAATTTCTAATTTCTTATTTCTCGAGAAGTTACAGTGTTTCTCGAGAGTCTTCAGTATAGAAAAATTATTACAAATTCCTTTTGTTTTCAGACATGAATTTTCAGTTAGTTCAAATTGTGTGTTAATCGTGAATCAGTGATAAATGTTAGCAATATATATGAAGAATACCGCGATTGTTTATAAACTTTTCTCTTCGTATCGCCGATGCTCCATATACAATTAAACCAACATCCACTCAAAATGAAAAAAAATTTCTGCAGCCGCAGATTTTATCACAAATAAAGACCTAGGGTAAAGGACCCAATTACTGGCAGTCAACCCAATTACTGTCACCTTAAACTATTTTACTTAAAATAATGAATAAATGAACGTTTAAGTAAAATAGCTTAAGGTGATAGTAATTGGGTTGGCTGCCAGTAATTGGGTCCTTTACCCTAGATTGGGTTAGGCGACATTAGACGCATTGTGTTTTTGAAAAAATTATTTTAAAACAAAAAAGTAATGTTTCGTCTTGCTCACATTTTATACTAAATAAATAAATTTATCAATTATATTTAGTATCTTTTTTTTTCATTTACACAAGTTTTGTCTAAGTTGGACACGAATAAAAATTTAGATAAATATTATCAACATTATGCCAAAAATATAAATTTTGCAAATTTTTTTTAATTTCCGAGAATTCTCGAGAAATATAATCTGATTTCTCATTTCTCGAGATGCGAAAAATATCGAGCAATCAGGAACACTATTCCCAGGAGTGTGGGCCAGTTTTTTTCAGTGCTGCGGGAAGCCACATAAAAAAATTGTTTTCTAACAGCATTGCTTTAAAACTATATAAAAAATCCAAGCTCTACAGTTTTATTTATACGAACAAAAAATCTCTACCTTCGTCTTTTGTTTAGTGGTTTCAAGGTGGAGTCCCCCCTTAACCCACCAGAGATCTATGATTGCGTAACGAGCTTCGTTAGGAAACGAAGATTCACTGTCAGTCAATGGGGGAGGGTCAATGAGGTGGTCGTAATTTGGAGAAGACTAACGGTGTTTTGTGTACCTTTGGTTCGATACGATCAGTTCACGAATTTTTTGGGGGGAAATAATTTTTCTAACGACACACTTGTAGTGTTGGGGAACGAATCACTGAGATTTGCTATTCACTCGAGGTTTTACTTAGGAAACCTGTTTTAAGATAGAAGGAAATCGGATATCGCGTTTCCGTAAGGAGATATCAGTACACTGTCGTTCCTCGACCATGATCTCCAGCCTGTTAAGTCCCTTGGATCATGGAATCAATCTTCAGTCTTCAAACTAGGCGCCGTTCGTTCAGATTAGGACGCTGAGTTTTGGCGTTGAGAGACATGGCAGAAGGAAAGTTAAAGATAACTAATTTTTCTTTTCATCGTGGCACCATTTGAAAAGAAATAATTCCTTCAGAGAATATGCGCGACGCTTCAAGACGAATTAAGGAAAACGGACCCGGGCCATTTTTATTTTCGACGTCTCAGCTTCTCCAGCGTTAAATATCGAGCAACGTTTCATACCAAGCATCGGAAAATACAAACAGAAATTGTTCTGCACGAGGAAGAGCATAAAAATACCTCGTTCCGCTCGCTTCACTCCGCGCATTTCTCTCCCAAGACCATCCAGCACTAAAAACTCGATCGACGAAACGAGACTCGCTCCGATATTTCATGTATCACTTGGACCATGGCTTGCATCCGAGATAACAGTGGCCCCCGTTCGCGATACTTTCCACTTTCCAAGCTTCCTGATCGTTACAGAAAATCGTGAATGGTGCTGCTCTCCAGTCGTTTATTCAAACTATCCTATTCTGGATTGTTTATCAGCTCGATTTCCTCAATCCCTCGCTCCAGTTTCTCGTGTTAACGCACGATTTTCGTTTCATTAGATTCGTGCGGCACGAAGGAATATCGCTTGGAGTGGTAGTTAAGAGCTAAGGGGAGATATTCATGGGAAAAGCAGTGCACGATGAAGTTAATGCACCGTGTTATTACAGAATAACACCAGTCTTATTCGCACGTGTAATTATACATGCGCGTATGTGTGCCGAGACGCTCCCAGACGTTATTAAATATATCTATTAGATGTATTATCTTTTATCAGATGTTATCTAATCGATCACTTCCGAGTTTCCCTTCAGCGCTGTCGTGATTAGAACGATAAGATCGAACATCTTGGCTGCTCGTGATTAATTCTTGGGAAAAGGAAGAACAGTTGGGGACAATGAAATTTCCTCTGACGATCTTATTTAAGAAATTTCCGCTACACTCTCTAAACCATCTTAATTTCGTGGAAATAAAGGAAGTCTCTTTTCAGAGGTTCTACACGATTGTTCACCGAGGATCACCTTTTCCCCTCAATTAGTTACCTTAACCACACGGATTTTTCTGTTCGATGCAAGAATAGATATAGGGTAGATGCACCATTTGTGGCCACTTTAAGATATTGTACCAGTTTTGACCACTTCTTAAAAAATATAATATTTTTCCGTGTAAGCAATAAATGTAATCTTATATTTCGGACGGTATACTAAACGAAATATTTATGATGTGAAATTCTCCACAGAATAATGATCTACAAGTAATTTAAAAATAAGGTAATTATGCACATGGCCAAAAACAGTGCAATGGCCACAAACGGTACATCCACCCTATTTATGCACAGTGAAGTTGTTGTAAAACTGTCTGTGATATTTAAAAATTTGATAAATCTCGCTTCCAGTTGCATTATTACAATCCAAATGATGTAATAAATTAATTAGTGAATTTAATTTTAATTGTAGTTCTCTCAGACCCTTCTTGCATAAAATTGAGAAATATATAAACAAATATTTGCGTAATATTTGAAAAAAATATAATCATAAAGACAGCCATAGGTCGCTTGATAGTTCATGTTGACGCACCTATGTTTGGCTTACATACAATTTAGGTTCAGTAGGTGAACGTCAATTAAAAAACCGTACTCCATAGCTGTGTAAATTTTAAAGATACAGCAATGAAATTTAGAGGGCATCTGTAGAAAAAATGAGGAATCTAATTACGCGTTTCACGCAAAAAGGGTCTAAGTAAGGTAAAGGCACCAGTAGTTGACCATGTATCAGTAATTGACCACTTTTCAGAAAAACATGAAAAATAAGGTTTTTAGAAGTGACGATCATTTGAAAAAAGTGCAGTTGACTTGCCCTGACATCTACCAACTAAAATCTAAAACCCTCAAGTTTGAAGTACAATATGAATAGTGTTGGCGAACGTTTATTTACACCAAGGTGAGCAGAACTCGCAACGTCTACTCTGTTCCTGAATTGAACTTTTTATGGAATTGATTTGTTTTATTTCTTATTTTATTCTTTAATTGTAATTTGTGCTGGTAATTTAAACTAAATCATACTAAAATGATTCCCAACATTATTGCTTTAACCCTCTTTCTAGTATAAGTGGTCAACTACTAACGAACAGAACGTTAATTACTAGATTTTTCATTTTTAAGAGTGGTCAACTACTGAAGCAATTACTGAATTTTTAAATATGTTTTTTAAATTTGTATAAGTAAACTTTTTTTTTAAAATGTGGCCTTATTACATTATCTAGAAGACTTAAAGAGTGTCTTCAGCCTTCGACTCTCGCTATTTGATGACAGAGCAAATAGTTGCTATTGTTTACGTGAAGGATTTCTCTTAACTGGTCAACTACTGGTGCCTTTACCTTATCCTGCGGCGGTTTTTTCATCCACCACTACAATCTCTTTTACCCTTTCTTTCCTTTCTTTCATCACCCTTCCATCCACCCCGAAAATAGGCAACGCCCTTCGAGCCACCCCTGTCCCCCTCTCCTTCCACCCTTAATAAATTAATTACTCGCATTAGAAAATCAACGAAACTCATCACGAACTTTGTTCCTTCCCCAAAGATCCGTGGAATTTTTCACCGCCTGGTCGTTACATCACCGAGGAATTCCTGAGCGCCCGCTGACGCCTCCCCCTTCGGCGATGGTTGCCCAGTCCCCCAGGTAGAGATTCACCCAGTTCCCGAGGTGATCGGCCAAGGTAGTCACGAAGACTGGCTAGGCTGGCTGCGCGCGCGAAGGTTATTCAACCCGAGCAGATCTCGTTCCAACGTATCCAACGGAGTAACGGGTTCCCGATGACTCGTGCACGAGCTAGGCGCCTCTCCACCTTGGTGGATTACCCGGTGGCCAGGCTGCGTGCACGCGGGCCCAGCCTTCTCCAACCTTCTCGGCGAGGACTCAGTCAGCCGTGCACCATTGTCGAAAGATCGTCCACCTGGACGACACTCGCGGCTCCGTTCGCGTTCCTCCAGTTCGCCGTCGCGGCTCCGAGTCGACCTGTCTTCCGCTCGCCTCCCTTCGCTCTTTCCTCTTCGCCGTCGCGGTACCAATAGTGTTTCAGTTCACGGATTTTTTCAGTCGAGTCACATAGTTTCCGTAGTTTGACTTCTGTAAATCGTCTGTTCGTTGCGTGCGGTTTACTTAGTGGTTAAATGCGGCTCCGGCGACACCTTTGAATCAGGTAAGGGGGATCGAAGGATATTCTTTCTTCAGATGAAGGGGAGCTAGGGTTCTTCGGATCAAAGGAAGATTGCGGAGTTGGGAGGAACTGCAAAGAGGGTAGGGAAATGTGAACGACGTCCTTGACTATTGGTCGCGGTTCATTTACCAGCAAGTTACATTTCTGCTCTCCATAGACGTATGCATACGTACGTTTCTTCTGGTCGTAGACGATAAGATCGTGTTTTTCTTCCTGGTGCCCACGCCATGGGTTTCCTTTTCCCTTTCTTAATGAAAGTCTACGGTGTTTTATCGAATGAAAGAAAGACACGGTAGAAAGTTATTGGTTGAGTATTAATAGATTGGAGGTCAATAAACTTTCTGATTTATATTCTGGGGTAACTATTTAATAAGAGATTATTGATAATTTCCTCTATTTAGTATTTATTTAGTTCCTTGCATCTTCGTTACTATTTTATTCTTTGTTTCTTCATCCCTTTCTCGCTGTACCTCTTTAAACAGCCCTACTCACCCCGACATTCTTCGCTCTGTTTACCACCATCGCTCCATTTCGAGTCCAAGGACCATCGTCCCTCCGAAACGGGCCAGAAAATTCGCTAATCCCAGGCGACCTCGAAATCCACCGTGCTCAAACCGCGATAACTTTTGATTCGTTGCAAACGCTCCATCAGGATAAAATACCGTGACGTGGGGTGGGGGGGGGGGGGGGGGGGCCGTTTCTTGCGGCGATTGTATTCGAAACGACACATATTAAATACATTCTAACGGTACGTTAACCGTGGTAGCAAGCAACACATCCAGACGTCGGCCTATCGCAATTTGCAACGTCTTCTGACACGCTGGCCGACCCCGTAGCGCAGAAACGCGCGGCAGACGCGCGTCCGCATGCAAATCAAGGCCTAACAGCCGATACGTAGCAGGTACCGTTACCGGACACGAATATAAACGAAAAAATGCAACGGTAAAAATAAACACCGCTTTTACCACGCGGCGATACGAAATCGAATGGGAGAAAGGTAGGAGCCAGCTTCTTGGGCAGCTTCTTTTTCGGCTGAATCATCGGTTGGCCTGCTTGGAAAGAAATCAGGGGGAGATGGAGATGATCTAGAAGGGGGAGGAGAAGTTGTTAAGGTGAACGTGAATATTCGAGAAGGAGAGGAAATCGAAGTAATGAAATTAGATTCCAGCAGAAGGGATGAGTTTTTGGATCTTTTCTGAGGGGTGGATTAATCCTTAACTTGTCATTGTCAAGCTTAAATTTATTTTTAAGATAATACTGGAATTATCAATGATTTTATTATATATTTTAAAAGATATTTCTGTATGTTTTTCTTCAAAATTATTGATATCGTTGTCTTCGTTGTGAAGCAAGGTTGAATGAAAAGAAGGAAAATAGAGGGAGAATAATTTTGCAGAACTGCACGTAGACTTAATAAAAGAATCTTAATGTATACTCAACAGATCGTTGATTCCTTCCTGGAGGCTTCTGCTCGTCTCGTGGTACAACGATCCAACAGAAATTCTCTCATTTCGATGCGACCGGCGTCGTAGACCGAACGACCGGCGCATGACGATCGAATACGAACGATCGCCTCGATCGAGACCTTCGTACGCAAATCAGCGATAAAGCATTCCCGGCGTGTTGCACTTGAAAAACAATTCGGAAGTGTCTATCGCCATTGCGTCACTCCCCCATAATTCGTCGGGAGGCGATTTTTCGGCGCGGAAATCTTCGGCCTCGAGAATTTCGTTCCCCCCGAGGTCGAGCTGTTATTTCTTTACACGAAAACGCGACGGGTTTCCTTGCTCGAGGCTGCGCGTCGTTCCTGTCAGAAGTGACACGAGCGAGAAATCCCCGATCGAGATCAGGTTCAGGATCAGTGGGTCGAGGCGAGACGTGCTTCTCGATCCTCGTACCCGTTCGATGGGAAGTTTTTTCGCCAACTTTCGCTACCCCACGAAGCAACGTTTCCTTTCACGAAATTCTCGGCGAAAATAGCCTTCGTCTCACGAAGCAGATTATTGGGGATATGAATATGAAAAGTATGGTCTCCGTCGAAGTGGAGAAGGAAGATAGTAGATCCACAATTTTACCAAAGCTTCTAAAAATTGTATTTATGATTAACGATATTTTAATTTTTTATTGCAGCCCCAAAATGCGGATGAAACTTTTCAAGATCGTGGTGATCCTGCTGCTGTCGGGATCGGGGGACGCCAGGCCACAGAAAACTGGTAGGTATATTGCGATTCCACCGTGAAACGATCGATGAACATATCGATACTCGAGGGAGCATCGTGGAGGAAACGATTGCAAGAGCGGAAAGGAAATGGCGATACTTTTCTGTGGAAATTAAAGTCCTCGAGAATCGCTCCAGCGGGGCTGTATTTATTCAGTTGCAAATTTAATGCGAAACGTTGCCGATTTCCGTGAAAGTCTCGAGAGGCTAGCCTCTAATCACCTGGAGCGCACTGCAATTTCCTTGCAGATGACTCCTCATCGAGCGTATTGAAATGTAGAAATTACGATGATAGGGTAGCTCTGGCGAAATTTTTATTCTTCCCAGGGATTTCAGTTGCATGTTCTTTTCCTTTTAAGCTTTGATCGCGTTTTAATGACGAAGGAGGAAGCAGAAGTTTGCAGATTGTTAATGTCTTTCGTTATTAAGGGGAGGTTCTGGTCTAAATGTCGATTTTTTTTTATTTAATTTTTCGAATGTTCAACCTTTTAGAAAAACGTGTTTAAAAGGATTTATTGAAATTCGCAAAATTCCCGAAGTTATAGGCATTTAAGTAGCGGCAAATGCATGGGTGACAACCGGCCACTCGGCGCTCACGTAAAACTTTAAACGCGTTTTTCTCGAAACAGTGCTCTCAAAACGGTGGGGGCTGTATCTTCAAAAGTTATTATCCGATTCGATTGAAACTTATTTCATTTTGAAGATTATTCTTTTTTCTAGGGGGAGAACTAAAAAAAATTACAAAAAGTGGAAAATTTATAATTTTCAAAGGCGATGAAAGGACGAAAAATACAGGGAAAAGTGATTTTAAACGTGAAGTGTCGTTATTTTCTAACAAAAATGTAATTTTTGTAATTTTTTTTTAGTTCCTCCCCTAGAAAAAAGAATAATCTTCAAAATAAAAAAGGTTTCAGTCGAATCGGATAATAACTTTTAGAGATACAGGTCTCACGGATTTGGATCAATTTTTTGACGCTTTAACTTTAACGACTCCCCAGGGCTGTCTGCACTGATTAATTATAAAACAAAAAATATATTTCTATAATTTAAGACATCCTTAATACAATGCAACAAGTCCCATTAAATTATACAAACTAGTTTTCCTTTAATTTATTCCTAAAAATCACCTATTTTTTTGGGGCTCTAGACCAGAACCTCCCCTTAAAGAGTTTTCAAAGCTGCCGATATAATTTTATATCGGTTTATTCCCACTGTCAGTCCCTCAATTTTTAAAATTATTTATTCTACACATGCTCAGTCCTCGCAAACCAAGCGCCTATTACCACGAAGCGATCGTTTCCTGTGAATCGGCATTTCCTCACTTCCACCCTGTCAACGTTCCACGGCTGAGGAAAGCACGGCCCGTACCAGCTGATTACACGAATCAATTCTTCAGAAATTGCACGTTAACGACGCGACGTAATTCGCGGAGTCGTGATGCAAATTTTCTGAGCGAACGATCGCGGGCCCGCGCGTTACTGCATCGATTCCAATCATCATTCCCAATGCTACGAAATTCCATTTCATAACGTGAAAGTTTCCTTCTTACGTTAATGGTAACATACCGCATGATACCACGCGAATCTCTCGCAAATATCTCTATTACGAAATTAGGATCGTCAGCTTTGTTATCCAATATTATTATTATTAATAATCGTCTTTATTACTCAAAGAAAAAGAAGAAAAATATCGACACGATTCTCAAAAGGTCCCATCAATTATTATTACCCAAAATTTGAGGAGAGTTACAAAGAATATAAAAATAAAAAAGAAGAATAAATGTGAAATATTTGACAGTTGCTTTTAAGTCTGACCCGGACACCGTTTTAATTTGTATTGCAGAAGGATCGTCTCAGCCAGCGAGATCAAACACCGAGGAATGGAAGCCCGTGCAAGCGACCAGCACTTTGCAAAACACTCGAGAAGATAGCAGGTACAGGTGGAATTCCGGAAATCGTAGAATTCCGTACATTAATTACTATCACGATACAATGGGCCCCCTTATCGAACGTAGCGCCGAGGTAAGTGTCGACGAACCGATGAAAACGAGCTCTGACTCGAAGCCCGAGGATAAAAGCAAAGTAGGGAAGCTCGGTAGGGACAGTGGTCACCGAATCTCCACCACTTTCAATGACAAAGTAGCTAGAAACGAGAATATACCCAAGCTGAAGAACCCCTTTCGTCAGCGTCCAAATATCCCACTTAACTCTAGCGACTTAGTAAATTCCCCGTCGAGGAAGTCCACCCACAAATTCGACTCACGTAGCAAGCTCGATCGACATCCGAATCCGAGAATTTCGTGCGCGAGGAAGCGTCCGTTGAGGACGAACTCCACTGGAGTTTCGAGAGATTCCAGGGACGTTAAATTGTCCAGAAGGACGGGCGAAATCTGCTTGAATAATTCACGGTCGACGGGCCCAGCCTTGGGCCACCATTCGAACGCGGAATTCTCGGATCGCAAGGCAGAAATTTCGGCTGGTTCCGTGGAGGTTGAATCTACCACCGAGTTCGATCACGTAGCGGCTATTAAAAGGATCACTAGCACGTTCAGTCTCGAGAACGCTGCGCCTTCTTTTGAAACACCTTCCTCTATCCACGCGGAGAGCTCCGATAGCCAGTCGATAGTTCCACCTCGCCAAGGTGGCAACTTATCCATTCGCCACTGGAGCTCGAAGCACTCGAACAGAACGAAATTTCGTCAGCCCCCGAGCGGTCAGTCGAGCTTGAGGAAGAAGGGCCAGACGAAGGTCAGACCCAACAAGATCCCTTTCAGTAGAAACAACGCGTCTATTCACAATGTGCAGCTGAAGAACTGGCCGAACGGGGCCATACAGAACGTGGACGATTTCCAGAATTACGAAAAGTACACCTCGCTCGGGGAGGATCCGAAGCTCGAGCAGGCTGTTACCAAACCAGTTCCCCCGAAGAACGTGAGCCTTAGTCACCCCGAGCCCGTTACCAGTCCCAATCTCCAGGAAATCGTGCACTGGTTGAAAATACCAGCTTTCATGACGAACGGTAGCCACATAGTGGAAAGTGATCAGCCAGGCGAGCCGGTCAGCCTCGTGTTCGACTCGGTTTACCAGAATCTCGAGCCAAACAGGCCCTCGAGACCTAGTGACGTTCAGACTTTCAAGCCTGGCTTCATTTACCCTGTCCATTCTCGTCCGAGCTACACGCCTGGTAATTTCAAGCTTCCCAGTTGGCTGGGGAGCGTGTTGCTGAAGAATAAGACGGTTTATAATCCTCAGACTCACGTGTCGCAGAACACTGTCGTTCATCTTATAAACACTGACTCGAGGACGCCTAATAGGACGACAGTCGCGGCGAAGGTGCCTGGGAGTTATGGGAATTCAGGGCCTTCGGGGTCTTCTTCAGGGTATACCTCGTATCCTCCGTCCACTTTGCTCGCGCAACTGTCCCCCTCGACTACCTCGAAGCCAGGCCCCAACGTGCACATAGGCTTCACCTCTTATGAGGACAAGAACAAGGTCCCTGAACCCCAGACCCCGGTGGTAACCTACGACCAGAGTTGCCCCACGATCCTCATCAACTCCTACACGAGGATCAACAACACTATTCAGAGCAAAGAGGGCTGCACTGACTTGAACATTATTATTAATTCTCACGTGTTCAATACGAACATGTTGAAACCTACTGCGCCTCAAGCTGAAAGCCAGTCGAACCCCGGTAGCTATGGGATTTACGGCGACAAGTACGCTGGCGTCAGTCAGGATGGGTATTTAGACCCTGGGTTAGGTCAGGCTGTTCCTGTCTACCAATCTAGTCCCTCTGGTCCTTCTGTATGGCCTCAGAGTGGCTACTACAATCCCCCGAAGAACCCACAGGGAGATGTTCCTCCAGAAAATGACGTACCCTCGGGTCTGTCTAACTTCGAGGTGTACCAGGGCACACATATCAGCCTCTCAGGCTCTAACTCTCAAAATGATCCTTCCACCGAAGTCGAGACTTCCCCTCCAGTTGATTATTCGTTAATGGAAGTCGATGATACCGACTTGCCAGGGAATAGCGCGAGTACTAACTCCCAAGAAGCTTCTTCAGCCCTAGCAGCTGCTTCTGATCCAGCTAACGATGACCCCGGGTTGAACTCTCTGGTGCAATCACCTGGCGACCCAAATGCTGGTCCAGCCAGTGCTTCTCCCACCCATTCAGCGGGGCTAGCCTCGTCACAAGCCCCTTCCACTGACGATGACGACGATGACTATGACCTCTCTCCAGCTGGTATCATGGACTCCTTAGCCTCGGTGTTCACTTATTTCACGTTCGTCAACCCGTTGCATTATGGGTACTTCAGCCTGGCTGCTGCGCCGTTCACTGCTCTGGCGGCCGGGGTTATTGGTATATTCACGTTCCTCTTCCCTTGGGTGTTCCCAAGCTCGTTCAATCTCGCTCGTGCCAACGACGACGCTGCTGGCAGCTACTGGCCCAATCTTGAGGAGATCGCGAGGCGGTCGATGGAGAAGTATGGCAGGTTGAACGAGTGGAAGAGTCGCAGGAAGAAGAGGAAGAGATGAAGCTCTGTAGGGAGCGGTGATTAGGTTCTTCCTTGTTCAATGATGCAGGCTGGTTGTGGGAGACTTTAGGTTGCTGACGTGCACAGCTTGGAGACTGTAGTGAGTTTAGGTGGAGGTGAAAAGTACCGTGTCATGTGGATGTAGAAGAGGGGCGAGGAGTTCCAAGTGGACACTGAGTCAGCAGTGTACAGGGTGTGGAGAAAGTGATGCTCACGATTTTCAGGGACGAATCTTACTGTTTGGAACCATGATAATTTTTTAGGCTTCGTCTCGACAGGGTGATGGAAGGTTCGCAAGCAGGGGAAGGGTTTTTATTAGAGATCGAAGCTTGGAATCTTGTATCCTTTTGTCGAATAGTTTATGGATTCGGATACATAGATTTATCCGTGGAAAGCGTGTTGATTACTTTTTTTACACCGTATAGATACCTTTTTTATTGTAGAGCAGTCGAACTTATTAATTATGGTAAATATTTTTAAAGGTGATTCTGTTTATTTTATTTCTAATCGATCTTAATAAGGTAAGGGGTTTAATGGATGGTAAAATGCTGTTTGGATGATACATTTTAACCTCGCCAAAAGTAGCTTTAAAACTCTATTGATAAGTATGCAATGTTTTGTAGGGGGTAGTTTAGACTTTTAGAGAGATAAAGAGCAGTATTAACTGAAACGAATTTACATTGTAATCGTAGCGTTAGAACTTGCGTCACTTTAGGGCATTGCTAGTACTTGTGCCAGTCAATTGTAACCGAAATAAACCATTCAAACGAACAAATTTTGTATTCTTTTTCTTCTATCACCATGAAATTTGCGACTTGTACTCGACACTGTAGTTCATCAGGAGATACCCACAACCCACGACCTTCTCGTAGAAATATCTCCCTCGGTGCCAGATCCAGATCCAGATTCCACCCAATTAGAAAGTAGCACTGTAAGAATAGAATCTTCTAACTAAAATTCCTCGAAACTTCCCACCCAAAAGGTAAGGAATATTTAAAACGGCACGATTAGCATTCAATTAAACAGACCACAATTTCTCATAGGTATATCTAAATATACCTAAACGTGCCTGGTCAAAGAATCTCCACTATCCACTTCAGCATTTCACGAGACTCATTAAAAAATTTCATTTCAGCGTCGAAGCAAACGACACGCTGCGTCAGCTGAAGGACCTGCAGTACATGGACCAGTCCCTGAGGACAGTGACTACGCAGCTGCTGAACGCGAGCAGCCCCGAAGATCCAGGGAAGATCCTCGACAGCAACATCATCAAGAAGCCCATCGCTATTCAGAAGCCGGTGGAGAGGAACGACGTGACGCCGATGAAGGAGCTGACAGTGATGAATGGCCAGCCGATAGGTTTCGGTAGACCGATAAACTCGAAGTTCAGCTACTTCGAGAGCAGTCACCCTGGCCAGGCGATGGCCATCACCGAAGAAGAGCTGGAGAGGGAGATGAGCTCCACGCGGCTGATGACCGCGTACAAGAATCACCCGACCACCACCGGAGGGATCTCCACGTGGATCCTCTTGAACCCTCCCTCCACCACGATAAAAACGATCGAGATGGAGAAGAGGACCAAGCTACCCCCAGAGCCCGAGGTGCGCGTGACCGTCAAGCCAACGACCTTGATGGAGCGCGTGGAGACCACTGAGAGGGTGGCCGAGAAAGTGACGATGCCGGTTACCACCACGATGGCAGTGGAGGAGGCTCCGAGCACGAAGAGGATCCTCGTGACCACGAAGAAAACGACCGACTCGAAGCCAGAGATGGTGGAAGGTCTGGAGAAGCTGGAACCTGTGCCGCAGAACACGACTTTCAAGCTCGCTCAGACTACCGTGAGTCTGCTAGAGAGCAAAGAGGCGTTCGCTGGCACGACGAAGAAGGCTCAGATCCTCAGGACCACGCCTAAGCCGAAGACTACGACCACCAAGACAACCTTGCTGTCGAAACCGTCCATTTCCAAGACGTCCAGGCCGACCCACGTGGTTAGACCGAAACCGCCGATTAGGAGGACCACTGTCAAGCCGGATATCGTGAAGAATGAGAATGCTTCGCTGGCGAAGATCGAGAAGGTGACCTTCAGGCCAGTGCAGATGGTCACGATCTCGAAGAACAAGCCAGAGAGCACGGAGAAGCCTATGTTCGTGACGAAGATAAAAGCCTCGATCATGATGGGCACCCAGAAGACCACCACGCCGGCTGCCAGCTCGGCCACGACGAATGTAGACGCCACTACAACCATGAAATCTATTTTTAATAATGAACTGACGGAGGTGAAGACGAAGGCTGTCGCCACGAAAGCGAGCAACGTGCTGAAGATGCAGCTGAAGAAGCCTCTGGACGACGCGACGAACATCGAGATCGAGTCCATCAAAGTCAACGCGCCCGTGCTGAAGATAGAGAAGGTGGAGGAGAAGGATAGTTTGGACAGCCCGCAAATAGACTTGAAGTTCGATTTCAACCGCGAGTTAACGAAGGTCAACGTGGACACGGAGGAATCGGTCTCCACGACGTCAGCCGTGACCCCGACCTCGACTTCGACCACGAAGAGGCCCAGGCACACCTCGAAGAGGAAGAAGAACAAGGTCAGGCGCCGCAAGCCGTCCACATCTACCACCACGACCACCGTTGCGCCGGTGACAGCCAGCTCAACGGAGCTCGAGCTGCTGGCGGAGGAGTCTATCGCTGAGAACGACGTGCAGGAGTCGAAGATCGCGCCCGAGACCAAGCTGACAGCGAACTCCACGAAGATGAAGAAGAAGCCTCCTCAGAAGCCCATCAGCACGCAGATCTACAATTTCCTTAGCCGCGAGGTGATGCCTAGCTTCGGAGTGATGTCACTAGTGGGACTTGGACTAGGCTTGGCCTCCTACTTCCTGTACCCCTTCGGCGGCGCGATAGCTCGGAGGAACTACGAAGTGGAGCCCAAGTACAAGTACAACCTGGACGAGTACGGCGGGAACTATGGCCAGAGCGAGGAAGAGGTTCTGTCCAAGGTTCTTCAGGGTATGACCAGCGACGAGGTTAATTATGCAGGCAACAAGGACTACGATAGTAATTATTACCGCTACCAGAATCAAGAGGGGGGCTACGAGCCTCAGACGACCAAGAAGAACGAGCAGAGGTACCCCTCCTCGTCTCCTATTTACACAGGCTCCAGCTTCAAGTACAAGAACACGGACCACCGCTACCCTGATGCGCCCAGTACTCCAAATTATTACGACAGACCTAAACCCCCGACGTACGTGGTGGGACAGTCGGTCCCTGGGTTGGCGAACCGTCAGTTCGTCGTTGGAAGCGTTCCCAAAGATTACCAACCGTACGAGGAGAAGGTCCCAGCGTTGTCCACGCCTGGGAAACTGGCGAACAGCTACGAGCCGACGGAAAGTGGCCAGGCGGAGTTCGATCGTGACGCAGGGCAGAGTTTCAGCTTACCAGGGGGGGCTGTTCAAGGGTCTGTTCAGGGGTACGGGCAGATTCAGACAGCCAGGCCTGAGGACGGCTACGAGGAAGTGGAGATCACGCCTGCTGCTGTTGCTGTCGAGCATGGGCCCAGGTCTCTGAGGACGAAGAGGTCTGTTGATTTAATGGGCTCCCTCGCGATGAAGCCGAGTTACCTGAGGTGGAAGAGGGACTCTGTGATCCAGGTGATACCATCCAAGAGGGAGCTCGAGGAGGAGGAGAAGGAGGAGAACCTGAGCAACGAGATCCTCAACATCATCGATTCTGCTCTCCCCGGGGAGGACGGCGGGAAGACGAAGGACAGGGGGAAGGACAACGAAGTGGAGGACTTCGAGGCACAGAGGAGGCGGCAGAAGGAGGAGGAGAAGACTCGCTTGAAGGAGGTCACGATGAAGAGTCCCACTGTGGAGACCACCACGGCGTCCACGACGTTCTCCACGGCCTCTTCGTCAGTGGAACCGGCCTCTTCGTCGACGGAAGCGGTCACCGACTCCGTGGTAGTCTCCGCGACCGAGGTCGAGGGGAACACGACGGAAAGCTCGAAAGACACCGAGGAGAGCAACGTCGAGTGGATCGACCCGACCACGGGGAAGCCGCCGGAGCAGAACGGTTTCAATCTCTTCAACTTCGTGAAGAAGATCGCCGAAATCAAGTTCAGGCTCGGCTTGACGATTCTTAAGCACGCCAGCGAGGGCTTCGCCAGATATATCGGCCACGTGCAGAAGAGGATCAACGGGGAGGAGTGACGAGGGTTGCCTTTAAGAGACATGAGGGAACAATGGACTCCAGTGACGATACCGAGAGTTTTTCTTCTGTCACGTCTCCTCTACATTCTCTCTTCAGGAACGCCAGGAACCTCGAACGGATGTCCCTCGTGTCCTCCAGCTTTTGGATATTCTGCTGAGCTGGACGACTCCACTGGGGGCAGTTCTCTCCGCTGGAAGAGTTCCTTTTCGTGGACAGCTTGCCTCACCTGACGCATTCGCTGATTTTCGACGATGCGGAGAAAGCTTCTGGGGGCGAAACGGCGCGAAGGGGTGAACGATTTGACGAAGGCTCATTTATATCCTAGGATTTCAGAGCATTGATGACTTTTGTCATAGGGTAAACCAACCAGTAATTGACCGCATACCAGTGAATGATCATTAGGGAAAGAAATGTCAATTATAAATTTAAAAATTACTATATGTTTATAAATGGAGTGTAGTTGCACGTTTAATATCCCATATTTTTAGTTATGGGTATTAAACAAACATTAATAAGTACGATTCCTAATAAAAGTATGCGGTCATTTACTGGGCTTCTCATTCAACAATTCGGTCATTCACTGGTTGGTTTACCCTACGAAGTGCTAGTATAAATTAAATCTTACCATTTTGCGAGGAATTTAAGAGGATTAGGCCTTAGAAAATTGTCATTCCTCCAAATGATCCTTGTCGTATCGTTTACCCCTATTTTCCCTTTCAGACGTCTTCCCGTGACGCAATGAATTTAAAGACTGCTAAGGAATCGATTTTATTTCGGTTTTAATATTAGGTACTGCTTGGAGGTAAATGCTTTGTGGACTGTAGATCATCGGATTAATTGTGGTTTAGAACTTCCTGAAATGTATTTACTCGTGGAACAGTTGAGCACTGTTTCACGCTTTTGTTTGTGGATTTTTTTAGGAAATTTTAGTGACGTTCCTCGCGAAATCGTCGGTCAGGGATTGGCTTGGAGGAAACGAGCGTTTCTGGACGTGACTGAGAACGACAAGCTTTAAAATGGATATTAGGGAATAGGATTTCTCGCATGGAATGCACTGAGACGCTGCGCGCGCGTTCCAAGTGCACTCTACCCACGGTTTTTCGAAACCAGGATACATCCAACGAGGCGCAAGGTTTTGAAAAACACTCGGCGAAAAGTTCTATTTTATTTCGACGTAACAGCTTTACTTCGATCATTATTATTATCACTTGTTGCTACTTGTGCTTTTATTGTTTAAGCCAACGACGAAATATACGACGAGACACTGTAAAGTATATTATAAATAAATATATAAATAAATAAATAATATATACGTCTATATGGTACCCTGACACGTGTATAAACATACGATAAATATTTTAAAACAAACTTGTCATCCTTCCGCTCCCACGAGAAGGATTCTTTCATCTAATTAAAACTATAAATCCAGATTTCTCGTCACCTTCTCAAAAATATTCCACTGTACCTATAAAAATTCCAGTCCCCTCCCAAGGACAATTTCACTTCCGGAGATTCTAATTCTCTATTCCTGATTTCGACAAAACTGCTCGATTAATGCCCGTTCTCGCTTTCAAACGAAACTTTCCCTTTTCTAGGGACGAAATTCAGGCGGTCGTAAAAATCTGTGATTTATAGAACTGGAGGGAACACAACTGAAATGGATAATTACTTTGAACTACACGCGCCTATCTATTTTTGATTCGATACGGATTCTCAAGTACATATATCTATATTTCTCAATTTATCCTAGCGTAGAGTAAATCAAACCTAAAGTAGAGAAAAGTAGCAAAGCTTTATATTTCCCGGTAAATTCTGGAGATAAGTATCTTCCCTCTGTGTCATCATGCCCATTAAATAATAACCAGAGGCTTTCTCCGATAAATTCAGGTACCCTATCTCAACCTCGATCCATGAACCCCACGTTTATTCGTGGGGACACGAATATTCATGACGGAGTCGCGATAATCGAGGTGAGTGAGGTCGGGAGGAGTCAGGTCCCTCTTTCGACGGCCAAGTATCATTGGTATCATCATTGCCATGGTTGCGGGTAATATTCCTACAGGCACACAAAGTAATTCGATTGCAGTGATCATAATTCTGTTACATTATAATCATTGTATTCGATGTGCGTCTAGTTGCTAATACTAATTGCAACAAGACAAGTTCGTTCACCCCTACAATCTCCATTCTTCATTTACTCCTTCAAGAACTCGGAACTCTCTCGTGGAGACTGCTCAGTGCGTTACAGTGATTTTAATTTCTTCCTGCTACAGTTGTGGTGAAAAGAAACTTTAAAATTCATATTTTTATGTCTAAGTAGTCTTTACTTTTTAATTTATCTATTTTTCAACCCCCGAATCTATGAGCCTCGAATTTCCCAACCGCAAGAATTTTGAGATAGAATTTTTTATGATGAAATTTATCTTATCTCAATGTCCAGAGTTTTAGATTTCTTTTCGTTGCTACCTATCCCTTGAAACAGCTTTGAATTATTGCATAATGCAGGCTAACGTCAAATTTTCATGCATGGATGCTAATTGTTACTCGAAAGAACTTTACAACGCGAGATGAATAAGAAATGGTTTCTTGGATCCTTCATGTTATTGAACGATTATATGAAATAGGGGATGGGGACTCACCAGCACCGACGGCAGCTAAGACAGCAGAGCTAGACGGCTGATTGGCCACGGTGTTCCTGATGGGTCTCTTCCTCAGTATGGTCGGCAACGTCTGCCTCTCCATCTCGTACTCGTTTCGACTCTGGTCCACGCTTTTGAAGGTTTTCTCCACCTCGAGCAGACCTCCGTGGGACGTGGTGGTGTTGGTGCCGTTGATCGACGGTAGCACTGTCAACCTGACCTAGGTAAATCATATTTCATCAAGCGACTGCCAGTGCCACGTGCATTCGCGATCCCTGTTTCGTGTAACTCACTTATTAGACAAGTGGGGTGCTAGTTGTACTATTTAGAGAATAAGAGAAAAGAATGTAGGTTACGAGACTGGAATCTCAGGTAATTTTTCGGATTACCTAACAGCGAATGACACTTCAAACGAGCTCCCCTATTAAGGGGGAACAACACCTTGAAGCTCGGAAAAAAATTCAACTTTTTTTAATTTTGTGTTAGATATCCATACTTCGTAGGAAAGTCATTGATACGGGGTTAAAATGTGCATGTAGTGGACAGTATTTTAGAATTTTTGTGTGACAAAATAAACGAACTTATAACTTTAAACTCAATTTTCTCGAAACTATGTTTTTCACAATGGTTGAACGATTTTCTCCGCCAATTTTGCATGAATCAATCTCCGGTTTTGCGTATTTATTCTACAGAAAAATGCCTTCAGTTAAGCGTACGGAAATTTAATTACAATAATTTTTGCAGAAATGGCGGAGATTAAAGGCCAAAGTTCTAAAATGTCGAGTTAGTTTAAGGAAAAATTCAATATATTTTGGGGTAGAAAAAATAGTAAAAATAATTTATTTTTAGTTTCTGTACGCTTAACTGAAGGCATTTTTCTGTAGAATAAATATGCAAAACCGGAGATTGATTCATGCAAAATTGGCGGAGAAAATCGTTCAACCAGTGTGAAAAACATAGTTTCGAGAAAAACGAGTTTAAAGTTTATAAGATCGTTTATTTTGTCACACAAAAATTCTAAAATACTGTCCAGTACATGCACATTTAAACCCCACATCAATGGCTTTTGTACGAAGTATGGATATCTAACACAAAATTAAAAAAAGTTGCATTTTTTCCGGGCTTCAAGGTGTTGTTCCCCCTTAATAAAATTCAATTTAGGGGAATTTAGAGGAAGCATTTAATCCTGCTTTCGATTACGTAAGTTCGCCTCGTTTTTTTAACAAACGCGTTACGTCTAGCAGAAATGAAAGAAAAACCCATCAGCCATGGATGTTTGCGTCTACAACTAGCCAATTATACTGGAATCGTTTTATGTAACTTTCAATGCGTTCTAGTGTCGCTAGTGATGAAAACAAATTGGATACCCAGCTAGTTACAAGTGATTTCCGTTACGTCGACTGTGTCCCCCTAAAGGATCTCATCCTGAGAAATAGGGTAAATATACCAGTAAATGGACACTACCAGTGAATGGACATTTTTCACTAAAACGAGTAAAATAAGTTACTAAAATAAGCAACTAATTAATTATAGACCTCTTCTAGTTTCTCGCTTCATATCCAAACAATTTTCGCAACACGTGGAATCAATCGCACTGCAAACATAATTTTATAAAAGTGTCCATTTACTAGCCTTAAGTGTTCATTTACTGGTGCGTTTACCCTATCTTTTACACAGAAATCACAATGAAAATTTAAAATGTGACAAAACAACTACAACGTGGAAAAGAGACTCAGGATACCAGAGTTCTTCAATTTTCAAACCCAAACCCAAAGGAACGACTTCCAACTCGAAACCCTTTCAACAAACACGAAGTATACCAAAAGAACTCTGATCCCGAGTCTCCCACAGAAGCCTACACCCAAATACCAGAAGTTCTTTGATCATCTAGCCTAACCTGTCGCTTGGAAGTCATCACCGCGATCGACGTGTCATGCTCGTCCTTCTTCCCTCCCACGCTCTTGGTCACGTTCCCCACGGTACCCCTGGCTGCGTCTATCTTCATCGATCTCTGCTTGGACTTGGAGTAGCCCCTGTTCGTCGACAGAAGCACCCACTGGCCGTCCCCGTTGCCAGGGTAGCTCGGAGGGTGGTTGTTGACGTACTGATAGTGCGAGAAGCCTGGTGTCTCGGTGGAGGGCCTCAGGCGGTCCTCCTGCCTCGATGGAAAGTCGTGCCAGTCGTTGTTCTCCTCCCCTTTGTTATCGTACCGATCGACGAACTGGTAACTGGGCTTCGTCGGCTGCGGCCTGTTCCAATTGTTCGGGAAATTGGCTGGACGACTGTCTGTGATAATGTCGCTGTTAGGACGATCGGTGTACTTGTTCCAAGACGGCCTCTCCGGGGGCCATTTCTGAGCTTGATTATCCTCGGGTTTCTCTTGGTAATAGGAGGGACGGGAGGTGGGCTTCTGCCAGGGCTTTTCGTTGGCGGCTTCCGGCCAGTTTGGTTTAGGCTTGTCGTACCTGCGAAGAGAATCGACTCGGTTACTTTAGAGTTTCGAATTTTATAATAGCTCCAGTCGCCGGTGGAACTAAAGTTCTGTAATTGGAGGTCAGCAAGCAAGGCTAAAGTTCCAGCGAGAGTTGGTAGCCATCATCCACTTAAGTCGCAATCACAATGGAAAGAAGAGAAAGTGAGCAATTTTGTACAAGCTTACCATGGCTTATTATTCTCGTAAATCGGTCTGACGGCGTAATCGGAGGCCCAGGGCTTCGCGATGCTTGGTTTGTCCCATGGCTTCGCATCTGGCCAGGGTCGTTGGGTGCTGGGGGTGGCCTGCCATTTAGAGATCTTGCTCTTCGACCACGGAATCGCCTCCAGCGTCACCCAGCCGTTTCTATCTTCGTACGAATTCGTCCCGTAGTACTTGTTCCTCTTCAGGGTATCGTTCAGGGCCTCGCTCAACTGTAACCGACAACATGCGTAGTGGACGTTAGCTGGGAACTTAGAAACTCAGAAAACCCTTCGCCTAAAATTTACATTCTAATTTTATAAAAAAAAATTTATTTTTTGTAAAAATAGTTACATTCATTTGGATTAGCTAAGTAGGCATAATGAGCTGGGACACATTTCGTGACCTCAGAGTTTACCGTTCGAAGGTTTTTAGAGGACAGACAAACACACAAACACTTTTTGCTTTATATCTATGTATATACGTGTCCGATCGTGTGAAAATATCATTTTCTTCAGCAACTGTTCCAAGCGCAGATTATACACAAGAATTTCAGGCCACCGATTTATCTAAAAATTCTCTACCCTCTCCCCTAGTAACTAATTCAGCAGATAAATCCTTACCCCATCCTCGGTGGACGTGGAATTCACAGCATCCTCCTGGAGCTTAGTGTCCTGCTCGTAGTTGGGTCCAGTGGAGGTGGTCTGAGCGTCCACTTCCAAAGTAAGGGGCTCAGCAGGCTTGACGACCCTGAACGGGAACTTGGGGTACTTCTCCGTGGTGCTGCTCTTGATCCTGTTCGCGTACTCCTCGAGGAACTTGTTCAGCACGTCCGGATTGAACGTGGACGCCTCGAACGAGTTCTTCTGCTGCTCCTCTAGCCTAGGGAAGTCCCTGATCATTCTATCGTCCTCCATACGGAACTTGGTCCTGGCTGAATCGTAGAGACTAGTAGGCGTGGCGGCGATCGGCTCCTCCAGCACCCTCGAGCCATCACCCTTGGTCCTGAACAGCTCCGAGGCGTTCGTTCTCATCTTGACGAAGTACCTGGTGCTGCACTGGCAGCCAGTCAGGGCCAAGGTCACCAGGAGCAGGCACAGTGCTCCCCTCGGCGCCATCTGAAACGCACGAGGAAAGTCACACTTGCACTTTCCACGCGTCCTCGATAATCCTCGACCTCCCTTAAACCTAATCTCTCGATGCTACAATTTCCCCTTTCCCTTTTCAACCAAGTCCTAAGGAAGGTAACTCCTTCTAACCAGCTGTTCCCAAGTATCTACCTCCCGACATCCTCGACCGAAGGAAAAGAGGAAAGATTATACCGAACGACTCCACTAGTAGCCCTCAGAAATTCCAAGGTAACCAGAGTACAACCAATTACTCGGCCGCGAGATGGAAATACCCTTGAAGCCACCCAGAAAACCGTGGGCTGTGGCGTAGAACTGGCTCGAGACGGCGAGCTGTATCCGTCCCAGAGGAGGAAGAGCAAAGAGGTAGCGGCGTAGGAAGAAACGAAGTGGCGCCGCGGCACTGACCGTGTCGTTGATCGTCGTTCGACTTCCTGCGCTCGGCCTGGCGCCGATTCTCGACTCTGCTGGACCACCGGGACCTCGTCCCCCCTGGTTTCCTTCCTGGAACCGACCGGAACTCTCTCGTTCTAAGGGATCGCCGGCCGACGATGTCGTGGAAGCAAGATGGGCCACGCGACTCCGCGACTCCGCGACTACACGACCTCGACTCTTCAAGGTGCGAGATGGCTCTGTCGCCGACACGTTGCCCTCGTTTGCTTTTAATCCAGGTCCCCACTTCCTGGGGACTTGGTCCATTTTGTGTCTCGCTCTGGCGGCCACGTGGTGCACGCTCTTCGCGCTATGCGCCCTCCTTGTCGGCTGGAGAACGGACGCGGTCTACGCGTCCTTCTCTCCTATCTCGGGATCTATTCTTTCTCCTGCTCGCTGGCTGATAATTGTCCTAGGAAACCGGAGGATCTTAGCGTTTCGATCGGACAATCGACACAGATTCCCGGCGCTCGTGGTCTTCGATCGATGATGCGGGGGTTCTTGGTGCGAGGAGCTTGAGGAAGGCAAGTTTAAACGCACGGAGTGATTTCGAGTGGGATGACTCGAGTTTCTTAGCGTACTAGGTGGATATTGTTTACCGTATGTTATAGATTTCAAGAGTAGGTACCTAGTTGAGAAGTGATTATCGAGGTGTTAGAAATAAATTTGGAAGCTTTTATCTTGATAGCCTCAAAAATTCGTTATAGCCGCGGTTAAATCCAAGAGAAAGAAAGAGTTGCGGAGACTGTAAGCACGGTTGCCAGCTCCAGCAATCTTAATCTCCGCGGGCAAGGTGTGAATCGTCATCGCGAAGAAGCATAGGATTCGTCACGCACTAATTACAACAGCGTGGACAATCGGCAGCTACTTTTCGCGCTGGTTTTTCTGCTGGTGAATTCGAGTGGCCGTCATCAGCTGTCCTTAATTTTCCACGAGTCCTCGGACACACCCAGTCTAGGATTCCACTTTGTCGAAGACTAATGGCTCGCACATCGACGCGCCTGCTGTTCAACGACGGATTCTCCGCAAGAGACTACTCGTGGCCTCGGCACGCCGGATTCCTTCGTCAACCAAGACCGCGCGAAAAAGACGGGGAACATTGATCTTCACGGTCGATAAATCATCGATTCGACCTTGTTCGCGGTAGGCGCCTCGAATCTACAGCTGACTCGATCTTTCCGCCGTGATTTTTGCGCTTTCTCGGCCCAGAAACCCGCGGCTTTTTTCCCCCTACCGCGGGGAATCATAGGATTCCCGTTCGAACCGAGTGAAACGCGAGCCTAACGTTTCCGTTTTATGAGCAGCTTCCGATCCATCGCGCCCGATTTCCACCGATCCCTCATTTTTCCATCCTCGACCCACAAACCGCGGCCGTTGTTCTTCCTCGACGCCGCGGCAAGAACTCCTCGCTCTATTCGTGCTGAATTTTATCACTCAACGGCCTGCCCTGGTCCCGTTTGGTCACGAAAGAAACGCTCGACGAGTCGAGCGGAAAAACGGCCCCCACTCGAGTCTGCTTTAAATTCTAGATCCAACTTTAATTGGATGTTGGAGGATATGCAAATCACACTTCCTCGCCACCTCCCTTTTTATTCTCCGTACAAACAGTGAGCAATTTACTTTTAAAAAGGGACCATAAAAAAGTTACCTTCCACCAAGGTGAAAGAATCGACTGAAGCAAAGCTGAAACGCTTCAGAAGCTCAGTCACTCGGAGACTGGACCACTGGTCAACGCAATTTCCCCTAGAAAACAGTGATTTCGAGCAGCTTCTCGAGGGAACTCGTGGCAAAATGAGAGTAGACGGGAGGCACGGAGCGACGCGGATGGTTTCCGATTTATATACAAACGGAGGCGGGATTTTTGCCAGCCTTCCGATTCCGTTCCGCCGATGCGGTCGGCTGGCCTACTCGAAACCGGAATTGGGTCGTTCTCGAGGCGTAGATAACCGCGAAAACGAGCAGCGGGACGCGTATCGAAAAAGGAAGAAGAAGCGACGGACTGTCAAGTGCAGGCTACGTCTACTTTCATTGTCGGCTGGGTGGAGACGGAAGGGGGGCGACGGCTTCTCACGGCCAGGATGATTTGCAAGTCGTTTGTACCCCTTTAACCGTGCTGCTCCGACACGACGGGGAAATCGAAGAAAGGATGACGAGGGTACGCGGCGTGGGCGAGCAAACACGAGCAAACGCGATCACGCTAATTGCAAGCTAATCGTGGAACGTGAAATCGAGCAGATTGGGCGTGGTGCCTTTTCAATCCAGCACGAGGAATCAATGGCGAAATAAATTGGTTGAAGCTATTTCTGGTGTGGAATCGTTAGATAACTGTGTGAGTATTATTGATACATTTTTCTTTCAGCTATGTACCTACTGTGGTCTATGTTTGCTGTAGCACAGTAATAGGAGGGTTGAAGCAACAGGTTGGCAGACCTGGGTACATTTTTAATAACATTTCAAATAGGGTGGATGTACCAGTAAATGAACACGTACCAGTGAATGGACATTTTTTATTAAAATGAGTAAAATAAGTTATTAAAGTGAGAAACTAATTAATTTCAGACTTCTTTTAATTTCTTGCTTCATATCCAAATAATTTTTGCAGCACGTGGAACCAATCGCGCTGCAAATCTAATTTTATAATAGTGTTTATTTATTAGCCTTAAGTGTTCATTTACTGGTGCGTTTACCCTATTTTTTATTTTAATTTTAAAAAAAATTCCGAAGCCTGCAGGTGAATCGGTATTATTAAAGCTTGAACAGCTTTCAATGTCAGTGTTAATTGGAGAGCTCAGAAGCCAATCAGTGTAAGTCCAACTTTCCCTGAAAATGAGTTACGGAGTTTGAAAACCTCTTTAATGTTGAAGCTTTCAGTTGAGAAATCAATTAAGTCACTGCTTTCATGTGTAAGCAATGAATGGCGGTACTTATATTGAGCGGGGAATTAACAATGACAAAGTGTAAATCTCGGTTTTGATGCTAATGGACTTACACTGATTGGCTTCTGGTCCCTGCAATTATACCACGTGCTTACCGAGAAAGTATCGGTGTAGGTAATTGATCGTAAAAAGAGACTGAGAAGCGTACTGAATTATCATCCTTTGTAGTTGTAACTTGGAAAGCAGCATTGTGATCCGTGAAATCGTACCAGTATAGCGACTTTTCGGGCCGAAGCCGTACAAAGTATTTATCTTGCATCTAACAAGCTAAGCCTTCGTCCAGTTTTCCTCGCGCCGCTTGACCCCCGGTCTGAAATAAGGCCAGACTCTCGCCGCTCGCTGATAAAACTCGTCTTAGAAAGTCTTTTCACCCCTTTCCGCTCTTCCTCCGTATCCCGTGCAGCCGTAATAAAACGTTTTTCCTTCCGTTTAACGCCTCCGTTCGTAGAAATCCAGCGGTTTCCTAGATCGTCGGCTCTATCTGCATTTCTAATCGCCGTAGGCCCGCGCCAGGTCGAATTTACGAGACACCGCAGATTTGCAGATTAATGAAAACTATTTCATACACATTTTATGTTATCGGCTGTTTTTTGTTACGTTCTCTGAAATTTTTTAAAACCGGCAGGCAGCTGGATTCGGCTTTAAAAAATCACACTATTAAAAAAAATTGTCCTGATAACAAATAATACGTGTAAAATATTTTTCACTATTCTGCAAATCTGCATAGTCTCGTCAAAAATCGGAGTGTGCATGTTCGATGTGTAGTCTCGGTTAAGTAATAGTTTGGTTATTTAAAAATTGGAGATAAGGCGTCCTTGCTGTTTTCTAATTGAGACTCGGAAACATGTAAACACGTTTTTCGCTTGTCAGATCTCGACTTGAATACGCCTCTAGTATTTGGTCACCCCATCATTACAAATATATTTATCTCCTAGGGAAGATACAACATAGATTCCTGAGATACGCTGCATATAAAACTGGTCGACCTATGGCGAGACACGATCATAACTATGCACCACTCTTGCAATCTCTTAAAATTCCTACTTTACAAGACCGCAGAATTGTAACTGACTTACTATTTATTCACAAGATCGTCAATGGTCTAGTTAACTCTCCACAAATATTGAGTAGAGGAAGTGCAGTATATTTGGAATACCAGTTTGTTTAAGACGAATAAAAAAATATGGCAGAGGATAGGAACAAATAAAATTGTATAATATCATAGAGAAACTAATAAACTTTCATATTTCATGGGTCTCAGTAATAATAAAAAACCAAAAGTAACTAAGACTTTGGTTTAAATGAAAAATGACAAGAAGTATTGATTTGATTAAGGTGCAGGTAATTTGGAATAACGGTATTCCAATGTACCTTCACTTTATAAAATTAAACGAAACACGTAGATAATAAAATTAGTTTATTTTGTGACGTAATCAGGCTAAGAAATCACAATGAAGGAACAATTTTATGTATATATAAATTCAAAATCTTGACATTTACTTGCAGTAATCACAGGTATAATTTCCTGTGTCATTGTAACAGACGAAACCGACGCGGCAGTAGACATTACGCGTGAAACAAAAGCATCGCTAAGCTTTGGAATATTCCAAATTACCTGCACCTTCGGTATTCCGAATTAGCAACATGGCATTGAAACTTAAAATTTCATGTCACATTTTGTATTCTCGAAATTATCGCTAAACTGGCACTGAGCCGTAGAAGGAACATGCAAATGAGTAGATTAAGTGTTTAACTTTAAAGGTTTTACATATTTTAACCATGATTGGCACGATTGAATACGCGCTGAAAAGTTTTGCAGATTGATGTTTTCTTCCTCTGCAGATTAAGTCGAAAATGTAAAAATGGCGGTTCATCCACAAATGTAATTAGTGAACAGGTCATTACCCCTACAATCTACGGTCTTACAAATTAAAAAGCGTTAGTAGTTTATTAGATACTTCGGTATTCCAAATTACCAACAGTATTCCAAATATGCTGCACTTCCTCTACTATTAATTTTCATATTCCGTCTAGGCAGTTCAGAGATGCAAGACTGTTCTATACCACCTCTTCGAAGTCGTATTTCGGCTACCCTGATCCGATAAATCGTATTTGTGTAGTAGCTAATAAGTATACCAGTTTTTTTTATATTTTCGCCATATCTTATTCCGCACTCAAACGTCGCCTGAATGTTCTAGAAAATGTTCTGTGATATGCATCAGCTGTTCCCCTTCTTTGCTCTGGTCTCTACTAGCGCGATTAATTCGCTTACCGGAGCTTACCAAATTAATTATTTTATGTACCCTGTGTCACCTGTCTTAATGTATTTTCTTTTCTCTTTTTGTTTTACTTATGCCCCCTCATACTCTTGTACACCAAAGGGAATCCCTTCCCGTTTACGAACAATAAAATAAAATAAAATAAATACACGATGAAGACTTATTTTTGGCATGACTATCGTCACCGTGAAAACTGTCCTAGAATCGAGCGAGAGATCTCGAGACACGTGAAAACCTTCAGTTACATTCGTGATTTCTCACGTCGAGCCCGCCACTCTGCAGTCTTTCACGGCAGTAAAAACGTCGCATTATCCCGCGGTGGACTTTCCTTGGAAACTGGTTGTCGATGCATGAATATCATCCGACATCTAGGCTATCCCCCTTCGCAGTCATCCTTTCTTCCTCGTTTTTCCCGCCACTTTCGTTCCAAGCTCGTCGAAGCGACTTGGCACTACCACCTTCGCGTTTAATAACCCAACATTGAACTACAATCGATGCTACTCGAGCATCGATCAAGAATAGCTTTACAGTAGACTGTACAAGACTCGAAACAATATTCCGTGACGAAATGCGCGTGGCTGACGGAGAGCTTTCAGTAATAACCGAGAAGCATAGAAACCAGGATCTTAGAAATCCCCAAGACGTTTCGTCAGTCTAGACTCCCATTGGCCAGCGTGCTCTCTGCGCAGAACACTGCTGGAACTAAGCGAGCACTTTGTCAACGGCAATTGGAGTGAGGCTGGCGATTAGCAGACGAAATTGCCATCGCGTTCACGCTTTTTAGAAAATGCGCCCAGGCCAGCGTCGCGTCTCGCGAGTTAAAGACGAGGAGCGACGAAAGAGACGGTTTAGTTTAGCGAGCACTTCGAGATGGAAACCACTTGGCGGCAATAATATCCTGCCAGCACCATGCTCCTTCGATCTCCTTCGATACTTGTGCTAGTCCTGCTGTCTGCGAGCTTCACAGGCGGCGAGGATCCCGAGGACTTACCCAGCAGCGAGGAAGAGAAGCCAGTGGAGGAGTCCTTGGAGGAAGGTCCGAACGACGAAGTGTTTTCGGCAGAGACGGTGACGAGTACCGAGTCGACAACTGTCGAGGCATACGGGAAGCTAACTCTATCTATCAACGACGAGAAGAACGTCAGCGCGTTCAGACCCAGCGTTCACCTGGGAGAGATCAAGGAGCCCAGGATCAACTCCAGCCCCTTCAACAACGTGCAGCACATCAGGTTCGAGAACGACATCGATTCCAGCTCCTATGGCGAGCAGCTGAAAGACTACAAGCTAGTACTCGAACCAACTGTCCAGTCGGTCCTTGCCGATCACCAGGCGAACGTTCAGAGTTTCCCGGAGACCGTGTCTCCGGAGGAGGGCAAGAAGGATGGAGCCGAGCAGAACAGTTACGTGAAATTCCAGGACGACGCGGCGAGGGTCCATTACGGGAGTGTCTTCAAGGATCAGCCGTTTCATCTGCCGGTCGCTCAGTCGATCGCGGAAAACGAGGGAGCGCAGCACGGCTTGATAGATCAGCAGGTCTTCCACAACACGGAGAAACCGGTCTATCAGCAGGACACCAACTTTTTCTGGGGAAAGCCGTCTAAATTCCAGGGTGACGCGCAGAAGCACGAACCGGGGGGATTTTCTGTTGTCGATCCGACGAGATCGCAGTATTTCGGGGGGCTTTATGGTCATCAGAGTCAGCAGCCGACTGTGCACGGCTTTGATGCCTCGAGGAGGCCGACTAACGGGCTCGTCTATGTTCAAGAGTCCACTTTCATGAGCACGAGGAAGTTTCCGTATTCCTTTTATCAGCCATCGATCGGATATCATCAGGCTAACTTCCTCACCGACGAGCATTCCATGTACGCTGCTAGAAAGGGGTATGTGTTTGCTTGTTTCAAGACGTTCCTTGGTTTCCCATTTCTTCTGAAATTTAGCTGTGCCATAGTTAGCATGAAACTTCCAAATTGCAAGCTTGTGTTTTATTTATGAGAGTCACCCATGTCGAGGTTTAATTTTATTGTAACAATAGCTACGCTTTCGACGTGTTCTCGCGTAAAACGAAACTACCACGCCTTTTAATCGCGACGAGGCATTCAGTTTCACTATTTTTCCGCGCGCTGCCCTCCAACAATGGTGTTCGAATTAATTGCTTAATTACCGCGGCGGTTTACCATGCACCGATCACTCCGTTTATTTATACGGGCTTGCAGAGTTTCACCTTGGAAGAAGATCCTGCATTTAATCGGCGCGTTTCTGCCTCTCGGCCTGCTCCTGGCAGCCTTAACGCCCAACACCGTCAAGGTGGACAACACCACGTGAGTACACTCCTTGGTTTCTACTTGGACGGTGCTCTTTGTTCGAGGTTTAATTGTGGGTTAATGCTCTTAGCCAGCCGAGTATAGTTCTATCGAAGTGGAGGGTTGGCGATTTGCCTGTGGAGCACAAACAGGCGCGGTTCGTTGAGGAACCTTCGAGCGTCTGCGAGGAGAGGTCCATCTGCGAGCTGATCTTGGTCGGTGGCAGAGACGAGTCCAGCGTGTTGCAGAACCTTCTGTGGAATCTTGCCACCAGGTAATTCGATTCTAGATTTTAAAGAATCTAACTTCTTAAAGCATGCTTTTCTGTAACCAGAACGTCCACGACGGTTGCCAAGGAGAGCGATCTTCAAGAAGTGTTCGAGGCAGTGAAGAAGAAGGATTGCTCGATGCTCGGTTGCTGACTCTTCGCGCGAAACGGTAGAAAGTGTGGCCGCGGTAATAACGAACCTCCAGAGGGTAATTTCCGTGGAGACGGGAGTCAACACGAAAGAAGGCAATTATTGGAGCTAGAAAATGAATCTTCCCACGCGCTTCTTCGCCCTATCAGATGGAAGGTAATGGGAGAAAGGATAGGAGCGAGATTAAGACGAAAGAGAATTTCCCTGCGCGCGATTGGATATAAATTTGTAGCTGAGGTGGGTGCCCTATGTGCCACCTGGTCGATGAAAGGCAGAGGCCTCGACGAAAGTGCTGAGAAGTTCGTGGAGGAAAGGGCAGGAGACAGATTAAACGATTATTCGGGGATTCTTCGAACGTACCGCGTGGCCGGCGCAAGTGAAAGTAGTCGCAGTGCAGAAGTGGGTCGACGGTATTCTATGCCAGCTCGACCCAGGAATTCGTGTGTCCGCGATGAGATACGGGCTATCGGCGACTGCAACGAGCTTTCACGCGCATCTTGAGCACACGTTGCACCAGATATCGGTGCTCGCTTATATGCAAATCACCCCTGTTGCTTCTTCCACTCTGCTACGCGCAAGTAGGGATGAACCGATACCATCAAGGTATCGATACTTTTACTTATTACTTGTATCGAAAAAAGTATCGGTATCTACTCAGTATCGAAGCAAAAGTATCGATATTTACTTGTATCGAATAAAAATTAATATAACAAAGTTCTTTTTTATTAATATAATTTTATTAACGAAGATGTATTTTATTTTACTTTTATTTAACGGGGAGTACTTTTTAGTTACAACGAAATATATAACTAAGTAACTAAATAAATAATAGGCAGTCTATAATAATTCATTTATATAACGAAATAAAAAGAAAAATATACAGAGTTGTTTCACGGCATGGAAACAAGAGAAGTAGACACTGATCTCTATTTATATTAACTATATAAAAAAACGGTAAGTATCGCGTGTTAAAATTGTGTTTCGAATTGAAGACCCCGACTCCCATTTTATATAGAGAAAGAATCTCACTTTTTAGCGGTAAATTTGAACGGTAATAAAGGGAAATATATCGAACGCACATATGAAGTTTACCTTGCTAATATCTATCTTCGCTTTCATCTTTCATGTCAAATGTCGATACTCGTCCCATTCGATACGAGTACTTTTTCCCGATACCTACTTGGTATTGCAACCCTAGGTATCGATACTAAAATTACTAGTATCGAAACGAAAGTATCGAGTATTTACTCGTATTTACTTGGATCGGTTCATCCCTACGCGCAAGTAGCCGCCACGGAACTTATGGAAACGGACGTTTGAAATTAAAAATAGTAGGTGGCGAATAAAGGACCCAGCACTTGATTAAGAGATATCTGTTTAAGAACCGCTTAAATAGTGTTTCAAATAAATAGTTTATAATAAAGATTGGGTAGTAGTGTAAAGTGTTTCGACAGTTTCTGATACGAGCCTACAGAGTACTGTAATGCTTGATAATCTTAAGGTCTACCGTTAGAATACTCAGCACTTTCATTTTTGAGAAAGAAATCAATTAGGATAAATCAGCCACCGTCCGCTGGCAGAGGACAGCGATTAAATGATGAGAAATGGATGTCGGAAGGGGTTCGAATTTTGGGTCGCGCGTGAAGTCGTACTTCTTCATTTTCACTTCAGGAATGCAAGAGAGCCCGAGTCGATTACTATGCTAGTCCTCTGAGGATTCATTATCGTCACCCTGCGAAATTCTACGAGTCTAACCGAACACCCGAATCCTCGATTAACATAATTCCATTGCCTGGTGTCTATTCAATCGATATCTAACAAAGCGATGCAAGAAAGTATTGACACACTCCCTTTAAAAATAAACGCTGCTGCACTGAAAAGTGCAAGTGCAGTTTACTTCCTTAACCCTGCATAACATACAGCAGTGGTCGAAAGAAAGGTTCACTTGTAAGTGGTACGAAAAGTGAGATAGTTTCATTAAAAACAATTGTATCTTAACATTTATATCCCATGATAATAAAAACACAAGTTTCAAATTTATATTTTCATCACCACTGTACTACACCCCTCTTTCACATTTTACTACTATAGTCAGTAACCCACTCAGGATTTAATCTTCGAGGGAACCGAATAAAGTTAATCGAATAAAAATATTTTTAATGAGAATTAAATAAAATCCCTTAGGTAATAATTATAAAAATTTATTTGAAGGAAAAATCCAGTTTCCTTTTCTTTTTACAAAGCCATAATTGCTTGGTAACAGTGGCTTCGTACAACCCACACGGTACTGCATTACACAGTGACCTAATTTCAATGGAAGACGATCGCCGAGGATAAAAACCACCCTGCAGGAAATACAAGGGTGCGAAAATCACTGATTACGCTCCTGGTCAATCTAATTACTTTGCGCCCCTTCTCTAACGACCACGCCGATCGAAAGAAGCGAGGAAGAGATCGTAGAGCTCGAACGGCAACGAAAGTGAGCCACTTTTTACCGATGGGCCCCACTTCTGGCCAGGTGGCCAGTCGTCGTGGATGATTCTCGATCAGCGCGAGATACCTCCCGCTCGTAAAACGCAGGAATTAGCCTGACGTCTCCGATCCATCGTGACGCAGCCGTTTTCGCCAGATTCTTTATTGCGTCCAATTGCCGTGGCGAACCCAACGAAACGAGAGTGCCGAGGAACACGGCGTGGAGTTACATTCGTTCGCAATAAAACAACGGTGGACACGCGGGCGAGAGAGATTCGCGGTGTTACTCGCCATTAGGGTTTCTGGGACGCGTGTTCCTAGATTTCCTCTGCATTCTAAGGAAAAGTCTTCAGGTTTCCCTGAAACGTAACATTAACCCTCCGTGGTCACACCTTCTTATAATCACAAATTGGTCACACGCGGTTCACGGCGTCATTTCTCAGTTACCAATTTCGTATTTTTTAATCTTTCAACTTTTCAGTGTTAATTGTATATTCGTAATGCTCTAATAATATTTTCCAGAACTGTAAATACGATTTGACATGTTGAAATTTGTATTTGGAAAGATAGTTGAGGATTAAAACGATATTTTTCTTTGAAAATTCACCAAATTTCTGAATTTTATTATTAAGATCTAAAAATTTGCAGAAATATTAGCAAATATATATCCTGGGGTGCAATACTCTCCGCATGGCTACGAAAGGTTAAGAGAGTTCAAAGTTCACGAGATTCTTCTTCGACAATCTCGCTACGCACTGCCAAAATTTCATCTAGAATCTAGATAGGGTAAGTCGGGGTAATATGCCACTTCTCAATATTTTTTTAAATAATGCACAGATGGCGTCATATTTGCACTAATTCCGTTCAATTTAGTGTAACTGTTAAGACGACAACAGATTTTGGATTTTATCTTCTTTTATTTTTAATAAATCCTGGTAAGTTATAAAATTATCGGCTTGATCTAATTTCATACTGTAACTAGAATGCAGATTATACATTTGTGTGAACAGTTATACCAAAAAGCAGTACATTATGTTAAAGTATACAAACAAACGAATTTTATAACCTCTCAAACATCTGTTAAAACTATGTTCTTTGTGGAGAGATTTTCCATCCTTCTTTTTATGGTCGTTTGGAGTAATATGCCACATGTTTGTCGGTGTAATATGCCACTTGTGGCATATTACACCGACAAACTCTTATCTTTATAACTCTTTCTATTTAATGCCATCGAGTTGTTTTTTCGTATTAGAACCACGCCTAAGAAGTATGTACGAATAAAAGGAGCTGTTCTAGAAATAAAAACCGAAGAACAAATTTGGAGAATGTAGTAGATATTTCTTATGTCGATTCGACTGATGCAGAAAATGACAATTACTGTGCAATAGGCGAACTCTATTATTATGACAAAAAAGGACCTAAATGTAACTGGGTAAAAACTACTTGTTGCAAAAAGTGGGTTCATGAAGACTGCGTAGAGATTGGAGACTGTTTAGTTTGTAAGAAATAGCTATTTTTTCAAATATATTTTACGTTTCATTGAGCTAAAATATTTGTTATTAGTTATTAATAGCTTAAATAGTTTAAAATATTGTTGATTCTCCAAAATTTGAGTGATTAGTTCGCACTTCATAGCTTGTGGCATATTCACCCACCACCTGGGTAATATGCCACTTTCGAGGACTTTTGTATTTGCACGTTTCTCATTGAATTATAAAAGTTACATATCTCTACTTTTTAGTCAATACACAGAATTAGTTACACTTTCATATACTTTTTTCTTTTTCCCGGTACCTACTTATACTTGCGAGATATCGCGTTTCAAAGTTAACTGTGGCATATTACCCCGACTTACCCTAAGGGCTGTAATTATTCTAGATAAGGAATTTTGGAAAAGGCTATCTTTGCAAATATTCCAGACCTACCTAGCTCTCTCTGCGTCCACACGACGCAGAATTTTGAAAACCTCCGTCTCATTCGCGAAAGGACAAAGTAGCACATGCTGCATCTGCGTAAAGAGGAAAGAGCTTCGCATGCGCCCCGTTTACCTAAAAAGGAACAATCGCCAAGAATAGCGTGCAGAGCGCTCGGCCTGTACCCATGGTAACAGCAGTGGCCTAAAAACTTGCCGAAAATAATTATTCCGGAGCCTGCCGCGTGTTGACACTTTCACTATCTTCTAGCTTTCTACGCGCGGTCTTTCCAGCCGGCCCCACGAATCACTCCTCCCTGTCAAATCCGGGAAAATCGAGGTTTCGCGTGGAAACTGTTGCAGCACACGTAGGTGGATCGCTATGGCGTCGCGTGGGCTCGTCTTCGAGGTATGTCAAGGAAAACGAGTGTGCAAGAGGCGTCGAACGATATTGGAAACCGACGAGGGGCCCTCGTGCATCGCGTCGCGACACAATAGGACGCGTACGCGTTCATAATCCTTAATCACCCGAGCGCCGCGAGGCCGCCAAATTCTATCGAAGGACGCCATTTCCACCCACGAGATTAAACACACGTCCCATGGTAATCGCGAACATAGAAACACCCAAGTAACACTGCTACTTAATGTTCAGGTAGCATTAATCAACGTCAGGCTTCGTCAATTCACCATCAAGAATCTAATACTCCAAGCCAACACACATCCAGCCTTCTATACTTCCATTCACGTAGTCCTCTCTCTTCTTCTCTGCTCGTTTACCTACTGATCCATATTACACGCCACCTGTTCGCTAATGCTGAATCGATCGAGAGAAATGTAGCCAGGTAGAGACATATAGGGGGAATATTGCCTTGAATATCTCCGGAAGTTTTTCCAATAAAAGTTATTCGCTGGGGGGAGAACTTCCCATGGTCGTAATGATTGTTTTGCAATCTTCTCTAACTTGCATAGTTCCTGTTGATCCACGCTGAATAGTCGAGGCTAAATCAGGATGTCTGTGATTGAGATAGAGGCGAAGGTAACTGACCACCGTGGACTTCCTTTCTAAAGACGACCCCTGCGGCCCTTGGACAGTGAAAGTCCAAGAAAATTTCCCCTCGACTGGCATCCTAACTGTCCTCCACCCACCACTTCCTTAAACGATCAGCAGACTCCCGTCCCGTGACGCGGAGTCATCAGGCTCGAAGGATTCAGAGGAAGGTCAAGGAAGGTCGCCAGCTCGGGGTCGCCGAGTCAGGAAGACGATCGAGCCACTTTCTTTTTCTCCGAGGGGCCGTTTAAACGCTCCAACAGCCCAAGATAATTCCCTCACTTTCCAGCGGTTTTCGCGAGCACAATGCTCGCGCCTGGTTTCACGCCCTGCAATTTTCCACCCGATCTCCCTCCTCCCCCAATTTTCTCCTCTCTCTAATAACTTTCCGCCATTGCCCGAGGCCAGGCGCAGTCATGCCGCGCTCGTTCCGCGGGCCCATTGTGCAAGTAATCGGTTAATCGTGCGCTCGCCTGCGAACGGGCAATCGGATCTAACGAGCGCCAAGTGTTAGCCAACGAGCGTGTCAATGACATGAGAAATTGAACGCAGCCTCCGCTACGCCAAAAGGGAATTGGATTTTTCAACCGGTTGGTTAAAAAACGCGGGTACTCGCTGCTGGAGCACTCCGAGTTAGGTCTCTCGAAATGGTCCCGTTAGAAATGTAAAAACGCTAAGGTAGAATGAATGACAGCGCTCGCGGTGTGAAAAGAACGAGGATCGATCGGGGCGTAACTAAAGATTTAGCTGCGGGCAGGGGTTACGCAGGTGTGCATCGCCGTCGTCGTCTGTATCGTCGCCGAGCCGAATGGACTTTCACTGGTAGGTCCCTGAACCCGATACCGCCACCTAAAGAACCGTCTCTTCCGGTTGGGCCCCTCCAGGTCGTCGTTCGTGAACTTGAAAACCAGACACCGACCGCCGTGCCACAAAGTTTCGCGAATACCTCGAGCGTCTCTCTCATTTCCATTCGACCTTTCTCCCTTGAGAAAGAAGCAAGGAGATTATGAGTTTGCAATTTACCCGGAGAACTAGATTAAACCATCGCGAAATCGTCGGTGAAAGTGGCGAAGGAACGACTGAAAACCGCGATTTTTCCGCGCCAGCCGATTTCATCGCTTGCTGTTGACTGTGTTAATGGATTTAATAATGTTACCGTGGATGTTAATTTGAATCAGGGAAAAGTTATTTATAAGTATAATTTCGACCGGAATGATTAATCTATCTGTTTTCGGCGCACAGGTTCGGTCAATTTTAAAACAATAAAAAACAAGCTATTTAGCAATAAAAATTATAAAAGCTTTCGACGTTTCGATCTTAATTTAGATCTTCCTCAGGAAAGTTACGAAAAATTATAAAATACTGCTTATGCTGTTAGAATTTAGTCACCGTGTTCTTGTAACACTTGTGACACGCGAGTCGGTTGGAATAAGACTGAAGTAAATCGTGAAACAAAACATCTGCTTCTAGAAGGTGAGAACAAGGTAAATACCGTTGAACGTTGAAAACATATTTAAACTTTTTGAAATATTGAAATAGCTTGTTTTTTATTGTTTTAAAATTGACCGAACCTGTGCGCCGAAAACAGATAGATGAATCGGGGAAAGATACTAATCGGTTAATGATCGATGAACAGGTGGAGAAGCTAGTATTTTTTAATTAACTTCGTTTGAATATTCCTCTGCTAGTTTAGAGGCAAATGTCATTATCGTTAGATTCGATGGTAAATCTCCCGAATGAAGTATTAAAGATGGTAAAAGAAAGCTGTGACTTTGATTTAGAGTTATCGTTAAACTGACAATCTTGCAACTAAGGCTACTAAATTGTAGCTGACACCAAAGCAGAGATTTCCTGTCAGTGTCATCGTCGAATCGGTAATACCGTGGCCCAACTTAACGGCGAATTGAACGATGGAATTACCAAGTTGGGTCGTCGGATTTTATAATCATCGAATACTAACTAATCGTTAAATAATAACTGTAAAATTAGGGGAAGGTTGCCTATGTTGGACCAGTTTTTTATTTTTCTCTCCTACACATTGCAGAAAGGAAACAAAAACGGGAAAATGATCTACATTTCATGTAGATTTTATCATGTATTTAGCGTGTTAATAAAATAATTGACTAAAATAATATCTCAAAAAAACTAAACTAATGATATTAAATAAATCAATTTTGAAAAATCATTAAATATTAATACTGAAATTATGAAACTTTAACACTTGATACTATTCTTTCAAAGTTATTTTAAAAATTTACTGGGAAGACCATTGAATTTCACTTTAGTTCTCAAACTACTCCAGATGCTCGTGGAAATACTGGATTCGATTGAATCATCAGGAGACGACGAATCGATTGACAGTTATGAAATCGAATTGCAGGATGCAGGTGTTGCTATCGAACGTGTCGATTCGGAAAATCTGCCGATTAATCGATGAAAGACGCTGAGCGTCGCGACGGAGGAAGCGGGCGATGGCGACGGCTTACGCGGGGAAGTAGGTCGGAGAGAAGTGTCGGTCCTTCGTTCAGAGACACGAGGAGCCGTTGACTGAGCGCCTCCGTCAGTCTCGCGAAGATATTCCGGGAGTGAACAGGTGCGTAGGAGCAGTCACTTCTGCTCTTCATCAGCTAGCTTCTTCGTCGGTGTCTTTTTCTCTCCAGCCTGAGATCGATTCGATACAATCCGTTCGTGACGGGCTTATCATGCGGATTTGAGCAAATCCCATCGCGTATCTTCTCTTTTCCCTTCTCTTTCTCTTCCTCCTCTCTGGGACAAGTGGATTCGAAGAGGCCTCGACACCCGCAGAAATGGACAGGCTCAAGGTATTTATAAAAACAGTGCCATTTTTTAGGGAACTTTGGCGTTAATTTCTGCTAAATTTCTGACCTTCCAAGCTCTTCTTTATATCGTTTATTACATTTCTCCGAACATTTCTCCGAACCCCATCTTCGTGCCATTATAGAATCCCTTTTCAACACACCTTCTCGCAAAAAAGTTCAATGAATCCTCTTCTTTCTCACGCTGCGACGAGTATACACGCGGTTCGCACAGTCTCGAGGTGGCATCCACTTCCGGCGATTGCAATTTCACTGTCATCTGCCCCGAGGGACGAAATCGCGACGAGTAACGGATAAAAGGGAGGGCAGGAAGGTAGAAGGAAGACGGAGCGACTTAATTGCCAGAGAATTAACGTCGGTCCGCAAGCTTTCTGGAGCGGAAACTCGCAGTGTGACACCGATCTGGGCCACTGGCGGCCCACCGTGGATCTACGAAACGCACGCTAATCGCGCGTCGTTCATTAGTCCCGACCTTGCAATTTTCATGTCCCCATAAGCTCGATAATTCCTGGATCTCCCTCGATTTCACGCTGCAACGAGTCTACGTCCTCCCCAACATCCACGGGGAATTCTGTCTCGGGGAACCCGCTTCGCGCAGACGTCCATTGTCCCCAAGTTAAACGGGCAATTAACGAAAACACGAAATGCTAAGTGCAGTCCACGCAGCAGCCAGCAATTAAAGTTTATTGTGGACCGTCGAATGGCGTGCAGCGTCCTCCATTTATCACTTGCCACCGCGTAATCTTTCATCCTCCATGTAACAAGCAGTCGTTCTTTATCTGCGTTTCGACTCTAAACTTTAGAGGACCGAGGCTTCTCTTATTTCACAGCCGTCAGCTTGTTTGCCGAAGGACAAACGTGACGTTCTTTCCTCTTGCATTAAGCATCAAGGAACCATCTCACTTCAATTAACAATTATTTTATATCCAACCTCGTTAATAAACCTGAGACGTCTAAATTCATATCAAAGATCACTCTGATCCACGAAGAGCCATTTTCACCATTCTGGGGGCAATGGCCCCCGCTTCTTTCCTACCCCGTGCACGTGCATGCACTCAGGGATTGTAGGGGAACAAAGCGATCGCGCGAGTCCGGTTTTCCTCGATTTCGCTGGTTCTCGGAACGCAGACCAGCCACCGGGGGGGAAAGAGAAATACTTTCCAATGGGAGAGACAAAACGACCGGACCAAAATAAAGTGGCCGACTGGACCGAGGCATCGCTCGATCCGTCGACAAGTGAAATGGAACGACATGCTTTCCCCGTGCACGTTTCTGCGCGCTACGCAAGCTCGTCTATGGCGAGCACGCGTGCACACAGCGCGGGACGATCCACTTTTTCCAATCTGCTGACTTTCGATCGACGATCCACGGGCTGATCATGCCCGACTAGAAACTCCGCGATCACATGTTCAGCTAGAAGCGAGACCTCGCGGAGATTCTTAGCCTTTTGCCGCGCTCTCGCGGGATTCCTCCGTCGTCACGCGAGCGCGGCAATGGAAAGGACCATCGATCACTATCGATCGCTACCTGTTGAGGACCTCGGGATCCGTGCACTTTCGATGCTGCGGCTTCTTCTTTAAGGAACACCGCCAGGTGGGATTGCGGGGTTAAAGAGTAAATTCCTTCGTCGCAAAGAACGAGCGTATAAATTATAAAGTAGGTATAGTGTTTTATAGATTTTTATTCAGCCTTATTCTGCTGCAAAGTGCAAGGGTCAACTTCGAGGCTACTTTATCAACGCACAGTGACGGCAGTGGCAATGATCGTGGCCCCGTTTAACGCACAAAATTGACGGAAGCCTGCCGACGAATGACTAGGAAAAGGAAGGCACTGGATTCGCCTCGTCACAGAGCAGCGCACCTTGAATCGTGACGAATGATCGTCGACTTTAATAACAGAAAGCATCTAGACGGTTACTGCATCGCTATTTTCTAATCTCGGGGAAGAATGCAGGCAATTTATGCGAGCTATTAAATTTCTCTCGCCGCGATTACCACTCCGAGTCTCTCGATTCTCCCATCGATCTCTGCGCGCCTCGGGTTTCGATGAAAATTATTTATCATCTGTAAAGACAATGGCCCTCGAAAATCGTGGCCACCCTTCGCCGATTCACCGTGATAAACAGTTATTTACTCATTCTGTTCGACGTGGGTTTAATAAGACTAGTAGTTGCACAGTTGCTTGTCGCTGCGGGATAAAAGGGAACGACAAAAGGAGAAAGTTCAGTGACTTGATAAGGTGCAGTCTCGCGGACCCTTCCCTTTTACGTTCGCGGCGACGATACGTGTAGAAAGTGCGATTGCACTTTTTTTTAATGGCCTCGAAAGTTGCAGAGAAACGTAGGGTATCGAAGGGATATCGGTGATGTTTCTGGGAACTGATTTTCTGGGAGGAAGAATCTCCTATCCTCTCCGCTTGGAGGAAATTCTGTGTTTTAGAATCTTAGAGTTTCAGGGATAAATTAATAGAAAATAATGGAATGTTAGCTGGGAGGAACGAGAAGTGGGTCACGTTGCTCACGAAACAGGACGCGGTTGGCTCTTTGCTAAGTTCTGCGCACGCGTAACACGTTGACCAGGATCGAGGAAGGCACAATGGATTTCCGGTACGCTCGTTTCCATCGAGGTATGAGCCTCGTAACACATTAGTCGTTACATAAAACCCGTTTGCCTGCTAACACGCACTAGGTTGCACTTCCTAATTACATTTAGCGAACCGTTCGCCACGGTTTCGAATTGATTTTAATTACGATTGTCGCTTGGGATTATAATCGCGTTGAGTCGCCTGATTATTAGCGGAAAGACTGAAGCGACCGCTTTGAGAAACGTGGAGGAACGATCATTGGAAGAGCGTGAAGCGCAAGACCGACTTTCGAGAACCTTTTTCCAACTGATTTCATATTCTCGACGAATCGCGGCCGATGCTCGAGCGTGCTGGACGTAATGGCGAGCGTGGAACACGCCTGTCATGCAGCTATGCATAAATCTTTCGACATCTCCTGCGAGGAAATTGTATTTTAGTGGCTTTGCGTCGAGTCGAGGAAGATACTGTGGATGGAGACTCTTTGGAGGTCTTGGAAACACGAAGGGAAGAGGGAAGTGGGGAAGTAGAAAGATAGAATTGAGGGAACAGAAGGCGGGGAAATTGGGAAGCTAGAAAATTGGGGAGTAGAAGGCCAGAAAATTGCGTTTGGAAGACCTGAAAATTAGGAAGCTAGAAAACACAATATTCCCTTCGAATCTCCACCTAATTCTTCCTCAAATCAAAATCCCCACACATCTAATTAACAATTCATAACCCTTCACATTTTCATTTACCTGCCCCAGGTGACGTTCTTCCTCCTCCTGCTGAGCCTGATCGCCAGCAGCTGCAGCTCCTCGGATTTGCCGAAGCCTAGCTACGCGAGAACGATGCTGAAGGTATCTCGCAGCCTCCCCGGCGAAACCGAGGAGCTGAAAGTACGAACGAGCGAAGGTAGCATGGCGACCCTGATCGTCAAAAGACGGGACAGAACGTTATCCGAGGAAGCGGCCGCCAGCGACCGTTCCAGCAACCCTCTGGAGAACCAGAAGCTCAGTCTCGACGAGAAACGCGAGAACTCCACGCTACAAGACGCGCCCAAAGTGCCGAAGAGCGAGGCAAGGACCAAGGAAGAAGTGAGGAAGCTGGAGGAGGCTCAGATAGCGCAGCTGAGGACCAAACTCTCCGAGTCTGAGGATCAGAGGAGCACCACGAGTCGAGGAAACTTGGCAGCCACCGAGAGGACGTCGACGTCCGAGAGGATTTCTGGCAAGGATCAAGCGGTGCACGAGAAGAATATCGATTACGGCAACTGGACGCCGCTGAACACGGACGGCAGAGCCGTGGAGCTTCAGAGATCGACCACCGAGGAGTACCAGATCTGGAAACCCCTTCAGAGCGATCTCAAGGCTAGCACGGAAGGGAGGAACAATTACGCCAGGTTCGACCCAGCTGTTCCAACAAGCGGACTCGTCCTGCTGCGACATTTCCAGGACCGATCGCAGAGGAACCTGCCGCTGAACGATTGGCCAGAGGACACAGCCCGCTACGCCTTCCTTCCCCATCAGATTCGCTCCTCGAGGACGAACATCGGCGCTAATTTGTCCAAGAACAGAGACGCGAAGAACGTGCCGCCTGAGGTGATCGTCAGGTCGGAGATAAACGTCAAGTCCAGCTCGAAACGATCGCCGATGACGCTCGACAGGGATGGCACTCCAGTTATCCACGGGAAAAGGGTTCCCGACGAACCCATCGACAAGATCCAAACCTGGCGCAACGCTAGGGTGATTAACAACAAGCTGATCCACGAAGCGACACCTGCTGAGTCTTTGGAAGCCTCCACCAGCTTCTATCCCACGGAGAGCGTGGCGGAGAAGCAGAACTTCGAGAGGTTCTTCAAGACGGTTAATCGAAGGTGCGTCACTCAGGTTGTTATTAAGTAGAGATTTTTGGAAACGAATCAAGCTTGTAGGACTTATTTTACTGACAAGGGGACTGTACAGGTTATGTAATCGGTTCTGGAATGAGACTGGATTCACATTGTAGTACACACCTAGTGTTACAAAACCGTAAAGGGTTTTATCAAAATGAGCTTTCGTTTTCGAGAATTTTGAGTTCAAAGTTTTGCGCGATACGTCGGTATAAAATATATTGGCCGGTGAATTCGGCTTCGCGAGCAGCGATCGAGGAGAAATCAGCCACCACCATCTGACGATCGCTGATTTGTCAGTTGAAGTTGCATGACCCTCGCAGGGTATGGTGGGGTAAAGGGAACGCTGCTCGGCTCCACCTGAACCTAGCCGGTTGGCTGTTATTTATCCTTAACGTAATAGTTGTGTGCGTTGCGAAGGTATGCGTAGACCAATACGAGATCAAGCTATCGAGAACGAATCAATGTTCTAACCAATAAAGTTCCTGAATTTTTTCGTTGCTAACGCACACCTATTCCGATGTGTGTATTTCTACGCTGACAGCTCGGTTTGGCCTACACGTCAGAATCTTCGCACTATCCCCACTACTTCTGGCTCACTCTTGTTCTGCGAAGGCGTAAGCGAGATGGAACGAGAGCGAGTCAGAAAACGTTGAGAAAAGGAGCACCGAGGCAAACAAACGGTGTGGTGGGAGAATACCCCTCCGAAACTCACCGGCCAATATATATGATACCGACTTTAGTATTTCCGTTGCGCAAACATCGTAACTCCCAGAGGGAGTGTGTTTAGACACGCGATAGGACGATTTTAACCAGAGATGAGCAAACAATTATTTGAAATAAAAATTTCGTACACAAATTTTTATTTTAAATCATTTTTTGTCCATCTCTGATTTTAACTTCCGATGCGAGTAGAATGAATTCCGTAGACTATGATAGTAGGATTTCTATGCTTCCTATGTTTCTGCATACACGAAATCAAATTCGAGTGAGTCGATTTTCCATGAGTTTCTTGCACAGGTACGGCAAGGACGTAGACGAGGAGGGCAAGAACGTCTTCTTCGAGTGGGACCCGAGCAACTACAAGAACGAAGCTCTAAAAGCCGAGGTCTACGAGGCAAGGAACGACAACTACCGAGCCAGCGCGCACAAGAGGATGCTGCAGTCCGATGGCGTGCCCGTGTACCCCGTTTCCCAGCTCTACACCCCAGAGAGCCAGAAGATCGCCCCGGTGGCGCTGAAGCCTGGCGCTAGGGCGCCGGTTCTGCAGTACGCTCATCCAGAGCTCGGCGTCCAACCGGCTAAGATCCTGAAGAACGAGAAGAAACGGCCAGACAACTTCCCGGAGAACCAGTACTCGTTCACCGAGCAGAGGCAGAAGAAGAAGTACGTGCTGAACGATAAGAACATCGTCGATAGTTACACCACCAAGAACTATTATCCAAACCAGCACTTCTACGGCCTGAAGCGGCCCAACGACGCGCCCTTCTGGGTCAAGATATCCGAGAACCTGAGGAGCCAGTTCTCCAACGGCGTGGAGAAGGTGTCGCAGTTCACGCGGCCAGTGATCGACCCTCTGGTGGAGGCCACGCATAAAATCTCTCAGAACCTGGGCCTGTCCAAGGGCAAGGAGGCCCAGGACAAGATTGGCACCGTCGCCACAGGCGGCAGCATCCTCATACCAGCCTTGGGACTGGTGGCTTCCGGCGCTGCGCTGGGTATCGGAGCCGTGGCCGTTGGCAGGTACCTAGACGTCGACGTCCTCAAGCGATCCAACGAGGCAGCTCAAGTCGAGTACCAAAGAGCTCTAAACGGGGATGGATCGTTCCTCGAGGAACTGGAGGATAGAAGTGTCGCAAGGGCGAGCGGAGGAACCGTGTATCTCCTGGAGAACGTCCCGCGGAATGATGCTGCGAGGAGCCAAGCTGCAGCTGCGGGGAAGCAGAGCAGTGTGCTGGTGATCCTGGATGACGGTCGGAAGACAGAGAGCGAAGGGAAGAGCAGGAGGAGAAGGAGCCTGAATTACCTGGACATCTTTCAAGCAGAGGGGAACCTGAAGAATCTGGTGAGGAACAAGCGGCTGCAGAGGAAGGGGGCGGACTCGATGAGCGAGATCGTGGAGATCGATCTTCCTGTTCGCGAGGGCAGTATCGATGTAACGGAGTTGCTCATTCCGAGGAAGAAAGACCAGGTTGGCGCGGGCAAGGATAAGGAGCCGACGATTCTGATCGTCGAGGATGGCTCCGCGAATCTGGAGCTGGTGGAGAAGAGCTTTGGCGCCGGGGTGTCTGACGGAAATAACCTGGGGAGCCTGGCGAGGAACTCTGTGGACGGGAGGAACGAACGGCGGAGGAGGAGCGTGGAGGGCGATCAGGAACTCGAGGACGCTCTGCAGAACCTGGAGAACGCCGAGGTGGCCGAAGTGGCTCACATCGAGGGCGATTGGACCAACACACCCTGCGCTAAGAGGCTATTCTGCGACGCCATGGTCCAGAGGGGTGCTGACGCGGTTATACTCATGGAGAAGAAAATGGCTGCTCTTCTGGGACTGTGAGTATCCAGCTGGATTCCTGCCAGTTGTTTCTCCACCGGTTAGGGAAATTCCACTGACACTGGCTCGTTACGCGTTAGAAAATAGCCGGAAGCTTCGTAATTCCACCGATGATATAATAACGCTGCCCTCGTGTACTTATGGTTACGCAGATGTCTACGTTTGGGTGGCGGATAATCGCCCCGAGGTTTCGTGACGGACAAGGGAAATCGTGGGAACTGTTTGGTTTCGGAATCTGGGAGGAATCATCGTTTTCGAGCAACTCTGCTGAGGAGAGGAAAAACAACAAATTGGTACTGGTTTTTTTATTTTGGTCAGTTTGCATATTTAGGGGGTGAAAACACCCTTCAAAGTTTATAAAAAGAGGTATCAAAAATTCTTATTATTAGTTTATCAAGTTTTATTCAACCCAATGTTAGAATATTCTTCAAACAAAAAACAGGAACTTTTGGTACCTCTTTTTGTGAACTTTAAAGGATGTTTTCACCTCTTAAATATGCAAACAGGTAAAAATAAAAAAACAGACACCTATTTGTTATTATTCGGTCTTCTAAACATATCCGAAAATCAGAGTAATCGCAAGCAAACACCTGGAAACTTCCCACAGAGTGGAGAACCAGTAGGAACTACCTGAGAATTAATGATTTAATTAATTAATTATACTTAACTGGAATTTATTCGCCTCTAAGGTAACTTTACCCAAGGAGATAAATGAAACTTCAACAAGCCCCGAAGATTTAATCATACTCTCCAGATTACTGCATCCCAAATTGAAACGATAAACATCATCGAATTCCGCATTAAATACACTAAATTATTAACGACAGCAACAAGTCTACGCGGTTCGTCTTTGGATTTTCTACAAGCCCGTGACTCACGGACTTTTCCCGACACGCGCGTGGCCCGCGCCATGGCGAATCGCGCCTAGTATCGTATGCACAGAGTGAAACTGTGCTAAGAGGTAAAAGTCGAATCAGTCAGTAGGACGTCGCCGGCGAAAGCTGGAAGAAAGTTATCTGTTTCTCGCTACGGTTCCGTCTGGCCGAGTCTGTTCTTCGATTTTCTCGGTTGCGTGACGCCTCGACTTATCGAGCATAATCACTTTGTTTGCACAGCACTGGCGGTGATTAAAGGATGCTACAAGATCCACGCATCGTGGCGAAGCGGGTCGATTCTACGGCTGTTGATTTCGTACCATCCTTTCAAACTATCAACTGCCGTTGCTAGAATAGCCACAAAGAACAGTACCTATAATTCATCTGTAATTCCAATCGATGGTAGAATTAGCAATGGACACCTCGATTCTCATAAATCAAACGTAAATCCTCATTCTGTTCGATCAAATCCCTTCGATTGAATTTCTAAAACCACTCGACCCTCGTCCACGACTTTCAACGAGCCAATCCCCAATTTCACCGCGCGATCTTCGTTCAATATTAACTCCCGACCCCGATAGCCGTCGCAGCGGTTTAATTAACAAGCATGAGTGGCGGGTCGTAAAGCATAGAGGGTTACCTCATACCATTACTTATCAATTATACTTTCTTACTAGGTAGCGATGCTTCCAGGCTCGACGAGTGCCTCCAAGCTTTCTAACGAATTTCTATCGACCGTTAATCGTCGGTGTTTGCATATCATTTGCAGGATCCAGCCGGTGGCAGCTGTACAAGTGTCCAACCACTTCCAGGAGGTGATGGACGCCGTGCGAAGACACGACTGCTCCAGCTTCCTGTGTCCCCAGGCCAGGCCTGGCAACGTCTTCTTCTGAATTCGGCTTCAGCCTACGATGCTTTCTTGCCATGGAAAGCGGGACTGAGGAATCGCTGGTTTCACGGACCGGGGAATTCCAACGATTTTTCATTCCGTTCGCTCGCGATTCTAACGGACTTACCTACGATTCCATTCGTTTCGACTCGATTCTGCGGAGTCTCCCTACGATTCCATTTCGATATTGATTATGATGATGGATTGCGTTGAAGTTGGAGAGATCTGGATTATATTTTGGATGTGATTTTAGTGCGACTGATTTTGTTTAATCACGATCGCAGGAATTCTTATTGAAAGCCACTAATTTCAAGGATTTGATCGAGATAATGTTGAATTAAGGGGCTGAGATTTGATGATTTTGATTCTAGTGGGATGCGATTTCCATTTGCTTTTCAGGGAATGGAAGATCGGGTTTGGAAGTTCCCAGAGGAATTCTCGAAACGAAAGGAATGGGGCTCGAACGAGGGCGAATTTCCATGGAGATTTTATGGATAGAAGAGATCGCGAGAGGGTCTGCGAAACTAAACTGTACATAACTGCCACCTCGGCCAGCCTATTTAATGAATCACTTAAGCTCGTAAATTGAGAGACTAGTAATTAGGGGAGGGATCGATGAAAGACGATTCAGAGACTGAAATGGGGTTGCTTAAACTTGACCTAAACTATAGACGTTAGATCACTTCATACATTCAGTGTTACAATTTTAATGAAAGATTCGGGTCAAATTTGAGTTTCCCTGCAGTCTTCTTGTCGCCTGATTGATTGAATTTCGATGAATTTGATCCATCTTTATCTTCAAAACGCGACTAAGTCGCAAAGATCTGGACGGATCGAACGATATCTCGTGGAAATTGGACAACACGTTCTAACGTTACTAAAACTAAATATTTATTACTTTTTATTCCATATTTCCCGTGAAGTATATAACGTTCGAGCGAAATAACGTTTCTAGTTTCTAGAACACGATGCATCGAATCTATGTATAAGTTAGCAATAAATGGTATTTTTTACAGTATTATCAACACGTGTAATTATTTAATTCCCACATATTATGAAGCATAAAAAATTTTGATACCTTTAAAAATAGTGGTGAAAGCGGAAGCTGTTATTAGTCACGCATGAAGGTATTTGTAGAGAATACACATTTTTCCACCTGAACACACCTGCCTCTTGTGCCATAGATCCACGCATCTTCGAATGCAAATGATGATACTTCACGTTCAGGGAATAAAATTCTTCGTCTATAGAACCATAACTATGAACTTTATCCACCAAAATGTCACACGAAAAGCGACTTGCATTTGTCAGTAGGAACGAAGGAAAGAAGAAACTTTGGAAGTCCATGTGACTTCCAAGCAGAGGAAGGGCAACGGCGATGGCTAGATACCGAATGCAATAAATTATTCAATGAGGTGAAAAGAAGTGTTTGGAATGGTAGATGAGCTTCAATGCAGAACCGCCCCAGGCTCCCCTTCTACTTGCCTTCGCAATATTCTCTAGGGGTGGCTCCTAAGTTTTTTAGTCGGGCATGCGTCCTCCCCATGGACAGTAGGAGAAATGACAGCCAGAAATTTAGTATCGAAGGCAGTTGGTCGTGCAGTTCAAGTGCGTGAGGTACCGATGGATCTCGATCAAGGTATGAGCCACGAAGTTCAAGCACAATTTCGTGATTCTTGCGAAATGTAAATCCTAATTTCTTGAAGATCACAATTTGAAAAATATTTCACGAAACTATTCTGTCGTTCCTAATTCCACGATTCTCGATCTTCTATTCACTTTTGTGTAACCAAGATGTGGTAAGTGGACCCCATGAGCTCCCGAAGAAGAATGTGCAACGTAGTTTTGAGAAGATAAATATCTGAATTAGAATTTGATAGATCTCACTTTGGCTCGTCTGTTTCGTACAGATCTGAGGCTGGCGATCGGCTGGAACCGATTGAACCTCAGGCTCGTCGGCATTTGGCCTGAACCGACGGCAATCGAACACGCAACATTGAGTTACACGTCTCTGATAATTATCCTGTGGATGATGGCCTTCATAATTCTGCCGCAGACCATGTATCTGTTCATGTTGAACGGGGACCTGGACCTGATCACGAACAATCTGTGCGTGGCTAACATCCCCACGACCAACGCGGTCATCAAGATCCTCATAATTTCGTATTACCGAGAAGGTACACTTAAAAGAAAAATGGAACCTCGATTCTGCGGTAACAATATTGTAGCAAACCGAAGAATTTCATTCGATAGACTTGGAATAATCCACAGTGCCATGTTATCCACGAATCTGTTGTCTGTATTGGAAGGTCTGAAACCCATCGTCAAGTGTTTCTACGACGACTGGCGCCGCTCGAAAACGGAAGAAGAAAGGACTGCCATGCTAACCGCTTCTAAAGTCTGGAGATTCATATCCACCTGGTGCACCGTGCTAACTCACATGCTCGTCACGGTTTTCGTGAGCGTTCGAGCCTTCACGATCTACGCATGTGACCGAGACCAAGAGACGCAGGACCATTTGCTGCTCTACCATGGATATTATCCTTTCAACATTCGAGCAACGCCCATTCTAGTGCTGACCAACGTGGGCCAGGCTGTTGCTGCTTACTGCGCTACGATCCCCTACACCGGCGTCGATGCTTTCATCACTATGCTAGTGCTGCACACGTGCAGCCAGTTCGAGAACCTGAGACTGAGGCTGGAGGGATTGATGGATGAGAAGAATGAGACCAGAAGCATCGATCAGATTCAAAAGGAGCTGGTTTGGATTGTCAACAGACACGAGCATCTCAACTGGTGAATGATACGTTCCCACTTAAGGGGAGGTTCTGGTCTAGAGCCCCAAAAAATAGGTGATTTTTAGGAATTAATTAAAGGAAAACTAGTGTGTATAATTTAATGGGACTTGTTGCATTGTATTAAGGATGTCTTAAATTATAGAAATATATTTTTTGTTCTATAATTAATCAGTGCAGACAGCCCTGGGGAGTCGTTAAATTTAAAGCGTCAAAAAATTGATCCAAATCGGTGGGACCTGTATCTCTAAAAGTTATTATCCGATTCGACTGAAACCTTTTTTATTTTGAAGATTATTCTTTTTTCTAGGGGGGAACTAAAAAAAAATTACAAAAATTACATTTTTTTTTAGAAAATAACGACACTTCACGTTTGAAATCACTTTTCCCTGTATTTTTCGTCCTTTCATCGCCTTTGAAAATTATAAATTTTCAACTTTTTGTAATTTTTTTTAGTTTCCCCCCTAGAAAAAAGGATAATCTTCAAAATAAAAAAAGTTTCAGTCGAATCGGATAATAAGTTTTGAAGTAACAGCTCCCACCGTTTTGAGAACACTGTTTCGAGAAAAACGCATTTAAAGTTTTACGTGAGCGCCGAGTGACCGGTTGTCACCCATGCATTTGCCGCTACTCAAATGCCTATAACTTCGGCAATTTTGCGAATTTTAATAAATCCTTTTAAACACGTTTTCCTAAAAGGTTGAACATTCGAAAAATTAAATAAAAAAAATCGACATTTAGACCAGAACCTCCCCTTAAAGTTTTACGTGAGCGCCGAATGTCGATTTTTTTTATTTAATTTTTCTATTGTTCAACCTTTTAGGAATACGTGTTTAAAAGGATTTGTTGAAATTCATAAAATTCCCGAAGTTATAGGCATTTGAGTAGCGGCAATTGCATGGATAACACTCGGTCACTCCCCAGAGCCGTCTGCAATGATTAATTATAAAACAAAAAATATGTTTCTATAATTTAAGACATCCTTAATACAATGCAAAAAGTCCCATTAAAATATTATATAGTAGTTTTCCTTTAATTAATTCCTAAATATCACCTTTTTTTGAGGCTCTAGACCGGAACCTCCCCTTAAGGAGTGTCACTCAGGTGAAAATGAACTACCAGTAATTTTACAGATAAAAATTTGAAAATATTTATATCCATATTATTTTTTACGCTGAAATGAATTATGTAAGAGTTAATATAATGACAATTTTTTTTCAAAATTTAAAAAATAAAATTTCGAAAAAATAATTCGATTGTAAAATCCATACCCTTATCTCTATAGTATTGTATGCCAAGCCTGCAAATAAAAATTCAGGAGCGTTTTAGTTACTACGCCAAAACAAAAAACTTTATAACTCGGACAAAACTGAAGTCTTCGAGCTGAAATTTTTTTGCAGTCTTTGTATACAATTCTACAGAAATAGGGGTATGGATTTTACAATCGAATAATTTTTTCGAAATTTTATTTTTTAAATTTTGAAAAAAAATTGTCACTATATTAACTCTTACATAATTCATTTCAGCGTAAAAAATAAAATGGATATAAATATTTTCAAATTTTTATCTGTAAAATTACTGGTAGTTCATTTTCACCTGAGTGACACCCCTTAAGGCGACGTCTTTTCAGGGGAGTTGGTAAATTGAAATCTTTTTTTAGGGTTGCTAGCAGAATCGAGAAGTACTTTAACATACTGATGTTGATTCAGGTGCTACTCAGTACCGTCGAGATTTGCTTTCAAGGTTCCTTATTCTTCAATGTAAGTAGCCATCGCTACTTACGATGATGATTTCTATATGCCGTTGCAACTTGGAAAAATGTGCTAAGGAGTTATGATGGGTTTAGACAGGATTTAAAAAAGTGGTGTTTATAGGTGATACTGCAGAATGAGGGTGGAATTTGGAATTTTCAGCTAGTGTTCTTTGTACTCTTCGTATCCTTCGTCGTGGTGCATATATATCTTTACTGTTACGTAGGAGAAATGCTGCTTGTACAAGTAAATATCGTATCAGGTTGATGCAATCATCATAGTCATAGTCGTGTAACATAGTTGCGAATTCAGGGATTGCAACACGCTCGGAGCGGGTTACTAGTAAAATAAGACAATCTAGTCTAGACAGCCACTTAACATACTCTGGGCATCCGGCCGAAAAATTCAGCAATCTTTATAAATTTTTTATTCAATGAATAACAAATATAATCGTGCAAAACTTTTTACATATCAATCATCTACTTGTGCCCTGCTCAATTTTTCGGCCAGATAACCAGAATATGTACCCCCTTAAGTAGCTGTCTAGACTAGACTGTCTTATATTACTAGTAACCGGCTCCGAGCGGGTTACAATCCCTGATTGCGATACTATTTCTCATTTTCAATGTAAATTATATATTGAATATGTTTGTCGTCATCGTATTTTCATATCTACGTGCATGTATTTGCGAACATTTCTATGTTTCAGTTCACGTGAAATAAAAGTTTAGAGTACGCGCTTTACAGAAAAATGTTTCAGAGCAACGGCATGGCAAATTCTGCTTATAATTCGACTTGGTTCAACGTTTCGTCCCAGGACGCCAAGTGCCTTTTATTCATCATGAACAGATCTATTCGACCACTTCGTTTGACTGCAGGAAAATTCGGAACATTTTCCATTGAAATGTTCAGTGCGGTAAGCGCATGTTCACTTCACTGAAACTCAGCATGCACTCATATCTTCGAAATCAAATAAGAGAGGAATACTATTTTTTGGGCTATAAACATAGCAAAATTTGGGATTTTTATTAAGACAATGGTGAATCGTTTCATTTGAAATTTGAACCATGTTTTTATACATCTTTAAAGATTGTTGTGGTTTTTGTATTAATTTGTAATAATGAATATAGGAGTTATGCGTGGTCGACCAATATGCCGCGAAAAATTCGTGGTGTGTATGATATTTATCTTCCAGGTACATAATCCGAAACAGAAAAATGTATCAAGTTTATACATATGTAGCTTCGGTTTGGTGAACTAGAATAGAACAAAAAAAATTATTGAGGACAGTGGAGGGGTTTCAAATTGAAAGGTTGAGACCTTTAATGTTTGCTATGAAATTTTTCGTAAATTTTCCTATGTAACAAAAAAGTATATATCTTGTCCGTATTCTGGTTCAAACTGAAGCTACTAATGTATACCTAAAGTAAAACTCCGCTTCATTTTTCTGTTTCTGATTACCGGGAAGATGAATATCAGGCAATAAAAACATGGTACAAATTTTAGATAATTCAAATCGCCAATTTCTTAAAAAAAGTAATCCCGAATTTCGCTACGTGTTTACCCCTAAAAATAGGATTTTCCCCCCTTAACACGTTGCGTGCGGGTGACGTGTACAGTCACGTCTTGGGTCCGGTCCCAATAAATATAGAAGGGGAGAAGAATTTTTCAGGTATCGAATTTTCCTTTTGCACACGCATTCAGTACGAACGTGTTCATCAGTGTGTGCAGTCGTTACAAATTTGTAGCGTTTTTCACCATTCTGCAGCTGTTTTTTTTTTGTATTTAACGCGACATGCCTTTTTTTCTAACAAACACAAATTATTTTTGGTTACAATGTTATAAAATGTTGAAAGTAGCATAAACGGGTGCACTTTATACAAAAATCTATTTCCGCCATCTGGGAAGATCAACTATTTTTGGTGCCGCACGCAACGTGTTAACATATCATTCAGTGATGTAAAGAGAAGCTAAACAGAAAAACAATCTTCTCGTTTCAGATCCTACGAACAGCAATGGGTTACCTTTCGGTTCTACTAACAGTTTCAGGCGGTAACGTTTGAATCTTCCCAGTGTAAACACAAAAATAAACACCCCAATTAGAATCACAAAAATACAATTTAGGCAGATTCAACAAGTTATACGATAATTCTGAATACATTCAATGTTTTCTTCAAATTTCCGCCACGGATTACGCCTTGTGTTATCGTCGAAATAAACGAATCTGCGTCTCTAGGAAGCTCAGAGAAATGATTTCCCTCCCACCCAAATGTTCTTTGACGGAACACAAAATTCCTTGCTTCATGTTCAATAAATAATCTGATATTTGCAGTGCAATCGGAACACGTATTATACACAGTTATTACACGAGATAAAATAAATATCTCTGACTAATGCGTTATAAACACCTCTAACTGAATCAATTCAATATGAGTAGGTACTCACCGTTTTCAATCACGATGCACACGAAGACCCCTGGTTCTACAATTGCATGATTCTGTTGCTGAAGACGTGGCGCCTGCCCCAGCATCGCGCACACTCAGAAACACCACTGAAAAAAAACGAGCAATTAAAAATCATTAGAAATATGAAACACTAGAAAATACAGTGCACCTTGTGCCTTTGCTTAAAAGCGAAACTAGGTACACACTTAAATGCACACGTAAGTACAATTTTTTTCAAGTGCTCACATCCATCTCTCTTTGAACATAGATCCACGCGGCTTCGACTACAAATAATGATACTTCACGTTCCACGAACAGAATTTTTTGTCGATACAACCTGTACTCAGAATTTTATCCCATAAGAAGTCACTTGGAAAGTAAGTTGCTGTCTTCGGTGAAAACGAGGGAAAGAAAAAACTTTGGAAGTACGTATGAGCACGGCGAAGGGCTATGCCGTTTGCTAGTTAACGAATTCAATAGATCATTTATTCAACACAGCAAACAGAAGTGCTTCGTATGATAGATCGGCTTAAAGGCAGTGGAACTGCCACCACCCCCTTGTACTTAACTTCGTTTCATTTTCTAGGGATGACTGCTAACTTTTTTTAGACGAGCATGCGTCCTTTCCATAGCTAGCAGGAGAAACAATACCCAGGAATTTCGTATCCAGGTCACTTTGTCGTGCAGTTCGCGTGCGTGAGGTATCGATGGATGTCGATCAAGGTACGAGACACAAAGTAGCTATAATTTCGCGATAGATACGCACATAGGAACCTTTCGAAAATCTACTGCAATTATTAATATTACTAGTCGCGATAGTCTCCACAGCCTGCTGACACCTACTGCACTGCAGCAGCTGAATGTGCACCGTAGTTTTGAGAAGATAAATATCTGAATTAGAATTTAATAGATTTCACTTTGGCTCGTCTACTCTGTACAGATCTTAGTCTGGCGCTCGGATGGAACCGATTGAACCTGAAGCTCGTCGGTATTTGGCCGGAACCGTTGGCAACCGAACATGCATCGTCGAGTTACACAGCTCTGATAATTATCGTGTGGGTGACCATCTTCATAATTCTACCACAAACCACGAATCTCTTCATGGTAAACGGGGATCTGGACCAGATCACGAACAATCTCTCTTTGGCTAACATCCCCACGATCAACGCGGTAGTCAAGATCCTCGTCACTTGGTATTACAGAGAAGGTACGATTAAAACGAAAAAGTAGGTTCGTTCCTACGCCAGGACTTAGAATACTGTAACCGTTGCGCGTTATCAAGAATCTATTTGTTTGTACTGGAAGGTCTGAAAGTCCTGGTCAAGAGTTTCTACGACGACTGGCGCGGCCCGAAAACCGAAGAAGAGAGGACTACCATGCTAAACAGGGCCAAAGTATCGAGATTCATATCCACCTGGTGCACGGTGTTAACGCAGACAATGGTCACGGCTTACTTGAGCCTCCGAGCCTTTACGATCTACACGTCTGACCAAGGCGAGGAGAAGCAGGACCGTTTGGTAATGTACCCTGGATATTTTCCTTACAACGTTCGAGCAACGCCGATTCTAGTGCTGACCAACGTGGGCCAGGTGGTTGCTGCTTATACGGCTACGATCCCTTACACCAGCGTCGATGCTTTTATCGCTATGCTAGTGATGCATACGTGCAGCCAGTTCGAGAATTTGAGAAAGAGGCTGGAAGGATTGATGGATGACAAGAATGGGACACGAAGTGTGTATAACGTTCGAAAGGAGTTGGTTTGGATTGTCAAGAGACACGAGCATCTCAACTGGTGAACGATACTTTTCTACCTGTGGCAATGTCTTTTCAGGGGAGATAGTAAATTGAAATTTCTTTTCTTGTTGTAGGGTTGCTAGCAGGATTGAGGAGTACTTTAACATACTACTGCTGCTTCAGATGCTGCTCTGTACCGTCGAGATATGCTTCCAAGGGTTCTTATTCTTCAATGTGAGTATCCCTGATGATTTTGTATGCAATGAATTTCCTATATGCTGATGCAAGATGGGGAAGTAATAATAAGGGTTTAACCCTTAAATGCATGGCGTCGTAAAACTGCAACATACCGTTCAAACCACCTTTATTTTTCCTTGCATTAACATATACTCAAATATACTAAATATACTAAATATATTTAGTATATTTAATATTCTAAATATACTAAATATATTTAGTATATTTAATATTCTAAATATACTAAATATACTATATATTGATATATATTTAGTATATTTAATATTCTAAATATACTAAATATACTAAATATATTATATATTGATATATATTTAGTATATTTAATATTCTAAATATACTAAATATACTATATATTGATATATATTTAGTATATTTAATATTCTAAATATACTAAATATACTATATATTGATATATATTGAGTATATTTAATATTCTAAATATACTAAATATACTATATATTGATATATATTTAGTATATTTAATATTCTAAATATACTAAATATATTTTTTGCGGAAAAAAATTATGCATTTAAGGGTTAACGGGGATATCCTTTAGTTCGGGAATATTTTTTTTCGCAAAAAATAGATTTAGTATATTTAGAATATTAAATATACTATATATATATTAAATATACTACATATATTTAGAATATTAAATATACTAAATATATTTAGTATATTTAGTATATTGGAGTATATGCTAATGCAAGGAAATATAAATTTGGTTTGAACGGTATGTTGCAGTTTTACAACGCCATGCATATAAGGGTTAAAGAGAATTTAGAAGAGTGGTGTTTATAGGTGATACTGCGCAATGAAGATGGAATTTGGAACTTTCAGCTGGCGTTCTTCGTGCTGTTCGTGAACTTCATCGTGGTGCATATGTATATTTACTGTTACGTAGGCGAAATGCTTCTTGTCCAAGCAAGTATCCCATCCGGTGCAATCACCATATTCATAGTTGTGTAGCACATGTATTTAGGATACTGTTTTTCATTTTCAATGTAAATTGTACATATATTGAACATATTTTTAACCGACTTGAAAGGGAGGAGGTTACCCAATTCGTCACGTATATTTCATTATGCATGTTCACGCATATCTTTCACATAGTTGCACTGATTTCGATGATTCTTTTTTTATTGAAAGCTTCCATTTTGTCACCGACTTAAAAAATTATTATATTCTTTTTAGTGCATATTTGAAGACGGTTTTTTAAAAAGTTTATTATTATATCTATGCAGATGTATTTGAGAAGTTTTCTATGGTGCAATTCGTGTAAAATAAAAATAACGTGCTCTCTATAAATGCATCATGAGTACGTGATTGAAATTTCACGCGAACAACAATCTTTTTTTAGTGAATTTTATATTTCAATGTCCCAGAACTGTAATGCTCAAAATTCTAATCTCCCAGTACTTCAGTGTACCAATATTCGTACCAATACTCTCAGGTCTCAATACTCTACTGCCCCAATGCCCCCAAGAGCTTTCTCTTTCAGTAGAACAACTGCCACTTTACAGAATATGTTTCAGAGTAACGGAATGGGTATTTCTGCTTACAATTCTACTTGGTTCAACGTCTCAGCCCAGGAGGCTAAGTGTCTCTTAATCATAATGAATAGATCTTTCGTTCCACTTCGTTTGACTGCGGGAAAATTCGGCACATTTTCCATGGAAATGTTCAGCACCGTAAGTGTGTATCAATTGCACTGGAACGCAACATGCACTCTCGTCTTGTGAATCGATTAACGTTCCCTTGGAAAGAGGGACTAAATGGAAAAACGATTTTGTCATTTCAGATCCTACGAACAGCAATGGGTTACCTTTCGGTTCTACTAACCGTTTCAGCTGGAAACGACTGAATCTTCCCAGTAAAAACACAAAAATAAATACCCTAATTAGAATCACTAAAGTACCACTTATTCGAATTCACCTAGTTCCACACAATAGTTCTGAATACGTTTAAGCCCGGGTACGGACTTGAGCACGAACGAGAACGAGGCAAGCCGAGGCAGAATGAGCATGCAAGTGTTGCACGTCGGTGAACTTTACTGCTCATTTTTTCCGCGGCTCATGGGATTGCCTCATTCGCGTTCGTGCTAAAGTCTGTATCAGAGATGGGCAAAAAATTATTTGAAATAACAATATCGTACACAAATTTTTATTTCAACGAACGCAAACGAGGCAATCTGTGGTCTGTATATACCCGACCTTATGTTTGCTCCAATTTTCTATCACATGTTGTGCCCCTTGACATTGTCAAAATAAACGAAGTTACGTCTCTACGATGTTCAAAGGAATAATTTTACACTCCGACAAAAACTCCCCGATAATGTTGATTAAATAATCTAATATATTTACAGGGCAATGGGAATATGTATTACGCATATGATAATCAATAAATATATTTGATATATTATTTGACTTGGCCGCTATTTAACGGATATAACTAATTCAATAAAATATAAGTAGTCGCCATTTTCAGTCACGATTCACAGCCGCTCACGAAGATCCCTGGTTCGACAATTCCACGATTACGATTATGAGGATTTGGAGTCTGTAACCATATCAAGCGCAATCAGAAACTGCACTGACATCCCGAACGATTAAAACACATTAGAAATTTGAAAAACTAGGAAGACAGAATCTGGTCGATGCCACGAGACTTGTGCGATTTTTCTCATTTACTTTGTAAAAATTTTGCAAATCATTTTTCAGTACAGAGGCAGAATAATATTATAAAAGTAAAACGAAGAAGATGTAATAAAATGGGATGGAAGTTTCTTACGAAGGACGCAGTCGTGTAACTGTCTAATTCTCTCATTTTACGAAGCGTATAAAAACTGTCATACCTTTGAAAATAATGATGAAACCAGAAACTATTATTAAGTAAGCTTGAAGCGTTTGGAACCCACGTATTTGTAGCAGGTAAATATACATTTTACTACGCGAACACGTTCCATGTATCTTTGCACATAGATCCACGCGTCTTCGAGTGCAACTAATGATACTCCACGTTCAGAGAATACAATTCTTCGTCTATAGAACCACTACTAAAAACTTCATCCCCTCAAAAGTCACTTGGAAAGCAAGTTGCATTCGTCAGTGGAAACGAGGGAATGAAGAAACTTTGGAGGTGCATATAACCACAGGCAAAGGTCAATAGCGTCGCCTGGTTAACGAATTCAATAAATTATTCAATCGGGCGAAAAGAAGCGTTTCGAATGACAGACGAGCTTCAAGGCAGTCGAACTTCCAGGCTCCCCTTCTAATTGCCTTCGTAATATTTTCCAGGGGTGGCTCCTAAGTTTTTTTAGGCGAGCATGCGTCCTTCGCATAGGCAGTAGGAGAAACGACAGCCTGGAATTTACTATCGAAGACAGTTCGTCGTGCAGTTCAAGTGCGTGAGGTATCGATGGATGTTGATCAAGGTACGAGCCACACAGTTCAAGCATAATTTCGTGATTCATGCAAAATACTCTACAAACCCTAATTCCTTGATGATTACAACCCCAAAGGAATAAGTACAGACACAAATATCTCACGAACATCTACTGCAATTAGTAATTTCACGAGTCGCGGTAGTCTACACAATGTTCGCATAACGAAGATGTGGTAAGTGGTACCTACTGAGCCGCTAGAAAAGAAATGTGCACGTAGTTTTCAGAAGATAAGTAGTTGAATTAGAATTCGATCGATTTCACTTTGGCCCGTCTGCTTTACATAGATCTGAGACTGGCGCTCGGATGGAACCGAGTGAACCTGAAGCTCGTCGGTATTTGGCCGGAACCGACGGCAACCGAACATGCATCGTGGAGTTACAGAGCTCTGATAATAATCATGTGGTTGACCATCTTTAAAATTCTACCACAGGTCACGAATCTGTTCATGTTAAACGGAGACCTGATTCAGATCACGGACAATCTGTGTGTGTCTATCATCCCCACGAGCATCGCGATCGGCAAGATCCTCGTCATTTTGTATTACCGAGAAGGTACCTTAAAACGAAACAGGAGCCTCGTTCCTGCGCTAACAATAATTTAGCAAACGGCAGAATGCGTTCCAGTAGACTTGGAATAACCAATGGTCTCGTGTTACCCACGAATCTGTTGTCTGTGTTGGAAGGTCTGAAACTACTCGTCAAGTGTTTCTACGACGACTGGCGCGGTCCGAAAACGGAAGACGAAAGGACTGCCATGCTAACCGCCGCTAAAGTCTGGAGATTCATATCCACCTGGTGCACCGTGCTGTCTCACGTACTGATCACGGCTTTCCTTGGCCTTCGAACCTTTACAATCTACACATATGGACGATACCAAGAGTCGCAGGCACATTTTCTACTGTACCATGGATATTTTCCTTACAACCTTCGATCAACGCCGATTCTGGTGCTGACCAACGTTGGCCAGGCGATTGCTGGTTTCTGCGATACGGTTTCGTACGCCTCCGTCGATGCTTTTATCTGCATGCTAGTGCTGCACACGTGTAGCCAGTTCGAGAACTTGAGGATGAGGCTGGAGGGATTGATGGGCGAGGAGAATGAGACCAGAAGCATGGATCACGTCCACACGGAGCTGGTTTGGATTGTCAGGAGACACGAGCATCTCAACTGGTGAACGATACTTTTCTACCTGTGGCAATGTGTTTTCGAGGGAGATAGTAAAATTTATATATTTTTTTCTTAGGGTTGCTAGCAGAATCGAGGAGTACTTTAATATTCTGCTGCTGATTCAGATGCTGCTCTGTACCGTCGAGATATGCATTCAAGGTTTCTTATTCTCCAATGTAAGTATCCATGACGATTTTATATGCAATGAATTTCCTATATGCCGATTCAACATGGAGAAATAATAAGAAGGGTTTGGAGAGGCTTTAGAAGAGTATTGTTTATAGGTGATACTGCATAATGAAGCTGGAATTTGGAACTTTCAGTTTGTGTTCTTCGTGGTGTACATAGCCTTCATCGTGGTGCATATATATATTTACTGTTACATAGGCGAAATGCTTCTTGTCCAAGTAAGTGTCGCATCCGGTTGATGCAAGGATCATACTCATAGTCGTGTAACATAGTTGCGATACTGTTTCTCATTTTTAATTTACTATGATTTCGACGCAAGGTTCGGTCACTTTAAACATAAAATTCAAAAAGTCGTTTTGCAACTATTCACTTGTCTATAAAATATAGAGTTTCCGACGTTTCGGTCCAGATTTGGACCTTTATCAAGGAAAGATATAAGTATAAGAATATTGCGTGAACTATTACATTTATTAATCGGCACGTTCAAATAGTAACGTCCGACACTTGAGTCGGTTGGAAGATGACTGAAGTAAATACCGGGCAAACGACAAGCATCCAGAAGGTGAAAACAAAGGCAAGGCTAAAACGAACCGTTGAATAATATGTATGAACGTTCAAATTTCGAAGCAATACCGTTTAGCAACATAATTTTACATAACTTTTAAGATATGTAAGACATAAGTATGATCATAATTGCAGAATTAATAGAGAACTACATCATAAGGCATTACTTTTTCAGTAATGTTGCGTAATATTCTTGTATTTTAGGTGTTTCATACCTAAGGTTAACGCTGGGTTGTTTAATCATATGTAGTGTCTCTAGAAGAATTCTCTGATTTAGATTGATTTCTTTATCTATAATTCTTGCATTTTCAAAATCGAATCTATGATCATACTCTAATGAGTGCTTGGTTAACGCGGTATGTTGTAAGGGAGACAAAAATATATTTCTTTTATGTTCGTAAATTCGCCTTTCTCATTTTTAATGTAAATTATAGTGTAATTAGAATTTCGACCGTATTTGTAGATTAAATAAATGAGAGTGATTTTGGCGCATTAGTTCGGTCAATTTAATAATTTTAATAGTAGATAGAACATTCGAAAGATTTTTTAACCAGTTGTTGTTATCAGAAGCAATGTTGTTGAATGAAATAAAACCATTATGGTCGTTGCTAAAATTGTTATTCCTAACATCTGTCAAATTGGTAAATTTTTTTATGCATTTATTTTTCTGAATTTTGAACAATCTATTGTATTTTTTATCCTCAAAAGAACAATATTTTTAAAAAATGTGTAAGGGGAGGATGATTTGAATTTCTTCATTTAATTGTGATATTCTATTCATAATTTAAATTGACCGAACTAGTGCGCCGAAATCACTCTCGTTTATTTAATGTAAATTATGGATACATAATTTACATTAAATACATGCTTCACGTAATCCTATTTTCATATCGATGCTCATAAATTTGCGAACGTGTCTATTTACGTTCCGGTTCGCTCGAAATAAATGTGTTTCATGAGGCGGCTATTGAAATTTTTCCCGAGAAAACGATCCGATGCATCCAAGCGCTTTCTCTTTCAGTACAACAACTGTCAGTTTTTCAGAAATACAGAGTCGTATGACGAATTTCAAATTCTGTATTTCTAATCAGATCTTTGTAAAAGTAACGTCAATCGGTTTCCCGATGAAATTGGCTCGAAAAGCGGCATAATTTGGACCATAATTAACGAAATTGCGTGAAAAATTAATTTGCATAATGTAAAACTAGCTTCGTTAAAAACAGTCGGATTTACAAGACATTTTGTATGATTCTATTTATGTTTCAGAGTTATGGAATGGCTGTTTCTGCCTACAATTCAAATTGGTTCAACGTCTCGTCTCAGGAAGCCAAATGTCTCTTATTCATAATGCACAGATCTGTTCGACCACTTCGTTTGACTGCAGGGAGATTCAGTACATTTTCCATTGAAATGTTCAGTACGGTAAGTGCTTCACCAAAGTGCTTCTGAATCAATTAACATACAGTTTGGTTATCATATTTGGTTAACAAATTTATTGGTTTGTCGTTTCAGATACTACGAACAGCCATGGGTTACCTCTCGGTTTTATTAACCGTTTCAGCTGGTAACGACTGAAATTCCCAGTAACACCAAAGATAGACACTGCAATTAGAATCCCCCAAAAAAATAATTTATACAAATTCACCGAGTTACGCGATAGTTCTAAATACATTTATACGAAACTACGTCTCTACGAAATTCAGTAAAATGATTTCACTCCCAGCCAAACGTTCTTCGACTAAAACGCAATAATTTGATATTTGCAGTGCGGATGAAACACGTATTACACATATGAAATTCGATAAATATCTTTGACTTGTGCGTTATTAAAGGCGTATAACTGAAACAATAAAATGAATATTCACCATTTTCAGTTCACCATTTTCAGTCGCGATGCACAGCCGCACACGAAGGGAACTGTTATTGTACTAAGTACATATTTTTCCACGTAAACACAGCCGTCTCTTGTTCGATGCATCCCCGCGACTTCCAATGCAACGAATGATACTCCACGTCCAAACAATGTAATTCTTCGTCTATAGAATCGCTCACGCCCCTCCGCCCCAAAGCGTCACTCGGCAAGCAAGTCCCCTTCGTCAGTGGAAACGAAGGAATGAAGAAACTTTGCAAGTACGTATGTCGTATGAGAACAGACGAAGGGCTGTGCCGCTTGCTACTTAATGAATTCAATAGATTATTTATTCGATGAAGCGAACAGAAATGTTTCGAATGGTAGATGAGGTTAAAGGGAGTGCAACTACACTAGCCCCACCCCTCTTCCAAGAAAAAACGTAGTATGAAAATGCCAGCCCTAGAAATAGGGGTGGCTGCTAACTTTTATAGACGAGCATGCGTTCTTCCCATGGACAGTAGGGGATACAACGAGCAAGAATATCGTATCGAGGACAGTTCGTCGTGCAGTTCAAGTGCATGAGGTACCGATGGATCTCGATCAAGGTACGAGACACAGTCCGAGCATAATTCCGTGGTTCGCGCAAAATGTTCTGTAAAACTTAATTCCTGCAAGATCACTAGTCGAAAGGAATAAGTCCAGATACAAATACCTCACGAAGATCTTCCGCAGTTGGTAATTTCACGTGTCGCGATAGTCTGCATAATGTTCGTGTAACGGAGATGTGGTAAGTGGTCCCCAGCGAGCTCCTGAAGAAGAATGTGCAACGTAGTGTTGAGAAGATAAATAGTTGAATTAGAATTCTATAGCTTTAACTTTGGCCCGTCTGCTTTGTCCAGATCTGAGAATGGCGCTCGGATGGAACCGATTGAACCTCCAGCTCGTCGGTATTTGGCCCGATCCGACGGCAACCGACCATACATCGTCGACTGTCACAACTGTGATAGTCAGCGGGTGGTTGGCCTTCTTCGTAACTCTGCCACAACTCGCGAATCTGTTCATGTTAAAGGGGGACATGAACGACGTTACGCAGACTCTTTGTATGGCTCTCATCCCCTCGACCAACGCAATCCTCAAGATGTTTGTCACTTCGTATTACCGAGAAGGTATAATTAAACCCAAAAAGGAGCCGCGTTTCTGCTGTTAACAATATAGCAAACCGCAGAATTCGATCGCACCATGTGACCCACGAATTTTGTGTCTGTGTTGGAAGGTCTGAAGCTCCTCGTCAAGCATTTCTACGAAGACTGGCATTGCTCGAAAACGGAAAAAGAAAGGAGTAACATGGTAGCCACTGCCAAAGTGTCGAAATTCATATCCACCTGGTGCACCTTGCTGTCTCACGCGCTGATCCCGGTTTTTCTGGGCATTCGAGCCTTTACAATCTACACGTATGGCCAATACCAAGAGTCGCAGGCCCATATGCTACTGTACATTGCATATTTTCCTTTCAACATTCGATCAACGCCGATCATGGTGCTGTTCAACGTTGCCCAGTTTGTAGCTGCTTATTGCCTTACGATCCCCTACACCGGCGTCGACGGTTTTATCGCCATGCTAGTGCTGCATACGTGCAGCCAGTTCGAGAACTTGAGGATGAGGCTGGAGGGATTGATGGACGAGAAGAATGGTACCAGAAGCATGGATCAGGTTCAAAAGGAGCTGGTTTGGATTGTCAAGAGACACGAGCATCTCAACTGGTGAACTGCACTTTCCCACTTCTGGTAATAGCTTCTCAAGGGAGATAGTATATTGAACATTTTTTCTTGTTACAGGGTGGCTTGCAAGATCGAGCAGTACTTCAACAAACTGCTGCTGCTTCAGGTGGTGCTCATTACCATCGAGATATGCTTTCAAGGTTTCTTATTCCTCAAAGTCAGTATCTGTGAGGATTTTCTATGAAATGAAATTTTAATATGCATTTGCAACTTTGGAAAATGAAGAGTATGGAGGGAATTTAGATGTGTTATGTTTGTAGTTTGCAATATACGAAGCGGATGGAATTTTTAACATGCAGTTTGCTTTCTTCATGATGTTCGTAGCCTTCATCGTGGGTCATCTATACATTTACTGCTACATAGGCGAAATGCTTCTTGTACAAGTATGTATCGCATCTGATTGATGTAATTATCTTATTCATAGTCGTGAAATATAGTTACGATATTGTTTCTCACTTTTAATATAAATTGTACATCGAACATGCTTCAAGTCATCCTGCTTTCATATCTGTGCCCATGTATTTGCGAACTTTTCTATGCGCCAGTTCGCGTGAATTAAAGGTTTAGAGTGCGCACTTTACAGAAATATGTTTCAGAGTAACGGAATGGCAATTTCTGCTTACAATTCAAATTGGTTCAACGTCTCGCCCCAGGAAGCCAAGTGCCTCTTGTTCATCATGAACAGATCTCTTCGACCACTTCATTTGACTGCGGGAAAATTCAGCACATTTTCCATTGAAATGTTCAGTGCGGTTAGTTCCTCCGAACCAGTTAACAAACCTTTGGACCATGTAAATTGTAAAGAGACACTAAACAGAACAACGATGTGGTTGTTTCAGATTCTACGAACATCAATGGGATACCTTTCGGTTCTACTAACCGTTCAAACCGGTAAGGACTGAAATGTTCGCAGTAAAAACGAAGATAGACACTGTAATTAGAATCCGTAAAATACAATTTAAACGGATTCGCCAACTTACACGATAGTTCTGAATACATTCAACGCTTTATGCAAATTTTTACCACGGATTGTGCCTTTTTTTATTTGTCCAAACGAGGCCACATCTCTACGAAGTTCGGAGAAATTATTTCAGGCGCACATGAATGTTCATCGGTTGAACGCGCAATCTATTGCGATCTAGTCAGGCATATCGAACTTTTATAGAAATAGATTCCATAAGTTGTACGGGAGACGGGGGCAAGTTGATACAGACGAATTATCTCGACACTGTATATATATAGTTTTCGTTTCTATAGAGAAAAAGTAAATAGTTGTGTTCACTTTCCAATCCGTCTTGAGACGGGATAGAGAATTTTATCACTCAAATTAATTGGGCATCGCATTGAGTCCTTTGAAGGTAAGGGAATTACGTTTTGTTATTTTCTTTATATGCTCTACATTTGTTTATGGAGATGTTTGTATATAATGACTTCCTGTGGGGTAAGTTGATACGTTTTCTCTGGGGCATGTTGATACTCATGGGGAGTGTATCAATTTTTCCCGACTACTTTTAATTGGATTTTTCCTTTTATTTCTGGGAAGATGGTACGAAATTATGTCAGAAAAACGAATCGCGGAAAATACCACAAAATATTTTTCAAAAAGCGTGTGTTGTTGTAGAAAAGGAGTCAAAGCGTCAGAATATACGGAATAGATAAAATAGCTTTATTAAGATACATTAATAAAAAGAAGCAAGCACCTCATATTAAAGTGGGATATTCCAGACATCCATCTTTTACTCATTAAACGGATATTTTACAGATGTATCAACATGCCCCAGAGCAGTATCAACTTGCCCCGCATTGGGGTAAGTTGATACATTTTACCTTCGTCCAAAGAACATTTTCTCATTCATTTTGTGTGTATTTTCTCAACATTTCATTTACAATATTTTAAAGAGGAAGGACTAAAGTATATTTTACCGTATTTGTTATTAAGTAATTAATTCAAACAAATATGAAAAAAATTGAAAACTGAAAAACGTATCAACTTGCCCCGGTCTCCCCTACATAAGTACTGAATTAATGCGAATGGTGAAATAGAGTTGGACGAGACTACCGCCGTATGTCTTTTACCTGACTCGTTGGAGGCCACGGTGTGTAATTTCGACAGAGTCGCGGTTTATGACCCTATTGTCTCGCGAGTCGGCGGCGGAGAACGCTTTCTTACAGTTTTGAGTAATTTACGGCTAAATTGATTCCGCCTCGTAACAGACGTGAACGCAGGGTATCAGAAAGGGAAACAGGAATGGTAAGCATTTTCTTCTTTATAGCAACTCGAAGACTTTCTATTTCTCTTCTCTTCGGACCCTTTGAAACCGATGCACGTGGTGTCTGCTGTCTATCTCGAAGCAACGGGTACATTGGTAGTAAAATGACAGAGCGCGGGCTTTTGTGAAAGTGTTCGTTCCTTACACTTCTGCAAAGTACGTGTGTTTCGAAAATGTGCTGTCTCTTTTTTACCTAAAGCCTCTTATCCTGGTGAGAGTTAACTCATAATGGCACGAGATAAACTACTTGGAGGTAGAGGAAGTTGCTTGGAAAATATCCTGTCGCAATGTGCAAAGGACGCAAGTGTTGCGGCGCGAGAATTTGCGGTGGAATACCCACGGGTCCGAAGACCAAGCGAGGATACATTTCGCTGTTTAGCGTCGAAGTTATTCAGCGAGATGAGCAGTCCCGCAGCAGCGCGGAATTTTGGTACTATCGAGAGAATCATCGGAGCAATTGACAACGACCAAACTCTCAGTGTGGGTGACTTGAGCCGCCGCTAACTTTAGTTGTAAGTCACAGTTCAAGATAATTGCAGCAATTATTAATAAGGAAAAAAGAATGTATGTAATCTAATACTGGATGTTTCTGGATTTTATTCTAGTGTCAGCAGAATTACGGTATACGATATCAACGATATCAGACGATACCAACAGGACGGAGGTGGGCCACGTTACGCTTGGAATATCCGCGCTTATTTCGGTGAAACCTTCTAGGAGAGATGGATCGGTCGCGGCGGTCCTGTTGCATGACCCCCAATCACCAGATATGAATCGGCTGGATTTTTTCTCCTGGGACCACATGAAGGTAATTCGAAGCGGAAGCGTCGCGCTCTAATTGGTCGGGTTTTTTTTTGTTAATATCTCGTTAACGATGCTTCGGACAATATTTTCACTAAGAGAAAAGTTGTTTGCAATCACCCCACCAATCATCTCACTCCTCTCAAGGAACCGCAGCATATTCGGGAGCCATGGAAAAAGAGGAGACCTCGGGTGGTGGGACTCGAACCCACGATCTTCGGGTCCTGTGCGCTACAGGCCAGCCGCGTTGCCAATGTCGCCAAAGCCGACCCTCCGAGTCTCTTATTCCGGGCTCCCTCTTATGGGGCTTCCCGATTCCACACATTTAATATGTAATTTCGGAGACAGCCAGTAAAATAACCCGGAATTACAGAGTTCCATCTGACCCCCGGATTTTCAAATTACGATTATTAAAACTTCCCATTGGGAGTATTCTTGAGGCACGGCAACGAATGTGTAAAGAATATCGCGTTTGGAAGGGAGTTACGAGCAATAGCTTAATACATAATCCAGTTAATTATACTCGAATACTACAATTTTCAGAGCACAGGAGTTGCTCAATAGGCATACAATTGTAAATGCTACGATTTACCAATGATACTAGCAGTATAATTAATTATCATTATGTATGTCGTGCTAGGGTATCGTTTCAAATAACCGCAGGTCACTCCCTTCTTTCTCAACGCAGTGAGTTGAATAATCGCCGAACACTACCTCACAGGCAACAATCAACATCGCTTTGCGTTGAAGAATTAAATTAAAAACTACGCGAGCGACTTGAATAATACAGGCAACAAGCAATAAATGTAAAATACGTTTTCGGTTTTAAAGACATCGACTGGCTATCTATCCGTATTACTGGTAATGAAATAATAACAACCGTTGCATTTGAGAATATTAATTAAACTGCAACGCACAAATCGCACGCTTTATGAAATCACCATTCATGTTCAATAAATAATCTGATATTTGCAGTGCAATGGCAACGCGTATTACACATATGACATTCGATAAATATGTTTGACTTGTGCGTTATTAAAGGTGTATAACTGAAGCAATAAAATATAAGTATTCACCATTTTCAGTCACGATTTTTAATTATTATTTTAATTTTAATTTTCTCATTTTATGAAGTATAAAAATACTTTGGTACCTGTGAAACTAGTGGCGAAATCGGATGCTGTTATCAGATAAACTTGATGGATTTGGAGCACACGTAGTATTTGTAGAAAGTACATATTTTTCCACGTAAACACATCCGTCTCTTGTTCCATACATCCCCGCGTGTTCGAAGGCAACGAATGATACTCCACGTCCAAAGAATACAATTCTTCGTCTATAGAAGCACTATTAAAAAGTTCACAACCGAAAAGCGCCACTCGGACAGCAAGTTGCTTTCCTCGGTTGAAACGAAGGAATGAAGAAAGTTTGGAAGTACATACGAGCAGAGGCGAAGGGCTATGCCGCATGCTAGTTAACGAATTCAATGGATTATTTATGCAGCGAACAGAAGTGTAGATCAGCCTAAAGGGAGTGCGACTGCCAGCCCCACCCCCGTCTACTTAACTACCAAGTATTTTCTAGGGGTGGCTGCTAACTTTTTTAGACGAGCATGCGTTCTACCCATGGGCAGTAGGAGAAACAGCGACCAAGAATTTCGTATCGAGGACAGTTCGTCGTGCAGTTCAAGTGCATGAGGTATCGATGGCACTCGACCAAGGTACGAGACACAGTCCGAGCATAATTTTCGTGATTCGCGCAGAATGTTCTGTAAATCCTAATCCTTTGAAGATCGAAAGTCGAAAGGAATAAGTACAGACACAAATATCTCACGAACATTTACTACAAGTAGTAATTTCACGTGTCGCGATAGTCTGCATAATGTTCGTGTAACGAAGATGTGGTAAGTGGTACCCACTGTGCTGCTGGAGAAGAATGTGCGACGTAATTTTGAGAAGATAAACAGTTGAATTAGATTTTGATAGATTTCACGTTTGCCCGTCTGCTCTGTACAGATCTGAAATGGGCGATCGGATGGAACCGATTGAACCTTAGCCTCTGCGGTATTTGGCCCGAACCGACGTCAACCGATCGTGCGTCGTGGAGTTATAGATCTCTGATAATTATCGCGTGGTTGGCCATCTATCTAACTCTGCCACAAACCGCGAATCTCTTCATGTTAAACGGGGACCTGGACCAGATCACGACTAATCTGTGTTTGGCTATCATCCCCACGGTCAACGCGATCCTCAAGATGATCATCACTTCGTATTACCGAGAAGGTATAATTAAAACTAAAAAGGAGCCCCGTTTCTGCGCTAACATTAATATAGCAAACAGTAGAATTTCTTTCGTTAGACATGAAACGAGGCAGTCAGAGCAACAACGGACCACCTCACATTTAAAAATTTGTTTCATAATTTTTTTCTTTTTTACTAATTCAATTTCAAAACAAATGTGGGTTAGTCCGTTGTCGCTCTAACTGCCTCAAATAATCCACCGTTCCGTGTTACCCACAGGTCTGAAAGTCCTCGTCCAGTGTTTCTACGACGACTGGCGCGCCCCGAAAACGAAAGAAGAAACAAATGCCATGCTAACTGCCGCCAAAGTGTCGAGATTCATATCCATCTCGTGCACCATGCTAACTCACATGCTCGTCACGGTTTTCGTGACCATTCGAGCCATCACGATCTACACATGTGACCGAGACCAAGAGGAGCAGGAAAACTTGCTAATCTACCATGCATATTATCCTTTCAACGTTCGACCAATACCGATTCTATTGTTGACCAACGTGGGCCAGGCACTTGCTGCTTATTGCATTACGATCCCCTACACCGGTGTCGACGCTTTCATCGCTATGCTAGTGCTGCACACGTGCAGCCAGTTCGAGATCTTGAGGATGAGGCTGGAGCGATTGATGGACCCGAGGAATGAGACCAGAAGCTTGCTTCCGATCAAAACGGAGCTGATTTCGATTGTCAAGAGACACGAGCATCTCAACTGGTGAACGACACTTTTCTACCTGTGGCGATGTGTTTTCGAGGGAGATGGTAAAATTTATATATTTTTTTCTTAGGGTTGCTAGCAGAATCGAGGAGTACTTTAACATGCTGCTGCTGATTCAGGTGCTGCTCTGTACCATCGAGATATGCTTTCAAGGTTTCCTATTCTTCAATGTAAGTATCTATGAGGATTTTGTTTGAAATGAAATTTCAATATGCATTTGCGACTTTGAAGAGTGGATTAATGAAGCCTGAAGAGTTTGGAGAGAATTTAGATGAGTTACGTTTGTAGTTCGCACTAAACAGCGAGGATGGAATTTGGAACTTCCAGCTGGTGTTCTTCGCGCTGTTCGTAAGCTTCATCGTGGTGCATATGTACATTTACTGTTACGTAGGCGAAATGCTTCTTGTACAAGTAAGTATCGCCTCCGGTTGATGCAATTATCTTATTCATAGCCGTGAAACGTAGCTACGATACTGTTTCTCATTTTCAATGTAAATTGTGTATCGAACATGCTTTAACGTCATCCTAGTTTCTTATATATGCGCATGTATTTGCGAACTTTTCTATGATCCAATTCGCGTGGAATTAAAGTTTAGAGTAGGTACGCACTTTACAGGGATATGTTTCAGAGTAACGGCATGGCAAGTTCTGCTTACAATTCGACTTGGTTCAACGTCTCATGCCAGGAAGCCAAGTGTCTCTTGTTCATCATGTGCAGATCTATTCGACCACTGCGTTTGACTGCGGGAAAATTCGGCACATTTTCCATTGAAATGTTCAGTGCTGTAAGTGCGTGTCTATTCACTGAAACTCCACATGCACTCACAACTTCTGAATCAATTAATATATCTTTGAACGATTTAAAGGGAAACTAAACAAAACAACGATCTTGTCGTTTCAGATCCTAAGAACAGCAATGGGTTACCTTTCGGTACTATTAACCGTTTCAGCCGGTAAGGACTGATGTGTTCGCAGTAAAAACGATCATAGACTCTGTAATTAGAATCCGTAAAATAAAATTTAAAAAGATTCACCAGGGTACACGATAGTTTTGAATATATTCAATGCTTTCTGCAAAGTTCCACCGCGGGTTGTGCTCTTTGGGTTTGTAAAAATAAACGAGGTAATTTTTCTAAGAAGTTCGGAGAAATGATTTCTCGCCTACGCGAATGTTCATCGGCTGGGCGCGAAATTCGTTGTGACCAGCTAGGCTTACCGAAATTTTAATATGTAATGTCGGAGCAAGCCCAGATGGACTGAATAATCCGAAATTACAGAGTTCCTTCTGAACCGCGGGCATTCAAATTGCGGTTATTAATACTTCCCATCGGGAAGCGTACTTCCGGCACGAATGATGTAAAGAATATCGCGTTTGGAAGGGTGTTACGCGCAATAGCTTACCCCATATGCTAGTTAATTATAATCGATTATATAATTTTCAGAGAACGGGTGTTGGTCAATTGGTACACAATTGTGAATTGTACGATTTTCCAATGAAACCAGCAGTATCATTAATCATTTATTTATCATTATATGTGGTGCTAGGGTATTGTTACAAATAACCGCTGAAAATTTCAGTCTCTTCTCCCTTGAACTCTTTAATGCTGAGAATTGAATAATCGTACAAATTTATCTAACAGACAACTGCCAGCACTACTTTGCATTCAAGAATTCAATTAAAAACCACGCAATCGACTTGAATAGTACTCGCAATAAAGCAATAAATATAAAATCCGTTTCTGCATTTAAAGACATCTTCTGGCTACCTGCCCATGTTACTGGTAATGAAAGATCGTATAATCGAAGGGAAACAATAGCAACCGTTGGATTTGAAAGTAGTTATTAAAACGCAACACACCAAACGCTCGCTTTATGAAACCACCCCCATTCTTGTTCAATAAATAATCTAATATTTACAGTGCGATTGGAACCTGTATTACACATATAACATTTGATAAATATCTTCGATATCTGAGACTTCTCCATTATTAAACGTATATAATTAAAACAATAAGACACGAGTACTCGCCATTTTCAATAACGATGCACAGCCGCGCACGAAGGTAACGAATATTTTTCACGCAGGGTGCAGACGGGTAACTATTAAGTTCCTTAATTCTATGAATAAAGAAACGCCGATACCTTTAAAAATAGTGGTGAAAGCGGAAGCTGTCATTAGGCAAAGTTGAAGCGTGTGGAACCCACGAATTTATAGTATTTTTCCACGTGAACGCATCTGTTTCTTGTTCCAGAGGATCCACGTTTCTCCGAATGCAACTACTGATACTTCCCGTTGCACGAATACAATTCTCCGTCTATAGAACTACTACTAAAAACCTCATCCCCCACAGAGTCACTCGGAAAGCAGGTGGCTTTCTTCAGTGGAAACGAGCCAATGAAAAAACTTTGGAAGTCCATGAGTCCAAGTGAAGCGCTATGTCGTTTGGTAGTTAACGAATTCAATAGATTATTTATTCAATGCAACGACAAGGAGTGTTCCGAATGGTAGATCAGCTTAAAGGCTGTGGAACTACCACCCAGACAGCCCCATCCCCTTCTACTTAACTTCGTAATATTTTCTAGGGGTGGCTTCTAACTTTTTTTAGACGAGCATGCGTTCCTCCCATGGACAGTAGGAGAAACAACGACCAAGAATTTCGTATCGAGGACAGTTCGTCGTGCAGTTCAAGTACATGAGGTATCGATGGCACTCGACCAAGGTACGAGACAGTCCGAGCATAATTTTCGTGATTCGCGCAGAATGTTCTGTAAATCCTACTCCTTTGAAGATCGAAAGTTGAAAGGAATAAGTACAGACACAATTATCTCACGAACATATACTACAAGTAGTAATTTCACGTGTCGCGATAGTCTACATAATGTTCGTGTGACGAAGATGTGGTAAGTGGTACCCACCGTGCTGCTAGAGAAGAATGTGCAATTTAATTTTGAGAAGATAAACAGGTGAATTTGAATTTGACAGATTTCACGTTTGCCCGTCTGCTTTGTACAGATCTGAAATGGGCCATCGGATGGAACCGATTGAACCTCGAGCTCGTCGGTATTTGGCCCGAACCGACGGATACTGCGGATGCATCGTCGAGTTACAAATATCTGATAATTAGCGTCTGGGTGGCCCTCTTCATAATTCTGCCACAAACCACGAAGCTGTTCATGTTAAACAGGGACCTGAATGTGATTACGCAGAATCTTTGTGTGGCTATCATCCCCGCAACCAATGCAGTCCTCAAGATCCTCATCACTTCGTATTATCGAGAAGGTATAATTAAAACCAAAAAGAAGACTTATTGCTGCGCTAAAGATGCTGTAGCAATCCGCAGAATTTCTTCCGGTAGACTTAATCCATCGTTCCATGTTACTCACGAGTTTTTTGTCTGTGTTGGAAGGTCTGAAACCCCTCGTCAAGTGTTTCTACGACGACTGGCGTCGCTCGAAAACGGAAGAAGAAAGGACTGCCATGCTAACTGCCGCCAAAGTGTCGAGATTCATATCCATCTTGTGCACCTTGCTAACTCACACGCTCGTCACAGTTTTCGTGACCATTCGAGTCTTCACGATCTACACTTGCGACCGAGACCAGGTGTCGCAGGATGATTTGCTACTGTACCAGGCATATTTTCCTTTCAACGTTCGACCAACATCGGTTCTACTGTTGACCAATGTGGGTCAGGTGGTTGCTGCTTACTGCGCTACGATCCCCTACACCAGCGTCGATGCTTTTATCTCTATGCTAGTGCTGCACACGTGCAGCCAGTTCGAAAACCTGAGGATGAGGCTGGAGCGATTGATGGGCGAGAAAGATGGGACCAGAAGCATGGATCAGGTTCAAAAGGAGCTGATTTGGATTGTCAAGAGACACGAGCATCTCAACTGGTGAACGATACTTTTCTACCTGTTGCAATGTCTTTTGATAGGAGATTGTCTTTTCTCGTTGTAGGGTGGCTAGCAAAATCGAAGAATACTTTAACAAACTGCTGCTAATTCAGGTGCTGCTCTGTACCATCGAGATATGCTTTCAAGGTTTCTTATTCCTTAATGTAAGTATCTATGAGGATTTTGTATGACAGGCCTGGGATTTAAGTGAACGCAGCGGCCGATTTTCAGAGGCAACGCCTCCTTTCTCCCGCCGCACGTCTTGGCCCCCGCGGCGGCCCAGTAGCTAAGAGCGTCTCAGGCCCGTACCACATGAACCCTGCGTGGCGTATTAGGGTGACATTGTATCAATAGGTTTCCACATCGTCCGAGAGAGCACGATTGTCGATGCGTTTTTGTTTTGCCAACGCGCCACGCGCGGTTCATATGGTACGGGCCTGAGGCGTTCCGAGCTTCTAGGCCGTCGCGGGGGCCAAGATGTGCGGCGGGAGAAAGGAGGCGTTGCTTCTGAAAATCGGCCGCTGCGTTGACTTAAATCCCAGGCCTGTTGTATGATATGAAATTTCAATATGGATTTTCAACTTTGAAAAATGAAGTAAAGAAGCATGAAGGGTTTGAAGAGAATTTTGATGTGTTACGTTTGTAGTTTGCACTATACAATGAGGATGGAATTTGGAACATGCAGCTGGTGTTCTTTGTGCTGTTCGTAATCTTCATTGTGGTGCATATGTACATTTACTGTTACGTAGGCGAAATGCTTCTGGTACAAGTATGTATCGTATCTCGTTGATGTATTTATCTTATTCATAGTCGTGAAATATAGTTATGATACTGGTTTTTACTTTCAATATAAATTGTATATCTAAAATGCTTCAAGTCATCCTGTTTTCATATCTGTGCCCATGTATTTGCGAACTTTTCTATGCCTCAGTTCGCAAGAATTAAAGGTTTATAGTACGCACTTTACAGAAATATGTTTTAGAGTAACGGAATGGCAAATTCTGCTTATAATTCGACTTGGTTCAACGTCTCATGCCAAGAAGCCAAATGTCTGTTATTTATCATGAACAGATCTATTCGACCACTTCGATTGACTGCGGGAAAATTCAGTACATTTTCCATTGATATGTTTAGTGGGGTAAGTGTATGTTGAATGCAATGCACTCACATATTTTGAATTAATTAATATATCTTTGAACGATGAAAAGGGGAACTAAACAGAAGAATAATCTTGTCGTTTCAGATACTACGAACATCAATGGGATACCTGTCGTTTCTACTAACCGTTTCAGCCGGTAAGGATTGAAATGTTCGCAATAAAAACAATGATGGACACTGTAATTAGAATCCCTAAACATATAATTTATACGGATTCACTAGGTTACTAGTTCTGAATACATTAAATACGATATTTTTTTAATTTGAATTTAAATTTGAATTTGTATTGAATTTGAATTGTTATTTGAATTTGAATTTGAATTTAATTACAATTGACGGGTTAGACAACCCATTTTCCATTAATCGAGACATTTGTCATCATCGAAATAAACAAAGCTACGTCTCTACCAAGTTCAGAGAAATGATTTCATTCCCACCCAAATGTTTTTCAACTAAACCCAAAATTCGTTGCTTCATGTATAATAAATAATCTGGTATCTGCAATGCAATCAGAATACGACTTACACACAGGGTTGCCAGGAAAATCCCTACCATAGTGGAGGGGGAACACCTACCTTGGCGCCGATTGGTTTGACGTCGCGGCGTCATCACGCACGCATAAATCGCACTGCTGTAGGTATTCCCCCTCTACTACGGTAGGGACTTTCCTGGCAACCCTGATCACACATATAACATTGGATGAAATGAATATTTTTGAGTTGTATGTTATTAAGCGCGGATAACTGAACCAATAAAATATGTAAAGGTACTCACCGCTTCCAGTCGCGATGCACAGCAGCACACAAAGACTCCAATTTTGATAATTCCATAATTACAATAATGAATATGGAGTCTGCAACCGTATCGCGCGCACCCAGAAACGCCACTGAAAAAACGAACAATTAAAAAACATTAGAACCATGAGACACTAGAAAATACTGTCCACCTTATATCTTAAAGAAGAAATTAGTTTTGAAGCGATGATACAAACCGCGATTAAGATGATAAGCAATTACGGAGTACACATTAAAGAAAATTGCGAGTGTCTTATCAGTAGCGCGATCGCGCGGAGACTGAACCCACTTAAAATTCGTAACACCTGATCCTTGATTCGGGCGTCTAGGGCTGAATAAGAGATAGACGCCGTACACAGCTAAGAAAATTCCGGATGTATCGAGGAATGTCACCACGAAAATTGTTTACCAGCGAGAGTGATAACACGATTTGGTGTTCATGGTATATACAGATATTCTTCAGCTACTTTTTTGTCTCCGAATCTGGTCGATCAAAGAGGATTTTACGAATTTTTCATCATTTACTTTGTAACAAAGTCACAATTCATTTTTCAGTACAATCGCATAATAATATCAACACGAAGAAGGTGCAATAATACGAGCAAAGTCCGCTCGAGAAGTAAGAAGAGCACGCAGACGTGGGGATGGAAGTTTTTCACGAGGGGTGCAGTCGTGCAACTATGAAATTCCCTCAATTTATGAAGCATACAAAGACTCCGATACCTTTAAACATAATGGCGAAATCGAAAACCGTTATTAGGCAAACGTGAAGCGTTTGAAACACACATCTTTGTAGTAAGTACACATTTTTCCAAGTGATCACATTCATGTCTGTTAATACTTAGATCCGCTCTTTGTACGCGACGTCGACAGCAAATAACGATACTCCACGTTCCATGAATAGAATTTTTTGTCTTTACTACCACTATTAAGAATTTTCTCATCCCCTTACGGGTCACTTGGAAAGTAAGTTACTGTCTTCAGTTGAACCGAGGGAAAGAAGAAACTTTGGAAGTACATATGAGCACGGGTGATGGACTATGCCGTTTGCTAGTTAACGAATTCAATAGATTATTTATTCAACGCGGCGAACAGAAGTGTCTGGAGTGATAGATCAGCGTAAAGGCGGTGCAACTGTCGAGCCCCCCTTCTATTTAACTTCGTAATATTTCTTAGGGATGGCTTCTAACTTTCTTAGACGAGCATGCGTTCTCCCCATGGACGATAGGGACACGGCGGCCGGGAATTTAGTATCAAGGACTTTGTCGAGCAGGTCACATCCATGACGCATCGATGGATGTCGATCAAGGTACGAGACACAAAGTAGCTATAATTTCGTGGTGGAAGCAAAATGTTAATTTTATTAGTTGAAAGGAACATGAGTAGATACGAATGTCCCACGAAAATCCTCTGTAATTAGTAGAAATAGTTACAGTAGTTACAGAGATTACTGGAGATACTTACAATTAGTTGTGAAGATAAATATTTAAATTAGAATTTGATAGATTACAGTATGGCCTGTCTGTTTTGTATGTACAGATCTGAGACTAGCGATCGGATGGAACCGATTGAACCTCAAGCTCTGCGGTATTTGGCCCGAACCAACACCCACCGAACAAGGATCGCCGAGTTACGCAGCTCTGATACCCTGCCTGTGCGTGGCCACCTTTATAGTTGCTCCACAGAGCATGAATCTTTTCATGTTAAACGGGGACCTGAATGAGATCACGAACAATCTTTGTTTGGCTAACATCCCCGCGATCAACTCGATCGTCAAGATTCTTATCACGTGGTATTACCAAGAAGGTAAACTTAAAAGCTCACTTGGAATAATCCATCGTTCACGGCAGAAATGTGCAAAAAATTTGATTCAATTAAAAATTTCGTACACAAATTTTTACTTCAAATAATTTTTTGCCCATCTCTGGTTTCCGGTTACCTACGAATTTATTGTCTGTGCGGGAAGGTCTGAAACCCCTCGTCAAGTGTTTCTACGACGACTGGCGCGGCCCGAAAACCGAAGAAGAGAGGGCAGCAATGATAAGCAGCGCCAAAATTTCGAGATTCATATCTACCTGGTGCACGGTGCTAACTCAGACGATGGTCACGGCTTACCTGAGCCTTAGAGCCTTCACGATCTACACATGTGACCGAGACCAAGAGGCGCAGGACCGTTTGGTACTGTACCCTGGATATTTTCCTTACAACGTTCGACCAACAGCGGTTCTAGTGATGACCAACGTGTGCCAGGTGATTGGTGCTTATTGCGCTACGGTTTCATACACCTGTGTCGATGCTTTTATCGCTATGCTAGTGCTGCATACGTGCAGCCAGTTCGAGAACTTGAGGATGAGGCTGGAGGGATTGATGGACGAGAAGAACGGGACCAGAAGCATGGATCAGGTTCAAAAGGAGCTGATTTGGATTGTGAAGAGACACGAGCATCTCAACTGGTGAACGATAATTCTTTCGACTTTTCCAACTGTGGCAATGTCTTTTGATGGGAGATAGTAAATTCATAATTTTTTCTTGTTATAGGGTTGCTTGCCAAATCGAACAGTATTTTAACATACTGCTACTAATTCAGATACTGCTGTGTACCGTGGAGATATGCTTTCAAGGTTTCTTATTCTTCAATGTAAGTATCGATGGCGATTTGTATGAAATAATATTTTAATATGCACATGGAAAATTGTTCTAATGAGGTATGAAGGGTGTACGGAGGATTTAAAAGAGTGACGTTTATAGGTGATACTGCAAAATGAGGATGGAATTTGGAACTTTCAGCTTGTGTTCTTCGTTCTGTTCCTAACTTTCATCGTGGTGCATATGTATATTTATTGTTACATAGGCGAAATGCTTCTTATACAAGCAAGTATCCCATCGGGTTGATGCAATCACCATATTCATAGTCCTGTAACTTAGTCGTGATACTGTTTTCATTTTCAATGTAAATTGTATATCGAACAGGCTTCACGTCATCCTATTTTTATATCGATGTGCATGTATTTGAGAACTTTTTGATGTTCCAGGTCGCGTGGAATCAAAGTAATGCGCTTTCTGCAAATGCGTTTTATAAGTACGATATGTAAATTTCAGTACAAAACCGATCCTTTCTATGCTTGGTGGATTCTATATGTCAATGTCCCGAGGGACTAATGTCCCAATACTGTAATGTTCCAATATTTTAGGGCCCCAATATTTTAATGCTTCAATATTCTATGGTCCCAATATTACAGTGCCTCAATATTCCAAGGTCTCAATATTTAAGTGCCAATATTAAGTCCCAATTTTAAGTTAACTCTAAGCCTTTGAGTATTGGGACCTTAGAATATTGGGAACTTAGAGTATTGGGACATTAGAGTATTGGGACATTAGAGTATTGGGACATTAGAGTATTGAGGCATTAGGGTATTGGGACCTTAGAGTATTGGGGCCTTAGAGTATTGGGACCTTAGAGTATTTGGACCTTAGAGTATTGTGACTTTAGAGTATTGGGACCTTAAAGTATTGGGGCCTTAGAATAGTTGGACCTTAGAGTATTGGGACCATAGAGTATTTGGACCTTAGAGTATTGGGACCTTAGAGTATTGGGGCGTTAGAGTATTGGGACTTTAGAGTATTGGGGCCTTAAACTATTGGGGCCTTAGAGTATTTGGACCTTATAGTATTGGGACCATAGAGTATTTGGACCTTAGAGTATTGGGACCTTAGAGTATTGGGGCGTTAGAGTATTGGGACTTTAGAGTATTGGGGCCTTAAACTATTGGGGCCTTAGAGTATTTGGACCTTATAGTATTGGGACCTTAGAGTATTGGGGCGTTAGAGTATTGGGGCGTTAGAGTATTGGGACTTTAGAGTATTGGGACCTTAAAGTATTGGGGCCATAGAGTAGTTGGACCTTAGAGTATTGGGACCATAGAGTATTTGGACCTTAGAGTATATTGGGACCTTAGAGTATTGGGGCGTTAGAGTATTGGGACTTTAGAGTATTGGGACCTTCAAATATTGGGGCCTTAGAGTATTTGGACCTTATAGTATTGGGACCATAGAGTATTTGGACCTTAGAGTATTTGGGTCTTAGAGTATTAGAACCTTAGAGTACAGTACTTCCCCGTTACGAGTCCGGCGAACAGGGCTGACGACGGACTCATAGTGAGTTGCGGACATGATTCTCTCTTTCGTACCCGACGGCCAATTCGTGTCTGACTCTTTCGTTTCCTCTCGCTCGTTGCCCGGTTCTCTCACTCTCGTCCGCAGGCTTCTAAGAAATGGTGGGGATAGTCGCCGTACTGTCAACGGGAGGAAAAACAGACTCATAACGGGGAACTACTGTATTGGATCGATCACCTAACCATAGACAGTTTAAACTCTAACGTCCAAATACTCTGACTGAGATCCCAATACTCTAACTGAGAACCCAATACTCTGAGGTCCCAATACACGCAAGATCTTTCTCTTTCAGCAGAACAACTGTCACATTAAAGGAACATGTTTCAGAGTAACGGAATGGGCATTTCTGCTTACAAATCAACGTGGTTCAACGTCTCATGCCAGGAAGCCAGATGCCTCTTATTCATCATGAACAGATCTATTCGACCACTTCGTTTGACTGCAGGAAAATTCAGCACATTTTCCATGGAATTGTTCAGCACTGTAAGTATGTTTCAACTGCACTGGAACACACCACGCTCTCTCATCTTCTGAATCGATTACCTTGGCGTATATAAAAGAAAACTAAACAGAACCACGATCTTGTCGTTTCAGATACTACGAACAGCAATGGGATACCTTTCGGTTCTACTAACAGTTTCAACCGGGAACGACTGAAACTTTCGCAGTAAAAACAAAGATATACACTGTAATTAGAATCCCTCGAATACCATTTATACGGATTCTCCAAGTTACACGATAGTTCTGAATACATTGAAATTCTTTCTCCAATTTTCCACCACGAGTTGTATTCCTTTGTCTTCCACAGAAAAAAAAAACAAAGCTACGTCTCTGTGAGATTCTCTTTTGAGAAATGATACCACGCGAACAAAAGTTTTTTGGTGATCGCGAAAACCCTTGCGTCGGGCTAGGCTTACTGAAGTTTTAATATCTAATGCCGGAGATAGCCAGTCCATACAGTACCAGACGGATCAAAACAGCCCAAATTACAGAGTTCCTTCTACCTCGCGAACTTTTAGATTGCGGCTATTATATCTTCCCATCGGAAAGCGTGCTTGCGCCACGGAACTGAATGCGTAATGAACATCGCGTTTGGGAAAGGGTTGCGCGCAGTATGGGGCGTCAGTTGTCGAAGCACTCGCATCGCGTGATCGCAATCTTTCGACGTGACCAAAGAGAAGTAGAACCTATCCCGGCTACAGAAGAAATCACAGTCTAAAACAAGTGGATTCTACAATTTCAAAGATTCCCCAAATCCAGCATCACTTCTTAAGTACTCGATAAAGCATTTAAAACCTTTTAAATAACCCGCGTTGCAAAATAATTGATTCCTCGATGCATTCGATTCTCAATTTCCTTAGAATACTCAATCGGTTTTTAAAATAAACCCTGTTATAGTATATCGAATCATACAGTTTTGCGATTATATCTATTGAATATACCCATCGCAATCGAGACATGGACTTCGCAATGGGGTGGAATCGCTTCAATCTGACGCTACTCGGCGTCTGGCCAGAACCAAGGAAGCTCTCCAGCCGATCTCGCAGAATATCAACGCTGATATTTTGGTCGACGACTTTTGTAACGTTCACGTTTATCTGTGCACCCCAGACAGCGAATTTAATACTGAAATCGACGAGCTTGGACGAGGTGATCGAGAATCTGTCGATCAACGTGCCGATCGTCTTTGCGCTGGTGAAGCAAATCGTTCTCCGATACCACAAGGAAGGTAATTATTCCCGACTGCGGTCAGATCTCTTAGAATATTGTAGCCCTATAAACATAAATTTACGTATCTGTAGCCCTGACACTGTTGCTCAGCGAATTATTCAACGACTGGTCCGAACCGATCCCAGAGCCAGATCGCCAGACGATGCTGAGGACCGCGAGAATAAGCCGAATGATATCCATTGTCTGCTCTACTCTGACATACTTGATGGTATTTGCGTTCCTATCGCTGCAGATCTGGAGCAACATGCAGAACACGTCGGAAACTGATTTGGGGGGGTTGATTCATCCAGCCACGTTCCCATACGACACAGGCAGGAGCCCGCAATTCGAGATCACGTGGCTGGGACAGCTTATGGGGACGGTGCTGACAGCGATCTGCTACTCTTGCTTCGACACGTTTCTCGCGGTTCTCGTCTTACATTTATGCGGCCAATTAACTGTTCTCAGAGCGGCACTCGAGAATCTGGCTTACGCGGGCGGCGAGAACAATGCCGCGAAGTTCGAGGAACGGCTGAGCTTCATCGTGCAGAGGCACTGCCAATTGTTCAGGTTCGTAGGGCGATCGTTTGGTTGGAGAGGCTCCCTGGCCTGTGGTGGAGAGATTAGGTTGATGTGTAATCGTTCAAAGGTTCGCGGTGATCGTGGAAGATTGCTTCAATCTCACGCTACTTATACAGACGCTGATTTGCACGGCGATGTTTTGCCTGACTGGATACCGCATGATAACCGTACGTTCGCGTTAAGGAGCGTAGGGAAATAGCGAAGGAAGGTGTTCGAGTTGATAGGTAAATGTAAAGCGTAGTGTAGGGTGAAATTTTTATGTGTTTCTGTTTATCTAGTCGGTGGATCAGGAAGAGGAGGATGTGCCGATTGTGGGATTGGTGTTCTTTGTTATTCATGTGATATACACTATGTTGCATCTGTTTATCTATTGTTACGTAGGTGAGGCGCTTCTTGGACAAGTGAGTAGCCAAATGATTACTTGTAATGTGATATTGTAATGATTTAATAGCCTAGTCATTGCATAGTCTAGGTATATCAGGCCTGGGATTTAAGTGAACGCAGCGGCCGATTTTCATAGGCAACGCCTCCTTTCTCCCGCCGCACGTCTTGGCCCCCGCGGCGGCCTAGGAGCTTGGAATGCCTCAGGCTCGTACCACATGAACCGCGCGTGGCGCGTTGACAAAAAAAAGGCATCGACAATCGTGCTCTCTGGGACGATGTAGAAACCTATTGATACAATGTCACCTTAATACGCTACGAGCGGTTCACGTGGTACGGGCCTGAGACGCTCTTAGCTGCTGGGCCGCCGCGGGGGCCAAGACGTGCGGCGGGAGAAAGGAGGCGTTGCCTCTGAAAATCGGCCGCTGCGTTCACTTAAATCCCAGGCCTGGTCTATATACTTTGGTATCTAAACTATAAACAGGTCCGGCGAGAGGTGTTTTTCTTGTGTGTGCCATAAATGTTTCGCGCCTTTCCAAAACAGTTTTTTTAATTAATTGCAAATTAATTTTAAATGTTCCTGTCAAGAACAGGAAATGAAAATCACATGAGAACCTTTGTTCAATATGGGCTTACTTATGAGTTAGTTCTGCTCATACAAATTTGGATTGCTTAAAAATGTATCTTGTATTTTTTTAAGTCTTTTAGGCCCTTTTTCTCTTGCGGTGCCTGTGTCCAATTCGCTAACTCAGAACGCACCAACCTCCTAGAGATAGGCACTCTTTTTATCTAAATATAATTTTGAATAACGAATAAAAGTTAAAAAAATTATTCGTCATGTGTGGAATAAAGTTAACCTGGGTTTACGAATGAATGATGAATAATGTTTTTAACTTTTATTCGTTACTCGAAATTTTAATTTACCCTTCGTTGACTCTCTGGGTGTGAGCCACGCATAAGCTGATTTTGACACTCTGAACCTTCTACATTGCAAAATAAATACCTTTTTTCAACACCGACTTCCAAACTATTTTTTCACTCAAAATATTATATCCGAACATCAACTCTGTAGATTTTTAGCTTCTAATATTGAAATTTGTAAGTTACAATTTTTTTAAGATTATCTTTGCTTTTCCTCGACATGTTCTAATCTAGAATTATTTTACAAAAGCTGTGACAAAATTTCAATAAAAAAATTATTGAAATACATTCTAGAGACCTTGAAATTGACCCTTGATTTTTTCATAATAACTGGATTCTTTGGATGAGAATGGCACTCGTTCAAAAATTGCTCTGGGTGTGAGCCACCCAGGTGTGTCAAAGTTGATCGAAAAAAAAGGTGTCTCAACGAAGAGTTAAATAAAAATATTGCCATTCTCCGCAACCTCTCCATACCTTAACGCCCCAAAGTCCCAAAACACCAGCACCCCAATATCCTAATAATATCCCAACGTTCCAGTACCCAAATACTCTAAAGTCTCAACACCATAAGAGTCTGAGTACCCAACTTTAAAACACCCCCCAAAAATATCTGAATATTGAAATATTTATCTAGCTTAATACTTAACCTAATTAATTATACTCTTCCAGAGCACGGGAGTCGGTCAATCGGCATACGATTGTGGCTGGTACGATTTGCCGCCGAAACAAGCAATGTCATTAATTATCATTATATGTCGTGCTAGGATATCGTTTCGAATAACCGCTGGAAAGTTCAGTCCCTTCTCCCTCGAGCTTTTTAACGCCGTGAGTTGAATAATCCTAAAAGACTACCTCACGCACAAACACCAGTGCCGCTTTACTTCAAAGAATTGAATTGAAAAGCACTCAAGCGACTTAAATAGTACAGTAGCAATAACTACAAAATCCCTTTCAGGTTCTAAAAACATCTGCTGGCTACCTGTCAGTGTTATTGGCTATGAAAGATTGAATAATCGAGGAGATATAACACCAACCGCTGCGTTCGCGAATATTAATTAAAATGCAACCCATCAATCGCCCGCTTTATGAAATCATCCTTCGTGTTCAACAAATAATCGGATATTTACAGTGCGATTGGAGCACGTGTAACACATATGACATTCTATAAATATCTTTGATATCTTTGACTTGTGCGTTATTAAACTCGTATAACTGAATCAATAAAATATGAGTACTCACCGCTTTCAGTCGCGATGCACACTGCACGCGAAAATCCTGGCTCGACAATTCCATGATTAATAAGACCTGAAGTCTGCAACCGAATCGCGCGCACTCAGGCATTCCACTGAAAAACCGAACAATTAAGAAGCATTAGAAATTTGAAACACTAGAAAATACAGTGCACCTTGTGCCTTTCTTTGGATTATACCTAGTCAGGAGGTTTTGTTTGTTTTTTGTTTTTTTTTTAAAAAAGCGGAAGCACATATTTTTACAGGACCTTTTTGCACTTAAATGAGCAACATTTAAAGGACATTTGGTATTTTTTTGTAGAAAGATATTTACGTTTATAATAAAAATACGACACCCAAGAATCCTTTTTACAAACGACGAGGAAGATATCTAAAAAAATATTGCACCAATCTTCCTGAATTTTTGTGGGCTAATTTTTATATAAAAATCTACTAAATAACGGAAGGATTTTTTCCCCATTGGCTTCAAGATATAATAAAATCGAATCTATACAATAGAAAAAAGTCCCCCCGTTATTCAGTAAATGTTTATATAAAGAATAAACCCACAAAGTTTCAGAAATCTTGGTGCAGTAGTTTTTTAGATATCTATCTCACCATTTTTAAAAAGACTTCTTGAATGTCATATTTTTATTATAAACGTAAATATTCTTCTACAAAAATTACCAAATGTTCTCTACTTAAATGTTGCTCTTTTAAGTGCAAAAAACTTCTGCAAAAATATATGCTGCCGCCTTTTTAAAACAAATTCTCAAACATTCGCCTCCATTCGGCCTCCTAACTAGGTACAACCCCTTAAAAAAGAAACTAACTGCAGCGATAATACTAACCGCGATCAAGATGCCAAGCGATTACGGAGCACACAATAAAGAAAATCGCGAGTGGCTTATCAGTAGCGCGGTCGCGCGAAGACTGACCCCACTTAAAATTCGTAACTACCTTGATCACTCGTTCGGGCGTGAAGAGTGGGGAAAGTATAGAGACCGTACACAGTCACGAAAATTCCTGGTATACTGAGGAACGTTACCACAACGACCTTGCTCGCCAGCGAGAATAACAACACGAGCTTGTATTCATTGTTGATTAAAATATTTTCCCAGTGTTTCTCCGTGTTTCCATTTAATCGATGCAAAGAAAATTCCACTAATTTTCCTTCATTTACTTCGCAACAATTAGCAATTCGTTTCTTCGCTTTCATTCACTTGTACTCTCAGTTTATAGATTGCGAGTTAGCGAATACTCGTAATGTTTCTTTTACTGTCCCGATGCCTGTCTCAAGACAAGACTCCCAAGACAGATCGAGTACTTTGATCTCCTGAATTCGTACTGAGGTATATACAGTCGATTTCTGTGCAAGCACATTTACTATTCACCGATGGGAGCATGCGCCAGGGGAGCTACCTAGGTAACGTTTTGAGTAGGGGAACGGATCCCTCAGTTATCAGAAAGGAACTCCCACAATGGATTCAAAAGGGGTCGAACAAGGTCACTAATAGACTATCTTTAAGCCTGATCCTTAATATCCTCGGCGATTCATACTATTTTACGTACTTGACACCGTTAGATCTGAAGTATGTGTACGGTTGGAACCACTACACGATGAGATTCATGGGTCTTTGGCCAGCGGAGCGGCGATGGAAGGACCCGTCGAGTTACACAGTACTAACTCCTCTTATAATGATGCTGTTCTTCATCTGCGGCCCTCAGACAGCCAATCTACCCATAGTTGCCCACGATTTCTACCTGCTGGTGGAGAATCTGTCGATGGGAAACATCACCATCACCATCTCCTTTCTGAAAACCATCGCCTTTTGGGTGAACGGCAAACGTAAGTGTCGCACTGTGGCAGTCGGGAAGAAATACGAAGTCAACGATCCAATTTGCAAAACTGAGTCGCCTGTCTAAAGAGTAAGAGCGTTAGATAAATGTAGCAAATTCGCGTCTGGCAAATATCTCGCGTGTTGAAAGATTATGCTTGGTAGCGGGTTGACGAGTGAACCTTGCAGCGAACTAATGAATCCGAAAGCCAAGGACGATCCAGGAACTGTTTTCCTCGTTTGCAAGCTCTGAAATCTCTGCTGGGGCGCATGGCCGAGGATTGGGGCAGCGAGGTGAGGCCGATCCATCGCGAAACGATGAAGAAGATCGGGAGGGTCACCAGGGCGACGATAATAAGGAGCACGGTGATGTGCCAGTGCGTGGTAATCGCGTACGTGGTCCTGCGCTTCTCCACCGCCAAATACACCGACAGCAAGTTGGTGTTTCGCGCCTACTTCCCCTACGACACCGAGGCTAGCCCGAGTGCCGAGCTCACGAGTTTCGCGCAAATTGTGGCAGCCATGTACGCCGCCACGTCCTACACGGCGGTGGACACTTTCATCGCTATGTTGGTGCTTCACGTCTGCGGGCAACTGTCCATCCTGAAGACCGAGTTCAGGGACCTGGAGTCCGCTGGCAAGGGAGACCTGCAGGCGAATTTGGGCAGGCTTGTACGAAAGCACGAGTATCTTAACGTGTAAGTATGAAGCGAAGGGTATTGGTGTTCTCGTGTTGCTTTTCTTCCTGGAAAACGGAACGATAGAAACCACGTTCTTACATGCGCGAGTAGCGTTTTAGCGATCTAGAAATTCTGTACACAGGGTGTCTCAAAAATGCTGCGGGTCTTTGAAGGGGGTGATTCGGGGGGTGATTGCAAACAACTTTTTCCTTTGCGAAAATGCTCTCCGAGGTGTCGTTAACGAGATATTTAATAAAAAGCACCGACCAATCAGAGCGCGAGTCTGACGGCCGAGTTCCCGCGCTAGCGTGGCTACGAGCCGAGCTGCGACTACGAACAAGCAACTCGGCTTGCATCGAAGAAAATTGCGTGGAATGGTAAATGAAAAAGACATAAAATGAAAGATTTTATTTGTTACGACTTTTTCATTTGCCGTTCTATGCAATTTTTTTCGATGCATGCCGAGTTGCTTGTTCGCAGTCGCAGCGCGCGTTGTAGCCACGCTAGCGCGGGAACTCGGCCGTTAGACTCTCGCTCTAATTGGTCGGTGGTTTTTATTAAATATCTCGTTAACGAAACCTCGGAGAGCATTTTCGCAAAGGAAAAAGTTGTTTGCAATCACCTACCGAATCACCCCCTTTAAGGACCCGCAGTATTTTTGGGACACCCTGTATATTTGTACATGTGGGAACGTGGCTTTGGTCTTACTGAAGGAAAGTTCGGTTACCGGAGTATTCTGAATTTTTTAAAACTGCGCAGGTTTGTGGAGGACCCCGATAGAAGTATCAGGAAATTTATTACGGGGTGTGAAAACACCCCTCAAGGTTAATAAGTGATTTTCTATTTTCCAGTATATCTTGAAAAGTATAGAAGATATAAGAAGATTTAATGTTTTTTGTGGTGTATGAAACTAAGTATGTAATTGAATTATTTAAAATTTCTGGGAGGGGATGTTTTTCTGCTTGAACTACAAATTAAAAACAATTTGATGGCACAGTTTTATGGGGCATAAGAAGCTGTTATGTTTTTATTCTCATAATTCTTTTATATCTAGTATATATTTCAGGATGTACAGGAAATTAGAAAATCACACATTAACATTTCAGGGACATTTTCACCCTGATAAAATGGGCACAAACGAAAAATTGCCTGACACTTCTATCGAGATCCTCCACAAACCTGCATAGGGTAGATGTCTCAATTACTGCCACCTTAAGATTATAACTAAACTTCATTTAATCATTTCACGTGTTGTTTAACCTAAAAATCATCTCAGTTTGAAACATAATATTATTTAGCATCTCTTATATTAAAAAAAGATAGTTTTATGAATTAAATATGAAGAATTTATTAATAATTAATTAAAATTCGCGAGCGATCCTATTGTACCTATAACTGTCACCTCACAAATCGTCTTGTCCGTATGATTTTTCATTTTTTTATTTGTTTTATTTTTATGTAAATCAGAATCTCCGTTTAATAATAACATATTTTGTACACTTTTTTTATACTTTACGTTTTTATTACCTCAAATAAATAAAGTGGCAGTAATTGGGACACTGACAGTAATTGGGACATCTACCCTAGTTTCAAAAAAATCTGAATGCATGGCTAATCAAACTTCCACGTGAGCCCACGTCTAAGATTGCACACTGTACCGATGGGATTCTGATTTCGAAACGGAGAATGGAATTGAGTGCTCCAATGTTTCATTGCTGTATATGCTGGCTGAAGGTTCGCGGAAACGATAGAAAACTGTTTCAACATGATGCTTCTACTTCAGATGGTCGGCTGCACTATTCAATTGTGTTTCCAATGCGTCCAAGTGATTATGGTAGGGATTGGTTGATTAATGGCTGACATGGTCGCAGTTGCCCTAACATCATTCTATTTTCAGTCGACAGGCGAGGAAGCGAATCAGTTTTTGGTCATGCAAATCTCTTTCCTCTTGCTCTATGTCGTTTACGTGATGCTGCAATTGTACTTGTACTGTTACGTTGGTGAAAGACTTTTAGTCGAGGTATGATTCCCTACGTTTCAATTACGGAAATTAAAAGATCGTGGATGATGCGAATTTATTTGGAGCTCTTGCATAATAATCGAGTTCCATGTCCATTGATTTTAATATAAATTATTAATTATGAATTTAGTATTGTCTCTATTGATGATCGTTTTTATTTCCTGGCTTACAGATCTGTTTACCATTCAATCTTATTATTTCCCCAGAGTACTGAGATAGCTGAGGCAGCATACGATTGCGAATGGTACAATTTGTCAGCGAAGGACGCAAAATTGCTGATAATTGTGATACGTCGCGCGAGGTTGCCATTGCAAATCACTGCGGGCAAATTTTGCTCCTTGAATTTGGTCCTCTATGCCCAGGTATGTTCACGAAGATAATTTACACTAGCATAAGCGAATATTTCACCCTTGGTTCTTCTAGTCTTTTACCCAACAAAAGTAACAAAATACGTATTTAAAGAAACGAATAAAAAATATACAAGTGTTTGAATATTTCCAACGTTCTCCGTCGCGACCGACTCTTTCCCATTTCAGATTTTAAAAACATCGATGGGTTACATGTCCGTCCTCTGCGCGACGAAAAACAAATAGACGATCCTCCAAAAATGCAAATTTCCACTTCTGTTTTTACCAGAGAAGTGGCACGCGATTTCACTCTCTGGTAAAATATTAGACAGTATTGTACATAAAATAGAATAAATCGTATAAAATACACTATCATGAATTTTGAAAAATCCTAGCAAAAGAGATCCTATTCGATACGAAAAATAATCGAATAATCACCTCCGAGGTGAATTGAAATTTCCCAAGAAATTCCAGCAAGCGTACATTGTAAAAGCGACAAGGAGGAAATGCAATAAAATGTATCAAGTGCGCTCGAGGAAGTAAGTGAAAAGAGCGCGCAGGCGAAGAGGGCGAAAGTTGTCCACGAGGGGAAGTAATAAAAGTATAAATTACTAACGACATTCCGCGAGCTACCGCATCAAACATGCAACGAAAGCTCAAGCATATTATTTTTTCTCCTCCTCGCAGAATTTTCTGGGACAGGATGCGCACCTCGGGTGCATATTCGAGCAGCTTTGAGCTGATTTGCAGTCGATTGGTTATGCACGAGCCGCGGACACGCGAGCTCTCTTTATCGATGAATATTTCAATAACCTGACCGCTGACCGCCAATTGCTATCATTCTTGATACTCTTCTACTGCAACTGTTATCCACGTGTAATCAATTATGCGATCATAGGAAGTCTAGCCTCGCCAATGGGAATTTAAATATTTATAGTGAGGGAATGGCAGGCTCGCTTTCGAGCGCCTCTCTGGATAGTACAGATGCTATATAAATCTACAGTGATGGCGAAAAGAAAGTATAAAACTCATACTTATCTAGGCAATACCTACTATGTCATAGGCTTTAAGTATTGCGCTGGTATCGCAGCGGAATATTCATTTTCAGACATAATTCTTTCAAACAGAACCATCTCACTTTTCTTACCAGTGGAAACTTTCTTCTGATCACTACTATAGATATAAATTTCCCATGCGAACGAAAGTTATCTCTCAGCATACGTTTATCAATATTCCCGCCGATACTTTCCCAATCGCTCCTCCTCCATTTCGATCGAAACCCTAGCACGGGACGAGCGTTACGTGCTTCAGTTCCCTACACGAAAGCACAAGTATCGCCCGCGAAGAGCCTACAGATCGAGTAAGAGTTCAAGAACACGGAGCTTTCACCGCTTATTTCCGTCACCTCCGCGGAAAGAAAGTGCGCGCGAAGTTGCAGCGAAGCACCCCTAATGAGCGTTATTAAAGGACCGCGCGCGTGGCGTCGTCACAATGGGAGAAAACGAGGAGACATTGGCCGCCATCGGTTTGATGCACACGGATGAAAGCGAGAGAGCTTCACGGTTTGCTGGCAAGGCAAAGTGCTGGCTTATAAAAATCACCGTGGCCGACGGTCCACTCGTCATTTCGATCCCTCGAGTCTCGCGACTTTCGTCGAGGATCTTCTAATTTTATAAGGGCTCCACAGGTACGTTGAGTTAATTGGCGTTTCTTGGTTCGAAGCCACGCATGGTTTTATTTGAAAAATCGATCGCGTCGTAGGTCGTCTTATTTCGACACCTCGTGTCAGATATCTTTTGTTCGAGCGGTGCGAGTGAGGTTGAAAGATGATTCCCTTCAGCGCGAAGTTGCTGATAATGATTGCCGTGGTGGGTTGCGGTGTTCTTGCTCGGAATGCAGACAACCACCGCGATTTTGTGAAGGAAACGCCGATTAAGAAGAACACTGGTTCTATGCTGTTGGAAGTCGCGAAGGAGCTGGTGCAAAGATCGTCGAGCAGTAGTCAGGTAAGTGGGGAGAGTGTTTTTATTGTTGCTTACGAGTTCGGGGAAATCAAGGCAGAGAGTAATTTAATTATTGTTCCGCAGGTGCTGAACCTGAATCTATCGAATTTGCTGCTACTTCTGGTGCTGAAGGCGGTCGTGTTCGGGGCGGGGTATATAGGACACAATGGGTACAAGGGGCGCGAATTGGAAGAAGGTTTTAGTGCATAAAGTGGTTCAAGCAGTGCTGGATTTACCCTTAGGCTAACAAGGCTAACAAGGGGTCCCTGATTCTAAATATTTTCTTCGAAAAAATAGCATTTTTTAGATAATAATCTTTATGAACTTGTATCTTTAATGTTTATTTATGTTAATGTTATGTTTAGTTTTGATATTCAATGTTAATTTTGAAATTAAATTCTTATTTAGATTATACGAGTATAATGATAAAAAAATCGAATCAGCGTCATTTTATTTTTACTTTTAACCGAGGGCTCACCAAATATTCAGTCTAGGGCCCCTTGAAAGGTAAATCCGGCTCTGGATTCAAATGTGCTATTTATATATTCGATTATCGCGAAAATTTGTTTGCAGAAAACTTGGTGTCCGAGGGTGAGGTCGCATTAGCGTTGGGATATTTAATGGGGGATACGTGTTTGTACCGAGCAGCTTGCGAAGAACCTCGTGTGGCGAAAGAATACCTTGGAGCCGCGGAAATGATCATCGAGACGATGAAATTGCTACCCCAGTAAGGGATATTGATAATTTTTTTCGAGAGCACACCTTAAGTTAATATTCACGTGGGAAATTCACTATGAAGTATTCTATACTTTGCAGAAGTCTACCCGCTGAAGGACAATACGAGAAAACAATGGGTGAATTCCGAAAAGCCATCGACTATGGCCTCACGAATGGATGTCCGCCTGAATATACTTGCAAAAAAGAGAATATCAAGAAGTTCTTACGAGAAGAAACAAAATAGTCGTAAGAAAAAATTATTTCTCGCTTTAACACTCTAGCAAAATTTATAATAATATTGATACAATATTAAAAAAGCTAGTTACGAAATTCTGAATGCATGCTTTTTTGCAAGTATTATTGTCATAAGCATGCTGCGTACTGGTAATTCCACGCGAGAAAAGAAATGGGAAAGTCCTAACGAAATAAGTATGCAACGCTTCGTTCACGAGGAACATATCTGAAATTCAAATATGGCGCAGTTTCCCGCGCGATGCTTGAATGCACACGTGCGCGACGAACGCGAATACGAATCTACGTGTATTTCTCTCGCACACACGAGTGCGTATAAACACAGTATCTGGTTCAAACGTCTGATGTTTAAATAAAGCTATTTTCAAGTTAAAAATCTTCTTACCTATTTCTTCTTTGCATTGTTTCCCTCGAACCAGCATCGACAATGGCCATTCCTCTGATCCAGAGATCTGCGCTATTGTAACGTCCCATAACATAGCAATCCCACAAAACAGAGCAGATATTCAACGATCAATAGATTAACCACGAAAACACGCATCGACCTGTTAATCTCGAAGATAAATTATCGCTACCTTTCTGCTTGAATCTCATTAAACTATTACACTCGAAACACTCACCACTGACATCGCGATTATTTAAAGAACACTGAACACTGCCCCCCGCCAGGTGGCAGTTGAGTAGTTCAACACCTAACCTAACCCTAGAAAATAAACGGCGCTGACCAGCGCTGACGATCAAGTTTTGATTTTCGCCTATTCACGCCGTCTGCGCGTATAAACAATTTTTCTCGTTTAAACTACTGCGACATTTATACCGACGCTTCGGTGAAAAATGAGCTCCATAGGAACAGGGGTAAATATCCGATATTCATATACACTTTACAACCGTAAGAACCATTGATTCCGGATAAAGGTGAGACCTAACCTCTCTGCTGCTTCCAGTATGACTTGTCAGCGTCACAGTTTTCGCCGGACGGACGTGTGTTTCAAGTGGAATACGCACAGAAAGCCGTCGAGAGTGGAGGGTGACTATTTCACTAATTTCATTCGTCGTTCTGGGAAATTCCTATCGATCGCGGCTACTTAACCTATTGCTTCCTCTCGATCAAATAACCTTTCATTTAATCCCCGTTACAGCACGGTCATAGGTTTACGGGGAAAAGACAGCATCGTGTTCGCCGTGGAGAAGATAGTTACTTCCAAGCTGTACGAGCCTGGCACGAACAAAAGAATATTCAACATAGACCACCACATTGGAATGGCAGGGTCGGGTTTGATCTCCGATGCCAGGCAGATCGCTCAGACAGCGAGATCCGAGGCGGCCAGTTACAAATCGCAGTACGGAGTCGGCATTCCCTTGAAGTATTTAAATGAAAGAGTCTCCATGTACATGCACGCTTATACACTGTACTCGGCGGTCAGACCTTACGGCTGCTCCGTAATTCTTGGCGCGTACGAGAATGGTGGGCCGACCATGTATATGATCGATCCATCCGGCGTGTCCTATGGATACTATGGTTGCGCTATTGGTATGCATCAGTCTGTACTTGATTTACGCTTTGTAATTTGTGTTTATCGAGACGAAGGTTTAATCGTTTCTCCACAGGCAAGGCGAAACAGTCAGCGAAGACAGAAATCGAGAAGTTGAAGCTTGCCGACATGACTTGTAACGATTTAGTAAAGGAAGCGGCGCGCATCATTTACCTCGTCCATGACGAACTGAAGGACAAGCAGTTCGAGCTGGAAATGAGCTGGGTCGGCAAGCACACAAATGGAAGGCACGAGCGCGTGCCGGCCGAGGTAAAGACAGACGCCGAGGCTAAAGCGAAACAAGCGATGGCGGAGGATTCGGACAGCGATACCGAGGATATGTAAATCGGACAGTGCCGAGGAACAGAGTTGTCATTTTATATTGTAAGCTGTAATTTAAATACACAAGAGCGCATTGCTGTGAAATGTTCATTGTCAACGAGTGAGAGGAATAATAAAATCCTGCCTGTTGTTTATGAAACTACAAAATGGAATGCATTCTTCCACCTGCGGGAAATCTCGTCGGTTTCGTAATCGAGAATCGTTACGTTCGAATCAGGGTTTCATTTGTTTTACGGGTCCCCACCTCGCACCCCCTTCGTTCGATAACTATTACGCGGATATTCTAAAAGCCCTCCATAGTATAATCCACGATTAATGAGTACGATCCCTTTGTACTATTAGTAGGATTTTCACATCGCCCTCGATTAACGAACGTTTTGAGGAAAACTAGGGATGCCGGGCTTTCCCATAGAATATATTTTTCGATTCAATTCAGATCGTTTTGCAAAGAATCGATTCCATCGAGGTTGATTCATTATAAAAAAATATAAAGGGTAGTTCCCGGTGATTCTGACTTTCTCGTGGGAAATTTGAGCAAAGGTTGGTGACTTGATGCCCGTGTTGCGCTAAGGCAGGCTGCCCGCTGAATGAGAATTTTTAAAATAACAATACAACGAAAGAAACAATTTTCCCGGAGCAGAAGTGGAGCACAGAAAATCTTCACTGCTCCATTTTTTTATTATTTGAATTTTCTTTCATGTCATGAGAGCAGATGAATGAAATGTGTTTTTATAAACACCAATTCTCAATTTTTCGTCATTGAAAAAATATAAGGAGGCATAGTATTGTCTTTGCCCGAAAATTAAGCATTCTTTATGAATTTTTTTGTACATGAAAATGAAAATCTAGAAACATGGGATGTGTTGCAAACGAAAGATCACAGTATGTGTGACAGTATTAAAAGAATTTTTATTTAAAAAAAAAGCAGCTGGAGCAAGTATTTTGACGTCGGAGTAGAGAAGGAGCGGAGCAAATAAAAAATTGAACTACTCCAATCCCCTGGTGCTACCATCACATTTGCTTTCTTTTCGAATTACATTTGTATGGTCTGATTCAAACTTCGCGCTTCTAGAAATCACGCTTCGCGCCGCCAGGCGGGACTCGCACCAAATCAGCGCATCTGAAAATCAATCCACGATCTCTTTGGTTGCGATACGATCTTCGATTCGACCCCTGCCTTGAGAATCGATTTAAAAAATCGAAAATCGTGAAAATTGATTTTAAATCGGCACCCCTAATGAAAACCTAACTCAAGCAATGAAGTCTTCTTTAAAAATCAACTAATCCACTCAGGTACTAATTTCCAAGAAATTCAAAGTGACAAATCTTCGAACAACCTGCCAACGCGCCCTTAACCCTTCGTTGACTCTCTGGGTGTGAGCCACCCATAAGCTGATTTTGACACTCTGAACCTTCTATATGCAAAATAAATGCCTTTTTACAAAACCAACTTACAAACTATTTTTTCACTCAAAATATTATATCCGAAGCATCAACTATGTAGATTTTTAGCTTCTAATATTGAAATTTGAAAAAGTTTCAAATTTTTTAAGATTTTCTATGCTTTTTCTCGACATGTGGTAATCTAGAATTATTTTACAAAAACTGTAACAAAATTTCAATCAAAAAATTATTGGAATACATTCTAGAGACCTTGAAATTGACCCATGATTTTTTTCATAACCATTTGATTCGTTGGATGAGAATGGCACTCGTTCAAAAATTGCTCTGGGTGTGAGCCACCCAGGTGTGTCAAAGTTGATCGAAAAAAGAGGTGTGTCAACGAAGGGTTAAGTATCCCACCATAATTAATACACCGATCTCCGCTCCACCCACCGCAAGGGGGAACGAAATTACCTTGATTCATTGAAGCGCGATGGAGCGACTAGATGCAGCAGGGATGACCTTTCATTTACATTATTTACACCGGGACTAATTGTATGGCACCGCGGCAACGAGGCGAGGAAGACCCAGGGGGTGGCGATTCGGTTGGTGGGTGCAGCTGATATCGCGCATGCTGCTTTTTCACGTCGAGGGGGTTGGTTGCAGGCAGCAGCGGCGAGTGGTAGATACTACGTGCAGACAAAGGGGAGAGGGTAGTTTCGGCCGGGCTGTATATAAGGGTAGGTAGACTTTGAAAGTTCGCCACTGGTTTTGATTGATGCACGGGGCCCGTATTCCGCGTCCTGTACCCGCGAAAGGGGCGGCGAAGCGAGAAGTGACCGGGACTTGGAACGCGAGTTAGCCTGTCGCGGATACCACGTGGTGTTCGTTGGTTTCGTGTGACCACGAGTGCTTTGCCTGCGGCGAGCCGGCTGTCCCAGCGTCGTGGAACAATGTCATTGAATCGTAGCAGCCTGGTGGTGCCGGAGGCGATCGCCGAGGAACAGGTGGACCCGGCGATTTACATCGGCGCGGCGATCACCCTCGGCTGCATCGGCTTCTTCGGCGTCACCATGAACCTATTAGTCGTCATCGTGATCGTCAAGGACGCTCAGACCCTGTGGACGCCCGTGAACGTGATCCTCGTCAACCTTGTCGTGAGTGTTACATTCGAACACCGACGTTTAGCCTAGCCTGTAGCGATAAATAACGTTCATTCTTGAGGTGTGAAGTGGAAGGGGTTGAAGGTAATGGTCCCCAGGGTTTACGTCTCTGAAGATATCAGAAACGAGGGTGGTGTGTTTCCTATTTTAGCTGCTATAGGATGCAGGGGTGTATTGGTCCTCAGCCCTCGGCCATTGAATGATCGCTAACGAAAGTATCAAAGACGCCACTTAGCCCACAAAGAAGTCACTTGTTACTGACTGATACAGTTCCCCGAAGAAATTCTCTCCAATTGGCCGTTGCGCACCAAAGATCACGTTTCAGCGCGAAGAAGCAGGCCGAGACGAAGGGCAAACTTTTGCTCGATGCAAGTACACGGAGGACTCGAAGATAGATATAGAATTGAACAGTAATGAAAAGCGAAGTTCCTCTTCGAGTTCTCTGGTATAAGTGCCAAGAAGCGTCGCGAAACTTCTCAATGATCAGTCCGAGGCTGCGTCCCAGTTAAATTTAATTTAACAACCATACCACTCGAAGGCTGGAATCACCGACTTCTCCGAGCCTGTAACGATGCACGGTAGCTTTGTCTCGAGATGTCTCTGGGAGCATAATTCATGCGCGACAAATCGCAATCCTACGCGACCCTTTCTAGCGGAACGCTGCGCGAAAGCAGCGGTCGTTCCGTGTATTGGCGTGAAAACGGTGTCATGAGGAGATAAATTAAATAAATGCTGTAGTACGGTGACATTACGTTTGGAATTTAAGGAAGATCGTAAGTGGTAACGGGAAAACTCGCGAGGATGTCTCGAATTCTTCGGGTTATTGGCGTTGCGCAAAGGCGACTCTAAAGGGGAAACTGAATGTTACACAGCCTCGCGTCTTACCGGCCGGATGAAAAGGATCTTCTCCCTGGACGTTTCTTCTGATAAAAGTTTAACGGCTCCCTCGTCCCGCGGTGTTTTCATTTAATATCGCTGAAAGTGATCCCTATGCAAACGGCGACGCCCGATGGAGCCTCTTCCGGGCTTTCAGCAGCCGAGAGGCGAGGTAGAAATGAAAATATCACGGGGGATAGAGAGCGTTTGGAAATTGTTGCACGGCTCGCGACACGTGTCCCGCTCCTCCCGTTTCGCACCGGCGATCGAGACAAATTTCATTATCGGGCTTTTGTTAATTCGAAACGAAGCGGATTCCCCGCCGAGCGCCATCAGCTTTTAACGAGAATCTGTGATCTGTGAGGATATCGCCGGCGCAGTTTCGATAGAGGGTGAAGCGCGACGGGGTGTTGTTAAACTAATACGAAATACATGGAATCTCGTTTGACATCTATGCTCGCGCGGCTTGGAAGTAAACGTTCATTATTCGACGCGGGAATTTAATGGCATGCGGATCGATTGTAAATTTTTGGACCGTGAAAAGTTTCGTTTGTAGACTCTGCGGTTTTCTCCTCGCGAGTGGTGTGTCTGTGACTAAAGCAGTCTTGCGTAGGGTCAGGTGATCCAAATGTTTTGCTAACCCCCTTAGCTAAAACTCTGTCAAAGAGTTGTCCTGTCAGAGGAAACCATAAAAGTTGTTCCATCGACGGAGGGAACCCGAAGGAATTTGGTCTTCTCTGATCCTTTCTATTTTTAAATGACTTTAAAAAGGAAGAGGTTATAGATTCGACCCGTATGTATTTTTATGTTTCTATATATAAAAATTTCATGAAATAAAAAAAGTTAGAAAAAATAAAAATGCACTATAGAGTAAAAAAAATTTTTTCCCTTGTTTAATCTGTGACTCTCAATTTTTAAATCGATGAGGCGTCGACATAAAAAAATTGAGAGTTGTAGATTAAACAAAGCAAAAAGTGATTTTTCACTTTTTAGTGCATTTTGTTTTTTAAACTCGATTTTAATTTTTTTTAAATTTTTTTACGCGACATCGAGTATTAACAAACGAGATTTCCGGGGGGCAAACGTTTCTGCATCCCCGCCGATTGTTCCTAAAGAACGCGAAACGTCGGGGTAGCTACCCCGAAGGACGCAGCTTTCTTCGAGGAATTTATTCCATCCTGTTGGCCGTGGAAATTAAGTACCTACGCCGAGGATGCTTAAGAGATTAACCCGTCCTTCCTCGTTTATAATTAATGTTCAAAGACTCTGGGCGAGCGAGAGGTTCCTTCTGCGTGACGATTACTTACAGGCCGTGCATTTCAATACCGAGTTCGCTAGGGAAGATTAAGGGCTGCGGAGGGCTGCGGTTGTTCCTTGTGAACGGGGCCCAAATGGGAAGGATTGATAGGCGAGCTGACTTTAGAGCACCGATAGGAACGAAATAGACATTAAAAGAATACACCTCGAGTCGACAAATGGAATTCAATTCATGTGCCTGATTTTGTATTTTGTACTAGAATTAAGTTAACTAGGCCGTTTCTAGATAATGTAGTAGCAACTGCTTTCAGGTTGGCGACTTCTTAGTGGCAGCCCTCGGGAATCCCGTTGCCATGGTCTCGGCAATCACAGGAGGATGGTACTGGGGCTACAAAGTGTGTCTCTGGTACAACTTATTGTTTATTAACTGAAATTACATGGGATTTCTCCGAGGAGAAACAGAAGGCCGCGGACATATTCCTTCCACCGTCTATCGCGATGGGAAATAATTGAATCTCCAAGCAATGCAATTTTTATTGACGACACAGTGGTCCTTCCAGTTGATCGATAGTATTCCCGAGCGATTTTTCTTAATCACGGAGGAAAAAGATTTCAATTTTCATGGGGCAGCCCCAACGTAATTTGAAATCACCTCCCCTAAAGTGGAATGGTGAAACAGGATAATTGGTATGACGCTGGTGCTTTAACGAAGATGGTTTAAAGTATATTTAATGATATTTTAGAGTCGCTTCCCTATTAATGAGGATTTATTAGTGCCTCTTTAAGGTCTCTTTTTTTAATTAACGTGGGAGGAGTGTGCTGCCTCTGGAGAATTTTAAAGCCAGAAACAGCGGTACCGCAATTCACGCGAAAATGTGGGAGAAATTGCGGGGAGTGACGGGGAGAAATGTTAATTTAGGGGTAAAACTGGAAACGTGCCGTTTCGCATTCCACGGCTATGATAAAAACGTTGTTTCCCAGCATACGTGCTGGATGTTGCGCGCATATCGCATCTATTACGTATACACTGTGACTATGCAGTGTACAGGAATTAAAAAAATCACGTTGCAAAACCGAATTTATGCGTGTTCTCAGCTACGCTTGCCTCCGGTTTGAAGCCAACCGAATGCAATTATTCCCTCGGGCACCTGCATCTCAAATTAAAACTGAGCGTATGATAACGAAGCACGTCCTGGAGGATTAAAGCGCTGGGTCAATTCGGAAAGTCTCTGCAGTTAATCGCATTGATTCTCTTCAAAACGATCACCAGGGATGATCGTGTTGATCAATGTCTGGTGATCACTATGGCGGAAAAGCTAAGATCTAAAACGTGTCTTGGAAGTGATTAGTGTGAATGGTCATGGGTAGTTTTTACGTGGACGAGCAGACGAACCACTGATCCCCATTAACTATCATTAATCAGCCACGTTATCCTCTCTGCAATTAGTTCGCTCTACTATTCCACCCTTCTCTGTCAGTTCGCTCCCTATCGCTTTCATCATATTCCGCCACCCACATTTCCCCATTCCCGACTCTCCTTGCTTTTCTATTTTCCCCGTTGCTCTTTCATTCTCGCAACAGAGGAGCACGTGCTTCGAGACACTGGTTTAGTTCAGATTTTGCCCGATAAATCGGTCGAATCTTCTTGATTTTTAGCCCTCTGTTTTTGAAAATCGGGAGAAAGGGGGCTTCGGTAATTGGAAATTGCAGGCAGTTTTATTGGCGATACTGTAACGTGTTGAGAGAGTGAATTTCACAGAATGTCGCGTGAAGGCTATTCTATTCTGCCTATTTCAAGGTACGCCTGGTTTATGTCCACCCTGGGCTTCGCCAGTATAGGGAACTTGACCGTAATGGCCGTTGAAAGGTGGCTGCTGATCGCTGGACCGATGAAGACGTTGTCTATAAGGTGAGGAATTAAAGGAGCATCCGGTTTCTTATCTAGCCGATACGTGACTCTCTCGAGCAGGCGAACGAAACGGTCTGAGTTGCCATTGCGATGGTTCGAAGCTAGTGCGATGCTAATAGTTGGTGAAATATTAGTTGCCTACTGCGGTTGAAGGGTAAGGGGAAAAAGGAGAAATGTCCATTTTTTGGCACTCTGCGATTTATAGCATATTTTGTTGGTGGCAACTGGGACTACAGGACTGTCGAAACATAAAGGGTTATGAAGTTCAAATGCGTCGTAAGATAACATTAAAGTTTTGGTATAGGGGAAAGGTGGGATAGTTGATCATCGGGGATACATGATCATATCAGTTTTTTAATGAATATATTGGCAATTTGTGCCTGCTGCCACGTTATAGTGGTAATAGTAATTATCGCAACACTTTATGTTGCAGGAAGCATAGAATAGTGTAGTTAGAAGCTTCGATCTTATTCGCAGCCAAAAAGTAAATATTTCGGTCACCTTGTTCTTCCTCCTTTTCGACTGAATGTTGCATTTTCAACGATTTAAAATATATTACGTAAAAACATCCATTTCTGGTCTATTAATGCTATTTATTGATTGATCTAAATATTTAAAGTAAGTTTAGTTTTTCACCTTATTCAAATCGAGTGCATTGAGGGATACTTGATCAGTATGTGAGGTGGGATACTTGAACAGATGAAAAAGCTCCAGAAAAAACCATAGAACGGCTAATGAAGCAGAAAAATACAGCAAAGAAAATGAGAAGGAAAATCTTTTCTTCATTATCATCTGAATCAGATGATATCTAATGAAATGTCTTTTAAGAATGCATTTATGTTGTTTTATGTCATTCTTCGGTTTTATTTTTTCAGTAAGTCCTTCAAGTTAGTTATAGTTTACTTTCCATTTATGATATTCCATTTATTTCATGTTATTGATTAAGATAATAAATATTTTTTAGAAAATTAATGTGTCATTTACTCTTAAAGTGCACTGATCAAGTCTCCCTAACCTTTTGATCAAGTCTCCCCTTTAATGGGGGATACTTGTGCATAACGTCACTGCCGGAAAATGTTTAAATTCAGTCATTAAAATTAGTTTTCAACTCTCAAATTTGTACAAGTATATTGAGAATACTCTAAGAATCACAACTTAATTAATTAAGTAGAAACAAAGCAAACCATTATTATTATTTTAGTAAAATGGTAAAACTGTGATCAACTATCCCACCTTTCCCCTACTGGTTACAAATAAGTAATGCACTGAAACAAAACCCGGAATTTTCTCGATAAAGCTGTTTTATGACATTCCCTGTTTTCCCTCTTACAACAATCGATTTTTTTAAACACTTTTCGAAAGTACATATCTGCTGTTAAATTTTCATGGAAAAATTCCGATTATTTTAGCTTCTAGAGAGGCATTCTGTAAAGAGCACAAAGGCTCGGCTGCTATAGATGAAAGCTTTGAACACGTTTTTCTCCAAACGTCATTTGTCCACATCGTGAAGATAAAATCTGAAAATCTATCGAACCGATTGCTATACAAATTTTACTGCTTATTCTGCACACCTGTGGCTCTTGCAGCGACTACAACCAAGTATTTTCCTTGAGTCTAACCTACTTTTAAAATCGAAAACAGGAGAAGAAAAAACCGAAAAAATATTTTTCTTGCATTTTCCTTGCCATTTTGGTATTTTTGCAGACAAATCACTAATTATAGTCCGAGCGATAGCGACAGTCGTACTGATCAAGAATCTGTTTGGATTTTTTGGTTCAGATAAGTCTAAATAACAGCTGAAATCGCTTTCAAAGCATTTCAAAAGCATTTGAAAAACAATAATTGTATTACTTTTATATTTTTTATTTACTGCAGAAATGTAGTTTAATAAATAGAGAAAAGTTTTATTTCATTACTATAATTACTTCCGTCGCCATAAATTCCCGCAAATTACCCCTTAACTACCGTTCACGTTGCTCGGTGGCCGTTGATTTATCCGCTAGCGAACTTTAGCTGCCTGCTTATCCAAATTGTCTGCTTTTAACAGGCACGCTGTGATACTAGGTTTTTTCGTTTGGATCTACGCGCTGTGCCTCTCAGTGCCGCCATTCCTCGGCTGGGGAAGCTACGGCCCGGAAGCAGGGAACGTGTCCTGCAGCGTCTCGTGGGAGGTCCACGATCCCGTCACCAAAAGCAGCAGCTACATCGCCTTCCTCTTCACCCTGGGCCTCGTCATCCCTGTGCTGATCATCACCGCCAGTTACGTCGCGATTGTGTTGACTTTGAAGAAAGTCAGCAAGAGAGCAGGTACAATAAAAATTCCTACGAACTCTAAAACACTGCCTAGCACTCCCTAAATAGCTTGCTAATCACCAAAATCAAATTTCCGATACAAGAGCCTTCATTTCTCACTGATCCCTCGGCTAATCACGCCAACCGTTGGCTTGTAGATTCGTTTCTGCGCAACCCCCTAGGCCTCCCTGTCTCCGAGACAGTGATCCGTGTCATTCGCGAGGAGACAGCGAGAAAGACAATGCCTCCGAGCAATCACCCGACTTAATTTCCTATAATGCCCCAGTGAGGCATATGCGTACAAGGCCGCTTTTCTTTCCGAGTCTTCCGAAATATTATCACTTTGCGGTAGACCCAACTAATAGAGCAATGATCGTGGCCAACGAAATCTTTAGCGGCGTTGACCCTTTTTTGGGGTCCCCAAATTCGTTAAGGACGTCTTTATATAACCATATAGAGTAACAAAAATCGGTTTCAACAGCTGTCTATGTTGCTGTAAAGCCAAAGTTGTTCCTCTAATGTTTACTTCTTAATTTAATCGTACTACACACTAATTACTATCTAATTTTTTTGTGCTCGGACTCTGTAATTTTTACTGTATTCAATTCGTATACTATGGGATTTCCCGTAAATTAATAATAATAATAATAATAATAATAATTACCACCGTGTGTCCTCGCGAAAGCGAACCGTGGTTCTATATCAGACCTCCACTATTTCCCCCGTTTCTCTTGCGCCACCCTGATCCACGCTCGACGCGGAAGAGGTGTCACGATGCCAGGTTTCCGGGACACGTTTCGTTTTGTAATGCAGGTGCAAGGCGACGCGAGGGGAAGGTGACGAAGATGGTCGCGTTAATGATAACGGCTTTCATGTTCGCTTGGTCGCCGTACGCAGCTCTGGCGCTGGCCGCGCAATATTTCGACGTAAGTACCATGGATGCACGCTTCTTCCTTTCTACGAGTCGCTTATCCCGAAGCACGACGTTCAACGAGGAAGGAATTAGACGGAGGCCAGAGTCTCGCGATTTGGCTAGCAAACATTGTGTAATAGAATTCCACGCGGAAGTAGAGTCGCAGTCTTTCATCCCCCTGATCGACTCCCTGTCTGTCTATCATTGGCTTTACCTATCGATAGTATTAAGGGTACTAGGCAAAGGTTTTCGTCGAAACTGAAACACTAATTTTCTTTTGTAATTGCAAAGAAATAAATTGAAGCTGATTTTGATGAAACTGAAACATTTATTTTTCTTTTTTAATTGCAAAGAAATAAATTGAAGCTGATTTTGACGAAAAGAAACGAAATTCAGCGATCTGCTTGTAAATTCTGCTTCAGAATACCTCTGGTTCTACAGTGAACTTATAAAAGTAGCAAAATGATGAAAATTGCAGCTACGAAATGGGAATATTTTCATATAGAATAAAAGCTTTTATTAACTTCAATTTAGGTCCAGACCGAAACTACACATTTTGTGAGCATCCTCGAATTTACTTTGAATCGATTGGAATCTCCATCCTTAAATTATCACTGCAAAAACAAAAGATTTAATAATCCATCTGCGGCGACATTTATAATACATATTTTTGACTAAACAAACTCATATTTGTAAAGCTTATAATGTTAATAAACATTGTGCCAAAGACCAAGTCTCAGCTCCACCTTATTTATTCGTAATTAATTAAAAAAGTAATGCTTCATTTCCGACATAAACCACTGCCTAAGTACCCACCCCTAATTCTCGAAGAGTTATTCCGAGCTCTGTGGAGATGATGGATGATTATGGAGCAAAATGGAGACTACGTTAGTGCTCCTGCGATCTGTTATCCAAGGATTGATCAATTTCTCATTTCTCACGTGACGCAGAGTGCATCCCCCAAGTTTTCTCGCAGGTAAAGCCGCCAGCGTCCGTGGCGGTGCTTCCAGCGCTGCTAGCCAAGTCCTCCATCTGTTACAACCCCATCATCTACGCGGCCCTGAACAACCAGTTCCCTCGCTCGCTGAGGAAGATATTCGACATACGCAGCTCGAGGACCATTCTGCCAGACAGCCACAACACGGCGCTGACTGCTCTGAACAGACGAGAGCAGGGGAACTGAGGACTGCTGCGGAGAACCCACCGAGGGATTTCGTCGAGCAACCCCCTGAAAGCTGGCGACTCCCAGCTTCCTCGAGGAATCCGCGCAGAGGGGATCAGCGCGAAGACAGACACCTCGGCGAGAAAGTATTCAATATATTCTTTGAGCAGCATACATGAACCATGTAGCACCCTTTCTCTCCTCCCCCTCCCTCCTCCAAATCGTTCACGTTACCCGTTAGTGATTCACGCACCCGCGAAGCTCGCGTATTCCGGGGATCGAGCGAGAGAAATGCCGTGGAAATTGCGTGAAATGTGTCGGCGAAGAAATGCAAGCGGAATGATATTTTTGAGTGCGTTCTCCGCGGCTCTTTGAATGGCTTCATTCGCCTTCCATGGCCTCCGCGAGCAGGAGATTCTGTCGAGTGCTAATTAGCCCGCCGGTCCTTTCGTTGGGAAACGCGTCGGCGTGAGAGAGGGAACGGAGCGAGAAGAACGCTTCCAGTTGGGGATTCCTTGCGTGCCCGGCGAGTATCGCGGAAAAGTTTAACCGCGGGGGGATAGTTCGCTTGAGGAAATTCGATTTTTTATTCGTCACCCGATGGAAGCTTCTCGCCTCGCGCCAGGTAAGTGAAGAGGGGCCGTTTGCTATTCAATTCCTCGCGTCGAAATTCCAATGTAGATGCGAATGTAGTGCAAGTTGGGTGGCGATGATAAACGAAACGATCGTTAATGAATAAAACAGCGACTCGCGTCCCGCCAACGAGGATCGATCGTGAGGAGCTGGGTGTCACCAAATCGGTAACGAAAATTGCCGCTCGCCTATAAAATTTCTATTCCGACGGACGCTCCTCGAATAAGAATCGTTGCAGTAACGCTGGCTACGGCGTCGTTGTGGCGCAGGGCCGCTCCATGAAATTAAGATTACGATTCATGGCACGCGCGATTATGCCACGGTAGCGAAAGTGAAATCGCGAAGAAAATTCAACGCCTCGATCGTGCCTCTCTGGAGGCAACTTTGACCGAAATAATCCGATCCCCTTAGGAAGGACGTAGCTTCGACGATAATTGTTCGGTATATGCTTCACTTACTAGGGATCGTCTTTTGGAGGGGAAGACTGGGTGCGCGATTTTTTTACGTTATCTTACACGGGGAAAAGGGAGTCAGATAGTATCTAGGGTAGATGTCCCAATTACTGCCACCTTAAGATTATAACTGAACTTCATTTAATCATTTCACGTGTTGTTTAACCTAAAAATCGTCTCAGTTTGAAACATAATATTATTTAGCATCTCTTTTATTAAAAAAAAATAGTTTTATGAATTAAATATGAAGAATTTAGTAATAATTAATTAAAATTCGCGAGCGATCTTAGTGTACCTATAACTGTCACCTCATAAATCGTCTTGTCCGTATGATTTCTTCATTTTTTATTTGTTTTATTTTTATGTAAATCAAAATCTCCGTTTAATAATAACATATTTTTTACACTTTTTTTATACTTTACGTTTTTATTACATCAAATAAATAAAGTGGCAGTAATTGGGACACTGGCAGTAATTAGGACATCTACCCTATAGTCATATTTTTCAACCTAATTTTAATCTAAAAATTGGTATCTCACGCGAAACTGAATTAAATGAATTATATAAACCTCTAAAAGAATTTTAGCAACTGAAAAAGTATTACCTTAATAAGGGACAGGGGCGGTTGGAATATAAAATCTTACGTAGATTCTTATACTTGTGGAGTATAAGACCAGTAATCGCAAAAATGATCACCACACGGTAATCGCCAAAATTAACCTTACGTAATTTAAGCCGATGTGTCAGAATCAATTGAACTGCCACCAAATTCAATCTCTCTCGAAATCAAATTAGGTCACGTTCCGAAGAGTGAAATTCGATGGAAGAAGTTCGTTCACCTTTGCAGTCCGAACAGAAAAGAGAAAATAGACAATTTTACGAAGCGTCATTCCCAGCTCTAGTCCCCTGAACGATTACAGGCCCCGAAACGAATCCAAGGCGTTCATCATGCCAGAACTCGGTCCGTAATTAGCACACCTAGGAAACTAATTATCGTGCCGGGGATAGTGAAAGGGTGGCTCGAAGAGGCTGGAATTTCTATTAATCACACGTGTCTGGAAGAGGAGGAAGGAAAAGAAGCGCGAGTAACAACCACGCAAAGTCATTTTCCAACGGATCGGAAGGTGTTGCGCAATAGGCCGTCCAGGTCCAGGGATAATCGAGGTGGGCGAGCCTCAAGCAAATGCAAAGTGGCCACGGTCGAATCTCCGCTTTTCGGTTACAACAATCAACGATCGTGACTGTGATGGAGAAATGTCTAACTGCTCGTGACCGCGCGGAGGGGAAAGGAGAATGGTAATCGCGGAACTAATGAGCCAACGATTGTTTCTTTCGCTGTTCCTAACTTTTTCCTCGGTTATTTTCCCTCGTTCTTCTCGCACGGAAAGTTTCGTGAAACGCGAGGATACAAATAGAGGAAGATGCTTGCTGTTGGCGATTAAAGCGGAAGGTAAAACAATTTTCGACAATGGAGGGATGACAGAATTTGGGTTGCCAGGGTGGAGGAAGGTTCTAGTGGAAACACGTTCCATATCTTTCGCGAAGCTCGTCGGTGTTTCGCGTGGTCCTGAATCATAAAAAAATATTATATATATTTCAACGGGATAAACCCTTTGTTGTAAGAAATACAAATTACAGTCACACAAGCCTAGAACAAATAATTAGGAAGTACAAAAGAAATATAATTAAAAGAATGAAAGCAGGTAAGTAAGCGCAAAAGAAACCATTAATGAATAGTGACAAAGCCAGATATAAAAGAATAATAGTAATAATATTATGACAGAAGCAAACATAATATTGAATGTTAAGGGGAGAGGGACATACGAACAGCGATCAGAGCAGAGTGATTGAAGGAATTATAGGAATTATTAAAGAAGTCAACAGAGTTACAATAGCGAGTCGCAGTTATTAAAAGTCGATTAAGATTATTAAAATAGCCGTAGAGAGTTCGATGTGACTCCGGAAGGAAGAGATTATGATTTCTAAGGCACCGTACAGGTGCATAAAAACTAAGTTTTTGGAGGATTTGAGGACAAGAGATACAACAATTAATAATTTTATATAAAAATAGGAGGTCAGCAACGACACGGCGTTAATCGAGGCTTATAATCCAAGGCGCTGCAGCATAAAGTCATAATTATGGCAAAATATTGACATAGGTGATTCCGTGAGGTATGATGCCAGTCTGAGAAACCTGTGCTGCACACCTTCGATTAATACAGAGTGGCAATTATAATAAGGAGCCCAAATAACGGATCCATATTCAAGAATAGGACGAACCAAGGAGTTGTAGAGAGTGAATTAAAAAGATGAATTAAATTCAATTTTTTAACTTCTTTGGAAACCCCTGACGTTTTAGACATAGGTTCTTACAGGTATAGACTAAGTTTCCGTATAGGTAAGGGTAGCCACAAGTCACGCAAGATTGTTTGAAAAATGTTTGAAGATGGGGAAAAATGACTGTTTCGAAACGATCGCGGTTTCTCTGAAATCGGCGTACTTTGCCTCGCTATATTTTTTTACGGATAAGTGTGGAGTTAAATGTGACTGCGTAGAGTTATACAGTGTCTTTTCACTTATAAGTAGGGAACACCGGGGCTGGTAGGCCAGTTTTTCAGTTCCTGATTTTTAATAAGTTATGTGGACGAAATATCATTAAACCGGTTAGTATATTTGATAGGGCATACATTTGGCTATCTGATTAAATTATTAAAGTTGACTGAATGTGACAACAATTGAGGCATTTTAATGTTTTTTTTAACACATTCCATGCTAGTCAACCAGCCCCATGATCGGGGTTGGTTGACTTACAGTATCGGGTAGGTTGATTATAGGTACAATCAGTTAAAATAATGTTATTAGTAACGTATCTCAGTGGTAATAAAATAACACAATGTCACAAGAGTTGTTTCATTATAAAGTGATTTCATTATTAATTTCTTTCTTTCATATTTTAAAAATAAACTGACAATTTTTTCAACTCAAACATAAATTATAATGTATTTATAACATAGTGAATTTTAAACAAAAAATAAAAATCGCTTTCCGAATAACAAAATAACAATTTAAACCTTATTAACGTTATTAGTCAACCAGCCCCGAACGATCATTTTGACTTTAACAATTTATATAACCTTCAATTATTTATGTATAAACAAAAATACTACGTAAATAGATCGTCTAATAAACAAGCTTTAAACTAGTCCCTTAACATTTATTCTATTGTAACTATACAGGTCGTGAAGAAATAAAATCTTTAATAAAAAATATTTACTTGCGTAGTCAATTTTTCGATAAACGTTGATAACTGTCAAAAAACGTGCAATCGCGGGTTCGGACATAAATGCATGGGATAGTAGAAGTGACTTCTTTCTACGGTAAATGTTTCTGCAGTAGAGCATATGTCGGTGCAAAGTTATTAATTATTAGTCAACCTACCCCTTGCGACAACCAGCCCCGGTCTCCCCTCATGTAATATGAAAATGATATACGTATTACAACCCTCTGAAAAAATACTCTTTCGTGAACCTCCAGTTTATCCCGGTTTTCCGTTTTAGTTACTTTTACTAAACGTCTTTCGCGCGTAGTCGCGATAACCTACTCAAGATTTGTTAGAAATATTAAAGAACAAGTGTAAGCAGTTAGACAGTGATAGTCACGTAAGTTTTACACACTGGAAATTCGACGGAGAGTTTAAAAATAGTTTACAAGCCTAGTGCGTTGTCCCAGAAAAAAATGATACCAGAATCAAATCCCACGGCTCAAAAAGCCCCTAAACCGTTCTTTCAACAAAATTCGTTCTTACAAATTCCATTTGTAATGAATACCGTATAAATAACGGCGATGCGAATTTAGTTCACCTTTCTACGACTCCGGACCACTGTGCGACGGGACCGCGTACCGCGGCCGTGACGATTTAAACGGGATTCGAATGCAGACCGAGTCCGAAAGCGTAAAACCCGTGGATCTGTGCAGGGTCTCGCGAGCTGCAATGGGAACAGGCGTACGAATGTAAACGCCGCCTCGTTCCGCTCTCCGAGATCAAATTTATGTATCTCCGGGCTGATAAAACGTGACCTGGGGCACCCCGGTGTCCGAGCCTTTCCTTACTTTCCAGGATATTTCGAGTCTCGAGGAATAAGCGTGGAGAACTATCCGCGTGCAATGGAGCTAACATAAGCAATCACTACGATACCCCATTTCTCGTGATCGATGCTCCTAAAGTTACAGAAAGAGTCCTTAAATTCAGATCCACTCGATCCTCCGAAGTAGGATCTTCCTCTCGATTCCAGAAAGACAGAGGAACGGATCCTCGCGAGTATTTTTACCTGCGATTTGCTTCGACAGCGATTACTTCGGAGGAAAGGGATTAACGAGGTCCATGAATGGTCGCGACCAGAGTTCCAAACTACTCGACAATCCAATCTGCGACTGCGGCTCCCTGGACGAGAAGGGACAAGCTGACGAGCTTGGCCGCGACGGAGCGGCCTTCCCATCCTCGGGGCGCAGAAAACTGGGCCATTTGTCTTGGTAAACGCGGCGGGCAGGAGGTAATTTCATGGCGAGTGTAATTTACCGATTTAACGAGCTGTGAAGCGGCCGGGCATTATTCGGGGGCACCCAATGGAGGAAAACTGAATCGATCAGAGGAAAGCTCGGTCTACCTCGTTGTAACATCGGAAATCGCGACTTGAGCTATTTACCCCTCCCTGTGGTTAATTATTTTTGACTGGCTTCGAGGAGGAACGTTATTGGACGTTTCGGGAATTATTATTTTGACGGGGAACCCTTTAGAACAGTGATGAGCAACCTTTTGTCAGAAGTGGGCCACAAGTGGAAATCTACTTCTCTACGCGGGCCACAATATTAAATACATAAATATAACTAATCCAAGAATTTTAATTTATGGGCTAAATTTGTTATTTCTGACATTGATTTACTATAAAACGTTTTTTTTAACTTTGATGTACTGTTTATTAGCAATATATACACATTAATATATACCTACATATTATAATCTAAATTCTAAACAGATATATGTACCTATATTTTTCGAATTAAATGAACATAAATAACCACTGAAATTTAATTAATGAGATACTTGACTCTGGTTTTCATCAACGAGCTTGACAATATTAGGTTTGATATTTATACCTAAAAGAAGTATAAATTACAAATATCGCACTTAATATTATCAAGCTCGTTCGTGAAAAATCCGATATGACGATGTTCACATGTGGCCCGCGGAACGCGGGTTGTTCATCACTGCTTTAGAATACAGGGAAACGAAAAATAAGAAAGGGAGGGTAATACGGGTTGAGGAACTTGTACACTAAACGCACCTACGCAGCTGACGGTAAATCGACCGTACGATGGATTTCAGAACGTATTGAGAGATGTGGAGAACACATCAATTTGCGGGAGACATCGATTTGCCTCGGGATCGATAGTGTAACGGTGGTAAGCCTGTAATTTAAACTCGAAAATCTTTGTAACTCCTGGCCGCAGGAAATAGGAATTTGTCATCATCGTAGGAGGAATAATAATCTCGGTTCCCTTTGGGGACATCTTCAGACTCTCTCTCCTGGAAGCCACTGTATGGATTTTACTACTCGAGTTAACGGACCAGAGAAAGGGACCGTGAAAATGAAGATCCTTCGCGGTGGCTGCACACCGTGGCCCGCTCCCTGGAAGAAATCGAAATAACGCGGCACGAAATCGTTTCAACGCAGTGGAAAACGACCCGGCGGACTGTACAGATAGCAAATCGAACGCATAACGGTATCGAACTATGGTGAAATTCGTCCTAATTCTTTATTCCGTCGCGATTCGCAAAACCGCTGTTTCTGGGTCGTCGAACGCCTCTGCGGTGTCGCTGGAATTCTCTCGAGCTTGTTCGGAACTTGTCGACGTAACTGCACGGAGACACCTCTATCTTCGGCTATCATATTGCACTCGCGAGATCACCTACATCCTTGCCACAAGATTCATTTTTTAATATACCTGGTACTTATTATTATTATTATTATTATTATTATTATTATTATTATTATTATTATTATTAATTCAACGGGAGAACCCTTTAGATTACAAAAATAATACAGAGTATTACAAAGATACAGTGAAAAATAACATTAGAAATAAAATAAACATAAAACAGAAATTATAACGTAACAAAACATAACGAAAATAATCTAATCTAATGTAGTCTACAAGCGTTAATAACAAACGTTGAAAACATAAAGTTAAGCCTGTGGCAGCCGCCTGAGCAACTGTTGCTCGATCAATTATTACTTGTATATTTATTAACGAGTAGAACTCTTCAGCGCACAAAATAAAAAGAAAAATCCAAAGGAGAAACACGTTTTCCTGTATAAAAACTAACGAAACCGAATTCGAGATTAGACTGAATTAATTAAGGAGTCCTAGATGACACTCTATTCTTGCAAAAAAAAACACTTTACTGCAATAACTATCTGTATCCACTTGATAAAAATTTCTTATGTCAAATAAATAATAAATCACATCTAATAAAATATTTTCGAATATTAAAGTTTATCCTAGTGACCGCATTAGGGTCATTCACTGACCCATTTTTATTCTCGATTGTTCGAACACCAAGTTTCCGCATAATAGAACTGTAATTATGATCGGTGAATTATGTATTTGGCGTGACGTCTCTAGCGACTGGATTAGGCAAATGAATCGGACTGCTCGTGGATAAGAAGTGAAAGAGAAACTCGATTACTTGCCGGGTGTATGGAAGCTTGGGCGTGCCCCGTTTATCCGCCAGCAAATTCGGCCCACATACATGCGTAAACTTAACGATCGGTTATTTGTGTACAGTGGATCCCTCGCGTGCAGCGGATTGCTCAATCGCGAGAGGAAAATGAGCGCGGATTCGATTTCGTCGCTGCTCGTCCATCGTTTCGCGCCGATTGTGATCCGCTTCTATGAATCGCGGGTGCAGAAAGTTCCTCTGTTCTACCCGTGCCCCGATAAAGTCCACGCGATCGCTTTAATTTCTGCGATATAAACTATGCTAATGGGGACTTGAAATTGAACTCCTGTGGCTCGATATCGCTCGCATTTGGATGCCTACGATTAACGAGGGCAATTAAGATCTTGTATTGGAAATCGCGGTGGTAGAATAGGGCTTCGCGCGTGAAATTATGGTGTGAGATAGTGGGAGTTCGTGTTGTGCGGTGCAAGTCATGCGAGCTAAATAATTATATGTTTTGTACTGCGAGTGGATACTGATTTAGATTCTTGAACACCGCTCGAGCAAAGATCGCTGCCGTTCAGCGTACACTTTCTTCGGAATTAAAGCGTAATTGAAATTGGTCTGATTCTTGGAATAAAAACTCCTCAGCGAGCTCTCGCAGAACCTAATCCAGTAATCTACACATAGATCATCGACTTTCACTGGGATTCGTCAAACCGTAATCATAAGTAACTCATCTATGAAGTAGAATCCCTCCTTCCCCTTTCCGAAATCACAGTAACCAGAGTGAATGACTCTCAAACTTTGCAAACTAGACGGTGTCGAGTGATTAAAGCGTTAAGGGGTTACGCGCGTTTAGTTGCGGCGGAAATAAATGATAAATAAACGAGAGTGATTTCGGCGCACTAGTTCGGTCAATTTAATAAATGATTTTATGAATTTTTTGGGGGTTTTTATTTAAAAAATAAGACAAAATACTTAATACAGATGAGATATTAGTTCGTAAAGTGCAGGAAGAAATTTATTTACAATCATTTTTGTATTAAATTAGTTATAAGACCAAAGACAGACCAAATCTTGTAATTTTAACAAAATAAACAATTTATACTTAGCACTTTGAAGTTAAATGAATTTTTTCCATGCGAAATTGTGATCCGAAATTGTGCATAAAAATAATTAAACAAGGTACCACGCAAATAGCTAAGGTGGTTGACCCAGTTGTCGATCGGTTTAGACGTAGTCCTCGATCACTTAAATATTGAGATTTTATAAGGTTTTTGAACAATATTGTGATGATATATGTAGGTAAAGACTCTTAAATATTAATTTGCAATTTTGTCCTATACACAATATTGTTCAAAAACCTTATAAAATCTCAATATTAATTCAAATGATCGACGACTGGGTACCGATCGACGACTGGGTCAACTACCTTACTTACAAAACTGCTATGTTTTGAATTTTTACAAAGCCCAGCACAATCTCCATAAAAATTTTCCATAAAAATAAAATAAACTTCTCCTCACATACGTCTCCAAGAGTGACGAAGGTGTAAATAAGTGACTTTGAGCGCCAAGGCAACGTCCGAGCACCGAAATTTTCCATGAATCGACTGCGAAGACTCGCACAGCCTCCCTCTCGATCGTTCGCCAGGTGCCTCCCGTGTCTTTTAGCCACCCGTTACGGAGCATCTTCGCGAAAGAGACCGTGCAAGACCAAGGAGCCAATTGGTGGGAGGCAAAACTCTCTCTCTCGAGCACAGCTGATCATTAAAGCTGCCGCTGGCCAGTCAAACTTTCACGCTCGGTGATATCCGAGCATCGTGCGTTCGAACGCGTTGAACTTGAAGGTGCGCGCCTCGGCAGAAATCGTTCGGTGTTAATCGGTCTTCATCCCCCTCGTGGTACAACTCAAACGAACCGCGCTTCGCTCGAATCAGCCCCCAGTGAACGGGTGCGGTGATTGGTCGCACGCGAGCAAAAGGGCTTTGAAGCTCGAATAAATCCGACCTCTGTGAAACCAGGAGGAACGCCGCGGAGAATGTTAAAAGATCGAATGGTGGACGATCGTTGTGGTTCGTGAGATTCGGCCGAAGCTGCCGCGCGGAAGAAATTTCTTTCGTAGAAATGCTAAGGAGAACGGTGACGAATGAGTGCATGAGAAAGGAAGGTAACCCTGGTCACGCGTAAAGGAGAAGAAGAAAGTCGAGCCGGCCAGCGAGGTAAGAAAAACTGTCCTGGATGATCGCGTTCCGTCCAGTGATTTTCGAAAGGAATTTAAGCAGCTCGCCAATCTGGGCCAGTTACTTCTTTCCCTCGGAATCGTGTGTAAATTGTTGCAGCGATTCCGAACGTTTGCTTCGCCTCGGCTAGTTCAAACATTTCAGCCTCTTAATTTCAAAGGAAATCTCGAGGGGCTCTGTTCCGTTACTCTGACACGCTTCGTTTCCATTCTTCCCGCGTAATCCCTTCCATCGAGCAGGGTCGTGCCGATGCGATTATATCGAATGAAATTTTCAGCTTGCAGGGATTCGTATCGGGTCTCGCGTGGGATTTTCTATTTCAATTTTTATTCTCACTCTCATTGTCAGTCGATCGCGTTAGGATGATTGCACGGTTGTAGATCTTTAATCTAGGATTTGGAATCTGAGGATGATCAAGCGCGGCAATTATTTCATTAGCCTTTAATTAAACCGTCTTTCGTTTCATTGAAAATCGGACGGTCGATTTTCGGCAGGTGGTGTCCTTCGCGCAGTCTTGACCGTGAACTTTCGATTCTTCTGGTCCCGCCCGGAACAGGCTCGACGATTTCTCTCGATCCTTCTCAGTTTCGTAGGAGGTCGGAACGGAATGGCACGGCCGGGTGAAATCGACCGATCGAGATCCATTTTTTCGGTGGAAGGAAGAGTCGCGAAACTGGCGAGGAGCAGCCAGAGAAAGGGGCGAGACTTGTCCGTCGTTCTCCAGGGATCGTATTGTCCGAAAGGCGCACTTGAAACTCGCGTTCTTAGTGAAAGTATGGAGCATCGTTTGAATAATCGAGGTTGGAATCTCGTGTAGTCGTAGAATGGGGTGGTGTTTAAAGGCCGCAGGGCTGGGAACGTATTAGCTGTCTGCGGCGAATCAAAATTGCAATTAGCCACTAACATACGTACAGTAAGGTGGAGTGAAATTTTTTTTTGACAGTTTCGCCAACACTGCATGTTTATTTTTTGACCCCATACTAAAGTATTATTCATATAAAAAATTAATAAGTTATTATATCATCCTCAGGTTGCGCATGGGAAATTAAAAAAATTTATAAAGAGTATAAATTTTTTACAAATCAAGTATTCTGCGCTTTCCTTTGTGTCCTCTTTTGCTCTAGCAATGATTGATTATTAGTTCTATTGACTCAAGGTCGGGAGATTGCAACTAATAATCAACAATTTCGAGAGCGAGAGAGGACACTAACGAAAGCGCAGAATATTTGATTTTTAAAAAATTTATAAGTCTCTATAAGTTTTTTTTTAATTTACCATGCGGCACCTGAGGATGATGTAATAACTTATTAATTTTTGGTATGAATAATGCTTTAGTATAGGCTCAAAAATTAAACATGCAGTGTTGGCGAAATTGTCAAAAAAAATTTTCACTCTACCCTAACGTACAGCGAAAGTTCAAAGTCAAATCACGTTAGATAAATCGCTCCGGACCGCTGGTTTATTTGATCAAAACCATGGACCTTTCGTTTTCCTGAAAGGTCTGTCAATAATTGCCCTGCAAACTCAAACGGATTTACACAGAACGAAGTATGTTTAAACATAACAGTAAAGAACGTTTTTTGTGTTACGCCATGACAGGATTACACATAAATGTCCAAAATAGTCTCCAAAAAATTTGATTTATATATACCTATAACCTTTCGAAGTTGTATTCCACAGTGAATATAACATCGAAATATTGTACATATGAATAAAATATTTTATCACGCGGTTGAAATTTTACACGAGGATCCTGACGATATAATTCGATCGCATGCATTATTAACATACTTTGATATCCGCGAATATAAATTGCGATGCATGAAGACGGAAGCGTTCTTCTTCATGCTACGGCATTGTAATTTGTGTATTTTATGCTTTGAGTGTTGTTGACAGTAGCGTTACGTTCTTAGTTACGTAATACTCGAAGCAGCATTCTAAAAACTCTACCAAAAATACCTAAAAAGAATAAAGATAGTATATTACTTCACGCTAACTTCGTCCGAAGCCAAACTACAGCAGAAAAAGGAGAATTAACGATGAACGACGTGCTCGCAAAGACGCTCGACCGAAAAAATCAATTTCGCTCTCGTGTGTCTTTCAGAATTCGAAGATGGAATAAAGACTGACGTGTCCAGCCGTGCGCGTGCTCGTGAAGGAATGATGTCGAACTAGGTACTCGAAATTCCGCGCGCGACCGTGCAAGAGTCATCCCATTTTGCCAGCGTTCTCGTAAAAAGAACAGGGACAAAGGAATCTGTTACGGTGATCGCTGGTGATTTTTCATTCGATTATTAGAATGATAATGGATCAACTGATTGGCAAAGCGGTGGCTGTCTGAAGGACCAAGCGCGAGGCCTGTATATATCAGCCGAGGCTGTTCACGAAAAGCAGACGAGCCGGCGCTCTTTCGCTAGCTCGTTAAGCTCTGCTCCCTGTAGTGCCCTACAGCTGCCGCGGTGGAGACTCTGGGAATAATAACTCAACTGAAAGGGACGCGTGCTCGGCAACGAGAGGGCAAGATATCGAAGACAAGTGGAAGGAAAAGGGAGGAAGTGATGTTGGGACGCGCTCGCTGCGACGGCGATACTACCGACGTCGAGCGTCTTTCCCGATAACGACCGCTGCGTTTCGCCGTAGCTCTCTGACAGAGGTGTCCTTTAATCTACTCGTGGATCCAGCCCGAAGGCTTCGAGGAACTAAGAAGATGACCCGCTCGGTGCTCGCGATTCTACTGATCTGCTGCGGCTACCAGTCCGCGACGGGGTACAACGTTCTATTAGCCACAATGGGCGGCACGAAGTCTCACACAACCCCCTTCGTCGCTCTTGGGAGCAGTCTGAAGGCGCGAGGTCACAACGTCACCCTTGTCAGCGCGTTCCCAGGGCCAGCCGCGAACCACGGGCTGCAGGAGTTCGTGCCACCCGACTTCGAGGTGATTAGCCGTCTCGCAGCTTTCCTAATAACTCAGCGACGCTTGGATTGCTCTCCGGGGGACGTGGCCTGAAGATGATCGAGAAACTTAGAGATTGCTTTCTTCCGGTAGGGAAGCATAGGGGGCTTGGGAATTGCTGGCCGAAGCGTGGAGAGCAATCCACGACGTCCATTCTATTCCGAGTTGTTCTGAGTAGACTCAGTAGTGAAGGAGAGTATTTGAACCCATGCAGAGAGCGAGGTGGTTGAGGTGTAAGTATAAAACTAGAGGATATACGTGCTCAGAACGGGAATGTTGGTTATCGACAGGCCTACGTTGGGAACTACACGTCGGAGTGGGACCTGGTGGGTGCGAGGTTCCGAGATGAGCTGCCAATCTCTCCTTGGGACGCGATGCGATATGCCTGGGAGGCCTGCGAGGCGGTTCTTCGGGACGAGACATCGGTCTCCCGGCTGAGGAAGCCGGAGGGTGATCCTCGCGCTCGTTGGGACATAGTGGTTCTGGATGGGTCCTATCCCGAGTGCGTTCTCGGCGTTCTTCACGGGGAGAATGTACCCACGATCATGCTCAACACGGTAATAATAACGTCAGAGATCAATTTCATAGTGGAGGACAATATAACCCAGTGAATCTTATCCTCAATGACACAGTAGCTTCGCAACTAGAGTCATCCTCCACCAGTTCCTATCAATCGACATTAACAGTCCGCTCGTTCTCCCCTAATTGTGCCACCCAATTAAACACACCCTCCTCATAAAGGGCGCCCTAAAAAGAACAATTTCAATGGCAGTCCGCCCCAATCACGGGCTCTCCGTGGTATCGAGTTTCAATTAAGCCCGGCCTGGGTTTAATTATCATCAGCCGGTTGATGAACGTAATTGCTCGCTAAAGAATTATCAGGCAATGGATGTTCCGATGCAGGTCGCCCTGTATACTGGTACGATCGCGAGGCAAGGGAACCCATCGCCGTGGTCGATCACGCCTTACTTTGGCAGACCCTTTACGCAGGATATGAACATCTTCGAGAGGGTGTTGAACGTCGCCTGCCTCGTCACACTCAGGATAATGCACTGGATCATGATCACTGGATACCTTCAGCCAGTTCTTAGACAACATTTAGGTAAACATCGATCGACCTCGTTCGATGAAGTGGAGTTTTCATCATGGGGCTTGTTTTTTCAGGGGATCAGCTGCCCGATGTTCGAGATCTCACCATGGAGGTACCACTCACGTTGCAGAATAGTCACTACAGCGTGGCTGATTCTGTCCCCTACTTGACGAACGTCGTCAACGTCGCCTGCCTCCATTGCAACCCGCCTACTAAACTTAGCACCGACTTGGAGACCTTCTTGCAACGCGGTGAGTTCGAGGTTAAGGGGATGGTACGGTCTAGAGCAGTGATGCCAGATCGAGGACGGGTTCCCTCGAGAATTTCCCCCACCTCACGCACACTACGCCGGAGCAGCGTGTCCGTGAGTTCGGCGCTTCGGAGTCCAACTCATGGACACGCTGCTCCGGCGTAGTGTGCGCGAGGTGAGGGAAATTCTCGAGGGAACCCGTCCTTGATCTGGCATCACTGGTCTAGGGCCCATACAGCACACTTCGTTGCAGCTGTATTGCAGGAACGTTGCTGCAATAATGCGTTGTTGCAGGTTGCGTTGCAACATTGTAGGAACGTTCCTGCAATATTGCCCTGCATTATTGGAGTGGCAATGATCCTACAATATTGCAAGAACGTTGCCGTGCAATGTTCCATTGGCAACGATCCTACAATATTTCTGCAATATTACGCGCACATTGACGTGCAATGTTCCAGTGGCAACGATTCTACAATATTTCGGCAATATCGCACGCACATTGACGTGCAATGTTCCAGTGGCAACGATCCTACAATATTTCGGCAATATTGCGCGTAAATCGATGTGCAATGTTTCAGTGGCAACGACCCAGCAAAATTGCCTACATATTGTCGTGCAATACTGTAGTGGAAATATTGTAGAAACAGTACAGCAATATTCTGAAGCAACTATGACTTTGACAAAATTTGAAATATGGCGTCGGGTAGATTCTACAGCATGTTTCGTTTAACTGGATATGCTAGAATTTCTCGCTGGCCGTTGAAGATATGAAAAAAGTGTTATTGTGAGAGTTGTTTGTACATGAATTTAAATTATAGAAGAAATTTGAAAATGAATTTAATTTGTTTAGATAGAGTAGATACTATATATTTTAATGTGTGAAATTATTATAATTATTATTATTATTATTATTATTATTAAACGTCTTTATTGCACAAACACGTATATACAATCAAGCAAGGGAATATACTCCTGCAATATTGCTAAGGCTGACATAGGAGTGAACCTGCAACGTATCTGCAATGTTATAGTGCAACATTGCAATCTTGCACCGCAATATTTCCGAAGAGTTGCAGGATCATTGCCACAATTTTGGCGTTTCGTTGCAGAATCATTGCCGGAACGTTTCAGGACTACATGTTTGCAATGCTTCCGCAACATTGCAAAAATACACACCTGCAATATTGCGAAGGCGGACATAGGACTGAACCTGTAACGTCTCTGCAATGTTGTGGTGCAACATTGCAATCTTGCACCGCAATATTGCAGAGATGTTGCTGCAATGTTATGGTGCTGTGTGGGAGACCATATAAATAGGGGATGGTTAGGAATTAATTAAAGGAAAAGTAGTGTATATAATTTAATGGGACTTTTTGCATTGTATTAAGAATGTGTTAAATTATGGAAATAAATTTTTTGTTTTATAATTAAGTATTGGAGGCGGCCTGGGTAGTCGTTAAAGTCGAGGCGTGAAATAATTTATCCAAAACGGTGGAATCTGTAGCACTTAAACTATTGGTATGAAATAAAAAACAATGCTAGGTTATTAAAGGACGTGAAACTCAATCGTGGACTTAGTAGTAAAAATTACAAAAAAATGACATTTTTTGAGAAATTAACGACACTTGAAATTTGAAATAACTGTTTCCCTATATTCTTTGTCCTTTCAATGCCTTTAAAAATTACAACACTTGAAGTTGGAAATCACTTCATCCCTATATTCTCTGTCCTTTCAATGCCTTTAAAAATGACAAATCTTCACTTTTTTTTTAAATTTGAATGGTTTCGCCACAAGGCAGAAGTATACTCTTCAAAATAAAAAAAGTTTAAGTCGAATTGGATAATAACTTTTCGAGATATAGGTTCCACCGATTTTAAGAACACTGTTTCGAGAAAAACGCGTTTAAAATTTTAGTGACCAGGTGTTTCCCATCAATTTTCCGCTACTCAAATGCCTATAACTTCGTGAATTTTACGAATCTATTTACTATTTTAGTTGACCAGTTTCAAATAAGCTCGAGAATTTCGCGTTAGATCGAGCGTCGTGCCTTGGAGCGAACCTAACAGCAACGACGTATGTGTAATATGTCCACAGGGTTCATCTTCGTGTCCATGGGTTCGTCGGTGCGCGCGTCGGGGATGCCAGAGGCGCTTCGCCGCATCTTCGTGGCGGCGTTCGCCACGATCCCTTACAACGTGGTGTGGAAATGGGAAGGCGGGAAGATCAAAGATCTACCGTCGAACGTCCGAACAGCTGGGTGGTGGCCACAGCAGGATCTCCTCGGGCACCCGATGCTCCGAGCTTTCGTCTCCCACGGAGGGCTGTTATCCCTCCACGAGGCCGCCTACCACGGCGCCCCCACCCTCGTTCTTCCCGTCTTCTGCGATCACGATGGAAACGCAGCGCAGGCCGGTAAGTCCCTCTTCCTAACTAATTTCACCGCTAGCCACTTCAGCAACTCTCATCTCTTATCGAGCAAGTACAAGGGAATTCTACGAAACGCTGCGTTACAGAGAAGCTGGGCTACGCCCTGGTGATGGATTTAGCTGGCCTGTCGATCGGTGACCTTCGCGAGGGCATCCTCAAAGTGGCTGCCGTCCGCAACAATTCCTATCGAATGGCGGCGAAACGGAGGAGCTCGCTGCTACGGGAGTTGCCAATTAGCCCGAGGAAATTAGCGACTTGGTGGGTGGAGCACGTGGCCAAGTACAAAGGAGCCGAGCATTTGAAAAGCTCCGCAAGGTAGATTGAAGCTTCTCGAACAGGGATTCGAAAGTCGAATTAAAGGTGACGGAAGAGTGGTTTATTGCAGGTACATGGGCGTCGTTCGATACTACTCCATCGACGTGGTGACGTTTTACGCGATAACGTTGCTGGTGCTGGTTTACGGGCTGAAGAAATTGTGCTGGAGGACGATATCGAGACAAGTTACTATTAAGAAGAAGCTAGACTGAACTGTGCTGATTTTACAGTGTTCTGCGCGGACGTGTTGTATATTTATTGAGCTACATTTATCTTAGGGTATAGGTACAGTAAGTTTATGAATAACGAATGTGTAAATTCAAAGAAACGAGGTTGCTTAAGCAAACGAATAAAAATAATTGATTGCAAATAACGATGCAAGATTAATAGCGGGAATGGTAATATCGACTCAAGGTAAGCAATCGGTAGAGTAGAACACTAGGCTAAGATATTACCGACTGCGTTTCGTATCGCACACGATAATGCGTATGCACAGATTCCCTTACTAAACCAGGCTTAGAGTTTTTGTTCCTAGGGGAGCGCGCGAAAAAAATTGGGGATAGTAATTTTCTTATCACTCTTGTCATGAAATAAGAAATGTAAAAAAGAATGTGACAAAGAATGTAGATGCAAGTGTGGATAGGAATCTTCATTAACAGATTTGAGTTGCAAACATATCAAATCACTCAATCCAACAGGCGCACGTGGTTCGAGAATAGAAGAAAGCAATTTCGATCTTCGATTTCCAGGGAAAAATATCTTTCCTCCCCTACCTCAAACTAACCCATCGAAGTCTTAACCCTTACGCTACGATCGGAAATACAAACGCGAACAACAACCCCCCAACAATGGTCTTTCATCTCCACAAGCGACAATGCTATCAATAGTATCCGGCTACCTGCGCTGTTGACCACTTTGTCGGTCTTACCCACTTGTAAACACATCCCGGAGCACACATATCCCGTAAACACAGCTGTGGAGGGGTTGAAAAGCAATCACGTAACGAGGTACCCATATATTTAGGGCTGGAAGGGAGGGGCTTTAAGTTCGGCCTGATACGGTCCTGGGCTTAGTTAAGAGGCTCGCACGGACGGCGGCGCGTACGTCGTATTCCTGTCCCTCGGCACGAGACCCGGTTCACGTTTCCCCGCGGAGCGCTTCTACGTCCGTGACCCGTGGCGAAGCAGGCGCCCGCGATAGTGTTCCCGATCAGTATACCAGCTGACTCGTTCGTCAGTATGTCGGTGCGCGTTTCCTTACAGCGTTCGTCGCATTTTTAAAAGAGAGGCAGCCACGCTCCTCTGCGGTGCATCGATACAGGGTGCCGTCCTAAAATCCTATCGCGGGGGACGGCCAGGAGTCGCGAGGCCGCGAATCGAGCACAGGCGCGCTACGAGGCGAAATGCGCCGTGCTACGCGGTGGAATGTGCCGTGGCGGTGAGAGCCGTTGTGTTTTGAAAGGACACGCTTACCCACGTGGAACACGGTGCGCCAGTATTCTTCGTGGCCGACCAGTCGAGCGAACAAGTAAGCAGGCGGCCGGCTAAAGGGGTTAAGAGAGGCGGAATTCTGCGTGTCTGGTGCGCGGCGCGGGCTAGGGAGGAAAGGGGACATCGGAGCTCGGCGACGTACAGTGCGGAGAGACACGGAGGGAGGGAGAAGGACAGACGGGAAGGAACCGTGCCGAGGGAGACGGAGCGAAAACGGGGCTAGAAGGACAGACAGGCGAGAGGCAAGAGGGTAAAAGATAGAGAATAAAGACGCCGAAGGGACACGCCGGAGCGGACCTCTGGTCGGTTTGATCGGGGAAAACACACACACGTGGGGGAACGACGCGGGAGAGGCTTTTCTTTCCCTCTTCGGCCACCCTTGTTAACGAACTTCCCTTCGACGTAGCATGGGCGGGCTCTACTTCGGTGAAATCCCCTGTATCTCGACGATCGATCGTTCCCCGACGGGCAAAGGTGCCACGGGGAACGTCTGGGAAACGTTCCGGCATCCTGTCGCGCGACCCAAACGAGTAGAACGGTAAACGGTGCCGCCGCTGGTGCGTGCACGTAGGGGAACGAACGCGGACGGTCTACAGATTTCGTGGCGTTTCATATGGCGGCGCGATAGTGCGTGCCTGGCTCTCGCCGCCTCGTGTTTTATCTCGTGTACGCGGGGCCTGCTTCTCTGCCGCGGCCGGAAAAGAAACGGGCCGAGGTCGGGGCCGAAGTCCTTCGGCGCAAAAACTCTTAGCTCTGCAGCCCGGCCAACGACGCAATAAACAAACGCCGTGTGGCAGGCAACATGTCTGACGCGATGTTTTTACCCTCTCGCTGCCTCTAGCGCGTGACGTAATCCATTCAAGCGCTTGCTACGCAATACGGGACGCGGGTAGAGCTCTCTCTGTCTTTCCCTCTCCACTTGCAGGCTCCCTGTCTCTCTCCTCCGTTCCCTAGCCTATTTCCCTGTCATCCTCCTCGCTCCTCCGCCCCTGCCTGATCAACCCCATCCACCTCTCCTTCGTCTATCGATAATGGCGACCACGGGGGAAAAAAAGAAAACGTCCTGCGTCGCCATCCTCGTACTTTGCACAATAATAGTTCCCCTCCCTCTAGTCGGATTCTCGCCGCTCTTGCGCCACCGTCCGCCTTTTGTCCCTAGCACGTGTCTCTGTTTTCCTGCTTTGTTTTCGGGGGTAACATCTTCCCGGCGCGTCGCAGGCGTGAATTGCGCAGGGTGGTTGCTCGATATCGCACGGAATTTCGCGTCCTATCGCCCTCTCTCAACACCAGGATCCCGCGTCGGTGGAATTTTCGTCTCGCACACCTCTGACGGATCGGTCGCGTTCGCGGCATCGATCGTTTCGGTTAACAGATTCGATAATTGACCAAGGGAAGCTACGTTCTAGCCCACGTGACGCGTACAGCCGTCACGTAACGATACGCTACATCGACCATCCCAGTCATACGACTCCCAACGTTCCCTGACATTCTCGAGCGTGGGTATGCAGGTACGTCGGCGGCACCTGTGCAGAGGTGAAGTGACGGTGAACGCGGGAAAGAGCGAGGCGCTTTTCCCTGTTGCCCCGACGATTTCTTAGTGACGCGCGTATCAACAACCTGTTTGAAGGTGGGACAAGGGAAAGAAGCGTGGCGCGTGGTCGGCTCGCAGGCGGGATTAGGTCTCGGCAGCGATTTAACCTTCGGGGGGAGCAGTTTGTTTTTTCGCGATGCCGCCGAGATACTGCGCGGTTCGAAGCGGGGGCTCACGAGTCATCGCCGCGCACCCAGCGCGCGCCTTTGTCCTACAGAAATGCCATCGTGTCGCCGCGTTTACCGGAAAAATCGACGGGATTTCGTGCGCCTCCAGATCGCAGAAGGCCTCGTAGCTCGTTCCCTTGCGTATGTATTGTGAAACCACGCAGACTCGAAGCCTTGAAAAAGTTCCGGCTAACCGATCGGAGAAAAGGGGGAATTAGTGTGCTGCGTGTTTTGTAATCGCCGCGGCGTGGTACGACCACGTCGATCGACGTAACGTTGTGCCGTGTGCCTCCCAGGCCCTATCCCCCTCCCTCCGTACCCTTCTTACCGTGCGTTTCGTCTTCATGCTTGTTTCGTTTGACGCAGTGATTTTGAACTATCGGCATGCCGAGTAATGCGGGATACGGCAGTGGTGCTCCAGTAGTGATTGTGCTATCAACGTGTCATCATCGTGGCTCGAATCCACATCACGGCCAAGAATGCGTGTATCTACGCGACACGTAAGTATATTTGCGCGCCAATGTTTCGAGCACGTTCCAACACCGATTCATCTACGTTCCACGTCTACGTGATTGCGTGCGCGACTCGTCATTCCACATGCCCTTCCCTCCTACACCTTGCTGTATGTAGAATTCTCCGCTTCGACAGATGGGCTCGTTGGAGGAACAGTCTGCTCGTTTGCAGCGACGTACAGTAATAACGAACTATCAAGGGGCACCTAACTACTTTCGTGTTTTCGTTAGCATCGAAACCAGCAAACTTTCAAACGATGACGTTCGACGATTATAAATTCATGCGAGGAGTAACGCGAAGTGGCATTATACGATCCTGTTATTGGGTTTAATATGGAAGATTTCAGACAAGCTTCTATTCCAGCGGTGAACTAGAATTACTAATCGTTTCGTAATCTTATGAAAACTAATCGGTGTCGCGGCTATTGCGTTTGTTTTTGTTGACTTCGCTCGCAGGCTATTGTCTGGTTGGCCACGCTAGTAGATATATGTATCACGTGCTCGGAAGGAAGCGTTCGCCGTAGACTTTATAACCTTTCTTCCACGTACCGCTGCTTTAACAGTTGTTTCGTCTATCGGGCGCCGACGCAATTTTTGCACGCGCGTCGGAGACTCGCGCACTGGCGGCCGACTATCTGCACGTGCGTGACAACATTGTGGCATGACGCTTCGTCACACGCGCTCATTCCCCCCTCCCCTCGCCCTCCGCGGAGAAAAGGAGGTCCGCCCTCACGGGAAATAGAGATAAAGAGACGCACCTCCCCGCGGCGCGAACCTACGAACTGCGCGGGAATTAATGAATCGTCGAGGTGAATATCGCGCGATTCAATTAACACGGATAATTGCGCGTATCAGCGGTACAAGTCGTTAAATGAAAAGGAGGAGATACAAGCGCGGTGCAGCAAGTACGATCGATGCTGCTGAATTAGCGCGGATTAAATTAATTATTCCCGTAGCACGAATGAATTACCGGGGATACGCTTGCAGCGAATCAAATGTCACGAACGGTCTCGAAACCGTTGTTAATAATCGTGCCAATTGCGTAGAGCCCGTTGAATCGATGCTGGGAAACCTTAACCTCTTCTACGAACAATTCGCGACTCGACGCGGGCGGGGAATTGAATTCTACAGAGGAGAAATTGTACGTTACCGCTGGAAGGAATTCTCACCGATAATCCGTTGGAGTCCCGTTCCGTTCGATTGTTGGAAAAATGGCGGATCGGTGAGTGGTTCGCGGGAACGTGGACCCGCGGAGGAAAGCGGGAAAATTTCGGTCAGCGAAATCGTAGAAAGGAAAGGGTTACGTAAGCGGTAGATAAAACGAGATGACTCGCCGGTTTGGCAAACGTGTCGACGTTCTCGTTCGCGGGCAAGCTTTCCATTCTTTCGGCCTGTAAACACGAAAACCGCGCGCAACCAAACAGTTGGTGGTGGCATCCACTCTCCTTCCATGCACGCACACAATCGACCCCACACTGTTGCGAGCTTAGAAGCGTCCGCTCGCCGTTTAAAAATACGAACTCGAGATCACCGCAGGAGAGAGACACGCCAGTCGAGAGCATGGAGGGGACGATAGCGATTGCGAGGACACTCGGGCTCAACGCGAAACGGAAGTACTAAAGGGAATTTAGGAGTGAAGTTCCTAATCCACTTCCGGCACTATTTCGGGCTGCTAATCCCGCTCGGTATCGCAAGGTGGCGGGTCCGTAGGGCGCTATTTCGCTCCGTCGGTAAAACGATCGGGATCTCAGCTGGAGACAACGCAGCGAGGAGTTTGTGGTTTCCTTTTGCTGGATGGAATAAGCGTGACGGATTGCCTGAGTGGCACTGTCTCGCGCGAACGCTTCGGACAGGGGTAACGGACATCCAGCGATATGTTATTGTCGTCGCAGCAGGATGCAGTTCCCTTTGGACACAGCTTAATTTTATGGAGTGGGTTGTTTCTTCCATTTGAAAGATTACCGACGGTAGGCAATGCATCGAGGCGAAAATTGCGCGGGAAAAGGTTAAATAGATTTCTAACTGAAATAACTAAGTGAACTTATAATGCGAATAGTTGCGCGCCGGTTTCCCTCAGAAAACGAAAATTCCACAATGGATTTAATAATCACGCGGCGCAACCCGTTGGTCGGTGGGAATGTTAAAATTCCTCCACGATATACACTCGATATTCCGGAATCCAATGTTTCGGTGGACCAGGAAACATACTTATCGCGTCCGAGGACAGGAAAACCTCGTGGTCGATTACACTCGCCTCGTTGTGGCCGATCAGAGTCGCTACGGGAGAGCCGCCAACTCGATTCGCATCGCTCTAATTCCCGTGACACAAATTGCCCTGCCATTTCGCTGTGACTAGAATCGGAAAAATCCGCAAACAAGGATGTCTGTTCGTGCAATTCGACCGGTTATCCACTCAAGATATGGCGTTCGTAATGGTTAAGAGCAAGATTGAAAACGGCACATCGATATCGCTCGCAATTAGCACAGCTGTACCATGTGCCTTTATCACGTTGATAGTAATGGCTTGTATTGGAGAAAACCTGATACTATGTGACATAGACTTCAAACTTTCCTCCAACCATCGCTGAATATACAGGCTGATCCATTTGTGCCTCGGAAAGTTCATTCGAGTTGAAGCTATTAAAAGTATGTAGTTTCTACAAACACTGGCGAAGGCACGGGGAATACTGTACAGCCGTTCACATTTTTTTCCACGGTTAGAAGCCGTGTACGGGGCAATTCAAGGTGCCGGCTCGTGGGAAATGTTGTAGTGGCGTATTCAAGAGTTGTAAAGAAACAAAGGGAGAAGATATGTCGAAGTAACAATGGGCCGAGGGTATTATTAGAATATAGAACGATCTATAATTCAGAAATAAGGTCATGCCCAGGTGCATGTGCCCACGAGTAGTTCCCTTCGTCGGCTTCGGGTCCCCGATCCCGTGTCTGCGATACTTTCCAGGTACCAAGGAACGCCCTCTGCATATTTTTCTAACGCGGCCACTCAGGCCGCCGCGCAGCAGTGCACGAATTCCCCGAAAACCAGAATGGAAATGGTATTTACGGGTTGAAAGCTCCGCGTGCTTCCTGTTCTCTCGAGTGGAACAGGCTGGGCCAGGTATTGCGCCATGGAAAAACTGGTCAGCGATAAACAAGTTTTGTTTTTCAGCCGGTTTACGTAATGCGAGCGTTGTTACGCGTCAATTAGTCAGGGCAGCGAACGAGAGTACCTTCACCAGTCATTCAGCTCCCCCCGTAAAATTTTCGTTTCCTCGAACTTGAACGATTATCGTGAGTTTCCGCTGAGGCTACCAAGCTACCAGAACGCGTACTAACAAAGGCGCTGGCTCCTGGTCGCCTTACCGAGGCACAGGAGACGGATGGCTATCTCCGTAAAAGCGATACATCGCTCCCAGAAATTAGCGGGTAATGATGCGTTTGAATATGTAAATATGCAGCTCCTCGAACGCTGCGGGTGTAGGTAGATTAATTAAGCATGCAGTCGAGAGTGAAGCTACTCGACAAAAATATCGAGTCGGTGTCAGCGTCGGGACTGGTTTGCCCCTTGTTAACCCTTGCGAAGGACAGTTTGACACGCGTTAGACGCAGGGTCCGTTTTACCCCTAATTTTCTAAAATTAGTTTCCCATTCTATTATCATCTGAAATCCTTACTAATATATATTAAAAAGTGAAACGTTGTCTGTTTATCTTTCTATCACGCCTAAACGGTTGAACGGATTGCAATGAAATGTTGAACACTCATTACATAAGTCCTAGATTAGATTATAGGCTAGTTATTTTCTTCGGCTTTTTTATTTTTTAAACATCGTATATAATTCCCGGGTGAAATCGTGTAACGGGTGGGCTAGTTCTAAATAATAATAATAAAATTCTCATCCTTTGAAAAAGTGATACTATTAACAAAGAACGCGTGCAGTTTAATATTTCCGATCTGCTCGATCGTGCGAAGATGAAGATCGCTGGCGCAGCCTGGAAATCCTGTGCAAGGAGCGGCGTAGGTTCTCGGCTCCATAAATAGGTCGATGCCTCCGAGGCGTTTTGTCTCTTTGAGTACGCATGACGAGGCCAGTCGTGATCCCCTGACACACATCAACTGGAAACGACGCAAAAGCGACGCGTGGGACGGCGCGGCGCTTCCAGGACGCGTTTTCTCACAGTGCTCGGTTCCGGTGCTCGGTGGCTCATTGCCGTTTCCAAAGCCTGAAAATAGATCGGCCGATTGATTCAGCGGGGTGTCAGGTTCCGTTGTCGCGGGGAGGATGCTGACGACGGATCCCCAGCGCCTCCACGGGGCGAGCAATTTCTCCAGAATCATTAACTGCCCTCCCATTGTGCGCTGAATGATGATTCGCGTCAGTGTATACCGGTTATGTAGATGCACTCTCAAAATCTTTCGCGCGGCACCATCACCGGCAGAGGGATTGCTTGCGTTATTCCCGCAGCCGCGCTGGCATGTATCGAATGTATCGTTTTTAGAGTGGCTCAGGCATCTTGTTTGACAAGTAACAGTGAAAGTTCATCAAGCCGTGCGTTAAGCACGGGACCGGTAACTTTGAGTTATCGCTTGCTCCTGATAAGGCAGCTGCGAGCTTGCGACCGCGGCGCTTTGACCGATAAAACGAACGACGGAGGGAAAGATTCCACCTTATGTCGTGGGGAGCTGAACTTGCTTCGACTCGTTTTACCATGAAAAGCAGCGGGGAACGGTGCGCGACTAATTGCGAAGTGGAGGCTTTTAACAAGGCGTAAATGTTGACGAGGCGTAGGTGAATTATGGCGGATCGATCACGCGCGTTTAAGGGACCCGAGCGGCTCGCCCGTCGTTAAACTTCGCCGTTCGCTCCGCCTCGGCCCTTCAGGGAATAACAAGTAAGGCACGTGACGCAAGCGATCGACGCTCTGACGCAACGATGCGATTTTTGGCTCGTCAATTCGCCGGAGTGTTCGAGAGGCAGCCGCCGCGACGCAAATCAGATTTCCCTGTCATCGTTTGTTAACGCGCGCACCCGCCTTGTTTACGCTGGCGGAAATATAATTTACGCTCCTCTGGTTCGAGCTTGCGAAGTGGCCGTGTCCCCGTTTGCAACATTGCTCCACTGCTTCTCACCCCCGAGGAATTGGAAAGGAGGACTTGGAATACTCGATAACAAGACCGGATTCGGGTTGTGAGAGCAACGGTACATCGCGCGGTTACCATTCTCTGCCTAACGCCTGGAATGAAAACCTGCTTGCCGGAATTGTTATCGCGTGATTTCGCGCTTTCTTGACGATAGCCAAGTATCAAGCGTAACATCGAGACAGGCGGTGATTAGCGCCAAACTCAGTAATTATATCGTTACGAAGGCTACCATTTTTGTTGCATGTGGAATACTACTTAGCAGTTGGTCAGCGCGCGTTACGTGGACACGCTGTAGCGCGTTTTCGTTATTCCAAGCGAAAAGCTGCCCTTGGTACCGCGCGTCAGCGCCGCCGTAGAATGTCGCCTATTAATTTCACAAATAACTCTAAGAGATATTGTTCTACCTTAGGACGGGTTCGCTCGATCGTACTTGATCGAATCTTCGCTCCTCAGTGATTGCTATACAATTAGAAACGCGGAAACGTGGGTGAAGAATGGGGACAGCGTTTTATTTAGACATCTACGGCGGAGGACACGTTGCACGTCGAAGAAGCTGCGAGTAGAACTGCTGGAAAGTTTCGGCACGGAGTTGTAACGTCATGTCCATCTAATTATGGTCCGCTGAAACGTTGGGTGAGTCAGCTGTTGACGCGTTCCCTCAAACGTTTCGTCAGATACGCAGATCGGTGGCTGGTCACTGGCGTTCCCTTGCCTGCGAGTTTTCAGCGACAGCGCAGAGCTGTTGAATACCCAGGAATTCCGTGGGTCCGGAAATGAAGGGTAAAGGGAAAAACAGGGAATGTCACGAAACGATTTTAATGCATTAAAACAGTATTTTAAGGATTAAAATAATTTTAGTGTATCATTAAAGAAACAAGGTTTAATGAACTTAATTTCTTTATAGATTCTTTCTTTGATTCGACAGTTCTGGAGTCCCAGTTGCCATCAACAAAATATCCTATAAATTCCCCTTCAAATATTCTGTTTCTGAAAATTACTACGAAGTGCTAAAAATTTGGAGAATGTGCAATGGGTGTTTGGTCCTTCATTTCATTGGTGTTTGGGGTATAAACTTTCGGACTGAAGTACGAACGGATTTTTAACGACTGTGGTTTCATTTCGCCATGGTTGATATCGCTGGAAGCCGGGAACAACCTTTTAAACGAGTCGGGTGTGTGGAATGGAGTGCACATAAATTAATTCGCTACGTATGTGGACCTCGATAAAAGTGGCAATACAACTTCCACAACGTAGCAACGGGATAAAAAGAACGGCTGAACGTATAGTTACCGTCGGTTCTCAGGCAGCATGCCCGAAAGTGAGGATAACTGTTCCACAGAATGTCACAGAAATCGAGGTAGCAGTGCAAGAACTTGAAATCTACCAAACGAACTATAGGGTGGATGTACCGTTTGTGGCCATTGCACTGTTTTTGGCCATGTGCATAGTTACCTTATTTTTAAATTACTTGCAGATCATTATTCTATGGAGAATTTCACATCATAAATATTTTGTTTAGTATACCGCCCGAAATATAAGGTTACATTTATTGTTTACACGGAAAATATTATACTTTTTAAGAAGTGACCAAAACTGGTAGAATATCTTAAGGTGGCCACAAATGGTGCATCTACCCTATAGTTTGTTTATCCACGAAACGCAGGTTCCTTTGCAAACTTTCGTCTAGAAATGCAGTGGGGGTAGAAAGAATTCGTACACCCTTTAAAATCGCATAACTTTTTTCAAATTAATCCAAACAACTTGAGTTTTTTTTTAGAAGTTAGAGGGATTAGTTTGCTAAATGATGTGATTCGTCGTTTTAAAAAAAAATGAACATGGTCGGAATAGCAAAAAAATCGCGGAAATTCCCGAAATCAGCGATTTTCGACCTTATTCTGCGATCTTTAAGCGTTCATAACTCAGAGCAACGTGAACCGATTTTGATGAAATTTTAGGCACGTATATAACTTGCTGAAATCTACAAACAGGTTTTATGAATTTTCATTACAGGCTCACAAAAAAAAGTTTAAAAAACGGCTTTTACTACTTTTTTTTTTGCTATTCCGACCATGTTCATTTTTGTCAAAACGACGAATCACATCATTTAGCAAACTAATCCCTGTAGCCTCTAAAAAAATCTCAAGTTGTTTGGATTAATTTGAAAAAAGTTATGCGGTTTTAAAGGGTGTATGAATACTTTCTACACCCACTGTATTTCTCGACACCTGAGTTTCGGCTTCCCCTGATTTCCATAATCTACAAGATCTGAATGTTTCTAGGGTAAACCAACCAGTAATTGACCGCATACCAGTGAATGACCATTATGCAAAGAAATATCAATTATAAATGTAAAAATTATTATATGTTTATAAATGGAGTGTAGTTGCACTTTTAATATCCCATATTTTTAGTTATGCGTATTAAACAAACATTTATAAGTACAATTCTTAATAATGGTTTACCCTATATGTTCCTACGTACTTGTAACAGATTTTGAAGAGAAAACAGAAACGATCAAATCCCCATTGTCAGCATGATTGTCTACATCTTTCAGATTCGTCTGTAAAGTCCACGATCATCAGATTTCATAGTCTTTACGCGCAATTGCTGCGCAAGGGTGTATGAAATTTTAAAATTGCTATCTGCGAACCATTGATTAGTGAGGCTCGCGATGGAGCAATGATTGCCGAGTGGGACACGTTAGGCTAGGTAGAAGAAAGTAGCAAACACCGTTAACCAGAATAAGTCACCCAACGAACCGCGTTTTCTACTTGATACCCAAGCTACTTGCGCGTCGCGCACCGCAAACATAGTAGGGAAATATGGTCGCAGCAACCGACACCCTTTTTCGTAAGAGCGGGCACACGGTGAGCGCGTGGTGGTGTGTTATCAGAATCCATTAATTACCTCGCAACATTGTGAGAGAAATCGATCGCCGCCCACTGGGTTTGCTACCTCGTGAAAGGATCGATCGTGGTCGGGGACTGAAATAAAACTGGAGACCGTTTCCCACATTGCATGCAACGTTTTCATGGATACGTTACTTTGCAATCCTGTCAGGCAACCAATTAAGGTTTCAGAATCCTCGAGAAATTTACATAAATATCCGATGTAGCTGCCACATTTTATCGTTATTAAGTTAAGCATGCACGCGCCCTGCGATAGTGCTATTTTTATAGATTTTAGATTTTTGCGCGTCAAGATTGTAAAAGCGAGATAGAGGAAACTGAACTTGGATCCGTTTCGTTGGAGATAAGGGGAGTTGTACACGTCGCGTGTCGTTTACGAATTCCTCGACGGAGTGGGCGATACGAAACGAGGCACCAGGCACGAGCCCAATCTGCCCGCTTATCAGCTCGTTATCGTCAGTGTCGCGTCCAGTTATGAATGGGCGGAATTGTGCCAGATTTCCGTAGAAACTAATCGGCTTGTACGGAGGTCTCTCTGGCCCTTACGCGTCGATCCTCGGCGCTTTTCTTTTGGATCAAATCCATCCCTCTCCTACGGTCAAAGATCACCAGCCCCCACTCCGCGGTAGCGCAATATAAAAGTATTTCCTTGCAGCTATCACCCAGCGTTGAGTGAATGGAGGATAATGCAACGGTGGATTGGAAATTACTCGAATGAAAGGTTCGTCCCTCCAATTAACCGACTTCCCCGTTCCCATCGAAATTCGCCAAGAGCCCATTGATTGTCGATTGACGTTGGAGAAAATAAAGTGGACGCGCGCACGACGCCCGCTAACAAACCCATCGCGAAGTAGTGCACTGCCCCCCGTTGATCGAGTTCATTTGACGGTGGTCGGCTAAACGCAGGAAATCAAACGGATATCGGTGCGGTTCGACCTCTCGATACGTTTCCCCGTGGCTCGCGGCAGCCGGCGGCGCGTTATAATTTCCGGCTCCGCCACTGTCATCTCGGCGAACGGAGTAAATCCGTTTTTATTACTGGTAGCGGTGTTTTCCTCCCCGGGACCCTGGCCGTTTCATTTTCTTTCACGGCTCGTCACGTGAAATTTATTGGGCGAGCACGAAAGTCTCTCGTTCCCCGCTGCGCCGCCGAGGATATTAAAACGAGAGGACGTGACGCGGGGGCGAGCCTTACGACTCGACGTGATTCGATTCGCCGCCGTAAAACGCGGAAGAAGCGCGCAGCGCTGGAAAGATCGAGGCTTTGGGGGTTGCGAGTGGATAAGTTGCGTTTTGGAGTTGTGGTATTTAGGAACAAGTGAATTCTAAGCAGAGGAATCTTGATTAGAAGAACTAGAGCCAAAAGATGTAGGTACCGTGGATTTCATAGGGTGTATTTTCAATTTTCAACTTAAGGGGGTACTCCAGTGTAACTGTTTTGCAACGCCATCTTCGGGAGTTTATTTAATAAAAACTAGTAGTTTATACTATCTGGCATTTTGCCTGCATATTAAGGTATGTTCGAAGGAATATCTAAATTTTTTTTAACTTTTTTTATCGCACACATAGTCGACGGCGCAAGTTTCTTGAACAAATGACTTTCTAGTCATTAAAAGTGGAAAAGCTAAGGTTCATTTTCTTTATTATGCCTCTCGTTATGATTAGAACCTCGCAAGAGTTTCTATCTTGTATAAAATTAATTCTACAAAAGCAAAACAGCTAAATTTATCAACACAAATCGAATATTTTTTTCAAAATATTGTCATTCTGCAAGTTTTTATTGTGAGGGGGCCTCTGCGGTTCCAACCACAACGAGGGACATAATAAAGAAAATAAACCTTAGATTTTCCATTTTGGATGACTAGAACAGTTCCCACACCAACGCCCGTCGAAAAAGAATTTTTTCGAAGAACTTTGCGTTATCGGATACATCTGTGTATATGTGCGATGAAAAAGTTTAAAAAATTCTGAATATTACTTCAAACATTCCACAACATGCAGGCAAAAGACCAGATATTATAAATTTATAGTTTTTATCGAATAAATTCCCGAAGATGGCGTTGCAAAACGAGCAGTTTACCCTTGAGTACCCAAATGGACAAGCCTCCTACGATCACTGCTAAGGAGCATAAATTCCTGAAACCCAGTTACTGATATCTCGTCTTATATTTCTTACATTTATTTTAATCAGATATTGCCTGTAATTGGAAGAAAAGCCGTGTAATTCGGTGCTCATAAAAAACCGCAAGTATGTAAAAATTCAATGTAAGCCAGACTGAAATCAGGTTTCAGAGCGGATGAAATGGATTTCTGGCGGGTAACATTCCCCGCGTATGTCCCCGAGCCGAGCCGAAGCTGTTTCACTCGGGCGCAGAGAACTTGTTTTATCTATCATAATTATACTTGCCAACTAAATATGTATAAATGAACAGTGCAGCGGTAGAAGCTAAGTATTTTGCACTGCGCTGCGCTGGACACACGGATCCACCCGCTCTTCATCGCATTTAAGACGGCCCACCTTAGCAGCAGGGCCACTGCCCAGAGCGGCAAATTTGGTGAAAGGAGAAAATTGAAGTCAAACCTTTTAAAGAAGCGGTAAAAGAGTAGGTAGTACATTTTAATTTATTTTGATAGGGGAGACCGGGGCTAGTTGGCTAACGAGGTTAGTTGACTAATTCCATTTAATTGTTGTATTATGGAATAAATTATTCGGCGATTCGCGATATTGAAGCATATGACTGACCAGCTTGCCATTTAATGTGTCGCCGTGACAAAAACTTGCGTATTCTGTCAGTGAGAATGAGAAATCTAAAAAGTTCGGCGGGAAGTAAATATTTTTATTTCGACTATTTATGAATTTTTGTCCACTAAGTACTGCTTGATGTTTTTTTCGTGAATATTTTGTGAAAACGTGATACCTTCACTATAATTTGTGGTATTTTATTTTATCCGGTGCGTGAAGGTTTCGTACGTACGGCCCTTAACATGTTAACAATATCGGACGGGGTTACTTGACTAAGCATAGGAATACCACTAGTAATTGCATTTTTGTCCTCAAGATGCAGTCGAGGCAAAGAGTTTAGCTGCTCAAGTCCACTTCCCCCACCATAAAACTCTTCCAAACTCACCCCTACCAGTTTCACACCCTATTCTCCCTTCAAACTCTCAGACCTTCCAAATAGAGCATAACAAATAAGTACAAAATAATTACAGTATCTAACACCATGATAATTAATAAAAAAAATAACACTGTGAAGGAGTGAAAAAAAAATTTAAAAAATTATTGGTTGTAGTATACATATGTGCGCGTTTCGTATAGTATATTGGTGGAATTGGCAGCGTATATATACGCTTTTCATATATATTGATGTACTGTGACAGCGTATATATATGCCTTTCGGAAGCAAAGGTTTAAAACTGAAAAGTAAATGTCAAGTCAACTAACCCCATCGTATTTGTCAACTAACCCCGCAGCCGGGGTTTGTTGACTCATTCGTCTCACTACTCTAAATACCATAAAAACAACAACGTAGACTCAATTAAAACGATTTTAAAAATTAAGCCTGTATACCTAATGAAATTTGTAAACTTTTGGTATGCAGCAAGTCAAAAAAATAACAATGGTATATTTATAAAAATTAGGAATGTAAAAAATTAGTCAACTAGCCCCGGTCTCCCCTACTGTTTCTTTTTCCAAGAATACTCATTCCTCTTCTAAACAAATGGCTTTTGTTATTCAACAGCGAAGTAAAAAAATTACATTCACTGTCAAAATTAATATTTTAAAGTAATCATTCATAATTAAAGGGCGGCAGAACTGATTTTTGCCCAGAGCGACGGAGGAGCTGAAACTGCTTTGCAATTCTTCTGTTGTCTAATTCCACTCGATACTCTATAGCAGCGCTGCACAAGGAGCTGTTTTCGGCGCCTAGCGGCGAGCAACCCGCCTTTCCTATTGCTAAGGTTAGAATCGGTGAGGAGAACTACAGTAGTGTATGTGCGTGTTCGTAGGCTCGTAGCATAGGGATATATGACTGGGTTCCTTGTGGGGCCGGCATGAAAATGTGTGTTTTTTTACGCCTGCTGAGCGGGAGCAAAATGACTAATTTCAGACGTATTCGCGTAAAGTCTATCTCCCAAGGGAAAAAACTTTACACGCACGCGTATTCTCAATTTCTTACTTTCCTCCCAAAGAAACTGGAGTTTGACGTTACCCTATGGTATGAAGATGCAGTTGTTCGACTAATCGTTATCGATTTGTTGGAAAATAAATACACGTATTTATTAATTTTGACAGAATAAAAAAGCAATCGAACATGCATATTTTTTTGCGAATCGCTGAGCAGGCTTTCAAAAACACACCTTTCATGCAGGTGTTGAAAAAAATATAATGCGTGACACGGGAGAGAAGCGATTTCGCCTCGCGTGAATTGCTGTCCGACCGTAGCGAGGGAATCACGTTCGTCGGAATCGCTTACTTCTCTCCCTTGTCACGCAATATACTATAGAAAGTTAATACTATACAAATAAATAACTCTGACTCAAAGAAAACCAAATTTTAATTAAGGATATATATCATTTATAAGTCGGAAAGTTATATATAAATAAATATATACATATGTACACACATTTGGTGCTCGTCATTACATTTAGCGATATTTACAAGAAGAAAATTACATAACTAATAAATTTGTACACGTAACAATATACAAATAAATAGCCCTAATTTTATTACGGGACCTGTTCTGCACTGGGGCCCCACAAGGAACCCAGTCATATACAGGGTCATCGTTTAATCCTGCAACCCGCGCGCGCGCGAACTTGTAAAATGGCAACACCGCCTCACGGACGCATTCCACTACAACCATGCACCGTCCCGGTGTTCGGAGAGCTACTATAGTCGTGTTCTGATTTATTGGCCGGTGAGTTTCCTGAAGGGTATCCTCCCACCACCTGCTGCTTGCCTCGGTGCTACTTTTCTCTAGCTTCTCACCAAGATCCTAAGGAACTTCAACTGCCAATCCACGATCGTCAGGTGGTGGTGGCTGATTTCTCCTTGCGCGCTGCTCGAGAAACCGAACTCACCGGCCAATAAATCTGAACACGACTATAGTTTGCCCGACCTTCGAGAATTTTGGGCTGGCCTCTTTCAAATTAACGTTGCAAAGAACTATTCAGAATTTCCCGGCCCGGGTTGAAAAATTTGGGGCCTTTTTCGTATAACTTTTGAACTATAAGAGATATCGGAATGCAATTTGCGCCGAAAAATGAGGAAAAATTATACCCTCTTAATGATTGATAATTTAACATATTTTACGTTTACTTAATTTTTCTTTCATCAATTTTTCAACCATAATTGTTTAAATAGCTTTTGCAAACTGTTTATTTGATAATGTATTTAACGCTGTTTTTAAAATTCGTGATGTTGATAAACAATAGGCTAGTTGTTTCTGTATCAGTACTATCATTACTTTCATAAATTGAAAAATTAAATTTGTATTCAATTATGTATTAGTTCTGCAGACCTCAGAATCTATTGTTCTGGTTTTCTTTTATATGATTTTATCCTTAATGCGGAGCATACCTAGATCAGACGTAAGGGGTAACTAATGGGACGTGTCTTTGATTGTAGCGGTATTTGATTTTTTCTCTAGAATTTTTGTTTGAATGTTTTAGCTACTCAATGCCACGCCTATACCGGCTTCCGATGATGTCATTTTTTTTTAATGATGTGCCATTATTGTGGTTTTTACAAGCAGGTGGCGAAAAATCTTTCCGTACAAGGGTATAGGATACGTCGCGGTCAACCGCGTCGTAGCTAAAATTTTTGAAATTCGAGACGGGTACGAGATTAGTTAACATTATTTTCAAACCTCATTACAGTAATCTCGGGTGCGAGTGGTAAACCGATTATAAAAGCGGAGCGCGCGGCTCGATTACCTGGACCGGGAAATTCCCAATACCTAGCTACGCACATACACTACTGCAGTTCCCCTCACCGATTCTAACCTTAGCAACAGGAAAGGTGGGTTGCCCGCCGCTAGGCGCCGAAAATAGCTCCTTGTGCAGCGCTGCTCTATAGCTTCTGCCCATTCACGAGCCAGCGCTCACCTTTCCCACGTGCACGCAGCCGACTGCGCGGACCCCAGGTTGTTTCCGCGGGTGTCTTTGACCTTTAATCAGAAGCTTCTCCCCCTTCGAGTTAAGATACCGGTGCGTGGCATGTCCGTCGGTCGGCCAGAAGCCTGAATAATTCGACGAAATGGAAAGATCGCGGTTGATCCTTTGGCCCAGTGGTCCAGGTTGCCTTCGGCAAGTAACGTCGCTCCTTTCATCACCGGGAACCACAATTCTAAAAGGAAAAGCTATCGAAAGCAGCAAATACAAGTCGGAGCAAAATCGACTGACCATTGACGAATGCTTTCGTAGCTCCAGCTAGATCAATACTACTTCAATTAAAATAGAAGGATGGTGTCGCAAATGTCAAGCTCCCTTAACCACTGAAATGCCAGATACCAAAGATAGAACTGTATAGATCCATTGCTAAATGACGCCAGTTGTCGTTAGCTAATAAGAGATGAAAGGGAGGAGGGGAATGGAAGCATCGGGGTAGTGACGCGAATTGGGTATTTAAAGGGTTTCCAGCGCTTCCTGAGCGCCTATCAAGGCAAAGCATGGCACGTTCTATAAATGGGTCGGGCTGAATTTAATGGGTTAAATGATCGGTCAGTCGCATGCCTCTGGCGACGACTGCGGTGGTCGCCGGGAGACCTAGAGACCGAGGTACCGTCGAGCCACGTTTCTCGAATCAGTCCTCTCTAACCACCTGCTAACCGATTTGATTGCAGGATGCCGGAGCCCAGGATGTCCTTCTCGTGAACGGGGAGTAGCTCTTGACCAGCGTCGCGATGTGATTAGCCATCCCCAGCGCTCCGAGGACACCGCATCTCCAGACAGCGAGAACTAGTCTACACGCGGAGAGGTATCCGGCCGAATTGCCGTTCGAGTGTTCGGAGGAGCCGAGGTCTCCCTTTCGCGAGCGAAAAAGGGACCGCCGCGGCGATCACTCACTCGGCGGAGCAAGGAAGGGAGCATGATGGAGGAAGATTCATAACGGGGTCGACGAAGGAGAGCCATCGACCGAGAGCAGCTGCAACAGTTGATCGGTCCCAATCACCGTTTCTGCAAGGTAGAAAGTTGAAGACTTCATGAGCCAGCCATCCGGCCGAGGGTCATTGAGGAGAGCCATCCTTGAATTCCGACCGGGCAGTCCTCGAAGTTGACGAGGCTGCGTGCTCCTCGGTGAATAAGAGAGGAGTGGTCGCGATCGATAGATCATCGGGGGAGGACGGACAAGGGACAGGCGTAATTTCGAGGTCACCGAGCGTCTTGGCTCGGTAATCGAGCTACTTTGCTGCTCGTGGTCCGTAATAGAGTCGCAGCTCGGTGCGGACGGCCGTGGCGATCGATCCGGCCGATTAATCGGGAGACGCGTGACGGAGGTGGAAGAACCCCGGAGGGTGGGATAATTTAGGAAGGTTTGACGATAGCCTCGTCAATAGTACAGTGTCGATGAGACAAGGAGATGAGGATGAGGTGGTTGCTGTTGATCGTATCCCTATGCGTCGCGGCGCGGCTGGCGTGCTGCCAGGACACGAGGTGGTCGAACATGGCGGCCAGCGTCCACCACGAGGCCGTTAAGGCCGAGTACGGTGCCGGTCGCGTGAGCAGGAAGGACGACGATCGTCCTGGGGCAGGATACCAGGCGATCCACGCCATTCACAACCACGGAGATCGCGTGCTCCACGATCCAATTGCCTCTTACAGGAGCAACAGGGCCATCGATGATTCCAGGTACACACTTGTTTCTTTCTTATTGCGTCGATGACGCAGCATGTATGATGCCGTGACCCTATTGAAGCTGGATAGTAGTCAGAGTCACAGCTGGGTAGCAGTTCCATTCATGAAGCTGATCATTTTTTATAACACAATTTAGCTTCTTAAATTTAAAAATCGGCTGTGCTCAAATCTGAGAAAAGGCTCTTTGAGCAGAAGCTGTGACAGTAGAGAAAGGATACATAGAACTGGGACCTTTCTCGAATTCTGTCGACGCGCTGTATTAAATTCCAAACGCAGACGCGCCAGCACCACGACGTATCTCGTTGTTGCAGATCGACGGAGGCCAACGCGAAGACGAACCAACAGCCGGGCCAGTCGTCGAACCTTCCGAAGCCGACCTCGAAGACCGAGGCGAAGTCGCGGAAGTACAAGAACGTGACCCTCGGCGACGGGATCTGCCAGAGCATCGACATCCGGAACACCATCGGTTACTTCGCGATGATGAGGGGCTGCCGCGTGATAGAGGGCTTCCTGCAGATAGTCCTCTTGGAGAACACGTCCGACAAGGAGTTCGAGGACCTGCAGTTCCCCGAGCTGCGAGAGATCACCGGCTACCTGCTCCTCTACCACGTGCGCGGCCTCAAGAGCATCGGCAGGCTGTTCCCGAACCTCGAGGTCATCAGGGGCAACATCCTGCTCGCCGATTACGCGTTCATGGTGTACGAGATGGAGAATCTGCAGGAGGTAAGCGCGGCTGGACGCCTCTATTTCCGGGATCCCGTCGAAGGGTATCGATTGGGGGAAAAAACGGGAGTACGCTTCCGACGGGGAAAAAATGTTTGCGGAGCAAATATTTTTTCGAGGAGCCTCCGCTGAACACCGGGCAACTCGAGTCGCGTTGCTGCAAGCAACGATTCGACCACGTGGCGTGTTGTTTCTGAAAATAAACGCCGATCCCAGGGGGTATTTGCGACAGAGGTGGCAAATATTTGTCGTGTCATTTTTCGCGGGGATAGAGAGAAGCTCGGTTTCTTTGCTGGCGACCGTGATTCGCGAGCTGTGGTTACGCGGGAGAAGCATCGGGCGTGATTTTGGATTCCGTTGATCGATTGTTCGTTGCGAGACGCTGAGTTCTCGTGGATCGTTCCCACGACGAGAAGAGGCGAGGAGAACTGGCTGTTTTGGAGGCTTCTCCTCGCTCCAATTCGCTCGGCGTAGCCAGTTGACCCGGCGGGGATCAAGTGGCGTTAATTAGCCAATCGAATTAAGCAGTCGTTCGACCTCTGGCTGCCGATATTGCGCCTCAATCGTGCCCGCGGAAATTCTCTTTCGCAGATCGGCCTGACCAAGCTGACCGAGATCTCGAGGGGCAGCGTTCGCATCGAGAAGAACCCATCCTTGTGCTACACCAACACACTCAACTGGGACCTTATCGTCTCTGCTGGGGAGAACGTTATCAAGGAGAACGGGGAGGAGGTTACTTGCCCTGGTACTATTTTCGATTCAAATCCTATTTCTTCACTTTGGTATTTGGACCATATGTTAGCTCGTTTCGTTCAGATATACACACGTGTGTTAAGCTTTTCTAAAAACCCAAGTGGACTGTATTGCGGATACCTAAAGTCTCCCACCCCATTCAAATATATAATTGCGAAATCGTGTGACGTCCAGGGTGCAACCACTGCCCGGAGGGTCTGTGCTGGTCAGCCCAGCGGTGTCAGATGACGGAGAAGCCGGCGTGTCACGAGCAGTGTCTGGGTGAATGCCTAGGTCCCTCTGACAGCGATTGCTACGTCTGCAAGCATTACAGGCGCGAAGGGAAATGTGTGGAAACGTGTCCCAGCCATTTGTGAGTGATATACCTATATGTAGATATGCGGTTGATCCACTCCATTTGTTAGTTATGGTGCCAACGGGCGCGATCTTTCACGCAGAAACGCCTATCTTGCGAGACGCTGCATCGCCAGGGACGAGTGCTATCAAATGAATCGGCTGAAGAGAGTGTTCTACTTCTTGGAGGAAGGACAATCCTGGCGACCGTTCAATGGGACCTGCGTCACTCACTGCCCCGACGGATTCGAGGACACACGCGACGAGCACAATGTACGAAGCTTTCTAGCCGATTCACAAGGTTGCTCGAAAGGTTCAATCATGCTTGGAACTCGAGCAATCATCCTCAATTTGTCTCGCATTCGTCACAGACCATTTAAAATGTCCCTTTCAAGTAACATTGATTCCCTTGAAATTACAGATGACCACGTGTCGAGCCTGCGAGAATCGCTGCCAAAAGATCAGTCACGGCGGCGTGATACACCACATCTCGGACGCGCAACGATTCCGCGGCGTGACCATCGTGAAAGGCGCCCTGGACTTTCAGATTCGCAACGGGAACCCGAATATAATGAACGAGCTGAGCGACGCGTTCGGCCTGGTCGAGGAGATCACCGAGTACGTGAAGATCACCCACTCGTTCCCGATCACGTCGCTGGGTTTTTTCAAGAAGCTGAAGGTAATCAAGGGCGAGCGATTGGACCAGAACAATGCGAGCCTGACGGTGGTCGATAACCCAAATCTGTCGGGCCTGTTCCCGCCAGAGCGGAACATCAGGATCGAAAGGGGTAGGCTATTCTTCCACTACAACCCGAAGCTGTGCTACTCGAAGATCGTGGAGCTGAGCAAGATGGTGAACATCACCAACTTCACCGATATGGAGGTGCAGCCGGAGTCGAACGGCGAGAAAGTGGCGTGCAACATAGTCGGCATAAACATCACGGTGAAGAATCTGGGGCCGGATTACGCGGACCTTGTGTGGGAGTACAGTGACAAGCCGCCCGAGGGCCAACAGCTGCTCAGCTACCTGTTGCACTACGTCGAGACGGAGAATAAGAACATCAGCTACGAGATGAACGCCTGCGGCGGCAACAACACCTGGCAGGTGATCGACGTTGACATACCGAAGAGGAACACGACCGTGTCCAAGCATATCGGTAATCTGAAGCCGTACACCATGTACGGCGTCTACGTGAAGACCTTCATGGCCAAGAGCATGAACTTCGTGTCGAACCGGGTGGGTCAGTCAGAGATCATCTTCTTCAGGACAAAGAGCACCGTGCCATCGCCACCGGTCAACGTGGTCTCGTCCACTCTTAGCGATACGGAGATCTTGGTGAAATGGGAACACCCCGTGTACCCTAACGGGCCCATAGGCTACTACATGCTCACCAGCACGCTGCTGTATGACGAGGATAGCCTGATCTCCCTAAGAGACTACTGCAACAATACGTTGCAGTACGAGCCGGAGGTCGAGGTCACGTCGCCCCACGTGACCGTCCGGACGCCGGTGCTCAACATCGGCTCGTGCTGTTCCAAGAACGCGGCCACCAGTGTCGTCACGTCGAAGAAGTTCGAGATCTTCTGTCACGAGAACACCACCATCAGCTACATGTCGCCCGGCTGGAAGGACTACTGCGTCGACAACAGCTACAACTCCATGGACAAGAAGTTCTACGAGCTGACCAACCACTTGTCCACCAGCCAGCCAGAGAGGCAGCCGTCCAAGACCGATATCAGGAGATCGTTCGAGGGTTACTCGGACGAAACGACGGTAATCTACAACGTCACTGGCCAGAACAACTCGTACGCGATTAGGAACTTGCGCCACTATTCGCGGTACATCATAACCGTGACAGCCTGCGGCATAAAGATGGGCGAGGCGCACATGTGCTCGTCGATACAGTACACGAACAGCCGGACGAAGAAACGGGACCACGCGGACGACGTGCGCGGTGTCAGAGCCCGCGTCACCAATAATACCATAGTGGAGGTGACCTGGAACGTGGTGAAGGATCCCAATGCCCTCACCGTCTCTTACACCATCGAGTACACGAATCTGGACGTGACGAACGCGAAGAAGATTACGGAATGCATACCGTGCACCGGCCGCAGGGAAAGGGCGACCAGCTACTTGGTCAGGAACCTGAGCCCCGGCAAGTACAGCCTACGGGTGCGATCGACGTCGCTGGCCGGCGACGGTTCCTTCTCGAAGGTCATCTTCTTTACGATAAACGTGAAGAACGGCATCCCCGTCACGCTGATATCCTGTCTGATCCTTTTCACTCTATCCGCGACGATGGTCGTGATATTCTTCTTTCTGAGGAAGCAGCACAAGAAGAAGCGGCAGGAACGGCTGATCGCCAGCGTGAACCCCGACTACATGGAGACCAAGTACGTGATCGACGACTGGGAGGTGCCCAGGGAGAGCGTGGAGATCCTGGAGGAGCTTGGACTGGGCAACTTTGGCATGGTGTATCGCGGATACTTCGATAAATCGATACCCGTGGCGATCAAGACCATCTCGAGCACCGCCAACCAGCGGGAGAAGAACGAGTTCCTCAACGAGGCCTCGGTGATGAAGAACTTCTCCACCTACCACATCATCAAGCTTCTCGGAGTGGTGTCCATCGACAGCCCCCCGTTCGTCGTCATGGAACTGATGGAGAACGGGGACCTGAAGACGTATCTGCGCGGCATCCGCGACACCCATCTCGTGCCAAACCCCTGCAGGATGCTGCGAATGGCGGCGGAGATCGCGGACGGTATGGCCTATCTCGAGTCGAAGAAGTTCGTTCACCGCGACCTGGCAGCGAGGAACTGCATGGTCGCCAAAGACCTGGTCTGCAAGATCGGCGACTTCGGTATGGCGAGGGACATCTACGAGACTGACTACTACAAAATCGGCAGGAAGGGACTGCTCCCTATCAGGTGGATGGCACCCGAGAACCTGTCCGACGGTGTGTTCACGTCCGACTCGGACGTCTGGTCGTACGGCGTGGTACTCTACGAGATTCTAACCCTCGCCGAGATGCCCTACCAAGGCTTCTCCAACGAGGAGGTGCTCAGCCACGTGCTGCACAAAGGGACGCTTACGATACCGCGCGGCTGCCCTGGGAACATACAGAAGATCATGGAGAAGTGCTTTAAATGGCGACCGAACGATCGCCCGACGTTCATGGAGATCGTGACCGAGCTGGAGCCGTTCCTCAGCCAGGACTTCTGCGAGAAATCGTTCTACCACTCGACGGAGGGCGTCGACAGTCGAAACTCGGGCGTGAAGAAGCCCTACCACCACGCCGCACCTATCCGCTTCCACTGGGGCAACGAGACGGCCAGGTGGGTGAAGGAATTCGAGGACAACGTGACTCTCCTCGACCAGACGAAGGCGGGCACCAGCAGGGGCCGTATCTTCAAGAACGGCTTCCAGCATTTCGGTAACGTAGCCAACATGGAAGACGTACCCTTCGATCGATGAGACTAGAGTCACGCTCTGTAGCTTAATTTTACCCTGGTGTACGAATTCACCGAGACCTCCACAAGTCACGAAACCTTTTTTCTAGATACAATGTACAAACGATACTCAGGACAATATTTGCGATAGGCCCAGCGCGCATCGCAGACTACGAAGACGGCCTCGTCCTCGTCTCTCGGTGCTCGTTGACGAATAGGACCTTGATGGCGACGAGCGACTAAAGAGATTTTTTTACCGTTTACCTTCGCCCCACACTGTGTACGGGCGTCGAGACTCCGCGAGGACACCCGTACACGAACCGTAACCAAAAGCGCCCGAGCGTGCCACCACTCAGGATCGGTTCGGGCGCTGGAACATTTTCCTAAAGCGCAACCAAAAGCTCTTAGTTCCTCAGGCCATGCAAGTCTACGAACTGTTTCATTCCTCGAAAGGGTTACTTTTGTATCGTTGTCCTTTCGCGCGCGGATATACAATACACACCATTCTGTTCCGTTTTCCGTTGTTTAGAGCAACGAATTCTTAGAGTCACGGTGGCTTTTATTAACCGGACCAGCCTCGAATCGCGCAAAGAACTGATTAATTATACGAAGCCCGCGTTTTCGTAGAGCCCATTCGTTGTTACGTTTTGCGTACAATGAATTCTTTGTTGTTTCATGTTCGTTGGACAGCTCGGAGCTCCTTCTTCACTTGTATAGTTTATATTTGTGTTTGGTGCTGATCGCGTTAAATCGTATTTTGTAGGAACGACGAGTTATGTCGAATCGTTTAGTTAAGTCGCGGGGAAAATTAGCGTTGGGAATAGGCTAAGGGGTCGATTCGCAGAGTTTGCGAAGAGAGGCTTCTCTTTCTTTCCGACTTGCAAAGATGCGCCTGGAGGGATGGTTTCCAAAGGGTGAAGAGCACAAAAGTAACGAGTAACAATGAGTTCGCTGTATGAGACGGTTTTCGCAGAGACCAGAGGAAACGTGTTCGAGTCCGTAGGTAGTTTGCTCGTCGATCGCGCTCCTCTCGATGCTTTCGAGGATACGGTCGATCGAATTTGCATTGTCGTGCTCCATTGCCAAGTTTTTCAACTCGCCACATCACGGTTCACATATACATATCTACGAACAACATCGTCGGTACTTTCTTGGGGGACCTACAGTCGCGGCAAAATCAGCTGGTCGTTCGCGTGATCAGCTGAGTTTCTTTCGATCTGTCGGGGTGCCACGAAGATTGCCCTGTTCCCCGCACTTTTGCAATTGGTCCAGGTTTGCTTAACTTTTATACGACCGATGAATTTCAACGCGTTGGTTTGGAATTACCGTTCCCATTCGAATTGAGGACAGTAGAGTCTTAGAATCGGGTGTCCCTGTTTGAGGGAATTAGCCGAAATCGTACAACTAATTTCTTTCTTACGTCGAAGATTAATGTTCTACAAAGTTTCAGGGAATTCTGAATCATTTTTCTATGCTACTTAGATGCCACCCGGTGTAACGGTTTTTGGAGCAGCCTGTATACGGAAGAGAACTGAATTCTCAGTGCTGTGCTTCTCGAAATTCAGCTTAGGAGCGGTTGGTTTTACAATTTCGGCGTATTTTATCGGCGAAGGATCACCTCCATAGTCAGCTGTACACAACAATAACGAAATCGATCGCAATATATCGGGCAGGACTCGACAGTTCCGAGCTCTCGGAAAGCCAGACAACTTGCGCGTTCAACCATACGAGAATCCACATACCAGAGTTCCTTATTACGCGTATACCGTTCGCACGAGGTGCGCGACCCTTGCGCCGTCCTCGTAAAGCCGCGCTCCCACGCGAGCAATGTGCAACGCGAAAGATACTTAGAATTACGACCCCCACGAATCCAACGCAAGACAAAACACACCTAACTCTATATTAATAACACATACCGTTCCACTTTGTGAAAGTAACAGAAAGCCACGCTCCCACATAAAAGCAATTCCTTTGCAGCCACATAGAGTTCCCTCCGTATCGCGTGCCGTTCATGTGGGAGCGCGGCTCGACACTTCTGTAATACACGATATTTTCGAATAGCAACAGCGCTGTAGGAGACACGTGGGATCGCGGCTTAAAGGTTCCAAGCTGGAGCGAAGGAGCAGACGCCTAACGATCGCGTAGACGGGTCACGCAGCTCCCTCGTGAGGGCGGTGTATCCTGTACGTAAACTTGCAATAAGCATGCCAACAATCTTCGCAATAATAAGTATAAAAGTAAGCTAAGGGGTAAGCAAAGAGGGGATCTAAGAGACAAAAAGAGTATCTCTATTTTATTGTAACGATATTCGGATAAGTATTTTTCTGCGGCGGCCGTATTATTTATTCATGATCGATCGAAGGGGGATTGGGAGCATACAGGGACGGCAGGCGGTGTTACAGTTCAAGAGAGGAACATAGAAGTTGGAGCGTTTTATCGACTGGTTCGAGGGTCCAGGGGCCTGGATTAGCCTCCTCCTTCGAGCTCCGGCGATAAAACCCTCCATCGTTTTCGAGGCGTCGTTCGATTCATCGCTCCCTCGCGGACCAAGGGGGAAGGATGGTATCGAACACGGTCAGGGTCAATGCCACCGCGAAAATTCTAGAGCTCGCTTCCTCGTGAACCTGCAATCACACGCTGTACCGATATTTTCGGAAGCTTTCGATTATCTGGATCGATTGTCCGGGTGAAACGAAAGTGCTGTACATATATACAGATATTTTTAATCCTTGACGTAGGTTTTCTATGTTTATACCGCTCGTAAATTATTCATTTCTCGTATCTTTCGACGTACACTTGCTGTATCTTTTACTAGGCTCACTAAGAAGTTCCTTTATTTTTAGCGAATATATCTGAGATATATCACTCGGTTCCGTAGAATACTTTATTTATATACTTCTCACGTCGTTGCCGGCAGTAAGCCATCGGGCGATCGTTTTAGAGGATAATAGTCCACGTAATCGAAAGTCTGATTTTATGGAAATCGTTTTTTCTAGATCGTGTGATTCTACCTAAACAGACACGGTGGTTAAGGATGCGCTTGAAAGTGTAATAATTAAATTTAATCGCGTGTAATTAACGATCAGAGGTATTATAAGATATTACGATGGTTTGGAGAGCGAGGGAGAGTCGTTTTCGTTCGGAGGATGTGTTCGGCTCTGCGGTCTAATTACGCGGGAAAGGGAACTGGATCAGGCATTAAACTTTTATTTCTCGGAAAGATTATCGAGCACCGTCAAACAGTCGTAATTTCGGAGAATTTCAATTACCGAATCAGCCCTGATCCGTTCAACTTAACTCTCAACTATTCCGTCTTTATCTTCTGGTCCTCTACTTACGATTCAGCAGCCGGCTGGTTTACTGGAATTTGCGGACCAGTTCAGCAGTATCCGCTAAAAATTTCCGTGCATTCGAGCGCAGATTTAATCGAGGAGAATTAGTTCCGTGAACTTAATCTGATCATTCTCTGTGCTTATTATTGCAAGGCTTTATAATTGATAGAGTGTATTCATCAATGAATACTTTTTCCTGTATCAGACACTTTTAACGGTTAGCGATTTCCAGTAAACGAAGCTGCATGCAAATGAGTCACTTGAGATGTTCATAGTTCACCATCGCACATGTTGTATATATTCTGTAAATAATGGCGTATGGAATAACGATGGGTACCCAGATAGAACGTTGCCGAGGGAACGTTGGCCTAATATTGCGGGAATATCGATGAAAATTTCGATAACTATATGGACGATAGACCAATAATAAATATAAATGTTTGACTGCACGTTGTCGACTGTAAGGTACACAGGATATCTTAAAACACATGGCACAAAGTTACAGGATACGACACCGCGTGACAAAAATAAATCGAAAATGTGGAATACAGTTTTCTCGTGCGATCCCTCGTTTCCGAGATAATAGGCCGCAAAGTTGTTCGAACTGTGCACGCGATCTACTGCGCACGCCAAGTACATACGCGCGCGCAGGCCGCGCGAATTCCGACTCGATTTCCTCGAGAACCGCGGCTCGTACGAGAAATCTTCGCTCCGCAGTTGCTGCTCGTTTCTTCGAAAAGAAACGCGTCGCGTCGTTGATTTTTCGATATCCTCTGCACCCGTCGCGTTAATCGTTACCATTTATCTACTTAATCGGAGGAGAACATTTAGAGAAATCCTCGTTCAGTGTTCTATATCGACCAATACCTACGATATTAAATCAAAGGGGTGGAAGGAAGCTTGAATTTTCGCAACACGCGCACAGAGAGAGGCAGACTGGAAAGTAGGATATTCTTGAAATCAAAATACTCTAATGGGCATTAAAACGTATAATTCCGCGAGCTTCGAGAGAAAGAGCATACGAATATTTTTTACTGTTGCAATAATAGATTGTAAATCGTGTAAATAATGAGGATTCAGATCCGAGGACGGCCTCCAACCGGGGATAAATAAATACGAGGTAGAATCACGATATTAGGTAATGATGTGATTAAACAAAGCGGGGCTGATTTCGGGCCACTTGAGTGCACTGCTCGCGTTAAAGGCACGTTCTATCTGGGTGATCGATTTTTAGTATTTATTGTTGCCGATTAGTGCCTGAAGGCAGGGGAGAGATCGTTTCGCGCGCGTTTCTCGTGGGGAACATGCCGCGCGCTGTGTTTCCCAGGGGAAACGCGCCTCGAGGGGAGTGTTTTTAATTTAAATATATAAATACACATATATATATATATATTTGAACACTACGTCAGTGCCGTAACTAGAAGGCATTTCCTTGTTCGCTAAGTCACAGAAACTTACTTACGTTTCACTTTATAAAACGCCTCGTTAATTTCGAACGAATCAATAGTCTCGTAGTCTCTGTACATGCATACACAGGTGTACTCTCTACTTACTCGTCGGCGCTAAATAAGTGGTCCAATCGCGATCATACGATTCTAAATACCACGGCGCGTGTGTAGCAGCCGTCTCGTGCATGTACATACAGATTTCGGGCAGGGTTAACAGGGCGAACGACCAAGCTTAAGTAACTGCTAGAAACTCACCCTGTTTCGTTCCGTAGAGATGTAAAGAGCGCGGTTAGGATAGCGTAATTTATTGAAAGTCACAGAAATCGTAGCCTGGATCGCTACGACACCCATGTACAGCACCTTAGTTGCCTAAGCGATTTAACCGGTTAGCTAGCTGATAAAAAAGTCCTATCGAATGCAGCAGCGCTAAAAAAGAAACACCCTCCAATATCAGCTGCTTGATCGCGAGTAACATTTATATTTTATAGCATGGAAGAAGAGAAATGTCGATGCACACGATTATTGGTGGGTCGGATCGCTTTTAGTTCCGTCGAGAGAGGAAGTCTGGAAAGATGGCTATCGAAAGGTGTGCGCTACCCTCGAAGATCACACGTCTCAGTACGTTTTCACCTACTCCACTCTGCCTCGTTACTTTCTCCTTCATCGATTTTCTTTCACGGTCGTTCCTTCCGAGCCGCTGGTGGTTACGCGTGCTCCGTGGGAGGGAAATTTAACTCGTCACGGGCTACTAATTCCTGTCGGTGATCCTGGTCTAGTTACGGTACTATGTTAGGGTGCGCGTTCGCGAACGCACAAACGGTAGAAATTCAATGGACTGACACTGAAGACTTAGTTTTATAATGTAGGCGTGTAAATGTCTCCTGTTTCGTTCTAGATATCTATATTCTATGTTAATCCCTCGCTATAGTTAGCTACTACAGCCGACCGACGGAACTTACGACGTTCAACCCCCTAATGCTACACAGAGAAGCTCGAGACGCGTAGTGATTATATTTTGTACGGTCGTTGTTACCCCGAAGTGTTGATGAAAAGGGCTCGTCGCCCGCGGGATTCGTTAACGATTAACATTTTCGACGATTCCGACTTGTCTTCGGATTCTTTTGCGCGGTCAGAGTTACGGGTATTTCACGGTTTCTCCTTAATTGTCCTCTTAATTATTTATGATAGCTAGATGCGAATAGGATTTAAGCGACCCCGGATCGAGCCGCATTTTCGTTGGTCCTCCTACGTTCTATAGAATAATCGATAGATCACAGGCTGAATGTTCGTTTACTCTTCTAGGGGAACCTAAGAGATCCAAGTGTCCTGAAGAGACCGCGGCGACGAAACCAAAATCCATACCTTTCCCTGAGAAACGTTATTCCTTAATCAAAAAATCCTGCCATACCGTGTCTTCCAAGACAGAGACTACGAATAGCGACTTAGTTTAGTATTTATGCGTGGTCGTACATCGTCGTTTGTCGAGGAACTTGTCACACGTGAATTTCCAACCATGTTCTATTATTTAGTGAAACACGATTTAACGAACATTGAACTGCAGAATCAGAATAATCACATTCCGAAGCCGAGCCTCGAATATTTTGGACGTATTGGTACGTCGAAGAAATTGAAAGCCACGAGTGAAAAGGCGTAGTACTGCATTGGTGGATCCAGAATTGTCGCAGCTCAAAACTTACATATCCCAGAAGACGGAGCACTACGTCGATAAATTCGCGGCTCCACTTTTAGAATCACTTGGTAGTACGTCGTAGACATTGGAGATTTTATACAAGTACCACATTATAGATGTAAACATGTGGACAGCTTGTAAGATATTGATATAAAAAAGAAATTTGTAATTAAATTTTATGAGAAAACGCTCCACATTTGGGGGGACGTAGCATTACGTCGTCGACCCTACAAGTGGCTATGAATCATGTAGATTTTGCCAGGCGAACTATCCACCGCGAGGCTCGGCAGATCAAAAAAATTTCAATTTTAATGATGTCTATCATTTTCGAAATTATTTTCATCTATGAATGGACAAGTGTGTGTCGCTCGAAAACGGCGAAGAAAAAAGTGAAAGTTGATTGGAAAAGCGGCTCGAAAGCGTCGAACGACGATGTGCGACTGTATCAGTAATCCGTAAATAAGTTAAGTTGTCGTTTACCCTGGCGAAAAAAGCGAACGTGTGTGTGAGTGTAGATCGAGAGTGAAGTCTGATTGCATGTTGATCGAGTGTACGGGAATGCCGGTCGATAGACGAAGAACGTTGTGGTTCGTCGACTTTGTACGATTGAAGGATGGACGTGTGCGCGTGAAAATGTGTTAACATTCTGTAATATAACGAGTTTTAAGCGACCCTAGGACTTATCGGGATCGGCGGTGGCGGGAAAAGCCGGAGACGAGTTTCAAATTCGTTTCTCTACTGTTAAACGTGTGTCTTCTTCGCACACCGATTCTAATATACTCGATTGAAAATTCAAGGGCCACTAGGACAGGGATAGGTTTTCGTATCGCGAACCAAATGATATTGCTTGGAAAATGCATCACTTAACAGGTACTATGATATTTCGACTTCTGTGTTACATACATTCGTATAGCTTTACAAGTGTTTTTTCGTTACTACGAAGTGTTTCAATTGATTGAAACTCGTCTGGCCTTCGCCTGAGCTCGCCACACTTAATTACACGGGAACTGTACATACTTACAACAATTGCATTAATTTAGTATTGCCGCTGAGTATTACAACTAGTCACATAAGCCAAAAGTTTGTTACTCTCGCAAAGTTTTCTTTTTTTTCTCAGTTTTGTAATAAAGGAGGATGAGTAAAACCCTTGACATGCAACTCCTTCGTTCATCATTCCTTCCCTGTTTACTTTAAACTGATGTTTATATAAAACCATAGAATAGTTCTAATATTTTATACCAACTTCCTTCTAAATCCTTCGATCTTAACGATAACCATCCTTTAACTGAAGAAATAATTAGCCACTGACTAATAATTTCAAGAAAAAATAAGCTGTAATTGTCGATTGGCAGAAAAGGGCGATTCAAATTTGCCGCGGAAATTCAAATAGCGCGCCGTATATCAAAGTGTACGGAGGAAGCCCAATTTAACGATAGTGGGTATCGTCAGCAGTTACCAACTGTAGGTAACTATTACGTGATTTTTGCATGGTGTTCTGGCACAACGCCTTACCGTCAGTAGCGATAGAGAAAATGTTTTAAATATTTTGAATCTAGATACATACTAGTTTCTAATGCCAAATGGGCAAAATGTAAATACAAATGGAGATAAAATAAAAAATGAATCTAGATACACTATTCTACTATATTAAAAAATTAAAAAAAAGAATTTTTAAGTAATGAATACCTTTTCTTTCGCATTACACTTTTCCACAATAATTATTAATTAATACCTACCCCTCCCTCTAATCATCACGAGGAACTTACCAAAAAATTTATTACCCGTTTAAATGCGATCCAACCAACAGTTTCAGTGGCCAGGAAGGGAAAGTCATTTAATTAGTGGTTGCGCTGACGTAGATACCTCCCAGAAGAGTCGAATGTGGGGGAAATGCTAATACGCGAAGCAAGACTAAGGCTTTGTAAGACACGTGAGCTAGTCGACTCCCAGTAGTTTCCACTTTCCTGTCGCGTGAGAGTGATTTACAAACCGGAAGATTGAAACTTAATCGATCGTAAATCGAATTGAGGAGAATTTCGATCGAAGCACTTTACTCGAAACACTACAGTGCCGCGCATCATGCAACGGAGTCGAAACGCCGTACAACGACTTCCTGTTTATCTCCTCGCTACTCCTGCATTGTTTTCGATCTGAATCGCTTCTTCTTCCTTGTCCCACGTGCGTCTATTGCGTAGCCGATTAATCAGAAGTCCAGCAACTCTTGGTCATGCCCTTTGGGTCAAACGATCTCCGTTTGAAGACTTAGATACCCCGGTAAGAGCTCTATTTTCTCCCTACTCTTCGACCTTGTACCAAATCCAGCCTCATTGCTGATGAATTCCTGAAGACTTGTTTGCTTCCTTCTCTCGCCGCGGACTCCGATGTTTTACTTAGGAAGCTTGTAAATACTTCGAGCCTTGATTGATCGACTAGATCGTTCCCTGGGTTGATATTACTAGCTATGATCTTGTTTGATTCTTCGCGTTAGGTCAACTATCGGGCACAGTTATAATCAGTGCGTCACAGACAGTTTCAGCACTCTCCGATAACGGATTTAAATGACGTCGAAACGCAATCATTTTTATTATCGGAGCGTGGCAGATGAAGAGATTATTGTGCAAGCACAGTTATAGTAATTCCGAAGGGAGGAATATTGGTACGTATTCTGTATATCTCGTATCTTTTCATCGATGTTTCTAATTGCAGTAACAGAAATTCGAGTAAACAATGGGCGCATGTACAGCAGCCTTGGTACTCACTTTCCTGTTGATGGCCATCGACGAGACCTTCGCTGCAAGAGTCTGCAATGCATCCATGACCAATGGTACCCTTCTAAAATCCTCACCTCAAGTCGCATCTGCCTTAAATCTAACCCTGGAGCCTCCCACTTGCAGGTCAATCCCGTATCGGTATACTGGTCTCGCCGATAATCTCGGACTCGAAGACACACGAGATCGAGGTTTACTGGAACAACGTGATTTTCGAGCCCAGTGAGAAGATCCTGATCATAAAACACGATCCGCTCAAATCAGACGCTCCAGTTGTAATTTCCACCACCACGCCGAACGGTCCTAGTGGGATCCAGAGGACTCGCATAAAGACGAAGTTTCTGCCCAGCTCGGAGCTTTCCTTCGTGCCACGATGCGTATGTAGGTGGTGAACGAATTTTTCTAATTCGCAGAAAATCGTTAGAGAGCGAACTTCTGGCCCTTTGAATAGGGACGAGTGTACTCTGCGTGGTAGCGAAACGTTGAGGAGTTATTTACATTTGTTTCTTCCAAAACTCCACCATGTATAGAGTGTCTCGTTTTAATCTACCAGAAGGCCCATGTCATTCGGTCATTATCATTTCTTCGCAGTCCATATAGCGCGGCAGACGCCCGAGGGACTAAAGGAAATGGACTGCGTGAGGACGCAGCCAACCTGGATGAAGGAGAGGCAACACATCCTGGGTCCCCTTCGATTCAGCCAAGTCTTTCTCCCAGGCACTCATAATTCCGCTTCTTATGCCAGGGAAAACGGCGCAGGGAGTATTTTCTCGGACTTCGCTGTGAATCAGGTGAGAATCAACACTCCCGCGATGTTGCCAATGCGTGTGAATTATCAAGAGATTTTATTCTTAGAATGTAGACATCTTTGGGCAACTGATACACGGCGTAAGGTATTTGGACATCAGGGCGGGACATTATCCTGACACGAACGAGACTTGGTGGACAAATCACGGGCCGTTCTATCGCTCCGTGTCGCTGAAGACCGTGGCAGAACAGGTGAAGAGGTTCCTGAACAACACAGAAGAGATCTTGATAATGGATATTCGAGAATTCCCTGTTGGTAATCCCTTTACAGTTTTCCTCAGCTCGGAAACGTTCAGTGTCCACGCTGGGACTTTTTGAGGACCATTTTCTTCAGGGTAATCAGAGCTTGCGTTTATTAGGGTTCAGCGACGTGTCGACCCATCGCAAGCTGGTGTCCTATTTGGAGAACGAATTCCGGGAGCATTTGCTTTTGAGGGACAATCGTGGATGGCGTGTGACGCTGAACGATGTCTGGTCTTCTGGGAGGAGGCTGATAATCGGCTACGAGAACACGAGGATCGTTGGGGAACACGCTAGCATGTGGCCTTGCGTGCAGCACCAATGGGGCAACGTCAGAACTATCGCGGATTTGTATAAACATCTGGATAGAATTGAAAGCAACGACAGGTAAAAGACACGCGACGAGTTTATCTACAGATGAATCACTTTGCGAGAACTTTGTTCCAGTGACGACAGAGTGAGGCCACGGTCGGCGATGGCACAGCTCACGGCGAATTTCATTGATGTGATCTCCAGTCGATTAGGGAACCTTCGGGACATGGCATACAGCGTCAATGCCAATGTCACGAATTGGTACAGCACCCTTTGGCAGTACACTGCCAACATCGTGGCCGTAGATTTCGTGAAGGGCACGGGCATAGTCGAGACCGCCATCAAGGCCAACGAAAATCGTCACTTGCACTGTCGATATTAAGTAGTTGCACTTTCGAAGAGATCTTCTTAAATCTCGCTAAGAAAACTTTTGTTTCGATGTTAGTGCCTCTTCTTGGATGATAGAGGAAGGCTGCGCCTTCCTTTCCACCCTTCTAAGTTTGCGAAACATCTATGTAAATACTATTTAGTAGCACCCACCGAGTAATATTGTAATAACACGGGAACAATAAAATTTTCTGAAAGACACTTTAGCCTCGCGGTTACGCAATGGCTCGCGACACCAGCGTGGGAGGATCGCTTTTGAAATTTTCTGCGCGAGCATTCGTGGACTAGTTTTTCCGCGACAATGAGACTTCCGCCGGAAGAGCGAATAATGCTTTAAGCCAAGGTAACCGATGCAATGAAAATCTGTCCCACGTGGCGCATCGCGGAGCGGAATCTCTGCGGATGGATCAGTTCAGAATATGTTTCAACTGCTGCCAGTCGAGCAGGGAAAAATGTTTCCTCTGTCCATGTTCTTGTATATTCCTATTTTATCGTGCGTCGTCGAGCAAACGCAGAGCTTATTGGGCGAAAGCTATCCGAGCAATTCCATCAGTTGCCAAGACAACAAGCCATGCACCTTCATCGAGCACTGTCCAGTTATTTTGAAACTGATGAACCAGAATCTCCTCCCTGTTCATAGGTAGGTGGCAATTGTTTCTTGTAATTAAGGTAGAATTTGTATTGGATTGTTCTTTTAATATTGATGTTCAGACTTCGTCAAGCAATCTGTGGCTACGATTCTATGAAACCAAAGGTGTGCTGCGACGTGGGGAGGAATGCCGTGAGTCCAGTCTATACTCAAGAAGATGGTGCGTCTTTTACGAGGTCAAATTCGATTTTGGAGTGTGGAAAGAGCCTTATTCGAAGCAACAGGAACACAGCAGGAACCTACCCCTTTGTTGCAAGGGTTGGCTTTAGATGTGGGTCTCTGTTAACTTTTGCTTTCTGTGTATTGCGCTGCTTTAAATGATTAGTGGAGGATGGAATATAATCAGGGGCGGATTTGCCGCCCTTAGGCTAACAAGAGTCCGACAGGATTTTCATGAAATATCATAAAATAGTTTAATTTAAGGGGAGGTTCCGGTCTAAAAGTCCATTTTTTTTATTTAAGTTTTTGAATGTTCAATTTTTTAGGAATATGTGTTTAAAAGGATTTGTTGAAATTCGTAAAATTCCTGAAGTTAGAGGCATTTGAGTAGCGGTAAATGCTTGGGAAACAACTGGTCACTCGCCGTTCACATAAACTTTAAACGCGGTTTTTTCGAAACAGTGTTCTCAAAATGGTGGGGCCTGTAGCTCCAAAAGTTATTATCCGATTCCACTCAAACTTTTTTATTTTGAAGAATATACTTCTGGCTAGGGGGAAACCAGAAAAAAAAAGAAAATTTATCATTTTCAAAGGCGTTGATAGGACGAAAAATATAAGGAAAGTGATTTCAAACTTCAAGTGTCGTTATTTCCTAAAAAAATGTCATTTTTGTATTTTTTTCCGGTTTCCACACTAGCCAGAAGTATATTCTTCAAAATAAAAATAGTTTCAGTCGAATCGGATAATAACTTTTGGAGATACAGGTGCCACCGATTTGGATGAATTTTCTGACGCCTCAAATTTAACGACTCCCCAGTGCCATCTGCAATGATTAATTATAAAACAAAAAATATATTCCTATAATTTAAGACATCCTTAATACAATGCAAAAAGTCCCATTAAATTATATATAGTAGTTTTCCTGTAATTAATTCCTAAAGATCGCCTATTTATTTGGGCTCTAGACCGGAACCTCCCTAAAAGAATTGAGAGAATTTTGAAATTAATTCAATATGCCAACTCAGATACGAATTATCACTAATTTGCTATACGAAAAGAAAGTGAATTGTTTTTAAAGTTGCCTCAAGCCTTTGCGTTCAAACATTTTTCAATTTCTTTCGCCAAAAATTTAATATAAGTAAATATAATACTTAAACTCTCCAATGAAATTCTATCACCCTACGCAATTCTACTCCAGGTGCAACAGGAGAAATGAAGTACCCTTGCAACGGAGTAATCCTGAATGAACGAACGATATTAACAACTGCAAATTGCGCTCTTGCCAAGTCCAACGACTATAAATTGTACGTACAGCACGCTCCTTTCTCCCCCAAAGTGAATTTTCACCACGGTTTGTTCTTTAATCATCGAACAGGCATTCCGTTCTCGTTGGCGAATTTAACGTAGAGACTGATCCCGATTGCAACAGGCAGAAGCTTAACATATCCTACGTTATAAAACATCCAAATTACCAGGCTGATACTTTTGCGAACAACATAGCGATGCTACGTTTAAGCGAACCGATACAATACACAGGTAATTACTTATGTTAATTTGAAGAATCAGAACTACTTAAACATAATTTACCCTCAGATTTATTCCGACCTTCTGTTAAAAACATTAGCAACCGCACAACCAGTGTGTATTTTGCCAGTGGATAGATACCTAGGCCCAAGTATTAGTTCCATTCTCATTGGATGGGGAAGACTGTCCACTCAAACTGGTATAAAAAAAAAACAACGCGAAAGAAACCAGAGATTCCCAGTGATAATTCGTTTGTAATTTCATTTAAGTGAAATCCTGCGAGCAGCAGACTCTGGAAATGAGGACTCTATCGAATCAAGAATGTTCCAGTTACTACACTCAAGGTATGTCCGTTGAATTGTGCGCAATAGGTGATGGAATGCCTTGCACTGGATACAATGGAAGCCCCCTTTTATTCGCACACGGCGACAAGTACTTTCTGGTAAGCCATACTATATTTTCCTTCATATACATTTCATTTACAAAACAACAATAAACATTTGTACACGTTTCTCAGTTAGGCATCTTGTCGTACGGTTCGAACTGTGACTCGGCCACCAACTTCCCATCAGTCTTTGTCAACGTTCAAAGACACGTACGCTGGATCCAAGGGAACTGTTAATCATCTGTCAGAGGACTAGCGCTATTTGTGCTTGAAGATGTTTAAGTACTTTCCCCGAGTCATCTCCTTCGCCTCCTCCAAGCCCAATTGATAAGCCGTATCGTGTAGCTTTTTTACTTCGGATATTAAGCCGGTCATCGATAAGTTTCCTAACTCTGAAATAAAGTTATCCATCTTTTACGTCGCACGAAATACGATGCGAGAGATTCTACCATCGAGTCGGAGCTTACGATGCAACTGATTTATGTCGTCCGGGGTGAGACCAGCGGCCCAAGCGGACGGCACGGTTTGCGGGGAATTTTGAGCGACGAATTCGTTAACACCTGGAACTTCATTAACCGCTAACATAAATGATATACTACCACTTTTATCCAAATCGAAGCATTGCGTTCTTTAATATGTACTCACTTTGCTCCGGCCATAAATCTGGGGACGCGCGATCCAGTTTCTCCAAGCTCATCAGATTCTCTTCCATGTAAATTAAATCTACAACAAGGGAAAGTGATGAATAAATACTAACAAGCGTGTACGAAGGTAACAGACGTTCTTCCGCGTACTTACCTGTTTGATCTTTTGGTTCTTCCGAGGTCATTATGTTCATGGAAATCGTACTCTTTAACTTTCACTTAAATTCGATAAAAACGACTACACGGGGCGATGAGTAAAGAAAATAACCGCGATAGCGAGTACAAAATCGTATTAATAGGCGTTAAATATAAGAAGCTACTTTTTCGTGACGGTCGAACGATGTTTACGAACCACGTTTACGAGCCACGCAGTCTCAATTCATCGCTCTCGTCCTGCGCCGCTTGTAGTTTCTTCGTTAATTCTCTCTGTTGCTCAAGGAAATATAAATTCTTTATCCTCTGGCGTTCTTGCCGCTCAACATCGCGAACTACACCTAAATGAAGCTGTTCTCTGGAACGATCACACGAGAATGTATGAGACTATTCAAGAACTACGCACCGCGAACTGCGCATCGTGTAACACGGACCAAGCATTGTATTTTTTATATTAATCTAGATTCTATATATTATATTATTCTGTATATCGAATAGTATTATACATTTAAAGCTGCGGAGCGTGAAATTTGTTTGCTGGGAACGTGATATTTGCTTGGTAACTCTAATGCTTTCTTTCCATATTGTTTACATCGCCGGGCGAGTCGAAAGTTTTTGCGACTCGCTCGAGCGCGAGTGAATAGGAGCGATCGGTCGCTTCTGTTTTGGAACGCTCGGTCGAAAGACTTCTGAGAAATACATACCCGTGCTCTGGGCCTTTTGTTTATGTTCTAATATTCCAGTCTTACGTCTGCCTTGTAACGGTCAATGAAAGCTCAGTCCGTGTTACGCGACGGCAGCAGCAAATTCGCGGGGCGCTGCTTACTAGCGCCACTCGTACGTAACCTCACTTCTAACCGGGCCATTCTTTTAATTACCTGTCGTACTCTTGCTTGTAATGAACGTAAGCTATTATGCCGAACGATACTACACAACACGTGCCGCAGGTGACTTTCGCTGCAAGGGACATTATCCGCGGGAAATGCTGTTTGTTCGAATCGTTCCTCGCTGACTTCGATACGCGACTAATATCGATACCGTGACGTGCGATTGCTATTGCGATTCTCGAACGGCGCTCTCGTTTCAGTACGAATTGTCGGTTTTATGAAACGCGGAAAGTGCAAGTGGGGAGTGAAAAATCTATGCCAATTGAGGGGAAATTATGCAGATCCGAGGTCCAGATTGTGAGAAAGGTAAGCTTCTGTGTCTGGTCTTTAATATTTTTAATGTCGTTATGTTGCTTAGCTTTATTATAGTAGCCTAAATGTGATTCAATTTCGTGTAGCTTTGCAACGTACTTTCGTCATTAGAATGGCGTCACTGTCGAATAGGGATTGTCGTTGTTCGTTTGTTTCGTATGTACTGTTAAGGAATTGATAGGACGGGGAGAAATTGCGTTAAGAGGCGTGTGGAGACTGGAAATATTGGGTTCAATGTACGGATACGTTGTTCGAAGAATGATTCGTTACTATACATGTATAGTAGCAGATGAGAGAAAGTTTGCAACCTTTAAAATCGCATAATTGTTTTTAGAATTAGTCCAAACGACATGGGGTTTTTTCAGAAGCTCGATTAGTTTGCTAAGTGACGTCATTCTCAATAGGAAAGGTGACCCCTTTCACAATTGTTGGAATAACGATCGAAGTAGAGACGATTTTATTAAATGTGAGACGCTATTGATGCCAAATAGTGAAATTCGTGTTTGAAATGTACCTACAACATCATTTAATAGCTGCACTCTCCTCTTTAGTTAAACTGTCCTATCTAGCATTTTTTCATTTTTTGAGATATGTTGAGATATTTGAAGTTCCACACGTCTTTTACCTTTTAAGTAAAGCTAGAAAACTCTACGTGCTTCGTAAAGTTTTATAAACAGTCTAATGTGTTTAACCTAACTTTTTTCCAAATGGTTAAAATATCCTATCTAAAGCAATTAATTAATTTGTACGTTAGTAATACATTACCTGCCGGTATACCTATTTACAAAAAATTATATTAGACTGTTACGAAATAGTGACAACATGTTTTAATTTGAATGAAGGGAAATAAGGGCGGTACAATGTAAATGATAAAACTTCAGTTTTCTCGGTTGTTTCAAAATGCTAGATAGGACATTTTAACTAAAGAGGGCAGTGCAGTAGCGAACGAAAGAAGGTTTACAACTTTTAAAATCGCATAACTTTTTTAGAATTGGTCCAAAGGACATGAATTTTTTTTGAGAAACTAGAAAGATTAGTTTGTTAAGTGATCTATTTTGTCGTTTTGAAAAATTGCAATTAGTCGGAATAGCAAGAACAAAATAGTAAAGTTCTTTTTTTCAATCTTTTCTCGAATTTTAATTACAGGCTTACAAAAAAGTTTAACAAACGACTTTTACTATTTTTTTGCTATTCCGACTAATTGCATTTTTTTCAAAACGACAAAACACATCACTTAGCTTTTAAAATCTTTATAGTTTTTAGAATTGGTCCAAAGGACATGAATTTTTTTTGAGAAACTAGAAAGATTAGTTTGTTAAGTGATCTATTTTGTCGTTTTGAAAAATTGCAATTAGTCGGAATAGCAAGAACAAAATAGTGAAGTTCTTTTTTTCAATCTTTTCTCGAATTTTCATTACAGGCTTACAAAAAAGTTTAACAAACGACTTTTACTATTTTTTTGCTATTCCGACTAATTGCATTTTTTTTCAAAACGACAAAACACATCACTTAGCTTTTAAAATCTTTATAGTTTTTAAAATAAATCATGTCCTTTGGACCAATTTTAAAAAAGTTATGCGATTTTATAAGTTGTAAACTTTCTTTCATCCGCCGCTGTAGCTACTAAATGATGTTGTAGGTATATTTCAACCACTAATTTCACTATTTGGCGTTAATAGCGTCTCACCCATAATAGAATCCTCTCCACTTCGACCGTTATTCCAACAACACAATAGAAAGTATTCAAAGCTGTACTATTTAAGAGAATCTTTCATTAAAAATTACAATTCCGTTTCCCTCGACCTTTAAACCAATCAAAAATGAAATCCTTTTCAAGTTTATTTGCAGTACTAACATTTCAAAAACAAGAATACATGATCCACAATAAATTAGTAATAAGAACTTGTTTATAATAGAAACCAGAAACAATTCGAGCCTATTGAAAGCATTATAGGCAACAAGGGCCTCCTACTTTCGATTCATTAGTACAACATGGTACCAAGAAATTCTACTTTCTTGAACCTAATGACAAACCAATTAACTTCCCACAAATCTTGAATATGCAAATACCAAGAATTTCGTAACTTACCGTTGCCACGAAGGCAGTACCTACTTGAAAAAGGAACCGTGTACATTTCTGCCTACATTTCTCTTGTTCACCGCTGCACGGGTTTCCTTTCTGAAGTGCTGGCTTCGCGGGGATGGTAATCCTTCCGTGACCACGCAAGTATCTGAAACGTAATTGGGACCGGAAGGAATCTGATCACAGGGGAGGGTGGGAGTCGACGTTACAGAGAATATAGGGTCTGTTCTTATCTGCAGAATACAGGCGATGGTTTCTCTACCTCTCCGTATTCCACATCTCGTAGGTTGTATCATAAGTTCGGGGGCAGCGTAGGACACGGTATGATGAATCGTCCGCGTTGCCCTTCGCTGCCCTTCGAGCAGGGCGAGGCAGATTCCCCACGTCCTTTGGACTCTCCTAAATTTCACTTACGTGGGACACTTGAAGTGTCTGACGTTGCAGCAAGTTGCTTGTGAAATTTTCCTTCTACAATAGGATTCAGTGTTAATTTTTCCCCTCTCCGAAACTTTCACTACAGAAGTCTTCACTCTGGCTTTGACTCTATTAAATTTCCCCGAAGCTGGGCAGCATCTCATTCGGAATCCTGTTAGAAACTTTGATGATTCTCAACGGCCCGAAATTTCCACCGCATCACGAATGCAGCTATGGGAAGCAGAAGTTGAAACGTTTGCAAGTGGAATGGTCTATCAGCTGCAGTGAGCGTCCGCGCATGGCGCGTAGTTCTCTCTGGACGATGAGGCTGGGATCGTGAGAGAACGGTTTAGGATATAATTATCGAATTCCAGCGCATCTGGACAGCTCCCGGCGTCAGTATCCTTAGTGTGAACTTTCCTGAACTTATATAATGCATGCGCAAGGAGAATGGACCACCCATGTAGAGGGGCCTCTCTCGACTCGTCCTCGAGTGCCCTCAGGAGTCGCGCGCGGACCAAGTACTCCATCGGGCGAAGTAGTCGGCTGGACAGCATACCGGGTAGAATATGACACCAGGGACCTGGCCTTTTTCTATCGCTCGAGAATAGTGCGCACCGTGTAGAACGTGTCGCAACTCGCGGCTTCCCAGCGCGAAACCTCGATACCTCTTTTCCCTTTGAAGCTTATTATTATTGCTTTAGGTGACCTCTGTGGGAGGTTATTTGAAACCGTGGGAATTTTAACAATTTTATCAGGTTCATTCGTTTTTGCAGATTGCACGAAATGATAGGGTTCTCGTTTGAATGGTAATAATTTAATAACGAAGGGGAAATTCGCAGAAATAGAAATACCTGGGCGATATCTATCTCATGCTCCCAGAACGCACAGTGTGCAGCAGCGTGAGGCGGTGTGCAGCCGCAGCCAGCCCCGTAGAAAGCGCAGCGGAATGACGAGTCGCGATGCTGTTCCTTCCTGAAGAGCAGCGGAGCCCGAAGATTTCAGGTCAGTCCGTCTCGAGAGCATAATGCATCACAGTACGGGAAAGAGTTGTGTAAACGAACTTCCATGAACTTCCGAAAGTAGTCGCCTTTTTCCTCCCCTATCCTCCTTCTGCTGTTGATGTTTTCGCGAAACGCTCCGCTGCACTTTCGCATTTCGAACGCTCTCCTCGATGCAACGTAGCTGTTGCCTCTGCTCGCTCTGGCTATTTCTATTTTCCAGCTTAGACCGTTCCAGTTCGACGTTCAATCGCAAAGTAGACTGGAGAGCTTTAAAATTTTATTGCGAGGATTCTGCGGTTGCTAGATTATTCTTAGCTTCTGTCGCCTTTAAAATTTATAATTCGACACCTCTGCAACATTTTTCTATTTTCTTATCACGGGTTCATCTATAAAGTAGCACGGTCTAAAAGAAATACAGCTGTGGTACTTACCAGTGGCAATATTCTTCTCCAACTCGGGACACTTGAATGGTAATCCCGGAATTATTAGTCGAGGCAGTAGTTTATCAGAATGATCGCGCCAGTCACGGTTGCTCGTTGCAGGAACAATGAGAGACAATGATCCCGTTGAAAAGGGTCGTATCGTTATGACACTGGTGTGTGTACAGGGGCCAGATTCGCTTGTCTCTGTCTCTCGATAAACAAAAATAGGACTGAGAATTCTTGAAAACCGAGGCTGTGTGTGGTCCGTCCGAGGTGTTAATCAGGAGACTTGCTACTGTCTTGCTTCTAACCGGCCCTTCAATTAGTATACACCTCCTACCTTGGCTACACGTGGTACCGGGACTCTCGTGGTCCAGCCGAATTCACAATCTCCCCTCTGTTCCAGACGATGGAACGAAGAAAAAGAACCGTTCTCAGAATCCCGTTGACCCTCGGAAATTCGAATCGATCCTCCCTTTGGGAACCGTGCCCCTCGAACGGACGCTAAACATGTATGATTTCGTCACACGATTCTGTCACGCCCTCTGTTGATTGCGTTTCACGCGGGAAACAATCTTCTTCGTGTAGAGCGTAGACCAGAGTTGAGCATTAACTAAATAAAAAATATTTAAATACGGATGAAATAAAAGTTACTTTAACTATAGATTATTTGACGAATGAAGTTCATTTTTTAAATCGACAATAATCTCTTTAACTTTTATTCGTTATTGGAAATCTTCATTTAAATAAAAATTTTCCCCATTTCTGGAGTAAACTACCGTGGACGATGGAAGTAGAATTGGCGAATGAAACTCTTCGTTGAACCAACGAAGTATCCACCGGTCCAGATTTTTGCGACTAGTATTTCTAGAGTACTGATCGCAGTGTTTATCCACACCAGAGAAATATTAGTTCCACGGGGAATTAAATATTAGAAGAGATTCGAGTGTCACGACCCACTATGCAAACGTTGACGGTTCGACGGTATTAATGGCGACGATTCGCAGGGATTCCACTGTTCCCCGTCGGTTATTTTTTCCCCGGTATCGAACGGAACTGCATTCTCGCGGCCGCGTTTGCATGAATATTCGATGAGCAATTTAAGCGAACGCCATTGACAATTGCCACTCATTGAACAGGTTGCACGCAGAAATGCCGGCGCGTTGCTCATAAATATTAATTAACGGTCGTCCGCGCGTGTGGCCAAAGGTACGGAGCAGAGTGGAGCGCCTCTATCCTTTCGATCTTGACCTTTCCGGCAGAATTCGACGAGCAATCGATTCGAAGATAGCGCACTTCCATCTCCGTTCCTTCATTTCCACCGCGGAATATTGCGAACCGAGACTTGTTCCTCTGAAGAGCTCCTTACCGAGCATCGCAACGTAATCCCCGAGACTCCTACCCCTGTACGTAACCCTTGCCAGAATCACGACCGCCGAAAATCGCGCCACTCGATCCCCGTGGATCGCCAAATTACAGCCTCAGAACGGGAAGCTCGATGAGCACGCTGTTCATCCCCTCCGCCCCTTCCGGACGGAAATCCAGCAGCCACAAAAGCCTGTCGCGAACTAATATTTGACGGGGGAGGGCGCGCCATTCCAAAGAAATTCCGAGGTGCAAAGCGAATCCAATGCAAACCGTTTGAATGAAGTTGCCTTTTTGTTATACTTTACCACCTGTCGCGTGTGTGCGCACGGGGTGTGGGTCTAGGAGAGGAACGAACGAAGAGGGTTGCGAGGGCGGGAGCGAGCCGCGGCAGGGCGAAGATGAAAGAGGAACAGAGAAGGAGGACGATGGAGGAGGTAGGGGGGGAGGTGTTAGAGAAAGGGAGAGACAGAGGGAAAGAGAAAGGAAACGTTGCGGCAGATAGGAAAAGGCGGGAAGGGGGATGAAGGAGAGAATGGGTAGGGGGTTAGAGGGTGAACGGAGGAACATGTGGTTCTATTTGTAAAAACAAAGTTTGCGCGGGACAAACACGGGCAGACAGTGGCGGGCCTAGTCGGCCTCCAGGTAAAAGCGCAACAAAGACTCGATTGCGTTTCACTCGCACCGATTCCTTTTTCCCTGGCTTCGAAAGCCGCGCACTTCATCGTTGCACGCGCGACGCCCCGGCAACGATGACTTTGTTGACGATCGATGGCCGCGTCCCTTCTTAATTAACCCTCGGAAGGCGGAGGAGCAGCCGCGACGACACACGCCTCTTAAATGAGGCTTCTTCGAGTTGTTGCCGGCGCTGGAAGCAGGTCAAGTAGCTTGCCCACTCCTTGGAGCGTTCATTTATATTTCTGGATACGTTTATAGTGGGAAGGTATTGGGGGTGGGATTTGGGAACGTTAGGGCTCTCTGTACATCGAGTCCGCATCGAGGCATTGAGTTTGGCTTTTTAAGAGCTCCCAAAGACCACGAAGGAGCTCCCATCTTTGCACACCCTCGGGACTTGTCGAGTCGTTGTAGCGACTCCTCTCGATGCTTCGTGGGGGGCACGTGCGCCGGTGTCTTGGGTGCTGGCGTGAAAACGAGGAAAAGGAGGAGACACCGTTAGCAGACGGCTGGGACACGGGGGTGGATGGGTGTCGGAGAATGCGAACGTGGAGATGATGGTAGTGGCGGTTGACGGTGGTTGACGGTGGTGGTGTATGCCGCGACAAATATTTACCTGTCAACACAGAGAGGCTCGCACTGCCATCCCGCTCCACCCCTTCGCCGCAAACGACATGCATATCCAAGCGAACGTTTGATGGCTGGACGAGGGAGAAAGGGATAAAGGGAGAAAGAGGTGATGGGGGAAAAGAGAGAGGGTGGGTGGGAGAGTGGGTGGTACGTCGGAGGGATCCAAACGAATCATAAAGCGACCGATTGAGAGACAAAGCGGAACGAGGCAGGCAATGACACGCGATAAGAACCGAGGACTTGATTTTCACACGAGCCTGCGTTCCACCCTTCGGCCGAACACGCGTTCCAAGTCGGATTAAACGGCGCGTACCTTTTTTCTGAATTAATAAAGATGCTGGACGACTGCATGTAGAAAATTTTTAGGAGTGTTTGAGATGCGGATGTTTTATCGGAGGTGGGGAAATTTTTGATGATTCTATATTTTTTTTCATATGGAGTTGAAGGAAGTCATCATTTATTCCTACTTAAATTTATTAATTAGCGAGCAGGCTTCCCGAAGTTAATGAATTATATTTCGTTTGTTTATATTTCACGCAACATATGTAGATCAAACGAACGTCACAACTTCATTAGCATTATTTCCTTTTTCAAACGTACCATTTACTGCCCAATTAAATTCGTTCTGTTATCGTATCTTCGAAACCCGATCTCTGGCATTTGCAGATCATACATTGTTATTCGAATAAACAGCAGAATTTGGATTGAATTAGGATGGATTTAATAAACGGACCGTGGATTTAAATGAAAATTCGTAGTAACATATTCGATCACATTCAAAACGCAATTACATCGTCGGCTGTTTATTGCACGAAGTGCGGAGCAATGTTGTAGATTAATTTACACAAGCTGCCGAAAACGCGAGCGTGTTATTTATCGCGTTCCCGCGTAACGGTGCAATAAATTAAAAGAGCTGGCCCCTCGCGCGGCTTGTTTGTTGTAATTTTCACGGAGAACGTTCGTTGTTATTTTAATATGTCAGAAGATGAAAAACCTCGCGGCTCGGGGAGTTAAAAATCGAAGCGGTCTCGAAAAGTTCGCTGGTTTCCCTGGTGAAACCCGGCACCGTAATAGCAAATTGTTTACAGAAATTTCTGCCGGTGAGCAGAATTAAAATACAAGGAAACAACCAACGCGCGTTTAAAAGTTTCACCTAAAGCAAATACGGCAAGTACCTACACTTGATTCCAAAACAGCCCCCAATTCCCCACAGAAATCTACCTTTAATTAACTATAAATCAAAAGTGCTCACTTGTGCTTGCACAAAATATTTCAAATCATTCGCACACCCAGATCCAAGCCACCGAGTGCGTCATAAACCAATCGCCCCTCTTCACCCCTCCCGGAAAATACAAGCAATAATCCATCCTCCCATTTGTCCATTTGCCTAATGGATCAACCCCCTCGGGTACCAAAGCCGAATCGTTAAACTTGCTTCGCCGTGGCGCCAAGCGTCCAGCGGGAAGTTTTCCCGAGCGCGGGTCGCACCCCCTTCGTGGCAACCCCCGCGAGGAACGGTTCCACAGAGGCCGAGGCTGGTCTCGCGGCGTCGAGACGCAACGCCGCCTAATCGAACGGTTTTTCCAGTGAATTTGGAGTTTGTTGCGGACGTGGGTACACAGAAGAGTGGCCGGCAAAGCGGCCTACCCCGCTTGAGATTCGCCCCGGTAAGCGGGACGCGAGCCCCGCCGCCTGCCAGAGGGAAGAGGTGCAAGAGAAAGCGATGGCCACCTACGATCATCCCCCGTCCCTCGTTCGCTCGCTCATTCACTTACTCACTCTCCTCCCAGTTTCTATTCTCTCCTCTCTGTGTGCTTTTAATTTACCGGGCGGCAGGCAAATGTTTGCGCCACTCCCCCACGATCGTACAACCCCCTCTCCCTCTTCCTCTCTCTCTGTCCGTCTCACCCTCTCTCGCCGCGCTGTTACTCCTCCGTTTCCGACTCGCCCTCCCACGATCCTCGGCGATCGTTCTGTACACCGTGCAGCCCCTTGCGAGCCTCCCCCGCGCCACCCTCCGCCCCCCTATCGCGGGGTACAGGGTGATCCTAGAAACTGGACCGACTCGTAGCTGATCCTCTTGGAGAGGGAAACGCTGCACTGTTTAGCCAGCTCTGCGCTTCTGTGCTTCAAGCATTCTTCAACTGTAGCGTTCATAATTTCATATGTGATTGAAACTGTGTAGTTTTTTTATATTAGCAGCTTGTATTAGTTACTTGAAGCTTTTTACGAGAGGAATATTGTCGGAGGGAGATAGGACTCTTAAGGTGTTCTTCTATGACTCAGGGTTGACTAACTGGCGACTCAGGAGCTGCCGGGGGCCCCTCCGCCATGCTGCCACGCTGAACGGCCCCCTCCATACCTACCGGACTCTGACGATCGCAGTCGGAAAGAGAGGGAAAGAAGGAGGAATCGACTGCGATCGCGAGAGTCTGGTCGGTATGGAGGGGGGCCGTTCAGCGTGGCAGCGAGGCGGTGGGGCCCCCGGCGGCTCCTGAGTCGCCAGTTAGTCAACCCTGATCTATGTTGAAGAGGAAAAGAGTCAGATCCCGACCCAGTGCGTGGAGTCACCCTGTATATTGACCGAGCCTGACCATTGAGCCCCGTGGATGCCGGGGGTGGTCGAGGGTCGATGGTAATCTAGGTAATGCGGCGAGGTCACTTATCGAGGAATCGTCCTGGTAGCGCTCCGAAAAAAGCGCAAAAAGCTCTCTGTGCTCGTGTTAGGTATCAGAGGATGCAGTCGAATCGGTGTGCTTTGAAAAGAGCTTTAACTCGTAGCTTGTTCCTCTTCTTTCCCGCTCGGGGGCTGACGATAGGTGTGCATGTATCGTGGTTCTAGCTGGCCTTTTTCGTATTGGAGAACTTGCTTCTCTTCGGGGGCTGTTGGCGGTTGCTGAAAGAGATACTGGTCGATTGAAGCCTTTGTGACGGTAACATTTCCAGCACCGACGACGGCCGATCGATACGCCCATTTAATGTGTTTGAGGAGTATCGTATAAATGTAGATTCGTAGAAGTTAGACAAAGTTTTATTGGGGGAGGGTAGTGGAGGGATAATATTGACAGGGCAGACGTGGAAACGAAATTCAGTCAACACGGGTAATGGCAGAGTAATGCAATCTTGGCAAAAAAAAAGAGCCACTGTGTGTTGCGTCGGGGTAAGGGCCGCGGAAATCGTAAAATCGATCAAGAGTCAATATTAGACTCGCAAGGAAGCAAAGCTACAGGACTGGTTTATTAATACCGCAAACGTTGCAACGTATGTTTATTAATACGACGAGAAGTATGTAAAGTGGGAGGTTGTTTATGAACTGGTAACGCTGGAGAATAAATACCACAATCAATATCATCTCGTGGAATTGATAGAGTTCTTAACCAATTGAAGCTCTCGCGAGATTTTATTTTCGAGAAATTTGAATGCGAGGATTCCAAGGGTAGAATTTTTCCAGAATTCTTTGCTTTCTGGTGCAAGTAATACCTTATATTTTTGAATCACCGAGTTCAATTGGGCTAATGACCGTCCACGGCGAAATTCGAGGGAAATTCGAACAGAGAGGGATGGTTCGCGCGGAGGTTTCGAGCTGGCGTGTCGCGACTCGCGATTCACGGAACGATCGGGGAGGCAGTTTTCGGTTAAGGTGCGCGTGTGCGAGCTCGCCTCACTTGCGGCTTTTAATAAATGGTATAAAAACGAGATCAAATATTTAACCGGGGAAATATTTGAGCGAGTGCCTATTATTACAGGGTAGTGGCGCGGCATAGATACCCGCGGCCGCAACCCCCCGCCGCTCCGCGCCGTATTCCGTTTATGCCTGGCAAATATGCCTAGTAGTTGTTCGTTAGATATGTGCGGAAAAAGGGTACCCGTGTGTGTCGATTCAAAGCGACACCGTCGAGCAACCGAGTGCGCCTCTCCACATTTCGCCTCCCGTTTTCAGTTTCAGCATTCTTTCCCGCGCCTGCTAAAATCGCCCGGCGAATTATCGCTTCCTCTTGCAAGAACCGAACGCCGACTGAACGCTGCAATTCTTTCAAATTAATACAGCACAGTAGGTAATTACGTGGATATTAATTACCCCGCCTGCCTTAATCCGTCGCGAAATAGAATGCCCGCGAAAAGGGCAATCGCTCGCGCGAAAAAACAGCGTCGCCTGTTCGCCAGTCTAATATTTGAGTTTGGCAAATTGGACGACGATGGTTCGTCCTCCGGTTCATGGGAAAGTGGAAAGATTCTCGGGGGAGGGCGCGAGCCGAATAAACTGTCCCCGTGCACGAGCCTCTAATTAATGTCCAGGGACGCGAGTGTTTGCGCGTTCGGGGAAAATTCGATGCAAATGATGTGTAACGTAAGGTGGGAGTCGTAATTACGCGTCACCGGCACGCGGCTTCCTTCTGATAAACGGGGCCACCTACCCTCTCGAGTCGCCACGTGACCGGAAACGGCGCGGGTGGACATCGAAAACGCGTCCAAGCACGTGCACGTAACGACCCGCGACTTTCGAATAATTCACGAAGCTGTTGGAAGCGAATAGGTAAGACTCTTTAACCCGCTCGGAATCAGCCCGAACCCTGTGACGTTTAGTGAAGTAGCTACACCCCTGTGTTTAAAGTTTAAGGGGGAACACTGCTGTGAAATTTGAAAAAATTTCTATTCTTTTTTTTCACTTTCTTAATGTCTAACTCGTCAAAAATACTCTCTGAAAATTTCAAGTTGATATTCGAAGAATTACGAAGATACAGGGTATTTTGTAAAACGCATCACGCTTACAAACGCATTACAAGTCAAACTTTAAACGATTTTCTCTAAACGACATTTTTCTAACTGATCGAATCCATAACTCTGTCAATTTTTATCCGATCGACTTGAAATTTTGACAGGATCTTTAAAACGAGAATATCTCCAGTTGTACGTACCGATTTTTTGATCGAAAACATGTTTTTTTAAATACGCTCGAAAAACTATCCATTTTTTGCGGATTTTTCGAAACTTTTTCTTCTAAAGCGCACCATTTTTACAAAATAATTTTTTTAAAAAATCGGTATGCACAACGGAAACTACACTCATATAGATATACGAAAATCTATACATGTTTTTCTATTCCTTTTTTTTATAGTCTCTTAAGACATTGCACTAATGATAGGTAATAACAATTTAATATGAAAACTCTAAGCTCTTCCCAAACAAATCTTAAAAATGGGCTCATTTTTCCAACCGTCAGTGGTGTTCCCCCTTAAAGAGAGAGAGTGGAGAAGATACCGGTGATTGCTATCTCTTCCACTGAACAAGCATCGATGCACCGTCACGATAATCGGACGCGATCTCGCACCGCCACGTTGATACCGAGTGCAATTAACGAGGCAAGAGCCAGCGCGGTATATCATCCGCTCGCGCAGCCCCGTAAAGCCTTTATTGGGACATAATTTCGCCCGGCACACAAGGCGACAGTTATGGTCGAGGATCTTTAAGTCGGTGTCTCCGTTATCCTTGGGCCCAGGCCCCCTTCCTTCCTCGTCTTTCTGTTGCCGGGCAAACACCGCCTGGTCGCCTCGTCGCTAATAAACCCCGACTTTCCGGGACGTGATTTACACGCTAGCGAAGAGAGCGCACGTTCACGGCGCAAATAACGCGGCTCGAGCTTTTATGGCCGCCTCCTCTATCGGATCCACCGAAACGATGAGACTCGCGACGGTGCTTGAGGAAGAGACCTAAGTAGACTGGTGTATTCAAATTGTCAAAGTGAATTTTACAGCAAGGAATACTGTGACTACCACTTTCTCTTCTAACTTCTGCGAGCAAATCATCCCCCTCGATTCACTGGCTTTGGTTAATCAGTGTTCGATCCGAATCCAACGAACCAAGATCCAATATCCCCTTAGTTAATGTAATAAACGAGTTACCTGCGTCTTCTCGTAATTTCTACGATTAAATATGAATCCCCGGGTGGAATTTGGCGCGCGAGTCTCGAAGGGTGGAAAAAACGGAGAGGGAGGAACTGATTAATTTCGGTTTAATTAATCGTAACGGGCGAGCGATGCGCGGATATCCAAGACGCTGCAATTAACTTTGAATTTCCCCACTTACCGCGCGATTTCCCCCCGCGACGAACGTGGAGAACATCCCCCCAGCGGAGGCTCGGCGCGAGGGGTTCCGTCGGAGGGAAAAAAAGTCGTGGTGGAAACGGGGAAACGACGGAAGATCCGGTCTTTGAACTTCGTCTAGCGGAAGGTGGATGATTGTACGGTGTCTTTGAAGCCGGTTAAACTCGCCCTGGGAAGGGTGAGGTACGAGGAAGGGTGCGGGGGTTGGAAGCGGGTGGCAGAAAGGGCCGCGAGTGAACGAACAGTAAAGCCACCCTTTGAGACGAACTGCCAGGAGATGAATTCGAACGCCGCCTGGGAGAGGGTTTCGAGGGGGTGGGCGGGGGTGGGGGCACAAACACGGAGATGGTAAAAGTTTATTAATTAGCTGGAATTAAGCGTGGCAAGCCTGTGTTCCGGGGAACCTGCAGTTCCTCCGTCTCGAAGGAAGCAAACGAACGAAGGGAATACAGGAAGATGCGAACTTTTATTCTTATACTATCGCTACTAACACGCTGAGACTTGTGCTCGGTCCATTCACCATCTCGATGTAACGTTTCATTTCCAGGGAAAGGTTTAGGGACAAGTTTCAGTGGTGGTTAAGTTTTCATCGGCGTTAATTCCATCTCGTTGGCGCGTTGTAGGTGTCTCATCACTATTCTTTATTTCCAAGTATGTACACCCACTCCAGGGGGTGAAAGTTGTACAACTATCTAAGAACTAGGGATGAGAATTCGGTATCAAACAAAGAATCAAGAATTCCTCCAAGGCTGGAGAATCAGCGAAAGAGTTCCAACAGTTTGCCAAGATATTGGCCGAGGTTCTGTGTTCCTATCCTCTCGACTCAACCCCCCCCCCCCCCAATCAACCCCTTGTCCCCCAAGTGCCGGTGTAATTTGTCCAGCAAAGGTGGGCGAGCTATGAGAATCGTTTGGTCACACGGCGCCCCGCTTATTCATATTTAATTCGCTCGACTCGTCAGTTGTACGTCAAAGGGGGGTAGTAAGTTGCGAGGATCGGTGGGGTTCAACCGACGGCCAACCGTGGGCTATTATAGCCGTGTTTCCGCAGGGCTGCTCCTCATTGTCTGCTCATCATCGTCGATAATTCACGTAAACCGTGCGCGCCCCAGCCCTTTTTTTCGTCCTCGCGTTGCCCCACGTTGACATTTTAACGAGCTCGACACGCAAAGTCGGGCATCATTTCCTTAATCGAATTACTTAATGATGCCCTAATTCCGCGCTAGTATTCGTGCAACTATTTAACGGCATTTTAGGGGAACGCTGCAGCGAGATGATTTACATTGGTCAAAGTAATTACAAGCTGTTATTCTCGAGCTATTTTACCATTTTTGTATCGGTGTCTATAGGGATGAAAGCACAGTTGTAAATTTAAATAAGTGTTCTCTTAATTCCTCCAATGTTTTGTTATACACCGTACTCGAAACAGAAATGGGATATTAATTTCTCGATCTTCCGTAAATCGATTGGATCCAGCCTCAACTGGAAATCCAAACGTTGAACGACTATTAGGGTCCTTGAGATTTCCTTCACTCTGGAAAATCTCTACAGATGGCGCCAGCGAAGTCTCTTCATGGTCGCAGACTGATAGCATGATCAATACAAGATTTAAAGTTAAGCAAGTGCAAGCAGTCTCGGCAGATGTATCGTTGGTTTCCCTAAGAAATAAGAGGTAGCTCTGCATGGAGCCAGCTAGACAACTGGTTCCTCAAATATTTCCCTGAAGCCCTCCACTTCTACTCTCTGCAAATCATCCTACTCCTATCGTTCTCCAATATCAACGTTTCCTCCACAACTGATCGGTTATTAAACACAAGCTGACATACTCCACGTGCTTAAACCCCATGGGCCACCCCTGCTGGTTCCGCGGCACAGCCATCGTCGTCTCTCATTTTTCCGCGAAGGACCGGCCCTCGTCATCGTTCTCCCCCGGTGTTTACGGAATAAATCCGAACGTATCCCCCGAAAATTAACGCGCCGCCACCCGCCAGCTAATCCATTAACCCGTAAAGGATTAATACGCGGTTGCCAAACACGGGGACCTAGATCGAGCTGGAAAGTTTCGGTGCGCCTATGTTTGGCGGCGGTCGGGAGGCTGCGTTCCAGGACAGTTAAGGTCGGGTTAAATTCATAAAACGTGTAGAAGCGCGCGTACAGTGGACTTTTGGGGTGGGAGGGTGCGGGGCGGGTGGAAGGGGGTCGTGTTTCTTTTGGAACGGGCCACGGAAGGGGTGAATAACGGGGGCTATAGTCTCGTCTTTTCCAAACAAGAATTTGCACTCTCTTCGTTACCATGGCCAGGCGTCTCTGCAAACTGCGCGAACGGTACGGGTAAAGTAACGTGGAGTAACGCAACGTATATACACGGGGTGGGTGTATACACCCTCCCACAGCACCGGAGACTCTCGACCAACCCTGGAAGAGGCCGGGGAGCGGGATAGGGAGAGAAAGAGATAGAGATAGAGAGAAAGAGAGAGAGAGAGAGAGAGTGCGAGAGGGATAGAGGACGGGGGGGGGGGGGGGAGGGATAGAGAGGGACGGAGAGAGAGATTTGCAGGCCCGTGGGTTTGTTTGACTTTACTTGCAGCTGTGTAATTGAATATTATACCAGGCTGCCTCGTTGGAAGGGTTGAAAACTCTTACGAAAAGGGAAGGGCTCGGCCGAGAATCCGAATGGTGGACGAGAGATAGCCCCAGAAAGCTGGAGCCGCGAGGAGGACCGGGGGGTGGGGTGGGAGGGATGCTTGATGGAGTGGCTCCATAAGAGGAACCAGAAAATTAACTGAAAATCTCACGAAATCGCAAAGGACCTTTGGCGGTGGTGGGCCGCCAGGAGGGGGCGGGAGGGTGGGGACGGGGGGTGTTTACCCTTTATTATACTCGCGCATCCTCCCTTCCAACAGACCGCGCTCACCCCCTCGCCCCACATCCGGATGAGTACCGAGCTTCTTTGAGTCCCTCGAGCATTTCCCTCTTCGGGAAAATCTTACTGCAAATTTCTGGCTCTCCTCGGGATTCCAACGACGATTTTTCGATACGTATCCTCTCCCTTGGCGAACGGGATGCGTTCATTCGATTCACTCTTGCTTCCTGCTGCTCCTCGATATTGGTCTGGCTTTTGTCTTTGATGGCACGATTACTCGTCTCCGTTTCTGTGTGAGTTTGTTGCGTGGGTCACGGATGTATCCTGCGTTTATACTGCCGTCCTTAGTTAAACTGTCCTATCTAGCAATTTTTCATTTTTTGAGATATGTTGAAAGACTTGAAGTTCCACACGTCTTTTACCTTTTAAGTAGAGTCAGAAAACTCTACGTGCTTCGTAATGATTTATAAACAGTCTAATGTGTTTAACCTAACTTTTTTTCCAAATGGTTAAAATATCCTATCTAAAGCAATTAATTAATTGGTACGTTAGTAATACATTACCTGCCGGTATACCTATTACAAAAATTATATTAGACTGTTACGAAATAGTGACATGTTTTAATTTGAATCAAGGGAAATATGGACGGTACAAAGGAAATGATAAAACTTCAGTTTACTCGGTTGTTTCAAAATGCTAGATAGGGTAAACCAACAACCAGTGAATGACCGAATTGTTGAATGAGAAGCCCAGTAAATGACCGCACATTTTTATTAAGAATTGTACTTATAAATGTTTGTTTAAAACGCATAACTAAAAATATGGGATATTAAAAGTGCAACTATACTCCATTTATAAACATACAGTAATTTTTACATTTATAATTGCTATTTCTTTGCCTAATGGTCATTCACTAGTATGCTGTCAATTACTGGTTGGTTTACCCAAGGCCATTTTAACTAAACAACGCAGTATAGTCCTTTTCGTCCGGGAAGGTGTCATTCAACTAGCGAAAGGTCCTTTTCGGACGGGACGCTCGTAGAGTACCTACAATTTGCTTCTTTCTCATACAGCACGATGACGACGAGAAACTCGAGTTCCGAAAATCATCCACGTATGCGTGTGTACCGTAAGTAGCGAGCCATCGTAGCGTGTCTTCTAAAAGGACCCCAAGAAACAAAACAGGGGCGAGTTAGAGGAAACATGGGCAGGTTGAGGGTAGCAGTCAGAGAGGCAGGGAGGCAGAGAGAGAGTGAGAGAGAGAGAGATGGAACATGCCGCAGGATGGTTGGTATACAGTAGAGCGCGTATAGTCCGCTGGTCGATGGTGCGGCCCGTAACGCCCAGCTACTGCGCAACCAATGCGCGAGTCCACCATGTTTAATGCTGCGAATTCGCTCACCCTCCGAGGTGTACCTCGCCCTCGTCTCTTCGACCCTCTGGCCGGGCATGCCGGTACCGACCCTAACCTCCGTCTGGTCGTCCTCCTATCCCCTCTGTCCTGCCCTTTCGCCCTTCCCTCGCCCTCGTCGTCCGCGTTCCTTTGCTCGCCTGCAACCCTCCGATGCGGCCTTCCCTTTCGCCCCCTTCGTCCCTTCCCCGCTCATTCTCTTCCCTGACTCCTCTTCACGGCGATCCACTCGCGCGCCACATAACGGACAACAGATTCCCGTGTACAAGCGGCTGGAAACCGCATCGGCCATCCGCCACCCCTATTTTCTCTCCTGTGCCCCCACCGTCGCTCCTTGGGCACTTTCTCCCTCTTTCCTCTGCTTCATTCCCTGTTGGTCTTCTTCTTCCTACCTCCCCCTTCTATCCGCCGTTTATCTCTTGCTCCATACTCGGTCCTGATCGCGAACGGGGGCTGTTTTTAACGTGTGCTTGACGAGCCTCGACCCTGACGCTCTTCCATTCAACCTTTCTCTTTCGAGTATGACGAGTGGGGTTTGTTCACACTTTGACTGGGCTGCGGTAATTGTCAACGGGCTGCATTCGCGCATCTGAACGTCAGAACTACTTTCCTAAGTACAGAATATTAAGACACGGGTGTTTTCACATCTCCAAAGGTATCTAGAGACCTCCAGAACCACCCTCATATTCGCAGACAAAGAGCATCCCGCGGATCGTGGCTCGTAATTGGAAAAAGTCGCGGGGCCCGGTGCGCCTGCAGCGTAGCCGGCGCTTATAACGCTGCATAATGATTACCGATGTATTTAGGGACGGCTAGGTCGGGCTATTGACAGAAGGTACGTTGATGGTACCGCGTTTGTCGGTTCCCCGCGAGGAGGGTGGCAAGGAGGCGGCGAGGGGAGGGTGCTGGTGGCGGCATAGAGAGATAGGGTCGTAGGTACGGGCCGACGGGGGTGGGCTAGTACGGAGAAGCACTAGTAACGAGTATTTGCAGGCCGGCTCGATGCATAGTTAATGATTTGTCAACCGAACCCACCCCCTCCCGACGCCCCGCCGGACCCTGCCGAACCTGACTAGGCCATACATTATAACCAGCCAGATAACGGGTGACCCGTGAACGCACACGACCGCTGGCCACGTCTCTAAACCATCGGAAGTTCACGGTGCACGGCGTCACTTCCGCTTCCAGCCGCGACGTCATCAAACTTTCCCGTTCACCGTTTCCTCCTGCGATCCCGTTCAAGGGAATGGCCCCCGGCCTTTTAATTCGCGTTTTCTCGGCTCTCTGGCGAACCGTGGCAAGTCTCGTTTAAGCTCACTGTTTAGATTCGCCAGTGGAAGGGTTGGTAGGAAGATGGATATGTTTGGAAATGTGTGGACTTGTGTTTCTTTGGATTTGGATTGTTGGGGTGATAATAGGTCGTATGGAGTTTCACACCCCTGCAGTAAAATTGACAGAGGCTTTCCAGTTTAACCTCTGCCCTTTCCGGAAGCTGTAATTAGGTTTATTAGAAACGTAAGGGTGTAGACTGGTATAGATGTTTGGCTTATCTGTAATCGAGCGAGAAAACAGGGCTGCTGGATATCGTCGAGTGGCTCTTTCAGTTAGGGGTTTGGAGGACATGATAGAGGAACCGGGAATTAAAGGGCGAAGAGGGAAATTGCGGAGTTATTAATACCAGCGTAACGAGCTCCAAAATTGATGAGAAATAACGGCGGGATGATGGAAACTCATTTAATGCCCTGTTAAATTTATATTGGAACGAGCGTTTCGCTAAAGTGCAATACATACGCGTATGTACTTTTTAAAAATAAACTTCATCGCCCATCGTTTTGGAATTTTTGATGCGATAAAGTGCAATATAAACAGCGAGTTTAATTATTTCCGTAATATGGATTTTAATTTTCGGACTGCACTGCTTACGTGCCGTGAAATATTTACATTCGCGGTTGTATGTTCATTTCGAATTCACATTAATTTGTAATTTCCGCTGGAGCTCGATAACGGCCCTTCCTTCTCATTTAAATACTAAAAAATTTTATTAAAAAAGGCGACAATTTTACGCGCCCGAAATATTATTCAATTAATTCTCATAAATTTCTCATTTCATGGATCAGATATTAGATAGGAATTTTCGAGGGTCAGTACATTTTCGATCGCTTGGTAGCCCTGAAGGACGGCGCGTGATAATATTCCACATGTGACCATAAAACGAGTATGGCTAAGGGTAAACTGAACGGCCCTAACAACCGGTTAATGGTCGACCACATTATTGGAAAGGACTTGCGGTTTCTTCTAAGGACCGCGACCACCCTGTGGTATATTAGGAAGGGATTGTGGTTTACGACCATGCTTGGTTCACACGGAACACCATAAAACGTTTTTACGACGCAGCTCCGTGTACTTTCTTCGCAACGAGAACTTTTCTACCCTTCGTAGAAGAATCTTGAGAATTCACTGAATTAATCTTTCACTATCTGCTCCTTCGATAAAAAAGTAAAAATTCTCATTCAAAAGTTTCACCCATCTCGACACTGAAAAAAAGAACCCCGACACGGTGTCCATCTCGAAGAATGCAGGCGGTAATCTTGAATCGCGCGATTCCGTTAAGCTGCATCAACAGCTGGAGCGTTGGTATGCGTCATTAATTAAATGGAAGAGTCGATGGAGTGGTGCGCAGTGGTTAGAGGCTGTAGACAATCTCCAAATATTTGCTAGGCCAAATATCTTACCTAAACATCCGAGTGACACGGTAGTTTCTAACCATCACTCTCATCTCCTCGTATAACTGCTTTCTGAAACGTGAAAATCGCGTAAGATAACGCGCTTCGTATCGTTGCTAATTTCCCAATCGAAGACAGTGCCACCCATAAAATCGAATCAGCTATACAGTATATTCCATAGAGACTAAACTAACCCACAAAATTTCCACTGAAAACTACCCCCGTTGGCGACTCCTCAAGGTGGAGGCAAACAGAAACGTGCGAGAGAGGAGCGTAGTACACAAACGTTTACCCAATGCTTTGTCGGGGCTCCGATAAGTGTAAAATACGTTTCGCCAATAACATAATTTATCGTAATCGATTAGCCGTCGGGGGCCCTCGTGTCGGCGATAGGAGCCCCGTCGCGACGGTGGTATGTTCCATGGTGTTACATAATTGTTTGCCTCGCAGCATGGGGCGGGCACGCCCCACCTGGCACTTGGTCCCCCATTCATTGCCACGGCCCGTAAGACCCGTGGTCCCATAACTTGGCCCGTAATTTGTCACGATTAGCAGGAGATTACCAGTGTCGCTGACAGCCTTTTGGCTACCGTTTGCCAGCCTGCTCCTCCCTCGAGGCGCGAAATCTTGCCGATCTTCCGGCAAGTCCGCTCGATTAAAAAGAACGCTCATTCACCGGGGCTTACAAGCAAACCTCGAAGCGTGAAGCTCCAGCCCGGAAGTTACGATTTCGAGGCGCATTCGGCAGGTAGCGATCCTGGTGCCTTAATAGCCGCGGCATTCTTCTCTGTATTCTCCTCCGCAGGGGCTTCCCCGCCCCTTCCGTCCCTCCCCTACTGTTTACTTGTTGATTCTGATATCGAGATCGGAAAGGCTACCGGGCGGGGAACGTTTGTCTTCAAATATTGTGATTGGGCTGCTGCTACTTCGCCCTGGATCGCTTTCCCGTGTGTTTTAACTCCGGGGCCATCGACGAGGCTTAGATTCTCGGATATAGATCTAGATCTGTACTCGCTGTTTGCGATCGTTGCCGGGGGGACTGGGAAGAAATCGAGAAAGCCTAGAATTTTCTTAACATGAGTTCTAAATTAAGCTACAATTAAGGCTTCATAAATATGAGTACACACCGTTCACCCCCGAATTACTAATATTCCACCCCCAAAAAAGGAGCAGCGAGAAAAAGCCCGCGATCTCTGTGCTTTCATTGAGATATTCCCAGCGGGGGGTCGATCGGCGCTAATCTCGATGCTGGTGGTAACCAGAATTTTCACATTCCCCGGTGGCACGGGGGAAAAGAAGGCGTCGCGACGCGCCGCGTCGTTTGCCCAGCACACACCGCGATTTGATTCACTCGTCGAGGTCCCCTTGGCTCCTCTTCTCGCCCGTGCGTGTGCCTTCTTACGTGTGCACCTACACCTCCGGCGGGGCGGGGCGGGAGGGGCGCGCGAAAGAGGCGACGAAGTCAGCGGGGGCGAGAAAGAAGGGAGGCGGCAGGGGCGGAGGAACGGCGAGAGGGCTGAAGGAGAGAGTGAAAAAGGGGCCGTGCGTGTGCTGCCGGCGAGAGTGTGTGCGCGCACACGTGCTATCTTTGCTTGTGTGCGCGATGTCAATATTATACGACAAACACACTTAAATAGGCTTAAAATACTAACATCCAGCTCGTTCCACGCCGCTCTATGAACCCCGTTCCGCGACGTGTGCGACTTTATGAGAGTGTGCTTTAGTCGTATAGTTATGCCGCGCGAACCGGGGACTCGTTCGAATCGCGGCTACGCGGAAACCCCGACGATTTTCCTGCGCCGATCGGCATTTAGTAGCTGGATTCAGGAGTGAGCTCGCTTGGAGTGGAGCTTCCCTCGTTTCGAGGGAAAGATAGCCGCGTAATGCCACGTGGTATAGATGTAACTATTGTGATTCGTAATTGCAAAGTAGCTTGAGGAATATCGGAGGTTGGGAAGCAGGAATCGCGGTTGGAAGGAGTCAGGCAAAAGGGAAGAATCTGGCGGGCAAAGCGTGCGAATCCGTGGGGCGAGCGCCGGATGCGCGCGGGACGCAACATTGAACTTGCAAAGAGCTAACGAGATCAATGTTGAGGTCCCGAACTGGTGGCTGGCTGTTTGCTGATTGGCTTAAATCAACGGTAAGCCGACCCAATCCAATCCATGCTCGGAGGCAGGCGGTCCCTTTCCTTCCCTTTCGGCGGAGGTCGAGAACTTTAGGGGTTGAGGCCTCCGTACCCTGCTCGATACACGCGAACCTTGCGAACTGTCTTCTTAAGGACGAAGATATCCTCCGCGATAGGATTAGGAAACGAAGGTTCGTTTGAGTTGGGGATGCATCGATCGAGAGCTTGCTGACCGTCCATTTCCCACCGTTCAGTTTAGGATCGTAGCATGTGTCGAGCTGGATTTGATTTTTTTAGTTCGATGTGCGAGGACTTTACACATGAAAAGAAATTATGAGGTACAGCTGAAATGCGCAGAATCCGGAAACAGGGGCTAAGGTGACTTGGCAGGCTCGCATTTAGAGAAGGATGGTCACGTGGAATATTTTTAAAGTCGTTAGGGGATGCAATTATATATAGCAAGCGAGCGTAATCGACGAAGAAATGAATACACGATGCATTCTTCGTTGCCTAACAAAGGCAGGCTGTCAGTCCATCTTGGAGCGGAGCTCGTAGGAGACGGTGAATAGGGAAAGGGCTCGAATCCAGAGCAGCAAACGTCCGGTGAAATTCAAGAGGCAAGGGACGGCCAGCGAGGAACCGTGATGGTTAAAGACCGGACAAAAGTCAAAACGTTCAGGGCCCCCTGGCATTGTGCCCCGTTGAATCGCCGTGAAATTCATGTTGTGCCTTTTTCGTGAATTCCTTTCACGTTTAGTTGAATGGATCTGCACTGGCTCCTCGCTCTTGCCTGGCCCTCGGTTCGCCCTTTTCCCAGCTTCCGCTTAAACGAGGATCGAATTGGGAAAGTAGCAAGTTTCGATGAAGGGGCGGAGTGTTGCGTCGGCTGGGCACCGAATCGATGATCGATTGCGAGGAGAGACCAACCTGCCGAAACTCTACGTACATCGTGGGGATTGTAAATAATCCTAATAAATTTAGGAGCTGAACGAAGAAGATTATTTATTTTATCAGAATAAACTTGATACGTTCAGAATTTTATGCTCACCTACATTCACCCTACTTTGTTTCCTCTTGAGAGCTGATTTCCAGCGATTGCTAACTGTTTTCTTTTCTGCCAAATGATGGGAATTATTCTCAACCCCTTTCTTATTACACCCCGCGACACAGGGGATATGAATATAAATTCGAGGGAGTAAACTTGCCTCAGCGACTGAAGTCAGGCTATAGAGTCTTTCCCAGCCAATTTGTCGGGGTTGTCTGTTCCTCCGGCACCGATGAATGCTGCGACGCCGCCCCACACGCCCCCAGGAAACGGCATTCAGGGCGCACAACGTCCCTGCCGACCTTTGATTACGTATATAATGTCCCCCGTTTATTGTCAGGGCGTGCAGCACGAAGGGACGCGTTCGAGGCCCGATGATGTATGACACCTTCGTCGAGCCGCACAGGAAACTCGGCAATGCAAGCGTTCAGGAAAACTCGATTAGAGGTTTCAAGGGAAGCTGACTTCTCACAGAGAAACTTACCAGAGAACTGCGCAAGAGCAAATAAAAATAGACGTATCCGTTTGAAATACAGAATAGCTCAGTGAATAGAAAACATATCACAGCCCGCGTTTAAGATACAGAGGATTTTTTCCCCTCGCAGGAGATTCGCACTCGTGCGCGCGTATTTGGTAAATAGGCTGTAACAGAGGAACGAAGCGTTCGCAAATATGTATCAAGTTTTTTTCTCCACTGTTCCATCGCGTTAGGATCGACTGCGTAACGGAGGACAAAAATGTACGCCAAATATTTATCAACGCTTCCGAGCACTTTTACACCCACTTCAGACTCGGAAATAGGGCTGCAATTAAAACGAAAAAAAAAAACACACACACATATGTGCGAACAGCGAGGCGGAGATAGCTCCTTGGACCAGCAAGTTTACACAAACCGTTTCCCATCGTTTCGATGAATCGTGAAAAAAATGTCCGGGATTTTTATTAATGGCTCGTGTTTAAACATAAACAAACGACAGCAAACACGCGGGACAACAAAGGATTTCGAGCGCGAGCAAGATTATACCCTGTCAGCGCGAAACTTTCGCGTTACAGCTTTTTTCCCCCCGGTTTGCCAACATTTTTTTCCAAACCCCCACTCGCGGATGGAATAACGCCACTCATATTACGTATTTACCTATGCACTGTAAACTTTAATCAAATTTCCCGGTGATTCCGTGCCAATCGATGCGCCTATTAATGGACTCTTCGCTGCAAACACGTAGCCCTCGAAGCGCGTAGTCAACATCGAAACCCACCCCTTTGATTATCCAAGTGCAACTTAAAATGCAATCTCCAGAAAATGATAGGGGAAAGGTGGGATAGTTGATCATCGGGGATACATGATCACATCAGTTTTTTAATAAATATATTGGAAATTTGTGCCTGCTGCCACGTTATAGTGGTAATGTTTGCATTATCACAACACTTCATGTTGCATTTTTCTTTCGGGGGTATAGAATAGTGTAGTTAGAAGCTTCGATCTTATTTGCAGCCAAAATGTGAATATTTCGGTCACCTTGTTCTTCCTCCTTTTCGACAGAATGTTGCGCTTTCAACAATTTAAAATATATTAAGTAAAACCAGCCATATCTGGTCTATTAATACTATTTATTGCTTGATCTAAATATTTAAGGTAAGCTTAGGTTTTCACCTTTTTCAAATCGAGTGCATTGAGAGATACTTGATCAGTATGTGAGGTGGGATACTTGAACAGATAAAAAAGCTCCAGAAAAACCATAGAACGGCTAATGAAGCAAAAAAATACAGCAAAGAAAGTGAGAAGGAAAATCTTTTCTTCATCATCATGTGAATCAGATGATATCTAATGAAATGTCTTTGAAGAATGCATTCATGTTGTTTTATGTCATTCTATGGTTTTATTTTTTCAGTAATTCCTCCAAGTTAATTATAGTTTACTTTCCATGTATGATATTCCCTTTATTTCATGTTATTGACTAAGATAATAAATATTTTTTAAAAAATTAATGTGTTATTTACTCTTAAAGTTCACTGATCAAGTCTCCCCAACCTTTTGATCAAGTCTCCCCTTTAGTGGGGGATACTTGTGCATAACATCACTGCCGGAAAATGTTTAAATTCAGTCATTAAAATTAGTTTTCAACTCTCAAATTTGTACAAGTATATTGATAATACCCTAAGGATCACATCTTAAGTAATTAAATAGAAACAAAGCAAACCATTATTATTATTTTAGTAAAATAGCAAAACTGTGATCAACTATCCCACCTTTCCCCTATACATCAGGCACTATTCTTTGCCATGAAACTGTGTTAAATTATTCGAAAGCTAAGGAACTAAAAATCATCCCCTAGTAGTGGGGAACGTCTCGCGGCGCCGCGGAATTAGAGTAAGACGGTTCAGGTTGGTGGATTGACGGGTGCGCGCGTGTCAGTCGGTGGAAAAGGCGGGCTGCGTCGTCGCTGCGTGGCGCAAGCTCTAAAACAACATTTTAAGCGGGCAAACATGCATAGAATATGATAACAAAAGGCGTGACCGTAGCGGAACACATGTCCAAACATTAGGCACAATGTCCCTCGCAGTCGGGATTGTGTGAAGCCCCCTCTGTCCCGTCGGCGTTTGCCGGGCAGCGCGCGCCCCGCAACGGTAAAATGTTTGCAATACGTTACACGGCCATTCAGACGGCGAAACGGCCCGGTAAACTCTGCCTAAATGCCGTGCGATGGCCAAGAAATGGCCCTGAAGAATGACCGGCGACCGTTCCGAGCTGGACGCGGTGTATGCGTGTCTTTTCTACCGCGGACAATGACCAACGTCGCGCATCCATTCCTGCTCCCTTCGCCGAGTCTTGCAGTCCTCGCCGCCGCTCAACCCTCGAGCAGCCAGCCCCCGTGGAATGTTGGCGCTGGCGATTAAGCGTCCTCGAGAAGTGGAGGCCCTCGCGTGTTCGGGTCGGCCCGCGGTGCCCGAGCAACCTCGTGTTTACCCGAGATTCTTTCGCGAATCGTTTCGTCGCGCTGCGCGTTTTCGTAGGGAGATTAAATGGCCCCGCTTGGTCACTCGAGGGATGGATTTTACTCGCGATTTCTGAGGCTGTTGGGGGGGCTTCTCGCGATAGTTGATGGTAAAGAAGGAGCGAAGATGGTGAGGAGGAAGGAACCGTTTAATTCGGAGTGTACGCGCGGGGGGAGAGCTTTTTCTCCCGCTGCTTTCAGCCCGCAGGGAAAACGCTCCGAATACGAGGCGACGGCTTTGAGCGCGGATTTTTCGAGTTATTAACTCGTGTTCCGTGGGCAAATAGAGGCGAGCCGTAGGTGAAACGCGGAATGCAACCGTCTACTCCCCCGAACAAAGTGTTAAATCTTGGTGTTCGACTTCGAGCCCGGTTTCTCCCCCCTGGTGCCGGGCTTTTTCCACGAACCTGCTCCGTCGTCCTTTTCACTCGCGTCCGAGAGTATCATCCTCTATGTACCCCGTGCAAACTCGTTTCCCTGTCTTAACCGGCGGATGATCTAACAGCCGGCGATTCGCTGGTGGGAGGGAATCGATACGCAGCCCTCTCTGTCCAACGATTTTCGTGCGCGAGCCTCAAGTTTTTCCGAGATTATGTCATAGTGAAATGTGTGTCCTTCGTGCTTCGAAGGATTAAAGGTCGATCGATGCTTGTTTGATTTAGCAAAGGGGACTTGGTTCAACTTAATTCTTCCATCCTTCGCGTAGCCATCTGTATTTATGCATACAGCTTCGAAGGGAGCGGGATTCAGGGTGATTTTGCTGATCGTATTGTTATCGATATTAGGTATTTTTAAAGAGTCATAAGCTGGGAATAATTGAAATTATTTCTCGCCGAACACTCGACGGAAGTACACACTCGATAAATGAACGCGGGGATCCGTGAGCAGGGAACGCTGCTGATTAAACAGCGCATTATTTATTTTTATCGTGCCCGTTTTAATGTAGGTTAATATTAATGGAACGGTATATTATTCATCCGAGGCCTCTCTTTTAATGAAGTACGGGTGGAAACGAGTACAAACAAGTTCATTATTTTTCTAATTAACCTGCCGCGGTGGAAATGAAGCCGGGGAATATCTTCGATATGTCATTTCGTTCTATTAAAGGGAATTGAAACCGATAAAATTCATACGGTGGCAAATATTCCTGCGCACAGCTTGCAATTAGATACCCCTTTATATTACACCGATGATTAGGGTAGGATAAAGTCCGGCGTGTAAAAAGTCCCGAATTCAAAATCTCTATTCCTAAACAATATATTGAGTTTCGCAGTATACTATGTAAAAGGCGAGAAGAAACAGAGGTGATCACAGAGTCGCCAGTCACTCGTGGACGTTCGTGCGAATTACACGACCTCTTCGTTATTTTATATATCGAAAACTAAAAGGAATATGTCGTCTTTATTGTTTTACACGAAGTAAACAAATACGTTAAGATTGTATGTTCCTTTAGTAATGTGTGCACGATATTGTTTATTGCTGAATGATAATATTTTCTAACTTATATATCGCAGAAACTATAAAGGTACCATTGGTGCAAAAAATCCTTCAAACTGAAAACCATTATTTGTTTTCATAATAAAATGATCAAAGTATAAACAAATGATGCCAAAGTCTTTAAACAGTGTTTTTGTTTTAGTCGAGCGATTTTTTTAGTTCAAAGTGAGCCTCTGACTTATATATTTACTTTTTTTAAAGAAGTCATGCTTTCCTTTCAATATTCTATACCAAACAGAATTAATTTAATAAATATTTGTTGATTTGAAAAGAGTTTTTTACTTATTTCGTTTAATATTACACGAAAAGACCATTTTGCATTGACAAACATTTTGTGGTATAACTCAGCGGAAAATAACAGTATCAACAAACGAACTCCGTGAACGTAAAGCATATTAGGGTAAACCAACCAGTAATTGACCGCATACCAGTGAATGACCATTAGGCAAAGAAATGTCAATTATAAATTTAAAAATTACTATATGTTTATAAATGGAGTGTAGTTGCACGTTTAATATCCCATATTTTTAGTTATGGGTATTAAACAAACATTAATAAGTACGATTCCTAATAAAAGTATGCGGTCATTTACTGGGCTTCTCATTCAACAATTCGGTCATTCACTGGTTGGTTTACCCTAGTTATAGTTTATACAAAATAACAGCAAATATCTTTGAAGTGTTATCACTAAATTTGACATAGGTTTATACAATAAAACGGGACTCTACCCATCGGCGATTAGAAACACCACATAAAATAAGTGTCTTGGCGCAAACTGCAGCCCAAAGCGAAGCAAACCTCTCATCCTCGACGTTCGCCGTATATCGGTGTCGTTCTCCAGCAAATTCAAACAGCATTCGATCGTACGTACATACATACAAGTGGAAACACCGATATGCCGGATAGGCGGAGAAAAGCGAGCCGGTAGATAGAATAAAGGAGAGGAGTTTCTTCTTTTTCTCGTTACTCGGTTGTTCCCTTCCTGCTCCTTCGTTACCGCGAGACGCCGTCGCTCTCTCGTCCTCTGGTGGATGTTATGTGGGTCGCTCCATCTCATCTCGCTCTCGTGGCCCCCGTGCCCCACGCCGTCCGTCGCCTTCCTTTTCCTCGTCTCTTCCGTTCCGTTTCGTTCCTGGCTCCGGCTTGCGAGCCCAACTTGCGTCAATATTTGACTCAAACACGTTAAAACAATACCCAGGGCCCCGGAGTAGAGAGTCGTTTCAACGTGCTTCCCAGAATTTTATCTCGCGTCAGAAAACGCCTAACGACTTCCCGCCGCGGAGAATTTCGGCCTCGCGGAGGGAGTTTGCGAAGACCCCGTCGGAAAAGGGGGACGCCGATGAGAGAGCCTTTCCCTCCTGCGCTCCTTTCCTTCTCCTCCCATTCTTCTTTTTTCCTATGCCTCTTTCTAGCCCCGCGTCACTCCGAGGCCGTTTCTTTAATTTCATATTTATCTTCTCGTTTTATTCCGACCAAGTGGCACGCGCTGGCCCCCACCGGCGTCGATCCTCGCGGCCCCCTTAGAAGCGATTAGCAGCGAGGTTCTGGATGGTTGATAGACGATTGTAATTATCTCTAAATTCTTGGAGTTGTGGATCAGCTTTGCGACCTATAAACTTGACTCTCCGAGTCCTCTCGACCACCTACGCGTCGCGCCCACTGTCCATTCCTGTCGCTGCAGGTTTCTATCATCCACCTGTCTTCATCCGCGACGTCTCGATCACAAGATCCAATCTTCCATCTCCTTCGCTGAGAAGAAGGATTCTGCGCCTGCGATGTCGAGGGAAAATAGGAAACCCGGCACGGTTGTTCCTCCGGCTCTATAACCGTCCAGCCTCTCGGTATCGTGGATCGAAGGGACGCGGAGGAAAGCAGATCGAAGGAAATCCTACGTGCGTAAACCGCTTTGGCTCTCATAAAATCTCATAACCCGGGGCGACTGCCGCGCGGTCCGTGCTCTCCCTATTGGAAAAAGAAGAGGGACGGTATAGAAGGGGGCAGGAAGCCTCCGGGAAGGAAGAGGAGAAGAATCGCTGGTGGCTTGATTCACGATGGGGCGACACCGACGGATAGGGTCCAACCACCCTGGCGTACTTTCGCCCGTACGATGAATTTTCAATAGAAAAAGCGATAGGGATGGCCGAGGGAGGGGTGGAGCATTTGTTTGTCTTTCGGATCACGCGTTTAACCGGGGACTTATTATGCTGCCGCATGTATGTATGGACGTATGCGCGTACCGTGATGTCGCACCCCTGCTCCTTCCGCGAGACTTGTTCGCGTTTCTCGGCAACGCTTCCAAACACCTCCTCCTCTGCATGGAGGATCCAATCGACCCGGGGGACCAGTTTTACCCAACTTCCACCCAATTCCTTTAAGTATCTACCGAAGAACACCTGGCCCAAGGAGCTAACACCTATTTTGCACATTGATTCGCGAGCAATCGCCACGAGATTCGACTATTCGGTAAGTGGTCCATGACGTCCACGTGCTTGGGGACTCGCTCGGAATGGCGAGCCTCGTGGAGAGAGCCGAGCAGAAGTAGAGAAGCGAGCGACGCGACGGCAAGGAGCTATAAAAGAAACGAACGGAGCCGGGATAGGAAGGAGAGACGAAATAACATGGCTCCTCTCGGCTCGTCCTTCAAAAGACTCGGAATATTGTCCTGCAATGCAAACAGTCCCAGACACATTCTGCGTTCCACTTTGCCTGGAGGCGCAGCGCGAAGACGCGCCTCGCTTCGCTTTACCACAGTCGGCCGTGTTTGCCCGCAGGCAAATGTGTTTCCTTAGGCTGTCCGAAATGTTTGGACGAGGCAGCGCGAGGCCGCGCGCGAGTGCCCGTCGATTCCACCGCTATCGGGAGCGGAGCTTTCAATAAAACGGTGAAAAGGGGAGCCAGGCGGGCGACGTCCTTCCCTGCACCCTCGCCGCAGATTCCCTTCGAGTGCCTGTCGAGCTTGTTACCGAAATCACTGGACGTCTCGCCGTCGAAATTATTCTGGGAACTCGGGGTGTAGGTACTTGCTGCGCCAACTTGAGATGTGGAATTTGGGAATTGGGACGTACAGTGAGGAGCAAAAGTGGATACACATCATTTAAAACAGAATAACTTTTTTAAAATGAGTCCAACCGACTTGAGTATTTTTCAAAAGCTAGAAGGATTAGTTTACCATGTGACTTGTTTCGTCACTTTGAAAAAAAATTGTGATTAGTCGGAGTAGGGAAGAAAGTAGCGAAAGTAGCGTTTTCAACTTTTTTATCTGAGCCTGTAATGAAAATTTAAAAATCCTGTTTGTAGATTTAATTAAATTGTATACATGCTGAAAATTTCATCGAAATCTGTTAACGTTGCTCGGGGCTGCTTAAAGATCGCAGAATAATATCGAAAATCGCTGACTTTAGTATGCTAGACGATCTCTAAGCGTTTGTAGTTCAGAACAACGTTGATCTGAAATTTTCATTACAGGCTCAGATAAAAAATTTGAAAACGCGACCTTCACTATTTTCTTCGCTCCCTCGACCAATCGCATTTTTTTTCAAAGTGACGAAACAAGTCACATGGTAAACTAATCCTTCTAGCTTTTGAAAAATACTCAAGTCGGTTGGACTCATTTTAAAAAAGTTATTCTGTTTTAAAGGGTGTATATTCACTTTTGCTCCTCACTGTATTTGAAGACTAGGTTCCACAGGCTCTACTTTCATAGACGGAGTTCCCGAAATCAGGAATTCCTTAATTCCCCTGCTAGCTATTAGAATTCGTGAATGGAAACTTCCACAGAGATCTCTGTCTTATGTATAAAGATTCCTCATTAATCCTACTTTCTCCGAAACTGGTCCCCTAATCGAGGGTCCTCAAGTCGCGCAATAAAACAAGTAGTTCCCTCCTTTGAGATCCTCAGTGTCCCCAGTCCTTGCCTTCAAATCGTCCCTTCGATTAAATAAAGCCCCATCCTTGCTATCTCGATATATAAACCACAAAGCTTCTACACATTTATGTGTTTGTCTGTCGCCTAAAATCTTTCAAACAATAAACTCTGAGATCACGAAATGTACTTCAGCTCATTAAGCCTGACTAACACAGATTAACACGACCATTTCCACAAAAAAAAATAAAAACTATTTTTATAAAATCAGAATGTAAGTATCGGACAAAACCGATTAATAAACCAAATTTATTCATACAGCTCTCCCCCAAAAACACGAAACCCACTAGACCCACCCCTACCACCCCCAATCCCAACCATCCGACTGCCTCTAGAACCGCTGATCTCGAGGCTACTACATCCCGAGTTGCTAATCTCGAGTTAATTACTTCCCAAATTGGCAGCCGGCAAACTGACCCGCGTGTAGCTGGCCGCGGGGCAGACGTATGCCTAGGCCACGTGAGGAGAGCTATCCGGTAGGAAGACGCCCCGCAGCTCTTGGATGCAGCGACTTATATCGAGGCATCCGCCGATTGGGCCGTTCTCTCTGTATTCCGATGAAAGCCCCCCAGGGCGGCGGAGTAGACTGGCTGCAGGTCGCATCGGGAATGCTCGCGTCCCCGGCTACAGGCGCACACGCGTCCCGCGCGCCCATATACCTGCGGGGGACTAGATATCAAGCTTGTGTTAGGGCATTGTCGTAGGGACACATGTAGGCTCTAAGTAGGTTGTGTGCGTCGAGTTCGCAAACATGTCTGTAGCGTTGTCAGGCGGGCAGGAAATTACGTTCGCTTTTAGCCGCTCTCTATATTACACCGCCCCCTGGTCTGCGCACCCGTTCACTCGCGCGCGCACACACACGCCCGCCGTGCACATGCACGGGCACAACTGTCCTTATATTTCGTCATGTAGACGGCCACGGGCTCCTGTGCGGGCGTGAGCGTGTGCATGTGCGTGCGGAGCTCGATGGATCTCGGAGGACGAGGCAGCTTTGTACGTAGTACCTACCTGGGCCAGAGATACGTGTGTACACAGGCGTTTGTGTACCCGCGCGGTATGGTACATACCTAGGGCTAACAATAATGCGACTAGTTGCAAATGGGACGGATACCCATACCTGCCGACGTGACAACGTGTAAGATGGCACCGGGGATCCTGCATCGCTGCTAAACCATCGCGGCACATTGTCGTTAAGGATCGTCTCCTGGGTGAGCTCGGCGAGTTCTCTGCTTCCGGGGTTGCGGGTGAGATCGGGAAGTTGGTAGCGAGATAGGGGGTATCTTGCTGCGAGTCATATTATGATCTAGGAGTCTCGAGTGATCACAGGTTGTAGAATGTAGAGTGTCGAAGTTAGTATCGAAGATAGTTTACCTTCTTTCTGTTGAACCGCGCTTCGTAATATCTATTTACGCGGACGGCAAATAAAGTTGAAATATTTATCGAATAAATTTGTTGGCAGGGGCAAACATCCCAGTTACTTGCGGCGTAATGAATCGCGGTGAAACGTGCAGAGCTTCTCTTTGGGCGAGCTGGTGTATAAACTTTGCGACACAGTTACTGAGACACTCGCGAGAGATTTATATTAGGTCTGCTGTCTCTGCCCTTCGATTGCGATGTACTTTCAAAGATCTATTATCGACTATCGGGGGAGTGAATTCGATGATTATTAGCTGATTTCACCCGACGGAAAGCTAGGATGTTTGAGCATCCAGGGTAAAGGGAAAAACAGAGAGCTCCTTGCCGAAAGTTGAATCGCTCATTGGCCGTAGCGCGGGGTGCCTGTCCAAATACTGAGTCACTGTGACAACAGAGGATCACCGCTGCCATCCTTCTCCACGTGATCACGGTGAACGGGGTCGAAAGCTCAGCTGATTGCTCCATATCACTCGGGGGACGAACGCTTGTTTATTAATACCTCGAAGATGCAACGAGCCCCTCGCTCCCACGAGCCTTTCCACCCAGCACTCTCTTCATCTAAAACCTGTGCGATCCTAAATATTGAAGTTCGAAAAGGAAGGAGGTCCGCTCGACAAATAACACTCCCATCAAAGAAATTCAATTGCACATCTTCGCCGAAGTTCCGGGAAGAATCCTGAAGCTTCCCAACTTCGTTACCTCCAACGAGTTAATTATTTATACACTTATAAAGAAGTTATTCAGAGCCTCGACGATTCAGGCTGCAGCCTCCGAAGGGGTGAAACGTTGCGCAAATCTCGCGCAGCAGTTTATTTACAGACCCGACGGGTTAAAAGAGTTCCACAAATACCCTCTGGGATTTTTTAGATCGAGTGCGTCGCCTCCTTCGACAAAATAGCCGCGTCCCCGTAATCGTTGCATTATAAAAATTATCTCACAAGGAAGATTCGCATCTATCCCCCGTTCCCTTGAACACCGAAAGCTTTCCTCCGGGAGGCTCGCAGACTCCCGCCTCTGTTATCTTTGCGCAGCCACTCAGACCGCGGGGGAGTAAAAATTAAGACGCATCCTTCGAGGCTAAGGAAAACAACGTCGAGTGTTTGCATCGATCGTGGAACAACCGTTGCCCGAGAGCCCCGCTTTTGCATGGCATTAGTACCTATATTATTGTAAGCTGACGCGCATAATTCTCGGGGTAGCAGGCTCCCCCCGACGAATTTTCGCGCACACCCCTCTCCCTGGGCGGGTCTCGAATTAATTTAATACCGTTACCCTCCCTTTACCGGGTATTTACACGATCCGGTAATTATAAAACTGCGCCGTGCAACCTGTTAATCGCTCGGCGTTGCGAATCGAATATAAATACACTTGCAGTCGCGTGCGATACAATTTATCCTGCTGTTTCAACCACTGCACGACGATATGACGCTTGGATACTCGTGATCGCGTCAGCCTGACGAGAGGTGTTCCCTCGCGAGGGTAGTTTCTTCTCGTAGCTATAGTTTCTCGAGAACCCGCGGGCATTCTTCCCACCGTCTCCTGCCAATATCTGAAAGCGGACAGTGCTTGCGCCCTAGATTCCTAACCTAAAGTTCCCAAGCGGTCGAAGGCTCGTCGTTTTCCTCCAGCAAACCTCGAAATTATCGATCAACCTGCGGCCGCGTGACCGCGAAACTTGCCAGCGAAACAAGTCGTTTCACAAAGAGTACACAGGCAGGCAAAGTGTCCCGGGGATGGCCGACTAATATCGGGAAAAGCGATTGGCGCGAGGAACGAGCTGTGCCGGGATCGATAGCTTTGAAAAGGCCGGATTGAATGCCCGATCACTAACTGGCCCATCGACGTCTCGCGGCGGTGCGGGCACGTTTTTCCCCGGCGGATGTAAATGTAGGCAATATCGCAATGTTGGCGCCAATGGTCGACGCTCGAGTGACTGGTGCTGATTGATGTTGCCGTGTTTGGTCAGAGGGTTGTTTCTCCGCTCCGCAGCAGCCCCCAGCGGACCCAATAAGCACCTCACGCATACACGCGTGCCCTGTCTCTACACGCTTCTGCCACCCACCTCCGGGTCCGTCCCCTTGATCCACCTACGCCTAACCTAGCCGAAGGAAGTGGAGCCATTGTTTACACGAGCTGCAGCCCGTCTGTCGCGATACCTCTTCCACCCCCGTCTCCCCAGGGAGAGGCTGCCTTTAAACCCACCCCCTACCCTCGCTGGAAGAACGACGTCAATTTATTGTACTCCAATTGCGCCCGCCTTTAAATCGATCCTCGTTCCTTGCGCCCCTGGCTGGGGCTTCGAGAGTTCCTCGCGTATATGTATATGTATATGTTATTCGTAAGGATTCGAGTATTGGGCGTTGGATAGTCGAGTGACTTTGTCGAGGTTGATGTTAATCCGTGGATCCAGGACGCTTCGTCCTGACGCTGAGGATAGTCGGTCTTCTTTGCAGCGGATGCAACGTGAGTGCTTATAGATTTGTGCTCGGGTTGCTCGAGAAGCTGTAGCTTCGACCGAGAGTAGGTACCTATGTTATATATGTTTGTTCTACATAGTTCTTGATACCACTGTGCGAAAATGTTTGAACAGAGCCTGAAATGTGCTCGGCACTTCTACCTAGCTCCTCTCGCCGTAACGTGATCCTTGCTGCGTGCAAAAATTATAGGGTACGTCGGACAAGTTACCGCGGGGAATTCCCGTCGTCGCTGTTTCGTCACCGTTTTACCGCCGCTGTTCAAGCACTGGAGACAGGTGGAAAGCATATTGTTTGTTTGAAGGATACTCGAGCCTTCCTCCCCGAATTTGCGAGGACGGATTCGCGAGGCCCCGCAATTTTTTAACCTCGACCAGCAACGGCGCTGAAAAATAGGAGTCGAGCATTGCATTTAGCGCATTAATCGCTTTATTCAATCGCTGCTGCGCTCCCACTTGACCAACCCCATGTGCACACTGTAACCAACCCCTTTTCTTGATACTCTTTTCCCTTCTACCTGTGCCATCGGAGTCGTTGCTGGATGATGCAGAGATAATATAGAGCGAGAGGGTTAAGACAGGTTTCTGCTCTCTAATCATCGGCTGCGATTAAACGCGCGAGCTATTGTTCCATCCCTGAGGATCTACTTTGTCTTTGGTTCCTTTATAAATCTAGAATTTATAATACGAACTAGAAGTTTACTCATTTGTGATATTTTAAAGTCATAAATTAAAAAGAATCGTTTTGAAAGCACTCAAGATTTCCTGCCAGCAACCTCAGCGTACCCCAAAGTTACCCACCAACTCCACCACCGCCCGTTGAAACGTAAAATGCTCACCAAAAAATATACAGGCTCAGAATTGGAAAATCGAGTCGAAATGGCGTGCAGACGGGGATGGCAGCGTTAAAACCGAATCGGGCGCGCTCGTTCCTCCCTCTACCGGCCATGCGTCCTGCAAAATGCATTAATTATACGAATGCGGACGTGTCCGCGGCGCAGGAATATTTTAATCTACTTAAAAAGCCATCCGTTTGAAAGTAATTATCGCGATGAAATTAAAATGTCAACGCGGCAGCGGCGGCCGCCGCGTATTCATGTTTGTGTTTTGTGATCGGCCGCGTCCTGTTTACCTGCAAATCTAACTAATCTAAATGGTAATGCGACAGAATTACGACAACCACCCCCACTCGCTCCTTCTCTCTCTTACCCCTTGTTTTTCCGTTCGGCTCGCCAGCCAGGCTTTCGTCCAGCGTTCCTCTCCGACCCGTCCGCAACGTCATCGTTGTCCCATTACCAGCGCCCTGTTAATGAATTTCAACCGACGACACTGGCGATTTCGACATTTTAAAACGCTCGCTGCGCGCCTCGTCGATCGCCCTGCGATTTCACTGGCTTGTTGAGCTTTTCGGAGCTTCGATCCGGCGAGGTTGATAACCGATCGGTTAGGAATTGATCTAAGATTTTTGGGTGTGAAGGGGTGGATGGCTCGGAAATCACGCACAAGAAGAAAATAAGAATAGGGTAATTCCGGGAGACGCGGCCGGGCTGGAGAGTTGGTCGAAACAGTTGATTTCTAGAGAATTAATTGTTCTGAACCTTAACACATTTTTACATATACACAGATGTAGAGTCTGAACATAGCAACTCGACCAACTCTCCAGCCCGGCCGCGTCTCCCGGAATTACCCTACATGTAACCAAAGCGTGCTAAAGGGGTCGTTGAATCTCGAAGGGGGTTAAAAATTGTAGACTCTCCGCTACTTTGCTGTTTTAATCTAATTCTGTTTTGCATCTTGGATGCTGGCGAGCAGAGACTAAACGAAGTTACTTTACAGGTGCATCACGGCTCGTCCTCCCACGTGAACCCCCGACGCCTGCACCTTGAAAGAATGCGACGTGCACCAAGAACCGCAGCCAATTTCAATATTTGAGGGGACTCGGTCGACAGGAGCTCCGCAGAATTTGCAGGTAAAAGGGCGGCAATGCCCGTGCTGATTTAACGAGCCCTTTAAGGCACCCTTGGACAGGACTTTGTTTACGATAGAGACAAACTCTTCTAAACCCACAGGCTAATCTTGCGCGCTCACGTGCACGGGCACTTGGGTATCCAGAGCCGCCGGATAAGCGTACATTTCAATGAACACGCGTGTAAATTCCTCGGGAACAGTTTGTATTAATTTTAAACAATATTAATTCTCAATCCATCTTCACCTTACACTGTTAGATTTCCAAAATACACGTTTAGTATATTGCCCTGCAGTAGTGTCAGTCAATAATTATGAAGGCATAATCGTTGGTCGTATTGAATCAGTAATTCCCAACAGAAAAATTGTTCCCAACGAAAGTACATGTGGAACAGCAATATACAACTCTTTGTAAATCACAGTTGGAAGCTCTATCCTAGCCAGATTTCCAAGAAAATTCTATAAACCTCGTTCCACCCAGAAAAGTACAATGTTAAGTCTGCAAACAGTAAAACCATCGCAAAGGTATTTCTACCCAAAGATGTGCATTATTTAAATAAAAAGTTATTACTCAAAATAACCCAAAGTTACTTTATACGACGACTCTCGAATGAAATTTTTGTCTTTTATTCGAAATCAATTTTTTATTTAAAATAATTTTTTGCCCATCTCTGTCTGTACCCATAGACAACCACGAAGAGCTCGCGTGCGCGTCACTTTTAAGGGTGTCCACCCTGTTCCTCGCCTCGAAATTGGTACCACCTCGTTTTTTCGCGAGAACTGCTCCCTCCACTTCCTCGAAGCAGTCTCGCCAGACATTAACGCGGTTGTTTCTCCGTGGCGCGGGAGGATGACGGCGGAGGTGCCGTGGGTTCTTGGAATGGGGCGAAAGCGCGAGCGTACGGGGGTGGAGCTGCGGGTCCAGCGATCGACCGCGTGAAATCGACCACCTCGTGCACCCGCCATCCCACGGTGCAGCATCCACCATCCAGCATCCAGCGTCCAGCGTCCACGGCCCCCTCCCCCCGCCGCACCGCCACCCCCCTCGGCGTCCGCCATCCACCCTCGTGCTCGTTGTATTATCGTACGACCGCACGGGCTAGCCCCTACATCGTCAACATGTCCGGGACAAGCAGCGCGCGCGCTCGTTTCGCGTGCACACGCGTGCAGGCGCGTGCACACGTACGCGGAGAGGGATCTGTGCGCGTCGAGACGGCCATAAGCGAGGACGTGGTGCGTCGGTGTGTGACGTGATTAAACCGCCCTCCACGAGAACCCCACCCCTGCCATCCCTTTGCGCCCCGGACAACTGCCAGCGGCCAACATGGCCGCCGCTAATTAGCGCCTAATAATTATTTATTGCATCGGACGCGACCTGCTCCCACTCCCTCCCACTCTCACGCTCTCTCTCTCTCTCTCTCCCCCTGCCCATTTTCATGCCCTCGGGCGAGAAGCCAATCGGGCTACGTTACCATCCGCATATGCCTGAAATCAATCTGCCCTGTCGCAGTGGCTTCGACGGCTACTTTCCCAGCGAGAGACGAACTTGCCGGTCTGATTCCAGGACGGCTGCTCGTGGAACACGTTCAGGACACGGGGTGGCATTGAGGGGTAACCTTCGGGGGTAGCTGAGATTGTGTAATATTGGTAGCTCGGGAGGGTTGATACGTTGTAAGTTTTGAGTGGACAGTGTACTCTGAGGAATTTGGTCCTCCATCATAATATTCCCTCTGGACTGTTATTCCCTCCCGCGGTTCTTTTCTCGCGAGGCTTCCTTAGGACCTTAAGGATCTATGCACCCCGCCGACTGGACAGGCGTTTCAGTCTCGCGCGCGGCGGGCAACACTTCGCACGCCATTTAGAAGCGTCCCAAATACCTCGTTAAGCCTCTTCCACCCCCGAACCGAGGGAACAATCTGTCGGGGAGTCGTTGACACATTAAATCGTAAGGAACACAGGCGCTGGGGCACGCAACAGTCGGCGTGATCGATCGCTGGAGTTTGTTTGAGGGCCGGATCCGTCGGTGCTCCCCGATCAGAATCGTGGGCGTATTAACGAGAGGAAAACGGGACGATTTCCTTGGTCGCGGGGGTGAAGCTCGGGCGGAGGCCGCGATATCCCGTGGATAGTCAGCGAGGGAAGAAGAAAAAGTAGAAGAAGACGCAGAAGGGGGGAGGGGGCGACGGGGAGGGGGAGTCGAGAGTTGAGTTGCGGCTGGATCGGTTGAGTTAAGTCGGGTCAGGTCGAGTCGAGCAGAGGTACCAACAGGGCGGTCGCAAATATTGGTATTTGGCAAAGACTATCCTTGATCCGTGTCTCTCTTTCTCTTTCTCCGCGCTTCCTTGTTATCTCGCCCTCTCTCGCCCCCACCGCCACTCTTGCATTCTCTCACTTCCAACCGCGTCTCTCTCTCTCTCTCTCTCTCTCTCTCTCTCTCTTTCCCTCGCTGTCTCTTCCTTCACACGCCGCCTCTCTTCGAACATCCCCTCTGTCGATAAGGGGGTGAGGCATTGTCCAGTCCTCGTCATCTAGCCAGCTCAATTGGCTCCACAGATTTTTCTTCCAGGCGCTTTCGAGTCGGCTACGATAATTGGGGGTGGCTCCAAACGACGAGTCCCGCGAAGGTGCCCATTTCGATGGAAGTATGCTTACGTATCCATCATGCTCTTATTCCACCCACTTGCTAACTTTATCACATCACTGTCTCATAAATATTAAGCTTCTACCTTTCCTCGCATCCTGAGGAAATTGGGCCTAGTTATGCAGAAAGCTACCAACCCTTAAAATGACAAACAATTAAATAGTTAAACACAGTACGGATCCCATAATTTTGTGATCTTTATATTGCAAAAAATTATCGACCCATGGAATAACTCTTACCTATATTATACAATTATAAAAACTACAAAAAAAAAAACACTACTTAGGTACAGAAAATTTAAAATAGTAGTAATTATACTACTCCCTATTAAATAACTCATTAGAAACATTTCGAAACATTAATGAGAAATAAAATACACTCAATAGAAATAAAGCTACTTTTCTTTCAAAATTAAAATCATCAAACTAAATTTACTCTGTCTCAGATTATTCAGGGTTGGTAGATTTCTGCATAACTAGGCCCAATTTATCCCTCCCTCGTTCCTTTGCACAACTCAAATTTTCCTTCATAACCCGACAATCGGCAAACTCATTGGACCCACTGTAGGAAAGGAAAAGGCAGCTAGGTGGGCGATAGGCGATCAGAAATCGCGCGTTTATGTCCGCGATCGCTGCCTGTGCAAGTGACGCGTTATTCCCAGCGTCAAAGGAAGCCCGGGAGCAGGTTGCGATACTCGTGGTCGGCATTGTGCTGCAAGTGCGCTCGAGAATAATAAATGGGAGTGGCCCTGGAGAGGCTATACCCAGCGACATCGACGAGGGCGATATTTTTGCAGGCGATCGCGCGACAATCGGCTCGTTGCTTCCGAGCCGGCCCGAATTTAACGCGTCACGGAAAAGCTCAACGGCTGGCTTTCCAGCTCGCTCTAATATTTACTCCACGGAACCGTAAAAATGTCAAACTAAACGTTACATGCTAAAAATCTGTAGCTCGGCGAACGGCCGAACGCTAACGCCGATGCTCGGATCGCGAATCTGCGGCCTGCAGGTATCGTCGCGCGCAAATAAACCGTTTTTCCCTGGATTTTTTTTTGTTGAGAAATACGATGACGTTGGATTGATTTAGAACATCCAATGAAATCGAATGCGATCGAATGAAATCGAATGAAATTCAGGGAAAAAGGAAATAAATTGCCTGGAAGCTGCCGAAGGGTTTCTGGATTTCTTGTTTACGGAGAATTTCGGTGGATGAAATTGAAATTCTGTTGAGGGAGAATTCGGAGATACGCAGAATATGGGAGACACTCGTCCTAGGGATCTTTCCTTCGATTTTGCGCGTTACTTCATTGTCCTTGGACAGCGTTTCAGGAAGTGGTTATCTTGCGCGATTAATATGAGATATTTAAAGGAGATTTCTCACGGCCGCTCGATTGCTCGAACGCAACCGTGGGTCGCCATGGGCGCTGGTGTTTGCCAAGGCAGGGACGCTATCGCGTTCTCACACCGGAAAATCTACCAGATAGTCTTCTTCAGTCTGGATCTTAGCGTTCCTCGTGAATACTGTCGCGCCCTTCCTCGGACTTAAGCGTTCTTCACACGGCAATTGTTGCTCGAGTAACCCAACTGAATAACTCGGTAACAAATTACATATACAGTGGCTTAAGAATAAACCAAGCCGAGTAGTATCCGATCCTTCCAATCGAACAAATTTTAACAGCAGATTCTTCTCTGATTCTTCTTAATCTAGCAGTAAAATCTTCAGCCATCGAACCCCTTCAAAATTTATAGACTATAGTCCTATTTCAATTTATTTCTTTTATCCTGTAGTGTATGAAATATACCTTTTCCCTGTGAATGTAGCTTAATGGTTGGTGGAAGGAGCGGAGTTTGGTGTGGCAGGACAGCGATACACCCAGGGTACACAGAGAAAGCACCACGGTGCAAAGCAAACGCTCGACTACTAAGGCTAATCTCAAAAATGATAACGCCCGCGATAACGGCCTCCCAGATGTCAGACGCTGCGCTCGCCACAAGAAACGCGTTGTTACCGTGTTTCGCGTCGCAACGAAATTCCAAGTGGCCAGGAAACAGTCGCTGGCGTACCTGTTTCCCTCAGCCAGGCAAATCCTGACGTTCCTCGAACGTTCGTAGAATCCCCCCCGCCATCGGCAATGGAAGTTAGTGGAGGCAGATAAAAGGGGCCAGGTGAAGAGGTGGCCGATGGTGGAGGCCGATAATCGGCCCGCTGAAATCTAGAGACGCGGTAGCGTCTCGACGCCAAGTACATGAAAAACACCCTATATATATATATGTCGAACTGTCGCTGCCGTGTACCTTTACTCGTCGCGGAGGCATTCCAACCTAATTCTGACATTTATTACATTATATCTCATCACGCCTGCAATATTTTCTAAATTTAAAGGCATTTTTCTCATGTAAACCGCATATCGGCTTTCGAATAAGACCAATTTCAATAAAATCGGTCCACGCATGACAGAGATATCGTAATATCGTCTCATGGATTAGTCGGAAATGGTAAGATTCTTCTTCTTCTTCGTCAAGGAATTTTTCGTCAAGGAATTTTTCGTCAACATAATACGTATACGCGTTATTATACGCACACCTTCAGCCAAAACGAACTAATACATGTTTCGTTCATCAATTCCTATCTTCACTAGGCAAATTTCGTTCATCAATTCCTATCTTCAATATGTGCAATCTATTCCAAATTTTGACAGCTTACAGTCAGGTTATATACAAAATTTGAGATGCCACGTGTTTTTACAAATATATATTATCGTTGTACCATTGAATTGGAATCAAAATGCAGTCTCACATACAATTCCATGAACCTGGAAACACGTACAATTCCATGAATCTGAAAACACGAAAATTCGTGCTAAATCTAGCGATAACCCCTTTAAGCACAGAAATCTGTAAACATGAAAATGAAAATTGATACTAAAATCAATTAGAGTCTAATAAAACGCATGAATTTAGCAAACATAAACAAATTAATTTAAAAAATACTATTCCATGAAATATACTCAGAAAATGACGTTATGAATGGAAATTTTAATTTTTTAACCACGAAAAACATTTCTCGATTTGATAAAACAATTCATGAAATTGTGCGTGCTTTCAGTTTCATGGAATTGTACGTGCTTTCAGATTCAAGGAATTGTACGTGCTTTCAGATTCATCGATATGTAAATTTCAACAGCTGATAATTATTATGCTGTAATTGTATGAAAAAAGTAAACAAATTACGTCAAGTACATGATACAAATAAATCACAAAATATAGAAAGTAATAATAATCACAAAAAATAGAAGATAATAATATCTTTGTAAAAAGAAGTGAGATCCCCATAAAAAACTTCAAAAAAGTAAAAAATACGCCAAGTACATGAAAACATGAAAATCACAAAAAATAGAAGATAATAATCATTACAAAATTAAAAAAAGATGTGAAATCAAAATGAGCTGCTAGTACATAAAGATGCTTTCCAACTGCGCTTTAGATGACACAACTACATATGCACAGCTAAAATTCCATTACTCATAATGGCTATTTATACAAAGAAAAAATGTATTAAATAATAGTATGCAGATATATTTTTATACAAATAAATATTTTAATACGAATAAATATTTGATTCAAAATACTTGGCGCTGCGCAACCGAAAAAATGTTATTTGCCTTAGTATTAATAATTTACAACTCCATTACAATATAAAAAACATATACATACACATACTAGAAACACAGTCCGATTTATTCTACATATATTTAATTCTAATGCCATACGTAGCATATGCACACGCATGCACGCACGCATGCACGTACAAGAAAGAAAGAAGAGGATTAATGCAATTTATACATATTTATTGAGGTTAGCAACACCAATTCGGGGCGCAGCGCCAAGTATTTTGAATCAAATATTTATTCGTATTAAAATATTTATTTGTATAAAAATATATCTGCATACTATTATTTAATACATTTTTTCTTTGTATAAATAGCCATTATGAGTAATGGAATTTTAGCTGTGCATATGTAGTTGTGTCATCTAAAGCGCAGTTGGAAAGCATCTTTATGTACTAGCAGCTCATTTTGATTTCACATCTTTTTTTAATTTTGTAATGATTATTATCTTCTATTTTTTGTGATTTTCATGTTTTCATGTACTTGGCGTATTTTTTACTTTTTTGAAGTTTTTTATGGGTTATTCTATACGCGTGACTGGGGGGCTAAGTATGCGTTAAGGGTTGCCCAACAAAGAGTCTAGCCTCGCGTCGTCTCGTGTCCAACTAATTAGGCGGTTTATTGTTGCGGAGGCTGGTCGTTCTATTGGCGTCAAGCGTGATATATTACTGCACCTTTATACACGCCCACTCGAGTTTTAATCGAGCCTCGTTAACGTCCCCCGGGGGAAATGCTCGACGACAGATTTCCGGAAAATGGTCATTCGGAGGGTGTGATAGCCCTTGGAAAATTTAGGAAACTTGGTATTAGCATTTGGCTCTTAGAAACTTTCTAAAATTCACGAAACATCAAGATTTTAAGTTCCTCGTTCTATGACTGGAAGCAAAGAAGCAATGGTAGTGGTAAATTGCGTTCTAATACCTTGTTGAATAATTAAAAAGCCACGATAAGGTGTCGTTCACCTACCCCTGTTGTTACACAACGAAAACCGTGGTTTCGTGAGAACTGGTGAAACAGGAAACGATTCCTCCGGGTCTCGTGAGGCGACACGTGTCGATGGGTGTCTGTTGCAATGAAAAATCGTTTGTATCTCGCAGGAATCGAACGGTGGAACACCTGCAGCACGCGTCCCATCGAGTGTCGTCGCCGGTTTCGTCGAGGAATCGAGGAACAATGATTCCTAGCGAGGGGTCGAGGAGAGACCTCTAAATGGTGGCTGATTATCCAGACAATAAAGTTCACGGCTCGTTTGAATGTCGAGGAGACATTCTTTGATGGGTCTTCTTCCCTTTCTGCTCCGATGGGTTCACGGTGCACTCGCTAATTCGTATATTTCCACGTTTCTTTCTGCCCAGACAATGGGGCCAGACGTTATTCAAATGCGGCTCGGTTTCTTGGGTTCTTTAGTTTAGAATTCCTCGCCGGTGTCTGGCACAATTCGATCGTGGCTCATTGTCAGCTCGTCGCCTCTTTAATATTCCAACGGGGATATTCGTAATCGGGGGTCAGCTTCGAGGAAGTCTCCAACTTTGGGAAATTCGGGATATTCTGCTGAACATTCCAGCCATCCAGAGATTTCTAAATCATTTCCAGAGAAATCCGAACCAGCAGTCCCCATCACCGGTTTTTCTTCACTAGCAGCTCCGTCCACATAATACCCCCATTTTCCAGAACTCCACTAAAACGTGCTTCCATGAAAGCAGGGGCTACCCCAGCTCGGTCGCTTCACTCTCGTCAATATCCCCGATTGGCTGCATAACGTGCGATCAGCGTGCAGCTAGATTATCGATAATTGCCAGATTGCTCGCGACAGAACATATGTTGGTCATCCGCAACTATTCAGGCACACCTTGCCGCCCTTCCTTCATTTCGAGCGTCGACCCTCGGTAGTGGAAGAGCCAGCTTTCGTTGTCGATCTATCAGGCAGTACGCAATTTAGGGACAAAAGGCAGCCTTGCTGGCAATACCGTCCACTCATTGTTGTTAGCCACCCATACGCTGCCACTTAACAACGCGAAATTCAATTAGATTTCCATAATGGAAAGTATTCTTCCGTTTATCAAAACCGACTTTTCACTGCTCAGAAACCCAGCCCACTGCGGAATCATAATTCCATTCAACGTAGACTTGCACGTGGGAACTGGATCGCCCAGGTACACCGCAATCGTTGCATCGATAACAGGTGCTTCGTACCTCGAGCGACCCCGGCCGATTAGTTGAGCCGATTCGAGACGATTTTCACGGCGTATCCGGCCCGGTCCGGTCTTGCACAACTCTCGAGCCAAGCCTTCGTCGCGATGAAAGCGTAGAAGGCTGCGCCTTTGAAAGCTCCAGGGTACGTAATGGCCGTGCCTAATCGACGAACGGTCAGCGAAGGCTTGCGAGGATTCCCAAGGCACGCGGGTGCACCTATTTGGATCATCCGGGCGGAGATTACGCGCCGGAGAATCGGCTGCGTTTGAAGCAGTCTCGGCTAACAGGATCCTGGATCCTCAGGGCGGAAGGTGGATTTCATGGGAAAAGTTCTCCACGCATCTACGTCGCTGCGAATGGTCCATAGTTGCACCTTAGGGATCCTCCTTTTTTCTTCATTTCAGTGGTATTTTGCAGGTGGAGGGTAGTAGAGTAATGAATAAAAAGGTCGTGTGGGAAAGCAAGAAGAGCAGTCGAATGAAAGAGCGAGTTTATCGGAATAACAAAGGAAAAGGAAGACGGTTATATTAAAAAGCACTCTCGAAAAATACATGCACGTATAAAACACGGGTAAACAATTAGAAAGTCAAACGGGTGGGTTCACATGATCGCGTGTATAGATCTAGATCTTCTTGACTTTGGAGACAGGCTCGTCAGTGAGGTTCCTTCTGTTAGGTGTCCAGGGTTTCGGCGTCTTGGGTTGCACCGCCGGTCGACTTTGCTTCTGCTTTTTATTCCGCGCGGACTTCGATCGCTGCTTCCTTCTCGTCGATTTGGCCGGGGTCTTCTTTCTTCTACCTCGGGAATTTCTCGAGGCAGTCTCGCGACTCGCGGTGCTGGCTTTCGCGCCATCAGGAACGAATCTGTAATTAGACAGCTGTTAATCAATGGACTGAATCGATGATTCCGTTTTCGACGCCTCTGCAGGAAAATTCTACGACAGACTCGAGAAGCACACGGTCGTCACCTGTATTTGTTGTTCTTCTTGGTGAGGATCCCAAAGTCGAGCCCGCGACGAAGAGCCACGGCCACCTGCCTGCGAAGACCTTTCCCAGCCGCGATGTCGTGCTGGTTGCTGATCTGCTCGACGATCTCCTTCTCGGAGAACCCTTCCTGCGACTGCTCTGTCCTCAGCAGGTCGTAGACGAGCACCGATTTCCGCACCATCTCGCTGCTTGCTGTTGCTGCTTCATTAACGGGTCGACGAGCCGGAAAATTCGCCGAGACGGAGCATAACGCACGCCAAGATGACACGGTCTCCCATGCGGCTGGAACTTAGCCACGCGAGTGGTTTATTTAAATATCGGAATACATACGACTGCGTTCACGTGGTGAATTTGTTTCTCGACCGGCTTCTCGCGCCGTCAACTATGTTAAAATAAATTGACAGAAGGAAACTGAGGACCTGGCAGTAATTTAGTCGAGTAGCGAGTAATTTAGTAATTTACCATTGTTTTACTAAGCTACTTGAATAAATTTTAGTGTCCACACACGAAAAATTACTAAATTTACCCTGACTTAAAGCAAATTACGAAAAGCTACTCGACTAAATTACTCGACGCGTCTGAAATAGCTTTAAGAGGTGTGCAGTTCCAATTTTGACAATTTTTTAGTTATGACTTGTAAAGGTTCTACGTCGTTTGGTGCACGTTGGATGGAAATCCGATAACATATCAGCGATTTATTACAAATTTTAAACCTGTTTTGTGCAATATCTTTGTTTTAGACAGCTCCAGATTAGAAAAATTTTCAAAAAATAGAAATGAATACTTATCAACTCAATACCTACTATTTATTATGTAAAAATATATATTTTTTAATTAGCATTCTCTTTATAATGTTAAATCAAAGCAATAATTTTATAAACAGTTTTCCTAATTTACTCAAAGTTGGTAAAGATGGAGCTGCAAGGTCCTCAATTCCGTGGTTAATCGCAATATCTGTTTACTCCTCTCCCAACTAATTCATCAACGGTAGTCAAGTAAACAAAATGAGAGTTCTCTGTTATTCAGAAAAATCTTCTACATTCTGCTGGATAATGAGGAGACTTGTCTAGGTTGTAAGCTGCGGCAAGAAAAACGGCAAATTACTTTACCGTTCTCGCGTGGAGAAACGTCCGGTCCAGCGGATACTTGCTAAGTAAATATCGTGCGCGGTTAGATATCGGGCTGAGCGAGGAAGGACCGGCTCTAAGCGTTGGCAATCGAATGATTAAAGGCGGCTTCGCCTGGTTGCGTCGGATAGGGCGAAATTCCCGACGGAAATCAGAGTCGCTGGCCATCCAGCCGTGTTCCCTCTTTCTAAGCACCGACTACCTCGACTACCTCGTCTCAACTCACCCCTCTCGCGCCCTGTCGCTCCTCCTGCGGGTCTTCGTCCTGGCAGTGCTCTCCTTCGGGAACTATCCTCAAAGCCGCCCAGTCACCCGCTCCTTCGAAACCCCCTAGCAAACATCTAGCAGCTCCGAGGATTGCCACGGAATTCTCGAAACACGTCGAAGACAGCGTTCAGGGTTCAGGGTTGTGTTCTACCACGACACACTCAGGTGCACCCCTAATGGCCTCCGCAGTTTTAGAAATCGAAGAGCAAACGGCACTTGTCCCGTTTCTTTTTCAACACTTGGTTTCAAGTTACCTTCACCTTGAAGAGGCGAAAATATTCCACAAATACGCCCCGCTGTTAATCACCGCTGGAAGTAGGAGGTCCCTGAGCTTTCGCCGAGTGGTTTGTCTCCTAGTGGTGGTTCTTGCGCGATAAACCGAGGCGGAATAGGAGCAGGCCTTCCCTTTTCTTCGCTGTGTGGGACGATGGACCCCGTGGGGCAACGGTTTCCCGGCTTCCTCCGTGCTTTTTCCAATTGTGCCCGCCCCGTGGCGGTGCTCGAAGTCAGGGCAAGTGGATTATTGACGGCACGAAACAATGGCGTAGCTTTGTTCCGCGCACTTGGGACGTAATATGCTCGATGCAGCATAGGGCCTGTCCGTCCGTCAGTTTTGTGCATCGAGTGGCCCCGGGTAAGCCGAACGAGTGCTCTCCCGAATGCCGAGTCAAGTGGCCAACCGGTACATCTGGCTGTCTGATCGGTGTTTATTAAAAATCATACGAAATCGTATACACCGCAGCCCCTGTCGCCTACCATTCGCCTCGACTAAATCCTGCGAAACGTTTTCTATCTTCTTCCTTGTGTGGTGGATGAAAGAATAAAGAGAAGCTATAATTTCATAGAGAGCAGTTACATTTCACACTTGGACCTTCTTTTAACAATTGCCAGCTCGTCTCGCGCGTTTTACGACGAGGTCAGTCTTGCTCGCAGAAAAGATCTGGTAGTAGTTTTGTGGAGCAGAGGGCTCGTCTTGTTCCCCGGAGGACAGGAGAAGAAGGTTCACGGGGACAATCTTATTGGCCCTTCTTCAAAGAAGCAGCCAGTTGCTCCCTCGAGATGGCACGGAAGGGGGGAAAGATGGTCGAGTTGAATTAATTCCACGACTATCCATCGCCCCGGTCCTTCGTTACGCCAGTTACGAAGACAGCTTGAAATGTAATCGCCGGTACTCGCTTCTTTCCACTCTCGTGTATTTAGCTGCCTGCTTCTCGCTGATTTGTCGACCGCGGTTCCATTTCCTTTCGCTCGTCCTCTAGTATAGCTGATGATTCTTTGAATTTCTTCGGTGCTAATTACTGTGTACTTATTCTTCGTGATGCGAAGATACTTTGGAATCCGAGGAAGAAACAGTTTGAATGGCGAACAAGGTTTCACCCCTTGCAGATGGTTCGATAAACGACTGAAGATCAGTGACCCTTGCTGACGCGCGGAGCGACGTGGAAACAAGGAAACCGAGGCGATACGCACAGGAAGCTGCAGAGATCCCTGACCGATCCCGTGCCTCTGGGAATAGCAAGCTTTTGCTATGGTGAATTTTGCTATGGAGGCCGTGATCCAACGTGCAAACAGCCCTGCGGGCAAGAGCTTCGATTTGGTATCCGCCGGCGGTAACTACCGTGCAACCCTCGAGATTCAAAAGTGGTGCTCACCGCCGACATGGAATTCCCTGTTATTCTGTGACTTAATGCTCTCCTTTTTGGATAACTCGATCGCCACTTGTGGCATCGCTGCGCATCTACGTGTCCCTCCACGATCATTCTCAAGTAACTTTGAACAGAATTTTCATAATTATTCTGCACCCTTGGACACTGATCACTTTACACTTTCTATGTTCGTCGCCCGAACGTCGAAGAATAAAGTCAGCAAGGGATGTCGTCAGTTACTAAATCGACGAAATACTTGGAAGTATAATAATTCTTCCATTTTACTAGTTTCTACCCTCGCGACAAAGGGAGATAAAAACTAGCTTGTATAATCGAGCATGCAAGAGTTATTCCATCTGTTAGAGCAATTCCTTCGATTCATCGTTTCTCGATCGAGCAACGAGGGTGGCTTATCCGAAACAAAAATGTCGCTCATAGAACGGCACGCAGACGAATTTCGAATTACCGTTTGAGCACCGCGTGGAAGCTTCTCGAGGGGGTTGGAAGAGCCCCGGGGTGGGGGTTTGACAGTGGCTGGTGGCTTCCAGGGATTCAATATAATCGCGCAATAAAATTCACTTACAAGCTATAGCCGTCCCTCTTCACCGTTGAGCTTGCCTCTTGCTCTTCCCCTGCTGCCACCCCCTCGACTCGCTTCTCACTCGTCCGTAAAGCGGGGCCTTTATCCCGCTCGAAGCGTTCGGGGGAGCACCGCGGAGTATTATCGTTCAGCCTTCGACTGAGGCTCCCTCGACGTCTCTTTTCTTTCTCTTCGTCCCCTCTACTCCGTCGGGAAAGTTCGCCTCATATTCTTGCGCGCCCCTTCTTCGCCCTTTCAATCCCGATCCTCCGCGAATCCGTCTCTTCTTCTCTCTTCTTCGCAGCGCTACTCCCCGCGATACCGCGGCCAATGTGTCAGGCTCGCATCGGAATTCAGCGGGGCGCTGCGATCAATCCAGGGACCTCTCATTAAATCATGCACGCGCAATCTCAGCAGGTCGACGGGGACAATGCGCGTTGCGAGATGAATGTAAAATAACAGCACCGTTGTTTCCACGCGCCCCTTTGTAATAAGTACACAAAACAGAGCACGCGTACCAGAAATTACAATTTACACCTTTCCTTTCTCGCAGCGAAAACTGGAATACAAAATGTGTTCGACCCACAGTCGCTGCTCTCCTCCCAGCATATTTGTTAGCTACAAAGTTCCCTTTAGACACGCGCTTGGGAGACCTCGCGACTGCTCGGTCCATCTATTCAAAGTTCAAACGCAAGTCAGCATCCGGCGTTCGTTTCGAGCGAGCGGATCGCGCGTAGAATCGAATACATATTCAGGATTCGCGCGCGCGGGGGTCAGGCAGAAATCGACTCCGAGTTGCGATGCGGGATGGATGGGGTTGGTTGGAAAGAACGACGGTAAAAACAGGCCGACAGCTGAGTGTATATAGGAGCCAGCGTTCTTTCTTTTCCATCTTTCTGCCTTTCTTTTTCCCTCTTTCGGGCGTCGTTTCGAATTCTACCCCATCGTGCTCTCTCCTCTCCTCTCGCAACCGTGAACGCGCGCTGCAGCTCGGGACCTATGCAAACACGGCCTATTCATTGGGCAACGTGCTCGCGTATCGCCGCGGCGAGCGGAACGGAGCGGAAAACTACGCGGCTCTCCTAGATGATTTAATGAATGCTGAACGCCCCGCGCGATCCATCCACACCCGTTCCCTATCCTCCCGCGATTATCCTGCGCAACAGCTCACCCTTTGTCCCACTACTCCTCCGATTTCCTCCGACGACAGTCGCTGCTGCTCTCGTCTGACTATGCCGGCGTTCTTTCACTTTCAAGGAGAACCGCGAGCTTCTCCCACTGGCGTCAGTAAATAGAGGAAAAATTGTAGACTAAAGGACAACAAGCTTGCATCACCGAACTACCTTGGCGTCTTAGTACCTCCTTCGCGATCCTTCTCTCCCTGAATCGCGTCACTTTCAAGCCCCTCTCTCACAGAAATTCTAATTGCAACAGCGTCAGCGAACCGCCTCGATGTTTCGTAACAGATCGCGTTATTTAAACTCGCAGCAGCGATATCTTTTAAATTCTGCTTTTTATATACAGCGCTATTTACGCCCGCCGCAGTGTTTCATTACTGTAACGAGTTAAATGATTCACACGCGCAGCAATGAATTCATTTGTACACAGTCCAGTGTACGAAACAATAAAGTTGATTAAACAAGCTGCGATTCCTGTTATTAAAGCGGAATTTAGGGAACTTCAGCGAATTACGTCCTGGCGATACGGTTTACATTTTCCACGTTCCGACGGATGAATTCGTCGTAATAACGTCGAGTATAGTCGCCCACGGGCTCGACTCTTATAATAATAATAATAATTGTTTATTAACGGGAAATAAAATTCCACTTGTACATAAGAGACGGCATTAAAGCCCTTAAGACTACAACAATGACGTCGCGGGTACTTAATCAGATTAACAATTTTATGACGCTACTGTGCTGCCCCTCTCAGCACCGATTTAATTTTCGACGTAAAAATACCAGAAGCGTCGGAAAAAATCTCCGCATTTAAAGCCAGACGGTTTGCTATGTTACAAACTCTGTTCAACGGATCAATCTCGGCTAGATTCTTCCTAAAGTAACGCGATTGAAAAAGCTCCTTGTAGCGAAGTGATCTGGCTTGAGCATTGAGGCCAACCAAACATCATAATTCCGGACAGTTTGTCTCGTCGTGTAGCAGATTGCGCAAAAAGGTAAGGTCCAGAGCAGTCCTGCGATCCTCCAGGGTGTCCATGTTCAAACACGACAAAACCGGTGCATAATCGTGATCATCAAAGGACATGCTCCTGCCTTTCACCCATACAGCACACTTCGTTGCAGCTGTATTGCAGGAACGTTGCTGCAATATTGCGTTGTTGCAGGCTGCATTGCAATATTGTAGCAACGTTCCTGCAATATTGCCGTGCATTATTGGAGTGGCAATGATCTTACAATATTGCAGAAATATTGCAAGAACCTTGCCGTGCAATGTTCCATTGGCAACGATTCTACAATATTACTGCAATATTGCGCGCACATCGAAGTGCAATGTTCCAGTGGCAACGTTCCTACAATATTTCGGCAATATTGCGCGCACATCGACGTGCAATGTTCCACTGTCAACGATCCTACAATATTTCGGCAATATTGCGCGCAAATCGATGTGCAATGTTTCAGTGGCAACGACCCAGCAAAATTGCCTACATATTGCCGTGCAATACTGTAGTGGAAATATTGTAGAAAAAGTACAGCAATATTTTGAAGCAACTATGACTTTGACGAAATTTGAAATATGATGTCGAGTAGATTCTACAGCATGTTTCATTTAACTGGATATGCTAGAATTTCTCGTTGGCCGTTTTTATTGCCGTTTCGTTGCAGAATCATTGCTGGAACGTTGCAGGACTACATGTTTGCAATGCTGCCGCAACATTGCAAAAATACACACCTGCAATATTGTGAAGGCGGACATAGGACTGAACCTGCAACGTCTCTGCAGTGTTATGGTGCAACATTGCAATCTTGCACCGCAATATTGCAGAGACGTTGCTGCAATGTTATGGTGCTGTGTGGGCAAATGGCTAGCAGCCCGAAGAAATTTGTGTTGTACTCTTTCAATCATTTGCTTGTATTTCGCTTGGTGTGGCGACCAAACCTTTATCAAGACTCTTTATCAGCTCGCGCAGTTGCAAAGAACCTTAGTCCCCAAGCGGTACATCGTGGAGCGGAATTTTCTCGCGCGAGTTGGCAATAATCGAGGAGCAGGATCCATCGTCGATCAAAGGCTTCAGCCGAACTGTGCGGGTTAAAAAGTTTCGCGCCCATCCGTCGATCCATTATTCCCCATCACGTAGATCGAACGATCCCCTGGGAAATTCCCTTGCTCGCGACACGGGCGAAATTCACGGCGGGGCGATTCGAAAAGCTGGCTCGCATAAAATTCAGCAACGGCCCCGCGATGGATTTATGGTGGCTGGCAGGATCCTCCGCGAGGAGCAGCCTGGGCTAGTCCTGCGAGTAGACGAGCTAAAATGGAAATCCTAGCCGCTGGTTGGCTGTGGCTGGCTCCGCCTTTCATCCTTGCCGTCTCGGTTCTATATGTGCGTTATACATCCTGCCGTTTAAGTATTATACAGATACGCGTACGGTGAAGCGCGCTACCTTATAATGGGAGCCCTCCATTGTACAGAGTGATCCACATTGGCTGGTCCCGAGATTCGCGAGGAGGGAGCTCTTAACTGTTTTTCTGGTCACTTATATATTTTGTGTAGTGTAGGGTAGACGCACCAGTAACTGAACACTTAAGGCTAATGAATGGACACTTTTATAAAATTATGTTTGCAGTGCGATTGATTGTGTTGCGAAAATTGTTTGGATATGAAGCGAGAAACTAGAAGAAGTCTATAATTAATTAGTTGCTTATTTTAGTAATTTATTTTACTCGTTTTAGTAAAAAATGTCCATTCACTGGTAGCGTCCATTTACTGGTATATTTACCCTACATACCAATATCAGTTGCTCTTGTCGAGCTTCGAATGGGTATATCGAAGTTGAATTACGAAGTATAGAACGAGTCGTCAAGTTCAGTTTGTGGAGCATTTATTTCCGGAAGTGGTGAAAGGGTTATTGGGAAATAACCTTTGGAAGGGTTTAGGTAAGACACTCTGTACATCTGTTATGCGTTCGCGTGGATCTGTATGCGATTCCAACGCGGGGATTACGTGGCTGAGGATCGAAGCAAGTCGCCGCATTTATCTGCGGGGCTTAATTCGAGTGCCGAGAGTATCTTGCGCTTTGAAGTGTATCTTTGCCGGCTCGCAGCTTTAAACGCACCGGGAGCCACGGTATGTGCTCGCCCCTGGTCTTGAATCGAAAGAGGGGTTGATTAAAACGGAGGATTTCGACGGTCCTCCTCTTACCCTGCCTCCTCGCTTTTCAACGCGACCCTCCCCTTCCAACCCCTGTTTCTGGATATCGATCCAAGTTACACGATGCACCTTTGTTAATTGCGTGAAAATATTTACCATGAAATGAAGTGGTAATCAGCGGGCATACAATTATCGGGGATGACAGGAGTGTAGGTACCTGTTTGGCGAAATGGATACGCGATGACACGCAGTTTGACTCAGTCAAACACGCTTTATTGATTCGCCCAAGTGATATCTGCTTCTTGGCACCGATCAGGAGGCTTCTCTAACGGGTGTGCGATTACGAGCAGGAAATATTGACACAGTTCGATGCTCGACGAGTTAATTACTGTTTGCTTAGTTATTGTCGGCATACTGCCACTTATTCGCTTGCCCGGTGGCTGGTATTTAAGATCGGCTTTGTAAATCTCGCGCCTCGCGCGCCTAACCAGGGTAATTTGTTGGGTAACGAGGGTGATGTCCGTCGCCGGAGAAGTAAGCGAAAGATGCGGGAGAGGGTTTTCGGTCGGAGGTAGGATACTACTCCCCTGGACGCTCAACCCCTCCAACCCGGGGTTTTCCATTTCGTTGGATGCCACTGTTTGGCTTTCGTTTGTCCGTCGTTTTTTCTCCACGCGTACGTCCGTGTTCCGCGACGCCGGAATGATGCGTCTATGATCGTCGCGGCGCTGAATGAAGCGACACAATATTTGAACCGGGGCCACCCCCTCGGCCACCACCACCACCACCGACGCTCCTCCATTGCTGGACAAATATACCTCGGGTCAACATTCGCAATACCGAATACAGCTACGCTCCGTCTGACTGTGTTCGCTGGTGGCGAACAGGCTGGCGAACAGAGAAAGGGGTCGGAGGGGGTGGAAAAGAGAGCTCGTCGACCGCGGTGAACGTATACTCGGGACGTTATTCTTGCCCGACCGGCGACACCTTTCCCGCGACAGATACATCCGTGATTTAGGGGTTGGATGTCCAAGTAGAAGCTTCGTATTCTTTTCCCTTCTTTCAGATTTACTGCAGCAGCTTTTTTAGAGACACTTATTTTAAAGAAAGGGTAGTTTTCTTGGGTATAGGGAATTTTATTTGAACGATTAGGCAAAGGTAACATCAACCCCTTGAATAACTATACTTAAACTTACCCCATAAGAATTTGATATTTGAAGTATCCGAACTCGCTCCCTGATTAGCTAAATTAAATTGCCCCGCGACGATAAATGCCGACTAGTCCGAGCAAACAAGCTTTTTGTCGTATTACCAGACAAGTGTCGTATAAACGAATCGATACGGTAATGACACTCGGATCTATTTGACTAACAACGCGAACCGTCGGCAGAACGTTGACTCAACTCCGTCGTGTTGAGAGAGGCTTAAGCACACCATTGCTATATTGATTTATTTGTAATAAAAGTATATATAGAGTGGTGGTAACCATTAGAATTTAACAGGCAGTTTGGACGTGAATGGTTGTTTGGCGAAATAATCGTTCGAGGAGCTAGTTAATCGGAGCTACAAGTAATTAATTTCAGATGCTGGGTAATTAAAATTCATTTATTACCGTATCTTCGATTTACATAAGATAACAACAATTATTTGTTTTTCTTCTTCAACGCTGTGCTTCTGGAATATACAGAGTGGCTCGAATTTCCGAATATCCCGATGCAGCCAACAAGGTGTTACCTAGTTTTCCCTTTGCTTTTTCCACGAGACTGTGGGTACCTGCAATAACTTGAGAGCAGAAGCGGGATCGCCGGAGGCATCGAGGAAGCGACATTAAAGAAAATTAAACGTAAGAGCCGTTCCGTCGACCGACCCAGAAATTAAGTTCCTTCGCCTTTGGCGGCCTCAGTCCGCGGGGATCTAATTATCAGTTTGGGAACTTTCGAAATTAATAAAACTCCCTTGCCCCTCCCTTCGTTGCCGCGCCCTTGCTTGGGTCCCTCTTGTTATATTACTCTTGGAAGTCTCGAAGAAGCCCCGATCCCCTCGGGGCTGGACGGGGGTCGGGGAGGGTCGAAGGAGGGTGGAGGCGTGGTGGCGAAGCCTCGAGAGGGTGGCGGGTAGTTCTGTTCGCGGCGGAACGGGGAGGGTGGTGCTTTTCGAATTTACCAGTCTAATGCGACTGAACCTCTACCCTCGAGACTCTCTGGAAAAGTTCCTCGGCTACGCTTGCATCAGACTTCTGGAGTCTTGTCCTATCGTTCGCCACCCCTCTGTACGATCCACCAGTTTCCCTCTTTTCCTCCTCGCTTTTTCTGTCCCCCGTGTTCCGTAGGATCGTCAGCGACGGTTTTCTAATAATTCCGCGGCCACTTTGAATCTCACGCTACTATCGCCCTCCTGCAGAGTTGGGCATTATTCGGCTAAATTTTCGTTCGAATAAGTATTCGAATAAATTTGTGCGAATAAATTTTTATTCGAATAATCTTCGAATAAAAAATTCGAATAAAATGAAATTAGTCGACAATAACGAATGTTTTTTTATTCGACTGAAAATTTATTCGAATAATTTCTTATTCGAATACAAATTTAGTCGCCTCAACGGACGAATAAAATGCTCACGCGATTTCGGCGATGTAAGTATGGTGACACCACGTACTGTCACCCGTGAGATCTAATGTTTTAGGTTAAGCAACTCCTATCATAGCTCGCACTTTGCAGGAAGATGTATGACCGCAGTACTACATAGAGTGGCGTTTTGATTTATTTTAGATAAAATTTACTCACGTCAATCCATTTAAACTAATAAAAATATCCATCACTTCAAATTATAAGCGTTCATTGAACCTTCGCAATACACAATCATAATCTGATAATTCTTTACTCAAATATCGCTTAAAACTGAAGGCCGACGCCTCCAGAAGAGAATACTTCTTTAAGGCAGGATTTCCTCGGCGTCCAGATGCACCCGGTCAACACATGCGTTCAGACGTACACGCACACGTCCAGACAGGACACAGTACAGACTTCCATCGATAGATGTCGGGTGTCACATTTATTCGTCGTTCAATCAGGTCGAATAACGAATAAAACCTTATTCGAATGAATCTGGCTAGAATAACGGTACAGATTTATTCGTGAATAACGAATAATTTTTCGTCGAATACAATCGTCATTTGTTATGCACGAATAAATCTTGGGAATTTATACGAATCCGTATTCGAATGAAAATTTAGCCGAATAATGTCCAACTCTGCCCTCCTGTCACCTTCTAAGGAATGCTTCCCGGTTGATAGTTGCCGATGAATTTCGACAAAGAAGCAATTAATACTGTCCCGAATAAAAGAGGGAAATCTCCAGGTTCCTGGCGCAGAGGTCGTACACACTCGAGGCTCGACCGGATGCAGCGTGTCCCGAAAACGCTCGCACGATCGAGAGACGAAAGTAACGTTTCTGTAGCGATGACATCGAGGGCCCTCGACCGGCCACGCGGGGGTTTCCTTTTTCACGCGCCAACACGCGCGTCCTCGAGCGGTCCTGCGAGTAATTCGTTGTGTCACGCCAAGCTGCGGTTTTACATCAGAACTCGAGTGGTCCATTGATACACTTCTCGCCCTTCGTCTCTTTGGACCGCGAGCGCAGTGGCCACCGGGGGATGAAAAGCGATGGTCGAGTTCTCCTTCCCCTCTGGAAACCTAGACTTGGCTCGTTTCCCCGTGTCCGAGAGATTGTAGAAAAATATTCCCCGCGCCGTTTCGCGCAAACACGTGAATTCTTAAGATCCAGCTTCCTTTTTAGCGACGAATAGACTTTCCTTCTGTTGTCCAGGCTTCGAAATACGGGTGGAGGGTTGACGCTTCTCTATTTACCTAAAACTCCCCCATACTCAAGCATGATAAATTCAAAGAGCACTGTAGCAAATGATCGTTCTTCGGAATCAGGCGAAAATAAGCGTTTGATAAACAGGGGCCAGCGATTATCGCGCGCCTGCTCCGCCCCCTCCGCTAGATCGGAGTAACAGAGGGGGAGGCGTGGGTCGAAGAAGCCGGGCGACAAATCGTTATTCAAATCCCCGAGCAAATTGCAGGCGAACCGAGCAATATGTAGCGTTTAACCGGCATTATTCGTGACCCTTGATCGCAACGGGGTTACCGATGCCAAGGATCGTCGCTGGAGGGATGGTGCTCGCCTATAATCGCCCCGTACCAGCGTGCACAATGCAAGATCCACGGGGCTGGGGGTGCGCATTTAACCCAGCCCTCCCTCCTTGGCCACCCTCGCCGCTACCATTTCCAGGAGGGGCGCTAAGCCTCCCTGTCGCTCAGGATTACCAGCTCTGATTTGCTCGTCGAATGTATCGCGGCGAGTCTCTCTGGGTTCTGCGTCCGGGACGCTGGCAACCCCCCCTGGGGGCCACTTGGTCAGAGCTCCAAGATCGAGGCTGCGCAACCCACCCCCCGGAACCTCCCCATACAGCGGGACAATCGGCCAGATTGTTTTGAGGAAGGGAGACGACGCTTTCATGGGGCTTTTTTCCGGGATACGCTCTGCTCTCGCGGCACGAGGCCCCCGAGGCTGGCTAACCGCATTTTATTAGGCGCACCCCCTCGGTCGCTTCTACGAGATTGCCGTGGATGAGCGAATTATGATGCGTTGACTGGATATCGTGGGACTGTCGGCAAAGTGAAATGTGCTTTGAGGTTCTTAGATATCGAATATTATCGATTAGTTTCGTTTTATCGAGGATCGAAATACGGGTGGAGGGTTGACGTTTTAATATTTACCTTTTTAAACAGAGCGAAGGGGGAAGTGGTTGTTGCGAAGTGATTTATAAGTCTCACTTTTTCTGTCCGGTGGAAATATAATTAGTTGTGGTGCGAATCAGCAACCCTTGTCTTCGGATCGTTCACCCCCTCGAGTGATCTTTCTGTCGTTTGCGCCACCCTCGGCCGCAGGAATCGTCGAACTTCTCGGTTAATTGTACGTAATTAAACGATCGACGCCTCGCCCGCCGACCAGGAGGGCTTAACTGGGTTAAAGGGTGGCGCTCGCGTTGAAAAAGTCGACGACATTAGCGGAACCGTCGAGCCGGGGATGATTTCCTCCGCGCGACTTCGTGAGTGGGCTCCTAACTCTTTCCGTTCCTTTGTTTTCGAGGAGCCAGCGATAATTCCGCCATGAATTTTAATTCGACGCCGCTCGAAGCGTTCATGAATTTTAATTCGCCTCTTTTCGCTCGCTCCTCAAACCCCCAAGCCACCGCCGTCGCCTTCGGACCCTCGTTCTCTTCCGTCTCTCTTCCTTCCGTCGTCCGCTTCAATCGCCGACGGAAAACACGGTAGACGAAGGGGAAAACTGGCGAAGAGAGGATAAAAAGGAAATGGAAGAAACAGGAGGGGTTGGTAAGCAATTATACTCGTTCCTATTAATACTTTATCTGCGATTTTCTACGAATTTCAACTGCGTTCTGGAATAATAAATATATACACAGGAGCTCAGAAATGGCACCAGTAGCGCGATTCAAACTTCGTATGTTCCCAAGATAGAACAGGGAAACCTATAAAATCCCATCGGCGTACCGCGGAGAGGCTGGGCGAATAAAATAATAAAGTTGTAGCCGCGTAAAAGCATCGCCTCCGTTTCTTCCTGTTCTCGGTCTTTTTGTTTCTACGCTGGGACACCGTGGTACGATTTTACGCCGGGACAAGGTGGCTCGCTGCGCGAGCTGCTTCTCTACTTGTTAGCACTTAATTAACTACCACCGGCCCGACCAGTCGCCGTCGACCAGACGAGAAATTCCTTCTTTCTCCGATCCGTCGGCCATCGGCCAGGGAATATTACCTCTCTGTCGCCGTTCCTGCCCGTTCTCTTCTCGTTCAAGACACCGACGCTTCCATAAGAGCGGCGTACACACGGCGCGCATTAATAAACCGTGCCTCTCTCGCTTTTCCAGGAATCCTCGCGGAATATTAATGAAATATTAATGTCGCCACCTCCTTTCGTAACCGTGCACGCGAAAACACGATGACCCAATGGGCAAAGATCGACGGACACGCTCCTAAGGCGCCGAGTCTCTCTACCAGCGCATCTTTTCTTATTCTGCTTCAGCTGTCTTCGTTTCAACGAGGCTTCAAGCGCGCACAAACTTGGCGCGATCGTTTCAATTTTTATTTAAAAACATTCCAAGGTTTTCGTTTCTGATATATTGCCCGATCGAGGGACTTTCATTCCCTTCCCAGAAATACCACAAATGTAATTGGTAATTCTCTCTCTCGCTCGCTGAATTCCCATGCTTCACTGAAAGTAATATATTTATAGAATCACAGTGTTCATACAGAGGCTTTGTTCGTCGCGAACCGAGGCGATGCATATTTATGCACTGGAGATCGAATAGCGCTGTTTTCGCGCCGCGGCCGGGACAAAATACTGGCAATTTTAACGCGGCACCGTGAATTAGTCACCACTCGGGAGAAGAAAACTAGAATCGACTGTACGTCTCGCGAGCGTCGGCTAAACGATCTTCGCCCGTCAGAGCGTAAATAATAAAATCATTCACGCTGGGCCAGCAGCTGCTAATTGGCCAGGCAGCCGAAAATTTGAATTACAGTTACTCGCGAAGCGGTTCCCTCGTCCTGTCCTCGCCAATGACAAATCGAAGGCAATCGACTAGGCCTTGCTCACAGTTAATTTCATTCAGTAGCTGTCGTCCTCGAAAAACAATCTACCTCTCTACAAACCCAGCTGCAAGCATCGCTCGGTTAACTCGACTGCAGCTATATTATTCCTCTATTACTCCATCGCTGTCGTACAATTACCGGATCAATCCTGTCGCGAGGCTCGTAAATAGCGTCGCAGATTATCACGAAACATCGTGCGTCTTTGTTTGCCGAGTAATCGTGACGTTCCATCCGCGAACTTTGCCCGACGAATCGATCAAAGGCTTCCCGCCTGGGCACGCTCGTTTCCACACAGAACAGAGGAGGATCTGGCGTCCTTGGAGACGTTCGTCTCCGTTAATGCATCAATAGCAGTTACATAAGTGGAGGACGCGAGATTTCGCCCGTGGGCTGCGAGCGTTGAGTAACGCGGGACTGGTACGATCGCTGCCGGCGTCCGCGAAAGAAGGGAAACAGAAGGACGAATGGTTCCTGAAAAACGATGCTTCTATCCGATGATCCCCGTCTTGGTCGCCGGGCGAGGAGCCGAAAATCGAGGGGCCCGCCGCGGAAACCACCGCGGATTTATTACCGAGCAAATAATTGTACACCGATTATCTGGGAATCGCGCGGTGTACCCGTATCGAAATGTGTGCTCTGTCAGCAGAGCCGCATCACTCTATACACAGCTGTTCGCGGAAATATCGTACGCGGAGCAATTTCACCTGGGCTCGGTGAAAGTTTCAACGAGGCTGCTCGGTGGAGATGACGGCGTCGAATACCATTTGGCGCTCCTCGAATTTGTATGCGGAGGATCGGTGGCGCCGTTTCGTCAGCGAGACAGCTAACGATTGTCCGCTGTGCGACGGAGCAAATGGCTGTACAGAAAACTGACAGACCAGTGGTGTGATAGAAAGTTGTTATGGGGCCTGAGATCCTTGGCTCTGAAGCTGGCAATTTCCACCCCCTGTAGATTTCTGTGGAGCTTCGAGTGTGTGGAATAAGGTTAAGGGGGTAGATGCTCTATGTAGTGTGACAACCGTTTTTCAACGCTGTCTTTGGGAATTTATTTAATGAAAATTATAAGTTTCTACTCTCTGGCGTTTTGCCTGTATATTAAGGTGTGTTTGAAGTAATACTCGGAATTTTCTTGAGCTTTTTATCGCATAGGTAGGGGAAGTAGGGGCATGATGGGGAAGCTAAGGAAAAATACAAATAAAGTGGTGATTGCACCTATTAATTACGCCTCAAAGTATCGCTTTCCAAAGATTAATATATTTGTGCAACAAATAAATAAATATTGAAATTTGGAATATGTCACATTAAAATAGGTGAAATGGAGATTATCATAGAAGATAAATAATAGACTTAACGTTCTTAAAGATATATTTATATCAAATCTTTTTATCACGCGAAATAACATCGACACGGCACGCAAACGGTTCACAGCTATAAATAAAAAACGCGTGCTCCCCCACTCACTTTTGCCAACGACCATTATAACACAATGGCTTGCTAATAATGTATTTGTCACGTGCCTAGCATCTTTTAATTAGGGTTTAAGGAGATATCCCATCTTACCTCGCTACCCTGTCATACCCCTACTTCCCCTACATAGATATAGCCAATGGCACAAGATTCTTAAAAAAAATCCCTTCCGTCGGACGATAGTGTGGAGACTTATAGTAATTAAAAATGGAAAAACTAAGATTTATTTTCTTTATTATAATTGTCGCTATTATGCCAAGGCAGTTACACTAAACTACCCCTTCAACTTTAGAATTTAGAGTTCAGTTGTCACGCCAATATCGTTCTTCCAATCTCAACGAATCCTCCTCCCTGCGTCCAGTAGCCTGAAGAACACGGTGCCTCCGTTTCAAGTAACACTACCCTCCAGCATTTCAATCCTCAGCTCTATACTAGCCTCCACCAATTTCGGCCCACCGAAAACACGAGGCCCCCGCCTGTGATCGCCGAGAACGACCACAAACTGGCGTCCATTAATACCGCGCCGGCGATCGTCCCAAGATTTCTGTCCAAACAGTGGAACGACCACGGTTTCCCAAACGCGTCCCGTGCTTCCGCCGGGCGTTTAGATAATTCATTATCGCGCGGATATCCCCGGTCTTGGTGCTAGGGCCACCGGAAGCGCGTTCTCCAGAGGGGGTTGGGTGTCACGCGTAACCCGATTTTAGCAAATGCCCGCGAAACGCTTTGTATTAGCCCTGCACATATAGACACGCTCATTCCGCGCGACAGAAGTTTGATGGCAAAATATTTGTCGTTCAAACACCGGCCAGGTCCTGGAAGGTCCCCCCACGTTGCTCCTCGCGTAACGCGCGCGCGATCCCGACGAATCTCTTCATCGAGCCGCGTGGAATTAAGCGCCGCGTGCTCGCGACCTGCCCCAACGTCCAAGCTGTTGCTCCATTCTGTCTGGCATGCCTGCTTCGCGTACCAACTTTCTCAGAGACACATATGTGGCTAGGCGTGGGCTTGGGGGTTGAAAGAAAGGGTTCGTAGGTTTTTCGAGACGCTGAAGTTGGTTGAGAATAAGCCAAGCGATTAGAAGTGTCTAAGGGGGTCATCCTTAAATTACGTAAGGCTTTGGAACACAAATGGGCAACAAATTATTTGAAATAAAGTTGTGCCCATCTCTGCTTTGGAATTGGTTCGCGAATTTCTTATGTTTTCTTACAACGGGAAGGAATTCAGGTAGCGTCTTACATAATATTTCTTAACCTAATTTTCAATGAATACAAATTCTATTATTAATATCCCAGAAAACTAATTTTAGTAGCTATAAATTTCTCGAAACCGAATGAAATGATTCATACAAACCTTTAAAAGAATTTTACTAACTGACAACATGGGGGTGGGGGTTGGAATAAAAGAAATCGCCAAAATTACTCTTACATAATTTAAGAACGGCCCTAGTTGTGTTGCGACTTGTTTGGGAACTGGATTGCTTTCAATGAAACTCAGTCAGTTTAGAAGGGATTTTGAATTATTGCATCGTAGAAGGAGCGCAGCTCCCCTGTAATTGCATTCCGAATGTATCAGAAGTTTACCAGCGCACAGATTACAGCAACGACACACGCACACAGACCGATCGTTACCACGGAACTGTAGCCTTAGTTGCAGCAACGTTTGCACACTCGTCGGCTCGCAGGTTGTTGGGTGCATGCGACTTGTTAAATTGTCACGAACACGTCAGAACGTTAAACACCGTTGTAACAGTTACAGAACCCCCCATCTGGCCGGGCAAACAGCGCCGTTGTTCCGTCGGCGTTTATTGCGACTGCACGCCTGTTCCCGTCAAAGCAACCGTTTCGACAATGTTCCCTAAATCGTCGTTAAGACGCGACACGTTAAATATTACAGGGTGAGAGTAATTGCTGCATGAGCCAATCGCTATTCTCTCACCAGGGCAGCAACCCCCGAGATCATTCTTCAAACGATTGTGACACGAGGCAAACTCTCGATCACGATCTAAAACACATACAGGTATATTCGAAGATACAAGGAACAAGGATCGTTCCCCACGATCCCCCCAGAAATCGATTCTCACCTCCCAGCGGTGCCTCGCCGGAGAAATAGATCGTCTAACCCGCCGCGAATGTTCGCGTATTTGCCGTGCGAATTATTTCCACGAGTTAGCGTCGGCCAATGGGGACGACGGCGAGGGCGATCGACGACGCCTCGCGACTCGGTTCCTCGACCACGCTAAACGCTCGTAATGAGTGATTATCTTGGTTAGCCTGGTTAACACGTGGTGCCAAGGTAGCGGCGAGTGTGCACCGTTTATTTGCTCTGCGCGACACGTGCCTGGCCGCGGACACCTCGCACTTGCGTAATTCCGTGTACTCGACCGATCTAACGGTTCCTGGGTCTTCATCGGGGCCGTTGGATCGATCCTTTTCTCGCCGGGGCTGGTTCGGGTGGACTGCCGGGTTCGACGGAGGCAGACGCCGGCGGAGGTGGACCTGTGGGTTCCGTGGGTGCACCCGGGGCCAGGCGAGAACCGCGCTGGAACACGCGCGATTCGTCGCATGCAGCCTCGTGTTCGCATATGGCCGCGGAAGGTCGAGTGTGACGTGGTCTCCACTCCCGGCTGTGCAAATATTGATCGAGGTGTCGCCGTGACGAAAAATTCCACCGAACGGGAATACAATGTCCCCGGCGTCGCGGAAGATGGCGCGGGACGGGAAGCTGCGGCCTGAGGTCCCTACTCGCTTCCTCCAGCGGTGGCGAGTTTGCGGAATGCGGCAAGAACCGGGAATTAGAAAAATTAACGTACTGGATTTAGGGGTGGTTTCAGAGATGCTTGAATTTTGCAGATGGATTAAGCTGGGATTGTAAAGTAGATGCTCGGTCGAGTGGAACACAGGAGTGGATGCGCAGAATTCGGCAACACAACTGCGGCCATAATGAACTCTTAAGTTTGCAAGCCAACCATGTCGAAGTTGTAACCCGCGGCAACGTCGACTATCGATCGTGTACATTACGATTTGCCGCTAAGCAAAGGGCAAACTGCTGGTTCCACGTAATTCAACGTGAACCGTGGAATATTGGAGCAGCAACTTTGTATCGATATTCCCCGGCGAGGCGTATCAAATTAATAGTTTGGGCGTACGCTGTAAATCGAGGGCTCCGAGAAATAGGCTAAACGATCCATGAGTTTTCTTTAGTTAATACTGTCGGATTTATTGACTCGCAATCTCAGTTAAAGAAGTGAAAAGCATCGATGTTCCTTGGCACAGGAATACCCAAACTCGAGGTTTGAAGGAAAAGATCAGAAGTCAATTACATGGAAGCTCTTACCCTACATGAAATTCACACAAAGGTGGGTCAATCGATCGATCTCCACTGGTCATGGAAATATCGATAAACAGATAATTGGATTGGGGGTAATATTCCATGGTAGCTTGTAACGCGATACACTCCGGGTAAAGCGAAAGGGGGCGAGAGTTGCACGCCATTTCAATTACTGGGGAAAATTAGAAGCCATTCCATTCTCATTACCCGAAAACCAAAGCAAACCATCGAAAAGGTTACCTCGAGACTCCCTCCCCTCGCGAGCCAAGAGAAGCCCGCTCGGCCACATTCATTTTATCGCGGCATCTCGGGTATTAAACAATCAAATTAACCGGCAAATCCGCTTTCCAGGAGCTGGCAAGCCGGAGAACAGGTGGCGAGCGCGCTGCATGGGGTAAAGCGCACGTCAAACCACCCCCGTGGTAAACCCCGTGCGCAACACCAGACACCATGGGGCCACAGCTGGGCGCCGTGTATAACTGCTTAGACCCCCGCAAACCCCCCGGCTGCGCCCCACTTCACGCTCCTTCTTCGTCTGGCTCGAAAAAGGACACGCGCCCCGTCGCTGCGGCTCGAGGATTCAGGGGTGAGTTCATTTGTTCCGATAGTGCTTGGCGGTCTCGAGATCTCCGCGCGGTTATTGGTCACGGGGATACGACCGACTCCGTGATTTCTAATTAATTTTTCATTCCCCGCGCGCTCTGGCTCCCCATAGATACTGTGGTCTTTGCCGCGCGGGGGTGGATTAGCGGTGGTTCCTTTCTAATGATCTATCAAGACATTAACGCCTGGTGTCCGATTAGGGGATGGGAAGGTGTGTAGTACGTTTATTGTTGATAGTAATTCGATGTCGGATTAAGGAGGAACACCACTGTGACGGCTGAAAAAATAAGCCTTTTTAAGAATTGTTTTCAGGAAGAATTTACGGAAACGAAAACTACACTCGTATAGGGTAAAGGACCCAATTACTGGCAGCCAACCCAATTACTGTCACCTTAAGCTATTTTACTTAAAATAACGAATAAATAAACGTTTAAGTAAAATCGCTTAAGGTGACAGTAATTGGGTTGGCTGCCAGTAATTGGGTCCTTTACCCTAGTTTATAAAAAGAAATTAAATTTGATAGCAAAGTTACACATCGGTACTTTATAGTTTATAAATTGATGCGTGCTTTCCTATTCATTTTTTTAAGTCTCTCAAGATATTGTACAAAAGATTTCATATGAAATCTAAATTATTGCTGAAAGTTTTTTTTAAAAAAGGCTTATTTTTCCGACCGTCGCAGTGATGTTGCCCCTTAATCCGACATCGAGTCACTATTTCTCCGAGCTGGATCATCTGAAATCGAAAAATGAAGAAGATTCTTTTAGTATATGAGATTATCTGGTACTTGAACGAAGGAGTTTCGTTTTTGATGAAAAATTTTTAATTTACGAAAATTGAGACGTCGAACAATTCACACATCGAAAAATCACGATTTGCGTTAAACAGCCGCGATTTTGTTTGAAATAATTTTTTTTTAAATCCTTCGTTCACGGACCAGATAAACTCATATATTAATAGAATCTTCTTCACTTTCTGATTTCGGATGATCCGGCTCGGAGTAATCGTGCTAGCCGCGCAGCGCCTTTATAAAAACAGCATCCGCCAGGAATGTACTTCTAAAACAAGGAAATACTTGTAAGAAACATCTTACATCACATTTTTCACAAAAAATTCCCGAAAATCACATTCTTTTTCACCCGCCAACTAGGCCTTCCCCTTAAGGGGAGGTTCTGGTCTAGAGCCCCAAAAAATAGGTGATTTTTAGGAATTAATTAAAGGAAAACTACTGTGTATAATTTAATGGGACTTGTTGCATTGTATTAAGGATGTCTTAAATTATAGAAATATATTTTTTGTTTTATAATTAATCAGTGCAGACAGCCCTGGGGAGTCGTTAAAGTTAAAGCGTCAAAAAATTGATCCAAAACGGTGGGGGTTGTATCTCTAAAAGTTATTATCCGATTCGACTGAAACCTTTTTTATTTTGAAGATTATTCTTTTTTCTAGGGGGGGGGGGGAACTAAAAAAAATTACAAAAATTACATTTTTTTTAGAAAATAACGACACTTCACGTTTGAAATCACTTTTCCCTGTATTTTTCGTCCTTTCATCGCCTTTGAAAATTATAAATTTTCAACTTTTTGTAATTTTTTTTAGCCCCCCCCCCCTAGAAAAAAGAATAATCTTCAAAATAAAAAAAGTTTCAGTCGAATCGGATAATAACTTTTGAAGATACAGCCCCCACCGTTTTGAGAGCACTGTTTCGAGAAAAACGCGTTTAAAGTTTTACGTGAGCGCCGAGTGGTCGGTTGTCACCCATGCATTTGCCGCTACTCAAATGCCTATAACTTCGGGAATTTTGCGAATTTCAATAAATCCTTTTAAACACGTTTTCCTAAAAGGTTGAACATTCGAAAAATTAAATAAAAAAAAAATCGACATTTAGACCAGAACCTCCCCTTAAGAAGGATTGCTCATTTGATATCGATATTTTCCCTCCGGCTAAACATATTAAAACCCTCCACAGCATCACTAGCAAATGCACCCAAACAGTTACACGTCGTGCGCAACACTTGTCAGGCCTTGGAGCGATAATTTGCCAAGAATATCAAAACTATAGCAACAATTAGCTACCAAAACACCCTCTATTTATACACCTCGTCTCACAGCGTGAAACGACAACGTGTCGCGCACAGACACGCGAATAACTCCGGCATTTATCGTTGTATACATTGCATATATTTACTCGGGCCTCCAGCCAGCTTTCGCGTAGCCGTTCCTGTTGATTCAAAATATCGTAGCCATTTATCCCGCAATCGTCGGCGAACGATTAGAAATAATGAAGACCCGACATTGTGCCCCCGCCTCCTCGGCTGATTTACCCGACATTTGCTCGGGCAAATATTCTTTTAATATTTAAAGATCCTCCCGTATAACCATTTCGTGCAAATACACCGACGTAATGTAAATATGTACAAAATATACATTCGCCGGTGTGTATAAATACGAGGGGCTTTACAGACTCTCGGGGAGGAAAAAGTGGGCGACGGGCAATTCCTCTTACCTATTTCACGGACACCTCGTCCAGATATACATTTCTCCGAATAAAAGCGCAATGCGTTCACGTTTAGTTACCTAGGGGTTGGAAACATTCTCTTCTCTCCCAGCTTCATTAACTATCTTCAAGGACACTCGGAACCAGCATCGATATTAAAATTAACAAGCAACTGGAAGACAAATGAAGTAACTATCAAGGAATCAGATATAGTATCAGATATAACCAGCAGTTTCATCCAAGAGGAAATAATGAATGGGGGGTTGGAGAGCGTCGGTTGAGGCGGCGTTAAGCGACAGAAGCCATCAGGATCCGCCGTTGATTGCGGGCTCGCAAATTTGAAGCGAAACCGTTGCGATAACGAATCCCCGACAGGGGGGAGGGCGCCGGGATAGCGCGTGTTAAGCGCATTAGCGCGACATCGTCGATAAATCAGACAATTAGCGGCCATAAGCGCATCGTAAATCGGAATTATCAGAATCGGCTAATGCATTTTGATGCTGCTTGTTTGCTTGGTAACGCGTTGCGGCCGTCCAGCATATATGTTTACCAGTCTTACGATCTCTGGAACGTCACCTGTTTGTTCTGTCAACTAGGAGAGCCTGGCCGCTCGGCGTGCCCCGGGCGTTTATAATCAAGTCCAAGTAAAACGCGTGCCTCGACCGTTTATTTCTCGGGGCGAGGCCCTCGCTGACTGATTCGGTCGCAAACGCTTGCTCGAAAGGACGAGTGACGCTCTGTTTGCGTGGATTATTTGGATTCGATCGGGATGGAGGGGAAAAGAGTATCGTTAATGGTGGACGATCGGGGGGAGTTGGTTCGTTTGAAAATATACCGCAATCCTCGTCGACGCGAGGCTTTTTGTACGCAGCTAGAAAGTAAAGGTACGTCACTGCGCGTCAGGCGATTCCGCGGCAAGAAAGTGGGGGTTAATTAGCTAGTCCGCTGGAAGACTGTACTCCATATTCTCTTTCACAATGGAACTTGCTTCCCGGCGAACGTTCTTCCTCGATCCGCCGAGTGCCCTCGAGGAAACAGTGATCCAACGCTGGATCCCCGAGGCGTTTCTAGAAACCGGGGCAACAGAGTCGATCGCCGACCCTCCGAGCGACGCGCACGAGCAGAGTGCATGGGAAATTATGAAAGTAACGCGCTCGTGGGGGATGCGTCCGTCGCTCCGGGGAATTGGCAACCGGAGAGACCGTCGATGGACTTAGAAGTATCATCGAGAGGTAGTTTACATCGGCCGATATCGTGCCCGCGATTAACTTCTCCGCTGCTCAAAGGCGATTGCTTTTTAAATAAGTACCCCCGCGATTGCTCGTGGGAACTTCTCTGCCCCGTCCCCAATTACGCGTCTGATCAACGTCGAGTGGACTCCTCTCGAGATATCTGGCTAGCACGTGACAGATTTCAATTTCTCGCACCCCCAAGAGGAATTCATCTTAAACCACTCTGCCGTTCGTAATTATTCGACATCGTGTTCTGAGTTTTATTAAATCTTGAAAGGCTCGATGTTAAGGTACCGCGACACTTCGTGTCAGTGGCGAAACCAGAGGGGCGAAGGAGCTTTGAGAACCTTAAAAAAGGATCTGTGAAAGAAAGAAAAGAAAACTGGAATTTATTCTTTAAATAAATTTTTATAATTACCTAACGAATTTTATTAAATTTGTGTTACATAGAAATATATTTATCCTTTCGACTCTGGTCCCCCAAGATTAAATCCCGAGTGGAAATCCCGCCACTGGTCCACATACGTGTGCGTTAAAAATGTCTAACATTCGACTATCTGGAACCGTTCAAAACGGGAAAAGTTCTGCGTCGTAGGGGACTTTCAAAGGGATAGACTCCCGTCATTGCTAAAACGGCGAGTTAACCCGTCTTCCAGGTTTAAACGACTCAGCCAAGCGATCCACTGGTTCGGTCTCACCGTCGGCTATCCCCCTGCGAATTCACGTGGTCCACGTGTGCCCACGAGGCGCGCACGATTCGAACGTCGCTTGGTCCGCCGTCGAGCTGGAGGAAAGGAGACGAACGGGGGTGCAGGTTACCCCCTGGACCGACGGGGTGGTTCAGGAGGAGCCGCTCCGAATGTTTTGACAGGGGGGCGGGCGCACGTGGCGCGTAGCTGTTTGTAAAACATCGCCAGCTCCTTTATCGCGGCGATATTAACCGGCAGCCCTGCCACGCGACCTGCCATTGTCCGCATTGTTGCGGCTCGAGAGAGCATCGATACGCCATTGTTCCCGGGGCGAGACACGGCGCCGTGATTTTCTTTCCCCGCTGGCGATAATCTAATTGAAATTAATTCCTCTCCGCCCTGGCTGGGAAGAGGAGCCGAGATTCTGTCGACTGGCAAATCTTGGTTTTGGGATTGTCCATGCTTTTAATCGCAGAATCAAAAGGATAGGATAGAGTGGGGCTGAAAGTCGCGTTTTTCATATAAACCTATGTAAAATTTAGTAATAAGAATCTAGAGATACACGGTGTTATTTTGTATAAATTGCAAGTATTGTGCTTTAATCATACCAAGTTGTTGGTTAATAGTGCTATTTCTTGTTGAGTTATATCACAAAATGTGTGTCAATTAATATCTTCTAATAACTCCTTAATATCTTCTAACCAGCTTTACGTGTACCATAAAACAAAATAATTAAAAAAACTCTTTTGAAATCAACAAATCCTTATTAAACCAATTTTTTGGCAAACAGTATTGAAAGGAAATACTACGGCAACCTTTTTTTAAACAAAAGAACGAGAATACAGGACACAGATTCAGCTTGTGCAAAGAATTGCACAATAATCTTGGTTCAACATAAAGATATAACTCTTATTTAAGCACTTTAGCCTTATTTCTTAAATTATTCTCAAATTATTTCTATATAAAAAAAACAGGGAGAAAGTTAGATAATATATGACTTTACTAATTGGTTTGCTTCGACAAAAACAACCACTCTTTTTTTAGCATTTTAACACGACCTCTTTAACAAAAAATAAAAATATAAGTAAAGGACTTTTTGTCCCAATATCTTTATCCCCACTCTACCCTACTCACTCTCGGTTTTGAACAAAGATTTCAACTAAAAGCTTATGACCGCTGCAGCGTATCACGGTGGGAAATTCTCAAAATACAGTCCTTCCTCTATATTTACAATTTCCTTTGAAAACAACAGCCAGCATCGAGCCCCAAGCAAAAAATCCAATCCCGCGAGCAGAGGAAGCTGTTATCGAGTCTTTGTATTTACAGATTAGAAGCTATATTTTCCATGCTCGCAGGGGGACCGTTTACTCGGCCAGCTTCCTGTCTCTGGATAATATTAACACAGTCGATTTACCGATCGCTGAAAAATCGCGTTCAACGACGCTCCTAATGGAGGGCGGCGCGGCGCTTGTATCCCGTTCGGCGCAAACAAAAATTCCGCCCGGTTATTGGAGTTTCGCAAATCGCGGATCCACCTGCTCCCGGGGCTGCCGATACTGTTTGCCCTGCCTATTGACGAATCTTCGCCCGTGCACGCGCGAAAACATCTTATTTCGCCTTTGGAAAAAGCAACGGGACGAGCGTACACGGCGGACGAGCGGTACGATACTAAAACGAGACAGGGCAAACACCGGCGATATTATCGGGCGTCCACCGATCCGATCTGGAGACGATAGTGTTGCTTGCCCCGATGGAAACAGATGAAGGCAAACAGTCGGCTTTTTTGCGTCTGCCGTTCGCCGGCGTGGAAAGTTTTCCCTGCCACTTTCCGGAGAAGAAGTTGGAAGTTGCCGCGCGGCTTGCTTCAGACACTCCGCTCTATTCATGAGCCGGCGATCAGCATTCTGGTGGATTCGATGCCGAGTGGTGGGGGAGAAGGTTCACGCTGTTCACAGATACGGAGGATTAATGAGTTGTTCGAATGAAATGGAATAGATAAACGTTTAATCGAAGGTGGGTCATTAAACACTGTCGAGGCTGCCTCGTGGCACATCGTTCTAGGGTAATTAATACGTAGCTCGATCAAACGATGTACTATCGGGCGGAGTGGGAAGGGGAACGATGGGGGGAGTGGAGGAGAAAGAGAGGGAGAAAGGGAGACTTATCGTTGACCAGGCGGAAGTTCGTTAATAATTCGGCCCCGCGCGCTTTCCTCGCAGCGAAGTCTTTTTGAAGCGGGGCCCAGACTCGTCGAAGCTCCGCTGGTCTTGGCGAAGAGGGCTGGAGGGCGGCAGGGGGTGGGCTGGTTGCAGCGCATGCCACGGGGGTTGAAGTCTGTTTGCTCATGAAATATGCAGGCATGCGCCCTCCATAACTGCTCGAAAGCACTGAAACTTGCGTGCAGCCAGGCCGGGCCGCGGGATTTTCTGCCCCCTTCTCGAGCGTTTGCAAAAGCGGCGCGTTTAGGTAGATGGAACACGCGTTCTTATCGAAGGGAATCGACTTATAGGCGGAGGAAGATAGTAGCGCTCGGAGTGTCGCGAAATTTCAGGGCGGCCTGCAGTAAAACACAATGAAAGAAGAGAGGGTTCGGTACGCGCCCGCGCTGGAGAGTAGATTTAGTTGAGTTTCCTGTATCGTTTGATGGCTTTAAGGGTTGGTCATATCTAGTCAGGTGGTCGAAAAGAGGCGAATGTTGGTGAGTTTTTTTTTACAAAATTGGAAGTATATATTTTTCCAGGACTTTGTGAATTAAAAGAGCAATGTTTAAAAAACATTTGGTAATATTTCCGTAGAAAAATATTTACGTTTATAATAAAGTAAGAATCGTCATCTAAGAAGCTTTTTAAAAATTTGACATAACCAGATTGTATAAAATCTAAAAACAAAAAAGAGTTCCTTAGGAAATTAATGTATTCGGAATTCCGGAAATATTAATTTATAATAAAACGGTGGCTATTTAAAACAGAAATTCTGATTTTCTCGCGTGATTTTTGCACGAAAACAACAGGATTCCAGCTTTAAATAACCGCCAATTTGTTTTAAATTAATATTTTGAAAAGTCCGTCTGTTAATCAGAGGATACATTAATATCCTAACGAAATCTTTTTTGTTTTTAGGTTTTAGATAATCTGGTTCCGAATAGCAGTGCTCACCGCAAAACCAAATTTTCAAAAAGGCTTCTTGAATGTCGGTTGTTACTTTATTATAAACGTAAATATTTTTCAACGAAAAAATTACCAAATGTTCTTTAAATATTGCTCTTTTAAGTGCAAAAAGTTCTGTAAAAATATATCCTTCCACTTTTTCAAAAAAAATTCATAAACATTCGCCTCTTTTCGGCTTCAAAAAAAAATTTTTAAAAAGGCTTCTTGAATGTCGATACTTACTTTATTATAAACGTAAATATTTTTCAACTAAAAAATTACCAAATGTTCTTTAAACGTTGCTCTTTTAAGTGCAAAAAGTTGTGTAAAAATATATGCTTTAATTTTTTCAAAAAAAATTCACAAACATACGCCACTTTTCGGCCTGACTAGGTATAACCCCTTAACACGTTGCGTCCGGCACCAAAAATAGTTGACCTTCTCCTAAATTCAAGAAACAGCTGCACCATGGTGAACAAAAATGCAAATTTGTAACGACATGCACACACCGATGAACACGTTCGTACTGAATGCGTATGCAAAAGGAAAATTCGGTACCTGAAAAATTCTTCTTCACCTTCCACATTTATTGGGACCGAGCCCAAGAGTCCCATGACGTGACCGTACACGTCACCCGGACGCAACGTGTTAAGGAAATCTGAGGAATGCCTAGTACTGAAAAAAAAAGTTGAAACGATGTAGCCTCGGCTCGCCCAAGGAGAATTCGTTTAATCTTCAAAGGAGTGCTCTCGCAAAGGATTAGACGACGTTTCCCCGGAAACTACGTACGTATTCAAAAGGGTGTCCTGCTTTGAAATTGCAATGTCCTGCGGAGGTGGTTAAGTGCGAGGCGAGTGCAGAGGGTGGGCTGCTGGCGCGAGGCTGACTTTTTCAGTCCCAGTGTCAACCCTCCCGGTTGTTTCACCCTGCGACTCGCCTGACTCTCCTTGTACACATTGTCGATCCCGTAACGCGACCCTCTCGAGCATTTCGACACGAACAATCCTGCGCGATCTTCCACCGCGTGCCCGTCACTCGTCCTCCTTAATATTTATCGCTCCACAAACCTGCAAACTCTCGCGAGCACTTGCATTATCAGAACCAATAATGGCACTTCGCAGAGTCAAAATTTACCTTCGGATCCGACGCCATCCACGCCCATAAATCCTTGACCTATTTCTCTTTTCTAGTCTTCGCTATCCCAGTTGCGAGAGCTTCCACGCCCTCGAACCTGCCGCTAGATCGTCCACCGTGATACCTTCGATTAAGACGCAAATCAAAACCGGCAGAGCCGGAAGTGCGTAATGGCCTGCAACCTGTCGAGGCGTAATAGCGTGCAGCTAGGCACGGTGGCCGAATAAAACGGCTTTTTATACGCGATCCCTATCGCTGGCTCGATTTCGACGCGGGTTAATTGCGATAACCCGTGGTTAGACGGCCCTGGGGCGCGAGGGGGTGGCGACATATGCTCTCCACGGGGTTAAATAATCATCCGTAGCTCGGAGTACGCGCCTCGACGTGACGAGCTTTCGTGCGGCTCGTTCGACTCGTAAAAACGCTTGACACGCTACGCCCACGTAACTCCGTCACGATACAAAACTGTTTCGCCATATGTCTCACTCGTGCTGCCTGCGATCGAGTTAAAACGCAAACGGTGATATGAATTTCTTATTATGTAGGTACCGTCAGGTCTGAGTCGTCGAAATTAAATCTGTGTTTTAATCATCAAATAGTTAGTTAAGTATTAATTGTCATGTTTCGTGGATACTGAAAGGAGAGATCGGAGATTGAGAGATAAAATGTCTGAGTGGGTATTTAGAATATTCAGAACAGAATGGAGAGGAATTGAACCGCGCACCGTTTCACAGAGATCTTTTGTCGGCATCAGGAATGCGCTTGTCTCGCGCGCCGCCATTAGGTACTCCGATGCGGGACAAATCGTTAATTTTGCAGTGTGTTCCGCGATTTGCGCCAGCCGACCGTTCACTCGCCAAAGACTCGGTCAAATCGGTACGAGCTGCTCCGTGTTAACTGTAGCAACGGATTTTTGAAAGATACAGTGCATTTGCTAGGGAAATCAGGATCATTCAGCGCTGCTAAGGGGCCGTCCTTAAATTTCGTAAGGGTAATTTTGGCGATTTCTTATCCCGTCCCTGCCCCAGTATAAGAATTTATAAGATTTGATATTGCAACTCCTTTCTTACGTAATATTTTTTACATTGAATTTTTTCAGTTATTAAAATTCTTTTGAAGGTTTATATAACTCATTTAACTCAGTTTCGGGAAATTTAAACTAAAACACTTTTCTGAAACATTAATGATAGTATTTGTATTTATTAAAAATTAGGTTAAAAAATATTACGTAAGACGCTACCTGACTCCTCCCTCTCTCTTGTAAGAAAACATAAGAAATTCGCGACCCCCTCCCCCCAAAACAGCCTTACATAATTTAAGAACGACCCCTAATAGCGTCACGTCTAAAGTAGAAATCGTATTTTTCTGATTCCTTCCGATCCAAGCATTGTTCTTCGTCTCAGAATGAAATCCACGTGGAAACAAAAACTCCCAGCTTCTGACCTCTTTTTCTCTAAACATCGTGTATAATTTTATTGAAAACTTGAATCGATCAATTTCCTCTGCTCTCGTTCGACACTCTGATCGAAGAACGCGGGCTTCCTCTGCGAGTTGTCTAACAAGGAGAGTATTTTAGGTGTCCGCCTCCGATCATTTTGATTTTTGGATATGTTATAGAGAACCGAAAAATAAGAAATACGTGTTTTTTTATTTTTCCCCGTTTTCATATTTGGGGGGTGAAAACTGCGTTCAAAATTAGGGTTGAAAAATTATTTTTGTGGAATATCTCGAGAACTATTAGAGATGATATTTCGCATTCAAAGACAGAAAATTCGCCCATTGACACTATTCCCCTATCTGTAATAGTTCTCGAAATATTCCACAAAAATGATTTTTTAACCCTAACTTTCAACGCAATTTTCATTCCCCCCCCCCCCCCCCCCAAATATGAAAACGGGGAAAAATAAAAAAACACGTATTTTTTATTTTTCGGTCCTCTATAGCATAGGGTAGAAGCACCAGTAAATGAACACTTAAGGCTAGTGAATGGACACTTTTATAAAATTATGTTTGCAGCGTGATTGATTCCACGTGTTACGAAAATTGTTTGGATATGAAGCGAGAAACTAGAAGAAGTCTATAATGAATTAGTTGCTTATTTTAGTAACTTATTTTACTCGTTTTAGTAAAAAATGTCCATTCACTGGTAGTGTCCATTTACTGGTATATTTACCCTATCCAAAAATCAAAATGATCGGAGGCGGACACCTAAAATACTCTCCTTGTAAGTCGCGGATGGAAGGCTGAGAGATCCGCGAGATTCGAGGGCCAAGTAATTACTTGTAATTACACGGGCTCGCGATCGATTCCTCGGGCGGGTAATGAATTTTTTACGACGCACCGCCGAAGATGATCCATCCGATCCTTCGTCCTCGGACGATGAGGCCCGTGTCCGATCGATGAGGCGTCAGTCCGAATTGAAACGACTCGCGTTCAACCCCCGACACGCCATTCTCACAGAAGAATGCCTATCGCGATAGTTGTTCCTCTGCTCTTAAATAAGAATAAAAAATAGATCTAGATCTCGATCCACGATCACAAGAGCACCGCGTATAGATCGTGATCCATCAAGGAGCAGTCTCCCATCAGCTTCAAACATTCTCAAACATCTGCAAATTCCTTTTCGCAAGCTTGCAGTCCCTCCATCTCGCGCACAGCAGAATCGACTAATCGCGAGGCTAATGGACATCGATATCCGGAAAAAAGCGATGTCCGTGAAAAGAAGCGTGGCCCCGGAGGGCTCTAATCAGATTCCGTGAACCCGGTAACACCGACAGACTGCTTAATTAATTGTATCAACTGCTGCAGGGCCAACGAGGTGGACATGATTTGACTAACGAGGCAAATTCTTAAATTAACGAAGAAGCCGTCCCTCCCTCCGAACTTGAACCTCGCCCCCTCGCTCTCGCTGCTATCAGACCTTCCTCCGCGTCCACCATCACTGGTCGATCGCTTCTTTTCCTTCGATTATTTCGCGAGAATTCATTCACCCGGACTGATTCGCTTCTTAATTTCCCATTATCCCGTGGAGCCTGTCGGGAGCTGAGCTCACAGTAATCTTCGAGATTGTCCGTTCGATTGGTATTATCGTTTTTAATCATCCTCGCGTCGAATTCTCCTCGGTGCTCGAGTAACGTAGCGGGTCAGTCTCATTTACCAGTCTCGCTCCAACTGTTCTATTACACAATCGAGGCTTTCACTCTCTACCGCTATTTCGGAGGAAGTTCCGTCTCGTAAATTGAGAGTGATAAAAGTCGCGAGATCTGATAGCCGCGGGCATTATTCTGGTTACAACGATTCTATTCTTATGAAAGCCGCGCGGAACACAACGATCTATACGCCGGCAACAGAGACGAGAAAAAAGAAGACCGAAGCGTACACTTTATCGGGTGTGCAAACAGAGCTGTTTCTCAGCGGCAAAATTATGGCGGACGGCGGTTCTTGCACGGGCCAGAGAGCCTTAAACAGAGTTGTAAATTAATGGCGGCAGAGGAGGAACGAGGCACCACGGTGCCCGCTATTAATCACGAGCAACTTAATTACAGTCACGCGCTGATGCGTCATTGTTCTACCTAAGAGTCCTAACATCTCTCGCGCCTATATCCCGGTGAAAAAAAAAAAAACGGCATGTGAAATTGCGAGTTTTGCGGATTATATTCCATCGGATTACAGGAGGGACTATAGGAACTCCGCTGCCCACTACTTTTGCAATCTTCCACAGACATTCGTGTAACAACTAAATTTCGGTGCCATTTCAGGGCCATTCTGCATTTATATCGCGTCCTTCGTATATAATACAATTTTATTTATAAATTCCTGGCTCTGGCGATTTTCTTCGACAAGATAAATGTCCTGGCCACCTTTCCTTCGAAACTGCAGCCAGTGGACCGATCTACTTTTTATTTTTGATTCAGAATAAAACTTTATTCGAGTAAAAAATTATTTCATTTAATTTGCAATTTTTATTCGAGATCGCTCGAATTAAAATTTTAACATTTTTCACGTCTTCCCTCTCTGTCTCTTCCCATTTTTTTTTCCACCACGTATGCCTGGCACGAATGCTCCTTCCCGACGTGTATCTTATCGTCGCCGGAACGTAGTCCGCCGTTATCAGCCAATGTATTTATGGGGTGGGATATGAACCTGGAGATTGGATAGATATCGCCGGTAAAGGCTGGTACATTTAGTAACGAGTGCACATGCTCCGGTGAGCCTGTGTGGGTGTGCGTGTTTGTACGTGGAATCCAGGGACAGGCGGAATTTTATTACCAGTTTCGCCGCGGCACGGTTAACTTTTACACAGCCGCTTTAACGCCGACTGATTACCGGAGGCGAAAGTCTCCTTCGATGAGACTTGGGATTCTGTGGCTTCGAAGATGCAGCTGCAGTTCATTCACACTATATTTCTCTAAATTATAAAAAATATAAATAATGTATAGATGCTACACTATTAATTTCTCTTCCTTGCTTCCTAATTCTAGTCTTAGTTTCAGTTTTCTTTTGTAATTACGGTTAGGCTTCTAACAGTATTATACTGCAGCCTCGCCATTTACTTCGATCTGCTCTAATGTATCACTACTTAATAGTTATTTTCTTTGTATATTTACTGAGTAATAAATACGAATACTAATAATAATAAATATAATAATATAGAGAATGCTCGTAGCAGGAAAAATAGAAAACCCAGGTATACTTGAAACAATTATTTGTTGCATTTGGGATCCAATTTGGGTAACTCAAATATTATTACAAGAGGTATCTACAAGCTCGATTTTGCGTTTGCAATTGACGATATTTCTCTTTTTCTACCTTCCCTACCAGCAACGTTTATTCTCTTCCACGGCAGTCTGTCGAGCGACAATGCCGCTCCACGCTAGCTCGAAATGTGGAACGAAACGCGACGCGACACGTCGGATCTATTTAAACAATCGCTGGCGATGCCTTCGGGATCGAATTCGACGGAATCGCGTGTCGACGACGAGCTGGCCAGGTTTGCACAAGTGTTCGGTGCCTCGTTAATTGGCCCCTCCCCCGCCCCCGTCTTCGAGTGCACGCTAATAAATTTGATTTCGTCGGTGTTCGACGAGAACCGATGCCTTTCAATCTGCCACGACGACGGTGATCTGAATCGGAAGGGCGCTGTCACCTCTGTAGACGATTTTAGTCCTCGTCTGACTCTTCACTGTCTAATTCTACTTCTCTCATTTGCATAGCTATTTTCCGTTCCGAAGAAATATTTATATAAATATATACAAAACCCCCTGTATCTCTGCATAAATTTCTTGTCACGACACGAGTCCCCGTGTATGCGAAATGTTTTTCAGAAATTCAGAGAACCTGACCGATCTCGCGCGACTGTTTGCACGCCGATAGACCGCGGTATCGAGTAGCCGTGGTACAATCGTTTGTCGCACTCTCCAAGTACAATCACTTGAAAGAAAAATGTCTTTATTTAAAGGATGACCTTCCGTCCCCAACAAACAACCACGATTAGATAGAGGCCTCTGCATAATCATTCTTTGCTCAAACAGATAGTACGTTCTCCCGTGCATAGGTACGCTTTACATATCTGTTTCGAGGATAGAATCTAGGGTGGCCCGAAGATACGCAAGCCTAATTGCAGGCTAAAGGTTCTCGCGCGATAGCGTGTTGGATTGTAAGCGCAGTGACTCGATAACTTTACTCACCGCTGAACTTCGACCCCTTCGATCAGGGAAGCTCGATTTTTTTTTCAAAATTCCGTCGATCGTTCGAGTCGTCGACGTTTCCATTTCCATCGAACCCGGCGAGGCTCGAGGCACTCTTCTGGAATCGTTTGCAGCGTGGCTGATCGATCGAATAAGAGGAAGACGCACGATCGACGCCCCGGCGTCGTCGCCGGCGCGCTGGTGTTCGCGCGCGCCCCAGCTTCGATTGGCCAAAATATTTAACCTACGATTAACCGCTCCTCTTGTACACAAAATGATTCAAGAATCAAATACCAAGAGTCAACCGTGGGGTAGACTGAGTACATATTGTACCCGAACGCTATCGCCTGCCGTCCTACGTGGATACGCCGCTCTCTGTGTATCCTCGTGCGTATAACGACGTTATAATGGTAGAAACACACACACACACAGACGCACACGAGGGACGGTTGAGTGTGAGGAAGAAGGTTGAGGCACAGGGAGGACTAGGTGGTAAGTGAACGTGCAGAAAATCACGGAAGTACGTAGAACCGGAGAGCTCGAGACTTCGAGGAAGAATCTTGCGGAGAAGACTGCTGGAATAAACTCGAAGACGGGGGAGGGTGTAAAAATGGTACTCTTCTTCGATAACAGAAACACAACTTATTCAAACACAAAGCTCAAACACACCGCACAATCGATACGTCCCCTTGCATCATACGTATGTTCCCACACAATCGAATCCCTACTTGTCTATTTACATCTGTTTACGATCAATATTAACTCAGCAGCTGCTTGATATTACAACGCCGTCATTGCCCGCTGGAATTCCAAGCGAAAGAGAGCTCCGCGCGCGAAGAGAAAACAGCAGCCGCGAGGTTGAGGAACCGATCGGGGATGCTGGGAACAAAATGGAAGGTGCAGAGAGGCATCGGAAAAAGTGGGAGAAAAAAACGGGGGTAACGCTGAAGACACAGGGAAACAGGCGGATTAAAACACGCGACCAGAAGCGTGAAACAGGGTGAAACAGGCGGAGGGACGTCGGGAAAGCGAGGAGCGTGGAAAAAGGAGAATCAGACACGAAGCCAATGAACTGCGTTTCCCTTTCTCGCATGTGTGTGCCACCGCGTTTCCACGTGTGCTGCACGTACACTCCCACGCACACCAGTCGCGAGTACGTGCACGTGTGTGCACGTACACGGGCGGTTGGAGGAAGAGAAGAGAGGGAGGGAAAGAGAGAGAGAGAGAGAAAGAGAGTGACGGGCAGAGATGCTGCTGACATTGCTTGAACATATTTGAGTTGCTCCGCTCATGACCAAATATTTATTTATTTGCTCGGTAATACACATTTGTATTAACCGCGTAGCACGATTCAAGGTATGTTCATTCAGATTTCTCTGGCAACTTTTGCGCGGCCCGCTGCACGACCAATTAGCGACGCCCCTCCCCTCTGTACCCAAAAACCAGCCCTCCTGCGCCGCTGCTATTAATTAATCCTCGCGGGGACGATGTCCAGTGCATTCCTCGATGCCTCTAGCTGTTTTCAACCCTTACCTAAGATGCTTCGGAGCATTTAAACATTGCTTAATGATAGTTAGTTTATTGTAGATAGCTTGCGTCTATATTACGCGTCGATGAATCGCTTAATTTTTATTCAAGTCTACGCGAAACCACCCCCAAATCGTTTCGCAAAAACGCAGGTCGTTGGCAAAGCAGCGCGGCCAATTACCCACGCGCGTGTTATTTCGTTCCGCGAAAAGGCGACGGAGGAAGATGGAAAAAGGTGGCCAGATATACGGTTAGATAGGTGGATTACCCAACCGCGGCGTCAGGAATCGAACACGCGCGGTTTGTTTACTTGTCGTTAGCATGAACATACTTTTTCGGTGTAACGTGCGGGGGCGACGTCGATCGATAAGCGTTTCCGTTAAATTGCCACGGATTACCGAGAAATTGACTCGCTCGAGAATTGAAAACGCTCGAAAATTCCTGGACCCCTTGGTCCGCCACTTTCCAACCCCCTCTGTCCACTGCAAAAACGAATACGAAGTAGAATACCCAACTAATTAGGCGGACGAGAGCGGGCGACGAAAAGATCGACGGGAGAAAAATGCAAACACGACTTCTCCGAGCACCGTTCTGTTTCATAATACCAAAGGAAGCTCCAGCATCCCCCGTCGGCCGAGTGTTATCGTTCCCGCGGCGCTGAAAACGATCGCGACCATCGCAGACCGCCATTATCACAATGTAATGTAGGTCGGGCGCAAACAGACCGCTTTTTTCTATCGATTAATCGGTGAAAACTATTGCCGCGGTATCTCCACGATTACCGGTCCTCGATCGCCGTAAGGTGGCGTGCAGTTTTATCTGAAGGGGGTCGAGGACCCATTATCAGCCGTCGTCGGAAACGGCGAGCAAATACGGCAGCGTATCGGCGTGTTTTTAATTGCATCCTCGCGAGGATCCGCGCGGATCTGCGCACATTCGACGACCTCGAGCCTCGGCGAAAGAAATGCCCTGCAGCCCTTTCGCGCCAGCGAGGCCGGAGGAAACGGCAAAAACCAGGACGAGGAAGCGTGCAGTTGTTCTCGATGGTCGATCGCCGCGTGCAAATCCGCCGCCCCCCTGCACACAAAGGGAGGCGGCGATATGTACAAACCAACGGAAGCGTGTTGAACCCAGGAAGCGAGGCGAGAATTTCCGGGGAAACATTCGGAAATCGTCGAACCCGTCTCTCCGCCGTTCCGGAAACTTGATTTCGCCTGGCAACCGCCTCCCACCCCCCGATGCCGTCGCGCAGTCGGGCGACGGAGGCGTCGAAATTCTTGCAGCCGCCGCGTCCTCCAACCCCCGCAACCCTGTGTCGCGTCGAATTTACGTCCGCGAGTCAATTTTCCGCTCCTCGGCAAATACTTGATGCCTGTTTATAAACGATCGGCACTGAGGGATGGGGGACGCCGGGGGTGCGCGGGGGAGGCTTGCGAGGAAGCGACACACGCGAAGAGAGCGTTCTGTGTTGCCCTTTGGAACATTTTTCTCGAGTCTGGCGCGCGGGGAATCTTTCAGAGAATCCTGCTCGCGTTAATTTCTCGACGAGTGGCGGGTGAATCGCAGCTCGCCAGAGGGGTGGGCCTGGGATAGAGATTTAAGAGGACGAAGGAGGGCGTAAGGGGAAGAATAAAGGGGTGAGGGAGGCGTTTTTTAACGAGGTGTTTAAAATGTGGACGAACGGTTGCCGGCGAGTGTTTCTATATACCGTGCAGCCTCGACAAACGTCGTTGCATTATTTCCTGCACTTTGCTCGTCCCCCGTAAGTCGTTCGACGGCGACTTTCCACCCTCTATTGACGCCGGATTGTGTAAGTAAGGGTTGCTCGATTCGCGGCGATCTCCTGACTCCAGAGCATATTTAAAGAGGCCTCGGTTTTATTTGTTGGCTTTAAAAACATCCCCGTGGAAAGGCGTATTATTCCAACCCCCTCGCCCCACTCCGCGCACCCTGGCTCTCCGCAGACACCAGGTATTAGGAAAATATCGGGAGGCGATTGGTGTTTAGCCAACGATTGGACGGTGCAATTAATTATCGCTGGGAAAGATGAGGCTTCGACTGGGGCAAATATTAATACAATCACTCCGCGATAAGCTTATTATTCGATTACGTACCTCGCTATTCGTTAAACACTCGCGTTTAGTAATTGTTTAATGCTGAAATTCGTGTTGCCTCTGTAAACACTAGGCGGATCTAGACGCCCGGGAAGCTGGAAAATATACATCGCGCTCGCAAATAACAAATAACCTGCTCGCAGATATATTAAGTGAAATTATTCGATCGTATCGGGCTGTATAATTGTTTAAAACGTCCCACGCCTTGTCGGTCTATAAAACAGAGTCGACCTTCCACGGAACTCCGCTCGTCCACCCCTTCGATACTCCACAGCGCCAAGTCCGATCGATCCGCCGGACATATTCGTCGCGTTAACTATCGTTCCCTTCGACCAGCCACCCCTTGGGGCCAATCGCCTTCCACTTTCCTCCGTCGCGACTTTAAAATGGCGGTGTCGCGCTCGCTTGATTACAGCCGGCTAGGCGAGCAAGGGTGCAGGGAGACGGTGCCGAAGGAGGACGATAACGATGTCCAGGGAAACGATAGGGGGTCGCCGTGAGGGGTGACGGTAACTCCGGGGGTGGGAGGGCCCTAGAGCGGACGGGTTTACGCGAAGAATGTATAAGCGAGGGAGAGAAGGGGCGAGAAAGGGAACCACCCACGGAGAGTCCGACAAAGGCCTCGCCACTTGTCCGATCTCTTGGATCTACGCAAATAGACACCCACGAAGTCGACGTTTTAACGTTCCCCGTCGCTCGTCCACCTTCTTCTCCGCGTATTCCCTCCTCGCCTCCACGTCCCCGTGGCCGACACACCTGCCTTGGCCTCCTTCCAGCCCGCGTTTCGCGGTATTTCGCGTCGTCAGGTCTCCCCGCGTCTTCGCCTCCCTGCCCCATCTCTCCCCGAGCCATCCCGTCTCGCGGCCAGGCTAAAAATCAGAATACACCCGCGAAGTCAGCAGGGGAGTCGAGGCATCGGCGCATTGATTGGTCTGTTTGCCAAGTACACACGGGCCAATACACGAAGTCGAGAACGGAACACGCCGTTGGAACGCAGCGTGCTAATATTGGCGCGGAAATTACGTAAAACAAAGGAAGCGTGCCGGAACTCCGTGTCTCCCGACAAATCGGCCGATCGATCTTGCCGGGCCGGGCGAAGCGCACGATCCACCCATCGATACCGTGCAGCTTGGAATCTTCCGCGAATGTAGGACAACCCGAGCGAGTTAAAGTCATGGATTCACCCTCGTGGAAACCCTTCCACTGGTAAGTGGAAGCTACTCGGGATACTCGAGATGCGTCTGAGAAATGGGTACGCCGGAGTCTCCCAGAGTAAACCTAATCGATCTCTCTTCCACAACGTAGCCAGCGGGGCCCGGGATTCTTCTCAAAGGTGCCGAAAGTACCCTTCATTTCCATTCGTCCGCGAGGGCCACGAAAGCTGGCCCGCCGAGGAGCGGCAGACCGGGAGAAGAGAAAACAGAGGGGGCACGCGGGCACGAAGGCCAAAAAACCACGGCACTTCGGGGAAAAGGATGACGGGGAAAGCCGTGGACGGAAGTCGGGGGCCCCACTCGGCGGAGCTTCTCTATCGGGGCCCTTTCGACGAAATCCTGAGCGTGCCGCTGTTTGCCGAGCAATGACGGTCAAACATTGGATCGTGCCCGCTTCGCCGTCCTCGGCTAAGGCACCTCAGGTACCTGAGGTACGCATCCGTGCCTGGGGCGTTTACCATTTACCTGAACAACCAGCGCGTCTCTCGCTGGGAAGAAGACGTGGTCCTTTGTGGACCTCTACGCGTCGGTCCCGAGACGTTATCAGCAGACTGTGTGAACTTCACTCACGATCGGACCTAACCTGCCGCACTCCTAGCCCTTTGCATGGACGTGGAAACAGTGGAGTGGGTGTCGGACCTGGTGACAGAACCCACTTCGTACGTCCCTTTGTGTTTTCGGATTGGGGGATGAGAATTTCAGCCGCGAACGGTGTCCCAATTTTTCTGTAAATCTCCTCTTTCGTGTGATTCTGTTTTACCACCGTTGCAATTTTTTTAGCCCCCTAATCGCGGTAGTTTCTAAAGGCGCAGTGTTCCAACGGACCCTAGAAGTGCACGCGAAACAATGAGCGCATTATTTCTGGCATAGACGGGGACCAAGATGACGGGATGGCGAAGGAGACGGGCGCCAGGTACATGTCGATTTATCGCTGTGCAAACACGCGCTATCGTCACGGCGAACTCGGCCTGGTATCGCTTTGCCGACTATTTCGCTAGAAATTCTGGGCTGAAATCGCGTCTTCGCCGCTCGCCTTGTTATCGTCGAAGTGAAGCGAGGGAACGCGACTCGTCCATTCCTCGCGAGCTTGTCAAAGAAAATGCTGAAGATAGCGTGCGAGGGTACGCCAAGGGTGTTAGAATCTCTACCGACACTATCTTCGAGCGATATAGTACCTGAATTCTCAGGCACGAATTGAAAAGAAAGGAGAAGTAAGCGAGGTGTGACTTATTCAAGGCTGTACTACTTGACAGCAGGCTTGATAAATTGAGCGAGGAGAGAAGTGTAGTAAATGATAATTATTATGGGACTATACAGTGTTCCATGTAACTTCATCTTTTTCTAGGTCACCGAGTCCCTTCTTTTTCTCTCATTTCCTCGCCACTTTGTATGACGCAGTCTGCGATTTCTTATCATTCCTCGTTGGTATCTCTTCTCGGAAACATCGACGAACTCTGCATTCGAAAAATTCATGGAATCAAAGGAAACTCGACGTGTTATTCTTCTTGGATCCTTCGTTTCAATAGCAATAGCTTCTTGATTGAATCCCCTCGCTTAGGAAAAAGGTGATGGTCCTATAAAGTTCAATCATCTCTTGTAATTTTATAGTTGTACACACATAGAATTCTATTATTCTACCTAAACTCACGTGCAGTCTATCTTCGTGAGTTGAACTATCATTTTTAGCACCTATCAGTATGTTCACACTGTTAATCCAGCGTACGAAGTCTGCTATGCCTCGAGAAGTCGCGAGTGTTAGAAGAATTAAGAGCAACACGCGTCGAGACGCTACTAAACCTGAAATTTATTGCTCGTCTTTTGAATATCGCCTGCCACGATAAGACTCGTTCCCCGAAGAGCCTTGCTTCTTTTTACAAACGAAAAACACGCGGCTCTGTACACCGCACACCTCGGGGACAGAAAGTTAGTCAGCGGCGAAATGTGAATAAAAAATTCGCGTTGAAAATACAAGCCACTCGAGATTGGCGATTTAATGAAACTCTGCGGGAATCCTGCTGGACCACAGTTCTATTATCATCCATTTCGCAATATTTAGACGTTCCCTGCGGAATATAAAGGGTGGTTGGACAGATGCAGAGATTCAAAGCGCGCGTTCGCATATTTCTAGCCGAAGAATGCATAATGCTAAGCTGTCAACAGAGCCTTACCATGCCCAAAGCTCGGTTCATCCTACGAAATACAGTGGCAAACATGTAGCAGAAGGGTCTAGGCTAGAAGCATCCTGATTCCTGCCACGCGACCCTTAATCCACGCTTTGTTTAATTCCTTGGGCATACTTCTATCTTTGGGGAGGTTTTTCCAAGCACGAGAACTAACAGGAATGAAATAAATGCAGGTCAAGGAACGGCTGACCTAGGTCACTTTCCACTCATTTCCCAAATTTCTTTCTTCAAAGAAGATTCCTAACGTAGGTACCCCGAAATGAAGATCCCATATCGTCGACACTCTGAATCCAGGATTCCACCCCTTTCCTTCACTCTCTTCCTTCGCAAACGAGCTGGCATATCGCGATGTTCGTTAAACAAAGGCCATTATTCATCAGTCGAAATACGTTTGCAAACACAACGGACAGCACCGTACGGTTCCGGTTATTCTCGTTTAATGGCCGCGCAGGCTGACTGGACCGGAAGCCACGCCGACGCGTCGATAATCGACGATGGAGCGGTTTGAACCGCGAGGAGCCATACTCCTGCACACTTTCGCGGATAATTACCCTTCCTGATAATCCTCTTTGCAATTTTTCCATCGATCTTTTCTTACTTGGGTACGATAGTATAGGTGTTAAGGTAAGTTACCATTTAAGAAAGTCACACTTTTGGCTGTCATCTTCCTGCAGTTCAACCCACAAATCTCCTGCTTCAGATAATACGAGTCTAATAATTTTAGGAAAGAAGACTCGTTTATCTGGATCGAGAGGGCATATTTAGCGTTCCGTCGCGATCGATCACCGGCTGCACGCATATCGATCAGCATCGGCCACGAGACAGACCCAGAAAAACGGGGGAGGGTGTAAGTGGCGCGGCCCGAAGGGTGCAGGCCGCAACGCGTATAGTTAGCATTTCATGGGGTGTTTTATTGACGGGTGTCGCGCCGCAGGGGTTGCTCTCCGGCGCTCGGTGTTAAACGGTGCGATCTTAAGCCGGATCCCCATTGAACACCCTCGCCGCAGTTGCCCCGAATCTGTCGCAGGGCAGCGGACATTTCTCTGACGCGGCAAACAGGTCTATTAATCGCGGCCTTCCGTTCATTGTCCGCGATTATTGCTCTTTTAACCGTATACGCTGCGGGAGGCTTCCTGCAACATCCTCGCGGAAACACGCATCGCGTATCAACCCTTTCGCTCTCACAAAACCAACTTCAATTACACTGGGACCTAAGTAGTAGGGTGGTCCTTATTTTTCAACTTTAAAATGTATATTCTCTGACCCTCTTAAAATCTTCAAAAAAAATATCTCCGTGTTTTTTATTTGTATATTTTGATATATAAAGGTCGCTCAAGGACTTTATATTTCGCATGTAAGGGAGACCGGGGAAAAATCGGGACGTTAAGAATAAAATCTCATAACTTTGACATTATTAAGTAAAAAACAAACTGGGATTTATTAGAAGCTCTTTTTTAAATATCAAATTTGGTTAATGGAAGGAAAAATACGGTTACCATACTAAATACTGGCCCTAGCACCTATAACAACGAAACTCATCCAATTCTTCAGTCCCCGAACCAGTTACAACAAGCTGTAAAAGAAAAAGAATTCTATAAATTTATACCAAAATCTTAATATTTCATTGCCATTAAGCGACCATTAATCCTTAATATATTTTAATAAAATTGTAGACGAAATTCTCTTAAACTATTTGGAAGCTTCTGAGAGGGTCGGAAAAAATTTTTAAAAAATTGAATTTCTTACCATACATATAAGGACCACCCTACTAAGTAAGTAATTGTACAATCTAACTACTTAATCCATGAATTAAAATTCAAATAAAAAACAAAAATTTCGACTGTCTGAACCGATACTTGAATGATGGCAACGCTCGCCCCGTCGGCGCACGCGGTGTCCGCGATGTAACAAAGCTACCAAACACTGTTGCTTTCAGATTCGCTGGACGGTCCACTAAAATCGGCCGCGCAGAGGCAGCAAGACGAAGTTGGGCGCAGTTGTCGCTGGGGTGCATACGGCGCTCGGAGTTGATCGCGGATGAGTCGTGGAAAGAAGGGGTGCAAGGTACGTGTAAAGGGGGATCAGAGGGGATTGGCCGGGGAATTAGCAGGAATATAGCAGCATTTAGTAGAGCGAACGGCACGGAATCCGCCGAATCACTGCGAACCACCCCTGCTGTTTGTCGAACGCGCATACACATACGGGACATTTTTCCGCGCGAGCAATGATCTCGTTATTTGTTTCCAGTCCCAAAGGGTGCGAATGTCTCTCTCCCTCCGCTCCCCCTCCTCTCTCGTTCTCTCTTCGATATTCACGACACCGAGGAGGATCGAATTGTCCGGGGCTGCGAAGTTCATTTCGCCCCGCTACCATTGTGCCGCAGCGTTTGCGGCCGTTTCGGATGTTTCGGATGTTTCGCACCCCCTAGCCGCTCCGTCACGGTGAAAAGTAGAGTTAATTCTATCGGCCTGTCTTATAGATATTTCCTCGTTGCTTTCGAGTATCGTTTTATGACGGACGATCGACGCGACCAATGCTGCCATGGATCTTCCACCCTCGAGGGGGTGCTGATTACCAAGAATTATTTTCATCCTCTACGTGATCTCTGAATGCTACGAAGCTATCGTGCATTCTTCCACGAACCGTGCCAATCGATCGCGTTTGGCTGTTGCTTATCGTGGCCATCGGCGTAATGATTGCTGACCATGGTCATCCCTTAGTTATCCCCGTACAAATCCGCCCGCCATCCGACGAGGCACGTGCTGTCACTCCCGACGCTGCATCGCCATTCCCAGACGAGCATTCGGTACACGTATCCCTCATTTTCTGCACGCTTCCTACGATTCCTTTTATTGGCCAGTATGCACTATTTTTTTGTGACTAAAAGCTACGAGCTAGCTTCCAAGTTACTACGGTAAAATATAGAAAAAAATTGCGTTAAATCCTGAACTCTGACTCGACTATTACTGCACAAGGGTTGAATCGGTAGAGATGGTAGTTCGTCGAGAAGAGCCGGAAGAATTTTTGGTTCCATTGGAACAGGGGCTTCGGAAAAGCGCATCAGAACGCATTGGGAGCGCGCAAACAACTCGGCCGCGACGTGACGGCCAGTGCGGAGTGTGGATTTACGAGACAATGATCGAGAGATGACCGTGGTCCACTACAATTACGGAAATGGTTACTCGAGGCAATCAGGTTAACTGGCGAATCGCGATCGATCGTCCTTTGCCCCAAGGAACTGTGCAAACAGGCCCCCTCGTCGATGCCCCCAAGATCTCGCTAACCCCCGAGGATTTCCGAGGATATCCAGGCCGCGATACAGCGACGTTTCTTTCTCACATTCAGCTTCCTTTTATAATTTAAATTTACCTTGCGTCGAAGAAGGGTGAAGGTATTTATTCACCAGGGGTTAATCACCGAATTGCAAAGGCAGGAGTTTGGTGTTGCTTAGCACCAACAGGAAATAATCTAGTAGAGGCAATTTCCCTCGGAGAATTTTTATCTTTCGGCCAGCGATAGAGGGTGAACCGCGTTATCAGACTCCAGCCACGTCCATTCGAGTGTCTCCCTGTTGCCAGGCGGAATCTATTATCGGAGAGGTGACCGCCTTGTCAGGGATGCTTGATGGATGAGCGGTGATTAATTATATAATGTCCATGCTCCCCTGTAACAGGTCCTCCGTCGGCTTCTCCCGATAGCAAACACAGGAGACGTTCTCCTCTTTCGTTCTTCGGTTGTCTCCACCCGAGACCAACGTCCAACAGCCACGAACCAACCGTTGCACTCGGAATCGACGTATTAATTTTCTAAAGTGGACACGAGCCATAACGGGCACCGATCCTCTAAGGGAATCCTTAATATTGTTAATGGGCACTGTGGAGTTTTTTTTTTAATTTCGTTCATGCGTTCACCGTTGTAATTTTCTTATTGTTGGTAAGAAAATTTGAAAGAAAATCTTGAGTCAAAATTCAAACGCTCCAGTTGAAAATCGAGGGTCCTCAAAGTCCAATTAATTTCAAAGATCCTAAGTCTTCTTTTGGAAAAATTCGATATTTGCCACTTCTCCTTCCCCCCAATAGTAATTAAAGTCGCATCCAAACAATTATCTCTCGCGACATTAACCGACCCATCGACGAATTCGCCAGCCGCGCGAGAACACTCGATTGTACTCCGTTTGGTAATTTATGCGCGCAAAATAAACAGCCCGCCCCTCCCCCTACTCACTGCGAAATTTTGGCCAGTTAAAATAATTCTGACGCGGCAAGTGTCGGCCGATTATTTGGAGCGCGAGCGATGGGGCGCCGGGGGAATCGAAATCAACGGGTTCGATCGTTAAAAACATCGTTGTTTACATTTAATAACGACGCGCCGCGTTCACCCTGGCTTTTAATCGCGCTCGTTATCGGTAATTATTCCTAATCAATAGCAAGCGTCCGGTTTTAATTCATCGCTCAGCGTTCGAACGCGTTCTGAGGCTGATTTCAACGATTCCCAACGATCCCCTAATTTCTCTCTTCTGGATAAGCATACAAAACACTGTACAGAAGCGATTTAAAATCGTGGAATAACATTTCTTCACACAGAGCTGCGTTAGAAGATGCGTGTTATTTGAAAACGAAGCCTGAGATAATTACTTCATTCCACAATTTTATTCATCCTTGCAGGAAGTATCGCGGAACAAAAATCTTGCAACCACTGAAACGGTTTTAAGTCCGTCACAGCGGTTGCGCTGTTACAGTCCGATCAAATATTACAAATCGGTTCGGCCCCTTTGCCATCGCCGGTGTACAACGAGCGTAGAACGCGAGCAGCTTCGCAGCCCCCGAAAAAAAAGCGACCATTTCGCGTGTTTCGGTCCAATATTTGCTCGAGCCGAACGGTTACAAGCCTGACTCGAGATCAGAGCGGGAAAAGCGGCCGATTTGCAAAACCAGCCGCAGCGGATCCGCTTATCAGCGACAAAATCACGCGGTGTTCTCTTTGAGAGCTGGCAAACGATGATCGCGACGCCTGTTTAGATTTACCAATAACAAACAGCCGAATCGTTCCGGCGGCAGAGGCTGCCTTTCGTTACATGCCGCGTTACAATGCAAAAGCAAACGGTGAACGCTGCGCTGGCCAGCCCTTTGATCGCTTTTCGAGCCAGCTGCTTTCGGCCTGTAACAAAAGGATCCCGTTTAAAACAATCGCCGATTTGCAGCACTTAATCGCATTAAGGATAATAGCGTGCAATTAAGCGTTTAGGGGCGGCCGCCCACGAGAACGAACATGTGCGGTCGCCTTTGATCCGTCACACCTGATTTCGCCCCTCGACAAATTTTTACCCATCCGAGGGTGGGGGTCTGTTGCTTGACCTGTCGGCGGAAACGGGGAAGGGGAGGGAAAAAAGAGTGGATTAAAAGCGATCCGTCGTCGCCTGGCCGTGGAATTATGCACCGACCGAGCAGACGCGAAGGATTGGCCGCGATGAATGCACTAGTTTTGACAGATCTGTTTGCTCACCCTATTATCTGGGGGGATGCTGGCGATGGCTCGTCGAAGGACAGGCTTCTCCACGGTTTTATGGAAATTTTCAGTCATCTCGATTGATCGGAGACTTGGTTGCATAATAGTTAGCTGGGGAAAGCCTCGTAAGCTAAACGCTGGTTAGGAAGCATAGGTTCTGCGCGCTCCGAGCGATTGTTCGTAGGTCACAGAGCGTAGCATTTAGCTGCATTCATCTATAATGAAGTACAAAGGGTAAGCCCGACAATAACTGTATCGTAGGGGCGTGACCGTGGGGTGGTTGAGCCCGAGAAGCCTGCAGGGGTTCACGCGCATCAGAGTTTTATTAGGCCTGTCTTCTCTAGCGGAACTAATTCCTGCTTCTATTAAACATGTCATTATTTAACAGACGTAGTCCTGATTTAAGAACTCTATCTCGAAGCAGCTTCGTTTGACAGTTCACTGGTCTCTATTTCAAATCTATTTAGCCGTGGAAATTAATCGAGTCGATATTAGACGTCCCGGGGCACTAATTAACACAATACGCGCGGTAAATTCCAACTCCAAGCAGTAACGCGGATCGTCGGAGAAAAGTAATCCGCGGAAGCTCGCGCATTTACGCGATGCAAACGAGCCGGCGCCGCTTTAATTCGCACGCGCAATTTAGAAATACCGCGATTCGTCGCCGTGCATGACGATCGCGCGGGCTCCCGGGCACTCGAATTTCAAGAACAAACACGCTGGCTCTCGCGGGGGGAAACGTGAAATCAGGCCGTGAAACCGTACGGAAAAACGAAGCATCAGCGAGGAGTTCCGCAGAGTAAACGACCTCGATTCGCGCGTCAAATTCTCCCCTCGACAGCGGTGTTGGAAATTACCACCGCGTTGGGTCATAATTTCACTTTTCGACCGTTTCCAAATCTCCGTTTGAAGCGAAACGAATTAATCCGGGGGAGTGTCTTCGTGTAACTTCACCGATATAAAGCAAAGTGGTTATATAGAACAATTAAATTTCCTTTTTATCGATGTCCAACCTTCGCTCTCCGTTTGCCGCAGCTTCCGCTGCGAAGCTACTGTACCTCCACAAATTCTATCGTTCGGACGCCGAAGGTTTTCTGCACAGTCGATCCGTGGTTTCGAGAAATCCCCTCGCAGGGAGGAAAAACATCCCCCGGAACAGTCGGTTCGCGGAGGCTGCTTCCGCCCTGGAATTCATTTCGACGAGAGGCCCGGGGAACGCGTAACCCCTGTCTCACGGGGTGTTTTAATATTTCATAGGCTGGTGACTCCCGTCTGTCTTTGCGACGTGGATTTCAAGCGGTTCGCGTGCTGCTTCCTCCCGGTGTCACTACGCGGGAGAATGGAGGAACCCAGGTTCGCGGCAGCCCATTCTCGTTTCGGCTGCAATTCTGGGGTCATTCATGAATTCTGATTGATCAGGAGGCCTGGCTAGGTTGGAGGGTGTGTTTGCCGAGTGTTCGAAGCATTGGAATATTCGTGGAATAAAATCGATGGCTTAGAACACTGAGGGGAATCCCTGAAATTACCTCGTCGCAGATTTCGTCCAGTCTCTTTCGTTTTCCAAGTCGAAACGATTTCAACCAGTAGGTTACCCTTAATCCCTTACCTGAGTAGCCTCTCGTTTAGGATATTCATCGGTTGTTCCCTGGGCTCCATAGATCGCCAGCTTACCAAGCATCTCGCCGAACCGGGAAGATCGCTGGATTCCCATCGATGCTCGTACTTACGCTGGTTTTCCTCTGAATTCTGCAACCCAGTCGACTGCTGCATCGCCTTCTTTCGACGCCCGCGTCGCCCAATAGCCCGTGCGGCTTTCGAATAGCGAGCTTCTGGAGGATTACCAAGCTGGTTCGCCTCGGTTCTTTGAAAGCAGCTCGTGTCATCTCGCGGATCGATTTGGATCGCCGGAGTTGCCCGGTTGCCCGGTAGCCCAGTGAACGGCTGCGGAGCTGCTGCTCCTCGAGGGGTTGGCCGGCGATCCGTGGCCCGTCTTCCTTCGTTTTCCCCGTGATTTTCAGCGGCCGCGGGGGGGTGGGTGGTGGTGCGGAGAGGAAGTCGACTGCCCGGCGGCGGCGGTCGAGCGAGGAAAGCGTTGCCATCGCTACGCCTGGGTATCAGCTTGCCTTCTGGTTGGCCCACGAGACTTCGCGGGGTGGCAGAGCACGCTTGGACGAGGTATTGACGCGCCTTCGTCGGACTGAGAGCGACGAGCGCGGCGAGGGTGGAGGAGGCGCGCGGCGGGCGCCAGACGGGGAGGGAAAAGGGCGCCAGGGGGGAGGGAGGGCGCGCGAGGGAAACGAAGAGAGGAGGCTTCGGGTCCCGGTGCCTGGAGCGAGAGGCAGAGAGAGGCACTGTGCGGCGGAGGGGCGAGGCGGGGGGTGGTCGGAGAGAAAGGGTGAAAGTTGTAGGCGGTGGAGGAAGAGCGACGGAGAAGGCAGCGCGGGAGGACGAGGGAGAGGAGCAGAGAGTGGGAGAGACAGACGGGAGGGAGCCAGAACGCAGGCTCGTTCAACATGGCCGACGCGTCCGTACCCCCACGCTGATAAACGTGCTCATATTCACTGATAGCCGCTCCCACACGCGTCAGCAGTCGCGTCTTTCCCTCCTCTTCGCCTCGTTTTACACGCTGCGCCGTCTCTATCTCTCTCCTCGCCACTTCCTCGCCCGTCGCTCCGTCCTCCTCCACTCGTGTCTGTCTCTCGGAGTCTGCTTGTCTGAATCTCCTGAACCTTTCCGTCGGTTCTTCTCTCTCCCCCGTCGCCCCTCCCCAGCCGCTTTTCTGTGCCATATTCCTCTTCTGTCCATTTGAATCTTCTTGCGAGCCTGCCTCCTCCTCTTCTCCGCCGCTTTTGTCTTCCCCGCCTTTTTTTCCAGTATGATTTCTGGTGTCTTGGTTCTTCCGAATTCTCATGCCGATCCCCGCGTTCCGCTGCCCCGTCGAATCCTCCCCGAGGCCTCTCCGTTTATATTCTTCTCCACCGTTCTTCCTTCCATCGTCCAACGTTCTCTCCTTTAAAAACCCATCTCGTCATTCCCCCATTTACCAACGTTCTCACCTGGCGCAACACGTTTTCCAGGAAGGCGACGCGTTTATTTCGATCCTCGAGAGACATTCGACGACGAATCCTCGAGTACACTCGTACCAGCTCCGTCATGGTGGCGTATGGGGAAATTACGGGGGGAAGAGGCGGGGGGACTTACAACGCGCGAGATTACAGGCGTTACGTAACGCCCGATAACCAAATAGAGGAATCGATTCCTCTCCGAGGCTGGTATTTTCCTTGGGAAAGAGTGGAGCGCTCGGTCTTCCAACGAAAAAACCATTTACCAAGGGAGAAGCTGTTTCTATAACGGCCTCCAGCAGCGTCACGTTTTATTTCTAGAAAATCAGCTGACACTTTAACATTTTCCCACGAACTCCTCTAGCCTTTGCACACTTCCCATCGGCGATACTTCTACGGAGAGATGTGGCGAGGGACTTCGTGTCTCGTTGAAGGGAGCCTCTGCTTATTGTTGAATCAAGTTACCCCAAGTTCTAGTGGCACCCCCAGACACCGAATTCCAATTTCAAACGGAAATTGACCGCTGTCTGAGACGCCGTCGGATTCGTAACGTGCCGCCGATTTTATTAGCGAGACGGTCCCATTAAGACCTGGATTACATTCTAATTAACAAGGAGTTTGTCGTGCGGCCGACCCCTAATCCGTTTACGAAAATTTCAATTCCTCGGCCGCACCTAAGTAAACCGGGCCGAGCTCCGGCTCCGCTTGAGCCTCCGCGAATTCGTTGGACACGTGCACCAGTGCAAACCGCCGACAGACTTTGCCTTTCGTCCAGAACAGATATATCGAGAATCGCGGCTTCGAACCATGTGCTTAATCCTGCCGGGCCGGAAGAAATTATACGCGTCGTCCTGTTAAAGAGAAACCACGGAGGAGGGTGGTCTGTCTCGGGACGCCTTTTCCACTGATTCCTCCGCGACTTTCGTTTCCATGTCTAGAGATTTTGCGACGCTACGCACAAGATATGCTCCCTATTCCAAGGATACCGAGGTAGGCTTATTCTGATAACGCTCATTCAGTCGAGGGAAAGATACTAGGCGAACGTAGGCTGATAAGTTGATAGAGTAAAGTGAATAAATGCAGGTGACAACTGGTTATGCTTTCATAGTACCACTTTTGGTGTGAGTCAGAGAAACAAAAAAATTGGGGTTTCTCTTATTTTATTTTATATTGATTTATGTTTCGATATTATGAAAAAATTGTGGCAAAATATCTGTTCCTTGTAAGTGATTCGTGAGAAAGGAAATAATTATATATTTTTGTATTGTGTATTAACCTTAGATGCCTGAAGCTAGAAACTAAAAGAAGAAAGAGAACGCGAAATATATTTTTAATTTTGCTGAAAATATGAGAAAGATTAGGAGAAATGGGGGTAAAGAATACATTACTATAAATGATACAGTTGTTAGTGCCAAAGTATTAGAAAGTAATTGCTTCTGTTCAAAGAAATATTTGAATTTATAAGTCATGAAAATCGAAAACTACGTTTGAACGCTTCTGCAGTTTGGGAGATATTTAAGTTTAAAAACACACTTCCGTACAAGCTACTCATAAAATTTTACAATGATAGATTTGCTTGACATTAGAAGAACATATAAATCGGAAAACATTTTCTTCAATAATAGAAAAATATTTTTTAATTTAAAAATACACGACTGTCATAATCACTGGTACAACTGTAAGTTTCTTTCTCGTCGTTGTCGAGTAGAATATCCCTGCCACGCACAGACCAGAAATCTCTCCGACGAAATTGCACAAACTATCGCTAAATTGACGTACAAATTTTCCAATTATATCAAAATTGTCGAACGAGGGGTGAATTCCATTCCCGCGTTAACGATTAAATTTTCTTCTCGCGTTAACGAGCAAATTTTCTTCTATGATAATTTTTTAGGCAAATGAATTACCAACGAAAAAGCCCGAGCCACGTGCTGTTTATTTTTTCACGTGGGATTTATACAGGCAAATGTTATTCCATTCTGTTTCACGCGTGACATAATACCCGCGGCGCCCCTTTTAATTAACGTTACTACAATTAACCGACGCTCTCGCGGATGGGACAAATATTTGAGGCTAGGTTACTTATCTCTATCCGCCGCTGGCCTCTTCGCCGCAAATTTCCCCGGTATTTGTCCGAAATACATTTCTTTTGTTTGTTCCCCTTAAGTGGATGCAAATGGGGCGTTAACAAAGCGCGGTTACAAAGGACAAACATCAAGCAGCATTATGCTATCAAGATTTATTCCCCAGATTCTGTCGTTCGGAAAACACACAGCAAACTTTCTCGGCTCCCCATTGAAAGTTTAACGGCGAAACGTTTCTGCGCGCGCGGTAAGAAAAGTTTGCCAACAGTAACATTAACAACACAGCTAAACACGGGGCTTCGTTCTCTCGGTAAATGATTAAGCTTCCCACGCGACGATCCCATCGCGTTCAGAATGTGTCGCGTATTTCTAATTACCGACGTCGCTGACAAAAGCGATAACGCCGCGGAATTGCGCGAAAGCAGCGCTCCACGGGCAAAGCTATCCGGCATCGTTAATTTCCGCACAAAGTTAAACAATACGTCCCGTTAACCTCTCTCGTTAATGCGTCGGCCGCTCGAACCGCGGGTATTTCTTTTTCCCCCGCTCTCGCGTGTTTACCCTCCTTTCGAATTACCGTCGCTCTTCTCCTCGACTTAATCGCGGAATATTTAATCGACCCCGATCGATCGCGATGGGCAAAGGGTACGACGTTCGACCCACCCCTCCTGACTATCGTTCCGTCGGATCGCGTTGCTGTAATTGTTGATGGCTTATAATTAATTCCAGCGACCAGAGTGACACGGGCTGCTCGTTCCACGTTGGTTAACGTCAAACTCCTGTTAACGCACGTTACCTCGGCCCCGTCGTTTGCTCGTTAGATTATTCCCGCGGAAGGCGGCGGGGGTATTTACCCCCTTATTGTCAGATTTCGTCGTGAACGTTCGTACGCGACGATGTCGTTTCTCTGTGCACCGGAATACATTGATCCGCGGATGGGGCGGATGAAATATCGACTCCGGAGGGGGTTGGGGATAATGAGTAGAGAAACCAAGCGGAGTTTCAACAATTTAAAATTCTAGCGACGATGGAGAGCTGTTTGATCGCGAATTTCGGAATTGTTATGGTGACTGCAGGTTTTTATTTTTATCGCTGTTATGTGTTTGTGATTTTTAGTAACGTCGAAGGGGTTCAAGATAGTAGGCTCCTTTGTTTTAAATGATTCTGATGCAAGGCGGTAATGCAAGAGCGAATAAGCTGGCGCATTCGTGATCCAGTTATAAAATTAAATTGAAAATTATTCGTGCGCTCAGAGCCGGACGCGATGCGTGAAATGTATCAAAATTGTTTGCAGTTTTTATCTTGTTTGCCTTGCAGCGAATTATATCGTATTTCCATAAAAGCCATTACACTCCATTAAAATGAAATTCGCTAATCGATCGTACCTTCGCGCAAACTTTTTGTTATTACGCGTTGGAACGTGGCTCTCGAACGGAATAATATTTTCATTTTTAATGCATCCGCTTCCTCCCCATCCGGGGGAGGAATCGTTCCTCGTCGGAATTGTTTGAATGGGGAAATCTGTCGGTTGTAACTGACTACAATTCACTCAGCGGAAAGACGAGTCCTACTCCAAAAAAATAAATAAAGATAATTGGAAATTAATTGCACTACTTTCTTGGAGCTATTAGCGAAAGATAATGCTTCGATTTAACGTAACTTTGTATTTATAGTACCTAAGTTTAAATAACAAAAGGATAGAGGAGATTACGCTTCGCAATGTGTTCGCCGTAGTCGATATTCGATAGGAATTCTCGCGGAAAACACGTGATGGAAATTACGTCGATACTGGAATTCCACGGAAAAAGGCGACGCGCATTTGCGCAGCGTTCGTTCATGCGAGAGTCCAGCTCGCGAGAAAAATCGAGATCGGCATGCTGCACTAGAGTCGGCGTTAAACAGATATCCCTTATCTGATATTATTCAATCGTCCGTTGGGCGGCAGGCTTGCCACGCTATCTCCGATGCTTCACGCTTCACAAACGAGGAAAAGTTTCCTACGTTCATTATTCCTTCTTTCTTCGCTATTTAAAGAAATTAACACACGGCGCCAGCAGCGTTTCTTAACCCTCCACCAAGCTGCGTTCAGCGTGCTCCACGAATTACAGGTAATTAAAAATGGACTGCGATACTTAAGGGGTCAGTCCACTGTGAAGTCGTGAAAAATTGTCATTTTTTAGGATTTATTTTTTAGTAAACGGAATGTCCAACGTAAATAATGTTTTGTCTACTTATTAATACACTTATTGACAGCATAAAAAAATCTATTTTAAATTTATAACAGCTTTTTTTTTAAATATATATCGCACTCATGGCGCAGGTGATTCCGGAAAAACGACGCATTGGAAACAAAAAATTCAAAGTGTGTTGTATTCATTATGAATGTGGTTATCGCTGGAACTAGGATTATTTTTACTGATAAAAAATTAACAAAATGACGGAGGCTTGAAGTTTAAGCATCGAAATACAGCGATATTTTCAATCATTTTGTCTTGCAAAAAGTATGAAATGGTTAATCGAAAACGGTTCCGTAGTCCCGACCATAGCCACTGGTGTGCTGAATAACGTGTAAAAATTTCAGACTGATTACTCAAACAGTTTTTTTTGCAATCACCTGCACTATCTGAAAAAAATGTTGTTTTTTATAATAATCGCGTTTAAAGTTTTAAAACAAATGAAAAAAATTCTTTTAAATTTATTGTGTATAATATAAGAGTAGCTGAACAAATACCAAAAAGATTTATCGCATTATACGTTCCATCTACAAAGAAAAAAATCTTTAAAAATAGCTTCATTTTTCAAACCGTCACAGTGGACTCCTTAGCAGAAGGTTTGACAGAGAAAGTACGCCCGAAATATCCTCGACGTCGGGCGCAGTAGTAGATGGTCGCGTCGTCGCGTCCCTGGTCAGACATCTTGTCACTGATTCCCCGCGAACCTTGACTCCTCGCCTTTGCTGGCGACGCGAAATTCACGCTTGCGCAACCATAAATTAACGAAGCTGCAAATTAGCCTGACTAACACCGCGTGCACATGTACTATGTACGGCCGTGCAAATATCTGCATACAGGCGGCGCAATGCAGCCACGCACTCGCGCCACCCGCGGGTGCACAACGGGCATAGAGATACCGAAGGGATGAAACCGCTGTAACGTGCAAGTAATCGAGCTGCGATGTCGCAGAAAATCAATAACGAAATCATTCTGATCATCGAGGATACAAAGCATCGTGTCGTTCGTGTACCATTTTGAGGATGATCGAGCAACTATACCCTCGCAGTGGTTGGGTCCCGATTAATATCCTCGAATTACCAGCGCCGCTTATCGTCGTGTCCCGAAGAGCGCGTCGATGATAAAACCAGCCGATGAAGCGTTAAATTCCATGGCGAGGGGGTTCCTGCCCTTCGTATCCTCCTTCGCGGCGGCCCTCTCCGCGGCGTTTCCACGTTCTCGAGAGAGGCTACAAGAGAGGAGAAGGTCCGTACACGCACGCACACGACCGCTCGCCTCTCCTCTCCGTCGATATCGGCTTCCCCTCCTCTCTCGAGCTCCTCGCGACGGCCCTCCAGCCCCCACCACGTGATAACGGCATCGTTCCCCCGCCACCACCCCCGCTTCCCCTCCGCCATCCATCCCCCCTCCCTCCGCTCCCCCGCTTTTCCATCGTTCGCGCTAACCGTTCCACGTTTCCACCTCTCTTTCCCGCTTTCGCCACCCCCTCCACCCTCTTTCGCTTCACCTTTTCGTTGGACCTTCCCGACTCTTCCTCCCTTCGCGTTACTTCTTTCGGTCCTCACCGCGCCCCTCCTCCCCTCGCCCGACTCTCTCTCTCTCTCTCTCTCTCTCTGTCTTACCTTCCCCCTGTCCATTTTTCCACCCCTTTTCTCCCGTTCCTAGGGATCCCTGCGCCCACCCCTCGTCTCCCTCGACGTCCCCTCACCCCGCCCCCTCTTTTCCCTCAGACTTCGCCGTACACTCTTGCCGCTTCTTTTTTCATCTTACCAGGCCTCCCCCTAGCCGCGTCTCTCCGTCGCTCGCCGCTGCTATCGTCCCTCTCCGACCACCCTTCGCCACCCAACCCGCGCGCTTCCCGATGAGAGGGTATATCGAACGAGTCCGCGTATGTGCACAGGGGTGTTGGTTGTGCGCGGGTGTCTGCGCGCGCCGCCGCTCGCCTGTGTACAATCAAACATTGTTCATGATTTAGTCAAATATTGGCGAGATACACAGGTTTGTAGTGCCTCTCAATGTATATCTGGCTGTGTATCATGCCGAATAATCCGCGGGAGATTGCGCCTCGATTGTCCACCCGTTAACTAAGACTCGTCGAGCTGGCCCGGGACCACGGGCGCCCGGCGTCTTTCGTTCACGCTTGCTTGCTTGCTCGCCTGCTTGCTTGCTTGCTTCGATCATCGTCTCGGCTGGAGCAACTTTTATCGACGATCGCCACTCGTTTCGAGGAGTGATAACCAGGCCAATGTTGCGACTTCCCTGTTGGCGTAGTGGCTTCGCTTCGATGCGGTTTTGTCGCAGATTAGGATCCGACAAAGTGGTACGACAGTAGATTTGGCGCAACAGCTGCGAGCCGTTATAGTAGCGCGATTGTTTTATGGCAGGGAGTATTATAGTTGGAGTTTGCATCGGTGACGTTTGGTTTAGGGGTCAATTTCAGAGCAATAGAAGCTAGATAGGTGTAATAAGAAGTTTTAATGGGTGACGTAAAAGGGGCAGATAAGATAATAAAACCACCACGGCCGTAAATTCGGCTGGCCGTATCTGCTAAAGGAGAAAATCAATATGCCAGGGAACACGCGTTGGCTGTAGACTTGTCAGCCGACTATTCTGCTGGAAAATCTTTGTGTTTCGCTGTAATAACGAGTCTGATACAAGATAGAGAGAAGAGGTTTGTCTTCTCAAGAAGTTACTAATGATAATTCCATTTCAAATGTTCGCGTGAATATTTTAGGTGTCTTTGCACTAGCTTGTACTATAATTCTTATGATCAAGAGTGAATCGAGATACAATAATCGGTAAATGGGAAAATGAAGGAAAAGTGGCGATTCTATTTAGGCTTCTCTTCACCAGACACGCCGGATGATTCCACTGACTGATTCAAAGCCACGATTTCCAGGTTAATCCCTCATTACGCGTCGAACGAATCGATCGTATCGCCAGATCCGTATCGCCGGTATTGTCTGTCGAAATGACGCGCTCCCCTGGAACCCGTCGAATTTTGACGAGCGATCCTCGAATCGCCAAGTGAATCCGTGATTAATAAGCGACGTATCGATTGCCTACACGGATCAGGAGATTACGATTCATCGGGATGGTCCAATAACGAGTGCCTCGAGTGTGACTGCGCTGCAGATGAATGTCAAACATCGCGAGTTTCTTAATGCCGTTATCTCGAGGAAACGCCGCGTTCTCTCTCCTTTCAAACTCCCAACCTGGTATGTTTGCGTAAAAAGAACTAACATGTCGCAAGCGTCCGATGAAATAGCAAGATGACGAGCAACAATCACGGAATTTCGAATGCAGTCTCAGTTTAGAGCGGCACTCCAAGTCGCGCTCTTCAAAAGAATTCTTGAAATGCAGTTTTCCGGGAAACTTCAGAAGACATCTCTCAAGAATACGTCGGCTGTGTACTCGGTCCTTCTTTATTTACAGTATCCTCCCCCGAAGCAACTTTGACACGTCCCGAGTCCCAGAAAAAAAGTCCTCCGGCTTAGGCTTCTCCGAAAAGGCGCGCAGAGATGAAGCTCGCGAATGCCTGCGCGAAATGTTCGTACACACGTAGTGCCGCATTATCTTATTTTCGACCCGTCCACTTACGTATCCCAGTGGAATGCTACACACGTGGTCCTCGCTTTTATCGAATCTAGAATCGCTTGATTAGAATGCTTGGAGGGGCCAGGGTTTCCTCTTGGAGCCAACGCTGCTAAACAGTAACCTTCTCAGTGAGAAATGGAAATAGTTTCCCGGTACTTACAGAACCGGGAACCTATCGACGAGTCTAAAGTATGCAGGTCCTGTACTCAGCAGTCCTAAGTCGAAGTTTAATCAACCTTGACCCCTCAGCAATTAATCGCAGGTCTCCGCTCGAGACAGACAGCTCTGTCTATCAACAACCAACAGATCCAGAGGGATGAAAGGAGGGTAAGATCGTGGCAGGATGCGTGGAGTGCGTCGATAATCCAAGAAACAGAGTACTTTCGTAGAAATACGTGGATTTATTGAAACATTTACATCCTCGTTCACTCGCGTCGTCTCTCCCCTGTCCGCATTTAACGCTGGGGAGCCTTCCCCCGCCCTTGCACGGCGCTCGACGCGCGCTTCGACCGATCGGTTCGAGAGCAACGGGGAGCCGTCGCCACCTTCGTCTTGAAACGGCAGAATGGAAAAACGGCGCGACAGCGGCGAAGGTAGAAGCGCGGGAGGGCGATGCAAGGGTGAGTTTCTCGGGGTCGCCGAGGACCGCCGATCGGTTCGCGAAGAAGCGTGGAAGTGTCGGGGCACGCAAGGAACAATGAAAGCGTGAAAGATATCGGGCGACGGGGATATCATGACTTGGAGATTTTCCAAATTCGGCGCGACGCGCGTCCACCTGCTTCACCCTTCCACCCCCGTCGATCTCGATCCGAAGACATCGAACGCTCGCCGTTTCACGGGGGTGGCCGAGGCTCTGGTCGTCGGCGTGGCCGTCGCGAAATGGACAGAGTGACGGTGAGAAATGGGGGAACGGACGTGCGTATGAACAACGTAGAAACTCGGACCCGACGAATTCGCACAATGATCAGTGATCTTACGCGGTGCGCGCATCTCCCTGGTTTTCGTTTCACTCTTTCACTCTATCACTCATTCTCTCTCACTCTCTCTCTTATTCTCGCTCTCTATTTACAGGGCGTCCCTTCGGGAGGGGCGTGTTTCAAAGGCACCCCTTCGAACGGGGGGTGGTTGGAACGACTTTTCTGGGGTGCCCGGAGGGCTCCAGCTGCTCAGGGGATGCTTTTGAAACGCGCGGTACAATGCTCCCTCTCTCTCTCGCTCTCTTGCACTCGATCAATCACTCTCTCTCTCTCTCCCGCTATATATATAATATGTATATACCTAACATAATGTATCGTTAAAGACTCCATTTATTTATATATTTATATTTATATTTATATATATATATAGCTCTCTGTAACATATATGTATAATATTGTACATCGTACGCGTTACGTTTGTGCGGCTATCTACACGTATCATACAAAAAAACACTGGACGTGTCCTGCGCGACGCTTTCAACAAAAATTCTTACCGGTGCGTATGCGTGTGTCTCTCAATCTGTTCCTCCCGAGTGTTTGTACACAAGTGCGCGTACAGACGAGCGCGCGCGCCTCTACGCGGGGAATGGCGGGCCCGTTTGCGAGCCCGCGTTCATTTAATTTAGACTTATCTCTCACGTGTTATCACATTTTTCGCTCCCCGCCGACGGCGCTCGCGGCTCCGAGCCGAGCCGTCCAACGGGGCCTGCTCTCTTCTTCGTGCTTCCGATCTCTCGACGGGCTTCGAGGCACCGAGTGGCCTCGGAGGTCTTCTCCACGCGCTGTAGACGAAATAATCGAAGGGACCTGCGACGCGAACGACGGAGACTGTGTTGCGTTGGCGTTGGACGTTATCAGTTGGTCTAGCCGTAATTGCTGGCCGATTTTCACGAAGTGGAAGTGCGAGGGAATTTGGAGCTGACGATGTAGAATCGAAGAATTAGAGATGGTGGTGATTTGAAGTTGTTGGGGACGGCTTTACTCTGAGAAGATCACTGCGAATCACTCAACTGTAATATATTGCGATTTCTATGCAATGATTAGAGGAAGAGAAATTTAGGAAATTTCATTGAAAGTTCGCTAAGGTCCCCCAGCGAAATGAATCGAAGTATAAACGCAAATATGCACCTCGAGCTCTCTCGCGCTGGCAACTGTATACACGCTGCAGGAAACGGCAAGTTAGAAAACTGGAAAATGCGCGAGATGTTGTCTGAGAGTTACCGCGAATCGCTGAGGATTCTGTTTTTATAGCCAGAAATTCGCTTGCCTCCTCTTCCTCGCAGAATGATTTTCTCTCCGATGTTCGTTTCGTTCCATTTCGTTTTGAAAGGAGCCTGACTTTCACGACGCTAACGAGTGGAAGGTGTCGCGCGTATTACCATATGGAGATGATTCGAAATTATGGGGAACGAATTGCGCGGAAGGTAAGCTCCGTGAAAAGAGAGTGAACTGTGCAAAAATCTAGGAGGATAGTGTTAAATAGATATCTAAACACTTCGAACGGATATATTTCTGTGAGAAGAAGGGAAGAAGAGACTTAGCGTCGTGCTCGAAATTCGCTGAACGATTCGAACTTATCAGCATAGATCGCTACACTCGATAGTGCCTAATTATCGAATGAACGGGCGTTTCGATGAACACGCTTAACAATAATACCCGGCGATAAGTGGCAACCAAGAGAGGAGATCAAGAAATCGAGATCAACGACCGGTGAAAGAGGCATGCGTCATCGAAGGAATACAGATAATCCTAAAAAGACTTTTGCTATCGCTTTCTAGTATCAATCTGTGACTTCGATAAACACTCGTCTATCGATTGTGCTCTTTGCCTGCGATGGAACACAATCGTGAGTCAGAAATTGTTGTGGCAATCGTCCGGGGTGTTGTCCCGCGTTCGACAACAGCGGGGGCTGAGAAATCGCGGAGTAGATCTCCTGAAGAGCATTTGAATCTCGGTTAAACAACTGCAAACGATCGTCAAATTCAATTTCTGTTCGTTCGCTTCTGCGAGTACTGCGACTTTTATTTGAAAGAATTGTGACATCTACCTTGTCCCAATTTGGGAGCGATTCCTTCCAGTGCCTCTAACATCGACGATCTTCAAGGTCGCCAGGGAAACTTAGATCGAAGAGAATCAACTTTCTCGATCAGGGTCAGTGTTCTCTAAGGAGCATCGCCAAACACTCCACTTCCAACAACACTTCCACGTAGTCCCGCCATAATTATTCTCGTAATACCGACTATCGACTCGCCTGCGCTTACGGACTTCGACTTTCAGCTGTTAAAAGTGCCTCGAAACTTTTACTGTTACTTTGAAAAAGCTGCTTCTTAGCTCCCTCGATTCAGATTAAAGCGGATCTAGCCTCGACGATCATTGGGAATAGATTCTGCTATTCGGCTCGCAACAGCGCGTCAACACAGTCTCCTGGTAACGAAAGTATCGTTGAATATCGAAGGGAAAATGGGAGGAAGACCCGTAGCCGTGCTTCGAAGCCCCGAGAAGCTTACCGACACCTTTCCTCTCAACTTCCTCCCGGCGACGAAGGAAATTGCACTCGTATATTGCGGAAGAAACGAAAGGAAACGCAAAAGACTGGCCTCCGAGGTGAATCGCGCGCGGAAAAAACGAAATGAGAACCGCCTCGTGCATCGTTGTCGCGTATCACAGAAAACCGACGCGTTTCGAGGGAACAACCGTCGCGACGGGCCGCGAAACCGGAAGTCACTCGCGGAGAACGTCACCTCGAGCAGGGCAGAGGGCCCAAGGCTCTCCTCGTCTCCATTTCTAAATAAGTACCACAGACTGCAATCGTATCTACGCGTAGCCGTGAGTCACAGCTCTTCGAGTGGCGCTTGGTCGGCGTCTCGACGCATTTTTCCCGCGCGAATCGAGGCGATAGAAGAGCTTGACATCGCGTCGATTATACGTTTCAAACCAATACGCTGCTCGAAACAGTTAAGGGACGACGTATCTCGGCAATCAGAGAGAACGAATGGAAATTTCAATGATGGAAAAGTGACGCTACTATCCAGTACTCGAATCGAGCAATCGCGTGGAGCTTCGAGAGTGGTCTTCGACTATTTCGAGCAGCGTATAAAAGAGATGGAAGGCTCACGGCTACCCCGAGGAGCAGTTGGTTGTTACTATCGTAGAAGCTAGCTATTGCCAAAAGAAAATTCGCAGCTGCCCGACTCGTGGCCATTGCTCCGAGTCAGCCTGGTTCCGCGACCTGGCGTCGCGACGCCCCGAACACCCGTACCCTCCACCAATACCGAGAGCCCCCCGACAAAGTAACCCGACGCTCGCGACCTCGTCCAGACGCGTCGCGCGGCGTCGTCCCCGTACCTCGGAGTCCAGCTTCGCCCCAGGTTCGGTCACACCATGTCCTCCTCCATGTCGTCGTCCTCTTCCTCGTCGTCGTAGTCGTCTTCGTGGACGACGGGCCAGCAGGCGTCCGGCTCGTTGTCCTCGCAGCGTCGTCGGCGCCGCTGTTGGCCGGATGGTGGTCGCGGCTGCGGCGGTGGCGGCGGCGCCGATGGCATGGCCGGCGTTGGCTGCACGGAGGTCGACGACGAGGAGGACAAGGAGGACGTGGAGGAGATGGACGACGAGGGTGGATGATGGTGGATCGCGACGGGGGCGAGGTTGGCCGTTGTCGAGGGGATGCTCGTGGCTGCGTTGGCGGCGTAAGCCGCGGCTGCAGCGACTCAGGCCAAGGCGTAGGGGTGTGTGGCGTGATGTCACAATCCCGGAGCAGCGCTGGTGACGGATGGCGGCGGAGGTACGCTACTGCTGGCCACGCTGGTCGCGTGATGGTAGAGCGGGCTCTGATAGTACTCCTGGTGATGATGGTTGGTCATGTTGTGCATGGGCCCGCCGGTGTTGGAGCCCGGGTGCATGCCGTTGTGGTGGTGGTGGCTCGGCGGCGCCGAGTGCGCGTGAGGATGATGAGAGGAGCCGAAGTTCGCGTAGCTCTGGTGCAGCTGCTCGTACATCTTCATCTCGGGCGGCTTGGAGTCCTGGGCGCCTGGCGACGTGCCCGCCGTCGCGCCCGGCAGTAACCGCGTGATGCTGAACGGATGGCTGGCGGCGGTGTACGGAGGCTCCTGCTTCAGGCTGCCGGTCATCCCGTGGTGGAGAGCCGCGGGGTCAGAGATCAGGTGAGGGTGAAGGCTCCTGCTGACCATGGCGGTGAGCTCGTCGTGCGCCGCACCTAGGTCGGGTCCCAGGAGACCCCCGATGTCCGCCGTGTCGCTCTTGAGGGCGGCGTGGTGCTGATGCAGACTGGCGTGATGATGATGATGAGAGGACACCAGGGAATGAAGATCCTTATCATCCTGCTGCTGAGACCCGTGGTGGAGCGACGACGGGGTCTTCTTTCCTCCGTGAGCCAGGTCATGAGACGTCGGGCTATTATGCCCGGCGGCAACCGCAGCAGCAGCGACGGCCGCTGCGGCGGCTCCTGTATGATGCTGCTGATGCTGTTGGTGTTTATTGTTCTGCCTGGTCATCTCCTTCTTCTCGTCTTTGAACCTCTTCTGCCGGCGGAGATAGCAACCGTTCTCGAACATGTTTCCGCTATCCGGGTGCAGGGTCCAGAAGGAGCCCTTGCCAGGCTTGTCCGGCGTGCGGGGGACCTTGACGAAACAGTCGTTGAAGCTGAGGGAATGCCTGATAGAGTTCTGCCAGCGTTGCTGGTTCTGCCGATAGAACGGGAACAGGTCCATGATGAACTGGTAGATCTCGGACAGCGTTAGCATCTTGGTAGGCGCGTTCTGAATGGCCATGGTTATCAGGCTGATGTAGGAGTAGGGTGGCTTCGCGTGGGTGTAACTCCTGCGGTAGGACTTGTCGGTTCGAGCCCGCTGGAGAGCGGAATTCGGCGAGTCCGGCTCGGTCAAGGATAATGGAACCCTGCTGACCCCGGCTCCGCCGACGGGCGTCAGGGGTCCGTAGCCGACGGTGCTCATGCAGGCACCGCTGCCTCCCATGGCGTCGCTCGTGTATCCCGGCATACCACCGCCGCCCATCGAGGCCATCCCCATGGCCGAGCTCATGGAGCTCATGTTGAAGCCGCTGGCGCCCTGGGGGCTGCAGCTCGACCCGACTCCAACGCCCATCGACATCCCCATCGACACGCAGCCCATCGAGTTTATCGAGCTGTACGTCGGCGCCATGCTGCCCATCGTGGACATCGCGGCGCTGGTCATCGCGCCGCCGAGGCCACCAGCGTCGCCGTACAGCTTCGGCGACTGGAGCATGGTCATAGAGCTAACCGCTGCCGGGGTGGCGGGCTGCTGGCTCCTCGTCAAACGGGAATCATGAAAACCGCGGTACCACGGCTGCTGGTAGTGCGACGATCCCTTTATCTTCTCCCCCGTCGTAGGGAATCCCTGGCACAACTCCGTCCCTCTGAAAATATTCGAGCACTAGAGGGGGACAGAGACCTTCGCTGACACCTCGCTCTCACTCCGTGCAGGCCACGTACCCGCGAGCGCACAACGAAACTTCACCACTTTTATGTCCAAAAGCAACACGTTGCTCCCCGGACGGCACAGATCCCGCACTGAAAATCCAAATCTTTTGCGTCACAAGCCTCCCTCGGCGGGAATGGGTCACGATGATCACTCGCCGTCGCTGGCCAAGCGGGCTCGGTAGCTCGGCAGGCAGCCACACTCGGTCCGATCAACGATTGATCGTTGCTCCAACAATACCGGCGCGGTCTACGAAGACAGAACTGACGGCGGCGACGTGTAGCAAGGTATACGCGACGGTGTTCGCGCGGCCAGCACGGGCTGAGCACACAACAGCAGAGCCAGGTCGGTTGTTTGAGCGGGGCCTGTTTGAGCCGCCTCACCTCCACTCTCCCTCATTCACCCAGTCTGTCTCTCTGTGTGCCGTGTGCTGATGGAGGCCGGTTAGCGAGTGTTCTCCGCTACTCTTCAGCCTGCCGATCTTGTTCAAACACATCCCACTCCGCGGCGCCGGTGCCGCGCCTGTTTTCACCCCGCCGGCCAATCCCGGCCGCTCTCGCCCCTCCAGCTCCTGCCACTGGCCAATGACGTCGCGTCCAAGGGGTCGTTGCGTGTCCCCTTCGTATCGCGTGAATCGGTGGCGCGATAATGCGAGCGTACGCTCGGCCGTCCGCTTCAGCAACGGAGGCCGCAGCGCGCAGCTGCGGGCGGCCGCGTTTCCCGCTTGCGCAATCCCGCGGGACGCCGACGCGACGCCGACGACAACGACGCCTTGACGACCACGTCCCGACGGCTCCGTCGCCTCGCCCGCTCCTACCATGTCATGTCAACCGTCCGTCCGCCACGCGTTTGACACGTATCGCGCGCGTCACGCGCCGCGCGGCCACCAACACGCTCTGCTTCTCTTCTTCTTCTTCTTCTTCGTCTTCATCTTCATCTTCATCTTCCACCCTCTGCCTTTCACTTTCGCCCCGTGCCCCTTTTTCTCGCATCCACCCCCTGTGCTTCGTCTTCTTCCTCTTCGTCCTCTCTTCAACATCTTCCGCCTCCTCCCTTCGGAGATCCAATCATCGCGAATAGACGACTTCCACGACCTTCGTTCCGTTCGAGTTCAGATCGCTGCCCGTTCGTATCGACACTTCGCGGTTGTTCATCGCGGCCGATCGTCCCCCGTGGTATCAACAACGGCCACGCCGATTCTCGAGGATCGAGGAGGATGGTCCTGGTGCAACCTCGCCGACGGAGAGCTTCAGGTTCGTTTTGTTGATTGTGAGAAGGCTTTGCGAGCGATGATTCAGGTTTCAGGGGGTTGGAGTAGGCTGTGGGGGAAGGTTGTTTTCCGGGTCGGCTTTCTTTGCTCGCGCTGGATGTCAAATGAAGTGCTGCTTGTAGTTCTTAAGGAGACAGGGAGGTCTGACTTTACTCCAATCGTGTGGAGACTTCTAACTCCAAATTGCAGGGACATTTTTTAACAGAAACTTTGCTCGTATTAATCATTTATCGTGCCACTGAAATTGAGTGTCAACTGGTGCTATGTAGATCAACGAATGTTGTGTCTTTCGAAACTGAGAATAGCCTCTTTCCACTAGAAACACAGGGAAGGATCTCAACTGAGAGCTAAAGCGTACAGTGCGATCTTTAATTCAATTATTACTATTCAAATAAATCGTTCAGATTCAGAACGCGATAATACCTAGGCAAATTTAGCAAATTTGGATTAATAAAGTCAATCCAAATACGAGATTCCACCCCACTGTACCTATTTCACGACTAGACAATTTGAACAGGCCAGTTAATATTTCATTATGACAAACAAATAGTTGCAAATCATTCGTAACGTTTAACCGTAATAATTGTGAATGGACTCATGCAAATTCGCTAATATTTACAGTGAATTTGAGGCCTGCAGTTCTCCAGTTGCTACTCAAATCATTTTCAGAAGTGCTAGACCACGATTTTCATAAAAATAGGAGCAGAAGATTCTTCGTTGCTCTTCGCACACGAAAGCGCGATACACGCTAGCAATTTTTCTAAAGACATTATCGCGCAGATTAAACTTGCCGATTAATTCGCACTTTTCGTTCGATTTCGAGCTTCACGGTGGATTAATCGTTTATCGCGTGGAATAATTAACCGTCGATGGCCCCATGAATATTAAACGCGCGTAATCAAAAGAGATCGGATTTTCGGCAGAGGGATAATTCGGTTAACTCGATTTCGTCACGCGATTCCCGTCGCTCCGAACCTCGTCAGCCGATCAATTCCTCGAGGCTCCTTCGCCTGGCGAACTCGAGCCAGAAACTTATGAGAAATCGAAGAGTCCGTGGCCGAAAAGATGATTGATTGCGTATCGCCCGGCTCCGTTCCGTCGCTTCTCGGTTTCCTATTCGACGAATTCCTCTTGTCCACGACACTCCGCTTTGCCAGCTCGAGAACCGAAAATGTTATCAGTTTCCTTTTATCGTGGGTGCACGCGGCCGAACCTGAGCAACATAAATCCAACGTATTTACATTTTCCTTCGCGTATCTCTCACGTTCCAAATATTCTTTATCAACGAGAATACCGGCGATAGTCTGCTCTCTTATTAGGTCTGCTTAAACACGAACCTTGTAATCCTTTTCATAACGAAATGAGGATCAAGGTGCCACCGAATGACACAGAAATGACAACGCTTCTGTTTCAAAGTATCGCGGAACAGTTGCGAGCTTTTATCGCTGATGAATTCTTCGGGCAAGCAGAATTTCGAAGGGGATACTGGGAAATACGGGGAACGAAGGAAGAAGGGTGTGAAGTACGTGTCTGACGAGCCACGACGCCTCTGAAATTAGTGATTCGCGGCTACCCTGCCTAGTTATTTTCCAACGATGTGCAAAGTGCGGTCTAATGTGGCAAATTGCTTGCTCGAACCTCCGGTGGCTTTGAATTACCCAGGGAACGAAAGAGGAGAGGACGCGAGCGCGAAGAAACGCGGGGGGAAAGGAACCGTCGCGGAAGGCTCGATGTGTCTCAATTTGTTTAAACATTTAACACGATCCGCGGGTCGTTAAATCGACGCGGTGACCTATTTCGTCGCGACGCAACAGGAACTTTCTCCTTTTTCTTTTAATTTCCACAATCGTTGGTCGTCGAAGCGACGGCACTCGAAAGACGGGGTTGTAAAAGGGAAAACAGATTCGGTGGATTTACAGTGAGAATTCCTTCGTCAATCCTCAAAGCTCCCCCTCGGAATTTCCATTCGAATAAAAGAAACACGAGGAATGTACGAAAAAATTCATTTCACTGGCTGTTTTCTGATTAAAATTTTAAATTCTCGGCTTTATATTCCTGTGTGTTACAGGATAAATTAAGTAATAGAAATGTTGGCTGCCGTGTTTCCAGCGACGACACAGTTCCCCTGGACAAACCCGCGCGCACGCGGTTCGCGATAAACAAGCGAGCGTGTATTAATAATTTTATGGGGATGCAACTGGATGCGCTGTTGTTTAACGATGAATTAAATATCGCGTCTAGTTCCTGATTAATCGTTCAATAGTTTCGCATGAATTATCAGCGAACGTTTGCGGACGAGTGCTCGCGAGGTGTTTGCTTAAAATTGTGGGATGATCCTCTCGTTAAACAGATAATGAAATGGAGCAGCGAAAGAAATTTATGGGGATACCGACGTATCGAGCAATCCCTGTCTTGCGCATCAAACAACCCTTTAAATCCCCCTAAATGAAAGAGGAATTCTGTGAAACATATTCGAGTTCTAAGTGCGTGAAACATTATTCCGATTCAGACCTACCCTTATTTAGATTCTCACCAAAAAAACATTGCTCTCGTTGAAACCGAACTGCTCGATTTAAGAACGCAAATTGCACGCTTCCATTTCGAATTCTCTTTTCAATTCCCAGCCCAGCCCATCCACCCCCGTGCAAAAGACACTAATTTCGTTCGAACCAACCCTCCCTCCCCCGTCGCCCAATGCGGGGCTCCACACGTTCCATCCTCATTACAGCAACGCAAATATACAAAACAGGCTGGCGCGAAATTGCGGAGCCAAATGTTTCGACTTTCTCGCGAGCCACGGGGTGGGAGAAAAGTGTCGGAGGGGGTTGGTCCGCGCAACGGTGGGCGAAGCAATTAAAATCACAGTCCCCTGAAAAATCGCTCGGCCGAGCCAGACTTTTTCTTTCGCCGGAGATTATCATTATCGCACGTCCGCCCGCAAAGTGCATTTTTAACTTCATTAAGCCGCTCGCGGGTAATACGCTCGGCAAACACGCTCGCGAAACGCTTCTGCTGTTGGATTAAGTGTCGAGTAATCTCGGTAACCTCGCCACACGTCGAAAATTGGCGGAGCCGATTCGCGGATCGCTCGGCGTCCTTTAATTAAACCCAGCTTCGAAATTATTTTAAAAGCCCGAACGGCCGGGGCGAAAGCCACGCTCGTCGAAACGGCGGTGTTTGTCGGCGGTTAACATTTAAGGGTGGACCGGCGGCGTTATTTCAGCAAACGGCTGCCTCTCTTCGCTTTTTAATAAATCGAGATTACTTTCTCAATTCGGGAACATATTGGTGTTCCTTTTTCTCGAATATTTTCCTGTTTCCGTGATTTCAAATGCTTGTCTTTTGCACTCTCCCCGCGCACAGAGCGTTCTTTTTATTCTACTAGACACCTCGAGACGGAGATCAAATATTCAGGTAAAACACTGAACATCGAGCTGAAAATCGTGTTTGCCGTCGGCCAATAGTTGCGAAACGGTGTACCCTTGCCGCTTCTAACGCGTTGAAATTCTCATTTACGATGGAAAAATTGTTCCCCGTCGAATCGATGCACGCGGTCGTTATCGTAAAATACCTCTTATCGGTTGCATTGGCGCCGAATTCTACGGGGCCTCTGGCAACGTGGTCGGACACTTTATCGATTTAATGCCCGTCGCCCATCGTGTTTTGTTCACTCACCGGCGATTAAAAGCCGTTCCCGGTCTGATAAATGCCGAGGAGGTTCGCCTCTCTTTGCTTTGGTAATACTCCTCGAGTTTCTTTATTTTTCAATTAAAAAAACAGGTATAGAAATAGAAAGAAGAGTGTGAGATTCAAGACGCCCAAGGGGTGTGTTCTCTCTTCCGCGAAAATTTCGATTTGGTCTTAGACCGTGAACGGCAGTTTGCGATATCGGTTCCATCAGCGACCAGCAGATCTCGGTTTACAGTCACTTGAGCGTCGCTTATTATCCGCGGCGACCATAAGAGTGGACTCCAACCCCGACGAGGGCATCGTTTGTTTTCGTTCTTGCGGTTGCTCGGTCCTAAACACCGCAGGATTATCTCTACGGCCCACCGCCATTGTTTCTTTCCTCATCGCCTGCCCCTAAACACAAGCTACGGGTTTTCCTTTCGCTTTTTATTGCCATTCATCCCCCTGCCTCCAACAACCATCGCAGACACTCAACATCCCCTTTTATCGCGGAGGGACCCGGAGCTAAGTGCGTTGCATCTTTCTCGAGGGATGGTCACGGTTGGTTTCGATCTCCCGATCGGTAATACAACGAGAACCGTGCGATGACACGAGGGTGGGACGAGAAGAATTCAGAAAAAAAAGATGTCCACCTCCCACAGAACCACGTGACAAAGCGCAGCGGGCTTTTCTATCCATGGAAAAGCTAAACAGAGCCTGGAAGAATGACGGGAAGGATGGGGGGAAAAGGTGGGGTTGGAAAAGGGGTGAAATATCGCGAGTGGGAGGTCGTGAGGGGCCGACGAATCGAAAGCACACAGCTCTCTCTTTCTCTGCCGATGATTCAAGCGTTTAGAGTCGGCTAATACTTTACTCGAGAGATTCGTAAACACACACATAGAGGCGTTCACGAACGGGCGGCGTTACAACGTTAGATCCGAGCACCCACCTGTACGTCGGGTCTTTATCGAGCCACCAATTGTTTGCGGAATGAAAATATTGTCCCTGTAAACAAGTGGCTACATTGTGCCAAGCGCGGCGGCGCTCTTGCGCTCGCGCGCTCGCGCCAACTCCCGGAGCTCGCGGCGGTTCTTCGTTACAACAAATCATTCTCCCCCTCCTCCATCTCCCCCGGCCGCCCGGTTGGTAGCACAAGTGCGCAATCGAGCACGGTGTTTGTTTCGATTAGTAACGATCCTTAATCTACGATTAAATAACGATTTGCTATTTGACCTAGATTACGCGTATCGCGGTCGCGATCGATTCTCACCTGCTCCGGCCGAATCTCCGCGCTGCTCTTCTTAAGCGAGCCCCTTTGCCATCCCCCCGCCCTGCACCCCTTATTTTTACCAATGCCTAATTACTCTCCGCTCGAGGAGGAAGCTTAACGACGCGGAGCGGAGATCGATGGCGATGGTTCTCGACTTTCCGAGCTATGTAGTCACAGTGGCGATTCGTGAATCGGCGGATTTATGCGGTGACACGGTGGACGTCGACGTGGCGATCGGCTATTTAAGCGAGTTTCCTTCGCGAGCGCGAGGGTTTCGCCAGTCAGCTCGCGTACCCCAGCTGTTAAGCTATTCAGGCCAGTGTTTTTCGGACGTGCCCCGACCGCGGATGCACCTGATTTCGCGGCCACTCACGGAAACATTGACTTCTCCGCGGGGCCGGCGGTTTGTTGTCCGTAAAGCCTTGAAACAACAAACCCCTTGGCACCGAGGGACCAAGCCTCGCGCCGTAATCGTGTGACAGGTATTCTAGGCCAGCCCCGCGTCTCAGCCCCCCTTCGGCCAGATCCGTGTATTTTCCTAAGGCGGCCTGACACTTGGCGCGGATTTCGGGTGACGAGGTGACGAAGGGGATGTTGGAAATTGAAATTCGCCGACGCATGAGGCTCTAGGACACGTTGGACAGCTTGAATCTTTTTGTCAAAGACCCATACAGCACACTTCGTTGCAGCTGTATTGCAGCAACGTTGCTGCAATATTGCGTTGTTGCAGGCTGCATTGCAATATTGTAGGAACGTTGCTGCAATATTGCCGTGCATTATTGGAGTGGCAATGATCTTACAATATTGCAGAAATATTGCAAGAACGTTGCCGTGCAATGTTCCATTGGCAACGATTCTACAATATTACTGCAATATTGCGCGCACATCGAAGTGCAATGTTCCAGTGGCAACGATCCTACAATATTTCGGCAATATTGCGCGCACATCGACGTGCAATGTTCCACTGGCAACGATCCTACAATATTTCGGCAATATTGCCCGCAAATCGATGTGCAATGTTTCAGTGGCAACGACCCAGCAAAATTGCCTACATATTGCCGTGCAATACTGTAGTGGAAATATTGTAGAAAAAGTACAGCAATATTCTGAAGCAACTATGACTTTGACGAGATTTGAAATATTACGTCGAGTAGATTCTACATCATGTGTCATTTAACTGGATATGCTAGAATTTCTCGTCGGCCGTTTTTATTGCCGTTTCGTTGCAGAATCATTGCCGGAACGTTGCAGGACTACATATTTGCAATGCTGCCGCAACATTGCAAAAATACACACCTGTAATATTGCGAAGGCGGACATAGGACTGAACCTGCAACGTCTCTGCAGTGTTATGGTGCAACATTGCAATCTTGCATCGCCATATTGCAAAGACGTTGCTGCAATGTTATGGTGCTGTGTGGGGAGTGGTGAGAATTTGTGAGTTTGATAGTTTTATTGGTAAACGCGGGGGATTAGAGAACTGTTAGTTTTTCGTGGAGAGTTTCGAGAAGATTGCTTGTCTCCAGAATTAATATTCTTTGTACTTTCAATGTGACAGAAAATTAGGTAGAGGCTCCTAGTCTTTAGCGATGTCGAAAGAGAAGCACGGTCAGTTTTTCGAGCGTTGGTTGTGCTCCTCTACGGCCCGTGCGCCGACCAGTTATCAATGGCGTTAATAATAGGAAAAACAGGAGTGGACCACCCACGTGGGCCAGGTAGCTATCCCTCAGACCCTGCGGAGCTCCGCGTCCTTCCTTCCACCCGCCTGTCTACCCTCGTGTCACCTCCGCCGTCTCCTTATAAAAATGACAGCACAGTTTTATCGAGTCGCAGCCTCTTGACTAGGTAGCGCTTCTTTCGCTGCTTTAAACGTATTCAAACACCGGTGAAGGAATACTGGTTTTTAGGCGCGTGGAGATGTTAGAGCGACGGGGGAATTTCTTGCAAAATTGTAGGTCATTTTTCGAGGAAACAGCGGCAGCTTCTTTAATTTTGAATCGGTATCGTGTAATGTAAAGTACTAGAATTAGTGCAACACGAGGAAGCGTGAGCTTCGAGCTTCGAGTCCCAAGCTTCTTCCTCGAACCACCCGCTCCGCACCCTTACGAAAATAAAGGGGATACCTGAAGAACAGAGGACAACAGCCCGCAAAAAGAATCTTATTTATCACTGCGCCCGGTTGACCGGCAAATCCAACAATGAGGCGACCCTCAAAACCAGGGCAGTCGAAAGCAAAGAGTTCAACAGTCGTGACAGGCATGGTGTTTAAGTCCCAGCAAATCTCGCCCCTTTGACTTCGTAAATCGCTGTCACAACATTTGCGCGAGAGAAGAGCAAGCTCGGTGCGCGTGAACCGCATTAAGCACCGACATAATCGGGGCAAAACCAATTTTCCCGCCACGGGGAAACCCCAGATCCGTGAACTCTTCCACGTTTGCCAGCCAGCTGACTTCTCTGATCTTCTGCGACGCTCTCGTTTCGAAGCTTATTCTTAAACTCCCTTCCTACCTAGGGATTTAACAACACGTTGCCTAGATAGCACCCTGAAGACGATCAAAAGACGTAGCAATAATTAAGTACTAATCATTGTAATTTCCATAAAACCATTTCAATTGTATCTCCTCTGTACACTTCGCGCTCTCTTGAATCGCGCAGCAGTTACGATGTCCCGTCGCTCTTTCCCTCTCTCCACTCCCCGGGAAAATTACACAGGGTGGAGGGGCAGGGTTTAGGGAGTGGCATAAGTGGATGCAGGGCCGAAATTGAGTCGCTTAAAAAACGATACACCGCGTGTGCTTTATCGTGGTGGACGCGGAGCAGACGGAGCCCCCGAAGGAGTCACGTGCTGTGCGTGCCTCGCCGACCTTTTCCCAGATTTGCAGCCCCCGAATCCGAGTGCCCGTCGACCTATCTCCTGGACGCGGAGAGCCCTGCCACCCCCTCGATTCGGCCGAGGCAAAAATAATAGACTCGTCGCACGTTCTGGAGGACCGCTGGCCCCGGCAGCTTAAATCTCGCGGATTTGCTCGCGGGAAACTTGGGAAACTTGGGAAACTCCTCGCACAGGAGACTGAGAATTACCGATCGAGGGTGAATCTCACGATTCCAAGGCGTTTAAAAATATATACTAACGTGCAAATTGCTTCTAGTTTAGTTAGGATTAGAATAAGTATGATACTTTACTATCGGAACTATTATCACCACGATTCACGGTGATTTTACATGCCTGGGCGTTTGTTTTAACAAACTCTCGCAACGTTTCTTTAGGCACGATTTTATCTACCGACCTTATCTCGTCCGTTGTCGAATCGTTCCGAAACTCACCAAAATATCGCGTCGGTTTTCCGCTTCTTCTCCTATGCATTAACATAAATTAAGGTTCCTCTGGAGCAGCTCGGGAGTCTCGGGACCCCTGGGAATGCGGAACAGCTGCCGAAATAAACAGTGGAAAGCACGAGCGAAGCCACTCGAATCGGTGGCTTGCATCGCTTTGTTTGTCGCCGCGGCAAATCGGCAAATATTTGCAAGTAATAATCGAGCCGCTCGCAGGATCAATAAAGTACAATCGCCAGCGACGACGTGTCGCTGCTTCCAAGTCGTTTGTACAAACTTTTTAGCTGTGCGTTTGATAACGCGTGCGTACACAAGGCTTGCGCAATTTGTTGCCTCCTGTTTTCTGGTAGGCGTCCGATAAATAATATCGAGTAAATAATTGCGAGCCTCTGAAGTGACTATAACCGGAGGATACTTAATCAAATTAGAAGAAATAAAGTAAATGTACCAGTGCCCGACCATGTCCCACTACCTGAACAGTAATGCGAATTTGATCTATTTTTAAGCTTAATTTTTAATGTAATTAAAAACAAAAAATAGTATCATAATGTACAAGTATTTAGTAATATTAATTAAAATCATTATTATAGAAAATTAAAAATCGTTAGATAGAAATAATTATTTTATAACACACTTCGTACGCATAGTAGATTTCGAGAAATTTCTTAAGCTTCTGTCGAGACACTTCTGACATTTACTAAGAAAATATTGACAGCATTTCTTATTTATATATTATAATATTACATTATTATAATAGTAAATAGATTTAAATTTAGTTTAAGATAGTTGAATTTGCAAGAAAATTAATATTTTTTAAAGAAGTTTAAGTTTATTTACTGGTACAAGAATTTCGTGAATGTAAGTAATTTAAACATGCATTTTTAGGTTGTCCGCTTACTGGGACGATATAATTCAAGTATTGGGACATGCAGTTTTAGGTTGTCCGGTTACTAGGACATCTGCATGTTTTCGTATTTTCATTAATAAATACGTCTATTATAATACATAAACTTTTTTTTCAGTTTCGGATAGTATGATATTGTATTATCTTCCACATTTCAACAACATTTTTTTATTTCATGATGGTTTTACAAATTAAATTAAGAGACAAACTTTGCCGCTATTCCTTAAGCCCATTAAGTGTCCGGGTATTGGTACATTTACCTTAAACGGTCAAACGAAGAAATAAATTTTCTTTGTTAAAATCAAAATGTCTCCTGGCAAAGAACAATACCGAGCACCCACTCACCCCTCTGTGATTCGATGCACCGATGGATCCTCGCGAAACCACGCACTACTCCAAAACAGTACCCCCTGAATCATCACGAACTGGTAGTGCGAACAACAAACGTGAAACGTGGCTCGTTACCCGACGCGTTCCGGGCCCTCGGGTACAAAGGAGGGCCGTAAATCGTAAGTGACTCAAGAGACCAAAGGTCCGCCGTTGGCGTGGCCTGCTGCGAGATTCGGCCGCGTCCTTTACGATCTTATTTATTTACTCGAACTCGATGGCCGATTAGTCAGTGAAAAATTAGAAACAGGACATCCTCGCGTCAGCGAGCAGTGCTATCTTGTTTAGTCTCGAAGTACCATGCGCCAGGCGATTGTCATTAGTCATGGAACAGGAACTTTCCTCCCTTGGCTTTGTCATCGTTTTCCCGAGGAGAAAGTTGGATCACATAGAATTGAGGGCTCGGATGCAATAAGGGGACTAGCGCTCGAAAATGGGAAAAATCATTGTCCAAACGCTAAGAAATATTGGAAAATTAAATGTTGTTAAACTGTATTTTAAAAAATATAGTGATGTACAGCTCGTCCCGACACACGTTTTTTCTATTTACAGTTCGTTTATCGGATCATTACTATTCGAGCTAAAAATTATAAACAAAAACTTTTTCATCGTCCAAAATCATTATTTCTTTAAACATAAATTGCGATAACTTAAGTAAATATTAAGGGATCGTTATGAGACTTGAAACATAAAACTCGAAAAATTCTAACGAAGCCGTAAAATGTATGCACAAAACCCTTATGTTAAAAAATGTAATAATATTTAATTAAATAGTAATACTGGATATAACCCATGTTTTTCAACGTTTGCCGTTAAAAAGTATCGAGGCAATTTTGAGGTACATATAACTTGCAGCGACAAAGTTTTTCCTTAATATACAAGGAAGATTTTCACCAATTGTCGGTTCCGTTTTCTTCATTCATCTCCAACTGTTGATTATGTTGAAATTGGTGGAGTACGGGTAATGTGAGCTCGTTGTACGCCGAATAATCTGTATTTATTTATTTATTTATTTAATGGGGAGTACTCTTTAGTTACAGGGAAGTATATAGCTAATTGTAAGTAGTTAAGGGCAGTCTATAATAATTAAAAAAAAAAGAAAAATGTACAGAGTCATTTCGCAGCATTTTAACAAAAGAAGTAGTACATAGAATAATGAGATATACAGGTGTGGTATGTGTTCGTACTATATAGTATCAAAAATAAAAGTAATAGTAACGCTATGGTACACTACGCTCTAGCTTAAGAGTAGAAGACTTTATAAATCGACCGAGAAATAGAACAAAATTCCATAAATCGCTTTTAACACATTTCAAAACCTATTCAAAACAGGTACTGCTCTATTTCTTGCTTATTTATTATTATCAAAATCTGACCTTCATAAAAATTTATTTTCCTTGACATAATGTTAAATAAAGTACCCTTAAACTTCCTAAATGATTAACACATTGTTATCTCTGCAAAAAATTCCCAAAATTGATAAAAAAAATAAACCATTTATAGAGACTTCTCCTTTCAATAATAAATCATGTCCTGAATCGTTAGGCGACCTCTTAAAACGGTGTATTAAAAATTTACCCTTTGCATCCTCAACTGCTACAAACCTCCCCCTTTCCTTTCAACTTCGTTGCTTCCATAAAGTGTCCGGTAGATGAAAACAGCGACGATTCGAACGATCGCGAAGTGAATGTAACAAGCAAGGAGCAGGAATGTAATTAACTTGATCGCGCAATGGGGGCTTTTTGTTGCAGAGGCGAGCAGAAGAAGATACTCGATATTCCCCAGCCAGCCGGAAAGGACGTATCTCTGCACACGTATGAAAGCAGCACGCGAGGAATCGATTGTACAAACAGGACCGGTGTGCACCCTCAGCCCCTGTGTCTGCGCGGATCTTTCGTTAAATTTCCGTTTCATCGTGTCCGTGCAAACGTTCCGAGAGGCAAAAGTTTTTAAGCAGGCCATCAGGCCGATCGAAAAAAAAGAGACCCGTAACCGACGTTCAGTGGCTGTGGACACGTTTCCGTTTAATTGGCGAGGAGTGGCTTCGAGCGAAGTAGAAGGTGACTTCAATTACTACTTTCCCTTCTCTATTTTCCACAGCCTGTAGCATTATTATTATCGTGGAAGGAAGATACTTGTGAAGAGAACCGCGGAGCTTCACGTTTACAACCATTCCCCTTTCTTCTGGTTGTTTGTGGTGCCATCATCACCCATTAGACTCGCAATTTTAACCGTCCCGCCGAGGAATCTGTCCCAAAAATTAAATACCTCCTGAACAAACACCGAGAAGGATCCTCTGGAATCCCAGGAACGGCGATCGACGTCCCCTGCCACCCCTGGGAATGATAAAAGGCGCCGAATTGCGCGGTTATCGCGAGGCAACCTCTATCGCTCCCAGCGACCGTGCTTCATTTTATAATGCGGCAACGCGTAGGAAATCGCGTCGGCGGCGCTGGATCGATGAACACGTTGAAAAAGATGGCAGGTGGTGGATGAAGCGCGGCCGATCAAACGCCTCGAATTGGCAGCGATTTCTCGACCGTCCGCCACCCTCCCGCTGCCTACGCTCCAGTCAATTTTAATAATATCACCCCCTCGTTCGCGCGCCTCCGTGCACGATGACTCGCACGATTTTCCGACGGGCCTTTCAATTACCCGCACTCCCACGGGCTGCCCCCGCGGAATATCGATCCCCTGGACAACGCTGCGCTGTAACCTCGTCACCGGAAGTGGGACGGACGAGGAGTTACGTACGTTACGACCGCGCCGCGATCGCGATCGTATTGCAGCTTTCAATTGGAATATAATAATATTTCTGAAAACTACCCTCTTCGTCCTTCGCGATTATCTGCAGCCGTACAACCTCACCGCGATCGCGATCGTACCAGGGATTCCAACTTTCAATTGGAGTATAATAATATTTCTTATAACTACCCTCTTCGCGATTATCTATATTTTTGAAAACTACCCTCTTCACGATTATCTATATTTCTGAAACCTACCCTCTTCGCGATTATCTATATTTCTGAAAACTACCCTCTTCGCGATTATCTATATTTCTGAAAACTACCCTCTTCACGATTATCTATATTTCTGAAACCTACCCTCTTCGCGATTATCTATATTTCTGAAAACTACCCTCTTCGCGATTATCTATATTTCTGAAAACTACCGTCTTCGCGATTATCTATATTTCTGAAACCTACCCTCTTCGCGATTATCTACCACCCTTCGGGATTATCTGCAGCCGTACAACCTCGCCGCGATCGCGATCATATTCCACCTTTCAATTGGAATATAATAATATTTCTGAAAGCTACCCTCTTCGCCCTTCGCGATTATCTACAGCCGTACAAAAACCTCCGTCGCTTCAGCTCCTACCGCCCAGCTTGTCACAAACCCACTGGTCTACCTCGGTAATAATTAAAACACTCAAGGCCCCAGCAATTACCACGCGTCTAATCCAGCCTCACCCTGCGCAGGGTTAATACGTGCCCAGTGCGCAACAATCCGAGCGTCGCCGCGGCAATAAAGCTAACGACGACCGAGCAACAATTTCTCAGATGATCCTCGAGCCTCCTTATTGCCATCCTCCCTCTACCCTCTTCACCCGCCTCCTTTGTCCACGCGTGCACTATCGATCAAGACCTCGGCAGGGTTGTTTGCCCGGCGCGACTATTACCGTAAACTCCCGTCCCGAATTACGTGGATCGCGACACATGGCCATCTCCGATTCTACACGTTAGTCGCCCCAGCCGGTATTACAGATAATCGCGGTATTACGAGAATCGGGACGCGGGCGGAAGATAGGTCTCGCAAGGGGCGCGCAATAAAACCGCGGTAAGTACCTGGCGCGGCAGGTAAAAGGAGGGGGGCTTAATACTTTTCCCGCGGGGGGTGGCGACAAGGGGGGATGGAAAAGCGGCGACGTGCGAACGGGGACTTGGAATCCCGTCGTAAAACGATAATCGATTTACGATGGCGGCGCTTTGCAACGCTCAGCGGCCGGGCCTCAAAGAACGCCACGGGGCTAAAGGAAAGGCGCAAAACAGCAGATTCCCTCGGATTCCGACAATAAACCGACCTCGCTGTGACGCAACCGCGTCCAGCGCCCACAATAAACACCCCCGAACCGTTTTTACGGCTATGTCCAGCTGGAACTTATCCGGCAGATTTCGGCCGCTGCTGGGGAACCGTGCCTCCTTGCTACTCCGCAATATTTATTCATGAAACGCTGTAGTCAGTGCTGGTTAGTTCTGTAGGCAATTCTTTAGGATATTCAGGGATAATTTTGAGATATTTGTTTAGTGGAAATTTTGCTTTCAACTTGGTGGATTTTTTCAAGGCGTTGAAATAAAAAGGTTTGAGATTTTGTAAGTTTAAGGGATGGAATGGCTGTATCTCTGCGAAAAATCGTCGCAAAAGTTTTTAAAAATCGTATTTTAATGCTTGAAGTTTCTAGTTTTTGAATCAAGGACTCAATTTTTTTTCGTCTATTAATATACTATTTTATCAAAATAAAGCGCAGGAAACGAAGTTTCAGAAATTTTTGCCTAGTTCGAACGTATGCACGGGTCAAAAAATATTCTTTCCGGTAAATCAAACGAAGAGCTCTCATAGAGCAAACATTTCTCTTTAATTTCGTTTCTTTGGTTTTGTTATATCATTTTTATTCGCCAAATTATTCACGATCGAAGCAAAAAAGTAGTTTTCTCTTTGAACACCTATAACATGCAAGCTCATGATCGTAGACAAATTTTCACGAGTGTTTTGGAAAGCTAAGAAAGTTCCCTTTCAGACCCTTTAGATAGCCAATTTAAGATTTCTTTTTAATCAAATTAAATTCATTTTAAAATAACTCAAAAATTGACGAAAATGTTTTGAGTATAATAATTTAGCCACATTCTCTACAAAGATGTATCTACTTACGTCTATTAAAATATACTCTGGTTGAAATACTACGTAACGTGCAGCACTTGCAGTTTCTTACTCGAATAGGGTAAATATACCAGTAAATGGACACTACCAGTGAATGGACATTTTTTACTAAAACGAGTAAAATAAGTTACTAAAATAACCAACTAATTAATTATAGACTTCTTCTAGTTTCTCGCTTCATATCCAAACAATTTTCGCAACACGTGGAATCAATCGCGCTGCAAACATAATTTTATAAAAGTGTCTATTCACTAGCCTTAAGTGTTCATTTACTGGTGCGTCTACCCTATTCTTTGGCAAGAGACGCTGGTTTCGCAAGATTACCATTTTCTGCTAACTTCACCGACAGGAACTTTTCCTTAAGGAGTATCTGCTGTTTGCGAAATGGATGTTGATCGGTACATCTTCCTCCCCTTTGTCGGAGTTCTCCCAGCCACTCGAGTTCCCGTGGCCACGGTTCTGCATGAAACAGCCTGTATTCCCCGCTCCTTGCTTCCAGCCAGGATCGAGAGACAATGTTTTCCTATCATCGCCGCCGCCAACGCTACCCGTGTATCGGGCCTTTTACTGTTCCAGACGATCTTCGTGGGAGGCTGCGCAGCGAAGACAAACATCCATACACAAGAATAACATCTTTCGCGTTCCGCTAATCACAACACTTGGAGCGCCCTGTACACAGGCGAGAGGCGACGGTAGGAAAATATTGGTCCTGGTGGTTGGAATCGCTGGAGAAACGGGGGACCGTGTCCAGAGGTTTAATGAAGTGGCTCGGCCAGAAAATTACAGTCCCTTTGATTAAATTCGTCAATCTCGAGCTTCCCTTTAATCTCGCCCGGCAAATTTCTTATCGCGAAATTTCAATAGGAATCCAGGGAAATTAGAAAATAGGGAACAAGGTGGTAGATAAATAACTAGCAGTCGAGTTTTATCCATGTGTTCCATTTTATTAAAATCTCAAGAGTATACACAAATTATTCCTTAAAACGAGCCGTGTACAAAGTATGTCGCTACCCGCTACAATTTTTCTCATTCACCATTATGCACGTGTCACGCGTGAATTTCACGAGAAACCTCGGCAACTATTGTATACATACGCGTTTACGCAAACTTTTCCCTCCCTTAAGGCTACGCCCAAAACTTAAGCCATACGTGGTAAAATGTTCGCGGTACGAAGGACACTTTTTCAGGGTGAGGTTCCTACCGATTATTGCGTTTCGTTCACACGACAGAGAAGATACGGCGAGAAACCTGAGCGTTGGGCACGATTTTAATGGCACTTCGAGATTATACAGCTGAGAAGATATGCATGGTGCGTTAGAATGTGTCTAGGCGTCGATCGGATACGGATTAATGTTAATTCAACCTCGAGTTACGTTGAATCGAGTGATTGTAAGTACCGCGTTAAGTATACATGAGCTATCATTACCCTACAACGTTTATTTTATTAGTTTATTAATCCATTAATAATACAATCCTCTGTAACCAACAGCGGAAACTTTTAATTAACATTCCCTGTAAATTTGCATTCGCATTTCTCTTTATATTATCGTACGTTATTAATTATCGCAGAAGGATATACAAATGAAACGTGATAAGGACTTAATCGGCGCTCTTTGCGGCCACCGATAAGTATCATTTTTGGCGAACTATTTCGTTCCCTCTATTTACAATAATTCATCGTCGATATATTCGTGAAAATTGTTCGTCTTTCTCTTATGAAACGGATCGATCGCGTTAAGCTGCCTGCTACTTGATCGCGCGTTTCTTCCCTCGATTAAGTTTATCAAAAGCACCGCGAAATTAACGCGGGATTGTTAGAATTTTACAGGACGACGCTGACGAGAATCGCTTCCCCGTTCGGCAGCTGTCGATTGCCGCAAATCGAACGAAAAATCTCCCCGTGATTGTTGATATTTGGATAAAAAGCCGGTTGTTTAATTATGAGAATTTGAATGATGTCGAGCGCGGATTCTCGCGATTCGGATGGAACGTCGCTCGTTAATTCTTGCAAACGGGAACGTCAATTAGCGCGATGTGTACGGTAAATCTCTCGTGGAAAAACATCGCGTTAACGCGTTAATATTCCCTTCGACGGTGATTCATTTTTCATTGATCCCCGTGCAAATATTAATCGCTAAATATTACCGTGCGCGAATTAATTGCGATCACTTTGTCAATCAGCGCTCCGCACGACGGAAGTAATCGATTATATTCGCTTCTGTTTACGTACTTTGCGTATCATTTATTATTCTTATTATTATTAAATACGGGCGGGTTATTGCGGATCCATTAATCGGACGGTGCTAGCTCGTCCTGAAGCGCTCGAAGACGCCACCCGCGAGTTATCGCCGGTATATTCTGATTAAACTCGAAAAACTTCCTATGAAAATAGAAGATGCTGCCATCGTAGCGAATCTAAGGGATCTTGCCTAGTCTTCGAAGCCTTAAAGAAAGTGGATTACGTCCCCCTTTCGTTTTAAGACTCGCCTAAGGATATTCAATATCGGATGTGTGTAATATTTACAACGTCGTGTCTGAGAAATGCAATTCTCATTTCCCGGATGATGATCACGCTGCTCAGAATAATTAGAGGGTCGTGTGATTAATTAAAAATCGTTAGAAATGGAGGAACTGAGAAAGGTCCATCCACAGAAATTTTTTGAAAGCCCGTTCGAGGAATGAAGTCTTTAGAAAAGATCCACTAATTATTTTGAGCGCGGCAAGGATAAACGAACCTGCTCGTCGTCGCGAGCAAAACTCTTCTACTCTCGTGTACATATAGGATATAAAAAATAGAAAGTAAATTTCACGAAATATTCTCGAACGCTTCGGGACAAAAGTAATGTCACTTTTACGTTTTCTTTTAATAAAATACTGTCTTCGCGAGTGTGTTTTAATACTAAGGACAAACACGTTCCACGGCCTTAAATTATAATGTGCAGAATATACAATCTTCTTCTTGTTAGTGGAAAGTAATTAAATAACACGAAGCTGATGTCTATGCTCGGCCTATAACTATTCGTTTCTGTCTACGCGAGAATCGACGTTTACCCTAGTAGATTAACAGAAATTATACTGCAAAAGCGACAGTCTTCTTGCAATGTTATTTTCAACATTCGGCAAAAAGATCGATCGCCTCTGTTAAAAAAGAAACGTACTCCCTATGTACAACTTGTGTCAGTTTTACCTATTTTGTTGATAAAAAAATATATCTTCCCGCTATTAAAAACTACGGATCCTTTTAGGGGGAATTTTTCGAAGATCTCGAGGAGCCTGCGCGAAAAGCGGTGACACGATTTCGAAGTCGATGCACGTTGCGAACGATGAGGTCTGAAGAAGTAAATTGTACTCTCTTGGAATTCCGTCGCGGTAAATTACACATTCTCCCTTAATATTCTGAGAAGAGGTATCGTGAAAGTGTTGATAGAAGTATAGATATATCCTAAGGAATTAAAACTAAGCAGCTGTAACGCGATGAAGTCATACTGCGAATTCGCAAGGGGCCATTCCTAAATTACGCAAGGGTAATTTGGACGATTTCTTACCCCTTCCCGCTCCCGGTACAAGAATTCGTAAGATTTTAAATATATATAGTGCGATGAAACATTGTTTTTTGGGCTACTCGTATTGGAAATTAAAAAATATTACGTAAGACGCTGCCTGACCCCCTCTCCCCCTTTGTAAGAAAGCGTACGAAATTCGCCACCCCCTAAAAAATAGCCTTACGTAATTTAAGAACGACCCCTAAGAGCTGAAAAGTCCACGGTAGTCTCAAAGAATCCTTAACAGTACTTAGCGTCGTCAACTTCTTCCAACGAGGCAATTGAACTTCTCGAAACTAGCTTCTTCCTCGCGGAGTGGTACCTAGTTCGCGGCGGAATCGAGAGGGGGTGATTCTTAGTTAAAAAAACGAATCGGAACAGTGAAATATCCCGTTTGGATCGCACCGCGAATCGTGGAACGCCCTGCACTAAAAGTGACCCGTGACGGTGCAATAAATTGCCGCAAGATCAATTAACTGTGAAGCTGCCCGAGACTGCGGATAAACATAAAAGCGTTTGAAAGAGGAAATTTTGCAACGCGAATACCCTGTAGAACGTTGGCTCAGGCGAGTGGCCTTCGGCAACGTCAACCCAATTCCGTCAAGTTCGTCACTGGGTCAGGCACTGAGGTCGCTAATTTTAAATAAGCTAGAAGAACAGGCGAACTAATCGATTAACCACTTGCAGCCTTTCCCAACGCTAGAGTAATGCAAAATATAAATCTGCGCACGTAACCAAATCCCTTGATTCGAGAATATCTATTCTATAGACCAGTCATGAGCAACCCGCGGCCCGCAATTCTTTCAATCGTAAATCTACGTCAGGAATAACGAATTCATAAATTAAAATTCTTTGATTAGTATATTTAAGTATTAGGCTTCCAATTTTGGCCCGCTATGGGCCAAAGGTTGCTCGTCACTGCTGTAGACCCACTATCGCTTATCAATTAAAAGGAATTGCTTCTAGTTACCTTTCATTGCTACGTACGTAAGAAGAAAGCTCCCGTGGTTGCACAGGAGAAACCCTCAGGTTCAAAGCAACCACTAATCGCAACACGAGAATTTATTCGACGAACCTGGACCGCACTGGACAGACACGGCCGCGTAGCAAGAACCTTGAGGAACTATTTCTTCCAAAAAATAGGGACGAATTGACGATCACAGGTAAGGTTGCAATCGAGCTCAAAGCTTAGCTTAAAATGATAGAGCTGCCATTAGTCCTGTAACCCTGTTGATTATTTCAGATTTAAGGGTTGAAAACGCGAGCGCTCCTTGACGCGAAGATTCACCACTAATTTTCTTATTTATAATGAAAACTCTTTAACCCTCGAGCAGTGCTGGATTAATCAACAAGCAAAATAAGCACGCGCTTTTAAATTTTAAAATCCGACTTTTGTTAGAAACACTTTTAGTCAAATCATAGGAAATGCCCAAGAAATCGTACATTACGTTGAAACGATCACCCTGTATAAAGAAGCCCGAAAATCTTTGAAGTGCTTAGGGCCTCCAAGGTCTTAAACCGGCACTGCCCTCAACTCATACCTCGATTTTCCCAAACGATTCAATTCAATTGAATCATACCCTCCCTCCTCGCGCTCTCAGATGTAACTATGAAGACCTTCAACAATGATTCTTTTCACCCCCAAAAAAAATCAATCAAAAAATCAAAACGGTTCTTCATTAAGAAAACTCCCCGCTGTATTCTCCCACAAAAAAAAGACACTCAAGTCCAAAGACTCCGCTACTGTTCTCCATCGACAGTAGCCTGTTAATTTCCTCAGAGAGCAAGAAAAGTAATCCATCGACACGCTGATGCTGCCCCAGCTGGCCACAGGAACGCCAGCAAATTCCCCATCCTCGCGAAAGAAATCAGCTCGTCTACCAATGCTCTCGCAGCCGCGTTTGGAACTGACGAGTGCTTAGGCTAAAGGTCGGTGACGGGTCCGGAGAGTTTGATACCGTTCTCCATGAATCGGTCGAGGACCGACTCCCTGAAAACCGCCCGGTTGTCCCCGTCCACGTCGCCGTCGTCCTCTTCGTCCTCCTGCTGCTTGCCCGCCTCGTCCTGCTCGCCCTCCGACGAGGAGGATCCGCCCCGTTTCGCCCTCGCCAGGCTAGGACCGTCCAGCCCTGGGTCCCCGTCCTTGGCACCGATCACCTTATTACGCTGAACGCCCAGCCGCTTCTCCATTCTGACAAATCACGGGTGTTTTTGTTTGAACGTTACATGCCTGCCGCAAGGCCGTCCCAGCCCGACTGGCACGGCCCACACATATCTCTGTAACACTGTCTTTAGAAGCGGCAAAAGCAACGGTACCAGCTGAAAGCCATGCTGCCAGCTAGAAGAACAGAAAGAACAGCCCGTGTCTCGGTTTCCCCTGACCCAAACAGCGGACTTGTTGCGGGTGGTTGGAGGGATGATGAGGGTTGGAGATTGCCGTGGAGGGTGTACGAAGTTCGTTCGAACGAGAACTGTGCCCGATAGATCGCCGAGAACGTGCTAAAGACGCGCGACTCGAACCCATTTCCCTTCTTCTGTGCTTTTCCTCTGCGACGATCGAGATCGGATCTCTGAATTCGCTCGTGCGAACGGCGAGTTGGTTTACGTTTCTACGCGGCTCTAGAGGACTCTACGAGTGCGTTCGACGGCGGAGATTTTAGAAAGGTGAAAATACCAGTCTGAAGCGTTAAATTAATGTAATTTCTGATCGTTTGCCGAATTGCTGGGTGCACATGATCATTTCTAGCCGATTTCCATCATCGAGTCGAATTTATATGTATACATCGACGGTCCGTTTTAAAAGAAACGAGGATTTCTTTATAACATTAAGCTACACCGAGGTACAATGTTCGTTCTTTTGCTTTCAAATCGTTTCATCCTCGACGATCTACAAGAGAAGTATTTCTAAAACAAAATGGTTAAAAGTAGATTCTCCGTCGCGTTGGTTAAAACACAAGACAGATTCATAGAGTTAGAAACACTCGGCGCATGGTGGAACTTTTGAACTGGCGTTTGTCGATTAAAATACTTAATGAAAGATGAACAATGCTAGTCAGTCGTGGCGATGATTTTGTTCTTACGTCTACGAGAAGAGTATCTTCTACAGAAAAATAGTAGAAACGTCATAAGTTTATTAAAAAAAGACTATTCTTTAAAAATACTGTGTAAAATGCGTTATAAAATAGTCAAGTTGATTATCAGTCCTCCTGCAGCTCTCAGTGTCATTCGATCCTATCCTAAAAATGTACACGACATAGGTTCCATCGCGAAACAACCGCGACTGAGAACTATTGCTAAAACAAAAATAAATTCGTCGCGTCGTGGAATGTGCGCGAAAAGTCGAGCCAGTTGAAAAGTCCAACGACTCGGAACTCGAGGAGTATGAACTCTAAGTTAAACGAAAAACTTAATACAAAGGGAGAAACACGGAAACTGAACGCATGCTACACAAGCTGCGAAGCCATGCCAACAACGAGGACACAGTCCACTCTACTCAATTACACACACACGCGCGCGTATCATACTGCAGTCGCAGCAGAATCAATGTCACGTCGTTCACCATATAGTTTAACGACCCTCGCAGGGAACACATTTGCCGCCCACAGAGTATAGAGCAAGGCTTAAAGCCTGAAACGACTACTTAATTCTGTTGCGACCAGAGAAACGCGTAATTACAACTACGGAATGGAAGGGCAAGCTGTAAGCGCCAAAGAATTGTCAATAAATACGCTCGCGATTACTCAGCAGAGGTTGGAGATTCGTTAAAATTGGATAAAGCTAGTCCCCTCTGATAAGAAATTCATCTTCCGGCGCGTACAGCTTCTCCCGTCTCCGCTCTAAGACTATTAAAATGTACACAGACTGTAAGTAGAAGAAGAGTCGAGGAGAATTGATCAGAGAATCCCAAGCCAGAGTAGATTAATTTACATGGACTCTCGAAGGGAGATTCCCTGAGAAGCGCAAACTCTTCTGCTACTTTCCGCGCGAATAGAAGCGACTGAGGGGCAGAGGAACAGCTTCGACGGACGGTCCAAGGGTTGGTTGACACTGGCGGCTCGGTGAAGTTGGAGCGTGTTTCCGTTTGGAGGAAAGGTTCGAGCGGTTGATTAAGACGCGCGTTAGCCGAGCCGGCAGGGTGAAGCAAGCCCCCGGTGGGACCGAGCGTAGCGGGAAGCCGAAACGACAAGAAGAGGGTCGCGAAAGTGTACTCGAGGATTAAACAACGATAGACCTACGTGCTATTCGACATGTACATAGTAGTAGCCTCTAGCAAGCCCTTGAAGCCCCCATTGCGATACGGCGACGAGTGGTTTGCGCATTGTACGGGGCCCCGCGCGTACGTGGCCTAAATGTAGGCGGTGGTGTAGGTGGCGCGCGAAGGTGCTGTCAGGACTCTGGAGGTGAGGATTCCCGTCGAGCAGAGATCTTTCGGCACGAAGGAGCCACCACCGACTACGGCCACTTCCGGGATCTCGGTGATGGCTCGGCCCGCACCATCGTCACCGAGACGATCCTCGTCCACGCTCACCGTTCTCTGGCCCTTTCTCGCCGTGGCGTCGTCGGACACCGGCCTGTCCGCCTCGCTGAACGACCGTTTCGTCACCACGTTACTCTTCTTCTTCCTGGACCGCCTGGAGCCAGCCTTCTGGCCGCGCTGGGCGTCGTCCTCTTTCTTATTCACCTCGTACCTCGAGCCCTTGGCTCTCCTCTCCGAGACGCTAGACGATATAGTCTCGGTCTCAACGGCCACGCTGCCCTGAGTAGAGTCCACCTTGTCCTCCCCTAGCCCGCTAACTCTCTCTTCTTCGCCTCCCGTCTTCTCAGCCTTGGTGGCATTCTGCTCGACGTCTCCGGCGTATCCAGCGTCCACGGTCTCGTCCTCCCGGTCCTCCCTGTTGCTCTCCCTCTCGAACGGGTTGTCCGAGGAGGTGAGGCTGGAGGTCTCCTCCAGGGTGGCGTCCTCGCGCTCCGGATCGCTGGTGGCCACCAGGGCCGGCTGCGTGCTGGACACCGGGCCCCGGTTGTCGTCCGTGCTCCACGAGTCCGCCGGGGACGCGGTGCTGCAGTCGGCGGTTCTGTAGAGGCTGGACTTCGCGGAGAAGTGGTGCGCCAGCTCGGCGGTTCGGGTGCGCAGTGCCGAGCTGAAGCTCTGCGTGGCCGAGGGGGGTGGCGAGGAGGCTGGGATCAGGCTACACGTGTCGGAGAGAGCGGTACGCACGGGGGTGCTGGTTACGTAGGCCGTTTCGAAAGCAACGGGCGTGACAGACCTTGCGTTTACGCACTTTGCCACGTGATTCTCGGCCAGGGTCTTCGAAGCCCGCGCCTCCTGGAGCTCCCGTCGCAGGGCCAGCGCCTCCTCCTCGAAGGCTGCGATCTCGCGGCCCTCGTTGCTAAGTGCCAATACAAGTCCACCGTTTATAGTTTATACAATGCTCAGCCTAGCCAGCCGCCGTTGTTTTTTGTTTTTTTTTTTCGGGGGCGGGAGACCGCGCGTGTTCTCCCGCTCGTGGTTGCGTGTGCGTTAGGACGGTTTCGGGGGTTAGAGGGATGATTCTTAGGGACACCGACAGACAGAACCAAGAGGTCTCCGAGTCGGAGGCTCTTGAGCTTTGGTTAACCTTGAACAGGCGGGGAGGTGAAGTGTTGCAGAGAAGTGTAGACGGTACGAAAGCTTTTCACGGAGTCCTTGCCTTGATCCAGTAGCCCCTGGATCGGCTGATGCGGAGATAGCAGGCGAATCAAAGCTTCGTACCACCTGTGCGAGTTGGTTAAATGGTGAACTGGGACGGGGATCAAAAAAGTAGACGGTACGGAGGTTTTTCAAGAGCCTTTGTTTTGATGTAGCGTGATACAGATGGTGTAGTAGTTAATAGCTTGTGTATCGATTGATGATGAAGTTGCGGGCCAGGTATGTGTGTCTGTGAAGCATCTTTCGGAGAGGGTGCGAGTTAGAAAGTGAGGGGAGCAGAGAAATAGACCGTTGCAAAATTTTCTGCAGAGTCTTCCTTTTGCTCGAGGATGAATTAAGTGATTTTGAAGATACAAGCGTGTTACAGCTTCTCAGAGCCTTTGTGAGTGAGGTGAAATTAGAAGATCGAGGTGGATGAGAAAGAAGGAGTTAGAAAATGCGGTAATTAATTTTGAATTTCTTTGTGAGGAGGGTGAATCGAGTTGTGTCGCGTTGCCTAAAATTACGGAGACTGTGCAAAGCGGGTGTTATAAGTAGGGGAACAGAGGGGAAGAAGTAGAAGAGTCGTTAGAAAGAATTACTGCAAGACATGGCTAATTAATGATATTAACATATTTGTACAATCTCCGTTGTTGCTTGAAAAATTCGATAAAAATTTCGTGATAAAAGAACATATCGATGTCTTAGTGCAGAAATATTGTGTCCACTTTTTGGAAAATTTGAGTTTTTTACATAAAACAAATAGTGCTTCGCTGTTTCTTTATGCTGTATAAAAAATCAATTTCATAAATTTGTCAAAAATAATATTTTTCGCCATTGCACGTCCCTGAATATGTAAACCTGCTTGTCTTGAAAACACTAAAAGTGGACAAACAATATTTGATACACTGTAAAAATACGTAACCCTTGTATAAAATTCGAGAATTTTACGTTGCAATTGAAACCGAAAGAAAATAGAAAAGTCTATTTAAACCCCACACGTGTTTCATGAAAATCGACAATGTTTCAAAATAATTCTGGACGATACAGCTCCACGTGAGAATTCTACTGTGCTCAGTGCTAAAACGTGTACCGTACCGAATCGCGCGTGAGACAACAACCAAACCGTGTATCTAATCGATCAAAGAAAAGAATCGCCCCGAGCACGAAAGTTTATCTTACGATATCAACTATAGACCAGCCAAAACCAAACTGTAAATTGGTACTCACTTTGCGCTCAGCTTCAGCATCGCCACCTCTTCCTCCAGCTTCGCAAAGCGCCTGTCGCTTGTTTGCTTCTCCTCCAACAAGTTCGAGACTTGATTCTAAAACAGAAGCATTCATCTCTGAATACACAGCTTGATTCCTCGCGCGATTCATTGCTCGTCTCTACTCGATTCTTCAGCAGCTACGATACAGAGACATTCTCCTCGATGCAAGCCAGGCTCTGAGTCTCCTCTCGCCTCAAGAAAACGAGGATAAAGATAGCAGATAAGGGAGACAATAATACCCAGGCGCAGATAAGATGCCGCGACTTGTTTCGAAAGAAATCAAACAATTTACATAGCAACGTGCAATTTCTTTCCATCAGATAACGAAAGAGCACAATATCAGCGGTCTTCCATCGCGAGACTTCGTAGAGTACTGCATTATTATTTGAAAAAACAGTTGAGTTTATCAAGCCTCTAATAAAATAGAACTCATTACTCTTTACAATTCTAAACAGCAATAGTATCCAGAAGGGGGCCAAGGGGCCCTGGCAGCCCCCAAAGAAAAAGGAAAAAGGAGATTAATGTAACCACCACTGAAGTATTTCAAGAGCTTTGTAAAAAGAAAAGGAAGCTGGATTTTATTCTCTAAATAAATTTTTGTATAATCGCCTGATGAATATTATTGAATTTGTGTTAAGAATATTTATTATCCCCCCAAGGTTGAATCCTGAGTAAATGTATATAAACAGTGAATATATTCACTCATTCACCCCCAACTTCAGGATCCTATGAGCGCTGTTCACCGCGACTCCAACTAAATAAAGAGCGCGCGATAGACACGAATTTCTCTCGTCGCGACGAAGAGTATATCGAGTAGCATCCCCGTCGGGCGCCGTCGGCGACGAGGGGCAGAATTTACATGCACGAAAGTGGAAGGTCCCGGAGGTTCAATTACGAGATTGGCAACGCGTCGGAGGCAAGCATGGCGCGGACGGCCATCGCTTCCACTGATGAGGCTAATGGATGGTTGAAACCCGAGAAGACCCGGCGAAAGAGGGAAAGGAGGAAGGAGGGTAGGAGGCCAAGGGAGAGGCCGTGACAGCCGCTAAGTGCCTCATCCTTCACCCCTCCTCGTCCCTCGCCCGCCCGGTTCCTACCTCCCCGTTCGCCGGAACACTCTCTCGCCCCCGTAGGTGCCGCCCTTACGTGAAACCTAATCATTTCTGCCCAACGTCAAGGATATTTCGTATTACGTCTACATTAGGTTCTCCGGTGTCAGGCCGGCTTTACCAAGCGTAGGGTCGTGCCTCCGACCTCCCTCTTCGAGTAGTCCGACGCCCCCCAATCATGGGACGAAGGCGGCCTCGGTCGATTTGGGGAATTGACCGGGTAATTGACCCGTTTAGCCAGCAGATCCTTTCGCTCCGCGGTGGAAGCGTTCCTCAAAGGGTAGTGCTGAACGAAGCTCAAATTTCCGTCAGATATCGTTGTTAAGTGGAGGATCAGCGCGCAACAAAGTCCAGAAACCTGGAGGCTGATCGATGGAAATTCGCGTGCAGGCGATAATCGAGGGAGAGAAATTGTAAAAAAAAAAGAGAAGACGAGAGAGGGGACCCGAAGATCACCTGGCCGTCCTAATCAAACAAAACGTACGAATGCTACGCAAACAATATATCCACGACCGCAGAGTGGAAACGCCGAAAACGTCTGCGCACCGTTGTACCCCGAGTCGAGAGAGGCTTCCTAGCTCTATACCCGCTTTGTTTTCCATTCCCACGTTTTCTATCTTCCGAGTCGAACACTATATTCTTCCTCGAAACCTGCTTCGTAAGTGAAACGAGCTATAACAATCAATTTACTTGCAATATATCCAACCGCGCGAAGCTGAAACGACTGCACAGTCGAAGTTCCTCGCGTTAAAATGAGCGAAATTACGGGGTGATAAGTAATTGTGAGTCAACGGGTCGGACAAACAGAATGAGTCACTCGCCCGAATTCGGGTTTCATTGGCGATGCTTCGAATTTGTTATTCTCAAAGTGAATCAGCGCAAGGGCTGACCCTGCACCCGTGGATGGAAACAACGATTATCAAAGAAAATTAATACGCACGTTTAAGGCGTCCACTTCTAATGACTTCTCGTTCAACTTCTCATCCATCATAGACTTCACCTTCGCAACCAATCCTTCCTCGCACATTTTGTTAGCCTGCCGGATCTCTCTAATCAGGTCTGAAACGATCGAAAGAATTTATAATCCTCCGAAGGAACCAGCACTTAAAAACAGATCCACGAAGTTGCAACAGAAATACAAATCTAAAGCCAACTCTCAGATTATAACAATAAATCAATATAACGAGTTTCGTAAATATTTACCTGATAACATTCCTGGTTGATAATCTGAAGAGGTGCTGTATTTACACTGCGCCAACTTTGCCTTCATGCTGTTCAATTCGGACTTCGTCTCGTTCAACTCTTTGAACAATTGGCTATTGCTCTTCTTCAGCTCCGTCATCTGCAAGAAACGATACACTTCCATGATACATTCGTTTACTATCTAAACTTACATTCCAAACACAGAACAAACACGAACCTGTTCGATAAGAGACAGAACAAGCTTATTACTACGCCCAATCGTCGTAATAGAACTTCCACTGTCCCCGCTATCGGACTCTTCGCTCTGCGCGTGAGGCGGCGCTTCCGCAGAGCCGAGGCCAGGGTCCGAATACCTCCGATGCTCCGAATTCAGTTCATCCCCGTTTACTTCGATATTCCTGTTCGCCGTAGGCGGCAGACTCGTGTAGTCTCCGTTTTGATAGTTAACGGGTATCGGACACTCCAGCCCGTTCTCCTGCAGACTGGTATACCCGTTCCCCACAGAGTTCGCTCCCAGATTCATCGGATGATTCTGGTTGCAATGTCGCCTGGGTCTGCCGTGCACAGGCCTGACTCCGGAGAACGGCACCGGCTGGTACAATCTGTACATGGTCGGCAAGGAAACAGGCTCCATGGCGTAAGTCATAGGCATCTGTGCGTAGCCGCACATGCTCGGGTCGGACGCCGCGGTGAAAAGACGCTGTCCGTTGCTCTGAATGTTCTGCTGCACGTTCGACTGCCACATTACGTGCTGGTACTCCATGTCAGGCACCACGTTGCTGTTTTGATTGCTCTGCACGGCGTTTGCCCAAGGGCCAACCACGCTGCTCCGTTTACTAGATCGTTTCTTGCTTTTCTTAGGGTGACTAGAAGCATCCTCGCGACACCCCGACCTCGACGCGTCCAACCTAACAAAGATTCTTTGAATACACCAGTCGAATCACAGACGACCCGCGGAAACCACCCTCGCCTTACCTTCTATCCATCCTCGCGGCCGATCTGTGTCAGAGGTTAGTCCGGAATCGACTCCCTAGTATTAATAAATCCGGACGGTAAACAGTTGGCCCGCTAGATCATTAAGCATCGGTCGTTATCAATTCGCGGCTGATTGGTCGCACCGAACTCCTACCATCTCCGCAACGCGCAGTGTGCGTTCGATGACACCTCGCTTCCTACTTTACGATCTTTAAAAGCATAATGAGTCAACTCGCCCGAATGTACGCCACGATTTCTGCCGCATTGGAGAATCCTCGCACTCGGTATGCACGTTTTATTTACAAGAGGAACTAGGAACTTTACTCGCGGACATATTCCACTTGACATTAACCGATCATTTCGCATCCTCTTCGAGTTTAATTCCTCGCGCTGCTAGGTAGCCGTGAATTCTGGTAATGGAATTAAAAAAATGTCCACGGGAAGGAAGGATCTACGATGTACCCAAGCCCTGCGAGGGACCATTCAGAACTAAGGTTTACGCGCACGGTTTCTCTATATTTTCTTCTGTTATTATAAATAGAAATATACGATTTGAACAAATGTTATAAGAAGATTTACGGAAGCGATACTTTCCGATTTCCGAATTCCACTTTCTTCTCGTAGTAAATCTCCTCGCTCGCGAACTTTCATTCAAATATCACTTGTGTCATTAAAAGCAGGCTGGCGCATGCGCGTTATTATTAGTTCCAAGCCTGCGAGTGACGTGGCGTCAATGACGGCACGAGTCGTGCTGGTACGGTGAAATCGTGTTGTTTGTAATTCCTTTTGCAATGGAAATGCTGTAACCATGAGAGTTTTATAGTGATCGTTGGTTCGAATCGTTTCGGTCGCGCAATCGGGAGCTCGCGATAATCGAGCGTTAGCTCGCTCAGGTATGTTTAACCTAGAACACCCAGTTATACCTTAACACTTGTCACATATTTCAAAACTGTACACAGAAATTGAATTAAGTATCGCCAAGATGTACCGGCTACATAGGTTTTCGTGATTACAGCAACATGACCACGTACGAGGATTTCATTCAGCAGAATGAGGACCGCGACGGCGTGCGTTTCACTTGGAACGTCTGGCCCTCCTCTCGGGTGGACGCTACGAGGCTAGTCGTGCCATTAGGAACCCTGTATCAGCCGATTAAAGAAAGGCCAGACCTGCCGCCGATACAGTACGATCCAGTCCTCTGCACGAGGTCCACTTGCAGGGCAATTTTAAACCCCTTGTGCCAGGTCGATTACCGGGCTAAACTGTGGGTCTGCAATCTCTGCTTCCAGAGGAATCCTGTAAGCGGAAAGGGATTATTCCCATAGCAGAGTTAAATATGATTCTTCTGCTTTTTAGAAATATGTAATTCGTCGCTTAATGTTTCCAGTTCCCTCCGCAATATGCTGCTATTTCGGAGCAGCATCAGCCAGCTGAACTCATACCGATGTATTCGACAATTGAATACACTATAATGGTAAGCGTTTAGAACGTGGAATGATTGTTTGTAGATGTGTTATGTATTTATTAATTATTTGTATTTAGAGAGCGCAGTGTTTGCCTCCGATATTCCTACTGGTCGTGGACACTTGCATGGACGACGAGGAATTGGGTTCTCTTAAAGATTCGTTGCAAATGTCGCTGTCCTTACTTCCGCCCAATGCTTTCATCGGTTTGATTACATTTGGAAGAATGGTGCAGGTTCACGAACTGGGTTGCGAAGGCTGCAGCAAGAGCTATGTTTTCCGTGGTACCAAGGACTTGCAGCCGAAGCAAGTTCAGGACATGCTGGGTAGGTTTTATGTTTAGTTAAGAGGAGGTTTTGGTCTAAGAGTTGGGTTTTTTATTTCATTTTTCGAATGTTCAAGGTTTTAGGAATACGTGTTTAAAAGGATTTGTTGGAATTCGTAAAATTCACGAAGTTATAGGCATTTGAGTAGCGGCAAATGTATTCTGAAAACAGTGGGACCTGTAGCTCCAAAAGTTATTACCTAATTCGAATGAAATTTTTTTTATTTTGGAGAACATATACTTCTAGCTAGGGGGGGATACCAGAAAAAATTACAGACAATTTATAATTTTCTAAGGCGTTGAAAGAACGAAAAATATAGGGAAACAGTGATTTCAAACTTCAAGTATCGTTATTTACTAAAAAATGTCCTTTTTGTAATTTTTTCTGGTTTTCCCTCTAGCCAGAAGTATATTCTTCAAAATAAAAATCTCCAAAAACTTTTGGAGATACAGGTCCCACCGATTTGGATGAATTTCTTAATACCTCGACTTTAACGACTTCCCAGTACCGTCTGCAATGATTAATTACAAAACAAAAAATATATTTCTATAATTTAAGACATCCTTAATACAACGCAAAAAGTCCCATTAAATTATATACAGTAGTTTTCCTTTAATTAATTTTTTGGGACTCTAGACCGGAACCTCCCCTTAATGAAATGACGAAAAATATACAGCATTTTGACTTCTGTTACAGGCATCGGCCGACCAATACCGGGACAGAATCCAAATCAACAGAGAGGACCGGGTGGCCAACCGCTGCCGCCTGCGAATCGCTTTTTGCAGCCTGTACATAAATGTGATATGAGTTTAACGGACATTCTGGGAGAGTTGCAGCGGGATCCGTGGCCCGTGGGCCCAGGGAAACGCCCGTTGAGATCCACTGGCGTTGCGTTGGCTGTTGCTACTGGTCTTTTAGAAGCCAGTTACGCTAATACAGGAGCTAGGCACGTATCGTGTTTCTAATGCGTGCTTGAACATCTTTTGGAAGCGTCTAACGTAAACGACTATATGCTTCCAGGATAATGCTGTTCGTTGGTGGACCCTGCTCTCAAGGTCCCGGTCAGGTTGTCACGGACGATCTGAGGCAGCCCATCAGATCGCACCACGACATCCACAAAGATAATGCCAAGCACATGAAGAAGGCGACTAAACACTACGAGGGCCTCGCGGCGCGAGCCGCGACCAACGGGCACATAATAGATATCTACACTTGCGCTCTCGATCAAACCGGTCTGCTGGAGATGAGGCAGTGCTGCAACTCAACTGGCGGTCACATGGTCATGGGAGACTCCTTCAACTCCTCTTTATTCAAACAAACGTTCCAACGCGTGTTCGCTAAGGACAGCAAGGGCGACTTGAAGATGGCATTCAACGCGACGTTGGACATCAAGACGTCGCGAGAGATCAAAGTCTCCGGAGCGATCGGGCCTTGCGTTTCCCTAGGAGTGAAAGGAGCCAGTGTCGGTGAGCAAGAGGTGGGATTCGGCGGCACGTGCCAGTGGAAATTCTGCTCGCTAACTCCGTCCACCACGACCGCGCTGTTCTTCGAAGTCGTGAACCAGCACACCGCGCCGATTCCGCAGGGTGGAAGGGGCTGCATTCAGTTTATCACGCAGTATCAGCACAGCAGCGGCCAACGTAGGATCAGAGTTACCACGATCGCTAGAAAGTAAATGAACGGTATATCGAACGTTGCGGGTATTATCGCAGAGCTCAGTACCATTTCTATTCACAGTTGGGCGGACGCGACGACATCCACTCATCATATCAGCGCCGGCTTCGACCAGGAAGCGGCTGCCGTTCTCATGTCGCGCCTGGCCGTCTTCAGGGCAGAGAGCGACGATAGTCCAGACGTTTTGAGATGGGTTGACCGAATGCTTATTAGACTAGTCGGTGTCTTACTAAATCCTCTGACCGGTATCTATCGATGGAGCGATCCTCACAACTCGAAACCTTTCCTTTACAGTGCCAGAAGTTCGGAGAGTACTCTAAAGACGACCCGAACAGCTTTAGGCTCGCGGAGAACTTCTCTCTGTATCCTCAGTTTATGTACCACTTACGTAGATCTCAATTCTTACAAGTGTTCAACAATTCCCCGGATGAAACCAGCTTTTACAGGTAGGCTGCTTCAACGTCGTATGCTTCAACGAGCCCGGGAAGCTGATTCATCGAAACTGCTCGATTTAATGTTACAGACATATGCTCATGCGGGAGGATTTAACGAATTCCTTGATAATGGTGCAACCGATCTTGTACAGTTACGGATTCAGCGGCCCTCCGGAGCCGGTTTTGCTAGACACTTCGTCCATTCAACCCGATAGAATCTTGTTAATGGACACTTTCTTCCAAATACTTATATTCCACGGAGAAGTAATTGCCTTACTGTTCTTGCTAATGCAATGCGATAAAATACTTGGCTCACGACATAGGGGTTGATTTGCAGACAATCGCTCAGTGGCGTCAGTTGAAATACCAGGATCTGCCCGAGTATGAGAATTTCCGGCAATTATTAGCGGCGCCTGTGGACGATGCAGCTGAAATATTGGCAGGAAGATTCCCCGCGCCTAGGTATATCGATACCGAACAGGGTGGTTCGCAAGCGAGGTTTTTACTGAGCAAAGTGAATCCCAGTCAGACTCATAATAATATGTACGCCTACGGAGCGGTAAGTAAATTTCTCATCGATGAAATACATATGATTATATATCTAGTGTCAGGCTCCTTTGTCTGGTGCGGATTTTTTTTTGACGACGCAGCCGTCAAATACATAGACCAATCATATGTAACTAATATTTTTTTATGTCACCGTGATCCTGCAACCAGGGGATGCCGATACCCAGTGGGGTGTGTTTTTCATTCATTTGATAATTGTTTCTTATGATCTTCTTTCATATTCGTTTCTATTTGCTTTGGTAATGGAACTACGGGGGCAAGAATCTGAATAATTTCTATTTACCGCAACTTTGCACCGAAGTATTTATTTCTTTATCGCAACATCTCTTAACAAACAATGGTGTCGAAGGATCTAACAGGCATTCGCTGTTATCCTAGAACATTACAGCAAATATTGGTTTTGGGATATTTCACTCTGTCTTACGGTTAATAGAATTCTCGTGCTAATATTAAAGGGACCTTCCGGGCTAGAGCCCCCAAAAATAGGTGATCTTTAGGAATTAATTAAAGGAAAAATACTATATATAATTTAATGGGACTTTTTGCATTGTATTAAGGATGTCTTAAATTATGGGAATATATTTTTTTGTTTTGTAATTAATCATTGCAAACGGCACTCGGGAGTCGTTAAAGTCAAGACGTCAAAAAATTCATCCAAATCGGTGGGACCTGTAAGGGGTCATCCTAAAATTACGTAAGGCTTTTTGGGGTGGGAGGGGGTCGCGAATTTCTTATGTTTTCTTACAAGGGGAGGGAGGAGTCAGGTAGCGTCTTACGTAATATTTTTTAACAAATTAATACAATAAATGCAAATTCTATCATTAATGGTCCAGAAAAGTTGTTTTAGTTTAAATTTCCCCAAACTGAGTTAAATGAATTATGTAAATGTTTAAAAGAATTTTAATAACTGAAAAATTTAATGTAAAAAATATTACGTAAGAAGGGGGTTGCAGTATCAAATCTTACGAATTCTTATACTGGGGGAGGGAGGGGGTAAGAAATCGTGAAAATTACCCTTACGTAATTTAAGGACGGTCCCTAACTGCAAAAGTGATTATCCGATTCGACTGAAACCTTTTTATTTTGAAGAATATACTTCTGGTTAGGGAAGAAACCAGAAGAAATGACGAAAATTACATTTTTTTAGAAAATAACGACACTTTAAGTTTGAAATCACTTTTTCCCTATATTTTTCATCCTTTCAACGCCTTAGAAAATTATAAATTTTCAATCTTTTGTACATTTTTGGTATACCCCCAACCAGAAGTATATTCTTCCAAATCAAAAAAAGTTTCGGTGGAATCGGATAATAACTTTCGGAGATACAGGTTCCACCGTTTTGAAAACACTTTAGAGAAAGACACGAATGTCTATAACTTCGTGAATTTTACGAATTTCAACAAATCCTTTTAAACACGTATTTCTAACAGGTTGAACATTCGAAAAATAAAATAAAAAAATCGCCTTTTAGACCGGAAGGTCCCCTGAAACAAGCATAGTACTCACTACACACCTTAACATTCTGTACGATATTATATTCTCACAATTCACTGGTGGTTGGCGTCAAGGCATTTCTCCTCTCGGAACAAACATTTATAAACTGTAAATAATTTCTTTTATTCCACTGGTTCGGGGACGAGGTTTAGCAGCTTCCTTTTCTTTTCACGTTCCAACAGTTGTCGATCGTAGACAGTAATCGGTGTTTGTTTTAATATAGGAGAGCGGAGCCCCTGTTTTGACCGACGACGTGAGTCTACAAGTATTTATGGAGCATTTGAAGAAACTGGCCGTGTCGTCTACGGCTTAAAATTGCATCAATAGAGGGACAACGTTCCCCTCTCATATTTTGTATGCAAAATTTATAAGTACCGGGGGCTTGATGATGAGGCACACAGTTGCAGTTTAAGTAATAAGGACAACATAGGCATAGTAAAAGTTTATATATACAGAAGTTATTAGACGGTTACAGCGGAGATACATAATTGTACGTCATAATTCCTGAACAACTATTTCCTTTTTCGAAGCCGAGATATAACTTGTATACAAATAAAGTACATAGTATTAATGTAATGGATGTTTTAGCTGTCCTGTATTGTTCATTTTTTTATACGAATATGTCATCAATAGTACATAACTTATTTTTCAGTTGAACTTCTTGTCATAAATAAATCTGCTCTGTATTTTTTTTTCTCGGAAGTTCATTCGACTATCTGTTTAGACATTTGTAAACGGTATGTTGCCCAAACCTGTAATAGTTATGGAATTTATACACCATAAATCGTAAGAATGAGAAAAGAGAGTATAAATTCTATATTAATTAAAATTTGTATATCTGTTTTCATTGGAATTGCAAATCTACTCGCGCGTCAGTGAATACTGCGCGCCGTTAAATTCTCTTTCTACGTAGAATACATAAGGTTGTATATTTTACATTCTCTATTATTAATCGTTATAAATCTTAATACATCTTTCAAATGCATCGGCAAATTGTACATTATCTTATAAGAAACAAAGAAGTAAATTAACTAAGAAATCGTATAGACATCTTTTGCTCCACGTCTGTCCGATCTAATGCTTTACAAAACTCTTCGAACGATATTACTCCGTCGCCATTCTCGTCAGCCTCTACTATGGTTCGTTCCGCGATGCTAGTTAACTGTTCTTCGCTAAAATGAATATGCACCGGTCATTCAATTTTGTAACCACAGTCTCGTGTCACAGAATCGAAGCGAAACAACGTGTTTTACCTTATATTCGCCCCGACCATCATATGCAAAATAGCTAACAGCTCGTCTTTAGATATCAAATCGTCGTTATCCAAATCGTACATTTTGAAAGCGACTAAAAACAACAATTTGTTTACAACGATCGCCTTTAGGAACCGTCAGCTTCGTGGGATTATCGTTATACTTACATCTCAATTTCTCTTGTCTGGAGTTTAATCTATTTGGACAATTTTTCTTAATAGGTCTAAAGTGAGCTAACACCTGCATGAATTGCAGAAAATTTACTCGGTCGTTACCGCTCTCCTCGAAGAAAGCATTGACAATTCTGTCGCCGAGAGGATTTATCGCCAATTCTGGAATCCTGAGGAAATCCTCTCGGCTAAGCGTGCCGCAGTCTCCGCGGTCGAGACTAGTGAAGCGACTATATAAACGTTCGATTTGATTCGGAGTAACTGTAAACATATTTAAGAATAGCTCATACAAAGCATCGCTACAGCGAACTATAAAATAAATGATTGGAAGTAACGAAATCATTTCTACGTTAATAAATTAAGGGCTATGTTGAAATTATTATTGCGTTTCTAAAGCAAGCGAGATTTCAAGGTAACGGCAGCTGGTTAGTGGATAAATCTTACATCCAGTGGCTTCCTGGATCTGCGCTATTTCCTCTTCGCGCAAAAGAAGACTGGATCTGTTACCCATGTTTCGTTTTCGGAGAAACGTTTCGCAAAATCTCAATTCTGCATGCGATACTTTTCACGCAGCATACGAGTTTCAATTCATATTTACTACTGTCGATCAAAGTACAAACACAATAACACAATCGAAATAAGATCGCCTGACAGCTGCCAGGTTTCTGCAACAGTCTAAGGTCAAAGGTAACTGATAAGGGTGATAAGGCGGTGATCTTAGGGCTTGTACACAGCGTATCGCGTTATTTAGGTGCGAGACCGTTTAACCAATGGAAATCTATCGATCTAATATTCATAATATCCCCATGTTTTCACTGTCTCTATAACTGGCTTTCTGCATCAACTAATTCCACGTAGAAACGTACTTACTTTGAAATGATATACAGCTATATTTCATTGTAATTTTGCATGCTCTGTTCATCGACCAAATTAGAGTCATAAGGGCAAATTCCACTGACCAAATCGCCCGTGAGTTTCATTAGGGTAAGTTTCCTTGTACGGGACTGGACGCACGGCAAGAATTTCAAAGTCGATTTTCTCGAAAATGAAGCGCAATATCTAAAAATTGTATTCCTTTTTCTCGACTTATTTATTTGTTATAAATCAAAAAGAAAGAGTAACTTTTTTTCATTTAGCGCTTCATTTTCGAGAAAATCGACTTTGGAATTCTTGACGATGCGTCCAGTCGCGTACAGGAAAACTTAGCTTAATGAAAATCATGGGCGATTTGAGCGTAAGTGGAATTCGCCCATAATACGGTCCCAGGACCCCCTTACCATTTCAGTGTCGCATACAACGTTACCGGTGAAGTCTCGAAACAGATTGTAACGCTATGCGTGGTGGGAATTAGAATTCAACACAGGTAAAAGTAGGTAAATTTTTGAGAGTCGGGCCCATGATTTACAAATGTTTTTGTTAGAATAATAATTTAAAGACCGTCTTATGAACATATTCCGTTCAATGGAAGAGAAAGGAGGATGGAAATAAAACGATATCACATTCGATAATGTATGTGAAGTAAATCATTCAACACCTTTCTTACACTTCAGACAACAAACAACACACAACAAACAACATACAATAAACAACACACAACAAACAATAAACAACACACAACAAACAACGCATAATAGTTGATAAGTTTGAATACTGGTTTCAAGCTTGTCGCGAAAACCCAACAAAGTTGCAAGGGCAAATTTTTTTCAACAATGTTGCAAATAAAATTTGGCTGTTCGCGAATCAAAAGCCCGCTTCGCAACTTTGTTGCGTTTTCGCGAGCCTCAACAAAGTTGCAAATCAAAATTTCGTTTTCTGCGAAAAATGCACAAAGTTACAAACCGGAATTTTATATCTCGAACACCCCGATTTCATTTGCAACATTGTTGCAAAAAAGTTGTTCTTTGCAACTTTGTTGCGTTTTCGCAAGCCTCAACAAAGTTGCAAATCGAAATTTCGTTTTCTGCGAAAATACACAAAGTTACAAACCGAAATTTTATGTCTCGAACACCCCAATTTCATTTGCAACATTGTTGCAAAAATTTTATCCTTTGCAACTTTGTTGCGTTTTCGCGGGAAACTGAATAACTTACCTGAATACTTACCACATTGTATCCATATCGTAAGAAGACTACTTAGTTCTTAAGTTAAGAGCAATGTATGACTATTGTGAAGCAGGAAGTGCAATGTATGGAGAGTGTGAAGTGTAATTATGTGCTCTGTTGTGTGAAATGTCATGTGAACTAACTTTCATAAAGGACACAAGGGGAGAAAAAACACATTTAGTTTAATGTAAAAATATATTTCTAATCAATTACGATTATTCGCGGGCAACGGGTAAAAGAATAATGATATGTACGGCGATATATAGCGCAGCCTCGTAACATAAATAATATTTTTCAGTATTACAATAATTCTTTTACTGTACATATTTATGCTTCACTATGATACAGTCGAAAGGAACGACAGAAAATATTACAACAGTAATTAGTAACTCCTATCCACCGAATTAACTCCTTACAAGTATATTATGTCGCGATGTATTATTCCTAATCAGGTCTCTAGGACATTTAAATATTACAGTCTTCATCTACAATATCTACATCCACAGACTTTAGATCCCTTTGTTTCAACTTAACATACTCCCCTCCTATAGCGATATTCGCATCCAATGAAATCGCGTTCGTGAATTCTTGTCCCGATAAGATCAACGGCGCTTCGACGAAATCATTTCCATGCGGCATTTTGCTAAACCTCTCGTTCGATTTGCCCTCCAAATTCTGGTCCAGATTTCCGTCCAGCTTGGAACATTTTTCACCTTCACCCTCCGCCAAAGCAGAGTTAATCAGATAGTCGGTATCCTTGTCAGGAATATTACTTGTTACTTTCTTATCGGTGTCATTCTCATTTGCAATTTCTCGTTTCTCGCGTTCATGGTTCTCCAAAATGTCCCTGCGTAACACTTGAAGATTTTTCTCGGCTTTATCCTCCGATAAAACAGATGCGTTTTCTATTTTTGTCTGATTTCGCATTTTCAACGCGATGGGCAAATCGTACTGTGCCTTTTGCTCTTCAAACTTCAAGCTCGTCTTCTCCTGTAAATTAGAATTGGCATCGTTCGAACTATTATTCTGTTTAAATGTGATTTCGCTATTTTTTATACTTTCTATTAGTTCATTAACAGACTCCCGCTGCACACGTTTCGTCAAAGCGTTTAAAATAGGACCTTTCGGTAATTTCTTTGAATCGCTCAGTCCCACCTTTGCCTCTTCGATTCTCTCCTCGTTAATCTCTCTATTACTCAAGGCTTCCTTATTTGCATCCTTGCCAGGAAGAGAGTTTTCATTTCGAGTGTCTCTTCGAACCTCTTTGTTATTTTCATTCTTAGAGTCTGGAAGCTTGGCTGTTAAATTATCGCCCTTGCTTTCCTCCTTCAACTGAATATTCGATCTTGTCCCGTCAGATTTTTTCTCAGAATCTGTCTTATCTTCTTTTAATTTATTTGAAGATTCTTTCTTATCGTTGCTATTTGCGTTTGTGAGATTATTTCTTGCTTCTGGGACCAATTCATCGTTAAAAGTTTTTAATTTCTTCTCAGTTTCCTTAAGCTTCTGCGTGTCTTCTATTATTCTCTGCTTCTCCCTCGCGATCTCTTGCTTCTGTTCCTTGATGTCTTTCAATATCTCCTTTTGCTCCTGCATCATTCTTAACTGCTCTAGTTTGTGCTTCTCCAAAGTCTTCCTAAGTTTCTCGTGCCTTTCCGCGGCTATCATGTTGGCAGCCTCTGCATCGGCAGCCAGCTCTATTTCCTCTTTCTTAATTGCATCAGAATTTATATTATCAATCTTCTGCATGTCTACAAAATTCTCCTTCAACTCTACAGCATCGATCTTGCCCTCTACTTTCGCGGTGGCCGATTCCACTGCCTTCGCGATATCACTCTTCATCGTAGTCTTCGACGGTTTATGAAATTCTTCGTCCATCGTCTTCTTCTCCGCCGCATTTATAATTACTGGAGCAAACGTGATCGCTACGCTCTCAACAGGCTTTTGCGTTTCCACTGCTGGCTTCTTTGTGACAACTATACGTTCCACTGGAATCGGAGGCTCCTGCCGTACATCGTTCTCCTTTACGTTTAACGACCTTTCAGGAATATTCAACTCCGGCAGGCGATCTATATTTTTCAGAAATTATTCTTCTCGTTACTATTATACAAAATTATTATTATACATAGAAATATTCCATACCTTTAATATCAGGAAGAATCTCCGGATTATTAGGAATATTTACTATCGCACCTATGTCAGCCTTGTTCAAATTTATCGGTAAATTATTAATCTGATTAACAGGCTTGTTTGTTATCGCTAATGCTTTCGAAGTAGCAGATTCCTCCAGGGCGTACAGATTCGCGTAGGTGCTCAGAATCAATATGCACATGCCAGTAAATAAAATTACCTGAATATACATCGATAAGAACACGTTAGCTGCGAACAAATTCGGGATAATACAGTTCGCGGATTTCCTTGCTATTCTTACTTGTGCCAGTAATCTCTCGTTGGTGTGTTTGCTACTGATAGATATGAAAAATATTGCCGGGAATATTAAGCATATCATTACTCCGATCGTAGATCCCACTAGACCGAGAACAAATTCTATATTCGGTATTAAAATACCAGTAATTAATGAGACAGCGACGATCGCGAACGTGAGACACCTAAATCTCGCTTCTGGCAAGTAATTCATGGATGGCTCGTGAGTGTATATCTGCAAGGAATTATACATGTCTATATATAAATGCATAAGTACAAGGAACTGAAATTATTCTACTGTTAATGTATATTCAACTGCTTCTATACAAACCCTGCGAAATAAAAGGGAGTTTAAACTTGCGCGACAAGGAAAAATGACTAGAGGGAAACTAAACGCAATGGAAAACACAAATCCCATTTTTATCATTTCGGATGACAAGCTGGGTTCAAAGCTCATTAGTATGTTGCCTACAAATTTAACAAATAAATTAGTAACACTCCGAAAAAGAATATTCTCTTGAGATTATATACATACCCGTGAAAGGCTGCGTGCAAAATGCAACGTAACCGAAGAATCCAACACAGAGATACACCATGGTGCATATATTTAACGCGCCTCGTACAACTTCGTTCATCTTTTCCAAGGATACGTTCGGGATGGTTTCGTATATTTCGAACAACTGGGTTTGGCAAAACAGAGCCATAGAGAAGATGGGTATGCATTGAAGTATACCGGACGGTCTCCAATAATAAACATGCTCGTACCAATCTCCGGCAAAGATGTGCTGCACAGACTCCGTCACTATCTATCGACAAAGAAGCGAACATAAGTAACATAAATTACATTCCAATGATTCGTAATTATTAAAATGAATTATTTACCTTCAACACAAGACAGAGGTAAAAGATAATCGTCGCGGTGCAAAGGCTGGACAAGCTATCGATATTTCTAAGCAATCCCAACGGCAGAACTATGAAGACACTGGTCGTTACGAGCAAACTAGTCCTGATATCTTCCGGCTTCTTATTTACAACTTTCCCTACAATCTGCGGCCCTAAATCGCCCATGACGACGAAGAAAGCGATGCAGGTCCCGACGAGAAACCCAATAATGAACAGTTCTACCAGAAATTTCCCCATGTGGCCGAACACGTGGAAAGCCAGGAGCTCGAAGTTGCGCCTCCTCGACATTACAGCCGACTTGACGAGGAAATGACAAGCGAGTCGAGATAGAATACAACTAACTAGTAAAACTAAAGTCGCTAACACAACGCCGCATTGCTTGAAACAGAACGGCATCGCGAGGACGCTTACTCCGATAATGCTGTTCGCCAGCGTCATAACGTGCGACAATTGAGAAGTCATTTCAATAAGCTACACCGACCCGAGCGGTCTCTCTAAACTCATGTAGCGTTAATCTGGTTTCTGGATTATTTAGCGCCTTCTGCGGCTGCCGATGGTCGAGCTTTTCTTTCCTGAATAAATCTCCTCGACAAAATCGATAGCAATATTATGCTATTTAATGAAAACCTTAGAAGTTTGTAACATACATAATATAATAATCATTCACGCATTGCTTCCATATCCTAGAATATAAACTCTCTCGACTGCGAGGTTAGAATCGTTATCCTATCAACCACTGCCATACGCCCGGCGGTATTACGTGAAAAACGAGTGCATGTCGTTATCATATTGGATGTATCAAAGTCGTGATTCGGGCGTCACGGTTTTGATGGGACGCACTGCGTGTAGAATTCGAGAGAAACCAGCGTGCGCTCTGTCGGCCTTTTAAGCCCGCCACCATTTTGCCTCGGACAAAAGAAGACACGCTCCGTTAAGCCTGCGCACCGATTAAGTAAATTCGACAATCCACGCGGTAGCTTTCTTTATTTTTTATTATAAATATTTAAAAACATTCGTGTTATTCATGTCTGGACATAAATATATATATTTATATATATTTAAATGTATATCGTACTTGATCTATCTCGAAACCGACTTAGATGTACGCGATAGTTATACCGAATTTGTTTTTTGTATCGTGTGGTGGATGATTAATTACAATTAGTGGTACGTAGTTAATTACGACTAGATAAATCGACGTGAGTTCTATTTCGATCGATTTATCTGCCGTAGCTAGTCGAGTTTAACATCTGCTTTTTTTTAATTATTCTTGAGGCGCAAAGATTGTAATTTTATGTACACAAAAATCATTAATTTATTCTTACCCTCGCGCGAGTGCCTAAATTAATTACGGTCGGAGGGTAACATTTTATTTTACGGACGCATCGGCGAGACGCTTTTCTTCCTCTTCCCTCTTTTTTTGTCGCTTTTTCTTTTTAACCGAACGAGAGTAGCTACTATTGGCAACCGCGGTGCACATACATAAATCGACCAAGTCACATACATATAATTTTGAACTCTTAAATTTGCCGTTACTTAATTTACGATTAAGATTCTACACCTATGCTTGAATTCATTATGTTCATTGACCGTCCTAATTTCCCCGTACTTTCCTCCGTCGCTGATCATTAAATTTCTTCCATATAAAATAATATACTTTACATATCAAAAAGAATATCGGTATTGTTATCATACAGTATTATTGCATATATAGGACTTCGTTTAAATCTGATTTCCATGTTATGTACAAGAATAGGAAGCAACGAAAAGATTTATCAACCCATAAACACTTGCCCGTTGTACAATCGCGTTCTCGTTCGAATATAAATCATGCTCGTTGAACGGTTCAATCGAGATCGCGTTACGGGTAAACGGATGCGAACAGAAAGGGCTTCGAGTGTCCGAAACGTTACTGTCGTTAGATTTTTTGCATGATTTGTCGGGACGTGCTAACTGGAAAAACTGGGTATCTTGAAAAGTTGTAAGTATCTTATGATCTCGAAGGGAGCATCGAAAGGGAGTTATAAAATCTGATGGTTCTCGATCTCTGCGAATGTTCTAGGGAGTTGTGAATTAACTAATTAAGGAACTAAACCTAACTAGGTTTGCTTGATATAAAGTGGCTACAAAGATTTCGGCCCGGATCATAAAATTCCACTGGGTGTTCAAGATACCATTTGCTCATAACGTGGCTCCGAAACTATACCAAGAACCGGCCACTCGGTGAATTATCAATTTTTAAGAACATTGGAAAACGTCTGTAAATTCAATGGGACAAGAATTAAAATTGTAGAGCGCTGAAGTCAATTACACGCTCATACGTGTACATGATAACAATGTCGCTTGCCACGAATTCAATCGATATATGTATATATATCAAACATTTCTATCAAAGAAGTACACAGCTTCCGAATAGAAGAGTAAAAAAAAGAAGCATAATGATGGTTTTAGAATCGTATACCGAGTTCGAGGCAGCGGACATCGTGTGTTCCTTGACTTATGTTACCTACACTTATCTATACTTGATTTAAATAAGGACTTTTCACCAATTTTTTTAAACGATCAATGACAACCGTTTATCAGGGATTCGCCCCGCCATCCTTCTTCGACTCCTCGTTTGTGACATTTGCTTTCTCGTCCTTTTCATTCTCTGCGGAGCATTACTGCTTGTTACACAAAAACACTATGGAGAGATAAAACTATGCTCGTATATAAGGAAATTTAATATACACACCTTTTGGCTCTGATTTTATGTCTTCCTCCTTTTTGAGATCACCTTCTATTCCCTCCTGCCCCTTCTCTATACGAGGTCGTTTTCTAGAACCCTTTCAGAAACAAAAGAGAATTGCTATTTAAATATTCAACGTAGACCTGATTAAATAAAGCTGTCTGGTGAAATGAGAGCTTGAACTGTTGTGGTTTATGTTTGCCAAAGTAACGAGCCTTACTTTATACGACCTGTTGTCTCTTCGCCCTCCTTCTCCCTCATCCTCGCTGTCGCTGTACTCATTTTCATGCTGTATCCTTTTGTCCAAATCTCGTTGCGGTAATCTTTCATCCGGATTCACTTTCTCTTCGGCCTCTGAATCTTCGATAACTGCACCGTCCTCGGGAATCGGTTGGACTTGCACGCCCGGCGCGTGGGGTAACATGCGCAGGTTCTCGAATAATCTGGTCCTGTGGGAGATTAATCGAAGACGTGGAGTATTTCTGCATAAATGCTAAACATACTTCTCTGGAACACGGAAATACGTACTTAATCTTCTCAAGATATTCCGGAGTATTTTGATTCGCCATGTTTGAGGGGCTGATGTGCAACTTGAAATCAGGTCCGAAGTATTCGAAGTAATCGTTATAAGGTAGCTCGTTTGCGATTTCCGAGCCAAGAGCTACCGATGTTTCGTACGTCCAACATCTGGATACATTTCTGATTGTATATCCACCGCCGCCAACCATTAAGAAGGGAAGATTATATTTCTTTACAAACTCGACGCATTTACCATGGCCTCTTACTGTTAAGTTGAAGCAACCTAATCGATCTCCTGCGAACAGTATGCACCAAGCTAGAATCAAACTTTCCCCCTTTAAAATTCTACACGGCTACGTATAAAGCTGTACCTGTTAAGGAATCAGCACCGCATTGTAAAACCACCGCAGAGGGCTGGAAGGTTTCCATCACTTTCGAAATAATAGGTACAAATATTGACTCGTAACTCTCATCGTCCATACCATCCCTTAGCGGTATGTTGACCGCGTAATACTTTCCCTGTACAAAAGTGTCTCGTTAGTTTTTTATTCTACGAGAGCAGAAAATTGTTCCAGCACAAAATCCATTACCTTCCCTGCTCCGATATCACGAAGATCGCCAGTACCAGGAAAATATTCGCCGTACTTGTGGAAAGAAACAGTCATTACTCTATCGGTGGTATAAAAAGCTTCTTCGACACCGTCACCGTGATGGACGTCGATATCAATGTATAAAACTCTCTGATGATACTTGAGTAGCTCTAATATCCCCAGCACAATGTCGTTTACGTAACAGAAGCCAGACGCTTCGCTCTTCTTAGCGTGATGTAAACCGCCGCCCCAATTTATACAAATTTCTGAGGCTTGCTTGTTAAGCTTCACAGCGGCTGCTACGGAGCCACCAGCCGATAATTGACAAAATTCATATAAACCATCGAAAACTGGGCAATCTTCTCCTACGTTAACTACGAAAGAAGAGGAGAATTTTATTAAGCTTTCCAAACGGGACGCCGATTATATTTTGATCTTGCGAATCGTAAGGGCTTACATCGTTGCATTTGTTTGTTATACTCTGACATATTATCAGGCCTGATAGACCTTAGAAACCTAATATATTCGTCGCTATGGAATTTCGTCATTTCATCTGCGGTAGCTTTATGAGGTCGCTAAACAAGAGGAACAAGAAATCAATTATACGCATTAACGGATTAAAGGAAGGATACCATGGGATTAACGATTCTTACATATATCTCCATCTTTCTATAAAGACCATAATTGAGGAGTAAATTATGTGTCATCCTTATGCGGTGTGGTTTCATGGGATGCCCTTGTCCATAGTAATAATTCCCAATATCACCTAAACCAGAATATTTTTTTCAAATGCTTTATGATGCTACGAAAGTTTACAAAGGAATGAAAATCTGTGCTGTGAGTCTCCAGAAATTTTAAAAAACTTAGAATCCATGTCTCCAATGCTTGCTGCCGGTACGGTCGGCCGAAGCGTACTTGAGAGTCTCTCGCGTAAACGACGAAAAAACAGTGTTATCTACCGAATAACAAATCGGAAGCTTATTGTTTTTAAGAGACTCGCAAAGGGTTGAAGGAAAACCCGTAAATCTGTGCGTCTCTGCTTGTATTAATGAAAAATCTAGCGCGATTGCTTGGTATTTCGTCATAACCTACAATCAATCAGTTTTCCTCGGAAAATTGACACTCCGAAGTAAAAATTCGGGTGCTACTAAATGCGTTCGTGTATCTTGACAATGTAGGCAATACACGTAGTGTATCATCGAAGGGGAAATAATATTTATAATTCATGTTGCGTTGTTGCAAAGACGGCTCGTTTTAGATTTCGTGGATTTAATAAGAATTCATGTACCGTAGCGCGTTGCGGTTCCATAGGCGCGGGAATAATGCAGCTAAAAACATGTATATCGTAAAATAAAAGAGAAATTTTGAGAAGCATTGGGCGAACGGCAATTGCCTAAGTAAATAGGGAGATAAAGCCGACGCTCTTTCTTCGTCCGAGTACGGTAGCGCGGAGCTGCACCTGCGAGTCTCTCGCCTTAACGCGGCAAAAACCGTACAAGAAGCACCAAGCAACGCGACAAAATTGCAGCATTGTGAACGAAACGCGAGTATTTCGCGTGGGTTTGGAATGGGCGGAGTTCGGTAGCGCGGAAACACATCGGAATTCGCAGCCCGAGACGAAATAAATGTGTTGTACGGGGTACAAGCGCGGACGGCACAAATACAGTTTGACAATCCCCCCCGTGCGTGTATGATGTTTTCGCGGGATCGCGGGTCGCCAGGAATTTTTCGAATTTTCTCACTCACTGTCATAGTAGTAGCAGACACGCTTCTTGCTGTGAGGTATCGTCGACATTTCGCACCGATTACTTTCTGCTAAATTGTAAAATAACTGATATGAATCAAACGCGGACCGCGGAGTGTCGCGGCACCCACCGACAGGACACAGCGTCACTAGATCTCTTCTTTACGCGTGCGCATTGTCCCGTAGCCAAGCTTTCGAATTTACCGGAAAGGTGCCGCTACGGTCGAAACGCGACCTTAACCATAAAATGAATAATGTTGAGAATACGCATGGCGCTGGCAAAATTAAACCAGAAATACTGAAATCTACTTGAATCTACTTAGTCCGGGGTAATGCGATCTCGTATATAAAACCGAATAAAACCAGTAAACTGATCACGAGAAACGACGAGGATGTACTAAATATTAATATTTTTTTTACATCTTGCACGGTGCAATGCTTCGCGAATTTTTCATTGCGAGATAGCAGATGTCAAGTCTGTGTACTTATGCGTAAATATGTATGCATGCCACGCGCCGAGCAAATCGTGCGCATGCATACATGTAAGTAACTACAAGTAAACGAGACTGCCGACATGTTGCGAAAAATGAAACAACGACATTGAGATTAATGATCATAGAATACTCAATAAAAGCAAATTAATGTGAAGTCTGAGTTGAATACCATTCCCCTCCAACTTATTACTCATTCAACGATTAGATTATATCGACGCGCGTTACGAACAGTAGCACGTTTCATTTTTGTCTTACAGACAACTATATGTAGAAAAAATGAAACGTGCTACTTTTCGTAGCGCGCGTCGATATAAGCAAGATTAATGGGAAAATTATAAGACCCAAGTTTTCGGTATGTACATGAATATGTACACGTAAATGTGCATACACATATTAAAGACTTTAATATATATATTAAGAGCGACGAATAATGTACTACAAGTTTTAATATATATATTAAAAGATTTAATATGCGTACACACAAATAAATCTTTTATTTCAAAGCATTTTACACAACGCTGCTCTACAGTAGTCCAGGTTGCCGCATTAAATCGTGAGATGTACGAGCTGCCCTAGAATTTTTACAACTCACTCGTACCGTAATTTTATTCTCGCCTTGCATCGAGGAGCGTAACGCGCAATGCCGTTTGGTCCACCTTTACATGATCGGTAACGGTTAGATCGGTAAGGTGTTACGCGCATACGGAACCACCGCGATAGTCGGTGTTTAAGAAAAAGGAAATATCAAAAAGAACTACAAACTCGTATCGTTCGAAACGAAATTCGTGTATATAAAAAACAGAAAGACACGCGTCGACTCGTGTTAATGCAATAGCATCCACCTATTCCTTTTGGCAGTATAATTTTCCGCGCACCAAATTAACAACGCATCATTAGCCCTGTGTATTTTCGGGAATCCTTTTGAAAGTCCAACAACGTTACAGCTAAACGAACACGTGCGATAATTGTATACCAAGCGGTGTAAATAGGAGTTTTCCCGTTCCTTAAAACGAGCACAGAGAGCATGACAGCGTAATAAACGGCTTTCGCGACAGCGTTATGATTGTCTCGTGACTCGTTCCATGCTCCGTTTTAAGGCCCGAGTAGGTCACGATCTGAGAATGCAGAAAATCCACGCGAAACGTGTACGGATAGAATATAATACGTATAAAAACTGACACGTGCGATCGTGTTTAACGCATGGAGGAGGGCTTCGCGTGAAATAAATGCAATGTATCATAAACTAAATTCACCTAAATGGAAATGAATCGAAGTGAAGTGTCGGGTAAAGCTGCCTGGAGCAGGGACGAGAGGCCGTCGCCGCTTACGAGCCAGCCCGTTTTCAAAAAGAAGGAAAACGGATCTCGCGTGCACCGCGAAAACCCTTCGATAAACATTTTCCGACCAGCATCAATCGCATTTTGCACATACTTATCGATTAAACTACAGATCTACAGGGATTCCTCTGATTACGAAATCAAAGTCCGTTACTCGATTCGGATCGAATCGAGTCGTTGGCTCTTAAAAACAGAAATTCGTCCGCGGTCGTTGCTAGCGCGGCAGAATAGTGTTCAGCGAGAAATAATTTAAGTATTCACGTACGAATCGTACAGGTTCTCTTGCGCATGAACCATTAAAAAAAGAAGACGAGGCTGCAACGACCTGGGAACATTCACACGATGATCGAAAATTCGGATTTTTCGTAATCGTACTCCGTCCGTTTGGCGAAACTTTCGGAGGATAATATACCGGCACCCCGTAAGTTCGATCCTAAACATCGTTACACGTTTAAGCGTCTATCTCTTAGCGTCGTAATTCTCGAACAACATGGGGAGTATACGTATATATCTGGCTTACCATTCGTAGAATGTATCTTCGGTTAGGGATCTCAGAGAGAAGGAAGCGGACGAGAAAGTCTCTCGTGATTTCTGGAACTCGATCAACCAGAAAAATATATCGGATCTGCCTCGGTCAATGCATACGCGTACACACGCTCGCATACTCGCAGTCACACAACATTTACAGATATCCGTTCGAAGACAACGTTGGATTCCCACGAGCGAGTAACAACTCCAGCGTCTCCCGTTGCTGCTTGGCGCACCGTGGACCGTGGCAATCCTCCGCTGTCGGGATTCTCGCTATAGCTTATCGCGTCTACGGATGTATTCCTTCGGTTCATAAAGCGTCGGTGGCGCGAGGCTTTCACAGCGAGAAAAATTTAAGGAAGGTTTGCGGAGGGATCGGTACGTGAAGGGAGGCTTGGTCAACGTCCGCCAGTTTCTCTTGGAACGCTGGATCCTGGTCCGCGATGCAGGGATGTCCCAAGGACCGCCAGAACAGGCAACGGCAGCTGCGGCACAACTGGATCATCTCCGCGTACTCTTCCCGCAGTCCGAACGACCTAAACACGAATTTCCATGGAATGAAATTCTCCTCGTTTTTTTTCACAACCACGCAACAGTTTGAAGTCGATACCTTCGAGCAATGGTGAATACAGACTTCCAGTCTTTCCCGGGATTATTTTGCCTGGTAGTAGCGATTTGCTGCGGCGTGAAATGGTACTGGGCAAGCTCGCGCCAGATTCTCTGTTCCTGAGCGAGGACAGCGAGGTGCTCGCAGGCTTCCGAGGAAGCCTCGATATCTCGTGGGTCGCTCAGCCGCAGGAGCACCTCCCGGCGACACTCGGGAGGCAGATCTGACCACTGTGGCTGCTGCTCCTCGTCGGGCTAGACAGATCACAATTCATTTGGTTAACGACGAGCCTGCTAGAAAACCGTTATTCCTGTTATTACTCGTTAACTAGCTGTATAAATATTCTCCAAAGGTATTCGCGGTTCGCACCTGAGTTATAGTGATGGACGAGGCGATTTGCAGGATTCTCTCCAAAGCCGCTTTGTGCTTCTCCCATAGGATTACGGAGCCCAACGGTCTGCCGCCCCAACAGCAGCCCGCGCTGAAGGCTCGCACTCTCTCGATCAGACGTCGGAGCCTTCCGGTTTGTTGCTGGGACAACGACACTGTGGAGCATCGATTCAAATAATCCCAAGAAACAGAGGGACTCGGCTGCAATTTACCTTCCAACGCGACTTCTTCCAGCATATTGAAGAGCACGCGCTGCGCACACCCGCTGAGCCCTCCCATTCTGTGGCTGACCAAAAGGTCCAGCAGCCGCACGATGTAATTGAATCGACGGCAATCGTGCACCGCGGATAAAAAGTCCAGCCTCTTGAGCGCGTCGCTCAGCCCGTTGAAGCCGGCGATCTGCGAACAGAAAGAAGGGGCGAAGCTAGTCTTCTTTATCGGCCTTTCTATTTAATCGCTGAGTTTTCGAACCTAAGAATAGTGGCCGGAGAGGAGTCGAGGCGTTTGCCGGCCGTTACGTTCCCTTTTTATTTCCTTTCCCCCTCCGTATATACCTTTCTTCTGTTCTTTTCCCTTAATCCATACGCGACAAACGCTCGAGAGCTTCTTAGCGAACAAATCCCGAGTCCCTCCCCTTACGCGAGGCTGGTTTAAATATAAGCAGGGGTGGAAGGAGTCACTCACCTCGCGCGTGCACTTGAGCGTGATGTGGCAATGCGGCTGGACGACGTTTTCTAAAATTACACAGCAAGATTAGTGGAGAAATAGAAACGATCAGGGCTCTCGCCCTATCAGACGCGGAGTATTAAAATTCCAAAAAAATTATTCGTTACATTTACGGCTCGGTACGCGCGCTTCTTGAAATTCACCTCTACCGTCCGTACCTTGGTAAATCGAGGATCAAAATCGGGGCAAATCGGGGGCACTCACCCTTCTTTTTGTCTTTCTCCTTCTTGTCGAGCGCATCTTTGTCCCCGCTGAAAAATAAAAAAAAATATGATCAGTCTCGAGGTGGTTTCGAATTTTTGAGCTCTACGAAGCGTTAAGGTCGACGAATCGACGCTGTGGTCGCCCAACAAAGACCTTGCGCTAACGCGCTTACGAGACTCGGGGAGGGAAACCTCGCACCAATAATCCGCGATATTATGTAACTAACGGTGATGCACGTTGTGGAACGAGCGGCATATCCCATGCATTAGCGAAGCTTGATTCTAGCTCCGTGTCTTAGGACGCGTGGAATTTCGCTGACGAGGGTAAGGAGGGTAATTCGTCGGTTGAGACCGTGAGGGGTGTAAAGGGGTGTTCGCCGAGCAGCGCGGTATCGTCGAATCGAATTTATCAGGACTAGGAGATACAGAAGGAGATTTGCGAAATTGGTTCAGGTCACGGTAGCTGGGTCATGACCCACTTTTCCGCAGGGTCGCCTGTGCGATGGGTTACACCGATCCTCTCCTCGCTTTCGGAAATTCGACCTCCGCTCCTCCAACCATAGGTAACTTGTCCTTGTTCCGACAGAACGAGCACTAATTTGCCGAACAATTGCGCTCTGCAAATGGATCGCGCATTGGTAAAACCAAGAGATCATATTTGGCGGCTTCATTTTGGGGGCGTTTTTAATGGATAATTGCAGGGGCGATCGGAGGGGGTGCAAAAAGGGCAGTTGCCTCCACTGGCTTTTGAGAAAAAATCGCTTATTTCTTTTTTCAAAACTGAGCTATGTTAAGTTTATATTAAAAAAGGGAATATTTTTAAATTTTTAATTAAATTGGCAGTGTAAAATGGGTTGAAAAAAGCAAGAGAGGTAATTTTTTTACAATCATCCCAAAGTTCCCCCCCCCCCCCACTCCCTGGAAAAAGTCTGCGGAGGCCCTTGGCTAATTGAGCTTGCTCCGATTATAGCGGGTCTATTAAATAAAAGCTTTCGAATGTTTATACTACAACGTAGAAAGGTGTCTACTAAGTAGATCTATAGCTGCTTGTTATTGCTGTACGTGACAAAGAAGTTCAAAGTTGTCTGCTGGTAATGCGTTTCGCGTAGATCTTGGGAGCGAAGCTGCACGCTACTATCCGGAAGCCAAGGCCAACGGACACGTAATCGCTGTACCAGACAAATTGTGTATCGTTAACAGTCGGAATTACCGAGCTGCGCCCTGCAAAGCGTTCTTAAAATTGCTCCGCTTAAGTGCGACGCGGCAGTAGTTATAGAATCGCAGCAGTACATTATGTGGAACTTCAGTAACACAAGAAATACCTAAAAACGAGTAAAACAGAGCAGAATTATCTTGTAACAAATAAAATAACTCTATACACCTATTCAGGTAGGCAAAAGTATTCTAAGAATCATACTTCAATTTCTTTAAAAAGAAAAGATCAAAGATCAATAAATACATCTTAATATATAAAGCACAAAGTGTTTGCGTGTTTTTCTGTCGCCTAAAAACTTTCGAACGGTAAACTCTGGGGTCACCAAATGTCTCCCAATTCGTTATGCCTAGCTAATCCGGATGAATGTGACTATTTTCTTAAAAAATAAATAAATAATTTTTTTTATAAAAGCAGAAACTAAATTTCGGGCGAAGCCGAATGGTAAAGCTAGTAGCTATATATCCCCATATACAATTTAACTTTTATATTACCGAGTTCCTCCCTGCGTAATTAAGATTTCGAATGAGAAAATGAATGATATGTATAAATTGTAAATGGAAAAAGTGTGACGGGCGACGAGAAACGCGTTTTCTAGCGATATATCCAAAGGAGAGAAAGGGTGGCGTTTCTTTCGCGAAGCGCGCGAAAGCGTGGCGACTATGCAGCCCCGACGGGCTCGTCCATCTGTCTGTGGTGTATATACATTGGCGCGAGCTTTCACGGTCTCGCGACGCCGGTGCTTAAATCGCACACGAGGGCGTGCATGTGTGCATGTACCTGTCCACACAGCCGCGAAACCAAAAGGGAGAATCGCACAAAGCGAGTGCGCTCGCGTCAACACGCACGCACACCCTGTACGTACGCAACGATTAATTGAGAAACACAACGGTGCTCGCCATCGCGGAAAACAAAGAGGAGCGGGGGGTTGGAGGGAAGAAGTAACGTACAACACATACGCGCGATAACCACATAACGGTTAGAATGAAATCGCCTATTGGTCCTCTATGCATCTTGGAACTGACTCGCGAAGTCGCGATGTGGATGCGAGGACACGGTAGAACGATTTTTGCGATGAAAAAATTTCGCTGAAAAAGTCCCAAGAACTCGCGGAGAACAGAACCGACGGTCTATTTTTGGAATCGCGCTGGGCATTGCCATAAACGAGTGGAGAACTTTAAAGGCAACTTCTCTCTCCGCAAAATTACATAAATATTCCGAGTTTATTGTTTCCCCGAGCTCCTACGCAACAGCGAAATGATTTTCTGGATAAAAGTTAACTCACGGCCGCTGAATCGATACACTCGACGTATGCAACGCGCAAATCGAGAGTGACGCGTATTAGAAGGAACTGGAACGTTAATCGTTATTTATTTGCGCTCCGACATCGCCAAATGCGTTTGACAGTATGCTCCTACGAAGCGAACGAGTCGACTCCATCGGTGGCTACGAAGCACGCGCGAAGTCTGACAATTGGCACCATCCAGAGGTTCCCGAAATCCCGAGGGAACTCATAATTCAAAGCCCAAGCTTTATCCTGAACGATGGACCGTCTTAAAGTCGAATCTCTCGTCCCGATTCATTCGGCGGGATGACAGGCGAACGACTGTCAAGATACACTCGCCGTGGCTCGGGATTGTAAACAAATCGGGACCTGTCGCCCGATCGATGTAACAGCTGTGAGGTGAACCGATTACCCGGAAACGACTGTGCGGTCGTCAACGTCCGCTGGATTTGAAAACAAAAAACCCGATTCGGGGGGAACGCGAGATGTCGACGGGCGCGTATATGGTACTCACCGTAGTAGGAGGGAAAGCGTTTTGTTGTTGGCGCACTCGAGGATTTTCTTCTTTTCCCAGCCCTCGACGGTCTTTACCCATTCCTCGCCGGGGCTACGCCAGTCCTTCGATATGAACGGCATCTCGTTCGCGAGGAAGACGACGCGAGACCACCGCGCTCGCGCACACAGATCGCAAACCCTTCTGGCGACGAAAATTACCGCGCGACGCACCTCACTGTTTCACGGACGCCCAATGTTTGGTCGCGGGACGGCTCGGCTCGGCTCGTTCAGATTGCTTCGCGGCTGCGATCGACCGCGCATGGCTTTGTTTCACTGACGTCACCGGTGGTATCAGCTGTGCGACTGACCGAGCAGCGAGCTCGCGAGACACTGGCTGCCATCTTGCAGACTCGGGGTGGCGCGTGCGCGGAGGCTGTCCGCAATTGGGCGCGAAATTCAAACGATACTACGTAGCAGAATTGGGCATTAATCGAATAAATTTCTATTCGAACGAACTCGAATAAAAGTTTCGAATAAAGTGTAGTTATTCCAGAATAACGAATAAATTATTATTCGACTAAAAATTCGTTCGTTAGTCACAAATAGCTTCATTTTATTCGAAGGTTAGTCGAATAACAATTTATTGTTAGTCGAATAATGCCCAACTCTGGCACATACTACCTTCATTGCAAAGCTCCGCGTTCCATCTTTCATTTACAGCTATTATTTCAATTAATTGATTACCTTCTTTCCTGACTACGAGAAATAGAAGCTCTATACACGTAATTGATTTATTTCCAGCAAGTACAATGTAAAAAAGATATATACCATTGAACGGGAATAACGTTCTCGTTACATTTATATCGTTTAACGTATCCTCTGTCACGTGTTAAGCATAGAAGCGAGTCCGCGTTCTAAGTCTTTTACTTCCGGTACTTCTGGCGCCGCCGCGCCTTCCTCCTTGTCTTCGCTTTCCGAATCGCTCGGAGGGAAATCTGACACAGCTAACGAATAAAAAGCTTTGTGAATGGTACTAGCTTAGAAAGACAACGTAACACTTTACAATATTAAACTACCTTGTCTGTTTAATTTCTCCTGCTTAGCATCAGCAAGGTACTTTTCCTGCGCAGCTATAATTTCCTCCGCGCTAGTGCAAAGCGAATACTTTTCTAGCAACTCCTCGTTCAGTTCCAGGAAAGAATGGCCCCAAGAGAACTTACCGAGGTAAAACTTTGCATCCTCGGGGAAGCCTGTTATAATTAACGTGGCCGCTATAGCTTCCACGCAGCTCAACTGACACGGCTTGCCGTAATTTATCGGATTCGCGGCAACTAGGAACGGTAGAAGGCGAGGATTTGGAGACCTCATTTTACTGAACGGAGTATCGTCCAGGCGGGCCCAACTGCAGTCAACCACGGCGCAACCATGCTGCTGTACGATATCGCGATCCGCTGGACTGACGCACTGTGGAAGAATGTGTTCGCTACAAATACCTACGACAGACTTATGTTAACTTTTATTCGCCCTCCGTGTACCTTTTTACCGACTGGAGTAAGAACTAACCCAGGGAATCGATTGCCTAACCCCAGTACTTTCACCAAGCCATGCCTAACGAGCTTTCTGCCGGAGCATTTTTTAGGATCGCACTGATGGAGATCCCACATGGCAACTGGGAACGGGGCATGGTAACCTTCTTCTTTCTCTGGAAATTAAACGAATAAATTGAGGCATTTAAACTGAGTCGATTTAAACGATTTAAGGAAAAAGGGCACATAGGCCTATATGCCCCTTTTCCATCATATATATATATATATATTCTCTCGCGTTCAGATTAGCTAGATGCTGTTTTATTATGAAGCATGATCGACGCAAAGCTACATAGTCGCTGAGTGGTCGCGTTACCGTGCCGTTGTGCAATAAGTACTTTTGTTTCATAGAGGATTTTGTGTAAGCGTAGAAATATGGAAATTGAGGCGAGTATCAAATCCGCAAGAAAAGAAGCTAATTTAGGAAAGAAAAAATTGATTTCTAAGACAGCTTGCTGCAAAAAATCGAAGAAACTAATACTTACTTAAAACATTACATTTTTTGTTTACTTTTGTGCTTCATTTTGCATTTTTTATTTACGCAATGCATAAAAAATGCGTAACAAATTAAACAAAATTATATTTAATAACTAAACCAAGAAGCAATTTTATTGCGAATTTACTACATTTACGGAAAAACGACACATAAACCACTTGTTTAAAACTTATAAATAAAGACGCATATCATTTTCAAATCATGACTTCTGTTTTCAGAACGTCTGAAGGACACGGTAACTACATCCTAAAAAAAATTGGATTTATTTGCATTACTATTTATTAAGTTATACTATAATAGAAACTTTGAAATCGATTTTCTTGAAATGGCATTTTGGCGTATGTGCCCTTTTTCCATCAAATTCCTCAATTATGTTTTCCTAACCACAACGGAATGTTGAATCCTAACCTGATTCCTCGTCCTCACTGTCGGACCTGTCCCGGTCTTGACGATACTTTTCTTCTTTCCTGACGCGCCGGTGTCGACTCTTCATTTCTCTGTTTCTCCCTCGGTGTAATAATATTATAAAACTTCCGAATGCTTCGTAGTAGAATACGCTTATATAAACATACGTCTGCTTAAGAATGAAAACGATAGATATATACCTATCTAAAAGTGAGTCAGATTGTCAGACAGCCAGTGATTCTTACGCGGCAATTTTGTCGCGTGAGAAACATACGCAGAACACGCGGCAGCAAGCGAAAGATTATATATACGTATATAATTCGAAGGCTGCACTTGTCAGCACGGTACAGTTCAAACTCTGCTGATAACTATTATATATACACGCGCGTATATATATGCACGATATATCTGCGTTTCATGTAAATACTGGCGAGAATTTTTAATTATCGTTACATGCTTTTTCATTGGAAACATCCGCGTATGCGTGAATCGACGGGTTCGTCGCCTGTTCGATTTTTTATAAACGCATCTGTCTGCAGGGATTCCTACGAAATTATTAAACAGTGAACACCGGGATCTATTGCAGTTCGGTTGAACGCGATGTGTAACGAATAGAGGATACGATGCTAATTGAAATATGTTCATTTGCACTTTGCGATAGTGGCACTGCATCGAACGGCCCTGAAGTGTTCGTACAGTGTGGGTAACAAGTGGCTGTTCTGTTCTCAATCGCTCCGCGGAACACAAATCGCTCAAGGGACGATGCTTGTTTAAACATGCGTTTAAAGACGCTTTGACTCGAATGGGAACGATTTATTCGCTCTATTATTTCGCTTGAACTCAAGGTAGGTGCGAACCCATTGCATTCCGTGGCTTAACTCGATCGCGTTTTGAATGCACATCGGTGGAACTTAGAATTTCGTAATCGCGCATAAAAACAATAACTCATTAATGCGTATAAGTAGACGTCTTTCGATTGTAATTGAATTTCAACGATGTTATCTTGTTCATGCTCCCCAGGCGGATATGGATCCAGGTATTTTTCAGAGGAAGATCGATCTGTATTTCGTTAACATTCTCGCGTATATGCACGATAGATATGTAAACATCGCACAGTAGCATTAAGAACTATAAAATTATTTGGACTTTGTTCGTGGACGTTCGAAAACTGTTTTAAAACTCGCGTCGTTATAGTTTGTAAAAGCAGTTATTTTATCGAGCAGTATTACTTTTATAAATTTGATATTCATCACGTGTGTACTTCGCTAGAAAACGTGGGCAAGGAAACCATTGTAAAAGTAACGGATTGGCTGCGCGGGATTTGGGAGATGAGACGTCGAACTGGCCCGGTTCAACAATGGGTCGATTCGATACCTTTGCCCATAAAATCGAATCTATTAATAACGAGTGAAGAGCAAGGAACGTCAGCCGATATAGTTGTTACGCCAGTGACACCGACGGAGCCTAAGGACATTCCATATCCTGTGGGAACGAAACTTCCAACTATGACTGTTTCAGCGCCTATTAAAGTTCCTAATGTACCAACAATTAACACACCTGACCTGCCTAGGTACTGTGTAAACGATAAACAAGCACGGGAAGGTCTAAGGTAATAGCTCCTTTTGACTTTGCGGCGTAAGTTCACGAATACTTTTACTTACAGCTCGTTACCCCATAAACTGGTACGCGATCCGAGTCTGCAGTCCGACAGCAGTCATTGCAGCAGCGTAGAAAGTCTGTTAGAGTTAAGAAAAGCGGATCCCGAAGCAATTCTGCTCGGACTCGGATTCGGCGGCTGCTCAGGCAGCCCGCAAGAGAACGGTTCTCTCTCTCGAATACCAAAAAGATTTTTACAACCGTCGAAACTGAAGGGGATCGCCATTAACGACTTTATGAAGCACCAACAAGAAACTAGCGAATCCATCGACTCTGTATCCCTGGGATATAGAGGATTAACAGGTGAGAATTTGAGCGATATTATAAACGAGGAACATATAATGGGGTATTTAATCGGAAGCTGCGGTTTAAAAGTTGCTAAATTAGGTGGTAAAGGAAGAGAAGGAAGTTTGTAGATAAACTGTTTTAAATTAGAAACAGATTTATGTTACACAAATGATAATTTTATAGGAAGCGATGGCACATTATCTGTGTCTAGACTTATTCCGCATCGCAGACATTCTGGACCAATTAATTTTGTAAGTCTTATATGACAGCTAGGTCTTTCGGCGATATGTTATTTAAATTGCAAAGTACAGTGTTTACGTTGAATTATTTTGCTTCCTATATTTCAGTATTTATGCTACTCGATTGTTTTGCAAGTTTGTATTGTGATAACTAGCAAGAAACTGTAATGTGCATGAAACACTTGTTGTATTACCATGGAGTTACTTTAGACAGAGCCTCCAATTATTTCTGATTAAGTGGTAAATGCTTGTAATACTTGAGATTATGTTGAGCAATAAAACTTAAACGTTAATAATGAATATAAAATACGTATTGTGTAATTTGCATACTGTGCACTGTTTAGAAATTATTATTGCGTGTTTCGATGTCATTGTGATTATTATCGTAATAGCGGAATGAAATTGTAAAGCGTGAAGTTACATTTCTTCTCTTTGTTTAATTCGAAAGGCTCACCGTACGTAGCACCCTCGGAAATTGTACAGAAAATTATGAAACGTTTACGGGAACACGAAAGTCACGACCAGGATGCTTATTCGATGTACAATTCTTACGAGCAGTACAGCCCGATACAGTGTAACGGCACGTTTTCTGTACTATCGCCTGACAATAGACAGTTTTTGGAAAGGCCACGATCGAAAAGTCCCGATATGCGCAATAAACGCATGATTATTGGTAAGAATTGATTATATCTTCGTATATTTAAACATGCGTTAAGATCTCTACGAGAATGTAACTGTTCCAGGACAAAAATCGTTTGCATTCGGGCACGATGGTGACTTGATCGAAATCAACCCTTCCGACGCGAAAACATCTGGCGAAAATAATCTCAACAGCGACTCTGCTGTCGCAGAAAATTCAGAGATACTCGGAAACTTGGAAGGCACCGATATCGATCTTCACAAAATATCCGATGAAGCAGCTCTTCAGAAAACCGAGAAAATAATACCAAAGAAATTATTATTTGACGACTGTATAGAACATTCCGACACCGATCTTAATTTATGGCTGAAAACAGGCGAAGAGCCTTCGAACATGGGAATTACAAGCCTAAACGAAAAGATCGATTATAACAAAGATATTCTTTTAAATATATCTTCGCAAAATTCATTTGATACTCGCAGAGCCAGCGATGGATTTTGCAATATCAAACCCGGAGAGAATTTATCGACAGTGCACGAGCGAAGGCACAGCGACAGCTTTGTGCACGCTCTCGGGGATGGTAGCTGCGAGTCTGTAATATCCCAGAAGAGAAGAACCTTGAAGCGGCAAACTAGGATAAGCGATATAGACGCGATAAGCTATCACGACTTGAAAACCTGTGGCTCGTATAAAGTAGGGGGCACTTGCGAACCTAGCATTCGAACAAAGTCGCCTCGAAGGATGCAGGATCTGCCATCCAGAAGTGAAAATGAAAGCTGTGGTGCGGAATGTTCGAATACGTTTTCCAATGAAACGGATGATTGCATTCAGTCTGTAGATAGTATTTTACTTAACGAAAGGCAACAGGAGGACTGCACGTGCTCTGTTGAGAAGAATCAGTCTTTAGAACGCGTGAGTATGGGCGAAGAGGAGACCGCGACTTGTCGCTGTTGCCCTGGTACTACTAAATATTGGGAGAAAATGGAGAAAATGATTAAAAAGAATAAGAATCTGGAAAGTATGGTGGTAAGAAACAGAAGGGAAATGGCAGAAATTCGAGAAATGCTGAACAGCGTATTGTCAGTGCGATTGGAGCCTGGCTTTTAACATATAGTAAAAAATATTCGTTTTAAAACGACAATTCATGACGAATTACATTATAAAACACTTCATTCTATACACCGCAATATCAGACACAGGGAATTCTGCGAACTTATTCCATTTAGCTACTGGAAAGATCGAATGTTCATTTTATATTTACTTATTTATAACGATCTGCAATGCATTGCGAAGCACTATATACACGATAAAGAACGTAGTACACGGGATTACCTCAGCAAGTGATAAGTACCATAAAAACTATCAATGCCAATGTTTTCTACGCGAGAGCACATCTTTATTTATAACGGCTGCACAGTTTTTTTTGTTCATGCTTTCAGTTATAAATGAAGATGCTGATATTTTGTTATGATTTCAAATTTTATTATTAATTAAGGATGAAATACCAATGTTCAATATACGGTTACATTCACAAATGATGTATATTGTTTTCATTGTCGCATGTAATTACAATGTCTCTCGTTATGTTTGAAAATTATTGCTATTACGTTATTACATTTGTTAATTTTAATAGATATCCTTTATTTGCTTAGCGTTGAAACTTTCATCTTAATTTTATGTCGACGTCTGAATAGTTATGTTATTCTCCATCCTATAGCTCGTGATATACTGTTAACGGTAATTGAAGATACAGTGAAAAGAATTCGAAACGATCTAGTCCCATAATTTCACTGTCTCGTTTTTAATTGAAGCAACGAATATAATTCAAATATTCTAAATCGTCGAAATAAGTGGTGATTACTGAACATTGGTACCTATGTGCAATATAAACTACCTTCTCACACTTTACTTTATACTACTGTCGTTCGGGACGCGTATAATGTCTGCCAGATTTTCCACAGCAAACTGCGATTTTTAACACGGTCGAGCCAACATTTATAATTTTCCATTATGATCAAGAACATTCGTAAACACTTAGCGAACAATTATATTTGTAGCGAGAACATCAATCCTATAATGTGGCGCGTGCGGGATCTGTGCGAACATCGAGTCTATTTCTAATGCTAAATTACGTTAGACGAATAATAAATTGTTCACATCGACCTACGAGGATACAAGTACCTCTATGCCTACGAACTGCATAAAACTGATTATAGGGACAGTTTTCTGTCGCACGTCTTGTTTTTACTTAATATTATACATGTATAAAATTCTTTTCAATTTCATATACTGCAAAATCTTAAGACTCTTCGATCCATCGACAATCAAAAGGAACAAAAAATTCTTTAGCCAATAATTCTCTCGATACATGTACGTTAAGCAAGCTACTTCTTGAAGTATATATATATGACTTATATATTCGAAAATGAAAGCAGACTTTGGGAAAAGGCAAAGATCTACTACTGCGTCTTAAATCTGTATTTGTTAAGAGGCGGAACAGAAAGAAAAACGTTCTTATTTGTAATGTTCCATCATGTTTCCCATTTGGATGTTTGTACTATGTCGCGTATCTGTCTTTAGAACTCGTTAGCATGATCGATAACGAAAGAGATATATCAACTGTTAACTACCGCTTATACATAGTTCTAATTTTGTAAGCTCATTCTTCGTTTTTCTAATGCTCAAATATGTATATACTCGGGTTATTACAATTACTACGTTATTTCTTTTTTAGCACGAACCGAAGATACAATTTTATTCGAACGTTTTGCTAACAGTAATTATATTCCAGCAGATACCGTTTCTAATTCGACTACACGTAACTGCGAAAGTTGTATTTAGGTACTAATCAAAACATCTCGAGTACAAATCTAAACATTCTGAAATGTTACTTGACGCTTCCGAAAGAGGACTTGCGGGATCATTTTGTCATATATTTTTTTAAAATATATCACTGAACGGTGTAAGCTCTCGAACTTAAAAGTGAAAAGTATATTCCTTATTATATGCCTACATTCCGATAAGTGTGATGTACATAGATTATACAAAACAGGGTAGGAGCTTTGTAGATGAAACGATGAAATGTACAAGCATATAGGAATACTGAATAAATATTTAACACAATTTTTACTGTTTCTTTCTTTCTTTATGTATGTGAACCATAATTTTTTTTATCCATGAAACTAGGTCCAACATGACATACCACTGAACATGATTCATGACAATACAATTCAATTTCTTATTCACACTGTTGACATTAATATAAACCCATGATACATAATGTTTATAGCCACGAAAGATTTTTTTTGCCGAGAATAGGAACAGCACGATTTACCAAAGGAATTTACACGACGATAGGAACACAAGATTAAACGGTAACTGACATTACGATTCTTTTCTACATCCTAATATTTGCCTTCTGGTGACTAAACGTAATGGAGGATCTAGTTAATGAAACTGCTTTTACCATAGTTATAATTATTCCAAGTACAACAGACAGCCGAGTGAATTTTTCGAACTCAAGACTGCGCCCAAAGCTTTTACACCGGTAGTCCATTATTCGGTGAGGGCAGAAAACGACAACGGCGATATTTTACACATTAAATGCAAGACAGATTTAAAAAATCCGGACTTCCGTCAAAATTATAAAACACAAAACGTGAGTATATATTGTATTATATGTTTAAAGGATCGAATAAAGACGCAGGCTTGTAGGTAGCTTTATCATTAATTGAAACACACGTACGCATTTGGCAGAACTATCAATTACACGTAAAGCTACCCTTCGCAACAAACTGAGATTCATGGTCCACTGAATCTTACATCTTTTTTTCTCCATTTTTTAACACGAACCCGCTAGAATATCATTTTGTAAACTGCATTCATTGTGTCTGCATATGTCTGCATAGTGTTGTTGTGTACATGTGAATGTAAATGTATTCTTTCTTAGCATACCTTAAAATGTACATAAACAATAAGATCAACCGCGACCTTATATTTAGTCTTCTTTTTCGTCTCTGAAACGGAAAAGACGAATGGTCAGGATTACGACAGAACTGCCGCGGCGAAAGAAACTGGGAAAGAGCGAAGATACATACTTTACAACTTCCTGTTGTTGCTGATCCAGACGAAGCTCAACAATTGTCTCTGTTCTACTTTGCACTTTGAAAGTGACTTGTGCAGCCAAGTACTTGTCTTTGTTATTTACTGACCACCCAGAATACTGGAAACATAAGAATTTATTAAAAAGAAGTTGGAGCGTAAGAAATGCCTTTTAAGCAGAGCTGGGCAAAAACATATTTGAAATAAAAATTTCATACACAAATTTTTATTTCAAATAATTATTTGCCTGTCTCTGCTTTTAAGGCAGAGATATCGAGGCTTACCGTCGATGTGCTTTTATATAATGTCTTTCCGTCTTCTTTGAAAGGTAAAAATTTTTGAAGCAATGCTTTTCCATCTATCCTCCACAAGGTTGGATCCGTGCTTCCTCCAACATCAGCTTTTGCGACGACGAATGCGCCAGACTGCAAGAAGCAACGGGAACAGTGCAATATTTTTATTATCGAACTGTACAAACTAACGTGTCTCGGGCTAAAACTTACAGTGAAATCTTTTGGCGTTTCTCCGGAAGATTCGTTAAAGCTGTTATCGTCGGAGTCCTCCTCTTCCTCGTCCTCCTCTTTCTTTGATCGTCTTTTCCTTTTGGGTTTCTTTCCTGTGTCGGAATCGGATTCCTCGTCCTCTTCGTCGTCCTCCTCTTCATCCTCCTCTTCCTCTTCGTCCTCCTCCTCTTCCGAGTGCTGACGTTTCTTAGCTGCCTCTCTTTGTGGCCTCTTCTTAACGCCACCCTGAGTAGCGTTAGTATTAACTTTGCAATACCCAGTGATTTTTCTCTCGCTACGTACGCAGCGATTATCGGCGAAGAGGAAACGCGTAATTAAATGTAATCGGCTTGACAAAAATCGAGGGTCGCTGATAATAAGCGTGAGAATGAAAAAGTGTTTTCTTTACTCGCTGATTACTAGTTCCGCAATCTACTCTCGCTAATCCCAGAGGTTCAAAATACAACGCTCGCGCATATGTTTTTATGGTACTTGAAATTGATAAAGATACATAAATCTGCCGAGAATATCAATGAGATGCATATACATGCGCATTTATAATTCGTGTTTGTGTTTATCACGACCATGATTCCCAGGAGCAAAAACCGTTTATTCGTTGAATAATGCTCGCGTGATCAATTACAATATCGATTGAAATAAACAACACTCAAATCGATATAGACCGCGAGAAAAATTCGAGCCTACGAAATACGTGAGTAAAAAACCAAACGTACGATTGGAGTACAGTTATACTGTTTTGAAAAATTCATAGACTGGCGCCATCGACCGGCCGGCAACGACGACTCGTGGCGGACCCAATGCTGTCCCTCGGAATAACCATTTCTCTCGCGAAAAATACGTTTCGATATGAGATTTGCCAGCGATTCGACTAACCGCCGGACGGCGAAGCAGAAAATTCTCTTAAAATATTCCACCAACGATAACAGTTTCGGAGATTGACGATGCATCGGGTAGCGTGCATGTCACGGCATCGAGCAGCTACACAACTGACTCGTGTTTTTCCGTTATCTACTCGACGAGATTGATTAAACACCATCCATTTCTGACAATAGCCGCGGGGTAGCAGATAAACGAGAAAGCATAAACATTTCGACGAGCAACGGCGATTTCTCGGCGGAAAACTTCGAGATTTCTTAGCCTGCGCTCGGGGAAAAATGTAGGGAATCCTGATAAGAACGATTGACAGATCTTTCGGCAAGAATAATGGATCGCGAAGGTTTCCGTGGGCGAAGGAGTCGCGCTGAGCACCGTAAGGGGAAGGTGGGAGATTACGGTCGATCGGGAAACGCGAGGGCATATTATCGAGATAAGAGGAAAGTGGAAAGCATCGGTAGCGTGGGCTTACTTCGGCTCCGGCCTCGGGAGTCCACTCTTCTTCGGATGCTCCTTCCATTTCTTCTGGATCGTCTGCGGAATATTCGTCTTCGTCTGACACGTCCTTGGTCTTCTTCATATTGCTTTTACGCGAAATGTTTGCGAACTTTCCCAGAGGGGCTCACAGACGGACAGAAAAAAACTCACAGGATCGCGGCACGAACTGACCGACTATGTGCGCGACTACCGCAAACAATATGGCGGTATATGGCGGTTGGAATCGAGCTACGCGCATACGTTTCTGCGCAGCCTGGAAGCGACGCGTGCCTCGCGACTTCCTGCATGCCCTCGCAACCGCGGGACCCACGGTTTTTCAAACGAAACTGCTCGGGATCGTCGTTGTATCATCCACTATTTCTTTATAACGATGTAACAAATAAAAGTATACAAAACTAGCGATTGTTCGCTCAATTGTCTTCAAGCTCCCGCGCGGATTCTTGTTAGATCGCTATGCTAATGAAATAATATCATAAAACACGAGAGCAGAACATGACGTAAATTATATCTTTATTTTAGCTAGATATATACGCGCGTTTTTTAGAAGAATTTAAATTACTTCGTAGAGAGTTTATTCTATTAAGACTGTTAAGTATTAATTTACAGTGTAATGTATTATTATGGACAGAACCGAATTCTTCCACTCGCGTGTATTTTGAATCTCACTGAGAATATTAAACGAGAAAGATATTACGTTCGGAGGTGATTAAAAACTGATTAGAGCAGATTTCTATTCTGCTACGCCTGAAACGTTCGATGCCTCGCAACTACGTATTACAAATGAATTGTATTGTAATTTGTAGGCGGTCAGGTTTGCGAAAACAAGAATCTTAGTATCAGTTCGACGGAAACACGAGGCTCGTCGATCAATTTTTCTTCGATTGTCGTCGATTATGCGAAATTTTTTAGTTTTAAAACGTTTTCGCGATGCCGGGTCGATACGGGAGTTGGCGCATGCGTTGGCATTCCGTAAATCCAGACGCTCCCTTCAGTATTTACCGTTCCGAGAAACTGCCCGCAGAAGCAACAGAGCGGCCGCTCAAGGGAGGAAATAATGTTTGAGCTTTACGGGATGAATAAGGATGGCATGGTTTATCGGTCCCCGCCACCGAGGAGAAAAGAAGTCGACATATTGGAGGTAATCGACCCAGCCTCGCTAATCCATTCGATCTACAGTAATTACAGTTTCAATTTTTCTTTCTACTTCTACTTCCACCCATTATCTCTACGCCTACGGTAACAACTTGCCGAGCGAATTCTACTATCGAACAGAAGGAAAAATAGTGAAAGCATTGCTCCCTGAGAGAATGCAATTTTAATAATTCCAACTATAATCTCATTCAAATTACATGGTCCCAGAGACGGCGACTTCCTACATTCCTCTTCTACTTTTACATGTACACACGAGGAGCAAAGGGTTGAAAGATCCCGTTAAAAATAATCTGCCGGACACTGTACTTAACAACATGTTCGCAGACCTGCTTGCAACTCTCATCGCCGGAGCTAATGAGAAAATTGCCTAATGGCGACGCGATACACCACACGAAGGACATGGGTGTCTCCACTTCCTTGGACAAGGACAAAGATCCGCCGAGGGAAAGCGGTAGGTCCCCAAAGAATTAGCAATCTACTTGAAAACGTACACGCCACCGTAACTTCCTTGAAAATGACTGAGATTAGCCGCGGTTCCGATCTCGTTCACGGACCGACGATCACCTCGATCGCTTTTGAGACCTCGAGGCGAGCAGAGAAACGATCCGCGAACGGAAGTGCGATTCCCATTTCCGTTGCAAAAAAACTTTGAAACTCGAGATATCTGAGACGAGACATCACTACACACAACAACGAAAGAGTGTAGGATTGCGTATTGAATTGGCTTCTGCGTGCGATGCAGGGCAAAGTATGCTGAGAAGGTGGATAGTGATGGCAGGTTTCTTTTTCCTCGGATGTGCCTTGGTCGCCGGTGTAGGATTACCTTTAGCGTTAGAGCTGCGAAGCTCGCACCTGCTGCAGGCTAGGCTTCGGGTAGTGCGACGAATGCTCTCGGAGATTCCTCTTATCGATGGGTAACCGGCCGTTCTCCGTACATAAGAAACATTTTATCCAACTCGGGCCAGCGGAGCGGTTCGTCGTTGACCGAGGCATTCCCGTTGCAGGCACAACGATTTCGCTTGGAACCTGCGCAAGCATCGAGGGAGCACTAAGTTGCAGGACTTCCCGTTCGACGAGAACCTGTCTCGGAACGCCAGCTGGGGCTCGCACTGGCAGACGGACTTGGTGAGGTTGCGCGAGGGTATCGTCGGCGGGCAATTCTGGTCCGTCTACGTCCCGTGCGAGGCGCAGTTCCTGGACGCGGTTCAGTTAACTCTCGAGCAGATCGACGTGGTGCGCAGGCTCGTGTCCAGGTACCCGAAGAGGATCAGGCTGGTCACCAGCAGCAAGGAGCTGGAGAAGGCGCACAAGGATGGGGTGATCGGTAGCTTGGTCGGGATCGAGGGTGGCCACAGCATCGGCACTTCCATGGCGGTGCTCAGAAGCTTTCACCGGTTGGGGGCACGGTACATGACTTTGACGCACAAGTGCAACACCCCGTGGTAAGACGATGCTTGGGCATATAAAGATATATAAAAATTGATTTTTTATGTTAATGGATGTTATTAAAAATGCAGTAAAATGTAGAATATAATTCTTTTCTGGTACTACAATTTCGATGGTATTTTTTCACTTTGAATAAAATCGTGGAGCAGGGTATGTCACAATAAGTTCATTTTGATACTTCATTTTGTATTAAATTAATTCATATTTTGTTGCGACATATCCTGCCCCACGATTTTATTTAAAGTAGAAAAATACCATTGGAATTGTAGTATAAGAAAAGAAATACTTTTTACTTTTTAGTGCATTTTTAATAAAATCGTTTAAGGCACAATTTTTTATATATATTTTTATTTTCTAGTTTTCTGTGTTCGTGGATTTACAATTCGCAGCTCTGACTTCTTTAGAAATATCTTTTATTTAATTTCAAATCGCGATGCGACTAGCGACCCGGCTTTTTATCGTTTTCGTAAAGGATTTGTGGTTATCAGTTATATTAATCAATGACTGGGTAATTTCTTCACCCGCTCGGGGCTAATTTCTTTTTTTAAATATTATATTGTCATCCAAACTACGCACGCCTGCAAAGTTTCAAGACAATTGGATAGTTGGAAGTGAGTTAAATTCGAGTTGCCAGTTTTGAACCACACGTACATCAACGTACAAACAGAGGATGGAAGCTGAATAAAACCGTTTAATTAATAAATAAAAAAGAAAAGGAAGCAATGAGTCGAGGCGATCTCATTGTTCCCAGGGCGGACTCGTGCTCGGTGGAGGACCCGAATTCGGACGCCTCGTTGGACTTCCACAGCGACGGACTATCCGCGTTCGGCAAGTCGGTGGTGAAAGAGCTGAATCGATTGGGGATGCTCGTGGATCTCTCTCACGTATCGATAAGGACCATGAGGGATGCCCTGGCGGTGACAAAAGCTCCCGTGATATTCTCTCACAGCGCGGCGAGAGCTCTCTGCAACTCGTCCAGCAACGTTCCAGACGACGTGCTCCGCAACCTGGTGAGAGAAGAAAGCCAACCGTACAGGCTTCTGTTCTGATTGACTCTCCCCCGAGTAACTACTTTCCCCGCTGCATTACAACGGAGGACAGATCGCGATTACTTTCGTTTCTGGCCGCGCGAAGATCGCGAAACGCCAGCGACTTAGAACTGACCTAGATTAAGATTGACCCTGCTCTAGAACTGAACCGGCAATTCTATGAATTGAATTGAATTGGCCGGGAAATCGTATTGGATCCTTTACTCCCTTTCGCTCCGAGCACTTACTTGGGCGGATGCTGGTTGCCACCTACAGGGGCAATCAGATCACGCAGCGAAGTTTCTTTGGAGCTACGAGACAGATTTAAGGGGGTGGTGGACTATTGGATACGTAAAATCGTTAGTTTCTTTGACGCTAAATTATTTTGATACCAGACAATGGTTATAGTCGTGCTTTTGACAATCTATTGCGGGAACGTTTGCGAGTATTTACAAAAAAAAATCGTCGGAATGTATGAAATTTTCGAAGTTTATCAATTCTAGTGAACCAATCATCTAAAAGCAAAATGCTTCGAGGTGATTATTCTATAGGGTAAATCCGGGAGACACGGTCGGGCCGGAGAGTTGGTCGAGTCGCTATATTTCAGACTCTATACGTAAAAATGCGTTAAACTGCAGACCAATTCCTTCTCTAGAAGCCAAACAGTTTAATGAATAGCGTCATTTCGCTTCTTTCTGTGTTTTTTTTCTGGATTTATAGGCTTTGAAATGTAAATTGGGGTTACATTTAACCTCTTTTGTCAAACAGCGGTTGTACAGAATCGTATTTAAAATATACTTCTAAGTTTATTTTCGTTTAATATTTGGGATAATAAGATAATAGAGACATTGAAGAACAATGCAGGTAAAGTATTTGGCCATGTTAACTCTTCCTTTCAAAGCCAACGAGAAGACCATCTCTCGCTGCAAAAAGGAGAGATGGTCGAGTTATGATTTTTTTATTATTTTTTATTTTTTTATTATTATTTTATTATTATTTTCGTTTATTTAGTTTATTTATTCACTTTTGTATTCATTTGCCTTGTTAATCGCCAGTGGGTAGTTCACTTTTTGATTGATGTGTTCTTTACTTGTTTAGCGTAAACAAATTAAATATCAATAAATCTGTAGTTGTATTCACTCATAAATAATTTTGGTTTATCCTTTGTTAATTTTCTATGGATAATTATGTCAGTGGGCTCTGCCAACGACGAAAACCGTTTCTCCCGGCACCGCGGGAAAGGTGGTCAGATGTCATGACTTCAGTTTTCAATCCGATTTACAGTAAATATTGTCTTAAAGCAAGTTTTTCTGAATCAGCATAAAATTTTGAACATATAGGTTTGTTCTGATAAAATAAGTAATGTCTATATTAGATTTAATAGCCGTTTTATATTAGATCGACCGCGTCACCCGGGTTTACCCTACACAAATATATACAGTGTGGAGACTTGCCAATGAATTTGAAGAAAAATTGTGGAAGTTACATACGAATCAATTTGTCCCCAACACTTTTACGGGGCAGAAATGTCTTTAATTAGTTATAAAATGCTTTACAAACATCCAATGTTGATGCGAAATTTCTACACGATGGAGAATGAAATTCTACAGCTCCAGTTAAAATTTTAAGTGAAAATATTCATTGCTTCAAGAGTTATGACGCACACCGTTTCTGAAAATGGTGTTTCGAGATAAACCCATGCCCATCTCAATTACGTTCGCTGCTATAACTTCGACAATTATTTGAATTTCTTCATGAAATTCTGTTTAAAATTTTCATAAATAAGTCTTTAAAAATCAGTGAAAGCAATCTAATCAATTTTCCGAAGCTGAAATAGTCCACAACCCCCTTAATTATGCAAAGAATGGGCTAATATTTTCCTTCCGTCGATCTTCCACTTTGCATCACTGCTTTTCCACCCTCGTACCCTAAAGAGCACTGCAACGCTGGGCGATAGCCGGTATCGCGCCCGGTGTATCGTTTACGCAAGTACGAATTGGCCGACTCTCGTTTTTCTTTTTGCAGTCTGTGAACGGTGGTCTGGTTATGGTCAGCTTCGACAGCGCGCATTTAAGCTGCGGCGATAAAGCTTCCATGTACGACGTCATAGGTATGCGCGCGCGCGTTATGAAATCTCTCTGCTTCTCGAAACCCGTGGAAAGAGAGGAAAGGAGGATCGCCGCGAGCACAATCCTGTATGCTTGTCTCTCTTTGCAGCTCATATCAATCATATACGACGAGTAGCTGGCGTGAACTATGTGGGCCTTGGTGCTGGCTACGATGGCATACTGAGGTTGGTGCGATGCTTTCGTCGTTATTAGTCCAACCAGAAATCATCTTCGTCCACTGCATCCCCTTTGAAGTAATCCCTTCCCATTTCCCTATCGATTCTTTACCCAGTGAACCGATTCTCCTTCTCCCTGCTAGAAACTATTTGCTCGCGTGAATCATCCTCGCCAGCTTCCATCATTAATACCCCACTCGCGTCGCAATTAACAAACGATTATCTCACTTTTTTACCAGCCTGACTCGCAGCGTGGCGCGTCGAATGCCTTCGCGCGCAGAGGATTAACGATAACGAACGAATAAGTGTATCGATCGAGGCGATTCAATATTCCACTTCGCCATTCGTTCGCGCTTGAATCTCTTATCAGCCTCGTTAACGACAACGCGGCTAGTTCTAATCTCGTTTTACAGTCCGCCGGTCGAGCTACCGGACGTTTCCGGTTATCCCCTGCTGCTGGCGGAGCTGACGAGGGACCGAAGATGGTCGGCCTCGGACATCAAGAAATTGGTCGGCGGGAATCTGCTGAGAGTGTTCAAAGAGGCGGAGAGCCACGCGGTGGCGGTGTCCCATCAGTCCCCGTCGGAGGAGCTGATCCCTCAGGAGCTGATCGAGGACACGGCCTACTGCCGATACCAAGACACGTAAAATCGACGCCCCGTACCGTCGAAGATACTCGCTTTGATACACGCAATCACAATCAAGCCGCGTTGCATCGTACCGTTTCATCTTTGTACCTGGACTAGTCGGTTTTACATTTTTAATAAAGGTAGGGTTCTCTGTATCGCCCGCACTCCCTGCTTTCTTGACTCGATCAAGACGATCCCCCAAGTTTCTCAGGGATATTTGCACACGTCAGCGGCGGCGGGAAGGTGCGCGATTACTTTCGCGATCAAAATAGATCCCGCCTGCTCGGCCGATTTACCTTGCCGTGCTCGTCGCGCCCAAGCGGAATGTATGTCGGGGCAATTATTTCATTTCATATCTATAACCGCGAGTAACGAGCGCTGGCGAAACCGAGCCGATTGTCTGTATTAGTGTTAAGGGGGAGGCCTACCTAGAAGTTTTCGAAAAATCGATTTTTACATTTTTTTCAAGTACATCTCGGAAATATTTACCGAAAGTGTCGAGTTATTACGACCAGAATTGACAAAGTTACACGCGTGTAAGTAGGTAGGTGTAGCGCTCACACACAAAACTTTAAGCGCGTTCTCCGCAAAATTATGTTTTCAAAGTCGGTGACACACATAACTAAAAAATTAATGAATCGATTTACTCGAGGCTTATTTTAGGGTTAAAAATCTAAGCGCTATCGGGAGTTCTTTCTTTTTGTCTAGATTTTTTATTACAGTTGAGAAACAAGCGATTTATTGCAAAATATCGATGCTTCAACTTCGTACAGTCGCTATTTTATCTGAAAATAATTGTTCCAAAATTGGGCCCGATGGCGCTTAAATAATTTCATATATTATCTAAAAAAAATTGGAATTTCCAATTTTGGATAATCCTGCACCGAACTACGGTTGCCACCGCAAAGCGCCTAAAAGAGGAGGAAGACTCGGTCATCGCCTATAACTCACAAACCTTTCAATACTTTTTACCACAAAAATACTGAAATATCCGTAAGATGTACTCTTTCCAATAGGCTAATGTTTAATAATAAAAGTTTATCGGTTTTTCTAGAAAAAATTCCCAAAGAAGCATGTTGTTTCCAGCGTCCCAGGTAAGCCTCTCCCTTAATGCAGCGTTTCGTGGATTTCTTGGACCCTTTACAGAGACTTCATCGAAGTGTGCCGTTTGGTATCTCGACTTGACGCTGCAAAATGAATTTTCCTATTTCTTAGAATTTCTATTTCCCGACGACTATAGCCTCGCATATCAAGAACGTTGTTATATGACTCGCGATGATCGATATTACGAAACAGAAGAGGAAGACATCGCGAAGGTTACACATAAGAGGCGCGATTGAGGCTGTCCCGTCGTGATTGGAATAATTTTGGACGTTCAGAGGTAGAATAACAGGGTTCCTTATGCAATTCTTAATGACATTCCTAAAAAACACGATTACAGGAAGCGGAGAATTAACTCCAAAAGCGACCAAGGGTCATGCAAGGACTTATCACATCTGACCTTCTTTCCGTGCGCTTCTTTTAGAAGAGCTCTTATCTTCCGATCATTTTTGTTATAAAACGAGCTACTGTAACACTACCACAGAAGCAGTATTCATAGCGATACACGGAGTACCGCGAAAGAGTTTAAAGATAGAGTTAACGAGGTCATACACGAGATATAAGGCGTTGATAGCAAACAGCTGAGTAGACCCACACCTTATCAAGCTCCTTGTACAACTAGATCATACACAGTTCTACATTTTTCTACGGGAAGGTGAAGATCTGACCCCTGGACCTAGCATTCCTCTGCGTTGTCATCGTCGCACGCGATGCAAAATCCTTAACCAACACGCAACGACGTCGGATCGTTAACAAACAGAACAGTTTCAATCACTCGCGACGAATGCCTATTCAGTCTTAAAACCGAGAACCAGAGAGACCACCCCTTAAGAGACAAAGAAAGAATGCAACGTTCCCAAGTTTCCCACCAGCCGCGTCTTCCTCTCCGTGCTGAAAGCGCATCGGCATTGGTATTCTCCCGGAGCACGCGTTATCTCGCTCGCATACTGAGCAGAGATTGGAAAGAAAGCTTTTTATAGCCGTAAAGATCGAGGGTTGTTAGGGCGCGCGCGCGAGCGCGCCGCAGCGATAAATCTCGCGCGATCGTGGATCGCCGCGTGCCAACAAACGCGGTCTACATCCAGCCGATTAATAATCTCGCACGAAGCGCAGTGGACACCTCGAGGTAGATCAGTGTCGGGCCGCGAAGATGCAGCTTCCTCGGGCGGAAGTCGAGCGGCGATTAAACGATCCACGCTGGGTCCCCCGGCTTTTTGAATCGCTGGTCGCCGAGGATGAACGAGCATCGGCGATATCCGACGATCGCCAGGCGGGCCAGGAATGTAACACTGTCACCGGATACCCTCGCGCAAATCGCGCGCGAAGAAGAATATTTTAATCGCGCGAGATTCCAGCTGCTCCTCGTGGCTGGCTCTTAATTACCAACCGACAGCCTTACCCTTTTCTGCTGGCGGTGCATCCTTGGCCGCCTGGCTCGCGTTTTCCGTGGACGTCGAGGCGAAGATGATCCGTTCCTGGACGGCGGTATCGTGGCGCGCAAGTGGTAGGGGATTTGAAGATTACGCTCGCTGGTTCGCGAGCCGAAAGATCAGTTTGGTTTACTATAGGTCCCGCGGCGCATCCTTCCTCGGGATACGGACGCGCGAATGCTAAATAAAAATCGCGAGCCGTCCACAGGGAAAACGAGGAGGAACCGGCGGACGAACGCGCGATCACGGCACCGAGTCGCTGAACCGACGGAAATTCCGATAGATAGAATTTTAAAACGTCCTCATCGAGTACTATCGCGGAGTTGCGCGTCTTCGCTCGTCTGTGCATTTCACTAACCGGGATTCTTGTCCGGCGAGTCGAAAGCGAGTAGAGCATCTAGCAATTGAGGCTTCGCCACCAAAATGAGCTTCTAGGGGACATTCGGGGGACCAAGAACAGGTGAGTTTGAGTTCTGGTGTTGGTGTTAGAAGTTATTAGATTATAGATTCGGAGAGGTTGAATTTGTTGAGGTTTGAAGAAGGTGAAAGACGAAGGGGGACGGAATTTTTTATATCAGCTGTCGCTGTTGTGTTAAGGAAACTTTATATTCAATGATAATCCAGATCATATCCAGTTCCTTTTAAACGAAGGGGGAAGAAGCGCGGGGGAGCTCTGACGATAGACTCGCGTCTAGATCCACGTGTTTCTTGTGGATGCTTGGAGTCAGCCGCGTATTCTCGTTTACGTCGGAGAGCATGTACGCGGCAGGATGAAACGTCGGTTCCCGCCGAAAGCGAGGGATGCCTGTAAAAATAGCCGCGGCTAATTCCGGGCGCGTGGAACGATACACTTTTTGACAAGTGGCCGTCGTACGCACGTTTGCATTCACGTTTTTCTTCTCCCCGTTTCGCGGGACGGAAATATTGTGTGCACGTAGTTTTACGTATCCCCGGCCAGCCTTCGATACCAATTTACCTTCTGGCAGGCTACCAACGGGAGCGTAGAAGAATCTCAGCAGACGTACGGGCGATCCGCGCGGATTTATGACTGCCATTGACCGAGAGAGCGGTCGAAACTGCGAAAAGATCAAACGCCCCGCGGTACGCGTTACTCCGCGCGAAGCGGGCCAAAGCGTTTCTTAAATGTGTACTTGGAGGAATGAATGGCTTGCCACGAGGATCGCTTTTCTCCTCTCAAAACAGATTTTGTATCTACTTCAGACTACTGTGAATGTGCAGAGTCTAATTTAGAGTCGAATTTATTTTTAATCGATCCGATATTTCAAGATCAGCGATCTTGCTGTTCGCTATCGAGGGCAGCTGGGTAAAAGAAAGCGGATAATGGTATTCTGTGTGCATCCAAAAATACCGGGGAACAAATAATCGAGGAACGAAACGGAACGATAAATCCGTGACGCTCCGGATAATTTCGCTCTCGATGGGAAGCAAGTGTCCGTTACAGAGCGAAGAATAAAAAAGAAAGGGTAATCATTCGCGAGGTTGATAGGTAACGATCGACCGCGCGCATCCGATGGATCGTGAAATTTGTGATTTCTCCAACCTAGATCGTTTCAGCCAAATCGAGCTGAAATCGCTTTCCTCCGTCCAGCGATTGGTAACGATCCTGGAGGGTGGAAATGAATAATTCCATTCATCCCTAAGTTTGTTATTAACTGTGCGTATGGAACGGAAGGGTAAAATTGAGGACCTTGAGGCAAGAGGGGTGCAATTCCATTTTTGACAGTTTTTGAGTTATGACGAGTAATATGTGTAAAAAAATTCTACATCGTTTGGTGCATGATTGATGCAAATCCGATAACAAAGGAGCGATTTATTGCAAATGAATAAAAGAAGAAATATTAATATTTTATCAATTTGGTCGATATTAATATTCCATATTAATATTAATACTTTCTATTAATGTATTTGAATATTAATAGTTTCGTATTTAATATTTTAATCTTTAATATATTAATCTATAATATTTAATTTTTTTATTATAGATTATTTTTTCACCAAAAATAGAAATAGAAAACTTACCACCTTAATAACTACTGCTTATTGTGTGAAAAAATACATTTTTCAATTAGTGTTCTCTTTCAAATGCAAAGTCAAAGCAATAATTTCATAAACAGCTTTTTCTAATTTACTAAAAATTGATAAAATTGCAGCTGCAACCCTCTTGCCGCAAGGTCCTCGATTCTCCCCTAACTCCGCGTTTCTCAAGTTCGATTCCAAATGCCTCTGAGCGCAGAGACAATGAATCTTTCACGATCGTCCAAGAAGAAAGAAGCAGTGATAAAGGGTATCAGTATTCTTCTGTTAGGTTTAAGATGCTAAGCAGTCGCTCGCCAATTTGCAATCAATGCGTCACGGCTGCATGGATTACCGAGACGAGCTTGCCAATGATCCTTTGTTTCAGGCGGAGGAGCGGGCGACGGATACACAGAGGGAAGATAAACGGAGAGGAAGATGAGATACAAGGTGAGACGAAAAGGTGACGCTTCTTTTAGATATTCCCTCCATCGGCGACTATGAATTATCATCGTGGCCTTGCTGGATCTCGAGGAGCAAGAATACCATCAGGATCGCTGTTGTCTCGCGTCCCTGATATTTTTGCTGAATCGAGTCGTCGAGCTTTCATCCTCCCTTCTTTTGTCTCGCCAGCGCCGATTTGCATGAAACGCAGTCGGCGTGGACGGTGCAACGCCTTCATTCTTTCTCCGCCGATTCTGAGCGGCTTGATGTACGCGGCCTGCATCTCGATTAAGCATCGTGATCGAGATTTGCAAATGACGAGAACAGGGGTGGGTCCAACTTCTAAATATCTCAACGTTCATAAAAAATATCTCAATGCTTCGAGATATAACTCACTCCACGCCTGTAGAATCGGCGACTGCCAACCTTTGCTGGGGGTTGCATCCCTTCAATGATGTACTCAGGATTTAATCTTGGAGAACCCAAGTTGAAGAGATAAAAATATTTTTAATGTAAATTCAATCAAAATCATTAGGTGATTATAAAAATTGATTTAACCCTTAACTGGTATCCTGGGGTCACTCATGACCCCAGGCACGCAGAGTTCGCTGCGAAACTTTTGGTTGTCTAAGTTTGTAAACTGAATTTCTAATTAACTTTGTAATAACACTTTAAATTTCTATGTTTCTATTATTTTATACATTACCTAAGAAAAAAATATTCATAGAGGTTGTTCTAGTGTCGACTTTACAATTTCTGTGCTCTCTTTTATTTATTGTCTGCCACGACCCCTGTATACCAGTTACGTTTGAAAAAACAGTATATTAGTTAAGGGGGTATTCTAGTGTGAGGGCTCAAAAAAATGTATTTTTTTTGCATTTTCTATAAGTATATATTATAGAAAATGTGTGGGTAAAAGGATTTTCTGCAATTCGAAAAAAATGACAGAGTTATAGCAGTTAAAAGAGATGCGTATACATATGGCATTACTGTGTGTAAAACTTTAAACGCGTTTTTCTCGAAACCATGTTTTCGGAAGCGGTGACCGTGATATCTTGAAATCGACTTGACCAATTAAGCCCAATTTGTACATACATATTCAGTAGACGTGTGGCTATCGTCTCTACCACGGTCACATAAAACTATTTTTTGTTTCCATTTTACATACGTTTAAAAGTATAAAAAATCTACTAAAATCACAACCTTCTCTTCAAAATGTCGCTATTTTTTCTTCATTCTAGTACCTGCGATAGCCGGTGGTATACTAATTTGGAATCTTTTTCCTTTTTTGTGTCAGATAAGCATAATCAGCAAAATCATGATCACCGTGCGCAGACATTTTTTTCATGGAACACTTCAACGCGAAATATTGCAGCCAATTTTAATTTTTTTATACTGAAAAAATTTGTAAATACTCTCTAAGTGCTGATACATATATAGGCAAAACCCGGATTCAATAACTTTAGCGAGTTTTTTGTAAGAAATTCCACAAAAACGCAGAAAATAACGGCGTTTACACTAGAATACCCCCTTAAGGGTTAAAGAATAAAATCCAGTTTTCTTTTTTTTACAAAGCTCCTTTTTTGAGAGAGTGTCACGGTCCCTCCGCCTCTGGCTGCGCCACAGCATCCCTTAGATTCAAACCCGAGCATGCTCTCACAAGCCCCAAAGAGTATCCCGTTGCATCTCGATTAACTCACGAGACACTATTCCCCATCGCTATCACAGCGCGATATACCGCGCTTTCCCCTCCACTCCAATTTTAATTAATCAACAAGGAAAACAAGACACGTCTCCCGCTTAGGAAGAACGAACAAGAAAAAGAGTCTGCTCGAAGGATAATCAAGCTAATTGATTCAAACTGACCGTGACGACGTGCCGTGAATAGAAACGACGATCACGTTCACGGTCAATATCGATTCATTCCTTTCCAGGCTGGGCCCACCGCGCGTATTTATATATCCTTTCTCAAAGGAGACCGTGCCCTCGCGTGCACGATCGCGATCATCGTCGGTGGATCACTTATACTTTTCTTGTATAACATCGATCGCAATGCACGTACAGTACCTACACCTCACTGCGCTGCTTTATTGCATAATCGCTGTATGCACGCGTGTGACGAAGATCAATGTCGAAGAAGTTCGTTAGAGGGAAGTGGAGCGTGGGTGAAGTAGAATAGAGCTGTTTCGCAGCTTCGAGTTGCTCCGAGGAATTGAAATTCGCGGTAAAAGCAGCAGTGCCTGACGATTGCTTCGTAGGTACCACTCGGGAAGGGTCCTTTCCCGGAAGTAGTCAAGAGCAACGGTCATGGTCGCGGTTCACGGACACTTGGCGATAGAATCGCAGCGTAGAAACTTGCTGTTGAGCACTTGGAAGCTGATGACCCGAACGGGGGCGCCTTTTAGATGAAACCGAGCTTTGACTTGTCAGCTGGCTCGCCTCTTCATCATGAATGCCCCTCCTGTCTCCAGCTCGTCGATACTCTTCCTCGTAGCTACCGCTGAGTTAGCGTGGCCACCTCGATCGCTAGTGAATTTCAATTGCTTCCGAATCATTGTTCTTCGATTCGGACGACGAACTCGATAGGATATTCCCATCGTCGATAGAGGAACAGAGGAATCTAGGCGCCCTTCCTGAGGCATTGACTCTCTTGATTGCGATTCAGATCACGATCCATCGAGATCTATCATTTCATGATTTACCACGTGCGTGGATCGGCTGTTGCCTCTTTGGGAGAGTAAATCTTTGAAGCAGCTTCGAGATTCACTGTTTTATATGTAAGTGCATAGAATATTGAGAATAGGATTTACAGTGGTGCCGCGGTTCTTTCGATATCTCTAATGGGAGGAGGATGGCCGTTTCGCGGTGACAGGATATTGGCCACGCAGAGAATAATACCGCGGTAATTCCGTCGATTCTGGGGCAAGGTGAGACCGCCGATCGTGTAACGAGTGTAACCACACCGAAATGGGCGATGCTCTGCGCTCACTTCAATTAGACGGACTGATTACATTTGCCTGCGATCTAAAAGACCTCGCGGTGCTTGCTGAGCCTTTGCGTCCGCCACCGTAAACCGTGCATTTCAACATTCCACTGATTGCGATAATTACACGGCTGCAATTATCCTTGAATTATCCTACAGCGCTTCCACAATTGAACATCTCGTTTCCGTTTTCAACAGGTAAACGACCCGGAGGACCATGATAGAGGCACGATAGGGGAGACGAAAGGAGATTCGATCCTGTCATGGTAATTAGCAACTAAGTAGTCTTATATTTTTATAGACGAAACGGGCACGGAGTTCCTATTAACCCTTTCGCTGCTAAGACTTCAGAGTGTACGCTGTTACACAAAAATCGCTGATCCATGGATCTTGTTCCCTGAGACGTTCGTTAGTCCCAAACGTCCACAGCATCCAGAGGGTTAAAGGCGAGACGATGTCCCGCTGGAACAGTGCTCGGTGTCCTATTTTTCCTCGACGCAATTGGCGAGCATCCACGGTCCTTTTCAATTGATTCGAACAGGCAGTACGCGCGAAGGGACGAAAAGGGGTCATACGGGAGCGAGACGAAGCTGGTGATAATCGTCGGTCTGTTGGTCGTGACGGTGGTTGCGCTGGCCGTCACTTTGGCCATACAGCTGGCCGTTTTCCGCAAAGGGGAGTACAAAGAGATGTGCCAGAGCGAGGAGTGCGTGAAGACAGGTACCAGTAGACCCCAAGGTCTTCCTTCTTTCTTCTCCATCAGCCTTGCGGCGCAATTACACGCCATGGGAATGCCCATCCTCGGCTTCGAATCCGTTTACATAACGATCGCGACGATCGTCATTTAGAAACGCGTTAATTCCGCGTCTACCCGCTACTAATAATAATTTGTTTACCGCGCCAGCCGCCAGGATAATCGAGGCGATGAACAGGTCCGTAGATCCTTGCGAAGATTTCTACAACTTCGCCTGCGGCGGCTGGATTGCCAAGAATCCTATACCGCAGAGCCAAACTTCCTGGGACCAGCTTAGCTTGCTGCGAGAACAGCTGCTGAAGAACCTGAGGATCCTGCTGGAGGAGCCGGACAGAGAGGAGGACCTCAGGCCAGTTCAGCTGGCCAGATCTTTGTACAGAACTTGCATGGACACAGGTACGAAGATCTATAATTCGTTATGGAGTTATTCCTCAGCAACTAGATACCGCAATTTAATTGTCTCTCAATTTAAATGCCTTTCAGAGGACGTTGAAGCGCTAGGACTGAACCCCATCCACGAAACGTTAGCCAAGCTCGGTATGCCAAAGGATCCACCCTTGAGGAACAAAGCGTGGCCCATGGATCTCGCAGAAATCGCTGGCACAAGCCAGAGGCTCCTGGGCCTGGATCTGTTCCTCAACTTTTACATCAGCGAGGACATTCGGGACACGACGCGGAACAGGATGATGGTGAATCTACCGGCGATTTATCACCACAGCTCCCTCGATTTTAGAATATAGATATATCGTCGCGTGCTTTCAGATCGAACAAGTCTCCCCGGGATTCAGCGAGCGCTACCTGCTCGATCCTCAGCGCTTCCAATCGGAGCTGAACGAGTACAAGAAGTACATAAAATCTATGGTCGAGATGGCTGGCGCGGGGAATAAGAGCGGCAGTTTTGCGAACGAGATTCTGGATTTCAGCACGCAGATCGCGAAAGTAGGTAACTAGCTGTACCCTGGATCGTTGGAAGGCTACTGCGAATTTATGTATTCAATCTACTGGTTTATGCAGATTATGGCGACGTCGGAGGAAAGACGCAGCGTAAATCATCTCTTCCATGATGTAACTATCGATGAGCTGCAACAAGTCACGGACTTGCACGTGCAACAGGTGAACACAGTGGAAGAGTGTGAGGAGATTAGTTTAAGCCTGTGCCAGATGTTTAATCGAATCACGTGGTTTTAATCTGTTCCAGTGGAACTGGACGAGGTACGTGGAAGCCGTGTTCGAGGATACGAACGTGACGATAAATACAGGCCTCGATCGCGTGATCGTTATGGATCTACGCTACTTGCAGAAGCTACCTGAATTGTTAGCGATCACATCACCTGCTACCATAGGTATTACTCGGGATCAGCTTCTGTTCCAGCGTTCGCAAATAAATGAACTGAAGGGGATGATCGATGGTTAAAATATTTCAGCACGGTTCGTGTGGTGGAGCGTTTATTCGACGGTGGCCCCGCTGACTTTGCAACGATTCCGCGACCTGGGCTTCCAGTTCTCGCAAAAGGTTTTCGGCCTGAAGGAGAAGACGCCGAGGTGGAAGGCCTGCACTAGCAATGTAAACGCTAATTTCGGCATGGCTCTCAGTTACATCTACGCGCAGAAGTACTTCAACGATCAAGCTCGAGAGAAGGTTGGTAATTCCGTGGGTTTAGGATCCTCAGTGATTCTATGGATTCTTCATGCAAAGTTATTGGCTTGAAACACACGTCTCCTACTTGCCGCTGAATTCTCAGGCCTTAGAAATGCTGATGGACATCAAAGCAACCTTCGATGAGATGGTCGCCGAATTAGACTGGATGGACATGGGCACCAGGGCTCGGGCACACAAGAAGCTGCAAGCGATGAGACCTTTTGTGGGGATTCCAGAGTGGATCACGAATTCTGAGAAGCTTGATAAATTCTACGAAGGGGTGAGTTACCTCTGTCCACTTTCCCACGAAGGATCTCCAAGTATTGAATGCGGAATAATGCCAGGTCGATTTACAATAGACAGAGGTCCTCCCAGGAAGACTATTCGACACGTTTGTGAACTTGACGAACCTGGGGATCAAGAAGAGTTTGAGTAGTCTGCGCGAGAAGCCTAACAAAAATCGATGGATATCAACGGGCACCACGGTGAACGCATTTTATAGCGCAGTATTAAATTCAGTCAGTAAGTATTCGATGCTGATATTCAGTCACAATTCCCTCTGTCTCACTTGCTATTTTATACGCTTGACTTACAGCTTTCCCAGCCGGCATTTTACACCCGCCGTTTTATGGAAATGGCCTAGAGTGCGTGTCAAGTACCACTGTAAAGTTATTTATCCTCTTGACATAATTCTTTTAAGATTGTTTAACGCGAACGTTTGTAACAGGTCCATCAACTACGGCGCTATGGGCGCGATTATGGGTCACGAACTCACTCACGGCTTCGACGATCAAGGTATCCTTTTATCGATATTTAGTGAACGACAGCAGAAATTGCTGAGCATTGGTGAACCGAATGATTAATCTATACAATTCTCCCTTAAGGTCGCAGGTACGATGAGAACGGGAACCTCAGACAATGGTGGAGTAACGAGACGTTGCAGCACTACCACAAGAAAGTCGAGTGTATAATCAAACAGTACAGCAACTATCACTTGCCCGAGCTGGGCAATAATTTCACGGTGGGTGTCGCCCTTGTGACAAAAGGAGCCAAAAAATTGTGCCAAGGCGGGCGCTTGTAATTGGACAAATTAATCGTCTGTACGTTGCCATTTAGGTAAACGGCGTTAATACGCAGGGAGAGAACATAGCCGATAATGGCGGTATTCGGGAGGCTTACAGGGCGTATCGAAGGCTGACCACGAGGAATGGGGACCAGCAAGCTTTGCCTGGCCTTGCTAGCTACACGCAAGAGCAACTGTTCTTCGTTGGTTTCGCGCAAGTAAGTGTGCTCGGGCGTAGAGGCGGGTTTAACACAAATTTCTCAATTCTCGGAAGTTTGCGAAGGCTTCGAGACTCCCGAAACTTGAAGCGCTGATTTTATTCTGTAAGTGGAATATCTTGCTTTAAAAACTGAAGTCAACAAATTTCTTGCATAAATTTATTCGCGAAATTAATTTATGCTTTATTCATTAATTTTATACTTATTTGGCTTTCGAGAGTTTCGAATCAGGAAAAAAGTGCAAACTTTCGAATTCTCTAAATTCAAAAGTTTCGCAACTTTCTCGGGTTTCGACGCTTCAAGAAACCCACCCCTACTTGTAAGCATAAACTGCATTTGGCCTCGCTACTAAACAAATACCAATTGAACTACTCAAGATCTCATTTCCAATTCACTGTTTATTCGCATCGTTACTGAATTATAAAAACAAAACACCTATGTTTTCTTTGTACCAGCGTAAACGACACAACACGAGACTAATGCGTATTCACAGAAGCTGTACGTCCTGAAATATACAATTGTGTTTCTTATACAGGTCTGGTGCGGCAATTACACGAACGGAGCGTTAAAATCTAAGCTGATAGAAGGGGTCCACGCGCCGAATCACTTCAGAGTCATTGGAACCCTCTCGAACAACGGCGATTTCGCGAAGACGTGGAATTGTCCGGTGGGAAGTCCCATGAACCCGCCACACAAGTGTATATTGTGGTAGATTCACGGGAGTAGGTCGCGCGAGCCGGCGCCACTAATTTTTGTACGCACAAAAGACTTAACGAGCGTTAGTTTGTCCTCGAATGTCGTCCTTACACACGACACACCGTTTATGGTAAAATTACATTGAACGTGAAAAGGTTGCGAACAGACTGATTCTGTAGGAACTAGCGTGTAACTTAATATATTCGTAGATCATACTCCCAATTAGAATATACGGTCTGTAAATATTATGCAGAATGTGAATATAATTTTGTAAACCGACATGGTGTTTTAATTATCGAATACCTGCCTCCCCTCACTGTTTCTTCTTCTTTTTCTTTAAACTTCCACCAGTCTCATCCGCTACCGCTTTCTTCTTTTTCTTCTTCGGAGCAACGTCACCGCCATCGTCCAGCTGCCTCAATTTCTTCCTCCCTTTATTCCCCGTCGCATCACCCGTTTCTGAAAACTGCTCGCTGGATTTTTTAACCCTCTTGAAGGAAAGATTCTCGGATTCTTCCGAAGATTCTTTCTCTTTCCTTTTCTTACTCAAACCGTCGCTGTTGTCTTCTACGTTCCATAGTTTCTTCTTCTTCTTGGGAATAATCTCGGTTACCTCGTCCTCTCCCCTCTTCTTCTTCGATATCGATTTGTTTTTCTTCCGTCTTGGAGTATCTGGGGGATCCGCGTCCGCTATGCTCCGTTTCTTTTTCGACTTCTTGCCCTTCGAGTCCGTCCGGGAATCTTCGACTGGCGTCACTTCCCAATCGCCCTCCTTCTCGACGATAACTTCTTGCCTTAATCTAAATCTCTTCCTCTTCAAGACTTCCTCTTCCTCCTCCGACTTAACTTCTCTATCGTCAACCAGACTCTTGCACGGCATTGCGAGAGACAGGCAAGTGATCCTGGCGCCGCAATTCACACGCTGCAGCATGTCCAATTTATATTTACCATATCTCCAGAGCTTGATCTCGCCAGAACTGGATGCAGTGACCAGTAAGTCGCCTTGGAAAGCCATACATTTCACTCTAATGTCGTGCGCCACAGCTTCCACCGTGGCCACCGACCTCTCCAGGTCGTACAATTTAATCTGACCGTTCTCCAATCCAACGGCGATTAAATCGTCTCTGAGAAACTCTACGCAGATTATCTTCGAGTCCAATGTGATCTCACTGTCGATCCCTGCTAATTCTACGGAGTACACGTCTATTCTCTGATTCACTGCCAGCAGGTACTTCTCGCCGTTCGGGCTCCACTTTAAAACAGTAACATTGGCAGCGTCCAATTTCAATCTCGGTGCCAGGTTCGTCGCGTACGCTTGCCTGCCTTTGACTAAATTCCAGGTTCGGAGGATACCGTCCGCTCCCGTAGACAGCGCTATTTTCCCAGTGGGATGAATGGCCAGAGTGTTTACCGCCAAGCCTTTGTGCGGCTTCTGCCAGTGTTTCTCTGTCTGCCAATTACCGCACCTAATAGCAGCTATGGTTCCATCGTCGCTGCACGTGAAGAGATGGGAAGCGTCTGGAGTAAACGCGACGCAATTTACTGTACCTATGTGAAAGCATAAGAAGCAGCGTGTCAGGATAATTTATACGATACACTGCGGAGGTGCTCGGGTACGTTAACGCTTACTGTTATGGTGCATTAATCTGCCAGATTCTATCCTATACCGCATGTCGTATAGGTAGACGGAGTCGTCGGCTCCTCCGGAAGCTAAATAGTGTCTGTTACTCGCGACGCTTCGCACACTGCTGATGTGACTCCGGGTCGCGAAGGTTCTTTCCATTTTGTATTCCTGTAAATTCATCGATTAGTTGAATAATCAACAATGCGTCTGAGGCAAGAGGTGCGATTCGCAGAATGATTATAAAGCTCAGAATTCACCGAGAAGCTAACCTATGAATGTATCGAAGCTATTTTAAAAAAAATTAGCTTCGATACATTCTTATGAAACCGTTTCCACCGAAATCTAAGCGATTGGAACGTAACTTTGTGGGTTTTTAGAGTGACCCAAAACAAGAACAACGGTGTGTTTCATTTGGGCCCTATCGCCCTTTCAGGGGGTGAAAACTAACCGTAAAGTCAAATTGGCACTTCCACTTTTTCGTGTATAACTCTCAAAGTACAACAGACAGAAAAAAAGTTTCAAACAAAAGTGTAATGATGCGATAAGCGTTACAAAGTTGCGTTAACAAAATTTTGAAAAGAGTTTAAGAAAAAATACCTGAACGGAAAAAAACTATTTTCAAAATTTTGTTAACTTCCCGGTGGATTCCCGGCTTAAGGAAACTCTTCACTTACGTTGACTATATTGTTTACTTTGTAACCGAGCATGTACTGCTCGTACGTTCCCACGATTATTTCAAACGGGTCCGACATGTTCGAATCTGAGCACACCATTCTGCAGAAATTGTTTAGTTCACTCGCGGAACGAATATTCTTAATAACAGCTTATAAGAACAGATTTGACGCGCAGTGGTCAAACATTAGGGTTACCGGCAACGCGACGCAATAAACGCATGCACACGCGGTTCGCGATGCTTCTAGAATATTTTCCCTTCGCGAGTAGATGGAGTAGATGTCATTCTACGACTGGAGAATTAATGGCACAGAAAGGAGTAATTGTATAGAACGGAGACGGTATTGAAATTTGAATACTCCTCCAGCGACATCTGCAGACTTGTTAAAGAAACATGGCGCGGGAATTTTAATTTTCAAAGTCACGTAGATTGCAGATAATGCGATTTATGTAGATTTATTATTAGAATAATATTCTATTTAAGAGTCTTCTATGTATTTACAAAACTGTGTATAGTATTTATGTACGCGGCAAATGTTTATCGAATTATTTAGTTAGTTAATGTAATTACACAGTAGTGTAAAAAATATTAATCTTGTGCAAAGCGTTGACGTAAAAATAGTGAACTCGGCAAAAGATTATATAATTTTTTCAGTTTATGCATAACGCTCCACTAGCTGCTGATATCAAATCGCCTTACTTATCAATAATATTCCCCCGTTTGTTAGAGGCGCGTAAAGAGATAGCGATTATATACTCGTATGTGTATGTAATATGATAAAAGGATGAAACTCAAGTGATCTGATATATGTTAACGCACCGCTGCGAGGCTTGTGGAAAATTTCATTTGCCGTTTAGTACGTAACGTATTGGCAGCGGAAAATATAGGCAAAACGTTGCATAGAAATTGTACCAACAATGGCAATTATAATTACGGATATCGTTGTAAAGGACATAAGATTCCCAACGTCCCTTTTAGCAGATGGAAGCGATGCTATGGTACGTAAATTTTCTAATATATTTTTTAAACACCTGTACTCCTTCGTTTAGAAAATTAATTATAGAATTATTTTCATTACAGCACACTGACCCTGATTACTCTTGCGCTTACGTGACAATAAAGACGAACAAAGATGTAGAAGGATATGGACTAACGTTCACTTTGGGCAGAGGAACAGAAATTGGTATGTGAATTTGTACGTAAAAAGTATAATCATCAGTGTGGAATAAAATTTTTCAACTCCTTTTTAGTCGTTCAAGCATGTAAATCGATGTCCTACTTAGTGAAAGGACAAAACGCCAGCGAGATTTTCGCAAACTTTGGCTTGTTCTGGAGGAAACTGACCAGTGAATCACAACTCAGATGGGTAACAGATATGCACACAGAATTCTTAAGAAATAATAATTCTTAAACTCCAAGTTTCCACTAATTATCTACTGCTCAACAGATTGGACCGGAGAAAGGTGTCACTCACCTTGCCACAGCAGCCATAATAAACGCACTGTGGGACTTGTGGGCCCGAATCGAGAATAAACCCGTGTGGAAGCTCCTGACAGACTTAACTCCCGAGCAATTAGTTTCCACGATCGATTTCAGATACATGTAAGTTACGAAGCACGCGAAGTGCCACTTTAAAATACTCCGTTTCAACGAATTCGCGCTTCTTCCATACAGCACCGACGTTATCACAAAAGAAGAGGCGATACAGATGCTGAAGGACAACGAGAAGGGAAAGAAAGGGCGCGAAGAAATGTTAGAAAAGAATGGATACCCTGCGTACACGACGCAAGTGGGTTGGCTCGGCTACAACGACCAAAAAGTCAAGACTCTCTGCAGAAAGTTTTTAGACCTCGGCTTCACGACTTTCAAAGCCAAGGTTGGCCAGGATTTAAACGACGATATAAGAAGATGCCAATTGATACGCGATATGATAGGATACGAGAATAAACTGATGATGGATGCGAATCAAGTCTGGGACGTGAACGAGTCGATAGAGTGGATGAAACATCTAATGAAGTTCAAGCCCACTTGGATCGAGGAACCAACATCGCCCGACGACGTCTTGGGCCACGCCAAGATCGCTAAAGAATTACGGCCACACGGCATTGGCGTTGCTACTGGTGAAATGTGCGCTAATCGCGTTATGTTCAAGCAACTGCTACAAGCAAAAGCGATTGATTATTGTCAAATCGATTCGGCAAGGATAGGAGGAATCAATGAAATACTGTCAGTTTACTTCATGGCGAAGAAGATGGGAGGTAAGCTTCGAAACGGAAACTTTTACAGAAATCAGGCAGCCTGATCTAATTTCTTTTATACTAGTTCCAGTATGTCCGCACGCTGGCGGAGTTGGTTTATGCGAAATGGTTCAACATCTCCAAATGTGGGACTTCGTCTGCTTGAGCGCAACTACCGAAAATCGCGTGATAGAGTACGTGGACCAGCAACACGAGCACTTCGAGGACCCCGTGCGCGTTCAGAGAGCTTGCTACATGCCACCCACGTCCCCAGGCTACTCGGTTAAATTTAAGGACGACTGCATTACGAACTATTCGTATCCAGATGGCGAACAATGGAAGTATATGTACAAAAAAGGAATCTTCCAAAGACCATCTCACTGAAGTAAATACAGATATATAATGTACAGAGTTATATTAATCGTACAATTTTTATATTAACATAAATGTATATAAAAAGAAATTTAGAAACCACAGCACACGGGGTAATTAATTGTAAAAATATTAGCAACTATGTGTTACTTATACAAAATGAACATTTACCTTTTCGCGTAGTAGATATCACAATTACTTGTGCTGTTTAAACGAACCGTAACCAGTTGGCATTCCCTAAGTAGATTCTAGTCGCAGCGACAAATCGCAGCATTAACTGCGCGACTGGAGGTAGGATCTCACGTAATCTGTCTGCAAAAGGTAATAATTTACATTAGCGTCGTACATTTTAACGAACGAATCCATGCGCATCGAAGTATATTCCCACACGTACACTGACGAACCAAAAGGAGTCAGGTCTGAACATGAATCTTTGCCACATATTTATCTCGGTCGTTGGAGAAATAACATGCAAATGCAAATGATGCACTGTGTTAAACGGTGGCCAATGGAAGCCTGTAAGCGTGGACCCAGCGTCGAGGCCTTGCATCTCCGTTATCCTATCCACGCTGGAGGTCATCTTATCGTCTGAAATTATTGTTCTTAAGCTACCAAAGCTTCAATAACAATAATGAGTATTGTCAGTTAGACTTACAAATCTCAGCGTCCTCTTGTTTAAGCTCTTTAGCATTGCGTATATGCCTCTTCGGCAATATTAAATAATGGTGTGTCGAAGCTGGATTAATGTCTTTGATGCAAGTCACATGTTCGTCCTACGAAGAAAACGAATCTGTTAGTTTCGAGTTTGACAGCCGTGTGTTTGGAATATCGATTCCTCTGCGAGTAACCATTATATATTTGAAACTATAATCTACGCGGCGATATTAAGTTTGATGATAACATCGCAGCGTTCCTGTTAACGTCTGATAGATGAGGTTAATTGATGTCGTACCTCGTAAATCTTTTCGCTGGGTGCTTTACCATCTATAATTTTACAGAAAATACAGGACTCCACGCGTGTCGCCATGTAGATTGTGTATGTAGCTGTAGAGACTAGAAAAGTTACGCAGTTTCTTTGGTACGTGACACTTTGTACTTGGGAATTTTGTTTAACTCTTGCCCGAACCACAGTGAAACATATATGACCTGTCGCGTTTATATACGTACGTTCATATCAGGAAATTCAGCCGAGTTAACAAGAGTACAGAAGGATAGAGAAGGTGGATGATAACCGCAGAGAGAAAGAGGATATAAGAGGGTGCGAAGAGCGTCGCATGTAACCTTGGGCGAATTCCACTTACGCCCAAATCGTCCGTGATTTTCATTGTTAGGTTCTTCTGAACGCGACCAGACGCAACGTCAAGAACTTCAAAGTCGATTTTCTCGAAAATGCAGCGCGATATGAAGAGAAGTTACTCTTTCTTTTTGACTTATAACAAGTAAATAAGTCGGGAAAAAAGAATACAATTTTTTCGTATTGCGCTTCGTTTTCGAGAAAATCGACTTTGAAATTCTCGACGATGCGCCCAGTCGCGCATAGGGAGAACTGTGCTAATATAACTCACGAACGATTTGGGTGTAAGTGGAATTCGTCTCTTATCGATTCAGAGTGGAATTCGATCGTATTTCTACTAGCGATTGGAATACAAACTGAATACGATGGAAATTAATTTTTAGTTGGCAAGGAAATGCGAGAAACTTGTGATCCAGGTTTCGCTATCTTTTTAACTATGCAGCAAGGTAGGAAAACCGGTTTCGTTATCTCTCGCAAGTGCAGTAAATTTGCAAATAGAATTTCGATTTCTGCTACGGCTGTATAGAAGTGGAAAGTGTTTCGAAATGATATGGGAATGGTATATAAGTAGTGTAGAAATGATAGAACTAAGCAGAGAGATGCCCCCATTACTGTGCTTGTCTTCACGCCGACTTGCTCACGAATGAATTAATTACCGACCTCCCTTACTTCAATTTTGTTGCGTGAAAATTTATATTGGTTTTTGGAAGTTCTCTTTTTATTACGCCATTTTTTTCGGGTTAAAAAAATTAATTTTTCATATTTTTTCAATTTAAATGGAAATACATGTTTTTGTCCCGATTACGGTGCCCAGTGAGCAGTAACAGGAACAGGCACCGTAATAGGGACATCTACCCAACTGAATTCTATTCCGAATAGGAACAGAAAATCAGCTAAATTAAGAGGAACGCAAGATACTAGTGGAGGTGGCACGGCCGAGCTGCGCGAGAGAGAAAGCTGGCGTGTGCGACGAAGATAGAGATAAATTTCGTGCCACTAACTCTGGTTATGTGTCCCTGATACAGGAGCAGGAGAGTATAACCAAAGTTAGTGGCACGCCATCTATCTCCATCTTTGTCACACACGGATGCCCTCTCTCTCGCACAGTTCCACCGTGCCACCTCCACTACCTTTATGTATTCCTATTAGCTCGGCGACTTTCCTGGTCCAAATGGACCAAATTACCGACGCGTTGGGAATTAATTTACCGACGAGTTGTACGATATATGGATTATGGAATGCGATGCAGAGATTACCGCTTCGAAGAACATAATATATTCATAAAAGGTGTAACTGAGGTTCCTTAAGCATCTCTATTTTCGGACGCAACTCGAAAAGTGCATAAATTACAACGTTTAGGAACGATATAGCGCCTGTTACTCCATAAACTGAGCACGTGTTTCATACACGTATCACGGGTCTATATAGTATTCCAAATTGCAAATAAATAAGGAAATATAGCAAATTTTCACTGCCTTACCTATAACTTATTTTTCCTCCCCGGTTATCGCTAATAATTTATAACCACTAACTTATTCTATTATATGTTATAGGTATACATAATAGGATTTTTGAATACAATGAATTGAAATTAATCAATAAAATCGAGCGATTTAAAAAAGAGGAGGCACGCCCCCGTTACTTAAAATTTGATTTTAATGACACTTACCGCGAATGATTATTAAGCTTACTAGCAGGAAAAAGTAATTCGTACGCACATTAAATGAACATACCCCTTTTTTTAAATTGCATTACTTTTTAATTTAAAATATATAAACTGTACATATATTTATAAGTGGTATATATCCATATGTTTTTATATAATAGTCGTGAGCATGATAAATTAATAGTAGATCTAATGTATTTTTACATGTGGCAGTTGAGTCGAACGAGAAAGAACTTGTGTTTTTAGAAATCCATAAAATCCACAGAAACCCAGCACTTTCCTCCGTTTTCCAAACGGTCCTTGCTTATTTCTCTCTCTCTCCCCTCCTGTTTCTCTATACTTAACATATCCTATTCAGTCCTTTCTAAAAACACAAAGAAATGCAACATCTACACTGCGTTCCATAGAAGAGCGGACAACGCCCATAGCGATTTGCGACCGATCTGCGCAGTTCCCACGGATCTGACACACGCGATTGGTCGTAGCGCTTTCCTTGCCGGTTTACTACCAATCAACAGTGTATCCCTGCGCGAAACAAGTATGCTCTAATGTGAAACGCAGTGTATACAATCTAATTAAAGTACGCAAGATTTCGATATTTCGCCCATTGTGGAAATCAAAAGTGGACGATGAAAGAGACGCTCCCGAGTTGCACGAAAACGAGGTTTTACAATGCTAACGTTCGCTTCCACCATTGAAATGTGAACGATCGAGGATCGTTCAATAAATAAAGCACCGTTTGGACTCGCATTTGGTCCAACATTCGAATTCATTTTGAACTCGATTCCATATTGCAACATAACGATTTCAACGCACAGTAAAACACCGATCATTCTCTTTCGCTGATCGCCCGCACATCATTGCTCGTAGATTTCTTTAAAACGTCTCTCTTTCGCCCTGAGGAGATCTGTATAGAAACTTTTGTGAAAGGAAAATGAGTATTGCTTCATCCACGACGAAATTAGGAAAAGTTCGTGTCGATCGAATACAAGTATTTGCGACTTCGAAGATGATTTTTCACGAAAAAAGGCCGTCAGGCACATACCTCGTCCTTTCCTTCGTTTCACACGCTAGGATGTTATTGAACGTCGCTTTTCGCGTTTAAATTTTGCAAGCGTGCGCACGCGATGCACGTGTCTCGCGTGCATATGTACGCGTGTGCTCATGTGTGGTTTCCCCTCTTATCTAAAAACGTCCACGAATGCGTGAGTTCTTTATTTACACGGGAACAGCATCCTTCGCGCGCCGTCTCGAGGATAACACTAATGTGAATCACGAATATATAATAAGAAGAAAGTATTGCTTCGAGAAGAACGATCAACTAAGAAAAGAAGAGAGAACAAAAGAACAAGTTTGGACGTAAGGCGAATTAAGTTACGAATCGATCGGCTTTCGCGTCAGTTTAAATTAACAGGATGTCCGTCTCGCTGGATATCTGATACCCACGCTGAAAATCCCCTCGGATGTGGGGTAGGGGGCGACTTACACGCTAAAGTAGTTTTTTACGGGGATTCTCCCGACTGTACAAGTGTTCGTTATAAATAATTCTTATAAATTACGTATAATTAGTCTACGTCCCCGTCTCGACATAAAAATCATACAATGTACACGATGTTTCGCACTTGCGGTAGTTCCACCATTAATACTGCGAGTTCTTCTTCCTCGACCTCCCTGGCCATAGTATCTATCTCTGTTTCCCGCCCCGACTTCGCACAGATGCGGTGGAAAATATTCGCCAATCGTCCAGCGACGAGTTTGGTCGGTGGCGTTTCCGCGACATTCTCCGCACAGAGGGAAAAAAGAAAATCGTTCGAACTGTAGCGGCGAGTCTGATGGATCATTAAGTTAACTTATCACTCTAATAGAGGGGTAAGTTTCAGCTGCCTTGGTAAGGCATTTGATCGGGAACGGCGGTAGAATGGTTCTGGCTGGGGCTCTGATGGAAATGCGGATTGCTTCCGTCTTGGGATATGTCGCCGACGGCGGGTTCCTCGTACTTCCCCCTCTTGAAACGGCCGTACAAAGAGGAGTAGGGTAGATTGTAGTGAATAGCCGCTTGATTGATGCTCATGTGCCCTAATCTGAAACACGCAAACGAACGGGACGCGTTCCCGATAGTTCCACACAAATTAATTCGGTGCGCGAGCCTGGAGCGGTTGCTCTTTTCGCGGATACAGAATACTCTCAGATAATATTTCTGATAGGTAATACAAAAGCTGCTGAGGATGTTAAAACTACTAGAGCAGCGAACTGAGAGTACCTTTGTCAAGAAGCAGACGAAAAGAGAAAAGAGTTTACCTGACGGCTTCGAGGGCCTCGGTCATGGCGTCCTCGCTCCAAGGCGTGGGGTTACTTCTGCTCAGCTCGATGCCTTCCCTCTTACATCTACCGTACAACGTGCCCGTGGGTATGCCGAACTCCGTGGAGGCTCTCTGCACGGACGTCTGGCCGGACCTGATCGCTTCCAGAGCACGGTCCAGGTCAGCGGGTGACCAGGTGGTCGGGCTGGCGTTGAAAGGCGCGGCCAGTCTGATACCTTCCCTCCTAGCGATTTTGTACAACGTGCTGGATGGTATGCCGAACGCCTTCGAGGCCTTGTTCGCGGAGATGGTGCCGGTCCGAAGAGCCTCGAGGGCGTTGTTCAGGCTCTCGTCGCTCCACGACTTGGTCGGCCCGTCTTTCTTCGGGGTGTCGATCCCCAGCCGGTGCGCCCTTTGCCACAGGGTTGTCGATGGTATGCCGAAGGTCGCTGTAACGATCGCCGCGAATATTGAATGAGCACGGAGAATCAAGAGAACTCGCGAGACTACGGGCCTACGATCGTCGAAAGGTTTCAATTACCAGAGGCTTTCGTCAGGCTCATGTCGTGGTTCCTCAACGCTTCCAGCGCCGCGTCCATGTCCTCCTGCGTCCACGATTTCGAGCCGTGGTGATGCGAGCTGGACTGGCCGGAATGGCCCCTGGAGTTGTTCTCGCCGGAATCCGAGTGGACGGAGCTTCCAGACGGCATCAGGCCGAGCAGCTCCGGCGTGATCATCATCATGTTGTCGCTGTCGGCCGCGTTCTTCGAGCTGACGCTCGCCCGGTCCGACATGTGGCTGTCGATGTCGATCGTGTCCGACGAGTCCATCGTGTGCAACGTTTCGAACTTTATCTTCACGCTGTCACAGTTCTGAATCTCTGCAAGCAGATCCGCACGTACAACGGCAATCCCTCCGACCCCCCATTTCGATCGATCGGCTACGAAACGCGGGACCCTCGATCCGTCCACTGTCTACCTGGACCGTCGCGAAAGGAACGTCGAGGAGCGAGGCTCCAGTGCGTGCACTAAATGAGGTTGCGTGGGCTGTTACGAACGGAGCAACGCAAATCTAATCGCGACCAGTTAAGCCCGATTAGACCAATTATTCTGATTCCCTGCCTGTCTAATGACCGGCTACACTTTTATTCCTCCCACCCTTCGCGATCCGTCGTCGGTCGCAAGGCATTAACTGGCAACTGTGATAATTACGTGGGAGAGTTTTTTCAGAGGCAACTGAAATCGAGGACCAGAGATCCGCGATACGTAACTCTTGGATTTTAACGAGCAATCTCTCAGCGACGATCTTTCTCTGCACGATTGTTAATCGAAGTACGTGGATTTTTATGAAAACCACACCTGTGGAGTGATGATCCGGATCTCTGAGATGGGTGATCGTGGTGCCAACCAAGGTTGCGCTCGGCGGCGTGGGCTGTGTCTCTGGGGGCAGATCGACTTCTCCAGGATCAGGATGGTGGCCGTAGTGGCCGAGCCCTGTGTGACAGAACATGTCGCCTTTTTATTTCGAGTGAAAAGTGTCTGTCCTGCCGTACGCCGGAGCGATAAACCGCCCCACACCTCCGAAACCCTTGCACACTTGTCGGGTATCGACGCTCGAAAATGGACATGTATTTTGAAAGTGATACACGTGTACTGTTAATTAAACGAGAGTGAGCGCGCATCTTGAATTAACGTTCAGTGGACGTTATTAGAAGGCCCAAGATATTTCTACCGTACCTGCTCTGTTAAGGGGGTTATACCAGAGACGGGCAAAAAATTATTTAAAATAAAAATTTGTGTACGACGTTTTTATTTAGAATACTTTTTTGTCCATATTTTTTTTTTAAAAGCGGAAGCATATATTTTTACAAAACTTTTTGCACTTAAAAGAGCAAAATTTAAAGAATATTTGGTAATTTTTTCGTAGAAAATTATTTACGTTTAAGATAAAGCAACAATCCTGGTTTCTCTCGTGCAAAAATCTCGCGAAAAAATCAGGATTCAGACTTTAAATAGCGTCCAATTCGATTTAAATTAATATTCCGGAAATTCCCTTCGGCAATCACAGGGTACATTAATATACCAACGAAATCTTTTTTGTTTTTTGATTTTAGATAAACTGGTTCCCAATGGCAGTGCTCACCGCAAAACCAAATTTTTAAAAAGGCTTCTTGGATATCGGTTGTTAATTTATTATAAACGTGAATTTTTTTTCTACGAAAAAATGATCAAATCTTCTTGAAATGTTGCTCTTTTAATCGCAAAAAGTTCTGTAAAAATGTATGCTTGCGCTTTTAAAAAAAAAATTCACAAACATTCGCCTCTTTTCGACTAACAAGGGAAGATCCCGAACCCGAAAATTAAAAAAATTCTAAAACTTTGTGAGTATGCAGAGGATTTCCTCCTGATTGCAACGCAATTTTTGTTTGCTATCCAAATTCACTCGAAGGAGGTGAAATTAACCCCTGGAAATTCGGCTATTTTCCAATTTTGAGTTATAACTCGCGAACTATAAGAGATAGAAAAAAAGTTTCAAGGCAAAAGTTACTTCTTTTAATTAGATCTATCATTTAGTAAAAAAAAAATAAAAATGTAAAAAACCCGACTGCTTAAAAAGCGAACTAAAATAACAAAAATATTAATAAGATGACAATTTAAATTAACTCAATTGTCTGCAGTCGGAGCCCTTAAATCCTTTGACACAAACGCATCGTCCGTTACTACATATACAGAATCCATCCTAAGACAAATCATTTGCATCAAAGGATTTAAGGCCTCCGACTGGAGACAATTGAGTTAATTTAAATTGCCACCTTATTATCATTTTTGTCATTTTAGTTCGCTTTTTAAATTTTTTAATTTTTTTTATTTTCTACTTTTTTGAAAATTATATATCCTATAACATTCGGAACGTCAAGACAATTCGAAAGACCTCATATGTCCAAATCGGTGTATTCGTACAGGCTGTAGAGCGTAACATGGACACCTTTGCGTGCCGCAGTCAGGTTAAAATTATTTTCAATTTACGAGTTAAGGTAGTTGACCCAGTCGTCGATCGGTACCGAGTCGTCGATCATTTGAATTAATATTGAGATTTTATAAGGTTTTTGAACAATATTGTGTAAAAGACAAAATTGCAAGTTAATATTTAAGAGTCTTTACCTACATATATCATCACAATATTGTTCAAAAACCTTATAAAATCTCAATATTTAAGTGATCGACGACTAGGCCTAAACCGATCGGCGACTGGGTCAACTACCTTATAACACAAAGTCGAAAAATAACTGAATTTTCAGGGGTCAATTACACCCACTTAGAGTGATTTTGGGCAGCAAACAAAAATTGCGTTACAACCAGGAGGAATTTCCTTACCTCTTCACAAAGTTTCAGAATTTTTTGAATTTCCCAGTTCGGGATGTTCCCTTGTAAGAATAACCCCTTAAAAGAATTGCAGCTGCACCCTTTGCTACGATGGACGCGCAAGGGTCGAGGTGTGAGGCGTGATTCTCGATCACTCTGCTTACCGTTGTTATTGTTGTTCGTCCCGTTACCGTTGTTGTTGTTATTGTTGTTGTTGCGCTGGCAAGTTTCCAAGACTACTGCTGCCGTTGTTCCCTCCGCGCAATCTTCATCTTCGGCCTGCCAGTCCCTGTGGTTCTGCGGAAATATCCGGTACGAATTTAGCGACGGCCATGAGGAGATCGCCGGACGGCTGTCACGTTCGCACGCATTTTCCCTCCGTGCCCCGGTTTCCTCCTGGCTTTCCTCTCGCGGCCCGACGAACGTTACTCACCTCTTTGTTCTCCCGATTGTAGTTCTCGTTCGACTCCTCCTCTTTGTACCTGTCGTAGTGCCTGGAGTCGGTGGCGCGAGGCTCGAACGTGGTTCTGGCCCTCTTGTACCTCGGATGGTGACGCTTTAGCTTGGTGAAGTTTATCCTAGGAGTGCCTGGTTCCCGTGACGGCGAGCTCAGGCTCACCGAGGGTGGGCCGTCTCTGCTTTCCGGCACCTCGCAGAGACCTTTGATCTTCAGCTGATCGGCCGTCTTCAACAGTGACTGCAACAAGCCAGTTAACAAACGCCACGTGTTAACGCTTCCTAGTTTCTAAACTGTTTCGTGCCTCGAGCACGATATCGCCGAGCTTAAGAGTAAATTTGAATACGTTATAGGGAGCTCGCGAAAATCACGAAGGGATGAAGACGATAAAGGATCTAGAGACTCGTAGATTTTAGGTGTATACCAATGAATACTAGATGCGACATTAATTGCCAAGAAAGCAACTCTAGACCTTTTTATCAATTCCCCCAGCGACCAACCAGAATTCCACCGCGCAGTGGAACCCGAAGGATCGTCCCCGCATAGCCGGAAGTCGCGCCGATACGTCCCGGAATCGCGGGGGTGCGCGAGGCTCGTGGAATAACCCATTCCGATAAACCGCTTTCCCGGAGCGGAATAAAGAAGAAGGGCCGAGGACAGGCGGGCGGATTTGCATATTTCTGGTAAAAGCTCGTCATCCTTGCGGCCTGCCGCCCCGACGGATACAGTTTCACGTTGCAGTCGCCGTCTGGCCGCGGGCTCGTTCTAAAATCAGTTTCACGATCCAGTTTCGGCGCGCGGCGATTCATCGGCAGGGTGCGTCGACCCGCGAAAGTCGAGCGGCGTCCTCCCTGCGAACGCGTCCACCCCGCCCGCTGGTTCGCTGTGATCTTAACCTTGAAGAGCGGACTGCCGAAGGAAGGAAACTGGCGCAGAAAAGAAGGGAAGAAGAAGAAGAAGAAGAGGCGGGGAGCGAGAGCGCGACGGCTGGCCCAGAGCGGTGCGGAAGAAGCGCGGCGGAACAAGGGCGAAAGGAAGTGGAGGAGTGGAACAAGGGCGGTTTCCGCGTGGCGGAACGGTTGTCGAAGCCGCGCTGCCTGTGTTTCCGGGCGCCGACGATGAAGCAACAACCCGACGGAGGAGCACGAAGGTGCGGGCAACGGCGGTTCATCGTTCTCCAGCTTATAAGCCGGGCATCAAATTAGCTTCGAGTTGCGCGCCGGATGGGGTGCGATGACTGCAACCCCCGCGCCAATAGTTCAGAGTCCCACATCCACGCAGCCCGCCCCGGTTAATGACGATCAGCAATCGATGCGAGTTAACGCGGCGAAACAACACCGCGGGAGTCTAAATGCAAACGGGGCATAGGAACGGCGCGTGGAGAGTGTAGAGGAAGGAAGGGAGCGGGTAGTAGAATAATTGGGAAAAAAATGGAAAGGAAAACAAGGAGGAGAAAAGGGGGGTATGGTGGAGGAAGGATGGATGGATGGGTGGAGGGAGAGAAGGGAAGGATAGAAGAGAGGAGGAAGAAGGCTCGCGTTGAAGTTGAGGCTCTCTGTTCTTTAATCAAGCCAGGGGTGGTGCGATTAGACAGGGTCGGCGAGGGGACAGGCGGCTAGAGAGCGGTGCCGGCGGTGGCGGTGGCTAGGAGGGGGCGGCGAGGAGGCAGAGGAAGAGTTAGGCGATGGAAGCAGAGGGTTCCAGGTGGGGGTTTAGGCAGGCTGCGCCGGGGGTGTCGGTGGCGGCTGGAAAGCGGAGCGTGGGTGGAAAACTGGGTGGCGGTGGGTAGGACTAGGTTCGCAGCGGTATGGCTGGAGGAGAAGAAGAGAATTGCAACGAGAGAGAGAGGGAGGGAGAGAGAGAGAGCGAGAGAGAGCGAGAGAGAGAGAGAGGGGGCAAAAACGTCCGCAGGAAGAATGGGGAGGCCTCCGACGCGGCTGTCGCGGCCCCAGGGCCGTATCGACCACCCCCAACCCCCGATTCTCTCCTCGGCACTCGCGACGGCACCGACACCGGTGACTTCCAACCGTTTCCACGCACGCATCCTCTCTCTCTCTCTCTCTCCCTCTCTCTCGCTCCTTCCCTCTCTCTCGCCTTCCATCCCTCTTTCACACGCCTCCCCACCCTCCGGGTTGCGGGCGGATACGTATAACCTCGTTGAAATGTCCGCGAATCTTCGAACTCGACAATCCGTGAGTTTCGTAGTATTGATTGCAGCAGGGTGATCGAACTTCCATGTCGGACGTGCATGCCGCGGCGACACGACGATGCCGTCACCCTTCTAACGGGTAGTAATTAAGATTGCCCGGGGGTAGGTTGGGCAGCCACGAACCGCCTCGCGCGTTTCCGAAATCTTCGCGGGGGTGGGCGTCTTGGCCCGAGGTAAACGCGAGGGGTTCGAGAAGCCGGCTGTAGGAGCGGTCACTGTGCAAAATCCTCCAGCCGCTACAGCCGCTTTCCCGTAATTCCTTGGCACGCGTGCATCCCCCCGTTCAACCGACACGAGAACCTTTACGACCGACGATCCGCGACGTCGTGCATTATGAGGGATCCCCGGGGGAGTTAGCGGACAACGCTTCATCGATCTATCCTGTCGGCTTCCGAGCTGCTCCAGGAGCGAATGGGTGCCACTGACAAGGGAACACCGCGAACCCGGACTCACCGATTGGAATGCAACTTCGTGGGTTTATAGAGCGACACAAGAGAAGAACGACGGTGTGCTTCATCTGTGCCCTATCGCCCTTTAAGGGGGTGAAAACTAACCTCAAAGTCAAATTGGCACTTCCACTTTTTCGCGTATAACTCTCAAAGTACAGCAGACAGAAAAAAATGTTTCAAACTAAAGTTTAATGGTGCAATAAGCGCTGCAAACTTGCGTTAACAAAATTTTGAAAATAGTTTAAAATAAAAATACCTGAACGATAAAAAACATTTTTCAAAATTTTGTTGACGCAAGTTTGCAGCGCTTATTGCACCATTAAACTTTTGTTTGAAACACTTTTCTCTGTCTGTTGTACTTTGAGAGTTATACGCGAAAAAGTTGAAGTGCCAATTCGACTTTGAGGTTAGGTTTCATCCCCTTAAAGCGCGATAGGGCACAAATGAAGCACACCGTTGTTCTTGTCTTGAGTCGCTCTATAAACCTACAAAGTTGCATTCCAATCGGTGAGTCCGGGTTCGCGGTGTTCCCTTGTGAGTGCATCGGATCTGTCGAATCGAGCGTTGCCCTCCGCGGCGCGAAGATTCGATGCCGGGCTGTCGTTCGATGCCGCCCGAGCCAGGCCCGCAGGGGTGGCGTTGCGGGTGCTTTCTTTTAAATGGCCTGTCGCGGGTTCAATTAAATAAATAAAGAGCGAAGATCGTCGCGGGGGCAGAGGTTTATAACGGCGGGCACTTGGAGAACCACGGTCGCTAGGCGATGGGCTGGCAGGCAGGGCAGAGCGCGCGGGTGTTGGTGCAGGGGTTAGGGAACGGGCGGGTAGTCGGTTGGTTCGGCGGTGGATGCATAGGGGTGGTGCCATCGGTTCGGAGGCAAGAGGGAAAGCCACCGGCAGAATCCAACCTCACCAATCAATACTTAGGGTTCAAGGGCATCGCCAGACCAATTATCCCAGACTAATTGACGCGAGACGGGAGGGTAAAAAAAAAATTCCAACCCCCTAGCCTCTTCCGATCTGTGCCCGTCCTCGGCGACGAGACTTCCGCCGGTTACCCCCGCGGAACCGGGGTGTCTTCGGGAGTCAACGACCGTTGCCAGCTCCTCGGGGACAGGGACTAGCCTCCGTTGCCGATCTTTGAATCTAATCTACTTCGCGGAGCTCGCCGGGTATTAGAGTATTAGACGACGTCGACCTTGAGGAATCCGAGCCCGAGGATAAGACGGGGAATGACACACACCGGCGGACAAATACACCAGCCGAAGCCGAGGGAAAAGCGAACGAGAGAGGCGTCCGAGAGGGGAGGGGTGAATCGTGGACAGAGATGCTTCGGTCGTCGATGCAGAACGCGACACGGGGGCCAAGGGAGGGGCGGAGTTCTTTGAGCAGGAAGAAGGAATAACGGGTGCGGTAGAACGAGAAGTCCAACAGGTGTAAATCCGCAAAAAGATCGACCGTGGAAACGTTTCGCCGAGAACAGGAAGGACGCGAGCAGGGTGGCCGGGGGGTTGGTCTCCGTAAGACCGTACCAGGAGACGGTGTAAGGTACATTATACAGACATACCGGGGGCAGGAAGAGATCCCCCGGCATAGGTAGAATAGCGGAAGAAAGAGAGAAAGAGAGAGTGATAGGGGAGGGGGGGGAGTATAGAGATGGGGTGGGAGGGATGGGGAAAGGGAGAGAGATAGATGTGAAAGAGAGAAACGAGGAGGGAAACCGAGTGGAGAACGCAACGGGGGAATCCCCGAAGATGGTCGTAGGGTCGACTCCACTATTACGAATACGGCGCCATAACGGAATTGATAATGTAACGGGCGTCACGAGCATAACCTTCCTCTCTTCTTCTCCACGCTACATAACCTCCTTTCTGAATGGAAGCGCGGACACCACGTGCTCTCCTCGAGCGAGTGCAAGAACACGCGAGTGCGAGAATGCGAGGACGCGATCCCTCGGGGATGCGAGTACTCCACTTACGTTTCACCTTAAAATACGAGTATTCGGGGGCTGCTTTTCTTTTTGCGCCCAGTGATTGCGCCACCGATCTTTCGACACCGCAGCTTTTACAGTGCCGCGGATCGATCGCCATCGATCGAAGCTAGATAAGATACCGGAGTGCGTTGGTTTTAATAAAATTGTATGTCTATCGGCCTTTGTGACTTGCGGTAAGTAACTGCCGTTAATTTCGAGCGTAACTGTAGTTTGGTACTTGGGCCAAGCCTTTGCCGAACGTACGCTTCCACGAACAATTAACGGAAGGTTTACGAGTATCCAGCGGCGCGATCTAAATCGGCAAGATAAGAGGCGCGTGAAGCGAGTGTTTACGAACGTGAAGCGGAGTAGCCTGATAATGTGGACGGTGCAGTTTCGCCGATGTTATAAAGGATTCTCGCGCACATGCTGCCGCATCTCGGTCATTCTTCTCTCAAGAGGGACGGTCTTTGACTCGATCGTACCGGGCGCAGGCTGATGGTTTCCAAAAGGAATCCAGCGCGATTGTCACTTTGCGACGGAGAGAAGATTGATTCGCCTGTTAGCTACGTTAAATGAATGCGTAACGTACCGACTATTGGCCAGTGATTATAGGCACGTACGCCGAATTGGAGAGTGCATTCGGAGGGAACGCGCGAGCACAGGGAGAACGTCGGTGACGAGTGTTGGATGAATCGCGCGAGTCGGATTATCTGTGCACAACGCGTTGCAACGTTCCACGCGCTCGATGGACGGTTCGTGGTGCCGTAAATCCATGGATCCGTATCGAGGTGGATCACACCAAACGGCGGAGAGTCGGCGATCACTTGGCGGCGTGTCTGGGGCCGTTGGGTTTGTGCGTGAGAGATACGACAGGGAGACACTTTTGCACGCGACCGCCAGGCCCAGACGCTCGGAATTCACGGGCTAATTCGTTGGCGGATATCTCGGCGCGGCGACTCGATTGGCGATCGGTCGAGAGAAAGAGAGGCGGCGGTAGGATCCGCAGGAAACGTTCTGGCGCACAAAAATATCCCGATAGGCGACGGCTCACGTGCACGAGACGCCGTCGCCGTCGTACGAGACGGTTCCGCCGGTCGGCTGGCTCGCGTCGCGCTGTCCACGTGAAAGTTTCGCCCCTTTCTCTCTCTCCTTTTCTCGGGAGGATTCCGTAGGAGGCAAGGTCCATGGTACGGCGGGGTCGGAATAACGCGACGCGACGCGACACGGACGCGCCTCCCCGCGAACAAGACACTCTGATCCGGGTCGCGAAGGAAGTTGTATCGTTTATCACTCACCTGGCTGCGATAGTCCGTGGGCGAACGGTCCCTCGTCGAGCGAGCGGAGGCGCACGAGGAGGAAGGGAAAAGGAAACGAAGGTAAGAGGGAAGGAAACGGGAAGGGCGCGCGGAGGTGGCAGGGCTAAGGGACGAAGGAGAGGACGAGTGTTGCGAGGGGAGGAGGACGGGGGAGTCGGCAGAGTAGCAGGAAGCAGGGGAAGACGAAGGTGAAGGTGAAGACGAATAAGGCGAGGAGGAAGAGCAAGGAGAAGAGGAAGCAGACAGGCAGGAAGAGGCACGGGAAGAAGAGGAAGAGGAGGAGGAAGTGGAAGAGGTGACGAAGAGGAAGGAGAAGGAAGCGGAAGAGGAGGAGGAAGAGGAGGAGGAAGTGGTGGAGGAGGAGAAGGAGGAGGAGGAGACGGAGGAAGTGAAAGAAGCAGGAGGAGGAAGAGGAGGAGGAGAAGAAGAAGAGGAGGCACAGAAGAAGTCACGACGGGAAAACGAGCCGGTGCCGGTGCCGCCGCCGCCGTTAGTAGAGACGACGTCGTGAAAAAGCCAGACGAAACCGTGTACGAGGAGGTTACGACCACGTAGAACGAGAGGATAATTCCTGGCAGGGCCCGATCTCCTACGCGGCGAAGCCCAACGAAAGTGAAATGGCATTCGGCGCTCCGTGCTGAGGGCGCACGGCATTCGGAGGAGCGAGGAGATGAAGAGGACGCGGCGGAGAGCAGGAGGAGGTGGAGGAGGAGGATGAGGTGGAGGAGGAGGAGGAGGAGGTAGAGCCACAGCCACAGCCAGAAGAGGAGGAGGAAGAGGAGAAAGAGGGAGGTGGAGGAGGAGACGGCGGAGGACGCCGCGAAATTCGCCGACGCGACCAACAAGGACGGATTTAGGCCGCGCTCGAGCGCGTACGACGAGGAGGCGAGACTCGCGGGGGATGCGTGCTCGCCGGTGGACAGAGACCGATTGAGCGTTCGCGTGGAGCGAGCGAGCGAGCCAGCACACCTGACCAGTCCCAGGCAGCGGGGCAAGGGGTTGAAAACCGGCGGGTGGCAGGACTGTCGGCGACGGGAAGCGGCGAAGGGGGCGGCAGGAGAGTCCGTTTGGTGGAGGGGTGACGAGGAGGGAGCGAGGGAGCAAGAGAGAGAGAGAGAGAGTGAGGGAGAGGGAGTGAGAGTCGCACAGCCACGATGCACGGCGAAACGGGGGTGGGAACGGCGATCGAGGGACGCGGGTGGCAGGGAGGCGTCAGGGGATAGAGGGGGCAGAGGGGGCGCGCAAAAGTCTGCGGTGCTCGAGAGAAACGCGCGTCAGAGACAGAGAGGGCTTGCGTCTGTTGCGTGAGGGCGACGAGGACGGGCGGCTAGCGCGCGCGGTTCCCGCGGGAGCGAGCAAGACTTCCCGGTGACCGGACGAGGACCGAGCCGAGCGGAGCGGAGAGCACGGAAGCGAGCGAGACGGTGCGTCCAGGAGACGGAGAACGGTGTTCGGCAACAGACTGACGAAGACGGATGCAAGGTTCGCGAGAGAACGAGAAAGGACGGCAAGGCGAGATCCAACCGCGCTCGCCAGACAGAGCTAGCGTTATGTACTCGCGTGAACACGCCGGTCGAGAACTCCTCGTGCCCGTATATACGTGCGTGTATATATACGTACGTGTATATGCACGCGCGAGTGTGTATACAGATGCGTGCACACGCGAGAGACAGAGAGAGGGAGAGAGAAGACTGTTGCAGTGGTGTACGTCTAAAGTTAGGACCCTGGTTCTCTGGACGTTGCGGACAAACTGCAAGAGAATTTATTCTTTCGGCGTTCGCAAACGAGCCTCTGATTTTGTCGCGTAGGTAGAATCATTTCGCGTAAAATTATCAATGATTAGATTCTTTCCCTTTTACTGTGAAACTTGGAGAATTCCAGACGGAGTCTGGGCCTTCTCGTGCCGCGAACCTTCTTTATACAGTGATTCGCAGCTACAAACGTTTAAAGATCGCAGAATAAGGTCGAGAATCGCTGATTTCGGGAATTTCCGCGATTCTCGACCTTATTCCACGATCTTTAAACGTTTGTAACTCAGAGCAACGTTGACCGATTTTGATGAAATTTTCAGCATATATACAACTTACTTCAATCTACAAACGGGTTTTTTGAATTTTCATTACAGGCTCACAAAAAAATTTAAAAAAACGACCTTTACTATTTTTTTCACTATTCCGACCAATTGCATTTTTGTTGAAAACGACGAAACGCATCAGTTGGCAAACTAATCCTTCTAGCTTTAAAATAAAAACAAACAAGTCGTTTGGACCAATTCTAAAAAAGTTATGCGATTTTAAAGAGTGTACGATTATGGCTGCGAGTCACTGTACTATTTCTTGGGACAGTGGGAAATACCGCGCAAACGAACGAATGATAGGCACGTTTCGTTACGATACGAGTTGAAATTCTTATGAATTATAAGAGAGACATACCCCCTTCCCTTCTACCTGGTTCTTTAAAACGGGCATTGAACAGGAAAGGCATATAAAAGGGAACATTACCTTCGAACTAGCTTCTGTCTAAACTTAAAGCTCGCAAAGCGGATCGAATGAAATGAATGAACTAGCAGAGGCGGCATCCTTGAAAGTTACGTTACATTGAACCCCAAAGATGGAGCACGGTTAATACAATAGCACTGCATGAAAGTTACGCGGAGCCAACGACACTTGAACAATCGCGAGCTGAAGAAACGTGGAACGCGCCGAGAAGATCGAATTACCCCCGTTTCCCGTGGCCGTTAACGGGCCCCGTATGGAGGACCCTGGAGGGTCCACGTCCGCGGAGCCGGCCCTGCCGACTCGAGTCGAGTCGACGGCGACGCGACCCGACTCGATTCCATTCGACTCGACTCGACTCGCGAGCGGCTGTGAACGAGCGAGCGATCTAGACACGCCGCGCCGCGTCGCGTCGCGGCGAGGGAAGAGGGCACCGGTCGGTTTCGGGAGAGCGAGCACCGCGAAGGAGGACAGAGAAGCATCGAAAGCGGGCAAGCCAGAGCGGGACGGAAGGGCGGTTGGAATGAGAGAAGCGGTGGACGGTGGAGAAGGAAGGCTCGAGTCGCGAATTGCAGAGCTTGCGCGGCGGACAAAGAGAATCTGCGGCTCCAGTCGTCTCTCTACGCACACAGCCGTGCCCACGCGCGCACACACGGCCCCGGTGCATCCTTGTGCACGCATGTGCACGCCACTGCAGAAATCGCGGGTACAGTCGACGGAGGAAGCGCGAATTCTCTTGTTCCTCCGCGTTCGACTTTCCCGCTATCCTTCCCCTCTTTCCCACTTTTATCTCGTCACGGTCCCTTTCCTTCTGCTTCGCGCGTCTATCGAGGGGAATAAAGAGACCGCGAAGGGAGTCGCACGACCCGAACAACGGCTCGTCACATTCGTACGAACACCGAGGGAAGAAGCGAGCGGAGAGAAGTGAAATTCTCATGCAGAAACTGAACTTGGCCCGAGTACAGTCCCGAAATTCCATTCCGCTAGTTCGCACAGAGTATTGGGAGGGAAGGAGATTTCTTTCATTTGCGACGCCTATGCCACGCGCCCACGAGTATCAAAGCTGTACGAATAACCTTCGAAATATGTAGATCGTAACTTCGGTTCGTTAATTGACTATCGTCCACCGCGTTCCCGCCCGCCCTGCGTTCACCTATAAATGGATATCGGCAACGAACGATTAACCGCCGTTTAATTATTGTTTAGGAAGCCGCTAGGCAGCAATATTGATTCGATCTTTAGTTAAAACGTACAACTAAACTGTCTGGCAGTGGTCACGACCACTTGTATCGATTATCTCTCGCGTGGCATGTACACGGCCAATACGAGCATTGTGGTACAGATTCGGAAATTAAATCGCGTTGCTGTAAATCGACTATCGTCTCGACGTACCGTTCATTCTTCACCGCCCGTTCCTCCCGCGCCTGCTTTCGCTCGCATTCTACAATTCGTTCCCCCAGCCTCGCTGTTGCCGACGAAATTTCGCGAAATTACAAGGCCCGGTGCCATAAGACCATAAGATAGTTCGTCCAGTCGTTCGTTTTTAAACTTGTCACGCGGCCGCGACTCTCGAACTACTCGAAGAAAGGAGATATCGATCGAGAACGAGGTCAGTAGAGAACACTATCCTTGTCCCTACGCTACTCGGATGCTCCTTGCACGATCACCGGCCGCGCAATTGACAAAGGATAGTCGTAAAAGACATTTACTCAAAGACATTTACTCAATCACAAGATGAGCTGTTAATTCGATTGGAAAATGAATATCGTGGAGTCCGCGGCGCTTTTGTTTCGGCTAGATCAAGAAGTCGTCGCTCGATCGTGGACGCAGACCTCAGGGCCATTGCCATCTAACGACACGCACAGAAATGACCGTGAATATACGGCATGCCGGCGCATATAGCCAAGCCTGATGCACATGAGCGATATGCGTTTTCTTCGTACGCCGTCGTCTTAACTCCCGTGTCAAGGACAACGAGTCGAAGGACCACGCGTGTCAGGCCCTATCTATAGGCTTTTCTCCGAAAATGTACCGTAAACCGCTTCTCGGATATTGAACGCGAGCGTCGAAAGCCTCTCGCCGATCCGCCGCCCGTTTCGACAACACGTTCTTCTTCGTCTTGGGTACTTCGCGACTGTTGCCCGGTCTAATTACAAACCGCGACGATTTCGACGTGCGCCGCTCGGATAAGAGGAGACCCGAAGCAGGGGATCGGTCGAAAAGAAATCGTTTCACGAAGTTCGACAACGGTCCCGATCCTGAATTACGTACGAGACGAGCACGCTGGCAGCGAGATACGAAACTCCGAGCGAGAAGAGAGCACCAATCAGGGGCGTGAGCATCGTTGCGTGCCAACACGTTTTGCTTCACGGAACGGGGCAAAAGGGAGGTAAAAAATGGCAGAGTAACGAAACTCGAGGCATCGTTCGCGAGCGATTCTCCCGGGCATACGTTTTCGCGCGTAACCGGCCTGAAAGACGACCACGGGCACGAACGAGCATTCCACGTAATTTCATAAAGTAATAAGAACGGGTGTAAAGTAGGAATCTGGGGAATAAAATGTACGGATTAGACCGAGTAGAATTCGCGTTCCAAACAATCGTCCCGTCCGCTTTCAAAGCAATTAAGTCGGGCTTACAAATTGCGTGTGTATACGGGGATACGATAGCCAAGGTGATAATGGTTGAGTGCCACTGCGCCGGTACGCGTGGTAGTAGTAGCTTGATTGTTGGACAATGGAATCTAACGAGACGGGGTTGAAGACTGTCTTATTGATCTCGCGAAAGTGAAAAGCGTAAAACGCATAATAACGGTGTAGGACCGTTTATAATTCGGGTGAAACACACGCGTGTCTGACGCTGGATTCTTATCGGATCAGACGCAGCCGTAAGTTACAATCGCTGCGATGTATTCGGCACACGAGTGAAGGTGATCGGTAATTGTATCGGTCACTGCCTGCAGACGCATTTAGATCGCTCGGAAAGTAGTGGGGAGAAGTTCGTAGCTTTCAACATATTAATTCTATTGGACAGAGCAACTGAAATTTCATCTAATAAGAGAGCATATCCCATACCTTTCCTTGTGTCGCACAGGGCGTCCTAAGGAACATGATTCTCTTGATACACTCGGTAACTGTTGACGAAACTATCATGGGACTCGGGTCGAGCCGGGTTTCGCGCGATTAAAAGAAACGCGCGCGGAAGGGAAAGCGGAGGTTTGAAACACGTGTATAAAACTTCCCTGGTGGCAAGTGAGCCGTGATTTCTGGCAAGTATCGGAGTCGATGGGGAAATAGAAAGAAGAAAGGCAGGATCGCGTGAATAGACGATCGAAACGCGATCCACGACTGACTCGCGCGCGGGCATCTGTGGCGCCATCTCGAAGCTGCAACCGCAACGCGTTGCTGGCTATACACGATGGTAAAACAGAGCGAGAGGAACATCGGTCGGTAAACTAGGCAGTCGAACGTTGGTACCACGCGAGGCTGGTCGAAACGGAAGAAGGAAGTTAACTTCCGACGGATGTGCAGGGGCGGAAAGGAAGTAGGTAAGCATACCCCGGCAGAATTCGTCCCTGCTGTCGGTAAGAGCGCGCGTGAGAGGCTCGTTTCTCGTAAACGCGATCGAACGCGGGGTAGTGCGCAACGAAGAGAAAGTCTGGATCGTCTTGTCGTTTCTATCGTGCCTATTCGTTTCACTTCGCGAATGCATTTTAATCAAAAGCGGCGTTCGATGATACAGGAAACCGTGACGTGATCGCGGTATTGCTTCACCCGTTCAACGAGTACGAAACGGTACCTGAGTTCTTTATGCCGCGGTTCACGCGACCGAACGTACCTATACCCCGGATCTCGAACATTTCGCGGTTTAAACGATATTTTATCTTTCACCCGCTCCTTCGCGCTCTCTGACGCTTTTCCACGGCAGCTTTGTACGTTCGATCTCATTAAACAGAGTTATACAGTTAGCAAGACCGCGCCATATGCGGTTGACGGCATACGGCGCAGTGGAGATTAAAAATTCTCTTTGATAGATATCGCCCTAGGTCTCCGCCTATGCTTCACCGCCGAGTTCCGAGACTCACCTGTAGTTCCGCTTGCGATACGTCGATCTCTCCCCTGTAGACGAACTCTATGATGAACTTCAGGTCATTGAAGCACACGTCTTGCGGCATGATGATCGTGGGGTGCTTGCAGGGATTCGACAACAGCAGCTTTTGAAAATACGAGCTGCAAGCTGACAGCACCACCTGCGCAAAAGAAAACGATCCACTCAGCAGAGCGACACTCTCATCGATCGATGTGAATCGCGAAACGACGTTGTTTACGAAATATACCAGGGCTCTTAATCCGAAACATTGATAATCACGGCGCAAGAGCATGCAGGAAAAGATGAAGCGTATCATCGCTGTCTTTAATCATATTCGAGTACATAAGGTGGCGTTTCCAGCGGAGGAACGACCCAGTTAACGGATTAAACGATCGATCGCTGCCTGAACCTGTTGGTCGATACGTCTCTCTCGAAGAACTCTAAGACGATCCAACGTCTATATTGGTCTATAAAGAATTTATCCGTGAAAGTGCCGAGGTGGAAGCTTGCTTCGTTACGTCTCGCCGAGCCGTTCTCCAAGATAAGGACAGCGAAGAATGTGAAAATCCACGAGAATTATCAGGCCAGCCAGTACTATCGTTTCGAGCGAGCGACGTAGCCGCGGATCGCGCTATCTTTTATCGATCGGCTCACCTTGTGCGCCTTCAGGGAAGCTTCGTTGCATGCCAGGGTGACGTCCACGAAGGCTTCCGTTTGCAGAAGCTGGTGGAACACGGACGTCATGTTCGACTGGTAGTTGTTCCAGCGCAGGCAGTAGTGCTGCCCGGCCATGCCGCCGCTGCAACAGAAACACAACCGCGGAACGTGTCCATTCAGTCCGATCCTTGGTCTTTCCCTAGATTCGTCGACGAGTCATCGACGTCCTCGCGCGCGCACACACACACACACACACACGCCTCGGCCACCCTACGCACCCACAGCCCCACACACACGCCCGAGACACCGTTTTCTTCGGGTGCCCTTCTCTACTTCGAGATCGATCCGCAAAGCGGGACAGTACCTGTAGTGCACGCCCCAATAACGACCTGTCTCCATGAAATATTCGTTTTCTTTTCCAGGGCGGCTACGAGGGGGTACCTGAAGACGTATTTCAAGCGGCCAGGAGCCGAAGAGAGTTATACCCAGGAGGAGAAGAAGAGCTCGAGGATGGGGGATGGATGGGTGAAGATGGAAATCGGTTTTGTACCTAGCGAGCTTTCCAAGCGGGCACTCGAAGCGACGAGGCAGAGAGCGCGGAGAAGAAGAGAGGGTTAATTGCTGGCAAAGGCCAGTCGTCGGAAGGAATCCTCTCTGCGATCTCGATCGCGCGACACTTTCGCGTGCTCGGTCAAAGTCGATAATGGTACCGATGACGGGCGAGCGCGACACCAGGCGAGGCTCGAGAAACGGAGGAAGGAAGAGCCGCGGCCTAACGCGCGTTATTCGTGACCGGAAGCGGTAAACTGTTGCTGGGAACGCACAGCCGAGACGAAACGATACGCGTGCAAGATCGGAGCGGATTGACAGCACAGAAAAGCAACGAATAAAGTTCGGGCGTTGGTCTGTCTCGTAACATTCACCTGTTCCGTGGACCGTGCTTTATCTGCCTCTATCTATGTGACTCTTTATACGGGCATTCCGCGTTATCTATCCGTAGGAACACGGACTTTTATCAGTTGCTTAGACGCGCGCGCCGATAACGCGAAAACTTTAAGCTGCCCGCCTCGTCCCGCCTCGTTCCTCGCCTCTTCTCGCTCTTCCTCTTCGCTGGCCGATTTCTTCCAGCCAGCCCGGACTCGGCGCTCGTCCCTCCGTTTCAAGAGCCGTGCGTACACGCTCGCCCCCGATCGAACCAGCTAAGAAACGTTTCCCCGCGCGAGCGACACGTGTAACGACGTCGGGCGGCGTATTATAGCCATAAGATACAACGACAAAGAACGATCGAATCGTGCAATCGGCTCGGAACCGATCGATGCGTACAACGCTACCGCGAGGTTTCAGGCTTTCCGTAGCGCCTTGGGAAGAATTAAAAACCTCCGGTTGCGATATTGAACTGCGGGGAAGGAGTGACTGCGCTGAATACTTCTGTTTTCATTCGTCATCAATTATCTTTCAATTGCCGTGATCCAGCTATCCTTGTCCATTATCAGGCGAAGCTTTTAACGGCTCTCTAGCTGACGCGCCTTTCAAGAATCCTGCAGCGACTTTTATCCAACACCTCTACGTGTAATTTAAAGTATTCATGTGCGATTCGCTTGCGTCACTTCGCTGTCCTTTTGTTACAGTCAGGTTTATAAGCGGTGGACTCTTTTCCCTGAACCCTGACGTTCTTACTCGTTTAATCTACTACTGACCTGACTTCCCTGGGTCGCCAATGACCCCCCGGGCTTAGAACTCTTAGCGAATGTCGGTGCGCGGCGGCGGGCCCACTGTTAAATCCCGCTGTCCGCGCATTATCGCGAATTGCTTCTTCCAAGGCTCGCGGTGAGCGCGCGTGTTCGCAGGTAGCAGTGAGCGAGCGCAGCTGGTGCGCATATACCTGTCGATCTTTACCTGCTTGTTCGTTAACCGCGCTCCACACGCGCGCGCTTGCGTGCGGCGGTTTCACGTTCCTCTGGCGGGTCGAGCGTGTGCACGACGATACGCTATACGCGCTGGAAGTACGAACGATATCTGGAAATTGGGTTAGCCGGTGCGACACTTGGAGACGAGCTGATAATCAGCGATAACGGGCGGGGAATGGCGGCGAATCGACGAGAGCCGATCGATCGGTCCTCTTCGCGCTATCCCCTTGGACAAATCGCGAACGGCGACGTCGCCTGAGCGAGTGGCTCGCGAAAAGGCGGGCGATTCGTTCGATTCGGAAACAGGGGAAAGCGAGAGCGCGGAGCTTCTTTTTGACTTTGGATTCACGAACGAGGAAAAGACTGTATGCCTTGTTTACAAGATCCAGTTGCGGATATCTTCGGAGATTAGTGAATAGTTGGAAGATTCGAGAGGTGGCGGACGTGAGGATTCGTGACGCGGAGAGTGGAGGAAAAACCGGATGCGTAAGAGGATTCGAGGAAAACGATGTCGAACCGGCTGATCGAGGTGTTGGTTGCGAAACGCACAGCTATCGATACGTGACAGGCGCCTCGGACGGATCGTGGGGATCGATACAGTTCTATCGGGGCCCGATCGAATCGATCGATACGCTTTCTCGACGATCGATCTTTCGCGCGTGCACACACCGATCTCGGCGGTTTTGCGACCGCGGTTTCTCTCCGGTTCTACAGACGTCCTTTAACCATTTTCCCGTTACTTTCACCGATACCGACGAGCGAGGCGATCGCCGCGCCGCACAGTGTCGCGGTACGTGTTCAAAAAGAAAAAATTAGAGTTTTGAAATTTTGTATTTCATTGCATAGAATTGATAAATAAGAGAAACATAAATAAGAGATTTAAGGTTAGTAATTACATTCAAAGTCGAATAATCAAACGCAAGCTGCCGCAGACAGCGCGTAGGAAATATTCACCCATTGTATTTTTGTTGCATTTATATGTTCATTTCTTTCTTTCTTTTTTTTTTGAAAATTAACAAAATATATCCTTTTTTCGTTTTATTAATTAAAAATTCTTGCATCTAAGGATATGGATACGTACCTGTGGATACGTAATTATTACTTTTTTATCGCATCTTCTAAATTCTGGAGAGAATTAAAAAAAAACGAAACATATCGGTTCTTTCATTTTTTTTTCTACAATTAGTTCTTTTTATGCTCTTTAATTTGGTATAAATTTTATCTACCCCCGTGTGCACCCATTTAAGAAAAAATACACATATTAAACCGGAAAAACTTGACAAATCTGTGCTCGAATATTTATTTTTAAAAGACACTGAGCTTTGAATTTCTTCAGATTCAACTGATAGTGATGAATATGTATAATACGAATGAATAATTTAATATTTATTATAAATACGAATTATTTAAAATTAATTTTATTTTCTTATAATTTTTCATATGTTTGTTATAAATGTGTGTTTGAATGTATTTAAAAAATGTATATTTTATTTATTTAACTTTTATTATATTCAAAAACATATTTTAATGAATTATTTTATATTAAAAAATAATTTTTTGGTGTATAAATATAATTAACATATCATATAACAGCCAATTGTGAATCCGGGTATCGTGATCGGTAGGACACGAGAGAAGAGGAGGATCGAGTTGAGGGAAGGATGATGGCGAAGTAGAAGCTGTTTTCAGGAATGATTAACGAGAAGCTGAAGAAATAAAATTGTCTACTGAAATATTTAATCTGAAACCCGCTACGTTTCTATATAAATCTATCCAATACACTCGCAATCTTTAATTCTTTATCACCCGAGTAGTAATTCAGGACACCTCAATCCTTTTAACCGGGGTGGTTGGAGAAGCTTGAATTCCAGAGACGTTAAAAACTCCGAAGCCTTTCAAAGCCATTTTTACAAAGACAGACTACTCAGTTATAAACCCTTGGTATCTTCTAGTTTGTCGATCTCTATAAAATTTAACTCCCAGATCGCGACTCCACAATCGTTTTCACTTACGTGCTGGAGATCCGGCAGTGGTCGAACGATGGAATTAAGAGAAGAAACGACACGTTGCGGGCGCGGAGTGTCGAGGAGCGATCGGGTTCAGCGTTCACCGTTGGCTGAAATCGGCGAGGAATATCGGCGTATCTCGCGGCGCGCTCTCATCCCTCGCGCGCTCCGTTCGCGCTTTCTTTCGCGGCCTCGAAGAAGGACACTGCGTTGGTCTCTCCCTTTCAGAGAATCCTCCCTTCCCCCATCTTCCCTTCCACGATTCATCTCAATTTTTCTTCGAGCTTTTTGTGTCCAATTTCACCTCGCCTCCCTCGGATCTCCCATCTCCACCTTCTTTTTCCCCGTCTGTCTGTCCCTCTGCCATTCGTGGAGTAGACGAGCGCGCGCTCTCCCCCCCCCCCTCCCCCTCCTCCCACCACCCGCTCGCTCTTCTCTTCTACCCCCGTAGCCATCGTCGTCGTCGTCGTCGTCGCTTCGTCGTCGCCGTTCTGTGTGTGCGCGCCACCGTGCATGTACAGATATATATACGTGTGTGCCTCCTCGCGCCGTCTCCTTCTTTTCTTTTCTCTAGCCCTCCTTGTCTCCGGGTCGTTTCATCGTTTCTTTCTCGACCCTCCGACGGTCTCTCGTTCCCTCTTCCTCCGCGCGTTGGCTCCATTTACTCGTTCCCTCGTTCCCTCGTTCCCTCCCCACGGCGAAGACGCTATTTTCTCGTGGCCCCCTTTTCTTCCACGGTCTCTCCGCCACCCTTCTCCCTTTTTCTCTCCTCTCTCTCCGAGGGTCTCATCCTCCTCTTTCCTTTCCTCTCTGCTCTCCTATCTGCTCTCCTCTCGACATCGCCGAGTCGTTTCTCTCGCTCGATGGGAAGAGAAGCCCGGTGCCGTTCGCCGCTGCTACCTCTGTTGCTACCCTCTCTCTCTCCCTTCTCTTTCTCCTCTCGTTCCTCTACCCTATACTCCACGCGACGTTTCCTTCTCCTCTGCTGCTCGCCGGTGCGCGTTTTACGTTTTTCCAACGTTATCGACGTTCCTCCTCGGCTCTTCCCGGACTTTTTCCTTTCGCCGCGCCGTCCTCGAGACGACCAACCAGCTCTTTCTCCGGGAAAACGTAAGCGGAAACGACTTCTCTTCGCCGCCCCCCCCCCCCCCCTCCCCGCCGCCGCCCGCTATCCTGCTACGCTCTCCCTCGCCATCAAGCTCCGCCATCCAGGACACCGCGTTTCCAGGGAACGCTCTCTGAAATCTTCCAGAACGGTTGCCTACGCTTCGCCTCCATTTTCCTTCCCCTACCTTCCGCATACGAGCGGAACGGGGAACGTTCGGATTAATAAAATTTCCATCGCTACCGGCGAACGAGCCCGCGTCAACCTTCCTCCATCTGCGCTGCGACCTTTCCTTTCGCGTGCAATCGTGATTCCAGGAATCTTCGAGGCGACTCGCCCGTCGCTTTGTTGGTCGAGGCGGAGATAGTCGGAGGGTTGAATATCCGCATCGTGGATGCCTCTCGCCGGAGAAGTGACTTTGGAAGCTCCTTTCCGGGGAAAATAGAACGTACACCTGTCCATACACGGTTTGGGAAACCGATCATCATCCTGTCATTGCCTTCTATTCCCAAGACTTAAGGTGTCTTAATTTTAAGGGTGGTGAGCTTTTACTGCATCCACTCTTCGCTTCGTTTGCTCGTAACGCGATTGACGCTCGGCACTCGCATCCCGATCGATTGCCTCGCAATGTTTCATCGGGGAGCGCGATGTCTATTTTTACCCCGAATGGGAGAACAAGACCGAGTTGCATTAAGCAAGGTGCGACTCGGAGGGACGGGCGAGTACAGAGAAGGGGGCATAATGCGACGCGAGGTTCCTCCGACTGGCATCGATAAAAGCAGCGATTCTTCAGGCTCGACGAGGCTCTTTCATCGATTCTTCTCGCGCGTCGATAGCTATTCGCGGTAGACACCCGGAGGTTCCCGATGCCGGCTAATAATCGAAAGGAATCGACAGCGCTGCGACCTCGAGGCAGGCCCGATGGCACAGAAACGCACGAGCAGCCAAGCTCCTCCTGTCCGCGGGGATCCCCGAAGAATATCGATTCATAACGGAGCGCGCGTCTCCGCCCGCGCGTAAATGTTTCGTACAGCGCGGAGATCGGAGCCCCCAGGACCCAGGGACGTTACGCGTCCGTATTCTTCATCCATGGTTGATGGAACGACGCTACGCCCTTCGTCGAGGGCTGTGGGACGAGAGCGTGGGCACGGCGAAGGCGCATTAAGGCGAGTGAAACGGGAAGGGGGAGGGACGGCGTACGAAGATGAAGAACAACGAGTGGTCAACGAGTCGGAGCAGTCCTAATTTCCGTCCTGTCTGTACCGTAAGGCATAACAGTACCGCATTCCGAATGCCCTTCGTTTCTTCGTTTCTCTCCGTTCACCTTTCCGAGAGAACCGGGCTCTCTCGGCCTCTCACCTGTTCCCCTTCGCCCTTCCACTTCGGAGGAGCGGCACCGCGTTATATGTATACCTACACATCGGGCCGGCTCGGTTTTCTTCCTGCCAGCTTTACCTCCCGCCATTTCCCTCCCGAGCGGACGCCGCGTTTTCGAAGGGAAGGAAAGGAGAGGCGAAGGAACCAGCGGCGGCCGACGCTCGCGGCCACGTAGGTAGGGGACCCGGAAACGGCAATTTCACTGGATACAAGGAGGAGAGCGGAGGAGCCGACACGTGGAGACGCAAGAAAGGAGAAAGGAGAAAGGAAAGATACGGTCTATATCGGAATAGGCAGCCGCTTTCGATGGATCCTGTCGCCGATGCCTCCGAGGAGCCTCTCGCGGAAAGCTCTGCGTTAGAGGGAGCGCGATCAATGAACCCGAGGCCCGCGGAGAAGATGAGAAGAGTCAAAGGACGAGATTAGGGTCGTATGTTAATAACGTCCTATACGATCCACCTGTACCCATACGATGCATCTGGAATTTTGTAAGATTCAGCTATTGAACTGCTGGTGGTGGGAAGTTTCCGCAGCCACGCAGGCCGTGTTGGATGAAAATCCCCTCTGCGTGGATACCGAACGTCACCCTCCAGCACTGTTCAAAGAAATTGTTGGACAGGAAGGGTTTTAGCAAACTTGTCGCGCGTTTCGTCCATCGTCTACGCGCTGTACTACTCTCGCCGCTGTTCTTATGGCGCGAGGATATAAGCGAGGGTTGGAAACTACCCCCCAGATCCACGTGATCAGGGCTGCGTCCCTTCGGAGGGTGCAACGTAAGAGGGTGACGTGGACTTGCCCAAGGTCGCACGTGGCCTGCCCGAAGGGATCTTTTCTCTCTGGCTTCGAGGGTGCACGATTTTTTCTCCCCCGCCCTGATACGCGATCGTGAGGGATCCCTCGTTCGTCATTGAAAAAAAAAAGAAGAAAAAAGCCAAGTTCGCCCGAGATCCGCGAAGAGCAGTCGCGCGATGACGACGGTTATCGCGGAGATCTCGAGCCTCGAATCGTTACACCGTCATTTTCTCTTAATAGTCCGCAGCGGTTCCGTCTGGCCGGCAAAAGGAGTCGCCCGTCCAAGTTTCGAGGAAGGAGAAAGGAGCAACGTGGAACGGCGCAGGAGTAGATTCGGCCGAACGGAAGCAACGAAGAAGAGAAGGGAGCCGGAGAAAGGGTGAAGGGAGAGAGGGAGAGAGAGAGAGAGGAGGGGGCGAACAGCGGATAAGAGGAGTCTCTTTGTGTGCCCGTGTACAACGGAGGGATGAAAGCGGAGGATGAAAAAGCCGGGGGACAGATGGCCCTTTCAGACAATGAGAAACTCCGGAGATAAGGGGAACGCGAGCGAGAATCTAAGGGGGAGAAAGAGAAAGAGCAGCGGGGAAAAGGTTGGCGAAAGAAAGAAGAGGAGGCAAAACTGCTTTTTTGAGACGGCGACGGAGAGAGGGGTATAATGAACGATGGGGGCAAGAGAGAAAGGAGGACGCGCGGGTGACGGGTTGGGGGGGGGGGGGGAGGGCGAGGGAAAGAGAGAAAAACGAAGAAAGAGAGGGAAAGGAGAAGGAGGAAAGACGGAAAACGGGTGAGTCAGAGGCGGGATGGACTCTGCGGACAATCTTTGAACGCGATTAACGATCCAGCCACACGTTATCGTGCAAATGCGTTCATGCCACGCGCTTCTATTGTTTCCAGAGCAACCGTAGCATACCGAAGCGGTATAGGTTTTTATGTGGAAAACGAAAGTAGTTGGGGAGAAATTTATCTCGTACTCGGAATTTTGAGGAACGATATGGATAGAGCAGGTACAGACGAAGTCGATCGATGCAAAGTAGACGATATAAATAAACAGTAGCTTTGGAGGCAATTATACGTAGCTCGACCACTTTCTTGTCGATCACCGGCGAGCTACCTTTCTCCTTTTACTCTCAGGATCGCGTCGCCCTTAAAAATCCATACACTTTTCCGTGGTTACCGTTCGAAACGAAAACACCTTTCGTCCGTGGAAGCCTTGGACGCGAGGCGACTACAGCTGCCGCGGTTTGGGAACTATGGAAATTGTAATAGATCCAAATATAGAAAGCTTTTACGTAAGTAAACTACGAGAGACAAAAGCGTGAAAAAAAAATCGACCAATAAAACTCTCTTCCCCTTTCCACTCTTTCGTCCGTCTCCCTCCCTCGCCCTCTTCCCGCGCTCTCTTTCCGAGCGTTTCTAAAGAAACAGGATGTGAGCGGAGCGGGACGAGGAACGAGGGAAAAGAGTAGGGAGAGAAAGGCGAGAGGGTTGCCAGCGGAAAAGAGCGGCTCGAGGGAGCACGAGGGGACGGAAGGCGAAGCAGGAGACGACGACGGGGACGACGGCGATGATGACGTCGACGAACGAGCGAGGCGGAGGAGGCGGCGGAGGAGAAGGAAGAGGCGGCGGAGGCGGTCGAGGAAGGGGAGCAACGGCAAGGAGTGGAGAAGGAAAAGGTGGGCAGAGGCAGATCGAAACGCGAGGAGGAATGAAGAGAGGTTAGGGTGGTAGGATGCTTTTACTGGAAGCCAGAGGGTAAAGGAGAGGAACAGGACGAGGCTGAATCGAGCCGGCAAGAGGTCCCCTTCTACCGCGCTTTCCTCCTTCTCGGCAAGCGAAAGATACCGAAGAAGACGGCGAAGACGAAAGTAGGGGGAAGTAGTAGTAGGTGGAAGGAGATCGTGGAAGAGAACGGAGAGAACGGGGCCCCGAGCTCTTCTGTGTGAGTCAGACGCGCCGTAGGACGTAGGAGATGGAAGATGGAAACCGAAAAGAGTGGCCGAGCCGCGGAGGAAAAAAGAGATAGACGGGCGAGAAATAGAGAAAAAGGGAGGGACGGTGAATTCTGCGGTGGAAGAGCGAGGCAGAAACGAGGACAAAGAGAAAATGACAAAGGCGAGAGGGGCGTTCGATTCGATTGGAAAGGCAGGCAGAGAGGCCTCTTTCCTTTTACCAGCGTTTTCTCCGTATTATGCTCCGTACTTTCCGTTGTTCCTATGCGCTCGCGTTTCGAGCTATAGCCGCACGTACACACGTACGCGCAATCGTGCCCGCGCGGATGCGCACACAGGCGGTCTTATATGTGGGCAGTATAGCCTATCTAAAGAAATATACATTCACTCGTGTTCTCTTTCTTTTCTGCCTTCCTTCGCGTCCATTACCTTTCATTCCCTGCCTCTGTCTCCGTTCTTAATGCTCGCACGAAGACTTTTCCCATTCCTCCATCTCTCTCTCTCTCTCTCTCTCTCTCTCTCTCTCTCTCTCTCTCCTCCTTTCTATCTCTCTCTCTCTTCTCTACCATCTCAATTACTATACGAGGTTTCACGTTATGTGCCTGTACGCTTTTGCGGCGAGGGGGCAGCTTTATACGTGGGTGAACGGGAAAATGTCTTTTGAAACCTTTCTAGGTCGCTCTCGATCGCCCCACTGTTACTCGTGTACACGCGATTCCGCTCGCGGCTCTCGAGAAAATCGCCGAACCCGTCCCGCAGTTTTTCTTTCAGCGGCGTCGGCCAAGATAGGATTACACGGGAAACGCTCCCGTTCCCTATCAGTCTTCCTTTTGTCGTCGGTAACGCGGCTCCGAGGTATCAATCAAAATCCTGCCACGATACGCGGGGACACATCTCAGCAGTTTGATCCTATCAGCTTCCAACCTTCTCCATCCCCCTTCATTCTAACGAGCCTCGTCCGACTATCAGACTTATAAAAAATCCTCGAGCCGTCGGGTTAGAACGAGAAGCTGTCCACGGATCGTGAGATTCTTTTAAAAATAAAAAAAATACACGGGATGAATGTTATCGATGGCAAGGTGTGATTCAAACGTTCATTTTTATCTGTCTAGCAGCCGGTCGTCCTCCGGAACTCGATCCTTGAATCGTCCTAAGAAAAAAATAGGAAGAGAAAACGGCAGATAGAGAGAGAGAGAAGGAGATAGGGGGGAGGGATACGAGGCGGGAAGGGATAGAGAAGAGAGACGGGAGGAGAGAGGGAGAGAACTAGGAGAGGAGAGAAAAAGCCGCTGCAGTTCCCTCTTCTCGATGGTTACGAACGCGAGGCAAGGCCGAGAGAAGGAACAGTAAAATTGTGGAGAATGTGTACGCGGCATCAGGGTGGCCTAGATTCAGCCAAGACCTGCTTTCTAGGCAGCATTTCTCTTTATCATCGCCACCGCGAGCACAATGTACAGGTAAAACCGTTCGCTGCTCCGCGATCGTCGGAGAAAATCTTAGATTTCTGCCCGCCATCGCTATGTCCTTTAATTATTCCGTCAACGTTTCCACTCTAATATTTAATAAAGAATATACGAGTCTGCGTCGCCAATTTCTAGCACCGGCAGTGTCCTCAAGATTTCTTTCTATTTATTCCAGGCTTTCGCCCCCACCCCCACCCCAGCTCCCTTTCCTTTGCGACCTTGTGCCACGCAAGATTATCAAGACATTCTTCGAATCATTTTAGAGTAATACTAAGGATAATACAATGTGCTGAGCGTTCGCTGCCACCAAATGTAAATGCCGATGGAACTCGTGCGGGGAAACAAGTGTTTTAATAATCCAATATCACGAACTAATCATTTTCTAAGATCGACAGTCCTTCGTCGCGTACTATAAAATTAATAAACGACTAGCGATGCATTTTCAATTAAATTTCTACCCTTACCTTTCCCAAACAACCTGCAGTTCTCATACAACCTGTACAAATACATCACCTGTAGAGGATTTGAATTTGCCGCGCGTGCACGTTGATAGATGACCACTCACCGATCCATGGACCATATTTCGTGTATTGTCGAAAGAAAAACAAATCTGTAGCGATGATATAAATTCCCAATGACTCTTACAAAACACGTAATCGAATGGTATGTGAATCGTTTGATTTGCGTAATTCGCTGACGAAAACAGGGTTTGTGTACGTCGTCCGTATAGTACGCGGCACAACACGAAACAAGCGTTTCCTGCGCATACGTAATCGTCGATTATTGGACAGTTATCGTGCACGTGACCTACGTTAATCGACGACAGCGTATCGAACGTGCACGCGGCGCGTTCCAAATCCTCATGGAGACGAAACCACGAGGCGCATGGAGGGACATGCTTAATTCGTCGCCCCGCGGTACGACAGGTCGTTAAACGTCGTAGATCATTGTCACGCACACCTACACACGCGGTCGAGGCTGACCAGCTGTGCCGTGATACACGCTTAAAAGTCAAAACAATACGCGCGCGCGCGCGCACGCCTCGCGCCAAAATGCGTGCACGTAATGGAAAATGTCACACGGAAAGAAACAGATAGCAGGGAGTCCACCTGAATCTGGGTCTACCGTCATCAATGACGTTCAGAGATGCGTGAAATCGTTGCCAGTGGCAGTTTGTAGGGGTTTTACATCGAAACGAGTGAATGCCAAACGGCTGTCAAAGAGGAGGCGATAATAAGTAGCGAGGAACTGTGGAAGCGTGTACACCTTTCTGTTTGCCGTCGAACAAAAGAGCACTTAAGAATCGCGAGACCTGCCATACGCGTTGATGACGAGGCGATGCGAGAATAAACAGCGGTAGGATAGAAAAACCGTGGTTGCACTTACCTTACCATGACAACCGGGACGCACGAACGAAATCAGCGGCGGTGCGAAAGTTTCCACGATTCTTGGCAACTCCGTGCCAAGGTCCGCGGGAAGACACTCACTTTTGCTGTTGGGGTTATGACACACGGTGTGTAGAGGAGCACGCACGGTTTACGATTGTCTGCTCCACGGGGCGATACTCGCGAGGAATCCGCACGTATTCGCGCGATGACACCGCGGGGCAATTGTCAGTGGTCGCGAAAGGCACGTAGAGCGTGGACGACTGGCAGCTGTCACTCTCTCGGTTTGCCCGTGAAAACGTCGCGGCACGAAGTGGCGTAGCGAATCACGGAGAGAGACGGAGAACGAGAAGCAAGAGGTGGAGAAAGAGAGAGACATAAATGCACACTAGGGGGCACCGTGATGGCGGCGGACGGCCCGTGTTCCGTTGCGGACGGTGGCGCAAAGCGATTAAGCGATTTTGTTGTGGACCCCGATTCTTCCCTTCGTCGGGGCTCTCTCTTCCCGGCTTTCCACTTCTCCCGCGCCGCCTTTCGCCTCTCCCTCCGCCACGGCTGCGCTACGCCGGTAAACGCGCCCCTCAACGGAAACTCTCCTCCTTCCCCACCATCGCGTACAAGCGACACCCCCTACCACCGTGGATCGCTGGTGAAGATAGACCGGCAAAAATCAGGATTGTATCAACTTTGACGCTCACGGCTTGCCAACTTCAAACCGATGAAATTGTCTAACCTCAAATATCGCGCTTCTCGTCGAATGACAATGCGTATTATATGCCATAACCTTCCACGGAATCGTATGTCGATGTATGTTTGAACGTTACGCGGCGGAATGCATGACTGCCGCGCGTTGACATTCAGGGAATCGGGCGATCAAACGATCCGGAGTGTAAGTTATCGCCATGGGCAAAGAGTTTGAAGATTTAATATTTACTGTTGTTTTACCGAATATCCTTTTGACGTTTGCGTGTTTACGAATGTCTCGCGAAAATAGTCACTAGGTCCCGCAAGTGTTTCGACGATCCTGCATTGGTCCACTCTTCTCTTCACCCCACCGTTCGTGCCTCGATGTGCGCAGAAGACCGTTTTCAATCTTCTGCGCCGCGTCTCCCCACAACGGTCACCGCCGCTTCCGTGCATCCCGGTTATCCCTTCGCAGAGCGGGTCGATCGTTAACGCGTAGTGTTACGGCCATTGTGTAGAGAGAACCCACGGCGCCCGGGTAGTGCACGCTGAGGACGGAGGCGCGTAGTTTTTCCAACTTTTCCTCCTGTGATATTTAGACTGTGCCAATATAGGTGAGTACCTTACATCTATTTATCAATACTTGGTGGTTTGGGATTAGTTTCCAGTTCGGATGGTTCTGTCGGTGTCGCGGAAAGTTAGTGGAAAATCAGGTCGCCTCGCTATGCCAACAATCATTCGGGTTTTCACCATTAACCCGCGATCTCTTGACTTACTTTCGGTCAAACGTGTTCGAAATATTGCAGGAAGAATGTTTGCTGTGAGATTCGTGTGAAATATCCTGTGATACGGGCAAAATAGTTCGCATTTTCCGAGCTTTTTCGGACAGTTTTCGCCATTTTGCCTTGGCCGAGTCTGCACAGTCCGCCATTACGTACGCGTGCCAGGTTGCGGTCCAGGGCCGGCTAATGACGTTGAAGACACCTCGTCTGCTTTCGTTGTTAATTACTTCAGTTTTATTGCGTATATAGAGTCTTGCGAGTTCATTTCGATCGAAATAATCTCTTTCTCGACAGTACGCTGCGTATACAAAGAAAGTAGAATTGATCTTAAATTTCCTTTACCATCATGATATTCGCTACATTTCGCAGCCGTTACTCTGTTTCGTAAAATAGCCGCATGATATGATGGTAATCTATTGGTGATTAATTTATAATTTCATCGTGGGATCGTCAGTTCGTGTGTCTTCAACTATCATCAACTTACAATTAGTCTATTATAAAGTATAGTGGTATTTCTGTCAATATGAAAAATTCGAGGTGTAATTGTCCTCGATCAATATGAAATAGGCCGTTGCGTATTATCAAGTGAAAAATAGAGAAATATGTGTTAATATCCGTTAGCGTCCTCTAGCTGCAATTTCCCCTCGCGGCGAGATTATAGCTTTTGGGAGTTAGAGCGCATGCTCGCCAGTTTCCATCGTTTTTTCTTCTCTGATGCCCTCTTCCGGGGAAGCCTGCGCTCTCTGACGGTCGGCGTACGGGCCAAGCTAGCAGGCGTTGCGCTACGCCATTGTTGAAAAGGGCAGCGCTCGAGGCGCACGCCGAGCTTGGACGCTTACGCAGTTTTTTCACTTTTCATCGATCCCGTTGCTGTGATATTAGATTGTTTTGTACCCCTAATTAGGTGAGTGTTTCTAACACGTAGATACATTTAATCTTAAGAGTCGCGGCTGCTCTAGATTTCGCGAGAAAATTCCGGAAAATCTTAAGGTGGGGTGACATGGCGCGGGCGGATCCTCTCTATATACTTTCGAGGAAACACCATCTTGGCTTCATTAACGGTAGACGGGGTCCCCCGGTGAAGCGAGCGTATGTGATTCTCGTGTGTCGTTGTCCAGGCGGCGCTTCAACCGGGGAAATCACGAAAACGTTGCGGAAAAATTTTCGATCGTTATACTTTTCCTCGCGAGCTTTTCTTCTATCGCCATTTTGTTCGGGCGCGACCTCGCGGACAGCCATATTGCGATCCACGTCTCCTCACCTCTCTCTATCTCTCTCGCTCTTGTGGTTTCCGGGGGCGGTGCGAGGAAAGTGCATCGTTCCTTTTCACCGGTCGTCGGCGTAGATGCGATCGGGAAAATTATCTGTCGTGAACTTGTTTTTGTTTTGCACACGTTGCCCGGCGCCATCTGACGTAACGTTCGACACAAGATAACAATATAAATAGATTACGCAATCGCGCGTAAGCGGTGAATCTTCTTCTCGCTTTATTTTGCATTAATCTTAACGCTTGGATACTCGCATTATCGGTCCACCCTCCCCCCTCCCCCCCTCTCCTGCACCCCCATGACTGGGGAACTTACGCGTTGCGCGCATGTGAAGCGAGTAATCGATTTTCCGTTTTATTGCGCGACAGTGATGTAAACTTCGGTGACGTAAACCTGTCTTACACCCCTCCCTTCGCTCCGTGAACTTTAATGTGGCTTTTCGAATAGGTAAAGTTTTTTTTACGTGTTACGATGTTATTGACCAGTAGTCTGATGCAGACGCTCATTGATCGCGGAACATCTGTCGGATTCCAGTATTCGTATAGTTCGAGATTGAAATTATATTGAAAGCCAGTTTGTATTTTTTCGAGATCCTTCGGAATATTAAAGTAGGAAACGAGTAATATCGATTCGGGTACGCGGGGGAACCGGTTCGTTGCCCTAAATTTTCCGGTATTTCGGTATTATTGTCCGGGCACCGGAGGATCCAGCAGACGCCCCTGAATTCCAGGGGCCTCGAGGCTAGTGCGCAAGTTAAGCGCGCAGCTCGGGCGCAGCTGCGCATGCGTGATGCTTGCGCGTCCTCCTGCATCATCCCCACCAGATCGTCCATTACCGTTATGAGGACACGCACAAAGGAAAAGGCCAGAAGACCGATTCGACCGACGCGCTTGCATCGTACGGCCATTTTGGAAGCTTCGGTGCTTCCTTGCGGAGCTTTCGCCGCGGTGTCGCATATTGATCGTGGCGAACGGGGGCGATTAAACTTTTCGTGTTCTCCCGTGTACCCGCGAGTCGTCTGGGTCCGATGTTCGCGTTAATCGGCCGCAAGAGAGTTAGATAGCATTAGGCGGGACACGGGTCGATATCAAACGACAGCAAGTGTGGAGTCCTCGTACCCTGGGTCTGCTTATCGGCACCGGCCTCTTTTCTCTTGTCCAGAAACGAGGGAACGAAGTAAAAAACATGGAAGACGACCAGCAGTTCTGCCTCAGGTGGAATAATCATCAGAGCACATTAATCCAAAACTTCGACACACTTCTCGAAAGCGGGACGCTGGTCGACTGCACCCTGGCTGCGGAGGGACAATACTTAAAGGCCCATAAGGTTGTTCTCTCCGCGTGCAGTCCCTATTTCGAGGTGAGTACATTTCTCTTTCCATAATAAACCACTTACTCCGCCCAATTGGCTATTTAACTTTGGATATATATCTTGTTAGTTCTATATGTAACTTGCTTGGCTTCAATTAAGAATTACGAATGAGAGATCGCGTTCATATTCTTTGCTCTAATTTGCTCTTTTATGTGAAATTCATGCGCAATTTCTACGATCGTAAGCCAGAAGGCAGGGAAATTGTAAATTAGTAAAAGGAGCTATTCTTGGCTTTAGATTTCTGTCATAACTGTGTGTTTCCATTGGCTAAGCATAGTTAGGGCCCGCAGCGAACACTTGAATTGAAACTGTGGGCAAGGGGGAACCTGAAATTGAAACAAGATGGCTGCCCTGGTTGAACGTTGCCTGGGTTGAAGCCTGAGAGGCAGGGGGGAATGAAAGCCCAAACCCCCCCCTGGTTCCTCGTGATCAATACAGAGAAAGCAAGATGGCTGATTTCCAGGGCACTTGCCCTGGGATTTTGCCCTGATAGATGGGTGGGGGTGTATGAAGAGGCAGTGCCCCATCACTTTATACTTGGATCGCGGAATTAAATTTCAACTCTTTAAATTATCTCGTGCTCCGGACTTGGACTTAGACCAATGGAAATTCCACTTAATCAACGACTCGCTTTAAAAATTTATTTTACTTTTATTCGCGATAATAGTTTTCACTTCGATTACTACTGCTCGCTCGCATTTAAATTTTTTTTACGTCGCGATTAAAGAACATTCAACGGTGTATTTCGAATGGAAATCCATTTTCGAACTCCGCTATATGATGTCTATTAATTTAAAAATTTGAAAGTTTCAACTTAAGAAGCTAAGTTGATCGAACGTTGCTTCTAAGCTTTATGTGCGCATGTTTTGATTATAGGGCCTCCTCAGCGAACACTATGACAAACATCCGGTCTTCATACTCAAAGATGTTAAGTTTAAAGAATTAAAAGCGATGATGGACTACATGTACAGGGGGGAAGTAAATATCTCCCAAGACCAATTGGCAGAGCTTCTTAAAGCTGCCGAGTCTCTACAAATTAAGGGTCTCTCGGAGAGTAAAAAGGGTGGTAGCAGTAAGGCGGACTCCAAGCAACAGAAGGTCGTTCCACAACAGAAGGTCGTTCCACAGCAGGCGGCCCCGTTGTTAGACATTCCACACTCGTCTTCCGGTCTCACGATTGAGAAAAACAAAGTTCCTAGGCAGGGTATGGCACAAGGGTCCGTAGGGGACTTGCCGGAAGACTCTGCTAGTCCCCAATTATCAAAGGGTCTCTCCTCGAGGTGAGTAGAGTCGAGAAAGCACCATTAACACGTTAACATGAAATTAAATTAACATGAAATTTCGAACGTTCTATATTCCCTAAATCGGGAGTGCATTTAGTTAACCGTCTGGTCGTGTCTGTTACAGAGAGGGCTCCCAAAGTCCGACTCCGAGGAAAAGAAGAAGGTTTAGAAGAAGGAGTGTGGGCGAAGACAATTCGCTGGAGAACCACGAGGCCTCGAATTCGAGTGACATGCCCCAACAAATAATGGGCGTTCCCGCACTTGGAATCGCACCCGTGGCGGACGAGAAAGTACACGCGGACCCCACAGACTCGCTCGGCAGGTCAGCACTAATGACGCAGCTGACGAAACCCGCGGACGAGATGTTACAGGTAAATGTCACAGGCCAATATCGATTCATCAGCGTGACCTTTCTTAATTACCAACGTATAATGGAGACTATCGCTCTTATGCTCGGTTTCTTTCGCGCGTTGGTAGATCAAACCTCGTACTACATCCTACTATACGATCCTCGTATAGAACCTGATCTTATAGTGCGGAAACGGTGCGATACACGGCGTCCCAAAACACTTTTCTTCGCGTCTATAGATTTTCATATACTTCAATGCCAGTTCAGAGAGCCTCGCCTATAAAACGTTTTTTATTCCGTGCAGCTGCCACTCGAAAAGCCTGAGCCAAATGATAGTCTCATCGAGCCAAAGTCCGAGTATCTAGAAGACCCGGAGGAGAGCGTCGAAGACCTGACGCTCGATGACGATATGAATGATCTTAGCGAGATGGATCAGGACAACAACAGAGCCGGGCCATCCCACGACCCCTCCCAACATCCTGGTAAGTCAATGTCTTCCTCTCAATGCGCCTTCTCTTTTTATTTGCCTCGCGATGTAGTGGAATACAGGGTATCTTCGCGGATCTACGCAAATATGCGATTTGATTTAAAATTGTTCGGTGAGAGTACTCTGTGCAGACCTAAATAATCGTACGACCTACACAGGTAAATACGTATGACAGTATGCAAGAAACTTCGATCCAAAATGAACTTTGGATCGAAGCAGAGCTTTCTATTCTAACGCGTTGCCGATGAAAGTTGGAGGAGATCGCGCTCTATTAGGCTCGAATCAGAAAATACGTTGATCGCAGGAGAGATGGGACTCGATTTAGCTTAATCTCGCGAACGTTCCCCCGTGTTTGTTTGTTTGTCAACAAGGGGACCACGTGAAGTGGTACGCACCGATCTTGGGCGAGATTTCGTAGCCAGATAGAAAATCGAAAAACATCTGCCTCGTCTACGGTTGCTAGCCGCGACACTCAGTTATTTACGAGATAGTTAATAATAGACATCCTGCTCTGTTTACTGGCAAGTTGTTTCTATCTTCACTTTTTAAACTTCGTCTGAATTGGTACAGCAAATAGTGTTTCGCCATTACCACTATTTGCTGTTCTATTTCAAACAAAGTATAAATTTCCAAAGAAATCCGAAGTCGCGAAAATTTAATTCGTCAGTAAACGAAACAGGATGTTTATTGTTAAAAATCTCGAGGACTGTGTGTCTAGACGAACGATCGAATTCAGGTGACACACTTACCGGTTCCCTATCGACGTACGAAATACTCGTTCACCATTTAGCATTGCAATCCATTCAAATCTGCAGTCCGCAGCTATCACAGTTACATTAAAATCGAAGCATACACTTTGCCACTCAAACCACAAATTCACAAAACGTGCAAGCTAATTAAACAAAAAACGCCTTCCACACCACACAATACCGTTCCACTTATCTACAGAAAACAAAGGGAATCACCCACACTGTGACAATTTAACAGATCTGAAACGCGAAATACTCCGCGGGCGCGCCGAGCTTCTACATCAGAGGCAAGGCCGAACCATGTCTCCGACACGTGCACGACACTTCTCAGGCTGAGATAAGTTGCACGTCTGGGAGGCATGGTTCCACGCGGAGTGGTTAAAAATTATTCTCGTTACTACTTCATTGTGGCCCCCCTGTAAGTGTTAAAAAAAAAACGGATCGTGCAATGATCGGCCGACACTAGCTTGGGTTTCCTCGTTGCAGGTGGGGGGGCGGGAGCGCGGTCGTCTCGGTCTCGGGAGAGTGTAGGCGGTGGTGGTGGTGCCCTTTGGGCGTCCCATTTCCTCGAATGTAAAAAAGGGCCGAACACGAGGCGGCCACGTCCGGACGTTGACGTAGGCGCGTTGCTTAAATCGCTGGCGAACAAGCAGGGCCGAAAGTATAGCTTAGACTCGGTTAAAATGTCCCTGGAGGCGATATTGCAGCAGGGCGTTAGCACCACTCAGGCGTCCGAGATGTACGGGATTAATCGATCCACCCTGCAGTTCTATTTGAAAAAGTTGAACGTCGTCAGGAGGAGATGGAGGCAGCAACCTAGTAACCCGATCCAGCCTAGGCAGTCTTAGTCCTGCTGTGTGCGTTAAGCCATTTAACAAAGAAAGAAAAAGTACATGTAGCTTTCACGTAACGATTGTTGTTCGGTGTGTTCGTGGATCTCTTTCGGCTGGCGAGACATGCCCCCACTAATCGATTTTAGAGAGGAAAACGAGACTCGTTCGGCTGTTCCGTTTCTTGCCACGCGACCCTTCTTTCTTTCTTTTTTTGTACTTAGTTCTCTCGTGCTCGGAACGGGGAACGTACTTCGACCGGTGATAAGTTATAGCGGTATAATACAGTGACCTCTGTTCTGTTTTCGTTTCTTTTATATGCGCGTTTTGTGCCAGCCTCGGGGAATTAGTCGGCTATTTTGCCACGAAGCATTGTTACACGCGTGGTCTCCTGGTTTCCCTGGAGGAGCGATGGAATTTTTGTTACGTGTAGGTCACTCGGTGATTAATGTACGTCGATGTAGAGATACTTCGAGTACACGGTGCTCCGAGAAATGCGGGTCTTTTTTGAAAAAAGATTCAGTTTCTCCACTTCTATCGTTCCACGAAGTGTGTTTCAGTATACTACGTATACATCTTGCGTTTGGCCCTTTGAACCCTTTGTATCGGCGGTTTAATCAGTCCAATCAGTCTTCATTACCATTTGACATTAAAAGCTTCGTTGATTGTATCATATAAAAGTTAAATATCGTTTGACATAGTCTTGCCAGCTATCTTCGAGAACTTATTACCAAAAAATAATAAGTATCAGCTTCCTACTGTATATTACTCACGGTATTTTCACATTCTTAGTTCTTTTAATTCAAAGGTTGGGGTTCAGGGTTCAAAGGGCTAAAGCCTTACCTTCGTTTTTACACAACGCTCGAGAATGAAGGCTTCTCGGAAGAGCGAGCCGATAATATCTTAAGTAAATATTTAAACAATATATACAGGGTGGGGCTATCTAAGAGAATACACCCAAACGTCTCTGTTACTTTCGATTAAACGGAGACAAAGAAGCACAAAGTCGTACGGTTCGAAGAACGCCACGACCCAGATCGAATTTCTTCCTTACGATGACTCGCCTCTTCGGAACGTACGACTTCGTTTCCAGCGGCACTGTCGATTCTCCGAAAGCAACAAAGCTTGGCCACTTGCGTGTAGCCTCTTCAGATGGTCCTGCGTATCGATCTTGTTCATTGTTTAATGTATTCCGGACTAGCCGTTAACGTTTGTATCAAACGCGAGTCACGATCAGTGGTGTACAAAGTGTCAGACTGTGAAATAGCTTGGAAACTATCAGTATTATCTCTTCGTTCTAAGTGTTAAAATAGGGATCGATCGATGAAAAACTGATTCGAGTCGGGGCGAAGAGGGTGCTCGGACGTGCGCCCGTCGCGTACACGGCGGGGCGTACGTCGCATCGATTAGGATTGTAAGGATATATTTCGTGTTAATTGCCAAACCGTTGACGAGCCAGGGCGAGTCAAAGAATATTATGGTACCTTATACGTAACGCGCGTGACACCGCGCGTCAGGTTGTACACCCCCGTCTCTCCATTCGCCTGTAAAAGAATGCGTACAATTGAATTTCTTATCGTGATGTACCCTGTATTTCACTACCTCGGACTATCCAAACGATCTGAAGGTATTTTTGTTCCCGTTTTAGTCAGAATTGCGAATAAAGAGTACCCTTCATTCCTAGCACTCACCGACTACGAATTCTGTACAATCTTTTCTCGCCTCTTTCACTTCCCCCTAACCCTTTGGGTGCCTGTGCCACGCTCGGTGCCTCAAACAGCCACGAGCGTTCCCGCGAGTATTGCTTCTCTACAATTTCGCAACGGGCGTGGAAACAGCACCGAAAGGGTTAACATATCGTCCACGTTACTTGCTGCTCGATACACAGGGTGTCACCTGAGATTCCTCTAGCTTCCCAGGCCCGTGGACACTCTGTATACGAGTAACGCCCCGAGTGATGGCGCGTGTGTTACGAGTACGGTTGTTTTCTTGTCCAAACAGCAGGTATAGGTGCGTGGCACGTTACCGGCGATCGAAGTAATGCGGGAGGAGTCGTGGGGTCCGTGGCGGGAGCCCCTGGAACGACGGACGAGGTGTTCCTTGCAGCCCAGGAGGCCGCCCAGGCCCACCGCGACTCGCAAGGTAGGCTCACCCACACCATTCTTCACGAAACCCTGGTCGCCGTAACAATGGGCACTCAACACTGGCGCAAATATCTCTCGACGCACTTTTAACTCCCTTGCCGCGGGTTCCTCGGCGTCCCCGAGTGTTATCCACCAGTCGAGCGAGGAAACAAACCCAAGGAACCAGATCGCAGAAAGCCCGGGCGCACTCTACGAATGTGTTTAACAAGAGAACGAAGGAAAATGGGAAATCGGTTCGCGAAAACGGCTTTGGAAACAAAATACACATTCCTAGAATCTACCCCTCGCGGTTCCTGCAGAATAATAGAGTCCACGGTACCAGGCCGTTGCGGGGGGTGCCCATTGCGCAGGTGTGGCGGGGCTTTATTTTTCTTTTCTTTCGCTGTTCGAATAACGTGGTTCAACCCCTGATGCCGGTACGTTCAAGAGTAGCACGGTCTCTGAAAGAGCTTTCTGACATTCTGTTTTAAGGAACAAAAAGAGGCAGGGCATGTAGCTTTCCCGTTGATTCTCAATCAAGTTTCTTCTTGTTGACATCTTTTGTCTTTATCTGTTTATTTTGTCTTTCCGACGCGATACCGCGGCGCAGGGCCGCCGACAGACGGGGACCCGCCACGATTTTTTCTGCCTCTTTCTCTCTCCCTCTCTCTCTCTCTCTCTTTCTCTCTTGCACGCATCGGCCGTTCGGCGATCCGCGACATTCCCTTCTCTTGTTCCGTGGCTGGTCTCTTTATCGTTGGCCTCGCGACGCGATATCGCGACCTCTCTCTCCTCTGCAAGGAAAAAGTCGACCGAGCGGAGAGAAGAGTCGCTCCGCCGCGACCACCGAAGGAAACACGACACCCGATGTGTATCGCATCTTTTCTCCCCGCTAGAATCGTGTCCACGAAAGAAAAGCGCAGCGGTAGGCACTCGTACCCCCTCCGATACGTAACGATCTGCGCGTCCTTTATCACGGATACCTTCGCGTTTGCATACTTAAAGAGGATTCAGACATATCAGTGAGACAGATGGAGAGAGAGCGTGAGCCACGAAGTACATTCAGAGTGATAGAAATGTAGCAGGAAAACGGAAGATGAGCTTAGGAGAATTTACCTAAGCGATCTTAGCGAGCTGTCGTTGGTCTCTCGCGATTTGGCGCGCTGACTTTGATTCAATCCGCGTAGAAAATAGCCATCGAGTATATGCAGGAATAGAATCGCGAACTCGGACGTTTCGGATCCTCGCGCGTGAAACAATCGGCGATTTTTGATAACTTTGATCGATGGATGTGTAGATAGGTCCCGTCTGGTCTCTCGAGGGTGTCTCTACCTACGGAAAATCGAATTTTAATTTAATGCGCGTAAGTCAAACTTCCCGTGGGTCTTCATCTCGAGGTAAAAATTTCGCGTCCTTTCTATTCGCAAGCCGCATCACGCGAGATTCGTACGACGCACCGAACCAGACTTAAACAAGTCAACCCTCAAGTAAGATATTAACCAAGTGCAAAAGGCTGAATTTTCGCGTACAGTTAGGCAAGTATCGAAGGTCCCAACAGAGAAATCTGAAAGCAAAGAAGCTCGGGTCGCTCGCAGACGGTATTACGCGGCGAGTATCGCGCGATCGCGCTGTTGCTATGAGAAATTCAAGCCGAAGTAACGCGAGAGCTTGGGAAAAGGATATAACGGGGCGTGAGTCGAGACGGTCGAGAGCTGTCCTAGTTTTTCCTTCCTCCTCGAAACGGTCGTTCTTTCGAGAAATCGGATCGTAACGGAACCACCTCGGAATATGTGAATAGCACCGCGGCGCGAATCGATTCAATGCAGACAAGATAAATCAAATTCTGCCAGCAGGAGTGATTTTCATAAAAAAGCTTTAGAATTCGCGTAGAAATGCACCGAGCACCAAATATGCGACTCGCGTCTGGCACACTTATCTCGACACACTTGCGAAGCGTCGCGGAAACGGCAAAATATTAGACTTTCCAAACTAGATTATTTTCGTCGTGGTGCGAGACCAAAGGTTATCAGAGGCGCCAACGTCCCGTGCAAGCTATACAGGCGACTCGCGGTTGCGAATCGGCGCGAACGGTTCCCACGGATACACGTCGGCCTTGATCTCAAATAGGGCTCGGGCACAGAAGCATAATTGCCGCGATAGAGAGACTCATTAGCGGGAAAAACAAGGTGAACGACTTGGAACGTTACTTGATAGTGCAGGAATATTCGACAGTCGAAAGCAGAATCGCGTTGTCTCGCGAGACGCGTGGCGAAGTCGTGCAAAATAATGCTCGCAGGGTTTTAGGCGTGGCGATGATTTCAGGAATAGATGAATCCTCGCGAGCGTTTAAGGCGGCGGAGTGCGATTTCGAAGTCGTCGACCTAGATTCGCGATTACCCGTACGTCCACGACCATTGAACCTTATCGATCGGTTATGTAACGACACAACTCGGCGATCCTAACGCGGTAACCAGACACACGCGTTCCTATTAACGTGTCACCGTTTATGTGGGCGTTTCACTGAGTCAACCAAGAGTCTATAGAAATTTCGAAGTCTACCCTGGAAGCGAGAGCCGACGAGCAACGGCGAAGCAGGCGCGTTAGCGAGGATAGGAGGCGAGAGAAAGAAGCGCGCAGCTGTTGGTTTCCCGAGCCGTTGCATCTGCCAGCGACAGCTGCGCTAGCAGATGCGAGCCGTGCTGGCTCGCGCAGATGCGCCGTACATCCTGCATCCTTTAAACTCCGATCGAAAAAAGCACATAGACTCGCGCGTTTAGACTGAACTCGAATAGTCCTCGAGCGAGCGTACAAAGCGAAGTAGAATTGGAAGAAGGAAAGAGACGCCCGTAGAGAGACCCAGATTATTTCGGCAGACAGTTTGGTGATTAGTAGGAGGGGGTTTTCCCGCGATCTTTTGTCCTGAATTTCTTTTTGCCCGAAACGGGAGAGGTTTAGGCTGGACGATCGCCTAGAAAGGTGATCCAACGCGGGACGCAAGGTAATATCGGAGAGAGAGGAGCGATCTCTCTGTCAATGCTAGGCTTAACGCGTCTCGCAATCGCCATGATTTTCAATCGTTCGCAGCGTCTTCCAGAGATGGTTCTGTCGATGGTCCCATGTTGGCCCCGGTTTCACGCGCGATAAAAGGTGTCGAGAGCCAGAATGAAAGATCCTACAAGCGCTCGCATTGATGGGGAAGGTCGTTGTTTTCACCGTCAGAGACTTGTTACCTTGAATCGATTGCTCGGAGCGGAGTTTTATTACAAAGTCGCGTACGAGTCTTTGAGCTTGCAACACGTTCCGTGTCTCGCGAGGACTCCGTCGGTTTCCCTGAAGGGGACATTCCCGTTTGCGCGCGCTTCAAAGTCGGTCTACTTAGGGAAGCCTGAATTCCAGAGCTCCTCTTGTCTTATTCAAATTCCGCGCGGGCACTGGCCATCGTATTGTGATCGCTGTCGCGTTGCATTTAATAGCAATGGTTGCTTTTAAACGGTTAGGAAAAATTGATCGTGCAGTGAAGAGAAGCACAGAGGATGATCAGAATCGTAATTTGTCTCTCGCAGATTTGTGGGGCAGAAACTTCCTTCACAAGATCAAAAAGAAAGAGGGCCCAGTATGGAAAGTGAGGCGTTATTGCAACAAATGCTACTACGACAATGTAAAAACACTCGGTATCGAGTTCGCGACAAATGGCACCGCGAAAGTGGCCACGTTTTGCGACGATTGTCCCGGCAAACCTTATCTATGCAAGTGGTGCTTCTACGAGCAGCATGGCCATTTCTAACGAAGCCCGATTCGATTCATCCCCCGATCGCAGCATTAGATTTCGACGTTACCGTCTGGCATCCTTTTGCTTCTCTAGCTTCATTTCGCGAATCCTATATGTATTAAACTCGACGACTCGATGATGGGAGGAGTGCGCAAACGGGAAACATGATAGAACTCCTCGCGGCACGGTGAACGTGTTCTAGGGAATCGACTCAACGTTTCTAGCAACGGGATAGACAAATTGATAGCACCGCAGTCGTTCGATTTGACGGAAGCCTTCAGTTGAACGCTCTCTCGTTGACAGTACACACGTTTTCTCCGTTTGGTCCCGTTTTCTCGATGAAGTTTTCTTCAACTTTTCACGATTTCTCTTTGCCGGTTGGCGCGTAACACGCGCGCACCTAGCATCAGCGAAGAAGAGAATTATAGAACCGGCGTTGCGCCACGTTATTTGCAGCGCGTAGAGAGTTCCTCTAAATGTCGTTGTGGAAACAAAGATATATATATATGTATACAACATATACATATGTATATACATATACACATTATCCGGTGGGAAATGACAGAGGTGGTGGCCAGCTCGCGATTGCTCGAAGGCTACCCCGACAAGCTTCGTGATTCGGATGAACGCGTTCGAAGCAATCATTCTTCGAGCAGACTCGATGTACCGCGATCGCCTCTGTCGACGAGCCGGAGGGCAACCCTCGTATCCTAAACGAAGAAAAAGAAGGAAATCACCCACTGTAGTCGTGTACGTGTTTTGTTTGTCGATCGACAAGTAACTGGGCAAAAATTCAATTCAATCATCACTTCCGAAATCCAATTTCTCGCCCTACGACGCAGAGCCAACCGTACGCATCAAAGTTCAATCTTTGTAATCACACAATTAATTCGAAATACAAAGTATCATTCGCGCTGTTTCTATGCCGCGTTATTTCTCGAAAAGTTCCCTGAAACTTCACGTTCATATTATTTTTTCCGGACCTTGTTTCCTTCTATATTCTTATGTCTGACAATTAAAACGGTTGGTCCTGCGTCTATTCACGCGCGAAATCGTCGTGGAAGCGTGTCGTTCCCAGCACCGGGAAATTTCTAAAGTATCTGGGGAAGTAACTACTTATTGGAACGTTTCACGCGGACACGACGACGGCCGAAGTCGGGCGGTTAGCCGTGTTCTTAGACTTTTTAAAATTGGAGAATGACATGAAACGCCTGGACGAGGTCGTGACAAAGAAAGCACGTTTCCATTGGTAGTAGCAGGCGTGACGCGTGTTTCCACTGGTGGCTGGACACCGTCGACGGTTGCGTTTTCACATCCGTCGGGCGGGCGCGCGTGTCACGCCTGTCGGAAAAGCCTCTTTTTTCCACGCGTACCAAACGAACAGTATACATATATACGATGTGTGATATTTATATATATATTACCAAAATATATATACTTTTTCTTTGTCCATCCGTGTATGCGTACACTCGATAGTTCTTAATCCATTTGCGTTGTGCCATTTTTTGCGTAATATTCGTCTTGCATGCCACGCTTCCTTCGGTAGTGTAATTTTTACATACGACTCTACCTTTTTATATATTTTTTTTTTAATTAAATAACTCTGCGGAGGTGAGCGAGCGCGGCGCGTTCTCGTGTTGAATGGGGGAAAGGAAAGGAGAGATGAAAAGAAACCGCGGATAGCCGCGCGGCACCATGTTTTTCCTTGTCCTATGTTTTCTGCCTTGCGTAAATCCGATACGTGTTGTGTCTCTTTCAGGGTAGTAGTGCGTGATATACGTAACAATTGTACACACGTATATAGACATTTTTTGGGTGGTGGTGGTGCTCGATCGACACACTCATTATTTATATACTATCTCTTCTCCTACGGACATGTAATAATACGAGGCGTACGCGCTTGCACACGTTCCCAAATACCATTTATTATTTTTTTTTTAAAGACTAACCCATGTGTACATAACTCGCTTCTTTGTTCGTAACGCATATAAACATCAAATATTCGATTAACCCGATATATATATTTATATATATGTGCGTGTACTTACATGCATATATATATAATACGCTGTTTCACGTGTGTGTATGTATGTACATTTATACGCCGTATATGTGACGTACACGCTGGTGTATTAATATACGCGTATAAACATACGTATATCAATGAAGTTACATGAACCTGTGTATCTGTGTGTTCGTGTGTACACGTGATTTATGCATATATACACCTGTATGTGCGTAAAACACGGTTCTGTATACGTACACACACACACTGCTGGTATGCACGTATATAAGAGTGCGCACACGCTCCTCAATACGCATTGTTTTTTCAAACCCGATAATGTACTGTCATATATTATCGTCTATATAATTTATTTACATTGCGTACGAAACCATACCACTTATATATACATTTATCTCGTCGATGATTACTGCTCATGGTATTGTACCTTTCTCGCCATTCGATTTCACGTTCTCTGTACCATGCCATGTCAATATTTCATCCTGTACGCTGTTTCTTTCTCTCTGTCGTTCTTACCTCCCAAGTGTTTAGGCCACGATCGTGGGAAGAGATACAGAAGAGAGAAGAGATACCAAGCCGATGACGAAGCCCGAGGAAGCTTCCTTCGGTTAGTCGCGGTCGAGCGATATCTCGACCGGGACCCGCGCCTCGTGAGCTTTCAATCTCAGCTCGGCGCGAGAAGAGAGAAGAGCAACCGAGCAGTGCGCCCTTTGCGCACTGATTGGTACCGCGGGACTTTCCTTCGCACTTTCATCGGCGCTTGCGCCACGAAAGTGCATCGTTTTTCAAATTTCCGCGATAGTATTGAAACTTTTTCTTTCTTTTTATGTTTCCGTCGGGATTTTTTCGCGTTTTCTTATCGATCCTCGGGGATTCTGGAAGCTTTTGGTGCACGGCGAATTTTGTCGAAGCGAATCGATGCTTTTTGCGCGGTTCGCCAGCGACTAGCCGTTCACCACGCTCCTATCTGTGCCTGGCCGAATTTCGAAGATCGAAGAGACGTCGAGGAAGCTGGGAGACTGTTTGGTAAGGCAATACTGGGAGCAGGTGGTAAGGAAAAGGTAAAATGGTAAAAATTGTGTGAATGGTAAAACTGGTAAAAAAAATGGTAAGAATGGTAAAAATGGTAAAAATGGTAAAAATGGTAAACATGGTAAGCAAGGTAAAAAGGGTACGAAGGTAACATTGAAAATGTACTGTTAACACTGTCACATGTATCGTGCCATATTCCGCGAGGTTCCGTAATTATTGCGCATTAATTGTATCATTAACCTTATGCATTGATACGTACTTGATCTGGATACATAATATTGCGATCGTGGCGTATAACGAGATGAATTACGTCGTCGATATTGCAAACCAAGTGGTTTTATATTCCTCCTATTCAATTGGAAGTTTAATTTTGGGTAAGAGAATTGGATTATTCCTTTTGAATCGCGGGTGACCCTTCATTTTGCAATTCGACGAACTCTGTGTGTCTTTGTGTAGATGTCAAATGATTGAAAAGTGAATGAACATTTTTGAGAGAATGTGGACGATCGCAAAGTTTATTGTTGTCACGAATTTCTATGTGATTTACAGGTTTGAATATTCTTTTTCAGCAATGTAAGGATATTTGTGAACTTTGGTATTTTCTAAAGAATATTTCGTGGCGGTTTCGTTTACATTCGGTGGAGTTCGGGGACGTAATTTAGGGAAACAAAGACTGAAGTATTTCGTGCTTGAGTCTTCATATTTCAATGATCAAATTTTCCGTGAAATTCGTGTATTCGCGCTTCATTAAACTGTCGATACTCGCGGACAAAACTTCGCGTGGATCTTTGGACTTTTGCAGTTTCTGCATACACCTCGGATCAGCAATTTGCGATGTTTTGTTACCTTTGTATCGATAGTTAGCTACCAGTGAAAATTTTCGGACCTCCATGCCAGAAGAAGAGATTGGCGAAGAAAGAAGATGGATAGAAGATGTCAGCTGCTCATTTGTTTTTGTTTCCAAAAAGCTTTAAATTTGAAGAGCTTTTTAGAAATTAAAACAAAAGCTACTGTCTCCTTTTTAAGAAGCTTCGATTTTTTGGAGCTTCTGTATTTCCTTTAGTTTGCTTCGACTATTGCATTCAAAATCGATTAATTGAAAACGCGTCATTTGTAATTAATGATTTAGATATTGTATTTCGGTTGATCGCTACGGTTTCACTGGCTGAAAGATATCGAATTTTGTATCTTTCTATCGCGAAGCAGTGTGGGGGAGGAATGAAGTTCGAAGTTCACAATTTGTAGAATTTCGAACAGTGATTTGAGTCGAAGAAAGAAGATGGAGACGTCATCGTGGGATTCTAGAAACTTGGTAAAGGAAATGGTGGAATGGTAAAGTATTGGTAAACCTTTCTTCGATTTTAGAGTAATTCCTAGTTTAAGTTATATTTATTGGTCTCCAAATGTTCCCCAAATATGATAAAATGTTTTTTACCCATTTACAATTATGTCTTCTGATGTGATTTCCATGGTCTGTGTGTTTGAAAAGTTTCCAGGTTGTCTCTTGCAAATTGTATGCCTCATTGCATACAGCAGGGACATTATTATATTTACAATTGTTGTTCATGAAGGTTTCTTTGATTTATTGCCATAATTTATATGTCGTTAGTGCCATTTATGGGCTTCCTATTGTGGGTTGCTCCAGTCACTGACAAACTTGTTACTTGTAAAACAGGAAAATATTTTTGTCCATTAATTGTCTTTATTTCCAGGAATTTCCACCATTCTTATATTATTTCATGTATTTACAGAGACAGTTCTTGAGCTCGACAACTTTTCGTGTTACGAGAACTGTTTAATATACATTTGCCATATGTTTTCGATAATCAAAGTGAATTTCTAACGCGATATTGTGGTTCATTATCGCGCTGTTTATATTTTTTAATCATCGTTATTTTGGAATTCAACGTTGCTCGTTGCGACAACGTAAAATTCTCTTTTATTACACTTTCATACATTTGGAAGAAAAGAAGACTACTCGATCGTTCTTCACGAATACTCGTTTCGAGTTTTCGAGAAGCCGTGTGTTCTGTGCCAAGCGAAGAAGCATGGTGTGCGTGCAGTGTCCTCGTTAACGAGTTAAACGAGGTTTATAATAGGTAAAAGGTATATAGTGTAAGTATTTAATCTTGCGTGTTGTATCGGCACGCGAGATGCCCTTCAATTTTCCTATAATTAAAATAGCAATTACTTTCGTAAAAATGATTGTTTCTATACGGTGAAAGTCTGCTGTGACTGAAGCAATTATTGCTTCAGATTCTCTTAACCATGCATTGCATATTGTAGAGCAAGAACAATCATCTTTGCTTCAATATTAAGTATACTCTATTGCAATATTTCTCTTGGTACATTTCTGAATTTGCATTTTTGTTTCCCTACGATATAACACCCGAAGGTTTTTTACATTGTTGCTTGGACATTACGTGCGTCGTTTTTAAGTCCCATTTCCCCTGAAATTTTAGGTAATTTATTTCTCATGGTCTCCCTTCTGATTCGTCCTTTTCAATTATTTTTTCGTTTTCGTTTCTCGATGAGAGATCCTTGTTATCTTCCACGTACACAAGCTCCTCGACACACGTCAGAGCCGTGTGATCTCGCGATTGCACCGTCCTTCTCGCTAATGGACGATCGTAAACAGATTCTCACGACGACAAGCTGCGATCTAGCTTTCCCCTTCAGCCATCTTCTTGCTCGCCACATTTCAGCGCAACTTGTGGGATTCAACGACGACGGAATTCGTTCGATCTTTGTGAGTGGTCTCGGCAATGTGAGGATGAGTCTCTGTATGAAAGGCTGTTAGACGGTTTCGAGGAAAGTTAGTCAAGCAGGAGAAACTCACAAACTTTGTCTCCTAAAAAATTACAAACTCGATGTTTGCACAATCTGTATCTTCCATGATCTAAGGCGCTGGATTACTGAAAGACTGAAAGATTGCGTCCTCTTATCGACCGTGATTCTTTGGGACAAGAAGTGGGCAATTGTAGGAAAATTCATTGCAACTTTGAGAATCAGAAAATCGATGGAAATGGAAGATAGAATATACGACGACGATCGTGTTTCAACTAGTCACTCTCGATAGCGATACTTTTGCTTACGAATTAGTACACAGTAGTATAAACTGTGCGTGGTCAGACCCATGGTCATCGGATTCTGTCTTTTGCTTTACGATATTGCATCACGGGCTCGACAGCAATTTCACCTGGATTTATTCAATGAACGAACCTCTGAAGACCGATTCATTGAATAATTTCCACGTGACACCTCACACTGAACTTGAATCTTCAATCCGTCCATGAGATCTTGTTGCGGGTATCGCAGAGATCTCATCGCCGCTTTGAACATCGCTCGTTCACGATCCCTTCCCTGAAAATCGTAAACCAAACTCATAGAGTCCAATGACCAGCTTCTAATCCCTCTCTATTCGTGCCAACGATCGTCTTCGGCGCTAGGAACATAGTAAAGAAGCTCTTTCAGAGATGGGAACGCGTAGACTGTTTGCGATTGATAAGACGACCTCGTTTCAACGGTCCGTAGACTGCAGATTACGAATACCATCGCCAATCGATAACTCGGACGTTCAACGATGACTTAACGAGCACACGAAACCATCCCAACCCACCGAATCCTCGGCAACTGTTGTTTCTGTGGCAATGTTTGCTGCGCAGCGATCATTACCATAGCGGCAACAAATTGCAATTCTATTTACGCAACCTTGGACAGACCAATGAACCAACAGACGAACAGAGACAGAGGAGACACTCGTTTCCAGCCAGACGGAGTAAAGGGACTACGGGGCGATGGGAGTGTTAGGTACTCAGGGATTCGTACGAGTGTGTGATTGCGGTGAGGGCCCAAAAACGGGTGTTTCAGAATCGATTCTCGGCTATTGTTGCTCTCGATGCGGCCGGCGGTATTCCGTCCAGTACTCCTTGGACAGGCACCGGAAGTATGAGTGCGGGGTAGAGAAGCAGTTCGTCTGCAGGACATGCTGCCGGCGTTTCACTCGGCTGGACATCATGAGGGTGCACCAGAAGCGGACAGGCCACCATCTGGCGCCCTACTCACGAGGACGGTACACCAGGTCGTAGCAACAGCGGCGGCAGCACACCGTGGCGGCATGCCAGGACTCTTAAGAGAGGCTTTAAGTACCAGGGGGAGGATCGATCGATCAATTCTCTGCTCGTGGTGTCGCACTTTTCCTCGCGAAAACCGATGACCCCGAAGCCAGTGAAAACCGCGTCGCGATGCCAAGTATGTCGCGCGTGTCCCGTTTCTAAGTCTCTGCTTCTCAACGAATATATTCGCGTAAATTCTCTATCTGACAGTAGATGTTTATGAAACCAACAATGATATATTGGACTCTAGTCACTTGACCATCTTCAGCAATTGGGGAGGTGTTTTGTTCGCGGCTTCAGGGGAATGGAAAGAACGCGTATTTTTTTTTTGTTTACACTGGTAAAGTAGATCCTTGAAGCTCTCTGCGTGGACGGTGGATGTAGAAAGTTAGAAAGTAGACATCGGTGAGAGAGCGTCTTTCGATACCTTTCGTTTTCCTCCGCGGTTATTGATTTTTTAAGTTACTCTTTTCTGCGCGCCTATGATGCGCGATATTGGGGAGCAGATCCCTGGGGGATTCTATGTTGGTCAAGAGACTGGGACATCTTGGCTCGCGACGTTGAGTGCAGGTGCGAATTCTGGTCGTTTTTATCAGTTCGGGTGTTAATTAACTGTCGTATTGCTTCCTCGCGATCGGAGCTTCAATTTAAAACTATATCTTCGTGATTTCTGACGCGTTTCGAAGTAGCAGTCGATTAATAAGTCATTCCCCTTCAGTTTCTGTAGACGAGTATTGTAAGAGGATCCAAATTCAAAATTGTACGCGAAGTCTACTCTCGAACTCAATCGGCGCTATGATTATTGTACAAAGTAATCCCTGCGGGAAAGGTTACGGTGAAAACGAAAAGAAATATTGTTAAAATAAATGATCGTTCATTGGAAACAGACTGAGACTCAGTCGTGTGTTGCAGCAATGCTTTTCATTTTGTCTTCTCTGCTGGAAAGCACGGGGATTTCTATCGGTTCGCGGGCGATAGAGCATTTGAAACTTTTCCTTCGTCCTTTGTTAATTGAATACTTAAATCTGAGCTTTGGATTTCAAATGCAGCTGCCCGCGAGCCGTGGTCGTGAATTCGATGCGTGCTCGGATCGAAAAGGTAGATCGTTGCATCTTCCTTTTCATCAGCCTCGACAGGGGTAGAATCTCTCGTGTAACGAAGATTGAACGAAACTCGTGCCTATGCGTTACGTATTCACGTAGAATTTTCCTAATTGCGAGGAAAACGGTTCCGGTTGCTTCTCAAATACATTAACGCGGAGATTCATTCGGCGTCTCTCGAATTCTTCCTGCTCGAACTTGTCGCCTAAATTAGGAGTAGTTTCGCATCCACCAATCGCACGGTTCCAGCTGTCTGCCAATGGGAGATGGAGCACAAGAAGATACGTAATAAACTATTTTTCAATTGAAAATCTGACTGTCTCTCGTCATTTTCTCATGTCCTTCCTACCTCCTGCTTTTCAGGAACCACAACTCGTAACCCACGATCGTGGAGGCTTCGGTTGTCATTATTAGTGATCCTCTAGAGAGTGATCGGAACAACGTGTATCGTCGCTGATTTGGTTGCCACCATTTCGGGCAAAAGCGGAAGTAGACGGAGAAAGAATCTGTAAAAAAGAAAGAGACATAAATACTGATAGAAAGAGACAGAAATACTGACAGAAAGAGACAGAAAGAGACAGAAATACTGACAGAAAGAGACAGAAATATTGATAGAAGGACACAGACGTTTTGCCCGAAATGGCTGCGGTTATGCCGATCACTCCCTAGAGGATCACTATATCCGTTTCATCCTAAGAAAAATCCTACGCCCAGACCGTTTTGTGAGCGTCTGCGCAGCCAGCCCCCACTACCGCCTACGGGCCCGACGCAGGCGATTGACAGAGAGGTAACAGGCGGTAAGACGAAGAAAATCGTAGGCCGGTTAAGTGGGGAGTCGGGCCAACCAGCGTCTCAGAATCATCCCTGCGCGGAACGGGATTTTTCTTAGGATGAAACGGGTATAGTCATTATCTTCTCTTTTTTTTTGTAAATACAGATTAATGCTTCAGAGTTCGTTGAAAATAATCGAAGAAACAGCTCGTAGAAAGTCGTGATAGTAAATTTTCGTCGGATTCTTGCAAGTAGAGATTCCATTCAGGTTGTCATTTCCTTAGTATCGTAATTTTGCAGAACTAATATTAATTTCGGGGTACTAGCGCGTGGTTAACTGATTCGGTATAGTCACAATCGCGATAGAGTGATTTAGATTCAATTCATAGTGGATTATCGTAGACTCGTGTAAAAATTGAAGAACAATCGATGTCGAAGCGATTTAATGGGCCCGCGCGATCGCCAAGTGTCTTCGCAAAAGGAAAAAAAGCTTGCAAGTAGCTTTTGATTGCCGATGACCACCTCAGCAGCGGAGGATCTGGACCAGCATCACTTGGAACCCCGATCGAGTAACCTCCAAGTCACATTAGTTCAGCCACGCCCACCGAAGCCGCAAATCTGTTTCGAATTTTATTTTTTTACCCTTCTTTTCTGTTCAGAATGCAAAAGGTGGGTTTAGCTTGTACAATTCTTTTCTTTTAGAGCGGCAGAGATCATGGCACGGAAGAGTGGACGCGTCGATCGCTCGATACCTCTCGTTTCTTCGTTTACCAGTCGAATCGGAAGAACGATCGGGTGTAATATTCATCTCGTAGAAAAAATTCATTACGTTATTCGGCGTATATCCTGTTTGAAAATGGCTTCGACTATACAGGTAATTAATTTCATCCCCGTGAAAATTTAACTTCGAACGATAGAGGCGATGAATTTGATGTACCTTAAACTCAATTCTTTCTTAATTTCTGACGATATTCCTTTGACGATTGTCTAACAGATAATAGCGTTGAATCGTGTTATAACTTGTCGAATTAAATTTACTTTAATTTCTGTTCCACTTCGTGCAACAAGCTTGAACACTTGTCTACTAATTCTGATGCGAAACTTCTGTTTTTCTTTTTTTCTGGCAAACAATGCAAAGCTTTCTGTACAGAGAGCTTCTATTAAACTTGATCGATTGAAGAGAATATTCTTGACAGACGATACGCATGCCGTCACGCGATGATGATCATGCCCAGCGATACGATGTGTAATGCATGCCGGCCTTTTATGGTTTGCCACGATCTCAAGCTTCACAATCATTCATGTAATGCGGAGTAATCTTCGATCGAAATAAAAGAGAATACGAAGAAAACACCAGTCCCTTGACCGAATCATTCACTCTCGCGTGACTCGTTCCACATACTGTATAATTCGTGTGCCAAAACTATGGACGTGTACGCTGGTGTATGTGTGCGTGCGTGTGGGGGGTCTGAAGAACAATACAAGGAGGCATTTTTCACGTTGGGTTGAATTAACGAGAGAGAGATATATATATATATAGCTATGCGCATCACGGTTGTAAAAATGGAACACTAATAAAAATCGATTCATCTTGGAGCAGCATGTAAATAACAACGGCTCAGAGTAAAGAAGACTGCGCCGAGTATGCCTTTAAGACACTTTGGAGAACTGAACAGATTCTCTGCAGTTCCTTCGTCACGGTATTCTTCATTCGGTTAACTTTTGTGTACGACGACGCGTCCATACAGCTATCCCAGAATTTAAACCTGAGAATTAAACGTAGTTGAACACGTACGTCTTCCTTTATTCAATCCTTGGTAAAGATTCACAGAGAAAACCCCTGCCATCTATCCCTCCCAGAGCAACAGACCATTAAACGCACCCCCGTCGTCTTTCGTACACTGCAAAAAAAAAGACGCTGCATCCCCGTGAATTCTATTTCAATGTCACGTTAAGAATGTTAAGAAAAAAAGAACGGAAAGCTACATAGCGCGCAGTCTTCTTTCGGAGCGAGCTTAAGCCTTGACCGTCCATCGTCCACATGCTTGGCTCGAGCTTCACTTTCTCCGTCGTCGTCGAGAGACGCGAGCGGGAGGACCGTGTAAAAGATACAGCCCCGCTTCGAATTACCATTGTGCTCGTGTACTGTGCATACTGCATTGAGAGAGGGAGAGAAAGGGATCTGAGGAGAAAGAGAGAGAGAATGGGCAAGTGAAGGGGGAAAAAGGGGTAGAGGGATAGCGAGGGGGTGGAATTGGAATGCGAAGAAGAGAGAAACTATTGGCGAGAATACGTTGAAGAGGCGCGCGCGCGGGAGAGCTTGGGTTGTTCGATCGTCCCAGTGAAATGGGGGAAACGAGAGAAAGGCCCGTTGATGTAAAAACGCCTCCATGTATGCTTACAGCGAGCCCCATGATGGAGGGTGTCTCTGCCAGCGAGCTGAGATTTCGGTGCGTCATGTGCGGGCGCGGATATAGGTCACGGTCCTCTCTCACCCGACACTCCAGGTACGAGTGCGGAGGCCTCGGCTCCAGGTACACTTTCACGTGCACCCTCTGTGGAAAGTACTTCTGCCGGCCGGATCATCTAAAGCAGCACATCCTCAATATTCACGGTGGATCGGTCGCTAAATAGCTTGCCTCCGTTTCGCCGCTTAGCATTCTCGACCACCGCGCTCACGAAGGTTCTTTCTTACCTTTTCTTTTTTATTTATAACACCTCGACGCCTGAGCGGGTGTACCGTGGGAGGGGGGGGGGGGGGATGGACACACGTGAGTTCCAACCCCCTTCAATTTAGTCGCGGGACCTACGGATCTCTACTCGAACGAAGGGGTAGAAGTCGTTTCTAGTTAAATGCTGGGTTTCTGAGTGGCCTGGGTATCACGGATATGATTCGGGATGCAATGGGAAGGTATCAGGCAAAGCTGCACCCACTGACGAGGGAATATTCTGTAAAGATTCACGTGTAAGCAACGTCATTGTTGATTCATTGTCAGTTCCTCGCGAATCTATGCGAAGCGCAGACCCCAGGCTTCCTTCTCGCGTGTAGTATACAGCGTTTTATGAATTACCGTGGAATTTTATTGTTTTAGTTGGAATAACATAGTTGTCTGGCGAAGCGTAGGTGGGAAGAGCGCGGACGTGTCAAGTTCGATCAGTGGGTAGAGTCTTCTTCCCCGTCACTTTTTAATTTATTACGCGTAGCACGTCAGGGGATTTTTCTACGTAATTTTATTAGCTGGTATGGAGAATTAAATGCGCCTTTTACGCGATAAGATATTGCCCTCTCGTCCCTGCCAGTCGTAACCCAAAGGAATACCAAAGGGAGTCTTTTATAATAGGATTTTAAATCGTACGTACAAACGCGTCAATTGTTTCTAACATTTACCCCTACGATGTATTAACCATTGCGAGTGGAATCTTTGTCGAACGGTTGAGTCGCAGTTACCATTTGCACCCTGCGCGGAGGGGCCGTAATTCGTGTGATACTTTCCAAAAAAGAAATTTGGAGTAATCTATAATAATACGATCGATGTATGTATAGGAAAGGTGCCAAAGCGTTTTTCTTCCATTTTATGTACGATTTCGCGAGTTCTACGAACGCCAACGAATCTCGACTTTGTATATCGACAATTGCAGTGTTCAGGGTGCTCTAAAGATCACTGAGTAGTTCAATGAAATTTGGGTGACCATATAAATCGCAAGTGATATCCCCGATACCATAGTCTTTCACTTCCACCTTTCTCGCGTTTTTTTCACAAACTGATACCTCGAGGTACTTCCCCGAAACTGGCCCCACTTTCACAGAAAACGACACAGTGACTTTCGAACAGCCTCTATATCGAGACGCGTGTTGTTACGGCAACGCAAACGTTCCTAGCTAAGATTCGTTTAAGCTGCATTTAAGTAAACACGGTGTATGTTACTCGTGGGAACCAACTATTCACGATCGTACAGAGACGGTGACGTTGTCCGGTCTCTGATAATTAGAAACTAGCCGTGTGCCAGCGACGTGCGCGCGCCAACTGCCAAATGATTTGATCACGAATGCCAAACGAATGATAGATTCCTATTTTTTTAGCTTATCTGTGCAATATAACGTATTTGTAAGTTATTCTACGCGATCGCGCGTGGTGGGTGTGATTGAGCACGCGCGCACGACGATCTATCTTCCAAGCGTGTCAAGTATGCCCAACGAGAGATTCTCACCGGAAGCTGGAAGTGATTGTTGCTTAACGACAGTCCGCGTTTACATGGCATGCCAAAAAAAATTAAATAAACCAGTTCTCTTCCAGAGAATTCTCTCTTCCTCTGAATACCTGACGCGCTTCATTGTACATACCTACTTCTAGGTGCGCGCGTGCATGAGTGCAGAACTATATGGGCACGGCAAGAGGAGCAAGATGATTTTTAAAGATAGTACTACTAGGATTAGGCGCCCAACAGATCGATGGCACGGGTGTTTGTTGAATTTTATTTTTCCAGTCGCGATACGAATGCGTGCGAACAAAAGATATATTTGTATGTAGAGGATGGTGAATTTGGAATATCGATTTATACCACGAGGAGACTAAGGATATATATATATAATATATATCGTGTATATATCGTTATCGTTGAGCAACTGGCGTGTAAGTTGTTGCTCGGCAGAGTCTACAGATTTTTATGGAATGTAAATAAAAAGGATCTGAAAAGAATGCCCCCCCTCTGAGTCTGTCCCTTTATTCCGCTCTCTAATTGTTGATTAGGTACAGAGGATTTCACGAGAGTTAATTGCATGAATGTTTCCCTGGGTAAAGGAAAAGGAAAGGAAAGCTAGCGGTGGTAGATTGCAACGACTGGGGGTTGATGGCTTGTTTCTGGCGTTCAGGTAAGAGCGAGACATTGGAACTGAGAGTTTTGTGGGGCGAGTAAATTGCTCTTTAACGGTGTCGATTTGGAAAGGAGTGGTCGAGGTTGTAGGCACGTGGTGCATCCTTGAACTTGTCGAATCTATCTTCAGCTACTGTGGTGTCCATCGCGCGAGAGGCCGGAGGTGGTGCAGGGTAACTATAGTTTGACCAATCTTGGGGATGATCTACGCCGTTTCCTTTTCTTTCGTTGTAGAATTATAGCGTGTGGCTAGCTAAAGCAGAGAGACTGTGCTGTTCTACGTTATGCAGGGTCTTATTAAATAGAGTTTCTGCTAACCCAGCAATTCCACATTCTTAGCTATGGGCCGTCTCTTTCCATGCAACACTAACGATGGACTTTATATGGATAATAAAAGAAGGTACCTGCGATTGCACGTTGAATACCGCCCCTTTCAATAATACTCGGCCCACGTGTGAGCAAAATAACTTCCAGAACACCTAAATTCGTCTATCCTCCGAAACAGAACCACCTCCACGCATTCATTCCCCTCTCCACACCCCAGATACTTTGCGAAATAGTATTACCAGCTTCGCCTACCTCCAAACTGCAACGACTTTACTTTAATTCTACCAAGGATGGCTTGATCAGAAAATTGTACATGATTTTCGTAGTCACGCGAGCACTGTAGCCCTTCTTTTTCTTCTTCTTCCTAAGCTCAAGGAAAATGAGCAAATATTGGTCACGCTTCCTAATTTACTTACAGCCCTGTCCCCGTGCACCTTCCAACCGTGCCCAAACGGCCAGTGAAATCTCGTAGACCATTTCGAATGGTACGAACGGCCAATCGAAGTCTGTACATCAGTTGTTGCTTGTGTGTTACAGTTCAATTCCCAGACAACAGGATCGGTGAGTTCCGCTGCAGCTTCTGCAACTGTCCCTACTCGTCCCCGAGCCACCTGAAACGGCACATCACCAAGGGCTGCTTCATGGACCCCACGTTCCGCGTGGAGGACAGGCACATGATGAACATGATGAAGTGCAGGAACTACGTTTGCCCGAACTGTTCGCAGGGGTACAAGAACAAGCGAACGTTGGACACACATTTGCGCACTGCCTGCGGCCGGGAGCCAAAGTTCCGGTGCCCTTACTGCGGTCTGAGGAGCAAACACCCGCCCAACATATACACGCACATCCGGCGAAGGCACCAGGGCCAGGATCTCTTCCTGATCGTCGACCAGGAGCAGTGTTAAACAATCTTTTAAACACTCTGTAAAAAAAGAAACTAGTTCACCACATTTTATACAATTTTCAATCGTTACCGCGTGAGACAGTTCTGAGGAATGAATTGTGTTGAACGAACGTTCCAGCCTCAAAGCGTCTGGAAGTCTTCGATATCGTAAACAGCGGTATACCTTTTGTGCGAACGTTTAGAATAAATTTCTGGTAATTTAACAAAATATGTATCGTTCCTTCCTTTTCCCTGTAGGTATGTTCCTCTGTTATATTGGTAGATATATAACTTCGAGAGTAGTGAGCGGAGTAGTGACACTCGCAACGTAGTAGTAGATGATGTAGAAACGTATATACACATCTGTGTAGTTAATTAGTGGAGACTGTCTTCGGTAGACCTGTAAATGGCCCTTCGAAGCGATACGAAGGGAGTATATTAATCGTTAGTAGGTAATTAATACATGCTTATTTTAACACTAACACACGGCTCTAGCCTGCCACGATGACCAAGGTATTCCAGACGGTAGGAAGCCAGTGACATATAGTCGAATGTTTCCATCAATTCTGTTTCAGCGAGGGCGATAAGTGCGAGGTGGTGCAACGTAGGTGTAGCCTTCTCGACCGGTAATCCGCGTACGTCGGAGCTGAAGCCGATCGAAAGATCTGACAAGAGCGGCACGAGTAAAGTTTACCCTTGCGATAAGTGCCTGAAAGCGTTTTGTCGAACGATTGTAACAGAATTTACATCTGTGATAAGTGCAAGAGATGTTTACTGTTTCGGTCGAGCTTTTGTCGCCATAAAAAACATTGCACAAAGAACTGAAACAAGTGCATCATAACTGCACAAGGCCTTTTATCTGGATATAAAGGCCCTGTGTTTAAATGTGTTCACTCTGGATGTGGCGAAGTCACTAGTTCGCATCGAGAGTGATCACTTTCGTAACCATCTCCCGTTCCTTCCTCGCGAAGAAACGAGCCTGGACGCATCCTACAAATCTTCGATTTTCAAATCGTGCCAAACAGAGGTTTATACGACACGATGCATTTTCGTTTTTCGTTTTGCGGGCTCATAGCTACGCAGGGTGATGTACATGATGTTCTGAAGGCCATTTTTATTTATTTTTGAGAAATTGCTGGGGATCGTGAGGGGATTGAGTTCTTTCTTTTTGCTGTGACTGAGAGCAGTGGAGCTTGCATAGTTGTAAGTATAACACTTATTGGTGAACAAAAATACTTGGTTACCTTTAATTTGTCAGAAAATAGCTTCTAATACCTTGTGCACACCACTCTACCGGTTTTTCTAATATATCGCTGTTTTAACAATTGTTTCACGGTACTTAACAACATTTTAACACCGTGTGATGTTCCCACATTAAGGGGAGGTTCTGGTCTAAATGTCGATTTTTTTTTATTTAATTTTTCGAATGTTCGACCTTTTAGGAAAACGTGTTTAAAAGGATTTATTGAAATTCGCAAAATTCCCGAAGTTATAGGCATTTGAGTAGCGGCAAATGCATGGGTGACAACCGGCCACTCGGCGCTCACGTAAAACTGTAAACGCGTTTTTCTCGAAACAGTGTTCTTTAAACGGTGGGAGCTGTATCTTCAAAAGTTATTATCCGATTTGACTGAAACTTTTTTTATTTTGAAGATTATTCTTTTTTCTAGGGGGGGGGGGGGGAACTAAAAAAAATACAAAAAGTTGAAAATTTATAATTTTCAAAGGCGATGAAAGGACGAAAAATACAGGGAAAAGTGATTTCAAACGTGAAGCGTCGTTATTTTCTAAAAAAAATGTAATTTTTGTAATTTTGTTTAGTTCCCCCGCTAGAAAAAAGAATAATCTTCAAAATAAAAAAGGTTTCAGTCGAATCGGATAATAACTTTTAGAGATACAGGTCCCACCGATTTTTTGATCAATTTTTTGACGCTTTAACTTTAACGACTCCCCAGGGCTGTCTGCACTGATTAATTATAAAACAAAAAATATATTTCTATAATTTAAGTCCTTAATACAATGCAACAAGTCCCATTAATTTATACACACTAGTTTTCCTTTAATTAATTCGTAAAAATCACCTATTTTTTGGGGCTCTAGACCAGAACCTCCCCTTAAGCTTGAAATTTTAACAAATTTCAGTATGGATAACTCCATACTCTTTATCACATTTACGACACTGAGCCTAGAACCACGAATTATTGGTAAGATTATTTTTGTTTATTTATTTTCTTTTTGTTAAGTCGCAACTTTGTAATCGTTCTTGAACGTTTTATTATATGATCGCAAGCAGAGAGCGATCGATTATTGACGATGGTCAGTCGTAGATTTTAGTTAAGATGTTGGCATGGGTTCAACGAACTCGGTTCTTGCATTATTAAGCAATCATTACGATATTTCGTGCAATTTTTATTTCTGTTTATGACCAGCGAGTAGTCTTTATTTTTTTGTATTTTACTAGATCTGCGTTTCATTTGAGTGCATGATTCAATATCGCAATATTGCTACGCTTGTACGCAAGAGTTGGAATCTCTTTAACTCCATCGTCTCGTTACATTTTTCATGTTTAAGGCAGATTCAGCGTTACTGTCAAAGATATTTCTAACAAACTGTTTCATTGTGTTTTACTATTTTATACACATAAGGAGAGAAGAAAGAATGTTACCAATTCTTTTATATACCATCCATTCGCAACAAATAGTAGCATCCTCGAGTGCTACCATATTCTCCTCGTTACGAGAAAGAATTGTCACCAAAGAGCGAATAAAAGCTAATTGTATCCCAGCATTGTCACGATCTCGTTTCCAATACTTTCCCACTTCTAACCAGCCCGCCATCGAGCCCACTGCGATGCACGAATTTTAATGTAATTCCCCGTGGAGAAGCGGCGACAAGCGCTTAGAGAGAAAAAAAGAGTGTCGAAAGAAGAAGACAGCACAGGGCTGGCCTAGCCTTTAGGGTGCAAATACCTCCTCAAGTTCTGGGACCCGGGCAACAGCCGAGCGTGGAACTGTTACGTTGCTAACCGTGGCGTGGGTTTTGGGACATCTGCAAGAGTGTGTGTGCGCTTATAGACTCGTGGTACGAGCCAGTATGGACGCACGCACAGTCTTGAAGTTCACTCGCAGCTCATGCTGTGGTTAGCAACGTAAAAGTTCCGCGCTCGGCAGTTGCCCTGGTCCTAGAACTCGAGAAGGTATTTGCACTCTAAAAGGCAGGCCTGGCGCAGCGTTAACTCTTGGCCCCTCTGACAGATGCTTTGATGATGTTGCAGAGAGCGAGCAGCATCGCGTTCCAGTGCAAGCTGCGCCCGAGTGCCAAGACGCGACTCGTTGCCACAGTTGCAGCTACTGCGGCAAGAGCTTTACCAGGACGAGCTATTTGCACACCCATCAGATCTACCGTTGCTACTGGAACCCCCACTCCCAGGTGTATAGGGCGAGGAAGCTCGGTCGTTTCGCCTGCAGCATTTGCGGGGCGACCTACTCGCGACAGAACACCCTCATGTGGCACGTCAGGCACGAGTGCGGCAAGGTGCAGAGCTGCACGCACTGCGACAAGACCTTCCTCCATCGAACCAGCCTCTACAAGCACAGGAGACATTACTGCCCCTTTCGTCACATCGTCGACAAGCTGGCCAAGTCGGACACCAAAGATCTGACGGCGTTGGAGATCGATACCTCCATGCGGAATAATCAGTTGGTGCTGGACCCTCTGGACTTCTGATGGCATCTGATCTCCTTTCTACACATTGATCCTTGTATATACTTGCCTTTATAATACGAGATCTTGATACACGATGCTTTAATCAACAATAACACGACTACGAGTGCAATATGCTACTTTTGATATTGGGAGGGTTGCTCAAGACGCAATATTTCGTTATCGTTTCGTTATTGTTTCTTCGGTCTAGGGGGGCTGTGCAAAGACGTTTCTACGGTGTGATTCTTCGTTGTAAGGCGTTATAGAGTTAATATTTGAATAAAGGTAAGCTTTGGACGAGTGGCTTGGTATTTCATCGACGATCCACGGCTAGTGTCCGAGCTGGAATTAGGTGTTCGGGGAACTTCGCATATCTCTTTCGTGGATAAAGAAGCATATTACGTATAAGCGGAAATTAATAAGTGGGTTAAATTCTTCGGCCCTACAACTTACAAGTAAAGGGTACACGTGCTTCGGTGTAACAGCTTGAGTTACAAGTTTAAATAACTCACAGAAAGCGCAGAAAAGTGTTTTCCATTTCGAACAAAGAAAAAGAAACTTAAGCCTCACCACATCCGTATATATGTATAACAGCGTCGATTACCTTAACCAATTAACCACAGGGAACACTGATTCATCCTGCATAGCACTTGGTAGTAGAATTTCCATGGTTCCATCGCTGACACGTGTGGCGCCGACATGTCTTCACACGATTCATCCCTAAATTCTCAGCTCCTCGCCACTAAGTGGTAAACGATGCATTCAATGCAATTTATCTTTCATCAACACGGTGATCAATGACGGCAGTAACGTGACATGTAACCATGCAGCTCCTACCACCAACTGCGGGCGCAGGGGAAAATTGAGAAAACACCCCCGAATGGGGATGCTGCTGATAATGGGTTGGCACGAGGAATGTTGATCGATAATCCCCCTTGAACAATTGGTGCCCTGTTTAATTCGATGTTGTTGACCGGTGTTTCAGGGTCCGTGGAAGAGTATCTGGACCCCGAGCTGTTGAAACGGAAGTACGTGTGCGAGTATTGTCGCAAGCCGTTCACACACTCGCGGTTCCTGAGCAAGCACCGTAATAATTATTGCTACTTTAACCCATGCTCGGAGTTTTACAAGACGAAGGCGTCGCGGCCGTACGTCTGCATCCTTTGCGGGGCCAGTTACAGTAAACAGTCCTCGCTCAAGTCGCACATCCGCTTCGACTGCGGGAAAACGCAGGAGTGCGACTGCTGCGGCAAGACCTTCTTGCACAGCAGCAGCTTGCGCAAGCACAGGGTGCATTGTCTGATCGAGAACGAGTAAAAACAATAACGCCTCGTTGACATCGGGATCGCGTTGATTCCACGGTTTCACTGAATTCTTCTTTTCATTTTTAATCGTTCGTCAATTAAATGTCGCGTTCCATTGATTTGTTTTAAGCCTTGCTCGTGTATATCGCGAGGGACTGTCTCTGAAAATTAGGGCAGAGGACACTCGTAATTTTGAACGATCGCAGTGCGTGGATCGTGCGAATCAGTGATTAAAAACAGCTTGTACTCGTCGCGAGTTTCTTTGTCTCGTCTACTCGTCTGAATGTAAAGATAATAAAGAGCTATTGGACGCACATTCTCCCCGTTCTTACACCCGCAACACGTTCCCCCTGGGTCCTCGTTGAATTTCCATTGGTGCCGTTAAGGTGCATCTGACTGATCGGCGTCGATCGAGCGTTTACGAGCGACCTTATTGCACGCAGGTACTTTTCTGTTATTTTCCACGCGAGGTCGTCCCCGTGCGACACACTACCCGCGGCGAAACACACGGCGGGGGAGAGTAATTGACGAGTGGTTAATAATGTTGCAGAGCGACTCGCGGAAACGATCCGAGGGGGCGACTCGAAGCGAAAGTACAATTGCAAATACTGTGGCAAAGGTTTCATCCTGAGCGGCCACTTGAAGAGCCATCAGAAGACCTTCTGCTATTGGAACCCTAGGTCTACCTGCCACCAGCTGCAAAAGAGCAGGCCGTATTCCTGCGGCCAGTGCGGCGCCTGTTACGCGAAACAGTCCCACCTGCTTTTCCACGTGAGGCACGACTGCGGAAGGACGCAAAAGTGCGTCGACTGCGGCAAGACCTTCCTCCACAGCAGCAGCTTGCACAAGCACCGGCAACGAGCCCCGTGCGGCTTCCAAGCGCGCGTAAACAAACTCGAAACTCCGTAAAAAAAAAAGAAAAACGCGAACGCTGAAAGAAAAGATTCTCTGTAATCCCTTATCTCTTAGAATCTCGATTAACGAGTACGGAATATTATAAGGCACGCGAAATGTTAGACGAATATTGGAGAAATAGAGAGATGTAAGAAGATACAGAGTCTTGGCCTTGATTTACCTTCGCAATTGGTTCTCCTGTGCCTTTTGCACTTTGGTTTAATTGGCCGCTCGGATTGGGGTGTGCTGATGGGCTGATTGGTCTTTTCAGATCCCATCTGCGCTGGAAGAAGGGTGTACCGTCGAAGAAGGTGGCGTCAGAAAGAATCCTGTCATTCTGAGCTGTATGACGTCGAAGAAGATCGATTTGCAGGTCCACAAAGAAGTAGAGGAATATTGTATCGTGTCCTATTGGGACACTCTACACGAATCTGCCCGTAAGGCACTTGCACTTTGACAGCGCGGTTACCCATTCAGAGGAGTAAAGAGCTTCTTACCATCCCCTGCTCCAAGTCCCCCACGATTTCCGTTTACTGCGAATGAACGGTCGTCGAACCGTCGATGATCCTATCTTCCATGAAACGGCTGTATAAAATGCTCCGGGTCAGAATAAACGAATTACAGTCGCCAGCGATTGGAATGATCACGCATACCTGTTTCTTTTTACCGCATGCGTTTACACGATTCTAACGACTACAATGGGTTCCCTCTCCGTGTGTTCACGTCTCGTATCGTTTACTTGTCCTCTCTTCTTCTAACCACTCCATCCGCCAAAGCGATTATGTTTATTCCTTCGATTGTGTTACAGCAGTAACGAGAGGGCGTGTGAGCGAATCCAGCTGCTCGTCTTCGTCCAGGCTTCGGAAGAGGAACAAACTCCCCGCGGTGGACACCCGCGTCAGTGGCCGGCGGGTCAGACGGTCCAGCACGAGCAGCATCAACGACTGCTCGACCGTCATCAACTTATTGAACATGGCGAACATCTACAATAACAAGCCTCAATACATTTGCCAGTTCTGCGACAAGGATTTCTCCAACTTCAAGCTCTTGGCCAGGCACAAGAAGTTCAACTGTTTGAAGAATCCAGAGTCCGAGTGCAACACCGGGAACCATCCGTTCGTTTGCCAAAAATGCGGGAGCCGATACAAAGTCAAAAAGAGTCTCAACTATCACCAGAAACATCAGTGCGAGAAGATCGTCATGTGCCCTCACTGCGGTCAGGAGTTCAGCGGCGGAAAAGTTCATTGGAAGCATCTCAAAAAATGCGAGCCGAAGAACCTCCAAGGCGACAAGGAACGCTCCTCTCAGCAGATCTTAGACACCAGCGACGACGACACCGAGTAACCTGTCGCGACCGTTTTTTCACCTGTTTCTATTCTTTTATTTATGTTACATGTATGGTGACGCTCAAGTGCCATTCGCCAAGGAGTTAGTGTCTCGCGTCATTTCTTATAAAATTGATGCTTTTATTATATAGTACCGAGTATTACACCTGTCGCATTTTCAGGACGGTAACTGAGCTATTCTCACGCGATATATTGTGCAAATGGAACTTTCCTTTTTTATTCGATGCGTTAAGTTTGATCTCCGTTGCCCCGCGATTGCCATCGTTCGGCGAGCCGTATGCTTTTTTGTTTCAAGTGTTGAAATATACTATTTTGTAAATAATCGTTTTGTTTCATCACCCACAGAATCCAAGCTTCCGTTAGTGTCCGCGATGTTTCAGGGAATTCTTGGCGTTCGAGGGAACCTTGATCTATACCGAGAGTCGCGATTCAGAGCGGAGTGGAAAGTTAAGACTTATACGTTTACGATGGATCCACAGACACCAGTTCAATTCTTTGCGCGATGAAATTATCAGATCTTTGAGTCCAATCCAGTCTTATACCAGCTCCAAAGGGCGCAGTGCGTAAATTACAAATTTCCGTTCGTAAGCATCAGGATATACGTCGAGGAGCATCGTCCTGCGTCGATCCCCAGTCCGGCAATAGTCAACCGATATTCAATTAGCCCCTCAAGGCCACTGAAAACATCAAACTACCCCTATTACTCCATTTCACTGGCCTGGAGTTGCCGATTGACTTAGCACTCCTTTCGAACCACAGTCTTAACAACCAAAGCCCTCTAACCACGAGACTTCTGCGACCAACAGTGAATAAAAGGTACTGGAGTACAGGAAGCTCTGCCTCGACCACAGCTCTATGAACCCAAGTAGACCACCGATATCCAAGCCGCGCGTTTAGCCAATACCTCCCCAAGCATGGACGAAACTGTATCGCTATCCGAATGCCGATGAATTCTATCGTTGCGCCAGGTTCCGCCGACACTAACTACCCCCGAACATTCGATTCTTTTTCTAGATCCGATGTACGCTCGAATCCACCCGTCCTACATTCGTTCCGACATGATAGCAGCCGGCTCGTTGCCGCCGGAGGCTTACCTGGCCAGACGGGACTCCACCAAGGACCCCAAGGACGAGTCGTACCTGTACATAGAGCCGGGCTGCCGTCAGGAGCCACTGCCCTCCGTGTCCAGACCGCACTGGCCGGACAGCCTAGTCGCCCAAAACTCCCTGCCTCGGAAAAAGTTTTATTGCCCCCGCTGCAACAGCGGCTACACCAGGCTGTCCGACATGAAGACCCACTGTCACTTCCAGTGCGGCAAGGAGCCGCGCTACCAGTGCCCCTACTGCACGAAGAAGGCGAAATTCTCCTCCAACATGTACGTCCACGTGCGCCGTATGCACAAGGACGAGAAGCTCCAGATCATCGACCTGTACAAGCAGCTCTCCAGAGTTCGCTATTAAACGATCAGATCCCCCGAGTTCGTCTGTGAACCAAGGGTAGCCCATTCACGTCTGTCTACCGTGAACCGTGGTGTCTTCCGCTCGGAAGACGGTGACGAAAGACGAAGACTTTCGTGGACGATACATATCTTAAGTTTCCGTAAGAGTCTCGCTGCATATTCCCGTGAAATGTCGTTAGTGTCCCCCGTCGGAGTCTATGGTTTTCTATGAGCGCGAAGTTTAGCAGGGCAGTCGTTCGTAGAAGAGTGAGCTTTCATAGCGTCCGGAGAGTGTTCCGTTCCATTGTATCCAACGAGTAGCATGCCCGTTCGACAGAGACTTGTGCCGGAGCCGCCCGTTGAAGGGGAGAGCCTGGTGTAGCGGGTCGAAGAAATCGATTTTTTTTCGCATAAATCAATAGTTGAACATCACGATAATATGCTCCCAAAGCCGCAAAACGAAATTCGAAAAATTAAAGCGGATATAGCCGGTTTTGCTACGGAGCGCCAGATTACCAGAAAACTTGAAATGTCTTTTTCTCGAGACGACAGTTTTACAATTTGCGGGCAATGCAACTCCAAAAATATTCAACTAATCGACTTGGCCTTCTGCACGGATATTTATGAACATTTTCTTCACAGAGCTTAGTTGTTGATATAATGATATTGTTTAAATAAATAACTTTTTTTACACATTTAAGGCAAAATTACCTAGGAAAAAGTGAATTTTTTTCAAGAAGCTGCCATTTGTTCAATTTTGCATTTTTTAAATGACGAATTTATACGATTTGTGCGTACACTCATAAACTAAACGAAAATTGTTCGATTTTTGGTTTCAGATGAAACCAAAAGGCGCTACGTTGCCCGCATGGAACAATTGCGTCGCCAACGGACTGGGCATAAGCCCTTATAACTTTATTATTTGCCGCTCTTTTTAAATACAATTTTTTTTATCTACCTTAACCTGATAATAGAATATCCTGAAAGTTTCAGAAAGATCGATTAAATACTATCTTTAAAAAAAATTCCCGAAAAATGCCTCGATTTTCAGTAGTTACACCACGCTCCCCCTTAAGGGCCATCGCCGTGGAAGCGTATTTGAGAATTGTTTTGCGATCGTTGAGGAGGCAGCTCGATTTACCTAGCTAGACACGTTTGTTATCTATAAGTGCCCCGAATAAAGGCTTCCCGAAACTGCTCGCCGCATCCATACGAAAACAAGTATCTCACAGTTATTTGCGTTTCCTCGTTTTTTTCTTTCTGTTTCGCTTTCGTTGGCATGATCGTCACCACGAGTCCAGCAAGCATCTCTCTTTATTCCCCCCCCCCCCCCCCCCCAGATGCAAAGGGCCCCGCTGACCGGTAGGTACGGTGACGGAGCGTTGTATGTATGTTACACGAATGATCCCTCGTATCGTAGAGCAGACAGAACCTACCTAACGAAGCATCCACCGTGTCCTGGGTCCTTTAATTTAGAAAGAATGGCCACTCGCCCTGCGACTGTACTGACTGGGGATATGATTTTTCCAGGTTTCAGACGGTTCACCGCGTCGAGGCTGTTCCTTACCGCGGGCCAGCGGAGCAGGCTTTTCAGGACGTTCGTGCCGAATAACACCAAGTATCCTTGCAGCAATTGCACCAGTGTTTTCAGGCAGAAACGGAGCCTGCACACGCACCTGAGATACGAGTGCGGCCAGCCGCCGCGGTTCAAATGCCCTTACTGCGACCTGATCTCCAAGAAGACGTCCAACGTGCAGAAGCACATTCGGCGGAAGCACGAGGGCAACGTGGTCTACGTGCAGGACATTTATCGTTTACCGAACCTGGCCCTTTAAGCTACCCGATGTGAAAATGCCCCTTGAATAGGATTTAGTCCAGCCTTCCCTCTGTGCCCAGTGTAATAAAGTTGTACGTAAAGTTCTCTGAAATGTCTCGAGTGTTCCCTGAATGCGACGTCGGAGGAGGATTACTCTAGTCTCGCTGTAGCGTTCGGTTGGTTTGTCCTTTTGATTTTCTCGCGGATTTCGAGGCACCAGGTGTGTATCATTGGCGCTCGATGAGAGTAACGGAGATTCCACTGACCTAGACACCTTTCGTTTTCAGGTTTCACTTGGCTAGAGGATGGAAGTGCAACCACGTCAAAGGATGGCTCAAGAATTTCTGACGTTTTCGAAAATGCACTTGATATACGTATCAATGTATCTCGTTGAAGCATGCGTGAATAAAGAGTCCCTTTCGGAACTAACTGGTCCATTTCATCCTTTCGTGTATGCTTCCAATGCGAGGCTTGTCTTAACACGCTGACTGTGATATGGCGCATGTATCATCGACGACATCGAATTCCCTTGGACACATGTCACGCGCACTGTTAGTTGCATTTACTTCATTTAATTACACGCAAGTAAAAGCAAGAGGAGCTAACTTGCTCACACACTGCCTTCCTACACATCCGTAGCGATCGGCAATCAAACAGACTTGGAGACGAAACCACTCGTGCGAGCGAGACTTTGTAGAACCATAGAAACGAATAAAGACGATTACTGAAGATCTAATATTCCTTGACAGATCCATATCTCCTTTACTTTTTAACCGACTTCAAAAAAGGAGGAGGTTATGTATTCGACCTGTGTGTATGTTTTTGATTTTTTTTATGTTTGCCCCCTCATAACTCCTCAGCATATGGATCGATTTTGATGATTTTTTTTATTCGAAAGAGGGTGGTGCCCCGGTGGTCCCATCCTACACTAAATCAACATTGGCCCAATATTTTGTCAGTTATAGTTAATAATAATTTACATGTTTGTCCCCGCATAACTCCTGACCATATGGACCGATTTTGATGATCTTTGTTTTATTCGAAAGAGGGTGATGTCCCGATGGTCCCATTTTACACTAAATCAACATTGGCCCAATATTTTGACAGTTATGGTTAATAATAAAGACCATTGTCATCTAATTATCATTATTGTATGTACGTGCGCGCGTATCTCCTGAGCATGTTGTGTCAATATATAAAACTAAAAAGTTGAAAATAAAAAAATTTTAAAAAAATTAAAACCGACTTCAAAAAAATAAAATTGCACTAAAAAGTAAAAAATAATTTTTTTCCTTATTTAATCTACTACTCTCATATTTTTTAAGTCGGCGTCTCATCATTTGCACTGTGTAAATCTGGCACCAACTTAAAAAATATCAGAGTAGTAGATTAAATAAGGGAAAAACTTATTTTTTACTTTTTAGTGCAATTTTATCTTTTTGAAGTCGGTTTTAATTTTTTTATAGACACTCAGTTTCACACCTCTTATTGAATCAACACAATAAAACATTCATATATAAAACACGCTGCTAACCGAAGTGATTATAGTATTAAAAGTTACTTCATTCAACAGACCCTGTGGATACGTCCTGTAGAATCTAGTGTGGCGCAGTCAATGTGTTCAATTTACTCGGATGGATCGAAGGGTTAGATGCAAGAGAGTGTTTCCAGCACGGTATTGTTGTCATAGGATGTACGCGTGCAGACCGCCACGATGTTCGTACTGTCCATATCATAGGAAGAAAGTAGTGGACATATTTAAACACATACGAAGAGACCATCCAACCCAAAGAGTGCGGTGTATAAAAAAGACGTCAATCCTCCTTTCAGAACTATCACGATACATCCAAATGTATACCTATACACTTCTCTCGGGAAAGAACACTGATATTTCTCTAGGAGCAATTCTCCCATACTGTTGCGATTAACGTAACAGGATCTGTGATACACTTTCTCTTCAACACCCCCGCACGCTCATCTTCCTTGCTGTTCTAATAAGAAGACAAAAAAACCGCCCGTGGTTCGCGGCTGATCAACGCATTTCTCTACATTTAGTCCGTGTGTTTCTGTTTTTATTTTTGTTTGTAGACCCACTCTTTCCCGTCGAAAACCCAGCGGGCGAACCGGACTCGTCCGAGTCTAGAAGGATCCTGTAACCCGTCCGTCCCCACGTCCAAAACTACGGTTTCCCAAGAGTGGAACAACGTCAGGTTCCCGTGCCCCAAATGCGGAAACACATTCAGTAGGAAGCACAATCTCAAGATGCATCTACCAGTGCGGACAGTCACAGAGCTTCGGCTGTCGCTATTGTGTGTATCGTTCCAAGAGAGATCAGAACGTCTTAAGACACGTGCGCATCAAGCACAAAGGCGAAGTAGTGTGGTGCGTGAATCTGCAAATGGAGTACTTATATACCTCTCTTTGAAAATAACACTAATAGCCTCCTGCGAGTAATCCTCCCATACTGTTGCGATCAACGTAATACAATCTGTAACGTACTTTCCCATTAAGCGCTAACACCATGGTGATATGTAGGTAAAAATGGCAGGATAACTTTGACCGTGGTTTTGGCTGTACTACGGTGTGACCCACAATACAATTTTAGTTTCGGGCATTTGTTAGTTTCTGAGATATTAATAAAAACTTTCAGCATAATAGGAATCTCCCTATACAAACGTTATTAACACAATAATCTTCTTATCGCCGTCTACTGTATCGACTGTCTCACAGTCGACGGTATTAGTATTGATTAGGGCTAGAGTTTGGGAATATTAAAAGTGAGACTGTAGTTACAAGCATCGCGCAATGAGGAGGTCAATATCGTATTGTATCGTCGGCTGTGAAACACTTGACGGTGACGAGACAATATTATGCCGAAAGTTTTTTATTTATATTTCAGAATCTAACAAATACCCACAGCTAAAATTTTATAATAGGGGTCTTCTTCCCTTTCCCCCCAATTCTTCAACACTTCAGTTCATTATGATGGTTGGGTCATACGGCAGTATATCCGTGATATTAAAGAAATTTGTGAATTACAGTCGTCAGAAAGATCGGGAAAATCTGTTTCTACCGGCTGCGTTTTCACGATTCTAACGACTATATATAATGAATTATCGCAAAGCGATTATGTTTCTCCCCTCGGTTCTGTTCCAGTAGCAGCGTGGAAGCGTGTGAACAGTTCCAGATACCTGACTCTAATCCCGATCCGGAACAGGAACAGAAGCCCCACGGTGGAAACCCGCATCGACGGCGGGAGGGTCACGCGGTCCAGCACGCTCAGCATCAGAGGCAGCGGGACCGACAAACAGTGGCTGGATATAGCGGTCATCAACAAGTATAAGCCTCGATACATTTGCCGGTTCTGCAGCAAGCAGATCTCCGTCCCTAACGCCTTGGCCAGACACATGAAGTACAACTGTTTGCAGAATCCAAACGCGCAGTGTTACATTAGCGACGATCGTCCGTATATCTGCGAAACATGCGGGCGCCGATTCAAAGTCCAAAAGAGTCTCACCTACCACAAGAGACATGACTGTCAGAAGTTCGTCAGCTGCCCGATGTGCAAGAAGAAGTTAGTCGGCGGCAGCGTTCCTAGGAAGCATATCATACTGTGCGAGGCGAAGAGGGAGCGCGCAGAAAAGGAGCAGCCCACTGATGTGGCACTCCCCGTGAAAGTCGAGGACCTCCACTCCGAGCTGATCTTGTGCAACAGCGACGACAACAGCTATTAACCTGTCGCGCTCGCCCTTTCATCTGTTTCTATTCTTTTAATTATATTACATGCACGATGACACTTAAGTGCCATTCGTCAAAGAGTTACTACTTTGAGTCATTTTTTTTTACAGTTGTACTTTCTTTTATTTGTTTACCTCCGCGTATTACCCTCGTTACGTTTTCAGCATGATAAGCGGCCATTCTCACGTGATATTGCGCGAATCGAATTTTCCCTTTTTTTTTTCATATCACGTGAAACTAGTCTTTTTTTATTTTTATATATCCGAAATAAAAAATCTAAAAGATTCTTAATCTGTATGAGTGTCGCAGTAGCCCCTAGCTCAATTAACAATTTTTGTTGAAAAGTAAGAAAATGGCGCTGGTTTGAAAAAAAAGTTTAGTAAAACACCCAATAGCATGTATTCTCCGGCGTTCAATAAGAGAAACTTCGGTTATTTCTCGACAAAAATTGTTAATTGGGCTAAGGGCTATAACGTCTCTAATACAGATTAACACGTTGCGTCCGGGTGACGTGTACGGTCACGTCATGAGACTCTTGGGCCCGGTCCCAATAAATGTGGAAGATGAAGAAGAATTTTTCAGGTACCGAATTTTCCGTTCGCATACGCATTCAGTACGAACGTGTTCATCGGTGTGTCCATGTCGTTACAAATTTGCAATTTTTTTCACCATGGTACAACTGTTTCTTGTATTTAGGTGAAGGTCAACTATTTTTGGTGCCGGACGCAACGTGTTAAGAATCTTTTGGAATTTTTTGTTGCGGGTCTTTTTTCAGGGACACTGTAAAAACGCAATAAAAACAAATTGCAAAAATGATTTTTTATTTACTTTTGTATAATATTAGACTAATCCAGGGTTGACTAACTGGCGACTCACGAGCCGCCGGGGCCCCTCTGCCGTGCTGCTACGCTGAACGTCCCCCCTCTGTACCGACAAAACTCTGACGATCGCAGGCGAAAAGAGAAGGAAAGGAGCAGGAATCGATTGTGATGGTCAGTGTTTGGTCGGTATGGAGGGGGGACGTTCAGTATGGCAGCAAGACGGAGGGGCTCCCGGCGACTCGTGAGTCGCCAGTTGGTCAACCCTGAACTAGATTAACCACTTGCGCTACGATTTAAGTTTTGGTTGCCGTGCCGCACTCTACAATATAACATGCGGTAAGACGTCACATTGACGCCTATCGACTCTGAAATATTTCCAAGATATCGATGTCACTACGCGATGTCGTGAACTCTGGAACTGTAGCTCGAATACTGAACGATTTAACTGTTAGCCGACGTAACGGACACGTCATTTTTGTTTCTGCGCCACATGTCTATCGCGTGGTATAGAGTAATGTGGGGCAAGAGTGCGCACTTAAAGTTTAGACTTCTCTAAAATCCTTGGTATTACACTGGTAGTCATATTGTTTTGTGAGAAATAACTACTATCCCTTATTATTCGATAGGCAGTGACATCGTGTAAATTTACCTGTCACAACTTATATAAAATAAATATTTCGAAAAAGTTCGCATGTTATGGGGCAAAAAAACGCAACGATAAATATCCAAAGAAGTGTTTTATTTTCCTGCATAAGTACATAGTTCGGGTAATACAGTAAAACGCCTAATAGTTAGTAATTAATTTTTTTAGGTGTTCCCAATTCTGCAGCGATTTTTCTTTTTGTAAATCCTGCTTCTAATTTATCTCGAGCGATCTGAAGCATCTCCTCACTAATAGATTTTCGGCCGGTTGTCCTCTACTTTAACATTGTTTAATCAATCCTGTTATCTGTGAAGAGAATTGAAAACTTCTATTAGCACTTTTTAATAGAAGAATTTCAGCTCTTTCAGACGGCATATTAATTAAAATATTTACTGATCAAATTATAGGAATAATATTGATTCCCAAACATGAGAATATTACATCAGAAACAACGCATTGTAAGATAACAAACCGAAACACAGCCACGAAATTCGACATTAATGACTTGATTGACAATTGACTGCCAATCACCATTGGCAACTGCCACAACTCAAACCATGAAATTCGCATGGTGCGAACTCTTACCTGCTGCGAACTTTTACCTACCTTTACTCTACACGTCGCTGGCGGCTTTGGAACAAAAGTATCTCGACGTGCCTGACACGTCTTTATAGCGCAATAAATACCAAAAAGTTTTATTTCGTTATATTGTTTACAAATAACTGAATTTTTCGTCCGATCAAAGTAGAATGACCCCTTAATACACCCGATGCGAACACGTTCATTGAATAAGTAGGATCTATTCAAGCCTCCCATCTGTGCTCAGTGTAATAAAAAAAATATAATTTTTTATGTTAAACAATTTGATTAAAAATGCACAAAACTAAAAAAATAATTCTCTCCTTGTACCTAGTAGAATTGATGGCGTTTTCTCGCCTTAAATAAAATCGCTGAGCTGGATATTCCATTACAGAATATGAATCAATTTAATACAATATCAAGGGTCGACATGAATTTGTTGTGAGATATCCTTCTCCCTGATTTTATTTAAAGTAAAAAAATATCATCGAAATTGTATTACAAGAAAATAATTGTTTTAATTTTTATTGCATTTTTAACCCTTTAGCGCCCACACCTAGATCCCGTTGAAAGAAAAATATCCCGTTTTGTTTTTATCGTTAAAAATGGTCTGCATTTATATATTTTTATACAAAATTTTTTTTTTTTTTTCTAAATTTATTTTTTTCAGAGGTCAAAATGCATAGAACCGAAGAATACAGGGTTCAGATAGGTCCGACTTTCTTCAGTGAATAAAACTACGTTAAACATGTATCACTTAAACTGTTGCAAACAGCAAAATGCGAATGCAAACGGCGAAACGGCAAAAAAAGGAATGTATCATATATGATACGTTTGGCGCTAAAGGGTTAATAAAATCGCTTAATTTAAAAATATATATATTTTATAATAGTTTTTAGTGTTCGTGAATTTTTTATTGCTTTAATTTGGAATCGCGATGCGACCAGCGACCCGAACGCACCGGCTTTTGGCCGTTTTCGTAAAGAATGCGAGTGGCTGATTTCAAGTCGCTTGAATTTGTATTTAATTATAGGTTATATTTATTGATGACTGGGTCATTTTTTCACCTCCTCAATTTCCCCCCATAATTTCGTATTGCTATCCAAACTACTCACGCCTGCAAAGTTTCAAGACGGAGTATTGGTGGAAGTTAATTTAAGGGTTAAAATTGAGTTCCTATATTTTAACCAAATCGAGGTTCGGAGCTGAGAATAAAATCGTTTAATTAAGAAAATTACACATAACTTTCCCTGAAGTGTCGAGTGTTCTCTGCATGCGATGTCGTTGGAGGTTCCTTTAGGCTAGGGGACTCTAATATACTGCAATGTATTTCTACAACGCAGCGTCGTGACGTCCGTCGCGACGGACGTATAAAAAACGCTCGTGTGCCCACAGCCTTAGAATCGCATGTAGCGTTCAGTTGGTTCCGATGGTTTGTCCATTTGATGTTTCATGGATTTCGAGGCACCAGGTGTGTATCATTGGCGCTCGATGGGACAAGGGAGATTCCACTGACAAGACACCTCGGTTAGAGGAAGGAATTGCAGCGAAAACCCCTGCCGTAGCTCGCGGCTGATCAACGCATTTCCCTACACTCATTCCGTGCCTTTCTTTTCTTTCACTTGCAGACCAACTCTTTGCCTTCGGATACCTAACGAACAAGAAGTGCGTCCAATTCCCCTGTCCGAACTGCGCCAGCATCTTCAATCGGAAGGGCAACCTGCAACAACACCTGAAGTACGAGTGCGGCCAGGCGCCCAGGTTCAAGTGCCCTTACTGCGAGTATGTGTCGAAGAAAAAGAGCAACGCCCGAACCCACTTGCGCTCCCACCACCGTGGAAGAGACTGCTTCGTGGTCGATCTGAAAACGGGTGGACACCTGTAGGAGCTCCTTCAATCAATCATCGATCACCGACGCTTACATACTAAAATCTCGTACGAATTGCCGCGAAACAGTATTGTGCGATACGTGGAAAAAGATACACCCCTCATTCATGGGAATTTCTACGCTGCGTACTTATGTATCTGATAATAAAATCGAACGTGAAATACTCGACTCTTCCGCCACGAGAATACCAAAGTCCTGCGTCCGTGAGGGGGGATCCGCCTGGTAACGATCTGTTCACGATTAACACCGTCCCCTGGCCGTTCTTCGGGGCACTTATTAATCAGCTATCGATAGACGGAACGGGTGCCGTTGCTTCAGCGCCGACTCTGACAAGCTGCAACTATTTATCTTGCAGATCTGCAGCATCTGGGCGGCGTCAAGATACCGACGTGCTATGCCACCCGGAGAACCACGGATTCCCAAGAGCGGTACAAGGGCAGGTTCCCGTGCTCCAAGTGCACTAGGACGTACAAGCGGAAGGACCATCTCCAAGTGCACCTCAAGTACGAGTGCGGTCAACCAGCGAGATACCAATGTCCCTATTGTGATCATCGTTACAAGAGAAGATCGCACGTTTACAGGCACGTGCGAGTCAAGCATTATGGCGAAATGGTGGGGTGCGTCGATCTGAAAAGTGGAACGAAGAAATAGCTCTTACGTTGCCTCTGGTACTATCACGATACATCAAAATATACCTATATACTTCTCTTTGAAAAGAACACTAACAGTCTCCTACGATTAATTCTCCCATACTGTTGCGATCAACGTAACAAAAACTGGTCTGTCGTTGGGGGGTTAAAGAAATTTCTGAACTTTATTAAAATGTAACAATTTTTTTCAGGTTTTCTGAATAAACAATTGCGGCACGTTAGCCGTACAGACGATACGCATTTTCCATTTGAATCATTCCGTGGTAGAATTTTTCACGTCCACGCCGTTAGAGCTGTAACAAAAGGACAAACAGTTTTGTAATCCGCACACTAAATGCTATATAAGTTCCCATGATTTTTGCAAAATATTGATAACTCTTTTTGTAATTAACATTTCTATAAGAAATTTTTTAGTAAAAAAAGGAATTGTTTCCAAATGATAGACATTCCTTCAAAAATTAATATTTTTTCGAGATCTTGGGTACTTTTCTAGTATTTAGTGTGGAGTTTACAAAACTTTGTGCCTTTTTGTTCCAGGTCTAACGGTGTGGACGCGAAATATTCCACCGCGGAATGAATCAAATGGGAAATAAATATCGGTTGTGCGGCTATTATTTATTCAAAATATCTGAAAAAATGTATTTTTGTTCTTCTTTATACATATCACAAGAACCATATATTATATTTTTAATAAAGTTCATAAATTTCTTTAAAATCACCTGTAAAGTAATCTTAATATTTTCGGTCTATCGCCGTGGCGTTACTCCTTAACCTTCTACCTTATCCTTTTTGATAAGAAGAAAGAAACCCCCTCCGTGGCTTGAGGCCGATCAACGCGCTTCCCTATAGTCATTCCGCCTTTTTCTTTTCTTTTACTTGCAGACGATCTCTTTCCCTTCGAATACCTAAAGAGCGAACGGGACACGTCCGAGTCCCCTGTCCGACCTGTGCCAGCGTCTTCAATCGAAAGAGCAGCACCTGAAATATGAGTGCGGTCCAGGTTTTTTAAGTGCCCTTACTTCAAGTATCTGTCGAAGAAAACGCCCAACATCCGTACCCACATGCTCCCTATCCACCGTGGAAGAAGCATCTTCGCGATCGATCTGAACGCGAACGACGCATAGAAGCCCCTCCAACCAAGCATTAATCTCCGACACCCTCGTAGCAAAATCTCCCTCGAATCGACGCGAAACAGTATCGTCCGAGACGTGGAGAATGGTCCTGATTCATGGGAGTTTGCATGCTGCGTAATTATATATCTGATAATAAAGTCGAAAGTGAAAGACTCGACTCTTTCCCCATGAGAATACCAAAGTCCTGCATCCGAGTGGAGGGATCCGCCTTGTAAAGATCTGTACACGTTTGTAGACGATTAATACTGTCCTGTGGTCGTTCTTCGGGGCACTTATTAATCAGCTGTTGGATAGAGGGAGCGTGTGTCGTTGCTCCAGCGCCACCTCTGACGAACTGCAACCATTTATCTTGCAGATCTGCAGCATTGGGGTAGATACAATATACTGACGCGCAACGCCACCCTGAATGCCAGGGATTACCAAGAGGGGAAGCAGCCCTGGTTCGCGTGCCCCAATTGCACTAGCATGTTCAAGCGGAAGGACAATCTCCAAGTGCACCTCAAGTACGAATGCGGTCAGCCAGCGAGATACCAATGTCCCTATTGTGATAATTGTTACAAGAGAAGACCGCACGTTTACAGGCACGTCCGAGACAAACATTACGGCGAAATGGTGGGGTGCGTCGATCTGATAGGTGGAAAGAAGAAATAGCTCTTACGTTACCTCTGGTACTATCACGATACTTCAAAATATATCTATGGGGGAGAGTAGGGTAAAATGGAACGCGTAACTTCGGAGAGTATTAACGTAAAGTTGGGCGGAAAAAAAGTCACGGGACTTCAACAGGTGGCTTAAGTGGACCTTAGAGTATAAAAGCGGAATCAGGCGGGACGTGAATCAGTGAGCTTGCTCGGCCCGCCCAGGTTCGGCGATTTGGCTTGGCGAGCGCGACTCGGTAATCCGTGACCGATCTCACGGCACGTCGGTTCGGCGATTCACGCGCAAAGATCGGCGATTCACGTGTCATCTGATTCCACCTTAAGAAAATCAAAGACTTTGTTAAGAAAAATATTTAGCCATAAAGGAAAATGAGATTTACGGAAGTATTGAAAGCTTCGTCTCGCTCAAGTGGTAGGGTAAAGCGGAACAACCACTTGATCACCATGTAAACGTACAAAATCTTTATGTTTATCATTTAAAAGTATTCATTTATGTAAAAAAAGTATAAATATATGTTTTAGCTATAGCATAATTATAACTATTACAGACAAAATATAACAAAAATATATATTATACACATAAGAAAAATTATTTTATAGATAACAAACATTACTGAAAATATTCAAATACACATGGATTTTTATATGAATAATGAATATCGACACGTGCATGGAGAGGGTTTTAGTTTTCAGTGCATTTGAAATAAAATCGTTTAACCTAAAAATTTATTTGATATATTTTTGTTATTATTTACTGTTTATACTCGAAGTCATGTAAGAAGGATCTTTCTCGCACATGTAGAATAAGCTCTTCAACTGTCGCGAGGTCTCTGTTCCCCCACTTTACCACCCAGGTACCATGCACCGGGTAACCAAATAAAACGTATATTCTATTAAATTTGCAGTAAAAAAGAGACAATCAAATCCGACAAAAAGTCGAAACACGCGGTATATACAAAAGTGGCACCACACCAATGCTTTCGGCGCAGCACGCATGCGCAGCCGAAAGACCATTGGTGGTGACATAGCCAATGAGCGCCAACATGCGCAGAACCGGTCTAAACTCGTCGGTCGCCACAACCCTTCTTACATGACTTCGAGTATAGTGTCTAAGTTTTGATTTGTGGTTATATGCTTATTTCGAAACTACAACGCAATATCGAAACTTCGATACCGGAAATTTTTTCAACACTGTCACGTGATATACAGTATTCCCCCGTTATGAGCCCGACGAACGGGGCTGGCGGCGGGCTCATAGTGGCTTTAGAGACACTATAATAAGAGTCTGGACACGAGAAGGCCACTTTTTGATTGGTCCGCCATGTTTGATCGAAATCACACGAGAGAGAAAGAGATATACGCCATTTCACTCTTAACAACTCTTACGTTTATGGCGGTATTTTACTATCTATTAATCTGAAAATGTGCATCGGGGTTTTTGATTGGCCCGTTATTTTTCATCTATTCCCGCTGATTTTTAAATCTGTCCATTATACCAAGATAATGAAGATATAAAGTAAAAAACTAAATCTTGTGTTCGATTTGATATATATTTTTTTATTATACTTATTTAAATGCGCAATGTATTTCCGCCATAAACGTAAGAGTTGTTAAGAGTAGTCAAGAGTGAAATGGTGTATATCTCTTTCTCTCTCGTGGGATTTCGATCAAACATGGCGGACTGTCACTCGTGTCCAGACTCTTATTATAGTGTCTCTAAGTGGCTTGCGGACATGATTCCCTCTTTCGTACCCGACCGCAACTTCGTGTCTGACTCTTTCGTTTCCTCTCGCTCGTTGTCCGGTTCTCTCACTCTCGTCCGTAGGTTTTGAAGAGATGGTGGGGATAGTCGTCGGGCTGTCAACGGGGGAGAAAAACGGGCTCATAACGGGGAATTACTGTATACCAACTCACTCGCAGCTCTTATCTAAGAGAAACATCGATGTTCCGCTTTACCCTACTCTCCCCTATACTTCTCTTTGAAAAGAACACTAACAGTCCTCTGCGAGTAATACTTCCATACTGTTGCAATCAACTTAATACAAAATCTGTAACGCATTTGCCCATTAAGCGGTAACGCCATGATGATAGGCCAAAAATGGCGAGATAACATTGAAGGTGATTTTAAAGAAATTTGTGAATTACAGTCGCCAGCGATCAGAAAAATCCCGAACACCTGTTTTTTTCTACTGCCTGCGTTTCCATACGATTCTAACGACTATACTGGGTCCTCTGCTTCCGTTCACGTCTCGTGCCGTTTACTTGTCTGTTTTCTTCTAACTACTCCAGATTATGTTCATTCCCTCGGTCCTGTTACAGCAGTTGTGAGGAAGCATGTGAGCATTTCCAGCCGCCAGACTTCGATGACGTTGAGGAAGAGGAACAGAGGCTCCGCGGTACGGACCATCTCGCACAGCATCAGCGGCTCATCGACCAACAGCGAGCGAGTGGACGTGGCGGACACCAGAAAGTACAAGGCTCGTATTTGCCAGTTCTGCAACATGGAGTTCTCCCTGACCGCGACCTGGACCAAGCATATCAAGTACTACTGCCTGTGGAATCCAGAGGCCAAGTGCAACACCAGCAACGCTCATCCGTACGTGTTGCGACCGTGGATTCAAACGCAAAGAAAGTCTCATATTCCACAAGTGCCTACAGTTCTTCATGTGCCCGACCTGCAACCAGAAGTTAGTCGGCGACAAGGATCGAATGAGACATATCGCACGGTGTAAGGGGAAGAAGCCCACTGATGTGGCACTCCTCGTGAAAGCCGAGGACCTTCACTCTTAACTGATCTTGTGCACCAGCGACGACAACAGCGATTAAGCTGTCGCGCCCACATTTTCATCTGTTTCTATTCTTTTATTTATGTTACACGTACGATAACACTTAAGTGCCATTCGCCGAGGAGTTAGTGCGTTGTGTCTTTTCTTTCGATAGTTGTACTTTCTTATGTTTTTTTTACCGCTGCGTATTACCCTTGTTACGTATTCAGGTCGATAAGTGAGCGATTCTCACGTGATATTGCGCGAATCGCACTTTTCCTTTTTTGATATCATGTAAAACGAGTCTTTTTTATTTTTATACTGTTTTGAAATCGTTTCATTTATTATTACGCCTGCCCGATGCGTTAATCGAACCTTGTTCTACGTGTGGAAATATACAATTTTTTAACGCAATCGTTTTGTTTTATCACTCAAAGGTAACGTTCCCAGGTGTCTGCCTCCGATTGCTTTGGTTTTTGGATATGTTTTAGAGGGTCGAAAAATAAGATACACGTGTTTTTTTTATAGCGGCCCGTTTTCATATTTAGGGGGTGAAACCAAACCAATATTGTCAGAATCATATTCGCCGGAAGCATACGCCCTTTAAACCACCCGATGTGAACATGTCTTTTGAATAGGATTTAGTCGTGCCTCCCCTCTATGCCCAGTGCAATACAATTATTCGTAAATTACCTTGTGTAGGAGCCGGAAAAAAGGGAAGTCGCCTCAACGGGACTCGAACCCGCGATCTCTCGGAACCGCAGCGCACTGGCCAGCCGCCTTAGCCACCTCGGCTACCGCCGACTCCCCCCCAGTCTCAGTCCCAAACTCCTTACTTACACGACGCCACCTTATGGGCCATACTTGCACCATAGGCCGTCTCCCTTATCCGAGCGCTTTAGCGCCTACACTTGAAACGACGAGAGTTCCCCGCATACGTCGTTGGTGGGTTTCTCCATTATCGCTGTAGCGTTCAGTTGATATTGTTGGGTCCGTTCTCTTCTTCCGTTCACGTCTCGTATCATTTGCTTGTCTGTTTTCTTCCAACCACTTCAGATTATATTCATTCCCTTAATTTTATTACAACAGTTGCGAAGAAGCGTGTGAGCAGTTCCAGCCGTCAGACCTCGATCATGTTGACGAAGAGGAAGATAGGCCCCGCGGTGGACACTCGCGTCGGCGGCCAGAGAGTCAGACGGTCCAGCAACAGCGGCTGCTCGACCATTAGCGAGTTGGTGGACGTGGCGGACCCGAACACTTGTTCTTACAAGCGTACTTACAAGCATACTTACAAGCGTTTCATCTGCCGGTTCTGCAAGAGTGCTTTCCCTCGGACCCAGAGCTTGGGCCTGCACATCAGGTGGCACTGTCTGTGGAATCCAGACTCCTTTTGCAACACCGACTTCACGTCTCACCCCTACGTGTGCGACGATTGCGGGCGCCGACACATGTGCAAATCAAATTTCATTTTCCACATAAGACATAAATGCCAGAAAATCTTCACCTGCCCGGCATGCAAGAAGAAGTTAGTCGGAGGCCCTGCTAGAAGGAGTCATATCAAACAGTACAAGGGGATGTAGCCCACTGATGAGGTACTCCCCGATTAAGTCGAGGACTTCCACTTTGAGCTGATCTTGTCCAACAACGACGACAACAGCGATTAACCTGTCGCGCCCGCGTTTTCATCTGTTTCTATTCTTTTATGTACTTTATATACTTATGTTATGTGTAAGTTACTATGTTACATGTACGATAACAGTGTCATTCGCCGAGGAGTTAGTGCGTTGCGTCATTTCTTTTGATAGTTGTACTTTATATGTTTACCGCTGCGTAGGGTCCCGAGGTCCCTTCCTCGGTCTCATATGGCAGGTAAATCTTACGTCTGCACTACTCTAAACAGTCTCTGTCCTTCAATCTTTAGCTGTCGCGAGCCACGAGACTGTCAAAACTGGCGAAGATCGCTAGAAATATACGTTCCACTCGTAGGAACGTGGCATTAGGGAGTCTCAAGTGGTGTTCGGTTCGGCGTTCGGTTCAGATCTGGACGCGGCCTTACGTTTTCAGGACGATAAGTGAGCCATTCTCACATGATATTGCGTGAATCGATCTTTCCCTTTCTTGATAGCACGTAAAACGTGTAGGGGAGACCGGGGCTAAAAGTTCCGGGGGTAAGTTGTTCCGACGGTTCTATCTTCAAAATAAACAGAGCGTAGTACTTGAAATTATTTTTTCCGTGTGAGTTGATCACGCCATTCTGTCGCCCATATTAATAGCATCCGCGAAAGCGAATCGTGTGGCTGCAAGCACGGGTTAGTCCCGTACCAAATAAGTCAATATTTTTCTATTATGATTTTTTGGTCTATTTCGATTATTTAACGGCGATATTATTGATTGATTCGTTCTTATGGATCAAATGGCATTTAAGAAGATGGAGTGATAGTGTTTATCGTTTCAATATATGTATAAGCAGAATAGTCTGTGAAATTGCTACATGTGTCGATAGGGGCTAGTTGTTCCTGTGACTTGCGGCACGTTGTTCTCGTAACAACTTGCCCCACTACAAATGTATAAATTGTCCCTGCTATGCTTTAAAGTGCGAACATATGAATGAAAAGCGGAAAAGGGCACCATTTCCATCGAAGTTATGCATAAAGATAAAAACTGTCACTAGAAAATTCAATATCTGCCACTTGACTTTATCGAGAATTATTAAAAAACTACAATCTGGACAAGAAGCTACTTGTAGACTACAAATACAAATCTCAGTAAGAAGATACCCACAAACAATTGAATGTAAGACTGATTTATAGATTTTAGTTTTTATATCGAAGATAATGTTTATGGTTATTATATTGTTTTGGTTTTCTTTTAAAGATAATACATTTTTGTTGATCCGAACCCTCAGAAATAAACATTATTAATAAAATTCTGTTTTACTTCATTAGAAAATGAAATATTGAAATAAAAGGCAACTGTTATATCTTAGTAACAACTTACCCCAATGCGATAATAACTTGCCCGAAAAAGGGGTAAGAAGTTCCGCTTTGACCAGCCACAAATAAATTACTTTTTATGAAAAACCCATTACAATATATTAAATACAAGCTTAAAATCATAAAATATAATAAATTTAATAAGAACTCAGTCAATAGTGAAGAAAATAATTACATTATTTAACCGTCATTTTTTATGTTTTATCGAAATCGGAACTTTTAGCCCCGGTCTCCCCTATTGTTTATTTCTATACTGTTTTCAAATCGTTTCCATTTTTATTGCGCCTGTTGGATGCGTTAATCGGACCTTGTTCTACGTGTGGAAATATACAAATTTTTTAACAATCGTTTTATCACTCACAGAATCACATTCGTCGGAAGCATTCACCCTTTAACCCACCCGATGTGAACATGTCCTTTGAATAGGATTTAGTCGCGCCTCCCCTCTATGCCCAGTGCAATACAATTATTCGCAAATTACCTTGAAACGACGAGAGTTCCCGGAATACAACGTAGTTGGAGGGTTTCTCCATTATCGCTGTAGCGTTCAGTTGATTTTGTTGGGTTGGTTCTCTTCTTCCGTTCACGTCTCGTATCATTTGCTTATCTGTTTTCTTCCAACCACTTTAGATTATGTTCATTCCCTTAATTTTATTACAACAGTTGCGAAGAAGCGTGTGAGCAGTTCCAGCCGTCAGACCTCGATCATGTTGACGAAGAGGAAGATAGGCCCCGCGGTGAGCACCCGCGTCGACGGACAGAGAGTCAGACGGTCCAGTATCAGCGGCTGCTCGACCATTAGCAAGTTGGTGGACGTGGCGGACTCGAACAAGTACAAGCTTCGTCACATCTGCCAGTTCTGCAACAATGATTTCCGTGGGCCCCAGAGCTTGGGCCTGCACATCAACTGGCACTGTCTGTGGAATCTAGAATCCTTGCGCAACACCGACTTCTCGTCTCACCCTTACGTGTGCGTCGATTGCGGGCACCGATGCGTACTCAAATCAAATTTCATTTACCACAAGAAACATAAGTGCCAGAAATTCTTCATCTGCCCGGCATGCAACCAGAAGTTAGTCGGCGGCCCTGATAGAAGGACGCATATCAAACAGTGCAAGGGGAAGAATCCCACTGATGAGGTACTCCCCGTTAAAGTGGAGGACTTCCACTCTGAGCTAATCTTGTCCAACAGCGACGACAACAGCGATTAACCTGTCGCGCCCGCCTTTTCATCTGTTTCTATTCTTTTATGTACTTTATGTACTTATGATATGTGTAAGTTACTATGTTACATGTACGATAACAGTGTCATTCGCCGAGGAGTTAGTGCGTTGCGTCATTTCTTTTGATAGTTGTACTTTATTTTTTTACCGTTGCGTATTACCCTTGTTACGTTTGCAGGACGATAAGTGAGCCATTCTCACATGATATTGCGTGAATCGATCTTTCCCTTTCCTGATAGCGCGTAAAACGTGTATTGTTTATTTCTATACTGTTTTCAAATCGTTTCCATTTTTATTGTGCCTGATGGATGCGTTAATCGGACCTTATTCTACGTGTGGAAATATACAATTTTTTTAACGCAATCGTTTTATCACTCACAGAATCACATTCGTCGGAAGCATTCACCATTTAAACCACCCGATATGAATATGTGCTTTAAATAAGTTGCGCCTCCCCTCTATGCCTAGTGCAATACAATTATTCGTAAATTACCTTGAAACGACGAGAGTTCCCCGAATACGTCGTTGGTGGGTTTCTCCATTATCGCTGTAGCGTTCAGTTGATTTTGTTGGGTCCGTTCTCTTCTTCCGTTCACGTCTCGTATCATTTGCTTGTCTGTTTTCTTCCAACCACTCCAGATTATATTCATTCCCTCGGTTCTGTTACAGCAGTTGTGAGGAAGCTTGTGAGTATTTCCAGTCGTCAGACCTCGATCACGTCGACGAAGAGGAAGAGAGGCCCCGCGGGGGACATCCGCGTGGATGGCCAGAGGCCGGTACTGAACACCACGCACAGCATCAACGGCTCCTTGACCATCAGCCAGGGGGTGGACGAGGCGGGCATCAACAAGCACAAGCCTCTTTATATCTGCCAGTTTTGCAACAAGGAGTTCACCCATGTTCAGAGCTTGTGCCACCACATCAAGTACTACTGTTTGTGGCATCTAAAAGCCAGGTGCAACAGCAACTTCTGGTATAGCAGCAACGTGTGCGATTGCGGGCGTCAATTTAAGCGCAGAAAGTTACTCACCTATCACCAGAGTCGTGAGTGCCAGAAGTTCATCATCTGCCCGGCTTGCAACCAGAAGATAGTCAGCAGCAACGATCGAAGGAGTCATATCACACGATGCAAAGGGAAGCCCACTAATGTGGTACTTTTCGTGAAAAACGAGGACCTCCACTCTGAGCTGATCTTGCCCACCAGCGACGACAACAGCGATTAACTGTTTCTATTCTTTTATTGATGTTACACGTACGATAATACCTAAGCGCCATTCGCCGAGGAGTTAGTGCTTTGCGTCATTTCTTTTGATAGCTGTACTTTATTACTCTCTACATTTTTTACTCTCGTGATATTGCGGGAATCGAACTTTCCTTTTTTTGCATGATACGTAAAACTAGTTTTTTATATTTTTATACTGTTTTCAATTCGTTTTCTTTTTTATTACGCCTGTTTGATACGCTAATTTTTAGTTCCGTTATGACCTGATTGGCATCGTTCGGCGATCCGAACTTGTTCTACGTAGGGAAATATATCATTTCTTTAACGCAATCATTTTGTTTTATCTCTGACAGAATCATATTCTCCGGAAGAAGGCCCTTTAAACCATCTGATGTGAGCATGTCCTTTGAGTAGAATTTAGTCGCGCCTCTCCTCTGTGTCCAGTATAATACAAATATTCGAGAATTTCCTTGAAATGTCGGGAGTTGTTCTCCGAATGCGACGTGGTTGGAGGGTTTTTCCAGTATCGCTGCTGCGTTTCAGTTGGTTCCGTTGGTTTGTCCTTTTGATTTTTCCTGGATTTCGAGGCGCCAGGTCGTATATCATTGGCGCTCGATGGGATAAGGGAGAATCCACTGTCAAGACACCTTTCGGTTGCATGATTTTCTTGGCTAGAGGAAGGAAGTGCAACGAAAAGCCCCTGGCGTAGCTCGCGGCTGACCAACGCATTTCCCTACACTCATTCCGCCTCTTTCTTTTCTTTTGTTTGCAGGCCAACTCTTTCCCTTCAAACGTCTAACGAGCCCGCAGTGCATCCGATTCCCCTGTCCGAACTGCGCCAGCGTCTTCAATCGGAAGGGCAACCTGAAGCAACACCTGACGCGCGAGTGCGGCCAACCGCCCAGGTTTAAGTGCCCTTACTGCGATTATCGGTCGAAGAAAACGTCCAACACCCGCACCCACATGCGCGCCCACCACCGTGGAAGATACATCTACGTGTACGATCTGAAAACGCGTCGATACATGTAGGAACCCCTCCAATCAACCATCGATCTCCGGCGCTTACATATCAAAATCTCGCACGAATCGACGCCAAACAGTATTGTACGATAGGTGGAAAAATGGTCCCCTGATTCACGGGAGTTTGTACCCTGCGTAATTATGTACCTGGGAATAAAATCGAAAGTGAAACGCTCGATCCTTCCGCCATGATAGTACCAAAGTCCTAGATCCGAGAGGGGAGGGGGGATCCGCCTTGTAACGATCCGTACACGCTCTTAGACGATTAACACCGTCCTCTAGCCGTTCTTTGGGGGCACTTATTAATCAGCTATCGATAGACGGAACGCGTGCCGTTGCTCCAGCGCCGACTCTGACGAGCTGCAACCATTTATCTTGCAGATCTGCAGCATCTGGGCGGCTTCAAGATACCGACGTGCAACGCCACCCCGAGAACCACGGATTCCCAAGAGCGGAACAAGGACAGGTTCCCGTGCCCCAAGTGCACCAGCACCTTCAACCGGAAGAACAATCTCTATTCGCACCTCAAGTTCGAATGCGGTCAGCTGCCGCGGTTCGGCTGCCCTTACTGCGATTACGCGTCCAAGAAATCCTCCAACATCCGCGCCCACGTGCGTAGGAAGCACTACGGATACAAAGTCAGCGTGATCGACGTGTCGCGCAACTCGTTCGCCGCATCCATGGAAGATCTCAGCACCTCGAAGATCGCGCCGGCCTTTTAACTAGAACCATCGCATCCCACCGCCCCATTCTCTCCCTTCCCTCTATTACTTCCAGCCGTAGTGTTCCGAAATCGTTTAGATCTTTAGATCGTCACACGCGTTTGTTCGTTCCACTTACCCTTCGTTGGCCGTTCGAGCGGTGATCGCGGGACAGCGTGACTGCACGCGGCGATGACCGATCGTTTCGTTGATCAATAAAGCGACTAGCTGTCACTGCACACGAGCACCGAGGTTCTTTTCTTATTTCACTCCTCTGCGCGGAAGATCCCAAGCCGTGACCCGTGACCCGCGGCCCTGGACGATCGACAGCCCGAAGAAGGTTTGACAAACAAGCCACCATATTCTTATTCCTCTCTAGAGCCTAGCCACTCCGTCTACTCACCGTGGACACGCTGCAAGAACTCTGACAGAGGTGCCCGTTCTTCTTCTTTGTGTTACAGGCTTGGATTACTGCGTGTTCGCCGGAATGCCGTCGCAGAACTTCGTTCTACGCCGTTACGGGCCGGCCCCGGGCCTCCCTCTACCCGACACGCCGGGCATGCTGGTCAGGAAGTTCCCCTGTGTCAACTGCACCAGCGTGTTCAGTCGCAAAGGCGGGCTGACCTACCATCAGAAGTTCGAGTGCGGCCAGAAACCACGGTTCAATTGTCCTTACTGCACTTATCGCGCCAGGCACATCTCGAACGCGCGTAGACACGTGAGGAAGTGTCATCCCGGGAGGGAGGTGTACACCGTCGATCTCTGCCAGTTGCAACAGCACGCCGCTTGAAATCACGCCACCGGAAGATCGCGGGGCTTCCACTGCCGAAGATGGACGCTCCGCCTCGCGACACTGAAGACGTTGGCGACAAAGATGTCGTCGCAGCAAGAATTCCCATCGCCGGAAGAACGGTAGAGACTAGGGCTCTCACTATCCGGACATCCGGATGCTCAGATCCGGATTTCGACTCCGGATAAACCGGATACCTAGTACCTACCTAGTGGGTAGTAGGGCTCTTACTATCCGGATATCCGAGTATCCGGATTGCTCGTTATAACTCGAAATCCGAATCTGAGTATCCGGATATCCGGATACTGAGAGCCCTAGTAGAGACACCTGACTGGGGAGAAGTGTTCAAATCGCACGCCGCATGACTCGTTCGGTTCTTAAATAGAGCGATCGTTCAGTGGCTGTATGTTGGTACAAGTATGCACTTGGTGGAAGAAATATAATAGGACCTTGAGGGGTCTTAGGGCACGAAGATAGGATTGTCATTGAGTGTGGAGACTATAAACTTACAGTATTTCCTCGCAGAGGGTCCACTGGTGGGACAGGCGTTGACGCGTCATTGTAAACCGAGCCGTGGTTCCGAGTGATCGTTTCCCGCTTCTTTCTGGCCGAAGGGGGGAGCGAGATGGAACGTTTCGCGTGCGTGACGGGCGTGCGCGACGGACGTGAGTCTTTAAGGTGCATTATAATAAAGGTGTATTATAATAAAGGGTGCAATTTGTCAAGATCGCCTAGGACACAAAAACGACTTGAGCCGAGCTTGCGCCAAGCTTTCGCGGCTGCCGTTTTCGTCTTTACGGTGAATGCTCAGACAGAAGTGGTGGGGATAGCGAAAAGTCCTCATCGTGTACGCCAAACCGAACTCTCAGCGAGGAAGTACTGTATCCTGCTTTGCAGGGCCGACGCGAAGCAGGTTTAACGCGTTTCTCGGAACTCGGCCCTGCGCTTTAAAAGGCCCCGCTGTTCACGAGAAGCTAATCGTAAATTTTGCGGGGCCCTATGCAGAGATATTTATTATTATAAATTTTTAAAAGGCCCGGGGGCCCCGTGCATAGATATTTATTATTATAAAATTTATATAAAAAGCCCCGCAGTAGGAAATCATTTGCTCCTAATCAAGCTCAGGGGTATTATTCAATATCGGGGTGGGCTGGTGGAATTTACAAGAATTTCGAATCTCTGTGGCCCTGGAATTATTGACGAGATCATCATATCTCTCCCACCCAGTCCATCTATTGAAAACCATTGTGAAATTGTACATTGAGGGCTGCGATTCGAGCAATCTTCCCCTATGTTCGACACACAATCCGTGCCTTAACGCTGACTCTTACCTACCGCGCAGCGTTTTCTCGCGCGATGGACGAACATCTTCGGCGTTGAACGCGATTTTCTCTCATTTCAGGGGTGCAAAGTTCCTTCGCCCGATCCCTGTACTTCGTCGTCGGAAGCTGCGGTGGGAGTGACGCTTCAGCGACGATTCGTGGACGTGCAACGTTTCACGCACCCTCTCGCATACTGCCCGAGAGACAAGAAGCCTCCCCGATTTCCTACGTTTACATTACCAAGCGACAAGCTCGCCAATTACCGTACGATTACGACGGACTCTCACGCGATGCGTTCGCACAGGGCGCGATGAGATCGTTGCCCCGCGTGCTTCGTCGATATATCATTGTATCGAATCGTTTCACTATTAGCGCCCGTTAAGAGTCACCGCGTCGGGGCATCCCCGGATCGCGCAGGTCGCACGGACCCGTGTACTCTGTAGTCGCGAGCAAGATATCGACCAGATGTGTTTCTTTCGTAAAAAATATACAAAGTTAAACCCATTCGCTGTGTGCAATTGCTGTTATTCGAGGTGAGAAGCGCGCTCACTCCCCATCCCATCTCCCAGGCATCCGTAGATCGAAGTTGATCGGTGAGCGGAGAACGAAATGCTCTAAAGGCATGCTGCTTACCACCTAATCTATAAAATAATGAAACACCAAGCGCCGAGAGAAGATCCACGACGAAATTCTCGTCTCGTTTCTGTTTCAGACTATTCCTCTCTCCTGCCAGAGTTCCCGTGTCCCGCGACCATCGCGAAGGGGCGCAGGAGCTATAACAAAGCTGGCGTGGTGGGCGCGCCCAGCGAGAAGCAGAGGTTCCCTTGCCCGACCTGCCCCAGCGTCTTCAGCCACAAGAACAATCTCTACTATCACTCCAAGTTCGAGTGCGGCCAGTTGCCCCGTTTCTGCTGCCCCTACTGTCCCCATAGAACCAGACACGTGTCCAACGTGCGCGCCCACGTGCGCAGACGCCACCCCGGCAACAACGTCTACGCGATCGACGTCTGCAAAGTGCTCGACACTAGTTAAACACCGGGGACCTCAAGTTTCCCCATGCTGCTCGTGTTTATAGAAGTCCCGGAGGGTTGTCGATCGAGCGTCCCGGAGCACTTCGCGTTTATAGGGAACTTTGGACCTGTACCATTGGATTCGGAGGAGGATCTTCATGGTGCGGTCGAAGGACCCAGCGCGAATCAGTGTACTATCAAGTGCTGGGCGCTCAATAAGCTAATCGAATGTATTCTTATAATATCCTTGCGTAAACTTAGGAATGACTCATTTTCCGTCATACAGCGTAGGGTAGATTTCTGAAGGACTCGAGACAAAGCGTCACTCGGCTGTCGTTGACCACTCTAGTCTGACCAAAGTTTGCGTACACCAAGTCCCCTGGAGGATCATCTACGATCAATTACGGGCACCCTGCTCTAATTTCCTCACCCGATGACAGAGATTCCGATTGCCCCGTGATTCTCACGCACGCTAGTGACCGCCCGAGTAACCGTAACGCATGCCTGTGCGAGATACTGCCATGTCGAGCTGAGGGATACCGAATATCGAAAGAGGTTAACGTTTAAGACGATTCCAAGGACATTTTCAGTTGCCCTCCTTCTGTATTTTGATAAGAAACGTGTATCGACCGTCGACGTACGAGAATTATAAGCGAACGTCTACTTGTAACCTGAGATCTCGCAATAAATACGAAGAATAGTCGCAAGGAACCGGCATGCTTCTACATATTGTTCGTTTAATGCCATGTGCCGCGTCGTTTTATAAAATAACCCTGTGCCTAGGTAGACAGTAATCCACAGCTTCCTCGAGTAAACTTGCGCTTTTAGATCCGCGAACTTCCCGCGGCAAAGAGCTTCCCAATTTCGATCCCCGTGAGCCCCCGTCCCCGGCGAATCTAGTTCCGCTGGTTCCAAACGGCTCGGCTGCCCGGCGTTTGGAACTGGGACGTTAAGCTGGAAAGCCCGGGCAGGTGCCCGAGAGATAATTAACCGTAAGAACATGTGAATTTTCCAGAGAAGCTACCGAATCAGGTGGACGGCTGGTACCGGGCAGACAGTCGCGTGGCTAATCCCCGGGAAGCTCATCGCAAGCACCTCTGCCCCCAGTGCGGCAGGTCCTTCAACTGGCGCTACAATCTTCAGCATCATCTGAAGTACGCCTGCGGCCAGTTGCCGCGATTCAATTGCCCGTATTGTCCTTACAGGACCAAGCACACGTCCAACGTACGGGCCCACGTGCGCAGGAAGCATCCCGACAGGGAGGTCTACGTCATCGATCTCATGAGCGCGCAACAGTGAACGACATTCATGTATCAGTCCCGCGGGCGACAGCTGCAACCGATCCTTCAATAAAAAGATAAACATTGCTCCTCGAGCGTGTCCTTCGAAACCTTTCGAGTGCATGCTCTTCCCTTGACTCGTTGGTATCCTTGCGACGGATGTAATCAAATAGGGAATCGTCTTTGGACTGAAGGCATAACGACGCGACCACTAAACGAACGGGGTATTCCTCGTTCGGATCTTCTACGAGTCGTACTTTCTCAGAGACCAACCGTTTTTGTTCCTCTGGGGACAAGCGAGTCCTTGCACTCTCTGATCGAGCGTTATTTTTGTAGCCAAAGGTGTACTCTTCTGCTGGATCGTTCGTGACTATTTAAGCTACTGCGTAGAGCCCTGGCTCAACGTGGATATACGGGAGCTTCCGACTACTAGTGCTCAGACCAGCTCGAAAGACCAAATCGTTTTTTTTTCAGAGTGGGAGCGCATAGCGGGTCACCTGAAGCCGAAGAGGACTCACAGTTTGCTGCCACCGCCGAGGAGAAGGCGTTCCGAGAACGGAGGGGGATTCCCCTGCGGGAATTGTAACAGCGTGTTCAACAGGAAGGACAATCTTCATCACCATGCCAAGTTCGAGTGCGGACAGTTGCCCAACTTCAACTGCCCTTACTGCGCCTTCAGGACGAAACATCCGTCGAACGTGCGCGCCCACGTGCGCAGGATGCACCCGGGCAACTATGTCTACGTCCTGAACATCAGCAAGATGGATATTCAGTCGTCTACCTAATCACTTTACCCTCTGATTTCGATTACAATCGACGAGACGATCGGAGCATCGTTGACACTGCTCGTTTAAACTTCTGTAATTATCCTGCAGTACACTTTTTTAGAGTTGTTATATTTGAAAGGTAAACGATGGTATTTTCGATTTGTACGTAGCAGAAGGAAAAGACATTTGCTATTATTTCGCAAAATATATTCGTATCTATGTGACTCACCCTTCTCCCTCGACGATACACGTTTCCTTGGTCTTCTTTCCTTGTGAGAAGTCAATGTCTGTCTCTCGTTGGGCTCTCTAGCACATCCAAGATTAGTCTCTGTGTGTGTCTTTCATGATAGTCGTCCTTCCCCGTGTCGATATCCGTGTTCCGTCGCGACGAACAGGGCGTGTGAACGAAACAGTAGCCCGTAGGATCGTGAAGCTACGGCAGCGCGTCGGCAAGCATCGTTGGTAGTCATTTCTCGTTCACGTTTCTGTTCGCAGGTGTGCATCACCAGCAGATAATGCATCCGTGTTACCCGGAGGGGCACAGTTACGCCTACGACGCCCCTCGAAACGAGCCGAGCAGGAGTTACCCTTGCCACAAGTGCGGCAACGTGTTCACGCGTAAGAACAATCTGTACAATCACCTCAAGTTCCAGTGCGGCCAGTTGCCCAGGTTCAATTGCCCTTATTGCTCGTACCGCACCAGGCACTCGTCGAACGTCAGGTCCCACGTGCGCAGGATGCATCTCGGCCAGAGGGTGTACGTCCTCGACGTCCGCGGCAAGCAAGAGCCGCAAGCACATTGGACGTCGTAAACCGTGCTCGAGAAGATCGGCCGCGAAACGTGAACGTTAGTTCACGAACTAGCGCCCGTGTCGACCGTGCCTAACACCTGTGATAGCGAAGTAAACGCGACGCGTACTCGAGCTTTCGCGGCGAGGGGGCGTTGAGAATTTGTAAAGAACGCAGTGGACTCTAGGATTCTTGGACTCTCGCGTTCTAGGCTCTAAGATGCCAAGAGTCGTGCCAATTGTCGTAGGATCCCAGAATCCTACGACTCCGACAATTCACCTAGCCTGTAACACGAAGCACACTTTAGTATTGACAGTTTCTTCAATAAACAGCGACTTTTCCTACCCCGGCGTTGATGTGACTCGAACCACGTAGATCCCAGCAGCCCCCGGACCTAAGCCTCCCACCTCCGCGTTCTCCTCTGCTGCCAATGCGTCCGACCACTCCTTGGATGTTTGCTCGTTGGACATTGTTAATCAGTTGGACAGTTGGACTCGATGTGCCCGAGAACACCCGCGTCGAAATGTAGACCCGCCAATCAGCCAAGACCCGTTTCGTTCCAGATACGGCCTCGTTCACCGTGTTCGGGATCAACGTCGGTCTAGGAGGCGGCCAGGTCCAAACGATCGGCAAGCTATGGCCCCGAACGCCACACCCCAATAGCTATAGGAAGAAGAAGTTCCCCTGTCCAAACTGTGCCTGCGCCTACAGCCAGAAGTACTCGTTGAACCGACACCTCACCTACGAGTGCGGGCAGGAGCCGCGGTTCAAGTGCCCGCACTGCGAGTACCGGTGCAAGAAGTCGGCCAACGTCTACGAGCACGTTCGCAGAAGGCACAAGAACTGTCAGGTGTACGCCATCGATATCCTGAAGATGGCCCACAAGAAGGTCACTTAAGACCACAGAGACACCTCGTCCTTAAGTGTCCACATTCTCTGTAAAACGCTGGAGTGTTCGTGACGCGAAGTGTAGCGTTCACGCCAGTAGCGTTCGTCAGAATGAAGGGAAAAGTGTTGGTATTTGAACACCTTGGGGGTGGAGAGTCCATCGTTGCAGACTTGCGATTCCTCTTATATTCTCTGTTAAGGGAATGTTCACTTCTACCAATGCTTTTCTATTTATTTTTATCGCTACTGTATCCGTGCACTTTACGAATCTGTGACCACTGTTTATACTAAATACAGTGTCCACTTCCAGCGGGTGCAACTTAGATTATACTCAACCGATCGATGCATGTTTCTCTTTCTAGGTGTTCTTCAAACGATTCTACAGGCCCCTCGTGCAAGTTTCCTTATGAAAACCAGGCATTGCAGCGAACAATTTTACTGCAATGTAGTGTACATTTCACAGGTTTTCAGTCTCGGTCGCGACGTGCCCGAGAGCTACCTTCGTTGTCCTTCGCGAATTGTACTCGCCCTTCAAAGACTGTGAATAAAGAAGACGCATTTACCACGCCCGTTTATTTTATTTCAAGCTTCTCCAGGCTCACATTCTGCCCCGAGCTCCTGGTTCTCTTCTCTGTGTTTGCGTTTCCCTCAGTTTCAACGAAGAGTTTTCAATGTTTTTCTATATCATCCATAAAGTTGTTACTCTTCTCTTGCAGGTGCAGTCGCTTTCAGTTTCCCAGAGACCTTGGATTTCCTTGGTTGTTTGACCAGAAGATTTTCCTTCTTTTCCAGGGATCTAGCCCGTCTCGACGAACCTCTCGATCATTTCCACCAAGAAGCATCGAAGCTCCGACAACGATGACAGCTTCGCCGATAGCTACTTCTGTAAGTGATTCACGAATAAAGAAATCCAAAGGGTCTGTTGCTTTCGTTCGGGTGGGTTCGTCAGGCGGACTGTTCAGAAAGAATCTGCAAGAGTAGTCAACGATTGCAATTCCGCTTTCAGGTACACTCTTTGATTCAGGCTGGATTTGGCGAGGTCGAATCGTTGAGAATTATAGGAGCGTTGCCTGTTCCGTTGGTTCGGACGCGCCACGTTGTTACAAGAAGCTGGAGCACGCTATTAACCCCAGGCAATCTGTTTCTCTCGTTCACAGGTGTATACGTTCACCTGACGCAGTTGCCACGACAGTACGAGATCATGGACGTGCACCATCCCTGCCCAACGTGCAATCGCACCTTCAAAAGGAAGAACAGCCTCAACAGGCATCTGCTCTACTCCTGCGGCCAGAATCCACGGTTCAAGTGCCCTTACTGTCGGTACCGTTGCAAGCTTCGCAGTAACGTCTACAGGCACGTCCGCACCGCCCACAAGAAGCGCGAGGTTTTCGCCATGGACGTCGTCAGGCAATGCGTCAACAAACCCAACTGAACCCACATCATCGCATTCACGAGCACAGAGGACTACCCTGCGAGCTTCTAAAATCGGCGAACACGGCTTTGCGTACTTTTCCAGAAGAAGGGAACCACTGTTACTAAAATACTCCGAGTCCTGCGAATCTCGGAAGTCTTGGAAATAAAGGCAGATGCAACCCTTTGCTGGAGGAACTCGCGTCTAGATGTATCCTCATTCTTCATTTTATTTATCAGACAAACACGCAATAAATGGTGCCCCAAAGTCCTCACCCCACTATCGTTCTTCTTGCAAGTGCATACTGACTCGAGAGCTCTTCCCGAGACTCGAGTTACGATACGTCTCTGATCCGTTTTGTCGAGACGCTGGCCGGAGTACCTGCGAACACTAACAAATTCATGGATACCTACGTGTATGTTCTAACTTGAATTCGTCGTGAGTCGTGGCTAGAGGCACCCCCGATTCAGCGAGATAATATCGAGCCACGAATTCTGCTTTCAGATTACCACCGCCTTATGACCGAGCGCTGCAGGAAGCGACGAAAACGCTTCACCGGGCAACAGTACAAGAAGTTCCCCTGCCCGAACTGCCCCAGCGTTTTCGTGTGGAAGTGCACCCTGAAGAGGCACCTGCGGAACGAGTGCGGCATGGAGCCGCGGTTCAAGTGCCCTTACTGCTACTATCGCGGGAAGTGGAAGTCCAACATACTCAGGCACATCAACAGGATGCACAAGGACTGCACCGTCTTCGTGATCGACACTTAGAGCTGGCCCTCACCGGAGAATAATAACAATTTAACGAGCGAAAGCTTCCTCTCCTTCCACGAACGGAAAGCTTCCAGATCCCCGCGTGGACAAGATGCCTTTGCGTCCGGAGAACCACGTGCCTGAATGAACTCCCGAAACGTTTAATTAATAAACCTTCTCTGCATTTCTATGCCCGACGGAAGCTGTAGTGTCTGTGTCGACTGAGATTTGACTCCTTGCGTACTGAATCTACCTATCCTGTTGTAAGCTCGCTGTTGGAGGCACCCGCACCCATTCCTTTTTATTTAAACCGCGAACTTGGACGGTCGTTTGTGCGCGAGGGGTTGATGCGTAGGATAAGGGAGCTGTGTCTGTCAGGGTGATGTACCGATGCCAATAAAATACGATTTTTAGACACTTTATAACCTTCCCCTTAACGGAATCTGAACCCCCTGCGTTCATTTGGTAGCGCGGAGAACGAAGCAGCGTGGAACCAAGCGATTTTCATCGTCACGAGAAAATCTCGTCTCTTCGTTTGTTGCAGGTAGCCAGCGGAAGTGGTATTACGCTAACAATTACCCTAGGCGCAGAAATCCGCAGCGGTTCAGGACACTGAAACCGGGGATGTACGTCTGCCCGAACCCGAATTGCGCGAGGACATTCAATTGGAAGGGGAACCTGAACAGACACCTGAAATACGATTGCGGCCACGAGCCGCGGTTCAAGTGCCCCTACTGTCCGTATCGTTGCAAGGTGAAGGGGGACGTGAAGAAGCACATCACCAGGAAGCACCAAGGCCTGGCGATCTACGTCCTCGAGCTGCTCATCAACTGATCTTGGATATTTTAATTCATTTACCTGCTACTAGCAAACCTCGACACTTGTACTTCATTGTGAATAAAACACACTTTTCCCTATTTCTTGAGAGTAAATAAAGCCGCCAATTTACTGCCGAGTCGATCGGGATCGAGCAGCACTTTCGGACGAGGCTCTTCTTTGACTGGTACCTGGGAGAAACACTGTTCAGCCTCTTTCGAATCATCTCTGCGTGTTTGTCTTGCGAGACCAGTCTTATCCAAGCGTCTCGTCGCACAGTGCGCGTCCTATACAAAAGCTGACCAAAAGTCAAAAGTTTTTTCTGATTTTTTACAGATCTATGTATTGTATTTCATTTATCAAGGCATGATTTTCCAGTAATACCAATTTTTATTGTACGAACCTCTAAGAGATATGCGATCTTAAAAGTACTATTAGCGGGCCAAAAGAAGATCCCTAGGAGGCGGGCTCGGGCGATGCAGTCCACCGATGTCACGATTGGTCGATTCACCTATTTGAATACATTTCTAAAGACAGGGCACACGTATTTTGGTTATTGGCTGAAGTAGGCACATGCATTATCGCACCGCGCGACGAAGAGAGCGAACAAAATACATCGAGATCGAGTGGGATCAAGCGATCTGACCGACGAACGTCAAAGCAATAGCGTAGGCATCTTTAACGGTTAACTATTAATATTTAATAACTTAAAAATTTCCTTATTTATCACAATATGTTCAGAAAGTATTATCATTGGGTTGGTATCAGGATAATACTTTCGTGAACATATTGTGAAAAATGAGGAAATTTGTATGTTATTATATATTAATGGTTAACCGTTAAAGATGCCTACGCTATTGCTTTGACGTTTGTCGGTCAGATCGCTCTATCCCACTCGATCTCGATGTGTTTTGTTTGCTCTCTTCGTCGCGCGGTACGATAATGTATGTTCCTACTTCAGCCAATAAACAAAATACGTGTGCCCTGTCTTGAGAAGTGTGTTCAAATAGGTGAATCGACCAATCGTCACATCGGTGGACTGCATCGCCCGAGCCCGCCTCCTAGGGATCTTCTTTTGGCCCGCTAATAGTACTAGTGTTATGATCTGGAACTTTTAGACCAGAGTTGAAAGCAAATTTTACATTGAATATGAAACTATGATATTTCTTTTTGTGCTAGTAGCTATCTGACATGCTCTAAGTTAATATAGATTCTGGTATTATTGGTTTATTTCACTTTTTACAACTATTGTAGAGGAGAATACACGATCTATATATTTGTTTTCTTCACCTGAGCAAATAGTTATGTTACAAGCGTCATCAAGCGGAAATTTTTGTTGCAAAATAAAGTTTGGAGGTTCTTGATGAATCCTTGTATTATCTTGTGTTATCCTCCGATAAATTGCGATCTTATGAGTTATTGTCATTTCTTTGCCGCCACGCACCGTTCATAGAGTGGTACATTTATGGAATACGATCGGAACATCGTGTTGACGAACATAAAAAAGAAGAACAAGAAGAAGAAAAACCAGTAGAAGAATATTATAATCAATTAATTACAATATAATATTATAATTAATTAATATTATATTGTAATTCATTCATTTCGATATTCTTCTTGAAAATGGCATTAATTACCTGTACCTAACGATAAAAATGTAAAATGCATTCCACTTCATATTTATTATACATTATTAATTAATTAATTATATAATTATTATACTCTTAATTACAATATTCTTCTCTTAAATTTGTATAATTATAGTTAATTTCATTATTTTTATATTTAATATTTAACATTAAAACAGTACATTATTATCATTTTAGACACATAGTATCGAATTTTATTCCAACAATTTTTCACCGATTAAAAAATATTACTTTCGGCCAGCTTTCCACAGAAACACGCCACTGTGCGTCGTCGGGGCTAACGTTTCTCTGTTTCAAGGAGCAGATCCGCGAGTCTCACGAGTTTCGCTTTCGTAGAACAGTGGTTAACGGACATGCGACGTTAGAGAAGCCGCGCCTCGCTCCCGCCGCGCCGGTTTCAGGATCTTTTACCGGTTCCCTTTGATTGCAGGTGCCGTTGGCCCGTGGATGTCGATCGAGACAGCGTTCTTTGGTGGAGGTACGCGGCAGTTGAAATTCGCGTGTCCTAATAGGGGCTGCAGTCGGACTTTCAACTTGAAGGGAAGTCTCACCAGGCATCTGCGCTACGAGTGTGGCCGTTCCCCCCAGTTTAAATGTGCCTACTGCGATTACATTGCCAAATTGAAAAGCAACGTGATCAAACACCTCGCACGCATGCACAAGAACAGACGCGCCTATATCGTCAGTCTGTTCCAGCAGCCTTCCCTCCCCTTTCGTTAGAGGTAACCCACTCCCCCTGGAATGTATAACACGATCCGCGCGTCGCGCCCGCCGCAATAAACATTGAGAATCCGACTGAGTCTACCCCGACGAATATCCCTCGCTCTATCCCCGCCGCGTTAGTTAGGAGAAGTTGGCGAATGACTGGCGGTTTAAATCGCGTGGCCAGCCCCCGGTACGACTGATCGCGAACGGCACGTTGTTTTTCAGGGTGCAAAGAGTGGAGCAGCCACCGGCGGACCAACTGGTTCACGAAGCCCAGCAAGTTCGCCTGCCCGAACCCGAACTGCCGCAGCGTGTTCGCGTGGAAGAGGAACCTGACCAGCCATCTGCGCTACCAGTGCGGCCAGCAGCCGAGATTCAAGTGCCCTTACTGCGACTACGTGTGCAAGGTGAAGGCGGACGTGCGGAAGCACATCAAGATCAAGCACCAGAACCACGACGTCTACGTGATCGATATGTTCCGGTCGTGGGAGGTTCTTCGGTGAGCGAAGAGCGGGGCCAAATTGGCGTCCGGAGCCCCTCGTCGTCGACAACGGTGGCCGTCGTTGCCCCAGCCTCCGTGTGCCACTGTAATTTCATTAGCGACGTTCAAGCGCACTGTCCGTCACGCTGGCTTGCGAGTCTAGTCGGCCCATTGTAAATCTATACCCCGTAACAAGGTAGAATATGTACCAGTAACGAAACGTCCACCCACCCCTCAAACCCACAACCCCCCTCTCTCCCTGAACCAACGCGCGACTCGCGCTTCGCATGTATCCGCACTTGTTGTTTGCTCTCTGGGCTTCGGGGGTATCGCATCCACGCGGGCTATTAACGTAGGCACTAACAACGACCCGCGATCGAACACCTCCCGGGAATCTAGAAGCGAAATTAACCGCATCCGGCCTGCATTGAGAGCGATGGTCGGTTGGCAAGAGTAGAGAGACCGACGAGTCCCCGGTTCGCGAGGCAGGGACGGAAGGGAGCCAGCGATCCGACGCTGCGTTTCTCGTTTGGCTTAACGTCGACTTTTTCCCCTTCTAGGTTCCTGTAGGCCGGCCTCGGTTAGCAAGGACAAGAAGTTTCCATGCCCGAACTGCCCGAGCGGGTTCGGCCAGAAGCCGAGTCTCACGAGGCACTTGAAGTACGAGTGCAGGCAGGAGCCGCGTTTTCAGTGTCCCTACTGCCTGCAAAGAAGTAAAAAGACGTCGGACATATACGCCCACGTGAGACGGAAGCACACGGCGAGCAGAGTGTTCGCCATCGATATCCACGGCATGCCAGGCGAGAACACGTCGACGGTGTTCAAAGTGGAGAATTGGTTCTGATCCGCTCCCCTTGCGCCGATATAGATTCTGAGAGAGAGAGAGAGAGAGAGAGAGTGAGAGCCACCCACTCTCGTTCCCCCGTCCGCATCCCCCGCTCGACTTTTGTACATTACCGCGAGATATTAGCCAGTATTACCGGCGCCGAGGATGTCGCCCTGACCGCACTGCGCGTCGATACGTTCCGCGGGATGCTGGTGGCCACCGGTGTGGGAAATGTTGCGCCGCGAGATTCCACGGAGCACTGTGTATAGCGACGAGGTGTACGAATCAATAAACGTAATTTGTATTTATCCCCGCACGCTCATTTCGCAGAAATCCATTGTACCGTATGACTGCTCCTCTATTTCTCGAGCTATCGCCCCGGCTGGGTGGCCCCGAAACAGAGCTAGTTAAGGACGATTAACCGTAGCACCAGCGTGTGACGTTTACGTAAAGAAAACACGACCGTTCCGATCTGTTCCAGGATACTACAACGAGTGGTACAACTACTGCCCGTGGAGCACGAAACCGTATCAGTGTTTGAACTGTCCGCACAATTACTCGACGAAAGTCCACCTGAAACGTCACATAGTCAGCGCATGCAGCGGGAAGGAGCCACGCTACAAGTGCCCCTATTGTCCCTATAAGTCCCGATACCCCTCGGACACGTACAAGCACGTGAAGCGCCTTCACGAGTTGCACACCGTGTACGCGATCGACGTGGAGAACCGGAGAACCTACTTTCCGAAAGATACCCCGACGCAGGACAACAAACCAATTCTCTGAGACCACTGACCCGGGCTATCTGTACGAACGGTTGGGCTTGCAACGAGTAAACTGTACCTTAGAACCAGAAAAACAGTTGGCGGACGTCGCGTTTCTTCAATCCTCTCACTATCCTGCGCCTATGGCGTGCGAGGACAGTGATGGTCGTGGCGCTCGTGCATGAGTTTACGCGTTTGGATTCACGCGAGTCCACCGGCCTATCCAAGCGCATAGATTCATCCGTGGAAATCGAGACCATTGCTCTCTTGTATCCCATACAGTTTCACCGTCGCTGATTTTCTTACAGGCGTCTCACCGCAGTTGGAACGAAAGCAACTGGTTAATGAAGCTCGCTCAGGGCCCACTTTCCTACCTAGATATACTACATATTCGACAACACCTACCCTCGATTTGAACAGTCTAATTCAAACCGCACAAGTATCTACTCAATCACCAGCAAATTCCTTTCGTTCCAACTGTTCTGCTCCGAACATCGAACCTCGATCGCTTTTGCTCGATTCGATCCTAATTGAACAGGGTAGTAAACCTTGCCACTGGAGGCACTCAGGTATGCACCCCGTTCTGGTGGAAGGACATCCCAACGTTTCCTCAAGATCGTACCTAACTTTGTCAGAGGTTTGAGCACGAGTGCTGAGGAGAGTTGGTAACACCTTCCACGAGGACTTGGCCCGCGCCTGGTAGTCCTAGCTCCCCCTAGGTGACTTCGTTGAGCACCGAAGACCAAGCCTGCTCCGCGAGGACTGTCGCCAGTACCCGTAGTTGCACGAATCTCTGTCGCCGTCGATCTTTCTGTCTAGCCGCCGTTTTCGTGGACCCTGTGCAAGTATCCCGTTGCGTTTTCTGTTGCAGTTTGCCGTGGCTTCGGCGTCTGGCGGAACAGGTCGAAGAGGTTCTGCTGCCCGAACTGCCCGAGCGGATTCACGAGGGAAACGAACCTGCGCAGGCACGTGCGCTACGGCTGCGGCCAGGGGCCGAGGTTCAAGTGCCCGTACTGCGACATGTACTCGAAGGAGATCTCGAACGTGTACAGGCACATCCGGACCAAGCACCGAGGCATGCGCGTCTTCCTCACCGACGTCACCACTAACCGACAATTCTACGCGCGAAAGAATTAACCGAATCACGCACGATTACGGGAGCAACACCCTCGATCACTGCCACGAACTCTCAGCCCAGTGAACACGCGCGAATAGACGAGTAGCAAGTATCAAGGAGCAGAGGTGAAGCTAAGTAGGTCCTCTGCCGGCACTCGATACTCGTGCCTCCTCTGTAGCCACGTCGAGTCTCGCAGGCCTTGGAAAACTGTTCAGCTGTACGCAGGAGATGTGTAATAAAGCTCGCTTATTCGAGGCATCGAAGCACCTTCTCCACTCCCAACACCAACTCGCGCAACCGAATTTCAAACCCCGATCTACGCTCCTCCGTGCAACCGCAGCGAGCACTCGCTTGCTCGCTCATCTCGTCCAGCGTTAACTGACTCCGCGACGCTTTCGAGAAACTACGCCCTGTCACGATAATATTCTTCTGATTGCAGGTACAATGTATTTCCCTCCGTCGATGGGCTACGCGTTTCCCATGCCCGCGGCACAAGTGGCGCAACAGTGCCACCTTCCACCGGATGCGCAACACGGCAAGGACAATAACGACAGGTCAGTTGCTAATTCACACAGCCACGGAAGCTTCGTTGCTGCCACTAGTGTGAACGAACGTTAATCACTTCTCGGTTACATCTTCCTTGCTCACTTTGCAATGCTCCTCGTTTGGAGAGCTCTGTTCCACGCGTCGACTCGCGTTTTTTCACAGGCATTGTGCGTCGCCTTGCGGACATGAGGAAGGATAGCACTGTGCAGAAATACACGTTTGCATTGCAGGACGGAGGTGAACTATCGCACCGTCCCCTTGAACGTGGACTGTGTTCGCGGGGCCATGACCGCCGCTGCACCTCGACGTCTGATCGAGAGACATTTCCCTGAGAAAATACCGCCGACGGAGAAAAGGGCGAATCCCACGAGACAGTGCGCTCGATGCTGCAGGAAGACATCCGAGAACAGGAAACGTGTTCGTAAAGAGACAAGATACTATTGCCCTGAATGCAACGTTGGACTCTGCGTCACACCTTGCTTCCGCGCTTACCACACGGCCACTTAAATTGCCGGGGGATTTGCACGGGTGCACGATCCACCAGGGTGGCTTTTATTTACTGTTGGTGAATTTTTTTCAAGATTTTCTTTGGGGCACTCTCCAGAATAGTTCCAAATAATTAAAAAAAAACGTGTGAACGGGAAAGGGTGCCCCTGGGCCCTTGAACATTTAAATCATTATTTAACAGCTCGCGAAGTCGATTTCATATTAAATCCTCCAAGTTATTGATTAAATAAAAAAATATGTCAAACGAAAGTTGTAAATCCGAACAAGCAGCATCTTGTATGTTCTATTACTTTTTCTCGTGCGACAAACGGTTTTCGAAAAAAGTCCGGAAAACTAAAAAACATTTTTTTTTATCTCAAATTTTAAAAGATTAAATGCTTCTGGATTCCTTTTTATGTATGAAGGCGAACAAGCAAAATGGGATTTTCATTTTTAGTTCGCCTTCATAAATGAAAAGTGTTCTAGAAGCATTTCAACTTACAAAATTTGAGAAATATTTTTTTTTAGTTTTTCAAACTTTTTTCGAAAACCGTTTGTCCCACGAGAAAAAGTAATACTATATAAAAGATGTTCCTTGTCCGGATCTACAACTTTTGTTTGACATATTTTTTTATTTAATCAATAACTTGGAGGATATTATATAAAATCGACCTCGCGAGCTGTCAAAAAATGATTTAAATGTTTAAGGGCCCAGGGACACCCTTTCCTGTTATCCGATCGAGTTCAAACTTTACACGGATTTTTTTTAATTATTATGAACTATTCTGGAGGGTGCACCGAAGAAAATTCAAAAGTTGAAAATAAGATCCACCCTAATGATGCACTGACAATAAGTGCAAAGACGGTACCGTCTTTTTTACATTAGACCTTTCACGTTACATTACCGAGGAAAGGGAAGTCGATGGTATAAGGGTTAGGTAACTTTGGAAATTTTTAAGGCACGCGTTTATTTAGATGAGACTTTGATATAGTTGGTACGGCAGTATAAATGGTCAAGCACTGGGGCGACGTCGACTAACGCCGACTTGGTCGAGGATTAGTCGACTGTACGCGTGTCTGATTCGTCAAACTTTTTCCTTCCCGGGGCTGCAGCCCTTTCCAATAATACTATGTTCCCCGTGGTACACTGTATGAAAGCAAACGAATCGTACGATTCCCATCGTGCGTGGAAGGATTAACCGAGAAGTGATTAACAGCGATTTAACAGTGCGATCGTTAACAAGGGCACGATGTATCAGGTTCACTTGCCCGAAATGCGCGAGGAGCTACCAGCACATGCACCACATGCTGCGCCACTACAAGTTCGAGTGCGGCAGCCCGCCGAGGTTTCAGTGTCCTTACTGTCAGATGAGGAGCAAGCAGTCGAACAACGTTTACAAGCACATACGCGTGAAGCACCCTGGCTTGAAGCTCGAAGTCGTTGTCCTTCAATACGAGCAGTACGATCGGCTGTGAAGCCCGCGACGAACGATCCTTTCCTTAATTTACGAATTATTCCTTCAGTTTTGCTTTAACGATTTTTGGAAATAAAATACGATTCGTCAACAGGAATGAGTGTTTGCGTTCTGAGACCTCCTAGCCCCACATCCTTTCGCTCCACTTCATGCGACTCGACATTAATGGGTAAACGTCCATGTCCACTGTTGGGGATCACGCTTTCAGGCCTTTAGATGTAGCAGCGCCTTTTCGAATACGTGTTCCGATGTTCTAGTCGAAATTGCAGCTATATAGCTTCGTGGGAGACCTGATGGTGCATTGATACTTGAGTGTATTCTCCATGTAAGGAGGAAAATTGAAGGTCCTCTTGGTGTCTTCCTGATACCAACGCGGGGGCCATTATTTCATCCCTACCTGCAAAATTCCTTTCCATCCTTATCAATCGATCAACTGGCGAATTAAAAGTACAGGCACTCTTAAGTAACTCACGCCAATATTGGTGAATTATCAGACTCCAAACGACCACTAGTTACAATCCAGATATTCAGATGTCTCTTATCAAGGGAACCCTCGCCTGTCTTCGAACCGACTCACTAACTTATCGAATCATTTTCCAGATAGAATGTCGGTGAAGGTCAATCGGATGTCGACGTGGGAACGATCAGCATCGATCGTGGAGCCTTGTCTACGTCTCACTGCGTCCATTCTCGCAATGTCCTTTCTCGCGTGAACGAACCACTCCAGCAACTTCACGTCCCCGTACACAGCTTGAGGATGCCTGCAACCGCTTTATTTGTTTGTCTTTAACCGAACGGCAGCCACGGTGCTCCGCGTGTGTCAGCCCGCAAGCAGCATCTCCGAGTCTCAGACACAGAAACCCATCTCGCCAAGCGATTCTCCTCACGAACTTGATTCGAGTCTGCCTAACCAAAGAACATCGCATAAACACACCGTCACTCTAATTCTCGCAACGAGGTTGCCACATCCCTGTCGCAACACTGGCCTCGCACATCTCGACCCTCTAAGTACATTGTCCTCCGGCAAAACGTTCTTTAACCAGCATTTGGAAGTCGATCGTTAGAAACTTCCACCACTCGATGATCCCATTCGGGAGAGCATCGCTGTGCCAACTGACCCGAGTTCCTTAAGCCTTGCAGCTTAAAGAAAAGTCCAGCCCCCGAAGTGATAGCCGCCGCGCCGATCCGTTCGAGCTAACCCCGGTCTTCCGTTTCTTTTCCAGCGTTGCTACAAATGTTGCCGTTGCCCTGGCTCGAGGACAATCAGCCGGAGAGGAGCCCGTGGAAGTGCAAGGCGCGGTTCCCATGCCCGCGGTGTCGGAAGTCGTACACGACGAAGAGCGCCGTCACGTCCCACTTCAAGTACGACTGCGGCAAGCCACCGCGCTTCGAGTGCCCCTACTGCGGCAAGCTGAGCAAGAAGAAGTTCAACATCCAGGACCACATAAGGCACAAGCATCCATCCAAGCCAGTCATCTGCAACACCCTCTTCTGAGGGCCGGCCCGTCGAAGCGCATCCAATTCGTCGCTCAAGCGCGCTCAGGCGTTCCGTCAATCACGAGCGATTGCGGGGCCGTGGATCGCGTACGAACGCTACTCAATTGCGAGCCTCGATGTGTTTCGATGAGGACGGACGCGAGTATCGAAGGGAACAGCTCGCGGACGTAGCGCGCAGCTTTCTCGGGACAGCGCGTCAGTGTTCTCGGAGGAAGTGGGTGTTAGGCGGGAGGCACGTTAACACGGTCGGGTACCGTTTTCTATAATAGTTTCGTAGATCGAGGTAGCCGTGGTATTCGCGAGCGTTTGATTGTGGTTGGGGTGGATCTTAGTTACTCTTGTCGATAAATAGATTTGAGATTTTTAGCGGGGACATCTCGTAGAATTGTACAATTGAAAGAAAAAAGTAACGTGTGTAAAATTTGATATTAATTTGGAAAACGGGAAACCGTGCCGCGTCGAATTTGAAAATGTCTTATTTTTGTAACTCGTCTTTCTTCATTGTAGTATATCGTTAATATACATGTGATTGAGTTGTCTTTTTACACTCTGTTACAATATAGAAACAAAATGTAAGACCACTCCGTAAAAATCACGAACTTGAAATAGCAAAAATTGTCTTTCAGGAAAAACTTTTTTCGTTGGCATTATATTTACCTTGTCAAACAGTGCAACTTTCGTCGGAAATGTTTTCATATAATTATAAATAATAGATCAAAGGGAAAGGACACCCGAAATACACAAATTTTTGCGGACATCTTTATTTTAAAAACTAGAAGAAAATCTGACTACTCCACGCAATGCAGCAGACATTTTTTTATTAAATTATTTACTATATTTAATCAAATATTATAATTGAGGTCATTTTCTCATTCTAGAGGATATAAATATAAAATCTGTCGGAACAGTGCAATCTTGACGAAAGTATCAGTTATTTCATTAAAATTTTGAAATCTAATTTATAAATATATGAAAAAGTTTCTTACACAAAAGTTGCATTATTTGACAAGGTAAAAATAATATCAACAGAAATTTTTTTCCGAAGGTCAATTTTTAAGATTTGAAAATGTATATTAACGATATACTGCAATGAAGAAAAACGAGTTACAAAAATAAAACATTCTCAAATTCGATGCAGCACGGGTTCCCGTTATTTTTTCATCCAGGGGCACAATTATAGGCGGTGTCCCGAAAAAATTTGAAGGTCGAAAAATAAGGTCCACCCTAATGGTGGTGTTGGGACATCGGTTGGGTTAGTTGAATGAATTTCTCTTCGAAGGATATTAACAAATCGTGTTAAAGTTAATGTCGTTTGAGTAGCTAAGGGAGTTTAAGGTGTAGTAGACGAGTGTTCAGTGGTCGACAGGGTGCGTAGTAGATACCGTACGTTCTCGTACAGTGGCTCACGAGTTTGTTCCTGCGGGACTAGTAGTTTGAGAATTACTTACGCAATCCGACGAGCACAGCTTCGATACTCCTCTAAATCTGTGCGAACAGACTCGTGAGTTGCTGTACGCGTGCTCGACTTTTTTTACGAGATCTTGCTAAAGAACCAAGTACGCACGCCGAACGATATGTCACGCGAGTTCCCCTGGTAATTCTCCCAATGGACGAAGCTGTTACGAACCCAACGATCCCGTTAATAGGAAATAAAAGTTTTGCAAGAAGTACAATTCAAGCACCGCCATGCGATGTATCGTTTGTCAATGGGTTAGGTTCACGTCGTGACCAGCAATAAAGTAATTCTGGATGCCCTCGTGGCCCACGAACGCAAGAGACTCGCTTACTATCTTCTTCCTGCATGACATTACACACACTCCTCTTCCACCACCCCACCTAATTTCACGCCCTCCCACGCTTGTCGAGGCGATGCTGTCCGAGAATCGGCTGGCAATCACTGGTACCCTGACTCTGACACGATGTTTTGTAGGTGGCAGGCTCGGTGATCACTTGAGAAAGTTCGCGAAGGGACGGGAGGTGCTGTACAACGCGGGTACAGGGAAATTTCACTGTCCTAAGTGTAACAACGGCTACGGAAGGCGGGACACGATGTTGGGTCACTTTAGGTACGAGTGCGGCAAGGCGCCTAGGTACAAGTGTCCTTACTGCGAGCTCTGCAGCAAGAAGACGTCCAACGTGTACCAGCACATCAGGTGCATGCACCCCAGCGAGCCGGTCACAGTCGTTAAGCTCTATTGAACGCGGACCAGCTGTATCCCCGGGAAGATCTAATCTCCACGGAGAGGACATTGATTCTCATAGGTTGTGTTCACGCGTGTGTGACGAATGGTGCTGGAACACCGTTAACACACTCCCTCTGTGCGAGTGCATTTGTGTCGTGGATACAGGAACGCAGTCTTGAGTGACTCCCAATATTCACTCCCCTTGACGCTTTGACAATTGTGCTGCACTTGCTGCGAAAGGTTGAATGTGCTCCAGAAGTAAGCGGGGGATGGAGATGGTTCCTCTATTTCGATGCATCTGTCACTTTCGTACAGTAAAAGACTTTCGTTGTGTTTCGTTTTAAGAGAGACTCGAGTGAAGCAGCAGTGAAAGCGCGAAGAAGAGCAGAGACTGCGATGTACATGGCGACAGTTTGGATGGTTGTGCAGAAAATAAAGTTGACCAAGAGCCAACTCCTCGTTCGTGTCACTCAATCCCTCCCTGTTTTTCAGTAGAAACGATCGCAGCCCTCGAACGGGTGGGGCGACCATCCAAGTACAGTGCGGACTCGTTATAAGCCCGACGAACGGGGCTGGTGGCGGGCGTACGACGCGGCCCAAGTTCTCGGGTTCTCTCATTCTCGTCCTAAGGATTCCAAGAAATGTTGGTAATAGTCACCGGGCGTATAACGCATGGTAGAAACGGGCTTATAACGAGTGGGCAGTGTAGTAGGATCGCGCGAGAGTGGCACGAGATTAACGAATCCTCCGACCTGTTTCGTTTCAGATGTTGCAGAGGGTCAGTCAGCGAAGAGGTTCGTCTGCCAGGTGTGCGGCAGGGGGTTCAGTTACAAGCAGTCCTGGAAACGGCACCTTCGCCACGAGTGCGTGGGCGTGAAGCCTCGATACGCCTGCCCGTACTGCGGGACGCGGAGCAAATACACGGCCACGATCTATAGACACGTGAGGAAGATTCACATTGGCTTCGAAGTCAAGACGAATATTCTCTACTGAACCCGTCACGCGTTGCCGGCCCCCGCGGCCGCGATCCTCGGGATCCTCGCGTTGGTACGAGCGACAGCGAGGGGAATCGCGAGACACGTAGCCTAGCACAGCGATCCAGCTCGATCACGCTTAACCGCCGGCTGCTTAATCAGTTACTTTGACTTGCAATTCGCCGGTAGCCGCCCGCAAGCCTGTATTAACTCGAGGCCACGATCTTGGTTGCAGAGTTTCGGCCGCGTGCACGTCGAGAAGAGTCAGAGGAAGCGCTGGTTTCGCGGGCGGTCGCAGTGGAGCTGGGGCAGATGTCCTCGGCGAAACGGAGGCACGAGTGCCCGAAGTGCGACAAGTCCTTCTCGCAGAGTTACTCCATGTACCGTCACTATCGCTACGAGTGCGACACGCTGCCCCGCTATCAGTGCCCTTACTGCGGCCACACCAGCAAGTGGACACACTCGATCTACAAACACATCAGGAAGATCCATCCGGGCCAGGAGGTCGGCCTGAACAAGCTCTACTGAGGCGACTCGCCTGCAGCACGGGACTCGCGCAGACCCCCGCCAATGTATACCTGTCAATAAAACGCCAATTCCTTCCGACGAACCACCGCGTGAATCATCCCCCTATGTGTCGTTAGCGATCCTCGCGGAGATTGTGCCCCCCATAGTTCGCTCCGCGGTCGTGCCCCACGCTCGATCGAGTCCGTAGAATCATCAGCGGCGTCCTCGGGTCCCGTTCGAGCTCCTGAAAAATTTATAAGTCTCGAAAGTTTACCGTGTTCCCCCATCTCGATTAAATAGCGCCGCGACACCTTGTCCAAGACCCTACGCAGAAGATCCATCCTGCCCTCGCTTCTTCTACCTCTCCGCCGCAATCTCTCACCCTCTCTCTCACTTTCTCTCTTTCTCTCTAACGATAGATCTTGGTCTCTTTTTCTGCTTGCAGAGTTTAGACCGATTGTCCTGGGGAAGTTCCACGGTGTTGTGCGAAATTCTCGGCACATGCTGAGGCTACAGACGACCCTGAACCGGCGCGGCTTTCCCTGCCCGAGGTGCGCCCGCACCTTTCACACCTCCGGCGGCATGAGCCGCCACTACAGGCTCGAGTGCGTCGATCTTCCCCGTTTCAAGTGTCCCCACTGCGATATGCGCAGCAAGTACACCCAGGCCGTGTACAGGCACATTCGTGCCAAGCACAGGAACATGGAGCTGAGGTTCGTCAAGCTTTATTGAGCGGGCCCCAGCACCGGATTGCGACGAGAGGCGTTACCAGCGTCGCGTTCTCCTTTCCGGTTCTCTTCGTACCGATCTGCCGGATAATCCCCCATTCCCTACCCTTCGAAGCCGGCGATCCCGCAGCGCTCGCCAAGCTTCCACGAGCATTTGTATCATAGTTACGTACCGGAGTAATTTATTGCGTTTAGAGGATGCACCGCGGCAATTGCAGAGCGATTGCAATCGACTTCGCGACGAACTTCTGATTATACAGAAGCGACGAGGAACGCCTCGCGCGTTTGCACATTGTACCAGCGTCCCTAGTCGACCATTATCTTCCGTGCATCAAAGTCGTTTAATAATAATTTTAGTGATAATAACTCTCGACTGCGTTACACTTCGGGAAAGGGTTGAGCTTGTACCGGTCGATTGATAAATCTTCCCAGCGTACCGCGGCGATCTTTCGGTTTTAAGATCCACCTGCGTGGAAGGAGCCTGGCGCGACGAAGCCTAAATGAAATCGACGCGTATCGATCGTAGCGAGTATAGTGGAATAGGGAACGATACGAATGATGAAACGGAGAATGGCAAATTGCACGTGCTGGTAGAATCTATGTTAAGCGTCGGGTGCAGCTAGGTGGCTCGAGGACACGAGTGGTGAATATAGTCAGCCTGCAAGCGATATTGTTAATATTGTTATTCGTACCATAAGAGAGGGACTTCGGACGCTGACGCAGTTGTGAGAAATCCGAGCTTTGTACCACGTGAAACGACGCTGCATCTGAAATGGTAGTTTGCGATAGAAAGGGGACGACTTTGCTTGGGGTTGGTTCGAGCTGCGAGCTGGCGCCGTGAATTTTATGGTACCGTGGGTTCTACGTTATCCTATTCGAAGGAAGCCATTAAAATCGGAAACTATATGAAAGGACGATTTGAATTTTTATTCCAACCGTCCGACACACTCTAACACTCCCTGCACCGCCACACCGACTCGATTGTACCGCGAAATTCGGTGTCGATCTTCCGCACAGACATCAGCAAGGGGAATGACTCTGTTCCTCGCCAGACGCCGAGGGATTTTGTTAACTCAGCAATATATGAACGACGTTTACAGGAAAAGAAAGAAAGAAAGAAACTGGAACTCCCATACCGAACCCTCCTATCCGGCTTGTTTTCACTGACCAAGCTGTTTCAATTTTCAGGGCGCGATGACGAGTCCAATCGTAAAATCTCACTTTGCCAGGAGGTTATTACATTGAGGAAGCGCATGCAGATATATTACAGGCTCTCGTGCAGCACCGCCCCTTAGTTTGTACGAATATCGTACAAACTCGAATTGATCCTAGCCGTCTGTCGTTAATTTTATGCCCCAGAGACTCTGTTGAAAGCACGCTGTCGCGTGTTCGCTAGTGGTGCGAGTCAACGAATAGCCCAGCGCGTTTGGTTTCTTATTAAGAGGTCAGAGAAATCGACTCTACCCTCGACACTAGGAATATCCACATTGTACAGTGTAGATAGCCGACCTAAAGATTTCGACGACGAAGCATTCGGCTTCGAAGATTCGCAGTAATAAACAATTCTCGTTGCTTCCTGTTCACGCGACCTAGTGAACATCGAGCGAACGAGGGTGAAATTTATTGACTTCTGTGATACGGAGAAAGAACGGGGAGGTGTGAAATTGTGGAACGGAACTGGCGACTGCCGGTGAGACCGTTGAATTCTGATATCGAATCCGTGATTGCAGGTGGGCAGCTGGCAAACGAGGGCGGTTGGTTCCGGTGTCCACGCTGCGCCCAGAGTTTCCTGTCCAACGAGTGCATGATACGCCACTACGAGAGCCATCTCGAGCCTCCGGAAACTCGGTACTCGTGCACGTACTGCGATTACGGGTCCAAGTACAGCTCGAACGTCTACAAGCATGTGCGAAGGATCCACAAGCAGATGCCGTTCTTCAAGCCGCAACGAGTGTTCAGGTTGCCTAGTCTGATCTAGGAGACCCTTGCAATCCACCGGGGAATCGTATCTCGGTGAATCTTCTAGAAGATCCTCTTAACCATCCCGAAGAAATCGTCGAGCTCTCCATGTCTCACGCACTTCCATTGCTTTCTCGTTTACCAAACAGTGCACCGCTGCGTCGGTTTACCGAGGCCAAGCAATCAAAACAACCAGCGTATCTCGTTCACGATCCGAAATCCCCAACCTGTAACCGCACGTTCTGCTCCTACGCAACGACAGACTTGTAACTAACACACCAACCTTGTCAACGATGGGGAACAATAAAGCTCGTTCGCATGAGTTCGCCACCGAAAATTTGTCCTGTCATTAAGCACAAAGCTCACGGCTCCGTCTGCGAGTACGACGCGCCCTTTTCCAGGGCGAAGAGAGTACCGTCATAGAGTACCATTGTTCCTGGAGTTCGCGGTGTCATCCTCCTTTAAGACCGCATCCAAATCCCCCGCCGCAAGTGGTCCCTGGGCGATGTCGCGTGAGCGGGCGATCGTGAACATTCTCACTGACGCGTGGCGTGATCTGCTTGCTTTTTCCAGAGCTGCGGGTCGGGCCCAAGTCGGAGGTGGTTCGCGTTCAGAGATATTTTTGCCCGAACTGCTGCAGCTCGTTCAGCAAGAAGGCGAACATGCTGACGCATTTCAGGTACGAGTGCGGCAAGGAGCCGCGGTATCAGTGCCCCTACTGCGGCAAGCGGGACAGGAAGTCCTCCAACACCTACAGGCACATCAGGACGTACCACAAGGGTAACAGGATCCAGGCGTACAAGCTCTACTGAGCCAGGGATCCAGCTGGACCGGAAGAACCAACGGGACACCGAAACGCCGAGTGAAATCAGCACGTCGATCCCATTCAATGACTCTCACGTGCTTCTATCAAGCGCGACAAGGCAGGCACGAGAGTCGCCGCGCGATCCTCATGGTTGTGCCCCTTCGAGCAAGTCGAAAGTGTGAGCAGTTGTGTACAAGATAACGAAAATAGACGTGTTCCTCGGTCCTATCAGGGCAATTTTCATTGCACCCCTCGCTTTCTCTTCGTCATTCCAACCCTCTACTATTATTCCAGCCGTTTCGTTGCTCTGTTGCTCTTCTCTCGTTTCCGCTCAGCTCCACTCGCTCGATCATCCGTCCCGCTAATCGTGACCTACGTCTTTCCTGTTCGTAGGCCGACCCCTGACGTCCTACGACACCGGCCTGCTGGAGATCCTCAGGGCGAACATGGAGTACGGGGGCGGGCGAGAGGACGGGAAGCAGGAAGAGGGACCGTTCTGGCACACCGGCAGGATGTCCTACCACTGTCCCAGGTGTAACGCCGGCTACACGTACAAGAAGACCCTGAAGACCCACATGAAGTACGACTGCGGCAAAGAGCCGAGATTCAAGTGTCCTTATTGCAACAAGAGGGACAAGTGCTCGTCGAACATTTACAAGCACGTGAGGATGCGACACGACGGGATGCCCGTCATCGTGCACAGGAACTAGGATCCATCGTCTTCTCCTCGTGTCTTTTTCGTGGACGTTAGACGGCGTTCATCCTGGCGCCACTTCGTTCGCGTTTCCAGCGCACGAGACTCTGAGCTGCTGGTTGGAATCTTCGCCGAACGAACGCGCGATCGAGTTGTTTCGAGTTGTAACCCTAACCAGGGAATAGTCCTGCGAGGAATGTGGACAGACTCTAGCGCCTCGCGATGTACATACGGTGCTGCAACGTTGCACACAAGCATTCTGTTCTCCCCCTTTGGGTGAACGTGATTGAACGAGATTGGTCGCGACACCTTTCGAAATTGTACAGTCGATTCTCCCCCTCGTATCGTTGCCGACGAAACTCTGCGAGGATGTTGGGTGAATAAAGTGGAGGTGCAACGATCTAGACACGTAATATGCGTATTTCAGTATTCTCCTAGACTTATGAGTTCCTACGAGTAGCCACCGGATAGTTCTCGTGCGGGCCGCGCACGCCCGGATTGTAATATACCGACTGCGTTAAGGGCGACAAGCCGCGAAACGAATGTAACGAGAGTACCTCAATAAAGTCGTGGAACGTTCGACTCGAGAAGCACCACTGGGGCGAAGTCGACCACATAGAAATGATTTCAATTGTCTGAACCAATGAAAACCAGCTTCTACGTCGTTAGGTCTCCGTTGCTCGACCGCCGCCGCGACGATTTACATTTTTAAGCCGCGAAGCATGGTCGTTAGACGAGGTTCCGTGGCGAGCTGCATCAACGGCGCACATTGCACGAAAAGAACAACGACAATCTCCAAGACATCGCGGACACACAGTATCGTTAAACTGCATCTGCTCCAGCGACGTAGCATTTATAGTCGGGGCAAAGTCAACTGGCCGCTCAAGGCCACTCCACGAGCCTACCCACGTATTTGCCTTTCTCATCCTCAGCTCCCGAAGCTTGCAGTCTTTCGAAGATAAAAGGTAAAGCACCGTACGCGAGTCTACTTGCATTTTAGAGCGCGCTGAGTGGCCTCGAGCGGGCAATCGAATCTGTTCCGGCTACGCTTAGACCTATCGTTAGATCGTTCCGTGGCCGATGGTCACGGGCGTTGCTGTAGATCTGGTCGTGACCGGGTGCGATCTGTTCGGCGCCAGGGCTAACTGGTCCCGAATTGCTTTCAGATATACGGATATTGGGGTGGCCGAGCGCGAGGACACCGGCCACGGTCTCGAGTTACATCTGTCCCAAGTGCAACGCAGGATTCCGAAGGATGTGGGACCTGATCAGGCACAAATGCGGCCAGATACCTAGATACGCGTGTCCCTATTGCCATAAGAAGGACAACTCATCCTCGAACGTTTACAGGCACATTAGACGGTGGCACCCGAAGATGCCTGTCGGCGTGAACAAAATGTTCTGAGCCTGTCCTTTGGTCCCGCTTAAACAACAGTATTAATACACTTAGAATCGTTTGGATGTCGGGGTAGCTGTCTCGGTTCACTGATTCCTTAGGATCTCTCGCTGCCAAAGGCTACGAAGAGCGCGCGCTCAATTAGCTCGGAAGCACTCGGAAGCGGCGGGAGGATCAAACGAACAACGCTGCGATCGTACTCTATGTATAGAATAAAGGATGAAACTGTGCCGTTGCATCCGATCCTGGTTCCAGTTATTTCACCCCCCCGCGACCGAGATTTAGCCACTTTCCCTTTGGCGTGCGACGAGTTTTCCCGCGGGTGGAAGGGATATAGGGAGGAACTCGAGCTTCGAAACGCAAGTCCTCGTTACATCTCGGTACATCACCTTTTGCCTGAACCATTGCGACCATTTTCATCCTCTGCTTCTTTCACGCTCCCAATCCGTTCCTTCGGTTACACCACTATATCGGAGATCTCGTGACGCGCACGGTATTCCTTCGACTTTCTGCGTCTCGCTAAATATCGCCTTTGCGTTTTTCTCGTTTCCAGGCTGGACCAAGCCCTGCAGGAAGCCGAGCCTCAAGTGTCCTCAGTGCGGCAAGACGTTCCCGAGCCGCAGAGACCTGATCTTCCACACGAGGCACGCGTGCGATCAGAAACTCCGGATTCGCGGTTTCATATGCTCGAACGGCGGCCTGGACTGCGGCCAGTGCGGGAAAACGTTCAAAAGGCGGAAGGATCTGAATTACCACGTCCGCCACTTGTGCGGCATACGCGGGATACAGTGCCCCTATTGCAGCAAGTGTTACACGTACACGTCCAACGTCAAGTACCACATAAGTCGCTACCACCAGGGGAAGGAGGTTTACTACAATAAACTGTTCTAAAGAGTCGCGGTATTCCGCCGGGCGGAGTCGCCTTTCAGTATCTTAATCGCGAATGAAACGATTCCCCCGTGCAAGCGTGCTTTGAATGGCTTCCCGAGATCCTCCAAGTTTAATGGGAGCGCGAGGTCGCGTCGAGGAGTTTCTTGTCGTTCTATTCTAGCGGGGTTGTCAGGTAAATCACCCCATGAACGTGGTGTTTCTGATCGCCACGTGACTTTCTGGAAGAACCTTCGATCTCTAGTCTTGAACGTATATTCACTTTCGAAGGGTGGCATGGATTCTCGCGCAGGAATCTCAATTCGTGACCCATGTCCGTCCACTAGTCAATCTTCCCCTCCCAACGGGGAATTAAATATATAGCCCCTGGACGTGGCCACTGATGGGGATGTTTACCTTACCCCCGCGACCGTCTCTGTGTCTCTCGTCATTAATTATCGGACAGGAAACGATCGTTCCAAGGTCCAGCGTCATTGAACGGTGCAATGTATCCAATGTAAGAAACTTAAACGATTAAACGTTCGCTGAGTTATCAGTTCCCATGATTTTCTTCGTCTCCTGCGTGTTCACCAGTAATCTAGCGCGTAGATCTGCACTCCGACTCTCCCAATGGAACGTTTCCCATAACCACTAGAAAAGAGAGATGAAAAAAAAGAGAACGATATCTTCGTTGTGTGTGCGTGTGTGTGTTTGGAGGACAGCAACGTTTCCCAAAATTGCACGGTTTTCAGCGCGGGAACTCTGGCGCGTCGATTAACCGCGCCCTGTGTTGATTTTTCCAGGTGACTATCAGGGCTGCAAGTGGACCGGCTTGGACCACTTGGCCGACTACTCGCCGGAGACGAAGAGCCTGATGGGCGGGTACCGGTGTTACCCGAACGAGCGTAAACGGTTCGAGTGCGTGAACTGCAGGTGCCGTTTCACCCAGAAGACCACCATGACCAGGCACCTCCGTTACTTTTGCGGTCGGGGGCACCGTTACCAGTGCCCGTACTGCGACATGAAGGCCTCGTGCTCCTCCAACATTTACAGACACGTGAGGTCGCGGCACGTCGGCTACACGGCACACGCCATCAAGCTCTTCTCCACGATGAACACCCGTCCCGCGGTGTGAGACGGGAGCCCGGACATTTCTACTATCGAAACGGACCCCTGATCGTCCATAGATGTAGGTGAAACGAAACCAAACCGACGATTAGTTACGTAAGACCGTGTAACACTCTCCTTTCGTTCTCCGCGTCACGCTGTTCTGCGATATCAACAGAAAACGAAGAAAATATATGTGTCTTTCTGTACCCCCAGCCTTTTGTCGCATTGTTACACCTCCGTGCAGCGTCCCAACGCCCCCCAGCTTCGCTTGATATCGTCGGCTCGACGAGGTCTCTCGTTCTCCCGGCGACCGTCTATCTCTACTCGCTCACGGTGAGAGATCCTCGCCGAGCCTCCCCGTTCTTTCGTCGACGTAGCAAAAAACGATATACAGACACGTACTCCCTTCCAGCCCTCTCAGTTTTTTTCTTTTCTATGTCACGAAGACCCGGGACGATGCACGTGCGCACAGTACCCCTCCCGGAACGAGAAAAAAAAAAACAAAAAACGGTCAGAGCTTCCGAAATGCCGAACAGCCGGTGCTCCCTGCGGCTAACACGTTCCTTCGATCTTTCAGGTATCTGCCAGTACGTTCCCAGGAACCGGCGGAAGGTGTACTCGGTGAACAAGAGTCATTATTGCCCGCGGTGCAACCGTGGCTTCACCCTAAAGAAAAACATGACGCGACACCTGCGCCACGAGTGCGGCATGGCGCCCAAGTACCAGTGCCCTTACTGCGACAAGCCATCCAAGTTCACCCAGAACATATACGCCCACATCAGGAAGTACCACCCCGGCCAGCCGCTGTGCTTCAGACGGCTCTACTGAACCCGGCAGGGTTCAGCCCCGGCTCCCCTTTTATCGACGCCCCTTGCTCCCGGCTCGGAGTCGCGCCTCTCCGTTCGATGTGTGAAAGAAAGTTAATAAAGTCCTCTGAGCCCCAATCACCCAAGTCTCTTCATTTCCGAGCGTTAGGCAGAGCTGGACGATCGGTTCGGGGGAAGCAGCTGTTGGACCCAGGAAGATGGATTCCCTTTTTGCAGGGTTGGAATATGGCGGCACTGCTTTCGCTTTACTAACCACGTTGGTCGTCTTGATTTCAGGTGCTGCCCGGGGCCAGCTGCCTTGGAAGAAGAACAACATCCTCATCGTTGACGGTTGGTCAAGGAGAACGATCCGCATCAGGATTCCCAGCGAATTCGATGAAACTCCCAGCGCTCCTTAGCGACAGCTGTCTTCTACTCCCTCCCACTGTCTGTAACCCTGAGAAAGAATAAAGACCAAATCCACTCGATCAATCCTCCCGTGGGTACTCGGCATAAAGTGGAATTTCTATGACTCAGCCCAGGGAGAGACCTCGAGAGGTCGATCTCGCCAAGATTTCCAATGCCCCTCGTGGTCTTCCTCCGGGCTGGTACCATTTAACGACGACTCTATGATTTCGAGGCTTTTCTTAGTACAGCAGGTAACTTCTGTCGCAGCACGAGAAAGAGAGGCACTCTATGAACTTGCTCTTATATGTGTCGAGCCGTCCGTTCCGCTGAATTTCACTCACCCAGATAACTTAACCTGTACTTTACAGTGATGTTCAACCTGACCGCCCTTCCGTACTTGGCGACCCTGGGCCCAGATCGAAGACGAAGGCGCTACAACGCCACTGGCTTGCTGCCTGGTGTGAACACAGCGTCCAGGGGCAGCTTCGATTGCCCCAATTGCCAGAAGACGTACAAATGGTACCGCGGGCTTCACAGGCACTTGAAGTACGAGTGCGGTAAGGCGCCGCGGTTCAAGTGCCCGCACTGCATGTACACGGGCAAGCACAGGTCCCACGTGTACTCGCACATCAAGAGCAATCACAGGAACCGGCCGGTTTACGCCCTGGACACCCAACAGGTCTGAGCCCGCCTGGCTGTCTTGGGAATCTCTGTGGCAAGGACTTTGCACGATCGGGTCCGATCTTTTTTTCGTGAGTTGTACGAGGCTCTCAGGGCCCCGGCCCGCTGCTCGCCGAGGCTTCCAGGTGGCAGGCTGTGCTCCTCTGGGGGAGGATCCCGCGATTCCCTGAGAAGTCACGGTTCTATCGGTGGTTTACTAGGGGATACAGTGTCCTCGGACTTCTGATGAGAATGGTTGCAATGTTGGTCGGAGCACTGTGCCAGAAGGAAAGCCAGCTTGCAGCTGGAAGCTTCTAGGCAGCAACGTATTTCCATGGGAAATGTTAGTGTCGAGATTGCGCTTCGAATTGTAAATGAAGGGTAAAACGGAGTGCGCGAGCAAGATGGAGATCGAGGGTTTCTCGTTGCCGCGCGCGAGGTACGTGGGGAATGATTCCGTTCCCGTTTTAACAACGGTTTGTGCTGTAACGTTACTTCGATGTTATACATTTTTATCGATAGCGACTATTGGTGTAGAAAATAAACGTCCTTTAGCGATAGAAACGGCTCTGCTTTTTACTCCTCCGGTGTTTCTTCTTCGTGGACGGTAGCCGAGAGCGGACCACCCGCAGGACTTTTATTTCAGCTTTGCATTTCTGTTTCATTGTTGGGCACGTCTTACGCCAGGCTGCAAGCTTAAGGGAATTAATTCCCTTTGGTACTCCCAGTAACGATCGAATGGGGGACTTTGCGACCAACAGCTTCATGTACATATATACACGCGAAAGGGGCCAAGTATAAGTGTCACAGAACTCTAGCTGTATGGGGTGTAAAAGCAATGTTCATGGATTTCATGTGCGCAGATCTGTCTGTGAAAACCATGCACATTTCCTCTGAATGATACGCTTGGTGACATTAATCTACCTAATTTCCTTTGTGATCCGTCTCTCGTCTTTTGAATGTTCATGTCGTTCCTAATACAAAAAGTAGCTTCTTTCCCTTGGTTACTCCCCAAAGTGTATGTGTTGTATAACGATCGTTGGTGTCTCAAAAAAAAAGAAAAAAAAAAAGGAAATGTTTGCGTTTCTTTTTAAAAAAATAATACCCGCACAGTCCCAAGAATTTCACCAATCCTCTGAGTATCTGTATCCAGCAGGCCCGATTTAACCTTCTTCCGCAGGTAGCAAAGCAGTGTCTAAGCTGCGCGAGGGTCCCCAACGACCCGGTTCCCCTGAATCACGCCGCAAGACCGTATGCCAGTGCCACGAATCTCTCGCCCGCCCGAGTGATCCTCCGACTAACTGCCTCGAAATTCTTCCTATTCCGCAGATTCGTCCCCGAGGATGTACCATTGCACGAACTGTAACCGCAGCTACAAGCGGCTGGGCAACTTGAGGCGGCACGCCAGGTACGAGTGCGGCGGGTTCGTCAGACGGTTCCAGTGCCCCTACTGCAAGTATCGCTACCGCCAAAGGACCCACGTGTGGACCCACATACGGACCGTTCACAGCGGTTACGCGCTCCGTTGCGTGGACACCGCGACGGGCAGGACGCTCGCTTACAACGGACGGTTCTAGCGTCTCTGTTCGCCTTGCACCCCGTTTAAAATGTTAGAACGCTGCGAGCAACAAGACCGTTCGGTAACTAATCTTCAGTACCATCCACGATTCGTGTAGCTTTCGGCACGTTCGCCTAGGGACCTCCCCACGTCTTCTCGCTTCCCCCAAAAGCTATGATACCTACATCGAGCCTGAGAAGATTACCGAACCTTAGGGCCCTCGACGAGTACGCACCATCGCTGTCCAATGTCTCCGATCCACGAGTCGAGATCGTGTTACTCTCTTATTAACCGTCTATCCCCCGCTGTCTCTGTTGCAGACTCCGCGAAGGAGGTGACCAGGATCGAGCGGTTCCACGGCCGTTCCGGCCGCGAGTTCATGATCATCAGGCGGAACGGGATGTACGAGTGCCCGAGCTGCCACAATCTCTACAAATGGAAGAAATCGATGCTGTCGCATCTGCGTAATCAGTGCAGGCAGCCGCCCCGCTTCGAGTGTCCTCACTGCGCGATGAAGAACTACCAAAAGGCGCACATGATACGGCATCTGCGCGTCCACCATCCCCAGCTCACGCAGATGTTCTGGGACAGGAAGCTGAACGGCTTCTGCCGCCTCTAACTCCCCGCGATCCACCACGATAATGATTGTTGCTCGTAATAAAGCTCCCTGACGAAACAGAAAACCACGAACGATCGATACTCCTCCCTTTACCCATCATTCTCTCTGCGCGCCCTTTCTACGGCAGATCGTACTGTGCTTTAACTGTTCCTTCGATGTGTTTTTTTTTTTCAGCAGAGATCGACGACCCGCAGGTAGTCTAACCGGTACCGTGCTCGAGCAGTGGATAAGTAGAACCATGCATCTCCATGTCTTTTGATCTGTTCTGTCCCGACAAATGTCACCAAGCAGCGAAACGAGCGAACGGCTGTTTTGTGACGTTTTTTGCGAAGCACGGCAGACGGGAACTGGGCGTTTTGTCGTGATTGTGATCCCTAGTTGCGTGCCGCGAGTCAGGAGGGGCGAGGAGACGTCGAAACTGCCGTCCCATCGAACGCAGCAACGAGGGAACGTCCGCACACTCACACTTTACCCTACATCGCGCTTGTAATCGATCGTTAGAACCGCCGGCGCTAGAATCTGGCACGATGGTAATTCGCTGCGTTCGGTGGAACGTCGGCTCGACGAGCGTAGATCCTCCTTCTCTGCCCCGGTCCTCGAGCACGGTGTTTCAGCGTGCACGTCTGCGTGTTTCAGGATTCCATATCCTGCCGCTTCCGTTCGGGCACAGCGCGATCGGCAAGAATCGATCGGGTGCGATGGGGAAGCGTAGTTTGGAAGCTAACAAAAGCTCGAAGCATCGCAGCTTGAAGATGAACGCCTGCGACAAGAAGAAACCGTTCCAGTGCCAGAAGTGCGGCCGCGGGTTCACCTTGAAGAGGAACAAGGACCGGCACGTCAACTACGAGTGCGGGCACGAGCCGAGGTTTCAGTGCCCGTACTGCGGCCTGCGCAGCAAGCAAACCTCCCCCGTCTACGCCCACATCAGGAAGAAGCATCCTGAAGAGGAGGTGTTCATCTTCGACATGAAGATCTGAGCTGGGACGATCCAGACGCGGCTAAAGTAATCATAGATGTTGCTTATCGACTACGCTCGCTTTCTGTGGGGGGGCAGCAGCGTGTACCATCTCCAGTTTGCCGCACGCGCTCATCTTTGGAAGATCGTCGCAAACCACCGTGCAACCACCGCGAATCCTCGAGGACTCTTTAGTCTTAAGATTATACTTCATTTACACTCGAGAGTCTCTAAAAAAAAAACAATATAAAAATATATACATACGAAACCTTGTAAAGGTGGAAGAAAAAACGCGAGCTCAGAAAAAGAAAATGAATGAAACACGTTCTCTAACACGACCGATTTAATCGTAGTTTAATGTCTCTTCTCGTACATGCGAATTCTAGCCAACGCACACACGTTTTTAACCATGTAAGTGAATCATTCCACTGCGCTCTTCCGCACGCGCACGGTCTCCCAGGCGCCACGGATGAATCTCGTCGCCCGAAGACTGCACCCACAACGATCTCGTTCTCTGTAGATTTATCGTTATTCCGTAGATTAAGTGGCAAACCCTCCCGCGCACACGCTAGAGTAAAAGACACAGTTCGGCAATAGTAGCGCGTTTTTTCCGAGTCACATCTCTGTATTATTGTTTCGGGGAGTAAGGTCGAAACTGGTTCGACGTTTTCGTCTAGAAGATCGCACCGCAATCTCTCAAGGTATTCTGTTTCTTTTTTTTTTGTCAAACGCTCGACGATCCCGAAGCATGACCACCGACACCCCCACATCTACCACTCGACGCATCCCCGGCGAGAATCTCGGTGCTGGCCACCGCATTCTCGGCTCCCGGTCCCCGAGTCCTCCTCAGACCTTTTCGGTCCCGCTCCCTCCGATCAGCCGGTCCACTGCCATTCGCCGACTAACGGGCCGATGTTGAAGTTTCAGGTTTCTACGCCGCGACGCCGCAGCTGGATCTAAACTTCGTTTTACAATCTTGCAAGGCGTACGACGGCGAGGGGAACAATAGCGAGGCTGGCCAGGAGGACTCCGGCAGCGCGTCGGTGCCGAGGTCCCTGCCCAATTACTACGCCCAGGCCAGGGTGAGGAACACGTACGCGAAGGGCTCGTTCGCCGACTGCTTCAGGAAGCCGTTCGGCTGCCCGAAGTGCGGACGTTGCTTCACCGTCAAGGGCAACATGACCAGGCACCTCAAGTACGAGTGCGGCCAGGCGCCCAGGTTCCAGTGCCCCTACTGCGAGTTCCGCAGCAAGCAAACGTCCAACGTCATGTCCCACATCAGGACCAGGCACACCGGCCAGAGGGTCTACGTGGTGCACCTCAAGTACGAGAACTGAACGAGCGACGGGCGCGTCAGGCGTCTCCCGTTCGCCAGGGGGCTTGGAGCGACGGGACGTTCGCTGGATGGGACAGGGCTGGGAGATTTAGGGGACCGTGGATCTCCGCGACGTCTGTTTCAGCCGGCGCGACTTGTCAGCTCTATGAATCCTTTTTTCATAGATGTCTGAGAGAATGTGCGCAGTTCGGTGTGGTTGACAATTTACTTGCTCATGGCGGGGCAACGATGTCGAAGCTTTGCGGATATGCAAGGTCAAAGGGGAATAGAATTTAAGGGAGAACCTTCGTGCGCTTAGAGTCGGATACTATTCAGTGGTGATTGTGAATAAAATCTGTTACACCGTTGAAAACCTCTCCTCTCCTTGGGTTAATCTAGAGCGATGTGCGTGGCTGGCTGCTCTGTTAGCTGGGAAGCATTTGAGTGATCGATGATCATCGTCTCCTACGCCTCAAGCCCGTCTCCATCGAAGGAACGTTCCCGTGGCTCGTGGCTTACCCTCGCTGGAAACGTTAGTTAGATATCGGCGAGATTAATCTCAGCAAGTTCTTCTTAAACATTCCTAACGGACGATAAGGTGTGAAAAAGCCGGCGGGAAGCTTGTGCATGGATAAATGGAGGACGTTCAAGACAATCGATCGTTACCAGCGAAACGATTCTCTCTGCCTTCGAGAGATTGGATAACTATGTCCCTTCCAAGATCTCTGTTGTCGGCGGACTCCTGGGAGCTCATGTGGCGCGCGACCGGAAACGGAACCGAGCCACTCGCAAGCCCCGAGCCGCGAGGGGAGCTTCCGCTCGGCCAAACGAATGTTGCGTAATTGTCAACGAGCGAACTCGCCCAAACCACATGAGACTCTAAGGGTCTGGCTCGGTTAGAAAAAAATCATTTATATGTATATATATACACACACAATACATATATATATATTTTTCCGTTGTTAAGAGGTTTTTAAGATATTTTATAAAATTAGGGATCACGATGATGATTTCACGAGGCAACCTTATGGAATGGGACAATGCTCAAGCGTGTATCTGAATTCTTAGGTATCGAATGCGAATCGTCGATTCAATTAGCCAATTATCCGTTGTAAACGAGTTTTCAGTGCTTTCTAGGAAAGAGTAATTCCGTTGTCGGGCGATAATGCCACGTTTTAAGTACAAGTGCATTTAAAAGAAACAAAAAAGTGAAAAGTTCCATGATACATTTATGTAAGGTCGATGAGGTGGTACTGTGAGGAAGGGGTCTTTCCGGCTCCTAGGCGTCCTAGACGGAGTTGTATGTTTTCTAACGAAAGGTAATGATAATATAGTACTAAATAAAGTCGCCCCCCCCGATGTTCGTCGTAACGAAACGAACTTGCACTTCCGTTCCTTGGGAACGAACGAGAACCAGCTACGGATACGTGGGCGGGTAATTGCGCGCGAGGCGAAGGCGTGTTTGTTACATACTTTAATGTTGGGTAATATTATTGGTCCGATGCGTTATTGTGCGTTGCGAGGGCGAGGCAATGAGGAACGTGCGGGGTGTAGGAAAAGAGCGACGATCGTGTCTTCCAGAGGATCAAAGGTGGCTGGATCGGTGGAGATTCCTTTGAGGCGCCTGCGATCTTTGTCTTGGCTTTGATGAAATGCAGGATGCACGTATTTCTACGTGTTCTTTACAAAAGGAGAAGAAGTTACGAAGAAGATAGCACATATCAAAAACGTGCCATTTCGTCGGAAATGTTTGTCAAAGTTACAGCCGATTATCTTAAGTATAATTGCTCTTCAGGTACTTTTCTCTGTTTAAAGCACGTAGTCACCTATTTGTGGCACTCGTAGCACATAGTAAGGAGACACAAAGTACGAGGAAGTATACCTCCCTGAAAAGCAACTCTACTGTACCTATCTAATCGGCAAAAGTGGCAATCTTTTGAAAAGAAATGGTTCGTGTGCAGTTTCTTCTGAAGATTCTTTCCTCTTGGTCACTAGAATACGTAGAAGCTACCAAGAAGAACCACCTCGAATTTCAACACCAAGATAAATCCACAGCGCTCTCTCGAACAAACCTCCACCCCTTCAAGCTCGCAGATTCATCTCTAACCGCAGCGATCGTTTCTTCTCCAACATCCCCCGCACGTTCGAAAGGTACGTTTTCTGTATCATCAAGACTGAAGCGAAGGCCGAATTATAAAAGGCTGATACGGTGCAGGGTGAGGCGGTCGGGACGAACGTTACGCGTTTTCTTTCCCTTTTCCTTTTTCTTAAATACATATTTCGTTGATCGAAGTTATGGGGCCGAAGTTGTTCGAGCCGAGGAGAGATTGGCCGGGCCTGCGACTGGCTCAATCTCCTAGACAGGAAACGTACTTACTAAAGTGTTCAGCGGCTGAGTACAGCGTACGAATCGGTTTCGATTCCCCCGGGCCGTCCCTGAAACCAAAGTGCGCGCGGTTGTTCGCGCCGCGGCGAAGATGTTCCCTTTCCGTTCCGTTTCCGTTCGTTCTACGATTATTGCACCTAGGCGTGTTCGACGTTAGTGGCCGACTGTTTTCGTTGCTGTGATATAATTAAACGATGTTGCGTAGCGATGTAAGCGTGTTTAACCCGCGGCCACGCGATTTAGGGATGCCCGTCGCGCGGACGGGCGAGATGTTGTTCCCCTCTATTGTCACTTGGAGCACGGCTAAATGTCCGCGAATAACAATTTGATGTCTAAACAGTTACTATTCACCCCCACTTTCCACGATGTTTTATTGATCGTAATGTCGTCGCTGTGGAATTGTAAGATACAAAATAAATCGATGTTCAAATACCCCACCTACTTCATCTACGGTTTTGATCGCATGCACCCCTCGTCGGGTGAGACTGGCAAATCTCTACACGTTTGTATCTATCTTCACAGCCTCTCGTTCTCTTCTATCCCTCTCTGAACGACGCTAGCCCCGGCTCCGCCACAGGGCCACTTTCATTTTCACTAACCAGCCCCGACGGACGACTTGTGTCCCGCTGGCTATGTTTATTTTCTGTGTACATACAAGCACCCCTCGCGCGTTCCCCTTTCCTTGGGTGGTTTCGCTTTGTCCAACCAGCAACTGTCCTCTGCTCCTCCGTTCGGCCGACGTGTTCAGCTTTGTCACTAACAGTAAAGAGGTGCCTCCCCAACGAAAGCCTTTGAACGGAGGTTCACGGAATGCCGCTTTGTTTTCAGATCCGTTCGCGGTGGGCGCGCCGCTGAACTGCGCGGACCAAAAGAACCCGTTGGCGTTCTACTCGCGGCACCCATTGCGAACCACGGCCAACAAGATCCTCCACTACTGCCCGAAGTGTATGCACGGGTTCACCCTGAAGAGCAACCGAAACCGGCACCTCAAGTACGAGTGCGGCCACGAGCCCAGGTTCATGTGCCCCTACTGCAAGATGAGGAGCAAGCAGACGTCTCAGATCTACTCGCACATCAGGAAGAAGCACGCCGACAACAGAGTATACGTGATCGACGTGCTGTCCACCGAGCCGCCGATGTTCACGGGGAACGTGGTGCGCTTTTAACCCCGCCGAGGCCACGGGCCCAACTCTTGACCGATTCTTCGAGTATTACGCTGTACCAGGGCGAATCAATAAAAGCTATTTTCCACAGCGCGTCGTGTTTTTCATGGACGCTGCTCGTCTATTCTAGATACCACGAATCTCTGGGAGCGATAGAACTCGGAGATACCGAGTGTCTCTCGCCGGCACGATTAGCCGCGAGCATCGCGGTAGATTTCCGGAGGCACTCCGGCCAGGCAGTGTGCTCGTACACAGAGAATCCTCGTGGTTCCTGCTCGCGATTTAAAATCGCCAGCGATCCTCCGCCGTTTCCTCCTCCGACGCGGCTCGTTGGATGAACCGGGAGCGTATCGTCTGCGCCGATTCTCGAGACACACGAGCCGTGCGCCCGCCACTTCGCAACCACATCCTCTCCCTCTAACCGTTGTTTGTTCGTTTGATTTCAGTGGACCGCTCGTTCCGGCTGCTGTACGGGTGTTACGGGGCGGACGCGTACCGGGAGTTGGGCAAGTCCGAGGTGTCGCCGGACTACGTCTACGGACCCCTGCGGCTCCGGGGTAGCAAGCGAAAGAACTACGTGTGCCCGAAGTGCGGGAACGGTTACACCGTGGTGAAAAGTCTGAAGCGTCATCTTCGGTACGAGTGCGGCGTCGCGCCCCGTTTCAAATGCCCCTACTGCGGCACGCGGAGCAAGCAGAGGGCCCACGTGAACGAGCACATACGTAGAAAGCACTCCGGCCAGCGGATCTACATAATCGATTCGCCCTGATGACAGCCCCGGTCTGCTGGCTCGCCTGAGAGCGGAGCGCGGGGCTTGCCGGGCACCGATTTTTCCCACCCTTAAAATTCCATCGGAGGCGACACCGAACGGCGGATGGTGGCCTGGAACCGTTGCTCGTTCGATGGACACGTCGGCGTTGAATTCCAGAAGGACAAACGGCCTTTTCCTTTTTCTTCCCTGTCACGTGTCTCTTCGTCGGTCCATGGTGTATCGCTGTATATGAGTGTGGAACGACGCTGGTCGCAGCGACGGTTCTTTTATCAATTGTACATGTGATGGAATAAAGCATTGTTACGATGCTATGGAAGAGTACTCCTTCGCGGGGATATTCTTGATCGGCCGCGCCGGCGTTCGACCTCCTACGTTCTTCTTTTGCTCGCGGCGATTAGTCCTGCAACTTCTCTTCCTATTTTTTTGTTCTGCGTTTCCAGTGCTCCTTGGCATCCGGCTGGAGAACCCGCGCCGATAGAGTCACGATAAACGTTCAATCCCCCGACCTGGGACGTTCGTCTTTGATCTACCTTTTTATTTGCTTCTTTACCAGAGAGCATTGGCAGCGCCAGCTTTCGGCCACGAGGGACCAGGTGACGGGCAAATAACTCGCGGTAACCCCTCGCAAGGAAAACTTATCCCTCCCCCCACCCCAACGCCCTCAACCCCTTCGCCGTTGCGTTATAATTCTCGTTCCCTCATCTCTCGGCCGCGGGACGGGCGTGAAGAGGACCCGGACTAATTCGCCGTTTCTTTTATCTTGTCTTGTAGATGTGAAGAGGATCAAGCAGGAGACGGACATGGAGAGCCTGTGCTCGGTGGTGATGGAAGACTCGAAGGACTTCGATTACGAGGAAGAGAAGCCGCTGAGCAGGAGGCGAAGATCCGGCAGCCTGAGGGACATCGAGAGGCACACGTGCTCCAGGTGCTCGAAGAGTTACATACACGCGTGGCACTTGAAGAGGCACACCAAGTTTGAGTGCGGGCAAGAGCCCAAGGTCCAGTGCCCCTACTGTGCGGCGCGTATGAAGCAACGGGGCCACGTGTACAGACACATCCGACAGTGCCATCGCGGTCAGAACGTGTACGTGATCGACCTCAACTGAGATCTATCCGAGCTTCTAGAGGATCGATCCTCCCCGATTGACAAAGCCGCGCGTCATAAGTTCCTGTTCCGCGCAGGGTTAACCGGGCGTGCCCGAAGGATTCTCGTGTCCGCGGTTGCACGACTCCTTCGTTAGCTTCGGAACACTGAAACCGAGGGTGCTACTTGACTGCAGGCTACGGAAATGACAACGATCTTGGATTCCACGGGCAGGTCCGCGCAGATCGGTGGACACTTACTGGGAGGAAACCCTGCGGTGACGTTCGGGGGTAGTCCGTTTGAAACTTCGGAGCAAAGGACAATGTTAAGTCTTAGAGGGGATTACTGACCCAAGACCGTATAGCATATGCTATACACCGTTGGAAAGGTCTCGCCAAGACGAATCGATTGGTACCATTTTTAACGAAATCAGATGGGATAACCTTGAAAAATGGCCTCAAAGTTCGAGATTTTGCGGCTTTGAACAAAAGAAACCGGTAGTAAAAGCCTATCCGGCCCGAGGGACCTCGGGTAGGCACCTGAGGAAAAACCGAGGGATGTAAGCGATGCTCTAGCAGTTTGGGACGGCAAATGTGCCCCACGACCTTCATTTCAGTGCCGTGTTGGGCCTGAGTTTGCCCCATGGAGAACTAATCCATTAGCGATTTCGTACTGGGCATTAGGAAAGGGGCCCATAAAGCAAGCGCAGGCTCAACACGGCCCTGAAATGAAGGTCGTGGGCAGCGTGCGGACCAATTATGCTCAACAATGGAGGGGGAAAAACACCGGCAGGAGGTAGTGGTAATGGTGCGTGAACTGAAGCCAGCGTTCAGTCCACGCACACATTACCACTACCCCCTGTCGGTGTTTTTCCCCCTCCATTGTTGAGCATAATTGGTCCGCACGCTGGTCGTGGGGCACATTTGCCGTCCTAACCTGCTAGAGTATCGCTTACATCCCTCGGTTTGTCCTCAGGTGCCTACCCGAGGTCCCTCGGGCCGGATGAGCTTTTACTACCGGTTTCTTTTGTTCAAAAGCGCAAAATCTCAAACTTTGAGGCCATTTTTCGAGGTTATTCCATCTGATTTCGAAGTTAAAAATTGTATCAATCGATTCGTCTTGGCGAGACCTTCACAACGGTGTATAGCATATGCTGTACGCTCTTGGTCAGTAATCCCCTCTAGGACTTAACATTGTCCTTTCTCTTCAACCCCGAGTATTTTACTAGACAAAATGTTGAAAGTGTCTTACGCGTCTAGCAGAATACACGGAAATAAAGAATCAGCTTCGAATTTCAAGGGACCAGGTCTCTGAATAAATCTCCATCGATTTCTGAACGCATATTCATCCCTGGAAAGCTTGATTGTTCTCCTTTCTTACGCACTGTACGCCTGTTTTACGTTGAGACGAAGAGATGATTGAATCCCGCGCATCCGAACGCCGTATTACGTGTCATTTATCATTTGCAACGTCGTCGTTAAGTTATATCGGATAGGGCATGCTGCCACGCGGAATAAGTGAGAAGTGTCTTTATTTTCCATGAAATTAATCAAGAGGAAGTATGTTATGTCGACGTAGCGAGATTCTAGAGTTGCTCCTTGAGAAAAGGGACACAGCAACCGCCGACTATTTTACTTAAAATGTTTTTATTAATCCACTCTGTTACCATAATTTTATTGTACGCGTAGCGTGGGTGAGCAGTTATCAGACACAATAAACTACGAAAGAATTATGAATCCTCTCTGTAAGTAACAACACCATCACCCCGTTCCCATTTATCGCGCGAAGCTTCACTATCCTCCAAATGCCATCGATGTATCTACTTGGAACGCTCTGCTGACTATTGTGCGGGAGTATTTAGAGAGAATGAACCCTGCCCCCCCCCCCCCGTTTGTTGTGTTATTGTGATACACAGGCACACGTCGGTCTTCCATCGAGGTGGGGCAATGATCTAATGGACACGTTCGATTTCAGGTACGCGCGAAAATGCGCTGATTAACGTCAGGGCGGATGCGTCGCGACGGCGCCCCGGGATCCATGGACCAGCGCGGAACCTCCGCCCGAGGATATGCGATCCTGCGTTCGCCACCAATTTCTGTCCGAAATGTTTCGCGAAGTTCGATCAGTTGCGCGACCTACGCGCGCACATGATACGAGTGTGCGAGTTCGAGTCGAGGAAGATGTGCCCATACTGCGATATCATGGCGACCAGCATCGAAGAGATCCACCGTCACATCGGCAATCGTCACCCGAACCTTCGCCGCGCGGTGCTCGAGGTGTACAACGTGGAGAGAAATTGATCCTCGATCGCGAACACCTCGCGTGCTCTCTGAACGAACGGCGAAACAGAGAAAGAAAGGAAAGAAAGAAAGAAAGACGACACTGAGAAACATATTTTCCAAGGCTTGCTATCATTCTTACACCTTGTTTATGTAACTTAATAAATACTCCTTTATTGCTAACCGAGAAACGTTGTTGCTTCAGGATTCACTCGACCGCTAGCATCGACCGTGGCTATTTTAGCGAGAGGGGGCGGAGTAAAGTTGAACTTTCGTTTCGATGTTGATATAGTACGGTGTAGTATTAAAAACCCGAACCCTGACACGCGTTTACAATCGTAGTCGGGCCTCTGGTCTCGACAGAACGCCCCTCCCCCCCTAAAAAAAATACACGAAGAGTAGCACAGTTTATGCCCGGCAACTAACGTCCCACGTTTTCTTCTTGCTGTGCCTTGCAGAGTTGCCACCGATACCGTGCATGCCTATGCCGAAGAGCTACCAGAGGGACTGTAACTACCCGATGATGCCTCTGATCAAGGACCTGGCCAGCTTCTGGATGGCGAAGCGGGTCGATTTCCCCTATCGATGCGAGACCTGTGGCAAGGGGTACCAGCACCGCGCCACTTTGGTCAGACACACCAGGCACGAGTGCGGCAAGGAGCCGCAGTTCAAGTGCCCGTACTGTGCCCACAGGACCAAGCAACGCGGCAACCTTTATCAGCACATTCGAACCAACCACCCTGGCAAGAACGTATTCTCGAGTACCGTTTAGAAAGGTCAACGGCGACGCGTCGCACGCGGGATGAACATAGTGAGATACCTGAGCGCGTGAAGCGCAGTTTGCGCTGTACAGCAGAGGTGGATAAAGAGCCGCTCGGAGCCGGAGACCTCTTTGCGGTTCTGAGCGCCGGGTAAGAGCCAAGCGTGGAGTTATTACGTTGCTCAGCTCCGCGCTCGGCTCGTATCCGGCGCTCAGAATCGCAAGGAGGTCTCCAGCTCCGGATCGAGCGCGGAACTGAGCAACGTAAAGGTCCATTTACACATATCCGTTCCGGGTCCGTTCCGTTCCGGCGTACCAGTGGTAAGAAGAAGAGACCCTCTACGCCCCTCTCCTTTTTACCACTGGTACGCCGGAACGGAACGGACCCGGAACGGATATGTATAAATGGACCTTAATAATTCCACGCTTGGCTCTTACCCGGCGCTCAGAATCGCAAAGAGGTCTCCGGCTCCGGGCGGCTTTTTGTGCACCTCTGCTTTACGGTACAAAGCTGTATTCCTCGAGGTATCTTTGGGGTCGCCAAGTGTGTTCTGCATCGTTCACAGAGCCACCGGGTCTGGGTTAAGTCTAGACGTGATCAGATTCACGTCACTGTATTCCAGGCGTGCACACCTAGGCTGTGGCGAGCAAGAGCGCTCTCGATTGCTCGCGAGCAAAGCGAAGAGCGACGCCGTGAGCAGTTCCCCCACCCTGTGGCTAAGTGGGTTGCTGACGTTCAGCGGCACGCTTCACTCACGAACACTCCCCACCACGGCACTGTTGCTCACGAAGGCGTGGTTAGCGTTTTACGATGCTCTTTCCCCACGCGCCCTATAATTTTTGCTCCGCGAGCATTTAGCTGTTCAGGACTGCTGTATTCCTTCCATTCGCCCCAAACTCGCCTTCGATGGATTCCGATCCTCCTGAGCTTTCGCAACGTGGGCATAATTTCTCGATTGGCTTTGCTCGCCCATGGCGTTCACGTGTGCGTTGTGTTTCCCCTCGACAACGGGTGTGTTCGATCGGAAAGGGACACTCTGCAGGTACCAAAAGATGTGGAACGTTCGCCAGCCGAATGTTCAATGTACCCATTTAAGTTTTGAGTTTCGATAGTTTCCGAGGACGTGCGAGTCGATAGATGGAGCGCCGTCGCGTAGGCAGAGATAAGTTTTTAGAAGCTCTACGTCGAACTTAACCATGAATGAGATTCTGTGACGCGATAGAGTAGGCGCGAGTACAATGCGTTCGAGAATCTTCGTCCTGTTTGTTGCGATTAGTATTGTTTGAAAATAAAGTCGATCGATCAACCCCTCTCCCAGCGATCACATTATAACGTCGTATAAAACTCGCGAGCCTGTAGGCGTGTGCCAAGTTTAATGACAAATAAAAAGCAAACGTTTGTAAAGCACTTAGACACTTTGTTCCCGAAATGAAAGCAGCGTAACAATTGTTCTTGACCCTTCGAATATTAAAGCAGTTAGAAGAAGCACGCAATCACCAACCGGAAGAGCGACGCCAGTGCGAACGGTGAATAGGTAAATGGATCTAGCATGCAACGGGTTAACAATCCTCTGTATTCGTCGCTTGTCACCCTGTCCAGTCACAGATAGCCTAAAACCGAGCTTCTTAACCGTCACTCGTGCCCAGCGGGCCGCTCGAAACACGGAGATCGAACCTATCCACACGCAAGCCACCCTCTAACGAGAGAATGTTATGTTTCCTCTGCTTCCAGATCAACCCTGGCCCAGCCACAATTACTACGGCAGAACGGTGAGCCAGCACAAGACACCCTTTTCGTCCAACAGCTCGAGCTTCAGGGTGCCGCAGAGATCGGCCAGCTGCTTGGACAAGAGGCCCGGTTGCTTTCGGTGCCCGAGGTGCAACAAAGGCTACCGCTGGCTCAGGAACATGAAGAACCACCTGAAGATCGAGTGTGGCAAGGACCCGAAGGAGTGCTGCCCCTACTGCCCCCACAGGACCAAATACAAGAGCAGCCTGCAGAAGCACATTCTACGGATTCACTTCGGATGATAGACAGTCCGGTTTTCCCCTCCATTTCGTCGAGCGTCGTTAGTTGCCAGCTCGTTGCGCGTGCAAGTCCCTGATACGCGTTTACCTCGCGGCTGCGAGGTATACCCAGCTCTTTTAGAGGGATCTAGCAAGTTTCGATGGCTGGTGTGTACGCATTTATGTATATAGACACGCGGGGTCGACTGTTTGCTCTGTAATTAATAAACAATTGGTCGAACGAGAAAACGTCACGTTGGTGTCAATCGATTATGTAGAGGAGCGTCAGCGTAGGTTTCACGCGTTGCTAATGCTGGAGGAGGCAAGAAGCGAGCTACCATCGTCATCTGTCTCGTGACAGTGAAGCGTGACTTTCGATGGCAATGTAAGCTGACTAACATTTCTGTTTCAGGTAACAGGCACATTTGCCAGCGGTGTGCTCCAGTGTTCAACTGACCAACGAGTCTGAGGCTCCACCAGAGAACGGCACGTGGAATACCGTCGAAATTCTACAGCCGCGTCTGCGATTAACAAGTCTTCAAGGGAAACGTGAATAGGCACTTGTACTCTAAGCACCGAATAAACACGTACCAGTGCTTGTCTCGTTTTTCATCAGACGTTCCAAACATCCTGCCCCCTCCCAGTACGCATTATTGAATTGTCAGCAGAACGAACATTGCGCAATAAAGTGCATTGCTGCGAGTCGAATCTCGAGCCTTCGTTAGATCGTCTGCTCGTAAACTGTTCGCTTCCCAGTGTTTCTCTTCCAGGCATCGTCACTGGGGCCCTCGAGGACTGTCCAGAGACTCGTAAGTACGTGCACGAGAAAGTACAGGTGTGTTAGCGTCGTTGTTTTCCTGGCTGGTCGAGATCGAGAAGGTGCCCTTTTCGAGTAAGTCGGTGGCCGTGGAGCGCTCGAGAAATCGGCGAGCGTCGCGAGATTTCTCTGCTTCTCATCCACGCCTGGTACTCGAAGAGCGCAACGTCGCGTAACGGTGGGGCTGACGAGCCCTCTCGTTATAACGTCAACGCATGCACGCTTCGGTGTCTAGAAGCTACCCCCCTGCGAGCTCCACGTTTTTGTTTCCCTCCTGCACCCCCGCGTCATCCCACCGCGATCGCCACGTCGACCCCCCCCCCCCCCCCCCCATCGAGGTGGCTGCCCTCCACTCCCCCCTACCTCCCCCCGTAGATCGTTTTAACCGAGATCTCTTTCCAGATGCCCCCCTATTCCCGATCATGAAGACGCGCCTGCACGTTTGCCCGCGTTGCGGGCAAATGTACTCCTGGGCCTCGAATCTGCGCAAGCATCTGAAGATGGGCTGCGGAATGATGACGTTCGAGACCCACTTCTCCTGCCAATATTGCCCTTACAGATCGAGGATCGAGGCGTCGTTCCTCAAGCACCTGCTCTCGGTCCACAACATCAAGTAGATCGGGAGACGCGCCGAGCAGACCTCGTCCAAGGACCCGCCTCATCCGCCTGCGGGCCCACAGCTCGCGCGATAACGCGCGGCCTACTTCGATTCCGGTGGCCGGGAGTATTTTGTACGCGAAGCCAGAGGACCTACCGGGTCTCTGGCTCGCATCGAGGACGGCAAGAATCGAGGCTGAAGCCTAACGTTTGACGTGCATCGGTGCGGGACGGTCGGGAGAACGCCCAGACGAACGAATCGATGTTAAATAGTGTCGGCGTCTCGTGGACGTTCGGTTGTAATCGGTATCGGTACCTGTGACTGGTCGCTTGCCACGCGGCAGTTTCGCAGCAGACGGCTTATCGTTGATCTTTGTCCAAGTGCAACAGAAGAGGGACACTTTCGGTGCAGCAGTCCGCGTAACGACTGATCCGTGGTCGGTGCTTAGGTTCGATGGATCGTGAGTGATCGAAGTGGTAACGAGATTAAGGGGCTGTTCCGGTCTAGAGCCTATAGAAACAGGTGGTATTTAGGAATTAATTAAAGGAAAAATACTACATATAATTTAATGGGACTTTTTGCGTTGTATTGAGGATGTCTTAAATTGTAGAAATACATTTTTTGTTTTATAATTAATCGTTGCAGGCGACACTGGGGAGTCGTTAAAGTCGAGGTGTCATAAGAATCATCTAAATCGGTGAGACTTGTATCTTCAAAAATTATTATTATCCGATTCGACTGGAACTTTTTTATTTTGAAGAATATACTTGTGTCTAGCGGGGGAAACCAGAAAGAATTACAAAAATGATATTTCTTTTTAGAAAATAACGAGACTTGAAGCTTGAAATTACTTTTTTCCTATATTTTTCGCTCTTTCAATGCGTTTGAAAATGATAAATTTGGAATTTTTTTAAATTTTATTGGGTTCTCCACAAGTCAGAAGTATATTCTTCAAAATAAAAAAGTTTCAGTTGAATCGGATAAGAATTTTTGGAAATACAACTCCCACCGATTTTGATAACACTGTTTCGAGAGAAACGCGTTTAAAGTTTTACGCGAGTGCCGAGTGAAATTTTAATTTTACGAAATTTTACGAATTTCAGCAAATCCTCTTAAACACGTATTCTTAAAGGTCGAACATTCGAAGAATGAAATAAAAAAGAATCGATATTTAGACCGGAACCTCCCCTTAAGGAAGCAATTGTACTTACACTTTATGTGAACTGAATCTAGTCTACAGGCTGTTGTCCCTTTTGATATTTCATTCGTGGTCTTGGAGCTGATTTGTGGCGTGGACGCTGTCTTTTGTATTTTTACGGAAAGGAACATCCTCGACGACGGATGCTGCGCGTCGCGGATTAGCCATTAAATGGCACGCCGTGGCACGTCGAGTCCTCTTACTTTAATTACCCGCGACTGTTTCGCGAGAATCTTTTAACGAACCGCACGGGGACGACTCGGTCGCGCTCCACGCCATTTAAGGGTTAAACGCAGAAACGCCCCCGCGGGACTAACGGTAGTACAGTAAACTCTAGCGACCGGTTTCCTACCCCGTTTGATATCGAAGTGGTTGTAGTATGGATAAGCATGCAGTCTCTTCCCCCTAAATAGACATTGTTTGCGGCTATTGTAAATATCACGCGTTGAAATCGTAATGCTGTAAGTAGGACATTGTACGCCTAATTTTGCTCACCCCCTGGCGATCATCGAGCAAGGGCGAACGGAGGCACGAGGGTGACGTTTGCTCTTGTTCGAACGCGCGTTGCATATCGAAGAAACAGGAAGGTTTGAAAGCCAATCGTTGGCCATAAAATGGTACTTTACATTCGCCCTCTGCAACCCCGTGTCATTTTCACTTTCGTTGTAGTTTCTTCGAGATGGTATCGAATGACGTGAAATTGCAAGAATAGAAATGAAAAGGGAATCGTTTACATTTGGAGGGGTAAAGGTTTTCGATTGGCTTCCGCAACCGTTCGGTCCCCCGCGCATTCCGCGGTTGAGGACCCATGGGATCGCTGTCGACGCGACGAAAGGTTGAACTTCACAAGAATTTACACACAGATGAGCCAAGTAGTGATTGTACGGCTCGTTTCATCCCCATTCTCCCCGTGTACTTATCATACGTGACGCGAGAACAGACGAATTGTACTTTGTCGTTAATGTTAGGAAGAATTTCAATGTACGACTCACTTGTCTACGCATGCATGACTATCTGATCTAGTCTATCTTATCCAACCGGTTCGATAGATCCGTAGATCTATAGGTCGAGCGAGTTGTAACCGCGCAGCGGTTAAGTGTCCCCTGTGTAACGATGTCTCGACAGTCGATTGCTTTTTGAATAAAATACCAGTGTACATACCCAACGCTTCTGCTCAGATTCCTCGAGGAACGTCCGACTTCTCTTTCACTTTTAATTCCCCTTTCGGTTCTGTTCGCAGCTCGACCCTCGAGGGGTATCGCTGGCAAGAGAGAGAAGCTGCCGAAGCGTGCTCCGATAAACAGGAACCGCTTTACTTCACCGCTGTAGCACACTTCCACATTCCCAATAATTCCAATCACGACTCTTACTTTCGCACAAGCCTGAATCACTCTTACTGTTCGAGAGACACAGAGCGCGTGCCCACGAATTTGCTTGAGGATTCGAAAGGCTAGGCCCTAAAATCGTCGACGACACGTTCTACGAGCTTCTTGTTCAAGAAACGTTGCGAAAACGTCATCGCGAGGAAGCTCGGTCGATCTGAACCGTGCCGATCTTCTGTTTCAGATCTCTTGAATTTCTACGAGGCCAAAGAGGGTGGGATCTACCAGCGACTGAGGTCGGTCGACACGTTCCACGGGAACGCGACCGCGGGGAGATACGCCGTGAAAGATGAAGGCGTCAAGCCTTACGGGACTCCCTTTGCAGCCGATCAGAGTTCCAAGGACGAAGAGGAGGAAGAGTCCGAAGGCATGGGGCATTCGGGCGCCTATAAAGACACGAAAGAAGAGGCCGAGGATAGGAAGGAGTACAAGTATTCCTGCGCGAGGTGCTCGAAGAGGTACAAGAGGAAGGGGAACCTGATCGAGCACCAGAAGATATTCTGCGGCAAAGACAAACAGCAATGCTGCCCTTACTGTGTGTTTCGTACGTACAAGAAGTCTAACTTGAAGAAGCACATCACTCGGATGCATTGCTACGACACCTTCAATCCCTGCGACCCCCCGAGCAACGTTTAAACCGTCAGAACCCCTGTATACTGTAACAAAAAAGTGAACCCAATCTCGACTCTATCGCGCAGCCACACGTTCAGACTGTAAATCCACGCGACAGGCTCTCGCAATCGATGCAAGCTCGTAGCGCGACGATTTGTAACTATTTTTAGAGCGAAATAAACCTGACATCTTCTGTTTCTCAAGCAAGTCGGACGCCAGGCTGCATCCTTCCCTACTGCGAGCTAGACACCTCGATTCCTCGTTTCTCGCTGAACGATCGATTACGTAGGTGTGCGTGTAAATCATCCTGTATAAATAAACTGTCCCCGTTCGTGCCACGCCTCAAGGAACCCTGGTCACAAGCCTCCCTTGCACGATCCTCGGCAATGTTAAAGCCAACAGACCTTGCCCAGCCTCGAGCACGAGCAATGACGAGTTTGGACGTTGTGTTTCAGGTGAGCCGATCCTCTGGGACGATTATCAGGTATTCGATCCCGCCGCGGTCGTCGAAACGACCGACTTCAGGCCGGAGAGGTACGGCGGCAGTTATTTCGCCGAGCGACGAAAGCCCGGGAGAACGGTCAGGGCGAAAGTGATGGACCAAGTGGGCGGTAGATACAGGTGCTCCAAGTGTTCCAAGTCGTATCGATGGAAGCACCACTTGGTAGAGCACGTGAAAGCGTTCTGCGGTCAAAAGAAGGACGCTTGTTGCCCTTACTGTAGCTACAGGAGCAGTCGCAAGTGGAACCTCAAGTCCCACATGAAGAGGATCCACGCGGACGTTTAAATCCTCGCTGTTCCCGTAGCCCTTTACTTGAACACTCGTCAGCCACAGGCCAACTTACAATAAAGTATTCCGTTGCTCTCGAGTACACCTTATTAGTTCCATTAGCCCCTGGGTCGAGCTGCGAACTTTCTGCGCAGCGATGCAGCTTTCTTCCTTATTGCTGTCTCACTCGGCTTCTCAGCTACGATACAGACGAGTGTAGGAAGCTCTGTTCTAGATCGTTTCATCGCTCGAAAGTTCAGGAGTGCGCGATCAAGCGCTCCAGCGAAAGTGCTACAGGTATACTTCAGACTCTGCACGACGAACTTCGTGTGTCGGTCGATTAGTATTTCATTTTTCTTAACTCGAATGCACGCGTTTCGTGCGGATTTCGATAAGAAACTCGAGTTGCGTAAATTCAGGAGAGACGCACACTTGTAATATCTCCCGATTGGAAAAGGGAACTATAGGTATTTGTTGCGGTTTTTTTTTTTATATCGCCCCCTGTTCGCCTAGGAAAACAAGTTAGTCACGTGTGGTGTCTTTGAAGCGTTAAGAGTTTATGTACGTAAGACATTAATGCCTAGTATAAAGTAAGTACCTATTTCATTGTTTAATGTGGTTTCTTATTAATTAGTAAACATAGTATTTTGGGGATTAAGTATTTCTAGTTTGTTTTCCGGACATGTGGCATCTCTCCCACAAAATAAGAAGAGACGCCACGTACAGTGAAAGAAGTTTTGATTTACTTACAATGATCGATTTTTTTTTCTTTTAGAATGCGGAGGAAATATATCCGTCAACATAGTGTTGGAAGAGGACAGTGGCCCGAGGAAAAGCTGAAGCAAGCTATTAGAAAAAGTACAGAAATGTGAAATATCAAAGCATGAGTCTCCTGTGGGAGAGAAAATATAAGAGAAAAAAGCAAAATTAACGCAATTGGCATCTTATCCTATAGGTGTGGCATCTCTCCTGCAAGATGTGGGAGCGACGCCACTTTGCCAACCTGTCATTTTTTTTTTTTTAATTTTTGTTAAAGTTTAGAATTGTTTTGACTTTTCATAGTATACGAGTGTGCTATTGTAATAATGAATAAATCTTTTTAATTAGTATGGAACTAAATTTGTTATTGGCTCTCAACCAAAAAGGGTGGCGTCTCTCCCGAATTTCATTTAAGCTGAAGGATAACAGGAATTGAATGTTCATCGACCATCCGATCGTCTTAGTCGGTTTCGGTGCGCTCCTTCTTCGCGATGGAGATTCAGGGTTCTTACAGTTCTTATTAATTGCTGTTGCAGGCCAGTTTTATCACGCCGTGAGGACATGTATCCGAAGAAGATACGGGAGATCAGAGCTGGAGCGCGTGAGGGCAGCGATCGAGTACGCGGCTAATCACGGAGTGTCGTTGAGGAAGGCGGCGGAAATCTTCGGCATACCGAAGTCTGTTCTCCAGCGTTACAGCAAATGTGGCATCCCCATTCTGCCGGAGAAGTTTTAGTGGAGCATCCACAATTCCCGAACAAGCATTCGTACCATCTTTACGACAATTTCTCTGTGATGTTACTTAAAAATTCCACCCACAGTCTCGCACCCTTCCCCAACGCCTGATTTGTAAATAAAATGTGAGGCCCTTTATCGAAAATCAGCTGCGTACTGGCCGCTTAAATATATCGAACGTTGTTCCATCATTTTACGAAACGGAGATTTACGATATTTGAATAATGGAACGTTATTAGGAACTCTCCCGAAGGAGTACCAGAACAGACTTGGAGAATCGAGGAGGAAGAAGAAGCCTACTTAAAAATCAAGGATTCAGAAGAATTAAATAATATTCATTATTTTCTCGAACCTCGCAGCTAACCCAATTTACAGAGGGAAAGAGAGCTACAAAATTATAATATTTCTGTCCAAAGAAGGATTTCTTAGAACTTGCATGGTACCCACTGTCCACCGTCTCTCCACTCCCATCCTCAATCCAACTCCCACGAGTCTCTCGCCATTGAATGACGATGTTATTTTGAAGCCGCGTTTCAAGCGAGCTCGTCAAGTGCACAGCCCGAAATGATCCCTTTTGCGCTATGCACTTGGTCCCTTAGAGCAGTCGATCTGCTGCAGCGAATTCGAAAGAAAGCTCGCGTGAATGTTCGCCCCGGCTGCGCGAAACTTAAAACCGCCGGAAGTGTCGGGATTTGTCTGCCGATCGTCTCTAATCTCGACCTCTTCTGCCTTTCGTGTTTTCCAGAGGCGAGGTCGGTGGGCTTCCTCAACTGTCAGAGGGTCACCTACCCTTGCAAGAACTGCGGCAAGGTCTACAATTACTATTCCAGCCTGGCGAGGCACTTGAAGCACGAGTGCGGCGTCGAGCCCAAGTTCCATTGCCCTCTCTGCCCTTACAGGACCAAGCACAAGTCCAGCTTGAACACTCACCTGAACGGCAGGCACATGAAGCTCCTGAGCGAGTTCTACGCGGTGCCCAACGGGAACAAGCTGTCCTCGTCCATGGACAGTGGTAACTAAACCAGCTCGCAGCCCCGCGAGCGATTCTTCTGGACGTAAGGGTTGACGGGAGCGCGGAAACGTTTCAGCCGCTACCATCGAACACGTTCACCGACAAGGAACCTCCATCCCCCCCGATGGCAGCTTTAAAGAAGATACACATGTGCAATATACGCGTGACGCTTCGTTCGACGTACCAGCACATATATTTTTACAACAATCGGCTAGAGCGCGCTGCAGCTGACGCATCGATAGACATCCAGTTTGTGTCGCAAAGTGCAGTGACGTTGGAAGCTTGTCTTTGTATGCCTGTCGGAGAAATAGCCGCGTAGCGTGTCCATAAGCGGAAGGGTTCGTGGTGTCGAAGAAGGGTGAGAACAGGGAGGTAATTTTAAGCAGTACCCCTTAGTGTCTGTGCAGGGTGAGCGACGGGAAGTGTTTGAAAGCTATTTTCTCGGAAACTACCGAGGGGATTGGGAATGCACTCGCGTCTGGAAGAGCTTTGAGGTTTTTCAGAGCTCTTGGGACGTGGCTGAATCATTTCCCAGCGATGGGTCTGGAAATCACTCTGTTCTTTTAATACAGATTTCTACAGAACAAGATGGGAGAACACATATCGAAGAATACACACTTCGAGTTAGTCCCGGGGAGCATTGTTGTGGTTTCTAGTAGTCTCAGTTAAAAAGTAGCTTCTCCCACTTTGGGCAGCTCGCTCTGCAGAATCTCAGTATTATATTCTTGACCCAAAGCCCGCGGTTCCCATAGTCACTATATTTTCTTGAAACTGGAAGAGGCGACATCACGAATCTCTTCCATCGTATACCTCCACGTGTATTATTGTTAAATATCTGCTAAGTATCTGTAAGACCGGAGCTAATACCCGAGGTGAGTAGATTGTCCACGACGATATACATCCGTAGATCTAGCAAATGCTAAGAGACCCTGACGAAGCAGAACGAAGTAGAACGTAGGCTTACCGAACGATCGAGACACTGGAGTGAAGGGCGTCCTACCCGATCCTTCGTTTCTCGATCATTCCTCAGAAATATTAAGAACGTTACCTGAACCCCGTATTAACTGCCGCGTACGTTTGCAACCAAAGTATTAACGTAGAATAGCAGAACCAGGAATAGTATCAGGAGTAAGCCCAGGAGTCTTCCACCAGATCGGACGAACCCCTCACCAACGAATTTATACAGAAGCCTCACAGCCAATCAGATTTGTGCCCACGATTTCCGTTCACTTCCATGATCGACAATAAACCATCACCCGATGCCAGTAAATCAAATTCCTGCGCCACAATATCGCCGAGCTCGTCTCATCGACAGACTTTTGTTCAGTCGCGCGCGTATCATTATACTATCCTGTTTAATAAAATAAACGATGATACTTGGAACTTTCCCTCGAGAACTTCTCCCCTGGTGATGGGAAGGCATTTATCTGCGATCTCTTTTAATCCATTCCCTTCTACTTAAGCCACTTTAAAGACCAGCGACGAGAAGCTTCTAACCCCGGTCTGTCACGCGATCGAATACGAGGTAACACGGTCTAACTTTTATCTTGCAGGTGTGTCGGGTGGTCTTTGCCGATACGATACCGTTAACCTTCTGACCGCTCGCTTTACGATTTCAGAATGGCGAATGGTCCAATTGGAGGTGTTCGATCCATCGATGAGCGAGCAGCCGCCCGAAGACTGGCAGTCAGCTGCGCCTACGGCGAAAGGCTTCCGGTGCCCTCGTTGCGGTAGATGCTACAAAGTGAAGAGGTCGCTGAGACGCCACATAATGGTCGAGTGTGGGCTCCCGCCCCAGCACAAGTGCCCGTACTGCCAGCATTGCTGCAAGTATAGGAGCAGCTTAATAAAACACATGATAACCCTCCATCCGAATCTTCCCTGTCCGTCATAGGTTGGCGACGACTGTTCGTCAACGCTCGACAACTGGTACCCAAGATACACGTTGGCGGATGGCTCGCGAGAAGATCGAAGAGGATGGAAAATGTCCGCGCGTGGACGCCAGACGTGAGTTACAAGGGTTTCCCGTCTGAGAGGGCACACAGCGCTCGGCGAAGCTCGCCGCCTTGACCGACGATCGCTGATGTACAGTTTTTATCGGAAATACAATTTACCTGATACCTCATGTAGTCCCCGGCAGTTGGCGATTGTTCTTTCAACTGCGTTATTGTAGGTACATCGCCTCGAACGCGCTCTCGTTTCTCGCGGAACCCTACGATACGCAGATCGTCCCATGTGAACGTGTACAACTATGTCGTCTGCATGTAGGAACGATGTGTCTGGTTTGTTTCACGTTTCGGACAGATTAAAAGGGCTCCTGTTTCCCCGCTTGATAGTCCCTCCCCTTGCAAGCACGACTCTCCTTGTACACTTGGGTCTGCTTCAGGCGAGGCATTTAGTGGCCCGCGACCGGTATCTGGGCCACGTCCGCTCGACGATGCTGGCGATAGAAAAGAATCACGTGTCTCCGAGATACCAGTCGCGAGGCGCGAAAGAGCCGTCACCTGAGAAGCTCCGAAGGGCTACGATTACTTTCGAGGTCCGACGAATGACGGCCAGAGGTACGACGATCACGATCTCCAGCCCAATCGCTATTAACCGGTTCGTTCTCCTGGTTGCAGATTACGGGAAAATGAGGTACTACATGAGCCGCGTGACCAAGGACCGACGGAGGTCCCGGGGCCAGGGACGTTTCGCCTGCGACAACTGCGAGCGGCGTTACCACCAGATGAAGAACCTGAGGAGGCACGTGATAAACGAGTGCGGTAAACAGCCGATGCACCAGTGCGCCTTCTGCCCTTACAGAGCGACTTACAGGTCGTACCTTCAGGTGCACATGCTGAAGCACGCCAGGCAAGGGTTCACGCCGCGGTCGGCGACCATCAGGAAGCAAAGGAACCCTTGAACGAGCCGTCCGTGGATCACGATCTCGTTCAGGGCGTGTCGCGGGATCGAGGCTAATCGAAGCATAGAGGGATTATCCATAGATAGACGTTGCCTCGAGCGAAAGATCGCGCGATAGAAGTAGAAGGACCGATTGTAAAACGGCACACGATCTCTCTCGACAATTTTCAATCCGATCTCCCGCCCTACCCCGCCCACATCTGGTCCCGTATCGCCGGCTCTATCCATGATTTCTAGCTTCAGCTTCTAAGTGTAGGCTACGAGAACACGCAGGAATAGAAGCAGAGAACTTTGGCGATGTACACGTGAGCGTCCATCGTCGTTTCGTTTTTCCCCGGCTTCTGCGAGTTAGATCGACGGAAGTGAGGCGGATCTAATAAAAGTCTGTCATGTTCCACAATCGAATGCAGCTGTCTGTGTTTCACCTGTGTAACTCCCATCTGGATACCGTTTCCCCCCCCTCGTTCTTCTCGTCCGGCGTATTTCTATCAGAACCGAGATCGTTTGATCCAGCATGGGGACGTGTCCGACCTTGTAATCCGGAAAGTGTGCTTCGCCACGAGAGCGCAGCTAACGCTGGGTATCTGTGTCTGTTTCAGGGGAGTCCAAGTACCTAGCTACATCGGCGTTGAAGCACACGTGCGCCACCTGCGGGAAGACCTACAAGCACAAGCACCACCTGAAGAGGCACCACGATTTCGAGTGCGGGATCGATCCGAAGTTCAAGTGCGCGTTCTGCCCGCATCGGACCAGATACAAGGACAGCCTGATGAAGCACATACTGGCCAGGCACCAGCACCTCCTCGACCAGAACTCTCAGTACGTGCCGCAGCAGCTGGTGGACGTCCATAGCGAGATCCAGAGCACCATGTTCGTCTCCTATCACGATTTCTCGCAGAACTTGTAAAATACAATCGATCGCGGCGGCACTGTCCGCCCCGTTTAACGCGACGCCGGGTCTAACGTGACCGCTTTTCAACGTCGAACAGGTGCTCCGTTTGTTGATGGTCGAACCATCGGCGAGAGTGTCGAACCTAGTTGGCGTCTATGACGTTGGTTTGTAAGCCGCTGTGCGCAGGAGCATGTTCACGATAAATAAAGATCCTATGTATTTTACATTGGTCCAATGTTCCCTCTGAGTTTTCATGTTCTCCAGGTTGACGACTGAATTCGCGACACGATCGCGTGGATTTGCGCGCAGGCCTATAGTTGATCGGTTTATTAAAACTCTTTTCTTCCGTTTGCTTGTTTCCAGACTTGGGCTACAGCTCGGCGAACTGGACGGTGCCCACGTTGCCGTCGACCTCGAAGGTGGTCAGCTACACCAGGCACCTGAGGTCCATGTCGCTGAAGGACCAGCCGGGCAAGATACACCGCTGGGGACCCAGGAAGTACCTCTGCACCGATTGCAACCGAAATTTCGCGCTGATGGCCTCGCTGACCCGCCACAGGATCTTCGAGTGCGGCAAACAGTCGCAGGCGGCGGAGAAGAACACCCAGGAGGTGCAGACCGAGAGGAGGAGGAAGAAGAAGTACGGCTGCCCCGATTGCAATCGCGTCTACGCGGTTTTCACGTCGCTCTGGAGGCACAGGAACTACGAGTGCGGCGTTGAGCCCAAGTTCACGTGCCCCATCTGCAAGTCCCGCTTCACGCAGAAGAGCAACCTCGACCGACACATTAGAACCAAGCATTAATCTTCCGCGTTGCTGGTACAACCACCTCGTTACTGCTGGGTGCTTCGAGATAAATGGCTGGGAAGTAGCCTTTGATTTACTGATTTCTGAAAGTCACATGGGAACTGCAGTAGTTTTATAAAATCGATAGTTCAAGGGCTACATCGAGAAGCTATTATTTCGAACACCCGACGCGTGGGAATAAAAATTACTCTCTTCTGCTCAGTTTCCACGTTCGGTAAGTTCCGTCGTTCGATCGCGGACGCTAAATAATCTTTCGAAGGCCGCGAGAGAAAGAATCGTAGACGAGCGAATATTTCGAGATACCGTAGTAATATATGTTTTTGTATGTGTGTCGCATGAAACACGCGCGCGCGTGTGTGTGTGTGTGTGGTCATACCCAGTGTTTTCAATAAGTTGCTTCAGTATTACTTTGAAGTTTACGAGGCTGAATTGAGAGTAACGTTCTGAACGTTGTACCCGAGTGATCGCTAATTTTTATCCTTGATAATTACAGTTTTACCAAGTGTAGTGTTTAATTTCATTCAACCATGTAATACCTTATTCGTTATTGGTAGTTGGAATAAAGCGTTGAAGGGAGAGTTGCCTACCTGTAGCCATGCGAGTCGAATAAATTTTATGTAAACCCCAGTCGATGCGCTTCGAGGCCAATAAACTGTGCGAGTAATTCTATGCCGCTGCTTGTAGTTACGAATAAACGATGCGACCAATACCTCTCAACAGGGACCGGCACGGGCGCCGTGAGCAAAGTTACATTGAAAGTGAAACTGACCGACCCAGACCCAGCTCTCCACGTAACTCAAAGCGACTCGGATCATTCTTCTAACGTGATCATCCTGTTTATTTCTAGGATTCAGAAGGAGCCACGTGATGAGGTGCACCGTCGCCAGGAGGAGTAACGTAAGAGACTCCACAGAGACGCCCGTCATGTGTCCCCAATGCGGACGGACGTACAAGATGAAGAGAAACCTGACGACCCACATGAAGTTCGAGTGCGGTGGACAGAGGAACTTCACCTGTCACGTCTGCCCGGCAAAGTACACGCAGAATGTCGGGCTACGTCGACACCTTTTGCAGAGGCACAACATTTATCTGCCGCCGAAGTTCTCCAATCCCAAGCGAATATTCGCGTAGAGAGTTCGGTCCCGAACAAACGGATCGACATCGCCCGAGACGACCGCCTTAAAGAAACGTCTAGCACCTTGACGAGGACTACTTGTCCCAAACTCGCGTGACACCGACCTCTGGCATTTGTAAAAGTGTCTCCAACGTTCCTCCCTCTGTTCGTCGGTACTTTCTCTTCACCCCTTCGACGTATTTTCTTAGAAAACGAAAAGACCGGTGCTCCCAGCGAGCAGTCAGGAAACGAAACGAGGCCAAAGTGGACGCCGCTGCGACCAAGGGCCTGGTCGGTTTTGCATAGTATGTAAGATTGTTATTTGCATGATGAACGCTGAATAAAACGGGTACACGATTCCTCCGCCTACTTTCATTGTCCAGAATCGAGCCGATCGCGACAGTGATTGGTAGTCAAACTGTCCCACGGTGATTGTTATGTTTTGGATGTGGCCAACGGTCAGCAAGATACTTCATGTTCTCGTTTTCGCTGTGTTTGCAGAGCCGGAAAGTCCACCGAGGTGCGAGAAGTGCTGCCAGGGGGAATTGAAAACGTTCACCTGCCACCAGTGCGGCAGGTCGTACCTAATTAGACACAATCTGGTGAAACACTTGCGATTCGAGTGCGGTGGGCAGAAACATTTCGCCTGTAGCTTGTGCCCGGCGAGGTACACGCAGAACGGCAAGCTCCGGCAACATATGCTGAACACGCACGACATCTTCGTGCCGCCGCGGAAAACGTGGACGAGATTTAGAGTTGCATACTCTAGCAACTAGTCTGCTTGCGAAGCGACTCGATCACAGGATCATTCGAATCGCTCGTGCATGCGAGTTCTTGGGAGTGGTGGAGGGATATTTTAAGGTTTTAACCCTGAGTCCGTACAGACGACGATAGGAATCCGATATCGACTTTATTTTTCTCTTATCGTTGGTCGCAGGGCGTATCCGAGATAGTATAATCATGTAACATTTGTCTGATTAAATCATATATTGGCAATAAATCTATTTGAGTACACGAATGCTTGTTAGGACGCGTTCTATGCTCGACCCTTGCCCGCTGGCAATTCTCGCGACATTGTCGAAGGGGATGAAGAGTGGAGCTGGATGAAGAGTGGAGTTCAACGACGGAGCTTTGGTAGAGGATTATTAAAATAAAGGAGTTTTCTTATTAAAAACGGAACGTCTGCTTCTTTTCTTTGTGAATCTTCGCCCTCGCTTCACCTTTGGTATACTCTTCCCAAACTGTTCCCAAATTGTTCTGACCGTGGCACGATCGTTCTTTTTCAGGTTACTACGAGAGCTACGACACATATGAAGAGGCACCCAGGAAGAAAGCTAGACCACAGGCTAGACCCCTGGACGCCACTGAAGAGCCCGCGTTTCAGTGCTGGAACTGCGAGAAAAAATATTCGAGGAAGCACAACCTATTGAAGCACGCGCGCTACGAGTGCGGTGGCCAGCGAAGATTCACCTGCCCCCTCTGCCAGAAGAAGTACACGCAGAACGTCAGTCTGCAAAGACACCTTATCCGTTTTCACAACATAGTGGCGCCGTTCAGGAAGTGATCGAAGGAAGAAGAGAAGAGCCCTGCGATCATCTTGCAGACGATCGGGAGAACTTTGTCTGTCCCCGAAGCCCCCCCACATCCTTTCTCGTAGAGTCTAATAAACGTCTATTCGCAGTTCACTACTATTTGTTGCTTCTATCTTTGTGTACATGTAACACCTGTACTATAAGTAGACGAGCGTTTTAGAGCGGACTTTTAGTTTGGAATTTCAGCCACCACGGAAGAACACTGAATCCTCGCTGTGAAAGGAAATCACTGTTTGTTGGTTAGTTCACATTAATTGACGATATTAGTTACTTATAAGTGTTTAACGTTACGCGGTGATTCGAATCGTTACCGTGCTCCACCACACAAGTCCCAATTCACCTGAACCATCGACCCCCGGTTTCTCAGACTGACAATGAACCTGCTCACCCTCCCGAAGAAACAGAAACCTTAACACGATCGCGTGGATCGGATTAGACACCTGCAATATCCCCACCTCGAGATCAGAACAATCCCTCAACATACACTTCGCCACCCCGCCCGATCAGCCACGTTTATTCTGACAATATCGTTTCTGTTTTCGTTCGACAGGTCTGGCGAGGTCTCGGTTCACCTGCCAGCAGTGTGGCCGCGGCTACACGATGCTGTGCAACCTGAGGAGGCACATGAAGTGGGAGTGCGGCGGCAAACGCCAGTTTCCTTGTTACTACTGCAGCTACAGTTTCACCCAGAAGACCAGTTTGCAGCGTCACCTCACGGCGATCCATAAGATCGACGTAGTGAACGGGATGGAGCCCAATCTCATGTACACGGGCTCGAGTCCTTGAATCCCGTCCACGCGCGACAGTGGAGACTGTAGTCCAAACTAATTTGTAAACTCCGTCGCGAACGACGGTTTAATCCCTGTGCAGGTCACCGACTCGCTTAGCTTGTGTCCCCGCATAGGTAACGCGAGCGAGACGCGGACCGCTTAGGTGGAGTCAAAAAGGGGGATCGGGGAGAAATGAGTCTCTGGGATATGTTTGATTCTCAGCTATCCAATTCGATCTTGCTCGCGGTCGAGGATCAAAAGCGATAAGTGTCTTTCGACAGAGAATGTCAACTTTCATCTGGATCTAGCTAGAAATACGCAGATGTATTCAATTCTAAACGCACCTTTAGATACGATACCTTGGACAGAACTATTTAAGAGAGAAGGGGGTCCGGCGGGCACGAAGGAGGTATTTACACCGCCGGTTCCACCGCTTCTCTCTTCGGGCTCGCGTTACCTATACTCCTTGTAATTGTCTACCGCTTCTATAGTCCACATCCTCACCAGCTCCCAACAGTCCGATCACGCTCGTTTCCCAATCTCCCGTTAGTCTGATTTCAAGAGGTCTCTGCTCGCGGCGGGGATATCGATGCGGGAAGAGCGAGTAAGAGTTCCGCAAGAACCGATATCGGAACTCGCCTGTGATGCAGGGGATGTAGCCCTGCGGCGTGGTAGCCGCGCGGGGAACGCTCGAATCGAATGGGTATCCTCATTAACGCGACTATTGGTGTTGATGTTCTTTTAGGTCTGGTCGAGATGCCCTATCAACGTCCCCTGCGCCGTAAGTCGAGACACGCCAAGTATCTGAGGGACGAGGACCTGCCGCTCAAGTGCCTCCATTGCGGCAGAGGGTACAAGGTCCCGTCGAGTCTCTCGAAGCACCTCAAGCACGAGTGCGGTGGCCGTAGGAACTTCGCCTGCGAGTTCTGCGATTGTAGCTACACGCAGAACGTGAACCTGCGACGCCACCTGATGACCGTGCACAACGTCTATCGTCCGCCGAAGATACAGGGCGTCAAAATCCGCTGATCACCTTCGGCTCGAAGATCGTCACTCAAGATCAGGTCACCCGAAGATCGATGTAGCAGGACGATGGAAGAGACTGGCCACCCTGGGTCGTCCCGGCTTCTCGCAACACACGAAGATCCAGCTCGCGAAGATACATCACCGAAGATTAGTTAAAAGCACACGGACTTTCTCGATCGTTGCTCGATCATTCGCGGAGATTGCGTAGATATCTGTTGACAAGTGTGTAACGCCGTTGTAAATGCTTCTCGGCCGAGCGCGTTCGGCTTAATTTTTCTTCGACTTGAATCGTTCGATTGTACTGTCCTAACTAATCGGCTCTTAGAGCGCCAGTGCTAGTTAGACGTTTGAAGAAATTTTTGGACTGTGCCACCCCAGTGTCTAGCGAATTCAGTAATAAATATGGGAAATAAAGTTTTACGTTGATGAGTTACAACGATACAGCGAAGCTTGACAATCGTCGCATACCTCTCACGTCTTCCACTCGACGGTCAATTATCAGGCGAGCACCATATATACATACGCACAAGCACAGAGACCGCCGCGGTGAACGCGCAGATATTTTTATACACTTCTTACTTTTTCATTTTTATAAGTAACCACTGCTCCGAGCATCGCGTATCTTTTCTCCCCCCTATACTTTTTCTAAATACTCAAAAATAATCGCCGTCTGTGCTCGACGTCATCTCATGTCGAAGATATTCATCGAGCATATATTTTCTATGTTGTAAGTACGTATACCATAATTACTCCCGGATCGATCTCGTCACAGAAAAGTCGTTTCAAACCCCCTCGCGTCGTGGAATGGGCGAAGTTCCTCACCTTTTCGTTCTAACCACCTCGCGCAATTCAAAGAAAACATTCCAAAGCCAGTGAATCTCGTTTATGTTTCTCTTATATTTTCGTTACACTTTATCCTTTCGCTAATTTCTTTAGTAGCACTCTGTTTTTGAAACCCTCGATTCCTTGTTGGGCTGACTTCCCGCGGCTTGTAGAGCCCCCTGATTAAAGACTATCTCCCCCTAAAGCCAACACGCCCCCTCCCATCCTAACGTATGAAATTTCTCTGTTTTTTGTTTGCAGAGAGCAAGCCCGACTTCAAGATGTACCTGAAGGCGTACCTGCCGCTGGCCACGGACCTCTCCAACAGCGCGACGCCGCCGTTTAACCCGGGGCTAGGCTGCTCGGGGGATCCTCGGCTGCCGTTTCAGGGCTTGTCCTCCTGGCTGCCGGAAACGGACAAGCCGTACATGTGCTCGAGCTGCGGTAAGGGCTACACCCACATCTTCACCCTGAACCGCCACCGTCGCACCGTGTGCGGCAAAATCAGGAACACCAGCGGCAAATGGAAGTGTCCGCGGTGCAACAGGTCGTACGTGACCGAGGGCAATCTCGTGCGTCACGTGAGGTTCGAGTGCGGCGTCAGGCGGAAGTTCTGCTGCATCTTCTGCAACCGCAAGTTCACCCAGCGCTGCAGCCTGATCCGACACCTGAGGAACTTCCACAACGAGAGCTTCGAGAGCAACGCCAGCTTCGTCCCCGGGGACTATCTGCCGATCCACCCTTGCCAAGCGGACGGCAAGAGTTCCGGGGTTCCAAGTACGACGATGCTGGAAGTTTCAATGGAGGAGCGGGAGCAGGGGGACAGAGACTCTAAACAATCGTTACATTAAAGGGTGCATCGCGTGGAAAGGAGGGGAAGAAAGGAGGGAGGGGGGAAGTAAAGGTGGCTCGCGTGTTCCGGGCGAGTGATTTATTTCGATTCGACCGAGATCCGTGGGGCGCGATATTTTCGTATTTCTTGGCTGGGGTGGTTTCGTCAAGGGAAACGGTTCCTCGAGGCGTCGGTGTTCTTTTAAGGTAGTCCTAAGAAGGGGGTTAGAGTTTCAAGTGTCACTTAATGTTCTAAGAATTCTCATCCGTGTTACGTAGAGCCCGTAGTTCGTAAGGAAGATTTTTAACAGAGATAACCGCAATATCCCATACTACTGGTGTTGGCGTCTGGAATTGTTCTTTGTGGTAGGACTGGTGGGGGAGAGTGCAGCACTGGGTGTACCGCTTTCGGGCACTTGCGACGATGTGACGGAGAAGAATAAGTAGGAACGGAACTTTCTCTATTTTGCAGGAGCATTTCGAAAGCGCTGCTTCTTTAATTAAAAAATGAAAGATAGCTGGAATAATTTGCAGGGCTCTGTGAGCTGTTATTGTTACGGTAGTACGTATTGGGAATCGGTGGTTACTAAAAGTATCGTCACCAACAGTACCAAGGATATTCTAAAAGCAGCTCGAGGCAGCTTGGTGTTTTAATCGCAGAGAAAGTGTTAACAAAGTTTTTGTGAAGTTTTTTTTTTATTTTATTCGTTGCTCAGAACAGGTAAAGTTCCGCTTTTATATTATGGCAAGTGCCTAGAAACCCCTGTACACCTTGCACAGGAACGTGAAAATAAACGGGGGGACTCAATGTTCGATAAATTTCGGGCGAACGAGGAATAAAGACTTCGCAGAGGACTTGTCCGTTGCGGCGCAAGTACTAAATGATTCGCGGATCGAAGTGGTACCGCTCGTCAACGGCCAGCGATGTGAATAGTCTTTTAAATCGATAAGCTTTTGACTATCAGGAAACAAGAATACATATATATATGTATTCACCCACACAGATACACATAAACACTTAATACTTGTAAGATAATGTTACGAATGACACTGGAAGCATGTGGGAGGATTTTATCGCGTTGAGGAGCGAAGGGTCGCGTGCCCTTTTTTCTTACAAAGTGTCTTATTATAGTTAGATCTGAACATACACATCGACAACACGGGAAACTACGCTTTGTTGTTCGTTTTCGAAGCGAAGGCTGATTAATTCGATAGCAAGTTGGAGTTGGATATTTTTTTAGTTACGTCTCTCTGCGTGTACCGCATATAAAGAGCGCTTTAGAGTGATTTTCTCGGGGGCGAACGCGCTTCGGGTAGGAACGGTATTACGCTTGGTACAGTTTCGATGGTGCTGAACGTTTCAAGTTATCCTCCTTTCTTCATCTTTGATCGTTTCTCTTTTTAAGTGAATTAATCTTTTAAGACTGCAACACTAAAGGAATTATATAGGATTATATATAATTGCAAATGGTGCACTTAAGGACTTTTACGATTGCCTATATATGCGATATATAGGCGTATATGTATAGCGTGGTTCGAGAAGATGTCGGGATATATTAAAAAGGAGCGTCGACTCGACGGTTTTTATCGCTGCAGTCAAACATCGCGACGGCAATTTTCCTCGTTAAACTTTTGCGACTGGCACTTGTTGTTTGGGCTGTGAAAATCATTCACCTCTCATTTTATTTGTTCGTTCTTTCGTTTTATTTCCTCTCGTTGATCATGTCCCGAGTCGAATATTGTTGTTGACGAAGTCGAACGGAAACTCGAAACACGACGACCGGTTTCCGGTGGAGACGCGTCTGTATCGAGCCTTCCGTTCATCTTGGCTCGCGATACCGTCAAACAAAATTACCAACTATAAGAGAAAAACTTTGTTGTTCTGTAAGGTGTTACTTAAAAAGAAGAAAACAATAAATACACACACACGGTTTAAGTATCTCGTGTGACGCTTTCCCTGGACACTCAGATACCGAATCGCCGAGGAAATCGTCGAAGATTACGTGCTCCTTGATCATCCTCCCAGAAAAAAAACATTCCTTCTTATATAATCCCTTTTCTTTGTTCTCACTTTCCAACATTCTTTCAGCAGCTTCAGCGCCTGGTCGAGATTCAGCGCCTGATCGATGTTATCCAGCCAGATAACAGTTTAGAACTGCTCCCGATAACGCTCGTTTGTCCTTTTTAATTCGCCAGCAGATCTTGCCGATAACTCACGCCACCTTCCTAATTACTGTTACAGGGAAAAGACGCAAACGGATGATGTTTTCCGAGCAGCTTCCGCGAGACGTGCTGCTCCGGTGCAAGAAGGAGCTTCGCTGTTTGAAGTGCACCAGGAGATATAGCATCTGGGGGAACTTGCGGAGGCATATGAATTATTACTGTCAGATGGAGCCGCTCTATCCTTGCCCCCATTGCACTCACAAAGCCAGGTTACTCTCCAAGCTGGCGTCTCACATGACGCGTAAGCACTCAACCGCGGTGGCGTTCAAGAAGATCCATCTGAACCCTTGACGCTGCAATCGGCGTCCGAGTATCCGTTGCCCGACGGACTTTGACGACCTGTAAATCTCGATTGTCGATCCTCTTGGTCTCGACCAACTTCTTTTGTACTTTTTTTTCGTAAGCTGTAGTTAGTACTGGATTACTATGATTTGTAATAAACGTATCATTCGTAAGACGGGTGCAATGTTATTCGGTAACTGAAAGCGAAGCTAGTCCTCCAAGTAGCTTAGATTAAGGGGTTATACCTAGTCAGGAGACCGAAAAGAGACGAATGTTTGTGAATTTTTTTTGGAAAAACTGAAACATCTATTTTTACAGATCTTTTTGCGCTTAAAAGAGCAACATCTAAAGAAGATTTGGTAATTTTTTCGTAAAAATGTATTTACGTTTATAATAAAATTACAATCGATATCCAAGAAGCCTTTTATAAAAAGTTGTTTTGCGGTGAGCACTGCAATTCGGAATCAGATTATCGAAAATAAAAACAAAAAAGATTTCGTTAGTATATTAATACATCTTTCGACTGACGGCGGGGGATTTTCGAAATATTAATTTAAAATAAAATGGCGGCTATTTAAAGTTTGAAGGACCTGATTTTCGCGCGAAAAACGGCCATTTTTCGTCGATAAAATCGAAAATATACATTAAAAAAAAAATGCGAATGATAGTCGATAGATTTTTATATAAAAAATAATCCCACAAAGTATGAGAAACATTGGTGTAGTAGTTTTTGAGATATCGTGCTCACCGTTTTTAAAAAGGTTTCTTGGATGTCGTTGTATTTTTATTATAAACGTTAAATATTTTTCTACACAAAAATGACCAAATGTTCTTTAAATGTTACTCTTTAAAGTGCAAAAAGTTCTGTGAAAATATATGCTTCCACTTTTTCAAAAAAAAATTCGCAAACATTCGCTTCTTTTCGGCCTCCTGACTAGGTATAACCCCTTAATCTACGTGGTAATCTCGTGAAAAAACGAGGGCGTTTCGTGGGAGGAACCATGGATAACAGGTATCAGCGATCAGGGTGGCAAAAGAACGACAAGATACCACGTTTCCTTTTTTACTAACGTACCCCTGTAATTTCTTTTTGCAGGTTGTCTAGTTAGAGGCCAAAAAGAAGACATAAAAAATAGAAAGTGATAAATACTCACTCACACACACACATACATGGTTTCAGTACCTCGTGTGACGCATTCCTTCGACACTCAGATACCGAATCGCCGAGGAAATCGTCGAAGAGTACCTGCTTTTTGATTATCCTCCGAGAAAAAAATATATAAAACAAAATTTATGTTAACCGATTTTATCAAAAATGCACTAAAAACTAAAATAAAATGGATTGAAAACTAAGAAATAATTCTTTTAACCGACTTCAAAAAGGAGGAGATTATATGTTCGACCCGTGTGTTTTTTTTTGTGTTTGTCTCCGCATAACTCCTCAGGAAATGGACCGATGTTGATGATCTTTTTATTTTATTTGAAAGAGGCCGATGCCCCGGTAGTCCCATCCTACACTGTATCAACATTAGCCCAATATTTTGCCAGTTCTGGTTAATAATAAAGACTATTGTCACCTAATTATTATTATTTTATGTATGTACGCGCATATCTCCTTAGCATGTTGTGTCAATATATATAAAACTAGAAAGTTGAAATTAAACAAATTTAAAGAAAATTACAACCGATTTCAAAAAAATAAAATTGCACTAAAAAGTAAAAATATTTTTTTTTCAACACCTGCATGAAAATGTGTGTTTTTTTACGCCTGCTGAGCGGGAGCAAAATTACTAATTTCAGACGTATTCGCGTAAAGTCTATCTCCCAAGGGAAAAAGACTTTATGCGCATGCGTATTCGCAATTTCTTACTTTCCTCCCAAAGAAACTGGAGTTTGACGTTACCCTATGGTATGAAGATGCAGTTGTTCGACTAATCGTTATCGATTTGTTGGAAAATAAATACACGTATTTATTAATTTGGACAGAATAAAAAAACCAATCGAACATGCATATTTTTTGCGAATCGCTGAGCAGGCTTTCAAAAACACACCTTTCATGCAGGTGTTGAAAAAAATATAATGCGTGACACGGGAGAGAAGCGTCGGAATCGCTTACTTCTCTCCCTTGTCACGCAATATACTATTTCCCTTGTTTAATTTACGATTCTCATATTTTTTAAGTCGGTGCCTCATCATTTGCACTATGTAAATCTAGCGCCGACTTAAAAAACATGAGAGTCGCAGATTAAATAAGGGAAAAAATTATTTTTTACTTTTAGTGCAATTTTATTTAATTGAAGTCGTGTCGTATTTTTTTAAAATTTTTTTTATCTTGTGTTTTTTATTTTTAGTGCCATTAGCACTATAAATAAAAAAATTTATAGTGCTAATGGCACTAAAAATTAATTCATTCCTTGTACTACAATTTCGATGGTGATATACTACGAACGTCTGTAAGGTTTTAGTTTTACTATTTATACATAGGTGACGGATTACTTCCCGATAAATTGTGTATTTTCGGTAATCACGATTTGACTGGCGTCCCGAACGCAGCGGCTTTTTTTCGTTTTCGTAAAGAACGCGAGTGTCTCATTTTAAGTAGTGTGGATTTGTGGTTATGAGTTACATTTATTGATGACTGTGTAATTTTTTCACCCCATCGGGGTTAATTGTTTTTTAAATATTCTATTATCATCCAAATTACGCATGCCTGCAAAGTTTCACGACAATTGGATAGTTGGAAGTGGGTTAAATTTGAGTTTGCCAGATTTGTTGAACCACACATACATCAAACATACAAACAGAGGACCGAAGCTGAATAAAATCGATAAAAAACTTGTTTAAAAACACTCCCTCTTACAAAATTCTTTCTTTTGTTCTGATTTCCAACGTTCTTCCAGCAGTTTCAGCGGCTGATCGATGTTACCCAGCCAGATAACAGTTTGTTTGTCTCCTGTTAATTCGTCAGCAGATTTTGCCGATCATTCATGCCACGTTCCTAATCACTGTTACAGACCGAAGGCGCAAACGAATGATGTTTTGCGATCAGGTGCCGCGAGATGTCCTGCTCCGGTGCAAGGAGGAGCTTAAATGTTTGAAGTGTATGAGAAGATATAGCCACTGGGGGAACTTGCGGATCCACATGAATTATTACTGTCAGATGGAACCGCTGTATTCTTGCCTCTACTGCGCTCACAAAGCCAGGATGGGCACCGCGCTCAAGTATCACATTGCGCGCGAGCACTCAGGCATCGCGGCGTCGGAGGAGATCTTTCTACACCGTCGACGTCCCAGACGACACTCCAAACGGAGCCCAAGTATCCTTTACTCGAAGAACTTTGACGACCTGTAAATCACGATCGTCGATCCACTTCCAAACCACGCTGCCGCGGGTGAATCAAATTCTGGTGTGTTTTTTTTCTTCAGTAAACTGTAGTTATTATTGGTATACTATGATTTGTAATAAAAGTAACATTCATAAGACGCGTGCAATGTTATTTGGCAATTGAAAGCGAAGCTTGTCCTTCAAGTAGCTTAGATTAATCTACGTGGTAATCCCGTGAAAATGAGGACGTAGCGTGGGAGAAATCATGGACAACAGGTATCAGCGATTAAGCTGGCAACCGAACAACAGGGTTTCAATAGTAATTTGTGAAGCTACTCAAAGGTTTAGAGTATTTGGGCTTGGTTTTTCAACCAAGCGAAACTCGACACGCTTTTGAGAATCGTCTCTACTCGTCACTTTCGGGTAAACGAAGGTGTTAACTTCAAAAGAAGAAATACAATAAATACACACACGGTTTAAGGGGTTATACCTAGTCAGGAGGCCGAAAAGAAGCGAATATTTGCGATTTTTTTTTTTGAAAAAGTGGAAGCATATATTTTCACAGAACTTTTTGCACTTTAAAGAGTAACATTTAAAGAACATTTGGTAATTTTTTTGTAGAAAAATATTTAACGTTTATAATAAAAATACAACGACATCCAATAAGATTTTTTAAGAACGGTGAGTAAGATATCTCAACACAACTGCATCAATCTTTCTATAATTTCGTGGGCTTATTTTTTATATAAAAATCTATCGACTATCGTTCGCATTTTTTTTTTAATGTATATTTTTGATTTTATCAACGAAAAATGGCCGTGTTTCGCGCGAAAATCAGGTCCTTCAAACTTTAAATAGCCGCCATTTTATTTTAAATTAATATTTCGAAAATCCCCCGCCGTCAGTCGAAAGATACATTAATATACTAACGAAATCTTTTTTGCTTTTTTATTTTAGATAATCTGATTCCGAATGGCAGTGCTCACCGCAAAACAACTTTTTATAAAAGGTTTCTTGGATATCGATTGTAATTTTATTATACGCGTAAATATTTTTTACGAAAAAAATTACTAAATCTTCTTTAGATGTTGCTCTTTTTAGCGCAAAAAGTTCTGTAAAAATAGATGCTTCCTTTTTTAAAAAAAAAAATTCACAAACATTCGCCTCTTTTCGGCCTCCCGACTAGGTATAACCCCTTAAGGGGAGGTTCTGGTCTAAATGTCGATTTTTTTTTATTTAATTTTTCGAATGTTCAACCATTTAGGAAAACGTGTTTAAAAGGATTTATTGAAATTCGCAAAATTTCCGAAGTTATAGGCATTTGAGTAGCGGCAAATGCATGGGTGACAACCGGCCACTCGGCGCTCACGTAAAACTTTAAGGGGAGGTTCTGGTCTAAATGTCGATATTTTTTTATTTAATTTTTCGAATGTTCAACCTTTTAGGAAAACGTGTTTAAAAGGATTTATTGAAATTCGCAAAATTCCCGAAGTTATAGGCATTTGAGTAGCGGCAAATGCATGGGTGACAACCGGCCACTCGGCGCTCACGTTAAACTTTGAACGCGTTTTTCTCGAAACAGTGTTCTCAAAACGGTGGGAGCTGTATCTTCAAAAGTTATTATCCGATTCGACTGAAACTTTTTTTTATTTTGAAGATTATTCTTTTTTTCTAGGGGGGGGGGGGGGCTAAAAAAAATTACAAAAAGTTGAAAATTTATAATTTTCAAAGGCGATGAAAGGACGAAAAATACAGGGAAAAGTGATTTCAAACGTGAAGTGTCGTTATTTTCTAAAAAAAATGTAATTCTTTTTAGTCCCCCCCCCCCCCCCCTAGAAAAAAGAATAATCTTCAAAATAAAAAGGTTTCAGTCGAATCGGATAATAACTTTTGGAGATACAGGTCCCACCGATTTGGATCAATTTTTTGACGCTTTAACTTTAACGACTCCCCAGGGCTGTCTGCACTGATTAATTATAAAACAAAACATATATTTCTATAATTTAAGACATCCTTAATACAATGCAACAAGTCCCATGAAATTATACACAGTAGTTTTCCTTTAATTAATTCCTAAAAATCACCTATTTTTGGGGGCTCTAGACCAGAACCTCCCCTTAAGTGACTCGTGTGACGCATTCCTTCGACACTAAAGTACCGAATCTCCGAGGAAGTCGTCGAAGACTATATCCTCCTTGATTATCCTCTCCCTCCCTGAAATGCTCGCTCTAACAGAATCCTTTTTCTTTGTTCTGACTTTCCAACATCTTCCAGCAGTTTCGTAGATAAAGCAAGGGAAAAAATTATTTGTTACTTTTTAGTGCAATTTTATTTTTTTGAAGTCGGTTATAATTTTTTTTAATTTTTTTTTATCTTCTACTACAATTTCGATAATGATATACTACGAACGCCTACAAAATTTTAGTTTTACTATTCGTCCGTCTAATTCAGGCCTGCACAGGGAGCCTTTTTCAGCGCCTAGCGGCAAGCAACCAGCCGTACACCGTTACTAACGGTAGAATCGGTGAGTAGAACTGCAGTAGTTTAGGTTGGGGCTTGTAGGCGCGTAGCATAAGCATATATAGCTGGGTTCCTTGTGGGGCCCAGTGCAGAGCAGGTCCCGCAATATAATTCGGTGGGGTCCTATATACTTACGCTACGTGCCTACGAGCCCCAACCTACACTACTGCAGTTCTCCTCACCCATTCTACCGTTAGTAACGGTGTACGGCTGGTTGCTTGCCGCTAGGCGCTGAAAAAGGCTCCCTGTGCAGGCCTGGTCTAATTCGCAGTGTCCCGAACGCAGCAGCTCTTTGTCGTTTTCGTAGAGAACGCGAGTCTGATTTTAAGTACTTTGGATTTGTGGTTTTTGGTTACACTTATCGATGACTGTAATTTTTTCTCCACCTCAAATACTCCCTCTAATAGAATCCTTTTTCTATGTTCTGAATTTCCAACATCTTCCAGCAGTTTCAGCGCCCGGCCCAGTTTCAGCTACTGATCGATGGTTATCCGATTGGGTTTTCTAGTTAGATAACAGTTTGTCGGTCTCCTTTTAATTCGTCAGCAGATCTCGCCGAACATTCACGCCACATTTCTAATCACTGTTACAGGCAAAAGATGCAGACGGATGATGTTTTGCGATCGGCTGCCGGGAGACGTCGTGTTCCGGTGCAAACAAGAGCTTTTCTGTTTGAAGTGCATGAGGAGATACAGCCACTGGGGGAACTTGCGGATGCACATGAATTATTACTGTCAGATGGAACCGATCTTTCGTTGCCGCTATTGTACTCATAAAGCCAGGACACCCTCGACACTCAAGCAGCACTATGCGCGCGAGCACGCAGCCGTGGCAACGGACGCGGAGATGCGTTTCTTACCTCGACGTCCTAAAAAGCGCCCGAGTATCCTTTGCCCGCCGGACTTTGACGACCTGTAAATCCCGATCGTTGATCCCTTCCCAGACCACGCAGTCGCGGATGGACTAAATTCTTCTATGTATTTTTCCAGTAAACTGTAGTTAGTATTGGCATACTATGATTTCTAATAAACGTATCATTCATAAACATTGCCGCAATTCGCCGTGGCCACCGATGCTCTGCACACTTCCATCCCAATGCTTCGCATCGTGCAATAAAGATGGAACCATGAACCCCAGATCGTTGATCACCGACTCTGCAGAACGCCGGTGACCCGGTTCCCTATGCTTCATCCATCGTCGCTCGTCATTCATTCCTTGTTGCGATCGGACATCGTTAAGCCGCTGGCATTCACTTCGAACGCAACCGTTTCGTTGCATCGACTGGTCACGAAGCCAGCTGAACGGCACAGTCATCTAACGCGCACGCTTTTGATTTTTAGGGGGCTCGTGGAGTCAGCCACGGGACGAATCGCTCGATCATTCTGGCAGGCCAATGTTTGTCTGCCCGAGATGTGGCAAAGGTTACACCTGGAAGGCGAGTCTCCACCGCCACCTAAGCACCGGCTGCGGCCTGCCACCTATGTTCTGCTGCAAGCTCTGCGACTACAGGACCAGCAGAAAGGACATTCTATTCAGGCACACCAGACACGTGCACTCGCGTGCCCCGGCTCAGCAGATCCTTCAGCAACTCCTCTGAGCACTAAGAACTTGTCTCGCGACGTTGTAGCGTCGAAATACACTTCGACCAACTCTCCTAAACATACCTGTACCACATCCCTGCGCGCTAACATCGGCGCGTCTGTCTTTTCCAAAGACAGTTGCAACATTCCAGGACATCGGTCGCGCACGAATCGAATTCGTGCCGCATCGTATCGACGCGCAAAGCAAACACGAGAAAACGTCGCGAGGCGCGAGGGGCACCGAGAATTCTGACCCCCGTGTGTTCCCTACCCATTGTTCTCCACTGTTCTCGGTCAGTAAAGCACACGCTACTCGATCACCAATAGTCGTTCGGCGCAATGCCAGCGCGGTTACGCAGCCGCGAAGCACGCGTAGGTTGAAGCAGAACAGGCGGCATCGTTGATCCTCCGCGAACACCTCTTCATCGCTGTCCTTTCGCTCTGTTCCAGGCGCCTGGAACGTTCCGGGCTACGCGGACGGCTACAGCTCCGTGGACGGCCTGCCGCTTCACCCGGACCTCGAGAAGTTCAAGATCTCCGAGGCGGCCCAGTCCATGTCCGCCTACCAGATCATCCACAAACGGCACATGTGCGGCTTCTGCAAGAAGGTCTTCCCGCTGAAGAACCTGCTGAGGAGGCACGTGCAGTTTGGCTGCAAGATGAACCCGAGGAACGCCCAGTTCGCCTGCTCCCTCTGCCCGTACAAGAGCACCTACAAGGCGAACATGGAGAGGCACGTGAGGAACGTCCACGAGACCGGGGTGCTCAAGTTCCGCTGCGATCTCTGCAACTTCCGCAGCAACTACTCATTCTGCGTGCGCAGGCACATGAAGACGTTCCATCGCGCGCCGGACACTAGCCTGCCGAAAGAGTAGGCAGACTCTTAAGGGAACTCTGCCTCGAGGCATTCAACTGCCGGAGATTGTAGCTTGATGAACCGTCGGGACCGTAACTCGCGCGAGGGGCCGGTGTATCTCTTCCTCTAAACCCTTTCCGAGAAGTTTAGTGCATAGGTCGGGAGGGAGGCAACCGATCCCCCGACAGAGGTTCAGTGTCGTAGAATTATTCGCGAGATCGTTAGGGTGCATTCGGTGAAACGGCCATTCCGTGCACTTGTATATATATTCCGCGAGACTGTTCGTGATCCAATGACGAACTCAGTAGTGTATTCTGGACACGTTTACCCCTTCCGAAGGTATTATTTTTGCTAGGCTATTGCTTAGATCAGTGCGTGGTTGGTACCGTAATCGACGCGTCGGGACATTCCACGATCCTTTCCCAGTAATGTTTCAGTGACCCGAAGAAGAGGAGCGGGAGGGTAGATTAAGCCGACGAACTGTAAACGCTACTAGTAGCGTGCACGATTTCTATGTATTTTCTAACAGCAGTCGTATATTTAATCGTAGCAGGCGATATATATATACATATATATACCGTAGACACCATTTACCGAACTGAATTAAGACGCTCAGGTTGCTTGTAAGTCGTTCGGGAACGTAATAAACCATTCGATACGTTTGTCTAGCGTACCAGCAAGCATGTGTTTCCTTGAACTGATCGGTGTCGACGCTTCTAGATTCCCCTGGCGAAGCGTCAAGGTTCTTTCAGTGCGGCTCGGGCCTCGACGAAACAGGGAGTCCCCGAAATATCATCAATCGCGGCGAAACAATGACCCGTTGATTCTGTATAGATGTATGTTGTACGATGAAAGAAGGAGGTGGAGTCTCGCTGTGATTGCTCGTCGATCCCTGGCCACCCGATTAACCAGTGTGGTGTTGTTGTTTCAGCGTTGTTATGGCCTTACAAGAGGACCTACGCGTACGGGCAGGTGAGCAGGATCGCGCCGAGTGGCGTGCAGCAGCAGGAACAGCAGCAGCTTCGCATGCGGTGCATGTCGGACGCGAAGGAACGAAAGTTCGTTTGCATCGACTGCGGCAAGGCGTACGCGGTCCACAGGTCGCTGTGGCGTCACCGCAAGTTCGAGTGCGTGAACGCGAAGCCGAAGTTCGCGTGCGAGGCTTGCCCTTACACGAGCCCTCATAAATGGTGCATAGACAACCACAAGAAGAGGCACCACAGCGACGCTTACAATTGATGCTTTCCGTTCGTTAGAACTGTACCCCCGAAGACTGACGCGCGCGCCCAGCGGGCTTCCGGGCGAGAGGCGGCGGTACCTCTCGCCCGAGTATTAGGAAAAGTATATTGTCCTTAGTCGGCAAACAAGCGCGCCGCCTTTCGAGCAATTCGAAAAGGCCACGGTGTTCTAATTGCGTATGGTGCAGCCTATGAATATTGTTTCCGGAACTTATTTATAAGCCAGCGTTGAGACCACGTTTCAAGCTGCCCCTGAGAAACCTGTGATAATCCAGCCAATTAACTTCCTCTGTATTACAGAACTGTCTGCGAAGTTTTCCTTTTATAAATACCTTTTGTTACTGGCTTTCGCGACGGCCTTGTCCACCTTACACGTACGCCAGTGAACGGGACCCGTTTCATTCGGAGCTCTGGTGGCTTCTGTTTAAAACTATTAACGCTACTGTAGGTATGCTGTATATCGATTCTATCACGCGGACTGATATTTACGAATGTATACTGTTCCAGTCGAATAAAGAATATTTACAGCGATCGTACAACCTGTCCCATGAAAGCACACGATTCCGTTGAGAAATACGAATGAAAGTGACACTGACATTTCTGTAACAGCTCTTTTAAGCAGGGAAGAAGCGTCCATCGAAGAGGAAGCAAGTCAAGGGGCAAAGAAAACGAGGAACGTAATTCATATCCTTGAAAGACTTCGTTACATGTCACCCTTTAACGCACCGTTCCAAACCTACGTGTAGTTCACTTTACATAAGCTCGATTGAAAACAATTTGCCTTTCTTTTTAATAAAGGAGTTCCACAGGATTGCATTCTAAGCTGACGAACCCTAACTGTCCCTCCATCCCCTGAGTCCACAGAAGCTTCCCATCGAGTTTCCCCAGCGAGGATGTCTTCCCGAGTGTGACTCTGTCGATCCAGAAAAAGCTTTCTCTCTGTCTAATCGAGGCCCCGGGAACGCCGATGCCTCGAAGCTTTCGTAGGACCTTAGCGGTTCCTCTGACCGAAGAAGCCTCCTTCCTCTTCTTCTCTCTCTCCCCTCCCGCTCTGTTCCGGGCCGTGCCTATCTCTAACTTGGTCCCTCTGCTTTCAGCCTACCGGAAGATGTACATGGGCGACCAGGTGCTCGGCTACACGTGCACAATGTGCAGCAAGTTCTACAAGATGTGGAGCAACTATCTGAAGCACAAGTGCGAACCGCCGCAGTTCAAGTGCCCCCTGTGCCCGTTCGCCGCGTTCAAGGCCTTCATACTGCACGCCCACCAGGCCGAGCAGCACTTCAAGGTCACCTCGTCCAACACGTGAACACCCGTGGCCGACCCCGTGGACGGTTTATCCTTTCCTCCTCGAATAAACGCGCCATCGAGTTGCCTTAATCAGCGTCGGAGAGCGTCCTTCGTGCCTATTTCTAGCTGCTAGCTCCTGGCGTTCCTGCGCGTAGCGGCGGGAACGATCTTTCGAAAGGACGACGGGAAAACGTGGTACCTAGCTCGCCCCAGGGCGGAGCGACTGCAAGTGTACACCCGGGCGTCTCTGTTGGCTTTGAATTTACCAGGAGATGATGAGAACGGAAGGCACCATTTATGCAGGTTTAACAGAGGGATGTGGTCTGGCGATCGAAGGACCATTTACCTGGTGGTCTTTATCACACTTTCTTCTGTAAATAAATTAAAGGGTCGCCTCCCGTTCCTGCCACCTCTTGGCAAATTCAGTAACAGCAGAGGTACTCGCTTTTATATTTTCAGTTTCCCTAGCCTGTATAACGGCGACCTTCGTGATTCACTTATTGCATCGGCATGGTAATTCGAGCGGGATTTACAAGTTAATTTAACTGCTGGAGTTATAATCTGTACGTAGAAAGAGCAACTTCGTCGCGGTCGACGGCTTCACCGATGTCGGGCAAAAGTGACGCGAGGAGTGAATTATGAATACGCCAGCGATTTTTAAATTAGAGGATGTCTCGACGAACAGACTACGTGGTCGTCAGAACGGTAGAGAAGAATGGTTTTCTCATAACTGTGGTTTGCAAGCAGGAAGTGAATTACCCTGCACGTGAATTTATTTTTCGTTTAGCGAACTTCTGTTAGCTCTCCAGTTTGCGCTGCTGGATTACGTAGAACGCAAACTTTCTCGACTGATCGATTAGATATACGCATTATACAGAGCGTCGGGTCTTTCATACGCCACAGGACTGCTCGCCGTTTTGATTCGTTCGCTCGGCTTACAAATCGAAGGCGTGGAATCACGCTCGCGCAAGCTGTCCTTTAGAACGTCTGTAACTCCGTGGCGAGATCCCATCGATCGCGCGTATTGTAAGAAAAAAAGACTCGGGCGACGGAAGAGGACGCGCGCGCGAACTTAATACGTAACCCTTAGTACTCTTAAATGCATGTATTTTCTTAATACCAAAAGGAAAGAAATAAAGAATCAGTGCAAGGATATTGCAAACGAAACGAACGGGGGCTGTCATTTCTGGCCAAGGGAGATCGAGAAGATCTCCTCTCGCAGTGACCTTCGATTTATTCTTCAGCTGCGACGCGCTGCTAGTGAAACGTGGATTACTGTGCGCTCCCTCTGCGGTATCGAGCCAAGGGGAGAGCACCACAACCAAGGTGTCTCTGAAAAAGGTAGCGCCCTTAATACGCGTGGGCAGTTTGATCTGTGAAATCGAGTGAAAGAGGCCCAAGGTTTCCTGCGTCTTGGAACCTCGTCTTTTCCTACTTCGTTTCGCAGTGCGAACCACCCACGTGTATACCCGAAGGGGACCATCGATTCCGAATAGACCTCGCACATGCAACGTTCACCAATCACTTCTCATAACTGTCAACGAACGTTCCATATAACGTGCGACGATCTTACTCGTTCTCCACGTTTCCCACCGCGGAACGATTATCCTCGAACGCAGGAGTGCGGTCCGCAGCGTCTGGCTGGAAAGTGGGTCGCGGTTTTCTCTGGAGCCCCGAAATAACGAGTGATTAATTTTCCGTGTTTCAGCCATGGTGTACGCCTGTGGTCCTTGCGGCAAGAGTTTCAAGTGGAGGAAGAGCTTGCTGCGGCACGAGCGAGAGGAATGCGGAAAGAAGCCGTACCGTTGCCCGCACTGTCAGCGCGTGATGAACCTGAAGGACAGTCTGATTCGCCATCTGCGGCTGAAGCACGGCCAGGATTGCCGCGTGAGGCGGCGGATCGTGCAACGACCGATCTCCCACAGGGCAGATAGTCGATTCGCCGCGTCCATGGACGGTGAAATCAAACGGCTGCCGAAGAAACGCTCGAGAAAGTCATCCTTGAGGCACTAGCTGGTCGAACCCCCTTATTCCCCGACGAATCCTTTCGGTCGAGAGTTGTTCAACCTCCCGCGACAATACCAGATCCTCTGTACATAGTATTTTATTCAGGGCACAGGATTAGTGCTGGAACCAACGCGCAGCAGGCACCGAATTTATACTCGAATCTTGTACACTTTGAAATAAAGAGAGATACGACGAATCGTTGTTCGCTCGGCCCCTTGAATTTTACTCGCGTCAGCTGTGAATGTCCCGTCGCGAAGAGATTGGGGAGCGCGGCGACGCGTGGATCTGGAAACTTGTCTGTGTATGCTGTTTCAGGGGAGCCTTGCTGGACACGCGGGCGCTCGAACTCGGTTCGTCGGGACGACGGGGTGACCGAGAGCGAGGAGGGCGGATAGTATGCTTTGCTTTGTGGGGGCGAAAGCTTGCTCGTGAATCGTTGAAAGTTGGAGGGAGCGACGCACTCAAACGCACCTTTCTCCGTTCTTTTCAGGTTTCCACGTGTGCTGCGAGTGCAAGAAAACGTACAGGTCCAGAATGGCCCTGAACCGTCACGTGAGGGAGGAGTGTGGCAGGGTTTTGTACACGTGCCCCTTCTGCCACAGTATCATGCCGATGAAGTTCAACCTGCTCAACCATCTGAAGAAGGAGCACGGTTGCGCGGCCAAGATTTAAGCTACAGCGAGGAGGGCCTCGCCTCGAGGGTCTTCCATTCGACGAGAAAAATCGAGTGCGATGTACAAAAACAATTGCCGTGTTTACGTTCCGTAGCCTTCGCGCATCCTCCAGGGAGGAAGAACTGCGTTCAGTGTATGGTTTACGATTCTGTTACTTCGTTCCGTGGGTCTTTTTCGGTGTGGCCCAGAACTGATACGACAGGTGTTATTCGGCTTAACGACCATCGAGCAGCGGAATCAGCTGGAAGAGCCGACTTTATTTTTACATGTACGGTTCAAGACGTTCGCTGTGAGAAGACGGATGTCCTTCGGCATAGTTTTGCGCGAGATAACGTTCCACTGTTGTTTAAATCTACCGCGAATCTAACGGGAGGGAAGTAACATAGAAGAAGACGTTCGATGGTGCTGTATATCGCTACGATAACGATGAAAGTGCATCGCCAACTGTGTAAATCGCAGGCACGTTTTGTTGAAACGTGGCAAGCTGAATAAAGCGGCGTCGAAGGGACGTTACAATTGTCCTCGTTTCTCTTTTAATCCGAATCAAGCCCGACTCGCTGCGGTAGAGTGGAATTAATACGAAGTACTAATGAGTGCATGGAACCCCCGAGTTGAATTAATCGCAACTGTTCATCCCCTGCTTTTCTGTACGTACGCTGTTAATTTCTGTCACCGTCCCTCGACCTCTGTAGCTGGCCTGGTGAACGATGTCGCGAGGGCAGCAGTCGCAAAGGAGACGGCGAAGGGTGCGCGTGGGTGGATACGTGTGACACGATGCTTCTATCGTAGGCCGAGTTGTGGTGCCAAATTCAATTAGCAGCTCAGTGACTCCCAGTATATTCTGTTCACTGGGCCACGACCAGAGAAACAGCCTCTCTGTGCCTGAAAGCACAGATCTGCGCGGAGAAACGAGAAGAAGCATAACGGGGGTAGCTTAACGGCGCGAAGGGTGTAGCGTGGCCACGAGCAGCCAATTGCATTTGAATCGACGATAATGAACACGGATTTCCGTTGCTCCACTGATCCTTGATATTTCGCTTCCCCGCTAGTCCGATCGTCTCGTTATATACTGACTCAGGCAATACTGTTTCTGCAGCCACGCGTGCAATGTTGTTCGGTAATTGAAAGCGAAGCTTGTCCTCCAAGTAGCTCAGACTAATCTACGTGAAAAACTAGGGCGTTTCGTGGGAGGAACCATGGATAATAGGTATCAGCGATCAGGGTGGCAAACGAACGACAGGGTCCCGCGTTTCCTTTCTTACTAACGTACCGCTGTAATTTCTTTTTGCAGGTTGTCTAGTTAGAGGCCAGTGGCACGCGTGCAAGGCCTGCGGGAACGTGTACATGTATTACAGCTCGTTAACCAGGCATATAAGGGAGGAGTGCGGCCAGGCGCCCAAGTATCAGTGCCCCTATTGTCCGAGGAGGACCAAGTTACGGTGTAACTTGTTGAAGCACATGCGCAAAAAGCACGGCTGAGACTGCGCAAATTCCTCGAGGTGTCTAAGATTAAAGTGGACCACCTTGATCGAACGAATCCAAAGAATCGATGGGCTTGGGAAATAAAAAAAAAAATAAACGTTCACTAGGAAACGACTGTGGACTTCTCACGAGGAAAGACTATGATTGGTACAGCATATTAGCGGTTTTCCTGGATGTAAATTGGACGCAGAACTACTTGATCCACTCGTAGCCTTCCCTTCTTAAGAAGTCATGTTGTACATTATCGCGAAGGGTTCTGTGTGCTTCCTCTGGAAGAATTGTCTGTAACATAGTGTACATTTATGTCGGAAGCATGGCGGTATCCTTAGGTGTTTGTAAATAAATCTCTAGGAAGCTATCGATCTGTTTCGAGCAGGGCTCGCTGATATTATACAGTCTCAGGATGGTGCGGTCGTAGAAAAATCGATGTTCCTTGCAGCTGTTTCCAAGAAAGAAGTGCCACCAGTCTGGCCGTTCTGTGTAGCTGCCTGGGTACTCGGAAAGTTCGAGTAACTCAAACACTCGATTTGATGCACTGAGCCCGATAGCCGATCGTTTGAATAGTAATTTCTGGAGCTACTCGAAGGTTTCGAGTAATTGGGCCCGGCTTTTCCACCAAGCGAACCTCGACACGCTTTCGAGAGTCGCCCCTACTCGTCACTTTCGGGTAACCGCGTTAAAGAACGTGTGCCGACGGCGAGCCGTCGATTTGAAGCAGAGAAGCAACGCGTCGTTTGGAATGGAACGGTGTGGTTCTCAGTGATAAGCAACTCTGACGTAACGCAGGCTTACGGCCTCTGAATCTGCAACACTTCAACGGACGTGGCGAACACCCTTACCTGTTTCTGTTTCAAAACGACGTCGCAACCTCCCGAAACGCCACACTGTCTCCACGATCCACCCTTTACTCGACCACAAAAAAAAAAAAACAGAAAAAGAAATACACACAGATAACAGTAGCCGGGCGAACAGTCCGGTTTTAGCGATAAGGTAAAGATCGAGAGACACAACACCGCCTGCCGAGAGGAAAGCGCCCTCCTCTAAGTATCCCTCCAAGTAGATGAGAAATGATTGACGAGAGAAACGCGTTTCTTTTTCAGAGTGGAACACCTGTTTGGCCTGTTCGAAGTCGTACAAATGGCGGAAGTCGTTGCACCGGCACGTGAGGGAGAGCCCGGATTGTTGGCCCGTTCTCCTGACTTCCGGGAACGGCGAGTTCATCAGACAGATTCACTACAAAATGCTCTACAACGTTAACAATTAACAGAGAGCCCGAGTGTCGGCGCGCGCACTTTGTTGTTGGATACCTTTGTTTCGGATTACTTTTTATAGAAATAAATGTTATTATATTCTGATACCGGAGACTACTATGTATTGCAACGTAAACGGCGATGATTGGCATCCCTGCCACGGGAAGGAGCCACCCGGACGATATTTCTAGTCACAAAGCCACCCACTCGACGCATTTCGCCTCGAAACCTCCTTTTCAGGCTTTCTCGGATTATCGCCCATTCTAACCATCATTCTCCGCATTTCAAACACTTGTTCCCGCCCCATCCTCATCAAGCGCATAGCCCCATTTAATCCACGTTGGCACCAGCGAGCCTAACAGCCTTTTCAGAACGCAGACACGATAAACTGGCTCGGCCATCGCGATACTGTGTTTCCCAAAGATCTCTCTCGAGCGAGAGCCGTGTCCCGAGTTCCAATCTTTTCGGCCACCACCCCCACCGTTAAATTGATAGTTGAGTCGAATCGTTCCTGCTCCTTGAATGTCGCTTTCCACAGCACTTCCTTCGCAGTCGTGCCCGTCTTTCGCTGACCCTAGAATTTTTCGCAGATTTCCGGCTGCACTGTATGGCCAGGACGTCGGGCAAGCCGCGGAGGATGTATCCTTGCGGCAAATGCCAGAAGATCTACTCGAACGCGTCCTCCCTCTATCGGCACTTGAAGCTCGAGTGCGGCATGCCGCCGCAGTTCCACTGTCCCTACTGTCGCTTCAGCTCCAAGAGGAAGTTCAACCTGGACTCCCACGTCACCCACAAGCATCGCAAGCTACTCAATTGTTACATAAATAAATAGACTGGAGAGCGGCGTTGGTGCTGTGGTGTGTACATACGCGTGCAACGACCGAGCGCGGTCGACGGGACGGGAAGAATGGTGGTATAAGTTGCGGACAGTTTCCGATAACATAGGGTATAGAGAAAATCAGCAGCGAACACGTTTGTAATCGGGATTACGAATAAACGGTACTCGTGCCTCTCTTCCTCGCTCGGAGCCGTTCCTTATAATTCTGGAGTAACGATAATAAACTGATGGAAGCGATCACGCGCGTGGTTTCTTGTAGCGATTACTAACCATTCGTTTATCCTGTAGGAGACTAGAGGGATTCGCGAGAGGATTCTCGTGAATTGGGAATGTTGACATAAGCTAGGTGTACCTACATTTTAAGAAAGTCCCGCCACTGATTTAGCTCGATCAGAGACTAATGTACAGCGGTATCGAGGCTGAATCAGTGAACTCACCGTTGCAGTGGCTCTCCTCACGACGATTCCTCGGCATTCAGCTCAGGATTAAACTGGATCGTGCGTATTTTTTGTTTCAGGGTATCGGGCCATCGGGTCTGTCAAGAAACCGTTCCCCTGTAAGCGTTGCGATCGTAGTTACAAGAACAAAAGCTCCCTGAACCGTCACGTGCACTACGAGTGCGGCAAGGACAAGCAATTCGTTTGCCCCATGTGTCAGAAGAAGTTCCTTCAAAAGAGTAGCATGAACAACCACATGATCGCCATTCACAGAATATGAGTGAGGGCCGATCGAAAAGTGCTCCCCCGCGTCGAGTCGCCGCGCGAACCTTCATCCCCGTGCCCCCGAGCACCTCGGGACTGTGACCGCCCCGCGTTCCGAACGAAAGACAATGGATTTCTCTGCCGATCAGGCTCGTTACCCCCCACACTGAATTGTATATGTATATTACCATAAACTCGTCGGAATTCCACGAAACACTTGTACATTGATTTATTTCTCTGAATGCCCACGAAGCGACAATCACCCTACACGATTATCATCCGAAGCATCCTGTTTGGTTACTTTGTTTGGAGGGGTTGGAAATTGGCATCTCTTCATTTAAGACGGAGGCTCGGAGCAGGTGGACAGACGACCGATCGCCCGCTAATTCATGGGATCGGGCGATCTCCCGCCCTTCTGGACCCGCGGTTTAACCAGAATCTCTCTATACGATTCCATTCGCTGCCTGCGTCTGTCCACCTTCTCTGGCCTCGGAAACCTCACGCCTCTTCACGTACACACGGCAAAATTTTACCCTGGGCGCACCTATCTCTCGGGGCTATTGGCTGATACGTTATGTGTTGGGTTGGTTACGGGTTTAATATATCTCACTGATCTATCTCGCCAGTCGCATAACACCCATTATCCGTGCATCGTTCGAGACACAACCAACAACCTCTCACCGTCCTCCGTCCCTCTCCCATCTCCCATCGCTCCACCCCCTCCTCGAACTTCCGATTCGTTTAACTTCTCATTTAATTAGAATAACGTCTCACCTCGATCTCGCGTCTCGCTTGGCGCCGGGACCTGTTGCAGGAATGGTCGCTTTGCTGTCGTTGCTGCGGTCCGATTACAAACAGCAGCAGACCTGCAAGAAAGCCCGCTCCTCCACGTCCGCCACGATGACGAGGAGCAACGTGGTGCTGGCCAGCAGGCGGGTGAGCAACGCCGGTGACAGCAACAGCTACGACAGCGGGAACGACAACAACAACGCGCGCACCTCGTCGTCGTCGACGCGCGAGGTGGTGTTCCCCGACTCGTTCGAGGTGTTGCCGCAGCCACGCGACCTCAGCGTCGTGTACATGGGCGTGCCCCACGAGCAGCAACGGAAGTTCAGGTGTCGTTTCTGCGGCAAGGGCTACCGGTGGAAGAGCACGATGCGCCGGCACGAGATGGTCGAGTGCGGCGGCAAGCCGCCGGCGTTTCAGTGCCCCGAGTGCCCGTACAAGGCCAGGCAACGGGGCAACCTGACCGTGCACTACAAACGGCACCACCAGAAGATCGGCTACGACGACGCCGCCTAATAACAGCTCCTCCGCTGGCACGATCGTCCTCGAAATTCAACCCCCCGAAACGAGACGCACGGCCCCGCGAAACGGTTCTTCGTTAACGCTTTGTACGTCGTTTTGGTTCAATCGAACACTGGGTCGAAGCTGGGCTTCGGCCAGCAAAGTGCTTTGTGTCCATTCCTTTGCGAACTCAATGGTTTAGCTTGTTAACGGAGGCGGATCAGTGAATTCGTCGCTAGGCAAGTGACTTTCCATTTGGGTAAGACGAGCCAGCTGGAGTAAGTATTGCGTTGGGGGAAAAACAGGGAATTTGGTTTCGATCGTTTTTAATACAGGGGATGATTATTTTTCGCGTGCCTTGGAGGCACCGATGAGTTTGAGGAAAAGGGCTTTGCCGGAGGTATTTTAAATTTGAAACTGATGGCTGAATGCTATGGAAATGCCTCTGTTTGGGAAGATCGACGTACAACGCGTTAATCGTATGAGTTTCCAGCATCGAGCAATTTATTTTGTCCGTTTTCCCTTTTCTATTATTTCTTGGATTCGCGAGCTGAGCGATTACTGGGCCGCAGATAGAGATTGTAATATAAATCACAAATAATCGTTGTAAATAACAGTACGGTAAAGGGAGTCGCGATAGAACGCTGCGTCGACAGCGTTACGCGTGTCCAAGTCTCGAAGCATTTCTTCTTTTAGTTACTTGTCGAATAATTGTAAGAGATTTAGAAATATGGGAGTTCGTATTCAGTTACAAAAGATCGTATGGGCGAGCTGTTAAGTTAATTTCCTTTTTCTCGAATTATTACCTCAGTATATCGTGGTATTTCGGTTCTACTTGTACATAATCTATTTTATGTTATTTAAAGTTCTCAAGATTTCGATTTCTCCTTTCCCCGTTCTGGTCGTATCTCGATATTTGGTAGTTTATTTCTCATCTTATTTAAGTAACTAGAACACGTGCTTCCGTTTCAGGCCATTTTACATCTCAATTTCTGTGACGATCGTACCACGGAAGAAGCATTTTGAAATACATGTACATGTATCGATTATACATATCATACGATCAGCGAAACATTCCATTGACGAAACCCAGGCGTTCCCGGGTTTCCGGATTTTATCGACTTAAAGCAGCGACACGAACAATGGAGGGGCCGATCGCTGCCGGACACTATCGCGCGAACGATACCGGGAGCAAAATCTACGATCGTGTTACCACTCTCGAAATTTTTTACTCGCAGAAAGTTGCATATTTTTTTAGTACTTTTATAGAGCGTAGGTACGTATATCTATAGATATTGCGGTACAGCGATCTTGGGGCGTAAGAAATTTATATATATAGGCTAGAGATTGGACAGCCGATGAGGTGGTAGGTTTACGAAATCGCTGATCATTCCGCGCGTAATTAAGGAGTAAGGGGTTGAAAGTGCCTTGTTTTAATAGGAAACGAAACGTGTGAGTGGATCTGGGACGCGGATCGATCGTCGGTCGCGCCTCGCTGGTGATTTCTGCGGAACAATCCCCAGAGAATCGGTTACCTGAGAGCACCTGTAGACTTACGATAGACAATAATTTGTTATACGATCTTGGAATCGTTACGGCGGAGCCGCACGCGAGCCCGATGAATCCCTGCGCGCTTTGTCCATGGTTCGAGGGAACAGGAAGCTATATCGTAGATAACGAGCTAGAGGGTTGTAATATCGTATCGTCATTTCCTAACGACCGCTGCGTATCGTAATTTATGGTGTATGGTTCTTCAATCATCGTACTCGCCCAGTATCAGCGAAATACTTAATAGCAAATAAGTCGTACATCCTCCCACGATGGTTTTTGTAACGTTCGCGAGCGAGCCCCGATTTTGGTACTGCGCAGATCCGTCATGATTGAAAAGCCACACTCGACAATGGACGCTAGATGTTTTAAGGGACCACTGTACCTTCTAAGAGAATTTACCAGCCGCACGGAGGAAGACTCCGTCTATTTTTTATGCCCGACGAAAAGGTCGCATCGTGGGTTTGCTCAAGCCGAGAGCAAAACGGTCGATCTCCAATCCCCGCGAGTTTATAATTCCCCTTCGAGGATCGACTACGTTGCACAGGAACATTCTAACTCGATCGAACATTCCTCGATCGCCGCGGGATCGACATCTTTCGCCGGTCCGCGCGGCGTCGATTTATCTTAGTCCGTTAAGGAGCAACGTTTTTTTTCCATTTTTATACGACGAACATTTATACGCGCGCACAAAGAGAATGAGAGAGAGAGAAAGAGAGAGAGAGAGAAGCATGTGTAACGCGAAGAAAGAGAAGAGAAGACTTTCGTTCCCGGATTAGAGTCCAGTATTTTTGATATCAGTATTCGCGGATACTCGCGTCGTCCTGCCTGCGGACTAACGTAGGATATACTCGTTACAAACGTTTCCTTCTTCGTACCTTCCACGTCGTCAATATTCGCGCGGCAATCCCGAGACCCGTAGCGATACGTTCAGTGTCTCGAACGCGAAGGTCCATTCGGCCAAGCATAATGAATCCTGTATCGGCCATCGTTACCGGATCCTTATCGTTTAATATTTAAGAGAACGGGGTTATTCGTTTTCGTTCGCCTGTCGCCTCTCTCGTTTCATCCACGTCGACACAAACCAGCGTATCGTCTAGCGAGGAGAGAACGCAAACCATCCCCCTACCTGATCCTCCTCCCCCTCGAATACTCGTTCCGGTATTTATGGAGAGGTTCTGGTCTAAAAGTCGATTTTTTTTATTTAATTTTTCAAATGTTCAACTTTTTAGGAATACGTGTTTAAAAGGATTTGTTGAAATTCGTAAAATTTCCGAAATTATAGGCATTTGAGTAGCGGCAAATGCATTGGTAACACCCGGTTACTCGATACTCACGTAAAACTTTAAACGCGTTTTTCACAAAACAGTGTTGTCAAAACGGTGGGACCTGTATCTCCAAAAGTTATTATCCGATTAAACTGAAACTTTTTTATTTTGAAGAATATACTTCTGGCTAGGGGGGGAACTAAAAAAAATTACAAATGTTGAAAATTTATAATTTTCAAAGGCGATGAAAGGACGAAAAATACAAGGAAAAGTGATTTCAAACTTGAAGTGTCGTTATTTTCTAAAAAATAATGTCATTTTTGTAATTGTTTTTAGTCCCCCCCCCCCCTGGCCAGAAGAATAATCTTCAAAATAAAAAAAGGTTTCAGTCGAATCGGATAGTAACTTTTGGAGATACAGGTCCCACCGATTTGGATCAATTTTTTGACGCCTTGACTTTAACGACTCCCCAGGGCCGTCTACAATGATTAATTGTAAAACAAAAAATATATTTCTATAATTTAAGACATCCTTGATACAATGCAAAAGGTCACATTAAATTATATATAGTAGTTTTCCTTTAATTAATTCCTAAGGATCACCTATTTTGGGGGGGCTCTAGACCAGAACCTCCCCTTAAGCACTTTGAAATCTTTTTCTCTTTTTTGGAAAGGTTTACCAAGCGAACTATGGAATATCTATCACGATTATTACCAGCAATTAATACTATTATTAACATTATTATTATTATTAATATTATTATTAATAAAAAGACAATCTTTGTTGCGGGTTATTTTCTAAACATGGTGAGTGTCATTCTACCCTCCTTACCCTCGACACCCACGAACGTCCTATTAACAACGCGCGAAACAGACTAAGGACTATGAACAGATCCAAGAGAGAATGTCTAGATAACAGCGGATCTATAGGTCGTCGAGATGAGAATCCCCCGTCCAGAGTGCTCTTTGCTAACCGTGTGATTTCTGTTTTCAGCGTGTTGGTACCAGCTACCGGTGAGTTTCGAGACTTACCCGTGCGACACGTGCGGCAGGCAGTACCGGAGGGTGATATCGTTGCAGCGGCACAAGAGGCTCGAGTGCGGCAAGGAGGCACAGTTCGAGTGTGTCCTGTGCCACGCGAAATTCAAGCACAAGCACAGCCTGCTCAGGCACTACAACGTCCACGTGGCGGACGCGAAGAAACCGAGCCAGCTCGAGCGAGAGGAGAGGCCCGCCTGACACCCGGGATTTGGGACTCGGACTCGCGGGCAGAAGAGGAACTTTGGTGCTTGACACATCGCGCGATTTTCTGCGCTCCTGCGCGGAGGAGACCAGAAAACCCGATGCTCGGTCAGAATTCTCAGGACCATCGATCTTAGTTTGGTATCGGGCATCGTTCGCGGATATTCCGTTACAGCAATGAGTGGAATTCTTTGCATAATGCGGCGACGGTTGACGCATTCAGATACGGTTCGTGGGAATTCGTTTCTCAAGTATCCTATTTGGCGTGATAGCTTGAAATTGTTATTCGACGCCATTGGTCAAGCGTCGAGAGACTTTGCGGAGCGAAATGAAGTTTCTGCAGCGAAGAATGTATCGAGGGATATTGATTTGTATCGCCCCTTAGAGAGTATTGTATAGCACAGCGCGGTTTGTACAGATTAGCCATTGTTTCGTATTCGCAATAAATTGCAAACTGGACTCTGTCAATTGCACTCTGTGGCAACTGGTCCCGTTTCAGCTACTAATCTGCGCTATTAACTCCCCTCGCGACGAAGAACAAACGGTAGGTTACTCGATGTAACTCGTATTTATTGCACGCCGAATCACTTACATAACATACTTCATTATCTTATACTGTGTACATATGTTTTGTATATATTTCATGCGAAAATCTTATCGAGGTACGTGTCTGTTTATTCAAACTGTCCATCCTTGGAAATACCCTTGCCTCGGTCGTGTGACGTTTCGAATTAGCGCACGGTGGTAGGTGAACGCCGTTTCCACTTTACCCATAAAAACTTAACGCCTAACAACGAGAAGCTAACAAGGAGATAACACGATCAGCTAATCGCTGACAAGAGCAGGTAATGCACAGAGCCTCCAATGCCCCACGTGCGTTCAGTATCCGTTTGGGAAGTCCATCAGCTTCCAGCTTGGTCTGTCCATATTCCAGGCGAGGACTCTCTTCGCGTCCTCCGTGAAAAATTCAGTCGCAGCGGATGGAACATCCTCTTCATCGGCTGTTTTCGTTTCAGGTTACTGGCTACACCCGTACGCAGAAGTGATGGACGCCGTCGGCATGCAGCAAGCGGACGCGGCGTCGGCGGAGCCGAAGAGTCAGAGCATATACGAGCCAGTTCGGACCGCGCGGGGGCAATCCACCTACAAGTGCCCGAACTGTAGCCGCTTCTACATGCGGGCTTCCTGTTTGAAGCGGCATTTGCGGGTGGAGTGCGGCCAAGCGCCCAAGTATCAGTGCCAGATCTGCCAGGGCTGGTTCAAGTACAAGCACAACATGGCGGCGCACATGAAGCTCCACTGCGAGGAGCCCAAGCACCATTGCAATCTGTGCGTGAAGAAATTCTACAGGAGGGACAAGCTGGTGGAGCACCAGAAGAAGCTGCACAAAATCTTCCCGGCCACGTGATCCACGCCGCGAGCTTGACTCTCTAGTTCAAGTGGAATCCTATATTTTATTACTAACGCCTATTACTACTCCAGTTTACCGATATCGACTCGACTGGCGCTCGACTATTTTGCGATCAGAGGACTGAAGCATTTGCATCTGTAGACAATTTCCTTCGTCCTTTTGACTGACGATACTATGTCTTCCAGGAAACGATATTCCGTCGAGTACTCCGTTACATATCGCGCTTTCTTTGTACATTTATTAAGCGCCAGCTGAATCGGGCGCGAAAGATTGACGAGGTTTCGCGGAGCCTAAGTAAAATAAAGGGTTGCTACAGCAGACCCACGGCCAATTGTACTGTATTCTGTATATGCAACAGCTTCGAAGTATTAAACGTAACGTTTCGTAGCAGACGCTTGTGAATATTTTCATCGGAAACGGCTGAGTCATGGCGGCGAGAACTTTGAAGCGGCAATGAAATGGTAAATCAGTGAATCAGGGTGTTTAAAAAGAACTTAATCCAGACAACGTACCAAGTGCGTCCCTTCATTAATTCCCCATTGTCCCATCAACATTCCAACTTTTGGAGGACCTACGACGAGTCATTCAACACTAATTGGTTATTCCGTTTTGTATCATTTCAGACCCGTTTCGCCTGTTAAAGCTACCCGTCGACTACGCGAGCGCAGTACAACGGAAATTCATTTGCGACAATTGTCCACGCGTGTACAACACGATACGAGCTCTTCGAAGCCATCAGAGAATCGAGTGCAGCCGAGAGCCCAGCTGCAGCTGCAATTATTGCAGTTACAGAACCCACAGGCGGTCAAACTTGAAGAGGCACATGCTGCGCCACGAAAGACGAGCTTAATAAAAGAGAAAGAAATTTGTTGTCACACTCCATTCGATTAATTTGGGAGAAAGACTATACGCGTTGGGAGAAACTTAATTTGATACGTTAAGTCTCGCGATTCTTCGTCAAATACCACTGTATACATTGAATAAATAATAGAGCCTACATCGACATTATCCCTTCCCGACGAATCATCTATATGTTCTCACCTCCATGGTTATCAGATTATCCAATACTATTATTTTGTGCGTCCAAGGCAGTTAATTAAGTTTTATTTTCATCCAATAATTAGTTTCTCCACCTGTGGACGTTCGAATTGGTGTAGGACATTTGTGGGATTGGAATGCTGGGACAGTAGTTCATCCTGTGGTGTGATTTTTCAGGTTGTCCGCTGAGCTGTTCGATCGCATCATGGAAAAACGAACGGAAGACGCAGTGTACCATGTGTCTCAAATTTGTCCACGTGGGTAGGCTGATGAAACACAAGAAACACTGCAGCAAGCAATTCCGTTGTGCTATTTGCGGTAGTTGTGCTCATTGGGAGGGGGGTGTCCACCACCACCTTGTCGTGTGTCACCCGAAAGTGGACGAGGAGGAATACCCGAGCTGCATTCTGAAGAGGGAGCTTGGGGCACCTTGGAGAACCGCTAAAACGATATTCGAACTGAAGCTTTTGACATAAGGATGCTGTTCGAAGGACTTAGAGAACTGCGATAAAAGAGCATTTCGTTTATTTACCCAATTTAATCACTTCGTTTTAGTCTCTTCAATATCCTAATTGTTTGGTTGTTACAAAGCTTCATTTTCCTAGATTGTAAGAAGTATTAGACTACCCAGGAACCGTTCTCTGATTAGTTTACGAAGCTTGTACGAAATAAAGCCTGATTTTCCTTAACCTTTCTCTAAATAACAAGGATCCCCTGAATAAAACTCGACACTCCCCTACGTCACCGGTCTCGAAGCCACAGTTCCACTTGGACTAGAGCCCCGAGTCTCGTCGTGCGTGGTTCACGATCTTCGACTGTAATCCCGGAAATAAAAGTAACCGCCGCTCGTCGTGTGACCCGGTGAGAGAGAAAAAAGAGCAGCCTCCCGAAAAGAGAATAGACTCCAGAATCCCGTTCACCCTTCATCGCACCTCCACCTTCCCTCGGCGCGTCGATCAGCGAGAAGTGTGTGGTGGTCAGTTCCGGTGGCTGCCAGAGGCGCGTGGGCGATGGTGGAGCAGGCCTAAAGCTGTTCTTTTTTTTTCGGGATTGCAGATGAGACGAGCGAGACGAAGAATGCCGCCGTGGACGAGGAGAACGCGGATCTGCCTGTGCAAGCGTGGAAGATACAGGAGCAGCAGGGCGCGATGCCGTTCGCCGAGCTGAAGATACCGAAGGCGTACAACTTCGTGGGCAAGAAGCCGCCGGGCCAGTTCGGGTGCAGCAGGTGCGGAAGATCGTACATGAGGAAGGACTCGCTGCAGCGGCACGTTCACTGGGAGTGCGGCAAGGAGCCACAGTTCCAGTGCCCGTTCTGCCCGCAGCGGTGCAAGCGGAAAGCTCACTGGCTGCGGCACATCCGCCGGCAGCACTTCGACAAGATAGGGGACACCGAGTCCTATCTGCTCGCCTACACGCCGAAGCTCGAGATTCACTGAGCAAAGCCGTTCGTTCCATTGCACCGAGTGAAGTTAAGAGTGTGCCATGGGCTGGTGTCTATGGAATTTAGCTTCGAGACTGTTTACGGATCGTTTCGAGGATATCGTGTGACAGCTGATTTCTTTGTGGATGGAAGTATCTAATGTATCCAAGTTATTTTGAATTTTTTGTAATGGAACCATGGGTTTTTAAATAGTTGCGTTCGTGTCCTTCTCCTTCGCGAGTAAAATGACCATGTGTGATGAAAAAATAGTGGGTATAGAGGGGGGAAACAGAACGTGTAAGGCGCGCCAGTAGTAACAGTCGGCGCTTTGTCAGGCGCAGGTCAGACGGCCACTAATTGGACGCGTCTAGCGTTTCATTTCGTATTGATTTAGAAATGTCCCACCAGGGGACCATTTTAATGTTGAATATAATGTTGGAAGTTTATTTCTTCGAATGTTAGTTGCTTCTTTGTTGCAAGAATCAAACATTCCTCATTTTTGCACTATTCTTTCATTGTATGTATAACACATTTTATTCGTCACAAAATGGGACACAAATGTAGGTGTTTAGAAATCTGTGTTGTTGTTTAAAAAGGTCAACATGAGCTTGGTGTCTACGCACTTTCATTTGGGCAAAAATGAATTTGATCGCACGATGTTTCTCAGATGATCAGATGATCCGTCGAAACAAGAGCTCCATATTTCGCTAAGTTTTACAAATATCAGCCTGTGGCGCTCTTAATCTCGCACCGCGTGTAAAACCCTACCTCGATTCCTGACGATCGAGAGTTAAAGTTGAACCGACAGTTTTCAGTTCTGAGTTTAATGAATTTTAGATGTTCGCGGTTCAATCGTCGATGGTTGATATTAAAAGAACGAACGTCGCGATAAATTTTTAATTTGACACCCACGACATACTTCGAGCCTATAATGCATTTTCGCAAGTTGTTCGTGTCAAAAGAAAAAACGAATCAAAGACTACCTATCTATTCTAGTAAGACAATCGACTTCCTTTTCACGCGTGTGTTGCCAACTCTCGTAGCTCGTTCTCCGTACATTTTCCTTTATTCATTATTTTATTTTCCCATCTTTGTTGTACATATATTTATCAAAAACGATCGTGCCAGCGAAGTACACGTGAGACGAGAATCTACGTACAAAAAGATGAAACGGAGGAACGAAGTAACGAGTGTTATTATATTATTTTTTAGGCGTGCATCGAATAATCATAATCCTAAGCCTTGTCTTTCGTATTTTAGAACATCGACTGATATTTATTACTGTAGATCGAACTTACGATTAGTTTCCCATAATATGTTTGCGCTTTCCATCTTATCGAATAAGCCACGAGTTCTTTTTTTTTAAATATTTCTTTCTTTATATATTTTTTTTTGTGTGTGTAAGACTCGAATTCGAATACTTCTGTCTTCTTAGAGGAGTTTCATCCTTTCAGACAAGTGCCTTATCGATGCGTTGTAGGTGTAATCGGCCACGATGACAATAAGTGCGATTTCCTAGGCGTAACGAGAACGAACGACAGTACAGGAAAAGGTGTAGCCTTAAAACTCTAGACCAGTAGAGAGACGATGCGAATAAGAATTATTTTCTATAAGACGTTAGGATGCTTAGGTTCGTAAGCGAACTCTCGTTAAGACTGACAATGTTCGACCAAGAGAGCCACGATTGCTTACATCAACGATCCATGCGATCGGCGTCGACGTTATATTGCGATCCCTGTCGTGTTTCGTACGTTTGATTAAATAAAATGCGTCGGAAGACGAAAAGCACCAGATGGACACCCGAACATGTATCTCCACCCCACCACCGTTAAATCGGGTTGAAGACAATCATTTTTTTTTTGTTTTTCTCGCTGCACCCAGGATCGAGCGTCGAAACCGGAACCTTCCCCTCTGTCTGGCAAATTATTATTAACTCGCTCGTGTCCATTCCAGCTATACGAAACAATGATTCCGCGTACAAATAACCTTTCACGATAAACACTGTTTTTTTCTATTTTTTTTTCTTGAACCAGCGAAAAGAATTCTTCTCGACGATGATCGCGAGAGTGTTCTTCGACTTCCGCATTTTGCCTCTCCTTCTATCACTGTTTCTCTTTCTCTTATATATCTCTCTCTCTCTCTCTTACCCATTCCTTTGAAACAGAAACACTGTACATTGTTGCAGGAATCGGCGATCGCGCGGGCGGCCTCGCGTCTCGTCGAATTGTGGCAGACGTGGCTTGAAACGCCTGGATAAATTCACCGCGAACTGGGGATCCTTGCTCGTGCTGTCATCGATCGGCATGCTTTCGCCACAATCCGACGAGAAACGATCGCATGAATTGCGCGCTCCCCTTCGATCGCATTTCTCCTTCCCTCTCTCTCTTTCTCTTTCCCTTGAACTTTTGATATCTCTCTCTCTCTCTCCTTCTTCGTCGACATTTAGGGGAGTAGCATGCGCACTAACTCTTCTCGAAACTTGTACATAGAACCACACGACTTTTATCGCTTGTGCGTCGAAAGGAACAGACCGCTGGGGGCGCGCCGAGGGTCTTGTGAATTGAATCGCTAAGGGAAGATCGCCGCGTTCCGTTTCTTTCGCCACGCACAGATTACCGCTCCTTCTTCGTATGCGACAATTCATAGCTAGCTGCTTGGGGCTCGAACGTAGGGATACAAAGAACAAGTGCATTATACTCTATCCTTCCTCGACAATAATAATCCGCCCGCGGCGGGATGGAACGCCACGTCTGTGGACACGAGCGTTCGACGCGTCGGAACGATTCCATCCCGATCAGCGGGCGGGGCACGCAAGTTTCTTTTCAGGACCATCGCGCGCGAAAGCTACCTTCTGCTCCGGCCAGCGACGGCAGTGGCAAATTTCCAGACCTAGCAGATCCCTAATGGACAAATAGCACGCTTTCTAACACGGATATGTGGTCGCGGCGACGCGCAGTGGGTAGCTTTCGGTGGGCACTTAGGCGACCCCGGACAAGTCCACGGGAAAGGAAGCCCGACGGTCGCCTAACGAGAAAGCGTCCGTGGCAGAGTCCGCGGCGATCCGATTCGTCGCCGTTAGCGTCTTAAGCCTTAATCCATAAGTTCCGTCTACCGTAGAATGAGAAAAAAAAAACAAACCGAAAATGAACGCAAAGAATAGAGTCGCGATAGATCCGGGGATCGGTAGCGTCGAGACCCGTATCACCGTAAAGACGACCGAACGGACGACTTTGAACGCACGACCCACGTGTACCGGAGGATTTAACGACCGTCCGATCCTCGCTCAGCAGCGTGAGCCACGTACTAATAAAGCCGTGAATCCTGTGTTCCAGCCGAGGACCTGAGCATCACGGGGCTGAAGTGGGCCGCCGCCTGGCAGAGATGGAGCGTGCCCTCGATCATGTGGCGATCCGGTGGGGGATTGGGCAAGGGACTGGGCTCCGGATCCATGAACCCGGAGGGTTTCAACTGTCCGGCCTGCGGCCGGGTCTACAAGCTGAAGAGCAGCCTGAGGAATCATCAGAAGTGGGAGTGCGGCAAGGAGCCCCAATTCCAGTGCCCCCACTGCGTGTACAGGGCGAAGCAGAAGATGCACATCGCGCGGCACATGGAACGAATGCACAAAGAGAAGATCTACAAGCAGGAGCTCGTCTAAAGGCAGAGTTGAGCTTGTCGGTTGGGGATGGCGGTGAGACTCGATGGGAGGGTGAGAGATTGAGGGAGAGGGAGAGAGAGAGAGAGAGAGAGAGAGAGAGAGGGAGTGGGGAGCGTCGATGTCGTCTTTCGGGCGCGAAAGGAAGCGGAGCTTCTCTGGGCAAGAAGCGAAGGGAAAGGAACGGTCGGTGACTTGTTTCGCGCTCGGTTGACGTTCATTCAATGATGACAAGGATAGGGTTTAGTTAGAGAGCGTTAGAGGGAGGAACACCGCGTGCACGGAGAAAGGGGGTCGGGGGAGTATGGGGCGAAGAAGAGATCGAGGGCAGACAACGACGATGACGATCGATACCGATCGGGGACGGTGAAACGCGAAGACTATGCCGGCGCGTACACTGGGGCAAAACCTGTCAATCCTCCTCTTATCTCGATTTTGGATTCTATTTTTTTAACGTTTTTTAAGGTTTATTATTATTAATTAATTAATTGATTAATTGATTATCTATTAGTAATTATTATTATTATTTTATTTTATTTTTTTTTTGCGTAACCGAGATGTACCGCGTATGAACGAGGGAACGCGTCGATCTCCCGCTCGGGGCGATGTCTTCGTTTATTTCGCAAGCAGCTTGCGAAGCCAAGTCGCGTGCTTTTTCGTTCCTTTTGTTTCTTATACCGATCCACGATCGAGACCCGTTACGATCGTTCATTTCTTCAACGTGAATCCTATAGAAGCCAACTGCACGGTTGTCTCACGCAAGCATAGAGAAGAGGTCTGAGCCGAGTGCGCGGCCGGGAGCTGTAGCAGCGGGTGTACCGCGTAAAGCCGCGCTCGATCCGACGCGCGATTACCGATATATCTTGGAGAGCACGAGTCGCCAAATATGTTTTTCATCAGTCGTTACAAGTCCTCGCAGGTCGCAGAGTGCCTGCCCGCTTTGGCATACACCGAGTCGCCGACACGCTGCCGCTCGAAAACTATGAAAAAAGAGTGTTCCTAGGCTCCGAGCTCCAAATGTTCAAGCACTGCCTTTTAGGGGCTCGTTGCACAGCTCCCAGCCGCGGCGCATCCCTGAGGACTAGAGTCTGTCGACTGCGTTCCGCCCCGAGTCGGATATAAGACCGTCCGGTAAACCGGAGCTCTTCCATAGCAACCATTCTGGTCACACTGGTTCCATATTTTTTAAACGGGCCTGGCCGTGCGCGTGTGGCTCACTGGGGACACCGAAAAAATAATAAAGATAGGAAAAGAAAAGAGGAAAGGTCGCGGGGACGGGGAGGGGGGGGGGGGGAGGGAAAGCAGTTTCCAAATTCCAGAGAACTTGTCCGCTCTACTGTCGCAGGCTGGATCCGTTCCTCGATCCGGTCCACGTGCTTCCTCCCAAAACGACACACGCACCAAACTCGTTGCAAGTTGGAACCTCGCGTCGAGGCAGACGCGCGCCCCGGTCCTTCGGGGACCTCTCCTCGCCTTTTTGTCACACCTTTCGTTTCGGCCTTTTCGAGAAAGGCAGCCATTTTATTATATTCCTTGTCGCTGCGAGAGACCAGCGACACCAGAGAGGGTACACAGTATTAAACGGCGACGATTCGATATCGTTTCATCAGCGATACGAATCGCGCGCCTTTCTGCTTCTCGCTAATGCTTCCTTTACATTCGCGGAAACACTAAGGGACACGCGCTCGCGTCAACAGTCAGGTATACGTACATACTACACACACTTCTCACACGTACACGCGCGCACACACGTACACACACACACACACACCACCTACACACGGATACAATTTAAAATACCGCGCATGGGTATTCTCCTATGAACATTGTGATCGTCAGACTGCCAGATAAACACGAAACCTAGTAGATTCCTATACGATGCATTTAAGTATATATATTTATATTATAATAATTGCGTATGGTTAATGCTTTTCTTTTAATTAAGCGTCCTCGAGTTAAGATCCGTCGCGTTTCTTTCTATACAAACGACCTTTCGACACACTGCCGATTTATCCCTGGAGGAAGCACGTCAAGCCAGTTCGATCGGAAGGATCGCAGCGGTCTTTGCGCCGAGCACGGGTCCGGGTCCTTTGGCAACTTCAATCGCATTCTATCTATCAATCACTAGGTTTAATCCAATTTTTCCTACTATCAACAACTGCATCGTACAGTCTTCTCTGCGCTTTTCAACGATAGTACCAGAACCATCATCTCCCCTCGAATTTCATCCATAATATTTCATCTACCATACTTGTGCTACTTGGAAACCTGTTACTACCCCTTGGTAATTTTATTCTGGAAGCAAGTTCCTTTAAAACTGTACGACTGCAGATGTTCCATGACTCGAAACCATCCGCAGGCTCTGCGAACAGACCGATGTCCCGTCGGTTCTCCTAGAAAGTAATACTCGAAGCAAGGACAGGCCCGTGTTCGGCATGTACCTGGCATCAGGTCCCGTATTCCTACGCCAAAATACGCGCGCCACGGCCGCCCGACTTTCCATACTGTAGACAATATTTATGAGACAAGCTAAATACTAAACTAAACTACTCGTAATTCATATTATACAGTGTAAGTATGCGCAACGTCTGACGCAAACGAAAGCGGTAGATTTAATTTTCCTTTATCGCGGCCGTCCGCGTGCGAGTTCTCGATCGCGTCTGGTCGCGAATCATCCGAAGGGCGGCTCCACGGGCCCTTCGTTAAAAAAGAAATGAAATGAACCACACACTGTACAGTCTCGGCGAACAGCGATCACGCTTTCAGCGGAGAGATCTCGATGGCTTTCGCGGGCTTCACGATAATCGCCCGGCGAGAAGGGATGATCGCGATCCACCCGACGGGGGCGCGACTGTCGCTATCGCCGTGGAAGGAAAGCAGGCCAGGATCGACTCTCCTCCGTACGAGTGCAATATCTTAGCCACGTCCGCATAGCTCTTTCCATATCCGTTCTTCCGTTTCGTATCCCCGCGCAGAAGCAACCACCCGGCGTTCGCTGATCGAGCATCCGATCGAGAATTCGTTCGTCGACGCGTGTTTATCGTATAGTAAGCGAACAAAACGGCTACTGTTGTGTCGAGTGGGAGGGATGAGAGAGAAAGAGAGAGAGAGAGAGAGAGAGAGAGAGAGAGAGAGAGAGAGAGAGTGCGATGAGACCGAGGAGAGAATGGGAAGGAAGGGATCGCTGTCAAGGGCAGCACATTTATCGTGATTGACTACTGCGACGGGGTGTCGATGTGAAAAACTAGCATGTTAACACTGATATCAGCTTGGGAATAGGTAGTAGCGAGATTACGGTGGGGAGAAGACGGTAGGCGATATAGGCGTTAACGATAAAATACGTTTATGGATCGACTTGATGCATAGTTACTGAGTAATGTTTATCGATAATACTACTGCCTCACGAGGCCTTGATGCGTGGCGGCGGTCGAGACGAACCGGGGTGGGTTTTCGAAGCCGGGGGGTTCTTTCGTTAAAACGTTCGCGACAGAGTCGTAGAGGGAGAAGTGATTTCAGATGCCGACGAGCCAACCGACCGCCGCCATCGACGGAGATTATTAGATTATTAGGCATGTAAGACGTACTATTAGGTAGGTCGTAGGTTTTAATGACTCTTTCTTCTTATTTTTCGTATGTGGTAAGGGAAAGGGGAAACGGGGGGGATGCTGTCCGCGTCCCCCGCGCGAGAATCTGTGGTCGGCCGAGCCGGTATTAGAAGGGGGTGTCGATTTGAATTTCGATGATGAAACTAGGATGGGCGAATCGCGAGCGCGAGGACACGAGAGGGGACGGTGGTAGCGGGGGCGAGAGGGAGCGCGTGCGTCTGCGTGAACGAGATATTTCGATGAGAATGGCAGAGACAGGGGATGGAGTATATCGTCGTCAAAGACGAGAAGTGATAATATAACGATCGTGATAGAACGTCCGAGGCCGTTGGGGGAGAATCTTCAGAGGGGATGAGGCGCGCTGATCTATCAAACATATTTCCACGGAGGCTTTGATGGTTAGGTGTGGATGATTCTTGTGGGTACCATCCAGAATCGAGTCCGTCTAGATGGGTCGCTAGAAGAGGGGAAGACTGTTTTCGGCTTTCCCGTTTCGGTTTCTCTGATTTTGCCTGATCGGCACGCCAGCCGTTGACTCGTGCCACTGTGCCAAGTTCTCCTTCTCGTCTTTTCTTCGCCAGCTCGGCGATCGTGCTCGCTGTTCACGCCGATCGACCGTCGATCGTTTAGAAATATCTGCACCGCGAGAACGTATTTTATAGAACCAGGCGAGATATAGAAGCTATCGTTTATAATAGAGAGAAAAATATTTTCTTCCCCGACGACATGTGCATCGATAGCGAGGTGTTGGTCGATCTCGAGGGAAAGATGGCGATCGGCGAGGCGCAGGATCGTCGGTGTGTGTAGTTCTGGTGTGATAAATCGAGGGTTCAGTCGATTCGCGTTCAATTAAAAGCTAACTACGTACTACTCTGCGTGCAAGTGACGAAGCACGCGAGCAGAAAGTCACGTCTCATCTGTTGCTATCCATTATTATTCTTCTTCTTCTTCTTTTCTAGGGGTCGTCGACCCGTCTCTTCTTCGTTCCACAGTTTCACGCATGTAATCAACGGCTTGCACGCTCTTGCTTGGCACATTCGCGAAAAGTCGGTCGACCCGATCGACGAACAACGACGGCGACGATTGACGACGATGACGACGACGGCAGAATTTTAAGACACGAGTGGAACGAGCCACCGCTGAATAGCTCGATCGCGTCACACTCTTTAAATTCGTTCTTATACATGTGCCTTCGAAACGTTTGAGAAAGAACAAATTCAAAAACGAACAGGATTCTAGGATTCTCGTAACTGTTAGACGGTTCTGGGATTTCGGGGGAGCGATTTTCGGCTAACCGCTCACGTGCGCGATGTTCGTTGATTAACGAGGTAAAAAAGAATGATCGCGATGAAAAACGACGAAGAGGGAAAAAGTGAAAAAAAAAAGTAGGATACTACGAAGAAAGCATAAAGAATGATATCGCGCGAACCGCGAAATTCGCGCCCGCCGTCAGTTTTAAAATCTTTTTAAAAAAGAAGAAGTATATATAAATATATATATTAATAAATATGTAAGATCGCGGCCGGGGAAAAGGGGATGTGAGGAAAAAAAAATTGTAAAATTTCGAGATAAGTAAGCAAAAATTATTATATGTATACATATATACATATAGAGAGATATATATACACGTACACAAGGGAATCGTCGTAAAAGAAAAGAACAAGAAAAGTAAGTTTATTACGGGTTCGTCTTCGTACTAATTAATTACGGCTTTTATAATCAGGTCTAACCGGAGTCTTGCGCATTATAATTGGGCTTATTAATCACTGTGTTTTATATATTTTTTCTTTTCTTTTTGTTTTTCTTTCCATTTTTTTTGTAATTAGGTTTTTATTACGTTTACGATTATCGAGGAACGAGGAATTCTCTTGAATTTTCTTTATTACTTTTTTTTTGGTTTCTTTTGGGGTGTCGGTTTGGGATCGGGAACATTCTAACCGAAGAATTAAAAAATAAAAAAAAAAGGAGAAGCCAATTGGAAGAATCGGTGCATTTGAAAATATCGAGGGGCGGCGAGGCGAAGCGCGATGACGACAGTTTCATTGTCTTTCTATTTCGTTTTCTTTTCATATCGAATTCAGCCGTACAGCATTTTGCAACGCGAGGAAAATACGCCTTCTTATTTTACCACGGGGCGAAGAGAAATGGCTGTTCGGTTTATACACGATCGTTTAGAGAGTACCAGCGCGATTTGACGTTGCAACTTTTCAGACGAATCTATTTTCAATGCTAGTGGATCGCGTGGACGCGAGTGCGAAATTTTTTTAACATTTCGGACCGGGGGGGGGGGGGACTTTTCGTGCAACCATCGATAGTTGTCGTTCGACTCGTGCAGGGAACCTCGACCATTAACAATTATCGTTGCTCGCGATAAATCGTAAAATGCGCGAACAGTGTGATATTTAGACGCTAAATTTAAACGTGTAAGGGTCCCACGAGAAACTTCACGTGCTCTCATCGCGTTGAACGTTCTATTTTTCCATATTCCTTTTCTTAATTGAGACGCAACGAGATTTTCGATACGATTTATGTCGCGAAGAAAAATTGATAAAGTGATTTTGTTTTGCTAAGGGGGAGAGCGAGAGAGAAATAAATCTATTTATATTAGGCGATTGTTTAGCGCTACGACGCAGAGATATCTTTTTTTTTAATCGAATGTATGGATATATCTAATATAGGAGAGGATTGTTCGAAATTTATGCTATTTAAAAGAAAAATAAGAAAAAGAACAAAAATATGAAGAAAAAAAAGTAAGAGATATTATGTTGCTTCGCAAGTTTAGATCGAAATTTATTATTAAGATGATATATATAGATATATATATGCTTTTTATCGCTCGTTAGGGAATTCAGATTTAGGCTCGTGTGGTTTCTCAAGATGGCCGGTATTTTCTTTGTTTCGCGGCACCTTTTGTTTGGGAGGAAATTGAGTGGTCTATGTAGGGGATGAAACGATTCTGGCAAGCATAGTGGATCGACGAGGATCTGTATAGTAGCTTGTAAGGAACGCGTAGAAGGATTCGCAAAAAGAAATTGTGACAGATATGCCATCCAGGAATTTAGAAAGTACAGTGCTTTATTTTTTGTATGACGATATTATATTTCTATTATCGTACCGTAAAGGGATGTATTCGGGGGAAGAAATGTCTGATCGCGCAGGGAAGCAGATTTTCCACAGGAAAGCAAGAAAATTTAATAAAGGATCGAGTGGTGGTCCTGTGGCTGGCGAGAGCTCGCACTTGGAGCATCTCGCGGGCGATTCGCGAAGGGTAAAAAGAAAAGTGCTTAGAGGGGAGGAAATTCATCGTTTCGACAGGGCCCAGGCTCTGTCGTAAATTCTGACTTCCGTTTCTATTTTCGACAGGGGTCTATCCGTGAAAATTCGTGGATACTCTTCGGCCGTACCACGAGTCTATTGCTCTTGTTACGCTTGGCGTGTGCATGGGACAGTGTGTGAACGGATTCGCGTGAGAAAGAGCGGGAACAGGAGATCGTGAAGGGAAAGATATCGCGTGTAGAGAGGCCTGTGGCCCCGCGAGAAACTATCGAAGCAGCCCTTTGGCGGAGGTCGCGTCGGAAAACATAGCGCGGCGGGTGTTTAGGTCTTAAGGTGATAGAAAATGAGAAAATTTATATAAAGAATACTTATGGACAGGCAACGTCGATAACTTGCGCGTCAACTCCGTGCCGGAGTTGAAGTAAGGGGCGAGCGGAACGAGCGAATTCGACGTCTCTGTGTGACAGAACGAACCGCGTGCTCCTTCCGCGAGCTCCCCCTCAAAAGAAAAAGGAAAAAGAGAATTATCTTTAATCGTTAGGAATGTTTTTTCGCATCCGTACCTTTATTGTTAAACGCCCGGTGTTTTCCAGGTCCGATCGGACGCCGATCCGGCGCTCGAGAGGATTCGCGATGGAGCGCGAGTGCAAAGTGAAATTATTGCCAGGTGGGAGGTAATTAGGAGAAGGGAAACCGTACTACGTGTATCGTACTAATAATCGTACTATCGAGAGAAATTTCAGAGCGCGAGTGGGCCGCAGTCAGGCACTGCGAGCGGGTCTATCGAAACTTTTTTTCATGCATGCTACACTCGCGTCCTTCCATTTACAAAAGCTTTGGCCGCGGAGATTTTGCTCGCCGACGTTGATTGATTTCTTGCGTCGGACCACGGTCTCGCGAACAGAGGCGAGCATCGATGAGGGAGGGAAACAAACGTCGATTTCGAGCCACGGTTAGAAAAGAGGGGTGAACCTAAATGAAACCGAAAAGTGTCGTCGCGTGGAGAAAGCCCGACGGGAACTAGCAACCGGGAGCGGTTTCCCCGGCGCTGTCGCGCAGCGCGTGTCCGCTGGGGAAAGCCACCGCGAAAGGGGAGGCGACGAACGAAGAAAAACTAGCGTAACGAGAGCGAAACGAACGTAGAGCGTCACGGGACAGGATGATACTGAAAGGTGGAGTAGCTTTCGAACCGAGAGAGCCTTGTGTTAAGTGCCTTCAAGTACGACTTAGATTTTAGGATAGATGACAAGAAAGAAGAAGAAAAAAAAAGAAAACAAGAGGCGCTGGGCGCATCCAGCTGTGAACGAATTTTTACGGTATTATTAGCCGGGTGTCACGGAACAACATAATCGACGCACGCCTCTGGTGGATCCTCTGGCCTGTCCAGTGTTTCCGGTAGGGACTTATCTTCGGGATATCGATTGGTCGCTCCTAAAAGGTGCAGCGCAAAAAAGGTGTAATTTAAAATCGACGTTCGATCCTTGATTCTCTGGGGGATGCAAGGTCAAAGGGGAAAGTGCGTTGATGAGGACAGGTTGGGTCCACCGGAAGTCGTGGTAAGGCTGCGGCTCACGCGACCAGTGATGCCCGGCGGACATCTTGAGACCAGTGATATTTTTTTAGAAATTATTTATTTACGCCGAAGGAAGCAGAATTTAATCTCGATCACTCGCCTTTATACTGCCAATATTATCCGCTAAGACGTACTCATCTTCGTTGTCGATCCATGTTAAACTACGTACACACACATAGCGACCACCATCCCTTACACACGCGTTTTACATTTGTTCCTTTCTATTTGTCCACGACTCCTGATAAAACCGCAATGTGATTCCCGCGCGTTTTATGTTTTACTTCCAGTCTCTATTTATTCCTACTCGCGTCATAACGTTTCTCCTTGTTCTTTTGTTGTTTTTTTTTATTTTCTCTTTCTTTTTTTTCTCCTCAACAACGGGCACGCCGGTGCCCGCGTTCCTTTTATTTTGCATTTCTTTCGTTCGTTCGTCTTTATTGAGTAAACAGTACAATTATCTTGTAATAAATAATAGCGAATTTAACGCGCGCCGCGAGGTCGCGCGTACGCAGGGCGTTTTGGGAATGTGATGTGCAACTTGAAAGCAGGTGGACGTTCGCTGGGGGAAGTCGAATGAAAATGTAGCTTAATATTCTTTATAGCGGCCTTGGTGATCGATCGATTTCAATTATTATTTAGGAAAGCGAAGTAACGTTTTAATTCTACACGACCTTATAAATTGCAAACAAGTCGAAAGAGATATCGGTAGAGATATTGAAGCATATCCCTCTCATTTACAAAGTGAATTTTATAGAAAAAAAAAAGACGAATGTTCTTGTAGAAACATCTTGCGCCACATTTTCAGCGTGTCTCGTTCAGAGGTCACCATCCTTTTCGAGTTGCACAGCGTGATTTCTGGTGATCCTGTAGAATATCGAGAGCGAGGCGCCTCTTCGACGCAACTTCGATCCATTCGTGGCACAAACGTCCATCTAGCTGAACCGTTCGCGGGCCAGCGACAAAAGTATTATACAGTGCCGTTTGTAAAATTTCAGCACACAGGCTCGAAGGGGATCCCGCGCTCGAGCTTAAGTACGATATTCTTACAATTAGTACAAGCACAGTACTCGACTGTACAGAGAGACAGGCAGAGAGAAAGTGTGAATGGGAGAGGCGGAGCGAGTGGGAGAGTGTGAAAGTAGGATCGCAAGAAGACACGGGAGTGAATGCCGGAAAGATCGACGGAGTGAAAGATGGTAATTAAGTGAGTGTGTGCACGTGCGGCGAAACAGCCTGACTGGATGAGAGTGTGTGAGAGAGCAGAGAGCACGTAAAACAATAACGCAATTACAACTTCCGCTCAGCGCCTCGAACGCAAAACAATACTTGTAATCGTAACTCCTTTGTCGCCATGTATTTGCCAACGAACGATGATTTATTCATTATTTACTTCCTTTTTTGTCTCCATTTTATATTAATTATTATTTAGAGAGCAATAATTATTAACGATGATACGCTATGATGAATAACGACGATATTCTTTCTAGATAATTTTGACTATATGTATTTTTTTTTTGCTTCGTTCTACTGTGCGACGAATTCGCATTGCATACAAACACGCGCGTATATTGTATACAGAAAGAGAGAGACACGTTTATTATAGCACACGCGAACAACAGCAAGAATCAAATGTACCGTTGCTGCGACGCGATCCGGAGGATCGGTCGCGACAGCGAGCGTCGCACGTCACAAAACCACGTCGCGAGCAGCAAACATGGAAAACCAAATGACGAACAAAAAAAAAAAAGAAGAATGATAATAACAGTGACGCGTCGCCGTTTTATCGGCCACGTTGTATCGCGCGAGAAATGTCGCTTTGCTTGGTGAAAATTTGTGGAACGATCGGTCGGTCCGATCGAGCACGGACCAGGTTTTCTATCTCGCTCGACGAATCGCGCGTCTTCGCGCTAAAAAATGCTTCGCGAGCCAACAGCTCCGTCCGCCGACCGATCGTTCGTCCTTTTTATCTAACACCACTGTGCTTCCTTTTCATTTCTTTGTACACGTATCGTTTCGACTTTTCGAACATTCCAAAATGCTTGTTTCCCTCCTCTTTTGTCAATTTGTAGAGAGCCTTGTATTCGATTTAGAGCAAAATAAAGTCTAGAAAGGCAAGTACTCCGCCTCGTTGTGTCTCCCGTTTTTCTTTTCGTCGACACTGTGACGTCTCATCGTGGACGTCCGGCAGCTTCGACGGTGGTGTTCCAAGGAGAAGAAGGAGCAAAGGAAGACCAGCCCTGGAGGAGGTTACAGGTCAGCAAACCACGCTACTTCCGTATACTGACTAGTTCCCTTTTTCGCAGGTGTTCCGGCCGATCAGCTGGGAAAACGATGTCCACCAAGAAGTAGAAGGGCTCCGAGAAGAACGAGCGAAGGAAGAGAATATCGATTAAAGTGTTGGAAGCACAATTGAAACGACGATTTGTACACCAGTCCCATAACTCCGTTCAGCTGCAAACACGCTTACTAATGAAGCTGCTGGTTTTGAGTTTCAGGTTGCTCCTCCACGAGGGTAACATTGGTTGTGCCTGTCACAACCAACCGAGCAACTCATCTCGAACCGATCGCTCGGTGTGACCGACGACCATCGCCGTCTCTCACGCCCCTAACAGTGGCAGTTAAGTTAACAACGTAAATTCACAAGCACACCCCACGAAAGCAGTGATCGCGTTGCAGTTTCGTGGCAAAAGCCGACGAAACGTCCCCGCGGGCCACCTCCGCCGTAGAGCAGCCAGCGAGGTGGTACCCGCCGCGAGTAGAATCACCCAACGAGAGACCGACCCCACCGGTGAACGTAGCCAATCACCCCGTCGATCCTCTCCCTCACATGCTCGTTGTTGCTAAGCTTGAGACATTGAATGTTGTTTCTTTTTTATATCGCATGGCCCGCGCCGTTGTAAAGAGCAGTCGTGTAACGAACCGAAGCCGCGTAGAGAGCCGTTGTGCGAGATCTCAGCCACTAATCGACCCGTCGAAACCTCTGTTTCGATTGCTTGCAGGTTTCCTCGCGAGCCTCGCCTGGAGCTCGAGCGGGACCAGGCGCGTGTCGCGGGCGCCCGCGGGCGACGTGCCGGCGCCGCTGGCGCCCCAGCGTCGCGCCAGGCTCCACTGTCCGTCCCGCCACCCCGGCCGGAACAACAATAACAATAACAACAACAACAATAACCGGCCGATCGGCAGCATCTCCGGGACCGGGCTCGATCGGCGGCACAATTGCTCCCGCTGCGGCAAGAGCTACAAGAACGCGTACATACTGAAGAGGCACCTGCTGTACGAGTGCGGCAAGGCGCCCTCCTTTAATTGCCCCCACTGCACGTTCAGCTCCAAGTACGAGAGGAACCTGAAGGCGCACATCAACCACCGCCACGTGGCCTCGCAGACGGCCCCGTCCGGCGGTACGGTGGCGAGCACCACCGTCAACCAGAGGGCCTGAAGGAGAACCACCCTCGCAAACTCTAGTCGACGAAGGGGCCCGAGGTTCCGTAGGAACATCGACCCCGAGAGGCGCCAGTTTCGTTAGATCATGTTTATTTCGAAGGTGTCGAGTATCGAGCAATAGGGTGAGATCTGATCAGATCAGTTTTCAGGATCCTCGTCCGTGACGAAGTGGTTCTACGACGTTTATTGGTAGAATCGTATCAAGATCTAGCTTTTATTTTCTTTTTGTTCCTTTCTCTATGCGATAGAGATTTAGAGATACACCCTCTGATGCCAAATAGTAGCGTAGGAACGCGGGAAGCAGATCGCTTTCGGCGAAATGACGAATTTCGATCGATCTCGGACGTCATTGGTATAATCCTTTCCTTTTGAGTTTTTGTATATTTTTCTTTTCTTAGTTTTTTTTTGCGTTTTCGCCGGTACCGTTTGCTACTGTTTGAAATTCGAAGTGTGGCTACCTTCTCGATAGTCGATCACTGATAGTTTTACGTTTCCATTGCCATTATAAGCGTCTTCTCGTGATAACGATTGTTCAGTGCGTTCCTGACCGACGCGATCCGATGCAGCCGCATACATGTGACAATACATTTCCGTCATGCAACTCGGAAGAGAATCCGCTTTGCTTACCGCTTCGTGGTGAACAAGCACCCAATGAGAATTAACGAATACTTGCCGCGCGAACTGCGCGCCGGAAAGCGATCTCGTCGCTGTTGTTACCGGTGCGCGTAGCGCGGGTTTAGAAATCGACGAACCGTCGTTACCGTGGCACGCGAAGCCGTTGTTGGATCCCATTTAACCGTGTACAGAGGGGGAAATAATGTAAAACGCGTTGTTGAATATTTTAGGAGGCTCGAGGGGGAGCTAGAAAAGCCTGAAGAGATACGATTCCGTTCTGTCTGTGGATCAGTGAAAAATAACAATATAAAGGAGTAGTGACAACCCCTCAGCGATCTGACTACAAGCGTCACTGCTCGACGACTGAAACGTCGCGAGTAGCGGCAGCAGAGCACTTTTCTAGAATCCCTTCGAGCCTCTGGCAGATTACTAAATTGCCCAATTATTTTTGTACTAATTGTAAGAAAAATCAAAGTTTCTCCGCGGACTGTCGCGGACACAGGGGTGTTAGGAACCTCCGTGATCCGTGGATCGTAGCAAAGACAGCACGGCCCGACGATCGCGGTTGCGGCAGCAAGATCGTCGAAGGAGAGGGTCTGATTTTATATGTGTAGAGTTACGTTGAGCCTGTTGTCGATCCCCTTGTTGCTCGTCGAGAAGCGCTGAGAACCAACCGCTCGGTAACCGCGATCCTCGGGCCGCGAAACGATCGGGTGGAGGACATCTCGATCCCCGGTCGGAAGGATCGAGATTCTCGGTGCAACGAAAAATATTCCGACACTAGTAGCATCCCGGTTCTAGCTCTCTAGTAATAGCGTAGCTTAAGCAACATTCAGGAAATCTAGTCAGCCAAGAGACTTTAAGATCCTCGTTCGTGGATAACGATTTCTCCCACGTGCTATCGACGACACCGATTGGGAATGCAGACTAAGGATCCATGCTCTAGAAGATTGTTGCCTTTTCACGATACCAGACGCGACGACATGCTCGCGCAGCAGTTTTGTAACGTTCGTTGTCGTCGTCACGTGGGACCAAAGTTGCATTATTTTTGTCGAAGATCGTACGTAGTTTGGGAATCAACGGGCGTCATCGAACGAATCCATCGGCGGAACGATGGGAATCGCGGTAAGTAGAATTCCCTTGAAATGACTTCTTGCCGATTCGTTCGATAGCCTCGCGACGAACCCCGTTGTCTGAATTAGAGTCGTCTAGTTTAGAGAATGGCCTAAGTAGGCCGCTACCTAACATAGAATACCCAAGATAGAGAATATATTTAAATCAAAAAATATATATATATTATATATACGATATATTATACATATACATATAGAATAGCAACTTTACGATGTAAATTGTAAATGGTATACACACATCGCGGTTGAAAAAAAAAAAGAAACATGTCTTTCCACGTGGTCTGGCCGGGGCGTCGAATCCATCGGACTCGGAGACCTTATCGCGCGAGGATCCCTGTGATATCGTTAATGATCGTTTCGAAAGATTTTTAGTTGAAAAACCGTGTTCTCGTTACGACGCGATGCGCGTAGGGAGCGTTATTTCGGTGATGTACGTCAGTTTCATTAGTGCTTCCTTTGTTATCGAGGACAATACCAGACGTTTCGACGCGATCCTCGCGGCAATTTATACGCGACACGAGCTTCCTTCGAGACCCAACGAATTCGAGAGTATCCTCGATCTAGGACCAAAGACTCGACGAAGGATCTAAACGGTGGGAAAATTTCTAGCGAGACCGGGGCTTCGACGACGATTCACGCGCCGGCCGACCGCAAATCAGCGAAGAAGCGTGCCGATAATACTAATAGAGGCGTTGAATCTCGTATTTATCCTGTAGGGTTAGAGAATTTTACCAAACTTTCTCCAGTTTCACGGACTTCCACTCTCTCCTTCTCGCTCTGTCTCCCTTGGATGCTGTTCCTGTGTCCTCTTCGAAAGCACTCTAGCGTGTTTCCTCGCTTAATTTTACCTCTAAGCGTCTTCTATCTTAAAAACCTTCGAGAGTTGTTCGATTAAAGCTAAGCTAAGTGTCTAGATGTTGGACGATCGGCCGTTCCTTTGGCCGTCGTCGACGTTACCTGTCGACTATTTCTCTCACTCGACTTGCCCGCCTTGCGTCGGGGATCGCGAGCCTCTCGTCGACGCTCCGACAGGCTCGAAGGGACGAAGGCGAAAGCGAGCCGGAATGGAAACGTCGGCGAGACGCTCGGGGCGAACTGTGAGCCTCTCAGCTTCTGCGCGCTCGCCCTTGTTGATCTTGATGACTTCAGAACTATGACTCGCGATCGCGATCGCGCTAACGCCAGCCTCTTCCGTTTCTTCGCGGGCTTCTTCTGTGCCAAAGAATTCGATGCTGTTTTTTAAATGGAGACTCCGACGAGTCGTTCGAGTCGACCCCATGTGCCTAAAATGTGATCAGAATGCGACTGTTGTGCCAGTGCGACAGCTGAATGTTATTGTTATCGATGTCGTCGCATTTTATATACGTTCTCGAATCGAACGCGGGCCCTTCTCAAACAGAGCTTACAGAAGCTTGTTCGGTTTTTCTTTCGTGAACCACGAAATTATTTTTTAGACTGCGTGCTTTAAGCGTTTCATCATTGGCAGCGACGAATACGAGGGGAAAACCGTTTCGAGCAGAGCTGCTGGTCTGGTTGCAATCGGAACGGGATCAATTGGCCCTCGGCTCTCTGCAATGGCACGGGGCACGAGGTGGCGAGGGTTTTTGCAATGTGAAGCCAACTGATCCTCCGATTGCAGCTCTATATCGACTCTACAGAATCCGTAAAGGGGAATGGAGCGTGTCTTCCAACGATGATTCGAACGGAAAGAGAGGAGTAATTGTTACAGTGAGCATACCTTTCGTTTATACTCAGAGATCACAACAGAACAGAAACGGATAGACTGATACCAAAGATCGTAAGAAGTGAGAGATAGACATAATTAACAAAAGTATCCAGTAATCGCTAAACAATGATATCAGCGCGTCTAAACGTGACGCGGTTTGCTGATTTCTACTTTCCAGCGTAGAATGTTACGCAGAAGGGGATTGATTGATCGAGAGGAATGATTAACACGGTGCTGTGTAAAGTTTCCATTCTGCTTATTCGATGGTGTGCTGCAACCAGCTTTATTGCTCGTAAAATTTAAAAAGGAAAAGAAGTTTTACTATGTAAGTTTTACTATACATAGCCAGTAGTTGCAACGAAATAGTGGCCAAAAAGTTTCATTCCAACTGTAGCAAGATTTCTTTGCATGGTAGCAAGCATCCACCGAATAAGTTCAATGGAGATTCATTTTGACGTGTTTCCGTTGAATTTGCAACCTTTGTGCCAATGCGAACGAGGCTAATTGCGCAATACTCGTGTCCCCGTACACACTGAATGCCTATAGACTTATTTTCAAGCCGGTTTACACGTAAGACACGCGCCTCGCCGTGTACGCTTGCACAAACGGTCGACGAGAAAAGTGTACATACGCAGAGCGTGCAAGAAACAGAAGATCGCGCTTGTTCACGTGTACACGGTCGAGGGCGTGGTGAGCGACAGCCACGTGAAATTATGTACGCGTAAGTAAGAACGACGATTCTTAACGGTGACCGCGAGACAAGCGCGAGAGACGGATAATTGGAAGCTTAAAAGCCAAAGAAGGAGTAAGAAGGAGATCTTGCTTTGTAAGAAGATCGATGATAATAATTAGCACGTAAGCGTTCGACTCGTCAGCTTTTTCTTTCTCCCCTCGCGACGAGCTTTCAGCGGGAGGGGAGAAACGATGGAAGAGAGAGTGAGGAAAACAAAAGATTGCATAATAATATTATTGTTCGTTCAGGTAACGCGTGCGAGATATACATAGTGACGGGCGATTTTAACGAGACAGCCGCGTGTTTGCGCACGCGAGCGTCGCGATATACGAAATGGATAACATCCTTTATGGTTTAACGGTTTTCTTTTTTGCGAATTTATAGTTATGATTACCATTGCGGTGTGTATCGTCACTGATAACCATTGTGTTAGCGAGGATACTCGACGAATAATAAAGAAATGAATTTAATCGTTCGACGGCCGTCTGTACCCTGATCAGTTTTCACGCTCACTCTTTTAACGTTACAATTGTGTGCCCCTCGGTCACGATCATCCACTAACACCATCATCGGTGCTAAAGGGATAACGTCGTTGGATGTCAGTGAACCGTAATCGACGATCCGGATTGAGTTGAAATCGTGCTAACATGTCTCCCATTTTGTTTTCTGTTTCAGGTCGCCTGGTTTGTCAATGTGGCCGCCGTTTCAAGCACCAGTTCTCGATGATGTGCCACCTGTACGGGGAATGCGGGGCGCTGTATCGATGCAAGATGTGCAGCTTCACCACGAACAAGTTGCACGCGTGGCTGCGTCACGTCCAGACGGCGGGATGTTCCCTATAAGTAGAAACGGTCCGGCGATGGTCGGACCGAGCGGGCCACCGTGACACAGATACGAGAAAGGCAAAGAAATAAATGACCCATCCTCGCGTTTACGTTCAAAGATAGAAGTTATGTTATAATTTTAAGGAGGAAACTTTCCGTCACGCAATTCCTCCCACCATTCAGAGAATTTATTGCTACATGTATTCAGACTAATGTAATCGTCACGAGACGCCAGATACCGTTCTAAAGATTGACATTTCGTAATAACATGACCATTCTAATTTCCCCTCGAACTGCGATTCACGCAACTCTTCCCCACATTCCAAACAATTCTCCCCCTGAAGTGTCGCTGATTTCTCCTCTCTCGTCAAACAGCGTCGATAAGCCGACAGATCCGCGGCCAGGCGAATTAAAATCTCTTGTAGATGTGTGAGAACTAACACGAACGGACCCAGGCGCCGTATGTATCTTGTAAATATAAAGAAGAAGGAAGACACTGTTTTAACCGAGCACGTGAGAAGCAGACGGCGGAGTCTCCTCCCCCCAGTGCTTAACGAGACGACCTTGGTTTCTGATTTCAGACGAGACGGGCCAGTTTCTCGTGAAAGACCCGTGGTACGCTGGCGACAGCTACGAGTTTTCCTCGGCGCTGGTGAACGCGAAGAGGTACACGTGCACTTGCGGCAAGTTCTACAGCCAGAAGAGCTCCCTCGACCGGCACCTGCGCTACGAGTGCGGGAAAATGCCGAACGTGCCGTGCCCGCAGTGCGGGAAGATGTTCAAGCACAAGCACCACGTGACGCAGCACCTGAAGAGCTGTCGCCTAAAAGACCCGACGAAGCCGGAGTTCCCGAATTATTGATCACGCCGAGATCCCCCCGCCGAGAGCGCGCGGATTCCGCTCGACGCGGAGTCCCGCCGGAGTTTTGTGTCGCGCGACACGTTTCATTTCGATCTTCCACCATGAGACCGTGGGCTGTATTATTTTTGTAATTTATTGACGGAGCACATCGACGAACCGATTGTAATAAACCGGAGAAACGCACACAAGCCTCATGTTACCCCCGCTCGTCGATCAGGCGGTTTCAGGGAGCGCAGCTGGCTCCCGGGTCCAGACGAACCGTGGATCTCCTCGCGCCCTGTTAGCAGCTCCGTAAACCCGAGCCTTAGATACCCGCCAATCTATATCGCACGCACATCCACGAGACTCACGCCGAATTAACGCTCGATTCGTTTTCTGCTTGCACGATTTTGCAGGCGCGGGACACCGGAAGACTACGCAACGTCGCTACCAACCCGCACCTTGCCACGGCGCGGAGGACGGGCAGGCTCTGCGGAGACGATTCTACTGCGAGAGTTGCGGCAAGTCGTACAAGTGGAAGGAGTCCTTGATAAAGCACAAACGTATCGAGTGCGGAAAGTTGCCGCAGATACCGTGCGAACTGTGCGGGCATCGGTTCATGCACAAGCATCATCTGCTTAAGCACGTTAATTCTGTCCATCGGATGCTTCATTTGAACGGAGCCACCGCGTTGGCGTCCCAATAACGAAAGACATTCCGAGAACAACTTCGCCTTCGGACGGAGGAATCCTTTCTCACCCATCCGAATTTCACTTCCGCGTGGTTCCAACGGTTACCGAAACCCTGTGTAATATTGTCGAATAAAATATCACGGTGTTCTTAAGCGTTAGATGGATGTTGGTGGTTGGTGACTCACAAATGAAACACTTGAAACACTTGGACTTCTCAGTTTCAGTTTTGGGAATATCGATGGGATGGCCGTGAATTGCCAACGGAGAATCCTTCTAATTCGTGTCTGTCTGGTTTTCAGGTTGGACGATAGTGCAGCCGTTTGTCGAACAGCTGTTCTACTGCAGCAACTGCAGCAAGCCGTACTCCAAACGCAATTCCTTGTACAAGCACATGCGATTCGAGTGCGGGATCGAGCCGCAGTTCGCCTGCGTCATATGCGGCAGAAGATTCAAACGGAAACACCATCTCAGCTATCACCTGGCCAATACGCACAAACGCTGTTGACTTCATCCCTGTCCTTCGAACCTTGCTCGACTCGCCCTGCTGCGAATACATGTTCCTGTACAGACGCTTCGAAAATTGTATGATTCGCAAAAGGAGACCTACGACGAATACAGAATAAAACGTTTTCGCCAAAACTTTGATTCCCTGGGGGATGATTCGTTACTTGGATTCACCGAAATTCGAAGGGAACACTGATACGTGTACGGTTTTGCTGCGTATTAGCCATAACATCGAGTTTGCGCTGTGCTCTGTTGGTAATACTCATTGTACCCACTGTCTTCCAGCAGACATTTGCTTCCACTAATCCGTGTTATGTCACGTAATTCCTATCCAGTGTTCGTAGGAACGAAGAAAACCGTTGTTGTAACCCCAGAACGCTCCTAACACAAGATCACGTTCCTTGGAGGCGATCGCTGACGATCAATCTCACGAGAACGATGCCACTGACATTGTTTCCTTTCCCGATTTTTTAGCCACCTGGAGCCTTGACTTCGTCAACGCGAACTTGAGCCAGAAACCATTCACCTGCCATCTCTGTGGCAAGAGTTACGCGTGGAGAGAGTCTCTGAGCCGTCACCTGCGAGAGGAATGTGGAAAACCGCCGCAATTCAAGTGTAGACACTGTCTCAAGGCGTTCAAGCAACGCAGCAGCTTTCAGAGGCACATGCTCAACCAGCATGGACGCTACGAAGCGTTCAAAGTGTAATCCTTCGCGAAAGAGAAAGTGAGATATCGAGGTGGGAGGAGATTCTGGAAAAGAGAATGAAACGGAGCGCACTTGGGGACGAGAAAATGGAGAGAATAAAGGGGCTGTAATCGTGAATGCTGCCAAAGAAACCTGTACAAAGATTTCATTGAATATATTGCAATAAACACTGTTCGACCCTTGAACGTTCTATTTAATACAGACTCGATTCGCTCTCTTCTTTTACGTTCTTTCTTTGACTGCAGAGTCGACCGAGAGGTTTCGATAGAATATCACGTCCGATTGACAGTCGCAGGTAAGAGTTCATTCGACGTCGAGCAACTTCGTCCTTTCGACTGTTACCAAACATTCTAGCCCGACGTTCTCCAATTCATCTTTACAGCCAATCTCCCACAATTGTATGTAAGAATCTTGCAAAAGTGACATTTCTCCACCAACGACCATTAGCCACTAGCCCACTGTTCGCGTTGAAATTCGCTCGATTTTCGTGCCCCTGCGATCGGCTCGACAAACGCTGTGCTTTCGAAGAAAAATGATTGGCCACCTTCGGGCTCTTGCTCTGTTACAGGGTACAAAAGCGAGAGGAGGCCGAGCATCTTCAGCGCGCGTTTCCACCGGAAACCGTATCCCTGCCACTCCTGCGGAAGATCGTACACCAGGAAGGACACGCTGCGCCGGCATATGCGCGACGAGTGCGGCAAGAATCCGCAGTACATCTGTTACGTCTGTAAGAAGGGGTTCAAGCAGAAATCGAACTTCCAGCGGCACAGCGCGAACGTTCACGGCTTCAGGATGAACTGAACGGGGGCACGTGGCGGAGGATCATCAACGAAGATAACCGAGAATTATACCGATTCTTTGAGAAAGACTCGCGAAATCCGCGCCCCCTCCCCTCCAGCAATCACTTGCCGCTCGCAATACCGCGCTTTGAAGGACGCGTCGGTCAATTCGAAAGGGTTCGCTCCTCCGGCGTTTCTTTCGCGAGTCTGTCTTGGGGGATCAGCGCGGCGCAAAAACCAGTCAGCCAAATGTTCATGAAAATAAAGCTTCCGATGGAACACGCAGTAACCTTGTCAGCGATCTTTTTGTTCTTTACTTCACACCCAAGCTCGCCACCGGAAGATCCACCATCGAACGTCATCACTGAAGATTCAACAGAAACGCATACCGTCATCCCGCTCGAGTCACGCTTCCGAAGTAGACCATTCTCTCCCTTGTGTCGATCATAGTTTCACTTTTCTTGTCTCGGGCATCGCCGTGCCGTCCGAGAGCCAGCTGCCGCGTAGACGGTAGCCACCCTTCATGTAGATACGGCTCCGTAAGCATTTGTCGATCATGTCTCGTGCGATTGGGAACGGTAGAACGCGATGCGCGCTCGGCACAATCGAAGATCTGCTTCCGAAGAGAGCACGCGACTCTCCATTCAGCCTCTCCGCGATTAGATCGAATAATCGAGGCATTTCTTCCTCTAAATTGCAGGGAATTGCTCGAGGAGCAGGTACTCGTCGTCACGGGGCCAAGATTTCCTGCCGAAGCCGTTCCCCTGCCTGAAATGCGGCAGGTCCTACAGGAACAAGGGCAGCTTGAAGCGCCACCTCCAGGACGAGTGCGGGAAACCGCCGCAGTACATCTGCAGCATCTGCGACAAAGGTTTCAAGCAGAAGGCCAACTTCCAGCGGCACAACTCCACCATACACGGCCGGCTGTTCCTCCTCGGACCGTGAAAAGACGAGCGAGGAGGCGCTGACGCCGAAGAGCGAACGCCATCGGAAGATCACCGCCAACACCGCACCGCAGGGTTCTCGAAGCTTCTTGGGAAGAGAATCAGATGTTACGCGACTCCTTACGCACCCTTCGCTTTCTCTTTCGTACACGTGTAGCGGCGCACAGCATTTAGCCTATTTCTTTTACGTACGCTCTTCACTATATGCTACTATTTTTATCAATGGTCCTCACATACTTACTGTCGGGGAAAGGATCGATTTGACTACTTAAGGGAACGAGAATCGCTCCACTTCCTGCGTTATTCCTATCGTTCTGAGTATGTACTTTGATACAAAGTACGAGAAATGTTTTATGATTTTAATGGTATTTTAATTAGGGTTATTTTATTTGATTGATTTCGGGGCTCTATGAGCTTTAAGGAATAGGCAGCCGCGGCCTGAGATGTTGAGATGACCGAGCCGAGTTCGGTCGTAGGTATAATTATACCTACCAATTGGTTGGGGAATGGAGAGACAGAAGAGTTTCGTGAGGGAGATCTCTGGAATCGATTCTTTCTCCGACCTTACGATAAATAGTAAGCGATTAACCGATAAGGCTGGCACGCGCGAGCTTCCTCGCGATTCCTACTACTTAGAAAAATCTCCACCCTTATTTGTGTGAACTTTCGTTGTTGTCGCGCGACTAGCGGTTCGTTCTTAATAAACGCAAATGGAAATGATATATCGTTTTCCCAGTGAGAATTGTGAAACACGATGCGCGGTAATTTCTCGCCATGTGATACGTACGTTAAGGCTGTATTGTTCGAGGGAAAAAATTCGACGTTAAATTGGTTTAAGGGGATAGAGAGATTTCATTCTGTAAGCGATGTTCTGTGATACATTGAATGATTGTTATATTTGAAAAAAGAGAGAAAAAATGAAGAAAAAAAAGTTAATGGAAAACGATGTTCGCCGAAGCCTTTGGTTATGACATAACTTAGTTTCGCAAAACGGTGTAAGTGTAGTTTATTATAGTTTCATTATAACTATCGAAGTACGCGGTAATAAAATTGTGATTATACAAGGGCAATAGCGTGTGTGCTTTCGTGCTTTCGCGCTCGAGCGGCGACAAGATTCTACCTGCAGGAAGATTCCGAGCATCCCTGAAGACGAGCAAGAGCCTAGCATCAGCAGGAAGAATCACTGAAGATCGATTAAACTGCATCGTTAACCAGTCGAGCCATTCCAAAAGCTCTCAACTCCTTACACTCTCAGTCCTCTTCTTTTGCAATTCACCATTCCCCCAATTGAAACGCATCGATCAGACCCGAGATCCCCAACCCCCGATAAGCTTACGCGTCGCCATACTCTGAATCTTACCACGTATCGAGGCCCCGCCGTGCCCCGATTTCACGTTAAACGAATACAGGACCGAAGGGACCCGTCCCTCACCCTTTCGCCCTAATTGTTCACGTTTTTATGCTCTCCATGCTTCCGTCTATGACACCAGAAGATCCAAGCGAAGAAGCATAATGCCAAAGGTATCAAATTCCTACTCGAAGATCTTACCGAACCTTAATCCGCCAGACGCGAAAGATAGTACGACGTGCCTATCTCGAATTAATCCTGTCTCGATTCTGTTGTCAGGCCAATTGAGGAGCCCGAGAAACGTAGCTCGTGACGACTTGCGGAAGCCGTACCCCTGTTTCCAGTGCCCCAGGTCCTACACGAACAAGAGCACGCTGAACCGGCACCTGCGCGAGGAGTGCGGCATTTTGCCGCAGCATTTTTGTCGTTACTGCCAGAAGGCCTTCAAGCAGCGATCGAATTTCCAACGACACGTCTGGACGGTCCACGGATGCATCATGTGACCGGACCGCTCTTGAACACGAAGAGACAGAAGTTCCACGAACCCAAATCCTCTCCGTTCACATTCTGTACTTTGCGTTCCGACCAACAAAATCCAGCCCCCCATGTTTCGTTGCTAATAGAAGAAAGTAATCCAGAAAGTCTACTTTAAGTCGTTTTACAGAATTTGTATTTTGTTTTTACACACGGCAACGTTAACTTTGTACGGATCCCATAATAAAGGCAAGATTTTCTATTGACCGCGAGTTTCCTCACTCTCAATTCCTTTCAGCGATCTGCTCTGTGCTCGATTATGGTTTATCTTTTCCGGTTCGACGCTTGCAGGCCCCTTGTTTAACACTTCGTCGTTGGTTTCGGAAGTATTACCTCGCGTTCTTGAAGCAGTGGGTCGCTCGTGGTTTCAGTTCTGATAGGTAGTGTGTCAGTGACGGTGGGACGGTTCCACGTGTCGGAATCAGTGGAAATTGTAGAGTAGTGCGACCCTACAGTCTCTATTTCTTTCGCACGTGGAAGCTCCTCATCAATCCATAAAGTGCCTATTGCAAACACTATGAAACCCTGCAACGATAACGTGGTAACGTAGCATGAAACTAGAGTCCCAAGTGTTCGAATATATGTCTGTGCCATTAAAATGCAGGGCGATTGAAAGGTAGTAGAAGGCTAGAGTTCGCAGTTTCATGACGTTTCTGACGAGAGAACTACGATTTCAGGGTGGCACCTCGTCATGGGACAAGGGAATCCGGCGAAATGCGGCTTGTACCGGTGCAACGTCTGCAGCAAGACCTACTTGTGGAAGTCCTCCTACCACCGGCATTTACGAGAGGAATGCGGCAAGCAGCAGAGGCTAAAGTGCAAGAATTGCGGTAGGCAGTACCGCTGGCGGGACTCTCTGAACAAACATTTGAAGTACGAGTGCGGAGTGGAGCCGAGGTACATGTGCTCCGTTTGTGGCAGGAAGTTCCGTCACAAGCAGCTGCTGACGTCTCACCTGAACAAGTTCCACTGAGAGGGGAGACGAACAATGTACATACCATAAACTGCGCCCCCCAAGTGTCGACCACCTTCGAATCCGACGAAGCTCGTTGCCAATTAAACGACAATCTGCAAACCTTCCTCGAAATGATCGTCTGACTTTGTACATTGTAGGCACTTTCGTAAGGCTTTACTACTGAAACAGGATTTAAAGAAACCTTTAGTATTCCCAGCGTGCAGGCAGCACGCTGCAAACTCAATAAAGAAAGGCATCGATGATCCAAGCAATAATTCTCCTTCGACTCCCTTGCCACCCGTTCGTTCGACACAAATTCCACCCTCCGCTTCTCGTTGAAACGCTCCCAGAGAACCCGAAGCGCCAAAGAGCGCCCTGCTCGTGGCAACGATGTCACGGTAACGCAATTTGCCACGGCGAGACGCGAACCGCATACGTTAGAAGAAGGATGCGTCGGGATCGAGCGTAGGTCGGTTAGTTTCATTGCCTTTCTCTCTGTCGTCTGTTTCAGAATTGAAGAGGGACCTGAATCGCGTGAATTACGACACGCCGTTCACCTGCTACAAGTGCGGGAGACGTTACACTTGGACGGACTCCCTGACCAGGCACCTTCGGGAAGGCTGCGGGAAGTTGCCCAGGCACATATGTACCCTCTGCGGAAGGAAGTTCAAGCGCAGGGACTATTTGTTGCGCCACGAAACGAACGTTCACAAGCTAGAGTGAAGGCGCCGCTTCGAAGCCAACCCCGTCTTCTGTGTTATTTCGCGTTTCGTTCACCAGCAGTGGCAACGAAACGATTTCCTACGGCGACGTAGCGCTCCACGCAGACTACCTTTTGTATCGCGACTCTTTAGCGATCCTACTGTTTTGTAAAACATTCCGATTCTGCGAATGCGCAAGTTCCGACTGGAAGACTATAGCTGCAACGGTCGCACGTTTCTGCGTTACTTTGATATCCTCGAGTATTAGCCTTCGTCTCGCTAAGCAAAATGTGCGCCAACGCCATGGCAACTAAGTCGCGCAACACCGTCGCGAGACTCGAAGACTTGTTCGCCCGTAAGACTGATACCGTCTATTAGGAAACGTGAACTCGTTCTACGTCTAACTCGATTTCCGTCGTTATTTTTATAGGATATTCAATTGTTGAGATAAATCGTGCGAATGCGTTAAACTTCGTCCGTTTTCAGTTGAGTACTCGTTCGTTTAAACGGCCGATAGTTTCTATGATTTATTCGCTGTTGAGGTGGACCACAGATTATCGCATCCGCAATTGTAACCGCAATTTCTCGCGCTCGCCGAGAGCGGCCGACGCAGAACGAATTATTTCCACGCGTTCCTAATGTCGCTCGACACTTTTCTACGTACGTAATGTAAATACACCTTTGAATGTATTTTACACGTTTAAAGAGAAAATGGAATATAACAGATGTGCATAAATGATATTCGAGGTTCAAATCGTTGCTTTGAGAACGTAAAACAGCCGTTGCGATATGAATAAAATGGATATTGGCGAGCTGTCTCATTATGTATGTAAAAGTTGTCGTGAAACTGATTCATTGAAACGCTTATTTAATAAAAGACAATTTTTACGAATGCCCTATTGAATTTCTGACGCGACGAATCTGTGCACTCGCTAACAGTGTGCGAATATTCTAAATCACCGGAGGACCGATGGATTTTTTGAAAATAGGATATCCCCTTCCGAGGAAATCTCGTTTCTCTTTCTAATTAAAACTTCCGACTTGCTCGTTACAGAAGAAATGGATCGGCGAAGATTGGAATAAGTAGTAGAACATTAAACTAGCGATAGCCCAATTTCTGCAACGAACCATTCTAATACGAATTAATAGCTTCAAACAGCCACAGCAACATTAATAATGTGTTTCCTATAAAAAAGAGGAGGATCAAAGTGTCCAGAGTCACTGAGATCGGTGTACGTGACCGATAGACACCCATTTATCACGCACTTGTTTGGTTTTGCATCCTAGAAACAAAGCTATTCGAGAGAATGTGAGGTTGAATGGTCGTAATTACAGAAGCTTCGTTGTTCTTTCAGTTTACTGCAGCTCAGACTATTACAAGAGACTCGGAAGACACTTCTGCTCCAACTGCGGCAAGGAGTACAGGTGGATGCAGTCCTTGATCAGACACGAGAGGGAAGAGTGCGGCAAGGACCCACAGCACGTTTGCCCCGTATGCGGGGCGAAGATTCGACACAAGTGGATGCTGAAGAAGCACTTGGTCAACGTCCATCAATTGGTGTTCCTGAACGGGAAGATCTAAGCTCCAATATTTTCCAACGCCTGTTGCGATCGAGTGTGTCTTGTCAGGGAAGCTTTAGCACCATAGCTTCATCGATCTAAGATTGTATCGACTCAAGGAAGAACAGCTTTCTGTAGCCACTCTCTCGATTCCCCTGCGACGTTGTAATTCGTTGCGCACAAGTGCAATTGTAACTCGACAAGTGTTTCATCCCATAACGTTACGTTTTCTTCCGAGGATAAGTCTGTGTTAAGGATCATTAACGATTGTATGCTATCGACGTCTGAATGAATTTGATTACCTACGCTTTGTTTTTTTTTTTACTCTCGAACCACCGAGACATCGTTTCGCGGAGCAAATTGTATTTATGTACATTACGTGAATTTTTGGTAATAAAAAGGGTAATAGATCGCGCGATGCGTGAAAAACGAGGAACACTGTTTGATTCCATGTCGCGATGAGAATGTAAAATCAGAGGAGTCGTGCCGTGGCGTGAGGGTACAGTCTAATGCTACTTTCTGTTTGCAGAGATCGCAAGCTATCGTAAGCGTTACCCTGGGAGACACATCTGCGATGCCTGCGGAAAGGAGTACGATCGGAAGACTTCGTTGACGAAACACAAACGCGACGAATGTGGTAAACAGCATTTGCCCGTGTGTTCCGTGGGAAATCTCAAGACCCGTCAGGACGATCAATTGAAATTACATCTAATTCATAGTTCTACGAATGTATAGGAAAGAAAAATCGTTAGGTTACATATACACGCAACACGAATAGACTTTGCTCCACCAAAACGAGGCTCTTTCTTAAATAAAATTTGAGAATTTTGACGGCCTTGCGTGCCTGTAGATAGGAAATGCGAACTCCTAATCAATCCTAAGCATTGCACGACGTAATAATGCACATTCGTCGTGTGGTTGATTTTTAGGGGCCCGCAGAAAATTCGTCTGCAGCAACTGTGGCAAGGTGTACAAATGGCGAGAGTCGCTGCACCAGCATCGTCGTTTAGAGTGTGGAATCGAGCCGCAGTTCAGCTGCATCTTCTGCGGCAGAAGGTTCAAGCACAAGCACCACTTGAAGGAGCACCTGAAGAGACTTCACAAATACGATCAGTCGAAATCATTATTATTCAACACCGGATAAACGAACTCGTTCTACTTCCAATTTCCGCGTCCTTTGAACGCAGAATGAACGTGGAATTTCTGTGTCCTCGAAACGAATGAAACCGTAGGGCAAAGTACATTAGCTGTCGCGATAGATTTAACTCGATTTAACGAACGACGTTACATGTGTAATTATATATGTATGATTAGAAATAGTAACAAGGTATTATTAGTCTTAGAAACTCAATTGGTCGCTCAAAGCAACTGAGGAGCTTCCCCCGTCGCATTCTCGATTTTCTAGTTTGACAATCCTCAACGTTCTCCTGCTTTATACTCGACTTGAATTGGAGAAATTAGCTTCGATCCTCCAGTTGTTTTTATCACGACTATATTGAAGAGTCGCTTCCTAGCAGCACAATTCTACGCGCGTTCATGTTCCTATAATCTACTGTAAATATTTTTTAAGCTTCGTAATAAAAAGACTGTAACCTTTATTGGCTCTCTGAGTATGCTGCACATGGCCCACCGCAAATCGAGACACTGTCCCGTTGAGAAACGGGAGGACAGCAGCCTGTTCGCGATACTAACCAACCTGTACCTTTCTGTGATTTCAGTCCTGCATCTGGTGTACCGACCCAGCTACCTGTGCAACAACTGCGGGAAAACGTACAAGTGGAAAGAGTCGCTGAACTTGCACAGGCGAATGGAGTGCGGCATCGAGCCGCGGTTCTCCTGCAACATCTGCGGGAGACGGTTCAAGCACAAGCACCACCTCACGAAACACCAAAAGTCCATTCACAATTACGTGGACCAGTGGCAATCGATCGACGAGTCGACCAAGGAGCTCGAGAGGCAGCTACGATCGTGCGCCGACACGACCACCTCGTGAACATCGCCGATCGTTCCTTGCACACCAAAGTATTCACATTCGCGCTTCTCGGAATCGATGTAAGAACGAACGCTCGGATATTCGCAGGCGGAACGCATCGTTTTGAGAGTCTGAGAAGCCTGGAGCTGCTCGATATTGTACGTTAGCGAGTGCTGGTAGGCTGGTAGCGTTAGAGGAGCACGAGATACGAAGGATGAGCAATAAACTGAGAACAAAACACTATAGAGATCGTTGATATTTAAAAAGACACCTATACTGTCGTTTTTGGGTTCTTTTTATTATTATTAATATTATTATTATTATTATTATTCACAATAAACGGGATATACCCGTTTTTATTCTACCTCCGTCCTTACCTGATATTTTATTTGCCCACGCTTGTAGAGCTGAGGAGTACCTAGAACTTAAGTTCATCTGGATTGGGCTGAGCCAATTTTTTCTTTGAATAAAGACTATTAAGCTTCGTGCGTTCGATCGGAGGGAACGTAAGAGGGCAAGTGGAACGGATTGCAATACACCGTCGTCTGCACTATTCGTAATTTGTGTTTCAGGTGATGCTGGCCGAGCAGACGTTTACCCGTGCAGAGTTTGCGGCAAAATCTACTCGAGAAAATCCTCCATGTACACGCACCTCCGTCTCTGCGGAAAAGAGCCGAGATTCGTCTGCGTGCTGTGCGGGAAGCGGTTCAAATACAAGCATAGATTGCAGTCCCACCTCACGTCGAATTTGCACACACGACGGTTTCGATAACGAGAACCCCCGACGAACGATTTAAACTGTGTCAGTGTGTCATCGCCCGCCTTCGAGTGAAAATTCCAGCCAGAACTTCTACAAACGCATAGATGCTTCTTTAATTCCGCAAGGGTGCCATTGAAACGGCTGCAAAGTATTTTCACAGAGCTCCGACGCGTCCATATAGATCTGTACGAATCAGTTGGAATGTTGTATAGAACTGTGTAGAGTGTACCGCATAAATGATTATTTTATTACACGTTTCCTACGTCTTCCAACGCATTGTACGCAAAGCTGCTGCCATAGAAGTAATAAAGATTTAACGATAATGAGATATCCTTGAAAGATTATCAACGGAACGCTGCGCTCCCAGATTTTGCACGATGTTCGAGAGCAGTCGTTGATAATCAGCCTTGATTCCCACTTAATTTATAAGCGCTGAGGAGCCAGCGACGCTGACATTCGAGCCTCTACTCGCTGTGCCGTATTCTACCGCGTTGCTAGCGTAGAATAGAACGGAGCTAGTGGTGAGAATAGCGAGAGATCGATTCCCATCGCGATCACAGTAATCCCGAAGCGCTAATCAGCGTTAAACGCTTCTTCTTTTGCAGCCTGCTCGCAGAAGGTGTGGATCTGCTTTCGGTGCGGTAAGGGGTACCTCTGGCGAGCCTCCATGAAGAATCACATCCGCGTAGAATGCGGCAAAGAGCCGGCTTTCAAGTGTCCGGTTTGCGGCAGGAAGTTCAAGCACAAGCATCGTTGGCAGTCTCACGCGAGAGCCTTGCACGACCTCGATTTATACTGCGGAATCCCCGGCGTAGTCGAAGCGTCTACCACTTAATTCCGACGAGTTCCTTCTCGAACGACGCGCGAGAGGCACTAGTGCATTAGCAAGAATTTCATTAACGACTGCATTGTACGATTGCGGGCGAATTGTTGCGCGTGGAAATGCGCGACGACGAATGTCAGAAACGATTTTGAAGTAAACGAAGTATCCGAAGCACTGGAAACGTTCCTTCCTTCCCTGTCCGACAGTGAAACGTTTAACGCTTTGACTGTTGTGCCGTAAGATCAACGAAAGCGTTGATTGGGAATCCTATTCGAAATTGTTTGTCGAGCATAGAACGGCGGTGAGCGCGTTAATATCGCAACTGCGTTTCATCGTCCACCGGAATCACGCCGCGGCTAGCGTGACGGTGAATCTCTGTCTCCCGTAGCTTCTAGTCCTTTCGCTCGAATCAGGGGGATGCGCGGAGCTGTCCAAGTAATCTCTGAATTTCTCTTTGCAGCCGCTTCGAAGAGGTCGTGGTCGTGTTTCCAGTGCGGCAAGCAGTACATGTGGCGGGACTCGCTGAAGAAGCACCTGCGGATCGAGTGCGGCAAGGATCCCGCGTACGAGTGTCCGATTTGCGGGAGGAAGTTTAAGCACAAGCATCGCTGGCAATCCCACGCCAGGCTGATCCATTACATCAATATATGATCGTTCCGAGGCATCGATCGCGCGGACAGCTAGCCGTCCGCGTTGCCTGCCGAACGATCGCCCCGTGGATGCGAATAAAATTAGATTCCTACGGAAATCACTTGTACAGTACTTCCCTCCCTAGTAGCATGCTGTGTGCCCCTGCCTTCGTAATCCCTTTGTCACTCCCTGCTCCTCGTAACGAGTGATCTTTGTTGCGGTTAAGGAAACTCTGTGTACAAAGCTGCCGCGGAGGCGAGAGTAGTTAAGAATGTTACTTGTTTGTAGAAAATAAACGTCGAGTATTCCGAAGAAGTGTTGGACAGTTGTAGTATTTGCGTGTGCGGGTTCAAGGGTGTACATAACGAAGTAGATGCGTTGGTGGAAGTGATACAGGGGAGTCGTAAATTAAAATAGAAGAGGAGAATGGTACTTTCCCTTCTTTCTCTGTTGCTCGATAATAATTGAAACGAGGATCTGCCCGTAGAACTCGCTGCGTTCACTTCCATCGACAATGAATTCGATTTTACGTGAGCGGGAGTCTTCTAACTAGAAGTTGGTGTGTCTTTCAGGCGATCTACCTGTTTATGAGTACTCGGATTCGAGCGTGGGCTGCCCTGACTGCGGCAAGTTGTTCAAGAAGAGGGAGTACCTTCAGGTGCACCTGAGGGAATACTTCAAAGGTCGCACCTACGTTTGCGAGATCTGCGACAAGAAGTTCAAGAGGAAGTACCATCTGCAGAGACACATGACTGGCAGGGTACATCAGAACAACACGCTGCAGCTGTAACTTTCGATTACTTCGCGGAGCAACCTTATCACGATTTACCCTTTATTTACATTAATTTATCGTCGTAAGATCTACAAGTTCTCCGACTTCTCCCATTGTTACTGTTTCCCAAACGAGCTGTAGAGGTGATGGCCAAGCCATTCAAATTATATACCAATTTTGTAAATGAGCTTCCTGCGATAGTTGCACCGACAGACAAACCTTCGCGAGACGAAAATTCACAGAGTGTATGCACTAAAGATCGAAAGATGTGATTGTTAAAACGGAGGATCAATAAATTATTTTCTACGCACCTCTCGTCTGATATCTGTGTACAGCCTCTTTGTCCAACATTAAAATCAACTTCCTCGCCCTGACGATTGCACTTTTAGTATGTATACTAAAACTAGGACACACCTTCCCCTCGTTCGGTCGCCTTCAACCCCACTGTCCACCCTTTCCCGTTCTCACGCTCCCGATTATTGCAAGATTCAGGTAAGAATCTCCGAGTGTACCAGAGATGAATGTCTCTGTCTGTAGATCTTGCAGATGTAACAGAGTTGTCTTTCACGCGTGAAAGCCTCGAATTAAATGCACTGGGACGATCTTTCCCCTTTACTGACTCTCGTTCTCTTTCTTTTCTGTGTCTTCCAGTGCCGAGGCTGACGGTGAAGAACATCGAGAACCTGGGGTACAAGAGGCCGCCGGTGATTTACAAGTGCACCAGGTGCGGAAAGTGTTATCAGCTGGAAACTTCGTTGAAAAGGCACCAGAGGCTCCAGTGCGGGGTGGAACCGAGGCAGAGCTGCCCAATTTGCGGGAAAAAGTTCGCGCACAGGTTCAAGCTCACTCATCACATGGATGTGTGCAGAAGAAGACGGGAATAATATCAGTGGCCACGAGACCTTGGCTGTCTCCCAAAGAGGACTTACGCTTCTTATCAATCGAATGGGGAATCAAACGACTTAGGGTAAAGAGTTCACGAAGTTCGAGCAGTGGCTAAATTTTGCCCCAGCGCGACCGAGAAATCCAAAGGTATTTCGATTCTAGGACTATTGCGTTCGCCAGCGTTATTAATTGCTAATCTACAACGTAGTGCAATCTCGATGGCGAATCTCCAGGACGTGACTCTAAGTTTAAGCGGAGCGAGGAAGTCGACAAGATGCCTTAACGAGGGAAGCGCCAGTGGGACGTTTCTACAAATGTGATAATAAAGGAAGAAGTTACAGTTTTACAAAGATATTGTACTTTGACGCCGACGAGACGAGTGACCTTCTTCCCAATTAAATTGCTGGAAGGTTGCCTTTTTATCAGTCGTGTGCGGTGAGCGATACTTCTCCATAGGAAAGTGATATTAAATAATTTATCTTTTTATACGTGGGGTATTTATAGCGAACGGGGGTTGAATTATAATTTTATAACGATGCTAGAGGTGCTGGCTGCTGTCGAGTCTTAAGGCCAAATATCAAGAAGTGTGAATTACTTCTGAAGAAGAAACTTTTCTCACGATCGGTATGAGGAGATTAATTAGAATCGATGTACGATCGTACAGCTTTTACAGGATGAAATAAATACACGTTGTTTTCTGGAGAAATGAACATTTACCCGATTCCATGAGTCACCAATGATCTTTCTGTAACTTTGACGATCCTCCGGCAAAGGGTCTCCGAAAGATAACCATCGCCACGAGAAGCTATCTTCTTTCATATACTACTGCTCCTGCTCTAAGTAACAATTCGTTTTCTTGCTTGCCCGTGTGAGGCCACTTTCGCTCTTCTCTATCATCCTCTCTCCCTCTAATCTGTTCGCCCTGGACGCTCGCGTAAAGGAACGTTTGATTTGCAGGAACGTCGCGCTTAAGCTTCGCTTAGCTCTCGAACGGGACAGGAGAACGCTGTTTCGCGGATGGGAGCAGGCGTCTAACGGACGAATCCTTTCGTTTCAGGGCTTCTGGCGACGATGCTGCTGTCGCAGGACATACACCAGCCGCAGGAGAACAGCGACGCGCTGTGGAGCCAGCTGTCCTATTCCGGGGCGGCTTGCAAGAGCAGCAGAAACCAGCGACGAAGGGACTCGAAGGACACCGAGCCCAAGTACGCTTGCAACAGGTGCGGGAAAACTTACATGGCCACCACGTCCCTGAGCCGTCACAAGCGGCTCGAGTGCGGCGTGGTGCCCTGCGAGGTCTGCCCCATCTGCGACCGAAGATTCAAGCACAGATTCGTTCTCAACTCCCACATCGTCGGCTGCCAGAAGAAGCTGCGACGTATCATACAGAAGAGCGACGACTCGCCGGTGTTCAGCGAGGAGCTAGAGTAGCGCTGTCCTCGCGACGCCCTCCTCCTCCCTTTCCAATCGTAACAGGGCATTTCGAGTACACGAAACGTTGAAATTCCGGAGCACAATTGCCATAGAATTCGTTTGCGGAGTTGTCGAACAGCGAGCACGAGTCTCGTGCACGCAGGACGCTGGGGAAAGGGGTACAGGACACGAGGCATCCCTCGAATAATCCGTTGAATTTTCGAACGATTTAGTTGGACCACGTGTACGTGACTTTATATACTTTAAGCGAAATGGAATGCGTACTAAATATACTTACACGTAATCGTTTTATAGAGTCGAGGATAATTGTATCGAGTAAAATTCTTTTTATTTGTAACACGTATTTATCGTTATTCGGATTGTAACGTAATCGACATTTTTCTTTTTTTAAAGCGGGTCAGGAATAGGAAGGTGCATCTCGTTTGGACCGTTCTTGTTTTATATGTATCGATGAATAAACGAATTGGAACGATCAATGGGGTTCAGGTGTTTCAATCGAACTCAACTCTTGCATCTGCATCTTATGAATAACACCGGCATATATTTCAATCCTCCGGCGATACATGTAAAATAGATCTATAGACTTGCAGATGACGATAGATCACAAAGTCAGCAGTTGACGAATAGCTGAGAGAGACTGATGTAGTGTCAGCGAGCAAATTGCTTTCAATTAATTGCGTCGTTTCCCACAGTACATAATCATAGGTTCACCCTTTCACCTCGACTCATCTAACTGCCGCCCCGAAACAATTCTTATCTCGAACGTATCTTCTCCCTCGACTATTACCGTATCGCTCATGAGTCTGTTACTTCGGCAGGTTACCTGACGCATGCCTGGGGCCCGGCGAACAGTCACCAGTGCAACATGATGGAGGACCCCCTGTCGATCGACCCGAACTTCAGCGACGGCGGCTACTATTTCCAAAGCGTCAACGACCCGAACAAAAAGTCGCAGCTGTTTACCTGCGCTCTGTGCGGCAAAGAGTACACATGGATGTACAGCCTTCGCCGACATCAGCTACAGTGCGGCAACAAGGAGGCGAGGAACAAGTGCCAGATGTGCTCGAAGAAATTCTACAGGCGCGACAGGCTCAAGGAACACTTGCTAGCTCATCACCCAGAATTCCTCCAAGGAACGAATCGTCAGAATTGATTATTCCTCAGGCTGGAATGTTGAGAGACATTTGCGAACGCTCTCGATTCTCACTATTGTATATCTGGACTCTACGACCAACGATCGATCGAAATGTATTTTTTCCGAAATTCCAATCGAATAAAATTATCGGCGACGAAGTTCGTTACGAATTACGCTAAATATTGCGATATTAAACACCCCTGATAGACCCCTTTGCGCTAGGCTCTCCCTACCTTCCCTTGCGCGAAACTAAAATTCGTGGGATCGATACACAGTAACCGATTTTTTTCGCGTTCCAGACTCCATCCCCGACGACCTGGAGGCCATGCAGTTCACCAAGGGCGAGTTCACCAACCTCGAATTCCCCTCGGACAACGTGAAACCTCTGCGGGTCCCTCGCGGCCAGCCCATGCAACACTACATGTGCGGGGAGTGTGGAAAGGGGTACAAGTGGATGGCGAACCTTCGCAGACACCAGAGGCTTGAGTGCGGGAAACTGCCCAAGCATCATTGTAGACTTTGTAGAAAAACGTTCTATCGTAGATACGAACTGACGAACCACTTTATCGCCAAGCACGGCTGTCTAAGTTAGGGAACAAGAACTTTACAGCGGGGCAGCTTCGTTACTTAATATTATTCAACACTGACGGCGCTGGTCTTCATCTTGTTTAACTTATTCCTTACTTCACTCGTGCGACTGAGACGTTAATTTATTTATACCGCATGAAATGTATCAGCATTAAACGAATCTGTTCATTTGAATAACTGCATCTTTCACTTCCTCTCTGCAGGAATGTCTGTGATCTCTGACTGTCGTGGCTGCTGATCGTATATCATAATACATCTACCCTGCTTCGAATCTCCTTCTAATTCGTTCGTTTCATTGAAAATGGTACACGAGCTCCTCGTTGCCGTGTAAGGAACTTTAGGCTAAAAGCAACGAACTAGGGGAAAGTAGGGTATAACCGGGTATCTAATGTATTTTTCCTGCTAGCATGAAGTCAGACGGCAAAATAAACTTTGGACACCGCTAGAAATCTTAATTGGACCTTACAAAATCAGAAAATGAGAATTCTTATATGAAAAAATTATTTGGCTCACAGGAAAACGATTTTTTTCGACAGTATGCAAATACCCGGTTTTACCCCATAGGTGTGGGTAATACCGGGTACCTATTAAGATATTGATGCTGACGTTTTCATTACTGCTACGAAAAATACTCATACCACCTTTTTCGTAGAGAATTTCCTAAGCTATAAATTGTATAATAACCGTTTCTGTCGCAAAACTGCTATATAACGAGATATTCGCGAAAAATAGTTGTTTTTTCAACCCTCTGTAAAATTTTTAGCGGCGGTCGGATTGATGGGGACTTTTGACATATTGTTTAAAACGACCAAATAAAGGCCCATATCAAAATTTAGCTTGATGGGATTTATTCCGAAAACGGATCCTAATGTCACTGGACTAATACATAGAACCCGGTTTTGCCCCATAATAAAATACCCGGTTTTGCCCCAAATAAGGTGATTTACTAAACATTAAATATTTACACTTCAAAATGCGATAAAGAACCGGGTAAAACGGCAAAATACTGTGAAAAGTCTACAGAATACAATGCAGTACTTACAGTAATCGATTCTTTAAATCCAAGTGGTATAAAAAAGGCAATTCACCGACGCAACGCTAGAACTTTTCAACTCGAAATTTTTAAACTTCTCTAAATGAAAAACTACGACGACCTTTGCTCTACGATTGATCTCATTTCGTTGTGAGGTCTACCCGAATGTAACACCATACAGTGGATGCATATCGCAGCTCTTGTCTTAGAGAAACAGTGGTACCCGGTCTGACCCGCGTACCCGGTTATGCCCCACTTTCCCCTACTTTTAGAAAAAGCGTCTGTCTTGTTCGGGAGGAGAGTAAGCGAAGAGCAACGAAAATTGGGATACGTGGACTCGAGATTGATCGTTAGGATATTTCAAGTACATCGCGAAAATTTGTTATTGCACCAGGTGCATTAAAACGTTCGTGCTATTTATTATTAATGTACATGAATGTCCCTTCATAGTTTTTTATAGAAATGTTGGAAATCTACTCGCACGGCGATTTCGGGTTGACACGTTTCTATTTTGGGGACGGAAGCTTTCTTTCGCGAAAACGAAATGATTCGTACACCTGATTAGGGCTGTAATGAATATTTGAATAATCTAAGTATTCGAAATTATTTGAAATTATTTGAATATTCGTATTCAAAATTATTCGAATACTTGAATATTTGAATATTTTAATAATCACAGCTCTACACCTAATCGATCGCTCTCGAAGCAGCGATCAGATTCGTATTCATCCCGGATGCATGTGCCTTTCTGTTCCCTTGGAATTACCCAGCCGAGTTTCGACACGAACAAATCGGTTTGTTAACGGGTATCGTTGGTTCTTCGCAGGGCATCAAGGGGATCTGTGCGAGTGGTTCGTGAAGCAAGAGCAGGATTACGAGGGGCCGCAGAGCCTCTTCGAGTTCGTGGCCAGCAGTTACCAGCCGATGCAGGATACCGAGGAACGGAGGAAGTCGTCGAAGACGGTGGTCTGCGAGGAGTGCGGCAAGAGCTTCTCGAGGCTCGACAGTCTTCGTAGACACGAGAAGAATTATTGTAAAGTGAAGGGGGACAGGGTATACTGCGGTTATTGCGGCAAAAAGTTCTTGAAATCGCTCTCGTTGATCTCGCACGTGAAATCGGTGCATCCGACTCACCTTCTTAAATTGGAACCACAGTGAAGAGCGTTTCCAAAAGGCAGTCAATGCGAGCGAAAGACGTTAAAAACTTTCGGCCAGAGGGCATCTTCGATTTGTCAATTTTTTTCTTCGTGTCCTACTCTCTGTTCGGAACAGTTGTTTTAGTCGCAATTCAAAGAGAAGCTTCTCGTTTCTCGTTAATTCGATAGATCTTTATACGTTATAAGTCGAGAAGTTTGTACAGGTTTTTATTTTATTTTTTAATATAAGAGCGAGGAAGCTGGTGTAACCATGCAACGATTGTAATAAAACCCACTGTAACGTACTCTTCGCCAAAGGTCATCGTCAGAGACGATTCTGTTGAGCATGCGTCGACAGATCTGTGCTTTGTACACGGAGGATACGAATGTATTTCACGGAGCACCGGAAGATTGAATTTATCGGATCCTCGTAATCGAATAAATCTTTCTTGTGCAATATCTCTTGAATCTTTTCAACCTCTGCTTGTCGAAGAGTCTGACCGATCACCTGCAAAGTAATCATCATCACACGCTACTAACACGATTTCGCAAACGATAACCAGCCAATAATCTCGAGCGAACGAAACGTACTGGAGGTAAACTGCCTGTATCGAAATAACGCATGCTTCTCGCTGTTGGCAAGCACTCTTGTAACGAATACCTCGAGGCGCGGGCCCTGATTTTTAACAGAGACACGCGTCTTTGCAGGGGAGATCTCGGAGAGCAGCGCGGAGAAGGATCAAGAGGAAGACCCCGAGGTGTGCGAGATCTCGTTTCACGAACAGTTGCAGATGAACTACTTGCTGTGCGACTCGTCCCTTCTCAGCTCCATGGAGACGAGCCTCGCCCAGAAGAACACGAAGAGCCATCAGCAGTTCCGCTGCGACGGCTGTGGCAGGGCTTACACGCGGATGGACAGCCTGAAGCGTCACCAGACCAAGTGCGACGCCTCCTTGGAGAAGTTGCAGGACGAAGCTGAGTGGCTTCACAGGCAGAAGTTCTATTGCAGCCAGTGCGGCAAGGGTTACAAGAGGCTGGACACCCTTAGGAGGCACCAAAGGCTCGTTTGCGGCGACAAGGAGAGCACCTCGACGAATTCCGAGAAGACCACTTCCTAATAGAGGGATTGTCTACTTTGAGGAGCCATTACAAAGCCGCTCCATCGAGCTCGGTCGTTGACATTGCGCGATGGAAGAAAGTAGATCGATCTTTAGTAGACCTTTTCCATACACCGTGTACCCCAGAAAGGAGAAGCTTGATTTGCCTGTTCGAATATTTTATAGTACCATTTGCGGAATAATATATTGTACGACGGTCGTATCGAACGTCGACTGTACAGCTCTCGTTTGACGTGTGAAATGTTTGTACCTATGCGTCTATTAAAGCACAAGGAACCTGCAGTTGAATACTATGTCGAGCCCACCTTGCACATTTTTCTATCGTATTCATCTAATGCTCCTCGCACTCCATCATAGTTCTCAGTATGTATCGGCGTGGTATTTGTAGCGTCAGGTAGAGCTTAATCGCTGCCACTTTGCGCTTTTTCCGCAGGTATCGAGGAGGCGAGAGAGCACGACGCGCTGTGGCTGCTGGAGAGGAGGACAAGAAGCATAGGGGAAGATCAGGACTTGAGCTTGTTCGAGAAATCGTACGCGTCGAGGGTGGGAGAGTCGATGGACCCGAGGCACGCGGAGCAACATTGCGGGCCGGATTCCTACGTGGGCGTTCTTCAAACTCAGTACGTCTGCAACGATTGCGGGAGAAGCTATAAGTGGTACGACAGTCTGAAGAGGCACCAGAGGGTTGACTGTGGGAATAAGGAGAAGAAATTTGCCTGCCACATGTGCGAGAGGAAGTTCAAGTATCGATACGAACTGCGTAATCACCTGACCACCCACCATAGGATATGAACCGCCTTCTTTCGTTTCGAACTGTTTCTCCCTGACCAGTGCAAAGAGATCTTCCTCTCGAGACTATTTAATTTTATGTTACGCTTATACACAACTAGCGACAGTGACTGCGAGGCGTTTTGAACGTCACACATGTAATAGATAAACTCTGCTGATGCCTACAAACATTTTCTTTCATTTTTCGAGTAACTCGCTCCTTCGTCGAACTCCCTCTAACGGTGACAGAAACCTATCGTCCTTGCGTCCCCCTGCCAAGGCGTGTCGAATGGAAATTTAAGATTTAGTAGCGTAGACAAGTCGGTGAACCGATCGACGAGGTCTAAACCTGTATCGCCGAGTGTCGGCCTTTTAGTCACGGAGCTTACTGTTTCAGGAGTGCAGTGGTACGTACTGGATCAGTCAGGATCCCAAGACGTTTTGTCAGACCTCCAGCCAGAGGACGTTCATCGGTGCGAGTGCGGAAAGTGGTACAAGCACAGTAGCAATTTAAAGCTGCACCAATCCATCGAGTGTGGCAGAAACAAGAAACGCCACTTGTGCGTTCAATGTGGGAAGCGTTACAATCGACGATACGAACTGATACGTCACTTCGTCCTGCATCACAAGAAACGATGAGATCGGGCCCCCCTTTCGATCCTCCATTAGAGGACTTTAGAAGAAGTTCACTTACTTACTTACTCTCCTTGAATCTTCTCGTTGGTTAATAAAGTTTTCCCTATATTTTATTACACGTTGTTATCCCCATCGAATGCTCGACAAGATGGGAGACTCTCGAAACAGAAGCTTCGCGTTGCTTCGCCGATTGTAAGATCAAACGAGAAATAAACGTCCACGCTTCGACAATGATAGATCGTCCCATGTCCCGTTTTAATTTCACTATTTTCTCAAGACCGCCCTCTATAATCGCCAACTTCTTCTTCTTCCACAGTCGTACCGAACTCGATCCGCCGTAGAACGAAATCGCCCGCGGCTCGATAGACCGTTATCCAAGCGACTTTCCTAAGATCTCTTCGCTGCTATCCACTCTAGCGCGGACGTTTCGAGGATAGCTCCTAAACAGTGCGTTTGTCTCTTTCAATTTCAGATAAGTTCGCCGAGGTGAAGCTGCCGTACCGCCTGGAGTCTGGGTTTAAGTCTTATCCTAGCAGCATCAGGCACCAGCGGCATCAGGCGAAAGCGAAACACCATTCGCGCAACGACGGGAACACGACGAACGTTTGTTTCGGTTGTGGGAAGAGGTACAAGTGGCGGGACAGCCTGTTGAGGCACCAGAGGGTCGAGTGCGGTAACAAGGAGAAGAAATTCGGTTGCACACTGTGCCCGAAAAAGTTCTACCACCAGTACAAACTGAACGAGCACTACCAGGGTCGGCATAAGTTACCCAAGCCCAATTAGATTCGAAAGGTTAGGGGCCCTGCGATGGGTTATTTGGGAAAGTTGTCTCCTTCGTTACTTAACAAGCAGAGAAACACGTTGCCCGGCTCGAGAGTAGGCTACCGTGAGAATACTCGCTGCGATTCTTGAATCGTTTCGCCTTCCTTTAAGTATCCTCCTGGATCCGGAGGAGGGGAAGCATTGATAAGACTGTACGATCATTTAGATATACCTAATTTAAAGTAATTTGAATACGTTTCTGTAGCACACTAGAATATCCCTTTCGCTTGCCTTCTTTTCTGGTCACAATGAGGGTAAACGCGATAGTCTCTACTGGACGAAACTGGTACTATCGATTCACGGCTGAACAAGGATCGAATAACGTTGACGTTGTTCGGGCAACAGAACTGTGAACGCACAGTGTATGGTCGATTTATGCTACGTACACGTAAGTTTCGATACCTGAACGTATAGGACGCTCGTAACTTGTGAAAAGAATTGTGAAATTATCGTTCTATTTTTTAATGACGTAAATTCTCACCTGTTTCTGTAGTTACACGATCACGACTCGTTATCGCGACGCTCCATTCCTGTCGACTCATTGTTATTCTTTTACTGAACGCTGTAGAACCGACGACCTCGCTGTCCTCTTTATGGAATAAAAATTAATTCATTTCAAGACCCACGGTTTAATGCTTGAACGTTGCGACTAATACAGTAACATTCAGGCTGAAAGCGAGATGGATCGAAGTCCTGCGCCGTCTGCACGGAGAATCTAACGCGCTGTAATAGTTACTATCCTCTCCAAGTGGTACAACTCAACCTCGTCGACTCCCAAGTGAAAACGCGTACCGTTTCTGCGGCACCATTCCATTCCAACTTCCTCCAGGTGTTTCTTGGGCATGTAACGCGTAACCTTTGAAGTAAGGAGAACGCTACTGCGATCTATGGGTGTTATAATCGAAACGAAATCAATTTGTTGCTTGAGGTTGCGGAAGAGGGGCTAAAGCAGTAGTCGACTCAACGGTTTCTCAAACAAAAGGGCAGATTTCCACACTGTTTATATACTCTAGCGTTCTGGTAAATAGTAAAACTATATCGGATAAAGGAGATGAGAATGGAAAGTAACTTTGGTGACAGATAGAGGGGGAAACTACTAGAAGCTCACATTTGCCAGAGTAGATTGCTCAATCAGCCAATTGATTTTGTTCCACTCGCAGTCACTTTCAATAGTACTTGGACGATTTCGATGAACGATCGTTGAATACAGTTACCTCTAGGACATTGGTCGAAATGCTATTAACAGTGACTAACTCGGATGCATCAGGTCGTGTCAGCAGAAATCGAAACCTCGTCGATCAGCCTCACATGTGATTGCTTTCATGGTAAACGGTTGAATGTACCCTGATTCGTGCTTTGTGTGCGTTCACGTTATCGTCATCAATACCTCCAGCGGCTAACACCACGAAACCTCGGAATAGAGCTGACAAAGGGCCGGGGTGCCGAACGATTACTGATCCTCTTATGTGTTTTCTAGAGCGAAACTACTCGTCAGGTGCTGCGGTCGAGTGGTATTATCGCTACCAAACTTTGTACCTGCGGATGATCGCGGAGAACCAGAGAGGAGAGAGCGTGGCCCCGCAGAACGAGGCTTCTGCCATCGACGAGGGCTCGGAGAGCTGCGGGATGAAGATCAACGAGGCGGAGAAGATCACGGAGAAGAAATTAAACGAGGCTCCGCTGGCGGGCAGTCACGTGCGCGACTCCACGGAGTACTCTTGCCCCCGTTGCGGGAACGCGTACGTAAGACTTCACTCGTTGAACAGGCACATGCGGTTCGAGTGTGGTGTCGAGCCACGATTCGAGTGCCCCATATGCCACAAGAAATCGAAGCACAAGCACAACCTGACCTTGCACATGAGGACGCACCAGAAATTCTGAGAAGGGGAACCAAGCTTGGGGTAATCGTTTCAAATGGGTACTAGAAATGTCGAGACAACCACGTATTTCTACGTTAACAATGATTCTAAGCCGTTGGTACCGCGGGGATCTTGATATCCATATCGATGGGTACTTAATTCGCGAATAAAAGACGAAAATTTTTAGCGAGATCTGTTACCAGTGCAACACTATTCTTCCTTTATATTTTCGAAGGCGAAATGTTTTTTTGTACTACTTGAAAAGAGGGATCTCGATAATCATTTACCAGTACGGTAGCTTGCATAGACTGCCTATTGCCATTGTTATTCCGTGTTTAGTGAAATTGTATAGTAGGATAGTCCTTGTAAAGTGAACGAGTGCGAAGAATGCGCGTCGCATTTCTTGATGAAACATGGTGCCAGTAAAACAAAGTCTGAGAAGAATAGTAATCCTATATATGTTTATGTTTATAAAGGAAAATAGGCGACTGTAAAATATTGGAAATAAATATTTTGTAATTTACGAAACCACGTAACACCTGAAAGATTTTTTAATCGATCTGCCGTAGAACACACATATTTCTCCAATGTTAATCTACATAGCACCAATGTGTACAGCGACATGTGTATGTACAACACACGTACGTTATTTTTCAGAAAAATACATTCGACGCTAGAACTCCTTTTCTCCAACAACGGACGGTGTATTTTCTGATACCATTTGTTTGAGTAGAAATTGATTGGTAACTGCATGGTTAAATGCGATTCGCGATTGACAAGGAGGATCAGGCAGGAGATTCGAAATGGAAAGACAAATCTGCACCGAACTTAGCCGATCGAGACTCAATACTCAGCGAAAGAATCGAAGTTTTTGTTTCAAAAGAGCATGAGTCCGTGTAAAGTCCTTGATCCTGTTCCAAAGTCCAAGTTATTCATTCCCTAACGTTACGTTGCCGTAAAACCGCTTCTTCCAATTTTGTCGCCCCACTTCTGCAAGGTGGACAGCGACTGTGTTTACTGATTATTTGAAACGTTGTTGCAGTCTGGAAGATGCTGAAGGACCTGGAAGACGGGCCACCGTTTCTGTGCCCGAAATGCGGCCGCACTTACTCCCACAAGTGCAACTTAACGAGGCACTTGCGCCTGGAGTGCGGCGTCGGCCCGAGATTTCAATGTGCGTGGTGCAAGAAGCGATTCAAGCATCGACATCACCTGCGGGACCATCAGAGGATCCATCTTTACACGAACTGCACCTTCGAGCTGCGAAACTGAAACACAAACATTCGTCTCCTTTCGTTCACCCTCCCGCGACTGTATCTATTTATTTGTAAATTATCTATTTATTTATTTATTTATTCGCGGGACCTTCAGGTACTCCGCTCATCAGTCAAGAGAGAGCGAGAGAGTTGTACTTATACAATTTGGAGAACGCTAAACAATTTTCTTACCGTAGTAAGGCCTGTTAATTTACAATTAGAGTATCTCAAATGATTTACACGCCATTTTATAGGCGCCTGAATATTGTAACTATTTTCGTCGTCTGTACATAGAGCTCGAATTATGTACATAAATTCGTTGTTACCTGATAGATTCATTTTCTTTTTTATATTGTATTTAACAGTCGCTCGTACTTATTCGATTCTTAAGCCTCCAGTACCCTGGTCTCGAAGGGTGGTTCTATGAAGCTACAAAGTATATAGGGCATTCTGAGAAGAACAGAGAACGTAGATACGGAGGAATATCCATGGGCGCGATTTGAGTGAACTATCAGCTTCCCAATTTATAAATTAACTCACCAAGAGGACAATGCCGTTTTCAGCAGAGTGTTCGTTGCGAAGATACGTTATTTTTGTGCGCATCTTATATATAAGCGACTAAAGTACTAGAAATAACAGGGACAGTAAATTAATCGCTCCACGATTCGAAGGAAATCACTGATTTGGATGTTCAGCGGTGTCTAACGCGACGTTTCCACACGATGAACTCATTGCGCAGCTTAAAACGTCATACCTGAGCTTTCCCGATCGTGAAACTATCCAGTTGACACGCTAATCGTGTTTCGCTGTGCGCGCGTGGAAACGCAGCTGACGAACCAAAATTCGAAGCTAGAGTATTTTCAATGTTTGTGATCAGTGTGATTGTCGAGTCTGTGCCAAAAGAAAAGTATTAGCTAAAGTGTCTATTAGCCTGTAAGTTGTAATTGTAAATCGAGTATAGGCAGGACAGGTATACTTGCGAGTGTAGAGAGATTGGAGTGATGGAGAAGGGTGTACAGAGGATGCCGTGTGGCCGTAAACGAATCCGTCTCATTTCTTTTGTACATCCGGTGCTTTACGTAATAAGGAAAACCGCGAGGTTGTCGGCGGCTTAGCTTGAAATGATCGGGGCTAAGCGAGCGACGGGATGCTTCGGAGAACGGAAGTGCAAATACCTCTTAATTGTGCCAAAGATACGCTCTAGTTTTTACGTTTTGAATGATCCACGCAATAAATGGTATATCGCCGAGCTGCTCGTTAACGGCAATGAGAAGTTCATACTTTCCTACATAGTTGATAGCGCAATATGAGCGAGCAGAAAATGTCAAATACGGTTCTAAGTTCTCGTTGTCCGCAAGGAGGTTGGGCGCTCCTGATGTAATTCCTTTAAGGACGAAACGTTAAGGATAGTATTTCTTGTAAGACTTGTCTACCGAAGAACTATTTTATTCTAGCTATAGGGCTCGATTGAGTTACGCGTGTGCAATAGGGCAACTAGAACTCTGCTTTGTTAAACGCGAAGACGAGCTTCCGAAAGTCTGCTGACGTTCATACAACTGCAAGTACAAGTTTATACGAATCGTCTTTGTGCCCGTTCGTGATTTCTACATTGTAACATCGACCGACAGAATCAACGAATCGAATTATACGAATGAAATGATGGAATGGAGCGTGCTGCTCAGACAGCTTGGGCGATTCATTCACCACTGAGCCAACATTCATAGTTCCTGTAATGTCCGAAGCACGAACGATCCTATGTACAGTTAGAATTCGCGAGATGGTAGATTAAAGGCTATCTTTTATAGACAGATCGAAAGCGGCATAGTTTCCAGCGATGTTGCGAGTCTTGTAATTTATTTCGACTACTGTAACGATCGTAAGACGAGCGAATTGAGTTTACTTGAGGAAAGACATGTACCTTCGCCAAACAGAATAAATTTACTTTTTATGAAAACTCAGTGTGGCGTACAATCGTTTCAATACCAAAGTTTCTGTTAAAAGAAAATTAATATTGCAATTAGCAGAATATCGATTCGCGCTCTTAATTTGCAAGATAATGCTAGTTAAACGTAAACGCGTATCGTATCTCTCAGTCACATGCAAGATTACTTAAGTTTCTGATCCTCAATTGGTTCGGAGTCATTTTATAAAAAGGCGCCAAAATATTTGAAAAATGTTGACGATTACTAAAGCTCCCACGATAACTTACCGACTTCCTTGCTAGAATTATTATTATTATTCACAATTTAATCGATGGATGTTAAGATACCGACTGTAGATACAAATCTTCATTACCAACTGTCAGTAAAGTATCATCGAATGATATTTTACGCGTTTGAAAGCTTATTCGCGGCTTTGAGACGCAATAGTTTCCCGATTTCTGACAGAAAATCGAGAATCCAGCGTAAGCACCCCGTTGAACTGCCTCGTCAGAGGCCATTGCGTTGTTTCTTTGCTTACACCACAGGATGCAACGTCCACTTAAGTGTTACATCACGGTGACTCATTAAGCGCGACGCAATCAGTTCCCGCCCATTTCTTGGCGACGATTTCGCCTAAAAGCGTGCTAATGGCGCATCGGTTGTTTCGGGGTTGTAGCAGAACAATAATGCATCAGGAATAGCCAGCTCGCGATACCCTAAATATACCCCGAGAGTGGCGCACGGCGTCAGCGTGCGTCGCACGTGCACCTTTTCCGCGGTGTGGCGATTTACCGGCGGCGACCTTGAGCAGATCCCGCGGCAGTTTTGCGGAATGGTAGTCGTGGCCGGGGTCGAGGGCAGGTCGAGGATCAGGAAGCAGGATCCTTGGGGTGGACGGGGTTGGTTTTCAGTTGCGGCGCCACTCGTGTATACACCCTCCGCAAGGGCGGCCGGTGGAGGTATGCGTACGTGCGATCCAGCAGGAACCACCGCCGAAAAATCAATCCGGGACGTCACGCCGACGTGTGTATCAACATTGTAAAATCAATGGTAACCCGTGACGTAGGAGTCCCGCCTCAGGAACGACCAATAGGCTGGCCCAGCCGTCCCCACCGTGGCGAGCTTTTACACCTAAACCACACGGCCGCCGGCGTGCTCATTCCGTAGCAGACAGCCGCTGAGAACGGACACGCGCGTGTATTCGAATCGACGGATCGAAAAGGCAGCACGCCGAGAGAGCAGCCCGTGACAGCGACACGACGTGTATGCAGTTTTCCAGTCGACAGACCACCGACAGAGCACTTCAACGACGATCCTTCGAGAGGCAGGGACACGGGAACAGCAACAGCAGTCGCCAACCCTACTCTGTCGTAGCCGAACCGAGTCGTAGCGCGGACGGCACAAAAGCGGATCGATCCGATTCCCAGCCGACCCGACCGAGGACTCTCCGCTCGCGATTATCCCGCCACGGCCAACGGACAGAAACGAATCCTCGCGTACGCTCGCAGGACCTGCCAGCGAGATTCTGTCAGGCGAGCGCACTGTTCTCAGAGCGCACCGAGCGTTGAGCGGCCGGAAACTCGCCGGGAAAACCTCTGTACAGGCCTGCCAAGCCGAGGCCCCGACTTTCCAGGGAAACGGAGGGAGAAGGACACGACACGGCTGGTGGTGTAGAGCGTGAGAAAGGGAACGGTGTTGTCGTCCTCCAGGGACAGGGGCAGAGAGAGAGAAGAAGAGAGTGCGCGGTTCAGGAGTGCCGGCCGTCGAGATGGCGTTTATGATGCCCGTGGTGAAAAACGAGTGGGACATTTACAAGACTAACCGCAACCGGCGGTCCTCAGAGTGCTCTAATCCTCAGTCCTGTCGCAGCAGAAAGGTGAGTGGATCTCGTGGCAAGGAAAAGGCTAGATCGAACGGAGGACAGGTGACTTTTAGTGCGCTACTCTGGCGCGTCAACCTCGTTTAGAGGACCTTCACGTTTCACTTTAGACCTTTACAGGATTTCGCGTGCGGATAGACTCGTTCAAGTCCGTTTCGCTTATTGTTAAATTCCTGGTCGATTTACACGTGCACTCCTAAAGATCACGCCTAACCCTTGCGTTTCCAATAAAAAGTATTTAAAAAACTGGGGTTTTCTAAACGTAAATTGAGGTACCTACACAATTTGTTACGGTTTCTGATGAATTCACGCATCAAGGAAATACGTGGAGTAAATAGAAGCCTGTGCTAGTACAGACTCTAAAGTGTATAACATAAAAGTCGCGGAGCAAATTGGGGACTCGAAATATGTACCTATTACACAATGAACTCGTGTTCGTGAGGGACCACGCGTTGGGGCGAAACCTTTGCCCGCCACTTTTACGACCCATCATCGGTCAGCTAGTGAGGACTTCCAACCTGGAATCATTGACTCCTGGCAGTATTTATTGCGATAGATGGGAATTTCCTACCTGACTAATTCTATTCAACGCGGAGAAGGATCGAACCGAAGAAATTCTGTGCAAAAGCGAACCTACGTCACGTTTCGATATTTCTCATTCCCATCACTCATTAATCCGTGAACTCGTGCCAAGAAAAATTCTCGTGGTAACCAGTTTCTCTTTTGCTAAAATCTCGACGCGTGTCCGAAGTGTCACCCTGTGACAGTTTCATCTGTCATCTGCTATCCTTCTTCCTTTTTTCCACTTAGCGCCTTTGCCACTTACATCTCCCAAGGTTACTGTCTCGGAGCGATGGAAACTGCCGCGCTATTGTATTAATAAATAAATGCCCGAAAGCGAGGAGCGTCGTCAGGGTGCTTGGTATTCACGCCCGCGCGCCTCGTCCGAACGAATTTAAACCTCGAAACTATCGAGCGAGCCATATAGGATCGGGAATGTCGATTACAAATAATTTCACGCTCAGCCAGATCGCCGATTGCGCGCGACGAATGCGGCTCCGACGAAAGAGTGCCGCGTTTATTTCGCCCAGTGGGTTAGGTAATCCTTGTTGACAATCGTATCCCGCTGACGAAGGCAACAGCGTGGAGAGCACGTTGCTGGGATGTTGGAGAAAACGCCTCCTACCCTGCTACAAGTTTCTTTCACCTGACGGCCGATGCACACCTTCGTTCTCGGCGTGACGCCCGTTTGCGCAACCTCGATCCACAATTTCGTAATGCACCGGCGCGGTAATATCTCTCCCTCGGTGATGCCTCCTCGCACGTATCATAATCTGATGCGTCGCCGCGATAACGGAGACACGCTGGGTTCCCGAGTCGTAGGCGAACAACGGGCCAGAATCGACGTTTTCCTTATCGTATTCCGTTGGTCGGTCTAATCGTCGATACGCACGCCGGGGCGAATACAAAGTCGAGGAGGAAGGAGATAACGATAACGTTTATCGGGTCGTTCATCGAATTATATCACAGAGTACTAACGAGTATAAAGTGCTCTCACATGGCGCAGCTGGAAAGGGTCGCGTGCGCTGCTGCGTCGTTTTTTCTTCTGCTTTTATTGACGTCCGCCCGCCGGAGCAGCATTTCGCGTCGATAATCGCGAATTACAGGGGACAAGGTGGTAATTTTATAATGCCGAGGTCAGCGGCGGCTTGTCGGCCGTTATTTTCGTTGCTACAGAGACGGCATTCGGACACAGCCTCGTTTATTATTTACGGCTGAACCGAGGCTGCTCGTATTGGAGCTGGAGTTGGGATTCCAGTAACTTAGATTTGATACGTTACAAATCATACTCGCGTTCATTGAAAACGAAGATAAGAAATCGAGCTTGTAATCCCTAAAGGCGCCGTCTTCGATCTTGTCCGCGGACCGAGCGAACCGTCGCAAATTGCGTGTAACTGCAAGTCGCGTTAATCGATAACTACCGGCTGGAGAGACACGGTTATTGCTCCGTACATTGCTCGGCGTGAAAATTGCCAGTTTGATTCTAACGTTGCGCTTTCAATTACTCGAGCACGCAGACTCTATCGTGTCTGGCGATGCTCGCTTCAAGTTCCCTCCAATTTCGGAGTGCTTTAGTCGTTTCGAGTAAATGAACAGTTAGTTCGTCTTCAGCGGATAGCGTGCGTTTCTTCTGCTACCGGATTAAAGACTTCTAAATCCGGATAACCGGCCGATCAGCGGCCGAATAATGAGGCTAATACGATTACGACTGTCCCAACAGCGAAACTTTTATCCCATTCTCTCTAAAGCACAGCTGCATAGCCTAAAACCTGGTGGCCGTGGAATTTCTACATTCTTCTGCTTCGTCATCTGGCTTAGAAAGAATTCGAAAGCGCCGAAGTTGCGTCTCGCATCGATTATTAAGTTCGATAAGACCAATCTTCGCTACCCGGTCGAACGTGACGTGTAGGATTCGGGTGAAAGTAGTTGAGATTCTCTCGACGAGAGAACCCGCTCGAAAAGCGTTAGGGTGCGAAAATAATATTTTCATCGATTTTAACCTTTTGCACTGAATCGTATGAACCGAGGATTAGAAAGAAAACAAAGGGTGTTAAGGTCTTGCGGAAGGTTCTATTTCAGCTTGAAAACGAGCCCACTGTTTGCTGTTCACAGGTGTCAGAGTGTTCAAAATCCGAGGGCCCGTCGCTGTCGACGTCCCCAGGATCCGACTTCCTGACGTCCCCGGCGCACCGTTCGGTGCCCCTCAGTTCCCGCCACTTTTCGAGGACATCGTCGAGGGCCTCGCAGTCCTCGTTGCAGAGCCCTAGCAAGAGCACCGGCTCGTCCCCGCCGAAAACCGGCAGCTCCAACTCCCTCAACAAGTTCCACAATCGGCTGGTGGACAAGCTGAAGAGGTCGCTGAGGAAGGCCGAGGAGTGCGGGGAAGACCAGCGGAACTTGTCGTGAAATACGCAGGGGGTTTTGGGCCGGCCACCGATCCCCGGCTCGAAACCGATCGAGATCCGACGCACCTCAGCGCCCGTTACCGCATCCAAGCCGAGCAAAGATGCGGCGGCACGTTCGTGCCCGGATCCGCCGCCGTCGTCGGCATGGTAGACAAGCACCTGACAGGCCGGAAGAAGAAGAAGAGAGAGTTACCCACGCGTTTCGTTCGCCAGTGGGACACGATGATCGCGCGGCGATCACGCTCGAGGACGGGCCGATTTTTTAGAACGGAACCGAGATGGGACCGCAAAGGAAGCCGAATCGTCGAGTCGCGATCGCTCATGCAAGAACCACGAAGCGCGATCACGCGGACGTTGGAGTTTGGGACGGAGATCGTGGGTGATAGTGGGTGACGGAAGTGTCCCTCCACGTGGATAGTGTGTTCGATGATGAAGAAACTCGGGGCACTCCAGTTCCCTCGGCTCCGAGAGGGAGGTCTCGCGCGCGACAGAGTTCGAGACCTCGAGAGCAACGATCGATGCGGTGGGGCGAGCGGCCGAATTATCGTACCCAGTAGGTTGCTGTGTGCTCTCTTCTACGTTTCTCCTCCGACCATGCAGAGTGATTCGCGCGCTAAACGCGGGTCCTTTCTTTCGTTCGATGAAAAAAAAAATCCCCTCGTTTGGATCGTTTCGTGGCGGAGACGGCAGGCGATACGGCGTACGGGAGAGCGAGAGAGAGCGAGAGAGAGAGAGAGGTTGAGAAAAAGAGAGGGAGAGAGAGAGAGAGGATGATCGGAAGGAATCGTTTCCCCGTGTGTTGTCGCTTAGCTTCCAATCAGAGAATGTCGACGGGAGAGAATACGGCCGAGTCGTTGCACGCCGCGGCTTCCCTTCCTTTAACCGGGATAGAATCGCGACAATTGACGCGACAATTCATTTCCTTGGATAACTGTGAGAATCTGTTTAGGATGACGGGGAAACAGAATGATAAAGAGAGAGAGAGAAGAAAGAGAGCTGAGGCGCTTGGAGCTCTTTCGAGACACAAAGAGAGATACAGCGAAGATCTCGAGGAGCGCATCATCGGGGAACGAAGATTGGAACCGAACGAAGAAGAAGAAGCCAGTAAAAGAGGTACATAATCACGACGGGGATGGTCGGAGTGGGTGTATTGTATTGTATATCGTCGCGTTCATTTAGCGCGAGCGCGCGAGTGCCGCAAAGGGTTCGTGGCCAGTCGGGGTCGATAGTGGATCTCAAATGTCCAGACCTAAATGCTAGTTCCTTCATTGTACATTTATCGCGCGTATAGAGCCGTAAAACGTATATACCACTTATGTAACTGTTACACAAGTTTTTGCTTTTCCGCTCTTCTGGGACTCTTAGTTGCGAACGGGGAAATTAATCGCACCGAGAATTCGCGCGGACCCTAAGGTTACGTTTCCCTCAGAAATTTACGATTCTCTACTACTTATTCGTATTGATATATCCATGAAAATAGTGAGCATGGAAAGTGGCAAGGTAAATGGTCCCACTACCGAAGAAGGCGGTCAGGAAAAATTAACGCGAATTGTGGATTATCGTAACATTGGCCCTTTTTGATCTTCAATTTCGAAGCACTATTAAAACACAGACTGATACTTGCTCTGTTTAACTCTCGAGTGCATCCTCCTCGGTAACTTTCATTAATGATTTGCCCGAAAAAAAAAATGAAAGCAATCGATGGCGAACCGGGACATTTACCTTCCACGATTTTTAAACGTCAGGGGCACGCGGATAAAAAATAAAGAACGGCCGAATGGGGACGTAGTTCGCGCGGAAGTAGCGCCCCTCGCGCGGGGGAGCAACCTGAACTGCTCGTTTTCATCGCAAAGGTCGCTCGCTGCCTCCGAAGGAAACGTGCGTGGGTGTACGCGAAAATTGCGCAGAGGAATTCGCAGGTGCGCGAGGTGCGTACACACGCGTGCACGTATGCACTCGCAGATATATATATATATATAGGTGAGCCAACGAGAGAAGCCTAAGAAAAGACTTATTTTAACCCGCGCACCCGTTCAAGCGAGATTAGCTGTACTTACACTCGTAAATATTTATTTCGAAACCTCTACTCATCTCGCTGCAGCGTCTTTTATATAATTGGAAGATGCTCGAGCGGGAATCGCGTCGAAACGGTACGCTTCTCTGTTCCAAATTCCAAGTACATTGCACACGACATGGTTAACGATTAGAGCCATCTATTTGAAATTTCCCTTTCGAATGGTGTGCAATTATATAGCTACGTACGTAGATAGTATCCAACGACATCGTTTTGACGCGAATATATATATATATACACATACACGCGAGACACACGAGAAACTCTTGCTAGACGACAATTATACAGTGAAAGAGATATTTTCTTAAGAAGACGATATCATCGAGGTGTTTCCATAGCGCTTTCTCTCTGTCCCGCGACCGAGGTACTCGAAATTTTGCTATTTCTATTAGTCGTTACGAAGAGCGTTTGTTGAATTCTTACATATTATATAGTATAAATGCGTTGCTTCCGTCGAGATGAAACAGTCAAGTCTGTTATATTCGCTGAACACGTCGAGCAGAATTCTTTCAAGAGCGACCCGTGCAGGTGACGGCCAAGTGTCCTCGAAATTCGGACGCAGAACGACGTCTTTCGACGGCGTCGAATGATTCGAATGTGAAATCACAGAGATACCTTACGTGCTGTTCCGTGAAATAACGAGAAAGGTGTTTCTTTTTTGTTTAGATCTACTCGTGCGTCGACGAGGAAAAGCAATAAGTCTTCAGTTACAACACAGGTATAGTCCACTTGGATTACACTTATCTCCTCTTTCTTTTTTTTATTCTCTTTTATTTTCATCGCGGAGTCGGCGAGTTTCGTTGATTACGACGGAACTACGTCACTATGCACGCCGACGGTCGACAGCTTTTTTCATTCGACAGTATTAAATCACGCGCCAGATAAAAGCATACGTCATAGAACGATGACACGGAACGTCACGTTCTGCGTCCACTTTCGTCGCGTTTAATTTCCGATGGCGAGCTTTCTGAATTTCGCGCGCTTCTTTCTTATCGTTTACGAAATTTACGAAGTGGGAGCAATTAAACGATACCGCGTGTAACTCTGTGATACCGTAAGCTATAAGGTAGAATTATTTTGCAACGATCAAAGAAAAACGGGAAGGAGCCAAAGTTTAGTAATGCGAAAGGTTTTGGGGGAGGTGTTACTGTTACGACGAAAATACGTACGAACGCTTTTCCTCGCAACAACTGGAGACTCTTGATCGACTTTCCATCGAAAATCGTATCAGCTGTCACGCGAAATTCACGGAGAACGGGTTTAATTTCAGTCCTAAAGAAAGAAAGTTCTTCTGGAAACCGTCTTGTTTCATGTTTGCCTCGAAGCAAATGGAAATTCAACGCGATACATCGGATAATCCGACGACGATAGATTTCGAGATTCCACACTGGTTCTACGTATTTTTGTGGTAAGAAAGAGTGGAGAGGGGCGACGGAAGATGAATGAACGAGAGATCGAGTTAGAACGCGAGAAGCTAATATGGTCGCGAGATTAAACTAATTCGTAAATGTTGCCGTTACACGTAAGACTGCTTTAGAGAAAAAACAGAAGAGGAAGAGAAGAAAATAGAACTTACCGATCGGATGTTACATTTGTGGTGCTGGACGGAAGTTTGGGACGGCGCGGAGGATCACGGACTTCCGGCGAGCCTTGGCGAACCATCCGTCCCAAAATCTTCGTCGGATGATTTGTACTGATTAGAAAGAAAGAAAAAATGGTGTTACTAGAGTTTAGTGATTGACGAGATAATACGATCTATTTATTACGGCGACCTCGGACCGCGGAGTAAACGTGGATCGGGACTCCGGATTTCCTGGCTTTTTATACCCAGTGTTCTTAATGCTGATTGAAAATCACATAGACTATTCGTTAATTTTAAACGGTGTTCTATAAAAAGCTTAGAAATAGATGATTTTCTAGTTTGTCTCGTACGGCTCGATCCACTTTCATTCCACGGTCGCAATGTTCGCGCGATTACAAAGCTATATATATATATATACATATACATATATAAATATATTATATATATATACACACTTAAACATATATATATATGTATATTTATTATTCGACGACTTGACTATTTTTTGTATTACTATTTCAAGTACTTTATAATTATTCGTTATACCTCACTAGGGACGTTTTCAGCTGATTTTTAGCGTGTGGCTGAGGAGGCAAGGACTCGCGTAAAAGTTGGTAGAATATATCATCGATCTCTCACATGTTAATTACCGTTGCGTTCGTCACACCAGCGTGCTAAGTTCCACGCGAAAGGTATTTTTAAAACGGCCTCAAAGCGCTGAAATTTTTACTTGTCTCGCTTTTAACCTGCGCCACGCTGTACTTTTTCTTCTCGTTTTCAACATTCTGTCGCGTAGATGGAACTCGTTCGAGCAGCGTGGCCATAGCGATCGCCACCGAGGGGATTAACTTTCCTCGGCGTTTCGCTGAAACATCGCCGATCACACGAGGCCTTTCTCCTCATCCACTACGATTGAATGTCACTGCCAAAATCCCCGGGATTACGTAAAAAGTCTAGCTGGCGTGGCCGGTTGACTCGAAAATCGGCTGCCGTCTTTTTCCGCGACAGCCAGTTCGAACTCTACTGCCACGTACCTCTCTATCATCTCCATTTTCGATCCCCGCATTATGTATTTATTCTCTTCGTCTTTTTTTATACAAATAGCGGCTTTTGTCGTTGAAAAAGAAACCCGTGCCGCTCGCTTCTCATCGTGTTCTTCGGATCTGTTGGCTTAGAATCGAGACGTCAAAATTATCTTGGTCCTTTTGATTTCGTAAGATCTAATCGAGAAGCGAAAGGGCGAACGAAAAAGTAACAGCGAAAAGACGTACAATCTGCATTTGCGAATTTAAAGTCTCCTGTTGAAAAATCCTGCGATTAGGCGGATACTTGTAGCGACAATAGTCCTTTCTTTTGAATGGAAGAATCTGATAAAAAATGAAAGCGAGATGGCGGGTGCACATTCCATGAAATAATAACTATACATACTTGTATGAAGTAACGAATCTGTTAGCGTTTGATAAGACATTCACGTAAGATATTACACGCGAAGATAATAAATGAATAATATATCTAAAGTTTGGAAGCTTACAATAGACTCGGTTTATCATTATTATGTATCGTGATTTTTATGTCATGTTCAATAAATGAGTTTTAAAGTACCTTCTCCCCAACGATTAATTTAATTACCCCAAACACGCCGTCCCTTTCGCGAGCGCGGCATGCAAACGTAAATTGAAATTTCAAGCAGTCACCGGACAATTAAAAAAAAACGCAATCAAACCAAGCATAACGCGCAAGAAACGAGTCTCTCGCACTTCAATTTTATTACACGCTATCACTATGATTCACGATCAGCAGAGCATTCCTCAAGCGTGATTTGTCGATACGATTATCGATTCCTATCGGGATTACAAAGAAATCACGGCTCGATAATGAAACAATCGTTCGGCAAGGAAACCAGCAGCACGGAAGGGGAGCTGCATCCGCGAAACATTGGCCAAGATAACAAGATAACTCCGGTAAGTCGGTGGATCGCGTCGATATTCGCCTCGACAACGGGAAAAGTAACAGAGCGCCGTGCGAGTTCGTTAAACCAGGCTACGATGCAACCACCTTTGCCGTTATCTATAAAAAATCCATGCAAGCGCAGTCACGTGATGCGGGCATAAGTTCATTAATATTCCTGCCGGCTGCAAGCACCGCCTTGTTTATATTTGCGAGCATTGCACGAGCGGTTATCTCTCTATCTTACTTTGCTCCCATTTGACATTCAATTTCAGTACTCAGAAATGCAAGCCACGCTAAAAAAGTGAGACCGCAGAAGGTAGAACAGGAAAAGATCGAAGAGTACCAAGAAATAATTAACACAGCAATAAATAATACTCTTACGATATTAAAAACCGTCTAAATGAATCATAAGAATGATTACAGACATCCATACATTAACACACCTTATTTGCATCGAGACAAGTTCCATTAGAGACGTTCTATTTATGCAACAAAGTGCGATGGTGATGCGGAAGGTAAAATTTAAGATATCGCAGAATGTTTGGAAGAATTTTCATCCTCGGTGGGTAAAGGCTAATGGAAACTATCGATCAGAGCATGCGGTATCGCGTATGCTACGACGGATATCTAGTGTGCAACGACGTGCCCGACGCCACGGCCATCTGAGCAGCGAACCTTCCAGAACCATCATCGAGTCACTGTACTTAATCTTTGTTCCCCGCGCAATACGTTTCGACGGAAAACTAGAGGAGGGGAGGATGGATAATCGCTGGAACACGTCGCATTTCGTTAACGTCATCGCAGCCAGCTGTAATCACCGATGTAACGTCACTAACGGCCAACGGCGGACCCCACCTCGAGGATTTTCGTCCGACCCAAAACCGCGCAGCCCCGATTAAGCTTCTCTTATCAGACTTTTCGACGCAGACAATTTCTCATCCAAGTTACGCAATCGGAATCCAAAGATACATAATCCGTTGTAACCCGTACTCGTGTTTACCATTGCTCGTGGGATCTCCGGATGGAAGCTCGCGTATCTTAATGAATAAAATGCGACCGTCGCATTACGTGACGGAGGTTGGCAGGGGAACAGATAAACGGAGAAAGAATGTGATAATTTATTGCCGCTTGGTTCGATTGTCACCCCTGGCGAGAAAATTGCTGAACGTATTGACGACGATTGCGAACGCCGAGCGTGTTTATTCGTAGCTGGCATTATCGGTGCGAAGCTTTTTCTGCCCGAGGTGAGCCGATTAGCGACGAAAGAAATAGCTACTGTCATTGCCAATGCTTTAGCGGAATGCGAGACGGAGGAAACGGCTCGATCGGGAACGCCTTTCGATCGCTCGCGACATCGACCGCCAATTTCTGCGCTGCAAAACTGTTAAATAAAGAAAGCCGCTATTTTCAGACACGGCCGGGGGCGAGAGGGGCCCGCGAAAGCGAGTGGAGGATCTGGGAGCGAGGAATTCGCGGTCGGTTACGCCAATGCTTTTCGCGAATGGAAATTTCCACCGCGCGCGGAGTTCGCCGCGAACGATGATGTGTCGCTTGCTCGCTTATTAGCGCGAAAATCGCGTCGGAAAAAATGGTGGACGCGAGCGGGCCGAGCGTGTTAAATACGATCGGGTGCGAGGTGCCCGAAAAATTGATCTACATATAAACAGCATTTATCGCGTAGCTAGCTCTCGGATGCGATAACCACGTCGATAGGATTGGGGACAAAAATAACCATCGTATCTTTCCCGATCTGACCCTCTTCGGACTTCCTTCCCGCCCGATTATTCGCAGCGTTCGACGAGTCGCGATTAATCGACGTCTCCCACGAAAGCAGTCGACGACAGGAAGCAAGTTAACCATCAGGAAGTCGAAGAGAGTCGCGGAACAGCACCCACGACACGCCTTATCGCGTCTCGCTTCGAAACGTGTGGGCTCATTCAGCTGTTAGCCTCGCATCTGGCCTGCGTCGGCTCCCGTTTCGCAGGCTGCTTATCCTCAGCTGCGTTCCATTGCACTCTTCGCGGTTCCCTTCCACTGCTCTCGTTCCCGTCTTCTTTCGTCCATTCTACGCGTTCCTACGGTCCTGCCAGCGATCTCACGCGACCTTAGCGTACGGCCACGCTTTAGAATGGACAGGCTCGGCCTTGAGATGCTGGGCACCCTGTCCTTGGCCGGGGAAAAACGTTGGCCCGCGATATCCGCCGCTGTAATTGCGATTGAACGCTACGCTCGCCGCGTGATGATCCAGCGCGATTCAACGGTATTTTAAAGCATGCTGCTTTGCATACGAACGGCTTCGCTTTGAATGCCGCGTATTAGGGGCTCGCAGGCACGCTCCACCTACACCAGGTGGTCCCGCGAATAATGTGGATCTTGGAGGACAATGGAACGGAGCGAGCCAAGCAAACGCGACGTACAGGTAAGTGCTAAACGGAAATGCAGGTGCAGGGGGGAAAGGGAATCGTACGAATCGTTGCCAGAAATGGTTCGGGGAAGGACCAAGTCGAGGGATGCATCGGATCGAAGAGTGAAAACTGGGGTACAGGTAGCACTCGGTCCGGAAAAGAATTCAGGTCGATGGACTTTCTGGCTGCTGCGGAATAGGGCCTACGATCAATACATTTGTACGACGATACTATTTCTACCGCGCCGCGAATTATTCTTAGAACGCAACTGCTCCCTTCGCGGATCCTCGATTAACATGCAACACGCGAGCTATGAGATAACTACTGTTTACACGTCGCACGACTCGCGAGATCGCGTATGCTCGAAAATTCAAGGGTATTCGTGAAAATGTCGATCATTTTTTCTTGGGCACTATCGTATTTAACGCCAGAGTGTGCACGTTTCCATCTGATCTTTTATTGAAAAAAAACCGCTGCGTTCACAAGTCATGCTGAGCTACGCGCAACTTACGCGGAAAGAGTCACTTCTCCATTTCTTTCTCCGCGTAAGAAAAGAAACGTTTACATGATCGTCTGCTTTTTTATTCTCGAGTGCAACAAAAGAGATCGAATAACAAGGAAATTGCGAAAAATGTAAGTTGATGCTATTGTCCATCGACGTTCTGAACTCTTGACAGTCGTTTGCTGTTTGACTTGCAAAAGATATGTCTTCGGAGAATACAATATTACTACATTCACGTATCCGCGCTCTCTCGGCGATTCCAGAGTGTTAGAAGCTGACGAATGCTTCTAATCTTGTATTTTTCCTTGAACATCGATTTTTATGGATCTCATGGAGTTCTTGAAACGTCGATTGCGATAAGCGCGTATATATTCTGAAAGAATCGACGGACAAGAGCGAGATCTGAAGATAAGGTTCAGAAAACTGATTACCCGAAGCTTCCACGACTTTGCGCACTCACGATCAATAGAATCGCATGAAATCACTAGGCTCGATCGATCAAGGATCGTTCCGTGACTAATCGCACGATCACATTCTGGATAATCGAGTTGTATCACCTTAAGCCCGTTTCGGAAAATTGCATTAATCAGCGGCATTGCAAGGCCATTTCTCATTTATGGTACACCGTTTCTACGGTTAAAGAGAAGTCCTCTCTTTACCACAGGCTCCGAGAGAGTTCGATGAACAGAGATCGAGGGTAAATGCGAGAGAATTTTCCAACGGCCATATAGAAATGTAATTCCACGGCGGTATTGTTCGACCATAAACAACAACGATCGCGTTACGCAAAAGCTGCTGGCGATCGTTGCAATCATTTTTCCAGCTCGTGTTAGTTTCGCGCCGTGCAGCTTACGAAACGCAATAAAGCAAAACTGTGTAGACCACGGAGGGAAATTATTTCCGTCGTGTCCAGGGAGAACGGGGCAAAAGGCGCGGTTGAAAAATTCGCTGAGAATTTTCCACTGTTCGCGCCGCGGCGGAGATTCGCCGTCGCCAGAGTTTCCTTCGATACTTCCTCGCGCCGGCGACTATCCTTGCCATTATGATTCGTGATGTCGCCGATGTGATTTACATGTGTGCACGATGGCCCATGGGTTATCGGCGGACTTTATCGTGTCGCTTCGCTATTTACTGCGACGAGGAAACTCGCCGCTCGTGGCCTGCGAACAGACGTGTCGTATTTATGTCCGTATCTGCACGGTTGTTAATAATAACGAGCGCCTATTGGCGTGTCGTCAATGAACGATAATACAACGACAGTTACTCCGACGTGTCCGTGAGAAAATTTGCAACTCGCAATAACATGTTTATCGCCGTATCGACGAGATGGTATTGGCGCCTAATTTCCTAAGACGGATTGGTTTCTATAAAATTCCATCTGTACGCGTAATAAGCGTGCTATTTTCGTGCTCTCGTGCCACGTAACGTTCGTCTCGCTCGTGATCTTTGCAATTAGTCATCGCGAAGGAACTCGCGAGTCTCGCGATCAGCAAGAAGCTATCGAACATCACCAGCCCGCGGGGAAGTTCGTTTACGCGTTCCAGCTGCTTCTATTTTCACCTCGATCCTTTCAAATTGCACGCCAATCGATCGATTGACCCATTGATCGTAATTGGAGGATCCAAAGGCGCGCAACAACATAGAACAGAGCCACGGCGATTGAGAAGATTGATTACTCAGGCTTATGTTTAGGCTCTTGTACCATTTTCAATTCAATAAACACCTTGCTTGTTGCGCTCAAAGCGTTGGATTGTTCGTCAAGCTCAATAATAAGCGCTCCTCTTGTTATACAAGTAAAGAGGTCACGTTTGTTCAAGAACCATCCAAGAGTAAATCCTAGAATTCTTACACCATTCCTGAGAAGAAAAATCGTAGTTCCTCGTATTGGCGTCTTACCCGATAAACACAGTAAATTGATCGCGTAGCAAGAGAGGTAACAATTCGTCACTAGCTTAGACCTTCTAGCGATAACGTAGACAAATCTTAGATACATAAATTATCACTGTTGGACAGCTAAACTCCTCTGTCAAGTAGGACCCGGGTAAATACATATACCACTTGGCGCGCATTAAGAGCCAGCGCGGAAATTCGAAAAAGATGACACGGATTTCCACGAATTGTCAGGTGGTGGATCCGCCGAAGCAGCAAGTATGAAGCAGGGTTCCAACCGGCGGGCAAAGCCACGTCCCCGGCGGTGGTATCGGGGGTTTATTGGATAATCGCCCAAGAGCAAGGCGTTTCGCGATGTCACGCGTGAAGAACGTGAACGTATTCGAGCGCGACACACGGGTGTCCTGCACTTATAAGTCGGCGGGTTCTACATTGTTATTTTCAGCGTCCGACCAGCGACGCAGGTCGGTCGCATTGAGCGGCGCCTACGGCGTCCTGACGCGCCGTCTCGACACCCACGTGAACGTTTTCGAATGCACGCGATCGCTGCCAAATCGGCTACAGTTCACAGGCAGCCCGGCCTAGGGTAACAACAGGGGACCGATCGCCACAGTAACGGATGCGTTTTACGTAGCCGCAGAGATCGCGCACCGACGCAAGGACGGCTCGCGTTCAGAATAGACGTGCTCGAGATCTTCGATCGGTATTTCCGTCGTAAACCACGCGCCCGTTCACCGCCGTTTCCGTCCTGAATCGGAACGTGGACACGTAGCCCGGGGTACAATGATTTTTGCTCGACCCGGCATTCGCGTATTCTTAGCGGTCCTCAAAGAGCAGCGTCCCGTCTACTTCGCTCTTAAATGCAGGGTTACAGGCGAAGATTTGTCGACGGATAACTCCATGCGGAGTAACCGGCTGGCTGACGGGGGTGTGCTCCGAACGCGTCGCGATTAAGTTACAGGGTCAAATTGATCCCGGGACGAATGTCACGAATTACAGCGAGGAGTGTGTACGCCCGCTACGACAGTGTCTTTCATTTTCATTGCAAAGTGTTATGAGGTAGAAATAGATTAGACTTCGCGGCACGAAGAGCTCGTTCTATGACACGTATGTACGTACGTATTTGCTGACATTAGATTATTTATTAGATGCTGACGGCTCGTACTATCGACGTGCGTTGCTTACTTGAACAGCTGTACGCCTAACTTCCCTCTATCGCATAGTTTGCGTGTCGACTTGCGCTGACCTATCCCAATCTAACATCCACTGTATATGTATGTGCGCAGGCTGAGTCAATCGGGAGCTCGAAATAGTTAAACAGTACACCTACGTCCGCCACATTATGATATACACTTTCTTCGCGAGCATGAATGATACACCCTGTTCCATTCAACGATACGCTACATCACCCATTCTCAACTTGTCACCCAACGGAAGATAGAATTCATCATAATTGCGTGACTCAACGCATAGGTGCGACCACTACGCAGAGGATGTTAATAAAGATGATTGAGAAAGGTATTCGTCGTACACGTGACTAAATTTAGACTATCTCTGTTCCAGATCGCTCTAGATATTTCAGCTTTGGGGACTCGGTTCGCCGGATTCTCGCATTCTCGAGTCATGCGGGTATTAAACTTGAATGTAATAATCAACACAGCCCGCGACGGTGCGCATGCGTGCGCCAGATATGAACGAAACGGGGTACATCAATGGAAAATCCCCCTGCAGCCAGGTGTGCTACGCGCGTTGAGTAGTGAGTCCGTGGAACTACGCATCTGCAGCCGCTTGAACGATTGCGGAACGTATATTTGAAAGTAATTGCGAGAGACGCGCGCAATATGAGCCTCGTTGCTGGTGAAGCTTCTATTTACCGCTAATTCGAAAAGAAAGGGTGTTGAGATACACTCTTGTATGGTTCGACCAGCTCTTTTGAGACATTCTGTACAAGTCGAAATATGAATGCTGCCGTTCGATGAGCCATTAAGTTACCCTTTATTGAGCCATTAAGCCACCCTTTCACGCACTTGTGCGGCTCGTAATGATCGAGACGTGCGCAGTTGGCGAGACAATTCTGTCTCGTCTTCGCATCGCGTTCCCCAATTGGATTCGCGCGTACGCGAGAAGTTGGCATCTGACACCTCGATTGGCGCGCACGCGATACAACTGAACGCCAACGTCGGTCTGAATTGTTGCTAATATCCTCGTAATTGATTCACGCTGCTAATCGTGTAAAGCAAATAATTTCGACGTCTCAATCGGCTGATAAACGGAGGCAGATCTATGAGGTTCATTCAATTAGAAACACGCGGAACCTTCCACGCGAGAGTTTCTCAAGCGAAATGCCATAGGTATTTTATCCAAGACAATCTCCCGAAAACGATTGTGAATCAGCCAGATAATAGCTGCATCGACATGCTATACATTTAAATCGATATCGAAGAGCGATATCGCAATGACAAGTTCCTTCGTCGTACTTGCGCATCACCCACTCGGCGCGCTGCGCCGCGAGATCGCACGTGAATTGGTCCCTGACGATTAGCACGACTGTCGATCGTGAATTGTCTGGCAGTGATCGGCGGCAATAAATAGTTGATAGGAGCCAAGATTATTGCCAAATATCCGCGTGCATATGCGCTGGCTAGAAAATTATCTTGCTCCTTTGTGTGAATCTCGTCGACGCGCTGCATGGACAAAAGTTTATCAGAGAGCGCAGACAAATTGGGTTGAAGAAGTATGTATGTATGTATTATCGTCGAGAAGATCAAGGTCCGAAGTCTACTGCAAAAATCGTACGCGAATGGATGTTATGCACACAGCGTTCTCATTGCTGTACCAGCTGCTTCTCTATGGAAACTTTCCACGACTAGTTTCGGGCACGATAGTTGAAACGTAAGCAGACATTAGTCGAGCAATCAGATTGTTAACGCTGCGGAGAATGGCTTTTGATCGTGATCGCAGAAAATCCTGATGGGCCGATAATCAGATCACACGGTTCAGCGAAGCGACCGCGAGCAACATAATCGCCACGAGGTCGGCTCGACCTTGGTACGAGATCTTGGATTCTCAGCAAGGACGATATCATCTGGCTGGGAAGTTCTTCCGCCGCCGTCTGCCGCAGCCGATTCGCTTTTTCAAGGGAAACCAGTCTCTCTGTTGCGTCGGTTTTCTGCCCCCTGTACAGATGCCGGTGTAAGGTTTTGCCATCGACCGGTTACCGACCAGTTATGCAGCCGTTTTAAAAGTCCCGCGATCCCAGCACGAGCCGGCGTTTTGCTCGCAGCAGATGGAACCGGTTTCGTTATGAATCTCCCCATCAGGAAGCGCGCCGTTCACGCCGATTCCTTAGATAATTCGGGGAGAACCACAGCACCGGCCCCGATCGACCCGGTTGATTTCGATCGAGAGGTCTTTGTTGCTCTGGCTGAGGATCGATCGGCAGATTGGCACGATGGATAACGGACGGCGAGGGTGGTTTCGTTGTAATCGCGAATTATGCGAACTGGCGAAGATTCGCCTTGCATTTCGAAGAATTCCCACAACGAAGCGTCTCGTTGATGCAGGCCACTTCCAGGTAGATTATAATTTCCCGCGGACGTAAATACTGAGTTCGCAGTAAGAGGAGATCGCGATCCGCGCTCCATGCAAATATTTGACTTATCCGCGGTGCTCTTAATTCCGTATTTTCCTCCCGCGTCAGTTTTATCTGTTTAACTACCGATTAGACGCGTTGTCTCTGCCGGGATTCTGTATACGATACCGTCCGACTGCCGACGCGAAAACGTCAGTGCTGGCCTTTGAATTTTTATCAGCCTCGACCTTACTCCTTGGAGGCTTTAACTTCGATTTTCTGCGCGAGTTTTGCACGAACGGATTGCAAATAAATGTCGAGGGAAAATGGATTTTCTTCGTCGCAGTTGGTACATTATTTTCATTCGACTGTGCAGAACGCAGTTTTACTGAATGAGAGCGGCCTGGCCTCCCCACCGTGCTCCTTTCTACCGTATCTACGTCGTACTCAAATGACACTGAAAGCGCGGATGCAGAGAGCTCCCGCCGACCGAAATCAATACCACGTTGGCCTACTGCGCCGTGGCCTTCTTTTCAGCTAAATCTAATTGCCATTTAAGACAATAACGGGCCAGTAAAACGGAAATCTCCACTCGTTTTCTATGCATCCCTTAATCGATCCCTTCCCCGAAGTCCTTACGCATCACATCGAACGCGTCATGCGTGTACCTCCATTATTTTAACCATCAGCCACCATACAGAGGAAGTACAGGCCGTACCAAACTCGGCGGCATCAATATTTCTCCAAAATCAAAAGCCTGTACACCGAAATGTTGCTCCGCACTCGAATTTCGTTCGATCGACAGGAATCTCATTTGAACTCAAAATCTCGTGTATCGTTAATGAGTATGCCAAACGAACTCATCTACCTTGAAGTTTCGATGTTTACACGCTAATTGAAGGATTCCAGCGGCAAGGGCTGGAGTAAGTTCGAAATAAGAGGGGCAGGATTTAGCGTTAAGCAGATTGAATGCATTCAGTCATTATCCTAAGGTTTCTTTGGAGGAAGTGCGACTGAGAGCTCGTTGGGGGGTCCAACTCAAGCGGAGGAACGTAACAAGAGAATTAAAACTTTCCAACGGGGAATGCGATTGCATTAGGAATCTTGTTTCAAACTGGCGACGGAATTAACGCGGATGAGTGGAAGGGTCCGCAGGATTTATTCGTCTGTCGATTTTAAATAATGGGGTGACCATTGGAGGGGCAATCACGGGGGAATTGATTTGAGTGTATCATGGAATTGTTGAGGATGTACCGGGTGAAGGTTAAGTAAATAGAAGGTAGCGTACGTCCGCGAACGATAATTATTTTACCCCCGCTATCGATCTTGGTCAAAGAGTTGGATGGACAGGAACGACGCAGTAGCAGGAACGTCGTCGCGACATCCTGGCGCCCGTGACATGCCATCCACCCATTTTACGAAGATTTATCTTGAATTGCGTGTAACAAATATCTTTTATTTTAGACGTAAATGATACGTTTGATTAGATCTCCCTAAACAAAGATAATACGGCGCTGCTCTAATATTGACTTCGTACCACCAACCAGTAAACATCCCTTAGATCTGGTGTCCCTTTACTATTATCTTTCCTTGCCCCTTTGTTGCCAATACCTTAAGTAATTACTCGATGAACCTTTATTTGCTGCTTCTAGACTCGGAGAGAATTTCCACCATTACTCTTACTTTGTGGGCACGGCTTGGGCAAAGATAATAGTTCGTCGATGTTTGAAAACTGGGACGCCTATAATCGAACAGGTAATGATCCATAATTGATCGAAGAATACAGGCGATGTTTCCTCAGCGAAGGAGGGAACCTGGTTTAAGACGCTGAAAACACGGTGATTTTTTAAGAATTATTTTCTCAACTGAATGAAAAACATTTATGCAGAAATTCAATTAAACCATTTTTTGCATAAAAACGTCGAAATTTTTTCGTCAAAGTCGTAATTTTTTCGGTAAAGTCCCTTAAGGTAGTTCCTGAATAATGTACTAAATTAGAGAATTCATTCAAATTGCGTACTAAAATAATTTGGAATACAAGAAACCCTTGTACAAAGTTTAAAATCGATTTACCACATAGTTATCGAGAAGTTGTTAATTAAAGTTGATGCATTTTAACACAGTGGCATATGGGGAAAACAAAAAAAGAGGGTTATAGGTAGTTTTAGTTTTTCATCTGAAACAAGAAAACCATATTATAGAAATGTACCAAAATTGGCACAAAAGTACATCGAAATGTCAGGAAATGAATGTATTAATTTCTACAAAACTGACCCCATAGTTTCTTCGTAATATATATACATATATAATAAATATATATACATGATGTTAAAAATTATTATTATTATTTCCATAGTATCATACCACTTTATATTTATCGTTTATTATGTAACTCTAATTTGATTAACATAGTTGGTTAGGAACTACCTTAACTTTGTCAATTTTTTACCTTTTTCTTATTTTTTTTAATACATCGACGATATAAATTCATGTAAATTAAGAAAAATTTCGGTCCTTTTATTTTTCACAATTTGAAAACTCCGGAGGCGCGGCGATACGAAGATATACCAATAAAACAATATTGAATGAATTATTATGGAATAAAGAAAAAGGTTTCTTGTTGTCTGAATATACAGTAAAACACCCTTAAATTTTTTAAAAGATTCTATTTATACTTATTGAGAAAATAATTCTTAAAGAAACACTGTGCTTTCAGCGTCCTATACCAGGTTCCCCCTTAATATTCGAAATTTATCAACGTTAAAATAACGCCACAAAGAAGTGACAGCATTCTTTTCCAGTGAAACACTATATTAGATAGAGAACACATGGTATATGACCGGATAAAACGTTCGCTGCGTACGTTCGGTTTTATTCCATTCCACCATGACGTTTATTATTAGGACCTTCTGAATAATTACTCCGGCTGCGAATTTACGGGCTCGTTATCTATTAATTATCAGGTTCCCTCGAGGATATCTCTAATCACCTATCAAGAATCTTACACTCGTAATTAAAAGTCATATTTGCTGGGCAATATTAATAAAACTAATTTGTTGGACCAGCTGCCAGAATCGTAGCTTAAACAATCAGTTAGCTCATTTACAACCTTTGATAATTAAGAACTCCATGGCATTCGAAGAAAAGTAATTGCGAAATTTATTTGCACAGTTATCGACACGGGGATACATTAAATCTCTACGTCCTCTACGATATTGCTAACCACAACCTTCCGCGCTCCAAAAAAAACCGTCTTGAGTGCCTTGGCGGTATTACAGGGGACTGGCTTATGGCTGTAAAAACATAGTTTCACGACATCTAGCTCGCCCCAAGTTTCTTGGAAGCCTCCGAACACTGAGTTTCCAAAACAACCCAGCGAACGATTCGCCCTCAGTCTATCACCGTCCGTCGACCGTGTTGACACGTTCCCTATACATATACATCCATAATACTCTCGCCGCGTGCTTTTAACTTTATAGAAATTTCGATGTTTCTATTACCTACTATTTCACTCGCTATCACGCGCGATTTTTTATTATTTTTTCTGCAAAAAAGTCGTAATAGATATTAGACTCTAGTTTTTCGGGTGTAAAAGTAAACTTGCAAAAGTGAAAGAAACAAATAAACCGGAAATTTTTGTAGATAACGGATACTCGCAGATGTTATTGTCATTTTAAAAGGGCAATTAGCTTGATGACATCTGTGGATGATTTCGAGCTCTTCGAGAAATTTAAAGCACCCGTCGGTTACCAACCGAGTCGAGCACGGGTATCGCTCAAGCGATAAAAGTCGTTGGCTAGAGCTGGAAAGGAACCCACATGCGCGCGCACCTCGCGCAGCTGGCGCACACGAGTTCTCCCGCGCTGGATTGACAAGCGTCTGATCTTGCACGTGATCGTACCGCGTGTTTTAACACAAAATTAGGTGAAATAAACGGTGTCGCGAGTATCTGGGTATCATAACGTGTAGCGGAAGTGGCATAGATTCCGAAACGTATAAAGTGTAGCGTAGAACTTACCGAGATTAACCATAATCAGCGAATTAATGGAGCTTGGGAAAGAAATGGGCAACAGGTACCTGGGACATTTTTGGCGTGGAGATTGCAGCATTAATTATCTTTTATTTATCATCTCGGGCTTCTACGTTGGTGGATCCTGCATCGGGGACTTGGTGCATCACGGGTAAGATGTTGCACATACTATCGCTAATTAGATAATGACAATTAGGTGTTAAGACACGCAATTTGATCTGCATCTTGATATACCGTCATGGCGACTGATGAGTCGAAAAGCTCAGCTCAAAAAAAATTTGTTGTTTTATAAAATTAGAATCTAAGTTTCGGGCGAAGCCGAGTAGTAAAGCTAGTGGTATATATTGAAAAATCGCTGATCGTAGATTCTCAACCACAGTCTCGGTGCTCTGTAGTCTGTACTTGCTGATCGTAGATTCTCAACCACAGTCTCGGTGCTCCGTAGTCCGTAATTGGTCGTAGATTCTCAGCCAAACTCTCCGGTGACCGTAGTCGTTGACCACAGGCGCTGTACTATTTACCATACGAGCATTTTTTCTTTATTCTTGTGTTTACAGCATTTACATGTTTAATATTATATTTTGTTATACGTCTGTTATTAACAATAGGGATTTTTCTCGTGAAGAAATTACGCTTTTAATATTTTATTCAATTTGTTTTATACAGAATAATTCACAATGAAAATATCTCACATCGCAAAATGATTTCATTGAATTTCGATTTGTTTTATCGACCCAATACACTCGAATCGCAGAAATATGTAATTATTTTGTTTGCTTCCTTCGATATCGGTAGATTACAGCATAGCTGTCGTAATATCGTACATATTACAACACTTGCTCGCCGGTCAATATGTGAATAAATAAGCGGAATGTAATCGAATATTTCGCGCGGTAGGATATAACAAAAATAAGCGTGTCGGGTATTTTAATAATAGCTCGCTATTCTGCGCCTCTTGAATTTGCAAAGTGCGACGATTCTTCTTGAATTATACTACGACCCATAGGCGATGTCAGTCGATTATAACCGATTGCTTGTGTCGCTTGTCTTTACGCGGAAATATCGATAAGCAGAACGTTTAAATGTACGCGTATTCATATCCCGCAAATTGTACGAACAAGCACGTATCGGTATACGATGAATGTGTGTGAATACAATGGCGTAACTTACTTGCATTTCAGGAAGCGTTTACACAATGCAACAGTTGCGAATGGTCACGGTCTTTTTCGTAGAATGGAGAACGTCCATAATTTAAATAATTAGACAGTAATAGATGCAGAAGGCATATCTCGCATTGTAAAGAATGTGTAGTCTATGAGACTTAATGCTTTGAAAAGATCTAAATCAATTTTAAACATATTTTAGGCCCATTTTCACAGGAACGTTAAACTTTTACCAATTTTAGGCAAGACCTAAATCCATCACTATTTCTCCTTCGAACTTCCTCGTAACGTAATGTTCCGCTAAAAATATTCCTGATACTTCCATACATGTAAAGAATCGAACCCAGTGAGTCTAGCTAGTTCGCTTTCGTCTACATAATTTTAGACCGCCGAAGGAAAATGTATCGCGTGCCATGCACGGATTTAGTGGATCGAGCATTGTTAGTGGACCGAAGTATCTTCGGAAGTAGGAAAATATTAGTCGGGCGCGGGTAATGACTACGGCGTAGTGTGTTGGTGGTATGAAATATCGGTTGCCGCATCCGAGCGTGCTCAGCAACAGTAGAAAGGATGGTATCCTCCTCGTCGCATTCCACAGGGACGCGGAGACAGACTGGAAGAAGCGAGCATTCGCGCGCAGACAGTTATTTAAAGATTCTCGTTGCACTCAAATTGTGTCACGTGACTGTTGGCTAGCTGCCGTTTCTTTACCGTTGGTATACCTCTACGTTTACACGTAGAACGGTGTGCCTCGTAGAAAAAGAGAAATCCTATCGTCTACAGGTCATTTCACGCGAGTAGAACCCGCCTCGCTCGTCATAATCGAACTATTCGACGATTCTTAACGAGAAACGGCCGTTCAAATCCTCAGTCGACGTTATCAGTCAGCTGTTCGCCATGTTCCCTCCGTTTTGCATTACAGATTGCTTCGTAAAGTTCGCCCTGACTTCTAGGACACTTTGAAGGAACTTAGCAATATCAGGATCTAGTTGTCCCTCCTTTACGTTCGATTGATTCATCTAAATATCTGCTACTTGTTTAAGCTCGTATTTGTCCCCGCATACGTATGTACGATGAGTGATTACGCTGATTACTAGATCGACAGTAGCTGGCGCCTGCCTGGCCGTTTGTTAACCCATGACCTTTATGCCGCAATTAACAACGTGGCACTTTCCATTCAGTAATCTTTCGCGTGCAGTTTTGCCTTGTATCGGGATCGTTGGTAATTGTCAATGTGTCGTCGTAATTTACGCAAGAATACCCGTATTTCTGGAGATTTGCATATTAGCGTTTTCTAAACTGGGAGGATCGTGTGGGCCACACTTTCCAAATGCGGCAAGGTAGAGGCACTGAGCTTTGAAATGTCTGTGGAGGTAGACACCACGTTATTTTCAATTCAAATGTCGACGTTTATTTAGAAGAAGACGATAAAGAAAGTATTTGGCACATCGATCGACGGTTTCTTGTATCAGCTGCCAAAAATCACGCCCCGGCAGGATAACGTCGCGAGTCAAAAAGTAGCGCTTAGGTCGGTCATATTCAACAACGTAATTATCGAACAGCTTGTTGGTGAAAAACCCACCGATGACTCGTCAAATTTACCGATCTCGGTCTGGCTCCGATTCGAGAGGTCTCGTCGAGATGGTGCTACTATCGATTCGATATTCCTATACAGCCAGAGTTCTCTATTGACGATGCAAAGTAATGGTAGTTTGGTATAGGGCGCGATAGAGCCGATGCTCGGATAAAATACCCCTAAAATATTCTTCTCCGTTCTCCTAGGGAATCGAACTTTAAAATTCAGTTTCCATTTAGTATTTTCAGCCTGTATAACGTAATCCGTTGGAGGTTAATTCTCTAAACGTTTGCCCACAGTGCTAATTCTTCCTAGAACTGCTCTAAAATCAAATTCACGTAACAAACTATAACCTTCCATCGACCAATCAAATGTTTCATCAAGCACATTTTATTTATTTATCTAAATACGGGTGGCAAATTGCATTTTCATGTCCCAGGTAGACGCGTTCCAGGTTCATTATACGCAACCTAGCGCAATCAATATATTTCGGTAGAATCTAGGGGTACTCCCATTTTCAGTGGACGTTCTCGAGTTGAAACAGGCGTGTCCACGCGCGGGGATCATTGTATTTCCAAGCTCCATCTTAACTACAATTGTGTTGCACGTATAATTACGTAAACAGGGGTATGTCGAATCGTGTTGACACCCCTGTAACCTTTCGTACATCTGATGCACCCTCGACTACGTGCAGCTACGCAGATGCGCGCAGGCAGGGTTTTTCGTCCCGTTTAGTTGAATCCGCCTGTAATCCGGGTGGTCCTCGCGTGGCACACGTTATGGCACGGAGAGAGTATTGACCGTCTCAGCGGGCACAGTGGAAATTTCCACTGCCCTACCCCAAGACTCTTGGTGACTACTACATACACTTTCCGGTCGCGGTTGTGTCTGGCGTGCATGTAACCGAGCCCTAAAGTCTCCCGTCCAATCTAAAGACCGTCTTTCAAGCCGGAGCTACTTTTACATATCTTTCTGTTAGACAGCAATTCGATACGCCATTCTCGAAAAGGAAAATCAATGGCCACGTTCAGCTATGACCAGGCGAGCCTCCGTTTCCAACTAAATTCAGGGACGCGTAGAAGTCTGCGTTCAGATAGGTTAAATAGGTGATTTATAACCATTTCGCCCGCTGATGGAAATACACCTAGTCGTTACACTCTGTAATCAAGTATAGTTGAAAGATAATGTATCGCGACTATTATTCAAATGGCGCCTAGTAACCCGCTTCGTCGGCACCCGTTTTTTTTTAAGTAAACGCAGAATTACCGTGTAAAGTTGCTGGGCATTTGCATAGTGGGGCATTGTTCCGCGATGATCCATGCTTGCACAGCTTGGACACGAGGTGTGCGGAATAATGCGCCTTAATATCGTCCACGTATTGATTTATTGGCATCGGTAATCGGCTGAGAACCACTGCCAGGTATGCAGGACTTCCCTGGTTCGAAAAGGTATCGAAGCACGGGCAGAATTTGTGATGGGTCAACGGCGACCTTGAATGAAAAACTGCAGAAACGTAATATAGGTGCGAGTTTCGTCTTTCCATTGCATTTTTCGTGGCCGATCGACGCGATGGCGAGGAAAAGGGAAACCGAAGACTGGCTCTGATTCAGTCAGGCCTGGTCGAGAGAAATACGAGATAGCGGTTCGCGATCGACTATTTTTAGATATACGCCGTCCTTCGGTTTTACGCAACTACATAAAAAGAACGCATTTGTCGTGCGCGCTCTAACAGCATTATCGTGGATGCAATTGCGAAATGTTAGATAACGTTTCAGCCACTGTGTTATTTAACGATCAATTCCACACGCGAGTTGGAACGTTTTCGAAAGGGCCCAGGGTGTGCAACGAATTCCAGGCTTAACGGGCACAACCGAAATGGCAGGCATACAGTAAAAACCAGAAATTCCTAGACGCTGCGCTTCTCGATTTAAGACACACACGCCATCTGCAGTGAATGGCTGCTTGCGAAGAGTTTCCATTCACTGCGATTGCTTTAAACCAGTTTATGGTATTACCAGCTATCGAAATTGCAGGGTACTGTGCAGCCTACGATCGACAGAGACTGCTGGCACGAATGAGGTATAGGATAGACCTATCACATTAGCAATATTCATGTCGTCACAAACGAGGTATTGGATAGATTAAGGGGGTAGACACGGGTAATGCGGCTGTAATACCGACAATCTAACCTGAAACATGGGTTTTGGATTTTTTGTTTTTCGTCCTTATCCGAGCAGATTTTGGGCTAGGCGAGGTCTCATTCGAAAGAGGAAGGTTCAATGCGGAGCGCTCTGCTCACCGTTTGAGTCACAAAACTCTTTTAGTGACCTAAAATTACTCGAATTCATGCGGGTGTATTTTGTCGACTTTTGCTCTACTTTCAACACTCATATGATTAGATATAAACACAATATCGTCGAACTATGAGCACAGCGCTCCGCATTGAACCTTCTTCTTTCGAATGAGACCTCGCCCAGCTCAAAATCTGTTCATATAAGGACGAAAAACGAAAAATCCCGAACCCATGTTTCGGGCCAGATTGTGTCGGTATACAGCGCGCTGCATTACCCGTGTCTACTCCCTTAAGGGGGTAGACACGGGTAATGCAGCGCGCTGTATACCGACACAATCTGGCCCAAAACATGGGTTTAGTAGGATACGTTGTTTGTCATTATATGAGCGAATTTTGGGCTGGGCGAGGTCTTATTCGAAAGAGGAAGGTTCAGTACAACACGCCCTACCCATGGTTCGACGAGATTTTGTTGATATGTAATAATATGAGCGACCAAAGTAGAGAAAAAATGGACAAAATACACTCGTAGATTCCAAGTATTTTTAGATCACTATAAGAGTTTTGTGACTCAAACGATGTGTAGAGCGTGTTACATCGAACCTTCCTCTTTCGAATGAGACCTCGCCCAGCCCAAAATTCGCTCATATAATGACAAACAACGTATCCTCGTGAATGCATTCCCAAATCAGAGTTACGCCATATTGACGATAATATAGAGCAAGTCACGTAACAAATTTAGTTGAGCTAGTGCACACGAGATGGCGCCTACTCGGGAGGACTGCCAACGTGGAATCATAGCAAATTGAAGTGTCAGCTGGATACACGAGCCACAGTAAAAGCGTGATGCTGTCAATGCATGCATTTTCGAACGATTCTAGGTTAGGTTATATGCATTTTAGGCATACATTGACTAGAAACTGCTGGGAACGAATACATTTACTAAAGCTTTTACCGTAACACATACCTCACATGAAATCGCTGTCGTACTTATTTAATAATTGAGACAGTTAGGGTAAAACGGAATAACCTGCAAATAAATTTTTCCTATTGTACATTGATGGCTTAGCGCACACATATTGTATGTCCAGTTTTAACGTTTTTGAGAAAAAAAGGTTCAAACATTCAATGGTACTTCATAATTAAATAAATACTTGTTGCAATATATATATAATGTGTAATTAGTAGTATAAGTTAGAATCTGCATAATTACAATAATAATTTGATAATAATACTTGGAAGATGGACATGCTACATGTAACCAAGTACAGAGGAGGACATACTAGGATAAAGCCACCAGTAGTCGACCATGTATCAGTAGTCGACCACTTTCAGAAAACATGAAAAATGAGGTTTTTAGAAGTGACGATCTTTTGAACAAAGTGCAGTTTTCGAACTGCACTATAACTGCACTCTGTTCAAAAGATTGTCACTTTTAAAAACCTTATTTTTCATGTTTTTCTGAAAGTGGTCGACTACTGGTGGCTTTACCCTATACTGAATGATATTATATAAAAATGAATGAAAGGAATAATACTGGAAATAATCTTACTTCAATATGATATTTAGGGACATACAATAAACAAAAATATTATTTTTGATAAATTTATAAAAAAGATAAAAATGTGATTTTATACAGCAGAAAGACACAGTCAAGCACTATTTGTTGCATATAAAACCTCAAATTTTATAAAAAGTGGACCTACAATATGTGTGCAGTAAGCCATCGATATAATTAGTAGAGCCTATTGGAATACGTTATTGCTGCTAACTCAATTTCGTAAATAATGTGGGTTAGTTGGTTGTTGCGCTCACTGCTTCAATTATATGACAAAATATCAGACATGAGCATTACTTAAATAACCCCTGACAATTTGTATTTAAAGCGTTATCATTGAATTAATTAATCATGGGGAATTCAATTGTCGGCCACGAATAATTTTCTCGTGTTTATTCGTATTTTCTCGACTAAATATATGACTCTTGACTAGGGTTGCCACTCGTACATTAAAACAAAGTATCTTACGTTATTATAGGTAAATGTACTCTATACTTTTGAATAACAATAAAGTACCTACGCGAAAGTAACGCAATATTATTATCTTCTATCTGTTCCTGCCACTTTAGCATTTATTCAGAGAGTTTTCTCTATCATGAATGTGATGTGGCGGGATGAAAGAAACAAGGCCTCTCTCAATCTAATAAAAATCAAATTATTTATCTATTTTAATATGAATATTGAGTGCTATGATGCCATTGAGATATTTCCAAATAATAAAAATTTACTCTGTAATTCTAAAAGCAATGGAAAATATGTTTTGAAGAAATAAAAACTAATAATGTACTTTTAATTTGTTGAGCGTACTTTGTTGTATATCCCACGAAAGCAAATGTACGTTATTTTTCTGCAAAAAAGGTGGCAACCCTACTCTCGACTGGAGTAGGAATGAATACGAGAAAAGTATTCATGGCCGACGGATGCAAGGTCTTCGAATAAAAAAATGTTTGACTACATATATGATATATATATATATATATATTTATTACAAAAAAACTAATTAAAATTAATTATGTGGCGCGCCCCTGTTCCTCCTCTGCCACCTTTTCCTCCTCTTCCACCTTTTCCTCCTCTTCCTCCTCTTCCTCCTCTTCCTCCCCTTCCTCCTGTTCCTCTGTAAGTCGCGTATTCTATCACGCGGACTTTCCTCTTCAGCTCATTGTACTGTAATATGAAAAATAAACATAACTTTCATGAGAATATTAGAAATTTTTGCGCGAGATCGCCTACGTACATATCTACATACCTGCTTTTGCAGTTCCAAGACAATATCGAGCCATCGTCGCGAGGATGGGGTCGTAAGTATCCCCGGACTCCGTCCTCGCGACGGAGTCCTCTCCCTGCGTCTGCTGCTGCTCCGTCGCGAGGACGGAGTCCTGTTCCCATGTGTCCTGCTCCGTCGCGAGGACTCTGCGCTCCTGCTGCTCCGTCGCGAGGACGGAGTCTTCTCTGTCCGTGGACTCCGTCGTCGGGACGGAGCCCGTCCGCTCGATGAAGGACTCCGCCCCCGCGACGGAGTTCGTTCCTTTTCTTTTTCAAATGTTTGAGTCCCTGCATTGCTTGCCATCTAAAAGCGAATCGAAGAAACAGTGAAACTATTGAAATAGATTTGAAAGTGCAGTAGAAGAGTAAACGTTTATCAGTTTGGTACATTCGGGTGCAATATAGGCTTTCTTTAGCCAAGATTCACCGCAGGAGGGAAATCTTCATGTTTCTAAATGCTTGAGAAACAAATTTCCAATTTCGAAAGCGTTGAAATTCAAACATTTCCAAAATTTGGAATTATGAAGTTATCAAGTTTCAAAATATCTGTAATTGAAGGCTCGGATACAATAAGGAGACTATAGCGCTGTAGCGCTCGAAAATGCGAAAAAGTATTGTCCTAACGTTAAAAAATTTGTAAAATTAAATTTTGTTAAACCGGATTTTAAAAATATGGTGTTGTAAAGCTCGTCACGGCACACATTTTTTCTTTTTACACTTTCTTCATCGAATCATTAGTATTCGAGATAAAAATTATAAACCAAACAAATTTCTTCGACTAAAGTCAATATCTTTTTAATATAAATTGGGATAACTTGAGTAAATATTAACGAATCGTTATGAGACTTGAAACATAAAACTCGGAAAATTCTAGCAAAGGTGTAAAATATATGCACAAAACCCTTATATTAAGAAATGTAATAATATTTAATTAAAAAGTAATACTGGATATAACCCATGTTTTTCAACGTTCGTCGTTAAAAAGTATCGAGGCAATTTTTACGTGCATGTAACTTGCAGCGCCAAAGTTTTTCCTTAATATACAAACAAGATTTTCACCAATTTTCACACTGAATAAAAAATAATTGTAGAAGATATGGCACTGTATATAAATCCCGCGCGGCACCAACAGTCAACGCGAGTGCTAAAACTGCTAAGTAGAGCATTATGCGCGGCTGCTGACCGTTGGTGGCCCGCGAGATTTATATATATCGTCATATTTTCTACGATTATTTATTAATTAGTGCGAGAATTGGTGAAAATCTTCTTTATATATTAAAGAAACACTTTGCCGCTGCAAGTTACATGTACCTCAAAATTGCCTTGATACTTTTTAACGTTGAACGTTGAAAAACATGGGGTATGTCCAGTTTTCATTTCTAATGAAATATTATTACTTTTTTTTAACATAAGGACTTTGTGCATACATTTTATAGCTTTGCTACAGTTTTCCGAGTTTTATGTTTCAAGTCTCATAACGATCCGTTAATATTTATTCAAGTTATCGCAATTTATGTTTAAAAAAATATTGACTTTGGTGGAAGAAATTTGTTTGGTTTATAATTTTCACCTCGAATTCTAAGTAATGATTCGATAAAGAAACTGTAAAAAGAAAAATGTGTGTCGTAACGAGCTCTACAACACTATATTTTTTAAAATTCAGGTTAATAACATTTAATTTTCCAATCTTTCTTAGCGTTTGGACAATACTCTTTCGCATTTTCGAGCGCTAGTCTCCTTATTGCATACGAGCCTTCAATTTTAAAATTTCCGATTTTTCCACTTCTGATGTTTAGAAACAGTCTAATTTTCATCACTTGTTTTCAGTTTCAACTAAAGGAAGCCTAAATTCCACCCGAATGTATATACCTTTTCTAGACATTTCGCGGGTAAATTATAACATAACTTTGTTATTCTACGCGAGAATGAATACACGAATCTCTGAGCGTGAAGCTGCGTATCGACATTGCGACGATGCCGCGCGAGGCACGGTTCGCGGAATGGAGAGATTACCTCGATCATGATCACTTTGCGAGGCAGGCTATTTCGACGGTCTCGCGCTCCATCCAGCATGATATTTGCGTCGCCCGAGCTAGCGATTTTTGAACTGGAGGCCGCGAGGCACCTGTGAGCACGTCAAAAAATCGACGGCTGATGCCTCGTAAAATGATCATGGTCGAGGTAGTCTCCAGACTCTCCACTCCGCGAATGATGTGCCATGTGAGGCAGTCCCGCAATGGCGATACGCAGCTTGAGAAACACGCGGACACTCAAACAATCACACTTCACACGATAGATTTTGCACAAAAAGTTACAACAATACTATGACGGTAATCGGAAACTTTACCCGGAATATGTCTAAATACAGTATTGGGTTGGAAGTAAAATGTAGATGTATGTCAGTTATTATGAAAGTGGCGTCGTGCCAAATTTAAAAAAAAAAATTGAACTTTACGTTTAGCATGTATCACGTTGATATAATACGTAAAGAAATAAGTGAAATGTAACAAACGAAAAATTTGGACTTGGACCACTTTCATAATAACCGGCACATGTAGTGAAAAAGACAGGGATAGTAAGCGCGAAAGTACTTACGGTCTTTACTGCTCGACAGTCGTTTTTTTTCTGACGATCGAGCCTTTGCTACCCTCGAGGGTGGGTCAGGGCCCAAACTGCCTTTCTCACTCGCCCAAGATTTTGTATTTCACTCGCACCAAGGCCCGAGCGGGGCGTCACCGGCCCGCGTAAAAGTTGGAATGCGCAAAGGTTTGAAAACGTGGCGCGTGTCCGCGCATACTTGTGGGGTGTTCCTTCATCGCCGTCAGGCAAATGGTGAAGGATAATGGTAGAACGAAATATGAATTCTTCGCTAATGAAATCAGTGATACGTCAACAGTATATGCACAGGATAATAAAAAATTCTTTCCTGTGCACATTTCTGTGCACCAAACAGTATTCCCGAAAGTACATATTCTACGTAAATGTATGAGCATACCACCAAACCTAATGAGAAAGAGAGGAACAGGACGCGTATATTCGTCCCTTTCCCACTATCTTCTGTTTAGCCTCTCAGCATCTGTAAACAATGCATCGACGACGCTAGCTGATCAGTTTCTTGTCGTTTGCACTACAGTGAAGACGCAGAAAGCAATCGGGCTTTTATTTGATGCGCGGATATCGATATATGGAATATTCATAATTTGTGAATTGTTCCATTTCCGCGTGGTTCCTTACTGTAGTGTTGATAAGTGTATGTGATCATTCACGTTCATCGTTGCCATGGAATCAAAGAAGGAAGCCGCAGATGCAAAAAATAAACGCTATTTGGGGGATGGTACAAAAAGGAAGCAGCCTAAGTTATTTGCAAAGCGTTTGTCGAAAAATAGAAAGCGTCGAGAAATGTAAGTTACGTGTTACGGTACAGATTTGTATGAAGTCACAGTTTGAGATGTAGTAGTAGCACGGTATTTTATTGTGTATAATACAGTATTATTCATATTCTTCAAATATGTATATCAACAGCTATCTTTGACGCTTTACGTACACATATTCTATGCTATGCACATATTCTATGCTTGCCCCACTCATTCTATTCCAATTCGTATGTTCATCAGTATTTAATTAATTAATAACCCGATTTATACCGTGTTTGGACTCATTTTCATGTGAAAAACATCAGCAGCGCGTTCCTGCAACTTTCATGCCGATGAGACGAAACGTAGAAATTTTAAACTTCGTTATATATTTTACACAAATTGTGTACGTTTTATTAGCATACAACTTTCAAACTATACGCGTTTCGTTAGATATGCTTCATTTATAATACAGTTGCGACTATTTCAATGGTTGTACGTAGTTTCGAATGGATAAAATATACACTTTGGATTTTATTTATGTGATGTAGAAGATAATGTTTAAAATTAGCAAAGAGTCATCGATGATTCGCGATTCGATGTGCAGCATATGTAGTTACTTGTTGAATACGAAATACACAGTACTTTTTCTTCTGTCGAATTTTGTCCGCAATATATACGTCCATGTGTACCTTCAACGAAATTTTTTCATTGAAAAGCGCAGTCTTCGAAACATTCTCCAGGCCTCACTGGCAACCTTTGTCCCAGCCCGGGCCATGTTTACGACATCTCAAGTACCCTGCAGTTGTGGATACTACTACGCGAAAAGAGAATTCTATTCCGTAGAAAGACATTTTCACACAGTACATTTTCTCGTGCACGTTACACGATGTAATATCTGTTTCGACCAAAAATTGTCGACATTGTATCATGTTTGGTCTCATCACAATCAGGAAAATGTTATGAATATTTGAAAGAAATGTTTATGCAGAAAAAATTAAAATTAAAAAAGTTGAGCCATTATTGGTATTGAAAAATTGTGGTAATGGTATAGATAGAGGGCAACCTCACGGATTTTAAGGACCTTGAAATATGTTGTCAAGGACGTCATTCTGAACAACTTTTTCTTCTAAACTTTTTGGCGGTCGACCTTAGTTTCCAAGATAATTGCAAAAATCTTTGGTAATTATTTAGAAGTTTTCCATCCTCACCGATTTCAATGATTTTTGGATATGTTATCAAGATCAAGATTTTGAACAACTTTTTCCTGTACATGTTACCGTCGCACGGCAGTAGTTTCCGAGATATTCGCACAGAACATCGCCGAACGCTGTGCTGCTACGAACGAGTACGTATAGGTAGAATACAATGTCGACCTTTCGGTTGATTTATTCCGACGCAACGGACACAGCGATCAACTTGAGGTGGTTGGACATCTGGGGGATGTGTTTATCCCGCAAAGCGCCCCGAGGTAGATAGGCTCATGGTAATGTGATTGAAAATATTACATTTTTTTTTAAAAAAATTACTTTCTTTTTTCAATCACATTCCCACGTGCTATCCACCTCGCGAAGCGCCCCGAGGTGTCTAGAGACAAATATAAACACATCCCCCAGATGACCAACCATCTCAAGTTGATCGCTGTGTCCGTTGCGTCGGAATAAATGAATAGAAGTTTGTCGCAAATATCTCGGAAACCAAAGTCGACCGCCAAAAAGTTTAGAGGAAAAAGTTGTTCAGAATGACGTCCTTGACAACATATTTCAAGGTCCTCAAAATCCGTGAGGTTGCCCTCTATCTATACCATTACCACAATTTTTCAATACCAAAATTGTTGCGTATCTCCAGGGTTGCCAGCAACATTATGCAGGACCGATTATTTAGCGGAGAGGAACACCTACAGGAGTGGTGGTAACGCGTACGTGATGACGATCGGTGACGCACACACCAGGGGTGTGCGGGTACCCGACTTTTCGGGCTCGGGACGGGCCGGAAATTTTCGGGCGAGATCGGGCGGGATCCCGATACTTTCGTATTGCTCGAGTTCCCGACAGTCTCGGGATCCCGAGACTCTATTCGGGCTACAAGCATAGCCCCTTCCGTCTCGGTCCCCTCGTAATAGCTAGCTTTCGAGCCGATCGCGTCCGAGTTTTGCCGAGCCGACCTGAAATCAAATTTCCCGCTCACGGCGGTCTTGCTTGTAGCCCGTAACGAGTCTCGGGATCCCGAAAACTTCGGGACCTCGAGTAATACGAAAGTATCGAGACCCCGCCCGATCTCGCCCGAAATTCTCCGACCCGTCCCGAGGACCGGGAACCCGAGCCTCGGGACGATCCGCACACCCCTAGCACACACTACTACCACTCCTGTAGGTGTTCCCCCTCCGCTAAATAACGCTGTGTCTCTGCATTAGCAGATCGAGGCGCTGGCTTTATTTCTCGGCTGCTACGACCCCCGTTCTATCCTTCTCTTTTACGACCCATTCACAGCGACAAAGTAACCGTGAGCATCGGAGAATGCTGTTCGCTGAATACCTATACCTATATCGTACAAATTCAATTTCAAACCGAGGGACGCCTTTTATTACTTACCAACTACTCCAATAAGTGAAAATTGTTTAATATACATATTCCTGTTTGGTATCAGTTCCATCGGACATATTGGTACAAACTTTTTTTTTATGAATGAGGTACTGGAAGCGATGTCAAGGTCAAGTTAGTTTTTTGCAATAGAACGGTATTTTTTTTATGGAGGTGTCACGGGATGGTATTTCGATTTTTTGCTATGGATCTATTAGGGGATTTTGCCCGGGTAATATGTAATCGGTATCCACACCGATGTGTAGGGTTGGCTTTATCTAAAATAAACAAACGTAACCGAGATGTTGATCACATTCAATGATCAATGAAGAATAACGTCTACGTCCCCGTAGAACTTTCGGTCCTGATTCCTGACAATATCGATCGTGAAATTTTCCATGCATTTCTGAGTACCATAAACATCTATCCGGACGTAAGAAAACAATTATATTTTTTCTGACTCAAGCCAAAATCCAACTGACCCCAAGGGCCTTACAGGAAAAAATTTAGCCCATCTGGGTTTACAGGCAGGCAGCCCTTGCCGCAAAACCGAAAACAACGCTTCGCGCCCCCATCGATTCGCCTTGTGTGAGGGTAACGAAAGTCGAGGTCAGTCCCACGCTTTCGAAAAGCTGTCTAAAGAGACAGGGTGATGCGCTGGAAAGCGTGCTCGTTGACGAGAACCAGACGGATCTCCAACACCGGCGCGGTCAAGTAGGGTTTACTTCGCGAAAGGCAAACGACACGTGTTTCTCGGACCCTTCGTTTCACCGTTATTTTACAACGTTCCATAAAACGAAATACCACCCTGCAGCCCCTCGTTGAATTGTAGGAGGTACAACGTTAAAAATAGGATAATAATTTGGATTGCCGGCCTATGCTTTCTGCGTCGTATTGTCTGACTGTGCAAAAGGGCAAAATGCTTGTTTGGAAATATTTTTATTCCTTCAGGTTATAATTTATTAGAAATATGGTCCTGTGTGTCTTACACAATGTTGTACCATTTCAATTATATTATTACCAACTCTCTCCCTCTCTCTCTCTCTCTCTACAGTATTATAGACTTTCTAGGAGGGACATTCCACGCGAATTACAAAATTTTCAAGATCGTGGAAATTGACTTTTATCCATTAAATTATAACTGTTGGAGAAGGAGACAGGTCGGCATGAGCTTTTGAGTGTTTACGCTGGGGAAGTAAGAATACCTAATAAAAATGATGCCACTTAAAATAAAAATTTAAACCATTTATTCTGCAATTGTTTTAAACAAATGCAATTTTATACTTGAAAAAATGAGGATACAGCCCTACTTGTGCTCTTTATGATCACGTTTTCAGAAAGTCAGAGACTTTAAAATTAGTCGCATGAAAATTAATTGAATGTGACGCTGCGCCGCCCAGCACCGGCTCGACAGACTAATTGTAAGCCGTGCGTGCTACAATATACAACTATCTATTTCTTTCATTCCTAACCTTGCATGGCCTTGAACGTCATAGTACACCATATGGTTGAATTTGTCTTGAGATTTATACACTTTCATATCGGGTAATGAAATACGTAGCATTCCATTTAAAAAAGTGAAGGTCACCTTTGGCTCACGGAAAATATCGCGAACACCAAAAGATGACATACGGGACATTCCACGCGAAGTCGGACACTTTTTGGAGTAACATTTCGGATATGGCTCAAATTTGAATATGTTGTAATCTTTAGGGATGCATAAACATGTGTAGAAGGATTTTTGAAAATTTTGCAAAATATAGATTTTACAGCTGTTTGAAGGTAGGTGCTAACTTTTTTCAATAAATTATAACTATGGAAGTAGTAAACGGATGGAGATGAGCTTTACGGGGATTTGTAGAGAAGACATTGAAGTTTTAAGAAGAATTTATTTCAATTTTTTGAAAAAAGAATTTGAACCATTTCTGTGCAATTATTATAAACAAATGCATTTTCTTAAAATGGGGCGCGATTTTAAAAATCAGAATATAGCCCTATCCTTCCCCTTCATGGTCTATTTGTCAAAACTATGGACATTTTAAAATTGGCCCTGTAAAAATTGCCGAAAGTTGACGCTACGTCAAATCACACCGGCTCGACTAGCTGAACCATGCGGTACTCGAAGCGGCCAAGCGGCTATATCTGTTATTCTTATACAGTATTCTCGAATATGGTAAGTGTTTGTAAAAAACTGAAGAAGGAAAACTTCTAGTGTTTTTTATACACAACATAGTACGGTAACTCAATTTTTGGTGTTCGCAATATTTTCCTTGAAACGAAGGTGATCCTCAATTTTTTAAATGGAATACTATATATTTGATTATCCAATATGAAAGCGACTGTCAAGACAAATTCAGCCATATGGTATACTATGACCTTCAAGGCTATACATGGTTAGGATTGAAATAAATATATCGAACTATCTATCTAGTAGATTGAATTTCATCTTTCATTCCTAACCATGTGTAGTCTTGAAGGTCATAGTATATCAGATGGTTGAATCTGTCTTGACAGTCGCTTTCATATTGGATAATCAAACATATAGTATTTCATTTAAAAAATTGAGGATCACCTTCGTTTCAAGGAAAATATTGCGAACACCAAAAATTGAGTTACCGTACTATGTTGTGTATAAAATACACTAAAATACACTTACCATATTCGAGAATACTGTATAAGAATAACGGATATATAGCCGCTTGGCCGCTTCGAGTACCGCACGGCTCAGCTAGTCGAGCCGGTGTGATTTGACGTAGCGTCAACTTTCGGCAATTTTTAGAGGGCCAATTTTAAAATGTCCATAGTTTTGACAAATAGACCATGAAGGGGAAGGATAGGGCTATATTCTGATTTTTAAAATCGCGCCCCATTTTAAGAAAATGCATTTGTTTATAATAATTGCACAGAAATGGTTCAAATTCTTTTTTCAAAAAATTGAAATAAATTCTTCTTAAAACTTCAATGTCTTCTCTACAAATCCCCGTAAAGCTCATCTCCATCCGTTTACTACTTCCATAGTTATAATTTATTGAAAAAAGTTAGCACCTACCTTCAAACAGCTGTAAAATCTATATTTTTCAAAATTTTCAAAAATCCTTCTACACATGTTTATGCATCCATAAAGACTACAACATATTCAAATTTGAGCCACATCCGAAATGTTACTCCAAAAAGTGTCCGACTTCGCGTGGAATGTCCCATACCTTATTATGTTGGATATCAAAAATATTAAACGTTTTCCTCTTTCAGTTTTTGTCAAATACTTACCCTTCGTGAGAACCCTATATAACAATTTCACATAGACACTTGGCCGCTACTACTACCGCGCGGCTTACAAGGAAATATATCGGACCCGAAAATTCTGATTTTAATGAAACTCCGTACGATTGTAGAGCATGTCGGAGTATGTAAGAAACGATTATTTTCTGCGGAAAAACATTCTGAGGGGGTGAAATCAGCCCCCAAATTTCCAGCGATTTTTCGTTTTTCGAGTATAACTTTGGACGTACAAAAATTTCTTTTGCAGCGCGTTATACGGCATCAAACACTAAACATTTTGTCCATTTACGGTTTTCTTCTACCTCGCACCGTTACGAAGTTATACTCGAAAAACGAAAAATCGCTGGAAATTTGGGGGCTGATTTCACACCCTCAGAGTGTTTTTCCGCAGAAAAAAAATGTTTCTTACATACTCCGACATGTTTTACAATCGTACGGAGTTTCAATAAAATCAGAATTTTCGGGTTCGATATGTTTCCTTGTTAGCTAGTCCAGCTGGTATTAGGCGATGCAACGTCACATTCAATTAATTTTCATGCGACCAATTTTAAAGTGTCTGCAAAGAGCACAAGTAGGGCTGAATCCTCAATTTTTTTTTCAAATTTTGAAATAGCGCCCTGCTGGTATAAAATTGCATTTGTTTAAAACAATCGCAGAATAAATGGTCTAAAAATTTTTTTCTAAGTGACATCATTTTTATTAGGTACTCTTACTTCCCCAGTGTAAGCACCCAAAAGCTCATTCTTACATTTCTCTTAGTTCAACAGTTATAATTTAATGAAAAACAAAAAGTAAATTTCCACGATCTTGAAAATTTTGAAAAATCCTTTGAAATACGTTTATGTATCACTAAAGACCACAATATATGCCAGTTTCACAAAACTCCCAAATGGTACTCCGAAAAGTGTCCGATTTCGCGTTGAATGACCCAGAATTGAAATGCGAAAAGTATTCTTTTCACAAGCGGTCAAGTGCACGCGTGCCTGTATACACACACACAGCCGCGTATCGCAGCGCAGCATGCTGCTTGCGGCTGCCTTCGCTTGCGAGTAGCGGAGACGGTTGTACAGATGTGTGCGTGTGAAAAGCAAACGGGCCAAAAATGCATGTCCTTCTGTTTGCGTAGCGAGGGAATCGCGTTGTCTAATGCCGCGTTTACACCAAGACGAACACGAACAAAAACATTGTTCGCCAACGTTTTCATCTCATCTTGCCGTGTCCACACCGCCGCAAACATGAACAAAACTCAGTGTACGAATCGTATGTGAACGTTTTGTTCTATTTACGGCGGCGTGGACACGGCAAGAACCGACGAAAACGTACGCGAACAATGTTTTTGTTCGTGTTCGCCTTGTAAACGCGGCATGAGAGGAACAATTGTATCACGCTACGTCCCTCTTCGTATCGCGAAGATAAATTAGAATGATATTCACAGTAATGCAATAATAATAATATTTTTATAAATAAAGCATCCTAACATTTGTGATGTTTCCCTAATGATAAATGACACCAAACACGATATAATTTGAATAATACATATTTAGCGGTAATACGCGTCGGCCGCAGAGAAGGACAGCGAATGAAAAGACTGGGACAATTGGCAGTCCTTTCTTCCACTCGCTCTCTTTTGCTACGTTCCGAGACTTTCGCTTACATCGAGACTTTACTGTACTATATCTTCTTTTACTATGCCTGCTTTTCTTTTCTATTGTATGTTTTTCTTATTTCTATGTACTTATGTATCACGTGTTACTGATTATTGACTTTTTACGTGTAGACAACGATTAAAAATAGCAGCGTGCCTCGCGGTAAATCAGAGCACCGTGGCGGAAGCAGGTACGCGTGCAGGTACCTCGTACGACGAAACACTTCCCAGCACATCTGCTGCGTATGATTTTCCTACGAACATAATACAGGAAGAAGACGTAGGAAATTTTCAAGACTTCCCAATTATCGAAGGAATTGTAGAAGAAGTGGATTTCGATACGGACACGGAAGATATTTTAGAAGAAATTCATTTCAATGCGGACAAAGAGGAAATTGTAGAAGAAGTGCATTTCGAGTCGAACGAAGAAGAAATTGCACAAGAAATAGATTTCGACATAGACAGGGATGAGATACATTCCGTAAGAGACATTAGCGAAGAAACGAATCAAGATGTTGGAAATGATGCTGATTACTGGGTGGTGGAGAAAGCAAAACCAGAACAGCCGGAAAATCCAATTTCAGAAGGAATAGACTTCGTTGATTTTCCGCATGTTTTCGAACAAATAAAAAATCTTGGAAAACATTCGAGTATTGGCTGTGGCATCGAACATTTTGAAATAGTTAAATGTCGGCGGTATGGATTAGAAAATGCGTATTATGTAGAGTGCAAAATGTGCAAATACACAGAGCGCATATCCTGTCTTCGGGAGAGTGATGCCACTATGGATATCAACCACGCCGCTGTCGCCGCAACAATGACGACGGGCGGCGGATATAATCAACTGGAGGACATACTGACTGCCGTGAACGTGTCCTGCATGACGAAAAGGATATACGAGAAGTGTCAGATTAAAATAATCGATGCCTTCGAAGTGGCCGCACAACGTGAAATGGAAGATGCTGGAAATGAGGAAAAAGCATTAGCTATACAAAGAGGCCACGTACATGCAGAATCCAATCTACCGTTTATCCCAGTTGTCGCGGATGGCAGCTGGATGAAAAGGTCCTACCGTGGAGGAGATTACAATTCTCTTTCTGGCGTAGGAGTCATCGTGGGATACCACACGCAGAAAGTGCTATACATCAACGTGAAGAATAAATTCTGCATGACTTGCCAAATAGCAGGTACGAGGAAGGAAGAACCGCGCGAGCATCGTTGCTTCAAGAACTGGGGTCGTTATCAGAGTTCAACTGGCATGGAGAGTGTTGCTATTGTCGAAGGCTTCAATTGCAGCATAGATATGCACGGTCTAATATACCATATATTAGTTGCCGATGGCGATAGCAGTGTATACAAGAAGATATTGGACAGTAATCCATATGGAAAGTATATGGTGACGGTACAAAAAATCGAATGCACCAATCACCTATTACGCAATTTCAGTAAAAGAATAAACGACATCGGAACAAAAGGCCGCAATAAAGATCTAAGAGCTGTCGTACAGAGTAATGCTCTTCGCCTGCGTACTGGTATAAAAAAAGCTGCGGAATACCGGTTGCGAGAAGAAATACCACTCGAGGAACGAATTCAAAATTTGAAGCAAGACTTGACAAATGTACCGAGTCACGTTTTCGGTGAACACAAGGAATGTCAGAAGTTAGCATACTTCTGTAATAAATACTCTGATCCCAACAGAGAAGACTACGTTCCACGACTGAGAAATGCTGGTATTTATCAAAGTATCGAAGAAGCGATGCAGCAACTTTTCGTTAAAGCTGACAGTTTGCTGCAGGGTCTAAATAACAATGCTGTTGAAAGTTTTAACAACATCATTGCTAAATTCATCGGAGGCAAAAGGATAAACTTTGGACGAGGGGGCTCGTATCAGGGTAGAGTCTCCGCCGCAGTCGTTCAATATAACACGAAAGAGGCGTTCAGCAAATTGAGTACGGCAATGGATAAAGAGCCGCCAACCATGGTAACAAAGCTGGAAGGACGTCGGAAGCGCGCAGCAGAAAAAGCAAGGGAGTATAAAAAAGAAGCGAAAGCATCCTCCTTTCGAAATAAAAAACAATCGTGCGACCAGGATTACGGCCCCAACGCGGCAAAACCAGATATGGAAGAGACAGTATACTCTTCCGAGTGTAAACGGCACGCGGATATACTCCTTCAATGGCAAACGAGGCGAGCCGATATCGAAGTGGAAACTCGCGATCAGGCGAATAGCGACAAGTGGATTGGTTATAGGAAGAAATTATTAACTGCATCCAATTTCGGCAAGGTATGCCGATTACGAAAGACTACACCACGGGCAAATACTGTGAAGAGTATAATGTACCCGCAACTCCACAATGCACATTCTCTCCAATACGGAAAGGAAAATGAGGCAAACGCCTTGAGACAAATGCGAGAAGAATTAGGAATGCGTATTCTACCGTGTGGCCTCTTCATCGATGACACTGTGCCTCACTTAGGTGCAACTCCTGACGGCCTCGTGGACCATGATAAAATCGTCGAAGTAAAGTGTCCTGAATCGGCCAAGGATTTATCACCTGCTGAAGCAATAAAGCAACTTGATAATATAAGGCGTATTTTCAAGGGTGATGAAATGAATAAAAATCATCATTACTATTATCAAGTGCAAGGACAATTGCACATAACGAAAAGGCAACGGGCCTATTTTTGTTTATGGACGCCGAAAGGAATGAAGATTACAACAGTATCGAGAGATGATCTATTCTGGGCAACAGAGATGGAGGAAAAACTGAAGAAGTTCTATGAGGACTGCATGTTGCCAGAAATTATAGATAGTAGATACAATCGACAACAGCCGATTAGAGAACCTCCTACATAAAAACAGGAGGAGCAGGTACGAGTACACAAGAAAGTACACAAAACGATGGATGAAAACATTCCAATAGCACCGGCGAGTGCATCCAGCGCATATGAAGAGCTGTCGAATGAACAATTGCAATCAAAAGTCACTATTGCACCGGCGAGTGCATCCAGCGCATATGAAGAGCTGTCGAATGAACAATTGCAATCAAAAGTGACTATTGCACCGGCGAGTGCATCCAGCGCATATGAAGAGCTGTCGAATAAGCAAATCCAATTCAAAGTGACAATTGCACCGGCGAGTGCATCCAGCGCATATGAAGAGCTGTCGAATGAACAATTGCAATCAAAAGTCACTATTGCACCGGCGAGTGCATCCAGCGCATATGAAGAGCTGTCGAATAAGCAAATCCAATTCAAAGTGACAATTGCACCGGCGAGTGCATCCAGCGCATATGAAGAGCTGTCGAATGAACAATTGCAATCAAAAGTCACTATTGCACCGGCGAGTGCATCCAGCGCATATGAAGAGCTGTCGAATGAACAATTGCAATCAAAAGTCACTATTGCACCGGCGAGTGCATCCAGCGCATATGAAGAGCTGTCGAATGAACAATTGCAATCAAAAGTGACTATTGCACCGGCGAGTGCATCCAGCGCATATGAAGAGCTGTCGAATAAGCAAATCCAATTCAAAGTGACAATTGCACCGGCGAGTGCATCCAGCGCATATGAAGAGCTGTCGAATAAACAAATCCAATTCAAAGTGACTATTGCACCGGCGAGTGCATCCAGCGCATATGAAGAGCTGTCGAATAAGCAAATCCAATTCAAAGTGACAATTGCACCGGCGAGTGCATCCAGCGCACATGAAGAGCTGTCGAATAAACAAATCCAATTCAAAGTGACTATTGCACCGGCGAGTGCATCCAGCGCATATGAAGAGCTGTCGAATAAGCAAATCCAATTCAAAGTGACAATTGCACCGGCAAGTGCATCCAGCGCACATGAAGAGCTGTCGAATAAACAAATCCAATTCAAAGTGACTATTGCACCGGCGAGTGCATCCAGCGCATATGAAGAACTGTCGAATAAGCAAATCCAATTCAAAGTGACAATTGCACCGGCGAGTGCATCCAGCGCATATGAAGAGCTGTCGAATAAGTTATGTTTCAAAATGTAAGTAAGAAAGTATGTAGAAGATACATACGGAGAGTGAATAGGACCGTCTATGACGGGGGTGGTGGTGGGCCTTTTCACACTCTCCTAATAATAAATTCCTATAGCTGTTCTTTCATATCAAGTGGAAGTGACATCTATAAAAGCGTAAGTATGACACATACTTTTCTTATGCAAATAATTAGATTAATTGGAAATCATCATGAATGTTTCTCTCATATATGAATACGAATTTGTTCTAGATATTTCCACCAATCAGTATCAACGTTGAAAATCATGCTCTATGAAGCGAGGAAAGGAAGGCAGTCTTCTCCACAAGCATAAAGATAAGTAAATAACATACATACATTTACATTTTGATTGTATTCAGATTACAACTCGTTCTAACTTTTTATCACAGGTTCTATGACAACTAATTGGAATCAAAAGGGGTCAGTGCCATTCCAAGAAAATATTTATGAGAAATAGGACACAATAATAATGGTTTCTTCGGTAAGTGTAAGTATCAGTCTTTACATTCAAGTGGTATAAACACAAAAACTAATTTTTATTGAATTCATTTTTTTCCAGATCAAAACAGAATGTACATATATACACTGGGCTGAGGAACATCGTTGCAACTACCAGAAATACAGGGTGTAAGAGGTACCCCTTCCATGCTGCCGACCGGGCTAGTGACAATGTGCAGGAGCGAATTTTCTGTCAGCTGGAGGTGCAGATTTTCTGTCCTCGAAGTGACAGAAAATATAACCTATATGCTATACCCGATTTTTTCAAGATACTGTTGCGGCGTAATAATAATGGTTCGGAAGGATGATGAAAAGTTCACAAATGTAGCGAAATAGAAGGAAATAGCCGCTAAACATTTAATGTCGTATAGCATATACATAGGTTATATTTTCTGTCACTTCGAGGAGGGACCACATAATAATCACGTGTTGGATTCAACGTCAAACACAATTTTATATATGTTTGTTCATAACTGCTTTCTGCATAGGATGTGTATTTCATGTTCTGTTTGTGTTTTGCTAATTAAAAAATGTCTATCCTAACAAACTTCATTTTCTGGGGACATGCCCTCATCTATTTTTCCTTTTCATTTATAATTCCTTACTGCCAACGTAAAATATTGTAACATAAGCACGTTTCAAGTAAATGTACAATGAATTTTCTACGTTTGCAGTGCCAGCAGACTTTCTGTTTAAATTTTTACAAGTTCAACACAACAGCTAACAATTTCTTTCCACATTCAAAATAAAATACGGAAATATCAAACAGCTCCCTCTCGCGTGCACAGGCAGCCGCGTATCTATAGGTATTACCATTTCTGTGCAGAAAAAATCTGCTGTAATACCGACCGACCAAATCGATCAGGTCACGTGACGTGTCTACCCCCTTAATCAACCAATGCATTTTTTTGTCACCGGTTTGGGGGTCCCAGGCCCCCTTACCATTTTAGTGTCGCATGCAACGTTACCGGTAAAGTCTCGAAACAGATTGTAACGCTACGCGTGGTAGGAATTAGAATTCAGCAAGGGTAAAACCACAGACGTCTGTGCTACTGGGTATTATAACGATTTTCGATAAAACTAGGTTCGTTATAATCAACGAACGATAAGGATTGTGCAAAAATCATTGCAAGATATCCATTTCATTTCAAATTAACACTGCACTGAATCTGATGCATGAAATTAAATTACTAAGCGGAAATAATGTATTTCATGCTCGAACTATGCATGAGTTTTAAATATTTAAAATTTAAAATATTAATGGAATACGTGGAAAGTTGATAACAGGGAAGTTTTTTCTATTAATGGTCTGGAAGAAGATTACTTACATTTGCAAGTAAGTAAAGTAGACTGCAAGCTTTTTACTCCAAACCATTGTGTCTACCCGGAACAATCACTGAAATGAACTCTAAATAAACTACAAGCCTCAAAAGTAATTAGCCAAGTAGTTCTTGGAGGTTCTTCGAAACTTCGAATAAAGACGAAGTTTCTTATTGTTCTCAAAATACAGGATCCTTTCGGTGAAAGGATCGCCAGGTTTTCCAGTTTCAACGCCGTCGCTTTTTGTACGTTTTTAATCTTCCCGAGAAAATACTTTCTCTAATTTGTCAAAGGAAACATTTTTCCAACGAACTCCTTTCCCCCTTGTTAGTGGATTTTCTTGATAATTAAGGTAACCGCTTTTTCAAGCCGGAAAATGCCTTTAAAAGCTGAACCACATTCAAAGATAAGTTTGAAGTGAAATGTTATGAAAACTGCTGGGTATATTCACGTTAATAACTGCTGCAAGCTGACTGGCAACGAATTTTCTGCCGATCCTTACGTCTTTCTCAGTTTTCAATTGCGATTTTGCAGAAGAAGTGGTTGAAAAACCGCGGATAATATTACACTGGCGCGCCTTTATCTCGAAACTTCCCCGCTTTTCCGCAAATGGCTTGCTTGTAGGGTTGGTTTTTCCCCTTTAAGCCGGCATTATTCGTCGAGCATCTCTGGATATGGAAGATATACAATACATACAACTGGAAGTTGGCGTTTAACATATCTTGCTTCCAACTTGATGGCACACCGTGCGTCATTCCTTCGCGTTCCAGTCTCTTTCCTTATCCTCTTCATCCCCTTCATCCCCTGCTTTATCCCTGCGGTACTTCATGTCAGCCTGCACCTCGAAAACCGTGAATTGATTTCGACACACGTCCCAACTTTCCGAAATTTTTGCCAAGTTTATCTTTCTAGTCGTTTCGTCGGTAAAAACCTCTTTCATTCCGTACACGGTTGTGTCAAGAGAAGAACAGAGCAAACTATCCCATGGCATCTGACGGACCCGTTCCTAGTTAAAATCTACATAAATCTCCTAAGTTGAAAGCGCACAAGATTCCGCCGTAGTCATTCGTAATTAATTTAAGAATTCCATTCGCAAGTATAACATTGAAAGTGGGACAGTGGAATAGACAGGACGAAGTTTCGGCTTTAGATGTAATCGAACTGCTCTCAAAGGAGAAAATTGCCATTTGCATTTTCATCTCTCTCGAAAATTGAACCCTTTGTGGTCTTCGCAGTCTTTGTTGCTGCGATATTAACATAGTGGCTCGGGTCTACCCGGCCACGTAGAAGAATTAATCCATCTTGTTCACGTGTCCCCGGTAAAACCGCATTACTGGCAGAGGGAACGGGGGTTGAAAGTGCGCTTAATTAACCTGGGTTAAGCACATGAAGCTTGCTCCTGCAGCAACTTTCCTGTTATCTTGCCTGGTGATAAACGTTTCCATCAAGTGTCCTGGCGTTGCTATCCAAAAAGGATTCGAGCAGAAAGCCAGCGGGGAGGGACAGGGAAAATTTCGACTTCGCCGCGGTGAAATCGATAGGTCGCGGTTTCAGTCTTCGGCGAGAATGATCGAGCTGGATGAATTATGGATATCCAGCGCGATATCCTTCTGCCAGCGGAAATAAAACGAATGCCCGGGACGGATCGCTCGAACGCGCGCCAATATTTGCGTTATTAACGGCGTAAAACTCCGCGGAATGCGGCGGCCGGAGGTAAATTTTACGACAAGAACACCGAAGAACAAACAACGCACACAAGTGGCGGTTGATTAAACCGCCGCGGAATGAAATCTGCATTTGACTACGCCCACTGATTGGTGGCGTACGTTCCGCGCACATCTGCTAATCGTATTAGAATATTTTACGTCATTAGCGGCAATTTTAGCGTTGACACACGCCGCGGTCGTCGCGGCCCGCCTGTTTACGTTGGCTAATTAAAATCCACAATTCGCCGAATTCATGAAAATGCAGAAGGCGCTGGAAATCATAATACCTACCCGTGATTGTCGTTGGATCGCTGCAGGGATTCGTTTTGTCCTGCTGTTAACGCGCTGCGCGCTTTATGCAGGCGTCGCGATATCATCGGAGCGAACGGACACGTTCGTCTCTCCCGCGACGAAACTTGCGGACGTTTTCGATCGATCGGCGCGAAAGGGCTCGAGAGCAATCGAGGACAGCTAGGCGAAAAGACGTTACAGCGAAAGGCGCGGAAGATGGATATTGCGAAACGATGATAATCCAGAATCCAATCGGTGGTTTACACAGTAGTGAGACCGTATCGCCCGATTCCGCAGGATTATACGGGTCGTGCGGATTTGCGGTGGCGGCGGTGGTAGCCGAGCGGTATCGCAACATCACCGTGCATTAAGCCGGGTCTCCACGCGCGACGAAGTACTCGCTGTAGAGCACGGTTAAGACGCTTTTTCGGTCAGTTGACACGTTTGAGAAGTAGCTACTCTTAAGCAAGCCGACAGTGCTCTGTGCCACGCGTTAAGGTGCGTATTGACTTTGCGAGGTGGAGTGGATTCCCCGTTCCTTTTCAAAGTGATCATATTCAGATACTTACTAGTCTCCAGACTCCCCACTCCGTGATGGTTCGATGCGCACCTTTAGACACGCAGGCACGCGGCTTTAACCCTGCATTCAATGGGGCAAACGCACCGGGGCGGGATTTTCAGTCTCGTAAGTGACTGTCGAGGACAGTTGGGATTAGTGCCCGCGGATACATCCCACATTGGAAACCGATATTCATCGAACCACACTCGAAGAAGTGCCAATGCTCACATAACAGTACATCTCCTCTTCTGTGTGTTTAGTCGGTGCTCGTGTTGCTCAAACCTGCTCTCCAATTCGTTTGCTGTGAAGCTACCTCGAGGTTCTCCAAACATAAATACACTTCTTGACTGCTCAGAGAATACCTTTTGCTAGGCTATTTATTTTTTAAAGATAATTTTATAAGCGATAATTCTAGTGCACACTCTATTTTGTTCCACCTATATCCGCGGTTAAAAACGTTCCAATGAAACTGATTGAAATTTTAATGGGCTTTCGAAGTGGCCGGATTTTTTGAGTGACTATCGATTGGTCGAATGCGTTGTGGCGAGAGCGTTCGTTGTTTGCCACTCATTGGTTGCATTAGCGGTGCAGTTCGACGATATTTACTTTTATTCGAGTTTTCGAACGACGCACCGATCCAGTCGCGATTGTACAATATTTCCGCTGCGTGGAAAACGCTTGTTTCCGGTGGCTCGGTAACTTTTGAGTTTCGATCTGCCGATTGGTATCGTTGGCGAGGGAAACAGTTTGCACGATACCGTCAACGTTTCGTTTCACCGTATACACGGTATTCACCGACTCTTCTTCTCGTTATTCAAAGAACAGCATTGTCAACGAATGCTTTTTATCGCGCATGAAAATGAACGTTCTTCAAACCTGCTAATTGAACACCGGCACTCTAGAGGGTATGCCAAAAATCCTTCCAAAAGTGGATATTACCGAAGTGTTGCATTCTATTGTTCAAAATTCACTGCGCGGCTCCCTTTTCACTGCTCCCCGCGCCAAGTGGCGCAAACTCGACAAAGAGCAATTTTTTCCCTTTGACTCGTCCACCGCTGACGAGCGACAAATAAATTTCATTTTTTCCACTCGCTTATTTCGCGTTTTAATTAACGCTTTATTCGTCCCCGACGAGTGCAACTGCGTTAATAACGAGAAATAATTGTCCACCAGCACCGGCGCAGCTTTGCTCTCGTTATTTATAAAAACAGTTTCGGTTAACTGAATATAACTGTCTAGGTAAAGTTGAAGCAATTGTCTAGTTTTTCGATCGCTTGTATCGTTAGTCGTAGCACTAAACCGTGCAACTCTGCGAGATGAATAGCAAATTTCATTCTAACTTATAATTGCCTTTATGAATTTCGGCAGATTGATGTGTGGGTTGGCGTCTGTGCGCCTATACGCGCGTCGAATCGTGCGCGGGTAGAATGGAGGCTTCCTAGCCGAGCTTTTAGCGTGAAAACGTTCACGTCTGGTTGACCCTCAGGAAATAAACTACTTTGTCTGATGCTCGTTCATGGGGACAATAGAATGGAGAAGGTCGAGGTGGTCGAAACGACAGAGAGTCCACAGAGGAGATCACTCTCGAATATCGGAGTAGGCAGCTTCAACCCCTCGAGCAGGGCGAGAATTTTCGCCAGTTGGCCCACTGGCCGGCCATATTCCACATTTTACTGGCATGTAATTTGTCAAGAGAACACTGTCTTACTGTTTTACGGATGTCTATCGAATTTCGTTAGAATCCGAGGCTCAGTCTTACTCTCAGACATTCAGAAGAGTACTTAATAGACCTCTAAAGAGGAGCAATATAGTTGACTCATCGAGGAGCTGAAAAGTTGCGAAAGGGCTCTTTCTGATTTATCCACGCCGGTGCCTCTCCACTTTCCCTCGGCGTCGTCTCGCAGGGAAATTAGAGAGGGAACAAAGGGGCGAGATATTTTGCTCGTAGAATTTTATTCCAGCAATCAGTGAAATGGATTCCAATTCGGTCGAAGACGAGCCGTAGTCCGTCTGTCGGTTGTCAGCTTTCCTCTGTCATCGCTTCGATTTCCTTTCGTCTCGTTTCGCCCCCTGCCTCCTCCCGTAATCGTACCAGCCGAACGAGTACACCCTCAGAGCCAATTGTTCCGCGCTCGGTTGATTATTGGTTTTATATTAACGTGGAGGGTTGCATTTCGCTTCGCTCTGTTTTCGTGCGACCTCGTACCTCTTTTTTTCACGTGCTCTCCATCGCGAAACCTTCATCCCCCTCCAGCCATTCTCCCAGCTCCCTCTTTCCATCCGTCTGATACTTACTTTCGATCGTGTCATTTATAACAAACCAGCCGACCCGTTACCCGATTTCAACCGGCAATTATTTATGAGATTTCCCGCGTTTCTTCAACGCTTATTAGAGTCTACAATCTAAATTACTCAGGACGTATGTAATGAATATTCCAAATTTTATTCAATCCTGTTCAGCTGTTTAGGCGCGAAAGAAGGACAACCAGGATACGTTTCATTTTTACATGTCAGTAGAAACAGCTGGTGGATTATGAAGCAGTAACGGGGAATAGGTGCAGCCTTCATTTTACGAGAACGATACATGCATTCCTATTTTATTCGCGGAAGCATACTTCGCCGTGATTTTCGTGCACGATGCGAGGCAATGGATGCACTAAACTGGCTGAGGCAGAAGTGGATTAAATGGGTCGGTGACAGGTTGTTTTACGACCCTGTTCTGTCCAGTTTCCACTATAAGTACGATCGCGATAGAGTACAGCAAAGTTCATTCTGCATAACGAACGAAATATATCAGACGAAACTCAAGGGTCTCCGCTACCATGACGAATTCAGATTTATTCGTATAAATCTGTGTTGAATAAATCTCCAATGCTTATTTCAGCAAGAATTCGCGCAAATTCTGTCCAACCGCGACTGTACAGAGCCCGAAGGCCACACGTAGCCTCTTCGCCGGTGTTGGTGGCGCTGGTTAGTTTGCCAGTTTTCAATTAAGTCGCCCGTGTCATTTCGCTGTGCTATATTTATGCGGTTGTTTCAATTAAAACTGCTGGTAGAGATAACCACGTTTAATATAGCCGTGAATGCGACTCCTCGTGATACGTCTTCGTGGAATCGAGCGTGCTGCCGGTTGAAACGATGTCATGGTTTTGTGCTGGCGAAATGTACCGTCCAGTTCATTAGTCGATACGCTTGTCTCCTCTTTGCTCCAATTTGTTCCGTGCCGCGCAAAAACTTCCTCGTCCCGTGGACAACGTTGACTCTACTTTTTATGCACAGGTTAACGGAGAATTTATCCCGTTTTATTAATATTTACTTACCGTGCGCGGTAAACTCGCGCGAGATTCGAGCCCCTCTAGTTAAAAGGAGAGAATTACAGAGCAGCGAAATCCTTTATTCCGCTGGAATTACAGGCGAACTTTAAATGCAGATAAATGGTCGGGGCATTAACTAAACTTCGTGGAAATCCCGCGATATCTCGCCCACTACCTTTAATTTTTAATCCATCCTCGTCTCAAACAGTCGAAATATTATATGGCGCTCCGTTAGATATGATATTTTACTGGGAGATATCAGAAACTGGAGCAGACGAGCAAAAGAAGGAAACGCGTCCCCCCTTGCTCTCTGCATGTTGCTAAAAGTAATTTCACTTATCTGCGGAAAATGGGAAAGCAAATCTCTCGCGAATAGGAAAAATCCATTGGAGCAGCTTCCCGCATCTGACAATGAAGGGAAGGACTGACCCATTTACTTAACGCTTTCAGGATTTTCCATGGGTAGAAACATTTCCAGTGACGTGGCTCCCTTTCTTGCGTTTCCACGGCTCCAGCCATAAAATGTAGAACAGACCCGTTGTCAGTCGTAGCCTGTTCTTCTCAAGCAGAATAAAATTCTTGCCCGTTGCCATTTTTTCTACATTATCCCCGACGAAAATTGGATTTGGAACGAAATATCGCGCGGCAAAATGTAACAAGATATTACCAACAATTTTTCTAGACTCAAAGTCTCCTTTATTAAACACAAAAAATCGTCCTTTTGTTTCTCTATTGTCTACGTTAGGCAGTGTATATATTTCATATACCTAGGTACTTTAAGATTTAGGTTCATTTCGTGTAACCAGCGTTGCAGGCGAAGCCAAGGCGCCACGTCGAGCACAGGGTATAACACACCGAAGCCGAAAGTCTCGTAGAACTTGCCGGCTCATTTGAGCGTGAATCTAGTCGTGGAGCATCGTCGACTTCGTTTTTCCTTCCGCCGTTCTTCATCGACTCGTTCCTCCTTTTTCTCGAGGCGAATCAAAGCACGGGGCTATGAAAAAACTGCGACCCGAGGAGTCTCTTTCCTTTTTGCGAAACAAACTGTTTACCGTGCCTCTAGCATCCTATCGTCGCTTTATAGCCGATACTCTGGAGCAAGTCAAAATAGCAATGTATTCTTTAACGAAGCCAGTATCGAACGATACTAATTAAATGCCCACCTCGTTCAAGCCCGCCACAACGGAATGGAAAGTATTACAGGCCTTTAATGTATTACAGCCGGAACAAGATCAATTAGAAATAACGATAGAAGGTTACCGATTCGCAGACACTGCCTCATCGTAAAAGTGCTTTCTCCACCGTACCTTTTCCACCGTAATAGCAAATTACCGAACGGTAACGAGAAGTTCGTTCAGCGTACACTCATTTCCGCGAGTCTGTGCTACGCTAATTGGCGTCATTAATCTAGTTAAGAGGATAGTCGCGTTGCACGAAGAGGCGACCCGACGTAGACTGAATAACAAAGAAGCTACGTCTTGGGGGCTCTCGCGCAAAGACTAGTTAGGGTAAATGGTTCGAACAGTGCGCATCCCGAAAGAAGATTCCACGCTAGAGAATTCAGGTCGCTGAGTAATTTATTCCCAAAGGGAGAGTGTCAATTCATTCCGACCGGCTCGCGCAAATTGCGCGACAATTTATATCGCTAAGCTGATCTGCGAGCAGAGAAGGCAACGGGTTTGTCGTCGAGCTTTAATTCGAAAGCTGCTACATCTGCTTTCGATACATCGGCTTTGCGAAATCTCTGTAACGATACGTAATAATACGCGTAATACATCATTCTTCGCTCTTTCCCTCGTCGTAACTGCGCGCAATAGCCGAGTTCGACAGCTCCTCTTCGTCTTTCCTTTATTTATCGCTGCTTTCCGTCAACGTAATCCGTAATCATTCGTCGCGCGGCGGCACTATAAATCGAGGGGCTCGACGTACGTATCTACGGGAGTAGGGAAAGTGCAGGAAAAGCACGAGGGCTCGGGAGAATATTCCAACGGTTGCGTTTCGATGTTTCTTGTTTCTTCGGATCCCCGACGATTTGGGTCACGGTATTCGGCTCGACGCTCTTTTTTTCCACGCGACGTCTGCTCGGCGCGCACTCATTACTCGGAACGATGTTTAGAAAGGAGGAGACAGATGGGATGGTCGGTGAAAATGGGACCATCGCGGGCGGCTTCGATTTCCTGCGTATCCATTCGCTACCCAGTCGCCGCAATTCGTCCGTATTACAATCCGGAAGGGCGCATCCGCCCTCGACCCACTATTTACCAGATACTGGATATTACGTGTTATCCGGCCGTGTTTTGATTAATCGTCGGGAGTAAGCTCGGCTTATTGTCGGCCTTCCCGCCAAGGTTTTCGGATCGATTGGGCAGACGCGATCGAACGTGACGCAGCCCGCGTATTTGCTCAGACTAATGGCTCGTAACTGCATTACGCCACTCTCCTTCGTGCAAAATTCGCCGATTGGCGAGCGGCTAGGACACGCGGCTGGATTTAAACGGATAATCCTGTTCTTGGGAAAGACACTAATGGATCTGCAGCTTGTATACGTTTCTCGAGGACTCCAGGCTGGAAGATGTTGACCAATCTTCTTCGGGGAAAGGAGGGTGTGTGATACCTTTAGGTACCTAGATCCTTGCAGGACGCATGCTTTGGGCTTGTACATACGTGTCTCGCAACGAGGGGTTTGGCCTAAATTTTCCGTTACATCTTATTATTTCTGATTGCAAGTAAGTGCCGGTTCGTGTCCGCAAGTAATTGGTGAACTGGATCGGAGGTAGCAGTGGGAGAGGAAGCTGGTGTAATCGTGAATGGCGATCGCTTAGGTAATTGGAAGCAACGGGCCAGGACTCCGTCGGTCACGAGTTTCTATCGAAGCTTCAATTTTGATAAGATTTTCATTGACCATAATTCTCTACGTTAAACATCCCGCGAGGAGTTACTTCGTGATACGCGATTAAGTGTGTTCCGGGCGGAAGATACATCTTGGGTGTACGGTACCCTGGGGGCAGCCAGGGGTTATTACATTCCACCGGTCGAGGGTGAAATTCCTCCGGCTAGAATCACAGTGATAGGAGAAATCTTGCCTCCGTAGTGGAGCCACGTCGAGCACGCTCCTTCCATTTAATCGTTAAACTTGGAGACGCTGGAATCGCCGATTTATGATTCAACTTACCTCCCCCGAAGAAGAATCCCTGTATCTCGCTTGGTAAAGTAATCCTTCGTTCGACAAATTCAAAAGGTTCCATTTATTTTGCACGTCGCGGCATCGCGAGGATGAGAACGCGGCTCGTTAACTATAGTCACCGAGCGCACTCTTACAATTTACAGGCTCTCGTCGAATGTAGACGGAAAGAAACGTTGAATATCGATCGTCGAAAATAGTCTGTTACGTCTACGTTAAATGAACTTCACCTACCAACGTCAATCAACGGAATTCCGAGGGCTAGGATGCGGCTAGCAAGATTCTAAGCTAAAGCTACAGATAGTGAGCACATCGATTCGCGAGCGTTGAATGATAGACTCGCGAGATTCCTTAGTAAACTGCCGATCGACCCCTTATCCCATAAAATGTGCAATATCACGTAGGTAAAAAGATACGGCAAGGTTAATCGTATCTGGCGAAAGTAACCCTTATCCATACGCGTGTTCAATTCGAAACGCAATGAGCTTATAGTTAACATACACGTATATACACTGATCACATTAATACATCGAGTGAGCATTTTAGTATTACCTGGAAACAGCGACTGTTGCTTCGCAGTCGGTAAAACGCTTCTTAAGTAGTGAAACTTTCTCTTAGCCAGTATACACAGCGAGCAACGATTGTACTTCGTAATTGTTTTAGACGAGACGAGATGTCCCCCGAGCGATTTCCTAATCACGACGTTCCACACAGGTGGGCACGTTAACCGAAGTATTTACGCGTGGTCGCAGTACAATCGTTCTCTCGACAAACGGTAAACTCGTCGTGGCGACTGGAAATCGGCGGGTTTAAACAAAGAGACAATAGTAGTCGATATTAATACAATAAATCACGAGAAAGACGTTCTTAGACGTGGATGATTCTTCGTCTATTGGAGGCCCGATCGATTCGCAAGGCCTCCTATGGAATGACGCCTCCCTCTGCACGCTTTCCAGTTATGAAGTTCGTTTTGCGCTCGGTTAAACGGCAAAGAGCGCGGAACGACGTGCCGTCGCCCTTTTAACCGATTAAATTTACCCGGATTCGAGAATGTCGGCCTTTTCAATTCTCTATTGACGCGTTTGGTTTCCGTGTGAATGAATACAGTAGACCCCTCTTGGCGACGCTCCGCGACAGGGCTTTCAGGCTTCCACGCGGCTCGCGAATGCAATGAATACGACCGCTGAATACGACGCTCGCCCTCCGCGAATTCATATCGATAAAATGTCTCGCGTGTTTCTCTTAATTACCGAGGGAAACTCACGGCGCGTCGCACTCATTGTTAGATAGCGGTGCAATTACTTAAACGCGTTCCACGCTCGAATAGCTACCGAAAGAAAGTCCCCGTCGACAAGAAAGAAGTAGAAGGAGCCCGCCTTAACGACGTACCCCATTTTCAGCGAACGCCTCGCGAAGTGCGCGCCGCCAGCTTGAATCGTGGGAAAGGAATTCTTGGGCGTCTCGCAGCTTACAGAAATTAATTTCTCCCTTCAATTTAAAGGAAACTGAGAAAAAGTTCGACTCGCAGCATCCACTATGCAGATGGCTAGGAATGTAACTCTCAATTTAATACCAATGGATGTTGCTCGTTAAATTTAATGCCATCTTATATACAACGTCGCGAATTTCCACGTCTCCTAGAGGCTTCAATAACGAAAATCTATTTCCCTGCTGACTGCTAATAGATATAATACTTTCGCGCCGCGCGCGAGAGCGAAGCTCGCCGTGAAAAGCCCCCGTTTGAAAATCAGCCTCCCTTAATAATAAGGGTAACGAGCGACGCATCCTACAAATTTCTAGTCCTCTGCAAATACAGCGACGTTGCTTGAAGCTGTTTCGGAACTTCGCAACGAATTCGCCCGTATTGCAGAAGCGAGATCTGTCTGCGCTCGAAACCGGATGCGGTTCCCTCGTTATTGTCGCCTCGAAGCTGACGTTTCACCCCCGCACACCAGCCGGCTAACTAGCGAGTTCTCCCTCGCGCGCGCGCACGACGAATCATCAAACCAATCTACCTGCACGGTGCGAAGGAAGCCAGTTGCTTAAGTGGCCTAGAATGACGGAAGGGAAACGGTGTCGACGCCCAAGAAATGTACCTTCTTCGGTGTCTGTTCGAAGCGTTGGTGGTTTGCCGTGATCGAGTCCTAAGCGCAACAATTTCGCTGTTGATCGATGCACCGCCATTTTTACCATGCTGTTCGGAGAGCTGAACACCGTCGGGGACGAGTGGCTGCCAGTCAGATGAGAAAGATATCAGGATTGTTCAAGTTCCCGCGGATATTAATTCGGTGACAAAGTTGACGGGTTGGTGGGCTGGTCACGTAACGTGGGAATGCTGCAGATAGAGCCGATTCGAGCTCTGTATACCGAGGAAAGCGAGGAAAATCAACGTGACGTTGACGGACGCTCCGCGCGTCGCGTTTTGGCGATCGCCCCCGTGCATGGCCGCTGGCTTTTCCTCCTCTACAAAGAGAAACAGCAACAACAAATGGCTATTGTTCGCGTAGACTAAACCATCAAGTTATAAATCGTTCTCGCGGCTCAGAACTACAGGGTGTAGATAAATCGAGGGGTCAAGCGTTTCTCTAATGAATCTGCGCGTTTGGGTGGATGTCCCATCTGGATTTCGAAATGCATGTTTGATATTCTTTGTCACGTCGTATAGACAGGTTGAAAATTCGAAAATCGAGACAGAGGATCGTTGCAGGCGTTGGCGCGACAATTATGCTTGGTTCAAGGGGGATTACTAACCTTCGATCACCTGTATTATGATGTAAGCTGGCTTGGCGTTGCTCGGCGAACAAGTGTAATTGGCACCGTGGGAGGGTTTCACTTTGTCAACCACCAGAATGGAACCGTTCTTCGTCGCCTCGACCCTAACCCCCGGCTCGTCATCGTAATTAATCATCCTACCCTCGCGGTACCAAAAAATGAAACTTGGCGCCTCCGCGGAGGCCATTAGTTTGCATTCCAGCCGTAGACTGGATCCCTGCTTGACGTGAAGGTCAGGTCCACCGGGAATAGTCGAATACGCCTCGGTGACGTTCAGCCGAACAAATCGTTGCTGGACCGGCTCCGTTTGAATCTGTTTCAAACAAAGGACTTCTTTTTCAAAATATCGCGCATAGTTGCATTCTACCAGCATTAACCCACAACCCGCCACGAACGATTCGCTCGATGGCCGTGTTCGTTCCAATGTTTCCTTTTCAACTCGATATTTCGCTTTCATCATTTCGAGAACCATTGTGCTACGGGGAAGCAACAATGATAAGGGAATGGTAGCGTTATTCTGTGTTGTTACTCGCGACTTTTATACTGGGCAACAATGACGTGGGTTTGACCTAGGTTTGCAGTGAAACTCATAATTTACTTGCACTTCGTTGTTACTCCATGCTTGCGCGCTTGGAAAAGGTTGTTTTCATGTTGGTCGGTTTGTGTAATTAAGAAATGAATTTCACTTTTATGCACTGGGTAACTGGAAGGATAATTACCGTCTGGTGAAACAGGGATAATGATAGATTCTTATTATCAAGCGTCCATATCAGTCGTGCTAAGAGAAAGACACGCGTCTGACCAATTAGGGATAATACTACTTGCTACCAATTCTTCCAAGGAAACAAGTCTTTCTCGTTGTCAGAGGGGAGTCTGTCTGAAGGGGACTCTGTCTAAGTAAGAAGTATCACAGGGAATAGGTACCTACTGCAAATTGTGAGGGAATACCATGGCGACGAACACGATCACCATAAACATTATTTTTACGTGTTACCTGACACTCGTAGAGTCCAGCATCGTCGTGCTTCACGTTCTTTATCAGCAGTGCCCAATCGGGACTATTTGACACTACCATGAACCGTGTATCGATGGAATGAGTGCTCCTGCCGACCGTCAACAGTTGTCTGTCTTTTCTTCTAATCCAAGTGACCTGAAACACGAGAATTGGCGTGTGTAGGTTTCGCAGAAACAGCAGCGCTCAAAAATAAATCCGCGAACTGATTATTCCGGGAGACTTTCCCTTTGGTGTTATTGTTTTCTCGCGCGGTGTTAACGTGTCGAGGAAATTGTTGCAGTTTATTTTCGAGGCTCCGCGAGCCACATAAATATTGCAGAGCGTTGCTCGCGGGTACACGGCGGCGCGGATCGGGTGAGTTTAAAGTACGAAGGGTCTGGGGGGTGGAAGCGCAATTTGACGAGGTTATATAGACAAATGGATCGTGGAGAGTGTACTCCGAGATTCCGGGCCGTTTGCGCTTCGAGCGTCTCTCGTTTTTAGCGTTTTTCGCCGTCGCCCTATTTAATTCACTGCTGACACTCGCCGGGGGAAAAAGTTGCTGCACACGCGCGTCATTATCTGCTCGAGGACGGCACACAGCCGGGCCCGGTAATTTCCACGTGGAGTACGTCAGACATTGCGTTCGCTGAATTTCAGTTTGAAGCGTGCGTTTTTCAAAACCGCAGGCAAACACGAGAAGTGGGCATCCTCTTCAATTCTCAACACCACGAAAGCTAAACGGACATGTACAGATATCGTCGTTCCAGGATTTAATCGATATATAGTTTACGTATCGTATCCATTTTATAGCGTGCTATCAGTCAACATTAATTATTTAACATAAATTTCTGGCACGCTTCGAAATCCTTCGAGGCAAGAACTCTTGCTCGGCTCTCACAGTATTTCAAAATAATTTCTATACTCTGCACGAAGAGACCCGTATCCGTGCATTAAGCGAGAAGTTAATCTCCCAACGCGTCGCGCTGCATTTTTTACGATCCCCTTCTTTGAGAAGTTTTGCATTTTTGATAACGCCCACGGCCTCTGTACCTACCCCCGTATCCTGCGGACAATAAATATTATACTCGTCTGGAAAGATTGCTCCTTCTGCATTATTTATGGCCCATCCAAACGGAAGGAAGCCGGCCCCGATAATAAATCCTTTCCCCTTCCGTAAGTACGAAACATCGTCATCCGGCTTAGCCGCACGATAATACTGTTTTCATCTCTCGGCCCGTCGCTGTTCTTACGCTCCCGTGGCAAAGGCGATTTCCACGAAAATGCGCGAGTCCCCCGTTCTTTCTTGGCTCATAAATAGCTAGATTAACGTCTCGTCCCTCCGCGTGGGCGAGCCTCCTCTAGTATTCAGCCGCGGATCGCGCGGGGCCGTCGAGGAATTGGAAACCGAACACATTCCTCTCGAGGCGCAAGCAACTTCTCGATACAACAGTCGAGCTCTGATCGCGGGCGAGCGATAAAGTCGGTTGTATTCGAGGAACAAAGCGAAGCTTGGAAACTAAATGGTACATTGTGACGGGTACGCGATAACTCGATGAAAATCCCCCGGGATTACCATAATTGCCGTCCTTCCGGTTCGCGGGAGCAGTTGAAGATGTCATTGGCAGTGCAGCCAAGGGGGTAAAGATCGGGGACGTATTTGGCCGAGCGCGCGCGCGCGCGCGTGTGTATGCTCCTGACGATGACGCTGCGAAAAGGAGAGACCCGGCGAGCCACTCGCGTGCCTTAATTGTCTTTGTGGAGAGCACTCGGCGTTCGCGGCAAGCAGCAGGGTTTCGCGATTTTCTGATGCGGGCCTGAAGATCGACGAGCACCGGCCCCAACGAGGGCACTCGAGCATAAACGAGCCGAACAATGAGCCACCGTCGCATATTACGCATTATGCATTAGCTAGTGCCAGTCAGCGTCTATATTAAACACTCCAGCCATTAACGCAATCGTCGCGATACTTGGCTTCTTGGAACGAACGCAATCGAGAAAACTTTTCTTCGGACGTCGACAAGTCTTTGCAACAAGTCTCCGGGGGGAATAACTGTCATTCGATTCTATTCAGTTGCATTCGTTGGAATCTGCAGATCTGAAGAAGCAACGCGAAGAAATACTCGCGAGGATTGCTAGTTCCTCCGTTAGAAATAGATAGGCCGGGCGAAAGAGTTTGCTTCTTCGTTTATGGAGTCTTCATTTAGCGATGATAGGGAAAGAAACGAAAGTAATCTTCCTCCCCGTTCGCCGAGTTCCATTAATCAGGCTTTTCTTTGTGAGCGTGAACTCTGCGGCCTGATAACATCGCCTAGCCATTTAATTAATGTCACCCTCCGTGAACGAATGGCCGACGATCGAGATAAATTCGTGCACGTTTGCCCGTCGATTTTCTTCCTCGGGGATCGTCGATTCGATCAACCCTCGGTTTCGAAATATTCCCGCGTGATTGTTAAGTTACACGCACAGGAGGAATTTGTTTCAACCGGAGGGGAAATGTATCGACGGATAGATTGCAGAGAAACGCAGTTTATACCGCTTTACTACGCACGCGTTTCGAACGCGTGTAAATATCACTTTTAATTATCGTGCACGGTGCATGCGCGCTAATTGAAAAGTAACGGGTGCGGAAGTTATTAATTCGCTGTGTTAACGAATAACTCCGACCGGGGATTTCGTAGTATTGATTCGCGCTGTCTGTTGTTGCGTGAAAACGATACATCGAAGCTTGGCCAGTTTCGTCGTGCGGTTAGCCAAGATGCATCGCGCGAATTTCGACTCGCCGCGGATATACGCTGGATTATTGAGACAATATCGCCACGGGGACAGATTAAACTTCAATTACGACCCTATAATGTCGGGAATGATGGATTATGCGTCCGTCGACGGGAAGATCGATGTCTTGGTACGTTCGGATGTGTTCCGTTTTACACGGCTACGTAAGATTCTTCGTCTAGCAATTTTCTTAATGGAAGCCAGATTAATACGTGGGTGTTTGACGGATTAATTGAATAAATCAGCGGTCTGCTTCCAAAGTAATACTGATTTTAGTGGTATTTTATTAGCTGGCCGAGGGGTTCGATCGATGAGGAATATCTCGTCGTTATTACATGCTTTTTTATGTACATCTTTTAACCCTTAACTGGTATACTGTTTTTGGCAAACGTGACTGATATGCTGAGGTCGTGATAGACCTCAAATAAAAAGAGATACAGAAATTTGTGAAGTCGACACTAGATCAACCTCCACGAATATTTTGTTCTTAGATAATGTATAAAATAATAGAAACGTAGAACGTAAAACTATTATTATAAAATTAATTAGTATTTCAGTTTACAAACTTAGACAATCAAAAATTTTGTAGCGAACTTTGCGCGCCTGGTGTCATGAGCGACCCCAGGATACCAGTTAATTGTTAATATGCTTGTTAGTACTGCAGAAAATTGAAGAGAATGGATGTCGAATTTTCATAAAAGTGTCAGATGTTCTACGTCTTCTGAGGGAGGAAACCATGCACGATGCATATTTTAGTTATGAAAGCAAGTAATTGTCCATTACCAAATGACACCGTTCTCCTTCCACGGCACACGTACACCAGCTCACCACTGTCCGGAACATTCATTACCATTAAAACGGACGTCCGTTCGCAAAGGGTAGCCGTTGTAATGAGGTTGTCTTTAATTGCGCAGTCGCGACTCCGGAACGTGTCCATGCATCGAGCATAAACTGGCCACCCTGCAGTTTCGCATTAATATTATTAACCACCACACTCGATACGCGGTAACGAACCAATGTGTGCTGTCCTGTAAGGAGAGCACACACGTGGGCAGTGCGTGGGCCGTAAAACTCAACAAGTGTCGTAAATCTAAACGACTACTGTGGGTCCGAATGGTTACCTAAGGGCCGCTAAAGGCTCCATAAATGAGCGCTTTGAAAGGCAAACAGTGATTCGTCACGAATCAAGGGTGTCTTCCAGTGCGGCGACTGAGCACCCTAGGATCTTTGACAGGAGAGCCAGTCAAGGGGGACAAGGGAAGCTCGAAAATCCTCTAAGATTTCGTTCACGATTCTACCACGCGATTGAAAGTTTCGTTCCATTGGTGGTAAAGTGGATTACATATCTCAGATACACTCTTCACCTATTTCTCCTTGAAACACGTGGCCTCAGAAGTGCCCTGGCGATCTCTTGCGTGATTTCTCATTCATCTCTTCCCCCGCCTCGTATTAACTGGATTTACGAGGACCCTCCCTGTTTATGGGGGATAAAAAATCAGCCATTGGCGTCGCGTACGCGCAAGCTTGATACGATTCACGCGGCCTTTCGTAGACGAGGGAAGCTATGCGTTGAAGCGGAGATCGCGAGTCAGCTGGTGGATCCTTCCCGCTAAGCGTGTACTCGCGGGAGAAAGGGTGTCCAGAGAGAAAGCGGGTGGCGGCAATACGTCATGAATAAAAGATCGGCGCGAGTTTCCCTGTCTGCCGCCTTATCGATTGCCTCCTTGACTCTTCTCGATCTGCCGCGATGTACGATCCGAAACTGGAAGCAACGGGGCGGGGGGTTTATCTTCGGCTGGTGGAGTTACTTTATGGGAGGGGTTTTTTCGACAGTTCCGAGTCCCTTGCTCTATCGTGGCCCACCCAGATTTACGACTCGCTTACGATCGTTCGATGGTTAATATAGGGGGTGCAAGTAGTGTTCCTGATTTCTCGATATTTTTCGCATCTCGAGAAATGAGAAATCAAATTTTATTTCTCGAGAATTCTCGAGAATTCTCAAGAATTTAAAAAAATTTTGAAAAATTTATATTTTTGGAATAGTGTTGATAATATTGATGTAAATTTTTATTCGTGTCCAACTTAGACAAAATTTGTGTAAATGAAAAAAAAAAGGATACTAAATATAATTGATAAATTAATTTATTTAATATAAAATGTGAGCAAGACGAAACATTACTTTTTTGTTTTAAAATAATTTTTTCAAAAACACAATGCGTCTAATGTCGCCTCAGCCAATCTACGTCTTTTTTGTGACAAAATCTGCGGCTGCAGAAAAATTTCTTTCATTTTTCATACGAAGAGAAAAGTTTATAAACAATCGCACAATTCTTCGTATATATTGCTAACATTTATCACTGATTGTTATATGTTCGCGATTAACACACAATTTGAACTAACTGAAAATTTATGTCTGAAAACAAAGGATTTATAATAATTTTCCTACACTGAAGATTCTCGAGAAACACTGTAATTTCTCGAGAAATAAGAAATTAGAAATTATAAAATTTCTCGAGAAATTCTCGAGAAGGAATTCTCGAGAAGGAACACTAGGTGCAAGTTTTAAAGCCAGCAAGTTGGAGCGCCGGGGATATCGATATCGGGAGGCTTCCCGATCTGTAATAAAAAGTCCATTCAGTGGCCGTCTGTTAGCCGTGGAATGGTTTACGTTGCCGTGCCTATCGCGACACTGCCGTTTCTTTCTATCTGTCGTGGTAATCAGCTAAGCTGCGGCAATAGTCACGAATCACCATGTATGATTGCGTGAAACAGGATTGCCTCGCAGTTTATCTATTCAATCTGCGCGGCTGATAAATCAAATAGTCCCGTCAGTCAGCAAACAATGGATCTATCAGTAGGCTGTATTAGCCACATGCTATTAAATTCCAACACGTCGATCCTCTTGTTAATTTGCACGAGTTATAAGTAGAATACAGATGACTGCCGCCTTGTTATTTTACGCTTGTCCTCCACTCGGCCACGCACTTCACCGTTACAAACGCCGAGACTTTGCCCATCCATATTTCCCATCGCGCTTTCCGTCCCCGTAAACATTTGTCCTCCGTTCATCTGCAACGCTCGCCGTATCCCGTGCAAACCAACGCGGTCCATCGAATTCGAAGTAAACACGGGATGAATTAATCACGCGTTTATTTGCTCGTTCCCATTATTTAATTCGTCGCGAGAATATTCCATCTTTCTCTTTGAATCGCGTTTTAATAACCATCCCGGCTCCGCGCGGGGCCGCGCTCGAAATTCCCGAGGAAATTAAGCGGATTCAGTGGCGACGAGTTTCCGGCGTAACGAGGATGGGATAGTAATAACCGGTAAATTCAATATCGCCGCGAGTAGAATATATTTTCGTGTAACGAGTCGCGGAGAGCGGTAGGCTCGTTTCCCTCCCCGCCGATGGCCTATCAAAACAAGGGCCTTCATAAACGAAATCATAGCTATTCGAAGTCGCTGGAAAGCGCCGCGTCGTTTCATTTACCGCCGTTCGTTAAATACCCCGCCTGCCGTCTCTCAATCTCGGGGACGATCCGGCCGTTTTTCCTTCTTGCGCCGTACGGTTGCGTTTTTAATGGGTTCTTAACCTGTTCCCCGAAGTTTTCTTCCCAACGGCGTGGTTTTTACGGGGCGGCATCTGTTTTCTCCTCGCGAACTCGTACAGAAAGTTCGCCAGTTTACGAGAAAATCGGTGCCGTTCCCTCCACCCCCGTGCCGTCATATTGCCGCCATATGGCACGGCCTCGAATTGGGCCAGAGAGAGAGCCGGGAGATACACGAATTCGGATTGCTTCGATACACGATACTGGTATTAAACTCGAGCACCTTGCACAATCCGTGCAAACTTATCGGAGGATGACGACGATATCCCTTTCCATTGACGACGATATCCTTTTCTATTGACGACGATGTCGCGGAGTCGTAAACTTATCAGCGGGTGGTCGGAGGAGCAGAAAGCGTCCTGCAACTGCATCGGTGCATCTTCTGAAAGGGACGCGGCCTTGAGAAGATAGAACTCGTCGAACGGTGCAAGCCTCCCCTGCATCGATTTCTTTCACGTGGAACACAGAGATACATTTATATTTTCTTTGAATCATGGCCCCTTGTTTTCCTCGTAAATTCCGCAACGTTCCCAAGCAAAACACGCGGGTTTTCTGTTATTTAGACTACTCGATTTCCCCGCGCGTTGTCGATTGGATGCGTAGAACGTGCCACGGGGATCTATCTGTCGGAATTGGAAACACGGATAACGAGCTGTTGCTCAGGAAATAATTATGCATATTAGACCGATATTCGAATCATCCGTTAATACGCGTATCAAACCGCGCACATAGACGTCGAACACGCCGGGATAATGAGACAAACAGAGTATATATTCCCCGTCCGGGCGCTTTCGATCAACGAGGCAACGTCATTTCCGCGGAGGCAATCATGAGGGACTGGGGTTCCGTTGAACGGAAAATAGGCCGATCTAGTTTCCGGTTCGTTTGCCTCTTACTGTCGACGCTTCGGCTGGATCAAGCGATCACCTTAATCATCCAATCCCTCCTCGATTCTTTCGCGCGACAGAAGATGGAAATCCGCGCTTCGCCGGCGCCGCGGACGTGTTTAATTCGAGGGGAAGTTCGTCGCAGTGGATGAATGTCGCGATTCAACGAAAGCTCGCTGCCACGGTGCGCGCACGGAAGCTTGAAAATGCCGCGCCAGCGACGTCGACAGAAAATTATCGGCCATTAAAGATAATTACGAAGCACGTTGGACGATCGTTCGCCGGGAAGCCGAGTGAAATTCACAAGCTCCCCGATAATTATTCAAATCCCCGGCCGCGCTAATGTTCTCCCTATACTGATCGTCGATCGCTGCTGGGTTGATTGAAAATTATACCGCGTCCCAGCGATCTTTCGCTCCTCTTTCACCGGTGGGCATTCGCGGATCCCTCCTCGGATCGATCATCGTCCCAGGCCGGAAAAGTCGCGGAGGATGTCAGCCGTACACACTGTATCCTGAGGCGACAGGATGCATCCAATTTTATTATGCGTCTATAGCGTACCAACGCGTCATTCATCGAGTCTGTGTCTGTAAAAACACTAGCCTATCACGCGATCATAACCCGCAATCGCGTGGAAACTCTTGCGAGTCGAACTTTCCGCGCGGTTCCAGAGACAATTCTCCAGCCGCGCGAGAAAATTGGAGAAGTTCCCCGGGCCCCCTTGGGGATTTCCTCGAGGATCTCGAACGCACGTGTACCGATTTCCGAAATATTCATATTGCTCCCGACCACCGTGAAATTTATCCCCGGAACAGCGGTCGAATATAACACAGGGAATGCTTTCGGCTCGGTTCTCCGCGTGCGCGTGTATCCGCCACACGCTCGCGTCCCGTTTACGCGGCCACCTCGATACTCGAACAATCGTGGCCGGCGATAAAAATATTTTACACCTGCCCTGGGCCAGGCAAGCAGGATAAAATAATTCTTGGCCGACCGTTCCCCCGCAGCCTCGTTACTTCCGCCCCAACGAGTTTTATTAGCCGGCCAGAATCGAGCGATTAATCGACGCACGCATTCCATTATCGTGGATATCGAATATTATTACGTTTTCGAGGCCGTGAGATACCGTAAAAGTTGCTGGGGATGCCACGACGCGCTCGGATAAACGTACATACATTCTCATGATGCGGAATCTATATCCTGCTGGTTTTACGACACGGTTGTTCTATATTAAACAATTTTTTACGGACCGGTTCGTGTAAAAAGTATACGAGCCATCGGTTGGGTCGAATTTTCTCTGACGTGCTGCACCCTCTGTTTTAAGGGGGTCTTTTACTGCCTCGTGGCCGCGTTAAGCAGCAGGGGATGCTAGGAAAGCTGGAGAACTCGTGGGGACGAAACAAGGGACTGTTATCTAACCGCGATCTACGAAAACTCCGCGTATGAATCCAGTTCTACAGCTGGGGTGTAATATTAATTACCTCCTGAAAGATTCATCGAGAAGCTCACCTCCTGGCCCAAAGCTGCGTTGGGTCGTGAAAGGAGTTCAGCGGGAAAATACACTTTATGGGCGACGCTCCGCCGTGTACGCAAATAGAAAATTCATGGTTACCTTGACGTGGTTCGCTGCCGCGTCAGCGTGCTAAAAAATTGCTACCTGGAGTCATGGCGCTCGCGTTGGCGAGACGGGGAACACGTTCCTCTTCGTTCCACGGTGACAACGAGCGATACGGCGAGAAGACTCGCAATTACCGAACTTCTATTCCGACAAGTATACTCCAGTTTTCGTTGTGTCATAAAAAAAGGGACAAGATAGAGGGAAGTTTGTTTTACAGCCCAGTTCCCCTGATGAAATTTCGTATTACTTCATCGTCGCGATCCCCGACGGTGTACAATCTTCGGATTGCAGTCGTCGAACGTCGCGCGACACGGCCACGTCCAATAGAATTTTTTCGGTCCCTCTGTCGTATCAGCAGTTGCAATCGGAGCAGTCCGCCTTCGCGGTTCCAATTGAAATTCTACACGGGTGCGAATCGATCTTTGGCCGAGGGTAGGTGTCCTTTTGTAGGCGGACTCGCGCCTTGCATTCCCAGTCGCATTGGCCTGGGAGCTTGCGCCTCGCCTGCAAACCAGACACCCGCGTGAATCGTTGCTTGGAAGCGTCACGGTATTGCTTGATACAATGCCCAGGCTCGAACGGCACCCTCTTACCCCTAGAACGCCATTTATTGTCTCCGAGGACAAACGACACCGCCTTACTCCTCCACTGTAATTATTCACGGCAATGGAGCTCTGTGCTTTTCATTTCTCTAGACTCTAGGCGATGAATAATTTCGCGTTTGTGGACATTTAGGATGCAACAGAGGGCCCAGTTTGAGTGTTGGAAGGTCCCCCTCGGTCACTCGGGCTTCCGAAAGCGCTGTTTAATCGCGGCCGCGATATTTCCGCTCTTTCATTCCTTTCTTTCCGGCTTCTCGCCTCGCTTTGATTTGCCGCCGGCGTAATTAACTGCTGTCAGCGGCACATGCGCTTTGAGCGGGCCGAAGGGAAGGAGAGAGTAAACGAGAGGGCAGGGAAAGAACGGGTAAGGGAGAGAGAGAGAGAGAGAGTGTGAGGGAGAGGCGTTCCTCACGCCATTGTCCTGGAGCATGGATTTCTCACCCTGTCGCGATCAGACAGCTACCCTGTCAGGACTCTGTCTAACTCTCCCTCTTATCTCCCTACTTATCCCGTTTTCGTACTTTGGGGCGAAATTGATCTCGCGTTCTTTGTTCCCGCGCTCATTGGGGCTTGTCTAACGAGGGACTCGTTGCGGGTGTTAGCAGAATTCACGGGAAGGTGGAGTGTTACGTCCCTGTTCGGGTGCTTGCGTAGACAATTGACGATAAAACATCGTAGTCTGCAAGCATCTTAAGTTAATATCTACTTCTTCCGCTGGTCATTGTAAGAGCTCAAGAAGAACCCAATTAAATTGTGGGAGGGTTAGAATTTCAGTTCGCGAAGCATGGTACTGTTAGGAGTTTCCCTAATCACTCGAATAAATATTTCTCTTAATTAGGGAACATTCCCCACATGTTCCGACGTGTTATGCCTCGTTGCAACGTTCCTGCAGCCAGTCGGTATGCGGGATAATTTGTCGTTCATGAGTACACGCACCTCTGCTGTAGCTAGTGGTGCGGGAAATCAATCCTGCGTGTCCTTCCTGCGGGGTAATGGTCCAGGACACAGTCAAAGCTTAGCTGTGGCGTCCCCGAGCTTAAAGGACAAGGAAATGCGATTCTCTCGCGTAATTTCTCTTGTAAATGAAGAACCGTATTCCCATCGTCGCCGCAGATTTTCTCCGATCTATTCTCTCGTTATCTCTTCTGAAACGTGAAATAACAGCTCGTTTCCTAATTCTCTAGGCGAAATATACAATATATGATATACTCCATTAAAATATTCATCACAAGAGGCTTCATTAAACGTGGAACAGCGTTAGACGCGTCATTTCTGTTATCTTGCCAGCGAAATACTTTCATTCATAATTTGATTAGCATCTGGTCCAGGTTTACACCACTTTACACCACTATCGCTACTATAAATCTGCCGTTTCATTTCGTCTTACACTGCTTCATGCTGCGCAACTGCACATCCCTTGCACCCAACCACGCAGAAATCTCATTTCTGTTTTTACCAACGTAATCGCCCTCGCCACTTTAATGAACTTACGTTACTTTCCTTTATACGGCGACAGCGCGGCGCAATTCTCCGTTGCAATCTTCCTCGGTCCACGGGGCGCAAAAGTATCTCCAAGTATCATGGGGACAAAGAGAATCACCGTTGTAATTAACCTTTCGTTAATTCCACGTTACCGATTCCATTCAATCGCGAGCAATTTTAATCCCGTTTCTTCCTTGCCCCCCGCCGTCCGGCGACAGGCTACAAGTGAATGTAAAATTCATCGAACGGATTAATCGCGTCCCGCGAATGCTTGATTGCCGCGAGCCCTTATTGTCCTGCACAATTTCGCGTAATTGCGCGTGGTTTCTATTCAATCCGTCGACGAACAAGAGTCAATTAGACAGAGCTGTTGGTTTTTCATACAAAACAGACGGAGTACATTGCGCCCTCGACGATTCAGAATCAGTATTCGTAACGACGAGCTCTTTACCGCTCGATGGCATCGAGCACCTCCTTCAACAAAACACACACACACGCTTTCTTTTATCCTTCGTGTTCGTATCAAAACACGAGCCTGTCTATCGCTTACAAACAGATATGATTGCGCGAGGAACGGACGCGAAAGTAGTTTCTAGGCATCCAGGCCCTCGTCGAAGCGCTTGCTTGTAGAGAACAGGAACAATTATTCCGGAGTTACCGCGAGGATGTTAATGCTGTTCCTTAAAGTACGAAAGCTCGCCCAGCTTACTAGAGCCGGGGACAAAATTGCGTCATAGAGGAGCGATTGCGCACACCTATGTCGTGAATAATGTAGCATGAATCTTAATCACGCTCTCGCTGCACATACTCAAGGGAAATACAAATTTTCTCCGGCAGTTTCTCCGCAGGAGGCTGTAGGAAACCGCTGCTTCCCGCAGCCGGTTGACGCTTGCAACATTAATACCTAGAAATTACGTTGCAGCTGTAGGGGGGGAAAGGGTCCACATCCCCTCGGACCTTCTCCCTTTCATCCGCTTATTTCCCGAGCCCTCTAGACGTCGCCGGCCGCGACGATTCGCGCGGTGGCGCCGCGCGAAACCACCCCTGCCATTTTCTCCAGCCACGTTTCCCCGATTTCCGCTTCTCGCCGCGGTGACCTCAGCCCCGAGGCTTGCATGCGCCAATGCGCGTCTCCGATCATTTATTAACGAGCACACCGTGCAAGAAAGACGTAGGAACGCGGACGGGACGCGTGCGTCGTGTTTACCCTCGCTCAAGTGCAGCACGCCGCGCCGGCAGCGCGGCCTGTTCAATATGTTGGATTTGAAAGTATGCTTGCGCTTTGGTGAATAATTGATCGCCCGGGGGGGAGCCACGCGGTTTCGGGGTAGCTGAGGATGCGGGTGAAAGCGGCTTCATATTTTGACCTCTTACCAGCGAAATAGAATGGCGAGGAAGGGGCGAAGGAGGAGTACGGTGTAAGGTGAATAAACTCAACAGGATTTTCAAGCGTATTCAACTTTCGCGCGGAAGCAGACTGTGGGCGAAACAGTTTTGATTCATCGGGGAAGTCTCTGACGGAGTTCAACTCGTCGGAGATTAAGGACTGTGCTACTTTTCGTTGAACCGAAACCCTCGGCGATGATGAAGGAATGCCCATGCGGGCGGTTTTGAAACGCGCAACGCCCCCGCCACGGTTGTACACGCGCAATCTGCAACGCTGGTGTTTATCGATGCTCTCGCTTTGCACAATGCCACGCAAACTTGTGTACAGTGTGCATATTTCCTTGGCGGGCATTGGCCCGTATACAATACGCGCGTGCAGAGACCCTGCAGCCTTGCATCGAGGTCCACTTGCACACGAGCTGTCTCTGCTTTGCATACATCGTCTGGAGCGCATATATTTGCCCGCGTTCATGAATAGGCGGTAACACTCGATACACTCGCTGGAAAATCGCTAAACCGCTCTGGAATAAGGAATTTTGAGCGGCACGGAACACACCTCGGGGGCCAAATAGGCTTGGGAGCGTTGCAAGTCTCGACTGTCTCGAAGGGATTGAAACTTTGGAAAAGCTTAGAGCGACGCTGCTTGCTGTTGCACATTAAGACCCTTAAGAATTCCAAGACTTTCGGGACATTCACGGTGCCCAGAATGCTATAGACTTTCTGAACTCTGAACCTCGGCACGAGATATCTCCGGGCGCTTTCAGCTTGGACAGCGCGCGCGTGTGTACTCACTATTCCGGGGCCAGTGAATCTGCAGGGCAGCATAGCGTTACCACCAGTCTGCGCCAGGACATCCTTGACAGATGTGGCCACCGAAGCAATGTCGTTACTCTGACTCCGAGACTCCTCGCTGGCCGGCCGCTCGCCACGAACAGCACCATCTGGAAATGTTGAAAAGTGTCCGTGTATACTCGTGTCTCTTGGATGCTTCGACGAATCTGGGTGTAGCGGGAAATGGGTCGAGGAGCGTAACGCGATGTTATGTGTAACAATGCTTCGTGTGAGAATGGTCAGAGACAGAGTTGTCGAATACAGAGCATTGCGGGAGGAACTATCGTGCTTTCTCGATGCTTTAAGCTAATTTTACTCTCAAAAGAATGCTTCAAAGATGCTACCAAAGTGTATTTACCGATACAAAGATTTAATAGTGGATAGTTTATTCTTCTATAGTGCAACACTCTGTGTGTGTTTCGAGGAGACTCTTACCGCGCGCAGATTCGCCAAATTCAATTGCTGAAAATCGCGAAAGGAGTCGTTGGAGGCAACTTTTCGCCAGGAAGTTTCTATTCTCCCCAGCACAGAAGTTGCTTTTCGTTTACGCCTGTTTAAGCCTCTCGATCGCTGACAGTCAACGAAGCTTCTTAACGGAATGAATTCCAAAGGAACGATGGCTTTCCACCAGCAGTGTATTGGGAAAGTTGGGCGTAGATGGACTGGAAACTTTCCACCGCGGCTATATACATATGTATGCGTCTGGTCCGTGTGCGCGGGGCTGCTGGCTGTTACACTTTTACCTTCCACTGGTTTTTCCAGGTTTTTGTAGGTCGCGCTCCCAGCCACGGCGCGTCTCGATTTACACTGGCGATATTCGTCCGCCTCTGTTTAAGAACAACGACGGTCGTTCCACCGTGTAACCGTAGAGTTTCATTGGTCAGGCCAGCCCCGTGGACCGAGAAAGTCCGCTCTATCGAGTAACGTATGTGTAACGACTTGGAGCCAAGCCGAAAACTTAAGGAATTGCATTACTCGAGAATACCGTACGACGATCGCGGGGATCCGCAGGAGTGCTTCAGCTCGATGTTGATTGGACGCGCCAAAAAGCCGTGCCAAGGTAATAGCAGTCGACGTCACCCCTCCACCCTTCTCTGCAACGCATTATTATATCATGAAATTCGTATCCTCCTCTTATTACCTTGCCACTTAAGCCAGAGACGACTTGCGCCAAGTTCGGCTCTTAGGGTTGCCACCCCCAGCAAGCAGGGACTTCATCAGAGTCGAATTTGTACAGTCCGCGTGCGGTGCTTGATACCTTTTAGTTCCCAATGAATAGAAGCGCGAAGGGCGCTCATTGAAAGTGGGATTATGGCCTTCGAGTGCGTTCGAGGCCAAAGCGAACTGAGCCGCCCGTTCGCGGATATATTCGCGAAGTTCAGCCCCGAAAAGTTGGCGGGCTTGTCAAATCCTGTGGCACCGATATCAAAAGTTATCGTTCCGGCTCCGGTGGTCAGATTCGAAACGTTACCTCCGGCGACAGTCGCAACTGGGTCGCCGGTAATTACTGAAGTTATTCACTTAGCTATGCAGACGGAAGCGAGGCGGCCGCAGAATTTAAGATTCACTCTACGTGCACCGCTCAAAGGGGCGGGCTCCTCTGTCTCTCCCCTCGGCTGCCGCCCGCTTCCACTAGCCGCCATCCGTCTACCACGGTCCTGCTGCCATCCTGGTTGACGAGCTTCTTAAATTGCATTAGCTATTAGAGCGAGTGCCTTAAAATTGTACGGCTCTCCAGCGGTGCCTGTTAATTTACACCGGCAAAGACAGGGGATGTTAATTCGGGGTTAGCTCGGCTTATCTGCTCGGCTACCATATCCGCAAAGGGAGAGCCTCTCGGCTTCTTCTCCGCCCCCCACTTGATTAAAGCAATGATTTTTTGACTCCAAAGAGGCGGAATTATGAGGTACCGCTTGGGGAAGCAATCTGGCGACGCGTCTGGTCTTTTCGCGAGGATTGTAAAATCTGCGACGAGTGAAAGCCAGTAGAATCGCATTGACATTAGAATTGCGTTCGTCTTCGAGGCAACTGACATCGCTTGCCTCCAGCATTTCGGATTATGTAGAATACACTGTCGTTTAAATTATTCCGTGCTGCGCAGCATGATCATTCGTAGGGGGCATGCAATTTCTTTGCGCGGCCGTCTGTGTATAATACGCTCCCGTTTTATGGCCTTTGTGAGTAGATAAACGGGGCAGATAAACAAGATGCATTTCACGGAGGTCGCTGTACAACTGCACGCTTCTAGCCAAATTGAATCTCCGTGAAAGTACGATCGCAATAATCCCGTTAATAGTTCCTCCCGCGCAGATCTGTACCCTTGCTTCCCTCGGTCGACCCGATTAATGGATTCTTTATATCGATATAATACACTCCGCCGTTAATTCGTCTCATCATTTTCAAGAATTCGCATGTCTGGCTTCTAGAGTCGAAATGAATCTGCGGTCCATTGATCCATTCGTAAGTTCGCTGCAACTTTCGGCCCGGCTTTAGCAGAGATCTGAGCAGGCGCTGATCACTGAGGAGTCGTCGTTTTGCATCGACAGTCGTGCTTCGCGCTCGTCGCACGGTCGGGTGAGTGGCACTCATTAAAAAGATTGAAGATGCGAGAGGAGGCTGTATCGTTCGCTGTTTAGCCAGTAATTGGATCGATAGCGCGGTGATATTCTCGTATCCCTGGCGATGCTAGGTGTTCCCGCTGGCAAATAACCAGCTTCCGGCACCGTGACGTTTCAAAGGCAGACGTGCCCGCGTAACATGCGTTTACGAGCATTAGAGTCTTACCGCAGTGCGTTACGCATAACGGCGCGGAAGACAGAGTGGTTTAGGATGATGCAGACAAGTGTTGTATCTGTAAATGCACGGTTGTTCTTCTCACGCCGGCGCTACGTGGCTCTCTCGGTTGACTTTGGAGTGGGTTTACTTTGCGGATCAAGAAGCTGCAGGTGCAATACGTTTCGTCGACGTCACCGTTGACGTTCCTGGCAAAGCTTGCCAGGCGGGCTAACGCGGCCTCTGATGACATCAGCATCATATAGAGAGATAGCTAGCTCGAAGGAGCGAAGGCACGTATGAGCAACGTGCTTTTCTTATTGCCTCTATATCCTACCCACGCGAGCAGAGTTATTTCCGCGACATGCTAAGAATACACTGCCGCGAATCGTCCGCTTTTCGACGTACACGGTTTTTATTCAGCTAGATGGCGGAGGGTTGATGGCTGGGCGGGCAGGTTCGAATGGGGCCGCCCTTAAAAATTTCTTCCCCCGTAAAAATTATTTCTCCGAAGCATGACTCGTTCAGAAATTCCAGCACTTTGCACGATGAGCCGCATTGCATTATATATCCTGATACGGCAGATAGGGACACGTAATTTTAGTCCAGTGAAGCCGAGCCACGCGGATCAATTCGCGCGCCATAGATCTCCGTGCAACCGAAACATGGTATTCGCGCGGAGAACGTCATTCAACGGGGTTGAAACGGACACACTTTGGCGTACAGCCCTGCCAGCTAAACGAGAATCGCGCGCGAGTGACAAAGGCGTGGGCATAGACGCGCGACGCAAATATCTTCAATGGTGTACCAATAAGGCTGACGTGTGCACGTGCATATGGCATATGTGTGTGCATGCACGCGTCCATCTGGGCGTAGTATTGTATGGGTGTCGTAACCACCGATACGAGGTGGTTAACTTCAGCGGCGCAAGTTTCAACCATTCACGATAGAGCGAGTATGATCGATAGTCAAAGGCCTTTGACCAGTATCGCTGGATAAACAAGGTCTGGATGGACTTTGTAAGCTTCGCGCGCAAAACCAGTCGCGATGCATTAAGGTGGTCGCTCACTAGACAGAACGGAAGCGAACCGAAGCGCGACAGCCACGCATCGCTCATATGATAGAACAGCAGCGACCATGCATCGCCCATATGATAGAAGAGCGCCGACGAACTTCGGTTCGGTTCCGTTCGGCCTAGTGGGCGATAGCCTTTAAGCTGCTAATCAAATACACTCGCTGCTTCTGATTTTAACGAGCAAACATCCGCGATGTACAACGGCAAGTGGGAATATCTGTGATCGTTGATGTAAAAAAAGCTGAATAGGTGAAAAAGGGACGAAGATGAGTAAGCAGGAATGGCACTTGGATGCGGGGCGGTTAGCGAAATATCCTTTGCTGCAAATGATGCTGTCTCGCCGCTGGATCGCAGTATCAAAGTTTGTTAGCCAACCCCTTTGACTCGTTGCCGGTAACCCGTAATGCGGCCTCGCGTTTCATTTCGCTCCCCTAACGATATCCAACAGCCGAACGAAATTGGTTCCGATGTCGGACCGTAGAATTGTTGAAATTCTACTCCCCGGCTGATGCCAGTTTAAGTAGTATAATCAGTGCTTCAGGAGCCATTAAACTCTGTTGGTTGCGATCCGCTCTGCCGACGTAGCTGGTGGAGGTGATTATTGCTTTGTAATTGGCAGAGTATGATTCGGAAATTATATGCCCCTGCGCGAGTAGCAAAACGCGACGAAGGGATGGAAGGTGCATTAACCGAAAGACAGAAATAAGTTTGGCTAAAATCGATAGGTGTTCTTAAAATAACGCGTGCAGCATTATTAAAAACCGCTGATATACTCGTGTCAGCGTAGAAATAATTCATGCTGCTTCTGATTATTATCAGATAACGGGATATGTTACCGGTTTGCATAAACGAGGGCGGAAGTTATAATAGCGCGAAGTCGGATGAACGCTCGATGAACGGAAGACATCGTTTCCTCGGGGATTCCAGTTCTTCCGTGACTTATCAGCGGATGCAGTTTGACTATCTCGGAACAGAAGTTTCTGAAAGGGGAACGGAAGACGTCCGCCGTAATTGGACAATTTGCAATGATGACTTTTTGAGGTGACGAAAGGCTGGAAGTTTCGAGAGCCGCTGGAGGATGCTCGTGCAGCTTTTCCTCGGCTACTTAAGGCGCGAGTCTTAGGGAAACAAGGGGAATCGAGTCATCCTTACGCCTGCGGGGGAGGAAATCCGCCCACGGTGCTCGAAAGTAGCCAATAACGATGCAAACAAGTTTGCTTGGACCTCGGAGCAGGAAATAAGAAACTATTTCTTTTCGATAGAAGATAAGAGTGGCTGGCAGTGTCGACTTATGTAAGAAATTTCTTCCAATACCGGACTCCTTTCAACGATCTATGCCTGCCGATTTTGGCCGATGTTAACGTTCATTCTACTAAAATAAATATCCCCTCGAAGAAGCCAGCTGTTAGGGGATTGTATAAATTTTCCTTTGAGGCAGAATCTTTCTATCGTCTACAGAAGAGTATTACTCATCGCGATAATATGTCTGACTATAATTGAGTTCTACTACTTCCTTGTATCGTCGTTTCAAGCGCACAAAAGACACAGTGATAGTGGTTTACCACCCTCGCCTTCGTGGACTTCATTGTATCCAAATAAAATACGTTTACAGTCAGTGTGGACATGTTTTATCTTCAGGGATCAGGGAAAGATGAAAGCCACAATACGAAACGTGAACTGTGTGAAAGCTTCTTGAGAATTGGTTCGCGCCCGACTTTTATTGCGCCGTAACTGTCACCATTAATGCTTATAAATCTCTCCCGAACCCTGTTGCAACAGATTCTTGATGTACCAGCGGGCAGAGTGAGTTGACGGTCGCGAAGAGCAAGCAGATATGCAAGCGGTAAAATATGTTCTTGCCAGGGGCTCGAAACGGCGCGGAATACGCTTAACGAAGATAAAGGCATCGCTTACCTCGAGACAAGTTGCTCCCTGGCTAAGAACCGGAGGAGGTTGTTCGTTCGCTGTAACGATGGTAGATAAATCTCGGGGAATAATCTGGCGGAAAGGACGTTAACATGGAAGAGTGGCTTTTGTTTAAAAAGAAAATAAAAGGCTAGAGTAAGGCACGAGGAGGTGTCGGGATCATTATCTATACACTCAGCTGCTGTACATCACTTTCCCTCATTTTCCTAGTAGCTTTATAATTTTTCTGGCTATTGCGCGCGTGTGTGAGATGAAAAATGTTAAACTTCTTCCACTTTTTCTTTGCCACCCCTTCTCGTTTCATTTTTCCACCGTATTTTCTGGTCCACGCCTTTCTCATTTTCCCCTCCATCGAGTTATTCGTTCTCTTCTTGATATTTACTACTTTCACTCTGTTTTGGGGTCTTTCGAGTGCTGAACATGGGAGGGAATTTTTTCACTTTATCTTTCACCCTAAGATGCATCGAAATTAGCAAAGATGTTGCAGCAGGAAAGAGCCAAGGCTCGGCCAAAGGAAGTCTACTGGCGCTGCTAGACTTGCTTAACGAAAATTCAGCCAGTGCGGTAATGATGAGCAAACTGAGTTTGCCAGTGTACTGGAGACTGCTAAGTATATGTATATTCTCCTCGCTGCGATCCCCGACCATTACTCCTGCATCATCTTCGCCGTGCTCCCTTCCCGTGGACGACGCAACAAAGCGGACGCTCGAAGCGCTCGGTCGTTTCCATTAAAGGGAAATTTTCTTCCGTGGAAAGGAATGCGCTGACGACGGTGGGAACCGAGCGGCGAATATCCTTCCTTTCTAAATTGGTACAGTTGTCGGCGTTTTGTTCCTCGAGAACTGACGGCTTCCTTTTCTGAGGAACCAGGAGCACCGCGAGACAAAAGGGAAGCTGGAGACGTCTCTAATTTAAAGTGTGCTTAGAGGGAGGTCGAGAAATAAAGTAGCAAGACGGGCATCGGGATTGATACTTTGGACTCCTGAATAAACATTGCTTCGCGATAATGGCATCCTAACATTTTCCTAGGTAAATGTTTGGATGCATGTTGCATACAATCTTAATTATATGCTAATATCCCAATCACTCATCTTCATCACGACTAAATAAACAGTCTCTCTTCGTTCTTACTTACCACTCGTTATCAAAATAAAATCGCGGTCAACATAATTTCAAGTAGACACAGGGAGCAGCCATCTATTCACTGAACCTCGACGACAGGGGATGTCGTCTCCGACCGCGACTTATCTTGACGACAGTAATTAAATGCTCACGATTCAAACCATCCCTCCGGCCCGCCTTTCCCTTGCTTCCAGATGTCGACGAGAACGTGGGGCAGAACGAGGGAGTTTGCAGCGAGGAGAGAAGAAAAGAAACGAAAGGGACAGTTCTAGAGATCGAGGAGAAAGTGTCGAGAGAGCAGCAGGAGTAGGGGGACGGAGTCGAAGAGAGTCGAGCTATCGTTCTGCTTTATCTACTGGTTCGGGTTCATCGTGAATACGAATGAGCTGCTGGTCGATCGGGCAGGAGCACTAATTGAGAAAGTTCGCCTGGTACCATCGCTGGTGTTTCCTCTGTATGAAGATAGCCCGCCACCTCTACAGGGCTAAGTCTGCCCGACCATTCCTCTTCTTCGTGATTAAGGCCTGTTCCTTTAGGCGGGTTCCCATCGTTGGCGAACCAGTCAGAGTGGAAAGGCTACTTCCAACCGACTCGTATCTCGGGATCGGCTGGAGGGATGTTTCGGCGCGATGCTTGCGTGTGGCTCGCGTGAAAGCGAGATTCGGCTGTGTTTCACCGAGTCAGGACTTTCCGGGTGGTGTTCGCGGGTAGGCGTTCGATCGATAACTTTTTCAGCGCCGTCGAAACGGCAGGAATCGTATCTACGTGAGGGAATCAACTTCTACGCTTAACTCGCGCCCTTACGACTAATCATCGCAAGATAGGGCCAAGTTCGCAGGGACACTGCGCGCAGGAGGAGTCCTTGGATAAAGGGGCGGGATATAGTTTTTCATTCGGGGCTTTGTTCCCGAGAAAATTGGTTTCCTCGCGCTTATCGAAGATCTGGACTGTCTAAGGACGGGACAACGTGACCGACTTATCTTCTCTCAGCACGATCTAAGAGGATCGAAATTGTTTCAATGCCTGGTCGTACTACGTGTCGCGCGATCACGATTACACAAACATACTTTCGTAGCCCGACCTGAAAACTTCGCAGATTACTTTTCCATCGATTACCGATCGCGCCCTCCCCTTTCCAGCCTTTCTCCGCCGTTGCCCCTGCTGAATTCACGGCATTAACCGTTATCGAGATAATCCTTATCGCGTGGGAGGAGGAAAGGCAGCCTCGTCGCCAGAGGACGACTATAAATCGTAGTTCCCGAACAACGCAGTTCTCCCTCGCGTCGAGAGTTTCCAGCTCGGTCTGATACCGCGGGCAAAGTCTCGGTAGTAGTCAATCGAAACGTGCTTCCGACGTGATTAGGTTAATAATTCACGATGCAAATTGGAGAGTTCCCGTGTCTTCTCCTTCCTCGCCGACTCTGCTGCTCGTTTCTTGCGATATTTAACGTGGTCAGGCGAGTAGACTGATCTCCTACCCTCGAATACCAACGGAGAGTACCTACATTCGCGCGTGGCGGGGATAGCCACACGTGGCTCGTTTAGTTTGAAATATCATCAACGTGCTCGCGAATTGTTCTGCTACAACGCGATTTCCAACACAGTTCGAGGGGGCCGGCGAGCGTTCCTCGGGCGCGCGCGATTGTTAAATAAAGGCTTCACTCACCGATCGGATGTACGAGGTAGCGGGATGATGCCAGCAGCAGGAGGATCAAGTGGAGCACGCTCATGATGGCTTCGATTCATGTATCCATCGTGCGTTCATCCATGGGCTCGCCTACAATGGAAAAAAGACCTGTAGCTATGGGAACGTTACGTCTATCCGTGAAATCTATTGGCTATTCGAGGTGCGATAGTGTATTGGAATTCTCGTCGATATTGTGATCGCGCGATGAGATGCTCGGGTAACTCGTAATCGTTCGTTGCTCCTGGTTACATTCAATTGCATCCCTTAATTACCGTTTGAAATCGATACCTCGACAGTGGACATTGGACCTCTACACTTTCTCGATCACCATAGACCAGCGATTTATATCGAATGCAATTAGAAAGTACCAACTTCTACTCTCCCCTAACACCGAATTATTAAGTAACAATGACGGTGTAATCGATTAAGTAGATAGCTCCCGCGACCCAGAAGAGTTTACAGTGGCGAGCGGCCGTCTCGCGTGACGCGGATCTCTTTCACTGGAATTTCTAATTAATCCGCAATATGCGTACACCTGGTAGCAAGGCCTTATCGCGAACGAGAGCCGGCTGGTACATTGTTAATGCCGATCGATGGCTACGATTCCCGTAGATCCACCGTGCAAGCATCCATCCGTTGAAGCCTATAGGGGGGCGAGAGCTCGCTGGTTTGGAAAATGTGTCCGGGATTTCGCGACGATGTATCGAGTGCCTCGAATAATCCGGCTAGACGGCCGAGTGTATCGGCTACTCCTCTCCGTGTATCGGTTCCACGGGTAAACCATGTTGCGAAGCTACTCGACCGATCATCCCCCTCTTCCCAACCCTCTTGGCCACGCTATTAATCGCAACACCCGAACACGTCTTCCCCCTTTGTCGTTCAGATTTCTATTTCCTTTGTCGAGCCATGGCTGAACAAGGCTGGCTCCAACCACGAACCAACTCGACCCGTGTACCAGGAACAGCCATGCAAATTGTTTTCTAACGTTTGGAGCACTTTATCGATCCTTCCTTTCCTCTTATTCGCGAGCTTACAGTTGGAAATTCGAAAGCTATCGTCGGTTAAAGTCTTAAGTTACTAGCTCGCAGCCAGGGGAACACGAGGGAATTCTAATTAGGCCACAGGGGAGCTTGGAATTTTCTCTTACCCCTTCTACTCCCTCGATGGCAATTGACACGTTGTAAACTCGCAAGGACTGCCAGATTTTAGAAGGACTCGGACCGTCGCGAGAAAATTTCCTCGAATTAAGAACGCGTGCAACGTCCTCGCTTTGCATATCTGCATGCGCCATGCAGTAGGTTCGCTCAGGGCGTATGCAAAATTGAGGAAACCGCCCGAAAGGTCCTCGTTGGCGTTCTTACGTTCTGCCTCCACCCACAACTCTCCTGGTACGTGTTGGGACGGAGAAATTAGAATTTCTTCAGCTTTTGGTGCGCGACACTCTCGCACTTTTTGGCCCCTTTACAGCGGCGGGCACCTCGAATTGCCTCTACTTTTAAACTTAGCCCATCCACGGGGCTAATTGTAAACTTGATAATTAAATTTATTCCCGTAGCCTTCTCGTCATATTACGCTTCATAGAACCCCGAGTCCCCTTCATTACCCACGATTCGTTGCCCACCGAAACCGTAAGGTAGGATCCCCGCGAAATCTTCAGAATTACCCTCCCAATCCTATATTTAAATCGCGATTTACATTTTGTAATAATCGTCGTGTACGGGTAATTGTCAATTAAATTCATAATCATGCCCGGCGCGAATTGATAACAGACCCGAAATAAAACCGCGGATCTCGTCGCACGGTTATCCGATTAATCCGTGTAAACCTGCCCGCCTATGAATATTTATTTCCGACGGATATGAATTAACGCGGGCTGTTTTCGCCTGTCCCTCGCGAATGACGCATCGGTATTACGAATTTTTCGTCGATCACGAGTTGATTACCCTGCCCGGCTTGAATTATTCACGCGGAGGAGATGAATTATCTGGGATTCTCCGTAGTCGATCGCCCGGCGGCCGTTGCTCGCTTCCCGTTTCACGCGCTCGCAACGCGGACACGAAACGACCGCGTGCCCGTCGGCTCATTCCGCGAGTTCCACAGCGAACTCGTAATTTCGCCACTTAATTAGACGGCGCTTTAACTTGCAACTATGTTGGAGGGGGAGGGGGGGGGGAGGGCTACGGCTGCACGGCCACGATGAAAGCAACTGGTATGTGGTTGCCGGTGTAAATACAGGAGAGCGGGGGAAGAAGGGACTTCGCCTTATCTGCACGCCTCGCTGTCTCGCGGCGATGTTCGCCTATTCATTTAAATAAACTCCCGCCAAGTTGGAAATAAGTTTCGAGGACGGGGTCGCATACATCGGGGGTGCCTCCTCAAGCGACGTGTTTCTATACGCTCGCAGGGCTACGGAGCGACTGCGATCCTGGTCGCTGCAAATATCGAGCACGCCACTGCTTCTCTTAGGAACAGTTGTTAAACAGGAGCTGGTGAATAGGACGCCACTGATTTCTGTGTTTAATTATTCAACGGAACTGTGTGTCATCCGTGTGAAATAGGGGTGGCTTTGGCTACCCCGCTAGCGTGAAAAGCTCCTATAGGGAATACAATTAATTGGATTTATCTTCCACGGCGATTTTATCGTCAGCGAACCACAACTTTTCCTCCCCTCCCCCTTTGCATAATTTATGCAGACCTCGCGCTATCATTTTCGCCGTACTACTTTCGCGGCGCGATAAAATAGTATAAGTTGCTCGGCGTTGTTGCTTTTCGAGCCGGTTCACCGCCTCGTATCGGTGTAATCGGGTTAACATTAGTTACCGTGTACTTTCCCGAGAGTTTTGGGGAACTTTTCCCCGAAGCTGCGCGCTCCAGCGATCGCGACCATCCTTCAAGAGGTAAATAGTGTTCCCCTGCATAAATTGCGATGGTTAATGCTGTTTAAAATTACTTCCTCTGTTACAAAGCGTCAGAGGGGGGCGACTCGTACAAGAATATTTTAATAGGATGTTCAATAACACTCCGTCGAATTATCATGGGATTTTCAGAATTGATATAGGTTCATGATTGGAAAACCCGTTTACTGTTGAGAGATGTTCCTATAATTTCCCGCAAAACAAGCTACCGTGCATGGAGATAATCCGCGAAATGAAACGTATTATCCTTCACTGACGGATTTAACTCGTGCTTTGACGAAATCTGTAGAAAGAGACACGTTATTCCGCTGCTAGATGTTCTTTACGAGCTTGTGAAGGACTGGAAAAAACGTTTCAATTTGCAAAGTGCATCGTCCCCGGAATGCACATTATTCACGATCTTTTTGCTCGAAGGATTTTCTTACTTTTTTATGCCCCGCTCAATTATGAATATTTATCGCGGCGCGAGGAAGATCGACGGCGAACCAGGCTTAATATCGTTCGATTCGGAGGAGTAATTTAATTTTCGTTTAACGTTTTATCCACCTCGATAGCGCGTAGTGACTTACGGCCATCGTTATACGCGCTCCCCGCGTGAATTTGTTTTCCACGCGTGTCCCTTTGGTTTTACGCATATCGAATTTTTCAACCGTATTTTTGTCGTTTAATGGGCTCGCGTTTTAGCGACCGTTTTTTCCTAATGCTTCTATTACGCCCATACACGTGAAATTTTAAAAGGCTTCAAAGGTATGCTTCCATGCGATTTTTCAAAACCTTGTCTATTATCGTTGCGCCATTACTCCAGTTTTCTACTAATTCGTAGTACACAGAAGCCTGCTACTTGAACAGTCGCGATTTCCAGAAGTAATACCACAAAGCATCCGCTCCTTTCCAAAGGAGCCGAGCTCCTCGCGGGCTACTTTCCCTTGCCAAATATTCGAACTTCATCAGACGCTTGTCCTCCGCTGCGTTCCAGGATGTAAGACACGTACCTCCTTTGAACACGAGAGCCGCGCAGGGAGAGTTTTACGACGAGCTGGGGAGGGTCCAAGAGACTCGAGGAAAGGGCAAATTAGTGTCAGCGCAGAAAGCAAAAGCCCCCGAAAACCTCGAGAGGAGGAGATATAAATGCGGATGCTCCCTTCGCGGGTCACGTACTTATCTTTCTTGCATTTGTCGCGCTTTTCGTCGCTGCCGGGGACCAAAGGAAAAAGGCAGAAAAAAAGGAACGGACTCGGAGAGGTACGTGAGCTTTTCGGTGAAACGTGCCACCGAGTGCTCAAGAAGAGCTGCTCTTCGACGAAGGACGAAACGATGGCGAAAAGTAGTGGAAGAGATCTGGAGAATTATTAATACATTGATAACGACCATTGCCATTCATCGTTGGACACTGAGTTGACGACTTCCAGAGGATAACTCATCCTTGGTTGCTCGTATTTTACGGATTCGACGCGCAGAAACTGTAAGCACGAATTTACGCCAGCCGGGGAAATATGTTTTCGCGATTTACGCGAGCGTAACGCGCGCGATCGAATTAACCGTATATTATCGGTGATATATTTCGTAATATCGGCCTCGCATTAACATAGGGAGATTTATAATGCGCTTTAGCGGCACATCTAGACCAGTTGTGTGTAACACTTTGCGTCGGCGTGCACCGTTCGTTCTCGTTCAGCCGAAGGAAACAAAAATGTTTCGATTACCGTGATTCAATCCACCTCGATTTATACGTCGCCAAAATCCCCTCGTACACTCGCTCACAATCTTCAATCCTCTTCAAGCTTCCTTTCGAAAATTCGTTTCCTTGTAGAACCCAACGGAGAAGAAGTACAAAAAATGTCCCCTTGACGAAGATTTGCAGTTGCAGTGGCCTGGCTTTGCGCAAACTGCCGTAGACATAACGTGCGTCCCGCTACGTTGCACACGGTGCATCGTCGCTGTAATATTTTTTTATTTATTTATTTATTGACATTTACGGTCGAAACCATTTCTTACAATACATGAATAAAGAAGACGCAAGGTAGAGTCAACAATGACAGAAAAGGGGAAAGAAGAAAAAAGAAAAAGAAAAAGGAACACCAAAACAAGAACATTTCCTGATTACATTACAGGATAACACATTACTACTGATGACAAAAAATAGCAAGAATATATTACATGCGCGCTTAACCTATCTACGGAGCGAGAGTTCACGGTAGGCATTGGCTCTAAACCCGCTAATAGATCCAGAGAAAAAATCGAGGTTTCTGAAGAATGAATTACCAAGGACGCATATCCTACAGAGCGGGTCACTAGCGCTAAACCTCGAGGTGTACTGATGTGGGTTGAATAAAAGTGGACTCCTGGTGGGGTATCTTGGTGCATTAAATTGGATTAAACTAGTAACGAGCGGGTTATCCACTTTACCGTTGATAATTTTGAATAAAAATGCCAGGTCAGCCACGACCCTCCGCGTCTCGAGAGTAGCCAGGCCCAATCCCCTTAGCAACGGCGTATAATCGTGATCGAAACGAGCAAACGGGAGTCCCATTTTATAAGCAAGAAAGCGCAGAAACTTATGCTGCACCTTCTCCAGGCTGTACTTGTCTTTGGCCGTTCTAGGAGACCAGATAACTGCCGCGTACTCTAGGTGAGGTAGCACAAGTGCTGAGTATAGCGTAATCAGGGTACGAGGGTTGTTAAAATTAAAGCATGAGCTACGTAAGAAACCTAGGGCCTTATTGGCTGCGGCAGTGACATTCATACGATGCGTGGAGAAAGTGAGCGAGGCGTCGACGTTAACTCCCAGGTCGCGCACAACAGATCTAACCGACAGTACATTACCCGCTATGGCATAAGGAAACAAAGAGACACGCTTGCTACGCGCGAACCTCATAACAAGACACTTGTTTATATTAAGTTCCATACGGTTTCGCAAACACCAGGCCTCTAGATTGCCTAAGTCTTGTTGTAAGTCAAACGCGTCGGTGTCTGTAGAAATGATTTTAAATAGTTTGAGGTCGTCCGCATATAGCAAGAATCTACTCCTAGTTATACTGTTTCTAATGTCATCTATAAATAATAAAAATAGCAGAGGACCAAGGTGAGAACCCTGCGGTACGCCAGAAGGGACACTGATTTGTCTCGAGTGGGAGAGCCCAACCTTGACCCTCTGCGAGCGACCCGTGATGTAGGAGTGTAACCAGCATAGAAAGCTGTCTCTAAAACCGTAACCTGCGAGCTTGTCAATCAACATGGCATGATTAACCCTGTCAAATGCCTTAGAGAAATCAGTGTATATACAGTCCACTTGACAATTGCTGTCAAGGGCTCTAGACACGAAGTTACAGAACAAGGAAAGATTAGAGACAGTAGACCTACCAGGCAGAAACCCGTGCTGCTCATATGAGACTATGCTACTGACCAGCGGTCCAAGTTTTTTGGTAACTATACCCTCAAAGACCTTACCAAAAATATTCAGGAGGGAGATCGGCCTATAATTGGAGACATCAGACTTGTCCCCAGATTTGTGTATGGGAGTAATTAAACCCCGCTTCCACATCTTAGGAAAGCACCCTGTGGCCAGAGATAGATTAAATATTATCCACAGAGGCCGCGAGAGAATGAATTTGCAGTTCTTTATAAACAGAGCAGGTATCCCATCCTCTCCCGGGCTCTTGTTGTTTGCAAGGCCCTCGATTTCCGTAAGGATTTCACTGATACTGATGCTCATATGAGAGACATCTAGTGGTGCTTGCATGCTACTCCCCAAGTGGAAGCATGAGTTAACCTCTGCATTATAAACCGATTCAAAATACTCCGCGAACATGTTGGCGATCTCGGAGCTACAGGAGGATACGGTTCCATTATGTCCAAGGGACGGCGGAAGTCCACCCGAGGACCGCTTATCATTAACAAAGCTCCAGAAAGCCTTAATATTACTCGGAATATTAGATTCAACACTACGAACATAGTTCCCATAGCAAGTGATTGAGAGAGTTTTGCAGAGTGCTCTAAGGTGACTAAATGACAAGTAGTCATGGTAGCTGTGTGAGGTTTTATATACACGGTGGGCTTCCTTCTTCCTTCTGGTTAAGGAGACCAATTCGGATGAAAACCAACATGGGTAAGTAGGGTGCCGAGCCCGGCGAAACGGAACAAAAGCGACGGTTACTTGGGAAATATGCTCGTAGAGAACCCGAACAGCCTCGTCCACTGAGAGATGGAGAAGACAGGCGTCCCAGTCAATGGCGTTGAGGTATTCAAGTATACCTTCGTAGTTCCCACATTTAAAGTCTCGTTTTGCGAAATTCGCTAACACTCGTGGCTGCAAGATCTGTAGGAACACCAGAGTTACAATTGGGGGATGATAAAGGTCCACCGGCAGCAGCGTATCCAGCGCGGGCTCCACTACGACCTCGGCCAGCGAAGAGAGAACCAGATCCAGCGTCGATCCATGACTGTTCGGCAGGTGATTGACCTGCTGCATAGAGTAGAGGTGACACAGCTCCAAGATGTACTCGAGCGCCGACTTGTTGCGACAGGTGACGAGGGAGGAGATGCAGGGTACAAGGGCGTTGTCACGCCCCGGATGCCAAGACACGTGCGGAATATTGAAATCGCCGTAAATGCAGATATTAGGAGAGGAGATCTGCGAAAAAATCTCCTCCATACTAAGCTGCAAGTCCTCGTATACGGTGAGTGAGGAGGAGGGAGGAATGTACACTGCACCTAGAAATAGGAGCTGAGGCATGGAGCCTATTCTGACAAAAAGATGTTCAAAGCTGACAATCGAGGTATGCATCATCGACGACTGCAGTTGTTTATTGACAGCTATTAGGACTCCCCCGCCTCTAGACAAGTTACTCGTGTTTTGATTTCTGTCGCAGCGGTAGACCACGTAATCAGACAAGCCTAGTTCGCTGGTGGATATGTTATCGTTAAGCCAAGTCTCTACGAGCACAACAACATCATACAGGATCGACGAGCAGGCAATGGCGCAGCTAAGGTCGGCCAGCTTTGTTCGTAGCCCCCTCACGTTCTGGTAGTAGACTGTAAACCTCTGATTCGACCGTCGTTTTTTGGGCCCAGCGCGTGTGAGCGGACAATCCTTGGTTCGCCCCTGATGTATCTGATTGTCATATCAGTCTCTCCACTAGAATGCAGCTCCTCTAGATGCTTCCTAAGATCTTGTAATTCGCGCCGCTGCTGAGCAGTTTTATCATCCGAAAATTTATATTGCCCTGTGCACCGATGCTTATTTTTTAAGATAGACTTCGCGTCATCCGCCGAACGGAGCTTCACGCATAAAGGTCTAGGGGCCGAGCCACCAGGTTTACCAAGTCTATGTGTTTTAATTCCGCTATAGTCCGACTCGTACACCTGCCCAAGAATAGCGATAGCCTGTTCAACGTCACTCCCTCCGCCATTGCTCACAGGCCCAGGGGTCGGTTCCGCCAGGCCGTGTATAATCACATTAGACGCCCTGATTTGCCTTTCGGAGACCTCCTTGATGACGTCACTGGCCAAGCCTTGCCGGACGAGGGATAGGTCGCCAGCGGGTGCATTGTTACTTTCAAGTCGGCTGATCCTTACACTCATGTCGGATAACGAGCCCCTTATCTCCGCGAGTTCGGTAGTAAAGGCGGCCATAAAGTTTGCCATCTCGCTGCGTACAACACTCCTGATGTCCTCAAGTGATGGATAAGTTGAGGGAACCTGCTTGGATGGGGAGTCCACAGTGATAGAGACATTAGGCGACGAGGATGACGCCTTGCAATTCACAAATCGCCCGTTAAGAACTTGGTGCCCCGTTCTGGCCATACACTTTAACCCAGGGTGCGAGACCACATCACAGCCCGGGCACGTAGTTGGATTGACCACATTAGACCCGCAGCCTTTGCATTTCACTACTGTCGGAGACATTGATAGACCACCGGTGAGGTGCAATTCGCTAAGTGAACAGCGCAGAGAAGGTGTACACAAGTCACTCCACCCACATACACTTTCACAGGATAAGAGCTGTTCAGATTAGTCCACTACACAAAAGAACTGTACCCCAGAAAGCCTTTAAAGAAACCCTAATCAGAGCGACTAAAAATACTGGTCACGTTACACCGTACGTTAGACTGTACGTTCAAATGTACGATAAACCAAACAGCGCACGCTAGCAGGAGCAAAACAAAGGAAGATGTTGACTCTACGAACGTCAGATTAGAACTCAGATATTTAACCCCTTTCGCAGTTTTTCTCGCGGAAAGAGCTGCCTTACGCGGGATCGTGATTTACCGTTGACCGGGTCGAATTATCGATTGCGCCTCCCGCCGATATATTAACGGCGATACGTTCTCGCAGCGCGGCCGATACCATTGTTACGAGCGGGGGGTCCTGTAATATCCTACATGCGCTTGGTATCGTTTCGTTTCCTTGCCACGCGGTAACGTATGGGGGAATTTTTCTTCTTCTAACTTTCGTTCGCGAAGTGTACCGCGGATGGAAACTGGTCGGGGGTAATGAATGGCCTTCGTGTATCCAGCTGTCGTTTAATTTTAAATAACCGAGCGGAAACGGCGGAGACTTTGAGGCATATTGGACTTGCTATCCGACGTGTAACGAAATTCAAGCGAGAAGTTTTTTAATATTGATGAACAAAATATCTGTTCCTGTTAAATATAGAAATTTTTTTATTTTATATTTCATGAGTTCCACTCCAATTAAAGCTTTTATTTTCAAGTGCTTTTACTTTATCAGTTCTCATGGGAACTTATAACGTGAGAACATTTTTAAAATAGTTCCACGGTCCATGCGTCAAATAGAAACTATTGAATAGTTCCAGAACTCATCCGAACCCTGGATTAACCCTTTCCTAAATCCTAAAATTTATCACTCTCCAACATTTGCCGCTCCCCGCCCGTGCTCATAGTACTCGTATTATATCTTCGTACTATAGTCCATTGCTGTAGGAAAATGTTAACATCTCTGTCCTCGGAGGGTTGTCGGCAGACGGAGGGGTGGAAGAACACGAATGACGTTCAAATCTTAATCAGAATCTTACAGTCTTCCCACCTGCGAGCGTATCTACACCCCGGAACTCAACAGTACTCTCCGCACACCCTTGTAATCCTCGGAGAATGAATAAAATATCGGCGCGCAAGTCGATCGTCGGGCCGCTCGCCATTAACCAGCCGAACAATTATGCATTCCCGGGGTAATGAAACGGGGGATTCAGGCGCGAGGTGTTAACGCGCAACGCGAGCGGTTATGCCAGGGCGAAAATGAAGTTTCCTCTCGGATGGCAGCTGCAAGGGGAGAAGCCCTTCCGCGTGGAAACGTCTGTGCGCGGCGTGGCGCGGAGAAGCCGCACATGGGGATACTTGAATAATGTATACAATGCCGTCAGCCGGCCCCGTCTTGACGGCGTAACGAGCTGTCGATGTCAAGGCGACGAGCGCGGGCAACCCTTGCCACGGAGGATTTATTGGCATCGTCATAACGAAAGAGGATGCTTGTTCGCGCTCCCTCGCCACCGGCCCCGATCCCGCCATTCGGATCTCTTCATTTAGCCGGCGGTCGGAACCCCTTCTTATGTCAGCGAGTTATTACGGAGGGTCGTGGCCTGCGTGTTGCACGACTCGGCGACGCCGCCACGCATTGAAACACGCGAGCCTTGTACAGCTTCGCGAATCAAAGGGGAAACGTACCAATAGCCCGCTCTGGCCCCCTCCTCGGACGATTTGTATTAATACGAATCGATTATCCGGCTGGTCGGCTGACAAGCCGCAACCACGCGTCGGACACTGTGCCTGACACGGTGGACAGCTGTACGGATAACGTTTACGATTACGGGATCCGAAGGCTGATGAGGCCCAGTGGGATATGGCCAGGTGGAGGTAAATGAATTTATCACCTTGATTTACGTCAACGTTACGGTGTCTTGAGAGACACAGGGGGACTAACGTGGCGTGATTTCGAAGGGGACATGGAATGGATGGGATTCTACTTCCCTACAAACACGATGCAGGCACCTGGGAGACTCGGGGCACATTGTTCTCTTTTAATTTAACGCGTAGCATGTTGATAACAAATAAAACAGATTAAGGGAAGAGTTGCTGGGTCATCTAGGAGTCTGCTTTACCTGTCCGAACCGCGTTCCCCTGATTTCTATAAAATCCGCATCGCGATTTCGTCGCGCAAACACACGGTCCTCCGGGATCGTTATTGGAAGCTCGGGTTTACAAATAATGAGTAATTAGAACGCGCAGGTGACAGAGAGATGTTTTAATTTGCAAAGCGGCGCAGGCATCGATATTTTCATGTTAATGATCCGCTTTATGCTCAGCGGATAATTATTTGCTCATTATTTATTCCGTAGTCGATAATCCCTGCTAACAATTTGCTCTCGATGCCGGCGGGATGATCTTCATTTCTATTCATCTTGCCGCTCCAAACTGGTTCCCTCTACGCGGCTCCGCGTTAGTTCTCACGTTTTTCTTCTCCCCTCGGCACCGTTCCCGTTCGTCGTGACCGAGCATTTCCTTCGATCCTTGACCCAAATATTAGCTTTATGGAATAAAGCCCTGCCGCGGACAATGCGTCGCAATATACCGTCGACCGGCAGAAATCAAAGCGTTCAAGTAGCAATTTCACTGAAATTGTACAATTGATACGTAAGTACTTTATCGATCCCCGAGCTCGGTCGCTGCAATCGAGCTATTACCACCAGCTATGGCTGGACGTCGCCAAGCTTCCATGTATATTAAGTGATCTTCGTTGCCACGTATCGACTGCATTCTCGCCTCTAATCACGGCTAGAAGCAACCGAGTGCCGCGTTGCAACGAAGCAAGGATCCTGCTCGCTGCTCCCGCGTTCGATTCGTGGTCGTCACGTCCGGTCGTTAAACTCGCGGTCGCTCATGAATTTTCCAAGTAATCGCGAGTCCGTGGAATTTGATTATCCAGCCGCCCCCCCCCCCCCCCCCCCCGGGCAATCGTAATCGAGACGGACGGTGCCAGGGCGAAGGCACGTCGCGTCGGCGACGCCGTGCAATTACAAACCGTTCACGTGCGCCCCGGCGACGGAAACGAGGGTCGCCGCGGCGCACCGTGGCTACCTCTCAATAGTTTTTCCGCCGTTGCCGGCGTTTCGTTTATTTTCATACCTCGGTTTACCGACAAACGCGCTCGCTGCCGCGGTATTGCAGCAGTCTCGATCCGCGAAACCCCCGGCGCGCTCTGGAAGCCGGCATTTTATTTGACAAGCGACGTCTCGTTAGGATACTGCGCTCTCCCGCTTCCACCTTCCTCGTCTGCTCCTTCGCCCGGCTCGACTCTCTCGTTTCTTAAATTCCTCGGGTCTGGCGCTCGAAGGGATGCGAGAACCCTATCAGTGTCAAACGCGGCGAGGAGAATTCTCGAGATTGCGGCTCGTCGAATCGACGAGGGCGCACGAAAGACGCGCAAAGAAGAGACGGATCCTCGAGGTCGCCCCGGCGTCGTTCCACGGGAGTCAAGCGTGGCATGTTTTCCTCGATTCTCCTCTCGACGGGAAGGAAAGCCCGAGGAACCGGGCGCGGGTGGGAGGGAAATAAAACGTACCTCTCTTCATCATTCCTGAAAGGCTCATGAATCATGGCGCTGAGTTCGACGTAAAACTTCTCGCTCGTTATCAGCTGGCTAATAAAACACTCGTGGCCCTTCTGGTAGACACGTTAGCTACGTTTCTCCCGGTCTTTTGTTACCTCAACTGGAATCTCGCGTTTAAGAGACTTCATGGGAGTCGTCGTCAAACTTTGCCTAGTATGTCGATCCACTTTCTTTCGAATTCACAGCATGGTGTTATCTGTTAAGGGAAAGTTTTTTGGCGCTTAGGCCTGACTATTTCCTTGAATCTTTCACTGTCTTCGCAGGCTTTACTAGTAAATGTTTCTGGGCATATGTCACCTCCTCCAAGTTTGTATTTTGTGGCATGATAGCTCGTTGAGAATAATACCTCGCCGTCAATCGTCACGTAACACGTTAAAGTGGAAGCTGTTCCCAACAGCACACCGGCATTAGCTTCTGGAAAAAGTTTCTGAAAGCAGGATGAAGGGCCAAGGGGAGCAGGATAACGCGGAAGCAAAGCCTGATAGGCTTGACGGGATTTAGTGCTTGTAATGGCAAACTCGACGGCTGGTGTTGCGGTCGACTTTAGCCGATGTATTAGAGAAGGGTCGTTGGGATTATAAAGGTGGGGTAAACACGGCCCCGTCTCTAAACTGCACGACATTTTGAAAGTTACGTCGCACGATGCAGCCCCTGCTAAACGCATTAAAACCTCTTATACGTGTATGTAGTTCGGAGGAAGCGTTTGCAGTGTCGTCGAGGAGAACGAGGATTAACTGCGACGCTCGTAAGCGAAAAGCGTATCACGATGTGTTGCTCAAGGTGCTGGATATAGCGATTAAAAACCTGTCCGAACGTTGAACTTTAAATTGAATTTCAATGGAGCGGATAAAGTGCCGTCAATCGAGGAACAATAAAAAATAAAACGATCACGATCGTTCAATTGACACGGAGTGGAAATTCATAGATCTGTCAAGCACTGGAATGTTACGCGCCGGCGCGTTTATTATCAAAGCTTCGAAACCGATCCAAACTATGTAAGCACACGGGGAGCAGCGGTGAAAGTTTCGCAGAGTGCCCGTTATCGGCGGTTGCCGTGGTATAAAGTGGTAAATACTTTCGAACGCCCCACTGGCCGTTGGTTTGCGTATGCACGCCAGCACACATTTCGAGAAGCGAAAATGCTAGGGATCGAATTGAAACATTTTTCAGGCGATGTCGCGAGCAGCGCGTGCCACAATTTAACATATTTTTCTGGGGAATTGGTAAAAAAAATTGTCCACCAGGTACGTGGACTCGCGTCACGATCACGTAGTGGCCGGTTGCGCGCGAAAATGTATCACTTCCCGCGCGTTCAACCGACACTGACCAACACGCTCGAAACTCTCGACGACCCGCGGCCTCGTTATACGACGAAGCACGCATTTGTATATCAAAGCGATTTTGGAAAAGCCCAACCGGTCCAGCCGACGTTCGCGCTGGCGCGCCCGCTCACTTCGGATTGCAGTCCAACGCCGCGTACTCGATTGCCATTTCTTGAGCTCGTGCTCATTTCAGGCACTTTCGTATTCTATCCCGTTCGAAAGGGCTGCATTATAGATCGTGTGAAATCCAAGTGTCTGACCCCAATCTAATGCCCGGCTCGCGAGAGGAACAGAGCTGCACGAGGGAAAGAGGGGGCTCGTGGAGTAGGATAGAAGAGCCGAGGAGAAGAGGGAGGGAGTGAACTGTCGCTGAAATCCCACGTGAATCCGATGGATCGCCGGACTACAGTGTATCGAACGATAAATCTCTATACAGATAACGCTCGTGTAAACACCTCGAGCACCGTTTTTCACCGGGCGACTCCTCTTCCTTGTTGTTCAACAGTGGTTGCAAATGTTTTTTTTCAATGTTTTGCTTCATGCTACAACGGTCTGTAACAGGTACTGGTTCCGTATTTCTACTCTAATTTGAAGAGAAACGTCAGGCGTGCTCGCAGTCGGAATTACTGGTCTACGTCTGACCATACACTGGGCGCTTCTACTTTCTCCTCGGATCTCAATGGGAAATCTCTTATTACTTGTTCTTCGCCTCTGATCACTTTACTCGTCAATGAAGATGCTGTGCACACAGTAGCTTGAAGAATTTTACACAGAGGACTAACACACGGTTGTATATCCTCGGAGACACTCCGTGCGCGATAACTTTCGCGACATTAAAAAATTCCATGGGAACTGGAGTTCGAAAAAGTTTGCTGGGAGACTTCTGGAACGTGGAAACGAGGCGGGGATGGTCGTGCTGATCGTAGCCAATTACGCCTGAGACTGTTTCGTCGAAGAAATGTTCTGCTCCTAGTGGGACCACTATCGCAGGGAGTTACGACGGCGGTGGACCGAAAACTTCTTCACCCAGCCGCGGCGATAAGGAACGACAATCGGAGACCCCCCCGTTCTCGTCGTTGGACAAACGCAATATCCGGAAGAGAACATAAGTAATCGTTATTGCAGCGTCGCGCGCGGCTCGGCGAGAGGAAAAAGTTTTAATCGTTCTGTCGGGGGTGGACCGCGGGTGCAAAGGCATGGAAATCAAGGGCCGAGAGAGGAAAAGGAATTTCAAGACTGTCGTTTATTGTACTTTACGGCCACGTGGCCCGTGAAATCGCGAAAAGGAGCGACGACTTTTTCGGTTTCGCCGTGCCGCCACCTCGAGCGGAAAATTACCTCGCGATATTGAATTTACGTCCGCGCCTTGGAAAGAAAGTCGTTCAGATGACTAATTTCCGAACACTCCGGGGCGTCAGATTCTCGTATAAACGTGCCACGGTGGTTTCTATTCGAAACGAGGGGTGAGATATTTTCAATTAGACACAGATCATCTAACGCTTCTCAAAGCGAAATCGGTGTCTCTGTAAATTTAAATTCTGTGGCGCGATTAAAAGGGAACAATATATACCTCATCTAATTTACAATTCATTCCGCGAGATAATTGTGAACGCTCCAGCCTCTCAACTTCTCCACCCCCGATTACATGAACTCGTTACGGTTAAAGCACTTAAACTCGTAAAAATAATTGAATCCAGTTTAATTGGATGTTTAATTATTTATCTTGTTTCCCGGGAATTACTTTTGAGTTTCAGTTGGCGGGGAGGCTAAGTATCGACAACTTAAGCGGCGAAATAGGTCGCGAAAAGTTGCACTCTATCCGAGATAAAAAAAGAGAGACGAGAGTGGCTGCATAGTTTGTAATTAATATCGAAGGTCGGGAGACCGAAAGGGAATTCATTTCATTTGCGATCAATGCTAGGAGAGGACTACACGCGGGAATGCTCGATCGTAAGGTACAATCTGTGCGAAGGAGTGGAAAAGGCAACAGAAATGCCGTGAATTCGGAAAAGGAGAGGGAAGGTAGACGGCGGAGGTGAAACAAATACCGATTACTCGGCAGAAGCATGCCGTAAATTGGTCCAGGAATTCTGCCGCTGGCAGACCTCCGGCGCATCGCGTCGCGCTTACTATGATTAAGTAAAATTGCGCTGCAAAATTATTACAGCGTGACAAATTTTAACGTACGGGGAAAAATTGTAGAATTGGAATAGGTACACGGGCAACGAAAAAATCTCGCTGAAATCACGGGACAATTGTCCTTTTATCGCAGGAACGAGACCTAAATAAGTTGTGCTTTTTCTACTGGCTCGTTGCAGGAATTTTTACGTTTTTACGATTCAGAAAATATTTTAAAAAAAAATTATTATTCCATTTTCTACATTGTTTTAGTCGCTGGAGAATATTCTACATCGATGGTAACCTGTGGTACAAGATACGTAGTTTAAACTTTGCTCCGTTTTAATGTTTCGAGTGTTCTCCGACAACGATGTCCCTCGAGCCTTTTCTTTAGACTTGTATTAGCTTGACCTTTGCGTTTCCCTCCTTTTCCCGCGGTCCAGTAAGTGTGTCATCTTTAAACTAACATAGAGGTGGAAGATTAGCCGGGAAGTTTGCTTGCCGCACGAAAGTCGATGGTATAGTCAAACGAGTACAATAAAAATGGCCCCAGTCACCAAATTGGATTCGCTGCAATCTTCTTGATTGAACTTTTAAGCTGGATCGCTGGAAGGCGGACGCTCGCCTCGAAACCTTTCTCGGTCGCACGTGCCGGAAACGAGCGACCTGCCCCTTCCGGCGTTCGGTTCCATCGTCCCGAACTGATTCGCGGAACGATTGCTTCCCTTGCCGCCGTTTTTTCATTCCTTTCCTCTTTTTTACCGTTCACTTTGTGTCCCCTCCTGTTGCGGTTTGTCCCCGACGCGAAACTTTCCGCCCTCGACGCCGATAATTCCAGCACGCTGTACGTGACCGTTTTTCTACTGAAATCTCCCTTTTACGACGAATCCTTCACTTCCTTCTTCCCCTCCGCCCGTCCCGGGGCTCTTTATCCACAAATAATCGACGAAAGTTTGTCAACACGGTCCGATTAGTGCCCCTGTTAACACGGACCTGACTGCGCTGTATTTGCGACAGACTTTGCCTCTGAATCCACCGAAGCTCCATGCGCGAGGTCAAACGTCCGATCCATTAAGGCGATTCATCAGCGTCTGGTTATAATATCGTCCGATTGATTCGAGCAATGGTCGACGGCGGAGATCGACGGAGAGATTAAGTGGCCCCCCCGGCTCGAACGATCGGCTTTTTTCCTTTTTCGAGGAGATTCCACGGATATTCGGCTCGCTCGCGATTTGATATCCATTATCAAGATCTCGGGATGCCCGGTTCGCGAGTGTTTACCTGGCAAGATTCCCCGCCGGCTCGTCCGTTAATGGCAAGCTAACGATTTTCTGCAGCGCCATTATTCATCGTCGTTAGTACCATAAAGTTCGGCCACGGTCGGTCGGACTAATGGCGGGTTGCGCCCAAGTAACGGCCCTTCCCTAAATCGAGTATTAAATCGTTCTGCTAACGGAGGGCGATAATTTGTCGCCCCTGGCCCGGAAGGGTAGGGGCAAGTGTTAAGTCCCGCTGGACTTACGATCGGCCTCGCCTGTTTGTCTTTGCCCAGTGAAAACTTTACATCGCCGCCGAACCCATGCCAAGGGATAGGCGATCCAGCCGATTTAAGGGGCCACGTATGTATATACCCTTGCATCTGCTATTTATCGCTTCCAAATTGTTTTTCGAGAGATAAGCTTCTACGGGATTTTATCGACACCGGCGTCAATTTAAAGGTTCTGCACCTCTTGGTTGCAGTATTTCTTAACAAGATCCACGTGACAACTCCGAATAACTGTTTAGATAACCACCCCACGTGCGCAGAATGCTTGAGCATGTAAATAGAGAAACTCCTAGTCCGAGTGTATTATCTACACACGGGTGCGCGTCTATCTAATCCAAGTTCTGCAATGAAATTCCATAAATCCCTGGTATATATCGTGTGAGAAAATAAAGAGCGTTAAACGGTTCCCACGATATCAGTTAGAAGCGCGATACTGTCGCATGCAAATACTTGTGCAGGACTCGATAAGGTCGATTTAAGAACATCGCGAGGTTATATCGTGCATGAAAGCGGCAGAGTAATGAATGCCTTAATTTTACACTAAATGGACGCGGTAGCTCCACGTTTGTCGCGATATGATCGTCATGAACTCGTTTTAATAACTCGATTTAGTAGCTGTACTATAATCAAAGGCGGTGACAGATCCAGGCTAGACAGAAAGTGACCTTGTATGATTTTGGAGACCAATGAATCACCTCTCAACAGTCTGAATATCGTTTAAGGAGCATAATACCGCAAAGGACAGACTACAAGTAGTAAACTCGACCATTTCTCAGTCAGGTGCGTTTTTCTACATTGAAATTGACGAACCTCTGTTCTTTATTCAATTTTCTCGTTCAGCGTGAAATTATTTACGATTAAACAATTTGCTATGCTATCCTTCTTAGGGAACAAATTGCCTGTAATGCCTCAGTGACCAGTAGAATCGATGGTGTTCGTCAGCCGTGTAAACCAAGCGCAATTCGTGGCGACGAGGAATTGATATCTAAAGGCCGGCTTTCGATTAAGTTGCCGGAGGGGTAGAAACGGAGGGGACGAGTGATCAGGGTGAATGCACCTTCCGTAATATCGCAATAACGTTTGGAATGCGACGTGAATGGCGGAGATCCACGGTCACCAATCGCGGTTACGCCGGAAGGTAAAATCGAGCGCAAATATGGGCGCAGTACTCCGTCAAAATTTACTCACCGCATATTTGTCTTGACGTGGTCGGTTATCATACGATGATCGAACTATTGGGCGAGTCGTAGTGCAGGTGTTTGGACTCGGGCCTGCTATTGAAATAGGTTCCTGAATATCCACCTCCGCGACGTAGAAACGGTTAGTGGATAAGCAGATCCGATACAAAAGAGATTTCATTTACTAATGGTAGCTGATGAATTAACTGCGCTACAATATGACGCGTAAAGTGTTCTATCAATCTATGAATCTTGGTTGTCTCTCTGAACGATAAAATGTCAACTGACCTCGCACCTACACTCTTGATACCTTTCGGTAGAGAAACAGGACGTTAGACGATACTTGTCGCCGTAAACCCAACGACTACGATGTTCGCGACGGGATCACTATTAAAACCATTAACGCAACGAAGAACGCGTCGCCTCTGTTACAGAGCATCGCGTTGTCTCGTCAATTTGTATTTTTACAAACGTACGAGCGAGGACATTACGCAACGCCAGCAACAAATGAAAATAGTGTGCCCCCGCCATTTCGGTCCGCGGTAACGAAGTTTTATATTACGAGGTGGAAGAGGCTGTCACCGGCGCGGCCGTTCGAAATTTATGTCGCCGGCGGTCGCCGGCTGAAATAAAATAACGGAAATTCTGCCGCGGGTGTCCGCGTTCTCGATACGCGGAACGCGATATTAATAAATGCATTCTCGCAATGAATTTGTCGCGTGAGATATTGAATTGACTGGCCGCGAACCAGCAATGCATTGAAAATAACTCTAAGTTCCGACGCGGCGTGTGTGTAAACGCGAAGAGGGGCACGCGGCGGGGAATGGTCTCGCTCGTCGAATAAAAAAAAAGAAGAAAAGTTCGCTTCACAGTCATAGGAATCGTTAGCAACTGGGGAACGAGAGATCTTCTTTTACGATAATTAAAGTGGGGTGGCGATACAGCGCCGCGGTATAAATAAAAGCGTATAAAGCCGGTGTTAATCGTGACAACGGAAAAATGGTCGGGAAAAAGTCTCGAAGGAAAGTAACGACGCGATATATTCGGGTGTAGCGTGTACCATCGTCGGTGTACACTCCATCGAGCCGTTTTATTTAAGCTCCTCCACCCTTCGCGACCAGCTAGATCCACCCACCCCTGCGCGGGTAACAGGGTATGACGATAAGCGCGGAGTTTCTGATAACTTCGAATAACAACGGCCTGCAAGCTAGTAACGCGGTGCTACAGCCTCGCAACTGTCACACGACTGAACGTTTTGGCCCAGATACGAGAAAAGAGAGGACTCTGGGGTATCCTGTCGCTATATTTAGGAGTTAATCGTGTCGGGCAGGGATGCTGGAATTCGTGCAAAAATTAAACACAGAGACCCACGTTCGCATTGATGATGCGTCGAGATAACAGGCAGGCATTTCATAGGAGCCGTACAGCTTCAAGAATTCTGTACTAAGATTGCGTTACGATAAAAATACACGAAGAATAAATTACCTGCCAACTGGTTACGAGTCTCTAAATTAATTGAAACTCGTGGATGAAGTTGTCACCCGCCCCAGCGAGCTTCAATCGAAGCTGTGATTTTTATTCGCCGTTCTCCATTAATCGGATAAGGTCCTCGGTCGAACCGTTTCGCCGTGTTTTTTCTGCGGTGGAATCCTTGTCGATACCGATACAGAGATTGCTCCATTTCGGGGTAGCGACGAACGAGATCGTTGATCGAGGTTTCACACGGTTTATTAAACGTTCCATCCGTCCATTGTTTCCCCGCTCTTAATTGCGCGTTTGCACGCGACTACTTTTTCGTCGTGTTTCTGGTTTATTGGACTCGAACCGAGGCGGATTCGTGTGTCTCTGGCCGGCTCCATTTATCGACGACTAATTTCTCGGAGCCACCGGACAAAACGGTTCGACTAGCCTTTGGTTATCTCCAAATGCAGATTCTACAAGCACGATCTCCCTTCTATTACCATAACACGACTTTCAAACCGCAGATAATCGTTACTCTCTCGCGCGCCAAACTATTAAAACATTCTTGCATTATCGCGGAGCACGCGGTGCACACCGTTTCGCCCACCCCCGTCCCACCCTCCAGCCGCGCAACACGTTTTCTCTAAAAGGAGAGCTCGACTTTTCCACTTGCCTGTCGTCATTGAAATCCCAATGGGCAAGTGGCCCGTGACCCATTTAGCCGTTACAGTCGACTCCCTTTCGGCTTTATGTAACGGTCGGCTTTGTGCAGCGTCTCAGCCCTCGTGGATCCAGGATCGATACGAAGGGACGCGACGATATCTCGATGGAATCGAGTCGACCGACTCGAAAGACTGCGAAGTTCCGCGAGCGTCCCGGCCCCGATGGGAATTTCCTGTTACGGCAACGACACCGTGAAAATCTTCGGCAACTCCGAAACGCTCTCGCTGTCCCGAGCTACTGGATTACAGCGGCCGTTATCTGCAAATGAAATCTCTCGCCGTAAGACCGATGTACCTGTTATCGATGCTTCGTTCCGTTATCACGCTCGACCTACAACCTGGCTGCCCATTCAAACACCGATTCCCGCTGCTCAGATGCCATTTATGATAATCGGGCCGCCCCCCTCGATACCGATCTCGCGGCGGGGCTTCACGCGCGAGGCCCTCGACTTTCCGTACGCACGCCACGCGACCTCTCACACAGGAAATCCCCGCGAGTAGTGCGGTGCAGGAAGATCGCAGGGCTTGATACGCGTCCAGCTCCAGATCCTTCGCCTTAACGTCGCTCGTACGGATCCAGTGTTATTAATGAGCTCCGCCGCGATAAGGAGAAGGAACCTTGTAACTGGGATCAACGAGTCCGAACGAAGATGGAGGTGGCTCGCACTGCGACTTGTGGATAAAACAGTATCTTCTTTCTCGCAAGCTATCGCCGATACGCGGACTGTATCGCCGCGGCTCTTGATACCGCGCGAAAATGAGTGGATTATTCTACACGATCGCGGCGAATCTCGATCGGCTCCGAAATTTCAATTTTCGCCCGCCACTCGTACGCAGGAAACGCGTTAACGAGTATTGGACGTTCATCGAATACGTACCGTCCCCTGTCCCTAGAATCTCGCGGGCCATTCGATTTAATCGGCTGCTTTGAGCGCGCCAATAAACGGGAAATTGTTAAATGGGAATAACGATGATCGTTCCTTCGTTTCATCGCGACATCGTTCCAATCCCATTTCGACGGTAATTAATCGATCGGCCGCCATCGTTGCGTTCGTACCCACGGCTACGAATATCTCGATCAGTACCTATCGAACGGTGTCTCGATCTTTCCGCGAGCGCGGAAAGGAGGAGAGACCGAGTGCCCCGATAAACCTGATTTTCTATTACGTTCGAAGTGTCGTTCCGCACCGTGGCCCCATTTACCCAAATCTCGAGATCGGTGCGGAACGCTGCGATTCTTTCGCCGGTCTCTTGTTCCGAATGGCGACTGCAGCGGACAGCTTGGAGGATGATTCGGACCGCGTGCGGGATACGATCCCGTATACGTGGCCATCGAGAGGGTGACTTAAACGACGGTCGGGTTGAATCGAGGGCGGAAGTGCAAAACCCAAGGAAATGGAATATTCCTCTGGATATTGGACGGACAAGGAATCCCCGGGAGAAAATGATGGTAGCACGCCTGTTAGAAGCTGCGACTCCGCGCAAAGTCCTCCCGCAGTCCCACAGTTGCGTCAGCTTCCCACAAATAAGAAACGTCCAGGCTTTTCTTACCAGCGCACGTCAGTGGTATTCAATGTTTCGTTCCGTGGCCGATTCTCAGCAATTTAGGCGTTTCTTCTCGGTGTTCGGGGAGCGCTAATGTCTCTTTTCCTGCTCGCTCGCTTCGTCGCTCCGAGGTGGGAACGATTATTTCTTCCTGCAGAGATGTTATAGAGGATCTCTGCTGGGAATGGACAGAGGAGGTCATGAACGGTATCGAAAGGAAACGGAATATTCCATTAGTACGGACATCGGGTAAAGGGTATTGCGCGGAAGCGATAATCGAGAAAGCCAAGGAGGACTATACGGCGGGCAAAGTCGACGAGAATGTTTGCTACGCACGGCTTTCCGGTGGAAATGGAAAATACAGGGGAAATTCTTTCCTCCTCTCGCACCTGCCGTGGAATCTTGCGAACCTAATGGCTGCAATCCTATTTCCCAGCTCGCGTATGCACTGGGCTACGATCGAGAAGCTCGTTATCGCGTGCTTGACCCCAGAAACCGAGCGTTAAATCGACGGTAACGACACTGCCGAAGATCCTCGATATTACTTTATTTGTCGAGGCTGTGGCAGGGAAACAGAGGTGTTCGAGCTGTTCCTGTCGAGCAAGTTAACGAACAAGTACAGATACAGCTAGGGCGAAGGTGGCTGGACTCCACGAACGTTCCATCAGTTTTTCGTGATAATCCATCGGAAGAATCTCGCTCGATTCGTGGAGGACGTCTGTCGGAACTGGCAAAACACTGTCGTGCTCGTGACGCGGAATGGACAAGGGAAAGGCGGAAGTCTGGCTGGCTGAATAGTTGAATTCCAAGCCGGGGAGGGTGAGAAGTGGGACCGGCCATTTGGACCGCAGATGTTGGGATGTCGAGGGTGGCGCAGGCGGGCGAGGGTGGCTCTCGAGCTGGCCACCGCTTTTTACGAGTTTCCAGCGCGGAACTTGCATTACTTCTCGAGCGCGAAGGGTTGGAAGGACGACAGGAAGACGGAGGCGGGCGGGGGTGGTTGGCGCGAAATAGAAAGAGGAAGCTACACCCTGCCCCCTTCGCTGGTTTTTATTCAAATTTTCCACGGTCGAAATATCCACTTCCTCCGTGGCTGTTCCTGGACGCTCTTTCTTCGTTCTCTCGCGTCCTCGCTGGCCGATCCCGGGGGGGAGGGAAAGTGCAACGTCGGCGAGGCGGAGGAAAATAGTCACGCCTTATTTTCGTCCTTTCGTGGCGGAGGATCCTACTCTTATGTTCGCGCGTTTTAGACCGTCCTCGTCCCCTTTGTGAACAACCGCGAGCTGGCCCCTTAGTGGATGGAAAATGCACGACATTCGTTAAGTAACCCTTGGGGTTTCACGGATTATTAATTAAGCCGCGGTCGTAGGCGCCTCGGGCTGTTTATTAAATTGCGAGCGAACCTCGTTGCGCGGGGATGCTTAATAAAGTTCTCGCTAGTTTTTGTACGCCATCGCTCTCTCCCGTATTTCTGGTTTTCAATATACTTAAATTGGAGAGAATACCGCTGTCGACTACGGCTCCAGTGAATTCCGTTCCTCTCAGGCACTCTCGGTGTCTCTTTGAATCCCAGTCACTGACTTATTCTGCCTATCGATCGCGAATGGCGGCGGCGGACGAGGGGATGATTAAAACGAATCCAACCCGTCGAGGAAATCGACGGATTACGCGATAAAATAATCGCGCGGAGCGTAGCTATTTCGAATGGCTGCTATCCGGACCGATATCCCATTCTTCGTAGATCGATCATGTGTTGTTAGCCGCGCCGTATTCGCGATTCCCCTTCGCTTAATGGAGAACCATTTATCTCGCGATGCATCGCGCCAGTAGCAACCTATTCGAGCGTAATCGATGCCACACGGTGATTAATGTCAAAGAAAAGTGAGCATTCTATTATCCAAGGATGCTCGTATTCCAGCAATTCTAGCTCTCCATTTGTTGGAATAATAGAGCTTCTACCTAATCGAATCGTTGCACAAAGGGCTGCAAATAGAGTAACGATGGAAATCTAAATTATTTCATCCCATTGGAACATTCCCGCAGGAAATTCCATTTGAGTAATTCCTCGGCATAACGAAACTGAACACGTGGTATTGAAAGTCTCAGTGATAGTGTCGCCAGTGGATCGTTAGCACCGCCATTATCATCGACTAGCCGATCGTATCGGAATCTTGGTCCTGATTCGAACGATACCGGTAACTAACCGTCTCCGATAAAAAGCAACGTTGACAAAGATCCTCCGGAGCTCGTGGATTGCGACTGGTTTTGTTTTCTCTCTTTGGCTAGAGCCCCTGTTTTTCCGCCGCGACCCAGCGCGGGGGATGAAGGCAGCGAACGTTTCGCGTCGAGCGATTAGAGGAGGATCGCCCACTTTTTCCGACCAACAGCAAACAAAGCCCCGCGGCTGAACGCGGACTTCGAGACCGCTGCTTGCTTGTGTTGGTCCCTCCAAGACGCTAGATTCCACGAGAGGAATAACTCTGCCAGGCGGTAAATAACCGAAATTTCATGCTCCCGCCGTTGTCCCGAATTCTTTTCATCTACACGAATAGCACGGCGTCGAGTCGCGAAGATGGTCTCTTACACGATGAAACTTTCCCGAGGGTTAAGATTTCCGAGTGTTAAATGAAATTTCGGATTCTTGGACAGTCGTGCGCGAGAAGTACCTCGTACCTCGCTGAAATTGTCACTTGTCGCGTGTCGAGTGTGCTAAGTAGAATCCCAAAGACAAATTGCAGCGAGGGAATTAAAGGGTCGCGCGATTTTTCACGCTATATCATTACCAAGGTTCTATTAAAAAGTTGTCGCCCCGCGAAATCTTGAGCGCATCCTCGGAACCCGCCGCAGTTTGGTATTACTTCCGCTACCCTTAGATTAATGAAACGGCGAGTCGGGGCGGCTGGTCGCGGGGCTCGTACGATGAAAGTTTGCCACCCGCTCGGACGGAACTTATGGAATAGAAATCCGGTCACGTAGGGGACATCCGGCCAACATTATTAAATTGTACCACGCTCCCGCGTCGGGATATAATGCATTTCGCGGTCCCTGTGCAGGCTCGAGCCGAATGGGACGTTGGCTCCGGCAAACTCCGACAACTTCTTCGTGTTAAACTTGACTCTGGTTGGGAAAAATCGTTCGGCGGGCTACTGAACGGCTCGTCTTAACGTTTGAGTTACCGGAGTTTGCGCCAGCCAAATCGGCAACTGCGAGCTGCAAAGCAAGCGGGACCTCCCACCGCGGCATGTTAGAAATAATTGGCCTACCATTACGGCGTTTGGTGCAGTTTGTAGACGCCGTGTACAAACGTTCTAATTCACTCTCCCTGGAGCGCGGCTGCTTATTTAACGCGGTAGATTAGAAATAATTAACCCAGCAACTTCGGTCTATTAGCTATTTGGGTAGTCTTTGCAGCGCAGCCAGAGCAGGCGTATTCATTTATTATGCCTAGAATGCGGTTATACTATCGGAGTTGTCTCGTGTGTCTCCGCGCCGTTGTAATTTGTGGCGCAAACTTTGCTCCCCGTGTAATTGCAGCCTCGTAACGCCTGAACGAGGTGACTGCCGGTCTAATCGCAGCGATTGGGTAGCTAGAATGCCTGGGAAAGGCCACTTCAAAGCTAATTAATAAGCAGTTCATTGGACACGCGATTTTTCAGCTCTAGTAAACGCGCGATCTTCGTTTAAACAGCAGAACGTGGGATTTATTTTAACAAGCACTTGTTTAGGAGTTATGAGCCCGAGTTAGCACCACGTCGAGTAGGAGGAAGCAAATGAATTCTGGTCTATGACTAACGATAAGTCGGCGGAAAATCAAGTGATCCATTAAGACTACTTCTCCAACTTCGAATCGCTTTAAATACGGCTTTTATGTTCAGAGTATATTAGTTTATAAGTCTGCTTGGGGGATAGAGTCTGAGTAGTAAGCTGGAGTAATGGAGGTGTCCCATCAACGGCTACTTGATTTTGCCCCGACTATAGCAGAATCTCTTACCCTTTATCGCTGGACGAAATCGTGACTCGAGCTTCGTGCGGACATTGCTCTTCGCGTCATTCCATTCTGCGTGTCCTTTCACGTGTCACAGCTTGTCCCACCTTAGAAACGCTACTCGTCCACTGTTATATTTAATCTCTGAAACGCGATCTTCGTGTCGAGCTCCAATAACGATCGAGGAAGCGAGTGTTTAGCGGGGAACCAGTGTTGCTATAATAGTGAACGTATTAATTGAAAGCATCTCGAAGCGAGACGGGGAATTGCGGGGCTCCGTTGGATGTTCGCGTGGCTCGATTGAAAATTGCTCGGGGCGGTTTTACGTCAAGAAGACGGACGAGGATATTTCGCCGCGCGGCGCTCGTTGCAAACTTCGCGTGGAAACATATTCGTAAGTTGCACGACAATTCCGAGATAATTACGGTCAGATGAATTTCTCTTGAGCTTCCGCGCGGGCTTGGCCGTGCACCGCTCCGGAGTTGAGATAATTAGTGCGTAATTACGAGGATAAACTTGTCCAACGCAACGCTCCTGGGACGCGTGTTACTGGAGACGGTACTAGAAAGTGCCAGCAACGAGAACCGGCGACACATGCAGCTTGCGAATTCAGATTTCTTTGGGTATTATTGTTTCCCCGCGAAGGGAATGAAAATCGCGACGTAAAACCGGGGGAGAAGTGAGCACGGTGAATGTTATCATTTCACTGTGCACTTGGACGCATACATTCTCTAACGCGATGACTGGTCGATGGATCGGAAGGGGCAAATGGATCGTGAAAGCAATAAAATTGCATTGGAAATGAAATTCTTCCTTACTACGGGCACTGTTCCCAGTTGACTTGGAAATGGGCATAAAAATCTATGTTCCAATGTGTGTGTGTACATGAAATGGCATGCATGAACGAGGAAACGTTCGGATGGCACGAATAGCTACGTCCTATACATAATTCTCGGAAAAAATATATGGAAGAAGATGATATTTCTGTCGCTTTAGAGAATGATTCATAGATATGAATAGAAATAAGGGAAAAATGTGTTTCTTGAAAAAGGAGGAAGATTCTTCGCTTCCTGAAGCTCAATAGCACGCCTTGACTAATATGTCTGACTATACCTCGATATTTCTACTCGCACGTAAGTTACTACTTGTGCCTCCTATTGTCTACAAACATGGACGATATTAACGAACGAAAACTGCTAAAGTTATCCAATGCTTCAACCTCTCAAATTCTTGGATACTCATTTTGACAACTTGCAAAAGATTTTCATCTTTTACTTTGTCCATTTAACATTCAACGTGCACTCACGTAGCTCACCAACTGTGACTGCCTGCATTCTACAGGAGGAGCATGATGCTCCTAATAAAATACACGCCTCGAAAGAGTCAGTGTGTCGATGAAATTCTGGAATCACACGAGTAGGTCCAGGTACGTCGAGTGGAAGAGGTATAGTGAGATGCTCGAGGAGCACGCAAGTCAACTAATAATCCACAAGGGGATCTCTTGTCACACCAGATGCGTGGCTAAGGAGCTGCCAAATGGTATTTCCGTCACTCTTTACGTTGTCGTCCAAAGCCAAAAAATTCGCGAGCCAAAGCTCTTGGCGCGCTGGTGTTTGAGAGCAATTGTCTGAGCACTCTGTTGCGCTATTGTTTTCACTTTTTATTACTTCCGCGACCTCACTATGCGTTCTTCCACCCGCGACACACAGGTGTGTTGGCGTTTTGGCGCGTAGGCGGAGAGGATCGCGGCGCGTGTCGAAGGGGACGCGAAGCCGCGCGCTTCAAGCTCGGCCGACGACTGGCGAAACTTCCTGGGCTCGACGCCTGCGCCCATTCGAGGCCATGTCGACGCGTTACGGCCCTGCCGCGCGCAACGCGCCTCGACGATGCATTTGGATTACTGTCCGAGCACATCGGTGCACAAGGATTCGCCTGCAGCGAGACGTGAATTCGTAGGAGGAGGAGGCTTCAATGTCGCGAAGACACTCGAGGCCGTAGAGATTGCTCCGGCCATGTTGCCTCACCCCCTTGGTCCTTCTTATGTTTTTTATTAATCCGCACGGCGGATTGACGAAATCTGTCGAATCTTTGCATGATTGGCAATGAGTTGTCACTGATTGATACCAGTTTATATTATGTAAACTTCTAAAAATCGCAATACAATGCTTCCCTGTTCCGACAAGCATATCTTCCTTTATAGTTTGAATAACAAAGGCTCCACTCTTCCTATTTGAACTTTCAACGGGCCACCTGTGTCGCGTAAATTTTCATCAGAGACAGACGAACGCGGAGGAAGTAAACGAAAAGCGGTAGATAAAATCTGAGAGTCAGAATCGAAGTGGGCGAGGGGTGCGACTCGTGTGGGAAACGGCCTGGGGCTCGCCGAGATTTCGGAGGTAAAACTGGGAAGGAGGAGGGGAAAGGGTGCGAAAATACTCGCCCCTCGCCCCGTCGGTGTTTCCCTTCTTGGGATCGGCGCGTCTGTAACAGATTGGCAGTGGAAATGGCGGGTCAGCGTTTTCCTGGCAGGTGTGGAGGCGCGGGAGGAGAAAGAAGTCGGCGGATTAAAAGGCTCCCTCCTCGGTCGACCATAATAAGAGTCAGCATCTTTTTCTGGGCAATATTTCACGTCATTACACACCATTTCCCCGCAATTAAGATTCGAAAATTTTCGGTGGAACGCGGTTTATCGAGAGCGCGCCGACCCTTCGCTTTTTTTTCCCTTCCTGAACGTCTCGTGGCTCCGTCGCGACCCGGTTTTCTGCCTCGCTTATTATTCTCCTCGTTCCCCCCGTATAACGTTCTCAACGCGCCGACGAATTGCTTGCAAAATTTTACACCTTCCTCTTTCACACCAGAGTCTCTTCAATCCTGGTCACAGAAATTTTTTTCCAATCAAATTTTCCAGTCAGTCTTTTGGCACAACAGCCATCACTGATCGTCGCCAATAAATTTGCAAAACTTTCCGACGGCGTGAAAAAGTGAATCCTACAGGCTACGAAGCTTTCAATTTGTTTCCACGGGAAGAGAACGCTTCGAGAGTTACTTGCCCAAGTCGCCCTCGTGTTTCTCTGAAAAGGAATCTTTTTTCAATTCGCCGCCGCTGCCTCGTCCCGTGCTCCCGAGCAGCGGAAGAACTGAAAATTTGAAATCTCTTCAAAGAGACAGTCTCAACTTTCCGGCGAACGCGCCCGCCAGGCGAAACTTTCCGAACTCGTCGCATACATTTGCAGCGAGCGCGCGCATTATCGGAAGTGCATTTCGTTGATCGTCCCCGTGAATGTAACTCGCAGTTTTTCCGAGCGCGCTCCTTCGATCCAGGAACAGCTGAGGACTTGAAGGAATATCGTGCGCTTCTCGATGATTTCGAAACTCCTCGGCTACGAGTAGGTTGCATCGTTCTGAGAAACCATTCCTCGTTTTAGTGCCTTCCCAAGAATCTTGGACATCTGTGCGCAGTCGTTCGTCCCTTTCTTTTCCCTGTACCCGCGCCGATATTGCCTCCGACTGGAATACACTTGGAGCTGAAGGGTCCCCGTGATTGTCAAGCGCATACTACATACAACATTTCACCAGCGGCAAGATTTGTTCTCTACGATCTCAAGTGCCTCGAAATTAATAACTCCGCGACACGAATTTCCAGGAGGTCGAGCCCCAAAGATCCAGACCGAACGCGCCGCGTATCGAACCTCCTCGATGCCCCGATATCCTTCGTGATCGCAGACAGTAAACGAGTCCAGGCTGAGTTTCATGCTCTAGACTCATCCTTTACAGCTGTAACCATCGAATTCCCATGGTTTACCAGTCTACGTGCTTCCTTTCACCGGCCAATTATAAAGTAACAATCGTGCCAGCCGGCAGTTCTCCCGTCATTTATAAATCATCGCATCCCGACGATGCCTAGTCTGTCGATCGAGCTTACGCCGCTCTAATCGAGACCACGGGTGTCTTCCTTCCGGTCGCACAGCCGGAGGAAGGGTAATCGCCATTGATCGACGCGGGAGGATCGCCAGCGTTAGTTTACAGCGACGAGTATTCCTTGTAATTCGATTAAATCTCCTTGGCACCGTTTAACGAGGGAAGGCCGGTCGACGCCATGGAAAATCGCGTTTCTCTAATCACTGGCTCGGGATAATTCGTCCTTTCTGAGTTTACAGAGTCCTGCCTGTAACGTGGCCTTCATTATCTCCGCATTTCACCGCGTAGACAGATCAATTTGCACGGTCACCTCCTTTCCGCCGTTACTCGCGATTCGACTGTCTAATACGTGGGCTCTTTTGATTTCAAGACTCGCGATACAAATTCCAGGAATTCGCGAACTTTATTGAATTCCAGCTCTGCTCCCGTCGACGTTAATGACCATCCCACTCATTTCTTCCTTATTCATTATTGCCTTGAACGATGCTAAAAGACGCGACTGCTTAGCTTTCAGTGACGTCATGATATTCATTTATCGCGCATACTTCGGTGCAAATTGGAGCCAGTATAACGAACTGTCCTTTGTACTAATAACAAGCTATCTGCGAAGACAAGACGAGCAGCAAATTATTCAAAGAGACGCATTTTTTAACCCGACGTGACCTACGCGGAAGAAATGTGGACGAAGGAGGAACAATGGTCTAAACGATTCATTTAATGCACGCTCCACGACCCGGATGGTCGTCCTTCTCTCGCCGGGTCTCTGTGAATAGTCTCCCGGGTGAAGAATGCGGGTGAGTAATGAAGTCGTTCCATGGATGAGGCATCCAGAACAGTCCCGTATTGGAAACCTCGATAAAGAAAGGATCTATAAGAATCTCAGCGACGGCAAAGGAAATTTAAGTCACAGACGAGCGAACCTTCTTTCGCCCTTCGCCCTTCGTCCCACGTAATTGCAACAGTTCGGCCGGGCGGCGGAAATATTCGACAAGTATTCCGCGACGCCTGGAAAATTGCGAATCCTTCGATTCCCCCTTCGCCCGCCACTGTGACGCAATCATCTTTGCTAACTGAATAGTTTCCCCTGAAGCAAATTGCGCAGGAAATTCCGTAGCTTTACGATTATAGAGAACAATCCCCATTACTGCTCTCGTTCCTTTAACAGCGGGAGAATTAACCTTGGGAGGGTGGAGAATTTTTTGACGGAACGGGGGTAGCACGGATCCAGCGTGAAAGGGCGAAGTGGGCCAACGAATGGAACGATTCAAGGATACGTGGACCGACCGCGAAACTTGCTGCGGCTTTGTAGGATGTGAAATTCCTGCGGGCTTGTGTGTTCTCTCCCTCCCTCTGTCCCTCGCTCCGCGAAAGTTCCCGGGAGCTGCACGCATCGCGAACTATCGAGGCTCCCGCGTCGGAACTATGCGGACAGTGATGAAGAGACTGGGAGGCTCTTTTTGCTGGAACGCTTGCTGGAACGAACTCGACGAGAAAGAAGACGAACAACCCTTCGAATCGAGCTCCCTAAACACGAACCCAGAGGAAACACTCTCTCCCGAAGAATGGTTACTTCGCTGCCCTACTGATCCACGAATTTTCTTTTCTTCTCGTTCTGCTCGTTACCCGAGCAGGTGAGTTACGAAGCAGCTGAACCTGCGCGAGGAACATAGCTGCACGCTTTATAGAAACGTAAACGCCGTAATCCCTGGTACGGCGGGCGTTGTTTGCGCCAAGATCGGGCAGGATACGTTACCCGATAGGAGGCTCCCCTCGCGAGGGGATGCAACGTATCACCGCGATACGCATATCAGGATACATCGCGTAGAATTCGAGAATACTGATCCCGACGAGCGATGGGGAGGACGGTTTGAAATGGAAATCTAAAGTCACTATTTCCTCCTTTCCTCCAGGGGAAGGGGCATGTAACGCGTCGAGGTAGAACGTGTAACTGATTTTTCCGAGATTCCCAGACCTTCGTGTGTGATGCAGATCACTCGCGCAGAATGCATTTTTCACCGCAAGCATAGCTATTATAAAGCGATTTGGGACCACAGGACTGCGCACCTTTGAGTAGCTGGTCTCCAAAGATTCCAAAGTATTAATCTACGAAGTACAACAGCACAATCGCGAGGCTCTCAGCCAATTTATCCAGAGAATTACCTTGGAGAACGTTGAAACGACAAAGAACGTTGTCTCATTTTCGGCGTGAAAAAATTTGTCTCGCGCGGAGGGCGATGCATCTTCGCGGCATCGTGAAGCCCCAGGAGATTCGATACAATTCGAAGATTAAACCGTACGTGAAGGGACGTGGACCGATGACGTCGGGAGCCGGAAATACGACGAATAGCTCGCGGCGGGCACGTTTAGCGGCGGAAATGGCTGCACGCTTCGAATGCGCGCTGCAATTCGCACCGCGCGAGCGAATGCAACGAGTGGAGAAGTCTCGGCGAGAATCCTGCAGATGAAATAAATAATAGTCGCCCGTGTGGCCGCGGTAGCTGGATGGAAAACCATGCTGTCGCTGCACGCCGTGGGATAAGATGGAATTTCTGTCGGTTGGCTTAGACAAACAGTCGCAATTTTGTTCTCCCGACGGAAACCAGCCTGAAGAACGCTTTCCTTCCTGTTCGTTTCCTCCCAGTCAGTTTTGCTCTCTTTATCGGCTGCTTTTTGCTCCCACGTCTCCGCAATACAAATTTGCCGCGCGTGCCTTCACTGCCGACGATTTTAATCCTCCAACTTTGCAAGAGCCTTCGATTTCTTCTATTCATCTTCGTTACCGTACATAGTTTTTAATCTTCTTGTTAATCCTCAACGACTTCGAATTTCTGACAACCTTTGGGGCTTCCCAGCAACATTGTTCTCGTCTTCGGAGCTCGTCTGTTCGCTAATTCTTCTCGTTCCTCGAGATTTCTCCCACGATGTTTTCACCCTGGAATTTCTTCGCGATTTATTCGGAACGGAAAACCGCTTTTCTGGGCCCCTCGCAGCGAATACCTTCGGTGCAATTTCAGCAATGCTTCTTTGCACGCTCGATCTTACCTGACTCTGCGTTCGTCGCTTGTAACTTTCGAACGTATCTCGCAATTTGCCACATTTAACGGTTTATCGAGCTCAATTTCAGGAAGATCATAATTTTTCCCGCATTCATTATTCTTCAATGAAGGAAATCAGCATTTTCGAGCACTCTTCCATACAGGAAATCAGATTCCACAAATTTTCATATAACGTATCAGCTTTAATATTGTTTTGGTAACTCACACTTGTTGCCTGCCCAAAATTGTATGTCCATTTATAAAAAAAGCCAATATCCCCTTTAGTTTAACATTTATTGTATTGCCACCGGTGGGATAATTGATAAAACGATTCTCTGAAAATAAATCTTCGAAAACTGTTATCGGGCTGTTAATAGTAGTTAATTGCATGTATCCTCTTCCATGCGAATAAAAACAAACAACTCGCGAACACTTGTGTAAATCACTGTGTGACCATTTTTTTGTTTTAATTTCTTCCGAAGCATTTTTCTCGCATTCCAGTAATTTCGCTTTTACTCCGCGCGGCGTGCAAGCAAGCTCAAACATTTTTCTAGCGTCCAGAGAACGTAACCGAGTTTCGTCAGAGCGCGTGAAGCGTTCTTCGCGTATTTCCCGCAAGTTTCTTTGGCAAGTGACTTATCCCGAACTTTAAACGGCCGCGCTAAGTCGACGGAAACTCGAGTCTACACGTGTAGCCCGAAGAACGTCGCGCGAACGTCCTGGAAACCGTTCGGGGAAGTCGTGGAAATGGAGTTATCGATGCGACAGCCACCAGCGATAATTTAGGGAAATTTCTGCCCCTGGAGCGTGGCGCGCTCGAAATTTTGCCAGCCAAATTAGGAGTTACCCTTCGCCCAAGTTCCACCGCTTAAATTTTCATTGTCGTTCAACGAGCTATTGGGCACGTTAGCAGATGTGATATCGCTGCGAATAAGATTTCATTGTCGTGCCACTTCTGGGTTCTCTCGCGTCACTAGAAAGTCTTTATATTTTTTTACGGAAGATATTGGACACAAGATCTCGTTAAGTTCGCCATTTGCACGTCGACACTGGCCGTTTTCCGCTATATAAATCTGAAAAATAGTTTTACGTGAAAACCGATGCTCCCGCGATGTTGAATCGAGAACGATCGGTGTCATCGATCGGTCTAAGCGTGCACGCCAATCGTTTCTTCGAAATGCCGGCAGCTTTTAATTCGTCCTCTCTTTTCGCCCGTTTGATGGTGCTCCAACGATTTATAGATAGGTGTTCACGTTTCAGTTGAAGCAGAACCACACGAATAAATAAAAAAAGCGACGAGCGAATACGTGTTTCGTAAACTCCCTAGTCACTTGTCGGTCGAAATGCGCGTGATGGTAACCGGAATATTTGAAAAAGTTTCGCGAGCGAGCGGAGGATAGACGAAATTCGAAACCTAGAGTTTATTCGAACTCTCTTCTCTTCCGTATTTGACTCATATTTTCCGCGGATAATTTAAGCTCTTGCTTTATTATACATCGCTCCTCACTGCACAGGCATCGCAGCGAGGCTCGTGTTTTCCCAGCTAAAATCATGTTTCGTAGAGAATTTATTTATTCGTCGGTTCCTGGCGAAAAGCTTTTCCATTTGATCCGTTTGCAATCCTATAAAGCCAGATATTGCGGAATTCTTTTCCGCCTTCGAATTACACCGGAAAATCTATTTTTTATTTCATAGTGTTTACTTCTCAGTATAGCTGAAATATTAAACGTTCCAAACATTGCAAAAATTGCTTCATTACCCGTGCACGCGTTTCTTTCACGAAAAAAATGAAAAGGCATTTTCAATTTCGGCTGTTATAGCACAGAGGAAACTACAATTTCGATTTTGTACTCGTCGCTATCGCCCTGAATTTGAGGGACAGGCGAGGCGAACAATCCGGCGGGAGAAATCGGAGTCGGCGCGTGACAGAGAAGCTGGCGGTGTTCGCTGGCGAGTATTTCTCGCTGGAAGCTTAAAACGGCAGCGGGACGATAAATCTCGAGCGATAATCGGAACGGTGAACGCCGCGGAATAAGTGTATCGCGGAATTACGAGCTGTCCAATGGCGCGGTGACTGCATATCCGCTTCTAGATAGCGCAAAACAACGGTTTCTATCGCGGCCGCAACAAAATGCAGTCGCCTCCCAATATTTCTCCGGCGTCCCGACGTTTTTCGCCCGCGAAATTTATCCCCGCGGGTTCCGTCCGCGCTTTATACAGCGAAACGTACCGGGCTGGCTGGAGAATCTCGACGAAAAACACGGGACAATGGGAGGGATCGCGCGTACCTGGAGGACGCTAAGTGGAGAAAAGTGGAAGGGACGGATAAAAAATGCGGCGTTCGTGTTAATGATACTTTTTACGAGGGGGACAAACGAGCGTGGCTGATGAACGTTGAAAGTGGGTGGGAGTCGGTGGAAAAACGACGTGACGGGATAGGGAACGGCGCGCTATGAATAATGATCTTTCACCAGTTAGCACTGTTGCGAGGTATTTTTAATTCTGTCGCGGTGCTCCAGGTCGATGCTCGAAGCGGGTCAGAGGGCAGAATGCGACGACTCTTACGCAGGAAGATGCTGGTGGAAGCTTCACAGAGATGGCCCTCTATGTCTCGAAGGAAAGATCGAGGGATGTTTCGTTTATAATCATTCTCCACGAATCTGCAGATTTTTAAGCGCTTGCTTACGATTGCAATGGAATATTAAATAAGTAACATCGACCGAGCGTAGAGCCGAGTACAAAGGAACCAGAGAACAAAAGCTCCATTGGCGAAATAAATCGTAACAATATTTATACGGAACAGTGTGCCGTGAATCGCGCGAACAGGAAACTTCTGCGTCATGTAAATCCCATCGTTGAATTCCAAAGAACTCTTTCTCAAAATGAATAATTCATTAACCCTGAGGCTTTTTTTTTCCACCTCGTTCTCTCCCCATTCGAACGTTCCGTGTCTTAATGACTTACTTACTCGCTTCTTGTTCGCCGCGCCCTGTTTTCCGCGCCTTTCTATCCGGTGCACACCAATTAACAAGTACACAGAAGTAAGACACACATTCCCGCGGTTTCTATACTCCGCTCCTCGCAAGACTGCCCCGCATTCACACGGAGAACCTCCTCTCCAGTAAACGTCGAAAGGCATTCAACGCGAAAAATTTAATGCGACAAATTGATGTCGACGAGATCGACGGGATGAATTTTACAAAGCGCCACTGCCTCTAACGAGTGCAGGGACAGGACGACGAGAACGCGTCGCGCTGGCCGGAATCTTGAAACGTTGTTGCCAAGACAGTGGTGGAAGTCGGTGACGCGAGTGATGCGGTTATACGCTTCTTCTCCGTTACACATGCCGTTCGTGTGCGGCTTCTTTCGTTTCCTTCCACCTATGAATCCCTGTCAGGGTCGTTCTTTAGCACCTAAGAGATTCCTGGAGACGTGGTTTCGGGATCACGCGCCTCGCAGCAGTGCTCCCACCCCCGCGTCCCGCGAAACAGATTCCCCGCCGCTGCTCGCGATCCCTTCGGCGGTGGCACGTGCTTCGCATCGACGCAACGCCCCGCGAATTCAGCTCGCAGCCTTCTACAAAGCTTTCCAGCTTACTCGACGCTGCGCCACTTCGATCGGCGCGGAAATGTTCGCGCTTTATGCATCGTTAATGCGGATTTCTCGCAGCGTCGAGAGGAATTATTCGTTGCCGTCGCACGTGGCCAACATTTTTCAGAGCCTGATGCATTCACGTGCATCTGTGGTCGTTTGTGCACGCTGGTGGATTAAGGACATTACAGGGCTGGGTATCTCTAAAATTGGATCACGAGCAAGTTCGATTGCCACTCTCGTTGCCGTTGTTGTTTATCGCGCCGCGGCGCCGGGGGATGCAGCGGGAAAGGTGCACTCACACGCGCGAAAGAACGCGAAGCACGTGCGAGGAAACCCCGAGGCTTTGTTCCATTCTGTTGCACTGCCCCCAGGTGACTTCGGTATCGTAAACGCTGCTGTGTATTGCACCCTCCCGGCCGACTCTTTTGTGCCGAACAATATATCTGATAACGTTGACACAGATCCTACCGGACAGGATCCCAAGTCAACGGTGTATCCACTGAACTCGGCTCGACGGTTGTCTCAAAGCGAAGGAAACTCCGTCTCTCGCATCGGATTTCGCTCCGTTCTGCCTTCGGTTTGCTCTTCACCCTTTGACTTGTGGACACTCGCGGGGTTTTGTCTTAAAACAGTTTGTCTTTGGAATCAACCGCGACTCGAGTGGAGGGAAAAATTTATCTCTGGATTAGACCTCACGGCTTTGTCTTTGCCATCTTACGGCTCCAAGATTACGTAGATACATTTGCAACCGCAGATTTGGGGTAGGTATTTCTTATTTATATAATGGGTGCAAGGGAAAATGGACAATTTCATTAATAGAATTGTTAATGTTAATTCATGTAAAAGACACAAGGAAAAATAGTACGATCTAATATCGCAGAATTGTATTGTGCGCCTCTTCCTCATGATCAACTTGTAGTCCTTCCACTTACTACCGATGTCGCCACATTTTTCAACGCTTAAAACAAACAAAAGAAGGCGACGCCTCGCGCGTCCCTTCCGGTCCCTCCCGCGATGCCTCATTCTTTCGCTTTGTGCCGATTAGCCACGTACGTATAAGAGAAAAATGGGTAAGAGAAATAGAAGATCGTCATCTTCAGAGGAATATGACGAACGTTTGGAAAGACGTTTAAAACGGCTAAAAAGGAGAATCAAGAAGAGGAAAGAAAGAAAAAGCCGTCAACGTAAAAGGTGCAGAGAAACCAGTGAATCGAGTGATTCAGATCAGTCGTCGAACTATGGCAGTATAAGTTGTAAGTAATGTTACGTTTACTTTTGCCACAAATTAAACGATTGCAAAGGCCCTAACCTTTGCGAAGTCCGAGTTTTTTCTCAATAGAATAATATTAAGCAAGTGTCATGCGTCAAAAATGGGCTCTAACCCAGACGAATATAAGCATTGCAGCTCGCAGGTCCTAACCTTTGCGAAGTCCGAGTTTCCCCTCAATAGAATAATAATAATCAAGCGTCATGCGTCAAAAATGGGCTCTAACCCAGACGAATACAAGCGTCATGCGTCAAAAATGGGCTCTAACCCAGACGAATACAAGCGTCATGCGTCAAAAATGGGCTCTAACCCAGACGAATACAAGCGTCGTAGCTCGCAGGCCCTAACCTGCGAGTGAGCTATGCCTCACGACAGACCTTGATTTAATACATTTACATTGTATGTTGCGAAACGTAATAATAAATCTGGAAATGGTTCGGGAGAACCTCCAGAGTTTGTCAGGGCCCTAACCCGTATGACAACAACAGTAAGGTTATAAATGGTTAATACTTTACCGGTCGGTAAGGTAGATCATCCTATGGCTTAGCCGATTAATAACCGGTCGGTAAGCGTTAGGAGCAATAAACCGATTTTTGCTACCGATCGAAAAAGGGTTAATATAACCGCCATAAGAATCAAGCCCTAACTTGAATAATTCTTAGCGGTAAGCAAAAATAAAATACTGAAATTAACGATATTTTCAGCTGAAATGAGAAGCGACGAATTATCAGGACGCTCGGAGAAGGAGGGAAGAAATCTCCAAAACCCGGAACAAACGGATATGCCTATATCAACCAAAGAGATCGAAGAGGAGTTTTGCCTAAGCGAGGATATTCTGAAAATAATCGGAAAAAGAGTATGTGAAAATAGAACGTTGTCTTCGGCGATACAATCGGAAGTAGCACTTCGCTGGCAAGACATTTTGAATCAGGGATTACCAAATGACGATAATCTCCAATTAATTAAAAAGTACCCACCACCGGAGAACTGTATATTATGCGATCCTCCCAAACTAAATCCGGAGATAAAATCTAGTCTTCAGGAACCGGTGCTAAATAGGGATACGCGTATTCTGTTAAAGCAGAGCAAACTTACCTCGGGGTTGGCTGCTATGGGGAAAGCAATGACTCTGGTCTTGAAACAAGAACAATCGGAGGAAAACCTAAAGATCCTGGAGTGTCTAGGGGATGCAGGCAGCCTGTTAGCTGACCTACAACATGACGAATCGACCATCAGAAGAAACCTTATTTTGGCAAACATAAATCCAACATTAAAAAATGCTCTAAAGGAGACAAAGGCTGACGAATACCTATTCAGTAACAAATTGGACGAGGTGTTGAAGGCCACAAAAGCACTCGAAACGGCCTCCAAAGATTTACGCCCAAAGACTAAGGATTACCCCAACAAAATGGCAAAAAACTCCAAACTCCCGCCCCGTCAATACAAACCTGGGTTTGCAGCGACGTCGGGCGGGCAGAAACAATACCAACGGCAGGCCCCGAGTCAGAGGAGACATATGAATTACCAGAGACCTCGGCCGAAGAAGGAGCAACACCAGCAACAGCAGAACCGTCGGAGGAGATACTAGAGAACTCAGTAAGTCAGATAGCTGGACGACTCCATAGGTTTGTGTTAAAATGGACACAAATTACTTCAGATAAGACTACTCTATCTTGGGTCAATGGCTATAAAATCCCTTTTATATCGAAACCAGTTCAAAACAGCGAACCCAAAGAAAGGAGGTGGTCAGCAGAGGAAATGCTAAAAGTTAGAAATCTACTCTTAGAGCTAGAAGAGAAAGGTGCTATTCGTAAATGTAGATATAATCCAGATCAGTTTATCTCAGATATTTTCTTAGCTCAAAAACCTAATGGGAAATATAGGCTTATATTAAACTTGAAGAATCTAAACAGATTCATATCTACAAAGCATTTTAAACTAGAAGATGGTAGAACTGTTACTAAATTAATGAATCAAAATTGCTTTATGGCGAGTTTAGATCTCCAGGATGCCTACTACTTAGTATCTATGCATAAATCGTCTAAAAAATATTTAAGATTCAAATTCGATAATACCTTATTTGAATTCACCTGCTTACCGTTTGGCTTAAATACAGCACCATATGTATTCACAAAAATTTTAAAACCAGTAGTTGCACAGTTACGTAAAAGAGGATATCGCTCCGTGATATATTTAGATGACTTATTACTGATAGGAGAATCGTTGTCAGATTGTCTACAGAATGTAACGGAAACCCAAAAACTGTTAAAGGACCTAGGTTTTATAATTAATATACATAAAAGCCAATTGACACCAAAACAAAGGTGCGGTTATCTAGGCTTTATTTATGATTCTAAACAAATGGTAGTAGAACTAACAGAGATTAAGAAAACAAGTATTATTGGCTTACTTAAAGAACTGAAAGAGGGGCAAACAATTAAAATAAGAAAATTTGCAAAGGTAGTAGGATTCTTAGTATCGTGTTGCCCAGCGGTAAATTATGGATGGAGTTATACAAAAGCGTGTGAACGACAAAAATATTTAGCTCTTAAAGCAAACGGTAATAATTATGAATCGGATATGATGATTTCCAGAGATGTAATGGAGGAATTTAAGTGGTGGAAATCGAAAGGCGTTATATCAAAAAATCCAATTAGACAGACCCGATTTGACCTAGAAATTTTCACGGACGCCTCCTTAACGGGTTGGGGCGCGTTTTGCAGTGGAAGAAAAGTACAGGGACATTGGAAAGATGACGAAAGATCCAAACACATTAATTACTTGGAACTTTTAGCAGCCTTCTTTGGGTTAAAGTGCTTTGCGAGAAATCATGAAGGTGGTCAGATTCTACTCCACATTGATAATACGACAGCCATTTCATATATCAATAGGATGGGAGGTGTTCAATTCAGAAATTTAAATGACATAACTAGGAATATATGGAGATGGTGTGAAAAGAAAAACATTTGGATTTTTGCGTCATATATAGCTTCTGCAGAAAATGTCGAAGCGGATCTCGAATCGCGTCGCAAAGAATCAACGGCTGAAATCGAATTATCAAGTGTAGCTTTTACAAAGATCATTGATAGATTCGGAAAACCAGAAATCGATTTATTTGCTAGTAGGGTAAATGCCAAATGTGAAAAATATATATCATGGAAAAGGGATCCCGGTTCAATTGCAATTGACGCTTTCACCCAAAACTGGAATAAACATTTTTTTTATGCTTTTCCTCCATGTTCGATTATTTTAAAAACCTTACAAAAGATAAGGGAGGAACGCGCAGAGGGCATAGTAGTAGTGCCAGAATGGCCAGCACAACCGTGGTACCCGCTATTTTGCGAGATGTTAACCTCAAACCTAGTAATTATTCAAGCAAAGAATAACGTTGGTTTTTCTAACAGGGAACTAGACCATTTTTGGAACAAAGTTACCCTGGTGGCCGGAGTCTTGTCAGGAGAGCCTTCGAAACAAAGGACATTCCCCAGACATCGATCGATATTATGATTTCCTCGTTAGCAGACTCATCGTTTAAGCAATACGAAAGCTGTTTTAAAAAATGGTGGAATTTCTGCAATAAAAGAAACATGGACCCCCTTAGGAATTCAGTACCAAAGATTATCGAGTTCCTAACGGAATTATATGAAAAAGGTGCAACTCATAGCTCAATCAATTGCCATAGATCCGCAATTTCATTACTTGTAGGGCCGGAGATGGCTCAAGACTATAGAGTGTCAAGATTCTTTAAAGGTATAGCAAATCTAAGACCATCAAAACCCAAGTACGACTGCACTTGGGACCCAAAGATTGTTTTGGACCATTTCTTGTCTCTGCCCTGTAACGAAGAAATGGCCATAAAGGACTTAAGTAGAAAACTGTTATGCCTATTAGCATTAATCACGGGCCACAGAATGCAAACGTTCTCCTTGATTAAAACAGAAAATATTGAAAAACAAGAAAAGTCATTACAGATTAAGATACCGGACCGAATAAAGACATCACGCCGAAATAGAAATCAGCCGATTCTAGTCTTGCCTTATTATCCAAAAAATAAGAAGATTTGTGCTGCGTCAGCACTAGAATGCTATATTCGCAGAACAGAAGAGGCTCGTAAAGGAATTAAATCACTGTTTATCACAAATAAGAAGCCGTTTAAAGCCGCTACAACTCAGACAATGAGCCACTGGATAAAAGATACGATTGCGGAAAGCGGCATAAATACAAAGATATTCACAGCGCATTCAACACGTCATGCCTCTACATCGGCAGCAAAAAGGAAAGGCCTGAATTTAGACGTGTTGCGTAGGACAGCAGGGTGGACGAAAAATTCCAGAACATTTACAAGGTTCTATGATTTGAAATTAACAACGGATAAAAGTGCCTTTGCTAAGGCGATCCTGGAAATGTAACAAAAACAATAAGTATAGTATATAAATACATTATATTATTATAGTAATAAGAAAGTCTATCAATTATACTTAATATTTAACACCTTTTCCCCGCCGTAACTGCGTTGAACATCTACAAGTTGATCATGAGGAAGAGGCGCACAATACAATTACATGATTAAACGAACTTACCTGTAAGTGAAGTTCTATCATGATTGTATGAAGCGCCTCTTCCGAAATGATCAGTCCCACCTCAGAGAAGATACACCCCTACTCAAGGGTAAACCTTGAGACCCCTAGTAAGTGTTACGGCGTAGCTTTGAAAGAATGAGGCATCGCGGGAGGGACCGGAAGGGACGCGCGAGGCGTCGCCTTCTTTTGTTTGTTTTAAGCGTTGAAAAATGTGGCGACATCGGTAGTAAGTGGAAGGACTACAAGTTGATCATTTCGGAAGAGGCGCTTCATACAATCATGATAGAACTTCACTTACAGGTAAGTTCGTTTAATCATGTAATTATACTTTGTACTAAACGAAAGTTGAGTCATCGTTTCTATATTCCATTCGGAGATATTCGTCGGTGTGTCGCGTAATCCATAACTCGCCGCGTTTTTCCACGACGCCAGAAATTCGTCTTGAAGAAAATTTTCTTTCCCCAGGCGAAACTGGCGTATCATGTAAATTTCTCGTAAACTGCAGACCGTGTATGTGGCTGCATCGGCGTTAGTCTGCACGCCCATCGATCTTTCCCTTGTGTCCGATGACCACGTGGATCGACGCTGGCGTATCGGTATCGAAACCAGGACGTGGGTGGATCGGGGAGCGGCCATAAAAACATGAAATAAAGATCCCACATCAGGCTGGTACGGTTCAACGATGGCAGGGCTGTGTTTGGGGGCCAAGCATATTTTCCACATCGACTTTTATTCGGTTCACGTAGCGGCTTACTCTACCTACAGCATCGATGATTCTTCCCTTCTCTTCCGTGCGCGATCATCCGCGATCGATATGCTATTTCTTTGTCTGACCTCCGTCCTCGGTTTTCTCGTGGTCTGGCCGCGTTTTGAACGGATCCACGCCTTCGTCGTTAATCCTTCCCCATTTTATTTCAACCCCGTCTCGAGGAAAAGTTCGATACCGCGCTGGAATTTTCATCGATCCCCAGTACTTTTTTCTCCGCTTCCTCCTTTTCAAACTTTTACCTACTACTTCGTAAATTTTGTATTCTGTATTTTTTTCTCTTCTTTTTTTTTTCTCCACTCCATTTTCCTTTTTGCGAAGGAGTTACTTTTCCAATTTTCTCGTTTCCTCAAGGCGGTTCCTTGCTTCGACTTCATTTTCATTTGATATTACCTACTTTCTCCGCTTCCCCTCGAGTCGAGATTCCCCATCGAAGAGGCTGCTTCCGGTGGGGAACTACAGCCTTAGGTAGATCGTAACAGTCGTCGATTTCATAAAATCGAACGAGGTCGCGGGTAGGTGGCAGTGTCCAAAACTTGCTCGTAAAATCTGTCGGGCCGCTGGCTGGCATTGGTCACGATCGACGATTTTGCTGTGTCAGGACGAGCTTCCGTCTTCGGATAAGGGAGACTGGTATTACAGCCGAGATCAACGTCCTGTGACGTTCCAACGGCTCGACGAGTGCCAGTCATCGATCGAATCCAAGTCTGTGAAATTTTACTGCTTAGTGAATACTTTATCATTCGAGTCCTGTAAATTCCTTTAAAATATAATCGAGCTTACATTCCTATTATCTTGTGTAATTCTTATTCCAAGGCGAGACCACTTTGCCCAAAATGAATTGGAAACTAGAATGCTTCGAAATTGAAATCCACGTGTCGGCGTCGAACGAGGCTCGATGTTTAAGATGAGAGAGAGAGAAATTCCGTCTCTCGTTACCTATGCCAGCATCTACACGGATAGGAGGACTCTCGAGCGCACCCCCGCGAACTTCTACAAATGGAATTGAAATTTTCCGGTTACACGGTGGGTCAGCGAAGTTGCTCTTGGTTCCCGAAGCTGGTCCGCGACAGGATGCTGGAATCCTCCCTTCTCAGCGCGAAAAGTAGTTCCACGAGTGTTCTCGATTAGGTGGGAATCGCCGAGAAGCGTCGCCGCGATATTTTCGTCTCCGCGAAGTAGGAAATTCAATCAGCCCGTTATTATCGTCTGGCTAAACTTTTCTGCGCTTCCGTTTCCAAATGGAATACCTTTCTCTGTATAAACGATTGATAGCAGCGCAATAATTTAAGAGTGTTTTTCGACGATTTCTATGTGCAGAGTTTTAAAAGAGCTCAAAGTACCTATTCAAGGAATACTCCCTCAATAATCCCAGCTACGCTCTCGAAAGTGGCTCGCCGACATAAAAACTCTCCACAGGTTTTCATTAAAAAACCAAATACCCTGTTAAAAACGTTGAGCGCAATGTCAACCGAGAGTTTCTACTTTCTTTCCAAAGCACCTGCCGCGGTTACGCGACTCTTTGTAACAGGCAGAGCTGCGGTACGCAATTTCTGCATCGTGAATCCAGATTCTTCTCTCTTCCTCGCTCAATATTAGTTTTGTTGTCACGTTGGGCTAGCACGCGGCAGTGCGCCTGACCCTAAATCGCGAGCGAAAAGTCCAGAAAGTCGTGGCGTAAGGACGCCTGCACGTATCATAACAAAGGCCTGCTGTGTCTCGATTAATATTAACTGAAAACGTCGATATCATAAATCTCTCCGTGCAAAACAGCGACTGCGAGGCAAGTAAACCAGTCCCGAAGGAGGGAGCTCCAGAAAAAAGGGGAAAGGGATGCGCGAGCCCGTCGAGGGAAAAAAGAGGCTCGCGTTTTCTCGGCTAATTAAAGCTCGACGATGCTCCATTGTGATGAGTAGAGACTCGCCCCTTTCTTCTTCCCTCGCGGTGCCTGATTTCGTCGAGCTGCTCGTGAATGTTCGATGGAATACACTTGCATCTGCTACGCTTTAATCGAGCAACCACGCGTTGAATGAATTTTTCCCAGAAATCGGAATAAATGATACAGACAGACATGAAAATTTTAGAATCTTCCCAATTCGTTCTAAATACTTGAGCAACAAAGCCAGTACTGTTCTCCAACGAGAATAGACGCAGAAAAGTTACTCAATTCGGATCGATTACGGCCGCGTCGCCTCGGGGAAAGTTTCGTCGGCGAAATTTCGCGCTCTTCCCCTGCGTCGCGAAGCTCCTGCGTGATCCTGCCTCGCATTTAGGCGGGGCCGTAGCTCCGATCCACCGGGGAGGAATCATCAATGAGCGTCATAAGCGAAATTGAATTAACCTCCGCTGTAAATTCGCCGAGTCCCGCTAACAAGCCAAACGCAGTGGAACGAGCAAATGGAAGGGCAGACAGCTGGCTGCAGGAAGGAACATTCGGAAGACACGAGAACCCCGCGACGTTAAGGGTGGCGGGCGGCGGGGGTCGGGGGATTCCGTGATTTAGTCCAGAGGAAAGGGTCCCGGGGTACCTCGGACGGTTTACAAGCCGTTTCCGTACATCGGAGCCGGATCCAATTAGAATTTATGCAGCCAGGTCAGCCGAAAGTGGCCGATGCATATGCATCGAATGTGACGCGTTTGCTTAGATCCCGAGGATCGTGTTGCGGTCTTCCGACAGTTTGCAGTCCCCTGGAACACTTTCCTGCTAACTCGGGATCTTAGGGGTTTCCCTTGCGCTGGCTGGCCCGCCCCCTTTGTCCTCCGCTCCCTCTCCCGCAGCCGTCGCGTCGTTCTTGCGGCAAGCCGATTAATTGATTCACCGTCTCGGTTTCTCGCGCCCTTCCAGCTCTCCCTCCGCCCTCGACATCGCGATTCGAGGAAGCACCGTGATCAAACCGGGGAAACAATCTCCACCAGCGTACACGTAACGCCAACCCCGAGTCGACGGGCAGTCGTTGATCGGCACTTGACTTAGACGGTCCAGAGACCTTTCGCGAGGTATTTCGCTCGGGTCAAACGGTTAGACGCACTTGAATATTCGAAGGAAACCTTATCCCTGGAAATTAGTCGCTCCCTGGAATTTAACATGCAGCCCTTCGTTGCTTTCCCGATAGTTTCTACGGGGGAGGGGGGGGGGGGAATGGTTTCATTTATCAACGATTAACATGCATAAGCGTCGACTAGGATAGCCAACATATTATATATCACTGATGTTGATTACCCTCGACGCTAATCATCGGCATTTTCGTGAAATATTCACCGGGGTTTCTCTGCTGGATATTGCAATGAGAATAACTCCGCGTGGGTTTCATTTAGAATTCCATTACAATGCATCGACGTATGCGAATACGAGAAACATTATCTATGCGCATACAATAATTTCGTTGATTAATTGAGGCGGGCTATAAGCTTTGGCTTCTCATTTTTCCTCGTTCGCTAATAATCGCAGGGACCCTTGGGGGTAGGGTTTAGACCACGACGAACAACGTACGGAGCGTTGATTTCGCGTTTGTTCCTGAAATTCTATCTAATCACGTGGGCAGTTGGGTAGCCGCTTGCAGCTGCGTCCCTCAATTTCTTTCCTAGCACGTGGCCACCCTCGTAGCCACATTCACCCTCTCTTTTTCCTGAAAAAATCCTGTAGCTCTTAGACCGGACCGGCAATCGAATCCCTCGTAAACAATTTATTATATTTCTCTCGGAGGCGAACAGAAGAGCGAGGGGAAAGTCAGGGAGGAGTGGTAGTTGGTTTTCGATAGTCTCCTCGCGAGGAGCGAGGATCAAGGGAACGGGCGTCGCTTCCGTCCCGTGAAACCCCTCAGGAAATTGTTCTTATCCCTTGATCCCTTAAGAGTTTATCCTATCGTCGCTTCCTGTAAAGTTAGAACGGCCCCTCGATCGTTTTCGCTCGTCCATCTCACGGAAGCGAACCGGCGATCCTTCTCGCGAGGAACTACCCTGCTCTTTCCGAGGCGTTTATGGAAATTTTTAACGTATATCGTCAAGGAGGCCTCGAGGAAAGGAGGTGCAGCTTTCCATCCACGGCTGGGCATAAATTTCTACCACTTTCCTCCATTTGGGAATGCACAACCGATCGGCGAGGCAACATCTCTGATAGCGAAACTGTAGAAAATAACGAAGCAGGCGTCCACTTGACAGCGACCGAGAGAAACGGCTGAGAAAAATTACGACAGGGCTTATCGTTTCTTTCGCGTGACGTACAGGTGGAACGGCCGCGGGCCCTCTGGTCGATGGAATATTGTGTCGCGAAGCATTTATTTCCCACCAATGGATCATAAATCACGGGGCACGCGTGGCTGCCATCCTTTTGTGTCGCCGCTGGTCCCACCGACCGGGGAGGGGAGGTCTTTGTCCCTTAGCAATGACCTTCGCGCCCTTGTGTCCGTGTCATTGTTACCTTGGTGTATCGCGGTGTGGCGTGAATATCATTCCCTTCGATCAAACTTAAAAGAGACGCGCAACGTGTACCAAATGACAGGCAAATGGCGCGAAAGGGGTCGAAAGGGTGAAAAGGTGGTAGCCTGGCTCTGATGCTGTTAGCGCTCTCGGATATACCGCGTGGACGATGTTGTTGCGTCGCGTTTCATTCGTGTCCAGGCTGGTACGTCCGGTAATTGCGTTAATTAAAATTAAAATGTCCGGCGCGCACTGGGGCTCCATCGCGCGGTTATGGTGAAAATTTCGACGGTAAAAGTTCCACGAGGCGGCGCCGCAATTATCTCGTCAATTTGCCAACGACGCGAAACTGTTTTCGGCGTTTCAATAAACGACAGAGCTGGTACGCCGAGCCGGGGGGGAAAAAGCGCGCCACGCTCCACCGATATTTGCACATCCATATAATAATGAAACCGTCGGCGACGAAGGCTTCGTAACGATGGGAAGCTCGTGTCTATACGAGAGGCATCGATGCTAATTAGAGTCCGAAAAAATGGGGCCAGTCGATAATGAAAGCGCGGAGCTTTCGCGACTGCTTCGATCCAACCGTCGACGCCGAACACCTCGTTGAGCTTCTCGATCGGCAAGCCAAGCCATCGAAGATTTAATATATTAACGAAATACGCGAGGGAGCGCTCGGTGAAACGGGCGAATGTAACCCGCGCGATTGCGTAACAGATTGCGAGCGTGTTTCCCTGGGCTCGCCGACTATTATACAGCGGGCGCGTTTTACAGGCTGCCTTGCTGGGAATTAACCGCTTTCCAGCGGCGGTTACGCGCTATTCAGCGGCGACGGGGGTTGTCAGCGTCACCGACTAGTTCGACGAAAGCCGTTTAATCGACCGAGGGGATATTACGAGGGTCGGTTCGAGAAGGTTAAAGTTGAAAACGAACACGGATCCCTATTAACTGATAAATACGCGTCCGTCTTATGGATTCGCGTCTGACGTCTTCCCTCTGGCTCTCATCGATCTTCTCGCGAGCGAAGAGAGATTAATTAAGGAAGACGTAAACGCGCTGACCATAAATCACGAAGGGTGCACGGTGCTTTAGCACGTCCCGACGTAGCGGTTGGAAGAAACTCGCGTGGGCTGGCCAAGTGTCTAACCTGACCCACTTTCACCTTGTTTTCGGCAGCTAACTGGCATCCTTACGAATGTATCTCTTTGTGAGTTCACTCGGCTAGGCTGAAGTCGACGCTGTCTGCTGATACTCGATAAATAGGAACGTTAGGGAGTCATAGGGGGGAATAATTTGAAGACTAATACCGAGGATTATTTTGTAAGTTTTTATTCAATTTGGAAGCTGAATGTTGCAGGTACAGGTGATAAATCTGCAGTCAGTTTGTGTGACGTGAATATTTAAATAATAGCGTTTTTGGGCTCCCATCTCTGGCTCCACTGGCGTATTAACGTCCGCGTGGCTCGACCAGTCAGGGCAAGCATCATTTTAGTCCCTGTCTGCCGCCATATTCCGCGAGGTAATTAATTCATATAGTAATTTTCGTCCCATTGTCGCACACTTAATGGTTCCCCGCATTTAATAAAGGCATTTCATCTGCTTGTCGGCTGGATCCCATTGTAGGCACGACTGACTCGTAATGATCGACATTTTCATTCGCTGAATATCGTGGTTAAAACGAACACGAGCTGCGAATCAGCTGCCGCTTTAATTGTACGAATTTCGGGACGCGCGTAGCCTGGATGCAACGCAAGAGCGGCGCTTCAAGAGCCATTCGAATCGAATGCCGCAAATGGGAGCTCGAGGAATGGGATTTTTTTTATTAAATAACTGTGTGTTATCATTCTTTCTAACACCATGTTTCCTTCAAGACAAATCTTCCAGATAAAGTCTGAAACTCCTTTTGTGGAAAATCAAGCTCTGTCAGTTTAACTTAACCGTGGTTTGCGATCAGTGTTTCGGTTCCTTCGCGAATCTACATTCGGTGGGATCTATTGTGCAATACCAGTCTATGAACCTTCCGTTCTTCTCCGAGTCGATCAATATTGTCCGTATCGCTTTATTAAAACTTCAACTCGCTGTTCTTTTTCTCCTCCTTTCTTCTTACGTTCTCTGAGTCTCTTTTTCTTGACTACAGAGTAGAGCGTTTTCTCGTTTAATAGAGACACGCCACGAATTGCTTTTGCGATATCGTATTTGCGATCCCCGCGGTCTCTCGATCCTCGAGACGAGACTCGAGACGAGACTCGGGGCCGTTCCACGGTCAGCGAGCGCTGCTCGATACGGTCAATCTCCTACAATAAACATCGGGACGCCGGCCACGGGACGTCGCGATTCGACGTTTTCACCGTGTCGCAAAATCTCCAACGTGAGAGGCGCTCTTTATTATTTTAGAACGACTATTATAGGAGGTAACTTTGCCAAGTGATTTGATTCCCGATTCTACTTTTAGGCACACTATGTATTATTCAGAATGAACCTGTCATACGGTACTCCATCGTTGTAATTTTACTTGTATAATTATACGAAACTGGGGCTGTGATGAAGTGATGTTTGTCGGAATCAGTGACGCTTTCGTCGATTCCTCGTTTAAAACTGCTGGGTATTCTCGTGGCCGCGAGTCAAATCTCGTTCCTCTCGAAAATCTTGAGGGTGACGCGATAAAATTCGCGTCGATAGCCGCACTTTCGGTCCACGTACGCTTTTACGAGCCCTTTATCGCGCCGCCTTGCAGCTTACGGCGATTCTTATGGCGGAACATGGACCTCTGCCCGATCATGTTCAATGTCTTTCCGTGAATTACTGTAAGATCGCGGGCTGCGATTCCTACGATCTACGGTCGATTCGGTGGTCCCTTTGGGGATCGCGTCGCTAACAGAACTTTACCGTTCCGATTTTCAGCGGCATCATTCCCATACAAATGCGCGACGAGGGAAAGAACTGGTAAGACATTAATGAAATTCAAGAGAAGCTCCATGTGGCACTCAACTGTCTGGAAATTTAATACCATTTAACCCTTCTTAATTACTTGACATTTTGTTTATGAAGATATCTCTACATTCTACTGCTTGAAATCTTTATGCATTTTAATTCGGAATTATAGAATAATAATTACCCAGATTAAAATTTGCGAGGCTTCATTTACGAAGTAAAAAGGATTTCATTAAAATTTCACAATGAAATCGATCTCCTCTGTTCGCCTCTGAAAGCAGATAGAAGCCCTACAAGAATTTCTCTGCGGTTCAGCTTCCATCCTCGCCCGGATAAGTATGAATATTCAGCGCATCAAATATCAAGAAGATTAAACGTGTCCGTATACACGGGCGCGTACGTATTATCCCGTAATACGCTGCAATTATTCCGGATAATCGGGCCGCCTCGTTTCGGAGGGCTGCGGACGCACCCGTGTACCGATTACAGACTATCGCAAGCGTTGCTGGTCGGGAATTCGGGCACTTGTAGCGTCGCGTGATATCGTAATCCTTCGTCGAATAACATTATGATGCAGCTGGTAACCAGGCGCGAGCTGCTTCGAGAACAATCGACCACGATCGGGTGTTTCTCACTCGAGTCTCCTCTGCAAAGTACCAAGGGTCAAATTACTTCACCGTAAACTCGCAAAGTATTCTAAAGCCACTTCTGAAATTATGAGTCACTATTATGCGAAGTAACAGATCAATTTCTAATTAGAAAGCCTGGCGGTGGTTTCCACTGTATTGTCGAAGTCAACGAGTTTTGCCAAAGGACGTGGACATCGGCGGACGTGGTGGCAGGAAGTTTCGCGCTCCGGGGAAGTGGTTGAATTTTTATCGGTCAGCGAATTCCCTTGAGCGCGAATTAATAATTCGCGATACCGCCGCGATAACGGAGATATTATTTCGTCAATAATACAGTTGCAGGCGTGGACGGTACGTGTATCTGGTCGGCGTTTCATACGGTTCGCCGCATTCCGGCGTTACGACGACTCTTACACCGCTGCGCAACGGTCGGTTATTAATTTATTAATTGCAACGCGCGTCACGTAGCGGTGACGCGCGAGGTATCGCCGCGTGGCCCGTTAAAGCCACGTCAAATCGAATTTGCCCGCAGCCGCAGCCGCAGCGCCTAGTAATAACCTTTGAAATTGTATCAGCCCTTTGTCATCGCTCCGAACAACCATTCTGTCAGCGTACATTTAATAATCGCCTTCACCAGGCCCGCGTTGATAATTCTTTCTCCGAAATTCTGTGACCTAGGAAAAAAGAGGGATTCTACGGCAATATCAGCGAGCAGATCGATCGATAGACGAAAGTTTCTTACCCGCTGTTTGTCCGGCAACTTCAATTACAAATAACAACTCTCCTCGAATATTTCATCGCGAATAAATATCCACCAGCACTCTTTCGTCATCTATCAAGGAAATGAGTCCAATCCGGTCGTCGATAAGTTCGATAATTTTCCCAGCTTCCTTCCCCATTTACATCCGGCCGAGTTTAACGAGAATTTTTCCGCGCCAAATTTGCATACCGCTTCCTCCATCCGTGTGGCGAGCGCTCGCCGACAGGCAGCGCCAGTTTTTCAATCAAGAAATGTTGAAATAAGTGAGAACGATAGAATCGACGGCCGGCCCCCCACGCTCTTGCTTCTGTCGGTCGGGGAAAAAAGGAGGAACCGAGAGTCGAGGGAGGAGGAGGCAGGGAACAGTGGGTAACCGGAAGGCAGCGCGAAAGAGGATCGTTTCCGCGTGATAAGTGGTCGAGGCCGCGAGCCTGGAGAGATTTAGGGTGGCTACCCTTCCACGACGTCTGCTTCCCTTTCCTCTTTGGCTCGTTAATTCTATCTTCTTTTGGCCGCGCGGGGCGACGCGACGTTCCTGGGCGACGATCTTTTATTTCTCCGCGCGTAAATCACCCGACAGATACGAGGGGGGAGGAAACAGCAAGCGAGAAAATCGGGAGATAGATAAGGCGGTGGAAGTATGTGTCAAGTGTGGAAGCGGGGGTGGAAGAAAGAGGGGGGCGGGGGTGATTTGCATATCTCGCGAGCGGAATAATCGATGCCACTTAACGCGCCTCCTCTATAGACGAGAGGACCGATTGTGTAGATCGGAACGGAAGAATTGGTCGAGTGAGTGCTGGGCTGATAGGCGGATTTGTCGATTTGTTGGCTTGGGACAATACCCCGTTGGATTAAAATCATTTGGATCTTTAAATATTCGAGACACCAGCGTCTATGAAGAAGTCATAGCTTTATCGATGTCTCCATTTACTAGCATCGAATTCTGAAAACATTAGAAGATACTTATGCGCACTCAGAGTGCTAAACACCCGAAACCTCCTTTGAAAATTTCGCGTGTAGCGCGATGATTCGTTCCGAGCAAGGTGGGGCAGGAAAAACACAAACGTCCTCGGTTCACGATGCGCCCAATGAATACGCGATTGCAGCTCGCTTGCATGAATTTAATTTTCGAGGAAATATCGCGCAAACGTGTCGTGGCAGCTCGATGGAACACTTCGCTCGTGTGTGTGTGTGTGATATCCCCGTGGTTTTCAGCCTTTTCTTTTCTCCGTGCTTAGTCTTCGTCACCCTCTTCCTCGGAAATTCGACAATTTCCTAACACTTTTCCTTCGGCCCTCCAATGACTCTTGTATTGGCTGCACTTTAGCTTTAACTTGGAATTCTCAATCACGAAACCCCTCGGTAGAACGAAATCTGTAAAAAGCAGAACGTGATACACGCGTAGGAGAGTTTTTCCCCAAAAGCTTTTTTTTGTTATTGCAGAATTGGGGAATTTTAAACAAGGCTTTGACAGCTAATGGCAATGCTAATAGTAGCGAGAGGATATGCACGAAACAAATGCCTGAAAGTTGATCATTCGGTGATATTAAAACAGGTCTGCTAATGGAAGTCGATTTTATAATTTCGCCGGCTAATAGAAATACGAATTTAATGACGAGAGATGGGTCTCCCATTGGCAATTTAACGCGTTCCGAGTTCGTCCGACTGACGCGCATGTAATATTATAAATTACGTCCCAGCGGTAATTGAATGCGAGTGATAAATTGTTTAATAATACGTAATCAGGGATTGATTTCATTTGTACGTGTTATCCGCGCGCAGGTGCGGGGGCGGGTCAGGTACATTTATTTCCGGCGTATTTACGAGATAGATTTAATCTGACTGCGGGATTAATCTTCCTTTGCCGAACGACACGAAAATGCAACAGGCGTACGCAGCCGAGTCGCTAATGATTCGGGGAGATCAGTTGCACATGTTCTAGTGCAAATTTATATCTGTATTATTTCTTGCTGTATTAGTTATCGCCACGCCAGAGTATCTGCATATTAGTTTTTTTCCAGAATGAAGTGGAATGAGCTGTAGTTTCACGTTCGTCACGGGTTCGGATTGGAATCTGCCGGGGACTGTGTTTGCGTGTCTCTGAATTCGTGATACCGTTTTATTTCAGGGAATAGGAATAGAAATACCGCTGGAAGGGAGAAACGCGACGAGAACCTTATTTTCTATGAATGAAACTTTTTTTCTCCCGCGCAGAACGCATAGAATGCAAGATCGCCGCGGAAGATACCGCGAGGCAGAGACTTCTGCTTTTGAATTTCTGAAATGACGACCCCCTCCGCCCCTCGTATCCCGATATCGTGTTTCGTTTCCCTCCGCGGTAACAACCTTCTTCTATCCGGGCGTAAATTCGGCCACGGTATTTCTTGCGAAAAGGAGGCCGTGAATTCAAATTTATCCCCTTTCCCCGGCGACGTCGGTCGCGTAAATCTCGAGGAAAGGCTCTAACGCCCGCTCGAAATTTCCAGCGGCGTCGAATCTTGGCCTTCGGTGAAATAAAACCGGGCGCACTTATCGAAATTGCCCGGGGAAGAATCTTAATACGATCGATTCGGTCCCTTCTTGCCGCGACTTTGGAACGAACCCCCCAAACACTATCAATTTCCACCAATTCCCCTAATTCACCCGAGCTTCTAACAACAAAGCCTGTACCTAACTTGGCAATCCCCTTACACGTATTCGCTCGTCACTGTTTCCTAAAATTATTCTCAAATCTGATATTCTAGAGTTGAAGAACCATTAATGTTTCTCTTGAAAAGCACACGTTATTACCACGGAAATCCCAGTCTCGGATTTAACGCGTTAATGAATCTGTTCCTACCCTCTCGAAATCCCTGCCGTGGAAAATGGAGAAGGCTCAAAGGGCCGATCGGTTGAAGAGCAAACAGGAGCAAGAGCTTCGCGAATAATAGCCGATCTACTGCTCCGTGGGCTCAGGTGTAGCCGTCGTTGCGTAAAGGGGCGAGTTTAACGCGTATACTTACGGTGGACTGCCTCTGCTTTCGACCAGCGACAACCTACCACCCTTCTCTGGGGCATAACTCCCTCTGCTCGCACTTTATACCCGCGGTATTAATAATGTATCGCGAGCGGCACGGCGAAGTGCAAGATCAACATTCGCGCACAGAAGAGAGCGGGAACAGAACCGCATTCCCGCTGGCTTGCTGGCTGCCAGAGCGATTCCACTGGTATTGTTAGTCTGGATGTCGTTGCCCTGCGCCGCTACCCACGAATTTTTTGTTCCCCCTGCAACAGGGACCGCGACGCTCCATCTGATCTCGCCTCCACGTTGCAACGCGACACGTGCGCTCAACGACTGCCTTACAATCGGGACATCCAGTATATTTTACAAGCTGACGCGGAATCATAAAGCAGACGTTCCACCGAGCTGAGGCTAAAGACGAAATAGGTAACCCTGGTTCTTTCGTCGTTTTAACAGAGCAACGATTGAATTTCGTTGCCTTTTTTCTTACTAATGCTGGCTCGAAGCGTCCGCGGTGTAAGAGTGTGAGGGTCTGTGAGAAATCGCAGTGCAATGAACGAAGGAGATTGCACAGGGGGTGCAGTGACGCAGGTAGGTTGCTTAAAAAATCGAGGCGTCCTACGGAGAATACCGAAGCGAAGTCTACCACGCTTCCTGCAGGACAGTTTGACGAACTCCCTCGTTCGTCAAGCGCGCTGGAATGCGCGAGGGGGTGGCCACGGAGCGTTCGTAACACAGGGAGCGCGTAAAACTGCGGCGTTGTGTCGCGGAGCAAATGGAATCGACGGGTGCATCGGAGACCGACAGCCACGGGACCGTATATAACGCGGCGCAGCTGCGGGCGTAAAATTTAATCGGCCAAGTTACGTCCAATTACGCCGAAGCGTTTCGTCCCCGCGGAATTTATCGCCGAGCCGCGCGCGGTTCCGTCGCCGTTTCTTTCGTGCTTCCCCTTTCTTCCGCCCTCTGCCATCTGCTCCATACCACCTCCCCGCTCAAAGGATACTCGATCACAGGAGAAATGAATCCTAACACGTTTCTCAGTGTCGTAATCAAGAATTCCTCCCCTCCTATCGCTCGCTCGCTCCTCCTTCAAATCCAATGCTCGACGACGAGCTTCCAGACGCACGGGATTCGAACGAACGCCCTCGAAAATGATAACGCGACGGGAGCACCAGGCCTCCCTCCGTGCTCCTTGTCAGCGGCGGGGACGATAGAGCAAACAGCGAGGCAAAACTCCGAGAATTTTCCGCGACGGGTGGCGCGGAGGGAGTATCGAATAAAACGTAGACGCGCAATCGTCGCTGGGTGAAGACAAATATTGGTGATCGTTGCTCCGTCATGCTGCTCGTGACTTCTTCGCAACGAGATCGCCTGTTTTATGTTGGATAGAGAATGATATCGTTGACCCGGCCGTCTCACGTGCAAACAGCGCAGGAATAGAAGCGCCGAGATTTATCAGAAAGGATGTAAGAGTATCCTTGTAACAGGAGATGCTGGCCGCGCGACGACAACGTCGCCATCGATTCGACGTGTTTCCGTGGGCAGCATCCTGGGATCCAATGCGGCATCTCTGGCCGGGGAGTTTCAGCGAGCCAGAAGGGATTCTCCGGGAAGACACTGATAGATAGAAGTACGCGTGTAAACATATCCGCAGTTATGTACTTGGAGTGTGTCTGTCGGAACGAGTGACGCGAGCGAGGAGCCGTGGACACGAGTCGTCGACTAAGGATCCTCTTTCACCGCGTATCCTTTTCTCGGCGTACAAAGAGGGTGTCGTCACGGCTCGTCGAGCGAGGCTCTGCGTCGGGCTCGATCCTCGAGGAGCAGCGCTCCGCCCCCTAGTACTTATCAATGCTCGCGCGGAGATTGTGAACGAGCACGCGTGTACGTGCGAGAGAAGAGTCCGCGGATCGATCAATTTCCGGTCCACCGAGCCAGAAGATTTTCCTTTCAGCTGATCGATCGAGCAGAATGGACGAATCCCAGATGTCACTGCTCCGCGGCTTTCATTATGCAAGCCGGCCGAGAGAAAGGAGGCAGATAGCAAGCGGAGATCAAACGCGTGGCGAGGAGATCGATGGGGCGCGACAGACGCGCCCCCACGTAGTCTCGTAATTGCGAGTAATTAGAGGGACGTCGCCGTTCTTTGGGAAAAAAATTACTATTCCACGCTCGCACTGTCTCCCGATCATTGAACCCCGTTCGTCCTGTGCCGAGCACTCTTCGGAGAAGAAAAGAAGGCCGTGCAGTGAAAAGAGACTCCGGGGATATTCATTGAAAGCCTGGAGCACCGTATCCGCTGGATTGTTTGAAAAAAAACTCGATGCGGAGAATGCTAGAGACCTCTCGAGTAAGTGGTACTGGAAGGTATACGGTCAGACGCCAACGCGGCTGACATCGCGCAGGAATGCTCCGCTTGAAATCTCCGCGTAACAGGGGAATCTTCGAAAGTATTTTTTGCTCCCGTCGCTCACGGCAAAACAGCGGGCGAAACAAGGGAGATTTATCACGAACGCGGGAGATTTCTGACGCACCGGCTCCACCCCCGCGGCAATTGCAGGCTCTTATAGCTCCGCCGTTGATCCCCGATTCCTCCGACCCCGTGTTTTTCGTACTTCTCCCGCCAACCTGTGCCATTTTAACAGCGTTACTTTCCCGTCCATTTCGCTCGGCGAAGCGACAACCTACCGCGAGGAAGAAACGCGGTAAAACAGCAAGCTGGAAGGCTGCACGGCGGCAAGGATGCGTTCTTTCGTCGATTTCGCCGCGCGGCATTTGGTATTGACGGGCATTAATAAAAAATAAAACTGGAGGAACCCGTGGATAGATAAAAGTTGAACCGTAGAAACGCTCCGAGGCCCAGTGACTTCTTTCTACATGTAAAACGCAATCGGACGCGTTGTGACAGTTGTACGCGACATGAAATTGACGGGGAACACTTGGCAAACGTATAAAGAACTTCCTCCCCTGTTTTAATTACCCGAATCTAGAATTTCACGAGCGGCAAGACACTTTTTAGTCGGCGAATATTCTTGAAAACGTTCACAGGGTGTATATTCCTCCCAATTTTACGCAAGGCTCACGGTTCTCGTTCCTCGTCCCGTTCTTAGGCATTGTCGTTCCTTGGAGGGTAATTAATCGATCAGCCGACGGACGTTCGCCTTAATTTTTACGAGAACGAACGCTGATTACGCGGATATTAGCCGGAGAACCTGGATTGAATTCGGAATTTTATATCAACGGGAATATCTCGATTATGCCTTCGCAACGGTTTCGATTACCCGCTGCTATATATCTGATTTAACGTTAATGAACATTCGGGGGGCGCGTCGGGCGAAGAGCATAACAATTCGACCCGAATCGCTGTATGAATCCAGCGATTATGCGTTCGGGCGGTGCGCGGCCATTAATTGTTGAATTTCCTGCGCGAAGTATTATAAATTCGGGGTTTCATCGACGACCGTTATCGGTGATCGGGTGGCCGTTCGTTTTCACCGTGTCCCTTGATAATCCGTCATTACGAGGCGATTAACTTCACGGGGGCATCGGGGAGCGACGGGTCTCGCCGACGAGATCCCGAGCTCAATTCCCAGCAGCGCGAAGACTATTACCGCGACACGATGCCCCCGCAGCCATTCGTCAAAGTATCCGGCGAAATGAACACCGAAGCTGGCAGTAACGAAAGCCCGGCTGCGCCGGGCTGGAACCTCTTACGTGTCTCGACAAGAGGAAACAGGATCGGGAAGACGGAGCAGCCGGCGGTGGAGCGGGGAGGAGGGGAGAGATGGGACTGCCGTGGTCCCGCAGGGTTTTAGTGGAAAAATATAAGATCGCGGAGGAGATTCGAATGAAAATAGGCAGCGAGCCAGGGCGAAGAAATCCAGATCCGTGAGAGGATTTCACATCGAAGGCACAACAATGTCCCCGAGCACACCAATTGAATCGGTGGATACGGGGAAACGATAATGTAGGCGGCGCTGTTCCATTGTCCGCGGGAAGTCTCCAAGACGCAGCGATACGGAGCCCCGAAATTGCTGGTGCTCGTTACGAAAGAACAAACGTCCCTCGATCCGTATCCTCGGCCCCGCAACGGTGCTTGACACGGTTTGTTCATCTTTATTTTATCGGCCGTTATTACGCTGCGGCGGGAGGTCATCCTAATTTCCTTTACGGCCCGTGCGACACAGGGGACGGCCGAAGATCCGCCGGGAGAGCAAGAGATCTTATCCGTCCTCTGTCGTCGTTCCTTTAAATCCACGAGCGTCTTTTCATGGGCGGCACGGTGCTCATTAAGTTCGCGCTTCTTTCGATAAGGGGACGTCGCTGCGGTTATATATATAATTCAATCATAGTTTGCGGCTGCGACCGAGTCCTGTCGTTGGCTAAGATTCCTTTGCACCACGAGCGGTGACCCCGTTTTGGTGTACCGAGTGGTTCACCTAATTCGCAAACCGCTCGCTCGATATTCATTCATAATGAACGACACTTGGTCTAAACAAGCATCGCGCTATTCATACTATCCCCGTGTGCTCACGTGTCTGCTGGTACGAGTCGAATCACTCGTGTGCGATAGCGATCTTAATAATACACGCCGAGTGCGATAGTGGACGATATCCTTGCCCGTAACCCGTGCACCTAAACTTTTCAGTGGCCGTGTATTAGTCTCGAGGTAAAAGAAGACACTCCATCGGTCCATTCTTACGGTCGTTGAATTTCATGTTACGTTCCCCGAGCGCCTTTACTGCGGGGACATCGTCTCGAGTTAATCTTGCCGATTCCTTATTACCGCACTTCGGAGCCCGGTGTACCACGGCTGATTCGCAAAACCTCTCGCATCGCGATCGTAACCGGGAACGACGACCCGATTCGCAGGGACTTCCCCTAATGAACACGCGAAACCTGGCTGGACGGGGGATATTCCCCGGCAGGGCTGTAAATTACCGGGGCAACGTCCCCCGGCTCGTGTTTTTCGCCGGCCCGGCCCCTGCCAAGATGTTACATTTTCGAATGAATTTGTACGATCACGGTGAACGATACCGCGCACGCGAGGCAATAACGAGAAGCAATAACTTGGTTCGACGGCGGCGGCTCCGGGGGAAGGGGGGGGGGGGGGGGGGGGAGGGGAAAAACCAGGGAATTTCAATCCGTGCCGGCTGAAAATGAATATTTCGCCCGGGATGAATGGATCGGCCGATATCGGCCGACAACCTTCATTCGCTCGCTACGAGGAAATCCAAATTGTTTTTATTCACAGCGCTGTCGCCTTATTCGCCGACACAATTTTCAGGGCAAACGGTAGAAAGTTTATCGAGGAACGTGCAGGCGAGCCTCCATCGATCATGCCCCGCCCGTCAATAAACCTCGTTGCAAAATAACTCGGGACGCTTGACAGATTTTCGTATTCGAAAGTCAGCGCCGATAAAGAACTCGTTATAGACAGCGATCGGTCGAAAGAGTGTTTGAAAGGGTGAACGATAGGAAGGGTGACTGAATTTGTTAGAAAGGAGCTGCACACCTCGAAAGGATCCATCAGGATAATTTCCGCTTCGATCCAATGGGAATGATATAACCCGGCCGTGACGAACATTTCGCTTGATGGATTTCACCGCGCGCAGTAGAGTAAGCCCGCACTGGTCAGACGCGGCGAGTGCTTGGAGGCCGCCGCTTAATAGGCTCGCTGCTATCCGCCAAACTTATCGGGCGCAATTTTTCCGCGCGCCACCGGCGAAAATGAAGTTCGCTCCTATTCGACAATCCCCGTGGATGACCAGCGTTGGCTGGTGACACGATTTCGCCGTCGACGAGGCTAACTGAATCAACAATGCCGTCAATTGAAACGCAAATGACGATGTTCTCTTTTCAGGGCTGGAGGTCGGGGGGTGGGTGGCGTTATCGCGCGCATTATTAATATAAATTGAAATTAACCCGGGATAGCGTCGATAACGAGGACCCCGTCGGATCGAAGGGCGGAGCCGTTCGATGCTGGGATGGGAAGAATTAGTCTCGTTACCGTGTCGCTTTTTCCATGGACAAAGAGAGGGAAAGAGCGAGCAGGGATGAAAAGTCGGGGAGCGGGGAATTCGTAACGAGAGCGCGAAATTTAATCGGGTAAACGATAACGTTGATTCGCTCGACGAATATTCGCCATTATTCGTCGAGTGCTAATATCGACGCGATAAACACGACAGCCTGTCCGCGAAATGAAGGCAATTTAACGGACCGGCCTGTCCCGAATACGGGCCATTGTAAATTACGTCTGATCGGCGCCCTCCGATCGGTCCAATTGTAATGCAAAACGTCATGCACACTTTACGCGTGTTTACGGCGAGGCTAGCTACCGCTGTTGGCCGTCGCCTTTTATTAAAATTTTAATGATCACTCGCTTCGGGGCGGAATGCGGGCTTACGGCGGGCAGTTCGTTTTATGACCCAGGATCGAGGAATCTGATAGGGGAATGTGGAGTATGAAAGACCTCGATAAACACCGAACACCGGCGAAAGATGGATCCTGACCTGGTTTCCGATTTCTCCACCGGTTTTCAATCGCCGCGCGTGCATTTGCGTCGCGTACGCGTATGTAGATTTGACGAGAGCCGAATGGGCGAGAGTTTTTTGGGTGAAACGCGTTCGGTTTTTATATTGAAAGTGGCTCGGCCGTGCCGCGAATTTATTTATTGAAAAGGTTTCAATCGTCATCGCGCGGCCGCGGACGTTGCCATGAATTTCCCAATATCGGCGGCTAGAAAATGCTGCGGTCGTATTAGGCTTTTAAAATAACGAGGATATGTTTGACCGCTCCCAATTGATATGCCGCTAGCTTTTGTTCCACATTTTCTATTTTATCGCCATTCTTTATAATTATTTCAGGAATGTTGTTGCATAAGTGTCCACGCGAAACCATTGTCGAAGGAGCCACACAAAGGGCGGCGAAACAAATGAAATTAATGAACCGGACTAGCACAACGGGCTACAGAGCCTGCCTTCTATTGTCACGGGACATGCTGGGCAAAATGGACGCGAATTAATAATATTCCGAGATGTTCTAGCCTTTATGCGCTCGATGTGTGTGAGGGAAAAAGTGAGATGAAGGGTCTGGTTCCTTAGTGGCGCACACATGAGGGGCAAGGGACCCTGGCATTCCCCAAAGAAGGGGCTTTATAAAAAGAAAAGAAAACTGAATTTTATTCTGTAAATAAATTTTTATGATCACCGACTGAAATTTATTGAGTTTCCATTAAAATTATTTTAGTCCGTTCAACTCGGCTCCAACATTAAATCCTGACTCCGCCACTGTGGTTCTCTAAAAGTAGAATAAACGGAGAAAAAAAAGAAGTATACCTAAATGAACATCGATTGGTGACTCTGCACAGGCAAATTTGACTACAACGGAGTATAACAGAAGAAGTACCCTCGTGTTTCGACATATTTTGAAACCAAACAACAGCACAGCCTATTCCTCGGCGAAAAGAAACGTTTACCTCGATCAAATCCCTTCGAAGTTTTCCGATTATCGCATATAAACGGGAGAAAACGAGCCTCCTGTTTGTTAGCCGCGAGAGGCAACGACTAGGAGCGAGGACGAGGAATATAAACGGCTCGAAGGAGGGAAAAGTCTCTTCATAAAAGTCTCGCCGCGATAGGGGATGGCAACGTTAGACGGGGCGCTCGAAGAAAGGAGCCGAGTAGTCGCCAGGAGAACGCAATTTGTATTAATTTCAGCGGAATTAGGAGTTACGCCTCGGGCCGCAATTAAAATTTGCATAAACAAATTTTACGTGCCGGCTTAAGCTACCGAGAAAGATGGCGGCACAGCCTCTCCCTGTTCATCCTATCTGCGTCCCCTATTTCTCCGCCGTTCTGATTTCCTGTCGTCCTTCGTATCGCTTCATCCACGGTTACGTCTGATAAACATCGCTGGATGGAAAAGCGTCGTTACGTATAATCGCTCTCCAATGCCGTGTCAAGCTTAATTCCAGACAGAATGAAATCCTCCTGGCATGTTTACCTTTACCACCAGGACCTTTCGACTTCATCTCCTGTCGTTTTTCCAACTCGAATCCCTTCGTGTTGCTGAACAGATGAGGTCACTCTCGTACTTCAGCGCTGTGTACACACTCGTCGCTGTTACTACGTGGAATTCCCGTGCGTTGGTGGAGAGTTGATAATTAAAACGTCTATTGGGTCACGTGATTCAATTACCAACGCCGCAGGGTCGTTCGAAGGGCTCGTTAGAAAGAAAAGTGATCTTCATGCGAAAGAAATTGGGTCACGAATCGTGGCAAGATGTTCTAACCTAATTTCTCGGAGTATCCCGTAGCTTCTTAGACTGAGAACAAGGTTCAACCAGACTACAGACTCGATTTCAACACCCGTCTCTGAAATCAGCACCCTCTGCCCAGCTTTCCCCGATGAATCGACCGAGAGCATCCAGCGCTGATGCCGGACGCGATAATTTTCACTTTGAAAGTTACGCTGGTCGAGCGTCGGGAGTCAAAGTGCGAGAGGCTCATCGCGTCTCGTGCTTCCGGAATATCCTTACCGCGGCTAAGGGGAAAATTACGTTTCTCCATTAGCGCTCGCGCGTAGCCCGTGGCTGGAGTCCGTCAAAGAAAGGGGAGAGAACAACGAGGGCGGGTTCGACGGGTTAAAAACGAGATCGTGGTGGGATACCGGGGAGAAAGGAAGCTGGAGGGAATGGCGTGGAAAGGCCGAAGGAGGAAAAGGCGCGATAAAAGGCACAGTTTCCAACGAGCGGCACTTGGCCGGCTGGAAGACCCCCGACGGTGCGGTTCCGCGCGTCTAATTAAGTGCAGAAATATTCCGCGTTAAAGAATTAGGAAGTGGGATCGAGATTTCCGGCCGACGACCACCCGAGGAACAATAGGGACGCGAATTCTCTTCCCACCGCGACATTCCCTTTCGTTTGCCCGCGAAAGCTCCGCTCGCAATCACCCGCCTCCTCGAACAGCCCCCCTTTCATCGGTCGTCAATTAAAGCGTTTCACGGTTGATTGCGACGTCCCCGTCGGGGACTTGACTTCAATTCGGCCAGATTTTTTGATTGCCAATTAACCGCGACCGCTTTGGTAATAAAAGCTCGTTATTTGGGGGCGAGACTCGGTCTTCCTCTTTCGCCTCGCGTCACGTCCAGTCTTACCGCGTGATAATTGTCCCGGCGCTGACGAACCGTTGACAACTTGACAAGTTTATAACGCAGGCAATTATATACGTGAATGGAAATGGGAAATTAGCGATGCGGGAGCTCCACTGTGCGCCGCGAGTGGATCGAACGATTCACTTTAATCTAGCGGCGTTTGCTCGTAAAAACCGACGAGGAGAGGACACTGCTGGGGCTCGACGCGAGCCCCCGTGTCTTCTTGAAACGCGTAATCCTCGAACTTCACTGTTAACTCCGACGAGATCCGGAGTTCGCGGGCGAATTCCGGTCCGCACCGGTCGATGGCGATTAAAGTCTTAACCGGAGTAAATTCGTCGATTTCATCGATGACGCGCGGACGAGGTTAGCCCAGTTTCCGAATCATCGAGCAGCCGATAACGAATTTAGTTCCGACCCTAGGAGGGAACAATTCGCGGCCGGCGGGGGGTAGGAAGATTTCGAGGACTCCCGGGCACAATCGGGCCTGGGAAATATTCGTTCCAGTTTTACGCGCATAAATGAATGGAAAGAAGAACGATGGGGAGAATTCCGGGACGGAGAATGTCTTTCGCGGAGACATTTCCTAGAATAAAATCTGCCTCTGGCGGGGATCGCGATTCCTTTGGTTTCTGCCGGTTGGAATTTTATAGGAATCCTGACTCACAAAGGGTAGCTTCAGTTACAATAATTCCTCCGTCCTCGAATTCGCGTTGCACTCGTGAAATTTACGCGAAGCATCTCGAGGGCTTGCTTTGGCCGTATCGCTTCGCGGCGGCCCTCCGTTCCCACTCGCCGGGTTGCCGCGAGGAATGCGAAAAGTTCCTCGGTTGCAGAAACGCAACTAATTATTTCGATGTCTTCGGGGGCAGGGGTCCGCGCCGAGTCGTTATTATCCGGTGGAAATGCACCGGGAGAAGTTCGCCGAGGAGAATTTAATGAAAACGCCGCCAGGTGAATCGCGCTTCCTTCTAGCCCGGGGGGTGATTGATACGGTGCGCCATAAATCTTCTCGAGTTGTATTAAAAAAGCTGCCTCCTAATCGCGTTCTCCCTTCGACGCCAGTTCCCCGTAGTCTGCTCCCATTACCGAGGGTCTGAGGCGAATTTAAAATGTGTCTGGCTCATTTCTTCCCGATATTTTTGCCGTGTGGTGCTTAATCGCGCGGCGAGCACAGGTATTCCTTTCCTCTGTTCTTTTAAAAAGGCACTTCTCGCTGCTGGACGATTTCTATGACGGTCCACGTAACGGTAGATGGTCGATTGTAAAGAAAAGCTCGACGGAGGGTCGTGAAATTACATCATTTCCATTTCTATTGTTCGATACAAGCGTGGAAAAATGCGGGGGAGCGTTTAACGATATTACTTGGGCGGGGGAACGATAACAGCTGTCGAGAACGAGTCAAAGCAGCGCGCGCCAAAGGAATCGAAAGCAACAGAGAGCAACAGTTGGCGAGGAGTCGACGAGTTCGTGGTATACAGAGTCTCGAATGAATGGAAAAAGGTAGAACGATGGGAGAGGGGCAAAAAGGTGGCTGGACACAAAATTTTCGCGGAAAGGAGACCCGCGGGACCCAGGCAACCGGAATACGCACCTTGTGAACTATTTGGGCGAACGGTGCTCGAATGATTTCGACAGGGACGAGAGGACACGGTTAGGGAGATAAAGAAGAAGCGTCCGATTCCGGTGCAACACGCCTCCAGGGGCTAGACAATCGGTTAATCTTACCCGAGGCTTCATTATTCCCGCGTTATCGGGCTCGGAACAGCCGCCGATAATCGATGTTTAACGACGCTGTTTACAGCCTAATGGCCTGCCTAATTTGAATGAACCACGACCGATCGAGGCCAGCACGAAAATCCGATCCACGCGTCTACCAACACAGACAGTCTATCCAGCCTCTCGAGGAACCGATCAGCTCCTCGGTACAAAGACACCTTCTGAAATTTTAATCAGCCGTGCTGCCGCAGCTCCGTCGCACGGCTTCTGTTTAACGATTTATGCGCCGATGCGGCGAGCATCGATACTTCCCGTCGACGAATCATGGAACGAGCGGGAAGTTTCCGCAACTCTGTTCCCCGAAGCAGCCGCGAGTCAATTGGAAATTGATTCCTGGTATGGTTCCGCCAGCCTTTCACTGAATACTCGAAAACTCCAGCCTCGCCTCGCTGAAAGGGAATCGAACAATCGCTGAGAGAAGATACATCCCCTCGCGTAAGAAGCAACCCCTCCGAGCTACACTCGCACACATTAAATGGCCAGCCGTTTCTCGGTTGTGTCAACCTGTCCAAGTCCACGGGACGTACTAAGCCAGCTTACGGGCGTCGAGTTTAATAAACTGTTGCCAATTGGATCACAGACGGAGCATGAAGCTACCTAGAGGACACGCCAATAATTTCTAGTGCACGTTCGTGTTCCCTCGCTCGGCTGTCGACTCGGTCGGCCCCATCTCGAGGCTCCGGTCCGCTTTGAGTTTCGCGATGTAATCTATGGGGCGTGGTGTAACGGTTTTCGATTCCTTGGTTTCAGAAAGGCGGAATTTACGATTTAACTTCCAGTTGCTGCCCGCCACATTCCACTTGGAACATTTCTCTGTAACTCGCTTGTATATTTACCCCTTCAGCGCCATTCACTTTTGGCAGGCGCCCGTAGAACAGAGAAATTGGTAACAGTAGTAAACTAGAAAGACTAATTACAACGGTTTACAAGCTTGCTGATATACTTTGCTACGGAAAATCTGTATCTAAGAATCGTCACGGGAATTAAACTTGATACGTGCTGAATCGAATTCGGGCTACGGTGCAAGACAAATTCAGCGTGTGTCTTGAGAAAGACATTAGTCACAACTTCTACTGTATCAGGTCGATTTAACCGACCCCGTCGTTCTCATAATTCTCGAATAATGCACCGGGCGTTCACGTTTCCATCGTTTTTCCCGCGACTCCACGGCAACGGCCACTATTTCCTCCTCCACGGATTATAATTCGTGGAAGAAGCGGTAAGAAGCTGGACAGCGTCGCGGCTTTCGTCCCCGCGGCACCGTAAATTCTCGAGATTTACGGGCTCTAATAGCAGGTCGATACGCTGCTCTCTATCTACTTAGAGAAAGCGATACCATGAAACCGATACATTAAGGTCCACCTCGAAATACGTAGCGTTAAATGTTCAGCTTCGGGTAATGCCACAATTTTGGCGCTGGTATTAAAACCTTTTGTTAGCAGTTCATCTGATCCGAAGCTAGATTTTGACTTATTTACATTGGAAGACATGGAAACAGTCAGACGCGCGGTTACGTTTCCCGTCTTCAGCGGAATTAAGGGGCAAGAAAGCGATTAGATTCTCATTGTCAGCGAGAGGACGGAGGGCGGCCGACGATGAGCCGTTCCCGCCGGAAAAACGGAATTGCTTATTCACGAGACCGAGGAGGAGGCCATTCCTCGCGGCAGGAAGAAGTCGGTGGCGACGCTGATGGCAGGGGTACCTGGATAAAAGTCTCTCGGACTAAAGAGCAAGCGGCGGGATAGCGTTTGGCGCGGCTCCAATGTTTGTTGACTGGAAATTTAGCGGCCGGCGATTGTTTTGGCTACGTGCCATTATCTCGTACGTGCTACGCTGTGAATCGCGAACCAAGGCGCCTCCCGAGGCGCGGGGCAACGTACAATTGCTCGCAGTTGCGTGTCTGCGGCACAAAAGGGTTCTTCGTTAATAGGCTGTGTTAATTTCAACTCTGCTCCATCAAATTCCCACCTGATCCCGGGGTGAAAGTAATACCATTCGACTCCCCTTGACGAGAGCCAAGGTGTGCAGCAGTCACGCTCTTTGGTCCGCAATCCCTCTACACTTCTACAGGGCTAACGTTCTCCGAGCCAGACAAGACTACTTGCGTTCCGTAAATTGAATTTAGCTGGGACAGCTGGCAGAGGTAGTGACAGAAGTCGCTGAAACGTTCACCGTTCCTTGACTCCAACGAAATTCCCCAAACCCTTCGAATTCACACCCTCTGTCCACTTTCCACAGCCGCCTTCCCACGATATTGTTTCTTGATGTCGGCTCCGTTTCCCTCGCTATCGCCCTCGCCCCTAAACGGCGAATTACGCCGTGAACAACAAAGGTGGCGTAGGAACACGGGCGTCTGTCGAGATTAGGGATCGCGGGAGGCGAGGCAAAAAATGAAAGATAGGAAAGGAACGAGCGAGGCCCTACAAATTACACTCGGCGTCGAGCGAGCGCGAAGGAGGGTTCGCCCGGGCCGAATCTCCATTCGGCCCTACGAGCGTTTCACCCCCATCCACCACTTCCGCTCGTTCCAAAGCCCATCCCTCGCGAGACGTCGAGCCCGTCACCCTCCGAACGCCCCACAAGGGAGAAGAATTCGCTGGCCCGATCTTTGTGAACGCTCCCCTTACTCGGCGAACCCGCGACGCCGGTGACTTTTAATTATTTTCGTCCGCATCTGTCGCCCTTTGCTGCGACGCGATTTCGACGGAATTACAGTACGCTGGGGGGAAGGAACAACCGCCGCGTAATGCTGGGCTCCTAGCTCTGAAACGCGCTGTGCAGGACAATAATATTCTCTGTGCAAAGTACTACACATGGAAACGCAGTCCAAGTATCGTTCTAGTTAGCGACGATCAAGTCGCTATTGGTAATCTTTCAACAATCTTCTCGGAACAAGAAAATTCGCGAAGCTTCATAAACAGGGGATTTCTCCCTTGTCCAGTTGAAATGCAGAGTCACTTTGATGCAATCGTGGGAATGCATCGTACATAAAGGGCCAAGGAAATCCTCCCTCTGTTCGCGTCGCGTGGACAATTAAGCTCCTTTCGCCCTCCCCTTCGCGCGTCTCGCCGCCCCGCTTTGCGCGAGTTTAACGAGCAGATTCTCGCTCGCGATACGCCTCGGGCAAATATTTACTTTCGCCCGAACGCGGGCCGAGGAAAAAAGTGTGGGCTCGTTAAACCCGTTCGTTTGGTAACGAATCCGTTCGCGCTGCCCAAAACCTGAAACGAATACCTACCCCGTCGAATCGTTGCCTTGCTGCTCCTAAACCCTCTGGCTTCCATGTGCGCTATACTCCTCTCGCGACGCCGTCTTCGAATATTCGAGACACCTTGGACCACGGGCGATCCATCGTCGCGACAAGACGACGATTATATTCGGCTAATATTGCAGGGCACGTTAGGGATTCCTGCTAATCTGAAACGCGCGTCGCGGCATACATCAGCCTGGCTGGATGTACCGCGACGCTCGCTGGCGTATGCAGGTCCACGCGCTCGCCTGTGTACCTACACGCGCCGGCACGCGTTGCCCTCGCGCATCTGCGGCATTTCCGTTGTCGCGTTGCAAGCGTGGCAGTTCCTTGTAAACGAGCGAAACGATCATTCGCGCGTCGGCCTTTCCCATCCGGTCACGATTCATCGACCGCTGGAACGTCGGTGAACGGGGTGCACGCGTTTGTAACGTCGATACAGGGGCTCGTTGCTCGCATACGCCGCCGGCTTAAACACCGCTGCTGGGGGCTGGAACTTTACCGATTCCACGCTGGATAGAGGCGTTCCCGTAAATTGCGACTCAGCCAGCGAGCGGGGCTCGCCTGTCGCGGGCAGATTTCCAAGAATTCCGAGGGAGAACAGCTCGGTCCTTTTTAACGCCCGCAGAGAGCTCGCGGGTGTGAGCCATGTCCACACGGAATAATTTGATTGCGAGCTCGCGGCCCAGCATCGAAACACGCTAATGACCGCCAGGCGGACGTGTCCTGCCCGAGCTCGCTGCCGCGGCCCGCTCGATTCCAGCGACTGCAATTTAGCCGTCATGGGCATCGTTTGGTTCTACGTGCATCAATGGCAAACGGGAAACTTTGCACGTCGAATAGCCGATCGTGAAACTGGAAATTTCCGTCGGCTGTATCGATCGGTAATAGAAGCGCCCGAACGATAACACTTCGACTACGTTTTATCGATCAGAATTCAGGAAATTTTTCTGAAAAATACATCCATCCGATGGGTCGTCTATCAGAGCAGAAAATGGCTCCAATTGATCGGCGAATATATGTTCGCTCTGGCATGCTCCTTTGGCAAGCAGACACGAAGGCACGCGAGGGTGATGCGCGTAAAATACTTTTTCAACGTACACGAAAATCCTTGTTAAGCTTCCCATCGCGTGACTGGAGATAGAAGAAGCCTGTTTGTTTCTCGTTTCTCCTGCGTGAAATCCGCGAGCACGAGGTAAAAAAAAACGAATTGTTTGTGTCGAATAATTGTTGGAGGGAAGAGTTCCATGAAAACGTGTTACGAGCGTGTACCAGCGGAGGGTTTAATATCATCCACCATGCAGAATGTGGACCATACACAACGAGCGGGACCGCAGTTACAGGAATAATACATCGAATAACTTGGCGCTTAGTGGCGAATTTCTTTCGCGGAGAACGAATCTTGCGGGATTTAATTTCGACCAAGCGCGACGAAAGTTTCCTGGTAAAAGTTTCACCCTGGCCGAGGGGTAGGGGCTTCTAACTGCCGCGTTTTACGAAATTACATATCGAAACGAACGAGTATATAGAATTACAAAAGGGCCGTTCAATTTATTTTTCAATTTTACTTTGTAATTCCGCGCGCCTGCTCGGAATTGTGATGTTTCCGTCGACAGTTCTGATCGATGAAACTCGTTATTAAAGCGAACCTCCTCGAGTCTAAAAGGACCCGAAATATTCTGCAGAATCTGGCTTCTTTGCTCCTCCAGGCCTGTCCTTTTACCGTGACGCACTGTGCCGAGCTGTATTGCAGTGTGGCGAGCAGCGTTAACCGAATTCCAATCGAATTAACATGCTAATAGCTCTCGGTCGAGGCAATTGTGAAACTTTCGTTCCAGGCTACCGACAGCTCGGACCAACTTTTCGTTGGATTATCCCCCGGTCCGTTGCATTTTTCAGTTCCCCCCGTTTCTGCATTTGTTAGTGGACGAAATTCGGGTCCGCAGGCCGGTGGCGAGAAAAGTTCTATCATCCCCGTCTTTCTTCATCCGGGGCGGGGAATTACAGTGTCGTTCCGCTGATTTTCCGCGGAACTGGTCGAGATTGACGTCGCATATTGTGGACGCGCGGCCGCGGTGCAGCCACGGTAATAACTTTTGGTGTTCGATGGACAAACGCAGCCCGTTGCGTTATTTTCGAGGCCGGATGCGACACTTCGAGACATTTCGTTCACACAGCATTACCTACTACCCAGAATCAACCACTCCCATTGCAAAACAGACTCCACGGAGTACGTCGAATACTCCTAAACGCTACTATATATCGTTGAAATCACGGGGACACGGTGTCGGTGTGAATCTGAAAAGGATTCGCGTTGGTAATGAAGCTCCCCGGCGAAATCCCTTCACAAAGACGCGATATTACACGGCAAGAATGTACGCCGCTCCCCTAATCGAGCCTTTTTCATACGCTCTTTTTCTTCGTGCGTGGGATAAGCGCGTTTAATTCAAGCGAGACCTGCACCACCGTAGCACATATTGTATTTCAGAGAGAGAGAATGAGACCGCGGCGGAGAGAGAGAGAGGGAGAGAGAGAGAGAGAGAGAGAGCGCGGGGGATGGCTTGCGATAATATAAAGCTCGACGTCTCGCCCGTCGAGATTCTCCCGCTCACAAAGAGCCCCGGATTTACGTGACGGCCTTGATTTACCTGACGGCCAGGAATAGAGGCGCCGATGCCAATCACGTCGCTCCCTTATCGGAAAAGCAAATTGCTACTGGTCGTTCCAACACCTCGCTCTATAGCCCACCTAATTATGGAGCCTAATTACCTCGGGGTAAATCAATTAGCATCCAGATCGCCGGATACCGCGGGCATCCTTGACATATTTACGCGATACAGGCCCGCGAGACTTCTTTCCTACTTAATTTGTTAATGAATCACGGCAAAGGGCTCCGAAGGGAACGCTGCCTGCTCGAGGGGCCAATTATCCGTAACCTACATTCCCGCGATTAAGAATTATTGCGCGGCTCTGGGCAGTCGCGTGTTCATCGTCCCGATCATCAAAGGTTCCTTGTTGTATCGTCCCTATAACGTCGATTTAATTAATTCGCCGATGTTGCCACGAGCATCGCAACGCCTGTCGCGGACCAGGCCAGGGATATCGGAGAAATACTGCCAGCAGTCGCAGCCAATGGACTGTCAGCTGACGGTTGTCACTGACCAACGTTTGTCAACCGCTGTCAGCGAGATATCAGGGAAACGGGATCAACGGGGCCGCCCTTCGAGCGTCTGACGGATGTAATTGAATTGCACACGGCCATTCCTCGGCGTCGTCTTCTTACCATTGTCTCTGTAAACTGATATCTCGTTCCTCCCGAAGTTTCACGAAACCGAGATTCCTTCCCTTCGAATTCAAGTCTTCTGAAATCTTGCGGAATTACGTCCCAGTTTCTAGGATAGGGCTTCTGCCCTAGCTGGTGTTCCCGCGGCTTCCGGCTGCGTTGGACAGGGAAAGAATGAACAGCCAGTCGCAACGGGAGCGTGGTCTGGCGCGTCGAAGAGCGCCGCGGTCACTAATACCACCGTGACGGCCGGAAATGTCATTTCCCCGTTGGAAAAACGGCTGTGCCACGGTTAATGGAAGCCGTGGCCACAGGATCCCGACGGCGGTCCGCGAGACGAGAGAAACGACGAGGGAAGAAAAAGGCGCCGGGACGCCGAGTGAAAGCCGTTTCCCCTGGTGAATAGCTGTACCGTGGAATGGGGGGCGCCCGGCGAACTCGACTGACCAAATTTTCTGTACGTTGCGGCGTCGTTTGAGCCGCGTGGAGCACGAGTCCAAGAAACGGTGGAGAAGCACAAAGAGGAGGAGCCCTGTGCAACGTTCTTATTAATTACTGAGCTGCGTGACTGCGGGCACAAGGGCTTGATTAAATCGTCCCCCGCGAACCGCCTACTTGGAGCTCGCGCAGCCTCGTCATTGCGCCATTTCGGCTGAAGCTGATTGCTGGAGGGAAATTGACCATTCCCCGCGGCGTGTATGGTTCTTCCGCCTCGGCGACACTGCGAGAACGAAACTGTCGTTGTCCGCTAGAGATTTTATTACTTTGCTGGTGTAACGGGGTCTGGAGCTAGTTAAAACCATTCTCATCGATCCCCTGATCACCCGTGCTTACCGGAGGACTCCGTAAAAATCGTTTCGCCCCGAGAAACACCCCACTTCGGCAGGATCTGCCTCCGCTACGGTCGAAGCGAGTGAACGCGCGAGCACAGTCGAGCGTCGAGCGAGCATCCGCTGGGTTCGTTTCAGCCCCGAGGGCTTGCGTTACTTTCGCGCGTTATTGTCGCGCGAGTGGAAAACCGGTGGAGACTGGGAAGCGATCGTCGGGACAGAGGGGGGAAAAATCGGCGCCGTTCGCTTCAATTCTTGGGCCGAATTCGCCCCTGCAATTGCTAGGAACCCGGTGCGCCGGAACGTTCCGATTAATTAGCGAACACTGCGCAAAAAGGGACAGAGACAGAGGGGTGGGGGCGGCGAGGGAGGGGGCGGGGAGACGGAGAGAGAGACACGTAGGTAGGAAATTCGGCCCGCCAACTATTAACTCCCGTTAATCCCTGGTAGAATTACTCTCGGTTCGAAATTCGAAAGTTGCGCGTGTTACGTGCACCGAGAGAGAGAGAGAGAGAGAGAGAGAGGGGGGGTGGAAAAGAGGGAAACGGCGGGAGAGAGACGAAGGGAGAGTGGGAGCGTCAAAGCTGCTCGATAGTTCCAAGAATAATTTATTGCCATCCGGGGCAAAGCTACCGGTGGCCTCGTTTCCTGCCCCGTGCACGATAAGCGACAAAAATTATTCAAATCCCAAACGGATTTCGTTGCAGGGCCCAAAGGGTGTCCAAGAGGCAGACGCGCCGCCCGGCGTCTATTGAAACTCGATACACGATGTCCCGCTTGTTCGCATGCAATTTTTATCGGCCGAGAATTAACGAACGCGATGCAATCGTTTCCAGCTATCGCTCGCCTCCTCCCTCTGCCTGCCGGGTACATACGTTCGGGCAATAATGCCTCTCTCTCTCCTAGTCGTGATTCATTTAATTCCGGAGGACGCGCGCGATTAATAATTCGCTTGGCCCAGAGCCATCCTGCGAAACAGGCCGCGTTTTCCACGCGCGTCCCGTACAGGCGTAAGGGAAACTACCCCACTAAAGGGAGGGGATGCTTTTAGCGACACTCCAAACACTAATCAGTTACGCGGAACACACGTAGAGAGGATATATCGGACGTTCAGATTGCACTTTGCAATTTGCACTTTGCTGGCGGATCAGAATATCGGATCGCGGATCGCCGCATGATTAATGAGAAGAAGGCAATCGCTGACCGTGAATTCCGCACCGCGTTTCCCTCCCTTTTGCGACCGCTTCCTCCTAATTACCACATCGCTCTCGTCGGGCTTTTTAATTATAACTTGGCCCCAGGCCGCGATAACTCGAATTACAGCGAGTTAGAAGTTTTTCCTCGTTGCCCCACACTCCTCCCAGCAATTTCGTTTGTTCGTTATTTCACGTTTAATGAGTTCCCTTATTGTTCAAACACGTTAATCACCTGGCGGCGGTTTTCGTGGCCGCGATTCGTCGCTGTTCATTATGCCGGGCCTCGGGTATTTTCGTTAAAACTCTAATCGCGGCTGGAGAACGTGGAGAACGTTGAACACCTGTCTCCTACGACGCAGGAGGAGTGAAAATCGAGGTCAAGGCGCGCGGGTATTGTGTATGTCGATGAGGAACAAACGCATCCAGCCGAAGAGAGTTCGTCCTTCAAACTTCTCGATAAAAATCGGAGGGAAACTCGGGTCTATCCCTCCATTTACAACTCAGCCGGTACACGTCTCGCGAGCATGGGTATATACGCTCCATTAATGTACCTTCTACTTGGATTCGCTTTAGCGTTAACTCTCGAGCCGCCAACCAATCGGAAATCGAACCTGCCCCCAAGTTCCCCGCCGAAATACCGAGGTAACAATGCCAAATGGAACTCGGCTGTGCGCCGAGTTGCCGGCCGAGAAAGTCAAAGTCTCGGCGAAATTCTTGTCGAGTTCCTGAGGGCGGAGAGCAGAGGGGCGCGGAGGAAATGCCATTGTCTCGAAGCGCCGATCGTTTCTCGTGCTTCGATTAAATCCTTTCTGCGGCCGGTTATCGAGCGTGTATTAACTTCGATGGCCGCTATATTAGCTCCAACGACGGCGTCTGATTGCTGAAATCCCATTACCAACGTTCTCCCCACTCCGAAATCGATTAAATCCACGTATAAGGGCGGCGGAGGTTGCGGCGACATGGCGTAATGGGGGTGGAATAAAAACCGCGTGCCGATCGAGCGTCGAACTCGAGGCATTTCCAAGTTGCGCGTTTAAGAGACGGGGACGAAGGACGTAACATTTATCTGTACTTGCTTTTGATCGTTATAAGAGAAGGTGGAGGAACGAAGAGTCGACCTAGCATTCAATCTAAATGCGTGCTTCGATCAAAGTCTCTATATCCCCGGGATAAAAAAGTATTCCAGAGTAATTCTCAATCGTGTGGGAAACGCGCTGACAATTCGCCGAGGTGACCTCATTACTGGCGTGTAATTACGTCTTTGTGCGTGAAAATATTCCTCACTGATTATTCACTCGTTCCTCGGCACAAAGGCGGGATTAACAACGATAATAACACTGTTCCAAATAAGCCGCGTTAATCAGAAAATATTCCTCCATAATTGGCAGGTAGGTACTACGAAGCTGGACAGAAACTTTATTAACTCGTTTGGACGTGATCGCACAATTGCCTGCGTCGTAGTGAAAGCAAACGAGCCGATCTACCAAGGGCCCTGTTGCTCTCATCTCTCCTCATCTCTGGTAGCATATCGCGGCTTTGAATTTCATTTTCCAGGGCTCCTTTTCATTTTCAATCGCTTCTAGATGGTGGTAGTCGTTATCGTTATGTCGGGGTGGTTCGGATCACCGAGGGATCGTAGCCATCGAGTGGAACGGGATGAATGGATATTGATTTGAATGTTAACCCGACTGTGCTCCAACAACCCGTCCATTTTGTCTTGAACGAGTAACGGAACCGGCGGGAAAGAGAGACAGCGCGGGGTAGGGCCGACGTCGGACGATCCATGGATAGATAGACGATACGGGGGTGGAAGATGGGTGGATCGAGGGACGGATAGAGAAACAGAGGGCGGGTAAAAGCGAACGGTCGATAGTAGAGCGCGGAGTATCGAATGTCTGCAGGGATCCAGGATAGGTACTCGATCGGAATCTATTTACCAGATACTTAAGTGGACTCCAACTACCGTCCAGGATTAAATTGACCTGCAACCAGTACGGTACGGTTTCTCGAATCTCGTACACTTGCTCCATACACACGCTCTTCCTGCCGCTTTCTCTTTCCCTTCGTTTCCCTTGGTCCTCCTCCTCTATCTCGAGCCTTCATTTTACCCGAGCTTTCCACATATTCCGAAGCTCGCTGATTCCATCGGAACGACGCGCCACGATCATCATCCGTCGATCCTACTCGAGGGTGTCGTTCCGCGAGCGTGCACAAAAGTGCGTTTTTTTAAACGACGTCAGGGCCAGCAGTATTACCGAAGTAAGGCGTCGCGCGGAACTGACTAGTCATCGTTGGATTGTCATCGCGTGTATTGTCGTAATTATGGACAACGAGAGCACTCAATGCGTCATTACTCGGTTACGGTTCAATATGAAGGCATCGATGTCCCGTGGTGCGTGTCTGACCGCAGAGATTTCAGAGTAACGACGTTCCTTGCGATGTGCTTTATTGGAATACGAGTATCACTCGTGGGAGAACGGACCTAAAGGTGATCGGATGTTGACAGGAATCTTCGAGGTATTTCTTTCGAAGCGGAATCTTTATCGTCAGATGTATTCAAACAGCAGGGGCGGTTTTAAAATCACTTAAGGGGTAATTCATGAATTTATTGCGACGAAAATAATTATAGTAATGGAATAATTTTTTTTTTTCTATTTATTAAACTACATTTCTACAGTAAATGAAAAATATAAAAGTAATACAATGTATGCTTCTTAAATGCTTTTGCAAGCGATCTTGATGACATTTTTAAAAATTCATGCCTCGCTCGTGAAGGCGATTTCAGTTGTTACTCTTATTTGAACCCAAAAATTCAAACAGATTCTTGATCAGTATGTCGCTATCGCTCGGACTATAATTAGTGATTTATCTTCAAAATTAGCAAAATGACGAACAAAATGCAGGAAACATATTTTTTCGGTTTTTTCTTATACTATTTTCGATTTTAAAAGTAGGTTAGGCACAATCAGAATACTTGGTTGTAGTTCCCGCGAGAGTCACAAGTATGCAGAATAAGCAGACAAATTAATAAAGCATTCGGTTCGATAGATTTTGAGATTTTATCTTTACGATGTGCACAAATAACGTTTCTTGAAAAACACGTTCAAAGTTTTCACCTATAGAGGCCGAGCCTCTGCGCTCTCCACGAGATGCCTCTGTAGAAGCTAAAATACTCGGAATTTTTCCAAGAAAATTTAACAGTACATTCTCGAGGATATGTAGTTTCGAAAAATGTTTCAAAATAAAATTTGATTTTTCAACCCGTCTAACCGGAGTGACCTCTTAAGGGGGGAGCCCACTGTCTCGGTCCGAAATGTAAGGGTGTTTTCGGGAATTTATTTCAACCAAACAACGCAAGTAAATCAATTTATTGCTTAGTATAGTTAATAGTGTACATATCGAAAGGTAAGAAAATTTTTTTTTCAAACAAATTCATAAATCCGTTTCCTGTATACTCTTCGTCAAAATTTGCGCTGCGGCAAAAACATGCTAGTCGCGTTGACAGTCCCCAGGCCATATGGTTAATCGGAATTCAAAAAAACAGTAATATTTAGAAACTAGAAGCCTGCCTCTATTACGTGACGATCAAGAATAGTAAAAATTGTAAAAAATAACAAAATGGCGGACCACTGAAAAAAATCATTTTTTCTTTGGTACAAAGTTAGGAAATTGTTGATAAAAAAATAGAAGCAGGTCGAAAATTGAAAAAAACTGATCGTCAGGTAATAGAGGCGGGTTTTTCGAACAATAAATGCCCTTGCCCGTATCAATTGGACGTATAGTTTTCCCTGTAGACTATCAACGCGGTTGAAAAATGTCATTCTGAGGAAAACGCGTTCAAAGTTCCGCGTGGCTCAGTCGCGCGTTTGACACCGCTTCACGAAAAACACCATATCTCCGTCAATTTTGCGAATTTCTTCATAAAATTTGGAGAGAACATTCTTGAAACGTACGTCTTTCAGAAAATGTAAAAAAAAATAAAAATTTTCAGATTTGAGACAGTGGGCTCCCCCCTTAAGTCTCAGTCCTTCCTGGGCACCTCTAGAACGAGACCGAGTCGTCGAGGCGAGAAAAAACGTCCGCCGCCATTCAGTTCGCGAGTGCGGAGATTATGCATTTATGCAACACGGTAGATTAAACGGAGTGCTTAGTCGCAACCCCACTTTCTCCCTTTCCTGTTTCACCGTCTGGAATAGTCTGGATGGTTGCAGTCGCGTCTTCCCCGCTCACGGGCGCGTGTCGCCGCGAAACCCAAGCCCCGTGTCTCCTCATTCCTTTAGCTTCGCCACTTTTTTCCACCTCGCCGAGCGTCTCGAGGCAGGGCCGACGAAATCGCGCCGTAATTTCAGCCACCCTCGTTTCCTGGCCAGTTTCACCGGTCCGTGCGAAACCGTGGCCGCGCAGACGAGGAATTTCCTCGACTTTCCCAACCCTCTGGCCTGTGGGCTGCTGCGCCGCTGGTTCTTCGACGGTTCGACGATTGTCTCAGCCGGCTCGCGAGCCATCTCGAGAACTTTCGGGAACTTAATTGTGGAATCTAGCGACGGTGATAGTTAGTCATTCAAGCGTGCTGGTAATTAGCCTGCCAGCATGCCAATTAATAATTCGAGGCGGCTGAGTTTGGTTACAGCGGAGCGTGCAGCCACTCCCGGAGCTACTTAATTACGGAAATCACCCGAAGGGGCGAGCATTATAACGTCCACGCCTGGAATGTTCCGTCGGCGACGGACGTGTAACGTATTAGGATCGAATTACACCACCAAGACTCCGACGCGTGTGGCGTTACCAACGGACGGAGACGTTGGATAAAAGTGAGCAGGGGTCCCGAGGAAGCTTGAGCAGTCAAGGAGAAAGTTTGCCAGGTTCTTGGAGGGACAAACTTAGATTACATGCATTCTTCCCCCCGGAAGCGCAAAGGCGAAAAACATTCTCCGAATATTTCCAGGCGCTAGCCCGTTCCGTGTAAGTAGACCCCGAGGCGTTTCGAGTAAATGCATATTACACTTCCCCTGGCACGTCGTCTACATCACACACGGCCCTGTAGTCTGTCCACGGGCAGGTAATCGGTCGCGAAGGGGCGGTCTGATTTGCTCCGAGGAGAGGGGCAGGATTGGGGAAAGAGTGTGCTGGGTTAAACTTTTAACCAGTAGCTCGAGGGATACACCAGGAAACGATATTCGAGAAGATGGCTTGTTAAACAGTAACCGAGAGGAACCGCGACGACTAGGGGCGGGAGAGAAGTAGGGGGAGGGCCAAGAGCGCGGGGAAGGAAAAGTTGTCGGTGGCGGATAGACAGAGAGGACGAGCATGGCGGAACAAAATAATAGAAGACTTGGGAGATAGCTGGTTAAACATGCAAATGCTAATACGAAACGTAATGTCCGCGGCCTTAGGTAACCGGTCGTTGCTCATGTGCATCCAGCCCCTCCACCGCCCACTTCGGTCAGAGGAACTGCACACGTAGAGCAGACGATAGCGGGGCGATGCAAATTGCAATGTTGCATACATAATGCAGCCCGGTGCAGGCACGAACGCTGCCGTAGGGGGGCAGACCGTCTAGAGACACAGGCGGGGGCGCGCGCGCGCATCTCCAGGAACCCGTCGACGACCGATGGGGAGGCTAAGGAGAGGAGACTGGACAGATAGAAGATAAAGAGGGTGGGTGAGCTAGAGGGAGATGAAAGGATACTGTCGATGTTTGCATGCGTAATGGGCGAGGGTTATCATCGATCGGATGCAGATGAAACGAACCGGAAATCCTGAGTGACGTTATAATACCGTAGAAAGGGCCTCGTATCCTAGATACCGAGCTAATACGACCGTACTAGCCGTCTATTGTCTTCAGCGTCCGATTGATGGATTACGCGGGCAAGAAGATACATCGATCTCTTGGAAGGGGAACGCGCCGTATGCCAACTGAGCCGCTTTCACGCCGGTTCAATGATCCTGCGACCCTCCGCGCCCTGCTCTCCCATCCTTTTACCCTGTTGATCGCCCGTTAGGCGACCACATGCTTGCTTCTTACTATTCCGAGCCCCTGAATGCGCGTCTAACTGTTTAGGCTGTATGTAGATCGAAGGGGGACGCTCCCTACCGCGCGTCTGACCAATAGCGCGCTTATGCTACTGGTTCTACTCGCGGGGCCGCGTCAGGCGTGATAAATACTATCGTGGCTGACGATTGGAGTCCGAAACTTGGCGAGCTCGTAAATTCTGTTAATTCATCGATTCTGTAACACCCCGTTCCAATAAGTTCGCTAAACACTTTTCAGTGGTATACGAGTGTTCCACGCCGGAGGTACTCTCGATCACATCGACGATGTGATTTACCGTAGCCCCGCAGGTACACGTTAATCCCGGAGAATCGACACTTTCCTGCAACCTAGTCCAAGGTAGCAACGCGCGAAACACGATATGTAAATCTCCCGTGCACCAGCGAGGGCGCACATAAATCTCTGCTTACGTACCACTTCGTATTCTCCACGATCCTCATTACCGGATGCACTCGTCTACCAATGATTATCGTTTCCCGGCGTTCCACGTGGTTTAACCAACGTCCCTTTATTTTTATTCCCGTCCGCGATCGAGGCTCTACCGCGCAACTTTGCAACGAAAAGCAAAGCAGAGGCTTGACTTGCGTCGAAGCTGTCGGAGAAATACGGAAGCTGGCGTATCGCAGTCGAATCTCGGATGTTCGTCACGCGGCCAGGAGGTTACCCATCGACGCGTGTCTCTTGCGCAACGCCTAGGGCTTTGCATCTCGCAAAAGACTGTTTCCATCTCTCCGCCATGACAGAAACCGTCGATCACGTGCCCCGAGAATATAAAAGTAAGTCCCTCTGGAGAGAAATCGCTATCTAGGCGTGCAATTTCGCTGGATATTCAAATTCGATGGACAGCTTCGCAGGCGCCACCCTTCTAATCAGTCACACTTTCGGGTTGGTCCCTTTATTATCCCTGAAGGCGTAGAAAATTGATCGAATTCGAAGGGTAGCTAAGGTAAATCTTCTCTATCTCTGACACATATGTCACAGAGGCTTAGAACTTATTAAAGTGACGCATTGGAGAATTTATCGCCACCATTGCCATTTCCGCTGTCTCCTACGACAATTCAAACACCCGTCAGATATCCAGATTTTCGTTGCGATCAGCACGCAATCGGTGCCACGTTGAACCAGCGAGGATGTACACGTGCGGCTGCTCCTATTCCCTGGCGCATTTCGCGTGCTTCGCGTTGCATTTTTACCCTGTGCCTGAAAATCGACCACTCTCGCGCGGCTCGCGGAGCGCGAACAAAGCGCCGCCCTCGAATGACGAATGCTCTCACAAAAATCCGAGAAATTATGCTAGCGTTCGATCCATTAGTAACAAGTAACAACGAGTAACAAGGGGACATTGTTCTATTTTTTCGATGATAGTTTCTAGGTCTCACGCGGCGATGCTCATTTTCGCTGAATGCGAGGGATAATTTTTGGAGCTATTCGCCGGGCGTCGTTGACCTGTTAAATGCCGCAGATATTTCCGCAGATTATATACCGTCGGCACGGTTACGGGCTGCTGCCGAGGTTCCCGGTAATTCCTTCTTCCCTGAACCCTATTTGTCGCGAGTTCGATAGCGGGACGCAACGAGCCTTGCACGGAATCTTCGTGAAATGCGGCATTGTCGAGGGCCGCGCACGAAATCCACTGACAAATGGAAATCGTACTCCATTTGCCGCGCCCCGTCCCATGAATCCCCCTCGTCATTATAACGTTAACAATGCGCTCTTCGAATTGACGTCACGAATTAGCGAGCAATCATCGTTGCGTTTAATTAAATGGGCTGTGTCTACGGCCGCGGATGGCATTGTTCCTCGGTCCTGTTGCGTCTACGCGCGCCGCTTCCGCCGTAATTCTCTGTCTTCCGGCCTGGGGATGAAAAATCAAGCTGCGTCGAGCGGCTCGGAATCGAGACGTACCGAACCCACCGTTCACTCGGAAGAATCATCGGCTTAAGCGTGCATCCAGTGTCGCGTCACAGTTCTTCGCGGGTGCACAGGATGCACGGGCACGCATTTTCCCTGAAATTGTGCTATTACCCTCCGCATCTATCGTTTCGCAGAAGTTTTTATTTGCCCCGTAAATACGGCCACGGTTGTTCACGGCAGGCGAGCGATTCCCTTCTTCTTCTCCGCGGTGTTCTCCGCTGGTATCAAAACTGCACACCGCGGAAAGTAGGCCAAAAATGTGGCAAAGCTTTCGCGACGCAATATCGCGAGGCGAATGGGACGCGTCCCCGCTCTCGACGAATACAAAATACGTGTTTACTTAAACGCGCTCGAGGAAGAAACGCGGAAACGAGGAACTTTCAAATATTTGAGAAGGAATAATTGTTTGCGAATGTCAGCGCACGCGAGGCTCGCCGCGCAAGGCGGAACGTTGCAGCAATTATCGCGCTCGAACTTCCACGGGATGAGAAAGTATTGTTGCGAATCCTTGAGTCTCTCCTGATTTCATGTATGGCTCTGCAAACGAGATTCCCCAATGCTCGCGACGCTGTGTTTAGGAAGCATCTCGGCTGCTTCGGTCCCTTTCTTTCACCCCCGATTCGCGGTAAATCTGATTGCCAGGTCCCTCAGCCCTCGGATAAAAATGTTGGAAAGCCCGCGCAATTTTAGGTCACCCGTTGACACATAAATCTCCAAAGGTTGTCAAATATTTCCGCGGAGTTTTCAGCGAGCGCAACTTCCCCCATCCACGTTGCCGTGTCTCTGAAAAAATATTTACCACTTTTCGGGAGCTTTCGGTTTTGCACACCGAATCACTCCTGTCAAGTAGCTAGATACCGTCCTGGTTCCCGTAGGATTCCCTTAATTAGTTTATTTCCCCATACTCTAATCCTGCGCAAACACCCTTAACATCTTTCTCATAAATTTAGGGTTACTTTGCCCAGGCAAATAATGATCCTTTGAGAAGCCTCGCACGCATGCATGCAAAAAGTAACCCAGGTGTTTGCTACAATTCCGGAGGAGCGTCCACCGTTTGACTGCTCCTAGACAATGCGTTTACTTAGCAAGCAACGAGCCAAGGAAGCCAGCTTCCTAATTATGCCGTGCGCCGATGCTCAGTGGGGGCTGCAAACTGAGCGGAATTATACTTAATTGTTTGCCGCGCGTTATTCGCAGGGCCGCGGGAACAACGGTGCCCCGAAAGAAAAACTGACAACTATTCGCTGGCGGTTTTTCAGCGAAGTAACGCAACTTCCCGGGTCCAATATACAGGCAGGCTTCTCCTCCTTTTTCCTCCCTACCCCGATCGCCCCAGTTCCCACGAGGACGGACGACGCAATTAGTTCACGTTCGAGCACGGCAGGCCGAATTAATAGTAACGCACAGCGGGATTCAATTAATTTCGAGCCGGCTAATTCGGATCGGAACGGAGGCAGCGCGAACGGTGTTTTCCCTGTCGGCGAAGGAGAAAATGAACGCGCTAACGACCGAAAATCTAATACGCTCCGCGCCAACTAATCTTCAGCGAAATGAATTTGCTTCGTTAGCCGCGCAAAGTTTAACGTTAACCACTTTACGCGGTATAACCAGACCCGATGGTCGTGGAAGAACCACCCCGGCATTAATATTAATTGCATACACTCGATGATTTCTTATCGCGCTTGGCTGGCGTTATTTTAAAAGATTCAACTGGCTTTTCTGAACAAACTGTGACTGTATATAGGAGAGTCTATTTCTAAGGGAACACTAGGCGGTCGTCCTTTTAAATTTAATTTGATTCGAATGCACGTATAGAACGATCGATTTTCAAATCCGTTGCTTTGAATAATAAATTTCTGTCCATCATTTCAGTTTAGGTATTTTGAGGTATAACATGACGTCCGTTGCGGTTCTACTGCGTATTTCGGTGTATGCGCAGGGTTTTTCTATTTCGAGGTTAACCAAAGTGCTTCTATAAATACTTAGCTGCAAGAACTGCGCGTTTCATTGTACCTATTAATAGGAAAGTTAATAGACAGGTGTTTCGATTTAGCACCTTTACCCCAGCGGCATTTTGTGACGTTTTCTGTGGTTAAGATAAGAGACTTTACTGAAATAATCACACATTCTCCAAAGAAAGATTTTCAATTCAAATAGATTTTCGGAGGTCATCTGAAGGAATCAGACCAATTTCGACCTTTACCCCTTATCTTTCGCTACCCGCGAGCTATCGAGACTTTTTGATACAACGAATGAGCTATTCCACGTCAAAACGGATAGAGGGAAAATTTAGTTTCACCGATTCTCTTCAAAATTACAGTATGTGTCGATAACCTTGCAAAAATAAAGTATACTGAATTATAGAGGCCTATGTCAAATAGTTTTCGAAATATTTAATGTTATAGTCTTAAAAATTGGAACAAAATCGGCTGCCGCGTCATCACTTAAACTGTAATATCTCGGTCATTTTTACAAATAATGTCTCCATCATGGGCTCATTTTAAAGCTGAAGGAATGCTTTCTCAACCCGTATATAGAATATTTTATTTATTGTTAATAATCTTGACAGTAATTGATGTTAAAGTTTCAAATCCCGATTTGACGTCGTTCCCCCCCCCCCCCATGTTCCGGCTTGAAAAAAATACCATTCGATTCGTTGAGCCTTCAGCTAATAAATGCGTTTTTCAAAAAAGTGGAGAGATTTTGGGAACAGTTAACAAAAAAATCAAACTTACGATAGTGCACACCGCTTTGAACTGCATGGATCCCATGGCCAGTCCGCACGCACACGCTTTCAAAACAATCGCCTAGCGTAGGAAAGTATTTATATACGATGCGACAAAACAAACTTTTCGTTCAGTGTTTTCGGTATTCTTGAGAAAAATAATAGGAATATCTGCTTACCATACAAGAGATTAGCAATAGTAGGTTGCTTTTAGTGATTCTTTCTTTTCTTTTTTTACATGTTGTCACTGAACAAAAAGTTTGTTTTGTCGCATCGTATATAAATACTTTCCTACGCTAGGCGATTGTTTTGAAAGCGTGTGCGTGCGGACTGGCCATGGGATCTGTGCAGTTCTAAGCGGTGTGCACTATCGTAAGTTTGATTTTTTTGTTAACTGTTCCCAAAATCTCTCCACTGTTTTGAAAAACGCATTTATTAGCTGAAGGCTCAACGAATCGAATGGTATTTTTTTCAAGCCGGAACATGGGGGGGGGGGGGGGGAACGACGTCAAATCGGGATTTGAAACTTTAACATCAATTACTGTCAAGATTATTAACAATAAATAAAATATTCTATATACGGGTTGAGAAAACATTCCTTCAGCTTTAAAATGAGCCTATGATGGAGACATTATTTGTAAAAATGACCGAGATATTACAGTTTAAGTGATGACGCGGCAGCCGATTTGGTTCCAATTTTTAAGACTTTAACATTAAATATTTCGAAAACTATTTGACATCGGCCCCTATAATTCAGTATACTTTATTTTTGCAAGGTTATCGACACATACTGTAAGTTTGAAGAGAATCGGTGAAACTAAATTTTCCCTCTATCCGTTTTGACGTGGAATAGCTCGAATGTAGCCATTTCAGCGAGAAATTGAACCATACGCCGAGTTAACAGTCCCGCTGAATTAATTAATCCATCCATCGACCCCTATTTCTCATCGTCACAAACGATCTTACGTTTCGACGAGCGAGCTCATACGCTTTCAAAAGGAGGCTTCACGGTTTTCTTTATTTTTTTTAATAAAACTGTACAAAGCGCAACGAGTCGACAGCGATGGAATTAAAAAGCTGGACGAGTGTTTGACTTCTCCTGGAAGGATTTGGAATTTCGTTCCCTTCCGAGAAGCTCGAAAGTTTCGAGCACGGTGGGTCCTTCGTCTGAAAGCCATCGATGAAGGAGTTGTAATTTCTCGCGTTCGGCTACCGTCGATGTAGCGAATTACCGCGGGCACGTCCACGGACGTGATTTCGGAGCGAATCTTTTAAAGAAAAATCTCACGGATTCCTCGCCAAACACAGTTCCTCCTCATTAGTCCCGCGACATTCTTTTAGCAAGCGCGAAACATTTCACGCTCCACGGCTTCTTCAAATTTGCCTTGCGCAGCGAAGTCGAAGCTCGTCTTGCGAGGGAAGCGAAATAATTTCGTAGGGGGTGAGACTGGATAGCTTGGAGAGAAATCGCCGTCGAAGTCTCGAACACGGGAGCGGCATTCCGTGAATGTGGCCAACAGACAATGGCTGGCTCGGAGTCGCTACTCCTTTCCATTCTAAGCGTTATCGTGTTTCAGACAGGAAACGGGAAGAAAGAGGCGTCTGGCGTTACGGGCGGAGGGAAAAAAGGCGGGAGTAAAATTCCGCCCGTGAAAGCGGCACGGGAAGCGAAAGAACGAAAGGAAGGCGCGAGCGTTTCGCTCGGGCGAGCGCGCCCGATCGTGCCCAAGATACATCGCGCGCTCCTTCTTCCGGTATTCCCATTAACAGCGATTGAAAACACATCGAGGAGATCCCCGGTCCGTTCGTTAGGATATTCACGGTCCCGAATAAAGAGGGACAGAGGGATGGAGAGAGAGAGAGAAGTTCCGACTCGGAACGAGAATTTCCGCTTGGAAGCGGCAGCAGCAACGGTTACGAGGGCATTCTCGCTAATTACCTCGCCTTTCAGGCGTCCACCCTCGCCCCCTTAGTCCTTTTCTCCCACGCTCGCGTTTTTTTTCTGCCTCCCTGCTTCATCGAGCCCCCGACTTTCCATGTACTTTTACTTTCTCGCGCAGCTTCCTTGGCGCGTCAGCCGCGGATTATTTCATCCGGGGTCGAAGGAGCGCGAAAACTAGCCGACAGGTGGGATGAAGTAGAGTAATCAGCGGCTGCCCGGCGAGGCTTGGTACAGGCTGAAAAAAAAGAGGGGATAACATCCTTTGCAGGTGGATGTACTTTTAACGCTCCTCTATCCGCGCGACACGCTTGCACCCTTTTTATGCGAGTCGCATGCTGCAGTAGTATTTCATCCCCCGCGTCGAATGAGACGCGTTGCGTCGTTTTATGCTTGCGAAACTTTGCTCGTTCCGCTGCCAGCTGAGCAGTGGTAAACGAGATTCGGAATTACTTCGTTTCGATGCGCCCGTTACAAGCGCACCGGCGTGCATTTCAATAACGCGGAACGCTAAATGCGCGGGGGTATTATCGGGAACTTTTCGCCGACTTGTATTCAGCGGATGTTACTCGCTGCGCGCAGTAACAATTCTCCATTAATTATTTAACAACGAGTCGTCCGAGGGTGAAATATGGCTGCACCGCCTGGGGATACTTAGAAAATGAGGGGGTAAAAAAGAGGGAAGTAGGGTCGGTGCGTTAGAGCGACGATTCGTTTCTCTGCTTCGAGCTAATGCACTTCTGCGCTTCTTGGGAGAAAGAAACGAATTATCTGTCGCATAAAGGAATTTTATTGCGTCGAAAAGTTTCCTCCTCCTCTCCTCGCGGGAGGGTGAACGAAGAAGGATTTTATTTTCCGCGGTAACGCGATGGTGTCTGTGGTACGAGGGAAATCAAGTGATCTCGCTGTGGAGGTAGAGGAATGCACCGTCCAGTGAATGTTCTCGAGCTAAAATCATGTTAATCCAAATGCTTCGTTTAACGATATACGGCGGCAGTTAATAAAGAGAGGTATAAGTTAATCTCGAAACCCGATATTTGAGCAGTAAAGCCGAAGGTGCGATATTATCTTTTACGGTTGCGGATATTATGCACAGTTAACTTTTCATTATAGTGACTTTGTATAAAAATTAATATGGCAGAAGATTATACGAGAATAATCCACCCTTCCCTCCCCCCGGACTGAATACTTCTATGAGCAACCTGTTGCAGTCCTTCAACAAATCTCCTGTACCTCCGCTATTCTTCGCATCGTTTGGTATTCTTCGGCGAAAATATTCTTTCCTCGGCGCTCAACGCGATCCTGTAGAACTTCGTTTCACGCTGTATTCATTGTTTCGCGTTCAAGCTCGGTATCATGTGAAGCCGATAGTTTCATTAAACCAGCATTAAAATTTCGTTAAATCCTCTTTGTATATTTTACTTTGCAAAGGAAGTATGTAGTCCCTCAAACTACATCTTCATGCAACAGCTGGTGGTCCAATAACATATTTCTAGAAGCACATTAGTCTTCGCCGAGCAGCGAGACTCGCGCGTTTTTGTCGATTGCACAGAAAGAAGAAGTCGAGTTGGAGAAGCAAGGGTTATGTACATGGGACACCGGGGAAAGACAACATTTCATTTCCTGCGCCCACGCGGCAACGTATCGTGATTACTCGCCAAACAGTGGCAGTGGGAATTGTCGTCCGCTTGAAACAGCTCCGGGAAGGGACAAGACAGAGAATCGATGAATGCCACGAAGCGGAGGAGCAGCTCGAACCGAGTGGCCTCCGTTTAAGCGTCTGGCGCTATGATTTAATTGCACGGTAACTGCGCGTTTGTTTGTCGAGCCTAAACAAGCCCCGAATCGCGGGGCGGACATCGCCCAGCTTATCAGGGGCCTCTGTGCTTGCGCTCCGAATCTCGCATTCTCATTGGCCGGGCGTCGTCGTTAGTGGCACTAAAGCCGAAACTCAAACGAAAGCGCGAGGGACCACCCTCGGCCGCCTCTTCTATCCCATGGAAATTCTCCGGTCAAAGTATTTACAGTGTCGTTGAGGGATTGTTATTTCACGGCAACCCATCGAAACGCTGACCGCCTCTCTCCCGCCCGGGCAACTTTGAATTTAATCGCGAGTGGCGAACTGCATCGCATTTTCGGAGCGACACGGGCCCCCGGCGAGGGCTAACTTCCTGGCCCGAGCGTAATTACTTCCCATTCGACGGAAGATGATTCGAGTGGCTCGATTCGCGTCCCGCTCGCCATGGCTCCGCGTAATTCCGGGAAAAAGAGGTACGAACACCCTGCCGCGGACACGACCACCCAGCGCGCGACCACCGTTCAACTTTTCCGCCCTCCCAGTCGACTGGAACTGCCACGAAAACCACGGCGCCGTTGAATGGCAAGATACGAAGCTAAAATCCTCACCAACGCGGCGCGAAAAACACGCTTCTTTATGGGCCGACTAGATAAAGGAGAGATTTATACCTCCCAGAATCCGAGAACGCATCGAGGCCGAGCGGGAGAGCGTGCTTGCTCGCGCGAAGATCGCCGATAGGCACGCTTGATGGATGGAAATTGCTTTGCATATTTTTCGCCGAGAGTCTGCGGAGGCCTCGCTCCACGTCTCCATCATCCGTGGACGCCGGCTTCTCCGCGCCTATGGAAACAGAGATTCGAAGTTCGCCGAGTGTCCTCGCTCCAGGATGTGTAGCCTCTTATCGAGCTGACTGGCAGGAAGATAGCGAGCGACGTTTCCTCGCGGCGTGTCGCGGCGAATAGCTTCGACCGGAGCCTGCGGGTCCTCTGCTTCTTCTCCGGCTCGTTTTCGATCTGCTCGGTCGATGGTGAAATTAAACCGAATAGAGAGCCGGCGACACAGAAGAGCGAAGTGTCAGCAGCATCGGAACGAATCCTGGCGTTATTCGGATCGTCGGCGTGTAGCTGGCCTGGGAATGAAACCGGGGGATTCGAGAAAAATGAAACGAACCGGGCGAAAGGGACAGCGGTGGGGCTGATGAGAGAGGACTCTTTACATCTAAGATCGACTCGTTTCGAAGTTGTGTTCAGTCTCTTTTCTAAGTCGCATCCGAGGAGCATACTTCTCCGCTCTTACGAAGTACTGGCTGCAGGATGAGCGCTCCTCGGACGAAGTAGAGCGCGGGATCTAATGTAGAGCGGGTGTAAACGAGTTTCCGTGCCCTTTTTAGGAATTCTGCTACTCACTTAAGCCTCCATCCACGGCGCTGAAATACCCCGGTACACGGGGCGCGTTCGAAGTAGACACACGGACGCGGCAGGGTCCAAAATTGATTTCCATGAAGGAAAGTTGGGCGAGCAGCGTCGTTTTTAGCGTCCAACGAATTTCCCCCCTCGGCTCTCGACCAATGAAACCTCGTCGCCGTGACCTCGCGTACGTGGACGCCGTGCAAAACGAAGACGCGGAACTTTTATTATCGGGTCGTCCGAATCTAGTATCCGTCGTACACGTCCTGTAACTCTTTCCGTCGAATGAGATTTCCAGAAACTTCGACGCGCTTCGGTGGATCGGGAAATCAACGTCGAGTTGCTGGTTGAGAGGGGAGGGGGAGGGAGAAGACAGAGGGTGAGAGGGTGAAGAGAGTTTCTATCGCCTTTTGGCGGGCAGGCGAGCGGATCCTCCGCGGCTGGAGCCTGGGGAAAATTCATTTTTTTTTCCACGAAATGGGCGTCGTCGGGTGATCAAAGACGCCGGGAAGCCCAGCTTCATCGGCGTCGTTGGATTTCGCTAATCAGCCGGAAACAAAGAGGGCCCCCGATGGTCTTTGCACTGCCGCGCCAGACAAGCTCCTGCTCGTTAAACTTGTAAATGAGTCTGCCGCCAACTACGCGGGCAAATTGCAAATGAGAGCAAACTCGTATCAACCGTGGCGATTTAGTTTCATTCGATAAATGTAAGCAAACTGTGGGCGCGGGGGGAGCGAGGGAAAGCTGAGTCGAAGGGGTCGCCGAGTCGTGATCAGCCGCGACGAGGAAATTAGCAAGCCCGGCAAATCGGTCGAGCCGAAGCTAGCAGAGCGGATAATGCGCGTCAATCTCCTCGTTAGGCTCGTAATTCAGCTCCAGCTTTTTTAATTTCCCTCGATCCGCACCCCTTCCCTACCCACCTCAAGCTTCTCGTTTTCTGATGGAGCCTCTGTGTCACAGTTGTATACATATCACGTCGAACACTCGCTTGAATTAATCTGAAATGTTTGAGGACGAAGGAAATTTCGTTCGCATTGCTGCACTGGCTTCCTGGGATTCATGGTTGCCTCGACACGAACGCTTCTACTATCGCAAAGAATAATTCGTCCTTCGCCCTCTTTCATATTTCTCTGGTTCGTGTACTAGGGCTCGCGCCGAACGTTGTACTAGAATATTATTTACTGGTCCAACTCCGTAACACGTATTAATTGAATCGGTACAGTGCGCTAATTCAATTGGAACTAATATGCGGTAGTCAGGAGTGTCGCAGAACTTGTTGCCACTTCTGTTTTAGCGACGCGCTCGGAAGCTTGGAAACAATTTTCCCTAGCCTCGGGAGAATTAAACACTCGTTCAGGAGACACATGACGATTCCCCGAGGAAAATGTCGAGCGGATAGCTTTGTCGCCTGTCCGTTGACGCGATCAGTCGTTCAACTTCCGCTCTGACTTAAGTGCGAAGAGATGTCGTGTCAGAGTTTCACCCGAGGTTGATTCTTCCATTTGGCTAGCATCGCGAGGGAGGAAACAACAGGAGATCCAAGAAATTGATCGATAGAATGTTAGCGAATGGGTTTTCGCTATTTTCGTTTTGCTTTGGAACGCAGGGTCGACGTGGCTGGTGCTCTAACAGACGAAACTCGCGAAAGGGTGCATAAAGGGTTGCGGTGTGACGCGAATCGAGTAGAGGTGGATCGAGCATCGCTCGAATTTCGTACCTCACTTCGAGTTGGTGTGCACACACCACCCAATCACCTTAAATTCTTCGACCTCTCCGCGGCTTATTGGTCAATTAACGCCGAGCATACCTTTAGGCACTTTACGCGTAGACACCTTGCAGCACACCTCCGAACAGCGAGACCCTAGCTGATAATTAATTGGACATAAACATAATGCAGTGTCTCAAGAAAATTGGCTTCGTTTCTCAAGGTACTTTTATCTGTAACTATTAGGTACTTTATTTCATTATTCGCGACATCTGTGTTATCTGACGAGATCATTTAATACAGTGCTTTTTAAATTTTTTTAAGCCTCGACCCACGTTTATAATATTCAAATAACCCACGACCTTCTCCCCCTCCGTAAGGTATTAAATTTAATAAGGCAAAGAAAACATTAAAAATTGATTCCTCCAGAATATAATTCTAACTTAATATTTAATTATCCTAATAGATTTAATATATTCAAAAATCAGCGTTACATGATTAATAGAATATGATAACGTAATCATATTAAAATAAATAAATGTTAAAAATCGTCAACTAAAAATAACCGCGGCGACCCCTCAAAAAACATTTCGCGACTTCTAGGAACCACCAATTTAATATTATTGACAAAACGTGTACCTAATTAATTTCTGTACAAAATGCCCTTTTTTTACAATGCCTCTGTGTAAACTTTTAGGCGCTGTTCTAGTACGCGGAAGAACGAGAGGAAAGAACACGAGTATCAGCCACAACGACTTTTCAGGGATGCTGTAAAGATTCCATGTGCAACAAGCTGCGTGGCGAAAGTGTACCCCACATGTGAGTACCTACGTAATTTAAGAGCAAATTAGAGATAGAATAATAGCCACGCAGAGACGACGTGCTGAGGGAGTAGTCCCTCAGCGATCTTCAGCAACCACCTGATTTCGTGTACGGTATAATCCTCCCTGCTATTCCCGACAACACGGCAAGCAAGGCTGAAAACTCCAGGGAAAAGTAAAGATAGCGCAGAGAACAAGGGCTGCCCGTAATCGTTACGCAACAATAGCCCAATAACCACAGCGAACGTCACCAAATTGCCGTTTTAATTGTACCAGAGAGCGAAGGGTTAAACGTGGTATCGTTCCACGCGCAAACGCATCCACGAACCTCGTCGATTCTTATCTTAACTGCCGATGAAGCGCCAAAACGGTCCAATAAACCCCGCGTCGTTTGTCAGCCACGCTCCAGACATTGCTCGACGATCGGTTAAATCGGCCGGGTCCTGGACTTTAACAGTCACAATTGTCGGCTGGCAGCGGACTCTCGCGTGCACGGTGGCCACGGAATCAAGGCAGCAGTCAGCCTGACTCGCTAGATTGCGCATTTTCCACGTAACGATCGGAGGGCCGCGATAGGACGCTGAAAGTCGCTTATTAGACGTCGTTGTGACGCTGAGCCGGCGCGATTCTCGTCCATCTACAGACAGAAATTACTATACTTTGACGGTCAGTCGGAACGGTTAAAAGGCGCTGGCCTCCTCGCCGGGTGTAATTTGCCAGGGACGCGTCCCGCACACGCTCCACTGTTTCACGAAGGAGATCCAGCGAGTTGCTGCTCGAAGATCGCCGAGTTTCACGTTCGAGATACGCGAGTGCTTTTATTCCGCGGCCCTTTATCTTGAGCGTTGCGTCGATTTGCTTTACGACGCCGGGACAGCCGAAATTCCGAGCCGGCGGCGGACGGAACGGAAGCGTAGTCGAGCCGGGAGTTAATAAAGATAAAGTTTCCCTTGGCAGCGTTCAGCGACTCTAGAGCAGCATAAAATGCCGTGCATGCTATCGTCGTGAGTACTTCTTCTCTCTTCGCGGTACTTCTTTCCTCGGTGGATTGTGAAATTCAATTCGGTCGCGAGCATAGCTGCGCTGGCGCGATTACACTTTCAAAAGAATCCTCGGCTACGCGGTCGTAACGCGGTCGGTTAAGATTTCGAGACGACCACTTCGCTGGGAATCGCGTGGATCCCCCGCGCGAATGGAATATTTCTAATGTCTTATGCAATATGCATGCAGATGCGGAGTAAGATACTTGCTGCGAGAGTGTGCACTTGCGATGCTTTGCGAGATTCAAACTGCGCGTTAATTCAGATAATTATATTGATTCCTGATGCAACTCTCGTCGAAGTACGTTCATCCTCCAGTTGGCGTCGGGGGTGGGGCGCATTCATCGAGAGATGTAACTGCAACTCGCGTTCCATTTGCTTGTCTGCGAATTCTTAACTTGCCCCATCCGTCTCGACGGCAGACCCTTAAGCAAACACAAGTGCGTGAGTTTCCAGTATTTCCGCAAATAGCGGCGGTTTGTATGCAACGGCGCCACGCAGCTCGCGGCCGCGGCTGCAGACTTCGCCGGTTACAAGGCCGGCGCGACGCCGCGTTTCCTCATTAGGTGTACTTAATTAGAAAACTTGAACGCAGCACGGGGCGCGAGTAAATCTCCCCGCAACGGCGGTTACTCCCTTCGAGTCGCGTACACACGTTTCCAGGATTTTTGTTCGAGACGTGTGAATTTAGATGCCAGCGTGGGAAGTGATCACTTCGAGGTCCCGTAGCTTGATAGATCGATGCAATTGCAATGCATGGGACGAAGACGAGCTTTTCCCTCGCGAAAATAGATTAAAGCAATTTTAGTTGGCGAACCGAAAAGTGAGTGCCTGAGGGTTGTCTTGTGCGTCGCGACGGTGGTGATTAATCCTGCCAATTAACGTTGCTGCGGGAGAAGGGGAGCTCGAAATCCGACGAAGGACGAGGGAAGATTGAAAGACGCGGTGGTAATCCCCCGGCAAGATGAAAAAAGCTATAATTATTCGCCGTGTGGCGCGATTATAAACTGTATCCGAAGTAGATGAGGTCGACAGGTCGCGAGCTGATGAACTTTCCGAGCTTTTCGAAACTTGACGTCAACGTCGTCGGCCAGCAATTTCAAAAGCTTTTCATGAAATATCCATACCTTGCTAAACGGCCGGCGAACACGCTCTGCAACATAGAATTTCCGAAACTTTTCGCTGCAATTTCATGCAACATTTGCGAAAAAAAAAGAAGCAAATTGAGTTTAATGGATTCGCCAGGGTCAACGGTTTTTAAAGTTATTTCAACGAGCACAGTTTAACCGCCGTCCAACGCTTCCCTTTTGATGATATTGCCCGTAACTGCTATCACAGGGATCGGCAAACATTGGGAAAAAAGTTACTCTCCCTGCAAACACGTGGCCGTTCACAACGCGGGCGAAAGAAACGCCGACAAAGTGGGGTGTAATTACGGTCGCGGAACCGTGGGCTAATTAAGATCTAGCATCGACTAATGGCCATTAATCGTTGCCCGCGCAAATGAAGTATAACTCACGCCGCGCGGTGCAATATACTTCGTCGCTGCTGGTTTACAGAAACCGCGTTTTCCTTCGGATGCTGGATGATTAAAGCGTCCCGAGTTAATGAGCCACGCTGTCGCGTCGAGATTAACGCGCCATTGTGATTTCCGGCCCAACGTTCTCTGCGTTTGGGTTCGATTACCCAGGATCGAGATGAAATCAAGAGGCTTCGTAGAGATTTAGGAGATAGGAATAGGTTCTCTGCTAGAGAAAGGAGGAATTCGAGGAAATCTCATTAGTGCTTCGCTAGCTCTTCAGTCGCGATACTCGTCACGTGGAAGACGAAAGGGTAATCTCTTTGAAGCTGGTTTGTTTAACCAGGAAAAGTCAAGTGTCTGGGGAGAAAGCTTCGCTTCTACATCGACCAAATTGTTGGCAAATTCAGCAGCAGTTTTTAGGAAAGGCTTCACAATTAGATTTTCCATCCATTCGGTATTTCGTTACGCTTCTCTGATAGCTGTAATTCTTGCTTTTACAACTGGAGCAGGGTAGAGTATCATTTCCTCTCGGAAATAGCGTAGAATCTGTGCACAACCAAAGCCCGTTGATTTCGAAACGTTACCGCAAAATTCCAGGCGAACATTACCATTCTACTCCAGTCTGAGAATCGAATCGAGGTCGGGAAATTTCGATGCCGTGTATTTTCCCCCAATAATGTCTTCAGCCAATTAGGACGGTTCATTGGGAACGTGTGCAGGGCGCTGAAAATGGAAACGAGCGAGCGAATGGTTGACCAAGTTCACCAGCGTGAATTGATTCGTGTTGGCCGTCGGTTTTCAATTTCTGCTAATTAATTGCACCGTTTGGTCGAGCTGGACAAGACCACCCATAAATATATGTACCTGGATGGATTCGTGTATTTTTTTAGTAAATCTTGTCGCTTCATAATTTATAACACTTTGAACATTTGGGATTATACCTTCGACGGGGTAATGCTGCTCCCTTCTCTTTAATTTCCTTCTTTCCTCCTTGCCACGGTGTTTCTGATCCAGTGTTGCATCCAGTACACTCCCCCTCGACCGCCTCGCACACCATTACAGCTGTAAAATTACTTTACGACGCAATCTGTGCCGTAACGTATGTAAACCTGCAATTCTCAACCGCTGATATGTAACTAACGATGCACCGCTGGGAAGAGACGTAACTTTGAGATAATAATAAGCAGCTGCTCCTGTGTACGCGCCCGCTCCACTTAATCGAGGAGAAATGGAATCCCCGAGAACTTAGATTTACCTCCGACTTCAGAGCACGAAAACCTGGGAATAACGTCCCCGAGGTGGAAGCGCTTAGAAAATATGAAAATCAACATACAGTGGACCCGCGAGTAGAAACGAAAATCCCAGCGACACTCGGAGTATTTTGAGCGAATTTATCGCTGCTTTTCGGAGAAGACAGCCTTCGAATTGGTGGTATTTCCCAAAGCGATCGTAGCGACTTTCGTTCTCTAGAGCGAAGCCACTGATTCTACTCAGCGAGATTGAAGATGGAATCCTTTGGTCTGATGATACCTAGTAGGGATGCTTAGACTCGCGGCTTGAATGTTTTACGACGGTCGCACGAGTTCTGCGAAACTGCCGGCAGAGGAATTCGCGAACAAGCATTGCATTCTGCAATAGCATCGTTTACACACGTACCCAGTGCGTGCTTCTTCCTGTTTACCTAACTATTCGCTCTGGGACCATATTCTGCAAGCTGGTTGCAATAAGAAGTATTCCCTCGACAAAGGGAATACTGGTAACGCTTGGGTTAATTAGGAAACCCTGCAACAATATTGCTACTCGCGTAACAAGGCGCAGGGAAAGACGGATGGGACATTTCTCTCGCTTTGATAACAACCCTTCTGGACACTCTCCTACGTAAAAGTTGTTTCGCGAGGTAATAATCATACTGGAAGCTCGAGCTACTGCAAATTCTGTTCCGCGTTGCATAGATTCGCGGAGAAAATAGTCGAGCATAAATTCACCGTTAAGGGCCATGATTTATTAGTAGGCCTTCCTGGGATCCTCACATCTGCGTTGCACACTTTATTAGATAGTTTGACCGTTGCAAAGGCCAATTTGTCACTCGGCAATTAAAGTGAGAAGGTCGCCATAAATGCAAGGGTAGGCCGACGGTTCTGACCGCCTCATGGGCACCACCGGAAGAGTCGCCGGTTAACGCGCCCCAAGTGCAATGCAGATGTGGGCGTCCTTACGCCTTCTTGCCGTTGTACTCGGGCAGGTAAGAAAACTTTGCCGCCAAATTTCTTAGCAGGCGCTTCCCGCCAATTTCAGCCACTTTCCCAGAAAAGGCGCGCCAAGGGCGCAGGGAATAGATGGCGCGTTTGGTCCTAGGGAAATTACCCGATTGGTTGACACGGACAACGTTGGCCAATCGGATAAAAGTCACCACGCCGAACTCACTACCAGAAATCGGACGAGTCCAGCAACCGGTCAAAACTTTAGTCAGTCAAAAATGAAGATCTGAACCAACAGGTCATACAAAAATAAGTCGACACGCGTTCGTATGTGACTCACACGAACATTTTAACACATCACAATTTACTGTTTTATATCTGTTTATATACTTGTTGTTTTCTTTATTGAATATAGTTGTGTTTTTTCATTATTATATGTTAAAACTGTGCTGTTAATTTAATAACCCTTCCACGGTAACACGTCTAGGGTCTCTGCGCAATTACGGTGTCGAAACATTCGAGACGAAGCTTTACGACCTTCGTTGACTCGAAAATAACAATCGGGTCGCATCAAGTTGCGTGTGAACAAATTCCTTTGTTATTCTTCCCAGAAGGGTCATGTTTAATAAACATCTAATAAACATCCATCTCCATATGCTTCTATTAACGAACAACAAGGTTCTTGAAGTTTGATCGCAGGTCAAGGATTCCATCAATCTTTCCCGCTTTTCTCGTCGATCTTTCCCTCATCAGAGGAAGAACGTTCGAAGCTAATACAGCGTGCAGACACGTTGCCGGTTGCACGGTCAGAAAAAGAGGTCTCGGCTCGTTGGAAGCGTTATCATTCCGCGGCTGTGCTCGACCTTCTTCGCGAGCGAAATCGGTAACGCCATCACGTATCGGGCATTCTGGATTCCAGCGGCTAAGACCCCGCCGTCATATCCAGACGAAAATTGGAAAATGCTCTCTTCATTTTCGTCGGCGCGAAATGCTCGCTTCGCTGGCAGCGCCGACCACGAGTTTGCAGTAGAATCTGCTGATTCTACTCCCCTTTGATCTCGCCGGATCCTCGTTAATGCCTTTGCAACCCTTCGCCTCGCGCCTCGAACCTTTCCCAGTACTTATCCAGAGGTTCTCAACAGCTCCGTGGAAGAAATTCCGAGAGAGTGGAAGCTGCAGGCTTCAGGAAATACTCAATGTTGTCCTTCATCCTCAATTATGCATAAAGGAGATCTGAAGCAACATTGATTCTCTCACTGGTTTCATACCGGGTCCTTTATAATCGTTATCAAGCCGTTTTATCATTGCCAACTGAGGGAACCACTCCTTTGTGTCTCCTACCACTACTGTCTACCTAAATATCCCGCAGTAACGGTATCGCGATAAGCGTGTCTTCGCCCGTAAACGATGGAATCAAGAAGATCTTCCGGTCGATGGACCCGTTAGAGTCAAATTTTCAATTGGAAAGTCTCCAAGTGTAGCGCCGGCCAATAGAAAGATAGGGGTGAGAGAAAGAGGGCGCGGAAGTGATCGCGTGGGATAGATAGGGCGGCGAGGCGTGGGCGGGCGGGTGGCAGGGTGTCGGGATCTCCAGCGCAGCCGTGATATTACGTAATAAATCATCGGAATCTCGCGGTGTCATACAATATGCGCCCGTGCAAGCGAACTACGTCTATACCAATTTTCATTCCCGAGCGACATTCGACGGTTCCCGTTGCAGTTTCAGTCCTTTCAGGCTATCACTCCCCCGCCCACCGCGCCGGCCCCAGGTCTGGCCAATTCTATAACCAGTCCCGGTCTTCCGGTTCGCGCCGAAGATTAATTCGCCCCGCGTCAGCCCGCGAGCCGTATTTCAAGGATCGACCGCTATGGAAAACTTATGGCCCTCAAGGTCCCGCCCGTAAACCTTCCATACCATCCAGCACACTGTCCACTCCGGACAAGTTAATCGAAGTCGTTGGTCCTTGACCGCTGTGGCTACAAAGCGACTAAAACGTCACGCAGCGGTGCACGTTTTAGTCGCTCTCTCTCTCGTTCCTCTCCCTTTCGATTCTACGAGCTTTCGTTAATTATAACGGTTTAATCTGGCAGGGACTATATTGCGCTCCTAATGATACGATTTAAGACAGTTGACGCAGAGTTGTCGTTCTCAGCGAGACTGAATAGCGCGTTTCAGCGAGCCGAGCTCCCTTTGCCTGGAATATGAAATGTTCTGCGAGCGGTATTGTCGTTGGAAATAGAAACAAACAGGGTCGTGTTATTCGTATCCCGATTTCATCGCATCCGCGGCGAGAGAGCCGAGGTTTCTTCTCGAAGCTTGCACGCAGCGAATGCCACCGTTCCACAGGTATAATCGATTCTGTCGCACAGATGGATCGACGCTGACGTCAATCGGCTTGCGAAAAAGGAGCAAGAGGCTGCAACAGAACGTCGGGGAAGGCGCGCTTCTTTTTTGCCCTGGCAAAAACCGGGACGCGACTTCTTGCTCGTAGGGCGAGCGAGATAGACGGCCATTTATCGGCCATCCATCGAGCGAGGGGCAAATTGAAATCTGAAATCCGTTTTCTGAACAGAACCGAGGGGCGATGCCCAATATTGTAGGGTAATTCCGGGAGACGCGGCCGGGCTGGAGAGTTGGTCAAAACAGTTGATTTCTAGAGAATTAATTGTTCCGGACCTTAACACATTCTTACATATACACAGATGTAGAGTCTGAATATAGCAACTCGACCAACTCTCCAGCCCGGCCGCGTCTCCCGGAATTACCCTATGTAGCATCGCAATGAAACTTTGCCGTCGACTTTACATCCTGACAGGATAAAGTGCCAGCGTCGAGGGGAGCTCGCGGATGCCTGTTCAGTTAGGAAACTGTCGATTTACAGAGAATCAAAAGGGATGCCTGTCAAGATGTACAATTTTCCGAGGGAATCACTCGCTCGTTGTCTCCGGGCACGGCGGGATTCGTGTCGTCAAAGTGCACCGTTTAATTTCAGGATCGCTCGTGTTATTCCCGTTCCGAATCGCTCCGCTACATCCTGCCCCGGAGTACGTGACTCGTATTAATTTCAGAATCGAGGTCCTCTCGGGTCTCCGCGCTCCTGTATCTCGTAACGACACGCGTGACGTGGTATCCGTAAATTCTGAGCAAGGCTTCCACCTTTAACTTCGTTCTAAAAATCCAGCGGCAATTCCCCGAGGCTCCGGTCACGAACAATGGACTCGCGAAGCTCGTAGCATTCGCGGAAGCGCGTCGGAAGTTAGGTTAAAAGTTCCCACTTGAACGTAAGCGGAAAAGTTGCTGACGATTCTACCGATTCACTCAACAACGATGCAAAACCGACGCTTGATACGGTATCACGAATCCTCGCGGCGGTTGCACAGGTAGGGAGTCGGGCCCGCTGGAAATTATGGCAAGAAAGCACGGCATTAAATTTCACGGGAGAGCGTGGACGTCGTTCTGAGTTTAACGAGCAAGTTCGCGGCGACGCTGGAAAGCGGAAATTCGGGCTAGCGTGTACACAAGAGAGGCGAGAGGACTTCCCTACCTTTTCTGGGCGAGAGGAGGAGCTGAAGTGGACGGGTGGCGGTGGTGCGAGGAGGGTTGGAGGGCGGAAGATCGAGGGGCACTCTTTTTGTCGGTGGACAGGCCACTCTATCGATCTCGAGATCCCTCATTCTCGCTGGACCGAACCACTGCCGAGGGATTAGCGGGGGAGGGACGGAGAGGGCTCGTGATACGTGTCGCGTTCGCGAAGGAGACGGCGAGTGGAGAGGGTGCGAGGGTGTTCAGAGGAAATAAGGAGGAACGGGGCGAGGGCAAGGGATCCTAGACCACCGGGCGAAGATTCATCGTTGGCAGGTTGCCGTAGTTTTTCCTTGCGGCGAGCGCTTCCTTGCGATCGGATATCCTTCCCGAGCGCCGTTTCGGAGCGCCTCCAATATCGTTCATGCCGTATGAATCGAGTCTCTTTCTTCCCTCCTCGTTCCGCCAGCTGCCTTCCGTTCGCGATTAAATTGCTTCTTCTCCAGCGGGCTTTCGCCGATCCTTCGATTGATTTAATGACGCGGCTGCGATCACTCCTTTCGAGCACGTAAATCCTGCTGCCCGGACACTTCCCGCGGATAGAGAGCTCCTGCCCTTCGCGCAGCCATAAACTGTCATGAATAATCGAGATACGTAGGAACACTACAGAGTCGCTTCCGTCCCCTTGGATTTCTGCCGCCGTTCTCACCCCCGTAGACCGAGCTCCGGTTCGAACTGATCTGGTCCCGGATCGCGGATAACATCGCGATCGAAGGATAGGAAATATCGCGTTCCGCGGTAGCAGTAGGTGGAAAACGAGGTACCGCTGGCTGGGGCGAGGACCGCGTCGTCTCGGAACTACTTAGCAACTTCCGAAGGCTCTCGGCATCGACGTTGAAGAGTCAATTTTAACTTTATCTCGGTCGAGTTTGCGGCCTCCCTCCCCTCCCCGCAGGAATACGCCCTTTCCTACCTACGTGTGCCGGCAGAAGTGGCGAGCAGGAGCTAAGATACTGTTTGTAAGTTTCATAATATCGGCTCGAACGCTCGAAAGGGATGAGCCGTCGCGACGGGGGGTGATATTGCTGGCGAGAGGGCGGCGCTGGCCGCGGGTAACCGCTTTCCGCGCGGCCGCGCCACGTTTTCACGGACGTTCGCGGAACCGTTGGATTTCGTAATTTAAACGCCCTTGGAGCCTGCTGCGCGAAAACTCGCTTCTCCTCGCATTTCCGAAGGGTTAACTGTGGTAGCCAGCGTCGAGAGCAGCCGGGCAAAATCGATATTACGCCTGCCGCGATAGGTAATACGCGTGGCGCTTTAATTTTCAGAGACAAAGGGTTCTTACGACGCCAGTTTTTTTTTCATCGCTCGCGCAAAATATCGCGCGGCCCTGAAAGGTCGAGCGACGCGACGTAAACGTGTTCTTTGTGCCGTAGTGGACCACGCGCGCAACTTTGAAGCTTGTTGGTGGTTTGGGAAACCGAGTGGCACGTGCGACGTAACCATCGGATGGAAATGAAATTTCGCTGGGGAAGGAGCAGGATCATTTTGTTGGGTATTGAGAACGGTTTGCTGGCCGGAAAATTGCCGTTTGTTATTAATTTAATATGACCAGGAACGAGGAGGCGAGAGGGGGACCACCGAGAAATGCGAATCCGTCGGGGCGAAGAGTGATTGATTGGCGAAAATTACTGACAGATTGATGGAAATTAATGGGCCGAGTCTCGCGAACCTCGGCAAAGTTAAAATGCCACTCGATCGGCGTACACGTATAAATCCGCCGGTCTCCGGGACGTGTATATCAGTGCGGGGGTGTAAGTATGATTAAATTTATGGGGCGGTCGCGAAGCATCTGGGTTAATGGCCTGCTAATTGGATAGAGGTGGATAGAAGACGGAAATTAGAATGGTAGACGGAAGATTTAATCGCCGTTGCAATTTCTGCGCGACGCGTGACAGGCTCGAAGTATTTGGCGGTGGGAGCCGATGTGAGCGGAGGTAAGAGTATGGAGAGTATCGAAGGATCGAATGACAATCTGCTCGACTTGGTGTATGCGCCGAGCCGCGGAGAAAAGAATGACGAACAGAGCCCAATGTCACGGGACTCGCCAACGGCGAATTATTCCGCGCCGCCGACAGGAAACCGTTCCAAATTGACAAATCGATAAAACCACATACTCGTTCGCCAGCCGCGCCGCTCTCCCCAGTCCGCTCCTTCTCCACCCCATCACTCTGCCGGTTAAAGGGTGTACCGGTCAATGGACGCTCTCGTCTGTGCATTTGCCTTTAAAATGCCACACACACACAGACAGGCGCGCGTGCAGGGTGCACACCGCTGAAAGTCAAAAGAAAAGGTGAGCCGTGCCCGATACGGATTATTCCATGTGAAACGATCTGAATTGCGACAACAGTCGTGACGGGAACCGAGGGTCCTTTGAACATTTGCTATTAGCTTCTTTTCATGTGAAACACTTTGGTGGTTCGTGGCTGGTATCAAGGATATGTTTACTGTAGGCGCTAAAAGCGCTCGGATAAGGGAGACGGCCTATGGTGCGAGTGAGGCCCATAAGGTGGCGTCGTTTAAGTAAGGAGTTTGGGACTGGGACTGGGGGGGAGTCGGCGGTAGCCGAGGTGGCTAAGGCGGCTGGCCAGTGCGCTGCGGTTCCGAGAGATCGCGGGTTCGAGTCCCGTTGAGGCGACTTTCCCTTTTTTCCGGCTCCTACATTACCTACATCTTTTTTAAAGCACATCTATCTCTACCTGCTGATTACATCCGAAACGACCGAAACACTATCTACTATTCAGTCACTACATCTCTCACCCGAAGTGGATTTTGAATACCATTGCACATACATACATCTATTTCACTAATGAGTCTGACTACGCAAACTGGCCGGCTGATTCTACTTCTCGAGCTCCCCGCCACGCATTCCAATGTCCAGCATTATATCAGTCTCCCTGGTATGCTCCAGACCGAGCCTCAGCCTCCGATATTGTTCGTTAAAAGTGCGCCGGACGTTTTTTAGAAACCGTGGAGACGAAAACTACCATCCGCCAGAGCGCTGTAACGTCAGGTGCAACTAGCTCCGGGTTAGCTCTGTCCACTGGAATACAGGGACGCTGCCGCAGACGCGGCAAGAGGTGAAACCCAGCCGCATAGGACTGTTGACAATAAAGTCGGTGCCAGGACGTCCTGCCGCTGCTAGTAGCCACACCACGATGGCCACTCTGCGCAGAACATTCGCGGATTTGCTATTATCGTCGGCATTTCCACTGCGGTCGCCGAACCAGAGTAGCCAGGACGAGTGCTAACTGTTCTCCAATTATCCGCCGTTGTTCATGACTCCGCGCGCGGTGTTTCGGAAAGCTCGGTCGAAACTTTCCGCACGCCCTCTATCCTGCGAGAGTGATAATGGAGCGTTGGTTCTTCGGAATTTTCCACTCGACAGATATAGGAGGTCTTCTTTTAAAGTTGTCGGCGAAATTCAGCAGATGCGCGAACACCATTAAATCGTCTTTATCGTTCGTTTCGAGCGCGGGTTTCGAGAGCTGTCAGTGGAGGATCCGTAACGTCATTATCCGCGGAATTTACGAGCAAAGCGGTGGATCGATCAACTTGACGTGAAAGGTGAAAATCAGTCGATTTACACGAAAATAGGCTGGCGCACATTGCGTTGCGGTTGATTGCCAAAAAATCGTACCAAGAATTTTCTTTACACTACTGTCATGGACTTATACCCTGCGATACGTATTTAGGTATAGCTACCTAATTAGCTGGACGAACGCTTTAATTCCATTGTCGATACTCGTCACTGTATCGACTCTAGATGCGACTACGGTTTAGCTCGTTCCTATTTGCGGATTGCATTAACTGGTATTGATTACCGAGCGGTGAAATTTTTAGCGATTGAAAAGCCAAACGGATTCTAGCTGTGGGGAGATCACGATTAAACCTCCATCTGTTTATCTGTATTTACGGTATAATAATGGAAACACGATGCGAATCATAGCGGGACTTCCTGGTTACAGTTTCTCATTTGGTAGTTGCTGAAATTCTAGCTGCCAATTAATTGTAAAGTTTTTTCTGACTTACTCTAATGATAACACACTGCCTACTATATTCTGTAATACACTACAAATTACATATTATTAGTAATAATTATTAGGGGAAGTCGGGGTATTGTGAGCCACGGGGAATCGTGAGCCAGTGTCATCTGTGTTTTACTGGTAAATAATGACAGCTGCAAACAACTATTTTTGAGTTGTCTCATATGTGAGGTAATATTTCCACGATCAGTTGAAGTACGCACCCGCATCATTACTTTGCTCTGTTAGCAGAAAAAAATTTGCTGCGCTCGAAGTATTATTTTCATTTCGTGTTTGGTCTATTAGTGTTACATTTTTCTGTGGATCTAAGCAGGTAACTGTGTTTACAATACTCGTGTGACTTCAAGCTTTCGAAATAAATAAAGAAATTTGAATTTGGTGAGGTTTGTGCTATTTGTTTGGGACCATATCGTAAAAATAAGGGTTCGGGGAATTATGAGCCACTTTTCTCGGGGAATTGTGAGCCACTCGATTTCTGACATTTAACGAGCTAACCTCACATGTTTGATGCTTCTCAATGATTGTTTATGCAATATTCGAGGACGATATAAATTTTTTGGCAATATCTAATAGACATTTTATCTGGTTCAATTCTTTTAGTTACGATGCCACGTTATTATGCCAAAAATGACCATTCGCTCGATTTTGACAATATTTTTGAGGCAATAAGGCATGTGAAAATTCATAATGCATCGGTCAGGCAAGCTGCCACCGCACATAAAATTTCGAGGGGCACTTTGGGACGATATATCGCCAAATTTGCTAACATCGACGTTGCTACGGAAAGATTAAACAAATATTTTGTCATTCAGATACATGAATAAACATTTCATAACAGAAATTGTAAATTTTATTTGATTTTTGAAAGTGGCTCACGATTCCCCGAGATTTTCAAAATTCAAGAAAATGCAAATTTTTTGTAATAGTCTTAAAATCATCTAATTTGCAGATATTCGATTAAACTATCGTGTCTAAAAGAAAGGTAAATCTTCATACTACAACATTTAGCGTTGAAATTTGATGAAAAACTTAATTTAATAGCAGTTCTTTGGCAATGAAAAAAAGTGGCTCACAATACCCCGACTTCCCCTACTATTACTAGTAAGTATATTTTCCTTTTTCTTTTTTTTCTCTTACATACCTACGCTAATTATTATAGACTGCCTCTTACTCACTTTGTTAGTTATATACTTCGTTGTAAATAAAGGGTCCTTCCTATTAAATAAATAAATAAATTACCTATCATCTGCTCAGAGTGATCGACTTCGTCCTCCACAAAGTTGCTCGATCGGATTAAACCTGCAACTACGGCGATGTAACAATAACGTAAGCTTTATCAGGAACCATTGTTCGTTTCTATCACTCATATCAGTGTCGGGACTTTGTATTGTGCCACGTAATTCAGAGACATCAACCAGGGGACCAGGTCGCGTCGTGTTCGAGAAATATCCTGCGGATATTGGCGCACCTTTCTTTCGCCGACAGAATATCGATACCAGGGTTCGATAGTTGTCTGGTAGTTCGCTGTGCCCCCCTATAACCGGACGATATCGACATGAAATCGTCGTTGCCGCGAAACTCTCCGCGGAGTAGCGCGGGTAAACGAAACGATGTATACTGTAGAGATGCGGAGCGACTCTTGGGATTTGTGAAACTTTTGTGGAGCCTTATGCGCGGGCGAATCGACTCTTTCTTTGAGTCGCGACTCGCGACAGAGAACACTCTGCCCGCGGAATATCGAGTTACCGAGCGAAATACCATTAGCAGCGTCTCAGGAGCGTTCTGCGCGGCGATGTCGTATCGCGAATCGCGATCTGGCAAATTATTCCGAGTAGGTATCGTTTGCAGCATTGAAGCTCTATTCTTTGGAAACCAACAGGGGACAGTGTATCCATTCGAGGGACCCAGCACTTTGTACCGTAAGCAATATTCCACTTCTCCCTGATTTAAGATACTCCACTGCCCAGATTCGCAGACATGTTGGCGTCAGCAAAGCTTAGGTATTCCAAGTTAATCTTAATTAATTTGAACTCCACTGCTGAAGCCTCTGACGCAGGAAGCAAGTCCTCTACACGCAAACTAAATTACCCTCAACTGTGATTGTGTATTGTTGTAAACAGAGGGATAGGGAACTATTAGAACCCCCATAGTTCAATTCTCCGTCGATCCCAGTATTTTCCTCAAAATTAATTCGCCGTTTAAGGGTGCGCTGCCACTGCAATTCGAAGTATTACACGTTCAAGCCAGGCTTCTCTTCCCGGTCGCCTCTCCGCGTATAATTCTCGCCAACAGCGAGTCTGCAGCGATTGTCTGGCGAGTGGAGACGCGGCGAAGGCTGGCAACGAAATTTCGTGGAGCGAAGGCCTCGTAAATGTAAGAGGTGGACTGCTCGAACAAGGCAAGCGTCATTGAGAACGCGGAAGCTTAGCCCTGGGAGCTTCTCCATTGTCTGAGACGTTGTCTCTGAACGCCTCGATGCTTGGATCGCGAATTAAGATGGGAGATACCGGTAGTCGCGAGTAAACCCCAAGCAGGATGCAAGGGCCACGGGCTGGACAATGTCGGATAAAAACGTGGCTCCGGCTAGGCGACGGCTAGATGAGCTAATCTGGAGCAGAGCTTTTGACTGGGGCACAGATATCCTCGCGAAGGATGTTGATTCCAGACGGGGGATTTAGATAGCATGCAGGTTAAGGCCGAGGGGGGAACGTTAGGTCCGCGATTGGAGAAAATGAACGGAAACTAGATAACGTCTGCTTATCTCCGCGCTGGCCGGTGCTTCTACTTCCCTTATCTCCTTCCAGCGTCCATTTCGACAATCGCTGAACGTTTTCTCCCATTCTTTTTTCTATTCCGCCGGCGTTTTGCTGCGGAGATTGAGGCAGGGAGTAAATTAAAATAAAGATTCGAGCGATTGCAGGGAGAGGTAGAGGGGAACAATGGGGATTGGTGACCACCCTTATACTCGCTTAGTATAGGAGAGGACATTAACGTCCTGTGTTAGCGACGGGTATTGCGTTGGAATTCAAGTTAAGCAGAAATTACTACCTTCTTGTGTATGATTAATGTCGATATGACTGGCAATGTGATGATTGTGATGAAAGTACATGTTGGTTAAGGATGTAGATCTTCCCTCGCGTTTTTCCAAGCAGTGTTTTTAGGAGCAAGGGTTAACTGGTTAATGCAGCGTTATTATTCTTACATAGTAGAGACGAGCATTAGAGGAAACAATAAGGAGCTCCATGGCTCGGTAGGCAGGGGAACCAGCCACAAGGACCTTTTTATACGATAGAGGCACGTACCTTTCCGCAATCAGACCACGGAAAAAGGAGGAAGGGTGAGGAGGAAGATAAAGAAACCTTGACGAAGATGCTCCAGCCTCTCGTCTCGTAATCGAGCCAAAGAAACAGCTCCACTGAATGCCAGAGTGGCTTCCACCAAGTCGCGCGATTGTTTTACATAAACCGTGGACACGCTCTCCCCTTTGTCGCTTCTGTTGTCCCTTCCGCATTGGTCAGAAGGTTCTCTCGGCTTTTTGCGAGGCTTTACGAACGAAACGTATCGTCCTCCACCAAGAAAACCCCAGTGTAAAACGAGACGTATTCTTTTTCGTTCCTTTCTTTGAGGGGCTTTACGAGCGAAACGAGGTGCAAAGTGCACTGTCTGTGCTTTCTCATCTCTGATGGCACTCGTTTCACTTCTCGGTTCGAATGGTCGTTTAAAGTCGAGATTTCCGGAGCTCGCGACACTTTATTATCAAAAATGATGGGAAGGGATATTAGAAGCTTCTGTTAATTAACAGGGACGTTCGCTGGCTGCGGCCTCGAGTATCCGCTTCATCATCCGAACTGGCACAGCGCGATGGTAGGCGAATTGTTATTCTCTCGTTTGGTATTTAGTTTATTTCTCCAGGCTCGCTAACCTCTTTCGAGCTGCTGTTTCCTGTTCTTTTTCTTCTTTCAACTCATTTAGCCGGTTTGCACCATGTAGCACGGAAGCGCAATTAGACCGCGCCGGGGAAAGGAAATGGTGAAATGGCGAAGAAGCATGATGACGAGGCTACGGAGGAGAGAAAAAGGAAACGGGGATATAGATTAATAAAACCTGACCGTGCACTTTTCTCCCCTCTGTTCCCATTATTTCTTGATACAGAAAACACTCGTTTGAACTTCCCATACGGCACACTCGCGCAATCTATTCCATTCAATTTATGAATCGACTTGTCGATGCCCCCTCTGCCCCCGATTATACACCGATTCCCCAGTTCTTATTCCATTAACGCGCCCAGCTTTCAGGCGCAACTCCAAAGGGTTGTAATAAAAAAAAACCGAAGTGACCTCCAAGAGTGATGATGACAAAGTGGTGGGAAAGAGAAATGACAGCCCGGAGGGCCATTAACAGAAGCAACTTCTGCCATTGTAGGTCAGCAAAACCACCAAAGCATAAAGTGTACACAGTACTACCAGAATGACAGCAATCATCGAACACCTGAAGGAAACTGAGAAACCTCCTGGGTCAGCGGTTCGACGAACGCTCGAACGTTATCTGAACAGCGAAGCTATCCGCGCTGTACTGCGACTTCCACAAAAATATCAACTAATTCGCTTCTCTGCACTTTGTGGCGCGGAGCGCGCCTCACTGGGCGCGCCAGCGGGACGCGAAAAGAGCAGGAAACAAAGGGAGGGCGCACGTAATAAGCACTTTTTCCGCGGCTTTGCCTCGAACCGGTGCATTTGCTTTCGCGCGCTCGAGTTGGCATCGGCGCGTCGTGCCCGGGCCGAAAGCAGCAAAGGGACCGGGGGCAGGCCGCGGGGAGGGTTTTCAGGTCTCGAGCGAAGGTGGCCGGGTGCCGAGGCCGCGATAGAATTAAATCGAAATTCGCGGAGGCACGCGGAAGAGGGAGCGATTAAAAGGGTAGGAAGAATGAACGGTGGCTGGAGGAGTTACTGTTCCTCCCCGGCCTGTGGCGCGCGGGAGATGCATCCGCGCGGCGCATGCATGCAGGCCGCGAGACAAAAAACGGCTTTCAGACGATTCGCGGCTCCATTCATTCGCGATGCTCCGCGCTGCGCCGCGAAACAATGCCGCCCGTCCATTTGTCGAATGAAAACACGGATGTAGACGTAGACGGAAACAGGCGTCGCCTCGCAGCTAGCTAGCTGGCGAGAGCAGCTCTCGCTGCCTATCGCGGCCTGTTATCACCGCTGGATAAAGCTGTCTGTAACTGGATGAAGACGCGAGACACGGGAACTGCATACGCGATGCACGCTCGCCCACGTTGCCCTATGCAAGCCGCAGTTAATCCTAGTACGTCTCGCATATACATAATACAAGATTGCGAGGTGGGAGTTCGATAGGATCTCGGAGCTGGTGCAACCCTTCGACAAATCGATTCCATCGGGGAAGAATTATTGCAGTGAAGGGTTTAGTACGAACACCTCGCGAATGCAATCGATTCGATCGGTAAATCAATGGAGAGTTTCTTTCGTCGGGGGAGGGAACTAAGTATGGTGTCAGTGTGTCGAAGGATATTAGTGGTTTTCTGATTAGACGATCTATGATCGAGGCGACACGAAGGCTCAGGTGGATTTAACGCGAGAATCTACTATTAATAAATAATGAAGCTCTAGTCGCTCATTCGTCTAAATTGGTCACCCGGTATCAAGTATGTGAAAGTAGAATCAAAGATGCACCGTTATCGATCGTTGTTTCGTCGCCGTGGAAACAGGTCACAGGTGAACGCCACGAATCACACTATTATTAATCCAACGTGTCAGAAGAGCGAGGATCCAATGAATCTTCCGCGTCGGCAAACATGTACACGCGTCGACTATAGAAATTAAATATTTCCGCGCGACAGATTTAACCGCGGCCGGGCACCTCCGTTCTGGAATATTACTCGTTATCGTAAACAGATATTTTCGTACGTACACGCGTTAATCGGCATCCAAGCGCGATTTATGCAGAACAAAGATTGATTTATTTGGAAGCTGGCTTGCGGCCGTTCGATGCAGCTAAATGCATTGTCGCGCGTCAACCGATAATCGAGCTTTTCGCGTGTCAGTCGCGCGGCGAAATTCACGTCAGTTGCGAAAAATCCCCCGTCGAGCAATCGATTAGCCGTCCCGCTGAAAGAGAAAATGCTACGTTCCGACACGCTCTCCCTGCCCGCCCCCCGATGCAACGCTTTCAAATCATTTCATTGCGCCGACTAATAGGGCGAATTACCCCACCCCTAACCAAATTGCTGTTTCGCGTTTGCCGCGACATCGTTAACGCCCCTGTAACACTTGCGATTTTTCCACGCTTCGCTGAAAGGGCAAACCTTTCGCACATTGCACGCATCAATCTCTTCTGTTATCAGCCTTCTATTGGGACAAGGATAACTGTTGAGCGTTAGCTCGTTGCTATTTTCCTAACCTCATCTGGCAGACACTTGGTCTGTCAGTCCGCACCTCGTAGACCTGGGACCGTTGTAAATACATAAATTTACTACGGAAACGCAGGCGATCAGTTCAAGTCAGGGCCAAGGGTCCCAGGATCGCCGTGACAAAACACAGACGGCCTTGCGACAACCGTAACACGGATTCACAAATACTTTGACCAGAATTCCCTTTCCTTTAGTTCAGTACCACCTACAACCAAATCACTTCCGCCAATGGACAACGTTTCCTACCACTGCTTTTTGTATAACTCCACCCCTAAAGGGAATCTTCGACTTAACCTTGTCGCCAGCGAGTGTCAAAAACCCAGTCCAAATGTATACCTCGCACGAGTAACTTGGAGGGACTCATACAACTCAATATTATTTGCCATAATCCTTGTTCAAGTTTAGTTCAGTTCAAATACAGATACACTGTTATTGTTAAATGTGCGGTGCCTGAATTTATTGAAAAACAACCTTCAATCACACCTCATCCAGTGAACTTTTGTGGTCGTAAGACACCACAGAGAAAGTGATGTTGCGCCGTCGGAGATTTACGACCTCCAGAAACAGGCGACGCAATAGCTCATAACAATAACCAACAGTTTTCGTACGACTCCAGCGTTCTTTGTCTTCTTTTCCTCATTTATTGTACTACTACGCGAGGTGCCTCACGCACCATGCGCTCGTGTCGATGAAATATTCTATTTGCCCGAGGAGGGTAGCTCCTACTGATAAAGGAAAGTGGCCGTAAACGACCGCGACACGTGTTTCGCGACAAACTTTCGAAATTATTCGACAGGCATTATCCGTAAGCAGCCTGATCCAAGCTAACCCACCCCTCGCCGCTAATGGCTATGATATCTCTTAGCGAGTTGCATTTAGAACAAGCGGAGCAACTCTGTGGGAACTTGGAGTGCGCTACTTGTTGCTCCTGCTGCTCGAGAGTTCGACCGTTTTGTTCGAGAGCGGCCTCGTTTCGCGGCAGACACCGTTCCTCGTGAAAAACGCGATCCGGTTGCAGCTTCGCGAATCTCTTCGAAAGATGCACAAGTGATCACCACTTTTGCGTGGTTAAGGGCGAGAGGTGGAGTAGTGGAGAATGAGCAGAGGTGATTAAGAAGCATCATCCTGTGAAGGAAGATGTACTGAATGCTCCAGAAATAATTGGGCAAGAATTTGGGTGTTCATTTTATACGAAAATGTGACCTTTCCTCCCTCTGCGCTCTGGAAGCTCGAGGGGTTCTGGTTTCTGGAAGATGCTACCACGCGATAAGATCCAAGGGATGGTGGACGACAAAGAGTAATGCGTTCTCTGGAGGTGGGTAATTACGAAAAGATGTCGTCCTTCTTCCCCTTCTATGCGGTGGCAGCGCCTCACCGACTTGGTCGTATATTTTCCATGAATTTCCGAATTTTCCACTTCGAATTCTCTATTTTTTTCCCATCATCCCCGACGTTCCTCGGTTCTCCTAGGGATTTATAAAAATGCGGACGAAACACTGCCAGCGTCTGGTATGCTAAAACGAAGCTTACGGATTTATAATTATGTATTTTAACGAAAATGGAATGTTAGAATATTACCGTACTCAGGCTTGTGCGCGATCATAAAATATTTTAAAGGAATTCTTAGAGAGATCTGCGTTGAGAACAGGACTCGTCGATTCCCCAGGGAATCGCTCCGTGCAATTGCACATTTCGAAACTCGCGAGAGCCGGGAATACCGCGGTCGAGATTCTGCGACTGTCCAAAATAGCTGCGTAAATCCACGATCCGTAACACTCGTATTAGATCTCTGCAATGCCACGTAGTCTTTGTTCCCGGTATTACCGCGAGATAGCTGCATTAATGCGAAACGCTCGCTCGGCATTCGCGCCGGTTCTTACTCCGCGGCGATTATTTTGCTAATTAAATTCCGAAAGATACTCGAGTTAGAGGATATTACGAAACGTTACGCGTGGCAATCGTAATTCCCTGCAAATCCCACAATTCACTTGGTTTACATACTAGTCACAGCGACGACCGCGCGAAAACGCGCGAGTAATGCAATCAGGGCTTCGCTGGAGGTAGAGAGTGCGAGGAGCAACTCCTTTCTCTGCATTGCGATGAAATTTTGCTGTTTCAAAGTCTCGTTTCGACCGAGCCGTCTGCCGCAGACTGCGAGACGCGGAGTTCCACGGCGCTGGGTGTCTTTTTTTTCACAAAATGAAACACGTGCTGTCGGATAATGACCGGTTCAAGCTGTCCCTCCCGATCCCGCACGTGGTATTTCATCTATCTCCATTACACGACAGCCTATTACCAGGCCGACGTTGCTCTCGGATTTCAGCCCCGCCGTTTTGTACTTTTTCTTCGACGCTAACACGTCCCAGCAGTTTCGCCTGCCGATGGAAGGGTGCGCGACAAAAGGAGAGCTCGAGCTGCGGGGCCATCGATCGGTGGCCTGACACGTCGAAAGCCCTTATTGTTTTCGTCAAATGCAACAGTGATGCATGGGGCGGGCGTAACCCGCGACGAAGGCGATGAATAGAAATAGAGGATACTTCGAAGCTGCGCAGCGAAATGTGTTCACGGCGGAGCCTTCCATTCCGTAGGAATAACTTCGTATGAATTTAACTCGCTTGCAACAAAATCCAGGATCCCATTCGATTTAAATCTACGGTTATGAATCTCTGAAGGCTGAGGTGGATCCGGCTGGATTCAATTCCGCGATTCTAGCTTTTGTATTTCATTAGGGAATACAGCCGTGGAAAACATCCCTGGCCAGACGATGCCTTCGCGCTCGTTTCTCTGGAATCGAACAGCAAGAACCGACCCCGGTTCTTCCTTCCTCGACCGGCGTTCATCATCGTGAACGTTGAACGTAACAAATCGTGATTCGATCTGGCTCGCCGAGTAATCGAAGGAGGCATTCCGTTCGCGAGGTCTGCCGTCGAAAATTCTTTCCAGGGGTGATGATTCTCCTCTCGGGAAATAACCGAAGAAGATCGTGACACCGGGAGCCGAAGGAATTGAACGAAGAAACAAACCACCGCTCCAGCGACGAGGCGAGAGCCCCCGGTGCCGTGGTGATCTCGACACGATATCGATTATGGAAATCGGGGGTGCCTCTCGCCTGTCGCGAGAGATACATAGCCACGCGTCGATTCGACGATTCGTGAAGTCGAAGCAATTCGCTGGGCGGATGAATGTAAACCATCGGCTTCGACAAGGGTTAGTGAGAATCAACGCGAGTGTTCCTTCACTGTTGAGGGAGGGAAATGCCAAGAGGGTAAAGTTCGAGCGGTTGTTTTCTCCGAGCAGCCGACTCTTCTCACGAACACACCCTCGTACAGCGAATTACAGACCCCTGCCTCGAGAATCTTTCGAGAGAACTAACGTGCAACGTGCTGGAAAATAGAGTATCCTGATAAGCACGAATGATGAACAAGAACCGATGAGTACAGGAGTTCAATCGGAATTTCAATTTCGCGATGGTAAATTCGTTGTCTGTGGAAGGCTGACTGGATGCAGATTCGCGGGGATTTAATTCCCTGGATATGGAGATGTTTGGAAGTATTTCCTTGGATCTCGTGGGGTCTCAAAGTATCAGGCTTTAATATAGCCCCGGCTATAATACTGCGGCCCTTTCTCCCGTTCCCTGTCCCTCTCGCTCTCCCCCGAAACACGAGCAGCCAAGAATCCGTGGAATTTCCGTTGTACATACACGACCGCGTTATTATGCGATGCGATGCACCGAGGACTGCATCGCCGTCCAAGTAAATACCCGAATCTCCCTTTAATTTGAAAATATTATCACGAATCACCGCGCTGCTTTGGAACGCGGGGGTTGAATATTTTTCTACTGTCCAGGGAAGCTGGTGACCAGAGAACGAAAATATTTGCGAATCGCGCATCGATGCTTTTCCAAATAATTCGACGAAAAAAACCGGCGTCCACGGAGCGGTGCTATCGACGGCGGAAAGTTCCCGAGGAAAATGAAATCAGTCATGCTAAATAGATGGAATATCGCCCAGTAACTAGCTATTCTTCCCTGAATTCGGGGATAACGCGGTTCTCGCGTGCACGGCGGCGAATTGGAGGGAGGCACCGCAGTCGACGAGCCACCGTATTTCCATCCACCCCTCTGGAAGCTGGGCACAGTGGCGGGCATTACCATTGCACGGCCGAGGGCAGGAAAAGCTGGCAGAGTGCGGCCAGAGGGCGATGGGCCAAGGGAAGTTCGAAAAATAAGAAGAACAATCGCGCGGGAGTCAGTGGGTCTGTAACTAATGGCGGAATAGCCGCGGTCTGCGAGGCAAAAGTGCCGTTGCCCGCCGCTACACGGGATGCCACAAATTCTGTCCGCTGCCCATAAAGCCGGACGAAATGGGAGCCGGGCCAAAACAATCGCGTATCCCGTAGGACACTGCGCCATTTCCGTATCCTGTGCCGTTCCGTGGCACGGCAGCGCGCGGCCTCCGAGTGCCCGTTCGCTCATGTTTTTCTTATGCCGCCGCGCTTTTCCGCTTTTTACCTTTGTCCGACCGGTATCCTCGCGCCGCTGAGACCGCCGCCACCCCAACGGCGAGCCGGGGAACAGTGGGCAGAAGAGAATCGCGGCCGTTGTATACGCGCGCTTGTATTCTCGCAGTGACGCGAAATAAAATATGTCACGTTAATGGAACGAGATGAACGTTTCAAGCGATAAGATTAAACGCCCCGACGCGATGCTTTTCACGGGCCAATAGCCCGGGAATTTTCATTTCCGCGCGATTTTAGTGGCGAATTAATAACTCATTCGGACGGCAGATTTTGTGTGTAAAGAATTGACGGTGAAGGATGTCGATCGCGTCGGTGGTGCGTTGGGAATAGTTTACCGAGTGGTAATTAAAGAATTAGGGGGAATTAATTTATGCAGTGATCGATGCAATCCACGAGCGCGCGCCGCTTTCTGATTTATCCGCCGCGTCAAACGGCACGACGCTAAAACTACGGGGAATGATTAATGCTCGCGTCTCTCGTAAATGCAATCTGAATTTCTGCGATGACGAAGCAACTTTAAATTAACTCCCAGGCGAGAACTTGCGAGCGTCGTTCTTGCGTTCGTTGCGTTTCCGCGGAGAATATGGGGAACAATGATGCCTCGAATAGCCCCCCCAGAAAAAGTGCACGATTTTGTGGGTAATATGCCAAAGATCAACTCTCTCTCTGTTGAACGTAACCGAGTGCCTGCCTCGATCCCCGAAATATCGATCTGGGAGCTATCTTTTTTTTTCGCCTAATCGACGTGAAAGCGCCCGCTGGTAAACCGAACTTTCGAAATATCCCGTCGATCCTATCGAGCTTGCACGAAACCCTTCACTCGGCTTCGACCTTCCGGGTTCTCGTTTTTCCCCGTAGGCGAGCATAATTCACTAGCACCTGGGCGCGCTGAAAATTCATGAGGATCAAAGTTCCGCCATCCTGTGGAGCGGATTTAATTATTATTGACCTCCAGAAGACCAGCCAGCGTTCGCAACTTCGCGCCAATTTTCCAGCAGCCTCTTTACGCTTTGTGGCTGCTTTTCCCGCGCTGCTCCTCGACGTAGTCGCTTTTCGATACCGCTTTTTTCCCCACGTACAGCGTCGGTGACGCGCGCAACGATCAACGATAAAAAACCGCGAGCACGTTCCAGCGGGGCGTATCGCTCCCTCATTGAAAGAACCCGAAAATCGGGTCATCGATGGTCGGCCACACATATCGCGAAATAGATATACACCGTGACTCGCGTTTTTTTCCGATATCCCGCTGCTTTATTCACGGGACATCGGTACTCGCGCGTTTTTATCCTATTCTGGTCCACGCGACGTAGGAAACTCTGCAACTTTAAAATAACTCTAAACGGAGCCACCCTCTCCAATTACCCCTACATCCCGAGTTTCCCTTCAACATCCATTATTCTAATCCTCGATCCTCTTTCCCCCTCGTGTCAACGATTTCCTGGGCACCCCGAGAAAATGCCGGAAACACGGGCAAAGCGTGAGAAGTGTAGACGTGCCGCCGTAAACTCGAGCGATACTTTCGCCGAGCAGAGAGTGCCGCGACGCGGCTGGTTCCACGCGCATACATTACGTTCCTTCAGCCGAAACAAAGGGGAAAGCCCGTTGGAACGCGGTGAATTTTGGACGACGGCCAAGCTGGTTATCTGCGGCCGGTGGCCCGCGAGAAGCGGTGCGAACGAGCGGGCCGGGGTCGGTTCAGGGTGGGACGAAACGGGGTAGAAAACGACGACAGGACGGTGGTCCGCAATCGGACGGGGGACACGGATAGGGTTAAGCCACCGGCTGAAGAGATAATATCGACCATCGCAACTTCCCTTGCAACTATCCACGGGGCCACCTCCGCCATCCAGCCCGGACCCTTTCCTCCTCCCAGATCTAGTAGCCGAGCGTTAACTATAACTACCGTACGGCAAACTCCTCGTGGCACAGTTAGGGGTAAATGCGACCCGAGCCCTCCCTGTCCCGCCTTTCTCGGGGCTCCACGGTAACGAGGCGGAGAGGGTAAACCGTCGAAATTGGTCAACACGAGATTAAGTTCGACGTTCTGGCCAATAAACTCGGTCCCGCTAATTAAATTGTTCGTGCCGACGGATTCCGTTGCCGGGATTCACCGACGAAGGTCGCAATTGAGATCGCCGCCGCGAGATACGCCGCGTGCAACCCTCGCCGTCTATTGAAACTTGCTCGAGACGCGACCGTACGCGGTGGCTGGAGTAGGTACCTATCGATGCGCTTCTGGGCTTCGTCCTGAGCGGATGCACTTTGCATCTTCAAAACTGCGCGTCTGTTCTTTCGAGACAATCCCAGGCGAAGATGAATTCTCCGACAAAGTGGACCATGAAGTTGCCGAATCGAGTCGGGGTTATACCCGGAGATATTCTCCAGCCAAGTTAAATACCAAAGAAACTTTCGGTCCCCGCCAATGGGTTAGTTGGAATATTCTCAACGAATTTCCACGGTAAATTAAAACTAAACTTCTGCGGGGATCGTTACGCTCTTTGGTAATAATTACTGGTGGACCGCGAGGGCTTTCGGGTGTGTACCTTTCGTTACCATTCTTCGTGCCTCCCTTGAAATAGGTCGGGCTGAGCAGTTGCCAATGGAACTCCCGAAATTAGCGGACCCACGATGGTTCAAGCCCAAGTGGCAAGCTAAGCGTATTTCTTAACACGGTGCTGTTAGTTAAAACCCCAATGATTAAGGGTTAAAGCACGTTGTGACTCCTTGCATATATCACTGTTCTTAGCTGTTCGATTCGGCTCGAGCGTTAAGTAATTTGCTCCACACTTGCTAAGCATAAACAGAAGTAGTTCAAGAAAACTATTGAACCGACGTCCTTAGGCTTCGACGTCCAAGAGCACCGAGGAGCTTGCGCGTATTCGCAAGACAAAAGACCCCCCTGGAGCTGTCGCAAGACGAGCGGAAGATCACGCTCGGGAACGCTCTCAAACTTGTACAACAAAAACGTTAAGTTTCGTCAGTCGACGTGCGAGCAACCGAGGGGCCAAACGTAACTGGATTATGCACCCCGTTTCTTCTTCCCGCGACGCGTAAGGGGGGAAAAGGGGAGGCACAGAGACGTCCAGGTACAGTGGTCAGGAGGGTCAAATTCAATTCTTTCCCCTGAAGAATTCATTTGCCAGGGCCAATTAACCTTTAAGAGACTCGTTGCCCGGCCACCGGCGGATGGAATATATTCGTAAATGGACCGTTGCACTTTCAGTTCCTCCAGTATCCGCAGAATAATGTGGAACCAGCCTGGGATACACGATGGCGAGCAAATTATTCTACACGGTAGTATTTGCGGAAGTTATTTGATTCTCGTTGCAGCAGTTTCCGGGATTCTCAACAAACTCGAAGCGCTGCTTGACGCTAATGGGCGAGCCGCGTTTGGACGTTCCAGCCTCGCGCCGTGACAGGTCTCGCGACACCACCACCAAAGAACCGGTATTTTCCAGCCGAGGGAGTTTTTAAAATTAAAACGAAAGTTGTGTCTGTCGGGTGGCTGTGTAAAAGAGAAGTTCGTCACTGTGGCGCGCGCCGCGAGGCTGGCCGGCGCTGTGTTAGTAATAAATCCCGAGAATCCGACCGCTATATCGGCGCGTCTCGACGAGGCAGCTCGTTCCGCGGAGCGCTCCGCGGAGCTTCCGGTCCGCTGAATGGAGGGACGCGATCTTAACGCTGGCCCGGTCTCCTACTCGCGCAAAGAGGCGAAGATTTACGCTCGCAACTCATTGCCGATGTCGAGAGTTTCTCCTTCCGGCCGCGACGGAACTTTCGCAATTGCGGACGCCGTTCAAGTTCCTCCGCGGCATTTTTTTCGAATAGCCGCGGGCTACGTATTAACGCGAGCGCGGCTGAACTCGCTAAATTTACTGGGAAACTTGCTTACCGTAACCGACCTCGAGACTCGTTCCCTCCTTTTCAACCCTCCGCCGTCCGACCGTCTTCCTTAGTCGCGCTCTTCGCCGACTACCCACGCTATTCTTGTGCGGTAACCGATGCATTTCTTAATACCCTTTCTTGAAAAGTTGCCGGGCTGCTTTGTCTCGTCCCCTCTGGCTAGCCTTTTATGTATTTTTGAGTTGCACGCTTGCGCTTAACTCGGGGAATATACATTGGCTTCCAGTGGCGTTCTCTTTCTTTTTTTCGCTGCAACAAAGTCGAGAAAGTAATTAAATTAAGTTTGGTGGCACGTAACCGAAGTCTGTAAGTTGGCTAGTTATATTTTTGGGGTTTCAATCTGTTCTCGGAATCCATTCGCGTTGTCGAGCGTTCTGAGTACTTGGAGGGTGTCTGTAAATTACGTAAGGGTAATTTTGGCAATTCTTTAAACCCTCCCTTCCATAATATAAGAGTTCGTAAGAATTTTATTCCAAACCCGCTACCCTTCCTTACGTAATATTTTGAAAAATTGTATTCCTTCAGTTATTAAAATTCTTTTAAAGATTTATATAATTTAGTTAAGGGGTCATTCTACTTTGATCGGCCGAAAAGTTGACCTATTTGTAAAGATTTTTTTTTGAATATGCAACATATAATAAAATAAATCTTTTTGGTATTTATTAAGCTGCGCTTATAGAAAAAAATTAAAAATAATGGTTTTAATTTTTTTTGTATAATATAAGAGTAGCTTAGTTAATACCAAAAAGGTTTATTTCATTACATGTTGCTTTTACTGAGAAAGATATCTTTAAAAATAGCTTAATTTCTCGGCGGTTCAAAGTAGAATGACCCCTTAACTCGATTTCATGTGTGTCATAAAACATCGTTTTTAAGGCTACTCATATTAAAACTAAGATTAAAAATGTTATGTAAGATGCTACCTAACTCCCCCTCCCCCTTGTAAGAAAACATAAGAAATTTGCCTCCAAAAAGGCTAATGTAATTGTTGAGAGGAGCTACATTATAATCTAGCCAATGGTCAGGGTTTTTCCCTGAAGCAGCGTTCGTCATCTGGCGGACACTTGGCTTGCAGTCCTCGTCCAAAAACTCGGGACTTTTATTACAACTCATTTGTAAAGCCTACTGAGTGTAGCTATTAACGCAGCCAATCTGGAAAGTTCCGAGGGATTAGGACAGCAAGCAAATGCGCATTTTATTGCAGGCGCGCGGTTACCACGCCAAGGCCCAAGGACCACGCGTATACCTGCAGGTTTTTCACCGGTCCCGACACGTAGGAGGGACTTAGATTTTCTCCCGCTATTTTCACCCTCACCACTGTTCTTCGCAGCACACATACACCAATCAGCCGTTTTCAACCTTCCTCCAGGAACCACCACTTTTACGCCGAATTCCTTGGAGAGGGAAATTTTAGTTTTCCTGCGAGCGACCACGACACCAGAATGTTAGAAATCAATATATCTTAATCAGAGTTACACGACTCAAGAACTCAACCGATTATAAGAACTCAGTAGAAATTTAGTAATTGTACGTTTCAACAGTATTTACGGTACATTGTAAGTGTTAAACAAATAAATCTCTTACGCGTCATTTACTATAAAAATACTCGTGTGAACTCAGTGAGCTCTTGTGATTTTAACCCATCACAAGAGTGTGGCAAATTAAGACAGGTCGTCAATCAAATACGACTAGATATTCCAAGCCACAACAGTAATTTAAGGACGACCCCTTGCCGACGCCAGGTCGGCGTAATCGTTGACTCGTGCTACTTGCTGAAGGCCTCCGAGGATCGCTACGGTCCCGTCGCTTTCGTTTTCACAGTTTCGACTGAATGTGTCTATAGTTTAGAAGGTGTTCTGTGAAGGACCATAGATTTATCTATATTCGGGTGATAGATATGCAAAACATTGCGATTCTCGTTTACCGCGACTCGTCGAAAGCTGCTTTAAAAAGTCACCCGTTTCCTCGCTTGCAGCAAGACTTTCGCTAAAACACGATCTCTCGCTCAATTTTTCAGTGCATACCTTTAGAAACGACCGAACGAGTCGTTTACGAATAAAGAACACCCAGCGAAGAGGGGAAGAGCTGGAACTGGGGGAACGTGTTTAACATATTTCCACAATCGGGAGATTTCAGCGCGGAGTTCGCGGTCGGAATTCTTTGAAACAACAATTCAACGGGAAGATTCGGTAGAATACGCGAGCGCACGCGAATGGGGCTTGAAATGTCGCGAGGTGCTTGAATCGCACGGGTCGGTTTCGCCCGAGAATGGCGAGTCGCCGGGCGATGATAAAAGCACAGTTGAAAAGCGGCGCGATTAATACCGCTTTCGCTCGAATTGTTTTGACACGAGGTCCGCGGATAATTCCTCTGTCTACACGCTCGAAGCACGGTCGATTTACAAAAAGGTAGAAAAGAAATGGAAGCCAGAGAGGGAGACGTGCAGAAACGGAAGCTGTGTATTTACCGCTTCTCCGCTCGCAAGGAAAGCTGAAAGCTAGCCTTCGGCGAAAAGAAAACACAAACAACGGAAAATAGCGGAGGGAAACGGAGCTGTGCGCGTCTCTGGCCGAATAGCTGTCCTTACGATAAAGGGATATTCGATGTAAAAGCGCCAGAGGGATGGCGCAGTAGCAAACACGGGATGGACAGAGGGTGGGATTGCGCAAATAGAAATTCCAAAGTTACATAGCGGGGTAGCCGCGGATTCGGGCGTTCATATGAAGCGCGTTTAAGTTCCCGTGCCGTCCCGTCGAACCTTCGTCATTACCAAAATGCATATCAAAGTTCTCCAACCAATAGCGGCGAGTCTATTATCATTAAATTACGCCCATCGCGGACAGCGCATTTCGAGTCTATCGCGATGGATGCAAATCGCTCCCCTGTCTCCAATTGCCATCCAACTCTCGCGAGTTTGAAAGCTTTCGCTGGATATTCGTTCCATGACGAAAAATCTGCTGAAATTTCAGTCCCACATTGCGATGGAATGTGCTCAGCAAAATTGGACGTTATTGAAATGGATGTTTATGAACGATGAATAAATCTACTTAAGTAGTAAATCTTCACTCGAGTAGATTCTTCTTTTCCTTTTCTAAATAAAATAGATATTATTTACTGACGATGAATAATGTTTTATAGTGCAAATAAAACTGTACACTTAAATTTGCCTAATTATAGTATGTAGGTACACTGGTCTGTTTACTTAACTCGTCATCATCCGACGATTATTAAGCTCCACAGTTTCAGCAAATATTGTAGAATCCAGATTGCAGATGGTAGCTGGAAGGTTAATCTCCTCATCACCCTTCTAGCACTCAAAATAATTAAACACCTTCTCACCCATCGCTGCTAGATTACCAATGCCTGTACCGCCGCCTCGGTCTACAGTGTGTCTGACCAATTCACCGATAAACATGTTCCTCGCGACGCGAACGCGAGGAGAATTCTCGCCGCAGTGTAATTATTCTATGAGAGCGGGACAAGAGGGGACCGCTAATAGAATATCGTTGCTGGGGGCGAGTCGCTTGAATTTCAAAGCGTCTTTCTCCGACACATCGCGAACCGTGTCACGGAAACACAGAGCTGTGCCCTAAAAAGACGGCACGTAAGAATAATGCGACACGATGTCAGGATTTCGTGGGATATGGGTGGGACTTTGACAGAGAGATCACGGCCGCCCTACCAAATGAATTCTGAGTGCTCCATTTCTCCCGTAAGGGCCTTTAAAGCTGCGCAATAAAAAATCTAGCGAGATAAAGGGGTCCCAGCGATACGCGAATTCGTCACTCAGTCTTAATACGAACCGCGAGGCACTACTTTGCCCCGGCGTTCGGCAAAGACACTTGGGCCCGTGAATACAAAATGACGACAGGCAGATCTACGCTGCAGCCTAATGTTTATCGACGAAACGGCGCCTAGCTGTGCCGAAAAGTGTCGCGAACAGGATTCACGGGAGATTGAAACAGGCTCTCAGCGAGATGAAGGCTCGCGTCAGCTCCTTTCTCATCGACATCTCCGAAGATGTCTCTAAACATGCGACCTGGTAAGAACTTCATTACGGCGCCATCGTGCCGTCCAAACAGCTTCTGAATGTCGCTGAATTCTCTGTGACGGAGGCTTCGGTTCGCCCGAGCGGCTGGCATTCATCGGGAAACGAGATCGCGATTCCGCGGGCGGCGTCGAAGGAGCTCCCGAATGGAATTCGAATTACGGTGGACACGGCGGAGATTAAAGGGGGAAATAACGAATCACAAAGCAAGAAACGCCAGCGATCGATCACACCCTTTCGCTCGTCTCGCCGTTGCCCCCGGTTTAACAACGGCGCCGGATTCTGTGAATTCGCTGTAATTCGCGTCAATTACGATTCGTCGGTCGCTGTCCGAGAATGATGTTTCATTTCGGCCGCGGTAACTTGAATTCGTGCTGGCGAAACGTTTCGCTCGTCGCGGTTTCAAACGGTCAGCAAACAAGCGGACACCCAGCCAATTACAGATGTACAATATTTGACCGTTTATTGACGTAACGCGTGCCTCGTGGCATACACGCGCGTATGCGTCGCGGCAGACGCGACGAATCGATGCGTCGAATATCAATGCCTGTACACCGAGCCCCGCTCGGGGCCCGGCTCTCGGTTCCAAGGGCCACGGTAAATTTCTCTAATCGGAATAATTAACGAGCGGCCCACACCCACCCGCGACTTCGAGACCAAAAACGTGGCGTCAGAGGGCGAAACTTTTCTGCCGGCCCTCGTCGAGCTGCATGCAATCTCGCGCAAAACAGCTGTTGCGGAGAGGATCGTGATAAATAGCCGCGGTGTCGTGAGAGAGGCGAGCCAGTTTCGGAGAGGAATATTTGCCCACCGTGTTCTCCATTCGTCGATGACGCGTTTGGAATTTCGACGGGGGTTCGAAATTGTCGAGTTGGTGGTCGAGATGACGGGGCACGAGTGTTTGCTGTTTTATCGTAGACCATAGACAACCGACCAAACTGACTCGAAGGAGACAGGGAAGCAAGGGTGGCATCGATCGTCCTGTTTTATGTTATCGTTTCTATCTGAGGCGGGCACGAAACGCACCGCGGAAGATAGATGAACGCGGGAGACAGCGAAAGAAACCGGTGAAATATTTTCGCTGGATATCTATTTCCACCTGTAGAATACGTTTCGCGGGCTGTCTATCGACCGGCAGAATCTCGCCGAGATTGAGTAGCTTTATCGCGATCGTTTATCACGCGTTGCAGCAAGTACGAGAACAGACGGGTTAGTAACCATGTTTGACCAACAGGAGACATAAAAGGGAACGGTAAAGAATGATACAGAGTCAAAATAATGCACGCACGGTTTCGATGTATGCGAGAGACAGCATGGTGGTTCGATTGAAGAAGTCGATTCGTGAATATGACGGAGCATAGTGATTGAGAATTAACGCAAGATTTGAATTACTTTGTCACGGTCACGCGAACAGTGGGTACACTTTTATTTCCATCGGAACAGCCGCGTGTATCCGCGAGCAGAATTATGTGAATGGTGGAAGCAGGCATCGCTCGTCAAGTATGCAAAACTTTCCCAGCACTCTGATAATTTACAATGGAAATCTGCTGGCGCGAACATCGGGATGCATCGCGGGATGTGTGCACGCGCTCTAGCCGAAATGGAAGGATCTTTTCAGAGGAGATAACTCGACTGGCACGATTCGATTGTTCCGAATTATTCGATCTCCGCCAAGATTCGATCCTAGCCGGCTGCGTCAGCGTGTATCGTAGGTGGAAAGATAGCAGCGGCGTGTACCTACATGTGCATATATACGCGGGGCTAGGAATCGCGCCACCCGCCCGTATCGAGCGAAAATTTTCGCAAATATTGGCTTATCGCATCACGCCACTGCCGTATTCATGGACCAATGGATCCACGGCTACCTTTAATGCCCGACGTCTTTTGAAATTTTAAAACGGCTGAATTATTCCGCACGTTGAAAGGATGGCAAAACGGAGCGAAATGGTAATTCACGAGATTCCCAATTAGTCGACATCGAGTGGCTCCTCGGAGCAACGTTAAAGTCAATTTTGAATATGGAACCAAAACGGGCAGGTTTTAAATGTCAATCGCCTTTAATTGCTCGAAATAGTGTACGAAACGTTTCCCTTCAAAGAAAGGCTCTACCTGTTTTTGAAATTCAGGTCGTTGGGAACAAATTTTTTAGAGGAGCTACTCGTAAGTTTCCACTTGACGAATATTAGACAACTGACTAAGTACATTCAGAGTGACGGAAAAAATATCACGAAGAACTGATGCAAAATATTTGTCCGTAGCTTTAGATTTTCATGGTGAAATATTAAAGTGCAGCACGGGTAGGGTTAGTTTTAATCAACACAAGCTACCAAAGTATCGATTGATGAACGAGCAAGAGAGTTTTACTAATAATAATATTCCTGTCGGTCCATTTAATATTGAAAAGCCATCAGACTATAAAGTGACATTGAGTTTACTAAGTGGAATTTAATTAAGAAATTAACAGGGGCAGGTAGCATTTGCCATTAAACATACAATGCCTAGGTCGATAATGGGGTCGAAAAACTGCGACATAACTCTCGTATGTATTGATCACACTCAGGAGATTAATCTGAAATACTTGACAATTAATATGAATGAAGCCCATACGGGACATTGTCCGCAGTAGACGTGTCAGTTATCTCGCAATAAATTAAAGATCTGTCGCGAGGTTGTTCAGTCAGCTCATAAGATACGAATAATACAGTGAAGAAAGCTGGCGCTGGCTCGGCATTTTTCCCGCGGAACGGGTGGCTTAAGAACAACGCGAAATAGAGTCGAATGCGCCTCCGGAATGTTTTCTATTTCGGGATCTAATTTGATTATATTGAGGCTTGAGGGGCGGGGAAGAGGGTGGAAAGAGTGCGCGGAGGGAGAGCAGCGAGTCGTTGCCTCCGGATACGGTAGAGTCTCGCGAGCACGAACGTGGAAGAGTGGAAAGAGAAAGATCAATAATCAGAGAACGAAACGGAGGAAGTCGAGGGGAGACTGTGAACCGCGGTGCATCCGGTGCATCCGAGAGAACAAAGGGTGTACAGGGTTTGCGAGGGAACGGGGCTGGGTCGGCAGGGGAGTAGCACGAGGGGGGTGGAGGGTGGACGACCGATGCAACCGAAACGAAAGAAAAATCGCGAAGATTCGAAGAAGCATTCCTCCCGCTGCGCCGGGAGGGACACGGCGGAAGGAAGAAATCGGGCCGGGCCAGATAAGGAAAGGTAGAAAGGAGGGTTTCGGGGGGAGGGGGGGGGCGAGGGGCGGGTTAAAGTTGGGGAGTTAGGTCTATCCCTCTCCTTTTCCCTCTTCCCGTGCACCGTTCGGTCTCTTGATAAACAAGCCGGAGAAACAAAGGGATGGAGAGGACTGTAGGAATCGGTGGAAGGAGTTTCCGTTTCGAGGTCCATCGTGTGCTCGGGCTCCCCGTTGCATTTATTTATCCGTGGCAATCGTAAGTCTCCAGATTTCCTTGCCTCTCCCCCCCGGTGCACCGGGGAGACACCAGGGTCACCGGGAGAACCTGAAGTAGGGCTCAGACGCCCCTCCAACACCCACACACCTCGAGATCCCCAGCTAGACACAGTCACGTTCCCCGCTTTTTCAAACGACCCTGTCACCTTTGTGACTCTCCTTCGAAATTTCTCGCCGCACGGGGGATGGGGTAGTCTATCTACGACACGGCGAATAATTCTCGTCGCGAGATTGACGTTTCAACGTACAGGGCAACGGAGATGATACATTTTCTCGAAGATTACTGGCTCTGTGTTTCAATACTGATGTCGTATGCAGGGCATAGCCGTTCGATTAAACATTGCAGTGAGCCGCGCGAATGGATCGGGAGCGATAGAGCGATCTAGCTGGCTCATTAAAACCGGCGTCATTATTATTCATTCGACGTGGGATTAATTGGCGTAACCGGATGACGGGTTGGCCGTGAAAATCAACACGCGTCGCGTGAATAACGAGCGGTCAACGTTAAACGAGCCGGAATTTAGCGGGACACGATTTTAGCGCTTGATGCCTGTCGGTTATTTACAAGAAGCACCTATTTTCGGCGAGCGCGACGAAGCCGTCGACGCTGGCGATACAGACGTACCAGCGTCAGGACGGTGGCAGAGATCCGTGCAGCGAAAACGAATCGCGCGATGACGGGAATGCAATTATCCTGGGGGAGAATCCACGTCGACTGGCAGCTGTCGTACAATCGAATCATGTACATCGCTATTCGCAAGATTTCGGTGCTTCACAGTGACGGACGTTTATCGAGGGCACGTGAATTCTTTCCGCATAGCCTTCCGCCAACTTGCGAATCTTCTTTCGATCGCGACTCGTGCATTCTACTAAAAGCGAAAGTACGGTGCTCGATCATCGCAGTGGCAATTAAACAGTATTGAATTGAATTACCTTGATATCGAATACAGTGCAAGAATATTGAAGCACCAGAATCGCGAGACTTCGTACGCAATGAAGCAGCCTGATAGGATGGAAGGTGTGCCGGAATCGCGTGCCACTTGAAGCCTCTTTTCGCCCTTCTATCGAGCACTATCTCCCCTGGGAGCGTTCCCCAGTAATTAAGAATCCCCCTTCGTGTCGCTGATGTGGAGTGTCGGGCAAGATTCTTTTTACGTCGAGCTGGCATGCATCTTCGCTTCAGTTGACGACAGACACCCGCGCCTTTATCAACGACGGGGCTATTGTCCCGTGGTCAGACGAAATTAGAGGCGACGCATCGCATCTGCTCGAATTCCAAGGGGGAATTCCGCCGTCTGATATGCCGCGACGCGACTCCATGCGCCTGCCTCTGCGCTTCGTGCAAACCGCATCTCCCCGCGCGGCAGACAAACAGGCCTGTGTTTGCTCGCGCGCCATTGCGATGGGCGACATGGAAACAGGGCGATTCAAACACGCGAGCTTCTCCTAAAATCTGCTCGGATCGCGATGCATTCGAAACGCCCTTGCACTGCTCCGATTCGGATGGAATTCCACGCGCTGAAGATTCCCGCGAATCCGAGACACGGCCGGGCACAATACACATCTGGCAGAGGCAGCAAGAAACCCGCGTCTGTTTCTTACCGTGACGTAGGATCAGCTGGGGATGTTTTCGGCTGCGAGGGCGATCAATCTTCGGGGAGACTCGAACAACAGGATTCATGGGATGTTTGCTGGAGGAGCTTTGAAAGTTTACTTTCTCCTTCGCCGAGGGCAAATCTATATCACTATATGTAATTATCGAGGTAGAAGAAAGTCAAGGGGAGTTTATGTGGTTTCGCTACCACGCCCTTACTCCACACCAGCTCTTAGCCAGGAATTTTTTATATAACCCAGCCAAGACATTCGAGGGCATGAAAGGTAAATATTCTGGATACTCGTAAGCCTCCCCTATCCTTTGATTTGCACGAGCTTTTCGCAAAGGGGCGTTCTCTCTGGGAAGAATAAGGAATTGGGGTGTCGGAGACCTCGAAGCTTCGAGAGATTTGTATGCAAGCCTCGCCTAATTTCCAGTCCCGAAGCAACGGTCCACCACAGCAAACAGAGTCGAAAATATTGGAAAACCATTTGACGCTGCGTTTCAAGAAGGAGCAGCAGGGGGATGGACATGCGGGGATGAAGTTTCCATCGATTGATTTGCATGAAAGCCCGGGAACGATGAGGAAGAGGTTCCATTCACGATGGACGTGGAAAAATACTTCTTTCCATAATAACTTCCGCCATTTTTCTGGGTCGTAAAGTTTTCGAGCAGCCGCGCGAGTGCACTTCGAGGAATCTCGAGTCGCCGACGATCCGTCTCGTAGATCACGTGGAAGCCACCAGACAAACGGAATTATTGCATCGCGCACGATAAATGGCGAACTTTCCCTGCACAAGTATGCCGTTAGAGAAGTAATGGGCGAGCGGCGTGATTACAAGGCGCGCTGGGTCCGTAGACGATGTAAAGCCGTGGCCGGTTATAGAAACAAGGTCGCCGAGGGCCTTTGAAGTCTCCTCCAAAGGCACCGTTTCGTTTCGTCGCCGAAGATAATTTATTCCTATGGTGATGCACCGGGTCGAGGTTGACCGTGAGCGCAACTTCATTTACGAAACCTTGGGGAAACTGCGGAGGGAACTGGAGTGCCGAGGGGGCAAAGTTCCCAATGCTGAGCCACGCTCCAGCTAATAGGAACGTTTCTTCCCCGTGCCCTTCGATTCTCGCAAGTCGATACACTTCGATAACGTCCACTTTACGTAACAGTTTCATCGATCATCGACGTGGCAAGACCTGGGCGCCGGTAAGAAGCTGCTCCCGTTATGCATCAAAGAGCAACGAAACGGCGTTACACAGGAGTTTCATCGAAACTTTACTGTCCGTCCGGCGAAGTGAAATACTTGCTGCCGGCCGTGTCGTAATATTCACTTTATGACGCAACGAAACATCCGCCGAAGTAATGATCGCGGACACGCGGACGTCTCGCCTTGTATATTTTAGCGAGCTACCTGGCGCGGGCTAGTTTCCATCAACGTTAATGCGCGGAGGGTAAAGTTACGAGGATAGATACGGTTACTGGATTAGCAGGTATCGGAGGAATTTTGGAAACGCGATTCTAGGCGCTCTGTTAATCTCCGCGGGTGTTGGAATATCCCAGCGACTTTCCACGATTTCGAGGTTAGTCTTCTCGGGTATCCGCGGAACGTAATAAAGTCCATTTATTCGGGCTGGGATGCGATCGCTTCGGCGGAGAGCGGAGTTCTCCTTGTCATCACATTTTTCAACGGAGCTGTCGACTCGTTAACGGGCCGTCAGGGAAACCCAAGACGACGGGCGTTAATCAAGGGAGGGAAATGAAATGTGAGATTCAAAGCGAAAGTTTACGATTCGCGTTTTTACCCTGTCTGGATTAATCACGTCAGCGGTTAGGAGCCGGGGCACCGTTTCCCTTTAAATTAATTACGTGCTCGACACCCTTTAATGTCACTTACCAGCAGGTGAAGCAGGTGACAACGTGATTTCGCTAATTTTCCGCGAGATCCTGCGGGCAGAGTGAACCCCGGGGTCGGCCTTTAATCCTGATAAAGTGAAAAATTCCCCGCACCCTCTTCACCCCCGGCCTGTCTCGTTTTTCCGGCCGTTGCAGGCCCGTTAATAAATTTGTGTTTACGATGTCCGCCTCGTCGCGACGCTATTTTTGTCCCCCGTGGCTATCTCACGGCCACCCCGTTGCTCACCCCTCCGAAACGCATAAATATCCCGGCGCACGCAATCTCGAGCCGCGAGAGTTCCATGGATTAGGACAGTCTAATCGTTCCTGCTCGAAATAAACATTTCTGTTTAGTCTCCCCGCTCTCGCAGCGAAGAGGGATGATTTCTCTTTCGCGGTCGGCTGGTATCGAGCAGCGGGGGTGTCCGATATGAAGCGCACAGCTAGCTAGACAGTCGGGGAGGATTTTTTCGACAGGCACGTTCGCTCTGGCCGGATGGCGAAGGCGACACTGGGAACATGAAACACGTACGCGACCCAGAGGGAGATTCGAGATCGAGGAGCCGATCACCTTCGCTCCACTTTGATACAAAGACAAGGATATGACGGGGAATGGCCTCCGCTCGACGACGTGATGTGGGAGATCGATCAGAGCTAAGCAGACGAAATTTTTCGTCGATGGCTTCTGAATACTGAAATCAGATCCGAATTGTGGCTCCATCCGAGAATCTCACGGACCACTGTCGCAGTTGTCTCGCCGTGGCTCCTTCGACTTTTCCCCCTAAAGATTCCTCTTCTTCTTGTCATTCCTGGAAAAAAAGTCACGAGACATCGGCTTCTATAACCGGACAAAGGAGCCCTCACTCGCCGTCTGAATAATCAGATACGGTAGACGTTCGTGAACAAAGTGAGTCACTGTATACGCGCGGAGGTCTGACAGCAACACTTCTCAAGCTACTGCGGGGACCAATTCAGCAACCGCCTGCCAGGACCGACGTTGCCACGCCACCCATTGTACTCCAAAGTCCTGTGCGAGGGTGGCTACGAGAATGTAGGGGGCTAGACGTCTCGTATTAACCCTCCGACAATTTCAGGTATGGGAATGGTTAGCGTAATTCGCCGGTATCGAAATTCGTAGATGCGTCGTCCCCCAGGACGGTGTCTACCCCATTTCTCCCCTCGCTCAAGAACTGCAACTATTGCAGACGCAACGGGCGCGGTTTCCCTTTCGATTCTCCACCCTCGCGGCGTCGCGTTGCTTCGTGCTCGAGTCGAGTGTGTTTGCTCCTCTGCCAGAACACGGCTGGTCATTATGCAGCAGGTTATCGGTTCACTTTTCCCCGTCAGATCATTATTATAATGCTTTGTTTCATCAGGATCTAAAGACAGTGCCGCGCGACTCACGCAACTTGTGACGCAATGAGACACGAGGGTTCTTCATAAGGGCAGCAACGAAACTCGACCTATTATCAGCCACCAAACTATTCCGGACTTATCTATTTCCTATGATACACTGCGAGACAAGGGGAACCGGGGCCTGGAATGCGGTTTAATGTCTAATCGAGCGGCGCTGGGGCTGCTCGTTGACGATACTCGGCGGCCATTGTAATTCGGAATCCTTCAGCCGGAACTTCGCGTTCCGTATTAACTGTCAAGCCCTAGGGTTGAGTAGTCGCAGTAATTTCGTACCGACGAAATTTGTGGCCGTAGTCACCGTGAGACACTCGCTCACAATGGCCGCCAAGTTTTCGAGGAATTTGAGTATTGCCGGAGGCCCTGGGAATAGGCGCCAACTTCTCGATCTCCCCGCGATTATACGCCGTCGAAGCGTTCGTTCCCGCGAAACCCCGTCAATTTTCCCCACCTTCTGACCGACCATCGCTGCTTTACGGCTCGCCGCTCTCCGTTTTATCCCCGGTTTCGCGGAGAGCAGAGCCGTAAATAAGGAACCATGCCTTTAGAGGGAAAACTGCGATTTAATATTAACCCGGTGAGTGGTGCTCGCTAATTACGACCGAAATCGAAACGTAAGTGGCTCGTAACGTCGCCTGGGCGATTTTGTTTGATCGCGGCTCTGAAAACACCGAGGATTCCAGCACGCGGGGGAAGGAGTTAATTAAAAGTCAACGGCGGGGCTCGGCTGAAGTTTCCATCGGTGTTTTTCGAACGCTGGGCGATACGGAACGTGAAATTGGACCAAACACCGCTGGATTTCGTCATAGGCAGTGAACGATGTCTGGCGACTAAAGTTGACGAAGTCCTTGACGCGAGACGCATTCAAATTAACCAGTTAATGGGAAACTTGTGTGCTTTGCGGTGTTAAATCGACGCGCCGAGGTGGCTCGAACGTGTCGCTATGGTAGCGTCAAGAGCCACGAGGTGTCGACAAAAATTATTGTAAAATATACTTCGGCGCGCGTGCTCGATCATATTTCGGAGCAAAAGTATCAATGCTTTGACTGCCAAAAATCACCTCGATCAAATCATCCTTTTGATCTCGGCTGAGAGGAGCCTTGAATGACAAGTAGGCTCACGCTGAGGATTCATAGATTCGCGAAAGAGGAACCAGGGGGAGGCTAGCGTAACCGGAAATAGCGTGGGGCTTGCAGAGGCAATAACCGAAGCTGGGGGAAAACATTTGGTTTACATTCGCGACGCGCGGGTGTAGCGAGGTTTGTTTTTTTTCCGACGGGTCTACTAGACGGCGCACCCCGCTACGGGAACTCTAGAGAAGAAATAACTTCTCGAACCGCGTAGGGGGGGGGGGGGTGAACTTTCCGCGCGGACGTTTCTCCTCGGGGCCGGGTGAACTTTAGCGGAGCGCGATATACCTTCCAGGCACGATCGCGACCGGGTACCAGGCAGCCTTTTCTTCCCTTATTCAGCCGAAAATGGCCGATAGTGCCTGGTACGGGAGCTTCTGGATTTGGCCAGCGAGCCCGTTTACTCTCGTTAAGGTGAGTGCCGTGGGGTGATTTACCCTCTTTACTCTAGCGCGACACCGAGGCTCCCATGGGGACGAGGACGTAGGGTCGAGGAGGGAGGAAGTGGAACGAATCGTTCGCCTTACAGGGATCCTCTTATCCAGCAGCACGTGGAGAGATTGAAAAGTTCACCCAACAGTCTTCTCCCAGCCTCTGTCGTTATCTCGCAAATTCATCGGCCCGATCGAATTGATTACGGTCGTTACGCCTCGAACGGCGTCATTTTGCCCCGCGGGGGTTGTCTCGCGCGAGGGGTGCCTTCGCATTTCGGAAATTTAAGAATAGAGGCACGAATAATTAGTCTTCTTTTGAAGAGCCTCCTCGAGGTGTATTTCTTTGAACGGCCGGGCGCGCAACAGTCATTGTTGCCGTGACAAGGGCTGAGATGTTGAAGGGGGAGAAACTTTAGCCAGAGCGACCATTAAACGCGATGGCCGCCGGGGGTGTGGGTTAAAGGGTGAATACACAATGGACAAGGCTGCGATTTTGTGCGAAGAGTGGTTTAGCGAATGGCATTGTTATCATTTCGAGGTGAAAAATTACGTGGAACCGTTCGAGTGGCGGACAACGAGGGTGGAGAAGCGTGAGAGGAGGAACGGAAGCGCGAGAAGAAGCGAGCACCTGCGGGCGAGTGAATCGATAGCTGCTCCGCGAGAAGCGAGAGAAAAAGGTGTCTGAATAAGTACTCGTGGTTTCTTTGTCCACACGGTTATTCCTCTGCCTCCGGCTCCGAGGGCCCCGACTTTAATAAACTCATCCCTCCGAGGCCCTTGAATTAGTACCTCTTGCCTCCGTGCATCGAGTTCCTTTAATCCTTCGGCTGGTCCTCACCCCAGTTATTCATCACAGAATAAGACTGAAATATACGGAGAGATCCGCACTTTTCAACCGATACAACGACGCCGGCCAGTTAATTTCTCCCCTTATTGCTTTCTTTCAATACAGATCAGAAGTGATCTCGTTATTAATCGGGGTTTAGCTTCTCCAATAAACTTCTCTAGAAATTGTACTACCTGCAGCTCGAATTCTTCCAGCTGTTTTAACGTAAAATGGCACTTTCGAGGAATTCGAATATTGTATGCATAATTTAACGAGGGACGAACATGGAGGTGCTACGTCGGTTCAGAATGGATATACGACTTAACTTTCAGACAGGGACTCGATGATCAATAGGGAATATTTATTGCTGATAACGCTGTTGCGCCGGCAACTCGAAGCGATTATTAATAACTTCGCAATGTGTCGGTGTCTTTTCTTCCCGCGCGATATTTACGGCTCCTTGGAAAATATTTATCGTGTTAGGAAGTCGGGGCGCGTTTCTCTTGCGCAGGAAACACTTTCAATACGAACTTTGGAAGCTCATTACTATGAAAATGTAATAGGTCACACGCCTGAAGAATGAAGCATCGGTCTTCGCTGCCATCTGAACTTCCAGTAGCGGTATATCGCGTGGTTCAGAATCCACTATTAGTTCCATACTGTTTGCGCGAAGAATTCAGGAAACTCAGCCATAAACTGAAACGTATCGCTGGACCTGATAAAGCGAAATGCTGGCTGCCATTTCTCAGAGAGTATTCGCACTCGATTCGACAGAAGTCCGTCGAGAGGTGGTTCGAGAAAGACGTAAAGAGTAACTTGTAGCCGCTAGTCAGAAAATGTGCTCGGAACGAACGACCTCGATCTCGGGATAGCATTTGCCATCATTTGTACCTGTTGAAGAAATCGTGTCGCATTCGAACGTTTCCAGGACACCGCGTGTACCGATCGCTGGGTCGTTTCCATCGACTTAAACCGAGGTCGACTCGATCTTCACGCCGTGCGCCGAGGCAGCCTGGGCCCGCCGGACGAATCGAGGCGACATCGCTTACATCACGGGCACGTTACGACGATCGGAAAAGAAATTTCGATGCTCCGGCGTCCCTCTGGTTGCCCAGATCCACGTCATTCCCACGACGACGGCGACGACGACGAATAACGAGCGTACATAAAACAAGCAATAAAAGAAGCGCCGAGAGCCTCGGAGATGGACCGAGGGAAGGAAAAGATAGAGGGGACAAAAAGAACGTCGGACGTGAGGGATGAAAGAGGAGGGCGCGGGAGGGTGCAGTGGGGTGGCGGAGGATACGCGGGCGAGAGGGTGGCAGGGGGTGGGGATAAAAGAAGGGTGGAGGGGTTCTCGCAGGCATCTCGTCAAAAAAGATGAAGTCACCGGCGGTTTTGGGGCGGCACAGAGAGTAGGGGGCGAGTTCCCCGAGGTAGGGGCATGCGCGGCGTCCGGGGTAGCAAGCCCGCGTTGGGGGTTAGTCGCTTGCCAACAACACGACGCGTCGCCCGCGCATCGTGATCGCTCTTTGCTCGCTCGGCCGCATACTTCCGGCTCGTTTCTCGCCTCGCTCTCGCGCATACGCCGACACGTCGAGTGCTGTTCGCATCGCGGCGACCAGCACACGAACGCACGCGCGTGTACACCTGCCCCGCTCGGATCGCCACTTGGCAGGTGGAGTGCTATGGGACACTAACCTGCGAGACAGTTTCGATCCAACGATCCAAGGCGTCCTCTACCTCTTATCGTGTCCTCGCGCGAGCAACGGACCATTTCACTGTCTCGTCGATCCTGTTTCTTGGGGTTGCGAGTTCCTCGACGGATGACGCGCCGAGGTGGGTACTCCGGCGAGGAGATCGAGGACTTGAACGCCAGGAATCGGTTGCTAGCAACAGGGAACCAGATTCTATATGGACTCACGGGTGTTTGGAGTGACCGTTGATGATCGTTCAATGGTGCAGATCGAAGTGATCGTTAGCGAGAAGAGGGTGCACGTGGACGAGGGTGCTCGCGGGATCTCGAGTGACCTCCTCGATCGAGGATCTACGATTACTCCGTACGTGACGCGGGAGTGGTGTGATACAAGTGGACCGGAAGTCACCGTGAGACTACTGCAACGTATTACCGTCACTGCAGTGAACGACGCGAAAAAGTGCGCGTAAGTTCGATCGGCCTCGTGCAAGACTGCGCCTCCCGTTGCCTTTTGGATCTTACGCGTCGCAGAGGGACACTAACGACAACCCGAGCCACGGTAAGTCGGTGGTTTCACGTTGAATCTTTTAGCGGAAATGCAAAGAACGCGATTTGTGGTCTACTCTTACCGAGCACCATCCTTTGCGAAGCTTAGTCATTTTGCAGTTCTACCGTAGAATCGACAATGAATACGGATGATGCACTCGCTGGTTTGACTTATTGTTAGTCAAGCAGTGAGAGAGGTATTATTCTAGTCGAAGTTGAATTACACGGACAAATGATAGATGATAAAACTTACAAAATGGGACAATTAAAGAAAGAACAGAAAATTTCCCTTGTCTTCGAATAAATCAAAACGTTTATTAAGAAAACGTTTCACATTTAGTTTGCATTACTCTTAAAAAGCCCCACGCACTTTTTTTAAAACCATTTATTTCGTCGTAACAGAAATTTCATTCCAAAAGCCCCACGCACTTTTTACAAAACCATTTATTTCATTGAAACAGAAATTTCATTCCAAAAATATATCTCCTTGTATCAGCAAAAGCGACAGAAGTATTCTAGGTTCCACTGTTAGGTGACATAATGCAGGTAATATACACGATCGTTGTAAACTGCATACGGTAGATTCTCGCGCCTGCAGCTTTCCCAGCTACGTTACATAACGCGAGCATGCATCGCGCGCTAATTACGAAACTTTGTTTCCCCTTTAACGACGTAATCGGTGTATTAGCATGTGTAATGGGGTAGGCGGAGCATCGATAACCCGCGGGGTCATCCGTTGGGTTTTGTAATTTAATTTCGGAGTCCTGCCCCGGGCCGGAACGTCGGCCCCGAAGTCGAGGGGACAGGGGGGATATCGCGTTTCTCGCTCGAGAACGTAACGGGAGGACCCGCGGAGATTTCGTACGAATTTTCGCGCCGAATAAGCGATCCACCCTCTTCGCTGAATAAGCGAGAGTTTTAGAAAATTTATGTACACGTTCGAGAGGATTTCTCTGATGACGAAATTGAATTGCCTCGAACCCCTGATCCCTGCTTGAAATACCGGCGAGGCGACTCTGTCCTCGCGATAAAAATTATCTCGCTTCAAGCGGTGTCAGTTAACGTTCGCATTACACCGAAACACGTACACTTTCCATCCCGTTTCATTAAAAAAGTAAATAACGCTTCAGCGATATCGTTCGGAGCGCTGGAAAAAAAGTTGACGAAGCGTCAGGTGGGATAATTGTTTTTGTTCCGAGCGCTGGTCGTCGCGCGAGATCCGTCAACTTTGACGCGGCTATCAGCGAGGATCGCGTGTCTTCATTTCCACTGTTGTTAAACGCGAGCCTTGCCTGTGTACATTTAATGCTAGATATACTAATTGAAATCGGGGATAGCTCCGCGCGGCGTTTCCCAGCGATGCGCTTTTCGGCATCGGTCGATGCTATTCCCAGGCTCGCCCGACGAACACCTGTAATCTCGAGCCGCGCCGCAGCAATTACCTGGAAACGTCAGCAACAGGGATACCGGCGGTGTAATTTTCGAAAGGGGTGGTATCGTTTCTTCTTTGGTGATTCATGCCTCGTGCGTGACGCGAGACACCTTGCGCGGGGGTGGGAGCAGGGAAACAATCGAGCGGGACGAGTTTTACTTAATAACGCCGTTATCCTGCCTCGAAGTGGACAGAGCGTGGGAGGGATTTGGAATATTCCGAGGCACTCAAGGGCCGACCGATTGGTCGACGCCAGTCAACAATTCATCTTCATTCTTGAAGCGTAATTTCGGCAATTGCTTTCCATCGATCGGCCCTGTCGGGTTATTTCGAAATACAGGCACGGTCTGCTGGCCGGTGAATGGTCGCCCGCTCGCGGACACTGTTTTCTCCGACAATAGCTAAAGGGAGAAGTTACAGGCTCGTCCTACGACAGTCCCGCAAACAATCGATCGCGTTTTTCCACCGACAGCCCCCCGATGTCCGACTTTTTCTACCGGCCTGCGCAAATAAATCGCTCCTCGATCGCAAATAACCGGGAAATTTAATTGGCCGATGGTTATCGCGGGGCTTTGCTCCGTGCCCTGTACTTTAGAAAAAAAAGCGCGTCGAGCTCCGCGGGTGTTTGAATGGCCACCCGGGCTCAGGCGAAACGTTTTTCCGAGCTGTGAAAACATTTCGCTGTTTCTACGAAAGGATATTTTTGCACGGAGGGAACCGGAGCTCCTCTGTCAACGTTCATTTTCTCGTTCGGTCCGGTGTACGTTTACGGTGCTCTTCTAGCAAAGGATCCGCGATGCTCGGGCGTGTTGAACGAGGTACGAAGAGCAGCGTCGGGTCAGTTACGAAATTACGAGTCAATTTGCACGGGAATCGTATCGCTATTAGTGTCGATGTTTCCCGATAATTAGACGAGCGTCTAAACAGCCAATCATTCCACCTGGTTTTTTCTCAAGCGTGAATTGTATAAGAGCCAGCATTGCGGACCGTCAGACCGCTGGACCAAGAGAGACAATGGCCGTTGAACGTCGATTTCGTCGATCGCGGCGTTAATTAAATGCGGTGAATCACTTTAGCCTTTAGTAACTGACAATCCCCTATTATCAGCAGCCTATGGACGATAATCGTTCGTGATCGCTCGACGCGACTGCGAGCAAATTGAATTAATATTATACGTGAATAGTTCGGACGAAAATCGACGAGGCGAAGGGGGTCGGGCATAGTGAACGATACCTCACCGACGATAGTTCACCGTAGGTCATCGGTATCGACTGCGATGGATAATTAATTACTTCGATTGGCACACGTAATCGGCGGTCGCGCAGAACCGCTCCAGCGAGTCGGCCACTTTGTTAATTGCGATTACGTTGTATTCCGCGGTATCGGCCGCGGGACAAAACACTTTTCATCTCGCTAAGGACACGGGCTGCGGGGCAGCGAAAATATTTCACCGCGAACGCCGCCTCTCTGTTCCAGCGTTTTAAATCACTCGGCGGGGGTGGTTTGCGAAAGTGGCGCGATAGAGAGGCGATGCTTCACATTCTCTCTTTCGCGGGGCCTCGTTTCTCTCTCTCTCTTTCTCTTCTTTTTGCCGTCGCGCAGAACGTGACCCGCAGGTGTCGGCCGTTGTAAAAAATTCCATTTCACCGTGGACGTTGACGCTCGGCAGCCAATAATGATTCCTCTCGGCCGCCTTTTCTCTCGCCCGCTGGGAATACCAGGGGACGTTCATCTGTCGCGCCGACGGCGGCCGGGCGACAGCCATTCTTCTCGCGCTTTGCTTTTCCCATTTTCACAGCCCGGAGTGTTGCGCACTTGTTTGATAAAACGTTATCAGCGCGCTACGCCGATAGTGCCGATAAAAAGTGACGACGCTAACGTACGCGCGCGTCCACGGATTCTGCCTTTCTGTCACATAATCCTTGGAAAAAGCGGCCCGTGTGTGCGCGCATTCGCTTGTCCCAGTTTTTGCTCGTACTCGGCCCCAAATTACGGTTATTAGGATACATGCTGAACAGACGCCCTCGGAAATTCCCCGGAAAGCGCTGGTATCTCTGTGCTCTCGGTGCAAACAATCCGGCCGTATACGGAATTACGGTATTTCTGATAGGTCGTCGTGTTTTATCCGATTTCGTGGATATTCGGCTGGTCGCGTAATTGGACGCAGATGCCGCGGTGGCTTTTTGGGGGCGGATACGCGTCGCGTCTATTTGTATCCGCGTAAGCCGGAATAACCGAACGAACTCTGTGCTGCTTCTATTTTTTGTCACACTCTTTAACGCGCACCGTGCCGCGGCGGAGGAAGGGGTTGCGGATAAAAATTCTTCCCCTGTTAATAGCAATAACGCGCGACAGGGGAATCCCCTGTAATGGAAAAGTACGGAGACGCGGCCAGCTAAACCCCCTGTAATAATATTATACCCGACATCGGGCCGTACCGTTTCGAATTGGGTCGCGGATAGAAGAACCGTGGATATCGCTGCCACGGAGTATATTCGAGTATGCATGCAAATTTGATTCAATTAACCCAGAACAGTATATCAGGGGAGCAAGTAACGCCTCGAGGAATATGTTTTGTATCGTGGGACAGGATAGGCGTCAAGTTCCTCTCGTGGAAGCGATTCGCGAGTTCGAAATCGTTGCCGGCTTGTCAGGAGGCTGAGCTGAAAATTCCCCATTGGAGGCAGACTGTCGGCAATGCGTGCCATTGTGCCTGAAACATCGTATGGGACTTGAATACGTAATCAGCTAATAGAAATGTTATGTTACCCTGTTACTCGCTCATTAAACGCTCCGAAATTCTGCTCACCTTTCATTTAAACCGTTTCAAACGCGGGTGAACTTTGCGAACTATATTTTCGCGGTAACGGTTTATTGTGCATATAATACAGCGTTGGTCGAGAGGTAGGGATCGCTATGTCGAAAGGTAATTAATTCAATGTGTAGTAATATGTCGCATTTACCGACGTAATGCGTCTGCCTGTTTGCGGAATAATTTACTTGGCCCCGGTTTAGATTAATTCCCCGAACCATGGCCGTGCAATAAATTTCGCGTCACAACGTCTTTAGCATTCCATTGCCGTTCTCGTGGAACGTGTCCGCTCTGGAAGTCAGCTTTCACTCTTCCAATATTTTCGTCGCAGATTGCCTGATTGAATTTGATTGAAATAACCACCGAGTGACATCGAGTACTTAGCGCCTCGGCGATTTCCAGACAGGTTCGGCTCGTTTCTTGCTATCGAATTAATCAGGTCAGCCGGCGGCGCGCCGTTGTCTCGATAAGCTCGAACCGGGCGGTCCGAAAATTGCATTACAAAGTCACGACGATGAAGTACCAAGCAGCTGCAGCGGATTAGTTGCCGCAACCGGTAATTACATCAGTCGCGGTTCCGCAGTGCACCGCTCCCGGCTGTTTCTTCCCGAGTGCTCGTTGATAATTAGGGACAAAGTTGTGTCCAGCTAACGAACTACGGATCCTGCTTGGCGGCGGTGGTTGTTCTTCGGAGCAGGAGGGAGCGGAGACGCGAGGGGTGGTGGAAAGGGCTTGGAGAAAAAGAAGCTTCTCCGAGAATGAAACGAGATAAAGGAATGAATGGACATGGGGAGACAAAGAGTAGAACGGCAGCCACAGGGAAGACCAAATAAAACAGCGAGAACTTTGAAAGATAGAAACGGGACGCGAAACACAGGAGCGCGGAAGAAAGTTTCAATTCCGAGGGGAGAAAAAAGCGGCACAAAGGGAGGTCGTAAACGTAAAAAGAGCTGACAGGGACGGGCTGGGGAAAGTCGAAGGTGCGCGTACGTCCGTGGGGTTTAATTCAGCGGGGGTGGCGAATAAGTAATACGTCTTTGATGAAGTCAGACAGTGGACCAGTGAAACTGGCCCGTGGAAGGCCAGCCCGCGGGGCCAAAGAGGCTTAATTATTCAAAGACCATCTCGTTACGCGACACCGTCTCCTTCGTTTCACGAACGAACGTATCCCTGTTATCCTCGTCGCGCGTATTAGCCGTAATCTTTCCCGTTAAACAGGGCTTTGCCCTGGATTCGCCGCGTTAACACCGATCACTGCTGCTCAATCGGATCGCCTAGAACGTGGCTTCGCGAATCGTGTTTAGGATCGCTAACGGAATTACTTTCTCCCTCCAAGCCCCGCGGCGAATAGGTAAGAATTTTCTTCAGACTCCATCAAAGGCGTGCTCGCGACCCCGAATCTCTTTCGCTTCACGAATCATCAAATCCTTTAATTCACTTGCGCTCTGTCCCTACCAGAGAGAGCTGTCTTTCGAGATGAATAGAACGACGGAATTGAGCACAGAGCGGCGATAATTAACGTCGCGGAATTGCAAACGGTTCGTGCAATCTTGTTAAATTATGGCGAATGGCAGGGTCGCGGCGTTTGTCATTGTCTCCGAAGCGCGCAGCGATTGCCCTGATACGAAATAATCGTCCAGCCTGCGGATGCTGGATCGACTTGCTCGTAACTTTTACTCGAGATACTGTCCCTGGGTAAATTATCCGTTAAATGAATCGTAACAAGACCATTTCGCTCGATAGTAAACCGTGAAAATACGTCCTCGAAGTACGGTCAGAATAAATCTGCGAATATCATTTACGGCGGCGCGTGAAAACTGGCAGGGAGTCCGAATTGACGGCGCAGTAGATCAGCCGGCGGAAAAAATGTCACGGGAACGATCGCGAATATGGTCAATTCGACGAGTGCAAACCCGGGTCGTAAAGAGAGACGCAAATTTTATCGCGGATAGTAAGAAGTTCGTGGCTCCAGAACTTTTACGAGCACTTCACTCACGTGACTCGGTCGTAACGATAGGGGTAACAGGGTCTAAAACCAGGCCAGTTAAAGAATGCCTGGCGGAATGAAAGCGCGGGGCGATTATTTCGTTTAGCAGTCAATAAACCCCGACGCTGTCATGCACAGATTTTTTTCACTGAAAGCCGTCTTTGATGTCATTGCGGAGCGTTTACGAGCGCATCGGCCATTAGTCCATATCGCGGTGAAATTGGAGACAAATCACTTTGATCTCTAATGCATCGGAGGCGACAGCCATTCGCGGACGCAGCGCGCCTTGCACAAAGTACATACACGCTGGGATTCACTCGCGAGTGAAGCATAAACAAAAGGGGAGGCAAACGGCGAAAAGGGGATAAGATTTATTATGCTGGACTCTCCGGGATCCGGGACGAGGTTGAAAAATGAAACGCGTACGTGTCCAGGCGGCAACAATGAAATCGCGGCGACGAGACCTCGGTGCGCGACGCTGTGTTTTAATTACGAGAAACCGCCGAGGAAACTATGCGTGCAATTTCGCCAGCCGCGCCGCGGTGGCGGTGAAATATTGAAAAGCGTGTCGTGCGTCGGAAGACGGGACAATTATTCTACGACTTTGCACGGGGATCACGTCTGAGCGTTGGTTAAACCTCGTCGCTGATTCGGGATTGAATTTTTCACGCCTTGATTGCTCAAGTTTCACGAAGCACGGATGGATGGCTGCCTCTTAACGAGAACCTTTGTTTCCGCGTTTTATTTTCGTGGACGCGGGATAAAGGGGCTCTTCCCCAGCCGTCGACGTCACTCGAGATTCCAAGTTCGATCGAGTCGTAATTACCTGAGAAAGGGGGATAAAGTAGCCCGATTCCCGTCTAATTTATTCCCCCGTGGTGTTCCCGGGCCCGGAGTGACTGGTCGGAAGACACCGGGGAAACTTTCGGAACAAAAGGTTTTATCGAGGACAGAATCGAACTGGATACGGCGCGACTACCTCTTTAAAAGTTCCGACGGCGGGAAGGTACGTTTACTACTTACGCCGCTCGGTTGATGTTCCGTATGGATCTCGGATCCCTCGCGCCACTCATTCGCCCCCCTTTTCATTCTACCGTCGCGGGAACTCGCCGCCCTGCTGCTCAAGTGCTCTACCATCGCCACTTCACCCCCTGAATCCAACGTCGAAGGCACTCGAGGCAACGAACAGTCTCGCGTTTCTTCGTTGCGCTCTGGTGGCTCGGTAGCCGGCTGAATTTCCACGAGATTTCGGAGCACACCGACCGGAAAATCGAGCCGCTGGACATGCTGCCGAACGACCCTCGACGGTGCACGCACTCGGATGGATTAATTTATGCGCGGATTCGGCGATCGGAAAATTGAGTTTCTGCGATGGACAGACGCCCTTCGATGTGTGCGAAGGAGCTACCTAGTGGAGTTCTTCTAAAAACACGGGGATAGAAATTAGAAGGGGGTGGAGTATTAGCTGAAACGTGAAGGGCTTGTCTGTGGGTTCCGTGCAAGGACGACGAACGGGATATCCAATCGGGAAGCCGTCTGATGGAGAGCAGTGACGCTAATAAACGAATTCAAAGGGAACGAGGGCGACAAAGCGGTGAACAGGGCGTAAAAGGACAGAGGGTGGAGGATGAGCACTATGTAGTAGGTAGCATCCGGAAGGCTGACCTTGCGGTGCACGCTGGCCATTACCGTCCAGGCGAAAGAGAAGCAGGAAGAGACTGGCCTTTGCATAACGTACTTGCCAACTTACTACCCCACGGGGAGAACGTATTACTGCAATTTCGCATGCAAAAGTTATTACCTGAAATTGTCTGAAAATTGCGAGACCTTTCCGTCTCATCCCCCTTGCTCGGCTTTCCACCCCTTCACGGTGCATTCCCCTCCATTTTAAAGTAAACCAGCGTTTACGTTTTCGCTGTCCTGTTCGCGGGAAATGGACTCAACTCCCTGATACGTGAACTGCTATTGCGCTTTGGTAGACAATTCACCGTCACGTGGATCGTTATTCATCTTTATTATTATTATAATTCACGTGCCTCGCGCCCTTTAGTTTACAAAGACAGGAACTTAAAAACAAAAAAGAAGAATTACACAGATTACGACTAAAACTTAAAAACTTAAAACTTAAACTTAAGCAACAACTAAAGCTAAAGATAGAAAACAAAATAGAAAATAAAAATATATAAACAAAGGAAAAAAGTAAACTAGAAAAAAACTGAGAATGAAAGGATCTTCTGTAATCGTCGTGATTATCGGTTCGTTTTTCGCTGGTGTTGGCCCCACTGTTTCACGATCTTCTCTGTAATTTTAAAGTTGACTTTGAAATAGGAAGAAGGGAAGCAACTGTATGCTCTCGAGGTTCATGTTCGCGCACCGAAGCGGATCGAATCGCCATTTTTCAGCCCCAAGGGCGAGACGGCCGCCTGAGATAGGACAGATGGCGTGACGAATATCGCGTTCGACTTGTAATTACCAGCTCGAGGGTATAACCCGCGTAATCAAACGGTCAGACGTTGCCGTTCCCAGCGGGAAAGCGACCCTTCGTGCCACCCTGCGCCTAGACGCACCCCTTGCCACGAAACCGAGCGAGAAGACTTATCGGATCCCGCTAAATATATCAGGCTTATGTCTCTTTCAGTATCCGGGAAACCTCATCGAAAGTGACTTCATTCGACTTATCGTTCGTTCCTCTTTCGCTGAATAGGCCAAGGAGGCCGCGAAACGTGACGAGGATTACTCGGAACTGGTGGCAGCGACGAGCATGAACTTCAGAACGAGCTTCGAAGTTCTAATTAGAATATGGAGAACTTGATACCCTCTTTCAGCCTCTCACTAGAGACTGACTTATCTCAAGCTCGCTAAAACATCAGAGTTTCTAAGTTTCTACCGACACGGAGACTCGGAGAAGTCTCGCGACTCTTCTAAATTAGAAACATGCGCAAACGTTAACACGATTATCCTCGCGAGTGTGCGGAAGATACATCGCACCCCGTCAATCGAAGCAATATCGAAAGCCTAGTCGTTTCGTCGGTGGCTAAACTGTATCTCGATACAGTGTATACAGCGTCCCCGAGATGAAAGCCAACGTAAGCGTCCTTTCATCCCCCGGAACATAATTTCGTCCTCGGCATAGAGTGGTTCCCCCATTCCATCGATAGGTATGTCGCCTTTTCTTTTTTTATGGACGCCTATGAGATGAAACGCCTACGCGTCGACGAGAAATCCGATGAAAGCGTCGACCCATTGTTGCGTCCTCTCGATTCCTCGAGAGATACATCGACCTTGCGCCACATTCACCCCGTGGCTCGATCGTCCAACGAGTTATTCCATCGATCCTTTGCGCCGTTCGTTCCGTCCACGAGCACGAATTCGTCGGGTCTTCTGGGTTGCGAAGCCACCATTACCGGTAATCGCGTCGAGAAATCGATGCGAGAAGTGAACCTCCGTAAGAATATCTCGTTCCCGCGACGTTATTCTCGCGACAGAATCCCTGTATCGAGACGAGCACTGGAATATATCTAAATAGAGATTCAAAAGCACGCTCCGATAACACTGCATTCCTGAATAAATCTTTTCGAATTTCGTGGAGTAAAATCACTTGTACAAAAGAGAGTAGATAACGTGCACTCTTTTGTAACTTCGTTCCGAAGCTCTCTCGTTTCCGACCAGCTACGGGTGCCACCGTTCTGCGCAAAATTTAATGAAGATAAAAGCTCATACGCGATAAACTCTCGCTCGCGACAATGCACGAGGTATCTATAAATGCATCTTCAAAACGGAGTCACAAACTGTCGAAACTCCAGCGATATTGTTCCACTGGCTATTAGAACGCGTTCCCAGATTTCGTTGAAAGTTTCGTGTTACCATACACGGAGGTACAGGGCGGTATTCATTACACCAGAAACTCGATGCAAGATATGTATCTTCTCCGCAATATACTTCACGGTTTCCATTCGTTCGTGCAGGGTGTCTGCAGGTAAATGGAGCTCCGAGTGACGTTTAAACTGCCGATTTGATAAAAGGGCGATAGGAGATGGATCTTCTCCATTCTCACGTAGAGCCTGGGGTAATAAAAGTGATACCGACGATAACGGAATAAAGTTTAAAGTGGCCCCCGAAGAGGAGAAGAAATGAAAGTATCATCTTTATTCTTTATTCCATTGGATTCCCCGCGGAAAGCGGAGGCAGGCGTGTTCCGTCTATCTCTGATCCGCGGAATCAGTGGTTCGGGTTGTTATTTGAAACGACACTTATCTCGCGACACCCAGTGCATCCTGAATATTCCTCTATTTTTCCGTCAAAGGGCGAGGCGAATTTTCCCGCCCGCGCTTGGACCGTTAAATTGCACGGAGAATCCTAATTCCGGGTTTCCTCGATGGTGTAAAATTCTCGCGCGGACTTTCCACGCTTTTAATCTTGTAATTCCCGGTGGAAACAAGCGGTCGGAGCCGCGCTCTACCCTCGCAAATGAACAATTCCGACGGTGCGCGAACGAACACGAGTTCTCTTCAGCATCGCCACTGGCTGCTACTTATTTCCCACCCGCGGATACCTTATCGCTCGGTCAGTTTCGTTTTTAATTAGCTGCGGCGCGGCCAGCGAATCACGACGATAATGCCTGTCGCGTGCTGGCGATAAACGTTTCCGTTCGCTGAATTACAAAGCGCCCCGACTTCTTTCCAACGATAAATCAAGCGTAGGTACGAGTTCCTTGTCCATTCTTTTGTCAGTATTTCTTATCTACTTTTTACTTGTACAACCCCGTTGACTTTCTTTTGACAAATGTCTTCAGTTGCCAGTAGAAACTGCCCACGGCAATTCCGCTCGTTTTCTCTGCATCTGGATGCGAAAGCTGAAATTGCACGCGCAATTTGAACGAAGGAGCTCGATAATCATTCGCGAACTGACTTACGAGCCACCGGGGATGCTACTTTTCCACGTTCGCTCCATTCTCGCAGTGTATGCTCCCTGTGTGTTATGTGTGTTACTCGGATCAAACGGATAACATTTAAAACGCAACCGTCGAAACAAGTGGACCCGCGGAATTAATGAAAATTCTGGCTCGACCGGTTAAGCGAGGACAAGAGCGACGGGTAAGCCGATAGGCTTTACCCGGCTTATGTCTCTTTCGCGGCAGACGAAAGATGAAAATTAGCATCCTTTACGAGCCACCGGGCGGGGCTGTTTCGTGCCCCGGTTGTTTAAAATTTCCGATGAGTCACCGGCCGCCTATGGATTCCCCCGAAAGAAACCGCAGCCACGCGCTGGCTTAAATCCAGGGTAAGCCGCGCCGGTTTCGACTTAAGTCGTTAAACAGCGGCCGCCGTGCAGCCCGTGGCGTGTTCCTTGGTCGGGGGCAAACGAATTTCACGGGGTGATTTCACGGACGGGGGAGGCAATAAACATTGTAGCCGTTGAACGATGGCGGATCCAAGACGCGGGATCAGATTACGCGACGTTACGGTCTAGAATGCAGGGGCGGCTCGCGCTCGGCCCGAATAAAACATGCAGGAGGAGATTCTGTGTGCTTAGGGGATGATCCGTGGACGCATCTGGTGCCCTCATAAGGGATTCACCCTGTCACGGGGCCCCGGGGGGTGGTGAAAGACGACCCACATTCAGCGGCGGTTAGTCACGCGTGTCAAATGAGCAAACCTAAACAGATTATACGCCGATTGGCCGATACGGTCGCCGGGGGTGGCGAGCCCCCGATCATTGTGGGTCCACACGACAGATGCGCCGGCTAATTTCGATTCCTCTCTCCCTTTTTATCGTCCGCTTTATGGCGTGGCGCGCGGTGTGCGTTTAATGGGGTTATTACAAGGAAGGAATTTCACGAGGGTGAGTCGGCGCTCCTCGTGGACGCTCGCGCGGGCAGCGGGGATTGGCTTTATTGCGCTGTCGGGGGTGTCGTTGGAATTTGTCATACGAGACCATCGGGGCTCAAGGAATCCACCAAGCTTTAAGAAATCTTTTAGAATTCTTTCAGCAAACATCAACGACTTTGAAGCACCTACTATGAAATTTGTAGAAAATATCAGTGCATTCTACGAGTTCTAAAGCGTTTAGTTTGGAGAAAGCTTCAAAGACTCATCGATCAGAACGCGGGAGGAGCTGTGTTCAGTAAAGCCGGTGCAATCGAATTTTAGCAGAAATCGCGTTCTTCGTTCGGCGATTCCCCCGCGAGAATTCAAAGGCGCGGTTAAAACTTCACGACGATGCCCGGGACGGCAAGATACGGCGTGTTTCTCTGAACTTTCCTCGATTCACAGACAGAATACGTAAAGCAGGGAGGAGGGTGTGTTACGCAGCGTGAAGTACGCTTCATATCTCATTCCCTTTTCCCTTGCTTTGATCCTTCGAGCCCCCGGTAACGCAATAGTTTCGCAGTTACATGTTGCAGGAAAATGAGCCGTCGCGTAAGATTAAACAGTCACTCAGGGAAACGAATATCTGCGCTCTAAACGAGAGCAAATGTTCGCTTCCCACTCAGCGTATACCATACTTGAATCTTCCGGCTCATTTCTGCCGGTATCCTTCATTTGAGGCTGTAGCTTTTGAATGGACACCCCACATTTGATTTAAAGTCACCGAGGAAATTGCCTGGCGAGTTTCCCCGCTCAATTCGCATCCGCATCCGTACGTGCTTCACTTTGATTAATTGGCAGACAGCAGGCCGAATAGAGGCCGTGAAATTGTCAATACAGTCCGTGCGCGGCCAATACATCCCCTGGCGGCCGCGTCGCTCTCTACGATTCACTCGATAGACGGAACAAAGTGGTGCGCGTCTGCATCAGCGACGCAACATACTCGAAAAATCGAGATCGAGGAACGAAACCGTAGTGGAAGAGCTCGTTGAGCCGGCAACTCGGAACGAGCCGCTAGACGACCATTTCGCGTTCGATGCAGACGCGTCGCGAGTGGTTCGAGAGGGGTGATTGAAGCGGAATTCGCGGCCGCGTCTTTGGAGCGGCCGCCTCGACGCTCGTGTCACTCGGCGACGATCGACAGCTGCAACAGGGGCGGGAAAATTGTGGAAAAACTCCGGCTGGGAATATTTTAATTGGCCGTGCACGAGGCGATCCTCCACTCCCTCTCGGCTGTGCGCGTCGATGGAGACCGACGATCGTTCGTTACCGTAATTCAATAAAAGTGGATAACGGCTGGAATGGGCGGATGAATATTTCAGACGAGCGTCGTTCTAAATCTGACGAAGCGATTCAGGAAACGCCAGCGTTCATGAAAGAAAGAAGAGCAGTAATTCTCTTGCTACCCTCTTTTTTTCGCTCTCCTTTTTTCTTATTCGTCTGCCTCCTCCTCTCTTTTCATTTCACGCGGCGCGCGTAATGGCAAATGGAACGACATTAACTTTTCACTAGCCGACGCTTTGAAAGTACGAGGTTCGAGAGCCAAGGTAACAAGAGGCGGGGAAAAATGAAACGGTAGACGCTGCGTTCCGCCTGTAAAGCGTTCACGGTGTCCGGGGGAGCTTAGGAGAATGCAGATGAGCTGGGAAGTGCGAGACCTTTCTCCCGCGATTTCGCAGCCGTTCATGGAATTTCCTTTCTCCGTGAGCGAGGGTAAACAATAGCCGCGGAGGGAGAACGGAAGGGATTCTTCGAGGGATTTCGCCTAGTTGCAACGTCAAGAAACCAGAAGTTGGTCAATCATCGAAATTCGGGGGGAAAGTTCCCTTTATCGATGCATGGGGTTAATGGGTGGCGATGTGAACCGAAGGATGTGTTTCTTGATCTATGAAAGGGTTGGCTGATGTCCTAAGCGAGGCGCGACACGACGACGTGGTTGAGTAATTTGTGTTTATGCCAGGAGACACGGTGGCTCGTTATCGATCCGCACAATTGGAAGCTGCGGTTAGGAAACTCAAGTGCTGCGACCAATCGGCTGGTCATTGCGGAATTCACTCTTCGATCCAGCAAAAGTATACCAATTACCGGCTGACGTGATTCAACCGAGTCTGAGAGAAGTGTAGTAACAATTTTGCAAAACTTGACAGAATCTTTGAACCCATACTCACCCTCGGAACAAGTAAACTGTAATCAAGTACAGCATGCTCAGTTTTCCTTCATTCAACACGATCTAAATTCCACAATCTATTTCACAATCGAACTGTTCCATAGTGAAATAAATCTTTCGCAAATCCCGCGCACGAGAAACGCTCACGTTCGGGTGAACCCAATTCCAAATTCACCTCTGAGAAGTAATCGCGAGCAGCTGTTCCAGTTACACGAATAGCGTAACTAATCTACCGATACAGTGAGTATTTGCTGGGTCATCTACTATTAGCCTTAATCTACATCCCTCGCGTAAAGTGCAGCCGCGCTTCGACTCGGAGCGCACGTAGCCGCGGGACGCCCAAAGATTACCAGCAATTAGAGCAAACGGGAGGGAATTCAATCGAGCAGCGTAGGAAATTACGTCATACGCTCACAACAGCCGCGCATATATTAATTTACGTGCGGCAGGGAGTCTGTAAAGGACTAATGGCGAAAGGACATTCGACACCGTGCCGAGTAATCCGGTTCGGTTTGATTTCACCGGTGAAATGAGATCGCGCGGGATAGCCGCACGCAGCTCAGGATCCAGCCTCCATTCCGTGGCTTATGCCGTGACAAATGGCGAGGTACCGAGATAACGGCAAGGAGATCCTGGATTCGTATCTGTCCGCCAATCGATCGCTTTCAATTCGAATCCTCTCTGCACGAGATCCTCTCGGCTCCCTCCGTCCGCCGGTCGCCCAGCAAATGGAATACGAATTCGTGTGCATCCATGCGCGGCGCATCGACCGAGTTCAATGGAAAAATTGACGTATGTATCGCACGCCACCGACACACAAACGTTTATTCTTCCTATCCGAGAATGTAGGAGTGGAAGGGAGATATTATTAGAATGTAACGAGCCATCGAGTCGCCTGCTCGAGTCCCAAGCACGACCCAGGGCATCTTTTCCAAAGGCGGTTCGAAATCCGTGGAAACCTGGATTTTCTGTCGACGCAGCTTCTAATATCCGGATTACGGTTGAATACCAGTCATTCCACCACGCACAAACGCGCGCAGCGCCCGCCAAGGACGACGTCTAATACCTCGAGGGGCTAATTCGCCGCAGTTCATCCCCGACTTAGTCTCGTGTGTTGAACCGATACAAGGGTAGGGCGAAGCTTACCGCTTATCCGCGTTTGATAAAACAGAGAAACCGTTGTATCCACGTCCGAAGACCGTGCAGCCCCCAAACAGTTTGAGAACGCCTCCGTTATTACACCGTAACTTGCTGTAACCTGAGCGTCTTGTGCAGCATAATTCAAGAGATCCTTGGCTCCCTTGGGTGAAGTTTCTGCGTCTTGCCATGATCCTGTGGCAACACTGCCAGCTATTTCCTCTGACATCGTGTATCGTTTCCGCTCTCTGACGCGTTCCATCGTGGCCATCGCGCGGCGAATGTATTGCGATATTATCGCGGTTTAATCCCACTGTGTGGCGTGCCTATTCGCCAGGCACTCGTCCGGAATTGAGGTCCAATATTACTGTCGATCCTATCTCCCATCTAGAGGTTTACTTCCACGATCGTCGTAGCCGCAAACAGCGGGGGAAGGTCCTTGCATAAGAATCAAGATTAACACGCGCAGCGTATGCGATTTCCCCTCAGAATTTACCCACGTTCTCGTGCAACGAGTGCCGATGATTTGCATAATCTTACCCGCCGATTTCACGATCGACAGAAGCGCGCGGCGACCTGGAACGAGCGCGGTGTCGTTAATTATATCTATCCCCGTGTCGTCTGCCCGTGTCGGCGAATACTTCACTCGGCAAGGAACCAGGAGTATCGGAAAACACGCGGACGGTTCGCGTAATTAATGCCGCTCGATTCGCGTGCGCTTCGGCGGACGATAATTTATGAGCACCGATGAAAATGAGACCGGGCGTTATCTTTCCCGGGACTTATTATCGCCCGAAGTATTACGGGCTGCGAGTTTGCTGCATAATTAACCGATCGTCGGGCCCCGATAAACGTGGTAAAGGCCACTTCGTGTCGTTGGAGATTTATAACATCATTTTTCCACGACTCCTTAAGGCAACGATCAACCGCGGGAAAGTTACACCGCGGTCGTTCGAAGGACCGGGATTTCTCTGCATATCGTTCGTGGCTCCGTCGATTATGAGCCCGTCCTATCTTTCACGAGCTTCTGGTGTTAACTGGCAGCCGCGGCGGGAGCCTATTAAAATCCTGAGAAGTTGAATGAAACGAGGGAACGTCCCCCGCGATCGACCGCATTCAAAATTTACGGTCGACAGGGAGCAGGAGATTCGACAGGGTTCCTTATTGTATTTGAGAGCAGGCGATGTATAACCGGCCGGGAGAGGAGCTAGCGGTAATAAGAATTCCGATTTCCCACTCGTTTCATTTCGAGCCAAGGAGATTCGTCTTGAAATTGTGGATGCTGGCAGATCGTTTTTTCGATAGCTCCGTGAAATGGTCTGGCAAAAAAGAGGCCGGGAGAGGAAGAGGGAAGAGACGGATAAAGCCCGAAGATTCGACCAGAATCTTGAAGGTCCGACGGGTTCGGTAATAGAGAGGAGAAAAAAAAAACGTAATTTGCTGGGGGATGTTTGGAATTTATGGGAGGACCGTGCCGCGAGAATGTCGCCGGGCTTCCTCCCGAGGCGAGAGGCACCGAGTCTCTTCTATTTATTCAGCTATTTTAATCAAACCAGTCGCTACTAGAATATCGTTAAATCGTGATTAATTAAAGGTGAAATTTGAAGCGTCACATTCGAGCTCCATTAATCACGGCAGCCTTTATATTCACCTTGAAATCTCGAAAATTGTTCGCAGCGCGGGAGCTGACGGTGTGGAATTCACGGTGCAGCTGAAATCCGTCGCCTCTATATGGATCGAGCAGCTGGCTCCCTCCTTGCTAATTGGAAATAAGGAACATGATTGGAGCTGACAGGGCAAAGAGAGGAGTCTCCGCGCCCGATACTCGATTACGCCGAGAATATCCTCCTTCATCCTCGTCGGGCGTCCGTTGGCGATCGGTTCGCACCGCTGCTCGTCAAGTAGTTCGTCATGAGCCCGCGAGCTCGGGCACAGGCAAGGTTTGAAGCTCGCACTATGACCTAGGAAACGATGATTAATAACGGGAGTGGTCCATTGTGCTGGCCTCGCGATCGTCCACGGCGCACAGCTCCCATTTTCGCGTATCAGCCGGGCAATAAAACACGTCGCCCCTTTCATCGGCGCTTGTACGCTCGCGGTGTCCTGCCATCCGGCCGCTGCGCTCTACGACGCGTCCTGTCCCAGGCTCCTCCATTCTGATTCGACGGCGCCCGGTCGATTAGCTGGTCGCGCCGGCTCCGCCAAGGCGATAAAGTCAGCGGGGAGCATGATTTATTCGCTGATAGGGGACAGGGAGGCATCGAGGGCCCTGTAATCATTGAATTATCGAGAATCATCCGGGGGCAGGATGGTCTTCGTTGATCATTGTTGTGCTGTAATTAAGACTTCGTGGGCCACAGCCTAGTGCCACTTCGGAGGATCATAAAGCGGGTTTCTAGGATGGACGTCTCCTTCCCTCCTCGTCAAATACTCTCCGTCAATATTAACTTACCCCCCGACTTAACCCCGCGAGATTAAAGGCTGACTATCACCCTTCCTCGCGACTCCCCGCCGCAATAATTGCGTGGCGCAAGAAGGTGGCTAGTGGTTCGTTAGAACGCGTGGTTGTAGCTCGCCGGGTGGTGGATGCTCGGCTTTTGTGCCGGTTACGAGCATTACGGCAGAGAGGGAACGCAGCAAATTGCAGGTTAAATGAGCGCAACGCTCGTAAAAATAAGCGAGCCAGCCCTCGGTGCCATTCCTCCCCTCCCGTAATCATTCCCTGTTCCAGGAGTTCAATCGACGGCTGGGCGCGGCGTCAATTTTCCACGTGCATTCGCTCGGGCGGTTTTTGAAATGTAAATTTGCCGTGGGTAACAAGTGCGCTCGCGGACGCCGCTCCGCGGCTCATAACGAACCGGCGAGGAATTAGGCCGCGGCGAACGGCGCCGCGTGGTCACGCGGTCAGAAGAACCCTCGCGATTCGTTACGCGTCCACCCACGTTTCGCCCCCTGCCGGCTCGCTTTTTCCTCGGTCGAGGAGGAATTAGCCGGGGCAATTTTCCGACCAGTCGAGTAAATGGTCGCAAGGACTCGGCCGCTGGCCGTTCGAACGCGGACGAGCACGATCGTCGCGGCGGATCGCATGATCTTAAGTGCGTTCACCCATGTGCAAACGATCGGCATCGCGAAACTCACGCGATCGAGCTTGGAGCTCTCCTTCGGCTTGCAGATAGCCATCGAGCCGCCGACTGTGTCACGGACTGCTCCGACGGACAGCCGTGTTCGAAGGTGGTCGATGCGCGACCTGGTTCCCGTGCATGTGAAATTAAAATCGGTAACGAAGTTCAGGCTTGCGAATGGGGCCTAATAACCAACGGTGTTTCGACACGCGGGGGATATTGATTAATTGTGAGTTTGAAGCAGCTGCTGGGAAATTCTGAGGAATAAAAGAATAACGATGTGCGATCACGCGAAATATGCAACGGTAGTTTCTCAACAGCCGAGGAAAGCAGAGGTCTTTTGTGGAGTACGCAGAGTCAGCCTGGAACGCGTCTTCCTCGGAAAATTGCCGTCAAGTGTGAAGTCGCGGCCGCTGGTAACAGTTTTACGAGCTCGTAAAGCGGAATCCGTCGCGCGATGAATTTCATTAGCCCAGCCGTGTGTGGGTGATGCTTGCGCACTGGTGTAAACGCCCCTGGTAGCATTCGTCGTGCGGGAACCTTATTAAAACGCGACCCTCGTGATGCCCGATGCAGCCTCCGTCGGTTAACCCCCGCCACCGCAGCTGGAGAGGGATAACAGTTAACGTTACTCTAGAAATTTCCTTATTTCGTGATTCAGCCGCACTCAAAGGGGATCGACGCAGGATTTAACTTGGGCGAAACTGTTCCGAACGCGCGCCGCTACTCTCGCGGCGCTTAGATTTCGGCTTCTATATGGAGCTCGCTCGAAACGTTATGAAAATTAAATTACTCCCTTCAGGAAATCTCCCGGAACAGTTCCTGCTTTAGAGATTCGCGGTCGAGTGCGGCAATTGATAGATTAGGTCAGAGATTGAGGAAATCCTTTTCGGCAAGCTTAGCTCTATTAAAGTCTTGATGCTTTGCATGGAAACGTCCTCCATGAATAGAACAAGCGATCCACGCTCGCCTATTTGCAAATTATGAAATATCGTAAACTGAGGAAACCATGGGCATGTTTTTGGTACATTTTGTTTTATAATATAAAAATTAAAATTTTTACATTTGCTTTAAGTATCCTATGATAACATTACATCTTTTGTGAATGCACTACAAGTGTCAAAATGCATAAAATTTTTGTCCTTAACTCTGCTTTAATACATCATATATAAATAGCACTAAAAAGTTAAAGTTTTACCACATCTGAACTTACATTAACACTTGAATTTGTTTATTTTTATGTTCAGTGCACTCTATTTTATATTTTTAATTTTTTATTTTTTTAATTAACATTTCTAAATTTGGTTTACTTATCCTATTATAACATTGTATCGTTTGTGATTGTACTACAAGTGTGAAAATACATAATGTTAAATTATGTTACCCCGTACTGCCAATGTTCCTTCAGTTTGCGGTACGACACGAATTTGAGGGATGTTGACGAAATAATTTACTGTCTAATTAGCGATATTGCTTTGAGACACGATCTCCTCACGACGCTAATGGCTTATCGAATATTTTCGCGGAGGAAACTCCTTGGCAAGGATAACGACGATGAAGCACGTAACGTAGTCGAGCTAGTTAGCTTCAGGTTTTTGAAACGGGATACCGCCGTCGTTCTTAGGCTGCTTTAAATTTAACGAGGCTGTCTTAAACGATATTTCATTAAAGCTTGTCGCCGTGGTATCAATTTCTCGCACAAGCTTATCAGTTTGTAAAAAGATTCCGATGTCGTTATATTCAGGGTATATGCAACCTCTTTAATGTTTTTAACGTCGTGAACCTGACGTCTCTAAAATAATTACCTACGTATCCTATTCCCGATATCACTAACTTCAGATTTCGTCTCGAGTAACCGAGTTCGATTATTAACTCTCAGAACATTGAGGACGTTTTAACTATGCCGCGAATATCATTGCTGAAAAGGAAACACGAAGATTCGACAGAGAGGAATACATGTGAATTTTGCTCGACTACGTTCAATCTATCGATCGCGTTCCACAAACCCGCTTTATTTTTCGGGCTTCCATGGCGCAGCGTCGCTGGTTCCCCAATTTTTTCACGCGCCGCGGAGCAGCCTAGCTGCGGCGCCGTAATTACGGATTCGCTGCAAAAATCTGTCCCGCGCGAGGCCGGATGTTTGGCCAATCGTTGCTCGCAAAAAACCGAGTTCCCTTCGTTCGAGCGGGTGGCGCGATCAATCGAAAGATCCCCTCGCATCGCCGTAAAACGGGTTTTCCTGGTAGCTGAGAATTTCTCTCCCCATTCTTCTCACCCGCCCGGCTCTCTCCGCCCCGGTTCGGGTCGAGGCGAAAAGCGTGTCGAAGGATTTTCGTCACCGAATAGATGCCGCTCCGACGGCTCTCGTTTCCCGTGCGCGCTGATACACGCTGGCATATCTGGTGTGTTCCGGTAAGGCGCATCCGGGATCCAGGCGCAGCAGCAGCGTCGAAGAAGTTTCGCTGCAGATTATCGCTTACACGAATCCTATTTGGCTCCCCTGCGAGCTAGTTTGCTCGCGTGTCGCGCCTCTGTGGACCCTCGTCTGCGAGGCGAGTGGAAATGGCCTGTTCACCAAACGATCCGGAAAGAGGATGAATTTATGGAGCTTCTTTTAAAGGGGCAAAGTTATACGAGGAATATTTCTTGTCGCGAAAATGGCCGACGCGCAACGAGCAGGGGAATGTCACAGAAGAGCCTAGATTCTTCGGGTAGGTACCTATATTGCGCTTATCTCGAGCATGGATGATTTCGGGGCAATCTCAACGCTTTCAGAGCTGCTCTGACAAATGTGAAAAGCTGCATCGATAAGACTGTTCCACATTCTGATGATGGTATATTCGGGTGAAGGGTGCTTGATAAATGGAGGCTTCGTTGTATATCTTTCTTGAAGGTACATTAGCAGAGTATTTCAGCTAGTTAGTCTTCTGCAGTCCTAGCCTCCTGAGATAACCCTCCGGTTGGCTTGTAAAACAGGCCAGATTTACTTTAATCAAATAATCCCGTAAGTCCATTAATGGGGTGAAGCTTATTTAAATAAGGTCGCTGAAGCAGGACCGAATACAACGCGGTTGGAATCGAAAACGTTTGCACATGAAACAACAATTCCCGTTCCCGACTCGATCGTCGGAGTTGCGACATTAAATTTTACTTAAACTCCAGAAGTAGGTTAATGCGTTTCTAGAGTAGTAGCTCAATGAGACGGGGAAAAGTGGGGAATGAGAGTAATTTCGTTGGAGACAAATTTCCGAAGGGGAAGTGTCCCGGGCGGTGTGCACGAAATTTTCTTGGGTAAAACTCGATGAGCCTACGAGCACGGTCTCCGAGGAAAATGTTGGCCGCCCTGGCAGTTTCCTCTCGTCCCATGTATTTTCGTGTCTGGCCTCGCGTGTCCGGAATAAGTACCTATATCTTTCGCCCTCTGGGTCATTGATTTTCATAAAATACGTTCGACGAAAAAAATTGACATGGCCCGCGAGCACGAGAAGCATAGGTAATCCACTGTGTGGCGAAAAAAAAACTCTTCAATACAGGACGAGAATTGCGCTTCATCGACGCGGCGACCATTGTGTTACGAATTTAACGAAACTGGAGGGCTTTGGTCTTTCAATCGCGCGGAGAATCGCTGGAAAGTTTCAAAGCGGAATTGACAATAGATTCGCGCATCGTTGCGTCGCGAAAGCGTTTTGAAAGCTACACAAAAGTCACGAAGTTTTCCTCCTCTTTTCTTGCTTGCGTACAATTGACGGCGATAATATTTGATCGTATGATCCGCGGTTCCCCGTGCAGCCGGGATCCGCTGCCGCTCGTATCCGCAACGCTGTACGTTATTGAGGAATGAAATAGACGATCGCGGAGAAATTGCTCCCCACTGTGGAGTTACGATCGTTTCAATTTCCTTGCTAGGTCCGCCGGGCTGACTTTCTGGGTTAATTCGCGAATCCCCGGCAGCCGTAATGCCGCGATTATTTATCTTCTAATCTTATTTCCTGACCCGCTGCAACGGAGCTCCGAATAAATAACTTTAAGCTGATTTTTCTCGCCTAATGGTCGCGGAAACGCGAGGCGTAGGCTGAGAGTGGTTGGTACTCTAAGTGCGATTTAGTAGAATAAATCCTGGCATCCTCGGTAGGGAAGGCCGTGGTTTAAAAAAAGGGCGACGAAGGGAATTGTGAAGGTTCTCAGATTAAATTTTCGGGGGAAATTGATGTTCCCGAAGCTTCGGACTAGGGTTATAACATTCTCCCGCTCGCGGGGAGGGACCGTGAAATCTTCTTTTCAGCACCATTGTGCACCCACGATGTATTTCACATGGCTGGACCAACGTAGTTGAAATTAATTCTTCGCCCGATTGGAATAATTCGATTATATCGTTCGTGCTTGGTCTCGCTCGCCTCGGCAGTCCCAGTTATCCGGAATTTTATTCATCGATCGAATGGTCCGCCCAGAAATGGGGATGAAAGTGGAAACGGATATACAGTGAATCAGGGAGAAAGAACGATCCGATAAGAGGACGGGGGAGTAAAGTGGTGGCAGAAGTTTCTGCCTCCGATTCGCCACATTTTGTTTCCGCTCCTGGACTCGTCCCTTTAATTACAGAGGCACCGTCGGAAGACGAATCGGACCAGAAATTCCTCCGATTCTAAAGTCGCCACGGGTTCATCAACTCGAGATTAATAGTCCCCTTTGCTTGTTTTACTTCCCCGTTCACTTACTACCGATAAACTTTTTCCGTGATTAATCTCTCTCGGTCCTGCCTGACGTACTCTGGATCCCGTCGCTCCACCTCGATTAAGAGACACCGACTGCTGCTACTCGAAAATTTCCTTTCGCTAGAGGAACTCTCGATTCGTACTGCCCGGCGGTTTAATTGGACAGTTTCGGGTCACCAAAGGACGCTCCGCGTAAGTTTGGCCTCGCCACTTCAAAAGTGAAGTCACTACGGTAAATGGAACTCGTTTGTTTGACCCTCTACTTCACTCCATTCCCTTTACAGGACCCTCGCATATAAACTCTATTTCCCCATAGGGAATCGCGAGACATAGTTGTAATACCTGAACTGTTTGGTCCCATCAAGATCACATTTCACTGTAACGGAAGCGTGTACCTGTCACATTAAAAAGCTGCGGCAGTGACTGCACGCTTTTTCAACCGTTCGTGCGCACAAGAACTCTCTGGTGTCGTTAAATATTTACTAACGTTTTATCGTACAAGGTCGATTTATGTAGTCGAGCTTTTTCCAGAATTCGTTCGTTCCGCGCAAAGCTCGAGGCGCTTAAAAACAATACAGCGCAGTCTCTTTAGCATACGGAAGTACTTCCTTCCTCGCCTTTAGCCCTTAAAGTCCCCGTATGTATATTAAATTAGAATATTAAATCTGAAACGGAATATTGCGCGTGAAAGAGCTTATCCGCGACTTTTGTCGTGGTCGTTCAATTTATAGGGCGTCCACTCTTTTTTAAATACCTCAGTTTAAATAGCAGAATGTACAGAGTTCCATTTTTATAAACGTCACTGAAAAGAATCGACCAAACATTTTGCGATTCAGATCGCGTGCCGACCGTGCTCGATCAAGGTTCCGAGTAACGTAACTCTTAGTGGACGTAACTGGGGATGGAAAGAATAAATACAAGATCAAGGGTCCCGACTGTTGTTTCGCGAAACAAGGTTCTGCAACGCCGCCAGGTTTCGCTGTGCTTCCAGGTTGGGGCTTTCTCATATCAATCACCCCGCACGCGATTAGAATCGGTCATCTAACGTCTCCATCCGCCCGTCAGCGGGAAACACACGCGCGCAGGGCCGCACACGCGTGATAGTAACGTTATGCGCGCTTTATCAGGAAATTAGAAAACGCATCTTCCTTATTTCCTTCGCCGTTATCGCCCGTTTAACCGTTTCCCCGCTGAGCGAACGTGTTTCCCGAGGAAGCATCGGGGAAAATGAGATCGTACGAGTAGCGGGAATAGAAGAAACGCTTTTTACTGCCTCGCGCAAATAGCGGCGGCAATCTTCCCTAGGAATTAGCATCTCGCGCTGCTGGGAACGATACGCGTCTTGGGGAACAGGGACGTTTAACCAGGCGCCACGGTAATACGGTGTAATATAAATTTGGAGTACAGTAAAAATTTCGTTGGGAAATTTTGCTTCTTGCGAGGCGACGACGCAGCTACACGGCTGCTGCCAAATGAAAACTCGCTTCGCGTGCAAGGGCCGCGATGCTTATCCAAGGTTTTTTAACGAACACCATCCTCGCCGACGCGACTCCAACGTTCGCGCGAATTTCTACACCCGATTAGCGCGTGCCAGCTTAATTAAGCTGCAAGGGGCGATGAAAAGATGGCCTGGGTGCCGAGCTCAGTTGCATCTCCGCCATTTCTCCTCGCTCATTACGCCATATCGAGGAAGCCGTAATGAATGATTCGATCAGACGACTCTAAACGCTCTTAAACCCCAACTTTCTTCAAGAGGATTTTCCATCGCAAGGCGACTTCATTGGATCGACACGAAGTAGTAACTTCACCCTGCACAATCTACTTTGTACAACACTTAGCCCGGGAGAATGAAAGCGTAGCTGGCGGGTATAAGGAAAGATGGAGAATCGTGCTATTCGTGAGAAAGAGACTCTCGACACGCTGTCAATGCGCGGAAACCGCACAAAAACTACGTCCGGATCTTCGTTCCAGGGGGTGGACACCGGTGTAAGGTAATCCCACATAACCGATGACGGTCGTTCCAAAGGTTTCAACAGATTAATCGACGGATCGATCGACGCGAGCGAGCGATTCTCGCGGAAAAAGTTCTGCGGCTGTTCGCGTTCGCACCAGGATGTAATCCTGCTTTTATGCTCCGACATGGAATGAACATGTTACAAGCCTTAGAGAGAAAAATAGATTTTCACCAGCATTGAAATTTGGCTTTCAGCTTGTCAAGTCCCGACCGTGAACCGTCAAAATTAAAAGCAAATAATCATTCGTGCGAACTACGCAACGTTCCTCTCGTCCCAATATTGTAAGCTTTCACAATAAAACTGTTATAAAATATTGAATGTTTACGCAGTAACGCAAGCAAGACTGGCGCCGACAGTATTTGAAAATTTTCCAAAAACAAATCGGCTACAATGCGTGCCGGTATTTGCATATGTAATGACACAGAGGACTATGCTTTTTATGCTTTCACACTTTCGCAATAATGTACGGAGGGTATACACGCGACGTTGTGCAGTGGGACTTGATTAATCGGTTTAATGAAAACCGCGGCAAAACAGTCGGTTTAAACCTCATTAATCATTTAAACGAATAAAAATTGTGTAGTGTTACCATTATTTATAACATCAGAAGTCCCGACGGAGTTTGTATAAACAATGTTACCCAGAATGTCCACATATTCACCACAAAATCCTCTTAAATTCATGAGTGACACGTATCAAATTTACCCAAACTTTGTGCGACTGACATTTTGCAACTAGAGATATTTCCTGCGATCTGAGAATATCGGTGGAAGCGGAGAACCCTCCCCTTCAAAACAGTTTTTGTTTCATGTCGATACGATTATCCGTTCGTGAGATATCGCTGTTTGAACGCAAACATCATTTTTAATGTTTCCCTATGTCTGCCTCACTCTCGGACTGGGAACTCTCAGTCGCAGAATGGGAACTCTCACTCGCAGAATTGGAACTCTCACTCGCACGTCTTCCCCGATCTACCCGGAGTTCGGGCCGCGTGCGGTGGTCAGCGGCAGACGCTGAGTCAGAGTATTTTTACTACCGATAATAATGACGTCTGCATTTCCGTGTCCGGGAAGTAGGTCACTGGGTCGGGCGCGCCATTCAGCATCCCGCGCATTTTGAACGCGCGCTTTGAAGTTCTGTATCTCAGGAACCAATTGAGATATCGACTTCGGACGAAATGCATTGTTTAGAGCACTTTTCCCTCTGTCTCCAAGACCATCCGCGTTTGAACTTCCGCCATTATGTGGACTGTTATTTTTAAACGAAAGTTGCCCTATGTTATTTGAGCTGAAAGAAGGATGCGAGGGCAATTAAATTTCGTTTCACGTAAACAAAGGTTCTTCGCAGTTTGCAGCGCTTGCAACGGAGTAATTGCAGTCCGACGTCGTTCTCCTATTCGCAGCAATTTCCATGCAGGGGGATTCTGATAGCACCCGCGATCCCGCGACATAAATTCTGATACACGTTACGTTTATAATCGCCTTTCCCGCGAGCATAACAAATCTCTGCCGTATTTTTGTCCCGGATGAATTGCGCGGTCGTTCCATTCGCTGATACCTTGATGCATTTCGATGCGGCTTTCGAAAGATCCTATTAATCCGATTCCTATGTTCCACAACATTGATCGCATCACGCTTCTCCGTTATTCCTTCATTCTCTAAGCCGCTCTAGTTACTGGACGCCTCTTCTAACAAAGAATTTATTATACCCGAGATAGCGTATCTAATCGCGGAGCTTATAAATCACTTTAACGCTTCGCCACGTTAGTAACAAATCCTGAGCGGGCAAAGTAGAACGTCCACAAACTGCCAGAGCAGTGGGAAGCGCCGGTGAACTCGAGCCTTTCCAAGCGTCACTCAAATAACCATTAACATCGAGTTGCAGCGTTCCCTAAACAGAACTCGTGGCTGTCCCAGAGTGCCCAAAGCTGTTTGTTCGCCTCGGAATAAACTTGTTTCATTGGCAACTTGCAGCGCGCGTTCGAAATTAATGGCGGAAGCGTGGTTTCGTCGAATGGCAAGACTTTCGGCCGCGTCTCTATTTATCCCGCGTCACATCGAATCAGCAGCCGGAGCTTTTATCGCGTGCTTGAACGCGCTAGCCCGGTTTTTAATCCGGCCAAGTTGCCCGGTACACGGGGATACAGATACAAGTGTACGCCCCATTTAAATTATTCAACGGGGCGAGCCGTGCATTAATCTGCTACGGCCATAGTCGCCAGGCGTGCACGCATTTAAGGCGAGCAGGAGAAGCAACTCGTTTAACCTGAAATCGGCTTAATGTCTTTAAACCGTCCTAGCCCCTCGGATTCGTCTTTTTTTCCCCCGCCGTTCGTTATCGTCATCCCAACATCCTTCCCCCAGTTTCGCATATTTTCCGCGCGCACAATTTAAACTCCCCCACGACAATCCCGTCGGGATTCCCCTGTTCATCTCCGCGACGAGCTGATTACATAAACTTTCGCGGCGACGTACCCCGTATCAGTATGTAAATAGCACGGCGGCTATCACCACGGAACCGTATGACCGAGATCATTATCATGAGCCCCGTGCCTTCCTACTACCCTCGGCAACCAGCGTACACGCCTGCACGGGTAGTAGGTAGCTGTGCCCGCGTATTATACATTCTGCGCAATGAATTTCAGCGAAAGTTGGATTAATACGGGGTTACGCGTCACGCGCCAGTTTTCACAGCGGAAGAGACTGGCTGATGCTTGTTTCTCCACTGCTCGGCATCATCACGAATATCTCCACTGACGCTGGAAAGGTCGCGGAAAAATCGTGTTTCCGTTCCGCAGTCGGAACACCGACGACCTTTGAAGTCCGCGCATCGCTCGCGGAAATTATCGCGAATCGGTGGCCACGTGATAAATCGCGAAAGAAACAGGGGAAAGAAATACGTGGAACTCAGCCATGCGGAAAGAATTCAACGCAATCGTTTTCGTTTAAACGAGCAGTATTCGATACAAGTGTACACCCTCGCGCTCCACGATGCAGCAAATTATGCGCGAGATAAAGCGTGTCGGCGCTAATTAAATCACTCTCGGTCCATCGGTTCGTTGGAATCTCTTCCTGCGCACACTTTGAACAGCGGTCTGGCGAAAATTGCGCGACCGGGCGGGCGAAAACAACCCTCCCGCGGAAACGCGAAAGGGAAAACGTGATTCGCGAATTGGCCCGGGCCGTGTTTAAAAAGGTGTCGGCTGCATTGGCAAAGTTATTACGGGGCGATAATCGGACATGGTCACAGCAGTGCATACACGCGACGAGTGGGGCGCGCTGACCAGAAGTAATGACATTCTGCCGGAAGTTTGCTCGGATCGCGAGATACAGCTCGCGGAACGTTCGAAGGGCGGTGCGTAAATGAATGTTTAAATAAATGGCGGCAGCGGCTTCGCGGGAAATATACCGACGATGCAAACATCGATAGCCAGAGAGATATTTTGCTGTTTTTCCCTGGTGGGGCGATATTTTTTCACTGCCGAGCCATTGAATATTGCCGCGCGCTCCTTTTGTGTACACACTCGAAAAACACGGCCCGCGAATTCGGGGGATGGCCATTTGTTAGGATCGCGAACGCAAAAAATCCGATTAGATGTTGCCCGGGGGTGGAGAAGGGTTGGAAAAATCCCGCCCTCGTTGCTGTAATTCACGATTTATCATCGCCTCCGTCTCTCCTTTCGCTCGGGGAATAAAAAAGGGGATTTGCTCGATTCGATTGCAGTCGCAGAGCCGCGTTTAGTCACGAAAATTGGAAGGACTGTGGGTGATACGTATCCTGTAGCGGGCGAAACGTCACGCACAGTTGGATTGCCAAATGTACACTGGCTGTATAACGTGTGTATATATCCCGACGGTTGACAAATAATTTTTCTCGTTGCTGACTTTTCAGGAATTCAAGTAGGGCTTCAGTCGGACAAATCTGTGTCTATATCGTTATTAAAATAGAATTTTCATCGTTGCTCGCATTACTCGTATCCCGCACTCGTTATTTATACTACCTATTATTCGCTGCTCTCGTTATTCATATCAATTGGTCGACGAGCGCCGCGGACCATTATTTAAAAATCGAATGCTTTCACATTAGTTGCAATTTATCACTGTGGTAACTGAAAAGGTAGTAATTTACTACCGATGGTGAGTCGACTATGTATTTCAATCGAATGCACTTTTACTGCGAAGAGCTTATTCAATAGTCAGAATCTATTGAATTTTATACACAACCCTTCGGGTCGGCAATTGGATAGGTGAGGAGATCACTTAAAATTTAATCTCCCGTATCCCTGGTACAAGAACCAATTGCAGGTGAAACAGAATCGAAGCAATCTCCATCGTGCTTCGCGGAGCTCCGGGAAGCAAGAAAAATGTTTGGAACTCGGTGTATCGTGGAAGATCGGCGAAGCGTGTTGAGAATTCCTTGTCCGCGGAAACTTTTCGCGATCCATTTCTTCGTTGGCCGTCCTCTCTTGTCGAACGTACTTGACAAAGGTGGGCTACTTATAACGAAAGCTCGAGGCTGAATGGGGAAGGTCTAACATAAGAGTCGCAACCCTCCTACTTAAACCCATATCGATTGCAGGGGTCTCCAGCATTGGCGCGCACATACCGAGGAGAGACAGATTCGGCGAGGGCGTATAGAGGGGAAAGAAGCTTGTTATTTTTTGCACGACCGTGCAACATCCCCGAGGAACGTATGTTCCGCGATCGCCCCTTCGGCTATCTTCCATCGGCGACGTTGTTTTGCGAAATAAGAGCGCGCAGTATCAGTCAAAGGGATATTGTCTGCCATTCTGTGGCAGTAATTTTCAAACGCGCCACTTCCCAGTATTTCATATAACAGCCGTGAAGAATGTTGTTTCACTCCTCTTTCTTGTCACTGTTACAGATAAGTACGATGAACGTCTGAAGCAGCGACGTCACAGATTAATTGTCACCATGAAAGCGCTCCTGGTCCTGGCGAGCATTTTCCTGGAGCTACACCTTCATCTAACCGGTAAGCACCGTCATTTGTTACCTTCTTTATCAGCTTGAATAACGAGATAGCAGAAATTATCGTACGACAAGCGTTAAAGATGGAAAATATAATAAATGGTGTCTATAACGAAGGACGCACAAACCACGTCAAATACTCTTCGTGTTTCTTCATTAGTGGGCATGACTGGGATGATAAAAAAAATGTTTATATATTCATGGATCCTGTCTGTCGCTTGCTTTAACAGTAACATAGGTGCTCTATACATCGGAGCACAAGTACGAGGGAAGCAATTACCATCTAAATTTATTAAAAATTAAAGCCACCTTCCAATGTAATCACGGTCGAGCAAAAGGCACCTCGAGCGTGTGTGCTTACACGTCGGCTACCTCTTCCGCGTTCGCGTTTCACCCAGTCATTTTCGTGCTGACACAGAAAACACTTAATTCACCGTGCCAGCCGATGGCTGACAAGTAATATCCGGTTATCGTGTTCTTGAAGACCGCACAAACTTTCGGCTCGTTAGCACCGGCAAGGAACTTTCTGACGCCAGTAGACTCATTCGTTGCTGGATCCGAGTCGTTGCCCTCCGAGAGATCCGCTCGTAGATTCATGACACGGTTACCATTCACGAAAACGCTCTACAATTCACTTGGTCATCGTCGATCGATGCGCCACTAACGGCGACAAAATTCGAAAACCCCCTCTCGGGGTATCGCCCCGAAACGATAATCCATGCAAGTAACGTCCGCGTAAAGCACCTCGAAGACGACAACTCCAATTGAAAGTTTAATTAAACGCCCGGTAACCCGCGCCACTCGGACATTTTACGATTTCCAATTACCCGAAAGTTTCCAGAATTGGCCGAGATTAATTTCCAAGTAACCTGCTAATCGGGGGAACGACTCTATTTTGACGATCGCGGGGGATTAACGGGCTAATCTAGCGCGCGTAAAGAGGCAGCGCGTGCCCGGCTCGTTAACGGCGGGGATCCGCCGCGGAAACGACGAAGCTTGCGGCAGTTCCGTTGATCTCCGTGTAATCTTGCGTTTATAAAGCGTGCGTATGGCTTTATGCACGCGTCCCGCGGAAGTGTATTAACGAGGGAAGTGCATTCAAAGATTTAAGGCCCGTAAAATGTTACGGGGCGGCGATACGACTGTATGATGCCGCGATACGTTATCATCCGCGCGCTCCAAGCCAGCCGGCGGGCGAGCGGGATCTTGTATTTCGCATGTTTTTCGACACGCTATCACGAAATATAGATAACCGGTCATTACTGGATAACTATGCTTCACTGTGACATTAAATCGTGCATTACTGGCCCCCATTGCGAGCTAATATCGGAGATCGTTGCTAGATCCTGTTTCAAATAGGACACGTTGATTCGTTTTATTAGAATGGAACGGGAATTTCGCTGTCGCGTATAGGACGTTCCGCAGGAATGAATGGAAATTGGATATCAAAGGAATTTCTTATTCATGCAATCATAGCTGGATTAAAACAGAATGTCGTGCTAGATAAGGGCGTTGCTCCAGAATCTCCGACGGCCTCTATTTATCAAAACTTGAATGATTGATCAACGGTTCGAACCACGTTACGCGGGTAATCGAGCCACAAAGAGGAAACGTCTCGTTTCCCACGGAAAAACTGCCTCGCAACTGGTATAGAAGCTTCGCACGATCCCTTGCCTCGTATCTCCGTGGCTCGGTGAAAAAGGCGAACGTTTTTTTAGAGCTCTCTAAAAATCGATATAGACGACACCCTGCGGCTGCAGCAGGGGGCTCCTGGGCGGCTAAGAAAACGCTAGCAGGACGTTTATCGAACATCGCGCATTGTCCGTTCACACGTACGGCTGCAAAGTACGCGGCGTAGGGCGGTACTTCCTCGCTATCGCTGTGTACCTCGTAAAAAGACGATAATACCCAACGAGAAGGTGCTTGCACCACCGCTAGAAGGCTCGTAACGCGGCAGGACATGTCGAGGCTCGTGTAAAATACCGCGGTGTTAAGAGCCATCGACCATGCTTCTGGCCGAAACGATATTGACGTTATAGAAATTATTCAGTGGATTATCCGCCGTGGAACGTCCAGGAAGTATTACACAGACCCTTGGACGAAATAACTATCCATGCACTTGTGTCTTATAATCCCTGTGCCAGTGGCGCACTCGGGATTGACTCTTCGGGGGAGCCGAGTTGAACGGATAAAAATATTTTAAAATCATTAGGTGATTATATAAATTTATATACGAAATGAAATCCAGTTTTCTTTTCTTCTTTACGAAGCTCTTGATTTCCTTCAGTCGTGGTTACATTAAGGGGTCATATACGTTTCTCGGCGCTAAAACGTGGTTAATGTTTGGGAGTAATTCAGGGATAAACTATTAGTCCGATCGGTTTAATTCTTTTTGTGTTTTATAGGTATACGTTTATAGATTATAAAACAGGTATAAGACTTCCAAAAATTTAAAGAATGTGGCGTATGCGGGCAGTGGCGTAGAACATGTTTTTTGTCGCAGCCCAAAACGGTGAGTATGATTCAGTCCGTACGAGTGGTCTGAAATAAAAATCACTGATTTTTTAATAATCTGTGGGATCATAGTTATCGTGTGACGTCGCCATTTTTCGAAAAAAAAAAAGAATTGCGGAAATGGTAACACTTTGAAAAAAACGGTCGTGATTTTCGTTGTAAAAGTCGTACGTTTTGGCTTGTTATTAAAAAATGGTTCAATTTAATTGAAAAATCTCGACGTCACACGATAACGAATCTTATGTAGAATATGTGTGTAAATACTGAAGTTAATCGGATGAACGGTGAGGCAGTTATCATGCCCACCGTCTTGAAAAATGCTGTTACGAGAAAACCCACATTTTTAAAAAAATTTCCATTTCTCATACCTAAGGTATATAACCATAGGTATATAGGGGAGAGGTGCTATAAAAGGGACACTTTTGTTTAGCATCCATTTCTGACAATATCGTTATAGGTATTTAAAAAACAACTACACCACAAGAAAGCGCATTTATTTCCCTTCAATAAAAGTATATTGCAAACTCATCAATTGTAATAGAAATTAACAAAATCTTCGATTTACAAAAAAGTGGGAAATGTCCCTTTTACGACTAGGTGTTTTTAAAAGGGACAGTATCAGTCATGAAAGGGACACGTTAATAAAAATAAACTTATTAAGTATTACAATTATAATTCTAAATCTTAATGATACAAAACAACGAAATCTACGAAAAAATTAACTCTTTGTAGAATAAATCATCAAAATTTTATTATTAGTGACACATGGAACAGAAAAAATTGATTGTGCCTTTTATTCCGCATGACTCATTGGCCCATTTACCGCAAATTTTGCATTGGAACCAATTTTCCTTACTAGTAATATAATTCTCTTTACAAACGCAGCACTGATTGTTTTTTGAATGATTTGTTAATAGGCGCGCTCGTTTTCGTAAGCCCATGTCCCTCGAGTCAGAACAAGAATCCAAATCAGGAATTGATATCTGACTGCTACTGGAAGATTCCTTGCACTTTCTCTTTTGCTTTGTATCACTGATTGTACCATGTGTTTACATTGGTAAAAGTGTAAAAAGTGTAAAAATTGTAAAAAGTGTATAATGTGTAAAATGTGTAAAAAGTGTAAATAGTGGAAAAAGTGTAAAAAGTGTAAAAAGTGTAGAGTGTAAAGAGTGTAAAGAGTGTAAAGAGTGTAAAAAGTGTAAAAAGTGTAAAAATTGTAAAAATTGTAAATGTGTAAAAAGAATAAAAAGTGTAAAAAGTGTAAGAAGTGTAAAAAGTGTAAAAATTATAAAAAGTGTAAAAAGTGTAACAAAGAACACTAATAATACATATAGTGTCCAGCAGTACATGTGTATGAGAGGGACAGCCATGAAACGGTTGTCCCATTTAAGACTTGTTATGCTGTCCCTTTTACGAATTTACGTGAGTTTAATATAAAATAGCCGCAAAACAAAGAATACAATTAATTAAGCTTACCTGTTAAGCGATTTCGTTTCAGTTGAATACAGGCTATTTTAATGATATAACACTTTAACACTTTGTATATACCTTGATCTCAGAAAACGACACAGAAAACCAATGAAAATTTTACTTTTACTGCCGAAAAACATCAACCGTGGATTACTACTCTGTTGCAAGTGAGACCGTAGTCAAATTTACGTCAAACGACTAGGCACTAGTGTTGCAATAAACAGGAAAATAACTTGCATGTGTAATGCGTTTAGAATTTTGGAAATTCGATTTGTCCCTTTTAAGACCTGTCCCCTTTATGGCACCTATCCCCTACCTATAAAACACAAAAAGAATTAAACCAATCGGATTAATAGTTTATCTCTGAATCACTCGCACATGTTGTAACGCTGAGAAACATATATGACCCCTTAATCTCCTTTTTTCTTCTTCTTTGAGGGGTGCCAGGGCCCATTGATATCCCTCTGGGTGCGTCACTAACCTATGCACCTCGTAGAAACAAAAATTAGAAGATTCTTGCTCTTACTCTTTCAATATAACAGATATCTTCCAGCAAGAAATCGACAAAAGTTCACGACGAACCGAATCCAAAGTACGTCTTTAGAAGGACACGTGCAGCTTTCAATTAGCAGCGCGCGGTTTAGGGCGGACTCGAGGGTGGAATTGTACAGAACGAATGTTACACGTCAATAAAATCGCAATAAATCGCCGGAGCTTCCGGGCGAGCGGCGAATCTAGGCCGAACTGTCGTAGGAAAGAACGAAAGCAGCCCCGGTGCTGTAAGAATACCCGGTTCGAGCGGCCGGTCGATCTACGATCGCGTGCACCCGCGTCGTTTCCGCGTCCGCATGGGATTTCAGGCGGCGAGGCCAGCCACGTGACGAGATCTTTGGACGCTCGTCGTCGTTCGGGTGCTGGACGGATTCCGCGGGCTTCTCGGTGAAACAGGGTCAGGTTTAACGAACCGTCGAACGAGCCTCGAGCAGGGTAACGAGAGCTAATTGCCGACGTTTTCATCGTGTACAGGGCGTCGAGTGCGAGGAGCTAAACAACGGCTCGTTACGCCACGGCCAGCGTGTGGGTGTGCTGCATCAACACGGGGATCGCAAGGAATCTTATTACGTAGGCGTCTGGATTTCGCGTGCTCGTGGATATGTTACTGCATTTTAATGCCCGGAGTTCGTGAGACGTTCGAGAATAACCAATTGGAGGTTCGACATTTGGCGAGCCACGCGACGGTCGATGGTACGCAAATTAAGGCTTCTTGGAATAGATGCATAAGGTTCGGGGCCCGCGCTCCGTCCTCTTCGATTATAGTAATTTGACGGTGGTAACGGTTTTATTACTAGGTACCGTCAAATGTGGCAACTTTGACTTCAAAAATAAATTTTAAAACAGATTCGTCTAGCGTCTATTATAGAACAGGTATTATTCCCAAAGGAAATACTTTGGATAGCTTTAATTGCCTACTTAAAGATGCAGTTTATCTGGGAATAAATATTGAATAAATATTGTTTATCTGGGAATAAATATGTTATGAAATTAAATAGATGCTAGAGGAATTTGTTTCAAAATCCAGTTTTGTGGTGAACGTTACCACATTTGACGGCAAGGCTTTTCTCACAGTCCAAGTTGGGCCCCTCTGGTGTTGAAGAAATTAGGAAATTTCAAAATCGATAAGCTTATCTGGTATCGGACCTCCCTAAGGGGACTATAGAAACGCGCTGGATAGCTACACGTATTCGAAGTGAATTCCCCGAGATCCCTGTGCATTTGTAATAGCTCGGCTGCCGCAAACGCACGGCACAGCCGCGTAATTGTCGCGACTAAGTTATTCATTTAAGCTACTTAGCCTGCACCAGGGTTATGCGTTATCGCTGCGACGGCGGTTGCATTAATCTCGAAGCGAGGAAGATACTGCAGGCTGGCACAGCTCTTCTACCTGCTGTTGTGCCCTTCGCCAGCGAAGCACCGCGAAAATCGTTCCTTAACCCCCGATCGTAGATTACCTCGGGCCTTTAAAGCCGACAGCTCTTGCACCATCAAAGGCTGCGCTCACTCTTTACGGCTCTCTCTGGTTTTCACGGACATTTAGCCGGGTTAATGGAAACCCGGGGATCGCAAAAAACTTTGAAATACCCTTCAGAACATTTGAGAATTTCTTAAGACGTTCTCTTGGATTAAGTCTGGCTCAGGATCAATAGGAAACGAGTCTGTGCATCGAGATCGCAGTTTCGTAGTGGAGCGCCAACCTAGACGCTTCATTACCTGTTTGGGGGACTCGGTAGGAGTGCAGAGGATAGTAGAGTGGAAAGCGAAACAGTCGCTGAGAAGCTGTGAGATGATTAAGCGCTTCTGATAACAATCTTACCTACTCCCACTGTCGCGACAAAATATTACGCTTGCGGAAATCCGCGTTAATTCTGGGAGAAATGGGTAATTGGCAGGAGTTGTGTAACAATTCGGGGGGAACTTCGTTAATCGCTTGGTAATACAGTAGATTTGAAATGGCGAGTAATTAATGAAGTCACTGTGGCATAGGAGCCCTGGAACTGACACGTTTCATTTCAACCGAAGCTTGTCATCCCGAGAATTCCTGAAGACTCGAAGAGGCTCTGGCTGATGATGTGGTCTCGATTTTTATTTTACAGGCAGCCAGGCGGAGCATCAGCGATCGTCGAGAACCGATAACGAAGTGGCTCCGTTAAAAGGCAGCGAGGATAAAAGCGAAGATGTCATCGAGGGCCCCATCAGGGAAGTCCTCGCGCAAAGCGGAAGCAACGCCAATTTGCCCTGCAAAATCACCGATCCTGGAGCCGGGACAGTAAGTATCCTCGCACGCTACAACTCATTCTACCAACGATTGACCCAGAAATGTATTTCCAAGGAGCCCTTTCTGCCAAGGTGCACTTAATGCATGGTTGAAAGTAATTCCGTGTCGAGGCGCGACAACATTCGTGCGTTAGTTTGCAAACTAATGCACCAACCAGGAATTAGTTTGCAAAGTTCCTCGCGAACTAGAACAGTATTTTGGAAAGAATTAAAAGATACGTTCAATTTTAAACAAGATTCTTTCAAACTTCCTACAAGCGTTGTACCTACTCAACCATCAAACCTTGCAATAACGTACCGTTCAATACTTTTTGAACTGGGAGAACTGACAGACTTCATCTTCCCGTAGAAATTGAAACGATGGGAAGCTTGAAGCTTTCTCGAATGCATTCCACTCCTCGCCGTTTCCATCTCCACACGATCCTCGTTCCTTGCTGTATCGGTATAAGCCACCCTCTTTCTCTTCCTCCCCGTTTCCCTATTCGCGACCGTTCAATTTTCATTTCCCGTTAGAGCAGCGGGTTGAGCGATTTTCATTTAATTTCCGTTCGCCACACGGCACACACGGAACAATCGAGGGAGAAGTGCCTCCTGACCAGATAATATGACTGCCTCTTCAATCCTATAAACCGGGAGGACTGTTTCACATTTCACGATCCCGCGCCCATGGTGGTCCGCGTTAATTCAATGCGAAAATGCCCTCTTAATTCCCAGCCAAATAAGCCTCACTTCATCGTCCTCTTTGCAAAAGCGTGCAGCTGTCGGGTAGAATAACGCGTCGCTTGTTTTAGTGTAACGAATCGTTTTCGAGAAACAAGTCGAGGAGAGCAAGCATCAAAGTGGAGCGCGAGCGAGGCGAAGTTTCGTTCAATGTTGCTCGATAGATTGCTGCGATAAACAAGTGGCTCCTTTATGCTGACTTCCTGGCAAGCTTCAATTTATTTCCGAGATTGTTCCCTTCGCGATACAAGTTCAATCCCTGCCAACGCGTCGACGTTGCAAGCAGGTCTAACGCGCCACGCATATAGCGTGATTTAGAAATCATAGTAATCGTCTCTCTGATTAATTCGAAGAAATGGTTGCAAACTAACTGAATTACTACCATCGTGGTTGGATTGTAGATTATGAAACTCGAATAAGCATCACATTCGAGGAGTGCCACCGAATGGCACCTTAGTTTATTATTTATAGGAATATAAATCCGGTTACAAAGGTTTTTTCCTTTCATGCTGAGGCATTAATATTTTAAATTCTCAATGATATATTGAAATGAAAATAGCACAGTGACGGTGGCGCTGTAGTTAAGTCTGTAACGATTCGGAATAAAATGAATGTCGAGATTGCCCCAGTTTCATTATAGGTCGCAACGAAGTGCCCTTTTCTTAGAAATTAATTCGCACGGAAAAAGTCACCTAATATTCTCGCTGGATATAGAAATATCCATTTCTATTCTACCTGTGAAGTGGGTGAAATGTTCCAAAATAACAAAACGTCAGAGACAAATCGTTCTGTGACAAAAGATGATTAAAATTTCGACCAATTGCTACGCGTAGAATTGGTTTTCGGGTCGATTCGTTACTCATAAGTTTGTTACATAATGGGGGAGCCTGTTTGTGGCAAGCGGTCATATAGTACGAAGAAATAGAGCCGCGACAACGGCATTTCACAGTTCCTTATTGTGGGAGCCGCAGCCCCTAGGCAGCAAATTTTTGCGGTTTCGGTGGTAGCGTAACGCAATTAGGTTTAATTATCACCACGACCGAAACTTCTCCGAGCGGGAGCTCCAGCCCGGGAAGGCATTATTGCCACCTCGATAACAAATAGCTCGGCCACAGCTTCCGCTAATTTTCTTTCCACCTTCCTGAACTTTTAGACAAATTGCCCCGTCCTTTCCTCCCCGCCCACTGTGATCGTTTCTCTCCTCCGTGTTCTTTCCCTCACCCCCGTATTTCTCTCTGTGGATTGCCCTCGAAATTCTTTAAATCGATGAATCACGTTAAGTGTCCCAGAACTGCTGGGAAAGTCTACTCCACTTTTGCTCGATACATTTACAAGTACCATTTCCTCGACCCTCGCTGTCTCTGGTCCCCCATTAAACATCTTCTTCTACCTAGCTGCACTCTATCGAACGATTCCACACGAGTTTGCCCGCTTCATGCCGATCGGAAAGAGGATATACGCAGAATGGTGGACTAAGGCCACGGTAACGCAACCCTTTCGATTGATTCGAATTTTGAATTTCGTATTTCTTCGCAGTACCTGGATTCGACCTCGCTCTCCATTCTTCGATCTCCTTTCTTCCTCTCGCCCTCTTTGGTACGCTGGAATCCGCGGTGCAGGAATATTTCAGAATATTTTACGGGGGGTGGCGACGTTAAACCGATACCGTAGCAGGTGCTCTGTTCGGGTTTCCCCTAGGCAAAAAAAAACGGGGCCATGGGGTAGAGGAATGACAGAAAATCCAGGTTGTGTACACAGACCGGGGAGAAGCAGGGAAGTCTCCTTCGATACACGTTGGCGTCGTCGAAAGCCAGATGTCGGAATCGAATTCCGACTCGGCACGCCGACGACGAACGATTTCTTTATAGAACAGATTAGGTCGAGCGGATTTTCGGCGAATTTTTATTCGAAAGATGTATGTATACGGTGGGTGGTATACTTGATCGGCTTTCACGAGAGGTAATATGTCTCTAGCGAATGGAAGACTAATTCTTTGGTCAAACTCTATTGCGTTCGAACGACTTTTGCTTCTCAAGCTTTGCGCGTCACTGAGAAATAGAATAAAAGCTCCGCGATGTGTACTTTCATCTCATGAAACCGAGTACTATATTTTGTGATGAATTTTGGATCGGAAGAATGTAGTATCGTTAAGATAAGAAATAATAATAATGTTAATGATAATAAATAATGTTAACCAATCGTTAGTATAATGAAGTAGGGATCTTTTTTATTCCCCTGTAATTTAGGAATAACAATTACTCACTCTATTTAGTAATCACTGAAGCATCGAGGCCACTTTAGCGCGATGTCTGACTATGCGCCGACTTATACTACTTAGGGAAGTCCTTCAATTCTCTGTGCTAGCTGATACGGATGTCTACGAGTTCCGTCACTGTAGTAACTCTCCAAGCTTCTTACCTTACATCCTTACACTGAACTTGAACCAATTATACAGGCTCACTCCCTTCGTCTCTACTTTTTATTCAATCATTCAGCAGTTTCTCCTTCTCGCTGAAACGTTTACAAGAGATTAGATACGAACACGGAGGGCAAACGTATCTACCTACTTTTTCGATATGCAGACCCTATTTCCGGGTAAATGTATGGGATCAAAGCTATTGATAAAATTGGAAATATGCTTCGGAAGGCGTGTTATTTATGAGGATTTCAGAGGAGCACTACTATCCTTCTTTTGAATTCTTTACTCCACAACTGTTGTACGAGAGAGAATGGAAAAATCATAGTTTACTTATAGCATGTACGCAATGCATCTCGTTCCGCGTTCTGAATTGATAAAAGCATTTCGTCCACATAGCATCGAGGGAATAACCCCAGCCGGAAGTGTAATATGCACTCTGCAGGCTTCTATAATTCTGTTACTCTGGCAATACTCTTTCGAACAGCTTTTCCTTACAATTCCACTTTAATTTTATAGAAGATGATCGCAAAGCTGTACGGTAATATGTCTAAAGCGGAAGATTTTTACGGTGATTCCTCGCGAAGCCGAAGATTCGTGTCGAGAAAATTTCTTTCATCCCTTCGAGTCTCTTTGCGGCGTGGAAACACCTTTCCTTGGTGGTAGAAACAACATTGCCAGGTTGTTTGGGAGAAGTAAAACGCTCTGTGATGGTGGAACCGTGTCTAGAATAGTATTCCGAAATAAACGTTCACCTCGTCACTTTCTCTCTACCATCGAGCCGCCTTATTGGCTGTCGAATTATGCATCAAGAACGCGAGGCACTCTCATCGCGGAAGGCAAGGGAAGAATGCCGGGGAACCCGGCGGGCACTTATGTAAAACGCTCTGTCCACCGTCAGAAAGCAAGTATACCGTCGGTTCATCGCACACCGACGCAGAGCATGAATAAAAGATGAATTCATCTATGTCTCGGAGACAGAGAAACAAGGGCCGTCGCTTCGTAGGGTGGCTCGACAAAACGAGGCCACGAAGAAGCTTGAAAGAACGCAGGAACGTCATCGCCAGGGCGAAGTCGAATCTACGGGCGATGAAATATCAATTTCGAAAAATCTTCTAACCCCGCACGTTCTAGTCGACGGAATTGCTAGCAACTTGTGGTAAAGGAACAAAAGGAAAGAGGATTGAAGGAAAAGGAAAGTAGGAGAGCAGGATTGTCTGCGGAATACAATTTCGAAAGTCGATTCCCGGCGCGCAACGAACCACGAACAGCGCGCGGCACGCGTCCATCGGTGGTAAAAATAGCGGGGAAAGAAAAATTCCCGCGAGCGAAAGTTGACGCTGACGGAGCCTTTGTTCGGGCGCGTCAATCATTAGCCTAATCACCCTTCAAGCTGGAGCAGTACAAAGGCTCCCCCAAATTAATCTAAAATCACTTTGTACGGGAAGAGAAATTTCGAGATGGATGAACGTGAATTCTAAATAACATGTCGTTGGAAATATGCTTCTCGCAGAATTCTTATGAGATTCTATCGCTTAAAGGGCATCGATATCGGGTTGCTTTGCGCGGTAATATTATTAGCCAGATTAATGGGCCGCATCCATACGTTTGAGCAGATGATCTCGGGGCTACGGATAGGAAATAATTTGCTCGATCGCGGGAAATCCACCGGCGGATATCCGTCGGGAATTTCCTGGTACAGGCGCCTTAAGTGGGTTCCGGTCAAAGTAACGTTGATTAATGTTGTTCCGCAGAGTACCACTATTCGCGCACCGCGGGGAAAGAGAGAGAGGGAGGGCACGGGAACTTCGCGGCCTGTGCTTAATTCGTTATCCGGTAAACTTCGCGGGGGATCTTTTTCCGAATTGCCACGGAGCTGCAGCGTTCTCGTAACAACGGGCAAAGTATAATGAAATACGGGCTATTTGTTAAATCGGGTAGAGCTTCGGTTCCCATTGAAACGTTACGCCGAGTAACGGGTTTCCGTTCTTCTTCTCGAAACAGATTCGTCTTCGAAGATTAACTTTACTGGGTCAATGGACGGGATCCTGTAAGTTACGCTTCTTTCTCGTTACATCTGCCGTTACCGCAATGTATACTCGTTACCAGGCTCCCTTTGCTAAGCTCCTAGTACGGCGTTACAGGGCGGTACAATATTACCGCGAGTATGAGGATTGATTCACTCGAGCAGCTTCCAGTACCGTGTACACAAATTTTACTTGCTGGATCTTCTTCGTGTTAGTACACAGCTTCTCTTATCAGGGGCGGATTTGAAGATTTGGTGCCCCTTAGCTGACAAACGTCTGCCACACTTTCCTTTGAGATATCATCAAGTATTTTAATTTAAAGGAGTTTTGAAAATTTTGAAATTCGTTCAATATGACAACTCGGATATGAATTATTGCTAGTTTCCTATGTGAAAAGAAAGTGAATTGTTTTTAAAGTTGTGTCAAGACTTTGTATCTAAATATTGTTCAATTTCTTTCTCCTCAAATTTGCCACCCCTGAAATTTTGCCGCCCCAGAGTCTACTCAGCCTATATACAATCTACTCCTATCTATTATTAACGAATAGAAATTCTGAGGTAATCTTTCATTCGAACAAAGCTTCGTGTTCGAGAAATTTGAATCCGTTTTCTATGCTACTATAGACTGGCATCTTCCTTCTGGTGCTTCTCGCAAAGCTTGCATTTTAAATAATAACTGCTACAGATTGTTTCAAACGAGGAAAACGAATGGTACCAAAGAATGGATGCATCGAGCACGAATTCAACTGCCTGTTAGGAAATGTAACCCTCTGGCGAGGTTTATTCAACGGCAACTTTTATCGCGCCATAAATCTATCGCCAGCTATTCGGCGTATAGTTAAAGCCGTCGATTTACGGGAAAACCGCGAAACGAGGGGACGACGCAACGTCAATAGAGGTAAATCACGCGTTAAGTGCTGAACCATGTGCAGTAAAGATCATAACTGTCGCCTGCCGTTACGACACCTTCGCATTTTACGCTGTCAGCGTAATCCTGAACGCGCGCCAGCGAGTCGTTAGATAAGAGATGCACAGCAGGACAAGGCTTGTAGAACACGGGCATTATCTCGAAAGGTATATCTCATCTCTTTCGAGGGGTGGGAATTAGGTATACGATTAAACAGGGGAACCGATTACAGCTGCGCGAGCTCGCTGGAAAATTTCGAAGCGTAGAAAACACAAGGTAACGGTATTACCTCGAGGAGCTTGGGCAAATTGGTAGAACCTCTGTGGGAGGGGAACGCTTTCCTCTGGACCCCGTTGTTCTCGAAAAACGGCTCCAATGGGCTAGTAGACGGTGAATACTTATTAACCCGGTCTTGTTAAACTTTCCGCGCAAGAAGCACTTTGGGGAATTAAATCTTTTGTTACGGAAGAGTCGTACGTTCGTTCTGATCTTGTTTTCGATTAGACGGAACTCTTCGCGACATTCTTTCATACATTTTCACTATAGAGATCAAATTTTCGATCCTTTCCATGCCACATATCTAAGGGAAAGGGCGAGGGTGTTGTATAGTAAATATATGCAAGGGAAAGCAGAGATACAGACGTGTCGACCGAGCGGAAGATTTCTCATCTAACATCTAGTGGCTGTAATATCTTGGCAGCTCGTGTTCTGGCTCCGTGTTAACCCTTTGAGGAAAGGCTCGCCTGCGCGACTGAAATTACGACGATCTTAATACACGCGCGGCACGTGGCTGGCGAGTCGTTCGTGTGTGATTCCTCGGCACGAATAAAACTTTGCTCGTTACGAGGAAGGGAATACTTTCGAAACCGTTCCCCTGATAACCGGATGAACTTTTGACGTACCCCGGGAAATTATGTGGGCCGGGCGTCGGGCGTGTCGAGCGCCGCGATGGTAATTGTTTCGACGTAATTGGATCGCGATTTTATTTTACGCTCCAGCCGAGAACCGTATTAAAGTGTTATCCCCCGAAACTTTGTTGGATTTTTAATCGAATACGCGGTGACCATTGGAAAACGATATTGAAAAGGTTACCGGCGAATCAAGGATTATTAAAAATTACACGCAGGGTGGCTGGATACACGATTCCACTTTGTAAAACGACGCGCTTCCGCGCCACGAGGATCTGCATAATGAGGGAGCGTAATTCAGCCGCGGAGGAATTCCAGCGGCGTTCTACCAGCCATAAAGGCCACGTCGAACGAGCTCTTAGCTCTCTGAACTAGTTTGTTAAGATCTCGCTAAGATACGAAGCTCGACCTTAGCGTTATCCACCGATCGCGGAGGAGACATCGCGCATGGTTCCTGGCAATCTCCATTGAACAGATTAAGAATAGGGGGAGGGTTTACGTTAGTGGATGCCGCGGATAGTCGTTTCCAATTAAGCTCTCGTCGGTGTTAGTGAACCTCTTCGGGGAAAGCAGCACCGGCCCGTAGATTCGCTTCCGCGTTCATTACACGTACGAAGAAGAAGCTTGCGCCGCTTTCTCCCCGCTCAACAATGTTTTTCGTGCTCGTGCAGGCTTTAATAGTTTTCGCCGGGAACCCCGGGAAGATCGTTCGCCCGCTTTCAAGAAGACCGATGGCTGAAACAATGCCAAAGGAAATTAGCGATCTCGTGATTAAGGCAGTGCGCGATTTGACTTCTCCAGGGAAAGCTGCAATTAATCTGGAGATATCAATCTCCTCTTCGGTTGAATCGAGACGGTAGATATTGAAATGTTACTGGAGGCTTTAACGTCATCTCCCTCGTTCCGTATCTCTACTTGAACAGAAACCATAGATCAGATACATGTCCGTACGAAGTTCCGTTAAAATCTGTGTGTATCACTTGACACGTGGTCCCCTGTTGGCGCAGTTTGCCACGAAACTCCAGGAATATGCGAAACATGCAACGAAAGTTGTGAACCGAGGAGCATCTAGTGTGCCGTGTCAGTCAAAACGGCGGAGATTTCGTCTTTGTCTTTTCAACTTGCACGCGCAAGTTGCTGGTAACTTCTCGCTGATCGAGGAAAACTGAAGTTCTCTATAACTCGCGGTGGTCGTGGAACCGCGAAGATTCGAGTGCATACAGACTTACACGGGCGCAGTGGCACAGACACATACGCGGGAGAGAAACGCGCAGACTCGGTGGAAATATTGGATTCGCCATTACACGCCGGGACGAGGAGATAGGTCCTTTTCAGCTGGAATCCAGGATTACAGGAAACATCCGGGATTACGATGCTCGAGGGTTCCTCGAGTGTCATATCCGCTGGGAACCGCTTTCCGTCGAACCTACTACATGGAATCGCAGTAATTACTGCGCCGACTAAGCATTAAAACGGGTTATCGCTGGCGCACTCGAAGCTGAACGCGGAGTGATTGATAGGGATCGTCTAATGCCGATTGGAAGCCCGATTATGCAGCCTTAGAGCGTCTTGGAGCAGACGAAGGAGTCAGCTAGTCGGCGCGCAAACTCCGCGGAAGACAAACGACGAGTTTTTTCCTTGATTGCTGTTCCCGCTCGGATGGAAATTCGCGATCGAGCGATATATATCCCTCTTTGTGACGTGCTGCAAATAGCGTACGCGCGGAAATTAATGGCGGCGGGGTAGCGTCACCGTTTGATCCCCCTCGTTTCGGCAAGAATTTCAATTATGGGCCGCCTTGAACGGGATTAGTGGGGGCTGCTGATACAAGCGCGACGTCAAAGTACGAGGCGTAGTTTGTGCGCGAAGGGATTAGTAGGTGGTGGAGAAAGAACAGATCGAGAAAGTTTGTCTATTATTTGGGATCTCTGGTGACGTTCGAGGCATGTATATAGAGAAGAGTCCGCAGCCGGGTGACGGCAGCTAGACAAGTTGAGTAAAGTTTCGTGGTCAGTATGGTCAGGAATGAAAATTACCCCGTAATTAGGGTACACTAATGGCCTCCGTAATTGATATTGGATGCAAGCGTGGCCAACTATCCCTCTCCCATTGCCTAATATCATACACGCTGTTTCCCATACATCGTTACCGTAAATTGCCCAAATGCTTTTAACGCCTATCCCACCACGTCCCTCTTTCACCTCCAAATTAGTGGTTCGGAGGTTCCTATCAGAGCCAACCCTTCTTCTATAGAACTACAATTGGAATTATTAGAAATTATACATAGAGACAGTGGCTTGCCCGATGGCAAGTGGGCTCCGCGAGCCCCTGATGAAGTGGGCTCCCTTACAAATCAGAAAATATTACTAAATATTACTAAAAAATATACATTTATTTCAAAAAATTTTTAATTGTATTGTTCTGCCATTTATGTATTTTTTGAAAATTCTATTTATTCCTTCTAAGAATTAAACGAAAGCCTCATAGTTGTAGGTAAATAAAAGTTCTCCTAATCCATTCAACTTTGAAAGTAACTGAATTTGAAAACTCAAATGATCAACTTGCATGACAAATGTAGCATCACGGTACGATACATGTATTAATATTAAAGACGAGATAAGTGAACGGTTCATTGCAGATCTTGCCTGTCTCCTGTTACAGATTACATGGGTGAAGCGGAGAGACAGACAATTATTAACCGTCGGCACTAGTACCCACTCGATCGACAATCGATTTGTCGTGATGCATTCGAACACCGATTGGGCACTCCAGATACGAGCAGTTACGGTTCAGGACGCCGGCATATACGAGTGTCAGGTATAATCATTACGGTGTATCGGGCGGGCGTAATAAAAGCCGCGTCTCCTTCGCCCCGACGGCGCTTCATTCCGCAGCAACGTTGCGCCCACGCGTATCATTTATTCCACCGTAAAATTCTGCCGCGTGGCCTAAATTTACGGCGCACAGTTCTGCACTGACTTTTATGAAACATTCCCTTCGGCGTACATAAAGACGCCGAGCGAACTGTAGTATGTAGATGCAGTTGCACGCAGAAGCATCTACATTGTGCTCCCCCGTGATGTTTTTGCAGCGGCTTGCATACGAGTTACAACCCGGCCCCTTAATTACTTCCGGGAAACCGTATTAGGGTACCGCATGCCGGTATATCGCAAATATCAGGCAAAATGTCAAGCGGTCCCACGAAATGGTAACTCTTAACAATGGTTAGCTAAGGTCAGGAAGGCTCGGTAACTTAACCTTTGTTGAGTTACTAAATGCTACCCCTTGCGCGGCTGCATTAACCGAAGCGCTTCGCGAGTCATTACGCGAAGGAGACGTGTCTAGACGGCTCTGCGAAGCAACTAGTCGCTTTATGATTTCAGGTTACGTCGCATCCGGTGCAACGGTACTTCGTGCGACTGAATATCACGGAGGCGTACTCGATCATTCATGGGGCGCCCGATTTGCACGTGAAGCAAGGCTCCAGTCTTCGATTGGAGTGCCAGCTGATGGCGGCAGCCGAGTCGCCGTTCTACGTGTTCTGGTATCGTCAGGGGCACATGATCAATTACGACGCCGAGCCGGGGGTGAATGTCGAGCTGACCAAGAGCGGCTCCATCCTAATGGTGGAGAAAACGAAACCGTACCACGGCGGGAATTACACCTGCACTCCCAGCAACGCGAGAGCCGCGAACGTGATCGTTCACGTGATCGAGGGTGAGGAGAATCAATTTATTTTACTCCCCAATCCTTGCCTCTTTTCTTTAACATTATTCAGAAGGTTCGACCGGAGATTGGGTTACAAGGGGAGGCCGCAGCAACGGGATAGCTCGTTTCGATCAAGCCCTTTTTCTTTTATCGAATTTAAAAGGGGGAATGGAAATGTCGCTCGAATGCGTGGTGTTCGCGAAGGTGTTTAAGCTTGGCGGTTCGGTCATGGAACAGTGAGTGCAACAGGTGGGATTTTGCGTAGACGGGACTTTTATTTTGACAAATAATGTACTTAACGGTGGAATCGATAATGCAACGCGATACCGTGGCGAAACGCTGCGACTTTGACTTGCACGGTACACAGGGCTCTAGAATTTCTAATTAAGTTCGCCTCTGTATCGTGATTCCGTAATCGACGGAGCCGGTCTGGCAGAGAGGACGAAAATTGATTGGAACGGGGCGACCCCAATCGCTGCGACCTTTCCTACCTGCTAGCTAGCGTCAGACGATGCACGTCCGTAAAAGGAAACAAAATCTCCGGGCCGTTGAACGACTGCCGATATTTCAGAGGTCCAATAGATATCCAGGGCCGAGTGGAGGACGTGCGGCTCCTCCCCTCGGTGCCTCGCGAGTTTCAGAGATCGTTTTGCACGTGATCGGGCTACGAAGTCGACTGTCGCACGAGGGACAAGGGTGGAAGGAAAAGGGCAGCTCGGAGCCAGCCACCGTTCGGTCGGTCAAGCTCGTTTGAAACGTCGTAGTTGCCCTCGAGGGTGCTCTGCCGCCCCCTTTCGCTCTCGCCTCCCGTCAGCCTCTCCCTCCGGCCACGATCCCGGACCGTTCCGGCGGGGCAGGGCTTCTTTTCGCGGGAGGAGTGTCAAGCAGAAGTTTCTAATCTCGTTTCAGAGGAGGAGAAACCGGCGGCGATGCACGGCGGGGACAGGAGGAACCTCAGCCCGGCAATTTTGGCGAGCAACTGTCTGGTGTCCCTGCTGGCGGCCGTCAGCTGGAGGATACCGAACTTCACCAGCCTTTACCCGACGTGAATCACCGGCGAGCAAACGACAGTGGCCGCTACCGTGCCGACGCCACCGCGAACAGGCCCATCTTCTTCCACAAGGGCGGCTCCAGCGAACGCTCGTATCCACGGGGGTTAACACCCCGATCGACCCCGCGAGGACCACGAGAGAGACGAGCCCGAGGAACGGTGCGCTCGTTCGTGCACGAACGTGGACGCGAACATTGCGAGAATCAACCACGAACCACCTCGCAATCCTTCCGTGTGCGGACTCTGTGTGTTGTTCAGTGAGAGGGACTCGTTCACGCTCTGCGAGAGGGGACGCGTTCGATGGCAACGACGGGACCTCAGTCACCGATAAATCCTTTGTCCTCCCCGTTCCTCGCGGCAACCCGCCCTCACCCAACCTACCCTCTGTAATCTCTCAATTTCTTTATCTCCCGGAACGTGGGCGCGATCGGAATAACGATTATCCTCCGTTCTGGAATTGATCTAGAACTCTCCGCGATAAGACGCTTTACCACGACGATTTTACCTCCGAACTTCCGGCAAGAGGGTGGGACTGGGAGTAACGCGCGTCGCGAAAGGAACTTCCTTACCCCTCTGTCCCATTTTCCTCGTCACAGGGGGACAGGGACTGACTGCTCGTGGGACGCGGCCCTCCTACTCGTTAGTATCTTTTGCTGTGCGTGATATGGGTGAATAACGTTTTCTTCGTACGTATCTACGTGCATTATATATATACATATAAATACATATACATATACATATATATATATATTCGTTACATACCGTGAAAGGCACATATATGTGTGTGTGCGTGCGTGTAAATGTGAGTAGCGTGTAAGTGCTGTGTATGGACTCGATGGATGGACGAGCGCCGCGAATGTTCCGTGACGCGGAAACCGACTCTTCTTCACCCCGTTACCTGGCTTCCGGTGTCGCAGCTAGACGATTTTTCTAGACTAGAGAAGATCGACCAGAGTCTTCTAGTCGCTGGCGACGTTGGACAACTCTACCGCCGGCGAGACGCGAGATTATCGTCGTTCTTGCTATCAGGGTACAGTGAATCGATCTGGCTGCGAACCAGTCTGCTCGTCACGGACATTCGCGCGTGATTCCGCGACGATTGCGGTTCCTTGTCTGGGTAAATGGAAATCAATGTAAATATTGCATTATAATTATGCATTCAATAAAACATTAACCGTGATTCTGCGACAGGTTATTTAGTCAGGGGTACTGTGGCTTCTTTGGTGGTGCGGGGAGATTGAAGGGTAAGGTGAGTATGGAAAGCATTTCTCGTAAAAATTGATTTTTGGTGTATTTGTCGAGAGCCTTTTCTGAATAAAATGCCGCTTGGTTTACGTTAGAATTCTCGAAATTGTAGATTTGGCAGCTGAAAAGGTCAAGCGGCAACCTAAAGCGTCACCTTGGCCCAGAAACTTTAAAAGCGTTTTTCTCGAATTTTTTTTCTCTTGGTTTTCGGTTAGATGCGAATGAACGAAGGTTAAGTTCGACTTGGAAAATTACAAAATGTATAAAACACGTGCTATTTCGTTCCAAACCTCTGATGTGGTCCGTAAAAACTCGAGATTTTCATAATGAAGTTAAAAACTCCCGGATTTTTAGTAGCGAACAAACACGACCCAAAACTCCCCGACTTTTTAATGCACGTCCTATCTCAGCTGCGTTCCAATTCAGGCTGCAAGGAGTCAACTTGTTTCGTAAATGGTTTAACTCTGATTAGACTTGAGAATTCCGACTTTCTTGAAGCAGCTGGTCAGTAAGAAAGAAGCTTTCGTGACGCGGACATTAAACTCCGCAATCTTTTCCCCGAGCACGACGAAAGGGTGGAAACTGCACGAGTGAAGTTCGTAGTTTGTTTCCGATACGTCCGCCCTGCCATAGGCAAACGACGAGTCAGGAAATTGAATGCGAAGGAGCGCGTTCGCCGTGAAACGAAACGGCCGACGGAGAAAAAGTTATTCCGCGAAACTCCCAGCGAAAGTTGCGGAACGGCCGATAAACGGGCACGTTCCGCCCCTCGCTGCACATCTGTCGGTGTCTTCGAGCTTCAGCTAGCGAGCTTTTAACAAGCTGCCGAGGGAACGTTATTACCCTTATCTTCCCCCGAAATCCCGTTGAAACGAATTAATTCGATTGAAGGATCATCGAAATCCTGCGACTATGTCAGCCCCCACAGAAGCCCTTAAAAATATCTAAAGATTGCTCGGTAAGACCGTGGAGGACGCGTGGAAAATCGAATTCATTTCGTGGACGTGTCGAGTTCGATTTGTGAGTGACGGAAGAAGGAAACTCCCGCGATGACAAGGACTCCTTTCATGGCTCGGAATCGTTACTCTTAAAGAGTCGTTTCAATCGCGAGAAGGTCTGGCTCGTCTGGAAGGAGATACCGCGGGCAATTAGTACAATAGGAAGTTAATTTAACGGGCAGGTGCTAATCGGCGAGGGAGTTGCCCTTCCGTGCCTCGTCACGGCTAGGCACCGCGTATTCCATTCTCTTTTTCCTCCTATTCGCTCTCGACCCCCCGCCGCGCTGTCCTCCAACTTTCCACGGCTCCGCCCCGCCGCGCTTTCTTCTCTTATTTTCTACCTGACCGCGAGGAACTTTCCGCGATAAAAGCGGCCGAAACTCCTTTAACGGATGCTAAATTGAAACACCACTGCGATAAAGCGGTACGACCCCGTGGCTCCCTCCGAAAAGACTTCCGCCCGCTCGCGGTCTAGTTGAGTCTTTCTCGCGGCCCGCCCTTTGTCCTGGATATTTTTTAACGAACAACTTCTCATTTCTCCGCCAACAATAGATCCATGCACGCCTCTCTGCGGTGACAAAGAAATAACGCTGAATGAATAGTCCGCGTAATACCTTCTAGATCTTTTAATCGCGTCGTAATTCAATACCGCAAACGGGCGGAGAGGGAAGGAACGTGCTCGACGCCGGCGACCTGATTCCAGTCGGGTGGTACACCTTGAGCGCGATGGAAATTCGGAGATCCTAATCCAAAGCGAAACTCGGCGCGAATCAGCAGTAAGCTCTTTGTAGGGACAATTATATCTTGTACATGCGAGGGCAACGAGGGGGTCAGAGGGGCGGTGGAAAGGGTTGTCGAGGCTCTACTTTGCTCAACTTTCTTCGGAGGTAGGGCGACAGGGGCTGGGGCCGAGGAAAGAGGGGCGAGGGTCGAGGCTCGGGAGGGAAGAGAGTTAGAGGGTGTTCGCGAAAGTTCGCTATTTCCTCAAAGAAGAATGAGTGCTCCCATCTCGGTCGAGCGTACACACGTAATGGGGTAATTCAGGGAGCAGCGAGGTGTCTTATTCCTCGAGCACTCGTTGCGGAACCGCGAAACGACGCGACGCGGCTTGGCCCCGTTCCCTGCTTTCTTATCAAACGCTGTAAAAATTCATCGACTAAATATTTTCCCGCTAAATTGGAACCCTACCTTTTCGCTCGAGGCTCTTCGTTTTTCCAACGTGTTCCGTGTACATGGCTGACCATTTCTCCAAGTGTTAACGATCAACGAGCCCTCGCAGCGGAACGGTAAATTCCCGAGTCGCACGCAACTGTGGCGTACAAAACGACAGGTGCTGGAGTCGTTCATCGTGCAACAGTTTATCATCGAAGCCTCACTGACAATCGGATTAGATCACGAAAGCCCCGTGATGGCGCCGCTCGAACATTTCCCCATGCATCCGGCCGATAAACGGTCCCGTGCATATTCGCGGCGCACGGGAGCGTAAGCTCCAAGGAGCACGTCACCGGGAAAACGCAACGGAGCGAGGATCGTCGTGTCCGTCGACGCGTGTGCCAGCTAGAAATCGCGATAAGGTCGTTAACGATGTCGCGTGACGATACGCGAAGGGAGAAAAAGGGATGAGAACGCGGCGTTTGTATCTTGATGGGGACACGGGCGCTCGAGGGTGGTGGAGATTGGAAACGGTGTATCACAGTGCTGGGACGTGACAGCTGTTTCGACTAGTTGGACCAATTAATTACCATAATCGTGCGAATACTGCTTATTCGTTTCGCCCGCAGCACCCCACCACGAATCGCGTTTACGCAGACATCGCGAGCGTAACGCCCGCTGCGTGAAATGTTACCGTTTTCAAAGCAGAATTGCCCAAGGCGACGGCTTACACGCGTGCTTGTAATTTTCTGGCGTAATCACATTACCTACGTACATAGTTGCATGTCGTGTAACGGCGAAAGAACTTTACGCTGTTGGCTGAGTGAGTTGCTTCGCGGCAGCGTGCCTTCCAGGCAAATATTTATACGGACAATTACCACGCGCTCTGATAATTTCGCGCTACAACAGAAGGAAAAAATTCGGAGACGCTGCTCTGTTTATTAAAGGTAAGTACCATTCGCAGGCACGCGCTCCAGTGACTCAGGTTTTAATTAAAAACTTTAGAAATCGACGAGACTTTGTGTGCGAAGCGTCTTTGCACAATTGACGAGTAGCTCCTCGAAACAGCAGTTGCTCGCCAGAGAGCGAATAAATCAAGCAGGGAAATTGTTACGTGACGCGTCAGATTCTGGGTCGCGTAGATTGATATCATGCGAGCTTATTAACTGGCATTTCTTTCTCACCGTGACCACGCTGGCAGAAACTCATAAACACTACTCGTATAACGTTCCCGTGTCTCGCAGTGGACAGGAGGAGAGGAGAACGACGTTGCATGGTATCAATTATCGCGGCCGTTTTCACGGTGCAACAGCTCCAATTTATCGAACCTTAACCCTTCCCACTGGCATGTAGACTCCCGTATCATAAATCCACAGCGATTCACAGGCTTGCTATTATCTCGAAAAGCAAATGATCCCTTCTTATCTCCATCAAGAAACTCCCACCCCCAAAGTGCCCTTAATTCCTAGATTTACGCCATGTACTCGAAATGATTTGATGTTTCCCCAGCCAACGGCTACTCGAGGGGAGCCCGTCTGATTAGCATTCTTCCATCGTTCCATGCGTGGCTCGCTCGCCCATCTGGTCCGCTCGGTCTGCAAGCACGACAGCGTCGTGGGAAAGCTCATGAAAGTGCCCGGATGGGATCGATGTTGCGCGGTGTTTTACATGACCGGGGGAGCGTGGAGCCGACGGTGCTTTCGCAGATTGGTCTGCAAATAGAACAGCATTCGTCGCTCCGCGCTATGGCGTACAGTACTTTATTACGGGCTTCGAGTTCTGTTCAAACAAGTCGCCCCCGTTGCCCACCTACCCCTATCCCGTACACGTGCGCCGATGTCACGTTAATACTTATACACCGGGGCTCCCCTTTTATCCTCCAACTCTCCGGTCGTAAACTTCGGGAAGCACCGCGGTACAGTTTCGCCGGACCATCATAGAAGATGAAAGCTAGCCTGCACAGCGTTTGCCGCGAGATTCAAGGGTAGCCGAGTTTATAGTCCAGCCGTGTCGTTGGAAAGGTGACGCGGTATTTGCTGTCGCGCCGATTGATCGCCCCGAAACCGAGAAACGTCGAGCTGTCCGGGAGCGAGAAGAATGGCCAGTTGAATTGCGACGATTTCGAAGCCACCGGAGGGACACGATTGCGCTGGCAATTAAATTTTTGTCGAACGCCGTTCGTCATCGTTCCCGTCGCGGCGGGCTTCCAATCTGGCCGATATTATCGACGGATCGCTCTCAGACACCGATGCAACGCGATATTTCTCTCGGAACCTCCTACAGTGCCGCCTCCCCTGCCGGGCGGCCAGCTTTCGCTGAGCTTTCGCTTTTGGCCCGCCTATATCGTTGGGTTAGTTTTACGAGTTGCCGTGCCACCCACTCGTAATGTAATTTATCGCGCACACGGGGATTCCGTGTTCCTAAATGCTCCACCGAGCTGCTCCCTAGTCCCGCACGGTCGCCCGAAGATGCTCCCAGCGACTCGAGTGGAGGAAAGTCAATTTGGCTTCGTGTACCTGCGCGGAGAGCTCTGGTTCCTGCAGGGTAGTGGCCAGGGGAAAGTTTCAAGACAATGTTTAGGGTTTCACGTGAAATTCCTGTGCTGGTATTACGACTACTTTGACCAGCTAACTTAGCCTCAGAATCGAGGGCGGTTTTGTTTCTTCATTTGCGAGAGACAGGCAGACCGGTGCCAACAGTTCTGCACGGCGAGGGTTGCGCGACGATTGTGTATCGGCTGATTACTTTATTACCATTATTGCCCCAGCGGCACGTGCGGTTATTGATCGTCAAACAGCCCGCGGTTGTATAATTCATCGAGCCGCGGCTGGCTCGTAAGTATAGACTGTAACGACGCAAAGAGAATAGTTTAGGTTTATTGAGACACGATCGCGCGCCGCTGGGAGTTGTCACAGCCTAGCAATCGTGTATTCGATGCACGATTACAGTAATTAAATTTCTTTGGCAATTACGAGCGCGGCGCATTACGTGCTATCGGGTTCGCGTGAGTATTATTGCTAGCTTCGAAGGCAAGCTTCGTTTAAGAAACTGAGGGAAGATTGTTGCAGACGGACAGCTACTTTCTGACCGGATGCTTGCGGATTTCTTTTTCCATTTAGTACTGTATACCACTGCTAGGCGATGCAAATTCCATGCAGCTCAATCTGGCGCGCCTCTACTGCCCGACGAGTCGTGCGCTCTTCTTGCCACTTTCCCCAATCTATCTCTGTCAGTGCATTATCTTATAGCCTCCCGATGAGGTAATTCGATACGATGGAAGTGGAGTGAGATTCAGCCGCATTCTCGGTTCGAAAGTGACTTGCAACCCTCCATGTAGCCACCGTCACGAAGAAGGCATTCAGGTATCGTCTGAACCGCTCTGATACAATGGGGGCAGTAGGGGAGGGAGAGGCCGCGGAGATATGAACAAACGGAACGATCGCGAGCAAGGGAACATAAATAGCGGCACTCCGCGTGGAATTGGAGCTGAGCCCTATTCCGCAGACATATTTGTCCCGAGCGAGCGGCACGCAACGCGCCACCACTTTGCCGTGTAAAGGATGCCTCGCATTACCCGGCTGCCAAGTCGGTTTCTCCTTGGAAATACTATCAGGCTAGAGAAATACAAAGGGGTGTAGAACCGAGGGGTGGGTCCCGATCGTGGCGCGTCCCTAAGACGTCCGTGGAATCGTTAAGAGCGAGAAGCACGCGCGCGTTTGCGGTCGGAAAGCTTCTTTCCCCGCTTTCTGAAGCTTCGCGCGCAGCACTTCGGTTCTCCGGAGAATAGGCGAAACGGGTATTCATCGCGATGCTAGTTTCTTCCGCATTGAACGTCACGGATTATCGGTGAAATAATTAGGGCATTTCGATCTCGTGGACTGTCGCGAAGTTCAGGGAATTATGTCCACTGAATTGTTAATCTTAAAAGCTCGCTGTACTTCAATCGGTACCAAAGGTTGAACTCTACTGAAGTCATTCTACGTAGGTCTGATCTATTTAAAAGCGCACCACTTTGAAGTCCACCGTCGACGTTCGCACTGCTACGGTAAAGATTCTACAGCAACTCGTGGCAGTTTTTATTCCAATACTCCCGGCGGAGAAAATGGAAAAGCGTTCATCGATAGCAGTACCGAGAAGAGTGGCATTTCGCGAATCGCGTGGAGCAATCCTGCAGCGGGGCTTAGCGCCACGGGGGAAAAAGGAGAAGCGGTCGGGTGCGTGGCTATTCACGGAGTTTAAGCTTGATGGCTGAAATAAAATTCCGATTCCGCGCGACGAACGCCAGAATACGTCCCGATAAAGAAATAAAGCCGACTCTGCGAGCTGTGCAGGTTAATTTACGTCGAACGGTAATGTATATAGTATCGAGGGGTGCAGCTATCGCGCTATTTGAGGTAGGTTTACCAGTCGAACAAACAAACGGGCCAACGTGCTCTCGGGTCGAATGCATACCTTACCCACTCCTCGACATATGAGTTTATTAAATTTGCTCGATAAATCGTTGTTGACTGTGTCAACGTCACTACTCGAACCATTACTGAAATTGACGAATGCAATAGTTTCCTTCGGGACAAGTGTTTCAGAACGAAACATTGCTGCATCGAGACCTGTGACATTTCTCCTTTAATTGCAATTTCAATAATTCACTGCAGTCGTTAATAATTGAAGGACTTCGGGGGAGTGTCGAACGAAGCATGAACTTACTCGCCAGTTTCTCCACTGACTTATTCCAGAAACTAGCGGCTGCAGCAGTAACAATAGACACGCGAATGAGAGGGATAGCCTGGGCGATGCACGGTCGCTCTGTTTTCACTACAGTAATTGTTATACGTGCTCGGGGTAGTCTGAATGCAAGAGAATCAGTTCATCCCCCTTTGTACTTGAACCGAGCCAATTTGTCGCGAGAGCCGCGATAAGAAGAGGGTGCTCTTTCGGCTCACAAAGGAAGGGGTTGAATATTTCTCTGTATGTAAATAAGCTTGCAAGTGGATTGATAGAGTTTGCAGATAAATATCGCAGGTGCATCGAGAGCACAGAGGACACGTTACACGTGTGCACAGCTGTCACATAATTGCCATAAACAGACTTATTTACGATTTGAAACATTCCCTCGTTTCGTTAATGAATTTCAAAAGAGGCACGACCCCCGTTGCTGTCTAATTAAGCTAGAAGCATTGGTTCATTAGATGGGTGGGAGTTGAGAGCACAAGTACAACGGAGTTGCGTAGCAATACTAATTTGTCGTAGGATCAAAGAGTAGGTACCTGAAGGGGATATTACACGGCGTTCCATTCACAACAGCGAGCTTCAACAGTATCATCTTCTCTATCAGCTTATCTATTATCAGGACATCTATCTTTCAGATGGAGTCCTGTACAGGGCTGGCTTCTAACCCCTGGCCAGCGAAGGAGCTTATTCGATTCGCTCGGCGGAGGCCGGGCCTTTCATCCGGCTTTTTACAAAATTCAGGCGGGCCGAGTGCACTTTTGCTCGTGCTTTCTCTGCTCGGCCGGACACCTTTACGGTAGGCGTTGCGTCCGTGGAGCCTGAAGGGCTCCATTTAGCCTCGAGACGGAAGCCAGTCGCTTTGTCGAAGCGGCCGCGGGCCAAACTAGCCGACTGGCACTTCTTCCCGCTCAAGGATCACGCGCTCGACGACGGTCAAGAGCGTGGCCCACGTTGCTCGAACAAAGCCTCAAAGGCCAGAATAATAGGCCAGCGCTAGGCACGCCGGGCCGCGGTCAAAAACGGGGGCAAACCCTTCCAGTCAATGGCGCCAATCCCGGGATGCTAATTGCGCCAGTGAAGCATCCTCGACGTACGTTTCGCGAGACATTTCGGGCCACTGTAAACGTTTCGAAACAGCTCGTACGGCGATCCGTGATCGGGGTAAGCGGGGACGAAGGGGAAAAAGGGATAATGAGATTGTCAGAGGAGTTGCGATCAAATGGGAGGACCGAATGTGCTCGAAGGAAAAGGTGAAAGCTGACCGAGGGGGTGGATGGAAGCAGGTCTGGAGGAATACTTCGCGGAGCTTGGTCTTCGCGTGAATTTCTGTAGGTGTAACGAGGGGCGGCTTCTTCTTGGTCGACCTCTTATTTCATTAGCAACTAAGTGCGACCCTGGCAAAGAAAGCCGTCGTCGCACTCGGCTTAATGCCAGCCAGGGAATATCTTTCCATTTCTAGGTGGCTGCGATAATTTCAGCCCCCCTGAGCAAGATAAAAGGATGGTTGAGGGGCGAGGCCTTTCTAGACGTGACGTCGAGAATTCTCGAACCTGCTGGACCCTTCAAGTAGAAGAGTCTGGATTTCGACGGACACGAACGTTTTTTATTCTACACGAGTTTTATAATTTGGGGGAAATTGGGTTCAGTATTCTTATATAGCTTGTGAAAAGCACTACGTTACCAGTACCATTTGCTGTAGGGCAAACGAGTTAATTCGTCTTTGATCAGTCTTAAATACACACGGACCCCTCCCCCGTCGGTCAACCTTCAGCTCTTTTCCAAGCAATGACCCAGTTAACAGTTTAAACAAGGAGTTTTATCGTAATTGGGAATTTAAATCCCTCGAGAACGAACGAAACACGGTTCCGATAAAAATTTATTTTCCGTCAATCGCACGGAATTTCCATCTGGGCTTCGATCGCACACCAACGCGCCGCCAGTTCGTGTTTCTGGATAGCTGGATTAGAACTCCCGTGGAAACCGTGCCCAAACGATCCGGCGGTTACTCGTACCATCTGAAATTCGATTCCTCGATAACCCCTTGATACCCGCCGGAAATCCTTTTCGATTTTTGTTCCGCCGCCCCCAACCCCCGCCATCGGTCGAATCCTATCGGTTGATATACCCGTGACCGCAGCTGAGAAACAGTATCCACCGTGGCTTTAATATTCATGGGACGCCTTGAATACACCGGGGCGAAGTGGGCTTACTTAGCAGCAATATAAATGATAATTACGCGACATTGTTCGCGTTCGCCTAGCCCACGCGCATTAACAGCCGTCAAGCAACCGAGGAGAAGCCACCGGTGAACTTTGATCTCGAGCAGCCGCTGCCTGTCAGCCCCAGGGGCGCATAATTTCTCGGTGAAAAATTAGACCGGCCCTCGGAGCGTGAAGAACTGCAGCCGACGTAACCGCAAAGTTGCGGCGGCGAGTTTTTCGCGTCTTGCAGGCAATTTGTCCTGTCGTAATTGGAACGTTGTGGCCACAGCAGAGGGAGATGCTTATTCCCGTTTTCTTTTTCTTATAGGAAACGTCTGCGAGTGTCCGCGCGCATCGCTAGGCGAAGCTGCCTGTCACAGGCATCTTTATTTATCATTGAGTGGCTTGCGGAAAGATAGTCGAAGGCCGAGGGATCGGTCTCTACCTGGAGACAAATCCATCGGAGCCCATCAATTTCAGTGGCTTTGGTGGCAAGTTCCTTAGATAGAGTAGGCAAGCTCCGAAAACAATTTGTTCCAAGTTCGGGGGGCAGTTAATCCTTGTGGATCATAGCAGGTTACACAGGAAGCTCCGTGGAAGCAGCTCGTCGGCCCGCAATGGGTGTTTAGGGCGCGCGGACGGACAGGGTAAGGGCGAGGGAATAGAGAATTCCAGAAGATCCTTGCGGATTACGTACGTGATTGTGCGACGCCGACGTCGCTCGGCCATTGTTCCCGCGATAATATACGAGCAGGCGTAATCCTCAAATTACGTTCAAGCGACTCGACGCTTCCGTCCATACGTTTGCATCCGTCCGGGCATTCCGCATCCACGATAATAGTTTCCTGGGGCGATGGTTTACTAGCGAGCTCCTCATTATGCATCTCCGGGAACGTTCAGCGACGCTGCTCGGTAAGTTGACTTCTTGCTTCCTTGTTACATTGTGTTACGGATATCTTCGTATAAATTCAGAGCGGGAGATGATTGTGAAAATGGCCGCGCGGAATCATGCCCCAGTCTTCCGTCGTTATCAGCTTCCATGTCAAACTCTTGCCTCGTTGCTCTAATTTTAATACGAGGCACGAGAAGTGCGCACGCATGCGATTACAATAGAGGCTCGCGAATCACTGTGCAGTGGCTGTACGCCTTTCTATAGCCTTTAGAACGATGTTTAAGAGCTTGTTATTTGGGATAGGAAACAGAAGGGGGTTCCCAAAGTGGTTTCTAGCTGGTACGGCTCTCGAAGGGGCGGTTCGAGCATCGGAACGATGCGAGTATACACAACTTCCTCGGCTCTCGGTTCACTTGTTTGTAAATTGCCCCGTTGAAGGCAGCGCTGGGTAATCGAAAGGCAATTACCAGCGTTGAGGCGGAGTCCGGTCACGTTGCGCGTTCTCGGCGGCGTTGTAGATTTGCTGAGAAACGAAGCGAGAGAAACAATGAGTAACTCGATTCAATTTCGGAATTCGGCTCGAAGCGTTTGGTGCGTTGGCTCGCGATGTGCCTCCATCCATTCCCCGCGAGACGATCTGGATTCCGAGCGACGTGCCCGCTAATTAAACACCTACAGCTAATCGATTACGTACTTACATCCGAGCGTCGCCAACCGACTCTTGTAACACGAATACGAGCTCGGAGGAAGTGGGCAATGAGGAAAGGAATGGCTGCGAAGAGCATTCAGAAGCCCGAGTAATTTTGTGGGAAGTACCGGCTCGCTCGAGTTAAAAGAACCCAGTGAAGGTTTCAATCCGGTCTCCAGCTTCCCGAATGACCCATTTACGTCGAACACCAAGGGACTGCACGACCCAGAAATCGGTTAACAATTGCCTGCGCCAGCCAGTAGCTCGGTGGATTACGTCGTACGACGAACGAGCTCGAGGTTAATGGAAGGGTTTAGCCCTTCGTCCCGCGGTACAATGAGCTGGAATACGTTTCTGCGACGGACCGAGGAATCTCGCTGCACTCGCAGACGGTGCATCGATCGGCCGAACGGTCGCGTTTATCGGCGCGATTCGTAGATTCAACGACGCTGGCACCGGTGATTTACTAGTGAACTTTGGGACACGCTTTTCCCACGCGACAAATCGTGTCCGCTCGATTTCCTTAACTGCGGCCTGCGAGTATCGTGCTTAGAGTCACAGTCCCACTCGTGGCTGGTAAAACAGGCGACTCAGGGGAAAGTAGAAGCTTGTGGTTCACGTGTAGAGCGGTGCTATGACTCATGATGCTTCTTGTGGGCGGAAGTGGGTCCTTAAATGGAATCTCGACAGGATTGTGTAGAAACCTGTGCCAGAGACGGCGGAATATTCAACGGGTTAACGCGCGGCAAGTAGCTGAGAGGTATGCTGGCAAAAGCAACGAGCAACTAACTTCCAAACTACAGCACTGGCGTTTGCAACTCGCTGCAATCCTTAAGTCCGTTGGTTTACGTTCTCCTGGTCGGATGCGCATGATACTTTTAGACGAACTCGGGACCTTTTCAGCAAGTTTCGCGAGCTCCCATGCGGACTACTTCCCGCCAACTCGAGCAACTGCTCTCGTTAGCGTTAAGCTGGGCAGTTTGCAGACGTGTCGACTGAGAATAATCGCGGGCATACTGAGCTGCTGCCAATAAGAAAATAACACCCACGTTTTTGGGCCGTTGAAAAGTTGTCCAGACGTTAATTGTTTAGTGCGTTTTATATCTGGAATTTTGTTGAAGATCTTTGGCATGGATTTTTGAAAATGTTACTTGATGTTCCCCACGTTATTCACGAACGGTACAGTGTACTGGTGGTACAGAATCCTGCAGTTACTCCAGCTGGCAAACAGAGTCTGCGCGCTTTATTGATTTCTCTGAATTCTCCCAGAAGCAGGAACCTACACAGCAATCGTAGGTAAGATGTTCTGTTGGAAACGTATTTGCAAATGGTATGTTCTTGTAGGGAAGCTCTAAATTTCAGTGACCAACAGAAGGTAGAAACTTGAGGGAAAATTTTCAAAATTACATTTGTCCTAGCACCGTACAGAAATATTCCAAGTTTTATTTATTCTTCTATTGTAACAGCGTGTATACTTGTATTCTGGGGGAGGAAACATCGAACAGCAATTGGTATCACTTATCTTTATTTCAGTTACATATGTAGAAGGATGGGAAGGAAGGATTTATTCAAACATTTCAACTTACATTTATTCTTACATTTTATCAAACAATTGCAAGTTAAAGGAACACTTATATCTAACCGACACATTTGATAATCCCAGCCGTCGCACAGTGTTGCGGTACGTGTTCAAAAAGAAAAAATTAGAGTTTTGAAATTTTGTATTTCATTGCATAGAATTGATAGTAAACAGTCCTTCGATATAAGAACATCATAATTTATTAACATAAATAACGAGATTTAAGGTTAGTAATTACATTCAAAGTCGAATAACCAAACGCAAGCTGCCACAGACAGCGCGTAGGAAATATTCACCCATTGTATTTTTGTTGCATTTATATGTTCATTCCTTTCCTTTTTTTTTTAAATAAGCAAAATATATCCTTTTTTCGTTTTATTAATTAAAAATTCTTGCATCTAAGAGTAGATAGGCTATGCCGATTCTGGCCCCTAGGGCGAGGGGGTGAGGCGGGGCGGGGGGTACCGCCGCGCTCGGGCGCGCTATGGTGAGGGGGTGAGGCGGGGTGGGGGGTACCGCCGCGCTAGGGCCAGGGGGTGTGGTGGTGCGAGGGGGGGTACCGCGTGGGCGAGGGGGTGTGCGGTGTGGAGGGGGTGTACCGCGCTCGGGTGAGGGGGTGCATGACGTCACAGGGGAGGAGGGGGATTTTCAAATTTTCAAAATGGCGTCGCGCGCTTTTCGTATTGGCGCCACCTATCGGATGTTTAAGATACTTTGGGTATGCGTCGGTATTTGGGGTCCGTGTTGGTATTTGGGGCCCGTGTCGATAAATTTCCTAGGTTTTTCATACATTGCGTATTGGCGCCCCCTGGTGGATGATGAATGTTTATGGTATTTGGGGTCCGCGTCGGTATTTGGGTCCGCCATGGTAAATTTTCCAGGTTTTCCCAGACATTTCGTATCGACGCCACCTGGTGGATGTTTAAGGTACTTTGGGCACGCGTCGCCGCCGCGCAATCTCCGTACGTGGGCGGGGATCGGTGCGCAGGCGCGACCGCGACCGATTCGTGGAAATTCGCGTCTTCGATGATTATTTCAGAGAAAATATAAGGTGTCATGGCGTGCAACAGGATTGAACACGTTCTGCCACCCATGTGCACGTTTTTCATGGCGTGTGTTTATGTTTGAATCGTGGGATCGATACCGAACTCGTGCAATGATTTAAACGTAGAGCGATAATTATTGTAAATCAATCGTCGCGATAACCCCTGGAATAAACACGACATTGCATTCGATGGGGACTTCTGAGAAATCATAGAGCGAACCGCGCCATGCCGAGTGTTTATATCCGACCATTGACTTTTCCCCAATACCACCGTGTCTCTAAGAAGTTCCCTCGAGAAAACGCAATGTCCCTGAAGCAATAAATTAGATGGCGCGTTCACGCGAGCGACTAAGCGATAATTATTCGGCCTACAGTTCCGAGTATTTTCACGATTGAGAACAGGGCGACGTCTCAAGGGCCCTTCTCGAGGGTCTGCGAGTCGAGCGTCGTGGGAACGTGTAAGGGTGAAAAGAATTCGTACATAAATTTCACGATTTTAGTAATTTATTTAACTTAGTTATCCCACTCCGCAACATCATCGTTGAATATAGCATCGTCAATGTCGTTCGTAAAGAATGCATTGTCGTTGATTTCAATAAATAAATCAGCATCGGTAAAAATGCATCAACTTGCACTGGTGTACTCGTATTAAAATTAGACTCGTTAACCTGAACTGCATTATCGTGAACATCACTGAAAACGCGATTGACATTTGCCAAGATTATGCCTCTAAGAATTAATATATATGGATACGAATATGTATGAAAGGATAGTATAAATGATACGTTACAGGTATTGATGTGAAAGTCATACATTTCCTATTATTAAAACATATATGCACGTACTACAGCGATACGTGGTTTATATCACGCAGCATTGATTGTAATCCTAACGCCAACAATTCACAGTCAATCAAAGAATGTTGCTCGAAGTGCTCGCTTTTGAAAATTAATTCCACATAATTCATTGGTGTCGTAGCGGTACGCAGAACGTCTACGAAGGTAGCATATTTAATACTTACAGAGTATATATTTTTTTGTCAACCATGAGAACGTATGTTGAATGCAATGTTTATACGTGAATAGTTTACACAACATGGCTTCAGTCATATATATGACACTGTAATTATCGGTGATTTTAATAAGTTGATCAGCATGCATTCGCGTGAATTCTAGTCGTAAATGGTAAATTGTGATTGGGGTTTGGGTTGATGTTGCGTTGCTGCGTAATCGTCGGAGTATGTCCGCCGCGTTTTGCAGCAAGAGCATCCACGTAGACATTGAAAAGCACAACTCGGTACCTTTGTTGTCGACTATGGCGATCTCAACGTGGCACGAATCCATGCCAATACGAATTCTAATAGTTAGACGTTTATAAGCTGTTGCGGTCAACGAGTTTATCACGCCCCAGGACCCGTACGATTGGAGGTTTTGGTGTTTTCAATGTTTTTGGCGTTGCGGATCCTGAACTGTAAGAACCAAGTATATGAAATTAATACTTCGGTAGTTTGCGTTTACAGTGAATGAAGTAAGTGGAAAGTGTATAGTAACGAGTACGTACCTACCTCATATTGGATTGTTGATGAATATGTTGTTGTTGACGTTTATTTGGATAATTCACATCCTTTTCGGCCGTACCGTTTAAGATGCGTTTTTGATAGTACATTTTATTATGCACTATATACGATTCTCAGCGGACGAAAAAATTAAGTTAATTTAAGCACTTCGAGCAACATTCTTTGATTGACTGTGAATTGTTGGCGTTAGGATTACAATCAATGCTGCGTGATATAAACCACGTATCGCTGTAGTACGTGCATATATGTTTTAATAATAGGAAATGTATGACTTTCACATCAATACCTGTAACGTATCATTTATACTATCTTTTCATACATATTCGTATCCATATATATTAATTCTTAGAGGCATAATCTTGGCAAATGTCAATCGCGTTTTCAGTGATGTTCACGATAATGCAGTTCAGGTTAACGAGTCTAATTTTAATACGAGTACACCAGTGCAAGTTGATGCATTTTTACCGATGCTGATTTATTTATTGAAATCAACGACAATGCATTCTTTACGAACGACATTGACGATGCTATATTCGACGATGATGTTGCGGAGTGGGATAACTAAGTTAAATAAATTACTAAAATCATGAAATTTATGTACGAATTCTTTTCACCCTTACACGTTCCCACGACGCTCGACTCGCAGACCCTCGAGAAGGGCCCTTGAGACGTCGCCCTGTTCTCAATCGTGAAAATACTCGGAACTGTAGGCCGAATAATTATCGCTTAGTCGCTCGCGTGAACGCGCCATCTAATTTATTGCTTCAGGGACATTGCGTTTTCTCGAGGGAACTTCTTAGAGACACGGTGGTATTGGGGAAAAGTCAATGGTCGGATATAAACACTCGACATGGCGCGGTTCGCTCTATGATTTCTCAGAAGTCCCCATCGAATGCAATGTCGTGTTTATTCCAGGGGTTATCGCGACGATTGATTTACAATAATTATCGCTCTACGTTTAAATCATTGCACGAGTTCGGTATCGATCCCACGATTCAAACATAAACACACGCCATGAAGAACGTGCACATGGGTGGCAGAACGTGTTCAATCCTGTTGCACGCCATGACACCTTATATTTTCTCTGAAATAATCATCGAAGACGCGAATTTCCACGAATCGGTCGCGGTCGCGCCTGCGCACCGATCCCCGCCCACGTACGGAGATTGCGCGGCGGCGACGCGTGCCCAAAGTACCTTAAACATCCACCAGGTGGCGTCGATACGAAATGTCTGGGAAAACCTGGAAAATTTACCATGGCGGACCCAAATACCGACGCGGACCCCAAATACCATAAACATCCATCATCCACCAGGGGGCGCCAATACGCAATGTATGAAAAACCTAGGAAATTTATCGACACGGGCCCCAAATACCAACACGGACCCCAAATACCGACGCATACCCAAAGTATCTTAAACATCCGATAGGTGGCGCCAATACGAAAAGCGCGCGACGCCATTTTGAAAATTTGAAAATCCCCCTCCTCCCCTGTGACGTCACGCACCCCCTCACCCGAGCGCGGTACACCCCCTCCACACCGCACACCCCCTCGCCCACGCGGTACCCCCCTCGCACCACCACACCCCCTCGCCCGAGCGCGGCGGTACCCCCCACCCCGCCTTACCCCCTCACCACAGCGCGCCCGAGCGCGGCGGTACCCCCCGCCCCGCCTCACACCCTCGCCCTAGGGGCCAGAATCGGCATAGCCTATCTACTTTTAAGGATATGGATACGAACCAGTGGATACGTAATTATTACTTTTTTGTCGCATCTTCTAAATTCTGGAGAGAATTAAAAAAAAAAAACGAAACATATCGGTTCTTTCATTTTTTTACTACAATTAGTTATTTTTACGCTCTTTAATTTGGTATAAATTTTATCTGCCCCCGAGTGCTCCCACATAAAAAAAAATACACATAATAAAACGAAAAAACTTAACAAATCTGTGCTCGAATATTTATTTTTAAAAGACACTGAGCTTTGAATTCCTTCAGATTCAACTGATAGTGATGAATATGTATAATACGAATGAATAATTTAAAATTTATTATAAATACGAATTATTTAAAATTAATTTTATTTTTTTATAATTTTCTCATATCTTTGTTATTAATGTGTGTTTGAATGTATTTAAAAATTGTATATTTTATTTATTTAACTTTTATTATATTCAAAAACATATTTTAATGAATTATTTTATATTAAAAATTAATTTTTTTGTGGATAAATGTGATTAACATATCAGTTACATGTAAATAACTGTATCTTAATGGAAAATTGATTTTTGATTCTTTTTCCTACGTACTCGTTACACTGTGAATCGGCTTCTTTTTCACCGATTACCAGGTCTCACCACGTGGAGGTTGCTGCGTTTCGAGACCCGTAAAGAAACAGATCGAATGAAGTCTACTAAACCAAAGAAATTGATGGAAACAAAGTTCCATCGATCTAGTCAGTTTAGATACATGACTTTTTCCCTGTGATGCACCTCACCAATGTGTTTTCATTCCGTGTTCTCTTTCATGTACCTCTACGCTAAGATTTTGGATTGGAGGAGCTAAATTTTATTATATTTTTTTTAAATTAACTGGATTTTAATCGATTTCGTTAAAATTAATAATAACGTAATCAATTGAAATAGAAATTTGTTTCAACTATATTTACGAAAAATTTAGCTTCTCCAAGTAGAAATTGTAACGTAATCAATTAAAATAGAAGAGAGTAAAAATATTCACTCCAGTGTCTATTACTGCGAAAAATAATGTTACAAATATTTATAGATTTACACTAATCGCCCATTATAAATCATTATTAACTATGATCGATACAATTCCAGATAAAAAGCAATTATCCCACTTTGATATGTGATTTTCTACGCCACATGAATTTTATCGAGAAAATACATTGCGTGCTAGGTCTGATCTATACTTTGCCTGTGTCTGTACCATCCACAGGTTCCTCGATGTCCAATCGCGGGTAAGTTTCTCTGCTGGAAACGTTTCTCCAAACGATATCTAATGTTGCAAAAGCTAAGAGAGTTCAATTGCCCTGGGAGGCTTGAAATTAACAGCCAGTAGTGCATTTTTCTTTGTCCCAAAGTCTTCTCTTGAGTCGCTCTTTAGCTACTCTCGCATCTTGACTTCCAGAATTGAATGCTACTTAAAATTGCACCAGCAGAATGCTAATGAAATCACTTCTCATTGTATGACGAGCATGAATATGGATCCAGCGTCTGAGATCCTGCTGTTCCTATGAATTACCCGCATGAATGCAAGGATGGACTCACGAACAACAAGAGACGAGGCTGCGACGAACGAAGAATCCACGGTGAAGCGCATAAGTAGACCAGCTTTGTTTCCCGAGAAAACAGTAGCCCGAGGGATCTCCCAGCTACTTGGTAAGCCGCGACGCGTTTATCGGCGGGTCTTATAATACAGGGTGGCGCGGGCGACCGTAGGAAGATGCGCTTTTCTACCATTAGCATCCCGGGAAAGCGGCGATAATCAGCATATTCATGAATAACAGGCTCCGTCGAGGCTCGGTCGGTCGGACAGGAAGTATTTCAAAGTAAAATGAGTCAACGGCCTTGGCTCTCTTTCTCTCTACGGCCGGAAGCCCTCCATAAATATCGGATTCGCAAATTTCATTAAAGTTCAACGCCGGTGTAACGCGTCGTGGCAGAGTGTCGGTGGTTTTCACCACGATTCCGACTTTTATGCTTGGATCCGCGGCCTAGGAAAGGCTGCTCCGGCCCTACCCTTAATCCTGGCAATCTTCCGCGCGGTTTGAGGGAAAATTGAAAGGACGTTTTCAACGGTACGCGCGACGATACCGTCTGTCAAGTGCTGCTTCACACCCCCGCGGCTCCGATTCCATATTAAGGAAACCTTACCGGGCATCCGACCATTCAGAATTCAGCCACAAGTCCTCGTGATTACATTCGCGATACATGAACATCGAGGCTGGGTGATATCGCCATCGGCGACTGAAGATATGGGGTCATTTCGCGAGCAATTCTGCTGGGAGGAACATTACTCAACGGAAATGTTTCTTATTAGAGTTAAAGGCGTTATAGACTGTCGGAGGATACCATTATACATTAAATATGTTACTAATTAAAGGAGAACTTTTAGAGAAGCACACAGGTGTCAGTCACGTCACAAGTTCGCCGCAATATCCATACGATACTTTGAATCCGACAGAGAACAATATTTCGAAGGAGTGATTGACAAGCTTCGGAAAGTAAAGGGTAAATTTACCCATTGACATCATTCGCAGAATTACCAGAACCAATGGTTTTTTTTGTCACAGAGATGAACGTGATACCAGGGGCCGGTGTAAATGGCGCCGCGGGATATTCGAAATTCGTTTTCATTTTATTTCCAGCCGGGGCTTTTTGTTCTGTCCCGTTTTTCTCTGTAAACCTTGCCGCGGATTTGTATCCTTTGCGAACCGGATCGCTTTCAATTAAAACCATTTTACCAGCAGATGGATCATTGCCCGTAATCCGCGTCATTTCGTGCGCGGCAAAGGGGTCGCGCTCCATCCGGAAATATTCCGTCCAGCGAAATCCCATTGACCGAAGCGTGGATTATTTATTTTCCGCCGTGTCTGTCACGCGTTTCCCAAAACACGGTATCACGGTAACCGTGTAACGATCGAACAATATGCGGTTCGACGAGAACCGAGGCGATTCGACGCTCGAAAATCATAGTCCATTATTTAAGCGCCGATCATACGTTTCATTACAGACGGTGTTTCATCACTGCTAAAACGGCCGCGTAATCGCATTTTCCTAAGCGAACGGCTGCTTGGTTCGTTCGGTGTAACCACATTTTGTCCGTCGCCATCGCTTATCCAGCTTTCGATAGCAATTTTCCTGTCAAGACGCGTTCTCTCCAACAGGTTTGTCGCTATAAATTGGAATTGTGGCGGTTGATTACACGATCAGCCACGAGCAGGAGGAATTTTCATTACATCGCCTCCTACCAAATTACAACATCGCGTTTAACCGCACGGTTCGCAACGTTAATCGACTCGCCGATGGCTGTCGTCACGGTGGCTGGGCGAATGTCGTTGATAGTTAACGAGTGTTTTCAATGCTTTGGGAGATAACGAGTTAAACCGGGACTACGTTATTCCAGGGAGCGTAAGGAATAGTTTGAGGGCGTTTTGAAAGTTCCAGCGAGCCCTTCACGTCTAGGGGATTTTGATAAATGGGTCTGCGAGGTGACTGAAATTTTTCGCGGCGGGAAAGCCCGCGAAAGTCCACGGAGCTCCGATCAATTTCACGGTTACAAAGGGCGGCGCGCGCTATTACCCTCTCATCCTCACTTTCCAGGGATCTATTCGGGAAGAATTATCGGGGATACCCTGATTTCCAGCGTAAAAGCGAGACGAGTGCTATTAAGATTCAGGAACCCAGGCGTTATTAAACTCCAGCGCCTCTGTAATTCTAATTCGCTCGTGACTTATGGCCAAAACGCTGGAAGAATTGAATAATAACGGAATAATAGAAACTCCGTCGGGAGGGGAATAGCAGCTGCTGAGGATCGATTCTGTATTCATCAGAGAAAACTGAAAGAATTTCTTCACACCTTATCCTAAGGGGTTTGAAGGTGAACTCGTAATTAATTTCAAGGAATAATTGCGTCAATGTTGGGATATCAATCAGAACTGATGACACGAGTACGATGCAACCGAAGAAACAGAAACTTTCATAGTCCGTCTATGAAGTATTAGCTACTTAGCTACCAAGCGCCAGTAGTATAGGCCCGCGCGTGGTCAGACGCAGAGTATCTCCAACGACAAACTAGAAACCATCGAAGGGAATCTTAATACCTTGGGAATACTTTTCACACAGGAGTGCTGCCTGTCCCCCAGAGGGGGATAAATGCAGATTATCAAACGCTGAATATTTCAAGGAAGGATTAGCGGTTGCGGGCGCGTGGTCTTAACCAAGCACGTTAAGGTCTCGAATTAACGTCAGCCAGCTCGTTCGCCAGATTTCCCAGTACCTAATTTCCCCCGCAGCACCGGCCTCGTTACAGGATCATAATTATGCGTCGAATTTCCAGGACAAGTTATTGTTATTTCATGGGAAATGTAGATGCAAGGGAAATACTCCCTGGGCTACGTTACGTTGCCGAATTCGAGCAGCAAGCCAGCTCGCTTTCGCGAGCAAATGTCGTGTAAGGCTTCTCGTAAATTTCCTCGCGGCAATAAGGAGCATTTTGGAATATCAGGGATGCCGATGCCGTTCGTGTCCTCTCCTGTATACGAGCGAGATTCGCGAGGAATGCGGAGCAATCGCGCGCCGGGCACCTCGTAAGTAGGCAGTCACCATCTCCCATATACCAAAGGGCAGAATAGTAAAAACTACCGGGGGAGAATGGCAGGCGACCTGCAAGTTTTACGCGCGCGGTAATCGCATAACATTTGAAATAACTGCGCCACGTGACGCAGCATTACGTCCGCGGCTGGGCAACGTTTATTCCAGGCGCGAGATAAAGATTCCATGTAACATTTTCCTCCTTCTTTCGAAATAAAGTTACTCGCGAATGAACGAAATAAAAATATTCATCGAAGAAACTAGACTTTCGAACAATATCTGTTCCACACCAGCATTTTTCACCCCCTCGCCTCGGATCTTCCACAGAGAAAATTTAACATTTGATGAAGACAACACCGACGGAGGTGTCCGTAGCAAATATTTACCAAAATATCAGACCCCGCTGTTATTCGTTTTATGACCCCTCCACCGCTGGGATCATGAAAATTCCAGGCGAAGCAGCAGGAACACGATCCAGCCGCAACGTTCGACCTGAATTTATACGGCCGTTCGCGCGTCATAAATTGGAATTCATAATTCCTCGAGGCTGGCCGGGAGTTTCGCGCGAATGGCTCAATCTTGATCGAACGTAGCTATTTATCCGATCAATATTTGAACGGCCGTGCCTCTATCGGCCGCGGCATTCCGCTGCCAGCCAAATATTTGCCCCGCTGGATGCTTCGGAACGACAGCAGTTAATGATGCAACCGTTTCGGCCGCGAGCTAGGCCCCCCCTCCTTCGATTCAGCTGCGACTTCGCGATGCATGAATATGCAACGTCCGCTGCCTCTGACTCTGTTCATTCTTGAATTCGAGGGTAGCACGGCCGCGAGACCGGCGGCCACAGGTGTCATCGTATAAATATTATTGGATACGATAACTGGGTCGCCGTATCGCGCACGAAATAAGCGACCGAGCGCGTCGATCCTCGCCGATGTGGACGGCCGCCAAAAAAGTCCGTTTAAAATCGAGAGGAGCATCGATAACATCACGCGGATATTTCGCGCCCGCCGTCGGGGCGGAATTTCAAAACTGCACCGGGGAATCTCGCCGGGGGTAGAGATTCCACGTCGCCGGAGGAGAATCACGATGCTCGGTTTTATTGAAACGGACGATGGAACGCGGCCAGATGCTCCCCCGTCCTTACACGAGGCCCCCGGTGCCCCTGCTCGTCCCCGCGAACATCCGTGGTTCGAAGGCGATTTTTCATCTTTACCGGTATCGTAAAAAGAAAGGAAGGGAAGAAGTGGCCTGCCGAAGCACCCACGAGAATACGCTGTAAAACGTTTTTACGAGGCACGTAGGAAAGGAGACACCGCGATCCTGTAATCGTGCCTCGTAATTCGTTGTTGCTGGAACGCTTTCGCACAGGTGGAGTCCCGACGGGACGACTTTCGTGGTCGTTTCGAAATGTCCGGGGACGATTTTAATTAAACGGACGATTGTCGAACGCCTTCCATCCGGCTGGATACGGCGTTGCGCGATATTTCGCGACTGGCGTCTTTCGTAATAAAGCTTCCACTCCTCTAACGATTTTATCACAGCCAAGGGTCCACGGATTGATGTCTGTTCGCTAGGAGAGTGTTGGGGATGTCACAGGGAGCTTGTTTTCATTATCGCGGTGCTCTGGACTCGCCCCTGACGCCCTGTTCAACAGCAACGGGACACTGTGCATTTTTCTGCTGCTTATGGCAAACGAATGACGATAGTATTTTTTAATTAACGTCGGGAGAGAAGCATTCATCTTGCTGCTTCACGTTTCACTCGCGAGGGAAGGTTGCTGCGTGAGAATAAAGGACGATCTTTCTTACAATTAGCACGGCGCCCCACCGATGAAAACGTGACCATGATCGATGTTTATTAACAAACGAGCGTATCCGTCTTAAGGTGAAACCGTCTACGCGGATAACGAAGCGTGCTTTGAAAATTTAAAGCAGCTTGCAAATGATACGTAGCCTTAACTTCGTTACGACCCGCCGCTCGTTTCCAGGGACGCGTTATGGGGATATCTTTTTTATGTAGATGTTAATCAACGCGACTCAGAGAGTATGAATATTAATTATCCCACGGCGACATTATGTTCCCCGGAGGAAGCGTGTAATCATGAGTCTGCCACTGTTTTCTGCCTATTTACCGTTAGACCGCGGTTCACAGCAGAACAAATGCTTTATTCTACGTCTATTGTCAAGTAAAGCCACCTCCAGTAATTATGTAGACACAGATGCTAACGGTTGCAGTGCATCTCCGCATGAATCTTTTGATAAACAAGCCGGGGAAGTTTTGCAGTTTCCTTTCTGCGAAGGAAACCTGCGTCAGAGGCGCGCGGTCTCAAAGGGGACAAAAGAACAAGAGAAACAAGTTAGCGTATAACGTTGCACCGTCTTTAATCGATTTTTAAATGTTTCACTACGTTAATGATGGCTCGTATTCTTTTGCAAGCAACAAAAGGGAGTTCACATTCACGCAGCTCGTTCTTCTTCGACAAAGCATCGGAGGCACTGCTGATGAGTAATCACAGCGGCTCTCATCACCGCCACCCTCGTAATACCGAACGGTTAATACGGTTCCTAATCAGCAGGGAAGGTGGAGCAGCAAATTCCCAAGGGTCGGAGGTTCTTTCCCAGCATGCCGCAACAAGGGTTACTCGTGCAACCTGTAAGATTCACCACACCGATTACGGTCAATCACGCTGCCAATCCATAATACCTACCCTCCGAGGCCGTTCCGCAATCCGCGCCTTTCACAGTTGACAAAGTCACGTCGAAAGAGAAACAGCCGCCGCAAACTCGAGGACGCCACTCTTCCCTCGGCAATCGAGCGGTCTGAATAAAACAAAGCAGTTTCTTCTGCGAAATGAAATTCTGCCTCGACGGAGCTAGTCTGCCCCGCGAGAGACACATTTCTTCGTTTCACCTCGTTATTCCGTATCCCTCGCAGCCCGTGACGTCTCGTCGTCTCGGCTAGCTGACGGTGCCACCGTCTACGACACATCTCCGCGTGGTAAAAACCGCCCCTATAACGAATGCAGAGCGTGGCAGTGACAAATCGCGTTATCGACAGTCTGCAGCCGATGACTGCTGGTAAGCAGTGCAGGGCCTCTTTTGTGCGCGGAACGGAGTACATAGAACCGTGCACTGTATTTCAACGCGTGTCATCTCGGGCAGGTCGGGAGTCAGAGATTGCCCAGACATTCGGGGAGCGTCGTTACTTCGGGGACTTGGTGACAAACGGAAAATTGGAAACTATAAATTTTCCTCCTCTCCTCGTGCTGGGATTCCAGGGGCCCGCGGAGACACACGTTAAAACGTGTCGCTTATGAGCGATGGCTATTGCTAGAGGGACTTTCGCCGGGGCGTTCTTTAATGCGCCAGATTTCCTCGACCTGCTATCGATATTCATCTGTGTCTGTGATAGCTGGTGAATGGGAAGACAAAGTGACCGAGACATTGATTGCAAAGGATTATGACGAGGGATGTTAGAAAGGGAAGACGATGGAGCAAGATTTTTCCCTTTTCCTTCGTATTCACGGAAAGCTTTAAAGATGAATCTGGTACCGTGCGTTTGACAGAAATTCAACCACTTTCAGTGATAGTTGCTCTAGCAGAGAATTAATTGTTCCACGCTTCACGTAATCGCTCTCTGTTAATGAAAGCCTCTCTGTTATACGAAAACCTCTCGGTCACCGAGTTATGGCGCCGCAGTCTCTAGCCGTGAGAATTGCACAGGAGCTGGAACAGTTTTAAACGCTACGGTAAACAAATAGTTGAGCATTTTTCGCGTCTCTAGCGAGCGCGTGTGTCAAATGAAACATTTTTCCGGAGAGTTAAGGAAACAACTGTTGTTTTCCCTTCCGTCTGACGGTGCTTTTCCCCTTTGCGGCTCGAATACGAGTTTCTGCCTGCGCGGTAAAATGGGCAGCGTTTGCGGCGAAGAAATTGGTAAAAAACCGAGGGCGAGGAACAGATCGGCCTGGAGCAGACCGAATACATGAATGGAATTACAACTACTCACCGACCTCCCTCTGCAAAAACACCCTTCAGTCTGGCCCGTAAATTTCTCGCCGGTCAGCTGCCAATAGCGTCGATGAGAGTTATAATTAAAATCGACAGCGAGCGCCCATTAAAGCGGCGCCCAGGCCGTAAGCCAATAATATCGCGGAACGGCTGATCCAGCGTATTTCGGGAGTTCCTTGTCGTAAAGAGAACAAGTGGCAACTGGAGGAAGGGAAAGGCGATCGTTCGCGGGGCGGCGGTCGGGCGGGGGAAGAGGGGGGGGGGGGAAGGAAGGTGACGGAAGGCGAAGAAGAAAGCGGGCAGAGTCGCGAATTAGGGGTCGGTGGCGAGCGGCGTGTGCGCGTGGGCTTTGAACGGAGACGCTTCGCCCCCTCTATCGCTTTCAACCCCTACCCTCGATCTCTCGCGAGCGTTCGGGATTCGCGGCGGTGTGGAGACTCGAGCAGACAGCCAGTCGCTCGCCGTTCGTCCGACAACGTGGATCGGAAGTGACGCCACGACGGGATCCAGATTAACGATGACGATTCGGACGACGACGACGACCACGGCGTCGAGGACGATTCCACCCGTCGTCCCTCGATCCTCGCAAAAGCGGCTCGCTTCGATCGGCCAGCAAGTCGGATAAGAGGCGACGCGACTCGATCGGCGATCGTGCGATTGGAATCCACAGGTATCCCCCAGTGACGTCATCGTTCTTCGTGATCCAGCTAGCAACTACGCCCGTCGCGGTACTCCTCGACGCGTCTGCCGCGAACACGACGATCCAACTGGTCGTTTATCCACGCGCGTGAAAGAATTCTGTGTACATCGACGGGGATCGAGTACGTTGGTTCTGACGCTCCAGGACGGAAAACTGTTTCCAGGGGTCGAGAAGGGATACACAGGATCGAGTGAGACGTGAACAGTGTTCGGAGGTGACAGTGTTAGTGATGGACACGGTGTACGGGGATAATGTCGCTCAATTGCAGAGGATTGGATGAGTCGAGTGGGTTGGTTCGGTGCCAGAGCGGTAAATTTTCCGCGTGGAAATTCGACGTTGATTGGTCGGCGGAGGATCGACTGGTCCAGGGTTAACTAGCATCGAGAGGGTAACCGGGCGTCGTCGTCCGACTGGATCGTTTGATCGGTGGATCGGAAGGGCGACAAGCTGGGACTCGTCGGGCGGTGGGACGAAAGGGGGTGCAGCCTATTGTTAAACAATCCCGTGTGGAAGGCAATAAACCGATGGGGCACAATGCTGGACCCTCTGGACTGAATACAGCGAGGTTTCTGATCTCGTTGCAAAATATTGAATCGATCCTGCGCCGGTGAATGGCGGGGCTTAGGACGACTTCCGTGTATTCCATGGTTGGGTCACAGTGCCGGGGATCATCCCTCTGATACACACACGGGAAGATCGAGGGAGAGAGAGACAGAGGCACCCCCGATACACGGATCTTGCGCAGAGTATGGGGAAGGCACGAGGAGAAGTTGGCGAGGAGCGCGTGACACCGTGAGAAGGAAATCCACCAGCGAGTCGATTCTGGATTTCACTTTGAAAAGCGTTTACCTCGCTGTAGAAGGGCGCAACGTTCTCGTCGAGTCAGACGATAAGGCATCGGGTTTTAATCGGCGTGGACGTCCAGTGTTGGTGATTCAAGATCCTCTGGGCAACCAGGTCCTTCAAAATTCAAGCCACGGGAATCATGAATGAGCGTCGCGGGGAAAACGAAGACGTCACCCTGGTGAACGGTAACGATCGGAATCACGATTGCTAGTCAGCGTGTGGCTATTCCGTATTAACAAGGCTCTCCTGACCGACAAATGCCTGCCTGTGTCAAGGGTGCAAGCACGCGCCATTTGAATTGCTAAGTGGACCTTAACCACTATTAATTAAAAGGCGATTTGACACAGAAGGAGAGCTTTGGGTACGTAAAATACCATCGAATCGATGGGGCGTATAAATAAGGGATGACTGGGAGGGAAAAAGGGTATCGGGGTACGCAACAACAACTCTGAATATTGAAATGATTCTTCCCTTGTTTTTTAATGAGTTAAAAACACACGAATACCATCTAAGCTAATAGGCACAGTAGCTGACCTTGAATAAATCTGTCTTCAATCAGTTTTTTTTATTGACTTTACACTGCTTCGTTCGTTCCCCTCTCCTCCCTTAAATATCTCATTTATAATCTCGTACATTGGTGCCATTCACCACAACAACGTTCGAGGGCATTATACCGGGCGACTCGTTAACTACACGAGATAAGTTGGCACACTTTCCATCCACCTATCATCCCATTCCTTCGCTCTATTTTAGCGAAAATTACGTAGCATCGAGTGAGTTAAACTTGCTTAACGACGATCCGGAACGAGTTACTTGGTTCCGTCATAATTTCCGCCGTGTCAACACGGTTCGCTCCCGGTTAGGAAGATAACGTCGGATAACGCGCGTAAAGTAGCAGATATTCGTAATCTCGCGAGTCCGGAGCGTTTTGAATTAACGCTGGGACTGCCGCGAAGAACGGTATAAGCCGTAAGAATAATGACCGTCGAATTTCGTGCCGGAGCGGCGGACATATTACGGGCCGTTCCACTGGCAGACACATAATGCGTGCCTTTACTACTTAACGCGACGGAGCTATCGCAATAACTGCTGGGCGAACATGCGCGCCTGCAGCGTGCCTGGAATGAGGATCTTTGGGTCATATTAATATCGTCGAATTAAGTTCTATAGCGCAGGATGAAACCAATCTTCTAGATACACCCTTTAAAAGAGAACTTGTTTCGCCTTTGTGAAGGTATTCACGGCAGTACAATGGAATTCGCGCTATTTCAACGTCAATTTTAAGGGGCAGTGTGCGCCGTTGGTTAATTTGCTTTTAAGAATAGCCAAGAATTTGTTCAACGTAATGCTGGCGGGCATAGAAAACGTACGGTGGATCGTAGAATAAAAGGGAAGTAGATGTACCTGTTTTCGGTGGATCTAATGCGGTGCACGTTACCTGTTGCACTCCCTGTCATTGTGTCCTCCCAGTGTCTTAGAAAAGAAATTGATGGAGCTTTTCCATGCTCGTTCAACTGTGCCCTTGCATCCAGATACCTACGTTGTTTTCTGTATCAGAGGGACACGTGTTGAATCGCGTATTTAGGCTACTTGGAATCTAATGTAACCTCCTCGATTAAAGTGATCGTCTTTGTTCTCCTGCTCCACGGAATCGCAACGCTTTGAGTAATAGTATTAAGAATCACACTCGGCTTCCCTACCCCTGAGGCTAATTATATTCATCCCCTTATCTCGCGAGCGGCGAATGTCGTGCAGTCCCGATGGAATTTCTTGCTAATATTACGTAATTAATTGTATCATTATTTCGCGTGTTAATCTGAGTCCCGGCTGCCACCGCAAGGGGACCATCTTTTTCTCCGACGATGCATCGCCGTGGTACCATTCTCTGGCGGCAATGCCGCGCAGGAACGATCAATCTTAGGAGCCGCGATTTCATTTCTCGCCAGACAGAAACCGCCGCCGCGCAGAATGAATTGCATATTGTGCTTCCGTTTGCGGGAGAACCTTTCCTCCTCGCGGCCTGCTGGATTACCTTTGCGCAATTCTCCGTGCGTTTGGAATTTTATAAAAGCCGCGATGGATGTCTGAGATGTTCACCCGTAAACGTGAGAAATGAAAGACGCGATGACGTGCTCCTACCAGCACCTTGAAGTACAGCTTCGCTTGGGAATTTACGAAAATCCTGGCTGTGAACGTCTGACGTTTCCGCGTCGAAGGAACTTTGGTGCCGTGCTCGATGTTCGTGGAACGTCGTTCTCCTTGAATTACGCGATCGCACGAAATTAAGTTTTATTTCGGGGCAAGGGAAATATGCAGCTTGGCACAGCAGTGTTCTCGTTCACTATATGTATAAAAGAGATTCATATCGAGATCCCATAGTTCTGAATTATTATATATTGTGCATTCTGTGTTTGTCTGCGTTCGTCGCGTTTATAATACACTTTAGAAAGTAGGGAGAGAGGGGGAGAAAGAGAGAGAGAGAGTGAGAGAGAGCGATTGGTATTTCCACGTAGTCAAGAAGTTTGAATTATTCTATCCCGCTGAGGATTTCTTTCACCGACTTGTCGAGTATTTCCTCTAGCCTCGCGTGCTCAAGGCAGCACTCCACATCTGCAAGTCGAAGGTTTCAAATAATAGCTGATAATTAACTTTGCACAAGCACTTATAGTTTCAATCTGAAGAAAGCATAATAGACACAACCTACTCGTTACTCCCCAGACCTACCACACACGATGACGAATTAATCACATTCGGATCGCTACGCAAACATTTCAGGCGCGTATTTTCCAATGGGGATCGCGCGGAGCTGTCACGCTGACGCGTATCGAAATATTTACCACAGTCGTTCCGTGGTCGCGATTTTAATCCACTGTGGAAGACAAATCGAAACGGGCCACGTGACTGACGGGAAGTTTACACCGCCGTTAACCGTATGAGCGGTTTCACGTCGAAGAAGGAAACGTTTGATCCTCGGTGTCCTTCTGATTTCCATGCGAGCGAGGAATAATTCATGTAATTGCATACCGAGCGAGTAAAGAAAGAGGCGTACGGAGCGGGGAAATGCCAGAGCTGCCATAGAGAACAAAATTTCAACACTACATTCTTCACCCGGGATTATAACGTTGCTTTGCATATTTCCATATTCAGACGTCGTCGCGCTGTTACCGGAGCTCGTACGGGAGAGCGTCGTTTCGAAGGAAACCGCGTATCATTCCGCGGCGATTAATTATGAACATCGCGAGAACCCATCCAGATCATAAACCGTGGCGACCGTCTCGATGGCAGACGATTCCTCCCGCAGCGATACGCTCTTGATAAATCGCCACGGACGTTACTTTCGGGTCTCTTTGTGGCTGTTTGTCGTGGAACGGGGCGCCGGGACGTTTTGAAATATCCCGCTGAAATACGATATAAAATTTCGCATCGCGGTGCTTGCTTTAAACCGACGTCGCTCCTCTGCTGACGTTTATCACCGACGCGCTCCGAGTGGCGGCATTTTTCACGATAAAATTTTCTCTCGAAAACTGAAGGCACTAAGGCGGAGTCGCGTTAAGTCGAGGCATGACGGAATCGGGGGATAAAATGATGCGCTCCGAGTGCGGAAAAATATGTAAAAAGGGAGAGAAGTGGTAAAAGTTGAAACAGATGTATCCAGGGTCGCGATGCTTCGCTTCCTGTTTAGCAGCACTTCCGTCTCTCTTCTGTCGCGCGATGCCATCCGTCAGATTCTCGGGATTGAGCGCACCTCATTATCGCGTAATGCGGCACATAATTCTTGAAAGTCGTTGCACCGCGCAGAGGCAGCTTTATACTATTTACGAGCGATTCCTGTTTATTTATGGCGATGAGTTTGTGCGAAGAGGTTTCAAAGTTTACGGAAGCTGCACTCGTAGGCACCTCTTGATTCCTCTCGTTTCCTTAACATTCCGAAATACCAATTGCCCGAACATTTTAAAAGCACGATACCATATTCACAAAAATATCATGCATGACACTCGTAAATAGCACCGCGGTCCTTCCTTTCGAGGAGTTTACTGTTTCAAAAATGGGGTCTCGCGACACAGTTCACCCGGCTCGCGAAGTATACATATGTAAAGCAGGGGAATTGGTGGGAATGAAAGCTCTTACGGGATAAGGAGATGATTTCTGTCCTTAAGAGGGTTTCCGCGGGTCTCCAGAGATGCCTTGTTGATCCCTCCTTCCCTTAGCGTCTGAGGCGGAAGGCCAAGAGAAACACTATAATGCCTGTCCATCTGTCAATCCACCCTCCTGCCTGTGCTTCGATCCGTTTACTTCGGCGAGAGAAGCCAAAACAACCGGCCTGTTCGGGAGTCCCGAGTTTTCTTTTAATTCTGAGATTGCGCCGACAACATCCGTTTCGAACGGATGAACAGCGCCGTGATTCATGGATCCTTCCGTTCTCATTCCTGCGAGGCGACAGGGTAGGCTTGGCTGGTACAATTCGGTTTAAAGAACAGAAATAAGGGGACGATACTTTTCACAATGCTTCCAGCATAATGCGCATGAGCATCTTTCCGCTTGAAAATCTTTGTTGTGCCTTCCGAAGTATGCTTAAAAATTCCAAACTATTAAAAGCTTTCCTAAAAGCTTTATAGGAAGTAGCAGAGAGGGTAATGGTAGATGTTAATTTGAAAGAGTTACAGTATTAGAATTTCTGGTATTGCAAACAGAGATAACAGTGTCTAAGACCGATTTTTCACAGTGTAGTAGTTATTAGTAGCTATTAGCCTGCAGATTTGTTCTAATGGCAAACGATACTTATACGAATGGGCGAATACTCGTGGATGACGTTGCGCCACACCGCTACGGAAAGTTTCCACTGCATTGTTTCGCGTTAGCGCATCGCGAATTCGCAAGACCCGGGAAGCTCGTTCCCCAGCCACGTTTCCGCCAAGTTTAATATTTAACATGCACCATCCAGTTCCCCAGCTCACCTTTGGCGCTCGTTACACGGCGTTACTTAGCGATGTACGATCGCATTTAATTAAACTTTTTCAAGCCGTTCGTTGCGCAGGCAGAGCCGCGTGTCGTTGGCGGCGCGTTGGCATAAAATTAAGATACCGGCTGGGAGCGCGAGAGAATCGAATTACCGGGGCAGGAAGCATGCCCGCGGATCGTGGCTCCGTTTTATTTTACAAGCGGCGGAAGGGAGGCAGTAGCACTGACCGCTCGTACCCCGTTACAGGGATCCTCGGCGAGGGACTTCAATGATACGCGTCCGCGGACGGTGAGAGGACGGCCTGGACGCAGCACCTCGTTCCTTGCGTGCACCGTGGAGGATCGAGGATCCTTATCTCGCCGGGTACGGGGGAAACAAAGCGGTAGGAGGACGCAGACGTAGATAACCGGCACGAGAATGCCGGACAGAATCGAAGGGACGGATCTCCAGCCAGACGGATCGCTCCGTTTCAAGATCTCGTGATCGGTGTCGTTGTCCAAGATCCAGCAGCGGTCGCAGTCGAAATGGGGACGAGGACGAACGAGTCTCTGGCCAGGTCCGTGGCGAGGAACCTGTCCCTGGACCAGACCCACCGCCCCGACGAACTGTTCCCCGACGTGACGAAGAATAGCCTGATCCTTCACGACGACGAGAGCATTCTGGACACCGTCCTCTCTAGGAGCGATGGGAACGCCACCACCAATGCCGTGGAGCTGGGCTGGTTCAACGAGTCCACGATCTTCGACAGCAACGCGACGCTGTTCGAGTCCTCGTTCGGGGTCTCGTCGTCCCCCTTCTCGTCCTCCACGTCGGCCAGCTCGGAGAATTACACGGGCATCTCCGATCTGTTCGTGCTGGAAGATCTGAACGATTACATTAACCAGTTCAACGATTTCGTCAATCTGACGTACTCTGGCGGCGGGGCCAATCTGAATCTCAGTGGAAGTGTCAACTGTACGTCGTCGATAATCGCCGGGACCGCGGTGAGCGTGATCAGGCCCGGTGAATGTGGCCCGACGGCCGACGTCGATCAAAAGACGAACGCCAACACCTGGTGGGCGCTGATTCTCGTGATCGTGCCGTGTTTGACCCTGTTCGGCAACGTGCTCGTCATCCTCGCGGTGGTTCGCGAGAGGGCCCTGCAGACCGTCACCAACTACTTCATCGTCAGCCTGGCTGTCGCCGATCTCCTGGTCGCTGTGCTCGTCATGCCGTTCGCCGTCTACGTTCTCGTGAGTCTGCTACTCTTATTCATCCCCTGCATGCGTCTCTTTTCAGTTTACAGTGGACGAACCCACCGTGGCAAGCCTCCCACGTTTTATCTGTAATGATACACCGACGACCGGGCGTCCTCCGTTTACCCTTTAATTGAGGGTCTTTATGGGGGTGGACCGCGAAAATCGGGGCTTCGTAGTTAATTACGAGCCCCTTAGCGCCGATAAAAAGCATAGTTGTCGGCTGTTATCTTGGCACGGTTAATGAAAACTATTTCCCGGCGCAAGCTTCTTTGGAATTCGCGGCCGAGCTTCCGCCTCGGCGAGCAGAAAAAAGTAGTTAAGGACTCGGTATTACTTTCAGACTCCGCGCTGCGGCGCTGCCGGGAGATGGTCTAATTACGATTAATTTAGGGGTGGGTTATATATTTATGAACCTCAAATCGATAACCATCCACGGATAAAAGTATTTCTCTCCGATCGGTGACTACTTAAGTCCCTTTATTCCTTCCTGCGATGACCAACTAAGAAATTCAATTACTCCATCGGTACAATTAGAAATACTCGTGCAGAGTTTCGAATGGAAGCCGGAGGAAGCCTGATTCCCCCAGACAATAGAGCTGACAGTTTGCTCACAGGTTTAGTTGCGGAGCAAATGACGGTTTCGTTTCGTCGCGTTCGCCTATCTTCGGATATATCGCATGCGAATCGAACGGCAACAGGATTAGTTAATTAAAGCAATTTGAATAATTCTTCGGGCAACAGCTCCGAATCCCTTCGTGCGACGGCGTCTGACCCACTTCCCCGCCGAGCGCTGCTATCAGAGTTACTGCCTGGCCATCAAACCGAATGCGGAGAGCCGAAGCATTCTTTTCGGTATTTATTTAGCGCTCGCTGCATCTACCTTCGAGAATATAAATTCGAGTTTCACGCGGGACGAGGTACGCCAGCTGGATGGTTTTACTCTGCTTCATTACGAAATAATTTCAACTTCATTGCGTGTTTTGCACTCCTCATTCGTTCTTAATAATTTAAATCGACGTTGCGCTGTTTCATCACTGGGCGAACCATATTTCCCGTATGCAATAAAAGCACTTGAATTATCTTGCGCAAATATCAAACCTCGCAGCTTCCATGTTCGCGAATTCAGATTTCTCTATTTGGCACGAGCAAGCCGGTGTTTACATTGGTCCATACTACCGCGAGAACAGCTGTAATGAAGTTTTTTCTCTCGCGTCTGTATCAAAAAAGTGTTTCTACCTAATTATGCAGCTTGCTGGAAGGTGCAGCGATTTCTCCGGAACTGTCACATTCGTTTACGCTCATCGATGAATGACGACAGCGGAGAAAATAAGCGGGATAATGGAAAAGCGTAAAATCGCTCGTGAAATAGATCTTTATGGAGAGGATCACGCGCTAGATGCAAACTTAGCCCATGAAGGATGATAATAATTCTACGATTGTGACGCGACAGGGGCTGCGGCGCGGGGCCTTGAATTCGGATTGGAGGGTCGTAAAGATGTCGTAAACGTCGAATTTCGGGCGACCGAGTTATTCGTATGCCGTGCGTCTCGCTCTGTTTTTTACGGCAACTTTTATCCGAGGCCACTTGAAATCGTTGCCCCGATGGGCATTCCCAGAGTTTAAACGCGTTTCTCTCGCGTGACCGGCTTTGATACGAAATTCGCCGTGCGTGGAACGACTTTCGCGTCACCGAGCCGCGGCCAGTAGTTTCTTCGGTTACCCGTAACCGAGTAACTCGTGCTTTGCCGGAGCAATCATCCGTTGCGCCACGATTCCGATGCACCATTCGTCCGTGAATCGTTAATCGAATCGCTGTTTCGCGTGTCCGTGGCATCTTATGCGTAATTAATCGCCAATTAAACCGTGGAATATCCTTCGAGCGAATGGACGAGGGCATCTAGATTGTAGGACATTTCTGGGGACAGACGTCCGCGTTAGTGGAAGTTCGAAGGCCCTTTTTTCGAAGCTGAGCAATCCGCGACGATCACGCGATAGCTTTTCCAGGTTCGTGAGCGTGCCTAGGGACGGAGACATCGTTTTGCGTGTCACGCGTTTACGCCGCTTGGCTATTATTGGAATCGTTTCGTAAGCACGACACATGTTCATGCCCGAACAGTCGGTGTATACGTGCCGTTTCCCTTTGCCGGCACTAATTGAGCTTTCGTTGAACCAACAGGCGGGCAGGATTTATAGGAGCGAGTAATTTATTCCACGCGAATGGTATAAAACGTAACGAGCCTTTTGGAACCCACGGGGATGTCACAATGAACAATTCAGAAAGCATATCGATCCGAGGATATATAAATAAATAAATAAGATACTGGAAGTGTGAAAGTCAAGAGGTGGATGAGTTGGAAAAATTCTCCGTTCCCTGATTATGGTGAAGAAGATGTAGATTTCATAGAAAACTAAACTGTTCTCGGCATCCTAGTCACAGCATCCGCGGGGGAAGCGCGATAACTCGGAGAAGCTTTAATCACGCGTTTAAACGTCCCCTCGTCTTTCTTCGTCTATCCTTTGTGTTCTTCCACCCCGCCCCGAAGTGGCCGAGGCAAATGCACTCCGGCCCCTCTATCAGGGCGATAAAATCGACGCGTCCCGGGCTGGATATTAACACGATGCAGCGTACTAAAATCCCTCATCGACCGCTTAAACGATCGCTCGCAAGTTTCGCGTTAAACGGTTTAACAGGCCGCGTGCGCGCTCGTGTAATGCGTCGCGACGATAATGTTGCGAGTCGAGCACCGCGCCCGCGATCGAAACGCCTTTAATCAGCTGCCAGCGACAATCCACATTCCCATGCTCCCATCCTCGCGAATTGTCCAAGACAGTCCCCCGTGCTTTCGTCCGTACTTGTAACGAGCTCGTGATTCTAAACTCGATACTTCGGCTATCGTTTCCAGACCCGATACTTCCGAGGCAACGCGGGGGGTTGAGAAAAATCGAGGCGAAAAAGCCGCAACTTCAGCCAGGGCGCGGTGATCCTCTTTTGCGCGGCTAGTAATATTCATTTTATTCTTTCTAGGTTTTAAGAGAAAGTTCCTCGATAGTGGTCCCGTAGGAGTATCCCTCCACGGCTCCCCTGCTCGTGACCTAACGCTGATTGGTAATTCGCTTTTATCGGTCCTCCGGCAGTTCTAAGCTTTTACGGTTACGCCGCTCATGAGTTTGCAGAAATTTTTAAATTCCTTACCCTGCCGCGTTATACGAGCCATCGACTGCTCCTTGAACTACGCTATCGTGATTCGCGAGCACGCGTACCTGCGCCCTCGATATCTCGGACGGCGGCGCCGAAAGGATTTTAGTTCCTCTTTGAATTTTCCCCCTGGACCCGCGAGGGCCCGCGCCTTTCTAATTAGAACGAATAAATTAATTACGTAAAGAACGCTGGCGAGGGTGAAGCCCGCGTAATAAGGGGGCGGACGGTTTCCTCGCGTAATTTCCTTCATTCCTGGCCATTCTCCATACTGTCGCCGTGTAATCGGCCCCGCCCGCAACGTTGTCACAGTAGTTTACCCGTAGCTCGCATAATTCTTCATGAATTTTGGAGGTCCTTCTTTGTAATCCACTCATCGCTGTTTAAAAAACTTTGATCGTTAAATTCGCGAAGTTTACTCTTGGCCAATTTATGAAACTTTATTCAGTGTCTTTGCAGTGGTCTTCTGCACGTTCGTGCTTTCGAGACTCCCGATATCCCATTGATTTACGAGACGGAAAGGCTGCTCCGTGACTCTGCCCCATTCCCTGGCGAACAAGACAGAGACACTTTACACGATCGAGGGAAATCGATAGGGAAAGCTACTTTCGCGATCCTTTCTCGCTGTGCCTGTAATTTCCTTTGTTCGACGGCTCCATCACCCCCTCGCCTCTTCTACAACACTGTTTGGCACACCAGGGTGATCTATGGAGAAGTCACGTGCCTTATCGGCGCCGATCAAGCCGGAATCCGTGGCGAGTTATTGTGATTTTGGCAAAGTGTCGGCACGTGAGCCGCTGCGAGTGGTGCAAGCCCGGCTTGGCCCAAAAGCGGAGAGAAATTGCAAAGATGGAGGACAGATGGAAGAAAGGGGGTGAAAGGGGCTGGGGGGTGGATAAGGATAAGTGGTGGAAGGGAAAAGACGTGGACGGGGACAAGAAGCAGAAGGGAATGTGGGTGTAAGGGCCAGCGAAAGAGTTCAGTCGAGGGTGCACTGCGTGACCACGGGCAATTTCAACCCTCTCTCAACCCCTCGGCCCCGCGTCCACCGAATCGAAGGTAGCTTCAACACTGAGCCATGGAATAGCGCGATGGATCGCCAGTCGAGGCAAGGTCTATGTTAATAACAGAGATCGCTTCATCGTATGCATGCTTATTACTTAACCAACTCAGCCCAGTTTTGATTCAAGCTGTGTACACACTGGTTAAATCGTCAGCCGCTAACATGAATATTAATGCACGCGGCGGAGGAACCGGCCACTTTTCTTCTGGGAATAGAGACCACGGAACGGTTTGGCCTTGGTCGGTCAACTAAACGCGACTTATCTTTCGTTCGCTTCCATTCGCTGTGTGGATCGTGTCCGAATTGGAAAGGGAACGCATGTTGATGGAGGTATAAGGGCGCGGTGATGTCATAAGTTCCTTCGTGTAATGGCAGAAGTAATCAAGCAAGCTAAATTAGAGTTACGGATATTGCAATTTCTGAAGAGGCACGAGGAATATGTAGCCAAATGTTCTTTTATTTGGATAATCTCGTGGTTTTAATACTACGCGAATAAAACTGTTACAATTTTCAAGCAGTTATCAAATAACTGTAATTTTATGACTATTCTAATTTCTGTTCCGACGGAACTGTTATAAAATGTAGTGTATTAACTGAAACTTTTATTTCACTCATTTTTGGTTAAATAAGAAACTTTTATTTTCTTGAAAATAGAAGACAGTTCTTGTTAGACAGGAACATTTATTCTGCTCTGAAGAAGTTAAAGTTGTGATGAGCAGATTTCCTGAAAATGTTGTAGGGTAGATAGATTTAAAGTTAAAACCTTAAATCGTTCGGTGAAAATAATTATATAAAAATCACAATGCGCTTTCTCATCTGTATTTATCCTGTCCTCAATTTCTTAAATAATACTAGTTAAAAAAATATTGCTACTTTTTATATTTTAGCCTTCAATCTTTGTTCAGAAATATGCAATGCTGCAGAACTCTTATTAACATAAAATGACTGTCAAAACTGAGAAAAGTCAATTTAAAACGGAAAAGAAATGATTTAAACGTTAAAAATTCGACAAATAACTTTTATTTATAAAAGTTGACAGTTTCATTGGACCACAGGTAGTTACAGCAGTAGTATAAGAGACGCAAGTAGAATAAGTACGCGCTTGGTCGGGCGAGCGTTCGGCGCTCGACCTCCTCTCTCCAAATCAAAAGCCAAATGGTCTTGAAAAGAGTTTCATTTAACTACCGTCATCCTCGATCCTGATCCCTCCGATTTCGAGATCGGTCACAACAAAACGATCGCCCGTAGGGAATATAGAACGTGCCAGCTGTAGGAAATTCGATAGCCGGTAGTCATCGTTCGACCAGGCGTCATCAGGGGCGAGTAAGCAAAGTAGAGCGGGAGCGTAGCGACATTTACTGTAGCACGATTCGGAGTTTCGTTGGAGGTCGGTATTTAAAAATTCGGGCCAGCGGGATTTACGAGGCGGACGTGCCGTAGCGGTTGTTTTTCCGAGCGAACCGTGTTGTGTGGAAAGTACTCAAAGTACGGGACCGTTTTGCAAAGGGACGAATGGAAATAGTGCGAAAATAACTTTAAACGGGTTTCCATATGCAGATCCTCTTCTTCCAGCGTTCTGTGCGCTCGATAAAACGGTTTTTCCAGTAACGCATTCAACGTTCCCTCTAACAAACACTACGTAGCCATTCCGGATATCCGTTAATGCCTAGTGAATCGACTAGTTCTTGACTTTGATAGGGGCTGCCTGACTGTTACAGACTTCATCCCTCTGCACGCCCTGTGTGAGTGGCGTATGGTCAGTTTCTGTCCACTTTTGGAACTGATTGGGTGACACTTTGCGCACCCTTTCGCGAGAGTGTTTGCGGAGGGCAGCTGGGGACAGCGTGGGATGTTTTCGCACATCTATTTCCCCATGCTGTCCCTCAATATCAACCATTTGATTCTGTGATTGAACCACAGCGAGATAATCCGTCATGACCTAAGCAAGGTCCAAACGAGTTGAAAATCCAACCGCGGGCGATAACACGTCCGCTATAATTCACAAAGCTCGTATATATACGACCGAATTCCCGACGTTGGACGCGCCCAGTGTCCAACCCTTCACAGCCACGACTTTGCCACCCTCTTCAACGTTATTTTCCAGCCAGGAAGTACACCCCCTTTGCTCCCTTAGAGCTCGTGGCTCGCCCAGGATGCTGCGCCATAACCGCCATAATTTCGAGCCACTCGTGGGCCATTCATAATTTCTGACTACGCTCTATCCCCCTACGTCCTTACGAGAATGGTTTTCCCGAGAATATGAGGCACGCGTGCGCGAGACCGTGTAACCGAGATATCCGAATCGCATTGTTCAGCGAAATGCAGTGTGTTTCGTTCGCTGTGCGATAGGTTGCCCGAGCGTTAAACGTTCTCGATGCGTCGGGCATGGCGAAACGATGGGATTAAATACAGTTGAAAAGCACTGGATGGCTCGGACGCAAAATTGAGTGTTGGATGGAGGCTGATAGTGGTCCAGGAAGTATCGAAACTATGCTGACAATTTCTAGGTTTCTAGATACGCTGTCTTTTTAGTTAACGCCTCGTTAGATGCATAATTCGATTCCTTTGAAACTTTTAAACATTTACGTTATTCGAGCCTCTAATGCGAGCCCCGACGAAAATATACTTGTGTCGTGACAGGGTGCACAAATATCTCGAAACGTAGGCGAATGTCGGAGGAGCAAACGGAATTATCGTCAAAATAGTCGGCAGCACTCGGCCGGAGTGTGTGCGCATGAATGTTTGAGTGGAGTTCTAAAATTTGCATCCGTATAGATCCCTTCAGATTCAAATAAGTTTATCATTCTGCATCGGGCCGTATTAGGTTTCCCCGTTTTTCTTGAACGACAGGCTTTATGCCGGCCGTAAACTGTCTGGCAGGCAGAACGTGAATAGGATAAGTCGTTTCGAGGCTGGAATTTCGCGCACATCTTGGGGATTTGCGCTTTTGCTATATCGTACCTGGGTATACTGCAGTGAATCTGGAAGACATCGGTGTTTCTTCGAAATGCAAGGGAAATGGGAATGAATTCCATCTGAATCAACTTGTTTGAATGGAACGAATTTCGAACCTTTCACCAAAACCGAAGCTCGTCGTTATGTCCTATAGAGCCGTGTTCTCGCGATTCTCGTCAAAGAAATTTATAGGTTTCCGTCCATCGAAGCGACAGCAGTGATTAGCGAAAAAAACTTCGACAACGAGGCGCTCGTAAATTCACCATATCGAAATTCACTTTCCACTGGCGACACCGCTGAAAGCCAACGGCGATATATAAAGCGGGAACGGATGGGGTTTACTGGCTCGAGTGTCCATTTTTCATCTGCACTTAGATGCTAACCGATAGCTTCCAGATCGTTCTTCTGAACGGCGTCGGAAGGAGGAAATGGCACGCTGCAGACGGTCGTTCGACGATGCAGGGAGTATTAGTCAAGTTCGCGAGGTCGGGGCGAACATAGTGGTGAAGATAAAATTGCTGACTATGCTTCTAAATAAGGAGGGAGCTTCTTCTGTCTCTCGAATTTCGCGCCCATCGATCATGTTCACCTAGGGAGATGATGTCAGCTGTGTTGGTCCATTATCGATCTTGTAATTCTGGCCTCGATGGGTGTACTTGAACCGCGCGACTCGCTTCCACCGAAATTTCGGAAATTTGAAAAACAGTGGCCGTCGAAAGTTGACGTCTCGTTCACTAGCATTCGATTTGCGCGTATTTTCGAGTGCGTGCTCTTTTGCAAGCCAACGCGACATGAAAATCTGAGGAATGTTGCAATCCGTTATAAAAATATTTGCCGGGCTGCAGATTATTGAAATCATTCATAAATTCCCGCCGTGTCCCATCGATGACTGACATTTTTTAGAACGCAGTCAAATTCACCGGTGAAACGTATCGAAGTGTCGAGCCATTATTCAAAACTACCTGATATTACCAAATTCTCCTTCAACGAGGGGGCTGTGGCGATAAATTCGCCTCGCCACCGATCGGGAATCATCATTGGTGTAGGAAAAAAAACGAGGATCCCACCCTTTTGACTAGCGAGCATTAACGAGCACATTTGCCTGAGCCCCCTCGCGATCGACAGTGATATAAATCTCCCGCAGATGTTGAACCCGCGACGTCATATTTCCCTGGAATCACCGTGAGCAGATCAGAGGCCCGCCATTTCTCTGCGTCACCGTAATTCGACCTGATTGCGCTATGAAAGTCGCATCCGTCTGAACGTGACCCAAAAAGTTTTGATCCGGCGGAAAGTTTTATAAATTATCGGTGCGATAATTTCTCGACTTTTTAATTGATAGCCTCGGCACGATCCCAGCTGGTCATCAATTAAAACGATAAAAGAGGACGAATGCCGGACGCAGCTGAAGCTCCATTGATAGAAAATTCGATGACAGAGGTTACCATTACTTTCACCAATTTTCACACGGGAATATAAAAGTAGTATACCATCTTGGTTAAAGTTTTATTAAAGTTTCTTTGAGTTCATAGAAGCGCATGGAAGATTGAGAGGATTCAGGTAACGAATCCTGTCATCCTGTCTGACAAATGCAGCCTAATACTACTTGCTAGCTGCTCGTTGTCAGTAGTCTAAGCCTATTCGCGGCCAGACGCGCCAACAGGCACGGGACACCCATTCCGGGAACGACAAAATAGCAAACTTTGTTAGCAAACTCATACAACAAACTTTTTCGACGAATTAAATCAAAAGTTTATCCCACTCCTCCGTGCGCGGACGCGCGCTAGAAAGAGCCCATCAGAAAATCGACGCAGAAATCTCTTCAGGATCCGTTAAATCTAAATGCCGAGATACGGTCATTCGAGGCTCGAGTGCTCGATGCATATAGTTCCCTCTAAAATCTCTTTGCTTTTCAGTAGAATATTCGGAGCCAGAATACGCGAGCAGAATTTTCATTTCGAACTCCACTCATCACCGATATGATCATCAAGAACCATGCCGTTTCCGTGCTTCTCCTTTGTGCCCGTAGATTGGCATAAATGAGAAGACAGGTATTTTTTATGGATGCGTATTCACATCCAGATAAATTCCAGCTGTTTTATGAAACACTCCTGACCAACGGGACTCCGCTGGTCACATATGGCCCATTGTAATGTGATCTTTTTATGGCGTTCGTACGCGCGCATATTGGGGGCCATATTACAATGCGAAAAAAAACGCAATCTTCGTGTTAGTTTTTCTAGGGCCGCAGGCGAAGTAGGAACAATACCAAGCGCACAGCTTCATTTTTCAAAAGATCACAGGGTAATTAATGCCCCAGGGAGAGAATCCTGACAAAGGGCGAGCGTGAAACCATAGGAACGAGAATCGCTGCAACGAGAAATATGTAACGTCCAGAGTGAAGGCGTAACTGATAAAATAACCCTCTGTGGAATCGTTCGCTTCCACGGCGAAAAGTACCTACTCTTGCTGCGTGCGCTCGGTTGACGTTGACGTTGACGTTTCCGCTGACGTCACGTTGTCGAGCTATCGGGATGTTTACAGAAATCATGCAGTTAAATACGGACAGGGGAGTATTGTCATTACTCGGCGATTTCGACGAGGAAACAGAGTGGAGGACTGATTTGAAAATCGCGTACCTCGCGTCGAGCTGAAATTGGATCTGTGTAAAGGAGAGGGATAAAAAATGTTGTAGCGTGTTCAAACAGAGATGTTGAATGGCGAGTTTCATCCCGGCCATCTCTATATTTTTATTTGCCTGCAACTTGGATCATCGTTGATTGATTCATCGGCGGAAAATATTCGTCGAAAATATTTCGCCATTTTGTGCTCATTTCGCTGTTTGCGATTTCTGGAATCCTAGGTGATCTCGTTAGAGTTTTGTGTAGCGAAGTGCTGTCAGAAGTAAATAAAGGAAAAAGACAGGCTGAACGGATCGAAGCTTTTCTATCTCAAGTATTTCTGCCCGCACAATTACTGCACGTCCATTTGTCAATCACCCCATGAACGATCTTGCCCTCAATTGACGGGGCGCTCGCGGGAGAGAGTAATTTCCCAGAAAATTTCCTCGTCGCGTTGGAGGATCGCATTTGCCTCCATCTTCGCGCCGAATGGGTGTGTCTTATGCAAAAACGAAGCTGCGATCGAACCTCTGTCGGGCATTAACGGTACGATTCTATATTCATCCTCGATTCAACGAAGCTTATAAAGCTCCTTACAAATCGTTACACTTTCCCTGCGGATTAATCACTTTCTCATCACGATTTTAATCCTCGTGAAATCATTCTCCAATTAGCTACCCATCGACCTGAAAAATAATGAAAACGAAGCGAGTCCCGCCGTAGTAACTCGATTTAAGAAACCCGATTCCCTGTAACGCCTCTTGACGTCATTAGTTTATTCGCTTTCTAACGCTCAAGCGTTTCTAATAAAATGGGAAAGGAAGAGTTACCACACGTTCAATTGTGGTGCTGTGACTTCTCAGCTACGGCGACTCCAGTAGCGCTCCGCGCAGCCAAATGTTTGGGGCATAAAGTCGGCCAAGGGAAGACAATTTTGCCGAGAAATTCTCGAGGAACGCGACTCGCACAGGCCAAACCTTCGATCGATCGTGAATTATTTGGATCGATGCTCGAACGAGGGCTCGCCGGCGCCTCGAAATCGACTTCTATTGTCCATGCCTCTCTCCCCATGGTCGCGAGGAGATTCCTTGACCTCGAGCACAATCCGAGCAGTTGCTCCCCGTCTGATAACTGAGAGAAATTGTGTCCGCATGGAATACAGATCCGGATTCATCCTCGCGGAAATCTCGCACGTACAAACGTTACGACAGAAATGTAGCGCTAAATTCCCGCAGAGAATTTAATACTTTCGGCCTGCGCGAGCAGTTGCTCCGAAATATCGCCGAACGAGGGACTGCTCTGTTTACTGGTGACAAGCGCGGGAAACAAGAACAGCGGAATTTGCAAACTATTCGGAACGGTGTCAAACTTCTCGGGACTAATTAATTTTTATGTGCTAATAGCTACGGTGGCTCGGTTATCGCTTTATCCCGGGACGCTGACCAGGGCTGGATTAAATACGTCGGTTCTGTGGAATCTTCGTAATTAGTTGGCCCGAATGAAAAGGCTCGGAATCATCGATGCACCGCAGAGGTTGCCAAGTTCGAGAAACGAAAGTAGAACACAGAGGGGGGCGTTAGGGACGGACCGATAGAGAATGTAATTTGGCGGGTACAAGTAATCAAAGCATCCAGGGGAGCGTATTTCCGTGGATATTGGTCTCTTGGCAAACGTTAGACTGTTTGGCCGCACCTGTGAGCCGTTATAATTTCGATATTGTAACTTTGAGCCGTTTGCCGTTAAGCAGTTTAAACAGCGCGGCAAGGCGATTGTCGTGCTTAAGTGTAACGGGCTCGGTGAATTTATGACAATGTGTACGATTACGTCAGCTTGAACTATCGTTGCACAAGTGTACCTACACTGGCCAGGAGTGCAACGTCAATATGTAGAATGGTACCTAGTTCTTGAAGTGGTTTTTGGATTAGAGTGTTCTTGGTGGTCGTACAGGAATTGGGCTCTACAAATTCGGGAATCTTGTACTATTAGAAATTGAATTACAACTCCTTCCTTCCGCGGCAATGTAATTCTTTTGAACAAATATTATTCCACTTCTCTTCTCGCCTGTTATGACCTTTCGAATTCTGTCTTACTGTCGCGAAGGAATTGAGAAGATATTCCAAGGAACACATTTATAGGAAATTAGGGTGGAGGACGAATCAGTCAGCTTCATCATCTGCAGCGTTGGAACGAGTGAAGCTGTGCTGATGAGGTAGCAAGCCATGACACGCATTTGAGATATGTAGATACACCTCTATATCTTCCTCTCCTTCAATAACAAATAATTTTGACGCACAGGCACGCATCAAAATCAGACAATGACTCTCTGTCGTCGAAAGTTGCAGGTGTTTCCATTTTCCATGAAGTGAGAACCGTGGCTGGCGTAAGACATCCAAGTTAAACCAAAGATATGTTTTATGGGCATTTTATTTTCCTTCCTGAGAGAGGGTCATTCTTCTTCTTCCCTTCTTCTACCCTAGAAACTTTTCGCCACGGTTTACGCTCGCCCTTTTTTCGACGGTGTCTGCCTATGAAAATGAACCTACTCCCGAAACTTCCCCACTGACTTGACACGCATAATGCTCGGATTTATCGCCGTTTCGAAAGAATACCGGGGCTGCCTTCTGTCGCCCCCGAAACGTCAAGAAACCGACAAACTGGCGTAACGTGTAAACATTTTCATTCCCGCTTCATCGTCGTCGGTTTCGTATCCAGTTCCCTGTGTTATTCACTGTTCGGGGAAAACAGCGCTGTAAAAAATACCCTAGATTCTATTGTAATCCATATTGTAAATATGCCCATTGTTCTCAGCCCAGCGAACACGTTTGCGAGAATGGTGACCAGAGTGTACCAAAAACGACAGGACTGCAGCCTCCACGTGCAAACGCCGTCTTTGTACCCTTCAGTCTCCTTTCGCCCCTTGCTGTTCCTATTAAGAAGCCTGTGTCACGTGTCACATGTCTCACGGACTTTTCGATTTCGCGCTTCCTTTGATTCACGTAACGCGGCTTCTTACCCCTTGCGCCCTGAAATCGCCTGTGTCGCTCCGCGCGTTCCCCAGCCGACACGCTGCTTCCCAGCATTTCATTTTCCCCCGCTGGTTCTTTGACAACGCGATTTCGGTACTTGCACGTCCACCCCTGCGCCCGTGGAACGTGTATTTGCACGGGGAATCTGGAAATACCACGGTGTTTCGCCTGGCGTCTTGGAAACTCCAATTTGTGGCGCTTTCGCGATTTCTTACTCTGCGTGCAGCCGAGTTTTTACCGCGGACCGTGACGCGAGAAGGAATCTCGAGGAGGAAACGTCTTGCGTTAACTTTTTCCACTGTCGAACACGAGTCACAAAGGTATTTCCTTGGAAGTTCGTGAATTGACCATAGGGAGCTTCTGATAGCGAAACCAAACGAAGATCTCATCGAGTTTCACCGTTGAACGGCCTCCAGACGATATATAACGCGCGGAGGGGATATTTTGCCCCGCATTTTGGCCGTTATCCAAGTCAAAGGCAACGATAACGACGCCCCCCCCCCCCCCCATCCATCGAATGGTGCCATTACAAAAGTGGGTCAAAGTGGACTTTGAAATATCATTGTCAAAGTTCCTGTTTCCATTCCGCTCGTCCATTGCCAGGCCAAGATAACTTTTAATTACGATCGTCACCGCCGATAGCCCGCGAATTTGCTTACATTTTGTCCATTGTCCGTTCGCGCTCTTGTTGCGCTGCACTTTTGAAACGTTCGGTCAGAAACTCGATGCCATCGATTTCGATACGCGCAGCGTTGTGTGTGGGGAAAAGGAGACGCGATTATGTGACACCGGAGATGTTTCTATTACCGCGAATGTTTGAGGTGAAACGTGACGGACCTGAAGAACGAAAACAGCTTGGAACATTTTTCCAATGGTAATCGGGTTCCGAGAGAATACACAAGATCCAGAGACACTCGTCGCTAGAAGTACCTCGAGTTTTTGATAAAGAAGCTAGCGAAGAAATCAGACGAGTGAACGAAATATATAAATATATAAACCTTACTTTGCATCGCGAAAAGGCAGGTGAGTTTGAAAGCGATTTCTGAGATTCCACCGCGCATCTAGAAAATGCAGTTTTTCCAACACAGGACTCAAGTCAAAACGATATTCCCCGAAAAACGCGCGCCCTACTTCGAAACTGTCGTTATTTATTGTTCCAGCAGTTGCCTCCTTCCGCTTCTGCGACCACCGCAGCATTCGTTTCGACGCGTCCGCCGAAAAAACCTCCAGTCTGATTACAAGAAGTGCTTAGGAGCCCCTGTCGAGATTTAATTGCTGCCGTTTTCGGGACGCTGTTTTGCAACGGAAATGAAAATTCTGTCCACGGTGTATCACTGGCGGTGCAGCTAATATTTTTCTACCCTCGCTCCGATAAACGGTCGCGATGCTCGAAAATAGAAAATGACCGAGGCGTGCTCGATATTGGTGGAAGCACGCCGCGGTGGTTTTAACTTGCATTTACTGGCCGTCGTATTTGCGGGCGCCAGATTTACGGCGGGAATTTTATTCTCCTGCGCGTGTATGATAATATTGTATTCTTTATCGCGGCTCGTAATGGCCCTGCGGGTTTAATAGTGGCGCGTAATGTCGACGAAACGATATCGCGCGCATCTGCTGCATGTTCGTTATTACGGATGACTTCCGCCACTTAAATAATGTGGCGCGCATTTAATATTGTCCTGCGATATTTTAAAATAGGTACACCGGGGAGAAACAAAATTTAATTATACCACGTACAGTCTTCTATAACATCATACAATTTTGTCGTGGAAGTTCAAAGAGTGCAAACACAAGATTTAAGTGGCAAGCATTTCGCCGAACACTACAAAGAAATCCCTTCCAAAAAATTCAAACGTTACTGGGGCCTTTAACGACTCTGTAAAATTGTAAAGAAATCGGGATATTTGATAACCCAATTTCTCCCGCAATCAGAGCTAGTATAGCGTTGATACGAAGTTGTAGTCGCGACAGAAAACCACGGGGCTCGCTCGAAAGTATAATAGATAAACAGAGCCGATTAAAGTTGCAGCAGCGTTGCAGTTTACCTTGCAGTAAGTTGAGTAGTCCAAACAACTCTTCAAACTGGTTTAGCTCACAGAGTTCATCTCGGCGATTGCATATTGAAGCGGCTCTGCTCGAAATAGCAAACTTTGTAACATTAACACTTCATAATTTCAAAAAATAACACAATGAGATAGTGAATTTTATAACAATTAAACCAGTCGAAAGATCAAGAGAACTCTGAAAACACGATGTTAAAATCTGTGGAAGACATAGGTAGTAATTCCACATCATAGAATTTCCAGCTTGGTTTGTCCACGATTTTATAAATCTTTTCCAGCCAATAGCACATTTCGAGAACGAGCTGGAAATCGATACCAGAGCGTTTGTAATCGTGGCAAGGATAAGCTTTCGCAGGACGAAGGAACGAAATATGAAAGATGTCTCCGCCGATCTGGGATGACACGGTACATCCCGCGCCGCGATGTTCCGCATAAATCAATAAAATTCGCACGAGCATTTACACGCGGAGGCATCGCGTTCCTCGACGAGCAAACATATTCCACGAATCTCGGACGTGACGCGAAGAACGCGCTGCGTTTGAGGGGTAATAAAAAAAAATATGCCGTAGCATTGATTTCATCGCAGACGAACAGGGTTCACTACGATTCTCTTCCGTTCATCGGGCAGAGAATATTTGCTATGAAAATATTGTACGATCCCGTATGCTTGCAGGCACGAGGCTGAAACGTGTATTTACCTCGTTCCGCGTTCCCTCCCATTATGTCCCTCTCGCGCAATAAAAAAGGGAAGGAATGTATCGATCGGGGGGGACATGGAAAGCGAGGAGATGAATCAATCGAAACTTCTACTAATATCGCTGAATAATCGTTGATACGTGCCACAAAATTCCATATTGGAAGCATTACCAACACTTTGATTTTAATTTCCATTTGACAAAATACAGTTTCGAGGCTGCCACGATATGATAAAAGTTGGCTTGTTCGTGGGGTGATGCTCGTGTCAGCTCGAGGCGATATCTCACGCTGGCTGGATCGCAGGATCCAGGGAACGGCGATTTGGCCCCTCGGCGATCATTCGAAATACATTAGCGTCATTAGCGAAAGAAGCATACCAGAGGGCGAAGTGGCGAAGTGTCAGGTGCGCGGGTGGGAAATCGACAAGATGGTGGATGGTGGAGATGGCGGATGGTTTCAAGGGTTCTCCCAGAAGCACGTATGCCACTCACGTTTCAAAACGTTTTAGAGGAAATCGCTTGTATTTCATAAATCCCTGCAGGTAGCTGGATGGTGCTTGGCTCCGCAGGCTTAGCCACGAGAGGGTTCTCTCGCGAGGACCTTGGAGACCAGGGGGATCGTGGAATTCGAGTGACTTTCGTGCGCTGGCTCGTTAGGCGTTATGAAAGGCTACCTTTGGAGTGCTTGCCGCGACAGATTTTCCATCATTTTCGCCGACTTTCCTTCCATTCTCTTTGATCTTTCTATAATCTTCCACGAGGGAACGAGTTGCTCCAAGCCACGTCAATATAATCCTCTGACCCTGGAAAAACTCTCGGCGTAATTACCGCCCATTCATTACTTCAACATCAAGCATGCTCGTCTTTCCATTCACCTTCACTTTCGCCCTGTACGTCCAGCCCTTCGATGTTGAACCTCCTCCTACGGGAATTTGCCTATTCAACGGGCCCGAATATATCGCGTATACGTCCCGCCGACCGGCTCGTTCACCTGTTGATAGACGTTCCGCCTACGGGATCAAAAGGATTTCGCGAGGTCGCCGGGGGCGTGTTTCGAGGCAGCCCTAGAGGTTCAGGTGGCCGCGGAAAACGAGCAGCTAGCCGCTGCAAAGGGTGTCTTTCTCGCCGAGGAATGCCACGCGTCCGGGGAATTTCGTTAACTCTCGAAAGTGCAGGTGCCTCGCACGAGAGAGATAACGAAAACTGGGAACGAAGACGGGAGGCCTTCTAAGTCACCTTCGCTCCTGGAAATTTGGTGTTTCGAGAAGAAGCCTCATTTCCAACACCGTAGCTATACCATTTGATTAGACAGTACAGTTAGGCGTATAAACCGAGCACAAAAGAATATTTGTCGATTTACAAGGGGTCCATATCGATTCAGGATAAACTCTCTCCGAGCAAAGATATAATATTCAAGTGTTTATCGAGATGAAGGCTCTAGATAACAGGTTCCAGAGGAAAGGAGGACCCCTTTGTGTCATAACGTCCACCTACATTCGGAGAGTTTAATTCCAACCACCCCTTCCCAGAAGAGTGACAAATCTCGATGGCAGTGGAATAATCATGAGGAGCGAAAGGTTCCATTGGATAAGGGAATTACAGGGTGGAAGTCGATTGTTCTTCGCTTTGGAGCGTGATTGTCGAAATGGCCAGGTAAATGCGCACGTGCCGGCGATCCGGACGGCGGGGCGGGGGAAAAATCGAAAGAGCGGAAACCGAAATCAGGCCATTTGTATTCCGCTGTTTCCGTGGCTTCCGCGAGATATTGCGTACGCTCGAGGTGAAGGAAGGGAAGAGAGACACCGACCCGTAAAAGCTTTTATTCGCTCGCCAGCCGGCTAAGAGGGAACAATGGAAAGTTAATCAACCGCGGGCCGCTGGTAAGAGCGGCCGACGACACTTTCGTTTTAAAGCGAGATAGCCACTGCCAAGTTTTTGGGTGGAGGGAATAGTTGAGCGAGTTCCGCGGCGGGGGACATTGATCACGCGACTTCGCGACGGTCCACTTCCGCAGAGAGGTTCCTTCGCCAAACTTTCCTATAGACACTCTGACCAGAGAAGATCGTCTTGCGTGGACGACAGCTTCGTCGTAAGCAGCGCTAATTAATAGTCCAAGTGAGCTCTGTTTCCTTGAGTTTGCTAGCATCGATTCGACCTCGCGCATCGACTGGGCTACGATTCGCGAGGATTTATATATCCTAGTCCACTTTGAACAATTTTTGGAAAACGTAGGTATACGTTTATATAGTTTACTCAAATTCTGCTCTTCCAACTAAAAATCTTAACAAAATCAAAAAAATCAAAGTTAATTTCAACTAAATTTACTCAAGTAAATTTACTCAAGTAAATTTAGTTGAAATTAACTTTGATTTTTTTGATTTTGTTAAGATTTTTAGCCTGAATTTGAATTCAGCACTTCCAACTAAAAATCTTAAAATCCCCAAAAATGAATGTAATTTCAACTAAATTTAGTCAAATTCCGCTCCTACTACTAAAAATCATAACAAAATCCCAAAAAATCAATGTAATTTCAAGTAAATTTTCTCAAATTCTGCTTTCTGTTGGTCCACATGAACTTAAGTTCTCGAAACCCTGATACATCTTTGGCCGGTCTCCATCGCAAGCATTTCAATTTTCAGTCGACGAACCGCGTTGCTTGGAAATTATTCCGATCGAACGGTTGTCCTTTCAAAGATAGCCTACGCACAGAGAGTGCGTCTCCGAGCATACAAGTCGATAGGCTCGGATCGAAGCTGCACGCGATATATCGAGCTCGGTGATACGCGTGTTTTTCAAACTCCACTTGATTTCCCCTTGTCTGCGAGTCGCAGTTTCGCATCCCATGCGAGATATCGCTCGCCACGAGGTTCTGTATTTACTATTTTTTGCCCCTGTGGGTCCAACCCGTTGATGCTCACCCCGGTTGCCGCTTTCAACGGAAGCTTAAACGCGATTAAGCGTCTTTTTCCGAATGACGCGCTGTTTTCCATTTTCCGTTTCCTCCGAGGGATCTCGTTCACGCGATCCCATAAAAACGAACCGTCCAGTTAAATTTACGACCGCTAGTTGGAGACATTTCCGTGGTGCAGTTTACGCTTCGTTCACTGCGACGTATTCATACATATCGTCGAGCCTTGACCACGCCGGTTTAATGACTAGGTGACACGGTAAAACTATTTACAAACGCCTACCAACTGACGTTTAAATGCTGGATCGTATTGTGATAAAATACTGATGTGCTCACGGGGAAGTAGACTTGCAATCAGCATTCAGAGCAGTTAATTTGTATAACGACTCGCACAACGCTTGGAAACTGTCGACTCTGCACAGTGGCTTTCATTTAATAAACAAGGGAAGGATGGAAGTAACAATAACTGCAAGCAGTAATGGGGTAATCTACTTAGGAGGTGGTGAATCATCCCTCTGCATAATTAGCCCAGGGGATGGGGCAGGGTGCTAGAGTTATTAGCGATATTAATTAGCAGTCGGTATTAAAAGGTTCCAACGGCAGCTTTAAATTACTCGCGGACAGCCTCCCCCTTGCTTACTACTCTTCAGCGCAAATAAGGCTCGTGTTCCGGTTAAAAACCGCTTGCAGCGCGGTCTTCTAATTAGTTTCGTTTCGTTCAAAGCCTCGTGCATCGTTTAAAGGCTTCCAAGAAGAGCGGTTGGCTTAGACCCGGAAGGAAGAGCATCAAGTGGGATCTTCACCGCTGTTCCGCTTTAAGGTGGTCGCCCACTAGACCGAACGGAACCGAACAGAAGCGCGACAGCCACGCATCGCTCATATGATAGAACAGCAGCGACCATGCATCGCCCATATGATAGAAGAGCGCCGACGAACTTCGGTTCGGTTCCGTTCGGCCTAGTGGGCGATAGCCTTTAATCGGATCAAGAATTCGCGCTGCTGTGTCCAGATTATGCGTAGAACGCGATCATTGGCTTTAACAGAATGTGGGCCACGCTGCTTTTCCCGCGATGCGTGTAATGGGAGCCCGCGGGGCCCGATTACACGAGTCCCTTTGCGAATTCTACGAAACCGCTTGCTCCAGTGGAGCGCGTCAACGTATAGTCGGACGTCGGTAACTACCGGACCGCGCGGGGTTAATTATTCTGCCCATTAGAGGCGCAGCGCTCTGGTTTTTTTTTAAATGTTACGAGTCTTTCCATAATTATACAGAGAAATTAATATTTTAACAATATTTTTCGCACGCAGGTGTCGTTTTATTCAAACCAGTTGGGTTCTTCTACTTTTTACCTGTTTGTAATAAAGAGCGATGTTTGTTTGAGTTAAATGCCACGGAAAGTTTGGTGATAGATGTGCCAAGATACCCAGAAAGCTTTCTAATGACTTTGCAAAGTACCCAGTTCCCCGATGCAATCAATTTCCATTCTTTCGTTGCAAGGCGTGCACGCGCTGCGCATTTAGTGAACACATCGATCGCGGAGAAGCACGGTCAGGTTGTAACGGATCGTTCTTTCGTCTTCAAGTGCTGAAATCTTTATGGCGCCTACTTTAAAGCGGACTACACCCTAAAGACGCCATCAGCCCACCTCGGAAGGGGACGTTGAAACGGACGTACCCTCGGATCGCAATTTACCGCAGTGGATTCTCTTCGATTTCTTCCCTTCAAACTCATTTGCTTCGGGGAACCATAAAAACCGTTTCCGCGTCCGTGATACTTTATTAGAGTAACCAAATTATACACAGTGCGACCTACATTCCAACAGTTTGCTTTTATGAGATGAGCAGGCTTCAAGTACACTTCAACCTCGGTTGAATTCTTAAAGAAACATTACATCTCGTCGTTCTTTCTGAATGCAGGGAAGCAGGAAAACTTTCGTCAGCATTGTTAGTTACTCCGCGGTCGTTTGGCCTGAGATAGCCCCACGTGGAATTTACGTTCGGCCAGGTGAGGCGATCGGTTCGAGAGGAATGAATTTCGTAGGATTAGGGACAGGATTTACGGTTCTGTTTTCAGAACTCCGGGAACCCCTGCTACGGAACAGAGGGTCTAGTAATTACGGTCATGTTTTTAAGCGTGCTCCCGCCTTCTCGGAGGCTAAAATCCCTGGACCGTCTTTCTTCTGTGCCCTCGGCCTTTTCTCCTTCGACCGCCCTTACCGCTTCCCTTTTTCAATGTAATGCGAGAGGAGTGTGCTCGAGGCTCGTGCAATTTGCAATCTGTTACCCCAGTGCTTTCGATCCATAAAACAAATTTCGCGTTTCCAACATTTTCCCAAGCGAGGGGAGAAACAGAGGCTCGACTTTGGAAAGCGTGAGATCCAGAATAATTCCATAGATATGAGCGCGATATTTGTACCGGAGAAGAGCGATACAGCATCAATTTTCTCAATCGCGCATTCTCACTGTATAATTATGTGAAATCGAACGCGGCATCGCACAGTAGACCATTGTTATTGCATTCTGTCGATAACAAGAGATCGTTTAGCCCGGAAATGACTGGTGCTTGATCGTAATTCCGTGGGATGTTGCCTCGTCGAGTATCAGCAGACTATCGATCGCGAGCGTTGAGCGCGGCTTTCCACGAGCGACCAGACCGACCAATCGAAGAAGGAGAATCGATGGAGCGCGTGGCCTCCTGTTTCATCGTCCGCGAACCTACTCGAGAAAGCTTCAAAGGGCTTTTACGCGCAGCGATGCTTCGAAAAATAACGCTTCCGAGGGCTGAAGGAGGATTGAACGGGATGGGGAAAATGGTGCTGGGAAGAGAGCCCGTCCGACGCTTGGGAACTGGAAAAGGGCCTGAGAGCGGTGGCGAATAAACCGTCGCCAGGTGGAAGTTTCAATTGCATTCGGGGAGAGAAATAAGACCAATGTATCGCTCAAGTTGTTGCAAACAGACAATAGTGAATTCAGTCCGAGGATCTCGAATTTTCCTAATCATAAAAATACTATTAACCTACATGCAGCAACAATCATCAGTTTTATTGTCACAGTCCTCTTATTTACGATAATTACTGCAGCTCCAAGTTTGACACAGAATCCTAGTTAATGATGCCACCAAAGGAATGTTGCTCCTTTATCCACCCTCCCCGTCCACCTTGTGCTCCAGCTTTTGCACCTCGTTGATGCCACGACAGAGAATCAGTGCAAATTGGTGTAATACCTTCCTTAACAAGATGGCCAGCCCAAAGTGCAGCAGGTTCGTTATCGTCGCTCGAAGGGGACACCTCGGCGGGCCAAACGAGCCTCGTGTCCCGCTGATGAACCATACTCCTGCAAATTGAATACTCTCATTTCAATTAAATGGCTATTGGTTCCCCGTATTCTCTTAATATCGGGAAAGCTCGAATAAATTGTTAGCGCGAAATAATTCCCGAGCGAATTTCACAGGAGTCACGAATGCGAACGGCACAGAGTGTTCCGAGTCGGGGGAGGGGTGTCGAATGTCAGCGTCGATGCATAAAAATTAACCCGCAACTAAAGCTGGCGATTGGCTATTAAAAAAGGGAACGCGTCTCGTTCCATTGTGCATTATGATTGCCGCCGGGCATGGCGATATTTAAAGCTCGTTCCTGAAAGTATCATCGCGAGCGTTATCAGACTTTTGTACGTGCAGCCGACACAAAGGTCAATGCTGTATTTCTTTCGGAATTGAAACTCGTTTTATCTCACGGCTGCGAATGATCAAACGCGGAATGTGGTTTTTAATGCTGCCCAGGGCGAGTTGAAAATGACAGAACGCGGTTACTTCCGCGTGACCGGTGGCGTTTCTCTTTTATCGTTTCCGATATCGACTCTGCCTATCCGCTGCTTTATAATCCCGGCCGAGTTATTCACTCCGACCGGAAGGTGGCGTGGTAAAATTATTGAAGTTGCTGTCGAACAGCTGGCCACTTGGAATAACAGAAGTTGTAGTCGTGGAATATATATGAAAGAGGTGGCTTTGAGAAGCCACTGCATAGAAATTCTCTTTGAAGCTCCGAAATTGAGCATCCCTTCTTTCGTAGAGAGTTATCGATTATGAAATACCCTTCGCCAAGTTCGAACAGGTCTTTGAAGTGTTCATCGAGTAGCGATGAAGAACATCTTCGATATAAAAAGCAGGTTCAGTTTTATTTCGCTCGGAGGGGGCGGCAACCCACTTGAATCTGAAAGTAGACTCTGCTTAACGCTTTGCATATAATAGGAGGACATCTCTTATTGTGTTTAGATTCAGTCTCGCGAGATGATTCCTTCATCTTCCCATAAGAAGGTTTTGTCTAACCAGCATCAAAATCCAGGTTGTAAAATGTGAATACACCGATGCTAAATGCACATAGGGGTTATTAAATATACCATATACCGCATTCACGTTATATCGTATCAAATTATCGGCTCACGGAGATTCTAAGGTACTGAAATATTCGCAAATGCGACGAGAAAGGAATTCAATAACACGGTCAATCGATGTCCATTGGTATTCGATGATGGCCAAGTATTTAGGGCGAGATTTTCGATAACAAACTCACGGCTGAGGATTTTCCAAAAAGTGTTTCTTAATTGACATACAAGTTACATATACCTGGCAATTAGACGGCACCGAGGTAGCAATCAGTCGGGATTGATTTCAATGCTATCGAGCCCAATGCTATGAAATTCTCAATTTGTGATCATTGATACAGTGCGCGGTATCTTGCCAACACGAAATCAATCTCTACGTATTGAATATTGAATGTGTACGGTGTCGGGCAACCTGCACCCCCCTCGAGTCGAAAGATTTCAGTAATCACTGGCTGGGGTAGCGACAAAGGGTCCGAAGTGACACGTGACATGTCACTTGTTGAGCAACCTGCACTATTATGCGCGACACGTACGCGGCAAAGCAGCGACCAGCTGCAACATCGACGACAAAGGGATCATAATGCCGTGGAATATCCGAGCCAGGAAGTGTGGCAGAAAAACGAAAATAAAAAAATCCGGGCGTTCGAGCGGCAGGGGTTTCGGAGCGCTGGAGAGATTTACATTTAACATCCGCTTGAGTTCAATCCTTTCGCCGCTGGAAAAGGTTTTTTTCAGGCCCCTGGGCGAGCAAATATTTTCGCGCAGCCTCGAATGAAAAATCTGAAAGATTAATGCCGAAAGCCAGGGTAGTGTCAAGATTTAGGATACCCCGCATATTTTCGTTCGAACGATGTCAATGGGGATGGAAACAGCAGAGTAATCATCCCGAGCGCAAAGATAGCAGACGATGTTGCCGTTGAATTTTCCTGAATTTTTCCAGTAAGCTCGCCACAATTGACCGTTCACGCCTGCCAGGCAGTCAAGTTGGATCACGTTTCCATCGACGCGACGGGGGGTAATAATTCCCAGAAGGGGGCAAAATACGACGGCCCTGGCGCGATTGGCATGGACAATGCGAAACAGAATTATGGCTATTGCCGGCAATTGCAACTCGTTACAGAGTTTGCACGGTCCACAGATCGAAGTTGATTTACATAACGCTCGATTACAACGCATACCTAACACGACATCGCTACCTCCGCATCAGCTAATCCAGGCTTGCAGCCTGAATCGATCGAATCTGACGTTCCTCGAGCAGCAAACTTTTTCCATCCGTCTGCCGTGTGTTTAAACTTCAAACAGTCGACTCTGCGCGTTTCCCGAGGAATCGTTGCGGTCGAAAAAAAAGGAGAAATTGATGGGGGATTTCAATATCGGCGACGTTTCGTTTGAGCTAGCTTTTGCATCGGTCTCGTCGAGAAACGCGCGACTTTAGAGCCCAACAGGGAATTTCAATCTTTGATCATCCCACCCTATCCCCCGGTGTACTCAGACTTCTCTGCTTTTCTCCTTAGGCCCTGGAAAAGTATTTCGAAGTGATTTACCCTCCGAGTGGTTCGTGCCACCACGACGGCAGACAATTTTCCCCGTGGAACCGTTTTAGTCCCCGATCAGCCTCGCAATAGCGTCCGCAGGGATTACCTATTTGCGCGAAAGCACTTTGTGCGTCTGCTGCGAGACGAATTCGCCGAGCAAAGTCCGGCTCGCTGCTTATCAATCCAGGCACAACCCTCGTGGCGGTTTTCCTGCTAGACCTTACCGCGGACAAAATGTTCCATCGACTTTTGGCCAATTTCATCGGGACGTTGCTCTTGTTTCGTTCCCCGCGCCTTCGGTTCTTCCTTTCCTGTCACGGGCGACCGGCAACGCTCGATAATCCGATTTGAATCGGCCGGCCACGTCCGATACGATAATCCCGTGGGGAATTATCTAGTAGCTTGCGCTGAAAACTGTGAAAACAGGGGATAAACCTGTTGTGCGCTCTTCGCCGTACCAGAAGACAGCGCGCGTACAAAGGTCGCGAATTGAAACGGGAAAAGTGGCGTGAATTTCCGTTCCGTGGGATTTTCTTAAACGAAAGAAGATTCATTGAGGACCATTCTGTCGAAGAATATTCCACGACGCGAATGTCACTTGGCGGTGAAAATATTTCCTCGAGCTCGCGGAAATTCCACGGGACAAAGGGAAGCTCTTCAATTTTCCAATTCCACGGAGCACGATGGAAACAAGAGAAACTTGCATCGAGCCGCGTTGTGGCAAAGGCCCCGCTGCCGGGAGGCGGATAAAGATGGCAAGACACAAATCCTTCCGGCTGGTAACTGAAACGGAATGGCAGGAAGGATGACGATTGTCGTTGGGACATGCAGTGGCGCGATGAAATACGATGGAACAGGGAGGGGCGGGCAAGTGGGAGCGTGCTGCACTGTGATTTGTAACGTTAACAGTGACTAACGGGGTTGTAGCGTTAATAAATCGTTCAGCCTTCGTTGGGAATGTTTAAAGAAGGGCAGGACGTTGATCCTTGCGTTCCGCCATCAAGAAACAAAAGGTCGTCGAGGGGGTGAATCGCGGAAAAAATTCGAAAGGGTGGGGATGATTTGTCGCGCGTAACAGTTCCTCTCGATCGGAGCTATAAAATGTTTGCCAAACTCTCGAATCGCGGGGACACGTTACCGGGGACCTCGTAAAACTTCCACGGGTTATTCGTCGATAACCGATTTTGCAGAATTGCCAATAGGGGTGGATACAAAAATTCCCCCGTACGATTTCACGAGTCAGTTCGGTTCCATCGAAATCCCTTAACTTACGATCCAGTACAGTTTTTTTTTTTTTTTTGGAACAACAGGTGTACCGAAGGCTACGCAATAAACCTTGCCAGTCACATTCTGACAAAGCTGAAGCACATATAATCGGATCCCTGAAATACGCGGGACCTATTTCCATTTATCCGCGCGAATGTCCTCAAAACTGGTGGCGATATTGGAACATGTGTCAGAAAAGTCTCGATGAGTAAAAAGTGTTGTATTTTTTGAAAAAACGATTCTCGTGTCACGCCCATCCCTCGTGTCAAAGATCCTAGAATTTATCCTAATAAGCATTTCACCCTCGGCTAATCGTCAAACTTGAACACCACTCGATCACTTCCGTCCTAAACACCTGTTACTCACACACTCGACCCAGGAAGGGTTCGTTCGTATTCACCGTGCTTTTTTCTCGTCCTATCAGGAACCACGCTATCAACGGAAACACGCATAGAGATTGTAAATTTAAAAGACGTCGTTGCAGTCCCATCATAAGTTCAATTCCATTCTCCGACCTGGAAACGTCCAGCCCGATAAAAGCTTCGATACCGTTGTATTGCTAGGGAGAATTGCAGCGAGAAAATCGCGGTACTCGCGACACAAACGATCGCGAATTGCTCCGGCTGATTCAACGTGGTCCGTGTGTTTTCTCGGAAAGCCACGAGAATTGCCGTCGTCCCGCGACTCGTAGCCGAGGTTTCCCTTATCGAAGCCGCAGGCCCTCCCCAAAGCTGATCTCATTTCTCCCAGCAGCTGTGTTTCCAATGATTAATGGTCCGCCGAGCGATGATAGCTGTTTGCTCGAGCAAGCCGCGGCAAACGGGGCCACTAAACGCGCCGTCGCAGGATCAATTTATTCGATATCTGCCATTGTGTCTCGCCTGCCGTCGTCGTTCCAATCGGGGCAATTAGTCGGCGGGGTCTGAAGCTCGGCGGAAAAGTCTGCTCGCCACTGGCTGCCCGGAGAAAGTGAGAAAATCGGGTCGATCGTTGGCACTTTGGTCCCGCGACGGTGTGTAATTTCCACAATCACGTTAACGCGAATGGACGCATTATTAACGATGCATTACTGTCTGTTTGCATGGGCGATCTGTTGTCTCGTGTAACCAACAGCCGGGACCCAATCCGTCGGTCAATTAACGCCGATTTCATAATTGTCAACAATGCGTCATGCATTAATTTAAGTTATATAATCTGCAAAAACAGGGGTGGTTGTCGGCGCGATCTATTTAGTTAGGATTTGAAGGGCATTAAGCTCTAGTCTCCTAATGAAATTTACCACAAAATTTATTCAAAAAATAAACAGTGCAGTAAATTTTTAGATATCTTGCTCACCGTTATTAAAAAGGCTTCTTGGATGTCGTTGTATTTTGATTATAAACGTAACTATGTTTATACAAAAAATTACCAAATGTTCTTTAAATGTCGCTCTTTTAAGAGCAAAAAGTTCTATGAAAATATATGCTTCCGCTTTTCCAAAAAAAAATTGGCCTCATTTCGGCCTGCTGACTAGATATAACCCGTTAAAAAGGAAAGTTGGACCGCAGATACACTTCCGGCCGTGGGAGACATCGTCGTCTGAATTTTTAGCTTGTCAAACAAGGACCCATACCGCATCTTTTTCGCCGCGTCAAAACTGGCGACTTCCCCCCACCCCCCGTGGCAAGAAGTTTCAAGCGATAACCAAACAAGAAGAGCGAGGAATCGGATCCCCGCGTCGTTTGGACAGCCGAAAGCCGTGATTTCTCGCGGCTGGTCCTCCTATTTGCTTTGCCATCCGGGGAAGCGGTTGGTGAGCGAGTATCTCGTGCCTCGATATCGATCCTCCCTGACTCCGGAGCCGAGACGCTGTCCCGAGTCTGACTGATGTTAACGCGGCACGGGACCAAGTGCACGCCTGCTGACCTTAAGATTAATGTCCACCTAGATCCCCTCGTCGCGATATCCCTGATAGCCAAGGGGAATAGAAAAACGTGGCAGGTGAACTTTTATCGTGCGTAGTCTCATTATGCAGCTGTCGTTTAACTCTTCGCGGTGTCGCGTTGCAACCAGCCATTTAGAACACGAATTAGACGATGCATGAACGACCCGGGGTCGAGATTTTGCTATTCGATCCCGAGCTCGTTAAGGCTTATTAACGGGACGACGATGCTTCGGTAATAACGCGGAAGGGAAGGCGAACAAAGTGTGAGTGACGAGTGACGGCGAGAAATATTAATGTCAGGATGAATCGAATCTACAAATGTCTTGGTTGTTTCTTTTCTTCGGGGGATCTCGCAGGTAATACCAATCACAGCTAGGGGGATGAGAGTGGGGAGCGATAAGGATCGACTCTCGCGTGGCACGAAGGCGTTACGACGAGTGAAATTTTAACGCATTCACGGGGGTGAAAGGTTTACGCCCGAAAGGGTTGAAAAATAAATTACCGGCGAAGGGTGGGGGTGAGGCGCGATAAACGGAATTACTCGCGCAATTTTCCGCGGGCAAGAGTGAGCGTCAGTAACAGTAAATCCAACGGTGGCACTTAAACGCACCAGCCAGGCTTCTAAATAGAAAATTACAGTCCTATCCGCGGCGTTCGAGTAAATTAACCTCAACGACGGTTTAGCTTCGTTTCAATCTACCCCGTCGCTCAGAGGCGGTCCCGTCCCCCTTCTATTTATTTGGTCACGAATGAACCATTCGCGCGACCGACCAATTCCCTTTTTTAATCCAACGGGCCCCTAAAAGTTTCCGTTCGGTCTCGTGCATCAGTTGCCACCCTAATTCCGCCGCCGCTCCTGAGCTGACTCGATAAATTCGTCATCCGATTGCGAATTTCCCCTTGCCGCGATACGCAAGGCCAATTTCGGCCTGATGAAAAATTCACGCGGAAAAATGTTGCCTACGCCAACCGGGAAGTGTGTACGCATAAGGTATTCAAGGCTTGTCACAGAGCCCACGAAGGCTTGCTCATTTATTTACAAAAACAGCCACGCTGGTATCAGAAGCTGGTAATTGGCGTTTCCTCAAAAATATAAAGCGTCAGATTCGCGTCCAGTAATGGTACACGTGCTCCATTTTTAACGTCGCCTCCACGGTCGCGTGTCCCTCTGCGCTCAATTAAACATTCAATATTTGCCTGCTGTAATGTTTAGACGGAAAACCCCACGAACGTAGAGAAACCTCACATTCAAACGATGCTAATGTAAATGCTAGCATTCCTGGACTTGTAGCTACGAACGTAATCGTTTAAAAGTAAATACATTTTAACGATACAATCACAGTACTTCAGGTTAGTCCATTACGGTTATCTGTCCGCTGTCGCTATTAGAATATTTCAATGCCCCCCTCGAAGCGCGCGAAACACTTGCTCGCGCGTAGAAAAGAGAAAGAAGTGGAGCAGAATTTATCCGGAAGGTTCGAAATCGGATTACACCGACCTGCTGCGTGCGCGCGCCCGCAAGCTCATTCCTGCCTTATCCCTCGTAAGTTTCCAGGGATGAACCGGGCCCGCGAAATCGATAGGACGTTTGTGGCAGCCATCGAATCGACGTCGACGCGTTACATCGATACACACGCTCCGAGAACGAAATTTCAACGGTGTTCCTCCTCAAAGGAAGACGCGGAGAGAGAGTCGTTCTTGTGGGAAACGGTCGACAGCAATCGAATTTTAGAGGGCCTCCGAGGGAAAAGCTCGCGGTAGACTCGGTTCCGCCTTAAACACCACTTTAACCGAAGGGAGAAAAAGAAAGAAGCTTTCGATTTGCCCGGTTGCCGCGAGCTTTTCTGGTTAGGATCGTTACTTTGCTGGGAACGAACGTCTAAATATTTCTTGTCGCGTGGGTAAAGCCGGGACGTCTTTAAACTTGTCAAAGAATTCACATTTACTCGCACACTCGGTTTGTATAAAAGAGTCAGTCTTGAGACACTAAGCGGAAATGGTTCCGTCCTGATTAAAACGTGCGCTCTATTCGATCCCTCTGCAAACGATTTCCGCGAGACCTGCAAAGTTTCGAAGGTTTCTGGATACCTCGCTTATAAACACGATACTCTCGGTACACAGAACCTAATGCACGCGGAAATGTGCATGGCCGCGAAAACAAGCGGCCTCGGAATTCGCTTACTTGGCCGCGATCGTTCCGGCGAACTCGACTTCCAATCGAGAAAGTTGCAATTTCAGTGGAGCTCCGCGGTCCGGCAAACAGTGCATTGGCTCGGGCAATTTATGGACGTTTGGAATCGCAATTTCAACCGGTGCCAAGCAGACGACGAAATACATCAAATTCTCGAAAGTAATATCGCGCGCGAATCGCGAAACGCTGGACAGGTATTAATGACTAATGGCGGTGTTCAGCTGAGTTGGCGAATTAATTGTAACTGCCACTGCAACCGGGGACTGAGGATTGAAGCTCTGGGTCCAGACTACTAATCAACCACAACTGGAAATGGCCCTGATAATTTCTAATTAAATAATCACACTCGAGTTTAGTATAAGAGCGAGATGTGGACTTGACGTAACTCCCTAAACTTCTCTCTATACCCCACTCCAGAGTCTCTTAAAACACCCCAAGGCCAGCGTAAACTCTCCACAATTCTAAAACCCGTTACAAACTCCCCGAAAACATTTCACGAGCTCTGCTCCGTGACAATGCTGAAACGATTGATAAAGATACACCTTAGCTACGCATTGATTTCTTACTCACTGCCCCCCGAGACCCAACCCCATACACGAAACACCATGCGCACGAAAATCTGCTTCCTAAACGATTCAGTCTGCCGCCCCCGCGACTGCTTTACATAAATAGAACATGCGGGGCGTTTCCGGATTGCGAAAAATTCGCGCGATGTCCGAGCAGAAATTGCGAATACTGCAACGATTTGTGCGTTGGAATCGTGGGAGCCGTACGCTCGAATAATTGGCACCGCCGGGAATTATAACACGCAGAATATATACGAGCGGACGGGGTCGAACGCGTATCATATAATTAATTTCGCGCCTTGATTTTTCATTACTCCCGTGGAGCACTAATAACACACTGCAGGGGCGCATTTTTCGGTCCGACGCCGACGGATTAAACAATTTCACGGCGATTATAGGGGAAATTACATTCGCCGCTATCACGCCGACGGATTTCATAAAACTCAAACAGAAATTTTCATAGGCAGCGTTGGCGAGGTCGCCCGTCGATCCCGGCGGCACGCTTCTGCGCAGCTTGTTTGAGCGATTTAAATCGATGCGCTAATGAATCTGGGATCAGCTGCAAAAGGGAGGCGGAATATCTGAAGAATTCAACGGACGGTATGCAACAGCATCGGATATTTTCCGCAGAATGGAGTTTGGCCGAGGGCGAGCCAAAGTGGGATAAAGGCTCTTAATTGGCTTCTAATCAGTGCCTCGGGGCACGGCCATTAATCTTACACGGCGGGGATGATTCCGCCCCCGCGACTTCTCTTCCTCTTCGGGCATCGATTCTGACGAGACGGGCCACGCTCTGCCTAGGAATTGGAAAGTTAATCTTCGTCTGGGCGAGTGGAAAGGGGCAGCTGATGCGTACAAGGGTATTCAATTTACTCGTGGTAATTACCCAGCATCGCGAGTGCACACGCCTCGACACTTTCGCCGCTTTTCAGAAACTCGAATTCTGGGATAAAGGTCGTGGAAATCCCGGCCCCCTGAAGCCTGTGCGCTGTTGCAAAACGGGTCCGTGGGTCGATCGATCCCTGCGAGTACAGATTAATGATCCTGTTTCTGCTTTAATTGTCCTTTCTTCCGTGAAGAGTATGTGAGTCTGTGAATGAATTCGATTCGGCTTGGTTGGAGTCTGAGTTTTCAGAATAGAGAGAAAAGCATCAAGCTTTCATTGCGCCAGATGTGGATGCGATACCAGTTCAAGGGTTAAGAATAATTATTTCTTTTGTGTGACCTAGGATAAGAAACTCAAGATACATTTCTTTTCAACAGTAAAGTACACTCTTACGAAGGTGAGTATAAAATACTGGGCAAAGCCTCTCTTTTCCCAAACTGTACACGACTGTGGCTCAACGGTCAATCTTCTCAAGTCCCTTTTCTTGCAACTCACTCTTGACACATCTTTTCCCCCAAGACACAAACTCGCCATTCTTTATATACCAACGCACACACACGTGCTTTTGTAGAAGTAAGCAGATCCTCTTAAAAGTAAGAGCATGGCCACTTTGGACTGAAGAGAACTGTGGGTGACATTTATTTCCTAATAATTTCGTGTACTTTCCTTAAGTGAGATTCTTTCTCTTACGGGCTCCGTTATCGCACTCGCCTTTAGTTTTTAAAACAGAACGGTTTGCACTGCGAACAACTGCGAACACAGCTCGAGGTACGAGCGCTGGTTGCAAAACAGGAAAACTCGGTGGCGTCCAGTTCGTTTGACAATTGCGTTTCGAATTAGCCTTTAAATTGGACGGAGTAATTACTCACTCGAGATGTAATTAAAGAGATAGTCGTTTTCGTGGGTCACCAGAAAAGCCGCGTTAATTTCGCCTCGATAGTCGAGTGGCAATTTTCACCGCTTCCGTCGAATCCAACGCTCGAGAGCTTACCCGCGATTATCTGAACGTCGTATTCGAACAGGAAAGCTCCGAATATGCCCCAAATGGCACCGATAACATAATTGCATCGCTAGCTGCTCCATAGCAGTGAAATGACCCGAGCCATTGCCCAGCTACATGGTGTTCTGTATTATCTTAAAAGAGAATTAACGACAGAGCTTTAAATAATCCTCGAAGGAACCTGTAATGCCCACCTACTGGCCCTGCACTTTTTTCTGCACATAAATTTCATTCCACTTTATCAGGAAATTAATTCCCCCGGGCGGGATCCTGAGAAATTCCTCGTTCCGAACAGGAATTTCAGCGTTCCCTCGTGAAACGATAAACGGTGGAAATTAAGACCGACGTACGTTCTGAGAGCAATATTTTCTTCGGAAGGCGATATAATCGAGCAACGGGCTCCATGTATCCTCAAAGAATCTGGATTTTAGCCGCTCGTTTCGCGAGATGATGAAGGGTTAAACGTGTTCGCGTTGCTGCCTTTCAAGGCGGAGGGGACGGCAAATGAGAAATGGGGCAAATTTATCATCCCGAATAAACGCAGATGCGCGAGACAACAAGTGACTCTTGTAGCTCTGCAGTCTTGAAATTTGCTTCCAAGGGTTTCCTTCTTTCGCAACGCTCCACCCTTATCGCTGTACGTGTTTAATATTCCCGTTTTCCGCGAGGGCGACTGCTATTTTGTGAAAGCGGGCCAGGGGAGCGAAGAAAGGAGCGAAAGAGCGAAAGAATTATATCCTGAACGTAGATTCGTAGAGGTACACTTTCCGCGTGTACTGAAGCTGACTGCCCATTTCCAGCTAAAACCCTGAGTTGAAGCAGGTGCAATGTACGAGTCGCTCTTGCACCCTGCGAAGCGTGAAAACTGTTGCGGCTGACGACCACGATAGGAACGGCGATATGGGGAATTCAAGAGAGCTTTACACCGTTCTGGTACGCTTGTCGTGAAGGATGATGGAAGAAAAAAGCGGTGGCGATGAATCGACAAAAGATAAGAGAATAACGAAATAAGGCTTCCAGCGCGGAGGACTGAAAGATGATAAGCAGAGATCAAGAACTGTAGTGAAATATGAGAGCAGAGGAGGAATGCTGGCAGACAGAGGCGAGGAATTCACTAAAAAAGGGGTGGTAAAAGCGCGTTCCTTTCCGTGTCGAATAAAAATTCAATGAAGTACCAAAAATGGGTGCACGGGAAACAGTGAAGGGTAATTAAAACGGAACGCTGCACGCGGAAACAATTCCAGAACATCGAAGCGTGGAGATCGATTTGGAAAGGTCCATTCGGGAAATTTGACGTTAAAGGATGGTCAAGGGCGAGGTTGATGGTGGAAATTGGCGGTATAGCGATAAAAAGGTACGATCAGGGGCTTTATTCGTCAACCGTCCCCCGAAAATCGGCAGTGTCGGCGACGGGGGCATTTTTCATCCAGTTTTTCCACGTTTCCACATTTCATTTTCAAGTCGACGAAGATTATCGTTCTCCTCGGGAACGCGGGGATCGTATTACTCTCCCCATAACAGTGAACCGGTGCGACCGAGCGGAGCTGAAATCCAGGTTGGAGAGAGCTAGCAGTGGAAAGATGAAACCGAGGAACACAGAAACCTACTCACGCTCCCGGGTAGCGGCATGAAATTGGCCGATGTTATGCAAGTTATGTTTCTCCGTGTGTTGCTCGACATTCTGCTCGTGCTCTGCGCTTAGGTACGCCTTATAACATCGACAAAGTCTGTGTGTCTTTGCCAGACGTTTACCAATGGTGCACGCCTGCGGACCTGCGCAAGTGATTCCATACGCATCGAGTGCGTTATAAAGCATTCGTGGGATCAGGAACTGGGGATCTCGGAGAGTCAGCTTTGGCGACATTGGTAAGGCGATTGGCCAGTAACGCAGAGCACTCGAATATCGTGGGTTCGAGTCCCATCACTCACAAGGTCCTCTTTTTTTAATTAGGAAAAATATTCCTACACATTCAGAGAATGCTCGATGATAAGTAGAATTGGACCACATGCCTTACAATTAGTTTGGATCACAATTGTGATCGAGTGAAAGTGGTCTGTCATTGGTAGTCAGGCATGGTTCACAGTAGTAATAAGGCAGTAGCGATATTCCCAGGAGCTTTCAGCACCACGGAATATTAGAAATTCCAGTCGAATCGATGTCACCCGTAAAAGGAGGGCACCCTGATGACAAGGAAACCACAGCAACCACCATCCCCCGCGGCGTTGTTCAATTAGAATCTTGTAAGTTTCCCGCGAGCTTTGTTACGACAGAGAGTACTAGCATGTATGACACCGTGAAAATGGGTGGACTGTGTTGAACAATTCTCCGAACGGTGAGCACGGCGAAAAGCGGATGATGCTAGTTGCACTCAGATTAGCTGCAGTATCGAGCACCTATCCTCGACACAAGCTCGTGTGTGAATTCGAAACCTGTGGTGATCCTCTGCGCGGTTGTTTCCCCGAAGTACGGCTTGCTTTCAAGAGCAGTCAATCAAGGGCCACGAGGCGAATTGTGTAATTTACGGCTTGTGGTGTAACTTTATTCCAAAGAACGGCGGCGAACCGGACGATACTCGACCAGGTACAACGTTTTCGTTCCGTCGAACTGGTCAAAGGACGTGCGGAAGCGCGGGCGAAGGACGGTGCGGTAGGGCGCAGCGCCCCGGCACAGAGGGATGCAACGAAGCAGAGGCATCGCGACACGCGATCCCCGAAAGTGAGATCTTCCGAGCTTTGAAGGGAGGCCAATCGAAAGCCAGCTGCGCTAACTCAATAGCGCCGGCTGGATCAAAGAGATTCGAATAGACGCGTTCCCGTGCATACAGACTGGCGTGTATGCGCTGATCCACTTCGTGCTCGGGCGGGCGGATTCGAATCGATACGCGTCTCAAGTGAGAAAGGCTTAATGCATTGCCGCATTCGCTCCCCTTTATCTCTTTCGATTTTATTGTCCGCCGTCCCAGCTAGCTCCTCGTAAATTCCACCGAATCCCGAGCCGCCACCGTCCAAAGGAATGTTTGCACTTTTGTTCGTTCTGCCCCGCAGATGGACTGTCTGCATCTATTATTCTGGACCTAGAGGAGCCTCCGCTCGCGGTGTCACGGCTATCGATCCGCTCGTGGAGCGAGCTATATTTGTAACAGGGCTAAAAAAAATTACACGCCGTCAACAGAAAAGAACTATCGGCACTGTGGCGTGCACAAACGGACGGTGCCCACGGAGCAACGCTGCACGGTCTGGCGTAATCTGATTAATTCGTGCAACACCGGCTCCAGCAGCCGGAGATAATAAATTTTCGCGGATGATCTTGCTGCCGCGGAGATCCTTCATCTCGGCAACCTTCGAACGAACCACGTACGTACGCGCATACGGGCCGGCGTGCCACGTAAACGGGTGTTGATTGCCAGTTTTCAGTTTCACGCCGCGCAACTGTGCGTTTCATAGTTAATCGACTTTAATTAGAGCAACGGGGTAGAGGGACAAACCGAGTACAGTGTCATCCCTAGTTAAGCCGCTATTCACCGTGAACCGTGACTGAATTTCCTTGCTGATTTAACCACGATTTACCTACCTCGGTTTCCCTCTGGCCGCGCATCTGTCGGGCGTGAGAACAAAACTCTTCTTCATTATGATACCATTGCTCGACGCGTCGCTGCCACCTGTATATCGCCGGGTTATCGAACCGAATTGTGGAAAAGAGTGGGAGTCCCGTATTTACTGGAACAATATTACAAGTGGCTGTATCGCAGCACGTCCAAATCAATTATTATTACACCGAAGGGACTCCCCCGCATTCGATAATCTCCTACAAGTGGCCTTAACTACCCTCAAATCGCACGCCAGCGTCTCCTAGGAACACGTACACACAACACAAACTCTGTCTTTCAGAATCTCCCCACGAACACCGTCCAACATTCGCGTTTAAGATAGTTTTTGGAACGTAGCGAGCAGCTTTTGTTCGCGGAGGCTCATAGAAATTCGTTCCTTTGATATCCACGCTTTTTTCACTCTCGTCGCTTGTATGATTCTCTATCTTCTCTGTTCCTCGTCCATGACAAACGAATATCCATTATCGATTCCATGCTTTCCCGTTTTCTCCTCATTCCGGGTGTCCCGATTATTTTGTTTTCCATGGGGTCTCAGTGAAATATCGTTCAATTTGTCGCGGAGGCAGCCAGTCAACGTTTCCCGGCGAAAAAACACGGATTTACGTTTACTGTTCCGCTGAAAGGAACGCGGTAAATGGTTGAATCGCGTAACAAAGTGTTCCGCTGATTGGCCGTGTTTCATCCGGCCCGTTTTTCGACGCTTTGCCGCGGGAAAGAGGGAAGTTACACGTGCCGAGCTCTTTTGCAATAAACATGAGAGTTTTAAACACTCCTCGCTAAGAGTAATTAAAAATCCAACGGCGTGTGGCGAATTTAATGCGTTCCCTTCCACGGTTTCTTCATCCCTCGTAATGCATCAGAAGATGAAATTTTTTTAAATAAACACGTCTGAAGAGAAGTACGAGGGAGTGAGAAAGTTGCGATCAGCGGGAATATCTCTGAAAAGGTAGACACGGTTGTCCCTTCGTTTCGCTTTCCGTAGCGTTTATTTCGAATCTCGCTACTTGCGCGTCGCGTTTCCCTTTCTCCTCTTCCTCTTTATCGGAAACTCAACTTGAAGCTTACGCGGCCGACAGCTTTTATCGGCGTCGAGTGTGTTGTTAACAGCGTGCAACAAGTTATGCTCCATGAACGCGTGGCGTTACAATTCCTTGCGGTTGAATTGCCTCGATCGATCGCGAACGATAATCGAGTGGCGTTTAAAGAGCTGCCGTCGGTTCTTTGGAATTTTTGTTAAACTCTCAATCGCGTTATTATCCTTTTCCGTCCATCAACCATTATTTGTTTAATAATCACAAACTTTCGCCGGTTGCACGGATGAAAGTTTAAAGGGAAGCTTACAAATATCCTATCATGTATATTTAAGAATAACGTTGCAGCATTTGGCGGAATAGTCGTTCAAATTCTACTTCCACCATTATTATTGCACTTTTAGACTTTCTTTTAAACTGTAGAAACTAGATGAGATCGCGGAAAATTGGCCGTGCATCGCTGGCATTTCGTAAAATTGCATTTCGAGGGATGACGTGCGCTCGCTGGCACAGAATTTTGAATTCTACAGCTGGGGTTTGGGTACGTATTCCCGCATTTCCTGTCTTCTTGAAAAATTAAATACAGCTGGCTCATTCGCGCGAGCTAAAATTGAGGGGAATTTCTGCTTGAAGTACGGGCAAGTCAGAGTGACACGAAAGCCCCAGAAACTGTTTTATTTCTGACTCGAAGGTCTTTCAGGAACACCATGCTCCATCGAAGCCTGGAAAATGTCTTTGATACTAGGAACGTGACGCAGGCTCTTCTACAATATTTACGAAATCTACAAGTGTATATTTCCATACACGGGATCGAACACGTCTTGAGGTCCTCGGTGGATCCTCCAAGTCCTCTTTTCTAGTCCTGGACACAAAGGAAAAGATTTCCTGGCTCTTTGGCAAACCTAGTGTACCTTTTGGATCATTCCGACGCGCTGCAGAGAGAAGGAGGAAACTAGAATTCACTCCGACGATCCGTTCCCCTCGGCTACAAGAAATCCATTAAAGGACACACTGATTTTTGTTGACACGATCGAATGTATCATTCAGAGGCTGCTCTTCGAGGAATCCTGCTATTAACGAACATGGTGGAAACCAACGTCAGCTTGGAACTTTTTCATTTCAAATCCTTTCCGCTTCAAGGCCGTCGCCCATTTCGCCAAAGCGAAGCGCGGCGACCAAAGCGAACTGTTCGTCGGCGCTGTTCTGTCATATGGTCGCTGCTATACTATCATATGAGCGATGCGTGGCTGCCGCGCTTCGCTTCGCTTCCGTTCGGCCTAGTGGGCGACGACCTTCATCCGAGTGGCATCTAAAGGAATTCATTTTAACACGTTCCGTGCCAAGCCATTTTTGCCTGACTTGACGTTCAGGCCATTTGATTTTCAGCGCATTAAATAAATATGACTGCGTGTACCACCAGTGGTACACGTGGCCTGCCGATCAAGTTTACCGTGTACCACCGGTGGTACACGTGGAACGGAACGTGTTAATCGAGTAATCGTCACTTTACTTCAACTACGACTGCATTTATCGTTGCCTTCGCGCCGAGCTTCATAACAACTGTATCGATTTACATGAATGTCGTTTAGCTTCCATTACACATGAGCAAAAATTAAAACATTTATTCTAGACTTCTTTTTTGCCTGCTTACAAACTTTCCCAAAGTGGAGCACAGATAATTCTATTCGAAATGAACCGAGAACCCATCACGCAACCACAAAATTAGAGGCGCTTCCTACCAATACAGCAGCGCGAATTTTCAGAAAGAGGAAAGAGGGCCAGGCTATCGGGCAGTATATAATTTGCCCTTTTTCGGAGCTGAGCAGAAAAAGGGTGGGATTCGAAGCGTTTAATACCCAACAGCTTCGGTCTATATATCGTCTCGAATAATGTACATCAGCCTGCAAGCTTCCATTGGAAATCGATCGAACGGGCACTGTAGCGTTATAATCTTGGTGAAATTCGAGGCGACGGTAGGCAAGAAAACACGCGAGGCTCCATTACGTATGGAAAAGCCGTACGGAACGTGTCTGATAGATCAGTTCCGACTAACGAATGCAAAATAAGTCACACTCGCTGAGGCACAAGTTACGTGACGAAATCACGGATGAAAAGGGAGGATATTGACAAGGAGACAGACGGATGAAAGATCGACGGATTTCTTCTGGTGCCTAGCAACACTCTTCGGCCCGGGGTGTAAATCGAAAGTAGAGTCTAAAACTGCGAACTGCCGAACGATGGATAAGTGGTCGTAAAACCTTTCGGTGCTGGCGAACAGTTTCGCAAAAATGATAGCTCATGGTACAGAAGGGACGAGAGATTTGAGGCGGGACGATAAATCTGGTGCAAGGTGGACGATGTTGAATAATCTCGCAACTATTCATGCAGCTGTAAAATGTATTTACGATGGAAAGACTACGTCTTATAACTTCTAACCTTTTTCGATCAACTGATTTCAAGCGATGAGGGATAACACAGAAAAAAATTGCATATAAGTTCAGCAGTCTGAAGTCGCTCGACTCGAATAAAAAGTATATCGAAATTTTCTATTTGAGAATTCTTGGCGTTCTCGTAACAAGGTGTTTAAGGAACTGCTTAACGAACTGTATTCCTCCGTAGAGCTTGCGTAGTTTTCGAGGGAATCGAGCGTTGGGCGTGTCGAGATGGAGGAAGAATCTAATAACTCTTCGTTGCTGCAAACATTCCCGAGAAATATTAGCGAGCAGCAAGCCCGCGACGGGGGTGGAATGAAAGAAACACAGGGAAGAGAAAATCGTTTTTACGATCGGCATTTGTATCGTCCCCGTGAGGAAGAGGAGGAGGGAGGGAATGGGGTAAGATGGGAAAACTTTTCTTCCCTGTCACCGCCGTACGTTAGAAGTCATAAATTATGTGACCTTACGAGTTTCCTTAGAAACGTTCTTCCCCCTTTTACTTTGTCTTCCTTACCGAATTTTTGCGGCCTCCCGTTCGCGGAGGACGTCACTGCCGACGTATGTAGAACATCGTGTTACAGTCCATTGCCTTCTTCAACAATTTCTGTGAAAACGCACGAAAAGTGCACCTCAAGTAAAACTGCGGAGTGTATGTAAGTCTCTTTGCACCTACGTTAAGTAATTCCTGAGCAAATTTCCCCGGAACACTTACACCCTTCCTTCTCCAAATAGAATAAACGTAAAGGGAACTTATTTCATATTCCGGCTGAAAGAATGCCCTTTGATCTCTCGAAGCTCCAAGACCGTTTAATCGAAAATCGTTCTTTTGTGTTGGAACGCTCATTCGTGTATCAGAATTCTGAAACTATATTAAAGCGTGCTTCTATTCGATAAGACACCTAGGTACCTCGAGCCTCGCGGACCGTTTCGAAGCAATCCATTCGTTAAATCTTTTTCCAACTACTTTCAGCACGGCAAGGCAACTATAAATTGTTTCGTATCGGGTCCGGGTGTACGCGAAAGGAATTGCTCTGTCTCGTCGGGACGACGATAAGACGATAGAATCGATAGAACTGGGGGAAAGGGGTTTGAAAGGCGTTAGACGACTAGACACGGTTCATCTAAGCCAGGAAATGTCAATCGAGGAAACAAACTGGCCGAGAACCAGCCCCGACAGTACTCGATAACAAGTCTCGCCTGCAAGCAGGTAATTTTATGCATGCAACGCTTCTTTCCCGCGGCAGATCATTGTACGCTCGTTGCGGCAGAAAGCGAAGCAAAAAAAGCCTCTTTTTTGGTTCACGACCTTGTTCCCGGGTGGGACTGAAAATAACGCGTAATCACGTTTAATGGCTAAATTGGCTCATTACGTTAATCGCCGGACTGTGCCGCGGTAATTGCAAAATTTTGCACGTCTGACCTTTAACCGGTCGCAACTTAATATTCATTATACTACGTGGATGCAGGGCTTTCATAACGACTGGCATTAAAGCACTGTTGCGAGTACAAAAACGGCAATACATCCCTGCGTCGTTGCAATTACGATAAGAACAGGGTTAGTATTTTCGTGTCACTGATTCGGAACAGAGGAAGCGTCGACGACAGAAATTTTATTGCTGGAAATCATCTGTCGTCGCTTTAGAAATTGACAAATTGCACCGTGACTGAGTGTTTTCCTGATTTTGGCACGGTCAAGTGACTTCGCGTTGATCACTGTCAGATCGATGACTGATTGTAACTGGTGCGATCGTAATATGCACTATTTTCCACTACGTCTTGCCCGCTACAAGTGCGCAAAGCTTGAGGGAATCCAAAGGGAATCGTTGATCGATCGGTCTCGAGAACCCCGCGAAACATACTTGAAATTTCTTCATTCCATGCGAGCCTCGCATTCAGCGGAAATATTCTATCTATGGACAAAGCTCTGTTCTTCGTGCCTTCGTAGTAAACACGAGCAACGGGGAAGAGGAAAACTTAGTTGGCAGGAGAAAAATCATTTGCGAAGTCGTACCGATACATCACGATGATGTATGATGCGACGCGATGAACCGAGCAGAGTTTGGCACGTTAACGTTTCGTTATTTCTACATCCAAAACGTTTTCGCCGAACGGCGAAGACTGTAGCTGAAATATTACGCGGAAATGTGTACGTTGCGATGGTCAGGGAAATGAAAAATCGTTTATAGCAAGCCGAACCCGCGATGGAAATGGGAAGGGCAGGCAAGAGCTGCGGGGTTTTAATTCATCAGCGACATTTCGGACCTCGTGCGGCCGTGTTAAGTCATTCTGGCGGCTATTTGAGTGACGCTGGCCACGAAACGATAGGGATTTCGATTCCATTAGAATCAATGGGAACTATAAATCGCCGCGGATTGCCTCGAATTGGGTTAAGTAGATTTCGCCGGTGGATATGGACAGCCGCAGTAAATTCCCCGCTCCAGACATTGGGGAAAAATATGGACTACGTGATCTTCAAAGTGATATTCTGGAACGCGGCGTTAACATTTCCACGTGATGCATCAAATACGTGAACCCCCCGCACGCGGGGAACACTCTCGTTCCCCCCCATTTTTTGCGACCACTCCATCTTGGGAATTATTTTAAAAGGAGCTGCGAAACTCCTTCGTAATTTCATTAAACGGGATAAAGTGGAAATGGGAATTTGATAGCCAGCCAAAGCACAGTTTCTGGAGTTTCTCGCCTACAAGGACCAATAAAAATTCTCGTTGTCGGGTCCTATTGTGTACACACTATACCTCCTGTATCTCGTAACGCCAGAGTCACGGTTCCGAATAGGTTTCTCAAGCTCTTATAACGCGAAATCACGGATCAACGTTAACGCAGATTCGAATCTAGCGTAATTAACGAAACGATGGGGCATTACAAGGGAGGAAATGGGGGACGGAATAGGGGCGATGGGGTGGCTACCTCTGGAGCAGAAGGCAGGTGTAGGTTCAGGTATCCAATTCAAGCAGATAGAGAAAGTCGATTTAAAGGCGGATAACTCTGAAATTCTGAATAGGGAGGCCGGGTGGATCCTATCGAGGGTAAATCGAGATGAAGCCGGAAAGAGAAAGGGGTGGAATCCAAGGGAAAATCGCGGCGAACGGACCGGGGACGTTGGGACAGGGGCAGAAAGCGATTTGGCCGGAATCCAGACCCCGTAAAAAGGGAAATTACGATAGAGCTGAACGGGAACCTAGAGCTTGTTACGTGGAATTTGGTAATTTCCAGGTGATGGGGTATTAAGGTATGGTTAAGTGGTCGAGATAACGGCGTGGCCACGCTTCCATGTAATTAACAACGACTCGCGAGAGCGGGAGGTGAAACGATATTGCGTACACGAGATAAAGGGATGAAAGGACGGGGCTAGTGGTGCAGTAGACCGAGTGGTTGTGGCAACCCTTAAAGAATATGAGAGGTGCATTACGGGTGCATTTTACCCCAGCGTTGCGGGACTAGTTTTAATAAGATCCCAACTTTCACGAGAAGGTCCGACACACGATTATTTCTGAGGTTCGAATTGCTGAGGATCCGTGGTCCTCGGTGGGATCAAAAGACACGAGGTGAAGGGCGGTCGAAGGGACTTCCGCGGAGCCCGTTACTTCGCGTTAAAAATAACACGCACGGTCGTCAGGTGACCAGCGAAGTCAAGCTGAAACGATAGCTTCTCTGTAAAGGGAGAAGTTCAAGGGGAGAAGCAGGAAAGTGTCGCGAAGCGAACAAGGCGAGTCGCAATTACCTCCTGGAGCTTCTCTAGGCAGCTAGCAGCCGAGTCCAGCTAATCGATCGACGGGAGCGTCTCACCCTCTCGCCTCTTTCTTCATCCCAAGCTCCACTTGTCTTGCACGTGCTCGCCTCCGAGTACTACTTCGTCCTTCGAGACGTCCTCTCCCTTCGGCGCAACGGCGAATGCAGAACGACGCGAGTCGTTACACTTTGCGGTCCGTTTCCGCAGTTAACATGTAAGCCGCATTAAACTGATTACGATTTACGAGCGACCCTGTTGCGCGCAGCATTAAAACGTGTCCCAGAGAAATTTATCGTCCCGCGGAAAACCGGCCGCCGAGCTCCCGCGAGTTCGGCCGGATACGCGATGAGATTTTCAAACTGACAGTGAAATTGTATTAAGTGTAGCAAGGTAAAATAAAAATGTTTTTTTTTAAACAATATTTCTCACACAATATATACGCAACATTTGTGGCCGCGTTATCAATAAAATCGGCCTAAAATCACCGAATCTTTGATGCAGACGTACACGAAGTAGAAATTTGCGAATACAAGGGACTCGCGTGCAGGCAATCGCGAGGGAATTATTTTCCCCGCGACACTTTAAACGGTGTTCTTGATATTTCACGAGCACCGAGGACTTTATTTCGACAGAATGCGTTCCGTCACGCGATCCTTGCTCTTTCATAGCCGTTTCACTTTCGACCATGCTCGATACTGACACACTCCCGCCACAGCTTGGACAGGTATCAACGTTTTAATTCGATGCCACTGGAATGTACATCTTTGTTGTTGATTATGACGTACGAGCATGCAGAGAGCCTGTTGCGCCACGTCAGAGGGTCGCGGAGGGGAGACCCTTTTAGCCGGTCGTTGTCTAACGGCGGAACGCGAGAAACGCTGCATGCGACTGTTAGCTAAAAGCACGAGGCTAACGCGCGCGTGGAATGCAGAGGCGACGGTCCCCGGGCCGTGCAATTTTCACGAAAGATTTGACAAATCGTGGCGCACGCGTCGCAGCAGAGAGAGTCCCGTGTATTATCGAATCGTTAGCGCTGCGTGAAACGCAACAATGTCGCGTGAAATGGGAAAGCTAATGATGCAGAAATTCGCCCGGGGCTTTCGGGCCGTCCCTGCCCCGTGCTCGAGGGGCGGCACAGCTACGTAATTATTTATACGGCGCACGCGGAACGTTCCGTGCCGCTCCGCGGCGCTCTAATTGGGTTATCTGGCAATTTTCATTTAATGCTTCGGCTCAAGCTCTAAGATTATCGATTAACGCGACGGGCACGCCGTGACTCCGCGGCAACGATGCTGTAAGCGACCTCGAAAATCGTTGGTAAACCGAGACCCCGTAACGCCTCCATCCTGCTGTCAGAATCGCGCCCGGGACGGGGAATAATCGAGAAGTTTTCGGTCACGGTGCTCTCCTCGAGGGAAATTAACGATAAACCGTGAAACTTAGCCCGTGCCACGGGCCGAGTTCTTCGCCATAGTTCCCGACTTCTTGCCTCTTTAATTATTAGTTAATGATGCTAGAAACGGCTGGGAGTAATTGAAATAAGCCAGCGATATCAGCGAGCTCGTCGCCGGCGGGAGGTTACGTATTTAGCTGTGAGAAGTGCGTTATAAATTTGCGAATCAGACAACGGCGAGTAACCAAGAGAAGGGGGTTTGGTAATCAAGAGGTGGGTACATAGAGTCGCGAGAAGAACGGGCCACGATATGCCCTCTCCACTCCAGAAACGACAAACTCAGCTAGAAACGTGCGAGCTTCCAAGTGATAACGAGGCTTCCACTAAAAGCTATGTAGGTCGGCCGCCTTCCCTCTTAACAAAATTTGAATATTGCTAATTGAACACCGGCTCTGTGTTTGCGCAGTTATTACTGCCGGGGGATGCCACCTGAAAGCAACCCCCGTGGCGCAAGATGCACACAAGTTTTTTCTGAAAACCTATGCAAATATGTGACATCGCGCGCGGGGGTATATTCGCGGAATATTCCGCACTCAGCTGCTTCCTCGAAAGTACCGCGGCAGCGGGGCAAAGCAAATGGTCCTCGTTACTCTGCTTCTTTCAGGAAATATATTCGTTAAATGGGATTGCAGGACCCTTCTATCTCCTCGCATAACGTGCCATATTTCGCCCGCTATACTGTATAATTACACAAAGAGCGCAAACGAGATGTCGGCGACTACGCTTGACAAACATTAATTGCACGTAGCGACGTTGCGACAGAGCGTAAATGGCAAAAAGCGAATCGAAACGTGGTGGGAAGCTTCAGCTTGATTGCGCGCGGAATTCCGCCCTGGTAATTGTGAGACGGCACGTAAATCATTAAGTATCACCGCGTTATGGCAGCGGGCAGCCCGACGTCCACTCGCAATTACGGTAAATTTCATTGAACGAAGCGGAACGGCTAAGTAGCAGCACGTCCAGGTGCGACCGCAGTCGAAACTGGGTGCAATTTGCGTAGACCACTGGTCTATGTCCACATAGTCCAGAGCTAACCCCAGACTGCGTGATAAATGGTAATCAAATCTCGAACTATCGCAGTCGTTGCCGAGTGAATTCTATTATCGTAGCATGTAACCGATCATCCCGATCAACTCCTCCATGGATGGGCGTTGTTTCGTTGATAGCATGGACATTGATGGATTAAAATACTTTCCTACCAATGCGGAGTAATATTACTTGCAGCGTGTAGGAATTAGGACTGACTGGAACTTCGTCGACAGTAGTCTAAGCCTGTGCATGTGTTCACACGCAACTTGATATGACCCGAATGTTATTTTTTAGTCAACGATGGTCGTAAATCTTCGTCTCGAATGTTTCGATATCAAATGCGCGGAGGCCCTAGACGTGTTACCGTGGAAGGGCTAGTAAATTTTAAATGTAAAAATTTATGGATAACAGTGAACTTGATGTATATTTAAAATTCAAGAATGGATGTAACAATTTAAAACAATGATTGTAAATGAAGTATAAGTATTATGCGCTAACCGTACTGCGCTGACGGGAGCTGATGTTTGCAGACTACTTCTGCGGACTCCTCCGATGTACCAAGAAGAGTCCGCCAGTGGCTATTTTGACCCGATTGGCCAACTTAGCGTTGGTGTCGACCAATCGGGTAATTTCCCTAGCACAAATCGCGCCACCTATTCCCTGCGCCCTTGGCGCGCTTTTTCCGGGAAAGGGGCTCGATTTGGCGGGAATCGTACTGGCCGGAACTTTGGCGGCAAGGCATTTCTTACCTGCCGGCGTAAGGCGGCGAGAAAGTGTAAAAACATCCCACATCTGCGATGCACGTGAGGGCGCGTTGACCAGCGACCCTTTTGGAAGAGCCCATGAGGCTGCCAGAAAGATAGGCCTACCTTGGCGTACGATTAACGGTTTATGGCTTAATTGCCGTAACTAATTTTGGCCCGTGTACCGACACAACCGTCTAGAAAATGTGCATCGCAGATGTACGGATTCGAAAATTGCTTGATAATAAATCATCGGTTCGTATTTTAGTAGAACCCGAAAGAATTATTCAGCGCATTAATGCAACGCTGAACAGCATGGTCAGACACACTGCAGATACACCCTGCTAGTAATGAAATAACGAGGAACATTTCTCCAATGTTATTTCTGCATTACAATTCACGCTGATTCATCCTCGCAAGCCGCTTAGTGATTTTTTGCTGTAATTCTATTACGAGGACTTCACGTAGGGCCGAAGCAGTAATGCGTTGTACTGCAACGTGAAGTTGACACATTCTCGATCAATCAAGCGTCACACGCAGCTGCTTTTAGATCCATGTGTGTGTGCACGCCGTTAATTCCGCGCCGCTACTGAGCCGCTGCTTCTCTATTTTCATTCCTCTACGTAGATGTTAAGTGGCAGCTGATCAAAAATAGCCCAGGTGCGTTGCCGCGGCGTTCGTCGTGATTCGACTTCTGACGAGCCTTGTAATTGAAGCGGGGCTTTGGGTGAAGCCGCTTCTTCGATGAGCCTATAAAAAGTTTGGTTGATCAACTGGATTCGATATACGTATATTATTGGGTTTCGTGCGATCGAACGGAATCTCAGCACGTTAAATTAACTTGCGATTCTTGCAGCTTTTAGTCCAACTTTCATCGCTATTTGCCGGAACCTACCGCAAAGGAAGTAGCCTCTGGAAATGTATAAACGCGTGCGGTACTCTGCATTCCGACCCGGATTGCCCATCCCAGTCTCCGATACCCTGGAAACATCCAGCAGATCTCATTTCATCGAACGTACCGGTGTAAAAGTCAAAGGATCCCGCAAACACACGGCACGCTCTGGCCCCGCTTCACGATCACTAACACGAGTTACCATTTTAACTGGAAATTCCACGGATTTTCCTTGAATTCTTCCCGGCGAATAATTCAATTGTGGTTCACGGGGATATCGTCATCGGTGCGCGGTCCAGGGCTGTAACATTCCCTTCGGCTACATTAAGAATTTCGGTCGCTCGTCGCCGGAACGCTCAAGCTTATCCTTCTTCGTGCCTCTTTGCGGGCCATTTTCCAAGTCTAAGCTAATGGAAAGAAAGGACGCGAGAAACAAAGGCGAGGGGGAGGCGTTCACGCAGTCGTGGGGATTTCTTTTATGGCATAAGTTCGCCTATGAATAAAATATCAAGCGACTTCAACGCGGGCTATCCTTTCGACCGACTTACCACGCAAGGCGTGCAGACTATGGCCAGCCAGACTGCCACCCGCCCACGAACAGATCTCTCTTGCGCTATTGCTGCCGCGGCATTTGCCGAAATTTTACAGCGAATCCGTCTGTTTGCATAATTGATCGCCCTGCGTTGGAACTTCCAGCGACTCGTCGCCGATACGACCGAATAAATCGGATAGAGTCGCGATATATTGTCGGAGGTTTTCAAACTCGGCAAGGGTACGTCAACTATGAACTGTGACTGTACGCCCGAAAGACCGTGTCGACGTTTAGTTCCGGCACACTAGATTCCAGATTCAGTTGCATACACGCTGTGATCTGTGCCGCTCGAATTCGCAGCTTTTTTTTATCCGCTGGAATTGAAATGCTAGCCGAGAAGCTATGCGAAATATCAGTGCTTGCTTTAATCCTCGAGCACCAGGGTGCGATGCAGTGTCCCTGTTTTCCACGTTCACGCATACTCGTCGCGTTTACGGTTTAAAGGTGATCCCGCGCTCCCCTCGAGAAGTTTCGAGGGAGTTATGAAGAAGTTCCTTCCGCCCGTTCGAAAGAAAAAGGAGGAGATTTCTCACTGGAGCAGTCGTTCACTTGGTCACCCTAGGGGACTTTTTCCCTGGCCAGAAGATTTAACGTCGTTCAGGCGATTACTTATAGGTCTGTTACCTTCGAGTACTCTCTTCGTCTCTGGAGTGCTGTCGACTTAATTAAAACAGCTGATATTCCTGTAGACACGAAGTATTTCGCTTAGTAGGGAGATTCTGCGCAGACGGCGGGAGCTCGTGCAGAGAACGAACGCATTTTGCTGAAGAATCTCGTAAAATCGAGCGTGCATCCAGTGGAAGTGGACGTGATTAAAGTTTGGAAGCGAGGGCAGGGTAAGCTAGAGATTAAATACATTTATAATCGGTGAGGCGACTGGTACAATAAAATTTGCAGGTTCCAAAAGTTCCAGGTGATTCTGTTGAGCTCTAATGTAAGATAAAATGATATAAATGCCTGCAAATAATGAAAACTTATGGGAGTATTAGAAACTATGCTCCTGTGCAGCAACAGGGTGCATAACACTTATTAATCTTGACCGAAGAAAAATGACTGTGGAGCTTTTAGTTCCCGGACTTCGCAATTATGATTAAAAAAATGAAACATCCCCTCTTATGTATTTGATTACAGTTTTCTGAATGCTAAGATCCGACTGCAACTTTTCATGTTATTTGATTCCAACGTATCCATTGCAGTCCTTACAGGAAAATATACCTTCATATTTTGCCTACAGCAACCCGAGCTACAAGTTGGAGAAATACGTAATGATGCGCTTGTATCAGGGTAATATCTGTACGAAGTCGTTAAATTTTTCTGCTCTTGCTGTCGCGATCAGATCTTCAGAGGAACTAGGAAAAGCCTCTGCTCTAGGGCAAAGGTGAACACCGAATTTAAATATTGCGGCGAATCTGACCACTCGTCTTGCAAACGTGCACGTAATTCCAGCAACTCAATTTTGTGGTTCTACTTTGAATTTTATTACCGAAGCGACCGGAATACCGCCCGCGATATATCAAATTTTGAAATCACTGGATATGGAAATTCTAATGAAAATTAAAATTAATATCCAGCTGCTTCGTTGAGTAGTATACTTTCTATTTGCATATCAGCGCCGCTGTCACAGATAGAAGCACAATGCATAATTTACGGTGGACAGACACCTCCTCTTGCAGATCTCTTTGAAAGCATTCTCTCGAACGTGCCCGAGCACCGCTGGAGCCTTCATAATAGCAAATCTTATCTCTCCGTCTGCTAAATTGTTCGTGTACCCGTCATTCTGCACGCAGCGTGTTTATAGAATGCTTTGATCAATATTAAACGTCCAAGATTCGCGGAATGCACGACACGTGCGCGAAATATGTATGCAGCGTTTCCTAATTGCATTAGTAATTAATACAACGAGCGAACCGCGCGCTATGAAGAGACGTGCCGCCCGGCGAAGGTGCGCGCAGCCGTTTAAAAATTTGCGACGCGCGAAAGTTGCGCCATCAGGGTCGCAACTACGAGCGGGCGTCTTAAGCGAGTTAAATTTCTCGGCAAGTGAATCGAGCCACCGAGATGAAATAAAAATTAAATCCGCTCTACGATTTAATTAACGTTTCATCTGTCGGCGGGAAGGGAAAGTGCGCGTAACTCGCAGCGAGTTTCTCAAACTTAACAGGGCGGAGCTGCAGCGCTCTCCTAACTCAATCGAATTTGCAGGAATGAAATATTGCAAGACGGGTGATTATTTTTAAACAGCGTGCAACTCGTTTCGAAAACTCTTGACAGTGCATTGCGAAACTTTCTACTAAACAGACGTGGTAAATGATTGGTAATGTTCAAAGTTTATACAGTGGTAGCGAACGCAACACTCATTACTTACGTAACCCAATTTTAATTAGCGGTCGCAGGAAAATTATGCATCCATTCGTTTCCATGTCACTTGAGGGAGACGTGATGGATCTTTATAGAAGTTACTTGGGAATGTATCAATTTATTGTGGCTTGGGATGTATGACAGCAATTTGTCTCGCGTGATTTGCAGCTTCTGATTTCGGGGCTGACCAATGATGCGTTATTCTACTGCGAGCGGTAGCGCTCGACTCCAGTGACGGCTGCAAGTCATTTCTGCCAATGCAAATCAAGTTGTACATTGATATATTTATCTGATGTTTTGTGAAGAAAGTGATTTCCGTCGAAATGTGTTTAAATTGTAATGTGAACTCAGAAGTACCTAACTAATCGTCAATAAAGCTGATTTTATTTGACGTCGGGATATTATGGGTATTTTCGTGGAGTAATTTGGACCTTCTCTCAAGTGAAATAAGTAATTTAGTGTAATTTGAAGCTAATATCATTGAGCCCGTTGCTCCTCCGCTATCACCAAGACGCTGACCTAGAAACGACGCGGAGCGTCGACAGGCAGCAGTCAACAAGGGTTGATACGATCCCATGACCATTTGCTGGCAGAAACTGATTGTGCCTCTAACCTAGGCTATAATTTCCAGGATTGAACTAACAGCTCGCGAAGCTACTGCAACTGAAATTATCCTAACGACATCTCTAAAGGACAAATTCGATACTTCGAAATTCAAGTGGCCCTTTTCACTGCAACGCAGTCAGAGACGTGGTCGAATACTTCTATATTAATTCGCTGTGCTTCTTTCAGTTTTAGGTAAGACCAAAGCACATTGAATAGTTCGATCTCGACCATTATCGTAAGTAGAAGTCCATATAAGTTCCAATTGGATTTGCATAGAGAGAGATTTTGGGAGGCGAATTGTCGTCGAAAGATATTGCGATTGAAATCCAATGAACCGTTATCAACAAATATAGTCGGCTGTCGGAAGCGTTCCAATTTCGAGATTGCAGGGGGCGGGGAAAATATTTCACGTTTATTAGACATTTCAACGGACTTGCAAGGAGAAGGAAGGAATTTGGATCACGTTCAGCTAATTACATCCTTAAATGCTGGATCTACCGCAGTCGATATATTTTCCCCAGCCGCCCTGCGCCATTGAAAAACCCGTGATTCGCATTCCGAGAGAGTCGCTTTCCATGGGGGTAGTTAAACCCTCGCCCGATGTAACGAAAATGTTGGCCGTGCGCCAGGAGGCTCCGCGCGGGCAACTATCTCTCGAAGCCAGCCTCGAATTTCTTCCTTCATAAGATTCCACGAGTCTCGCGCAGCGTGCTCCCTAATTTATACGCGCCTGTGGAACGGTGTCTGGCGTGTAGCGGAAAATTTACAGGAAATATCGCGTGGGACTCGCGGCGACGAAGAAGAGCAATCCTCCCCTGTCCTCGAGTTGCGGTCGTGCATTCGATGCATTCGTCTCGATGCCCTCGAGGGACGATTCTCGTGGCAGCTGGACCAGAAACTCGCGTGCACGCGTCGCCAGCAGACCGTGACTGCCTCGCCGCGAAGAGGGAAGACAGAGGAACCGACCCCGCTAAGGTAAAAGGGAACGCAGACGTCCCTTTGTCCGCGACTTCCTGCGCCCCGTTCGATCTCCCCTTGCGATCTGCGTTTCGAAATCGCGAAGAGACCGATAGGAAATCCAATTTCGCGATAGACTCGGCGTGCACGCGCGAGCCCAAAGGGGACGGCGGAGAAAGGGCCACAAACGGAGGACGCGCCTCTCGGAAAATACTGATCCGTCGCGGCAGGAGTCGGAACTGATTGGAATCCCCCGGTCGCCTTTCAGATTTCTATTCGGGGCAATGTATGCATAATAGAACGCAGTCCGTGCATTGGTAACTCGACTGTTCGGCACAGAGATACGCAGGGGTTGAGCCTGACGAGCTGGCTTCGATGCTTACCTCTGCTGCATTTCGCCTCTTCCCAGAGAGAACGATGCAGAGAGAGACAGAGAGAGGGAGAGAGAGAGAGAGAGTACTGTCAAAGGATCGATCAAAGGAGCAACTCCAGAAGTTCCAATTCATGAAGGAGATGAATGTCAGGCAATTATCTAGGATCAAGGGCGTATAACGATGTCCTTGTCGAAGGAAAGTGAGTCAAAGTAAACTGCTAACCGAGGGCTTCGTCGTGTTTCAATCCTTCCAATTACGCTGCAATCCTTCCTTTCGCTTTTCACAGTAAAAGTGAAAGTGATTCAGTTCATCGTCTTATTTCGATCAGACATATTTTATATTCGGTACATTCAACATTCACGATGTCTCAAAATATGTAGCACACTCGAAGGAGAGGAGTTCTCTTCTCTAACGATTGAATCGCAAATGTGACAGCTCCTCGCGACTCGTCGAACTTTGTTTTAAAGTAACTTGAAATTCCGAGCATTAGCATGACGCGGCGTTCGCTTGAATTTCTGACGAGCAACTGTTTGCCGGTGTTGCGAACGCTTGCTGGTGGCTTCTACTTCCCAGGCACGCCGATTGTTTCTTTCGCCGAGGAGCGTGTCGAACAATCGCGGAAACGTCGATGGGACGCATTCCGCCGGCTTCCTGAACGCCCGGCGTGTCATAAATTCTCCGTGAAATATCGAAGCCTCGACAAACTTTTGCGGATGCGTGCCGACGTTTAATCTATTTCATTGATTACACGGGACGATTGATTTTCGCACGATCGAGTCGCTCGTATCGGGGGGAATCGACGTGACAAATGGAGAGCGTGGTTGACCGATGAATGAGTGTCCTCGAAAACATCGCACGGGGTCTGGGGCCTGTGTCACGGGCGTTTTATCCCCCGAAGCATGTCCTCGGGACGGGAACCGGCGATCCGTGGTACCTGAGCTAGTCCACCAGTGGTGAGACCAAGGGGCTCAACCAGGAGCGTCCTGCGAGCGCGATAGTCTCGCCCGGGCTTATTGCGGAGCAAGGGTGTCGTGGGTCGGGGTTCGGGCAAGGGGATTTCCTCCGTCTGCCTCTCATAGAATAACTTACCTTTCACGTAGACTCGAGGACTTTCAGCAGACTTCCTAGTTGCAGTTACCATCGAAGCACTTAAAGCTTACTTCGTTTCGCGAAGTATCCTTCATTTTTTTATCAGTGATCTTTGTAGGATCCTTAGGATTCACGGGGAACGGTGTGCGCTTCTTATCCCGCGCATTAACTCCCGATAGCAGGAGAAAGAATGCAGCTGATAAAAGTACACCGATAGCCGCGAACGTTACGGGGACGGCTGCAGCTCGTAAAAAGTTGTGAAAGCAACTGGCGACGGTAAAACGCCAACGAGCCAGCCGGCTGAGAACGGGCAGAAGTGGCCGGGCCTTTTACCGTGGCCACGCGAATCCCGTTCAACTTCGGCCACGTTATCTTCTGTACACGAGGCGAGGCTCGTTGCGCCTCTGCAGGAAACTTCCAGAGGGAAGCTACCCTGCGGAGGGGCTTCTCTCTGTCTTTCCTGGTCGGAGGAGTTTCGTCGTTCGTCTTGGACGAATGCCGACAGCCGAAATGGGAACCTTAGGAACAACTGCCACGCGAAAAGGGTCCGCCAGCGAAGCGAAACAACGCCGAGACCTACAGTCCAGTCACGTAATATTTCGTTATTCGGCTGTTGTTACGATCGAGAGTTCCAGGAGCTTGTTTGCGATACGACTGTAGCCCCGGGATTCGCGCAGAGTCAACGAAAGGTTCGAAAGTTTGTCGCTCGAATTTATAGTGGCCTATCTAGGGTAAGAGCCGCACGGTTCACTGGACGAGGACGATGGGAGTTATTTCAATGTAGAGGCCTGGAACGTGGGAGCCACGACCTGTAGGAGAATCGATGAGCACCGAGGAAAATTAGAATTTAAGTGTTCCCTAAAAAGCACAGCAGTTAAAGGAAAATTGTTCTCAGTTAAAATAAGTGAGAGAGGGTTTCTGGGCTAAAAGCTAGTACTCATTAGCAGCTAGCAATTCCAGGAATTGCTCCCATTCATCCGCGTCGATATTTTATGACTGATTCCATACAGAAAGCTCTCGTCGAAATAGCGACGCTCAGTTCTAAGCTGGACGATCGACGATACACCACTATTGCTCGTCTTCTGTCGCTTTACTGCTGGCTAACGCTATCAACACAACCGAAGTGATCGACCCGGAAGAATTTAAGACAGCAGACCACGTCGCGAGCTATCGAGAATTTGATCGCGTCCCGGCCGGCTTCTCCATCGCTTCCGTAAGGGTTTTTCCACGCCGAACACGGAAATCGAATTAGAGCGACGGCACGCGGCAAGCTTTTTCGAATCCACCTTTTATAATCGCGAGCGTGGCCGCGCAGAATAAATCCCACCCCTTCGCACACGTTGAAACGCCCGCGTTTACGGGTGCAAAAAGGGATGGAGGGTGGATGGCGTTCGAGGGGACCTCGTGACGGGCCTCTCGTTTGTTCGCGAGCTTTGTTTTCGTCCCGTCGAATGCCATTAATCGTAATTCACGGGGAGAGTGCTTTAATTAATTTCATGCTCGCGCTGGCGCGCTGGAAAATGAAAACGGGCGCCTGCTGTGCGTCGAGTGAAAACCATTCGAAAATGAAGGACGAGGATATTTTCGGGCCGAGGGCAGGTCGGCCCCGAATCCTCGGCTCTCGCCGTCTTCGGAGTAATAGGAAGGAAGTGAGCCGTTCCATCCACGGAAGATTGAGCTTCGGAGCTGCTTAATGACCATTGGATGTCGTTCCCGAGACAGAGAAGTCAAGCAGCGAAATTGGTGACGGGCAACGAGTGAAATTTCTCGCCCGGTTCCGATGAAGGGGAACGAGTCCCCGAGAAATACCCAGCGCGGCGAAAGCTCTCGCTCGATAAGCTCTGGGTATAAGCGGAGAGAGCTACTGTTAGAAAGCCTGGAAAATCCGTAGACTAAAGGCGCAGGGAGGGTGGGGGGTGTAAGTAACAGCGCCTGTACCAGACGTTAAGGCGACCAGCTTGTTAACGAGAGTGCTTATCAAGCATGCTCAATCGGTTCTCTGCTCTTCGCGGCTGCGCGGCCAGAACGGGGCGAAGTGAAAACTGAAACGAGCAATTTCCCTCGGATTTATTATTTGCTCGCCGACCGGCCGGAAGAGCCGCGAAGAGACTGGCAGAAATCTCGATGCAACGGTGAATAAATATCGCGTACTCGCGGCAACGAGCGTGTAAAAGATTGCGGAACAAGTGGCTCGTAACCGTTCGCCTTCGGCAGAAGAGGCGAGAATAAACAGCCGTGTTGCATAAGCTTCCGAGAGGTCCTCCAGACGTTCGAGTATCCGTCCAAGTACAGTTTCAGAAGGCCAAGTTAATTTAAGAGGCAGCCTGCTGCATTTAGCCGTCGTAACACCTGCTGAATAGGTACTCCGACGGGAATGAAACGAAACTTGTTGGGAAATCTGTGGAATGAGGAATCGCCAGGTCTCGCGTGTCTCTTAACTCCATATCGTGAACCATTATAAACGAAAGTATCTAAGTAATCCTTGGTGAATCGAGCGACTCTGCTTATTCTTCCTTAAACCCATCTTCGATACCGATTAGACGTATTACTATCGTGCAGGGCATCGGAGGCTCAACGAAATCGATTTGTTGCACTGGGAACCGCACTGAAATTTCTATTACACCGTGAACCGTAAATTCCACGGCGAGGATAAATCCCTGGGGGTATCAATCCACCATAAACTCGGCAAGAACGCGGTTTCATTTTTCTAAGGAACGCCGTTATGGGATGCTGTTAGAGGGTCGGGCTTAATTCCTTTAAAATCTTTACGGTCGAGATTTACGGCGGCACACGCGCTACAAATACGAGCGCCGGGAGCGGACCATTGGCCACCACCTAATTCAGTCGCGATATTAAGGTTATCTCGGCGATACGGCACCGACGGTGTATCTCGGGGCCGAGCAGCTTCGTAAAGAAGCTTCGCAGCTGGATGCAGGAGGAATGTTGTGCAAACGTTGCTAGAGGGAGAGAAAAAAAAATCAATGCGACGGAGGCCATGATATTTAACCTATTTTTTGCGTTTCGCCCGACCACCTTTCCCGTCCGCTGAATTTATTGGTTAGATGAAAAATTCTGAACGCGAGCGTTCCTTCCGGATGCGCTGGCGTGTGTCTGCGATCGAGGGAGCGATTTAGGTAACCAACTTCCGGGAGATAGAAAAAGCTTCTAATTTTAATGGACAGGTACCGTCTTCCATGATTTAAAGGCGCTGGAAAGATGAAATTGAAAATGGGTACTATATCGACGCGGATACGGAGTCTTAAGCTTAATCCATCCTATTCGCTCGCGCCGAGAGAATTTCGCGTTCCTACGGTCGTGCTCGATTCGATTGTCTTCTTACAGAGGGGATACCTCAATTCGGTTTCTTAAGAACGAGGCAAGTTCGCCTTCATCGTCGATCGGTTATACGGCTCCTACAGACTCGCGTCTATTGATCCACTTAATCGCCATCGATCCGAAGGGAAGCCTCGGCTTCGCAGCATCGATCGTCTTAAACGTTTCGAGGGAGATTGGATTCCCCCGGCGAAAAGTGAGACGTGCTCTATGGTAAATCCCGGCCGCGTTTGACTTCGCGCCGTCGATCGGTTTGCCGATTGCATTTCGAAAGGACGCGCGTCGACTGCTTACACGGCACGCCAATTAAACTGCGTTCAGTCAATTTGCGGGATTCTAACAAACCCTGTCACCGTTGGCGAGCAATCAGAGGCCGAACGTTTGCCTCGGTTCACCGCAAACTGTCACGCAGCGCGGGACCCTCGATGAGTGATTCTACTCCCTTTTCCGCGGCCGAACAGAGATTCCGCCAGCGGACGGGGGAAATTAAATCTCACTGAGAGACAAAACACAGCATCGAAAGCTCCTCCTTACAACTTCGGCGCTAAATTATTTCATCACCCCCAACTTAAAATTGCGAAAGTTTCCCCGATATAAACGACGTGCGCCGTTTCACGTCCTGCTCCCATCGCAACTTCCGCGCGGACGGGAAATATGTAACGAGTCGCGGCAAAAAATACATCTCCTCGTAATGCCGGAGACGTCGATATGCAGATATTGCGACGTCGTATAAACAAGGTTTACGTAACCATAAATGGTGGCGAATCTGCGAAATTCCTGCACCCTTGGTATGCGAATCAAATCCTCGAACTGTATTACTTCTTCGACTTTGAATTCATAATTGCGCTCTGCTAAGTTTCGACGAATATCTTGTCCCCTGTCTATCACCAATTTTATCAGGTTCCTTGGCAGTGGAGCACACGGTGTACTTCATTTCACTAAAGTTTGCAATGAATCTGGGAACGCTCTGTTTCCATCAATCATTCTTTAACCAACGTTCCTCCACTGTCTGCGCAACAGAATTCTCGAACCATTAGGTAACACATTATCACTGTCCAGCGGAGCATTTGATTGATGTTCGTGTGTCTTCGGTGCAGACTCCATATTGATGTTCTCGAAACATTAGAGACCCTTTTGTGACAAAAGCGTACGGCATACACAGCGTGCCCTTTTTGCCGTCGTTTGTTTCAACTGCTTTCTCCACTTTATGAAGAATACCGATGCCATTTTTGCTGGCATTCCATGGGCGTTTGGAATATCCCGCATCAAAGGCAATTTCTCGTGTGTCGCGACTTCTTTCGGGCCTGTTGGCACAATTTTTCATGGCTGGATCGCACAATGCTGGGCGGACTTCCGCTCGTCGTTAAGCTCCACCGTATCACGTACGCTCTGGAGTCATCAATAACGCGACTCCGTCAGGATGCCGTCAATTTCTGTTCAAATACATTCGGTACGCCTCGATATACTCGCTGCCGATAACCGAGAGCATCGTAAATCCCGATAACTCCCCGAATCATCCCCTTTTCCCCGCGCGGAGTAATTAGAATCGCGCGGCATTCGATAGAATTTTCAATATTTTCAATAATTAAACGCCCCGATAATCCGTTATCGTTAATACCAATGACCGTCGGACAGCCATCGATATATCGGCCGTCGATCCCGCGATGGCTGTTTCACGGAAGGAAAATCATTGTGCTCGGTATAGTGTATTCTTTCGCGGGACAAGCCTGAAATTTTCCCCCGCGCTTGCGCGTCGATCGATTATTATCCGCGGCAGCCAAAATCCCCGCGCCGGTATTCGTGCCAAGATAATCTATCGACGCATAAATCCATACAGTCGGGTGGGATCGGTCGACGCTGGTAAAATATCGCGCGACAGCCTCGCGTCGCTAGCGAAGATTACCGAAACTCGTCGCAGCGGCCGGGAGCTGGGTGCTCGTATCTGAAATTAAAACGCGTAACCGAATGTTTTACGACGAAGAAACGGGACGACGGAGTCCTCAATTCCTGCTGCAGGTTGTAATCCTTGGAACTAAGCGAAATATAAAGCCTCTAGGTCGCCAGGGCGAAAAGATTTTCCGCGGGGGTAGCAGAAGGGAGGTGGGAAAGCACCTTATCAGAGAGCGTGGCTTTTATTTTCGGTCGAAGGGGTTTTTACGAGCAGGGAAAGCACGATGAGGGGTCCGGGGGGTGGGAAAGGTCCACGTGATCGATGGTAATCTGGCAACGCATAAATTTCAACGTGCTCTACGCGGTGTTTTAAATGGCACCGTGAAATAACCGGGAAGCGTTCGGAGCAGACTCGAAGGCTTTTACGAGTTCCGTTTTACTGCGTTCCTATTCGCGAAATTTTCCCTCGATAAAGAAGCGCGGGATCTCGACTGTTAGAGAGAGGAGGAAACACCTCGGGAGCTCCCGTATGATTGATTGCCCCTTGAAAACGTATACATGCATCGTCCTCGCGAAAGGCGAACGAACGAGGAAGACTGTCTTGGAGGAAGCCGTCAACGTCGAAGCTCATCAAGGTCGAGGTTCAGTGGGAAAGGAAGATTGTCTGACATCTGGACTCGGTAAATTACCTTTGATTGATTCGTCCCTATCAATCAAAGACGTTTGACGGCCACCCATCGAAGGGACGGGACTGCTTGATCGCACGAGATTAATGACTATCTTACTCGGCTGTAATTTCATCCCCGTGGGAAAGCTTTTGTTCCGGGGCGTAGCTGTGCCGTATGCAAGGCGAGCTGGTGATCTAGGGGGGCTGAATTCTAGAGCGGAGGGCTTCTGTAAACATTTTCCATAAACTCTGGGAGAACCACCCCTGGAGTCAGCAGGATCGCTTAAACTTCTGCGGATCGTTTATAAACGGAAGCCTTCGAATCTAAAATTTTAATTACAGTCCACGGGTAACGGCGGAGCAGTTCTCACTCGCTCGGCGACACACTTGCCGAGCGGCTCGCCCTGAGGGGACCTTCCCTGCGAAGGAAATAAAGTGGCAGAGCAAAGAACCGCCCGCGGGAGGAGAACGTAAACGAGCGGAGCGATGATGGCGCGGCGAGGACCGATGGGAAAGAGCAAAGTAAAGGATCGTTGGCGCGACAGTAGATGATGTAATTAAATTCGACAAGTCTGGTTGGAACTGCGGGTCGCTTGCCGCCCACTCCCGCCCAGAGATAGAAAAAAGCAGTCCGAGGGACCGTGGGTATCGAGTGGACGCTTAATGGATGTAACGTATTGCGAGATCGGAGGCGAGACGCACGGGCTCTCGGCGGCGTGATTTAATTAAAAAGCTCTTCGACTAGTCACTGCGCGTAAATTCGCAGTCGGTCGTGGAAAATGGGCGACGTCTTCCCCGGTAATGAGGTCGCTTCCGGTAGGTTCGTTAAATCCCGTTCGCTGGAAATGGAACGAAACTAAAACGCGCTAGCTGTTAACTTCCCACCACGGGAATTTCAAAAAGTCGCGCGGTTAAACGTCTGGGGATGAACACGGTTAACATTGCCGTAGCTTCAATCGAGCCGTTCTATGCTCGTTAGAGCCAGTGAGATGAATTTGACCGAATCCACTGTCAACTTAATTCGTGTTTCAACACGTTGTCGGCAAAGTTGGACGCCGGATATTCCGGGAAGCTCCGTGAATAGACCGATTATGCGAGGGAAATTATTCGCAGCGACAAAATTCGCTTGCGTTTTCGAGACGTCGGGTCGCCTCTCCCTTTCGGTAAATATAGATACCCTAGCCAATGCCGCGGAATCCAATTTAGCTAGGGCTATAATCAGTTTTGAAGCCTCTGTTTGTCCCCCCCTTTCCCCGACACCCGCCCCGACGCGATATCAGAAACGCCGGTGTACACGTCAACGCTTGCCGGACCATCGGTGCTTTTCGCCGAATTTCCGTGGACGTTGTCCCGGTGATCCGTCACGGGGTTTGTTCAGAGTCACGCTAAATTAACGTATATTAATAGTTAATCCCGCCCGTGCATCTGAGCTGGCTGAATTCACCCGAATTCAATATTAACTCGCGACCCCCGCCGCCCGCGGCGTAATATATTCCGGCGCGAGCAAAGGACGAACGACCCTTTCCAGAGCTTCATCGTGGGGATCTCTAGAGGTCAGTTCAGCCCCGTGTTTGGTAAATGGATCGGCGGCGGATGACATCGTAATAACGCTACCAGCGAGAGTGGGGCTGTAGCCAGGTTTTACGAGAGCAATTAACGGCCAACTGTTTAACATCGACTTTATATTCATTAAACTATTAATGAATGTAAAACATCAGGCCATGAATAAATCAATGGCTGTCACATTCTAATTTCCAATTTTCACCCACTCTGATGGGTGCATTTATCTGGCGCGCTTTAACGAGGGAAACAGCGTAGCGTTTGGCTAGTAAAAAGGAATTGCCCGCCGATAGAGACACTTCACGTGACTCTAAAAACACTTTCGATCTGCGAAACGAGAGACAGCCGCGTGTTTCGACATTCTACGTAGATATTCCAGAATTATATCCAAGCGTGTCGGTCCGAAACGCGAGTCAAGGATGACCGGCGTGGAGTGACGTGCGTGCGGTTTATCGCAACCGCAAGTCACAAGGTATCACAAATAGACGCGTGACCTCCATTCGAGATGATTGACAGGCTACAGGCACTTTCAACCGCGCGTAGAATCCTCCGAGTAGTAAGGTCAAGGGTTGTCTGGCCACTGGCGGGGCTCTTCCACTCGCGCGTCGCGATTCAAGTCCTCCTCCACTTATCCAACGTCTCGCCCGATTCTACCACAGCGACGTTTCGTCACGTTCGATTCTCTCGAGTGATTTCGTTTCTCCCCTCGCTCCCTGCCCACCCATGGTCGCGTGTTTCCCGCACGAGCACGTACCTGTATGGACAGAGCGGCCGTTAGACGGCTATCAGGGCTTCGCTGCGGCACACATGTATGCACGCACGCGTCAAATGCGCTGTCACCGGAGGATCTATTCGGTACTGCGCCTCTGGGACAGCTCCCCGGAGAGAATTTGACGTCCGCCGCTTTAGAACCTGAAATACTTGCGGTGTCTGGTCGCAACTTGTGTCATTGGAAATAGTTTCGGTATCTGGACGAGCTGCGTGGCACGTCGAGGGTGGTTTTGATCCTTGGCTTGATGTGTGTCAATCGGAAAATGATGAACGAGTCATCTACGAGGGTCTTACTCGCGTTTCTGAAACCTCGCGGTTAAATAGTCATTCGATAACTCCTCCCATAGTCGACTCTCTTATCGTTACAGAAGTCATCTTTTCGGGATTACTCCGAGGTATCAGCTCCCTATTAGTTGAGCTCGTTCCGCAGGGTACTTTCATCTGAAATCGCCCGATATCTTTCTTCCACTTGGCGTGCTCGACCCGCAGCTCTTCCGCTATACCTTATCCTACCCTGGCTCTATAAAATAGCACCATTGTTGTGAGCTATTGCGTCGCCTGTTTTTGGAGGTCGTAAATCTCCGACGGCGCAACGTCACTCTCTCTGCGGTGTCTTACGACCACAAGAGATCACTGGAGAAGGTGTGAATTGCAGGTTGTGTTTGAATGAACTGAGGCACCGCACATTTAACAAGAACAATGAAACTGTATTTAAACTGAACAAAACTTGAACAAAGGTGACTATGGCAATTAACAATGAGTTGTATAAGTCCCTCCCAGTTACCCGTGCGAGGTATACATTTGGACTGATTTGGGACTCTTTCGCTGGCGACAAGGCTACGTCGAAGATTCCCTTTAGGGGTGGAGTTTTACAAACGCAGTGGTAGGAAACGCTGTGTAATGGCAGAAACGATTTGGCTGTAAGTGGTAACGAACTGTAGGAAAGGGAAAACTGATCAAAGTGTTGGTGAATGCGTGTGATGGTTGTGGCGAGGCCGTCTGTTTTCTATCGCGGCGATCCTGGGACCCTTGACCCTGACTTGGGCTGATCGCCTGCGTTTCCGTTGTTACAATGGTCCCAGGTCTACGAGGCGCGGACTGACAGACCAAGTGTCTGCCAGATGAAGAGTTTCGAAAAATACAAGGTGCCCTTGTGCGTCCTTGGTGGCCCGGCAACGAGCTAACGCTCAACAACCATTATTTGCTGAAATCATTTTAAAAAGGACCGCTTCTTCCTGATCCCTTGTTGCGTTATTCCTCGGCGCTGGTAGGATCCCGCGAAGCGAAACAAATCTGTCTCTTTCAGCGTCAAGTTCTTCCAGGACAGCATTCTGCTTTCATAATTGGTCCACTGCGTCTGACGTTCTCCGCTTCGTCCGATTACGCTGATACCCGAGGCGCTTTAAAGAACCTCTTTTATCGCGAGCGGAATCAGTAGTCGTTTAAAGGACAGTTTAGGGCTGTCGGGCCGCATTTTTTCTCGCAGCGTGTCGCCGGCCGCTGCCGCGATGCTTTCGCGGGCAATTTCATGCTCAAGCATCTGCGCCTCGAATTGGAGTGTGTACGCGTTAACCGGCTAGCGTGTACACTGTACATAGAGTCTGTTTAACCCTCTCGTGAACGACGACACGCGTTGTCCTGTGGGCATACAATTCATAAAGGGTTAGGCTGCGCCACTCGTGACGTGTATTCCCGTAGGGCGAGGGGAATGAGAAAATATCGCCGCGTATCGTTAGAGGGTCATCCAGAATTAATACGGAATTCCACGCTGAAAAGTGATATATCGTGCGGGCGAGGGAAAAAATTCTTCCCTCCCGCGAGAAGCAACGGGCTCCCTTCAGTATTTATTCGCGAGAATTCTCTAAAAGGTTCTCGCTGAAATATTAAATGGCGCTCTTTTCTACCCGCCTAGAAATACGACTGGAAACTCTAAATTGATTATACGATTGTCTTGTCCCCGGGCGCAATGAGTTCGCTGGATATTATTAGACCGATTAATACACTATTCATTTAACAAACACCGAAGTCTACAAAAGATATTCATAGTGGCATTGTCAACGCGGCTGCATGAAAATTCGCCGGGTTATTGTTACCCGTCGGAATATATAAAACGATCGGGAATTATACGATTTTCCGTGGCCCGAGTGCGGTAATTACCGGGGTAATTAAATGTGCGCCGTCAATCCATTTTATCTGGCACGCTGCGCCCACGCCCGGGCGTAATATAATTTCGTTGACTATAGAAAATTAATATGTCCACGTTCGACTAGGCCGTATTTAATCGCTATATCCGAAAACTCGTCAAGTCCAGCCACCGTTAATGTACTCGTTTTCGATGGTGATGCATGGATCCCATCGATTCACCAACTTGCGTGACAATAACCGCGATCGCCTTCTTCGTTCCGTCGGGATGCAGAAAGGGATGCGTCACTATGTCATCGCGATCAATACCCGTCTCTTCTGATTTATTCGTCGCGCTTTAAATATCGGCTGCCACACGCAACGGGCATTAATTCCTCAACGTCCGAAAGGAACGAAATGTCCCGCTTGACTCCGCAGCCAGTCACTGCGCCGCGGAGCAGCCAGTTCCGCTCGCGACAACATTTGTAACGAATCTCGCCGACTGGATCCCTTTTAGCAACGCGGCCAGCAAATTGCCAATGAAAGCGATTCTTTCAACTGGAGGGGATTTTCTTTCGGCGCGATACGTCCAGCTGCTTCTTTTCCCTGTGTTAACGGTCGAGTCGATGCGACCGTGCCACGGATTAAAGACTCGATATCGAATTCTCCTTTACTGCCTTCGACAAGCTGCCTTTAATTTCCTGCGATTCTCGGCTCTTCCAATCCAACGAACGTCGAAGGAACAATACCACCGTTCGCCCTCCTTTTTCCACGGGACCGAGTGGAAGGAACGGAGCCGTGGAAACGAAGCTTCTCGGGCGAACGCTCGAAAGCACCCCAGAAGATTGTGAACGACACGTGGCAGGCTTTACGTGGCTTTCGTAAAGACGGTACTTTTTTTTAGAAAACCCCTGAGGCCTTTGTGGTTTCTATGCACGTCCCGAGAAATTGGGGATGACTGAAAAATACTCATCATCTTTTCCAGGGAAATATTCAAGTTTTATTATTCTCTAAAAGGTTCCCGCTGAAATATTAAATGGCTCCGCGCTGTTTTTACCCGCCTAGAAATATGACTCGAAACTCTAAATTGTTTACACGTTTGTCTCGTTCTCAGGGTCGATGAATTCTCTGAATATTATTAGGTCGACTAATACACTTTTCATTTAACAAATACACAAGTGAACGCTTCACTTAAATTTACATTCAACTATTGCTAAACTGCGCACACTATTAACAAACGTTTCCAACGTTCCAAAATAATATTCCAGTTTGCCAAATAATCGGCTCCATAAACTGCATCAGTGCTAACAAAGATAATGCGCTTGCGAGCATATTTGCGTCCGCCATATTCGAGGGTATTTCCAGCGTTACCAAAACGGGCACCGCGTTTCGGGGAGTAAGAGGCGAAACCTCTCGAAAGTTGTCCGACTATCGAGAATGTGGATTCCGCGGGAACGGAAAAATATTTTCGACCGTTGGCGAATGGAAGTGGCACAAGTTACCTCGAAAAGGGGAACTTTCGTCGCCCGATTTACTAATGTCAGCGTGTATCAACAAAGTCTGACACCTGCAAGTTATCCTATACCGGCCGATGTTTTCAGAGTACTTAGCCGGAAACTTGCCGTTTTTACGTCCAGCGACTCGGAAAAGTTCGAGGGATTTTCGATCTATAGCCGAGGCGTAAATCATTTCCCACGGAGCCGAGAGGGAAGAAAGTTCCTTGGATTTCAGAAAAATTTCTTCGGACCAAAAGTACGATTAATGAAATCGCCATAAATTCCCCACAGGCGTCATCAATGTTAATAAGGACCTCTGTAATCGCCAGTTAATTATTAATAGATCGGGGGTAGTTATAGAGGCAATATTGCATCCAACGTCTTGCTTGTACCCCGGAATCCAAGTTTCACCTGCACATAATTGATGCGTAGTATCATAATTACCGCCTAAGCTGCGAGCTTATTTGCCGAAGGCTTCCGTCGACGAACGTAGCACCCGATAGCGCGATAGCGCAAAGTGTATTCTGATACGTATCATCCGATTAATTATCGACTAATTGTCGGTGGGAACTCGCACTTGGAATCAGAGACCCTGCTGATATGGTCAACACGATCGTGGACTGGAAGTGAATGCCGAGGGTGGGGGGGGGGGGGGAGGCGGGGTGAAAGCAATTTCCATGCATTCTTCGAGAATGGAAAAGAGAAATTGGATAGAACAGAAGAGGAAGAAGTGGAAATGGAAGTGGCTGGTCTGGCAGTGAACCATCAGCTGACGGGAGCAGCGCGCAGCCTTAATTAACTTTTGCTGATGAGCAAGACAAAAGACTGTCGGCAGCGGCGACACGAGCGCGTGCGCGCAATAATGACCAAGTAACGACGCTGGAGGCGTCATTAATTAGGATACAGGAAAGTTCGTTTCTCCGGTAAGTCTACGGGACCTAATTTGCCCGGCCCATTGTGGATCCATGGATCGGAATGCTCGCTCCGACGCGATCAATTAGCCATACGCTTTCCCGGAGGGCGCCGAAAACCGAGCTAATTACGACGTATTGTCCGTGACACGGCGTCAAAAAAGAACGCGGACGTCGATTGAATGCAACCGGCCGATCGAATTATTCGGGGCATTTTGTTTGCGCTCGGTGCAGGCTATAAGCGAGCCGACTGGATACGTTGAACGGGGAAGGTTAATTGTAGGAGTAAGCCTCGACCCGAACGCACGTTAATTAAACGCGCAGATAGCTCTCGTCGTTGCACGTACTTTCCCGGGACCGTGGCTTTCGCAATAATGGCTACAGACGCCTCCACAGAGAACTTCAGCCAGTACTAATCGAGTTTTGTCTAAAATATTCTGCGGCAATATCGCGTCTCGCTCTGACGCTTCGCGGCAACACCCGTCAATATTAAATTGAACCGGTCGCCGTTGGTTTTTATTAAATACTCACCCCTGGCGAACGCTTCCTTCCTCCCTCCACGGTGTAGTAGTAATTCCCTCGGCGTGTTTGATGCTCACAGAAATACTCTCCATTTCCGGATAACCTATTTTCAGAATATCAGCAGGATATCGGATTTTTGTAAAACCAAATCCTCCTCCTTTGTCAGCTACGATATTTTCTCCAACTTGTTTTTTGAGCGACCTAGTTTCCCACTGTAACCTCGTGGATTCTTTCTGTAAAGAGATACATGGAAAACACACTCGCTCTTCTGGTTCCAATTCCACATTATGCTCCATAAAACTACAGAGCACTTTCCGCGTTCAGCATTCACGTTATTCATAATTTTCCACAGTTTTCACTCCTTTGCAAACGCGCAGAGTGCAATACTGTGATTTCCCTTATAGCCTACTAATCTTCGTTTAAAGTTTCACCAAGAATTGCCTCGTTTCACACTGTCGTTCTCCCATTCTTCGCCTTATGTGCATGCACACCACCATTATCTACCCGAACGGCTATGATATACGCGTATCGTAAATATATGTCTACTCCATAAACCAAAGTGCACACGTAAACAACGCGGAGAAGAGGCTGCGGACGCTGCACGGTATTGCGCGCACGTCGCGAATAATTAACGGCAGAAAACGTTGCCCGCAAGGGTGAAAGACGCGCACATACGAATGGCTATCGAGCTGGAGGTTTCGTGGAAACGGAATATTGGAACGGTATATCAGTGATACATCAGTTGCAATTATGGTCAGAGGAAGCTTCTGGATTTAGCCGCGTTGCTGTATCGGTGAATCGCGAAGCTCGATGCCATTTAAATTCTTTGAAGCTCTTCTGGAAGTCCCCCGTCACGCCCTGAATGTTTCACGAATGCCGTTTGTCGAACTTACAACCCCGTGGCGGTGCCTCTCCGTTTCATCAACAGGGGTTGACACATCGATACAATTCAACCTGAAATTGCAACATGTCTAAAAGAATAACTTAAACCGATGTGATAATAATTTGTGTTTAAAAGCAGTCCTTGGCTTGTTTAATGGGGCGGAAACTGTGTGAGAAAGTTTTTGCCAATTTTCAAACAGCTTTTACAGCGGCAATCCGGTTGAAAATTATAGGCAGGGGCGAGACAAATTACAGAACACTCATTAATGCCAATGCTAACCATTGAATATTGATTACGTGCGACGAATCTGTTGATTATGTATGAAATAACGTTTATTCCGTCATTAACATTCACATGTATGAGGCGTTATTTTAAGCGTTCGGCGATTTATTGTTCCGGCATGATTGCACTTGATTGATTCAATCAATGCTGCTACAATTATTCCCTCAATTGTCTCCTAAATACTAGCATACACTAGAGGAGGTTACGGTATACCCCACAAAAGTTAATCTCGACTAATTAAGTACAGTTGATTTACATAATGCAGTCTCAATGCAATTAAGGGAATGCAATTATGCGCATAATATGTAAATAGTATCGGCAATTTCTTCCTATCATGACACTCGGTCAAAGTTTCAAGAAGATGCTAAGCGTCAAGTTATCACAGTGAGGCGATTCTTCTTCCAAAGTAGTACAGGTCAGCCTGTGGTCAGCCGCGGCGCCAGTTGCGCTTCAGACTGCCACCGGAGCTACATTGTACTGAATTCTCTCGTTGCAGTGGCACAATATGAGCACGCATACAATATCTACTAACTTAATTGCCGTCCTCGAATTCGTATATGCGATTTACGTGCAATTTCGAATACATTATTAAATTGTAACGAGCATATTAATGTTCTCAATTTCTCCGAGCAATTATACCTCTGGAATCCTGTGATTGTTGTACAGTGTTTATACGTGGAAGTCTCTCTCGGTTTTTCAAAATGTCCACGTGCGCCACGATACAAAATTTTAAAAACTCACTTTTGTCACCTTTTTGCGTAACAAGCGGCTGACAATTTTTTCTAGGATTCCCAGGAAATATTCAGAGAAATAGGCACGGAACGCTTCCCCATGAAGAGGAAGTCGTTCAAAAATCGCAACTAAATCTTTTAAAGACACTTGGGCACGCTTCTCGTGCAGAATACTTAGGAAACAGCTTCCACTCTCCGAAAAAGATTTCACAGTGAAGCTTTGCCGCTGGAAAGTCGCAGTTAGCTTAAGATATTCAGCCAAGGACAGTGCTTGCAAATGCAGCTTAATAATTCCTTTATTCTTTACCAAACCAAAAACACCCTTTTCCATTTATTTTATCTCCCCTTTATTGACCGGTTTTCCTACTCGCACATTCTTCTTCTTTTTACAGAACGCGATGCCCCTTTCAGAGGATATACCTTTGTCAGCTGGTCATCGAAAACCAATTTCACAGGACTCGTCTTTTTAATCGTAGACACCCGTGCCTGTGTCCCTTCGGCTCTATCTTTGAAGCTCTTCCGGCTCTATGACCTGGATTGTTTCCCTTCTGTCTGTTTGCCTCAGTTCTACGGAGGAATATCCTGCTCTCGATACGGCTGCACCGAGTTTGCCGTTATTTTAGAGTTTCAATTGCGAAACGTTATAGCTATGTTACTTGAAATAGAAGAAGCTTGCCGTCCATTTCTACGGATTCAACTGAAATCGTTTTCGAGCCTTCAATAACTCGTTCCTTTCGTGCAAAACGGAGTTCTGTAGCAGTTCCTTTCCTCAGCACTTTCTCTATAGGCAGACTTCATTCGTAAAGTCCGTAGATGCAAAGCAACAAAGTATTAATCAACCACTCAACCTTCCTTCGTAACAAATACGCGACACATGTTTCCCCAACAGGTTTTCGCCACTAAATATTACACTCATCGCAGAGTGAACTGTGTCACCGATGCTTAATTAAGAAGCTTATAACCGCCACCCTCAGGCAGCTTTATTCTTCGTCGACGTCCTTAATGTATAGCCTCAATTCACCCCCCATCCGTATTTCTCTGTGCAGACGAGAAAGCTCGCTTTAAAAACTGGGAAGCTGGCACCTCCATTGACCAGGCTTCCTGTAAACCAGAGTAATCGATCCTGGCAGTCGGCTCCGTTCGATCGATGCACGTCGATCGGATCAGCGTCGCGCGTGCAAGCGGAAAAGCCGCGACAGCCACGCTGCCGTCGTAAATGGCACGTAATTGCTGACGAACCACTGGAACAGAGGAAAAAATTCGGGCACCGTGAAAATTCCGTCCAATTTTTGCATTCTGGTCCCTGCCTCCCGCACTATCTTCTCTGTTTTGCCTCCCAAATCGTATGCAGATTTGGCCAAATTATATTCACACTCGGCCAACCACACCGACACGATCGCAAATGGTACCTTTTTTTTTCAGTATCGTAAAAGAAACCTTGTTTCACCGAAAAAAAAATTATGCCTAGATTACAGTGACGTGCTTCATAAGATGGCCTTCGAAGTTCTTTGCGTTCAAAAACATCGAGGAAGAAATTTTTCGGGCGCTGGTCCCTTACGCTCGTTTTAATCACGAGGCTGAAAAGCGCTTTGAAGAAGTCGCGCATCGGGATCTGCTGGTTCTATGGCGAATTAAAGCCACGAGGCCGAAAAGCGTGTAAGCGTGAAGACGTTGCAGCTTTGAAAAACGAGCCGGAGCTTTAATTAAAACTTAGTCCTTTCGCCTTTACGCCCGTCTATTTTCAAAGCAAAGAGCCGGTGGCTTTGCGTAGCCGGAGCATTGCAGCCGCAGCATGGGAAGAACGAGCGAGAGGGGCGCGGAATCTTTTAACGGGGGCAGCTTTGTCGGTGTACGTTACCATTTTTTGGTAACCTTCCTCCGGCTCGTGTCACACTCGGGGAAACTTTCCTCGTCGTTCGTACGGTAGCTCTTAGATTGCCTTCGATGCTTCGAAAACTTGGGGAGTTCGCCCCCTCTGCAAGGAGAAAAGAGTAGTTTGCGTACAAAGCTGTTTTCCCTCGAGCGTAGGATTGGAACGTCAGGCCATTTTGTACACTAATTCGCCTGCAGTTCCTATCGTGGACGAAAAAGTTCGGTAATAGGTTGGAAGTTTGCTGCGACTGTTCCTCCCATGTTGTTTTTCACCCTACCCCCTTTCTGTCCAAGCGAATCCTAATTAATTCCCGAGACGCAGGTCGACGTACCGCGACTCGATCTCGCCAACGAAGAATCCTGCAGTCCACCGCAGTCACTGCACGTTCCCCTGTTCTACTCCCGTCCACCTGAAACATACGCGTCGCTGAAATTTTAAAAACCCATGGGAGACGTGTGTTTCAACACACTATACCTCCCATGGAAAATTAAACGAAAGATTTAAAGTTATTTCTATTCCACCTTGTTCAAGATTCGCGCGCCGTTCTATCCTGCGTTACTTGAACATATACATAATTAAAGCGCATACACATCCGAGCAAGTAGCTGCGCGATTTTCCACCACGGGGATGTGCGAGAATTAATAAATCCTCTAGCCGGTATTTCATTGCTCCGATGTGATTTATACGACTTATATTGCACTTAAGGGATCATGGTCCGAGGTACAATAAATCAGTTCAATCCCGCCTCTCCTTATTTTCGCTCTTTCCTACCATTTCTCGCCTCCTCCGTTCATCTTGTCGCTCTCCGCTGTCTGCTTGCCGGTTACACAAGCGTTCTAGTAATTTCTCTGTATAAAACGGCAAGATTAAGCGTCACGGCTCCGCCTCGGCTGTAATTAACCACACATACTTGCAGGCTGTATATAACTTATCAGGAATCTGACATTAAATCGAAGCATACAAGCGCGAAGGAGCTACTATCATTATTTCGCGGAGTCGTAACACCGCCGGAGTGCATTACTATCTCGCCCCGAATGCTGGAAGCTCACGCTTGGCGCGTTGCTCGAGATACGATAAGGAAACATTGTTACTCGCGAGCCATAGACCCGGCTGCATTACCGTTTATACCGGCGATTCAGCGTAACGCGTATTAACGCGGATTTCGCGAGCAAACGATATCGTTGCGGGGGCGGCGGGGAGGGTGGAGCCGGCTGGGAAGCCCCCGCGCGAACAAAGGGCGGCCGATTTATCGTTTTCCACCGATTTTCTCGGTCATTGCGTTTGTTTCGCGACCAAGTAACCGCGGTATCAGTGAAATATTACGGAGATACATGTAATGGAGTACGTCAGATTGACAAATGACCTGTCCCTCGACTTGGAGCGGGGCCAAAATAACACGTGCTCGCGGATAAATCGCGACGCTATCGGCGACGCGTTCTGCACGCTGAAAGAAAGATTAATCGTGCCGCGTCCGCGTAATTGCGCCCCGCGATGGAAAGATAGCGACTATTTTGTATGAATTGGCGGTGGCATTAATTATCGCGGGTGTTTATGATAATTACCTTATCTGCGGTGCTCTGCGCGGACAAGAGCGAGGCAATACACGGCTGCGTTTCCGGCGAAAGCGATGGGAGAACCGGATTAGAGTGAATGGAGGGAAGCTGGGGCGACAACGAAACTGTGGGGTGCGAGCAGCCAGCAGACATCCTGGACAAATATTTGCTGTACGCTGGTATGATGCGCGACGAATGCTCACGATCGTTTGTCGAGAGAGGAATATCTCGAACAGGATGTTGCGAGAGTTATTGCAGAAATTTCGTAAGTTTTGACACGTATCGTCCCACGCATCCGTGTCGTCGACGTTGTTTCTACAAATATTTCCTTCCCTCCTCTGTGGCAGACATGCTCCAAAGCATCAAGGGACCGACATCTCTTCTCAGTTGAAACTACGCAATAGTATAAACAAGAGACAACTCGAACTTTGCACCGGCTAAAGAAACAAGGACGGTAATACTTAGAATAAGGAGGCGGAGTCGCTCAGGAGTTACCTTTGAAGCGTTGCTCCTTCCACTCCTATCATGTTCCGGGAGGAATGATCCTGCAATATACATGTCGCAGCGTGATCTACTGCTTATGAAAAATTTAGCAGGCCACGGGCACATGAACTGGCGCATCGATTGGCCAGGAAGCCGAGGCGTCAGCCACCGAATGACAAATGACTCTTCCACCCCGCTTCCGCTCGATTATTCACGATACTTCCGCGGCCCAAAACTTTCCCTACCCTCCCGCTGGGGGATACCCAAGGTGGCGTGACTCTGCCTCTCCCCTGTTTTCCAATATTTCCCGTAACACTGCCCTATCGCCGTAATTCAGGAGCACAGCGGCGCGGGGCAAGGGGATTGGGTCGATCTGTGGTCAGACACGCGTCATTAACCCTTGTAACTGGGACCGGGCACTCGAGGAGACGGATGCCCGACGTAGTTAATGAAACACCATGCATATACATGGGGATTCGAACGCACAAAGGGGTACGCAAGAATAGGGAGGACGTAAGAAACACGCGGTCCTCGTAAACGAAACGCAGAGGTTCAATAACGACCCTCCCATGGCTCCATCTTCGCGTTAGGCCTGCGAAAGTCCGCGGAATTACCGAGCCCCGGATAAATTTTTCATCGAGGGTACAGCCAAGAGCCACCTACGTATTTCCCATAGGGCTGTCGTCCCTTTTATGGCCAGCCGAGTGGTGCACGTTATAACAATACGGCTTCGATATGATACCCTATACTCACGGTTAAGACCCCGATAATAGAGTCCCGTCGACATTGTCCCATTCACCAGAGATTTAACATAATATTTGCCATTGAAGACCTACTTGGACCATTCATTGGCTCGTTTAGAATCTATCCAAAGGAACTGTCGCGTTTCTTTCACCGCCTGGCACTCTGTCCTCCTCAACGTCCCGTTGGAACTGCGATGACAGCCCTCATCTGTTGCATATTACTGCCCAGATGTCTTTTAATTCGTTTCCTGCGCTGGATAGCAATTTCGATTTATAAAGGCACCACCAGCGAACGTTGCTGTCCATTTTTCCCATTTGACTTTAGCAGAGCGCACGCTCTATGCAAACTTGCATCATGAAAGAGCGTTTTATCGCTAACTTCTCGGGCCAAAATTAGCGCGGGATAATTGGCAATACGAAGAGCTATCGCAAAGTGGGCTGGAATATAATAATAACGATGCAATTTGATCCCGGGGGTCGGAGAAGTTGAAGGGATCGTTTCAATTTCGCGAGAATCGGGGTAACGTCCGCCGAACTAATAAAATAAATTCGTTTTCGGAGGCGGAATGCGTATACAAATTGCTTGAACCGTGGCTCAACAGAAATTGGCGGGCTTGCTCGTATCTCTGATGGAAAATACCACCACGGAAGTATTCAATCGTAACGAGGTTCATGCCGGAGGCGTGCTACGTAAAATTATGTGAAATAGAGGATGGAACTCTATGCACAAGCGGAGCAGCAGAAACAAGGGCTTGGTTGTTTCCCGTGCTGATTTATCTGAATTTTCTTTTTCGCCACCTGGGATGGTTAACTTGAAATAGCACGGGAATGGCGAAAAAAAAATGGCTACAGGGGAGAGTAATTATTAAAAGTGACGTAACTTTGTAAAATCCATAGGTACGAGAAGTCGGGGAAGTTTGAGCGAAGGGGAATCTGAAAAATTATCATATCCTTCTCCGAGAAACGAAGTTCCCTTCGAAGGAACTCAAGAACTTTCGACGTCGAATTAACTGGAAAGGCAAAGAGATTTAAAGAAGAACCGAAAGAACGCAGACCCGTAAAATATACCCCAGAACGTTGAATTTGCGCATTCTTTCGTCCCTTTTTCCTTCGCCGTGGTGTGCTTCTGTTAGCTTCAGCCCTAAGGGCACGAATGACACGAGAGTATGAAGAAAACGAGGCGAGTTTCGCGCAAATATATCCCCCATGTCTTCGTGCCTTTCCCCTTGTTTCATATCCAAGATATTGGACAAGTTCGGAACAGTCCTCGCCGCTTCGTGATCCTTTTTTGCAAGTGCTGTTGCTGATATTTCGTCCGTTCGCATCCGGTAGATCCTGTTCCATGACACGGAGAAGCGTTAGATGGGCCACGTGCCGTTGAAAATGGAAACCGAAAGGCGAGACGGAAATTTCCCATGTGCCGCGGTTTCCCAAAGATGAAGAATAAAGTATGAAGAGCGTCGGTTACCATGGCGCCCAGCTCTGGACAGGAGAAATGAGGATTTATGATGCATCGAAAGCGAGAAGAAAGTCTTTTTCTACTTCTACTCGTTTCTGCCGAGTAGCTATAACTTTTGATGGATCGAATCTGTTGCTCGCTCTTTCACCTTTTTCCCCTCCACAGTGGAAAGTTGCTTGGCAAGAACTCCGTGTTCCATGGGAAACCGATTCGGCTCCAAATTCCCTGTCTTTGGCGTAAGTAGTCGCAAGACAATTACAATTGCGCAAACGTAGCTGGGACTTAAGTAGGGAAGAGCTTCTCTTTAAGTATCCTGTAAGCCTCAATTTCCGTTTTCCGAAGGATTCTTCTGCCACGGGCGAAGGTAAAGAAGGATCCAGCTTCCGTGACGGATAATAGAAGCAGATGCTTATAATTAATTAATGAGAGCGGATGCTTCGGAGCCTCTTGCGCGACTCTTCGAGGAAATTCAATTGTTCGTCGAAATTATTCCGTGGCAGGCTCGTATATCATCGAACGACGTCCTTCGGTCGTGGCATTAAAATTTACATAAAGTATTCCCGGGCTAGGAGTCCTGCGCGCGGGCAAATTCCATTTTAATTACCTTCCGGAGCTTCTGTTAAGTGGAGCGTGGCTGGTAGACACCCGATAGACTACAAAATAATTATATTCAACGTCGGACCGATAAAGAACCGAGGGTCGTATTCAAGCTCCCAGCAGGATGTCACGAATCGTGTGAGCTTGAAGGAGAAACACCATCCCAGGAACCACGATCGATAATCAATCCTGTAAAAATAATTCCCTCCAACTCCCCGTGGAATGTGGCTGAAACTACTTCCTCGAAAGTTTTCAGTACTTTCCTGGTGGCACTTGATGACGTTATCCCCTGGATAACCCCATTCTGGACCCTCAAGTTATTGGTCCAGTTTACGGTGGCATGATATACTCTCGAACCTGGCATTCGAATAAGATTTTCCAACAGCTGTATGCATTGCTCTAAAATTTTACAAGTTCTTAAGTTGCTGGCTGTTCCACCTGGGAAACCTGGGAAACGTTCAGTTTTCCCCTTAATGGCAAAATACTAAGTCAAGATCGATCTCTGCCCCGCGAGCGTCGTCGTGGCTCGATTGAAATCGCAATCGCTGCCACAGGAACGCGCCAAGAGCCGCTGCTCCGGCGACAATGAAATGCATTTCGCAGCCAAGAAAGTTCATTCAGCGGGCGCTCGAGCGGAGCAACCAGCCAGCTAGGTAACATGTTGTTAAGACTACAATTAAAACTTTGCATTCCGCCGGAGCTTCGCCATTTCTGACCTGGTAAGTGTGTCTGCCGTGCTCCGTGGAATAGCGAAGCTTTGCTGGATGAGCAAGTCGAGTGCTCCTCCACGCCTTTTATAACACGCTCGCTTGACTGGAAAATTCTACCCTCTGCAGCTCCGTGGAACTTATAATTCACCCAGCGGGTCCCTGGATTTCTCTAGTTTGGCTGGCAATTTACGCAGCAACTTTTCAAGAACCTGAGCTTTCGCTACCGAGCGAACACCGTAGGTTTCAGGCTACAATCTGAGCCATGGGGAATAACAAATGAAATATTTAATTGCTGCTGCTCAGTTTGCTACAGCAGCTCCTTAACACGACTTGCAAAGATCGCAATAATATAATATTCTCTCCGAGGACGATTATTACAAATTCCATCGTCAATAGTGCAATTATTCCATGGATTAATCTCTCTATCTTGCTTTTCTTCTATCAGGCAATTACCGCTGCCGAGAATTAAGTTACGACGATGAGTAGATTCGTTGTTTGCAGTGGCATTAGTACCCACCGCGGTTCTTGGTCCGGGATAATGGATGAACGGGCTGGAATGCAAAGTACATAACCGAGATGCATTCGGTGCATGCAGCCTCGCTCATCTTTCCCGTAGACACCGCCACCGTTCCTCCAGCCTACGCTGTGTCGTTGCAGCTGCACCACCGCAGGTGCATCCGTTAAACAAATTGCTCCGCTCTCATTCGCGTAACTCGTGTCACACGTTGAACCGTCTGTTCCCGTCGTTTCGACGCGATGACAAACTTCTCCGGGCGACGGTGTCCCGCCGCATTCTCGTCGTGTGCACGATTCGGAAGCACAAACATGCCAGTGGCATCGATTCGGGTATACACAGGAGACGGAAGATCCTCCACCAATTACTCTTCGCCTCCATTTTTCTCCTCCCCCCTCCTGCAATCGCGACAACGAAACCGAACGAGTCGGAGCTCTTTTTATCGACCCCGCGATCGACTCCGGGCACAATTGAATTTATTCGCTCCGAGTAATACTTTCTTGTCCGAGCGGGGAATTATTACGAGGCCTTTTATGCCCCGGGAATTCTTTGTCAAACGCTCCACCGGGATCGTTCGGGGGCGGCCTCCAATTTGTAGGAGCTTTTTATTCCGCGTGCCCGCGGTACGTGACCATGGCCATTTCGTCGGCTGCCTCTAATGAGGGCGATTACTAGCGCGTGCGCCGGCCGAGAAAAATGACCCGTAAAAAATTGATAATGAACTGGATGGTTTAACGTGTCGGGACCACCCATAGAATTCTACGACACAAGTGGTTGCCAGCGGTCGCGGCTGATTCTGATTCCTGCGCCACGCTTTTCGAGATTTATCGCCACCAATGTTCTACAATTACGCCGGGATTTATGAAGCTGAGTCGCTCAAGATCATCCCTCCAGGAACGAGTATAACCCTGCATTGTATCGATAGTGTATCAGCGCAATCTTCCTCGACAATCTGCCGCGTAAAGCCCGCGGTGGCAATTTTTCTCGCGCTCTTGTTTAATTCTGACCTGCTGGCCGTGCATGGAGCTTTTCACTGGCGCGATCAAGGCGACCGATTGCGAACGAGACGCCTGTTAACACGCATAGAAGTGCACTACGTAAGGGAGGCACGAAAGGACATTTCAAAATTAGCCGCATTATCGATTCTTGCTGGTCGAAGGAGCTCGCGAGAGTTTTAAGCAACAGGAATTCCTGGCTGATTGCACAAATTCAATGGAGGTCGGTATCATGCAATCATTTGCTCAGCCATGTACAAGCGGACCGACTGGTTTCACGGATCAATTGATGGACAGGAATAACTCGCCGCCCATGAAAACTGCCGAGTGCGCGTCAAACGCAACGAACAACGCCGATTGATCGTTGAAGCGTCTTTATGTTTGCTAATTAGTCGCACCCGCACGTTATCCACTCATTTTCTCTTCCATTCGCGCGGCGAATTTATGCAGAATTACTTGCCCCCTCAGCTGTCATATTGCACAATAGAGGCGCGTGGCGAGATATCAAATGAACCGTAATCAGCGTTAATTCCATTGGCAACGGTGATGACAGCGGAGCGCATTCTCGGTGTACAGACCGCTCGATTGAACACATACACGCTCCTCCAACTCCGCGAACCGTGTGGATTACGACTTGAAAGCGGGGCAATTTAACGACATTAGGCTAATTCGGTGCTCGTTCGTGACTGACGTTAACGAACGCGGCACTGGCGATGAACCTTCGTCAATTTTACACCTATCGCCTCCGAAATTTCATTCCTGGGTCTTATTACGAAAGAAATTGGGAGATATGACCGCTTGATATTAAGGTTAATAGACGTTCAGCAAAGGTAGCTTCGTAGTGTCGTCGCTGGCTGTGCGCAGGACACTTTTATTCTCGTTCAATGCCAAACTGTAGTGAATACAATAAAAAAATACCAGTTAATAATAGAAGAGTCCTTGTAGAAAACACTACAAATACCAAAATTAATAAAGAAACTTTTATTAAAAAATATTCCACGTGTCAATCGGAATATTATAGTGTAGAATTTAATTTTTTGCACTCGCAGTATTTTCCACAAGGACTCTTCAATTCTAGAAAATTGACTGTGCAGTTAGGTATGTCTGACACTTTTCAAACACTTTCTCATGGACGATCAACACGTCTCCTCAAAGACCAAGCGTTCTAATTTATTTAGCACACGATGGCGCGAACTTACTAGCCAACGAAACACAATTTACGACGAGCAGAGGGTACAAATTTCTCCTCTGGTTGTCTGCCATCCTCGAGGAAACCGGTGACACAGATTTTCTTCCCTTTTTTCACGGATCTGCCTGGTAATGGTTAATGTTTATCAGTAGCCCGCAGCTGGGCACCGAACTTGTCCTCGTAGGAGGAGCAGGATCAATCAATTCCGCGCACGTAATATCCCACCCTAGCAGGGGCCGATACCCGAGGCAAGAAAAGAGACGTGGATTCAGACTTTTCAGCGAATCGACTACTCCAGTTGTTCTGGGACTACGTGAGAAAACATCGAGGCGGGGTCCTGCGCTGCAAGCTCTCGATACAGTCGCGTTACCAGCCGCCAGCACGATGATATCGCTCTGTTACAACAGTGATTGCGATTCCTCCTGGGGAAACTAGGGTCTGGGTTTGGAGAATGCGTGAGTGTGTGTTCTGCAAACACCTGGTGATTTGAAAAGAATTTTCCCCGTGGTACCCGCGGTAGGAATTTCCTCGTCGATGGTCCGACGCAATCACTCCAACATACAATGTTTGATTAAACGAAACAAATATCGGGACGATTCATTACGCGAATGAATCGAGCTAGAACGCCGCGATTCACTGAGAGTCATTGCGCTTCGTAATGGGACTCGTTAAACAAAGTATTCTACAAGGGAAAATTAGCTCGTAATTCCGAAAGAGGTAAGAGAAGAACTCCTCTTCGAAGTCGCAAGTAGTTTTTAAAGAAACCTTAAAGGATCTCAAGCAAGGGTAAAAGGTGTACACTATATACAGCTATGTCTAATAGGTAATGCACCTAGTTCTTCCCAGGTTGAACTCGAAAGAAACCTGGTCTTCGCGCGAGAACTACGAAGGGAGTTCGTGGGAAACGAGAGAAATTGGTAAAGTTCGACTCCAGTATTATGTTTCGTTAATGACTTCCTGAAATGTAAATGAAACTTGATAATCCCGTGTCTTCTACTTCTCCGAATGAACCGAAAGAAGGCAACTCGACGAAAACCGTAAACACTAGAGGAAATAATTAACTGCGCCGTAAATGTTGCTCCGTATAAACGTCAATGACGATGAACATTCGCATAACTCGTAACACGATACTGAAAACACATTTGCGCGTGATATATGCAAACATAAACTCGTTACATCACACCGGTTATGTTTCCATTTCAGGGTTTTGTCGAAACGTCCCCCGCGTGTTTGCCAGCACTCTATCAGCTGAAGTTCAAATGTCGCGTTGCGCAAAGCTCGATGCTGCACGATACAGTCCCCTGTTGCAACAACTTTGCACCCAGACCGCTTCTTGCGTCGCTGGTCGATGCAGCGTGGCCGTCTTTAACGACGGCATAAACTTTTTATCGCGAAAGACGAGCGCGAGGGTGAATCGATGTTGAAAATGAAAAGGAGCGTCGATAACGAGCACTTTGCTTAAGCTACGTATCGAGATGTTTGCACTGTTGTCTTCAATCGTTCCACTGATAAGAAGCTGGAAGGATTACTGTCGCTGGAGCGGTTGAAGTTAACGCGAAAGAGGAAGCATTTACTTTTGGGACAGATGTTTGAATAATGCTCCCTCGAGAAATTCAATGTAATGCACGCGTAATACGTTCTCTAGGTGAACGAAGTTTACGATGCGAAGTAGATGTGAAAGAATATGCCTCGGGGGAGAATTATTTCCAACTACAAAAATGTTCCATCAAGGAGAGAGAGGGAGTTAGAAGTGTAGCTGCATACGTTTAATTGAAACCTTCGTATTATTTCAATTAGAATTCTTTCCAATGCAGATTTAGGCACCTGCATGCACAGATCTCGAGTCTCTAAAAGCGTAAAAAGCTCTTCTCTTTCGACGTCGCTCCACGCGACTGTACCCTCCCGATCTATCCCCAGCTCCCTCCATTTCCGATGGTAGGAAGCGAGACCACTTTTCTTGCTCGGAATTCCGTGACGAATGAATTATCCAGCACGATTGAGCCGGGGGAGCACTGGCAAGGAACGGTCTTGGTTCTTTTTGCTCCCTCGCGCTTGCTTCGCGCAAAGACAGGAAAAATCTCCGGCGACGACCCTCGTCCATTCACTTGACGGTGGATAACGAAATGAAATTTCGAGCATTAAATACTGGATCGAGTTTCACGGGCATCGGCATTCGTGGGACGGGCACTATCACTCCCTGTCGATGAAATCGTTTTCCCGCGATGATTCCTAAGATATAAACCGCCGCCCCTGTTTTCTACGGCGTAACGATTTTTCATTTCTACTTCTTCCAAGTCCCGCCGCGCTGTTGCTCGGCTGTGCTCGGTTCAACAGTGCGAACGATGGTCCCGTTGCATCGCATAGAAGTAAAAAGCTCATTAACAGGGGTTGGGAACGGTGTTTCGATGAAAGTATCGCCATCGAACCAGTCGCAGCGTTTCGCGACGAGACCGATGTAATGAAATGGCTCCTCGGTTGTAATAGAAAGTAAACACTCGGAAAGTTTCATGATTAAAGTGCTTTAACGAAATTGCCGGCCCGGTGGCAGTGTCTCGTGAACGTGATTGGTAAAGTTGGAATCTCCATGATTGTGGATCATTCGTCCTGCGCTGGGCAAAAAGTCGATTCCAAGTTTGCCCGATTCATGGCAACGTTTCCCTTTCTGTTCGATACAATGTCGCCGCGTTTCGAACAAAGAAGTTTAACATGATAAAAGGACGGAATTCGCAGCGATAGGTAGGTAGCTACATAATTGAAGCAACAATTAGGAGAAAGTATCTCGCTTTGCATATACGATTTGGAAAATAGACAAGCAGCAGTTTGAAGGACTGAATTTATGGATACGAATGCAGGGTGCTTCAGTCAACTTCTGCATGGAAACACTTCGATAATCCTGTTTTGTAAGAGATCATGCATAATTCACGCAGCGGTCGTCACAATCGGAGATTACAGGATCTGGGATCGCGTTCATTGCAGCGCGTCTCACATGATAAACACAGTACCACTGCGCTCCCGTATTGTCTTGTTAATTTCGGGGATGCCGTATATCCACGCCATGCCACGAAAACGCGAACAATTTCACGTGCACTTACATTCCGCCGTGATCCATGTTTTCATCCTCATTGGCTCGGTGCTACCGAAGCTAAACTTTTCCTCCTTTGCCCGATGGACACGCAGGACGTGAAAAATTGGTAGCGGAAACTCCTCTTAAAGTTCAACTCGGAGACAAGCGGCGCTTGTTCATCTTGCCGGCGGACGGCGAGCAAAGAAACCCTATCGTTAGAAGAAAAGGAAATTAATTAAAATCCGCGCAATATTCTCCGACGCGCAAAGGATCAACTTACGGCTGTAAATTAAACTTGGCAAAAGGAGTTCGATGCTAGACTCCAGCGAGTTGGATCCAATATCTCTGCCGAACTTTTACAACAGCCGTCCGTTCCTCGGTCCATTCCCCGTCGCCTTTCAGCAAACGTTTTCTGCGCGACTCACCCTTAATGACTCGATTCCGTAAGGGCGCGGAGGGATTCGCTTCCCCTGCCAGAAACTTTTCGCCCTGGCTGGCCATTAGGCCATCGTTTTCTACGTCATTGGCACATAGAATTGCCAGAAACATCCCTAACAATACTCATTTCTTTTCCAACCTTTCAGCATCTTTCGAGCACAGTACAAATAGTCTCCTCTTCCCTCGCTCATATCTACTTCCCTCGAGCCTGCTATTATTCCACTAAATACCGATTACCCACCTTGCATTAATCCCAGCGAGCAACTTCAGCAGGGACCATCGAATTCACGACTCAAGTATCCGGTCTACGTGCCTGCGCGCATGTTAATTGGAAATCGTAGGTCTGGCATTTTCCATTGTCCGCGGAACTTCCAGCCGTTAATCGGCTAGAACTTAGCTCATCTCCCGTAATCGAGGCATCAGCGCAAGCGTTAACAGCGCGAAATTCCGCGGACCACCCGTGGCCAACGATCCCGACGTTGCATTCGCTCTTCTAATGACCGAACATTGGGATTCAAACGCCACGAGGGGGTGTCTGGTTTCGCGGAGGGGCCAGAAACTGTGCAACAACAAGGGAACAGCCGCAACATCCCTGCGAGCTGCATCGTTAGCGTGGAGATCCGACCCACCGGAAGTCCGATAATTCGTATTCACCGCGGTGCTTTGCTAACTTTGCCCAAACTTGGAGCCCCCTCGCGTCCCACCCGCATGGACAACCGCCCCCGGATGGCCCCGACACTCGCTCTTTCCCGCGTTTTCTAGCCACAACCGCGAAATCTCGCCACCCGTAGTCACGCAACTACAGAGCCGCGAGTGGAGACAAAGGAGCAGCCAGCTTCCATCGGTTAATTTCGCAGGGATCGAAATAGAGCATACGTGCCGGGAGATTGCCACGCATCTCGGCTTTCGACAGGATACGAGATGGAACGGTAAAGTCCTTCGCTAACGGCACTCAGGAGTTGGTAACAGGATCTGCAGGTAATCCTCGAGATTCTGGGGCGCGCGTTCTCATCCCGCTTCCTCGTTCTCTGTCATTACGGCCCGCGATGATCGGAAGTTGGACCGGATGCTTCGAGCCAAGGAGCTGGTAAACGTTCGTGCATCTTTTATCTGCGTATGAGAAGTTAATAGCAGGGATGCAAGGGGTAAGCGTAGGCATCGAACATCTAAGCGGCGTGTAATTACAGGCAACGCGAGGTCTGCTGCTAACGTACCCTCCGAGTATTAAGCCCGCTGGGAGAATGGCTCCAAGCTTGAGAATACAGCGCTCCGTCGAATGCACAGTGCTATTACATTGGTAATTATTAGTAATTGAGCTGAGGTAGGGCGGTATTCAATCTAAAAGCTGCCATGCAGAAGGTTATTCGAGATCCTGAACTTACCCTTTGGGTTCGCGGCGTCAAATTAAGACGAAACTATCTCACGACTCAAAGGAATGGCTTCAACCATTCTCGACATTCCCCGCGAACTTCCGTGTTAATCGCGGCCCATGCAAATAATTGTCGAGCGTGTAACCAGTCTATCTTTCAATTTTCGCAATAATAATCGATTACGAGGCGAACGATGTCTCCAAGAGCCGATGCTTTAAAGAAGCGAGACACCATGGGACGTCGTTGACGACCCAGGTTACGTGATCCATCGTAAATGCCGAAACGACCCTCGCGACTTCGTCTGAATAATTAGCGCGGTAAGTGTCAAAGTTTACGAACTTGCGGCTACTCGAGCCAACTTCCGAGAGTGTCTTACTTTTTGCGGGCTACACGCAAACGAGGCTCCATCTTCGAAACGCGAGACGTTCCTGCGGCTGATTGAAGTTTCGCCTCGCGGGAGGAGTTAACGAGCGGCACCTGTCATTCTTAGCGAGCCAGATTACGCGCATACGGGGCACGGAATCTCGAAAGCTTATCCAATTTTCAGGGGGCAAGGCATTAACGAGACTATAATAAAAAGTGGGAGACCAGCTAATTATTCATTACTGGATGTAACAAAGGGGGTGGAAGTTGAGAGCAATATCCGGCCACTTGTCCAGCCGAATTGACAAAGGTTTTTCCTGCTGGACACAGAGGAAGCTTAACGCGGCGTGCTCGCATTAAAATACGCGAATCGTTTTATTGTTGCATCAGTCTTTCTTATGAATATAATCGTAGGTGGGTTTTCAGTGCTTCCGGAGGGCAGACTCCGCCTCTGAATGTTTCAATTACAGAGGCACGTTCTCGAGTAGACTTATATAATAATAAGCTAGTAATTATTTCGCGAGGGAAGGAAACGCGGAAGTAACGTTCAGCGGGCTTGAAAGTCTGGAAACGCGATTACGCGGGGTATTTCGGGAGCAAGTTCAAAGTGACAAACGCGATTGCAGGGGTTTTTCACGGTACTGTACAGCTGCTCGTGTCGTATCGCATTTAATAATCGATTATCGGCGTTAATGCGCGAATCATCTACCGCGTTAGAAGCTATTTATATTTATTATCCGCAATCAGCATGGTAGCCAACGATTTGTAGCCAGCTCGCTTTCGAATTCGTTATCGAATGTATGATGCGCACATAAACCGCTTTCGTGTTCAATGTACCGTGCAGTTTCACGCTGTTCATTTTGCCCTGCCTTTCCAGGCATTCATTAAACAATTAATTAATCGCGTTACAAATTGTTGACTCGTTTTAATTGGTATACCTTGTCCGCGGTTGCCCCTATGCCCCCCGTTATTAATTGGCTCGCTGCTCATTACACATTTTCCAGCGGATTGTCTTTGTGCCGTCTCGAGGACAAGTGGTTCTCCCTAAATTATTCCGCCCCGGTTGGCGAAATGGTAGAAAAACATTGACTGAAGAAGAGTGGAAGAGTACTTTTAACAACGATATTTCCAATCGCCGACTGCGCATTGCCTCCACATTATGTTGAGTCGATTGGCTCTCGACGAGCTTCGAACGGCGACAAACGGGAGAATATTTTTGTGCACGGCATCCCCGAGTGTCATCAATTGTGCTTCCCGTTTTCTCCGACGAAAGAAATTCCCCAGGCGCGCAATAACACAGTTTAATTCTGGGAAGCTCCTCCAACGGTCCTGTTGGCCGACGAAATTTATGGCAAGTTAACCCGGACATTTCCTGCAAGTTCCTTCACGTTGTCCCCGGGTCCTCAGCTCGCGGACACCGTCCTGCCACGTTAGACGGCTGGGTAAATTTAATCTGATCCCGAGCTAAGTCGTAACTACGTGTCCGAAACGTGGAACAGTCCCGGAATCTGCCACGAAGTCCGCAGCAGCTCTTGTAGCCGGAATTTCTTGAACTACTGCCCTCGTGTGTTGCCGCACACGTGACAATAGGGATTAAGGAGAGGTTGTTCATAATCCAAGGGCCTCTGGCGTTGGTAAACGATAAAGAAATCATTCTAGTAACGTCTGAGGGAACTGCATTCATTCAGAGACTCCATGAAAGACGGATGAAAATGTGGCCCATGCGGCAGCTACCGCGAAAAAGTTCGACAAACCTAAAAACTTCCATTATTACGTTCCAGCTTCTCCTCTCCGAGGGAAGAAAGTCCAAGTCCATGGGCGGGGTATGGAGCGTCTCCAGAAAAGAGTCTTATAAATGGATAAGTTCCAAGGCGAGAACGTCGAAAGGTAGAAGATTGTTCCCTTCGATCTTCCGCGTGAAAAAGCGCGGATTACTTTCGACCTGAATTATAATCCGATATCTCAGCAAACTTCCCCCCGAACGCAGTTGAACGCGTGCATCGTTTCCCATAGACCTGCAGAGGTGTACACGTACGACGAAGTTTCAGTAGCTGGGTGTATCGTCAGCAGTTTCCCCGAGCTTTACCGGCTCACACAATTTTTCCTCCCATCGATGGCACATTCGCCAGCGATTCACTTCCTCCCGTGGTCGTGACGTGAATCACGCGGCAGGAGAGAAATAAGAGAGTCCCGCGTGGAGGTCCGCCGGCTGCAAGAAACGTATCAAAGTGGAGTGATAATGCTCCGTGTCTGGTCAGCCATGGCGACGAGAGCAATATCGCCCTCGACTCCATCTGCAATAAAATCGCGGGAACAGATATTGCGACCGACTGCGTCATATCTATTCTCAAAGTGCGACCCTTCTCACCGGTCGATGGAGGGAACGTTATTACTTCCCTTCGAATGATTCATTCGTCACAAGAAAATGATTTCCCGGTCTGCGCTCGAGTGGATTCTGGGTCAGTGACGTTACTAAACATCAGCTTGGTATGTTCACATTTTAAGAGAAAATGGGATATAACTTCTAGGGGATTATAGATTTCTTTAATAATTGCAATTTACCATTTGAATTTCAATTTGACTACTCCTTGCGATCAGCGTTACGCGTTCAAAGTTGTGGAAGGGATGGAGGAGTCTTATATAAACTCAAGATCTATTAAAATTTCAAGCTGTTTTCGCGAGGGATGAAATAACAGGAAGGAACCGTCCAGTCACGTTTACAGGAAATATAACCATGAGTTTCCGAATTACACCCTTTTCAATATTCGCGCGGAGCCCGCGTCAATTTTGCGTGCACGCCCCGGTAATAGCCTTGGAATAGAATCGATATTTTCCCCGTGCAAGGAACGTGTCGCGCGACGTTCTTTCCTCCGCCCGCCGGGGGTGTCGAAAATTTCCATCGAGACACCTGTGCCGCCCTGTCAAAATTGACAATACGCCGCACAGCTTCCGGCACGAAATGTTTAACTATTCACCCCCGCCCTCATTCGTTGCGCCGTGAGTTTCTTGCAATTTCTGCTGGATCCTCGCGCATAAAGTTCTGCAGGAATATTTTCCCAGCAAGAGTGTTTCGACTAGAGTGTCTACTCTAGACTTGTCTTTAATCTAAAGAAGTGTTCTCGCGAGACAAGGAGCTGCCTCGCCTTGGCCGAAAATTTACCGGACACAGAGGCTTCCATTAGCCAGCCTAATGGCTTTTTAATGCCACTGTGGAATTTCCACGGTCAGGTCTAAAGGTGATCATCCAACCTATCGATTGCTCGCCGTAATATCTGCAGCAACGCTTCCAGGAATTTTTATCCCCCCAGACAAGGCCACCCTCTGGTTCTAGGGTGACACCAGTGCTGTAAGCGATCGCGCGAAAGTGGAATGTTTCCGCGAAAGTAACAGCCGTTCCGGAAGTTTTTTGTAGGCGCGGCACGTTGGTAACCTCCCCGCGTATTCGTCGATTACGGGGGTGGATACAATGTGACACCCTTTAAGGTGGTCGCTCACTAGACAGAACGGAAGCGAACCGAAGCGCGACAGCCACGCATCGCTCATATGATAGAACAGCAGCAACCATGCATCGCCCATATGATAGAAGAGCGCCGACGAACTTCGGTTCGGTTCCGTTCGGCCTAGTGGGCGATAGCCTTTATTCGTGTCGTCGCACGCGATATTGTTTATCCCGGAAGCGATCAATACCTGAATAATTTCGTCGATATTCTTTCCCAGTGACGTGTCAGTGCTGCATAAGAGAATCTAAATGATAAAGATATCGTTATCAAGGTTATGACAGTAGAATCCCATTAGAAACAGCTGTAGTAAATTAAACCAAGGCTGCAATGTAGGTTAGAAAAGTAATTAACTGAGGAACGACACGATCGCGAACAAGACGCAACGTTCGACCCCATTTTGATCGATCATCCCTTCTGCCTGGGGCCAGGGATGGTTGTAAGTGCGCGGAGAAGTTCAGCGTATCAAAGATTTATCTCCCTCCGAGGAAGGGGTTGCGCCTTAACGACCACAGGCGAGCAACGGGAGTTACTCGCGAATTTAGATCTGTTTTGAAACTCACCCTCTGAGACTCGTACGGAAGAAGCTGGCTGGGAACCGATGACGATCCTTCACCCTGTCAAGTATCAATGACGTTACAGCAACACCTAGTTTCCTTTCTATCTGCAGTCCAATTGATTAAGCACACCTCGCAAGCACCTCTCGGTTCGTTTCCATCCCTAGCAACGGTGCCTCCAGCCTTGCTACCCCATTCGACTTGCTTCCACAATCTCTATCCACGATTGAGCCTTGAGTGCTTTCACAGAACCCCCCTGTGAGAGCTCCTCGCACCTCCTTATCGTCTATCGCGTTTAGCTTCGCAGCTGGGGCCGTCCTCTCTCGCCGAACCACCCCCTATCTGTTCCTCGTTTAACCCTTCCATCCATCGTTTTGTCTATCGATACATCTATCCGCCCTGTCTCGTCCCAGTCTGTCGGCTTAATTTTCGCCGATCGCATCAATTCGAAATCAATTTTAGCCACGGCCTTGGTATCGGTCGCGCGCCTTCGCCCCCGCCGGACCCCTCGCCGCCGCGTGTCATTGAATTACGACGGGTGAATCGCTTCGAGTACTGCAGCCGGTCGATACGAGAATTAATAGGGACGACGTTACCCATTTAAGCGGTCGACATGATACCCGACGCGTCGATGGAAAATGCAGTGGCACGGGAAACGGCGCCGGCCCCCGGCCTTCCGGTTGTCTTGCCCTCCGCGCCGCGTTTAGGAATTTATGGGGGGCTCGCTTGTGAGGGAGAAAAAAGAAAGCGACTCCCGTTTTGCCTCGCTCCGCCAGGGACGCTGCGCCAGTTCTGGTGTGATATATCGAGTAACAAGTGCATGGAAAGCGGAATATCGAGTGTAATATAAGCGAGGGGTGAAATGCTTACTTTTTCATCAGGAGAGTACTCTTTAACGCCACGCGATAGGTGTCGAACTTTGAACTGTTTGAATATTGTATCGCGCCACGGTTAGCCTGTGCCTGCGACAGGGGTAGTATTCCGCTAAGAATGCTCGAGCAGATGCAGGATATAATTCTTCGCCGTTGTTTCGTCGTGGTTTTCCAGAGCAATCGCAGCTGGAACGGGAAATAATGGAAAACGTCATTCCACGCTCTCCCCGTATATTAATTCCAAGAACAGGGCGGATTGCTTGAATTTTAACGAACCACTCTGTTTCATACGTTCGGAGAGCAGCTGCTTGCGTTCCTACCGACGATCGTTTGGCAAATGATGCCCTGAAAATTGTACGAAAATCTAGTGATCGACGCGAAGAATTATTTAATTCCATACTTCTCGACGAACACGTTTGGAGAGGAGCGAATTGTGAGCGTGTTAAAAGTACACAATGCGCGCAAATGCGACTGGTGTTCCGGCGGGTCGAGTAGCAAATTAGTTCGCGTTGATCCCTGTTCGCGATAACGAACGTCACTCTGGCTTATCTGGAATTCAAAATGCAATTAATTCGTGCGCTCGCGCGTCCGTGGATTCGGCATTTCGACCCGGTAAAATGATAAACGGAAGCGGGAACGACGGCCGACCATTATGGCGTCGCTGAGGCCGTTTTTCCACCCCGCCGAAATATACTTCATGGCCCTTAATTGACAAAAGTGCCCCGGTTGAAGGAGAAATCGAATTTTTCGAATGGAGAGCGACGCGTTTCATCGGGCAGCGATGGGAAGCGATTGCATAAATGTTCACGGTCTCGAGAATCGACTTTTAGCTATGCAAACAGTTTTCAAACGTCGATTCCGCCGAACGGATTTGGTAATTACGCATGCAAACAGGTCGGGGAATCCGCGTTATACCAGTGAATATTAACTCGTCGTCAGCTATCCCACTTTTTATTTGCCCACCAGAATATGGACGTCAGTTTATACACTGGAATTAACAGTTGGAATTCGCCACTGGGGAATACCAAGCCTGAATAGGGAAGTCGGAGATACATATGCAGGGAAAAAGGGTGAAGAAACCTTGCTTTTGACGAGCGAGTAAAATTTTCAGTTAAATATCCCAAGACACTGAAATTAAAGCTGCTACAAAATGGTACCAAACTCTTCGTGTCCTCCAGCATCGTCAATGTAGATATTATACATGGAAATTACAATCTCAAAAGTCTCAATAAAATCGCGTATCGTGTCTCGTGCAGATTCCTATCTGTTATTCCTCAACAGATCGTTCGACATGATCGCCGACCTGTTCGTTGCAGCCCGCGCATCTCAGACACTGCGCGACTGGATTCCAATGAAATTTAACAGGAGCATTGTCCACGGAACACTCTCGATATTGGTGCTCGACACTGTCGAGTGTGTTGCCGTGTCCTCGATGTCGCCTGCAACCTGCACGGGGAGTGTATATATGCCTGGCAGATCAGCGTTATATACGACGATGGCGTGGAGATTATACGGAGTGCATTAAAGCGAATGCAGGATGAAATGCAACTTCCAGGGGTGGCAATTTACTTTCGTCCCCGGTTCGTCGAAGTTCCGAGGGACCTTTGGGATCCCGGCCACGAATTCCACTGCGTATCGATCGGCTTGGATTAATGGAATCGTCGAAATACCCGAGACAATCGCTAATTAATCTCCCGACATTGATGTCGGAGTTAAATAACGTCGCGCGGCCTAGACATCCAGCGCGTCGCGACACTCCATTGTCCAGCATGTCAATTGCTACCTATTATTCCCTCCCGCGATCTCGCGAACGATCCATCTCGCCGGTGACATCGCTGTGAATCGCCAAACTGATAATTTCGAAACGTTGAACGCCGGAAAGTAATATTATATGGAGCTTTGATGGGATCCTCGATATTCCAACGTGCACAGCAAATGATGGTTGGCTTTAATACGAATTCTATTACCCAATGAAACGTATACCTGCAGTCAAAGGAAACACGGTGGTAGAAGATTGAAGAGCAGAGGCCAACGGTGACCTGGCATGGCTTTTGCAACAGCAGATTACGCAAACCAAATGCTGAGGAACGTGGCCGTGGGATGGCGAAGTTTCGGTAACGTCATTCTCGCCGACTCCTGAATAATCCGCAGCCGTCCATATGCACCTGATCCATAATTCAACGCAACGGCAACTAAAGAGCGGAAGTAGCCCTGCAGGAGGAGCAGAGAGCAGGATTGATATCGCTGTCGTTCCTCCGCGGCACCCCGCCGTAACATCTTCTTGCAAGGTCGCTGGAATAATTTAGGGTCGACTTGTCGCGTTCCCTTCGCCTCTAATTATAGCCTCTCTACGCGGCTGCTATAAATGCCGCGATCCTCTGCGCATAGCGAAGGGGCTTACGTCGACCGGAAGTGCCCGTTTACCTTGGCCTCCGCTGGAGTATCCCCTCGGGGCGATCCCGAACCCGAGGGAATTCCGTTTAATTTCGCCGAAAGGACCAATTCTGGGAGCAACTGGTCTCGCCTGTGTAACGTCAGAAACACGAGCCACCATCTACCGATTAGCCTCTGAAGAGGAACATAAGCACACGCCTCCCGTGCGCCGCTGCTCGGCGAGGAGCTCCGCGATTAACGGGTCACCATGTCGAATATCGAGGGTCGCCAGTTCGCCTAACGATGTTACGTCGACGCTGATCGATTCGCGATTGGATTCGAACGGAATTTCCGTTGGCCGACCAGCTTCCAGTTATTTCGAGCACGCATCGAAACGATACTCGACGCCCGGGGGCGCCAGATTTTTTAATAAAAACCAACACGCGAGCCCGTCGCCACAGCCGATTGCCAATTATTCCTTCATTTATTCACGATTGATTATCTTCCGCGCGGGAAACAGCTTCTCGAGCGGATGCCAGCGCGTGTCTATTTAGAAAGCGCGTCGACGTGGATCCCCTCTTCACAGGGGAGACGCGTTATCGAGCTGCGTGCAACAGGGTTATGGCTCATTAAACACCTTGCTAGGTAGCTGGATGGATGCGAGGGAGATACGGGAGAGAGGATGCACGGGAGACTGTCTTTGCTGTTGGAAAGGGTTGCAACAATGTTTTTGGCCGTTACATGCATTCTGTTGGACAGTCTGTGCATGCACATCTGAATTTCAAAGCTACTTTCACTGTCACTCTATATTTATATCCACTGCTCTGGTCTTTTATACAGCGAAATCTGAAACAGTGACTTTATTGGCGAAGTGTTGAACAGGAATTACACGATCTTGCGCATGTACACGCGTCGTGCATGCAACGCGGTAATAATCTACGCTTACCAGCTTAAAGGGTCTTTGTACCGACGACTAAAACGCGATGGAACGAATTTTGCATATTTCCCGTTGGAAGCAGGAAGGGTAACGGCGACGGTCTCGGATAACCTGGCCATGTTCGTAGCAAACTCTGCCCGCGTCGCCCTTAAATTACTACGTCCTAAATACTTCATTGGCGTTTTGGCCGCGGCTCAACTTCAGGCAAAGACACACTGCAACGGTTGCTCCCTCGTATTCAGACCGTGCTAGGATTTAAACTGTGCGCGCCACTCTTGCAATTAACTACGTGTCACCGTGAATCTACGAGATCAACTCCGCTGGAATCGCTTTTCCGGGGGTGATCGTTAAAACTCGCTACGAAGCATAGAGCGTGTCCCTCCATTCTCGAGCACCACCGTAATTTAGAATGTTTGGGGAGTGGCGCACCGCGGAGCATCCTGAAAAACAGAAAATTCTTTCCCCTGGAGAATAAAGAAAAGTTCATTTTGAGACTGCGTGGAAAATCAGAGTCAGTGGTTTTCCGCGAGGAAGTTCCGCGAAGTGGCGAGGCCAATGATTTGGCCAGCATTTTCGAAGATTAAGCGAAGTGTGCATAGGAAGCGGCTTATCTTCCGCGAAATGTTTACCTACTCTGCACTCGAACGAGTCTCCTGCGGACCGACACACCGCGACAAAAAAATTTCATCTCCACCGCTATTTTCGTCCATTTCCCGGCTGGATAATTTTTAAACGCGAAACCGCGGAGAGTATTCACCGTGGATCTCATCAAAAGCTCAGCGAAGAGAAGAAAACGAGCTTTATTTCCTTAACTCTGGATCTCCTTGCTTCATTACGCTGAGCTGTCGTTCCTTGCATTAGTTCCCTTGCTCCGATGTTTCTGCGGCCCTGTACGTGCACCGTGATGGTTAGAGATTTCTTCCAGCATCCAGAGTTATGAACTACCAGACAATATTAATGACATTTCAGGGAACATGATTAAGACTAGAATGGCTGACGAGACGAAAGTGAAACATTGTTTCTTTCGTGAAACGTACAGGTTCGTCTTACTCCAGCTGATAATCTTTCCAGCTTCTTAGTAAAGTATGTTCGAATGTAATAATTGCTTTAAATTTAGAAAATGCTAACGAGCTAATTAGGAAGCTACCGCTCGTTCACTGTCATCTTCGCGGCCATTTCTTTCCATAAACGTGCCACTGCTTAATCCAAGGGAAATTACTCATGAAAAATGCGTGGATTCTGCGTACGTGAACGTCCAGACATGAATTCCTTCCCTCTTTTCCGCATTGTACTCTAACGCCCCTTTTTTCCCGCATTCCGTTGCGTGTCCCAGCGGCGACAATGCGCTCTCGCAGGGAAATAAGTGTGAAAATAGCGGGACGGTGTTTAATCTCCATACTGAACGCGGCTGGCGACATTCTCGCTAAAAAGCATCGCAAGGTTACGGATTCAGATGCAGCAGCTTTGAGTTGCGAAATATTAAAATGGGTGATAGTTTTATACGGGGAGAATTCTTTGGCAAGGTGGTTCAAATTAAAAAAAAAAAACAGAAACAATATGAAATTGAAAAATCACAAGTAGAATGATCCAGTATCGTTCCTCTACACCTAAAGTTTCTCATGGTCCCAAGTTATTATAGGATTCAAATATTGAATCCAGAAGGTTTTGTACAGCTTTTGCCCCAACATCCCCTCCATTTATTTTTATAAATATGACACTGGTGTCTGCCGTTCAGAGACGAATGCGGTCGTAAGTCACCTCAGCCGCATTTGAAACGCGTGACGCGTATCTCGTGGCCCGTAGGTTAAAGCGCAGGAGGAGCAACATTGTACCGCGGACACGTTGTATATCCCCGTGACGTTACGGCGCCATAAAGTATCGATAGTCCTGGGCGTGTTGCTCTCTGGGTCCTACGTACGCAAAATAACCGATACAGAGCCGGTGTGGATCGATCAGACGTTGAGCCACGGGTAACGTAACTTAGTACCATTCGCTAATGCGCTCTACAAGTAATCACGTTGCAATATTGCGGAGCGCGATCGATAGCAGCGAGATTGAACCGGCCGCGATTTATATCAATCCCCCGTAGCATGGCTGTACAAATGAACCATCCCTCCATCACGGTTTCATCGGTGTGCGTGTGTGCGAACGAACCCTTGGATAATCATTGACTCCAACAATTCTTAACGTCACCCCTTACGCTCGCTTGTGCATGCAGATATCACGGAAATTGCCATGTGAATCATTTCAAGTTATATTCTTAAGCACATATGATCGAAGAACACGGGCAGTGTTTGAGATAAAAGAAACGGATTCAAGAAAGAAATTCACTTTTATCCGAAGGATTGAGCAAGTGAGATTAAGTTTGAGAATATTTATAGAAAAAATAAAAATGCTAAGAGTGGTAGTGTTTAAAGTTAAAGGTAGTAGAGCAAATGTTACGGATTTTTTTAGACAATAGAACGTAGAATCTTGAAGGAGTTTGCTCAATGGGTGACTCGTACTACTTGAATCGATTTAATCTTCAATTACCGAAAGGGTCCGTTGAAACTAAAGTGCTTCTGGTCTTTATCTAGTCTCTGCTAGCACCAGCAAGTGAATCAGCCTTCTGAAAAGCAGTGTTTTGGGAGAGAATAGAGGAAAATAACCGTGTAAACGTGACCGATGGTAGGCACGTTTCGACCGCGCCCGATTTCGTACTTCCGACACGGTTGGCCCGTATAAATCACAGGTCCGCTGGATTCTAGCCGGCTGCAGGGCGCAGGTCCACAGGGGCGACTGTGTTTTCGGGGATAAGAGTGCGGATGAAGATGCGGGGGAGGCTTAAAGGGAGAAAAGAAGCAGCAGAGCGGACGGAATGCAAAGGAGGGCGAGATAAAGCTCGCGTCTTGATTCGGCCCTTTGATTCGTGGAGAATGCTCCTGGAATGCCTTTTTCCTCCAGCGGCAATGATTCTCTAGGACACTCGTGGAACGTTTCAGGTCGGAGATACGGCTGAAAGTACGAAAACGAGGAAATCAGGAGAAACAAGGGGTTGGGAAGGCGTGCCTCGAATATTTTCCCGTGACAGCGGTGTATTGTCCAGTTCACCGGTATCTTTTCAGGCCCAGCAGCCAGTGTCACGTGTTACCATCGACGCTTTGATATCGACACGCTGTTTTACACGCGTCTCTGATCATTCGGGCGAAAGATTTGCCGAGTGGGATCCAAAGGGATCATTAACTCGTATGAAAAGGGTAGCTCGTGGTTTTAAAAAGTTAATTCGACTGTCGCGATACGGTCTGCGAGTTTAATCTTCACAGTTTGCTCGTTCATTTTCCAGGTAAACGGATCGTGGAGCCTGCCCGGCTTTGTCTGCGACTTTTACATCGCGATGGATGTCACGTGCAGCACCAGCTCCATCTTCAACCTCGTTGCGATCTCGATAGACAGGTGAGCGTGTAGTTTTCGAAGAGTGCAGAGAGTGAAACGGTACTCTTCTGTCTGGCTTTCTACTTTTGGGAGATCTACTTCCCCGCGATGCTCCAAAATCCTCCGTTTATCGTGGGCGAACTTGAACTCCCTTAAAACTAGTTTCCAAAGTTTCGCCTGGCCTGTAGCACAGGTAGAAGATTGCGGGAACGGGACTTGCATTGAATTCAAATTACGTTTCGGTGAAGAAAACAAAACATTCGAAAAATCGGGGAACGCCGAGTAGCTGATTTAACAGGATTACGTGACGCGAATGGGTAACGAAAGGTAGAGGGCCGGGGTTGCCTCTGCGACTGTCGAAATGAGTTAGACTCAAAGGCGGGTGGCGTAATTTTGTGTAAATTACATTTCGTACGGGTCTCCAGTGAGGTAACTATGCGGTTCAGTTGCAAGGGACTGCCAAACTATCGGTCCCAGTGTTCCGAGGTCTGGGAATTTTGTAACCGTCGTATGATAGTTGGAGTGAAAACGATGAAACTTGACAGAGGCTGCGGGATGTTGCGGAGAATTCATGGAATTCATTAAACGTGGAAGAGTCGTCGTATTCCTTTTGCTCTCCTCGAACAGCATCAAGCGCGAACTATAAATTTCGATCGCACCGGAGCGAAAGTAAGCTCGCGATACCGTGTCCAGGCGCGGAGACTCGTTGGAGCGGAATCGGCGTGGACAAGTGACTAATACCGAGCTTTCTCGAGCCGGAACTTTAAAGTATGCAGCCCTGGATGCAGAGAAATGAGTGCAGTCCATTAAGGGCTTTACCACCTTTCCCTTAAACCCGCGGAATCTGAATTCCTGAAATCCCCGTGAGCTTTAATTTAGCAGGTTCGATTAATCAGCCGTTCTTCCAGCCGTTTCTTGCTCCAGGAGGAATAATCATTTTCCACGGCGATAGAGCTCGGTTCTTTTTGCGATGAGTAGCGTACGAACGGTTTCGCTGGCGCGGCGGGATCCGCGGCATTAGTCGGGACGGTTATAAATTAAAGGGCGAGCCACAAATTCACGTGGATTCGTGGCAACGTAATGCCGATCAAACCGGGGAACGTTGTACGATACGCGAAACGAATCTGAATTGCAGATACATAGCGGTGACCCAGCCGATAAAGTACGCCAAGCACAAGAACAATAGAAGAGTGTGGCTGACGATACTGTTGGTCTGGGCGATATCAGCGGCGATCGGCAGCCCGATTGTTCTCGGCTTGAATAACACCCCCGACCGGGTACCGGACCAATGCCTCTTCTACAATGCAGACTTTATCATCTACTCGAGCCTATCCAGCTTCTACATACCCTGCATCATCATGGTGTTTCTCTACTACAACATATTCAAAGTATGTATCAATCAAGCATCGATATTACACTGGAAAGGGTTAACTACGGGATTTCATAACACGTCTCTGAGGGTAGTTGTATAGTTCACGTTTGAGGTTTCTCTATGGAATGCGTAGAACTCGATAACATGACTGCTGTAGCTTCAACGCTGGGTAGAACTCCGTAACGTGGATCGTGTACCGTTTTTGCGACTACTTGTCGGTCAGAATCTTGTTAGTTTCCAGAGTGAGTCTGAAATGCTAGTTAACTAATGCGCAGACGAGAGTTCGGGTCCAATTAAACGTTCGACTGATCGCCTTTTGTTCCATGCTGTGGGGAAAAACAAGGGCATACGCACGCGTGACGTCACGTGTCCTATTCTTTTTTTGCTTTAAAAACTCCATTTCTACGTTGCCCTCGAGATACGGCGAGTTATCGAATTACAGGGAATTGTCCTATCGAACGACAGCGGTGTTCGCTTCAAAAGAATCATTCAATCGTTACGGGATCGTTCGTTCGCTCCGACCGTTTCCCCGTCGCATTGTACGGCCGTGGTCGTAAAAGCATAGTGGCCTCGGTGTTACGTTGGGAAAAGGGAAACGATATCCTTCGAGACGTCGATATAAAGCATGGAATATCTTTCCTTTATATCCAGCCGTAACGCGTTCGCGGGAGGGAGCGTTTCTCGTAATGCACCGACCGCAACGGAATTTCCTTAACGCATCACGAACGATGGATATATCTCCGGCGAAAGGCGGAAAGAAATGTCTTGCGACGCGACGACGCGACGCGGTTCGAGGGTTCTCGATCCCGCGCAAGCTCCTGTTACCATCACCACCGAAATAATACTGATTGTTCCGAGTCAAGCTCGACATCCAGCACAGGACTATTTATCTCTCGTCCCCTGATTTACCTCGAAGCCGGCTGTTTGAATTAACGTGTTCCAGGCTCTGCGGAACAGGGCGAGGAAAGCGAGGGCCAACAAGAAGCCGAACCTGGGCGACATAAAGCCGGGCAGCATAATCGAGAACATCGCGCATACGCGCAGGTGAGCTAGTTCCATCGCTCTGACCGATAACAGTCTTGCTTCGATCGAGTTCCCAAAGAATTTTCTAGAAAACTCTCTGTAGAACCAGCGGCGACTAAAGCTGAAAACGAATAGAAGTGCGTGAAGAATTTTAGTAATGTTTCTTTTAAATCTTCAGTGATACGATTTAAATTTGAGTGCTCCTCGAATTGCTACCCATCCATCTCAATACATTCCCAGCTCCTCGAATCGATCACGAATCGATCCTCAACCTCCATCGCTCCTCCTTAAAGGGACTCTCTTTAAGAGTGATAAATTTATTCGCGAATCCAACGGCTAGCCACGGGATAGCCAGAGACGGACCGCTTTCATTTCGAACGTGTCTCCGGCTCGAGGAGAGCGGGCCATTTTTTTCAATTTTCCCGCGTATGACCATTGCATTCCAACGAGGCGATTTCTCACGGAGATTGCCGCGCCGCGGAGCTAGCATATCCGTCGTCCCGGGTAGGAAAGACGGCGCGCGGAAGAGAAAGAAACGGTTCGCGAAGGAGGGAGGTTAAGGCTGAAGTTAAGCCCCGAGCATCCCCTGGATAATACGCTCTTCTCGCGCGCGCGCCAGCTTCATTTCCGTTGTGTCCCGGGGTCGGTGTACTCGCCTTGAATAGCCAACTACTTCGCCTTCGATTTAATTGCCGGCTTTTGTGCGCGGCTGTTTCTAAGCGCCGTGCGTTTGTTCATCGACGAAGAGGACCGTGGAGCCCCGGGTCCCGCGATTCTCTCCAAAGAAGACTCTCGAGGACTCGCAGCCGGGTTTTGTCGGTGGAGATGATTTAATACCCACTCGGGCCCGTTTTCCTCTTTTCCTTGAAAAAAAAACAGCACTTAAGTACCGGCAGGTGCAGGTGAACCTTGAAACATCCCTCGCGCTTTAATTTATACTGTTTCTGTACAGCTGCTTGGCTTTGGGTCTGTGAAGCCTCCATTTTTCTGTTGCTTCAAGGTGAAAGAGATCTTTGGGTGGTACTTTTTCATTTAATCGAATTAAAGTGCTCATAAATCGCGGGAGTAAAGTGTCTCGTCGATATCGGTCGGCTCAAGCGATTATTAATGGCGACACTACGGTTCCGTAATTATTATCTATAGGTCTCTTCCAGATTGCGCGGTTGCATAGATGCGCAAATACCGGCGATATATTAGACTTAGCTTTCATGTTTCGGCTGTGCGATCTCGTCTTTTCCCACGGGCGCGATGCGTCCAACATAATCTCGAAACTGCGTCATCCTCCACAAATTTCACCTCCTCTTTGGTTCTCTTGTTCTCCTGTGCAACCCTACCTCTGTACCTTGAGGATTAGCTTCTTTACGAGTAGCTATATCGGGTGTACAAATCTTGTCCCGCTATCATTGACCATGGTAGACTTCGTGTTTCAAGCATAAAGAAATTTCCGAAACGGTGCATTGCTGTTTAAATGAGGTAATGTCTTCCTACTCGTTGATTCTTCAAGTGCGCCTCGTCTCGGAGACCACTCGACAAGCGGAACCTATTGTTCCGATATAATTTTCACCCCGCAACGCAGCAACAAAGCCTACCGTTGTAAATAGCCCGTGGCTGTGCTGCGCTGGCAGATCAGGATAAAGGTTTCAGATATTAACCTGGTCGGATGGAAAGTTGCCCTCGAAATTCGCCGTGCCGCCGCAACTTTCCAATTTGTTATCGCTGCGGCTCGGCTGGAACTTTCCGAAACAAAATTATTAATTGTTTTCGAGGGCTAGCATCGACTGTATCGGATGCCAGGGAATGAATACGAAATTTACGAGGGGCGAACGTCGCGAACTTCCACGATATTATCGGCTCAAAATGGAACGGAGACCGGGTATTCGCCTGTTCGAGCCGCAACGTCATCGGACGGCTGTAATCCGATTACCTGAAGCACGCGTACGGATACGGATGTCCATATCATCCGGATAATACAGCCACCGAGTTTCCTGCGTAATTTACACACGCAGCTGACCGATTTTGCATTAGACAGAATGCGTGACTTAAAAACCTATTACATACCGATGAGGATATTTGCGCGAGTGCTTGGTGCAGGCAATCCATATCAACTGGCACCATCCGCAGCGCTTTTAACAATTTTAATCTCAATTATTTTAAATACAAATACGTCGCGCGTTCTCGCGAAAATGCGGGAGTACTACTTGCAGTAGTGAGAGTCAATGATTCTGTCGAATCGCTGGGTTAAAACGGTTCCCCCGTTGCTTTTAATATAATTGTCGATTACTAACGCTTGAACGCGAGGGAAGAATCGCAGAGAGGTGCATAAGATTCCAGCGGGGGCTGTATAACAAGTTTGAACGACGTAGAAGCTAGGTTCTTTGTCCGTGGCAAGACGGCGAGTCGCAGGGCGCGAGCGGCGATCGCTTTGTGCATGATAGATTAATTTCCCTCCCTTTTGCTGGATTAACGTCGCGCCCGCCTCGCCGTGGAATACTAAAAGCATGCTAAGTGTAGAAGCTTTTTTTAGAGGCTTTTGACTAAGATCACGTAGCGGATATTCTGTGGCAAGGTTCGCGGAGACCGCTCTGGGGGCGGCTGCCTTCGTGACCCCCGGCATGGAAGAGCCGACGAACACCGCGTCCGGGAGCAACGAGGACGAGGACGAGACGCCCTTAGACCCCGTCGTGGTCATCTCCAACGACAAGAGCACAGAGTTCTTTTTAGCCACCGTCGTCGAGGAGGCAGCGTAAGAATCCAATCTCCATCGCCATCGCGAGACGAACATTCCTGTCGCCCTTTGTCTCCCACCGGGCCACTGTAAAACGTTACATTCCCGATTTAACGACCGGTATGTCTATATCGACGCCGTTCACGGACAGACAAAGGAAGGTACAGCTGGTGAAATGGGTCAGTTCGAAGACACTGTAAGCTCGGGACAGTGTGAAACTTTAATCTCTAGTTCGCGGAAGGAATTAGCAGAATTCGGTTAGAATTCGGAATTAGTGGCGCATGGAGAGCGTGCGAGGGGAATTATTTTCTTGCTCGTTGGAGGAGATAAGTCTTTGGTTACTTCGTAAGACGAAGGTCGATCTAAAGGTCCATCTTAATTGGCCAGATTCGCGAATTAAGATAGCGCTGATTCTCCTTTGGCTTCGCGCTATCAGCCACCGCCATCCGCCTCCTGGTACTTTTCGAGTTACAAACTGCAGTTCCTCCCCCGTTAAGGACGATATATATCAGCGGGAAATCTTCGGTCAGCTCCCGACCAAGTACCATTGCATCTGTTATTGCTACTGGGGGATCCGCGGAATCATCGGCGTAAAGAATTACTCGCGGCAGCGTCCGATAAAAATAGAAGGGAACGACCGATAAACCAATTCGGTGTGAAATCGATTCGTTTGTTTGCCGAATGCCCACTGGTCCAGCAACTTGGAGTGGTAACTGTATCGACTGGACGCGGAAGACGGGGCTTCGATCGATTCCTTTGTTTGAGCTAATAAAACATCCGCGGGAGGAAGAGGCACGCAAACAGCCGCGGAGGACGCAATAGAAGAAATAAATGGGGAACGGTAAACAGAGTAATTAGAGGTAATAGATGGAGGGAAAGGAGCGACAGGTAATTTAGTTCCTTTGATTTCACCAGCATACTCTGTTAAACAAGTTAACACTACAGAGGATAAAAAAGCATGATCCTCTGCTATCAAACGTAGCTCCGCTATCAAACGCAACTCTGAATCAGAGCGAGGAGTCTCTATGTCCATTCGAGATTTTCAAATGCCGCGAATAGGTCCGAGCACGAATGCTCATTGCTCGCGGATCGTGAAACTCGTTGCGCGCTACGGTAATTCGTGAATTCGCTGGTTAATTAAGATCGATACGCGTGGTCGCCGCGCATAGGAACCGTGCCGTTGCCACGGGGTCTATCTTTGAGACCGATCACCGTGGAGCATCAACGCTGCAGCGCGTTTAATCACACGGGACGCTTTGTCGCCGATGGCGCGCGGATTATATGGTAGCATTGAAGCAGATACTTGCAACTAAAACAGACCCGCTACGAGTTGGCAATGCGAAATAACGGTGACGGTGAACGTTCGTCTCGCGGTGTTCACGCAAAATGCTTCTGCTCGCAGGTGGATGGTCACGGGGCCGTGACCCGTAGGAACGCTAATGCCCTACGCTGGGATGCTACTGATACTCGAATTGCAGTTGTCGTTTCAGTGCAGTGGCCCAGGCTCAGCTGGGCGGTACTCAGACCGTGAGGAAGGATTCCGGGTACGACGGGGCGGCCAGCAGCACGATGATCCACGAACCGTTGGACACGAATTCCAGTCCGAGCCCGAACCCGCGGATCACATCGGCCCCGTCCTCCTCCACTTCCTCCTCGCCGCCGCCGAAGGGTGCCTCGACGATCTCCGGCTCGCAGGCCAAGAAGAACGGCAGCGAAACGAACAAGCAGGAACTGAAGAGGCTGAAAAGCGCCGGTTCCCTTCTCCCTCTTCAGCTTGGACGGACGCCAAGCGTGTTGTCTGGCTCGTCCACCTGCAAGAAGGACAAGAAGAACGCGGCGTCGGGCTCTAGGTTCACGATATACAAAGCGAACAAGGCGAGCAAGAAGAAAAGAGAGAAAAGCTCCGCGAAGAAGGAGCGCAAAGCCACGAAGACGCTGGCCATCGTTTTGGGTGCGTTGGCTGCTTTCCATTTTTCTAATTCTATTCTAGATTCTAGATACGGATGGTCACCTAGGTGATAAATAAAGCGATGTAGCATGCAAGGTGTTTTAAAATTCCAGGTGTCTTCTTGATCTGTTGGCTGCCGTTCTTCACCTGCAACATAATGGATGCACTTTGCACGAAGCTGGCGGTCGCTTGCCAGCCAGGCGTCACAGCTTTCATCGTGACCTCTTGGCTGGGATACATGAACAGCTTCGTAAACCCGGTCATATACACTGTGTTCAATCCCGAATTTCGCAAGGCGTTCCACAAGCTGCTCAGCTTTTAGACGATGGACCCCATCCAGTATGGCGCTCGTCTCGAGGCGAGGAGGAACAACGAGGCATTGGACAATCGAACAGCTCAACATTTGTTCCGGCTGAAGGTAAATCTCCCTTTCAGCTTGCACTGTAATCGTGTCGATCTCCCTGTAGATGAGCATTTTTCCTCTGTCTGCTCGTCAGAAGGTGCATCCATCTATCGCGCGTCACTGTTCAAGCCCCCCTGGCGATGTCGAACCGGAGACAGCGTGCATCGATGTTAGAGCTGAATTACTGTATGAATATATCTAGACTAATTAACGCGATAAAACGAGCGTGACGGTGCTGGGCGCGCAAGAATATCGACAAGAGACGCCGGGACTCGCGAGCTAGCATTTGAAACTCTTCGAGGGACTCCGGTACGAGAGGATCGGCGAAGGTAATGAATATCAGGTTGAAAATTGGACGATAGATGTATAATTCGTTGGATATTACACATGCCGTGGCAGTATTACCGTAGCTCGTAAGGTATAGCAATATTTTTTCGGCTCAAAGCGGAAGAAGCGACGCGCCAACTCCACGACAAACTGTTCCGTACATTCGCGCGTTTCCAAACGACTCGCTGTATCCGTATCACCGCACGTCTGTCAGACGAAACGTACGGTATCGCGATTCCATTGCCGTGCCACTGTCGGATCACCTGCCAGCGACGTACAGATCGAAGGGCCGGCTCGCAAATTGCCTGCATCCCCGGACACGTAACTCGCGACGGAATAATTTGCCGCGTAATTCACACTTAACAAGTATGAATAAATGATTCGAAACCGTGTCCTTCGATCTCCCAGAATTCAGTTGCTCGGAGAGGGAACAGAAGCGTGTCGAATACGCTCGATACACGTGCCATTTCCACTATCGAGTACTCGAATCTTTTCTATCGTTTAGCTCTTGGAAGTCGACTACCATAGCCCGGCTTTCCCATTTCCTCAACTCCTTGGGTTCAAACTTTCCTCGATATTCCATTCGCGAGACTTTCCTCCCCTTTCTTCCAGCTTAAAAGTGAATTCCCTTAAAAGTATCGACAGTCGCTCCACTTTACTTTCGTCGATCATTCCCGCGGCTGTTTAATCGAAATCTGTGTGCCGTCTATACGCGCGTTAATCGCATCGAGAACGTTCACGTTGGTGCCTGGACGAGTGGAAATCGATAGCAGTGAGGTGGCCGCCAGTCTCGCCGCGGGAGTTGTTCCCGGGGATAAACAGTGTATATAAGTTGGCGACAGGACAGTGGTAGAACAGTCAGGAACACCTGTATTGAGCGTATCGGCACGCAGCCTCCACTTGCTGTTCCCGTCTTCGTGTCTGCGTAGTTTCCCGCGACCGAATTTTCAAACATATCAATTCGAGTGCGATGCACGATACCTGTCCCGTGCATCGGCAGATCCGAGGCGCGCTTACCTATTGTAAGGAGCACGCGAAGCGGAACGCAACACGGGAATCCAGATGTAATAGAATGACGAAGTTCCGTGCTAACGGAGGACCGTTTCGCGTGAGCCCGTGCTGTCGCAATAACGTCTACAATCAAAGCTTTCCACCCCGCACGGGGTTCTAGGAACACGTTGTATCGCGTAGCCGTAAGCTTCCACTGTATATTTGTAAATAACGCGAAGGATTGACGAATCATCCACTCGAGCCGTGCGACCGTGCGCGGCAACCGATGGTCGCGAAAGAATGCCTAGGTATCCACCGCAATTACTAAACGCTAGACGCAACGATAGAGAAGTAACGTAAACGCTGAACGATAGGCAGAACTTTAGGGAAACTATTTCTCGATGAATTGTGATAAAGCTAGCTTTCATTGAGTAGTCAAGGATCCTGATGATTTGCGGCTGATTAGAAGGGGACACACGATCGCCGACAATCGGCAGCTTTTCCTTGATTCCTGGTTGAATTGGCGAGATTCCCGATTTGCGCGAGCCTCTTGATTTTAAACCGAGAACCATGAAGTGAACTTGGGACGACCAATCGCGAATTATTTATGGCGATGTCGAAACGATGTATCGTTAAAATATTAGCAACAATTCTTTCCCACTTTCAGTTTCCTGTTTGACTTTGTAGGGGAGACCGGGAGAAGTTGATACAGACGAATTATCTCGACACTGTATATATGTAGCTCTTTGTGTGCGAGATATGTGAAGCTTGTTGTTTAATTCTTTACTACGATTTAGTGTATGTCTGTGTACCTTGACGTTAGCCATTGAAATTAATCATCCAAACAACATTTTTTCATTCATTTTGTATGTAGGTATTTTCTCAAGTTTTCGCTCACTATATATCAAAGAGGAAGGACCAAAGTATATTTTGGCATATTTGTTATTAAATAATTGTTTCAAATGAAAACTGAAAAAAATTGAAAACAGAATAACGTATCAACTTGCCCCGCAGTGGGGTAAGTTGATACATTTTACCTTCGTCCAAATAACATTTTTTCATTCATTCTGTATGTATTTTAATTTACAATATATTAAAGAGGAAGGATCAAAGTATATTTTAGCATATTTGTTATTAAGTAATTAATTCAAACATATATGAAAAAAATTAAAAACTGAAAGACGTATCAATTTGTCCCGGTCTCCCTATACTAAAACAGCTTCAAAGCGCACCCTCGTTTCTTTTATTACGTTCACCTTCATCAGTCACGAGATTTATTGACGGTATTTTAGCGATGTATCGATGACGTCGCGCTTGCGTTCATATCTCCAAGTTGTCGATACGTTATGAATCCCTGGCTGGCCACCAGCACTGCGCCTTCTCCAAATAGGTACCGCAAGAAGCTTCTCGCCCCCCGTTACTTTGATCGGGGACATTTTAAACGATTCGCGATAGATCCTGCCACGTGTCATTTTACGCCACCATCCGGAGATAAAGGAACACCCTGAGCGGATTATTAATTGGCAAAGTTCCCCGGTCGTTAACGGCGAGGCGAAAGTTTCCGAGGGAGCGAACCCCAGAAACGCAGGAACGATCCGTCAAATATTTTCGTTGGCCAGCGAGCCCTTAAATCGAAACGTATCGCTCGAATCCCCCGTGCCACCACACACACCCCTCTCCACCTAGTTCTTGTTGTAACAGATTTTGCTACTTTCTTCATCGCGATCCTTTTTCCATCCAGTTATCATTGAAGATTCGGTGCACGTTTCGATGCAAGGGCCAAGGTACCGCGGTAAATCGGCAGTTATCCGTCGATTCGAATGAAAAACGAAACCCAGCCAGATCGTGCTTCCGCGTCCAGCGAAAAACGACTAAAGCCTAGCTTTCTGTTCTAGCGGAACACGCTCCGAGGAGCGTTAGAATGTTTCTTACGACGCTCTACGTAAGATCGGTGTATTTTTCTAACCTGATACGTTTCCTTCCTCTGTATATACGTGTGTATGTATATGGTACACGTACGGCGCGCAGTTGTGTCTGTATCGTACGGGGAGAATTTTGGGGGATAGTACGCTGTATATCTGTGTAAATTTATATCTAATCGAGGAGAAGCGTATACGAATGCCTGCGAGAGGGTCGAGGGAGATTTTCAAAGGGATCGAAACCGTGAACCGACCGTTGGAAAATCTCGAGAATCTACGAGGGGCGCGACCTCAACCTCCTCGACTCCCGAGAAACAAAGAACGAGCCAAAGAGAGACAAAAACAAAACAAATAGATAAATAAAGGGAATGGTGGAGGGAATGATTATGTGTCCATCGGGCAGTGTGCGTCGTTCTGGTGTGAGAGAACTACGTTTTTCCTATGAATTTCTTAATTATTACTACGAATGGTCTATACAGGGCATAGATGTAAGTGGCGGATCATCGATTTGCCGTGACTAAACGGTAATCGGGGCGGATCGAGAGGTGGAACAACATGAATATCTAAAACGCTGTATGTACTGATGGCAATACCTATACATATTCACACGGGACACGGTCATTCAGAGACACGACGACAACCGAACACACGGACACTTGTTAAAATTAATAAAATATAGTATAAATTACCCACTAGCCTTTTATTCCACGAATCCATTGAAAAGGTACATCGCTTTCGAGTTGGAAATTCTTTCCCACAGCGGTAGATTGGAACAACGGAGTCTTCCAAGCGTGTGGACTCACGATGCTTTGTATTCTTTCCTTTTCAATTCAAGTAGTACGTAGTATTGAATGCTCTCGCACCCAATCGAGCGGTTCCCAGTAATCAGACCGCCGAAAGCCGAGTCAATGCGAGTCGCAGTGGCAATGGTCATGGCTGCGGACGTCAGCCGAATCCAATCTGCAACGGAATCGTTTCGCATCGACTTTCACGAACGGCCCTGAAATGAAGGGCGCCTCGGGACCCCGTTAAGGGACCGAACCCTTGTTCTCGTCGACGGCTGGGGTTGTTCACGCGAGCCATTAAGAGGCAACGGAAAGGAGATACAGCGATAAAGAACCCGAAAAGTAACGCGAAAGGGGCGAGCGTACATCGGGGTGAACACGCGGGGAAGGTAGGTCGTAGCTAGCAGAATTTCTTCGTAATAAGAGAAATATACGAGGGTGTTATTCGGGGGCGACCCGGCCAAAGAAATACGAGGATGGAGGATATAGTGTCAATAACGATATCCACGATACACAATACGCGTTAATAGCATTGCGCCTGGGTCAACGTTGAATGCTGATAATAAGGATCAACGAAGAAGGAGTGGGTAAGTCGGCAGTCGAAAAAGGAAAATTGATTGGGAGGATGTTGTGAAAGTGTTATCGATTATTGAGAAGGTGCTGATCCTTTTAGCTTTTCTTAGAGGCACCAGACTTCTGGCAATGAACTTTTATTTCTATTTCGTGGTAGATTAAATTATACACACTTAGAACAAGTTAACGATTATGTCTACTTATTTGTAACCGCGCGAGCCATGAAATATCTTTCTTTAACATTAATCTAAGTTTTCGTCGACTTTGGCAGTTCGTTAAAGTTAAAGAATTCCGTGCTTCTTGATGTTCAGCTCACGTCCGCGTCTACCATATGTGTTGATCCAGCCCGACCTGCAACAAAAGAAAAAGAGTAATTGAAATATTTATCAGCAGGGAGCAATAAATAATTGCACATTTCAATTAAAACAGTCATAGGGATCCGATATTTGTCAACGTATTTGCACTGGACGAGCGCATCCGACGACAGTCGTGAATCGAAAAAACAAAACGTATCTTATAAATGAATTTTTTATGATATTTGCACTAGTATACGAACTCTGCCAAGCCAATGAGATTTTCGGTTTTTCCATCAACGCGTCACGAATCTCGCGATATCTGGCTGCGTTATATTAGGCACGCCGTTTCAACGAAGATACTTTTTAAAATATAGCAGTATTTAGGGTGCAAAATTCCCACAGGGGAACATTCCCACAAGTTTCTGTCTATCGACAAGGAAGTCTCTTGGATGGCTACGTTGAATTTCCTCCATCCTAAGAAGTTTGCCAGTGCCCTAAACTTCGCGGCGTGTAAAACAATACAGACTCGAGAATTCGTGTATGAGGAAAATCATGCATTTGCAGAGAGGAGCGAGAAATTCGGGGCAAACAAAGGCAGCAATGCGGCTGTTAGCCACCTCGTCGAAAGCGCCAAGTTCTCGCCGTAACAGGGGATTCGGTTACCATTGACACAACTGAAACTGACGCGGCGATGAGAATTATAAGCCCGACACTTGCGGAAGCATTGGCGAAAATGCTGCGAAAGGATTCGCAACTATACGCGTGATTGCTAGGTGACAGCTTACCTTGGGGAACGCGGAGAACTGCTGTCGCGGTATTTCCGGCAAGCTTAATCCCACTTTGGCGATGCCGAGCTCCATAGGCCTAGAGATAGCACTGCTAGCCGGCATGGTGTAATCTATCCCGCCGAAGCCGCCCAACTGCATCTGTAATCCTGCACAGAATACCAAGCCGTTCGAGGTCTTAAATGATTGCAGAAGGAAATAGAACGATAGCTGGACCGTCGTCCAACCGCTTGGGATCGATAGTACCTGTGGAGTAAGAGAGTGGCTGACTGGGCGCCTCGAACTGCCGCGCTTGGCCTATGTGCTGGAAATTCTGACCCAAGTTCAAAGTTGGTATGCTGGCGGAAATGCCAGGCGACATGTTGCCAGGCATGCCCGCAGATATGCCGCTAATCCCGCCAGGTAAGCTGTTGAATAGCCCCGTGGATGGTGCTTCCGGTATACTGGCAGCTAAGTTCGAGGGTAGGGCAGCACCTGCAGCGAGAATGCCTAAACCGCTGGCTCCTTCAAAGTGGAGAAGATAGTTCAGAGTATGGTTAAAGTGTCCGCTTTCTTGATAATCAAGGGATGCTTCTGTCTAAGTTACGATTCGTATAAAAAGTATGGTACCTAACGGAAGAAGAGACGACGTGTCCTGTGGGATGAACGAAGAGACCCTCGGCACCGTGGCGGGAATGTAGTTCACGGTCTGCAATTGTCTAGGAATCGCTGACAAAGTCGCCATCGATATGCTCGGCAGCGTAAGCTTCGACCTGTCGGCCAAAGTGCTGGCCAGTGGGACGTAATTCACGGTTTCCGATAGGGAAGATGGCTGGAAAGATAGACCGCGGTTCGATTCTGGCTGCAGCAGATAGTTGAGCAAGTTGTCCTTTAGCGCGGCCTTTGACTCCCCCGGCAGTACGTAGCTCAACGGCTGGCTCTGGATTTTGTTGTTGAAACTGTTGTTCAGCACATCTGGCAGCGCGTAGCTGAGAACGGGGCTCTGATCGTTGCTTTTGATGGCGCCTTTCGCCTGCTGCGACAGTATGTAGCTGAGCAACGACTGTTGGAGCTTGCTCTTCAGCCCGCTGGTGATATAGTGAGACGCTGGAGTGGTGAACTTCGCCGATTGAAATTCAATTGGAGGAACCGTGCTAGAAGAGAACGTATCAATGAATGCTAATGCGCCGAATGCACCCCATTCATTCGCACAATTTCGAGCCGCCCTGCCAAACACTCGCTCCGCGCATAGATACTGATGCGAGAAAGAAAAAGTAAATACATTTCTTTCTGCCCGGTATAAGCGCAAGAAATGACCTACTCCGCTCTCGGAAGATAGAGTAGACGTCATCGTAGAAATATCGAGTAATCACTGTTGCGCAATGACAACACGCCATGTCCAGAAACGCGTCTCGAAGACTGTCCGATAAGGAGGAAGAAAAGATCAGGGTCGCCGGAGCGAGTAATCGATCCCGACACCGTCATTACGTACTGTCTGCCGAAGGAGAGGATCGGAGATTCCGTGGCCACGACAGGTAAGCTGGTGGTCAAAGCCGTCGGGTGGAGGAAGTTTGAAGATTCCTTCGAGGTGACCGCTGATATCGTGGGTGCTGTTGTAGTTGACGCGCCTCCACCGCCGCCTTCCACAAGCTGAAAGCAATTACGAACTTTCATTGGACCTTTTAAGATCCGCGGGAGTCGCGCGGGATCCACTTCCGAAGTTGTAAAGGGATTACGAGCGTCGATTGATTAGAAGTTCCCGCATGGACCAGCCATAAGTGTTTGGAACATAGTTCGGTGGACGTTTAACCATAGTAGAATTGCCCATTTAAATGCCGCTAAATGGAAACGAGGGTAAACGCGAAAAGGGCCAAGAGACGCGTGGGTGGAATTGAATGGGAAGGCGCGACGACGCGGGGCTGAGTCTATTTCGCTCACCGTATCGGATTTCACGGTTGGCATTGTCGCCGTGTGCGAAGCCGTTTTCGGCTCGGAAGTTGCCGACGTGTGAACTTGGGCGATAGCTGTGGAGGAGACGCTAGACTGGAGCAACGACTTCTGGGTGGTCGTCAGCGTTGACGACGGCGGCGCCGTCGTGGGTGTCTGCTCGTTCAACGGAAGAGCGTTCTCGTAGGGTGAAATCTGCGGCATGGAGACATACCCGAGACCGTGGTTGCCTGTAAGCCAACAAAACCTTTCCTTAGCACGCTGAAGAGATTCGAAAGGCGACATTAGCTTGTTTCTTGCCGTTACCGTGCTTCAGGTACTCCAAATCCCTGCCGTAGGACACGGTCTGTTGGTCAGCCTGCGCTTGCTCCTTGAAGGAGCTGATTGGCTTATCGTACAGGTTGGAGAAACGAAAATCGTCACGGAACGACGGCTGCAGATACGAGTACTGATCGTTCAGCGGTTGATCCTGGAGGCTCTGTTCGTTCCTGAAGGGAGGGTGGTCTCTGTACTGTTGATCTCTGAAGGGCGCCCCGTCCAAGTAGAAGGAAGTCTGTCTCTTCAAGTCCACAGCGTCCCTGACCGACGAGCTGTCGCCGTAGAACCGTCGACTCTTCCCCGACGGATAATCTCTCAGCAGCGATTGATCCCTGAAGGGCAGCTGCTCGGAATAAGAGGGCGACAAGTCCTGGCTGTAAGGTCGCTGTCGGTAAGATTGATACAGCTGCGACTTGAATTGCTCCCGGAATGGTTGATGCTGCTCGTGGAAAGGTGGCTGCTGGCGAGCTGCTTGATAAGGCGGAAAGTCCTCCAGCGGTGGCAAGCTTCCTCTTCCATCCTTGTACGCGACAACGGCCACTGCCATCGCGACGATGATCCCCTGCAGGAGTAAATTACCTTATGAATATCACTCGATATCAGCTATCTCTTCACTGTCACTCGCAAATCCCTAAGCGACTCACCAGTTTCTTCATTTCACTTTCCTCTCACAGGGGTCGGGACTTTTCTTCGGATCGAAGAGTCGGTGAAACCACGTGCAATGATCGTCTGCGATCGATCGGTATCATTTACTTTCTTTTATAGCTACCAGGCCGAGGAAAAAGCGATTCTACTCGATTTGCTCTCTGGTTCCACGCGTCTTCCAGTTCAGGTTCGCGACCGGATCTTGTAGATCTTGTAGATCACGTATGTCCACGCCTTTCTCTTTCTATCAAAGGTTCATTGCCAGGTTTACAATAGCCTTTAATGTATCCCTGAACCGGTAAGCTGCGTGAGCTTAGATTTTTCCAGTTTGTTGGCTTTTTCGTGAGCGAGTTTCATTTTTACATCGCGGGACAGTTCGTCCAGCGCGGTATGATTAATGGAGGATCGCGTCGAACAACGCCGTGGCAAGATAGGTCAGGAAAGTTAATTAATCGGTGGACGATCGGAGGCAAAAACTGGAGTCTCGATTCGCTGAACTTGCAGTATCTGCTGCGCTCCGTGAGTCACGGGCAGTTTCTTATTTGATTCGAGAAATAGGGGGCCTTATCTGCCTGAAACCTTCGCCCTGTCGCGAGAAACTGTACCGCTTGCTTGCATAACTCCAGCTAGACGACGCGAGGAACGGTTTAATTAAAAAACCACGATCATTTACCAAGCAGCGTGTCTGTTCCCCATTTTTAACAGGTTTATCTGGGCCAGAGCCATCTTCTTTGTGGAAACATAAATCGACAGCGTAGAATAATATTTTCCCTGGGAAAATAACAGTGAATCGATTCGATTGTCACCAGCCTAGGGCTGCAATTCGAACACGAACCATCGAATCATAGTAGTTTCCATATTTTCCTCTCTAGCCGATCGATCTTCGATAAACAACTCGAAGGGGTGTACTCGGGTGATATAAGGGTGTCTGAAGGCCTCCACCAGGAACCATGAAGAGTGCACGAGTGCACGCTCGTCGACTTTTAAGGAGGTAATGGTGGTGTAATAAAAATTATACGTGGTCCGGGTTCACACACTACCGACATTACTTCTCCTATAAAACGTCGATAGCTTGGAGGTCAGAGTAGGTGTTCATATATAGTTCTACTAGATAAAACTGGCTATTAAATCAGAATTCGAAGAGCTAATTGCCTGAATATTTTACAAGGTTGCACAGCGGCTCGTTTATCGTCCATTTATTTCAGCTTTGAATCCATCTGCAATGTGGAATAAAATTAGTCCACTTTCCTCGAAATTACGCCTGTCCATTTACCGAATACATGTAACGTTTATGAAAATACGAGCTGCTGCACACAGGGCTGCAGAGAACGCGTTAATAAACGGATGTTCGTTTCGTTCTGCTGTGCAATTACGAAAGAAAGCGAGGGTGGGAACGCGAAGAATAAATTATCGAATCCCGTATTCGGGTTTAAGCGGTTTAATAATCGATCATGCCCCGAAGCCCCCAGTCGCCCGTGTAAATGCGTTTTACGATTATCGTTGTAGCGCGCACGCAACTCATCATGAATTAAATAGATTTCATAACTTTACGTATTTGCATTGCAACCCCCCGCTTTCAGTTTAGCAATCTCGTAATCCATTGGATCATTGTCTTTGTCACTGTCGGATGACAATGGATTTTCAGTGTAAACTGGCTGGGAGGCTGATGGTCGAAGGCCGTGAACGTGTCACGGAGTGTTACACGGGCGACTAATTTGCGAAAATTCATTTTGCAAATTACACGACCCCTGCTTCTCCCTGGCCGGACGTTGCTTGCACGACAAATATTTGTCTCAAAGGCCCTCGAGTTCTCAGACGATCCATTAAGAGATTATTTGAAATCGCCGCGGGCGCGGCAAGTATCGCGGAGTATTAGGAAATATCGTCCGCGGAAATTGAATTACAAACGAACGTTGCGATTCGCTAAAGACGAATGGCGGCTGAAAGTTTCATGAATTCTATTAGCTCTCGGTTTGCAAAGTGAAAATTTATCAGCGTTTCGTCCGTTGCCGCGGAGAAACAATTTCTCTTATCTTCGACAGCCACGCTTCGTTCTTAATTAGCAAATGTTGGTTCGGAGGAATCGATCGATCTTGCCCGTCTGAAGTCTTTCAGCCATTTTTCTTCTAAACAGTATCAGACATTCGTTTGAGTTTTATGCGGAGGGTAATAAATTTCCCGGAGGCTTTAACCAAACACTCGTTATCGCGCTGCGCGCCAATTTTCAAGGCGTTGCAAAATTTCTCGCATTCTCTTTGGTAGGGAAGCTAGCCGGGGGAAGTAATTCCTCGACTTAAACGCCCGCGGACCTTACGTGGCGCGTCTAGTGAAGTTGCTGAATTCAGTATTTCATTCATTTACTGCCATACTATCGCTGGAAGCTGGTACAAGTGCAAATGTTGCTCGTTTAATAGCATTACTCTAGCAATTTAACGTTGAACGCGTGCTAGATACGCTGCGGCGAGAACGTTACACGCAGATTCTGTTTGGCAAGTAAAATGGGATTCTATTCTGTTTGTTTACGAGCTAATGGCTTGTGTGTATAATTCTGTGGACTTGCATGAACTATTAGTTTGCGATCGAGATTAAACCGGTCTAAACCTCGGCAAGGAAATGGTAGCAGCGATTTCGAGATAAACCTTGTCGAGAGGATCGCATCGAAGAGGTAAGAAGCTTCTTTGCATTGCATAAAACTTGACAAAACATTTATGAAAACGCCAACTTGAGCAAATACTCCCCGATACTTTAGAAACGAATTGGAATATTCCCTAAATCGATCCAATGGAATTTCAGTTACGAAACACAGCCAACGAATGAAAGGTATTTTACGCAACGCCCTGCTAGCCCGACTAAATGTTTTACATTCCCCTGTTTATTCGTGCTTGCCGTGGACAGAAGTATTTGTTAATTTGGAATTCAGAAAGCCTGCGATAGCCCCATATTTACTCATTAAAATCTCGCGGATGGAAAACAGAAGGAGCGAAATATTTAGAATATTGATAGGACGAAAAAGCATTCCAATCTAAAAACGGTGTTATTTTTAAAATTCCCGGACAGGCACGTACCATGGAGACCGACGGCACGAATGGTAAACGCAGTAAAATAACAAATTTCACGTTTCCGAAATTCAGTACAACGCTGGCGCACGCTCGAAACTTCTATAATTCATCTGATATTACTTGGGTGCTGGTAAAACGTTCCATCATTTTATTTAATAATAAATTGCAGGTGCCGTGCCAGTAATCAAATTATCCCGTGACATTAATTAAACCATTCCAACAGCATAAACCTTCAGCCGGTTGAACCTGGCTGATTATTGAGAATATTCTTTATCCGTTGCTGAAAATTCGAAAACCCAGCGATCAAACGCAAAGATTTCCGCGGCTCGGGTATCGATCGCGTAACGGCGCAATGAATATTCAGCAGCGTGGCCAGTGTTCGATTGTTATCGACAATGGAGTGTCGATCGAACGAAATTGAGATTTACCAGAGACGATCGACAACGCCTGTCAGCGAGCGCGAAAACGGCACTGGACAAGAAAAAGAACGAATCAGGTTACCTAAGCTTTCACGCCAAATAAGAGCGCTGGAACCAGGCGTTACGGATGGAAAAATTGCAAATTTTATTACCACGGCGGAGAGGAGCCTCTCGCAGCAATTTACGTCTCGCCAGGCGTGTAATTGGACGTTTTGATCGCGATCAAAATTTCGCTGGAGCGACGACGATCGTCGCCCGGGGCGAAAGTCCTTTTATTGTTGCAGCCGCGTATTGCGCTTGCCAATTAAGGACGTGTTTTGTTTGGTCACGCAAATAACGCTAACTAACGGAGGCTAAAAAATCTGTAACAATTAATGGAGAAGTTTTGCTGGAGAACACAGTTCTTCCTGATTGCGCTGCACGGTTTATGCTCGCGCAGAGAATATATCGCAAAGTGTTTATGCCTGGTAATTTGTCGAAACGTAATTGTCGCGATAAGGTTGTTATGCTGCTTGAAGTGTGTTTGAAATACCTTTTAGGGCACAACGATGCCCCTACAAACGCAAAACAACGAAGGCCACACGAATGCATCTGTTCAAAATTCAAATATGATTGACATGGAACAAAGTGCGACAGGAACATATTTCCTTTCACTGAGCCTCGACTAAATTATTTTTCGACCGTTCCCGTAACAAAACAATCCTGCGCGACAGGAATAGTCGTGACAGCCTGACCGCAAAACTCACCCACGCGCAATTCATTATCCCGGCATTTCGGTACAGTCCACGTTCAGTCAGCTCAGGTGGATCGATACCTGTTATTCTCTTTCCTTTTTCGGTTTCCCGTGACTCGATTTTTCGCCCGTCCATTTGAACCAAAGGCGACGCAAAAGGAAAACAAACTGGCGGTCACGACCGCGACGTGTCCAATTTTTCACGCCCTTTGACGAGGGCTTTCCAGCACTGCCGCAAAATTTCCGCCCTCCTTACAAAAGAAACTGCACCGCAAGACTCTGTCGCCTACGCGTCTAGAATTTTTACTCCATTTTAATGAACAGCGACGATGCTCGTTCCCCCGTGTACTATAATATTCCGAGTGTCGATTAACAAATCGCAGAAATTGAATACTGATTCCATTTTAATCCCCCCCGGACTCATTTTCCGCGAAATCATCGGGCGGAAAAATGTGAGTGGAAAATTGGAAATCACTCACGCGTTCGATATATCCGACGGGGTGGATTAATTAATTTCGATCCTGCCGATCGCGATCATGATCTCGTTTTTTCGTAGTCATTATCATCGCCATTATTAATCCGTTCCCGGTCAGCCGATATTCTAGAATATTCACGTTGATATCACATGACCATTTAGTCTTCCCGTGATTGATTTTCCCTCAATTCCCCGGCACCAACCTCCAGTCGAACTTCATTTGAGTCCCCAATTACTATCGCGAGGACACTCGTTACACCGTTTCCATTCCCTCTCGTTTAGGGGCGTGACAGCCCTTAATTTAACCGCAACTTCCATCTCATTATCCGTTCTTTAAAACATTCACGGCTTAACTTGCAAGCTCGTTAATTTTATCGCGCCCACCGTTACGTTTATTAAGTTTCTTCCATTGGACGATGTCCCATCTTCCCCGACTGCGCTCGTCATCTTTCGCCAACGAAACTACTTCGTTTCAACAGCGCAAGGATTACGGAAATTTAGTAAAAAATCTAGAGAAAGCAGGAAACTCAATGTATCTCAGATTCGCCAAGAAAAAACTTATTCCATTGCATCCTATCAAAATCCCTACCTATAAATGTTTCACGATTTCATTTATTCTACCGTGCACGATCACGCTACATCTTTCACGTATCTGTTTCACGAACCAGTTGCCTTTTTCATATGCCATTCATTTTTTTTCGAAACGTCGGTTGCTATTCATGGTTCACGCGACTGGTAGCCGTGTCACAGATAACCGGGCAGCTCGACGTATCACACCCGACTGTGACGTTTTATTTACCGTGGCGGAAAAGCATGAAAAACGTTGGTCGAAACGATAGGAAGAGTATCTTGTTCCCGCTATTCTTCTGGACATCCGAGGCGTCAAGAGAGGCCGTTCATCCCACACGCCATTAGAGGCTGAAAAGGCCTGCGAAGCGAGCGCATTCCTCGGGCGCATTTTCTCCTCTTTCAAGTGCACGGACTTATAACGGCATACCCGTCGTGTAGGAAGGAAGGAAAGAATTAATTTGCTCGCCAGAGTGAGATATTTGTCGCTTTTTGCCGTCGACTTTGTCGTGCCTTCATGGGGCAAGTTCGAGATCGTTCAAGTTCAGCGGACCCGTCGGACTGGACGCGGCAGGGTCCCCATATCGTCGGATCCACGGCGGCGGCGGCGGGCGCGATTATCTTGGAAAGAAACCCAGCTGCTTATTGTCGCCGGACGAAAACTTTTTCTCGCTTGACGCGTCACGGTCAATTAGCTGATCCCTCCATAAATCACCCCGCCTCTCGATCCTCGCGAAATTGCCCGGCCCTTTACTGGAAGATTCGTCCACCGATATCGCTGCGGAATTCAATTTTGTCGCGGTTACATGCAGCTGGAAACGTCGGCGCGTGGCCATGTAGCCGTGAAATTCACGTGGGTGACATTTTTGCAATTTCACGAACCACCCGTCGCCTGCACTCCCGAAAGTTCGCCGGGCAGATTCCTCTCTCCGCTGGAAGCTGTTTCCTCCAATTGACAAGCTATTACGCTTCTATTTTCGATGATCGATACCACGTTTTTGAAAATGGTTTTGTGTCCTGCTCGACGAAACGGTTCTTTTTCGTCCACCGCTGTCGACGGGCTCACTGGACAATGTAATGGCACATTGTTGGACAAAATCTAGAGAATTTGTAGAGGCGACGCCTCTTTGAAGATCCGCGCCGCAACCTGGATCCACTTATATACTTTGTCGATCTGCAGAGCGCGAGGAACTCGAGGCAACTTTGCTTCAGCGTCTCCAACATTGCAGTGGCACTCCACAAAAGTTAAAGGGATAAAAATAGAAGTGAACCGCACTTCTCTTACAAAGAAGGGCTTCCAGTTACAACTATTCCCCGTTGCAGGGGCACGAGCTCGTCCCCAATGTTCCCTCGATGACAATACTAATTTAATTAAACGTAATGTCAGCCCTGTTCACGAGTACAGGATTCGGGCTACGTAATTTCCACAAATTCCAAACCCACCGGCCCTCCTGTCTCGTTCATTGTCGTCCCTTCGGGACACACCATTCGTCTGTTCAACGTGTTAACATCACGAGTTCGTCGCATTATTGATATACCAGGAAGAAGGAGGCTTCCTCCCTGGCCCACGAATTCCAGGAGCACGTTCCTCGCTAATGATTGTGTTGAAATTCCCAAATAATTCTTGTCATTCTCCGCGAGTCGCGTTATTTCGCCGCGAGCAAGGCTAGGGAAGAAAAACAACGCCTCGAGTTGTACAAAGGATCGAATAATATTTAGACAATGCTCGGGGAAACGTTACATCTGCTTGTCAAACGGCTGGTCGTCCTAGACACGACGTGTGATCCATTCGACAGCAGAATTTCCTCTGGGTAACGTGTTGCTGCGTAGCCTCGCCTCCGGGGAGAGAATTTCTGCACGCTTAGACACGTACGCTCTGAATTTGGATGGAAACCCATTACATGCATATACATGCAACCCGCCACACATTCCCTAACAACGGCGACACGTTTTCTATACGAACATTTCGAAGAAATTTGCCAAAACGATTCCTGAAATTTTCAGGTGGTTTCCATCCAGCTGTAGATAACGAAACTGTAGGTGAAAGATTACTAGAAATTCACCGGATGCATTGAGAATTCCGGGGGACGTGGCGCGAAAGAACGCTCGTCCTGATCTTTTGTTACCGTTCGTCTCGATTCGAGGCTTTGAACAGCACAGAGAATAATTGAGGCACAGTGGAAACTGAATGGTAATATATTCGGCAGATTTGTCCTGAATCGTGGCTGGTCATAGTATAATATTTGATACAATAGAGTCGAGCGTCCACAGGTTTCGATTCATTCGTACGTATTCGCAGCTGAACAATACGCCTTTGTCCGGCAATCGAATTCGCAACTAACCGTATTCATATAACATTGCAGAAATATCGAAGCGAAACGAGCGACGGTCCCCAATTGATCAATTTCCCTTCGAAATTAGGCGGGAAAGACCGGTTCAAAGAAATCCCGACGGTTCCACGAGGAATGCCTCAATTACCAAAGTCAATCGCATCGACGATTGCAGCACGATCAAAAAGGGGGTGTGTACGGTGAATCAGGAATGGTACCAAAGAATTTGTGTCGTTGAAAATGTGTCTAAACGACGGACCACGCGTTTAGCTGCGAATCCTTTCGAAGCTTATGGAAAACCAAAGGGGTATGTTGAAGTAAATAGTGAATCACATTGTAACACGTCGAGCAGCGTGATACATTAGACGTGGCGCTAGCTCTCTGCAGTAATAGGCGTCGAAGATGCCGTTAATTATGCGCAGAGACACGGCACTGGGTATGGGCGGAAGGAAGGAAGAGAGGCAATTACGAAACAGCCCCGTTTATGCGGCAAATCGCATGATTAAACGAGTACGCGGATCACTCGCGCCAGCCCAGCTAACCGTGTAATAACCGTTCTCTGACACTCGTTCCGCTTCTCGGGCGAATCCTACTAAGACGAACAACCTGGCACTCCTCCATCGTCTTCGTTTAACGAGTCTAGCTCGAAGCAAGTGGATCGTGGACAATCCGATTTCACTGTGCTCCGCTTTTTATCCTTCGCGCCTCCCAGCGACGCGACGTCTCGGTATCGAACGATCTTATATCGACGGTTGAAACTTTCTCGACAAAGTAACCCAAGGATGTAACCGATCTGGAATCTGGAGAACTGAGGCTCGCCAGAATCTGGTTCCTAAAGTAAATCACTGGCTCGTGCCGTGGACAGGAGCACGCTGCTCAGTTTCTCCGGTGTTGCGAGCCATCAAGGAAGGAAAGCAATTACGAAATGGCTCCGTGTCCCTTTCCGGGATACGCTCCCCGGTGCATTCTGCACACGCGAGGGCCGATGCACCGACGAGCTCGTTGGGACACGTGTCACGAGTTAACACCAGCTCCATCTATCACAGAGACATTATGATTGACAGGCAGGTTTCGGTGGTTCGATCGACGATCGGCGAAATCTCTGGTCGCGGCAGTCATTTCACTTGCGAGCACGTGTAACCCGCCGTCCAGGAGCCAGCAAAGGATTCTGTGGTTATCTCGCCAAGCGGAGTGCACGTCCCGATGCACATACGCGCAGCTGCGGCACTAACACCGACGATGGTCAGTGACACAACATCAAAGGAAGCTCAGAATGCGAGTTAATTTCGTAGCGAGGGAGGCCGGAATGAGGGTTAAGAGGGATGGAGAGGGCGGGGCAGAGAGGTATAGGGGCTGCGCGCGGTAGAGAAGGATCGAGGATCCAGCGGAGGTGTTGGAAAAGGGAACCGTCATGCATATTCGAAACGAGGGTCCACACCCCTGCGGTTTTCCGAGTTAGTTCGCCCATTTAAAAAACGAGGAAGCACGCTTCGGAGCGACTTGCTCTCAGCGTCCGCGTACTCCTCGACGGCCACACCTCCCCAACATCCGTTTTTCCCTCCACCGTCGAAGAGTCTCGAGGAACGTGTCCTCTTTGACGCGTCTGGCGCGCTCCGAATTGTTCGCAGCTGGCAGAGCACGTACAGAGGCGAGATCTTATTAAGATGACTAATCGGACCGTGCACGCCGCGTACAGCACAGAACGGGGACTCGCGAGTTTCTCGAGCGTGCAGATATTTATCGCGTGTTCTGTCGCGTGTGCGCGGGCTCCTATTGTCTCAGCGCCGAAATTCCCTCCCGCCTCGGAAACTGATTTGGATCTATCGAAGCGGAGACATTATCGCCTGTCCTCCTCGAAGAAGTACTGTCTCGGGGTTCCCATCAGGCAACGAGAATATCAAACGTGTCATCCCCTAGAAACAAGTTTAGAGCTTCCCAGTTCCGAACCGCCTGTGGATCTAGCCTCCCAGGAGATCTAATTTCGTCCCAAGGAAAATTTTCGTACCTGCTTATGGGAAAGCGAAATTGTCTTTGGTGGTCTGACGCGTTTCCTGCACCATGCAAGAGGCTATTATTGGCATTTTCTGCTTCGCCGAAGACTCGTCGCGGCCTAAACTCCAGTGATATCGGCGTCGACTCGAGGTGTGTATAAGGAAAGATGTATTACGCGGTGGGAATCCACCTGCGAAGGCAGAAACTCGCTTACCTGCACGATAAATAAAAACATCATTGAACGGTTTTATCGTATAAGCCCCTTTGGGGTCGGGAATGTCACACCTGGCGTGCTTTCCACGAAGAAAAAGCCTACACAACCGCACCGGTTTATTTTTTTCGGGAACCACCTACCCATAACTAAGATCGCTCGGTCGTGTGGGATTTCCGCGTGATTCAACCGTTCATCTCTGGGAAATAGTGTTTTAAGGGCACCGACTATCAGACGTCTAGAAGAGTTCAAGCTACCAGTCCTCCCTGGCTTATGCGTCTCGTTGGGATCAATAAAGTAGACAAATGATTACTAAAGCATTCCTTGCGGGGTTTAAGTTCTACATGATCAATGGACACACTGATTCATTAATCACGGGATTCGGAGAGCTTAGTTTCATTGGAAGAAGAAGGGCTTCTCGTGGCAAGAAGTTGCTTCGAGCTTCCAACTACTTCTGAAGTAGATCGGTCGATGTAATGAAGCAGAATTGGCAATGTTAATGAATACGGTAATCGAAACGTCCCTCGTCCAGCCAGAGGGGGAATTCTAATTCCAGTTGCTTTCCTGTTCAACCGCGCAGCGATCGATGCTCGTCCACCGCTTGTCACAGTGTCTTGTTTATCAGCGGAACGTGGACTCGTGCTTATCGACCACAGTTCCTCGAGGCTTGTACCGACGCTTGCTCGAACAGAGTTTCACTGGCAGTGCAGGATTGGAGTCGCGGCTTTACGTCGCACACTCGCCCGATAAACGATGCAATTTCGTTGAGCTCCTCGCTGTCCGCGGCGTGTTCTGACATATCGCCCTTGGGAGTTAACGCAATTTTCGCCAACATTCAGCTACGCCCGGCCCTGCTGGTTAACGAAGACTAAGGACAGCGTCATCTGCGAGATTAACAAGTTTTGGGAACAAAGTTTCCCGTGTCTATTAAGAGTTGCTACGGGTCTGAATTTGCCGCGCGTCAGAAAACTAGGAAACGCGACGCGAGCGTTATCCACTTTGCACAATTTAATTTCGACCGGGCGAAATTCCCCTTAAAATTGTACGATATTGCGCTTAACGCCTGGATAATGCAATTCGAGTGGCAGGCTTTTAAAGCTTCAAGGCTCCGCGCGAAATATTTGGACCTGAGGATTAGCTACAATTTTCAGCCCTGAATTATTCGTAAAGAGGAAACTAGTTGGCTCGTCGTGAATTAATAAAAACCGATTAGATGATATTAATGATGGAGTTGACACCCGTGACCCGCGAGTTGCGTAAGTTTCTCCGTGTTCACGCATCAGAATCGTTCTGTTTTTTTCTGCTTTTGCTTTTTCGACGTAGCTCGGCTTAGTCAGCATTTCGTTGTAATTGATTTCGCGAAGCAATTGCAGTAGTTCGTTGTTGTTGAAGATAGCCGAAAGGGGAAAGGAAAAATAGAAGCGTTCGATCTTCCAGTCCAACTGCCTTGATAGTATATTCTCGTTTTAGTTTTTACCGTGCTTATAGATCAGAGACGAATGTTTATTTACATGTGGCTTGTCAGCGACTGTAGATAGCTGTCTTCGCTCTATTCACGAGGAGAGATATTTATATCGTCTGATTCAGGCTTTCATTCTCAACTGAATCCCGTCTCGGGATAAGACCGTCGTGTTTCAAATGCGCGGATATCTGGCGTTCCTTGTGCGAAAGTCGTTTTACTCTTTCCTATTCAACTCTGGTCACATGTGACGACATATTGTCGCTGCTCCTAATTCGTTTTAAATTTATGCAACAATATGCTCCGTGACACGAAAGACTGACACTAATTTTTGTCATTTATAAGCTAGATTCGAGACGAAAAGCTGATCACATTGGAAACAGACTTTCCATCGAAAATTTCAACAGCATAGAAGAAATGATTGATATACCCCTGAAAATTAAAGCAGTCCAAGTTTCTTGGCTGTCTCAATATCCAATTTAAAAAGTTTAAATCCGAAGGAAACCAAGTTCAAGTGGAATAATTCTGGCGCGCGGCATCAAAGCGGAATGATACCGTAAGTTGCCAGACGCGGAAGCGTTGAAGCCGGTGCGGCGCAGATGAACGCTACTCAAGTAAAATTATTCTTAAATATATACGTCTACTTTGATCAATCCCCACAGAATACTTTCCCCTACACTCAGCCAAGTTTATCTTCCAAGAGAAACATTAGAGACAAGTGTTATCTCAAGGCTGACCGCACAAACAGTGCAACACATGTTGCCTCAAAGTACTCGCTCATTTTTCCCGTTGGCAATAAATAGACAGCTAGTATAAAATAAACCCAGAAGAACGGAATCTCCTGCTTTCGCACAATATCGCTTATTTTGAAATCCTTATGTTCACATCGTAGGAAAAATATCTGTCATTGCTGCGGATTGGAAGAGGAAGACGATCTCGTTGATTATTCCATCAAGACAAGTGTACAAAGTATCACTTCCCAGTTAGCCGTTCAAATATAATTTACGCCCATGTCTGACTAGCAGGGACCGCACTTACTGGCCGAGCGAAGTGGAAACAGAGCGGCAAGCAGAGACGGGAAGGCGGCACATGCGCGAAGTGGAAAAGGACGGTATCGAGCCAGGCTGGCGGAGTTGCCCGTCAACAGACGGTGCCGCACCGTCAGTTTATTCAGCCGCGCCTGAAACGCGTTCAGTGCCGCGCGGAAACGTGTACGCGCTCCTCCGTGCACCCGTTCCTCCGTTTTCCTTTTACATTTTCCCTCTCTAAATCTGGACACGTCTGGCGCGTGTGGGCCGCAGCGTGCAGAGGCCAGGGCAGGAGAGGAGCCGTCGCCGAGGAAGAATGTGATCGCCATCCGATCGCCACACCGTCATTCAGCCGGCAGTTTCGATCACGGTAAGGCCAAGAACACCTTGCAGAAGCTACTCGCTCACCACGTAACCCGCGCGCCTCCGTGTACGCGGCCGCGTACGCGTGTGCGTGCATGCGCCAGGCGTCGTTCGCGTCCATCCATGGTCACTGGACGTCACGGACACAAGTTGCGTCTCGTCTGGGGACTTGACGCACGTTAATCACGCCAACTATCGGCGCACGTTCGATAAGGTCGCGTGAATTCGAATTTCCAAACGTCGCGTAGGCTCGATTAAACACAGCCGATGCTCTATCCTCGAACGCGTAGCGAGATATGGATCCATCTCGGTTTCAAAGCGAGCGTTTACAAATCAGCCGCGATCCGATTTCCCGGTCGCGCCAATTTTCGCCGATCCTCGCCAACTTTCACCCACTGGCATTTCAAGCGCAATGGCAACGATTCAGCTTGCTTTCGGCCAGAAAAACCGAGATGATCCACTAACATGGAGAGTCGTACACGGGGCACACTCACACTGCCCGCAACCGCCAGTTATCTTGCGCTACGTGCTCCATTTCTATACGCCTTCTTCGTCCCTCTACTCGTATCGCCTTCTCCTCTCTCTTTCCCTCTTCTCTCCTCTCCGTCCAGCTGTCTGCACCTTCAGTTGTATTCCTCCTTCTGGCCGCTTCTATCCGGCACGTTTGCGCGAGGCTCGTGTGTACTGTGCCACACGGGCATTGTATTCCATGCGTTTCGCACCGCACGCCTCGCCACGGAAAGCGTGCACAAGGCTACGCGAGTGTACCGTGGCGAATGGCAAGCGTTACGAGTCGTTGATTCGTTAATTAGCTGGCGATTGCGTGATCGAGGATCGAAGAAGGGGAGAAGAAGCTGGGTGGGGAGCCGACGAGGATCCACACGACCCTGACTCCGAGCCTCCCGAGGGATTTTCGAGGTCAAGGGGATTTACAGCGTGGCCGAGAAACGGGCAGACGGACCCACAGCCTCCCGCGAAATTGATTAACATGGGGAATGATCACGTTCGTTAGGAGATATTGGCTGATGCTCCCCCATGGCTGGACTCGCGATATTAACTCGCCGTTGGCTATCAACCACTTTATCTCCGGCTCTCGCACCCCTTCGCGCTCAATTTCCCTGACTTCTGACCTTCTTATCGGAGGGCACGAGGCAGAAACGCCTGAGGTGTCACGCTCGTTACACGCGCGAAACCACCGACCACCTCGGGCGAACAGCTTCCAGCTCGACGTTTGCGCTGTGTCCACAGGTATCGGCTCGTGTCAAAGGTCACTAAAGGCTCTACTCAGAGAATATCATTACAGATATTACGATGCGCCTTCGGAATTCGTGTCAGATACCATTCAAATACCATTAACAAGGATTTACGTGAAACTGCCGCAACTCTCCTATCCTCTCTCGATCTCGGGATTCCCGTTTATATTTCCAACGAACTCATAATGACTTCAGAATATTATCTTGGCTCACTGACGCAATATCAATTGGGCCTAGTTATGCAGAAAGCTATCAACCTTTAAAATGACAAAAAATTAGTTAAATGCAGTATGGATTCCATAATTGTGTGATCTTTATTTTACAAAAAATCAATTGAACAATTCTTACATTATTATTTACATTTTAACCTTGAAAAACAAAAACTACAGTAAATTTAAAATAATATTAATTATACTACTCGCTATTAAATAACCCATTAAAAAACATTTCCAAACCTCAACAAGAAATAAAATAGACCCAATAGAAATAAAGCTACTTTTCTTTAACATTTAAAATCTTCAAACTAAATTCAATCAGTTTCAGATTATCGAGGATATGCAGCGTTCTGCACAACTAAGCTCAATTAGTATCCACCGATGTTAGAAACCACTGCTTCCAGGAATCGACTACCATAATGGAAATTCAAACAGCTCAGCAACAGAGCGAGTCACTTCTATTATCCGTCGAGCGCAGGAAATTAATATAATCTCTCGAATAGCTCGCGTCACTCCTGTTTACGATTCACGGAAACATTGTCGTCGCGAGGAAATCGCGAAGCCTCCGTGGTTTGAGGTCGCTGAATGCGGTTCATGACCATCGTTCACTTGCATGCCGTTTCTTAAAGCGTGTTAAGCTGCCGGCCGGTCAATGCCGCGGCTGTTTAACTCGCCCTTCAATGCCAGCGCCGGAAGTTGCGTAATTATCGATCGACGGGGCGGCAATTGAACCACGGCCGCCGGTCGATTAAACCGCGGGGAAATTCACGCCTCGCCGTTCCTCCGACGCGCGAGGTCCGAGCACCGCCGCCATTCATCGGCTGTGCAAATATTTTTTCACCGCGCTCCACTTAAGTACATCAGAGTGCAAATGTTTGCACAGTATTTAGGAGCGCGCTGGCAAGGTGTAACGAGTGCTTCGCGGATAATGCTGTGTTCCGAAAAGCTTCGCTAAGCTCCCTGAACGCGGTCGAGTGTGCATCGTCGCGCGTGCACGCGTCCCCTAGATTCTTTCGCTCCATATCGACGCCTTCGCCCTCCATTCACGCACGCCAGCCCGCTATTCAGCGATAATTCCATTCATTTCGCGTGAAACCGAGAGGTTACGTAATATTTCACGAGCCGGGGACGCGCCGCGGCTTGAACGTACCGCGGGAAAACGAGGCTGCACGCAAGCCGCATTGCTTATTCAAGACTTTGCACCTTACGCACCTGGTGTCGCCGCTCGAGAAATTGCGGCGTCGCGATGGCATTCACGCGATCCGCCACAATGCCAGCTTTGGGAAGGTCAGAGTGTGCTCCCGCGCGGGTGCGAGGATGCTCGACAGCTTTTAATTAGACCCCGACGGCCTATTTAAAAGGGAGAGAGAGCTCTCGCCGCGGGAGCGGCCGGGACGAGATAATTGAATTCTTGAATTCCAATTGATTGTCGAAAATCAATACAGGCTGCCCGCCGGAGCGCGTTCGATGTCTGACGGCGAACCGGGGGGATCTACTTCGGCATTCCCATTTAAGGTCCTCATTATTAACCTCGTTCAGTAACGACGACAATCTGCTCATTGATGGCGCTCATTAGTAGCAAGTTAATGGCTCTGTTTGCACGCGAATGGCCCAGAAATCTTCCAGCTGGTAGGATCTATTTTCACTCCTAACGGGAACAAGTCCATTCGTTTCCTGAAAGACGTAATCGGGCGGTAGACGTAGCTGCGGGTAAATGGGAATGAAATTTCTGTGTGTTGCAAAAGCGGGAACAGTCAGTGACCGAGTGCATCCCGCAGATTATCAACAGCCGGGCGGTGTTACGACATCCCGCGGTCTTCCGCTTTCACGAACGAAAATACTTGCCGTCTCGCCTGCCATTAAGTGGACCCCACATTTCGTGCTCATGACACGTGTCGTTAACACGATCGTTTCCTTCAGAATTTCGTTCAGTGTCAGCCGCCAGGAATGTTTTCATCGTACCCGGGGGGTGGGGTTGGGGGGAAAGGCACCGGCACGAGCCTCTACTCCCACATTATTTTCGTAACGCTGCTCCTCTGTTTACGCGGCATCTCTGCACATACATATATACCGCGGGAGCTTGTTATATAGAGGCGTGCTGTGTACTCGCCTCGTATAAGCTAGAAGGCGAATCGACTGTGCAGAACGAAATCGCTATTTCAAGCCGACCGCCCCCCGGAATAGTGTTTTCCAAACCGCGGGTTTTTTTACCAGAGTGGGCGGATAGGTGGTCAGGAAATCAGTGAGTCTATCACATTTCACCACTGCTTTATAGCACCCATATAATACAAAATGAACAGTCCCCTATTTTCAATCGTTCCTAGCTAAATACGAATCTTTATTAAAAAATTCTTTCCTCGCAGATCCGTTCGACCTTATTTCCTCGCTTCGACCTTCCTTCGCTTGGCTTTTCCTCCTGTTTATACGTATCTGTTATGTCTGCACTCACCTGTTCCGCAAAACAAATAAACGACTCTTTATCTATTTACCGTTTGCATCGGTCGCTGTCGGTACATTGTGATCTTCGGTGGAATACCTTCGCTACAGTGTCTCGATCCATTATCCGCATCATAACTAACACTGACACTAAGACTAACACTAACCCTAGCCCTCACGCTAACCCTGACTCATATATCTTTCCCGAGTCCTCTGTATCTCACCCATTATTTCTACCCTTCGTCCTAAAGGGGCGTAAACGCCAATTCCGCGGACCATAGAGTCGAGCAGCTTCCATCTCCGAATTTTCTTCCCCCTACCCTCCGTATGTACAAACGAAACACGAGAAACGTTGAGAAGTATCGCCGGCAGCTAATGGCCCCGGCGCCTGTTTCCGTTTCCAAGCGGGGAACAAAGCGGCCGCGGAACAATGTGCCAGCTCCAGTTTGCTCTTGGCGAGCTCGAAAAGACGCGGGAACGTTTTCGAGCATGCAATATTAGCGTGTAACGTCGAACACCATTGGTCGACAGTCGTTAGGCGCGACTTCCTCGTGCGTCAATTAAGATAAACTCTCGATACGTCGCGGGATATCCGTGCACGATAGCAGTGTCGATGGTCACTTGATCTTTCTTGCTCGCGGGACGATAACGCCAATCGCTGAATAATGGTCAATCTTCGCTTGGGCGATCAACGTTTCATTAATTGCGATTCGTTAGCCTGCGGTTTGGTGCGCGTCTAAAATCTTCAGATGAAGTGCTTCGAACGAGAAACAGGCTGCACGCTCTTCTGGCCGTATGGTGGCGAGGTTCCTTTCTAATCAAGGACGTGACAGCATCAAAGGAGGTCTCGGACGTAACGACAGCCCGCGACGCGAATTCGAAAACGTTTGAAACGATGTCGAGGATTCGGTAAATCGAGAATCAGATCAAATGCGCGGATTTCAGGTTGACCGGAAGTGGGTTAACAGTCTTGGTTGAGACGGTGTTTGACAGCCGCGTGATATATCCGCTGAAGATTGGCCATAAAGTTCAGTGAATCCGGCTTGTGTACGGGAACGCTATACATAGAATCGGAGGCCTTGACTCTTGCTGAGCATCGAGAGGCTGTACATGATAAAGTCTGTTCGATCTTCACTGCTCGTAGGTGCAGCGGACGACTAAGATGTGCCAGCCAGCCAGGAAGAAGCAGTCTTAACCTCGTAAGTGGCCTTTATCCATCCTCGCCTCGTTACGCATCTCACCCTGCAAATCAGCATCTTTAACGAACGATGAAAGTTCTGCCAGCATCCATTGAATTGTCATTCGACCCGGGCAACAGAGAATCAAACGGGGCAATTGAAGTTGTCTCTCAGTTTTAATCAACCGGATAACGAGCAAGGGGGTTCTTGAAGTCGCGAAGTATCGCGAATACAGTCGCGAATGATTTCCATGATAAAAAAGAACTGCAGGACTTACATTTCCCTGCACAAGGGGCGAGCCACGTTCTATCGTCGTTCTATTTTCACCTATCCGCCTCCGTCTATGGTCTGTCCTACTTTGTGGACAGGGAATAAAGGTCAATCGGTGCAACGATGCCAGCAAATCCTTCGCGCATCGATACAACGAATCGACCTGTCGAATCAAAAAAAAGAATTGAAGGCGAGACCCACGTCGATGCTCGCGTTTCAGCGACATCTCTGGCAACTGTAATCCCTTTGTCGCTGTTATACAGCTTGTCGATGGTCAATTTCGATTTCATATTGAACGGGGGGACAAGGAAGCTTGTGGTCGGTCGAGCTTGAGAGGTCAATGCTGAGCTCGAGATCGTTGCTGTGGAATAATTCGAACTTGAAATGATTCCTTTCGGCTTTGCACTCGTGCGACAAGTGTTTCTATACCCGTGTCACTACACACGTTCAAACGCGAGGATTCGTGGGGCAGAATCGATGGGACGCAGTGACGGATGGGGGCAGCAGAGCTTTCTGGCGATGACATTAACGTCCCCGATGAAGCCTGTCCGACGTATCAGAGAAATAGGCCAAGAAACGCGGTGAACATAGTCCCCGGGGAGGGTGTTCGACTATCGAGGTTGAGAAAATACGGTTACAGCCCCCGTGGACGGTGTCATCGGAGCCAACAATAACAGAATCAACGCTCGCCTAGATCCCCTCGAGCAGGTCGATGAACGAATGTTGCACGCGAGTTCGCGCGTCGCGCTGGAACATAAATTCCTTTATGAGCCGGCGTTCTCACTTCAGAAAGCTCCGTGTTTAACGAGATTAACGCTTAATTGGATTCTAATGCCGGTGAAAGAGGTCGAAGGCACCTATTCGGCTCGTCCTGCCTGAGGTTAATACTCAATTGAGGTTGGGGAAAATGCTATTAGAGGATGGGCTGCGTGCGAGTTGATCGATCCGGCGCACCGTTTAGTCCCTGATACACAATGGTGTTCGCTCTAAATGAACGCGAAGGCGCCGAGGGACAGCTGCAGGTAGTTTGGTATTCCTCGTCGCGCGCAATTTTCGTAATCACGGCAACCGTCCGCGGAATCCGTAATGAAGCGGCGCGATAAGAACGCGGGGGAGCCTGTATTTCGCCCGAACTGCAGCAGTAAATAAGTTAAACGAATCTCGACCAGACTTTTAAGTGGCCGGTGGTATTATTCGAATCAGCTGCAATTAAGGCCTCTTTGCTGGAGGTCGAAGAATACAAATCGTTGGGGGACGTCTAGTTACAGATTCTAGGTTCATTCCCTCGAACTCTGCCCTTGGTCAAAGTGTATGCCTCGCGTAAATACGTAGTATACGCGATGCATTGTCCGTCGGTAAACTATGCGCAGTCATCCAGTGAAACCTTGCACACGAACGTAAACACGTTTTCATCGCGCGCACGTAATCGAGTACATAGTCTTGATGGTCCACATGCCTCGTATCTATTATTGCGTTGAACCGTGTCAGGGACGCGGGCGTTTAGAAATTTTAGAGGAAAAAAAAACACCTTCGAATTGCTGTCAGGAAGCAGGCGAAAGCTGACGCGCGTACTGATCGACTCGGACGAAATCGTTGGGGCAGGAAGATGACGAAGAGGTTCGAGTTCAATTGGCAGATCGAGGTCCCTCTGCCGCTCCGCCATGGATGCATGTTCGATCGTTGGTCAGAGGAGAAGGACAATTCGGAATACGAGCAGAACTGCTCGTTCAAGGTTGACGAATACGGCTTCTTCATCTACTGGCAGAGCGAGGGAAAGGTGAGCACTCTTCTCGTCTGTCTTTGGTACAGATTTGTCTGTCTCTGAAGGAATTTGCTACTGTTAAACTTTAACTCCTTGGGGTTTCGTTTCATGCACAGGATGGAGACGTGATAGAGCTGTGCCAAGTTAGCGACATACGTGCTGGTGGGCTACCAAAGGTGAGGAAACCTCTGAAGATTTGAAAGTAGAAAGTTTGAAATATTCAATGGAGGAGTTTGGGAGTTTCCTTTATAAATATACTCTACTGGGGAGATCCCTTTAGTAGTATCAAATATCATTCTGAAATTTCATCCAGGATCCAAAATTATACGACAAGCTCCTGACGAGGCACGGCGAGCAATTAGAGGAGAAAAGCTTGACCATCTGCTCGGGGGTGGATTACACCAACATCAATTACCAACACGTCGTCTGTCCTGACCCAGCGACGGCTAAAGTAATTATTCTCTTTGCGCAAGCCCGTCAAATTCCTGGGCCTCTAGGAAAATTAGTCTAAACCGCACGTACACATTGAACGCTTCTCAGTCGATTGAATATTACCGTACTTGGCATACAATTAGAGGAAGGAATATGTCCGCACAGAATGGACGTAGAGAAATTATCCAATTCAATCCGTCATGCAAACATTAACGTAATCAATAAGCCCAAGTGTTTGTTTTGTCCCGTGACAGGTATGGCTGGACGGCGTACGATCGATTACGCACAACGTGAAAGCCAACAACGTTTGCCCGTTTACGTGCTTGAAGAAACAGTAAGTTCGTTCGTTCAATTTCATACACGCACCCGCGACCTTCATCGTTAACAAGCTCTGCAATAATTAACCGGAAACGTTCCCTGACGTGCACGTTTCTACGTCGTATAGTCTTTCGATTGCGCGATGTCGCCTCACGAGACCTTTTATAAGATCGATGAAGCTCGCCGGGAAGCGTAAACAAGAAGCGGAAATTCTTTCGAGAGATGAGAAAGTTACCCAAAGCGTCTTCCCACGCGGTTCAGAGATAAAGACTTTTTGCTGTGTTCCAGTTGGATGCGGCTGAGAATGCTGGTCGATCCAAATGGAAAAGTTCCAGTGAAAGTGGTCGCGAGAACTTTCGCGTCCGGGAAGACGGAAAAGCTCGTGTATCAGTGCTTCGCCGACTTAGGCCTACCCAGTGGAAAGGTACTTGTAAAAAGCGGAGCAGAAAGCGGACGTCCTTCGGTCTCAAACTTCTACTTTCACTTGAATTTCCAGAACGACGTTATCGAGCCCGAGGACTTTACCTTCGACGCGTTCTACGCGCTCTACCACAAAATCTGCCCAAGGAATGACATAGAGGAGCTCTTCCAATCGATGTGAGTCCACCACAACCATAATTATCCTGTTTCGATCGATGTCGATTCCTTCGTAAACTTGGAAACGATCCATCGTTCGCTCTGAACATTCCAGCACCCAGGGCAAGGCGGACACGATCAACATGGAGCAACTCGTCATGTTCCTGAACGAGAAGCAACGGGATCCAACGTTGAACGAGATCCTGTACCCGCTGTACGACGAGAAGAGGGCGATGGAGATCATAAACGATTACGAGCAGAACGAGAGTGCGCGAAATCAAAGTAAGACTCTTGTTGACTGTGCTTCTTACTGCTGCCACGAGCTTCGGGAAGAACGATGTGGTGAATAGCCAATGTATCGTTTCACCCAGCTCTACCCTTTCAATGAACCCCTGACACCGTCTAAGTGTGCTGACTAGTTTGTACCTGGGAAACGCCATCCTTTCAGAATCAATCACGTCCTTTCAGAAACGATGACGAAGGATGGCTTCATAAGGTACCTGATGTCCGACGAGAACGCCCCGGTCTTCTTGGACAGGCTGGACATTTATATGGACATGGACCAATCGCTGGCCCACTATTACATCAACTCCAGCCACAACACGTACTTGATGGGCAGGCAATTTGGCGGGAAAAGCAGCGTCGAGATGTACAGACAGGTGTTGCTCGCTGGTTGCAGGTGAGACCTACCGAATTCTATGATGAATGTGAATTGTATCTGTACTTGGAAGCATCATTTATTATTATTATTATTATTATTACTATTAAACGGGTGGATATCCTTCGTTACATAAATTAAAAGTACATTATGGAATTAGCCTAAAGATACGTCACTAATTCTCACTGATACATTCTCTCGAAGATGCGTGGAACTAGATTGCTGGGACGGCAAGGGGGAGGATGAGGAACCTATAATTACGCATGGCAAAGCCATGTGCACCGATATCCTTTTCAAAGACGTCATCTACGCTGTCAGAGACACTGCGTTCGTCACGTCAGACTACCCAGTCATACTCAGCTTCGAGAACCACTGCAGCAAGAAGCAGCAGTACAAATTGGCCAAATATTGCGACGAGATTCTCGGTGACCTGCTGCTGAGAGAGCCCCTCAAGGAGTTTGCGGTGAGTTTTTCCTTTGTCCGTTTCCATATCGAGTTCAGCTGTCATAGTGTATGCATATCGCGGAGAGTAGAATATTCTATAAATACAAACATCCGAGGCTCGTTCGCCCGCTAATGCCTGAACCAGCCCCGGTACAGATTGACTGATAATAGACAAGGCTCCTACGTCAATCCAGATGTAGATTTCCATCGATAAACGGGGACAAAAGTACTCCAATCCATTGTTATTCAGACTTATCTCTACTGAGCACTCGACGGAGCATGTTCGACGAGTGGGCGCGATTAGATTGCGCGCATGAGCGTTTTGAAAACGCTATAGGTGGTAAACACGCATCCGCGGTTATCGATCAAAAAAATAAAAGGCATTAACAAATGCTGATGGTATGTTTCGATAAAACAGCTGGAGCCTGGGGTGCCTCTGCCGCCGCCGAGCATGCTCAAGCGGAAGATCCTCATAAAGAATAAACGCTTGAAGCCGGAAGTGGAGAAGCACGAGCTGGAGCTGTTTAGGCAGGGTCAGTTCGTCATCGAGGACGAAGTGAAAGAGGATGCCAGCGCACCGCTGGTGGTAGCAGCCGTCGTTGAACAGCAATCGGTAAAGGTAACCCTCGGTATAATCTCCAGCATGGACTCCCTGACATCCGTTTCTCGATATCCAGCCACGCGGAATGATCTATTGCACCAAGAAACGTGCGCTTTCAGGAAGACGCCTCGACAGTCGAGTCGGTAGTGTCGGTGACGACTGGCACTCAACCCCAATCAGTAGCTACCGCGAATCTGGGCGACAGTTTGGAGCTGGCTGTGGTGCAGCCGTATACCGGAAGCACCACGAACGTGCATCCTTGGCTCTCGTCCATGGTCAACTATGCTCAGCCCATCAAGTTCCTCGGCTTCGATGTTGCTGAACGTAAGAGAGGAGACACCTGTTGTCTATTAAAATTCAGAGAGCACGGTTTATTCGAGACTCTGCCGTAATGCCACTCTTAACTATACAGAGAAGAACATCCATCACAACATGTCTTCCTTCGCGGAAACCGCTGGCCTGAATTACCTAAAGACGCAAGCCATCGAGTTCGTGAATTACAACAAACGGCAAATGAGCAGGATTTACCCAAAGGGCACCCGAGCGGATTCATCGAATTACATGCCACAGGTAACACTGTCTCCGGCACGGGGGCGGGGGCCTATTCACGCGTCCACCCAACGATCGATCATTGAAACCAGGTCTTCTGGAACGCTGGCTGCCAAATGGTGTCGCTGAATTTCCAAACCGCGGACCTGCCTATGCAACTGAACCAAGGGAAGTTTGAGTACAATGGCTCGTCGGGCTACCTCCTGAAGCCGGACTTCATGAGACGGGCTGACAGAAGCTTCGATCCTTTCGCGGAGAGTCCCGTGGATGGTGTGATCGCCACCCAGTGCAGCGTGCAGGTATTGTATAATCTTTCACCGCGTCTGAGTCTCGCCAGGTCCTGCGCTAACCTTCGTTCACGATGGCAGGTGATAGCGGGCCAATTCTTATCGGACAAGAAGGTCGGCACGTACGTGGAGGTGGAGATGTACGGTCTACCCACGGACACGATTCGTAAAGAGTTCAGGACCAGAGTGGTTCCAGCGAATGGCCTGAATCCTGTGTACAATGAAGAACCCTTCCTCTTCCGGAAAGTAGTCCTGCCAGACTTAGCGGCCTTGCGGTTCGCAGTCTACGACGAGTCGAACGGGAGACTCCTGGGTCAGAGGATCGTCCCTCTGGATGGTCTACAGTCGGGGTATCGACATATCTCGTTGAGAACGGAGGCGAACTTCCCCATGTCCCTGCCTATGCTCTTCTGCAACATCGAGATCAAGATCTACGTGCCTGACGGATACGAAGGTTGGTGTTGGTATTGTTGAAATGGGATTATGAGTTATAATTCAGAGTCGTGGTAAGTTTCCGGTTGTTAGAGCGCAAGGGGTTTTAATCCAATGGATTTCCAGGGTTGATGGACGCGCTCACTGCGCCGCGGGCCTACAAGAAACCGGAGAACACGCCGCAGAACAAAATGCGCGGCCTCGGGATAGAGGAGAGCGGTAGCAAGGGTAGCGGTGACTCTGCGCCGGCTCATCATCGCGAGCCACCTAAACCCAGAGGTAAATGTTTAAGAAAAAACGACTAACAGAGTACGCCGCATGCTAACTAGTATACATTGTTACAGAGGAGATGAAATTCGACCCCATAACGGTGGATGTGCTGCGGCAAGAAAAGGGCTACCAGAAGGTCCTGAGGAAGCAGCAGAAGGAGCTGGAATCTCTAAAGAAGAGGCACCAGAAGGAGAAACTTACCGTCCAGAAACAGCACTGCGTTGCGATAGAGAAGATTATCAAAGGGAAAAAGTGCGTAATAGTTGGTTTCGCTGTGGTGAACTGGTGCTAATGTTTCTTTCTTCTCTGAACAGCAAAGCGGAACTTTCAAGGGACCCGACTGTTCGCCGAGCAGTTTCCGAGCAGACCGTCCAGTGGTCTCGCCTGGCTGACAGGCAGCGCCGCGAGGAAAGGGATTTAGTGCGCTCTCACCTGGAGGAACGACGAAATACTTTGTGCAAGCTCTGCGTGACTGCCCATGTGTCCCAGCAGAAGCAGCTGGCAGCGAGACACGAGCGCGAGATCAAGGAGATGAACGCGAGGCAGGCCAGGCTGTCGGTGGAGAGCATGAGGGAGGTGATGAACGATAAGACCTTGAAGACTCGTGGGATCAAGGAGGGCAGGCTCAGGGAGAAGCAGCAGAACAACACGAAGAAGTTCATGGAGGAGCGGAAGATCGCGCAGATAATCCAGAACAGGGAGAAGGAGAAGCTGAAGGTGATTCACGAGAAGCAGCTGGAGGACCTGCAAAAGGACATGAATGCGGTGAGGAGAGATACTTAAAATTTTCTATGATTTACGAAGGACGCAATTCAAAAGGTTGTCGCATGTTTGAATAATATTTCTCGCTTCAGATCATGGATATGTACAAAAACGAGGAGATGGAGTACGAGCTGGGCCCTAAGACCGAGTTCTACGTCTGATGGGCGCCCGGGAATCACGTTCGTCCCTCTCTAGCCGAAGTAGCTTCGCAAAAACTGAGGTGCTGCGTTCCGAGAATCCACTATAATCGTTAATCACAATTGGAATTGGGATCAAAAGTCTCGTTGGCGGTCGTTCTCGGGCGTTCCGGCGTTCCACCGTCGGCGGCGTCACCGAGAACCGGATGCAACAGGCGCACAACCGTGTTAATCGTACTGTAGTACATTCACCTGGGATATTTTTTTATGAGAAACGAAAAAACGCATCTTGTAACTCCATACCCTCCGTGGTCGCACGAGCAAAGTACCTAGACTAAATAAGGGAGTCAATAAGAACTACAGTGATCTAGTCAAGTTCTCGTATATTAATAATAGTTATATACATATACATACACACACACACCCATATATATATATATATATATATATATATATACATATATATATATTTATTATAAACGCATAAACGAGAAACGCGGAGTGAGCGTGCCGCACGATGTACCGTCGATTTCAATATTTTTCGATTGTTAACGCTATTACCGAATTCTATCGTATATGCGTGCATGAGCGAGAGAACGAGTGCGCGTGTGTTTAATCGTGATATTTTTGAAACTTTCATGCCTAACGCCGAAAGGAATTTGCCAAGGAATTCGACGGTTCCTTCGCTGTAATTGTAATTAAAACCGATGCTTTGGTCGAGAGAGCAGTCAATAGAGCGCACATACACGCACACACAGAATACACATACACAGACACACGTGACGGTGTTATCAGCCGCGATGAAAAGTGTCAGATGCCCATTATCCAATCACGATCGAGCAGGTACTCGTTTCGGGAGACACCCTTTTACCCCCTTCCTGGAAAGAGTACTCGCGCACGAATGGTCCAAAGTGTCGAAGTCGCGAGCCAAAACAACGTTGTACATAAAACTAAAGGAGAGCCTAGAGTAATTATCACGTCGTTGTTTTCATTCTAATGATGTTATTTACACAAATGATTATATTAATCTATATTATATATATATTGGATATAAAGGAGTAAGGAGAAATAAAGAGATCGAATAGCTAAATCGGTCACCATCGTTTCCTGGATTCGACCGACCATTTATTTGCTGGAGCTTAATCTTTAAATAAGGAATAATGTTAAGTAATTAAGGGGCTCTGATCATTTCCAGCAGTTTGGCACGTAACGGCGGCACGAAGAAGTCTCATAAAACTTTAATTAGATCTCTATCACTGATACTCGTAATCGTGTTCATGGTTCGAGAACCCGTAGTGGCGAGGAGCAATGCGATGAGATTTGAGGTTTACGTGGTTTACCGCAATCTCGTCGATTGGAACTAAAAGGGAAACGCTTTGATAGCAATCTAACGACACTATCTAAAATTGCCTCTTATCTATGAGCTGAGAAACATCGCGCTTTGTATCATACATGGACACCGTGAACACTGCTAGGCAATTAAATGATCACGCCTTCATTGGTGGTTTGAAAACCGCAAGAATCGGTTCGTCTCGTCGACTCTTACGCAATACGATTGCTGGATGCAGTGAACGCGTGACGAAACAACGATTCCACGAAATAATCAAGAATCGAATGGAAAGCCTGCCACGACTTGTCCGTAATTAATTCCTTACTTAGGCTAGCATTTACCTGACGCAATTGTGCCCGGTAATAGAAGGTGAAAAATGTTGGAACTTGTCGCCCCTCGACGATTGTGCTGCACGTTTTCAGCTTTCCCACTTGACGTGATCAGATTGAGAAGCAACAAGGGATGGATGTAGGATAACGAAAGGAAGCACCAGGTGTTTTAAGCCTGCAAGGTGTCTGCTTACTTCTTTTCAACGAAGCGCATGTTTTCCTCCGCAACAGACGCGCAATACGCAGGTCAAGGTAGCAATCTGCAGCCTGTCACCCAATGTACACTTAATCTTCAAATGTCACTAGTCACATTAACCGAGTTTCCACCCACGTAATCGTTCCCAAACGTCCACAATCTACTCTTAAACACCGAAGTGATGACGGACCTCGCCAGAAGGCCGGCCAAACTGTGTAATATCCCGAAGGAATGGGTATCCAACTGGCAAACAGTAGCCGGACAAGTTACAGAGAAGGTTTGAAGCGTCACGAACGCGATTCAGTTTCCGAGAACAATCGAGGAAACTTTCATGGAACAAGTTTCCACGGGTCAACGAATTAAGACTCGCAAAAAGGCAATCTCGAGGAAGATGACCCAGTGATTCTCGCGATCCAGTGACTGGAAAAAGAGCGCTGGCCATTTATAAAATTCCGGGCCTCCTAATTGTTCAATCGACTGTAAAGGTTCGTAAAGTTTAGCGAAAATTAGCCGGCCATCGAAACTTTACCCCTGAAACTATTGTACAGTCGCTCGCACGACCAGAGCAGAAGCTTTTTAACGAGTTTGAACGTGGCCTTTGTCGCGTCGAGGGCTTTCATTTCCCGATTTCAAGGGGCATCGCTGAGGGATTAAGGAATCGCCGTGAAAGGAGAAAGTTCCAGGACGAATGAAGGAGGAGTGCATTCAGGAGCGACAACAAGATTGATACTTCCTTCGTTTTTATTGTACAATCCGCGATACGGAAGCCTCGCTACATTACGCTCGACTACGATCGTTATGTCAGTTTAATGCAGCCCTGTCGGTTTCGTTTGCCTGAGAGGTTTCACGGGAGATGTGTCTCCGCTTTGTCCAGGGTGTTCAGGAAGCTTGGGCGATCGATCGACTCGATCATTACGATCGTACCGTGTGACATCCGTTCCCCGACGAGCTTTCTACGGGCACCACGGTTTTATAGTCGACTGGTAGATGGGCTGAGGGTGGACGGGTTGCGCGATCTTCACGTAGTTGATCTGCGGCGGCTGCACATGCACGACCTTTGGCTGGTGGTACTGAGCAGGGTAGGGAATCAGATGGGGCTTCTGGACCACCTGGGTGACCGGCACCTCGTACTTTTTCACGTAAACCTTGGGCTGCTCGTACATAGGCTTGTGGTACATGGGCGCGTAGTATACAGGCTTCTGGTAAACCGGCGCGTAAGAGATCATCGGCTTCTCAACCACCGGGTAGACGACTTTCGGATGGACCACTGGCTTCACGATCACAGGCTCTGGCGCCGGCTTCTCGATCACAGGGGCCTTCACGTACGTGATCATGGGCTTTTGAATAACGGAGGAGTAGCTGGCCTGATGAACGTACGACATGTGCGCCGGCTGCACGTACGGCTTGATGTAAATCTGAGGTGGCGGCGCGTAGGAGATTGGGTGAGAATAAGCTGGGGGACAGGGGTTGTGGTAAGACTCCCGTTTCGGTTTCATCATCAGGTTTTCCTCCATGGCAGCATCGTCCTCCATCATGGTGTCCGACATGTGCATGTCCATAGAGGTCTCCGAGCGGACGCCCGAGAGCCATATCAGGCACAGTACCTGGGGATTGCGAAAAACTTCAAGAACGCTTAGGATTAGATCGCTCCGTGGAGGTAGGAGTGAAGTGGACAGCGATGTACATGGTATGTACGAGTCAATTAAAGGCTGGGCATTGTGTAAGCTTGAATGGGGAGGCAAGTAGTGAATATACAGGATAAGAAGTGGAAAATTATAGCTATTGCTTATTGATATAAGAAAATGTAAGGTTTGTCTGTATAAAGCCTCGCTTCTAGAAAATCAATTTTGAAGATTCATTGAGTCGAATATTCCACTGTCGAAGCTTCTAAACGCTGAGGCCTAAGTAGAGGTGGTCGGTATTAGTCAGACGCAGTCCTCGAGCCTGTACTCAATATTATACATATCCCGTGAACCTAGAATATTAATTTCCCATAGAACTAAACCTCCCGCAGATAATTCTCTCCCACATTCACGATTCTTTCACACGAGGGACCTCTCCCCACCTCAATTTTACCACAATCTGATATCCATAAAAAATAATCCGCCATAACGTGATCCCCGCGATTCTTTAATTCGTAGCAACGGAACTCAAGAAATTGCCTCGGGTATACACTTTCATCCTCATCAAAACTTGCGCACTTCTACTAACGACCCTCAGCTGCAACTTCCAGAACAATCTTTCCTCCGAGCATGAGAGATCAATTATCGGCACGCTACTCGGACGTTAAGCCACGCAATCGCGAGTACGGAAAAGATCGCTGGCTATTCATCGATCCCCTGATTTTCAGCCCTCTTACCAGTAGCCTGTACATGATTGTCGCGCGGATCTGAAGGATCTTCCCTTGCGAACGCTGGATCAACCGTCCTGAACGAAACTAGGAGCGCCTCGTGCGTGGCCGTTGGTTTTATAAACTTTTGCTCCACTTAAACGGGGGGGCAGGTCCGCCGCGTGTCCCAGTCGAATGTGATTCCCTTAAGCGGTCGTAAAAAGCTGTCGTCGGTCAGTCGTATGACGCAAGCGGTCGTGCCCCGGTATTTCCTGAATAAATTCTGCACCTCGGGCATGGAGGCACGTTGCGGGTTGGTCGTTAGACCTACGCGCTCGTCATTTGCAACACCGCGGACAGTCATTGGCCGGTTTCTGGACCGACAAAACCGGAGGGCAGGCCTCGTAACGCGCGCTCCATCGCCCGGAGCTGTTCGCCTGCAGAAATTCGCGAAACGGTAAAAACCATAGCTCGCTTGAAATATTTACTGCGGCGTTATTTAATTTATATCGCTGCCGCCGCGCCCCGCCGGCATTTCTATTCGAAAGCCAGTAAATTACAACCATTATCGACTATGGATTACGATCAGATATTCAAGACACATGGTTACAGAGTGACAGAATTTTGAAAGATCATTCGCAGAGGACAGCTTGTTTCGTGTGTAACGAAGAAGGTTGATGACACCGACGCAGCTGAATATGCAAAGCGACCAGATAGACTAGGGTTCGATTGGAAATCCTCTGCTCGTAAAATTCTCAGGTTTTGCTTTCTCCGGGACGGAAAGAAATTACTTTATTACGGCAGCATTCGGATTGAGAAAACGATCGGTGTGTGCTGTCCCTAGATCAGTGGGATCGTGGCTGCTTCGGCTGACCTAATTAAGAAACGCTATAATACAAAGAAAAAGCGACTTATATAGCCAGTTGCTTAGCAGTGGACGAACTCAAGAGCGAGCAGCGCACTTTCGAAACCGTCCAATCGTCGCTATCCGATTGGATACCGTGGTAGCGGGGGAAGAAAACGAGCCGGAGCAGTTGGGAAAAATGCAACCATTTATTTAAACAACATAACAATACCCTTAAGTGTACAATAATGAGCTATGTACAAGTGTCATAATGCCAAGAAACGATGTGTTTCTCTTTGTTATATTTTTGGCTAGAAGTTGGCGTGTTTAGTCATCCTGGATCAGTGCTTCCAGCCGTGTCCTTTGCTTTGATGATGGAAGACGTGCTTGTAGACGGGCACGTGGACCGGGTACGGTTTCGGAATTGGCACTGGGAAATGCTTCTCGACTGTCACCGGGTACGGTCTCTCGACAACATAGGGTACCTGTATAACATGGACGTTTCAATATCCTCCGTGCATTTGCACATTTGCATGATGGGTTCGGGCACAAGTAATATCCCCCTAAAGTTCCCGCAGTTACAGTTATAAACAGATATTGGGGCAATGCGATAGGGACGCAATTAAACTTCCAGCTCTGCTATTGCAACAACGGTCATTAATGTTCCACGAGCATTGACGCGAATGCTTGTCTCGTTAATTATGTTTTCTATAAAGCTAGATTGCTTCCGAATTCCTGGCTTGTCGACATAGGGGAACGTAACTCCAGTGTACCTGATAAAATTCGAGTATTGAGTAAGATTAATAAGTGTCGCATACCCTCTTCTCCACTACGTAGGGTTCAGGCTTCTCCACGGGGATCTCAATGTGCTTGACAACTTCCACGGGCACGGGATGGGGTACTGGCACTTCCACTTGGTACGGTTGAGGGATGGGTACTTTGATTTGCTGAGGAACCGGCACTGGAACCGGGTGTGGAATCGGTATCGCGTATTTCTTGTAAATTGGAATCTCCACTGGCTTGGACGTCTCGTGGTAAGTGGAACTGCCATGGTCCTCTTCGTAGGAAGCACTCGCCACCGCGATTAGAGCTGTCAGTATCTAAAGGGGACAATTGTAATCGTTAAACCACAGACGAACCGTGTAAACTTTGCAAATTTTTAAGACTGTTTTTCTGGATGGGCTTTGTTAATTCTTTGTTGGATGGGAAAAGAGTTTCGCGACGAAACGATGGCGGCTGTTTGGAAATACCAATGGCAAGGTGCTTTTGGCCAAAAACTTACGAAGATCCTCATGGTTTATCGTTGCACCCGGCGATCACACTCGAACCGAAACCTGTGCACGCAATCCGCTGTGTTAACTCGCCACGATCTCTTTGATGCTTTCAAAGTCACGGCCAAGTGCTTATATACCAACGTCACTTTCTCCCTTCTCTTCATTACATTGGCTCTTTCTGCTCGTCGTATTTATCCGTGCACGTATACGACCGTTTTACGATTGTCTGCGCAGGATATAATAAAGTATTCGCTAATGGCAGAGCCTTCCCGTTCTTCCTGGCATTCGAGCGCCGCGAAGCCTCTCGTTTCTCCGCGTAAATCACCAAATTAATTCCAGAATTAATAAATTTAACGTCTTCGCGATACTTCAGCATCTCCGCGAAGTGCTAAATAAGTTTCCCCCGAATCTTCGCTTTGCAACGCAGTTATGAAAGTTAAACGCGTTGGAAAGCAATAACCAGTTCAATATTCAACGTCCCATTTTTTTTAAAAAAAGACATTGATAAGCCGATCTTCTATTGGATCAGCAATTACGCGAGCGAACGAAAGATATTCGAGAAATTCACAGGCGCGGCTCCCACGGATACTAAGTACAGTGGCCGCTTTCAATTTTCACCATATCAAAAAAATGATACATTGTTCCTCCCACAGGCTAGATCGTTCGATCAATCCTTAATTACACGTGTTTAATTATCTCGGGCTCGTTCGCCAGAAAAATTAGCGGGCAAAATCATATCTCATAACCGAAGGTGACTGAGTGTAACAATCTCTGCGGCGAGAATGAGAATCATCAGGCCAGTCAACCGAGGCCGGAGCATCCCGGTCGTGGTCTAATTCGTATGCTTAACAATTTGTAAATTACAGACAGCCTGGTTGTACACGAGCCTTGGCATTTCCATCGCTTTAACACGCGATTCTGGGAGGATACGTTTAGAGAGCATTAAGAGATCCCATACATCGATACTTAGCATTGATTATGTTTATAACAGCGAAACAATGTCTGCGCTTTCGTGAATCGAGGCAGACGCATTAAAAGCTGCCAACTCTTTAGCTCGTTCACCCGATCCAGAATAATTACAGAGTGCATCGAGTTTCCATCGATCATCTGAACCACGGAACGAACTTTCAAATGGACCTTCCACATAGACACCTGGAAACGTTCAGCTTCCAGACACGATAGCAGAAGGAATCTCATCCATCGCCCCGGGCTTCTCGAGCTGCAGCCGCGGAGATTACTTCTCTGATATTTACGTGTAAAATAGTGCGTCGCGTGAGGAAGGTGCACAGCAAGGGGAAGGTGTGGCCATGGGAGAGAAGTCGCTCGGAAGATTCGAGTGGTACACAGGATACCTCGCGCCGCGTATCAGCGAGCGGAACAGTGAAAGTGCATCCCGAGTAAAAGTGGTCGCGATGTAGGAACGCCGTTGTCTGCTGTCAGGCTCATTATGGCGAATCAAGATCGCCGTTGGATTCCTAGCTTCTGGCTGGTTTCTTTCTAGTCGATTCGTAACAGCGACAGGGGTTACGCGTTTCCTTCTGGTTCGCCGATGAACCATAAACAGGAAGAGATCCGGAGCCGACCCAGTATCGTTTCCTATCAATCGCCATCGCCTATCTTCCGCGATCTATTCGGTTAATTATTCCGCGGGGTGCACGCGAACGGGTTCAGCAACGTATGACGAACCCCCGGGGATATTGTTAATCGAACGGGAGAGGTATTACTTTTCAAACATCATTTATTAACAAAAACAGACGACGATTTGCTATAAAAAGAAAACTTAACAAGTGTATAAAATTACAATAGTAACAGAAGCATTGGCAACATTGCCGTCGACAACGACCTCGTCGGAGACGGAGGAACGTGGAGGTCGTGGGACCGACGATCGGGATGCTCCCTTAATTAAATAATTTTAGGCGTTCCAGGTTTGCGAGATGATTGTCAGTACAGCGATGAACAGCATCCGTGTCTCCAGTAGGTGGACGATGGGCTCAGTGCCATCCCTTGCCCTTCGAGGTGTAATGGAATACGTGCTTGTAGACTGGAACATGAACTGGATACGGCTTGGCGACCGGAATAGGGAATTTCTTCTCCACGTACACCGGATACGGCTTCTCCACCACAAAAGGCACCTGGGCAAATGCGATTACACGTTGTAGTGAGCGGTCATCGCGACGCAATTGCTCGACAGTTCGCTCGACGAACTTCGACAAACTCCTTGGAGGGGTTCGTTCAAGGTAAATCGCTAAATTTTACAGTGAATTTTCACTGCTCACACTTACATGCTTCTCCACGATGACGGGTTCTGGCTTTTCAATGGGGATCTCGACTTGCTTGATCACTTCCACAGGATAAGGCTGAGGAATCTCTATGGGCACATTCTGAGGCTGCGGGATAGGGATCTCTATCCTTTGAGGAATCTCCACTGGCACCGGGTGAGGAATCGGGATAGCTGAAAGTACATAATCGTGATTAATTACTCTGTACTTTTGAAACTTGTAAATTTCAAACATTTAATCGTGATTTTCTAAAGTACTCACCATATTTCTTATAGATTGGAATCTCCACTGGCTTCGATTTTTCCTCGTACGTGGAGCTACCGTGGTCCTCGTCATAGTGGCTCGCAGAAACCATTGCGACGAACGCCGCGAGACTAAGCAGGACAATCTGCAAGTATTTAATCGTTAATCCCCTGTCGTAAAGATCGACGCATTGAAAGCCATCTGCTGTTCCCAGTAACATGTGTTCACTTTCGTTTCTTCGTTTATCCCGCCCCTTTTGGTCTATCGAATGGAACCAAGTGTTCGTATCAGGATTTTATTATCTGTGAATGACGCAGCTATATTTCCAATGAGTTTCAGAGAAAATTACTATCAAGTGTCATGTGTACTTTCCCAGATAATTGCCGAATGTTCAGCGGACGCATGATTCTTACGATTTGCCTCATTATTGCAGGTTTTCGGGCTGAGGGTTGTGAAATTGGAGTGAGCACAAGGATCGAGCGTTGAATGTCTATGCCAGTGGAACAAGCAGCTTATATACTAACATCGATTCCACCACCTTTCACTGATCCTTCACGCTAGAGTCCCGACCCTTTCCTGGATATGCCGAGCTAGACCTCGCCGCCCATGCAACTTTGTGCAGACTCTATGCACCGCCAATGAATATGAAAGGTTCGCGTTTCATTTTTCGCGTGGTTCATTGAACCATTGTCCGTCTACGGCGCACCGGAAGCCAGGATTACGCGTGCCTGCGGACGCCGGAAGTGCACGCTGCTGCGAGTGTCTCGTCGTTAGGGGAACCATCTTCAATGAATCGCTTTTGGCTTGAATGAAAGAAGGTCGCATTAACTGGATCGAACCCAATCATGTTTATTTTAATAATGCTGAGAGAGCGTAGAAAGGCAGCATTGCGTGTTAATTTTCAAAGTATCGTCGAGCTCGTCGATCTTATATCGGAGACAGGAGACAGTGTTAAATAAAGATAGCTGAAGCCTCAGAAGTTATTCTTTAAAATGTCACGTGCACTGAACACGCGATAAAGGAGACTGTAACGGCTATGGGCATCGCACGGTTTTGACAGCTGAATCTGGAAAGAGAAACTTTTTGTGAAATTGTTTACAGTTGAAGGATTTAGAATCTCAGAGAATACTTGAAGGAAGAGAGTGATTATCTCAGAAGCCTCCGAAATCTACTTTTACAGGGGCAAGGACCGCAGCAGCCGATCACTTTTTCGCAAAAAATCCTTTCACACGGCGCACGGCCTGGTACTTTCATTCCGTTGCGCGCCGAAAAATTTGATCCGCTTTGAGTATCTTTACGGGCGGAGAGCGTTCTTCACCTTCACTTCCGGCAAACACGAGATTCGCGACGTGGACGACCGCGACTCGCCAAAGTCGCGAATGGAAGCTGACCGCCCTTTCACGCGTCGCCGGTCAGGGACCTTTCGAAAAATCTGTCGCAACCGAATTACAACAGATCAATCGATGAAGACGAACGCAATTTATGTGCATACTTAATGGGCTCCCCTTTTCGCCGCTGGCTTTACGTATCCAATCCCGTGCAGAAGCGAATGCTCGTATCGAGCTGCCACGGAGGAGAATCGTCTCTGGAAATTTCCAAAACCACAGAAGGCGTTCACTTCCGGTAAATGGAGCAGCCGCGTAAATTTGCGGTCGCATCTGGAGCCGCTTTTGATCTTCCACTTTGCCGGTGACTTCGTGTTAAATCGTTGCCTCCAGTTCCTCCTTGCACGCGCCAGGATTCCGTCTAAACCCCAAATCAGCAGCTGTTCCCAATTCGACTTGGTAGATTTCGAAATGTTCGCTGCGAAACATGCGTTTGATCCATTATCGTTGTTGATAGAAATAATGGCATTATACGATCGGACGAGCTGTGTAAAATTTTCAATGATGAAATCGGAGCAGACCACAGAGAAACCGCGATAAAAGACCCTCTGGTTGACCATGTGCGGCGATGGAGAAGCGTTTACGCTGATGGAATTTCGTGGGAAATTCTTAGCTTTCATTTCGAAACCCCTATCGTGCTCCTCGGCGTGGACTTTAATTATTCGACGCCACCTTCTCGTCCAGGGAACACAGCGACGCAATTTGGTTGTCCGCTCGCGTGTATATTAATCCCGGATAGCCTGGAGATGAGAGGGATCAGGAGTTAAATGGAACCGCGGCACGAATTTAATACGAACGTGGATACGAATAATATATAATATGGTAATATCTCTAAATGAGAGTCCGTGCAAACCGTAGGCTATCATTTCGCGGTGGAAAGTTTGTCTCGGATTTCGGTGCGGCACGAATTTCAGCCGAATATAGAGATATTTGCATTGCACATAAACGCTGCAGTTCCCGTCCAAATTAAACTCGTTCGACTGAGCTAATTATATCGAATGAATCCTCTAAGGAGGAATCGGTTTGTTTGCCCATTTGCCACGACTTGGGACACCGATCTGTACGATGCTCTCCTCGTTAGCGACATGCAACGCTCGTCACGCTAAGGAAATACGCGATCCTGTGTTCGGAATGCCCGTGGAAGATTCAAAGGTTCCATAGCGACTGGACGAATAAGGTTCGCTTTCGAAAACCATCGGGGTTCGGAGTTCGATTCAACGACACCCACGATTTCTTTGACCCGGATTTGGAGCAGGAAGAACGCGACCTGCTCGTGACCTACAACCTCGAGTGAAGGGAAAGTACCTCTGTTGTCAATTTTTATATTAGTTCTTTGCTCAAAGTTTCGAAAAATACTGGAATATTTCAAAAGTCCGCTATCATTCACGCTTGGGCGCCATATCGACCCCTTCTCGTGCTTGGAACGAAAGATTACCTTAAAAAATTCCAAAGTCTGGAACAATCACATTCGCCGGTCGATAGTATCCAGGTAATCGCATCGTAATCGCGAAGATATGCTAATGTTGAACGCGGAATCGAGGCGTGTCGTTTGTTTTTAGAACGCCTTCAACACTGGAGGCTGGCGATCTCCGCTTTTGATTTTACTTTCGCCGGAAACTTTTTTTTTCTCCCTTCAGCAACAACACGTTTCTTTCGCCACGTTCTTGTTCCTGCTTCTGCGCGTATGCGTGTCGGCCACGGCCAGTCGAATTACGCTCGTTATCGTAAAGAACTGGTGGAAAGGACAGCTTAGAGAGGCGCACGCGAAAGCGAATCGTTAGGGGAGTCTTTGCACTTCTTTGCATCGAGTCGAGCGAGTAATTAAGAGTACCGGTTTCGAACATTTCTTCGATGGTTATTTGATTGAGCCACACACATTGCAAGATGTATGAGAGAAGATAAATGTGATCATAGAAGCAAGGAAACTGCGTTCCATTTTCTTGAGGCGGTATTTCAGCGAATTCTTCTTCTTACTCCTGACAATTTCAAACTTTTAGTCTACCCTGATCGGTGGCCAACACTCTGTACACCTTCGGCTGGTTTTCCCAGCAACCTTTGCCCTATTGAGGTGTAGTAGCAATGAACGAGCTCTTCTACTAAGATCCATCCATGCTACACGTTGGTTCCACTCTCTCCTTTTTTTTTCTCACCCAACATACTGTATCAGGTACCTTACACTTGTTCTTTACATTCCCATTCGATACCTTATCCTTTAGTGTCATGCTAGTCATCCGACGCAGTACTTTCATTTTCACGGTCCTCGATACCCTCCGCGTTCTGGTTCGCCTGCCCGTGTATTTGCGTGCTCGTGGTTTGTTTTCGATACTCGCTTCCCGATTTCCCGTAACACGCGTATCATCAAAAATTCCAAGGCTGTCGAAATGCGCCAAGGCAGAGTGTCCCTTTCCTCTCGGGCGTTGTACTTTCGCCAAGGCGATGTCAGTGCCTTTTTGCATCGTTTCACCAACACCGCCGTCACGGAGAGCGAAGACAGCCACCCGGTGCGACCAATCCAGCTCCCGTATCTTTACGTTGTTCGCGAAAACAACGGGCGCTGGAATATTATCGCGTAATGAACGAAGGAAACGGAAGCCACGGAGCAGTGTGTTCCAGCGACGCGTACGATCCGCCGCTGCTATTATCGAAGCTTCTTCTTCCTCCTTTTACAAACTCGTGATCGTAGGAGATCTGCGGAACAGCAGATCATCTTCATGCCTCGCTTTCGCCATCGTTTCTTTCCGCATCGTGTGCTCCCTGCTTTCCTCATTCTTACGCGATTGAATCGCGCGACGTGAGCCGTGTCCCTGCTCGTCAGGGAAATAATGCATCCTTTCGTTGCATATCGCGGGCATCCGTCAATTACCTCATCGTTCCCTGCGTTAACGACGCGCTAGCTCCTTTAATCACTGGCGCTGCTCTCTTCCGCTTTTGGAGCTGATACCAGAAAAGCTGCGAGTGAAAGTCGACTTTAACCGTGGCTTTCGTTTTTCTCGCTCTCCGGCCATTAATAAATCCCGTTCTTCCAATGAACAGGGACCCTTTTAACCGATCTGTATGGTAATCCGCGCATCTCGGCGATACAGGTCTGACGATATTGCACCAGTTTCACGTCGAAGAATCCCGTGCACGATAATTGCATTCTTTTCTCCGTCTCGTCAATTACCTACGTTCCACAGCGGATTCCGCCGACGCTGTCAAAGTCGAATTTACGTAAGGTCAATGACAGAGAAAAGCAATCTAGGTGATGACTTTCCCTGCGAGCACCCTGCATGCGCGACAGTCTCCTTTCTCCTCCGCCATTGTCGCGAAATTCTGATCAATAAGCGTGATCACTGTGCTAACGTAACATCCCTGCTTTAACTTCCCTTGTTTCTGCTCAGAGTCGTAATAGTAAAGAGTGATCACTGTAATTCCAGCTATTAAATCAGCAGCAGTTTTGGTATTATGACGCGGATGGGAAATTAAAGTCAGGGAATTTGAATCGAAGTTCAAACTTGGAAGACCACGAGGGACAGTTCAGTCCAGTGTTAATATTCTTGGTCGCGTAGTTACAATTTGCAGCTTGCGCTCTGCAGTCAGGTCCAGTCTCAGTTTCAATTCCGACAAGCAGAACCAACCCCCAGGGAATTTAACTTTATACTTCGCACTAAACGGACAGTGGCTTGGGGAGTGAATAAAGCGGCACGTTTGTAATCAATAACCAGTTTTAATAAATAATCATGACAACAAGAAAATCACTATAAGTAGGACAGTGTAACATCTGGAAATACATATGAAACAGATCGTACGCTGACAATGGTGACAGTAATGTATTTCTATGGTAAGGTGGAAAAGAGTCAACAATGTAATCCTGTAAGATCAATGACCCTTGTAGCGGTGGACGATCGTTTTATAAATCGGGATCTTGATGGGGATGGGCTTCACCACGTGAACCGGAATGTGTTTCACCACGGTGAATGGAACCCGCTTCTCAACCTTCACGGGGACGATCTTCTCGATCGGCGTGGGAACCTTCTTCTCCACTTTCGTGAACACTTGCTTCTCCACCTGCGAAAGGACAAAGTTTGCATTCGTGAAACAAGCACAAAGAATGCGTCTGAATAGAGTGATTGAATTTGAGCCTCAAACCTGATAAGGAACTGGTTTTTGCACGACAACCGGCACTGGATAACTCTGTGGCACTTGTTGCACTTGTAGACTCGGCACCGCCAAGGGGTAGTGCTTTAACACTGGCACACCTGTTACAGTTAAGCTCGCTGTGAAAAGATTCTATGTCGTGTGCAGGGTAGCTTGCGTACCGATTGATTTGACGATAGGTATGAAATGTCCGCCTCCATGTCCTCCACCGCCTTCGTGACCTCCACCGTGACCTCCTAGGCTGATCTCCGAATCCAGCCCTCCTGATGCAGAAACAGGAAAGGCCCAAGTTATCACAGAGTCAAGAAATGCACTGACCTATCACTGTTCGTCAACTTCGGCTACTGTTTAATTCGACGAGCGTGCTCGAGATTAAAAGGTTGAATAGACCTAAGTCACCGAATCCTATGTCATCTCCGCCGTGACCCACGTCGATCTCCCCTAACGTCAGCCCGTGACCACCGAACCCCAGCTCACCAGCCGAGCACGACGCGACGATTGTCAAGATTAGTATCTTAAAAAACAGAAAGAAAAACGGACAATGTTAGCCGACACTGGAAATCTACTCCACGGCACAGGCATCTTCGATCGATATCGATCGGCAGCATGAATGCGTGCATAATGTAGGGGGTGGCGTGGACACGATTCACGTACGAGCTTCTCCATCCTCTCCCTGTTCAGTGCATATGAATGCCTCGTGAATAAAAGATCAACTCAAGTCGAATTCTTCCCGTAGTCACTTTATATAGCCGCCCCGTAGGAGACACGCAACCCCACTATCCCGCTAAATCCTATTCGACACCTTCACTGTGCGAGTTACATTTCTCTGTTTCTAAAAGCAGCCTGCCCCTCAATCGGCGCACTATTGCGCAACACAGGATTTCCGTCTTTTCCTCCTCGGAGCGATGCGCAACCTTGTCCGCTTCAGCATGTTCGGTGCGCTCTCGTTGGAGATGGGATTGGCCACACCTTTCTATCTCTGCTTTGAATCCGGAACACTTTGATAGAACGTACTGCACATATGCGGGAGAGACATTTTACGGTGCACCGAGAGTGGGAGTAATAAGGACTTCCTGCTTCCTGGTACTGGTTAATGGTTTGACAAAAATTGGATGCAATATGTGCAGCTTCTTGTCAGTCTGGGTGAATTGACTATTGAATGTGCAAAGTGTTCCTGGATTGGAAGGCTCGGAGTGTGAATGAAGAAAGTGGGTACGTCTAATGGGCCAAACACTGCTCACTTTATTATTAGATTTATAGTACAGTTGACAGGAACGGTACACTTTTTCAAGTTTACAGTATACAGATTGATTGTCATCCCAATAAACTTGCCGCGAGCTCTCAACATTGTATCCTCTGGGGAGGGAGAAATCAATGTGCCTGGACAATGGGTTAGGGAACGCATCGACAGCGTTAATGAATGTGACGGAAACTCGTTCGAAATTAAATTCTATTAACAATAACGATTGTTACTTTGTCTGAATTATCAGCTACAATTGCATTATCGCATGCGGTACAGCTGGTGTCATAAATACGCGTTACATTAAATCATTTTGTCATGAATTTATAAACGAAAGAATTAGCTCGAAACGCGTGAAAACTAATTTGCATTTTTATTAAGGTGCAAATGTTAATAAGCGTCTAGACCGTTTCATCTTATTTCTGCTTATCGGTGTGCGTCAATCACCCTACTTCTCCCGAGTTTCGATCATTTCTCATGAATCGTTCAGGCACACGGAAACTTGTATTCATCAGGATTACTCATTAATCGCCATGGCGAACTTCTCTGATCTTCACGGCTCATCTACAATGTGGCTGATCGCCACAATCACGCTCCCACCTGTACTGAACTAGTCCGCCCGCGACGTTCACTTTCCATGGAATTTGTTGCCGATCTATCGAAGATGCCAGTGAAAGTTTCGATTATGATCTCAGGTGCATTACCTCGGATACATTGACGCGCGCTGCGACTGCTCCCGTATGCAATTTACACGGAGCAGCGGAAAAATCGCTCAATCCCCTTAATGTAGCGTGGAAAGTTCCTTCAACTGTAGTACTATCGAATTTCTCCTGCTGGATGTGTTTAATATTCTCGAAGCTTCTTCGTTAAACAACATTCGACACTCTTGCCTGCAACTTGGTGATCCCTATCTACCATCGCCCGCAACTATCTTCTTCCGCGGTAGAAGATAGTTTGAGGAATAGTTATACCTCATGCGTGAATTTTTCTGTTCTATCACGAACCAGGAAGATACGTGGATTCCTGCTATCGAGAGGGAAAACTCTTAACAAGCCTCGACTTTCACCGAGAAATAACGGTACGAGTATGGATCATTTTCAAGCGTTTTATTGAAAAACAAGAACAATAACATTTATAAAAATAAAAAAGAGAATAGTAACAGTGGTAACAGTAGTAACAATGGGTATATACAATTAGAGTAACGATAAGGACAGTCGTTTTGGACCTAATAGCCGGATGGGACGGTAGGACCCTTTTTTAAAGGACTTTCACTGTGGTTCTATCAGGATTGATTCCGTCTAGAGACATGAGATCGCGATGAACGTCTCTAGCATTGTGCTAACAATCGCTGGGGTGGATTGTTCTCCGACCAGATGATTTTTAGTGGTGTTTCTTCGCGTGGTGGTAGATCGTCTTGTAGACGGGGATCTTAATGGGGTACGGTTTGATGACTGGCACGGGGATGTGTTTCTCGATCGTGATAGGCACAGGCTTCTCCACGGGCACAGGGATGTGCTTCTCCACGGGAAACGGCACCTTCTTCTCCACTGGAACAGCGACAGTCTTCACAACCTGCACAGGAACGGGTTTCAGCATTGGCTGAGCCACGGGGTACTGCTGAGGAACACCAACTGCCACTGGATGAGGCACGGCAATCTTGTAGATCTGAGGAACTGGCACCCCTGGAAAAGACAACAAGCTCGTGAATTTTTGACAGACACATTGAATGATCTCGATATTCTTTCTGCTAAGTTTTCGCTTTAAAACTTTCTCAAAGTCGAACGATTATGCAGAGTAATTATCCTCGTTGCAAAGGCAACGTGTTATCACGTCACAACTCCTAATATCTGAGAATGATAATCAAAACCGAGTAGCTTTATATTCATAACAAACGAGGCGCGAAATCGGCGTTTTGGCAGAAGAAGGTGATCTTGGTAAAATGGTGAAGAAACTTACCGATGTGCTTGACGACTTTAATAGGCACAGGCTTCGTCACCTCGACGTGCTCGGACACAGGAACACTCTGAACCACACTGTGGCCTCCATCGAGGGAGACTCCGCCGTCGTCACCACCCTCGTAACCACCACCACCACCACCACCGAGGGAGGAGTAATCCGAGCCCAAATGGTCACCACTGGACGCCTCTAAGTGCCCTCCGACGGATCCCTCGAAACCACCGTGGCCACCCCCAAAGTCACCCCCGTAACTGCCACCGCCGTAGTCGCCGCCGCCGTAACTGCCACCGCCGTAACTGCCGCCCCCATAACTGCCACCGTAGTCACCGCCACCGTAACTTCCGCCGCCAGAGCTGCCACCCCCATAACTGCCACCATAGTCACCGCCACCGTAGCCTCCGCCGCCAGAGCTGCCCAGGCTCTCATGATCCGATCTCTCTATCGGCTGGAAACCACCCATGAGCTGCGGATAGTACTGGTAATGATCCTGGTTCACGATCACCGGCGCCGCCGCGGCCAAGGACACCAGAGAAAGGAGTACCTGCGTCGAAGGTAGAGTTCAAGTGTAAGCGAAGCTGCATTTGAATGTCGAGTGAATGGAACGGAGTGTACTTAGAAAGGAACACCTGGAGGTTGCACGTACGAATGGACTCTGGTTAAAACGGTGTTAATACCCTTCCCTGAAGACGTATTAGCAAGACTGCGTGACTTCCACGCCAGGGGTTAAGGGATCGTAAAGTGAATTAAGCTGTCCCGATGGTTCTTCTTAACGATCAATTGTCATAAAGAAACTCACTTTGTAATCTTAATTAATCATTCATTTTCTAGCTTATTTCACTTTAACGGTTTATGAAAAATTGTATTATCCAGGGTGGCGTTTTGGGAGAAGTGAGATTGAGAGGATATTGGAAAGTCACTGTGAATGTATGAAAGATCCGGGATATTCGTGAATATCCGGTTCCTTTACTCACGATTCGGTTCATGTTTGGGCGCATAGAGCACTGGTCGCACCGAGCTGCTGGTTGTAGAAGTTCCTTCAGCGACTGATACATCTTTGCTCATTGCTCGTCTTAATATACCGTCGAGCCTTTCACTGTCGACGATGTAGTTTAGTCCAGAGCCCAGTCACCGTGAATTTCGCTGGACTGGTGCAATTGTTTCTCAGCCATCGGTCCGGCGAACACCGTCCTATTGGCCACTCTTGTGAATCTCTTGCCAGCGCCGCGTGAATTAGACATTTTCCGCTGTGCTCAGCTGGCGAGCGCCCACACATTCTCGTAATTTTCATCTCCGATCTGCCACTGTGCATTCGTGCTCCCTCCGTTACGTCAACAGGCAACCGAAGCTCGCGGAACATCAAGGATTCCTCCTCGCAGTTCGCTGGTTTCGTAGCTTCCTTTCGGAACGTCTCGCTGATCGCTTCAATTTAACTCAGCGAAACTGACGGCAGTCTAATTAAGTTATTACGGTTAATTTCGTTTGTACTTCTCCGTGGGAATGAAATTGCTGGAGTTAATGGTAAATTGTGTGCCTTCGGAGCGTGGGTAACGCGTGGACTCTTACGGAATAATCAGTTTCTTCGAGGAAATGGCGATTAGTGGACAGGAAGAGAGATTTCAGATTAGTAGTCTGATGGGACCTACGTACACAGTCACTTTACGTGCGACTGAAATGGAAGCATTGAATCCGAGGCATTATCCTCTCAGCTGGGTTTTCGAGCCTCTACCGGCAACAGTCATTAAGATCATCAGCTGGAATCGCAGAAAATCGTCGCGCCAGGCGACAAAAAGTTAACTGTCGCGTGTAACGATACACGAGGCAAGTATCAAGCTCATGCGCCTGTGTATTTAACCTGGCTTGTGGAGAGAGCATAACGAAAGCCTCTTAAGATCACCTAGGCGCGAACTACGCTATCTGCTCGTGTACCATCTAGGACATTAAGATAATTAAAAGCCTACAGCGTGGCGTGTAGACATTCGTGACTGGAATCTCGGCAACGATCTTCTCGGGAACTTGCTCGCAATCAATGAGATGACCAGCCGTTATCGGGAAAGTGCAGAGACTCTGTAATCGACTGGAGTTGACGACAAAAGTACGAGCTGTCGCTTCCACTGACAAGCATCTGTCAGCGTCGTGCATCGAATCGACTGCTCTAACCGCTCAAGGGACACGCACGGAATCTCCGTGGAAACTGCCCGCTATTACACGCCAGTTACTCAGCGCACAATCTCGCCGACTGTTACCTACATTCATTGTTAGTCAGAGTAGTCGAAAGGGGTGAATAAATGAGAATCTTCACGCGTCAGGAGCCTCTGTAATGGCCTCTAACTCCTCAATCGCCGCGGTTAGCTGTGGGTCAGGGGAACGTGGCGATAATCCTACGTAATTCATCAAGATCCATAGAACTGAGCTACCAAGCAGGGTGCAATAAACAAGGGGATTATTCAATAAAAAATCAATCCTTTATTCGGCAACAGAGTAACAATAACGAACAATCATTAATACTGCATAGTACTATCGAACAAGACAAGGGACACATGTTCGTCCCACATGAACAAGGGCTCCGCGGCGAGAGCCTCGATTCGTCAGACACGTTCAGGTCGATGCTCCGCCAAAAGAGCTGACTGAAATCCTTTCTCGCGTGTCGTGGGATGCGGGGGAAATGATTGCATTCGTTTCCCCTGGGAAGACGCATCCCCGTGTATATACATCGTCTGGTTACCGGTGACGCAACGCTTGTCTAACGGTTCCAGCCGTGACCGTAAGACTTTGCCCGATGGAACACGTGCTTGTAGACGGGCACGTGGATGGGGTACGGCTTTTCCACGGGCACTGGTATGTGCTTTTCCACTGGTATGGGCACGTGCTTCTCTACCGGGACGGGTATCACCTTCTCCACCGGGAACGGGACCTTCCTCTCGACTGGGATCGCGATCGTCTTCACCACGGGGATCGCCACTGGCTTCGGGACCGGCACGTGGACCGGATATGGCTGTGGTACACCTACTGCCACGGGATGTGGCACCGGTATCGCCACTGGTTGAGCAACGGGCACTCCTATAGTCGTGGAAAAAGTTAGACAGTTAGTTGTACTCGATTCTCGGGGACGTGGGACGCTGCGAAGGATCAAATGATGGGACGATACGCAGAGGATTCATTTGAATAATTGATGGTGGATTGTGAGCACTCAGTGTCGCCTAAGCTTGCGTATTAGTCGCGAGTATCTGTTGACGCCGCTAGCCTGGTCTAACATTACGTGGCGCGTGGCAGTGGTTTTGGTCGATGCATGGACCGGCATTTAGGTTGGACACAGTGGAGGGAGCGTTATTAATACGAGTTCTGCCTTTTGTGGTTATCGAAGGATGATTGGGTAAAGTAGGGAAATGTGAATGAAATTAATATAGAGAATTCAAAGGGGATCTGGAGTAGGTACGAATTTCGAGCATCAGGTTCAGACAGAGATGGGCAAAAATTTATTTGAAATAAAAATTAGTGTACGAAATTTTTATTTCAAATAATTTTTTGCCCATCCCTGGATTCAGACAACTCAACTTACCAACATTTTTGATCACAGGTATCGGCACAGGCTTCGTGATTTCCACGTGCTCGCTCACAGGCACAGCTTGAGCGTAATGATGTTGAACGTGTCCTCCATGCACCCCATGCTCGATTCCACCCCCTCCGTAACCGTAGGAGCCGTAACCAGAAACGTCATGAAGGCCCCCTGAATATTGACCTAAATCCACACCGTGTCCTCCGTAGCCACTGTTACTGGATATCCTATTGAAAGTGAAGTCAACTACATCCCGGTAAAATACCTTAATTCGTAGGTGTATTGAATCATCTGTTACCCTTGCCAGCCGCTAGAATCACCACCTTCGATACTGGCCAATGCAGATCCCGCGATCAAGCATACTGCGAGCACCTGAAACATGTGACGATTAATTACCACCCCTTGAACGGTGTTAAGTAGCTCTCGATTAATTCGTGAACCACCAGGGAACCCCAAAACCCCTTTCTCACAACCCATATATTCCAAACTCGACGATCAAAAGCTCCCGAATCACTTATTCACGGCAATACGTATACGATAATTTCTACAACTTTGTTTTCTTATTATGAATGCAAAACGAGGACCATAATAGCGGCAAGATTACGATCCATCGCGAGTGTGCGTGGCTGTGCAGGCACAGGAAAGTACGCAGACGTTAATAGACACTTTTCACCGGCATTGTTCGCGCTGGGGCTCCAAGAACTATAGAGAGGCGTGGGATTTTTGGTCATGGTTCACTGGTTCCCATCGAAAGCCTCCCTTTCTTGTCCATCTGGACCATTTACTTACGGGGGGCCACGAGAGCATTGTTCTATCTTCTGATCAGAGAGTGGATGAAGGAACAGATACGGATACTGCAGGTAGTTGCCGATGGACCGCTCCTTTTTATACGCTTTCTCCCTCTCCCAACACCCAGCGACGCGCGGATGATCTCTCTCTCGAAAACCGGACTTGCATGCTCGCGCCCGTATCCTACGCTCGCGTGTAGGAAATACTAGCGACGAAACTCGACACTCGATGTCTCCTGGTCACCTTAGACGAGAGCGGTCTCTCGGTGTCACGGTGACAGAGGATCGAACGAGGGTAAACGATCTTGATCGAGGGAAACAGCCCAGTTACGATGACTGTCGCGCCTACCAATGGCCACTTCCACCCCTGGCTCAGTCATCGTCCAGATCCCAGATCCTACCCTCTTCTCCGATTCCAATGGACACGGGGCTCGTCCGCGTAGACCAAACTGCCCCATCCCGCAATGATTCCGGAGACGTACGTTTCTCTGTGGCGTGATTGAAATTCATACGAGGAGGTGCCATATCGTCGGTGCCTATCCGCCGAGAAACGCTGACGGAATGCACCGTCAGACTCGCAAACTAACCGGCGGCCGGTGAACGTGGTGAACGCCTATGAAGAGTGGTCATGATCCTTCGCAATTGAGCAAGCCGTCGAAAGCGATTTCCTTTTCTCCGGGGAGGGAACCTCTTTCTTCCGTTTTGCCCTATTTTGCGATGTGACCGTCATGAAATACCCCGGCGGAAATCAGGCGTGTCCGCTCGCTGCTACCTAAGTGAACGCTACATTGACTTAGCTATATTTAGCTTCATCCGCGCGCCGCCTGCCATGATTTCTTCATTAACGCTTGGAGGATCGCATTAGCAGAAGTGCTGCCGCAATCTGGGAAAGTTCGACGGTCGAAAATTCTTCCTCGGTCTCGTTGCTTTTTCGGTACACCCGGGAATGGGACACTTTCGTGAGACAGCGTCCAGAAAAATTCGAGTTACGGCTAGCTGCAGTGAGAGTGGCGCGCAAGAGAGTCTTTCGCGCAATAAGAAAGGAAAGCAAATAAAACGGGCCGAGGTAAAAGGCGAAAAGCGACTAGATCCAAAAAAAAGGCAGCATCGATGAAAGTATTGGCCGGTTCGGTGTGAAAGGAGGGGCCCGAGTCGTTATAATAGTCGTGTCTGCTCGAGCAGCAGTTACTGCGATCCTATTCATGGAACTGGTTGCTTCGTTTCCTTCGTTCTCGAAAAAGTGTTACACGACACTGACGGTCGTTTGGCATTAAGATCGAATACATGCAAAGCTGCGCTGCTGAATCAGATATCGAGTAGGTTCAATGACCCGTATGAACCATCACGGGGCGTCTCAGACTCATCTCATATCGACCGTTCACATGCAAACCTCATAAAACGTTAAACTCTTCCAATCGTTAATTAAAAAGCTTCTGCATGCTAAAATCAGACATTTGCATTTAATTTTCATATGTAGCCTATCCTAAACACATGATGATATGTTAATTAAAATTTCTCCTGTCCCCATGCGTAGCTCTGTCCACCGTATTTTCAGGAAAACAAGAAACCACATCGGTTCATCACCAGCGTTCATTAGAGTTAATCGCTTCTACTCACCGAAATTAACGATCTCTTCAATCGCGATTGATTACCTAACAGCGGGATGTCGTGACACACTTGCCAGGCCGCGATCGTCGCGGCAAATGGATCGTTAAAAGCGGTCACGTAGGACCAAGTTTGCTTCCTTTCCTGAGACTGCAGGCGCTGGAGCAGGGGTCGGAAGGATCTCTTTCGAGCCCACCGTTTCCTGGACCGGTCGGTCACGATGGCAACGCGGCTTGTTGCGCGAGTGGAAGGAAGTGGCGGTGAAAGTGACGGTGGCCCGCAAGGAAGACGGAGTATCGACGGTCAAAGAATACAAGATCAGTGTCCAGTTACGTGTAACGCAACGCCCAGCAGCCTGCGCCCGGGGAACGAGCGTGGTTGGACGAAACTCTCCTCGATCGGATCTGCCAGCGTGCCCGGAGCCGAGATCCTTTCACTCGCCTCGTTCCTGACCATTCGCAACACCCCCTTTCTCCCTGGCGATCCGGCAGAGGCCTCCACGGATCAGGGGCAATTATGTGTAGGAAGAAAGTCTTTCGATCAAAGTCGATCTTCCTTGGCCCACTGACTTTTATGCCTCGCTCTTTGACCGCGCATTTGAACGACGGCCCTCAGTAAGTTCCAAGTAAGGGACGAAAATGGAGGGTTGACTATTCGCGATTCTGTCGCTGGTACCTTAACCTACGCTGCGCTCAGCGGTGAAAGCACGCGTGCACTTTCTACGTCGCGGTAAATAAATTGGGCAGCGGGATTTGTGAAACAACGTTTATTTATAACAAGTGCAAAGGGGATAGAGTACCGTCACCATAATTGTAACAGATGATACAGAGCGTTTATCGCGTGGTTTAGGGGTGTTCATCGGCTCCAGGGATGGTGGGGTGATTTTTGTAGCGCAGCGAGCTGAACAGCGTTCGCCACGGCGTTCTCCTTTGCCGCTATGATGTCCTTTTCCTGGAAACCAGCAAACCCACGAAATGTTAAAGTTTTTGGAGGGGCGTGCAAGCTAATGCTGCTTTTTTAGTGTTTTGCGTGAACGATACCTTTGCCTCCTGCTCACTCTGACTGATCTGCTTGTCGACGTCCTGTTTCTGCAACTGAGCTGCGGTTTCAGCCGCGTTCCGTTGAATCGCAGCTGCCGCAGCTGCTTCCCTCGCTGCAGCTACTCTTTGGGAAGCTGCGACTGCATCCTTCAGGGAGGCTAGTCTTTGCTGAAGGGCCACTAACTGCTTCGCGCTCGCCCTGGCCTCGCCCTCGGCTGCCGATGATATCTCCTGCGATCTTCACATGCAATGAAAGAATATACTTCAGTAGATTTTCCGAAATTATTGTCTCCTAACTTCCTTCAGAACCTCACATTCCTTAGGGATGAAAATATTGTGTTTACCTAGCCGTAGCCTCCCTCGCAGCTGCCTCCTTCGCCAAAGCAACTTTTTGCTGAAGAACAGTCGCCTGTTTAGCCTCTGCCACCCTGTGCTGCGCCATATTCACGTTATGATTCGCATCCTTGGCCTGCTGGATAGCCCTCAGCACATCTGGAGGATACGCAATACTAGGCGTGCCAGGGGATGGATCTTTCAAAGTCTGCGATCAACAGAAGAAATTAGAAACGCGAGCAAAGAAGGTGCGATTAAAAATGATGCAACCGATTTCTCTCTACCTGAACGGCGACATCGTGGGTAGCTTGAACTTGGATCTGGGTCAGGGGGATATCAGGCACACCAGAAGGGTTCCAGGAAGCAGGTCCGAAACTGGTTGGAGGCCATGACGGGGTGGAAAGTATCGGTGGGACGCCGAAGAAGTCGTAGCCTGATGGACCAAACAATGCCAAGCCTCGCTTCTCCTTTCTGGATTGCGATTTTGACTCGGCGATTGTGGCCAATGCAAGGGTAACAAATATCTACAAATATTTCAAGAGAAGCTTATTCCATTGTGACGCCAGTATACAATACCACACGATGAAGGTAAAAAGAAAATTCGTCTGTTTCGAAGTAGTTGTTACCGTGTAGGTGATATTCATCTTGGAAGAGCTGTGGATGATGATATCGATGATACTGACTCCTCCACCTCGAAGGACGAGTATATATACAGATTGTGATTCCCAGGAGAATGCCTGATCGGTGTCGAAGTAATGACAAAATTAATTTGGCCCATTCAATTAAGATAAAAATGGGCATACCGCGGCAGAATTACAGGCCTTTATTGTCTAATGACAATTCGCCGCGGCTCTGCTATATAATCACCCATCCAGGAGGCCAGTTACCCGGCCTGCAGATTAATGGACCCCTCAGGAAATCGTCGAGAACCAACTACATCTCGCATACTTCCGGTAAGATGCATTTCTCATGGGGGGAAGCGTTAGTTTATTTAATAGGGACTGTAAGTAACGACTGTCAGAATTTTCCTTTGATCTTGGCAAGTACGAATCTTGATCGAGGGGAAGATATTCATGGAAGTGCAGTGCTTGGATACAACTATTTTCTTCGCAACACAACTTTATGCAGAACGTATATACAAAGAGATGCAACGATATAAACGGTATAAACGATATAAACGATATAAATAATACTCGCTGTAAGTTACACGTACTTCACTTACACTTGTACTCTAAATACTGACAGTTTGCAAGGACAACATTTTGTCGCTCGCAGGATGCATCAGACTTATTACAATCTCGACAACTGCTAAACAACTGTTTCTCCTCAATTACTGGTTGCCTTCCTGTGCTTGTAGCTTCTGATACTCTCAGGCGTTTTGTACCCAAAAGCTCCTTCGTATGCCACTTCAGCTACGATATCAGAGCTCTGTCCATCGCTGTCCCTGATTCCTTGTGGAGTTCTGTGATACTTAAAGCTTGCTCTACTCCCTTGCCCTGAAGAGTCATCAGATTCGTCGTTATCCTTGTTTCTCCTAAAGGATCTAGACCCGTAATCTGCATGTGGCACTTCCTTCCTATGAACGTAGCCTGAAACATCACAGAACTCTTCATCTACTCGCTCTTTCCATCAACAGTACATCTTACCCAGAAGAAATGTTTGTTACTCTTTGATAAAATGTTTCTTACTCTGTTTAGGCACTTCTTTCCTGTACGAAGTCTCGAATTCCTCATCGAAATCTTTTTCAAAATACTTGGGCCTGTACTTGTAGTCCGAGCTGTCTTCAGTCTTCTGTCTATCGTACCCTCGCCTGTCGTCTTCCTCTTCCTCGTCGTCCTGCTTACTGTAGTAAGGTTTCGATGAAGTGTCCTCAGAGTGGTACCTCCCAGACGGCGTATCTTCATCGTCGTCGTCATTCGACGAGGAATATTCACGATACTTGGTAAACGGCTTCTCGTCCGCCTCTTCGTCGCGATCCCGATTCGAGTACCTACCAAACGTGCTGTCGTACTGCTTAAAAGGGAACGACTTGGAGGGCTTAAAGTCACCCTCTGCTCGAGGCGATTTAAAAGACTTCTCTGGCTTCGATTCGTAGTCATCGTCGTCCTGAGTGTTTGGCCCGTAGTCCTTGTCAGCTGGAGAGTAACCTGAGCAAAAAAAATCGCTATCACTTTTCAAACTTAATTTCTTAACACATGAACTCACATTAGATCCTCGATATCTCGAATCTAGTAACTGTGAGCAGAGAAATCTGTAATTCCCGGTTCACCACGAACCTTCATCTTCCTCCTCGTCCTCGTCATCGTCATCTTTCCTAGGGGGAGGTGTCGTAGGCTTCTTCCTGTTGATGATCTCCACGTCGGATCGAATTTCCTGCACAGGAGCGGCAGGACGACGGCCAACAACGGTCTGAACATTCTGAATGTTCCCATGTCCAAAGTGCAACTGCGGTTGCGTCTGAAGGGGCTCGTAACCCGCTGTGGAAAAGCCACCGACTGTTGGATAGACTTCTATGGCGGCACCCTTGTACTGTGGAAATTGAGGGCTACTCCCAGCCGTCGAAATCGGCACCACCTGCCCCTGGAAACTGGAATGGGGCGACAAGAAGGGCGCGCTCAGTTGCACGTTATTCACTTTGGGCGCCCTTGCCGAGAAAGTGAACCGTGGATCCACGGGGTTCAGAACGATCGGTTGACTCTGGAAGTTGGTGAAATACGCGGGCTGCTGCTGCACATTTTGCACGTGCAGGATAGGCAGCGAAGGCTTCTTGGTGTACAGAGTGGACTGGTAAGCAGGCGCGTGGGACCCTGAAGACTTCGGCAGAGGATAAGTGGTCTTGTACACCGGCGTCTGGATGTTGGAGGATGGTACCGCGTTATAGACACCTGGAGAGAAGTCATTAAGTAAAACAAGGTTGAAAAACTTTACAACACTTGAACACTTCACCTCTTGCTGCGTTCTGGTTTCGTGAACCTTGGTTCAATGAATAACCATCGTTACTCTGATACGAGTGCAGACCATTCTGCTTCAATGGTTTGTCCTCACTCGCAACTTTATATCCGGCGGACATGGTGAACAGGTTTCCGTAGTATGGCGAGGGTTGTTCGTTGATCTGAGCTTCCGATCGGGTGGACGACGGTAAGCCCGCGTATGGTTGTTTGAACACATCTTCGTAACCTGATGAACCGGCGTATGAAGCTTCCGGTGAATCAGCCTTCACATTTTTGTAGTAGCCTAGGGACTTTGAATTATTACTGTGGTTGCTTCGCGCGTTCGAATTCGATGGCTTCGACTGGCGAAATTTGTAGTCCTGTGGGGCGGTATGTCCTGCCTCGACGATTCCCCGTTTCGCCGTCACGAAGCTCCCAGTCGAAGGCTTATGGTCCACGGCTATGGCGCAGTTCAGCGCCGGTATAAATAAGGTGGCATAAAAAATCTGCAATGCAGTTGATCATTCAGACACATTTCGATCGAGGCTTTTACCGGTATAAACGGAATGTGAACTGGAAATGCGACGGAAGCAGTTCCCAGCGGACGTACCAGCATGGCACCGGTATAAAGAGCACAGCTAGACACCAACGTTCCTCCTTAACTGGCTGCCACCGACACTCCGTGATCTTTTATATTCAGTGATTAGCGATGCGAGACAACCGAATGGGTTTGGCTTTTCTACGATTGACAAAAAGCGTGTCGAGAAAAGCCGCGTCAAATCTCCGCGACTCTCCCGCGATCGCTGCTGTTTTAGCCAGGTGTCAATGACCTACCTGCTCGTTAATATACAGGGTGTTCTAAAACATCGTTCATCCTTTCCATGGAAATCACCTACTGCCAAGTTACGCCTGATATTTTAAGACACCGCGTTTGTGCCGGCCCGTTTAAATGTTCCGGCTTTATTTATAATAACAGACTCCACTTCCATGACTACCTTAATCAATCCCCGCCTAATGATACCAATTGTTCGAGCAGATCAGTTATCAGCGGTGAACGTGATTAGACACAGTCATAAATAACACTCGCAATTAGTGGACAAGGGCTCCAGGGTAAGTTGTAACGAGCAAAATCGCCGGAAGTACAATTACTCGGCAAATATTCATTGCTCGCTGTCCCCAGAAAATTACTCGAGCTCATTGCACACCAACCGCGTCGTAGATCCAGGCGGTAGTAAAAAATTTGTCTCTAATTACTTTCGGACTATCATTTCTGGTGAAAGTTTCAGTGGCTGCTCGCGATACACGTTGTAGAGCCTAGGATTCTATTACCGATCGAGAATTTATAGCTTTTTATGTATGAATGAAACTGGGCAAGGATTCAGTAGGGAATCCTGAGAGAGAATCGTAAGGAAGATGCAAATTGCAACAACACAGATCCTGTCTTCCATTATTGGATAGTTATTGCAATCATTCAAGGCGACGTAACGTCGAGTCGCTTTTTTATGGACGATATTACGCCTCACCTGTCAAGCGGAAAATTATGTTAGAAATCCCGGGGCTATGCCACGTTAAGAACACAATGTTTAGAAAGAAAAAATCTTCACACTTTCCTGCGCACCCCATAAAGCAAGTGAAAAGATCGCAAGGTCGATGTCAAATCCTTCCCACCTAGGTACTTTCACCTCGCTGGTATTTCCAAGAAAAGAATCTCAATTCGTTCAAAATTGAATTGGAAAATCTAGTGCAGTCTACTGCTTCTTATACCTAATCATTTATGTAGGGGCGATGGTGACTCATTGATTAATTCCGACGCTGAGAAATTAGAAAGGTGAGAGTGGCGCCGAAGAGATAAATGCGTCTGAATGGATTCCAACATTGTTGATACACGTGCAAGAACACCGTGAACCGTAACAAAATTGATTTGTCTAGTTACTTGTGCAGTGAAAGTATCAGATAAGCGCTACCTGCATAAGCAGATTGATTATAATAGTAAAAATGATGAAAGTTACTCGTTACTGATCAATTTCAAAAAGGAAGAGTGGATGTAATAAATGTACAAGAGCAAAGTATACATTTTTGGTTTATAGTTAATATGTACAAGAATCGCTAGCACCATAGAAACAAACAATTGAAACTTTCTCCCTCAGTCTCGGTACTTAATACATAAATTAGCATCTAACTGAATTTGATACAATTCATAAAGCAAACGATAGCCTCTGTTCGAACATAAATTGAGCGAAAGGGGAAGAAATCGTCGTCCAATAAAAATGAATGTACTTACAATCTATTTCTTATTGCACTAGATGGTGTAACAGTGGAAATTTTAGCCCTACAACGCGCCCTTCCATCCGCTTCACACTTTCCACGCTCTCTTTATTTTGATTGGATACAATTTTTCTAAACCCCCTTCTTTCAAGTAGCATGCATTGTAGAGCTAAAACACACATGATCCAGCAAATAAATTGGCTCGTCCTCTCTTCAAACTAGTCTTCAAACTGTCCCCTTTTCCGTCAGCGATCTTCGAGCATCAGGAGCACTGTGCCCCAAACTGGAATACATCGCACCCTCGGACATCTTATACAAGTAATCCTTCAAAGAATCGTCATAGAGTTGCTGCTGTAATCGTTGCTTTTCATCCTCAAAAAACTGCTGCAGCTGCTCCGGGTCGCGGAAGTAGTTAGGATTGCCATTCACGGGAAGCTGTTTGTTCTTCATCAACAGCCCCAGAAAATTATGCGTCCTAGGGTGATTAATGCCATGTTCCTTGCCCCCTTTCTGGTGCTTGGACCCCTTCGGGAAGCTATACTTGTCAGGCAACGGTGTGGTGAAAGAGGGGTAAGAGTCAAACGAAGATCCCTTCTTGAACTCGCGGTAGTGATGGTGCCTAGAATCGTGCATAGGTTCGAACTTCGATCCTTCCGCGTGAACCGGTTCAACGTTCGTCGCGGAGACATCAAGACCGCCTGTCTTCGGGGACAAATTGTGCCTGGAATGAGACCTCGGTCCATGGAAGTGACTCTGACCGCTGTACCTCGTTGGTCCAGAGATCGGCCTCTTCTTGCCTGGTTTGTCGTGGTAGTGCCCTTTCGGGCGATGCGAGCCTGACGGTGACATGAAATCTCTAACATGCTTAGTGTCCCTGAAGTCACTGCCCGGCCCGAATTTAAACTTATCCTGGTCAGCGGGCCTGCGATGTCTGTGCGGTCTGCCACTGCCATAGTACATGTGCAAGGGGTCCGAGGGATGAGTCTTCAGCATCTGCTCCAACGCTGCCAGCAGTTCGTCCGGCTTCTTGCTGGGCAACTCGGCCGTCTGCAGCTTCGTCTCGCTGTGGTGGCCTTCGATCGGGTCTTTGTTCCGTTTGGAATCAGACAACGAAGCCCTTAGATGCTGCAGCGCGTTCTTCAGCTTGGCGAGGTCCATCGAGTCCGTGACGTTCTGACGACCGTTACCTGGCTTTCGGTCGTTGTTCCACTTCTGGGAGTTGTATATAGTCTTCAGGGATTCCTTGAACATCTGCTCCGCGTATGTTTCCAAGTCGGACGTCAGTTTAGGCTTCACCAGCAGGTCGTTCTGCGCGGAGAACGAGGGCTTGAAGAAGTTCCCTCCTGGTACCAACGGGACGAGATTCAGGTTATGCTGCAGGGGTTCGTTTGCGTGCAATTTGCTGTTCAAGGCGTTCTGGTTCTTCATCACGTCCATATTTGGTACGAAGTTGATGGGATTGAACACGGGTCTGTCTTGCGACTGATACGCCTTCATGTCCCCCGTGGGGAATTGGTTGTTGAAGCTCTGGACGTTCGAGGAGTCTGTGGTTGACAGTAATGGCCTAGTGGTGACGACACTGGTGGTGGTGAACATGGGGAACGGCGTCGTTAAGACTGCTGTAGGATAATGCATCGTCTCGTACGCATTTACGACCGCTGTGTCGACTGGACTGGGCTTGATGTTCGGATTCACGATTTCGACGTTCCTCGTGCCAACATACGGCAGATGGGCGTTCTCAGTCATCCCTGAAACACTTGGATAGGCACTCAGCGTGTTAAAGTTCGTGGTACTTTGGCTGCCCATGTTGTCGAGCGTTTGGTACGCGAAAGGCTGCATTTTCAGGTTCTTCATGCCGTTGTCAATGCCAGTCGTAGGTATCTTCACAAATTGCTGATCTCTAGGCTGCTGCAGCACGAAGTTTTGTTGAGGAAACACTTGGGGGGTGCTCGCAGAGAATGTGGCTAGAGTCGGCATAGGCTGCAACACAGCTGGCACAAGGTGGGTGGTCTGAATGTACGTCTTCGTCTTCGGGGCTACGTTGACATTCTTCAGCACCTGCTGGTACACTCCACCCTGAGGCTTGACAATCTGCTGAGTATTCGAATTTTGCAAATAGTACGAGTTACCGTTTTGTCTCTGATCGCCCTGGCCAACTGCCAAGCTCGCCGACGCCAAGAAGTTGGCAGTCGAGCCAGACACTAGTGTCTTCTTGCCTTGAGATTCAGCTGTCACCAAGTTGTATTTCGCAACGGGCACGGTATGAGACGTAGGCGTCACCGTGGACATCGTCGAGAAGCCCTGCAGCTGGAAGTTGCCATGATTGACAAGGTTCTGACCTTGCATCCCGTGAGGATTCACCTGGACGTTGAAATCCGTGTTGGCCTGAACTGGCGTCTGCACCAACGTCGGCATAGTGTGAACTGTCGGCTGAGGGACTATCAGCTGAGGAATATTCCCTTGCCCGTGTTGCATCTGATTGACGTAGGTGGGTCGTGCAGTGGCTGTGCCTTGAACATCTTGGATCACATTCGGAGTGACAGCGTAAACTGGAGAGACGGTGCTAGAGACGTACTGGGGCTTCAGGTTCGTCGAGTACTTGTCCTGATCCTGCATCTGCGGGAAAACGGCCTGCATCGAGTCCTGGTAGCTATTCTGACCGACGATGATGTCTGGTATGGGCGTAGAAACTCTTATCTTCGTGTCCTGGCCTATAATGTTCTCGCCAGTGGTGATCAGAGGCGTGGGCGTGCTGCCTGGCGTGGCTGAGACGATATTCTGTAAGACAGCGTTCGACATGTCAAAGCCCTGACTGCTACCAATGGCTGTCGCGTGATCGAAGTTCGCTAACGGCACTAGGTTCACTTTAACCGGAACGATGAGCTTGGGTTTCTCGAGCTGGTCGATCTCGATACCACTCGAGTGTGAAATCTCCAGGTTCGGGGACACCTGCTTCCAACTGTTGCTGGGTTTGAACTTGGAGTTGTGCTGGGACTTAGGTCTCGATTCGGAACCTGACAGTCTATCGTCATACCTCATTTCCTCGTAACTATCGTCTTGATCTTGGTAGCGATCATCGTCCACCCAAGAGTTCCCTCTCACCCTCTGCCTATGAGACTTGGTCCTCGACGAGTGATGCCTCTTACTCTGACTCTCGTACTCCATACTGTCGTCTATCGATCCTCGATGCTCCTTGGGGAGTCTCTTCGAACTGTCAACGCTGGATGGACGCCTTCTGCTCTTCTGCACCCTCCTGGGTCTCTCCACATAATCCGCGTAGTCCGTGTCATCCGACATGTCCCTCGAGTCCTCGTCACTTCGAAACCTGCCGTCCCTGTTGCGGATGGTGTAACGGTGCGACACTTCTGAGCTCCCTGAATCGATGATCCTCGAGGTTTGATAATCGCCAGTGCCCGAAGCCGAGTTTCTCAACTGATCGAAGTTATAATTCGGGTCAGCGACCACGACGGGCCTGGAGAATCTATGCTGATTCTTCGTGACTTGCGATGACATAGCAACGTTATCGTACCCGTCGTAGTTTTGCGTGCTGCTTTTCACGAGGTCGTTCGCCTCCTCGTTCGTCCTTGGCAAGGACGCAGTTGTCGGTCTCGTCTGTCCATGACCGTCGTAGCTGAGGACATCTTGCTGATGATAATTGCTGGCCACTTTCTCCTGCCCGTGACTAGACTTCTCCTTATCTTTCCCTGAGTTATGCGGGTAATAGTGATTGTACGCAGGCTCGTGATTATGATTGTCAGCCGAAATCATCCCATAATTCCCAGTGTAGCCCTCTACCGACTTTCCCTTCACCCTGGACCTTTGCCTCGAGGAAGGCTGAGTCTTCTGGTTTTCCATCGAACTCGACGGATCCTCGTACAAGTCTGGATAATTCGCCACGACCGGCGTGTTGTTTCGAACCTTGAGCAAGTCGAAGTCATTCTGCCCGCCTTGGTACTCGAACGATCTACGATTCTTCCTCAGAGAAGGGAAATTCAGGAATATCCTCGCCTCCGTGGAGTATGCTGGATCGTTCTCAAATGTGTCCGTTTCCTGCTCCACGGAGTCCTCCTCGTTGCTGTCGACTGTGCTCGAATTGTCTGGATCGTTCAAGAAATTAGTCAGAGTTAAGTTACTAGTTACCTCCGCCTGATCGAGCAGATCGGGCGGCTTCGACGAAGAGGAGTCCAGCATTGGCAGGAAACCGTTCGAGTTCTCATAGTGCACCGTGGTGTCTATTATGGAGGTTATCAGCTGATCTCGAAAGTCCTTCTGCTCAGATTTCTTCGCGTTCCGAGCCACGTTCTCAGACGCGGTCGCGATTTGATCGGCAGCCACTTCACCCTGAAGAACCCCATCCCCTATCACGTGCTGCCAGCTCAAAGATAACAGGACGACCTGCATGGGACACAGAAATTATTAGCAAAACATTCTCCTTCTACGCGAGCAGCAATTAACCGATTAATTGCTGCTCGCGTTCTGCTTGCCAATTAAGTTCTACTACTGTGACTAATCTGTACTAATTGAAGCTCGCGAGTCAAGCACTTTCAGCGCTCTGCAACCTCGGTAAGGTTTACAAATCCCCTTCACACGATCAGATAAATTGAATCAAGGTAACCATTATACATATTAAATACCAAACGCCTCAGTTGAACGCGATGTCGCGTTGGAAGAAAGCCATCGCGTTTGAGTCGGAAAGAAGAAAGCGCCTCCGATTATTGCGAACTTAAGGTAATGGCAAAGCTAAACGGAATCATCGGCGAAAATAAGTGGTAGTCAAGGGGCTGACCTAGAAAAGAAAAGCAGACTAGAAAAGTAAAATGCGAGAGGCATGCGTGTGCAGTGCGGACGAGCAAGGACTGAATGTGCACGGAAGCAGATCCTGAGGAACTTTCTCACTGATTCCCCGTGACCAGATTCTGCTTGAGGGTCTTGTGTAACTGTCAATCTAACGATTGCTCGTCACTGCAATATCGGAATGCTCGATGTCGTTTCAGGATGAAGAAGCTTTCTTTACTCACTCGAACGGAGAATTAAACTAAACCGAAATTCCATCCATTAACAAAGGAAGCTTTAGACGAGTGATGAAATTCGATCTACCTGCAGTGGGACCAAAATGGAACGACACAAAAAATTTAGTTCGCTGAAGAATTCGAGGAAAGTAACATCTATTTAATTAGCCAGCATCTACACGAGACAAATTGGAGGAAACGCCGACGTCGAAATATTAAGAAAGAAAGTGCTCCAATTACGCCGCTGATCCGTGTGCGCTTAGACACACTCCATAAATTTCTGTCCGTACCGAATCTGTGCTTGTTACGGTACACACGAGATACGTAGAAACTCGACTAATTGTTGCAATTACACATTTTATTTATAGCCTTAGAGATGCCCATCATTTCAGGACCATAGATCCTTCGAGAATCTCGATCCTACTCCAATATTTAAACAATATCGATGACTCGGTTTCAGAGAAGCATTATCCGCGTCCTTCCACGAAAATTTTCTAGGGATCACCCGAAGCTAGGCACTCGTCCAATAAACGAAAGAAACGACTCACAGACTTCTGTGTCCACGCACTTGTGTCTCAGCACAGGATCGAATTCGCACTCGGATGGACAGCTATGTAGATGTCACGTACTTACAATGTAAAAGAACATTTTCCAGGCGTGGCGCACGGGTCTCCCTTCAGAAGCAGCTAATCACCAATTACGAAGGGCCGAGTGTCACCGAGTATCGCGTAGAACACATTGATTGCGTCGGTGCGGATTGTTCTGAGCGTTTCTGTAACCCGTAAGACCTTGCGAGGCGAGCCTCCACGCGAGAACTGAGCCACATAGTAGACACGCGATTTTCTTTATACACTCCGGTAGCCAAGTGAAAAATATCGTTCTAAATATTATCCTAGAGCCCACCAGCCGGAGGATACTTTCATTCGCGACACGCGACCGCCGCCGGGGAAATTCTTGTCCGTAACAAGCGGCAGGATGCGACCACCCGTCATTACCCGTGGAAGCCATGCGAATTTGCAGCCAGAAGAAAACGAAATCCACGTGTCCGCATCGCACTTTTCAAATCTGCGAATCTTTCATAGAATTAACTGCAATTATCTCTAACGACACGTGTCAACTTCGTCGTTCTCCCTCTCGTTAACCGGTCATCTTCTGGATGGTACCCTCGGACAGTGGCCCGCAGATACGTCCGAGGAAAGACAGTCGAGCCACCCCGACCGATGCCAGAAGAATCGATCTCGATCGTGATAGAATATACTGGAGAACGTTAAAGATTCACCTTAGAAGGCCAATACTTCTCCCGTTCGCTATTTTATGCGCTCTAAAACGCACGCATTATGCACATCGCGCTCGCTCCTGCTGCGATGGAGCCCGGCTCACACGATAGAAACGGCAGCCAGAGTCGGTGTGCGAGCATCGTGATCACCGCAGATACTTTTGGCTGTGTAAGTGCGTACCAACGATTGCTACAGTTTAATGCCTTGTGTCTAATTGCCGTTGCTCCGGCAGATATGCCCGGGAGATATCATCGTTGCCTCTCGTTGTGAAAACGTGGAATTAACTGGCTGCCCTACGGACTATCGCGAGCCGGTTTGTTCATCTGCACCTAATAGACAATTAACGCTAATTGCCCTCCCGGCAACCGTGTCACGTTCACTTATCCCCCTTTTCCCATCCTTTCTGGCCCTTTCGACGCCGCCCACGACATCGCGGATCCTTCAGGATCCGTTCCGCTCGCATCGAAAGTGCGCGAAGCATTTGCATTTTCCTAGTCGTTGAACGAAAGAAAAGTTTCCATTAGAAATTCCAACGGCCGGAGGTTTTTACTTTTCTCGGATTTTCTAGTCCCAATGGCTTAATTGGACAATGGCGCTGTATACGTATCGTTAATTATCGCGAGATCGGTATCGCAATTGGGGAGATTTTTCAGAATTTTTAGAAGTACGATGAAAGAAAAATTGTAGTCGATTAAGCTGGTATTACTGCGTTGGGCGGAGCATGAAGATACGAGGGCGTGATATTTTAATAGACTGGCAAACCTCTTAATTGGGTAGATGTTTTATTTAATTAGGAATGTATACAAAATCGTAAGCGTCGCAGAAAATCCTTAAGAAACTAGGCTTATAAGGTACCTTCTTGAAGTGAAGAATTTGGTAAATCGTACGTACGGCGTCTCGACGCACAGCTGACTCTTCTATAGAAGTCGCTGACTTCTCGAAGAATCAACGAGCAGGTACGTTATCTTGCAATGAAGATTGATTGCACAACCCCTTATTAAATACTATCGACTGACTAACATTACAAAGTGCTTCGATCCTATTGTCTCCACAATAATCGCACACAGCATCCTGCGGGGCGGACGCAAGTGTGCCAGAAATCTCAACTTAAGTCTACCATTCGTGAGAACATCGCTGTTGTTAAGCCTTCGTCAGCACCACCGTCAAAAAGCACAACGTCCTTGCCACGTGATCATAAACATCAGAAGCACTTCAGTTCTTCAGATTGTAGGTCGTAAATCTGGGGTCATCCACAATCTGAACGTTCTTCACTTTCTGCCGACCCGCGGTGCGTTCACCATAATGGCTGCCAAGGAATTCCTTCGCATCCTCCAAGTTGCTGGTCTCGTAACTGGACCGTCCGATATAAGAATCCGAGTTGTAGCTAGGTGATTGACGCGCGTCCTCCTGAGTCAAGCGGATCAGATCCAAGACGGGGCTCTTCGTGGGCCCAGGACTTCGATCCTTCGCGGTGGGAGCTGTCCCAAGATCGTAGGTAGACGGCTGCGCCAAGTCCTGAATACTATTGGCGTACTGTATGAGATACTGCTGCAGCAGGGCTTTCAGATTCACGTTCTGCGTGGTTTTGGCCTGCACAGGAGACGCGCCATCCACTCTGAGGATAATGACGGGTATCAGCGAATTGCCGGCTTGCACGAACGTCGGGCGAACATTCAGAATGGACGAAGGGTTCCTGATGTACTCCGAAATCGACGGGTTGTAATTCAATAAGTCCGAGTACTGGAGATTGGAGTAGCTGTTTAGATCATTGCTACCGGGACTCTGCTTCTTCGGTGCCTCGTTAGCTCCCAGTATCGAATCCAGATAATTCTGCACTTCCGGTGTGTACTTGGAGGTGACTCGAGAGGAAGACTCGCCCGACGAGCTATAATAACTGAGAGGTGTGGTGGTGTTAATAATAGACGACTCTGTCGTGTATGAGACAGTGTACTCGGGATTGGGGCTGTTCACCATGTACCTCGAAGGTACCTGCTGATAAGGCGACTTGTACCCAGCCTTCTGACTGTTGGAACTGGCCTTTGTCCTCCCAGAATTGGAGGAAGACGAGAACGTGTAGGAGGTAGCCAGATTGGCAGCTGGTCTCCGCTGCTGTGCCAGGTTCAAGTTCTGCCTCTGGCCTACTAAATTCTGATAACCGATGCGGTAGGCTTGCTGCTGGGGCAAGTTAGACGACAGCGACTCCGAGGAAACGAATGGAGTCTGTGCCTGCTCGTTCTGTTCGACAATACTGGGGAATTGCACCGGTCCCTGCGAGAGGATGCTGTTCTCCGTGGTGCTCGCTTCGTAAATCGAATTAGCTGGCTGAGATTTCAGCGCCTGCTGCGGATAACCCGAGTAAGTCTCGACGTAAGTAGCTGGCGGCACATCCGACACCCTGCCGTCAGGATACTTCCAGAAGATCTTGTTCTCGTACTGAACCCCGTTCTCCACCGTGTACCTGGGGTTGCTGGGCAGCTGCGGCGAGCCAGAGCTGGTGTAACGTGAATTGTAGCTGGACGGGCCGACGGTGGGGGCCTCGACGGTTTGGGAAAGATAACCGAAGCCATGGGAATTGATATTTGATTGTGCATGCTGCCTTTGACCGGCGTAAAGCTGCGCGCTCGCACTGGCGTGGAGAGGTCCCGGAGTACTGTAGCTGAGGAAGCTGCTCTGAGGATTCGCCAAGCTCGCGGGGCTTGGAGTTACGTATCTGACCGTTTCCGTCGAGCTGAATACCAAAGGCGACGGCGTGGTGGCACCGCCGTTGGCCCTGTACCCGGGATTTTGAATCCCAAACGAGCTAACTTGCGGTCTCGCCGCTGCCCCGAAGCTCTGGTACGAATCGAAGCCGGATGCCGTCGGTGCTTTCTGCGGCTTCGTTCGCGATCCGAACGCTGCCTGGGATTTCGACGATTGTTGAAGATTCAGATATCGGAGGTCCGACTGGGTCTGAGCTTGAGCCTGTGGCGCGGAGAACGTTGGAACGAACGAATTCTGCTGCGTGCCAAGGAAGCCTCCGCGGTTGCTCGGTTGTACCCTCTCGATGATGGTTTTCGGCAAGAACGGGCTGACCGATTCCTCGATGCTCACCGTGGTCCCGGATTTTCCAGCCGGGAAATAGTAATTATATCGTCTCGGCTGCAGGCTGTTTTGATCGAGGCCGTAACCAAGGCCACCGTTCACGGTCCTCTTCGACTTCTCTTCGGAAGTGACGTTTTCGTCCTCGGTGCTGTTGCCAAAGTCCAAAAGGATTATCGGCGGCAAAATGGGCATCTGCTCCTCCTCGTTCGAACCGTCCCCCTTGGCGCTGCTATCCTCCACATCGTCAGCGCGAGGAGCATCGACGATGCCAGTAGACTCCTCTTCAAGAACACTGGTCGCTTTGGATAGATCCCTTCCGGAAGTTTTCGCGTGGCCGGTGCTAATTAGCAGGAGAATCCCGGCGATCTGAAAAGTGACGGACCAGGGTAAGAAATCGACGTTGCTCGACCCGTGAACGTAACAACGGGACGCTGGTTATCGATCTTACGGCTTGATGCTCTAGTAATGATAATCTCACTTTCACTTCCCTTCCCTTGCACGCGCGTGCCGCTCCCTTTTACGCCCGACGTCGAGAAAGACGTTTACCAAGCGGATAATTATCGGTCGACGGGGAAATCTTGGTAGCTTGAACGGCGGTTATTACGAGGGCCGACCTTGACGGGAAAGAGTTTGAATTTCTACAAGGTTGCGATCGAAGCGAAGCGCGCGATCGGGGCCCCGTTCCTCTGGAGAACGGGTTCCGCACGTCGTGCACTTGCGATTTTCACCGCGCTTTCTTCGCCGGATACCTCCGGGGGATATTCGTGCTTGGCGCATAGAAGATTTACAGAAGAAGTATTCAGTGTGATAGAATCGGAGAGTTGAAGGAACGCTTAATGACTACCATAAGCCAACTCATTTTTACCACCTGCATTCCTGGCACTAACGACGCTCGGATGAAAGGTAGCAGTTAACCAGGACAGAGTGAGAATCAAAGTTTTACTCGCGAAAACCGTAGTATCGCCATTTTTTCAAGAAAGGGTGGTCGTCTGTCGGTCGAGAGCGAAGGTCGGGTTATTTTCAACGTGGCAAGAAATTGCCAGTTACCTAATAAGGAACACAGACGAGCGAATTTTATGACAAGCAGAGAGCCGCTGTTCCCCCAAATACCTTCGGGGACTTTCACTGACTTGCTCAAGAGCATCTGCCGCAGCCACTTCGCCGAACCAGCGGGACCGTGGATGGAGGAAAATAAGAAACACTTTCTCCGTAATGACCGATTCACAGGATTGTCCCTGGCGACAAAAAGAACGCCAATCGGATCAGTGACGAGGATAATGGATCGCCCCGCGTTCGCTTGACCCTGCAATTACTCAATTTCACGGCTCTGCCATTCGAAGTTCACTCGTTTTCGACACCGAAGCAAATTGTTCGTGAGTTAGCACCTGCGCGGGCTCTTTATTCGATGGTAAACTCGGCGCACACATGAAAGTTTACACGATATGAAAGCAGATAAACTCGACGCAGAGGTAAGGAAGGTGCTCGTGCACGCACACGAATAACGGCGAATCGCGGGCAAGTGTTTTGCCTTGCCGTGGCGAATATTCGGTGGGAATAATTGGAGTAGCCGCTCGCTCAACGAGATAAGGTAGAAACTGGAGTCTGTGCACGTAAAACAGTTATTCGTTCGTCGTATCTATCCCGTAGCTCGAGCCTCCCAGCGCCGGGCTCTAAAATTTAAAGCTGCAATTGAAGGAAATTACCAAGCGAGTTCCCTCATAACTCCGGCCCTCCATAAAATCCAGCTTCTACAATATACCGTAAACTGTAACACCCGTAATAAACGTCATAAAACTCGAGAAACGATCAAACTGCGCAACGCAAACACTCGCGCCTGCTCTTAAGCTAATTAGAGGCCCCGGCGGAGGGTTAGAACTAATCGAAAGAGGAGGGACGAGGTGTTCGAGTGGATCACACGGTTTTCAAATGGCTGAGAGAAGGTTCACTGGGTTTACGAGGCGCGACCATAAAATTTCGTTAGGTAGAACCGTTATGGGGTCAGATAACCGCGAGTCGTACTTACATGTATCGCGATAGACCTCATGGCGACGGTCAACCTTAAACCTGCGCGCTAGCCGGCCTCGTCGTGTGTATTTGGGACTGATGAAGCAGAGGCCGCAGCATCCCACCTTATATGCCTTCGCTTGAACCGCGAGAGGGACAACGCGATTATAGTTTCACCGCCGTAACACGGCGGCATTTCTCATTCGATACGTACGGAAGGACACCTGCCAGTAGCGTAGTGACAGCGCCGCTGAGATTCCTACGCCATGCACAAGGAACATTTCAGAAAGGTGGAAAACAGGTACCACGATCTGATTCCTCCGCGAAACGGGATTAGTCGCGTGTTAAATCGCCAACGTTAACCTTCCACCGCGGGTAGTTTCCTTTTTCTCGCTTATATTACGAATTTCTGCAATCATGCGAATCGTTTGGTAAACCTGTCCCCCAATTACGTCACGCGCGAGCTGCTAATTAAGAGATGGAGATAGCTCGGCGAGAATTACGAGTGCGTTTTACATTTATTCCTTCATCACTTTAGATATAAATCGTATCTTTTCTGCGGTCGTTATTTAACAGATAAAATTAGATTTATATGATCACAGTAAACAATATTGGACTGCTCTAGAGTTGGAGTATAGAAAGAGTTGGTATTACTAATGCAAATACCATTGCAGCAGTATTGTATTATCTATACCGAATACATTGTAGAGTTTGATTAATAGCTGCACTCAGTTCGCCATTAGTAGATCATTTAGCAAATACAGGGGCTAGTTAACTATCATTACGATCCAGCTGAAGGAGCAGCGTATAATCTCGGCGGAAAATGGATGTTTCCAACGCAAGGAAATTTCTGATAAACAATTTTAGAAGCCTACACCATTGGCTCTTACCTACAGCATCCACTTTCTCATTTCGGCATGCTGGCACACGAGCAAACAGCCGTGTGTCCGTGCACGCGCGTCCTATGTCAACGTCTCTCTTCCTAGCATTTATACGCGGCGCAGTCGATAATGTTGTATCGTGGATACATTAATAAATTAATTAAGCGACTATTAAAAATGACGTAGCCTACATAGCTTTCGCGTGTTACCGTTAATCGAGACCCATCAATCTTTCCCAGCTAATTCGCATATCTCTTCGCAGCGCAGCAACTGAATTCCATTTGTGACTCGCAATACGTGCCGCGTGATATTTTTCAGAGCACTCATTTCTGACATTTACGGTACAGATTTGCTGGTCATCGAATCCTAGATCACCGGAGGAAATGAAATTGCGAAACAGCGTAGAATCTCCAACATCTGCTACTCCGTAAAAAGTCTGAATTTCGTTAAAGATACTACAGGTGATCTCACGCAATAGAAACGCGTAACATATCGTGACTCTGCTGCGTCATATTAAATCCGCCGAGAGCAGAGTCTCCCTCAAAACAGTTCGCACCTTCATTCAGGCCAAGGATGAGATTTCTCTTCTCCTAAATTGCCCGAGAAATCTCACTCGGCATCGGCCCAATTAAAGTTTCCGATGCTGCTCGCGGTACACAGGATCGTTTTAATGTAACTTTATTTTATAAAAATAATCGTATAAAAAGTACATCGATAAACAGAGTAAGGGCGAAACACGACGTTCACATTCGTCGCTCGACGATCTCCGATGAAGGACTAGATGCGACCACGCCTCTTATTGCCGGCGAAACGTCTTCAAGATCATTATGTAACTATCTTGAACGTCGCAATTCCCGTTTAACGGACCCCAACACTCTACTGACCATCATGCTTGACCGTTCGTCAATCGTCACTCGTGGAAACACCTATCCCCAATTAAACAGTCTTGCGTTTCTTAAACAAAAAATTCTCCTTCGACGGCAGGAAGCCAGTTTCCAATTGGATAGGCCTCTCCAGGTATCTGCGTCAAATTTTCCCCGGTTAGATAAGCGGAAGATACGGTGGCCTGATATATTTCTAAGATATATTTATTTACCTGGCGAGGTCCTGAGCGGCGATTACCTTGCTCGGAACGTACGTGTCCAGTAGAGATAGTGGCTCAGACTGGCCTACGTGATTTTGTACAGGGAGAGACTCGTCACCTTGCGTCGGGACGGGTGCCAGGGGTGTGGTGTTGAATTTGAAATCTTGACTGGATGGCCGGGGTGGTGTCAAGTCGCCGCTGGGTTCGTCAAAGTCCTGTCACATTACAAATTGTCTAATCAAACGTACCAACAACCTGGGAATCGCTAAGACAACTCATTACTGTATTCCAATGCTCTCAATCTTCCATTTCAACAACATGGACCAAAGGATATTAGATTTGTAGTAAGCAAACACTGTTAGCAAGTGGGAGAGCCTTTCTACAGCAGTGAAAGGTCGCTAGGCCAAGTTAGCCATCGCCGAGAATCAAGTTCAATCCCCTCTACCGTCGCTGACAAACACGAACCTTGACATAAGTCTGAGACACGGTCTGGCTAGTCTGTTGCGCCAAAGCTTGGTTAGGAAGCTCATCAGCCGCAGGTGGTGCAGCGTCTAGCTGCTCAGCTGGGACATTGTATTTAGCAGTGCCTTGCAAAGAATTGTCCTGCACGTAGGTGGGTGGACGAGCATAGATATCGCTGTAAACCGGCGTGGCTTGCATGTAAATGGTCGCCGGTTGAGTGTACACCAGCTGAGGGACGTATTGTGGCTGGGATGCTTCCTGAGGGGCAACGTATGCTTGCGTGTACAACAGCTGCCTTCCTTGAGCGTACGATTGGTCTACTGGGACGTACGCTGGTACGTTCATTAACGGGACACTGGTGTACTTCTTTGACGTAACGGGAGTGGTGTAAACTGGGCCCTTTAATCCCTGAAAGAATGAATAAGCTACTACATCGCGGTGGAGACACCGTTAAATTGTACTCGGGCGTGCCAAGATTAAGATCGTAGATCATCCGATTGTAGAATTCAGTAACAGGGCTACCATTGTGAAAAAAGGACTGTTATATTTTGTACCAACCTCGGTCGTATAAGTGGGAGGGGCCACGGAATTGTATTTTGGAGCGTACGGAATCTGGAAAGTGGGCTTCGCTGGAACAATTGGCTTCTGAGTTAAGCCGGTGGTATAGAATGGAATAGCGATCTGCCCCGCCGCTGCTGTGGTCAACTGGGGCACCCGTATCCTGCCAGCTTTACCAGCGCCTATTTCCAGATTTGGGTAATAGGCGAGGAGGTGCATCATGGGAATGTCGACGTACACTGTTTCTGAAAAAGCACAGAGAAGTTGCATGTACTTCCACCGAAGCTGAACCCATTTTCTATCTTCGGAGCATGGATACCTCTGTTCGTGTTTTTGGCGTACTTTGCTGTGGCCGTTTTCTGCTGGACGGTCTGCAGTTGATTGCCAACAGGCACTTCCGGCTGGTAAGCCAGTTGCTGAGATTCGTAGATGTTTGGGGCAACTCCTCTTGGAGGTAACGGTGGCTGTTGCTGGTATTCGTTGTAATATTGTGGTGGTGGCGTTTGTTCTGGCAGGATGTTGTTCTGTTGCTGGTAGGCTTGCTCTTTTGCGGCGTATTTGTTGAACTGAACGTACGTCTCTGGTGGAACCTGTAGAAAAGGATGAAGAATACTTCTCAGTCACTGAAAAATTCGGGTATTCTTTTGAGAGTGCCTTCGATACAAAATCTGCTTTACATTTTGACTCGATGGAGGAGCTACATATCCAACGGGGGAGGAAGATGGTCCGTTGTATTGACTCTGTATCTGATATTGTTGCTGACTAATCTCAGGCTTCGACAAGTACTGGGTCTCCTCTGGCCTCGCATGTCCAGTCTTCGATATGACTTCAGTCCTTAAATTGTCCCTCTCAATGTCGTCCAAGTTGATCTTCTTCTCCCCATTCACGCCGAGGAACAGCAGGCCCAGTAAAAAGTATAGTTTCTGCAAAAGACAAACGTGGTGACTCACGAGCTGAAGATTCGTCCGTTCTTCAGGCATGATCGGAGTAGATAATGAAACGGTTCGATAACGATGAAGGTAATTAGAGATTCTCTACGAAGAGGCAATAAGGTGGTATTTAATGTTGATCATCTATTTGTTCCTTAACCATTGAGATTACTGGTAAAAGATGAACTTGCATCAAGCTACACTTTCACTGTTCGCGATCTTCTGGGTCAAACATCCGGCATGGACCAGTCTTTTATACGCTGCGCCACGCATCGAGCCCCTCCCGTGTGGATCGCATCATCGATGCAAAAGTAAAAGTTTCTCTTCCTGGTACTTAAGTGAATTTCGGTGCACCATGGGCGATACACAGGGCGTCTCGTAAATCGCGGTAGAAACGACAAGAAAGTGAAATAACACGGAGAAATGGAGGATCTTCCTCCATTCCTTCTGCAGTGTTCAAGGAGCAGCTATGTATTATCTTCCTTAGCACAGTTCACATCGAATTATAATATTGCCACGCCGTAACACCGAATTTGTGCTAGTGATGCGACTTATGTAATTACTACAAATTATTTATAATAGGTAGCTGAAACTATGAAATTTTCTAATAGAAAAAATTTGGGATTTTATAAGAGTTCCTATTTTTTAGTTGTCCTGGAAGCACACTTACCATGTTGCCCAAGTGTTCAAAATGTACGATCCTGACACAAAGATTCTAGCTCTACTACAAAAGCAAAGTAGATTCACGTTCTCTTATATAGCCTTTACCCCTACCCGTAGCATCCCCTGGCGGAGCACACTTCACTCGAGGATCATGACACGTATAATGGGCCCGTGGACCACGTGCCGAGCAACGACATTGGTCGGTGCCGATAAAAGTGAAGGGTGTGCGTGGATTCTCCCTTTCGAGCTTAAAAGCCATATAAAGCACGTCGCATTTCATAGACACAGAGTGAAAGGCAGCATAAGAAAAAAGTCACTGGTGTAATAGTTTATGGGAACTTTCTTGGAAGGATGGTCTATCTCTGGGGTTTATCGCCACGATAAGGACGATTTTATCAATCGATTCGTTTCCCCATCTGTTTTGACAGACGTCGGTTTTCTAGTTTCTAATTTCCCATACAGTTGTCTAGATAGTAGTCGTTGTTATTAACTCCCTCGCCGATTAATTAGAGAAAAACGAGCGTTATTACACGTTTAGCCGTGAGAACCGACGAAGAAAAGTCGATGGAAACGCGGATGTGCTTCGTGCCGCTCGGAAGCTGGTCATTAACCAAGCGTTCCCAACTTCCAGCAGGGAGTGATACGGGTAAATGCATTTCCAGTAGAAGAAGGTGCGTTTAATCCGTGTTCCTCTACAGCTAGGGCTAGCAATCTTCGTTTAACTTGTTCCACGGTTTCCAGTACAAAGTCGTACTAATTATCCCCCGGTAAATCGATTCATTAGTCCGCTAACGAAGGGACTTCGTTCTTGCCCTGCGTTTGACAGCCTGCACAAGGACTCGCGCAATAAATCCTGCAAACTGTTCCACCGTGTCGTACAAGATCCTTTGTTCACGAAAGGACAAATAGAATTCTGAAAGTAGAGATCAGTGTATCCAAAGGAAGATTCGATAACCTTCCACTTGGATACTGAAAAGTGGCATGATAATGCAACACTCGAACGAAGCGACGAGTAAACTTTTCAACACGCTTATTATTCTCATTTCCTCCAGTAAGAGGCACCTGACAGTAAACTCTTCACACTCGAGTGAAATTAACAGGAAGCGAGGGCAGAGTACGTCCACGCACGAGAGGCATTCCGAAGGCGAGGAGTGAGAATACTTTTCCCTGCGAAAGGGGCTTTGAAAAATTTGTTCCACGGCGAACGGAAGGAAAGGGGGTCTCGCGGTGCCCATCGATCTTTCCGCCGAACCCTGTTCCCCCAACGAGGCGACGATCGATTCGCTATAGAGACGCGCGTTTCCGCGAACCCTTTCTTTCATCGTGCACGGATGAAGGAGGAAAAAAACACTTTCTATCCGCATCCCGGGCGTGGAAGCGGAGGGACTGATCTATAAAACGATGACCGGCACGCTCAAATTATCCTCAATTATGTCGAGAAAGTTTCTCCGCCATGCAACGCTGTCGATATTCTCCGAAAAAAAGAACAAAGGCGGGCCCTGGACGTGTTCGACGGTTTTCAAACCGTTGTTTCGTCAGAGCGGGCACAGAAGAAACGGATGGGTTGGTCGGCATCTCGGATTTATCGCTTTCTCGGCTTCTAGTTCACCGGGCCTATTAGAAGATGATACCTGATCCTCCCACACGGCGCCTTCACCGAGATTTCAGTGAAATTCTTCGTAGCAACGAAAAATTCCCCTCTATACGAGGAGAGATCAAATTTCGAGCAAACCCACCGCCACAGAAGCGGACGCTGAGGTTCCGCGGATGACGATAGCTTCCAAAATTCCTCAAACGGAATCCCCGAGTGTTTTCCTCAGAGGCAGCCAAGAGTTCCAAGCGGGATGGTTCGTCAGTATCCCCGAAAGCTTTAACGAGATATTCCTTTCGACGAGGAAGCAACGGCATCGAGCTTTCGAGTCACCGTGTACGGATCGGGATCAAGCCCCCGGCTGCGAGAAAGTAAGAGGCCCGTCCGATTTTATTTTCGACCACCAGCACGCTCAGCCGGGAATGCGAAAAATAAAGCAAAACACTCGGTAACACCGCCACTCTCTCTCACCTGCCACCGATCTACGTGCACGTCCATGCGATTCCGCCTGGATCTCGCTTCCCCTTTCCCATCACCGCGCCCAAACGATCGGCCGGACGTTGCCACGATCCGGATCCCTTCCTTTCCTTCCTCGAGCGTCTCCCTGCCTCTCCATATACATCCGCGGGGCGGTCGAGAACACTCGATCGAGCCCGAGATCCAGTAGAGCGAGCCCGCGTTTCGCCAGGGAAATCGGGGAATTTTTAATCAATCGCGATGCAGATGATATATGAAGATGCTTACTCGGGACGCCGAACTGGTCATTGAAACGCGAGGATGTGATGGCTGGTGGGGGTACGAGGAAAATATAAGATGGATAATATTCTGTATGCATTTTAATTGACTTTCACTTCGTGTGACATGCTGGCACACCGTTGCCTTAGTAAAGGTAATCCTCTCACTTCGCGTGATATAGATTGATGGATAGAATTATCACGCCTGTAGATGTAGACTAAGGATTATAGATCTTTATGTCAGTCCACTATATGCATATTATCATAGTTAGGATAATGGGAAAAAGACTTGAGCCTCGCAGAAAACAACAACGATCGTTTATTGGCTAGTGACTAAAAAACGAGTACAAAATTTACATACGTGTGGGATTCGGAAGCCTCATGAATAGAAATTATCGCCATGCTAGGTCATAGGTGAGAAAGTAATCGTCACACCGAAATTCCTCGCAGTCAGAAAGCGAGTATAAAACAAGAAATTGGAAATTGGATTTTGCAAAGTATTAGTGTATCTTATTCTACAGATCTCGTGCATTATGTGTCCTATTAGTTTTATCATACAATAAGAATGTGTAATTATTCTAACAGCACACTGGTCGCAGTCGTTATAAAAAAGAAAACTAGAGAGTGTAACAAAAGAAATTCATAAATATATTGTAAATGATCTATTCCACCGACTACAATTCGACATGAAAAATAGTACATGAAAGAAATACTCTCTTTAAAGAAAATACTCTCAAAGTAATACTGCCTAGGGAGCTCCAATCATAGTCGAAGAAATGACATCCCTTTAACAACTAACAAATCATAGCACCATAGCCTCCCTACCTGCCGCTTTTTTATTTTTTAAATTTACCGCTTCTTTGTCTTGCTACCGAAATTCACGTCGTCCAAGTTATTCTTGTACTGCTGACCAGAAGTCTGCGTTGGATTGTAACCTGTGTACTGATAATTGTATCCCCGAGGTGTTTGCACCGTCACGAAGTTCTGACTCTGATAAGACTGTCCCGAGTCGTTCTGATAACTCTGCTGTTGCTTATCAGCCTGACTCGATGTAGCGTCGTAATCCTGGCCACCCTGCGACGAGGAATTCTCATAACTCTCGTACTCGTCCGCCTCGGCCTGATCTTTCTTCGGTTTCTCAACAGGGTGGTTGTACACCCCCGGCGTCAATGGAGGATATTTAACGCTCTTAAGCTGAGTTATGGGTGTCTGAGCGACCTGGCCAACTGTTTGTCCGACATTTAACTTGCCAAGAATGCCAGGATTCACTATGTAAGCCAGGCCAGACTTGGTGATAACGTTAGGGACGGGAACGTAGCGCTGCGTGTCCCTGTTATGATCGTTCTGATTCGCGTATTCCCCGTCGTTGGCTTCGGTGTTCTTATTGGCTTCGTTTACAGGATACTGAGCGGCCTGCTGTTGCAGATTCTGAGCCAAAAGCTTCACCCAGCTTTGGCTCATGAGCTCCTCCAATTGCTGGGCTTTGACGTAGGGAGCTGGCAGAGGATAGTCAGGGCCGACTGGCTGCCCGGCCACGCTAATCACCCTGTACGTCGTCTTCGGCAGCGGTATCGGAAGATTCTTCATGTGCAAATCTCCCGCTTGCTCCAATTGGTTTTGTGGGCTGCTCGCTTTGTAAGTGCTCGATTGGGTATCAAGATCCCTGGCGTTTCCAGCGATATAATTCCCTCCGTCGACGAACTGATTCCCAGAGGGGTCCTGGTTACTCTCGTTGTCCCTGTACCTTTTATCCTCGCTGGGTTTCCTTCCCTTGCTCTTGTTCTTTGCCTCCGAGTCGGAATAACCGTCGCTGGGATAATCAGCGCCAGGTGGTGGTAACGACGGTGGAGGGAACATAGGGTGGTTATAGTAATTTGGGTAATAGTAAGGAGGTTGGTAGTAGTAATTAGGATAGGATGAGGAGTAAGGCATCGACGAGTAAGTAGGCGAGGGCATCGTGTAGGGGGTCGAGTACGAGCCGTAGCCACTGTAGGGCACCGTCGGGTACGTGTACGGAACGGAATTGTAATAGGAATAGCTGGATGGAGAGGACGCCTTCGGATACGGGTTGTAATTAGGGTAGTAAGGATCTCGGGGGTAATTAGTGCTGAAACTGGAGCTGTACGAGTCCTTGGCGTCGACTTTTGGCGCGTACAGTTCTGGGGACAACTGGGTAACGGCTGTCTCCCTGTCGATCCCTCTCTTAATCAGCTTAGGACTGTAAGGGTAAACGGGATAGATCGGCAGGAAGGGCTCGTCGTTTGGGTCGCCGCTCTTCCCGTACCCCTGCACGAGAACGGACGACGACAGCAGAAACAGCGCCTGAAACAGAGACTATGCTAAAACACATTGTGTCCCAGAATACGTGATACAAAGAGAGATCAAGCTGACGCTTCCAAATATCACGTAATTAAACGCCACGGTGACTCGATGCCCCGTGGTAAAACGACGAAGTAGAACTACATATTGGTACTCTCTACCCCCCATCGGTTTATCAATTAAACGCTTATCAGTCGAACGAACTGTGTACCAACCAGCAGCTCCATATCAATCAGCCGTCGCTCCCGCCTGTCGATGATTACGAGCCTCAGATCAGCGCGTCCGTTTCTCCACGGTATCTCATCCGTCCAGCCTGGTCCACCGTTCGCACTGCCGTTGACCGTGGCACCCGTGATCCAGCAGATCGAACCGACACGCCGCCGACTGGATGTCTAATGATGTATCGGCCGACATTGAATTTCTCCTTTATACCCGGCCGGCTGAAAAATCGCGGAAACTAGTTTAACATTTCTCTGCTCTTATATGTAGATATCTGTGCGCGGCCGGTTCAGTGAAACCGCCTAGTAAAACGCCTCTCGATCTTGTCGTGCACGCAGCGACAGAAACTGGTCCGAGGTGCCCCCCGGGTGGGATAGATCCACCTAGTCCGCAGAGATCCACGAAGACGGACGACAGAATCGAAACGTGAAAGCTCCCCTCGCTCAACGTCCTGGTAAGCTCGTTTAGACGAGTAATTGCCGCTGTACCGTTTGTTCCCGTGGCAAATGGTCGGAGCGACGGGAGGGGAAGGAGGGCCGACCCGTTTGGCACGCGATCTTAGGAAGACAATCAGTCGATCCTTCTTTGCTGGAGCCTCGAAAAACGAAGGGTGCAATTTGCGAGGGGCAACGTGACGCCTGGTCACGGAAGCGAGGCGTCTCGCGATGCCCGCGAGAGGACGTTTCCGATTCCGCTGCTGGGATGTCTCTGGAAACGTCTCATGGGGGACCACTCGCCTCCATCTATTCAATTTATGTTACTTTCACCGCTGCTACGAATCTCCGCCGCGGCTACCACGCCTTTGACCGACGTGATCTACCGTCACACGTGGGCTGGGGACAAATTCGAGGTGCAACCAGGAAATGAAGGGGCTCCTCGCGAAAGTCGAAAGAGTAGAACTCGCTAAAATTCCAGCTCGCCTAATGCTGTATTCAATGCTAACGAAGCACTCTGAAAGATGATATGTTCACGGAGACGTACGTATTACATTCGTGAACTTGATTCGCATCGACAGCCGACAGCTTCATCAGCTAGATGTACACATCTCGAGAAAGTGCCCTTTCCAATACTCGTCGAAAGGAATCGAACGAGAGGAAACACTTATCTGTAATCTAAAGTGCGCTCTAATATCCTCTGCCACGCGGTTTCACGCAAAACTCGCACGAGAGATCGCGGGCAACGTCGCTGCTATCTGAAATTAGATCCATCAGCAGCGAGGACGAATCTTATTACAATGAAAGTCGTTGGAATTACTTTAATGGCAATTTTGCCCCCTGAAGCGTTACGCTAACAGCCTCGAGTGTACTAAGTCTGCGCTGCCGATCGTGATTGTTAAGGAGAACAGCTCGGCGAAGAGTAAGAGCAGAATTTTCCCTGTTTTCGCTCGCGACGCGTCTACCAGGACGGGCGTGAGAGTGAAGCGCGTGTACGTCGCTCGCGAAACCAGTCGGGAAACAGTGAAATGTGGGTTTTCTATGGCGGAGGCTATGCGAGACGGTGTCCGAGTCTAACGAACGCTCAGACATGTCAGAGAATTATGCAGCTCCATATTTTTTCGAGGCTTTCAGGCAGAGACCCACTTTCGAATTCTGTTGACAAGGATTCTAAGCTTGTTTGATGTATTCGACGCGGCAGGACGTGTCTTGAGCCCATCGCTAAAATCGTAGACGTCGACGAAGACGGGAGTTAACTCGTGCATGTGCACGTGCGACCGACGAGAAGTAGGTCAGCCCCGCACGAGCACCGCGCATGAAATACAACACCGGTGCACTCGTGCATTTTCTCGCGCGTGTGGGTAGCCGGGCGCCTGAAACCGCGCTATAAACCAAACAAAAGAGAGGACGTTTTGGGAGATCGTGACGATCGTTGAGGACGCGTCGAACAGGAGTCGATGCTAGACGGTAGAAAATTCGCTGCTATCAACTAGGTAGTAAAGGGGCGTAAAGGTGGATTTATAGAGGACGTTTAGGAACAGAGCGACGAGCGGCTTCCTGGTGCTCCAGTCTCACACACTTCACACAGTCAAATATTTGCCTTTCTCTGAAAAGCTGGACGAGTAAACGGCGCTTTCGAGTTTCAGCCCATCAGCGGGCGGGCTCCTCTTCGGTTACTCGAAAACTTCGATACTCGCCCTCCGCTCGAAGAGTCCCGTATCAACAGAGACCCGAACGAGCCAGCCCTTTTTCCGCGAGGACACTGAAATTACAGGAGTTCCGAACTAATTTAAGCTGAAACTTTTTTAATCCCGCCGCTGCTATGTGCGACGCTATTAATGAAGAAGGGGGACGCGACGAATTGCGCCGCTAAGGAGGCTTGTAGTTCAAAGAAGCGGTCCGCCGGGTCCAATGGAACCGAAACGGTGCCGATGGGGCTGCTTCCACGGGGCTCGAAAATACAGCCACACTATACCGGTGGCACGTAGACGCCGTTAGCGTCTGCAGTAATAAGGGCACGAGGAAAAAGAACAGTTCCCTTATGAATCATGTTAAACCGGTCCGCGAGACGAGCAGTCGCCGGTTTACTGGCGCGGAGGATACCAGTCTTCTCGTACTTTCCCAAAAGGAATAAAAGTTTAGAAAGGAATCCGCCCATTTCGCCGGTGCCGGCCTTGGAGTAAAAGTGAACCTCTTTTTATGCTTTGGGAGCGTCTTTTTTCAAGCGTCGCTGCGATCATTACACAGGAGCTACCGTTCCCGTTTACTTTTCCCCTCGGCGAATAACTTTCACGGCGAAATCAGCGTTAATAAATAAAAAAATACCGCGATCCCGTCAGCTTCTACGCATCAACGGATAATAATAATAAGGTCGGCTATGGCGGCCGCTGCGGGCGCGGATTAGATCCCAGCGAAGGGGCTACATTGGCGTCTGCGTGACGCGCAAGCACCTCAAAGGCGAAAGCTCCTTAATTGGAAGGGAGGAGACATTTTTCTGAACCGCGGCAGATGTAGCCCGTCTTTCTCGAGCTTCGGATAATTAACGCCACGAACGCGTCGAGGTGAAAGCTTATGAATGCAGTGTAAGCCGCGATTTCGATGGTTTCGAGAGTTAGAGATCGGTTGAGCTCGGTACATCAGGTGGTTACAAAAGAAACAATCACTTTATTACATTAAGGAGATATACAGCTATGCAACATCGCAATGCCGATGTCGCAGAGCACATACAACGGTACACAAGTAAAGCGAGTAACAGTAGTATAAATATGTAACGATGTCTTAAATAGAATAATTATGCTAGTAACGTAATTACAAATTAGCACGCCAACCCTCGATCCTTGGACATTCCGCTTCTAAACAGATGTTCACGGTGAATTTGCCTAAGAATGTGTCAAGCGAGTGAACTCGTGGATACGACATTGTACCTTGGCAGGAAGAGATGAACTCAATAATTTAATACTTTGAGCTAGAACTCGAGTACGAGATCGTGTCGTATTTGCCGCCGGGAGAATTTAGGCCTTCGTAGCTCTTCGCAGCGGAATAGCTCACGTATCTTGGGCTCAGATTCGAATAGGAACCATGGGACTCTGCCGGGGTGCCGTACGACGTGGAAGGAGCTGAATAACTGGCGGAATAGCCGCCGGATGATCCAGGGTAGCTTGAACTAGGACTGGAATAGGTGGAGCCAGAGCCTGAGTAGCTGGAGATCGGGCTGGAGTAGCTGGCGCTAGAGCCAGAGTAACTGGAAGAGGGGCTGGAGTAACTAGCGCTGCCGCCAGAAGAATACGACGAGGCGCCAGTGGAAGATGGTATGTAATTGGAATACGAGCTAGATCCAGCTGACCCAGGCGAGTAGGACGCAGAGGAAGCGGGAAGGGAGTAACTGGCACCATCTGAGGAACCACCAGACAGGCTGATGTGTCCACCTGAGGATCCAGAAGAGATTGGTAACGAATAGCTGGCGCCTCCTCCGGAAGAGAGGCCAGACAGTCCGTGAGATCCCGAAGAGACTGGTAACGAATAGCTGGAAGATCCGCCAGACCCGGATGACAAGCCAGATATTCCGTGAGATCCAGAAGATATTGGGAGAGAGTAGCTACTCGAGCCGCCATTCGACCCCGACAGGCTGATAGAGGCACCTTTATAGGAGGATCCAGAGGATACTGGGAGACTGTAGCTAGAGGAACCTTTTCCCAGCGATCCCGTGTCGATCACTAAGCCTCCGCTCACCGAATGGCCTGAAGATGGAACTAGAGACTGGAGCGAAAGGCCGTGTCCAGAAGAGCCGCCCAGTGAACTCAAAGACGAAGCTGGCAGACTGTACGAAGCCCCGTGCGATGATCCAAGGGCGATGCCATTTGACGAACCTCCACTGCCGTAAGCTGATAATCCTTGGACCCCTGTGGCATAGATTGGTGTCGAGTAGCTATTGGAACCCGAACTTCCTCCAGAGATGCTGCCTCCACTGCTTCCAAAGGTGACTGGTCCAGTTTTCGAAGATGGACTGAAGAGACCTATGCTTCCTCCTCCTCCTCCTCCTGAAGCCAGACTCGACACACTGGGCGCTGAGTACGAAGCTTGGGAGCCGTGTCCACCGAAGGACAACCCTTGGAGACTCAAGCCATGACCCAGTCCTGAGCTCAAACCGATTCCTCCGCTTCCAATACCAAGGCTAGACGCTCCCAGCGAGTATCCCCCGGAACCGTGTCCCAGAGAACCACCCAACCCTTGGAGACTCTGAATACCACCCGAGGAATGTCCCAAGGAGTATCCTCCTAGGGATCCTCCACCGTATCCGGCACCCGCACTCGAATAAATGGGCGAATTGTAGGATGATCCACCTCCTCCGCCGGAGGAGTAGCCTCCATGAAGCTCGGGGACGCCACGCTTGCCCTTCAGTGGTACTCTCAGTTGTCGCCTGTCCCCTATCGTTTCTATGCACGAGACACCCGAAACAGCGAGAATTGCGACGCCCAGTAGTATCTGCAAAAGATGGATCCCGTGTTAAACAAAAATACAGTGAGCGTGTGCTCGATCAAGTCACGATGAAAGTAGAAAGCGTGTTTCCAAAGAACAGTTTCCATTTAACAACGCGACGGTTACGATGCGATTTACATTGATTTACGGCGATGCTCGATGCAGGTGAAATATTTCGAGATAGCCGGATTCAAGTGCAAATGATACAGATATCCTTGGTACACTTACTAATGACCGCATGCTGACTCTAAACGGGATTATCCTGCTCGCTATTTCACGTGGTCAAGTGACAACCGGGTGTGTGAGTAAAATGTAGTCTCTGATGGCATTGCTACCCAGAGACCTTTTATATACAGATCCCCTCTTGCACGGCGAAAGAAAGGTCTAGGTGAAGGTGAGTATCCCCGCGCTGGTACACCGTGCACCACCACCTCCACGAGCACACGTCCGAGATGATCGTGCCTCGATGTATCGGGAGATGCATTCGCAAATGAGAGTGTCCTGCGCGGGTAAAAGTGACTAAAGTCCGATGTTTATCGTGCATTGTTCCTACGGATCGTAAAAAGGCATTTCCCTTCGAGGAAGTCGATGCTCTCTTACTAAAGAAAGGAAGAAAACGAGATTACGGCTGATACAAGGCTAATTAGAACATGTACCAAAAATTCCTTTGAGAAGCTCCTCATCCACGGTACATCGTAAAATTAAGCAAAAGTTTTAGATCGTATCTCAATGAGATAATTTCAGAGATGTATCTAGTGCGAAGCTGGAAAGTTTGTCTAGTTTTCCATCAATAGTAAAGAGTAACTATTTAGTATCGAGATAAATTTCATCGCATGAGACGTTCTCTTCTTAATCGCGTCCATTTAATCATGAATGCCTGCGCGAAGTAAAAATTATCATTTTATATATCGTTGGACGCATATCTATGTTCATCGATTTCTATAAAATTACTGTGTCCTTCTGCACACTGAATTGTCAAAGAAAGCGTCTGTCATAAAATACATCACAGTCCTCGTTAATTAGCTTTTAGATAGCTCTGCACCGTCGCGCACGGGACCTAGCAATTAAAACTTCTTCCTGCCAGATAATTGGCTGTCGCTTACGGGACGTAACTATCGCAGTATGCATGTGAAATTTATCAAATCGTCTGATAAAATAGCTACATGAATTCTCGTTTCTACCGGGCAGGAGAAGGCTCGGTTTTCTTCCCAGAAAAGGCTCGTGAAGTGGGTGAATGTTTGGAGCGATGTCCTGTGAAATTTCCCTTTCATACAATATCCCAGTTTGGAGTAACGAGGGGGCTGACTCAATAAATCACAGTGAAACCGCGTTACAATGCAAAAGCCGTGTTGCATCAAAGGATATTATTCAACGCAGGTTCACAATTAATATTGATTGTGCACAATCTAGTTACATTATTTAGATTCCTATCTCTTACTACAGTCCCCTTTCTCTGCACGATAATGCAGACCCAACCAGAAATGATCGTTATGGAAGGTGCTAATTAACTTCACTCTGCAATTCTTTCCTCAAAAGTTAGCTGAACCAGTGCACTCGCACCTCCACAGGCATCGATGGAGAAAGCATGCCAAGCGACACAAGGGCCGTACGATGACCCTTTCCACGAAAGTCTGCTCGTGAAAACCGCGCTGAATGCCTCCCTACCAAAAACAGTACTATTCCTTCTCGTTCGCGAATTAACCGATGTGCATACGATGTGACTCGATATGAAAGGAGGAGCGAAGGTGTGGTTCGTGGGACGCAGTACGCCTCTACATTCCCTCTGAAAGTAGTTCCGATCGTGGAAAGTGAAACGCGCGAACAGCCGGCAAAAAATTCTTCTCCAAAAAAAGTTATTTTGCTCTCGTTCGTCCGCGCGCGGCATAATCGTCTCGTGGACGACGGAACTAATAGCTGGCGTCGCAGAAAGGTGGCCCCGAGACGGTGGCAAGGATCCACAGGACACGGTGCGAAGCACTCCTTCCACTTGGCGCGTCAACGATCAGTAAAAGCTGAAAACACCGATTGATTTCGTTTTACTTTCACCCGTGGGACGATGGAGGCCATCGCCATTGTTCCCTTGTCCGGCACCGCCGGCAGAATTCTGGTGGACCGACAAAAGTGCCAAGCACATTAAGTCAATTGTATGCTGTTTACGACGCTGATTGCGATCCGAGATTGCAAACAGCTACCACTTTTTACGGCCGATGATTAGCAAAGAATGCGGGCTCCTAAGACGCGTATTAATGACCGGAAATTAAGTATCGTCTGGCAAAGGAACTCCGCATAGTAGATACAAGATTAAACGAACGTTGTTTGTGCTCTACGGATGTTCACATGAAAGAATCTTTGCGAGTTATTTTCTGCAACAATGCGATTATGCGTAAGCCCGATGACACGCAACACCGATGAACTTCGCACGATCCTTGAAAAGTAAGAGTGACGAATTAGCGCACGTAATTGCGAGCGGTGTTGGAATGCCCATTCTTCTCTGGATCGCCCGCTACGGACAATGAACGTGAGATTTTTCCCCAGATTCATGCACTTCTGAATGAACTGTATCATTTGCATAGCAAATTAGTGAAATCAGACCTCCGACCGTTGCATTCTTCCGCCGAGTCACTTCGAAGCAGCTTTTTGCAACGAAAATGAATGTCACAGACACCTCTGTCCTGCATTTTTCTGAAATATACATACATACATACATACATAACGTCTTTATTACTCAAAAAGAAGAAACCTATATTACATTGGCGTAGCCGATAAGGTAAAAGAGTAAAGGCGAGGCTGCAGTGGTAACACTGTTATGAAGCCTAACCGTGAACAATAAACTAAACTAATTAAAAATAGAGACAAAAACAAACAAACTTAACAAACTTAACAACATTGGAATAAACTAGACTAAGTTAATTTAAGACTTAAATTATGAGAGACGCAATGAGTAGATGTAATTAAGAAAATTAAAATTAAAAGTATACGCAGACGAATGGTTTTACTGCTAGAAGAAATCGGGAATATCCACTCGCTATCTGACAGGTTAATGACAGGAGATTAGACCTGTTTATTTCCGTTTATCCAGCTCTCGAGTCCTTAAAGAAGAAATCCTTACCGGACGAGACGCTGGCAAAACGGTAAAAGTGCACGCGGCTTGCTAAAACGAAAACTGTGGCGAGATTCGGGTCAGCAGAGGAAAGTGAGTTGACAGTCTGGTTTCCTGTGTGAACCGTGAAGAAGCAACGTCCTCCCGAGCTGTTTATTCGTAACTGCCGTCCCGTTTTTCCGTCCAAGCTTACACGCCACAGAAAATAAAGCGGCCCTCCATTGTAGAGGCAATTGTACCTGTTCAGTGAGTATTCGTAGAAATCTAGCTCGCTTAGCGGTATAATCGCGCTGGTTCATCGGTTCGCCCTTTGACAGAGTTTTACAGGTACATTGCGCCACGATACATATTTCTGGCCAACAGGTCGACAAACTGGTCTATGTAGTTTGAAACACGAGGCCGCTTTGAATAAAAACGTGAACTCTCCGATAACCTTCGTGTCTATTGCTGCGTATCAGTCGTAATTAGACTGTAATCCTGCATATTGAGCACGAAGAAGCTGGGATCACGGCACATGTTATCACGACTGAACCACTCAGATTAGGAATGCCAATGGGACGCGTGCTCCAATTTCCTGAATCCCAAATCGATCCAGGATGCTGCATGCAACGCGATACGTGTCTGATGCGTCTTCTGCTGACAAGAACATGGCCAAAGATTACGAAACGGATAGGAAGGCACACACCTGCCGACGAGCCGGCGTATTATGTATGCTCCGGATTGTCCGAGTAATCTGGCCACGTTGACCGTGGCTAGAATTATCGAACGACTTTCGAGGTCACGATCGAGCCACGACAGATCGGCCAAACGTCCGTTACGACTTCGGTGAGAGTTCCGGAAGTGGAGACAGTTTCTAGGGTGAACTTTCTTTGGCGACGAATCCGGCACGCTGCTCGGCAATTGCGATTCCTCCAACCAGAACAATTCTGTTACACAACCCGCGGAATTCGTGTAGCGAGCCTCTTAAACGGTCATTGAATTGGGCATCGCTGCGAGGAGTAGAATTCATTAGGTAGTAAAAAAATATTTATTCAAGGCAATAAATAACACCGAGGTATATACATGGTTCGGTCGAGAAGGCAACATCGTGATCGCTACTAAAAAATAAAGTCACGACTATCTACATAAATACGAAGCATACTAGTTCACCGTTTATCCCATTTCACGTGAAAACGAAACACCAAGATTACTTTTATGAGTAGAATAATTAGAAACACCATTTACCGATTAACACCAAAAGCTGGTAATTTCAAAGAATTAGAAACATTCAAAGTAGTCGAATATCTTTCAAAAAGCTCGCATCTCCGCAGCCGCACAGCCACTATCGCTTATTCCTTGCAACATTCCTATACAAAGCTTCCTTCAACTGCTTTAATACGTCGTACAATATTGAGACAGTTAGGAACACGAGGATCTAAGTGAAGTCGAGCCGCGCCGGGCTCGTGCCGAGCGTCGTTATCGTTGAAACGGTGTCATCGCGATCCGGACAGTGTTCCACGGCGCCAGCTACTTTCTTCTTCGATCTCGTCGGTCTCTCTTTTCCGCGCGGGTGAACAGTCAGTCTCGAATGCGTGGAAGAATCGCGTTACGATTCGCAGTCGCGATGGAACTGGATCACGCGTCATTTCCATATTTGGGCGGGTTTCGTTTGCGCGTAGATCGGCGGGTAGGTGGGCGCGTAGTTCCACGGGTAAGCGGGTAACGAGGCGGGCTTCTGCAGCTGATACGCGACGTTTGGGTAATAGTAGAGAGGGTAGACGGGTTTGACGGGCTTGTACAGGAACGAATTGATCACAGACGGTTGCAATCCGTAGGTCGGATGCCCCGTTGATGGAGTCTGGACGGGATGCAAAGGTGACACTGGATGAAGAGGCGTCACCACCGGATGCAGGGGAGTTGAGACAGGGTGAAGAGGCACTGCACTAAACGGCGGGGATGAAGGAGCGCTGGGTCGGCTCGCCGAAGGAGTGGTCGGAGCAGAAGATGGTGTGGACGAGGGTGTGCTACCTAACGTCGGTTTCAGAGTATGATCTGTGGGGATGGGTAGGCCAAAATGCGTGGGCGAGGAGCCTGATGGTTGGACGGATGCTACGGTCCCGGGCGCGAGGAAGGTGGGACCGTAGGAAGGAACGTTCGACAGGAAACTCGTGCCGGTGATAAGGGTTGGTACGAAACCACCGTAAACGGGAACTCCTACAGCAGGTGGCGACGTGGGGCGCGTAGGCACGATGGAGCCGGCGTGCAGGGTTCCATCGCTTTTAGCGTCCTGAGGGGGTTGCACGGTGGTGGTGGTGGTGGTAGTTGTTGAAGGCTGAGTAGTAGTGGTCGAAGGCTGGGTAGTTGAAGGCCGAAAAGTGATGGTCGTAGGCTGGGTAGTGGTAGTTGAAGGCCGAAAAGTGATGGTCGTAGGCTGAGCAGTGGTCAAGGGCCCGTAGTTAAGCGGGAACCCCGGACTGATCGTGGTTCCTGGCAAAAAAGGTGATTGATTGAAAGCTGTGCTTCCGGGGCCGAAGTGTAGGGTACTCGGTTGTGTATTAAAACCGTGAATCTTCATTCGCTGTCCGATGGAAGCCAGAAGATCTTGACTCTGAACGAAGCTCGGCTGATTTTGAGCGTACCTTCCTGCTGCGTCTGCGTTTTGGGCCTGCGCCTGGGTGGCGAGTGCTCGTTGCAGCTGGGCGATCAATCTGTCCTTTTCGAGGGACTGAATCTGCTCCAGGGTCTCTTGGTTCCCCAATATTCCAGACGCGTACGAAGGTAGGGCACCTGCGAAAGCCTGAGGACTCCCCGAGCTGCTCTCCAAGTTCTCGAACTGACCATTAAACTGTTGAACTTGATCGTTCTGCTCTAAGAACTGGCCGTCGTTCGGTGCGAAGTCTTGATCGGTAGCTGGGGCGCTATACAGCTGCTGTATCGCCTGGGCGTTCTGCTCGAGGAACAGCGCTGCATCGGATAAATGTCCTTGGGACTGCACGATCTTCTGACTTTGGAAATTGGCTGACTGTCCTTGATTATTATCTTGAAGATTGTGCGACGCGGAAAATGTCTGCGGAGCCGTGTAACCGGGGAGTTTCTGGTTCTGCGGCGGCAAGTAGTTCGCCCCGTGGGACGCGAAGGGTTCGTTGTTCTGGCTGGATATTGGATTCGGCTCGATGAAGCCGACCTGTCTAATTGGACTCGGAACTTCCTGCTCCAACAGACCACTCGGCCGGCCATCAAAGTTGCTCGGACGCTGTTGACCGAAATGACCGTGAAATTGTAATTTATCCCGATGCTGTTGACTGTGAGAAGCAGGTCTCGTTGGCGGGGAATTCTGATAACCAGGCGGGCCGTATTTGTTAATAGGTCTGTTTATTTGAGCAGGATGCCTGTTCACGATTCGTCCTCTATGGCCGGACGGTCCAGCTTGGAAACGGGCTCTCGGAGCCTGTGCAAAGCCACCTGGTCTCTTAAAGGAATACCCCGAATTTCTCTTTCTGTGAACATCCAAGTCTTTGGCATCCACGTCGCTTTCTCCTTCGCCGAGATCCACCAGCTCCAACTTCGTAATCTCCGGCTTCTCCCCGGCTTCTTCTTCAGCCCTCGCTTTGACGGAGAAGAAGCCCACAATTAGCAGACACGTTACCTGCAAGTAGAATAAACCAGCGGTGTCACTGTTTCATGGTCAGGAAAACGCACGGAGCGCTGTATTCTCGCGACAGGAATTCTTGGGAACGCGAGGGGGAATATAAAATGTTGCCTCGAGTTGAATAAACGGGTAGGGTATTCCATTGAATTCAAGTCGCGAACTGCAAACTGTACTTACCAAGTGGAGCTTCATGACGATAATCCCAAACTGCACTTATCACTGCACCAACCGAAACGCTTCCTACGCAAGAACCGTATTATCCACGAGCTGCTCCGACATTTAATCACAGCACCCGAGCCGAAAAAAACTAATTCGTTCAAGGATGGACAGGCTCGCGACGACTAAGACCACGGCCATACCTGCACATGTATAAATACAGTCGGGTCGCGACCATCCACGAATTACAATAGACTTTCTTGCTGGCTTTCATCGATCGCACTTAGGCAATGCTGTTACGGATTGGTGATGTTACACATATCGATGTAGAGTATCGTCTCTTCGCCGCTGTTCCAAAATTTCATTGGCTCGCGCTCCGTGTAACGCGAGACACCCCACTATCTACCCAAGCCAGACACATATTTTGCAATCGATGTAAATTACAATGGTTACTTAAGTAGGTTGAATCGATTTTCTACGAAATTATACTCACACTCTTAAACGATTAGCCCCAAGTAGTTCTTCCTCGATCGCTGAAAGATGCAAATCCTTGAGGACCTTGAGACGAGGGTCGTCAGGGTGAATAATCTAGCCTTCCACGTGCTTTTGCGTTGCACACCCTTGCGTAAATCGCTCCTTCGACAGAAGAATATCGATGGAAACAGAGGTAGATCGAACTTCCATCGCGTTCCGAAAATACATTCCGCAGCTACGTGGAACAGAACTCATGTCAATTCCCGTCACGTTCATATACTTCGAGGCTCCAGTGAAAGTACTTAAAGTCATCAAGTCCAGGGGAATACGGAATAAGTGTTCATTTATACTGATATATTCCTATTGTGTAATTCACGATTACGCGTAAGTCACGCGCGGTGGTGCTCCTCGAAGCTATCCCGAATGTCGTCGGCGTTACGAGAATCCATTGCGATTCACCGAGACGAGTTGGATTAGATAACTCGAGCGATACCGCCGGCGCCGTAAAGCTGTTCACTTTTTCTATGGTCAGTGAAAAGTCACGGTTCGTAAGTCGCGCACCATTTCCATGGTTCCATGGGTACCCGATGCATTGCAATCTACATTCGCGCGCTCCTCAGGGCGATGCATTGACGCCAGCGGTGACTGCATAGTGGCCTAAATGAAGTGCTGGGTTGACAATAGTAAACTGCGCCCTATGACGCCATTCGTTCCTATTTCAACTTTAATTGTACCCGCGACAGGAAGCGTGACTTAAGCCGGCACGTTACGATGCATCCTCGTATTAAAGATGAAACCGCAGATGCATGCTTAATAGGCTCGCGTCTATGGGGCATATGGAAATTGCATTTGCACCGGATGCAGATGGAATCCGAAGATGCATGTACAACTATCGGTCCTCAATTTTATGGAACTCCCCTTCCCCAGGAATAATCGTCGACCTCGATATCTTTTCCTCTTGAATTGTAAAGTCTAGTGTCTAGGGGAAGGTAGATAATACTATGGAACACAATTGAAATGAATTGAAATGAGTGTTTATTATCGTAGATTGAAAATTACATCCAAATGTAACGATAGCTAACGTCATGGAAAATTTTGGTCCACTGTTTGAGTCATTCTGCGTTCTTAAACCTAAACGAGAGTAGTATACACAACTCGATTAAAACATCCTCGCAATGCCATGATCGTTTCCGAAGTCTTAATCCCGAAGGTCCCCTGATGTCGGTGCCAGTCATTTAGTAGTAACTGTTGTAGTAGTTGTACGGGTAAGCACGGTAGGCGTAGGGCACATTGTAGTTGCTGGTGTAAGCGATCGGTGATGAGTAGGCATAGGAGAGTGGGGCACTGTAGCTCAGAAAAGCGCCTCTCTTGTCTCTTGGTGCAACGGGAACTCCTGCTGGCACTCCCAATTGTTCGGGTTCGGGTCCAGTTTCGGTAGCATAAGCGAAGGCGAAGATGGCCAAAAGAACGATTGCCTGAAAACGAAGAATAACAGTTTTGTAGATCGACAGGTTTTACTGGGAGCGAGGAGCGACAAGGGATCTGACTGGCAGGTACCTTCCAACAGAGATGGGCAAAAAATTATTTGAAATCAAAATTTGTGTAGGAAATTTTTATTTAAAATAACTTTTTGCCCCTCTCTGCCTTCCAGCAACTCAACGTTTGCTCGCATAAACGATGGAATTATAACGAAAACGAAGCAGGTCGTGTGTGAATGGAAGCTAATACACTACTTTTTATACTACTTCACCGGTCATTAGCGATCATTGCAACTAAATGGAACCTCAGCAGTCACGATCCTGTGAAATGTGCTACCTATGCAGTAACTTCGAATCACAGAAATCCTGCGAAATGTATGTAATTTTCGCGTATTCCTCGTTGACTGATGTAGAACGAGATTGCAGGCAAGTGCCTGTCATTAGCTTGAGCAGCACTACTGTAATGATTTCGCGTGTTAAACCGTGTTCGTTCGTCGTGCAATTAACAGACAAATGTGATGGAAACAACGGAATTGTATTGCCGTCAGACATGAATCAATAATTCGATTGAATTTCCAGTTGATGGAGCAACGAGAGATTAAAGTAGTTTAAACCGTAAAGCAACTCGGATGGATCGAGAGATAGAAGTGTGGTTCGGTGTACTTACGACGAAGCACTTCATGGTTGCTGTGTTTGGAGCTTTGAAGATCAGCTTGTGGGATCAGTTGGAACTGAATGATGCTCCTGCTTTTTGGTGGATACCTTTATATACCTGGCGGGCAGATCGTCCTATGCGCGTCATTCGCTGATTGATCAATGCACGAGGACACACGCTTCGTGCGTGTCTTTCCTCCGGCCCGCTGTGTGCGTGAGCCGGGAGATGTTGCACGGGGTTGTTACACGTCCCATTGTTTATGGAATCGCATACGTAACCAGTGTACGTGTGCCGTCGACGTCTTTGTCGTCGTGGACGACGACGTCTGCTAAGGAATCTCGTTCACGTATTCCAAAGCGGACCCGTGTACAACCTCCGATGCATGGCACGCGGGTGAAGCAAGGGACCTTGGCAATCGGCCAGATACGGACGAAAGTGTTTTACCACATTCGACGTAACACTAGTCCGTACACGTTGCGATACAATTGTAACGAGTTCCATGAACGTTAATGACAATGACGGCGCGTCTACGCGTGTGAAATCATTCTTCTTTAGAGTTCGAACTTTGGCGGAACGAGGAAAACGACAAATCGATGCATCAATGATGATTGTTATATTAAAGGGAATAAAGTTTCTTGTAACGCGTGTGGTTTAACTTTCCAGTGTGCATCCCTTGGTGAAAATTATGTGAGCATAAGCGCATAGGGATATCAATTTCATTAATTTAGAAGTCGAACATTTGAAAAATTTGAAAAATTTCGAGAAATTTCTTTGGAAAACAATATGGTGATGACTTAATATGTAAATGTTCTTTAATATCTTTCATAAAAGAGTGGAAATATTTTTTACATGGGTGAAGGCTTGGAAAATACCGGTCAGATGTGCTGCACGAAGAAAAAGTAACTTTACGCGACGTACTTATCCGAGGTCTGCAGAAAAATATTTTTCAGGGGCCCGTTTATGGAACACTCGGTTAATAAGAAAAACGAGCCTCCACGACATATGTACGAGGAAAAACGGTGAAACGTATGGAATTTTTATGACACTTAATTGTTTTACGTGGGAGGACTAATGGATTTTTAGGATATAAATGAATGGGTTACACATTTAAATCGAAAATAGAATTGCTAATTCTTACACGCACCTTGTGCAAAAAACATACTCCCAAGAACGTCGCCAAACTACGATCTTCGATAATTTGCATTTAACTGGTAGAAGTGGAACCTCTCTGAAGAAGTTTATATTTAACATCGCTCTCAATACCATCTATAATATTTTATATCCTCAGACAGCATAAATCTATTCAATGATACAATTAAAAAAAATTAAAATGTTTTTAACACCCGACTGCTTAGAAAGTGAAAAAAAATGATAAAGACAGGACAATTTATTTAGACCATAAGATTTAATTCATTTATACTTAGTATATTATTTATCATAAATAGAATAATAATTATTATTATTATTATTATTATTCGTCTTTATTACTGGACACATGCAGAGAAAGAAATAATACATAAAGACAAGCGAAGTAAATGGCGAGGCTGCAGTACGATACTGTTGGAAGCCTAATCGCAATTATATAACTAACATTATACTAAAACTAAAACGAGAGAAGAAAAGCAGAAACTGAAAAAATTAGAAAAAATTAGGGGAAGGAGGTTATTCTGACGCATAATGTAACAATATATATAACCGAGCTTTACATTTAAAATCAGGAAACGAATTCAACCCTCGAATATTAGGTGGAAGGGAATTATAGTAATGAGCCGAAATATAGGCAAAGGATGATTAAAGTAATATGACAATTTAAATTAAGTCAATTGCCTGCTGTCGGAGGCCTTAAATTTTTTGATGAGCTTCTACCTCAAGCATGTACCGCAATGAGTAAAGAAAGTGATTCAAGCTGATAGCAAAAAGGGTGCACATCAATGCAAATTCATCCTTATATAGTGAAATTTATTAAGATTTTCTTATAATATTTATTAAGACAATATATAATTTTTTATTTCGAGGTAAATGTTGGAATGTAATCACATAAAATTTAATATAATTACGTCATTTTTGTTCGCTTTTTAAGTAGCCGGGTTTTAAAAAAAAAATATTTTTTTATTTTTCACAAGGGCCGAAGACTGTTTATTTCGTTCAGGGAAATACTGTCGCGAGGGTTGTTAAGTACTTTCCTCGAATCCAGATCACGAATTGCAAATCCTACCCAGTTTTTTTATTTCTATCTCACAATTTTGAAAATTATATGTCGTAGGACATTCGGAACGTCAAAACAATTCTAAAGACACCTCATTTATCCAAATCGTTCTCCTTTGCGTGCCGCAGTCGGGTAAAAACGATGTGGCGGGCTGTCGTATATCACGTCAGAATTTAATTAATTCAATACTTCAGGAAAGTAGGCTTAATTAAATGTCAAGTATTTAAATTTCATGTTAGCGAATGAATACTCGCATACAAAAAATTTCGTTGAACGATTTTATTATTTCTAACGCGTGAACATCAGTATGAACAATTCCTATAAATTTATTACACAAGGCGAAACTCCAATAAAAATCATTCTCCCTCTATGCATAACGCAATTATTTATTTCGTCACAATGATAATTCTAACACCTTTACGCTCTCACGTCGCGTATGTAAATATTAAACGCGTCCGACGTAGGGCACGCCCTTGTCTTGAATTTAAATTTCGTGGGAAAACCCAGTCATTGCCTGACTGCGGTGCGCATGCGCGTAACCAGTCCCGCGCGTCGTTCCAGCCGGACGCTAGTATACAGATTCCTCCGTGCTTTTTTTCGATCCTTCTCACTTTTATTGTTCAATTATTTGTCGAATATTGTGTTCTGTGTGTACAAACATCGAGACTACAATCCTGGAGGAATTCTAATTGGCAGAAATCTACATCTGCTCGACAATTCCAGAGCCAGAACCCGGACCCTATCTTCGAACCCTGACTTCGAGTGACCTTGTCGTTTGCATATGCAAATGGTAAGCAGAAATATATTTAAAAAATTGATTGCCGTCTAACATCACGCCTGCGTTCGACCTGCTCTCGAAATTCTCGTTCTCCGTGTTTACTTAATGACTCAACGTCGCCGACAGCCTTCGCTAATTCTGACTGAAAGTTTGCAAAAAAAAATTGAACCGGCTTCATTCCAACCCTCGTATAACAAAGCATGTCATAAAGGCCTTGGAATTCCTTCTCAGCGATCGTCATTTTTCTTTTCCATAGTTTTGAAGGTTGCAGCACGGTTTTTATTTGCATAGGGTGTCATATATTATGTGCAGATACACTTTCCAAACCGTCACCTCTTTGTGCCGGCGAGAACCGCGCGAATATTCAAAAACACTTGGCGATACACTTCGATCAGTTGGAGAAAGAAATTAATGACCCATCGTAATCGCGTTAACGAGCATCCATAAACCCCTTTTTAACCGTCCATAATGTAAACTCCATTAGCGTTGACTCATTTTTATGATCATCGGGGTCGAATACGGCGCATTAAAGATATATTAATTCCTCGCGCTACGATCCGGTTACACGGTCGAAGGGAAACGGGAACGCGGCATCTTTTTGCCTAATTAATAATCCCGATGCAATTTACTCGTCCTCGCGCGGCTTCGCTTTCGAATCCTTCCTGGGCGTGTAACATCGACACCCTCTAAATACTTCCTCATGAATTTTAATGTAGTGAAGTTGGACTCCGCCACGGAACTGCGATTGTTAATATCATTGAGCATTGCGCCGATCCAAGAATCATTGAAGCCTAAACAGATGTCCTTATATCTGTTTAGGACGTACAGTTCCCATTAATTAAAATACACCGTCCGTAAGTGTGCGGCGTACTTTCGTGCTGGATAACTCCATTGAATAGATTATTCCTATAAACTTTCACTGGCGGTGCATGCAAAACGCCAACTCAGTATGGATAAGCAGAAAAATGATAAACAGAGCACGTCCCGATTCTCCGTTAGACAGTACGTTATTTTATGAATGAATTCTATTCCGTGTATTTCATTTTCGTGCCTTAATACACGCGTGCATTATACAGGTCCGATAGATATCGTATTATATGTTTCGTTGCGGTTATTATTATATTGATTATGCTCATATGTGCCCTTTGCGTGTATTGCAAAAGATGCCCGATCAGATGGATGTTTCTAATGAAACGCGCTCGACGAAGTGGTAATTCAATTGCAAATGAAACGAATAGTCAACCTGTGTTAATGTCTTAAAACATTCTAGCATCAGCTGGAGGACGAAATGGAGAAACGCAAGCATGAGAATGATTCTCGTGTCTTAGGTATTAAAAGTTTGTTACAAAGATAATTTTAACATTAGTTTATTTGTTACAATGTATAAAAGTACATATAGAATAATAGAACATCGTTTGTGAGACATCTTCCTCGAAGCGTTCCAACAGTGGTCTGTAAAATAAGAAATTCTGGTTTGATATCTTCCTTGCTTACGTACATAAATAGAGGCGTAGCTGAATCTCAGATAGAGCTAATAGAATATATATCATTAGAATCATTTAAGTAGTATGTTCATCATTGTAATAATAGATAATACACCATTAATAATAGCAGTTTTCTATGTTAACTCACCTACAACTGGGATCTTACCCACATCTTTCGAGTGTTTCTCATTTGAACGTCTCACTTTCCCCTGCAAAATGAGGATTGTTTACGTGTTATTTTTGCCAAGGGGCAGTTAATCCTAAGCACTGTAATTCTATCTCAGAGGTAGTGACGAACTAAAACCTATATGTATCATTGTGTTTCAACATGATAATGTTGTATACATCATTGAAGTTTCAAAGAAATGTATACATATTTAATAAAATATACGAACTATACTCACTGATTAATTGCAGCGTGCATTTATCTCGGAAGCAGCTTCGATACACATTCCAGTAGATTCTGTAACATAGAAAATAAAATTGTAAAGAAGCTATACGTTTAAGACTGGTGGAACTTTAGATATATCACAAAATTATCAGATAGGGGCGAAAGATTGTTCTTCACTTTAATTCGGTTGAACTATGGAATCATCATGAGAATACATTTCTACAAAAATAAATTATAAAGAGACGCTACTTACATGTATTCACCTTCCATGGTGTTTCAAATCAATTCCCTCTCAGTTCTGAAAAAATAAAACAAGAATTCTGTAAAAATTCATTTTTATAGACAATTAAATTCTTGCGATATATTGAAATCATCAGATAGGAGCGAAAGAACTTATTAATCTTCACTGTGAGTCAGTTGAACTATGGTCTCATCATTCGCTTGGTTAAAAATTATGTATTGAATACTCGAGGATAACGTACTATGTAACGCTGGCTACGCAGGCTTCTCGAATTTTCCTTGAACAAATATCCTTGGCACATCTATATTCTCCTTGAAATTTACAGTGCGCCTTTGCACGTAACCGCACGTTAAAGTCTTGAAGCCAACAGATTCAAATAGGTTAGATATCTCTTCCACCGAGAAATAGTAGCTTCTGAAAAATAATATCACGCTTGAATTTAACCTACAGAAAATATATTTAAAACAAAAGACGCTTTTGTCAAAGAGAACGAAAAATTACCTGGTTCCATCTTGCCTCATGTAAAAATTTTCACCGATCTTGTGCCCAGGTTTGAACCTCAATTGAGCCATATCATAGAGGCCATAATCCCTCAAAAGCACCACTCCTCCATTACCAAGCACGTTATAGAGATTTTCCACCACTCTAAAGCATATTAAAAATTTCCAATGATCTAGCCGCGATCGTATAAAGATGCGAAAGTGTAGCGGAAGTATGGAGGACTACTCACTTCCGAAATTTCTCTGGATGAATGGCCGACAGAACAAATATCAACGTGGCCACAGATACCGAGCATTCCACATCCGCGAAGCAATCTTCCGCCGTGATATCGGCCTGGAAAATTTTCATCTTTTCTGGGTCGTACAATGCATGGTTCTGTAAAGAATACCATTAAAGCGAACGTGCACGTAAACCCGTCGAGTACCCGTGATAAATATACTTTACCTTCATTAATTCCACCGCTCTTGGAGAGAGATCGCAGGCAAAGATTTTCCCAAATTTCAATCCATCCTCGATCAGAGGATACACAAAATTTCCCACGCCGCAGCCGACCTCGAGGAGCACGTTTTCGCCTCGCTCCGTACCCAAGCCCAACAGTTCGTGGAATTCTCTGATCGTCCAGTGTCTATCTTTGAAAAATCTGGTGTCGTTTCGCTTGTAAAATAGATCCCAGTGTTTCTTAGCTTCCTTCTCGAGCTGATTTGCTCGAAATTCCGAGACCAAACGCGAATTCTGCGCCTGCATCTTCTCCATTTCCTCTCGAGTGAGACGCTTCGCCACGTGGCCGACGAACTCGCTACTACTATCCATTAATTCAGCCTTTTCCTCTCGACCCGTAGCAACGATTCAACGAATGATCGAATTCCGATCTACGGAACCTCCCCGATTTACCAGCGCATTCCACGGTAATTGAACGGAACATTTACGGCGAGAATGGTGTAGCGAAATCAATTATCGAAATCGAGAAGTACGCGAGAACCCCAAAGAACCTCCTCCTACCTTCGAGTCCCAAAAGGAAGTGAACGAGAAGCACACGCGTAGTATGGACGCCCATGGACGCCTCCCTTCCAGTCTGTATAGGGAATTACTTGGTCTAGTGGCGTCAGGGCTGCCAATGTTATAAAATTGTCTGGGAAATATGAAATCCGTATCGTTATTCACCGAAGCTTCGTAGATTTTAACGAAGAGGCAATGTAGTTAAAATAATAATTGTAGTGAATCACACTTTCGTATGCAATTTATCATACAGAAACGCTGTTTATGTCAGATATACTAATTCACGTTTAAATTATAGATTTCTTAATGCAGTTTTCAGTTGAGAACATATATTTGTGTGAAAAACGCGCATTCTATTACGATTCGATTATATTCATTATATTTAGTATCGATACAAGGCATGTATTGTAAAGGTGTTATACTAATTTTTCCTCCATGCAAAATTATCTCTCTTCTCCACCTCGGTAGAAAGTGCTCGACTACTATCAAGTATTTATTTTTAAACTGTAGTGTCCTTTAATTAATATAAGTCTTAATCAAATCGTCGACTTAACCATACAAGATGGTAGGTTGATCAGTATGAATTCCACGTGGGGACCTACTCGGCAAATTAATATTCGGTCCCCGTTCGAAACGAATATTTTCTGCCTGCGTACCGCATTGTCACACAATGACACAGTACTGAATAGGGTTAATCGTGACTGAAATTTAGCCGATGACTCCACTGTCTACTTCGTATCGTACTCGTAATTAAACCCTCTGAACTTCAACGTACAGAAAAAAAAGCTGCACAAGCACGTATAGTCGATTACGATTGTGCCATTAATCCTGGCACACCATCCTACGAAATCGATTAGAAAGGATATTAATATGTTTGCTTCGCCGGTTTATTACATCTGGTACGTCATCCCATTATACCCACGCGGTTGTCTCAATATTTAAGTCGGGGCCGTAATGTACGACCATCTGAAAACTTGCAAACCAAACGGGGCCAAAGGAAAATTAATCGATCAAGTAGTATGTAGGTCATCGCGGACCACAGTTTTGTCGAGAGTCTGACGGAAGCCATGACGATAGATTAACCGAATGAAATGAAAAACACGTTTCGGTGGCCGTGGTCGTTAGTGCTCCTTCCAGCAACGCATTTTTCGTGGCCTCCGCCCGCGTCGCGGAATTTTTCCAGTCCAGAAATAATTGATCGATCCTTTTTTTTCCGCCCGCCCCAAGTCATTAACGCGTTGTAACGATTTGCGGGAATGCGCCGAGTTGAATAAAAAAAGAGAAGAAGGAACGGTTAAGCGAATTAAAAGGAATTGTTTCGGTATAAAAGGAATCAGAGGTTTAAGCGAATCTCGCCTCCGCGCATTACGCTTGCCAGCTAAGCTTTTCTGATTTACGTAATTTCGAGTCCCTCCGACGTTCTCATTAAACCGACCCACTGAGAGCCACCCTTTTCTTTCCACGTGAAATTAATTGCAGGGATGAGTTTTCAGAAATTCTGTCGCGTTTCCGCTTTATCCGTTGCGGGAAGGGAACGGCGCGATATATCATACGGCGAATGGAGCTGGGAATAAGAAAAACTACGATAGGGCACGGTGGCCTTAAGCAAATTAAAATTAATTTTTTTTCCCGCCGAGTGGTAGAGCGTTTATTACGAATGTTCATATTCCCACGTAACCAGAACAAATGTCTCCGCAGCTATATTTCACATTAGCGCGAAAGCGAAGGAATTCCTCGAACATTATCATCCATTTTCTTTTCCGTTGACAACAGAAATAGTGGGGACACTGAATTAAATACACGGATTTCGCAGCGATTTTGTTATTTCGCAGCTCCGGATCTACTTTACGAGGAGAGGTTTGTTTTGCAAGGCAACTTCTCTTTAAAAAGCTGCCTCCATTTATTATTGTCTTGTTAACTCATCTGAAACTTTTACCACCTTAATTCTTAATGGCCCCCATTCTCAAACACGTTTCTGTAGCATACCTACAGTCCTTATCTTTCTCCCCGTTTCGTTATTCAAACTCTGCGCCTTCCTTTTCCCCATTGTTCTTGCAAAGATTCACCTGTAACACCTCTGTACCATCGCTTTGGTTGGTTGAATATGCAGCAGAGGTAGATTTTTCATCCCTGCTGCCTTTTTCCACAAGTTGTTCGCCGCAGGAACTCCCATTCATTTCCATGATCTACTTTGTGGCAACCTTTCTTTACCAGGCATAGCCCTGAACTCTGCGCGAATCGACCCTCTCATTGTACAACAACTTCCAAAAGAATCGGGCCTCTGATTTTCACTTTAATAATCTTGGACAAGAACGGCAGGTTATATGCCAAATTAATGATGCAATTAAAACCATATTACAGTCTTTTATTCCTCGATATTCCTGAGGAAATTAGCGCCTGGTAGAGGCGCGGCCGCTTGGCCGTCAGCCGAAGAGCGTTGATGAGCGATAGAAGCGAGCACGTAATCGTAGGCGCGGCGAAGATGCCTCGACCGTGCCTTTTCCATTTGTCGAGGCAGCCAGTGTCGAAGCATCTTATACCGTTCGTCCTCGTGGGCATTCCAAGCGGGAATTCTCGAAAGCCAGTTGTGCTGTAGAAACACGCGTCGCGGCCTGCCGCTCGCTCGCTCGCTCGCTGGCTGGCTGGCTTTCGAGTGCTCGTAAAACCGACGTTTTCTCGCTTCGCGCCGCATTCGAGTGCGCCGAATTTTCTTGCCAACGGACCACCGACGAACACCAAAGTGCGCCTGACTACTTGACCCCGGCGTTCCTCGGTTGTACGGTCAAATTCTGGTGAGTAACAACCAACTGTCGAGTACCTTCCGCGGTAACCCAGGAATCGTCGTCTCTTCAGGTTATACGTTTGTTAATGCCAAGAAAAGTCCCCGTGGTCGAGGAAATTGCCCTCGAGCTTAAGGTACGACTGCCTTTCTTGACGACGCTTTTAATTAAAAGTGTTTAAACTGCGTTCCTTCTGGTAATCTACAGTGTTTTGTTTAGGCGTGGAAGTGGAGGGAAAGAATTGTTGCTAATGCGTTTTATAGCCTCGTGGGATTTGAGATTTTATGTAGAATTAGAACACTTAATTCTTTAATGGTGTACAATAAAGTAAATTTAATATTCTTAAGTCAGTGATAGAAGTATAGTTTATAACACGAAGGTGATGATCGTTAATCTTCACAGTATCAAGTTTATTCCACCACGTCGATCAACGACCCGCTAACTATCGCGTAAACAACCATCGAATAGAAAATTCGCCAACGCCATTGTCTTCGTAGCAGCGCAATGAGCTGATAAGTTAATTAAGCGCGAAGTGGAGCACGTTTTAAGGTGCCGAGTGGCGCGTGACGTGTAAAGAAAATCGCGCTCTGAAAACATAAATTTAAACGACCATCGCGAACCCCATGATTTCCAAGTGTTCCTTTCGTGCCGGCAAGGAACATTGTGGTTATCTTTCGAAAGCGGAGAGAAATCATTCGCCGGCGACTTTTCGAAACGATCGGGAAGGATACCGTGAATCCCGCGACGCCGCGGAAACAATTGACTCGAGAGGCGGTATCGATCGATGGATCCCAGTAACAGTTTCGTTTCGTTGACACGGTTCGCCAGCAGCGATAATCGAAGGCCTCCAGGCGGAAGCGACGATCCTCGCTTGACAACTAATCGAAACAAAGGAGTTGTTCGTGCAACACGACGCCGCTGCTTTCGTTCGGCTTGTGGGCTCCACGGGCGGTGTAACCGGCGAGCGTACACTCGACAAACGATCCCGCTAAAATATCCAACGGTTCCAAACGCGAGGGAGGCTCAGGTGTCCCAGCGTTTAACGACGGTTAAACGCTCGCTCCAGGCCGATTGTATTGACTCGGGTGAAACTACAATGGCACGTAGCTATTCCGCGGCGATTCGCATTCCTGGACGAGCGTGTCGTTCTCAGCGATCGAGCCCAGCGGCGGGAAAAGTGCTCGGGCCCGAAACTTTCTAGGCTCCGTATCGCGTGGTCGCCAACCCATGAACGGAGATACCGAAGCGAGCGGGGTGTGAACCCGTCAAATCAGCATCCACGAGGTTGGTTGCATAATTGCCGCGAAATCGACGGTCTCCTTTATCGGTCGACTTGCGTAACCGCCACCTAACGCATTCCAGTACGCACATGTGTCACCGTTTTGCGATATTATCCAACTCCTCCAACGATGAAGGGGTCGTCTTTGGTCGAGGAGCGTAGACTTGTAAAGAATGAGCTAGCTATCGGGGAATTAGTCGAAGTGGAAGAATCAATCTTTCGCAAGAGAGGTTCTGTTTTATTAAGAAGGTAATCGCGGAGGATTTGCGTGTGCTAGCAGCAGGTGTTCCAGGATTGTGTAATCGAGGCGAAAAACATTATGTAAATAAGAATCGAGTGGCGTTCGCGGATTAGCGGTGTTTATCTTTTCCACGCGGCCACTGGCGGTCAGCGACGAGTACCGTTGCACGTTCCTCGGTATGTAGCTACTCGGATGGTATCTGGATACCCGCGACTGCTGGTCGCCGTAAACGCCAGTCCGCGGCTAATAATTCTTGCGATTACAGAGGAAAGAGCCGCGTGGTTGCCCAGCGAACTCCGTTAAATCGCGCGCTCTTCTTCCTGGTTCCTTTGAACGATTCGAATCCGCGGCCTCGGTTGGCTTCGCCAGCGAAACGTCAGCGCCCACGTAAAAATAGCGGGGACTATGCCGTGTATCGATTTAAAAGATGTTCAGCTTCATCCTGCGATCTAATACTCCGTCCACGTTCGAAATTGCGGCTGCCTCGGATTCGAGGCATTCCTTCGTACCCTTTGGAATTATTTTATTCAGATTTTCGATGGTCAGGCATCTACTGGAACGTTGGGACGTTCAATCACGCTGGCGTAGGATTCCCGGAATCGTTTATATTTAAAGGAAGATGCTTCTAGGTTGGTCGCGATATTCTCGCATTCACTTCGGAATTAGCACGAGCGAATAAACTCCCACAATTCGACAATGCGACCGCGAAACGTGACTCGTCCGTGCATGACCGCGAACGAAGGCTCATCCTGGTCATCGAGAGGCCTCTTGTAGGCGTAATTTATTCGTTCAAACCGTTACGCTTTTTGTACACGAAAAGTTGATGCGCGAATCGTAGAAGCATGCACATGCGCGAGGTGTAAGGGAAGGGAAAGAGTTACAGACAATTGTTATGGGGAATTGCAATGGGCAGAGAGTTTAAACGATGAAATTCGGTAGTATAAACTTTCAACAACCTTTTCAAATTTTTTGAGATAATATAAGAGTAAGTAGCTTAATAAATTGCAAAGAGATTTATTTCATTATATGTTGTATTTATTGAGAAGAAATCTTTAAAAATTTAAAGCTTCATTTTTCGACCGATCAAAGTAGAACGACCTCTGAACAAAGGAGAAGGACAAGAGTTGATGCATTTTCATATTGGTAAAATGTAAATTCTAAATTTTAAAAGTGTTAATTTTTATATGATATATCACGATGTTCCAAAAACATGTGAATGTTCCCCAGTTTGCGGTGAGTCAACTCTGTCCTTGCTTCTACTTTACCGCTGCACCGTCTTTGAAATGATTGCAAACGGGAAGACTCAGCTGTTTTGCTGCTAATGAAGAGTAACTGTTAATTTCTCGTTTGCATGTGAAAGTGCGCGTGATTCCATAGCTGCACAGGCAAACGATTTTTCTTAACAGTGTCGAGCAGAGGGAAAGTCTTTTACGAATTTATAGAGCAGACCAGTTTGCAAATAAATGCCAAAGCGACTCGCCTTTTACTCCGTTTCGCTTCAATGAAATGGCAGGGGTGTATCGATGTCGTTTTCTTCGTTTCGGCTCCTCATTTCCCACGCATTTATCACCGCGCAGTATAATTTCGCGGCGGAAATGCCATAAGGAAAATACTCGGTGCAATTCATTAGTCGAACCTTGAGTTTATTTACAGTTCAAACAGGAATATCTGCGACGCTCGCAGGATTTAATGATATCGGGTCGAGCTGAAGACCAACCTCTGACTTTCCCTTTTTAAGTAACCGATACTTTTATCGGTGATTTCGTACAGAATTTCTCGATACCTCGGCAACAAATCTGTTCGTGATAGGTACGCGTTTCATGCGCGTTGAGCTCCCGAGAAAGTAACAAACGAAATAAGCAAACAATTATCCTTAATAATTTAACAAGCCCGACGGTCGGCGATAATTAATTGTAATACAAAGCTATTTAGCGAAAAACGAAACCGCGCCTGGGCGTTTCACCAAGATTGCAGAAAAACAACCGCGGCATTCGCGCGATCTCCGATAAGCTTCCATAATTTTCGTGGCACCTGTCTTTCAACTTGGTTTCTTTCCGCCGCTGCATTCCAGAGAAAGTTAGCCACGATGATTCGACACGCAATCGAGGCGCGCACTCGCTCGCTTGTGCGTACCCGCGTTTCCACCGTGCGTTTGCCTGCGGGTGCACGCACCTTTGAAAATCAGGTGTGCCAGGTAAGAGAAATCGTAATTTTCTAATCAAAATTGTCGATATTTCTAACTCTGTTCATTGAAATAGTTGAGAAACAAATTCGGTAGATCTGCACATTTTCTTCAGGTTCTTCACCTCGAGCGCTTATACCTCCCGCGTCGTTCTACCGACAACTGTGTATGGGGTTTCTTTTCAAAGGAACCGGAATATTTTTAGGCAACACCGAAGTGTATTTGCAAAACGTGAATAGTTTGTTGTGTAATCATAACTTTCGACTGTTAATTCATGGGTAACGGCGAGCACTGCGTCGGCAGGCAACTTCTGTGTCGGTGGACACGTTGAAACGTATTAAATTCAGTAACGCGGTGTTCCTGTTCGCTCTCAGATGACGAAAATGTAATTTGTCACGCGCAACCCCGACGGACCTTCGCCGAATAATTCGTTCGGGTCGCTGAAAAGCTCGTGTTCCGTTTGAAATTGGAGCTCATCAACGTGAACAGTAACCCGGGATGGCTCGAATATCGGCAGTGTTATCGATCAAAAGCTGTGCAGAGTGATTGGTTAGGCTGATTAGTCGAGGAAAGTTTATGCGAGCACACGTGTGAAAGTGTTTCATTAAATCCGTTGGAAGAAACAAGGAGTTCGTTAGCAAAACTGTTCTTATCGGTTTCGTGACTCCGTAATGGGGTCGCTGACTCAAATAACTGTCAGTTATTATTTACACGTCCCGACTTCACTGCGATGTTAATACTGGTCATTACAGCGGTTATTACATAAGTTGCAGCAGTGTTCCAAAGCTGCCTTCCTTCTGTGGGAACACAGGCATCCATTCAACTCTTTCAAATGCCCACGGTGCATTACAAATCGTTGGTAAATGTGCTTCGAACCCGTTGCCAAAGCTTTGGCCCCAGCTTCCACCGCGTTCTCGTAAACCATCCGTTTCAATATTGGCTTCGTAAATGGAAGTCAATGGACATACAGCAGAGCCGTAGCAACAATTTCCCTAGCAGAGCGTTGATTTCGTATCTGAATAAAGCATTTTCGTTGGCCAGTCCATATGAACTTTGTATAATTTCCCGATCCGGTGGGTTACGCCGTTCAAATCGAGTAGTTACGTATGCGTACGACGTGCAAATCCGTCGCCGATATTTTTCACCGATCCCGCGATTCGACTGAAAGCGCACTGCTCAAAGAGGAATATTTCCGGCGAGTGAAAAATACCTCTTTATGCCAGCTGAAATGCCCCCCCTCCCCCCCTCCCCCCTCCAGCCGGCTAATCGATTCAGCACATTAACGAGAACGTGATCCGTGCCAGTAAATCGACGTCCCGCGATTTTCACTGTGTCGACTGGGAGGAGGGAATGGATTGTGTTCGATTTTGCAAATCTGAGCGGAATCCGTGGCGACGAGCAGGCGATGGATGGCCGCGGAGAAACAGGAGCGGCTCCGTGCCACGCCTCGCTGACTCTAGATACGCTCTTTAGAAAGGCGAGTCGTTGCGACCAGCAAAAACCTTTCCAACACCCTTCACTTTTCGCGGGAAAAACGGAAACTCGCGATGCGTTCCAACGACGCCTTCCCGCCGGACCTGCGAGCGTCACGAACAATTTTGTTGGGACAACGCCGCCGATTGGCAATAAATTGTCGCAGGATTGCACGGTCACGGGACCTTGGAAGCAAATTGTCAAGCAGATTCGTTGAATTATCCGAGCGTCATGGGCCCCGGCGTCCACGGTAAAATTGCTCGAGTGCTCCTTTCAGGATAAACGATGAATGTAGATCGCGGATCGCGATAGGGGGAACGAATTAATCTCCTGGAACGTGATTATCGTCGCGGTGTTTGCACCTGAATCACGCGTGTCCAGAGGTTGAGTGGTTGGGAGTATCCTTCCAGCAGATCGGGGCTGTAAATGTATCCTGTACGAAAGTTGCGCGCGTTTGGTGATAGACTGTGCCATAACGGCGACGGCGAAACTATTCCTGGCGCATTGCGGAAGTGGAAGGGCCCCGTACGAGCCGGCCGGAATTGTGGCGTAATTGAGATGTAACTTCTACTTCGCAGATTGAATATCAGCCTGCAGGATGGACGTTGAGACCGGGGCCATTTTGGCCCTGCAAATATTGGCACTGTGCTCGATAGTCGCCGCTCTGTTGGCCTACCTGATGCGGCAATCAAGGAACGCCAGCGACGAGTACGAGTCCCGTAACAAACGTCACGTGCTCGTTACCAGCTGCGATACATGCGTGGGCCTGCAGATCGCCCTTGCACTCTACGAAGGCGGCTACAAGGTAATCGTCGTCGCACTTTCGCGTCCCACGCGGCAATGATCTCCGAACGCGACAAAAATAACGGAATCCGGAGCACAGGTTGCGGGACACTTCATGGAAACGGTATTACTTAACTGAGCGCAGATCCTCATCATGCTTTGAGAGGATCTTAGTGTATTTGAAATTCCGGGGAACTGAATTCAAATTACTTCCCTCGTGATCAAAGGAGGAGGGTATTGTGCCCGGTGCTCGCATGACGCACGATGTATTAATTAAATTACTTCCGGGCGTTAATTAAAGTTTCGTTGCTGGTAGTGGATAGCGGCGGTCCTTGGACTGGGTCAGGTCGGGCTCCTAAGGAACTCCATGTTTTATAAAATTTAATACTTCATCTCCTTCAAAGTCGAACGAGTGAGATAGCTCGAAATTTACCCACACACTGAGCATCAAAGTTTCACAAATTACTTACAAGCTATCCATTTTTCGTGTTAGTCTTGAAGTTCTCTGAGCCTCCAAGGTATTAGAATAATCTCCCTTAGTTGGCCCGTTTATTCCTGGAATCCCCTCTAATACATCCCTCGCAACTAACACCAAGAGATAATCCACGACTCCGCAAGTAACCATCGCAGTTGAAAACAAACAGCAGACAAATGTCGAGGTACGTCCCAGGCAGCGTGTAACCGCCTGACCAGAGCGAATTGCGGTGGGAAAGGCGGCGAGTCGTTGTAACGCAGCATGGAAATCGGTATCGTAACGTTGGGTGATTGTCGACAGGTGTTCGCAGGCCTGCTGGACCCGTCTGGCAGCGCGCCATCGATCAAGATCCTTCGGGCGATAGAGCAGCAGAAGGAAAGGGAGGAGGATCCATCCGAGGCGAGGGAGGGTAGTCCACAGGATTCGGAAGTACGTGCTCGCGGGCAAATCGTGCCATTGGAGCTGGACCCAACCAGGGAGGACAGTTTACGCGGCTGTTTGGACGCAGTTAGAGCGAAACTTCCGGCCGGGGAAGACGGCAAGCAATTGTCGATTTAATGCGCCCCGGAACGGCGAAGATCGAGCACGCCTCGCTGCCCTCCTCATCCGGTTCCGTTCATTTTCGCATGCTCCGTCCGCAAGCTCGTTCGCGAGTAGCCGAATTCGGTTTCATTCACGGTCCCAGCATCCATTACCCGCCACAATCGCGCGGAACGGTTAAAAGGAACCGAGCGAGTACAAGTGATGTCCGACTGCCACCCGGCAAACGGACCGGTCGCTTAATTAACGAAAAATCGCGTTATTCCCGGGGAACGTTAATTAAGTTTCGCTTCAGAAGCGTCTCCCCTTCCCGCGAGACAATACCCGGCTTTCGAGGCTTCGTGGCCATTCATTCTGATCCTCGGAGGGTGCAGTATTATTTCTGTCGTTAATTACGCGAGTTTAAGAGCCCGAAGGTTGAACGCGTCGCTCCTTCATCGTGGCCAGGGTAATATCCTTCAAGGACGCGACGCGAACACTGTGGAATGTGTAGACAGTAACAGTAGTACGAATTTAAATAAGCGCAGACGGGGGATGCACAATAGTTGTTCCCGCGATTATTCCGCCTAGTAGTTCAATTCGAGATAAACGGTCGCCGTGTTTTATCGGGTCTGTATAAAATGGGAGGCGAAGAGACGAGGGGTAGGAAAGAGAGAAAAGGGAGGCCTGGAATGGAGTTTCCAGACGTAGTGACCGCAAAGATTCGCTCGATGCAAAATAGCCTCGCCTCTCCGGAAATCGTTCGGTCGAAACGAACAATCCCCCGTCTGATAACCGATCGTCGAATGCAATGAATTTAGTTTTATCGATTCCGCTCTTCCCGCATCTCCGGCGACTATAAATTACTTCCGGCGCCATTTAATGGAAACTCTCCCCCTCGTCCCTCTGCCTTTCCCTTACTGCGAAATTAACGCAAGTTCTAATTCGCGAACGTTAACGCGGACTTAACGATCACGTCCCGCGAAGTTGCGCGTCGGGCCGATCTCGTCGGACGGTCGCGAGTTTCGCGAGGCAAACTTGCATCTTCGCCGCGTCTGCCGCGCCATCCGAAAGCGGCCGCTTAAAGTACAGGCAAGCTTGAACTTTACTTAATTACAGGTCTCTGGGCAGTCGTGCACACCGGGGGCCTGGCTCTTCCAGGCGTTATAGAGAGACAGCCGAGCTCCGCGTGGGAATCCATGTTGCGACACAACTTGGTCGCTCCCCTTCGAACCGCCAGAGTGTTCATTCCTCTTCTCCGCGCGAAAAGGGGTCCGTTCTCTGCTAGCTTCCTAGAGCTCGATACGCATAAGGTTGACGGTTAGAGGAGGGGCCGTTCCGGCGTGCACTGCAACGGAGACGTTTATGTTAAAGGTCGCATCGTTCTTCTGGGCGATTCCGTGGCGAGTTATGGCACCAAGGCTGGGACAGGGCTGGTGGCGTTCAGTGCGTCTCGAAAGGCCGTGGAAGGGGCTGCGGAGGCATTAAAATGCGAACTACAATCCTCGGGGGTCGACGTCGTTCTCCTTAAACCGCCGCCCGTGAATCCTCTTATTCTTTATAGTTCGCCCGTTCTCAAGACGTAAGCTTTCAAACAGTATTTCACGGTCGCTTTTTTCGCCGAGGTAAAGGTTGGCGCAAGTACGTTGAGTGACAGAGGAGCTTGCGTTTTGTTCGTAATTGGGATCGTTTGGTCGTAGAGCTTGTCGTCGTTTCGTCGCGTCACCTTTTACCGCGGACGTAGCACCGGGTGATAATGTTTGACTTCGAGGTAAAACAGTAGACGGTGTCTTTGCAGGTCCGACGTGGAATCTGGGATACTGTCGTCTGAAGGGACGTGGACTGCTCCAGTATCGACTCACTGCATCCAGAACTCGCTGATCCCAGCGCTCACGTCGCCCTGTCCACGGAATTCCTACGACATGGCGGCTAAAACGAGACTCTTCTGTCGGTGAATCAGCTGCCGATCGGTGGAGGCTGTCGAAGGAGGTGTGTCGTTGCACACGAGACTTAATTAAGATCGTGTTAGGCTACGTATCAGCCAGTAATACTGTGTAAGAGCAATGAAACGAAATCCTCGGCGACTAGAGTATTAACCGATCCTCAAAGGATCGCGTCGATGTGTGTTTGCAGATTCTTTCCAGGAGAGTTGTTGTGCGAGAGGCTCGAGATTCTACAGATACGTGTACAGTTTTGTAATTAATACAATGTTAACAAAAACTTCTAATCAACATGAAAGTGTCCTCTGTTGCCACCTTCTGCTCGGCTCTGAATACTATCCCGTCGGTTGCCCTAATTATTTCGTTCCCGCAGTAGGTAATCATTGGAAATTGTGTGTATTAGTTTCGGACAGTGGCCTGCATCCGCGAGACTCGCGGATAATTCGTGTATATATCCGGACGAAAGAGCGAATTCACGCGTAATTCGCGGGCTGCGCAAACAATGCGAGCGCCGAATACGTGTGAACGGTAGGTAAATGTCCTGCTCGATGCTCATCCCGCGGATCCCTGACTAAATTTGATTTGGTAATTTGCAGCACTCGATAGATTAATACGCTCCGGCTGGAAAAGTTTGTTTGGCCGATCGGCGAATTCGCAATACCGGCGGGGCCGGTAATTATGCAACGCGGACGGCGAAACGCGGGATTACCCAATTGACCGTCCCAGTTCATTATTTGCAAGCGAAGCGTTTCTTAATCGCGCAAGAACCAGCCGGAAACTGGAAAATATTCCGCGGCCCGACAATGTCGTCGCGCGAAACGGTATTCTAATTACTCGCCGGACCGTGCGCGACGCTTTTTTCGCGGCATATTCAATGAGCCGCGTGAAAGCAGCGCGAGAATTCGGAAATATGTTTATGTAATCGCAGGGGATTCGTGGGGAGCGTTACGTTAATGGAGGCCAATCGGGGCGTTTATTAATAATTCATGGGGCGATTCGTCAAAAATATTTCATTACTCGTTCGCATGATGTATCGGTGATAATCATCGAAATCATGGGCGCAGGGGAGTAGAGGGGCGGGGAAGGAGGGAGAGTGAGAATATTTGACTTTCCGTCGAATCGATAGATTACAATTCGGCCAGGAATGAATGTATCATGCGAGCCGGCGGTACGCGGAAATGCAATAAATTCAACAATAAACTGTATTGCCACGCTGGGGTGCGGCTATTCAAGCGACATATTGACACCCGCTCAGCTCAATCGTCGAAAACGCGCAATTTATTGCTCATTAATCTCGACAGTCCAATTTGCGTTCGCCGATCGAATATATGATAGGACGGGTTTCTTTAATGGAATCCGGCCGCGGGCCGACGCGGGGATAATTGTAGCCCTATAATTCTGGCATTATCGCAGATTTCCGGACTGATTAAAACTAGTAAAGCATCGGCAACGCCCGCCGCTACCCCGCTCCCGATAGTTACGAGTACAACTTGAAATTAAAATTCCTCGTTTGAGGGAGGTCTTCGTAAATCTCCCCGACGCTGTTCCGTTTCGACGCGAGTGCTTTCTACTTTCCTCGACTGAGTTGTATTAAAATTCGACCGTACCTTTGAAAAGGGACGTTGAAACAAGAAGCCACGATTTCTCGAGCTGGCAGAGATTTTGCAAGGCACTTCTGCAAACTTGGAACTGAGGCCAGCCTGTGTCTGGCTGTGACGAAAACTGAAGTCATAACGGTGCCATTAAGGGGACGGTCATTCGCGCGGCTAGTCTCGCCTCTCACTCTATCGTCATCCCCGACAAGGTGTGACAAATTAATGCTTCAATGGGAACCGTTCTTTTGTGCACCGCTCGTTCCTATAAAACGAGATACCCTGCGATCCAGTGAACAGTTGTCCCAGGTGGTCCCCTCAAGCACGAAACATGACGCTGGCTGAGGTAAATTTCCAATCGGTTGATAATTCACTAGCAATTAGACGGCATCATCGCAGAGTGTCAAATATATTCGCAACACCTCGCGAAACTTACCGTAAATTAGAATTCCATTTCTGCTTCTCCATTTTCCAGAGACTGATCGCTTTCGCTTTGGTCTCCATTGCGGTCACCAACGCCTATCCAAGGAGCTATGACGGAGGTATAATACTTCTATCGCGAGGAACTATACTAAAATCGCAATGTTCCCACCGCTCCAACGAATGGTCTTTCGATTCTAGGTGACGAAGGGGGTAGTGGCTCAGACAGAAACGGTCATGGGGGTGGCCACGGCCACGCGTACTCCTTCCAGCACTTCCACGGGCCCGTGGAAGGCCACCACGAGGAGATCAGCTGGAAGGACAAGCACGGCGATCATTATCACGACTACAGGGCCCACCCCAAGTACAAGTTCTCCTACGGCGTGGACGATAAGCACACGAAGGACTATCATGGGCAAAAGGAGCATCGCGACGGTACGCATCGATCGAGCCCCGGCAAGAAAGTCTACCGCGACTCGATCTCCCGCTCTTAATTAGAATCTCGAACTAATTGGACGGCCGGCCTTGCTCTTAATTAGAAGAACTAGGAGCAAGTTCGCCTGCCGACCGGCTTCCAGCACTCTGACTACACGATTTCTTTCCGACGCAGACGGTTTCCTACGTTTCAAACCTTCTTCCCGCGGTCCCCGCTAATTCTAAAGGGCCTTCTATGGAAACTGTAACGAATGTGATGAAGATAGGGTCACGTTAAAGTAGATCCCGTCGTGAATTGCAGGGAAAGAAGTCGAGGGGGAGTATCACATCCACGAGCCTGGCGGTAACGTGAGGAGCGTCAAGTACCATGCACACCCTCACGGCGGTTTCTTCGCAGAGGTTCACAATTACGGTGGGAACGACCATTCCGGCGGCACTTACGGCCACAAGCATTGACGAGGCGCGCCACGTATGGGGAAAAACTAAGTTACATCTCTGTTGTTGTTTTATTCATGTTATCTTGTTATATTCTACTGCTGCCACCGCGCACGGTTCAAGCATCACCCTTACTGTTACTACTTTATAGCCTATTAAGCACGAAATAAACGAAACAATGAACTGAACTTTTCAACTTTTCAACTTTTAACGTTCTACATTGTCTGACGAGAGGTTGGACAAATATGTTCGTCCTTGTCCTCGTTTCCACGGGGAATAACTTTGAGGAGTGTCTTCGGTTAGGAGTTTGACTAGCCTGCTCCTTTAGGAGCTAGACACAATTTGACGCGTATCGATCTTGCAGCACGGAAATTCAAGGTTCGACGTGGTCGTAACCGCGCTCGAGAGGCTGCAAGAGTTCCAAGAACCATGATCGACCGTACCCCCGAAGATCTCGCCCCCTCGCACTGACCCATCCCTCGTCAATCCCGCCGCCAATTTCCATCGCTAGTAATTACGTTGCGCACACGCTTCGACAATTTCCACTAAGTTCGCGCGCGCCGGATGATATCGAGTAGACGCGGCTTCCGTTGATACGCAGGCAGAAATTTCACGGCAGCTCCCTTTGAGAACTGGGCCAACAAAGATGCGCCGAAGTACTCGGTGCGCCTGGGCAAGGCGAGTAATTAAAACGAACCGAGCGCCGCTTTTAAATATTTCCCCGTTGCGTCACGTAGCTCCGAGCGAGTTTTTCGAAGGAAACGTTTCCTGTAATTAATTAACTGAAGTCGTTGGATGTTATTCGCGTTTGAGTGCGCACCGTGCCCGCGTCGCCGTGAACATCTTCTGTAAATATTAAAGGTAGCATCGCAAAGCGTCAGCTACGCGGTCCAGCGACGGCGGAATTCCATGGAATTTAAGGAAATTAAGACCGGAAGGCGATAGAATTAAAAGAGAGCTGTCTGCTGACGGATTTCAGCGGGGGGTAAACAGCTCAGCCATCGCCGCGCGCGAATAGAAGCGGAAACGACGGTTCGCCCCTGAAAAATCCATTTAGTTTCACGGTGTTGGTCTGCTGTGTACCTACGCGTTTCTACGACGATGAGTCGAAGAGTGTCGCAACCCCTTCCGCTTCCGCGCGCCTGGCGCGTCGTTGCCGCGTCGACGATTCCTGATACAATCAGCTGCCACTCGAAGCTTATTAAAGTAATTAGCCTGCAGCGCCCGCCGCCATCTACATCTTCCGCGTCGCGAGCGAAATTGTTTCGATTTCCACTGAACCGTCAAGCCCGAGAGCACTGTCACCGGAAGCTCTTCGTGACTCTGCACACGGGGTGTCTGACAAATTACAGCGCAGCTGCTAAAGAAACCATTCGTGTCTCGTGAACGGTCGCAGACAATCAGGAGACACAGGTCCAGAGAAATAACATTCGTAGCCGGATATGTCTTAATGAATTCGTTTCGCCGGCAACCGTTTCGGCACAATGCACCCCCGCGTGCTTCTCGTTGAATTAATTCGAGAATAATATTTCATTCGCCGGTGACGAAGAACGATCCCGAACTCGTGCAATTTACAGTGTGCTCCGGGGCACCTAATTGCAGCGTAAATATTTTAATAAACGACTGGAACGTCCTCGAATATGTCGCGAGGGCGAGTGCGAACCTCCGCATGCCCACGCAAAATGACGCATATCCGGTCCGCGTATGAACGCGCGCAGCACCGATCGATACACTCGTTACCGAAGTAAAGGACGGATTACGAGTGGTGTGCGTGAAACAAGCTTCTCTACGCGCGAGAAATATGTCGGTAAAGTCGAAAGACCCTCAGCCTCGGCAGCCATTGGTTATCCCCGGGGGAGAGGGAGAGGATCCCTCTCAACCCCTTTCCGCGCCGCGCCACGGGCTCGTTCGAAACGAATGCACTTATTTAATTAAGGACATTACAGGGTCCCACGTTATTTTAATAACGTTATCATAGCCCCTGTTGAGATTAAGTTAATTATAATTTCACAGCGCGAACGAACGTTCCCTGTAAAGTTTCGCGAAACGTCCCCTCGCACCCTGCTCCAGGGCGGCTTTGGGATAAAATTTTTGGAACTCTTCGAATAACTGTGATTTTGTTACTTTCAAAGAGACGAATGCTTCAAATTCTCGTAGAATTCCACTCGCATTGATTTCGCTAAATCTCGTAAACATTGTACTCAGTCAAAATTGTTTACCTGGCGACCCTTTGTGGTATCAGAATGGAATAGCTGAGCCTTATTAATAATACCGTTTTAAATGGAACTTTTAATCTGGCCACAGTTACAAGTAAAATTTTCCCTGGTCCAACTTCCCTCACAGTTCGACAATTTCAGAACTGATTAAACGTTGACTTGAAGTTACGCGAGGTAAAACGCCACCGCCACAATCCAGCTACTTAGGGGACTGAAAGCGTAATCGCTTCGAAAGTCCTCGCGAAAGTTCGAAGCTCTTAAAAGGTTCTTTGAAAACGTTACCCACGATGTCAGAGAACTCGATTGCGTCTCTGGTTAGACGGTTAGGTACACGTAGCGCCAGTTGCGCGCAAACTCCTCGGATTAATTTCTAACTGAAAGGCGCCTGTGGAAGTTCCGTCGAAGCTGTGCGAAGCGGGGCCCATAAAAATGCCAGTGTCCTCTTGACCGTGTGAAAGAAAACGAATTTATACAGGGCCGTACAGTGAATCGCAGAACAATTGTAGGGGTGGCGATCCCTCATGACGGATCGAGTAAAAAATTTGGAATAAATCTCTGGTCGGTTGCGTGGTTATTCGAAGAACGAGTACAGAAGAAGTATTCCTGCGTCAGTTGCAAGAGTGTCGTGTACATGATATTATATTATTTTGGATAATAAGAGAAAGGCTACCGCGCTGGGTAATTTTAAACGCGGGCCATTCATCGTTGATTTCTATTTACTGTCACAAACGACTCCAGCATTTATTTAACTCGGAATTAAGCAAATACAGCGGAGCGTCAATCGCGCGACGACACACCGGCCGCTCTTCGTGTTTGATTTACTAACGGTTCATCACCGTGATCGTATCGAAGGATCGCTTTTTGCGTTGGTGCATAACAAACAGCGAGCCGGGACGGCAAAAACTCTTCCGTGTCAGGACCAATAGAGCGGAATCGATTGTCGTTTCGGGGGAAATACTATGCCGTGGATCCACGTGCGTGGAAGGTTTGTCGTTATGTCCAGCCGTCAAAGAAACGCCATACTTTATGCACAGAAAACCGATTGGTCTGTAGCCTCTGTTTTTTCGGATGCATGCGCAACGCCTGTCGTACGTTCGGTTGTTTCGACGTTAAATAACGTTCACGGTGGCGAAATTCCGCCTGTCAAAAACGGCGAGCGTTCGCCGCTATATAAACCGCGATGCATCTGTGCTGGAATATCATTTCGTCGGGATCCGGGCAGCAATATGGTGATCAAGGTTCGCGTTCGGGAGCCAAGGATAGCTTCTCCTACCAATGTCACTTTACCTAACGAGGCAATTTACCTTTCTGTACACAGGTCGCTTTAATTTCGGCGGTGGTTAGTCTCGTGGCGGTGCAGAGCGGATCGGCAGGGCACGCTCACAGCTTCGCGCATTTCCACGGCCCCGTGGAAGGACCCGCGGAAGAAATCTCCCTCCACGGTAAACACGGGCATCACGTCGGCTACGTGGCTCACCCCAAGTACGAATTTTCTTACGGCGTCGAGGACCATCACACCGGCGACTACCATGGCCAGAAGGAGCACAGAGATGGTGAGTGAATGACGGACGGGGAACGAGACATATCGTTCCGCTTCGGATTATAAATCTCTCCCGATGCTGACTTTCTTATTTTCCGCGATAAGTATGCGCACGGTTATCGTCCAGCCGCAGGAACCTCGCAACGGTGGAAAGTAAATTATAGATGCAAATAAATTCTGCTCAACAGGTCGATATATTATATTTCCCTCTTGTTGGCAAGATCGTGTGCTGTGCGTACAGGGTGTCCCAAAGTATGTGCTAGGGCTGTTTCTCTTGGAAGCACCCTCTTTAAAGAGAATTTGCAAATTCGCTTCAGTAGCTCCTGCCACTCTGTCCCTTTCTGCAAATTAATACAGAGGCTTCTTTTGCGGCCAGGCAAAAATGTGATCGGTGAATACACCGTGAAGGAACCAGGCGGCAACGTGCGCGTCGTCAAGTATCATGCCGATCCTCACGGTGGATTTTTCGCGTACGTGCACAATTCGGATGGCAACAATCACGAGGGTGGTACCTACGGCGGCTACGGGGGGACTGGAGGATCACAGGGGCATGGCTACGGACACTATTAACAACCATCTGTATTTTTCAAAGACCGTCGGAATGGGTCTCTTTGAATCTACGCGGAAGCTTGTTACCCGGGGATTATCGTTCGTTATTGTTGCTGGATATTTTACTTCGGACCAAAGAAAATTGCAAGTGCCACCGGCACGAGGTCTTGTTACTCGCGGACTGCGTTTGTTACTGTTGTTCTAACTGTTGAATATATACACTGTATGCTGCAAACTTACGGTTCACCTCGTTCCCCTTTTTCCTTCTGTCGATGTGTTCCTGGAATGGAGGCTTTTACCACCGAAGGAATTTCCAGCTGAAACTGAACAACCGAATCTACAGGTACGCCGTAGCGCGGCTGTGAAAATATGAAGGCCGTAACAATCACGGTATCGCCGCAATAAAGTTATCTCCGCCAGAGAAATACGAGATCCGTGATATTTTTATCGAACACCCACACAGGCGAGGGTCCTTCTAGCTTCCCCATAAAACGCCTAATAGGTGGTACGTTCTAGTGTTCTCTTGGAACGCTGTGATTGACTAAACTCTTTAAAATTCTTGACGAATCCATCTCGCGTTGAATTTACGTGTGTGTTCATCGTTGGCGTAGATTCGATTTTGCTTGGACATCGAAACGATACAGTCGCCTGTCGCGATACGAGGGAAGCTCACGCGGCATAAATTAATGGAGAGATTGCATGTATATAGGGTTAACTTAATGAGAGACCGGGTCATTCTAAGCCTGGCTCGAGCATATTGAGTCACGTATTCGGGGCAGAAGGTACCCCTCGGATCTCTGTTCACAGCTAAAATTGATTTCCACTCGCGGCCACGAGATACTGCCCCCTATCACCTCCCGTTTTTGCGAAATTATAGCCTCGTCCTTCGACCCTGGCCCGGATATTAAGTGGCCTCGAAGAGGCACGATAAGGATTTTATTCTTGGCGCGAGACTAAATTGGTATCACAGTAGAGGAGCTGTAACTCCCCTTAAATCCCTGGTTGGATTAGGTATTAAATTTTCAAGCCGCCCTATTTTCTATCACGAGCTTTCCAATTAGAGATATTTCTCGTGTAATTGCTTTCCAATGGGAACGCTTAAACATGCCTGACACTGATAATGAGCACTCCACAATTCCTCGTTCACTTAGCAGCTAATGAATCTCTTAAAACCGTAAGAAGATTTCACGGAATGGATAATAAATGCTCCACGAGGTATTACCGTCCGTGACGCTGCAAATATCGACGGTTATACCTACACCACCGCGGGTTTCACTAATTTCTGCGCCCCTCTGCATCCGCGTAAACGTCACAAACTTGTAAGCAGTTACGAGGGAACTTTCCGCGTTTAGTTTCGCTCCGCTTATTCCGCCGGAGTGATAAATGAAATCCTATAAGGCTTGCCGTCCAAAGAAACAGAAAATTCCGAGATGTTGCTGGGTAATTTTATCGAGTGAGGGTTGGGGGTGGGGGGGGGGGGGGGGAGGGCGTTATTCTCGTTACCCAGCGTCTGGCCGTGGCCAGCTTTCCTTCCACTCTGTTTCCCACCCCCGTGGGGTGAGCGCGAAGTGTCGGAGGGTAACCGGAAGGCACCAACACCATCGCGAACAGCAGCGGGGGTAACACCCCATCCGAGTGGCTCTGTCAAGCGTGGCCACAATCAGGCGTCGTCCAAAGGGGGTGGGGACGAGTTGTCGGAAACAGGCGACGGTAATAATGCGCGATGTATAGGGGTGGCGCGCGATCGATTTTCTCGATCTCGAGAGAACGGAGTCCTTATTATTCCGGCGAGAAGGCACGGCGGTAGCTTCGTTATTCGATTCGAAGCAGCGGTCGCCTCGAATCCGCCAGCCCCCACACCCCCTTCGACTCTTCCCCCGGACTCTTTTATACTCGCCTTTCTTCCTCCTCTTTTCTCTTCCTCAGCCTACTTCCGTGTTGGTAAAAATCCAATTCGTGCCGTCGCGTCGCATGGAAAATAAGGGAACAGGACGTTGACTTGGTGGTACGTAACGAAGCTCGCGCCACGGGCTATCGGGCTCGGCTTAAGTGAAACGGGATAATCGAGGGTCGTCGACGCGTGCTCCAGGTACTTTCGGCTCGAATATTTCCTTTCCGCTTCGCGCTTTGGGAAGGGGTGCGAGAAAGTGGAAAACTATGAATATTATTTGGAAGGGAAAAGTGTTTATTTATGAACGATATTAACGGAAAGCTGTTCATAGACACCGTATATAGCATTCGTGTACAAATGTCAGGACGTAATACTGTGCTTACAGCAGCAATCGATTCGATCCGTGACAAATTGAAAATTACATCGACGATCGACCACGGGAGGAGTCCCGGACGCTTTAATACTTCACGATTGCTTGATCGTGTCCTGGTTAATTCATCGTCCCATTTCGCGTTACTTAAAGACGAGGGCGGATGGTCCTCTGAGGGACAATTAAAGTTCGAAGTGTATTTCGAACGGTTCGTGAGTATTAATGGAATATCGGATGGTCTACGTGTCTGGTTACATTCGTCCCCAGAATATCCTATTTTCATTGTTCATCGACATGTCCCACTAAAGTCATCGTTGTGTTTCACCAATGTAACGCTAATTCGCGCTGAGGACTTGAAATATTCATTGGTACCTATTGAATTTAGAATCGAATGGAGCCGCCAGATTTAAGCGATCGAACGAGCAGAAGCAGGGAAAGGACGAAGAGAGAGGTCGTCGCGAAAGAAACCCTCCGCCTCGTTGACCGATCGTTACCTTGGATAGAAAATTCACGGCGAACTAGTTTCGAAGCTTCCGTTCTATCAGTTCCCCCCGTCCCAGGGAAACAAAGCGTATCCGTGGCGCAAAGAAAGTCCGCTTCCTCGCTCCAAAGACTCTCGGGGAAGCTCTCCATCCGGTAAACATATTTACATAGAACTCGTGGAAGCTTCGGCGTGCTCCTCGACTCTACGACGCGCCAGATTTACAATTAGAAAGTTTGCAGCTCGTAAAGGCTTCCAGCGCGGGGTTGGTTTAAGTTCGCCCTTCGCCCTTCCACCCTAATCAACGTCGAAACGATTCAATAAATGTTCGAGAAACCGCCGCGCCGTTCGCCACCGCGGCGATTCCGCCCCGACGATTATTATTTCAACGAACTTTGATTACACGCGATTGACTTCGCGATCCCCTGGTAATATTATCTCCACCGGGGAATATCGGAACACCGTGATGAATAATAATGTTCGCGAGGATTGTTTGCCCCTTTCGACGAGCCTAATCGCTTCCCGTTTCTATCTTGCCGGAGGTTTTCAAGGCGGCTCCGCGAAGGTTCTCTCATCAGAGGACTCGCGCACAATGGCTCGTCATTATCGACATGCTTCAGGGGCGGGGTAAGACTCGGCAGCTTATCGCCTGTTGCCAGCCTAACTCGATCTCATTTAACTTTAGCGATAGACGTCGCCACGCTGGCGGAAACGTGCCGCGCGTAACCGATTTCGATCACGATTCCCTTTGATATTACCACTTATCCGCCGGAATCTGAATGCCCCCGAGGTATCCCCGGGTTCCGGTGCACGCCTATCACTCTTTGGCACAAAACTTCCGAGGGAGCGATCGGGATCGTAGTATTCACGGCTCGATGAACCATGAACTGACGAATCTGTTTTCCAGACCATGATAAACCGTTTCGAGTTTCCCAGGGTCCGGGATCCGCCAGCGAAAGATCGCCCGCGACAGTTTCTTCTCTATCTTCCGGCTCCCCTTCGGGGAAGAAAAGTAGCCGATCCTCGCGAGACGACGCGGAGACTGGTATGATAAAACTTTCGAAGCAAGTGCGGTAAAGAGACAGCGGGAAGGACAATAAAATAATGGAATGGCCTGGCCGGGAGAAGAGGGATCGACCAGTAACAGAGACGTGGAAAACACTCCGAGCTGGCTGGATAGCCTGAAATTTTTATACCGCGCGGTGAAATTTAAAGGGCAAGTAACTCGTCCTCGCTACCCGCTTCGTTTATTTAATTGCACCGCCCATGCGGATTCCTTTAAGCGTGGCTAGCCACCGACGAAATGAACGTCGCGGTTGTGAAAAAAATTGTAATAAACTCGGGCAGTGGTGGGACGCTTAATTCGATCGCGTTTAATCCGGCAACGCGAAAAGAGAAGCGGCTAAATCGGCGGTAGTGACCATGTCGAAATCGAGGGTGGGAGGAGTGGAAGAGACCGGGGCGGAAGAAGAATTCCTTTTCCCTTGACACCAGCTAGGTGCTTGGCAGCCGGCTGCCAGCCAGTAAATCCTTGAGTAACGATAATTTCGCGATACCTTACTCGTCTACAACTCGGTCCCCCCAGTTGCTGGATAACATTAGAGCTTTGGTACCGTGCCAAGATACATCTGCCAGCACTCACCGAACCTACGTACACCGTAGCGTGTGTGTGTGTGTGAGTATCCTCGGGCCCTCGTCACCACCCGCGCTTTGAGGGTGGCGCACCGACCCTCCTCTGAAACCGAAACCACCCTCGCGGCTCGATCTACTTTTCCATCCGATCCACTTTCGTTGTGTCTTCTTCCACTTTGCATGGCGCGGCACCATCTACTGTCCGTCCATTCCAGCTGGATCTCCTTCGAGATGCATGCTTGATAGATCGCTCGATGGCTGGCGCGCTATGATAGAGGGTGATTATTGTTTGATCAGAAAGAAGAACGGGGTTGACTCTGGGGGTATTCGAGATGATAAAATGATCCATCATTCTGTTTTGATATCAGGATCTATAGAAGACATTGTACTCCTTGGGTGTTTTGTTCTCCCGAGACTCTCTCAATGGCTCCACTTTAAACGATCCTGATTCCGGATGATAATGGAATCCCGTCTTTTTCCTTCCACTCTGAACCCCTTTAAGCGGAAGCCAGCCACTGTGTGCCTTTTTTCAGCGAGCCCCTCGGTCGGGGAATGGAATTTCATCGGTCTCTCCAGCAGATTCTAACGTCGGTCCATCGGCCGAGCGAGTATAACGGGCCATGAATCGGTAAAACGCTCGACTTATTTTTATTCCCGCCATCGTTCCCAGACGATTAAAGGAGCTCTTCCGCCTTTAAGCCGGCGGGGCTTAGCGATGCATTAATTTTACAGCCGGAAGGGCCGCGGCAGTCCGTTTCTTTTTACTGTCGTTACGCTTTAACACCGGTATCCGATTATCCACTGTTCCGGAGTCTCCCTTTTAATAATTGAAATATCGTTCCGTAACTTTAATCGGGATCAGCGGACCGTAATCCCGCCTTCGGAAGGCCAAGCGTGTTTCTTCCCAGACGATACGTTGTGCTCCATGGCCTTTCCTAATGTTTCTGCTCTAACGTTGCGCTAGAATTACAAGATCGGCATGGAATACATTGCAGCTCTTAAAGGCGAATATTCTTCCAGCCACGAGACTTTTCACGACAAATCTATCTTATCTTCCAACCACGCGCCGTCAAAGATAATTTTCCAAATTCGCGTGTCTGGCAGACTGGATATTTACCCAGAAACGTCGTTCGAGGGAAAAAGAGCGAAGTCGAAAACGACGGATGTTCGATCACGTCGAGCCCGCGGAATCGATCACGCTAATGCGGCCTCGGGCTGAATCCTACGAGACGTCGCGTTCCGCGGTATGATTAACGTGATGAAAACGCCGCTTTTTACCACGCTACCAGCCGAATGAACGAAGTTCCTGAATGCTGCTCCTGCCTTTTTATCCTTACTCGCCCGAGCCCCCTTTTTTATCTCACTCTCTCCCTCGCCCCACTATCGTTCCAGATGCCAGGGCAGAAGGAAAAGGGGCGAGCGGAAAAGCGAAAAGTGAATACTGGGAAATGTGATTCGTGAAGTACGCCGGCGGCTTCGGGGCTTTGCATTACCATTTTGGCCGTTGGCCAACCCCCAGCCCCCGACAACCGGGAGGAATCCCCGATAGAAGATAAGGCCTCGCCTCCTGTTCGCCCCGGCGGTTGGATTCAACCGACACACCCGCTAGATAAACACACCCGCGAGAGGGTAACCGACTCCCGTCGACTGGTCGAGACCACCACCGGGACTGTTCCGGGATTTCCGCAGATTTACAGGCTGGAATTCCTTATCGTAATCAACCCCGTGGCGGCCGTGCCCACCCCTCGCCTTGGGCGCCGTTAAGAAATCGAGAGGAAGGACGTTGTTAATCTTGCTACAGTCCCGTCGGATCTCGCTGCGAAATGGTTATCGTGTCAGATGGATCAACGGGGGTTGCCGGCTTCCTAATGGATTTACGTCGCGGGAAATATTATTGGATTGGACATCCGCCGGACGGTTCCGCAGATTTGCGCGCAACGGACGGGGAATTAGCGATGCTACGTAATCAACCCCTTGCTCAGTTACACTAAACTCAAGAAGCTTCGATGCGCTTTCTCGGAATTGCGACGGCGCAATGTAATTGTCAGTTATGAATAGATAATGTTCAGGTGGAATTGGAATTGGGAGTCTAAATCCTAAGACTAACACATTGTCTCTTGTGCCATCTTTTTCGACCATGTATCACGCCCGATTCGTTTCAATTCCCACGTCCACGTCTTGTGCACGAAAAGATCTTGAATTTCGCACTTTCCTTTCCCTCTGTTGGGAGGGGATGACTAACATTTCAGTGGACGGTGGTCGACGTTCAAAGACCCTGGATGAGAATGACGAGGGTTGCTGGGGATATCCCGTGACGTGGGCTATCTTGCGGACCCTCGAAGGTCTAATACGAACAAAGCTAACTGTTTTAATGTGACGTTTCTTGAATAAATAAACATATGCAAGTAGAGGATCATTAATCGTGATTGTCAAGTATCGGTACACGCTAGGATTTTCAGGGAAATCCCCGGTTTAAGGCATTCCTCGCGACACCCACGTGCGTCACTCGTACACCAAGTAAAGCGACAAATTCGGAAGTTCTTCCCTCGGTGGGCAAACAACCGCGTATTCTGACGATTTGCATACACCTCGAAACCAATCGCTTCGTCCCTATTCCCCCCCAGTCGCTTTCGTTTCTCTCGCGTACACGGGACGCAGAAAGAAACGTCGAAAGTGTCTCCCCGATCGATCTTCAGGAATAGACAGATCTCTGTACCCCGACCACGATCGCGGTCGTCTTCTCCTACGTGTCTATCAAATTCTCTCGTCTGGCAAACTTTGTGTACGATGGGGGAGGCCGGCTCGACCGCCGCTACGAATGAGTTTGCATTGAGTTTACTCGAAAAGAGATAGTTTGCGTATCGGAACCGTCTTCTTCCACGGTTCGTTCTTTTTTTCGCGGCGCAACTATTCCGGCCGCGCTCGAAATGCTCTGTCTACCTCCGTGACGCATGAAATTCCGCGGGACTCTCTGTTTCATCGTTAACGGTCGTATTTACCATCTTCCCGGCGGTGAAATTAGCCCGCGGTCCCAAGAAGTGTTTTTAATTGGGCCGGCAGGCGCTGGCAAATTGCAGCGCGCGCCAATATTTGCGCGAGTCTGTTTTCTCAATCCACGGTCGAGCGTTCCCGTCGCATTTTCACGAGGACGAGAGCGCGTGGCGGGTAAGGGACGAGACTCTGGTTGATTTTTAATTTATAAAACGCTGGAATGTTAAAAACGTAGCGCGGTCGCGTAACTCGGGGAGAAATAAAAGTCACCACCACAATGGCGCTCTCGTTACGCAACGTGGAAACACTGGAGGAGGGTTTTGAAGGAGATCTCGCAAACACGTCCCTCTTCTTCCGTATTTCGAAAGCTACGCTCAACCGAGAACGCGGTTCTTCCATTCCGGCGTGTTCTCACAATTTCCTGTCGCATTTCTTCCGCGAAATATGTACCGTCGAGTAACGACGAAGCATCGACGAGCTTCGGTGGAGTCACTAGCGTCGCGCTCATCCCTTTTCTTTCTATTTCTCTGTGCAGTGCAACCTCGTTCGATCCACTAGAAACTTGAAAAAAGAAGGTTTCGGTGGATCGAACGAATCCCCGTGAGGTTTTCGTACCCTTTGAAGACAGCTGCCACGGATCAGACTCGAACATGGGCCTTGACACCTAAATTACGTGCTGTAACAATGCAAACGCGAATAGGCCCGTTATCATAAGCTTCTCAAAGAATGTAGCTCGCTGTATTAAGCCACATTTCCGTGTATTATCGATTCTCTGTTCCCCTCTGCATTTTTCCTAGCTGCGGGGGATGATTTAGATGGAGGATACAAGAGGTATTCATAGAGATTGCGAAATTAGAGGCAAACTAGAGAATGCTGTCTTTTAACATTCATTATATCTGGAAACACTGGACTGGGTTGAAATTATATGGGTCCTTAGACCAGAGTGTACGTCCCTGCTCCTGATCGATGCTCGACTTTCCCTCCGGGGAGTGTCACCGTCGTTCCGGGAACGTTCGAAGCTCGTGTGAAATTTAAATACGATTTGAACGCAACGTCAAATTATTTCCCTCCCGGTAGACCTGATCCTTCGCAAACACTGTCGCCTCGAGCCGCCATGAATCCTGGAATTATTGAAAATGGGGCGGTCTACGATCGAGCGAAATGTTCGCTGGTACTTCACGGCTGGTACGTGACGGAATTCTTCCCGAGCACTCGCATGGTAGCCATAAATTACCCGTACTCCACAGCGGTGCACAGAAAAATACAATATTAGATTACAGAGAAACGAGGAGAGAAAACAGAGGTTCCCTTCATTCCGTTCCGTCAGGCCAGTTCCAGTCCGCGGAACAGAAAGCACCGTGAAGACGGATATAATTAACACGCCGTTCGCGATATCTGAACAGCGCCTGACGTACAAACTCCCGTAAAACGAGTCACGGCAGGTGATTCGACCAGCGTGCTTTAATATCGGCCCGTTATCATCGCTGTCGGTGGTGTACACGCGTCATACGGCCGCGTGCGTGCACGGATACGTACACGCTGACCGGGCGTACTCTCTCCGGCGCTGTTCCCTCGTGCATCGAGAAAAATTACCATATCATGCAAATCCGCGCGCAGGCCTCTGGCCAAAGGTTTCCCGAGTGCGGCCCGATACTCGCGCCCGCCGATGGGAAAAAACGACGGACTCTCTCGAACGAAAGCTGATGGAGCGTAACGCGTCGCGTTGTCGACACGCAAATTCCATGGGTCAACAACACGCTCCATTCGCTCGGGGTTTCGATAGCCGGAAACGAGATGCGGAAAACGATACGCGTGTCGATCGTTCAAACGATATATTGCACCGCGAAACGTAGCAAGGAGATACGTCTGCCACTGCGGAGAATTTACAAGTTAACTTGTTGAGCGAGACGATCCCTCAGGGCTCGAGTTTTGTCTCCGAGGGGTGTTTCATCCCTGGAGCACGATGTCAGGAGGAGAACTTGCGATCTCGGAGTCGATCTACAAACTAAAGAAGGCCCAATGTGATCTGAGTGGGAGGGACAGCTTCGATGCACCTTTATCTGAAATGAAAACGTATCCTTCGGTGAATTCTTTTGACGTTAATTCATCGCCAGATGCTTCGACATCTCCATCTATTTCAATCTCGCGGTGTAGCAAGCTGTCTGCTTCATTATGTCGATATCCAGCGCACCTCGATGCCTTTGCCTGCACCGCGAAGTGCCAAAGTCCTAAGTCGATGCCCAGGTCATATTAAGATAGAGTAATCTCTCGGGGATACGTGCGCCCGAGAATTCTGTTCAAGTTTCGGAACGTACATAGTTTCGAGTTTCACTCTAGCCCCCAACTGCGCCCTGCATCGCGCATTATGCGCTTGGTGGATCAATTTTTCAATAGGGTTGTTTGAGAATTCATAAAGTTCCCACGGGAACGTGGCCTGTCCATTTTGGGTTCGCCGGGCAAAACGCATAGTGGAGTTGAAAGTATCGCATTGAAGTTGATAGAGCGTGATATGTTCGCATCACAGACGGACAGTTTCACGAAGTGACAACGGTAACACGCGAACAGCCAGCCGAAAAATACTCGGAAAAACGGAACGAGCAACTCGATATCGGAGCTGATCGACTCTAATGGACCCACAGTTTTCGATCGCTAACGATTCCTGGCGTCGATGTCGTTTTATTCGCCAAATTTTCGACACCGTTCGTATGAAATAATAGCTCTTACGCCGCGCAAGCTCTCACCATCCCGCGGGTGGACCTCGAAACTCCCCGCTAAGATCCCTTGACCCGTGGAAAGCGTTCTGACGGGAAATATATCGCCAGTCTGGGCTCGCGAGGCACTCCTCAGCTCCACCGTTTCTTGCAGCGTTGCTTTCAAATTACCTGAAAAAGTTTCATCGAAGTTCCATTATCTCGGCATCTCCGATTCCTCTCGAGCCGTCTCTAGGGGAAAGACAACAACCTGGCCGCGGGTAAAAAGAGGAGCGGCAGTCAGACGCAGGAAGGCGGACAGGAAGGGCAACGATGTTCCGCAAATTTAAAGTATCCCGGCGAATCGTTGGCGTTCTTCGATGAAGCATCATCCACATTCCCGGCGTTCTTACGCCGGATACGGTGCGCTCTACGGCCGGGCTGCATGCCTTCTGTGTTTTGGAGTGATGCCAGGGACACGCGAGTTACGAGAAGGAGAAATTTAATTGCTCGAGAATTCGGATTACCGCTCCCTCCCCTAGCTATAATCAGATTATGTGCTCTTCCCCCGCTTCAATTATCGGCCCTCTGTCGATGTAATTGGACCGAAGTTTACTGACCGGTCTAATATCCCGTCAACGACTCAGCGTATATCACATAGTTGTCTGAGCTTCGCTCGAGGACCCTCGCCAGCTCCTTTATCGATTCCACCGGAACAATGAAGGGCAGAGTTTAAGTCAATAGGGGCGTTTCGGACGGAGTAGCGTGCAACGATTGTCATACACTTTGGGAAACTTCCCCCTTTTCGATACACATCTCGGTTGAGAATCTCCTCGTCGACTAAAACATTCACCCTTTATATACCGCGCATTCTTCTCGCGGGTTCCTCGAAACTGAACTCCAATCCTTATCCACGGTCTGGCGACTCGCGATTACTCGACTCGTTGGAGATGTAACGCGGATATTCGCGTTTATCGGCACAGAGAAACATCGGATTCTCGCAGACAGAAGAGACTCTGGATACACGTAGACAGCCGAGGGCGTCCTGCCGATCGGATAAATTCCCCGGAATGTTTTCCAGTCTACCCCGGTGGGAGACCTCGCGCGAGGATTTTCCGCGAGACTCGGCAGGTCGCGCATGATACACACAGTGTACTTACACGACGCCCTCTCCCTTTGTAAATTGACAGCCAACGTTCGCGCGCAATCTCGCAGCTAGATTCATGCAGATTGGCCGAATTGAATATCGGGATTAAATCCTGGCCCCCCTTCTGATAAGGGAAGCTTCTCCGCTGGGTAGGAAGTTTACTTGGAAATATCGGTGGCTCGCTGGGTAGCTAGGGCCGCGGTAGCGTAACGAATTTACGGCGCCCTGAAACATCGTCTACACGTGGCTCTCGCGTCGTTGAAACTTTCTGATTATGCATTACTGCAGCTCTAAGCACTAATTTCGACGGATCAGCAATGTAAATTGTCGGGATACACGAGACGGAGTCGTGTTAATTAGCAAGTTCTGTTTGCTCTGTTCGTTATACATTTATTTATGATAAGTGACAGCTGTTTCATTATTCCCACTCTGTGCCGGCGTATCCATTAAACCCCATGGGCCCATTAAATCGCCGAAACCTCCAGGAAATCTGCCGAGATCAATAGCGCTCTGTCAAAAAATGAAGCTCCCCTCGCTTCCAGACACGAAGAAGGGGACCAAAAGGGACTCGGCGAAGCAAGAGGCGGCAGAGAGTAATACGGATTTTAGCAGATTAGAAACTTGAACCGCCGCATCTTTGTGATGACGCGGCGACTCGGCCTGTGTGTGTAGAGGTGTGTGACCGCGGCTGAGATGATGAAGAAAGGCGCCAGCTGCAGTGTGTGTGTGTGTAATCTGTGCACAGGCAACTCTACAGCCGTACGCGCTTTTCCGCAATAGTTTAAAGTTTGGAAACTTACCAAAGAGTAAATGGTGACGGTGGTTACCGCGGCGTTTCACGGGACACCCTGTCATATCTTAAAACTTGGCAACTATGGCTTTTAAGCATTTTCGCCCAGCGTCGGCGTCCCCGTCGGGAATGCCAAAAATTCGCGGAGGCTCCTGGCCTTACAGGGGAGACTCTGGAAGTTTAAGGGCGCAGCCGAGAACAACGCGGCTGGTGTCGAGCTCGCTAACTCTCTATCAGCGATGTCGCCGGAAACTCCGACGAAGCCAGATGCAACGCAAATGAAGACGAAAGTTGCTTAAAATAGTCAAAGACTCGGGGACTCTTCGAATATCGACGATGACCGCGGAAAGTTCCAAGGGACGTGACACATTGTGGCTGGAAAGTTTTTCAATCAGCCTCGCTCCCCGATAGAAAGTTAAAGGTTCCTGGCATGGTCGATAGCAGCGCCGCGGCGGAGGGGGGAGATCCGTTTATATACGAGCGGGCAGAAAGAAACCATTACAAATTGGACGGAAACGCTGGCGAAAATCTATTGGTAACGGAATGAGATACATAAATCGAGCTGGAAAGTAAAACGCAGTGGAGGCCAGGCAAACGGTTTTCTCGGGGATATGGAATTGATCTAGTTCGAGGTCGTTGCATAAGAAGGGGGAGGAGGGTGGCGGCGGAGGAAAACGGAGATGAAGAAATCGAGACGCATGGACGAGAAAATTGCAGTTAGTTCCAACAGGTAGCCGCAGGGACGATTACGATTTAAAAGCGACTCTATTGTCGCGGGCTGTCGCATTCTTCGCGGTTGATTTAAGATTCTACGGTCGAATTAGTTCCACGGGCATAAAATCCAAATGTTCGTTTCGCCTGCGAACGTCGTTCAGCTTCTTCAGCTTCGCTCTAACGAGAACCTCAGGCTGTGAGGGATTCTCGGGGCACGAAACCGCAAAGCTGACGATACAAATCTTCCTTAGTATTAATCCGAGCCGTATTTTCATTTCCCTCGTCCGATAAATTTGGTGGAACGGAGGCAGGTAGCGGGAAGATCGAAAGTACCAAAATGGTCACGTTGCGCGCACGTTCGTCGTCAAATTCACGAAATATCGCGAGAATGTAAAGGCGTGGGTCGGAACGCGTCCATGTTGGTGATTCGTTGAAACAGGACATCCGTCTTTTCCTAGATACTCCACGGAACCGTTCGCGTTCACCGACGCCGGTTTCTCACCCGGGTTATTCTTCCGGTGAGCCGAGTAACGTCGTCCGCGCTATTTCCCCGACATTCCGCTCAATTTGAAGGCGACCGATAACCCAGTATTATCAGCGTCACCCGAAAATCGATACATCGTTTCGCGTAGACGCGGGGAATTTCGATAATGTACGAGGAAGAAGCAGAGGGAAGCGGGAGAGCGAGGGGTATGGGTACCTACAGTCTCTGGTAAGACGGGACTCGAAGGTGCTCCTTCCGCGGCAGCAAAACAGAGAAACATCGACCGTTGACAAGTTTCCTCGGAGACAAAAATACGGAAATGCAAGGTACGCGTGTGGCGGGGGAGGGAGGTCAGGCGGAAGGCGACCCGAAGAGCTCAGAAAGATGTTGGAAGTCGCGAATTCAACGAGGCACGCCCTCGCTTCGCCAGCCCCTCGAAAATTCGTGGACCGCGGTGCTCCGTTAAGAACCCCCGAACCTCATACTTTCCGGTCGCCGCATCGAGACTCTTCGAGGGTTTTCCAGACCCGCCGGACATTTCGACTTTCGCGTGAACGCGTTAAGAGCTCCTACTCCTGGCCGTGTCGGCCGCGTGAAAAATCGACGGCCAAGCTTATCGGCGAGCCCCGCGCCCACCATCCCCTTCCATTGTCGGCCCGCCGTATCTACGGTTGACGCACCGCTGTCATGAATATCGCGGAGAAATATGACCGTCGATTCTGCGGCCCGTTTGGAAGGATGACTTTCGCGAGCTGGACATCGGGCAACGTAGCGTTTACGGTCAATAATTGCGAGCCCGTTTTCGTTCGATATCGCGGGCCGTTAGGAGGTCGAGGATCCCTGGGCCTCTACTAACGAGAACCACAGAGCCGCTACGAGGCTGCAAGTCCAGGGAAATCCTTATCAGAGTGGATTCTCCGTGGGTAATCGAGTGTATGATTTATCGCAAGCAAAGAGCTCTACTTTCATTTCGGGGGCCTGGTTTAAGCCTGCCTTATTCCTCTGCACAACTCAATTGCATCCTCCGGCCCCAGCCAGCAGGCTCTACCGTTTGATCGCGCGCTACATTTCCGTAATACACTGTACAAACTCACTCGTCTTTCCCCGGGCAGGCGCGATTGTTTGCCGCGTTACAAATGCTCCGGTAGATTTTTCCAACGCTTAGACGCGGCTTTTCAGCGGCTCCGGTAGGAAGCTTGCTTTCGAGCAAGCGGGAGGAGTTCGATCAGAACGGAAGTGCTCCTCGTAGGAGGGCCAAAGTTTCCCAGGCGACTCTGTTATCGGTCGGCACGCCACCGTGAAACAAGGGCAGATTGTAAATCCGGCGTGATGTATCGCAGGGTTTCGATCAAAACTGTGAAACTGCAGTTTCGGCCCGGGCGCGTTAAATTTTTCACCGTGAAGTTCTTCCGGTTACATCGTTGGCTCGCTGTTCCGTGAAAAATAGTTCCATTTTCACGGGTGTCGTTTCCCTCCCCACAGCTCTCTACATATGTATGCATTCAGCGCGTTTTCGTGGACGGTCGAGTGATCGTATTAGACTCTTTGTGTGGATAGAGAAACAATATTCTCCTTTAGCGGTCTTCGATGGTACCTCAAAGTTAATTAAAGGAAACATGTATCAGCTGGCAATGGAAGAATCGATGAGTATGTCCACGTTTCACCTCGGTTTTCCGCGGTAGATGCAACAGCGGGGATTCGGAAAGGATTTTCTCCAGACTCGTTGATCAAAGGCAACGATACGTTCGTTATACGAAACTCTTGGTTAAAGAGACACTGGAAGCTCGTCAGGCAGCGGCGGATTTTTCGGTATAATTAGCGCCGGACCTAGAAAAACCGAGGGAAATGCGGCTCACGTCGGCCGAGACGGACCGACGTTCAAGCAAGGAGGACGTGATTTCCATCCCGGAACGACCTACGTCTAGATTGCGATCGCTCGAAAGCGGGGTTGAATAACGTAATTGACCGCTATTCACGTGGATAGCGAAATTCTTAATCCGCCGTCTTCAGCTGCGCGATTTGCAAAGTTTGAAGGCGGCGCATTATAGCCAAGGATCGATGCTCGATCTAGAATCTAGTGGAATCGTTGATCCCGCGCTAACTAGCTATCGTTAGGCTTGGTTTGATGATTATTGATCGAGCTGCAGAGGAAAAGCTCGACGCAATGCCCCGGACTTTGCAGCGGCGTTGAAAAGTGATCCGATTCTCAGGAGCATCGGAATCTCAGCCGGGCCGAGGATGTTTGCTCGCAGAGTTACAGATTACGCCGATCGCGCGATGAAGATAAATTGTTTTCAGGGAAAGCTGCCAGTCAGTTGGCCGATAACCGAAAGAAAACGCGACGCAGATTGCTCGCGTTTCACGTTCCTCCTTTTCTCCCCTGATTCCAAGAGGGAACGGATCAATTCCACTCTGTTTGTCTTTGAACATGATGGGAATTTATGGTAGCGAGCGTGCTCAGCTCGCGGCAGATGGTTACGTGGAGCGTCGCTAAGATAAGACCAAGACAAATTTTCAAAGCGAGCTGCTTGGTTCACGGGGCCATGGATAAGGTGGGCGAGGGGGGCCGAGCTCGAAGCGACACGAAAATTCGTCAGGACAAAGACCGATGTGGCGTAAAGGCTGTCTTGCAGCGACGCTCTCCTTCAGCCATCCTTTTAACGCTTCTTTGTCGCGCATAGAGGATTATCCCTCCTTAAGCGATCGACGTTCTCTGATCTCATGGCGATTACTTTCCAAAAAAATCTCGAACAATCTTGTTCCTCGGTTAACCTGGCTCGTGGAATTTTCGAGATAGATTCTTGGATGCACGAATTTATCTCGCACGAGTAGACACAGAATTTCGTGGCCCTTTAAATGTCAAATTGGCAATAGTATCGACACGCGGGGAGGAAGAATAATTGAGAGATAACGCTCGATCGTTTTCTATATTAACTCCGCGTTCGGAGACGCGTCGATGGAGTAGCTAATCCCCTGAACCGTGGTCATCAATCTCGAAGCTCATCCCTCTAGTCGATTCTCCCTCGTCCCTCAAAACTGCGCGCCGCTGGTAACGAGATAGGTCGGCGAAGATAATTTTTCGCAGCGATCCAGAGCCGATGGTTCGCGCGGACGAAGAAGTACGGTGGCGCGTTTCCATTAGCATCGGTTAAAAGTGCTTTCCATTAGCGCCGACAGGCCACGGGGAACAAAGGGGTCCGGGTACGAAAGAGCGATGGAAGGGCGTAGGGGGTGAAGCGCGAGGATGATGCCAGCTGAGAAAGACCGAAAGGGGAAAGAGAACGAAGGGGGAGAGGAGTCGGAGGGCAAGAGGACCGAACAGATAATGGGGCTTGCTCCGGGGCTGCCTATGTGCGCGCCTACTGAAAATAATATCGCGCCGCGATGGGCCCTCATCAATCACGCGCCCTAATGAAAAGCCTACCGTTAGCTGTGTCGTGAATGAGGCTGGATCGAGTAAACTTCGTATCGGCGCGATACGCGAATCTAGCCTTTCGACGATGCAACCGGAATTCGATGGCTTCTCCGCGGAGGAAAATAGAATTCAAGACTTCTACCTGCTTGACGCCTCTTCGAACCATCTCTTCTAGAAAGAAGACTCTGGGAGGCACTCTTCGGTTTCTACTTTCCAACTTACCCATTCGCAGGAAGAAAGAATAGGACAGAGTAGGCTTTGAGGTTTCCCATGTCGCGGAGAGGCGTTGACTCGAATGACTGAACTATGCACCGGAGGCAACGCCGCGCGGCGAATGCCAGAGACAAATGTCGCTTCATCTGCACGGACTTCTTCGCGTCTATTCCGCCAAGGATGCATGTATCTGGTATTCGTTTTCCTATAGCCGTTTGGACCGAGCCGCGCTTTCCTCTTCTCTTCTTCCACTCGAAGGCACCGTGCTTGCCACTATGCAACGGTTGAATCGCAAACGACTCGGGCATAATGCGCCACGCGATTTCATGCTTGATGCTTGACTCTCTTGGAGCCCGTGCACGTGCTTGGACACGCTACGCGGCGGGTAATGACGTTACTAAAATTGATAAAATATTACGCACCCGAGTACCACTTTCCGAGTAAACTACTGCCCCCTTATCGATTTAGTTTTTAGCTTGTAACGCGAGTTCTATCGGCGTACAAGCCACTTAAGGCCTCCGGGGATATGATAACGTGCGCTGGCTCACGCGAAATTCCCGTTTACCCGCGGAAAATAGTGCAGCAACTAATTAATTGAGGTAGAGAAACCAGCGTGTTGCGGAGAAACGCGGCGATAAAGCATCGCCCATGGTGTTACACGGGCTCCGTCCGAACGGGTCTCGGAAATTCGCGGGTAGTACTTTACCTCCCGAGACTGAGAAGAATATCCTAACAAATATGGGTCTCCTTAAGCTGCCAGCCGGTAATGAAAGCATTGCCAGCTGTAATCGTCAGTGCACTTCCCTCCTCGCGTTTCCATCGCCGCCCGACCTCGCACTCGATTCGCAACTCTGTAGGGAACCGCGCTCCAGACGCGAAATTCCTTCGCAGAGTCAACTTCCGGTGGTTTACGTGTTCCGGGCACGTCAGGTCGCCGGGCGGGATATAAAATTTTTACAAAAGCGTGCTTCCCGAGCGCGAGCCCGCGTATATATCCCCGGGTTTTTGTTTCAGCGACCGTCCACGCGGCACGAATTATTCCCGGGGAATTTTTAAGAGGACTTCCGTGCGGTGCGTTTGAAAGCGTGCACGCGCGCGGCCAGCCCTCCCCGGCCGGGTTCCTTTTGCTCTTGCCCCGCTGGAAATACAACGAGAGTTATTAAAGTCGACGGCGCTTATTCCCCGCGGTAAATACCGCGGTCCTTTGTGCCGAGTGTCTGGTTAATAGAAGAATACACGCGCACGGTAATTTCACGGCTTTAAGTCGCCTTGCGCAGCACGGCCACCGTTCTCGACCTTTATCAGGGTTTCCACGTGGCGTTTAAGTTTAATCGGCCCCGATACTCGCCTAGGATCGCGATTTCCCTCTCGCAAATCCGCGGCTCCGTGCCTCGAATGCTGATCTCCGCTCCATTATCGAGACGAAGCACGCCTCGGCATTACAAGACGGAAGTCTGTGTGTATAGTCCGGATTGTACTTCGGCCCGGGCGACGGGACCCCGGAAGGGAAGGGAAAGGAACTGCAACGAACGCAATCGATGCATAATTCCGCAACTTTATTTAAATGTAAATCGAGGCATCGACGCGTTCAAATTCCGCGAGCCCCGCGATTACGGCCGAGCCCGCCGCTTCAAATTTATATACGCGAGCCTGTTTAATTGGCACCGTAGTGGGGTATCAGGGGCATTCGTTATCGCACCGATACATTCGAAATAATTTCGACGCGGAATATTTCTCTTATATTTGCGGACGAGCGAAAGGGGAGGCACGCTAATTACGAGCCGATGCAGGCGAGCTAACGAGCATGTTTCTACGAGCGAATCAATGGGACGCGCTGCTTAGATTTAGATGCGGGTTGATTTATTTATGGGGAAGTGTTCTGAGCGAAAGAAAAGCGCGCAGAGAAACCTGCACCAACTGGGAGATTACCTGCGCGAAGAAAAACAGAAGTGGAGAGAACGGGAATTACAAAATGTCTGCAGAATCGTATCGAAAAATGTTGGACATCTTAATCCGGTTAGCCCGTGTACTCGCGCCTGTTACACGGGTTAACGCAATTTTCCGAGGCATTTCGCTGGAATCCCGAGGTCCAGCCCAGGCGACATTACCCGAGCAACGCGACTCGAACGAACGTCGTAATTGCCGTTAATTATCGTTCAAGTGGACACACCAGTTTCCTATTTCGTTATCGGCGTTGGTCGTCCGCTTTCACGGCGCCGGCCACGCGGGCAAAAATCGCGAATAGGGCGAAAAGTCAATCAGAAAATCGGGCAGGGTGACGGTGGAAGGAAAGGGCCAGGCTTGTTGTCGGCGATCAACTTCGATAATCCAGCTGATCAGGACGAAAGCGAGAAATCGATTCGACGGGACGAAGGCGCGATCGGCGAATGGATGGGTGGTTCCAAAGCGGTTAGCAGGGCGAGCCGGAATTCGAGGAAAGAGGTCCGCGCTCCCTCGACTCGCTAATAGGACGAAAGCAATTAAAAATGTTTAATCAAACGTGAGATGGTGGCCCGCGGAGCTTTTTGCTCGTCCGTTCGTCTGATTTCGTTTCACTCGCGACCAACTCGCTGTACAGGCGGGGCAATGCCACGGTTTCCCTTCGATTTTTCCCCTCTGGAATTCTCGATAATTAAAAGGCATTTAGCGTATCGGATGGTGAAGAAATTTCGGACCCTCCGGTTCTGTAATCTTTTTATGCGTCCGGCTATAGTTGGGCGTTATTTGAATAATTTTTTCATTAAAATAGAATGCAGATATTCTCCACCCTCGCTATTGTTTCGCTTAGCTTAGTTCTCTTCTCGTAAATATACCAAAGTCCCTCTTTATCACCGCGCTGTTAGGCTATAAACGTGAAAAACGAGTAATTCAAGATTGGATGAAGAATTATCTCCTTTCCGTTCCACCCACGCGATGCAATTAAAAGGCGATCGACGAGCGACTACGTGGAGGTGCCGCGGCGCGAAAGAACTTCGTTATGCATCGATGAACTTCTTTCCTCGTCTTGTTCCCGAGTGTTTTCCAGCGACAACTTCATTCCCCTTCCCGAAGGCTATTCTTGCCGAAGTTTCGCGAGGAAAAACGCGTCGTATCGGCTCGCGCAGCATTTTCCTCTCGTTAGCAAGAGCACCCGCTCCTGAGTAAACCGTAAAAATATTGCGTTCCGCTGTTCTCCATCGACGGGGGAGACTTTAGTGCTGGCTAAAGGCTTTTTCGAAAGCGTTTACTTACCGTTAACGTCTCTATTCCGAAGATCGAAACGAGGGTCGCCACGGAAAGGAGAATACGCCTCGAAACACGTGCGTAGTACCTGTATCAGCACGCTTTATAATACGATATAAAGAGAAATCCCTTGCTTTAAGCCGATCGCGAGCTTCGTTGATTAAGCGTCGTTCGAATCTTTTATGATTCGCAGGGAGAATGAAGTTCACCAAACAGAATATTAAAATTGCGATAAAGCGTTGAAGATTGCGTTATAAATTGCATTACAGGAGTCTATCTTCGTTTTTAATCGCTTGGTAATCTCGACGTTCTGTTCCCTTCCTTCTTTTCTGTTATAATCATAGTCCAATATCGAACAGCATTGTACCGTGTAATATTCCCCTCGTTAGTTCCTCATTAATCATAAAAATGTTTCCATAACTAAAGAAATCTAACTTTAAATAACGTTGTCATCTATTACACTGTGGTGTAAGCTTGGTAATTCATCGAGGGTGGATTCAAAAGGCGAGTGTATTAAATACTTTGTGCACAGGTGGAAATGTAAGTTACTACGTACTATCGTCACACACAGAAAGCGTTACACTCGTGTCACCAGAGTAGATCCATCGGGTTGACTTTAATACTAATGGAAGTTTGAGCGCCACTGTTGGAGGGTGCTTGTAGCCCGCACCTCGGAGGGTTGTTCGTATTGTTCGCGAAAACAATGCTGTTCAGGAGGGTAATTCGGCGCGAGCGTTGTACAACAAGGTGTACATAGAAGACCCGTTTTCGTACAAAGCCTCAGCCGACTTGTCGAATCTTGTTTTACGAATTTTCGAACCACGTGCAGGCTGTTTCGCGCAGGGGTTGGTTGACGCTTTCCATGTAAGCTCTATGCATCGACACGAGACAAAACGATCTTGTACAGCTGAAATTTTAGTGATGCTGATTCCAGTTAAAAGTTACCAAATATATATTTGCATGCGCCTGCGAGCTCTCCAGCAAATTCCCCAGTCCATTTCAAACTCCGTCGCCCATTCATTCGTAATCAAAGTAACGCACATGCTAGTTCGACAACTATTATTGAATAATATCGATGAATGCGACTCGTTGCAGTCGCGGGAAAAATGGATTTATACCAGACGCATACCAGGAAGTCGTCCTATTAGCGATCGCGAGACATCCTGGCCGAACAACGCCATGGAATTGTGTACGTTCCCCTCGTTACGATGCGATGTCCAGACTATCGAGTTAAGGGCGGTCGTGCTCCAATGCTCCATGTCCACTCCGTAAAGTTTCATTTTTCCGGAGCATTCGGGTATTTCGGTGGACGACCTCGGCACGGTGTAACAGCGCGATTCCCAGTGAGCAAAAATTCCGCGGCCAGGCACTGTTAAAAATCTGCAAACCGCGCGCGTACGACTGTTCATAACGGGGCGAACGTCCGCGAATAAACGGGCCGGGAAGCCGTTTTTATTTTAATTTGTTTCCCTTTTTTCCGTACCTCTCGTACTAATCTCGCAACCGGCGACGTTTCCCCCGTTCAATTACATTAATACGCGTCCTTTCAATGCCTCGCGTTGCTTTAAGCGTGAAGCTAGAGCAACGGGATTTGGCTCAATTTCGATTCCGATTTCCAGCTCGGTTCCCCTCAAAACCATTTACCTTTCCCGCCCAGTTTATCGTCACTGCGAATGGAGGTTTGTATATTATGTGCAATAGTAACGGCTGACCTGATTCCTCTCCGAGGAGAGGGGAGAATTATTTCGAAAAATGCCACGCTCCTCTCTCGAGAGCGTGTTTCGAAGATGCTGAAGCAATTATCAGAAGCGCTGCGGCGGAAGTCTCGGAGTTTCCTGCTGGAGCTCGAGGGAGCCATTAAGCATAATTACAGAGTGGAATTAGTAGGTGCTTAAAAATTTGGTCTCTCGTTCGAGAGACCTACACGCGAGCCAACGTTTTACACTCTTCCTCTTTTCGCGGCTCGATGGAAGCTCTCGTCGCTCAAGCTACTGAATTAATTTGCCTCCTTAAGGAGAGTTCTGCCACTCCGCGAGAAGCATTGCGTTTCATAAGTTAATACGGTTATTTCGACAAGCTTCTCGACTGGTATCGATCGATTATCGACCGCTCCGTCCAAGTGTTTGAAAATCATTGTTCCCCGCAAGTGCTCGCCATTCCGTTCAGATGAATATGTAGCTACACGTTGATCCTTCTTCCCCGCGCCCGATGAAACAAGAACGACACCGCGTACGAGAAACTACGGGAGAAGCGACACGGTGGCTTTTCTTCCTCGCTTTCCGCGCATTGTTACCATTCGCGCTGTCCGAACGGTGCTCGAGCGATTTAAGCATTCGGATCACGCGCTCGATGCGATCAGATAAAAAGACTTCTTTCCCCTCGGCACGCTGCCGTGTTTCTCCGTATTCCACTATCTCCCGCGATTCTGATAGGCGAGCTGCATACTGCGATCTGTGCCGAGGCTCGTTTGAATTCATTCCTCACTTTTTACGGCTCGTGACTCTTCTGACGATTTTGATAACCATCCTTGGGAGTGTGAACACTTTGAACAGCTGCCACCCTTGGGAGGCACTCAACGGGACTCGTCGAGAGACGCTGCTGGTCCATCGAATTCTTTAGGAATGTTTAGAGTATCTTCTGGAAAGGGATTCGCAATGAGGACTCGCGGAGTGTTCTTCAGTTTCGTGGCCCAGTTTTGAAGCTTCCTTCGAGCCTCCTTTTATCACATTTTAATGCCAGATAATTGAGTAACACTCGGGTAATCGTGTCACCAGGAATTAAAGTTTCCAGCATCAGTGGGTTCAATAATGAGCACATCCGCGCGCTTGCTGAGGAGAATGTAGCCGTTCGGACGGCAGCAGGAGATCGCTCGGCTAACTGGCTCGTCTAATTGGAGCTATGCAGTAATTTCACACCGCATGACGCCAGCTGCAGTCTATCCTGCAGACCTGACGGAGAGAATTGAATGTCGAAGTCGTCGAGGAAGTCGCGCCGTGCATGATTATCAGCCACTCTCGCGGAACCGTCTTCGTTTCGGATGGTTAGCGAGTGCTTCGTGTGTTACACGCATTATCGAGCTAATCGTCTCCTCTCTGAAGCTCGCGCAGTTCTCGAAATTGCTCTCGAGATTCATGTTGGAGATGGAGGGAAGGAGATAGAGGCAGCAGCTTATTTCTTGGAAGCAGTTTTAATACAAGGAACGATGCAGGCAACAGGGACGACGAAGGTATAAGCGAGAGCTTGCGGGAGAACGAGGGTGAAAGGGAAAAACGTGGACAAGCACGGGGGAATGGTGGACAGTGAGGAGGAGGTGGTGGTTCGAAGAGGCGTGATTGAGTTTAAATCGATTGGAAAGATTACAGATTGCGAGGAAATAAAAAGGAAACGCGCCGGGGGTAAACCAATTGCGAATTAAACTATCTTCGATGGATTTTCTTCCTCATTGTGCGCTTCTCATTGAATCTGTGACTATGATGCTAGCATTTGTAAGTCCTTTTTGTTGTCGAAGATAATCGAAGGAGCAAGGTGGAGGAAAAGGTTCGGATCAAAGCTGTGTGACTTGATTTAGGTACCTATGATGTCCAGGTACATTTAACTCTAAACTCGGGTCAACCCCAAGCTACGCAGAACTTCTATCTCTGCTGGAGGTGTAGAATATTAATGTTAAGTACTCCAGAAACGTAACGACTGAACGTCTAGAATCTACTAACATTATAGCTGCAATTAAACAGAGTTTAAGTGAATATCCGAGCCAAGAGAGATCAAACAGTAATTTGGACGTCCCTTAAAGTCCCACCGAACGTTACAGCTCATCGTTCCCAAGCATTCCGCAACTACCTTCCCGGTTGCATTTTAAGGCAGTCGATGGAGGCTGCCTCTTATCGGTCTCGATACTTAAGGACACTTCCCTCGGACGAACTTCATCGTGGCTTTTCACTTATCCCGTTGAAATTTATCCGCGAGTTGCGAGCGAAATGGAGAGGGTGGTAGGGGAGAATCGTTACACCTCTGGTACGATTCGTATCTTATCTTGTCGAGTTTTACGAGCGGCTTCGAGTTTAAGAGTTCGCTCATATGCATAGAGAACGATTCCTTTTTAATACTACGGCTGGCTTAAACGGCTGATAACCTATCTTCTGGGCGCGTCAGCATGGCCACGAATCCCCGTCGCGTTGGACCCTCGAAATTTTTGTCTACGTGGTACAGATTCGAGGGTCTTCCACGAATTAGTCTATGAAACCGTTCGGCACAGGAGCCGCTGGAATAATTCAAACGTACTCTTCCACGCTTCTGGCCCCACGTATCAGCGAAACGGGATCTCCTTAAACTTCTGATAAGAGAGTCCTCAATTACACTGGAATACTAAAGAGCTTTTTCTTCAGCTTAGTACAAATTTATTTAAAATCAAGGATATTCCAGAAATAAATAGGAGGCAGAAGTTGGGAAGTTGATAACGATTCTTTCAGTAGCTTTATTAATAAAATTCCTCCATATGAGACTGCTCAATAATCTGACGATTAAGAGTGGTGATAGCCGCCGAAACGTTCGATCGAAAGGCAGATCGGCGGAGTTAAATGACGCGGATCAGGAGGTAGTCGATGGCTGGGATTACCAGGAGCTGTTGCTCACCCTTGGACACATTCGCAGGGTGCATTTGCGCCCTCGAGTCCGGACACCTGCGCCTTGTCTCTCGGCTGCTAACAAATTCGAGATCTATCTCGTTGTGATCGGTACTTCCGCGCGCGAGACTTCATCGTGCACGGGGGTACATGCCTGTGGTGAGCGCTCTAGGAACAATTACATTGCCAATCCATCCACGATTCTTCGAATAGGGAGGTGAAAGTAAATTGTGTCCAAGCTGGAATGGAAATGGAAGCCCGATTCCCTTGGAGAACACTTCTGCTTGTATCTTATCAATTACCTACACTTCGACGTTTCTTTCTCGCTCTACTCACTTGAGAATTAATTATCTGCACGGCACCCAGGGGGCTCACGGGGAATTTAATAGTACAAAATGGTAATAATCTCGCGTTACTCTGAAGCCTGAGAGACATAGAACCCGCTGTTAGCTCTGGGCAAAGTAGGCAGACAAGAGGTGTGGCAAGCGGGAGAGCGATGAGAACAAAGGTCTCTCCTCGCCGCATGCTAAGTGAAAAATTACATACTACCTAGGAACGTATGACCCAGCGCATAAACAATGACAGAGCTTTACTCGCCGCGTCGCGGAAGCCTAGGGTGTCGTTGAATTTTACATCGTTCTCCGCCGCCACCTATCGGGGGGGGGGGGGGGGGGGGGACACATTTGTCTGTTTCAGCCCTCTTCTAACTGCTCCTCCAAACGCCCGCAACAAATTTAAATTTATACAAGCTTGGCAAACGAAATGCACCATTCAAGCGCATTAGCCTCGCCTATTTCGTTCGATTCTCCTGTTTGGTTAACATTATAGGTTAATCTATAGATACAGTAACGGCGAGCGAGATCGCTGGACCTGGTCGTTATCACTTTACATGCCAGGGTAAATTTCAAGCGGCCAGATAATCGAAAGTGTGCCGAGTTAATAGCCGCCCCGATACTCGGGCTTTAGTGCCATCAACCTGTCGGCCCCGTCCCTCCGATCTATCGGCGAGCGGTTCAAAAATGTCCCGATCTCGCGATTGATTAACGTCTCACCGAAGGTTTACCTTCAATTTATCGCACGCGCGTTGGGCCAGGAACAGTCTTGCAGCATACTGAACGCGTGAGATTAAGAGCTTTGCAGTTCAATGTTAACATAGTAACCAGAACAAAGGCATTCGAGCAACATTTACACTCGCATACAGCTATATTTGCTCGGTGTACACAGCGTCCGGCTCGCTCCGAGCGTTTGCTTCGTCGTTAACGCAACAGGACCGTCACTTCTTAATTACCCTCCTGATTAGGAGGTAACACCGGCGGGCGTCTGTGCTCCCAAAGTAGGCGCGACCCGCCGGATCTTCACCGGCAAACGACAAGGAAATCCTCTTCGAAATCCCCGTGCCATTCTCGAAACTTTTCAATGCAAATTGCCCTCGAAACAATACGTACCGTTCGTTACGCGCAGCTTCCGCGATTTACCCCGGCGACGCTTTCGCTACAAAAGCGTGCTGCGGGGAGGACAATTACTTCTTCAGGCGTTAATTGCGCAATTATCGGGTAAACAGTGCGCGACTCCGCGCCACCGTGATATAATACGCCTCCGCGATTAATCGTTGCTTCCTCTAGCGCGGTTCCCACCTTCCGGGGGTAGCGAGAGGGTGAGGTGGGGTGTGAAAATGGAGAGCCGTTGACGACAGAATTCGATCGAAGACGTCGGTTGAATAATAAACCGGCTGGCGGGTGATTCCAACGTCCAGGACGATCTTCACGAGTTTCAGATAAGTTTAGGGATGCTCGTGGTCGAATGTACCGAGTGATTTTGATATAAATTCATCTTCGTCCGATGGAACTCGTCCCGAGGAACGATCGATTCGTTGTACCACCTGTACCGCGAGGCGAAGCCACTGACTATCGACCTTCCTGGAGATTGGATAATGCCCACGCTCCGGGTTGCCCATGGCGGAGGTAAGATTATAACGCAATAAAGGGGCAAAGACTCGTTCCTCCCGCTGGCAGGGCACCTAACCGCAGTCTTCCAGCAATTTTCCACGGGCGTTCTGGGTCATCCTCCTCCTCGAGATTTCGCCTTTCAATTTCCTTCGACCGAAATTCGATTTAAGGGAGCGTACCCGCAGAGCCAGGTACACGGCCAGAGCCTCAGATGGTCGGTTGTTACTGGCCGAGTACGTGAGGCTCCGCGCTGCCCAGCCCTTGAAGGGAGGCATTATCGATCCGCCTGCCCGACGTGCGAAATTATAATTGGAAAGCTGTGTCTCATCGCTCCCGGAATAAGTCCCCATTTCCCCAAGGCTTAACAGCCTCGCGCCGTGTAAAAGCTTCCGCGTTACGACCTTGAAACAAGCGGCACGTGAAATCGAGGGATTTCCATTCATTTATTCCAGCCCGCTCGCATCACCGGAGACAGGAACGTTCCTCAGCCGAATGCGGGGAGTAAAACCGCGCGGACACGAATATTTGCATTACGAGACAACGCGACGGGGGATCGGTCCTCCGAGCCGGGTCGCAAAGGAACATCCGATAGAGAGTTCCGATCCATTTTCCGACGGCGTCTTTCACCTTTGTGCCTCTGATCCGATTGGGGTTTACGAGGATTCTTAGCTGATCTCCCAAGAACCGTCTCTCAACGGGTCAACGCGGGCGGAAGCGTCACTCCCCGGCGAACGATACGCCCGGGTGTCGGAAGTGGCTCCGAGGGCGGCTGGCTGTTGGCACTTTTTCGTTTTATTACGTATATTTTAAAGAGAAGCAGTAACCCGCTGTAGAAGACGTTTCCTCTCATCTGGCAGTTCGGATAATATCTTTATTGCTTATAAACCGATTCTCTCAGCGCGGTGGACGAAAGTTTTCCAGGATTGCCGTCGCCTTTCCGAGGCAATTAAATCGTCCTTCGTGATACAACTTTTCAACCCGCGACTCGAGCGCAAAGTAAACTATTAACCCCTTCTGCAAGTGTGGTTATTCCTCGGCGATGTTTGAAAACACGGAAAAAGGAAGCTTCCTGTCTACCTACACCGCAGAGAAGGCGGAGTCGCGTTCGCTACACAAATCCTGCTCCCAGCGTTATACGCATTGTTTTAATTAAGCTTTGACGATAACAACCGCGGCGTTTGCATTAATTTAATTTGCCAACCGCACTCGGTGAGCAGCGACACGCTATTAGGTCGGTTACTGTAAATAATTAGCTAACGTAGAGGAACGTTTTCACGGTGCATCAGCCTCGGTGCGTGTTTCCGTTCAATTTACTGCGAAAAAGTTAATACCGAACGTCCCCGAGCTTCTCAAACTGCGCAGTTCAGCTATTAAATATCAGCGCCGCGTGCATTATGCATGGTAAAGGCTAGGCGGGAAGCGAGTGAACGCACACAGCAATGGGTTTTACACAGAGAGCAGGTAATACGTTAAAACAAGCCGCGGTAATTCGCCGGGAGCCTTGAGGGGCTACGCTTCGACGTCGAGCCACTTTGACCCGGGAAATTAGTAACGGAAGCTGGGAATGTCTTCGCGACAGAGTCCGATAATGTCAGCCTTGATGTCCCTTTGAACGTATCCCGGGCTGGCTACGGTTTTAATAATAATAATTCCCACCCCTTTGTACGTAGGATACGAGGGGGCAGCACTGCCGGCGCGTATACCAAGATAATGCATGGTAATTGGGCATTAAAGAGCGGATTACAGCGCTTAACACGCTCGAACCGGCCTCGCAGTTTCGCAAACAATGTATTTTTGTTTTCCTCGCGTTGTGTACGCGGGCAATTAAGGACAGCGGCGCGATTACGGGGGTTCCGGGGGCGGTCGAGGGTGAGGCTTTCGGCGCATCCCTCTTTAAAGGTACTTTCCCGGATGAAATTTGCATAGTAAGAACGGCAACTTCTCGAGATTTTCTTCGGCGAACGGTTGCGCGAGATCCACGGGCGCATTCCCCACGCAACAACTTGCAACGCTCGGTGCGGAACTACCCCTCAAGTTTTGCCATTTGTCTTTTAGGGGACCGGCGAGGAATTAATGAACATCACCGTGGCAAAGAGCCCCGAACGCGCCGGCGGAATTATTCTAAGTGGGTTAATTATTTTAACTCGCTTCGAGCGGAGCGGAACTCGACGCGCGCGCGGAGCTCGAACGCCTCGGCAAAAATTCCAGCCGGTATTCGGTTCGACGAAACTTTGGATTCCTCGCAAGAAGCATACCGTCGAAATCGTCTGAGACGGATGCAGCCTGAAGTAGAAGCGGCTGGCTGAGCTATCGTTGGTTATACCACTTGAATTCCTGCGTTCTAGCTGACTTCGGGGGAGCACCGTCGCGATTCCCGCCGAAACGGTGAAATATCGTTGGAGGTATCTCGATTCATAGAAAGCACAGATAAATCGCGATACGCGTAGGCGGTCCGACTATAAACTCTCACTTAAACCGCGGCTTCGAAACCGATCGACATTCGTGACAGCGTTGCCCGACGTAAGAGGATAGCTCTGAGCTGGTAATCCAAAGGGGCTGAGTCGGTCGAACCTCGACAGTGGATAAAATATGATTAAGCCTGGTGAAATATAGGCGAGGCGACCGGGCAGTCGCAATCGTATAAATGGTTGGAAAAAAGCTCGCGCGGTAGGAACGAGCGGAGATTTTAATACCGAGTAAATCTACGGTGGGGCTGCGCTTACACGGACGGTACTCGCATCCGCGATTCATCCGTGTCAGTTTAGGGAGATTTCACTTAGGGAACCGATGACGACGGAGTCACGAAGACCGATCGGTAGTATTAATGCTCCGGCATCCCCGCGCTTCAGGCGCTACCAGTAGGGTAATCGATATTGACCGATCGCAAACAGCTTGGTATCGCGTTGCGACAAACGATCCTCTCATCGAGTTCGAGACGCAAACACGAAATTCGTCTGTTGGCCGACAGGGAATGGCCAAGCGGAGGATAGTGCAAATTGTTGGTCGATGTTTGGGGAGTAGTTGTTACGTTACCCTCGTTTTAGGGCCAAGCAAACACCGAGGCATCAAGTAAGCGTCTGTGAGGCAATCGATCGCCTCGGTTAACCTTTTGCAAATGAGTGGCCACGAAGCTTTCTCCTCTTCCTTGCCCATTCCCTTATCCCTGACTCTTGGTTCTCGGTGTTTTTAACCCCCGGTCCGTTCAATCACGCCACTGAATTCCAGCTAAGTTCCCTGAATTTCTCCGATTTCCAGTCATTCTTCTCCCCGTGCTCCACTCCCGCCGCTTGTCACTCGTACCCGCGAGTGGAGCTCGAAATTAGAAGTAACGCCCTTCGGATGAAAGGTCTCGGATTGAAAAGCTGAGAACCCCCGGGAGCAACGGAGCTTGAATCAACCGTGGATCGAGATTAGTTGGCTGTTTCGGGGAACGCATTATCGGAGTCGGTAGGAAAGTTACAAAGTTAGGTATTAGACTTCCCTACGAACAGGTATTTCCTTTCTCCCTCGGGGGTGTTGCAGTTTAAGCGCGCGCTTATATCTCCTGAGAACTATCTCGCTGCAGAAGTGATAAGGCACGATCGGCTGTTTCGAATTTGTTTGGAATTCTCCCGCCGAGGAGGGAAAAACTTCCCGAGAGAACTTTGCCGGCAGACAGCATTCGTATTTCCGTTCCTCGGAGATCGCCACAGAGCTATCTAAACCTTTGTGAAACTCAACGCGAACCTCCCTATTCCAATAACACCGCCATCCAATCGTCGTTCGCGTCTTTTCAAGCATCGCTCGCCCCTCGATTAATAAAAATTCGAATTCCACTCGTATCAAGATCGCTGCACGCTCCCCGCATCGACCGTGGCTGAAAACTCGCCTGTCCCTACATTTTATAACTGTTCCCGGGTACTGAAAGGGCTCGGTGGCCACGTGATTGCGACGAACTGAACCGGAAAACGGTGGTCGGAGGCAGGATAAAAAGCCAGTTTCAACGGTTGTCGCGCGTTTTCAGAAGTGGCTGCTGGCTAGAGGAATCGTTCACGCACGAACGTTTCACGTCCCGTTCGACGGCGGGTCGAGGAGCCAATTATCGACGACCTGCAGCTGGAAAAGTTCGTGGAAATGCGGCGGGATTTTCAGGGGCGTGGGAAACGGCCGCCCAATGGAATTTCAGCTGGTCGGGGCGGATTGAAGCGTGTCGGTGGAGGCGACGTTAAAGCCTATCCCGAGCGGCGTCCGCGCGGAGAACTTTCGAAGGACCAAAAGCGACTGCCTCTGAAGTTTCCAAGCCGCCTGGCGAATTACCCAGCAAAGGGAGGATGTGTACGCGATTTTAATACAGCTGCAACTCTGCCGACGGTGTCGCGTGTGTTTCGTCGCTTCGCCGTGCACAGCGGAGCTGGAAAAATTGTAAGCGCACCTGCGGACCGACCGCCGGAGTATCGGAGAACATCCTAAAGACAATTTCGCTCCTCTCCGTGATCCTAAGGGTGGAGCTAGATTTCGAAGGCTTATTCGAGGATTTACGAGAGGCTTGCGGAACAATGGAAACGCGTGTCCTTACCGCTTAGATCGAGGGGAACGAAGACGCCATGGACCAGGGTGCTCCATTGTATCCTAACAGCGTTCAACAGTTTACATCAACAATAAGCGATTACGTTGCTTCAAGACACCCACGCTCGTAAAGATTTAGCGAGGCCGTCTATTCGTGAAACTAGGAATTTTATGAATGCTAAATGACTCCGCTTCGACCAATAATTCCCCCCGATAAACGGTGCATAGATCCAGCGAGCGAGATACTTGCTGTTTAAACGCGGCTGTGCGAGAAACGATAAACGAACGATATTAAATATCTAATAAAAGGACGAGTGTGCTGCTCCGACGCGTTATTTCCTCGCTTTTCGCAGGCGTGTCGGACGTTCTAATAAAAAGGATTGCACGCTGTTAAAGCGTGAGCATAAGTCCTTCGATGCTCGTAATACGTCTCTCTTTAGTTTAGTCCGCCATCTGGACAAGGTACCCGATAATATTGTCCGCTCGAGACTGATTAACGTCGAACGGACATTAATTCCAGTTGCTTACCCGAGATGACAGGCAACCACGCGTTCACCGGTGAAGAACTCTGCGCGTTTAATCAGTCGGCCGTGAATTTATCTCGCGATTAACAACGCGGGGTGCAAAAGTGGTGCGTTGCCCCGAACATTTCCAAGCTTTCGTAACCGTTCGCCCGGGCATTGAATTGAATGGGGAGCGGATTCCACAGGCACGTTCTATTGGCGTTGTCGCACTGCTCCACGGCGATACACGGAATTTAATATTCCCTTCGAATGAATCGAAACGAAGTAGTTTCAGCCTGCCAGTAACACGTACACGCCAGCGTCACGCGGTAATATCGTCTGGATGAACGCCATCCACCGTCACTTCCAGCAGCAATCGCTGTACCTACGTCGAAGTAAAATGTTGCATGACGCTCAATAATGTCGAGTCGACGTGTAAACAAGCGTGCACGTAAATCTGCCAGCCAACGCCCTGGACTAATAATGGAAACGTCTTATGAAAGATTTTGCAGTATACAGTTGGAACAAAATCCACTGATTCATCAGGGTCTTTGAAGACAGAATCGAGCTGAAGGAAACCACAATATGTAGCTGGGTATTTTCCTCAGATTGTCCTGGAATGCCAAGAAGGCTTTGTTCGCGCAGAGAGAGGAGTGATTTAAGAGAAGTGGCCTGTGTCCCAGAAAAAAGTAACCAAATTAGAGGCTTTTGTGCCGTGAGTGTAAGTCTGGCCATACAAATAATTACCAGCATCGCAATTTGTAAACGCGTATTTACGTCGCGAATGGTTTCTTTCTCGTTATTCATGAAACAGTAATGAACGCGCAGCACCGTTGGCGAGCACCGCGTGTAATTATTTCTTTAATTTGACGGGGATAATGCATCACGTCGTTTGATAAACGACGCGTTTTGATATATATTTAATTCCTCCGTTGCGCGTCGCTCTGCGCTCGAATTCCGTGGACGTTTGATCAATGTGAAAGTATGCTGTATTTTAATTTCAGCATAACGGAGGGCATGGACGGTTAAAAAAATTCCTCCCGACTGCAATTATCGTCGACGTCGCGCGACCTTTTGTGAAACTTCTCGACGAATTCTGGGACGCGTAAACAATGAATTTCGATCCTTGGGCAAGCAATTTGATGCATTTACTCGCCTGTGCCGCTTCTCCTCCTCTCCGGCGGTGAAATATCGCGGGGGAGTCGCTGGTACACACGTCTGATAAAAGGCATCGCTACAGTTCATCTTCCGAAGCGAGGCTTTGATACACTTTCTATCAGCGGTGCTTTCATTTGTACTCAAGAAACGTCTGTTTCTTATCAGCGGTTTCACTGTTATGAATGAAAACGTCATTCGTATCTGCCACGTTGTAGGCTACACAAAACACGTCTCCGTTCGGTCCGCCGGTGGTCGTTGAAAGAAAATCGTCCGGGGAAAAAAGGGGAAGAGAATAAAGCAAAGTGCTGTCGGGCAGCATATGTAGGAACAACGAGAAAGGTAGTGTGTCACTGTCAAATTGCACTCAACGAGAAACTCGCGTGCTTAAAGGATCTCGTGTTTCTGTTTGCATTAACAAATGTACGGGTAGTTTGTCAGGAGCGAACGATATGTGGCATCAACACTTTCCAATTCATACGTTCGAGGTACTCCAATACTTGATACCGACTGTCAGACTATAATTCCTTATTACAGTCGGGATAATATTAACGGGCTGCTGAAAGTTGAGAAACTCGTGACGATATTCCGTACGACCGGTTTAAAATATTTACACTTCATTTGATTGAATCACGGTCAATCGGAGGCAATATTGATTCCATTATGTACACGCTAGTGAAACAGAACAAGGATAACGCCAACAAATGTTTCATAACGCGGAACGAACACCAATTTATGGCGAAATCGGGCTGGCGGTGGCAGTTTTTTTTATTAAACCGAGCGGGGAAATAAAATCTCGCCTGTTGTTGAATATTGTTTACACGGCTATACGCGTGAATTCGATAACACGATTGAAAGCCCGACCAACAAATAAAATTGTCGCCGTGGAAGCAATATTTATATGTTTATCGGCGCGAGGGGATAACTGATAAAAATCGCGGCACCGCGGCCGCGAACAATAGGTAAAGTCGGCCCAGACAGACGGATCTGGAGTTTTATCCCCGAGGAAATGAAGACAAATGGGGTAGGGAGAGGTTGAGAGCCGATCGTGAATGGGACGTGTGGTGATGGGCATTCGATCCTTCCTTCCTGTTGCGGGAAGCAATTTAGTCACACAAAGAGTCCAACTTGGAGCATTATCCGTGTACGGAATGTTCGACGATGCTTGAAAGGATCTCGGAAAGCCCGATAACGAGTTTAAAGGATATAAAAGTTTCAACAGCCACGCCCGCGTACATCCAGCCGAAAAATCTTCCACGCTAATTTCCCCGGCGTGTACACGCGGTCTTAGAAGTCGATCAAATATTTACGCGACTTTTATCGACTCTGGAAACTAATTTCAAATATTATTGAGGCGCTCGAAAAACCCTCGAAAGACCGAACGATCGCGATTAATTCAGGGGGACTTGAAAGTTTCCAAAAGCCTGCGGATCTTTGAGCTTCTCGAAACACTCGAGGGGTATCGGAAGTCAGAAAAAGTATAATACAGCAGAAGCGGAATACTGTACTTGTATTGGTCTTGCAGCTCAACAAACCGAGCTACTTCGCCTTTAATCATTTCGAGACACATGAGTGGCGTTCCTACCCGAGTATTGACCCAGTTAACGGATTAAGAATAGCTGAAAGTGTGAGTTTCTGTAGCAGTGGAAGGTGTCAATAATTCACCGACACCTCGTTCCAGGATTTCACAAATTTCCAAGAACTTTCGGTGGCTCGGGGCGTTCCAAACCCATCGCCAAGGACCCGCGCTTCCCAAAGAACCCAAAGAATCGTTCGTCCGAAAGTTACGCGTATCCCGTGTTATTTGCGGAAGAGCCCGGGGCTCCAGCAATCGATTTCCCGCTTCGAAAACACGAGGCCACAAAAGCCTGGGCCACGGCACGCACCCAAAGGATTCCGAGATGCCTTTGCACGCTTCCAATGGGCACACTCTCGGCCAGGGGCGAGCGTCTATTTGCGGAGGGTACCTCGAGCCCTGTAAAAAAGCCACGGCAAATGTACTGGAAGGCTGCAGCAACGCGCGTGGCGTCGTAACCTTGAGGCATAAAGGGCAGACGTGACCGGCGGAGTCAACTTCCTGTCGCACGTTTCAATCTACGAATGGCATCTTGACGGCACTGGACGATTGGTACTCGTTTTCGCGGTTGCGGGAAACGAGTGACGAATTCGCAGTGACCGCGAACTGCACGCCGATGGCCGAGTGGTGCGGTCAGCTTGAAACTGGTCGGCCCGGAGCGTCGCGCGGATGGTTCGCCCCGGTGTGCGGCTTTTCATTGAAATTCATTGGGGAGAAAAAAACGGCGTGACCACTGTCTGTGCGCGCACACAGCGCGGTTCCATTGCGAGCCGCGCGACACGAAGGAACCAAGATACGTGCCCGGGCCGGATATCTCCCCCGAAATAGCTTATCGGGGCTGTGCTCATCGATCTCGGCGGGATACGTTGCGGGGATAACGGAGATATTCACTTTGTCCTGGGAAAGCAAAGGTTTATTTAGAGAACCAGGCAATACATATAACCTCTCTCACTTTGGAAATAGTAACCGCAGTTTCGTGGACCGAGAGTACCGCGGACGACGGACAGAATTTCCATGGATTTGGATGGAAAGTTTAAGGCTGCTGGAAGGGATGGTGGTAAGTTGGATCGGTGAAGAGAAAGGAACGACAGGAGAAGATGACCACCGCGCGGATCATTGTGATATTAGGTGGATTACGCGGGAGCAGTAAGAAACTTGAAGCGGTTCCCTGGTACGTGCTGGTGCAATGCGACGAAACGATAATTTCAAAGTCTTCCAGCAGACGTAATCCGTCTCTCTCAAATATTTACGGAGCGGATTCGTGCCGCCGCGATTTACCCAAAGAAGCGTCCGCCTGCCGGCACACACACGCACCCCCTACCCCTTTACCCTGACGAATTATGTAAACGCGACGAAACTCGTTAAGGTAAAACGTTCCCGCGGCTTTTATCGGCGGGATATATCGTCGGCCCTTTCGTAAATCGTTTACGCTCCGCGGTCACATTTCTTCCCCGCTTGTCGCCGCTTCTGTTCCGCCGTTTAAAGCGTAGCAGCGACACGGGAAGCCCGATAGAATCGATATTTCGCGGACGGGTGTCGAAGGTATCCATAGGAAATTCCTTTCCTAGCCCTCTATCCCCCGGTAAACGCCTCCGCCGCCGCCCTCCGTCGCCGAAGGAGCGGGGTAATCCGAAACCGGGCTACCGATAGAGTCAGCCATTTTCCTATCAGACATTGGAAAAACGTGTCTATCGAATTGGAATATATAACTGCAGGGTGGCGGAGGTGGAGGAGATCCGGAGGAAGGATACGATCGTACGTGGTTTCCACGTATCATCTTCCTCATCCACTGGCTCTGCCGCCCGATTCAACCGGCCCGCTAGCCCCCATTCTTCTCACTCGTTCGTGCAGATCGCGCCGCTGGAATATTTCTTCTTATCGACAAGCAGCAATAGCCGCCCCTTGGAAATACTCAGTCAGGTCCGCCGCGATACCAGAGCCTCGATGAAGAGGCGATTTAGGAGCACAAGGACTCTCCACCAGCTCCCTATTTCGACCTTCCACCACTGTTGCGTAGTCGCGGTAATCTACGCTGCCAGACGCCAACTTAATCCCGTATCATTGGTCAGATACGCCACGAGACTTTGTGGACTAAGCACACTGCTCGTACAAGACGTTAATGCAGCTTATACTGTTACCGTGAAGTGTAGATGCAGCGAGAGCCTGCGGGGGCGTAGAATATCGTGGTAGATTCCTCCGTTTGACGGAGCGGTATGAATTCTGCGTGAAGCCATCGATAATTGGTGTATTTATCGCACAGCCGTACGAGCTTTTAAACACCGCATCGAAGGGTCACCCCCATGTTGTACAAACAGGAGTTTCCCGTCGTCAAACAATCTGCGGTGGTTGTTTGACGGTTTAGATTGATTGAGCGCCAGGAAGCTCCGTTTCTGTTTTTGTTTCGATTAAATGGATCCCGTTGCAGTATACTCGCGCGTTTCATTGGCCATTTCGTGTGATGCTGCCAGCTAGCCGGCGTTGTTCCCACGTAAACTCCGCCTCTATGCTTTACGCGTTGGACTAAACAAGCGCATACCAGCGGTTCGCCTGATGACAGACGTCAAAGGCTCTTTGAATTATTGAAACGAGTGACTCGCAGCGACCGGTCCGCCACTGCGTTTGATCCAGTGAATTCGGCCTCTGGTGTAACTGTACTGCTATTGCCATAGCCGCGACACACTGTGCGTGTGGTTCAATAGAGATCTTTACCGGTTGATATAATTCCTCTAAAATTTCAGCACTGGCGCACGTAAATTGCAAGTTATTTTATAAAGTCCTGTGTAATATCCTCTCGTAACTTCGACAGGGTCTGCCCCGTGTTTGCCAGGGAAAAATAAGCACCCGGAAGGATTCTAAAAAGCACATCTTTCGAGCATCACGGAACGTCAACCGGCCGTGTGAATTTACTTTAAAATTAAGCCCGGGGATGTTGAAAAATACTGAGGCGAGGCCGGGAAGCGTGCGAGGATGAAGTTACAGGTTGGGAGGAGATACAGCTGCAAGGCAACCTTATTTTCCTCGGAACGAGTTTCCCTGCCGTGTATTGTACATAATAAATGTAAATACGTGCATATATAGGGGATATGACCGCAACTAATCCGCCGTGTGTGAGGGTGAAAAATTTTCACGCCAAGTTCGCGGACGTAATTCCTGCGCTTCCTCGCACGCGAGGAGCGCGCAGGGAAATGAAGAAAAATTATCCGAGAAAATACAGGAACGATCTACACGATACTTCGCCGCTGGCAGGGTGAGTGTCTTTAAAATTCCATTGTTAATTGGACGCTATAAATTCACCGAGTGCTCGCTTAGAACCTCAACTAATCCAGCGTTTCGTCTCCTCTTCTTATTTACATTGTTCTTCTACGTTAAAGGGTCTCCCTACCTTGATCGACGAAAACTGATGCGAACTTTGGGAATTTTTTACAACAAAACCATTATATATATTTACTTCCAGCTTTGTGTCTTTATTTTGCAATATTTAGAGAATGATTTTATCATGAAAAAATCAGGATTTCAACTTTAAATAGCCGCCAATGTGGTTTAAATTAATATTTCGGAAATCCCCTCCGTTAATCGAAAGATACATTAATATACTAACGAGTTCTTTTTTGTTTTCCGATTTTAAATATTCTGGTTCCGAATGGCAGTGCGAAAAACCAAAATTTTAAAAAGGCTTCTTGGATGTCGGTTGTTACTTTATTATAAACGTAAATATTTTTCTACAAAAAATTACAAAATGTTCTTTAAATGTTGCTCTTTTAAGTGCAAAAAGTTCTGTAAAAATATATGCTACCACTTTTTCAAAAAAAAATTCACAAACATCCTTTTCGGCCGCCTAACTAGGTATAACCCTTTAAGAAAGCACTTGCTTCCACCTAAAACGTAAAAACACTCCGTTCATTTCCTTTGTATATTTACAACAGATGGAGGAGAAGGCACGTCTTGCCCAAATTTCAAAATTCCTCATCTCGTCATCTCACGAAAGAAGAAATAACGCGATCGCTGAATCATGCCTGACGCGCATCTTTCGATTCTATCATCCGCCATGCACCGTGTACCAGTTTCGCCTGTCAATAGAATATTTCTGTTCCTCGTCGGGACGCAATAACGCTTGAAGAAGGTACGCGGTCGCTGGAGAGAACGCGATTCCTCGATCGGCAGAGGATTTACTAGGCCCGGAAGCCTGTCGTTGCATCGCTCGCCCTCGATTTTTCGTGCTCGTCGATCACGAACGTGCTAACAATCGATCGAGACGCGTCACGGTTGATTATCCTTTACGGGGCACAGATTATACAACACTATCGATCCTCGACACTCGACGGATAACTGGCTGGAATAATTCCACGCATGACGGAGTGAATCTGATCCAGGAACGTCGACCAGCCTCTCAGGAACGAGGACGTTTGCTCCTCGAGTTCTATGCGATTAGTCAGTGAGAATAGTTGCGCGGACAGGAATGTTTGGATGGGAACGTGTTACGCGAACTGTCCCGACACCCGACAAACGGTCCGACCGAAATTAATCGGCCTGTCTGACTACGAACGGGGCGCTTACACTAACCCCCGGACTCTTGGCCGGCGCTAAGAACGCTCGCGTAATGACTGATGGTCTTTAACGAACGAACGGGGAAAAGCTTTCGGACCTCGCACAGGTTGGCCGGAAGCCTTCGAGCATCGAGAAAAAAGCGGATCGCCGCAAGAAACGTGTAATTCTCCCGTGACCTGGTCGCATACAGCAATCAGCGCCGCAAGAAAATAATGAAACTAGGGTGGAACGGTCTTCCCTGGCGTGCTCCCTCCTGTAATGCGTTCGTCGATTATCGTTTAGCCGCTGGCTCCGCGATTCTAAAAGTCTGATCAACTCTGGAATCTGGTTATTCCATTGTCTCTGGCTCCGTCGATCTAGAAAGGTTTTAGAGAGCGGAGCTCTGTGAAAAATTGAATGGAAGTGACGGATGCTCGCGGCTGACCATGAGAAATATAACCGTTTGCGAGGAGAATATTTCTTGTCACGGCAGCGGGTCGCTTTTTTTAGCTCGAATATCCCAATTTTTCTGCTCCTGCTCGATGGTCCATCAGTCGAACTAAAGCTAACAGGGTTATCGAAATTCGAGGACGAAGCGAGTAAATCAGAGGTCTCTCGTTAAACTCGACCTGCTCCAAAAATAATTGCCGAAATTAATTCCGTCGAGCACCATTCATGACATACCTATCAACGTTTCTTTGGTCGCGGCGGGTTCCAGTGATACGGGTCGAGAATTATTCAGACGGCGGAGAGTGACCTTAACCGTTAATTACTGGAGGAGTAAGTCGTGCTTCGTACAAATTTGAGACTTGGAATAAAAAAGTGGGCTCGGTGATGAATGACGGTCCGGAGAATCGGCCGCCAAGGCGCGCTTATCAGTCACACCCTTTAATAACTCTTGGCTAACAAGAAGGCTGGTCATCCAACATTTTATCACCCTCGCAAATTAAAACCTCGCCCCGTAAATCACGCGTCCCCGTCTAGGAAAGGTTCCTTAAAACACGCTACGAAGCGACTGTCACGTCCGAAAGCGGGATCGTTAATAAATATCAGCTCTATCGCGAGGTATGAATCAGCCGGCGCACGTACGAGCGGGCGCGGAGCGCGCGTGCACGTAGAACGCGCATACGTACCGCGATAACGACGCCATGTTTGCGGGGGTGGCTCGGAGAACGGTGGCGTCGGTGTTTGTAAAATACACAAGTATTATGTGGCAAGACGGCGGCACCGGCCCTCCTCTCCCCCCGCGCCAGCTTTTATTTGCGTCTCTGCATTATTCATGAGCGTACTTATAAGTCACTATCGCGTCGCGTTGCATCTCCTCTGTTTTCGCGGGGCTGCGAGGCAACGGTGGCCCAGAAAGAAGTCGGATAGGAGAGAAGGGGACGGCAGGGGCCACGCTGACGAAGAATCGACTCCTAGCATGAACCCCGCGAGCTGTAACGAAAACTTTATCGGAGCGGAGCCACGCGGTTTAAGCTCGAATCCGGCTTTAGTCCGGTATCGGCTTTGCCGTGGCCGGGCTACTTTCAGCACCGTTGAAACCGCTGTTCGACGACGATTACGTGCTTAGCAAGCCTCGGATAACGAGGCTATTCCTCATTGCCTTCCTGTAAGGTGCTGGTTTTAATTATCGCTCGAGTAAGAGGAAGGGTGGAGCAATGCGACAGATAAATTCGAAAGAGTTTCATTGTAGAATCAATGGCTATGGCTTCAAACTTGCAGTGGGCACGTTTGTTTCCCGAGGTTCGTGGCGTTTCGATAATATTGTCGCCAATCGTTAATCAGCAGCTTCTTCGCGAAAGCGGCTGCATCACGGCTGCCGACGCTCGCAGAATCCGGATTATCTCGGCGGCGGGGGGCAAGCTGCTCGAGTTGGAAGAATCGAAAGTCGATGCGACGCGAATGATTCATGCGGAATATTCTCTCTGCACGTGACGTATCGAGAAAGTATGAATTTCACCTGACGCGATGACTCAGACTTACTCGCGCTTCCTGAACGCAATATTCGGCGAGGATCTCGGCGTGGGAATCGGGGAACCCTTTGACAGGATTGTCTGAATATCTGTTACATTCAAAATTGGAGAACTCAAGCGTTTGACATTCGAAATTACGTGCTGGGACTGCCGAGACTTCGGTGGAAGTTGTTTTTCGAATGACGTCTAACAGTCGCGACTATTAATGACCCCCAGGGGTTCCCGTCTTCGCGGATACAAGGTAAATCATTTATTAAGGGATTCATTCCTGTGTAACTGCATCGTTACCTGTCGCTGCGATCAAGTAAACAGCCAGAGCGGACACGGAATAAATTCTGAAGCGGGGGATACGTTTCTCAGGACGCGGCACCGACGCGATACAATGGCAAATATTTGCTTTGTTTATAAACGAGACTTCGCACAATGGCGCTTTCCTCGAAAGCTGTACAAACAACGAGAGGCTGGCTTCCTTCGAACGCGCGCCCGTCACACGAAGACGTTAGTTTACGAGGGAAAAGAGTCGTAAAATGCTCGCGACTGATGACTCTCGTTAATACTCACCAGGGGAAGATGATCGCCGGTCGCGACTCCTCATCCGTCCTGCTTCAAAGCACAAAAATTCAGCTGTGCGCGAGAGTATCGGAGGGTTCACGTGCGCAGGTATTATTCCACGCTCCTTCAAAATGATGGAAACGTGAGTCGAATTATTCGCGCTATTATTTACTTCGCGCTGAAAGCGAACCGCTCCATCGTTCCCGGTCCCCGCGATATTTGCATACCGTGAAAATTGCCTCGAGAGCCTGCTTTCTTTTAAACTTCCGCATCACGTTCATCCATCTTCATCGAATTAGTCGCCCGAAAGCAAGTACAATACAAAACTCTTAGCTTGCTCGTTTATTTACACGTGCATTCTTAAGTGGTCGTCATTAAATCCAGCATTTTAACTATACAAACGCAATTTATGTGGTTTAAGGGGGGTCACTCAGGCCAAAATGAACTACCAGTAATTTTACAGATAAAAATTTGAAAATATGTATATCCATATTATTTTTTACGCTGAAATGAATTATGTAAGAGTTAATATAGTGACAATTTTTTTTTCAAAATTTAAAAAATAAAATTTCGAAAAAATATTCAATTGTAAAATCCATACCCTTATTTCTGTAGAATTGTATACAAAGACTGCAAAAAAAATTTCAGCTCGAAAACTTCATTTTTGTCCGAGTTATAAAGTTTTTATGTTTTCGTGTAGTAACTAAATCGCTCCTGCTCCGTACGTTGGACCTTCTTCTCGCAATGCCTGTTCTCTTCGTGATTGTGCAGTTCGTATCATTTTTTTTGCACGTTTGTATCATTTTGAGGCTTTCTGTTTATACCTGCGTACTCGTACTTTGTGACGGTTTAGAACAATTTTCAATGATTGTTCGCTCATTTGCATATGGTTGCCCGTGAATGCATGTAATATTGTTTTCGTCCATCCTTCATTATATTCAGTGACTGCTTCTGCGACTGCAGCTTCAATAAGATATTTTGAAGGAAAAATATCCTTTGGGCACTTACGCCATATCATGCTATGTAAACTTTCATTAGAATTTTGCGTAAAGCATTGTGCACAACGACGGAGCAGGAGCGTTTTAGTTAGGGGAAGGTGGGGCAAGACGAGGTAGTTAAGGTTTGATGATGAATAAAACACAGGTTTTCTTAATCAACTAATCAATTTTGTGCCTGAACTATTCTTTGATAATAAGTCTTTCAGTTTAACTATGAATCAACCTAATCTTTACAGGTTTTAATGGAATAAATAAAAAAATTCAGAAAAAGTCCTATCTCCCCGTCTTGCCCCACGGGTGGGGCATGATGGGGTACCAATTGACAAACAATATAAATAAAGTAAATATATATAAATTAATTATTTATTGGGTTGACAGAGGTGGCACATATGTATGCCTTCATCGTCCTCGTCTCCTACATCAGCAGAGGAGAAATGAGAATGTTATAATTGCGGTGTTTCCAGTTTTCTCGACATACGAGTCTTTTGCTTTGTGATTAGGACGGAAATCAGTTCTTTTGGACTAATTAATAGAAAAGAAGTATCATTTTCCTCGGGCCGTCTTTCGTTTGTAGTTTCTAACCATCTTGGGACAATGAGAAACTTTGATTTTTATTTCTAGGTTTGTGAGGGGCATGATGGGGTAATGAAAATAAGAGGTACCCCATCATACCCCTTCTCATCTCACTACAATCATATGAACACTGCTCGAAACATTATTTGCGAAAGTATAAAATGACACACGTGCCTTATAGTCAGCTAAATTCTGCCTCAGAAACATATACATGTACTGAAGATCTTTTATATTATCATATCATTGTCACGGGTGCTAAAAATAAGGAAGATGTTAAGAAATCCCAATAAATTATAAATTCTGATCTATCTTTGTCACACGTCCACGTGTTTCACTGACTTGCTGCTCACTGATGGTGTCGGTAACGACACGTTTAACGCGTATGCTCAATTTTGATTAGTGCGTTTGTATCACGAGATACGGGGGGTACCCCGTCTTGCCCCCACCCCATCTCGCCTCACCTTCCCCTACTACGCCAAAACAAAAAACTTTATAACTCGGACAAAAATGAAGTTTTCGAGCTGAAATTTTTTTTGCAGGCTTGGCATACAATACTATAGAGATAAGGGTATGGATTTTACAATCGAATAATTTATCGAAATCTTTTTTTTAAATTTTGAAAAAAAATTGTCACTATACTAACTCTTACATAATTCATTTCAGCGTAAACAATAATATGGATATAAATATTTTCAAATTTTTATCTGTAAAATTACTGGTAGTTCATTTTCGCCTGAGTGACCCCCCTTAATACCGATATCTATTCCAGTAAGCTAACCCGCAATTTAACGGGCGCCTCTTGAAGCAGCTCAAAAGAAGCCCCGTGGAATCAAGAACGCGTTATCGTTAATAACACGTAATGGATACCAGCGTTCTCACTTTGCCCGCGCCTGTTACCGTGCTCCGCGTTTCCACAGGCTGTAATATCGTATAATATTTCGCGGAAGCTTTTCACGAGTATTCGGCGTGATATAAAAACGGGGGACGGTGTTCAAAGGATTCGGAGTGATCGCGCTCCGCGATGAACATCCGATACGGTGACGTTGGCGCGAAATGGGGGCCAACAGCAGTGCGCGCCGGGCAACAGGAAATTTGACTAAGCAGAGTAGACGGGCGAACATCGGGGAGCAAAGTTCCGTCCCGATACGCCAGGTTTTACGGCGTCGCTACGTGAGACAATAAATATCCCGCCGGCTGGAGGCCAGCTACTGGAAATCAGCCGTTTTCACCATGCCCCGTAGTCCTCGCGCGATAAAAACCGTAGAAAGTTACGTGATGTGTGTCACAGCCATAACGCGCGACAAACACGTCGGCGAAGTTGCGGGTGCCCGACGAAAGCCGTCTGCGGGCCTGGCTGGTTTCCACGCAACCGACGGATACTGTGGCTGCGAGTGACAAGTAGTTTGAAAGGATCGCCTGCTTCGACACGATATTATATCGAGGAATACAAGATCACCCCAGGCACCCATCTACTGCGAGATAACGGGAGGATCGAAGTTATTAGTACCCGAAACTTAAAACACCGAATCCACGATATTTGTGATGTACACAAGGGAAGCTTCTCGATGTGGTATCGCGATGTAAAAAGCCGCGAGCTCGAGCAGCCCTGTTTGCACGCGGCAAATTAATAGTAGCACACCCAAAGGGACAGCGAATAAAACAATGCGTTGTGAGAACGAGACACATGGGGCTCCAGGGGAAAAGGAAGAGAAAACCAAGGGGGATGAAGAAAGGGTTGCATGGCACTAAAAAGTGGTGTAAAAGTTGAACTCGCGGCAGCTCGCGTCCTCGTCGTTATCGCGAACTGGCGGCTGTTGCCGGATAACGAAAAGTTTCTTCGAAACGACCTCAGCCAACGGAAGTCCAACATCCTCGACGTTCCCATGGATATCGCCGCGCGTCATGTCGTTGTCAGTCCGGAGTCTTAATGGCAGCTCTTCACGGCGCCGGTCTATTAGCCCTTGGCTGGCCCTTTTTTCCCTTCGCAGTCGGTAATATAAAAGGTCAGTGTACGGGAGCTCGCTGAGAAATACCGTGAAAGCTTTTCGACGGTCACGTCGAGCTGGCGACTGCGTTTTTGTCGAACGTTAAGCAGCTTCTGAGCTGGTTACATTGTTGATGACGTTATTGTACGAGGGATTTGCTTCAGTTGTACAGTTTCTGCGGGGGATATTTAGGATATAAGATGAAGTTTCTGTGCCTACCTACTTGACTATTCGTAGTAGAGAAATGAATCTCATATCGAAGGTACGGTACTTTCTATCAGATCAAGTTTGGATCCATCGATGGTCAATGGTATTGGGCTCGCAATTTTACGAAGAAATTTCGAGAAGAAGTGCTCTAATTAAATCGCATGCTACCTGCTGTAAAGCAATAAGAGACAGGGTTTAGCTTGATCAATATACGGTCCATCCGCCAAGTGTTCAGCATTGAAGGCGGTGGATCGTTCGATCTAAATTGAATTCCGATGAGAGTGCCACTTCTGCCCCGCCAGATCGAGATATTTACGTTGGCCCAAGCGTCACGAGTGGATTAATGCGCAAGTGACCGCACAGGTGCACGGATGCAGACCATGGAAGGCTGGATCCAGTTTCAGAACCTCGCTCTACGTGGACCGATCGATAAATCGGTTATATTAATTGATCCCGACTCGCCCAAACAAGGCAGCTCGGTTTCGTTATTCGGGTAAATCAAGCGAATCGTTCAATTTAACTATGATGCATTGGTGGTTCTATCCGTCGCAGGTTTTATTTGTAAAAATCTGAATACGGACGCAATGGAATACATGCAACACGCGCTACGTCTTGTTCAAGTACTGTATACACGAGCGAGTGTGCTTCAAATCATCGAGGAATATGAAAGATACAATGGTATCAATTTCCCCGACATTATGTTACTCTGCAGCGAAGCAACTTCCTGCACACCCCCACTTCTTCGCGAGATTACACCCCTCTCGCATTAGACAATTTCCCAGTAAGCAGTCTGAATGCACATTTCACCATAATCGATCAAACCCACGAGCCATTCGTCTTCATTTCTCTTGCACCGCGCGGGACATAATTTTTCATCGCCCGCCCCCCTCGAAACGGGGGAGGAACCAGCCGAGTTTATTGCCGGCCTGGCCTTTTCACCTTTCCCCTCGAGCCGAATAAGTAACACAGATACGCGGGCCGAGGTGAATAATCCTGTTGTCGAGGTGACGCGCCGAAATGTATATAACAAGCCGTGGCTGTGCAAATTCGTCGACGGTGCCGATGGATGTGCCACCCTGTCCTCCGCCAGCGCGCCTGTTGTTTGCTCCGCGAGCGTTCACACGCGCGCCCTACATCCGCGTTGAGCAAGAGAGATTCCCAGCGCTGTCGATGTTCCCAGGAACACGGGCGGAACGGAGGACAGGGCATTCCGTCCTGCATCGTACGTTTATAGAAGTACTTGGAGAGCCAGCCACGCCATGGCGAGCCACTGTGTTTCCAGAGTTGCTGCTACAACGCGCCGCTCCACCATCCGTGCTCGTTGCGAGCATCATCCCTGCCCGCTGGGAAGAGCTTTACTCTGAAATACACCTTGACCCTGGCTCAATCCCCCGCGATGCTTATGTGCTCTCCTTCCATCTTGGGGGATCTGTCGCCTCCCGATCGAACAATTGGGTCAGGTGGCTCCGAAAATAAGTCCTGAAACTGGACACAAGAGAAGTAGTTAGTTATTCTTCTTGCTGTTCATTAGAATTTTATTCGTGACTTAAAGTTCTGTCTCCCTAATACTGCCACCCAATTTTCTGTCGCTTACGCTTCATTAGCCCCCTTCACCCCCTCGAGACTCGAGCAGCTTTTCGCTACGCGCACGCTAAGACGGATCAACGCCCCTTGCGTTACACCCACTCTCATTATGGAATAACTCTACCAACAACAATTACTCGAAACAATTAACCCCTGCAATTTCTGCGAACGTTGTGTGTTGCAGGCTCTAAACAGGAAAGCATCCCCATTGGCAGCAGGAAAATGGAGAACCGCGCGTGGCGCTCTGATCTGGAACGTATACAGAGAAGCTTATCGAGTTTCCCATTCGACGGTTAGGCCTTCTGGGACGCGACACGTGGAAGCTTGCGCCGCTCGAATCACAGCGAATTCAGCGAGTGGGGCTCCTTAAGGATTCCGTCAAGGTACGAATCAAAGGGACGGGGAGATGGGGATCGGGGGTGGGAAGAGGGCGAAAGGATTCCATGAAATTGCGCGGGTCATCCCTTTCCCTTACCATTCGACGCCGCGCTGTGGAGAATCGCAACGAGTAGACACGCGCGCTCGCGGGTTCCGTCTTACTCGCGGCTAAACGCGAATGTTAAATTAACCATGCCGCTTCCGCCGTTCAATATTCATGGAATCGTGGCGTCGTCGGTGATACGCTCGATCGATTCGCGTTTTCGTGCTCCGGCTCCCCTCCGCGCTTCCGCGATATTAATATAAACGAGATTTCCCCCGGAATGAAGATGAAACAACTCCCCCGCCCCGCCGTAAAGTAGCGTTGCTCGTGAACTCGCGGTGAAAGCGGAGCTCGAAGCGGCGGCAAACTGAATCCAACGTCCCAGAAGAGAAGTGTCTTCAAAGTACAAAGTGTCCAAGAGGCTGCGGAGTCCAGGGAACCGAGGAAGTTTATGATTTCCGTCGTTTGCCGCGTTCAAGTTACCACCTGTTATCCTTTATCTCCCTGCCATCGCCGCGAGCCAAACTCTCGGGGGTGAAGGTGTACATTTTTCTTCGGAGCGTCAAGCGCAGCGTGGTTCACGCGCCTCGTTCGGCTTTTAATTTCGACGCGATACCGTCGTCGCCTTCGGTGTCTCCTTGTAACGAGGAATTGGAGAGCCTGCGCCGAAGGATAAAGGCACTTTAGCGAGAGGAAAATTCTATAAACAATTGATGACCGAAGCGCAGCGACAATTAATTAATTATTCTAATTAATTTCTTCGTTTCGCTTCGCTGCGTTTCGCCAAAATGCGTGACGGAGCCTTAAGAGTCGAGAGAAAGTTTCCCAGCTGCAACCGTATCGAAGGAAAGAATCCCATCGCAAGGAGAGACAATACGAGAGGAATCGATTTGCCTTGATGGGATGGTGGCTCAACGGGCCCGGCTCGTCTGGATCCCAGCCGACGAACCCCCTCGCGAGAAGCTCGCATTCTGTTGCAGCCAATCCCCCGCCGTTGCCCTCCTCTTGCACTTTAATCCGGGGAAATTCAGGTAAACGAAGGAAAGAAACTTGCCATTGCTCGCGAAACCAACTCGATCCCGGGTCGCGGGCATGCGAGCGAAGGAGATTCCTACTTGACGAAGGGAATCTTGAAGAATCGAACTTTTCCTACTTGCTCGCGACATGTTCTTGCTCGTTACCGTGCAGCGCGCTCCCAAGCGGCAGAAAATCCGCGGGACTTAATTGTAATATTAAGGCAGATGTTTCTAGGCCAGAGGAAGGAGGAGGAGATTTCATTTCCCGTCGTTAACGCGGGGCTAACGGGCCGGCGTAACCGTAATCAAAGCGATTCGCGCATTGTCCCCTGTAATATCGTCGAAACATTTTGGCACTGTTTCTGAATCAGCGCGATTACAAACGGGGATTCGCGCGCGCGGAACACGATTGTTTAGCAAGCATGGCCCTGATGCGAAGCATCATTAACGCGAGTGTACATACACCGGTTGGCCATTTCGCGAGGCCACGTGCCAGTAAATCAGGGACTCGTGACGCGGAAATGGAGTCACTCTAGATGTTCTTTCGTTCGTGATTTCTGCCCACTAGCCTAGGCAAAAAAAAACTGAATTATTCCCCCCGTGAAATTGTCGCAGGGTTTACGTAGGTACTCCGTTTCGCTTCGCGTCGACGCTTCATCGATGAGGAATGCATCGTTTCACTTGCAAATCTCGAAAGAGTCATCGTGATTCCTGACAAAACGAGGTACACGATTCTCTTCGTTCTGGTTGAAGGGTTCATGTTCAGGTTCAGGTGTATCCGTCAGCGGGCGAAGTTTGTGTCTGTAGGCAACGCTGTAACCAGGTTCCCTGGAAATCCGTGTAAGCCGTCCATTCACGGTGCAGTCTAAGGTACGCGGTCGTAGGGACTAACGACAGAATGACTAACAGAGGGCAGGAATCCTTAATATCCCGTCGTATTTCGTCGGGACGACGTCCAACGTTGGCGTGACGATGCCTTCTGCATCCCGGGGATAATCGATTGGCCGTGCATTCGGCGAAGCCACCCGGCTGGGACGCGCGAGTTTATTGTTGGATACAGCCTCGACTCGCATGAATATTTCAATAGGCTAGGTCCGGCCGGATAAATGGATAGTTAGCGAGCTTTATTTTCGTTGGCCGCGCTTGGACAGAGGACAGGGTAATTCGGCGTGATCCAGCTGAGGGAGGGGAATTAGCGGGTCGTCGCTGGGTCTTGGGGGCTATAAATGTGGAACGAGGGTGGGAAAACTGTGATGCTTCGTGTACGGTCGCGGAAGGGGAGTTGAATTTTCATTGTCTTCTTTCCTGGGTCACCCCTAAGTCCATTGTCTCTTCACACCACCGAAAATAGGTCTGCTGCACCCTCTGCTCCATGTCGTTTCGTTTCAGTAACGCAGCTCGTGTCCGCCTAACGCGATATGAGAAGAAGAAAAATGGAGCACATTGATTTTAGTAGCTGTTCCTCCGACGAATGATTTTATGCCGCGTTCCGTTTTATTGGCTGGGGATGCTCGCCCTACGCGTGAAACCGAAGCAATTCTTCGACCCTTCGTATGAATTCCCTGGACGCGGAGGACACTTGACCCGACACCTCCGCGACACCAGTCGTAAAGGAGATTTACAACGCTGTTATTTTGGAAATGATACTGCTGGGTAGATGGTCCTGTGTGTTAACAATTGCGTCAATCTCCAGCTGTGGTCCTCCTTAGATTACCCAATAAAGGCGCAATTTAACACACCTTTTTTTTATCGAATATCAATCACACACCTATCCACATGGTCTTTACAGCCGATTGAAAGCAGTTCGGGATATCAAATCCCGAAAAATTTGAAGCGATCTGGAAATCAGAGATCCGGAGCAGTTCCCTCGCTTCTATTTGGCAACCGAGCACTGATTGGCTCGCGTTACTCCGCAATCGGGAGCCCCCGGATCGTTAGTTTCATCACGTTGCATGGAAACTGCTTTCCCCCCGGCTCCTGTCAACTTTCTATCGCGTCGCAGGAGTAGAAGAAGAACGTGATTGAAACGCACCAGCCGGCTGGAGTAGCAGACGTTCCTCGATCGGCAGACGTCCAAGCGAGGATCAAAAGAGTTCAGGGCGTCCATTCGAAGACGTGCTGAGTCATTCTCGCGCGGTGCAATTCTGCTGCAGCTACGGCGAAGCCGATGCACCGTCGCCGGCAGGAAACAATTAGAGGATCGTTAAAACTAAACGATTCGTTAACGATCGTCGGGCGTTAATAGCGAAGGAAGGATCGATACGATTTTAGAGCCTGGCAATCGTCGCTCGCGAGGGACATCCTCCGCGCTCCTCCATTGTCGCTCCAAGGAGACTGCGAACTCGTTACCTCGTTCTTTGTTCCCCGCTTTACAGCCGTCCGCAGCGAGGGCAATTCTTTTTTTAATAATCCTCGCGGCGTAATAGCGCCAGGTACGTTTACGGGCTTGCAAACGCGCTGCGATTAACCGTGTAAATCGCGGGAGCGGTAATTAGGCCCGATCTTTACGAGCCTCGGATCTCGAGCAATCGATGAAACCGCCGGAAGCGGACGCGAGCGGGGACTTCCACCCCTCGCATATACATGGCGCAGCTTGAGCTTACGATCGCGGAGACGGAATCGTAAACTCCGACCTCGTAAATCTACGCAGGAAGACGACTGTTCGTGACGAATATGATTACGTACTCCCCCGCCGTTGACACCTACGTCAGCCCCCTAACCTCGTTCAGCCTCACGCGATACAATCGTGATTTATAGATCGCCGGGAGAGAGAGGGTATAGGTGTGGTTGGAGCCACGCGTCGGTGAGACCTTTAATCTCGCAAGCGTTCCCTCGCGGCTCCTCCTCTTCGTAGGGCGCATCAGCATCGATCGTAAAGACCTTGATGGCTAGTGCTGGACGAAGCAAGCTTTCGGCGAGTCGTAAAAGTGGCCCGTCGTTTCCCTTGTCAATTACCGACGTACGTATGTGTCCTTATCGCGAAGGGAACAGACGTCTCGTTCCGTTTTGGTGTCTCCCTTCATGATAAGTGGCATCATTTCTGGCTGATGCGTTATGTGCCTCATCTCTCAGTCTCTCTAACCTTGCACTCTGCGCGCTGCCAGAATTCGAACAAAATCGAATAGGACCAGGGGCTTTAGGCTGATTTATTCTTTAACGAAACAGAAGCCCCCGGACAGAATGGCGGACGAAAATCTTCCGTTAAGCGAATTACGTTCTCGGCGCCGCTTAATAATGCAGCTGCCGGCCGCTGGAAGCACAGGTAGATCCTGGAGGGGCCGGGCTTCCACGGTAATGACGATGCAGCAACGTGGGACGCTATTGTTTCCAGCCGTGAAAACGTAACACGAAATTAAGCTGAATACAATTACGCCGTAATGAATGGCCGTAATAGCCCAATTGTGTCACATTCTCAGGAATACGCAAGGGTGTGCGGATCGCGCGGTAAGCCAAGAATTGCTCGCCTAGCTAGCCCCGCTAGCCGTCATAATTCATGAGGCGACAACTTCTAATTACGCCATCACAATACATCATCGTGACAAATTAGTAATCAAGAGTGGGATCCGCTTTGACGAGGCCCGGCCGCTTTTGGAATCGAGTTTTGCTGGATAGCTAATTACCGCGAAATTGCCAGGCAACGCTGGCCGATCGAGCTCGCGAAACGGCCAGCCACCTTCCTCCTCGACTTTCCGCGTCGCCTTGCTGGAAATAAATTTCCTCGAACGCCTCTGTCGCGGAAGGAACGCGGGCTACAGAGTCGCCTTTGGAAATGGGGGAATTTTAGGGGCGTTCATTGTCCCACGGTTGTGACGTTTCCGTTTCAGTTATCCAGAAAGTTTCCTAGGCGTTCGTATTCAAGGACGGGCACTGCGGAGAAACGAATGCCGCTGTAATTTCACGAGATCTTGAAAGGCTGTCCCGTAGCGTCGCCCATGGATATACCTTCATTTTCCAGCGGGGAAAAATTTCGTTGGCTGTTCAGGCGACCACTCTCCACGGGAATTTCTTCTCTGGCCGCGCTGCAGAGGCACTCGCGACGACAGCGCGAGCAGAATTTCATCTGGAAAACGCAAAGAATTTCCGGGCGATCGATTAACAAACTTCTGACCGAGGTAGATCTAGAGCTCCGAGGAAACTTGCCGTCTGCTTTACCGAACATGCTCCTGCATGTGTCACGAGTCGTCGGGGCCTTTAACGAAAGTTTGACGCGAAGATGACGGAATAATCGAGGATAGTTTAAACGTGGAGGGAACAACGTCGCGTGCTCCAGCAAGAAATCTGAGGACATTCTGAAATTTGTCGCTCTAATGGCGGCGAATCAGAAAGCAATAATCGCAGCTATGTGTTCTGGCTGGTATAAATTTAAAAGTGACGAGGCCAAATGCACGGCACATTCCCTTGTTCGTGGGCAGTAATTACTTTCTAAGTATAGCTAAGTAGTACAGATTCGAGGCGCGGCTATAATTTGCTAGCGACGGGGCTGCTTCCACCAGTCGTCGAATTTCAAAGTTTGAATTGCAGCCAGCCCGATTGAACATCGATTACGGATAATTTATTCCCGTGGTAGAGACACCTACTTCCACTGCGACCGTCAAGGGGACATCTTCGGGAATCGATGCTTTCCTTTTCTACATCTTCGCTAAAGTTTATGCAAATCGCGACTGCGTCAGGCAGACAGAAGCGTTTCTTTGGGAAGCCACTGGACGCTTGAATATCGATGTCGATTGTCGGTGTACTCGCACAACGGCGCGCTGTGTTACAAGAGGGGGCCGCAAGCTCGATCGAGCTTTCCAGTAGATTAAAAATTTGCGGCCCGATTTCTAGGAAACCGCCGCTGACCAGCCAGCTCTTTCATCACTGTTCAGGTGATTAAGTAAAGTATCGCCGCTGTGTTCGTTCAATTGAATCGAATGAAACGATTGAAGTAGCTGCGCTGCAGCCTGCACCAGTAATCAAAATTCCTTTTCAAACCCCCTTCAATTCATCCGAAATGAACGTAATTCTCGGACGAATTGAGAAATATATAGATACGAGCCTAAAAGTGTTCTCGTGTTACTTCTCGGGATCCCGAATCGAATAATCGAATGAATTTGATCGATTGTATCTACCAACGAAACGAATAGCGTTCAAGAAAAAAGCGTTTATTGAAATACTATTTCTCTATCAGAATGGAAATGAATTCGTTCGTATGCACTCGCAGCCAATCTAAATCTAATAAAAACTACAATCTCGACTCAATTAAAACGATTTTGGAAATTAAGCCTGTGTATCTAACGAGGAAGGCTATGGGACCGTCCGCTCCCGATTGTGATGAAACTTTGCATATGTGTAGAACAGTGAAAGGTAAGAGACGCGTGTTTTTTTATCGGCGGATATTCAACTTTAAGGGGTGAAATCACCCTCTGAAGATTGACACCCTCGAAACTATCTTCAACAGTTTTAAAATTTTTATAAAACATTACCGCTGAAGTATTGTACATAAAAAAACAGACAACTTTGTAATTTGAAGAATATTTTTATCTCCAATAATTTCCGAGATAGTTTCGAGGGTGTCAATCTTTAGAGGGTGATTTCACTCCTTAAAGTTGAATATCCGCCGATAAAAAAAAACACGTGTCTCTTACCTTTCACTGTTCTACACACATGCAAAGTTTCATCACAATCGGGAGCGGACGGTCCCATAGCCTTCCTTGTAAGTAAATGTGTAAACTTTTCGTATGCAACAAGTCAACAAAATATCAATGGTCCCTTTATAAAAATTAGATATGTTGAAAATTAATCAACTTGTCTTCGTTTTCCTCTACTTGCTTGAAGATCTTAATCACAATTTTTGTCCAAACCTATCCGTTTCCTTCTTCGAGGGAAGAAGTTTAGAAAGTCAGCTCTTTCAGCGCAAACACGGCGTTGTAACAGAGTAAAGGATCGAACAGTGGGAAAAACAGGGCTGATCAAATAAACGGAAGGCAACTATGAATTACCGGTGCGGGCAAAAATGGATTGATTCGTTAAACCGTGTAACTTTAGATTTTGCACGTCTCGAGCGAATCCAGGAAAGGATTGCGAGAAATCGCGATTCGTCGAATAGTCGGGCCGACGCGAATCGGGATTAAATAACGTCCCAGGTTGGCGGGTGCACTTTTGATAGAAGAAAGTGTCACGTAATGCGCTGGGCGAACATTTCTCTATAAAAGCCACTTCGAATGTGCTCTGCTCCGTCAGTAACGTCGTTAGGGTAGTGTGTTAAAGACGTATAACTTCCACGAATACTAATGCACTCCAAGGTACGAAGTAAAATAGAAGTCCTGCTGACGAAGATTTTATAAAATATGTAGAACAGGAGAATTTTTCTGAAATCTCGCGGCACGCGTGATTCGCTTGATTCTGGCTTGGATTGCCTATCAACGTTAAGTGATTACTAATCATTCCAGGCCCTGCATCTGATTTTGCTGACCGCGTCAGTATTCGCGGTGGCGAGCACTGCGTTTACACGTGGTAGTGATGCCACGGGAGATAAAGCAGGGAGAGCAATTTGGAGGGATAAAGGCAGCAACGATAATGGAGATTACAAATTTAATACGGGGTATCCAACCGCGTATGCCATGGAGGAACAACGCGGCGGGGATGGTTACAGGCGTGGAATATATAAAAATGGTAACGAGTGCACGAGCACCGATGTTTAAAAAATCAAAAGGATCAAAGGTGCTAGAAAAATTGAAAGATGTCAGAAGCCTCGATACTTGATTAATTAACGTATATTTCATCGCCAAGCACAGAATATGGTTCAAGCACCACCCAAGCGGAGTTTCTGCAAGGATCCTTTGAACCAAGTTTAACAATTATTTTCAGAGGGGTCCATTACCGACACACACGGCAACTTGGGTAAATTGAGCGAAGGGGAGAGTAATCACCATCAAGGCGCCAAAGATGCCACCGGCAATTTCGATGATTACAATCAAAACTACAAGCATGGTTATCATCACAGTCACGAGTATGGTCACAGTCATGGTTCCAATGGCAAGGGTGAAAACGGAGTCGGCGATGGTTACCAAGGATATCATCGTTTTCGGCACGAGCACGACCACGATGGAAGAAAGGATGGTGGTGATCGTGGCTGTGGTCATGGTGACTGCAAGCATGGCAGTTACACGTACAATGACGGATTCGAGTTCCATTACGGGAATAATGGTAAGGGGCAGGACGGGCGCAATTATAACGGAGACAACAGCCACCATGGTGGGTACAACTACGAGCAGAACGACGAGCACAGACTTGGTCATGGCGGTAATGAGGGTGTTGATGACCACGGGCTCGATTATCATTACGGATATGCCCAAAGTGATGATAATTACGGCAAAGATTATCCCAGTTTCGCGAGTGACCATCATTATCGCCACCGTGAACAAGATTACGATCAGCCTGACCATCGTCACGGGCTTGTTCATCAGGATCATTAAAGTAACTGCAGTGTACAATCGACCTCGTTACGAAACGCATTGTTTAATCAGCGGTCGTGATGTATCCGCTACCATATTATGAAACGTATATACGTAATATTGTTGAAATTAATTGGAGAGGAAATGAATGGCAAATATGAAAGGTAACAAAGTTACGGACTGTGTGCCTAGGATGTTCTTGCGACCATTATGTGAAATATTAATTAACCGTGACAACTTGTACGTTATACGAAATAAAGGAATGACTGCTCCGCGCGGATTTCGCGTTCATTATATTCTCCTTCCCGCGTGTACCATTATAAAGGAGCACGGAAAGCGTACCTATCCATCGGAGCGCCGAGAGAGCCCCGGGTTGTCGTTGTGCGCCAAAAAATGAGGATATTTCTCGAACAACTTATTTCCGGCAGCGGTTCCCTTCGTTAAAGAATTCTCAACGGCGGATGACGATTCAGAAAATATCACGTTCGTCCGTTTCTGCGAATGAAATTCTTGAAAACATGGAGGTTTACGCTAACATTTGGAGACAGCGGGAATCGAAAGGGGATATAACGATGCAGAATCGCATTGTTTGCAGCTGGCACACTGAGACACAGCTGAACGATGAATATTTCTAGGTTGAATTGACAAGCGTGGCTGTGCATGACGCGGATGAAAAGAATTGAAGGGGTAGCAAGATTACAGAAGCACCGAGGGATGGATAATCAAAGATTGATGCCGACGCTTTCCGCGATTCGTCCAATATCAGTCAGCCTGGATGATTGATCGGGACATCGAAACCTTTCACGAATAGACCGTCGAGAAATCCACAGGGTTATTACGTTATGGGAAGAAAGAATGAAGAGAGCAACGTGCACCTGAACGTTTCCCTCGCGCCCGCGTCTCCTCGTTGTTCTTGCGATCGAGCAAAAAGAAGAAAAGAAGAAGAAGAATAGAGTAGTGTTTAACCGCGCTCGATCGATGGACTCGCTTATTGCTCATTTTCGCGACAAAAACCGCTTCGGAGGCAGATAACGAAACCGAAACGCAGCTGCACCGGTGCATTAAACCGGGCGCGTTGATTAATTAAAACGTCGGCCACGGATAATCGATTTCGCGGGGGGGCAGGCCGGCAAACATATTCCGCGATAATTAAAATCGGGCTGATAAAGCGAGCGTTTATAAACGCCCTTCTTTTTCCCAGCCAGCGACAGTGGCTGTTTATTCAACGATAATCTAGAAATAATATTGGCCCGTGGGATGGTAGGCGGCTTTAATTGCACGCGAGGCTATTTTTCGAGTGTGGGGGGACCTCGATTACAGAATACTGTAACGAATTAATGATCCGCCGGACAGGAAGTTAGCTTCTCGGCCAGCGCTATATCGCAGCAGGCTAGTCAAGCCTATTTCAACATTAATTAGACTCTGAATCTCATCATAGAGGGCCATGGATCGATTGCCACGTGCTGCAGATGCAATTTTACCCCAAATTGATTACTTTTCCTTCTCGCGTTGTTATAATTCGATGGAAGTCGATAATTAATGGCCGAACGGCGCCACCTGTCAATCGACCAACACTTTGTTTCTGTTAAAATACTCGTCTATAACTAGGGCCAAGCAAATGTTGTCTCAGGACGATATTACGGGAAATGTATGGACAGCTTGCCCTTGGAAGGGTAAGACAGAGACGGTGGATTTATCCAGGAAGGGCCCGAAGGAAATCAATTACGGTGGAGGGTCTGAAGGAGAGAAGCAGACGGTGGCGGTCTTAAGATTTAATCAGAATCCCTCGACCTCTCGCCGGGATCGATCTTCCGGTCAGCTTTCGGTCAGCTCTATCCTTCGAAAAGTGTCGAGGACCCTTCGGCCGGCTGATTGCGCCGGTGTCATTAAGTCGCATTCGCTGGGTCGTCACCGTTCGGAAGTTTAATTAAACAGGGAGCTCCGCGAGACCCCCCCGGGCGATGCATCGCGCGGATCCGCGCGTAAGAGGCCCGATAACGCGGGGATCCAGCGAGCGTTGCAACTTGGCTGTAAATTTCGCTGCTACGTGACTGGTTCGGCCATAATTCCAATGGTTCGCGTGTACGTCGCTATTCATTTATAACGGATGCCTGTTAATCCGCGCTGGGAGAGAGAGATATATATATATATACAGGCGCTGTTGCGATGAAAATAATCGTTCGGCGTAACGGGGAGCGTATTTTTTGATCGATGCCCCTGTAACACCGGAAGGAACGAAGGAAGATCGTTATCCGTCGGACCGTTACGACGATTGCCCGAGGGTAGCGTCCCTGGCGAATCGTTTTCGACGTCGCGTGGGGTGGAAGTGATATTCGTACGAGATTACCGACCCTGATATCTCCGTGGAAATTAATTGTAGTCGCAGCTCGCGGCGTCAGACTCGTGATCTTGAAGGTTTATGGAATATGCAAGTGCCCGATGGATCTTAGGGGACCCTCGTCTCTCACGAACTGATTCTATTCTATCCTTCAGCCACCATAGAACAATAAACGATCCATGGCACAGTTCGCGGCGCCCTTTTAATCAGCAATCAGCTAAATACACAAATGTCGCGACCACCCCTCTGATGAGAATCTATAATCTAGTCGATATAATCAGCACACCTGCCCGAGTGCTCGCGCATTGCTAACTCACTGGAATCAGGATTAGCTCGGTTAATACGAATGTTTATTACTGCCGGTTCGGTTGCGCCGCACAGTAAGGATTCCAATACCTGGCTCGCGTGTACACGATAGTCCACAGGTGACGTGCTCGAAGCGCTTTCATGTTGCGCCCTATAGAATTACAAAGGCTTTGATCCCTGACTTCGACAAAGTGCTTACCGTTACCCGGCGGGATTACCTCAAGTGCTAAGTCGGGCCACAAATAACCGGCGGCAGGGCGGGTGCGCAATATGTCCGTGAGATATGTCCCGCTATTTAGCCGAAATTTACCGATAAATCTTGCCGACCGATAACGATCGCGCGGCGGCCAGTTTTAACGAGTGTCGCTCGTTAAATTAATGCCACGGGGAGGACGGGGGCGGAAGAAAGCGCTGGCTCGCCCGTTTAATCAACGCCCGGGCCAGGACCTTAACGAGAAATTGTTAATAAAGGATTTGTAACTGTCCACCTGGGTCTATCCTCGAGGTAGAAATCTGATCGGCGAGAGAGCAGTTGCTTAGAAAGCGACACGCGGCGGACCTAATGAACGATTTAATGACGAGGTACATATTCCCGTTGATCCCAAAGCTGGCGAAGGAAGCGGAGCCTTCACCTTCCGCCATCGAAAATTCTACATCGAACGGAGGGTCGCTCGCCCTCCTGGCGAAAGCGTAATGGCGAATCCACGTGACACGTGTCCCCCAGCTGTTACCCTCGGCCCCAGGATTAGTTAGGCGCTGACAAATTGACATACGTGTGTTTGCCTCGCCACGAAACGTGTGTACGACATCGTCCGGTAACGAGAAACTCGATTGTGCTCGATCAACAGGTCTTTAAGATCGCGGCGGCCCGTAGGGAAAGTGTCGCGCATGGCCAGGCAACCGTGACGAGTGCAAGTAAATTGGGATCTTGAACTTTGATTTACACGTGCCCACGTGCCCACGCTGACAGCATGCTAAAGCGTTAATATCCGATCGTGACGCGACGTGTTTACACCGACTGGCGATGCTACGTGCATCTGAATCGTGGATTATAGTTAGTCCAGCGGGAAATGGACGAGGAAGGCATTACCTGGACGCAGAGGATGAAGATTCTTCTCGGAAAATCTGACCTTTTATCGATTCGTTCACCAGGATTCAAGTTCATCCAAACGCGTGTGTCATTGTCTTTTGTAACAGTCGTCGTCCCGATCTCCTTGCGATTGTCGGTAATTTTGTTTACCGATTCAGAGCGAGGCGAAATCAGGCACATTCGCGGGAATCTACACAAAGGGAAGCCTCTTCCACGATCTGAATCAGCCGTGTGTCGATTCAGCTTCAGAGTCCCTTTTAATTAACCTAGCATCGGACGATACCAGCTTCATTGGCAATTGCTTTCACCGTAATTGGTGGTTGTTTATTAAGCCCGAGCACATAGGAACAATACCTGATCCACCTTTTCGTGAGATGCGTCGGTAATTAAGTGGCTGGGAATGAAGATTGATCGCCTGCAACGCTCAGCTTCATTAGGACCTCGCAGCTTTTGCATAGCACGCTCTTTCGGCGCCATGTCTCTGTCACGTGTTTGCGATGGCCTGCGATCAGCGGCGCTGCAGATCAATGGACACTGCTGACCGAAGTGTAGACGCTGCATGTGGCACTTTCAAAGCAGCGTGTTAGAATATTCGAGCGTTATAATTGGGAATATTGATTCTCCTGTAACAAGGATGTTCTTAGCTGTTGGTTACCTGGTGCTTCGGGTCAATCCTTCAGGTATTTTTACTGCAAGGCAGAGTGTAACGAATTGAAAGCGAGAAAGGGAATACTGGTTATCCAACGGAACACAACTGCAAACTTGGCTCCGCTTTTCGCGGAAGCGAGCCATCTCGAAACGCATGGAGAACCAGACCAACCGGATCGCGGTTCCCTTCGAAATCGTGGGATGGTTGGCAGATCCCGGCCACTTTCGTATTTTAATAACAGCAGGATGCAAATGTGATGGTATACAGGGCCATTGGCTGTTAACGCCCGGGCAGTTTTAACATTTCATTGCATTTCCGTTTCTAATGCGGTTGAACGCGACCGCAATAACGCGAAAAGAATGGCCGAAATTGCGTTTCCTTATCGTTTCCCGTTAACCTTTCCGGCTAACTATTCTCGAGGAACATCCTGGCGTAACGGCCGGCGAAAAATGGCTGGCTGAAAATCCCGTCTGTCTGTGGAACGTCGCGTAGGATGGCCGCTTGTAAGAGCAAGTGTTTCGACTAAATGAGAAATTTCACGGGGAATTTTAATTGAGTCGGCCGACAGGACGAGAGCAACGGGCGGTGTGCGCCGCTTTAACCTGGATCACCTTCATTCCGTGCCATTGTTCTGCCGTTTCATCGGAGCTAAAAACCGGCTAGGATGACAGAGACTCGAGCAACACGGTTTCACGCACCTCTCGGGAACTTTTCTTTCATTAATCGCTGAAAAGCCTGGCGCTCTGTATCAAACGCGATATCCCTGCCATGCGCTATTCCAGATTATTATTCTACACTTCGCTGGATTCTTTCGCGAGCAACTTGGAACAGTCTGAAATCTCAGTTTCCGTGTAATTCCAAACGGATACGGATTCGAGGGGAAAGCGATTCTCCGGAAGCTTTCGAAATTGATAAGCATTGTCCGCGCGTCATTAATGCCTGAGGAGGCAGCAGCGCGCCGTTGGCGAGCGGATAAATCCAGCGTGTCTGGTTGTACGCGATGCACGCAATTCTTGTCCGGAGGCTCATAAATCACGAGCAACGACTCGGGCGCGAATCGTAATATCGAGGCTGCGAGGAGCTCGGGGCAATGAAACGGCGAGCTGTCACCGGACCACGGCTGCAACGAGTCCCCTCGTTCGCCTCTGTCTTCGCCTATTCGTTTAATCGCAAAACGGCCGACAATACCGTTTGCCACGCGTCATCGACTTGACCCAGATCTACTGTCTGCCGCAATTTGCACTCGATGCACGAGGCTGGAGGAAGAGGCGTCAAAGGAATCCGCGGTGTCACCGTTTCTTCCACCTTCCGCGTTGATTACGATTCGTTTGCGCCTGATGGCCGGGGATATCGAGAATGGGGCATCTGGGCTCGATCGGTGAAAATAGGCAGTTAAAAGTCATTTCATATGGACCAAGCATCACGGATTCTGCTTGAAACTCGCAATATTATCATTCCCCGCAAAATGTATTCCATCACGTTTTGATTTTATTTCATTTTTCACGGTCTTCCTTTGTTTCTTTATATATAGATCAGCTGGAAATTTGATTATAACGAGAGCATTTATTCCAAGTACATTAAAGGATCTACTATGGATTAATATTTCTGAAAGCCTATTGCACGAAATCCCGATGAACTTCGTTCCGTGAAATTCAATTTTGTTGCCTTTGTATCGAGTGTATCATATTAATCAAAAGTTAATTAAGCGTATAAAATAACGTTGAGCGGGTTTGAAAAGCACCAATAATGGTGCATTAAAAAAGATTAAAACCATTGTGGGAAGAAATTTGAAATGACACGAATTTTTCCATCTGTATGAAAGGTAACAAACCTGTACAGAAGGTCCAAAACTTTGGCCACTGCTTTCGCAGCCACTCTAGTATGTACGTCGGCATCTGTGATTAAAATCCTTCATCGTTATCAGATGCTGGTCCAGTCATCTCTCGTCAAAGGTCCTGACTCGATGCGAAGCATTTGAAAGAAGCCGACGAAAGCTCGTCGAAACGAGTGTCATTCTCTAAAGGAAACTCAGTCCGTTCTAGTTTCCCCGTTCCGCGGATTCTCTTCAATTAATGCTCTTCATATTAGCATTACCAGTTACCCGTATCGGGACAATATAATTGTTCTCGGCAAAGGATTAATTCTGAGCGGAGACAGGTGTTGTACTTGGTCGCCCGAAGATGAAGTGCCTTTGCCTTGAACCGCGGGAATAATTTACGGTACATACAGCAAATACACGTATACAATCAACGGTGTTTACATACACGCGCGGGACAATCGATCGTTTGATGCAGAAACGTCGTCTGCGTTCACGTCGGCCCTCTAATTGAATATATTTATATTCGTCGAGGCGGGCATCCCTGTGTCTCGTGGCGTTCCCTCGAAAGCTCTGTAAAACCGCGACGCTTTGAAATCCGCGCGCCGACTGAACCGCTCGCTCGCGAGAATTCAATTAGGAAACGTACGCCGCGACAAGCAACGACCGCGTGGCTTTCTTTGTACACGCCGACGGCTTTTAATTGGACCGAATATTATTTATCGTGGATCGGTCGCGTCTACCGCCAGAAAACTGACGGCAGATTATTCTCGTGTCATAAAGCGATACGCAGTCGCGATGAACATTCTCTGTGGGTTCATTTTTTACCGCGAGCATCGACGGTGGATTTCTTTTCGAATCGCCGGCCAACTTCCGGTTGGCTCTGCCTCGTGAAAGCAGCGTCTTTTATGCAACTTCACCTAGAAGAGCGAGCCGCGGTCTCTGCATCAGCCGTTTGGCATCCTCGCCAGTGAGCTCTGCCGCGAGGAATAAACGGGGAATAATACGGATCAGCCCAGATTTTCTTCCACGAATTAAATAAATACACCGGGCGAGCTCGAGCCGGTAACGCGAGAATTTTCTTTTCGAAACAACAATGTCGACGAGGAAGGAAAGGGCTTTTATGGGACGACAATTCGAGGGAATTGGAAAGGAGATACAAGGGAGAGGATGAAACTTGACCATCCAAGTCGGGAAAAAGGTCGAGTAGCAGTAACTGGGCGGAGCAAGACGCCTCGAATATAACCCGTTACCTTTCTGATCAACCGTTCCCTTTTCGATGGCGCCGATGTTTTCTTATTTCCCCGATGCATCAAAGGGGCTTCTGTAAATATCCACCGTTGGACGTGCACCACCTAACCCTTGACTATCGCCTCTCATTCCTCCCCCGCTCCCTGCCCCGTTTTCCGGTCTATCTGTTAGACGCGGCGCCTGCGACGCCAGGAAATCAGGTCTTTTGATCTCTGATTTCAAACGCGTCAGTCGAAGAACCCTGGTCGAATTATACTTTCGCCGGGCAGCCCCGAACATTTCGTTTCGCCGTTCGAGAGCCTCGCAGCATCGAATTGATGAACAAACTGGCACTGATTGGTCAACACGATGCTTCGAATACTTGGGATCAGCCGAGATTGCCGGGGCTTTAGCGGGATAACCCGTGAACTGGGTTCTCGGGGAGAAGCAACCTCCATTGTTCAAAGGGAAAAGGACAATGGGATAATCAGCATTCCACGTCGAGGTATCCGAGACTCGTACAAACAGCCCAATAAAGGAATTAAGCTCGACTATTAAACGAACGAGGCAGGCATCCAGTTGCTCTTCGCGCGGGGAAAAGGCGATCGGGGCGTTTAAACTAGATCCGGAATCGATTCGGTTCAAACGTTAGCTCCCCGGGGATTAAGATTCCGAATAAATCCTGGCTCGAACCGAGTAAGCGGATTATTCGTCCAGGGTGTCGCCCAGCGACGTCAGGCTTCCCGAGGAGGAAGAAGGAAGCCGTTCAGCGGCGCCTTTTGAGCAGCTAAGAAGTAAGAAGCCACATTGGCCAGAAATTGGTCGATAACTTTCCATGGTGACCCTGTGGATTGCTTCTGCATGGTCAAAGTCACGCCGCACGCTCTGCCGTAGCCTGCGGGAATTGCAGTGGTCGCGGGACGAAAATCGGCAACCGCGACAGGCAAGATACTCGTCGTGAAAGGTCGCGGAGCGGAGAGAGGGGTCCGTTTGACCACGTCCGAGCGAAATTCATCGCTGTGCACGCGCGTGTGCGGGCACACGTACGCGTGGACCGACGTAACTGGCAGATTCACGTGTGTTTACGAGCGGACGTGCATGCGGAATGCGCCTCGCGCCGGTATAAAAGCCTAGAAAACACGCTGGAAAGTCGCAGTACTCGCTTGGACGCCTTAAATACCGTAATGGGAGAGATGAGATTGAAGGTAGAGCGTGGGGACGCGAGGGTGAAGCGGCGGCGAGGGGTGCAACGGCCGAGAGAAACGGTGGTAAAGGGAGGGGGGGGGGGGGGGGCGCGAAATCGAGTGGGAAGAGGCGGAGAACGAGGAGAAAGTGCTCGTTAAGAAAAGGTTTACTTTTTCTGGAAAGTTGGAGGGAACGGAGGAGCCTGGGAAACGGGGGTGGAAGGCATCTCTGCGAGGCGGTTTAATCGATAGTAATTCGCAAAAATATAATTAGCTCTGGGGGACGAGCGCGTTCGCCTTATCTGCGTCTATGGGCCTCGTTAAAGTGCCCGCGTACAAACCGGAGGGGAAGAAATAATTCCGAGGGGGTTGAAGTCGACGAACTCTCGCGTAACACGGTTTAGAGTTTTAGAGAGTCCACTCCGCCGCGAATGGCACACGAGCGTATGCTTATTCCCAGCGTGCACTAATTAAAATCCTGCGAAATTCCTTTTCCATCGTTGCTCGTATGCAGTACGGTCAACGTTTCGTTATAGCGACGGAAGTTGAACGAAAAGTAATCGATCAATTACTAGACCCACGGACTCGGCGAGAACCGCCCAATGGACGGGCCGCCGATAAAATGGTATTGGATAACTTCAGCTTCCGTTACTCCGCACTCTTTTTTTAATATTCCCGTCGATATTTTCTGGTCTATCGTTTTCAAATAATTGCCCGCGACACGGTAAACGGGCGAGCGGGACGGAACACGCGTAAAGGAACGAGGGGAATCGAATTTCGATCCGTGACGAAACGCGAAACTTTTATTGGCCGGTGTATCGACGAGCCGACACTGTTTTCGGGTCGGAAACCAACAACTGCGCCACCCCCGACGGGCGTAATTAAAACTGGATCGTCTGAGACTAAGGCTCCGTCTCTCCTTTCTCTCCCGCGTCTCTCTCTTTGCCCCTGTTTCTCCGTTTATCCAGCACGCGAGATTCAATTTGCCGGTATACACGCGCGGCGTGCATTCAATTGCGTTTATTTCATCCTGCTCCACGGTTGTGCAATCATTATTAAGGGAGCACGTTGTTCGTTTTCGATGATATCGAATCCCCCAGTAACTGTTACATAGGATCAGCTTTTTCGCCAGTGGCGTTCGCCATTGTATTGCAAATCTCATTTGCAGAGTATTCTGCAACAGCATCGAATAGCCACTAATTATTTTAGCCTCTAGATCGATTCAGGTAACTGAAAATAGCCCCATCTTCTTGACCAAAACCCGTTCCTCTTCTGTAGCTTCGATGAAGCCCAGGTCAAGTAGGTTGCAAATGCTCAGATGCCAGCGTAGAAAAGCCACGGTAACCCGTCTTTTCAAGCTAACGCCTGGCCACAGAGATCATCGATTACTTTCCCTCCCAGCAATTATTCACCTTCACCCATCGGACGCCCGATCGATCGGTCGAAACGTACAGCTTCACAATCCTCGGGGAAGTCGGTCCATTAAACGTCACCTGCCATCGATAACCGGGGGGCAAATCCTTCAAAGACGGCTGCCGTGGCTGCTGGCAGGGTAAGACGTCTGGGTAGCACGGGTGTTCTGAAAGGTGACTTTTTGTGCCACAGGTCGCCATCGCCTTGACCATCGCGTTGGCCCTCGGCCATCGATCACGCGCCGGCCTGGTGTCCCTGGACAGAGAAGCTTTTCACGGGCAACAGGCCTCGCTGAAGGAAGGTTACCCGGGGCAACAGCAAGCCTCGCCGGAGGAAGCTTTCCAGGGGCAAGAGCACGCCTCGCTGGCCAGCTCGTACGTGCAGTTCCACGGGCCAGTCGAGGGGCCCGAGTTCGAGGTGAAAGTGGCGCAGGCCGGGCATCTCGGCGACACTAACCATTTGCACGGGCAAGAGCAGCAGGGGCACGAGTACGCGGTGGACTACGTGGCGCATCCCAAGTACGAGTTCTCGTACGGCGTGCAGGACCATCACACGGGCGACTTCCACGACCAGAAGGAGACCAGAGACGGTGAGTACACGGAAAAATGTTTTCACAGTTGGGAACGGTGCTTAAATAATAGGCATCGTATAATCACGTGCACGCACCGTCGCTGACGTCACGGAGAAATGTTTTCATCCTTGAAAACAGTGCTTGTCGTACACTGTTCAGATGAGTGCTCGGTCATCATGCGGTAACGTTCAGCACCGTCGCTCTCGATGCGCGAGCACCGATATTTTCGGTGCTCGCCGTTCGTCGTTGTTTTGTTTGCATGGACCTTTCGTAGTTGCAGGACATTTGTAGATTGTATCGATTGTAGATAACAATCTTTCTTTGTAAATAAATAAACAATCAATTACTTAATTAACAAACTATTATTATAACGTTAAAACTTTAAATAAAATAATATGAATATAGGTTAGATTTGCATTCGAAATTCACATTTGTTAAAAGCATATTCGGAACTGTTTTTTAGCCAGATTATAATGTGGCTTATTCTTAGCTTATTAATTTAACTATTAATTAATAAGCCAACCAGATAGATCCATTCATTTTCGATCAGGAACTCAACAGTGTATATATATATATACAGTACCATGCGCGCATCGAAAACATCGAGAGCGACGGTGCTGAACGTTACCGCATGAGGACCGAGCCCTCATCTGAACAGTGTTACGACAAGCACTGTTTTCAAGGGTGAAAACATTTCTCCGTGTATCGAAAACAACGACGAACGGCGAGCACCGAAAATATCGGTGCTCGCGCATCGAAAGCGACGGTGCTGAACACGTTACCGCATGATGACCGAGCAGTCATCTGAACAGTGTACGACAAGCACTGTTTTCAAGGATGAAAACATTTTTCCGTGTAGAGGAAACGAGGACGCCTCTGACTACGTGCACGCGTCGCACGAACGGAAACTTTTACGCGTGGTCGGGCTCCTTTGAGAGCAATGGCTCGCTTTTACGAATTTCGCCAAGCAAACATGCACTGGGGAACTCGATGCACTTCCCCGGCAGAAATTCTCTTAGACGCGTAGCGTGAATATCCAACGGGAAGACAAAAGGTGGTTGGCAAACGTGGTAACTTTAATATTCGGACAGTGTGCACGTTTGCGTCGTGTGCGGCATATATGTATCTTGAGTATTCGCGCTGAGAAAGAGAGCTTCTCTAACGGTGTGGAATAGGTTAATTGGCAGAAGCATTGACGGATCTGTATTTAATCTTCCATTGCGTGCAAACGGTAGATCTCGTTAGACGGAAACGTTCGTCCCTCCACTTCGCGCCACTTGCTGTTTGAGTATTGAAATTGCTCGTTGCAAATAAGAGGGACGTTCGCGATTTCTCGTGCAGCCACTTGCTTTTCTATCAGCGGAGTTATTTGCGGCGCGGTTATGATAATAGCCACTCCAGGCGGGGCTCCTCCGACGTTCAATTACGTCTCGTTACGGGGCTGGGAATTGCTTTTCGCGGGGTCTATTCGTCCACCGAGTCGTTCGTTGCCCGCAGGAAGCATCGTGTCTGGCCAGTACAGCGTGAAGGAGCCAGGTGGCAGCGTTCGGGTGGTCAGATACCACGCGGACAAGGACGGATTTCATGCTGTGGTGCACACTTCCGGCCAGAACGACCACTCTTCCGGCGTCTACGGCGGTCAAGGCCGAGGGCAGGTTTACGTTCACCAGGCTGCGGCGCAACAGGAGCAAGAGTTTCAGGATTACGCAGCGTCTTACGCGACGGACGAGGGATACTAACGCCTCCGATCGTCTCTTAACTTTTCTCTGTACCTGGACAGAAATTGCTGGAGCTTACTGTTCCTCGTAGGTTCACGCGTCTCGTATACCAAAGGCTCGCACCACTATATTACCGATAAACGGCGTGTGCATTGTAAATATAGGTCATCCCTTTTGAATAAACTACCATCGTCGATGTAGCCTGGCTGTTTATCTCGCGGAATGGCTTTCGATGGCACCGATCTGCATCGGGGTAGTAATTCCAAGTACCTCTGCTCCGTGTTTGCGTACGGTTCACGCGACGTTCAACCTTGAACGCCTAGCGTAACGGTGTATCGCGATGCGAAGAGTGACTCTCCCGTGGTGGATCGTGGATGGATAGAGCGCAGCGTAGGAATCGCTCCCAATCTGACGGGAAGGGGCGACGATCGTCGGGTGAAACGAAATCCTGGCACGGCCGCACGCGTCGTTAAGGCCAGTGATGCCAGAATGAGGACGGGTGCCCTCGAGAATTTCCCCCACTTCGCACGCACACTACGCCGGAGCTGCGTGTCCGTGAGCTCGGCGCTTCGGACAACGTCGAGAAGACGAGAGAGAAAACGAATGTGCGTCTTTCTCTCTCGCTCTTGAAACGCTGTGATCCAAGGTGGGGTGCAAGCGACACGCGGCCGTGCGCGATCTTTCCGAGTGCCTCGAGATACACTTTTCACTTTCTGACATATGTATAATACTCTTGTAATGAAAAAAAATTTGGAAAAAATTTTGTTAGGGAAATCACGTTTTAAGACCTCCTGATCACGTTTTGACTATTTAGAAAAGAGCTTTTTTTTTAAATATCTCATGTATTTGTTAACACGATTACGTTTAAACGGCAAAATGGTTTTCAATGAAACTTTATATTAAAATTTTATATTCTTGTCTTAAGATCCGATTAGATCACGAAAAGTGATAATTACCCGTGATGGTTCTTCGATTTTTCAGATATACGAACTAAATTCTACATATGAAAAAGTTCAATAAAGTTCTTCTGTAACTTGTTTAACAAAGAAAAATGTACATTCATAATTGAGGCATTTGATGGAAAAAGGGCACATACGCCAAAATGCCATTTCAAGAAAATCGATTTCAAAGTGTTCATTATAGTATAACTTAATAAAAAGTAATGCAATTAAATCAATTTTTTTTAAGGATGTAATTACCGTGTCGTTCAAGCGTTGTCAATACAGAAGTCATGATTTAAAAATGATATGTGTCTTTATTTATAAGTTTTGAACAAGTGGTTTATGTGCCCTTTTTCCATCAAATGCCTCAATTTCTTGTGTTCATTTTAAATTTCCGTACTTTTTATTTGAGCTATTTCTATTTTTCAAACCTTAAAATGAATTTTTTTATTAAAAGACGAATATATTGATACTGTACATTGGTGAACTTTGTTAAAATTAGAATCCACTCTTGGCCAGTACCATGCACGCTGTAGAAGCCTTCGATATATAATCTAAACGTAATTATATCAAGTTGCGACAAAGAATCACGCACTATTTACAAATTAATTACGCGCAGCGTGCACGTTACCGCTCGATGGAAACTACGGGAAAGTGGTGGTCTCTTCCATCGAGAGGGAAATGTAAACAATTGGTTATGCAAAGCTAACATCGCGATACATGTTGTACACTAAAATGTGTAAATTGGTATAATGGTATTATTGTACAAGAATAGGAGAGAAAGGTAACTGGTAAATGCATCTGTGGCAGTTCGGTACTGTCACCATTGCCTTGCTGTCATTTCTTTTAGCCTTTTCTTCGATTTTTCTCCTTTCTGAATTTTTCTTACTATTTTACGATTTTCTACCTATTCTTTTCGTTTCCCGTTTCGAGGGTTCGCTCGGGCCTGGTTTTCGTCAAGTACATTTGACGGTCAGATCCGCGATCTGTGGTCGCGTATGCTTTGTTTATGTTTACGTGTCGATGCGTTTCGTGGGGGTCGCGCAGTCGGCGCAACTTGCGCTTCGCGACATTTAACCGTCATTTCAGTAGTTGTTCGATTTACTAACATCGCGATACATGTTGTACACTAACAGTACAAAAACATTACAAAAATAGAAAAGAAAGGCTGCACGTAAATATATCAATTGGGTTCGATATATTGACGAGATGTAAGACTGAAATAATGCTACAATTGTTTACATTTCCAAAGGGTAGAAAGCAAGCAAAAGAATTTACTATAATACATGCGACAGAATTTGGAGATAATTGTTACATATAAAATGAATATAATTAAGAATATACATTTATTTGTACAATTATCTCGAAGTTCTCTCTATGAATCATATGTACAGCAAGCAAGCGAATTTATTGCAAGGATAGAACAAGAATTGCGTGAGGTAAATCGAACAAATACTGAAATGACGGTTAAATATCGCGAAGCGCAAGTTGCGCCGACTGCGCGACCCCCACGAAACGCATCGACACGTAAACATAAACAAAGCATACGCGACCACAGATCGCGGATCTGACCGTCAAATGTACTTGACGAAAACCAGGCCCGAGCGAACCCTCGAAACGGGAAACGAAAAGAATAGATAGAAAATCGTAAAATAGTAAGAAAAATTGAGAAAGGAGAAAAATCGAAGAAAAGGCTAAAAAAAATAGGGTAAACCAACCAGTGAATGACCGAATTGTTAAATGAGAAGCCCAGTAAATGACCGCATACTTTTAATAAGAATTGTACTTATTAATGTTTGTTTAATACGCCTAACTAAAAATATGGGATATTAAACGTGCAACTACACTCCATTTATAAACATATAATAATTTTTAAATTTATAATTGGCATTTCTTTGCCTAATGGTCATTCACTGGTATGCGGTCAATTACTGGTTGGCTTACCCTAACAGCAAGGCAATGGTGACAGTACCGAACTGCCACAGACGCATTTACCAGTTACCTTTCTCTCCTATTCTTGTACAATAATACCATTATACCAATTTACACATTTTAGTGTACAACATGTATCGCGATGTTAGCTTTGCATAACCAATTGTTTACATTTCCCTCTCGATGGAAGAGACCACCACTTTCCCGTAGTTTCCATCGAGCGGTAACGTGCACGCTGCGCGTAATTAATTTGTAAATAGTGCGTGATTCTTTGTCGCAACTTGATATAATTACGTTTAGATTATATATCGAAGGCTTCTACAGCGTGCATGGTACTGGCCAAGAGTGGATTCTAATTTTAACAAAGTTCACCAATGTACAGTATCAATATATTCGTCTTTTAATAAAAAAATTCATTTTAAGGTTTGAAAAATAGAAATAGCTCAAATAAAAAGTACGGAAATTTAAAATGAACACAAGAAATTGAGGCATTTGATGGAAAAAGGGCACATAAACCACTTGTTCAAAACTTATAAATAAAGACACATATCATTTTTAAATCATGACTTCTGTATTGACAACGCTTGAACGACACGGTAATTACATCCTTAAAAAAAATTGATTTAATTGCATTACTTTTTATTAAGTTATACTATAATGAACACTTTGAAATCGATTTTCTTGAAATGGCATTTTGGCGTATGTGCCCTTTTTCCATCAAATGCCTCAATTATGAATGTACATTTTTCTTTGTTAAACAAGTTACAGAAGAACTTTATTGAACTTTTTCATATGTAGAATTTAGTTCGTATATCTGAAAAATCGAAGAACCATCACGGGTAATTATCACTTTTCGTGATCTAATCGGATCTTAAGACAAGAATATAAAATTTTAATATAAAGTTTCATTGAAAACCATTTTGCCGTTTAAACGTAATCGTGTTAACAAATACATGAGATATTTAAAAAAAAAGCTCTTTTCTAAATAGTCAAAACGTGATCAGGAGGTCTTAAAACGTGATTTCCCTAACAAAATTTTTTCCAAATTTTTTTTCATTACAAGAGTATTATACATATGTCAGAAAGTGAAAAGTGTATCTCGAGGCACTCGGAAAGATCGCGCACGGCCGCGTGTCGCTTGCACACCACCTTGGATCACAGCGTTTCAAGAGCGAGAGAGAAAGACGCACATTCGTTTTCTCTCTCGTCTTCTCGACGTTGTCCGAAGCGCCGAGCTCACGGACACGCAGCTCCGGCGTAGTGTGCGTGCGAAGTGGGGGAAATTCTCGAGGGCACCCGTCCTCATTCTGGCATCACTGCTTCGGGCTGATCGGAAATTCCTCCTGCCCAATCAGCGTCGTATGGCCCGCAGTCACCCTTCCACCGCGACCTCGGTGTCCTGGGTAGGGTGGGGTGTGTGGGCATCAACTCCCACGCTTCGGGACAGAGTCTGGCGCCGAGGTGGGAAAACCCTTAGGCCCCTGACGTCACCGTCAGCCCCTTCAAATGGCAATAAACTGCCGCTAAGTTGGACCCATGGTGTTTATGCTGCTCGTGTCGAGGTGGCCTGGTCTATCTCATTTTCGAGAGGTACGAGGTCGAGAACGCAATCTAGCAATTCTATGTAAAAGATTTATGTTTTCCGCTTTTCGCTAAAATGCGGATGGGACCACTTTCTCCGACCAACTGTCGTGAGCGGGTCGTCTCTATAATATAATCCTAAACAAAGAGGAAAGTCTGATCTTTCTAATGGCTTTTTTAGGAACGTTGTACGATGATCTCTTCGTTTGCTAGAAGCAACTAAAGTAAAAAAAAAAACGGTTTTTGCTTCAAAGTTGAATAACTCCGCCAAAAAAAAATCGCACAACAAAATTTATTACTAGGTTTTTACACAGAAAAATTGCCGCTTTCGAGTAGTGTAAATGAAATTTATGTAAAAAATTTCATGCACGCCTTGGAACATCGCAAAGATGAAGAAAATCTTTTCAAATTGACCAAGTGCTCTTTATATTGCTATAACTTTGCCGGAAAGCAATGAATCTGAACTTTAAAATAAAAACAGATGAATGTAGAGATTCCACGCTTTCAAACCATATTTTCAAAATATCGATGCGACTATTTTCACCAGAGTTATGATCATGTGAACTTGCCCCTATTTTTCGGACTCCCAGAAGTGATCCTTTAATTAATGTGAGGAGTGTATTATTAGATATCAACACAATCTCGTTGAACTATGAGCAGAGCGCTCCGCATTGAACCTTCCTCTTTCAAATGAGTCATAATTCAGTCCAAAACCTGCTCATATAAGGACGAAATATGAAAAATCCCAAACCCATGTTTCGGGCCAGATTGGGTCGGTATACAACGCGTTGCATTACCCGTGTCTACCCCCTTAAGGTCAATACGTCATTTTTAGGATTTTATTTAAAAAAAGAAGTAAACGTCATAGGCTACTCTTAATGTCAATTACCTCGGAAACCCTGTATTATTGGCCACTCTTTCCTGCAACATGGGCGTCGTAATCATGCTTTCCCGAATTATTCTAGTCTCAAACTCTCTAAGCGGTGTACGGAACGCTGCAACAGAAATTCACGAGCAGTGTGTATAAAGTGGATAAAGAAATCCGGAACGGTTCGAGTGATCCTGTCTTTTCCCGCCTTCAATTTCCCACATACATAACAGATGTATATAATATACGTACAATGTGATAATATAGCAGGTACATTTATGTTGTCCGTCATGGACACGGTTGGAAACCAGTCTGCTGCTGATGTTACGGATGCTATGAGGATGTTCATTCTTTGCCTGATTAAATCCCTACTGGAATCAGTCTGAAATCATAACTTTCAAAAATCACCTGCGTAGTTTGCTGCGGAAAAATGCATGGAGAGCTAGAATAGTAGATATCCTAGGGGCGTTCTAAATCAATGGATGGCGAGGGGGTGAAGCGGGCGAGGGGTACCGCACCGGTGGCGTGGGAGCGGCGGGTGGGGAGAACGCGACCCGTGGAGGTGGGGATGAGCCAGTGGTGGGGAAGACGGCCCATGAAGCAGGTGGAGGGGGAACGCGCACACGCTCGCACGCACCCGCCCACGCAAACGCACGCACACACACACACACACGCGCGCGCACACAGAGAGGGGGGGGGGGGGCTCATCCTCCTGAACCACGAAACTTCAAAGCGTGCCGACGCGTTAACGATGGAAGGTTAACTTTCGACATCCTGTGCAACATGAAGTACGACCAGTGATGCCAGAATGAGGACGGGTGCCCTCGAGAATTTCCCCCACTTCGCACGCACACTACGCCGGAGCTGCGTGTCCGTGAGCTCGGCGCTTCGGACAACGTCAAGAAGACGAGAGAGAAAACGAATGTGCGTCTTTCTCTCTCGCTCTTGAAACGCTGTGATCCAAGGTGGGGTGCAAGCGACACGCGGCCGTGCGCGATCTTTCCGAGTGCCTCGAGATACACTTTTCACTTTCTGACATATGTATAATACTCTTGTAATGAAAAAAAATTTGGAAAAAATTTTGTTAGGGAAATCACGTTTTAAGACCTCCTGATCACGTTTTGACTATTTAGAAAAGAGCTTTTTTTTTAAATATCTCATGTATTTGTTAACACGATTACGTTTAAACGGCAAAATGGTTTTCAATGAAACTTTATATTAAAATTTTATATTCTTGTCTTAAGATCCGATTAGATCACGAAAAGTGATAATTACCCGTGATGGTTCTTCGATTTTTCAGATATACGAACTAAATTCTACATACAGTGGACGCTGGATAATATGCCGCTGTTTAAAGTGCCGTTAGGAACGCCCCAGCTCACACGCATTACTCGCACGCGTGTGTGCACCTCCCTTTCTCTCACGCTCAGCGAGCCAATGAATGCTAACCCTTAATGGTGCCTCCACACTGGAGTTCGCAAGCAATTCGCAAGCAATACATATACGTGATTGTGTTTTTTCTTTTTCTCACATCAGTGTGACGCACCTTAAGAGTATTCTGGCGGGGGGCAGCCATCACGGAAACGAAAACAGGAGAGTTATGGGGAGAGTGCGCGTTACATTGGCTCTCGTTAATATGCCGCTTCTGAGAAAACCCCGCCTCTAGAGCCCCGACTGCGGCTCATTATCGAGCGTCCACTGTATGAAAAAGTTCAATAAAGTTCTTCTGTAACTTGTTTAACAAAGAAAAATGTACATTCATAATTGAGGCATTTGATGGAAAAAGGGCACATACCCCAAAATGCCATTTCAAGAAAATCGATTTCAAAGTGTTCATTATAGTATAACTTAATAAAAAGTAATGCAATTAAATCAATTTTTTTTAAGGATGTAATTACCGTGTCGTTCAAGCGTTGTCAATACAGAAGTCATGATTTAAAAATGATATGTGTCTTTATTTATAAGTTTTGAACAAGTGGTTTATGTGCCCTTTTTCCATCAAATGCCTCAATTTCTTGTGTTCATTTTAAATTTCCGTACTTTTTATTTGAGCTATTTCTATTTTTCAAACCTTAAAATGAATTTTTTTATTAAAAGACGAATATATTGATACTGTACATTGGTGAACTTTGTTAAAATTAGAATCCACTCTTGGCCAGTACCATGCACGCTGTAGAAGCCTTCGATACATAATCTAAACGTAATTATATCAAGTTGCGACAAAGAATCACGCACTATTTACAAATTAATTACGCGCAGCGTGCACGTTACCGCTCGATGGAAACTACGGGAAAGTGGTGGTCTCTTCCATCGAGAGGGAAATGTAAACAATTGGTTATGCAAAGCTAACATCGCGATACATGTTGTACACTAAAATGTGTAAATTGGTATAATGGTATTATTGTACAAGAATAGGAGAGAAAGGTAACTGGTAAATGCATCTGTGGCAGTTCGGTACTGTCACCATTGCCTTGCTGTCATTTCTTTTAGCCTTTTCTTCGATTTTTCTCCTTTCTGAATTTTTCTTACTATTTTACGATTTTCTACCTATTCTTTTCGTTTCCCGTTTCGAGGGTTCGCTCGGGCCTGGTTTTCGTCAAGTACATTTGACGGTCAGATCCGCGATCTGTGGTCGCGTATGCTTTGTTTATGTTTACGTGTCGATGCGTTTCGTGGGGGTCGCGCAGTCGGCGCAACTTGCGCTTCGCGACATTTAACCGTCATTTCAGTAGTTGTTCGATTTACTAACATCGCGATACATGTTGTACACTAACAGTACAAAAACATTACAAAAATAGAAAAGAAAGGCTGCACGTAAATATATCAATTGGGTTCGATATATTGACGAGATGTAAGACTGAAATAATGCTACAATTGTTTACATTTCCAAAGGGTAGAAAGCAAGCAAAAGAATTTACTATAATACATGCGACAGAATTTGGAGATAATTGTTACATATAAAATGAATATAATTAAGAATATACATTTATTTGTACAATTATCTCGAAGTTCTCTCTATGAATCATATGTACAGCAAGCAAGCGAATTTATTGCAAGGATAGAACAAGAATTGCGTGAGGTAAATCGAACAAATACTGAAATGACGGTTAAATATCGCGAAGCGCAAGTTGCGCCGACTGCGCGACCCCCACGAAACGCATCGACACGTAAACATAAACAAAGCATACGCGACCACAGATCGCGGATCTGACCGTCAAATGTACTTGACGAAAACCAGGCCCGAGCGAACCCTCGAAACGGGAAACGAAAAGAATAGATAGAAAATCGTAAAATAGTAAGAAAAATTGAGAAAGGAGAAAAATCGAAGAAAAGGCTAAAAAAAATAGGGTAAACCAACCAGTGAATGACCGAATTGTTAAATGAGAAGCCCAGTAAATGACCGCATACTTTTAATAAGAATTGTACTTATTAATGTTTGTTTAATACGCCTAACTAAAAATATGGGATATTAAACGTGCAACTACACTCCATTTATAAACATATAATAATTTTTAAATTTATAATTGGCATTTCTTTGCCTAATGGTCATTCACTGGTATGCGGTCAATTACTGGTTGGCTTACCCTAACAGCAAGGCAATGGTGACAGTACCGAACTGCCACAGACGCATTTACCAGTTACCTTTCTCTCCTATTCTTGTACAATAATACCATTATACCAATTTACACATTTTAGTGTACAACATGTATCGCGATGTTAGCTTTGCATAACCAATTGTTTACATTTCCCTCTCGATGGAAGAGACCACCACTTTCCCGTAGTTTCCATCGAGCGGTAACGTGCACGCTGCGCGTAATTAATTTGTAAATAGTGCGTGATTCTTTGTCGCAACTTGATATAATTACGTTTAGATTATATATCGAAGGCTTCTACAGCGTGCATGGTACTGGCCAAGAGTGGATTCTAATTTTAACAAAGTTCACCAATGTACAGTATCAATATATTCGTCTTTTAATAAAAAAATTCATTTTAAGGTTTGAAAAATAGAAATAGCTCAAATAAAAAGTACGGAAATTTAAAATGAACACAAGAAATTGAGGCATTTGATGGAAAAAGGGCACATAAACCACTTGTTCAAAACTTATAAATAAAGACACATATCATTTTTAAATCATGACTTCTGTATTGACAACGCTTGAACGACACGGTAATTACATCCTTAAAAAAAATTGATTTAATTGCATTACTTTTTATTAAGTTATACTATAATGAACACTTTGAAATCGATTTTCTTGAAATGGCATTTTGGCGTATGTGCCCTTTTTCCATCAAATGCCTCAATTATGAATGTACATTTTTCTTTGTTAAACAAGTTACAGAAGAACTTTATTGAACTTTTTCATATGTAGAATTTAGTTCGTATATCTGAAAAATCGAAGAACCATCACGGGTAATTATCACTTTTCGTGATCTAATCGGATCTTAAGACAAGAATATAAAATTTTAATATAAAGTTTCATTGAAAACCATTTTGCCGTTTAAACGTAATCGTGTTAACAAATACATGAGATATTTAAAAAAAAAGCTCTTTTCTAAATAGTCAAAACGTGATCAGGAGGTCTTAAAACGTGATTTCCCTAACAAAATTTTTTCCAAATTTTTTTTCATTACAAGAGTATTATACATATGTCAGAAAGTGAAAAGTGTATCTCGAGGCACTCGGAAAGATCGCGCACGGCCGCGTGTCGCTTGCACACCACCTTGGATCACAGCGTTTCAAGAGCGAGAGAGAAAGACGCACATTCGTTTTCTCTCTCGTCTTCTCGACGTTGTCCGAAGCGCCGAGCTCACGGACACGCAGCTCCGGCGTAGTGTGCGTGCGAAGTGGGGGAAATTCTCGAGGGCACCCGTCCTCATTCTGGCATCACTGCTTCGGGCTGATCGGAAATTCCTCCTGCCCAATCAGCGTCGTATGGCCCGCAGTCACCCTTCCACCGCGACCTCGGTGTCCTGGGTAGGGTGGGGTGTGTGGGCATCAACTCCCACGCTTCGGGACAGAGTCTGGCGCCGAGGTGGGAAAACCCTTAGGCCCCTGACGTCACCGTCAGCCCCTTCAAATGGCAATAAACTGCCGCTAAGTTGGACCCATGGTGTTTATGCTGCTCGTGTCGAGGTGGCCTGGTCTATCTCATTTTCGAGAGGTACGAGGTCGAGAACGCAATCTAGCAATTCTATGTAAAAGATTTATGTTTTCCGCTTTTCGCTAAAATGCGGATGGGACCACTTTCTCCGACCAACTGTCGTGAGCGGGTCGTCTCTATAATATAATCCTAAACAAAGAGGAAAGTCTGATCTTTCTAATGGCTTTTTTAGGAACGTTGTACGATGATCTCTTCGTTTGCTAGAAGCAACTAAAGTAAAAAAAAAAAACGGTTTTTGCTTAAAAGTTGAATAACTCCGCCAAAAAAAAATCGCACAACAAAATTTATTACTAGGTTTTTACACAGAAAAATTGCCGCTTTCGAGTAGTGTAAATGAAATTTATGTAAAAAATTTCATGCACGCCTTGGAACATCGCAAAGATGAAGAAAATCTTTTCAAATTGACCAAGTGCTCTTTATATTGCTATAACTTTGCCGGAAAGCAATGAATCTGAACTTTAAAATAAAAACAGATGAATGTAGAGATTCCACGCTTTCAAACCATATTTTCAAAATATCGATGCGACTATTTTCACCAGAGTTATGATCATGTGAACTTGCCCCTATTTTTCGGACTCCCAGAAGTGATCCTTTAATTAATGTGAGGAGTGTATTATTAGATATCAACACAATCTCGTTGAACTATGAGCAGAGCGCTCCGCATTGAACCTTCCTCTTTCAAATGAGTCATAATTCAGTCCAAAACCTGCTCATATAAGGACGAAATATGAAAAATCCCAAACCCATGTTTCGGGCCAGATTGGGTCGGTATACAACGCGTTGCATTACCCGTGTCTACCCCCTTAAGGTCAATACGTCATTTTTAGGATTTTATTTAAAAAAAGAAGTAAACGTCATAGGCTACTCTTAATGTCAATTACCTCGGAAACCCTGTATTATTGGCCACTCTTTCCTGCAACATGGGCGTCGTAATCATGCTTTCCCGAATTATTCTAGTCTCAAACTCTCTAAGCGGTGTACGGAACGCTGCAACAGAAATTCACGAGCAGTGTGTATAAAGTGGATAAAGAAATCCGGAACGGTTCGAGTGATCCTGTCTTTTCCCGCCTTCAATTTCCCACATACATAACAGATGTATATAATATACGTACAATGTGATAATATAGCAGGTACATTTATGTTGTCCGTCATGGACACGGTTGGAAACCAGTCTGCTGCTGATGTTACGGATGCTATGAGGATGTTCATTCTTTGCCTGATTAAATCCCTACTGGAATCAGTCTGAAATCATAACTTTCAAAAATCACCTGCGTAGTTTGCTGCGGAAAAATGCATGGAGAGCTAGAATAGTAGATATCCTAGGGGCGTTCTAAATCAATGGATGGCGAGGGGGTGAAGCGGGCGAGGGGTACCGCACCGGTGGCGAGGGAGAGGCGGGTGGGGAGAACGCGACCCGTGGAGGTGGGGATGAGCCAGTGGTGGGGAAGACGGCCCATGAAGCAGGTGGAGGGGGAACGCGCACACGCTCGCACGCACCCGCCCACGCAAACGCACGCACACACACACACACACACACGCGCGCGCACACAGAGAGGGGGGGGGGGGGGCTCATCCTCCTGAACCACGAAACTTCAAAGCGTGCCGACGCGTTAACGATGGAAGGTTAACTTTCGACATCCTGTGCAACATGAAGTACGACCAGTGATGCCAGAATGAGGACGGGTGCCCTCGAGAATTTCCCCCACTTCGCACGCACACTACGCCGGAGCTGCGTGTCCGTGAGCTCGGCGCTTCGGACAACGTCGAGAAGACGAGAGAGAAAACGAATGTGCGTCTTTCTCTCTCGCTCTTGAAACGCTGTGATCCAAGGTGGGGTGCAAGCGACACGCGGCCGTGCGCGATCTTTCCGAGTGCCTCGAGATACACTTTTCACTTTCTGACATATGTATAATACTCTTGTAATGAAAAAAAATTTGGAAAAAATTTTGTTAGGGAAATCACGTTTTAAGACCTCCTGATCACGTTTTGACTATTTAGAAAAGAGCTTTTTTTTTAAATATCTCATGTATTTGTTAACACGATTACGTTTAAACGGCAAAATGGTTTTCAATGAAACTTTATATTAAAATTTTATATTCTTGTCTTAAGATCCGATTAGATCACGAAAAGTGATAATTACCCGTGATGGTTCTTCGATTTTTCAGATATACGAACTAAATTCTACGTATGAAAAAGTTCAATAAAGTTCTTCTGTAACTTGTTTAACAAAGAAAAATGTACATTCATAATTGAGGCATTTGATGGAAAAAGGGCACATACGCCAAAATGCCATTTCAAGAAAATCGATTTCAAAGTGTTCATTATAGTATAACTTAATAAAAAGTAATGCAATTAAATCAATTTTTTTTAAGGATGTAATTACCGTGTCGTTCAAGCGTTGTCAATACAGAAGTCATGATTTAAAAATGATATGTGTCTTTATTTATAAGTTTTGAACTAGTGGTTTATGTGCCCTTTTTCCATCAAATGCCTCAATTTCTTGTGTTCATTTTAAATTTCCGTACTTTTTATTTGAGCTATTTCTATTTTTCAAACCTTAAAATGAATTTTTTTATTAAAAGACGAATATATTGATACTGTACATTGGTGAACTTTGTTAAAATTAGAATCCACTCTTGGCCAGTACCATGCACGCTGTAGAAGCCTTCGATACATAATCTAAACGTAATTATATCAAGTTGCGACAAAGAATCACGCACTATTTACAAATTAATTACGCGCAGCGTGCACGTTACCGCTCGATGGAAACTACGGGAAAGTGGTGGTCTCTTCCATCGAGAGGGAAATGTAAACAATTGGTTATGCAAAGCTAACATCGCGATACATGTTGTACACTAAAATGTGTAAATTGGTATAATGGTATTATTGTACAAGAATAGGAGAGAAAGGTAACTGGTAAATGCATCTGTGGCAGTTCGGTACTGTCACCATTGCCTTGCTGTCATTTCTTTTAGCCTTTTCTTCGATTTTTCTCCTTTCTGAATTTTTCTTACTATTTTACGATTTTCTACCTATTCTTTTCGTTTCCCGTTTCGAGGGTTCGCTCGGGCCTGGTTTTCGTCAAGTACATTTGACGGTCAGATCCGCGATCTGTGGTCGCGTATGCTTTGTTTATGTTTACGTGTCGATGCGTTTCGTGGGGGTCGCGCAGTCGGCGCAACTTGCGCTTCGCGACATTTAACCGTCATTTCAGTAGTTGTTCGATTTACTAACATCGCGATACATGTTGTACACTAACAGTACAAAAACATTACAAAAATAGAAAAGAAAGGCTGCACGTAAATATATCAATTGGGTTCGATATATTGACGAGATGTAAGACTGAAATAATGCTACAATTGTTTACATTTCCAAAGGGTAGAAAGCAAGCAAAAGAATTTACTATAATACATGCGACAGAATTTGGAGATAATTGTTACATATAAAATGAATATAATTAAGAATATACATTTATTTGTACAATTATCTCGAAGTTCTCTCTATGAATCATATGTACAGCAAGCAAGCGAATTTATTGCAAGGATAGAACAAGAATTGCGTGAGGTAAATCGAACAAATACTGAAATGACGGTTAAATATCGCGAAGCGCAAGTTGCGCCGACTGCGCGACCCCCACGAAACGCATCGACACGTAAACATAAACAAAGCATACGCGACCACAGATCGCGGATCTGACCGTCAAATGTACTTGACGAAAACCAGGCCCGAGCGAACCCTCGAAACGGGAAACGAAAAGAATAGATAGAAAATCGTAAAATAGTAAGAAAAATTGAGAAAGGAGAAAAATCGAAGAAAAGGCTAAAAAAAATAGGGTAAACCAACCAGTGAATGACCGAATTGTTAAATGAGAAGCCCAGTAAATGACCGCATACTTTTAATAAGAATTGTACTTATTAATGTTTGTTTAATACGCCTAACTAAAAATATGGGATATTAAACGTGCAACTACACTCCATTTATAAACATATAATAATTTTTAAATTTATAATTGGCATTTCTTTGCCTAATGGTCATTCACTGGTATGCGGTCAATTACTGGTTGGCTTACCCTAACAGCAAGGCAATGGTGACAGTACCGAACTGCCACAGACGCATTTACCAGTTACCTTTCTCTCCTATTCTTGTACAATAATACCATTATACCAATTTACACATTTTAGTGTACAACATGTATCGCGATGTTAGCTTTGCATAACCAATTGTTTACATTTCCCTCTCGATGGAAGAGACCACCACTTTCCCGTAGTTTCCATCGAGCGGTAACGTGCACGCTGCGCGTAATTAATTTGTAAATAGTGCGTGATTCTTTGTCGCAACTTGATATAATTACGTTTAGATTATATATCGAAGGCTTCTACAGCGTGCATGGTACTGGCCAAGAGTGGATTCTAATTTTAACAAAGTTCACCAATGTACAGTATCAATATATTCGTCTTTTAATAAAAAAATTCATTTTAAGGTTTGAAAAATAGAAATAGCTCAAATAAAAAGTACGGAAATTTAAAATGAACACAAGAAATTGAGGCATTTGATGGAAAAAGGGCACATAAACCACTTGTTCAAAACTTATAAATAAAGACACATATCATTTTTAAATCATGACTTCTGTATTGACAACGCTTGAACGACACGGTAATTACATCCTTAAAAAAAATTGATTTAATTGCATTACTTTTTATTAAGTTATACTATAATGAACACTTTGAAATCGATTTTCTTGAAATGGCATTTTGGCGTATGTGCCCTTTTTCCATCAAATGCCTCAATTATGAATGTACATTTTTCTTTGTTAAACAAGTTACAGAAGAACTTTATTGAACTTTTTCATATGTAGAATTTAGTTCGTATATCTGAAAAATCGAAGAACCATCACGGGTAATTATCACTTTTCGTGATCTAATCGGATCTTAAGACAAGAATATAAAATTTTAATATAAAGTTTCATTGAAAACCATTTTGCCGTTTAAACGTAATCGTGTTAACAAATACATGAGATATTTAAAAAAAAAGCTCTTTTCTAAATAGTCAAAACGTGATCAGGAGGTCTTAAAACGTGATTTCCCTAACAAAATTTTTTCCAAATTTTTTTTCATTACAAGAGTATTATACATATGTCAGAAAGTGAAAAGTGTATCTCGAGGCACTCGGAAAGATCGCGCACGGCCGCGTGTCGCTTGCACACCACCTTGGATCACAGCGTTTCAAGAGCGAGAGAGAAAGACGCACATTCGTTTTCTCTCTCGTCTTCTCGACGTTGTCCGAAGCGCCGAGCTCACGGACACGCAGCTCCGGCGTAGTGTGCGTGCGAAGTGGGGGAAATTCTCGAGGGCACCCGTCCTCATTCTGGCATCACTGCTTCGGGCTGATCGGAAATTCCTCCTGCCCAATCAGCGTCGTATGGCCCGCAGTCACCCTTCCACCGCGACCTCGGTGTCCTGGGTAGGGTGGGGTGTGTGGGCATCAACTCCCACGCTTCGGGACAGAGTCTGGCGCCGAGGTGGGAAAACCCTTAGGCCCCTGACGTCACCGTCAGCCCCTTCAAATGGCAATAAACTGCCGCTAAGTTGGACCCATGGTGTTTATGCTGCTCGTGTCGAGGTGGCCTGGTCTATCTCATTTTCGAGAGGTACGAGGTCGAGAACGCAATCTAGCAATTCTATGTAAAAGATTTATGTTTTCCGCTTTTCGCTAAAATGCGGATGGGACCACTTTCTCCGACCAACTGTCGTGAGCGGGTCGTCTCTATAATATAATCCTAAACAAAGAGGAAAGTCTGATCTTTCTAATGGCTTTTTTAGGAACGTTGTACGATGATCTCTTCGTTTGCTAGAAGCAACTAAAGTAAAAAAAAAAACGGTTTTTGCTTCAAAGTTGAATAACTCCGCCAAAAAAAAATCGCACAACAAAATTTATTACTAGGTTTTTACACAGAAAAATTGCCGCTTTCGAGTAGTGTAAATGAAATTTATGTAAAAAATTTCATGCACGCCTTGGAACATCGCAAAGATGAAGAAAATCTTTTCAAATTGACCAAGTGCTCTTTATATTGCTATAACTTTGCCGGAAAGCAATGAATCTGAACTTTAAAATAAAAACAGATGAATGTAGAGATTCCACGCTTTCAAACCATATTTTCAAAATATCGATGCGACTATTTTCACCAGAGTTATGATCATGTGAACTTGCCCCTATTTTTCGGACTCCCAGAAGTGATCCTTTAATTAATGTGAGGAGTGTATTATTAGATATCAACACAATCTCGTTGAACTATGAGCAGAGCGCTCCGCATTGAACCTTCCTCTTTCAAATGAGTCATAATTCAGTCCAAAACCTGCTCATATAAGGACGAAATATGAAAAATCCCAAACCCATGTTTCGGGCCAGATTGGGTCGGTATACAACGCGTTGCATTACCCGTGTCTACCCCCTTAAGGTCAATACGTCATTTTTAGGATTTTATTTAAAAAAAGAAGTAAACGTCATAGGCTACTCTTAATGTCAATTACCTCGGAAACCCTGTATTATTGGCCACTCTTTCCTGCAACATGGGCGTCGTAATCATGCTTTCCCGAATTATTCTAGTCTCAAACTCTCTAAGCGGTGTACGGAACGCTGCAACAGAAATTCACGAGCAGTGTGTATAAAGTGGATAAAGAAATCCGGAACGGTTCGAGTGATCCTGTCTTTTCCCGCCTTCAATTTCCCACATACATAACAGATGTATATAATATACGTACAATGTGATAATATAGCAGGTACATTTATGTTGTCCGTCATGGACACGGTTGGAAACCAGTCTGCTGCTGATGTTACGGATGCTATGAGGATGTTCATTCTTTGCCTGATTAAATCCCTACTGGAATCAGTCTGAAATCATAACTTTCAAAAATCACCTGCGTAGTTTGCTGCGGAAAAATGCATGGAGAGCTAGAATAGTAGATATCCTAGGGGCGTTCTAAATCAATGGATGGCGAGGGGGTGAAGCGGGCGAGGGGTACCGCACCGGTGGCGAGGGAGAGGCGGGTGGGGAGAACGCGACCCGTGGAGGTGGGGATGAGCCAGTGGTGGGGAAGACGGCCCATGAAGCAGGTGGAGGGGGAACGCGCACACGCTCGCACGCACCCGCCCACGCAAACGCACGCACACACACACACACACGCGCGCGCACACAGAGAGGGGGGGGGGGGGCTCATCCTCCTGAACCACGAAACTTCAAAGCGTGCCGACGCGTTAACGATGGAAGGTTAACTTTCGACATCCTGTGCAACATGAAGTACGACCAGTGATGCCAGAATGAGGACGGGTGCCCTCGAGAATTTCCCCCACTTCGCACGCACACTACGCCGGAGCTGCGTGTCCGTGAGCTCGGCGCTTCGGACAACGTCAAGAAGACGAGAGAGAAAACGAATGTGCGTCTTTCTCTCTCGCTCTTGAAACGCTGTGATCCAAGGTGGGGTGCAAGCGACACGCGGCCGTGCGCGATCTTTCCGAGTGCCTCGAGATACACTTTTCACTTTCTGACATATGTATAATACTCTTGTAATGAAAAAAAATTTGGAAAAAATTTTGTTAGGGAAATCACGTTTTAAGACCTCCTGATCACGTTTTGACTATTTAGAAAAGAGCTTTTTTTTTAAATATCTCATGTATTTGTTAACACGATTACGTTTAAACGGCAAAATGGTTTTCAATGAAACTTTATATTAAAATTTTATATTCTTGTCTTAAGATCCGATTAGATCACGAAAAGTGATAATTACCCGTGATGGTTCTTCGATTTTTCAGATATACGAACTAAATTCTACATATGAAAAAGTTCAATAAAGTTCTTCTGTAACTTGTTTAACAAAGAAAAATGTACATTCATAATTGAGGCATTTGATGGAAAAAGGGCACATACGCCAAAATGCCATTTCAAGAAAATCGATTTCAAAGTGTTCATTATAGTATAACTTAATAAAAAGTAATGCAATTAAATCAATTTTTTTTAAGGATGTAATTACCGTGTCGTTCAAGCGTTGTCAATACAGAAGTCATGATTTAAAAATGATATGTGTCTTTATTTATAAGTTTTGAACAAGTGGTTTATGTGCCCTTTTTCCATCAAATGCCTCAATTTCTTGTGTTCATTTTAAATTTCCGTACTTTTTATTTGAGCTATTTCTATTTTTCAAACCTTAAAATGAATTTTTTTATTAAAAGACGAATATATTGATACTGTACATTGGTGAACTTTGTTAAAATTAGAATCCACTCTTGGCCAGTACCATGCACGCTGTAGAAGCCTTCGATACATAATCTAAACGTAATTATATCAAGTTGCGACAAAGAATCACGCACTATTTACAAATTAATTACGCGCAGCGTGCACGTTACCGCTCGATGGAAACTACGGGAAAGTGGTGGTCTCTTCCATCGAGAGGGAAATGTAAACAATTGGTTATGCAAAGCTAACATCGCGATACATGTTGTACACTAAAATGTGTAAATTGGTATAATGGTATTATTGTACAAGAATAGGAGAGAAAGGTAACTGGTAAATGCATCTGTGGCAGTTCGGTACTGTCACCATTGCCTTGCTGTCATTTCTTTTAGCCTTTTCTTCGATTTTTCTCCTTTCTGAATTTTTCTTACTATTTTACGATTTTCTACCTATTCTTTTCGTTTCCCGTTTCGAGGGTTCGCTCGGGCCTGGTTTTCGTCAAGTACATTTGACGGTCAGATCCGCGATCTGTGGTCGCGTATGCTTTGTTTATGTTTACGTGTCGATGCGTTTCGTGGGGGTCGCGCAGTCGGCGCAACTTGCGCTTCGCGACATTTAACCGTCATTTCAGTAGTTGTTCGATTTACTAACATCGCGATACATGTTGTACACTAACAGTACAAAAACATTACAAAAATAGAAAAGAAAGGCTGCACGTAAATATATCAATTGGGTTCGATATATTGACGAGATGTAAGACTGAAATAATGCTACAATTGTTTACATTTCCAAAGGGTAGAAAGCAAGCAAAAGAATTTACTATAATACATGCGACAGAATTTGGAGATAATTGTTACATATAAAATGAATATAATTAAGAATATACATTTATTTGTACAATTATCTCGAAGTTCTCTCTATGAATCATATGTACAGCAAGCAAGCGAATTTATTGCAAGGATAGAACAAGAATTGCGTGAGGTAAATCGAACAAATACTGAAATGACGGTTAAATATCGCGAAGCGCAAGTTGCGCCGACTGCGCGACCCCCACGAAACGCATCGACACGTAAACATAAACAAAGCATACGCGACCACAGATCGCGGATCTGACCGTCAAATGTACTTGACGAAAACCAGGCCCGAGCGAACCCTCGAAACGGGAAACGAAAAGAATAGATAGAAAATCGTAAAATAGTAAGAAAAATTGAGAAAGGAGAAAAATCGAAGAAAAGGCTAAAAAAAATAGGGTAAACCAACCAGTGAATGACCGAATTGTTAAATGAGAAGCCCAGTAAATGACCGCATACTTTTAATAAGAATTGTACTTATTAATGTTTGTTTAATACGCCTAACTAAAAATATGGGATATTAAACGTGCAACTACACTCCATTTATAAACATATAATAATTTTTAAATTTATAATTGGCATTTCTTTGCCTAATGGTCATTCACTGGTATGCGGTCAATTACTGGTTGGCTTACCCTAACAGCAAGGCAATGGTGACAGTACCGAACTGCCACAGACGCATTTACCAGTTACCTTTCTCTCCTATTCTTGTACAATAATACCATTATACCAATTTACACATTTTAGTGTACAACATGTATCGCGATGTTAGCTTTGCATAACCAATTGTTTACATTTCCCTCTCGATGGAAGAGACCACCACTTTCCCGTAGTTTCCATCGAGCGGTAACGTGCACGCTGCGCGTAATTAATTTGTAAATAGTGCGTGATTCTTTGTCGCAACTTGATATAATTACGTTTAGATTATATATCGAAGGCTTCTACAGCGTGCATGGTACTGGCCAAGAGTGGATTCTAATTTTAACAAAGTTCACCAATGTACAGTATCAATATATTCGTCTTTTAATAAAAAAATTCATTTTAAGGTTTGAAAAATAGAAATAGCTCAAATAAAAAGTACGGAAATTTAAAATGAACACAAGAAATTGAGGCATTTGATGGAAAAAGGGCACATAAACCACTTGTTCAAAACTTATAAATAAAGACACATATCATTTTTAAATCATGACTTCTGTATTGACAACGCTTGAACGACACGGTAATTACATCCTTAAAAAAATTGATTTAATTGCATTACTTTTTATTAAGTTATACTATAATGAACACTTTGAAATCGATTTTCTTGAAATGGCATTTTGGCGTATGTGCCCTTTTTCCATCAAATGCCTCAATTATGAATGTACATTTTTCTTTGTTAAACAAGTTACAGAAGAACTTTATTGAACTTTTTCATATGTAGAATTTAGTTCGTATATCTGAAAAATCGAAGAACCATCACGGGTAATTATCACTTTTCGTGATCTAATCGGATCTTAAGACAAGAATATAAAATTTTAATATAAAGTTTCATTGAAAACCATTTTGCCGTTTAAACGTAATCGTGTTAACAAATACATGAGATATTTAAAAAAAAAGCTCTTTTCTAAATAGTCAAAACGTGATCAGGAGGTCTTAAAACGTGATTTCCCTAACAAAATTTTTTCCAAATTTTTTTTCATTACAAGAGTATTATACATATGTCAGAAAGTGAAAAGTGTATCTCGAGGCACTCGGAAAGATCGCGCACGGCCGCGTGTCGCTTGCACACCACCTTGGATCACAGCGTTTCAAGAGCGAGAGAGAAAGACGCACATTCGTTTTCTCTCTCGTCTTCTCGACGTTGTCCGAAGCGCCGAGCTCACGGACACGCAGCTCCGGCGTAGTGTGCGTGCGAAGTGGGGGAAATTCTCGAGGGCACCCGTCCTCATTCTGGCATCACTGCTTCGGGCTGATCGGAAATTCCTCCTGCCCAATCAGCGTCGTATGGCCCGCAGTCACCCTTCCACCGCGACCTCGGTGTCCTGGGTAGGGTGGGGTGTGTGGGCATCAACTCCCACGCTTCGGGACAGAGTCTGGCGCCGAGGTGGGAAAACCCTTAGGCCCCTGACGTCACCGTCAGCCCCTTCAAATGGCAATAAACTGCCGCTAAGTTGGACCCATGGTGTTTATGCTGCTCGTGTCGAGGTGGCCTGGTCTATCTCATTTTCGAGAGGTACGAGATCGAGAACGCAATCTAGCAATTCTATGTAAAAGATTTATGTTTTCCGCTTTTCGCTAAAATGCGGATGGGACCACTTTCTCCGACCAACTGTCGTGAGCGGGTCGTCTCTATAATATAATCCTAAACAAAGAGGAAAGTCTGATCTTTCTAATGGCTTTTTTAGGAACGTTGTACGATGATCTCTTCGTTTGCTAGAAGCAACTAAAGTAAAAAAAAAAACGGTTTTTGCTTCAAAGTTGAATAACTCCGCCAAAAAAAAATCGCACAACAAAATTTATTACTAGGTTTTTACACAGAAAAATTGCCGCTTTCGAGTAGTGTAAATGAAATTTATGTAAAAAATTTCATGCACGCCTTGGAACATCGCAAAGATGAAGAAAATCTTTTCAAATTGACCAAGTGCTCTTTATATTGCTATAACTTTGCCGGAAAGCAATGAATCTGAACTTTAAAATAAAAACAGATGAATGTAGAGATTCCACGCTTTCAAACCATATTTTCAAAATATCGATGCGACTATTTTCACCAGAGTTATGATCATGTGAACTTGCCCCTATTTTTCGGACTCCCAGAAGTGATCCTTTAATTAATGTGAGGAGTGTATTATTAGATATCAACACAATCTCGTTGAACTATGAGCAGAGCGCTCCGCATTGAACCTTCCTCTTTCAAATGAGTCATAATTCAGTCCAAAACCTGCTCATATAAGGACGAAATATGAAAAATCCCAAACCCATGTTTCGGGCCAGATTGGGTCGGTATACAACGCGTTGCATTACCCGTGTCTACCCCCTTAAGGTCAATACGTCATTTTTAGGATTTTATTTAAAAAAAGAAGTAAACGTCATAGGCTACTCTTAATGTCAATTACCTCGGAAACCCTGTATTATTGGCCACTCTTTCCTGCAACATGGGCGTCGTAATCATGCTTTCCCGAATTATTCTAGTCTCAAACTCTCTAAGCGGTGTACGGAACGCTGCAACAGAAATTCACGAGCAGTGTGTATAAAGTGGATAAAGAAATCCGGAACGGTTCGAGTGATCCTGTCTTTTCCCGCCTTCAATTTCCCACATACATAACAGATGTATATAATATACGTACAATGTGATAATATAGCAGGTACATTTATGTTGTCCGTCATGGACACGGTTGGAAACCAGTCTGCTGCTGATGTTACGGATGCTATGAGGATGTTCATTCTTTGCCTGATTAAATCCCTACTGGAATCAGTCTGAAATCATAACTTTCAAAAATCACCTGCGTAGTTTGCTGCGGAAAAATGCATGGAGAGCTAGAATAGTAGATATCCTAGGGGCGTTCTAAATCAATGGATGGCGAGGGGGTGAAGCGGGCGAGGGGTACCGCACCGGTGGCGAGGGAGAGGCGGGTGGGGAGAACGCGACCCGTGGAGGTGGGGATGAGCCAGTGGTGGGGAAGACGGCCCATGAAGCAGGTGGAGGGGGAACGCGCACACGCTCGCACGCACCCGCCCACGCAAACGCACGCACACACACACACACACACGCGCGCGCACACAGAGAGGGGGGGGGGGGGGGGCTCATCCTCCTAAACCACGAAACTTCAAAGCGTGCCGACGCGTTAACGATGGAAGGTTAACTTTCGACATCCTGTGCAACATGAAGTACGACCAGTGATGCCAGAATGAGGACGGGTGCCCTCGAGAATTTCCCCCACTTCGCACGCACACTACGCCGGAGCTGCGTGTCCGTGAGCTCGGCGCTTCGGACAACGTCGAGAAGACGAGAGAGAAAACGAATGTGCGTCTTTCTCTCTCGCTCTTGAAACGCTGTGATCCAAGGTGGGGTGCAAGCGACACGCGGCCGTGCGCGATCTTTCCGAGTGCCTCGAGATACACTTTTCACTTTCTGACATATGTATAATACTCTTGTAATGAAAAAAAATTTGGAAAAAATTTTGTTAGGGAAATCACGTTTTAAGACCTCCTGATCACGTTTTGACTATTTAGAAAAGAGCTTTTTTTTTAAATATCTCATGTATTTGTTAACACGATTACGTTTAAACGGCAAAATGGTTTTCAATGAAACTTTATATTAAAATTTTATATTCTTGTCTTAAGATCCGATTAGATCACGAAAAGTGATAATTACCCGTGATGGTTCTTCGATTTTTCAGATATACGAACTAAATTCTACATATGAAAAAGTTCAATAAAGTTCTTCTGTAACTTGTTTAACAAAGAAAAATGTACATTCATAATTGAGGCATTTGATGGAAAAAGGGCACATACGCCAAAATACCATTTCAAGAAAATCGATTTCAAAGTGTTCATTATAGTATAACTTAATAAAAAGTAATGCAATTAAATCAATTTTTTTTAAGGATGTAATTACCGTGTCGTTCAAGCGTTGTCAATACAGAAGTCATGATTTAAAAATGATATGTGTCTTTATTTATAAGTTTTGAACAAGTGGTTTATGTGCCCTTTTTCCATCAAATGCCTCAATTTCTTGTGTTCATTTTAAATTTCCGTACTTTTTATTTGAGCTATTTCTATTTTTCAAACCTTAAAATGAATTTTTTTATTAAAAGACGAATATATTGATACTGTACATTGGTGAACTTTGTTAAAATTAGAATCCACTCTTGGCCAGTACCATGCACGCTGTAGAAGCCTTCGATATATAATCTAAACGTAATTATATCAAGTTGCGACAAAGAATCACGCACTATTTACAAATTAATTACGCGCAGCGTGCACGTTACCGCTCGATGGAAACTACGGGAAAGTGGTGGTCTCTTCCATCGAGAGGGAAATGTAAACAATTGGTTATGCAAAGCTAACATCGCGATACATGTTGTACACTAAAATGTGTAAATTGGTATAATGGTATTATTGTACAAGAATAGGAGAGAAAGGTAACTGGTAAATGCATCTGTGGCAGTTCGGTACTGTCACCATTGCCTTGCTGTCATTTCTTTTAGCCTTTTCTTCGATTTTTCTCCTTTCTGAATTTTTCTTACTATTTTACGATTTTCTACCTATTCTTTTCGTTTCCCGTTTCGAGGGTTCGCTCGGGCCTGGTTTTCGTCAAGTACATTTGACGGTCAGATCCGCGATCTGTGGTCGCGTATGCTTTGTTTATGTTTACGTGTCGATGCGTTTCGTGGGGGTCGCGCAGTCGGCGCAACTTGCGCTTCGCGACATTTAACCGTCATTTCAGTAGTTGTTCGATTTACTAACATCGCGATACATGTTGTACACTAACAGTACAAAAACATTACAAAAATAGAAAAGAAAGGCTGCACGTAAATATATCAATTGGGTTCGATATATTGACGAGATGTAAGACTGAAATAATGCTACAATTGTTTACATTTCCAAAGGGTAGAAAGCAAGCAAAAGAATTTACTATAATACATGCGACAGAATTTGGAGATAATTGTTACATATAAAATGAATATAATTAAGAATATACATTTATTTGTACAATTATCTCGAAGTTCTCTCTATGAATCATATGTACAGCAAGCAAGCGAATTTATTGCAAGGATAGAACAAGAATTGCGTGAGGTAAATCGAACAAATACTGAAATGACGGTTAAATATCGCGAAGCGCAAGTTGCGCCGACTGCGCGACCCCCACGAAACGCATCGACACGTAAACATAAACAAAGCATACGCGACCACAGATCGCGGATCTGACCGTCAAATGTACTTGACGAAAACCAGGCCCGAGCGAACCCTCGAAACGGGAAACGAAAAGAATAGATAGAAAATCGTAAAATAGTAAGAAAAATTGAGAAAGGAGAAAAATCGAAGAAAAGGCTAAAAAAAATAGGGTAAACCAACCAGTGAATGACCGAATTGTTAAATGAGAAGCCCAATAAATGACCGCATACTTTTAATAAGAATTGTACTTATTAATGTTTGTTTAATACGCCTAACTAAAAATATGGGATATTAAACGTGCAACTACACTCCATTTATAAACATATAATAATTTTTAAATTTATAATTGGCATTTCTTTGCCTAATGGTCATTCACTGGTATGCGGTCAATTACTGGTTGGCTTACCCTAACAGCAAGGCAATGGTGACAGTACCGAACTGCCACAGACGCATTTACCAGTTACCTTTCTCTCCTATTCTTGTACAATAATACCATTATACCAATTTACACATTTTAGTGTACAACATGTATCGCGATGTTAGCTTTGCATAACCAATTGTTTACATTTCCCTCTCGATGGAAGAGACCACCACTTTCCCGTAGTTTCCATCGAGCGGTAACGTGCACGCTGCGCGTAATTAATTTGTAAATAGTGCGTGATTCTTTGTCGCAACTTGATATAATTACGTTTAGATTATATATCGAAGGCTTCTACAGCGTGCATGGTACTGGCCAAGAGTGGATTCTAATTTTAACAAAGTTCACCAATGTACAGTATCAATATATTCGTCTTTTAATAAAAAAATTCATTTTAAGGTTTGAAAAATAGAAATAGCTCAAATAAAAAGTACGGAAATTTAAAATGAACACAAGAAATTGAGGCATTTGATGGAAAAAGGGCACATAAACCACTTGTTCAAAACTTATAAATAAAGACACATATCATTTTTAAATCATGACTTCTGTATTGACAACGCTTGAACGACACGGTAATTACATCCTTAAAAAAAATTGATTTAATTGCATTACTTTTTATTAAGTTATACTATAATGAACACTTTGAAATCGATTTTCTTGAAATGGCATTTTGGCGTATGTGCCCTTTTTCCATCAAATGCCTCAATTATGAATGTACATTTTTCTTTGTTAAACAAGTTACAGAAGAACTTTATTGAACTTTTTCATATGTAGAATTTAGTTCGTATATCTGAAAAATCGAAGAACCATCACGGGTAATTATCACTTTTCGTGATCTAATCGGATCTTAAGACAAGAATATAAAATTTTAATATAAAGTTTCATTGAAAACCATTTTGCCGTTTAAACGTAATCGTGTTAACAAATACATGAGATATTTAAAAAAAAAGCTCTTTTCTAAATAGTCAAAACGTGATCAGGAGGTCTTAAAACGTGATTTCCCTAACAAAATTTTTTCCAAATTTTTTTTCATTACAAGAGTATTATACATATGTCAGAAAGTGAAAAGTGTATCTCGAGGCACTCGGAAAGATCGCGCACGGCCGCGTGTCGCTTGCACACCACCTTGGATCACAGCGTTTCAAGAGCGAGAGAGAAAGACGCACATTCGTTTTCTCTCTCGTCTTCTCGACGTTGTCCGAAGCGCCGAGCTCACGGACACGCAGCTCCGGCGTAGTGTGCGTGCGAAGTGGGGGAAATTCTCGAGGGCACCCGTCCTCATTCTGGCATCACTGGTTAAGGCGCGGACTCGTCTCCGATCAATTCGATACCGACGGAGGGCGTCGTTATCGCGCGTGGATGGAGACAAAAGGCGAAACCGAGGGAGAAACGGGACGAGCGGGTGGCAGCGGGGAAAACGAATAACAGGAGGCAGGAAGGGTTGAAAGGGAGGCTCGTCCACGCGCGCTAACAATGCCTCGAATGCATGCCGATAGAGGGAGAGGAATGGAAGCGAAAGGAACAGGCTGGCGACGAGAAAGACTGGTAAGAGGCCAGGGGCGGTTTCACATTTGCGTTACGTCATTAAACCGGTAACGATCCGATTGGGTTCAATCATCGAGCTAAATCGCTGGCTCTCTGTTGATTCTTGAGTGTTTGGAGAACAATCGACAGGTGCAGTCGAAACGTACGTAGAAGCTGCATTGTTTCCTTTCATTGTCATCGACGGAGACATCGCTCCTACACTACCACGCCCTTCGAACTCTATCGCAAGCGTTCACAAAGATCTATATCCGAGGCTTGATAGCTATCTTCACTTTCTCTTAAGTAATACTAAACTCGGCCAAGGAGCTGCATTTTTCCACCAGCTTCCCTATAATTACTTATATAGTTTTTAAACGAGACTACTCGCTTAAATGAATAAAACTCTCCGAACCGTGAAAACTCACGCTGACCCCGGTAGAAACAGCGCGCCAAGGGGTTTCGAAAAGTTTCAACTTCTCTTCGAGTTTCTAATATTCCAGCATGAATTACGGTCTCCAGTGACGAGCCGGTTGGGCGTTATTAAGCGATAAAAGAAGCTACAGTGTTCGGGACAGTAAAAACTTCGATCCCGGTCAGGTCAGAAGTTTCAATTATGAAACGAGATTAACTTCGCCAACTTTCCGGCAAAATCAACGAAACAGGAAGATCCCTCCGTCACCATTTCCGCCTCCCAGGAATATGTGGCTCAGGTTTTGCTATCAGATAGCCGCAGATCCTCGTCGAATACATTCTCTAGTCGAAAATCTCGAGGATCGCGGTGCGGAGGCTTCTTGCGCGCACAGTTCCCGTAGCTGGAACGCGGGATACCCTCGATAGCCTTGTACGATCTTTCGAGGGGCGAGGTAATTCGAGGCAAAACGACGGCGAGTTCTATCGCGACGCGGTTCATTATCCCGTGGCCATTGTTCCCAATAAAATGTGCGACCAGGTTAATCGATAATCGGGTTCATATTTACCGAGCTCCAATTAGTCACAGCCCCGTGGCTCGTCGACGCTGAAACGCTCGGGAAAAACGGCCCCGCGAAAACAATATGGACCATCTTAAATTTACATTCGCAAATGGGATTACGCACGGCGACAATGGCGCGCGCGGGCTATCCTGGCGGCAACGATGTACGTCAATAGCTAACGTAAATATTCCCCGAGGCAAAACACGAGCGGTGTTTCCGTAATAAATTCGACGATGCGCCGCCGCGCTCGCCTGTTTAATCGGAGAGGAATGTGGGTCACCGTTGCGTTGAAATCGCGCGCATGACCGCAAAAATTTGACAGAATATATTATTCATAACTATTCGTCGAGCCGGCCCGCGTGGCCGGGCAGCGGTGTTAATAATCTGCGAGAAGAAAAAAAAGCAACGCGTCGAAAACGACAGAGTTCCGGGCCCTCTGCAATCCCGCGGCGGGCGCGGCGCGGAAATAATTGATAAGAAGGGCGTATCTCGTTACGAATAATGATCACTCTCGACGGCCAGCGGTATCCATCGCTTGGACACGAACGAGTACGTACGTACTCTATAGCTCGTTACAATTACGCGCTTTTGGAGGATTTCGTTCGAGCATTTCGAACGGGAGCCCCGGTGCATACGTGTAGTGTCATCGAGTAATGAAGTTCTGATGAATGTTTGGCTACGCCAAGCAACCAATTATCGTCCGCCCTATTTATGCTCAGTACCCATATTCCGAGAAATCCTGTGCGGGATAAGCTATCGGAAATACCAGAATATTCCCCTCGGAGAGGGACAAAATGATGGAGTACCGCAGGAGGAATATTATTAAGGGGATACAGAACTATTGAAATCTCGAAGAATGGATTTTTTTATTACTATTAATTCTGAAAGCACCATCCTTTGTGAACGTTTGCAGCAAAGTTTCACGAGGAAATTCGACTAATTACGGAAATTATACGCTGAACGTAACTGAGTGCACCGCCGAGTTTATCTTGAAAATATATTTTTAAACACCATACATCACCGTGTACATCATAACTTTTGAACTAATGAATATTTTCCCTTGAAATTTTAATATGAACTGTAGAATTCCTTTTGTATAGCATGGAAATTCCGCATCACGGTGGAAGGGTGCAAATTTTTTTATAAACGATTAAGTACGATTTTCTCCCGTAAAAATGTGAGAAAAACTGATACGTGTGTAACTTTTACAATTTTTGTTTAAATTCGCCAGGCAAGGTCAAAGTATATTGCTTTCAGTTGATTAGTTCATTTGATAAGAGGCACACCGACTACAGCTGTGCACTACGCATAATTATTTTCAGCGCTTAATAATGTCAATAAATTATAACATTCTTATAATTTGTTTTTTTGAAAATTACTCGGAAACGCGTCAAGAATAAACTGTGAAAAGTTGGGGTATGATTACTTTATAACTAAACAATCCGACACAAAAGAAACCATCGATTTTACGTGTCTAATAGTCCTCTACCCTCTTAATACAATAATTCTTTCAAAATATTCTATGTACATTAACTTTAAGCTATCCCTCTTTTGCTACGTAAACACTTCAACCTCATAATTTATGCTTGCTATGTCCCCGAGCTCGGGCATAACAAATCCATCTTGAAAGGTTCAAAACAAAACAGAAACGTCGCCTTATCTCTCGTTGACCGTGAATGACCGATAGGCAAGACGGGAAGCCTCGAGCGGAAGGGGGAACGAGCAGGTCGCTGCCGTTCGTATACATTGAGTCGATTGTCGGCGCTCGAGTGGAACGGGTCTGGTGTGACTATTTCGGTGCTGTAATCATAATGAATCAGGCTGCAAATGGACAGTGCGGCGGGAACGCGAGCGGATAATCAATAGGTTTGCCATTGGACGCGCGGACGGTTCGAACAGGCGTATTTCAATCGGCGAGAAACGCTAGGAAGCCACTGGCTGCGGCAATTTTGCGTTTCGCCTACCTTGTGTGCCCCTCCGCATCCAACGACACTGCTAATCCGTTAACGGCTAATGCGGTCGACACCGTGACCAAATGACATTTCCAGTCGGGCAACAGTGCCGTTTCCACAGCTACCTGCGTTACGAGGAAAAAGTGCTTTTACTTGTTGTAACTGTCTGGTCCTGCTTCGTTTAACGCGATATCGCGGCTGCCACCATTAACGGCAATTACTTTCGATACGCGTGGCTTCGGAGCCGTTTACACGGTGGCTAGTGATGGACAAATTCAACGTTCACGATGCGATTCCTTCGGTCGCGGCAGGCCGCAGAAATAACGTGTTAATCCCACTGCTATCGGCAGACCAGTTAGGCACTGCTTCCCAGTTCGTCGGAGAGTCCCCGCCACCCGGTTGTTTGCGCCGTTGATATTAAATCGGGGCTTGGACGAGCTCGACTCGCGTGTTCGTCGCAAGTACTTGGCAAAAAACGTGGCCCGTGAGCGGGTGACTGTAGTTTACAGTTCGTAGAGTGGAGTTTGGTTGGAGCTCGGAGTAATGGTTATGGACCAATTTAATATGTAAACAGCAAGAAAAATATTCTAATTTGTCGATGGGAAGCTACAACTGCGACGTTTTTAAATTTTCATTCGCCACCGACGCGCGCACTCGCAGTTCCAGATGTGAATAATAGGAGTATCGAAAGGAACCTTGTTAGCATAAACAGTCCCTCTGTTTCCCTATTAAAAATTGAAGTGTGCCGAGTAACGAAGCGCCTTGGAGTCGTAACCAGAGGGAAAGCAAGAACAAACACGGCAAGAAAGCGTCGGCAGGCTTTCTTCTGCGCATCAAAAGAAAAGTAATGATGAAAGTTGCTCGGTGTCACGAGGTAGCGCTGAAAAGAACACACAGAGAATAATCGTGACTTTCTCTCGCGTCGGAGGAGATACCGAATGTCAATGGATTGCGAACGTCGGACGTTGAAAGCTTGCCCTTTTTTTCTTTCACCCACCCCACGGGGGCAATAACGTCGTCAATCTTTCAAGGCCTGACTGTCAACCTCGCGGTGATATATCGGTAAGTGGTTTTAGGATACAATTCGAATATAGTCCAGCAGGATATTTGCTTGAACTTTAAATCAACCACGAATATCAGGATAGACGTGGGATCACCGTTTTTAAGAGTCATTAAACCCTTGTAAGACGGTGTAGCATCGTAAACACGACAGGAAACTGGCAGTGAATTGGAATTGATTACAGCGGACGGTGAACGTTCGCCGAGGGCGCTGGCCACCGCTTATCGATCTCAATTCTAGATCGCGGGAGATGGAAGGCGAGAAAAGAGGGTGGTTATTCGGGGACCGAGGCATCCATCGAGTTCCGTAGTCAAATATGTAATTCCACGGACGTGTATGCGCCGGTAGCGAGCAGTAAGGCCGACTTTGGAACGTCCGTGGAATTTATTTATGAAAAATGTATAAACCCGGCAACGAGCGCGCTGCGACCGGGTGCCGATGCAATAATATACCGTACACCTTCCCGCTGGGAAAAACGAACGACGAGAAACCGGCGGCGAAGGAGGGGGAGAGTAAAAGGGGGAGAGCAGCAGGGCAGTCCGAGGGAAATGGCGAGAAAGGGAGATAGAGAGGGAAAAAAGGATCACGGTATGACCTACATTTGGCCTACGGGTCGCAGGGTAGAGCTATTGATTCAGTACGCTCTTAAACACAGCCTCCGTTTCATTTCGTTCCGACTCTCCTACCATTTTTGCGATTACCGTTCACCTCGCCACTCTCCTCCCCGTGTTCCTTTTCATCGAGTTTATCTATCGAGTGGCTCGCCCCTGTAACACCCTGTCTTCCCTTCATCGAGGTTTTCGTGGCATCCACTTCTCGTTTAATCTCTTAGCGAAAGACGCCGAAAATCCACTTTGCCACGCCGCGACCTGTGAATATCTCGCCACCGATCGAAGGAATATACATCTCCGCTGAAGTTAGTAATAGTTCACCCCGAACAACTCGGTTTTTGGAAGTTTCGGTAATCTTGCTGGCTTTCCGAGAGCGAATAGAGAGTGTTGTGGATTTGCAGAAGACATCTGCCACTCGGGGATACTTCGGTTCGTTACTCGACACACGCGTCAACCCCTTATCCAACCCCTTTCTCGTCTAAATCCCTCTGCTGTCCCTGTAATCGTGCACGATTATCGTCAAATGTCACGAAAGGATGTAAGTACTCTAATCTTCCTAGAAATATCCTTTGCCGTTAATTTTCCGTTCGCCTCGTCCACTGGAAACACAGTTTGCGCCGCTGTTTCGAAGCCTGCGCGAGCAGGCTGGAGATTGTATACATGGGCGGCGGGTGAATGTTGCTACAGAGCGGGCGAATAATACGGGGCGGCTGGGAACTTTTATCAATCCGCGAGAACAAAGCGCGTAAATTAAAAGCCTTAATCATACCCTCGCAGGCTTTTCGCGCGGGGACACGAAAAACTGTATCTCTGCGGCCTCTGCGTCGAGTTGTTTCCGACTGTTTCGCGATAAGGCCCGTGCGCGCCGTGAATTTCAGTGAAGTCAACGAGACGGACGAATGCGGGAACGTGGCCGTAGATTTAGAGCAGATTAGCGCTGGAGGAACCGTAGAAATATTAGACGTGCGAGCGCCATCCCCGAAAGTGGATTCATACACGTGCCATCCAACGATTCTGTATGCAAAGTAGGTGGTAGGTTTTTAAAGTGGACTCCCCTTGACTTATAGTGTAGCCACGTGTTACAGGAAAGGAGAATTCGCTACTCGAAATCAACGAAACTAGTGATCGATATCCGATGGCTGATCAAGAGCGCCGCACAATCGTGAGCACAAGGGTAGGTTGCCCGAGAGACCACATCGAGATAAGTTTCGGTCACGGTTGGAGTCCGGGCCATTTAAAGACCGCAGCATAATTAATAGACGCTCGCAATTAGCGCGTTTAGCCGGCTAATTTCGACCTGGCCTCGCAGCAGAGTGCACAGTGCACGGAGAGCCCGTAACCTGGTATGGTGGACGACGTGTGCCCGCTTAACGCTAAGTGGCGTCTGGCCGATGCAATTGATACACGTCTGGCGACTGAAGATCATTTTGACGTGTACAAATTAGACAGAGAGATCCTCTCCAATGGTAGCAGAACTACGCGCGACGGAATATTTAACGAAGAGCTACCTATCCGTCAAACATCCCTGATCCTTTTAAACCATGACCGCGAGGGCGTTGGACAGGATGAGGGAACAGCAACCAGGCCCGCACGACTCTCGGCGATATTTTTACATCGCAGATTCCTGCTTCGAGCAGAAACAAGCGGATACAGGCGGGCTCGTCGCGTGTTAACGCACAGCACGTGCACACGGGGCTTACGAGGTACATATTTATACATAGCGCACGCTGGCCGAGGCGCGAATCGATGGAACCAAAGAAGCGTGTACACTCGCGCCCGCTTTTGTACGCCCGGTATCGCGTCGGGAATATTTTTAACCGGCCCCGTAATTATAGACACAATCCACAGCCGCGCTGCTAATAATCGCGACGAACAGAAAAACGGCGGCAAAAGTCGTGAGCGGCATTCATTAAACGGGCCCTATGGCTTTTGCGGCTCAACGACGAGGCTAGCAACGTTTTTTCAACCGCACGAAACGCCACGCGACACGTGACACTGCCATTTTTATTCAGGGGAACGTGCTTCGGCGGAGCAAGTCCGCGGGATGGCCGGCGAGTTTATACGGGGATTTATTTGTCACGCGAAATCAGATACGTTTGAAGAAAGTTTCCTCCGTGGTGGAATCGCGATCGATCTATGCGTTAACGTGATAATTACTCAGGCTATTGGGGGATGCTATTTATTGGATGGCAGCTGCGGCTGCTTCGAGGGAATTAAGTCTCGTAATTTATAGAGTAATGGAAGCTATCAAAGCGCTTATTGTCGTGAAATTAGATGGGTTTACTCGAGGATGGGGGAGGAATATTGAGATCGCAGCTGGATCGAAGGTATAGGTCTTTTCCTACCTGTAGATACGCTCGTTTTAACATCCAGCGAGCTTGTACCTGCACAGTTTTACGGCCAGCTACGCCACATCGAAGTCCATGCGTCTGAAATGGACGAAAAGCTCCCGTTATCAGCATCAGTGTGGCGGGCGTTGCGTTTAAAAAATGGCACGAGCATCAAGCGTAATTACAGCTTAATCCACGCTCGTTTTTTCAATCCGCAAAAAGCTGCTTGAGCTAGAATTCAGGTCAGCGTTGAAAACGTGGCGAGGGGGAAAAAAGTGCTGTTGCAACATTTAAACTTTCCGCTGTTCCGCTCGATACTTACGGCTTCCGCGCACAATATCAAAGCTTCCCAACTACTTTACCCAATTAATCACATAATAGAAGCAGGACCATTAGGCTCAGCCTGCCCAGATCCAAGACGATTCCTTTGGCACGCGTGCGTCGTCGAGACAAGGGACAGGTATCGCGTAGTACATCGATGCTCGACGACGTAGCGTTTGGAATTGGCGACAGAAATTATACCACAAGCATCGGCCGTCTGGTCATCGGACAATCAGCATCTGGGAGGCTCGATCCTCTATCAGACTTGCAATCAGGGATGAGACGGGATCGGTTCGACGTCCCAGCGACGGTTGTCTCCCAGTGGGCGCCGACGTCTTCGCCGATAACCCGATTAATTCATTAGCGATAGATGCTGATTACGTTGTCACGCGTAATACCCATTGTGATGTCGCCGTGTTATCGCCTCCTTGCGCCAAGATATCGCCGTCTACGATCGCTTCCACGCGGGATCAAGACACCGTTATTGGGAGTCGCGAACGAACAAAGGGATTCCATGCATTATTGATGCCAATGGAAGTTCGCCTCGATGCATGATTCTACGTATTTCGAGGGACCCATTCTGCGCGGTGGCTTTCGAAATCCTCCCCGTAATTGAACCATTCATCGCCGAAAGGGTCGAGAAGTTGAATGCAGAAATGATATTTCTGCTTATCCCATTATTCCTCCAGAAGCTGTATCGCTCCTCCATCTACTTCTGCTCGTACCGTCAGCTTCGTCGCACGGTTACGATACATAATTCGCTTCCGATCGTGCCTCGCCGCGTACTTTGCCCCGCACAGGCGTCCGCCGTTGAAAATCAGGCCCCGATTCGTCACCGTTTCGACCAGCCCATTAACATGGAAACTCGATTAAGCGTAGAGTGGCAGCTGTCAAAACGGCGCACCGTCTGCAAACACCCCTCGACCATATTTTACCGTGGCGCAGTTTGCCACCAGAGTCCTCGCCCGCCTCGAACCTTTCGCTCCTCCGTGTACGTACGAACTTGCTCCTAATTCCGGAGATCCTCTTCTCATCCTGCATAATACCGTGTTGCGCGAACGCGTCGATGCGGGTTTAAGTTGCCAATGTACCATGATGCTGATACGACAACTCGATCGGTTCGAAATTCCTGAACCATGGCGCGCCCCTAACTCTCTGTTAACTCGATACCCCGTCGAGTTGCGTTCTAATAGGTGGATCACCCTCTCGCCTCGTAATTTTCGCTCGAGTGAGTAACCGTTTCGTGCCCATTGCAGATGTAGTTCGCGGTATCTTCCACGAAACTCCGGCTCAGAGAAGATCGTTTAATCCTGCCGGCGGTCTATTAGGAAGAGGAAAGCTGATGCTCCTTAAAAATAGGGAACGATAGTCCTGTGAAAAATGATCTTCCATTAGCATGATTCCCCGTCGAACCATGCAATCTTCACAAATTTCATTCTTATCCATTTTTCAAGCTCAACCCCAACGTGGATACTCGCCTATATGTATACTTGCAGCTACTCCACCCACCACGGTCAAGTATCGATGACGAACGCTTTTGTTATGCAAACGATAGAAAATCCTATTTTCCGCTGTTATCACCTGCACAGTGGGGACCATTGAGCGCAGCGTGCGTGCGGAGCAATTGGGTAGCACGCGGATAACGAGCGGGCAGTGAAATTTCAGACGTCACGCGCACACGTAATGCCTAAAATAATCCCAATTCGAAGGAAATTCGCTGGCCCGCGGATCGATTCGCATCGGACACGGCGTGTTTACGATTATAACCCGCCGTTGCGAATTTCAGTTTGATAGGCGCGGCCGAGACCGGCACAGCCGTGACGAACGATCTCCCGCGGCCAGCTATAAATGAGATTTGATTATTTCTCGCTGTTGTCGCGGAGGCTCGTCGATCATGAAAACAGGTTGTCACGTTTGCTGGCCGTGACGTTATAATAATTACCGTGTATCGATGAGTGGCGTGTTGCCGGACAAACAAAAGGGACGGCGTGGAGCTGCAAGGGTAGCTCGCCCTGGTCGCGTAAACTCTAACATTGTGGAACTAACAATAGGAGGCTACGTCCAACTTCTATCCTATTACAGAAATTTGACTCAGGCCCCTGTCCCTTCAGGACGCAGCAAAACGAACAGTAGGTAGACGATACGCTATCGAGCCAACCCTTAGAATCCCTACCCCACGGTGCAATTTCCTCGGTTAATCAGTTACGCGGACATGCAAGCATTTCCTTGTACGTAACAGCGGCCGATCTAGATAACCGCCATGAAAAAGTGTACATTTCGAACACGCTCCTTGCTGATCCGTCGCCTGAACACTTAATTGGCGATACTTATAGCCGGGTTTACGAAGGGTTTAAGATCCCGTACACGGGGGGGTTGGGCCCACTCGTCGCGGAGGACGCGGATGATAAAGGCAGGCTACTTATTCCCCGAAGTTACAGTAATCCGGCTACTCGGAAGGCGTTGCCGCGGCCATTATTAAACTGAATTGCGGTCATCTATCAAACGCAGCGCGGGCCACTATAATTTGCAGCCAGGCATGATGTACAGCCGGCAGGTATCAGCACGTCGTTACGTCTTTCCCTTCCCCGGGGAGGGAAGTGACTCTTTTCCACCGGGGAGACGAAAATTTTCCTGGTCGCGGCCGTCGATCCCATAAATTTCGTCACCCCTCCACCCCTCGGCACCCTCGCGTGGGGTTTATATTACGTAATAGACCGGCCAGATACACTGGAATCCTTTCTGTACCAGCCGGTAATAGTCGCTGATAGTCCCTGGGAACGCAATCTTCCCCGGTGATAATTCAATTAACGCAATTCCAAGGATTGTCGACGCGGCTGTCGGCACGGATACACGCGCAGCCAAGTAGCGGCGGCGCGAATTATTGTCCCGGAGCAGAGAAAGTACCGATCGATCGGGCCGTAATGGGAATTTAATGGCCGTATGAAATCCTGTAAATACAAGCTCCTCCTCAGCTACGATCTACCCAGGGTATGGCCTCGTCTCTGTGTCATCCTCCGCGATGATTGTCGCTGGTTTCGCGTCCACGACCTTAATTGGACCGTGCGTAAGACTCGGGCACTTTTCGGGATATTTGTTTGGGGGAGGAAGCATCACGGTGGCATCATCTACATGCTCGTTGCTCGTTACACGGCAATTCCTCGTTTCATGAAGCAGCGCTTTGAGCTTTTTTTATTAGCTCGTTAGACCTGTGCTTGGCGCAGCGAAGAAAAGACGCGCGCGGGCAAATAACCAAGGCTCTGGGCGCCGCGTTACGGTGATAGCCTTTCGAAGGAAAGGCAATTTTCCCGTGATTGTAACGGGTAACTTTGCTAATGAAAATTCCAGGCTGTAATAAGATATTCATAAAGACGGCGGAGTTCACCTTCGCGGAACGGCTCTTGGATGTTCCTGTTCGTAACGTTAGCCGCCGCGGAGATGGTATTCCTTATTATCTCGATTAACGCCACTGTGGATTCAGGTTCCAGGATTTACCTACAGCTTTGGATCGGGAATTAAACGTTTTTACTTCGAACACCCGTCTATCCTAGGACCAACAACGCGGTTCTCCATTTTCTGACAACGTATGGTAATTAAAATTGATCCGCGATCCTTCAATTTACCCGCCGCTTATCGATTCATCGCGAGAATCTGCGCGACAACGCGCGCCCATCGCCAAGTTCCAGGGGTGGAATACAGGGCGCACGAGTTCCCACGACGGTGGCGAGGTGGTGACGCGAAAAGGGGAGTTGGCGAGTCGTTGTTTAACCCGAAGAAGCGGCGAAACAGGGCGAAGGGTACGCCGGGAACTCGGGAGGTGAACAAGTAAGGGACGGGGTGATAAAGTTTGCCCAGTAGAGGGATGATTTTTTTCGTGGACCTCTTTTTGCCATCTCGCCGACGACGCCGGGAGGGTCTCTCTGTAATTTTTATTTACGGAACTTCATTATCACCGGCTACTAATCTCCTTCGCCTCGGGGACACCTTTATAAGAGCGGAGAAAGCGGATCGCTACGAGAGGGATGATATCCCAGCGGCGCGAAGACGGAAGCAACTTCCTTCTATGGTAGCCAATGAGAAACGTTAAATGACACTAGCGCGATTCAGAACTTTATCCAATAGTAATAAGCGAGTGACGCTATTATGGAATTATCATAATGGCTTCGGAATAAAATGGCCCGGGAGGGAGGAATCCATTGATGACCCAGATAACTCTTTTGCCCGGAGCAATCCGATCCAGTCGGCCCCTTTAGGCAAACTTCTGTCCATATACCACTCTTCATTACTGGTTCATTATTGTGTTACAGCATCCTTAGAACCCAGTACACAATCTTCCCATTTTCGAGGTAACTAGTCGCGCCTCACGCGAGCCACACCGGTTTAACGAGGAAATCTTGGCTCCCCCGGAGCGTAACGCGATCCGCTCGGGCAAAGGGCAAGGCCGAGGCGCGGGACCCTGCCGCCCCGGCGGCGTTTGTCTCTGATCCGCTAGATTTTTCACGGTGTATGCGGTTTTTATCCGTCGCCGCCGCGATACACCGTGGAAACGATCCGTGTAATTTTCAGGTAACTTAGTGGAAAGCGCTGTCGACGACCGACACCGGTGATTTATACGCGTTTAGCGACCAATGACGCGAAAAGATTACACGGTCGGGCGAGCCCGCGCGGGTCGGACCCGCTCCGCGCCCAATTACCAAGCGGACTGGTACACCTGCATACGCAGCGCTATTTTCTCTCTTGCCTAATGGCCCATAACCTTTGATTGGGCCGTGTTTACGTGGCGTTTTAAACGACCCGCGAGTCCTCTCTTTTGCAGTCGCCGCCGTTTCCCGCCTGCTAACGAGCTGCCTCCACGATCTCGAGAGGATAAACCGAGCACACATAACTCACCCCCGGGTGGGCGACTGTGCCTTTGTTAATCTTATCTCGGTACAGGTTTTTTCTACCGGAGCATCGAGCGATAATTGACGGGGACGTTGCGAGTACGCCTGGATTAAATGTTGCAAAGGCGTTTACGTTTCGCGGCTCTTTGTGGAGCCAGTGGAAAAGAGGATTGCGAGCGTGGAGGGTTGTTTTGGTGGAAATATGACGGATCAGCGGACTCGCGATACAAAATGTTTACTGCGAGTCTGTACAGTTTAAACAGATGACCGCTCATTTGAGATCGCTACGGCTCCAAGCGCCATAACTTTCCGCGAGCATTTTCCAAACTTTCCTCCGCCTTTGTGCGGTCCTTTGTAAAGCGAGTCTCAGTCGGACCGGGGCCACTATATCAACTTTACTGTCTCGCGATATGGTCGCCGTCCATTCCGCCGGAAGATCCGCAGTTACGTGGTTCTTTCCTCAAGTATTTTCGCCGGGGAGCGATTAAAGGCAATGATTTATACGCCTCGTTTGTTCGTTAACGGTGCAACGAGGGTGGCTAGTTTAAACACGTTGCCGGCGGAGCGACAGAAATATTGCTGCAGCGTAGTTTCTCAAAAGTAGGTATTCCTCGCTTCCTCCGTGCACTCTCGTTGAAATATTTAAATGTCGGCTGCTGCTACTTTTCGTCGATAAATAGTTAATGTATATGGAATTACAATCTTGCCTCCAGGCCTGAGTCGTCAAGTTCTACATTCTCTGGGTCGTTGTGCGCGACTAAATATTTCCATAAAAAGAGTCGCAATTCGCGGCAGGGAATCTTGAGTACGTTGACGATACCTCCGAGTGCAAGAAAATTGTGGAGGTGGAGAATGCTGTGTGCACGGAATTGCTGCGAGCTCGATGGGCGAGGTTGTTGTATTCCCCGAACCAAGTCGAGCCTCACCTCTTTGTTCCCGTTCGCACCTCCGCTTTCCGAGTTAATAAACTATTTGTAGCCGGTGCACTCGTACATCTCGCTCGCTCGTAACATGAATAATTGCTTTGTACCGTTATCAACGCCTGGACAAATCGCACCCCGTTGTTCCAGACCCTCGTCTCTGAATTAAAATTCATTGGGACAAATCGACTCTTTTGTTAGCACCGCTTGTAATTACATTAATTTCCATTACGTACTCGACGGAGAGAACAGTTTCCTGTGTTCTGTTACAGTCTCGGTCAGTTCTAAGTCGATTGAACCTCGCGATCTTGGTGTCAAGGATAGTTTGACAGATTCCGTGGGACGGATGCCAAAGCATCGGGCGATTGTTTAATTTATTATCGGCGCAATGACCGGGGCGCAGCGTCCGCGGCAACGAACGTGTAGAACCGATTGCAGCCGACAGTTACGGGCGCGAAGGGCCCTCGTCGTTCGCGATTAATCAACGAGGACATTTCGTAACGACGTAGCAAACACAACATCTGCCGTGTGCTCCGCCACTAGACGTCAGTCCAGAGCTGCGACCAACAAAAGGGTCACCCGTTATGCACGAGTGCAGCTCGGAGCGCGGAGAGTGCCGTCGATGGTGCACGCGGGTCAAGATGATCGAGAGAGAAGGAACCATCGACACCAGGATGTCTGATTCTCGTGCAGCTTCCGGTCACTCTATGGGATTTGTATCATTTTTTCTCGGAGAACGGAGAAAAAGAACGGTCGTTGCCCGAGAGAAAAACGACAACGGGGAAAGTTAATCCTGGTCAATCGAATGTTATCAGAGTTGCCCGCGGTCGTGGAAGCTTGACATCCGCGGATAGTTACTTCTTCGTGAAAAATAATAATAATTCTTTATTGCACAGTAGTCTAATGTAAAACGAGAAAGAGAAAGAATAATTAGAATTGAATAGCACATATAACACTAGAGGAGTGCAATAGGCGAGGTACAGCTGACAAATGACGGTAGTCTGGTAATATTATTTTGTAAGTCTATAAGACAGTGTTTTCCGAATCCTTTTCCGAGTCGGGACCCCCCTTTATAATAATCAAATAACTTGCCCTCCTTCCCCCCAATATAAGTTAAATTTAGTAATTAGAGAAGAAACCACATTAAAAATAGGAATTTCAGAATATAATTCTAACTTAATAATATTAATAAAAATGTGGTGGCAACCCAGAAAACACTTCGCAACTCACTTGGGCGTTGCAACCACTGCGAATCGCTGCTATAGGAGATATAAGGCTAGAACAGGGCCAACAGTGTGGCTTTACGAAGATATATTAAATACATCGTGTTGTTACAAACTTGAAAATTAGTTTCACTGGAATTGCTTCTTTAATGACATTCCAAGCCACCCCTTTCTTCTCTGCAATCATTGACTCGCACCACCCAACGTAGGTACCTACGGAGAACAAAGCTTTTATTCGTCTCGAGGAAACGCGTGTTCTAATTTTCAAAGGTATACATACGTGCGCTTTTATGGCGCAATTACATCTCAAAGGTGGAGGAGAAACGATGCTCGAGGGACGTCATCTTTCACGCAGCGTCGAAGGTTTAGCACCCCGTGGGAGGCGTAGGGCGAAATAAAACGGGAACGTTTCCCTTTGTGTATCGCCATGTCGAGGATACTGTCAGAATTTTACATCGTCCTCGCTGCTGATACGGTGGACGTGCGCCATCGTAAAACGAGCTCCATCCCCGAGAAATTTCATGTTTCCGAAAGTCCACTCGCGCGTTCAACAAAAACAGTGCTGCGACATAGTCACCCTCTGTTCTCTGAACCTAACCATCGCCGCAGGATTTTTCCTTGGCCTAAAAAATGCACGCGAAACTAGCAATTAGCCTCGTAGCTAAGCGTGCACGACTCCTCTTTGTATTAGAAAGTCTCCTTTTTCTCGCAGATGTCTAGTCGACTGTTGAAAAAAAGGAGAAAAAGGCTCGTCGAGTACCTTTGAACCACAACGATTTCGATCGCTCTGACTTGCCCCCATTAAACTTTCAATTCAACGTGATCAAATTTGCTTTCCCGTCGTTGCATTCTAATAGTCGCTCTTAGCCATCGATTACTTATAAATTCCACGACAGAAGCAAGCGCGCTTTTGCAAGCGTTCTCTGGCCGTGAATCTCGCGTCTCGCGCCTAGCTCATGAATCGTCGTGACACGAGCTGTTTCGAGGAAGCCTGATACATTAAGGAAAACACATTAAGCGCCAGACGAAGGATCCACTTAAACTTCGGGGCAACGACTAATCCACGCATCCATCAAGTTCCAGTTATATGCAATTGCTCGAAGGATTATGCGCTGCAACGAGCTCTAGCGTATTTGGCCTGTTTGGATGATATAATTAAACTTCCGAGATAAGCCGTTGGATTTTAAAGCGAAGTAGAATGTGAATCGAATTCTTGAATGGAAATGAAACGACATGCGACGGACCTTCGCGCTGCTGGCGAAGATACGGCGTGCTGTCACGAAAGGGAGCGTGGCCACAGCGATTAGATTCCTCAGAGTTCGCGCGTATTATTCGTGCGCCCCCGCTGCTTGTTTTTATCTATCCGAAGAATAGTCGAAGAAGCGAAAATAGCAAAATGCCGGTCCTCCACGGAGCAAGCTAACTATAATACTTTAGCAACGTCAACGAGAATACAAGGGAATCGGGGTCAGTTAACAAAGAACCACCCCGTGTGTATTCACGCTGTGGCTCTTTTTAATCGGCAATCGCATTACTCAAAGGTATTACTCGCGTGGCTGTCCCGTTTCTCCCAGAAATCTCGGTCACCGTTCGACAAACAGAAGGAACGATCGAGTCGATTAAGCCTTGATGCGAGCCCGATTCCACTGGGTAGCGCGCCTCCCCGCGCCTCTGCAATTATTGCCCACCCACTCGAGCTCGCCCTTGTTCTTTCACCGTGCAAAGAATAGCCACTTGACCAGGATCTGGCCGCGGGCGCGTCTCTTCCAACGGACATCCACTTACCGCGTTTGCTTCTTCATCGCCTCATCAACGAGCGGGGCCCCGAGTCCATCGAATGCTCCGAGTTCCATCGAGCTCCTTCGAGGCTTAACTACCCTTAAAGGCAGGAACGAAGTTCCGTAATCTCGAGAAAGTCTCGTGGTAGTCGCGAAAGCCTCGAGGTCCCCGCGACGTACAGCTTCATCCACCCAGGCGTTCCTCTCGCGTTAACCGAGTCACCCTCTCGGAGGAACGGACACACCTCCACGAAACTCTCTTCCCTTCCGGTTCCTTTTTCCCTCCAGGGTCGGGCACAGGCACGATACTAATGGCTGCTGCGATATCGATAACGCGACGGAGGAAGATCGCCCGGATCGCCAGACTCGCGGAACAATCCGGCGGGGGAGAGAGAGAAAAAAATCTGCCCGGTTTCTTTCCTCTCGTTCCCGACGAGCTAGCCGCGCACGATAGCGTAATGGCAGACTTCCTGGTTCCCTAATGGCTGGACGTGGCCCGGCGGCCAGGGCCTCGAGCCAGCTACGATATCCTATACGCGATAATCGGGCTGATTTAAGGCCGCGTGCTTCCGACCATGCAGGAAAACACTTGGATGTTAGGCACACCTGGCAGGTGCAACCGTGTGTACCGTCCGCTCGGCCCTTGGTTGGCGTGTTCCTCGGTAATATTCGGCAATTTCGCGTAATTTCGTGCCCCCCACCGCGCCCCCCGTAACCCCCTGGGACGGCCTAGTCGCGGTATTTCACTCGCGTTTGTCATACGTCTCGCGTGACGTTTCGCTTTGATAAACGATCATTTCTACGTCATTATTTTCGACGGGCCGCCACCTGTCAGCGGTTATCTCCGTGTCCTCGCGAGAGCACGACACTCCCCGCTGGTCGAGGGACGCTCGATTGTGCTCCATTTGCCCTCGATCGCGCTCCCGTTCCTCGGGGACCGCCCAGCTAAGTGTAACTGCGGGCTATTGTGCTACGAGCTGTCCCACGTACCGCGGGAACGTCCGATGAAAAAGTTTCCGAAGATTCGGACAGCTCTCTGGGGGGTACAATATTTTGTTAGCAAGTTGATCGTCCTTCCACTTCGTTTGGAAGGTAGACGTATGTTTTTGGATGCCTGGGAGCGCGTTTAATCCGCTGGTAATCCGATTCCTGGTGGAGACGGCAAATCCTCGGGACAGAGAGTGTCTTGACGGGAATTATGACACCTTCGCGAGGAATTATGTGGGCTCAGGCGTGAATGATTCGCGGAAAAGTAACACTGAAGCGACTCGTCGACTAGTAATTAAAACAGCAGTGGTGTAAATGGATTCAGTAGCTAGGGGATTCGGTTCTGCTTCTCGAGAGGCGCGTATATTTTGGAAGAAGTCACGAGGGGTCTAGAATTTTTTAGAAACACGCGACGCTCTCGGGAATCCGTGAGCTAAAATGAAGTTAGTGGAATGAGCTTGAAATGACTGGCGCAAAATTACTTCACCGGGGCTGGGGGCCAATTTTTTCCGGACCTAGTTCCGGTTAGGTGATCCCGTGTATTCGATGAAGGCAAACAGTCCGAGGGAAAGTGCACCGTCACATCCACCCCGTGCTTTATGAACGTTGGAGCGTTTTATATCTCACTCGCAAGCCGTGGTCGTTACGTATGTACCTACGCTTCGTTCGGTCGCGGAGTTTAGCGCGGCGACGTTGTAATAACAAAGCGACCGGTGATGCAGCGTAGATGAGAGATACCGAGGATCGTAGGCGCCTCATCGAACTTTACTTTATCGATAACATATTACCCTTATCGGAGGCCCCGTCTTAGATAGGGCGCCGAGAGGAGACGAGGGTCAAGCTAGCACAAAAGTAATGACCACGACCACGGTCCTCCCTCTAGATTCGCATTTCCACCGCGCCCGACCCCTGACCTTAATCCCAACCCTTCATTTAAGATTACGATACTCGCGTGTTTATCAATTCGTTGACACGAGGGGCAGGCAGCTCGTGCGATTCCCAAGGAAATTACATGCCGCAGGAACCTCTGCTCGCCTTTGGAAACCCCTCCGCATCTTATTTTGTAATTTAAAGGAGGACATTTTTATTGCGGCTCCCAGCTTTAGACGATACCACGGGGATTTGAAATTTCATATAGGCGGCCGTGAAAGCTTCTTTAGCTGAGAAAGGACGGCCCAAGGATCCCGAAGTCCTCTCGGACGGGCGAAAGGGACAATCCTCCAGCACCCTACTGAAATCGTAAATATACTAGCGGCGCGCCTAATCCAGAAGGCATTTTCCCGCGGCGATATAGGCTTCGGGATGATATTAGGTGGCATAGTAATGCTATTCGAGCACATTCCTCGGCGAGGAATGGTCGTGTCAGCGGGGGTGGACGATGCCCTTTGAACGGCGCAAGCTTACTCCGAAGGACTATCCGACACGCACGTACTGGTCTGTGGGGAGAAGCGTTCGCGTGGAAGACATTCGGACGCGCTTGGAATCAGCGTACGATGGATACACAGACGTGCAAATGGGGACGGAAATGATTAAACGTCACGGCTGTTTTCCCGATGAAATTGAATTGGAAGTAATTGCGTTTCCGGGAACAGTGACACTGAAATGCTTTGCAATTAACGTTGCAATGGGGTCTTTGTAGCGGACGATCTTTCAAAAATACCGTTTTAGGAATATTCCCACAGGAACGTAGTTCCATGGAGTTCAAAACCTTGTGCACCACCGCAGAGCGAGTCAATTTCTAACTCAATCAGCCGAACGAGCAACTACATCCCCCCAGAATGTGACACAGCAGCCTTCCACTCGCCGCGAAACGCGGGCATAAACAAGTTGCAAGCATGTGTGCAGGAATCCCGGCCATTCGTCGCTGCATCAGCTTAAGAGTCTAAATGAATACTCGACGCAAGTTCGTGTACTCGCCTCCAACTTGGCGCGTTCCCGAAACCCCAAAGAGCCAGGCACAAGACGGTTGCTCCGATTTACCATGGAGAAGCGTGCGCGCAAGCATCGCGAAGTGCCGTGGCGGATAATCCGTTCTAATTCAAGCTTCTAGACAAAACCATTGCGTCTTATTAACCGCGCGTCATTTCTAAATGCCATGCGAGTCGAAAGTATGAGGGGGCTTGAGGAAACTTTGAGGAGTCAGTCTCCGGGACTCGAAAGTTTCTCGAGAGGAAAGGAAATCGAACTTCTTGGGAGTCTTCGAGGCTCATATATCGCGAGTGGAAGAAACAAAATACTTTACGGCCGATCAAGTGGTGTGGGGAGTAATATCCAAATGGTCTGTCCATCTTGGTGAACGCAGTGAATTCCACAGAATGCGATCGAGCTACGCTTTCCCACTCTTCCAACAATTCCTCCCCACTTGTAGTCACTTATCCAAGGAACACTCGAATGGTAGTACAGGTTTTCGCGATTCAAGACATTCGTTAATCGAAGAATTCAGGTCACACAGGTTCCAAGTTCGAATATAGGTCGAAAGTTTCCGTGGTACGTGTACTCGGAGCGATTCGAGGCGTTTCGAGTCCATCGCCGAGGTGAACGCGCGCCTACGGAGGGCAACGGGGGCCCGCCTGGAATCAGGTGACAATAGACGCGGCAGGAAATTGAGTTGGCACTGATTAGACATTGCGGGCGTGCCGTCATGCCGCGACGGTTCGTTGGAATTTACCCCGGCATACCCGGCGAGTCCAATTCCGCCTTGGGGCGCGCCCGGTATTATCCTACACTTTAAATCAAGCCTCTGAAGAGCGCAGCGCCCAACCTGAGCGCGGCAAAGGGGTAAACCTTGCGTTAAAATTGATTCTGTAACCCTTAACGCGTCGCTACGGCTTTCCCCGGTTGGAAGGTGAAAGGTGAGAGCCACTGCCACGATACCGTTGCCCCGTCATTCCCCGTAAATCGTTAGAAACAGGTTCACAGCTACAAACGTCGTCCCACATCGCAAATCGACAAAGAATCGCTTCGCGAGTTTTACTTCCTCGGTTCAGATCTGGTTTTTACGAGACCCGAGCTAATGTTGCATAAATTTCTGATCCACTGCGCGCCGGAGCTTCCGCTGGTCGCCGTATATTCAGCTCCACGCCTCTCTTTCGAACGCGAGCAACCTCGCGCGCTCGAACTAATTGGAAACGAGCAAATAATTGCGAGCGTGAAAGAGCGTTCCTCTGAACGGGGCACGATTTTATTCCCCCTTCCAGGGAATGGTCGCTCGGGAATCGCGAGAACCGTCCCTGTATATTGCCATGCATATTTTTCAGCAGCACGAACATGCAGGCGCGGTTTTCTGCACCGCCGCGAACACGCGTGTGTCACGCGTCTGCGCTGCATATGTAGTTTTATAGAGCTTACGTAACGATCATAATTTTCGTTCCAATATTCCTTCGCCGGGGCGAATATTCGCGGCTTTATGAGATCGAACACGCGCCAGATTTTTACGATCGCGGAATCCCAAGCCGGCCAGAGGGTCGTTGCTCGCGCGAGCAACTTAGTAATTCGCGTTTTAAATACCAGTAAACGCGCCGCGCGTATAAAAAGTTAATAACGTCGTATTGAATGTTATCGAGCCGAACGGGAATATTGTCGTTCGCGCGGCCCAATATTTGCGATCTGTATTTGCATGTTCGACACAGATTCGCGGCGGCGCGATGCACGCGCCAACGAAAAGCGTGGATGTTTATTACAGTTTAAACCCCGGTGCATCTGGCCACGTGACACAAAAAAAAATAAGACTGCCCCTCGGTGGAAAATAACGGCCGAGGAATCGAACACGCGGGCGTATGAAATTCGTAGATTATTACGGGGCAAATAGGGAAACGAGCTCCCGTTTAGCATCGACGCTCGTGTTTTATGGGCTGACAATGCATAGTTTGTATCGCCCGGGTTTTATTACGGTCACGATTTACCGTTCATCACTGAGGAAACATTATCGTTCGGTGGCGAAGCGACTAGTTTAAATTCGGCAAGATAATTTTATTTCAGAACGCAGCTTGCGCGCTCGATATTACGCGAGAAACACGAGGGACGTGTTGTCGTTTGCAAAGTGTTTCGCAATGAAATTTTATTTGGAGATATGGAACGCAGGCGTGAGTATACTGTGGGACCCATTTTAATCGATCCACATTCGAAACGGGAGATATTCGTGCCGGGTATTTAGGACGATGGTACCGGGTGATTGATTGCTTTAGGTTTCATTATTTTATGGTGCTCGGACGATAGCTTCAAGGTAAAGGTACGGCCTTGAATTTGTAGTAAAACAGAATTTGTACTCCGTGAAAAAATAATCGTCGTGGGCATTCTACCGATCTTCATTATCCTCGATTAGCAGCGATTCCAGTTTACCTAATGCGCTCGCATTTCACGCGATATGGAAACGCAAGAGTTGCCGAAGCTTCGGCAACCATCAGCGAGATAACCCTGCGAGTCGAACTCCCCGGTCGTTACACCGATAACGGAAACCCCCTTCCGTGGAACCGATGTTCTCCATCGTCCCTTTGGGGGACGGCTGCATAAACTATCTCAACCCTTACGGGGGATTACGCGGATTTTCCGGTGTCCCTCGTCATGCTTCCTCCCTCCCTTGGCCAACCAACTTATGTACATGCGCTCGGACAGTGTATTAAATTTTTCCTTTATCCTGCTCTCCAGCAGATTTAGTCGTCACGGAGCTCCAGACAATTTGGTACCGTGGCCGAGCGTGAGCCTTAAATCCTCGAGCCGAGATACCTGCGTTCTATTAGGGGAATTATTATTAATTATGTATTAAAAGCGAGTTATTCCTCAAAGGGTTCATCAGAGAGAATAGCTGCGAGGAGTTTAACGAGCCTTTAGCGAGCAGTGGAGAGATGGTTAGAGATTGGGCGGAAAATCTTTTGCGATTGGTAAGCCTTTTTAATCACGTGATACGTAGGTAATTGTTTCCGGAGAGATTAGGTTTACATCCGAAGTACCACACAGCCGAGTCTCAGAAGCAGTAATCCGGCCACAGCGGGTACTGCATATGCGTTCGAATCCCTCCCTTTTATTTCGACAAGCGAAAGGGGGGAGAGTCGGAAAAAGGGGGACAAAAGTCCAGCGTTCACTGTGAAATCACGGGCCGAAGGTTGCGATGAATAGCGGTCGGCGCGACAGCTCGGATTTCCTCGACCATGTTTGGTGACCGTATTTTTTCCACGGATGACAGTACGGGCCGGCTAACAGAATCCCGAACTTTGGTACAGCGCCAAATTATTATCGTCCAGTGTGCTTTACATTGTGCCCGATCGGGTGGCTCGCTCCACGCTGCCACGCCGCCGCGCAACCCCGTTTTCCATCGCAGCCCAGCGTCGACAAAGGGTTACGTAAACTTTCCAAATCTCCTGCCACCTTGGAAAAGCGACACGGCATCGTTCCACCCTCTGTCGAGTGCCAGAAAGGGTTGGCAAGTGCCGTTTCTCTTCCAATTCAACTGTGCCCTTTGGAACACTTCACACGATCGGAGGGAAAAATAATCGACTGGTCCTATTATGCACCCCGGATCTAAATCTCGATTTCTTTCAGTGAATATTTCTTTCTCAATTAAAACGAGTATGTACCAAATTCCTGGCAAATACTTTGTCGTAGAACCTTCTGAGATCAAATGCCTCAAGATGCACTATGCTTGCAATTTGGAAATACACTTACGCGTAGTTACAACCTGAGAATTACAGAGCGAAGAATAAAAGCGCGCGTGCCGAGCGGGCGATAATATTAATCAAGCATAAATCACCCGTTCCCCGTAGCGGCCGCGATTATTGATTCGACAAATTCGCGCTCTTCTGTTCGTCGTGTATGTTTTATTGCGAATTAATTCCTGTTTATCGGGGGCCAACAATTGCACGCCATATTTCACCTGGTCCCTGATATTTCGTAATGCCATTGGCCGCGTAATAAACGAGCCGCGATCGTTATCCCGTAATACAGCCCGAGATGCAAAACCGCGCCGAGGGAAGAAAGATTTAACTCCGTCCCCGATGACGGTTGGACATTGAATTACGCGAGCATTCGGATCGTATCGAACGAATTTTACACGGGAAAACGAACGGCGGTGTAACTGGGGCCGGATTGATTGACAGATACGGCTTTAAATCGAATAATTAATGGTGACCAGTAAAATTAGGGGTGGAGATGTTCGAGCGTGGTTCTTCTAACACGTCACTTCACCATGTAGGCGAGTCAGATAACTCGAGGCTACGTTATAAAAAAAAAAGGAAAAGTTGCTCGAAGAATTTTCTCGACGCTTCGAGCAGAGGAATACGAAGAAATTAAGCTAATCCTGTTCTTAAATCTCCCATCGTTCACGTAGCCGTTTCAGCTCCGTAAACTGTGCCATTCGGGCCATTCATTAGCGTCCTGTCGCTGCTCCTCGTCGAATTTACTTTCGTCCAGTCGCTTCGAGGAGAGCGGCATCGCTACACGGCCCCACAGAATCGTTGATAAATTGTCTACGTACACGGGGGTGAAGTTCCGGAGGCAAGGGGAGCGCGGAAAGCAGCGAAGTATCGCGAAAAGCGCCCGTTCGCGAATAGTTTTCCGAGAGGTTGCTCGCTTAGCCGGATCAATAGTCGCGCAGCCGAGTTGACTACGCCACGCTTGTTCCGTTGTTGTTGCTGTTGTTACAGATATTACGTAAAACATCCCCCCCCCCCCCACCCACCCCGTCCCTCCCCAACGGTGATTACGATCGATTTTACGGGGTTTCCCGCTTCCGGGTTGCTTGGCCTTGCTTCGTGTCCAGCAAGTTTCCTCGTAAAGATACGGGGTCGAAAATAAAATTGCCGCTCAATCGGACGGGCCTGGCATTTTCGTTAACAACTACTTTCTAATTCCACAGTAATTTAATGTTTCGAAACTTTTAATTAGTCCCAGTAACATTCCTTGGAAACAATTTTCGAAATAGTGCTCGAGTGGAGGTCTACAGGGGAATATAGTTTCCGGGTCTGACCACTAACGGTCCGTTTCCACTTACTCTTCCGTACTCTGGCCGCACAGACGTCTCCTACCTTCCTATAACTCTCTGTATTGCGTAATACCTGCATTATTGTAACAATCGTGCCAACGAAAGTTCCTCGGATCGTTAATAGCTTTAAGAGACTCGAAACTTTATCGACGAAGTCGCTTAGGGCTAACAAATTATGCTATCGTTTATTCCCTCAGGAAGGATTTCAATTTTCCTTTCCGCGCGAAACGACGTGCTGCCTCTTTCGGCTTTCCTTCAGCCCTCGATCCCTGTTCCCGGAACAGGGGCCTCTCTCGCGTATTCTAACCCTCCCCTCTTGAGCCTTTTTTCCTCGCCCCTCCGCCAGCGGCGTTCCTCCTGTCCGAACGAAATTGGCTTCGTTACGCCGGCGAGGCTTCAATTCCCAATATGGAGCGGGCCAATTTGTATCCGGCCTCGCCTCTCTACTTCAACTTCTCCGTCGACGTTACGGATGTCTCCTAATGATTGAATCCGCCGAGTGGATCGCCCCAACTACCGTCAACTGTGCTCGACGACTCTCGTTACCGGATTAGAAACTCCGTGGCTTTCCCTCGCGATCGAATACGCTGCGTGTGCGTGTGCACGGCGCAAGCAGGATACCATCCCCGTTTCTAACGGCTTTCAACACGTACACGAATCGTCGATATTCGCGGAGGGATTCGCGATATCGGGTCGAGGCTCGCCCACGGGACCACGCTCTGTCTTCCTGTCTTGGTTGGCCCACGACCGAGGATTTTCGCTTCACCCGCGGGGATCCAGAGCTTCGTTCCTGAAACGCCTGCGGACGATACGAGAAGCCTGTTGACGTTGGCTTCCCGCAATCTCGAAATCCCTTTTCGCGCGATCCACGGCGCACTTCTTCCTGGCATTGCGTTAGTCATCCTCCGAGATTCTAAGCTGTCGATTACGTGCAAGTGATTTTCAACGGTTCAAGCGATCCTGATGGGATCTCCGGGGCTTTTCGGGCCTGTTTCTCTGTTCGAGGGAACGGAGGTAGCGAAGAACGTGGGAAATTTAAACGATACCATCGATCCTCTCCACCCGCGCTCGTACGTTCCGCCCGCAGTCGAATAGCGGATTCCAATAATCATCCTGCACTTCCGTGAAATGTAATCTTGCGCCGTGTACGCCTATGAATTGGGTAGCGGGCAGCAGACACGGTTCATTCGCGAGCAGATAACATCAAGGCGGCTTGGAGCACGACGCTATCGTCGGTCGCGCCAGCAGGTACTTAACTGCAGGACGAGTTAAGCATCTGCTGGCCGTGCGTTAGCAAGTTTCTAATTTATTTACCCCCCGGCAAAACTTCGGGCAACGGCCGCTTTACAGCACGTAAGCGCGGGAATAAAGTTGCGATGTAACGAGACCATAAAACACACCGTGCCGCATGGATTCTCGAGACGCTTGACGCATCGTCAGGGCCAGGACTCGGGGGTGTTTTGTTGCAGCGATACACGCGCCGCCTCCGCTATTAATAATTCATGCAACCAGAGGCTCGGCGTGAAACACCATTTCGAAACTTCGTTACGCCGATGACGACGTGAACAGGCGATTGTACTGTGGGAAAAAATTCAATCATATTCTTCTAGTTACTGTCTCTAGCATGGGACCCTTTTTGGATCAAGTAGTTCCCGTTTGCGTTACAATTTTAGGATAAAAGGAGGAGCTTGTATTTGTGCGTGTTTTAACAAACTAAATGATAAATCGCAATCGGGAATAAAATTGCAAAGCGTAAGGGCACAGGGAGCACTCATATCGCGTTCCAACCCCCAGGACTCAGGGCTTCTTTCCTGGATGATTGTTTCTCCGAAGCATGACCCAGCGCGGGAACTGGCGATCCCGGAGAATCCCAGCTGAGACCGTGCAAAGATAAGCACGCGTGACTCTGTCACAAATGATGAGCTTATTGGACAGGTGCGCCATTATTCCTACACTCTGGTGGGTCTCGATGCACCTGGCTATCAGGATCGGCGGTTCAATGCCGGCTCCCTCTTTAAAATTCACCATCCATCCCAATTTGCCGTTGAATATTTAAAGTTCCTCGCTGGAGGAACAGTTCTCGGGGAGCTGTTCATGAAATACTAACTGGGTACTGAATTACTTATGCATCCGAAGATGCTCCCGACGACGTGAAATCGATCGCGAGCAGGCGAACCAGGGAAAATAATCTCTTCGGCATGTATTAATGAGCGCTCTTGCCGCGTCTGTTATCGCACCAGCGTTGCTTCCACCACGCCGTCGAGCATTTTTGCGTTTCACGCAGGACGCAGTATCGACCATCCTTCAGCTGGAAACGAGGGGAAAGCGTGGAGAGGAAGAGAGAATCCGCTGTCGTAAACGTCAAGCGAGCTAGACGTATGACACTTTGCCGCGTCGTCTTCTACGCCCTCCATTCTCGCCCGGGTTTCAGAATCATTCGACATTTTTTACCAGCCGCTTCTCACAGGGCAGATATAAAAATTCAATTGCCCCTGGAAAAGGGAGGAATGCCATCGCTGCCTCACCTATCCAGCCTGGGCACAAGTTGGCCGATTTCCAAATCGAAGGAACGAATACTCAGCCCGCCACGGATTCGCTTCCCAACCTCTTTCCAAGATTTTTTCCTTCAATCCGTGCACAGAGACCCCGTCCCGCCTGCAACACGGGCTGCGCGAAATCCTCGATACCCGTCTATTCGATACACGTATGCATTTAACAGGCGAGCATCGACACGCTCGAAACATCGGCGCGTTAGTATTTCATGCGGCTCGCTTTTCATTTTATTTAATTAAAAGGCGAAATGTTAGTTGCTCGTTATTCAATGACCATATAACGCTTCCACTGCGCGCGTGCTTCGGCGAGATTCAGATCACGTTATCGACCCCGATGACGCTTCGGAATACAGTTTCACAGGTGATTCGCGTCGAGTCGAAAGCCGGGGTAAACAGAGCCCGGAGTGAATGAAAATTTGCGTTTGCGTATCTTTTTATTCACCGTGCGAACGAGAATCTATGGACCAACGAGGGTCCTGAATGGAAGCAACGCTTGCCGAGTCACGAAGTATTTCGAGCTTGCCGTCATTCTGTCCTCTGAGTCGTGAACTTTCTTCGTTCCTGGGTAAAAGGTCCGTCTTACGCGAGCGTGAAGTGCTCGACCGTGAAATGTCTGAGGAGGAAGTCTCCTCGATCCCTTCTCGAAGGCGTTCACAGCTCGGCGCGCAGCCGAGCAAACTTCGGGACGACTGTGGATAAAAGAACGCAGGAAATGGCGGTGAGCCTCGCAAAGGGCCGAGGGGGACGCGAATGAATATGCGTCGTCACGCGTCGCATTCAGCTACGCCCGCTGGTAAATCCTTGAGCCGCCCGCGAGGGATACAACAGGATACCGGGTCCTTTATTCGGATTTGTTCGATGACGTCGCGCCGCTTCAGCAGTTGCTCGTTCATCCTTGTTAGGCGACTGAATCCTCGATGGGCCCACCTCGCGTCTGCCTTCGTTAATCACGCGACAATCAATCGGCTTAGCCTCCGTTTATCGAGCAGTCAACTTTGAAAGGTAGACCAGTGATAGTTCCTATTCGTCGTCATCTTTCCGCTCGTGAACGTCGCTGTTCTCGCACACGAGGCGACGCTACACCTTGATTCGCCTCCCCATTAAGTTCTTCGGGCTGCTCAACCGTCACGAATTTCGAGCAAGAACTCCAGCCGCGGCGAGGCAGTCGCAACTTCCCCGGAATTAAATCCGCCAGAGTAATTTTCAGCGATATTCAAGACGCCAGGGCGGGTGACAAGTTCGTATCGCGAGCTCTCTCATGGGAAACACTCGAAAGTAGGAAAGCGTAGGCGCACGCATGGACGGAGCCGGCATTCCTCGTTGCTCCGGCCGAGACGCGGCGTGATTCGTTTCGTTTATCGCGCCCCTGTTCCGCGGAGCTTGATAAACTCGATGCAATTTCTGTCCAGAGGTAATCCCTTAACGCTCGTACGGCGCCTCTTAATCGCGCGAGCTCCGAGAACAGCGACGATCAAGTGCGGGAATTAAAGCAACGGAGAATGGAAAGTGTTGTTGGCGCGACGGGGGTAGCTTTCGACGGAGCCGAACATTTTCGCCACGCGACCAGTTAACGACCCGCGCTCGCTTGCGAGCCGAGTTTTCCCAGTTTAATTCGAGGAGCGTCAGGTGGTTAGCAGCGATCGCGAAACGGTTAAGTGGCTCGTTGTGCGAGACTATGGGATTAACTTCTTTCGGGGCTCGCCGCCCCCTTTGTTTCCAATACTCGTCTGTACCTAAGTAAAGCCGGTGATCATCGGTGTAGAATAATCCCTAGAGAGACACTCGATATAAGTATACCAACATCTTCCTGATTGCAAAGAAACACGCCAGCTTACCTTCCTCAGAAAACACTGAAAATCTGTGGCGCACTCAGAGTTTAATCTTGGGGGATGCCGAGTTGAAGAAATAAAAATATTTTTAATGGAAATTCAATAAGTTTCATTAGGTGATTTTAAAAATTTAGTTATAAAGCGAAATCCAGTTTTCTTTTCTTTTTACAAAGTTCTTACTTCAAACGTGGTTACATTAATCTCCTTTTTCCTTTTTCCTGTTTACAGTAGAATTATATAAAATTCAAATCATTCTTCCAGCACCCGAAATTAAAACTGTTTACTTAGAGGCTATTAAAAGCCTCTTCCTCAGAAAATTATTCCATATCAGAGCGTCCAAACAGGATACGTCGTTGGTGAAAGTGTATGACGCCGCATTTAGCCACGACATTTTCGTGTAAACTCGACGGCACGGCACGCACCGAGCGCGGTAACAAAATTTTCCGCGCATTAGCCGCGTTAATGATCTCACCAGATCAATTTGTCGATGGGTCATTGCGTTAGTCACGCGTCCACGCTGTCGGTCTCGTTGCCAGTGTCGCCTTTTCCCGCGCAAGTGTACGCTGTGTGTTCGTGCTAATCGCGAGAACCATCAGTGCCAACCGCGTCCAGACGAAAAATATCGAACGCCACTGCTATCGCTCAGGAAACATTAATCTACGACGGGATCCACGCAGCCGGTTAAAAACTCCGAATCGTACCGTGGCTGTCGGTCCGCTCTGCGCGGGCAAGTGTTCATTAACGCAAACGTGTAAATGGGATTGTATGGTAAAATGGAGCACGGCTGGATTCCCAAGAAGATACGCCCGCGATTAACCTTCAAATTGAGATTTACCGAGAAAATCCTGTGCTTCGTTCTTTCCACCGCTGAGCTTTTTCTTCCTTTTCCAGCGACGGTCCTTTAGATACACAATGGTAGTTTGGCGTTGTACATTTACGAGGATTCCTCATCTAACGGTGAGAATGTGGTCACTTGTCTTAGAAGAAATTAAACAACCTAATATAAACGCTCCTTAAATATGCATTAAAGACACAATATGTATTAAAGCTTCAAAGAACAAAGTCTTCGTCTGCCCTTTGCAACGATATTCCGCGGAGAAGCGATCATTTCCAAGTAACTTATTAATTTCATCCCGCCCAGAAGATTAAAGTTTACCGAGAGTGGTTCGTTCTTAAAAGGTAATCAGAAATCAACGATTTCACCATCGCGAATACTTGTAAGCGCGTTGTATTTGAGTCTCGCTTTGGGGAACCGCTGCAGGGAGACGACTACCGTCTGGAAAAGTACACGAATCCATTTTCCCTTCATCCGAATGGTCATCAGAGGGGTGGCTCAGTAAACGCGGCAAGATTATCTGCAGTAATACCCTCGGCGGCTGCAATGAGCTCGAACGAGGATCGAAGAAAGAGGAAGGGAGCTCTCGGGGGCACAGCTACTCCAGACGGTTAGCAAGAAATTAATTCCCGTTTAATGCAGTCCCTGGTTAGCATTGCAAATCTCCGCTCGGGCCAGAGTTCCCGCGGCTTTTTCCGCTTTTCCACCCCCGCCAGGGCGCCTCTCATTTCCCTTCGCCTTTCCGTCTGTCTGTCTGGCCGTCTGTTTGTCGGCAGCGCCACTTCGACAACCGCTTCTCCTTCTTTCGGAGTATTAGGCAAATTTCCTCGAATCCGTGGCTGGTCCCTACACTGTCTACCAAAAGTTTCGGTACACCTGCGTTGCCTGGATATTGGATCGCGGATGCATCGAGGGAGGCGGGTCGTTTGGCTGCCTTCCGATATTCTGCTCTGGGAAGATGAAGGAAAGAAGGATCCTGAAACTGGATAGATGGAAAAATATGTCACTGGTCGAATGACACTGATCCTACTTAAAAGTTTCATGAAAATCGAGGACGTCGAAGAATAGTATAATAATAAAGAAGAGGGGTGGACGGAGATGAAAGGAACGTTAGTGTCGCGCGACTTACGTTATTCTTACGGCGATTTCACCTTGCCAATTTTATTCTTCCGAGCAAAACTTTTGAGCAGTAGTGTGCTTCGATTCTCCCTACCTCGAGCCACGGCCACGGCACTTCCGGTCTGTTTAGAGACGCTACTTTCCACTTGTTTAGTTTCGGTCCCGTTCCTTCGAATGCAAATCCGTGAGATCCGATTTGAGGAAACACGAAAGTTGAATAATGTAGTTAGAACGACAAATTAGAGGGAGTTGAGCTATAAATTATCCTCTGGCGGAAATATTCCGTTTCGTTTCAGTATTTCGACTCGCATACACTGGGATGTCCAGAGAGGCAAATTAAAAAATTCCTCGATGCGTTATTGAAATTACACATCCATTTCCTATAATCAAAGTCCATCGAAACGCTTCGTTAATTGCATATCGCAGCAGGTGCGTCAATTTCGGCGGGTATAAATTGCATGAACGATGTAGAATGTAGATCAAGTGAAAGCAACATGTGTAGTTCTCAGGTTTCCTCGCTGTCAGGCTTGAAACGTCACTGTGTCATGAAATCGTTTCGCTCTTCGATGCGAAGCTTGCAAGTGGAAGCAACAACAATCATCGAAGCAATGCTTCAGCCACTCGACTTATATATAGATATAATGAAAGAGGACTCAGCGTTATCGAATGTTAAACAGAGTTTCGAATGCATTACCATCGGCGCATTTAAAAGGAACTGTGGTTATTAGCGATGATTATACTCGCAAATTGCACGTTAATCTCGGAATCGTAGAGGATTCTGACACATTTCGATGAAAGTTACGAAGCTTTTGAAACAATAGAACCTGCTCACGATAAATTTTAAACGCACGATGCGGAAGAGAAATTAATGTGAAAATTAGTATACACTTTTGGTGGAGCCTCGACGTTCTAGATAAAATTTCCAACATTTAATTAAATACACGAATGTGCTGGCAGTAAAAGTAGCTTTCTATGCAGTCGAAAGATAAACTTTGTGAGTGAAGCTTATCGATCGTAGTTCGGTGGGATTATTTGAACCTCCATATTATTTCCAATCTAGTCGAATAGTACGTTGTTAATAATCTTCCCTGGAAATGGCTATCTGCGTTATTAGAGCCGGCAGTGTATTTTTACCAGCCAGCGACCGATAGCATTCGATATCCCATCAGCCGTACGGTTTCGCGGATTTACATAAACAACAGATTCCCCGGCCGTGCCAGCTTTTCTGCCTAAGTAGCATTAACGTTGAATTTCACCGGGCCCAGCTATGTGCGAATCATCGATAATATTTCGGCGAGATGCTTGCGAATCAAACGTTCGAATTGACCTCACGCGATACTCGTTCCATTTTCTATAAGTATCATATTCACTGTCGTTTCGTCTGTTAACGATTTAATTAGTAAGGTGACGAGGAGGTGGAAATAGAACTGAGAATTCCATTGAATGGAATAATCGAATGAAGGTACTTGAAGATGCTTCTGATGATTTTGGTAATTCATTTATTTTAGAGGATACTCGTGCGTTCCCATTTGTGGTATCGGACTTTATGCTTCTGATTGTATTCTTCTTGATATCGCGATACAATTCGACCATCGAACAGTTTCCAGTCATTTTATCGCGGCGACAGTCGTTTCTTCCGGCAATCAATACTTCGGTGCAATTATAGGGACGATTCGAAGCCGCGTAAACGCGACGCTGCACATTTCCAGCCAGAAACAAGCTCGTTATGAGAATCGTAAGTAGTATTTTCGAAAATGGGGCGATTGCTCCTCGTGACCAGCCGCGCGTACGATCGATTTTACTACACCAATCGAATTCGATACGGGAAAGTGCCACGATTATCGCTGGCAATTATCAACTTGATGTTCTAATAAATGCAAATCAGCTGACGCAGTTCCAACTCGTCCTTCTTTTCAGTGCATCAAAGACAAACATCGTTCCACGCAAATAAATCGAATCACTTTAGAATAAAATAGATCTCAGGGTTTCTATATCGTAACTTCTTACAAGGCATCTGCCCAAATTCACTAGGGAACAATTCATTCCGAATCCCAATTCCCCATCACCCTGTAACGCGGACGAAACGTCCAATTTCCCGGTGTTGTATCGATTATTATCCTCCCTCCACGGATGAATTATGCGATCGCGCGAATTAGACCGTCGATGGGACGCGTCGCAGCGTCGCGTAGATTCGCATAAGCGCGTCGGCCGTGTCCCCAGCGGGTGTGGTGGCATGGAAGGAAGCAAAACGGAGGGTGGATGGCCGAAATTGATTACGGATTACCGATCCCAATCGTGATTCGCGCAATTTCGCCCCGAACCCGCGGGCACCGTACCAAGGGAAACTATTTATGCGCGCGACCGTCGCCTATTTATGCGGTTTGCCTGGAAAGTAATAGCTACCTTCGGCGTGGCATGCTCGCTCGTTTCTACGTGCGCCGTTGAATTCAGCCGATCCCATTCGTTCTCGGCGGAACAGCGGCCCGAAATGGATGACAGTCACGATCGACGAGACGAATCGACTGGGATCACGCTTTTCCACGGATTCCCTCGGATCAGCCAGCCTCGCGACGACTGCTCTGAGGGACGAAATAGAGGGACCCGCTCGGAATAACCGTGCTTCAGGCGTTATAACGGGATCGCGATTAATAGGTTGCACGGCTCCTCGAAAATTTGCTTCCACTTTGGGCGCGATACAATGGGACGGAACGAGGAGACGGGAGGAAGGAGCGGGGTCCAGCGGCCCCAGACCAATTAAAGCCGCAGATGTAACAAGACGCAATCGATTAAACTCGCGTCAGCGGAATTACAACGCGTTTCGCGTAACGAGCCAGTCCTTCTGTCGTTCGACGATCCCGCCTCAAAATTGCGGCCCATTCATCAGCCGCCATTAGGATTGGGGAGAGAAGCCGGTCCTCGGCCTTCTGCGTGCCGGTATTAATAATTAGAGCGGATAAAGGGTCGCGTAATCGAATCACTGCCTTAATTAAAAATCGCAATTAGTGTCTTCGCCCCCCTCGAGCCGGCCGCCTTAGGTAAGCAAAATTGAATTAATACGGGGCACTCAGCGACGTCGTTTAATGCTGGAATTGCGCGCAACGGGCCGAGGAGGGAGAGGAGAAGGGGGACGAGGAACGGGCTGGAGGACGAGGAAGCCATAGGGGAGGAGGGAAACAAAAGCTGAAGAGCTGCAGGATACCCGTACGGATCCCACGACGCGGCAAGGAACTAGGGAAACGGATCTCTGGGATGCCTCGCGCCACGCCGCGAAGAATCGCGCGGCACCCGCGAATAATACGATTTGTCATCGCGCGGTTGGCCGTGGCAGCGTTGAAGTTTGTTGCTGAAATCGCGGAAGAAAAGCGGGACAGACGATGGAAGCAGAATAGGAGCGTTCCGCGCCTCAGACTCCCTACGAGCGCGGATTGCATAATGAAGACGAGACTTGAATCCAGCCGCGGGCTTCTCGTTTTTCGGGCTGCTCGTTTTTCATTGGCCAGCGCCTCGGCTTCCTTGGGCGGCTCTGCGGTGTTGCGCGGGATTACGGTTCGACGCCTGTCCGCGTCCGCTTCTTATTATCTTGATTTTATACCTGCCACCGCGGCTTGCACAGCTTCGCTGTATTATGCTGCCGGGGGAAAAGCGGGTCGACCGCGAAGCTTCCTGGACGTGCAACAGATTTCCCGCTCGTGATGCTCGGGAACGGTATTCGAATAAACTCCGGGCAAGTAGAAACGGTCGACCATTAGTCAGGCAAGCGCGTTCGGGCGAAACGCATTGAAATCTACTTGGGATTGCGTGGGGAATAAAAATTGTTTTACATTCCGTTTTTATTTAACTCACTGCTATCCTCTTAGTATTCTCCACGCATGGAATTGTTGAAAGAGCTTGTCCCTGCTGTGTAGCGACTCGTTCTCGCGAGCCCTCGTCCTTTGGGGCGGCACATTCCTGCGCTGGAGCTTCCTCGAATCAGACCAAGATTCCCGAGGAGTAATTTTCTTTAGTATTTGGCAAGAGACGCAGGCATGGAATGCAGAGGCATAAAAGGATCCTCGCGACACGTTTGGAATGGTTTCCTCTTTACATCGTATCATACGTGCGTCTACATTCTTTTCGTTCTCTGCCGGCAGCCTCCTCCTTTCCTTCCGCACTTTTAAACAGAGTCTCTCTCGCTCTCGCTCCCGCGTTCTCACGGAATATTGCTACTCTGTCCCGTTGCACGGGCCACTTTATTCTCTTTCAACGGCTGTCTTCCAGCTCGCCTTCGGTAACGCGAGCGGGCTGCACCTTTCGGGTCTCCTGCCTCCCTGCGCCGTTTTATGACTGATAGCCTTGTGCTCCGAAGCCCCTCTTCACTGCTCCTTTTAATTGTTCGCTGGCGGAATATTGAGTTAACCGGAGAATGAAAAATGCTCGCCAGAGCTCGGCGCGGCGGAGTAAAATGATTGAATTTCAAGTGGGCGAAATGTGAGCACGGTACAGCGGAGCGTTATTTGTGCTGCCCGGGTAAATTGATTGGCCAACATAAAGGAAAGCGAAGATCGAGCAAACAATTAAGAACTCGTTGGTTGATGCATTCGCGGCAAGGGTTAAGAGGAAATATTGACAAGCCAAACAGTGCTCGAACCTCCGGCGCGTGGACCATCGAGTCCGATGGACAAACAAGACATGTATGTACTACATCCTGCAGTGCCTTCTATTTGATGCACCGAGTCTTCTACACAATTATTGATGCTTCCTAGAGATACACTTCGCCTTACATCAAGGAGCCCCCGTCCCCTTCACGAGCAACCAACTCGAATTACTAGGAAATGTTTCTAATCGAACTGTTCCCCTGCCCTCTCACCTCGGAATCACTGCATCCGCAAGGAGAGGGTTGCATTTTCCAGAACAATATCTCTAACCCGTTGGCATCTCGCTGCCCCGCCAATGGGAGCACACCAGCACATGCACGGCTAGGGGAAACAGAGTGGAAAGAGGAAGAAAGCTACGAAATTAATTCATTAAATTACCCAGCAGCGGCGGCGTGCACGCAGAAGAGGCGAAACGCAAGCGGCGCAGCACGCGTTCGAGATAAGGGCGCTCTGTTCCCGTAGCACGGATTCGTGGCACCGTCAATTAAGGAAAAACGCGTCCGGAGGAGCACGGAGAGGAGCAATCCACCTGGCGCCGGCTCGCGAGACGGGCACAAAACCCTTTAACGCCTCCGCGCGCGTAGCAATTACACGGAACAAACAGCCCGCCGCGTCTTTCTCCGCCCCTTTGCCACGTCTCCGCCACTTCCCGACCGCGGCAACAAAACGGCCTCGAAATATATGCGTGTCCGTGCAACCTTTCAGACGCGACGAATCCCCGCCGTCGGGTTTTCAAAGAGGAATTGTTCGAGCCGAAATTTCAATGAACGCGCCTCGCACGCTGGCGCGTACAGCCAGCACTGCTCTAGCTACCGGTAATTGCACAATGGTTACGAGAAAAGCCGCGGCTTATGCGTTCCGCGCGCTGATAAAGCCGGCTCTGCGTCTGCCCGTTCTCAGCGCGAGAGAGGATTATCCATTACGTGTTGCTGGCTCGCGACCCCTCCACATATTCGAAATTATAAATGTTGGAGGATCTCCCCGATTATTCGCGTCCTCGGTCTGTGATTTTTCTTTCGTTCACTGAAATTCACACACGCGCAGCGTGAGGATATCTTCTTAGGACGAAAGATACCCTCCAGCTACCCGCATAGTTTCCTCTCCTCGGCGTTCGAAACGAGCGCCCTATTACTTGGAAAGGGCCCCTGCTGTCGAAATTTCGCCTCCCAAAAACTAAGGTCCGCGGGTTATAACCGACCACCGCAAGAAATCTAATAACGATATAGCCTGGAGAAATCGTTTCGTATCCAGACTGCCAGGCGTGGGTGGAGAGGCTGCGACGGAAGGCGAGTGTGTCGGTAAATCGAGAAACTATCCCGTTGTAGGGTAGCATCGTCCGTTTAACTGGTGCACGTTTGCGGCCAATTTGGCCGGGTCTATTCGCGTGTCTCTCGATTCGGATCCTGCCAATGCGCGAATTAAAGCTCGGCCAGCGGAACTCGAACCGAGGCAGCGTAAACTACCCGCCGAGGGTTGCGCAATCTCCGTCTCGCTTTGGATTAAATCGCGGCTGGTCTCTCCCCTGCCGCGCGCAGCAGCCGGTGTCAGCGAAATCGGGGGGGTATTAAGTCGTGTCCCGCGAGCCAGACGGAGACGCAAGCCGCTCCGCAACTTCGAAATGCAGTCTCTGCTGAGATCGCGGCAAATACCCCTCGACGGCGAGGAGGCTCCGTTCTCATCGCAGGCAGGAGGCGCGCGCGGATCCCTCTGGAATTCATTGCGTCTCGCTCGGCGGGGGTCGAATAACGGAAGGTTTGGCCTCTCGCCGCGCTTAAGACGCTTCAAGTGGTATGCGCGGAAAAGAGGACGTCGAATCCCGTCCGAGAGGAGCGATGAATAGCGTTTCAGCGTGTGCTTCGCGGGGGACACAGACTAAACGAGCCGTGCACGTCAGCGAATGTTCAGGTTTTAAAACGTTCTGACGCGCTCGGATCTACGATCCACCCTTCCCCGTGCTTTTTTTATTTACCGCACCTCTTCCCAGCACTCCGCGCTCAAATCCCATCCACCTGCTTTTTTCCCCCCCGTTCTAATCAAACTTGCAGGTCGCCTCAGCCCGGTGAACTCGAGTCCCGCAGCTCGCGGAAGGAAAGGTTAATGGATGGAGCGACACGGAAAGGGACCGGGGAGAAATATATGGGAGCGGAGGCACGCGCTCGAAATAAGCGACGCGGACGTTAAAAAAGAGGAGAGGCGGGCACGGCGATCGGGCCCTGGCTAACGGCAGAGCTGGGGGACGTTAGGAACGGAAAAATATCGTTTAGGTGGCTCTGTCGAAAACAGTTTTCGGCCGGTGACGGTCGCTGGCCGTTCGCCAAACGAACCTCGCGCGGACGGGAACGTCAAACGGCCCCCGGATCGGGGAAGACACGCGGCAACGGAAATGGGCCAGCGGGGTAGGGCGCGGGGCGGGCGGGATGAAATAAAACGAGGGTGGTCGCGACTCCGAGAAAATAGAAAGTTGCCATGGGAGCGCGTAAACATATAAATCTCGTTGACCGGGAACGGTGGATGGAAGTAGAGGGTAGCTCGGGTTAGCTGCAGCTGAAAGTTAACGCTCGCCCCGCTCTCCCTTGCTCTTCGTATTTTCCCTTGCCTCTTCTCTAACCACGTTTCGCTCCCAGCTTTGTCTCTGTCGGCGAAGTCTATTCGAAGGTAAAACGGCTGTCTTGCGCGGGGCTGCTCGCGATACGCGTCGCATTTCCGTTCGATTGGTCGAGCTTCATCGCTCCGGGCGACTAGCACCGGCTTCCTCTTTCCGCGGAGTAATCGCCCGCGCGAGTATTTACAGCGGATACAAAGTAAGGGAGGTTCGAGACCAGCCACCGCGCGTCAAAGAACCGGGTCGCGATCACAAACAGCCCTATTCCGTTGTTGATTTAATCGACGTCGTTGTTTGCCACGGCGAAGCAACGTTTAACCTAGTTCGAGGTCTCCAAATGGGAGCCTGGACCCCTGACAGATCTTTCTGAGTGTTTCGGAGACACCGAGCACTTGAAATTTTCTTACCTGCGCAAACGGTCTTGGATCTGGTCGGTGCGGGGTGGGTCTAAAGCGAAATGTATGTTAAATTATGCGGTAATGGGAAACAACAATATCTACTCCGCTGCCCTAAATCCTACACTCGAAACTCGCTCAACCGTGCCGCAGTTTCGGAGCAGACAGATTGCAGACAGTATACACCGCCGATGAGCCCGCGCCTCATCGGAATTATGGAGGAAGCAATCGAGCCTCGGAACAGAACACAGGGGGAAGTTACAATTTCTCACTTTGCCTCGAGGTGTGCACGATGGTTGCAGGCTATCGGATCCGCGCCCAATAACGTTGAACCATCCGGTTCCAGACAGATCGACCTGTCCGTTTCCATCCTTATAAAATACCCGCCGTGTATGTCGAGGCTCGTGTAAAAATAATAGCGCACGGGGCCGGGGAGGCACGTAACGTCGTTTAACGGCCGCAACTTGATCGTAACACGCTGCTAATTCGATATCCAGACGGTAATCCGGCCTCGCTGCACGGTAAAGTGGTATTAGGAGCGTCGCGAGATAATTCGACGCCGCGGAATATTTCGTCGCATCGCTATTCGATCCGCGACGACGATCCCTTTCCCCGGACGGGGAATTCCACGGGCGCTCGCCTCGTCGATTATCGGCTGATTTTCGATCGGGACGCCGCCGAGAAAATAAAACGGGATAGTAATATAGAAATGCCATCGCGGCGCATGGAATCTGGCTCTAAAAGACGAAGAAATACAGCGGGTCGGGCGACATGAATGCTCCTCTCGCGTGCATGCCTGCTATAGACGGCCATTATCTGCGCGGGGTCGCAGCTTAGTATTGCTGTATAAAACACGTGTTCGTATTACTACCTAGCCCGAGGCAACCGCAAGCTATACGGAACTATAAAATTTGCATGAACGGTTTCACAACTTCAAGTTGAAGGTCTACTGTGGTAGCCAGTGACCATAAATAGATTCGAGAGACACCGGTGGATCGCTTTATACGAATCGTCGTGAAATCTCGAATGCTAATTAAATGTTCCACTCGTTATCGAAACTGATTCACTCACCCCAAGTATCAGCTTCTTGAACCCTCGTCCCTTCGGAGAAAGGGGATGAAGTTGTTAACGTATCAGGTTCCTTCGGCTACGCAAATTCTCGCTTCAATCGGACGCGGTATTTTATTTACGACCGCGCGCGCTGCAGGAACCTAATTTGTCATCGACGAAGCCTACGTCGTAAATTCGGGAATCTGGACCAATGGCACCCACGGGAGAAATTGGAGACAGGGCCGTTGATTGCCGGATTGCGGAGAAAGTAGATTAATTCCGACGACGTGTGGACAGATTTAACTGCCACTGGTTCCAAAGCAAATAGGCGAGACACTGATAGAATGCTAACGGTAATAGCAAACAGTCTCATCGAAGATACGGTTTTACCTGAGAAACTTTCACCGTAGTTTGTATCGCGGCAGATAAAAGAAAATACGCTATTTCGAAGAGCATTCTGCGTCTCGGAGTATACTAACTCTCTCTTGGAGATACCCTCCCTGACAAACGATACGAAGTTTCGATTTAAAGATTGGAGGAAGTTGCCCGGCCTTCGCGAAAGGGACTCGCTCCTCGAAGAAAAAGGAGAACTTCCAAGGATCCAGGTTATTACGCATAGGACGCTGTCGCTTCTCGAACGAGATTGCGCGATTCGCCGAGCGAAGGGAGGGGAAAATGGTCAGCCAGCTTATGGAATTTTTGAGAACGTATCTTCTCTGCAACGGATGCGACATGTGGGTTAAAGAACGAGACCGTCTCTCGACGATACCGATAGGAAATTGGTGCGGGTTCCGTTGAGCCCCAATCCACTCACCAAACAACTTATGTCACTCCTTGACGTCTTAAGGCACCTTTGACGACTCTCTGCGAATTAAAGTCTTCTCATATAACATTTAACGATGTCCTACGAGAAATTCCCGCAGCTAAACGACACCAGTGAAATCTTCATCTTCGTTTAATTTCCTCCGAGGCTTCTTCTCGCAGCAGTCCAGGTGTTCAACCGAACATATAGTCACTCCGGATGCATCGTGTCGTTCGTGGACGTTGACGATCATGGGGGGTGTAAAAGTTCAGCCTGAAACACCTCAATTGCTTTCCATCGCATTTCGATATTCCATGACCCATATTTTTACAGCCTCTAGATGCAGGCAGTGAAAATTCTATGCAACTTTTCGCAATGTTGATTCGAAAATATCTGTCTTCGATACAGTAGCAGGCACAGAGGGATTGTAGAAGTGTTTTACGAGAGGTATCATTGCGCAGTCTATTTCCATCGCGATTGGATGCTACAGAAATTGGAGAATCCCCGTTAGCGATAAATTCATCGGGTAGTTATCGATAATTGACGCGAGTAATACCAAAGCAGATGAAGCAGTTAGCGAAGCATTCTATTAACTGACGGTGCTAATTAATAGGTGCAGAGCTCGCAGCTATGGCGTGGGAGTTTGCCCCTTCTTTTGTACCAAAGCGTCGCTCCCCGTCCTTTGTCGGCCCTGCTCTCCCGAAAAGGGACAAACGTGTTTTCTATTCCATGTACATTCGGTGCATTAATCGACCTGGCTTTTGTATCGATAACGTCGTTCCGCTGCTACGTCAATGGCCCGTGTCTAAAGCTCAAACAGAATGCAGCGGCGCTCGATATTCAGCTTGATGGATTCAATTTTTACAATGCTGTCGTGCACGATCCACAGCAACCCTGCATGCCTCCAGAAAATATGGAAAATGCAAGTTTAAAGCGGGGCCCCTTGTTCGAGTCCCGGCAAGCAGATGAATTTTTGCCCAAAATTCTCTGAAGTATGTTAGGGGTACGAACTGGGTGCTGCATCAAGGAGCAAGATTTAATAGGGTTTACAAACGAACTTTCCTGGTTTTAAAGAATCGAATCGAAGCTGTATTGTTTCAAGTTTTCGCGACATTGTGGTGCTGCAGATGCAACCGTTCTTCCAATACTCGCAGATACATTAATTTCCCCTGGAGGCGAAGGCCAGGGCGAACAGAAGGAATTGAATGTGGTCAGAAATCAGAGAACGCGGAGAAACAATAGCAAGTTTTTCAAGTTCCCCGACTGAAACAGAGATGCTGCCAGCGAAGGGTTCGACGAATGAAAGCGTAGCAACGTATATGTATCCACGAAGCGCCGTGGAAACCGTGCGCCGCCTTCGAGCTGTTTTTGGTAGTTGCCAGTGGGAGTGGGACTCTCGGCAAACAGACGCTAAAAGGTTTGAGAGAGGCGCGCCAGAGAGAGAAAGCTCTCGCTGCTGTCCGCTAAACCGAGAAATATATCCAGATTCGCGGGAGCGAACGGTAATTTACTCGGTCTCAAGACTTTCTACTTGATTAGCATTCTCGTCTCTGAAGAAATTACGAACGATTTTATGGGAGAATATTGAAGCTGACGATTATATTATAAATGATCAACATTATGATAATTCTCGCACAGAAGTTCCTTTCACGAGAAACGGATTAGAAAATGGTTGCCTCTGATGGCGTTATGTTTATTCTATCTGTGTTCCACTTAACTTCACGGTAATCCTCTCTGAACGCTGTTAAAAATCTTCCGGGACCCAGCGAGCGTGGCTACGGGGCGTTTCCGTTTAATTGGAAAGCTGGTCGTCTCTAGAAGCGAGGCTCTGATAAATTCAAGAAGAAGCAAAGCGCACGGAATTGTAACGTTTACCTACCGCGGGAACGGCGCGCCAGGGGAAGTGGTGTAAGTGCATACATGGTCAGACACGCGAGCGATATAACCGTGATTTCCAGCTGCCGAGCAAGTGGAATACACGTACGTAGTCGGACACGTGTGCGGCATGAAAAATACAGTCGCTTGATTAATTCTGCCACTGAATTTCATTCTCATTCTACAAAAATCAATGTAAAATGGTAAATACTGAAATCACGTATTCATCGGCCGTCCGGCGCGGCACTGAATCCCTCCACTGGTTCGATCAAAGCATACGATTCGAAACGGCAATGGCACGATCGACGCTGACAGCCAGTATTTTTAATCTGCAGCAGGCGGAGCGGTTTGCTGAACGATTCCCCGTTCGTTTCCCGCAATTAGGTACACGGGCACGTACAAAAGGCGCGGCGCGAGGGCAAAGTTAAACACTGTCGCTGCGAGGTATCCGGGGCAAAGGCAACACCGGGAACCGCCTTTATTTTCGGTACGTCTTCCTGAAGAGCGGCAACGCTCCGTTCACCGTGAAACCCCATTGTATTCGCAGCTGCACCCAGAAACACGTACAACGGCTTCTGGGCGCACCGTTGTATCTATTCGGGGCTGAGTGGGTTAGGTAGCGAGCGATGTTGGAACTACCGCAGTTCCAGCGCGAGAGACGCCCGGCTTACATCCACGGCGAACCGCAGCGCAGGGTTGGGAAAGAAGATTCGATCGTTGATCAACCGGATGTACCGGGGTATTTGCGGCTATGGCTGATTAACCGTGCCTCCGTAGCAGGGTATTCAGCTGGGATTTGCCGAGAAATTTTGCGTAGCTCTTTCCGCGGAGAACGGAATCTTCCAGCGAGACGATTAAAGATCCTTCTCGCGACGGTTGAATGAAGAAAAACAATTTACAAGCACGGTAACTGGAATAGCAAACTGCGGTTTACAGTTTGAATGGTCGTTGCCGCGGCATTAACTCGACGGGAGGATTACGACTCTCCTTATGAAATTACACCGAAGCGGATGAAGGTTCCTTCACGAGGTAGGGGCTTGGCGTAAAGGGAACGAAGCTCGCAGTCGAACAAGTCCTTATCTGACTGAGTAAAGATCCCTGCTCCTCGCCGGACTTCCGTTCTAATGCATGAAGTTTATCTTTTGTCTGGGGAAATGTTTCCGATATCCTTCTGGGATAGTCCAGCACCGAAGTTCCGCGGGGAGAGCTGCGAATCTTTCGAGAACATCTATTTCCTCGCGTAAATACCTTCGGATGCCCTTATTTCCGTTCTTCGTCTTCTCCTTTTCGAAGTTTCATCACGCGTGTAGGAATAACTCAATTTTCGCGGGGAAAAAATTGTCCCCGCACGGTGCGCTCGGACACACTTCCGATCCCGGGGGGCCAACAGTTTCCATTTCGAAGTAAGTCGCCTCTCGCCGCGACTGTTCATAACGGGAGACAGGAGGGACGTTTATGTGCCGCCACCGGAAACCGGGTGTCTCCACGCGAATTACTTTCGCGGCGAGAATCGATTTCCAATCGCCCGCGGCCAGGTATCCTCGCTGTTGACTCGGCACAGACTCGATAAGATGGGACAGAGCCGCGCGGAAGATCGAGTACAAGGATGGAGATAGGAAGATTCGCCGAGTCGAAAAGTGGAAAATGGACGGAACCGGCCTCGGGCTCGCTGTGGCCAGGCGGTAAATACTCCAGGATCCAGCGCGGAACCGCCGTCATTTTCTCGAGGAAAATTGGGAACTCGTACACACGCTTCCAGCGGCGTGAAACACGATCGGTTCTTAATTCAGGAGTCCAAAGTGGGCGCGATAAAAGTTTCCAATTCGACGAGATGCAGATCCGAGGAGAAGCGCGGCGGTAGAAGGAGACGCGAAAAACAAGCGATGGGAAAGTTCCGCAGGCCACGAAGCGGAAAACCACTGGCTTTCGAATTGAAGAGCACAGCAAGGCGGGAGCTTCGACGATGACTCGTTGGAACAACAGTTTTTTTAAGCGGAACCTAGCGTTGAGTTTGTTCTCCGAGGGTTGAGATTCCATGGAATTCTTCTGCTGGTTTATTTGTGGTTTGGGGGAAATATATTTACTTCCGTGTTGGGGGCACTGTTAATTTTTTAACAGTTCCGAGTACGAGCGTTGCAAAGACGCAGGTTACTTCTCGATGCTGGTGTTGCAGGCTGTATGAAGTAGCAACTATTCATTGCAATTTTATGTATCGAAAGACTCGATTGCGTGGCCAGGGTTCCTTTCATCCACTGCCGGCACCGTTTCGATCTGAAGCAGACCAGACCGTAGATTCAAGGCGAAGCAGATAAGATGTGAGAGGACGGGCGAGGGAGAAAAGGGAGGGACAGGGGGATAGGGGAAGCTTTGCCGGGTCGCAAAGTGGAAAATGGACGAAGTGACTCGACGGTTAAAGAGCTCAACAAAAGTGGATCCCCTGGAAACCGTTCGCGGTAACACGAGTTTCAATTTTTCTAATGGATTAAGGGCTAACTTGCATAGCAATTACCGACGCCGAGGAAACAGTTGTCGCGGCGTAATCCCGGGGACCTCAAAGCCGTCTTTCCGAGGAAAAGACGTCCTCCCTCAAGCGTTTCCCTTGTTAAAGATTTAATGGAAACGCTCCTTTCTCACAGGGAGGCTCTGTTTTACGAGATTGGCTAAGCGGTTAAGCGAATCGCCAGATCGACCGTTTCCTACCGAGCCACGCCGGCAGCTATCTCTTTAAATTAACGGGACCGAACCGCGGCCCTGACAAGGGCCAAGCGCGTCGAGTGTATTGTAAATAAAATGGAACGGCGAAAAATAACAGGGGCCCGCGAGCTTTGCCAAGTCGCGTAGAACAAAACAGAAGAGCGCGCGCGGCTTTGAGGCAGCCGGGGATCGATCGCATTCATTAAATATTTAAAATTTCTCGCAACGGGCTTTAATCCTTTTAATAAAGCCGCGTGGTTGTGCGAGCGGCTCCACTCGTGGTTGCGAGGGGTGTTTTTCATTATCGCGCTCGGCGGATAGAAACAAAAGAAGCTTGATAATCGATACAGTAATTGAACGACCTCGCTGCCTCTGGCAACCCTCGAGCATCGATACAGACAAAGTGGAATTCTGAACGACAAATTACGTTGTGAAAGCTCCTCGAAAACTGGGGGGCCAGCAATTTGTCTAATGGAGCCCGAGTGCTCGAGCACGCTCGGACTTGGCCTACGAAAAATATTTCTTCCCATCGAGAGTCCTCCGGTCAATTAAATAAAGGACAGAAATGAACGGCCGTCCGTCTTGGAGAGCCCCGCGGAAGATCGATCCCCGCGCGGCTGGCTCGATCCGACGCGCTCGAACGTTGCCCAGGTCATGCTGCTGTTCGCCTGCCAGACCGTGCGCTCGACGTTGATCAGATCGACGGAACGAGAGCGAAGTGGGTGGAAGGAAATAGTTGGAGAGGAGGAAAGTGGAGAGAGAGAGGTAAGGGCCGCGGGAAGAACAGGGGCACGCGGAAGGGGTTAGGTCGCTCCGGCGATTCGCAAAGTGGAAAATGGACGAGGTGGCTTCGGGGTTAAGAAAACCGACGTGGAAGCTGGCCGGATCCAGGGAACTCCGCTTCAACGGCGGAATGTCAATCTTCTGCGGGATTTGAAACTTGCCCGGGTTGCAGTTTTGACGCGCGTCCTCCGTGATGGCGATCCTCCGTGCGCAGAATCGCAATTGTTTCGATAGGGTATCTTGTACATGGGGACTCTAAAAACTTTGGAAATAATCGGAGGGGATATCCGCCAAGAATTACACTCTACGACGAAAGCATCGAGCCACTCGAAGTTACCTTTGCTTCAACTGGGGTGCAGTGCCATCGGAAGAATGTCAACCATGCAGTATTGTAACGGACAGATAGGACGTCGAAGCCGGCCGACTATTAAAAGCGACAGGCAGCACTTGCGTGAATCACGATTATGTCGGCAATAATAGCCAGAGTATCCTGGATATTAACAGTGACAGGCCGCATCACGCCCCTCATACCGCGATGGCTTCGACGGATCGATGATGTTCGAACGCTGAAGTCGAATTAATCCGCGATCAGGTTTCAGAGCCGAGAGTGTCGCGCCGCTCTATTATCCACTTAAGTACTCCTCATTTTCAACAACTTGCCCCAGGTGGAGCTCGAATGACCCCAAAAGCTCCGAGCAAAACTCTACGTACGATTTGCCACAGACAATGCTACCGCTAAAAGTAGTGCACGCAACGCGAGACTCATACGCGAGGGATTAGAACGTCGATATTCCTCGAATAGAATAAACTTTACTGTCAACGGTTCAGTGACTCGTGTTTTGTGTTGTCAGTGGTCAGCTACTGTTTCCCGTTGTTCCATGGTGGTTCTACCGGAGGCTTTCAGCATTTCTATTAAATCCCGAGCATCCATTCAATGAATGCCCGATTCGCGTCAAATTCCGTTCCCATCCGCAAATTCAGAATTCATGGCAGCGTAATCCAGAGAATCTCGCGGGCCGGATTAGCTTCCCCTCGGGGTGGGGGTCGATAACTGTTATTAATTATGGCCATTGTGGAGGTCTTCATCCCGATGCCCGTAGGATTCTCCCGACACCTGGGCGATACTTTGTACTCGGATCGCAGCGGCTCGAGGATCTCGCAAACCGCCCCATTGGCGCTGTCAGTGAAGCATGCTGCTGACCCGCGTATCGACCACCAGGGGCTTCCCCGAACCACCCACGGCCAACGGGGATAGATTTCTGGCACAAGACACGGCTCCGTGCACACGCTCCACCCTGCTCGATCTACGACACCGATATTCCTTCGTCCCGCGCTGTTTACATCGCCCCTCTCGCGCTCCGCCACCGATATACGCGGCCTCTAGATCCAACTGCACTTTCCGCCCCTGCGCTCCCTCCCTCTTTTCGTGAATCACTCGACGAACGTTCTTCTCGCCTGGTTCCCTCGGAGTTGCGCTCAAGGGTGGCCGAGAACAGGTGGACGTTTTCACCCTGATCGATCGCTTAATCTTCTCGGCGTGTATTTCTCTGGGGTTCCAGCGCGTTGACAGTAGAAAACGAGGGTGCAGGATACCCTTCGCTATTTCTCAACAGATGTTGTTCGGGAATATACACGTAATTAACAGTTGTAAAGTTATTTCGATGTCCTTGGCTTGGTATCTACCTTCCAAGTCTCGCGTCTTATCTACTGTGCGACAGTTTTGGAATATCCGGCTCGGCGGGCACATTAATAGAACACCTTAGCGTCGGCTGGAATGGGAGCACGTTCGTAGAGTTTTAAATAAATTTTGCAGCATGGACATCCTCCATCCGGATGAAGGCTCGCGGCACGTGAATCTCGCGGATCTGTTACTGTCAGTCTTTCCTTCTGCGCTCGCCGAGTGTGCGTTATAAATTCTAACACGTCCTGCCACTGGCAGATCCCGAAATAAAATGAATTCCCGGCCGGCGTTCTCTTTTTCTCTCGAAAAAAGAGCCATGGCTCGGAGCTCTCGTTACGCGGGCCAATTCTAGGCACGACAAAAACGCGGCGCTAACGTAATACACAAGTTTCCGGTGGCTCCGCATAGGGAATATAGTTTATGCAATATCGTTCGGTCTATAGCAGATGCATTTCCCAACGCAAATAGTTATAATACGTATAATCAGCACTCGCGGCGGAGTGCACGTGCTACACGGGCTGATATTAATTTTGCGGTGTTACATTCGATCAATTATCGCAGACCAGCAAATCATTTCAACAGCTCGCTGTGTATCGCGGCGTTGCTTGCTCCGTCGAACAATTTTCGTTAATTAAGCGCATTTACGGGAATGAATGCCTGCGAGCGATAATTCTGGGTACTGGTGCTCTGTTACAAATGTTGCTAAGCAGCACGGGGAAGCCTACGGGATCAAAGTAGCGCGGAATAAAAAAGGTCGGACGCTGGTAAATTGCGTGTACCGGGGAGCGTTTAAATTTCCATCCGGGATAATTTTTCGCAAATACACGGAAGGCCCCTCGAGGATCCTTCGGAAACACTCTCCTTTAGCAGTCTATACACAGAAAAGCGGATTTCGAGTTTGCATTACATTAAGGATCCCCCTTCTTTCCTACCGCGTAATCGAAACGATAATTACTCACGGGGGAAACACAGAGAAGTAACCAGGGCTCGCGGTGAAAGTAAAGGGCTCGTCGGAGGTACAGGCTCCTCGCTGGCCCAGGTTTATTCAGCTCCCGTCTGCCAGGCAAATCACGACGTAATGGCACGAGGGGGCTGGCTCGTCTCGCATATTTCTCGCTTCTCATCCGAAATTCTTCCCGGGGCGCCGAGGATACAGAGGGGAGGTCCATTAAACGATTACATCGTTAGAATTCTCGCGGGGCACGCGAGCGGAGGAGAGAGCTGTCTAGCGACCAAGTTATACGACCAGAGTGCAACCGGAGCCTGTCTCTCGAGTGTCTTTCCCCGCGATTCAGCTTCTCGACAGTCGAGCGGTCTGGAGGGCGACGCGAGTATCGAGGTTCGATGCCACCGATCGTTTGTTCACCGGCGGTCGAGCCTTAATCAGTCTCCAATTTGTCGCGGACGTAATTACTTCCGCTGCATCGCCGAACCCAGAGATCGCTGTTGGACTGGCATCGGTATCGAGGCAGACTTTTCGCGGCGTTGTTGCTTGAAGTAATCCCTCAAGCACGGTGACAGATCGCGCTGCGTGCTTCCAGTTAATTAGAAACCTCGCGAAGCTGAAGCCTCCATAGAAAATTACTTTTCTAATACGTGACAGATTTCCCAATCAGACAGATATCCTACCTGCAGATTACAAACCGGGAATGAACATGCACGTTCCTCTGCTCCCTCTAATCGTCGAGCGTACCGATGGAACGACTGGATCGAAAGTCTGTAGAAAATTGAAACCGAATCGAACGCACGCGTGTTCCAGTTCCGACTGCGCGATGGCAAAGGGAACGGAGCCGGGACGAGTTGTGCGAAACGCGCTTCGGGAGATGAAAGGGGAACAAAGGCAGCGGCGGGTAGCATGGAAATCTTGGAGCAGGAAGACGGCGGAAGACGGGCACAAAGACAACAGCGAGAATGGAGGTACACGGAGAGACGTAAAGGAAGACGAATTCGCGCGGCCGTATGTTTGACGGTTGTCGAATCGGAAAACAATTTGAGCGTGCCTCTCGTTGAGGGGGAAAAAATCCGTGGAAACGCGGAGACGGAAGCTGAGGGAGAGGAAGAAGGGCTATCGCGCCGGAGGATCGCAATAAATAGCCCGGAACGAAACGCGGGCCGAACAAGTGGTTGAGACAGCAACGGGAGAATAGCGCGGGGGAGAAGAAGGCGGGGAGATGGATAAATAAATTTGTCGTCCGTCGAAACGCGGCTGGGTAATGGCGTCTGGGAAGTCCGAGGGATGTACCAATCAACGAGGGACCGGATGTACACGAGCAGCTTCCCACTGGAGACACCGAGGACGTCCCAGAATGAAGATACAGCTCCCTGGAAGACGGGAATCACGTGAAATTTATCGTTACACGATGGCCGAGGAGGATCGAAATTGCTCTAAGAACGGTATCCGAGGCGTGCTTCGTTTCAGAGGAGCGAAGGAGCAACGAGGCCCCTCTAAACCATCTCTGTTCGGTCTTTCCCTCGACCATCGTCGTAATTATAACGCTGAAAAAAATACCGCTTACACGATCTTAGCTCGCCGAGCACACTCCACCTTTGGTTCACTGTTCGCGCGTTTATCCGCGTTTGGAAGTACTTGGTCGCGCGGAGGAGGGAGGAGAGGAGATTAAAGGGAGGGGACGAGACGAGGGAGAAATTCGCGAGATGATAAATTCACGAGAGAGCTGAGTGGCTGGAAGAGCAGCCGGGAAGTGGGCAGAAGACCGGAAGAAAAATGCGGCCGCGGCGGCGGGATAGAGGGCTGCGACGGGGCGGATATATTTGTCGTGTTCCGGCGGATCCAGATGCCTGTAGGAAATTAATCAAAGCCCGCGACTTTAGGCAAAGGAAGAAAGGAATGTTGTACATGTCTGGCCGGAGATTTTTCAACGGAGAGCCTCGACGAGATAAGGAGACGTTCCTATTCACCAGGGATCCAGGAGCGTCTCTCACAATCAGTAGAACGAATCCTGAATGCACCGCCGTCTCGGTGTCGATCACTTTACCCTCTAAAGAGATTCCTTCCTCGTCGATGCCACTCGAGCCGCATTGTTTCGCCATAAAACGTTCGAGGGAAGAAAAAAAAATTCCAAAGTGTGTACACGGTACGTCCGATCCTTCCGCCGATCCCCCACCTCCCCGTAGATTTCGTTCATTAAAACAGCTTTGTCCGGACGGGACAAAGCGTGCTCTCGAGGAGCCGGAGGAAAGATAAGGATTCCGAGCCGAAGGATAACATCGGGAACAAAGGTGAGCGCGCTCGGCTGGACTGCTTGACCTACAATATACCACTTGAACAACAAGCTGGGGAGAAGAGACAAATGGAGAGCTGGACGAAGAAAGAGTATCGTTCCAGGCGCGTGTGCTGGAATTCCACGGGATTCACGGGAACGCAGCGAGGGTACGCGCCAGAATGCTGTAAATTCGCGGCGGAATGAAACCGCCGGGAACGATCCAGTGTTGATTAAAGTTCGATTTCCTCGTAAGATCAGATACAGCCCGATACAAGCTGCCGCGAACGAAAACGGGCCCCGGTACACCTCGTCCGATTCGATTTGCCCACGCCGAGCGAAGTGTCTACGGGAGGTCGAACTCGTCCGGTTTATTTTGCCGGGGGAAAATAAGAATTTCGCTGACGATGGCTCCACGATACGTCCAGCAGGAGGAACCTCGGAATCGAAACGTGTCCGGAGTTTATGGAGGAACTCCTCCTCGGGAAATCAGATTAGCTGCACTCGGGCTCGCCACTATTTGCGCGAGTCCGCCGTAACGTGGATCGATGCGCAAGTCTGTTTATTATTGTCGCGAATTATAGTGACATTCGGAACAATATGCACTGTCGACGTGTGACAACTTCATGATTAATGGTCGGCGCGGACCACGGTGTTTCATGACGACTGTCGATACAGTATGTATGTGCACAGAAGTGTGCGAAAACTTTTGCGCGACACTGCTGACAATCGATAGATTCGGTTATGAATATAATTTGAATCGGGTCTCGTTCCTGGAAGATTGTGCCTTTCTATGTTTATTAACGAAGTCATTCACCTACCGTCGAAATGGCAACGTGCTCGGGTTATTTCTGGAGGGTGGACACCGCGATCCCTGGCGTTCATTCCAGAGGAAGCATTTTCCCGCTGCTGAGGAGCGAGCAAATTAAAAAAAATTCACGACGCGGCGCGACACCGACGGAATAACGGACCAAAACAGCATCGTTTGCATCGTTCTCGAAATTGTATGCCCGCGGTGAAATATTTCACAGCCCTCTCGTCCCCATTTTTACTCGCACCCTGCTGCACGGTAGTCTGCACGCGTTTCGTTTCTATGCGCGCGCGAGAAATATCGACGGACGATCCGTCTGAATTCCGAGGCTGCTCGCGTCCTCGACGAAACGATAACCTCTCTCGGGATGAACGATCCTCGAGTGAACTTGAAGCAAACTCCGTGTGTGCCCCCGGTAGACGCCCGGGCCTGGGTGAAATTGTTCGGCAACTTGACAGGTGAAACAATTTCCGCGCGTTTAAAGTGTCTGCAATTTCGCGCGACCAAGCCAACAGGTGCGAGGGTGATTCGGTAATTCTCGAAAGCTCGCGTTTAAGCTCCCGGAAGAAATTATTTCAGGTTTATCGTTCTTCTGTATCGCCAGCAGCCCTCAATTATTCGAGAAGGCTCGTAAAGCGGGCTCCGAGAGAGCTAGTCTGCGTAAGGAACGGCTGGATGGAAAAGTTGGGCATCAGCAGGCATAGCAAACATAGGGTTTCGTGAAAGAAATATCACGCGACCGAATTAGAGGCTGGAGAGATCGAGATAGAGAGCCGCTGCGATTGAACCAGCCCCTCGAAATGTATGCGTAACGAGGTCCAACCACGTAGATCCCCGTCGGTTTTAAGGGTTTCGCTGGCACGGTAATTTTCAGTTAGCTTACAGCTTGCGGGTCGGAGGTGCTCGGTGAACGAGCCCCTCCAAGGGCCAAGTACCATCGTGCCGGAGCAACAGCTAAGGTTGTTAGCTCGGGGCTTACGCCGAGCCCGGAAGCTAAGTGCATTATCTTTTAGGAGGCATGAATATCAAAAATGATAACTCTCCGGCCGCGGTGTTGCGGACGGGACACGAAATCCGGTTAGAATTTTCATTCCTCCCCCGGTCTGACGTTAAGAGTAACAACTGCAACTGGGTCCGCGATACGAACGTGATTTCTTCTCGGTTCCTGAAATTACAATTCCCCGAGTTTCACAGGACGGTGTAAAAGTATATTCGCCTGAAAAACTTCTTCCCGTCTCGTAATTTCGTCTCATAAATCCATATGAATCTTGTCGCGCCCTTCCTCCTTGTTAACCCGGGCTTCAGTTCACTGTATTATGAGCCCCGAGGAAAACTAAGCCGCGTTTCGATCGTGATTTTCTCGAAAAGAGAGTTGGCCGGAATTTTCGCGCGCGTGGAACTTCCGTATCGAAACGTTTTCCGTTCGACGTTCCCGTTAGCCGAAACTCTCCGGGGGAAAGCCGAGCCTTTCGAAACCCATCGAAGTTTCAACACTTAAAAGTTGGCCGCGCCCGACGGTGGCGGCACAGTTAATAGAATTCTTATATTTAACGCGAACGAGGCACACGTAGTAACCAAGCGGATAAAGTTTCCGGTTTAGAGGGGCACGGCCAGATTAATTCAATATGGCGGAGATTCTTGGATAATTTCCAAACCGCGGGACGAACGGTGCACGCTGAGGTATACATCCCAAGATTCCATTTACGTTTCAAAGTAATACCGCGATGGTGGGTGGGTGTGTGTGTGTGTGGGGGGGGGGGGGGGTAGTATTTTGCGGCGGAGACGGGGCAACTGAAACAACTGGAGGACTCCTATTTATCCATCCACCCAGCCCGCTCTTACTCTTCGACGCTTTAGCTGTTCACCCCGGTTCCATTCCCACCGTTTTTCGACCTGTTTTCGACCACTCGGCTGAACGCACAGCAGCGCGTAGCTCTGCGCAGAATACTTCGTACAACTTCGCCCAACGTCTCGTTTCGCTGGTGCCTTTCATTCGACCTGGTCGCAGTAAAACGAAGACACCCCCACGGCTCGCTAATTCAAGTGGAACTCGTTAATTTAAAAGAGTGTCCTCCGTTAACGGGAGCAAGAGGGTCATCCCTGTTTAATGGTGTCAATTGCGTCGCGTGTACGATGACAAAGATCGGCCGGGAAAGCGATCGCGAGGGGGTGGAACCGTGGGGTGGGGTGGGGGAGGGGTGGGTGGCAAGTCTCTACGTGGAACACGGTGCTTCAACACGGCTGGACAAAGGGTGGGAAATCGATAATCTAAGGAGTACGAATCTACGCAGAAAGCGGGGCAAACTACTCCGTCAAGTTGGCTGATTGGTTAACAAGCTGAATACCCGTGTAACGTTTTCGACCGTCATTTGGTCAACAGAGGGAGCCGGAGGAACGCTGAAACTCAGCCAGACTCAACTTCTGCGATACAACGGGCCCTTTGATAGAGAGACGACGATGGAAGTTACGTTTCCCGTCGTCGCTAATAGATAGACATGCATGGGACAAATCTATCGGAAGCGTAACTTCGATATCACTCCCTACAGGCAATTTCATTTCGCCTAGTCGATTCCCAGCAACCAGAACTCCCCGTCTACTCGTTCACTATTCCATGCAGCTGTTTCTATACCTCCGCGATATGTTACCCTCAGTTACGCTTGCTCCCTGCTAAAGGATTGGAATCGTCTCTAAGTAAGTTACGTTTTGATATGCAGCTCCCAGTCACTCAGCTTCTGCCTGGCAGAACGTGGATTCACTTTGCCTCGCATCGATGATGATCTTAAGCCACACACGTCTCCGCGAAACAAACGCTCAGGGGCATTCGTAACGTCCCCCGCAAGACTTGCACCTGGAGCCCAGCCAGCAAGCAAAATCTCGTGCACGTGCTTGCTTCCTGGACAGAGGAACGTTTAACTATGAAATACAAGTATTATCGTACATAACGATAGCTGGCACTGGGGTCTCGCAAAAACTCCTGGAAGAAAGTTTCACCCGCGCATAAAATTCAATTTATATCCTCGACGTTCACTGTCCTCCCGCGAGCGAATTAGCGAAATCCACTTCGTCGATCCATCGACGTAAAAACCCAGCCAAGGGTTGCTCCTTCTCGCTCGTGATCGCGATTAGGATCCCACGAGCCTCGCCGGCGAGTTAGATAATCGTCCAGCGGCGCGGACCGGAATTCAATTTGGGATCTGTTGGTCGAACCGAACGGAACAGGGGGAGAGACTCGCGAGCTGTCGGGGCAAGAATTCATGGCTGACGTGCTTGCCGCGGCCAGGGCGTTTTTCAATTTCGTGGGGAAATGTTCGTGCGTCGGGCCGATAAAGCAACACGGGAACAAGAGCGGCCGCGAACGGTGGCTGGTTATCGGCATCAATTTCGAAATATCGAAAATCTTGGCGTGTCGCGCGGCTGTGTTCGAGCCCCTGTAAGGAGGTCGACAGCTTCTGCGTGGAGACAAACGTTTACCTGGCTGCCAGGTGGCCGACACCAGCCCCTAAGCCCGCTAACCTTCCGAGGATCTCGTGTGCGCACATGCCGACACCGCTATCGTCGGCTCTATCGTGCCGCGGCAAACTTATACGGCAGATCTTACACGGCCGGCTTTACGAGGCGTAATTGTCGGCCGGCCCGATACGCCCTGGAATTAGTGGCCCTGTTCAGCTGCGAGCCGACTGACCGAACGATTGCTGAGCCACCGAAAAACCGACGACTCGCCGGGGTAAACGATGACTCCGTAAGACCACGGCCCGGTTTCCAACGGGGTTACCTCACTCGCCGGCGCACTTTATGCGCGGCTTTATTGTCACGTTAATTTGCGATGCGCCCAAGTCCGTGGGCAGAGCCTGAAAGTGGGCTAGCGAGGAGAAAAGAAACAGGTCAGGCAAAATGTAACGCGGTGGCCCACCAAGGCACAATTTCGACGGAACAATTCGCTTGAGAGAGGGCAGCGAGCTTGTCAATGGTGGGGCCCAGAAGCGAAGCCACTCCATTTGTCTCGTTTCGAGAAGAGAAATGGACCTGCGCGATCGTCGCCGGACTTGAAAAAATAAAAACGCAGCGACTCTGCGTGTTTCTTTGTTCGCCGTGGTTCAAGTACAGGTCTATTCATTTCCCGCGCCACGCCCCGAAACGTCACAATGCCAGGGCAGCCAGCTCGGACAGAGGCGCGGAAACCGATCCGCGGTTCGACTTGGACGGGGCGCCTTTCAACCGACAGATCGAACCTGCCGACAGGGCGTCGTTATCGGCGAGTTCGCGCGCGAGGCGTAGCTGATGAATGGTCCCGCGTCTGCGGAGGCACGGTAGTCACGCGAAACGTTATTTATAACTTTTGCCTTGGAAGCTTGTACGTCGAGCGAGACGCTTTTTTTTGAACGAGCTTCTCCCTGGTCCCCACGCGAAACGAACGGGAAGTCTGCGACGGTAAATGACTGGCCCCGTCGATTTTAAGCTGCCGCACACTCTTCACCGATGAATATATGTAACGCTCGCTTCATTTTCATATAAATGAACGATTTAATGGAATATTCAGTTGGCCGATCAGTGATGAACGTTACAATTTAGCGAGGGAATGCCTCCGCGAATGAATTGCACCGTCGTCGGTTCATAATTCCCGTCACTCGATACGCCGGTGCATGCGAGCGTGGGACGTGTGCTCGCCGCGCGAAAACCAGAAGTTATTGCATCAGTGTCACACGTGCGCGAAATTCCCCCCTGCAAATATTTCACAAAGCGAGGGTTATAAAGTAGATTTCATCAAACTTTCCCGGATAGCTGTTAAGCTCGGGGCGCACGTAATACGAGCGCCGCCCGGCGTCATTTGTTCCCCCGGTGTCGTCAAAATATTACACCTTCTTTACATATTTCTCATGCACGCTGCTCCCGTGAAGTGCATACACGTTCGACGACGCCGTGAGCGCGTCTAATGGCATCTGATCGCACGTGACGCAGGGTGGAATTAAAATTACCAGCAGATTTCTCAGCTTGTCGCACACAAGGACCCTTCGTGATACGCGCGCAACGTTACACGGAGCGCCTTCCCCTGGCACTTTCATTTTAGCCCTGGGAAATACCCTCGTGAAACATCCACCCTACGCTCGCCCGCGCTACTTATTGACGGCGTCGACTCTCTGCGTGACTCTTTACCGACACATTTTAATATCCCATCAATTTTGCAGCGACATCGAGCGACAAACAGAACGCTATCGGCAGCGACCGGCGAAACGAAGATACCGGAGTGTCCGTTACGGGCGATAGAGGCTGAACGAGTTCAGCTAATCACCGACCGCCACTCGGCCATCGCGTGTAACGCCCGCGCGTTATACACACTCTCGCGTGTCCACTTCCATCTGCTTCATCTAACGACATGCGCTAATAGCGTGCTCGACGATCATCGCGACAGATTTATGCGAGCGAAACCGAAGACGGCGTCTGCGGTTTCCGCGCGGCATTGAAAATCAGGCACACACGACGGGGGTGGTTTTCAAGCTCCCTTGACGTGTTAATTAGCCCTCAGACCCCTTCAGAAAAAAGGTCACGTAACTAGTCGCCACCCCTTCTAGGATTCTTACCGAATGAGTTGGTGGAACAGTCCAAACAGAATGCCGTAACATTCGCTATTCAGAGTAGCCGGGAAGTCACGTGTGTGCCAGCTTGAATAGTCCCCCGAGACTACGAACAAACGTTGTACGTTCAGAAACAATCAGCATCGCATGCGCAGCTTGACACGGAGTGGCTGGTACAAAGTGTTCAAAGTGTTTCATTCCACGCAGCTATCGCCAGATCTCGCTGCGAGCGAAGCTTTTAAAAATCCCACCTATGTCTCTACAGCCCCCTGTCACGCGTGCTGGTCGCCCGGCGAGGAAGAAAAAAGGAAGGGAGCTCGTAACAAGCCCAAGGAACTTGCACTTGTCGGCGCGCTGCTCCGATAACGGCCGACCCAGCAATTACGTAGCTTTTCTTATTATTGCGGGGTTATCATGTAGGAGGCGCATTAGCATACGGTACGGGGGATATCAACGTTCGCCAGAACGCGTGCGTACATCCTTGGTGTTGTCGCCACGGGCAGACCGTTGCCGATAACGAGGGGCTCGATTTTAAATACGGAAATTAAATCCGAAAATCCACCGCTGGCGTAACGCGAAAGGCCAGTAGCCATGAGTTTGCTAGCACGAGCTGCCACACTTTCTGGCCGTGACACACGGTGCCGTACGTCGTGACCGACACGGGCCACCCTTAGGGCTACTACCTACGCCGAGGGGCGCGAGGGCGCGAGGGTGTCGGTGAGCCCCGTCGGCGTGGATACGTGCACCTCGGACGTCTCGGTGTGCCGAGAGGACCTTACGTGTGCGCGGACCCTGCTCGTGGACCCTCTGCGCGTTTCCACCATCAGAGGAGGTGGATCGGAAGCGCGCATGCTCCCACGGCCGAGAATCTCCCCAGTCAAGGTAAATCTGCCACCGAATCAAGACGTGGTGCGTGTCGCGTCGCTCTATATACCATGTCGCGTATACAGACGCGGGATTCGCGTTGAGAAATATAGCCGTCCTCGCTCTAGCGGCGAATTAAACTGGCCCGGAAATGAGGGGAAGCCGCGCGGCCACCGCCACGGGAACGCTCCCACGGACCTAGTTGTGCTAACAGTTTCGAACGAGGTGCGCGGACAAGTTCGCGAGAGAGTTGAGTTTTAGGCGCGACTGACGCGCGCGGTCACGTGAAGCGATGAAGGGAGGACTGGTGTAGGCCCTGAACTGGGCCTGCCCTCGACAACAACCCTCCTGCAGTTGACACTTTCCACCGTGAGCCCCGGAGGATCCAAATACTTGCAAGTTTCGATCTGTTGACACTGGAGCCGCGGACGGAGCCGTGAACGCTCAAAGATACCCTGGTCAGCGAGACACTTGGAGCCCATTAACAGCGCGTTAGACGCTGCTCCCATCTCTGGAGAACCCGAGCCCTCTTCAGGGTAACGTGATCGCGCGGCCTCAGCCTCTGGAACGCGCGGGGAACGCTCTCTTCCGCGTCTGACCATCTTGGCTAATTCTACTTCGCTCTAGGATCCCGTTCGGCAAGCTTCTTTCGAGCTGTTTGCCGCGGGAGGGTTATTTCGCCGATCGATATCCCCGATTCGGAGGAGCCAGAGGATACAAGCGGATCGAAGCTTGAGAACGGTCGATCGAAGGGTTCAAGGGATTTGAGGATCGCTTTGATCGACTTAAAACTTTCCCGTGACACGGTTTACGCGCAGAGTTTTCGCGGCGAGCGCCCCCCGCCCCCACTTGTGTCATTCGCCCATGGTCACGGTGTTAGGAGACGTCATTGAAACTTTGACAACACAGCCGGGCAACGCGAGTGTTCTCGGTCGTCTCCAGCCGCGTGTGAACGTAGGAAATGCAGGCTCATGGAAAACGCAGGCGACGACGGTAGACGCCGCGGCAATTAGAGCCACAGAGGTGTTCGGAGTGGCGTTTCCCGGATTTGTGGATCCCGTGGTTTGTTGCTGAACAGTGTGCGTCCGGTTTAGCGCAATAAAAGCGCGGTCTCGATAAGGATTTCCTGCGCTGTGCCGTTATATATGGTCGATAGTGAGTGGACGGTGCGTAGTCATCCAGTAAAGAGGATGTGAATCGCTTCGGTATCAAAGTGAACGCGCCATCAAACAATCGTGGACATGGCTTTGAGGTGGCAAGCGAGGCTGTCCATTGCTGCCATACTCTTCATGTGTACAGAAGGTAATTATCACACTCACGCGTATCGAGGAGCAGGATCGACGTTACCTTTTCATACGAACGTGTACGTAGCAAAGAAAAGCGACGTTTCGCCTTTCCCAAGCCGAACAAACGACCCATCTTGCACTTATCTTAACCCTGTCGATAGCAAAATACATCTCACTTAGACTGTAACCAACAATTATTATCCTAGAATCACTCACACATGCTTCACAATTGAATTCGTCGTTGGGATTAAGATATCGTAGCGTTTGGGCAACGTAGCGATTCAGGTGACGTAGAAAACATATTAGATTGTCAGGGGGGATGTACGATCAATCTGGCAGAGCGATTGCCGAAGCGCCTAATCGCGTCGAAACGTTCGTTGATCCAGCAAACGGTCGGGTAGAAGAACAGTTGGAGCGAATACGTAGCGGCTATCGAGCGACGAAATGGTACAGCTAATGGAATTACCGGCGTGCATGCGTGCGTGCGACGCGAATTTATCGTATGCATTATTCATAAGTCAGCCTTCCTCCTCTTCGGAATGATACACACGAGGAGAGAGTCAGAGAGAGGAAGAGAGAGTGAGAGAGCTTTTCTTTCCGGCCGTGAAACGCGACACGGTGGTCGTCGGCTGTGCGGAGGCCCGTTAATATCGATCTCGTAAGCTAATTACGCGGAGCAAGCGTCGGGACGCTCGCGAAACGCGCGACTCAAGCACCGTCGTCGCGATCCTCCGCGCCGTTCGCTTTACACCTCGTTTACGCCATTGTCCTTCTGGGCGAACAACTTCGGTAATTTCCTTCGATGTCTACACACGCCCGCACTTTGTTCGCGGCTCCAAGTTTGCTTCGGTAAATTGAACGCTTGTCTCGGCGCGCCGCGCGAGTTTCGACACCGGGGCGGTCGAGGATCGCGACGAGCGCGACAAACGCTCTTGCAGCCGCGGCGCCAGAAACTCCGGCGATTCTTTCCCTTTGTCCCGCTGCTCGGGCTGTTTGGAATGGTTGCATAATGCAGTCATCTCGTTAGCGTTTAAGGGCGCTTCAATCTTCCGATTGGGACTGTGTTTGAGAACCATCCCCTCAACCGCAACGGAGAAAAATGCGCAGCTGTCCGCAACACCGAACGGGGTACCGAATATTAACGCGGGGGGAAATGCTGGAAATTAAACGGGCGCGCAAGGTGGCCAGGCTCCGCGTATCCTCGGGGAACCGGCGAGATTCCTCGAATAAATGCCTCGCTGGCTTTGCCTTTTGTGTTCTTAACGCTTCGTACGTACATCGTTACACAAAAAAAATGTTTTCAGGAATGGTAACTGTAGCGCACGGTGTATCGCGAATTCTCCTCTCCTCGCTGCTACGTAAAAGCGATACGCCTGATCACTCAGCATCGCGATTGCGTTAACTCCGCGAACGCGTCGTCGAGAGTAACGACTGCCGCTGTAAGGGGCATCGAAACCGTCGACCCACTGACACATTTCCCGCGCCAGTGGTATCTTTATCGTGGAAATTAACTATAGCGAATCGTGTCGATCCTTTCGTTTCATTTAATCCCCTCGTTTTATGGAAATTTCGACACGCGTAACGACCTCGTTCCGATTGAATTTTGGTGACGAGTCCGTTTTGCGCGTATGTCTCTAATTACATGCCGTGTCAATCGTGAAATATGTATTTCGTAGCGGGTTCGTTAATTACGAGCGGTTATCGCGTTTACATCCGCCGGGGAGATGAGTTTCCGCGAAATTCGCAACGGCAAAGGCATCGGCGAGGTCGGTTCGCGGAGGCGTTCCACGCTATGACGCAATGTTGCTAAGGTAGCACGGTGATAAACTTTATGATAATGGCCGTCATAAAGTCCCGTCCATTTTATGCATGCCGTCCGTTTTACGCGAGCCTCCCTAACTGATTCCGAACGGTGCGGGGAAATGCGTCCAGCGGAGAGCGATAATAAGAATTCTTTCCCGTGGCACACTTATGGATTAAATTGAATAGATTCATTCTACTAGCCAGCATAGCCAAAGAAACAAATAATTGCATATTCTGTAGAAGTCGTTGCGTCAATCGGGGTAGCAAAGAAGGAAATTGTACAATCGCGGGATTCCGCGGAACATAGTTTCGTGGCTCGCGAGGCGAGTACAATAACGAAGCAATAAAAAGATTCGCGCAATGAAATTGAAAAACCACCGCGGAAAAAAACAATTTTCGACGTACCAGCAGAATCGATTAGGTTTCCTTTCCAATTTGTTCGAATTTCTTTCTGGAAAAAGCTCAAATTTCCGCGTTATCGCGAGGAATAAAAGTGCAAATTGAAAGCAGCATTTCAGTCAAAAAGCTTCGCCAGATAGATTACCAGTAGGAAAAACGGGTTTTTTACCTCGCGCATTCGCGATTATAATTCCACCATTTAGCATCCCCGTGGACCCTCGGGTGGATTCGGGCTCCATGAAAGAATATCCAGCTGAATTTCTTGCAGGAGGGAAGAAGCTATACAATCTGTATCTTTGTTCAAATTCTATGAAGGGTCGTGTGCGATTACTATTGTTGCCATGTGGTGGTAGTCACGTCCTCCCGCGATTTTCCTGCTGACTGTCCGCAAACAAACTTACAACTCTTGGAAAGCTTATCTTATTGCCTCGCTTCGTCGCCGCCGAGTTTCTCGGCACGCTATCGAACTCGGTCGACGAAGGAACCGTCGCGATTCCTTTATCTGGATGATAAATTGGGCTATCCCGTTTCCGTCGGGCACGGGAGGAACGGTCGTGACTTTGCATCAGGATGAATCGTTATAATTTTCCAGCGATATCTTTGGCCGGGCGAAGAAATCGACTCGCGAAGAACGCGACGCGGCCACGCCTGCGTGTTTGAAATTTATTCTCCGGCGAAGTACGCAACGTTTCTTCCCCTAGATTCGCTGCGTGCATTGTTTCTAGATGAGGCGAATATACGGCGAAGAGTGGTCTTCATTCGCCCGGTTCAGAGTCGAGAGGGAAAAAGGTTATTACGTGGATTAGCGAGATGGCAACTGCGAGGACTTCGTTTCACTTTCCCGGGGGGTAAAAACAACGAAACATTCCCGTGCTCTCTCTGTATTATATTATCCTGCCCTTTGTTTCTTGGTTCAGCAGGAATACAGCTATCGCTCAACAAAGTCGGGCACGCCAAGAAGCCGAAGCGGCCGGAATAAAGTGATTCTATCCGCGCGACGGCCGGTATAACTCGCTCGCTTCCGAGCGACTTAATTACATCGTCATAACTCCATCGTTAGGAAAGTTGGAGACGTCGAATCGCGGAAAAGCGCGGGCGGCGACTCCGCAGGGAAACTTCGGCGACCCGGGGAATCTATTTCACGTGGCCGTTTTCCATTATCGCCGCTAATTTCATATTCGACCGAAGTTTCGCGCGTCGACCGCCAGCCGATCGGAAGCGGTATTATTTTAAATGGAGCTACCCGCCCCTCGGCGGATGGAAGGGTGCTCTGTCAATCCGGAAACTTCCCCCCGAGAAAGCGAGGAAAGAAACTTCGTTCACGGCGAAATCGTTTTATCTCGGCGGCCGCTACGAAATCCGGAAAGTATGACGAACCTTGAAATAACTTCTCTCTCCCTTTCCCTCTGTCTCTCGCAATAATAAAACGCCGCTTCCTCGGCGAGTTCTTCGGGAGTTGCGTCCCGTAGCCCGGAGCAGGGCTCGTTACCCGAACTGGAAGTCCTTTTCGATCCTCCCTACTGCCACCGAACGAAACGCGACAGAGGAGTGAAGATAAAGTGCTCGGTAATTAATTTCCCTTCATCTCGAAATTTAGATTGCCAGGCGATAGTAATTAGGATAACATAACTAGCACAAAGTAGAGTACCTATGTACAACGAATGCCAACCTGCTCGTGACTCTTACGCGTGACGTGACCCAAGCCTGTTAAGTACCCAAAGTCATTCACTTCTCAGAGGCGTCTACGTACTGACCCTGCAACGGCAAAATAAACGATAAAAACACTGTCCGATATAAATACGCGATGTGCGGAGGGCTCGATTACCGCGCCAAGGAGTCGAACGCCTGATAAGTCAGACAGTCCGGCCGAAATTCCAGCGGCGTGCGGGAGAAATACGGGCACACGTGTGCGCGCGAGTCGCGAGGTTTGTTACTTCGTAGCCCTCGTGGAGTAGGAAACATTAAGTTCCGGCGTGTTTTAATTACGAGCCTAAGCGCGAGCACCCTCGACCCGTTTTAAGCCGCGGGAGCCTGCGCCACTTCCCCAGCTGCATTTCCGTGTCACGTGACGGCTGACGATAAACTCACAAAATCATGGCCGTTCCATTATTTCGCGACGTGGCCCACTTATCCTATAATGGATACACGTCGCGCGTCGTCGGCTCGTTTTCACGGCAGACAGGGAGGATCGACCTTTGCGCGCTGGATTTACGCGACTAAGGGGAAAAAAGGGTGAGTCGGGGGTGGGTGGACGCGAGGGAAAGACGGGGGGAGGCTTCGAGCCTTAATTAATTACTTTTATCTCGCTGCTACTTTATCTCTCTCTCTCTCTCTCTTTCTTTTTCTCTTGGCGACGCACGCCTCTCTTCATCCCCTTTATTTTTCTCCGTATTTCGCTCGCGCAAGCCGAGCGATGGCGACTCTGCTCACTTCGAGGCGGGACGAAGCAATGAAATCTGATCCGAGATCGTTAACGGGTCTAATAGGGCCGATACGATGCAGCTTATGCATCGATAAATTGCGAGGACGTGCGTTGAGACGCTCCTCGACGCTCACAGGCCGCCTTCGTGGCAATAGGGCGATTTATCGTTCGACGTATTTTTCAGAAGTGATTTTCAAAAGTGATTCAGGAGAGGTGTTTCGTGGCAGCGATGTTGTTCACAGCAACGGTTCTCGTTTTCCGCTCTGCCGATCTTAATTATCTGCATTGCTCTCTTATCATTGTTATTGTTTTCTTTGAAACTGTAATTGCATTCCAAGGTATTCGTTACTCGAGTTTCCTCGTTACTCTGTTATTGCTTTCGTGGTTCCTAGAATAATTCTCCTGATGGAATGCGATACCCGCTCCAGGGAATGGGAAATGGTTTTTCCATGATTGGGAAATGCCTATTCGACTCTCGAAATTCTACCCCTGGCGCGCGTGCCAATATTCTTCCAATAAACAGTTAAATGATCGTTAAGAAGCCCCTCGATGCGAACGCGATTTTCGTCGAGCAGAGAACGAGCGTTCTCTTCCTCCCATTGTTAGCTAAATGAAAATTGAGGGAGCCGTTCGTTTAAAACACTCTGACAATAGATCGAGAGTGTACAGCCGCAGTGACAGGTAGTTGTTTGTTTGTTGTTGCTATAATTGCTCAGCCAGCGGAACTTTAAAGCGCGAGCGAAACAAATAACGTGGCTAGAAAAGTGGACGGCGATTGTCCGGCCAAATGAATTACAAAAGCGCCACGTCGTTGTTATTCAAATTTCCTTGGTTTATTTTCTCTCCTGGTTTTTTCGACTGCAAAACGGGCGGCTTTCATTTGCGTGCCCTGCGAACGTCTACGCTCTTGCTATCGCGCGAGCCTCGACTCGCGTTCGTCCAACGATCTGCTTCCAACCATCGACGGGCAAACTTGAAGCGATGAACATCCTCGCTTCGTGTACTTCAACTTCGAACATGTAGTCTCCATTAAGGTTGACCCATAGCGTTGTTACAAACCCTCGGTAATCCCCTGACGGTTTGCCGGGCTGAATTGAAACGGATCCACCGTTCATCCACAATATCCCAGTCGCAAGCCGACCTTTCGTTCACTCGAACGGCCATTCACCGTAAGCGCACCTCGTTGAATTTCATTGAATGCATAACCATTTTAGTACCGTAAGCGGTTACGATAGCTCCACTTATGATAACCACGACTAACGTTATCTCGTTTCTAACCACCGTCTACGCGTAACGCCGTGTCTGCTTCCGTCCCCGGGGGATGCTCTCCTTTGGGCGTGCTGCCGAGCGTAACGAGCAAGGATTTCTATCAAGCAGCTTCTTTCATCTTCCTTTAAAAGCACTAAATCTCCGACTTCCCTCGGCTAACAGAACTTCCCCCACAGCCGAAACCAATGCCATCTGATTACACGATTCCCCGAACCTTAGAGCCCGCACATAACTTATGCACCGGCGTACATCCTCGCCAGGAAAAGCTTCTGAAGCACGGTAACGATCCTGCGAACTGTCCACAGTGCCTCCGTAACAGGCCTCCGCGACAGTACTCGCTAGTGCATCGCGCGGCGGTCGTCGTTCGAAAATTGAAACGAGCCAAGGGAATTTATCGCGACGCGTATATATCAATATTCCCTCGTCGTTTTGCTCGCGCGTCTTGTTCCCATCCACAAATCATGACCCGCGCGAGGGGTGGCGGTCGGGCCGCGAAAGTTATGCCGCCCGGCCACGTACGCGCTCCACGCCGCGCTATTTATTTCCTGCAATCTGCGGCGAGGAGAAAAAATAACGCCGCATAGCCTCGCGGCCGGGGCTGCCTGGAGAGACAAATCTGCGACGGGGGGTGGTCACGCGACCGACCGCCCCCCACGCGTGATTAAATTACGCCGCTTATTTAAAAGATAAGGCGCCGGCTTATCGAACTTATTTATCGGGACGACGAGCCTTACCGGCAGCTTCGCCTGTTCGAGACCGATGGGCCCGCTCGTCGGATCATCTAGCCTCATTTAATTCTCTGATTTACGTTAAGCAGGCACGTGAGCAGGCAGGATGTAATTAATCGCGAGCCTGGAAAGAACAGCATGCACTGCTTTCTCTTGACACCTGTATTCGCGCCGATAAGCCACGCGGGTTCCTTCACTGGCGAAATAATTCTACGTTCTACACAAGCTACTCTGTTTTCCCTGCGAATTCCGTGGAATTCGGTGCTGCGAAACGATTGGTTCGCAACTGGAAATCCGCCCTCTGGTCACTGGTTTTATCGTCGCGAGAATAATGTATTTTTTGCTGTTTTAATTCAACGTTAAATCTCGGAGCTCGCCGCAATGGATTCGTTTCATCGTGTGTCACAGCCACCGCGTGTGTTACCTACGTTCTGCAGCCCGGGGCCAGAAATTACGCCGATACTTTTTCCCTCCGCAAATTGCTCCCGTTCCGACGTTATCGTTGCGCTCGCATTAACGTTTCATAGGGCTGTGTGCTTGGAATCGAATCCTGGAGAAATTGCAGAGGCCCTGCAGTGTTTCTTCAGTGCTCGATTCCTTTCCTGAAAGGAAGTTCGATTGAACCTGGATTGAAAGGAGCGGATTCAATGCCTCTCGCTTGACTATAGAATCTCAATCCGACATAACTTCCGATAGACACATCATCCGCGGAATTTATTCCAAGTTATTCAGCTCGATTGCCGGCTGCGCTACCTGTTCTCATTAAAATTTCCAAAGGTGACTTTTCCATCGAATGTAGCGTACTAACGACATCCCGATCTGCTTTTGATAACGCGGGGCATAGGTATTTACCTGCAACTACGTTCATCTATAAAAATGGCCTAAAATTGTTTAGAAAAGAGTTGCTCGAAATAGGTTCCAAGGTGTCCCCTCAGTTTCGCATTCCCTGTCTCCCGAACACTCCGTTAAATTCGTTGGAGAGTTAGCCCGCGACGCAACCGGAAAGCACGAGCAGCAAGTGCTCGAGATAAGATCATAACTCTCAGGAAAACGATCTTTCCACGCTCCGCTAAAGGTCGCCCTCCCGGGAGGTCCAGAACGATCTAAATATTCAGATCACCGGCGACGAAAGCCGGAGTTCCCTATCTCTCTCCTTCCTATTTGGTTCCTTCTGCCTAGAAATTGCGGCGAAATGCGAATGGGACGAGGCCACAGCCCAGAGACCCTTAAATACCTTAATCTCGAAACGCCAATGTGATTCGCGTGCAAATCCTTTGGGCCAAGCTACGGCAATAACGTAGTCGAATCGAGGATTCCAGTCGAAAGTAATTCCGATCTTCGACACGCGCCCCTTGGGGCGTCGACAAGATTATCTTCGAGGTGTTGTCAGACTTGTGAAAGCGGAACGAAGTACGTAGCTGCTTGTCGAATAGATTCGAGTACCTTCGGAGCGGATGAAGCACCATCGCAAGGCGATAGTACTACTTCGAGCTCTTTATTTGCAGCTTGTCAAGGGCTTCCACTTGTCCAAATCACTTACACTTTAGGATGTCCAGACTGTCAGAGGGAGAAGTCCCCTCGATTAAAGCAATAAAGTAAATAGGCACACCTATCGAATCGTATCATTCATCACTGACCCTCCAGTAGCTCTTCTCCGCTACCCTTCAGACGTCTAAATGGAAGTGACACGATATATCCCATTTGCCAGCACCACCCTCGCATATCGCGCGGGAGAATGGAGCGCGACGCGTTCGGTTGTTAAATGGTAAACCACGGTATACTATCGTGCATGATCGCGGCGAAGAAAAGGGAATATCGGGAGACGTATCGTACCACTATCTCATCTTCAAAGCTCCACTACCTCGGCGAGGAACACCGTTATGCACCCCTTCTATCGCCGCGCACCTCATGATACAGCAATAACCGCAGCTGTTGCAATATCTATCCGCGCTCTCCCGCCGACTATTCCCCGCGGCGTGACTTTCTTCCCGGCTGACACAGAACGGGATAATTCCTCTTTGCTCGCGACGCAGGGAGGACAATTTCACTCGATGTCTTCCTCCCTAACCTCCGTCCGACCTGCGCGACTTTTTTCACTAATTAAAGCGGCCGAATTCCTGCTCGACGTGGCACACGGGAGCACCAGCTTTTCTCTCTACGCCGGAGACCAACGAACCCGATTGCACGTAGTGCATAGAGCACTCGTAACCCCGCGCTTCGTTGTCATAGCGCGTGTTCACGTCCGTATCAAACGACGCCGTGCTATAAGAGAGTCCAATTACCGGAAGTCGACGGGAAAGAAAGAGAATCCGGCTTTTTCTCGGCCGGCTGGGAACGAATGGGCGGCAATTTGTCGCGCGACCCGCCCATAAGTCATCGAATATTGTCATCGCGATTTATCGCGGCTAACCGCTGGGAGTAATTTTATTTTCGTCCCCGTCACGGCGCTCGAGTCGTTATTTTCCATTAGACAACCCCAACGACGATAAGGAATGCTAACCGAGCTCGATCATCCTGGCAATTAGGGTGGTCCCGCGTCGAGACCAAGTTTCTTCGGCAACTCTGTGGATCGCCGTAGATCTCGCTTCGACGAAATGCATTTCGAGTGTATCCGCGTGCTCGCTGCTCAGATATTCCAGCCCGTGCAAACACCAGCGATTTGAATAAACGAATATCTAGACCGCGGGGGGATATTTGCCGTCTTACGGCGTGTTCGCGGTTCCTCGAGAATGTGTGAAACAATTTCGCGGGATCAGGGACGGAACACGGCTGGCAATAATAATTCAACGAACGGGATCCCCCTGTTCAGATTTTTTTGCGGGCACACTAGAGCGCATTCGCACGCAACACGTGCACTATCATTTCGTGCAGTCTCGCCTCGGGATCTATACATTCCGCACGCAATACGCTCTGGAAGGCGGAGAATATTTTTTCACGTTATGGCTGGAGTGTATGAGCACCGCGCTTAGATAGCCCATAACATTATATCGCCATCATCTGTCTATAAATATTGATGAGCCCCTAAGGTGAAGCCGGCTACCACGCGTCTGCGGAGATAAATGGAACTATAGCGAGTAAATTATACGTGCCTGGAGAAGATCGTCTTTCCCTCGACCTCGATTCGCTGTAAAGATACCTGATACTTTGCGCTACATCACGGATCATCAAATTTCCACGATCCCCAATTCGGCTGATCCGGAGGACGGGCAGAACAAAAGTCAGGTGGATTACAGCTCCGCCACGTGCCTCGGTCCAGGACGCCGCTGGAAGATCGAATGCGCCAGCTGAAAGCACAGAACGTCGAGAGTTGTGGGAAAGCCAAGGAGGCATCCCCTGCCGTGCGCGGAAAAGCTCGTTATAAGCCCTCGGGGCTTAGTCGCAGCTACAGAATTAATTAAACCGAGGTAAAGCGCATAAAATATCTGAAGTCGGCCCCTGGCCACGCACGCGACGGATTTATCCTGCTGCCACTCCTCTGATCACTCGCTTCGTTTAAATAGCAGCGAAACGTGGGGTGGGAGAGCGAGCCAGGTGAGCGGCCTGCAGAGGGATGGGGGCAGAAAGAGAAAAGCAATTAACGGCCGCGAAGTGGCTGCCATTAATAATCCCGGACTCCTTGTACGGGGTTTGCGCGTCTTCGTGAATACAAATTAAGGGTCGAATTAACGTCTACGGCGTGGATATCGCGGACAAGCGACGCCTGCGTTGCACGAGGGGTAGCAACGAGCCGTTCCCTCGATTGAAAAAGTAACTCACGGCCGAGTGAGCGGCGGAGAAATTACCATGGCAAGAGGACACCGATAGGAGGGTCGCCTTCTGTTCATGTATATTAATAACGCGCCAGACTGCATACGCGTCTCGAGCGCATCGGCCTTTCTCTTCCCTCTGTGTGATGGATCACGAGAAAAACAACGGAGGACGAGAGCCCTCCGGGCAAGCTTTTCCCCCCCGCGACAACCTATTCTCTACCTAATTCACTCTTAAGCTCGAGTGTAATGAGCTCTGATCTAATCTAATTCCATCCAATCTCCTTCTGGCCGTGGCTACATCCCGCGGCTATTATGGCTCGCAGACGAGAGAGCTATAGGCACTTTGTATGCGCTTTCCTATTCACCGAGCAGCTCTATTCTTGCCCTCCCCAACAACTTATTTAACTAGGTACTTTTAAGGATCCGCTCACCCCATTTGCATTGTGCCCTTTTAAAGAATTCCTCGCTATAATCGTAGGGAAACGCATTCACTTCGTGTATCTACTCTTCGCGGGTAGTTTGATCTAATTTTGTATTCGGATATGGCGTCACATTTGGCTGGAGCTTCGCAGAGCATTCGGAATTAGTTATTTTTCTACTCGAAGATCGAGGACAACAATGATTACGGGGAGAAACGTTTCGTTCTTAGACGCGGGGGATGAACTGCCGGGGTTTAAGCAACGCTATCCGCACGTTTTTACAGCTAACTCGAACGTGAAATCCTGTTTCCGCTGTAGCTAGAGCTGCATTAAATCTGTCGCGGCTGGTACGCCTACAATAACAGAGGCTGGCATGTACCGCTCGCACTTAAAATCAATTACGAGGGAAACGTGTGCAAAATTTCGGCGCAAGTGGGTCGCGAAAGTTGCGGCTCATCGTTACCCACGCATCACGCTGCACCGTCGGGGGTTGAAAGCCGGAAATTATCCCTGGATGCGTTCCATTTTCCTCGGGGCTCTATTAAAACACTCGTTCTGGCCCCTTTACGGATGCACGAGCCCGGGACGCATCGTTGCTCTCGCGATTCCGCGCGTCGAATACTTGTTTCGCTCTTGAAGCGGCGACACGAGGAGGGAACAACGCGGAGCAGACAGGGGGCGAGTGCGCGAAGGAAAATGGCCAGGGAAAACAAATGGAGTAGGCCGGATTCGAGGGTGCGATAAGTCGAGAGTGGAGGGAAGGGTGCTGGGGAGATTAGCGAGGGAGTAGGTACGTAAAGATCGATAGATAAACGAGCTTTGGCTTTTTGTACAGCTCAGCTCTGTTTCGTGTTCGCGAGACAAGCAGTTAAATGAAAACACAGATAAATAAACCGCCTTCCAGTAGAGGAATATACGAGGGAATAATGTACAAGTGCAATTTGGATGATGGTACAGAGCCACTTTCAATTTACTAAAAAACTGAGTGGCTAGTGAAACAGTTACGCAAGCAAGCGAGGATTCGATGCACAGAAGGACGCCATCGAAGCGCGACTGTCCCAAATTTTCAGTGGCCTTGGTCCTTACACGCGAAAAAGGAACAGAGTAAAAGCGAAGCGATTCGGATGTTTACTCGATCGGCAAGGACACCCTGTGCACTTGCTAGCGCTGTGTCCTTCGGATCGAAACTATCGTGTCACAAAGGGGGGCTGGATTGGACGAAAGAGTTGCCAGGGAGCCCGATCTGACCGACGATTCCGTCTTTTCTGTTGCAGATACGCTCAGTTTAGGAGATCGCACGGTAGATAGCATGGATCGGCACACGATCCAGAGCAAGCCGCGGAACCAGCTGCTGGTGGACCCCTCCGACCTGAAGCCGAAGCCCGAGCCTACGTTCGACTACACCCAGAGCACCAACGTCACAGCCCTGATAGGGAAGCCCGCTTATCTGACGTGTAGGGTGCGCAACTTGGGCGACAAAACCGTAAGGCAGTCCTGCATCGTTGCACGTTATTGTCCGTTCGCCTGGAACGAGTACGTACGTTCCCATCGCCGGAGATTTCCAGCCCTCCGCGCGAACATTTATTTCCATTCGACGGGGCAGCGGAGCGAGCCCCGGGCTCCGGGCGGCGTAACGCGAAAAATTGCTCGAGACAGTTTAATGTTTCAGAAAAATGCTTTCGCCGTTCCTTCGACGTTATTCCACGGGGTTTCGACAAATTTGTGACAGAAATGTAATTACCAGAGAAAGGAGTGGTATAGACTCTTGACCGAGCACGGGGGGCGGGGGAGAGAGAGAGAGAGATGAAATCCAGTCTTCGTAAAGACCTTAGGAAAAGCGATTTGCAAGGAATAATCGAGTTGCCCGGGCTCGATTGGACGTTAATCGACCTTCAAGGCAACTGGAAACTCAATTTTATCGCGGCTCGCGGTACCGGCGCTGCAGCTATTGGTCGATCGAGAGTAATGCCGAGGGTAGCACACGGTACTCGAATTACGGCCTCGCGATCACGCTCGCCCCCAGATTATTACGTTGCTGTACGTCAGGCGACTCGGCCTTTAGCGTTCGCACGTCCGCGGAAAATGTCGTTTGTCCGTGGCAGACGTTACGCCGCGATAAAACTAAGAGGATTCTGGATGAGTGGTTTCCTTGGAGGCGGTGCTCCCCTCCCCCAGAAACACCGTTTCATTACGTGTTTACGCTCTCGGGCCGAGGCACGCGGCTGCGGAATCGATTTTCAGACAAATGAGCATGAATTTCTGCGGAAGTGGCTCTTCTTGCCTCCCCTATTGGGACGTCTCGGGGCTGGAATTTCCTTTCGAAGTTCGCAATCAAGGGATAGAACGGAGGAGACATTATCGTTCCCCAGTAATCGCCTGGAGATCGGAATTTCTTGCAATAGCCATCGAAATCCAGGGAAAACCTCGAAACCGAGTCGATCCCGATTATGCGCCGTCTTCTTTCGATCGGGCCACTCCTCGATCACTGGAAATTCGTCCAAACTTCTCGGCCAAGTTCGGCGATTCGGGGGAAGCTCGCGACGAGATCGGAACGAAGGTCGCGGTGGGGGACGAGCACGGGGCCGGGAATAGGGGAGCATGGAAATGAGGCTGTTCAATTTCGGCATTTCCGAGTGTGTAAACCGTATTAAGCAAATTCATTATACAGTCGGGGCCAGACGTACCTTAATTTCATTCGTTGTTCCGCGTCAGCCGTGGAATTCCATTTGCTCGACGTCCGAATTGCTGGGTCACACGGATTTCCTCGATACGTGATTCTCGCCGCTTTGCATGCTGTCCCTGACACTTTTGGCGTTTCATTCCGTTCCGCGCGGAATTATTGATACCGGTTACCTTGCTCAACAAACTCTGCGGAAGATTCAGAGCGACCAAGATAGCTGGCTTTCTCGACGTGGTTGTTCAACCTCTGCGACTCTGTGCAAACTTCCAGCGGGGTGGTTTCCACGAAACACCCTATTTTCGACACCGTGTTGCCTTTGTCGTATTTAATTAAGGACCCAGCTTTCGTCGCATTGTTCCTGCGGACTTGTCTTCTGAAATTTGCAATTCTATTCCCTGCGACCGTTCGCGGAGGTAATTCAGTGTTCCCCTGTCACGAACGAAACCATCTCCATCTGTTCGATCAACTTCCACTCCGGAGCCCTTTCGCCAGCGACTTGGAGGCTCCGTTTAAACGGGTACAGAGACGCCGCCGAAGCAACGGCAAAAAGAGGAGCGCGGATCATCGTAGCGTGTAGAGGGCTGCTGGCGAGCTCGCGCGGCAGACAATACGCGGGTCCATTTGCAGTTACGCTAGCAGCAGTTTTGCTTAACGTTCGGCATTCATCATTTTGGACGTCTTCCCGTAGTTTCGCTCCCCCCTGGTGTCTCAGCCGCCTCGCAGTCTCGATGGGTGAGTTCGGGAACGCTAAACTGCTTCTGTTCCCTGGCGCAGTAGCGGCAGACGTAGCTAGCCAGACTCCGCGAGACGCAAACTTCCACGAGTAAATAAGCTAAGTGGTGCCAGCGCGCGCGCGTGTGCACACAGGCGAGATGGTCGCAGACAGCTGCCTTTTCCGCTTTGCATCGAGGGATGAATTACGGCGGATAGGTCGATGAGTGACTGAGATCGATTCGCGAGCTGTCCGCCGCGTCTCCTCCCTTCCCGAACGTCCAACGTCCAGCTTACAATACTGGCCGCTGCTGTGACAGGTATTGTGAAGGGTTTTTGTCGAACCTCGAGCACGCCGCTGGCCGGCGATCCGATGAAACTTGATTGTTTATGCGCGTGCATGTTTGCCAGTGTTGCGGGAGAAGTTTGCCAGCAAACCTCGCCTCTTTAGCAGCCGACAAAGTCGTAGCGGGAGGAGCTGATGCTCCGGCAGGGTCAAAGATGTTCAAGCTGAGCGTAAAACTTCAACGCCCGGAAGTTTCGAACTTTTGTCGAGCTCGAGCGAATAAAAGGAGAGCTTCTCTTTCGCTATGTCCGAGAGTCCCCTGTTCAGAACGTAATTAAAGGAACTTGCCTCTCCATGGATCCTGGCATTGGAGTGGTCCGTAGACAAAAGGGCAGGGCGTCCCTTTTATCAGAGTCTGATTAAATACGAACAGCGGGGCGAGCCGTGCTTCGGCCTTGCGCGTTTCGAGCGATTGAATTTACGCAGCCGGATGAACGAATCATCCGATTACCTTCGCCCGTTGCCGCGGTTAATAGTTGGACGTAAAAGTTCATTTCTCGCGCCAATAGGCAACGAAATAATTGCCCCGAGGGTGGGGCTTCGACCACTGCCCCGATTCGTCCAAGCGGAAAGGATTACGCGAGGATTATTCCCGGGGAAGGTGCAAGAAGATGAAGCGGGAAAGTGACTATTAGCAGCGAGTTATCGTTCGTCACGGTGTGGAGACAGATTCCGAAACAGACGGCTGACCTGGTCGCCTCGGTGGCTACGGTTTCGGAATCTGGGTAAACCCGCGCGACGGCAGCTTAGTTCGTCGTGGCAGACTTGCCCCGGAGTTTACCAGATTACTTTCTCGTTGCCGCGAGCACACACACGGCTGATGAAATTACCGTCCTCGTCCCCGAAGACGTCAAAGTTCACTAGGGCCGAAGTTTAAATGTCCCCATCGTCGAAACGAATTATGTATTATACTGGAGAGAGAGCGAAGCAAGCCTCTCTGACCTCGCGCCTCCGCTTCTTGAAATATTTAACGGCACCGAGTGACGAGACGAACGTGAAACATTGATTCACGTCGCCTTCGGAGCGCTACGAACAATTTATCAGAATAGAGATTTTTCGTCGCTCACGCTTCGAGAGCTTGTTTTTCAGCTCGAGCCTCCAGAATGCTCCCAATTTTAAGTTTCGTGAAATTCCTCGTTCGGCGATAACGATGTCGTTTGAATGTCCAGTCCTTTTCATAGATTCTAGATACACTATTAATAAGAGAATGGGCGTCGGACGAATTTCAAACGCGAGCGCTGCCTGTTATCGGCGAATTCACTTAGCGATCAGACGCGACTATTGAAAGCACTCGGATCGCTCGGTCCGCTCTGCCGATAACCATCATTGACCCCTCTTTGAAATTCCGTTTGCAAAGGTATCCTGGGTCAGGCACAGGGACATTCACATTTTAACGGCGGCGGCGTACACGTACACCAGCGACCAGCGGTTCCAAGTGCACGTCGGACAAAACACAGGCCAAAACAGCGAGTGGTCCGAATGGACTCTCTGCATAAAGTGGGCGCAGCAGAGAGACCAGGGACTCTACGAGTGTCAGATCTCCACCATCCCCGTCAAGTCGCATCAGTTTCGCTTGAACGTTGTCGGTAAGTCCCTTCCAACGATCATTAACGGATTACAACGCGGGGAGAACGATCGGAGGAACTTCTTTGTCGCGCCGAGTCGCAGTCGAGTTCACTAATCAGACACACGGAGGCCTCTCGTCCCACGAAATCCTCAGTCATTATAGAAACGAGGAATTCAGCCCTCCGATATCACCCTCATTTTATCCCGGCTCACCTACGCATTCATTCCCGACGAGCACCGCGCGCTGGACCGAACATCAACCGGAAGCCAGGCCCCCACCTTCGCGTTCTCGATTGCTCTCGAAAACGTCTCGCGAAATAACAGCGCGGGTGCGTTAAAACGTGTCGGATCGGCCGTTAACGACGCCGCGGAGGGAAGCTTCCGAGGACTAATTGCGGTGCGCGCGACATCGCCGCGGCAGGCCTCATTATTTCAATTACAATGACCTTGGGGCCTGTAACAAGCTTCGGCTCGTTAGCGCCCACGGATCGCTGAACTATCCTCGGCCCTCTCGACGAGTATCGGTTCGGAGAGGCTCCTCGTGCGGCGGCCGCTTGGGGATCGACCCGAAATAGCGGAGTGTCGCGAACGGTGCAGCGGGGGGCGACGTGTGTGGCGGTGGAAGAAAAAGAAAGAGGGAGTATTCGTTCTTTATCGCAGTGCCGACAGCGACGATACTGGGTGGTCCAGATCTGTACGTGGGAGCGGGTAGCACGATAAACCTGACGTGCGCCATACACTTCAGCTCGGAGCCGCCAGCTTACATCTTCTGGTACTACAATGAGAAAGTCTTGAGCTACGACAGTCCCAGGGGCGGCGTCTCTGTGATAACCGAGAAGGGTGGCGACGTAACCACCTCGTGGCTCCTCATCCAGACGGCGCAGCCCTCGGACTCTGGGGAGTACAAGTGCACGCCCAGCAACGCCAATACGGCGTCCATCAAGGTTCACGTCCTGAACGGTGAGTGTTTGCACCGGCGATTATGGGACTCCCCGATTAAGCCTGATACAACCCTGTGTAGAGTCTTTCTCCTGCTTTCTCTTTGAAGCGATTATACGCGAGTAGAACGTCAAGTGGTCGCTCCAGGCAGCGATGGAAGTTTTTACAAGCTTAAGCTTTAGCTACCTCCCTATCGCTCCGCCCTTCGATCTCTTAAGCAAACGTGGCGCCTAAGTAAAAATACACGCGCGGTCTAGAGCGACCAGTTGACGTTCCACGGACTTGTAACCTAGAAAGAAGAGAATGGAAACGTCCATGCTGAATTGAAAATGTAAAAACCGGGGGCAGAATTTTTTTATACATTTGTTAACTATGTACGGTACACTTTCCAGCGACTGCGCCAGTGTACCGTGCCGCAAAGGGACAACATTTTTCAAACAAACGATGTCGGTAGATTCTCTTTTTACAACCGTCGCGGAATTATTTACGGTCCAAGTCTCTTCTCGCGGTTCACACGGGCGAAACGTCGACGGCGATTTGCGAGGGAGTTATAAAAACGGAACGAAACAATTCCGAGTAGTAAAACCGACGTCCCAGTCGCCGGGACTCTGTCGTTAACGGAAACGAGCTTCGCGGTTGATTGAAGCATCAAAAACGGCCTCCACCGCGTTTGCCGGCGGAGCATTTGCCCCGGGAATGACAGCGCGACTGCAAGTTTCTCGCTGGCCGCATAAATTACCTGCCGCGCGCGTCTTTTCGGCTTCGTCCCGTTGCCTTTCCTCGGGCGCGAGCTCCCGAAAATTTCGAATTTCACTGTCATCCGGGACCTGGCAATCGGCTTACCGGAACGCGGCGATTATGCATCAGCGAAGTTCCGCGTGTGTATTCAGCGAGCGCCGCGAAAGGGGGAGAGCTTCAGCGCGACCCCGCGAATGTTTGTCATCCTGCTCGCGCGGAATAGTTCCGTTTATGCAGTTTCAAACGAAATTTCCCGTGATTTTCATTACGTTCCCCGGAATTCTTCGCGAGTATTTTTCGGTGGAAACTCCGGCCGCGTCGCGCCCTATTTCCGCGCGTATTTGCGCGAATAACGCGGGATGAAAGTTTCCCCTTGTTAACAACAAAAATCCCTCGGCACTGGCGGGCCGCCGTTGTTCTTTGAGAGCCGGGTCGACGTTTCCTGGTCGGGCAATGAGGGTCGTCGATCGTTGGCGACAAATTTGTCCAGCGTTCACGGGTCGAGGAGTTCGCCGCGAGGTCGGGGCGCGGCGGAAATTGCATTTCAATCGTTCGCATAAAGCATTCGCCGCGGGCGACGTTTAACGAGGAAAGAAAACGACGAGCGGGAACTCCGGCGGCGTCTCGAGGCATTTGTAAAGCGGGCCGCGCGAAAGTGAAGGATGTTCGTCGTTAGCCTAACATTTTCTGCCAAATTTCACCGGCGAACGCAGACCTCTTGTCTGACGGGCTGCGGCTAAATGCGAAGTTGAGAACGAGCGGCTTTCTGTTGCAGGCGAACGACCGGAAGCGATGCAGACCGGAACGGCGGGACCCATTTTATCCTCGAGCTGTCTTTTGGTGTCTCTGATCATTTTGTACATATCGTCGGTGTAAACGAACGACACGAGGCAGCGCCGTCACGCCGTTTAGACCAAGCCTCGAGCCTGGTCGGGGGTACGCTCTCGTTAAGCGCACGCGACTGTTCGCCGTGGTCAACGAGACGAAGGAGGGATCGGTAGTCTGGCGTACACACGATCGTGCTCAATTTACTGGATACCGCGAGCGAAGATTAGCTCTTTGCGCTATCCACCGACCGAACGGACGCCCGGATCCTCTTCTCTCATACGTTTTGGCGACAGACACAGCGAGCCATCGCAAACTTCCATTCGTCGATAAGTCCCGTGCACGCTCACTGGCTCGTCAGTGACCACCGGAGGACGCGGCGAACAGGCAAAGGGTTGAATTTCGCGGCAGAGCGTACGCTCGCCCCTCAACTGATTACAGAACCGTGAACTTTCGCGGTTCCTCTGTAACCGATGCCTTCTGGGCTATCGCAACGGGACACCGATCACACAGAGATCTCAAAGGATCGTGTCCCCAGCATTTTAGACTGGAAATGAACGGCACGCGTCTCCCGAGCTTCGACTGCAATCGCGCCTCGGTCGAGGAGCGTTTAGTTAAGGGAACGTCGACGCTAATACCGGAAGAAGTCCGCGGAGGATCAGCCCGGCCTCTGCGCGCCTCGTTTCCTTTCGCAGAGGGGGAATCCAGGCTTCCCCTCGATAATTCGTATCGAGGGGAACCGATTTACGGGAGGCGTAAAAGCGAGGAACGACCGTCTCGCGGTACGCTTTACGATCGGCCGAATCTCGATGATGCGGGGGGGGGGGGGGGGGGGGGGGGGGCGTGAGACAGCATTCAGTGGGAAATAAAACGTGACTCGACTGCTCGATCCCGTGGTTTGTTGGATCGAGGGCACTCGGCGAACCGTGAAGAAAGTTTCCCCGCGGGTGGAATCGGAATCTCTAGTCCCTATCGATTAATAAACCGTCGAGTCTCGCGCCTCCGCGGTGGAAGCAGAGGCGACATGTAACGCCCGCGTTTACTGCCTCGAATTATCCCGTGATTCCACGAGTAAATACAGCGACGCTGAAACTCCGCCTGGAAATATCCACGGTCCACGTGATAGAAATGTTAATACTCGGGGCAGGCTTTGGTGGAGCTTTCGATGAACCGGCGTGCATCATCGCCGCGAAAAACCCTCGCAATTCCCTTCCAGCCGATTAACAGTCAGAATGGCAAACGTTCGAGAACAATTACGGGGGAATTATTATTGCACACGCCGGGTCCAAGCAATCGCCCCGTCCCGAGCTCGCGGATTTCGTAGGTCACGTTCTAATTTTCGTTCACTGTGCTCGTTTGTCCGGTTTGTCGATCGGCGTCGGCACCAATAGGTCGACAAATTTTACAAATTATTCCTGGCACGTTGCACCGTTCGATTTTATTAGCATCGGGCTCTTGAACAGTCTCTGTAACCTGTTAACTGGCTCCAGTTATTTGGCAAATAAAGTGCTTTCGCGATGCTAACGAGAAACAAATGATACATTTACTCTTTCGGTACAACAGCCACTGTCAAACACCTAGCGTCACTTTAAACAATCATTCAATTTCTCCACAGTTGGCAGGTTAACAGGCAGACTATTTTAACAATCAATTACAAAAATCGAGGGTACACGGTGGCAGTAATTCTTTCAAATTTCTGCCTGACGGTCTCAAAGCCGCGTCTCGCTGAAATGTCTGTAAATGACTCTCGGAAGCGAGGGGCGCGTATGGGAAACGCGACGGGGAAGTTCCGTAGTGACTTTAAAGAGGAGGAAGCTGATGTACAGCGAGCGTCGTTCCGCTTGCACGCTTGAACGCGCTTCGGCAAACTCGTCTAATCGCGTGTGCACGAGGACATACATCAGGACGTTCGAATGGAAACCTAATAAGCCGCGATCAAACGTCGTCGCGCGCCAGATCTGTTTGCAGTTCGACGATCGGGTATTAGCGTCGACGAGCAAACACTCAACCTGTACATAGCGTCTGTATTATAAATTGTGGCCGGGTGATGATAGTCACGCGCCGACTGCACGAGCGTAAATGCGTGGAAGCGGCACCCTCTTTCACCCGATACCGGTGTGCAATGGATCTGTAGCGGATCTATCTAATCGCGTTTACCACGTGGAAATCGAGTCTCGCGGACCGAGTGGTTCTGGCCCAGCCAGCCGCTGATTTCGGAGGCGAAACTTCTTCGGGAGGGACCGTCGGGGCGGCCTGAACGGTGAACATGTTGCCATCGCTCTGGCACTTTGGCACTACGCTTGCAAAAATGATACTCTACTTTCATTCACGGCAATGAAAATTATTTGGACACTTGGTATAGTCTGTCCTCTGTGCTGGTTTATTGAAAATTTTTCGTATCGTATTGTGAACGTTGCAGTCTATTTTACATTCCGCATGTTTATGCTCTATTTGCACGATGCTTGCACGAGGGAATATTGGACGATTTGTGAGATCAGCCGACTGTTCACCTCGGATAATTGTGGGTGTACAGATCGGCTGTTACCTTGTAGTATGATCGTTTATTTAAAATGGAATCTGTGTTATAAGACATTCGCATTAAGTAGTGAAAATTGAGCGATGGTCCTCCTCCGAGTTCGGAAATCTCGATCGTTCCTCCCGATCGGTGGTCCTCAAGCCGAGCCCCGCGAGCTTCAACGTAACCCTCCCCTCTCTGAGCCCTGACAAACTTTTTACTACTTTGTACATTTTTCCTTCCTTCCAAGAGGCTTCCCGGCGAAACTCTGCGTACGTGACACTGTGCAAAAGGGCTGCAAGCAGAGAGGGTCGCGCGATCGCGGCAAGTTTGACGGACCACCTACGGCCGGATCCACTCCGCGCGCGACACGCCAAACACGACGAACAGTTTCCACTTTCTATTTCTGTGTGTGTTTCGATGTGATATTCTCGCAGATAGCCCGACACGAAAGTATCGCTGCGGTTCGTAGCCGCGGCAAAAACCGATCGAATCCCCCTCACTTTTGTGTTCCTACCACGGTGGTGGTCGTTTCTCCAACTTGGGTCGCGAAAGCGAGTCGAAAGAGAGGTGAGGAAAAGGTGGGTCGGCCCTGAGATCCGACGAGAACAGCCAGCGTTCGGGAAGTTTCGCGAGGGTGAAGTGGAGGTAGCAGTCGATACACCTCGCTGCCGTGAACTCGACAAAATAGTCGCATACACCGAGGGGGGAGGGAGCGAAGTTTCGGGATTTTTCTCCCTCGGCGGAAATTACGTGTAACGAATGAAGGGCGGTCCATTAAGCAGAAGCCTCGGATCTTTTGTCAAGAATCGCTTTCGAGTGAAACTAGCAGAGTAGGTTGTCCCATCTAAAGTTTTGTTTATTCGCAAACGATTAATAATAGTGTTCCCTGCTAACTAACTCCGCACAAATTCCCATCACTTTTCGGGGTGATCGATTGAAAGTTTCAAAGGGCTGCAAATCTGGCGTACGTTTCTGTTATTTGTTTTTTTTTGTAGGAATTAACAAAGCGGACTCGGCGCAGCGTATTTCAAAGTTTAACACAGCTTCCACAGCTTTTTCGTATTCGAGCTTTTTTCGAAGCTTCAACAAGGTAGAGTTTCGTCAAATATCGTCCCTCGATTGTATCTGGGTTTTCCGGGGTTACAATCAATTTTTATTGAAGTCTTTCAAGTTTGGTTATTTCTCTGTATTATATTACGTGCGCGCGATGAATCCATCGTGTCTGAATGAAAAACCGACTACTATTATTCCACCTTCGATTTCAGTTGAAATTTCAAGCATCGAAATGGTCGAGCAATCAAGAAAATGTTCGTTCCCACCGTTGCTCGCGATTCGAAACGCCCCGGGTATGTAACCAAGTTTCTATTCACGCCGCGAGGTAATTGGTAATCGGACGAAGGAAACGAGGACCCTCGAAAGACGTATCCAGAGTTCGTATCTTCTGAATGGGTAACAAAAATGCTTGAAAAGGAGGCTGGCTTTCAGGGCAGCCGGCGCGTCCGGGCTCCGCAAGTTTTTCCAGGCTGAAATATCGCGCTTTGCAGGGTTTATGAAACGCGAAACGGGGTAAATGTTGCACGCTCAAACAGGGACAAAGTGGAGAAGGGTGGGGGCAAAGCAGGAAAAGAAACAGCCGGCATTGAAACAAACGCTTTCGATTTTGTTCGTTCCGGTTGGCCGGGCCCGTCGAGAATCGAATTCCGCCCGCGAATAGAATTCGCTCCGAGGGATCGTCGTACCCCGCGTTTCGATTTCGCTCCGGCGACCGTGCACAAATCGCTGCGTCCTCCTGTCCGCCACTTTGTTCCCGCGTTAGCGGAGCTTTCGCTCAGCAAAGAGAAATGAAAAGTGACATCAGTACGAGTGATCGGATTCGCAAAAAAAAAAAAAGAATCAGCCCCGCTTGGCCCTCGCCGCCTCTCTTTCGACTGGTCCCTCGGCGATTATCGCATCAACAACGGATGATTGGTCGGCCAAGCGCGAGACGGCCGTTGGAGAAGAGAGATTCGAAGGGACGCGACGAAAACGACGCGTCGTGGACACACTCGGCAACCTGTAGCTCTTAATCGACGACGCTGAAGCGGACGAGCGTAAGAATCGAGGAGAGGGAGAATGATAACACGGACAGAATCTGTAATCGCAGTGATATCGTTAGACTAGATAGGTATATTATTGTACATACTATGTCATTACGATGTTTACTAAATAAAAGCGTTGAAAGGAGGGCTTGGCAGCTGTTTCCAGACGACTTTTCCGACGGGCAGGCAGCGCCTCCGCGAGCTCGCCACCCCGGTTCCGTTCGAGTTCAGCCTCCCTCCGTATCCTTTGTCGCGATTTCTGTCTTTGAGGACGGCCAACGGGAACGAGAGGATCCCCGGAAGACGGACGGCGGCTTTTGCAGAGCGCGCGCCCTCCTGGAGGAGCCTTTATTCCGACTTTCTCTCGCGACCCTTTTGCCCCGCTGATAAGTAACTAACGAGCTTGAAAGGAGCTTTAGGACCTACCTGACATCTTTTCACACTGCGTTACTGCCACGTCGATGCGTTCTCTGTGCTCCTGTCGGCGATCCCTTAACCAGAACGGAGCACCAAACATCGGGGACCAAGTGAATTCTAGTGCAGCCTCTCCAGCCCCGTGGAATCGTCTAACCAACGGCCACGAGGGTGCACCTCGAAGGGCGGACATTCCGAATTCTCCACCTTCGATTCCATCCCGAGAGTTCGCTGTGAATCGTCATCGATCGCCTCGTTAAAGGAAACTTTCCAACGAACCGAGACGGGCTAGAAAAACCAGCGACTTTCATTAATTCGTGTCTGGTTACGTGATCCGCTAGCGGCTCGCCAATCAAGGGCCATATCACTCCGACCAGGAAGGTACGTAACGATTATAATCACCCCGCTCACGTCCCTGCTGGACCGTGTCAGTTTTTTACAAGCCCCTGTATTCCTGCTTATACGTAAAATTGAAACAGAATTAATTTCTCTCTGGCGATATCGTTTTGTCTCGTGGAATTACTTTTTGCATCCTCCAGCTGCAGAACACCGTGGAAAAATGTTTGCCCGTCTTGGAGCCCACGGACTCGCGAGACTATGAAAATTGAAACTTTAAGCGGCACGGATACGGTCCGCCGGTTCTTAATAACCCCAAACTGGCCGCGTTCCAAATTAAGGCTAACTGACCGCGGACGAGACATCTTTTTCCAAGGTTTTTGCCACCGCCCCGGCGAGATTTAACGCTCGCGGGAACCAGAAGCGCGGATAACCGTGGAGAACTGTGTTTTCGGGCCAAACGGATAGAACGGGGGAAACAACTCGGGGAACAAAAGGACGCTAAGTACCGGCGAATCGGCCAAGTAAAACTCGGATCGGACAGAGCGGGAAAAAAATCCTTCGACGCAGTCGGTTCGCGCGAACTTTCCACCCAGTTCCGCGGAACTTGTTTCCATCGAGTACCAAACGTGTTACACAGATTTCACTTGGAATCGTTCGCGCTTTCAACCATCGGTATATTAAAAGTCGGCCGTGAAACGAGCTTGCAAGGAACGAAGCAGAAGGCAGGGTAAATTTCTGCTTAAAAGTTGGGGAGCCTTACTCGAATGACTCTTAAATGAAATGGTTAAAATCGTAATTTTATGGTAAAGTTCCTATCAACCTGGACAACTTTTACCGAGGACAATTTTTAGAATAATGAGCCACAGAGAAGTTACAGGGAGATGCGGTTCTACTTAGTTTCGTATTTTGCATGGCACGTCCGACCAAGCGGCGACCCACTCCCCTGCGCCAGTACACTGCTCCTGCGGCGCGCTCCAGGACTCCAGTAGGTCGAATCAATCATACATCCTTGCTCCGCAGCCGAGTAACTATTCGCGCATTCGCGCAGGTCACTTATCAAGCAAAGAACTTGTGGATTTACAAGCTGAAGCAGATATTCATCAACCGGTGGCGTACAATCCGAGGCTTTTGAACAATGGTGTAATCCCACGCGCCAAGTTCTCATCGGAAATCGCGTGCCGCTAAACTCGTCGCCATTGTGCTGCCGTTCACGTAATTCCTTCCCCGTGGAATTTCTAATTATCCATGGGAATTAATTGCTGCCCCATAGACGGGGCCGTTCTTTCCCCCGGTGCGCCCGCAATCTCGAGCTCTACATTCGTAATGCGCATCTTTCTTCCCCTCCGCCCGGTAGACTGCGTGGGCGAAACGAAACTGCGGCCAGGGAAGGCAGCGAAGCTCTATGCAGAAGCTAGGGTGGTGCATGCATCGGGAAGATGGCATGCAAAGAGGTCCAACACACGGCTGCACGTAACGAATTCCCTAGGTAGGTTTAACACAAGCCACAGACGGAGCTGCCGCGACCGCTCGGCGAAGCGGGGTGGGACGCTATCCACCGGGAGGTGGAACACAACCGTTCCCTTAACCAGACCAGAGGTAAGTGGAACGCGATACGATAGCCCCCGCGCGCTGTGTACACTTTCACGGAGGAAAATTCCTCGGGGTTTCTTTCCGTGCTTGGAACGAAACACCGGGGTGCCATCCAATCCGTGACGCTCGAAGAGATCTGCCTCTCGATTACGCCCCTCTATCGATCGCGCTCGGCTCGTGGTGTGCTCGGTCTTTCGCGCTCCTTTCGAGAAATCTCGTTCAGACGTCGACTTCGGTCGGCAAGTCGCCGTGCACGGTGGGTTTCTCGTGCGAATGCTATTGATAGAATCGATCGCGCTCGGGTTCGATTCGCGGTAGATGACAGGAGATAAAGTAATTTTTATAGGGGCACGATTTTATGGGAATTCTACGTGGACTTAGGTTTAGCCTCGCGGTCGAGAGGCAACGCGCAGAACGCTCCTCGAAGTCGGGCGAAGTAGTAGCGTAACGGGAACGTGGCTGCAACTTGAACGAACGAGTAGAGTTATTTTTTATCACCCTCGTGCCATAAATTCGTTCGTTTTAAACACGAAAAGTCCGTGTCGGACACGGAACTGGAAAAAATGTTTAATTCCCAAAGAACCAGTGGAAAGCTGCGCCATTTCTCCCGACCTGGGGGACGTTGAAATCTTTTTTACACCGAGTGGTTTATCGCTTAGCCGTCGGGCATCGCAGGAGGGAGGGTGGTTTTTCGGTCCCCGGGTTAACTAGGAGTTTCAGCTGGGCGACGGTATCGCGACCCTTGTGAACGTCCCTTGAATATCTCGCTATTTGCTCGACGGACTTTACTGCTCCCATGCGAGGCGACGAAGGGTGAAAAAACCACCAAAGAGAACGAAGTACAGGGGGAGGGGGAGGGGAGGGGTGAAGCGAGGACGTACCGGGCGGGCTAACGTCGCTGTAAAACGGCACTGGATGCAGGCTAAGGGAGAAAGATGGAGGCTGACTGATAGAGGACGGTGCGAGAAGAACGAGCAAGATCGAAAGGCGTGGGAAGAGGGCGCGCGGGGCGGGGGGGATGAAGAAGGGTTGAAGCGAGCAGCGTTTTATAGCCCTGGCTAGATGGTCCGGAACGCGGTAGGGAAATAAAAAGAACGAGAGGAGCTAGACGCGTTACCAGCTACGCTTCTTCCATTAAGTCTTCCTTGACACCGACGAATTTACTGTTCCCGAGGAGTAACGCGGTCACGGACAGTTGAGGATACGTTCCGATCAGTGAGTTATTGTGTACTCTAAAGTAGATCGGGTCTTTGCTTCCGTTCGAAGGGGAATCCAAGTATGTAATTACTCCGAAGTGGAAGTTACCAGTGTTCAGTGGATCGTAGAACCCTTTCTGTGGATCTACGGCTCTGGAGAGAGCTTCACGGTGAAAGAAAGGCTGTGCGAAGATCTCTCTGAATTCGACACTCTACGCGAAGATCCATCAAGTCGTTTGCCATGGAGATTACACTAAAACCAGCATTACTTCAGAGTTCGGAGCAACTGCTAGTTAACTGGGGATAAAGTTCTTTTCTTTAAACAGCGTCGAACAGACGGAGAGCCAATATTGGACGGACTGAACGGGGTTTTTCTCTATTGGGATTTTGAATTCGGTAGTCGATCTGCAATCAGGGGAAGTCTTCGGACGAAGAATAGTTGAAGTTTCTCTCGGAGATTCTTCGGCGGAGATCGAGGCCTCGGGGACTCCAATGGACATGCAGCTTTGGTAATTTCATCTCAACCGCTGTGTACCAGTTAACAGGCTCGACAGATTATGGTCCTCGATAGATAGTACAGCTGACACGAGCGAAGTCTCGATCGGGATCTAGAGTCCTATCGCGCTGCATTCAAATTGGATCGTGCCGAACCATCCGGCGGCCAGAACATTCGCTCAGACGCAATTACTGGTTGATCATTGGATTGTTAACGAAGGAACTTGCGGTTTCCAAGATGTTTATTCTATTACGAAGTTGTTCGAACTGTTCGCCCGGCGTTCCAGGAATGTTTCCTTAAACCTCAAACTGTCTGTATCTATAAATCGTTAAGCGCATGTGGATAAGGGTAGCTCGGCAACGATCCGCGAAACGCGTTTCCGCGTAAATCACTGGATTCGTACGCAGGAAGACGAGCCAATCGGGTGAGCCGGATAATATACGCGGCACTAAATAACACGCGGGACGGGTTAGCGCGCGAGTCCGGGGGTCTTAATCGATGATAAAGCGCGTCTGAGATGATTCCGCTAATGACGAATCGGTTATTGCCGGGACACCGATAAATCATCCTTTCGGGGCCAATCGGCTGACTTCGAAACTCCAATTATCCGGCGAGCCTCGAGAGCTTCCGGTGACGTACGGCAGACACGGGGCTCGCGTCCCGCCAAGTTCATGCGGAAACTTAGTTCGGACGGGTCGCATGAACCCCAGTAAACTTGCCGGTAACGGCTCCTGGAAGCGAGAAGCCATTAGAATTTAATAACCTTTCGACCGGGATCACGGGTCTGGAAGCTGCACGTCGTAATCAGTCCTCGTGGCGCGAGGCTCCGCTGCTGTGCAAATAGATATCACCCCGGTTTCCCGAGCAGATACGACCGATACACGTTCAGGCACGGAGCGAGTCGACTGCGAGTTCGAGAGGAATGGATCCGTGGGAGGAGGTTGTCGAGATAGTTCCGCGGAGAAGGGACTAATGATATCGCTGGATCGAAAGAGTGACGTGGCGCAATGTCTGTCGCGACGTAACTACCTCTGTCGCGAAAATCTTCAGAGGTATATGATTGGGAGAACGATACGATAGGAGTGGGCCAAAACGAGGATCAAAAAGCGATAGGATACATCGAAATTGGAGAGGCGAATGGTTACCGGTCTCCAATCAAAATTCAAGCATCCCCGCGCAGCCAGCAGCGATCCTGTATCTCTATAACTCGCGAGGAGCGCGCCGGGCTATACGTTTTATCGGTGCACTCTCGAAAATTTACATATTACCGCGATACACTTTAAAAGTAACGCTGATGACGTTATACCGTTGCGGTGCACAGCTCACTCAAGGAAATTGGCTATTTTTCTGGGCGAAGGAGGCGGGGCGAGGAAAAAACCTGGATCCATCCATTCGGCTAATAATAATTCCGCTTCCATTTACCGCGCGCCGGGGAAGGTGAAAGAGAGGAAGCGAGGCTAGACGGTAACACGGGGGCGGGATTATAATTCGTCGGGCTTCTCGATGCCCTTCGCGTGCCAGGCTTTCTAGACTAATAGGCGAACCCATTTCCCAGAGAGGGTGACAATTAGGCGGACAGTAATTAACTGTGGATGATAGCGGAAGGAAAGCTAGCCACAAGTCGGCGGCGGGGGACTTGGCGATTACGTTGTACACGTACAAGGCCGTTTGCGCCGACACACGAAGCTCGTTAGACGACGCGCCGCGACGGCGATAAGCGCTTCCAATTAACGATTCAAATCAACCGTGAGAAATTGGCTGCGGGGGCTGCAATTTCTACTGGCGACGCAGCTCCGGCCAGCCCGGCGAGGGGGCGAAGAATGGAAAGGAACTCGCTGAGAGGAGCTTGAAACTCGGTTCGAAGGGGGTCGGGCGAGAGGGAGAGGGGTGGGTGGCTGTTTGTTCGCAGAATTTCTCTCAAGTTTCGATCGTTAGAGGGTCACGCGGCCGCGTCGACTGGGAATCGATACATTCGGGCCCTCCCAGTGGCCGGGCAACTTAAATTACGGATTAAGTTCGAATGCAGGCTTAACGCCGCGCACACGCCTCGGAAATTTATTCGTTTCGAAGTTCGCCGCGCCTCCACGATCCTTGGGAATTACTCGCCCTTCCCCAGGGGTGAACCAATTGGCCACCTCATCCCCTTTTGTTTGCCCATATTTGCATTTTAAACAGTCGGACGGGCGCCGACGGTGCGCGGCAGATTTTGTGATTCCTAGACGCTGTTAAGACCCGATGAAACTGACTGCTTTATCGCGTAACTCGCGTTAAACGCATCGCCCGATGAATATATTTCGTCTCTCGCTATTGGATCACGGGGAAACACGGTGTAGAATGTATTCTCGACGAACTTTGCACGCCACGCTACTCGAATCTTCCTCAAACGTATCGTGCAGTGGATGTCTGACCATCGAGGATTCTTTCTACTGAAAGACTCCAACGAAAGACACTTGTAATCCGTTTCTAAGTATAAATTCCTACCAGGACTGCATACTTCCTACCGAACCGTTCATAAATCATCCCCGCATTGACGCGTCCGGCGAATTCGAGCGCATCGCCAGAAAGCAATCAGCGATATCCGAGACACGAGGATAATAATTCGACAGAAATCTCGCTAACGCGGAGGATGAACGTGAATCAATGTATCGAATCGCTGGAGATAACACCCCGGCGAGGGGGGTGAAACGAAGCCAAGCGTGGAGTAGCGAGGAGGCGAGGACGGCGACGACATGCCCCCTTAAATGGACCGCGCATAACGCCGTGAGAAATGGCAGTGTTTTGACAGCCGGCCCCGTTCGCAAGCTCAGTCGACTGCAATTCAAAGCTCGCCCGAACGTCGCTGCTTACATTTGCCTTGCAGTTTCGCGGCGTCGCGTGTAAACGGCCTAAACTCGCGTGCACCGGGCAGGGTTTCAATTCCAGAATGAATTCTCGGATAGCGGTGGAACAGAGACGATGGGACGAAAATAGGGGGATAGAAACTGGCAGAAGAAGCAAGGGCCAAGAAGCTTGCGGGTTAAGTGAAGGCACGAATGGAGTGATAAAAGGAGCAGATGCTCCGTCGCGTAAACAGGATACCACGGGGCCGGGGCTGGGGTCTAGCTATTGGCGTAGCAACCCAAGTTCGACGGTAAATGGGGCTGAACCGTGTGCATGTGCCAACGACTTTAGCAGAAAAGTTTGCTCGCCGTGAGCGACGTTCCATCGCGTACACTGTTTACGGGGTGTATACGCGTCCCCATGTAAATGCACGGTTTACGAGGCACTCGGTGCAATTACAGTAGCCGAGCCGTGTCAGCGGGTTTTATCGTACGGCTTTCAGATTTATGGGCCTCGACCTGCCCCCGCTTCCGAGGTATTTCCAGATCCGTTTGTACCGTGCGACCCGACACCCTGCCATTTCGAATTCCTCCTTCCTCCTTCCTTCTTCTCGCCCTGAACTGGAAGAACGTATCGAGTTCTCAGGCAGAAGGAAATCGAGAAGCTATCGCGCTCTTTGCCCTCCCTCTGGATAACTAGATCTTCCGTAAGATTCTCAGGAATGCTTTTCATTGAACGTCCAGGCGACAACCTCGCGAGAAGAACCGTCGCGTTGGGGCTCGCCTGTTTGCCAGCCTCGCTTCCCTCGATTCTCGCGTATGATTTACGAACGTCAATCCGAACAAATAGCAGGCCAGCGCGCGATTTAAATCGAGATCGAATTTAAGTAAACACCGATAAATCGAGCGTACAGATTTATCGCGTACACAGAGGCCTGTAATCAGCGTGGGGGGTTCACGCGCCGGTGCTTCACGCCGGCCGATTCCGCGTGACGCGCGGCATGCAAATGGTTTTTCCAGCGACGCCCGCCGATAACGATATCGAGCGGGGCCAGGGGTGGCGGCCCGCGGCGTGCGTCGAATTTTCGAGCCGAATCCCGGCTGACGGTGCTCGCCCTCGCGAGAGTAATTCCGTTTTCAGCCTGTTAATCGCGTAATTGGCCGCGCATGACTTTCGACCGATGATCGAATTGGTTTCGGGGGCATAATTTATGCGGCTGCTCCCGCGGCGCGCGCGTGCCTTTCCGCTCAGCCGTTCGCGTTGCGACCTAAATACCTCGCAGAATGCGATTTTTCCTTCTATCGCCGTCGCTAACGAGGATCATCCTGTAGCACTGGTGCGGGGGGGGAATAAATCATTCGTATGATGGTCCACGTATCGAATGAATGATCATTGAAAATACATGCTCGCACGAGTAAGTTAAAATTGCTCGGAAAATCGTGATATGTCTCTCATTCGTCGCACGAACGATCCCCTCCGCTGTAGCATCATACATTTCAAATATCCCGGAGTATCGATGCATCCAGGAACACATACCAAAGTTTACGCGCGCCTCGTTCCATCTCTTTGTTTCAGAATCCTCAAGATTTTCTGTAAAATTTTGCCCAGAATTTCGGAGCCTCCGGTACTACTTGAAAATTTATGACGGGCCACCGGAGGCGCGAGAGAATGGCAATTGGGTTGCCCTTCCAGCGGAAATGAACTTTGCGATGATAGGGTGTTACGTCGCAATAAGGGTTAAAGGGAGTATGTAGGTCTGAAAGGTTCTCGTAATAAAGTCGACGCTGTGACCTGCATTCTTGAGCCTTTTAATCTTGGAGAGATAGCGCACGGATTTATTCATAGCGACAGAGGATAATGCGCTGGAGGACTTGGTGGATGGGCGCTTAATCGTGTTACGTGCACCCCTGTGATGTCTTTAATCGTTTAAATTAAAGTATTACGTCGGGGGCCGTTGAAATAGTAGCTCTCGAATATTCTGGGAATATAATTCTTGGCGCCAGAATTAGATAACTGCATTAATATTCTAGACTCTTCCTGTCATCGAACTTTCATTGCTTCTATAAAATCTAATTAGCAAACACGTATACTTGGAGGAATGAAAATACTTTGGTTTGCCCTGACTTTTAAGCTCGATATTCCTCGTTACGCGAGCCTGCTCCCGCGATTATTTTCATGGTAATCAAACTAATAACCAGGTACGCATAAAGATTGCTTTATACCTAACTTTAATTAAACTACGAGCCGTATTCCACACGTCGTTTCGCGTGAGCCCTGATTAAACAGTCGGCTTAACATTTAATCAAGCACTCGCGATAATGCGAGGCGTGTTAAGCACGATTACAATCTGGTAACACCGAAACTGAGGCCAGCGATACCAGCTATGTTCACCATAGAATTCTATACTCCCTTGTTACCTCCAAAAAGGGAAAAGCTTCGTCCTCATCGAATCATCTAGCTAGACGTAAATGAGACTCGATTTGACCTGCATCAAGTGCGAATGTAATCAAGTAGTATTACCCTGTAACAACACCGCCTTCTAATCTCCACGGTCCACCACCGTTTCTACGCTAACAATCCTCAGATTCCCCTAATACGATATTCAAAACGATAAACGGGATGGAGATTCGTTGAACATCCACTCCGTGTGCAAATCAAGATGATCACGCAGTAGGAGATCGATTTAATTGCCAGAGGGTGAGAATTCTATTTCCCTGTTCCCGTTCGCTGCCCGTATTCGCCGTCGCCCCCCGCGCCTCGCAATTCGATTTTCCGCCCGCGTTTTTTCCACCCTTTTTTTCGCGACGCACCTGGCCGACTGCCGTGCATCGTTACCACCGACGAAATCATGAAGATACACACTCGTTTGAACGGCCGATCAGCCGTGACCCCCGGCATTATTGGCCCTCTACACCAGTGGCTCTTCACGGCTGCCAGCGAAATTCAATTTCTTTCGAGCGCAATCAGCCGCCCCTATCCGACACTTGGTGTTATTTCGACGATAAACTACGACGACCAGCGAGGCGTTACACCATCTCTTGCTCCTTCCACCCCCCTCCCTGACACCGGCCCCCCTTTTGTGCAGCGCCGAAGCGATGAATGGTGTATCCTGTTCCGATTGTTACGAGAACGCCGCTACGTTCCTACACCGTGGAAGAAGCGGCGAGTTTCGCTTCCTATCCGATGTTCCGTGGCGGAAATTCGATCAGGACGTTAAGCGGATTTCGTTCCAGCGAGCTGCGGCGATACAGCCGAGGCGAGAAGATGTTCCGACTAATTTCTTGCTTCTGTCAATGTGACGCGTGGCTGGCAATGAGATTGGGAGCTAACATAGGTGAGATCTTCGACAGTGTTTAAGGCTATCGGTGGGATAACGAAATGTAAGTGGACTTTTGAGTTGCAGCCGAGTTACCGCGAATTTCTAAGTTCTAATGGAAGTTTCAGACTTCTAAGTTTCCGTAGACTAAGTGCTTATAGATTTCGAAGGGTCTTCTAAGTTGCGAAGATTCTCCTGGTACTTAAGAGGCTTCAGTGTCTCCGGAAGTGTTTTAAAGGCTCGGGTAGTCAGAGCTGCGGCACTTTTCGTTATGCAATTATTATTTGCAGTTGTGCGAGAATATTTCAAACAACTAACTCTTCTGAAATTGACCCTCGCGCGTTTACCGCACCTGTTCTACTCTAACCATCTTGCGTATTATAATTTCCGAATGGGATCCATAAATCGGAGACATAAATATCCAGGAGGAGTCTGAACAGAACATCCCGGGGAGAACTGGGTGTGTATAAACGTCTCCCGAACGATCGAAACCCTAACGGCAGTCTAGTAGGCGGTAAAACCACGAAAGAAGGTTATATCTTCGGAGTTTCCTGGCGTTTTCAAGGAACGACACGTCGACCGAATTGTTTCCTGGGATAAGGTAACGGCGGGGCTTAACGATGTACTGAATTTTACGGTAGCTCGAGTTTCGACTATTCCGTTTACATAGGGTATCTCTTAACCGCTGGTACAACCGAACAATTTATAATTCTACTGAACAGCGTAGAGAAGTGTTTAAATATCTATCAAGTACACACGCAGTTCTTTATGCTTCCATCTGCTGCAAACAATCTCCAATTACGTTTCGTAGCCACAAACATTGCAAATGTTGCTCGTGAAAGTAGGCAACGCGGGGTACTCGGTATTTCGCAACAGACGCCACGTTGTTGTCCCGAATCCATAAATTACTTTTTGGGAAGCCGACGTGTACGTATATAGAAGGGGTTCGCCAGCCAGCCAGTAATAATTTCCCCAGGAATCACGGGAAGAAAAATATCCTCGCGCTCGTGGAAGCTTGTCGCGGTGGTCCAAGACTGCCGCCGGAAAACTTTCGACCGAGCAAAGTGGGTCGCAAGAAAGCAAACTTTCAGCAAAATCCTATTCTATCTTGCGCTTGAATATTTCCTCGGCCCTCGCCCCTCTCTTTAGCTGCCGCATTCTTATAATGAATTCCTGATTTCATCAGGCTCCAGCCGTGATTTATAATTACGGAGAAGGGACCGTGAGGAGCGAGATCGAGGATCTGAAGCGAGCTGAAGCAGACCGGCAGTCGCCATCATCGCTGCTGGATGCTCGTTTACGTAATCACCGCATTATCGGACGTTCGATTCGCCGATCGCCCTTTCATCGACTGGCCAATATGGATCGCGTAGCCGGCTAGATCGAACAACCGGTGGGGAGGGCATGATTTTAATTACGCGCACCGCGGCTTTATCCGTCATTAATCGTTTCGAAATGCCACTCTGGCCAGGGACTCGTTGCTCCACTTTGGGAAGCGCTCCCAAGTCTGATAGATTCGTGCAGACGCTGGCGGAACTGGTGATAATGTTTCATTCGAGCCACGAATGGTAGAAACTTGTCTGGCACGAGATCTATCGTGTCACTGCGCGTGTTAGCGTAGACAGTTTCACTTCAGCGCCGTAACGTTTGAAGATAGATTAGGGATAGGTTCGCGGATCGAAACAGACGTTCACACTCTGCTTTAGGAGTATTGTTCTCGTCTGGTTTCTGAAAGTAAGCGCTACTTTCTCTGGCCTCGAAGAAGCGCCCTTGAAGAGTTCTCGCAGAAAACACTGCAAATGTCAAAAATCAAAATTTTTAGGAGAGACAGAAAACTTGCCAGACTTTAAATTATTTATGAAATTGATGTATTGTGATTGCTGCATATAATAACCCAAAAACATAAAAATTCTATTTTTTGCATTAGTATAGCCCAATGAATATGAAAAAAGAATCTTTCAGCACTATTCGTAACTTATTTACAAAAGGAACATCATTCAAATTCTATACTACAGAATTACCAGTGGCACGTAAAAAATTAATTTAGGCACTTACAGTATTTTTCAGTACTTACCAAGAAAGTGAGCTCAACTTTGAAAAGTGCGTTCATCGAATTCGAGCTTAGCTTTCAGAAAACACTTACTCCTCCTCGGTTCTGCCTATTGTACCATCAAAATGCTTCCACCCACGTAAAGTTCTGGACGATATTCGGAGTAGCTAGTCGTCGAGTGTTAGTCCTGATTGCTGCGATAAAAGGAAGCTCGCATACAAAGTGGAAACGTTCCATACGTGTCTTGGCGCGTGGAGAGGGTGAATATACCACAGGACTCGACTACGGGATATCCTCGAAAGTGGGGAAGTTATCGTCTGAAAGAAAGGCTACCAGCGGCGTAGACGCTAGGCAATCGGACAGCGCAAACCGGATAACGTACGAGCTCGGGAACTTGCGGAATGCTATCCGCTCCCTTATTTTCTTATTTGCTCTCTATTCGACTACGTCCCTCCTTTCCACCGCGCGTCCCAACCTCTCCACCAGCGGAAATATAATTTATGAATTCCGTGCTCGCACCAGCCATCGACTTTTGTCACGATCGATTCGAATGTCTGATGGAAAACCGACACAACTGGCCTCAAAGGAATGCTGGAAGAAGTCCACGCGATTTCATTTCCCGAGTTATCACTTGGCGCTCGACGACCGATAACTCTGCAGGAATGCAAACACCTTTGCGCCAGAAGGGAGTCTCTTTCCTTCGGTCACCTCGGTCCCCCGAAATGTCCCGAGTTCCCCAAGCCTGTTTGCACAGCAGTTTTACTTCAACTCCGTGTACACAGCGGCGCGAGCACCTACAGGTCCAATCTTTCGGCTGCTATTGGATCCAGCAACGATCCCCGGTAACACAGGACCGCTAAAAGGGGACACTTCGGGACGTTATTGCGAGCTTTCTCTCGTTTAATTTCTCGGATGGTTGTTCCCGCAGCGGCACACGATTCTCGTTTGCGACACACTGCCGGGACGCGTGTAGCGAACGACGATGGGCCGGCTAAGGCGAGGGTGAGGGGTGAAATGTGTACTCAGGGTTCCTTTATTGGCTCGTAGCAATTTGTTGTCTTTAGCAGCTAAGTGGTCGAGAAACCTTTAGTGGCTGTGACCGTAAATATGCCTCAATTTTGCGCTTTCTTTTCGAATCTTTCCAATTCCAAATTTGCCAAGACTGCCCTTCGTTCTCACGGTAAACAAAACGCACCATCTTGTAGTATTTTCCCCCACCGAGTTATTCTAAAATTCACGCAGAATCGAGTACAGAACTTCGGAGAACGGGACACCGCCTGCGATTCAATCGCGCTGCCACCATTCTCGGCAGGCAAGACACCCGAGACGAACGAGCTCAAACGGCAGGATGGTTAGCGCGTTCCGGAGAAAAGTTCCCCGTTGGAATTCGCCTGGATAGTTTATAGGTCCGAAAGGTGTTTCAAACAATCGCACCCGGGAGAATGGGTTTAACGGGAGATGCGGTTCCTCCTGTTACCCAGAGCGAAAGATGCGAGCGCACCCTCGAGATTCGGCAACTTCCGGGACCGTCCAAGTCAGCACGCCACGGAAGATTAAGCTTTCTCACGCTCGCAGATCCTGCGGCGCGGAAAGGAGAACGACCGAGGCTCGCCACCTCGCTAAAGACAACAAACGTGAAAGAAGCCTGGCACTCGCTTCGCAAAGATATTCAGGACACTGGCGCGCGGTACCACGCGCAATAAAGTGTTAAACTCAAGAATTTCACCTTCCAGATTCCCACCGCGTGGATTATTAACTGGTAGTGCCCGCAGGCGAGGATTCAGCCGTTTTGAGAACCCCTAATTCTCGGCTGAAAAATCACCCCCCTTCAAATTTAGATTACACATCCCTGAAAAGGAAGGCTGTGCAATCAGAGTGATCCGGGGATGCGATCGCGGCTAGCTCAGCACGGCCCCGTCGTCCGACAAAGAGTGCCGTCTTCGCGCTCGCAAATACAGAGAGAGAGAGAGGGACAGAGAAAGGGAGGATGGAGCGGTTTTCTCGGCCAGAGGATCGTACCAAGGGGGTGGAAGAATCGCAAAAAGGAAAATTCGAGAGTAAAAGGCACGGGTAGCGCGCGAAAAGAGACCACAATCGTCGACGAGGGACAGGAAATCCAATTTCATCCTTAGCCCCGGTAGGAGGCACCGTTTCCATCGGCTTTAATAGAACGCCGCGACGTCGAAGACGGAAAAATCACGCGTGGACGTTCCTCGAGGTTCGACCGGGCCGGATGCGAGCCGTTCGTTTGAATTTCCAGCCGGGCTGGCCGGATTTCGCTGCGGCGAATTAACATTAACGATCGGTCAACGGAACACCGGAGTTCTATTAGTCCCTGGGCCGACTGGACGTTCGATCCGATGAAATCGGTAATGTTTACGCGAAAGCCAGCCGGTGAATCGGCGAATGACTGATAGCCAGATGGATCACACGCCTGAAAGAATATTTCCACGGACGTTCCACTGATTCAATAGACCCGTGTTTGCGGATCGCCAGTTCCGAGAACAATCTGCGTGATTTTTGCCACGGTGAACGGCGATCTTCGAACTGCAATTGCATCCGGTAAATATAAGTATGTTTCTCATCACCGAGGATTAATTTAACGTTGAATTAAACGCCTTTTGCTGTAGGTACACGTTTAATTTTCCATAAGAAGCTCGGGACAAAATTGTAGTTTCCATTGCTCAAGTAGGTGAATAGTGATTGAGGTTCAAAAGGGTTCAAGTAGGGGAGACCGGGGCAAGTTGATACGTTTTTCAGTTTTCAATTTTTTTCATTTTTGTTTGAATTAATTACTTAATAACAAATACGCTAAAATATACTTTGGTCCTTCCTCTTTAAAATATTGTAAATGAAATGTTGAGAAAATACATACAAAATGAATGAGAAAATGTTATTTGGACGAAGGTAAAATGTATCAACTTACCCCATTGCGGGGCAAGTTGATACTGCTCTGGGGCATGTTGATACATCTGTAAAATATCCGTTTCATGAGTAAAAGATGGATTTCTGGAATATCCCACTTTAATATGAGGTGCTTGCTTCTTTTTATTAATGTATCTTAATAAAGCTATTTATCTATTCCGTATATTCTGGCGCTTTGACTCCTTTTCTACACCAACACACGCTTTTTGAAAAATATTTTGTGGTATTTTTCCGCGATTCGTTTTCCTGACATAATTTCGTACCATCTTCCCAGAAATAAAAGGAAAAATCCAATTAAAAGTAGTCGGGAAAAATTGATACACTCCCCATGAGTATCAACATGCCCCAGAGAAAACGTATCAACTTACCCCACAGGAAGTCATTATATACAAACATCTCCATAAACAAATGTAGAGCATATAAAGAAAATAACAAAACGTAATTCCCTTACCTTCAAAGGATTCAATGTGATGCCCAATTAATTTGAGTGATAAAATTCTCTATCCCGTCTCAAGACGGATTGGAAAGTGAACACAACTATTTACTTTTTCTCAATAGAAACGAAAACAGTTAAAATGGATTGCTAAAGTCAAGGTACACAGACGTACGCTAGATCGTAGTAAAGAATTGATCAAGAAGTTTCACATATCTCACACACAAGGAGCTATATATATACAGTGTCGAGATAATTTGTCTGTATCAACTTGCCCCGGTCTCCCCTACTGTTCAGCAGTTGGTAATTATTCGAATGATAGTCCATTCCATTCATGCTTCGTTACTGCAAATATTCTTCAAGAAAACAGCTTTATTTTCAAGAAATTAATGCGTTCTCTAATACCCCGCGGCAGAGAAATATAATCTAGATTAGGCAAGATCATTAATACGCTTCGATGCAGGCGCAATCGTTCATTCTTAATGCCTGCCTGTCAAGCCCGGGGGCTATGGTGCACTTATCGCGCTTCGTAGAAACATTATAAGCTCTCATCCAACAGCCACGAGCCACGTTCCACTGGAAAATTGTTTTTTAATTAAACTCGAAACTTACTTATCGGTACAGTCCCGGCGCTTCGGCGCGCTGTTTCGTCACGAGAAACAATGGAGCCTGTGTTCCGTCCTTTACACCGCTGAAATCAGAATCTCTGCTGGAAGTCTGAAGCTTCCTCGTGCCAATTATTCGAACGGCCCATTGAAAGCGGCGCCACTGCATCGTGTACAAGTATTTCGAAGCGATGAATTAAGTTCTCAACGGGTCGAGCAGACTTTCTGCAATTGTTCGTCCCTGTTCGCGGGCTGGGATCGCGTCGTCTTAATGAACAGTGGTTTAAACGATGACGAACGTGTGCAGAAACACGTGCGTCGGTTAAATCCGTCTTCGGTGGCCGTTGAAGCGGCGCAGAATTTCGGTTACGCTTAATAGACGCGGGTGCACCGCAAATCGGAGTTCACCGTTTGCGCGGATGGCTCGGCACCATTGACATAAACCGAGATTCCACCCCCGAAACTTTCGAATTGATAGGTGGAGTTGGAGCAGCGACGCGAGAGGGGCATTAGCCGTGGAGAGACGCCGGTGTTACGACGTGACCATAATCGTTTGCATATATCTCCGATAAATAGCGCGCAAACGGGCAACTTCCTTAGTGCCTTGTTTGGGGATGCTCGGCTTTCGCCGGATAACGTACGCGGCCTTTTTTCGCTGCCCGGGACTGAAATTGCTCGCGGGAAAGAGCCGAGTGATGGGAGTTGTTAAAATCTACTAAACAAATTTTTGGATAGGTAGGATTGAACTAAAGTGCCCTGGAAAAGCGACAGCCACTTAGGGATCAGGCCACTGTGGAGTTCGGTGACCGGAGCAACCCAATTTCAAAGTGAATTCAGAACTTGTAAATATTTTCAGTCTAAGTAGGGTGGGTATTCGTCGTATCATAGGTTGATTGACTCATAAAAAGTCACGTTACTGAATGGCATTTACATTGGTCAGGCAGAGAGTCACGTTGAGTTACACGAGCAAGCAGGTAAAGCAAAAAAAAGTCCCCTAATGAACTGCCTTCACGACACACCCACATGTTCGTTGGCTTTATCACTTTACTGCCGCGTTGCAAGACTAGCGTCTCTTCCAACGTCGAATCGAGTTAGCGTTTCAGTGCAGTAAGTTCTTACGCGTCATTGGAGCGAGCATTCGCAAACTCCAGCCCTGCGAACGTAGTTGCCGGCTAAAGTCCTTAAATAAACCTCTGCAAAACACGCAGCTTGTGCAACTTAATGGAATCAGCCGCGCCACGAGAGCGGATTCCGCGAGTCGCGGGAACGTTCCAGCAGCCTTGGGGCAAACTCGAATTCATACGGGATGGCTCGAAGCGTTCCCAGCTCGACGCTCGCGTATTTTCCCCTCGGCCATCGAAAGGGTGAATTCTGTTTTCAGGGCCAGCTATCGCCCTTCCTCCTCGTCCAAGAACTTTGCCCCGCTTCCGTCGCGGAACATACGCGACAGCCGAGTCGAAAAAATTGCCACGTTACCTCTAGGGCTTATCGAAATAATATTTTTGCAATCGCAGCCAGTCGAGCGGGACCTTTTTCCCTCACGAGAGAAAATACGTGGTGGCATGTCAAATATTTCCATCGTTGCCCTATTCTCTGTCGGGGGAAATTCCACTGAACAAAGAAACCTGGTGAAATTGTCGAATGAATTAATCGGGCGTAATCGTTTCGTCGTGGAAACCAGGGTCTACGAATTTCTTGTCCCCGATCGTGTTTAAGCATTGAAAGCCGAGAGGTTTAGAGAACCATCGAAGGTTCGTTTCGAGGTGCATCGAACGGTTCTTCTTGCCCTAGTGCAGGGAACAAGTGTTTCATTAGTGGAGATCATTTGGATGACGCGACCCACTTCCTCGACTGTCCCACGGACTCGTGAGTAATTAATCAAGAAATCCGGCGCGGACGGTGACGCGCGTGCAGACGCGGATGATAGATTCGACGGGGACGAGCCGGGTTTAAGTTGAGCCGAGCTTTTGGTCTGCAGCGTCGCGACCTGATTAACCCTGCTATTTTAATTTCGCTCGCGGTGTAATTCTTCTGGTTAACTGCCTCCGGGACGTGAAATCCCTTCGGGTCGATAACGGGACGGCTTTGAATGCGGGAAGACCGCGAACACTACCGTAGAACTTGTTGGCGATTCTACGCAACTCTCGTGTGACACTCTCGCGATAACGCGACACTGCTGGACCCGGGGAATGCGCCGGGAATGCACAGTGGCATTCAAGAGTGGAGGACGGTATTTTAAAGTTTCCTTTGACCAGCCCAGCAATTCATTTGCGAATCGAGCCGCGCGAAGCCGTCCGCGAGATTCCAAGCACGATAAACAACAGTATCCGCGTGCTTTAACAACAGTCCGCCACCGTGAAAGAGGGGCACGCTAGTGTTTGTCCAGAGATAACCCGCGAGAATCGATTCGGGGCCGGGGGACGAAAGTAGGGCGGGACGCGCTTCACCGTTCGCTGAATCCAGATATCAAAATTAATTGGACGCGGACGTTAAATCGTCATTGGCCGTGGGGATGCAGCCCGGAGAGAGGTCCTTTGCTCCGCTTCACATTGTCTCTTTTCGCCAACTTTCGGCGACGGGAATTCAGGTCGATGAAAGGCGGGAGGGGCTTCGATTTTCCAGACTGCCGGAGAACTTCGTTAGCCTCGGTTGAAGAAGCCCGAAAGAGGATCGTTACCTTCTTGCGATACGGTAAATACTTCTGTGCAGAAAATTGGGGATGCATGCGCGTTTCAAGCGAGCCCCAGTGTCCCTCGACTTTGTGCCAACCACTTCAGCCGGGCCCGGTCTAGACCCGAACCACGAATTTCAGGTGAATTTAGATCACACAAGTTCGCTATAACCCACAGGAGATCCTCTTCATAGCTCCCTTTACGCTCCCTAAAAATCCCGCAAACTTCCAGCCTTCGACTTCAAACTTTTCCCGCTTCCCCCCCATTCCCCGCCAGCATTCCCGGCAACTGTTTCTTTCACCGCGAGCACAACTTTCCTTTACGTCCTACCCTCTCGATTTCGTATACGGTATCTCGATCCGACTCGGGTCGGAGTTCTCTCCCTTCTTCGTTTTTAAATAATCCTATCACGACCGTGACACGTAGTCGCGATTCCATGGTTCCGCTTCGATACTCGGCGCGCTGCATGGAACAGGCGAATTTCCATACGCGCGCCACTTTTTTTTCTACGCTGCAGCTAGTATCGTGCAACCGTCCGACACGTGTCGTCGAACAAAAAGCATTAGACAGCTCGAATAGAGGGCAAACATCGCATTTCAATTGCGACTGGATCGATTGCCCCGCGAAAACGAGTGCGCCAGCAAGCGCGGCGATATATCCGTTTCACAGGGACCGAAACAAACAAGTGCCGCATCCCGGCCGTGTAACGTTGCTGAATTTATGTCCGACGATCTAACCCCGTCCCTGCCTGATCGTTTTAATGCGTCGCTCCTCGATTCTCATTGCTCCGATCAACCCCTTCGCCCGCCTTCTCCCTGGAACGTAAACCCCTGCGCCTAGGAAGATAAATCGACACTTCGAGGACACCGTGCTACCCTCGTTCTGGATCGCCACGGGTCAACGAGTGAATTCGTCATTTGGGAATGGCCACCCGTGACCCAGATGGATTAACTTATGGAAATTACATTCCAGGGAATTTCGAAGAGTAAAGAAGATCCCCCGAAATTTCCTATTCCACTGTATAAACTTCTACCGTAGTCAAATTTTCGAGCGCAGCTCGGCGATCCAGGATTCTACGTCCCGTTGGGTCAAACCACAGAAACCTGAATGCCCCGTATCATGGTCACTCTGGTCACCCAAGCTGTCACCAGCGGAGAGTCCGATTAGTATTTATGACTGGATTATTCAACTCGGTTAGAATATTTTCACTCATGCTTGTTATATCACTCTGATCAGTTTCTGGAACCGTTCCGCGGGCAGGTAGCATGTTTCTAAATACCTGCATCGATACCGTTGATAGATAATTCCATGCGATGCGTATGTATCCGTGCGGATCGATTGAACCGCGGATTAAACATACTATTATTTCATATCCGCGTGGTTTAATTAGTAGATGCTGGCCATTAGTCCCGGAGTTTTCTATGGATACTGAGCACCGCTTACGAGTTTATGAATATTTAATGCCGCCGCTCGGCTGAGTATCCTCTTAACGCGGGAACGAACACAGCATTAGCTGTACTCGCGAGCGTGTACGTGTACAGTCGGCGTTGCCGTCGATACGGGGGCGAAATCGACGGCGGATGGACTTTTTCCCTCCGCCGTGGAGAGCATCGAATCGCTACTTTCCTCGTTTGGACGATCGCGAAATCAAGAGCGCCACCGAAGAGGAGCTTTTGTCTCGCCAACCCCTTTGTTCTCGATCGCTTCCTTTCTACGGCCCTTCGTCCGCGCCACAATTCGTTCTTCAGGAACCCTTTCCCCATTCTACGATCTCACCTCTTCATCACCGACTCGCCTCTCTCTCCTCCACGCGCCGCCCCTTGGCTCTTCCCTCTGTCTCTGTCTCTCGCTCCCCGCCGGGGTGAATACACTTTGGTCGGACAAAAAAAAAACTCTTAATTGCTGTGCACCGTATCACGAGAAGTCGTTAGGGTCGAATGCTGGAATCCGCGAGAAGCTGCTCCAGGATTCTTCGCATGATAATGGGGAAGCGAGGCTCTTTGTTGTTTCGTATAATTCTCGCCGGGGTATTACGTTGTCTGCGGAGAGGCGTGCCGTTCGCCAAAGGAACGAGCGAACGAAGCCACTCTTTAAGACTACTTTTCAGGATTACGTCTCCTTTCGGGGAGAACAGAAATTAAAGGACCGTCTTCTGCGCCCGTCTCTCGCCCTTTCACCCTTTGACGCAGCAGCCGCCGATGTAACCGATACTCCCGCGCCACGTGTGAAAGGGAAATTGAAGGGGAAAAGGCTACACCGAGTTTTCCCCCGAAAAAACAAATAGAAATCTTTTGTTTGGAGAGGTCGAGAGGAGGCAACAAGCACGAGGGTGGAAGTAACCCCGAGTTATAATGGAACAAATTGAGAACGTGCCCGCGTGTGCAATCCCTTAGCCTTGACACTCTCCGTCTGCCAGCCCTGAACGAACAAAGGGGAACACAGTTGCGAAAGCTTTCCCGTACGTCTCACGCAACTGGCTCTGTTATAGGGTCGATTAATTTTGGCAGACGGGGGTTCTAAAACGGACTCGACCCGAGCCTTTTCTCACCGCCACAGCTTGCGAACATTGAAATTGCAACCCCGTGGATTCTAACCCCTGCCGTGTAAAGCTACCTTCGCACGCGATTTATTTATGAATATCCATAACACCGCTGTATCGCGAAACCCGATCGCGTCGGCTTAATCGGATTTCAATCCGTGTATATTACGAGCTAATTACCATAACAATTTTATACGGGGGCAGGAAATTCCGCCAATTCTCCCCTCCACCGTCTTTCGCTCTGGATCGGGGGCTGACTAATAAAGAAAAAAAAAGAAAAAGTACGCATAAATCTTGGAGCCCTCGTTAAAGCTATTCGACAGCCAATTACGTTGCCGATGTCGAGGGTTTTTGTGGACGTACTTTACCCTGGTGGAAGCGTTCCAAAACCAATTCTCCAAGGAAATTTACGGGTCACCTGGTAACGTATTCAAAGGCGGATCGTTCATCGTCGATGACGGCGGCCCTCGATACACGCTAAATGCTCGATAAATTAAAACCCCTGTATTATTTCCATACCTCTGCTCGGTTTATAAATAAATCGCGTGAACTCGTGGTCAAAGGTTGCGCTCCGTTTCGATTCGATCGAGGTGGGAGAAACTACCTCACAATTATAAGCACTAGGGTAACATCGATGCTTTGCAGTTCGACTCTAACGACTCCTTTGAGAAGCCGACCTTCTTTGCCGGTGCCAATTATTAATCGGCGTCAAATTAGTAGGCTTCGCGAATTACTTCGCCCCCTGAATGGCATCGCCCAGGTTAAATGCCCATTTAACGCGCATTATAGACACTCGAGAGACGTGAGATTAATTTCACGGCTGGGGCCTGACGCACGTGACGCCCGACGAGCCATCCTTTAAGAGAAGCTTCCTTTCAAACGCGGGAAGCCCACTCGAAGCCCGCTCTTTCCCGTCACGTCCTCCTAACGAACCGATTTTCAAAGGAAACTTCTTAATTAGTCGAGCAGCCGTACACGCGTCTGCGACTTCTATTCACGTGAAACGACCTCGATATAAGGCCACTCCCAATTCGTCGAACAGCTCGGCGGGTCGTCGAGTCGTGGTTAAGAAGGGGTGAAGAGTCGCGATGGAATATGTAGCGAGGGATTGCGGTGAACGAACCTATTCGGACTTTCCACCGGCCGCTTTGACTCGTTCAAGCTTTCTTCGAGAAACAACGAGCAGCCGCTTCTGACAGCGGAGAATCAGGGATCGGTCTACACTCTTGTATTCTACAGCGCCGCTTAAATCAGTCGGCCTGTTAATTAATTAAATTCGCCACTTTAACCGCCAGTCAGGTAAATACGCCGCTGATAGCGGCGTGGTAAGCTTCTGTCCCAAAACGTAAGACCGGTCTCATTGAGACACCGAAGCTGATTTAAGGCGGACTACGTAATTGCCACCTTAATTTCTGAGGATCTTATTGCCCGCGGCGTTTTAACGAGCCACGAGTGAATTAAGACGGAGGAGATTAATTTGTAAGGTGATTCGACGGTGAACGGAGCCCGAGAGTTATTGGGTCGTTCCGGGGGTGAGTTACCAGTGTTCGTGGGCCCAAATGATCTACAACCATTTTGAAGCGTTTTGAAAAATCGTCTGCGAGTAGAGAATACTTCAGTTCCAACGGTCATTCGAGCCTTGCACTGAAAAATTATATTTAAATCGCATTGACGGAACTATGAGGAAGCTCCAATCAGCCAGAAGGTGAAGGGATGAAGGGAGGAAAGGTGGGAAGAGGGTTTAAAACTGCAGAGTTATGACTGCGAAAAAAGAAGACGGAGGAACACCCTTTACAGGCAACCATGCCCCAGAGCCGGAGTTTTAAAACGTTAATATTTCTCAATGTTTCCCTGTGCCGTCGTAATTAATTTATGTGCCGGCCACGGGAACTTCCTAATTAAGCCTCGCTCGCGTTTCAACTGCAAAAGAAACACCGGATCCTCGGCGATCGCTCAGCCCCACTTCCATTCGATTAATCGTATTCCAGATTAATTTTCCGCCACGTTAATTGCGAGCCGCAGTTCTGGGCGCCTTTGTTATGGGATTATTCTTTGCCGGCGGCCGAAACACCGCGTAATACTTTGCCGACGAGCAGCTAAAAGCGACGAGACACTTTTGCGGGGTTGGCTCAAAGAGGACGAGGAACCCTTTCGCTCGTCAAATCCACGGTGCTTCTTAATTCGTTTTTTTCCAAGGTAAATTCCCCCCAACCGTTCATAGCTGGATTAATAATCGGTGCTGTTTGCACGGGAACCGTAAATTCACGATGGGAATGTAAATTCACATGGAAACGCCGCGCGCCATTCCGAGGGAAGATCGCCGATAAAATATGTGCGCAGAATTAAAGCTCGAATTAATATATCGCCAGAGGAACGACAGCGTTTAAGGGGTCATATACGTTTCTCAGCGTTACAACGTGTGCGAGTGATTCAGGGATATACTATTAATCCGATTGGTTTAATTCTTTTTGTGTTTTATAGGTATATATCTATGCTTACATACCTCGGGTATGAGAATTGGAAATTTTTTAAAAATGTGTGTTTTTCTCGAAACAGCATTTTTCAAAACGGTGGGCATGATAACTGCCTCACCGTTCATCCGATTAACTTCATTATTTACATACATATTCTACATAAGATTCGTTATCGTGTTAGGAGAGCTTTTTCAATTAAATTGAACCATTTTTTAATAACAAGCAAAAACGTACGAGTTTTATAGCGAAAATCACGACCCTTTTCTTCAAAGTGCTACCATTTCCGCAATTTTTTTTTTTTGAAAAAATGGCGCCTACACACGATAACTATGATCCCACAGATTGTTAAAAAATCGGTGATTTTAATTTCAGACCACTCGTACGGGCTGAATCATGCCCACCGTTTTGGGCGGCGCCAGAAAACATGTTCTACGACACTGCCCGCGGACGCCACATTTTTAAGAATTTTGAAATTCTCATACCTGTTTTATAATCTATAAACGTATACCTATAAAACACAAAAAGAATTAAACCAATCGGACTAATAGTTTATCCCTGAATTACTTCCAAACATTGACCACATTTTAGCGCTGAGAAACGTATATGACCCCTTAAGGCAATGGTTTTAATCACGGCGCGATCGCGATAGGATAATTTTGATATGTTTGAGAACGAAAGCTTTTCGTGTTTATCCTTCGGATGAAATATGGATATTCAAATGCGCCCCTTCGTGCGGCAGATAATGGCTTCAGGAGTTTTATCGGATATTCGAACGGCCGATACGCCGGTACGACGTTCGTTTAAAGCAAAACAACATGGTGGAGAGCTGTGTAAACCGGTCTCGTATCCAGACACTTTTATCCCGTCTGCGGCGCGTTTAATTGCGGGGGTGGCGCGTGGGCGCGTGCTCTACGCTAATAGACTTATTAACGCATTAACTAGACTGCCGGTGGGGTAATTAATTTTCGGGGCTATCCAGGACGCGTATTTTCGTTACGGTCATTTATTACAATACTTTCGCGCGGAAAGCTCGCTGGCAACACGCAATTAACTTGCGCGCGGCGCTACCGGTGGATAATTAAATCCCCGAAATGAAGGACGCGCGGTCGTGACGCATTTCGATCTTATTATTAAATTTCCGGGGACGGAGATGCGATTAAAAGCGCGATTGACGCGACGACCGTTAAGCCGAAACTGTTTTAAACAAATATAATAGATAGGCCGCCTGTGTCGCGGGGTTAATCGACGCGATCGTTTAATCGCAGTTGCGCCGTCCTTCGGAAACTCGCGATAAATAGCGATTGATATAATTAGTCGCGACGGGACAAGTGTGCGGATCGGTTCCGGTCACGCGGCACGTTCTCGTTTTTACGTTACGTGTATGTTCGCGCCATGTAGGTACATACGAGCTCGATACCCGGCGTTATCGAAATTCAGCGGCTGCGAACCCGTAAAAAGTGTAATTGAAAAAAGGGTAATGGAAGCGAGGGGTGAGGGCGGATGATAAAAACAAATCGACGCGTTTCATCGAACCCGAGCAATAAATAGTATTATTATATCAACGATAACTAGTCGAGAGACCGATTTACGATTTAATCGGATGAACGATTGTCCGAAGGGTCGTTTATCCGCGCCCCTCATCGAAATGAAGCATTAACGCTGATGGAGCACACTGTTGTCCAAACAAATCGATAAATCGCGGTATTAAAACACGGCGGGTCATTGTAAGAGGAGATACAAAAGTTCCCCTGCAGATGCTACGCGTCGATGCGGAGTATGAACATTTTCCGAACGATTCTCGTTCGCGTTGCACACGTCCAACAATAAGTTACTTTTCGCGGAGACAATGCATACCACCCACTACAAAATCTGGATGTCACTCCATTTTTACGAAAGTCGAGTATATATAATGAATTAGAAAAAACTGTTCATAAAATTATTGATTTGACTTAACACTAAAAAGAGTATACTAATTAAAAATATATATTTTCACACAATAAATAGTAGGTATTAAATTCACAAGTTTTTATTCCTATTTTTGGCGAATTTTTCAAATCTGCAGCTCCCAAAACAAGAATATAGCACGACAGAGTAATAGATGCAGGTTAAAAATTTGCAATAAATCCTTCATTTGTTATCGAACTTTCATCAAGTGTGCACCAAACGATGTAGATTTTTTCACGCAGGGTAATTCCGGGAGACGCGGTCGGGCTGGAGAGTTGGTCGAGTTGGTATATTCAGACTCTACATCCGTGTATATGTAAAAATGTGTTAAGGTTCAGAACAATTAATTCTCTAGAAATCAACTGTTTCGACCAACTCTCCAGCCCGACCGCGTCTCCCGGAATTACCCTATATTAACGTCATAATTCAAGAACTATTCAAAAATGAAGTGTACACTCCTGTCGCTGCAAGGTTCTCAATTATGAAACAACATCTTGCGAACGGCTGAATGCATCTTGAACACCCCGTATCCACCATAGCCCTCGTGTAACATCCTCAAGGGGAAGCTCCGACTCCATGCTTGGCAGAATCACCATCCTCCCCGCTCCACCGCCTATTAGACGCTCTCCGCATTTGCATGAGGCAATATCGTCGCTACTACGTTCGCCGGCTAAACAGTGCCACCCGAGGGCGTGTGCACGCGCGAACGCAATCGAAATAGCCGAGTCGGGCAGGGAAAAGGATCTCTCGAAAACAGGAATACATCCAGAAGCGTGTCGCTATCGGCGGCGAAAGTATACGTCGGTGATTGAGTGACAGACAACGGTTGCCGTTTATTCCCGCGACAGGATATGACCATTCGCAGCGGCGATAATCGCGATATCGGCGGTGGAGCGGTTTTTCCATCGATAATCGATGACTGATTGGCTGGCAGCGCCGAGGAGACGGCGGCGGGCGAAGGGGTGGTCGCAGGTGTCGATGAATTCGCGTCTCGTGGCGCGTGTTTACGGGAGCGGCAGCCAGGAAAACTGGAGCACGTGATTCGTATTACGAAACGGCGAACGATTAGCGATCCCACGGCACCGGGGATCGGGCCTGGACCTCCCGATTGGTAAGCGCGACCGTGGCGGAGACGGTGCGGTGGCTCGCCAGTAGATTGCCTTTGCGCGGAGGAAAGTTTTGTTTGATGTTTCGATAGCCGTGCGCATCCAATTGGCCTCCTCCTGTGCCAGGAAGCCGCACACGAACACCGAGAGGCCTCCACGCTGCATCGGGTAATTTCGTTTCGAGTGGACTCGTGTGACGGGGTCGGGCCTGCGGATCGAGGGAAACGAACAGAGAGCGAAAGAGAGCCGGAGAGGTTGCGCTCTGCCGGGTAGTAAAACTCCAACAACGACACAGGAGAGGACCTTATATTGATCCTATTTGTTTCGCTAGGTCGAAATGGAGAAATACACGAAATTTCCCCGTGGTTAAATGGAGCGCTTGGAAGAGGCGGATGGTGCATCGTGGAAGATACTATAGTAGATTAGAGTCGCGTTGCCTTCAACAAAGTTCGTAGGTATCAAGTTTATCACGAAAAATGACGGAGCAATAACGATCGTTGAGTACGCGTGTCCGTGTAGCTGCAAATTACCCATGGCGAGTAAAAAATTGAGAGGGGGCTGTTCTACGGAGGAACGGGGTGGGAACGAAGGGATGCGAGGCGATTCGTTGGACACGGTGTTTAATGACGATCGTAAAACCTTTACTCGGCTTCTCCCTATTGGAATCTATCTCGCTGCAAAGTGCTCGTGTAATTCACGAATACAAAACGATTTAATTAGAGAGATCGATCGCGGTCGAGCCGAGTGCGGAGCTCGTGCAAGGGAATCGATGCGCTCCCGCCCCCTAAGTAGCCAGAGATAGTAAGTAGCCAGCAAAAACAGAGAACCAGTCTCGCCTACGTCCACGCTGCTCCTCCCCGAATCCCATAGCTCGCAATATTTTTGTCTCCCCTTTGTCACCCGCTCCACTTTCGAGGGGCGGCTTAAGAAAGCTCTGCACGTAACGCCACCTAAGATACGGGGGGATTATCTTTTTCACGGCGTCAAGGAGACGCTTAATATCACCTACGAGCTCTGCTACCCCTCGTTGCCAGTCTATAACGATTGATCGAGTGTCCCTCGATATCGAGTTAGCTAGTTTTTCCGAAGATTTGTCTGGTTTTCATGGCGACCAACTTCCAACCACTGTTTCGTCGCTGATACCATGCGTTGTCATTTAAACCGTACCGTCCGTATTTCTCTCGCACGAATAGATCCTTCTCGATCACATCGAGTGCTCCTCGATCCCACACGAGACACTTGAACGTTCGCCAATTTAGGTAGTGGAGAGAATCTAGGGCCCCACTCAAAAAGACAAATTAGTTGCATCGGTACATGGGTGCTCGTCTAGTTTAAACTATAACGTCCCCCAAGACCGCGTCATGGGCTTGTAACAATAATGTCTAGGGAGAGTTTGTAAGGTGAAACCACGGGGCTCAGCTGGATCGACCTTGTTTGCACAATTTAACTAGTCCCGACTCTTTGTTCCGGACACTGATCCCCCGTCAGAACTAGATGCACCGTCGCCGCATTATGTAGATTCCCGTGCATTAGTTGAACGTGCACGAAATTTAGATGATAGGGACTTCGCGAGGGCTACGAAACTGCAAGCAATTGTACAGACTGCTGCATTAATCGCGGTGCGTCTACCTTATTTGCTGCTCTACTACTTCCTTCGACGTCAGCCCGCAAACCGCGAGGGAGTCACAACAGACTCTCGGAGGGAACTTACATCGTTCGAAGTCTTGTTCCACGGCCTGGTAGCATCGACCAAACGGCCAAAATCCTAACCCTTCGATTTATTACATCGCGGTACGTACTGCCCTTTATAAACGGACGTTTTGGATGGAACTGACTTTCTGCAGAGAATTAGTTCTGAAGATTCTCTTCAGAATTGTCATAATCACCGATGAAGATATGAAAGTTCGATCCACCTCGGGAATCGCGTCGTAGTTTAACGGATTAACAAGCCACTTTAATAGAGGAACGCCGCGGCAGGTTACTAACGAGCCCCCGAGGCATCGTCCGTACGAAACGCAGCAATAAACGTTTCCGATTGCGATTATAGCGAGAAAAGACGAGTTTCGTGAGCTCGGGATTCCCTCTGCAACTTCGGCTGCGTGACCGTTCACCTCCTTGGAGATAAGTCCCGTGACATAATCAGATTAATTAGGAGTGCAAATAGGTTTCGCGAGATTTCGAACGTTGCGTCTCCGGAGATTCGATCTGAAACGAAATCTCTCTTAAAACGAGCGGAATTGGCTTCGTGGAAGCGAATAATGAGGGAGCTGAATCTCTGATGACACCACTCGCCGAAACACAACTATGTTTGTTGCCTGGGTGACGCCGTGGCTGTTTCCTAGTATTCTCGGTACTGGCATGACTATTGATCGAAGCTAACGACGTATTGCACCTTCTCTTGCTATTCCAGGAAGAAGCTAATTAAACTTTGGCATAGATGGATCGAGGGATGGATTGATTTTGTGGAAAGAATGGTTGACAATGCTGAAAAAGATTCGCTGTAAAAGGGAACCTGGGTATTTTACGGAATATTTAATTTTCTCGACGAAGCTGATTCGCTTCCTTTGCTTCCACCGCGGAGGAAATTGAAATTCACCGATATCGGGGAACGTTTTGCATAATTTCGAGTTTCACTTCGCGGGCGTCCAGTTCTTTTTATACACGTTACGATTTTCCATTACCCCGTCAATATCCGCTTACTCTGAATCCCAATCACATTCCATCAAGACGAGATATTGTCATCCCGGAAATGTGTTTTAAGTGGCTGTGTTTGAATGCGACACGGGGATGGTTCGTTTCCTGTCGCTCTCCACCTTTTCACCCATCCGCGCGAGCTATCAGGGAGAAAGTTACGAGAAGTAAAATACTGTAACGCACGGCGGGCCTTTTCAATGCGAAAGAAAAATGAAAAGGCCAGGTAGTTAAATGCGAGTACATATCAAGCGGCAGCAGAGGAGTAGAAAAGGCGAATGAAAAGAGCTCGTCTCTCCGTGTCGCCGTCGATTCGGGGATTACAGTCTTCCTGCTTGACGAACCTTTTCACCTTTACAGAGTTCAAAGGAGGGGTCAACCTTCTCAGGCTGCCTCTGGGGGTCATCCGATTCCTCTCCACGGTCACGAGTTAAAGCTGCGATCTCCACACGCTAGTTCAACTATAGCCAAAGGAAACCCTCGCGAAATTCTACATACACAGAACTTTCTAAATAGTAGAGTCGAAAAATTCAGACACCAGTAACAGGAAAACTTAAAAACGCAAATATTAACAACTCCGCAAAACGGAAGCCGATAGCCGATATCGACCAGTGGAGAAAAAAAAAACAACGCGCGAAATCGCCTCCCTCTGGCTGTAATTTACCCACGGCGTTCGCGGGAAACGAATTAATTTCGATATCTCCGCAAGCTGTCCGACTAATAATATCACTGTGCAACAAATGCAGAGCGGTGCAGCCGTATTACCGGGGCCACGATAAATCTGGCCTCTGGTACGCAGTAAGATTTACAATTCTCCTTGCCTAGCAGGGTATGATTTAAATTCCAACTGAATTCGTGTCGCGGATACTATTCTACGGCAGCGTCGCAACGACTTATGGTTTATCGCCTGTTGCATCGGGCAACGTTTCGGTTTTTACGCTGGTTGCACCCAGGCATCGTTAAAAAACCCGACTGCATCCGGGTTGCGAGGAGATGAGTCCACCGACGCAGCGTTTGCTACGATCGAAAGCCGCCCCGTGTGCTTCTATGTTGCTTGTGCAATTAGTTTTCAGTAACTGTTTCCCAGAGACGTCGCGGAAATTAATCTCGCGCCGGCGAGGAGCGAGTCAGCGTCCTGGATCGCGGCGTGGACAGCCAGGACAGCACCAGGATGTTGTGCATTACGGTCCAGCTACAGTTCTGATGGCCAAGTCCACGGTTGTGAGATATTTCAATTTTCCGTGGAGCTGTGAGCCGGTGCATTAAAGATCGCGGTTGTTCGCTAGGAATTTTGCCGCTGCGAGAACCATTATAACCGACAGACTGTATTTTCTGTTACGCGGGGACGTGAGACCAAGTTCGCTGCACTTATATCTCGCGACGCGAAGTTACACGCAGAGTGGCTGAGGGGACAGGGACAGAATATATGGACAGTACTCTCTCCATATTTTCTGGGAATACGCAAGGCACGAGTACGTGGCGGTCGTAATATTAGATAAAAGCTCGCAAAATTGCATTTTCGGTACCCCTTGTTCCCAGCTGGCTGCCCCGGTAAATGGGATTTTCGGATTTGCTAGATGCATGCACTCAAAGAGTTCAGTCAAATCATACTCGAGACTGGTGAAAGCCAGCCGTGCCTGTTACTGAATATTTAATGTGGATTTTCCTGTGCAAGCGCACGCGTGTCTGGGTGTGCAACTGCTAAATAGAGGGCTTTGTAAAGAGTAAAGCTGTCCTCGATAATGCGACCCTTATAGCCTTATACACTTTGGTCACATTTCCGTGCTTTCGTTCTTTCGTACCCTCCTAGCTAATTACTTTCAACATTTCCCTCAACATGCAAAATATCCACGTCACAAAATAATCTGCCCCGCACCCGAAAAGTTGCGCGGCAATTTGACTGCAATTTTTCATCGGCCACGAATTCATCCAGGAACTTTTACCTCGGGTGCATGAAATTTTGATACGTTCCTACGGCTGCTGGCGCTTTCTGTTAATATCTCGCGACCGTGTAATTTGGAAACCACCCTCGCTGCTAAAAATCTCTACCGTTGTAGGGGGTAACATTTGCCGAGTTATGATTGTTGACATCCCGTCCGGTTCGAATCTGAATTTTTTACCCCCGCTGGAAATGTAAATTCCTGGGAATATTTCAGACGAGGGGTGGCGAGCAGTTTCGAAAAAAGGAACGACGCGTCAAGTGGATAGACCCTTTCGGGGCGCGATCGATTTTTCCATCGATGAAGAGAAGGAAGCTCCGAGATTGCTACTCGCGTCGGTGCAATCCTTGATAATTCGCAATTTCCCCTTATTTTTGCGCTCTCCCCATTTCACCGCGGAGCGAAACGAGGGTAGTTTCGCTTTGAATTCATGATTTTCTCTGCTGGACCTGCTACCCACTTTTGAAGGATGACGGCGCGGTAGTCCGATGTCTCGCTTATAATTAACGTTCCACCGCGGTGCTCCAGCATCTCAGCTGAAACCGCGAACCCCGGGGATCGCAATATTTGCCGCGAATTATTGTCACGCGCGGAGTGAGCTCAGGACTTTGACCGAACTCTTTGCGGTAGAGAAGAAGCCCGCGTTCTAAAATACGAGGCTCGGGGTATAGGCCACTGATCAAAGTTTACCAACGAGAGTATCTCGGGCAGGATGAGGAGCAATTAACGTCATGGAGGTGTTTATCAAACGCGCTAACACGGGGCTAGCGGACGCGGAAACATTACCATCGTGGAATAATTCGCGAAAGGAATGATGGCTGGCGTGCACGGGGCATGCTGGCCCTCGTGGACATAAAGCTCCGTTTATACGCGGTGCTTTGAATCGCGAGAGCGGGGCGAAAAAGTGTGCAGCGGCGTGCAACCGCCTGGGTGATCAGCGAAACGAGATGAAGGCGGTCGATTCATAATGCAGCCGGGCTCCTATGAAAACGGTACGCGCGTATTTCCGAGCGGCTTTACAGGGCCACGAAAGTGCTTCTCTGTCCATTCCATCACGAGGCTGAAAAGTAGATAGCAAGCCGCGCTCTCGAGTTCATTTCCGTTCCACTCGTGACGACCCCTCGCCGTCGCCAGTGCCGTGTCGCATCAAAAAACGTCATAATGTCGGCTGTATACCCGTATACCCGGACTGACAACCCCTCTATCGGCTCGAGACCGACCTTTCCAACGGCGCCGACCCACCCCTTTGCTGCGAACCTGCATCCCTCCCTTTGCTCGCGCCGTAACTGCGACCACAAACCTTTAACGCGAACGTCTACACGGCCGTTGATGAGGAAACGTGACGATGCTGGGCACGGACCAGCTTTGAGGCTACATACATCCTTTATTTTCCAGCAATGATGATAGGATTCGTCACGGCGGAGGATTCATTTTCTCTCGGATCAGTAGAAAATTCTCCTCGACGGCGTAAAAGATTACATGATTAAACGAACTTACCTGTAAGTGAAGTTCTATCATAATTGTATGAAGCGCCTCTTCCGAAATGATCAACTTGTAGTCCTTCCACTTACTACCGATGTCGCCACATTTTTCAACGCTTAAAACAAACAAAAGAAGGCGACGCCTCGCGCGTCCTTTCTGGTCTTTCCCGCGATGCCTCATTTTTTCAAAGCTACGCCGTAACACTTACTAGGGGTCTCAAGGTTTACCCTTGAGTAGGGGTGTATCTTCTCTGAGGTGGGACTGATCATTTCGGAAGAGGCGCTTCATACAATTATGATAGAACTTCACTTACAGGTAAGTTCGTTTAATCATGTAATTGTATTGTGCGCCTCTTCCTCATGATCAACTTGTAGATGTTCAACGCAGTTACGGCGGGGAAAAGGTGTTAAATATTAAGTATAATTGATAGACTTTCTTATTACTATAATAATATAATGTATTTATATACTATACTTATTGTTTTTGTTACATTTCCAGGATCGCCTTAGCAAAGGCACTTTTATCCGTTGTTAATTTCAAATCATAGAACCTTGTAAATGTTCTGGAATTTTTCGTCCACCCTGCTGTCCTACGCAACACGTCTAAATTCAGGCCTTTCCTTTTTGCTGCCGATGTAGAGGCATGACGTGTTGAATGCGCTGTGAATATCTTTGTATTTATGCCGCTTTCCGCAATCGTATCTTTTATCCAGTGGCTCATTGTCTGAGTTGTAGCGGCTTTAAACGGCTTCTTATTTGTGATAAACAGTGATTTAATTCCTTTACGAGCCTCTTCTGTTCTGCGAATATAGCATTCTAGTGCTGACGCAGCACAAATCTTCTTATTTTTTGGATAATAAGGCAAGACTAGAATCGGCTGATTTCTATTTCGGCGTGATGTCTTTATTCGGTCCGGTATCTTAATCTGTAATGACTTTTCTTGTTTTTCAATATTTTCTGTTTTAATCAAGGAGAACGTTTGCATTCTGTGGCCCGTGATTAATGCTAATAGGCATAACAGTTTTCTACTTAAGTCCTTTATGGCCATTTCTTCGTTACAGGGCAGAGACAAGAAATGGTCCAAAACAATCTTTGGGTCCCAAGTGCAGTCGTACTTGGGTTTTGATGGTCTTAGATTTGCTATACCTTTAAAGAATCTTGACACTCTATAGTCTTGAGCCATCTCCGGCCCTACAAGTAATGAAATTGCGGATCTATGGCAATTGATTGAGCTATGAGTTGCACCTTTTTCATATAATTCCGTTAGGAACTCGATAATCTTTGGTACTGAATTCCTAAGGGGGTCCATGTTTCTTTTATTGCAGAAATTCCACCATTTTTTAAAACAGCTTTCGTATTGCTTAAACGATGAGTCTGCTAACGAGGAAATCATAATATCGATCGATGTCTGGGGAATGTCCTTTGTTTCGAAGGCTCTCCTGACAAGACTCCGGCCACCAGGGTAACTTTGTTCCAAAAATGGTCTAGTTCCCTGTTAGAAAAACCAACGTTATTCTTTGCTTGAATAATTACTAGGTTCGAGGTTAACATCTCGCAAAATAGCGGGTACCACGGTTGTGCTGGCCATTCTGGCACTACTACTATGCCCTCTGCGCGTTCCTCCCTTATCTTTTGTAAGGTTTTTAAAATAATCGAACATGGAGGAAAAGCATAAAAAAAATGTTTATTCCAGTTTTGGGTGAAAGCGTCAATTGCAATTGAACCGGGATCCCTTTTCCATGATATATATTTTTCACATTTGGCATTTACCCTACTAGCAAATAAATCGATTTCTGGTTTTCCGAGTCTATCAATGATCTTTGTAAAAGCTACACTTGATAATTCGATTTCAGCCGTTGATTCTTTGCGACGCGATTCGAGATCCGCTTCGACATTTTCTGCAGAAGCTATATATGACGCAAAAATCCAAATGTTTTTCTTTTCACACCATCTCCATATATTCCTAGTTATGTCATTTAAATTTCTGAATTGAACACCTCCCATCCTATTGATATATGAAATGGCTGTCGTATTATCAATGTGGAGTAGAATCTGACCACCTGCATGATTTCTCGCAAAGCACTTTAACCCAAAGAAGGCTGCTAAAAGTTCCAAGTAATTAATGTGTTTGGATCTTTCGTCATCTTTCCAATGTCCCTGTACTTTTCTTCCACTGCAAAACGCGCCCCAACCCGTTAAGGAGGCGTCCGTGAAAATTTCTAGGTCAAATCGGGTCTGTCTAATTGGATTTTTTGATATAACGCCTTTCGATTTCCACCACTTAAATTCCTCCATTACATCTCTGGAAATCATCATATCCGATTCATAATTATTACCGTTTGCTTTAAGAGCTAAATATTTTTGTCGTTCACACGCTTTTGTATAACTCCATCCATAATTTACCGCTGGGCAACACGATACTAAGAATCCTACTACCTTTGCAAATTTTCTTATTTTAATTGTTTGCCCCTCTTTCAGTTCTTTAAGTAAGCCAATAATACTTGTTTTCTTAATCTCTGTTAGTTCTACTACCATTTGTTTAGAATCATAAATAAAGCCTAGATAACCGCACCTTTGTTTTGGTGTCAATTGGCTTTTATGTATATTAATTATAAAACCTAGGTCCTTTAACAGTTTTTGGGTTTCCGTTACATTCTGTAGACAATCTGACAACGATTCTCCTATCAGTAATAAGTCATCTAAATATATCACGGAGCGATATCCTCTTTTACGTAACTGTGCAACTACTGGTTTTAAAATTTTTGTGAATACATATGGTGCTGTATTTAAGCCAAACGGTAAGCAGGTGAATTCAAATAAGGTATTATCGAATTTGAATCTTAAATATTTTTTAGACGATTTATGCATAGATACTAAGTAGTAGGCATCCTGGAGATCTAAACTCGCCATAAAGCAATTTTGATTCATTAATTTAGTAACAGTTCTACCATCTTCTAGTTTAAAATGCTTTGTAGATATGAATCTGTTTAGATTCTTCAAGTTTAATATAAGCCTATATTTCCCATTAGGTTTTTGAGCTAAGAAAATATCTGAGATAAACTGATCTGGATTATATCTACATTTACGAATAGCACCTTTCTCTTCTAGCTCTAAGAGTAGATTTCTAACTTTTAGCATTTCCTCTGCTGACCACCTCCTTTCTTTGGGTTCGCTGTTTTGAACTGGTTTCGATATAAAAGGGATTTTATAGCCATTGACCCAAGATAGAGTAGTCTTATCTGAAGTAATTTGTGTCCATTTTAACACAAACCTATGGAGTCGTCCAGCTATCTGACTTACTGAGTTCTCTAGTATCTCCTCCGACGGTTCTGCTGTTGCTGGTGTTGCTCCTTCTTCGGCCGAGGTCTCTGGTAATTCATATGTCTCCTCTGACTCGGGGCCTGCCGTTGGTATTGTTTCTGCCCGCCCGACGTCGCTGCAAACCCAGGTTTGTATTGACGGGGCGGGAGTTTGGAGTTTTTTGCCATTTTGTTGGGGTAATCCTTAGTCTTTGGGCGTAAATCTTTGGAGGCCGTTTCGAGTGCTTTTGTGGCCTTCAACACCTCGTCCAATTTGTTACTGAATAGGTATTCGTCAGCCTTTGTCTCCTTTAGAGCATTTTTTAATGTTGGATTTATGTTTGCCAAAATAAGGTTTCTTCTGATGGTCGATTCGTCATGTTGTAGGTCAGCTAACAGGCTGCCTGCATCCCCTAGACACTCCAGGATCTTTAGGTTTTCCTCCGATTGTTCTTGTTTCAAGACCAGAGTCATTGCTTTCCCCATAGCAGCCAACCCCGAGGTAAGTTTGCTCTGCTTTAACAGAATACGCGTATCCCTATTTAGCACCGGTTCCTGAAGACTAGATTTTATCTCCGGATTTAGTTTGGGAGGATCGCATAATATACAGTTCTCCGGTGGTGGGTACTTTTTAATTAATTGGAGATTATCGTCATTTGGTAATCCCTGATTCAAAATGTCTTGCCAGCGAAGTGCTACTTCCGATTGTATCGCCGAAGACAACGTTCTATTTTCACATACTCTTTTTCCGATTATTTTCAGAATATCCTCGCTTAGGCAAAACTCCTCTTCGATCTCTTGGTTGATATAGGCATATCCGTTTGTTCCGGGTTTTGGAGATTTCTTCCCTCCTTCTCCGAGCGTCCTGATAATTCGTCGCTTCTCATTTCAGCTGAAAATATCGTTAATTTCAGTATTTTATTTTTGCTTACCGCTAAGAATTATTCAAGTTAGGGCTTGATTCTTATGGCGGTTATATTAACCCTTTTTCGATCGGTAGCAAAAATCGGTTTATTGCTCCTAACGCTTACCGACCGGTTATTAATCGGCTAAGCCATAGGATGATCTACCTTACCGACCGGTAAAGTATTAACCATTTATAACCTTACTGTTGTTGTCATACGGGTTAGGGCCCTGACAAACTCTGGAGGTTCTCCCGAACCATTTCCAGATTTATTATTACGTTTCGCAACATACAATGTAAATGTATTAAATCAAGGTCTGTCGTGAGGCATAGCTCACTCGCAGGTTAGGGCCTGCGAGCTACGACGCTTGTATTCGTCTGGGTTAGAGCCCATTTTTGACGCATGACGCTTGTATTCGTCTGGGTTAGAGCCCATTTTTGACGCATGACGCTTGTATTCGTCTGGGTTAGAGCCCATTTTTGACGCATGACGCTTGATTATTATTATTCTATTGAGGGGAAACTCGGACTTCGCAAAGGTTAGGACCTGCGAGCTGCAATGCTTATATTCGTCTGGGTTAGAGCCCATTTTTGACGCATGACACTTGCTTAATATTATTCTATTGAGAAAAAAACTCGGACTTCGCAAAGGTTAGGGCCTTTGCAATCGTTTAATTTGTGGCAAAAGTAAACGTAACATTACTTACAACTTATACTGCCATAGTTCGACGACTGATCTGAATCACTCGATTCACTGGTTTCTCTGCACCTTTTACGTTGACGGCTTTTTCTTTCTTTCCTCTTCTTGATTCTCCTTTTTAGCCGTTTTAAACGTCTTTCCAAACGTTCGTCATATTCCTCTGAAGATGACGATCTTCTATTTCTCTTACCCATTTTTCTCTTATACGTACGTGGCTAATCGGCACAAAGCGAAAGAATGAGGCATCGCGGGAAAGACCAGAAAGGACGCGCGAGGCGTCGCCTTCTTTTGTTTGTTTTAAGCGTTGAAAAATGTGGCGACATCGGTAGTAAGTGGAAGGACTACAAGTTGATCATGAGGAAGAGGCGCACAATACAATTGACTTAGTGGTCTATAAATGATTTTGAAACCAGGCAAGTGAAGCAGTGCTCTAGATTTTCTCTCAATTTCATTCTTTTCTCTCATAGCAGAGTAGTATTCGCGGAGTACCGGGTTTTTCGCTGGCCCAGAACAATCGCAATTTTTTCAACTGGTGCGATTTCACGGAAACGTAATTAAAAATAGAGAAATGACCGTGTTCTCGTTTTTTTTTCTATGTCTACCCGTTTGGCGCTCCATTGAACGTGAATTTGGAACAGCTTTTTTCGGGGGATGAAAAAAATATTATTTCAGATGATTTTATTCTACTCGCAGAATATATGATGGTCTGTTAAGAATTTAAAATATCGTCGCTTTAAACCCGTGGTTTATTATCTGAGTAATTCCTGGTCGGAGGATAACGTTGAACCATGTAAATTGTAAGCCCGACCGTGCATAACAAAGAAAGAGGGGACAAGCCTGACGCGATATTTCACGATTCTACCTGAGCCTATCATAACAACGTGCGACCCTAATTTCTTTGGTTAAGGTCAGTCGCGTTTCAACCGCGGTCACAGAAGTATCGTTGTCGCTCTTTGTCTGTCATTTTCAAGTGAACAGATACTCTTTTTACCAACCAGGTACCTACTCGGTGTTTCAATTGAACTGTGTTACTCGGGTATTCGTGTGTGTGTGTTTTTCGAATGGGTGTGGAAGCAATCATCGAGGTACTCTGCTGCATCTACGGGAGAGACCGATGCTGGCGTTTCCACTACGAGGACATCCAAAAGCTAGGTGGTGGGTACACTTTATATTTTATAAAGTAGTTTGCATTATTCACTGATTAATAAATGATTCTGGTATACTATGACATGTGTAGAATCGTAATATATAAAGCAGAAAAAACTTCTATATATTTTTGTGTTTGTCTGTCGCCTAAAAACTTTCGAACGATAAACTTTGGGATCACGAAATGTGCCTAAGCCCACTATGCCTGACTAATCCAGATGAATGTGACCAATTTCACAAAAAAAATATTTTATAAATCAGAATCTAAATTTCGGGCGAAGCCGGGTAGTAAAGCTAGTATTTAATATAATTTAATTGATATTATGTTTGATGCGTTGTTTCAGACATTACCTATGTTTTATATCGAAATATTTGATCATGTTCATTGTATATATTATCAATTCTTTCGCATTGGAATATCCAATTCAATGTTCTCGCTTCCCTCCAGATCCCGTAGCTTTTCAAATATTCAAGGAGCAGACTTATTTCTCACCCTATTCTTCCACGTTGCGAGAGATTATTATGCTGATAAGACATAGACGGTCCTCGAAGATCTCTGTTATTGCGTCGAGTATGAGCTCTCTCGAGAAAAAAGCACGGTGCCCCGCGTCAAAGTCCTCGAAAGATTCTCGCGTGTTCGTTTCCCTATGCCCGCTCGAAACAACGTCCCGATTCGAGGAACACGGCACTGTTGCGCGAATTTCCGCGATATTCCACGGACCGTGTACCCGTTGAATGGTTAACGGTGGAATTTCGGCTCAGCCCGTGTTTTCCCTTTCATTAAACTTATTCGGTATCTTCTCGACGCCGGATTCTCTGCACACACGCCCGTTCCAAGGGGAATAACGCGGGGATACACGGGATTTCGAATTCAATTCTGCAGCGGGCGCGCCTCCATTTAACTCGTCAGCGAATCGCAAGCTCCTTTTGATGCGGATTGCCACTTGCCCGCGGAGCTCCCGATGCACGAAATCGTCGATATCCCCCAATTTAATTCGGCCTGAATGGCGGCACACGCCCTTTCATACTTTAGAAAGTAAACTGTCTTCTGGAATTTTCTGGGTGCATCCGAAATTCGCCTGCACCCTCGTTGCGCTGAAAATAGCATCGTGAAGGGTGGATACCGTCTCACACTTATTTCTTTCAGCTACCTCCGCTCGCTTTTCAATGAAACGATACGGCGATCTGTTTCGTCCGCTAACTGGGTCAGTTCTCCGCGGACGACGCCCCCTCGCCCGGGAGTTTTTAAAAATTATCAAAAGCCGTTTATCTAATTTTCTTCACAAGCCTGGCTACCAACGACGCACTGCAGTATTTGCTCCTTTTTTGGAACTTTTCTTTAAACTCTACGTTTTGTGAAACAATTAAAGTGTTAGCTTACGTTGGCTAACTTGCCGCGTGACATGTAAGAACTTGAAGCGATCGTTGCTCGGCCCCTGACGGCGCTCGCGACGAATTATCAGCCCGTTTTAATCGAGAGACACGGAATTATGCATGGCGCCGCAGGGACCGCGCCGTAAAATTATAATGCAGTTGTCCACGCGCGTCCGGGGACGATGCGGCTTTCCGCGCAGAACGGAAGCCCTTTCTGGCTTTCGCGTAACCCCAATCACCGTCCTTTGATGCACATATCTACGCGTCTATTCAAAGGCATGCGGCGGATCACGCCAGCAGCCCATGAACGAATCTCAAATCCAATAGAACGACCCCGATTCCATTAAAATCACTGATCGTAGGGACATTGACACCCCGTGACCCGTTTTAGGCTTTTTTCATTTTGCCGCGTCAAAGTATTCACGCTCGACTTTTCGGCTCGATCTCGCCGACCGTGACTCTATGACACCTTTCCCGCCGGTTCCCTTTAATCGAAAGCGAACGAGAAACTTATGGAAAACGCTTTGCTTATAAAACTACAAAGTAGAAATCGTGACTGTAGAGAAAACTGATTAAAGTGTAACTACGATTACCTAGTCTCTAATAAATAATTCGTTTTTTAATATTTTCGTTCATTTGTCACTGTGTGAAATGCAAAACTTCGCGTATGGCGATCTGTCGAAATGTGACGTTTGTTTCTACGAGAATTTTTGCAATAGCTTCCTTGCTGGCAATGTAACGCAATAGTGCTGTCATATACGCGTCGGTCAAATAGATTTTTCACTTTCTCGTAATTGTAGCGAGCGCCTCTTTACGAGGCGGCACGTCCGTTGCTCGCGAAACGGCAACGAAACGAAATTGAACGCGATAGAACGGCTAGTGTTCAATTAAACTCGGGGAACGTGCGCACTTTTATTGTTGAGGATTTTCGACGCCCGTATGCTCGTCATAACGTCAAACCCGGGCACATAGCTGCTCAAAACGGTGTTCTCTCTCGCGAGTTACTCTTCCCGTTAAAAGAATTTAGATTTGATAGGTAGCCGTGATTCTAATAAAGCATCAAAAGCCGCAAATCCCCGAGAATCGAACCCAGTCACAGTCTGGAAGTGTATTCCTGCATTTGCATTTTCAAAATTCAGTAATAACTTTGTAACACGGTGTGTAATCGCGATACCTGGCCGCGCCAGCCATAAAATGTAAATGCGATGCAAATAGCCCACGATATGGTAATCCTGGCAAACATTTAAAAATAGCGGGTGCACTTATTAAAAACCCGATTCTATTTCAGTCGCGAAACATTGGTTTTCCTTGGAAAATTTTTCTCAGACTTACATTTCCGATTCGCGAAAACCACAGAAAACCAGATCTTTAAGTGCCTGGAAACTTGCTATTTGAAATTGTTACTTGAAAGAGGTCTGGGAAGAATCCACGTAACGGGGAGCACTCGTATAACTCAATGTGAAGAATATTCAATAACTAATCTGAATATCGTCACGAAAGGGGACGTTAGAGGGGCATAAAGTGTTCTCCAACAACTTTCAAGCGACTCAGCGAAGTTTCTGATGTCTCAGACTACGTGGAGATATGAATAACAGACCTCTTTATGGACAGAGCTCATTTTTGAATAGGGTAATTTTGGTAGTGATGGACCGACTAGTCCATATCACACATTGTGTCTTCGTGTAAATTACATTACTTAAATTTTCAATAAATGCAAATAAAACAAATATATTACTTTTAAAATATTTAAGTTTGAGACGATTCTAAATTTCTACCTTAATTACCCTATTACTGAATACATTTGAGACTAATTCTATGCCCGAAAAAGTAGAGAATGACGCAAGAATCTCCGAAGAGGTAGCTCAAAATTGGTAAATATAAAATGAAGACAACTTGGTCCATGAACTTCCCAGTGAGTTCCAACGCACTATCTTCGACTGCAAATAAAATTACGGTGGAAAATCTGCTCGCAACACTAACGATCGCTTTTTACATTTCCCCATTTCCGTTGCGAAGACGTTGGAAAGCTAACAATCGAATTTCCCGACTATTCAATCGCTCTCGGAAGGCGTGGAGGGCCCGAAAAGCAGGAATTCAGGACTCCTCGATATTTTCCGCACGTCTTGAGCACTGAGGCTAGTTAGGTGGATCAGCAATTTTTGCGAAATTCTGTTAGCCTTCCATCGTCATCTCATCGCGTGAGGTCCAGATGACTCACGACTTTCGAGCGGAGTTTTGCATGCCCGCGAGCTAGGCCATTTACGAGCACGTCGATTATCGCAATAATTAGCAAGCAAATTACTGTGGAGTGGGAGCAGTGGTTTTCCTCGCAATTCGCGTTCCCTAGAATCTAAGCGGCGGAAGATTAAGCGACGTAGAATAGCAAAATTACCACCAATTTACAGCTGCACCTACTTATTGTGCCTCGACCTGTGGAATCCTCTCACTCTCGTTTCCTCGCTCCTGTCCTCCACTGCGTCCCTCAAGACGATTCCAAGGGAACGATCTGTTTGATTTCGTGTGCAACGAGCCAGAGAAGTGTGCGCCAGCCGCGAATCTGCATAAATATCTACACGATACGCTCTTTATGCGGCCGTAGAACGTAACAACGAGCCGGACGTCCGGGGACGCGATGCAGAGAGATTCGTTCGTTCCGTCGACACGCTTTGATGGCTAGCATGCACAGCCGCCTGCCCTAAGTCTCTCTGAAACGGCCATTCTTTTGGATATAACGTAATACCGTGCTGCTACAGTTTACTCGGGTTTTATCATTCTTCAAGACGCGGTTTTATTTCTGCGCAACTCCCATATCCCCTTTACGCCCGGCATAATTCCATTATTAACGGTGTTCTCTTTAGATCCCGCTCTTCAAGCGCCGCCATCCATGGCACGCTGTCCGCGGATACCCGTGTTTCCTTGAAACGCGCGTTCCACCAGGTCCTCGTAACAATTCTTTCCGCGAAGGGAATTAAGCGTCCTCGAAGCACTCGACGTTGAACTGGTGTTTTTGTTGGACAGCATAAGGCTGAGCAGGGTGATCGAGGCTGGGACTATCTGGTGTGGGTAAGGAGAAACGATAGAACTTTGCGATGGCCCTAGCTGTAAGAAACGACGAAGAAAGTGGATGGCTCTATGGACGTGGAGAAGAAGACAGTGTTTCATTGCAGGCTGGAACATGGTATTTGACCATTGTATCCAGTATTTCTTACATCGCGAGGATTCCGATTCCTCTTTTGCTGCGGGGAATACAGTACCTGATAGATATTGCATCGATGAAGCACCGCGTAAGGGGATTCTACCAGTTTAGGACAGACGAGTGATGCAAGTGTCCCAGGTTTGGACAGACTTATTCTTAGTTCCTCCCACGTTCTCCGTTCTCTGTCGTTTATGAGAGATTAAAGGACCATCAGAATCCTTTGAGAAAGAATTCGCTGGCGCGAGGAATCTCGTATCAGCAATTCGCAACTGCAGTTACGTGCGCGCACGGAAGACACATAGGAGCGCGGTTAGTCGCATATAGACAATCCAGAATTGTGGATGTTAGACATCTCCCGAGGTCTCCATTAGCATACATCCGTGACACCGGTGCGCTCACCCCTGACTTGCCGCACCTCCCAGCGACCCCGAGGGGGTTAAATTAACCCTCTCTCCATCCTGGCGGAGTTACACGTGTCCTTGTTCCGCCTGAACGGCACACCGTGGAAATTCGAGGCCACGCAGCCGCCGCGCACGTTCGTCCTGTCAAATCGATTCGAAATGACTGGGAAACTGAGCCGTGGTTTCGGACGCGATCGGCCGCGTTGTTGCACGCTCGTTCGCCGCGTAGAACCTCCATCCGGCAGCAACCGGGGGGTTAACTGTGCTTTGATGGATCCCGCGGACTGCTCAAAGGAGGGCAATCCATCTCGTGCAGAGCGGGTCGTGCTTAATCGAAAACGGAAGTCGAAAGATTCGAGGTGGAACAATTTTCGAGAGGAACGCTCGCCCTCCTGGAGAAACGCCTAAACTTCACTCGCGAAGATTAACTACCACTTTAATCCGTTTAAAAACAATTTCTATAACCCACCGATGAATGTAATACACCCGGAATCGTCGAGCAGCATGCCTCCCATCGATCATACTCGGCGCAACATTATAACAGCTTGAACGGCGCGGAGTCAGCGTTTGCGGGCGGCTTGAAATGCCGGTGAAATTATTATGGCGTTCAGTGGATAACGGTTAATAACAGATTTACCTGAAACACTTGCCGCCCGTCGCGGTCCCCAACGCCCGAAACTTGCCTCTGCCCCGATTTAATCACTTTATATCAATAAACCGCGGCTCGTTGTTCGCCAGCCAGCCGAGTAGCCGTGTTATTAACTCGCTGCGAAGCTCTCGCGATCGAATTCGGCCCGCAGGATGTAGCGGCGCGTCGGTTATCCGCCGCGCGAAATTGGATCACGTATTTCTTTGCGCCCAGGGTAGATATTAAACCCGGTGTAATGCAATAAAGTGGCCCCGCCGCCCGTGTCCGCCCACCTTGTCCGGAGTGCGAGCAGAGCGGCCGGAGTACCGCTGCTGGACGTCGTAATCGACGACGAAAGAAGCTGCAGCTTTATGGCTGCTCGCTATCCATATAATTGCTCGGAAGCGAGACGTAAATGGGCGGGAAGGATGCGAAGGTAAGGGGACGGTAGCTTGGGTCCCTGATATGTTAGCGTTCAAGAATTGGGAAGTTGTAATATTAAACGATGTAAGTGCCCAACAAATAAGAAATAACTGTTTCATTGGGAGAGGACGTGAATTTCACGCGAAATGCAATGGCAAAAGTTATAAGTGCTAGAAGAATTTATTTTAACTGTCAGGGCTATCGCAAGATAGAGTTAAAATTGTAACCGTAAATCTTTTTCTTTCCCTCTAAATCTGTAAAGGTAGTATACGCTGAATGTCCATAGGAAATGAACACAGATGCGTTTTTTGTTTCTACTGAAAATTTTAGCTACTAGCACTTACATCGTTTACCATTTCGACTCGTCAATTATGCAGAATCCCTAGGCTGTCTACCCAGCTTTCACACCCTACTATGTCCCCACATTCCCTTCGCTTACTATACCTACACACGAAGCAGAAGGGAGTAGGGAAGAGCGTCGAAAGACAGACGACGAGGGTCACTGGAACGGGGAAGAAGAAGGCTCGAAAGGAAAGGAGGATGAAAACCAGGACGAGAGCCCCGACGTCGCCACCCTTTTCACCCTTTACCTATACCCTGGCAGCCGGTAATGGAATTGCAAATCCGACGACATTACATGCCTCTTGGCAACTTGTGATTTCGCGCCCGCTTCTACGCCAGCACACGCCCTCCGTCTCCCCTTCATCCTCGCCCCAATCTCTCCGCCCTTTCGTCGCGACGCTCTTGTTCGATCTCTCGCCCCCCTCTTAGCCGAACAAATTACAAGGACTCGAATTAACTGGCCCGCAGACATCGAGTCTCACGTGGATGTGACGCGACGACGAAGGATCGCCGAGAAGCCATCGGAACCGCTGGCCCCTCTGCGTCCTCTCGCGGTCGTCGAGTAGCTGCCGTTCTTGCTGGCTGAGTGGTCTTTAGTCATGGACCACCGGTGGCCAAGCGCACTGAGAATCTCAGCAATTGACCAGAATTACGCGATGCCACGGTAAATTGCCACCTAAATGTCAGCGAAGTTGCAGCGTTCACTTGACGGACATCGGTCGATTTAAAGGGCCTCCCCTGTTGCTCTTTTCCCGTATTAATTCTACTGCGGTGCGTTCTTCCTCGCGCGGAAATGCGCACGGCTCTCGCGAACGCAATAAACTATGCTTTACAGTAAATAAGGTCGGGCGCATACGTTCAACCGCGGAGAATAGAACTGATACGTTAATACGATTTTATGCGTCGCGCTGGCGCGTATTTTTCTATTCCAAGGGAACATTAAACCTGCGGGTGGTATCGCGTTTAATAGCAGCTAGGTCTTAGCGTAGAGATTCCGCGGGAAAGCTACTGAAAATTCAATTTCACCTCGTGTCTCGTTATACGCGTACCCTGCGAGCGATTCAAGGGTTCGTTGTGAAAGGGATCGGGCGTTATTAAAAATTCGAATCTAATATGTAGCACGACGATGCGTTTCTGACGTGAACGAGTATAGATCGAGAGCCACTTCCTTGCCTTTCTCGAATGCTTTTCCGTGCAATAGCGCCCTGATGAAAATAATGCATGAAATTTATGACTGGTCGACTATCCTGCGGATATATTGATAGCAGGAAAAAGTGGAGCGTCGCTTATCGAATTGCTGCGAGGTCGCTCGGCGAAGGCTGTCGTCCAGTAGTAAAACTGGGAGCCTCAGACGTGCCACTAAGCAGATGGAGTGCTGCGGATGGACGAAACGAAGTGGAATTTAACGTTTTGGGGCGGACAGCCAGCTTGACATGCCCGGAAAGGATCGAAGCGAACGAGCTTTGACGCGCATAAAACTGGGACCCGTGTTCCAAAGAAATTGATCGACATAATCTAGTCGCCTTTAAACGCATTATCTATTCCATCCCGCGCGACTGTTCAACGTTGAAATTTCCACTAGTCGCGATAAAAAAATCACGGCGAATCATTGTCGATCCAATTCCCAGCATCAGAGCCCGAGGAGCAAAAAATATTTCGAGCGCTCTCAGCTACATTCAGCCACTAAGGAAACCTCCGACCTTCTCCCCGAATAGTGGAAGACAGCCAGCGAGCAATCATCATTACCACCAAGAAGCAGCGACGAATCTCTGATTATATCGGCACCTGACGTCAGGTATCGTCGACTTTAAGCCGTGCACGTTTGCTCGGTTCAGTCGCCACCATGTAAATGCAGAGACTCTGTCAGCCGTGGAAATGCAAACTCGAATAACGAAACGCGCCGCTCTGAATCTCGCGTCCTTTCTTCCCCCATTACGGCTGAATGCACAACTCGAATTTAAAAGCGGCCTCCCTCGAGCCTGTTCCTCGCTCTCCAAAGTTGTTTCTATCCCCGCGAACCGGCGAGCTGTTTGAAAAACGGGCGGCTTCCTTCCCACTGTAATGCCCGCGAACATTTTGCTCCTTCTCCGCGGAACATTTTAATTGCTGTTAGCTGAATGCTGCCACTATCCGCGTCGCTAAGCCTGAAGCTGAATGGACCCTCGCGTGGCGAATTCGATTACACTTCCAAGTGGAAGGAACACGCCCGTTCTTCCACTTGCCGTCCACTTCTTACCCCAACATCGTACCGCGAAACTAAGTGGACACTGCTTAAGAATGCAGTTTGTAGTTACGTAGTGGTTCAAAGTATTACAGAGGTATTACAAGGTTTAACATTAGAGGGGCTACATTATACAGGCAGTGGCCTGATACCCTGGTTTTCTGGTATATTTCCAAGGCCAAAGTTGCTTCCTCCGCAACCCCATTTGGAGGTGTCGCGGTACCTCCGCCGTACCTCCGCGTGCAAACAAAGATTACACGCAACGCAGCAGTATTCCGGCAAGATTGTGTATAAATTTCCGCCCGCCTTCGCCCTTATTTATCGCCATCCCTTAAGTAATCTTCATTAAAAGCCCCGAGGGCTTTGTTTACGGGATCAACATGGCTGCTTGCGCTGCAACGGCGGCAACTTCCTCCAGAACGGACTCCGTCTTTTCGTGACTCTTGCAGTGACTCGCAGTCTTGCTCGCTATGAATACATCCACTAAGTAGTAACTACATCCTCTCCCTCCGTCGTTTTATTCTCACACTTATGGCAGAGTAGCCGGTATACACGGGTTGAAAAAAGTAAACGCGGCAGTTCTTCCACAAAGGATTTACGAGCCAGTGTATTAGCGACGTGTCACTTCGTGGAGAATAGTATCGAAGCAGTAACACATGTTCGTGCATCGTCGTGGACCGAGGCGAGGGTGGAAGGGGGATAAGCATATAAGCATGGCCGTTAAGGTAATTAATAGCCAGGTTCACCGGAAGTTATTGCCCGGCTTTATATCCAGCCGACGTTCGAAGGAGGTCGGAACACCCGCGCTCGTATATCTATTAAACGAGTTATGCTCCGTCCGAACAAATATTGCACCGTTTTCGTGGCTATATCGGGATCCCGCCGCGGCTCTGCCAACTTTTTTACGAGCCGTCATTACGGATCCACCGACGACGATCCGATTCGCGATGGCCGTGCGCCGCATGGCCAGCGAAGTGGCCGAAGTCGTCCTCTAGAACGTATAGATGTTTTATCGATTAACCGTATTCGCGCGGCTATCCCATCCCCGTTGCTCGGTTCCGGGCTTTATAGAGACAATTCTCCGTCTGTAATTATCTAATGGATCAGCATCGAGCGAAACTAACCGCGGAAGATGAAACGCGAAAGAGCGCAAGTATCGCGTGCGTGATTTCTGGATAGTTCCTCTATAAATAGCTGCTCTGCAATTTGGATAGGTGGAAAGGTTAGTAGCGGCTGGCATTTAAAGCAGAGATGGGCCAAAAATTATTTGAAATAAAAATTTGTATACGAAATATTTATTTCAAATAATTATTTGCCCATCTCTGATTTAAAGGATCTTCCTACCTTGACGGACGAAACATGATGCGAACTTTGGGAATTTTTTAAAACAAAACCACTAAATACATTTACTTCCAGCTTTCTGGCTTCATTTTCCAATCTTTAGAGAATATTAGAAAAAAATTGTGTGCTGAAATAGTGGTTATATCCGGAGTTATAGTGTTCTCTAAATATACACAAATATAGACGTAAAGTTTTCAATTAATATAATTTGTGGGTTTCTCTTTAAAAAAATCCCAAATATCGCGCTTCTTTTCAGGCCGTCGGAGTAGGTAGACTCCTTAAATTAAACTAAATTAAATTTAGATGAAGTGCTGCTTTCGTAGATGTTACTTATTCCTCCAAAGTGTGACTTCGATCTAAAAAGGCAACACTTGAGAAATGGTAAACGGTACGCGAACGATATTCACGCCCCGGTAAACGGCGCGGAACCAATGGAGGCCGATGAAGCACGTGTATATGGGAGCGAGCATGAAAACCGTTTATGGAAAAAAATCGTAACGTTTTGACGTAACGGGTTACGTTGTTTAAGCGAATTTCACGAAAGAATGATTTTCCCGGTTGGTTATCGCGTATTCAATATTTGTATCAGTCGACGAGCCGCGACCCGTCAAAACGTTTCGCGAAACATTTCCGCATGAAATTTCCACCGAAAGTCGCGTCAATATTAACTATACGAACTAACGGGCTTTCCCTGAATATTTCATTTCCACATAGTATCGGAAAAGAAGAATCGAAAGCTTTCAGAACGGCAAACAAAAGTGGTGATTTCAAGTGAACGAGCAGCAGAAACAACGATAACAATCCAGGGAAACGCAAACAGTATTGCGAATTCAGTATTCGTGCGTTTCACGCGCCGGGTTTCTGTCCCCCGATCGGATCCCATCGGCCGAGCCTTGATAACGAACAAATTAACGCGTGGCAATCGAATAGGGAACTAGTTTGAAGAGGCAGCCCGGCCGAACTCGGACCAAGTAGTGGACGAAACGAGTGGAAACAAGGAGCCCCGGGTTTAGCCAGGAAAATCCAAGCCAATATTCGGCAGAAAGGAGGCAACCGTGCCCTCGTTAATTCTATTTAAACACGGGCGCTCGGTTTCCCCAGCTCTCGCCGGAGGGAAAAAGGAGGAAAAACGCAGGCAGCCACGGTGAAAGTTTAACCGTCGGAGATACGTTGCCGAGGCGATGGGGCCGACGGGAGATGGGCGCGCGTACATCGTGTGTGCGTTTACGTGCACGCGAAACTGTAGGAAAAGCCAGCGGGGGTGTACCGTGATTGGCAGATGAGCCTTCGGCTACGTAGACCAAGCGCCAAGTGCTAAGATGTTTGAATTTCGGGGCACAAACCATCCACCTCTGCCAGCAGCCTCCGGCTGTCTGATCATACGCTAGCTTCTTGGGATACACGGGCACATTCTATCCACTTCCACGTGAGGTTCTAGTTCATCCAGCTACCGTGATAAGGCAACCCGGGGAACCCTGCCGTGGGCACGCTCTGTTCTTCCCGAATCATTGAGCGGAACGATGAATCCGGTCGTCGGAATCCAAGGATTGAATGGGAAACGGCGTGTACAGATGGGGCAGGCTGGATTCTGGTCGGGTTATCTAATTTGGTAATAGGTCCAGTCGGTCGTACGCCCACCAATTCCCCGAGACTCTGCTGGCTCTGCTGGCTGTGCTGGCTGTGCTGGCTCTGCTGACGACTGACCAGGCCCCGGAATGAATCGAAGCCCCTGAACGAGCGGAGGGCTTCGGTTACAGGTTGATTCAAAACTTCTGGATTGCTCGGATGTTCCGTTTACCGAGCAACAAAGGGGGTGCCTCTGAAGTTAGCCGCGCTTTCAAGACTACCCTTGCTCGGACGGTTACGTTCGTTTCAATTGGAGAAGTTTCGTTCAGCTTACGTGGAGCCTCATCCCCTCAGCAACGCCAACAAACCGGATGTTTATGAAGTTCCCGATGAGTTGTCCGGTTAGAATAGGTCCGAGCCTGAAGACGTATCAAAATTTTGTGTCGGTACGTGCGGTTGTAGGGGGCACTTCGGACGTAATATACTAATGGATCGTAATCCGTTTCGAATCTCCGTGCCAAAGTTCTTGCCGCCGGCAAGAAGACGTTTCGCTAATCTGTCGCATGCTTGGGTTAATCCGCGACCAGCTTCGCAGGCTCGTTTATCTGCGACGGGACAAAGAGCAGGGACGCTTTTCGTCTTCTATATGGGAGAGCGGAGGAGTAGAGATGCCACTGTGAATGTTGCTGCACTCCTTTACGGGACGCAAACGACTCGCTGTTATCAAATTCCCTCGAGAGAGAGACGGCAGCCCGCTCGTCATTATGAAAGGGAATTTTTTATCAAAAGGCGAAACAGTCGCGCGACGGGCTTGTGTATTCTTATTATATTCTTAGCGGAGAGTTTATAGAGCGAAATTAACTGGAATCACTTGGCTGGAAAGAGGACGGTCTCTCAAAGGAGAGTCCTTTGCTCGGTGTCATCTTCGCGGCTTGCTTCTTACGAGATATCAAGCGCTTTATAATCCAATTTAAACGGCGAATACGAAAGAGGGACCACGACATCCTGTCTCATAATCAAGGAGTAATATCAAGCCTCCATCTTAGCGCGTCTTCACAGGAAGATACTTTGATATCCTACTGACAGAAACTTGAATGTTGCTCGGTAGATACTCGAGTGAATCGTCAATCAGGTTGCATTCGCGATAAAAATAGTAGCCTGTCGTTGGGTTAAGCCAGACCTCTCGATTGACTCGGCCTGGAACCGGTGGAGTCAAGCGAATAGATTACGGTAGCGAGGCACGGAACCCGCCAATGGCAGCCCTCGAGTGCTATGTCAGCAAAGCGTGAGGACGATGAAAAGCACGGTGCAAAGAACGATTCGCAGCCGACCCCTGCGGATGTGGTTTAGGCGCGGAGCGGTTGGGAACGGTATCGATTGACACTTGCTTCCTTTTTTTCTTCCCTCCGTTCCTCTCCTCTCCCCTCCTGAATCCTCCGCTGCCGTCATCCCTCTCGCCGAGGCGACAGCTGCCAACTTTTCGAATATCGATGCCAGGACACGGTTCGCCGTATATTGGGCGAGACCGTGGACGTCAGTCGCGCTCCCAAGCATCCTCCTTTCCACGTCGTTAAGACAGGCATCTCGGGGAACGATGGGAGCGGGACGAGCCACTCGTTTCTCGGATTACTGAGTCCATGGAGCCGCAGCTACCCGAAGTAGAGAGTCTGGTCCACTGTCCATCCACGATTCCCTGACATCCGCTCACCGAGCAGGGCGAAGTACGTTTCATTTCGAAGACAAACAGCATTGTTACCGCGCCGCGAACCGATCCTCTCGTTGCAATCTCGTTAAGTGGCGACAGTGCCGCTGGCCTGCTCCTGTTAAGACGTAATGATCCCTAAATGGATTCCTTGAAATGTGGAGCGGGCCGAGGTATTGACGTTCGGTGATTGATGCACGGTAAATGGAACGAATCTCGCGCTTCTACGTTTCCCTGTTTGTCGCTGAAGCGCGATACGTCTGGCCGGCTGGAAATCAATAGAACCACCAACCAGTAGTCTCGAATTTAAAGGCATTTTAGGTAGGTGCTTTCTAAGTGGAAGATAGGAGAAATTCAAGGGATATTGAATCGAAAAGGATAAGCGTGTACACTGCATTCGACTAGACTAGCTTCCTTCTACCAATCTTATATCATTTCCGTTCCCCTATTCACGCGGCATACACCCCGTACACACGAAGTCAATATTTACAAAGTTCCGAAAGCATTTGCATATCCCACTTCCCACCGAATCCCTCCGACAAAATTCCGCCGCAGTGAATGTCTGAGATTTAAACTTCCCGAAGCAGATACATCTTCGTTGCTCCCCAAAGAAGCCCCTAAGCCGGGGAATTTGTCAGCGACGCGCTCGACGCGAAGGCGTGACGGTAATTGCGTTAATGCCAACGGTTGCGGGGTGCGCAAGCTGAAGAAGCAGCAATGAAAAATCATGGGAGGAGGGCCGACGGTTTATCAGCCGAGGGATCAGCTGTGATCGCAACAGAAGGGGTTTAGGGGGCTTGGATGAGGGACGCTGCGAGCCTACCCCCCTTTTCCGCGCGCTTTTCACGCGACGAGGTGGCCCTCGATAAAGTTGTTCGATCCGAGCGCGTGCCCATCCATCTTAGTCGCGGCTGGCTGTACTCTAGCGTGCTTGTGTTCCTCGCGAAAACGAGCCGCGCCGTGCGAAACCCACGGGGGCGGAATTACACCATCCCGCTCTCTTTTTATTCAGCCGTTTCGAGTGGCGCAGTCCTCCTCCTTGTTCCTCGAAAATCTACGGGACTATTTGTCACTGCCTGGCGCCTCGCTTTGCGTATTTCTATTACGAAATAACGCCGACTTATCGCCGGATCTGCGAAGGGTCCACGTGTAAATGGAAATAACGAAAGTAACGGCGATCCGTTATCGCCAGCCGCGGCCGAGTAATACGCTCGCCTGCAAATACGAGCGGACAGTCCGGGCTGGTGTTCTCGGTTCGCCTTCGCGGGTCGTTAACGCGTTGCGTGTGGAACTGGAGTCGTAGCAAGGTGATGGATATACGCTGTGTTTCGTAATAGCTGATTACTGGCCGAATAGTTTATTAATGCAGCTGAACGGGGATGGGAGAAGAGGGGGGCTGCTTCGAATATTAGCTGTTTGGGTCTCATTTTCCACGGTGCCTGCGGAGGAGGATCGATAGCAAAAAACCACGGGAAAATCATGCTGCTGTAATTGAAAATGGTGTCACCGCGAGTACATGACGACGTTGTGAATACATGAATACTCGATATCGCTAACGGAATATTAATCAGAACAATGCTTGGCGTCCCTTATTTATTGAATGATTAATGACGTAGACGAACGCTCGGCCGTGTACGAATCTGAAATTTAAACTACATTCATTGCCGGTGAATTAACAACGTTCTTGTAAATTATGAATACTGACTTTCGAGCGAACCAGCCGCATTTACATCGTTCTGTTCTGTCCCGAACGACAGAGCCAGGCTCCCGGTGTATTTATAAACCAATAGCAGCGTAGCTTTGGTGTGACAAGTTTCTCTCTGACGATTCGTTTGTAAGGTTACAACCTGGAACCCTTTGGTTCAAAGCACCATTCCCGCGGAGGTGTTTGAAGAACGTCGCACAGGCGCCACCGCGTTGCAGGTAATCTAACGCCATCACGGCTCCCTTCGCGCACTTCTTTCGACGGCGCGGCGAAACAACGTTTACACGATCCTCCGCGCAATCAGCCTCGCAGGAGCTTCATCTCTGATCAAACAGTCTCCTTAGAATCGCCGCGGCTCTGGTGATGGGTTTAAACGCCGCCGTGGAAAATTTAATTAACTCCCGGCTCGTCTGCGCGCGGCCGTGGACGATCCCTTTGAATATCTCGCGCGTGGTTGTTATATCAAAGAACGGAAGCTAGCCTCTGCAGAGTATTCAAACATCGTAATTTACCGGCACGGCTGGCCCGCTATCTTTGTCAGATCGCCCCTGAAAGGAAGGACTAACAATAATTTCCTGCCGGCTCGGCTCTGTCGCCGCGATTATTAAAGCAATACCTAGCTGCTCGTTAGTTCACCTCTGCACGTGTGCGTGGGCCCCCGAGTCGACTGTGAGTTATGGACAAGTAGAGCGGTGCCGGTTTTCTCGGACGTGCAGCCGAGATCGAGGAGGTCCAACTTCCCAACCGACTCTTGATATACGAAACTGTAATTTCGGGGGAAGTTGATGCCGATAAATCAATGGCTTCTTTTACTTGTACAGAAGAAAGTACGATAGATATTCCGCGATCATATGGATGCCTGTTCAACGCGATTTTGTTCTCCAATGGCGGAACGAAGTGTAGCCAATCGCACTTCAGAAATACCGGAGATATCATTCTGAAAAACCAGCAGGGTAGACAGACACGATCGATGTCAATCTCAAGCGTATCTAGTTACGTGAAAGTGATGATATCGAGGTATAGTTAGACAGTACCTCGGCACAATTTTATTCTGTAATCTATGATTTTGATTTTGAATTGCAAATTAATAAAAATATAAATATTATTATCAATATTAATATCAACTAGGTAACTACTACTTCTTGAGTGAAAAAATATATTTTTTAATTAGTGCACCCTTTTTAATGTCAAGACAAAGTAATAATTTTATAAACAATTTTCTCTAATCTCCTCAAAGTTAGTAAAGAAGCATCTGCGCCCGTCTTGCTTCAAGATCCTCAATTGTATCCGACGTTGAGACTTTATTAGAATTGTTCAATAATAACTGTTTGCTTCGTTTCGCTACATTTAACGCCACAGCCGACGATCGATTGTAAAAAAAAACAACGGGGCTCCATTAGCCGATAAAACGGTTGCTCGTATTCCGTTGTATCGACGCGGGAGACGGTGTAGAGCGGGCACTAAGCGGAACTCGAGTTAAATGGCCTGTGAGGAGGCGCGAATGGAAAAAGTACGCGAGCCTGCTTGTCCAGATTTCGCGAGAAAAGGATCGCGTGACGCGTTAAGTGATTAAGACGAATTAAGGACACCCCCTTGGACGGGGGTGGGTCGTCCCTCTCGCCTATGACGCGTTTCACGGTAGATTTTGTTCTCCAGGAACGAGCGCGGTAATGACCGAGGAACGCCGTGAAACAATGCCAGCGGGCTGTATTCCATTGTCCCGGTTTTCGCGATGTCGGCTTTTATCCGCGGTAGAGAAGTTGCTACTTTAAACGCTAAAAGACGCTTGTTTCCTTTAGCGAGCCCCGTTGTCCCTTGCCGCTTGATGAACGTCGTTAGTTCCTCCAGCACGCTAATAACGCCGCGTTATTTCGTCAGCTACGTCATCCATCAATTAGACAGCGGTTTATTCAAGTCTATGGGGTTCGTTTAATGGCGCGGTTGATCTTGATACTTGCGAGCACGTTACGTCGCGTGGATACAGCTCGTCTTGGCAATCTATGCTCAGTCTCTTCTACGAATAACCATTGAAATGGTAGAATATTGAACAACGAAACTCAGGAACAACTGCCTCTCGTACACGAAGGCTCAGAATCCCATTTCAAAACCGCGAAAGTCAATATTGGGCATCTCTTATTTCATCCGCGCCCCTGTCGCAGACTTGGTTGATATTCTAGTAACTCGAGTAGCCCTTGTTCCTTGATTAAATCCGAGATCCGAGTAGCCTGAGTCCCGATCACGTTCAGCTCCCGCTGAAGCGTAGCAACCACCCTGCTCGAATTCGCGACAAGCGGAGGCCCGAATCTGAACGTCGGAATCTTTGTAAATAATCCGCGACAGGATTTTCCACGTTTTCGGCGGCGTGCTCGGCGGTGCGTCTGAAATAACGTCGACCTCATTATCCGCGCGCGTGCGGTTAATTAATTTGCCACTTAAGCCGCCGGCGAGGCTCGACATGTGAACCGAAATATATTCCAGCCGCTGCATAATAATAATCATTGTAACTGTATTGAGGTCTGGTGTCCCGTGAAACGTCACATGGGAAATCTGCTCGTTGAAACGGGCTACCCATTGCAAATTTATTTATCCACCCACGCGAATTCTGCGTTTTCCTAATGGCCACTCGACTGAACTAACCCACTATTAAAAACCGAATCCTGTTCGCAGCGTGTCTCCTGAATTCTAATCATCCGCGCCAACATCTATTCTTCGTACAAGAGAGTCGTTTCTAAACTACAGGAAGACGAGGAACGATTATAAGTTAGACTAGGAGTAATTTTAATCGGTAGCCGGCATTGCGGAATAAATACTGTGCCAAGCAGAAGAAGCTGGAAGGCCTTCTGCGACTAACAGATAATAACTTTGAATTTTCACCCCCGTCTCCTCCCCACTGTCTCGAACCGTTCAACTATCTTCCGCGAAACTTCCAGAGAACTTGCTCCTCGGATCCTTGCACGGCTACGGGGGTGTACGGGAGAGTTGGCGGGAGGGCGCGAACCCTCGAGTGAAAGGACGAATTGGGTGTCTCGGAAAGACCCACTTTGGCGTCCTTTGTTGTCGGCAGTCGTCCAGGATTTTCTTACTGATCCGACTTTTCATTAGCAGCCTCGCGCCTTCCAGCCGTCATTCCTTGTGTCCCAATTTGCTGAACACTTCCAGGGAATATTTGCTTTGAAATTCGATGGAGATTAATTACAGGAAAAGGGGCACTGCTCTCTTCTGAGTTCTGTCAGCCTCCGCATCTTTACTCTACTTCCACTCACGGAGCTGAACATTTTCCAGGAGTCTTCAGAGCGAATATTGACAGAGATTACACATTACACTTCGATGGCAATCAGTTTTTACATTTCCCAAAAATCTACCGAAATTCCTTGGGACGTTCCAATTACACGACGACCTGAACGACTCCAGGAACCCGTTGATGGAGTTCAAAGACAAAGCCCTCCTCGAAAGTCGTCCAAGTACTGGAACGCATTGTGGGTCCTCTCTCCTCCCATTGTAGTCTCCTTAAACGGTCCAACAGATGTGTAAACCAACGATTCAGGGATTTACTTTTCCGTCGAAAGTTTCGCGTTTGGAGTACCTACACTTACTTCGTCCATCGGTGGTCAACATGGATGTTCGTGAAGCTCGAATCATCGGCTTCCTGTGCAGCAGACACTGTGTAACCATCGGAGGGAGAAATCTAAAAGAAATTGCGCAGTTTCCGCGACATGAGATAAACGATTCTATCGCAGAGATGCATCCAAGAAATTCGGGACGCGTGGCGAGGACAGCAGGTCCCGGATCGTAATAAAATATAAATTTGTGAACTTCCACGTGCGTGTGTCTCTGACTATGAATAACTATAAGTATCCATGAATAAATGTATACGACCAGGCTCCCATGGGGCAGCATTGCCATGGCGATGGACCTTGTCTCCAGGAGAAAATATTCTTCTCTCAACACGGGTATGTCTAAAAGTCACTTATGCTCACGAATAGGACGAAGCAACTTGTGCCACGAAAACTTCAAACACCTCGTTACGGAATGGCCAGAAATACTTTAAAGATTAGAAATTAATTTCCCTCTTGCAAAGGGATTCTCCGGAGTAGGACAATCCGTGTTCTACAGGTCTGGAGGTGCGCGGCAGCCAGCTCACGCGGCAACACAAATCACGATGAACGTGCCGTTTCCAAAATCAAATAAATCGCGCGAGCGCTCCGCGGCTCCTTGCCGCGAGATGCTTTAATAATTGAACGACGTTGGTGTTGCGGCGCCGCGGGCCGCGGCGTTTTAAGAAATTAAGCCGGACGCACCGTAAATCCTCCCGTCCGCGACGTTAATACATTCCGTGCCGTGTGTACACGCTCTGCGGAGGGTCGGGCCAGAACTTGGCGAATTTATCGCGCGAGTTTAGCGTTGTCAGTTCGTTATCTTCCATTTACCTCTGATATTGCGAGCCTTGAGGGAGAGGTCGTGTGTGTTTCTCCTACTTAATCGTGGTACACGTTCGAGGCGCCCACGTTGAACAGAATCAAATATATTGCCCCTCGGAGCTATGTGCTAATACCTCGGATTAGATCGTTCGGGGAAAGTTAATATCGATATCGTGCGTTAGCGAGCACTGACGTTTTCTTCGATGGAAGGGGCAAGAGGCTCTGGCAACCCCCAAAGAAGGGGCTTTGAAAAAGGGGAGAAAACTGGATTTTATTCTTTAAAGAAATTTTCATGATCAGGTAATGAGTTTTTTTGATTTTGTACCTATTAAAAATATTTGTATCCTTTCGACTCGACTTCTCCCACGATTAAATATTGAGTGCGACAGTCATATCGCGGCTTCCTCAGGGAAAGTGTTAACATAGAGTTAATCGGAGGAGCAACTAATACTCAGCCTCGTTTCAAATATTCGAGAGATATCAGGGCACGAAGCACACGCTCGTTCATTTCAATTAACACGCTTCTAAAGCTGAGCGCCAGTTTTTCCCAACGCACTGTGTATCCAGCAAATAACAATCTCCATTTGGATATCATTCCGCAGTGGCCGTGACGCGGAATAGCCGAAAGGAGGACGAGAAGGCAGCGGATGTTTTCCCACGCGGGATCGCCAATATTTTCCAGCATTGAGCGTTGAACGGGCGCAGCCGACCGGACACGGTCATCCCCGTTGCATCAATGTCGGTGAATCGAATTCAGTCGGCACGTCGCAGCCGTGACGCGCCGCGGCGTCGATGGAAATTCCGCTGATGCATTATGAAAATTATGCAAATCACGGAGACGCGACAGGATTAAGCGTTTAGACGGATAACGCCGCCCCTGGAAAGCCGATAACCCTTTCTTCCGCCCGTTTTTCCGCGTCCCACTTTCGCCAGCCACCGCGTCTCCCATCGATTCGGTAATCTACGAACTCGGCGGTCGTTTGCGAAACCAGGCCGAATCCGATGATTTACAGATCGCCCTTCCCCGCTCGCGTCGAACTCGCGACACCGCCCGCGAAGAACGTCGATTCTCCGTTTGTTTTAAGAGCCGCCGGAGAACGAGCGGCGTCCATTTGTCTTCGGGAAGCATCCGCGAACTCGTGACTTTCCCACTCCTTCAGGGATATCATCGTTCACGAAGGAATCACGGTGCACCTTGCATCGCGGTGTTTATTCGTCCGCTTCTGAGCTGAGTAGACTTAATCAAGCCGCGTAGGGGGATACAGTATTCTGCGATGGAAATATAAAGTTGCTCGGCGCTTCCAGCCGAGTAATAAATTAAATTTCATGGCGTGTCGGTGCCGGCAATCTCCTTTGCACGGTGAAATGAACGCGGAGGTGGGTAAATAAGATCGAAACGGAGGCAGGTAGCGGGAGGAATTCAACATTTTTCGAGTCTCCTGGTCGTTGAAACGCGGGGGGTGGATGGGGCCTGGCCACGGAGGAGACCTTTATCTTGCTTCTCGTTATCCGAGCTTAGTCGAAGGTGAATTCAGGTCGTTCCCGACGAGCTGGAACCCGAATCGAAATGCCTGATATTCGGCCGGCCTCCGAGGCGGTTCCGTATCCGGTAAATCTCCGCGAGCGTAGAATCGACCGTAATGAATTCCTGAATAGACGGAATATATACGCGGAAGTAAGTCCGATTCACGTGGCCGCGCATGGCACTGCGCTCGAGCCCTGCCCTCGGTTATTAGGCCAGTGCGCGCGGCCTGTTTGACAGTCTGAACAAACAGCGTCTCGGCGATCAACAACGTCGCGTCGCACTGATTCATGGTCAGCCCTAGCAAATAGAAGGACAATAAATATCGCCCTGTATCCCGGCTGCTCCGCCGCTCCCGTTTGCAATCGCCACTGATTGTTTCGATGATGACCGAACTGCACGACGATTCAATCAGTCAGGAAGGAGCGATTAATTTCTGGTAATCTCGATATTGACTATTTAGGACTGTTCGAGTGACTGAGCTTTGCATTAACATATCACAGAAGTGGGTTCGGAGCTTTAATCTGTCCTAAGAGAATTGAAAATTGTTCTAAAAAAAAATTCCCTATCGCGATTGAACCGAAGCTTAAGGGGGTTTCTTGTCTAACAGACCCAAAAGTAACTGACATTTAAGAATTTTTTTTTAAAAAACTGTTGGTCATATTGGATTAAACTCTTTTGGGATGCGAGAAGGCATTTTTAAACCTGCAAAATATTTTGATGTCGATTCTTTTTATTATTTATTAATTATTGTGGAATCTTGCCGACCTCTTCGGTGTACAGTGGACGCTCGATAATGTGCCGCAGTCGGGGCTCTAGAGGCGGTGTTTTCTCAGAAGCGGCATATTAACGAGAGCCAATGTAACGCGCGCTCTCCCCATAACTCTCCTGTTTTCTTTTCCGTGATGGCTGCCCCCTACCAGAATACTCTTAAGGTGCGTCACACTGATGTGAGAAAAAGAAAAAACACATTCACGTATATGTATTGCTTGCGAATTGCTTGCGAACTCCAGTGTGGAGGCACCATTAAGGGTTAGCATTCATTGGCTCGCTGAGCGTGAGAGAAAGGGAGGTGCACACACGCGTGCGAGTAATGCGTGTGAGCTGGGGCGTTCCTAACGGCACTTTAAACAGCGGCATATTATCGAGCGTCCACTGTAACTCCTATTGGCAGGATGTGTAGTACCTATCACAGTCATCTGATTACAAAAAAATAGAAGTTTCTTAAAGTTAGATAGTTTACGCTGGGATTGGTCCACTTTAAAGAAAAAAAAATGAAACATTGAAAGAGTTATAGCGTTTGAAAGAAAAAGTAAGTTTTTTCTTAGACAAATTTTGCATATTATTCCTTATATCGACGAAATAACTATTATAAATAAAAACTAAAATTAAAATTTCAGGTTCAGTTCCAGCGTGAATTATTTAACTTTAAGAAAATTTTCTTCTTTTGCAATCAGATGACTGTGATAGGTGCTACATGTAACGCCATCATCGACAAAGAGGTTAACACGAGTCGACAATAATTAATAAATAACAAGTTGTATCGACATAAAAAAAATTCTACGAGTTTAAAGATGCCTCCTTATACCCCAAAAGAGTTTAATGCAATATTAACAATAGTTTTCACGAAAAACATCATAAATTTCGAGTTCTGTTACACGAGAATCCCCCGTTAATAACTCTCCGTCTCAGTCCACAGTGCGGTGCAGTGGCTAACTGCTTCAAGTGATTTGCGTCAAAATATAGGTGCGGCGTGCACGTCCAAATTGAATGTCGCCATAATGAAATTCCCAAAGGAGACTGGAGCGTGGCACGCACTTTATTGAAACAACAGGTAAGGTAAATGTCCCCATTACTGACCACGTCCCCATTAGTGACCACTTCATTTTGTTATTGTTCATTGCAACACAGAAAGCGAAATATAAGCGAAATATTTCAGTTATTGTTTCATACGTTATTTATGTAGCCGTACATTCATCTTTAAGTAAATTCACATGTAAATTAAGACTTGGTCATTGACATGAAAGTTGACAGATTCTAATACCGTGAGGTTATACTCCAGATATCATTAAACTCGCAAATTTTACAATAAAAATACATGGATCCATGCAATAACTTACTCAAATTAACGAGAAATATATACAGAATTATAAAATAAAAAGAAAATATCCATTTTCTTTCATTATTGTAGCAGAAAATCGTGGTATAAAATAGATGGTCACTAAAGGGGACATCAGGTCCAATATAATTTTCGCCATAATTTTTCTGTAAATAGTCAAATATCACTGTAAAACTAATTTGATTAAGAAACTAGAGACTTCAAAAAATACAATGATCCATACTTTACTCAAATATTGTCGTATATTAGTAAAAAATATACTATTTCGAACCAGTCATACTCTTAAACGGTCGCTAATGGGGACATTTACCTTATTCAGGGACCGCGCGTACCTCGGCGGAATTCACCTCGCCTCGATTTGAATTTGGAGAAAACGTTTGCCGTTGATCCAACCTCGAGCGCCCTCGCAAGCTTTTTAAAAGTCCGCGTCTTTACCCGATTTTAAATCGCTGTCTAAAAAGTAGTCCACACTGTCGAGGCGGCGATAAAGGTTAAGAGGCTCGTGTCCCCGCTGCATAGAGGAGACAATTCACCAAGCATTTGTAATTCGCGAGTGTTATTAGCAGACAGAGCGCGCGTGTTCCTGAACGCGCTAAATTACGGGAAAACGTAGCAACGAGTATAACGGCGTGTTGCATGTAACTGCATGACGTGGGTGTGTCCGAACATATGCGCCCGAGTGGCGGCAATAATCGTTAAATGAAATTGTCACCGGTCCTACCCGCGCCAGGGACGTTTACGTCTGAATTAATACGCTCGTTGTCGGCTCCTTACGTTTTCTTCCGTCGTTCCGCCGTATCTCTTCGTTCCCCTTTTTCCCGTCCTCCGGCTGGGCCTCCATTGTTCCCCCACTCGCAGTCGCAGTTGCCCCTGCGCGCTTAACGAAAGAAAAACAGGGGTTGTAAAATTCAATCTCATCTCGTACTAATTTCCATTGTTTCTTTCCCGTCTGAAACTCTTCGTCTCTCCTTCTTCCCGCGCTCGCAGCCAGCAAGGCTTCCGCCTGGGAGCTCGCCGAAGACAGGAAGTAACGTCGTGCGCACGCTTCGACGACGTAATCATTGTTCATTGCCGTGGAACACATTAGGGGCTAATTAATAATTGTTATTCTATAATTACCCTTGCACTGCTCCAATTGACATAATATGTTTCCCGCGGCACCGTTCCCGGTCATTTGTACTCATTAAACATGGCGGATGGGTGCACTAATGCTTCGGTCGGCCGTATAAATCGACGAGCGAGGCTGCTCGCTTCCGTTAAAGATTCTCGCGGCCCTATCGCTAATTGCGTTCCCTTGAAATTCGCTCGCGGCGAGGCGCGCCCAAGGCGCCCTCGCAATTAGGTGACAGGGAATTCGATTTCGACGCGCGAGCGGCCCGTACGGACAAAGGAAATTCGCGTGGCAAGTTTTCCGAGGAACAGGGGACGCGAGTAAGGGCGGGGTGAAATTTTAATTACTACTTTGTGCTTTCACGGTTACCTGCACCTTAAAGATGGCATCGCACGCGCGAACACGAGACGGTGGTCGTGAGGTTCCCTCGAGACAGGGAGAGTACTTGGACCTTCGGAGCGCGCAACGCCAAAGGGGTAGGGCTTTGGTAACATCGCAGGCAACTTGCGCTCGCTTTGCATGGTCCGGGAAGTCGAGAGTTTCCCCGATATCGACTTCAGAGTCCAGAGGGCGCGGAAAGGCCAAACATCTCGGCGAGCTTCGACAATGACGGAACTTGGAATCGCTCGTCCCGGTTTGCAACGCGAGGGCACGGTAAAAATCTTTATGCGCGCTTCGCGTTAGGCTATGGTAGAACTACTTGCGACTTGACCGCTTTCAAAGACGCCTCAGAATCCCCCGAGCACGAGTGCAGGCCAGTGGTTACGTTGGGAGTTGACGGTGGATCGATGAACGAGAATTCCGAGTCGCTTGTGAAAAATCGGTATGAATTTTCCTTCCACAGCAATTTAACCGAGAAACGTTTCTTCGCGAACACCGCTGTCGTTATCCAGCCAGGTATTGTTAGCCACCGGTTCACCGAGTTTTGATAACGCGACTGTGGTGCGCTCGGAATTCCCTGGAGCGGATGCCACGTCCTCTATCTTCGCGGCCATAGAAAAGGCAGAATGGCCCTTGAAATACAATCGGCACTCCCCGTGGAGGGCACGATTATCGCCGACTCCATGACTATTATGGCGTTGCTCGCGCAATGTTTGTCGATTGGGAATTTCAGCGGTTCACGGCTGGATCCCCGCCGGAGCGCGCACACGAGGAGAATTCGACTCGAGGCGCGGCTCGCTGGAAGCGCCAGCTTCCGCGGCGGAACAAAAATCTAACGAAACCGTTCGGGGGAAACACTTCCTCACAGATTCCCGAAGGCCAGGCATCGAATCCCCTCGATCTAAGTGGCAATTCCACGAACCGTGATCGCCAATAGAGGCATCAAGAAAGGGGGTTCCAGGCGATAATCATCCCCTGACCTTTTCAGACGCCGCGCGAAGAAAGTTAGCGGGGAGGAAAACCGACGATCGCCAATAAAATCGCGCGACAAAGGCTTGCCGGGAGGAGTGGTTTGCAGTCACGGTTTTTGCCTTTGTTTAACCGGCCCGATGGACGCGGTCGGTCGAAGACTCACACGGCTCATTGCGTCGTAAGAAGCGTCTCTGTTGCAGCATGCTACACAGGATCCCCTTGGACCAGCAGATACTTGCGAGCGCACGCGATCTTGGGCGAGAGCTATATTGAAATCCAGGCCAGGAGGATGCTCCTCGAACCTACACAGAATTAATCTTCCTTAATTGCGAAGATTCTACACTCCTGCTTTCTCTGGGCGAGAATTCTCAATTATTTCCGCAAGCTGGACATTCTGATAACAGGAATCGTTACCTCAATTATCAGAGATCGTGATTGTGAAAAAAAATACAATTCTTCCAGAAGAATACACTCATCGTGATGGACGATCATGGATTATTCCGAGTTCCGGCCTCGAACGATGACGTTACAACGCAAGGGGCGGACGAGGGGGGCATGGACACATCCGGTAGTAGAACGTTTCCGTTCCCCGATGGAAATCATAACGATCGCCCCGTTTCATCGCGGCCGCCGGCGACGGGCCGTTCCATTTCATTAGCAGTTCGTTAATTGTTAATGGAATGTAATGAGGCGGTCGTGTCCACCGCGTTACATGCGTAGGAACGCCTGGCATTTCCGGCAACGTCGCGTTTATTAATTATCTCGAATTGCGGTGCGCAAAAGTGACCGTGATCATCGTGGGCTCGATTTCGCCGCGAAATTCTGCTGGCTGAATCGAATTCCTGCGTCTCGAGCAATTTCTCGAACGACCCGAATTCACCTTCGCAAATCGAGATCGAGTGACAGGTAATTGCCTCTGTGATTAGGAAACACCTGCTGTTTTACGCAACATAGGGGAAAAGATCGAACTCGTTTGATTACAGGCTCTCCGAGCTGCGCGCAATAATTCCCAAGTAGTACAGCCTGAGTTTAATCAGACGCGGCCAACGTCCTCGCGCAACTCGTCCGTTTAACGTCGTTTCCATGATTAAGGACATTTGCATGGCTGGAGCGGCAAGACCATCGTGCAGGGAACACCATATTTCTTCCCCCGGCACAATTATCGACTCGCAAAAAAGCCAATTGCATGCACACGGGATCGATTCGAGGCTGTCGCCGTTCGTTCGACGGATAACGAAGTTAAGGGATCGCCGTTCGAATAGGCTAATCTCGATTCCCCACGACGCGATCAAAGTCTGCCCGTCAGTCCACCCCCGTATGGGGTGGGGAGGAAAGACGGGGGTGGAACAAAACGCCGGGAGTCCCCGCAAACTGCCAGGCGAGGTGGGCATATTGGATTTCAATTACCGGACGTGACGTAGATGGCTCCGATCATGCATGAAGAATGTCCCGAATAATGTAACGGCTCGAGGAAAGGAAGAAAAGAAAGGAGGAGGAACTGGAGGAGCCACCATTTCGTACCCCCTCGTTCGATATCAATATTACAGTAACTTTACATTCATAATTGGTTGGCAACTTACCAGACTGATTTAACTGATCTTCACTCCACTCTCTTGGATCTTCCGTTCCCTTTTCCATCTATTTCTCTTCCCGTGCTCGATGTCGCTCCCTCCTTCCCTGCCTACCTTCGATCTTTTACCGTTGCAAAGCAGAGGAACGCAAGTTATACTGGCGTATACAAATCGTGATGATTCAAAGGCAAATACTTGTTGAAGTTCAACGAGCTTATCGCAGTAAAAATTAAAGAAGACGAGGGAATTATTACTTGCAGGGAAATGAGAATTTCATTGGGCTGGTTCCTCGAAGCACTCCGTCACGTAGGACGCAGTCTAGTTTTCGATGCAGATTCACGTTTAAAAGGGCACGTAAGGGGAGGAAGCTTGATAGAACATTCTGCTGGTTTTACAGCAATGAAACTATCGGTCGCTCAATTCCATTATCGATCGGCACGTACCTAATTCATAATAAATCGCGCGCACATCCGCGCTGTTCCATCAAACTCGCGGGACTTGCGACAACAGGGCGTCGACTCTTGGAATTGAAGTGGCTGCCGGAGGACCAGGGACAATCAAATCCTCTCCTTCGCCCCGTCGACACTTCCTCATTTTTCCTCGGGTCTTGCAGCTTCACCTGAGCCTCTTTATCTCGTCCCTGTGACGCGGCCCGCTCATTTCTCGTCTTTGTCCGCGAATAAAGGTATTGTTCGGCGAACAATCGTCGCGCGCCCACCCCTCCTGCACCCTGGTGTCCAATGACGACGATCGGCCGACTGGCAAGATACGTGAGACAAATGCTTAAGTGCCGGCCACTTGGGCCGCCGTGGAACGCGTGCGGGAACGCTTCGAGAGCGGTGAAACGAGCAGCGTGCCCCGGCGAGGATGATCCTTGGAGGGCCCTCACGTTTCTGCCAAGAATGACGATCTTTTCTCGGCGAGCACGGGGCGGAAAGTGCTTCGTGCCGAGCACCCACTACACCCTGAACGGTTAATAAATACCTGCACGGATCCCCGGCCAGATAATTGCAATAAAAATCAACGCAGCCTTGACTCCCACTGGAAAGAAGCTGGCGCTCGAGCGATTGTAATGATAAGAGGCGGTTTAACCAGCCGCGAGGAAGGAGGGGAAGCGGGCAGACGCTTGATTAACCCGGGCAATAATTAGTCGCCATTTACACGCAGCTATTTTGGCGACTAATGGCGAGCGAGGGGTGGATTCAAACGGCACGGCGCCGGGGCTGAAGCGAAAGTAAACAGGAAAGTTAAATAGACATTCTGCGAACGTTAACTTGTGCACGGCTGGCTGGGCGAATTTAGTAATACGCGCACGTTCCACGTCTCCGGTTGTTTAATGAAGTATTGTCGCTACGTATCCCCGAAGTGTCGCGTGGAAAATTCCGAAAGCACGGTTCGCCGAAGTATTCCCCCGCGGCTGGAAGGTAAATTTCCTAGGGTAGATACCTCCAGGTCGCGTGTACCGTCGAATTAAACGTGTCCCCGTGCAAATATCGATCGCCACGCCGGGCGAGTTTAGACGGATGCAAAATTCACGGTAATTGAACGAATTCGCCGATGAAAAAAAATGAAACGCCGGGGAAGGGATTGGATTTGGTTCGCGGCGGTGGTGAATTTTTCAGAGGGCTTTTCACAGTTTTAAGAGGGAATACGCTTCAATAGAGTGAACTCGGAGCGATTGCTGGCTGGGAACGTTGCGAAACACGGTTACGCGTTCCCTGTAAGCTACCGTTGCGTACGTCTCATCGGTGGGCAAGCTGGAAAAACTGAAAGGGCGCTTTCCCTTTGCCGTGAAATATATTTTCCCTGCGTGAGATCGTTCGGACAATATTAAACGACCGCGCAACGTAATCAGTCATCCGAATTCCCGAACCGTGTTCCTGCTGGCCAACCAAAAAATATTTCATTACAATAGGTCCGCGAGAATGGCGAATAGAGATCTCGGTGCCTCGCATCCACTCGTGTTCCGTAAACAATACACCGACCCGGAATTTATTTACGGCAACGAAAATAAACCGATCCCCGTGTGATAATTAGGAGGCCGTCTGGTGTTTACCTGCTGTCCTGACGTGTGTTGAGTTTGCTCCGTATTATTTTCACATTTAATTGTTTCATACTGAGTCCGCTTTGTTCGGTTTTATCTTCAGTTGTGAATCTTGTGCATATCTTCTCGTTACCGCAGTGTTGTGTGCTTGGTGCCCATAGTTTCTGAGTAATCTATCATTAATTCTCGGTATTCGGTTACCGCACACCTCGGCGTGTTCATCTTGTGGTTTCTTCCGTTTGTTTTGTTTGACTTTTTCTGCGACATCGTCATCGTTGATCGTGTGCGTCGTGTCAGGCTAATTAGTAACTAACGACATCTACTGAGGACTTTACTATACTACTGTCTGTGTGCTGTCGATATGGTCAGTTGTCGTGGGTGCTCAAAATTTTTGCCTAAGTCTGGCATCTGCACTGTCTGTAAAATGGACAATAATTTTGACAGGGCTGGTCCATTGAACCGCATTACCCAATCGCAGACTACACCCGCCTCTCCGTCCACAAGATCTGATACCTCACAGGACATACGTGCTATACATGGGTGCATTCAGGATATTAATCTCAAATTAACGTCGCTGGATGATCTTGTGTCTCGCATTAATTCTTTGCACTCCATGATGGCGGATGTGGCTGAGCGTGTTGACAGTCTAGCGGTAGACCAAGTGTCTTTGGACCGACGCTTGACTTCGTTGGAGCAGCGTTTTGCCGATAACGGAGCACCTGCTGCGGCTAGTTCTGTACCTCTTGGAGAAGTCACTCATCGATTTGAACGCATTGAGCGGTCTACAAGAGACTTTGAAATCGTTATATCAGGTCTGCCTGATAATTTAAATGCTGGGATTCTTCAATCAATTAAAAGTGTTGCAGATGCTATTGATGTATCCTTCTTGCCGTCGCATGTCGCCTCTGCGATTCGTCTCCGCCACACTAAAGCAAAATACAAGCCGCTCGTTATTCGGTTTACTTCTACCTTTATCCGGGACGAGTGGATTGCTAAAAAGAGGGCCAAGAAAGACCTTAAGGCTAAGGATATTGTTCCGTCGTGGCCGGACTCGCTTGTCTACATCAATGAGCGTTCGACTGCCAGCGAACGCAGTAGCCTTCTTGAGGCCAAGAAGGTTGCTAAAGACCTTAAGTACAAGTATGTATGGATGAAGCGTGGAATCATCTACTTGAGGAAGGATGATGGTACCTCCGCCTTGCGCTTTACTTCTGCTGCTGACTTCGTGGGACACTCATCCTCTCAACCTCCAACTCGGCTTGATTCATCAGCACAAGCTCTTCGTCCTGTGGATGGGAACCAGTGACCTGACCTGAGCCCACTCCCTGGCTCTGGAGTTCCCTGTTCGCCTACATTGAGCAGGGTGGTTTCTCCGCATGGCAGCTTATCTTCTTCTGCGTCTTCTGCCTCGGTGGCGTTATCTTCCCCCACTTCTGGGGATTCGCTTTCTTTGCCCTCTTCATCGCTTTCTTGTAAATTGCGTGCGAACTCCAAATCCTTGTCGGTCGCTCACTTAAATGTTCGGTCACTTATAAGCCATTTCTCGGACCTATCAGATTTAATCCGTTATTACAAGTTTGACATCTTTGCTATTACCGAAACCTGGCTACGTACGGAACATGACTCAGGCTCCCTCATACTGCCTGATTATTCTTTCTTTCGTGTTGACCGTCGTTCACGGCTTCTCTCTCGCGGTGGGGGAGTTGCTTTTTATGTTAAAACTAATATACGTTGTGTAAACATCTTTGATGTTATTACTGATAGCCATTTTCGGGATAGCCTCTTGGATGTGGCTGGCGTTATTTTTAGTATTAAGCATGTACGCATTGCAGCTCTAGTTGTCTATCGGCCGCCTAACTGTCCTTTGTCCTGTTTAAATGATCTTGAGCTGTTCCTTGTTGAAGTTTCTTGCACGACTGCAAATATTATATGTATGGGAGACTTTAATATTGATTTTAATAATGTCTGCGACCCTGGTTTTCCACTTATTAGACGCTTTATGTCGTCGCTTTCACTAAACCAATCTATTTCTGTGCCTACCCGAATCACTGCGTTATCTTCTACTCTGCTGGACTTAATCTTTGTAAGCAATGGCGTTGATATTGCATCTTCTGGGTCACTGGATGTTAGCCATATTAGTGATCACTGTCTTGTCTTTACTGTACTTAATATTCCCAAATCTATGGGCCGTCAACGTTTTATTTTGCGACGTAATCTTAAGGAAATACCTGAAGAGCAATTCCGCTGTGCTGCTGAGGGCATAGACTGGCATCTGATTGGAGACTTGGACTCTGTTGATTCCAAGTTTGCTGCATTTGAATCTCTCATTGTTTCTCTATATGATCAGTATGCGCCGATTAGATTAATTCGTGTCTCTAGGCCCTCGGCACCCTGGTTTACTCAGACTGTAAGAAAATTTATAAGACTTCGTGATCGGGCACTTTCCAAATACAGAAGGACTGGGACAGCTTGTGCTTGGGATTATTATAAGCATCTTCGCAATGTGACTAAATCTGTCATCCGTGCTGAGAAACGGTCATTTTTTCAAAGTTTTCAGTCTCGTACCTCCTCCAGAAGATTCTGGGATTCCTTATCCCTGGCCGGATTCTATCGGTCGTCTAGGGTCTCGTCTGATATTGATTCCTTTCCTGATCCTACTTTAATTAATAACCACTTTCTTGACTCTCTTCCTGCTTGTACTGCCTCTCCCAACCTTATACGTAGTTATGCATCCTTGGTTGACGTTGATTCCTACTCTCCTACCTTTTCTTTTGAGCCTTTCACTTCTGAGGACCTCTTAGCTGTCTTTAAAACCATTAAACTTACATCCTCTAATCCCTATGATATATCTGGCAGTATGGTCCTTATGTGTCTTCCATATTGTGTTGACTCACTCCTACTTATCTTCAACTCTGCTATCTCTGCTGGTGTATTTCCTAGTGCCCTGAAACACTCCTTTGTTGTTCCTATTCCCAAAGTGTCTCATGCAACCTCTCTCAACTCCCTTCGTCCAATCTCTCTTACTCCCTTCTTATCCAAATTACTTGAGAAACTCTGTTTCAATCAGCTTCAGAGGTTTTTCACCACCACTAATGCTCTTCCAGTCTTTCAGTCCGGTTTTCGGCGTGGTCATAGTACTACTACATCCTTGCTGCATTTGTCGGATACTGTATTGCGTGGCTTTGACTCTAGGCGTCTATCTGCCATCATTTCATTAGACTTTTCTAAGGCATTTGATACCATTGATCATGATCTGCTGATTGCTAAGCTTCGGCTTACGGGTTTGTCCTCTAATGTCCTATCTTTTCTGGAGTCGTATCTTTCTTCTCGCACTCAGCAAGTCATGCTTAATCAGTTCATGCCTATGGTCTCATCTATTCGCGCTGTTAAACGTGGTGTACCTCAAGGTTCCGTACTTGGGCCACTGCTATTTTGTATTTATGTTAAGGATTTGCCCTCCACCTGTCGCAACTGCCGTATGTATATGTATGCCGATGATACTCAGCTTGTAAAGGATTTTGACATTGGAGGGGCTGAGTCTGCTAAACGTGAGATTGCTGCTGACTTGCAACGCCTTACATCTTGGGCTGACTCTCACGGTTTGCAGTTAAATCCTGCTAAAGCATCCTTATTGGTTGCGGGCTCTCCTGCTCTGCGTCAACAGCTTTCGTCTTTTGATATTTCTTGGGGCTCTGCATCGCTTTCTATACAACCCTCAGTCAAAATCCTTGGGGTTACCTTTGATCCTCAGTGGTGTTTCGATCAGCATGTTTCTGTCTTGTGTCGTTCTGCTTTTGCTCGTCTGCGGTTCCTCTATCCTTCTCGTCGTATTCTTTCTACCCACGCTAAGCTATCACTATGTCAGTCTATTGTTATTTCTCTGTTTGATTATGCCGATGTTGTGTATGGCCCTTGTCTTACAACTCGTCTTTCGTCTATTGTTCAACGTATTCAGAATTCGTGTCTTCGTTATTCATACAATGTCCGCAAGTTTGACCACATTTCGCCGTGTTTCCTTCGCTCCGGTTGGCTCAATTTCAGACAGCGGTGGATCCTCCACCTGTGCTGCACTGTTCACAAGTCCTTGGAATCGGAGACGCCTATCTATCTGTGTGAAATTCTGCGTAGTAACGCTTCTATGCATTCTGTTTTTGCACCATCTACTAGGCATGGTGATGAACTGACTGTGCCTGCTCATCGGACGGTCAAATTTATGGCATCTTTCTCCTACTTATCCTGCTTCTACTATAATTCTCTTCCTATGGAAATTCGTTCTTTGTCTTCTTTTCCCGCTTTTAAATGTGCTGCCCGTTCTTTTATCCTTGTCCACTATGTGTAGCTTCCCTTGTTTTATCTAGCTAACTTAATTTCTAATATTTCTTACTTTGGGGTTAGGTTGCAAAACAGCAGGTATGCTGAACCTCGCCCTTTTATCCCTTAAGTTATATAACTTTGTGATAAATAAAGACGCATTATTATTATTATTATTATTATAATTCGCGACGTGCAGAGAAACGCGCGTCACACTGCGCGGTTCGGCGTGCTCGAATGATGAGGCGGGAAAGCGTGGAATGGCTCTGAAATACGTCGAAGCGGCGGTTCTCTCTGTTTCTTTTTCGCTTTATGCAAAACAGGGGTCGACGGGCGAGAGAGCCCCGGCTATCGGCATTGAAAATAGAGACCAATCTATAGCCGCATAAACCGATACGATGTTTCGATGCGGTCGTTCGCCAGGATCAGCCTGCAAAATCCGATCGCCGCTTCCACGAAGAGGGAGAGAGAAAGACAGATCCACGGACGCATCTTTTTGATTAAAAATCAGATCGATTCCTCCATTAGTCGGGGTTATTTGAGAGGACCGGGGAAAATATTCCGTTCCACGTGATTCCGAAACGTTTCCTTCAGCCACGCTGCAAAGTGTTATTAAAACGTTTCGGTGCTATTCCTACGTGCCGAGACAAGAGAAAAAGTTCGTATAAAACTGTCACTCGATGCTCTTTCGAGTCCCGATCGATAGAATAAATGCAGAACGTGTGCTCGAAATGCGATTTACGATTAAATATCCAAGGGATTCGAATTCAGTGTTTGCCGAAGCGCTCGGGATGAATTAACATGCGAGGCAGTTAATTTGAATTCGCTCTTTTGATTATCAGAACGGGAACACCTCTGGACACATAGGTATTTGTACAAACTTTTTTTTTGTTCCAGTGCACAGAACTCGCGCGCGAAGCTTTCAACCAACCTTTTTCGGAGCAGCTAAAATAACGTTCGACGAGGGAAATGTAATTAGTTTCTTCAGATATTCGTTTTCCTCAAAAAGAAAAACGTATTGCGGGAACGTACTCTGAACAGTAATCTGGTAATTCGTCGTTCCCTTTGATGGAAGAATTCTTGACCGAGCAGTGGGAACATAGAGGGACGTAAATCGGAATCACCGGGATGCACATTTTACGTTGCATGTAAATCGCCAGAGGGAGGGTGCCGTTTTATTTAACGCTCCTCCAATGAGATTAACCCCGCGAGCTTCGCGATTTACTCCACCCCGCTCGCTGGTAAATTTAAAATCCTTTCGATGTATGCCGCGCGAAACTACGCGCGATCCCATCCGGCCGTTGTTTATTCTTCAAACGGGATAAAACGTGTAAACCCTACACCCCCGCTTTCCAGCTGGCGACAAATTTTAAATCCTTTTAAGCATATTTCACGTGTACAGTCCCCCTGTGTTAGTCTTCCCCCAGACAGGATTAAACCGGCGTCGAAATAATCTTCCCTCGGTACTCGGGCTCGCTAGAGATTTCTCGGAGGTCCAAGGACCGAAGGCCGCCACGATTCCCGCTCCCTCGTATCCTTTTTTATCCGAGCGCTGTGTCCGACTCGCGGGGATAGCCGGCGCTCCCATCGACGAGCAAATCCCGGAGCAGCGATTCCATAGGGCGGACGCAAATTCGGCCAGCGAGCGCGAGGCAAGACTTGCATTTCGCTGGCGCGCGCCTCAATCCCCGACGAGTAGGTATCTTGACCTCGGTGTTTGCCAGTGACGGCAGCGGAAACTCAATTTCGAGTGGCCCTTCGGCCTTTCAGCCTCTATCCCCGTGCCACTTTCCCCGGCGACGTACGTTCCCGAGCACCGTCGAGATGCTTTTCGAAGGGAAACGTCGCGACGTCGGCGTCTCGACTCGGAGCGGATCAAGCGAATTTCTGCCGGGCGGGTTCTGCTCCTGGGAGGCTTACCCGAATCATCTCGACGGCATCGGATCGGTTGGATATAAAAATCGGAAGCAGATCTGCGTCGTGTACGATGACGGTCTTTCTTCTTCGTAGGAAACTCTTTCGGACAGTTTTAGAATTTAAATTCGAAGCAGTAACGCTGTCTGCTTCTCCAGAAGCATGCACAACTGCTAGTTCGCTCTGTTGTAAAGAGCAACGTACAAACAATGATGTTCCTGTAAGAACATCTCGAAGAGGGGCTCCATAACGCGAGCGCCTAGTAGAATACCAACAGTTTTCTGAAGCGTCCTAAGGAAAAGTTTACCAATTGATCGACTATCCCAAGAACTACTTAGTCGAGGGCCTAGAAAGTTGTCTCATCGTCGCGAAACTTCCACCGTTCTGCTGACCACGTGCGCTTGCAGCCGCGATAATAAACCCTCGGACCTTCGGCCTCGCTTTAACCAGCCTAACTTCAGATTTGGTTTGGCAGGCAGTCGCGTCCCCGCGTGTCCGTTCGGTCTGCACCGTCGGTGCGCCGCTACTGACCGTGAATTACAATTATTGTCAGATTGTTGGCACCGGCGATGGTTGAAGACGTAATGAGGGATCCCGCTGGATGGAGCGCGAATGCGCTCGGCTCATAAGTAACGTACGAGGGGATAAGGCCCCGCTGTAAATTGGCCGATTACAGGCGATCATCGCCAGCCGCTTGCGGATATCTCGCGGTGACTTTGCGCCTGTCGTCGCATATAAATCGCGAGGAATCGGGCCGATTTAGCGTTACCGCAGACCTGCGGCGCGAGTAAACGCAAACGACGCTCCATCGATGGCCTCCGATCCCATCGGCGATCGGTGTCTGTTGATGGCTGCGCCGTTAACATCTTCTCGAAATAGCGTGTTGAGGGAACCAGAAATTACGAGCGCACGGGTGGCGAGTACGATACAATTGAATGAAAGTGACAAAATTAGGTGGGCGATTCGATGGATTAACAGTGCCTGTGAAAATGATGGACTCGGACCGTGTAGGGTGAATCGGAACAGTTGGCATACGACGCGTGTATTCCGTGGTAAGCCGTGTTATCGATATTCGTACCGGGGGATTGTGCAATATTAAGTACAGCGTCGGGGATGAGAAGTCTCGAGGATGAGATTTAAATGCTGGTAGGATTCATCGAAGCGAAGCACCGTCTTGGCTCTTGAATTCGTAAACGGCTCGGCCGTAGATAAGACCTCTCGAGAATAAAACGAAAGGAGCCTCGACGATCGAACACGGGATACAGGCTCTTTGGAAGTCATTCAAAAATCAGGTACTAGAGAAACGGAAGCTACCGTGTTGCAGTCAACAGATAGGTTAGCAATCTTCAACACACTCACCGACTGAAACGCAACTTCGTGGGTTTATAGAGTGACTCGAGAAGGAAATTAACTACACATCGAAGAGTTGGACACGATTCCACAATAATTAATAAATAATAGAAAGGATCGAAATAAAAAAAAAAATTCTGCAAGTTTAAAGATTCCTCCTTATATCCCAAGAGAGTTTAATCCAATACGACCAACAGTATTTTAAAAAAAATCTTGAATATAAATTACTTTAGGGGCTGTTAGACGAGAATCCCCACTTAAGGGCGTGAAAACTAACGACAAAGTCAAATAGGCACTGCCACTTTTTCGCGGATAACTCCTAAAGTAGATACAGGAGACACAGAAAATTTCAAATAAAAGCTTACAGCGAACACATTTAGACTCCTCTACTTATTTTTTAATATTCTATCAGACCGACATATCTGGGTTGCCCAAACATAGACAGGCCAGACACTGTCGAGGTAAAGGTAGCAACCCCGATGAATGTTTAACGCTCTATTCACCACGTCTCTTTCTTCTTTCTATATTTAAGCAAGCCAACACGAACCGAGAATAAGACAAGCGCGAATTCCTGGCTGCTCACCCGGCATCGTGCTGCTCGTTCCACCCTGAACAAGACCGGGGCGCGTCAAGTTTGACTTAAGGGGATGCAACGTTATACGCTATGCAAATACAGCACAGAAATACTAATAACATTCCGAGTAAACTTACCCCGACAGCGTAATGGGCTTCTATTTTCGTTTGAAAATCAACAACTCGCCTACAAACAGAGACAGCTATCCACGGAAACGTTTCGACGAACACAGATCCCATCTGCCAAAATGTAGAAATGAAAATCGACAGGGAAATTAGCTGTTTTTCAAGAAGAGTCTTCCAGAGTCAAATAAACACCCCTGTTTATGCGCCACTATTCTACCCCAGCTTCGGTAGCTTCATATTTACCCCTATCTGGAGTCTGGGTAATAACAATGCCCCGGTATTAATATCTCGAAAGTGCTGGAAATCAAAAGCAGCTCGCGCGATCGATCGGAAAACACGATGCGATTGGAAACTACGGACCACTTCCCAGCAGTTACCTAATTCGACATCCTTTCCACGAGGATTTTTAGCGAGCTGAAAAGTCTGGTCGCTTAATTAGGTTCCACCCGTTCAAACTGAAAGCCAGCTATAAGCCCCCGTTTTCGGGAGGGGGTGGCGTTTGCCAGAATAATAACGAGGAAACGCTTTGAATCTATTTTCGCCGTAGCACACGCCCGGAGATTAAGTCAACTGCAGGGAACAGCGAAAGTTTCCGGCCCCCGAAAGTCTCCCCGAGTTCGTTACAAACTCGAGCCGAGCTCGCTGCGCCGATCGACAGGTGAACCGAGGAAGCAGTCGAAACTGACGCTGATATTCACCGCCGCAGGATGCCGAAGACGGTCAGTGAAACGAAGTTGCTATCAGCCGCGACAGCAACATCAACATCGCCACCCTATAGCCTGTACTTCATTTACAGGCCCGATCGGTACGAGGGGCGAGTAGATTACATGTCATCGGCGCGTAACACAGAAAGAGAGATGGCCGTGGGTAATTGGTGACGCACAGTAACGACACTACAGGGTGTCCTGCAGCCCGTTGACAAATAATTCAGCCTGGCGGGGTTGTTGCGAGAGCGATATCGATCGGGCGGGGGAGCGAATGCCGCGGCGTGGGTGCGTGTAAAAAAGCGGGCGAAAGAGAAAATGAATCGAATGGGGGAAATGCGAGCAGCGGAGCGGCAATAAACCACAAATCATTGTTTTATGAATATTCAGGGGGCCGGCCGCGAAAATAACGTCGCGGCGAGAGATCGATCGGCATTTCCTTCCTTCCTCCGTCCTTATGCCGTCGTTTCAAGCTCGCCTTATGCAAATTCCCGGCCATATCCCTGCCTCCCCCCTCGGCCCGTTCGCCGAACGCTGCCACTTCTCCGTGGAAATCCTGTCGGACGCCGGGGCACGCATGCACTCGCGCGATATTTCGCGGTCGTCGCGGCGAACGGATGAAGACAAGTCGGTCTGGCTGAAGCCTGGCGAGTAGAACGGTGACTGGAGTTATCCACACAGGGTTAGCTTAATCTAAACGCACGTCGGGACGAGATTCTGACGGTTTGTAACGAGCTCTGTGTATTCGCGTCGAATAGAACTTCGTCGAGGTAACTTCACCGCGTGAACTCTGGTTGGAAGTTGCTTCTACTGAAACGGGGATCGTGTTCTGTGTAATTCCGCTGGACTTCAGCCTTCGATGGCCATTTTCATATTCCATGATCGATGGGTACAGTACAGAGGATTCTTTAGCTATGCCCAGCCGAAATGGCTTCGAAGAGAAATGGCTGGTAATAATATTTTTGCGGCTGGACCACGGTGCTACTAAGCAGCGATGGCGAGAGAATAAGAGGAGGAGACGGTCCCTGGGTTTTCCTCGATTTATCCTCCGGCCATGGGGAATGAAATTACAGAACCTTGACTGGAACTTTATAAAGGTGAAGATAGATTTCAAGCCAGCCCGCTCCCAGTGTCTTCAGTTCAGCTTTTTACCGGCTCCCTCGTACCGCGGACGATCGCTCCTCTTCCTGTCGGTCCATCGAATTTTCTCGAGAATCGTATTATACACAATCGGGGACCCCGCCGTAGAAACTGTTACGGAAGCAGTTGGAAAGGAACCGTCGAGTTCGGACACGTACTTCGACGGAACAAGTAAGAAATCTTTAGCCACGTTTGACAGGGAGAATTATTGCGACGAAATGGCTCTGAAAATTTCTCTCACGGCGCTCGGTCGTTGCTCGTGGAAACAGAAATTAAATGCTCGGTCACGTAGCAGCCCCGCGGAAAGGACTTTTAACAGTTCCCAGCCTTCGAAGAGTTTTAAGGTGTTCGGTAGTTGTTGCGAGGCTCGCGGGACTCGTAACGCTCGCGAAACTTCCGGGATTTTTTAATCCTGAAATTTAAATTGCTCTCTAAGCGGCGCCCCTGTGTAAACTAATCGTCTATTAAGATTCATTCTGCAAACTTTCGATCCGCTTAACGGAACAATTGCAAAAACTCGGCGAGCTTAACACAAGCAAAGTGGCTGAATTTAACGGCGCGCATTACTGGAAGAACTGAGAGAAATTTCGAGTGCTTTCTGATTAATAGTTAAGTCAAACTTCCTGCACAACAAACCCAACTGAGAATCCTGACGGGTGACTAAAATTTGGCGAATTCAAGTATCCGAGAGAGGAGAGCAATGGATATTTATCACGAGCTCATAGTCCCTGTGATCGCGACAGGATCTCCGTATCAGAACGGATCGGATCGAGCGATCCCATCATTGCAGCACTCCCAGGGGCGTCGGACAAACTTACGATATTCCACGCGTCCGCTGGGATCACGGCCGAGGTAAATAACGCTACTTATTTTGGACGGCTGGAGATTACCTTCGAGACTCCATGACTTTCTGTGTCAGCAGATTCTCGAACAAGGACGGAAGAGCAGCCGAGTTTCGGGATATGAAATATCGACGACTGAAGATGAAATGGAACTCGAAAGTGGTTGAGATTTCGAGCATCAAGCCGCGAGTATCTCTTCTCTGCATCCTCTATTAAATAGTGAACAGTACGGCAAAGTACCCATGAATTCGGAATTGAAGAACGTACGTACAGGGGAAAAATAATATCAGCGAGAACGAGGAAGATCGCGTGGTGATATTCGAAGAGAAACGAGTCGCCTCTCCGCTGTGATAAACCGGTGCCGTCTTATCTGCTCGCTGATATTCCAACTCGCCCGTCGTTGTCGGCAATAACCCTGTATTATATAATTAACTGGGTTTATTCAGCCGTCGCGGGGAGGGCGGGGGGTGTAACGATTTCAGAGCGAAAGGCGAGGAGGCATGCAGGACATGTCCCGAACACGGAATACCCTCTAATTATACATCGTCGCAACGCAATTAGCCCGGAGATGATGAAGCTATTACCGGCACGGCAGACCCGGAGAAATAACTTGGCCGCTGATAAAACTCGCTCGTTCTCGCGAGGTTAATTCGACGTCGACTTCGTCAGAGGGGAAAGGTTCTTTTCGTCGCGAGGACTCGCGATTGTTCCCAGTTATCGGGGCTGCGAAACGAGCGTTCGTTCCGTGGCCATTGCAATGGACGACGGTCTCCTTTATCCGCGGCTTGTTGTGCACGTTTTAACGACGTCGAACAACGCCGGCTCCCCGCGAGAGGGTCCGCAGTTTTGCATAACGTAACGAGGCCGCGTGCGCGTTTAAACGCGCGAAAGATGCAAAGAACTCGCGTGATGGACGGCTTATGGAGCGTCCAACAGGGCAGCGATTAAAGGAGGAAAGTTGGAAAGGAGGGTTTGCTACGAAAAGCAGATAATCCGCTTGTTATCGCGAAGCTCTAAACACGTTGAGATCTGTATCGGTACATGTTGCAAGTAGGTATCAGTATCGGGATACAGATCTCAACGTGTATTTGGCTGTCTCAGTATCGATGCATCGGTATCAGCTGGTATCATCACCTGTATCAATGCACTGAATCCTCGATACCTCCGAGCGTGCAACTGATATGATTATCTACAATTGCTGTTTTCTTCGATGGTATCGTTACGTTTCATGCCGAATGTTATTAATTGCATACGATTAAAAATTGTGGGCATTGCGGTTTACTAAATATTTAAGGTGTCGGAGAACAGAAGCCTGAGAACAGAACTGATGTCTCATGATCAGTGATGGGCAAACAATTATTTGAAATAAAAATTTGTGTACGCAATTTTTCGTATTGAAATCAAACCTAGTGTACGCAGTTTTTTCTATTGAAATAAAAATTTGTGTACACAATTTTTTCTATTGAAATAAAAATTTGTGTACACAATTCTTCGTATTGAAATAAAAATTTGTGTACGCAATTTTTCGTATTGATATAAAAATTTGCGAACGCAATTTTCATTTCAAATAATTTTTTCCTATCTCTGTTCGTGATTCCGTCTCAACGTGTATGTGTTGTTTGATATTTGACACAGAACTCGACGTGTTGGTGGTCGTTTACTTTTTTTCACTTAACTTTTGCTTCGTACATTTATTCTTAATCACACTGCAGTTCCTACTTCCTACGATACAATGCGCGTAATGTCTTACTATTCGAGAGTCTTTATTAGCCAGAGTACAGTGACTTTTTACTACAGGCTCTGGAGATTGCAACTTCCTCGCTTCGAGCAGATCTTTGGAGATCTCGAGGTCGTTACCTCAGTCTCCAGGGTCAGAGCTTCCTGTTACCCCGAGCTTCCTAAGTCAGAGATTCTGTACCATAATCTACCATTGTAAGAACACCCCTTAATACTAAATTTCCAAGCCTCGAGTTCAAAGGTTACAACTTTTCTCTCGCCCTCGAGCCTTCAACCTACATTTTCGTGCTTCCAACCCTGCTAATCAATGCCTTGGGAACTGCTCGAGCCAAACCACGAATTACTTCCTCGTCAACGTAGGTACATAATAACTGCGAGGTTTAAGGAAATCGTCGAGCGCCGTCATATCCCCTGCAACCGAACGTGGAATAGCCTATTCGCGTCGGCTCGTGTTTCCTCCTTCTTCCTCTCGGTCCCGTGGCTCATAAAAAAAGCACCGGTAACTTTTTCGATCAAACTTACATTATATATCACGCGGGCTGCGTTACGAGCCAAACAATGACAATGTGATAACCATGGGTTTTACTGCGAAATTGCGTCCACGAACTTTCCGCTTTACGTCGTTGTTGCTTATGAAACAGGAAGCTCGTCCAGTCTCATCGGGCGGACGAGTGTAACGTTCTGCCTGTGAATCGGGGCGCAGATTTTCCCAACAACTTTTATCCACGCCGCAATTCTATAATGTCCCATGCGGCGGTGGTTCCTGGCGATGGAAAGTACAGAAATATAATCCACAAGGTACTCTCAGTAATTTCCACCTGAAACTTCCCACTGTTATATCAGCATAACGGGAAATAGGGAGCCAGAGTATAATACAATTGAAGGATGTAGCTACCTTATCAGGACGTTAGTCCAGCAGAAATTTGCCGTCGTAAAATTATCGATAAGCTGGCCATCATTAACGCGCAGCTTCCTCGACGAACGGTGTCGAAGGGTACGGTTACATTAATTATCCAGATTCAATTTCCAGTGCCCACGGGTCGACTAGGATGCCCCTGTGGCAAGACTGGAATAATCTGCATGAGCGTATAATTATTTGTCGTGTTAAATGCTCGTCGATCAGGCGCATAATGGAACCCAATAAATCGCGCGCAGCATTGTCCGGTGCTCGGGGGAGGATGCTTCCCGATTTCCGTGGATATTTTGCAATATTGCCTAGCCAGCGTTATATCCTGCAGGGCATGTAGAAACGAACGGGCTGTCCCCCGTTGATGAACAGCCTAACATTAAAATCTATACCTATTGACGGTGTTTTGACGCGATGGCACGCGAGCGCCCGCCGTTCATCGCCTGTCGCAGCGAGCGTTGACTCGAACACGGAAACAGGAAAACACCCTACACCCTGTTCCCTGCGGTACATTTTTATTCCCGCGAGTTGGCTTTCAGTACCGAATTGAGGTGGAAGCATTTCCTAAAATTTAGTAATTGGGGTCGGCTACAAGATTGACTTCTTCTCACACAATTCTGTTATCTCCTTCGAAAGACAGACAATTGTCGCGCTAAGTGACTCTGTCCGTACCTTATAACTTTAGTGTATCTATAATGATATAGTTATATTATAATTTATAAAGATTGAACCTCGCTCTTCCATCGTGTAATTTTACTTTATGTAACCCAAGGGTGTCCACACGTTTAATAGTACTTATGATAATATTTATGGCTAATTTAATAACACGCGTGCCCAGGTTTAATTGCTTTCCTCAAACCTGACGAAAATTGAATTACCCTGACATTATTCCGACGTCCCCGTTACTTTGCGTCCAACTCATTCTCGCGAATAATCGTCGGCCAAAATATGTTTGCTAATGACGAGTTCTCAATCAGTATTGTGCGCACCGGCTGAAAGAGCCATTGAATAGAACGGGCACCGCCATTAACCCAGATCCGAAACGTCAAGAACCAGTCAAGAATATCTACGCGCAATTTCGCCGACACTTTTTCGCGGAATTGTTGCCGTTTCGAGCTCCCTATCTGCGTGCAACGACTTTTGTTCCGTTCATTGCCAGTGTGTTCGACGGCATTTACGATCTCGGCGAGTAATTAATTACGGGAAGGCCGATACGCTGAGAGGAGAACAGGAAAGCTGTACAAGCGGGGAACGGGAACAGTTCGCAGGTCTCGCGCAAGAGCCAGGGATATTATTTTATGCGCTATTCGGGGATATTAAATTCTGAAACGCTGAACGGACTATCCCGCCGCGCTGGAAAACACGAACGGGCGCGATGACTAACGGTAATACGCTTCTAACCAAGAATTTATTAAGTCGCGGCCGGCGCGACGGAGCAAGTTAGTTTAATCCTGGCACAGCGGTGCTGCTTGACTTAATTTTAATTACTCGTAAAGTCGTCGGTGCTTGTCGAGAATTGGACGGAATGCTCACGGCGAAATGTAATCGGATGCAAACGCATGAGCGGAGCCCGATGCAACAAGCCGTGAAGCTTGCGTTTTTTAGACAAGTTAAAATCTCCGCGGACCGTGCGTTACCTCTTCCGTCCGTGTTTCGCGCAATTATGCGCATGAAATAATTATAAGGAGCCCGAGAGACCAAATAAAATTTAGATAGACCTTTTTTCCGTCGGTCCTGCTGCGCTAATCCTCTTTCGCCGTACGCGCGTGCATAAATGCGGAGGAGGAAAGGCCGTAAACAAACGAGCGCGCGAGAAATTAATGGAAGCAAATATTGTGCGGAATTAAGGTGAGTGCATAAGAGGGAAGTCTTCAACAAACATAGAAGTTAACTTAGCAGCCAAGTATCAAAGCCATGCCTTCCTCAATCATCTTAATATATAAAGCAAAAAGTGTTTGTGCGTTTGTCTGTCGCCTAAAAACTTACAAACGGTAAACTCTGTGGTCAACAAATGTGCCCCACCTCATTATGCTTAAGTAGCTAATCCAGATGAATGTGACTTTTTTCACAAGAAAATAAATAAATAATTTTTTTATATATCAGAATCTAATTATCTGGCGAAACCGAGTAGTAAAGCTAGTCACTTATAATTCAAAGACACAGATGAGCGTGTCACTTAATAACCATGTCTCACCAACTTCCCCATCACGTTACACTAGCAATCTGTAAGAGAGTCAATCGAATATCCACTATCTTCGACCAAGCACCAGAAACACCCCAAGAACCAGCTGAATAAAAAACACCCGGTCCCTGGAACTCCAGGAACCGTCCCATACCACGTGACCATCATCCTCCACTATCAAGGAACCCTCAGAGCCCGGGGAAGCCACCCACGTGCGCAGTACGGCGTCCGTGCCCCACGGGGCGTCTAGGAACTTGTTCAAAGAGAAGCTGGAGAACCATTAAACGGTACAAGAGACCGACAATGGCCGTGGCGAGGCGACAAAGGCGATCCGACCACGATGTCGACCCGTCTCCTTCAATCCTCCGCTCCCCTGACCATCCCCCGTCCTTCATTCCCTCTTTTTTTTCGCCCGTCACGTCGCGGGAGGAAAGCTGGAGAAGGATGCGAGGCTGCCAGTGGCCCGTGGAGTGGGCGGGAATATCAATTACAGCGGTGCCTCCGAGTTAGAGTTTTCCGGAAATTCGCGTAGTAAGTCAAGCCCGGGGGCGACACTGGAACTCGGCCCCCGGAGGGCGAACAATGCCCGTAGGTCGGCCGCTTTTGCATTTGCATATGAATTGGGGGAAGCCCCAGGCGGCGACCTACGGTCGCCACCTCCGCAGCGGCCGCAGAGCACGGCCATCCCTGCCTCCCTTCGAGCTTTCTCAGTCAGCCAGCCTGGGGCGACGAAAGTGGGTGTTCGCCACCACCGTCGGCCGGTGGATAGTTCGAATTACCTAGACGACGCTACCAGATGGATACTTTGCCCGGCCTCTCTCCGTTTCCTTTCCTCGCTCGCCTGTCCCGCGTTCTTGCTTGCCCCGGAGCCATCGACGTCCTCAGACTCCGCGCGGAGGGTTAATTGAGCAGCGGTTACTCCTTCTTCCTTTCATCTATTTCGCCGGCGTAATGCACGCAAGAAATGGGCAAACTACCAGTTCGTTTAGGAGGACGCTTATGTTTAGCTGGAGGAGATAGGTATACCTACAGGTAAAGTCTCGCGATTAAGACACTGCATCCTGGTGTGCGACTTGTGTCGTTTCGATCGTGAACCGTAATAGGTTGATATCGCGTGGCAGCGAGCGGCTCACACGCTGACAATCTCTGCGGCGAAAAGCAATTAGAGGAGACACAAAGGGGAATAGAGCGGCGAAGATGCCGGGTTCCGATAGATTTATCGCCGGGACGCGTGTGCAGCCTCCTCCGCGGGGTGACGATACGTGGAAACTTCGCGTGGCCTTTGGAGTCTCCCGTATATACGTACTCTCGGTGGCAACAGAATGCTTGCCAGCAACTGGAACACTGAGCGTTGTCAGCGTACACTGTAAATTTCGTCAAATTTCGCCCCGCCGTATGTTAAAGTTTCCAATTCTCCGCGGACAACACGTAGGACAGACAGTGTTTCATGCTCGTGAACCTGTGCTTCGCGTTCCGTTTCGTCGCCGCGAATATATACTTGGCCGTAGTTTTCCAATGCGCCGCGTATACGGTGTCGTAAAACGCGAACTTACCCGGGAAAAGGAACAGCAGAAATCACCGTTTTATAAAAGTTTAATGGCTTCGCGTGTGTGGCGAACTTATTCCATCGCCGAGTCGATGCGTCTCCGTTCGAGGTGAACGCGCCTATCTGCCGGCAACTCCTAGGACCAACAGTATCATGCAAGCTGCATCTATGCGACCCAGCCAAGGTGTTTACTCTTTCATTTCGCGAAGGAAGCGTATCCAGGTCCCTTCTTCGCCACAGAGAACCTTCACCCGAATCGTGCCAGCCACACACTTGCCAGGAAGGACCAACAAGTGAATGCAGGATAGGCGAAGGATCGTGCCTCGGGTCCCTCATGCATGCACTCCTCGCTTCGAGGCAAGAGGCTGCACCTCGAAGGCGATACACGCGTATCTCTTGAATCGTACATCCACGGAATATGCAGAGTTTATCATTCATTATATGAGCACCGCTCCGCAACACCCTTGGAATCCTGACAGTGATCGCAACGAGGAACTGAAGGGAAAGGAACTTGCATAACCGTGGTTGCAGCGTTGACAATGGCGGCTCCTCCGTTGTTCTTAAGCCTGGGTAATGCTTTTCAATCCTCTTCAACCGAAATTTCAAGTGCACGGAGATTAACCCCGGCGCTTGGCAGGTGTGGCGGGAATTACTCGACGGTACGGATGCTATCGCAGCGTTAATGAGAAATCAGATTTTCGCAGGAGGTGCTGCTGCTTCTCTCCTTCCCCCATGTGTCTCGGTATTCCTATTTAACTTGCCTGGGCCTCCAGAGTCCCGTATCAGAGTGCTTGTCACCGTAGGAGGGCGAGCAAACAGCAATTAAGCTCTAACGACGAAGATACCATGGGTATTTCTTCCAAAACGAAAGCCAGGCTGGCGATCCGCCTGCACGAGGCGGGGCTGAGACCACTGTTTACAGCGGACGATAATCCGAGCCGGGGTATCCGTAACTTTGGTAGCATGGGAACCAATTAACCCGACGGCTCCGCCGTGACCCAGGCGCGGGCTATCGTGCCGTAATCGGGTCAGTTGGAAAATTAGCAAGGACCCTGGAAAATGTTTCGGCTCGTTAGCGAGGCCGATACCATAAGAGGAAGAGCAGCGAGAACCTCTAAACCGGTGCCAACCACCTTGCGCATATTAGACACCACGTTGCACCTCGACTTGAGGCTCTCAAAGCCACTAAGGTTACTCGAACTCCTAAAAATCACAGATACCCTTGGCACTCTTTCTCCCGTTCCCACCGTACCGAAACGATGTGCGTGGGTTCTCGCCAGATTTCCACGGAATCATTCTAAAGGGAACTGTATTCATGCAAACGCACTCGGCAGCGTAGTGTTTCGTGATCCTCGCATCAAAAGTCAGCAGATAGTTGTTATAGGAGTCGACGATGGAGGATGGGTCGCGATGGTGTCTCGGTTGTTTTGAGATTCCAGGGATGGAGGTCAAGGAGGTATCCTGGGTAGCGTGTCGACGCCCCCCACCATCCCTTAAGAAGGGAGTAGATCGTGACCTATATAAGCGGAGGGGTCGTCGACTCTGGGGAAGTGTGTGACGTCGCGTTCCTGGCTCCAGAAGGGGCGAAAAGTAATAGAAACGGGAACGACGAATATACAAAGGAGAACGCGCACCTTGAAATTCGCGGGAAACAGAACTATTCGTCCTTAGCTGGGTGAAACTATCTCCGTGGAATTTATCTGACGGATGCTCGGATTTCGGCCCCTTTGTGGCCAATTGCAACGGGTCACCCTCTGTCCGACACAGGGGTAAGTAGCTGCCGGCGTCTACCTTGCATTTCGGAATCGAGCGGTCGAGTGGTTCGAGGCAGTTAGAGAATGTCGAATAGTTGGGGCTGCCACTTTTCACATTGCGGAGTCTCGCAATGAGCGTAGAACGTAAGTAGGCAACGAATGCGCGGCATTAATATCGAGGTGTATCCCTCAAGCTTTACTCTTCTTCTCGGAGAACAGCGCGTCTCTTTCTACAGCGATATTGCCTGGAAATCACTGGCACACTGTACACACGGGACAAAGCTTCCGTTCATATGCTCCTCCGAGCAGCTCAGCTTCTATTTCGGTTTCCCTCTTCGCATTTCCTCCTATTACTTGTCGCTTCCTGTATCCTCTGCGTCGCGAATATTTCATGGTCGTCCACCGCGTTACGGTTGGAAAGTGCATTTGGCAAGTGATTAAGCTCTGGAGCAGTTTGATCGAGCTAATACATAGACAGTGGAGAGTCATTGGCTGCGAGGGGTATTTGAACCATCTGAATATTAATTAATATCAACTCTCTCGTGGAAGACAGAGCCATCGAAGGCTATCGAAGATCAAACATCCAATGGTGGGTGGGGGAAGCGGCCCTTTCGGGGGTCTTCGTTTAATTAAAATCTAGCATGTACAAAGTTTCGAATGAAGAACCGCAGGAAGCCGATGGACACTTTTCAAACAAACCTTTCAGGGGAACACTTCGATTTGGAATTAACTTCTCGATCCTTCTTCCTCGTGGTATTACCAAGAATCTGTATTAGCAAAAGCGTGCGGACATTAATTTTCTCCGAGGGAAGTCTCGCAAGCCCAACGAACACATACAAGCACAGTACACGACGTAACACCCTGTTTAATCGCTCCGCCTGGAACAAATAGCAAGATCGCGGTAAGACTTGATCGGATTGAAAGACCCATTAAAAGAGTGCCGCGATGAAATTTAACGTCGAAGCGAGCCGGGGAAAATAATCGAGCAGCGTTTAAGGGTGGCAGCTCGATTAAGTCGAGCGATGGAAATTACCAAACGCGCCGGGGAAGCGGCGTCAACAAAATGAAATCGAAGCAAAGTAAACCGCCTCTGCTGCCACTCAAAGCGACCCGTTCCTCTTATTTTGCTGGAGTGTCGCCGGCAAATCTTATTTAAGGCAGATTTATCGCCGGTCCGGGCCTGAGATCGAGCTGGGATATTACGCCGGACCCGGATGCGCCATTCACGATGCGACTCCTCGACTCAAAAAGTGTCATAACTCAAAAGCGGAGCGCCTCTTCGAGCACTTCCGCCGCTCCAGCAGATCGTGTGCCAGAATCTGGCCCCTCGCGCCACCCAGCCCCTCGGCTTTCCACGATCGCGGCAAGTGTGTTTCACCCTGCGACAGAGCAAATGGAGACCCGCTGCTTTTTTGTTAATAACGCGAGGACCACTCGCGGGAATCAAGCATCCGAGGGCGGTAACGCGTTCAGCCGGGCTGCCCCGGCATAATGGAATCCATATCGAAGACGAAAGACGACGGTTCCACGCTTCTTCTTCGGACGAATTTCTTGCGCGGCTTTGCTCCGCGCTCGGCGCTGATGTTGATGGCGACCGTGCACCGAATGGTCCAATAATGAAGGGAACCTCGAAGAAATCTGTTGCCAGATGTTCCAGCCGACGTACGGATCTTCGGATCGGGAGATCTGTGTACCGTCGGACTAACGATACCAATCTCTAGGGGCTCCTACACTCAATTTCATCCCGAACCCGGTGCTCGGGCACGCAGGCAGCAGAATCACGCTCGTTTGCGTGCACGGCGAGGGATTACGCGGGAGAGGCCGCGATAGAAGCTCGCCTACGATGCCGAGTTACGATAATCTCGTTTCTAAACAGCCTCCTCGCGCTGGATTGCATCTTGGGCGAAATGGAGCGTGCGAACGGCGAGAAGCAGCAGCATCCAGAAAGAAAATCGAAACTCCGCTAACACAATCTGCCCGGTCTACCGTGCGTGACGAGCGACTGGCATGATCGATACACCCCGCGTCTGTCACGCCGGGACGAAGAAACGGGACGACGCTTTCCTGCGTTCCATATTCCCTCCCCGGGTTTTCTCTTTGCCAGCGGACTCCATTAGCAGCGGGATTGCCTAATGCCCGCTCGAGCGAGGAGCGCGCGACTCTTTTTACGCCGGCGTGTCGGCCCGCTTGAATAATTGTGTTTTGCAACGTCCGCGCCGTCCAAGTTCCGGGCATGGATCCAAAGGAGAATTAAGCCGGAGGGGAACTTTTAAAGTGGTCCCTATAAAAGGAACACCGGCGTCCAGCGCGGGAGAACAGTTTTCGGGACGATCGCCGATGCCCGGTGCCGCGATCTATCGATCCGCAACGCCTGATCCCATCGCAACCAGTCGTGACGCGCCCCCGCAGTGGTATGGCTCTTAAAGTGAGTGTACATCAACGCGATTGACCATTCCTCATTTTTCCCCAGGGCGGAGGTGCACGCGGTGTTTTCAAGTGGCGCGATCGATCAATCGTTTCGCACCGTTTAATTATCGGACGCGCCGACGGAATCGTACCGCCGTAATTTACCGGATGCCCCATCGGTCCCGTCGGCCAGTCGCTCCAACGGATTACGTTTCTATTCTCCGCGGAGAATTCCTTCTAAATTCTTTCCCCATTGAACGACGCTCGACACTCTGCGGCCCACGAATCTATTCCGAATAAATCTCGTTGATCGTCGCTCGATATTTCTACCCGGGGATCATAAGAATTGAATGTTCCTGGCAGCTGATCGCGCCCATCCTGGCCCTGTGGATGCTCCTCGACGCAGGGGTAGTGGCAGACGGACACGCGCACTCTTTCCAACATTTCCACGGACCTGTTATAGGCGATGCCGAGGAGGTTACTTGGAAGGACAAGCACGGACACCATCATCACGACTACGTGGCCCATCCGCACTACGACTTCTCCTACGGCGTCGAGGACCATCACACCGGCGACTATCATGGCCAGAAGGAGCACAGAGACGGTAGGGTGAGCGTAATCCGAAGACGGATTAATGTACCCATCTCCCTCCCTCGGTGTCTACCGCGTTTTCAGGCACCGTAGCCTTTTCCGGCAGCTACTTTAAAGGAGACGATCAATTATAAGGATCCGTTCTTCGAGATAATACGAAACTTTGTGCCAGAACTATTATTCGTCACACGCGTTTCTCGATTAAAAAGCGACTGTTTCGAATCGGGCACGGCTATCAGTTGCTCGCGAGATTGCAACGAGCTGCCTCATCTTAGTCCCCTTTAAAGCGTCTGTCGTTAAATTAGACTGCGCTCTGGCAGACCTAACAAGATCGTAAAATTATGCGGAAGCAGTAATTACGCACGGTGGATTTTGGTTTCCGAGGCAACACGTTGATTTAACCGTGCCTGATTGCAGCTGCTTTAGAGGAATTCATTGAACGAAGCAGGATCGAAATCGTCCGTTCTTAATTCTCAAAGAAGAGCATTAACGTTGCATGCGACACGTTTGACGCGTTCTAAGAGAGAGACTAGAGGGACTGGCAGCCTCACTAATTATTCGCTACGGCAAATTTCCTTTGGAGATAATTCGCGACACTGTGACGCTTCTGACGTACCTGAATCGCTCTCACGTTGCCATGTTAATCCTTTAACTAGCAGCGACTACCGGGGTAATTTCAGGATGAACCTGTCGTCTTTCTCGCATTCTAAACATAGTCGATACACTAACAAATGAATTGCAGCGGAATGAAGTAGGGTAAACCAACCAGTGAATGACCGAATTGTTGAATGAGAAGCCCAGTAAATGACCACATACTTTTATTAAAATTTTTACTTATTAAAGTTTTTTAATACGCATAACTAAAAATATGGGATATTAAAAGTGCAACTACACTCCATTTATAAACATATAGTAATTTCTAAATCTATAATAAACATTTCTTTGCCTAATGATCATTCACTGGTATGCGGTAAATTACTGGTTGGTTTACCCTAATATCGGTAGAGAAGATCCAAAGGTTAATTGTATCGAGTTTAGTCCGCTGAATGGTCGACGATCACCGTTTAAACCAGCTTCTGCTGTTTCTCCTTCGTTTCGTGTAACCGTGGAGGGGTTGGATTAAAATTATACAATCACCTGCAAGGCAGCTTCCTCGGCGAAATACTTATCCCGGGATACATAAATTTCAATCTAATTGCTTCAAAGGAAATCAATCGCCACAGTTTTCACGATTGCTTAAACGGATAGTAATTTTTCTGATCATTGCGCTCGGCTAAACGAAGCCAGGCGTCAAGTTTGAAAAAGAGGCGGGCTCGAAGCTACCTGTAACCGCGCAGTCGAGCGGAATTTCCAGCGTCTGAAGCGTTTGCGGAGTGCAGCTGCAATGGAACTACCCTCCAGTTGCAGCGCGATTCGCCGTGCAACGAAACATGTCCACGATCTCAGGTTCACTACGCGTGACCCGAGTCGCCAGAAACTTGCATGCAATCATACTGGAAATTATTAGGTATAAATTATGGATTCCATACAGGCAAGGAAGTCGTCGGCGAGTACACGGTGAAGGAACCAGGCGGTAACATCAGGACCGTCAAGTACCGAGCTGGGAAGGACGGATTCTTCGCGCACGTTCTCAACAGCCACGGGAACGACCACGACGGAGGATATCACCCGTAGGAACACCGTCACAGCCTCCTGCACTGCCAAAGTATTCTCGTTATGTCGCAATTGTTCTTGTTACGCGACTTTAATTGTTTTGTTCCTGTTGCTCCCAATAAAAGATCGTTTCAAAGATCCTTTCATTTCTGTCCCGCGATTAGACACAGGAGGGGTGGAGGACACTCTGATAGCGATGTCGCGGCGTCGTTGTCAGAAAGCCTGAAATTCTGGAGCTCGTTCCCCGACATCCAGTGTTTGTATTCAAAGTTGATCGCGATTCTCTTTGGGGACAAACAACGTTGGATGGGATGCCGCGCAATTCGCCGGGGTATCCTCCCTTGAAACTGCGCGACCGCGCTCTCAATGGGGCGTGCCACGGACAAAAGTGTCCGGCTAGCGCGAGAATGGATTCTAATCGCGGGGCGAAGTCGAAGAAACAAGGCTGAAATCCCGCTCGTTAGCGGCGCCCGATTCTGAACGTAGCAAATCGATCTGCGAGCGGTTGAATGAGACGCACTTAATTGCGTCCGGGCACAATGCCTCGCGCCCACAATGTGTCCCGCGCACATTCGCCTTGTTGTCCTTGGCGGTGCATTAATTTCGCCGCTGGGAAACGCATTATGCCTCGTCGTCCATACCGTCGCCACAAAAGAGTCGTTTGCACCCGGCGTTTCACGCCTACGACTGGCGTGAACCGTGAACCGTGCCGCGCGCTTGCAAGTTTAGAGTACAGAAGAGGCGTTCAATCGCGAGGATCGCCGATTGGGAGGCGACTTTGGTAGAAAGTAATTCTTTGGAAGATATCTAACACGTATTTTGTTTATCGTCTGAGATTCGTGTTGAGGGGGTGAAAGTAGGTAGGGGAAGCCCGGGCAAAGCGGTTATGTTAAGGTTTAGTGAGAAAAATAACATAGTTACAATTAAGATGAGAAATATTTTTTATATTAATAATCATTTAAAATTAATCAGCTTTCTGATACAATAACGAAAAAATGGGTAACTGAAACATTTAAAGCATTTTAAAACGAAAAACGTAAATAAGTCAATCAATCCGCTTTGCCCTACCCCCCTGGGCAAAGCGGATCAGGGGGTCGGCAAAGCGGATGTTATTAAATAACGCAAAGTCAATCTTGGCATTCGTCACAGAAGTCACTGCCAGATCCTTCATATACAGTGCAGCATTCATGGGCCCATCTGGTACATTGGCTGCACTGGATCCAGTCTTCGGATGGGGGGTCGGAGTATGGCTCAAAACACACATATATGACAATAATATTTATCAATATCAATATCAATAATAAAAATTTATCAATAATATATGACAATAATAAAACAATAATAATATGAGCGAGATTAGCAGGGCAGAGGATTGACGATCCGCTTTACCCCGATCCGCTTTGCCCAAAGAACCCACTTGGTGGAAATTGTAATGTTTGAGAAAAGTATGAACAACAAATTAAAAATGTTAACCTCTAATAGAATCTTGAAGACACAGAGTTCTTATAAAAAATATTTACTGTGGTAAATACCGATAACTATTAATAATCAAGCCACGTACCTACCTGAGCGAAATGTGTAAGAAAACGCACAATTTTCGTTTTTTCTTCAGAAACGACGCACCACAGCAATTAAATACTTTATTGCATTGTCATGGCCTCTAAAATCGGTCGCTTTCTAGATCAGGAAAAACTCGTGGGGCCATCTTTGATAGCAAAGCAAAAAAAAAGACGATCCGCTTTGCCCAGGGTATTCGCTTTGCCCGGGCTTCCCCTATCAAAGTTGAGAATAACGTAAATGACAAAATTGTGGATTTCCAAAAGCTCTGCAAAAATTTAATAAAGAAAAGTCAATTTTTTAGTGTATTATTTAAAGAAAGGGAATTTTTGGAATTTGTTAACACAGTTGTATTCCTTATCCCCTACATCACATTTGTTGCCGATATGTTTCAGTTACGTTGCGGTTTAATATTTGAAATATTGCACGGAATATTGCCGAAAAGTTACAAGTAAATTGCTATGTCCGCCCCTGTGCAACATTGTAGGATATATTTATGCAACATTGTTTCGAGATATTACAGCAATGATAGCGCAACATTTCTGAGATTTTACAGCAATGGTCAGGCAACGTTTCGGGCAGTAGGGCCAAAAATAAAAATATCGGTAGGAAGGTGGGTAAAAATTGTATACCGTGGCTTTGATGGACGCGACGACATGAATGGCGTGGAGAATCGTAGTAGTACCTATAACGTCAGAGTATTTTTTTTAAATAGAAATTTTTTTACCCCAAACGAGATTCGAAACCCATGACCTCGAGCACCGTAGACGAACACTTTCCCACTGCAGCTACAACCTTTGATTGAGAAAATTGCTTATGTATTCTAACTTATACTCCTTCCGTGCACCACTTTTACCTCGAATTATTCAAAAAAGAAGATTCGTTTTGACAATCCCCATTACATCTCCCTAATCGTGGAGCCGGATATCTTACAACAAATTAATTTCAACGCTTGGTGATGTATTAAGTATATTCATATTCTATTATGAAATATCCTGCGTAGTACAAGAAAATAATTTTTCTACTTTTTAACGCACTTTTAATGCAATCATTTAACATACATTTTTTGTATAGATTTTTTTATTTTCTAGTCTTTAGTGTTTGTGGATTTGCATTTCACAGCTCAGACTTCTTTACAAATATCATTTATTGCTGTATACAGAATAATAGTTTGCTTAAACCTTATAGTGTTAATTAACTAATTGTATTAATTACATATATCACATATTGTCCGTGTTTACATATATTCCCTCGGAGTTTGCATGTGAAATGTAACACTGCATCCTGTCTGTTCTCATATGTGATATAAGTATTAATACAATTACTTAATTAACACTATCGAGTTTAAACAAACTCATAAATAATATTCATGCAAAAAAATTTGTAAAAAGTGTTACACGTTTCAATTACTGCCAGTCTCCCTACCATTACCGTTTAATTGATTATATATAATTAGGACGTTCCGAATTGTCCAGGGAAAATAGCTAAGTCCGGATATATTGCGGTTTCATTGCTGAAATCTTGCTCATATCTTGCGAGCGCCGTACATCTTGCAACATATGAGCAAGATATCAGCAATGAAACCGCAATATATCCGGACTTAGCTATTTTCCCTCGACAATTCCGAACGTTCTAATTAGATATAATCAATTAAACGGTAATGGTAGGGAGACCGCCAGTAATTGGCACGTGTAACACTTTTTTATAAATTTTTTTGCTGAATATTATTTATGAGTTTGTTTAAACTCGATGGTGTTAATTAAATAATCGTATTAATTTTTTTGTCAAATAATGTCCACGTTCGCATACATTTCCTCGATGGTAGCCTGTGGAATCTTAGACTGTATTCTGCGTGTTGACAATTCGGGATCGCTACGCGAAATTCCGGATTCGTTGCGGATTCATTGCTGAAATGTTTCGCGTGGATTATACCTCAGTATATGCGCAATATTTCACGGCAATGTGTGCGTAATATTTCCGAAATATTGCACAAACTTGGCCATTGTAATATTGCACGAAATGTTGTGCGTAATACTCCCGAAATATTGTACAAACTTGGCCATTGTAATATTGCACGGCAAGTTGTGCGGAATATTCCCGAAATATTGCACAAACTTGGCCATTGCAATATTGCACTTCAACATTTGAACAATATTCCTGAAACATTGCACAAACGTGGCTATAGCAATATTACACGGCAATGTGTGCGCAATATTTCTGTAACATTGCACAAATCTGGCCGTTAAAATATTGCACGGCAATGTTTCCACAATTTTGCAGTAATATTGCAATGCAACTCGCAACCAAACGGCAACATTTCAATGTACTGCAACTTTTGTGCAACATTTCTGCAACAAAATGTGCTGTAGGGGATTAGAAAATACACAATTCTGCCAGTTACACATTTTGCCGTTTTCCTAGCTCTAGTACTTTCTAAGATAATCGAGCAAACATGTTTCTCACTTTCAACTTTCAGGACTGCTTTCGCCCATTCAACATAAACGTCAGCTGATAAAAACAAATACGCGTTGAATATTTTTGTAAGAACAACTGTGTCTACCAAAGATCGCATGAAAATTGATGATCGTCACTTCGATATGTTCCCTCGTGTGTTAAAAGTATTTACAAGCTGTCATCATCCCATTTATCAAGCACTTGTCCTTGTTCTTTCGTTTTGATATCCACTTTCACTCGCGAATTCACGTAACGTATTCTAGTTTCTGGAATGAAGTGAAATATGGCCGTAAAGTTGAGACCAACATTCCAGAAACACACTGTGCAAACAGCGAGTGCATGCGTTACATTAAAATGGCTTCTATCCACGGTGCCGAGAGGGTATTACCGCGAACCCGGGAATGGTACAGAAAACGAGTGGAGTGGTGGTTAAGCTTCTTATCCCCGCGGTCGGGAAAAAGCCTGGGAATTAACAAAAATTGAAAGATGTACGGCAACAGCGTAATTCAGCAAATTGTGAAGCATGGATGTAATAATCGCCGCCGGAACAGTGCGGAAATATAATGTAGCTTAATGATAATTACGCGTCAGCAAAATAACGTTAAGGAGAATAATATAATGCCATCCCGCCGAAAGAATGATTAGACGGATTTATTACGCTGCGCTCGATTAAAACACGCCTCTGGCATTATCCACCACATTACGTTAATTTGACTTCGAGATCGAAGGAAATGTCGATAGCCCCGAGAAGTTTACATTTAACTAAAATTTCCCTCGCGGTCGTGATATTCCGTGGTTTCAATAAACGAGCCACGTAGATAATGGTCGATTGTTATCGTTAATGAATAGTGTTCACCCGTGTTTGACGGCTAATTGAAATTAGTTCCATTGTTCCCCCCTTGTTCTTTGTTTTATTGCTTCCCCGTGAGCAGAATTTTCTCTCGCGACGAGAACTTCAGGCAAGTTACGGAGGAATCTTTGAAAAAGCTTCTCCGAGGACGAAGGAAAAGGAGACGCAAAGAGAAAACGGAGGCGAATGAATGCTCTTCGTTGTGGTCTGGCTATTAGCATCGAATATCGGGCGAATTTCTTTTGCTCGGCCAGTAGTACGACCAACGCGATTCTTCCAATTTGGACTGGTCGTAGCCTGTGGAGCCACTGGAGCCTGTTAATTCAGAGATTTCCCTCTCCTCCATCGCCGTGGGAAGATGAGGCGCTCTGCAAATACTTGCCGTGGAATAATTGACAGTGCGGTGACGCGGCGCCGACTTCTATTTTGAAATCCGGTTACCGCGTGTTGTCGCAGTAAACTCTGCGTGGCTGCCGAGAGGGGCAGGAAGAGAAACACCGGCTATTTGCCCGAGACACCGACTTGCCCTCGGGCCACGGGGAGTCGAGGGCGAAACGTTCAATCTCGCCCCCGTGGATAAAGAAAATAATGCAGCCGGTCAGAAATCCCGCACGACGTGTTCCCTCTATCCCTTGAACCGAGTCGTTGCACGTCGGGACGTCGCTCACGGTTGCGAATAAACCCAGCGAGGGGAACGCGAATCAGCTTAGACCGCGCTACACGTTTGATACTCTCGGTAACCTTGTTTCCCAGGGCTGAAGTAGCACGAGATACGCGGCATAAAAGGGATTCGCGGATCCCTGACACGCCCCCGTAATTTATATCTTACACTGGCTGCCTCGAGTCTTCGTTACGAGCCGTCCGACGATGTCCTTTCTTTCCCTCCGTCGTCTCCGCGAACAAAGGATGAAATTAAAATCAAGATACTCATCATCTCCGGGCTTATTCAAAGGGGAATAGTGTCCTCATTGGGAACGAGTCGCGGGATAATTCGCGAGGTCTAGTACGCTTCTCCTTCACAATAAACCTCGAATCTCGTCTCTGTTTGGCGCGCCATGCTTTCCTGCCACTTAACAATCCTGTCTATTTAGCCACCCTTGCGTTCCCCGAGCCGCACAACGGCAGCGGGAGCATTTGTTTATGAAAGAATGGAATATTTTATTGTCCGCGGTTGACACGAAGTGGAGGCGTGGTTCCGCTTCATTTATAACAACTCCTCCCTCTCCAAGTTTACAGTACCTTCGGTTTGCTCGCTTTACGTCCAATTTACCCCTGAAACTTAAGAACTCGAGTAGTCCGACTGTCCTGCTCCGTGAGCACTAATGAAGCACCGTTCCGCGGCGCTAATTAACCGATAATCGCATAAAGAACTCATGAAATGAAAACAAGCCTGTTGGCTACGACTCGCAGCGCGATCCCAGTTAATTTTTTCCCATTTAATTGAGCGCGTGACTGAAATTAAAGAGGCACATAGCCGCGTCCGTCGGATATAAACGTCCGCGTTCCGCTAATGAACGTTATTGAAACCTTTAGGGACGTGTGACTGGCTCTGAATGATCGCGAGCTGAAACTTCCTATTAGCTACCTTTCGTTCTCGGTCCATCGAAATGAGCCGAGGCTTCGTCGCCTATTACACTTATATGTATCCACCCATCGAGTACCTCGAGCCCATTAGAATTTCCATTAATATTACAGTTAATCATAATCAACCAAGCAGAACAATTGCAGTCCTCCACACATCTTAGCATCTAAACTCGACCGATCGACGTTAGCTTGCTTTATCTCTCAATTCCACCCTGCGCAATGTTACCGGAGGGAGCAAGGGAACTGGAGGGAACGTGTATCATAAGTGATAAATGTCCATCTCTGCCTTATACAGCAAAAGTCGACAGGATAATCGGTTGAAAATATCGCGCCAGTTGGATGGCCGCAACTGGTAGGCACCCACATCGCGTAAAGGGGAATTCCATTCGAATGGAGTCCTCGATATCAAGATCTGCCGGGCACGGAGCACGAAATACCCGCTCCCCGCTAATTGCCGGTTACTCTCCGGGAAACGGTGGAACGCGATCAGTTCAGCTTTAAATAAATTATGGCAGAACGGACGGGAAATCGATCGATGGTAGATCTGGTGTCCGAGCTCGCGTACGATTCCGTGCGTCAGCCGCGACTGGAACTGATGGCTGTCTTTGCGTATCGCCTGGGCGGACACGGGAGCGCCTGGAACAAAACGCGAATCAAGCTGCCGGGTGTCGTGATTGCACGTGAAACTGCACAACGTTGCTTGCGGTTTTCGACTTATCGATCCGGCCGGCTCGGCGGGTTTAATTTTCTCCGAGCGTCACGCTTGTCCCGTCTTAACGTGCGCCCGGTGTCCGAGCGGCCCATAAATACGTTACAGCCCGAGTGAGCCACATTTTTCCTCGGATGACAAGCTTCCATTGATATTTTCGCGAAACGTTGCCACGACAGCCGTTCGCTCGTGCCCTAGCTCGCTGCTCCTGCGCGAGAATCCGGCCAACTTGGGTTTAAAGGGTTTAAAGGTGGAGACGTGACGCCGTTCGCTACTACCTCGGTCAATCACTGCAAGTTTCACTCAAAGTTTCAGGGAAAAAATTGTACCGAGGGTTGAATCGGAACGGCGCAAACAGAGCTGCGCGTAAATATTACCTATGCGTGTGTGTATATGTACTTACCTTCGCTGGGTATCGTATATACGCTCGCGACTGTTTATCCAAGATTCTCAGGCACGTTGGCTCGCTGGAAAGTTTGCCCGCGTTCCAGTATTTCCTGTAACGTTCGCCGGGGAACTCGACCGCCAAGGAACGGGAGCGCAGTCCACTTTGGGAAATTACTCGTAGATCATAAGAACCGTTTGCCCGCGGAACCGCCTATACGCTTAAACCGGAAGCCGTTCTTCTTCCTCGACAATCAACCGACCCCTCCCTGCACCGTCTCATTTTCAGCGATTTCGCGCATCGCGGGTTTATTTATCGAAAAATTCCCGGCGTCGTGGCACTTGATTTTTCTCTCTATTTATGTATCGATCCGTCCACGTTGCCTAGCAATCACATTTCCTACGAGATTCCAAGGAACGGGGCAAAAAGGCGTAACGGAACTCGAGTGGCTGTCAACGAGGTGTATCTAATTGCGCGCAAAGTGGTTTTGACTGATATTGCGCTTGAACACTCGGGAAAGAGAATTGAGGACTAATAATACACAACGTCGCGCGTTTTTTTTTTTGTATAAAGAAACCATGGAACACCCTGCATCGCAACGATACTAACGCTTTCTAGGTAGTACACAAAACAGAAACGGTGTAAATGAGAGGAAAAAAGCTCGCTCCCGGTTCCTCGGTTTCTTCAAAAATCTGTATCGAGGCAGGTGGATCGGGATCCAATGGAACGGCCACGGAGGGACTGCGCGGAACTAATGGCGGGATCCGAGGTGGGTCGTGAAGATTAAACGAGCATCGAAAGGGCGGCGGAAGCGGGACGAGGGTGGATACGTCCGTCGGCAAAGTGAAACAAATTGCCGCGAACGAGGCTCAGCCTGCCGACACGGTCGTTGATTTTTCCCCTAATTCTGCCCGCGCAGAGAGCCCGACAACTTTTTAAACTCGATCTCCGATCTTCCTCCCGTTCCGTTTCGAATAATCCTCCAGCCACGTCGCGATTCAAGGCCGAGTGTATCCCCGACCTTCCTCATCCTCCTCCACGATTTTCCGCCGCGCGGGTTCGTCGACCGCGGGAGGAAAAAAAAATGGCTCGTTAGGGAATCCGCGATTTAAACGCGAACGCGGAAGCGAGTATCCCGCGATCCAGCCTCTATCGAGATCCTCGATCGTGGAACAGTTTAATTCTCACTTTTCCGCTGCTCTCCGGCAGTGGGCGCCTCGAAAAGGCAATTAAAACTTCCAAGCCGTTTCCTCGGGGACGTGCGCGAGCCGCGAGCAGGTAAACGGAGAATTAAAGTTTCGGAAACGAAACGGATACGACGGTCGTTACTTAGCGGGATCTCGCGAGACGCGTCTTTTCGAAAACCGCGGCCGACCGAGGAGTCCCATTAGCGTCACGCTATCAGGAAGCTCCGAGACGCTAATGGCCAGCGTTGTTGCCGCGGCACGTTGTTTACGGATCTGGACCGTCGCTCGCGAAGGGGATCGCGAATTTATATGTGGGCTCAGCGATCGACGGGATCCCGGGGTGGAATATCGCCGGGAGCGAATAAAATTCCTGGAACGTTGAAATATTCCAAAGGAATTTCCCGGACCCGTCCTTATCTCTGGTCGCCAGGCACGCCTCTCCGCTGGCGAGGTTCGAATTTCCGACTGATGAATCGGTCACGGTGGACAGGCCAGTCCTGTTGTCTTAAAGAAAGCCATTCGTCTAGAATCTGGCTGGTACCGCGGGACGTTCCATTTAACTTGTGGCTGCTTCGAGAGGGCGAATCTTTCAACGGATAAGAAAACCCCTTTCATCGAGTGCACACGGTTTACCAGATTCCCCCTTTCGCCCGAGATTTCTCCTGCTAATCCCGCGTCAAGCGTCGATTATCTTTCCATGAAACGCTCTTCTCCCACCGGTGTTATTAGAAGCTGGGTGGAAGCTTGCCCGTTTCTTACGCCGAGAAACCCCACCGGGAATCGGTTCTCGCGATATTGATAGATGGCGCACGGACGATCTTCTTCCCGAGCAAGAAACACGGTGTCCGTCTTCGATAGAGATCGGATAATGCCTCCACCGTGGAATGGAATCGAATCCGAGGTCGGAAATTCCGGATCTTAATCTACTTTTAATATCCTGCGACTGAGAGGTCCGCAGGACGATCGGCGCGGATCAACAGCCAGCGAATGGAAAAGTTTCCTCGTTAGGGACGGCGGGGTAAGGCACCGGTCGCTCATTTTCTCACGGAGATTGTGCCGAGAAAAAGGGAAGGAAAACGCGTGGACGGAAACTGGATCCGACGAGAGGGATCGCGGGGCACGGGCAGGGAACGTCGTCGCGGGCGAATCTGTTGAAATCCTAGACGTCGCTCGGCCTTTGCCAGCGCTGGCTCGTCGAATTTAGAGGAATTCATCGCTCTTCGCTCATGTTTCATTGGACACTCGATTTCTTTCGATTCTCCAGCTAAAGCCTCGCGTCTTCGCAGTTTCTCGCCGGCAAATTTCCTAACAAGAACGGACTGTTTGTCAGAAGCTGATGCGAGTTAATGTTTCTTTGTTATCGCTTTCGATTTATTTGCCAGCCTTGCGACACCAATGAACACGAGCTTTCGGCGATTAATAAAACTTGGTAGAGAAGGCGCAATTAAAGCGAGGAACAGATCGCCTCATCCATGATTCCGCCATTAGAAGTAGCTCCGGCTAATTGAGCAGGCTGGTTCGGGGCGAAGGGTGATTAATTAGCCTTGCTAATGAATTTCACGCAAATAAATATTATAATGCAGTGACGAGTCCGACTTTATGACCGCGACACCTGGAAACCCCTGGCAACGTATCGCTCGGCCGGTGATATTTAAATCGATATCCCTGGCGGCGCTTCGTTCCCGGGATGGATGGAATGAGTTCGATGATTAAATACCATCGCTGGCAAACAGACGTTTGCATATGCATGTCGCGGCCGATTGTTAATTCCGTGCGAGAATGAGCTTCATTAGCTTTATCGTGTCTCCAGCTGCGTTCGATCTTTCTCGTTATAGAATTGGAAAAGCAGTGCGCGCGCAGAATGATCGGCAAATGAAGCACTTCAGCCTGCCCTACGATTACTGTAGGCAATCGAATATTGTGTGTGGAGTGTGAAAAGTATTCGTGGTCCATTCACTGTTTCTGCTCTCTGACTACTCCATCGACCGGCATTCTTAATTTCAATGGGATTCAACGGCCGGCCGGGTTATCATCATATCTAGTCCAGTTTAGAGGTAACAACGAACCCTATCGCGTGATTTATAATGTAACAAGGGCGACAGTTTTGACAGCGCGCTCGCACGCGATGCATTCCTCGCGCGCTTATTAATTTATGAAACCGCGAGCTGGTGTTAATGAACCGTCTAACGGAATAATAGCGACCGATATGAATTACAATGATTGTAATTAATGAATCGACGAGCAGGAATTAGTGGTATGAATGGCGCCTATCAAACGTCGCGATTCAGCCGCGAGGAAACCCAGAATATGCGACGTCACTGCAACGAGCCTCTCGCCAACGTAATTTCGCTAATAAAATACTTTTATTCCGGTCTGGGTACACAGCTACGTAGCTTGTCTCCGCTCCATTGCAGGCATTGTCAAAGGAAAATGAAGCCCTTCGCGGTCCCAAGGGACCCCGTTGTCTACAAAGCAGACATCCACGGCGACGTAGAAGCAACTACTTCATCGGCAATTGCTTTGCCATGCAAAAAGCAAAGCCTTGGAAAATTGCAATCTGTCGCGAGACACCAGCTAACATCCAATTTAACAAACTCCGAAACTACGCGCGCCCGCGAGTCTAACTAGATCCCTAACTAAATTAACGAGAGAATAACGATCCTTAGCTTGTTGTCCCCGCCATCAACGACAGTCTCGCGCATCACCGGTGCCCCGATATCGATTAAATCGCTGCGACATTCGATCCCCACTGCGGCCAGGGATTTCCTCGGTGCTGGCTGCACACCGACGTCTTTATCACATCTTATGGAATGGAAAACTCGGGTATTTTGCTCTGTTCGCTGGACACGCGGTCCCCCTTGGGTATCGGGCCATCGGCGAAGCAATCGGTGATACATCTAGATCGACAAACGACGAGGAAACGGGGGGATGGGGCGAGGGAGATTAAATGAAATCTGTAAGCGAAACGGTCGCGGCATTTCCTTCGATCGACCGCCTGTTCCCCGGTTTTCCTTCACGATTTACCTCGAGGACTGCACGCTACTTTGCCCGGCGATCGTGGGTCCTGGAGGATGTCGCCGCATCTCCGGAGACGTCGCTGAAGATCTTCATTATCGGTGCAGATGGAAAAAGAGAAGAGTAAATCCGCGGGGGCGAAATGGCCGCGGCAGGGGGAGGACGAGGGCGGGGGTCGTGGCAGGTGCGGAAGTTTTCGAATACAGCGGGAGAGAAATTGCGTACACGGGTCTTGCATCAGGCCGTAATAAAGGCGATGAGCGTTCTTTCATCAGGGAAAAAAGTTTTGTCCCGTTTTGCCGCGGGAACTTCCGCGGCGCCAAGAAAATCCAGTTCTGTCCCCGGATGAATATGCATGGAACAGTGTAGAGGGGGAGAGAGGGAGAGAGGAGAAATATAGGTATCGTTCTTAATGCAACGGGCAAAGATATGTTCGCGGAAATAATAAAAAAAAGAGAAGGAAGATAGAGGATAGGGTGGAGCGGAATATCGCTATTTTCTCCCACCCTCCGTTCGGAATGAGAAACGCTGTTTTTATTCAGGGGAGTAAAACGGAAAGTACCAAGGGAGGCGAGAAAGGGCAATTTACGGGCGCCGACGAAACGAACTTAATGAAATATTCCCGGCATCGAAGTGCTCGAGGTAAACAGTCGATCTTCGGAATGTTATCCGCGAGCGGAGCATCGGGGCACCTACATCTTGAGAAAGAATTTTATCTTCGGGGACTGGGTAATAGTACCTGGCCCTCTCCGGGACGGAAGCGCAACAATATCTTGTTGAACGATCAAGACAAGGGAAAGAGGAGGAGAGCCTCGTGTTTGCCGCAGGATTCGCTCGGTATCTTAATTCAATTTTCACTCGCACGAATTGCTGCGCCCGAATAATCCGTAGGGAAATACACGCGCGGCTTTCCTTTTATCCTGCGTGCGGCTCGTTCGTTTCCCTCGGCCTTCCTTCCGGGTGCAGTGCACGTAGGCGAACACACGTATGTAAGTACAATCGGAGACTTTGGAGCTGCAAGCGTCGTGCACTACAGCCTGAACATGACTGTATAAAAATTAAAATAGCCAGGGGAAGATAGGATTTTCTATCTCTTCTTATCGATGCAGGTGTAAAAGTCACTCCGTATCGTTCTCACCAGGAAGCGCAACGAGAGGTGTGCCTGGTGGAACTGGGTCTGGCCGAGCAATCGATTCGTCGGTTATTCCATTAACTTTGGCCAGTGAACGGTAACGAAGCGTGGCTCGATCCAGGGTGCAATGTAAATTGGTGGCGAAATAAAAAAAAAAGAACGAAATCGATCGGAACAGCGGCGGTATTCGTTCGACGCGTATGGAATTTACTCTAACGTTCTTTGAGCCTTTGATGAGAAAAACGAGACGGGAAATGTGCTGCGAGGTGCGCGACGCTTACAAACACGATAATTCCGCTTCCTGCTGCATAATGTCCTTTAACTATGCCTTGCTGTACATAAAACGACGATTGTATCAGACAAAAAGTATTTATGCCCGTTCCATGATTACGTGAACGCTCCTCCGAAGAGGTTCCGTGCACTCCCGCAGTATCTCTGATAAAAGTTTCCTCGGGACAGTGAAATGTTGACAGAGAAATCAATATCGCAGATTGGTACCGTAAACAGAGGCGCATCTTCGAGCCCTGATTTCAACGAACAACAAGGGCTCGAGCCATCGGCGTTTTTATGCCAGAAGCCTTTGTTTTCACAGACCTACGGGCTCTAAAATTCCAGCAAAGGAAACGATATAATTACGTTTCCAATTAACCAGCGTCGTCGGTGATGATACATTGGGCCCCCATCCATCATTGCACGTAGGTGAAGCCCAGTGAAGCGCATCCACTGACGGACTCCTCTCTGTTTGCGTTGAATTTCTCCAGGAGTAGGGCGAGAAGAATATTTGTCTGGCAATCCACGGGAGCAAACGTATCCGGAAATCTAATAACGTAATTGCACGAACGGAGAATGAGCGACTGTTGCTGGTCGACCTGGCCTCCGCGGCGGGCAGAACCGGGCAACAAAGCAGAGGTGCGAGCATGAAAAGCCACTCGAAATGAAATAGGGGCATTCGTTCTCATTCATGGCCGCGAATATATTCGCCATCGGTTCGCGGAATGGAACTGCAGCCCGGTGCGCCCGCACGCGTGCTCCGCATATGCATAAAATATGTCGCCTCCGCCAGATAAGATACCTATCTGCAGCCGTCACGGCCGATAAAGTCCGGCGCACTGCCCCGATCTATCAATCGGCCGTTTTATCGCCGTCCTTAAACGTATCTGTTATCTTTTCAGAAACGTAGGTAATAGCGCGCCGCGCGACAGCCAGGGACTTTCCGTACTCACTCGCCAAGCGTCCGTCGACAGGCAAAATGTTTCCACGAGCTCTGCTGCTCCTCGGCCTCTCCTGCGCTGCTCTCTGCTCGGCGCAACAGCTCCAGGTACGTTCTATCGCCGGTCGAAGTAGTTAGTAGACTCTCCAGTAATTATCGCACAATCGAACGCGTATCGCAGCCACCGTTGTTTCGTTTAAAATCCTTATTTCTCCCTCGAATGGGAACACGCGGGTGAATTTTCATCGGAATTCTGGGGGGCGCTGGCAGGCAACGTTCGTGCCAGATGACATAATTCACCGGCGCGGAGCCACGAAATATTCGACGACAAGCGAAACGCGAGCTTACTAGAAGCGAGAGAGCGCAGTGGTTCGCGAGTTAAACGTCGCAGGCAGCCGTCCTCCGGCAATTGCCTTTATATTTCGCACGGGGAATGAAATCGTAGGCATCGGTAGGCGTTAAACCTAGGGGTGAGAACTTTCAGCAGGAAGTTTGCCCGTTTTCGTCGACTGCGCGACGCTCGACCTCGCCTCGTCGCCTCTTAAAGTTTCGCACGCGGAAACTCTGATTCGGTTGTTGCGCTGTTAAGCTGTTTACACGGCCGATATCGCGTAACGAACAATCGGCTTAATCGGGCAAGTTAGACGACACGCCGCTACGGCGGAAAACCAGCCTATCTTTAGGGGAAGTTTTAATCGGCAAGCATGTCGCCAGCCACGCCCTGGGAATCGTTTCGCTCGAATTGTACCCGAGATTCCGACGTCAGACGATGCGAAGGAATCGGTAAATGACTCTGCCAGGGGGCAAGGCGAAGGGTGACAGCGGAGAAAAGAAATCGTGCCTTATCATAGCCAGATACCGGAGGGACCTTTCTTCTGCCCCCTTCGACGTAACGCGTAAACAAGGAAAACATCCCTTGGAGATTAAATTTCGTGGGAAGGACGAGGAAGGCTTTGTTTTGGGAACGAAATACGCTCGGGGAATAAATATTACAACAGCGAAATTGCGCTGTCATAGAGCTTTATGTAATTTAAGATATCTCTGTGGTTTACATTGAAAACGTAGTGGAGCGATCATCAGGTAATGAAACTTGGTATCCAGAGAACCTCAGAGATCGCCCTCGAGAAGGGCTAGTCCCAACCTTTCTTCTCAGGCATCCTCGAACCTTGAATTTTTATGATTCTCCTGAAGCACCCTATTCTGCTAACTCACCGATAGTCCCTTCCCTTGTGGCTCCACAGAATTCCATGTTTATATTCTTATGGATCGATGTCAGACGTTGATAAATCCGATGCCGAAGGAGCCGTCGTCAGGATTTTGGGGGAGTGTTCGTCCCCCAAGATTCCGCGAGATAGCGGTGGGGGTGGCGAAAGTTTTCGCCTGGTGTAATTAATTTTTCTCCGATTGTTCGCGGGAGGAGAACGGGGAGCCGCGAAAATCTCATTTGTCTCGTTAACCCTCGCGACCGACTAGGCTGAACAAAGGGGGTGGCTCGGGATTGGCGTCGGGAGCGAGGAGAGGGCGAGCGCGTCGGGGCGAACACGCGTCGAAAACTGGATTATAAAGTTTCGTTGTGTTATCACTACTTAAGGGATTAACGTCTTCTTGTGAAACGCGCGTCGGGAATTCTAATCAAGCCTGTTACTCTTCGAAACTCGATCGAGGTTGCCGGGCTTCCCGGCTGCCAACGAAAGCCACGTCGAATACGTGCAACACCTGGACATCGATCACAGATTCTCTCCTCGTTTCTTGCCCCATTCCCCTCGATTCTCCATCGCCAAAGCATTCGCAATGCTACGTTAGAGGCTCGAGACAGATTTCCAAATAATTAGGTCCAGTTTGACTTGGTACTGAAGTAGCAGTGGAGATATTCGCTGTGCCAAATATTTGACTACGATAACATGCTGGACAACATCGTCTCACCTGGGATCTAACTTGTGAAACTTCTTCGCAGGAAACTACTACCAAAGCGGTCAAGATAACAACGACACTGTCCGAAGTGGAAATTCTTTTGACGGCCACTGTATGCTCGGCTGTGTCTGTCCTGCTTGTTCTTATTCCAACGATTGTATACAAGTAAGTATTTTGCACACGGAAAGATTCGCCAAGGTTATTAGTTTCGCATGTAACGCACGCGTTACGAGTCGTCGATGGTAGGTACATTTAGCAAAATTTTCCTTCGTTCTGGTCGCGAAAATAATACAGTACAATGATTGAATTGATTGAAACTTTGCGAACGAACGGATTGATCATTCGTGTCGCTCTGGCAGGAATTATTAGCGAACCCGAGGCAACGAAAATTCAAAGACCTTTGTGTTCCGGTTTGCCGGGTGCACGATTCAGCTACTCGCTGCGAATCTCATGAATACCTAATGGAATTTTATACGCGATAAGCGCACGTTTCTGTATTGTCTCTGCCCGATATCTATTGATGCTACGCCACGCGATGGAAAGCATACTTCGCGCTAATGAAAGACCGTGTCCTCTGTATACGATAAGGCTAATCGCGTCGGCTAATGGAATCACCCAGTCCCCCCTTCCGTTTCCTCAGTCTGATCTGTATCATATATCATCTACGGTCGAAGGATTAAGGTGGTCGCCCACTAGACAGAACGGAAGCGAAGCGAAGCGCGACAGCCACGCATCGCTCATATGATAGAACAGCAGCGACCATGCATCGCCCATATGATAGAAGAGCGCCGACGAACTTCGGTTCGGTTCCGTTCGGCCTAGTGGGCGATAGCCTTTATCCTCCACGATGAATCGAATTATTTTTTACGTCGACGTCGTTGCGACAGATGACGACTTCGCCTCACCTGACCGTCTTTTCTTACAACAGCAGGTACTTCAAGAAAGATCTGGAGGACGAGGTGATGTAAAGAGGACTATGGACCGGGACATCTACCAGCATCGCGGCACGATACCATCATTGATCGTCATTGGCCGAGTCGTTTGAACAAATTCGAAACAATATACGTAGATGGGAGGCCACAGATCGAGATATTCGCGGGAACAGTTGCAGTAATTGTTAAATTCAATGAAACGAACGAAGTAAATGCGAATCGGTCGCAATTATCAATTTTCATTGGGAATTTGGTATGCAAAATGCAACGATTGCTCGGCTCGCATTACACACACCCCACCCACGTCGCTGTTCCATTGAAACGCGACGCGCGCTGGCGTGCATTGCGAGCAACGGCGAGGAGATATTAGCCGTAAAATCGGCGGGAATGAACAGCGCGATGGTTTCGATTTTTACGACTCGAGAAGGACGAGGCCGCGAAGTCGAATAAACTCTCGGAGCCGTCGAATAATTGCCGTTTAACTTCGTTGTATTTTCCCGACCAACCACCCTCCTCTTCCCACGCTCCGAGGGGGATGATAACGGGATTTTGGCGCGCGCGTACGCGTCGCGTTCCCGTTGCGTTCGCCCCGATAATTTCAGAGGAATGGAGTACTTCGGTTTCGAGTTACTACGACCACCGCGCGCAGCCCGTGTGTTTGCTAGCTCGGCCACCGAATAATAATTCCGCGACCGCGCGGAATTTGTGTCGCGCGGATAAAAACCGCCTCCCTGTTGTCGACAATCGCCAGCCAGCCACCTTCCACTGTTTATTTAAGCGGCGTTTCGGTTAATGGAATATTCGTGCGGCTGCGCAATTTGATCGACAGATTTTATCATATTATTACAGGAGGCGCGAGGATGGATACGCGGCAGTTTTCGCTTCATGGGAAACAGAGGGCCGTTGCGGCTGGCAACGAGTTCGCCGATAATAAGTTTCATCGATTCATTGGCGACGCACCGCTCGCGTTTACCGATGCTCTAATCCCATCGGGAATGGATTTTTCGGCGAAATTGTTGCGCCTCGGAAATTTTCAGCCCCGCCGCAGCTGAGCCTAGCGTTCATCGCCCGTGGAACATCTCCAATGCGAAACAGAATCACAACAGCTCCGTGAAATTCTCGCTCGGGTCACTCCCCTAATTGGTCTTCGTGAACAGTCAGTTGATCCCGTTCTGTGCTCTCTAGCAAACACTTGTCACTCGGGCCTAATTACTCGGCCTGCAGTGCATTGCAAACACTCGGTCTATAGTCGGAGCAGGATCAATTCACTGCTCAGGGATACTTTCTCGAACGGGAAACGCGCCAGTTTCAGGGCTGATCGCTTTTAAAGAATGAGTAGTCTGTAGTTTTGTTACTGGATCAGTGGAGGACAAGCAGCTAAAGACTGAGGAATTAACAGCTAATGTTCACTTTCAAAAAACACAGTGTTGTGGATTTTACGCGAACGCCTTGGTACGAGTAAGATGAGTGCTAGTGGTGGGGCTTCGGTTGAGGAATCTCATTAAAGGAAATCAACATGGCAAGCTGTCTCGGGATGTGCATTCGCTACCCCCGGGCCATACATCAGTGTCGTCTTATTGTTTTCCGGCCTGAGGAAAGCTCCGTACGGGGCTATACCTATTATTCTAAATTAAACGAAATAAAAAATACCGCGCTAACACGCGAAGTGAATAAGTAGGGGAGAGCGTGGACAAACGTAACACTTTTTACATTTGGCCTAGCTGCCAATTACCTCTTACAGATATAAAAACGAAAAATATGCCTTAAGATAGAGTGTTTCTTGGTCTATCATTTGATCACAAATGCAGCCTTCCATGATAAGTAGTCAAAGAGTTATGGCAATTTTTCGCAGTGAATGTCATTGTTACTTATGTCCTGCAGGGGTAGGACGAAAGTAACATATCATGGGGACGAAAGTAACACTAATTATTTTGAGGAGAATCAAGTACAAACACTTCTTACAAAGCAACCTAGGATTTCTTATTATCAGAAACAATAGACACAAACATTTAAATAAACATATTTTAGGTAGCTAACGATAAAAAAGCAGTTTCAAACATTTCTTTGATACTGTGTATTTGATTTAATATGGCATCTCGTGTAAAGGCCCTAAAAGTAACTAATATTTATGATTTTTTTTAAAAAACTCTTGTTAATATTGGATTCAACTCATTTGAATTTGAGGCATATTTCAACTTATAGAAACTTTCGTCCCCGTAGTGACGTGTTACTTTTGTCGCCAGCCATGTTTTTCAGCATAGAACTATTATAACGTGCAAACTATGCAACAATTATTGAAATCAAATACAGGAACTTATAAAGACATTCTCTAAGAATGCTCTAACAAATAATTGGATCAATGTCTATAGTTTAACGATGAAAATTAACAAAAAAAAAACAACAAAGGAGACACTTATCTGAATGATCGAAATAACGAAATCAGCTTGCCCACGGTATACGAACCGTTGTATTGCTCAGCGTCGCTCCGTGAAAGAAAAGAAACACTAAACACGCGTAATTATGCGAAGCAAACGTTTTGGAAACTTTTGTGGAAGGCAGGAGAAGGTGTGTTACTTTCATGACGCCGTTACGTTTGTCCCCGCTCTCCCCTATTAAAACAATTAAATAAATAAGATTAAACGTAGGGTGCTAACCACGAGAAAAGGGCCCTATTTTAAAATCTAAATTTTGGTGTATCTATTCGTTATTTTCTTTCCGTCACAGTTGGAAGGCCCATTTCCAATTTTTTTCTAGCTTTTACAACCGCACCCTTTTTTAATTTTCCAATTCTTTAGGGCCTCCATTAGCTCCGGGGCCCTGAAGCGCTTGCCTCTTTCGCCTCTATGTTAAGACAGCAATGCCGTACACACATTAATTCTCACGAATGCTGAGAATCTGGCGAATCATCACTTTTCTCATCGCCCACACTCCGGACTCGTACATAAATTGATTGATAGGTTAGTGTAAAACATTTAATTCATTCCATCATTAGCTATCGTCTACGTTAAAGTAGAAAACTGTTATACAAGTACATTAAACCAACGGTTCAACGTGCTCCGAGAAATGGACCCAATCTCGCAAGCCTATCGCGAGTCGAGACAGGTGCTTCCCTGTTCGCATTATCCTACGTGGTAAAAAGGATCTCGCCCGATCGAGTGTGACGGAACGTGGATCGTAAATTCGGGTCGAGGCGTAACAGTATAAAGCGTGTACATAAAACTCTTACAGCGTGAACGGTAATATAAAGTTTAATACTGCCCCGAACTTTCGCGGATTATGATCGGGAGAGGCTTTCTCCGCTGAGCTCGCGGAGGAGTCGTCGGGCCTTCTATCGGCGCAATGCAAATTTGAAACGGTTTTCTTCGAGGCACGGGGAGGAGGGGTGGGATTTTATACTCCGCGAAAAGCTTACTCAGGAATTTCAGAGCCACTCGCCGCGACTCGTGAAAGCTGTAACTCTCTGCCCTCGATCTTATATGTATATACAGGGTGTTGGGCAACAAGTGGTAGAAAATGAAATGGGTGATTCTAAGTGACAAAACAGCACGAAAATCAGGGGTAACGAAATTGCGTTTGAGGCCTTGTTTTCTTAGGTATTCATGCTGAAATGTTTGGGTCAGAGACGCCTGACGCACGGCAATCCGGCGGACTGCGGAGCGGGTTGAATAGGTCAGTAGGGGAGCGTACAGCACAGTCGTTGTCAATGAACAACGATGCGTCAGCCTGCAAATTCGTTACTCTAGATTTTCGTCTTGTTTTGCCGAATAGAATCGTCCATTTCATTTAGCAGTTGGTGTCGGACACCCTGTATATTATGCACTGAATGGTCAAATTATTAATCTTATATGCTAAATTTTCACACACGATATGCATAGTCTTTATTAAAATAAAGTCTGCATGAGCATATTGTATAGCATTACAATGGTTTCGATAAAATAGCGGTTAAATGATACAAACGTATTATTATTCAAACACCTTATATTTTAATACTTCTTTACTTCTCCTATATGAAGTATTCTACATAAAAATACATTTCGAAAAATGATACACCAAAAATGGTATGTAGATGTAAATCCTCACCACTCCCACACTGCTTCTACTCTAACAATAAATGCTCCAAATCCCCATCAACGTTGTAAATCCGTCTCCTGACCCTCTTCAGTGCGGAAGAACAGACTATTTTGAGAATCTCGTGTTCGTAATACGATTGCGCGAGTTTTGCACTCGCAAGAAAGGATTATTTCCAGCATGCAGGTGCAGCACTTCAAAGTGGGTTGTTCCGAAATCGATTACGCGATTCTTGCACCTAGAAGATAAACAGAAATTCGAGCTGCACCTGAAAAATAAGCAGAATTTAGAGCTGCACCTGCAACCCCCAAATTTTTTCCTCGAAATTTAAATTGCAGATCCAACGCGAAATTCTGCCTGTATGAAAAATCCTGTATGTAATAATTGCTGTATGCAAGACTTATGTAATTTCACTAACTTGTAATGTATAACACAGAACTGATATTGTATTGCCGTTCCTAGATTGGGGATATTCACCAGGTTCAGTTTTTTGTAATCAATATCTGGTGACATATTAAAAAACGTCTGTACCGATGAGATTTGATTCCTACGAGTGCGAAATGGTGTCTGCGTGTTTCACTTACTGTCGGAGGGTAACACTATGCGGTATCGATTGCCAGTATGATACCACTGCATGGTAGGACGAATTTTATCCTTCATCACAGACAAGGTATAGGATAGACCTATCACCTTATGGATGCTCGTGTCGCCACGCAACTGGGTTACCGACCCATACTTTTAGGACTGAATGTAGTGGCATCTCTTCATGAACACCGTCCAAATCAACAACTACTCTGAAATGTGTGGAAAACCCGCTGCACACATCCGATTTTTTAACGTCCGGCGATGTTACGGCAACGTAATTGCGGTTTGAAGTGCTATAAATTAAATTAGGCGTCAAGAAGTCGCCGCTCGTCTAACAAACGCATGTGTACGCCGTTTTCCTAAACCGCAATTCCGGCAACGCAAAAGCACCGCACGTTAAAAAAACGGTTGTGTGCAGCGGGCCGAAATGCTGAAAGGTGCGTGGGTGCTTTTATACATGTGACTTGTTTAGAGTGAGAGTTTGACATAGAGGGTAGGCTTTTACTCGGTTTGTCAATGACTCACGCGGATTTCTGTCTGAAAATCCATTTCGGGGATCAAGACACTTTGGCGCTCAAAAATGGTATTTTTTCAAAGCCCGTGTAAACTATAAATTGCAAGATGACATTATGTATTAGTACTTTGCGTGCAGTAGAACTCTTTTACTTATCGTACGCCGAAAACCCATACGGTGATAGGTCCATCGCTGTATCCTATACTTGGTGAATGTTAGTAACTAAAGGGGAGAAACAAGTATGTCACTCATATTTCTCCAAATATTCCTCCAACTATTCATTTACACCAAGTACAACTAAAATGTTTTTAACCATTGTAAATAATACTATGTAATATGTATAAACATTAACATTCATTTATCGAACGATTAAACATTGAGAATAAAAGAGAATTCATTCGGCGTAGAAAATCATTTGCAAATGCAAGGCCAAATGTTACTAATAATTAGTAACGCAATTATTGCGTGGTATCTCGAGTTGTATCGATTATAGTTAATAATTATGTATACTGGGCGGTTAGTGCAAATGTTGATAACATTATTTGTCATAGCAATAGCCACTGGAATGGATATTTTAGCGGAAAATCCACTTTTGCCGAAGAATTCGTCGGATTTTGCAATTGTAATCAACCGTCGACCTTGTTTTGATCGGTGGACATGGTTTCCCGAAGTGTATATAAGGAGCTCACGGAGTTCCATGTACTCAGTCGTTGACGGTCCTCTAGGCCTGGTTTGGGCAGGGGGGTGCCACTCTCATTTGCGATTTTGGGACAGTGTTTCGACTGCCACCTAGACCAGGCCTGCCCCATCGGGTGCAAATACCTCCTGAATTCCTGCGATCCAGGTAACAGCCGGGCGCCGGAACTGCGCCACTGCTACCCGTTGCGAAATTTGTGAGAGAACTGTATGAGTGTGCGTCGTGGTACGAGCCTGCATGGACGACCGCACACTCATGCAGTTGTCCCGCAGCCCATGCTGTGGTTAGCAACGTAACAGTCTCGCTGCCCGGCTGTTGCCCGGGTCCCAGAAATTCAGGAGGTATTTGCACCCGATGGGGCAGGCCTGACCTAGACAGTTCCAATTTTTTCGAACTAAAATTCAATATGGCCATGCACTAGTGTTTATGCTAAAAGGTATCGTATCGAACTGGAAGCTCCCATTTGCTTATTATTTGAGGCAGTCAGAGCAACAACGGACCAACCTACATTAAAAAATTATTCTTTTTACCTATTTTATGTGGTTAGTAGAGCCTATTGGAATACGTTATTTCTACTAATTCAATTTCGAAAAAAGATAGGTTAGTCCGTTTTTGCTCTGACTGCTTTATTTTACAAAATGCAAGACGACCTCAAATCAGTTGATGCACTGCATCAAAATTGTTGTAAAAGCTGTTGAAGAAACAGGACTTATCATCCTCAGTATGGTTTGCGATCAAAATACAAAAAATGTTGCAGCAATTAATAGATTATTACTGAATTCGCAGACTATGTTGGACGGCCATATTGAATGTTAGTTCGAATAAATTGGAACTGCCTAGGTGGCAGTTGAAACACTGTCACAAAATCGCAAATGAGAGTGGCACCCCCCTGGGTTTGGGTGACGCCGAGCGCTTTTCCCTTTCGACTCGGACATTAGGGTGGTAGAAACTGCGCCATTCAATACTCCTTTCATGCTCACCTGTACTCTTTCCTTCTTTCCTGAATTTAGTTCAATCGAGTGATTTCTTGGCAGTTCCCTAAATTCTATATCTAAACCGAAGAGATCGATGGAACTTTGTTTCCATCCATCTCTTTGATTTAGTAGGCTAAGGGTTTCATGTACAGGAAGATCGATGGAACTTTGATTTTATCTATCTCTCTACGGGTCTCGAAACGCAGCAACCTCCTCGCGATGAGACCTGGTAATCGGTGAGAACCGAGCTGATAGCTGTGATTGTCAAATATTCTAATTAGATATAAGAATTGCTTAAGTTGTTAGACTTTTCCAAATTTTTTAAAATGCACTAAGCATTTTAGCATCAAGATAATTTCGAACTCCGACCAGAAATATTTCGTACAAATGAGTCACTTTCGTAGGTACCTCCATGTTGGTGTGCTCGGACAATTGGTAATGTTTCCCAAGCATTGCGTTTGCAATCTAAAAAAAAAATCATCCAATGATACTACAAAATACACAATAGAAACGGTATTAAAACAGAACTCACTATATCCATCAGGTTATCAGCTGGCCAAGCGCACATGAACACCTCCTCCAACACAGTCCCAGCCAAGAACATGTACTACAGTTTTACTGCCAATGGTTAACGCTGTTTGTACATAATAAGATAATACTCGCGCGGCGTGTAGCGAACATGCCTACATAATTCACTATACTGGTACTGTAACATGTAACATCATGGATACTTTGCATCCTATAATTTCGTAACAAAATTTTACCAATCGACTTATATGTAGTTCTCAAGTGCGATGCACATGATCATCATAGCGTATGTAAATTCAAAGAAAGTAACAATATGAAATCGTCTTGTTTCAACGATAAATATGAATTTCAAGAACTAGCACTACTGTACACCGGAGAAGAAATCATTTAATCTTTCATGGTTATTGAACAAACCCATCCCTCACTAATCTTTTAGCTACACGTTTCTGTTCCTTTTCCTCCACATTCGCTCCGCTCAAGCGTCAGATTCTTTGGAAGGTACAAAACACAGAGTTTGCAGTAACATTAATTTTTTTCAACAACGAGTACACTGTATACATTGGGTAACAGAGTTTGGGGCTACGTACGTTCAATCCACGTCCAACATAATGCGCATAGTGGTGAAGATTGAGAAGGCATTGGACAGGTACTGAAATATTATTCACTGTTTTATTATTACTATTATCTTTGAATGACAGTCGGCCATGTATGATATATAATGCGTTATGTTGACTGCGATCGACGCATGAGTTCATGACAGCAGGCGATAGATATATTGTAGCACGACGATCCCTTACCGCGCAGTAGTAACGCAAAGTAAGCTCAGGCATGATGCCACTGACCGTAATAGTCACTGGTCGTTGATACGTCAACATATAAGCTATGTCCTTCTGCAAGCTCAAAGCGTGGTCGTACCACTCCGATTCGTAAGCAGCTTGTGACACCGTCAAACTCTACGAACCATTGAACATCAGGACAATTTCCTTAGCTTATTGTTAGTAACTCATTACCGGCCAACCGTTAAAATAAAAACTCTAGAATTTCCATTGCATTTGCCCTAATCAAGAAGAATTGAAATTTAATGTTGCGTTTATGCAACAACGGCTGTTAATGGCTTAAGGGAGAAAATCTATATACTTTTCAAACAAATAAACTAGCCACAACTCACCAGATGCTTCACGTGATCAGCTGGCCATGCGTACATGAATATCTCCAACAGTATAGTAAAGAATACGAACATGTTTTGCACCTTCCCTATCATTGGTTGCTCCTAATCAGAAAATACTTGGACCATGATTTGTTTAAATTCCCCGTTGAATGAAATAGCGTTACTCACCACAAGCATGCCAACGCAACAAAGGGTGACAGCGATCGTACTCACTACTATTGCGCACATGACACTTAATCGGAAGCAGGCAATAACTTCCCGGGCATATCTATGCGAGAATCACAGGCATCGTAAGCTACGGAACACCACGTTACGCAACACTCTCTTTACCTTCTTAGGTACATCTGCTTTTTAATACACTTGATCAGCATGGGGATATTCGTTGTCTCCTTCAATTCCAACATCAGACACTCGAATCGAGCAGCAGTGAACCAAAGCAAAAGCGCGCCGAACGCGCAATGCGACATGGCCGCTGCGCACTGAAGACCGCAGAGGCTCTGATGAAAGTAAACGATCGCCCACGCGAGGAATGGCTCCGTGGAGAACGGATATTCAGCCTCCATCGGTAATGGCTGAGGCATAACGAGTGGGCAAAATACGTATGTAGCTATGCACGTGTAAAACCATATTACCGCGCTCGAATATAGTAGACGACACTGGTCCACGTATTTTTGGAAAACAACCCTCTCGAGTGTCGAGGCATTCTTGACGCAGGCAATCATTTCCGCGACGATCTGCTACAATGAGACGTCAGACGACAGACCAGAGTAGCTTGGATTAGGAAGCTACTCTGCAGACGACTTACCTGAATGTTCTCATACCAAACTAGAGAGACGGCGGCCTGGAAGCCGAACTGGAACGTAGCGATACCTACGACGATGCATCTGGTTAAAACGGCGGCGTCGTGTCGGCTGACGTACGCCGCGCCGAGCAAGGGTAGAAGGAACAACCAGGAGCTGATTATCGTGAAGCCTTGCAGGATCTTGAACGCAAGAGTTTTATGCTTGCTTGCCGTTGATGGAAGCGGCCACACGAGGCCCGAAACTACGCTTTTCCATATAAAATGGATCACTTCCTCTGGCGTTACTTTGTTCATCGTCAGTGTGGGTAAATGATTTCTCCCTATTCAACTCGCGAGTTTATCGCGCCACAATGTGGTTTCTCGACAGCTGGAATACCAGTGCGACCCTCTAAAAGTGCCTGACGATCCACAGACCCTTATTCTTGTACAATGGACTCGTAATCGTAGGGTAATGCAACGCTTAATTACTTCGTAGGTAGCGTTACTCGCGGCTCTTTTTCACCCACTGATCGCAATAATTAATTGCTGTTAATTATGCAGCGCTAGGGTGCGTGTTACTAGCCAGGTGGTAGGGCCACTGAACGCCTAGGCGAGAACTTTCCAAGAAACACACTAGCAACATAAAACGCAGATAGTAACTTCTATAGGTATTCTTGGTATTGTTGCGAGTGCCGGGTATAGGTCCTCGCAGCTAAGAAAAAAGAAGTCGGCCCCCTTCGACGACAATAATGATATCCATTAGATGGCACGTCCTCTAACGAACGCCATTACGATCGGACGTACGGGTTTAGTTAACAACATTGTATAAACTTATAGTTACGTCTCTGTGAACCGAAATATACTTGTGTCGTGTGTTCGTTCGTCTATTATTCTATTCTTTGCGTCGGGATGGTCAACGAGGAAATACCCCGGTGCACAGTGGATTGAAATCCCAGAAACACGGCAAAAATATAAAAGTAATCTTTGATATTTACAAAAATGACGAATAAGAAAGTTTTCGCGATCGCTGATTACGAATCTGAAGTAAAAATGGCAAAAAACAAAATGGCGGATCGAACATGGTGGACGCGTAAGCCAAAAAATATCAGATTTGGTCTAAACTTAGTATTTTAGAGTTTTCGAGGTCGCTTAGTACGAATCTAGAGTCAAAATGGCAAAAAAACAAAATATCGGATCCAATATCCCGGTTTCTAATTTCCTCTCTTCCGAAAGAAAATTGATCACCTACTTTTCGATTTGGGGAATTTTTTAAGATATTAAAAAGTTTTTGTCTTGTTACAACAATAGTATTAGGAATCACATCTGAAAATAACAACGGATATAAATATTTCAATTAACAGTGTTTGCAAAAAGAAATTATTTTCATGAACTGCGAACCTTTTTGAATAAATTGAAATTTTGGGGTTTGGGGCAAAAACGTACAAAATCTGAAAGTTAATCTCAGTTCTTTGATAATCAGAGATGATAACTGTGCAAACAACAATGCTTGATCCGACTTGGAAGTTAACTAAATGTTTAATTGTTTTTGTAGATCAGCTATGGTAATTTTGGTTATACGAGGCAATTTTGAATTAAACTTTATGAAGGTATTATTGCTTGCCGCAAACGTATAACATCAAAAACTAATTAAATAAACACCTCAAATTGTCGTCTTCATCGCAAACCAGAAGTTTAAAACACGGAAAACACAAAAAATAGCTCCACAAAATTGTTTAATAAATCATTTGGAATAAACATGTACCTAATGGAGATCCTACAGCTAACAGTTTTTGACCGACCCGGGTAAGGACGGAAGAATTGTAATAGGCTGTGGATATACGTTTTATTGTGCGCATATATTTCAACTATACCAGGGATAAAAAATCAGATGTGTAAACATCCTTTTGTATTTCGATTTTTCGCCGATTTTTAGGGTCTCCTACCCCACTCTGCGGCGCAACATTTAGTTCCTCATGCCTATAGTCGTGTTCAGATTTATTGGCCGGTGAGTTTCGTGAGGGGTATTCTCCCACCACACCGCTTGCCTGCCTCGGTGCTCCTTTTATCTACGTTCTCGCTCTCTCTCGGGCTACGCCTGGCCGTCGTACGGTGCCCTGAGCACTGGAAAACCGGTTTGCAAAGCGTTCCATCTCGCTCCCCCCTTCGGCCAGAAAGAAGCGAGAAACTCATACTCGGAATTAAGGCTTGGCCAACGGCTAACGGGATTCTGCCGTAGCTTCATCTCGTATTGGTCCACGCATAGATTCGTAACGCACACTACTATTACGCTATGAATAAACAACAGCCACACGGCATCGTTCAGGCGGAGTCGAGCACCGTTCCCCTTACCCCACCATACTCTTCGGGGGGCCTGCAACTTCGACTGCCAATCCACGATCGTCAGGTGGTAGTGGCTGATTTCTCCTCGTGTGCTGCTCGAGAAACCGAACTCACCGGCCAATAAAGCTGAATACGACTATAGGAGGTTTTAATCGACATCGGCAGTTTCCACCATAATGCTGTGTACAGGCGCTGAAAGCACGAAGGATTATTCGATGACAGTGAAATCGAGCATCTGTGTGAAGAAGCGCTATTGTTATAACATAATAGCGCTAGGTATATGTATACAAATTGATAGACTATCGTTGTGTTTCGCATTGTATTTAGCCTGGGTCAATATATTTGGGAAATAACTGTATTTCAGTCCTCGGTTTTGGAACACTTTATATTCTTCAAAATAAAAAAGTTTCAGTCGAATCGGATAATAACTTTTGGAGATTTCGATGAATTTTTTGACACTTCGACTTTGATGACTCCTCAGTGCCGTCTGCAATGATTAATTATAAAACAAAAACATATTTCTATAATTCTAAACATACTTAATTCAATGCAAGAGATCCTAATAATATATATATATATTGTAGTTTTCCTTTAATTAATTCCTAAAGATCACCTATTATTTTGGGCTCTAGACCGGAACCTACCCTTAAGGCAGGCCTGCACAGGGAGCCTTTTTCAGCGCCTGGCGGCAGGCAACCAGCCGTACGCCGTTACTATGGGTAGAATCGGTGAGGAGAATTGCAGTAGTGTAGGTTGGGGCTCGTAGGCGCGTAGCGTAAGTACAGGGTCATCGTTTAATCCTGCAACCCGCGCGCGCGCGAACCTGTAAAATGGCAACACCGCCTCATGGACGCATTCCACTACAATCATGCACTGGCCCAGCGGAGAGCTGCCAGCAACCGATGGACAAGGGTGATGCCCGAGCTTCGAAAATTTTAGCGTCGCAAAGAGCTAGGTATTGGGAATTTCCCGGTCCAGGTAATCGAGCCGCGCGCTCCGCTTTTATGATCGGTTTACCACTCGCACCCGAGATTACTGTAATGAGGTTTGAAAATAATGTTAACTAATCTCGTACCCGTCTCGAATTTCAAAAATTTTAGCTACGACGCGGTTGACCGCGACGTATCCTATACCCTTGTACGGAAAGATTTTTCGCCACCTGCTTGTAAAAGCCACAATAATGGCACATCATTAAAAAAAAATGACATCATCGGAAGCCGGTATAGGCGTGGCATTGAGTAGCTAAAACATTCAAACAAAAATTCTAGAGAAAAAATCAAATACCGCTACAATCAAAGACACGTCCCATTAGTTACCCCTTACGTCTGATCTAGGTATGCTCCGCATTAAGGATAAAATCATATAAAAGAAAACCAGAACAATAGATTCTGAGGTCTGCAGAACTAACACATAATTGAATAAAAATTTAAGTTTTCAATTTATGAAAGTAATGATAGTAATGATACAGAAACAACTAGCCTATTGTTTATCAACATCACGAATTTTAAAAACAGCGTTAAATACATTATCAAATAAACAGTTTGCAAAAGCTTTTTCTACAATTATGGTTGAAAAATTGATGAAAGAAAAATTAAGTAAAATCAAAATATGTTAAATTATCAATCATTAAGAGGGTATAATTTTTCTTCATTTTTCGGCGCAAATTGCATTCCGATATCTCTTATAGTTCCAAAGTTATACGAAAAAGGCCCCAAATTTTTCAACCCGGGCCGGGAAATTCTGAATAGTTCTTTGCAACGTTAATTTGAAAGAGGCCAGCCCAAAATTCTCGAAGCTCGGGCATCACCGCTGTCTAGCGGTCACTAGTAGCTCTCCGAACACCGGGACGGTGCATGGTTGTAGTGGAATGCGTCCATGAGGCGGTGTTGCCATTTTACAAGTTCGCGCGCGCGCGGGTTGCAGGATTAAACGATGACCCTGTATATATAGCTGGGCCCCAGTGACCCCACCGAATTATATTGCGGGACCTGCTCTGCACTGGGGCCCCACAAGGAACCCAGCCATATATACTTACGCTACGCACCTACGAGCCCCAACCTACACTACTGGAGTTCTCCTCACCGATTCTACTCTTAGTAACGGCGTACGGCTGGTTGCCTGCCGCCAGGCGCTGAAAAAGGCTCCCTGTGCAGGCCTGCCTTAAGGGGTTCAGCCACAAAGACATACAGCAGGCCCGTCCAACTTTTGCTCTTGCCTTCGAAGAGCAACCACGGGTAGTTGCGAGCGAAGCCAAGAGCGACGGTTATTCTCTACCATGGGGACAATTAAGTAGTACGGCAGAATTGTGGAGCATTGCAACGTAACGTAGAACTAACGAAGAAGCGAGGTAACATTTTACAAGTATAAAATGTCACGAGGAGGTCGAAGAAAAGTGGAAACCAGAACATTTAACGTTGTTCCTTTTTATTGAAACATTAAAGTAAGCAGAGTGAATCTTTTGTTTTAAACTGCAACTGTACAAACACAAATTCGCCAGGACCATAATTTTCGTTATCACGTGTGTGTTCAATTTTCGTCATCGTCATTGATCATAACTCGTAATGCGGTGAACATGGAGAACGCATTCGAGACGAACTGGAAAATTCATCAATCATCGATAGTTGTCATAATGACATGGGTTAAGTGTAACTAATCACTTACCGAGCAATAGTATTGCAATGACAACGCAGGAATGACGCACTTGAAACTAATTGTGACTGGTTTCTGTGGTAACAGCAGATAGAGTATATTCTTCTGCATTTCCAAGGTTCGGTTGTACCACGTGGACTCGTATGCAGCAGCCATGACGTTTTCACTCTGGCAGCAACGAAAAAGATCATGCAATGACACTACAAACTACACAGTATATAGATACGGTATGAAGCCAGAGCTCACTATATCCATCAGGTTATCAGCTGGCCAAGCGCACATGAACACCTCCACCAACGCAGTCCCAGCCAAGAACACGTACTGCAACTTCACTGCCAATGGTTGACGCTGTTTGTAAAAATACATTCATCTCCCATCTATCTACTTCGACTAAACCCAGCTGCAGTTATATGTATCGAGTACTCACCCCGATCAGGAAGATGCCGAAAAATATCAGTGACAAGATACTGCATATTATCGCGATCAGAGATATGTACCTAACGACACTGACCACTTCCTGGGCATACCTAGGATGACACTACTTCGAACTCATTCGGTCAAAATCGAAAGGGGACAATTTGGACCCTTCCTTTGTTAGAAGATACTAAAAAGTACATATCCACATGCATTGATCCCACGAGCAAAACTGAACAGGCTGGACAACGGAAACGTGGGATGTTAAGTAAAGCAGAGTGGACTCACTATTTAGTTGTCCACAGACTTTTTACTTTCCCAGGCTCTTCAGTTTTCCTCGCGTCTATCTGCCTTAGCATAACTCTGTCCACTGCACCTTCTTATGTTGTAGTACTTCTTCACACACAGGACCAGTCCATGGACACTCTCGACAGCGCGCAGTTCTATCGCCAGAATCTCGAAACGTGCCGCGGCGAACAGCATCAACAACGCTCCGAGCACGCTGACACTCACCTGAGCAGCACACTGCATGCCCACCACCGCTTGGTGAAGGAAAATTATGCTCCTGACGGGTTCGTAGTCGGTGGGGAACGGGTATTCGGCGTTGGTCGGGAATGGCTGCGATATGAACAGCGTTGCAACGACGACGACGAACGCTGTCCCGTAGAACCACATAGCGGACATCCCGTAGAACGTAGAATACCTATCGAGGTACTGCTGGAAGACGTATCTCTCGTATGACTTTGCTGTCTGACAGTATGCTACCATCCGTTCGATCAGCCACTGAAACATCGAACATTCAAGTCTGCAAGGATTGCTATGCATTATTGCAAATGTGTAATTGCCAAAAGGAGTCGATAGATTCCACCATTCGACTCCTTTCAGCGGGAGCTTCCGTTCCACTTCGATTGGAAATTATCCACAATGTAACATCGTCCGCCGTTTCATGAACCATGCAAACATTGGCCTATAATCATACCTGAAGACGATCGTACTGGGTCATTAGATAAGAAGTCTGCACGACGATTTGAAAGACGGGCAAGGAGAGGCAAGCGGCCTTCGTGGCGGCGAAGGCGTTGTCGCGGTGCAAGTAGGTTGCATAAACCAAAGGTAGAAAGAGCAGGAACCCACTCAGAATCGTCGCGAGTCTTAATATCTTAAAACGCAGTAGCTGAAACTTGGTGGCTGTCGCAGAGAGTGGCCAACAGTAAACCAGAGTTATGCAGCGTTTTGTGAAGATCATGGCTTTCTCTGGCGTTACTTTCCCAAACATGATCGCGCAAAGTAAGAACTAGGACTGGGGTGGCACTGAACGATGCAAAAAACACGTTGGAGAAATGAATCGTACTGGGACCAAGTTATCAGAGGGATATCCCACCGCTTCCCTATTCTACAGTGGAACTGCAGATTTTAAAAGACTCGTGAGGAAATCACGAATCGTATGCGCGAGCAGCCCTTCAACATTCTGTTCTTCCACGTCGGCGTATTAATATGTGATGATCTATTGTGGTTGCAATTATACCGCCGTAAGTCTCCCCCGACTCCAGTGCTGAATATAATTCTCTCGCACCTTAAGATAATTTTTGCGCGGCGGATAGTGACCATACATAATTTACTATACTGGTACTGCAAGGTACAACATCGTGGCTACCTTGTATCTTATAAATTCGTAACAGAACTTCATCGATTAATCGCTATCCAGTGCTGTACACATACTCATCATAGCGTAGGAAATTCCCAAGACAGTAATAAGGAAAATCGTCTTACTTCAGCGATGCAACTAGCGATTGATGGGAAAATGCGATGTTTTTGAGCGGCTGCCGTTCCAATGGAAAGGGGTAAACCGCTTGCGTAGGGGAAGTTTGTGGCGTGAACAACGGTCCACTGACAACGACAACTGTGTTAAGGATGCCCCACAGTGCGTAAGCGCCATGATAGTACTTGTATTTGTCGATATGACGTTGAAGAATGTCTCTCTCCTGCGTGCTGGTGCGTTTACAGTAACTTTCCATGTCGTAGAACAAAATCTGCAACCACTTGGCATTTGATTCCCCGAATCTTGAATATTTTTAGAGATATTTCGCCGAACGAGGTATCAGCTTACTTTGAATTGCTTCTGTTGCAAGCCACACACTATCATCTTTATCGTCACCTGAGCGACAGCGGAGAAAAGGCTCACCGTTTTCCCAAGGATCATGGGCTCCTTATGGTACTCGTAAATCGCGCACATCAGTGGTACAAGTAACCCGATGGTGCTAACAACACAGTACGTTAAAATACAGATGTCGAGTCTTACCGCGTGAGGAGGTAGGATGTATTATGCGTGAGAAAGGAAGGTATCTACATGTCGTAGTTGTAGCACGGGGAGGTGGTTGTTAGATATGCTCAGGAAGTAGTACCCAGTGTTGATCGATATACAGGGTCATCCGTTAAAACTGCAACCTACGCGCGCGAACAGGTAAAATGGCAACAGCGCCCCACGGACGCATTCCACTACAACCATGCACCGGCCCGGCGTTCGGAGGGTTGCCAGCGACCGCAAGGCAGCAGTGATACCCGTGCTTCGAAAATTTTAGGATGGTCTCCATCAAATTATCGTCGCAAAGAGTTGTTTGAAATTTTCCGGCCCAGGTTGAAGAATTTGGGGCCTTTTTCGTATAACTTTTGAACAATAAAAGATATCGAAATGCAATCTGCGCCGAAAAATGAGGAAAAATTATTTCCTCTTAATGATGGATAATTTAAAATATTTTGCGTTTACTTCATTTTGTTTTATCAATTTTTTAACCATAATTGTTGTGAAAAGCTTTTGCAAACTGTTTATTTGATATTGTATTTCAATGCTCTTTTTAAAATTTATGGTGTTGATAAACAATAGGCTAGTTTTTGCTGTATCATTACTGTCATAAATTGAGAAATTAAATTTTTATTCAATTGTTTTAGTTCTGCAAACTTCAGAATTTATTGTTCTGGTTTTCATTTTTATAAGTTTAACCTTAATGCAGTGCATGCATAGATCGGACGTAACGGGTAACTAAGCGGACGTGTCTTTGATTGTAGCGGTGTTTGAATTTTTTTCTAGAATTTTTGTGTCTGAATATTTTATCCTTTTAGCTACTCAATGCCACGCCCATACTGGCTTCCGTTAATATCATTGCTTGAAACGATGCGCCATTATTGTGACTTTTACACGCAAGTGGCGAAAAATCTCTGCGTACAAAGATATAGCACCGCGGTCAACCCTGTCGTAGGTAAAATTTTTTAAATTAAGACGGGTACGAGATCAGTCGACATTATTTTCAAACCTGATTTCAGTAATCTGGGGTGCGAGTGGTAAACCGATCAGAAAAACGGAGCGCGGCGGAAAATTCCCAATACCTAGCTCTTTGCAACGTTAATTGGAAGGAGACCATCCTAAAATTTTCGAAGCTCGAACATCACTGTTATCCAGCGGTCGCTGGCAGCCAGGAGTGTGCGGGTACCCGACTTTTCGGGCTCGGGACGGACCGGAAACTTTCGGGCGAGATCGAGCGGGATCCCGATACTTTCGTATTGCTCGAGATCCCGACAGTCTCGGGACCCCGAGACTCGATTCGGGTTACAAGCATAGCCTTCTTTCCGTCTCGGTCCCCTCGTATATAATAGCTGGCTTTCGAGCGGATCCCGTCCGAGTTTTGCCGAAAACTTCGGGATCTCGAGCAATACGAAAGTATCGAGACCCCGCCCGATCCCGCCCGAAATTTTCCGATCCGTCCCGAGGGCCGGGAACTCTAGTCTCGGGACGATCCGCACACCCCTACTGACAGCTCTCCGCTGGGCCGGTGCATGGTTGTAGTGAAATGCGTCCGTGAGGCGCTGTTGCCGTTTTACCTGTTCGCGCGCGCGTAGGTTGCAGTTTTAACGGATGACCCTGCCCAGATAGCACAAAGACATCTTATATAGTTCCCAAGAACGTCCGTTCCGGACGTGCTGTACGTTCGAAGGATATCCCGCGAAGGTCAATATGTCCCTTGTACGTCCTCGTTAAGTTCTTTAAATGTTCTAGGAAGGTCCTATTTACAAAGTGGAAGGTCCTGAGGACGTGCTGTGCCGACATTCCCAAAACGTTTCCTGAATGTCCGAAAGTACAAATTAAATACGTCCAAAAGGCGTCTTAAAAACATTTTGCAGATATCGTAAAAGCGTCTTAAAGACGTCTTCATCAAGTCTGGGTTAGGACATTAAGAAAAAAAAACTTGGCGGTGACGAGAATCGAACACCCAGGTCTCCCAACTTACGAAGCAACCGCTTTTCGCAACTACCCCAGACACTTACTTGAAAATAGTTCTCATTTCTAGGTATATAACTGTATTTAATTGTTTATAAAAAATACGCATTAACGTGAAATATTCTACAGAATATCATCATCCGACCTCTTGACTCATTGCTTAAAATTTCACATTCGTTTCAAGACAGATATTTTAACGACGTCTTAAGACTGACGTCTTTAAGACGTCGTGTGTGTAAGAATTAAAGATGTCTGTCTTAAGACGTCGTGTTAGAACACTAAAGAGGTGAGTATTCCTATCCGCCATTTTGGGTCCTCTGGATAGAAAAGATTATTGAGTACCCGCCTTTTTGAGTATTGTCAAATTCGCTTTATAAACCAAATATAAACTTAAATGTAATAAAATACTATAATAATGTGTCGTGCTAACATGTATCAATATCAGTAATGCGCATTTTGTTTATAAAGTGAATCTGACAGTACATAAAAAGGCGGGTACTCAATAATTTTCTCTCTCCAGAGGACCCAAAATGGCGGATAGGAATACTCACCTCTTTAGTGCTCTAGTCGTGTGCTATCTGGGAACATTTCAGCGACTTCATTGTACAAAAAATAACGCAAATGCGAGATTCAATCATAAGACTGTTTTGCAATCTAACCTTAATCATCTGTAAAATCTACAAGACGGTTGTTCCTCGAACATCGGAAATTCAGTTCTTCTAAACGTTCACAAGACTTACGAGACGAAGATTCTCGGAACATTCGAAATGTAGTAGTCCAAAACAATCACGTGACTTACAAGATTGTTTGATGTTTCTAGAACATCCGAAATTTAAATCCTAAGAAGATTCGTAAGACTTAAGAAAAGGACGTTCCTAGAACATATATGTACGAAATTTAGGTTTTGGGAACATCCGTAGGACTTAAGAAACGGATGTTCCAAGAACATACGAAATTTAAGTCCTAAGAACATGCGTAGGACTTAAGAAACGAACGTTCCTGGAACATCCAAAATTTATGTCCTAAGAATGTCGGTAGGACTTAAGAAACGGACGTACCTAGAACATTCGAATTTTAAGTCCTAAGAACATCCTAGGTATGTTCAAAATGGACGTAGGACGTTCGGATATAAACTGGACATGAAACGGATGTTCTTGGGATGTATGGTGCTATCTAGGTGTATAGCTCTCATTAAGGTAGCGATGTACGGTGTGGCACTTGTGCTGTGCGGTATCAACTGTATTGGGGTGAGTTTGCCACTTTCGCGGTCCTAGTTTTAATTAGAATACAAATGTAATTTATTCTGTACCATTTAATTATACTTTATTTGTTGGTACCCCAAAAGCCCAGCGCTGTCAGGATCAAATGTGTGATTCCTGCTCTATCGTTGAAGTTATTATTGTTCGGTACGATAATAAAAATAATCAGTTCGAAGATTTTCTGTATTGTAACGTTTACTCACGTATTCTATTTTTCAGTACATCTCGAACGTGTTTTCTTTGTTTACTGCTCTACGAGTCATGATGACAAAGGGTGGCGATTGACACATAAATCACTTAAATGTGATACATAAGCTAGAGGTGAATTATATCTTATTCCTGAGAAAAGGTAACTTATTAATTTGAATCATTAAAATTCTACAATAAAATCATTCTATTCTGTTTCACTTACTCTTTTTATTTCTGTTTGACCTCACTCCAATTTCCATTATCCACGCACTAGCCTTCACTTCCCGAAGAACGTAACAGTTTCAATCCTTACGTGGTACGTGGTTTGGCGAATATCACACGGACAAATCTCTCGAATAATACTGTTCTTTAATCAATCACTAAACGCGTGGACTTCTGAAAAATGAAGCCGGGAATCCACCTGCAAGCTAAAATAAGCTATGCTCTGCTATGCTATGTTTTAACTTAGCTTTTGATGGAAACGGTTCCATAAGAATGTATTCAAGCTAATTTTCTTACGTGGAATGCTCGTGGATCCCCTGTAAGAAATAATATTTATTAACTGCAACATATAAAATTTAGAAATCTGAGTTTTATGACCTTTTTTAAAACTGACACGGTATAGATCGCAAAAATTAACATTACTTAATATTGTAAAACAAATAATATTAATAAACAAAAATCTTATAAACGAATCAGCAGACCAGTCACCTGTCTTGTCTGCCTTACCTATTTCGAAAAATGTCTAGCAAACGTTCTTCATATGTTTCAAACATATCTTCGTATAACATTTGTGCAAAAGGACTTATTTTTATCTTCATATATGTTTACTTCTGGGGCAAATGGTACATCTCGATTTCGTTGCTACAAACACAAGCATGAACTGGCAGCAGTGCGTAAACATTATGGAGGTTCTATGTTACTCTGAAGACTCCTCGAGCAAAGCTGCAATAATGTATTCAAAGTGTACCCGAAAACCAGACTGGATGTCGATAATATTGGTAAAGAAATAACAGACGGCGATAAGATTTCCTAGAGGTGTGCATTGCCGAGGTAAATCACGAGGAATTCCCAGGGAAAGATATGCGTGCTTTAATACTATACCATCCTCGATACATAATAACTTACGGTGAGTGGTAGAGCATAAAGCGATTGAAACCATAATTTTCACCACTACGAGTAACGCGCGAAATAACACATATAGATCGGTTGAATTCTTGATGCATTGCTCGTGCGCACAACAGTCCTATCCATCAATGATTGAGTTCTCGAGAAATTCATTCTGCAACAATGTTTCCAGTTCAGAAACAACGCAGCATAATTCCTTTAATTAATCGCGAGACACAAACAGCCCTCGATTCCCCTGCAACTGCACGCATTGTAGTTCCATTCTTCTACGTGCACGGTCCGGAACTGTTCCTTCCTTAATCAAACAATACCTATCGTCGCTACTCGTTTCCATTATGTTTAAAAACGCGACACCAGAGAAAGCAATATCCTTCACCCGATTCGTCACAGTGTTGGCTTGTTGTTGGCCACCTTCTTCGTCGGCCACGAAATCTCAGGTGATCCGTTTCAAAATCTTTAGGAGCGTAATGACCATCAACTCATCCGCGCTTTTTCTCGGCCTGGTGTACTCATTATATTTGCATCACGACAATTCTATCAACATCGCCAAGGCAGGTAGCTTCAGTTTCGGCTTCATTCATGTCATCTCGCAAACGCTCTACTGCGCTACTCAGTACGACAATTTTCAGGTATCATTGAAGCTTCACAAGCCCTAGTAGTCTCATCTTCGATCGCTTGGACGGTGAATGATTCAATTATTTTGGTGATCTATTGCAGCGATTGATAAAAGAAATGATTGTTTACGTCAAGGACGCAGACCCACGCGAAATGTGCGTGTTTCAATCCTACGTCGACAGGTTCTCAACATTTTACCTGTTGGCAGTCTCCTGGTTCTACATGTCCATGAGCGTATTCGTGGTGGGAACCCTCCTGCTACCTCAACCCTTGCCAACCACCGCGGAATATCCGTTTTCCGTCGATTACGAACCCATGAGGTCCATCATTTTCGTGCATCAAGCGCTTGCTTGCGCCCACGCCGTCTCTCACAATTGCGTCAACGTGATTGGCGCGCTTTTGGTATCATTCGCGGCAGCTCGCATCGAGATTCTCACGTCTGAACTGCGCGACGTGAAGGACATCGGTGATCTGACCGAGTGCATAAAGAAGTACTATCGCGTTAGAAGGTGAGCGATGAATTAACAAGTAAATGGAGTAGGCACTGCTTCATCCAACATACTACAGTGTTTCAGGTTTCACAGTAATCATAACACGTGTGACGTATGATTTTAGGTACGCCCAGAATGTGGCCAACGCTGTTCAATTTATAGCTCTGATTACGGTGATCACGTCCGGACTGGCCGTTCTTCTGTGTGGTATTGTTGTCGTTGGGGTAAATAGTTTACAATTTTATCGGTCTTGGCTTGACATTGAAGTCAAATTATTTAATAGTCGAATCTATTTACTGTACGATGAAGCGTATTTTTGTGAACAGAGACAGCCTTTTGCGGTGAAGGCACAGTTCTTTGTCTTGAGTGTAACAGGGTTGTTGGAGGTGTTCATGTGCGCTTGGCCAGCTGATAATTTGGTGCACGTGGTGAGTTTTTTTTCCGGTACCTTATGCTACAGATTTGTAATTGTCTGTGTTGCTGGCAGAGCCAAAATGTAGGTCAAGGCGCGTACGAGTCCATGTGGTATGACCGAACCGTAAAAATGCAGAAACTTACATTTTGTACGATGATCCCTCAAGAGGCTGTAGCTGTCAGTATCAAATGTGTGATGCCGATTCTGTCTTTGAGATACTTCTGTTCGGTATGGGAAACTCGTACTGTAATGTCTTATGTATTGTGGGAAATATTTCTCAATATTTCGTTATATCTCGTGATATTTCAGTACATCTCGAACTTCTTCTCATTCTTCACTACTTTACGAGTGATGCTGATGGATGATGGGTCTGAAGACTAAGCGTTTGGAATCAAAAGACACTAATACGTGTTGGGATAGTCGTAGCTTAGGAAAACTCAGGATTTTAACTATAAAACACACGTCTTTAAAGAGTTTTACCATATTCCCTCCTACACTCTTCTCCTATACATTTCCAATAGCTAATTTCAACGACGCACGATTGCAGCGTTTAATAGTCGAGATGGAACGATTTTTCGAGACGTCCGATCCCGAAGACAGGATTACCAGACTCGGCTACTTGGATTGCACTAGGGTGGTCTATTACATACTGATATCAGTGTTCAGCGTTGGTGCCCTGTGATTTTGTACTTTTACCACTCTTCACAGAAAGCCACGTGGCGCTGGTGAACACTGTCTACTTCATGATTTCAAGAGACGAATATTGAGGGAATGCGTTACCTACGGGATGAATGTGCTTCATATCCTCAACGCAGCTTTGGTGGTCTTCCTGGATCTGCTAATACGGTGCTCGCTCCTTTGTGAATTCGTAAGCGTGTTACTGAACATCGTTGTGTCAGGAACGTGTCGCATCTTCTAGAATTGTCACTATTCAGGTACCTCTATATATTCAAACATTACAAGGAATTTTTTTAGCGTGATTTTTTGCACGAAAATGTCAGGATTTTCACATCACACAACACACAACACATAATACACAATACACAACACACATGAGGTTTATGGTAAGTGTAGCAATAATCCTCGTGGATCCCTGATTTTCAACCCCGGTTGAAACGATTCATAAACACGCAACAATGTTGCAAACTAAAATGTAACGTCCCACGAAAACGCAACAAAGTTGTAAGGGGCAAATTCTTTGCACCAATGTTGCAAACAGAATCGGCATGTTCGCGACTCAAAATCCCGGTTTGCAACTTTGTTGCAGATGCAAGGGAAGGTAAGTTTTAATTTGCAGCCTTATGGATTATGGTAAGTATAACGTGTTACTTGCAGGGAGTGTGTTGTGCATGGTGTGTGGGACTGGGAAGTATATATGTTGTCGGCACTGTGTTATGGGAAGTGTGTTCGAGAAAGTATGTTGTGAGAGCTGAGTTATGGAAAGTGTGTAGGAGGTGTTTTGTGGGAAATAGTATGTAGAAAATGTATAAGGTTTAGAAAAATAATAATAACAGCAATATCATTAACAATCATCTTTATTATAGAGAAGTATAAGATATATTACATTATTTTAGATATAATACAGTGACCCCACCGAATTATATTGCGAGACCTGCTCTGCACTGGGGCCCCACATGGAACCCAGCCATATATGAGGCAGTCAGCGCAACAACAGACTAACCCAAATTTTTTTCGAAACTGAGTTAGTAATAATAATGTATTCCAATAGTCTCTACTAATCATATAAACTAGGAAAAAAAATTTTTTTCAATGTGCGTTCCCAATAATTAAATCGTTTCAATTACGGATCGTTAGGATTTGTGTTACTGGTCAGGTATTAGGGTCAATTAACGACTAGGCAGGAATTTCATAGAAACGCACTAGCACATAAAGCAGCTTGTATATTCTTGATATGTACACGTGTATTGTGAACATATACATATGTATGTGCAGTCGTCGTGATTCGCTAAGTTCTTCCTGTCTAGGAGGTTTCAATTGACTTCGGCAGTTTCCACCATCATACGCAATGCGGTAAAGTAAGTGAATGATGTATACAGATACTGGAAACACAAAGGATTATTCGATGACGGTGAAATCAAGCATCTGTGTGAAAAAGGCCGGTAGGTATAACATAATAGCGTTAGGTATATACAAATTCATAGACCACCTTTGCGTAATAAGGCAGGGAAAGTTTCGGCAGAATACCGCTAATACGAATTGCTTCGAGTTTTTGTGACCTCATTATCATACAAGAAATCTTTTTCTGCGTCTTAACATCCTTATCATACCAGTTCGTGTTATAAGCAACCGCAGCAGTTTCTTTGCTCTGCAATACGATGGAAGCGATGGTGAAAGCAGAGTAAATGAAATAAGAGACGTGGAGACAGTTTATTACCATGTGAATCAAATTGTCAGCTGGCCATGCATACATGAAGAGTTCCACGCTGGCGCTGAATACTACGAGGGCGTACAGAGCTTTCATGGATAATGGTTGCTTCTGTTTTTTTAAATACCCAGAACTCGTAATTCTTGTACTACTGTTCATACTTTATACGGGACAGAGAAATTATAATACTCACAGTGACCAGATTCAAACTGCCGAAAATCACGGCTACATTTGTCGTTGCTACAGTAGCCAACGCTAAAAATCTAACAGATTGGCGTAGCCTCCAGTTGTACCTGAAATTCAAAAAAAACAGTTTAACTCGACGCCACACATCTCATTTATATTACATTTTCAGAGATACAAATATCAGTTTAATAATACAGTCATATAAATACAGTCCTACAGACAACATGCAAGCATATTTTTGTATTATTTCAGCATCGATTTTTCAGTACACTTGAACAAATATTAGATGACGTTGAAATATTACAAAATTCATCGCACTTCTTCGATATGCAATATTAATTATTTGCATCAGGAATCACGTATTTAAGAACCCAGAAATTTGTATGGAATATAGTTTCTTAAATAGAGGGAAGCATGCTCTTGATGATACATTTTATTCTAAGTCGATATTTGAATGCCGTCCTGGCTTATGAGGCCCGAAATTCCAGCTTAAAAATACAGGGGTTTTATGCAGGAATGCGCTGATATTTGTAAACAAAAAATAAAAACCACTGACACAAAACTAGCACTGACTTTGACGCTGACACACCACTAGCACTAGACCAAGTAACTGTGAATACATTATGCATTCAATACGTTAATCAACCTGTATAAATGTTTGCTAATGTTACGTATAATGAAGTTTTACACGGAAATTGACCGTTATTTACCTGAGAAGTTTCTGGTGCGTCCTTATGCAGGCGTCGAATTCGTCATTGGTCTGTGCTCCGTTCAGCTCCACCATCAATACCTCGAACCTGGCAGCTGCGTATCGCAGTAGAAGAGCAACCTGAGCATCGACTGCCATACCTGCGAACGCCTGGAAGCCAACGAACGATTGATGGAAAAATATGAAGCTTTTGAGCGGCTGCCGTTCCAATGGAAAGGGGTAAACCGCGTGCGTAGGGAAAGTTTGTGGCGTGAACAACGGTCCACTGACAACGACAGCTGTGGTAAGGATGCCCCACAGTGCGTAAGCGCCATGATAGTACTTGTATCTGTCGATGTGGCGTTGAAGAATATCTCTCTCCTGCGTGCTGGCGCGTTTACAGAAACTTTCCATGTCGTAGAACAAAATCTGCAACCACTTGGCACTTGATTCCCCGAATCTTGAATATTTTTAGAGATATTTCGCCGAACGAGGTATCAGCTTACTTTGAATTGCTTCTGTTGCAAGCGACACACTATCATCTTTATCGTCACCTGAGCGACAGCGGAGAAAAGGCTCACCGTTTTCCCAAGGATCATGGGCTCCTTATGGTACTCGTAAATCGCGCACATCAGCGGTACAAGTAACCCGATGGTACTAACAAAGGCCGCACACCACAGTACGTTAAAATACAGAAGCCGAGTCTTGTTTGCCAGGAGCGAGGGTGGCCAGGAACACGACAGTGCGACACAGAGTTTCGTGAAAAGAATTGCCTTCTCAGGTGTCACGAGAAATCCCATGTTAACGAAATTGAAATTGTAACTTTATTTATTTTCTTTTTTCATGATTGTAAGAACCCCTGGTGAAATTAGTTTCTACCTAGCTACTACAGTTTTCGAAATTCCTAAAAATTGGCTCGAAGCGACGTCCTCCGTATCGATTTCTTTTCATCGAACAGTGATACTCGATTCCATCACTTTGAAGTCTTGTTGCGCATTGTACATTTCGTAGAACGGTATATCGTGTAAATAAGTAACGCGTACCTCCGGCGCTATGTAATCGAGATACACCGCTGGTTATAATTATTTTAACCCTTCGTGAGAATACGGTTCGTTGAATTTGTAGACCGTATGCAACCGCAACTGTCTGTTGCAAGCTGTTTCCTTCGATTCCTTCGCGGAAAGAGTACCTATAGATGAAAATGTGGAAAATGTTGTACGTCAGAGCTGGTATTAGTTGAAGGGTAACCGTGAACTGCAATACCACAGTTGGAAAGCAAATACTGTAACGTTATTTACCTGAGAAGTTTCTGGTGCGTCCTTATGCAGGCGTCGAACTCGTGGTTGGTCCCTACTTAGTAGACTATCCGCCACTGGAGAAGGAAACATCCTTCATATACCTATTGCATACAAGGAAATACTAAAGGACTCAATTCTTCCTAACGCAACACCACTTCAAAGTGATAGAATCGAGTGTCACCGTTTGCTGAAAAGAGATCAATTCCGAGGACGTCGAGGCAATTTTGGGAAATTTCGAAAACGCTACCAAGTGACTTGGTAGTAACAAACAGGACTTGGCTTCTGTACTGTGGCGTGTGGTCTTTGTTAGCACCATCGGGTTACTTGTACCGCTGCTGCGCGTGATTTACGAGTACCATAAGGAGCCCATTATCATTGGGAAAACTGTGAGCCTTTTCTCCGCTGTCGATCAGGTGACGATAAAGATGATAGTGTGTGGCTTGCAACAGAAGCAATTCAAAGTAAGCTGATACCTCGTTCGGCGAAATATCTCTAAAAATATTCAACATTTGGGGAATCAAGTGTCAAGTGGTTGCAGGTTTTGTTTTACGATATGGAAAGTTTCTGTACACGCGCCACTAGCCAAGAGAAAATTATTCCTCAACGTCGTATCGATAGATACAAATACTACAACAAATTTTCTCTACCCACGGGATTTACCCCTTTCCGGCGGAACGGCAGTCCCTCAAGAGCGTCATATTTTTCCATCAATCGTTAGTTGGCTTCCAGGCGTTCGCAGGTATGGTAGTCGATGCTCAGGTTGCTCTTCCATTGCGATACGCGGATCGAAATATTGATGGTGGAGCTGGATAAAGCAGAGACAACCGCGAGCTCAACGCCTGCATAAGGAACCACCAAAACCTTCTCAGGTAACTAACAGCCCGCTTCCGTGGTAAACTTCGTGGTTATACTATTTGTTACATTACCAAACATTTATACAGGTTGATTAACATATTGAATGCACAATCTATCCAGAGTTACTTGGTCTAATAAAATCTGTAGAAAGCCGGTTAATTCGAGGCACACAAATCGTCGGACAAAATACAATTTCATGATAATCGAATTGTTTATCACATTGGGAATAGTTAATATAACATAAATCTAGTGACTGTAAACAATATTAACCCATAAAAGTTTACGGTTATTGGAAATTCTATGATTGTAACATCACAATTCGTAACGAGATATCGTCGTTGCAAGATAATCGCAACTTTTTATGGTTTACTATTTCTGTCTGCCTCGCACAATAATTGTGCCCCTATGTTGCACCTTGCAGTTTCTCGTAGAGGTAGATCAGTGCTAGTGTTGTGTCAGCGTTTTTATTTCTGTTTACAAACACGAGTGGATTAATTGAGTAAAAAGCGGATGCATTTAAGGAGGTAAAGATAGTTTTGTGAAACGTCGTGTTTCGTAGCTTACGATTTTTGTAATTTTTACATAGATATGCCCGCCAAGTTGTTTCCTGCGTCTGATTAAGTGTCTTGATCGCAGCAGTACCTATTGAACACGATCGAAGTTACCATTTGCTGCGTCGCTTTAATGACGGTGAGTAAGGCTTTTTATTCGACAGTGAATTTAAGCAAATCATGGTCCAGAAATTTTCTGATTGGAAGCAATCAATGATCGTGAAGGTGCAACATGTTCGAATTCTTCACTATACCTACTATTGGAGATGTTCATATCCGCGTAACTAGCTGATCACATGAAGAATATGGTGAGTTGTGCGCGTCCGGATAATTTATTTGTTTGTGAAGTACATATATTTCTTCCCCCAACCCATTAACAGCAGTTGTTGCACAAACACAATATTATTTTTTTTTTAATTAAGGGGGTATAATCGTTTGACAGTGTTAAAACTCGGATTTTTGTTTACATATTTTTATAGATTGATGTTTTAGAAATATTATAAATCAAGTCCGATGTAAAAATTCGGAAGATTGACGAAGTTATTGCCATTTGAGTGGAACAACCCAGGGCACCATGGGACGGCGCGGTGCGGTGACTTGACCGATCGCAGCGGATCTACATTTTTTATTACGGTGGCCCTAAAAACTCGCGTTAGGTTCAACCAATTCACTTTCAATTTTGCATGCAGAATCGTCATACGATTCCACATCGATCTACGGCGCCTCTTTTTATTTCGATTCCCAGTATATAATTTATAAAGAAAAAACGTGGATTTTTCCCTTAGAAAAATCTAACTTTACCCTTTGATCTCATCACTTCCTTATTTTTCAAACGTTTCAACATCGGTGTCATAGATCGATAGCTATTTGATACAAATTTTATTGTTTTTGATTTCAGACACGACATACAGCTTTTTTCAGGGCCACCGTGTAGCCGTATAAAATCGAGAGAGTTTAGGATATGTAGGGGAGACCGGGGCAAATCGGCCACTTTTTTTTCATTGATAAATTTAACCAACAAAATTTAATTTTTCAATTATGTGAATTATACTATCCGAAAGAGTAATCCCTATAGTACATAATTGCTACAACAAATTTTCATTAATCCCCTTTTCTAAAGTCATTCCAGAGAATTTGTAATATAACGTAAAATCGCCGTTTCGAAAAATGCCGGGGCCAATCGGCCACTCCTTCGGGGCAAAACGGACCCCTTTTATTCGGGCTGGATGTTGATGAATTTTTAGTCATAAATGAAAATGAGTCGTTTATTTCTCAATTACAAATTACAATAGAGTGAAAAAACTATTTGAAAAGTTGAGAAGTTCACGTTTCTAACGCACACATACTGCGGTTTAAATATTGTTGCACTTTTCAGTCATCTTCAGTTTCCGAGGTTTAGTTTCTCCAGTTGCTTCTTTTGGCACCTGCGTTTATGCAACGTACGTCCAATTGAACACCCTGTCTTCGTCAAAGGCTGAGATTCCAATTCCACATTGGTGGTCGTAACAGCTTTTCTTGGACGACGATTGGAGGTTTCTTGCGATTGTAATTACGGACCATGTTGTTGAAAAATGTAGGCGATATTTATTTCTCCTCGTAACTATTCAAGCTACAATCGCTTGAATCAATATTTAAACGCATGGATATATGTAACTTTCTTTTTCCAAAGATCGAACTGCACTTCATAGCCGTGCTTCCGTCCAGGCCACACAAATCCTTTCCCCGTCTTGAATCCGTCAACTGTTTTCCATTGTTGAGCGTCGGATCCACTGACGGGGCTGCATCGAAGAATATTTTTACCACAAAAGTTAATAAAACTACTTATTTACTATGGTTCGGCATCATCAGTGAGTGGCCGATTTGCCCCGGGTGTTACGTGGCCGTTTTGCCCCAGACGTAAACTCTAACTTCAATCACTTAAACACAAAGAGATTTTCCAAAATAACTCAAACTATCATCGGAATCGTAATCGGTACCGCTATTTTAATCAGTACATACTCACCTCAAACTTCAGAATACCAATATTACAGAATAAAGGCAACTTTTCCACAAGTCACGAAATTTTTTTATCACTGCCGAAAACGTATTTTGCCTTCTACAAAATGCAACATAATCTCAAATGCTATCAAATTCCGTTGGTACTGTAGACACATAGAGAGACGTTTACAAAAGCAAACACGAGTTTTTATTTTAACTTCCACTGGGTAAAACTTCATGTGGCCGATTTACCCCAGTGGCCGATTTGCCCCGGTCTCCCCTAACCGTAACTTCTGAAAAACAATAGTTTTTTAACACAAACTTTTTCTTTAAGTAGTTCATCAAAAATCTTCATCAAGCCGTTGACTTGAACAAAAAAACCACAAAATGTACATTTTCCGAGCGTTCAAATGGGTGTACCCCCTTAAGGCAAACGAAGTGGAAATTCTAGAGTTTTTATTTTAATGCTTGACCGGTAATGATTTACGACCAGTGACTCTTTCAATCAGTGGCATTGTGTCAGAGCTCTTTTTCGATTTTACTGGTCGGTATGGAATCACCGAGCTATTGCATAACATCTATTGTTTAATGTTATAACACACATCGATCGAACTCAAAATAACTCGGCATATGGTTTGATATCATACATAGTCTACTGTCATCCAAACATAATAGTAATAATAAAATAGTCAATACCATTTCAGTAAGTACCTGTCCAATATCTGCTCAATCTTCCCGACTTTGTTCGTTATTTTGGACGTGGATTGAACGTACGGAGTCCCAAACTCTGTTCCCCATTGTATTCAGTGTACTCATTGTTGGAAAAATTACTATTACTGCAAGCTCTGTGTTTCGTACCTTCCAAAAAATCTGACGCTTGAGTGGATATAATATGGAGGATAAAAAACAGAAACGTGTAGCATAAAGAATAGCGAGGATAGGGCTTATTCAATAATCATAACAAATTAATTGATTTTCCTTCGCGTGTATAGTAGGGCTAGTTATTGAAATCCATATCCATCGCCGGAGCAAGACGATTTTCTTTGCTACTTTCTTGGAATTTTCCTACGCTGTGATGACCATGTGCACCGCACTCGATAACGATTAGTCGATTGGTAAAATTCTGTTACAACATTACAGGCTACGAAGTATCCATGATGTTACGCATTTACAGTGCCAGTACATTGAAATATGTATGTACACTACACGTTGCGCGAATGTTATGTTAAGGTGCCAGAGAATTATACTCAGCACTGGAGTTGAGGGAGACTTACCGCGGTATAATTACAGCCACAATAGATCATCACATATTGATACGCCGACGTGGGAGAGCAGAATGTTGAAGGGTTGTTTGCGCATATGATCAAGTGATTTTAACTTGTAGTTCTTCTGTGGAATAAGAAAGCGTTGGGGTATTCCCTTTGCAACCCAGTCATCGTACAATTCAGTTTTCCCACGTGGCGTTTGCATCGTTCAATGCCACTCTAGCCTCAGTCCTTATTTTGCGCGATCATGTTTGGGAAAGTAACGCCAGAGAAGGCCATTGTCTTTATTAAACGCAGTGTTGCTCTGACTTTCTGCTGGCCGCTCTCCTCGACAGCTACAAGGTTTCAACTGCTCCGTTTTAAGATGTTAAGAGTCATGATGGTCCTGAGCGCGATTCTACTCTACGTACCTTTGCTTTATGCAAGCTACCTGCACCGCGACAACCCCATCGAATCTACGAGGGCCATCTGCTCCTCGTTTGCCGTCGCTCAGATCATCCTGCAGACTTCATACTGCATGACCCAATCCGACCGCCTTCAAGTAAGACCACTGGCCACTGTTTGCATGGTTGGTGGAGTACCAGATGCTGTTACATTGTGGAGCATTTCGAATTGTAGTGGAACGGAAGCTCCGGCTGAAAGGAGTTGAATGGTGGAACTTTTTCCTTGGAACGTTCTCAATTGTAAATCTAACTCGCGGAATCGAAAGTTGGAGGCAACAAAGCTCGGAGGGAATTGTGCACAGTGATGTAAACAGAAAATTAATTGGCAACAGAGAGGCATTGGGCAGGAATACAAATAGAAAAGAAGCTTCATAAATAATCGTCACCTGAACTTCTCCCATCAGACCATTCGTCTCCTTTTGGCAAGGATGCGTTTTCAAAAACGCATAGCAATCCGCGAACACTCCTTTGGATCAGCGTGAGACACTTCAGTGACTAATGTTTCAGTGGTTGATCGGGCGGATGGTAGCATATTGCCAGACAGCAAAGTCACACGAGAGATACATCGTTCAACAGTACGTCGATAAGTATTCCACGTTCTACGGGATGTCCACGATGTGGTTCTACACGTCAGCGATCCTTGTCATCGTGGGAACGCTGTTCATATCGCAGCCATTCCCGACCAACGCCGAATATCCGTTCCCCACCGATTACGAACCCGTCAGGACCATAATTTTCCTTCACCAGTCGTTGGCGTGCGTGCAGTGCGCTGCTCAGGTGAGTGTCAACATGATCGGAGCGTCGTTGCTGCTGTTCGCCGCCGCACGTTTCGAGATCCTGGCCGTGGAACTGCGTGCTGTCGATAGTATCCATGGACTGGTCCAGTGTGTGAAGAGGTACTACGATATAAAAAGGTATGTGGCAGTGGTCTGCTCAGACAGATAGGTCGCGCGAGGAAAACTGAAAAGTCTGAGAAAGCAAGGAGTCTTTGGACAACTAGTGAGTCCACTCTTCTGTTACCCAGCCTGTTCAGTTTTGCTCGTGGGACCAATACATGTATGTACTTTTTACTATCGTCTAACAAACGATAGGTCCAAAATGTCCCCCTTTGAATTTGACTGAATTAGTTCGAAGTCCATCGAAGTCGTGTCGTCCTAGGTATGCCCAGGAAGTGGTCAGCGTCGTGCAGTACATGTCTCTGATGGCGATAACATTTTCTACCTTATCACTTATACTTTTCGGCATTTTCCTGATCGGGGTGAGTACTCTATACAATTGCAGCTACGTTTAATCAAAACAGATATATGGAGATGATTGTATTTTTACAAACAGCGTCAACCATTGATGGTAAAACTGCCGTTCACATTCTTGGTTGGGACTGCGTTGTTAGAGGTGTTCATGTGCGCCTGGCCGGCCGATAACTTGATGGAGATAGTGCGCTTTGTTTTAATACCGATTTTATTTTGCATTTTGTAGTGTCATTGCATAATCTTTTTGCTTGTTGTTAGAGTGGAAAAGCCATGGCTGCTGCATACGATTCGACGTGGTACACGCGATCCTTGAAACTGCAGAAGCATGTGCTCTATCTGCTGTTACCACAAAAACCAGTGACTATTAATTTCAAGTGCGTCGTTCCTGTTTTGTCTTTGAGTTACTATTCCTCGGTAAGTGATGGATTACACTTAATACATGCCACTATGACAATTCTGGACGGTTTATGAATCTTTCAGTTCGTCTCGAATGCGTTCTCCATGTTCACTGCATTACGAGTTATGATCACTGACGAAGACGAAAATTGAACACACCGCTGGACGTATTTGTTCGTGTTTGTACAGTTATAGTTTAAAGCAAACGGTTTACTCTATTTGTCTGTAGGCGGATAAAGAGAGCCTCGGGGGGTGGGAATCGAACCCAAGATCGGCGGGTCCTCTTGGTAGGGAAGACCGTGGCTAAAAGTTCCGATTTCGATAAAACATAAAAAATGACGGTTAAATAATGTAATTATTTTCTTCACTATTGACTGAGTTCTTGTTAAATTTATTATATTTTATGATTTTAAGCTTGTATTTAATATATTGTAATAGGTTTTCCATAAAAAGTAATTTATTTGTGGCTGGTCAAAGCGGAACTTCTTACCCCTTTTTGGGGCAAGTTGTTATCGCATTGGGGTAAGTTGTTACTAAGATATAACAGTTGCCTTTCAATGAAATATTTCATTTTCTAATGAAATAAAACAGAATTTTGTTAATAATGTTTATTTCTGAGGGTTCGGATCAACAAAAATGTATTATCTTTAAAAGAAAACCAAAACAATATAATAACCATAAACATTATCTTCGATATAAAAACTAAAATCCACAAATCAGTCTTACATTCAACTGTTTGTGGGTATCTTCTTAATGAGATTTGTATTTGTAGTCTACAAGTAGCTTCTTGTTCAGATTGTAGTTTTTTAATAACTCTCGATAGAGTCAAGTTACAGATACTGAATTTCCTAGCGACAGTTTTTATCTTTATGTATAACTTCGGTGGAAATGGTGCCCCTTTCCGCTTTTCATTCATATGTCCGCACCTTACAACACAGCAGGGGCAATTTATATATTTGTAGTGGGGTAAGTTGTTACGGGAACAACGTGCCCCAAGTCACGGTAACAACTAGCCCTTATCGACACATGTAGCAATTTCACAGACCATTCTGCTTATACATATATTGAAACGATAAACACTATAACTCCATCTTCTTAAATGCCATTTGATCCATAAGAACGAATCAATCAATAATATCGACGTTAAATAATCGAAAGAGACCAAAAAATCATAGTAGAAACATATTTACTTATCTGGTACGGGACTAAGAGGTCCTTGCTTGCACCACACGATTCGCTTTCGCGGATGCTATTAATATGTATTAATATATTAATATATGAGAAATAATTTCAAGTACTACGCTCTGTTCATTTTGAAGATAGAACCGTCGGAACAACTTATCCCCGGAACTTTTAGCCCCGGTCTCCCCTACTGGCAGCCGCCTAATCAACTACACCAGCGCCGACTGACCGAGGTTACTCTTTTCCGAACTCTACATTTAGCCAAACTAACGATTGACACCTATGTGCCAATCGCACCATAGGTCGTTCCCAAACCGCCGTATGCCCACATATTTAAATATTACAATAAACAGGAACTACGTTGTATAATCTGTTTTTCACTTTGTTCGACCTTTACTTGATCTTTTAAACTTGTGAATTGTTATTTTGCTTCTTCGTTACTTCGCAATGTTCAAATTTCTAAGAGAAGTCTCACAATTAAGTAGTACAGCGTTGGGGAAATTTCATTTGGAATAATGAATGAAATCGCAGGATTTATTCGCGAGTAACGAAATCGATTTTATTCTGCGAAAAATTGCTCGTTATTCTGGAATAATTTAATTTTATTCGCAATTCTTATTCAAAAAGTTACGTTGTTCGCAATTCTTAGTCTTGCAAACTTACGTTGACAAGTTCTGCACGTTCTACGTTCTATCCGCGAACATGTTCTCCGCACAACATTTTACCCCGACGTATTGGTAGAATATTTGAAGAATTATTACAACGTGAGAAAGTACGATATGTACAATGTAACGCGTAAGAATCACCAGAACACCTGTATTGTCCAAGCATTTCACAAGTGAGATGCTTGTTGAAGAAGAATTCTTATTTTTCAGAAACGCGATGGAAGTATGTAGTTGGTTTAACTTGAAGTAAACGCGGAGGAATATGGTCAACTCCACTAATTAACAATTTCTCGGCAAACCTGTACTTGTTTGTATACATTTCTAACAGCCTGGATGGACATTGTTTCCCTTACACTATACGCCAACTTGCAAGAACTAACAAAGCTTTTCAGTAATCACTCCTCTTACTGTAGATGGTAATGGCCGAGGTATGGAGCACGTGTTGCACATGCAATATTTCTCACAACAGCACGAGAAAGAGAGTACTGACAATGGAGGAGGCAGAGAGGAAAGGTATCATTAGAGCCACAACACCCATAACGCGCCAATTCACACACACAGACGAATAGAATCATCGGAGGTTTATACACAGAACCATACTAATATCTCCCCGTATATCTACCAACGGTTGCATTCACTATTCATTGCAATCTACGCGAATTCATTGTGCAGTAGAGCCTTCTATTCAAGAGGGATAGTATTCGAACACATTCCACGAACTACATGCTCTTCAGTAAACATCGAAACGTTTCGTATCGAACAAACATCCCGTAACGTCAATCGAGTGCAGCTCGCAGTTTTTTCCTTTCATCAAGTGGTGGTTCTTTTTCTGATTTCGCACAATGTTCAGAAACGTGGCGCCGGAAAAGGCGATTCAATTCACTCGACTCAGCGTAGCTCTCACCTGCTGTTGGCCACTTCCACCCACAGTCACCAGGGCTCAGTTGTTGCGTTTTAAGTTCCTCAGGACTGCAATGATCCTCAACGCTTTCGCCCTCCTTCTGCCGCTGTTGTATGCCATATACGTGCGCCGTGACGATCCCATCGAAGTGGCTAAAGCTGCTTGCCTCACGCTCGCTGTGATCCAGCTCCTCTTCCAAACGTCTTTCTGCATCACTCAATACGATCGTTTCCAGGTAAGAATCATTCCCGCCCCGTACGTTTCCACAGTCAATACGATTATCCTTGATCGAAAGATTTGGGGACCAATAATTTCAGCGACGTGTTCCAGTGGTTGATCGAGGAGATGTCGGGTTATTGCAAGGGAGCCAGTCCGCAGGAGAGGTACATTTTCCAGAGCCTTATCGACAAGTACGCCCTGTTCTACGGGTTCTCTGCGACCTGGTTCTACATGACTGCTTCTGTGATGGTTATTGGAACCCTGTTCATCTCCCAGTCATTCCCGACAAACGCTGAGTACCCGTTTCCCATCCATCACGAGCCTATAAGAACCATCATTTTCTTGCACCAAGCTCTCGTTGGCTTGCAGTGCGCTGCGCACACTTGCGTTAACGTGTTCGCCGCGCTACTGTTGCTGTTCGCAGCGGCCCGTTTCGAAATTTTGATGATGGAACAGCGGGTCGTTGCAAATACCGCTGAGTTGATCGTGTGCGTGGAGAAGTATTACCGCGTGAGGAGGTAGGATGTTTTGCGCGTGAGAAAGGAAGGTATCTACATGTTCTAGTTGTAGCACGGGAAGGTGGTTTTTAGATATGCTCAGGAAGTGGCCAGTGCTGTTCGATATATAGCTCTGATTACGGTAGCGATGTGCGGTGTGGCACTTGTGCTGTGCGGCATCAACTGCATTGGGGTGAGTTTGCTACTTTCGCGGTCCTAGCTTTAATTGGACGAGAAAAGTAATTCATTGTGTACCGTTAAATGAGTGGAGCCTTTGCACACAGCGTCAGCCTCTCACTGTGAAAGTGCAGTTCCTATGCTTAGCAGGGACTGCGCTGTTGGAAGTCTTCATGTGCGCCTGGCCAGCCGATCACTTGCTGCACGTGGTTAGTAGCGTTTTGTACCACGCTTCCTTCAAGTTTTAAAGAGCTGTTTGCTGAATCTTTGCTGTTACCAGAGCAAATATGTTGCCCAAGGAGCCTACGAGTCTAAGTGGTACCAACAAACTCTGAGAATGCAGAGAATTGTACTTTATATGTTGGTACCCCAAAAGCCCATCGCTGTCAGGATCAAATGTGTGATTCCTGCTCTATCGTTGAGCTATTATTGTTCGGTATGTTAATAAAAATATGCTACATCGAAGATTTTCTGTATTATAACGTTTACTCCCGTATTCTATTTTTCAGTACATCTCGAACGTGTTTTCCTTGTTTACTGCTCTACGAGTCATGATAATAAAGGGTGACGATTGAACACTTAACCGTGATACTTAAGCTAGAGGTGAATTATATCTTATTCCTGAGAAAAGGTAACTTATTAATATTTATCATTCAAATTCTACAATAAACTCATTCGTAAATTATTCTGTTTCACTTACTCTTTTTATTTCTGCTTGACCTCACTCCAATTTCCATCACCCACGCACTAGCCTTCATTTCCCGAAGAACGTAGCTGTTGCAATCCTTCCGTGGTACGTGGTTTGGCGAATATTGCACGAAAAATCTCTCGTATAATACTCCTCTTTAATCGGGCACTAAACGCGTAAACTTCTAAAAAATAAATATCCGCGTGGGGCGCTCATTGATCCTCCGTAAAAAAATTAATTAACCACAATATATAAAAATTAAAATTTTGTGCTTTATAACTCTTTTTTAAAACGGGCACAGTACAGATCTACACAAACATTAACAGTACTCCATATTATAAAAACAAAAAATATTAATAAGCAAACATCTTATAAACGAGTCATCATACCTGTCATATCGCGATATATGTTGAGCAAACATTCGTCAGATGGTTAGAACACATTTTCGTATAAAATATGTGCAAAAAGACTTATTTTTATCTTCATAAATTTATAATTTTGGGAAAAATAGAGCATCTCGATTTCGTTGTTACAAACACAAGCATGAACTGGCAGCACTGCGTAAACATATGAAAATTTTATGTTACTCTGAAGAAACCTCGAGGAAAGCTGCAATGAATACCAATAATGTATCCGAAAGACAGATTGCATGGCGATTGTATTGGTAAAGACCGAATTAGAACGCGCTAACATTTCCTAAGGTCGGTATCAAATATATTGGCCGGTGAATTCGGTTTCGCGAGCAGCGATCGAGGAGAAATCAGCCACCACCATCTGACGATCACTGATTTGTCAGTTGGAGTTGCATGGCCCTCGCAGGGTACGGTGGGGTAAAGGGAACGCTCCTCGGCTCCGCCTGAACCTAGCCGGTTGGCTGTTATTTATCCTTAACGTAATAGTTGTGTGCGTTACGAAGCTATGCGTAGACCAATACGAGATCAAGCTATCGAAAACGAATCAATGTTCTAACCAATAAAGTTTCTGAATATTTTCGTTGCTAACGCACACCTATTCTGATGTGTGTATTTCTACGCTGACATCTCGGTTTGGCCTACACGTCAGAATCTTGGCACTATCCCCACCACTTCTGGCTCACTCTTGTTCTGTGAAGGCGAGAGCGCGATGGAACGAGAGCGAGTCAGGAAACGTTGAGAAAAGGAGCACCGAGGCAAACAAACGGTGTGGTGGGAGAATAGCCCTCCGAAACTCACCGGCCAATATATATGATACCGACCTTAGGGGTGTGCACTGCCGGGGCAAAGCACGAGAAATTCCCAAGGGAAGAAATGATTGCTTTAATACTACACTATCCTCAATACATAATAAATTACGCCCAGTGGCAGAGCAGAAGGTGATTGAAACCATCATTTTCACAACAACGAGTAACCTGCGAAATAACACATAGGGGAGAGTCGTGCAGTACCGACCGCTCTAAGTTTTTTTGTTATATCTTGAGGTAGAGTCGATAAAAATCAGAAATTCAAAAACATGTTTGTAGTATAGATGGAACTTAGTAAGAGGAGGGAAATTACTTTTGTGCAATTTACAAATAAAAATTGATAATTCGCAAAAGTAAAAAAGTTGTATTTTCTAGGAAACGAAAAATTGTCGTCTAGTAGGGGAGAGGTGCTATAAAAGGGACACTTTTCTTTAACGTCAATTTTTGACAATATCGTTATAGGTATTTAAAAAAACAACTACACCACAAGAAAGCGCGTTTATTTCCCTTCAATAAAAGTATATTGCAAACTCATCAATTCTAATAGAATTTAACAAAATCTTCGATTTACAAAAAAGTGGGAAATGTCCCTTTTACGACTAGGTGGTTTTAAATGGGACAGTATAAGTCATGAAAGGGACACGTTAATAAAAATAAACTTATTAAGTATTGCAATTATAATTCTAAATCTTAATGATACAGAACAACGAAATCTACGAAAAAATTAACTCTGTAGAATAAATCATCAATATTTTATTATTAGTGACACATGAAACAGAAAAAATTTATGTTTTTGGAATAATGTTGATAATATTTATCTAAATTTTTTTCGTGTCCAACTTAGACAAAACTTGTATAAATGAAAAAAAAAACAGATATTAAATATAGGTAATTGATAAATTTATTTATTTAATACCTATAAAATGAGAGCAAGGCGAAACATTACTTTTTTGATTTAAAATAATTTTTTCAAAAGCACAATACGTCTAATGTCGTGTCAGCCAATCTACTTTTTTGTGACAAAATCTGCAGCTGTAGAAAAATTTCTTTCATGTTGAGTGGATGTTGGTTTAATTGTATATAGAGCATCGGCGATACGAAGAGAAAAGTTTATAAACAATCGCGCAATTCGTACATACTGATAACATTTATCACTGATTGTACCATGTGTTTACATTGGTAAATGTGTAAAAAGTGTAAAATGTGTAAAATGTGTAAAAAGTCTAAATAGTGGAAAAAGTGTAAAAAGTGTAAAAATTGTAAAAAGTGTAAAAAGTGTAAAATGTGTAAAAAGTGTAAAAAGTGTAAAAAGTGTAAACAGTGTAAAAAGGTTAAAAAGTGTAAAATGTGAAGAAGTGTAAAAAGTGTAAAAAGTATAAAAAGTGTAAAAAGTGTAAACAGTGTAAAAAGTGTAACAAGGAACACTAATAATACATATAGTGTCCAGCAGTACATGTGTATGAGAGGGACAGCCATGAAACGGTTGTCCCATTTAAGACTTGTTATGCTGTCCCCTTTACGACTATACGTGAGTTTAATACAAAATAACCGCAAAACAAAGAAAACAATTAATTAAGCTTACCTGTTAAGCGATTTCTTTTCAGTTAAATACAGGCTATTTTAATGATATAACACTTTAACACTTTGTATATACCTTGATCTCAGAAAACGACACAGAAAACCAATGAAAATTTTACTTTTACTGCCGAAAAACATCAACCGTGGATTACTACTCTGTTGCAAGTGAGACCGTAGTGAAATTTACGTCAAACGACCAGGCACTAGTGTTGCAATAAACAGGAAAATAACTTGCATGTGTAATGCGTTTAGAATTTTGGAAATTCGACTTGTCCCTTTTTAAGACGTGTCCCCTTTATGGCACCTATCCCCTACCTACCGACCAAATATTAAATTAGTAGCTTCTTAGGTCTAAATGATTAACAATATTAATAAAGACATTTATCAAGTACAATGCAAGATTCTTCTCAAATTTTATTTGCATAAACTCGCAAATCAGATAATTAATGTTCTCCTGATCTGTGTATTCGATGTGTGCCCAATCGTCACATACGTTACACTGCACCCAATCTTTGTTAAATGATTCCTTACAAACAATATGGCCACGAAATAGGTTATAGAGAATTGTGAATTCAATAGTTAATTCAAGTAAAGTGTTAATATCTGGTCGAAGAAGCGAGAACTCGTTTTGGTCGGTACTGTAAGCTGGTTGGTACTGCTCGACTCTCCCCTATAGATCGGTTGAATTCTTGATGCATTGCTCGTGCGTACAACAGTCCTTTCTATTATTCATCGCGTTCTTAAGGAACTCATTCTAAACCAATCATTCCCGTGCAGAATCGATGCAGCACAATTCCTATAATTAATCGCGAGTTTCAGAGAGCACTTTGATTCCCCTGTAAATGCCTACAACGCAGTACCAGTCTTATCCGTGTACGGTTCGAGACTATTCCTTATTTCATCAAACACTAGACATCGGAGTTACTCGATTTCACCATGTTTAAAAACGTTACACCAGCGAAAGCAATATCTTTCACTCGATTCATCATAATGATGTCTTACTGTTGGCCACCTTCCTCGGCGGCCACCAAATCTGAAGTGCTCCGTTTCAAAATCTCGAGGATCGCAATGATTATCAACGCATCCGCGCTTGTTCTCGCCCTTGCGTATGCAATATATTTGCATTACGACGATTCTATCAGCATCGCCAAGGCAGGTTCCATCAGTTTCAGTCTCATCCATGTCATCATGCAATCACTCTTCTGCGCCACTCAGTACGACAATTTTCAGGTAACATCGAAGCTTCGTGAACTCTAAGAGTTTCATCCTTGATCCTTTCGAGGATGGATGGTTCAATGATGTTAGTGATCTGTTGCAGCGATTGATAAATGAAATGGTTGTTTACATAGAGGACGCGGACCCACGCGAAATGTGCGTGCTTCAATCCTACGTCGACAGGTTCTCGACATTTTACGCATTGGCAGGTACCTGGTTCTACATTTCCTTGGGCGTAGTGCTCGTGGGATCCGTCCTGCTACCACAACCCTTCCCAACCAACGCGGAATATCCGTTTCCCGTTGACTACGAACCCATAAGGTCCATCATTTTCTTTCATCAAACTCTGGCTGGCATCATGTGCGCCGCTCACACTTGCGTCAATGTGTTTGGCGCGCTTTTAATATCATTCGCGGCTGCTCGCATCGAGATTCTTACGTCTGAACTGCGCGACGTGGTGGACATCGGTGGTCTGACCGAGTACATAAAGAAGTACTATCGCGCTAGAAGGTGTGCGATGAATTATCGTGCAAATGGGGCAAGCATTGCTTCATTCGACATAGTAAAGTGTTTCAGGTTTCGCAATAATCATAGCACGTGGGACTATGTGATTTTAGGTACGCCCAGGATGTGACCGGCGCGGTCCAATATATAGCTCTGATAACGGTGCTGATGTCCGGGCTGGCGATTCTTTTGGGCGGTATTGCCGTCGTTGGGGTAAATAGTTTACAGTATTATCAGGTTTCGCTTGGCATCGAAGTGAAACCATTCGATAATCGAACCTATTTATTGCACGATGAAACGTATTTTTGTCAACAGAGACAGCCTCTTACGGTGAAGGCACAGTTCTTAGCCCTGGGTGTTACAGGGCTGTTGGAGGTCTTCATGTGCGCCTGGCCCGCGGATAATTTGATGCATGTGGTGAGTTTTATTCAGTAAGGTGAATTGACCAGTGAATGAACAGCTAAGCGTTTTTTCAGTTTCAAATAACGATAAAAATGAAATATTGTCCTAATTTATTAATGAAACAAGAATTTGTAACAGAATAGGCTTTAAGAATGACTAAAAAAATTGTTTGTGCTTTTTTACTTGAACGGCGTCTGAAATAAATCATAAAAATGTAATCAATGCCCAATATATCTACTAGTGAATGAACAAAATACCCAATAAATGAACACCTTGTACCCAGTGAATGAACACAAAGAATAATACTTCATTTTTAGACGAGAAAACGCTGAAAACGCTACAAAAGTTGAAAGGAAGTTGCGGTTAGGGACCTAACATAAGAATATAAAAGTATAATCTAAATATTATAATTATAGGAACTTGACAAATTTATTTATATCGGGACACAGTTTACACAATAGGTATAATGGTTAACTGTAATTGTACGTGTTTTCTTACTACTTAGGTTTCTCGCCGTGAATGGCGGCACCCCAAACCACAAAACAAACAAATTAAGAAGCGCCCAAAACGTTCATAGATTAAAAAAATATTAGTATCACCGTCATCACAATAAATTTTTCTTCATTCTAAATATAAGATCATTGTTTTCAATGAAATAGTATTCTTGTTATACACGAAAAATGTCAATTTGTTCATTCACTGCTTACTGTTCATTCACTGGTCAATTCACCCTACCTTATGCTACAGATTAGCAATTGTCTGTGTTGCTGGCAGAGCCAGAATGTAGGTCAAGGGGCGTACGAGTCCATGTGGTATGAGCGATCCGTGGAAATGCAGAAGGTTATACTGTGTACGATGATGCCACAAGAGGCTGTAGCTATCAGTATCAAGTGCGTGATACCGATTCTGTCTTTGAGATACTTTTGTTCGGTATGGGAAACCTATTCTGCTATGTATTATCCGGAACATTTCTCAATATTTCGTGATGTCTCATGATATTTTAGCACCTCTCGAACATATTTTCCTTCTTTACTGCTTTACGAGTGATGATGGCGGTTGAAGACTGAGCGTTTGGATTCAAGATACACTAATTCGTGATTGGGATAAACGTAGCTTATAAAGATTGAGTATTCAATAATAAAATAAACTTCTTTAAACAGTTTTACCATATTCCCTCCTACACTCTTCTTCTACACATTTCCAATGGCTAATTTCAACGACGCACGACTGCAGCGTTTAATAGTCGAGATGGAACGATTTTTCGAGACGTCCGATCCCGAAGACAGGATTATCAGACTCGGCTACTTGGATTGCACTAGGGTGGTTTATTACATACTGATATCAGTGTTCAGCGTTGGAGCCCTGTGATTTGCATTTTTAACACTTCACAAAAAGCCAAGTGACGCTGGCGAACACTGTCTACTTCATGATACCAAGAGACGAATATTGGGAAAGATACGTTACTTACGTTCTGAATGTGCTTCACATTTTGCACTTGAATGAGTGGAGACTTTGATTGTTTTTGTCGATTTCTTGGAATCATGAATTATTATCGTTTGAAGCATTGGGTGTATTGATTCTATTAGAAGGTTAATTAGAAGACTATAGTCGTGTTCAGATTTATTGGCCGGTGAGTTCGGTTTCTCGAGCAGCGCGCGAGGAGAAATCAGCCTCTACCACCTGACGATCGTGGATTGGCAGTCGAAGTTGCGGCACTCCCGAAGGGTATGGTGGGGTAAGGGGAACGATGCTCGACTCCGCCTGAACGATGCCGTGTGGCTGTTGTTTATTCATAGCGTAATAGTAGTGTGCGTTACGAATCGTATTGGCTACGCATAGCCAATACGAGACGAAGCTACGGCAGAATCCCGTTAGCCGCTGGCCAAGCCTTAATTCCGAGTATGAGTTTCTCGCTTCTTTCTGGCCAAAGGGGAGAGCGAGATGGAACGCTTTGCAAACCGGTTTTCCAGTGCTCAGGGCATCGTACGACGGCCAGGCGTAGCCCGAGAGAGAGAGCGAGAACGTAGATAAAAGGAGCACCGAGGCAGGCAAGCGGTGTGGTGGGAGAATACCCCTCACGAAACTCACCGGCCAATAAATCTGAACACGATTATAATTAGAATATGACTTCGATGTCGATACTGGTTCAACTCTCCTCTTTTTGTTTAGCTATGCCAATGAAGTAAACCGTACCATAGGACCTGCACCTGTGATATCATCGGAAGCAGCGGCACTATACATAATTGTCTCCGGTTTGGTGGTCAGTCATGTAAGGGCTCGCTTCTTCGTTACTTCGGGAACGTGTTAGTGAACTGCGCTGTGTCAGGAACGTGTGACATTTTCTAAAATCTACATTTCCTTGAACTGAATTGAACACACTGAGATTTCTTGCGTGTAGTGGATTTGCTGAGGTGATGACACAAAACGTGAGTGATAATTGATAAATCCATAATTACTTAAGCAAATCTGTCACGTGCACAATGATGGTCTTTAACATGCACAAGAGATTGCCTGGAAGGTATGATATGGTTTTCGGTAGAAGCCTGGTAAAATATGGAAACGCATGAGGCAACGTGTTAAATATACTGACAATTTTCCTTGTAATAGTAACATCTATATAATTGTTGCTATTCAAGTACGTCTATATATCCAAACATTACAATAAATAAAAAATATATAAAAAAAAATTTATGTTAAACGATTTTATTAATAATGCACTAAAAAGTAAAAAATCATTTTTTTTATAGTAGGGGAAGGTGTGGCAAGACGGGGTGGGGGGCAAGACGGGGTACCCGCCATATCTCAGGATTCAAACGCACGGACCAACTTTGCGCATGCGCGTTAGACGTGTTGTTACGGGCGCAGTTACTGTACTGACAGCCAATGAAACACCGTGACGCGTAACAAAATGACACCACTATTTGTAATTTCATGAAATTTCTTCCGTATTTCGTTCTTTGTTGTACCCGTGACAGTGACACGATACTGTAAACGATCATCGGTGTATTTATATGTGTATGAAGCACAATTTAACTGGCTACAAGGTACGTATGTTGTTTTATACTTTTATGAATAATGTTTTGGGCAGTGTTCATATGAATGTAGTAAAACGAGAAGGGGCATGATGGGGTACTGATAATGAGAGGTACCCCATCATGCCCAAATGACAAACTCTTGATCAGGGTCAGAAGAAAACACCAAGGAAGACGAAAATGCTCCATGTTTATATTGTGATGGGCTCTATTTAGAATCTGTAGAAGGGTGGATAAGATGCCAAGTATGTATTCCTATATATGGTCCCATTGGGATAACGACATAGCAAATGGTCCCATTTGTCCTGCGCTGGTGTAGACGATGAAGACGATGATGATATATATACGTGCTTCTTCTGTCAGCGTATTAAATAAATACTATATATATATATATATATATATATATATATATATATATATATATATATATATATATATATATATTACTTTATATATATCGTTTTTTAATTGGTACCCCATCTTGCCCCAGGGGGTACCCCATCTTACCCCACCCGTGGGGCAAGATGGGGTGAAAGGACTTTTTCTGAATTTTTTTAATTATTCTATTAAAACCATTAAATAATCGGTTGATTGATAGTCAAACTGAAAGACTTATTATCAAAGAATAGTTCAGGCACAAAATTGATTAGTTGATTAAGAAAACCTGTGTTTTATTCATCATCAAACCTTAACTACCCCGTCTTGCCCCACCTTCCCCTACAATTTCGATGATATTTTTTCACTTTAAATAAAATCGTGGAGCAGGATATGTCACAACAAATTCATTTCGACACTTCATTCTGTATTAAATTGATTCATATTTTGTTACTACATATCCTGCTCCACGATTGGGGGCTAATTTTTTTTTAAAATATTGTATTGTCGTGCAAACTACGCACGTCTGCAAAGTTTCAAGACAATCGGATAGTTGGAAGTGGGTTAAATTTGAGTTGCCAGATTTGAACCATACATACAAACATACAAACAAACAAACAGAGGATCGAAGCTCAATTAAATCGTTTACAAGAAGTACGTTGAATATTCTGCTGTTCACTTTATTCGATTTATTTTTTATCTTTTCAACTTGTGAAGTTACTTCGCGTCTTCCTTACTTCTTCGTTGCATGGGAATGTTCTACAATTCTGCCGTACTTTTTAATCAATATCACACAATCATCGAGACCTCCTTCATTCGACACACACAGATTCTTCCTCCGATCTACACTGCAGCCTCAAACGCTACTTCGCGAAATGAAGTGTGTGCATGTTTAAGAATTTACGAACAAATACGGTGGTAAATACGGTAGCGTGTAAAGACTCGCAAGAGAAATATAATCGACAAAGGTAGAAGAAAAGTGAAGTTCCACTCCCTATTACCATGTCTATAGGCAGAACATATTAATGCGCGTGCATATTGTAACAGCATCGTAATATCGCTCACTGAAGCGAAAGCCGTAATAATATCCCACCCCGACTTTATCGCCGCGATCGTGCTGTAATCATTTCCGACGAAGTTTACTATTAATAGTTATATTGCGATAATTCACTCCGCCAATTCGTGGAACCATTTAGCACTTTCGCGAAGAGAGCGCGAAAGGTTTCTTGGCGAACAACGATCCCGCCAGTATTCGTTAATGTGCTAATTTGAGCGCGGAGTGTACTCTGTACTTCATCGGCGACTCTTTCGTTCGTACTTTCGCGTCAGTTATGTTCGAGAATGTTACACCAGAGAAGGCGATCGCCTTCACAAAGATCAGCGTAGCTTTTGCTTGCTGTGCACCACTTCCTGAATCCGCCAGCAAATTTCACACCGTGTGCTTCAAGATTGCGAGGGTCCTGTCGATAATAAGCGCATTGGGGCTGCTTCTACCTCTAATTTTCGCGCTGTGCATCCACCGAGACATCGCTCTACTCACGAGAGCAGCTTGCATGGGTCTAATGACTATCTTCGTCATCATACAGACATTCTTGTACGCGATTCACTACGATCGTATTCAGGTAAGGACATGGTCTGTCATGTTCACTTTAATTTCTTCGAAAAGAAGTCAGTGACTTTAAATTATCTCTCTGGAAATAAATTAGCTTTCAGCTGAATCATGTTTATTCTGCGATAAAAAATATAACGATATTTTAGACATCTTTTCACACATCATTAACACATTTTAAAACACTGTATGCATTAATGAAACACAAAAGTTGAATCCCATCAGTGACATAAATCTCGAACTTTAATCACAGACCTGAATCCTAAGCCGCTATGACCCATACAGCACACTTCGTTGCAGCTGTATTTCAGGAACGTTGCTGCAATATTGCGTTGTTGCATGTTGCATTGCAACATTGTAGGAACGTTCCTGCAATATTGCCGTGCATTATTGGAGTGGCAACGATCCTACAATATTTCTGCAATATTGCGCGCACATCGACGTGCAATGTTCCAGTGGCAACGATCCTACAATATTTCGGCAATATTGCGCGCAAATCGACGTGCAATGTTCCACTGGCAATGATCCTACAATATTTCGGCAATATTGCGCGCAAATCGTTGTGCAATGTTTCCGTGGCAACGACACAGCAAAATTGCCTACGTATTGCCGAGCGGAATACTGTAGTGGAAATATTGTAGAGACAGTACAGGAATATTCTGAAGCAACTATGACTTTAACAAAATTTGAAATATGACGTCAAGTAGATTCTACAGCATGTTTCACTTATATTAACTGGATATGCTAAAATTTCTCGTTGGCCGTTGAAGATATGAAAAAAGTGTTATTGTGAGAGTTGTCTGTACATGAATTTAAATTATAGAAGAGATTTGAAAATTAATTTAATTTATTTAGAGAGAGTAGATATTATATATTTTAATGTGTGAAATTATTATTATTATTATTATTATTATTATTAAACGTCTTTATTGCACAAACATGTATATACAATCAAGCAAGAGAAAAGAGATATGAAAAGACAAATGCAAAGATTTAGTCTAAAGACTACTTTCCAACCTAACCTAAAATGACACTGGGTTAAAGTTAGAGTCCGCACCTACAGTGTTAACCCTAGTTCGACTGACGAAGTTTAGAACTCATTTAGGCTGACGCAGTCACCCGGGTGACTAATTTTATATGTATATCTGAACGAATAACGTATGCAAGCAATGTTAATATATACAAGTGGCATTGCTCAGAATACGTGTAGGAGGAAGGGGAATCACTTTGCTAGGAGTAGTGGATAGGTTTATTAAATAACAGTAAGTAAAGAATATGTTCGCGCTGGCGACTCCCGATTACTTCTGCGACGAGTGACGCGTCGCCCGGCCACTTTGCGGAACGTGGCAACGCGTGGCAACGTCGATCGTCTTTTGCCCTTGTAATTTTTGTATAACTAATTATCAATAAAAAATTTTTACGCACATTCTTATTTTCTATACATTTTCTAAAAGTCACCCGGGTGACTGCGTTAGCCGAAATGAGAATAAAACATTTCAACAGGTAAAAGTAAGCCGAAGAAAAAAATTAAAAACCATTTACGCATGTTTTTTTTACTCAAAAATCATTCGTTTGAGATGTCATAGAAGCTCAGAAAAAAAATACTTAGAAACAATCTTTTTTCGGCGGTAAAGTTCAAATAGTCACCCGGGTGCCTCGTCAGTCGAACTAGGGTTAAAAATCCCTAATAGGTTTGTCAAATGAGCCTCCGTTTTTTAATAATTTGAGTTTAAAGTTTTGCACGGTAGGAGTATAAGTTCGAATACGTAAGCAATCTTTTCAATCAGCGGTTGTAGCTGCGGCGGTAAAGTGTTCGTATACGATGCTACAGGTCCCCTGGGTTCGAATCCCCCTGGGGTAAACATATTTTTTTCAACACCTGCATGAAAATGTGTGTTTTTTTACGCCTGCTGAGCGGGAGCAAAATGACTAATTTCAGGCGTATTCGCGTAAAGTCTATCTCCCAAGGGAAAAAGTCTTTACGCGCATGCGTATTCGCAATTTCTTACTTTCCTCCCAAAAAAACTGGAGTTTGACGTTACCCTATGCTATGAAGATGCAGTTGTTCGACTAATCGTTATCGATTTGTTGGAAAATAAATACACGTATTTATTAATTTTGACAGAATAAAAAAGCAATCGAACATGCATATTTTTTGCGAATCGCTGAGCAGGCTTTCAAAAACACACCTTTCATGCAGGTGTTGAAAAAAATATAATGCGTGACACGGGAGAGAAGCGATTTCGCCTCACGTGAATTGCTGCTCTCGCTACGCTCGGGCGCAAACTTCACGCTCGTCGCAATCGCTTACTTCTCTCCCTTGTCACGCAATATACTATTCTATGAGAAAAAGACACACGAGCGTGATACTACTACGATTCTGCACACATTCATTTCATGTCATCGCGTCCCTCACTGCCCGAAACGTTGCGGTGGGAGGACCATTGCTGTAACATTTCCGAAACGTTGCGGGAATATACTCCTGCAATATTGCTGAGGCGGGCGTAGGAGTGAACCTACAACTTCCCTGCAATGATACGGCGCAACATTGCAATCTCGCACCGCAATATTTCCGAAGAGTTGCGCAGGATCATTGCTACAATTTTGCCGTTTTGTTGCAGAATCATTGCCGAAACGTTGCAGGACTACATGTTTCCAATGCTGCTGCAACATTGCAAAAATACACACCTGCAATATTGCGAAAGCGTACATAGGACTGAACCTGCAACGTCTCTGCAATGTTATGGTGCAACATTGCAATCTTGCACCGCTATATTACAGAGAAGTTGCTGCAATGTTATGGTGCTGTGTGGGGAGTGCACCACACTGAAGAGCCCCTAGAATCAAAGATTTAATGAATTTCTTATAGGGTTTGATCAACGACATGACAGTTTACTGCAAAGCAGCGAAGTCCTATGAAAGAAGCGTCTTCCAAAATTACGTTGACAAGTACTGCACGTTCTACGTTCTAGCCGCGAGCGTGTTCTACATGACGACGGTGATCGTGGTCTGCGGGACCGTGTTCACGACCGAGCCGTTCCCTACGGTCGCCGAATATCCGTTTCCCGTCGATCACAAGCCCCTGAGAAGCACGATTTTTATGCATCAGGCAATCGTCGGTGTACAGGTCGCTGCTCACGTGAATATGAGCATGTTCCAGGCTTTGTTGCTGCTGTTCACAGCGGCCCGTTTTGAAATTGTGGCAGTGGAGCTGCGTAACGCTATAAACGCTGATGGATTGGTAGAATGTTTGAAGAACTATTACAACGTGAGAAAGTACGATATGTACAATATTACGCGTAAGAACCACCAAAACACCTGTATCGTCCAAGCATTTTGCAAGTGAGATGCTTATTGAAGAAGAATTCTTATTTTTCAGAAGCGCGATGGAAGTAATTGATATCTTTCAATACATAGTTCTGGCCACGATAGTAGTAAGCAGCTTGGAGGTTGTGCTTTGCGGCCTGATTTTGATCGGAGTAAGTACTTCATGGTATAGGGTAATTCCGGGAGACGCGGCCGGGCTGGAGAGTTCGTCGAGTTGCTATATTCAGATGCTACAACATTATATATGTAAAAATGTGTTAAGGTTCAGAACAATTAATTCTCTAGAAATCAACTGTTTCGACCAACTCTCCAGCCCGGCCGCGTGTCCCGGAATTACCCTATGACAGGCCTGCACAGGGAGCCTTTTTCAGCGCCTGGCGGCAGGCAACCAGCCGTACGCCGTTACTATGGGTAGAATCGGTGAGGAGAATTGCAGTAGTGTAGGTTGGGGCTCGTAGGCGCGTAGCGTAAGTATATATAGCTGGGCCCCAGTGACCCCACCGAATTATATTGCGGGACCTGCTCTACACTGGGGCCCCACAAGGAACCCAGCCATATATACTTACGCTACGCACCTACGAGCCCCAACCTACACTACTGCAGTTCTCCTCACCGATTCTACTCTTAGTAACGGCGTACGGCTGGTTGCCTGCCGCCAGGCGCTGAAAAAGGCTCCCTGTGCAGGCCTGCCCTATGTTGTCAGGCTGTTTTTATATTTCGTGTGCGAAGGATATTTGTGGTCGAGAAACGGCACAGTTAACAGATTGTTCGCAACGAAAATAGATTGAATAAATGTCCAGAAACAGCGGGAAACATTTGCATCGAAATTTCAATTCGTGGCCATAATGGGGACTGCGTTGTTGACGGTATTCATGTGCGCCTGGCCAGCTGACAGGTTGATGGACATAGTAAGCTGCCTCGCAATCTTATTTCTCACGAAATTTTCATCGATAATAAATGTCTGTTCCGTGCTACCAGAGCGAAAACGCCATTCGCGGCGCCTACGAATCGGTGTGGTACATGAAATCTTTGAAAATGCAGAAAACTGTTTTTCATATGTTGATACCTCAGCAGCCGGTAGTTATCAGTATCAAATGCTTAATCCCAGGTTTATCTTTGGACTACTATTGTTCGGTATGATTATTAATGCTGTTCTACGACGGCATAGTCACTCCGTTTCAGTTAGATGTTCATTCGTGTGACGTTGTATTTCAGTATGTGTCGAACGCCTTCTCCATATTCACCGCGTTACGGACCATGCTCCACGATGAGAATGCGAATTGAAGATAATTGTACGACGAGAGTTAGTGATCTACAAGTTATAGTACATAATATAACGTTAACGTTGATTATTTTTAGTGTACAATAAAGAAATAGTCAAGTGTTTTTTTCGGTTTAAAGATATTTCTTATCCCTTCAAATTTAATTTGAAGTAAATACGAAGGGGTAGAATCAACTTCCCTAATTAACAATTTCTACACATAAACCATTGTGTTAATTTTAATCGTCCAAATTCTGCAATGCACTCATTTGTTAAATATTCTGCGTTTCACTAACTAATTCTATTTCTGCTTGACTGCACTCCAATTTCCAGCATCTTCGCACTAGCCGTCGTTTTCCGAAGAACGTAACTGTTAAAATTCTTAGACTCCACTAACGTAGTGTTGCGAATATTCCTGTAAAAAAATATTCCTTGACCAGGATATACAAATATCTGTGTGCCATGACTATTTTTAAAACTGAAGCAGTATAGATCTACAGAAACATTAAAAACGTGACACCAATGAAAGCAATATCCTTCACCCGATTCGTCACAGTGTTGTCCTGCTGTTGGCCACCTTCCTCAGCGGCCAGCAAATCTGAAGTGCTTCGTTTCAAAATCATGAGGTTCTCAATGATTATCAACGCATCCGCGCTTCTTCTTGCCCTGGTGTACTCATTATATTTGCACCACAATGATTTTACCAACATCGCCAAGGCAGGTTCCATCAGTTTCAGTCTCATCCATGTCATCGTGCAAATGTTCTTCTGCGCCAATCAGTACGACAATTTTCAGGTAATATCGAACCTTCGCGAACTCTAAGAGTTTCATTCTTGATTCCTTTCGAGGATGGATAGTCCAATGACGTTGGTGATCTGTTGCAGGGATTGATACAAGTAATGGTTGTTTCAATCCTACGTGGACAGGTTCTCTACATTTTACGCAGTGACAGCTACCTGGTTCTACATGTCCTTGAGCGTAGTCGTGATGGGAACCCTCCTGCTACCTGAACCCTTCCCAACCACCGCGGAATATCCGTTTTCCGCCGACTACGAGCCCATCAGTACCATCATTTTCGTGCATCAAGCGCTTGCTATCGTTCAATGCTCCTCTCACACTTGCGTCAATGTCTTTGGCGCGCTTTTGATATGATATTTTGATTATGATAGTGCATAAAGAAGTAGGGTAAAGGCAGGTAATATGGAACGGCACGTAATATGGAACTTCGTAATATTTCGATAACGAAATAACGAACACTGCAGGCAATCGTGTATATTAGATCCCTAGACACAATAGACGATGATACTGACAATTGAGCACCAGTCGGGCATCTATCATTGAAAGAGAAACGTTTACATTTTTTGTGGGGTGTAAAAGTTTCTGAAAAGTGCAACAAACGGTTCAATATTGTAGCGAAGGTATGTTACAAAGTATTATTTTGATATAATTTATCATTAAATATGCGTGGTCTTGATTATTCAATAATAGTTTACTAATAAAGTTACTTTCTTCTTAGAATAATTCTTAATTTCTTGTCGGAACATGTGTGTACGTAATATGGAACATACCGAGTAACATAGATGAAGTTGATAATGACGATGACGACGATGATGCGGAATGCTCACTTTACGATGGTAATTATAAAAATAATGGCAATGAAAAGTAGACCCAATGTATTCGCTGCTTTCAGTGGGCACACGAAGAATGTGGAGCTTTCGACGTATTATTCACGTACGCAACGTGTAGGAGACACAGAAAGCAGGAATAAATTACAAAAATGATGTATATTTATTTATTTGTATCTTCTACTTAATAAATCTTCAGTTTTAGTAAAAAAAGGTAAAGATTTTTAAGTTTTCTTTACAAATTTCCTAGGTGTTCCATATTAGGACCCATTTTTTCGAACGGACGATTTTCAGTCTTTTCAGTTTTTTTATTATAACTGCAAAACCATTGGATTTTTTTACATTTGACTAGGTAAGTATCATTATGCATTAGTTCCTTCGTCCCCTCATGTCCGTTTTATTAAAAAACACAAATTCCCCTGCTTTTGACAAGCTTTTGAAATCAGATGTTCCATATTACCTGCCTTTACCCTACTATCGCGTTAGAAGGTGAGCGATGAATTAACGAGCAAATGGGGCATGCACAGCTTCATCCAACATACTACAGGGTGATTGGCACGAAACGCCTGATCCGCCTCGCAACCGTGACGAGCTCAACCCAAACCCCCGTGGTATCTCTCCGAAGGCTTTTGACCCTCGGAAGGGTTGGAGTACCTATTAGGAAGTGAGAAATCTTCGAATTACTCATTTCTCATCAGATCTGTGCGAAAGTGACGCCAATGAATTCCTGACGTTCCGTCGATTAAAATCATTCCAAACATCATGCAAATCGGACTACTTTGACACAAGCTATTTTACATAAGGAACACAAATAGCTTGTGTCAAAGTAGTCCGATTTGCATGATGTTTGGTATGATTTTAATCGACGGAACGCCAGGAATTCATTGGCGTCACTTTCGCACAGATCTGATGAGAAATGAGGAATTCGAAGATTTCTCACTTCCTAATAGGTACTCCAACCCTTCCGAGGGTCAAAAGCCTTCGGAGAGACACCACGGGGGTTTGGGTTGACATCGTCACGGTTGCGAGGCGGATCAGGCGTTTCGTGCCAATCACCCTGTATAATGCCTACACGAGATATAGTGACTTAGGTGTGAAGGTCCTCAGCGGGGTCTTAACCGACACCCTGCTGGGTACTTGCCGCTAAACGTGCACCCCTACTACCTCTGGCATGACTGTATTTAGAGAAGACCACGACAAAATCGGGGCCCTAACAGAAAATAAAACAGAAATTTCTGTTAGGGTCCCGGTTTTGTCCTGGCCTTCTCTAAATACAGTCCTGCAAGAGGTAGTAGGGGTGCACGTTTAGCGGCCAGTACCCAGCAGGGTGTCGGTTAAGACCCCGCTGAGGACCTTCACACCTAAGTCACTATATCTCGGATAGGCACTATACAGTATTTCAGGTTTCACAGCAATCATAACACATGTGACGTATGATTTTAGGTACGCCCAAAATGTGGCCAACGCGGTTCAATTTATAGCTCTGATGACGGTGACGATGTCTGGACTGGCCGTTCTTCTGTGCGGTATTGCCGTCGTTGGGGTAAATAGTTTACTGTGTTATCAGGTTTGGCTTGACATCGCAGTGAAACTATTCGATAGACGAACCTATTTGTTGCACGATGAAACGTATTTTTGTCAACAGAGACAGCCTCTTACGGTGAAGGCACAGTTCTTAGCCCTGGGTGTTACAGGGCTGTTGGAGGTCTTCATGTGCGCCTGGCCAGCTGACCATTTGATGGACGTGGTGAGTTTTATTCGGTAGGGGAGACCGGGGCAAGTTGATACAGAGGCAGGTTGATACAGACGAATTATCTCGACACTGTATATATATAGCTCCTTGTGTGTGAGATATGTGAAGCTTCTTGATCAATTCTTTACTACGATCTAGCGTACGTCTGTGTACCTTGACCTAGCAATCCATTTTTAACTGTTTTCGTTTCTATAGAGAAAAAGTAAATAGTTGGGTTCACTTTCCAATCTGTCTTGAGACGGGATAGAGAATTTTATCACTCAAATTAATTGGGCATCACATTGAGTCCTTTGAAGGTAAGGGAATTACGTTTTGTTATTTTCTTTATATGCTTTACATTTGTTTATGGAGATGTTTGTATATAATGACTTCCTGTGGGGTAAGTTGATACGTTTTCTCTGGGGCATGTTGATACTCATGGGGAGTGTATCAATTTTTCCCGACTACTTTTAATTGGATGTTTCGTTTTATTTCTGGGAAGATGGTACGAAATTATGTGAGAAAAACGAATCGCGGAAAAATACCACAAAATATTTTTCAAAAAGCGTGTGTTGGTGTAGAAAAGGAGTCAAAGCGCCAGAATATACGGAATAGATAAAATAGCTTTATTAAGATACATTAATAAAAAGAAGCAAGCACCTCATATTAAAGTGGGATATTCCAGACATCCATATTTTACTCATTAAACGGATATTTTACAGATGTATCAACATGCCCCAGAGCAGTATCAACTTGCCCCGCATTGGGGTAAGTTGATACATTTTACCTTCGTCCAAATAACATTTTCTCATTCATTTTGTATGTATTTTCTCAACATTTCATTTACAATATTTTAAAGAGGAAGGACCAAAGTATATTTTAGCGTATTTGTTATTAAGTAATTAATTCAAACAAAAATGAAAAAAATTGAAAACTGAAAAACGTATCAACTTGCCCCGGTCTCCCCTACCTTATGCTACAGATTGGTAATTGTCTGTGTTGCTGGCAGAGCCAAAATGTAGGTCAAGGCGCGTACGAGTCCATGTGGTATGAACGATCCGCGAAAATGCAGAAGCTTACTCTCCCTAGTAGCATTTATTGTTGGCATTTTGATGGCCAACTAATTCCCAACTTGGGGATACTGCGGGCCAACCAGAAATGCTACTAGGGCTGTGTACGATGATCCCTCAAGAGGCTGTAGCTATCAGTATCAAGTGTATGATGCCGACTCTGTCTTTGAGATACTTCTGTACGGTATGAGAAACCTCGTGCTCTAATTTGCTATGTATTATCGGGAATATTTCTCAATATTTCGTGATGTATTATAATATTTCAGTACATCTCGAACATATTTTCCTTCTTCACTGCGTTACGAGTGATGATGACGGATGAAGACTGAGCGTTTTGAATGAAAAGACACTGACTCGTGCTGGGATAGTCGTAATTTAGAAAAACTGAGGATTTTAACAATAAAACGAATCTCTTTAAAGAGTTTTACCATAGCTCCTCCTGCCAGAGGTGCAAGATGCGACGATTTCCGACTGCATCGCCGCCTGCGGTGGAGTAAGGAATCTGAGCTTGTGATATCTCCGCTCTATAGAATAATATTCCTTGGTAGTTTCGTGCTATGCAATTTGCATCTTGCACCTCTGCCTCCTGCACTCTCCGACTCATTTTCAATTGCTAATTTCAACGGCACACGATTGCAGCGTTTAATAGTCTTGATGGACCGATTTTTCGAGACGTCCTATTCCGAAGCCAAATGAAAAAAAGAATTAAAATCACTAAAATCCGTACAAAATATAAATTATAAATCTTTATTTCATTAAGTATTTTTCTTCCGAAAATATGAGCTTATGAAGATTAGTTTTAAGTAAACTGTTACCTACTACAATTTGCTTGTGTCCGCAGCGATGTCAAGTTAAAATGTTAACGTTTTTAATTAAATAATTAATGCATTTTTACATATTAATTCTAGTATATGAACCGGTTTTTTAAATTTAAAAACCAGTTTTCGAATTTTACAAATTTATTAGAAAAACCGGTTTTTAAACCCGGTTTTTAAAAACCGACAAACCCTGCTTTACACGGTTCCTCAGCGCAATCAAGGGGGGAGACCACTGTCTCGGTCCGAAATGTAAGGGTGTTTTCGGGAATTTCTTTCAACCAAACAACGCAAGTAAATCAATTTATTGCTTAGTATAGTTAATAGTGTACATATCGAAAGGTAAGAAAAATTTTTTTTCAAACAAATTCATAAATCCGTTTCCTGTATACTCTTCGTCAAAATTTGCGGCAAAAACATGCTAGTCGCGTTGACAGTCCCCAGGCCATATGGTTAATCGGAATTAAAAAAAACAGTAATATTTAGAAACTAGAAGCCTGCCTCTATTACGTGACGATCAGAAAATGTCAAAATTGTAAAAAAATAACAAAATGGCGGACCACCGAAAAAAAAGTCGCGTTTTCGGGGTACAAAATTGGACAAATGTTGTTAAAAAAATAGAAGCAGGTCGAAAATTGAAAAAAGCTGATCGTCACGTAATAGCGACGGGTTTTCCGAACAATAAATGCCCTTACTCATGTCAATTGGACATATAGTTTTCTCTGTAGACTGTCAACGCGGTTGAAAAATGTAATTCTGAGGAAAACGCGTTCAAAGTTCCGCGTGACTCAGTCGCGCGTTTGACACCGCTTCACGAAAAACACCATATGTCCGTCAATTTTGCGAATTTCTTCATAAAATTTGGAGAGAACATTCTTGAAACGTACGTCTTTCAGAAAATGTAAAAAAAAAAAAAAATAAAAATTTTCAGATTTGAGACAGTGGTCTCCCCCCTTAAGTCGGTTTCACTAGCCGATGAGTGATGACTCAACAAATTTTTTGAACAGTGTCAATCGCACCTTTATGGTTCCGCGTGCAGCGACAAGAGGTTTCAATACAGCCTATATCGTATACGATTCAGGCAATAGATAACTTGGAAAGGACTTACGAAAATAAGGTTCCTATTCTACTGGCGACGATGGCTCGTTCCGTCCACGTTCGCCGTGAATTCCGCTGTCGACGACTCGTCCGGTGCCGCTTGATTCACTACTACTACTACTACTATAGGTTTCCATATCCGAGGCATGCTCGCCGCTTCATTGCCTTCGAGCACCTTCTTCCACGCAGCACGTAGAAGACGCTATGGACGCTAGCGTCCTCGGACCGCTTACCTGGATCCCACTGCACTAAACCAATGACGTGACCAAGGTGGTCTGGCTAATGCAGACCAAACAGGAATATTCTACCACTCCGTACTTTTGAATCAATATCACACAGTCATCGAGACCATTTCCTTCATTCGATACACACATATTTTTCCTCCGATCTCCACTGCAGTCTCAAACGATATTTCGCGAAATAAAGTGCTTGCATGTTTAATAATTCACGAACAAATACGGTGGTAAACACGATAGCGGGTACAGATCTGCATGAGAAATATAATGGACAAAGGTAGAGGAAAATATAAGTTCCAATCCCGGTTACCATGTCTATAGGCATAACATATTAATGCGCGTGCATATTGCAACAGCATTGTAATATGGCCCGCCGAGGCGAAAGTCGTAATAATATTCCACCCCAACTCTAACAATAGTCGGATTCATTATTCACCGCGATCGCGCTAGAATCATTTCCAACAAAATTTATTATTCAATAGTTATGTTTCGATATTTCACTCCGTCAATTCGTGGAATCATTTAGCAGTTTCGCGAAGGAAGCGCGAAAGGTTCTTTCAAGGGGCGGCTCTTTCGTTTGTACTTTCGCGCCGTTATGTTCGAGAATGTTACACCAGAGAAGGCGATCGCCTTCACAAAGATCAGCGTAGCTTTCGCTTGCTGTATACCACTTCCCGAAACCGCCAGCAAATTTCACACCCTGTGCTTCAAGATTGCGAGGGTCCTGTCGATAATAAGCGCAGCGGCGCTCCTTCTACCTCTAATTTTCGCCCTGCACGTCCACGAGGACATCATTCTGATCACGAGAGCAGCAGACCCGGTCCTAATGACTAGCTACATCATCATACAGACATTGTTGTACGCGATTCACTACGATCGTATTCAGGTAAGGACATTGTCTGTCATGTTCACTTTAATTCCGTCGGAAAAGAAGTCAGTGACTTTAAACTATCTCTCTGGAAATAAATTACCTTTCAGCTGAATCATGTTTATTCTGTCGATAAAAACTATAACGATATTTTGAAACACCCTTTCACAGGTCGTTAACACATTTTAATACACAGTGCGCATTAATTACATACAAAAGTTGAATCCCATCAGTGACATAGGTCTCGAACTTTATTCACAGACCTGAATCGTAAGCCGCTATGAGTGCACCACAATTTCTTACAGGGTTTGGTCAACGACATGACAGTTTATTGCAAAGCAGCGAAGCCCTATGAAAGAAGCATCTTCAAAAGCTACATTGACAAGTACTGCCCGTTCTACGTTCTATCCGCGACCGCGTTCTATGTGACGTCGGTGCTCGTGGTCTGCGGGACAGTACTCACACCCGAGCCGTTCCCTACGGTCGCCGAATATCCGTTCGCCGTCGATCAGGAGCCCCTGAGAAGCACGATTTTTATACATCAGGCAATCGTTGGTGTACAGGTCGCTGCGCACGTGAATATGAGCATGTTCCAGGCTTTGGTGTTGCTGTTCACAGCGGCCCGTTTTGAAATTCTGTCGGTGGAGCTGAGTAACGCTACGGATGCCGATGGATTGGTAGAATGTTTGAAGAACTATTACAACGTGAGAAAGTACGATATGTACAATATTACGCGTAAGAACCACCAGAACACTTCCGTCCGAGCATTTTGCAAGTGAGATGTTTATTGAAGAAGAATTCTTATTTTTCAGACACGCGATGGAAGTAATTGATATCTTTCAATACATAGTTTTGGCCACGATAGTAGTAAGCAGCTTGGAGGTTGTACTTTGCGGCCTGATTCTAATCGGAGTAAGTATTTCGTGGTACATGTTGTCAAGTTGTTTTTATATTTCGTGTGCTAAGGATATATCTGTGGTTGTAAGGAAAAACGACTCATGTCACATGTTTTCACTTTCGGGATATTGTCGTTGAAAGTTCTAAACACCAATTCTTCTTATTAGCAATGTTTCCTTGCTTTCTTCTTACGATATAAACGTATATTTCCTTCACTTTGCATAATATTCAATATTCGTATAAGTAACGTAAATAATAATAAACAAAATAGTAATAATTTACATACACTTTAGGCAGAACGACACAAGTCCGCTGGAAAAATACAAGTTACACATTTATGTATCACTGGTATTTCATAGTGTGCTGTTTCTAGTAAAATAAAAATATGAAATATAATTTTACTCATTTTATTTTACACCAAATACGTTATAGTATATGCAGATAAATAAAAATAGAAAATAAAAAGCGATCGCAAAGGAAATATACGTCGTATTCTCCAAATTTTGTGGACTTGAGTTTTTTTGCCAAATGCGTATTAATTGAATATTGAACTTCGGTTAAATTGCATTATTTTTTTCAACATATAAAATTTGTTTTCATGCATTTTTGCTGATAAAATACATCGGTTGAATTAATGCATAAACTCAATTTTTTTGAAATTGTGACATGGGTCGTTTTTCCTTACAACCACAGAATATGTGGTCGAGAAACGACACAGTTAACAGATTATTCGCAACGAAAATAAATTGAATGAATGTCCAGAATCAGCGGGAAACATTTGCATCGAAATTTCAATTCGTGGCCATAATAGGGATTGCGTTGATGATGGTATTCATGTGCGCCTGGCCAGCTGACAGGCTGATGGACGTAGTAAGCTGCCTCGCAATCTTATTTCTTTCGAAATTTTCATCGATAATAAGTGTCTGTTCCTTGCTCCCAGAGCGAAAATGCCGTTCGGGGCGCGTACGAATCGGTGTGGTACATGAAATCTTTGGGAATGCAGAAAACTGTACTTCGTATGTTGATACCTCAGCAGCCGGTATCTATCAGTATCAATTGCTTAATCCCAGGCTTATCTTTGAACTACTATTGTTCGGTATGATTATTAATACTGTTCTACGACGACATAGTTACTCCGTTTCTGTTAGATGTTCATCCGTATGACGTTATATTTCAGTACGTGTCGAACGCCTTCTCTATATTCACCGCGTTACGGACCATACTCCAAGAGGAGGAGGATAATTGAAGCTAATTGTACGGCAAGAGGTAGTGATCTATAAGTTATAGCACATAATGTAGGGAGCACAGCGTCGATTTTGGTGGTGGTTGTAAATCTCCTCTACGCAATGTCACTCACTCTTGCGACGTCTTGCGCTCACAAGAATTCACTGGATTGTATAATGATGAAAGGTGTGCCGTTCAATAAAATGAGACACTCTGTTTAACGAATAACAATGAATACGATTTACTGTTCTATGAGACAGCCCGGGTCTTGCTCTATATGTGTACAAAAAATGCTTCGTGTGAATATGTTTGAATTCTGTTGGCTTCTGACGCGGAGGAGCTTGACTTCACGCAGGAAAACTATGGAACCTCCTTTAGAGGGTGTGTTTTGGAAAAAAGAGGTGGTCGAAACTATTGGTGAAACGCGATATGGAAATGGTTCATGGAAAACGCAGCGGAAAGAGAAATCTTAACGAGTAAATCAGACTAGGGTAGATCGTCTGAATTGTCACGACATGTACCTTGACGCGAGGTGTTTACAATCCTCCTACATCAAGTCTACGAAGCGCGGACTGACAGACCGAATTTCTAACAGATGTGGCGTCGAAAAGGACAAGGCATCCTTATGCGTCCTTGGTGGTCTGGTGAAGCTAAAGGTGAGATCAGACGGCGCGTGGTTCGGCGATCTTTGCGCATGAATCGCCGATCCACGCGCCGCCTGATCGGTCATGGCTCGGCTCGCCTAGGCTTACCAAGCCGACTTGCCGAGCTACACGAGCCGAGCCAGCTCGCCAAGCCACGCGCCGTCTGAAGGTATTAGGATTTCCTAGACACGATTCGCCGCGGCGCACAGTGGTCTGGAATTAAGAATTTGGTGACATTTGTCTATAGCTTTTGAACTAGAAAAGATATCGAAATGAAATTTGCGCCAAATAATAGGACAAAATTATCCCCTTCTAATGATGCACAACTTATTACTTTTTACATTTATTTGTTTTTTTGAATTTTTTTAAGTTAATTGTTATAAAAAATTTTAATGGCTGTTTAATTTATACTTTATTTAATACTCTTTTCAGTGGTTTAAGTCGCATGTTGATAAAACTTTTCGTTTCAAAGTTATAAGGAAATTCAAATAGTAGAGGAAAGTAGTGAAAATTGCTTGTTTTTAAATTAAAGAGCAGTCTTGTGCAACAAAATGGCATCTTTTATTAGTAATTAATGTAAATAATCCATTAAAAAAATAATGCTGAATGCAGCATCGTAAATTTTCGAGATTCTTTACTTTAAGAGAGGATATCTTTAAAGTCCCAAAAAGTCCCATATTCTACCAAAGTGAAATATTTTCAGCAAATCTTCCTCTATGTAATCACGTAAGAATCATTTCCAACTTCGTCCAACTTCTGAAATTATTACAGTTTAAAGCCGTCAGTGTTACGTCGCGTCGCGTCGCGTTTTGCGTATCACGTCCGCATCGTCCAAAATTCACAAAAATTCAAAAAAATTAACAAAACAAAACTTAACACGAACAAAACAAAACAAAAACTGAACAGTAACTTTTAAATGCGTACGAAATGCTTGGAACGTCTTACTATGCTGATGCAGGCTAGAATGGTTCTGTGCAACTGAATGCAGACTGAAAGTCGAAATCTTATTCGAAGGCTTATCTACACCATACTATAAACACATCAAGTATCTATGGTGTAAATAGTTTCTTCGGAAAACTGCCATACCTCCTTACGAATTTGGAACGATGCGGACGTGATACGTAAAACGCGACGCGACGCAACGTAACACTGACGGCTTTAAACTGTAATAATTTGAGAAGTTGGACGAAGTTGGAAATGATTCTTACGTGATTACATAGAGGAAGATTTGCTGAAAATATTTCACTTTGGTAGAATGTGGGACTTTTTGGGACTTTAAAGATATCCTCTCTTAAAGTAAAGAATCTCGAAAATTTACGATGCTGCATTCAGCATTATTTTTTTAATGGATTATTTATATTAATTACTAATAAAAGATGCCATTTTGTCGTACAAGACTGGTCTTTAATTTAAAAATAAGCGATTTCCGCTACTTTCCTTTACTATTTGAATTTCCTTATAACTTGGAAACGAAAAGTTTTATCAATATGCGACTTAAACCACTGAAAAGAGTATTAAATAAAGTATCAATTAAACAGCCATTAAAGTTTTTTTATAACAATTAACTTACAAAAATTAAAAATAAATAAATAAATAAATGTAAAAAGTAATAAGTCGTGCATCATTAGAAGGGGATAATTTTTTCTTATTATTTGGCGAAAATTTCATTTCGATATCTTTTATAGTTCAAAAGCTATAGACAAATGTCACCAAATTCTTAATTTCAGACCACTGTGCGGCGGCGGATCGTGGCGGGGAATCCTAAGCACCGCTCTTATGGAGAAGCGTGTATCCGTTTTCCTAGGCGCGCTTTCCAACCGCTCTGTCAGTGCGTCCGTCTCGGCAGCTACCTATAGACGTGTTCAGATTTATTGGCCGGTGAGTTCGGTTTCTCGAGCAGCGCGCGAGGAGAAATCAGCCTCTACCACCTGACGATCGTGGATTGGCAGTCGAAGTTGCGGCACTCCCGAAGGGTATGGTGGGGTAAGGGGAACGGTGCTCGACTCCGCCTGAACGATGCCGTGTGGCTGTTGATTATTCATAGCGTAATAGTAGTGTGCGTTACGAATCGTATTGACTACGCATAGCCAATACGAGACGAAGCTACGGCAGAATCCCCTTAGCCGCTGGCCAAGCCTTAATTCCGAGTATGAGTTTCTCGCTTCTTTCTGGCCATAGAGGGGAGCGAGATGGAACGCTTTGCAAACCGGTTTTCCAGTGCTCAGGGCATCGTACGACGACCAGGCGTAGCCCGAGAGAGAGCGAGAACGTAGATAAAAGGAGCACCGAGGCAGGCAAGCGGTGTGGTGGGAGAATACCCCTCACGAAACTCACCGGCCAATAAATCTAAACACGACTATAGGCTCCTCGAGACGCAACACAATGGGATGAGTGTCTGTTTTTCGCCATTTATGGCGGAATCTCTTGGCGGCCGGCGAATCGCAGCGGCCAAAACCTTGACTGCTCGAAACTGAGTCTAGCGGAGATCGCCGCGCGATCCATTTCCATAGTGGGACAGAATCCCAAGAAATAAGGAAACTAGTTGAAATCCAAAAGTTATGGGATTATGTTTTCTTTATATATTTCTTGTAAACTAATAATATGAGCATTCATTGCACAGATGCACTGAAGCAGGGTCATAGAAGTATTCCAACGGCATTAATTACCTATACCTACCTTATTTTATATGAATATTACGTTTTTTCGACTTTGTTGTATGCTGTGCACTAGCTTTCCAATTATTTTAGATTCGATAGAATTCCATATTTTACCTATACCTACCTTATTTTATATGAATATTACGTTTTTTCGACTTTGTTGTATGCTGTGCACTAGCTTTCCAATTATTTTAGATTCGATAGAATTCCATATTTCTAAAATCTTTTGTTGTAGTATGTCTTTCGAAGTTATGTTGTACTTTTTTAATCTCCTGTGAATTTCCACCCACAAATATTCGATGAGGTTAATGTCCAGACATTATGGGGATGGATGACATGTATGTAATCCATGCGGCATATTATACAATAATCATTCTTGCACAATTCTGGGTGTAGTGCTCGCGGTTGTTGTCTTGCTTTAAATTAAAAATTGGTAGTTTTCCGAACTGAATATATATAGAAAATATATTAAAAATATATTAAAAATGTATTAAAAATATATTAAAAATGTATTAAAAATATATTAAAAATGTATTAAAAATATATTAAAAATGTATTAAAAATATATTAAAAATGTATTAAAAATATATTAAAAATGTATTAAAAATATATTAAAAATGTATTAAAAATATATTAAAAATGTATTAAAAATATATTAAAAATGTATTAAAAATATATTCAAATTTATTTCTACCAAATTGGGGTTTGTGGGGAATTTTTATTTACAGCAACATAATGACCGCGTGGATTACATACATGTCATACATCCCCACAATGTCTGGACATTAACCTCATCAAATATTTATAGGCTGAAATCCACAGGACATTAAAAAAGTACGATATAACTTCGAAAGACATACTACAACAAAAGATTTTAGAAGTATGGAATTCTATCGAATCTAAAATAATTGGAAAGTTAGTGCGTAGCATACGACAACATCGAAAAAACATAATATTAATATAAAATAAGGCACGTATAAGGTAATTAATGCCGTTGGAATACTTTTGTGACCCTGCTTCAGTACATCTGTGCAATGAATATTGTATAACATCTACAAATCTAACAGGTATATTTTTTTTGTTTACAATTTTATTCTTTAGGTATATCTTTTTTATACGGGTGGACAAACCAAACTTTTATTGGAAAAATGTCGACAAACGAATGCCATCATTGTTTTATAAAAATTCGCAATTGGAGGGTACCAACTTCGCAAACCTCGAATCATCGTCTCATTTTGTTCTCGAGACTCTGTATGTACATATGTATATGCACATACTATATTGTACAGGGTGATTCTGGAGCGATGCCTGTCAAAGTGATGCCGGCTGGCACCACGTGGCGAGGTCAACCTCCCGTGATGCCGCACCAAATTTGATAGCTTTCGACCCTCCAAAGGTTTGGAATACCATTAAGAGTAGAAAAATCCTAAGGTCGGTATCAAATATATTGGCCGGTGAATTCGGTTTCGCGAGCAGCGATCGAGGAGAAATCAGCCACCACCATCTGACGATCGGTGATTTGTCAGTTGGAGTTGCGGGGCCCTCGCAGGGTACGGTGGGGTAAAGGGAACGCTCCTCGGCTCCGCCTGAACCTAGCCGGTTGGCTGTTATTTATCCTTAACGTAATAGTTGTGTGCGTTGCGAAGCTATGCGTAGACCTATGCGAAGCTATCGAGAACGAATCAATGTTCTAACCAATAAAGTTTCTGAATATTTTCGTTACTAACGCACACCTATTCTGATGTGTGTATTTCTACGCTGACATCTCGGTTTGGCCTACACATCAGAATCTTGGCACTATCCCCACCACTTCTGGCTCACTCTTGTTCTGTGAAGGCGAGAGCGCGATGGAACGAGAGCGAGTCAGGAAACGTTGAGAAAAGGAGTACCGAGGCAAACAAACCGTGTGGTGGGAGAATACCCCTCCGAAACTGACCGGCCAATATATATGATACCGACCTTAGTTCCACATTTCTCCTCAGATCTTTGCGAAAACGGTGCCAATCGATTCGCTATGTTTCACCGATGAAACTAACACCAAGAACGGCGTAATTCGGAGCATAATGAAGGGAATTAGATGAAACATTCGTTTGCATAATATCAAGCTAACTTCGTTAAAAATAGCCAGATTTACATGACATTTGGTATGATTTTCATCGGAAAAACGTAAGGAAGCCATCGGTGTCACTTAAATAAAGATACGATAAAAAATAAACAATCTGGTTTTTCTGAAACAGGTATACCGACCGTTAGAATAGACCCCTGCAAGTGCTCGAACCCAACGGGGTCCCTTACCGCGGTACCTGAGGTCTGCTCGCCGCGGTGATGGGCTACGATTCACCACCGCGATCCGCCGCCGGTGGCGAAATCGTGTCTAAGGTCGGTATCATATATATTGGCCGGTGAGTTTCGGAGGGGTATTCTCCCATCACACCGTTTCTTTGCCTCGGTGCTCGTTTTCTCAACGTTTCCTGACTCGCTCTCGTTCCATCGCGCTCTCGCCTTCACAGAACAAGAGTGAGCCAGAAGTGGTGGGGATAGTGCCAAGATTCTGACGTGTAGGCCAAACCGAGCTGTCAGCGTAGAAATACACACATCAGAATAGGTGTGCGTTAGCAACGAAAAAATTCAGGAACTTTATTGGTTAGAACAGGCCTGGGATTTAAGTGAACGCAGCGGCCGATTTTCAGAGGCAACGCGTCCTTTCTCCCGCCGCACATCTTGGCCCCCGCGGCGGCCCAGTAGCTAAGAACGTCTCAGGCCCGTACCACGTGAACCGCGCGTGGCGTATTAGGGTGACATTGTATCAATATGTTTCCACATCGTCCCAGAGAGCACGATTGTCGATGCGTTTTTGTTTTGTCAACGCGCCACGCGCGGTTCATATGGTACGGGCCTGAGGCGTTCCGAGCTTCTAGGCCGTCGCGGGGGCCAAGATGTGCGGCGGGAGAAAGGAGGCGTTGCTTCTGAAAATCGGCCGCTGCGTTCACTTAAATCCCAGGCCTGGGTTAGAACATTGATTCGTTCTCGATAGCTTCATATCGTATTGGTCTACGCATAGCTTCGCAACGCACACAACTACTACGTTAAGGATAAATCACAGCCAACCAGCTAGGTTCAGGCGGAGCCGAGGAACGTTCCCTTTACCCCACCGTACCCTGCGAGGGCCATGCAACTCCAACTGACAAATCAGTGATCGTCAGATGGTGGTGGCTGATTTCTCCTCGATCGCTGCTCGCGAAACCGAATTCACCGGCCAATATATTTGATATCGACCTTAGGAAATCCTACCTTGATCGGTCATGGATCGCCGAATCGGGCTCGCCAAGCCGACTTGCCGAGCCTGGACGAGCCGAGCAAGCTCGCCGATTGATCTTACCTTAGCGCTCAACACATAATATAACGTTAACGTTGAATATTTGTAATGTACAATAAAGAAAGAGTCAAGAGCTTTTTCTGTTTAAGGATATTTCTTTTCCGGTCAAATTTAATTTGAAGTAAATGCAAAGGGGTAGAAATGCAACTTCACTAATTAACCATTTCTACAGACAAATCATTCCGTTCATGTTATTTTGTTAGTTTCAAATAATATAAATTCTATGTTTCACTTACTAATTCTATTTCTGCTTGACTGTACTCCAATTTCCACCATCTTCGCCCTAGCCTTCATTTTAGCCCTCCAAAAAATCTGTGTGTCATGACACTTTTTTAAAACTGAAGGAGTATACATAGATCTACAGAAACATTAACATTACACCGTACTGTACCTACAAGGAACAATATTAATAAGCAAACAACTACTAAAATACTTAATCATTATGCCAGTTATCTGTCTTTCAAACATATTTTTGCATAACATTTGTCACAAAACGGCTTTTATTTATCTTTTTATGTGTTTATTTCTGAGACAAGTGGTGCATCTCGACTTTGTTGACGGTTGTGTTGTTGCACGCACAAACATGAACGGCAGCACTGTGTAATTACTCTGAAAACTGCAATACTGAACGCCAATAATGTACCCGTCAAACAGATTGCATGTCGATTGTGTTGCTAAAGAACGAATTAGAACGCGATAAAATTTCCTAGGGGTGTGCACTGCCGAGGTAAAGCACGAGGAATTCCCAAGGGAAGAAATACGTGTTTTAAGACTATACCATCCTCAATACATAATGAATTACGTCCAGTGGCAGAGCAGATGGCGATTGAAACCATAATTTTCACCACTACGAGTAACGCGCAAAATAACACATATAGATCGGTTGAATTCTTGATGCATTGCTCGTGCGTACAACAGTCCTTTCCATTATTCATCGTGTTCTCGAGGAACTCATTCTGAACAAATCGTTGCCGTTCAGAATCGACGCAACACGACTCCTTTACTTAATCGCGAGATTCAAATGCACGCAGCGCAGTTCCATTCTTCTACGTACACGGTCCGAGAGTGTCCACCCTTTACCCAAACACCAGTCATCATCGTTACTCGGTTCCATCATGTTTAAAAACGTGACACCACAGAAAGCAATATCCTTCACTCGATTCGCCACAGTGTTGTCTTGCTGCTGGCCACTTTCCTCGCCAGCCACTAAACAGCAGGTGATCCGTTTTAAAACCTTGAGGATCGTAATGACCATCAACGCAACCGCGCTTCTTCTAGCCCTGTTGAATTCCTTATATTTGCACTACGACGATTTTATCAACATCGCCAAGGCAGGTAGTCTCAGTTTCGCCCTCATTCACGTCATCTCGCAAACGCTCTTCTGCGCCACTCAACACGACAATTTTCAGGTAACATCGAAGCTTCGCGAACTCTACTAGTCTCACCCATGGCCGCTTCGATGGTGAATTACTCAATGATTTTTGTTGGTCTATTGCAGCGATTGATAAAAGAAATGATTGTTTACGTCCAGGACGCCGACTCACGCGAAATGTCCATGTTTCAATCCTACGTCGACAAGTTCTCGACATTTTACACGATGTCAGCCACCTGGTTCTACATGTCCGGGGTCATGGTCATCGTGGGAACTCTCCTGCTACCTCAACCCTTCCCAACCACCGCGGAATATCCGTTTTCCGTCGACTACGAGCCCATCAGTACCATCATTTTCGTGCATCAAGCGCTTGCTATCGTTCAATGCTCCTCTCACACTTGCGTCAATGTCTTTGGCGCGCTTTTGATATCATTCGCTGCAGCTCGCATCGAGATTCTCGCGTGTGAACTGCGCGACGTGGTGGACGCCGGTGATCTGACCGAATGCATAAAGAAGTACTATCGCGTTAGAAGGTGAGCGATGAATTAACGAGCAAATGGGGCATGCACAGCTTCAGCCAACAGACTAAAGTCTTTCAGGTTTCACAGTAATCATAACACGTGTGACGTCTGATTTTAGGTACGCCCAGGATGTTGCCAACGCTGTTCAATTTATAGCTCTGATCACAGTGACGATGTGCGGGCTAGCGGTTCTTCTATGCGGTATTGTTGTCGTTGGGGTAAATAGTTCGCAGTGTTATCGGTTTTGGCTTGACATCGAAGTCAAGCTATTTAATAGTCGAATCTATTTACTGCACGATAAAGCGTATTTTTGTGAATAGAGACAGCCTCTTACGGTGAAGGCACAGTTCTTGGCCCTGACTGTTACGACGCTGTTGGAGGTCTTCATGTGCGCCTGGCCAGCTGACCATTTGATGGACGTGGTGAGTTTTATTCGGTACCGTAAACTGGGGGAATACTGGCACGTTTTTGTAACATTTTGTTATGTAATGTAAATATTAATATTTCTGCATTTGCTTTAAGTATCCCACAATAACACTTCATCTTTTACGATTGTGCTGCAACTGTGAAAATGCATAAAATTATTTCTCCTTGTTAATTATATCTGTCAACGTTACTCCGTATTGCCAATATTCCCCCAGTTTACGGTACCTCGTGCAACAGATTGGTACAAATTGACTGTGTTGCTGGCAGAGCCAAAGTGTAGCTCAAGGTGCGTACGAGTCCACGTGGTACGAACGAACTGTGAAAATGCAGAAGCTTATACTGTGTACGATGATACCTCAAGAGGCGGTAGCTATCAGTATCAAGTGCGTGATACCGATTCTGTCTTTGAGATACTTCTGTTCGGTATGGGAAACCTCGTACTCTAATCTGATATGTATTACCGGGAACATTTCTCAATATTTCGTGATGTCTCGTGATATTTCAGTACATCTCGAACATCTTTTCCTTCTTCACTGCGTTACGACTCATACTGATGGAGGATGAGTCCGAAGACTGAGTGTTTCGCAACCAGAAGACGCTAACTGTCAATTTTGTTGGAATAGTTGTAGCTTAGAATAACATAGAATTTTTACTTTAAAAGAGTTTTACCTAGTCAATACTCTGAATGAGTACCCTGAAACCTAGACTCTTTCTCTAGCAAATCTAAAATCAATGGAGCAGTATACATATTACCCATGTTACGTTTCCCTCTAATGAATATCGACTTCTGCACGAACGCCTTCCCTCTGCTTGCTCCCGAACGAATTACACAAGGGGGACGTAACGCAATTAACGATTTAATTTATTTAAACGTAATTACGATACGTCGCCGGAAACGTGTTCCAGTTTCTTTCGTCATTACAACACGTGTCTCTGCGACATTCGAACAGTCGCTCGCGTCAGTGAAGCGACGAACCGCGAAGGGCTTGTAAAACAGACGTTCAGTAGTAAGATTGTAGCAAGCTCAGTGAAGGAGGACGACGTCAATATGCATTATTCCAGCAATAACTTGATAAGTTTCCTCAGAACATGCTGTGAGTTCAGTGGAAACTGGCCTCCAAACTCGAATGCCACGGGGCGGAAGTGGTTTCTATCGAAAGTAATATATTGGACACACATTTCAAACGAGTTCTACGGAATGCTGGCCATTTTGAACGGTCTGCACTGTTGCTTCACGAGTCTGAGCGAATTCGTGAAATCGTTCGTGGAGCTGGTGTTCATGCTGGAAACGTTGTTCAATTTGATTTATTGCCGATGTACAACGTCACAGTTTCAGGTTATTATTCACATTAACAAATATAGAATCTTGTACATTTCCAATTACTAATTTCAACGGCGATTGTAGCGATTAATATACGAGATGGAACAATTTTTCGAGACGTCCGATCCTGAAGAGAGGATTATCAGACTCGGCTACTTGGATCGCATTAGAGTGATCTATTACATGCTGATATCAGTATTCGGCGTTGGTGCCCTGCTATTTGTATTTTTACCACTCTTCACAGAAAGCCAAGTGACTCCAGTGAACACAGTGTACTTCATGATACCACGAGACGAATATTGGGGGAGGTGCGTGACCTACAGCCTGAATGTGCTTCATATCCTCAACGCAGCTTCGGTGGTCTTCCTCGATCTGCTAATAATCACGATAATATGGCATGCTGCTTGTAAATTCAAACTGGTGGGACGTAAAGTGAAAAGTATCGATGGGAAAAAATTCGAGGCGTGGATTAGGGAGCATCAGGACGCAATCAGGTATAATTTGCACTTGAAAGAGCAAAGACTTTGATCATTTTTATTGGTTTCTTGGAATTATGAATTATTATAGTTTGAACCATTGAGTTTATTAATCCTATTAGAAGGCTAATTAGAAGATTAATTAGAAGAAGATATCAGTGACGATACTGTTTCAATTCTCCTCATTTTCTTCAGCTACGCCAATGAAGTAAACCGTATCATAGGACCCTTAGCTATGAAATCAACGGTAGCAGTGGCACTGTACATGATTGTCTCGGGTTTGGTGGTCACACACGTAAGTGCTCGCTCTTTCGTGAACGTGTTACTGAACAGCTTTGTGTCAGGAACGTGTTACATCTTTTAGGATCTACATTTCCTTGAACTGTTGAAATTTGTTATCGTAACCACGTTCTCCATGCTGAGATTTCTCGCGTGCAGTTGGGCTGCTGACGTGATGACAGAGAATGTGAGTGATAGGTATATACCCCATGATTACCTAAGCAAATCTTTCGCGTGGATCTTTACCAGGCACAAGAGATCGCTTGGAAGGTCTACGAGACTTCTTGGATCAACGCGACCCCCAAAACACGCAGAAAGGGATTGATGATCATTCAGAGGTGTCAGAAGCCCATCGCCATCCACGTGGGTGGATTTCTCTCGGCTTGGTCCTTGAACTTCTGTGGTCAGGTAAGCTGAACATCTCAAAGAGTTGTTTGTATACATTCATTTCTACATGTTCCCTTTGTATTTTGAATTCGCAGGTGTTCTACGGAATTTTTACCTTCTTTTCTACCCTGAGAGTAGTACTACATGATAAATGAACTTGCACAGACGATAATTCTTACTTTATTGTTCATCCTCGTGTGTATAATGAATATCCAACGACACCGAGGATTAAATTACAGTTAATCGTTACTTACGAGACTCCTATGGCGACCTATCACACAATACCTTCTATACATTAAGTTAACCACGAGAAAACCTGCTTGTAATTCCCTATCGTTCGACTCTTTCATCAATTCTACAGTTTAGCTCCTATCGACGAAACGGAAACGGAGTGGTTTATTGGGCACATTCACCATCATGAAACTGCTCTTGATGTCAGCGTAATCGTACTCGATTCTATACTGTCGCACGAGCTGCAAAATGTAAGGTACAATAATTACCAACGCGTGAAAGGTACGATTAACATTTTAGCTACTGTACGCCATAGTGGCTTTCGCGTACGTCATTTTTATAAACGGTGCTACATTGTTTACGCGCAGTCCGCGTCGAACATTGCCGTACACTGGTTAATTAGACCTACATACCTTCGCAGTCAGTAGCATCATATTTGCCTCAGCCATGTTCTTTCCCAAGCACGACCTCGCTCCGTATCCAAAAGGTAAGCAGCTGAAATCGGTATTCTCCTTCGAGGAGCTCGTCAACCATCTCTCTGGCTTGAATTTATCAGGATCTTCATAATTCTCCTCGCGTTGCGAGGTAATCTGATTCGCCATTATGATAAACGTCTGAAAGAATCATTACCCGTCATCGATGCTATTGATTTTCTAACGGAATTAACTTCTGCTTGATCACTATACTCACTCCTTTGGGTATCGTGTATCCGTGCAGTGATATAGTTTTCGGTAGAAGCCTGGTGAAATATGGGAACGCAGGCCGCAACCTGTTCAACAAATTCATGATTTTACTTTTAATAGTAACGTCTAGAGAATTGTCGCTAGTCGAGTACCTCAAACTCTCTCGGATGCAGGCCTGCAAGTACCGCATGCTCTTCAATGTATTCTCCGTGAAGGGAGTGTCTTTGCTAGCCGAAACAGACACGATCTCGTCGTAGAGCTTCCTCTGAGTGCGAGGATTTCTTGCCAGGTGGTACAACAGGAATGCCTCGCAATTCGCTGTCTGAAGAGTACAAGGATGCTAAAGTTTTACGGGACTTTTTCAGGGTTAGTTGCACAGTACTCTATGGTATTCGAAAGGAGGACATGTTCTCTTTTTTTTTACTGAAGTGCAGTGTCCTCCTGTCACCTAAAAATGTCCTCCTTTTCTGTTTTATCCACAACTCAAGCGATCCACTTCGCTTCGGCTTCACCCGGCAAAAATACCATCACTACTTGCCAGTTCCAAAAATGAAAAAGGACGTTGTAAAATAAAAGCAAATTTTAGATATCAATTTTTATTATGTAAGAAAACATTAATGCTTTATTAGAATAATCTAGCAGCTACTACATATTCAGGCATTAAATAAAGTCTATATCTACTACCTGAATATGCAGTAGCTAGAAGATTAATCTAATGTAATGTATACACTAATGTATATTCTTACATAATAAAAGTTGATATCTAAAATTCGTTATCACCATTTGAAACGATTTCAGACTACATTGTCCAGCTTTTTCATTTTTGGATCTGCTAAGTTGCACTCTTATACGTTACCGCTTGCACGCCCAAGATGATCATGTCCATCAGCAACGTGCAAATATCGTCTGGGTGAACACCCTCGTTCAGAAGGACCTTTTCTAGGACCGGCGAACTGTTCTCTGTCCTTCCACCCTTTTCCGCCATAGATGACCGACTTCGGAGGTTACTTTGAGTCTGGCGAACGTACTTCCCTATAACCCTGTCGAAATATTCGAGAGATAAGAAGGTTCGGGAGATCAGTTTGCCCTGTTAACTGATTTGAGGGGAATCCTAAGGTATCGAGATTATAGGCCAGCGATTTACCCGTCGAGAATGTCGCAGGCTTCGAACAGCTTCTTCGCGAAGGGCGTGAGGAAGAATCTCCAGACCTGGAAGCCAGTTTCGCAGCGACTCATGTACTTGTGGGCAGTCATCAATGCACTGATGATCCTCGCTGGCTCGGACGTCGGATTGTAGCCAGCTGGCTCCAGGAATCCGAGATGCTTGTTGAACGTGAGGGTGCAGAAGCACTCCATGGCCCAGCGAATCATGTCTTCGTGAAAATTCGCGGGTACCTGTCGACCCACCATGGAAAATTTCTTTTCGAATTAAACTATATACATGTAAAACATTTCTGGCTCGATTGACTCGGACTTCGATACGTACTTCATCTTGCCTGTTGCGTATTTCGTATATTCTGCTGATTAGCTCGTCGCTGACCATATCGATCTTATCGAGGAAGCCAGTGGCGATCTGACTGAACTCCTGCTCTACTTTCTCTCTCACCTCCAGCCACTCTGAACCCTGCCTGAGCAACTCAATGTACATTAAAAAGCATTAGGCTCTAATCTTCTTTTTTGTTCAGGGGTGTAATCGATTATTTAAGAATTGATGGTGTTTACTAACAGCGAGTATGGTCCAGCAAGGCGATACTTGCGATGATTGAGACGATAGTGTTGCAGAATATCGATGCCACTGCGAGCTGGAGTGTCGCCTTCCTGCTTCAGTACTTCTGCTATGTGTTCAGGCCTGCACCAATAGTTGAGTCAGTAGAGGCAGATTGAAAAGTGTTATACATGGAAAATTTGACCTATGTATCATGACAATCTCTCCAGAAAGTGGCCCGTTGATCCTCACGATGCAGCCGTACTCGTTGAATAAGTACTTCAAGGGTGTCACGTTGCGATTCCACGATAGTCGTCCTGGAAACAACTGGTATGAGATTCGACATAGTCCCTGCATTCGTGGATGCATAATTCAAATCGAGTTATCATAGAATTCCCTTTATATATTTTCCTATCGATCTACAGTCTACTTTTATTCATCCTGTGCAAAATTCTGACACATCAGGTTAATCAGAGCGCGCTAAATCGACAACCCGAAGAGCCAACAACGTTTAATCTCCATAAAGTCCATAGAGTTTAACCAACTCTATTATTATTTTTATTCGTCTGTCATATATTCCTCTAATAAATTTAATTTGGAAGCAGTGTATCGAAGTATAATCGACACTTTCGTCGTAAGGGCAGGGATCTTCGGGTTTTGGACCTATCGGTACTTCAACAGATCGTACCCTGGGTGAATCTGTTGATTAGCAGACTGGAAAACAGTTGCGTACCGAGGAGCGGCACGTATTTCCAATACTTCTCCCAGATCTTCAGCACAGCTGGTCCAGGGATCTCCTCGAATGGCAACGGTGCCTTCTCTACGGTGAGCTGTGGCTCGATTCCTAACGGGGACACCTCGAAGGTCGTCGTCGAGACTTCAGCAGCCGCTGGATCCAACAGAGGAATCGCGTCCGCTCGAGTCAACGGCTCGGGCATGGCTGCTGCTTGCGTTTGGGCCATGGACGCGGCTGAAACGTCGAAAATTATACGAATTTTGTTCATCGATTCAACATGGCGATTGTGAAGTATACTTCTGGAAACTTCGATGGACGAAAGAGCGAATGCACCGTGACTGCATCAGTTTCTTTCGATTTAACTTACAAATTATGTCAGAGGCAGTGAGATTCAAGCATTTCTGTCCCTCGTTCGCGGTTAAAGGCTTCGACACCTTCATCACCGAGCATCGTCGCGACAGTGACAGAATTTTCGGTAGCAAACGTTGCATTGCGACTGTAATTACATTATTGCCTGGTTAGAATATTATCTCCGCGACCAGTTTCATTACTGAACTACAGCTAAGTTCCTGTATCGCGTACGTAGCTTTCTGGCGAAATGAAAAATGTCACTTACCTGTGGGGATTATTCGTAAAACCTTCAAGAAACAATACCTCCTGATTCTCCAGCTCTGTGACAGCTAACAAGCCAGTTGCCTCGGCAGCTGACAAAAAGATTTGAACTTCGACTCGTTAAATCGTGCTGGTATTCATGGCAGCGCGTGGGACCGCTAATCGGCTTGTGTACAAAGTTTAAAGGAAAAAAAATTATGCCAAGTACATGAAATCAAATAGATCACAAAAAATAGAAGATAATATAATATTAAAAATCATTCCGTATGCCGATTATCTTTGTATCGGCTTGTGTACAAAATTTATTCGATATACAAATTTTAATTGTCAGAATATTACAAACTAAACCTTATTAAATATCGTCAAACACAGTAAATTCACATTGCACGTTTTACACGTCGACTTCGATCTCGACATCCTCCTCGTCCTCCGAAACAGTCTTTTCCGTCGTCGTGCTCCTTACACTACCCTTTACTAACTTCCTAGGCTCCTTCTGCGAATCGAGACTCGTCAACGAAGTACTTTCGCTCTCCTTCGTGTGTCGCCACTTCATTCGCCGATTCTGGAACCAAACCTTCACCTGCAAATATAAGGAGACGTTCCTCTGGTCACTACTGGCTCCCTAAATCCCCATCAGCATGCGAGGCTGATCGTTTTGAAACGTTACCTGGGCATAGGGTTGACAACCGTACTATAATATATAAATAGTATTGTACTATATACTCTTAGAAAAAATGTAGTTCGTGGTAATTCTAATTTTCGATACATCAATAAAATTCTACAATTTTTACTTATTTTTTATTTCTATGGTAATATCAAAATTTTCATTTGCGAATTTAAACTTTAACAGAAAAAATCTTTTTACAACGAATATGAAGTGACGGAAAAAGAGAAAAAAAGCCATTCAGTACAATCAAACCTTTGACATATTTGTAAAAGGCAATCAATTAATTAATAACGCACAATGCACAAAAATATAAAAAATGAGATGTGGTTATTTTAATGTAGTTTTGTACCACTTTCCTCTGAAAAGAACCATATTTTTTCACAGTGTACTATTTCTTATCGCAATTGATCCTAAAGTACAATAATTTCCCCCAAAAAAATTGGCAATCCTACCTGAGCATCTGTTAGGCCCAGTGTCGCTGCTAGCTGCCTCCTATCCGGCTTAGTTATGTATTTTTGCAGGGAGAATCTTCTCTCCAACCCTTTCCTCTGCAGGGAACTGAACACAGCCCTCGACCACGACCTCTTTCTCCTAGCATTGGACTCCGTTTGGTTCGCTGACGCCGACGCAGAAGTTATCGGCACTGCAAACGTACATTACACTGTTGGAAGCTCGTCTGCGCAATGGGAAATTCGAAGTTTAAGGGAAAGAATGTTTTCTGGCTCAGAGATGAAACGAGTTAATACGCAGCGCGGCCCGTTAAAAACAGAAGCCCGGGGGATACGCGAGGGTGTATGCAGCTCAGATCACAAATTAGGAGACGTGACACGATGTAAACGGTAGTCTTGGGTGGACGGGTGTCTGTTTCAACAGATCCTAGACCGAACAAGAGGCCCCCGCGATTGGGTACTTCGGGCTGATTTACAGCCCTCCAGAAGTATACAACATCTGCACGAATTTAAACAGTGCGGTTCTCTCTCCGGTTGGTACGGTGCTCCGAATGAATTGGATAGGCAGCAGTTAGCCGTACGGTCATAGTTATTTCGGGAACGCTTTGCTCCTCTTTGAAGGTGCAACTTCGATTAATAAAACCATTGTTGCCTCCTCCCCACGCACTTGTCATCGAATTCTATGGTGTATAAATTTTAAGCAGCTTGAGAATAAAGATCGCCAGATTCCTATTGCTCTAATTTCAACGCCAACCGTTCCGATTCCTCGATACTACCTCGGTATAACGATAAACACACGCTGTAATAAGAATCATTCAAAATAAAATCTGTGGATGATCCCTGATTAACGTTTTATGCGGGATTCGAGTGGTCCGTGGCTAATAATAGGACGAGGGGACGGTCCAGGATTTGGAGTTTTTAGCGTAACCAAGAAGGGGCACGACGAAACCGCTGTTTACATCGCGTGTAAACGAATGGTGGCACTTAAGATGTCGTTTAAACACGGGCAGGAAACACGAGAATACACTGTCGCGTAAATATTTTGCCCTACTTGCTGCCGAGTACTCGAGAGACAAGACAGTGGCCCATATGGTCACATTTGTTAATGACGCAACCTTCGTTTCATGAGCAGGAGCTCCTGGATAATTTCCGCTCGGGAGATCGAGGTGCTGGCTAAGTGGGAGGTCTTTAACTTGTCGATCGTCAACGACAAAAGGAAGGTGGATTTTAAAAAACTTGTCGGTACGAGTAGCATGAATATAGACGATCGAATATAATGTTTATTACACTTGTAACCATCTCGAGCTCGTATTTCGTTTGTTTCAACTTTTCAATTGAGCAACAACTTTTAATTTTGTGAATGACTGTTAGTCACGTTCATGGAAAGCTACATTAATCTCTACTATAACGATGTTTAGTCTATGCGAAGGTATTAAGTAAACTTTAAGAGATCTCACCACGGGGGACAGGTCGCAGAGGAGCTGGCCGATAAATATTCCCATAATTTTCCACGATTCCGTGATTCGTGCTCCCGTAATTCCCAGGAACAGTCGTTTGGTTGTAGGGAAACGTGGGGCAGATCCGAAGGGCCTCGCACCTGACGCAGCCTCCTGGACAGGGACACCTCACCGTGGAGTATTGAAGCGGAAGTGGCCTAAGCACGTCTTCAGGAACGCGCGATTTGGAACAAATGTTCTTGTTTAACTATCAACGCGCTTTTTTCGTTTAAGACGAGCGAAAGCTTGCGCACTAAGCCGAGCAATAAACTTTATCATCCGAACGCTGACAGGTGACAGCTTCCTCTGATCTTACCTGTCCTCTTCGACGAAATTTCGTCTGAAAGTATCCGCTCCACGCCAAACTTGAGCTGCTTCGAACAGTTCGCTGCATCCACAACGCGGGTTTTGACTTCGTTCATTTTTGTCCCTCGCACTGAAATCACTTGCCCGCAGCCTTTTAAGTATCCTCTGTCTCGCACACTTCAAATGTTTACCACATCTTCCACGTAAACGTAGATCACCGAGGAGCTCTTAATTCGAATAGATCCCTCGCGGATACACTTCACTCGATCGCGCGATTCGTGCCATGATTAAAAGCAACGATTATTCGACAGCATTCGGCGCGATGTTTCCATGCGAGGTAATTCCTTACTGATGCTAAATACGAAGCGAGGGGAAGTTTATGTCACTGACATCGACGAGGGCGCGCGCTTAAAGCTGACTTTCGCGGAAGGCTTTTCGAATGAATAAGCGACCGTGCTTCTGCCGTGTCCCGAGGAGATTTTGGTTGCGACAAAAAAAATCATCGGAGCTCGCTGCAATTTCCAACGCGCGATTGGTCCACACGGATGGTGTAGGCGTGTCCCTCAGAAGATTGGTCCCTGAAGAATGATGAGCTTCTGGTACCGGAGTTGTGGTCTCCATGGAGCGTCGCGGGGAGCGACCCCTCTCTTCGACATTTCTACTAAGTAAATATTATTAAATCTACCCTCTACGTGAAACACGGAGGAGCAGGATAAACGACCACTAAATGTGTATCTTAAATTATATAAAGAGATAAGTATCACGTGGACTTAGATTAGATGCGGTTTAATTTTATTTAAATACATTTTATTTAAGTATATAGTATGATTTAACTAAAATACTAATATTAATTAGATTAAGAACACCTTGTCCATGGATAATAGCATGTCAGTGCTGTGGAATAAATTATCTTAGGGAATACAGTTGCATCGAGGTATCAGAGTCTCTCGTCAATCGTTTCTCCGAAGAGGAGGGTGCAGAAAAAGCGGGACGTGGGGAAAGAAGATTCCAAAAAACTGTTAATCAGGCTATACATATCCGCGGAATAGTAGCATAGAAACGTATGGCCGATGATATCTCTGGGAGCCATATGGTTATCTTTGCGCGCAGACTTTCGGAGTATACAGTCACTTAGATGTTTATTTGGAGAGCCATGTTTGAAGCAGCCTCTACCCACACGCTAAGAATATTCTTCGTGGATATGTACACACCGTGATCCTCTATTCGATTTTATTAGGTTTTAGGATTTTCGTGAGCCCGGCGAATCGCGATAATGAGTTCAGTCGATCGCGAGATTTTTCCTCGCGGTCCATTCGCCACTCCGCGCTGCTTTTCCTCTTTCCCTCGAGCGAGAAGAAAACGTGAGATTCGATAGAGAAATTTTCTGCTTAGGGAGAGAATTGCTTGGACTAAAATCTAGATGAAACTGAATAGATCCTAACGCTCGACGTGCAGTAAGAATTCCTAGCTGTTCTCCACAGTTTATCTTTGTCAAACGAGATTTTCCTGGGAGAACCTTGAATTTTCTAGTGGGAAATATCTCGAAAACTACAGCTATACCATCGATGAACAACTTAATTTTGCATCACGTAAGATCGCGACAGCATGATCATTCCCTGGTACAGCTTCTCGATCTCAAAGTCGTTCTCTTCGGGATGAAACCCAAAGACGTCTCGCTTGGGACGAGTGTAGCCTTGCAGTCCCTGCAAATTCTGAAACAGAAGTAAGTACATGGCTGGACAACAACGCACCTCTACCCCGAATCGATGCAATTTCGCGTTTCAAGAACGTGACGTAATTTTTCACTCCATTCTGCAGCGGCGCCATACACTCGGCTCGCGTTTGTTTTTCAATTACGCGCGTTTCGCGAAGCGAGGGATCGACTCACCGAGAGCACGATCACGTTCCCGTTCCCCATGTTCCCTGAGCTTCGACGAATGGCCGTAATTATCAGTGTGAGCAAATATCCGCCGAAAGCCAGGAACGAGAGCGCAGTAACAGCCAGCTGGAATATCCTCGAGATCTTCGTGTCCTTCCCTTTCTCCTCGTAGTGTTCTCCATATCGCCTCACTGGTTTCTTATCGGCCCTTTTCAGAGGAAGGGCGACGGGCAGTGGCAGGGAGAACGTCCTGCTGGACATGTAGATGTCCTCTTCGTCCGTGCCTAGGAAATCTGAACAGATGACGAAGCTTTACAATCCGCTTCGTATGCATTTCTTCCTGAATCTACTAATTTTTAGATTCGCTACGTGGTTCAGAGGGATACCTTGCTCGTTCGCCAGGGAAGACTTGATGTGCATTAGTTCTGTCATTGGCAGCTCGCTTAGACCGTGAATCTCGTCCATATACAAGGATGTCCGGTTCCCATATGTTAGTTTCAACCAGGGAGATGTTAAAAGAATAAAAACCGAGGGAACAAGTGATGCATTGAAGTTGCTGGAATCGAAATTACGAGCCGCGCTTGGTATACGTTGAATTCTAATGAAGAAATTACAGTTTATAAAATGTTACTTACTACTTTGCCATTCTGAAGTGTTCTCCACTGTTCTGCGAAGCAATAGCAACGCGGATCACAAAGTCTTCTTGTAACTGTATCAACGCAAAAAGATCCAGAAGTGTCACTGGACACTGTCAAGTCTCGTTTCGTACTGGTCCCAAAACCCAGCGCGGCACAATTGTCCCCTGGATCGCGGGCACTCGTTTCACGTGCTTGGTTAACAAAGCGAGAAGAGTGTCAATCATCGCGCCCGAAATCAGGAACAGAAACGTTAGAATCAGCAGGGTGGAAAGGAGTAATTAACACCCGTTACAAGCGGCTCCGGTGTGATATTCAGTACCGGGGCAGCCTTAGTTCTGTTACGATGAGGAAGTTCCTTTGTGTCCTCTGCTGCGTCTTCGTAATGGCGACTTTGGTCTCTGGTTTACCAGAAAAGAAGGACGGTCAGTGAAGCATCGCAAAGTCGAGACGTTTCAAAATATTTCAGACCAGATAACGTGCAAGCTTTTTACTCGTTGCAGGGGTTTTGGATAAAATCAAGGCTGGACTGCAGTACGCGACGAATTACTTGGAAACTGCGAGGGACATTGCTGACCTGGTTGCAAGAAGCTTGGGTCGCAAGCACAATGTGGAACAGGAAGACACTCCAACGAAGAAGAAAGATGGTTTCGGCCCTTCTAACATCATGTCTGCGTTCTTTCGACTGGTTGGCTTGGATTCGCAGAAGGTGACAGCGATTGCTGTTAACAGTGTCATATTCCTTGCTCAAATGGTAAGTACCAAGTCTGTAACGATTAAAACACCGAAAGAAATCAATTCTTTGTCTTGTATGAACGTCTGCGCTCGTAGATAAGTTCTTTGTTCGAGTTGAGCCCCTCGAAAGGAAACATTGCGAGGAATTTAGACGACGAGGATAACGGACACTCGTGGAACCCCGCGAAATTGATTACGGAGAGCAAAAACGAGAGGGTAGGTTTAGAATCGGGGAGTGCAGTAACTCGAGAAGGAGTCTTTGCGATATACTTTTCCTTTTAAGATCCAAAGGTTGATCGAGCAGGCGCAGGACTCGCAACTGTCCAACCAGCTGATCGAAAGAGTGGATGGCGTCGATTCTGCTTGCGTCAGGTTGCTGTTATGCAAAACGTCACCTGTTATAAGGGCGGCGCAGAGTTTCCTGAAGAACAAGACTCAGGGGAAGGGTCGTCGAATGACTGCGTGGCTTCCTGGCAGGGATGAATTCGAGGAAAACAGCGACCAGTGCGAAAACACGCACACCGATTGCAGTTTATTTTCTTAGCCGCAGTTACTGAAGCAGCCAGCGGTTTATTTAACTTTATTTGCTAGAAGGTGGGCCAAAAAAAAATGTCGATGAGTCTTGCGGAATTTTTTAAAACCGTTCAAGTATCACTTTCTTCTCCAAGTGTCTACGCAATAATGCCTCAACGTCCCTGTAGTCTTGGAATTAGTCCTGCGACCGAAATTTATAAATTTCTGATGTACTATTGTATAAAGAAGTCTGAAATAAAAGAATTTTTTGGTTTGTTTTCTTTTACCCGAGAATCGCAATCACTATTCTTCTTCGAACTCTCCAATATATTCTCATTGCTTACCTTACTATTACGTTGGTAAAATCTTTCTTCTTTTCCAAACAGAAGTAACAGCTGCTGTCTGTACATGCATACATCAAGCAGAAAGAATCATTGGCGAACAAGGTACTGGTTTGTAGAGCATATATATTTGCGTCCATACAAATATATACTATATTACAGAATATACAAGGTACTCCAAAATTAATTTACTGAATCTTGTACGTCGATAATGCTTCTCGTATTGTACACGTACGCGAATAGAAACCGAGAACGAAAGAACAACGGAATGCAATAAACAGCTCTCGAAGTACGGGGCGTTTATTTAAATAAACACCCGGCGGATTCAGTTTTGGCAATACCGTCTCATAATTGCGGCCATCTCCAGGATGGCCTCGCGAGCTCCTCGCATGAAATTCGATTGCCCCGAGTCGCTCAATTTTTACAAACAACGCGTTCCTCCCCTTGTACGTTACGCGATGACGTGAAAATGAACGGGGGGTCCTCGGTGAACTTCCTCGGATCACGATGAACGCCCGATAACCGCGCATGGGCCGCGGAACGTGGATTAACGAACTAATAAAACACCTGGAACTGATTGTGCAGGGCTGTTGAATGCCGCCGCACCCAACGAAACAACGCGATCGCGTCGCGGATTATTGCACTATGCGCGAAGCACCCGTTCGAAACGATCGACGAAATTAACATAAAAACAACCGGACGTAATGTCGCGACTTCTGCCGACGGGTCGGCGAATAAATCATCCGTCGGCGACGCGTTATCGTTCGCGGGGGAAAGTACTTGCACGATTCGCGAGGACGGTGCTAAATGTGAATTCTCTACGCTCGTCGCCGAACGTCTCGATGAGACTCTACGACTCCGAATATCCACCGAAAAACTCTAACAATATTACGGTAAATGGATACAAAATCGTCCGGCTTGGATCGTTGCTCTCACAGCTCGCTAAACCGCTAAACGTTCGATTAATATCGGGAACGATCGCCAAGCGGGACGAACTCGAATGAAATATCAACGATGACCGAGTAACAATAAAGAAGGAACCACTTGGCCAACGACTACGCGGAAACAAGATTTCACGCGCGAATTACAGTGGGATCTGTGGGGCTTTCGCTACCGGTCGGCCGTTCGATCAACGGCCGCCGGGTCTCACAGAGTAGAATATCCTCGATCGCCCTACGCTATTACACCTAATGAGATCAGGATTACTGCGAGCTACATTCATCGGGGTTCGGGGGGGGGCTGAAATATCGATTGAATCTCTAAAATCAACCGCAATTGGTACGATCCGAGTAACTAATTAGTCGCCGTCGGGGGTTTCGATCGTACCAGAAACGTTTGGCGCCTCTACTTTCCCTGTAAATATCGTGGATACGATTAAGAAGGTACGACGATTATGTAACTTTGGCATTGAAGAAACGCGAGGGTAGCGGACGCAGTCTCGCGGACGCGTTCGATGTTCGAGGCACGAAGAAGTGGTCGTGAAACGGTCCCAAATCATTCGTTATCGTGAAACATTCGCAACAATGACATACAAAAGCTAACACTCTCTCTCTCTTTCTCTCTCCCTCTCTCGCTCTCTCTCTCTTTATCGATAATTTTGATTCGTCTATCACATGAGTTCTGCAGCGGCGAAAGAAAGAAGAGGGTGGATCGCCACTTCTCGATCGTCGAAGATCGCGCGTCGTCGATTCATCGTGTCGTGTATCCTCCTCAAACGCGGTTAAACGTTACCGTGTAAATGATTCGAAGTGTCCGATACACGTGTATAATAGTAAGTGTACAATAATATAGAGGTACGTATATTATACATTCCCGTCAGACTCGCGGAAAAACGTCGGTCTCGAAAATATACGCGAACGGTTAACAGACTGTCAGGAGAAGGAAGCAACGAACCGTATCGAAATACTCTTACGGACATCGAGGGATTCTTATTTACAAGGGAACCCTGTCGCGCTCTAAGCTTGCTTCCACGCGATCAGACCCGCGACCCGTCCTCTCCTCAGCTTCCAACATTCGCGCACCTTCGTTCCCTTCGAACTTGCGCGGACGTTGCGAAAGGGCCATTTGCAACGCGATGCGTCGATGTTCCTTAAAATCCAATGGGCAAGCCGATCGCTTGGAACGTTTCCCTGTTCCTCATTCAGCAAGCTGCTGTTCCAGCGACGGTTTCAAGGAACACCGATGCAAAATAGCGTCGGAGGTGCCGGCAGGCCGCGTATGTCGCATCTCGAGCCTCGTTTCGTCTTGCTTTAAAGTCAACGCTCCGTGCACGCGCGTCTCGTTGCAGTCTTTAATGGTTCATTCAGCGAACAGACGAACTGAACTCGATAGGAACAGGCGGGGATGGAGCTTGAAACCGGTCGGAGCGAGCACGCGTTTTGAGGCTCAATGTAACGACGAACGACAGGAAACCCGTTTCCAAATGACTCGTTCCTGGATCCTTTGGTCGGTGATTAACGCCGGAAAACTACTTGAGTGGCAAATAAATGTCGTTAATATGCTTGTACCTCGAAAGCAAAGTCTCGGACACTAAAGTTGCAAAGAACGTCTGAATCACCTTTGCTCTGACGAATTTCCGATTTCCTGTATGCAGAATCCAACTGCGTAAAATGTCCCAGCGATTCAACAGAACACACTTTCCACACTTTCACGTGAACATCGCGTGTGCTCATTGCTCCTCGCGAGTGGTAGTTCTCAGCCAGACGAATCTCCTCCGCGGAGGAGGAGTATCGTCGGACTCCGGGCGAGCGACATTTGGAAACGAATTTTTCGACAGACGGTAGATTGTTCTTCAGAGGGTCGCCTGGGCCGAAGTGATCAAGTCAGTGTTCTCGACTCGAGCCAGCCGCAGCCAGTCTTTCAAATAACACGTCCTCTCTATCAGGTTCGAGGTGCTTTTCTCCACGGTGCCTACGCTGGTGGTGAAGCCGCTGTTGGGACCGTACTGCGCGATGATGTTCTGCGTGGTGGTCGTCGGTGGTTGCGCGGCTGTTATCTGGGACAGGATGTTCGACTGGATGTGCGGAGTGCCAAACGTTCCTGGAAAACAGTGGGCAAGCAACGTTAATGACAAAGCCAGGCGACTGGAAGCTGTCTTACCGGGTAGCAGTGGTTCGCAGTGTTGGAGCTAGGTATACGACGATCTCTTGATTTCCACTGACCTTGCACGTTGTTCGGCTGCACGGTCAGGTGGTGGAAACGCAGCCGCGGCAAATAGGAGGACATCAAGGTGGGCGGCGGTGGCACGTTACTGTCCTGCCATTTGTTCAGCACTCCCCAAATCTCGCGGATCTCAGAGTTCAGGTTCTCCAGGCTCGCGGTGATTTCCGTCGACTCCTGGTAGTGATCCGGTTTGTCTGAATACGGGGGGATCATGACACAAGAAACGGAAATAAATTCTCGAGTGAATGGGGGAGCTGAGGGGAACGTTCGTCTGCGGGGAAAGCATCGAGATATCGGTGGTCATGCTGATCAAGAAACGGAACATGAGAGTGTCAGATGAAAAACGTAAACCAAGAGACAGCTGATAGTGAGAGGGGTCGGTGCACGTGTTCAGCTAGCTCACCTATGAACGTGTCCGTTCCCAGATCGGTGGAGCTGAAGCCACTGCTGGCGCTGCCCATGTCGCTCAACGTCACCTCGTCGTTCCTCGTCAAGGTCGCGTCGTTCACGGTTCTCTTCGCGCTGACCACTCTCTCCAGGGTCTGCTCCAGGTGCCTCAGGTAAATCACCTTCTCGCCCAAGAGGCTCTTGGTGCGGTGCAACCTCACCTCCATGTCCGATAGTTCGCCCTCTTCCTGGAATCAACGCGACGGTAGCTTGAAACTCGCAACTAGAAGCTGAAGAGCGTTAAACTCACCTGAAGCAATTGTTCTAGTGTCGCCCTGGCGATACGTTGCTTCCAAGCCCTCTGTCGACTTTGAAAAGCGTTCTCCTGGTGTCTGAGCGCCTCTTGGGCGCGCCTCACGGAGTCCCTCTCGACGTGAATTCGGTGCCGGAAGAACTCCAGCTCCGAGGAGGCGTTCGCCGGCGCTAGAAAATCGAGCAGATTCCTTTTCGGTGTCATCCGACGAGCTCGAACTCCGGGCTGATCGTGGATGCGGCGTGCAAGGAAACAAGTAACGGAAAGAAAACCAACAGAAAAGAGGACCAGATGAAAAACGAGAAACCAAAGATCGCGGCCGATTTGCGGGTGAACGAAAAGAATCTGGTGGTGCACTTACGAGCGAGTCGAGGAGCATAAGCCGTTAGCCAAAGTAAAGTCTATAGACGCCTAGAGAATAAACAGAAACGATAGTCAGAGGCCAGAAGAGAAACGAAAGTGCTGAGACAGCTGAGCTCGAGGGAACCGAACGAAAACGTGGTAGCATAATCGAAGCAATTAAGCCGTGGGTAATTCACATGATAGATTATTAATTATTCATCAACGTTACTGGAGAACGGTAGATCAAGACTGTACGACAGCATTATTCGACATTCACCTTTGTCTTGGAAAGGATATCGCAATGTGTAGGCCGTCTCGTTGCTGGGCAGCTGATCGCCAAGGTCCTCCAGCTTCTCCAGCTGTTTCCGGATGTTCTCCACCGGGTTCTCAGGATTGTTGTTGTTGTTGTTCCCGGCGGCGGCAGCGGCGGCGGCGGCGGCAGCAGCGCCAGCCCTGGCTGTGCTAGTCGTCCTCTTGCTGAAGTTCTTCCTTTTCTTCATCATGTTCGCGTTCGTCTCGCTGGCGGTGGTCGTGTCGTCGGACTCGAATTTCGCTGCACTCTTCGATATCGCCGCGGCTGCGGCTGCGACCTTCTGAAACCCCGAGACGCCCTTCTGACCGGCCGCTTCTTCCGGCTGACGATGAACCTCGGCTTGCTGCTCGCCCGTAGCCTGAGCCTCTTGCGGTTTCACGTTCGTCGCCGCCGAGCACGAGCGCGTTTTCCTCACCGGTGTACTGCGAGCACGATTTAAGGCCTATAGCCAAACATTAGGGCGAATCGTATGAACGTGAGGGAGTACCTTCACAGTTTACCCTTCGTGATGTCAGTCTCTATGAATTCTATAGAATTTTACACACAATACGGCGCAAGTATGGCAAGTAAGTATCGACGACTGTGAAGGTACTGGGGGGGCTGTGACGTCACAAATGGATGTGCGAAAGCTTAACATTAACTCTTATTTCATACAGTACACAGATCAGATAAGGTTGAGTAAGGTTACACGTGTTTAAAGAAAGCTCGACAAGTGTTAACCTCTTGTTAGAATGCGAGAGATGATCGCGGATTGCGGTTAATTCGGGAAGCGAAACAGAAAACAGTTAATTCTGACCTCGACTCACTTTTGCTCAGACGATTCAGTCCTGTCGGTTCTGGTCCTCGTGGACGTCGACCTCTCCGTCTCCGAGGCCGTGGTGTATCCCATCTTCCTGCTGCTACTCTTCTCTACAACCAGGCGAACGTTGTTCGTCAGCTTACTGTACTTCTTCTTGAGCGCGGTGTACTTGTCTTGCAGCAGTCGGTTCTCGGACCTCATTTTCTCCATGTCCATGCTCTCTTGCTGCTGGGCAGCCTGCTTCCGCGCCTCCTTCTGCGCGTCTCGCGAGAAATCCGCTACAATATCCTCTAGCGTCTGCTGGTGCATCTTGCGAGTGAGTTCCTCCTGAAACGGCAGCAGACAAATTGCCTTCAGACAAGCCTATCGGGATTTATTCAGCCAAGCCTCTGCTTGTTCACGACATAAATCGTCGCTTTGGTCCCCTTGGCTCCTCTTCGATGCTAATGGACGTGCTATCTCCGTCCCGTGATCCTAAACAGCCTGACTAGCCACCAACAACCGGAGGATCCCGAGCACTAGGCCGAGTACACAGTCCTGCGGATTGTCGTGTGTGTTTGTCGAGGATAAAACATAAACGTACCAGTGCACTTTGCGACTGTTCTTGGCACTTTATTTGCTCTTCAAATATAATCATTCAGAGATACAACAATTCTAGGAGGGGAATCCTCTTAAAGATATCCTAAGGCGGCCGTGTGTCTGGACGGTGTTACACAATCGGTGGACGAAACGAAAGAATTGGATGACGAATCTATTAACGCCAGATTAGCTTGCCGCTTTTATTGCGTTCGCAGAAAGAAGTTGCGGCTAACGAGGCCCCCGGCTGGAAGCTTGCGACAGAATGCTTCTGGCGTGAGTTAACTAGCCATTGCATAACGCCGATCGTTCGTATCACATAAATAACCTAATTTCCTTAAACAACGGTAGATATTGAATTGGAGGTAGCGTGTTTTCTCGGTGGAGGGGAGAGATAGATCGTTGCTCAACAACGTTGCCATACAGGTTTCAGGTACTTAAAGTAATAGACATCGTCAGGTACTCACGTCCACTCTAAAATCGCGGATAATCTGGGTCAGACGTTTCTCATGATCCTCCGTGATTTTCGTTATCTTCTCCCACTGTTGCGCCCGCAGGTCCGCGCATAAATCGTCGAACTCCTTCTGCAGCTCCTGCTTCATCGCCTCGATCTTCTCCGTGTGCTGTTTGGTCAGCTCCAGTTCGCTCAATTTCGCCAGCTTCTCCTCGCCCAAGCTGCGCTCGTGCTCGCTCTCCAGTTTACCCATCTCCTGGTTCCTCAGCTCCAACAGCTCCCTCTTTCTGTCGTCCAGCTCGGTCTTCAGGTTCGCCAGAATCTCCTGCCGCTCCTTTTCGTAGCACACCTCCAGCTCGGCCTTCACCTTCTGCAGATTCTCCAGCCTGGTCTCGTCCATCTCGGCGATCAACCACTGGATCTCGCGTTCCTCCTTGATAAACACAAACAGAAAATCGAATTATTATACGAAAGCAAAACTCGGCGATCGCCTCTTCTCGCGTCAACGACTACCTTCTCGGTCATCTCGCGCTTCAGATCCTCCAGCCTGTCGTTCAACTTCTTCTGCAGCAGCCTCTTCTGCTCCAAGAAATTCTCCTCCAGCTCCATCTTCGTCTGCTCCAGCTTATCCTCGAACTCCTTCTTCAGCAACTCGATGTTCCGCGGATGTTCCCTCATCAGCTTGGCCTTCAGCTCTTCGTAGCTCTCCGTCTCCACCTCCTCGTTCGCTCTGGGGGTGTCGCCATCGTCGGCCTGCCTGTCCCTCGAGAAACCTATCGTCTTCTTCGGCTTATCAACCTTCGATCTACTCCTACGAAACTCCTCGGAGTCGCTGCTTCTCGGCAAGCTGCAGTCTGTCTCGCTCTTCGAGACTAAATCAATGTTCTTCATCCTGTCGAATTTTTTGATTGGCTCGCCCTCTAGACTACTCTCCCTCGAAACACTCTCCCTGGACGAGCTCTCCCTGGCCATTTGGCTACGATGCTCGTTCTCGGTAACATTCTGAACGACGAACCTCCTGCCGATAACTTTCGAGCTCTTCTGCAAGGCTTCCAGCTTATCGGAGGACGAGCTCCTTTTGGTATCCTCCTCCGCTTTGCTCTCGGAGTCCTCCTTGTTCTCGTCGTAGAAGCTCTGAGAGAACTGAGTGGACAGGATGGAACCAATGAGATTGCTGGAGGCCGCGCCAGATGCTTTTACATTTTGCTCTTCGGACTCGGACTCCCAGTCGTCCTCGGACCCCGAGTAGGTGAACTTGATGCACACTTCTTTCTCTATGTCGAAGCGCACGCTCTTGCGCTCCTCGTCCACTGGCCTGTCATCTGCTAACCATCGAGTAAAATTAACGAATACACGCGGACCGTGAGTCACGTTGAAAAGATATAGACTCGATCGCCTTACCGTCGTCCGACTGTTTCTCCCTGAGGATCGACTTCAGCTTGTCCCCGGCGATGTTGCAGCATTCGTCGGAGATGGTGACGGTCCTGAAGTCCTCCAGCTTGGCGCCTTCCTGGCTGGGTGTGGTGTCCCTGCTCCTGTTGCTCTTCAGAAACATAGTCCCGCCACCGTTGAGAGTGAGCTCCTTCTGCTGGCTAAACTGACTGGGGTGCTTCTCCTTGTCGAACTTGTCCGGCTTCTCTGACCTGGCCAGCGTGGTTACACTCAGCTTATCGATGTCTATAATGTTCTCCTCGGAGCTGAACTTGCTGGACAGCTGCTCCCAGTCCCTCTCGTCCCTCGGACTGAGGGACTCGGACCTCTTCAGCACCTCCGTCAAGTCCAGCTCCTGCTTCGGGGCCGCGGCGGTCCCCGCGGCACTGGTAGATGGCACACTTTCCCGGATCTTCGGACACTCGTAGAACCTAGGATCCTGGAACTTGAGGCTCGTGTAATCTCGGGCGGCTCTGTCGGTCGCCAAAGGATTGTCAAGCTTCGGCTCGCTCTCACGTTTCGAGTGTTGCCTTTCTAGGCTGGTGTTCTCCCTCTTCCGGACCCCCTCGACTTTGTCCAACTTCTTCAACGGCGTCAGTTTCGTGGGGATCCTGGTGGACGCTGGATTCGCCTTGGCGGCAGATTTGAGGGTGTCCTTCGAGGAGGACGCCTCCTTGGGCAGAGTCGCCTCCTCGTGCGACTCGAGATCCTTGGCCGTGGTCTTCGAGTCCTCCTCTGTCGATCAGAAAGCGGACACTCTGAAGCTGTTTCGATGGTATCGAAGGAAGTGGGAGCTCGAAATGGGGGGGATCAGCTATCAGATCCAAGCAACGGGGAAATGCGCCGCGAACTTTTCCTCGTTCACGACGGCCCTCTCGAGGGAACAGAGGCGACAGCGTCAACGTTCTCTCGAGTGGACGTCAACGACTGCTTTTTTCTCTCTTTTTTCTCTTTCTTTTACTGTGCTCGGTGGCAAGAGGGACGCCGACGTAACGGATAAGAAAACACGCCATAGAGTTTGAGGAAACGTGCGAGCGATGATTATGTATCAACGGAGAGAGACTCTATCGCATTGTTCGAAACGTCTTTAACAGCCACGTGCACTTGTGTTCCTCCTACCTCTTTTGCACCGACAGAGATCCCAGTGAAAAAAAATACGTCTTCAAAGATTACCGGTGGAAAAGCCAGGCTGATAAGGAAACGGCGCGAGTCTATTAATAGGCCAGAGGAAACCGCAAAGTGCGCATCCGAACGGTTTGATACTGCTAACTCGCGTTGAAACCGCCGCGAAGCTCGTTCCTAGGGGAAGCTTCCCCCAAAGGGAGGCTCGGAAAACCGTCTACACGGGGAAATTTGAAAAACTCCGCTCTTCAGACACCCGAGCCTTTAATCTTCCGCCGTGGAAACTAGAATGCCAGAGTGACGGAGCCGCCGACAAATATTGACATTTCGCACTCGTGCAATTTGGTCTGCGTCCCGACTACGGGCCGACAGTGTACACGCGATTTTAAGCAGGACCTTTAACCGGCCCCCGCGCGGCACTTCATTATCCAATAGCAATCAACTCGATCTCGCGCCTAGATCATACCTCGAAACGAACCGGTGACGTCACCAGAAGCCTCCAGGAATCCCGAGCTCGGTTGAAAAATGGTCGAGCAAGTTGGATGCACCCGCGCGAGAATCGATTCACCGCACCCTTCCGATTACGAGTCCCGTGGCGAGCTTCAAAGAGCTTCAATCGTGCCGGCGACGATTCCCGTCCGATACACAGGCTACGCGATAATTGGACGGATCCCCGATCACCGGCTATTACGTACTTTCACGAGCGAGTGCACCGTCACGCGAGTGCCTTAACGAATGTGTCGCCCGCTCCATAGAGCCTCGAGGGCCCTCCGGCGAGCACCGCCGTTCATCTGCCCCGGGGGCCCGTGCCATCGATGAAGATCGGCAGCGACCAATTCGAGCGTGTAACTCGGCCGTGTAACTCTATTGCACTCGAGGCGGCGCGGAATGCACGGGCGCTCAAACCGGGGCACGCAGCCTGGCCGTGCGTTTCGCTTTCTGCGATCCGAGCAGACGTCTACCGCGGCGCGACGATAATCGGCCGGCCCGATGCGCGGGAGCAGCGATGAACTTTGACAAAACCAATCCCGCGTATTAATTTCGTAAATATTTTTGAGGTACTATCGCGACGCTCCGGCGGGATCGGGCAGTTCGCGCGCGATAACAGCGCCGACGTTATCGTAATCGGTGCACCATGTAGTAAATAATTAACGACACGGAGTCGTTCACTCTCGATACCGCCGGCTGGCTGCGCGCACGCGAGTCCCGCGAGGTTACATAAAACCTGAAAGGAGGAGCCGCGCGTTACGTAAAAAAAACCAAGCCAATAGGCAGAGCGCTGTTTCGCCGTCACGATCCGCGGTCATTGGAAAAGAAAACGAACGCGCGACGTGTAATTGTACGTACGAACCCGATGCTGCAAGGTCAGCCGGGAATATTTCCACTTTACGTAACCGGCGCGTGTCGTGCTCGCGTGCCCGGCCGGCGATCGACGATCGACGCGATCGGCCCGCGATCGAGAAAGTCCCGTCCTACCGGCGTGAAGGAAAGGGGGGGGGGGGGGGTGGAGCGTAAGGGGGGAGATTAATGCGAGAGATGCAAGAAACGAGGAAGTTCGGGCGCGACGTAATTGCCGGGAGATCGTAGCCAAAGTTTCCGTGGACGAGCCTAAAAATATAGTGGATCGTTGACGGAAAGCCAGCTCGCGGTTCGATTGCGAAGCGGAGTCCTTGGGCCCTGGATCGAAGCCTGGCAAAACACGCTAACGAGGTGAGATATTAGCGTGGAGAGCGCGACACTGCTCGACACGCTCGGCGATCGTCGAGATTTTGGCAAGTCCAATCGCGAAGCTGGACAGGTGTTCATAAGCGAAGCGTTCAACGGTGGCGAGAATCGTGGCAACGAATGCTTGCCTCCCTCTCTCTCTCTCCATCTCTCTCTCTCTCTCCCTCTCTTTCTGTTTGGGCACATCTCGGCGAGATAACATTCGTTAGGAAGCAGTGACGCTTGATTTTTCTGAAGATTACCAGTATCTTATCTTATTTGCTACCCATTTGGTATCGATCTGGCATGTGGATGCGAGAGCATGTCGGACGAGCCAATCGTTATCGAGAGAAACTCCTGATCTGATAAAGAGGGGACCACTGTACGTTGGAACGTGAGACTTTCGATTGCTGCTGTACGAAGACAATTGATAAACAAATAATCATGCCACTACGAGTCGACGATAACTTTCTCCTTTATTTTGTATACAACGTTCTACATACACGTACAAAACGCGAGACTGCCAGCTCTAATCTACGTGCCTGCTGTGCCAAAGTCGGTGACTTCCGATAAGCGACATGTGACTTTGATGGATACACGGCAGACTAATGAAAAATATTTCCAACGATAATTACATTGTACTGTATCGTTACTCGCTATCGTTCCCCCTTACTCGTTCGTTATAAAAACTAACAATTTCTATACACCTATATACAGAGTTTGTACACTATTCTCTATAGAACACAAGCGCCAACGATCGTTAAACCAAAGGGAAAATAGAAAATAGAGTCCAATCCATCTCCCTTCGCTTCGCCATACATACGCTAACAAGAAAAAGAAGGACAAGTGCAATCTAAACCGGGCATTCCACTATTCCCCGTGGAAAAATAAGAAAGCAACCACTATGAAATGAAAAGAAGAATCGCATCCGCACGTAGAGGCATTCACTATCGGTTTCCGTCTGGATGCAACGAGAGTGCACATTCAGGCCCACCAGCTTTTATCCGCTCGCTATGGGTCAGTTGCAAAACTACGAGGTGAACGCATTAGCACGATCGGTCTCTGTCAGGATTCTCTATCAAGTGCAAGGTGCGCGGCGAGTGCGCACCTCTCGATTCAACGGGCGAGACATTAATCCTATATTTTCCATTCAGCGGTAATGACGAGGCAATCCGTACCGACGCTCATTTGCCTGGCGTTGCCAGCCCTGGCCTGCTCTACCAGCTCCTTGTAAACGGGATCCAGGGGGTGCTCCCAGCTGGTGGTTCCGGTGGACGCCTGGTAGTAATACCAGGCACCGCTGGCCTCGTGGAAGCAGGGCAGCCAGCCCTTGGGCAGGGCCGCCATGAGGCCCTCGCGGGCCAAATCCAGGAGGTGTGGTTCCGCATCGGGGTCGATTCCCAGGCGTCTAGCATAGTCGAGCACCTCTGGAAAAAATAAAGAAAGAACGGGCGCGTGCTCCATTAGCTGATTAGCAGCTGAACCGTCCACTACCTCGGGCCGCCTCGTGGATTAATTAATGTGCCCTGGTATGCGTTCGTTCGCCGCGATTTCGCTTCCCAAGTGCGTGCATAGGAGGTTCCGCGAAGCGTGGAAAGAGGTCAAGGATTGCCGTACGAGAACCAGAGGACTTCTTGACACCGTATTATTGGATCCGCGGGATTTATCGATGGGCAGCCGCGCGTCGACGTAGAGAGAGAGCATTTCATCGCTTGGATAGGGGTGGGATTTTTAAATTGTCGCCTGCTATTAATAGCCCCGTCGATGAGTAATACGAAAGGGTATTAATACGCTCTTGAGGACAAATGATTTCAAGGCTGCCGGGTCGACCGTAGGCGAAGTGTAACGACGTTCATCGATTATAGGCCAGGTGTAGGTTACACGTGGCAACGCGGAACTGTCCTTCCGGAAGAAAGGGGACGTCAAAATGTCTTCGCGGCATTGCCTATGCCCCGAGCAACAACGTCATGCTTTCGTAGCAAGAAAAATCGACATTAACCTTTCGATGCCTCTTAGCTACAAATATTATTCCGTCGTCATACCGTGGACGCGTAAACAGCCGCCACGTATACTGGAATTAATTTGGCAACATGCTTCGTCGACCTTCCCTCGCGGCGAATTAATTTTTCAATAACGCGTGCCATCCACCCGGGGCGCGCTCTATACGTTGAAACAAGCGAAAGTTGGGTCACCGAAATAGTCACTGATTGTTCCCGAAAATAATTCACGAGCTCCGACTCGCTGCGCCGTGGTATAGTCGCTGACATTTCGCGTTCCTTATCATAGATAATTAATCACAGGCCAAGCTAGAGACTCCGTCAAAGCAGTGCCGCTTATGTTTACTGATCTCCCTCGATAAAAGAACTTCCTGCTTCCTGGGAACCTTTCCGCCTCCATTATTCCCGGCACACAGCTCGCGAATTCCTCGCACGGGAATTAATCGCGAAATAACGCCGGCGAACGACTGCCAGAACGCGTTGGCGGAAATATCAGGCGACGTTCAAGTTCAAACAGAGAATTAATGGCAGGCGTCTTCGAGCAAAGAGCTCGTCCCTTCGTCGAGGAGGTCTGAATAGTTGACGGGTTCTTTGCGTAGACGCGACGACAGCGCTGCAAAGGGGACCGATTAAAAATTCCATCATGGAAGTCTTTGACAGGTGGCCCGTTGTACGGGGGTTGCCCGCCACAACATCTGTCTCCCCCGCGGTGGATAAAGTTTCGTAGCCGCTGGAAAGTGCCACGGTCAATGATTCCGAGGGTTTACGATGCCTTTTCCCACCACACCCCCATGCCGGACGAGCTTCCTTCTATGCTGCAGGTAATTTAAGGGTTTTTGTCGTTGGAAATTCGGCCGATGGCAGGGCTAACAGAGAGGGAGGTTCTCGAGGCTTATGACAAAACTTTCGCCGCACTGCGGATCCTATTGATTTTCCTCGACGCGCTAGGCTACGGGCTCACTGCTCCCGTGCGGCCACGGTGTAAATAAACAAGGAAACTCTCCACCGAAACTACTCAACCCTTTACCATTCTATTAATGACTCTCTGCTACGTCTTAACCCTTTCCCAGTCATTCACCTGCCACCCATCGCTTCCCGTTGATCGGGTTCAGCGCGACCTTGTCAGCGAGCGACGTGCGAGGACCGATTAATTTCCTTTCGAACGAATCGTTTTTCTACGCTCGTCCGGCATGCAGACACTTGACAGGGGGTTACGATGCACGAGGATAAAGTTTGCCCACGAGCTGTCATCCCTGCTACCGCCATTAGATAACAACCCCGTCGGGTGCAATGCAGCTTTACATCACTATTGCATTGCGCAACCGAGTGGCTCGCGAAAGCGACGTGTCTGCGGACTGCACAAAAAGCCTCTGCTTCTCGTTTCTATTGCGCCGAGGAGGCTCCGGGCGCGTGGAACGGTAAAGCAGAAGCGTACAACAGCTGACGACCATCCAATAAATTGAACGACGTCTATTAACCGTTTCGGGATCGGGCTTGGCCGCCGGAAGGGATTAAGCGAAAGAGTGCAACGGGCAGGGGCAGGCCAAGTCGTTGGTCAAGGCCGCGATCGCCGAATCGCCGAGTGTCTAGAGGAATAAACCGGGCCGTAGGAGGGAAAGCGGAAACGGGGGCTGACAGTCGGCGGCCAGCCGAGAGTAAGCCACCCCGTGCGACATCGATCGCGGGGAGAGTAGGGCCAGGACGGGGCACAGGGCACTGCCAGGCTGACTTTGACGTGTCGCGTCAACCGTACGTTTCTCCCTCCTCTCTCTCTCTCTCTCTCTCTCTCTCTCTCTCCCCCCTGCGCGTACCTTCGTTCGACGGATGCGACGTCTCGTCGAAGACCTCCCTGCAGACGATCGTGGCCGCGCTGTCCTGGGAAATGCTCATGCTAGCGCGGAGAGGCAGCCGCTGGGTCCCCCGGTGCAGGACGTTCACATAACGCGGCTCGCGAGGACGTGCCAAGACAACGCGGCAGAGTCTCGTGGGCCGATGCCCGTCATTTTCCCGTGACGATGACGAACGACGGCGGCGGCGACGAGGACGCGTGCACGCGTGAGTTTCGCCCCGGCGACGAGGCCCGTCCGACGACGGTCAATGTTGAATTCGACTTGAACGTAGGCGGTGGAAGGAGGAGCAGAAGAGCAGAAGAGCAGCGTGCCAGCGCCCCCGGTAGCCTGACCCCGAACTAGGCCAGTGATAAAGAAACGAGTAACAGCCGCCGGCGGCAACTGTCTTATCGATTAATCGAGAGCCCGGCGAGCACGAGCGGCGGCAGCGCGCGGGCGGGAAAACTCCGGGGCTGGTGTAGATGCTCTATCACGTTTCGTTACTTTTTTCTTTATTTTTCAGGGATTCTAGGTTGATTTCAGGGGACAGCGAACGGGGAGGAACGTGACGCATTTGACTGATGAAGGGGACAGGCTGAACAGCTGCGGGTCGAATTTGTTTCTTTCATCCTGATCAAACTAGTTTGGGCAGTGTTAGCTGGTTTCTGGGAAATGTTCCAGTTTGATAAGTAACGCTATATTTGTTGCTTCAGGGAATGAGCGATTTTATGTGTCCCAGGGTCTAGGGGAAGGTGCGCGATTTTCTTCCCTGTCTGCTGCGGTACAGGTGACTTATCCCTCTCTGGAGAACGTAGGGAATTGTGCTTAAGTATTTAGAGGGTATAATGCGAGATTATTATAGATTTATGGTGGAATGAATAGTGCATTTCAGTATCGGTGATGCAATAGGTTCGCTCAGCTGCAATCAATTCTAAGAATTAAGAAGGAAGTATGTTGTGTAATATTCCGAGAACATGTGCATTGTGTTTTACTTTTGTGTAAACAATTTTATGCGGCATTCAAGCAACGAATAATGGGCTAATTATAGCGAAATGATGAACATTAATATGAAGATTATGGTGAAGTACCGATACTAAGATGTTCTTTTTTACAGAGGAAATAAATACAGTTTCTGTTCGTGAAAAATATTTTTGGACATATAGGTTTGAGAAAATTTCATTTCGATCTTCCTAATGCGAGTATTAATGTTTAAATGTTCAAAGTTTCGTACTTTATCGATCATCGTCGAAGCGTAGGAAAGACGATGGGAGCGCCGTTTGTCACTAGATTTGAATCATGTAAGTTCCCCCTAGGAAATGCTGCAGTTCCCTTCCTTACCGACAGTTTAGCGAAAAATTATTATCGAAAGATAAAGAAATTTCCCCTAGATCGTGGTAACATCCAATTTTCCAGGGAATAGGAGGAAATATTGATGCAGCTAATTGAAAATGCGCTTGTTAACTCTGTTGTATGTGAAGATTGCGTTGATATAAATATTACTTGTGTATCAGATGTAAAATTATATGAAAAGGAAACGTTACATTTGAGTATCCTTAGGAGAGATGGCGCCAACGTATGCTTAACCACCCCTAGTATTAACCTCGTTCGCAACAAACTACTAGCAACCCTCTGGTAAATTACTTTATTGCTAAACGCAGAAATTCTGTAAATTACAGCAACTCGTAATCATCCTCATTCAGTGAAATTTAATATTTACGAACTTAAAACGTTCAATTATTCAGATTTATGCAGTTTGCGACGGAAATGACGAGAGTACTCTACAGTGCATGATGTAAATTGTTTTTTATTCATGCAACAGCATTCCCATTTATAATTCTGGGACAAAAACGTTTCGTTCCATTCATACTGTGTACGTAAAAGTAATAATATTCCTACTGCTACTCACCCCAGGCCTAAAACAAACGTTCCCCCTCTAAATATTATCCACAAGTCTTAGAATAACCGTAGATCACGTTTTTCAATTCCACTGAATCTAATCAGACCACCTCAACTCCTCCCTAAATCAGATTCAATCACTTGGAACTGTCAAACATAAGACACGATTGATTAAATAAAAAATCTTCCACCCATTTCTCAAAAGAAATCAGTGGTAAATATCTAGAAACAGAAATCGCTATCAATGAAGCGAAACGCAATCCCTTTTAAGAGTGTAAAAACTGACGACCATCCTTTCCCTTGCACCCTTCAATAAATTGGTAAGAAATTTTTATTCCTAACACCAGAAGCTCTTGGATCCTGTTCGCCAAGACCATTATCCCAAACGATCCTCCATTCGTCCTCCCAGCCATTCGACTCTGAAGCCAGGAGCCTGTATTAATAAACTCCCGATGGCGCAACCAAAAATCGTGGCACGTAGTCATCGACGCGTTCCATTCGTCCCGCGATATAACACCGGCAACGACGAATTTCTCCAAGCGTGGATCGTTTCGAGAACACCTTTCGACCTCATCGACACCGTGGAGCGCCTCGAAGACGCAATACTTGAGCGGGGAAATTCGTATTTTCAACGTCTGCCGAGGCGTCGCGGTGGTACCGGTTACACCGTTCCTCCCCCGGCGGCGGGAATAATGATCGGGCATCGATTGGGACATTTAAATTTCACGGTCTATAGAAAACAACGAGGACCGCCGAATCACGGCGTTAACGTTAACGACGCGAGGATTCGGCGGCCGTTTCGTCGAACGCGAAAATTAAATGATAATGATATCCTACGCCGACGCCGCGCAGAAATACTTGCGGCCTCGAGGCCGGAACATTTATTTTCTTCCCTCCGTCTCTCGCCTCCTCTCCTCTCTGTTTCTCCCTTCCGCGGCCCGCGTCCGCGTGTCGCCGTCTCCGTCCACCCTTCCCACATTTCCGCCGTGCGTTTTTTGTTCTGTAAAAATCCTCGTTAACTCGAATCACGATCCCCGCGTATTATACGAGCCCGGTACCGAGTTTCCACTTTTCCCGGGGCTAAATAAATCGTTAGAGGCGGCTCGGTGGCCGAACGCGGGCTAATGGCGCTCCACTTATTATTCTCCGCCGGTGTTCTCGGCGAATCGCGGGGCTCAATCAACGACTCCAGCACGCGGGGACCATCACCGATGACACCTTAATTGACAGGCTTCCGCGGAACGAACCTCGCATTCGTCGCCGCGGATCCCATGAAGCCAACAAAATGGCTGAAACGCGGGGCATGGCTGGAAAATGTTCCACCGGAGTGGAGGAGACCGATGCTTTTCTGTTCCAAGCGCGAAACAAGTGCGAAAATTGAGTCCACTAGCTTCATTTCGCTGAATATTCTCGAAAGGAACTTGCTTGATGACGTTTTCGCGATTTGCTCGTCGATTAGATTCTGCGGTGGGTTGATTTGGGGAAAGATGTTTGAGCGCACTTCTCGACGAAGTGCTGGGGTAGTAGAAGCAATCTTTTGTAAATATAAAAATGAACATTTGATTTGTTACTTAGGTTCTCTCTGCCTTCTTTATTGATTTCAAAGTGAATGGAACATAAATTTCGTTTAGATGACAGTTCATGGATGATATTACAGTATAGAAACCTCGCAGACCGAATTGTTTGACAAGGGACAGTTTCTTTCTCTGATCCTCTCACGCTATGGACCAAACAGTGCAACACAAAGATGATTAAAGTCGAGGGGAATGTCCCTGAATACATATGGAAAAGAATGCGACACAATGAAACCAGCAGCTCGATGGTGGCGCAGAAAATCCGTTACGTAGCCATGATGGGAGAGAAGGTAACAGCGTAGAAATCACGTACATTGCCCGGAACAATAAATTCTATTGGTCGTTAGGCCCCTCGAGCTCGCCCAGGGGGATCCCCTAATCTGACCTAACACCGTAATGTCGTTACCTTGTTAAAATAAATGTCACAGCGGGGAGGGTTGCTCGGGGCAGGGCGAGTCGGTCTACAAAAGACCAACCCCTAGAAATTGGGCCAACGTCCGCATCCCTCAAAATGGTGGCCGAACGCGGCCGATCGAGAAAGAAGAGAAGCACAAAAGGAGCGACGCGTACCAGCGACTGCAATCTTCCACGGCAATGGCCGATATTCGCCAGCCTAACCCCGATGATTCTGTCCGCTCAAAGTCGAGATAATCGGGCGTTGATGAAGTGGAATCGCTCGACCCTTCAGCGATCCCGATCTCACGCTCCTTTTGGAGAACGCCACTGTCCTTGTTGATGCAATTCACGTGGAAGGAAATTTCCCATTTTTACCAGAATTTGCCCTTCGATGTTGTTGATAGCTGCCCCACCACGTCACAAAATTTTGTATTTCTCCCCGTCGAACGTGAATTGCTGAATTTTTCATTGCTCGTTGGATTACTGAAAGTTTCAATTCTATTTTCTTAATGACTCCAACAAACAGTAGCGACTTGTTAATATTTTCTGTGCTACAGAGATCATTGAACACGAATTATTTTCCCACACCGTACCGAAGTAGTATAAGACGTAACAGGCTATCCGTTGCGTCGCTATTAGCTGCGATTACACTACTCGCAACCAGTCCCGGAATTCGCACGTTGCATGGAATAATTCAGAGAATATTTCGTGCAAATCTAACTCAACAAATTGGTCAAATCTCCCCCACAAATGTTTAACGGAAGGTCTGAAAGCAGTGACGAAATACGCCATTGCGACGGCAAGCTTCTTCGGCGAGCGATACTTGATTTTATTAAATTCAACTATTTTCCACGTTCAGTGAACGATTCCTAACACTATGTTAGCTGTTACTATCTACTCTAACAATTTAGAGCTGCTAGCTTACAAATGACTGTTGAAATCAATCAAGTCTGGGTTGATTTATGCAATCACTGTACTTCAATCTGACTCAACACGAACACTCTTTGCAAAGTTTTCAGTCTATTGCTGCGCACAGCTTCCCATTGTGTGCGCGAGAAAATTGATGTTTTGTGGATCCATTCAGACGATGTTTTCACGCTCCTAACGCCTGCGGCCGCGTCGATGGTTATCGGTGACGACAGTTTACACGGCGTGGAATAATAACGCAATTCTTCGTCATCCGGTCGAGATGCTTATCCGAAACCTACGTTCACCAGGTAACAGATGTTCATTCCTTGCGCGAACGACAATCGAGATTCCTATCTACTCGCGCTGTTCGATTCACACTGGATAACGACTGAAATGGGAGTTTACGCTCGCAGAATTTACTGACACTTGGTGTTGTATTAATCGACGAAACGGTTTTGGAATCTACGTGATGCGCGACGCAAGTGCTGGAGGAATGACAAGAAAAGTTTCTCTCATTTAAAATGAATAAAATTCTAGTGTTTCAAGAATCTAAGGACTAACTCAGAAGGACCAGTTTTAGAAGGCCTGCCACGACCACAAAACAGTCGTTAGGATGTCGCTGGAATCAACCAGGTTTGTAGTCCGTATCGAGGATAAAAAATTCTACCACGAATTTGTGTCTGTCGCTGGTTGACAAAACGCACAACCGTTTTTGTGGTTGTAGTGGGCTTCTCAAGTGGTCCGTCAGACTTAGGCCTTATGGACGACAATGGTCTTCAGATTCCAGGTGTTACCTTGATCGAAGACAGCAGACGTTCACTAAAAATTATCCAGCAGGTCTTCTCCAAACTACCCTCAACCTAAGAGCTTCCCAAAGCTCAGCCAGCAAGCTGCACCGTTAATAATCCCTTCCAAACAACTAGGATTCGAAACAGAGAGGGAACCGTGGGCGGCAATTACGATCGCATCGTCTCGAACAGAAGCACAATGGAGGGTTTCATCTCCAGGAAGACAGCTGAGAGGAGGCAGCGGTGGAATCCTCCTGGAAGCCATCAGGACGTGCGTGGACCTAAGCCAGAGACCATTAGCACCGTATCATCGGGCGGCGGTGTCGGTCTAGCCTTTAAGCGCCATTTTGCTTTTCAATTTTTCAGGCCGCGACGCGCGCCACCCCCGCGGAGAGAATCACCCGTCCGCCACTGTCACTAATTCACCTCAGTGTCCTTTTCTGCGGGGTCTAATGCCACCTGGAGGCTACGCGGCCCTCAAAGCCAGGATATAATGCGCCGGCAGGGGGAGGAAAGCGACGGGGGCGGCGGGAGGGTGGGCGCGCGTAGCACACGCGCGCGGAAAAAGCGACGGGGCTCACTCACACACGCCGAGAGAAAAGGGACCGGAGGGGCGTGGGGGTGGCGGGCGAGAAGAATTTTTACAGTGCGACAATCCACAAGGTACGAGAAAATAATTGCAAGTTCCGTCAGCGACGACCGTGAGGGTAGCGAGAGGCGGCGGAGGGTGGCGGAGGGAGGCGCGCGCGAGCGGGCGAGCGAAGGGGTTGGCGACGACGGACGGCGCGGAGGTTTCGAGCGGTTTCCTTGCCGCGGGAAGAAGCGGCCGAAGGGCGCCGGTGCCGGCAGCGCGACAGAGACGGAGAGATCCAATTAAAAATATTACACATTACCCGCTACACCGCTAAAATGTATTTACTGTTTAAAAGCGGCGGATATACAGAGGGTGCCTCCGCGCTCTCGCCCACACTCCAGCCCCGCAGAAACGCATTATGCGTGCAGCCGCGTGTGCCGGAGGGCCCATTGCCTCCGGTGATGCGCGGACGCCTGTGCGTTTCGCTCGCGAATCGCGCCGCGCGAAATGCCAATATTAATCACGTTCGATGACGCCGCGTCCTTTCGTCGCAGGGATTTGCAGCTTCGGGGAGCTCCCGAGGTTGCCTCGGTCTTTTGGGATAATCGGGGATAATTCGATGGTCGAAAGTGGGGATCAAACTTGGGGGATGATGCGTGGGAGTAGTTTCTAGATTCCACGCGATTTTTGGCAAGAATCTCTTCGGATAAAGAAGGCTTGTTTTAACAGAGAATCTGCAGCTTTTAATCCTTTCAGAATTGATTCCTTGATTGCTTGCGAATTTCTGGGAAATCGAAGGGACTTGGTGTTGAAAAGTGTCGTAGTCCACAAGTCTAGCTTCGACTATCACTGGCGTCTGTTGATGAAAAAGCTCAGGTTTGTCTGTACAATGCCCACGTGCCCATCGCGGTAGAACGAAAGTGATTGAATGGATGCCACTCGATGGAAACGAATTTCTCGGTTGTGATTGTTCAGCGGTCGCATGATTTCAAGATTTCGTTCGATTACTCTCGGGGTCAGTGTTGGAATTATCGCGGAATTTTGCTGGAGGTGCACTTTCACGCGTCAGATTCAGAGTAATGAAAATCCAAGTTGCGCACACCGTCACCATTAATCCGATGCGAGGCAAAGTGAACTGGGAATACGAACCTCCTCAGAGACACATTGCTTTGGATCCCTTTTTTCTCCTTTCGCAATATTGTACATCGAGCGGGAATCGCGTGTGCGATATATTATAAATGACAGATCGACATCGCGTCGAAGCAGGGATTTAGGAGTGCGAAATGTCGCTTGACTGACAAAATCGTCGGAGATAAAAGGAGGAACTGAAGGTCTCAAAACTAAACAAGAAACGTCTAACAAAAACTTACCATTTTACCAAAGGTGTCATAGTTAAAGTTTCCTTCTGAAAGACAGACCCATTTCTAATATTCCCATACACTTTCTAATCAATTCGTACTGATAGCAGAATACAGCATCAGGAATTATAAGCAACGGAGATCGAACGTCGACGAATCTACGCCAAAGCTGTGGAAGGTAGCTGGCTATTAAAATTCTACATTTCCATAGGATTATATCCAGAAACAGATGAATGCGTGTTCAGATACGCCACGCATTTCCTCGCATGCCACGTGCAAATTGCATCCCATTAATGGACACGCGAGACAAATTAGGATGATTGATTGGTGGGCGCGTAATTGATCGCTGGCTGTATTAATTACACGACTGTCGATGCCTGGAAGAGGAAGAATCTCCCAATCACCGATGGCAGATCGCGATGTCGGCGATCGAATGAGGATGAAAGTAGAGAGAGAGAGAGTCGTGGAAAATCTCTCACTCCTGAATGAAAAATTTATTTCTCCAGCAGGAAAATGAATGACACGTCTCGCGCCCCTTGGTAGCATCATAAATCTTTTCGACAATTGGACTCGCATTGAAATTCCAAGTTTTACTAGCCTTTAGAAACCGACTATCCTTAGCAGGCATCGCGGGTCGTTGCAGAAAGTGCCAAGGTAAATTTAAAGACACTCGATTCCAAGAAGATCGTGCACAATACTATTCTGTAACTCTCCAGTAACGCGATACCTAGACATTGCCTGCAGAATTTGTCTGTAGACAGGAAAAGATATCGACAAACCACACCGGAAGGCAGCCTGACAGGGAGGAGATGGGATTATCCCAAGAAACCATGGGATAAATCGCAAACTAATATGAGCCAATGAATCGATCTCCATTCTTGCTTCGTCAATCGACTCACGAGCGACTAAAGCCTGGAACCGGAAGTACAGACAACAACGGGGCCCGTCTTCCGACATCAGCCCTGTGAAAGGGATCGTACCGAACGAGGCCAATGAAATCGATCGAGATTTCATCGTGTTCCATTGGTTCACGTGCGCCAACGCTGCGGAAGAGATCCAGGATGAATTTCTGGATCGCAGTGGCGAGGCTGGATCCGAGAAACGGAACACCGGGCCCGCTCCTTCGTCCAGGCAGTATCGGATCGATGGCCAGCGCCGATATTGAAGGTGACATGTTTTGAAACACACCCCTTTCACGGTTTCTATGAGCGTATTTAGGAGGCGGTTTCTTCCCACGTGCTTGCCAAGAAGGGATATACGTGTCGTGTTACCCGGTGGCATTCTGTTGCGCCGCGAACCCCCGGCCCACCGGAAGAAATTTTGACCGGCGGAAACCCGACACTTCGACCGATCCATGATTCTCGATTTCCACACGGGCCTGCGTCAGCATCGATTGGGACCAAGCTGTGGGACGTTGACTCGTGACTAGTGACGTTTTCGCGCAACAACGGGGAGCATTCCTGCCATTTCTCAGGGAAAATGGAAGGTGGAGGTTGAAGAGCGAGGAATTGCTCTTAGGAAAAGTAGAGAAAAGAGGGAAAAAGACCTCCTTTTTTTTGGAGATGTACACTCCTGTTATCCTTCATGATGAGATCCAAGTCTAATTAGAGAATCGTCGAGGCAAGTCGACTGTCCTTGCTGTTTAGAGAGAAAAAGCTTGAGAGGCGAGTGTTATAAGAGTTTGTTGGTTGTTGAATCTTCTCACTGGCCCAAGCCACACCTTCGAACCGACATCACAATGGTGTCCACCAGCGAAGCCAATAGAACGCTCTTCTGCTGACACTTGGTGGGCTCCGATATTCGTTTCAGGATGGTCGTGCGACCTGCCATGTATCTGAAGAGGTCCATTTAAACGTCCCTCGCATGTCCTCCGCGGTGACATTACATATCCGGCCAGGTATCGTTTGAATAAGTTAATTAAAACAGGTACGGCTTTCAGTTTGGCCCCGGGACAAAGGCGTTCGCTGTCAAACCGAACCAAAATAAGAACCATTCAGGCGGCCGGTACTGCCCCGTGACACCCACACTTCGGTTCGACGGAAAGAGCCTCTTTTTGCCAGTGCTAGTCGACATTTATTATTTCCCTTCGAGCACTCCGTGCGACACGATCATCGAACGTGACGGGCGCAAGGACGTTTTTTCAACGATCCACAAGAACACCCTTTGTCTCAAAGATATCGATGACTTCTGGTAATTGAAATGATCGCTCTGTTCGCGTGGACTTTGTCACGGATAATAAACGAACCCCGAGAGGAAGCAGGGAGGTTGAAGATAGAAATATAAATCGCTATTTCGAACGTCTATTGACCTTAGAGAAAATTCGTTTGGTTGTTGTGTGATTTTTTAATAAATTAGCCAAGTCGTCGGAGGATTCTCGCGTAAGAAAGAGCTCCGAGCCACTGAGGCAACAATTGCTCGAAAGAAAGTGCACATTCGCCCTGTTCCCTTGCTATCATCGTGATCAGAGCCGGCTCCAAGGCTCGCTTACAATAGCAAACATGTCTCTTCTGGCATCCGCGCACGCCATTTTCGAAAGCGAGGTGAAGTGTTCCATGGGGGTGGCGGCTTAAGACACTCCTTTTTGCATTAATTGAAAAAGCCGATGCCACGGGGACGCGGTGGCGAAACATCAAAGAGAATGGTTTTCGTCGCGGCAGGAGTCATCGTGCAAACGAAATAATAAACAACATCTCGTACCCGTTTTCTAATGGGATGGCTGGTTGCCACGAGGAAACGCGTCGTCAAAGATTCCGTCAGACTGGAAACTTTCTTTCGCGAGCGTGTCTGGGACGTAGGAACAACGTAGTTTGCCGTTTCATGCGAATAATTGCGAGAGCCGACTGCTGCGAGTTGTTTCTGTAGTTGGAAAGTAACAGTAAGACGATATTCCTAATTTTTTCACAGCATATACCACAGTTTCGAGTATTTGAAACACGTTGCGGGGATTAAGAGCTTGAAAATTAAGGATAGAAGGATTGGTATCCATTTAATTAATTATTTAGAGGTGTGTATTTTGAGTTTTGATGAAATAGAATTGAAGGATCCAGAGGTTCACGAAGAATCTTCAAAGTCAGGCTCCAAAGGGCCATTTCTTAACTGAAATACAAAAGCTGGAAGTAGGAATTCATAATACAACTTTGAATTTCGTAGGATTCGATGGAAACTGAACGCTACCGTCGCGATTTGGGACTGCCAGAATCTGCGAAGCATCGCCACCGAAATTTCTGGACGGTGAATCGCCGCGTCGGACAATAATCAGTCGGAAAGGAAGGAAGAAAGGCTTGATAGGAGGGACGAGACGTGGTCCCGTGTCCGTCGGCGAAGAAAATTCGCGGGAGCTCTTAGAGGACGTGGTCGGGGCTGCATCGGCGCTCACAGCGAAGCGTGAAGACAAGGAGTGCGCGCGCGTGGAGTGGTAACGTGCAATCGAGATTTCTGGGTATTCCGCGTCTACGGTGCCGCACACGCCTACGGAAACCGTGCACGTGCACGCGCAGACCAAGGGCCCGAGCATATCCACATGTTTCAACGTGTCTCTGCATACATTATCTGGCGCGGGGTGGGCGAGGAGGCTCGGCAACCCCCTCGGCGGCGATCCGCGGAGCGCGGCGAGCCGCTGCAACGCGCCCCCTCCCCCGCCCCGCGAGCCCCTTTTCTCGGGCGCGCGCTCGCGCGGGGGCGAGAGCACAGAAAAATGCGCGATATAAAAGGAAAAATTTTTCTTTGCCCTCTGATTGGCGGTTGCCGTGGCAACACCCGGGCCACCTCGGCCTCTAATTATTTCCAGACACTGAGAATCGAACGAGCTCTCCCACGAGCTGCCGGAATAGCCCAGGACGCACACATTTTTCCACCGTATCCACCGTCACCATCACCATCACCGTCGCCGTTACACTCGCCGCGCGCGCGGGGCGCGGAGGGGCGAAAACCGCCACCACCTCGTCCCATCCCCTCGTCCACCCTCCATCCACCCTCCTGCCTGCCGCTCCTCCTTGCTCCTCGCCACCGCTGCTCTCGAGGGTGTTGATTGTTGATAGTCGTGCCACACTACGCCACCGAGAGACAGAGGATGCGAAAGGGAGGAAGAACGAGGGACAGGGGGTGGGCCTGCGAGCTGATAGACGGATAGACGACGGATAGGCGAGGGGCTAGGTGGTCTTTAGCACGGTTCACGGGGAACAATCGGTAAGAGCATCGAATTGCAGATCCTAGGCGAGACGAGCGGTGGAAAACTTGCCAACGGCTCGATGGAAAATAGACGGTATAGGTAATCGCAGCTTGCAATTAGTGAAGGATGACGCTGGGAAGAATGATCGTCCACTATTCCGGAACTCGAGACATATTTGCCGTTAATTAGACGAGATTCGGGCTCGCGAAGCTGGGCGCTGTTCCCTCCTTTAGCCGAGGGACGGGCGAACTCGACGGGAGGAGCTCTCTAGAAGGCACTCGGCTGCTCGTCGAGTACTCGGCTGTGCAAAATTTCTTAAATGTCATTGTGCCTGTAGCATGGACGATTAAGATCGCGTAATGTCCCCAAATTGTTTGACCAATCTTCCGAAGATTGCCCGCAACGGCTTAGGGACACGCTTCACCGGGGAGATGCGACCGATTCGAAATGGAAGCGCCGCGAAATGCGAGGGAATTCTACGCTCAACCGCCAGCAACAACGGTTCGTTCACACCGCATTTCTCTAATCAAACGCAATTTCCCGCTGCCTGGCTGTCGCGTCAAAGGGACCACGGCTGAAAGTACGCGAGCGCGTAGACGATTCGCGAGCGACAGTACTTTTCACGCTGCATTTCCAGTTCAAACATCAAAGCTTCGTCGTCGTCGGTCAAGTTAAAGCGCGGATGCAACGTTCGCCGCGAAAAGTGATCAGGAAAACCTATATTCCCTTGTGGAAAGGGACAACGAACTTAGCCGATGGCGGGAGCTGCTGAAGCTTCGCTTGCGAACAAACCGAATTGTCCAACGTAAACGCTCGTCCATCGGGATAAAGCGTATCTGTTCCCGAGGATAAGCACGTCTCGGTTGCAGTGTCGAGGCTTCGCCGACCTCTTCGATCGTTAAAAAATCTCCCCAAGCTGTCCGTCGAATGATAATGCGCGTTCCTTCCGTGTTTGCGAGTCGCACCGGCTCTCCGAATATTCCCCTCGCGCGGCGACGAGGTAAACACCGCCAGTGAGTAAACGAAGTGCAACAACGGCGCCGTTGTTTTCCCCGCGGTGTGCTCGGTCTCCCCTGCCGAAGACCGGGAACAGCGCGGATGGGAGGACTCGCGATGAAGAGTGTAGAATAGAACAGAAGAAAGTTGCGCGCTTCTGAGAAGCCGAGCGACAGTAGGAGAGTGGACAATGCAATTTTTAGAGGCACAACCGCCCAAGAACAGCTATTGTGACACGCGTGCGGCTCCTCGCGAATGGATGCGTCGACGTGCAATCGCGAAACTCGCATCTAGGTAATTTCCCGTCCACCCTCTCGGCGGCCGAGCCACCCCGAGCCACATTGTGCCCGAATAATGTCGAAACGGGCGGACGCGAGTTCCCCTAGCGCGGGAATCCGCGAAGAAAAGGCTCCTCCGCTTCTGGAAACGCGCCGAGGACACTGCCACTGTTTTCTTTCGATAGGCGACGCTAGTTAGGGTGCTTTCTCTGCCGCGAGGGCGGTCCCTCGGCATCGGGATGGCTCTTATTCTAGCACTAGTATCGCGAAACTTGGTCTCTGCTAAGGTAGAACGTGGATGAACGAGGGTAAAGCCTGTTGGGTGTGCTGCGATTCAAGTTCCTTGATAAGGGTGATTGTATAGGATGTTACAGACAGGAGTAATGCTTCACTTAGCATCTCGCAAAGTGGGTGATAAATTCTGCAACTATCCACTCGCAGGTAACCACGAAATTCTCCATCATCCTCTGGATCGAATTCCACTTGCCCCATGGCTCTTATTTATGAATCACCTTCGGTACAGCAATCGCTTAGCTGTCACCCGAATCTCTCGCGTCGCAAACACTCGTCGCTCTTTGTAAGAATCCAGTTGCAACAGCAAACACGCGATACCTATCGCGCAGGTATCGAGAGAAATTGTCCACAGGTCACAACAAGAGGCTCCATTTTCCCCTGTCGCCTCGTTCAAGATCGCGCCTGACCGACGCACAAAGGGAACGATATAAACGTTCGATAACTAGGGCCGGAGCTCCGGAAATCCAACGATCCAGCGCTTTGTGATCGCGATTGTTGGCCGGGCGTAAACGTCGACGACTCGCGGGGCAAGCACGTGAAAAAACACGCGACGCGACACTGGCGGCAGACAATTTCGAATTTCAAAATATCCCACAAACACGATGGGTCAAGCGCGAAGGAAGGGGGGGCCACAATGAAGGGACGCGGAGGGAGGGAGAGAACGAGGGAGTTGGAATTGAAGGGAACGGTGAAAAGGCTCGCTGACAAGTCCTAGAGGCGGAGGCTCCCGTGGCCTCTTCTCAAATTTCAAAACTCGATTCTTCGACAAATTAGCCGCGGACATTGAGGAGGTGGCAGACCCCTGAGGACGGGCCCGTTTTCATTCGATTATAAGCGTCCGTGGGACGTTGGCCGCGGCTTTTTACGCGTCGGCCCGCGAGAACGGCTCGAGTGGATCGATCTGAAAGCGGACAGGGAACCGAGCGTGTCTCTCGGCCTTTTCACCTGAGACAGTATCTTTGTGCACCGTTCGCACAATACGCGGGGAATCGAGTTCCCGCGCTTTTCCATTGGACCATTGTCGCTTCCACCGCGAAACTGCAGATTTTTGCAAGCCTTCAATAAACTCCTGACTGTCCTCTTCTTGGAGGCTCGAGCTACTCTTAGATCGTAGTAGAGTACGATCAGCGAGGGATCCAGTGAGAAGTTCCAACTCGCACCAGATTTCGTTGAACTTTTTCTGCGCTTCAGGTGGAACGGAGAAAGTTTCGTTGCAAGAGTCGAAGTGATCAAGGAGTCAGCGGAGGAAGAAATAGGAAGCACGACGCCAACGATATCTACTTCTCGACGCTGGCAGGCAGCCGCGAACGACATGGACGATGGAAATTTACTGGAACGGGCGTCGCGTCGCGTCGAGTGGATGTGTCGATGAGAAAATTGAAAAATTGGATTCCGACGCGCGACGTCGCTCGAAGGATACCGGGGCCACTTTGGGGACCTCGCTAGAACGGCCTCTTCTTATCCGATTTATCGTTGCTCCATTACCTCGAGCTGGCTCGCAGCTTGCCTCTCCTCCGAGAGGAAAGAATCTTTTCAAACGTCGAAATTCATCTCGGTCGAAGCAGCGGGAGAAAATTATGCACAGCGAGGATATTAACGAAGCCCGAAGACCGGCTTCGAAATCAACCCTCGTTGATTGCAGTGTCAAACTGATCCTGTAACTGGCAATCTTAGAGCACCGTAGTCCAGACTCCAAGGGCACCGGGCGTTATCGATAGTTGGCACGAAGGATACAATTAACGCGGGAAATAACAGCAATCCTCCACGCTGCCAAGCGAGAATGGAATAAATTTAAATTCGGAGGTATCGAGGCCCCTGACAATGAGTGCCTCCGCTAATGACTTCTCGATCGTTCACCCCCATCTCCACGAGCCGCATATTTTCTTCTAGCACTAGAAAACTCGCGGTTTCTCGTGGCCAGAGCGGGGAACGTTCGCGGGGGACCTTGGAAATTTTCGCACACCGAAAATCGTCGCTCGCAATTAATTCACCGTGTTCCCGCGTGTAACGAAGTGCACGCTCGCGCGTTTTATTTATTCCTTCCATCTCCTCTAGTTTCTTTTCTATTTTGCATCTGCCGTAATTTGTTCGTTTTAATTAATTTCCATCGCGGCGGCAAGACGACGACACGGCCGCGCACAATTCGTTACACTCGCGCGCATTATGCGGGGCAAATAAGCATATAAATAATGAAGCCGGCGATGCGCGACAATTTAATTACAACGTTCGCGCGGATTTCTTCCCCCGAATCGGCGTGTACCCGGGCCCGGGAAACCGTGCAGGTTCCATCAGTAATTACGACAAAGACGCACACAAGTGCTGCTAATGAACACTTCATTCGGGCACCGACTACAAATAATTTACATCCTCGGCCGGAGGAGCTGCAATTTCTATCACAATAACGCTTCTAGCCGCCTTCGCGGAAACGCGCCTCCTCACCCGTCGAATCCTTGCTTCTTACTGAATAAACATTCCCCGCTGGACTAATTGTGGCAGACGGGCCGAAACTTCGAAGCCCGCGAAGCCACTGTTTCAGCAAAGTTGTCGAAACGCTGGCTACCTTTTGCGGAGATTTTGCTTCGGGGGAGGGCGAAGGGAAGGGTTTGTGCAATGAAATCTTGAGGGAAATGGAGGAGAAAGTCAGTGATATTTGTGGCGTAGAATAGTGAAGATGGGACAGATACTAGGGCACTCTAATTTTTCTAATTAACGGTAGAGACTCCCCGGTTTTTTGGGATTTGTTTCAACGAAGTTAGTTATCGTTTCTTTGAGTTTGGTGATTTTTTTAAGCGATTCGTAGGTGTGCTGGATGCGTTACTGGATGAACAGTGGTGTAGGTTGACAGGAGTGGTTGAATTTTTGTAATGTTTCCAGCCAGACAGCGAATACTACTTAAATGGTTGGCGAGGCAAGTGAACGAGTAGGCCTACGTGCCGACGGATCGCGACTCCCGTCGCGTGGCAAACAATTCCCCGACCAAACTTTACTCCGTTTCCTCTGAATACTAAAACCTCGGAAGTGTTTAAACTCCGTTGAAAGATTGCAGAAGAACGAGTGCAGAATTTAGTGGTGCTAGGGAAAGTAGCAAATATAATGATTCAGTTCGAGATTTTTACAGAAAAACCATTTCAGTTCATTTGCAGTTCTATGATATTCAAGTCTGATTCACGATGCTGAACTTATTCTCCATCATTTGCAAATTCTAATAGCAGTGTGTTATATTAAATTTTCGAAGCACTTCGACGACGTATCCCTTTCTTTAGAATATTATCTCCCTTTTATTATATTTCGTCATCGAAAAGCTTCAATCCCTTCTTCCCTACGAACCTTAGAATTTTTAAAAAATTCCCCAAAATGCACAGGTTTGCTGATTCGCGACGAAGAAGTTTGCTTCGTTATTTCCACAGTTTGCCCACGGAATCTCCTTTAACGATTCCCCTCTCGGAGGAGATTCGGGCGCGAATCGAATTGCCAAAGTTCGTTCTTCGGCGACAGGACCTCGGAGCGGAGTGCTCGAAAATTTTCATATTTACGGACGTATTCCATTATGCTGCGGAGAGTTCGAACGGAGGTGTCCGCATTGAAATCCCGCTGGACAAAAGTTGTGTGTCGCGGACGTGTCCAAACATTGTCGAGCGCAGATGTGCCGCTTGGCTTTTTACAATAAGAACGTTCGCCTGGGACGCGTGATTCGCAAACTTTTTCTAACGCGAGGAGAAATATTTTGCTGCGATCGAAAGGTGAACGAAAATCCACGGCGAGCTTGTTTCGACTAAAATTATTGTTACTCTAAGGGTCAAAGGGTGGAGTCGCCTTAAATATATTGACGCAATAATTACTGTGCACTTAGTGTGACGACGAAAGTCACATTACGGTAGATTCTCAGCAAGGTAACTCCACACAAATGCAAACCTTAATTACTGAATTCTATTACAGACTATCAGCTGCTTGAATTTACATACAGCGTAACGCATAGTTAGAAGCAGATCGAGTAAACGTACAATAATACCGAAGAATCTACAACTTTCGACGAGTAAAACGGGGCTCGTTAGATTCTATACGAGACAGGATTTCACAATCTAGATTCTAAAATAATCAAACCACACATGCTTTCCTCAAAACGTCCTCTCCACCCCAATTAAATAACCCCAAAACACGAAACCTCTACCCAGAACCCCGTGAGAAACGCTCGCCAAGTGGCGTTAGCTTCTACCGAAGATATACAGAAAAGGGAAGAAGAATCGAAGAAAATAGAAGGTCGAAAGCATTGGAAAAAACAAACCAAAAAAAAATAGGCAGAAAGACATACCGATGTAAGGATCCTCGCATCAGGCGTCGATCGACGTGCCCCCACCCCCACGATGCGCCGCATCCGTGTAAAGAAAAGAGATAAACGTGCGGGGGGTGAATAGGGAACGAGTCGATCTGTCTAAAGAAGAGAAAAAGCGAATCCGGCGTGTAAACTGTGCGTAACCTGACTCCACGCGCTGGTGGCAAAAAACTAAACGCAGAAAAGGCCCCAACTATTTCGAAAACCATGGCCTGCCCCGCGGCCTCCCTCCCACCCTCAGCCGAGGGCCCTGTTTCTCCGTCCCGCGCAGGTGGCCCGGTATCGGTCGCCTCGCCTCGGATCGCTCGGTATTATGGTGCACCCCTCTCGAACTCCGTGGATGCAGTTCGATTCACGAGCGTGTATTTGCACGCGAGGGCCGCACATTTGCATTCGATACTCTCTCCCTCGCTCCCTCGCCGCGGCGTGTACGTGTGCATCGATACAGGCGCGGTAATGCGTGTAAATTTCGACAGAAACAGAAGGGGGTGGCGCGGGTTGGACGGGGTGAGAGTTTCGGTGGTTGCGAAGACGAAGATAGGAGCTGCTCGGTGGAGAGAAGGAACACTGGAGAGATCCAGCCGAGGGACAGAGAGGAGCGTTGAGAAAGAGTCGATTCGGGCGAGAGGGACGCGAGAGGAGAGTATAAGGAGGGTAGGAGGAAGGGGGGAGGCTGGAGAAAGAGAGAAGGACACGCGTCTGCAAAGGAGAAATCATTAAAAAAATCCGAAAACAAAGGAGAGGGGGCGTGCCTCGAGCCAAGATGGCCGTGCTACTGGCGGCCCGGAGGCAGGAGCTTTTAATTAATGCAAAAAAAGCGAGGGGTGCGCGCTGGGGAAGGGGCGAAGGGGCGAAGGGGAAGGGGGTTAGCAGCGGCACAAGGGAGTCGGAAAGAGTTCCACGATAGCCGCGGCGCCTCCCGATTTCTCTCCTTCCCTCCTCACCCAACCCCTTTTTTTTCTTCACCGCCGCCCACCGATGCGAAACCGATGCGGTTTTCGGATAAAAGTCGAAAGTACCGATCGCTCGATATCCCGCCGAGCCGTCGGGGTGTCTGTCTATACAGGCGGCCAGCGATCGACGCCGCGCCGATAATAGTCCCCGCTGCCTGGAAAGGGGGCTGCCTCTTTCTGCGCTGACTGTACCGTAATGGGGTAGATGTGTGCTTTGTGTGCACCAGCCCTTCGGGAGTGTTACAACGGGTGGGGATATCCAAACAGGGGGTGGGGACATTCGTAATAACTCGAGCTAGAGTCGCTGCGACGCGAGAGACGCCTCGAGCGCCGGCAAATATTCCCGATAGAGTTTCCATCTTTTCCGAAACCCACCCCCTCCCGTGCGTGACGACGCGCCCGATACCGGAGACGCTGAGTCGTCGATTTAAATTGTTTTCCACGTAGATATATCGCGCGTGGAGGACCGATCTCTTCCCATGCAGCCACCCCTACACCCGCGCAAAAATCAACATGGCAGATAGGACGCAGAGATGGCGGACGCGGGCCGACTCCCGTCTCGCCTGCTTCACCCTCGCGGCCTCCGGGAAAACTGGATTATCGGATTTAAATGCGAAATCGCGGATTTACAGGCCCGAAAACTATGCTCGGGGACCGAGGCGGGCGCGCAAATCGTTGCTAAATAACCAGCTAACGAGCCGACTTATGAGGGAATTCTTCGCTCCTCGACGAGCCGGTGACTTCGTCGGGGACGGATGTCGCCAACCGACGAATTTACATGGGATTCGCGGCCTAATGCCACTGGGGGAAGGTGTTTTCTCCTTCTTCCCGGAATGAAATTCACGGATTATCCCTCGCTCAGGTTTTTTTGTTATGCATGAGCTGGAGATAAACGTTCTCCAGGGTGAGGACCGAGTGTTTGGAGGGTGGCGGGTCGGAGGGTCTGGCTGCTAAGGGGGTTGGGCTTCTGCTTTTGGAAGCAATACTATTTACAATAGCTATGACAATCTTATTCTCTAAATTCCTAAGATTCCTTTTGACAACGTCCCTTTCAGACGAGGTGAGTGTCAACAGATATTTTTGTTATCGGTACCCTGCGTTAAATTTTCAAGCAAGCCTTCGTAACTTCTTTATCGTTTCACACGACTGTGATTATTTTTATTGGTTCGTTGCACCAAGTAAAATATTACTTACCTCGAGGATTTGCAATTTTTTCAAGAGCCCTTGTTTGCAAGCTTCTAGATTCTAAGGGATGGACATTCGCAAATATCCCCTATAATTACAAAACTTGTTTCACAAACTCTTGCAACGTCTAGTGCTAAAGAAACACTAGACTCAGCCACAGAATATATACTCAGACTCAACCCTAAAATCTCCGCGATACACTTGCAAAAACAAATATCCTACTGATATATTTCCCGCGATTTAAATCAGGATATACTATGCCAAGTTATATTTCTCTTCCATAAAAAGTACTCAAGAGGGTCTAAAAATAAGTCCATTCTTTCGCCGATGGCAGATGCGTTCGAATTCGCGGGAGATTTGCAACTACGTATCGCGAAAGCTCGCGGAAATGCGTTTGAATGAGAAGCATGTCTCCCTTGGAGGCGTTCCGCCGTCCTCCATCTTTCTTTCCTTCCGGAGGAGAACGCGTTCGCCGTATTACGACCCCTCGGTCTTTGCATTTACCGTGCGATGCGCAGGGGGTTGTTTTCGCGTGACCATGTTCAATTACTTACCGAGCGCGTGTGTCGGGTTCGACAAGGGAAAGGCAAGACATCGGGAGGAAGGCGGCTGGTTGCATCGAGGGGTTGGTAGACCGGAGCCATTAGTAGAAAAATATTTTCCAAGGGGCCATTTCGAGTGCCACCGGCATAAACCCTTTAGGGCTACAACAGAACGACGGGGGTTATAAATGACTTACGTATCTCGATCGAGAGCTTAATGACAAAATGGCGACGCTGGGAAGACGTTAGGGCTGGAAACTCAAGCTATTTCCTCACAGTTTATCCTTTCACTGTTAAACAATCGGCATTCCTCTATTCCGACTATAGAAATATTCATTAGAAACTTTGAATACTAACGGAGAAATGTTACTGTCACGACTAAGTAATCTTCCATACAAAAAGCAATTAATTTTACCATCGATGTAAAAAATAAAAATGTGTCAAAATTACATAGCCCACGCATTGGTAAAATAAAACACCTACAACTACAGGCTCGCAATCGTTTAATTCTCCATAAACACCCGAAAATTAAGGTACCACGCAGCCTCCCCTATCCTCACGCTCTCATCCTCCCTTTTGTCAAAGCAACACCACGTTTGCCATCGCGAGGAGCATGAAAAACACGCAAAAACGTATGCATAAACGATGACGACACGGCTCGAAGGTCGTGCGTTCTCAAGATGGCGACCGTCGAGCCCCTGTCGCGGAGGGCGCATCAACGGCCAAGAGGGGGATGATAATCGAATGCAAAAGTGGGGTGTTCGGGATCGCCTAGAAGCGATCAAACTTTCAAACCGCATTAATCCTATGCGCGCGTGCAATTGTTGCAGATACCGTTAAACCTTAAACCCGTGGGTTATCCCGCGCAACCCCCCACCCCTTCGGCAAATAACAAGGACCAACGGTACTTAACATATGCGCATAAATCTATTATTAAAATTCCCGCCCTTTGTGCCTGCGTGTCTCCCAACATTTTTATTTCGTACCCCAGCCCCGCGTACATATGGAGCCTTCGTGGAATCCGAGGAGCGCATTAAAAACCGCGCCATCCATATGCCGTTGCGACTCTAATCATAGCTATTATCGCGAGCACACCTCGACACCCCCGACCCCACCCCTCCTTTTAACCCGCCATTCCATTCTTCTCGCGACACGGGGACGTATAACGTTAATGACGCGAGGTGCGCTACCAAGGGGATGAAAAATCGTGACCGATGTTGATTTTTCTGCATTTACGCGCGGCATTATGGAGCACGATGATTCACAGGGAGAAAGGGAGAATTTGCGCCGGTGAATATTCCGGGGAGAGCTTTCTGGATTCAAGGTGCAGAGCGTTTGTGACGCGCGAGCTTCGTGGACTTAAGCTTCCCTGGTTAAAATTCGAGGGTGTGTCCACAGTCTCGTACCAAGGTAATTCTTACGATTTTTTTATTCCATCGAAAACTCTTCATAGTCTTTGAATCCTCCACGTCAGTGGCAGAGTCATCCTAGCTCGTTCCACTTTTTGTCACTCCGCGGGAAAGGATATCAACATCGTCCCCGAAATTGTGTATCGCCGTTAAATCGACGAGAGCTTCACGGACCCCGAAGGGCGACGACACGGAGGACGAGGAGAATCACGATGGGGATGGTGGACGCGCGTTCGTTCGCGGGATATCGAAGAGTACGACACACAATTTCCCTCGAACCACTAACCCGCTACAAAGGATGTCTTCTGCTTCTGACAAGCATTCAGTGGGAAAAGCTACCGGCGGACGGGGGGCGGGACAAGTTCCTTGCGGAAGCGAAAGGACGCGGTGGTATAGCGTGCGGGAGGACACCGTCTTTAGGATCCTCGGACGAGGGCACTTGACAATGGCCAGGGCGAAACGACTTTTCCGCGTCGGACCTTTGACAAGGCGAGCTCTCGGTCGTAGGTATATACCGCATCCACCGGGCTGGTTCTATTCTCGTAACCCACCCCATTCGGCCCCTTTTATTCCAACCACGGGGCTCGCTCGCGAAATTGCTGATAGAAATTTTAGCAATTTCCCAAATGGTTCCTTTTCTCATCGAGAAATCGAGCGGTCAATTAAAAGGGACCAGCAGCTTCGCTCCACCCTCGCACGAAAATGGGAATGGGGTTGTTCACAGTCATATCCCAAGTTATTCGGTTTCAATCCAATTCCTTCGCCAGCTCTGCCACCGTAGGCAGCAATATCTGTTACTTTGAGAATTTCTAGCTACTGGATTGGGAATGATCAAGGGGTTGCTGTCTAGTCCGCTTGGATGGAAGTTTAGCGCTCGAATTATGGTTTGGAATCCGTGTAAATTTTCCTTCTACACTTATGCATATAGATTAAATCACATCCCTCGATGCTATATCGCGCTGCGCTTAATTTAGAACGCTTAAAGTACCATTATCGCATGTCGCTAGAAATCTGCTAAACTTGCTTGTGTATAAAACTATTAATACCTTGATGACGATTACGCATGATGAGTAGACTATGGATATTATCTGCGAAGGAAAGATGCTTTCGACTTGGTATGGAGATTTGCCGGGAATGTTAAAAGCGGAGAGGAGAAAAATTGATAAGGGGAGAGGGAACGGAACCGTAATGGCTTTACTGTTTGCAGTCAACGGAGCATACAGCCATTTTCTATCAAGAGTTGGCTCGTTAGCGTTTAAGCGTAATTGCATCACTCGTAAACTGGCGTGCCCCGAGGGGGACCCGAGTCGCCTTACAAAGTCGCGTGAGTCATTTTGATTGGATCCAGAAATTAAGGGTGGTAAAATGGCGGCCGCGCGAAACTGCCCTTGGCGAGCATCCGGTTTCACGACAATGCCCATCAAACGTAGCGAGCAGTCTTGCAATTTTTATAATTGCAACGAGCTAACGAGTCGACGACACTGCCCCGTCGATTTTAATTTATAATTAACGACACCCTTTCCGCCGACATCGCTGCAGTCTCGATACAATCCGCCAGAAAATAATGATGCAACAATTATGAATTTCAAGGGCGAACCGGCGTTTTCTAAAGGTGAATCCCAAAGGTAAGATTGCTATCGAACGGGGACTATGTTATTCGACGATCAAGGTACTCCCTTGCTCTATTCTAATCCTCGTTTAGAACTCTTAAGGAGACTCGCAGTGCTAATTATCTTCTGGAGTTCGAAGCTTCAATCAAAGTACTTTATCTTTGAGATAATTACTTACATCGCAGAAGTAATTGACAATCACGGTACATGCGGTAGAAAATCTGTTATACTTCCCTACAGAAATATGAATAAAGAAAGGAGCGAAAGGAGCCAGAGGAGGAATTAGTTTAAATACATTTCTGGCCTGTTAAAAGAGTAATCGAGTAATTCTGGAATTTAATAAGGAACTCGGATCGAGGATCGTTAAGTAGAACGAACAGGTACGAAACAGGGAGGACAAAGCAGCGAAACGCGGCAAGACGTCGACGTTTCCGTCGCTATCAGCAAGATATACTGGTATTTTATCTCATTCGATTACCGAGGACACGCGGCCTTCGCAGTATTATCGAATTTATTATGAATTTTCGGGGAACGGCAATTTCCCGGGGGCAAGGAAGAAGCCCCGTCGGGTTGCCAGTGATTCCCACCCTTTTTCAACCGGAGGGACTCCATTTCTATCTCCAGCCGACCGGAAGTCTCGCGCGAATGGCTGCTCAGCCATTTCCGCGCCAAGAAGAAATCAAATGAGCGAACGATGGAAGCCGCCGGGTATTGGGAACGGGGGTGTTAGGGTGATGTACTAAAAAGATAGGCTCGATGGAAGGGATAAGGGTCCCCTTCGGCACTCTTACTGTACCCTTCCAATAATTTTAGAGAATGTTTCACCGTTTCTACCCTCTCTATCATTTCTTTTTCTTTCCCTCGTCCCTTGCTTTTGCACTTACCCTTTCCTCGGTCCGCGTGACGCGTTGCGTGTCCGGTAAGGCGAGAAATCCTTTTTCTGATCGTTAAGGATAAACGTTGGGGCTCAGCTCGCCCTTTCCTCCATCGGGGTGACGTTCTCCAAGCGGCGGCCGATGCGAACGAAGAGAATTCCGTCGACGGACGTTTCAGGCAAGTTCTTTATTTCTTATTTCATATGTTTACACTTTCGATTAAATGCGGAGTCATTACTTTATTTTTGTGTACTTGGTATTTGGTGATAAACGTCACTTTGTGAAACGAGAATATTTATGGAGGCATATGTGTAACGTAATCGCGGTGTGTTTGTTAAGAAATGTAAATTAATTCGTAGCGAACTAGTTTCTTTTCAATTCTTCCTAAATGAGTGAGTACTACTTAGACACTTTACTAATAATATTACAAAGCAGCTGCCACTATTATAAGAGTCGCGTTACTGTTGTCTGATTCTACTGAATTGCAGAGGTGCGAAAACAAATCACGGAATAGATTAAGTAGGATCCCTGTTCGCGGTCGACACGATACTAAACGAAGACGACTGCCTTCCCACTTTTCCAAACCGGTACCTGGCGCGATAAGAATGAATATTTACGATTCGCATTGGCCGAAGTTCCAAACACGACCTCCAAGAGTCATGAAAACAAAAACAGCAGGCATGTTCACGCGACTCTCGAGCGTCTTATGTTATGTATTTAGTTTCACTGGAAAATATTTCATATACTATGCTCTTTCTGGTGTAAAAATTCGTTTTTTAAATTAAATTCGTGATTTAATTAAATCGTTATTTAAATGACGTTACCGTTCACTGATTTGGTTTTAATCAGCCAGTTTAAAGAAATGAGATATCATACCACTTAATTACCTTCGATCTTCATTCTGTTTTGATTAATTCTGACTTTATGAAACTCAAATACCTTATACGAAGGATAAGGAGAAAAGCAGAGAATGTCACAAAACAGCGTAATCGAGAAAATTAAGTTTTAATACTTTAGTCCATCAGTAAAGAAAGAATGTTTAATAAACTTAATTTTCTTATATAATTTTCATCTTAAATAATGTCTTGATTTATATTGACGACAGAAGCTTATGTTTAGGCAAAGAGTGCGGACATTCTGTATTTTGTCCCAGCGCAGAGTGGACATATTCTGTTTTTAACCAGTATACCAAATCTTTAACGTTACCTTTTTAGGGAGCTGTTTGAACTGTATAACTCTTTGTGTTTCGACAATTTTGTGGTCCCAGTTGCAACCAACAAAATATACTATAAATCGCAAAATCACGGAAAATGGAATCCCTTCCCTTCATTTTGGGATGCTAGAGATAAATTCGGATTAGGAATACTGTATTTTGAAAAAGATCTTCTAGGGGTCTAGATATATTCCAGTGAAACATACATCAGCAATTTTCTCATTTTCCGTCGAGCATAATATGAACACAGTTGTTCAACTAGGATACCTCCGTTTAGCAACTTGCGAATAAGCTACTTGGAGCAAACATTAACGAGAATATCACGCGGACGCGTTTAATAAAAGTCATTAGAACGAGCCAAAGTTAAGCTGGTCCTCGTTTATTTCAGCTTAAATACAATTAAGGAACTTCTCGTAGCGAGGAGTTAGAGGGAAATTGCATTATTCGCTGCAAGTGTCATTTACCTGTAGAGAACGCTCTACGGGTTCGTATCGTTAGAGATGAAGGATAAAGTCTATTTAGGCGTGATTACAGGAAGTACGATTTCATCCTCCGCTGTGAGAGTAAATTAAGTGAGACTTGAATCTTTGAACAGGCGTAAGGATAAATCATTCGTTTCCTCTCTGACATGGAGTATTAATCGTTTGCTTCTATTGATACTAATCAATAATATATTCCCTCGACTTGCCCTACCAGTTTTTTCTGGGAAAGGATATAATAACCCTTAGGCGTGATTGCGATATACAGTGATGGACGAAAGAAAGTTTAAAACATTTAAAATCGCATAACCTTTTTAGAATTGGTCCAAACGACACGACGCTTTTTTGAGAAGCTAGAAGGATTAGTTTGCTAAGTAGCGTGTTTCGCCGTTTTGAAAAAAATGCAATTGGTCGGAATAGCAAAAAACTGATAAATGTCGTTTTTTCAACGCTGAGCTGGAATTTCGCGATTTTCGATCTTTAAGCGTTTGTAACTTGGAAGAACGTTGACTGATTTTAATGAAATTTTCAGCAGTATACAACTCATGTCAATCTACAAACGGGCTTTTTGAATTTTCATTACAAGCTCACAAAAAGAAGTTTAAGAACCGACATTTACTATTTTCTTTTTGCTATTCCAACCAATTGCATTTTTTTCAAAAGGACGAAACACATCACTTAGCAAACTAATCCTTCTAGCTTCTCAAAAAAGCTTCGTGTCGTTTGGACAAACACTACAAAATTACGCGATTATAAAAGGTGTAAACATTCTCTCGTTCGCTACTGTAAATTGAACACTATACAGTTTTTATTTCGCCTTTCATTTACCGATGTCCCAGCCAAAGAATCAATATTTCAAGAAGTACAATAATCTCTCATTCACGAAACGAGGCCCACCCCTCTCTTGCCAGCAGCTCGCCTAACGGAAATCGGTAAAAGAGAGCCAAGAAAAAGCGAAAGAGAAGCGCAGCCGTGCGTGCCGCGATCATTGAACTCAATCAGGATCGATGGAGAATCCCTCGGAGCAATCCGCGGAGTAACGATCCGTCAGGGTTCCGCGACAGACCGAAAAAAAAACCGAACAAAATGCCTTCCTAATCCATTATCGCGAGTCGGGCATTTCGCCTGGGCTCCGTGGTGGCCGTCAGATCGGCCGTAGCTATCGTTTCACGCTCGCATCCCGCGCATCTGCCGTCGTTGACGGTATCGAGAACCGTCGCGTCAGGAGGAAACCATCAGCCCCCGCCGAGCCTCTTCCTTCCTCCCTATCTAGCCGAGTTACGAACTACCATGAGAGGAAAATGAGAATGCGAATGGTCGACGCACCGTTCCCGCGTACACAGGTGGATAAGTGCGCGTGAATGACACACACGCGGGGGGTAAAGGGGGTGGGTTCGCCGTGTACAGTGGAAGTAACGGGAAAGAGGGCTGGGAGGGGTGGGAGGCAGGGAACGCGCGATGGCAAGGGAGCCCCGCGAAACGGCCGATCTGACGGCGGGATGAAAGGGGGTGGGCAAGAGAGGAGGGATGGTTGGACTGCGCGACGTGTGCGACGGCTTGCAGCGGGAATAGGAACAGGAATATGAATATTCCTGGTGTTGGCACACCCTGCGGGATATATATTCAGGGGCGAGTCACCCCGCCCGCGGAAAAAAAGTCGACAATGCACCGAGGGGTTGCGATTTAAATGCAGTCGCCGGCGATTGGCGAAGCCGCGGGGTGGTGGGCGTGGCCAACGTGCCTTATGATTTTATATGTAGCCTCTTGATAGCTCCAGCTGCAGGCCCCTCGCCCCGTCACCACCCGCCCCCTCCGACAGTCGACTATCCGACACCCGACCACCCCCTCGCTCCCCCCGCGTCGTCACCCCCTCGCTCTTCCCCCGATGGCACCAGGCCTCTTCCTCCCCCGATGCGGCTGCATCCGCGTTCGAATGCATAAAATACACGTAAGTGCGAGCGAGCTGTCTCCTTCCCCCTCGGCATCGAGTGTAACGCGCATAATAGATGAAGAAAAGAGCTGGAGCCACCCTCCGCGCCGTCCGCGAGAGGGAAAATGGAAAAATATTTTTCCATTTCACCCCTCGCGATGCCACCGTCTCCTTCCTTCCACCACGCTCAGACGAGCACACGTGACTCTTACCCTGCAACCCCCGCGCACACCCCCCTCCCTGAGGGGGTCACTTCTTTTTGGGCGACCATGCAGACGGACTTCGATTCCACGGGCCTCCCGTGGGACCATCGCGTTTTCGCAGACGCTTCGATCGCCGAAATCGCGCGGCTATTCTTCGCGTCCGATTGGGAAAACGGGGATCGCCGAGTTAATACTTTGTTGTTTGCGTCGGTGGAGCCTTCTTTCCACAGGACCTTACGTGTAATTCTTCGGTACCTGCTATTAAGAATACATTCGTGAAAATTCATCAGCCGTTTAAGGGTTCCTTTCGGCCATCGCATTTTAACAAACGTATAAGTTGCGATCACTTGACCGCAGAACGAAGTAATACCGTAATGAATTTTCCATCTTCAGCCGCCGCTTCTTCTTCGCCCCCCTCTCTGCCCGTCGATGTAATCTCGTTCGCGATAACACGGATGAAGCCTCGACCACGTGGCTCGGTGGTTGGGATGCAGATTGCAGGCTGAGGATTAATAGATAGCGGGCGTCGAAGGGCCCTCTGGCTCCTCGTGTTTAGCTGTTTCAGCACATTAATATTCATACGGCCCTGAGCCCCCCCCCCCCCTTCCCGATCATCCCCTGCGCCCGCCCACGCAGCCCTCGCCAGCTCTGCCTCCCTCCCAGCCCCTTGCAACCACCCCAGAAACCGTCGCGGGAACGAACTGTCGTGGGCGCGTTGCCACTGCGTTTTTCGAAATTCGGGGGATACGGAACGGCGGTGGCTCGTGCGAGGTGTACAAACATTTATCCCTCTCGACCTGACCGGGATACATGGCAAAATCGCTGGCCTGTCAAAAAGGGGGGCTGCGCGAGCCTCGAGGACCTTCGACGGCTCGCGACATCCAGCTCCTTCGCGATCGTTCCGCGTGTGTTTGGAATAGAGGTGCGAGGATCGAGGGCATGTAATCGAATTGATGAGTCGAGCTGCGTGCGATGCGAGGTCTTCGTAGATATTCATGATTTAGGGATGGAAACGGAGGAGGGGAACATCCCCTCGAGTTTAGAAAATTCTAGGCGCCCTTCTTCGTCGAACAGAAACTCTCGAAGCTATCGATTCTCAAACGACCTTAATCCTACCAGAAATTGAACCTCAATATGTTTCCATTATTCAAGAATTCTAGATGTCACTTTAGGAAGTATACCACAGGTGTATTCAGCGAGCTATCGAATCCTTAAAAACCAAAAATTTCAATATTCCCAATACTGAAGTAGACGTAGGCACTCGATGTTCTCCAAAAAATGAAGGAGACTACAGTAGCGAGCGATTCGAAGGGCGGTGGCGCTCCCACGTTCGCGGAAACTACCCTCCCGACTTTGCATTCTTCTCGCCTACAGACACGACCGCGAGGCGGGGTCGAAAGGAGTGTTACTAGCCTAACTAGCGTGCTTCCGTGTATGACACTACACGTGTCGAGGCCACTAGAGCAGAAGAGCGGCAGAAGATTCTCCTGGGTTTGTTAGTAGGGGCCTGTTGCATCTTCGCTAGCCTCGGGCCACGCTGAAAAATCCGCTGGAAAGCCTCGCGAGGGCCATGAAAACGCCAGCAAGTGCCAAAAGCGACAGACTACTTCTTTTCCTCCCGGGATACTCGAGACACACGCGGCCAACAAGATTCTAAACCGCGATATTGAAGAATCCCCGGCCACGTTGAGTGTCTTCTTTCTTTTACTCTTCCTTGTAAACCGATGTGGCATAAAGACGCTCTTTCATTCGCGAATTACTAGCTGCTTAAGGAGAGCAATGTCTGTGGGATTTGGGAATTCCTAGAACTAAGCTCGTTGATCCATGAAAAGCAAGAATTCAAAAGAAACTTTCACTCTTGAACGGTGAACAATTTTGGCAATTCCCAGTGAACAGACTCTAGTATCCGTCACCATAGCTGTGTTTAGAAACCTCAAAGAGCCATCCAAACGTCTTCCACTTTCTAATCCCGCGTCGAAGGCCCTAAGTGAGCAGATCCTTTGAAAATAAGATACAGGAGGAGCGTATCAGCCAATCGACAGCTCTCGGCCGCGTTTAAGTGACTAATCAAGTAGTCAGCCGTAATTATGACCCGCCAAGCCCGTCAGAAGCGATTAGTGCATTTCTCACGTCTTCGCCGAGCGAAGAATTAAACGCAGCTGTGTCCCGATGCTTCCATTCGCTTTCCATATGTCTTCATCGTCGAAATTGACATGGCGCTGGCAGCGGAGATCATAATTACAATACATGAGAAAAAATATTAAGAAATCCGCGCCCGGTACGAAATATTCCCGTCCCAGGCACACAATCTTGTCTGCCATTCGAGGGATCTTGCGTGAATCGTCAAAGGGTTAAACGACGTTCACCGAAAACGCTCGACAGAGGTGGGTGGAGGGGGCTGCGAGAAGGGGGTGGAATCGAGGAGGAGAACGAGGATCGTTTCGATGCATCCGCGCGCCTTTTTCTTGCATGAACGCCGCCGCGGAAAGGAGAGAAGCGGCGCGTTCGCACCTGGCCCCTGGACTTTGATCTTTGGACAAACATGGCTGCTGTAATTTCGTCGTTAAGGGGGCGTGGCACGCGTGATACCATCATCGGTGGCGACGAACGGGGGTCGCGCGAGCAGAGAATCGCTCGGCGGACTCTCTTCGGGGGTTCCATACACCCCTGGGTGCGGAGGAAGGTCCGAAGGCGCAACGGGCAAAGATATGCATGTCCTCTCCCGCCCCTGTGGTGTTGGTGGCGCGTAGGTGTTGGTACCTGCTTGCCGGGGCAAGCATAATTATTTCTTAGCGCGGTGGCGCGCGCGCGGGCCCATTGCTGCAATTAAAATGCCGAAGGAAAAAGAACGAGATGCGTTAATGAGAGGCGTTCGGGGGCTGGCGACGCCCCATTAGATATTTCCACGTGTCGCCGCGGGAAAATAAACCGAAATCGTTACGCGAATCATTATGGCCGGTTCCTTTTTACGCCAGCCACGACTCTGCGCGTTCGATGGGCGCAATGAGAATAATACCGTGGCTCCAGGACCACGCTGCTCCCCTCCCCACCCTCCCCCCCCCCCGTTCCCTCGTTGAATCGTCCGCGAAACGATGAAACGAGATGTAAATGCGTCTCTTCGCCTTCTTTCTACTTTATTCCTCTTTCATCTGGGGGAGGGGTGGACGTGATTGAAAGTGACGGGGGTGGCGAGGGTGGTCGTGGATTGCCGTCGGTAGTTTGTAACAAATGTCGCGATGGTGGTTGAAGGAATGATTGGGGAAATCACAGGGACGCCTTCGTGGTGCGATGTAAATTAAATGCAGGAAGATATTATTAAGATAAGACTCTACTATCGCAAACACTACTTCGAGTTCTAACAACAAGGGTACGTGTAGTTTGAATCAAGGGATTTCGAAGGGTCGTCTCCGTGAAACTATGGTTCAGGTTCTATTCGTGAACACGATATTTGAATATATAGGTACATCGGTAAAACTTCCATTCCCGCCTGCCTCAAGTAGTTACCCAAAAGCAGAGTGAATCTCCGAGAAACCGGAGCACATTTTCCACCAAAATCACAGCCCCTGCGAGTAAAAGAATTCCCGATACTTCCCGGACGAGGCAGGAGGAATATATTTACCGTGAATCAATGCATGTTTCCCGACACTCAGCGCTCCTGTCATCATTCTCACGTCCATGTCGGTTGGCTACGAGTGACGAGCGGATTTCGAGAGGGTGAATTATCCGCGCATCAACGAGGGCGACCGTTAATAAGCGAGGAATCGTGACTGCCAAGGAATCGGGCGTCGAATGATTTCGACGGTTTCGAGCCCGGGGGCGTCCATGGAAACGCGTTGTCTCCGAATAGGGCCAATCACGGTGGACGGAAGGACTATCGGCTGTTGCCGTATCGCAGTCGGCCCTTAATTGGATCGTATAATGAGGGAATCACGTGACGATCTATGGTCAATACCGGACGTGCTCAGACCGAGATTTGACACGGATGGCAAATCGGGCCAATTCGCAAAAGCAGCGTACAGGGAAGGGGGTGAGATTTTCTCGTTTTCTCGTTGGCCAGGGGTATAACCGCGTCGACGCGCTGGCAAAAATTCCAGGACGCAGGTTCGATATTCGACATTCGAGGCAGACTTTGTTTCGCAAACGGGAATCTCGTTTCAGTCGTCATTAGTTCGATCAATCCTCTGTCTACTCGAACGTTCTGCGGTTCACCAGTGGCGTTTCCGACATAATCACTGCCCAGAGACAGAGTTGTTTCGCAGAACGTAAATATGGGTTCGAAAAAAAAATGATGAATGTCTAAAAATGCAGACAAACCGCGGGTCACTTTCCATAATATAAATATCAATGATGCATCCACGATTCCACTTTTGGATCGAGAGAAATTTCTTAAATTCTTCCAATATTACTCCACCGTTTCACTGATCCGCGGATCAGCTGCTACCATTCGCGAAAGCCGATAGTAATCCTCCCACAAAAGTCAGAGGACGATTTCGTGGCGAGCTGCGAGAAGTAACAAAGCCGGGGCAGGATTGCCTAATATTACAGTACACTTGGATCAGTTAGGAGAAGCAAATCCCCATCGCGTCAGCCATGGAAGTAGACAACGGAGATGTTGGAAAACTACGCGCGACTCCCTTCAGCCAGCGGTGTCAATGCGTTAATTTCTCTTTCAGGGTGTCGACGAGTCAGCAAGGGCGGGGACAAAAAGAAGCACGAGGTTCTCGCGGCATGAAACTCATAAGTATTTCCTCCCCGGGTGGTTTACACGCCGGATTGGCATAATCTCTCAAATGTCTCGTTTCCAACGATCGCTGGGCGATGTCGTTACGAGCGAGCACGGGAGAAGGAAAGACGCTCGTCGGTGTGGAAGCGTTAAGCGCGGCGACGTGTACGCGAGCGAAACGTCCCTGTTCTCTCTGTGCACGGCCGAGCGTCTTGCCCGGCCTGTGTGGGTGTGCAAAGTCGACGAAGCTCCGTCGTGGAAAAGCGATCCTTAAAGTTTAATATTTAACGAGGGGCCTCGATCTCACTCCCCCTCTCTCCCGTTTCGCCGGCGTATAGTCGGTTCGCTCGCGTTACCCCGCGATCGCCCAGCGTCGAAAAAAATCGTATTACGTAATTCCTTTTGAAGCCGTATCCGGTGCACCATTAAGGGCAGCACGCGATCTCCTCGAACTTTGATGGAACCACGGAATATTCATCTTGGACGGACCCGTTAACGGGGCCGATTCCGCTTGCCAGCGGAACCGCGAGCCTGCTCCGCCGATCAAAGGATTAACTCGGTCCGATTTCACCGGCCGCCACCGTCCGCGCCCGTGTTTTTCTATTGAGAAATAAAAGAGAAATGCGCCATCGCAATCTGCCCCGGATTTAGAAACGAGCAGGCCAACGGAACGAACTTAGATCCACCTCAATTTTTCTACGTAATAGTCGATGGAAACGTCCTCTGTGCCGAGTGAAATGTAAGGCGCTCAAACGAATTTCATTTCTGATGCTCCAGATCGTTGGGACGATGTTGATGTTCGTTTTGCAGCAAGCGTTTACATTGCTGTCTGCGGATCTTGGAATATTTTAACGAGTACTCGGCTGAATGATGGGACTATTGTGCACCGAACTGTTTGCTTGGGGTAAAATTGTGGGAGAATGAGGGTGTGAAAGGAGGAATGAAAATTCTTACTCCCACTCGCAGCAGTAACGAAAGAGAGTTTTTAGAAATTGAAGGTGGATGAAGTAACGCGAATGAAGTCGTCAAATTTAAGCTCAAATTTGCCTATCACAGTCGAATAAAGTATACCCCATCCACCGGAAGATGTCGCATAATCGAGAAGAATTCGTAATAATTCCCCGCGAAGAGAGAGCACCGTGAATGGAGTAAACTTTAAAACAATTTCCCATTGCCAACAAACGGCTGCTTGCAGCGCGTTCCCATTTTAAAACGCGAATAAATTCGGCGCACGGTCATCTCTCCGCGTGAATGTTAAAAGCGAGCTATTAAAGCAATTTCGCGTTCGTCCTCGGTGAAAAAGCGTGCGCTAAAATGTTTATAATAACTCGATGATTCCAGGGGAGCATGATGGACGATCGATGCGCTGTAGGAGTAGGGAGAAGGGTAGGAGGGTGCCAGCAGCGATGATCAACGAATGACACCTTTTTACAGGGATTTTACAAAAATCCCGCGCAGGCGACCGTCAACGTAGACGCGGCCAAGCCCAGACAGAGCCGTCACTTATCGTCCAGGGAACGATATTCATTTGTCGAACATTGAAGGGATGCAAATCGCGATTTTTCCCCGCGGAGAGAACGCTTCCGGTCGCGGGCACGCGTGTCCTGCGAGCGTTTCACGGCGATACAAAAGGTGCGCGTGTAATTTGCGCGGGTATTGTATAGCCGTGGAACGGGCGTCGCGGCGCCGATCTTTTCGCACGCGATGCGACGAGTGCAGACACGCAAAATGGAGAGCCACATGCTCGCGGGAATTTCAGGCTGCATTATTTTCCTCCCCCTGCCCGGGCACAAGGGTGGAAAAGAATTGACCGGAATTCAGTTCGATCCGCGGCGCGCAGACGGCAGCACGTTCAAAATTACCGACTATATGCATGCTGCCATCTGTCGCCTGTCCCGGGAACTTCGAAATTCACCAGAGTTTTTGGCAAAAAACACCAGATTTTCGAAATCAAAGTTGCCCCTGTTAGTGGGCGATGATAATTCAACGAAAGTCGTAATAATCGGCTACGATTAGACTAAATTTTATGCTTCCCAGAGGTGTCGAACGATTCCCGTCAAGATGGTTTCTTGATTTGGGTTTTCCATGGGGTTGGGGCGAAGGTACACGATTTTTGAAAGAGTCGCTAAGAACTTACGGCGCTAGTTGAGTGTTTAAACTGCCAGGATAATGGTGAAACTTAGATCCCTGCTTTGACGCGTCAGTAGTACACTTGTGGTGTCAATTCTTCCTCGAGCTTATAGTAAAATTGAAAAAAGACACTTCTGAATATATGAAACATTAACAATTTACCCAAGCTTCACTGTGATTGACTTCAAAAGGTGATTCTTTTCTCCAATATCCTCTGAGTTTCACTGCTCCAAAAAATTATACGCGCAGTGAGAATAAATTGAACGGTGAAGTCGGACTTCATTGTGCCAGATGCATCTGGTCGAATATGGACGGAGAATGCGAAGAAACTTTCAGCAGAAATGCAGCGGAGCTTGAGACCCGGCTGTACAGAGTTAAGCGGATGTATTTTCTCGCTGTGGTTCTTCAGGGATCACCCTGTTCCTCGCTCCGCCGACGAGAATGCACTTCCGCGCGTCATTTAGACGCGTTTAATGCAACGCATCTATCCAGAGAACTAGAATGAGATACCACGGCGCCGGCCAGAGCATTGTGAGAAGCTCGAGTGGCCGTGGATACTCGAGGGCTCATGGAACGAGGATTAAGAGAAGGACTACCAGTTAGAGGCGATGACTGGATGACTTTTTTGAGAGGCAGGAATTATCTTGTCGTCTTTCTGACGAGCCCTGGGTGGTCCGAGCTCCTCCCCTTGGGATGCCACGAAACACTGCTTAATCGTTAATAAATTGGGATATTAAAAGCTGGAAGAGACAAAGGGCTTGGCGTGTCGTAGAAAGGAATCAACGAGACGCGACGCCAATCGGGATTTTCTTTCTGAGTTGTGTGAAGAAAGACGTAAATGGTTTGCAGTTGCAGAAGAATCTCTTGGTTAGATAGAAAACCGAGTAACAAAGTCAAGTAGCGATATGTTCTACGAAGATTTCGGTGATTACATTTCAATTCACGCTGATTGCTTTCTCAAACACTTGAAAACCTCTTTTCTACACTGGTCGTTTAAATCCGTGAAGAGCCGACTGTGAGTGATACTTTCTTTGCTTTTGGAGGAGCTGTGCATAAAGAAATTTCGAGCCTCGAATTCTGACCTGAGGAAGAAAGAAAGAAACGGCAATCTGATTTCATAAAGAAACTTGAGCCTATTCATCTCAGGAGACTAGAACAACTTCAGATCCCGTTTTATTCGGTTTAATTTCCAAATTTGTCCAGCTATTGTACATGGAGCAGAATCATCGCACACAATTTAGAATCGTTTTTTGTGAAACACTGGAGAAATACAAGTGCATTGGATGTAAGAAATGAAACGTGATACTTTGAACGCGACTCGACTGAAAATTGTCTCCACTTGGCGCACATATGCGTCGCTAATTCACCATGCATTGACATGAGATCAGCCTGACACAATCTCATGCTTACTAATTGAGTTTTCAATGCATCATAGTTACGGGAAGTGAGGCGAATTGGAAGAGAACTAATCGCGAGTCGTTGTGGGTTTCACCGCTTCTCGAAATCCGTGTTCGTTCGATAAATACGAACGTGGAAGCATAATACTGGAGGAATGGAAAGCACAGTTTGCGAACAATACACTTCATCGCGTTGTGCGTTTAAACCACGCGGAACACTTCAGAATTGATCCACAAGCTCACCAAATTAGAAGCGAGAAACTAGCCACCTCTCTTCTAAACACACAGTGACTCACAGATGTGTTCATAAAGCTTAAAATCATTATCACCTTCACCAAGGCGTTAGACTATTTAACTTACAAAGATTAGAGAAGAAGAAAAATCACAATATTTTTCACAATTAGTAATTCCTCTGAATTTACTTGCAGAAACGTGCGAGTGACTAACCCTCCTCCGATTTCAACCAACACAACAAGTCGCAATCGAGAAAGCTAAAACCACTTCGTTCGGTTTGACGCTGTCTTCGCGGTAACACTTACCACTCGCTCCATTTCCAGTAATCGAATGGTTAATCGAAAGCGGCGATGTGGAGGCTTCTCTGTCCAGCAATAATAATCCGAGTGGCGTGCAGATTCGTCGTCCATCGTGGCGCCTGGATCGGGATCAGCAGATTTTAATGGCGTCATATCGTTCGCAACAGTTATTCAACTTAAGGACGAGCTTAAGCCGAAAGAGATCCAGCTCGTTCTCGAAGGAACCTCGCGCCGGAGGGTTGGCGGCGAAGGGGGTTGGGGGGGGGTGAGACTCGACGGAGAGAAGAGTCGTCCTTCCTTCGGAAAAGGATACTTAGGATTAATCAGGAATGCTGTAATTGAATTTAACGTCCGAATTGAGTATTTTCGCTTACAAAGAGCCGAAAGAGAGATAGAGGAACGGGGCGGAGGATGTTGGAGGAAAGAGAGGAGGGGAGGCAGAGTAAGGTTGAAGGAGCGGGCTGAGATCGAGGACGGGCCGTGTAATTGGAAAAGCTTCGGATTAACAATTTTGCAGGACTCGGCGAAAATGTTCGCGAAAAGAGGATTGCCAGAGCGATGAGGTCCTTTCGTTCGTGTTCGCAGCCGGCGAACGGCTGCTCGACGAAGGGCACGGTTTATCGATGCCTTGCAAGTGGGCCTCTTCCACAGAATCGGCCTCGGGAAATTCATTTACGGGCATTACGCATCGATCGGCTGCTTCTTCAGCAAACTCTCAGTGCGATTTATACGGTATCGCGTCACGGAGTCTCTTCGACGCGTCATGGATTCCAACACCGCGGCATGTTCCAAGATTTATCCTCCCTGTTCGATGTCGATTTTCATTGTTGTTGTTGCAGCGTGGAACGGAAGGAAAGTTAAATGATCCTGACAGGAAATTGGATAAATTTATAGGTCGTGCGCGGAGGCAACATGATCGTGGGTGAAATACACGAACCCGTGGGAATGAGGAGTAGTTAGAGGTCTAGTTATCCGCAACTAGGATCGCTGCATATCGCATCGACTAATTGTAAATAGCAGGAGTCGTGAAATAAATGCTCGTTAGCACGCCAGCCGCTGGAATTCCATCCTGGTGCACGCGTGAACGAAAGAATATTCGTACGGTTTTGTTCGAATTACTTCGTTTGAAAGTATACACGAATGTGATTGTTTAAAAACAATTGTGTTATATTTCAATCATGTAGCGCAGTGTAAGGAAACCAGGGAGGATCAGAGAAGACAATGAAGAGAGTCAAGTAGAACTAGCAAAAGTAAAATAAAAATGAAAGCGCGGTTAATAACCGAGATATTATGACTGGAAGAAATATCCAAATTATTCGTTCTACATCTTTAAAAGTATAAACGTCTCTGTCACCTCAAGAACAACGTCTGCAATAATTCTTGCACCGATCGAAAAATCTTGAGAATCAACCATTTCTGTACTTCGTGTATTCGACAAGACCGTCACATAGTGGAACCTTGAACAACCTGCTTTCAATATGTCTAGAACTTGAGAGAAGCCTCTAACAAGTACATCGTAGATGTCTAACACCAACATCACCCTATTTTCGACGGAAAATCCCACGCCTCCGTTGCCGCATCGCTCCATTACTTCGTACATTTCGCAAGAACATTCGCCTGACAAAGTTTCTCGCGAATTTACAGGCATTAACGAGCGGCAATCTCACAATCTGCAGACATGTCAGCCGCTGCGAGGTCCTCTGAAGAGGCTGGAAGAAGGTTATCATTCCCGCGTCGCCGGTTTCTCCGACCGTCATGTAAATATTGCAAATTATCGCTTGAGGCCCCCCTAGGGGGGGGGGGGGGGCAGAGAAAAATCCCGTATATTCGCGAAAGGCTCGAGGTGGAAGCGTGTGCCACGGTCGCTACGCCTGGAATCCTGCTGAAGGAGGCTTAAACCCGCGGAGAGCCGCGATCTGGCCCGATTAAGAGATATTTGCGCTTCTGTTTGCGGCTGATACGTGCCCCCGCGCAGACCGTGGTAAGCACAATGCGGTGAATTTCGTAGTACGATAATCCGTTAAGTTAAGGAGCTGGCGAGGACTTAATCTGGGACTGTCAACGCGGAGAGGCCTGTCAACGCGGCCACCCTTTCGAGCTCGCCCGCTCTCCACCGGCGGAGGTCTCGAGTTCCAGCATTTTTTTCGACTCCTTCGAAATTCCCCGTGCGACGAGAGTAATTGCAATTTGAGGGATCCGCGGGATTTTCAAGCCCCGCGCTACTTAACGTCGTGGGAAATCCTCGCGTGAATGGAGACGCGGGTTACACGATCGGCGAGCGTTTTCGCGCCACGAACGCCTGATTACTACCTTCCCCGGAGACGAAACCTTCGATTTCCTCTGGGATTTTTACCAATTTTTTGCCAGTGTTTAATTTGGTGAGAAAAATCTTCTAGGCCTATCTGCGGAGGAGTTGTGCTGACGATTATAGCGATAGAAGTTAGGAGAGATGTTTTGAATAAGCAATGGTAATCTTATAGGAAAGTGTAAAATTAAATTGAACTTAAAGATAATTATGTTATGACTGGGTCTTTTAGTGGATAGATAATTTTCAAAGCAGTATATCGTAGAAGTGTTGTTGGCGCAAGTTAATGGACGTAGATCAAAAATGATATTATTTCATGTTTTCGACGTGGAATGCCCCCATTATAGCAGGGCAGCTCGAAGCGTACAATAATTTCTTGATACAAGTAGCAAACAAGGGAGGGTTGGAAATGAAGGGGCTGCTCTTATACTTTTCCTTAGTGGAGAAAATGAACGCAGGAGCTCCGAGATATTTTACTGAAACAAAGCTCGGAGCACAAAACCTCCGTCATTCTCTCTCGCTCTCTCTCTCTCTCTCTCTCTCCCTCTGGCATTCTCCTCGTTTCCTTTTGCAGCGAGAAGATGCGCGAGTTTTTTTGCCGATAGAAAGACTATCACGACTCTCGTATTATGCTTCTTTCGAGTTATCGCTGACAAATGTTGAGCTGGCATAAATGTACGTGTATCGGGGTGCTTTTCATTTGAAAATGCGGATGCTAAATGCGCGTGACGGTGCTTTCGCCGCTCGAAAATTCGACAGAGAAGATTCAGAGCAGAATTCTGGCTCAAGCTGCACGAGCTCCTTTTTCACTTATTTAATATTCATACCTCGCGATGTCTGCTTACTTAACACAAAGTATTATACTACGAACTTGGGAACTTATCTGTCTCTAAACTTTCAAGAGAATTCTCGCTCCAATATCAGGCCTAAACTTGGAACCCCTTTTGTCAGCTGCAGAGGTGCCTGATCCGAAAACAGCAGCTAACAAACTTTACAGGAGTAAAGGGATCGTCGTCCTGGGAGTCCCTTCCCAATATATAGCCACATAAAGGCAAATTAAATAACGATTATTGTTTACATAATACACTCTACCTCGTCAGGCGAACAAGCTACACAATTACCAAAGCTTGAGAGGAATAACTACAACATCGTCTACCAAATCACACGAGTACAAATATCGTTACTTAAACGTGACGCAAGTTGGATCTTCAGTCATCATAAAAAATGAGACGTCCTCATCCACCCCAAGACGCTCCAAGTCCTCTGTCAGGGTTTCCATCCGAAGAAGACAACAAGCTCAAAGAAGAGGGATCATGGAGGAGACATACGGTGCCCAGGATGGGGAAAGGAGTGAATAGATAGGGAACGAGGATGGGGTAGGCGAAGGAAAAGCCTCGTTTCCGAAAACTAGCTCAATTTCGAACGTGGATCCGACCACAGGGCTCGGGAGTCTTTCGAAAAAATTCCCTCCGACACTATCGAGAGACTCGCCGCCGGAGATCACGAGTTTCCACACCCTTTACGTCTTCGTTCGACGCGAGCCACCCCCGCCACCGAATTCGCCACCCACCATCAACGCCACCGACGCTGCCACCACCCCTCCCCGAGTAGAATTGGCGGTGTTGAGCGTCACGGGACGCGGCCAAGGAGAGTCGACCTTAAGCAGGACGACCTTAAGGGCGTGTTTCCCCTGTCGGCCGCGGACGGGTTGAGTGATAAATCGATTTACGTCCTGGCCAATGAGGGTGGAAAGTGGCGCTTTCTGATTGGCCGCTGGCTAGACCACACCCCCTTCGTTCATAAAGGTTCTGGGCGAAAGCCGGTTTCACTATGCTACAATTCCTGTGGAAAGGATCTTCGCTCGATGCTGTGCGGGTTCGAATGCTTATCGTTGCGGGGTTGAAAGCAGAGGTGTCACTCGTGGCTTTAGTTACAAGGAAGTATTTGGAAATATGTACCACGGAGATGCTTGTTTTCCAAGTAGTATTGTTTAAGTAGAATCACGCGAATTTGGTCAGACAAGTAGATCCACGCTTCGACTATCAGACTATTGATCAAAGTTTGTTGAAATAATCTCACGAATGGGACCTCCAGATGTTGAGTTAAAAGACTATCGTCAGCATCTTCTTCTGTAGTTCACATTTAGTCGACGATCTCAAGCAAATGTACTTAATTTTTGTCAAATATCATGCTTAGTATCAAGACTCCTTTTTGGTCACTCTATCCTGTGAACAGGAAGGTGTGTCCAGATGACTTACACCAAAAATCCTTGAAATCTACACATCGACCATAACCAACAATGCCGTGAACAATTTCAAAGATCGATCCCCCAAGCATCATCGTATCAATATCCGTGTAGCTGCCCAATCAATTATCAAAAATCCCTATCAGCGGGTCGGGATGGTCCAGCCAGGTACGAGGAAGGATGCCCGTCTCCAGGATCCGCGGCGGAGGCGTCGGGTCCAGGTGTTTTCCCCGTGGTAAACCGGTCTGTCGTAGGCGTAGCCTGTCGAGGCGTCGACATCGGTAGACCCCACCTTCTGGTCGGTAACTAGGGCTATGTCTGCCCGGCTGGCTGTCTCAAAAAACCGACCAATCCGCGATGCGAGACGGCCACTGTCGGCTGGCAAAGTAGCGGAGGCGCCTTTGTCGCGAGGGGGTCGACGAGTGCAGAAAAGAAGGGTCCCAGAGTGGGGTTGCGTGTGCATGCAGCCAGAAAAGGGAGGCAGGCGGTGACGAAGGGGAACGGACGGTCGGAGGTGGGGGCTGGCCCGTGTCGGAGGGGGTGTGTGGGTCGGATAAACGCCACCCTCTGTACGGCAGGGTGTGTGTGTGCGTGAGTGTGGGTGCGTGTTACGGCGCACAGCCGCCCCCGGGGGTTTCCCTTCTTCGTCGGTCGTCGAGCAGTCGAGCAACCCCGTGCTGCTCGACAGCTCAGTTGCCCATCGCCGCGACGACGACACGGTTGCACCACGGCACGACAGACGGACACACGTCACCAGACTCGGGACACTAACCCGCGAGAAGCGACCACGCTGCTTCTTCCCTCTTCCGCCGTTCCACGGGCACGTCCAGCTCGTCTTTCGGCAACGCGAGCCAAAGGTGGGAAGCTCGAAGCGGTGCCCATACGGTTTAGTACCGGTCCGATGTTCCAGTAGCCGCGACGATGCTGTACGCGGATTCTCTCTCGTGAGTCCGACGGACCCCGCGACCTGTGCACACCTCTAGATGAACGCGGCTCGGAGGAGAAGGACGAGTAACTAAAGTGCGCCTGGACAGCGGAGCATGGGAAAGGGATCGCAGTGATAAGGATGATCGTCAGCCTATCGCCACGAGTTAGCTGATAGACGGGATCTCTGAGGGAAGGTCGACTGGCTCCGTGAATCCCTGGGTCGTCTGGCCTGCGCGAGTGCCTTTCTGGAAATAGCGGCGGGCGAGGAAGACCCGGTTGTCCCTGTAATTCAATCCCCGCGCGAAGGGATTGAAAGGAAACGGTTCCAGGAATCTCTGCGCGCATCGCTCAGGACCAGCGAGAGTTTTGTGCCGGTGAATGAGCCCCGTCACGTGCTATCGGGAGCTTGAATAGAAATTCCTCCACAGAGATAAGGTTCTAATTGTCCCTGGACCGGGCTCCGAGGGAGAGTTAGCAAGCGAGGAACGCGGCAATCTGTACCTGATCATCAACGAAAACTTTCATTCAACGAACAGACTAGACGAAAGTGCGACGCTAGGAGGCATAGTTGGTAGACATTAGACGTGTTAAAGTGCAAAAGGGGACACGGGGTTTCGGTTGCTCGAAGAGGAGAAGCCGCTCGAGTTGCCGTCGCTTGCTGGAACCAGCCCGCTGCTTCTTCGCTCCACGGATCGCAAGCTCCTGCCTTTACAACGAAGATAAGTTAAAGACACGACACAGTAAGCACTTTATCCACCCCGAACGCTAGATAAACAGTCACTCTCGAGACATTTTTATTGTTGGAGATCTATGAAGACTCGTAGAGCCGCCGACGGCTCGACCCAGCTTGTATCTCGATATCCACCAACGAAACACTCGGTATATCATTCGAAATCACTCAGACTCTTCAATCAGCTATCGCTTTGCAGCGGGCCTACGCTAGAAATCAGCAATCCGAGACCCTCGATGTAAAAAACTCATTGGAAGCGACGCGAACGCTCGCCGCAAACCGTCGGACGCCGAGTGACCGTTATGCCAGGGCCTAGCCTCAAACAAATCTTCATTCTTCCTTGCTCCTGCATTCGATCCCGTTGAACCTTGCTGCCAAGTCCTCGATCGTCCACGTAAAAAGTCCAACGAGTAGAATCTCCCTCCTTCAAGGACACCCAACGGCAACGCGAACAGAGTTCGTCCCTAAAACTCGAGGTGTAGCCGCAAGAGGAACGAGCAACGAGCTTCTCATTCTGCAATCCAGTCGCGTATAAGTCCCCCTCGAGGAACAGCGATCTCACACATCGAATACTGGTGTACCGTTGACCTGGCCCAACATGCAGCCCTGAAAGGGTCGCGCTCGAACGGTCGGAACGAAGTAATTACCAAGGAATAGCGAGGAGGATGTCGTTTTGAGTAGACAAGATCACGGAGAAGGACACGAAGATGCCGCAGCGATCGCCGTTCGCGATCCAGGAGCTGCTGGGCCTGAACGGCGCCGGAAACGGAAGCGGTACCGATCGCGGCTCGCCCCAAGCTTCGCCGCCCGCCGGCGTCTCCGCGGTCTCGTACGCGCCAACGGCGCCCCATCACAAGCTATGGGACTACATGCCCAGCCTGACGAATCATCTGGGCAATCTCGGGAACCTCGGCAACCTGGGCAACCTGACGGCCTCGCGGATGGCCTACCTGAACGCGCAGGCGGCCGTCGCCGCTGCCTTCCTGCCTCCACCCCACCCCCACCCCGCGCACCACGTACCCCATCATCAGGTACATCAACCGGGCCAACTTCCGGCCTCGCCGGCCGGCGTCAACGTGCATCCGGCCGCACACGCGCAACACGTACTTCCGGGCACTGCCGTTACCGCGAATCATCATCAGCACAGCCCGAGTCAGCATGCGTCGCCCCACGGTGAGTTGATAACAACATCATTTCTTTGCTTCTACCTCATGCGTACAAAGCTGTGGATACCAAGAGCATTCTAATTTTATTTCATTGATCTTAAATCGAGGTGAACAGGGAGTGCAATTATTGATAAGATACATTGCGAGACGTTGAGAGAATTATTCTTGTTATCACACTCTCAAATTAGTCGCAAACTGAATCCTGTAGTAGTTACCACGTAGAATATAGTAGCAACAAGAATTCTTGTACCGCCCGAGATCGATACATCTTCGAAATCTCTGAAAGGAACCATTTACACTTGGGAACAACGAATCCGTAAAACTGTTACTAATATTATTCTTGGGAGGAGAAGGCGAAACGATCCGTTCGCGAAAATTCTCATTGCTTATTCCCAACGAATGGCATTTCGTTACTTGGGCGGTGGCGGCGGCCGTCATTATCATTAAACCTCGCCCCGTTTATTTATAGATGACGATTAAGATGACATTGTTTCCGTCATATCGTTCCACTCGCCAGCCGTGGAACCGTCCATTGTGCTTCGACAATTATAACCGTACCATTTATTCCGCGAACGGAGCCTCTAACTGTTTCTTTCATTTCGCGGGGCTGGCGGGAGGGGCCCGGGCGAAGAATTAATAATTAATTTTACACAAACGTTGGGGGGCATTGTCGCGGAGTAACGAGCAAACCACTTCATTCAATCTTACACGTTCGTTAAGACCTACATCTTGGGCGACGCGGGAACAAGGATCCCGTCTGGCCCCGCCGAGTCGTTAGTTGCTCGCACCTAGGCGAGAAATTTACAATAAAAGTGACCTGAACTTTTCAAGGTGCACGTTCGCCGGCGTCCCTATAGAACTCGGGCCACCTTTTTAGCCGGTGCAGCTTGGTCTTAGCGCGCGCGGCCACGGGGCAAGAAAGCCTCCAAGAAACCAATTAAAACCGAGCCTCGGATCCCGCCGTTAATCCCTCGTTAACGAACGCGCGTACGCGCGTCCTTTGAGCGCGGCGACGACTCGACGATGCATCGATACATCGTAATAACCGCGCATTGATCGGCAATCACCGGGATTGCGTTTCAATCTTGCGGCTGAACCCACGACCCCCGGCGTCAGGGAACGTCGAAGTAAATTAATAGGCGTATCGTCGTCCCGGCGTGAAACGAGCACTTAACGCGCCACTTACCGCTATCGCTTAACAGAGAGCCACTCAAGATCGTGTTACCGAAAATCGACGCGCACCTTTGTCGCGTATCCACGGGCCGGGGTCCATTGTCAGCGGCCAGCTTTCGCCCGTTTTTGGGGAAACTGGCTTGGAACAGCTGACCCCGGCCGCGCGGCGCCGCGTGAAACTTGTGTGCAAATAAGTCTCGTTTGCTCGGCCTGCGATATCGCGTGTCCGGGGGAGGGAGGTTCCACGTTAATTATTTGGAGCGAGATTTCCACCAGCACGGTTGGAAAAAAGCTGGAGCTTCCTATTACTGTTAGCGTCAAACACGTCTGATGAGACGGAGAAAAGGAGTGAGCCGAGGGAGGCTGGGGGTAGCTCTGGGGTGAGTGCACTGTGGGAATTGAATATTTTTGTCAGAATAATCCCCAACGTTATGAATAATTAGTGGTATAATGAGTTGAGTGTTGGGCAGACCTGCAATGTCTCACCAAAACACAAAGGGCCTCGACAAAACGTAAAAATGGCCGCACTCCGGCACACTGTTCTCAACCTGCACCGACTAACCATCCACTGGGCTCTCGTGAGAATCGTATCCATTCGATTTCATCGGTATTCATCGACATCTACTAAATAAGGCCACTTTACTTTGAAATTGGCAAAGGTATTTTATAAATTTTGTGAAAGAATCAATGAGTAATCCTAGCTTTCATTAATTTCTCGAGATGAATGAAGTTGTAAAACTGTACCAACCCCATTTCCTCTCTAATCTGAGCAAGATAGTAGTTTCTACGTACATCGATTCAAGAAAAAGTTTCGTCAACTTAATAACTTTAAATCTATGACTCGGATCTTCAGTTATTTATGTATTACCCCCGCTGTGAAGGTAAAAGCCTCAACGAGGAATCTTTCCGTGGATCGATATCACAATAGGGCATCGACAATCGTTCAGCAAAAGGCGAACACGAGTTTCCCTGAGGTGGCACGGTGTTGTCGGGGAACGGCGGAGTGGATTTTGTCCTGTATAACGAATTTTGAGAACGATTTTCGGGTGTCGAGTTCCCGGTGGAGCACAAAGGATCTGCCCTTCCATTCAAACGTCACTCTGGCACCTCGTCTTACAGTACAGCATTTATTTGCCGCGCTTCATTCGTGCCCTTTTTTGTCTTAAATCTTGGCCAGACTTAAAGACGAGGGCACAGACCAGCCCAACTGCTCGACTCGTCCCCGATAATAATCACATATCGATCGCCGTGAGATCGATTCCCTCGTGACGCTTGGAAATCCGAGGGATTCGTGGTACGGGGCCCAGTTGGAGCGCTGTCTGGCTCCGTACGCCGATTAAGAACCTTTTGTTCCACGAGCATAATGGACCCTCGCCCGCTGAAATTTGGCGCAAGAAGCTTGGAACTTGTTTGCACACTTCACCGAGATCGTAAATTTCAGGCTTCTCGCGCGAGCTAATTAACATTGATCCCGCGGACGTTGAGAGGGCCGCTTGAATAAAGGGCCATTGGAATTTTCTGAGGGAAAGGTCCCTGCACCCCGTGCAATCGAGGAACATGCTAAAGAACAGCGACGAATATGTTGAGCAGCACTCAACCACGTAAATCCTAGAGCACAGGTTACTTTGAAAGCTGTGCTGGTCAAAGGTAAGCCGCGGAGAATCGTTAACAATCGACGGTGCAACAAAAGTTCCCTGAAAAGTGCAAACTGGCTGTTGGGAATGCTGGAGCAAGAGTAGAAACTCTGCCACTGCGACTACTTAGAATAGCAATTCTTCTCTATGCAGTATAACGCAGTACTTAGAACGCGCCCGCGTCAGCCTAATCAGGAGACGATGCGAAATGATTTACGATACTAAGGAATTGAAAGCGACAATTGCGAGTTGAGGATCATCGATTCGCCAGGAAGAGCGTTAATCGACGCGAGGAAGAGGGGCGAGATCGGTATTCAGGAACTGCGTGTCGCATTGTCTAAAAATTCCGAGATTCGCGGGTGTTCGGTGCCGGGGCTTTGCCTTTCCAACGGGGCTTGCACAGGAGCGTGTCTGACTCGCTCCGCTTTTTCGGTTCGTTTGAAGTTGGCAATCAACTAGATTGCCTATCAACGCCTGAGAAGTCTCCTTGCACACTCCCGTCGGTCCAGTCCTTTTCTCGCTCCTCTCCTCTCCCTCTCCTTCTCTATTACACCCTCGCACACGGCCACGCGACAACGTTGTTCCTCGTTTATTCCCTCGTTTTCTGCCGCGTGGTCGTTCCTTCTCGCAGCGATTTTCTTTCCTCCGCCCCGTCCGCGCTCTCCTCCGCCCGTACTTCCTTCCACCCTCCGTGTCCCCTAGCAGCCTCCTTTTCTCCCCCGCCTCGCCCTCCGTTGATATCGTCCCGGTAACACATCTCCGCAAACGATTCCGTGAAACGCGGCACAATCGGCCCGCCATTGTTCCCCTCTACCCCTTTCAACCGAGGGACCGTGAAAGTGCGAGCCGAGGATCCACGCTTGTAATCGTTGACCATTATATTATATCGGGGGCGATCGATGGGAGGAACGACGGCGACGACGGAGTGTTAACTAGTTTGGCCTGGGAGGTAGAATGTTTTTGAAATGGGCAGCGAGCGGTGTGGGGGGGAGGGGTGTTTTTCTTTGAGCATCTTTAGTTGACCTTGAGGGGTAGAGCGAGGTGCCCGGTTCGAAGCTCGCGCGTAGGGCACCGAGCGTGTTTCATGTAAATATAAAGGAACATTTTTTGGAGATCAGTCTAGAGACCAGAGATGGGCAAAGAATTATTTTAAATGAAAATTTCGTACACAAATTTTTATTTCAAATAATTGTCTGCCCATCTCTGCTGGAGACTATGGGGTGGAAAGGTTTGGCGCCTTTTTGGGAGGCCTAGGGTAATTAGTAACAATGTCGACAACCGTGAGACGTCAAAGAACTTAGAGAGAGCGACGGCTGAGTTGTTTTCTGAGATAATGTTTGCATAGGCCTGGTAATGTTCCTTAATCCCCATAACGTTCTGAAGCGTAGGGCCTCGTGGACTTCATTAACCATCCCGTTTGCAGTTGGGGAATATTTGCGATGGATCTACGTGAAATACACTATTTCCTTACATCGATTCCAAAGCTTAAACAAATGTGTACTCGTATTATTTAGATAGAGCGTTGTTGAACGATTCCACTAACTTCCAGCACGCGAGCAGCCTGCTCTGCTCGTAGAAACTAACGATTACAGTCTCTCCAATCATCAAACGGGTTAAATCGCAACGAATCATCGAACAGAACGAGCCGATTCGCGTCTCGATACGTCACGCCCCTGACGGAACGGTTTCTGCCGGAAGGTCGAGGAACGACAGGAGAGAAAGGGGAGAAATTCCGCGCAACCCCAGGGCAAGGAGGGGGGAGGGGTGGCCGGGAGGCGGTGGTGGAAGCACGGATAAGGGGTGCGGCCTGTAGGCACAGGTCGATACTGATTAGTACTTCAAAGCGGCTTGAACGCGAGCCCCCCACGCAACCGGCTTCGATGACGGATTTGCGACAAAGCAAGCGCCCGCCACTCGAGCAAAAAATCTTGAACAAATTAGCGGATTATGAATTCACCGGGTGGCTTTGTTTCCGGGAAAGTGGCTGCGGCGAACACGAGCACGCAGTTGGCGTTGTTACCGCGGCTTTCGCATGTACACGCGAGATGTTGCGCGTCACGTGTGTGTGAGAGCCGGTGCGATTCAAATTAGCCCATTACCCACAGCGAAACCAATACTCAGACCTTTCCTTCGATCGGAAGGACCTTCATCAAGGTCCTTGTCTTCATGGCCCTGCTGCAAATTTGGCTGAGGCCGGATCTATGTTCGTTGATTTCGATTCTGGAGCTTCCACATTGAGTAGTTCATTTGTGAAAGATGAAGTGAGTAGGGAATCGCGAGATAAGTGTTGATGTTAATTGAACTTTGATGAGAGCATAAGAATAAAAAGATTAGAAAGAGTAATAAGGGAAAGTCAGAATGGAAGTGAAGGATACATGACGAAAAGTGTCGAATATGCAGTTAATCGATCCATCCGGAGGGATAAAAGTATTGCGGGTCGGCTCGGTGCCGCTAATGCAATCGCGAATGCAAATTAAACGAAATTAAACAGTTAATTAAAGTACCCAGCGCCCCCCCAGCGAGAAGTTAATTGAGATTCTTGGGAGATTTGTCGCGCGGAATGTCTTAATTTAGTCTCTTAAGCGCCCTAACTCGCCTTAACAACTTAGAATAATTGGATAACACTGCCAGGGCGTACTCGCCGTCAGAAGTAGGAAAATTCAGTCTCTCGTCGCGGAGAGAACCCCTCTCTCTCTCTCTCTCTCTCTTCTTTTTCCCTTCTTTCACTCTCTGTTTTCCCTCTTATTTTCTTTTTTTAAGCGTGTCACGATTCACATGCATGCTTGCTTACAGCAATATTCTCCGGGTCCTCGTGTACCTTGACTTCGTTTACGTCGACTCGCGCAACCTTGTTTCGCGAGCACGGGGTGGGAAAAACGTTTCTTTAACAAAAGTCGATGGAAAAACCGCTTTCAGACCTGTGTCGCCAGAGGGAAGCGTTGCTCGTGCCCTCTACTCTTCGCGAAAAGTGGTAGTAGACGTTTTTCCCTTGCCAGCTATGACCGTTTATGCAAGCTTTCGCATTGAAAGTTTGTAATTAACGGACATTTATTGTCAATTAACATACGCCGCGTCGAGAGGAGTATAAAGAGCACTCGTGTGCGAAAGAGGAGGCTTCTCTTTTCCCATCGATCGTTCCACCACGAATTTTCCCCGCTCGGTCAGAAATGATTTTCTCTCGTTAGCCTCTGGTCACGGTGTCAATCATACAATCCTCCCTCCCCTAATCGCCTAATCGTGTAATCCGCTCGAACAAACCAATCCTGGAAATACGGGGAAAATCTATACGCTTTCCACTCGATTGCCCGCGGAAGATACGGGAAACAGATATGGAATACGAACGGGAAAATTCATCGAGAATAACGGAAAAACCGTTCATCGCGCATTGAAAGAAATATAATAAACAAGATACAGAATATACTCCCTATTAAAATAAGTCGTTAGAAGGCAGTTAGGGGAACAGACCCTTCGCAAGGGACTTCATGAAGATGCAACATCTCCGAAGAAAAATCAGGGGAAGATCGCAAAATAAGTGTCTTCCACGATTAAACTAGCGAATTTAAACTGTTCATTTATTCCACTTCATTTCTAACGCCTGCGTCGAAAAGCCGAGCACCTATCGACTAGTCTATCGCCTATCGTTACTCAATTATTTAATTTCGCGGAGCGTTGCGCCGGGGTGGCCCGTGCTCAATGGAAAATCCGTCGACGGGCACGATTATCGACAGACAAACGGTATCGATCTACCCCCCTCGGTAGAAGTCATGCGCGCTAACAGGCCGGGTAAGCATGTTTCACCATAGCGTGAGCCTGCTTGCATCATTTTCCAAGCGATTTTCAGGAACTTTCACGGCTGTCCAGCTTCGCGTCGACCTGGCCTCCTGATTTACTATTATCGAAACTCCACGCTTCCAAACACCGTGCCTACGTGCCACCCTGATCCCCCTCGGTGTTTCTAGGGCCTCACTAAATTCCTTCCAGCCGCGATGCATGCGTGAACGCGTACGCAGGCGACTATCAATCGGCCTATTCGCGCCTCCGCCACTCACCTCGTAAATTTTCACCCTTTGACACGTGCCTAATACGAGCCCCTTTCGGGGGCCACGCTCGAGCCCGTGCGACATTGGTGCTGGTGCCGCGTTACGGCAATGGTGGGCGGCTGCCTAACCCCTCGGGAGCCTGCGGGACGTTAATGAAATAACACGGGAATTAGTCTCGGACATTACCGGCGAACTATGTCCATTACCGCGTGGCCCCGGCGAGCGTACAGTGCCCGGGGAAAGTTTCTGCTCGATATTCCGGGGGGGAGTTTGCTCCGCGGCCGTTTCTGGCAATCGGTCGGTGGACACCGCGGCGCCGCAGCTAATCAGAGAGGGGGCGTCGATCGGCGTACGAGCGAGGATCCTCGCGACTCGATCCGACGTCGATGGAAAATTAAGGGAAATTGGGTGTGATTGAAGTTACCGAGGATATCCAATGGGAACCAGTGATTCGGTGCCGGTGTCCGATGTCAGTTGGAGAGTTAATTGTAGGATCGTGCCGGGGATGAGATCGGGATAGTTAGGCCGGTGCGTCAGTGGGTCAGGGCGTAATTGAAAGTACGACGAGCGGTCTCTTCAGCTTTCAAGTCGCTTACGCAGATTCCAGTCTCTATGCTGCATCACGTCCCTCTCCTCTCCATGCACGTAACTAATTTCACACTCTCGGCGGAAAAGCAGGAGGCGAATACCGGGGCTCGTCGACGAGCCTCTTTTGTCCCCGCGTAGGTCCCTTCAGGAATTCTAGTGTAAATCTCGCGACGTCGTTCGGCTCTTTGTGATTCTTTCGCGTTCTACCCTCGCCATCGGGCACGCCACTGGTGTCAATGCACCGGGGGATAGTTGGATTTCGATGGAGATCGCGTGGAAGTATGAAGTCCGCCGGCAAGATAAAGACACTTTGCAGCTATCATATAAACTCTGCCGCGATGGACCCTTTTCAAAATACCGTACAGTGGCCACTACTCTCGATAGCAGAGCACAGTTGCGGTTTAAGTAAAAACCCGTAGTTCTACGCGCCGAGAAAGCGTACACCCGTGAATTTGCGCAGGCTGTGTACGTAGAAATTAGACCGCGAAGGGGCAAGGTGTTAGCGCGACGTTACTCGCACGCGATCCGTGCCCCTGGATGGGTGCGTGGAACGCGCGCGTGTAAGGCCGTGTACGTGTATACCGTGCTTTCAAGCGAACGACCGTAAGTCGCTCAAATTGGTATGGATTTCCAGTCCAACACCTCGATTGTCCCCCGGTGAAGAGTGCTTCGCGAGCATACATGAATTCACGCCTCAAACGCACGCTACGCGCGCCCGTAGTCCTCCGTCCTTTCGCTCTCTCACTTTTTCTCTCCTCCATCGTCTCCCCGGGCTTCTTGCTCTTCCGTCCCTTGCTATCCGCACCCCGTTCTCTCACCCTCCTTCTCTCTCTCTCCCTCTCTCTCTCTCTCTCTCCTCCTGTTTCATCCCTCCGCGCTCTCCCTCTCGCTTACCGTTCGTCGAGTGAAGAAGAGAGAGACGGAGAAGGGGAGAGAGAAAGAGACAGAAGTGTCGCGAGCAAATCTTGCCTCTGCCGCCGCCTGTATGAATGGGAACGCGCGGGTTTCACACGCGTGCGCCTGTATATGGGTGGCAGAGGAACGAGGCGAGCTGGCGAGTCTTGATTGCGTGCCAATGAATGCGTTTCCACCCGTTCTCTCTAAGTAGCAGCTCATTCCGCGATGCCTGCTCTCGCGACTCGGAAACACGAAGGTGGGCTTCTCGTCGCCTGGCTCTCTCCGCGAGAAGCCGACGAGTGCGCGCGTGCTCCTACACCTCCGGCAGCCGTGCTCCACGCACGGATCGCTGGGACGGAGGCTCGCGACTCGCGCCCGTCCGCGCGCTCTTTTCATCGGCCGCCGCGAAACTCCTCCTTTTTGCCGTTTACACCGGTAATTATTTGTCGCGTCGAGTCGGCGAGGCTTGATTAACGGGGCCGCCTCGTTAACCGGGGGAGGGGAGGGCCATCGGGAACGCGACGAGCACCGGCTTGGCGGTTGCCCTCGCGATGGCTAATTACTCGTCTCGCGGTTCATCTAATTTCGCGACTTCACGCGGGACGGTAATTTTTAGCCACGCGGAGGGGTTGAATAGACTATATAGAATAGGGGTTGAGTAGGTTTCTATTGGAAGCGTGAAATCCAGGTGACGAGTGGAGGTTACCGCGCGTGCAAAGCGTGATCGAGGCTGACTCGACTCCGTGTCGAGGGAAATTACGCGTCGAACGGCCGAGGGACACGTTCGTGGCGTGTCCTGAATGGGCCAAGCGCCCGTTTCGTCTAGAGGTATGTAAGAATAAGAGGTCCGAGGCGGAGGAACCGGGGGCTGGGAGGGTACGTCTTTCAAGGAGTAACCACAAATCCTAGTATAATACTAATAGGCCCATAATGGAGTCAATAGGGCTTAGCCGCGCGACGACAATGAGATCTTGTCAAAATACGCCGGGTAACACGAGACCTAGGAAGTGGATTTTTCTCAATGGAGGCCTCTGTCTTGTCACCAGCTCGGCGCGGGCCGACGCTTATTGTGGGCTTTTCGAAAAATCCGAAACCTTCCACCCGTGTGCGCGATTGGGGTTTAAGTTTCACGGCCACGGGGATCCCGTGAAAGGCGGAACGGACCGCAGGAAAAGCGGAATAATGCCGGAATATAATGCTCCGTGACACGCGTTCGTTCTGCGTCTCCAAGTGAACAGCACTCGGCGAGTGATTCTGCTACCCCTGAGATGCGGTTTTGTTGGAACTGTGATCTCTCGATTATAAGCGAGGGAACAGTTGCACGAAAGGAAGGAGCTCGTAAAAAGGAAACCCTTGTCTTACCAATAAATCTGTTCAAAAGTGAGACTTGGAAAACCGCGACTTCGGTTAATCTTTCCAAGGGAGCAGGTGTACCAAATCGATTACTTAGATGAAATCTGAAAGTGAGGATTCAATTTGATAGAGTGGGATACAAAAAGGGCCTTACCGTTAATCTCCTGCTCCATATTTCCATGGCCGTCTCCGGCTCTAAAGCTCTAAGGCTTGTTAAGCGTTCCGACGGCGGAGCACACTTTTCTGGGTTAATTTATCAAACAAACGCGCAAACTCGGCGCAAGCTCGGCATCCCCATTTTAAGACGGCGGCTCGTTAAAGTCGTTTGAGGGTGGAGTTCCGCCGCCCCCGTGGCCGCCAGCCGCGCACCACCACAACCAAAAGCTTGGTAGTTGCTGAAAACGCGAGCCTCGCGGTTCTCTCTCCCACTGTGGCCCCCTCTGCCTTCGCCCTTTATCGCTCCGTCGACCGGCAACGAGCCCCTAACCTTCTTAGGAACGCGGGAATCTTTTTCAACCCCTGTTTTTCAGGCCGCCTAGCCTCCCCACCCACCGTCACGTTCGACGACTTTATTAAGAGACCACCGCGCTGAAACGTCTTAATGCGCGGGGACTTATTTTCGTTCCGCAGCGACATTCAAAGTGTACTGGCGAGCTTATCTGACTGGCTGACGTGTCTCTAACAGCCTCTGGCAAAAATGTGAAAAGCGCGTCGACCAGGCCCGAGCAGCCAGTCGACAAAGTGATTCAGAATCCGGCGAGCGCGGATTAACGCTCGGATTTGTTCCGTCGCGCGTTGGGCAATTAAATCCACGGGAACGGGCGAAGCTAACGAGTGAAAGTTGCCGTGAACGAACGTCTGCGCGGCTGGCAAGGATCGCGGTGGTTTTCAAAATTGCCTTTAATTACGAATATCGTTGTTGTGGGCGGCGGGCTTGTCACTCGTTACTAGGGGAATCGTGGGAACGAAATGATTAATTAAGATCGCTGTATAATTAAGTCTCGCTGGAGACTCGCGAATATTATGCACGAGTTTTCTATCCGTCTACGGTGTATTAGAAATAAATAGCGGAGACAATGACGAATGGGGCGCGGCTCGACCATCGATTGCTGCTGTAAAACCTAACCGTAATCATTCTAACGAGGTGACCCAGGTCACGTCTGGTACCGCGCGAAGGAGGTCGGTGTTTTTTTCCGCGAGAGATTTTAATTAATTAAATTACAGTTAATTCTCGTCGAGTCATTAAGGATGTAGCGCATTCGAGCCATGGCTATAGCGTACACGTGTCTCTTTCCATCTCTCCCTCTCTGTCTCTCTCCCTCTCCCTGGATACGAAAGGCCATTGAGACTGGATGAAAAATGTCTTACTGGGCCGCTAATGAAATAATTGTCGAGTTAATTTCGCGGAGTCGTTAATCAGGGTCGAGCGGCGAGGCAGCCCGTGCATCGCATACCACACCCCCTTTCAAACGCGTTTCACTGGAATCTAGTTAATTTTTAGGTGAAATTTCATTTCCTCCTTCTTTCCCTCGCATTTTCTCTCGGCGTCTTTCCAGCCACGGCGTTCGTTATAACTCGTCCACGTATAATTATTGCAATATTGCGTGCCAGGGAAGTAGTGTTTGCCTGGTCAACGAAAAATTTCCACCAGCTTCAGCGTTCTCTCAGTCAGAAAACACCAGAAATCTTCAACGATTCTTTCAATCGAATTACAGCCGTGCCAATGAAATTATACCCAGCCACTTTAATCATGTAATGTTTTCTGTTTCAGGGTTCTCTCAGTCGAAGAGCTCGTTCGCAAACAGCAGCCCAGGTAAGGATCCCACGAAACAGCTAAGTAGAAAGTTCTTACACTGTGAATTTCTGGCGAGAACGTTTTGTGGACCGCAGATACCTACGTCAGATCTGAGTTGCCGTAAAAATTTAAAGCTCTGCTCGAGAATGCACTGCGGAATCGTTGCCATCCGTAGCGGGAGGACAGTTTTACAGGCTGGAAGCGGTAGGAGGAGCTCTGCTCTGTCTATTCGCAGCCAGGCGAAAGATCACTTTTTAGAATTTCACGGGGGCGAATCCATAAAGACGCGCAAACGACCGTGCAGAGGTTACGATGTTTTTCGCTCGAGTTCTTCGGCTGCTCCCAACACGTTTCTGCTTGATATTTATCGCGAATCGATGCTCTCGCGAATGATCTCGCGTTTTAAAACAGTGAATTCTTATTCGTCAAAATACGAAGCGAGGAATCCAAGTTAGAAGTATACAATTCCCATGGAAACTCGCGTGGGTCGATGACTGAAGGCGAGGCAATATATCACTGACTAAACACGAATAGTTTTCCACGGCGAATTCGTAGCACGCGTGTAAATCATCCGTAACGATGCTACATCGCTCGCACGATGACGTCACGCGGGTAGGATGGGCAGGACAACTGATTACGTATTCATACACGCGATGATTCCGATTTTTCCGAGCCATTAAGCGCCGCAGGGTCGACCCGCAAAGCGATGTCGCTCGAAACAAGGGACGACAGGTTGGAAATGATTGCTCTGCATGACCTTCGCGTCTAATAGAAATGCATCCGTACTTCGTTACGCGTTCTCGATCCCAGCATCATCATCGATTCGGTGATTAAACCTGCTCCACATATACTTTAACGTTTTCACTATCGAGAAACGTTTATGAATTACGATAATTTGGTCCACAAAGCCTCTCAGGGATGAGAATATCGGCGATGAAGCTGTCGGGAAGCAAGGGACAGCGGAGGTTGCTCGAAGAGGGTGGATACGAGGATGTAAGGGGAACTAGAGATCTTCAGGTACGAGCAATCGTGTATAATTTCGCGTGGTCTCAAGTTTTCCATCCTCCCCGAGCGGCGATATTGAATTTCTTGTCAAAATATTTCGAGAAATCGAGGGTGCCCGGGCACACCCTCCCCGCCGCTAATCGGTAACGGGAGACTTTTCTTTCTCTCCTCGAAACATGATTCCGCGTCCACGCCCATCGCTAAATTCTAAATCGCTCTTCCGTGGCCTGGACACCGATCTTTAGAATTCCTCACAATCCCGTACGAGATACCCAGTCAATTACATCGGGATTCCATTCCACGCCGATGCCTGGACCACTCGAAACCACCGGCGATCCACCATTTCTAATTTCGATCATCACGAATCCACGGAGATCCTCGTCGCGCAGATTCCTCAGAGGTTTCTAATACACGCTCCACCCTGCTGGCTTCCAACAACGATCAAGCATCCCTTCAATCAACAAATTCACCAATGCCACTGACACGGCGAGCTTCACAAGCGCGCAGAGAAAAACGATGAGACGGGGAGAAAGAACAGGAAATCGTGTTGAAAGCGGGTGGTAAACGCGTGATGGTGGGGCCAGGATCTGATTGGCCGGCGTTTCCGTTGCGTCAGCAGGGAGACGAACGGTTTGCCATCGGGATTACCGAAGGATTCCGCGAGGACGAGAGGCGTCCGTAACGAGCAGCTTTCCGACAGAATTGGTTGTTTTAACAACTGCGCGCCACTTTGAGCCGCTAGGTAAGAGGACCTGGGCGCTGCGAGGGACGTGGAAAAGGGTACGGAGGATCTCTCGGCGGTAGCTGCGCGCGGGGAGGGGTGAGAGGGGGCGAGGGAGAGAGAGAAAATACGCGGTTTTCGCGAGGACACGCTCCGCCGTGGCACGGAGCCCGCTCGTAATAGTCCAATTTGCCGGCAAAGGAAAATACCGGAGGATTCTGGGAGCAAAAGGAGACCGGCATGGCCCCCGGGGTGGTACTAGCGTCGCTCGGGAAAGCCGCCTGGAAAATTGGAGACGCGGCGAAACACGGAGCTCAGCAGCCCTCTGAAGGACCCGTTTTCTAGAAGGGTACCTACTTTCAGCCTCGGTTTACTGGCCTGACGCGATGTCAATTATATATACGGCTGTCGTGGGGAAGGACTGCCGGCAAACGGGCACCACCCTGCCTCGTGGAATATCGTACACACTGGGAAGCCTGCCTTCTTCAGCGAGACGGATTTCGGTTTTCATGCCGAGGAAACTCGATTTTACCCGGCGCTGCGAAATGGGTTCCTCGCGTGGATTGGTAAAGGGAGTGCAATACTATCGTTTCTGGGAAAAGTATCGTCGCGCGAGACGGGAGATATTGAAATTGGCTGGGAAGATTCGAGGGTTGGTGGGATGATCAATTGGGGGCAAGTGCTAAACTAAAGAAGCGCGATTAAGCGGCAAGGAATCGATTAATCAACGTAATCGGTTTAATCGGGGACAATCTTGCTTCTTCCTCGTTTCTTCCCTCTGTCGGATCACCGGGAGGATTCAATTATCGGCTGAAAGTATCCCGGCAAAGTAGGTGCAGCTTCTAATTGATAATCGTGGAAGACTCTATCATCGGCATAAACATCCCAGGACAACCGTCTGCCGGTCGCAATTTCTCCTGCTTCCTGGATCCTTCAGCTTCCGCGAGCCATCCCCGGTGTCCAATCCAATCTACTCATTTCCCGCGATATCGATTTCACCGCCCGCTAGAAATTTCCCTCGTGAAAAGAAGCGGCGGAGACAAGTCTATCGGGGAGGGAGCCGCGAGGTCGGGGAAGATAGAGGAGAGAGAAGAAAAGCCGTGCCTTCTGTCGGTGCGCCGAGATCATCGTAACAGCTCGTCGGATCGAGGGAAGGGGCGGACAAGTGAATTAGGAAGGAGAAAACAGTGGAAGCTGGATAATCAGAAAATCTGCCAACGTTACCTTATAAAATCTGTCTTATAGAACAACATTATCTGTGTACGAAGAGCAACGAAAGTTCGTACGAAACTTGAAGCATGAATTACGAAGACCCAGCAACAATAGATCCACTATTCGAAAAGAAAAGATTACCGAAATCAAAGGAGGCAAACAAAAGCGTAGAAAATTGGGGTGAAAATCGAAGCTAGAGCATGAAGGGTGGCAGAGGAGGGTGGTGGGAGCCAGAGAGTATTTTCCTCGGTGAAAAATGAAGTGCATCGGAGCACGAAGGTATCCAGCGGTTGATTAATAGCGGGCCGTTCGAGTCGGCAGCTTTGCAGACATTTTCGTGGTAAAGGGCTCGGTTTCAAAGACCAGCGCCGATCAATGCTCCAGCCGAGCTCGGTTGTTGACTATTCGCCAAATAGTACGACGCGAGGCTCGTTGTAGATCTCGAGTGCTCCCGTTGGCTATTAAGAGCCGAAGGGCATTCGCCGGTGAGGTCCCCCCGGCGCGAAACCAGGCGACGCTTTTCCAACCGTGGACCCTCTTTCCGAGGGGCGAGCTGCCGATCCCAAAAACTTGTCCCACGCAACCTTGTTCCAATCGGGCGTTTCTCCGGGCGCAGAGAGATCGAGCGGCGCGTGTCCCCGTTTCCTAATTAATAATCCTCCGCTCGGTCCGTTCGAAGGGCAGAAGGAGGCCGGAGGAAACGATTTGCCAGATCGCGAGGAATTGTTCGGGTGGGGAAGAGCAGCGAGGGTTAAGGGACAAAGGGGTTAACCAACGGTTCCTCGATTCGCCCGCGAGAGAGATTCTCCGGTTGAAACGGCTGGGCGTTGAATCGGAGGAACCCGCCACCTACGCGGAGTCCTTTCTTGCTTTTTTCCTTTCGTCACTCGTGACCGATTGTACCTATCATAGTGGGCTCGAGATGCGCGTGTGTTCCCATACATCTCCTTTCATTCGAGAGACTCCAGAGGAGAGAAGTGGGTGGACGGTGGTGACTGGGGTGTCGCTGAGAGAGGGACGAGGACGAGCGACGGAGGGTGGTGGTCGGATGGCGCGAGAGGCGAGAGGAATGGAACGCGGCGAACGGTGAAACAGAGACGGCCGAAGGATAGAAGAAGCGAGATGGTAGCATGGGGCGGGGTGGGGGGTGGGGGGTGGAAGAAGAGAAGAAAGCTAGAAAGTGCGATGGTGGAGGGACAGAGAAGGAGGGAGGCTAGAAGGGGGTGAGAAACGCGGGGAGAGAGAAGGAAGGAGAAATGGGTGCCGAGGGCTGCCACGTCGGAGGAGGCAACAAAGATATTAATTAAGAATTAACACGCGTACTGAAACCGCCCTTAATTAGTAACAGTCAGTGCCTGGAGCAGCGGTTTGTCTGCCCGAGCCTGTAGCAGCGCGTGCGGCAGGGTAAACATGGGGAATGAATTGTAATCAGAAACGTGCCAGCGGATTGCGCGAGCAAGACAAATTTGCCGATAATATTCCGACACCCAGCAGCCGGAAGAACGGAGGAGTTCGATCGGCCGATCGAATAAGCGGCTGCGAGTTCGGATAGGGGCGAACTGTCGAATCGAGGACGGGAATAGCAGGGCGAGGGCGAGTCGACGCGGAGAAACGGCCGAGAACCAAGGCCAAGCCGCGTAAAGGAGGCGCCTCCAAACGGTTCTCGCCTCGTGTCACGAAACATTTGCTTTGATTACTTGGTGGAGCTCATTAGCACCGCAATTACACACGAAACACGGGCACATTCGAAAGGAGAACCTTAGCGGAATACCGTAACGCCCGATCGACGAGACCTCTGCTCTAGATTCTATGCAGAAGGATCCTTTTCGGTGGCTCGCTTGCTCCTCAACCCTTACATCCCGACGATTCATAGGACAAACGCGAGAAAAGTGAGGCGCCGTCGACTAGATCTTGCCAGCGCGAGTGAATGCACTGTGATCTTCGTTCCTAATCAGAAAATGAGCTTCCGCGTTGAATGTCCCCCCGTTCAGCCGAGCAAAACCCGAGAAGCCGAGGGCGTTCTACTTGGAGCTTTTGCAGCTACCAAGAGGATCGTCGCCCAGAAGAGGAGGGCCGAACGAGGAAGGAATTTCAGCCTCGTTATACTCTCGAGGTACCCATTGGCCGTCCGTTGAAGTAGCCGGGATCGATGCGTGTACCTATTGCGTGCGGGGCACGTGAAATCGTGACGTCATCCCTACCGGAGGCCATTTTGGCTCAGCTGGTCCCGACAAAAAGCGGCCGGAGAATGGCAGGACGCCATGTCCTGGCAATACAATGAACAATGATCTCTGCGCGCCGCATACGCACACGGAAATCCGTTACACCGATTAACACGCGCGCAGCGTCGCTCGGCGCGCGCGGTCGACGCTGAATTTTCGAACCCTTTCGAGGGGGGTGGAGGTGGCTAAGCGTGTACCTAGATGAGAGAAGGAGGAACGATGGGCTAGAGACTCGCGATAGAGGAGAGAGAGGAAAGACAGGGGGTCGATTCGGTCTTCAGGAAATATTTTGACAGGAATGGGCGTGGTGGTGGTGGTGGTAGCAACGTCCCCGTTTCCCTCGACGCCACAAGAGAAAATCTCTTTTTTCCCCCCGTAACATTCTCACTCTCTCGTCGATCCCCGATGAGAGGGTTTTCGGTTTCACCGTTGCCACTTTAAAGCGATACAACCCGCGGACGGATAAATATTATGCGGCTGAAAAATGCGCTTTCGAGCACATCCGGGCATCCTCGACTCCTTCTTGCCAGGATTGTGCAGGATGAAAGGCGAGGGTAGGCCGAGGGGCGAGGGGGTAGCGCGAGAGGAGAGGCCCTCCCGGTGCCGTTCGCTCTCGCTCGTTCGTGCAGATACAGTGGCTACATTGTGGCTTTAGAGGCTCATTGTGCGACGCCAGCGCCAGGGCATTGTCGTCCTTTTTCGACGGCCGGAGATTCACACCTTTTCACCGGCGCGATTTTCCACGATGGGCGCGTTCCATTGAGCGGAAGAGGGCGAGCCAGCCCGCGTGCCATGGACCACGAATCGTCGCTCAGAGGAAGCGGAAAAGAGCCGACAGATACGGGAGGGTGGATAAGAATCAGCGTTAAGGAACGAGGAATCTCTTGGTAGGAAGCTTGCGTGGATCTGTCGCGCCAAAGGGTTGCGACACGAAGGGTGCTTTTTCCGACAGGCCTCCCTCAACTACCTGGGATGACAGAGACAATGCTGGAAGCTTGAAAATTTCATAGATCAGACGGAACTTGTTCAATCACCGTGAAGCAGCATTAAATCCTTCTCCCCGCTTGTATCTTCTGCAGTTTCGTTTATGGGTAATGCAGTAATCGATGCAAGGATCGATATCACGAGCCGCTCCCAGTTGGACGGATCCTCCAGAGCCCGCTAATTGCACTAATTTCAATGAATCTCCTTGGAAGAGACGCGCCTCCTCCTCGGGTACCTTATGAATTTGTAAGCAAAGAAATTTGAAAGCCCGCCAAGTCTCTCATCTGGAAGGGACAATTAGACTCTTCTCGTCGACCTTGAGGGGAGTCAACGAGACGTTGAGGAGTTTGTCCGACCGATCGTTAAGTCACCTCGTCCCCCTCCTTCGTCCGACGTCCTTTGTCAAGATTAGAGAACTTCCCGGTGCTTCAAATAATGCCCCCATTTACCAATCGGAACTTCAGGGAACGCGCTGCTTCCAAGACTTCCCATCCGTTCCTTTTCTTTTTCCCGTTAATTTGTATGCCCCCCTCGTGTCTTCCACCGTCGCTCTGTTTGCTAATTCCTCGCGACTTAATTGACTTGTCATTCCACTGACATTATTTCTCCACTCCCCGTTCTCTGTTTCCTTCGCGACGTGCGACGTCCAGCGAACGATCACTTCATCCCCGAACGTTTCAATCGTAAATCGTGTGTTTGCATTCCCACGACAGGACCAGCCACCATCGGGCATACCAAGTGTCCGACAGAGCGAGCTCGGCAACAAAAGTTTTCACGGGTGACAGTCGAGACGGTGCGAGCGCGGTCCGGGGACTAAATTTAGGTCGACATGTGCGGACGCAAGTTAGTCTGGCGCCAACCAACAAAATATGTAGTTCGGCTACAAAAATATTGGGTTACTCCGAAAACAGCCGGCAGTCAACACTTTCCTGAGCCGTTGCATGTGTTCCGCTGGCTGTCGCCGGAATCGAAAGACGCTTCCCACAAGTTTCCACGGGGGCCGTTTCCAGGCTGAAAACCTCGATTTATCGGCGATCGATGGACAGACGCGGATGGTGACTCCAAGACCCGTCGAGTCTCCGCGACTATGGGACGATTAATTGCGCCATTCAGGGAATCGTACCGCAGGCATTATCGAATCGAACACAGCCCGCCACTCGGAGAATAATTATGAAATCATTCACTCGCGGAACGATTTCAAGCCCGTGCCTCCGCATTTCGTTTAATTCCCGATGTTTAGCCGCTCTATTTTCAAAGGGTGCTCGCGCCGCATTGTTCCCTCGATTCCAACGGCACCCGCCCCTCTAAGCGCGAAATTATGCAAATTATTAAAACCAGTTCGATTGCCGCCGTTACAAAGGACCACTCTCATTTTCCACCTGCCTTTACCCCTGCGTCACAACTACGTTCACGCGTTTATTGGAACGGGAAATAGAAATGCCCCAATGACAAAAACAGAAGCTACTTAAAACAATAATTTAACTCAAGCACGGCTGCTTAAGTATTCGCCTTTTGAAGCGCAAACTCACTAATTTCAGTTACAACCAACCACGATTTGAATGAATCCTCGACAACACGGAGAAATTGAAATATCGACAGGCAGAGCTAGGAATCGTATTATTTCCCGATAAGTTATCGCATTTTTCGTGCAGGAGTGACGGCACGCCGGCGCTCTCCAATTATTAGAACCCCAAGCAGTGCTGTAACAAGTTTGCCACCCTCGTGTCTCCATCGAGCGCGGATTTGGAAGGGGTTGGCTGGGAAGCAGGCAGAGAAACGCTCCGCGCGATCACGCGACTCTTATGAATACGCGTAAATTTTACGCGATGCTGCCGGCAATTTCGCCCGGTCATCAGCGTAAAATCTATCCTCCTCGCAGGAGGATATTTCTGCCCGAAATGAGAGCCCCGAAGGACGTCACTAGGCGATTAACGGATTTAGAAGGGGTTGCAGGAGAATCCCCGCGATTCTCGATCCTTCCACGAAGCAAGCTGCGCGCACATGCACGCGGATTTTCGGCCGAACAATTGCATTTAACCGCTTTAGCCACTTACTCGTCGCGAGCTCTGTTAACGAGTGAGTTTTGTTCCATCGCGTCTGGGATTCTTTCTGCGATAATTAGAGGCTGGCTTTGGCGGGTCTCGTCGCCAGCGTAGCACGGGTCTCTCTGACGCGCTAATAGTCGCGCTCGCGGAGGGTCGAATTAATTTGCACGCAATTTTTTAGGACATTTCGTCTGGCCTCTGTTCCCCCGCGTTTAGCTGGTATTGATCTGTGCAAGGAGGAATCGCATACTCGCGCTATGCACAGAGACATCTGTTTCGCATCTGCCTGGAGGAACGTCTTCGCAGTCTTGCCACGTAACGCGACAGATCGTGGCGAGTCCCTGGAGCGCGTTCGAGAGGGCTTTATCCTTTTATCGACGTAGCCATACGTCCTGGCGCGGCCGAGGTCCGTTGAATTTTCCACGATGTTGCCTGCAATTTCAGCCGGTCATCGGCGTAAAGTCGATGCTCATTGCGAGCCGAGGCTGGCTCACGAGGATGCTGGAGCAGACAGGAGCGAGAGGGAGACAGAGAGATGAGAGCGTAGACCGTTGAGCGGGTGGACAGGGGGCGGTGGCAGGCGAGGTCGTGAGAGAGAGGAGTTAATGGGGACGAACCGTAGAAGTGGCTATAGTCTAGAGCCGTGTTAGGGCCAGGGCCATTAAGCTTAATGACATAATGAAGTAAATGGCTGTGCATGCCATGCCACGCCGGAGACTATAGCTTATAACCGCCGGGCCTCCACCCCCGCGCAATATACCGCGTGCCAGGAATTCCTGACTTATGCCTGCCGCTGCCCAGTCGAAAGGGGTAGCTAGGCTATGGGGGTTGTTCGCTCTCTCCCTCCTCCACGCTTCTTTCTCCCTTTTAAGCCATCTCCTCGTGTCCGTATGTCACTCTCTCCCTCTCCCCAGCCGAATGTCTCTGTTCGTCTATTCCCCGGGCCTCGGTCTCCGTCCGCGCATTGCGTAAGGGGTTACCAGCCAGGCGGACCTGCACCGCACACGTGCTGGAAGAGCGAATTTATTTCGGGAATTGCCGAGGCGTCGGGACACGCTCGCTAGCCTCTCTTTGTCCCTCCCGTCTGCCCCGGGAGAGACGATTCGCTAAAAACCGCGTCCTGCGCCGTACCACCCTCACTCTCTTGAATTTCCTGCGAGGACTCGTAATTATACGGTTCCGTATGCCGGCGGCCTGTAAACGCGCAAGGCCGCGAGCGCGCGCGCGCGTCAAGCGTTTAATGTAATTTAGTAAAGGCAAAACCCGGGCGGGCAGGTTCGCCGCGAAAGTCGCGGTGACTCGCGACTCTCTTGTTCGCCGCAGCCGCTACTTTCCTTTCAATGGGCGCGAGGCTTTTCCACACGCTACGCTCCCAAACCTCTACCCGGCCGCTACACGCTGCCGTTAATCACACGGAAACGCCTAATGCGCCGCTTGATAGCTGCAATTTCAGTATTAATTGGACGCGTGAATGGCACCACGCTTTACCGCCCGACGTTCGAGCTGAGCCAACTGCTGGCCAGGCCTCGGGATCCAACTCCAGTGCTCCAGGTAGCATCCGCGCGGACTCTCTCTCTCTCCCTCTCTGCGGGTATTATGAGTCCATTTGCAGCACTCAATTCAATTACGGGTGACGAACTAGTGGAGGTACTGTACGTTTTCCGGACGCAGTGCCGTTTCGCGGTGACTTTGCTACCCTCGATATCCATCGTCCGGAATTCAAGGATCCTTCGAGAGACATTATCCACGTATCGAAGATCAACTGCACGAAAGACTTCCTCAAAAGCATCCTCCTCTTTTCCTGTCGCATGTCCGTTTATTTTCGACAAGCCGCGGGCTTGTGCAATCGATAGAGGTGCTGCTCGGCTGGACAGAGCTACGTCCTTGGGCATCCCTATGGCTGGACTGCTCTCGTTCACGGGCAGCTTGGAACAAAGTACGGGCGCGAAGGTGAAAAAACGCGTTGTTTTCGGGCAATCAACACTTCGCCCATTGTCCCCGGCTGGCACCTGAATGCGTGGCCATCATAATATTCACACCATTCGTAGAGGTTCGAATTTCGAGCATGGCCACCGCGCGGGACCGTGCAGAATGGGTCCGAGACGCGCATGAAAACACGTTTCTCTGACCACGAAGAGGTGTGAAGCCCGTCGTGAGCAAAAAGAAACCGAGAGAAACCGGCGGGGTGGTGGGATGGTTGTCGAGGGTAAAGAGAGTAGAGAAGCGCTTCCGAGAAATACGCCCACGAATTCGTTATTCTAGATTCTTTTCCTCTCTCTCTCTCCTTCTGTATCTCCCACTCCCCCTCTGTTTCGGCCACGTTCTATTCATTAATTATCGCCATTCAAGGGGCCCGGGGGCCTCCGATTGTGTGGATCGATGAGACGCGTCTCGCGGTGACCGTGATTAAGCTGTCGAGTTTTCGCGATGTAACCGCCTCGAGAACTGGTCTCGGGACTTAATTACTGTTGTATTGTGCTGGGTCGATCCACGATCGATGGCTCCAGAAACAACTCAGTCTCTGCTGCTCGTAGGGGAATCCTTCCGTCTTCCGCGAGAACCCACCCCGTTACGTTGATTATATTTTAAAAGTGATCGTCGATGGAAAATACGTATGCTTCGAAGTCTTGCATGTTCGTTGATGAATTATAGAAAGGGGAAGAAGTGCAGAGCCACGCGAAACGCGCCAAGCGAATCGACCAGGTCTCCAGAGGGCGAGCGATCGAATACGGTCAAATTAATTCGACCCCGAAAACATCGTGGAAGCATTAGCAGCTTACCCTAAGCTCTGCCGCCGGTCTGTTACAAGTGTTTTACAGCGTGTTACATGGTGCAGCAAAACTACCCGGGGTTGAGGGTCCCTAATCTACCGAAACATCCCCCGGGATGTGTCCAACCGACGACTGCGCTCGGATACGCTCCATTCGCCCTTTCGGCTATGTAAACGACCGCGTTACATGTTTCACGCGCTCGATAAATAATTCTCGGCTTGATGCATTTTTCAAGTGCGCTGGTATTTCTCCCCCCGCGTCCTAGGGAGCTGAAAACGATCATCCACTGGAACGGAATTGCGCGTTTCGAATATAAGCCACTGCCGGATGATAACATAACAATTTTCACTCAGAGCAACGGCGCCTTTGTTTCGTCGCCCGTTGACTCGTACAGATGACAGGAGTCAGTGAACCGTTTCCGCGTGGAAACGGGGCTGCTAAGTTGCCCTTAATAATTCCCTAGTAAATTTCCACGACGCGTAAGGAAAGCCTATCTCGAGCGTCCAATTTGTCTCCCGCCCCATCGCGTAAACCTAATTTTTAGAGCGCGACGTTCTCGCTGGTATCCGAGAAAACTAGCGTTTGTCTCGTTAATCATCTGGGGCGCTTTCACGAGCAGCCCTGCGTTTACGTACCTAGTTCTCCTCCTATAAAGTGGCAGCCCGGGTTGAGACGAGGAGGAACCGTGTCTCCGGGGCCAAGACGAGTCGTCTCATTCACCGCGTGACGAGGTAATTTCTCGATGAATCCACGAAAGGGCATTTATCCCGCTCACCCGGCCCGCGAACAGGGTGAGGGGGGGGGGAGGGCGGAAACGAATTTTCAATTACGGCGCACAAAGGTAGCGGGGTAATTCCCCAGGTTTAAAATGTCTTCGTGGTGCATAGCTAGAGGAAGAGCCCCAGCAACAGCCGGGGACGAAGAGAATGAAGCGGCGAGGGCGGGTGGCGGTAGCGCCATGAAAAGATTTTCAAATTAAATTTCGGGATTAGTACCCTGGTTTAATACGGACAAGTGACGGCTGAAGACGTCCCAGGGGTGTGCTACGTGCTACCTTCGCCCTCCCCCTGGGACACCATACACACGGGCCACTGTGTAACGACGTGACGACGTTCTGGCCCACCCCACTGCTCCCAGCACTTCGCACGTTTCCATTTGCTCGATGTAAACTCCGCGCTCCCTTTCTCTAGTCTTCCACCGATCCTCCAGCTCGTCCCGTGTCCGGCCCGTCCAGCTGGACGCAATTTCAACGAGCTGGAGGTCGCAGGGGCAGATGCGCAAGGGTGTCGAGAACGTAGAACAAACAGGACACGGGGAATTTGCGATTTGACACGGTGCTGGTAGCTTTGGGTACGAATGCTTCGATGAATTCTTGCATCTTCTTGGGGTAATGAGTGGCTGCGGTACTCTTTTATCCCCTTGGATTCTAACAACGTAGGAGGCTAGTGGTTAATTGAGATGTTGAGAATTATACTCAGGTACTGACTGGATTATATCTCGATAATGACGATGCTGGTGATATGTTAGCGTTGGAAGCTGATGATGAAGAATTTAGTTGTTACACGAAGAGGATAAATCACTCAGAAAATTGCGAGATTGTATATCTGGGAATAAGAGAGAGGGGTTGGTTTGCCTGGAATCTTAATATATAAAACAGAAAGATTCTATATGTTTGTGTGTTTGTCTGTCGCCTAAAAACTTTTAAACGATAATCTCTGAGATCACGAAATGTATCTCAGCTCATTATACCTGAATAATCCAGATCAATGTGACTATTTTCACAAATTTTTTTTTCTAAAATCAGAATCTGAATTTCGAGCGAAGCCGAGTAGTACAGCTAGTTATATATATTCAGAATTTGCAAAATTTTAATTCAGATAGTAAATATATGTATCCTGAAGCTTGAATGTTTAGGGGAAATTGATCAACAAACGAGTGTCGCGTTTATCGCCTTGTTATACTACTTGCATTTCACAAGATCACGTATTTCTTTATTCTATCACCTCCCATACTGCGTTCTATAAACTCAGGAGATTCTCCAGGCTACCCATAACACTAACCCCCCACATTTCCCACATACTACATAGGAATTTAGTAAAACTTTCCAAACAACTGAACACTCGTGTTTCTCCTACAACCCTTCTTCCACACATACATCGTGTCCTACAATTTCCAACCTACTCTCTTTACCGTTCTTCATCGTGTCAGCCTGCGAACGAGCTAACAAACCGATACAAAACAAACGTGGACGATGAATTGACGGGGCTGTTTAGCGGGAGCGTCGTTGAAAGTAATTTGACGGGGGGTTCGATGAGGCGGCTCGGCGCGGCGTTCACAGGCGGCATCGGGGCAGGATTAAAATATCAATTATCGAAGGAACACGGGTGCAGGCGGGTTCCAAGAGGTTCTATTAGGCGCGAGAGCAGCGTGGCGCAAGGCAGCCAGCCAAGCAAGGCCACGGGTTTAAGGTCTTAACAGCTACTAAAGCAAAGGCTCCTTCTGTCTCGCTCTTAAGCACGGAAAACAAGCCGTGTTAGACGAAGGGGTGTATTGAGGGCCGCCATTGGCTATCCACGCTCCTTTATTGCCGGTTGCCTGGTAACCGGCCTGCCACCAACACACACCGATGGCAACCACCCCTGTGTAACCACCCTCAGCCCGACAGCAACGCGCACACCCTCGCTTAGGAGCAGCAACTCGCAACCACCACCACCACCGTCGTCTCTCGCCACCCTCTCCTGATGCTTCCACCAGCGACACACACACTTACACACACGCGTATACCCATCGCGCTTTCCTTGCACACCCGTGCTCACGTACACGTGCAACCAGCTAGTCGCGAGCGCGCGCGGATGTGCGATGGAATCTTCGTGTAATCGCCGTATGAGGGCCCGTCGATGTGTGCGTGCGCGAAACAACCCCGGGCGAGTGTCTGGGTGTACGTAGCCCGTCGCGTGAATATATTTAGCGAGTAAACTACCACTGTTTTCGCGCGGGAGGGTGTTTCGAGAGCCGCCTGCCACTCCGGCCCGACTCTCTGTGTGCGATCACCAAGTCTGCGCTTCCTGGCCGAGTAGACCGCAAAGTTTTCGCCGAAGCTGTTGGATTTCCTCCTTTTATCGGCGATCCTGGGCCCGGGGAAGGGAGACTTTGGCGTACGGTTACGCAAGATGATCGCTTGATGGGGGTTGGAGTCGAGTCGGAGGCTTCAGAGTCGTTTGACTTTCCGCTGCGGGTGTATGTTTTCGTCGCTGGTTGACGCTTCAGAACTCTCGAGTGGAAGACGAAGGAACATACGGGGAAAATGTTGGACACTACTTCTGGGTCTTCAAATGTCTCAGCATCCATACACTCCCCCCTAGATGGCATCCTGCGTCTTCAGCTCCTTTACGTTCTACGTCTCTCATCCGCGATAGACATTGTTACTTCCTGGCTGGTGTTATCAAGAGTGTCTGTCAAACTTTCGATTAACCACTTTGAGAGTCGTATATTGAATCGAATGGGAGGTTCCTTGATGCCGGTGGAATAGCAGGGCCTCGCTCGGGCGGCCATAATCTTGGGCGATGAGATTAAAAACAATTGCTTCTGAAGTGGCTGCACCCGCAAACACCGTCTCTCCCTAGCGAAGGTCTCGAGGGAGGTCGCGACATCCCACGATATTCGAGGGCACTACGAACGGATTAGATCCAGGACAAATTAGAGCAGAGAGAGAGAGAGGGGGGGGGGGGGGTAAACCGGCACCCTGGGTGCACTGGGCTAGAGGGCAAACGCGTTCCCGCTGGTCCCCGTAATAGTTAACTGGATTTGATTAATCGATTCGGTCGGAGTTTCCTACTTAGCCATCGTGACGCTTCCCGCTGCCTCTAATATCGATCATTCTCACGCGAAGGACAGGGTGGCGACGAAAACAACCCATCCCCACGGTGAATTACCATGTTCCCTGCGACATCACTAGCACGAGTATGTATTCTTCCTCGCGATTATGCAAAAGCGATCGGTGTATTTCATTTCCAGTTGGAGGGAAATATTGTCGGATAGCTCCTTCGTGTAAGAGGAGCTGTAGCTAGGATAAAACGATGTTATTTGCAATCCTGGTTTCTTATAATTTCTTAGAACACAGTGGAATTATTAGCTTCGTTCTCTTCACGCGATTAGCACCGGTCACTTGCATCCACGTTCTCCTAGTAACTTGGTGACTGGTTCGACGGTCCGCGGCAAATAAGGGTAGTTAAAAACGCTGGGAGTAGGAAGCAATAGCTTCGTGGTAGGCGGTGTAAAGAGGCCTCTCTGCGATCTCGCGAAACAATGCATCGCGCGAGATCCGTTGCACGGTGTCTTGAGCCAAGTTTAGTCGGGCTTGAAATATTTATTTTTCATGTAAGTCCGATGTTTCTTGGATGGTATTTCTTGGGGCGTCAAACTTCGCAGAAGACACTGACGAGTGATAGAGAGACACGTGTACGCGCGGCGAAGAAACGGTGGATGAAATTACGAACTGGAGGGGCTACAAATTTCCTTGAATCGTCTGAATGCCACCGACGCTGCCTCATTAAGTTCTTCGTCTTCGCGACGAGCAACGAGGAACACTTTTCCACCCCTTACAGCGAACGAAGGGTGACAGTAACGTGGACTGGATAGTTCTCGATCCAGCAGTCACGCGTCGAGAACAGGTTTCGGAGTAGTTTTTATTTTGGAATCTATTCTTTCTTCTTTTTAAGGAACGTGACCGTTGCCAACGATGTGGTCTCTCCTTTGACATAGAGGAAGTGTTCCCAGAAAGCGGTGACACGCGTCGCAAACGGGGGCAAGAGAACAGAACACGTGGGAATAAGAAAAAGGGATTAACAACGCTATTCAAAAGCAGCCTTCGCTGTTTTACGTTCAACGCTGCGACCACGAAGCTTCTTGACTCGAAATTCATCGGGGTCTCCCTTTCGTTCCCTCTTCCCCAGGCTCCCTACCTTCTTTCGGTGCCCATGCCTTCGGAAAACTAGCTTTGACTATGCTTCCCTCAAGGCTGAAGAACTTTGCTCCAATGGAATTCCCTTTGCCAATTTCAGCCGCAAATTTCTCAGCGCTCGCGTCTCAACCGCGACAAAGCCATTCCTAGAGCGCGGCAAAACATCTCGGCAAAGTGCAATGCCTCTCCCACAGAATATCAAAGAAAAATTGCTGAAAACCCTGACCCTCTTGCCTTCCCGGGCACAGAGGTGGCAAACGTGTCAAAAGTTGTAATTGCACGGGCACGAATCCACGGGGAATTCTCAAAATTCCTCAAAGCCTTCAGTCTCCTCAAACGCTTTAAACCGAATCATCCCCCTAGCTTCTTTTCGGTTTTCTCGGCTTTTCACTTACATTTAACTAACCGCGAGGCCCGTTAAACGCCGGCGAAACAGCTCACAGGTGTTCTCGCAACTATTTAATGCCAAGCGCAGGGCGGAAAATAATTTCCCGCGGAAAGAAATAGGACGACAGGGACGAGGAGGTGAGACGAAGAGGGGGGATGGGGAGACGAGGCTTGTACGCGTAGCCTCGTGACGTCAGCAATGCGTTTCGGGGCTCCAATTAGTCGAAGGACACGTATAATTGGAATTAAGCTCTTAATTAATAGTTAATTAGCCGCGGGTAGTGGCGGCAGCAGCGGCTGCCAGCAACAACTGTAGTAACGAGTTAGCCCCGGGGAGAGGGTGGGTTTTCATTGTGGAACGGTGCGCGCCACCCAGGCCGATTTTCGCTCGTTAATTCAAAATTAATTTATAATTGATAATTATTTCCGGGCCATGGGACCTGTCCACCCACCAGCCCCGGCGACCCTTCCTAATTTTCTCGCTCTCCTGCCCCCGGAAAATCCCCGTATACCTAATAGACGCCTACACGCGACTCACGCTGCCGCTGGGAGCGAGAAAATAATTTGAGAAAATGAAAGACACGAGGAAAAATGCTTTTTTCCTTCGTCGTGCGTCACTGAACCGCGTGGACGGTCTGTTGTCTGCCTCGCTAATTGGGGAACCTGGATTTTTCCTGATGAAAATACTGGACAATGGGGTTCTCGCGACAGACCATCGGTTCTTCCACACTTTTCAACCACCATAAGCGAATAATCCCAAAGCGAGGCGTGTCTGCGTTCACTTGGCCAGAGGGCCGAAGAGTTTCTCTAATCAGCGTTAAATATTAACGAAGGGAGATCAGCTAGGCGGCCGCGCGGACCAACGAAACGCCCGTTCGGCATAATTTGCATGAATACGCGTGGCCTGGAATCATTGGCAAGTCAGGTATAATGGGTAATTTGATCCGCGACGTGGATGCGCGCAGCCCGAACAAAGCGGCCTGTATAATTATCAATTGCAGCCAGTGCTATGAAATAATGAGCTTCGAGTCAGATTCAACGCTAACCAAGGCCGCTACCCACGGATTTTTGAGGGAAAAAAGATACGCCCGAGGGCGGTACGCCTTCTTGGTTCACTCCAACTCTGTCGGGTACTCGGAAGATTGAACTTCGGAGGAAGTGAAACGATCTCTCGCGAATTTTTTAATATTTCGCCACTTTTACGTTCTTCGTTAAGCGATTGACTACTTCTGAATCAACTCGACTAGCATAGACTCCCAATACATAATGCAAGGTTTGAAGAAAAGCGTGATTGAACGCTACGACTATTGAGAAACGGTAAACAGCCATATTTGAATATTAAATGAAGGGCTTCAAAAATACCCAAGGTGGGCAGAACCAATCTATTTACAGTTTAGCTTCGTTGGAAAGTAAATCTACTCAATGTAGCGTAGCATAGATAATTAATAATAAATAGTGTCTTACAGAAATAAGTGTATTATAAAGAGTTAAAAACTCCAAAATTATCTTCTCGCTGATCCCCTAGATACCTATGAGTAGTTCCTTAGAGGAACAGTGTAAGGACTTGATAGTTACTCTCCACGCAATTCACACGAAACTAATGCCACTGTTGATGGTGTTGCAGGTGTGGGGCACAACATAGACTCGGGAAAAGACTTCACGGTCGACGGTCTCTCCGGCTTCAGCAAAAAGAAGAAGAAGAAGCGTCGTCATAGGTGAGTGTCTCACGCGAACATCAACCCTGAGTTTTTCGTTACGGTTTTCGTTGCGATCCGAGCCTGCGCGCGGCCATTACTTCACGTGCCTTGCGTGGAAGATTTTCCAGATCGAAACACGATATCGACGGGATTAATAATCGCTGGTAAAATTCCCGGATGAAACGTCGAGGAGCAGCCTCGCGCGTTTTCGATTAATTATCGGCGCGTCTGCGTGGCTCGATGACGAATCCCCGATAATGATAAATTCTCTCCCAACGAATTTATATAATTTTGGACTTTCCGCCGTTGTGTGACCGACCAACACCCCCACGGGGAACGAGTTTTCGGCTTATTTCAAGGCGGCAGACAATCCGAATGCAATCACCGTCCGCCAATAATTGCGTGCCAGACGGACGAATTCAGGCTTAAATTACTCGTTAAAAAATATAATTATCGCTCGAAATGGATTCCATTGAAACAGCGGAGTTTCTGCCACGCGGCCGGTGGATGTGCCGCGTATTGTCGGCTTTAAAGATTAAAAATTGGAGCCGCGCCATCAAACTGAGAAATGAAAGATTATTCTATCCGCGGAGTGAACGGGGGCGAATTAAAATTTGCCGCAGTGCAGATATCTGGCTGTAAAATTTCATTAAGTCCCTGTGAAATTCTACGGGGGATGCTGATTGAGGGCTGGAGGGGCTGCAGATTTGCATTCATTGATTCATTGGAAGCCTGTGTTTCAAAAAATTGCTGTTACCAACTCGAGGAAATTTCCAACGTCGCTGCAATTTCTCTTCTAATTTCCAGCTTCCAAAGACCACTTACAGTACTTACTTCGTAATATTAACAGCTCTTCCACGGCCTTCAGCGTTCCCACGCCCAGAAATTTCCTCGGCAACCCGAGTAAAATGGAAAAGCACCAGCAGAAGAAGTTGCATTTACAACCGCGTCCACTTTCACACAAGTTATACTCCGCGAATAGAGGAAGCGAGTAGTAGGAACATGAAATTGTTCCGCGTTAACGGTTTTCAGCCTCTCGCCTCGTTCGCCCACCAAGTGTAGGCTAGTTTTAAGGGAAAAACTGTAATGGCATATAACTAGGTTCATACGGTTGTTGCTCCAGGACGATCTTCACGTCGCAACAGCTGGAGGAGCTGGAGGCTGCCTTCAAGGAAGCCCATTATCCAGACGTCTATGCTCGCGAGATGCTCAGCCTACGAACCGATCTGCCCGAAGACAGGATACAGGTGAGCGAAAATCAAAAGACCTATGAAACCCGATCCCGCGACCCACGAATCGCCGGTCCCTGATATCCACCGGCTGCTTGTGAAATTCGCGACACAGTGGTATCGTGTTCCTGTGGCCGTTGTCCGTGTACCGATCGAATCGATGATCAAAGGACGCCTCTCTTCTTTGCCATTGACCTTTCCCTGCGAATTCCTTCAGCCGTGAAACTCCGTTCGACTAATCTCGCCGGCTCTCCAGGGGAATTGCGACGTCGAAGGGCGCGCGCGCGCCGCAAATGCGATTAAATGCTCCCATTTTCGAAACACGAGTAACAACGCGTAAATTCAGAGTGCACTCCTTTCAACCAGCCAACTATTGTTCCCATCGTTCGACTATTAAAGCAGCCCAGCATTCAATGCTTATTTTTCCCGCGATTGTCGGTGGCGCGGGGATCCAAAAAGATGGGCAACGCGACTTTTCCGAGCTCATTTCTCGCCGCGTTGAGGCCTTTGTTCTTGAACAGTCGGCGGACATTTTGCCAGCGCGAAGCTTCAAGTGTAATTCGCCATTCGCAGCCGCAATCCACCCCGTTGCCGGTAATTTTGGTCGTTAACGAGAATTAATAACGTTACGCGCTCTTTGAAAATTTAAAGCGTTGCTCGTCACGATCGCGCGGCGTGTCTACCGCGGGCATAAAGCTCTAATTTAATTTCGCGCAATTAAAATGCGCGGCGTTCTGTCGCCGATAATTTGGTCCTAGAATTACGCCGCTGGTGCTTTCTGTAAACAGAGATTCCTCGCGCACTTGTCTATTAAACCGAATTATTATCAGTTAGCAGGCATTCTCGCTGCTGTTCTATAAATTCCTCGATAGACCTGCAGCTTGAAGATTTCGAAACACCCAACGACCCACTCAGTCCAAAATCGTAGTCCATTGGATGCTTCGAAAAATTATCGACACCGCGCGCAAAATGGCAAAAGAACAGTCGCGAGGGAGAGGGGTTAGGTGACGTCGGAGGTTCGTTGTCCAGGGGGTGGAGAGTGGCAGGACCAAAAGGCGCGACCATAAAAGGGAGAATTTTCCCGGGCTGACGGTTAGTTACCGCGAGCGTAGAGTACTAGCCTGAGATAGGTTTCCGCATGGCGGACCCGGGACAAGCTTCCCTCTCTCTCCCAACCCCTCGTCCCTCTTCCTCGCATCGCGATTCACCCTTCGAGCCCCCCTCGCTCGTTCTACCCGTTTCTCTTTCTCTGTTCCCTCGGTCCTTCGCGCCTCTGTGTCTCTTTTCCGACCGCACGCGCGTGGTCAGAGCTTGCGTATTCAGATCGCGCGAGGAACGGTTGCCGCTGCGAACCAGCCGAACAAAGAACACGATAAGAAGCTCCCATTCCTCCGAAAGAGGCGACGCATCTAGCGGAGCAGAAGCATAGACGTGGGCACGTGGATGCACAGGCGGATTAAAGCGTGTCCGTGCGTAGATCGGTCGGTCCGCCCGATCGTGTTTCGATACAACTGGGGTAACACGAGCAAGGAGAATTAGGGGGCCCGCGGGAGGGTGGCGGTGGTCCGCGAAAGCAAAGGTGGCAAAGGAGCCGATAGAGGAGGCGACATTAAGGGGGTAACAGAGAGGAAACGTACGGGGTGAGCGGCGAAGACGCGTCGGCCGGGGGATGAACAAGGTGGGAGAAACGCGAGGAAGAGAGACCGTGCGAAGGAAGGGGGTAGGCACGGTCGAGCCTCGCGCTTCACGGGGTTGTTGAAGCTTCGTGGCTGAAGCGTGCAGGCGCGTACACACAGGGAGAGGAGAGGAGAGTAGCGGCGTGAAACGACAAAGCGGCCATTGCAGGATGGGTGCGGTCCCGCGGGCCAATCAGAGAGACGAGTCGCGGACCGGTCGGCCAATCAGACCGCGCCTTCCACCCGTCTTTTGTTTCTAAATTTGCGCGCGCGGCGGGGACACAATATAACGAGCGCGGGACGAAAAGAGGGGTTGGTAATCGTTAACGGTGATATTTTTGTGTGGGAGTGCCGGCTATCTTCGTCTCTTCTCTTACCTCCTACTTCACTCGCTCCGCCACCCTCCTCCACCCCCCCCTCGACACCCACGCCCTCCTCCTCCACCACCTACAACCCGTCCCCTCTCGCCGTCGCCCCCTCTTCATCGTCTCTGTCTGATTCGTTGCGGCCCGAATCTCCTTCCACGCGCGTCTCCATCGAGCTTCTTCGTCTCTTGCTCTGTTCCTGCCCGTTCCGCGGCGACTCGACCCCCTATTTCTTTCCTAATTTCTTTGTAGCTCCTTTCTGCCCTTTGTTCCCCGCACCTTTTTCTCCTGTTTCCCGCGGGCTCTCGCACGCCCACGCGCCCGGGGGTTGCGACGCGACCGGCACCACCGGCGGCCAGTTTTCATATCGATTAGGGAGATTTTATGGAGATTGATGCGCTCCCGGAGTACAGCCGCGATTTCGGTAATCGCCGGCCCGATTTTCGTAGAATCTCGTCGATGCGGGGGTGTCGGGGTAAGGGATGGCTTCCAAGGGGACGGTGATTCCGCGAGTTTGAATAGTGCAGAAAGGCAATCCATCAGTTCGTTTCCTGCGACGCGATAACACAGCCGACCTCGACGCTGCTGACAATGAGCTTGACAATCAAAAATTGAGTTCGTTAGCTTCACCTGAAGCGAGTTGATCCCCCCTACCCTACGCCGCTGCCAAATGTCGGGCGATAGAATCTCGAGAGGCTAGTTCGTTCGAGCCGTAACGAGCCGTTAACGTCGAAATTTTCAAAGGGCCAGACCGGAAAGGGTCGTTTCCGCTACCAAGTGAAATTATCGTCTCCACCGGCCGATTTGACAGCGCCCCCGGCTGTCGAGCCTGACGGGCTGAAGTGTTATTACCTGATTAAATGAATGGGGCAGGTTAAATGAATTCTCGGCGCAAAGCTGTATCAACATGCACGCACGCGTTCCAATACTAGCTCGTGTTCGTTGTTAGCCTGTGTACAGCCACGTTTCCAAGTCTACGGTGGACAGCTTGTTCGCGCGAGGTGATACAAAGGAAACACGGCGCTCCCTTTGACGGGGGCACTGGCTGATTTTTGGTATTAAGAGGCTTTCTCATTTCGAGGGGACAAAGCTGCGGAAGACGGAGCGTCTATGTGGGAGAAAAGGGGATGGGGAGAGATGGCACAAAGAGTGTGCCTTCGTCTTCGAGGCTCGCCGAGATGAGAAGCTTCCAAACGCCACTCGGAATAGCAGGATAGGCTGTCTCCTTAGCATTCATCAGCAGGATAATGCTTGGACTTGCAAAATAAGGACGGCAGATTAGATTTCGGCATTCTCCGAGCTTTACAGCAGATGCAGAGAACCTCCTTAATCAAATTTGCTCGTAAAAAAGGATCGCCGCGACTGTCTCGAAGTCAGCGCCCTTCGTGCAGATCCGTCCCGTCATTTTACGCCACTATTCGCAACGTGTTACACCCCTAGCGCTGGCGGCTCGAAGAAAGAAAGCTCGGAACGCTCCCGCGGCGATGTTAATCGAAATGTCTTCGGCAGACATCCGCCCGGCCCGCTCGCGTAATTGTACATACGATTCACGCGTGCAGTAATACAATTACGAGCCCCTGCCACTGATTTTATTCTCGGTTCCAAACGTTTTTCCAGGGCGAGTGATGGAACTTTCAGTGCATCTATTTTGTGGGGAGAAGCGAGCGTATTTGAGATGAATTTTTTCGCTAGATATAACTAGATAGAAGAGTACATTTCTACTGACATTTAAGGAGTACTTCGAACACACCGAACTCGGTTCATGCAGTAGCAAAGATTAACCGAAACTCGTGGAAACTTCGATGAACTTGACTATAATTCCAAGTTGAAGACTTCGACTGTTATACTCAATCTTCGATTGCCTAATTTGAATATTTCTTAGTCTAGATGGATCGAATGGATCACAAAATTCCTGTCGAATTAACATTATTACGAGCCCCAGACTATATCCACGACATTCCCACCTGAAAAAAGTCGACGTGACACGAGGGTGAGCCTGATTCCCGAATCCACCCCATACAGGAGCCTCAATAGGACCAAGCGGAGACCGATCGACTTGACTACTCGTTATCGCGATCGCTCTCGTGCTCGCAATGAGGCTGCGTCTGATTGGCGCGCGAGTCGCGCACAAACGGACGTAATTTCGGCGGTCGGAGGGTTACGGCTTCTTATGGGGGTGCGAAAATTACAGGCTGCCTCGCCGCACGTCCTTTCACCGAGATCAATATATATAATACGCCAGAGGGGGTCTTCCCAGCTCGCCAAGTGTTTTCGACAAAATGACACCACGAATCACTGTTCAATTACTGTTTAATCTTGCCAGCCACGTGGACGCATGATTAATAAATCGTGGATGGTGCGAGCGATTCCTGACCGTAATCTTATTAGAATTACCTCTACGATTTTAAATCAATCACGTGATTCCTATAACAAATGCACGTAGGTAAAACATTCAAAGATCCATCTGACTCTCTTTCATCCTTCTTCAAGCTTCAATTCCGTCAAAACTTGCTTGTCACACTGTTTCAATTGAAACTGTGATACCAGCCCTCGCGCGGACGTGCATGCAACGACTTTCCTCGGATTCCTCCCATCGCAGAACTAAGAACAAGGTGGTAGAATCTTAGATGGAGCACTGCAGCTCGAGTAAGGGGAATGCTCCTGCACTGGACAGACGTTTCCCGGTCGAAGCTATCCGGGTAATGAGGCCCACAGGCTCTCACGGGCTCGTTCGAAAAAACAACACGCGTATCCAGCTGGTAAGCGGCCCATTAGCGGGGAATTTTGACGTGGCTGGCACAATCGTCGGGACAGAGAGGGACAGATAGGATGGAAAGTCGGCTGGCCGTGCTCGCGAGGGAAGAATTGACTTGAAGTAGCGAGGAATGGGCCCCGAGACGCAAGTCATCCACGGGGCCCTCTGGAGGGTTCTCAGCCGGCTTCCACGTACACGTTCCCTGACAAAGGTTCCTCTGAAGGAAGCCCCCTTCCTGACAACAGGGCCCCATTGTCAGGCCCCGTTTCAGCCGAGGCGCCATTGAGGATTCGTTAGAACGGGCTGCCAGGTAGGGACGATGCGCGAGCCGCCTTCGACGTTTCCCTTCGATCGTGCACGATCATCCTCCGCACCCCTTTGCCTGATACGCATCGTAGCCGTGTAATTATTTGCTCGAACAACTGGCCCGGTTGATTAGGATTTCCTGGAATTCAAAAACCCGCGCACGGGGCGAGCGGTGACTTCGATTTTTTTTGTAGGGTGTTCCAGCGGCGTTGATTTGATAAGCATAGCCTTCGGGATCTGAAGGCATATAGATTGCAGTTTGTAGCAGTTACTGATCGTAACTAGCTTCTGCTTCACAACGTTATGTGGCCTGACACTTTGTGCTCACGCTGAATTGTAAAGAAACGCCAGTGTCGGTTCAAGTCTGTCACGTACTCGTTCATTAATACGTGATTTGCCGCGCGGCTGATCCCAGAAGAACAACTCGCAGGGTCCAACAAAATGGCGTTCCTTCGGAGAATTACAGAGGAGGCACGCCTTGGCGAGTGAAGCATCGCTCGTAAAGCCGGATAAGAGGCTCGTTCGAAACCGATCTCGCTCGACAAAGATCCTCCATTCCTCGATTGCTCTGGCTGAACGTTTCCTCGAGAAAGAATTCTTCTCTTGCCACTGAATTATCTGCAAGATTGACCTGGCTGTAAACAAAGAGCCCCCTTTCCTTGGGCACAGAAGGCGAACATGACGATAGCGGTGGAACGGAAGACAAAGACACCTCGCTACTCTGAATTCTCTTCCGTTTGATCATCCCCACGTCAACTCTGTAACAAGTTTCAAGCCAGAAATATATCTCGACCGCTCTGATCATTCCCGTTGCTAAGGGACCGATGAAAATCTCGTTTTACGGCGGAGAATCTCTGGTCCAGAGACGCCTGCGAAGCTCGGCATCCATTCGTGGCTGGCAAAGAAGCTTCCCCGACGCGGGCGTCTTCGGGCGACGCGAGAGCCTCCAGGACAAAGGGGAAAATTAAGCGCGGGGCTCCGAGGAGTGTGTAATCGCTGAAATGAAGCATAATCCCCGGCGGCATTACGAATTTTCATTTTTAATTCTCTCGTCGGCTCGCGCGCGACTATCGCGGGCAAGAGAGGCGCATTAACCAGCGGCGACAAGAACAAAACCGCCCTCTTCCCTCGCCGCAACCAAAATGGCTCGCGACAATAACGCGGCGCGCGAGAGCAGCTTGGTCCATCAGCCGTTGCCGAATGAGATCGGCGGATTCGAGGGTCCTGGGCCAGTCGTTTAGACGGGGAGGAAGGGGGGGCTGAAAGTTTGGCTCGTTTCGAGGATATAATCTACCCGCTGGAGAGAAGAAAGTAACGAGGAATCGAGTTACGCTCTCCACCCCCGCCTTCGCCGACGGCCTCGTTCCCTCTTCAACCCTCTTCCGCTCGACTTCGATCTCTGTTCGAGCCCTCCGTCCACCCAGAGGCTCCTCCCGCAAAGAAGCTCGGCTAAGAAAGGGTAATGGCGCGGAAACGGCTCAAATGACCCGCGAATTTTCAGCGGGCCAGACTTCCTTACTACTTGTGTTTATGTTTAATAGGCGCTCGGCGTCGTAAGTCCACGTGAATTATGCCGCGATATTACCATTCGCACGGCGAATTTATGGTAATTTTCGACTCCACTTCGTTCGTAGCTTCTCCATAGTGTCGGCCCTGTGGTACGCCGGAAATGGTCTTTAACGCTTTCCGTCCGATCGCGTATGCTGCTTCGAAGCCTCGTCTCATATTTGCTTTTAAAACACTGCGACGAAGTTGGGAATTGTTGGATCGACGATAGGACAGCCAGAGGGAGCTAAATCCACAGTGGTTTCACAATTACCAGCCACCTGGTTGGAGTTATACAACCCTCGGGGTAGTGCCTGTTATTTCACTGTCGACGCGCGATGATCGGCTCGGAATTTTCTGAAAAATTCAATTCTTCCTCGCAGACAAGGCACGACAGGTGGATATCTTGGCTAAGGATCCGAGGAGGTCTGCTTCGAGTGGCTAGAGAAGACGTTAACACGTTCTAAAGACCACGCTAACGCTGTGCAAACAACGCTCAACCCTAAAATTAGCTCCTCTCTGTCGGGTAAAATAAATATTTTCGCGTCGGCCCGTTGTTAACGGATTACGGAAACCTTTCTTTTATTGCGCTGGGGTGGTTTGGATGAAGAACCTCGGTGATTAATTCGACTTCCACTATAATGGGATCATCCGAAGAAGAAACTAACTTACTCAACTGAAAATCAAATGATACTGATAGATTCCTGATACTCTAATTTCAATTATTAATATCAGAACTGAACTCTACGGCTTCCATGGAAGCATCCCTTGTTTCTACGCACCTCGACATTGCCGAAACCAATTCTCTGTTCGCATAAGAATGGAAATTAACCTCGACTATAAATTCCCAGCGGTCGAAGAGCCGCGTGACGGGGCACTTAATTAAATTTCCGTGACAGGGGGTGAATTCGAGGCGCAGCGAAAAAGATTCGGAAGAGATCGACTCGTGATCGCGCATAAGCCCGGCGCGAGTAAGTCGCCGTTAGGAATTTTCGAGGCCGGTCCATGCCCAATTATTGATTTTGTCTTTTCGATGGCCACGACCGCGACAGGAAAGCGATGCACGCGCACACTCGCGGCGGCAGGCTACGCACAGAAGGGTGTTAGCGTGTGTGCTCCATCCCCGGAGGGGGTTACAAAGCTACGAACGCATTAAATACTCGAGAGCGCAGTGTCCTCGGATGAGCTTTACGCGCGCACACAAAGAACCACGCTGGCACACACACATAAAGAGAGAGTGCGTGGGGCGTTCGCGCACAAAGACAGAGAGCCTAAATTGATTGCGTCTAAAATCCAACGAGCTTTCTCTCGGCTTTTCGTTCCCAGCCGCGAACCTGACGACACCACCACGAAGATGGCGAGCTACGACCTTTGTGGCGGAGCGACGAGTGCGTTTCACAAAAATATAACCTCGCCGAGAGCCTTTCTCTTTTTCCTCTACCTATTTTTTCCTCTTTCCGCCACGCTTTCTACCCCTGTCTACCTCTCTTCCTCCCTCGCGCGGGCACCCTCTCTCTCTCTCTCTCTCTCTCTGCCTCTCTGTGGATGCATGACTCTTCTGAAAACGGATCACCTTCTCTCCCCCCCCCCCCCCCTGGGGCTCGAGAGCCCGGTTTCGCGTCTCGCGACGACGATAAATAAGTTTTTCGGCGGAAAGCGCCGCGATCAAAAGGAATCTCCCGCGTGCTCGCGAAACCGAACTAATGGAAGCCCGGGAAGGGATGCTCGCTGGAATTTTTCGGGAAAAGAGGCTCCCTCGAGCCTTTTATCCGCGGCTCGCGGCCCCGCGAGGCTTTGGGGGATGCTTTGACCGACTTCTGGTCGCGATTGGTACGGAAACCTGGCTGAGAATCTCTTTTACTGTGACGGGACTTCGAGAAAACAAACGTCATGATGGGAAGTACGATCGTCTTCAACGTATCGATTGATCGCGATCGATTCGACCGTAGCTTCCACTCCACAATCTCACACCGGTATCTCACCCCTCGAGGAGCCCACCCCCTTGCTCTCATAATTGCCAACAGATCGAATTAAAGTCGAATTATGGGATTTCCGCGTGTGATTCAGAGGGCAACAATTCCCGCGTGGGGAAGCTTATAATCCGGTCGTAAGGAGCGACCGATCGCTCGCACATAAAGCGAGGCCTATGGCGCATCGTCGAGCCCAATAGCCCATGGTCCCTGGAACCCTCGCAATAGGGTTGCGGCCGGTGGCGTCGAGCTCATGAATTTTCTATCGCTCGCCGTCAAATGATTAAATGATCCTCACGAGCCGAGGGTGGCCCTTTGACTTCTGCGTGTCTAGACAGACACTGACAAGTGGCGTTCATCCCCAAGTAACGTCAACGAGTGCCCTCGAGGGGCGACACACCAATTTCCCTGGAAAGAAACACGTTTCAACGAAGCACACCTTTATCCAGAGGATGCCTAACACGTCCCATCTTCATTCTGGATATGTCATCGCGCGCTTTTCCCTTGCTCGACCGTGTAACCGTTCGAACGTCACCTAAATGGCTCGAAACGCGAGCTCCCGAGCCGAGGCTCCCACGAATACCGGGGAGGGGAATGAAATCACACAAATCACCAGCCGTTCACGCGTCAGCCGACAATTTACCGAGCTACCCCGTGTATATCAGACAGTTTCTTAGATCGTTGATTCTCGTAAACGAAAGGAGGCCGGGCGCAGCTCGTAAAACCACGGGCAAACAAAGCGATGAATTCCGGCTGGCCGCGTTCCACCCCAAAAATTGACCAATAACGCGCATCTCCAGTGTCCCCTGGCCTACGGAGCCTGTCCACCGGGTGGCAGATAAATAAGGGCCTCCGGCGACGGGAATCGGGCTCGCGGAATATCCAGCAATTTGGGCGTTGCGGGATTGTCAACGGGCACCGCTTATAAATTCTAATAAACCCGCTTGCGCCACGGCGAAATCTGGCTAGGGGGAGGCTGTGGGTGGATGGGCGACGCTGCGGGAGAGGGGGGGGGTGAAACGGGGCGAACGCGAACAAGGGGGACGACGGTGGATGCGGATATAAATCTCGACTAACCGAATTAAGTTAGAAGCATGGGCCGAAGTTTCGCCACGCCCTCGTCGCCGATGAAACGCTATCGAGACCTGGAGTCTGCGTGGTGAAAACCGTGCTGCTGAAACAGGAGAAGAGGAAACAGTCTGCGTGGAGCGGGGCGGGACTAGAAAAGAAACCGTGCTGCCAAGCTGCACGGGCGTCTTGGCGTTAATTAATGAGGCACCGATCGGCTAGCTAGGACGGATGGAAATTAGTCCGCGAAAGATTCCTGTTCCCGAATCGTCGAGGAGCTTGGTTGGTATCCTCGTTGTCCTGGTGGCCACAATGCTTGTTTTGGCTCGAGGGCCTTTTTCCTTGTACGTCGGACCAATCGTTTGCTGCCACTACTGCGGAGCCCTCGTGACGCGATGCACGTCAGACGTTGGATAATTGATTCAGTTGGGTGGTAATGGTAATTCGAAGGTATCTTCGTGTACAAGCTAGTTTTCTCAGCTTGATACGATCCTCCTAGGTGTGAACCACGCCTAGTAGGGCTTGGATATCAACATCTTCCTGGTATAATAGTTTCATCGGGTTTCCTATTAGTATCTATGCTCCCTGCTCGACAAGATCGATCACCCCAATCAGGTAATTCTCGGGTAATCAACTGGTCAGGCCTCGGTATCGGAGCTGTCGGTTCATTGTGCGAGATCTGTGCGAGGTTACATAGTCTGCGTCATACATTACAGGGATTCTGTTTAACATTCTTCACGATTATGCGCAATTTTATTTACGTACACCACAGAAACTGGTCATCACCCGAGCACACTCGATATTAATTCACTCCCTTCGAAGATCCTTTCTGTCAGCCGGGGCCAAGTCATGATTAACGGCCGGCACCCCCTCGGCCGTCCTTCGTCCAGCAAGTGTCCCACCTAATGATGTCCCGGCGCGTGCCACTTCGCAGCATGGGGTCCATCTACGGCACCCCATGCTCCCGACCCAACTATTTGCCCACGAACGATGACCAGCGAGCAGTTAGCGCTGCACGGAGCTGTAGTACCCAAGCTTTCGGTTGCACCGTCAAGCATGCAGTGTCTACAGGGGTGCCAGCCCCTGACGCCACGATTCCTAACAGGTCCGAAGACCTGTGCCTCTCTGTTTGCCACATAATGTATAATTAAGCTCCCATTAAGCCTGCGTGGGGCTGTTGTGCTCACGGATAGCTGAGCCGCTCGGGTACCTGAGAATCGCCAGTCCCGAGGAATCATGCTCCTGGGATATACACTCCTAGATGCATGCCTCAGACCCTGGCGACGATGACCAACGAACAAGTCTTGCCCGAGCATGCTGCCACGGCCATTACGCGGCAAACAACGCGTTCGTCGGGGGTTTAATACGACCTCGCAGGTCCACCGCACGCGCTACTTATTGTGAGAGATTAATTGGCTCACTGGGGCTCCCTGGACTCGGGGGTTGTGGGAATCGGTCGAAGAGCCATTGTACGCGGTGATGATCGGCGTGGATCGTAGTCAATGATCCGTGCGAATATTTGATATAGTGCGAATGGTGCTGGTGGAAGATTAGAAGGTAGCCTCTCCCTGTTACTGAATAGTGAACGAATGAAATACTATCTACTCTCTAAGTGTCTACTGAATCTATCCGCAATTTTGGACGCGCGTTTACGACGGAACACCGCTGTAGTCTCTCTCCTCGAATAAAGCCATCGCGGTGCCAAAGATACTCGTCTCGAGGATCCTCCGCCAAGTCGAAACACGATAATGCCGCTGAGGTTCGAGTGAAAAGGGGACGAAAGGGGGGGGGAAGAATAGGGGAGGGAGTAGGGTGTCGAAGGCGGGAGGAAGAAAGCGTTTAATAAGTACGTAACGGGCATCTAATACGTCCCGTCATCGGTTTGAGCTTTGACGAGGCGAGCGTCGAGAGCCGAGCGGGGGTTGGGGTGGATCGCTGCGGAAGGTGGGAGATCGGCCTGGCAAGGCAGAGGGGTAGGCAGAACTCGATATCTCATTATCGGTTGATCGTAAATTGAAGTTACCGGCGGGGAGTAACGAGATCTCCAATTATCCTCGGGACAGTATCACCTTGCGCGGCTTGTATAGGTGTTAGCGGGGCGACGATTCGAAGGAGGAAAGGCATCCGTGGACGGATCGCGGGGTTCTTAGCTGGTCCATCCCGCGGGAATGCTCGGATAACGAAAGACAATGTCCGGCCCCGATCTTAAGAGAAAAATAACGGTCTCGCCGCCGCTCCTTCTGCTGGCAGATTTCGTTCCTTCCCAATCTCTCCCTCCGCCCTGTCCCTCTGCTTCTCGCGCGGGATGCTCCCGGCTGGTTGGCGGTGCCTCGTCTCTTCACGGCGGAAAATCAAAAAGCTTTCGGTTAGGTAGACCTTCGAGGACCCTTGTCCTGCTAGTACCTGACGGCAACTCTTCAGAGCTTCAGTTTCAATACATCGCGCTGGCATCGAGCTCGAGTGTTGCAGCAAGAAGCAGGCAGGTGGGTGCCGTCAACTTGTCCCCTCTATCTCCCTCGGTTCCCCTACCGATGGGATCCTCTTCCTCGCCTCTCCTTCTACACACACACGCTTGCACACTCTCCCTCTCTCTGTTACTCTCGTTCACCCTCCGTTTCGATGTTCCCCGCCGATCTTCCCGCACCCAGCCGCGTTCGGTTACTCTGTTCCGTCTGATCGTTGGCTATCCCTGACTTCGCGGCCGTGTATCGTGCCTGGTGTATTGGTAATCCCTAGAAACTTACCGCGGAGGGAGCTCTCTTCTTCACCCCCCGGGGCCGACATCGCCCTCTTTACTCTGCCTCGTATATCTGTGCAGCAATACCAAGCCGCCTTAACGTTGGACGCAGCCAGTGTTCGCGTCGAGTCTTTCCCTCGGCCAGTCTGCGTCCTCGTCTTCATCGCGGCATCGCCACCTGCGCCTGTCTCTGTCTCTCGAACCTACGTTTCCCTTCAACCCCTCACCCCCCCCCTCTCTCTCTCTCCCGCTCTCTCCACCTCGTTTCCCTCTGCCTCCCTTTCCACTTTTCCGGCTCACCCCGTCGCACTTTATATATCGGCCGTCCCTCTCTCTTTATTCCCATTCCCATTCTCATCCTCTTGTTTTGGTCCAATAGTCAGTCGCCGGTCTGATCGATGATACACCAACAGCCGGTACTGCGCATGGCCGACTAAATACAAACTCACTCCTTATTATACCGGGTGTGCCAATAAAGAGGGAGGGTGGTGGGTCGGAGAATGGTGAAGAACGGGGGAGAGGGACGGGGGTTGGAGGCGGCGAAAGGGATGGCAAGAGGGGGCGAGGAAGCCCACCGTCGGAGTTCTCGCTCCTTCGAGTCTACGAACGCCACCATAAAGGATCCTCTTCCTCCTCGTTGCCGTTGCTGCTACCGCTGCTTCTGCAATGCAGCCACCCTCCAACCCCAACCACCCCCCGCGCCCCCCTTTCCACGCCGCCTATACATCCATTCTGTCAGCGTGCTTCGGTGTCTCCGTTGGTAAGCTATACCAGGATGCCGAAGGATAATCTCGGCACGCGATTTCCGATCCCCGAACACGGCTATAAAGGACTCGCTCGCCCTGGACCCCGGAGCTCTCGCCAACTTCCAACGAGAAGTCTTTTTAGCAGATTCCGGAGCTCGTTTCGCGGGCCTGGCTTTCAGAGGAGTCGCGATACTACACCCGAATGCTCTTTCGGTCACTGTGACCTCGCGCGGACTCGCTATTTCTTCGTCGTCCCTGTCTTTCACTGGAAACCGAAGGTCTCTCGGTCTTTGGTTAGCTTGAACTTTTTCACGGAGAACTGTAGCCTCTAGTTGGTGAATAGCAATCATTTTCAGCTCGATTCCATTGGAGAAACCCTTCCACAGCCTTGCGAACTCTGTTAGCCAGTCTCTGTGTTACATTGTATACAAGAAGGAGGAGGCTATAGAGAAGCAAGGCGACGGAAGTTCAAGTCCAATGAGTGTCATCCTGGGTCTCCACTGAATCATTCAAACTCCAAGACCGTTTATGGTCTGCTCCTTCGTTTTTCCCCTTCACGGGCAGGTTGTCTTCGTCGAAGGCAGTCCTGGCGAAGTCGTTGGGAAGCAAAGTAACAGCTTTATGATCGGTACAATCATTTACGTGTCAGCGAGTAGAACGCCCGCTCGCTGAAAGATCCTGCAGGATTCTCTGCACGCGACCATTACCATTTCCACGACCCGGCATCCACTCCCTTTCGTTCCTCCATGCTCCGCGCATCTACTTTCTCGCTTTCATCTTCCCGGAATGACGTACCATTACGCTCGATCGCGCGATCCCCGAGTACCAACGATGTCCAACGCCTCGGTGCAAGTGAAACTGAAGTCCGGCGATCGGTTCAACACCATCCACAAACTATATCGCGCCAGAACGATCAACTTTGCCTCCGCTGCTTTTGTCAAGAAAATAGAGGGTTCAATTTGTCGAAAATGGAGCAACATTTGCATGAATGTTTCCTCGTCGTCGGAGGGGGAGTGGCGAAAAAAAGGCCGGGCCAGCTCGTTCGAGGCTAGGCGGAAGATAATTTCGGGGTGGCAGCGCAAATTGACAGGGCTACGGGTTCCCATTCAGCCGAATTACGGTTCCAATTCTGCCGGTGACTTTAGCATTGTTGCTACAAATTGGTACACGCCCTGGCCCCGGGGCCTCCCCCACGTGTCTGCCTGCACCACGCGCCACGCAAATGATGCGTGTGCAGGCCTTTTTAAATAACTTGCAGGCACGATCGCGCGCACCGTTCTCTCTGCTGCGAGCCGGAATGCGCGTGACGGATTGGCCACTCGCGCAACCAACTTGTTTCCAGGCTGTCGAAACTGTGAGAATCGTCGATTCTCTTCGGGCGAAGTCTTGACAATCGATAGAGAGAGACGTTGTTTCGCGAGTCTCGGTAGAGTATACACGAGGTGGAAATACAAAACGTGGAATAAATAGCAGCAGAATGTAGTGGTTTCGCGGACGAGTATAGCGACCAATAAAAGAGGCCACAGGGCTATCGTTTACAAATGCTGATCTACTCTCGATTATACAAGAATATCGCTTTCCACCGCACGGCACTGTACTCTAGCGGTTCCTGAACACTGTCTCAAGTTGCAAACACGAAACGTTGAAGGGAATCGACGCAGCGCAGGCACACGGCGAATCATTGAAACTGGACTCCACGATGAAAGAGGCCAGCACGATGTTTACCCTTATTCTAATTAGTAAATAAATAGAATAAATGCAAAAGATTTGTTCCACGCGCGATTAAGGATCACGTGTAGATGCGTGTAGCTTGTTCAGGAAGCAGCGACGCGCAAGTTAGCAACGACCAATGTCACAGCTACAATTAGTTTACTTGCCGTTGCTTCGCGACACGGGAAACTCCTTCGAAATCGAGCTCGTTAAAGTTGAAACTCGCCCGGGGATGGGAACGTGTCCCGAGGAGACGGCACGCGTCTACGCCCTAGGTGGTCCGATGATCAGAATCGTTAGCAAGTAGCCTAACAGGAAGCCGAACCGCGAAAAACAGGATAACGAACCCCGAGCTGATCGTTTAAGCGTAATAGTTAACTATGAGGAGGCATGGAACCGCACGGACGAAACTGATCGCACGCCGCCGCGCTCATTGCGCCCCAATTAGGAGACAATGATCATTAAATGGACAAGCTGGGGCACGGTCAGTGATGCTCCTGTGAATTTCACGGCGATTCTTCTGGGGGTGTTGCGGAAGCGCTACTGAACCGATATCTGTAGTCATTAGTAGTAGATACTTTTGTTACGGTGGTTGCTCTGCTTCCTATTTCGCAGGGATCTTGATTACGGGAATTAAATATCAATGGAAGTTTAGTATTTTTTTTATATTTAATGTTAGCTCCATCGGTAGGTAATATCGAGGCAATGCTAACAAGGGAACATCCTGGATATTCAAAATATTCTGAAACTTTGTGAATATGTAGGAAATTTCCTCCTGATTACAACGCAATTTTTGTTTGCTGCCCAAAATCAATCGAAGCGGGTGTAATTTACCCCTGAAAATCCGGTTATTTTCTGATTAATTAAAAGAAGTAACTTTGGTCTTGAAACTTTATTTCTATCTCTTAGAGTTAGATATAACACAAAATCGAAAAATAGACGAATTTTCAGGGGTTCATTCCACCTGTTTCGAGTGATTTTGGGCAGCAAACAAAAATTGCGTTGTTATCAGGAGGAAATCCCCTGCGTACTCACAAAGTTTCAGAATTTTTTGAATTTCCGGGTTCGGGATCTTCCCTTATAAGTTACTGCTGAGTGGAGAGATGTTTCGAAGCGTCGACTGCGGATTCTTTATTCGCCAACGACATTCTTCACTTGGGACTTACTGTTTCAGGTGTGGTTCCAAAACCGAAGAGCAAAATGGCGCAAAACCGAGAAGTGTTGGGGCAGGAGCACCATTATGGCGGAGTACGGGCTGTACGGTGCGATGGTGCGACACTCTTTGCCTCTCCCTGAGACGATCCTGAAGAGCGCCAAGGAGAACGAGTCAGTGGCGCCGTGGCTGCTAGGTAAACCCCAAATGTTTCCCCTTAAAACGTCCCTGAACCAGCCATTAAGTTTTGCTAGCTTCGTGCGCGCGAGCATGCTCGACGTCTCGCTTTTAAGAAACGACGAGGACTATAGCGAGTGCGACGGGAGCGGCCTGGCCCCGTCCGTTTGCTCGCCGGTGGCTCGTTTCGTTAAAAGTCAGATCGTCGAGGTTCCGCGGAGCCAGCAACGCTTAATGAACGTGAGAAATAAAAGAGAAAAATGAAAAAGAGCCAGCAGCGCCACAAATTTCCGAATTTTGTTTTTCTGTTCGCATCTGTCAGCTCAATCATCTAAGACGAGCAGCTTTAGTCAAGATATCGAAAATAATCAAGAACTGATTGACTGTGGCCCCGCAGGGATGCACCGGAAGTCAATCGAAGCGGCGGAACACCTCAAGTCTGGCGGCGAGGACAGCGGAAACGACCACAACGGAAGCGGAAGCAGCCCCCATCATAATCATCACCAAGGCGGGCCGACCAGCTCAGAGAGTGGACAAGAAAGCCAGGATGGCATGGGGCCTTCCTCCTCGACAGGTAATATTTCCATTACTTCTCTCGGCAGTGAATATCGCGTGAAGATTCGAAGGGTCATAAGTGTCTTCCCAGGTCAACGAAACTAACGTAGCATTTGTAACATCTCCTTTTGCTTGTCAGTAGATTCTGTAGCATAACTACTAAATAAAATACACTTTAGCGCGATACTTCGTCATCCGAAGAAATGACAGAGGCACTAATCTTCCTCCAAGTGTTCCTATAAAAACTTGTAGCTCGTTGGATTGCTATCGATCGGTTTCCAACCCGGAATTTTTGTGTCGCAGGAATGGTCCAGGACACAGAGCAGCTCAGGAACGAGAGCATCGCCTGTCTGCGAGCGAAAGCACAGCAGCACCAGCTGCAACTGAGCCTGCAGCCCACGGCAGTGCCCACCAGCACATCCTACCCAGCGGGCCCCCCATCAAGCACGCTTCATGCCTCCGTTTAATCGCAGTTCCCGCGATTTCCTTGCGAATCCTTCAAGTCACGAAACGTTTCAGACACTTTAGAGAAAGTAACGGTCCATCACCGACCGATCATTCCTGGGGGCGTCGGCAATTCGTTTGAATATTAGCGCCGCGTCTCCGCCGAGCACAGATCCTAGCGAAATTCTCGCGAGCAAAATACACCGAGGAGCATTCGAAATTATTCTTCGAGGCGATGCGAGCACTCAGAGGATATCGCCCAGATTGTTTTACATTCAAGTTGATCCCCCGATCGCGGGAGCTTTCGCGATAGAGTTGTCCAGGCTGATCCCCGCGAATCAGGGTAAACAGTCTGGGGGCAGCCGCCTAGGGGATGCACAGACGACGCACCCGCTAAACACAACGAATAGATCGTTCGCATTCGAACGATCCTCATCCAGGCAGTATCATCGAAGCGATGGGCCGACATCGCGCAGGGCCTACGGCAGTTCTCGCGTATCGCGTGTCTCCTTCGGAAAGAAAACTCGACGGCAGGGGCAACGTCGACCGTGAAAAGAGAACGAACAACGAGAATTACTTCGAGTCGGTCCTCATCAACGAAACGGTGGCCTATGGACGGCCGGTACAATGACGAATCAACGAGACGCGCAGCGGAAACGCTCGCCTCCACGCATCGATATCGGCTCGATCTCGCGATTTTCTCTCCACTTTCTCGACCGTTGAATCGCGCCTCTTAACCGGCGGCCGATGTTAGAAGTCACCGATGTTTCAAGCGAGCAAGCCGATGATTCGACGCGAAAGTGGAACGCGAATGACTAATTAGAAGTTATAGTCGCTTCGAATAGTGTGAGTGTATGTATAACGTGTACGATTCGTACGTTGTATACGTTATATATACACGGTTATATAAATATATACATATGTATGGCGACGCGTGTGTGTTAAATGTATGCATGGGTATGCGTGTGTGTTGCATAGCGACGTTGAGTACAACGAGCTGAAAGCAAGTGTGCCTGCACGGAAACGAAGATTTCGCCTTTAGATCACCGAACGACCTGCAACGAACGATGAATTACAGTGAGCGGCCGAGAAGGAGTAACGAATTAGAAGCCACACATCGAAATTCACCTCGAGCACGCTCCCTGGGCGTTGTTTTAAAAGGATGTTCTATCCAACTCTCGAGGAACAGAGGACGCTGGAGGAATTCCGCGATAAATGCGAAAATTCTGAATTAATTTCACGAGTAAACTGTGCGTTTCTGAGGGAGAAAGAGGGAGAGAGTGTGCGAAAGAGTGAGCAAGATGGCGTGAGAGGGAGAGAGTGCAACAGAAAATGTCTATTAGCGAACACTTCCTATACCCAAGTACTTAAAGAAGATGTAACTGTTGTCAAATGTGCAATATGTCGGTATAAGTTTTAGATCGGTAAGGCATTATACTTTATTTACGAATACATAATTTACGTGAGGCGGTCCTCGGGGTAATGGCGTCTGCAATGATGAAAGAGAAACTCGTAGGAATGAATTTATAAGAGAGAAATTGGTGGTTTCAGTGAGTTATCCTCGGTCAAAGAGGATTCTGAAATCGTGCCAAAACGGGAGTTGCAATTTTTCAATACCACTTTCGATTATTTTCCACGCAACTTTTCGACTTTCAGGGGAAAAACAGTGCCCAATGGGGATGCAGGTGCCACAGGGGCGATTAATAATTATTGCATTTGTAATAATAGTTTATGATTATTACTCTTTCACTTGGATACGAGTTTTCGCGCCGCGCTGCCGCCGTTACCTTAGCCCTGCCCACTGTATATAAATATATAAATACAAAGTATATATATATATATAAATATATATAAAAGATATAAATACGAATGTATGTGGTTACGAGGCATACTAAGTCGGACGAGTCTCTTTGCAGCTTCGCGTTCAGGGACGATCCCACGATCGACCACTTTGCACCCCCGAACATTTCAGCTCTTGCTTCTGATCGCGTCACTTTTGCACTTTTTTTTAACGACGAAAGAGACTCTCCCCAATTATGGGGGAGGTCTCTATCGGCAGAGGGTTTCGTTCGTCTTAGACCCACCGGACTATAAGCAAGTAACGTAACGCAGTATAATTTAAACGAATCGATTACGGGATGAGGTAACCACATGCTCCACGGAGGCAAGGGTGAAACGAAATGACGAAATGGAACATCGCTGTTGTTTCAGACGTATCGAACAACGCGCTTCGGATCTCAAGCGGACTCCCTGTATCCTAATGCCCCAACGCATGCATAGTAGTCGGCTAGTGTATGTAATAAATAAAGTTTCTGAACAAAATGCTACGACGTTATTCTTGGCCACCTTTATCCTTTCACTCGCTACCACTTTTTTAGAGACAGCCTGGAAAAAAGTAACTATTACAATGAGTTTATTTAGGCAGACTTCTGGTCTTTGAGATTATTCTCTTGTGTTAGATTTTAGGTAGGTCTGCTCTAAAATTATTTATTTCTTCTGTATTGATCTGTCCGTTTTTGTTGGCAGCAGATATTGTGAAATATTCTGTAGCTTTAATCATTCTAATTACACGTAGTGTCCGCAGAGCAGTGATTTTGTTTGAATTTCCTCTGAGAATTTTAGAAATTCGAGTAGAAATAATCGCTGAAGACAGGGAGATATTAGAGGAATGAGACTTTGTTTTATCAAAGCTGACAATTACAGTTAACGACGCCCTTGGATATTCCACAGAACCGAAATAATAATTCTGATTGAAAAAAAAATTAATAATGGACCTCGATGTATCGTGAAACTCTTTTGATCATTATTAGACGGTAATGGCGTCCGATATAAAAAAACCCTTTGACGTGAGAAATCAATTAAAAGTTTATTAATTGTCGTGCGGTTCCAATGCTTGGAGCGCGCCTATATAAAAATACGTTTCTGGCCTAAATTTTTAACGAACGCCCACCGAAAGTCGTTAATACGGTTGAAATTTTATCGCACTGAATAACCACGCGTTTCTGTTAATTCCTTTAATTGATTTCTCGTATTATTCGTCGACGTACAGGAGAGACAGCTAAAGAAGGTACTAGATACATTTTCTCCGGAAAGAGAATTATTTTTCTTAGATGCTATTGAAGGTAAAGAAAAAAATTATTAAGATTAACTATTCATTTTGGGGATATGCACCATCTTTTATACAGCAATGCATAAGCAGTTGAATTTTATGCGGAGGTGACCGAAAAGCTTCGATATTCGACAGTATGGTGACATCTGTGGAGGCAAAGGTACTATAGGGAGGAATTTCACCCTTATCACAGACGAGGTATGGAAGAAACCTAACATCTAATGTAAATTTTTTTATTCCGAATTATTTGTATGCCTCATCCAATATTATTGATTCAGAATGGAATAAGACTACATTGCTATTAGGGGTAAGAATTAAATAAAAATTCTACGTTTAACAATAAGGGAAAGAATGAGAATGTATCTTTATCGACTGACACAAATTCAGTGAAATGTACTGGAGCCCTTGTAGACCTTATACACCCTTCCTACTAGCAAGAAGAATTAAGGGACTATACATAGTCAGGCGGTTGAAATGAGGCGAATGTTTGTAAATTTTTTTAAAAAACGGAAGCATATATTTTTACAGAACTTTTTGCTCTTGAAAGTGCAACGTTTAAAGAACATTTGGTATTTTTTTCGTAGAAAAATATTTGCGTTTATAATAAAGTAACAAACGACATCTATGAAACTTTTTTAAAAATTTGATTTTGTGGCCAGCACTGCCATTCGAGACCAGATTACCTAAAATCAAGAAACAAAACAGATTTCGTACTTTTTGCTTTCAAGTGCAAAAAGACCTACTATACAAATATATGCCTCCGCTTTTTAAAAAAAAATCCCTAATATCGTGGGAGAATAAAATAGAGCACCCCTAATTGGTGATATTATCCCAAACGAACTGAAATAAATAACAAAGCTATCCAGAAGATTGATGACAGAGAATCTTAAATTGAAGGAGCTTACTTGCATCCTTACGTATGTTTATAAATCACGTTGCCAGCTGATGAAATTCCGCTACAAAAGATTGTACATTAGAGTTTAGTATTTATTCGGTTTATTTCTTCATATATTAATACATGTGACATTAAGGACGCAGTAATATATTAGCTGGACATTAATTCTTGTCGAGCGGTTACTCCCTACAAGAACGAGACATCGATACTGAATATTTACAAAAATACAAAAGCTTACAAAACATCGACTACTATACAAACGAACTCTGTCTAATCATTTCGCCCACTGTCTTCGCCGCCTACACACCAAGAACTAGCACGAATTCCATCAACCACCTGGCAATTGTTAACGAGCCCCTAAATAATCTAATCGATGCATCGTTACGCGCTCGTAGATCTCTAAGATACAAAAATCAGACTTGTAGATTACGCGGGGTGAGTATCAAATCCCACCCCTAGGCCCTTTCCGTATGTGTCTAATTATCATAGAAAAAGATTCGTTCCTCGAAAAAAAGTGTCTCGTTTCTAGTAAAAGAAATCTGCTGATGTACGAAGATCCAAGCTTTTCTACCGTTCTAACGATCTTCGTGGAAATTTTCATTGGTCCGATTGTTACGAAGTTCATTCATCGAAGTTTTGCAAATCACTGCCCTCGAATCGCGAGTAACGTCAACGATGGGAATACATAATGACTATGTACAGAAAAAATGATCGCACGAAATCTGACTCGTAACACAGTCACTTCAACAATGTACAAATTTGTATTCCACCCCTACTTTTCGTTCAACTTGTAATTTCGACACCGCTGACCTCAATTCACGCGAACAGCGCTGAAAATGAACGTTTCTCTTCCGTTTGCATGGAAAAAGCTTCGAAATGGCGAGCCACTAACGCGCCGCTAAGTATCTCATACTTTGACTCTCTAAATTTAATGATTATGCAGCAGAGAGAGTTTGTATATCTTGGTTCTTTTTCTAAGTAACTCTTAATTTAACGACAGATACCTAACGAAGAAATTTAATTAATTCAGAAAACTGTTCGTGCGAAACGATCGTTGCCAGACGAGTGGCAAGCGAGGGAGAAGGAAGACTGCTTCAAAGACAATGAAACGCGAATCGTGTATGGAAATAATTCTACGTAATCGATGAAAAGAAACTTACGACAGAAACGTATAATCGCCTGGTCTTTACTCTATTTACATGTGCCCTACTCCTCGTATTCGCTATTTCAATTCATAACTCTCTTCCTACACGAAGGAAACAAATTCCTCGAACACAATATCCCTGACCCAGCTCTACCGACCATTTCCTTCTTCCTCTGAACGCTCGACAGATTGAAATGACCGCTGCATGGCTAGAAGAAATCGTTCCACAGACTTCAGCGTGGTATTTGAGTAATCAGCATCAAACCCCACTGGAGGCTTCAATGCCGTTCTCTCGAGTCTTCTCTGTGAGCGCTGTGTCTGCGCGATTCCTGACCGCTGGGCGTCACAGGTCGTCGTTTCGATCGTTTGAATTTTGCTATGTCCTCGCCGAACACGTCGCCAGTTCGAAGGGCCGATATCAGATCGTCGAATTCGCCCTTATTGTCATTTTGGCCGTTGCTGTTCGCTTCGTTCTTCTTGCTCAACGAGATACTGTTCAGTATCCCCTCGCGAGAATTCTTCCTTTCCATCGTCCTCTTTCGGAGCTACAAAATTTGTTTGAATGACTCATTTGAAGCTCGATCTTATGATGAATTAAAACCTTCCTTTATCCTGTTTACGAAAGAGTGACTCACTTCTTGCTCCTGTTTCGCTCTACGCTCTTCCTCCTCTATCTTCTTCCTCATGTTCTCGACATCCTGTCTGGCTTCAGCCAACGCCTGCAAGAAGTTCTCAAAGATCCCGAAGAATTCGTCCGGCTGCACGCCCGCTGAATCCTCGCCAAACAGTCTTACAGCTCGGTCAAACTGTTTCAGAGAAGACATCAGTTTCACTGAACTCATCCTCGCTCTACAGTCTTGATTTACTCTACTCAACTTACTCTGGTTTTCATATCTTGGAATAGATCCTCCGCTTCCGCTAATCTACACGTGGCCTGGGCCTGGAAGTCCCTCATCGCAGGTAGGAACATGTCACCTTGCAGCACCTGAGACTGGCCACGATGGAATTCTAGAATGAATCAAGGAAACTCGAGATTATCGAAGGGTCAATGCGGGAATATGTACTACTGTCACTTCTAGGTCGAAAGAGTTGCTCATTAGATAAAAGTCTAGCTGTTTATGAAGATTCTAAGACGAAAGTGTGCCCACCTATTTCCCTCTGAACATCCTGAAGGCCATTCTTCAGGTTGGCCACCTCCTTCTGCAAGTCAGCCATGCTCACTCTAGCCGCTGTTCGAACGTGCGGCATGTCCTCCTCGATGTCCAGCACCTCCCTGAACCTAGACTCCAGTATCTGGACCAAGTAGTGCAGCAGAGTGGTGCCTTTCGAGCAGGACGACTTGGTGTCGACTAGACGGTTCAAGGAGGCCAAACGGAAGCCACAGGCGTTGCCACGCGCGTTCCCACGGTTCACGTAATTCCCTAGAGCTAAGACCAACTCCAGGAGCTTCCTGAGCCGCCTGGACCTGGCCACTTGTCGACTAGCTTCGAGAACCGCTCGCATTCTCGGCGTCAATTCCGCGATGCTGGCGGCGAACTTCTTCTTATAGTGAAGGGATCGCAGCCTCTGCTCGTAGTGTGGTACTCTAGAATGAAATTAATACACATGACACGGAGGAATTCGTATTGCTTCTTATTATAATGTAGAATGACAGTGTCCTTGTAGATTCTCTACAAACATTGCCTCATCGAGATCAATCCCACTAATTGGACATTACTGACAATCTATCACCTCGAGTGCCGTGTTTGCTGGACGTTGATATAAGTGTATTGGATATCGTTATCTCGTGACGAGACACTAGAAGACTAAAACAAAAACAAACTGCCTACTTGGATATTTGGTACAGGAAACAGTCGGCCCTGTTCTGAAGCTCCTTCTGGTGCAAGTCCAATAAGGCTGCTTCCTCTGACGAGGAAATATACTTCAACAGCTGCTCGACCATATCTATGTGCAAGATATTCTGCTGGTCCATGGACAGGATCGTTCTCGTGATCTCGTTGTCAGACATTTTCAGCTTCGACAGCAATATCGTGCAGTTCTGAGCTCTCCTCGAGTCGATCACTGACATGGTCTTCTTGTTCTTCCCCAGAGTCCTCAGGTCTTCGATAGAGCCCTCCGCAGACACGCCGTTCTTCTGATAGGCGCAGAAAATCTTATCGATAGACTCCAGGTCCATCACGTTGTACAATTTGGTGTCGTCTAGCTCCGACCATATTGTGCCTTGCAGTTTCTGTTCAGGAATCTTCGACCAATTGAAGGATTTCAGGGGGTTGCTTGGTTGAGGAACATTCTTGATTATCTCCACCTATTTACGATTATCCCTTTACATTATTCAGAATTTGATGGCACTAAGTGAATCCTTACGTCTAAACTGATTAATGATGAACAATTCTACGAAAATCGAAGAATATTCTCACCTTCATGGGAGGAGGAGCTGCTGGCATCAAGCACGGTGGTGGAGGAGGTGCCAATGGTGGAGGTGGCGGCGGTGGAGGCATCGGTTTCGCCTCGACTTTTTCGAGGACCTCGTCATCGACGATTTTAATCGTCGCTTTGGCGTCGTCCGGCAAACTGCCAGAAGCCACCAATTGTTCCAGCCGCTTTCTCTCTGACTTTTCGTTGTTTATCTGTCGCGACAGTGCCTCGAGGTTGTCGTGTAGCTCTGAAATCCTCTGCTTCGTCTCTATATGCATCGACGTCTCCTTCTCGAGACGTTCCTTAACCCTCGCCAGGCTAGCCTCCATGTCTTCCTGAAAACCAAAGAAAAATTCATTGACTCGAGAAAAGAGGAAAGACGCGTCTGTCGCAGCAACGTTTCAAATTACTTTCTCCTGCGTCCTAAGGTCCAACTCTTGTTCCTTCTTGGCCAATCTGGTCGACATGTCCGAGTTTTCCCGCTCGAGCTCCTCGGCCTTCTTCCTGGCCGCGACCAGTTCCTCTTCCTTTGCGAGCAAGTGGACGATTTCCTTCACGTTGATGTCGATCGGCGCCACGTCGGGGTTCCTCGCGGTGCTTGTGTCGTTTCCTTCCGACTGGAGGACGATTTGCTGAACGATTCGGTCGAAGAGCAGCCAGTGCTGAGGATGGGAACCATAATCCACTACAAAAAAAAAAGAACACCCAAATACTCTCAGACTCTAGCTCCTACTAAGTCCGATAAAAAAATATCACAAAGTGAGACCCACGAGGCAATAGAAGGCAGTGCTCCAGGAGGCTCAGCAAATGCGGATAGGCAGCGGTGTGGCTGAGCTTCCTCCTCAGCAAGTCGAACATCGCGGTGGCACTTTTCGTGTCCACGTGCTCCTTCTCGAATTTCCTGGCCAGTTCCTTCTCATCCTCATTCCTCACCATCTCGAAGAAGTCCAGATGCCTGTCCAGCGTCTCGTTCTCGTACTTCCTGAGCTTCTCGATGATGGGCTGGATGCCGAGCATGAGCAGCTCGTATCTCAGGTGCAGCCTGAACTCCAGTGTCACCTGTCCAGGCCCGTAGTTCAGCACAGCGTTGATGAACGACATGATGGCGGTCTTCAGGGACAGGTTGTCCTTGTAAATACCGAAATTCTTGTCCAGATCGTTTATGATGCTCTGGAAGCGCGTTCGTTCGGAGTGGTACTGCTGGAAGTGCAGCATAGCCTCCAGGACCTTTCGATGGCCGCCCGGAACCAGGCAAACGGCGCCCAGGATCTCCAGCACGGAGATCTTCGTTTTTATATTCTCAGTCGCCAGCGACTGCGATATCGTGTTGATGGCGGTCGGATGAGCCAGAACGTGCGCCCTTCCGTTCTGTAACATTTCATCGTCGCATAGAGACCCTTTCTCGCGCGAGAGGCTATACCGTAGGATCCTTCAGGGATCACTTGCTCACCGAGTTATTCATCAGCGCCTTCAGGCACCCTATCACGCTCGTGTGCAGGTTACTGTTCGCCGCTTCCGCGTCCATGGTGCCGAGTACTTGCAGCAGAGCGTTCAGCCCATCGAGTTCTATGAACCTGAGGACGAAGCTGTGCGGCTGAGTCCTCAGGGCGGTCTTCAGGGCCTCCACCTGGCGCATTTGGTTCGAGACCTCCTCGCCCTCCTCGGGAAAGGGACTCTGAAATGCGCGCAAACTGTTAGACACCTTCGCAGTACTATCTAAACGACCGATGGCTATCTCCCTCTGTTCTTGCTCGATACTCACACTGGCGATGCTCCTCAGCCTGTTGATGTAGTCCTCCGGGTCGCCGCTGAGGTCCGTGGTCCTTAGTCCCCCGTTCTCCAGCGTGCCGTTCCCTTTTCTGGAGCAGTATATCTGCCACTTTTTGTTCGCTGGAAGCGCCAGAACCGCCTGACGATTGGCCTGGGTCAGGTCCAGCTCGTCGACCAACTCGAGGAACATCTTGTTCAGCTCCTCCTCGGCTGGCATCGGCAGGGTCGGCGTCATCGCTTGAAGCGTGAGCGTGCCCGTGTGCTCCACCACGCAATACGTGATTTCCGGCGGCTCGTCATCCTGCAAACAACGGGAAAAAAGAACCTTCAACTTCTGCGATGCTAGTTTCGCAAGGTAGTCGTTTGACCTTCGCGATGCTCTGTTTTTGCGGGATACTCGGAGCGGCGATGATAGTGGTGACGCTTGGATGATGATGGACGAAGCGGAGAAAGGCTGACGCAAACTGGAGGAACGTACTAGTGGGTCATTTGTTGATGCAGCAGTGTGGAACGTTGAAATTTCACGAGGGAAGGAATTATTAATACAGGGGATGAAAATAAGTGGAATCTTAATTGGATCGTGGAGATATATGTAACAGTTCGTGAAAGAGGTGCGAAGGACTTGTTTCTACTTCGTCCCATCGCCATTCCCCAGTTTCCGTGAAAACCGATTGGGAACGAAGACGATCGAGGGTATGCAACCAGGTCTTGACCTTATTGAAGACGAGCCTCGGCATTAAATCACGGAGTCGGCTGGTCGTCGAGATGCCGCCGGTGAACCAACTTTGCATGCGTACAGTGTGTGCAATCGACGATCAGAAAGAGCAGTGGTCGCTTCGGGAGCGTACCAAAGACGCCACTTGGAAAATGGTACCAAACACTTGGTACGACAACGGAAGAGGCAAGCGAAAATTGTACCTCTGGTATTTCTTTATACCCAAAGTACAATTCTAATTACACTGACTAAAGTTTGTCCCACGATCGAGTACCTCGAAAATCATCAACAGTGCCCACTGTACCATTCTCCAGCCTCTTTCATGCGACTCAACGAAGCAGTCAAGAACCAACGGCAGCAAAGGTCAGGGGACCGGCTCAGGCACTGGATTCCTAAGGTACTTTCACACGTGACTAGGAAATTACTATTTATTCTCCCCGAGGATCATCCTACGCCTTCAAAAGTACATGACACCTGAAATATTCATCATCTAAACGCAACAATGACTCTACTATATGCCTTCTGTACTTCTTGCAATCTGTAGACGCGGTCTAGTCTTATCACAAGACGATAGGAAGAATCGTGTCGCGAAGATAGGTACCAAAGCAATCGATTAGAAAGAGGACATTGATAGTGCTAGCGATTGTCTTTTTATAACGAGGGGTGTGACGAACTAATAAGAAGCTAGAACACTGAGTAATCTCTTCGACATATGTTCCTCCTCTTTTTTAAAAATCTATGTTCCTTAAACCTAAGTAGCTTGATTCTCAAATTTCAATCTGACTGTCCTTCGTTACCTAATCTCCGTCAATTTCGTTCCCTTGCTTTCTCGACGCTGCCATGCAATAGTCATCGTCCCTGAACACGTTCCACGCTCACGAGTTCACGCGCGAGCCCGGCACGTGAACGCGAAACAGGAGGAGACGCGATAAAGCGTGACACGCGACGGCCAGCCGGTACTCGCACGTGAGTGCCCGCCGCGGAAAAATGGCAAAGGAGGTCAGCCAGTCGGAGGCTGGACTCTCTAGCAGCCGGTCCACGTTCCTCGGAGGACGAAAGTCTATCCAGCGTGACGAACCAGTCGCATAAATAACGCGCGGATAGATCCTGCGCCAAAGAATCGCCAAGATAACGCGCCTAGGGCTAGGGTTTCTCGGCTTTGGGCGACGATCCATTCGCTGTTCGCACGTGATGATTTTTATGGCTACTTGCCTGGGAACGAGCTTGAAAATACAGCATCCTCTCCTCAGCTTTTCACTATACCGAACGTTCTAACGATTCGTTTTCTTTGAGTCGTCAGTAAATATATAATCAGTAGAATTATCCCTGCCTGTATCTTCCTCGCAGATATTTGCAAAGTTACTCCAGTATTAACATGGATATAAATAGAGACAAACCCTCAATCATCTTGAACTGAGTTTTAATTGAAGATTTTAATTGTTAAAGAAAAGTTGCTTTATTTCTATTAGGTAAGTATATTCTATTTCTTGTTCTGTTTTACAATGTTTTAGTAGTATAATTAATATTATTTTAAATTTTATGTACCTGGCTTTTGTTTGTTAATCCTAAAATGGAACTATGACTTGGCAGTTTTAAGAATTGTATTAATGAATATTAAAACTTTAAATTTTAGGATTAACAAACAAAATCTAGATATATAAAATTTAAAATAATATTAATTATACTATTAAAAGATTGTAAAACTGTAACAAGAAGTAGAATATACTTACCTAATACTTACATTTAAGTATTGTTCTATAGGTTGATAATTTTTTACAAAACAAAAGTCACAAACTTATGGAATCCCTATTATGTTCGAATTTTTGTCACTTTGAGGATTGTTAGGTTTCTGCATAACTTGTCCCAAATGTAGTGCCAAATGCAATCTCCCGTAAAACAAGCATCTAGCCGGCAAGATAATGAGACGATTCGATCGCCGATGGTATTTCAATCCCGCCATTCGCCGCAACTGGCTCGATCGTCAAAAAATCAACACGTTCATTTCTATGAAATACCTTGGTACCATGGGACCACGCGTTCAACGTCCTCGCGTAATAAAGTCTGCCAGCCGACCGCGCAGGAGATTGCAAATTATGGCAGTGAACAGCGCGGCGCGCAAACCAGGCATTGAATAACCGCGGTCATCGCATCCTGCGTTTTCATAAATGCGTTTTCCCCGGCGTGTCCCTCTTCCTCCTCTTTCCAGCGACCGTTGTAATCCGAGGCACGATCGAGGAAGCGACATTATGACTGCGTAACTCGATTCGATTTAATACAGCGAGGCATCCATTCGGCCGCACGCGATGCGATTTATGCTAGTTAGCATGGCAACGAAAGCGAAATATTATACTCGGCCGTGTCGCGAGCGCTTCCAAGGGAACTTCCTTGAGGCCCTCGAGGGTTTAACCTCGGACAGCGCTTGGGATTTAACCCCGTTGCCAATGCGAATGGCAAGTGGAGTGACACGGACGCTCTACTCGGGTTACTCAGCAATTGATGGTACCAGAGATGCTATCTCACCGCTGTGAGCAGAATGCACAAGGTGTCCGGAGTCAAATAGGATAAATCATGTATCTACTCGCAACGAAACACGCTATTCCTCCCTCGTTTACATGCATCGACAAGTGTAGGGACTCTGATTCGGCGTCTGGCAACACCCACGCACGCGTGGGAGACACGTCGAGTGGCAAACGGATTAACATTCTTACGACTCGCTTCCACCATAAAACCTCCACCGTATCTCTATGAAAGCTGAACTCCCATTCGATTAAGGACAATCGCGCTGGGAATGGATAAGAAACCGGGGTTCGAAAGAACCCGGCCGCTCGATCATGTCCGAGGCGGAGCAATTTCGCGCGATCGCGAAAGAAAGTCATTACGGTCGCGTTCTATTCTGCGCCCCGAAGAAATTGCAGATGCATCGACGCGAGTGGAGCAGATGGACGATGGGAAACAACGATCTAACCGCCTGGCCACCACATACGTCGCTTCCGAAGCGTCTGCTTCGCAATAAACCAATGTACTTCAAGCGGTTCCAAGATCCCGTAAGAAACTCCTCGGGAACGTGATCGCGCACAACTCCGCGGCATTAGCATAATTTTTCCGTTTCACAGAGAGGATCGTTCACATTCTAAGAACGAAGTTTCTTACCAAACTCTTTCCTTTACGAGCGGCTCCTGCTCTTGTTCCGCGTTCTATCATTCGACCGTGCGGTAATCGAAGAAAGCACGGCGCAGATCTAAGCATCGCCAAGTTTCTTCAGGGTTGCTTAGGGGTAATTTAGCTGTCGTAAAATATGAAACTATGGGGAGATTATTCCAGCCACGAGTCCGAGCAAAGTGTTCCTCCTAAAGGAATTCAGAATCCCGTGGAACGAGACCGTGAAAATGGAAAATTGCTGGGCGAGGAACTGTTCGGGAAGTGTGGGAATGGAGCTGAGGATGACCAGCGAATTGCCATGGTATGCGTGGTGCAGGGGACATCAAAGTGAACGACTCCATCTCCCTGGACGTGGAACTTTTTCCCGGCCGTTCGACGGGCGCTTTAATCTTCCATTATCGATGGCTTCACCGACGAAGAGGAACGCCGATAAAGCCCAGCGACGGGCAAGAGCCAAGGAATCCAAAATACCCGAGCGACGCGGAGGCATGCAAACCAGCCGCGGAACAGCGGGGAAAAAGTTGAGCGAGCCGCGTCTCTTCTTATGCCAGCGAGAACGTGCAGGAAACGTATATAAATTCCTGCATCGTCGATAATTGAAAGCGTCGCCGCGGAACACGAAAGTTCCGCGTGACTCACACACCTGATACCGATCGTTTCGAGGCTTTCCACCGCCTCGTCGCCTTCTACGGTTGCATTCCATCGGCCGTCCCTGCCGTTCGACGGATCCGACGGCGGAAAAAACGACTATCAGAATCCCGGAGGATACTGGAAATACGATTATGTTCGCCTCGGTGGAATATAGCCGCCCTTTTCCACGCCAGACACGCCCTGCTGCGCGGAGGAAGCGTCGACCAGGGTGGATCGGCATAATGGACTCTCTCGGGTCACGGGATTCTCTCAAGGACGACTGGCTAGGAATCCCTGGTCGGACTCTTCGTCGAGGAAACAGCGAGGTGCTTTGCTTTTTTTTTCAAATTGATTCCCTGAAACGATACCTGGTCCTTCGGTTCCCTGGAAATGGCCAAAAATGGTCCCGCAAAGGTGGACGAGGAGATAGTCTTCTGGACGTCGAGGTTCTTGTATCGTTAACGAGGTAGTAAAAATGAAAACGAAGGAGACTCGTCGCTGGGCTTGATAGTGGTACATTTGGCTTTGGTGGAAGCTGCTTTTAAGTATCTCTCTACTGATTCTCAGAAAAGATTAGATAATCTCAATGGAATATTAAATTCCTTGCACTCTGAAGTGGCAGATTACAAGCACTTCCCAGCGTCCCGTTCACAAGGTCATCGACGCTGATAAGAAGCTGGTATCGTCGTTTGAACATCATTAATCGAAGCTCCGTGCCTCGCCGTCTTCGCGGCAATTTGCGCGTTATTGCTGCCGCGACGGTAATCGATGGAAATGGAGGTTCTTCCGGACTCGAAGCTCGCTGTTGCCTCGCGCGAGTGCGTTCGCGTGTTCGCGCTTCCATCGACTGTCCCTCGGCCGTTCATCCGTCTTCATCAGCCAGGCTTCCACCGAGAGATCATCTGAATCGTGATCATCGACACCATCGCCCAGCATCGCGATACAGATAGTATCGGAACAATAAATCTCTCGAGTCGCGAGGCTGAGTGGCATTTGATGGAAGATCCCGTTGAACTTCTGGGTACTCGAGGGGAGAATAGAAGCGCCTCAACGGGATCGATGCCGCGGAGGACGTCGCTGGATGAGAGCGAGGAGCATTCGACGCGTTAAACCCTCGACACCTCTCACTTTCCTGTTTACGCTCAACCGCAGATCGGACGGCTCTCGTTGAAACGTCTATCCAGAAATCGGGACGCGAATTGGCGAATGGATTTATCACCCGTCAGCAGCATCCGCGATCGTATCATCGGCCAGACGGATCGCTAGACACTCGGAGGATCTCCCAGCCGCGTGCAACGCGCGTAACGCAAAAATCTAAGCGATCCGGCCGGATAAAAATGGAAACAAACGCGCATTGTTCCAGAGGATGTGAGTGGCGAACGTTTCGCCGCGATAGCGAGGATCGCGTTCCGTGTTTAATTGGCTGGCACCTATCGTCTTCGCCACTCTTGCATTTAATGTTAATTACGGCTAGCCATCGTACCGTGCTAAGATTCGTTTCCTTTGTCTGTGCTCCCTGTTTAAAGCTGAGGGAACCGATACTCCAGGTCGAAACCAAGTCAATTCTCACGATCAGTGGAATCACGTTGCTTTTTTATGATTATATTTACAGAATTTCAAGGCTTCCTTCTTCCCGGCGAATGGAGCTTTACCCGTAAATTCAGTATCCTTGACAAGTTAAAGTGAAATGGAGCAGATGCTGTTTGTGGTTTAATTAGAAGCGCAGTTTCTCCCAGGTATTTTAATGCATTACTTTATCGACGATCAGTGTTATTAGACCTCGTAAAGGTAGATCATTAAAGATAGCGCTTAACCGAACTGCACTTAATTCCATTCATGCACGATCGTTTTGCCAATAATAAACTTCGTGCGGAACAGCCATAATGCGAGTATGAAAGTAACATTCAAAGAAGGCCGAGGATCGGATACTCGTGTCGCCGCCAACTGGTTTGGCGAAAGAGGGATTGGTATGCGACAATCACATCCCTGGAAACACACCTCTCTTGCCACGATCACACTTACTCTGCACATTAATTACATTGTTCGAGATATTGATCGAGCAGTCAGCAATGAGAGAATCAGCCCGCCTCGCTGCAGCCGATGACACCTACTTGCAAAAGTGTCGATGACGATTTCACGGATAATTTCTGTATATTCTTCACATTTATTCGAATTTCCTTTGCTCCGAAGTCTACTTTAATCGTGGACCACTTGATTCGAAGTAATAATATTCCTAGAAAAATTCCATGAACGATATTCTCCCCTAACTTTCAGTTCGATCCAGCGCAACGAGAGCAGAAACGCTACAAGAGTCTTCAATCTGACTATCGCAGGATGTCCCGTGTATGAAAAGCTCGAAATAACGCGAGGACTCGTTCCAGCATCTAGTTCCTGGCCCCACTTCCGCCGGGTTTCCGGTTCAGAGGATATCCCGACCGATTTATAATCCGTTCGCGTGCCATAATCGCTGCCAGCCATCCGGAAGCTGGATTAATGACCCAATCCTCGTCACTTTCGTTTCTTTGCCCGTTCGCCTTTCTCCTCCAACCTATCCCCGACTCCATACCGTAATTCCCAATGCAGAAAGCAACCGCGAGCATCTCCAGCCAGCCATTATCTAACAGAGACACAGCCAGCCAATCAGTCAGGACGTTCCCTTTCAGGATGAAAACCGTATCCCCGCAGGTCGCCTATGCTCGAGGCGCGCGCTGAGAATGCGCAAGCATCGCTTTGCATTGCAGATACCACTGGAGCCGACGCAACGAACGCAAGAATGCCACGCATCCATGGGTGTGCACCGAGAGAAGCGATTTAACGCACCGTCATCCGCTCGAGAAGGCGAGCGGATTCTGACGCACGCGACGTTTCATCCGCGTCTCGGCTGGTCTTCACGGAAAACCGTTTCCCTCCTACTTCAAACGCCCCGCCTTGACGCGCGTAACGACTTCCTGATGACAATAGACTTCGTGGAAGCTCGCCGCGGTCGACTCGCTCGCAATCGAATTCGAGCGAGGAACGCGGAACCGCGACGATGTTTAAGGAAAAAGTGAAATTAATTTTCACGACTGGTGGTCGACTAAATCGTGTCTTTTGCCCGTTCAATCGCTGCAAAGTTTTATCGCTCTTGGGTCCATTTTTCTCCGTCGAAGGTAGGACGCGATGGGTAGACTGTATTTTATGGAATTATGAATGGTTAACGGATAGCTTGGTGTGTATGCTCGTGGCTCGAGGCGGAATAGGTATATACGTATCGATCCAAGGGTTAGCGCTTGAGAAAAGAAAAGAGTGAAATGCGAGCAGGTTTTATGCGGGGTGCTGATAAGGGCGATAGTGGGGAAATTGTGGTATGGCTTGTAATTATTTTGGGAGCACGTGATCAAGATAACTGTAGTTACCTGGAGGCAGCCGCAGAAGGACTTCTTCACTCGCGATGGCATCGTCTGGCAGCGACCCACGAACTCCTTCAGGGGCTGGGGACTCTTCACAGGACACGTGGGAATCCTCTGCAAATCAAGGAATACCGAAATTAGTATTTCAAGCAACAGTTACATAGATAGGTTAAACATTTTCACGTCGACAATTAGTTCATTAACTCATTAAGTCTCAGACTCTGCATGTTTTACTGTTTATAAAAGTTCTGTATAGTATGGGGATTCCCGTTTATAACAATACAGTCGAACCTCGATAACTCGAAAACCTCTATAAGACGAAAATGTTCTGCGTTCCCTTGGGCTCCGCTGTAAACACCTCTACAACTCGAAATAAAACTTCCTTAGCTGGAACTATATTAGGGTAGGTCGGGGTAATATGCCACAATTAACCCTTTAGCGCCCACACCTAGATCCCGTTGAAAGAAAAATATCCCGTTTTGTTTTTATCGTTAAAAATGGTCTGAATTTATATATTTTTATACAAAAAAAAAATTTTAGTACCGAAAATGCAGGGAACCGAAGAATACAGGGTTCAGATAGGTCCGACTTTCTTCAGTGAATAAAACTACGCTAAACATGTATCACTTAGACTGTTGCAAACAGCAAAATGCGAATGCAAACGGCGAAACGGCAAAAAAAAGGAATGTATCATATATGATACGTTTGGCGCTAAAGGGTTAACTTTGAAACGCGATATCTCGCAAGTATAAGTAGATACAGAAAAAAAGATAAAACCATACGAAAGTGTAACTAATTCTGTGCATTGACTAATAAGTAGAGATTTGTAATTTTTATAGTTCAATGAGAAACGTACAAATACAAAAGTCCTCGAAAGTGGTATATTACCCAAGTCGTGATTAAATATGGCACAAGGTCTGAGGTAATATGCCACAAGCTATGAAGTGCGAACTAATCACTCAAATTTTGGAGAATCAACAATATTTTAAACTATTTAAGCTATTAATAAATAAAAACAAATATTTAACTCAATGAAACGTAAAATTTATTTGAAAAAATAGCTATTTCTTACAAACTAAACGGTCTCCAATCTCTACGTCTCCTTTACCATTCGAATGGCTTCCTTTAAACTTTCTTCTAACCAAGCCGCACGGTTTGAAGTTCGTACATACTTCTTAGGCTTGGTTCTGATACAAAAAAATAACTCAATGACATTAAATAGAAAGACTTAAACATGTGGCATATTACTCCAAACGGCCATAAAACGAAGGATGGAAAATCTCTCCACAAAGTACATAGTTTTAACGGATGTTTGAGAAGTTATTAAATTCGTTTGTTAGTATACTGTATCATAATCTATTGATTTTATGTAGAACCGTTCACACAAATGTATAATCTGCATTCTAGTTGGAGTGTGGAATTACGTCAAGCCGATACTTTTATAACTTACCAGGACTTACTGAAAATAAAAGAAATCAAAAGCCAAAATCTGTTGTCGTCTTAGCAGGTACACTAAATTGAATGGAATTAGTGCAAATATAACGCCATCTATTCATTATTTAAAAAATTATTGAGAAGTGGCATATTACCTACGGTGGCATATTACCCCGAGTTAACCTATGCATGTTAAATTATGCATTTCACTACAAGTCAAAATTTACTTGACAAGCCGAAAAACAAGGCTTCACAAGTCGAAAAATTAGCAGTCTTCAAAGTCTCTATAAGTCGAATTTTCGTTTGTTTGAACCTCTCTTACTCGGAAACTCGATAAGCTGAAACCACTATAATTCGAAAATGATTTCCCTTCCCTTAAGATTCGAGTTATCAAGGTTCGACTGTAATAATTATCTTTCAAGAATTCTTCGTGCCTCCAGCTACCAATCAACGTGACGTAACATCCTCGATATTCCACCCCCTATGCAACTTTCCACGTTAACGAATCGGAAACTACTGCATAAATTTATTCGCAACTTGATTCGATCCCCGATTAATGACCAATTACGAGGAACCCTAAAACCGGAAGCTCCGCCAGCGTTCCATCGCGGAAACGGGGCTTCCCTTGGGGAAAAGCCGCGCTCAACTTTCACTCACTTTTGTCCAGCCTGAATTCTGGTGCGTTATTAAAAGAACAGGTAGGGCGACTCGTTACGGTGCAGCGAACGTAACATAGCTTTTACGCGATAGTGTCGTAACGCTGTCTGCCCTGTCATCAATTACGAAGAAAAGTTCAATGTCCCTGTCTAACGAACCTCGAAACGCACGAAATTCGTAAACGCTGCACCCAGAGGAAAGGTAGGCCGCCTCGTTAAGCCGACAGACGTATCAAGAAGCAAGAAATCGCGGCTACGCGTTATCTTTTAGCTCCGGCGAGGCTTTATCGGGAAACTTAATTACTTTTCCAGCGAGTGTTAAGGAACTGCCAGTATACAAACTTCGAGTCAAAGCAGAGTGTATTGTACAGCGAGCGGGTATTGTTGTTGGAAAAATACCGTGGCCTCGATTCGTTTGTTGCTTCCTTGGAGTTTGTGTTACGCGAGGTCACAGCGAGGGCAAGGACAAAATGAAAAATTCGCTGCTTCGGGGAACACAGCTTGGACGCGACACATTTTACGAGCTACACCGTTCTTTCAGCGAAAGCCTCGATTAACGAACCGGCTGGCGTTCACAGGATCTCCATGAATCTTCGCCTGGACATCTTTAGACCACAGTTTGACCCGGCCTCGTCTTAACGACGGCAAACAAAGATCCGCGAAACTTGTTCCTTTCGAGACGTCGCATTGTCCTCTTTGTAACTGTAGTCTGGACACCCCGAAGGGGAGAGGGAACTGGGACTGATGCACGCGATACGAGAGAATACAGATGCAGATAGTATAAACGCTGCGCTGTTTGCAGAACACCAAACCCTCGGTTCCAATTCAATGTTTACTACAGTAAATTCCTGTGTCGAGCAATGATTGACCAAAATTTAAGGGCAATTTTGGCGATCACCTACTCTAAAGAACCAGGATGACCTCTCAGGCTCCGGGCAAGGCTCGATGTCCTCGTGGCGAGCGTCGGAAGACATCGGGGCGATTCGACAGCCTTTTGTCTCGCGAGGGACGCGGCGAAGAGTGGCCTGAGGCGCCGACGTGATCTCGATCGTAATCGTCCCCGGCAATTACTCGCGAATTTCACTTTTGCGCGTCTCGAGCGAGCGAGCGAGCGCGCAGCGGCGGGACTGCCTCTCGGCGGAGAAGCCCAAGAGGCACGAGCCGGCAACGAGGTCGGCCCAGCGACGTTGTACACCTCTTATCGTGTCGACGAATTCCTTATCTGCCCGTGTGGAAGGAAAAACGAAGAGCCCCGTGTAATTTTCTGCTCATGAGCTGTCACGCGACTATGCATATCGTTGCGCGTCCTTCGGCCACGGTAATTGATAAACGATAACTACGAACACGCAATATGTATACTGGGGAACTAGTTAATTTTGCTTTTAAATGGAGGATATTTTAAGACACGGCCAATGGAAAATGACATTTTCAAATTGTTGCGTGGATGTATTTAGGTTACAAGTTGAAGTGACTTCAAGAAAGAGTTTCCACGAAGGGTGATGTGGAAGGTAATCGGGAGTGTGTAATTCGTGAATTTAGGTACGCTCCGCTGCGTCATGCGTTATCAAAACGAATTCGATTACATGTGTCTTGACATTGAAAGAGATAAGTATCAGCGGCTCGATGAATTATCAGTATTTTCGGTGGCTGTGTCGTTTTCGACATATGCTCGGCAATTTTATCTCGCCGGTGTTTGCCATTACCTATCGCTGTGTCAACCATGAGTTTAGCGAAACGTGCTCCGACATTCGGGGGAATATTAACGGAGAAACTCGAGGCGTGCCGCGAGCAAGCGACCAGTCTCCGTTAACAACGGACCCGTTCTACTTCCACTTTATTGCATATCGATGATCTGTGAAAAAAACCTCTTAAGAGTTCTCGAGGAATTCTAGCCTCGACGAGCTGCCTGGCCAGCCACTTTCCACCGAGTCGTGGAAATTTATGGCGTCGACGGGTCCACGCATTGTTGCGTTTTCCTGGCAGCGTTAAACAGCGAAAACGAATGCCTATACTTAACACCTTTCTCTTAGAAAGCACTAACCTACCGGTGGGCAGAGGATCGACACGATTTTTCCCCAAATGATCGATGTCCCTGGACACTGTACGTTTCCTTGAGTCGCGAGGACAGCGTAGTTTCTTTCTGTCACCGGGCAATCTTCACTCGATTATTCTCAGAAACAGTATTCTCAAACTAACCTGCATGAACGACGAACTTGGATTTCCTGCTCGCACGAATAAATATTAAATTGAAATTCCTCAATGATAGATCGTCGTTAGACTATTCACTCTGCAGATACGCTTGTAAACATGCCATAAGATTGAATCTACGATCACGTAAATGATTTCCTTGTGAAAGATCGAGTCACGCTAGACTGTCACGCGTTGCAGATTCGCAACTGTAAATATTGACGGACCAGTGGCTCGAGAACCGTCGTCTGCTCCTAGTCTATTTACACAATTTTCTGCTCCGATTTCCTTCTTGTTCCGAGATCAATTTCAGGCGAGATACTTTGTATGTACATAGTAGAAAAAGGAGATTAATGTAACGACTGAAGTAATTTAAGAGCTTCGTAAAAACAAAAGGAAACTTGATTTTATTCTTTAAATAAGTTTTTTTAATATCCTAATGAATTTTATTCAATTTGCATTGAACATATTTTTATCCCCTCGTCTTGGCTTTCCCAAGATTAAAAGTACCCTCGCAGGTAATGGAGATAGCTAGGGGGTGCCACTCTCATTTGCGATTTTGTGACAGTGTTTCAACTGCCACCTAGGCAGTTCCAATTTATTCGAACTAATATTCAATATGGCCGTCCAATATAGTCTGCGAATCCAGTAATAATCTATTAATTGCTGCAACATTGTTTGTCTTTTGATCGCAAACCATACTGAAGATGATAAGTCCTGTTTCTTCAACAGCTTTTACAACGGTTTTGATGCAGTGCATCAACTGATTTGAGGACGTCTTGCATTTTGTGAAATAAAGCAGTCAGAGCAAAAACGGACTAACCTATCTTTTTTCGAAATTGAATTAGTAGCAATAACGTATTCCAATAGGCTCTGCTAACCATATAAAATAGGTAAAAAGAATAATTTTTTAATGTACATAGGTTGGTCCGTTTTTGCTCTGACTGCCTCAAATAATAAGCAAATGGGAGTTTCCAGTTCGATACAATACCTTTTAGCATAAACACTAGTGCATGGCCATATTGAATTTTAGATTGAAAAAATTGAAACTGTCTAGGTGGCAGTCGAAACACTGTCCCAAAATCGCAAATGAGAGTGGCACCCCCCTGGAGATAACCATACTACTACAAATTAAAAATATGTTTGCTTCTCTATTTCCAATAACAATCCAATCGTCCGAAATTTCAACCGTCCGCAAACCCATACAGCACACTTCGTTGCAGCTGTATTTCAGGAACGTTGCTGCAATATTGCGTTGTTGCAGGTTGCATTGCAATATTGTAGGAACGTTCCTGCAATATTGCCGTGCATTATTGGAGTGGCAATGATTCTACAATATTGCAGCAATATTGCAAGAACGTTGCCGTGCAATGTTCCATTGACAACGATCCTACAATATTTCTGCAATATTGCGCGCACATCGACGTGCAATGTTCCACTGGCAACGATCCTACAATATTTCGGCAATATTGCGCGCACATCGACGTGCAATGTTTCACTGGCAATGATACTACAATATTTCGGCAATATTGCGCGCAAATCGTTGTGCAATGTTTCCGTGGCAACGACACAGCAAAATTGCCTACGTATTGCCGAGCGGAATACTGTAGTGGAAATATTGTAGAGACAGTACAGGAATATTCTGAAGCAACTATGACTTTAACAAAATTTGAAATATGACGTCAAGTAGATTCTACAGCATGTTTCACTTATATTAACTGGATATGCTAAAATTTCTCGTTGGCCGTTGAAGATATGAAAAAAGTGTTATTGTGAGAGTTGTCTGTACATGAATTTAAATTATAGAAGAGATTTGAAAATTAATTTAATTTATTTAGAGAGAGTAGATATTATATATTTTAATGTGTGAAATTATTATTATTATTATTATTCTTATTATTATTATTAAACGTCTTTATTGCACAAACACGTATATACAATCAAACAAGAGAAAAGAGATATGAAAAGACAAATGTAAAGGTTTAGTCTAAACACTACTTTCCAACCTAACCTAAAATGACACCGGGTTAAAGTTAGAGTCCGCACCTACAGTGTTAAAAATCCCTAATAGGTTTGTCAAATGAGCCTCCGTTTTTTAGTAATTGGAGTTTAAAGTTTTGCACGGTAGGAGTATAAGTTCGAATACGTAAGCAATCTTTTCAATCAGCGGTTGTAGCTGCGGCGGTAAAGTGTTCGTTTACGATGCTACAGGTCCTGGGTTCGAATCCCCCTGGGGTAAAAATATTTTCTATGAGAAAAAGACACACGGGCGTTATACTACTACGATTCTGCACACATTCATGTCATCGCGTCCCTCAGTGTCCGAAACGTTGCGATGGGAGGAGGACCATTGCTGTAAAATTTCCGAAACGCTGCGGGAATATACTCCTGCAATATTGCTAAGGCGGGCGTAGGACTGAACCTGCAACGTCTCCTGCAATGTCATGGTGCAACATTGCAATCTTGCACCGCTATATTGCAGAGACGTTGCTGCAATGTTATGGTGCTGTGTGGGAAGGGACAAATTCTAAAAACGCCAACTTCACTGCGAAGTATTTATGTAAAGAAATGAAGTAAACAATCAACAAAGATTTCTTCCTCGTAATTCAATAGTGGTACAATATACGCCCACAAGTTCTAAGACGTTTAAGTGTTCATTTCATTATAAAAACCAGCACCGAAAAGCGGTCGAATCTTTGACCGAGACTGTAGAATGTCCCCCTAAATTCTAAATGCGTCACGAGAAGAGAGAAGCGAAAAAAATTAGATAACCAGGACCAAAGTTGCCCGTGGCATCGATTAACATTCCATAGAAACTAAAATCCAGACACTGTCGACGGCCTTATAATCGATGGCCCCCGAATGCCAGCGATTAATTGCACGGTGCCCGCGAGCCCGTGGGACAGGAGATACGAGAAATCTCGAACGAAGGGGGCCGATTTTCTCCATCGGATCTTATCCTCGATAAAGGCGCCTCGAAAGCGCCGATTCCGCCGGGAAGTTACTGGAGGCACGCGAAACGAGGCCTCCTCGGGGCACAGGTGAACTTTCGAGTTTCGTTTTGCACGGGACACCGTGGAACGACACGTGGAAAACGAGTCGGCGCGACGATGAAACGAGGGCGATCGCCTCCAGCCAGCCAAGGAAATCGACGGACCGTTTATAAGTCATCGAAAGCATCGTCGCCCCGCGAGAAACACGTCTGCCACCGATTACATTCCCAAGATTACATTGATTAACGAGACATTTGTTAATAGAGGTCGCCTTATCTGCGGCTTATCTCGCGGTTACGTCGACTCGAGCAGTTCCTGCGCCCTCCACGGCTTTCCTCGTCGACTGTCGAGGCTCGTAGACCGAGCAATCCAGCCGTGCCTCCCGATTATTTATCGTACGCGTAATTACGACGCTGGTCTCGCGAGGGAAACTCGCCGGAGATTCTAATTTCGATCGCGGCAGAGAGAATCCGCTCAATGTTTCATCGTATGATTTATATTTAGATGGAAGATGCTCGAGGAGCATCGTGGGTATATGCGAGATGGAAGCACACTCGGATTCGATCGCAACTGTGTCGCAACGTGACCCGCTTGGTGGCCCGCGAAGTGCAACTGGAAGATGAAGCGATCAACGACAGGGTGATTTATCTGCGAAAATAACAGATGGACGACAGGCTCTGTATATTGTAATAGAGGAATAAGCTTGCAGCGATTATTTAAAGCTTTCGCTACGAGAGAATCAAGGTCGACCTTGTTCCACCGCGAGTTTCCCCTCGTTAAACCACTAATTCGTTTCCTAATACTCCTATCAGCGAGGCTGCTTAGACAGAAACAGGCTAAGGGAACAGCAAATCGAGCATCGTGTCGAATCTAGCGATACTGGTTATCCGACGTCAGTAGCTATTCTTCAACGGCAGCCGGCCACTAGAAGCCCCTGACGTTAAACACTCCCGCGTGATTTGTCACCATGGACTGGCCTGTGCATCGCCCCGGGAATGTTAATTGCGAACCACTGGTTCCCCAGATGGGCGACGTATGATTACTCTTATTACGCGAGATGCGAGCTGGCAGATACACGCGTTCGCCAAACGGGAAGAACGGAATCGAGTCACGGCTTAATAGGGTTACGTCCCGTGGCTCTTCAGCGTCGTTGTCGCTCCGGCGATCAACGCTGTCGCGTAATTACCGCGATTCTCTGGTAATTAAGGTTTCATTGTAACGACGGAAGGGAAGGCAAGTGTATCGCCGCGGCTCCGGGAACGGGGCATTATGAGAACTGCTTTGTCGAGTGATTAGTAAGCAGCGCGGGTGACTCGAGGGTGCGCGATTAAGGATGTATCGGACGTACAATATCAGGCAAAAGTATATGAAATTTGAAATACTTGAGTATCTACGTCTTAGGCATAGTAAATTTAGATGCAAGGAATTCGAACGACAGTTGGAGGCTTATTTTTAATCCTAGGAAAGTATTTTTCACTTTACAAATGCTTTGAATTCACGATTTTCTCAAGTTATAAATTATTTCTTTAAAACGGTGCAGTGAAAACAATTGAAACTCGGCAGATATTTTCATCTACCCATATACTGCATGTACAAAACAATTGAAAACTTTGGCATTATTTCTTCAACATTTTTTCAGATAGTTTATCCGTCGAAATCGTCTCTTTCCACAAGAGTAATTGTAAAATCAGTGAAAATTAAAATCGTTATAACTCGGTAACCATTTAGTGAATTCGTTTAAAATTTTTGGAGCACATCAGGAAAATTAAAAAGCACAATCTCGTATCTCTTGCTGGAAGTGAGTATTTTAGAGATTTTCGTACGCTGTGTACGAAGCAACGGGGAAAAGGAATTATAGCAGATGTTTGAAGAATATCTGGATCGGTCGGTGCAATTATTCGAGGCAAGTCTATCAACTATTCCAAATGAAAATTGGAATGCGAAGCTCCCCCATTACCCTGTCAATCTCTTGATCCACCAGCATTCATCCCCTCCTCCGAAATACATCGATCCACCCCGGCTGGAGTAAAAATTCATTCCAATTTCCTACTACTCCCAACCGAACCCATCAACGAAACAATGACAGAGGACTCAATCACCTGTGCCCCGTTCACTCGTTATCGTTATTCAGTAGCAATGTTCGCTTACAGCGAACGACCGTAACAACGCCACCGCCGCGGGCGATGATCCATCTTAAATCGATCGCTCGCCTCGAAACGTCTCATTGGATCGAGATCAAGCGGTTTCCCCTCGAGCGTGTCGCTCTCCTCCGAAACCAGCGTTCCTTCACCCAGCGAAATCGAACCACGACCACGAAAACCTCAAGGGAAACCCTTCAGCTGGAAACGAGGAGTATGGTTTCGCTGTTTCACGAGCTCGCTGGGGACAGAAGGAGCCACGGTTTCGAGCCACGCGTGCGACGCGTAGTTTCGATGATTGATGGGCGACCAGCGAAGGTATTCTTGTGCTTTCCTTTTCAAACGGACCCGCTACGCACAAGCACGCGTCAGGTTTACACGCGCGCGTGACGATAATTCACGGGATTGGACCGCTGACAAGCATCGAATGATAGAAAACGTTTAGCCGAGAGGCATTAGAATTTGAATCTCTACCCGTGGCATGGAGCCGCTCAACTGTCCAAGGGAAACTCGTGGTATTTATGGATTCGTAATACGATATTTTTTCGAGAGTCATTAGAATGAAGAATGTGAAATTCCGTATCTGAAACGGTGGTTTCTCTGATCGTTTCCACGAAGCATAAAAAAGGAATGTTTGTTTTAAGCACCTTGCTGCTTCGTGGCGGGCTCGGTCGAAGGAGCGAGTGTTTTTAAATTAATCACGGTTTTGAGCGTTGGCCAAGAATTAATCAAGTTATTTTCCCCGGCACTTCGCTTTATTGGCAGTTCCGTGGACCACAAAAGTGGAGGCTGAGGTTCGACAACTGGGACGATAAAGTCGATCCATGGACAACAGTTTTAGTTTTCTTAATGGGGCACTGCGAATTCCTCTGCGGAGTCGAATAACGTCAGGATGCCAAAGTGGACCGAGCCAAATTCAATTCGAAATCGATCCCAATTCTGGGACGACTCTCCCGGTGGCTATTTCGGATGGGGTCACGCAGAAAATAGGGAGAAAGCTAGGACGAAGAGGAATCTATTCTTCTACGACGTTAACTGTCCGCGATATCGGCCCAGGTATATGGAACGCATCGATCGGTTGACGTCGATAAAAGAAGGGCGCCCGAAAAAGTTTCACTCGCCGAATATCTTCGGTGAGAGTGCTGACTAGAGAGACGAGGAGAGAAGACGCTGCTTCGGAGCAGGAGAAAGAGAGGGCCCAATAATTCTGCCATTTTTCATCGACCATTGTTATACGCGTTTCACTGTACTCGATTATCGCTGCCTCCGAACATGGGAATCACTTGGGAACACTTTCGACATCGATCTGCCTCTTCATGTGAATTCGGTCATACTCCAATCTGGACCAATAACAGCTGAGAGTGAATGGAACCAGAGATGGGCAAAAAATTATTTGTGCCCATGGCAAAAAAATTGTGTACGAAATTTTTATTTCAAATAATTTTTTGCCAATCTCTGGATGGAACTACTACTCTATTAAAAGTTCTGCACCATCCAACCTGTATCTCAACACTTCTGATCGATGCTATCTGAGACCCGACGACCAATCGGAAATGTACCATCGATCAAGAGGCTTGAACCATTTATTTCATGAAATGGACCCAAGCACGTCACCGGATCGTCTCGAAGCTAGCACGAAGAAACGCCCAGGGTCGCTCAAGTCCCCATCCACCGTGCAACGACCTGCTGCAGGGTACTTTGCACCTGAACGCGCGCAGGATACGAACCGATGCGCGGTGTGGCCAGCGATTCGCTCGAGGAACCGTTCGAACGATCGAGATTCCGTCTCTTCTTCCATCTTCAGGTGTACGTTGCAATTAGTCGCGGGTGCGTGCCGCGGGGAATGTAGCTTGACGAAAGTGTTGCCGTCTCCCTCCGCCGTCTCGAACATGCAAATTACCATTGACTGTTGTTCCATAACAACGAGATCGGTTACCTTAACAGCGCGTACCTAATTGTCTGAATTTCGCTGGAGCTAATTAGGAGTAATTGGAGGGGACTCGTCGATGTAGATTTGTTCCTACACCGCTATGGTAAATCGTCCTAACGGGATAGATAACGTCCCTCTATATAAACCCGTGGATTCAGCCAAGTTCAACTGTTCACGGATCGCAGGGACGGCAAAAGAACTTGTTACCTTAATTGCGTGGGATTAGGGGATCCCAGAGAGACTTCGTCGCTTGCAATTATTTAAACGCGTAATATGAAGTTTCTTGCACGAGGGACGTCGACCGTGAAGCGAGCAGCGATACAGGAAGAACAGCTTATGCAGGAGCAACTCCTCTGATCACGGAGCAGGAATTCATCGAATCGAGAAAACAGGCGAACCGTAGCACACAACCTTCGGTATTCTCATTCAGGATTCATTTCCCAGCTCCACTTATCCGCGAGAATCCCACAAGATTCTCATACTCCCTAGCCATGAAAAGGATATCCCTTCTCCACCTTCAATTCCCATAATCTCCATCCATAAACGTAACGAAAAAAGGAAATTGTGCGCGTAAACCACCAGTTCCAAGGGCGATTAAGCCTCGCCGGGATTCTGCAACGCGTGATTTGCGAAACGGCCGCGGAGCACGACATGTCCGTCATTAGTGGACGATCAGATTTTTCAATCTACTCGCTGGACGGCGGTCGCTTTCGAAACGCTTTGAAAATTGACGCGCAACTTGTACCGCGATCATTCACGGCTGTTTAGCTATCGCAGAAACCGCGAGTGAGCCGAGCAGGCTCTAGTGCCCGGCCGCTGGCGATTCCATTGCAAAAACCATCGATCTCGGTTCAAACCAGTAGATCGTAAGCAGGTAATCGCTAATCGTCCGGCCAGGTTGCGTCTAAGCTCAACGGAAAACGCGTGAAAGAAACGCACCGAACGCTAGTTCGGCATATCCGTTGCTACCTAGGGGGTAGTGACTTACAATTAGCAGAAAAAATTCCAAGTGTAATTTGTACAAGGATCCCACCATTTGCACGGCTGTTTATTAAAAGGCTACGGTCATTGGCGATCGCCAGCGGTGAAATGTGGAACGTTTAATTGACGGAAATGAGCGGCAGCTCGGGGCGACAACTGGTTCTTCTCGATGCAAGAGGAGATATCCTGCAGTCGCCTCTGGAGGCTTCATTTTTTCTTGCTCTTTTTATACTCTCGGTAGAAATTGAATGGGATAAGCCTCGCTGCTCGACCAACTTATCATATCGTGTTCTAACAACGTTCAGCTACGATTCAGAGCGCCCCGAGGTGTTAAATTCCATTTCCCTTGAAAACCAGTCACGATATTGAACTTTAAAAAATCGCTACCCCCCTGAAATTACGCGGCGCAAACGATTTCATCGCACGCACGTGGCGCCCGTGCATTTGCTGCGCGCTTGCACAATGCACCGGCTTCTTTTTCCCCTGGGCCACGATCGCGATTAGAGGTGCTCGTTAGCCGTGGCGACGAGGCTCGCGCAAACCGGTGTATGTGTGAGGTTAAACGGTGAAACGTTACCAAATTCAGCTTGCCCATCTTTTCCAGCACGGTGTCCATCCTGAACCTCAAAGATGGACCTCCTTCTAGCAACGAATAATCTTCGCAATCGCGACTGATCCAGAGTTCACTGTCCTTCGACAGCAATAACGATTTTCCGGGGAGGAACGATCAAGGCTTTCCCACAGGCACCGGCAACCGAATCATATCCTGTGTCGCGGAACAACGGTGCTAATGTTTCTCTAAAGATGCACAACGTCTCTACGAACAACTTCACCGAACTTGGATTTCATTCGAGCTGCTCTCGAGGAAGGAATCGTGACGCCGATCGCGCAGAAGTTGTGGGTTCACGGAACAAGTCACTGGATCGAGTTAATTAACCCACGAGTTTTAGAGATTCTTCTCTGGAGTCGAGTACATCGCCACACTGAGTCACTGTTTCTTCCCCAACTTCCCAGTGGATGTATCTTCTCTGACTGATAATTATTTTAATAACTCGCGCTGGCCCGACTGAATGGAAACCCTCTGTCTGTCACATCATCCTCGGGGGACGCGCGTTTCAACGTCATTCCTTGGCGTTTCACTCGGGAAGATGCCTGTTCGACATGACGGTCGATCGGTTGGCAGGTTGCTGGACCAAGAGCGGAGAGAGGAGCTTGGATTCGGCTCAAGATCGCGACGTCTCGTGGCGAGCGTGGAACACGAGAGGATCGCGGCTGCGGAACCTCCTTGCTCGCGATTGTAGGTTGAACTGCCAGGTGAAAACACAACACCTCTCAACCTGCACAGGTGCACACGGGGGCCTCGCTGCTGGCCCCTCGAAGGAAGGGGGGCCTACTTGTACTCGGGGGACTGTTCGAGCACGGATACTTTAATCTTCCCGCATCCATCCGACGAACATCGTTTGTCGTTCGACGCTAGCGGTGTAATAACACTGGGAACAAATTGCTTTCGAGAATCGCCGGAACAATTGTGAAACGACGAAAAGGCGCATATGTGAGCACTCACGGTGAATGTATCGAGAGCCATAAAATTTGCGATCGTACACGGTGAAAGTCTTTGTTTTTACCCAACGACGGCTAATGAGAACCATCGACCACTGACTACTGAGACGAATCGTTTGTAATTATCAGAGCACGTTCGTTGGGTTCGCTGGTAGAACTTTATTGCGGTTCTTCGAAGCTGAAGATATATATCTTTGCGGAGAACCTTGGAACATGTTAGGGCTTCCGAAGTGGCAAAGCGTGACAGCTAATCAAACTCTAAATGCAATTTGCGTATTAGAGTTTTGAAAATCGAAGGAATATAGTGGAGTTTATATTATTTTATTTTTATTTAATTTAAGTTCAACGCCCAGAAGAACTGAATTCCCTTTCCCGACTATGATCTCCCGTCCACTGACTCTTGAATCTCAACACGCCGCTGCGTTTACTCGTTCGCTGGCTAAATGAGCCAAGCATTACCATGGCAAACATAAAAAAGAACCGGCGGAAGTCTGAAGATTAAGTTGGTCGCGATGGGCGAGACCGACCCAAATTGTACGCAGCGAGTCAACCTTTCCGGATTTTTGCCAGCCGAAGAATGAATATTTATGCGACGTAGAGGCTGGGGAATACGCGAGGCTCTTCGGTACCGACAAACGTAAACGTGAAATGCAGCCGACGCATTGGAGGTGATATATTTTACGAGCCATTAAAATGTATCCGCCTAAATATTAACCGCGCATTAAACCTGCGTTTATACGTAACCGAATGGGGAATAGAAGGAACAGGCAAGTACGTTAACACGTGAAATACAGCCACCATAACCGTTTCCTCTTTCGCTTTCGTACATCAATGTGCTCACTTTTCGGCGATAACTCCGCGCCGGGTGGCGGAGGTGAAATCGACTCGCGGCGCGAGTTCGCGCGAGGGAGGAATACTTAATTTTTAGAAACAAAGCCCGCGAGTTTCCTGGAACTATAGAGATCCACCTGGCCACTAATATCCACCCTGAGAATCACGTGCCCACCGTAAACTCGAAATAAATATTTCAGAGCAGGAAAGTGAAGAGGGAAGAAGCTAAAATGCGAAGCGTTAGGAAGATTCGCTTTTACGCAGAGTTCCTTGAAATTGCTCAACACTGCGATGAAAAAGGAGCAGGCAGCGGAGAAGCTTTCGAAAGCGCGCTGCCGAGTGGAAAACGGAAAGGAATCGCGCCAAACAGGGAGAGACGCACGGCGTGCAACACCGAGAAAAAAGAGAGGTACGAAAAGGCCTCTCGCTGTGAAAATTCCGCGCGTTTTCACCTGGAATCCCGCTTCTCTTCCGTGGACTTTTCGTACGGGCGTTTAAGGAGCGATTGCGTGCGCGATGCACTTAAACGGCCACCAGACAAACGGGAATAAAAAGCGGCCAGCCAGTCGTCAGCGGTGGAGTCGTGGCGCGAGCTGCGCGCGTGCCACGCGCCCTCGGATCGTCGATAGAGGGTTTACAGGACTTCTTCTCGGAGCAACTAAAAAGAACAATGGTTCCATGACCCATTTGTTTTGAGCATAACCTCTGGGCAATAGCAACTTCGTCTAAGAAAATCCTTCTACACCGCGTAAGGATCATCGGAAGTGAAATTAGGAGACAGCGGGCAGAGATCGTGGAAAGGAATCGTCCTTGTTTGTCCGGCGGCCAGTAGCCTTGCAATGGAATGCACTCTTGTCTCTTCTCCCCGCTGGATGACTGGTTTTTCAGCGGGAAAAACGAGACCCGCGAGAGCCAGGACATTTTTTCCCCTTCCTATCGGGGGAGGAGGAGTTCGCTGTCGTTCCTGTCGCGCTGCACCGCCGGCCTTGAAGACATTCTTCGTCGAGGTGGTCCTCGGGATCCGCCGCGACGTTTCAATCGAGTCCGCTCGGTTCCCGCGGACATCCTGCGATGCCGAGCTCGTGGATTACGCTGCACACGCTGCGAAAGGGGGTAACACGGAGCTCGTTACGCTAGAATTATCGGGATTACTTGCTGCGGCCAATGGCCGAGGCGAATGTTCCGGAAAGTGCGAGATTGAGTGTAGGTTGAAGTTCGTGCCTGGACGATTCGTTCACCCCTTTCACGCCCCAGGTCGAGAGGAATGCCCTTGGCGGTTGGTGCAGGTACCTTCGTGTCCTTCGAGCGCGATGACCTGCGCAAGCGAACCGGTACTTTCGTATACGGCTTTCGACGACCGTTTAGAAACCGTTCGACGCGGTTTACTTCTTCGACTTGGTTCTTGCCTGTGCCTGTTTGACCCGACCCCACCGCCTTCGCCGTCGATCAATTAACCCTGCAAACTTATGCTGTACTCGCGGAGTCGGTTACACCGCGAGAGAGTCTGTTTCTGTAAGCCGCGTTAGGTGTTCGAGAAATCTCCCGGGACCTCGTGATTCGAGTAGCCAGTATTCTCGAAGGATTTGCGCGAGGGTCTTAGAGAAGCGTCTGAGAAATTGGAATTAGTGGCAGTGCTGTTCACGACGACGATTCAATTAGATTAATTAGACGAATATCGTTAGCTCCCCGGGAGATCCATGAATATTGATTGGCTGGGACGACGGACCGTGTCCCTGTCGATCGTTACATTACGGAATAATGGAAATGACGGATATTTTTCAACGACCAACGGAAACGGTTTATTTAGGCGCCTCTCCTGCCCGTCGGGAGGCGTTCGCGGGAACTTTTCTTGCTTCCAGGCGATATTATTCGCTTGATTGCACGGCGCCAGAACATTTCTCGTTGGTTTGTTTATCTAGGCTCGTTTTCCAATGACGCAAATAGGAATAATTTCGATTAATCGCGTCCTTCGGGGCCTGCGACGTCTGTGACACTCATTGAGAACTCCTAAACCCCTGCAAAGTTGTCGAAGTAATAGCGTAATGCCACTCTGATTTCGAACAGGAACCATTCCGCGCCACATAAAGCTTTAATCATGCTCCTCTATCTCGATTTCGCGTTGGCGTTCGCACGTCGCGCCGGATATAACAGGATGCCCGATGAGAAACACTCGCGTCGCAGACAATATATTAATACACTCGATTGCACGATACTCAACGATAAATTCAGAAAGTAAAACAGCGAAATGGAAAGTAGCCGCTGGTACAGTGATTCCCGGTACAATGAACCGTTAAGAGCCACCCACAAACGAGGAGAAACCGCCCGTTTTTCCAAACATTTCCCACACTCACGCTTAAACCGATGCATGAGAAATGAATCACTCGGGTCCAGCTTTGCAAGACTAATCAGCCCGCCGAATGCAATTCCAAGATAGCTCAAGATTCGCGGCAATTGCTAGCGCTCTTTGAGCGCCTCATGATTTCAACGAATTGAAATCATCGATGATCTATTAGCGCAGAAGCGCGTGTCAACGTGGCTCCCTCTTGGAAAGCGCAAGACTTGGAAGAATGACCCATTTAATCCCAAAGTTTTAAGCAGAATCTTTCGAGTTCACCTTTCCCTCCGCGTTTACTGCGCTGGACCACCCACAAAAAATGCTGACCAAGAGATTTCCGGGTGTAATCTCGTGCACGTGAGCTTGCCGGTAGCGCGTGGTAGCTTAAGTGGTGCACTTGGCGCGAATGGAACGGCTACCGCGAGAGATAAGGCGATTTTCGAGGGGAATGCGTAACGCTGGCTTTTCGAAAGCGTCGCGCTGCTTTCTGGGCGAGAATTCTCGATTCCCCGGGCTCCTCGGATCGCTCGGAATTTATTCACAGGACAATGACTCCGGGGATGGTCGAGGAGCAACGCTGGAATTTTCGAGAGCAACGACTGCTGTCCTCGTAAAGTGGAGTTTACCGCGGCGACGGTGTTTGACGAAGTTTGGAAGCTGGGAAGGAGGGCCCGTGGGAAGGCGCAGGGTTAATTACGAGAGAACTGGGACTCGGAGTTCCTCGAAGGCTATCCGAAGTTCATTACAGCTCTTTGTAGCCTTCAATCGCGGGCTGATTACACAGACACTCGCGACACATGCGTATTTCGAGGTCCTAATCGGTGTCAACTACTGCACGTATCGACCTACTGAGAAAGACCCGTTAAGTTGGATCTCCCTTTTCCTCTCGCTGCCCCTCTCTCTCTCTCTCTCTCTCTCTCTCTCTCTCTCTCTCTCTCTCTCTGGCTTTTGGCTTTTAGAACACAGTGAACAGTGTGTCGAGTACACTGCCATTATCGTGCCATTTAAGCCGAAAGTTCGCAAAGATTTGCCGTGCTTTGGGGAGACTTTATATCCAGAAATAGAACCACTGCTTCGAGGAAACATTATAATCGCTAGATTTCCTAAAACATACGAGCTTGATAGAGCAGACTGTATTTATATTAAATTATACGATAATACAGAGTCCCATGGTTTTACGAGAAACTGAGAGACCCTGTCGAGCCGGATAGTGGGCGTGCGGATCGTCGCGTGGGCTCGACTCATACGCCCTTTCGTTATTCCACTCTCGTTCGTGCCGATTTCGCGGCCACAGAGGCTCCGTTCCGCCACCTTCGCGGCTTTTCCCGGCCGTTAGCGATTTCCTGCACGTCCCGGACCTTTTGTCCGACACGATGCTTCGCGGATAAGGTACCGTGGATTTACGCCTGTCGAACAGTCATCTTTTCGGAACAAGCTACCGTTAGAGGCCTCGAACTAGAACCGAAAGGACACGGAGCGACAGCTTCGCACGAGCGTGAAACTGGCGCGACGCACTTGTTCGGGGCTAGAAACACGCGTGTTATCGTCCCATGAATAGATAACAGTGGCGTTTGCCCGCCCAGAGCCTTATGACCGACATAGAATATCGATTCTCCCAGCAGGGGAACGAGTACAAGGCGCACTTGCACACCGAGATTCAAGAACGCTCGAGGACGCCGGTCGTAAAGTATTGACGCGGAAATTGCGGTCAGCAACTTGGTAGCAAATGACTGTAATGAGCGGCAGGAACCGCCACGGAAACACGTACAAAGTGGCTATAGCACCGAGACATTCGGGTCGCTATCGTCGTGGCCGTTCCTGCGCATTAGGCATTTCCAGCGCGTGCTGGACTCTTTCCCCAACATATCGATCGCGACTCAAAACGGCGCTATTTAAGTTCCAGCGGGTTCCAGAGAGCTCTAAAATCGGCGGTGAGCAACGCGCGAAGCATGTCCTCGCCGTAAATCACTGTAACGTGCCTATAGAAAGCAAACGAATCGGCGCTGTGACCGTTTTACGATAGCTAGAGGTGTCGGCCGAGTCGACGGAACCTCGAATTGAATTATGTAGGTGCTCGAGAAAATTGTGATGATAATCGATGATTTTCTTGGGTCGTAGAAGAATCATAAAAAGAATCTTCCCTTTCTGAAAACATCAAAGGTGACTGTACTCGACGTCCACTGTCGTTCACTATGGTAAATAGTTGTTTTCAAGATTCTTCTGTTAATAGATTCGAATCTAGACGGCGTCCTCGTTGAGGGGCAGCGACGTCTCGGCCGCAGGAAAGATCGCCGGCAGGATCGTTGGATCGTCGCGAGAAATCGCGCCGACGCACGGTACACCTGTTGCTCGACAAAAATCGTGGCACACTGACCCGGGCGCGTGTTTTAGAATAAATTTCAGCGAGCAGCGTGGACGTTAACGGTGCCCGGCGCCGATACGCGGGCGACGCATTATCGATTCGACAGGCGTGCCGAAAGGTCGATCCACGAGGATCTACGTGCCCCCCGGGTATTGTTTACGTGATCGAGCGCCTCCGGGGGCGTCTTAATTACGATTACACGGCACGTAAATCGGTGTACGGTCTCGGCTCTGCATGCACGTACTAGTAATATTCAGAATAGATGACGCAAATCCTATAGCGATTCGCGACGACCCGATTTCTGCCTGATTCTGATGACATCCTCCTAAAAACAGTTACAATGCCAAGTAATATGGCATAGCGTTACTTTACTTTTATATTTGCTATTATTTTTCCTGTCCTTCTTCTGAATTCTTTTAATACAAACTCAAGCCACATCTGTGTGTCTTTTTATGTGTATATCTTATTTTAGTTTCTCGTCTTGTGTCCTTATCGCGAAGCGAATTTGTATATTTTCTCTGTCGTCGTATAGATTAATTATTACAGACTGTCTCTTGCTTACTTAACTATATGCTTCGCTGTAACCATGGGGTGTTGCTCATTAAATAAATAAATAAATAAGCTCTCAAAATTTCTCCCCTTTGGTCCCACTCGCTCAATACCTGTAGGTATTCCTATGCAGAGTATTCAGACCATGCACAGATCAAGAACAGAAAAAAGAGCGAGTATAGCCCGAAGGTTCTTCCCCACCCCACTCCTCGGCTTCAAAGTCAAGGACACCCGACTTCCACTTCGCGGAGGGCTCTTAATTGCCTAGGCAAGCCCAACAGCCCCGAGGTCCGTCGAAAGAAATCGGGACGCGCCAACATGAAAGGTTTCCACGGTCGTTACACCAGAACCGCGTTGCCTTTCCACCGATTACCGTGACGAATCGGCGGACATGGGTGCGCGATGCGTTAACGAATCTAGATCAGGCAGGGATCGAAGAAAGTGGCTGGTACGTACGAAAGGAACGCGTGAATAGATTAGCCGTATCCTGCAGCGAGCGAAACAGGACGAGAATAGGAGTGGTCCGTTTCGCATGCTGCCGCTTCTTATCTGCCCCGAGTGGGTCAGTGGGCCGCGATTTTTACCGCGCCGATAAAACGTCTATCCTGCCTCGCCGATTTTTCCCCCCTCCTCCTCGCGCGTCCCGCCGTAGAGGATGGAAATTTCACGCATGAGGGCCCGCTTGAGAGGCCACACCGGGAGCTGGTGTTTTCCCTAGCGCCGCCGTCAGACGGATGATAGGTTGCAGCGTGAGATTCGAGCGGGCGCTGATAAGAGCCCTGGATCGGCTTCGACCCCGATCGTGCGAGCGCCGCGTTATCCCGCGCCTCGAGCCCGATAATGAATCGCCTCCACTCGCGGAAATCTGGAGCTCGCGCGCAACTTTCCAAGCCGAGAGGAGATAAGCTGGATCTTTCCGCGGGCTCGTCCAACACATCGTCGAGTGCTACCAACGCCGGCTCTCGTGGGAAAAGATGAATTTACGAGTGGCCGGCTGCGGAATTAACTCGTTTCTCTCCGCGTGTCGCGATTATCCCGAGGTTGGGCGTATCAGCAGTCGGCGACGCGGCGCGCATCCATCAAGCCCACTCTCTAACGCGTTTATGGAACCCTTGTATAGATAATACATACGCGGAGATCGATGGTGGAGGCCTGCTCTATCGGAATGTCACGGTCGTTTTCTATACTTTGCGCGGCTTCGTGTGCGAGTTACTGCTTCACCACTGTCTTTGAGAGGGTACTGATAGGGACGAGGGAACAAGTCCGATGGTGCGAAGATTCGAAAAATATTTATTGCAATCTTAGCAGTGTCAACTTGTATGGAATTAGAAAATGTTACTCCAATCTCGTTGTGGGTATTTAGAAGCAGAATTTGGAGATTTGGCGCCCATAGAATGATAAGTGATTGTAACCTTTTTCGTGAAATATCATCAAGTATTTTGATTTAAAAGAGTTGAGGATATTTTAAAATTAATTCGATATCACAACATATATGAGTTATTGCCTATTTTCTAGATGACAAAGAGTGAATTGTTTCTAAAATTGCCTGAAGTCTCTGTGTTTAAAGATCACCCGGTCAAAATAGTCAAAATTCAAAAATGGTATTTCCTATTAATTTATATTTAATATTATATTCCCATATTAAGCAAATAGCCGTACCTATAAGTTGCTACCCCAAAAAATTGCCGCCTACATATAAATCCGCCCCTGCCTAGAAGATCGCTTTTTAACCGACCGTCCTTTGTTGTCCCAAGGTGTCTACTTCCATTCTAAGGAACGAAGATTTTGCTAGCCACGCCAGTGCATCTTCAGCGAAACCTTCGTCACGGGTCAGGCGAGACGCGTTCTTAATTCGCCAGGCGAATCTTTCCAGTGACTCACGGCTTGTACGAGCGGCGTGGGTGGAGCACACGAAACCCTTAGGCCCAGACGAAATCAATAATAGCACCGCTCCGCGATATATATTACATTGGGGACGATTTCGTCCTACGGGCAAACGAGAAGGGAACGAAACGGGCCTCGGTGTAACTCAAGTAGACTGCAAGCAGAGGCCGATTAATCTTCGTTTAGGAGTGTGCTGACCCTCCTGGTGATTCGCCATCGATCGAGGCCTCCCTACTCGCGAATCGAGCCTACAATGCCGATGATTTAATTAAAGGAACTCGAATGACAAGGGCCAGGGCGCGGTGTGCGATTACCTCTGGTCCCTCGTCGCTGGATTGCTGCCAGTACTTCTCAGCTCCCGCCGGGTCGAACGGATAGCAGCAACTGGAGACTCTAGAGTAAAGTTTCTACGGTATCGAGGTGCTCCCTCCGAACTAAGTAGTCTTTGTTCACGCGACGGAACCACGATATCGATGAAATTAATTCCAAGGATCCCTAATCTTCACTGTTGCAGCCACAAACTTGAGTCCTGCGAGCTTCTACGACTACCTGCGACCTGCACTATAGAATTCTCAAGCGAAGATGGTATTTCATGATGAGGTATTCAAACGTTCCCCCATCGTGGATCCTTATTACGGAATCTGAGTGCAAATACTCGAAGATACAGAGCAGAGATTGAATTACATCGTACATCTGTCCAATTATTTATCCAGTATTGTAATCAATCTACCCATGAAATTGAGCTGTATCGTGCCAAACTGCGACGAACGTTCGTCGATAATTTTTTCGACCCACAATCAGACAAATCCTCCAGAGATCTGATAAACCGAGATTTATACCACGTCCCCACCCTGCTCCCCTCATTTTAATAAGAAATCCCGGAACGAGATTCAGATAATTTCGCTGGCCCAGAGGACGAATCTATCGGGCGATCGCGAGACTGTCGCTTCTACGGGTTCCCCCTCGACGCGTCTACACCACGGGCACGAGGAGGCAAGATCTTGGCACGGGTTCAAGCATTCGTTATTCCTCGCACGCTCCCGCGACTCGACCCTCTTCGTCCCGCTTGCTTTTTCGCGATGCGGCACCCGCCGCGTCTCCCTGTCTCGGCTATTCGCATTCATGATTCTAGAGATGCAAAAAGTGTGAAAGAGAGAGATGGAGGTTCGCAGAAAACCCGGTTACATCGCATAATTCTCTGGTATTTACAGTTGAATCGCTTGTGGTTCGAGGAGACATCCGAATCCGCGTCTCTCTTCCCTTCGTTGTCAAATTCTGCCGCTAGATCCGTCCAATATAGGATTATCTTTGCTCGGAGATGCGAACATTCATCCCCGTTTATGTTACTGCTCCGCTATCCCTCCAGAACGCTGCATTCCACGGAAGCTCGATCGCTGCGAAACGTTGCTGCGCAAAGCACCCGAACATTCTCGATCAGCTCGATTAAATCGCTGAGGCATAACGCGGCGGAAAAGAGGAACGAGCAAAATTCGGGGCCTGCTCCTTGCTCTGACAGCTGAAAAATTGCGATCGCGTTCCAGCTCGCTCTGAAAGAGGCGACGTCACCTCCTCTTCGCCTCAGAGGCAGAAAAGGAGGAAGAAGAGAAACCAGGAGGCTACTCGAATGGGGCGATCATTAAGACGATCGCTTGTTGCTCGTGCCAGCACATTTTTTCGTCGTACCTTTCATCCTCGATTCTCGCTGCTCCTTCCCACGTCCAGGAAAAGGAGAATACGCTTTACGGTGTATGTATACTTTCAGCGAAACGAAACGAAACGATAGCGCTATTATCCGAGGGCGTAGACGTTCCTGCGTTCCATTATAATCCTCTGTTTTTCGAGAAGGTACCCACAATCCCATCGTGTATATTCCATCAGGCTAGAAGCAAGCGTACCGTTACAGGGTCCCAAGTCGTGAAGTCGTGGAGCGGCGCTTTACAAAAGCAACGCGAGCTTACACTTCGTTAGTGTAACCGGTGATTATCGCGGCACGTAAGCTGGCGATTTATATCAGAAAGAATCGCTTCCGTGTTTCGAGCATCGCCGCGGTTAATTGTGGCTCACGAAGGCGCGCAGTTTACGAACAACACGCTCGTTTCGCCGGTCTCGTGCCTTGTACACCGAGGAACACGTTCTCCACTACGCTCTTGACATTGGATAGGAAGCGTTCGTCTCTTCTCCTTGCCATTCTACGAACGTGCATAGTACCGCCAGTCCATAGAATCCTTTCGCGGTGCCCCACGGTGTCCTTTTCTCCTGATAAAGTCCTGGCTTCCTTTCCAGGCGAAACGGTGACCTCGAAACGCTAATCCTCGAGGAAGCATCTAATCTCCCGATCGATCGGGAACTGCAACGAACCTTTCTCTAATTCCCGACGTTGTTTGGAAAATAACACACGACGTCCGTGGCGAGCCCGTTAATCAGAACCAGTTTCGGCGGACAAGTCGACGTCGGTCCTCTATTTTCTATCGGAACAACCAACGAACGAAACCCCTCGCGCTAAATATCCGCTCGCCTAGGCATCGCCGCGCACGGAAGTGGGAAAGTGGTTTAGATAGCCGGGCGACTTGTACTTTCCACGCGGATTCGCCGAAGACAAGAATGCGTGGTTAATTGACGAGGCCCGGGACAACGATAGGCTCTCAGTCATCGTGCACGCCCGGTAGAAAGCGACTCCGCGACAGATTTACAATCGAGAGGCGCGTAAACGTCGATCGACATGCCGTAAAAAGGAGGAAGAGACGTGGACGCGTGGTATTCGGTTGCGTAAACGACGGAGGAAGCTCGCGTCTGGCTCGTCCAACCCGGCAAACTTTATTGCCATTGATTGGGGACGAGGTTCTTGTCGAAGCTGTGTCGTTCATTAACCAATAATGCCCTCCAGTGGGTCATACTAGAATTATGCTACAGAAATTGTTCCTACCAGCGAGATACGCATGTCGATTGCCGCCGCGGTAGTGATTCTACCCAGGCAGCTGTTACACCTAAACGGCTTATCGTAACACGGAAGCATCGATTGAATTCGATTACCCTAATTCTTAACTCAATTTTATCGCCCGGCTGGTCTGCCTTTCCCTGTCGAAACGGAATCCAGACGAGCTTCTTGAGCAACGCCCGCATCTCTCCCAGCGCCGAAAACACGTTTCATAATATTGAAACCTACGGTAGGAAAATGTTTAGACGGGAAAGGATGTCCCAGGTGTGATTTTCGTAATCGTCTCGAGGGAAAGCGTCGTGGAGTAGCTGTGTTTTGAGAAAGAAGTGTTCCGCGAGGTCTCCTCCACCGTGGCGATCGTCACTTCCTGCGACTTTCGTTTTCTGGTTGGTTCGCGAGTCGAAGTTGGGTCGGCAATTAACGCAACCCTGAGTCCTCGATTGCTTATTGTTTCTCGTGGTTCGAATCATGAAGGAGTCGCGATTGGTAGTCCCTCGGGTCTAGAGGAACAATAGTCAAGGATGCATCGATGATCCTACACGCTAGGGGATCGTGTTCAGCGGAACGCACCGAAATGACGTGTCCCGCGAGATATTGCGTCTGACTTGCGGTATTTTCCGGTCTGACAGCATCGTGAAACTCGATGACGGTCGTTAGATACCGATCGGTGGCTCGACTACTTCCGGAGAGATCGAGATCCCCGCGTTTCACGCACGAACGGCGCGTCTTTCGAGGCCGCTCAGGATGTTCGGACTGCGGTTTTCGCATTTTGTTATGCGGGTAGTATTCGGTTACTCTAGTTCCAACTGTCGCGTGTTTCGGAGCAATCTGGCGTCTACGGTCTACAAGATAAGACTAAGCTGCGTAATTACAGAGGAAAGGTGGAAGCCTGAAAGCTTCTTCTACCCAGCACCAAACAGAACCCCACGGAGTAATAAGAACAGTTTGATGCGCCCTCGGCTCGGCTAGTTATCCCCACGATACTCGACAATCTTCATCCTCCCTAGGCACCGAACGAAACCAGGGCAGAATATTTCATATCGAGCCTCATGAAAAAATGATCCACATCCTCCCATCAATTGTTCCGAGCTGATTATCGCCCATGGATCCATGTGCATACATTAGAAAATAACCGGCGTAAAGTCGTCGGCACTTACGCGTCAGCGTGTCTGACCCTCGTGAGACGGCGCGTGCAGCCTGATCTCATCCAACTGCATCCTCGAGCGTCGATTTCGGCTGTCCTCTGCAGCTGATCGCCGGCCAAGCTTAAGCGCTAAGCATCCTCTCGAAAGCCACTCGAGCGCGGCCCGCTTTCAACGGCATCCCTTTCTTTGGCCAGCTCGAAACTGCAGCCGCGAGTAAATAGCTGCACTCCTCGATGCGACCCCTCGGCGCTGCACTCCACAACGGAATCGCTCCGATCCAACTGAGAGTAACGCGATCCACTTTGCTCCTGCACACCCGCCACTGACAACCGTTTCCACGACGGTTCCGGGATAATTATTCGCGCGTTGCACACGCGCCGCGGCGAACGAAACGAAACGAAACGAAGTGGCTCCGAGGCGAGAAGCTTCGCGATTCTTGGTAGCACGCCGCGTCCTCCGCGACGCTTTGGAGCATCCACGTGGTGAGGCGAGGCTCGACACGGCTCGAAGGAGTCCCCGGCGAATTCTGCCAGGGCTTTGTGTGGGTACGTCCACCCAGCACGGGTACCGGCGTGGCTGCGTGAAAATGCGTGTTCCCGCGTGTGTCACGTGGCCCTTAAGGCCTGCTCACAAGGGGCAGAAGCGTCGACCCGAGGCCATTGTTGTCGTCCCGGCGACGTCGGAGCCTGCCTGCCAACGCGAAAGAATCTCCCGACCGAGGGTAGTTTATGCCGCGGCACCCCATGGGGGACTGGAGCCCTCGTGCCGCACACCAAACATCTGCCTCAGCCCCCCCACCACTCCTCGCCCTGCCGAACAACACGCTGTACGCATTTCGACCAGCCGCGATCCCGACCCTTTTTTCCTTCCTCCTGCTTTTCCCTCGCCCAATTTCTCCGCGTCTGGGCCACTCTGTCTACAGGTCCGCTCGGAAATCACGAACGGGGCGCAGAACGTCGCGACGCGCGCGAGATTCTCACCGAGTGCAACGACGCCGATGCAATTAGGGGCGGTTCCTTGTGGCGCATAATGCATGCGTAATTTCCAGGATCGATTTCGTGGCATTGTTTGCAGCGGGGCTAAAGTGACAAGGGGGACTGCAGGGTGCGAAGAAATGTTAGGATAGAGAGTGTCGCGGATGCATAATGTGGGGCATGACTTGGAAACTGGGCCATGAGTGTTCGTTTTCTTTTCCACGGGGAGGAGCAATGGATAAAGTGTTAAGAGGAGGATAGAGGCTGTAGGGACAGTGCTCTGGACGATGGTACCGCGCCGGAAATGCAATGCTAATTTAATGCATCACCACACCTCATGCTCGAACGGTGCTCGTGCCCCATAGCAACGCCGTAATTAGGATTGCTTCACGGTTTATTAAGGACGAGCCTGCCACGCTATTGGGCGCGGCGACCGTGCCAAAAATCCCCTTGCCAAAAATCCTCCCCTCAGGTTCCTTGAAATATCGGCCTTCCCTACCGCACACGACCGCTAAAAGTCAGCGAATACTGTGGCTGGAAGAAGTGCAAGAGAGTCACCTCTTGTGAATTTAAACACGCATCTTAATTATGGTAAAAGAAAACGGAGCAGTGATTCGCGTGGCGATATTGTATCCTTCATTGACAACACGGGAATGCATTTACTATGATTCACTTAGAGAACTTCAATGAAACCTGAAATTCCTAAACTTCAAATAAAAAATGGACCCTCAAGGACAGTTTGCTTTGAAAGCACACGGTATCTTACAGATTGCATCGTGTTCCAGGAACGAGCGCAGAGCAAGCCGCAGCGTAGACCTGCACAAATTTGTGTTCCCCGAGCGTTTCGATTCCTACCCCTCCCCTGCTGCTCGTCCGAAACCACTAAAGTCTATTGCAGTGCGGACATAAGCGAATGGTCGCCACGTTAATTATATTCGAGTGGAGAAGCGCAGAGAGGAAGAGAGGGAAAGAAAGAGTAAAGGTGGTCGCTCACTAGACAGAACGGAAGCGAACCGAAGCGCGACAGCCACGCATCGCTCATATGATAGAACAGCAGCGACCATGCATCGCCCATATGATAGAAGAGCGCCGACGAACTTCGGTTCGGTTCCGTTCTGTCTAGTGGGCGACCACCTTAATGCAGCGCGTGCATAACGAATTTGCACGACGAGCAGCGACGACGCGCGCGACCTAGCTGCAAATTGCAGCTGGTCAGAGCAGAGGGTCAGCCCGCCAATTGGCAGCAATTGACGGCAATTAGGGACAGGAGCCGTGACAGTCGTGATTTCGTCGGGGAACGGGACGGCGGGACGCATTCGGATTTAGAATTCTAGCCCGACACTTTCGCTCCGCCAGACGTATGTACATAGGTATGTGCGCGCGCTCTAATGAGAGACGTAACTGAATCAAAGTTTCACTCGATCCAATCATAGGTAGTCACCGTGGAAACGGTTTGTTAGACAACCGTTGCAGCTAATTAGTTCGCGATTTGCGATTATAATCTCGACGGAGGAATGAGCAGGCTGGTGATTAGAGGATCATAGTTCGAGGGGAGAGTTCACAGGAGGAAATTTATAAATGCAACGAGGTATTTGGTGAAAAGATGACGATTAGCCCTCATTTATAAAGCGGGACTGAAGAATGATGTTGCAGACGAGGAACATTGAGGATTATGAAGTGTCACTGATCTATCTTAAGTCTTCCACGAACGACTTTTAACCTTCACCTTGTCCAGACTCGAGGCATCCTTGAAACTCTGTTAAGGAACGGCCGTCAGTGGCGTCAGAGACCTAAAAGGGCCGATGACGTACCCACGTACAGGCATCATCTCGGGGCAATTGTTTCTGCGAGTCTGCGGAGCCTTCGCGAAGGAAGTCGAGGTCGAATCGCGCGGATATCTTCATCGAACCCAGCCACGGTAAGAACATAACTTCGAAGGAGGCTGAACGAAGCAAGAGGCGAGACCAACGGTGTCCTTGGTGCCGGCTTCTCCTAACAAGGGTTGGTCTGCTGAAGTGGCAGCGCGACCAAATGAACATCCCATAAAAGGGAGACGCGTTGAACCTTTCCAGGAAAGCCAGCAGGCGGGATTCCAGGGGAGGAAGAAATCCTCGGGGAAGCTGGACGTGCTCGATGAAACAAAGGAAATACAGTTTTCACAGGAAAAGCTGCTCGTGCACTTAGGACACATTGAAGTTCTCTGTTTCGAAATCCACTTGGCGAAAAGAAAGTTCTAAGTATAATCTCTTCTGTGTGTTGCCCCAGGTCAGGCTTAACAGCAGCTATCAAAGCTGAACCTCGCATTTCTGTTTTTTTTTTATATACAGGATTTTGTTTACTCCTTGCCGCTTCTATTTTTTCCTCTCACGTACACAGTGTGTATGGGATACTAATAATAATAAAGACGCGATACAACATGCAGAGGTCGAGTGGAACTCGAGACGTCAAGCACCGTTCCTTGTTATCGATTGGCCGTTCGCACGTGAGTCATTGTTTCGTCTCGAGTGGTCTGCACACGTTCGTTTCGCACCTTCGGGGGGTGTTTGTTGAAAAGATTAGCCGCGGCTGGTGTACCTTGGCCCGTCTGGCTTCAAGTGCGAGAAAGCGAAGCTCGCTGGAAGCTGCAGACGCGAAGGTCAACGAAAAGGGCGCTGAAATCATCACCTTCCTCGAGGAGGAATGAAAAATAAAACGGAGACTATATGGAAGAGCCATTTCCAACACTCTTGCATTTTCTATTTATACACCTAGGAGAGAAAGATTCTTGTTTATCAAGGAGCAGCTGCGACACTCACCATTCTTCGCGCGGGGTGGCGCGAATCAGGACTTTAATATCCCACCTTCGCGTCGCCCTCGTACTCCCTATCGCCCCTTTCCCTGAATGATGTCATTGTCTCGACTTCTTGAAGGCTGCCTGCTGCAGCGAGTGTAAGTACAATATTTTGGCAGACGTCGTGCCCGGGCCCTCTGACTCACTCACTCCCAAGGAGAACACTCGGGCCATTGTGCAGTGGTCCATTCTGCAGCCACGTCCACACGGGAGCTCGCGAGAAACGCGTGGCACGCGTGGCGAACGATAAGTCACGCGAATCAATCGACGCCAACACCTATTCATCCTTGGCAAAGTTCATGCGCGTCGAAACACTGAATACCAAGTTTATAAATGCCCAATCAATGATGTACTTTCCCCAAGAGATGTCTGAGTTATTACAGTGGATGCAAGAAGTTATAGAAGAATGGAACTGCTCGTCGATCTCGCGTTGCTCTTCGAGGCTCTTACCACGCATTTAGCAGGGTGGGTCGTGTTTTATAAAACGGCCAATATGAAGCGACAGAGGGATCGCGTTCGCTACATATTCATCGATAAGGATAGAATTTCACGCCGCCTCCATCGCGGTGCTCGTGGCATACGTAAATGGAGCAATAGACGGACCAGGGGGTCGTTGTTGTGAGAGAGGCTTAAGGGAGCGCGATACACTCCGGGCAGGGAGCTGACAGCTGTGCCCGATAGCCCACATGGCGCTCTTTGCTCTTGTCGGGATGCAGGCCTATCGATTTTATCGCGTAGTTTCGCTAACGAATGGATGGGCCGACGGACGTTGATTAGAAGGCAGCGGTTTATCGCTCGATAGTTATTGACTCGTCCTGTTCCTTCCAGCAGGACTAGAAGAAGCCCCATCGCGTCGTCGGTACATACTTGGAACGACCGCCTAGGCAGAGTGCCTTAAACAAGTCCCACGGCGGCATTATACCCGGAGTTATTAGTCTGCCTTGTTGGTAGGGAAGTCGTCGCGAAGGAAATTGGAAAAAGCAGAGTAATACGAACGAAATCATTGGCACAAAAGGTAGAGAAGGATTTCCGAGGCTTTCGAGTGCAGAGTGACTCTAATCCCGAGCTTCGTTATCACACAAGAATTATAAAGACAGTGACATAATGCACCGTGAGGCCCAGATCCCCGAAAACTGACACCGTAATCCCGGAATGGACAATCGTCATAATGCACCGCGCAGCAGGCAGCAACGAGGGCAGAATGCCTCGCTCTAAAATCCTCTTACAACAGCCTCGAGTAGACAACGACCGCGAGCTAGAAGTGCCTTAATTGGAGCCACGATGACGAATGACACGATAGGCCATCCGAGGCCCTGGAGCGCCAACTATCTCCGACCTTAAACGACGTATCGTCCGGAAATTAGAATGAAACCAAGGTCTACCGGTCGCGTGGAAAGGCTTCGAGCCTTGAAATTCGCGGGGCCAGGGACCCTGAGTCGGGAGAATTACCGCGTGGCCGATAAAGCGACGATCGTGTTCGCCTATCGGGCGCTCATGAAGATTATTAACGAGCGCTGGATCGTCTTAATTAGAGCGGGACGACGGTTGTGTTTTACCGCCGCAATGGTACCACCTCTCTGCGGGCGATCGATGGTAGAGACACTTAAGGAGACAGACCACTGTAAGAAATCTAAAAAATTGATTTTTTTATATATATTTTCGGAAAAATATACGTTTCAAGTTTGCCTCCAAATTTTGTGTAGAAATTGAATCTGACGGAGATATAGGTAGAATTTGCGGAATTATTAGTATTAACGGAACTTTGAACGCGTTTTTCTTCGAATTCTTTTTCCGAAGAGTATGCCGCCAACGGATTTATGAATATGATTGAAAATTGTTTTTCTTACTCTTTAATATGTACGCATTAACTATACTAAGCAATATATTGATTTAGTTGCGTTGTTTGGTTGAAAAAAATCCCGAAGACACCCTTACTTTTCAGACCATCACAGTGCCATCACAGTCCCCTTCAGCAAAACATTGAAGGTCCAAAATGTGAAAATGTTGAGGAATTGGTAATAGAGTACCTACTTAAGGGGTAACACCACTGTAACAGCTTGAAAAATAGCGTTTTTTTGCCAATTTTTCTTGGATGGAAGGAAAGGTAATAGACTAACTATACTGGAGGAAGTTATTAAGCACATATTTTGTTATTAAAAAAAAAAAGTTATTGAGAAATATTACAAAATGGCGGCACTGAAGCCATTCTCGTGAGGCATGTTGAAGTTTTAGCGCTCTGCGGCACGCAGTGTAGCTGATGCAAATTTGAATTTAAAAAAAAACAAAAATATGGCTTAAATCTACATGTTTATAGCTAGAGAAATACGTAGGGGATTTTAAAAATATTGATTTTTGTGTGATTGGTGAGCATTTGAATGAAAAACGTTCAATTTTCTATAAAAAGAGGGCAATCATTTGTTAATAAGTAATGTTTAAATTAACTTATCGAAAATCCCGTACGTATTTCTCTTCAAAATGTTATTTTAAAGATATTGTCAAAGGGTCGAATGAAAAGAATGAAAATTGTTGGAGTTATGCTGCGTGCCGTGTTGAAAAATCATGTTTCGAGAAAAACGCGTTTAAAGTTTTGAAATGTGTTATAGACATGAAGAAATGAAATGTTGCCGCTAACATACTTTTATTTGGAAATGCTTCTATCTGAACATAACAACTTTCTAACGACATCCGTTGTGTATTAGAGAAGTTAAAAATCAAAAGGTAGAACATTAGGTTGTACCTTCCTATTAATTTGACGCCGGTAGTCGTTTCGAAGCAGTCCGACGCGCTTGGGGAGGAGCTCGAAATTTGAAGGAAACAAATTTATTTCAACTAATACAGTTTTTTCCCCATATTCTAGAAGGTTCAAAGCATCTTTTAAGCGAATAAAAAAAAATCAATTTTCCGAAAAATTTACAGTGGTGTTACCCCTTAAAGAAAAAGCCAAAGATTACACGGGCTAAAGAAGTTGTTTTGCAACGGATCCAGCCCACGAGCGTTGCACAGCAATATGAAACGAGTTACATAAAGAATTTCTACCGGACGAAAGTGGAGTCCTCCGTTTTGGGAAGGAAATATCAAAGCTTTCACTGACCAGAACCTCGGTCGCTTACCAATGATCGTATTGTTCTATGACGCCATTGTTCCCTTAACAGTCGTCGTGGTAATTCGTTTGCAACGAAATCGTGTGTCGTAATTCTGCCGCGAATGTGATGAAAGCTTCCGTCCACGGGCAATAAAGAAGAATAACTTTGGCTCTAACAAACACACGCGGCTGAACAACGCGTGTATTGTGTAGCGAGTCTAAAATTCGCGACTGGGAAGGTGGCAATGTAACAGCAGAGGCACGACGAAGCCCAGGCAAGCTGTGTCTACTTTTCTAAAACACACGGTGGATCCCTTCAAAGCCGTATTAACAATAAAGACGTCCCCAAGTCGACACGCTTATGAGAGGAAACATGTGTTACGTGGCTGGCTCGTCTAAATATTTAGAGACTGCCTTTGCTTAGGGCCCCTCGTAAACGTTTCGCTGGCTACCATGAGAAAACGTCCGTTTCCCTTCCACGACCTGCTTTCTTCTCGTTTTTCTACTATTTGCCCAGCCCCTCTAGCCGTGCGCCTTTCCTCCGTCGTCCGCGCGCGACAGCGGGTGGTAGCGTTTCATTAGACGCCCTCGAATTTGGATGAAGCTCGATAATAAAGAGTGACGTCAGGGCCATTGCAGGCGGATGTTAGAAATTCGTGCCTTTGTCGAAGTTAGTACGCAGCTAGTTCTCTGTGTTCGGAGTATCAGGGCCAAGGGCGTACGTTGATTTTCCTCCAGAGGGAGGGGCAACTTTGGGGTGACGGTAAAGAAAAATATAGGAATGGAAAAACAACCCTGGCGATGACATCGATGAATGGGAATGACTCGTGAATGAAACACGCGGTGCGAGTGGAGTACCCCTCTTGCTTTTTGAACCCATTTTGAAGTGTCAGTTTAATTAAAAATTTAAAATATTCGCTTTTTTAGTATAAACTTAATAAAGATCATTTTTTAAAAATAAGCAATTTTCTCTCATAAGCCAAGAGGGTAACTGCCTCTTTTACCCCACCCCTCTCTCCGGATGCCCATGATCAGCGTTCCCAGTTAACGATCACGTGAGCCAAGGTTCGAAGACAGTATCAAATTTCACAGATAATTCGGTGGAAATTGAGAGTTATCGAATCTATTAGCAGGAAGCATATGCCATCTCGAGCCAGATGCTCCTCACGGCAATTTTCTTCAAACGGTAATTGGCTAATTTCCTATCCGATAGTTCCGCCTGGAGGATGAAGATATCGCCCCAGGAATTAGATCGAGCTGAAATTTCTGCCCCATTCTTCCTCATTTTTCGGGGAAACAGCCGTCGACGTAATTGCACCATTTGGGAGCGGAGGAGCGGGAGGAGACAAAATTCTTGTTGAGACGCGAGCCAGGCGAAGGAGCTGCTCTCGAGACACGCGTCTTCTCGAGGGACAAGACACCAGAGAGGGGAAAATTGGGTCGGGCCGCTCGATCGATTAAAAACTGCAATAAATTTCGCGCAAGGCACAGCTGCGTCCAGGATGCAGCGGCGTCTCGAAATGCATACAACGTTGAATAAACACGCTACACTGTTAAAGCGCGCGTGTGTCCAATTCGGTGTACAGTTAGGTATGCGTTTGATAGCGCGTTCGACTGCGCGATCGTAAAGACCAATAAAAATCGTAATAAGCGCGCCGCGAACCGTGTACTTCTCCTCGGGTATCGCCGCCGTAATTCTCTCTTTCCTTCGGCTACCGTGCCCGCTGAAAGTCGCATTAAACTTCTAGCGGGAGCGCGACGGCCTTCTTCTTTCCCGGGGAAAAAGCCGCGAACAGGGAGGCGGAAGATCCTCTGTGGCTCACTTCTTCCTCGCCTCCGGACACTTTCAATGAAACAAATTACAGGTGTTCGATCGTTACGCGGAAAGTGGTGAATTTTTTAAGAGAACTCGCAGGCTACAAAAATAAATTTCGAGTCACGAACACGTGTGCTTCACTTGGGAATGCTCGCTGCTGGCACAGACATCGCGTGAAAAGAAAAACGATGATGTTCTATCGCGAATGTTTTTCTTGAGAGCGCGAGATGCGATAAGACATCTTAATACGTTAAAGATGGAATTCAAGAGGGAAATGAATACCTGAGCACTTTCTCCCGCGACTCCGCAGTCGCTGTTAATTAAGTTCGATAAAGGAACGCGTTTCTGGAAATCGAACGGTTGCCCGCTTGTAACGCGGAAATTTCTCGTGTAACGCTGATGCTGTACCAACGTTGCGCTCATTATTTACAGCGCCGATAAGGCTATAAGAGAGAGGCGAAGTAATGCTGAAAAACCCGCGGTTTATTGCGAGCTTATCTTCATTGCGAGATTAAATTACCCTTGTCGCGATTGAGGATAAACGATGGTCGCGGCTCGGAACGTCAGTAACGCGGGAATGTGCGCTCGGAGTGCTCCACGATTATTTTCAAAGGTGGTTGCATGATTTGCGTTACCTAGCTTGGAAACGCGGGCGTGGTGTTAGAAGCTAATGAATGCTATATAGGTAACACTCTCGCGTGGTGTCGGGGCATCTGAATGCAGAAGAATAATTACGATTCCTATAAGGAAAGTACTTCTGCTCCGTTAATTACACGATATAAAAATTAGAATAAAAGATTCATCTGTCTCTGAAACTCGAGTATCAAACTAGGTCGCTAGAATGAATAAATAGAATTGTTCCGTTGACTTCCAGTGACCCTGCTCTCTTTCCATACCCAGTACAAGAACCATGACCAATTTTTGCGTTAATGGCCCTTCGATCCAGCGATGGAGCGATCAAAGGGGCTCGTTTCTGAGTGTGCACGCATTACGGGGACAATTTATTGTGTCCTTTTATCGCCGCTGCCGATGCGATACAATGGCAACGGGCACAAGCCTACGTGCAGAGCCCGTGTAGGTAGTCACTGACATTTTCAAATGTCAGCGGGCCCCCTTGCAACGCGCTGTTTATCATTTGGGCTCGCGGCGAGTCATCTGCGTATTCGATATCTGTACCAAGAGGGAAGAAGAGATTCTCGAGCTTGATTCCCCGTGGCGATCCTATCGATCATTGCTGACGACGGGTCGCTAGGAACTTTCAAGTTGGATGCCACCTTGCACGTGTGCACTTACCCAAAACAGCCAGCAACCAGAGTCCCCTCAATTTTACGCGTTGTACTCCATTGGGGGAGCATTCTAAATGCCGGGAAAGCTAGTGTGACTTTCTAAATACGCCTCCTAACTCATTGAGCAATGGGAATGTGAAAATCTTCGGAAGAATGTAACCTTTTCACCGGGCAGCCGCGAATCGCTGATCCCTGGATAGTTTGCTCCAATTCTTTAAACGAAGCTGAAGATTAATAAGTATATTCGATAGGCGGGGGTGTGAGAGACGCGCCAGACAGCGTAATTAATTAGAACCCGCACGTATACCCTCGGGGTTAAATATAGCACGCACCTTTTTCAAAGCAACGCGACCTCCAGCCGCGTTTATTAGCCAAATTAAAAGAAAGCGCTAATTGAATGTGCCTGTCGGACAGAGTACACAATGGAAGTTCCCTGTAACGCGTTAATGAGAATTGCCGTCCTGTTGTACATTTACAGCCTGCAAAGTAACGAACGTGATAGGGTTAATCTTGTAATTGCAGGTGTTTGGTAATAGAGACGTGGACCGACTTTCAATTCGAAAGTGTCGACAAGTAAGAAAAAGTCGCCGGCAGGAACTTCCTTATCCTGTCCACCTACTCATCCCAAAGGCCCCAGAGTGTGCGTGTACTTCTGGTCACTGCATCGCGTTGCATAACCCTGCTCGTCGAGAATATCTCAGCTGCTGCTCTCAACGAGCCATCGACACGGTGCAACAGCCTGTTCCTCCACTCCCGAAGCTCCCAGAAAGGCGGAAGAACGTCGAGTCCGGTCTCGTTTCCGGTATATCGAACGCGGAAAACGCGAGTCGATTCTTCAACCAATTCCTCGCGATCGCGTTTCCAGATTGGCGTGCAGATTCAATAACGTGGATCGAAAACACTTCCAGAAATAGCAAGCCTTCCTACAAATCGGCAGCTGATTCCCGTAGCTTTTGCCTCGTTTTTAATTGCGCGTGTCGAATCGAACGTAACGAGCTTCCAGGCGGAATGGCGCAGCCTTCGAAGCTATTCGCGGTTGCTCTTACTCGCTCCTAATGAGCGAGCTGGGTCTGTCTGGCAGCTAGCGCGGTCGTGGAATATAAAACGCCCGCCCCCTCTGGCTTTTCTAACGGCGACCAGAAGCCGGGGAACGGGTCGGACGATTGGCGATCGCCGATCAATGATAGGGAACCGCTCGGAATCGTCCTGATTACGCTCTCCATCGATCCTTATTACCAAGATTATACGTCCATTCGTTCGAGCTGATTGATGCAACGTCCATGGTCGTTGCTCCAACGTCAGCGGCGGCCTCGTCGAGCGTCAGTTTAAATCACCCTGCTCCAAGCATCGGTACACCAGTTCTAAATTTACGACTTTCTCCGGCTTACTTGGACGCGAAGCACCGTTTCGATTTGTACTCGCGGCGATAACGAAATTCAGACACGCGGGCACGTCGTTCCACAAGCCTTGTTTCTTTTTACAGATAACCAGCTTCGTTCCTGTTGAGAGCTTCTAACATTCTTTCCAACTCGTATCATCGATAAATAGCTTCCAAGGAGCAGAGTAAAATCCTGGTCGAAACGAAGAGCTTGGCTTTTGTCTCCAGCGAACAACGAGCTTCGTAATGTCACAGCTTATAGATAAATCTCCCTGACAAGCGCCTATAATCGTGCATTACTATGCCATGGATTATTAACGGCGATTCGTCTTCTTATAGCCATTGACATAAATTCCCCATTCTCTCCGTCACGTAACATTTACAATTCGCCACGTCAGCGGTGACGTGCTTGTCATGTGCTTCGACTTTCAATATGTTTCTTAAGATTCCTGTTGGAAGGAGTTCCCGAAGAAGGAGGCGGCTTCGTGACCCTGATCCTGAAACTTCGCGAGCCTGCGTTACTTCGCGATCGGACTGGCACAATTCTTACTGCCCTCGATGGAGAAAGCATCAATCTTCGTTGCGTAATTGTAGTTATTCCGTGGTATTAGCCTCGCGGAATGATCGTGACTGAAGGAGTCGCTATCTTTTCCGCCGTTAACGTCCAGGCGTTTCACCTCCCTCGAATTCCACGTAGCCTCGGTCAGCTATTCGGTGAAGCGCGGTTGATCTTTGCTCGAATCGCGATCCCCGACCATCGAGCTCTTTAATGTCGCTGATTTACGCGTAGCAATAAGTTGGAACGACTTGTATGTACGTCTCCCCTGTGCCTCGTGTAATCCTGATTGCGTGGCGTATTTATTGCAGACAGAACAACGTCGAGATTTATCACCGGTTTAATTGAGAGGCTGAACCTTGGGCTATGTGGCATTGCGAGGGTCTCTTTTCTGACACGTGCAATTTCTCTCGGTATTAGTCTACGATCGTCGACAACGTTTCAAAGTTAGGCTAGAGGATGAGACAGTTAATGGTCCTAAGATTAACATTCCCCACTGCTACCGTGTCACTGTCGAATTAGATGTGTCTGATAGGTACTCTGCATTGACTATCGCAGAACCTCGGGATGCTATAATACACAGCAGCGCTGACAATGGAACTGCAGTGTCACGCAGAGGTGTATTGACACAACGAAGAAACAAACACCCCCAACATGGCAGCCGCAGTGTCATCGCAGCCCATCGCCCCTATTCCGCACAGCGTTATCGCAGCTTACACTCGAGCAATATCAAAAAGCGTTTGGTAAAATGCCAGAAGCTTACCGTGCCTCCCGTTGTCCGCGATCCCGAAACGTCAGGACCCGTTGGCCGCGTCGGGACGCGCCGATCAATAGAAGGCCAAAAGGCACATGTCCCGGCAGCCTCTCACGCGGCGGTGCCCTCGAGCTTGGCGGGCATGTCGTCTACCAAATGCCAGGCGACCTCACCGTCCGCGATGACAGCAGTTTCATCCACGATCGACCCTCGAGCTTATTACTCAAACGCCACCCATCCGCGTCTTCTAGGATGTTCGACAGATCTGTCTAGACTCCAGTCGGGATCAACGAACGAGTAGGACGACACCGATCCCGGAATGTAACAGTCGGTCAAGGGGAAGAAGATGCGTGGATCGATGAGAAAAGCCGGCGGAGTTCACTGGTCAGGGCCAGAAGCTTGAGAGCGAGGCAAGACGCGCCTGATCGCCGGCGAACGATCAAACCGACGGCGCGGCACTCGGCATCGATTAGCATAGCCAGAAACCCGTCTCGTCGCCGCGACGCTAGCGAGAAGTCGCTGGGACGGCGTCGAAGTGACGTCGGCTGCGACAGCGAGGCGAGGAACAGCGCGGAAGCCGAGAAAAGTCCGGACACTGGCCTGCCATCGGGTAGACCGTAGACCGACGACCCGGCGCTGCTCTTCCAACGCGGCGACGCACTGCGCCGACGTCGCGACGACGACCACGTCGTCGCCTAGGCGACCGCGAACCTCTCGCTCTCCTACACCCCCGAGCAGCTACTCTCCTCTCGCGGAGGGTGGATCGATCGATCGAAGCACGAGCGCAGCGCTACGCAGCGAGATATCGAGGGATTCAGGATGAACGCCAGGGGTTACTTGCCGATCTCTGTTTCTCCTCCCCTGAGGCTCGCCACTGTTACGCGGCGGGTCTGTTTGAAACAGCTTTCTCAGTAGGAAGCTTGAAAGTAAACTCTCGGAGTTTCGATTACTCTTCCTGTTTCACGGCAAATCGTTTAAATTAATTAATTGTTTTAGTACGTTACATATGGGGTATGAATTAGACGCAGATCGTATATGCGTGTGGTATTTAGTTTCCTGTTCCAACACCGTTAATGATGGATGAGAAGTGCCGCAGAGCTTTTCCTGGTACCTTTGATCCAGCCGTAGTTAATGAACTAATTATGTAATTACATCGGTTTCTCTTGTAGGAATTACTACTTGCTACTGGGAACGCGTGTCATTCGCCGTGAAACTGATTAGAATCGATCGTTTCTCGTCGATTCATAACCGCGCAATCGTTTCCCTTAATTAACCGACCGAGGTTATGCAAACGAAATGGTGAAGAATGCTATCAAAGTCTACGCCAGATTGAAGCCCGAGAAGAATCGGAAAAGCGTATTGGTACATGCGCGTTAATACCGCGGTACTAGAGCCTAGAAAGGATCTCATGCTCTGTGTGTAATTTTTCCAAGAATTACCAGGTGTACCATCGCCCCAAGGAACACCTCGAGGAGGACTTCCTGCGTCTGTTTACTCCCACGCAAAAGCCGAAGGAGTACCCGGACAATCGCCCAGAATCCTGGAATTTCTCGTGAGATATCATTCGCTGTATTAACCATTTCCGAGAGGCTCGACTTGCTCGACACTTTCAGTTTCTTCCAAATATTCGAGGAATCCACGAGGCAGGAAGAGGTGTTCGAGGATGTCGCGCGACCGGTGGTGGAAAGGTAAATGGAAGGGTATCGTTAATTACCACAAAAGACGCGCCTGAATCGTTCATTCAGCTATGCGATTTCGTTTATTCAAGCGCCCTCGAAGGCTACAACGGCACCATTTTCGCCTACGGCCAGGTAAATCAACTTGCCCGAACAATTTCCCCAAGGAAATTCAAATCGTCTTCTCCACAGACGGCCAGCGGAAAGACGTACACGATAACCGGTGATCAGGATAGCCACGACGACCGTGGCATCATATCCAGGTGCCTGCAGTACCTGTTCGACGTCATACGAAAGGTTGGACACTCTAAGCAGGCTACAGAGGGAGAATGAGAACTGTATACGCCCTTAAATCTAGCGGCCGGAAAACGTGTACTCCGTCGAGGTGGCTTATCTGGAGATTTACAACGAGAACGGCTACGACCTGCTGGATCGGAGGCCCGCAGTTACGAGATTGGAGGATTTACCGTAAGTCCGCGGCGTGACGTAAATGGCGTAGGTCGCAAAAACCCGGGCTTCTGTTAAGGGAAACAGCCGGAGCGATCAGCCGTGATTCCGACGTGGCTTCAAATATGGAGCAATCGCGCGAACGCGAGGTGCAACCGCGTCACATCCACTCCTTCCTTGTTTCTTATTGCATTCCTTCTGTCGCGTATCGCCCGACAGAAAGGGGCAATCAAAGACTTAGAGGGGCTATTAATTGAGTGATCGGAGTGTAACAAATTCAGCGTCAATTACAGCTGATCTCTGGTTAGACATTAGTAAAGGCCACGAACGATTGCCAGTGCAGAGGCAATTAATTAGCATGTCTTTCCTCAATGGCCACTCGCGGCGGAAGTTCCCTCAACTAACTAGCTTTACGTAACGCGCGAACTTTCTGATCGAGACACTTTGATACAAGTCCCAAGCGATCGCCGACAGAACGGCGATATCTCTTTTCCGCGATCAGCGATCTATCGGTTAGGTTCTTTGCTGGGTAGTTTAACATACGTCTGACGCTCTACAGGCGCGTCAACGTACTGGAAGACGAGGCGGGGCAACTGTGTTTGAAGAATCTCACCTTCCACTGCGTGAGGAGTATGGAAGAGGCGATGGAAATGTTGCTACTGGGCGACGATAATCGGTTAGATCATCTGCAATTTGATGGAGATTATTTATATTTGAGGGAAGAAAGAAAGGAGCGGTGGATAAAGAAATGGAAAATTCGCTGGATTGAAATCGTTTCTATAGGATTATCGCCGAGACACCAATGAATCCCCAGTCATCGAGATCGCACTGCGTCTTTACCATCGTTGTCTCCATGAAGCAGTTCGGTGCGGAGCGGTACAAGCGAGCGAAAGTGCACCTGGTGGACCTAGCTGGGTTCGTACCTTCGTTCTTCCACTATCGACTGAAGGTACCATGCCAGTGGCTCGGTGAAGCTGGCGCCTGGCTAAAGATAACCCGCTCTAGAAAGCTCTATAGAAAGGAATCTCACTCAGGCGTCAATTAAAATCAATTGCAGAAGTGATAATTCTAGAAACATTCCCCTTGAATTCCAATTATACACTCGTGCTATTTTTCTTCAATTAGTGTTTCCTCCCCGAGTTGCGTTTTATTTGAGACTTGCACGCAACTCATTCTAACGATCAGGAAAGTGAAAAGAATTTTTACCAAGTTTCTACGCAACCCTGATTTTTCCTCAACTGCATCGAGGAATACCATGCACAACTTGTTGCGATTGCATCGCCTAACCCACTTGTCTGTGCTTCACGGGTTAAATAGCAAATTGTGTAACGGTAACTGATTTTGCAACGTGAGATTTCCGTAGGTCCGAGCGGGTCCACAAATGCTCGATAAGCGGCACCATTCTGACCGAGGCGAAGCACATTAACCTGAGCCTACATTACTTGGAGCAAGTCATAGTGTGTCTGGGTCAGGAGAGCGTCGGTCACATTCCTTACAGGTGCTAAATCGGCTTGCTGACACGTTCGATCCTCCCCATCTTCCTTTACTCCGTTTGATCAACATCTTTCTCAACGATCATCGCCTTACACCTTGTGACTTACACTCTGAATTTAAATAGTGTAGCGTTCAATCGTTTAGACCACTGAAACTTCAACTCGTACACTTTTACACGCCCTTCTTCTACCCTAACTGCTGGATGTTAGAGATTGTTATCGCGGTTTCGCGATTAGAAAGTGTAACACGGTGATTGACAAAATTTCTGGCCTTTAGTCAACCGTGGAACGTTCGTTCCCCGTTTTTCTGTCAACCGTTGCACTCTGCACGACTTTGCATTCCTAGGAACTCTCTCCTGACATCGATTCTGAGGGACAGTTTGGGAGGAAACTGTTTGACCACGATGCTGGCTAATTTGAGCGTCACGTCCTTTAATATTGACGTAAGAAATTGTTTATTTTATCGTCTACAGAGCATCGTGTTGTTTAATTGCACGCTTTCGTCGTCAGGAGACAGTGTCCACCTGCAGGTTCGCGCAGAGGGTCGCTCTCGTCAGGAACGACGCGAAGGTGGTCCTGGAGAAGGATACGCACAGCGAGAATACGTTACTGAGACTGGAGAACGAGAGACTGAAGGAACAGATCAAGCAGATGACAAAGCAAATGGTAATTTTCGTGGGGGAAAGTTTGAAGGAAAGGGGTGATTTGTTTTGTGTGATCGCAGAGTTCCGAGGACCTCACAGCTGAAGATAAAGGGAATCTAGATTCTCAAATCGCAAGCTTTTTAGAGTCGAATACTGAGATTCGTTGGGATTATAATCTGAAGAAGATTCAGTACTGCTTCGAAAGCTTCAAGAGGATTTTTGGATTGAACAGAGACCCCAACAGTTGCTTGAAGAAAGTGGAATATTATAAGAACATGGTCGTTCAAAGGGACAAGGAAATTTGTATCCTATTTGTGCTCTCTTTTGCTACACACCCTTCCTTGCATTTCTTTATTTATATGATCGCTTCCTGAGTGGTAAATAGCATTGTTAATCAATATGGTGAAAAAGGAAAGAGAGGACCAGAAGCATCGAGTGAAAGAAGGTCGCTGCAATCATTTAAGTAACCATATCCTTTTCCCTTTTTATTATTCACTTCATTACCATGAAATCGATTTGCTTGCTAGGGCCAACTGAAGTCCACATTGAAAATGACTCGGAACTGATTGGAAAATTAAGCAGTTTAAAAAGAAACACAGAAAATGTTAGTATGGAAGACAACGTACCCTCGGTTGCTGATATCGTCGATGAAAAAGAAATTTCATTAGTCAGTCATATTCCTTCAAGAAAACAAAAACGAAAACTGAAAGCTTCGAAGTCTGCCTTCCAGAATCACGTGGGTGATAAGTCACAGGATATTAATATTCAACATCAGGAGAAGGATAATCGAGATGAGAAGAATTATAACCAAAGGAACTCTCTCGAAGAATTTTCAACGAACAAATTAATTCCCACAGGCATTTCGAAGCCAGATTTATTATCCTACAATGTTGTTAACCTAACTCTGAATAATGATAAAGCGACTGACCAGGATCTGAATCAGCAATCCTTTCGTAAAATCGAAAGGAATCAGATCAAATGTGGAGAGATTCTAAACTCGACAAAGAAAAACGTTTCCACCAGGCATGATTCTGGTGCAAAAATCAAGCCAGAAATTGACAAAGTTCCTACTGATGAGCCTCAAAACATTGAAACCAAATCTGAAGAGACGAAGACAGCCTCAGAAGTTCCTTTTGAAGAGACGAAATACTCAGCTCCAGTCTATCAGCGATTTCTGAACTTCAATGTCCCCGGAAAATTAACTAAACCGAGAGAAAAGTCAAAAAAAGAGTCGCTCCAAAGGGTTGAAGTTAGTGCGAGGTTAAACTATAATGACGTCGATGATAATTTGAGTAGAGAAGAGAATATTGAACCGCTGGACACTAAGAATATTTGCAGCTCCAGAATGAGCGTTAACAACCATTTCAGCAATGAAATGGAGAGTAGTAGGAGTAAGAAGAGTGAAGGGAAGAGGAGTGCTGCAAGTGTTACAAGCAAATCCTGCACTCCTCGTAAAAAGACAGACTTCGACGAAGATGATGCGGATTTTAAGGACTCACTGCCTCTGACTGGCGATGCTGAGATCGATGAGGAAATTATTGCCTTTTACAAGGCAAAACGATCGGGTGGTATTTATTAAGAGACTTCACACACGAGCAGTAATATTAACAGTAGCAGTAATTATATTCAAGCATACAGTGGTAATTAATAAATATGTCCCAAGTATATACACTTTCTTGATGCATTAATATTTATAATCAGAAGCTGAGGTGAAATTGCTAAACTAATTACATTAAAGGAAAACATCTTGATTTGTATGATGCCGATTGCTATGTTGTATATTTACAGAACTAAATCATATATTAATTCATCAATATTTTTAATAATAATGTTCTTTTAACAAGCTTCAATGTCCCGAGTTTCCATATCCAATTTCTCACCATACATGTTCGCCTCCATGATCGTTAATCGATTTTCGTGGATCAAGGCGAGGCAGTTTCGCTTTGCCAGATTAGGGTACTTTCTGATTTTAAAGCTGAACAGCTTGTCAACATTTATTCTTATGCTGTCTCTGTACACAAATCCTTGGATTCCTAAAAAGAAAATACATATTTTATTAAGCTCGAGAGAGTTAAACATTTTGTAAATCCTTATCTCGTTACCTTTATATTCATAAATCTGAAGATTCCTTCTGTTTTCGACGAAAACTAGCAGCGTTTCGATCGACCCCTCGAAATTAAGGATCCTGAACGAGGTTGGCCTGTGAGATTTTATGGTTTGCACGATCTTTTTCTGTTTTACATCGTTGCTACAAATCTGCATTGCAAGAAAGCAAAAAAGATTTTTATGGGATAAATGATGACACGATTTTTATGGGACAAATGAAGACACAAAGCATCTCTTATTAAAGTTTAACTCACGAATATGTGATCCTTGCTAACTTCCTCGTCGTGGTACAAGAACATATCCTTCCGAAACAACCCTGCTTTGAAATTCAGAATTTCAGGTCTCCCATATCGTATCCCCATGCTCCCGTTACCCAAAGGACCCAAGTCCTGTTGATGAATAGCCTGTCTACTGGTCAACAGCATCTGATCGCCCTTAACAACAATCCTCACGTCATCATCATCTGCCTGAGACGAACGAGACTTCTCCAACTTATCCTGCACTTTTTCCAAGGACTGTTTCCCGCCTTTTCTGTTAATCAGCATCACGAATTCATCTTGGTCTATGTTCCTGCTGTCTACCTTGTGGCCAAGACTCTCAACGTGCTGGAAAAAAAGTCAAAGAAACATGTAGAAACGGACGAAACAATTTCAAACATCAGCTGAAACATAGAAGCTCACTATAAACTGTTCGTCCTCGAGTTTCCACAAGTTCACAGGGCCCTTTCCACAGGAGTCTGTCCCTGAGGCGAGGAGATACAAGGTCTCGTTGCGCTTGAAGCTGATCCATCGATGGATTGCTCCAAAGTCATGCACGTTGGCCCTCAGCTCGAATTTCGTGCCAGTAAACAAGTACGCGTGCATGTGGCAGGTGCTGTAGCTTACCAGCATGTAGTCCAAGCCTTGCAATTCGACGTGATGAAGGCTGACGATGGTGGTGTCGAACTCGATGATCTGTAGGTAATCGAACACGCTGAACTTGTAGATTTGCCTCTCCGCGTGACGCTTCAGCTGACTCAGATCTTGGCACATGGTCTTCAAGTTGTCCTGTGAGAAACGTGGGTCTTCCAAGCATTAAAGTAATTCAAGTTATAATATAAGAAGTCATTGAAGACTCTATGCAATTCCTAGCTAAACCTAGAGTTTTTCTACAAAATAAATGGTAACTGTACATTAGTTTCTGCCATCACAGCGTCCATTTCCAAATGCCTCTTCGCCAAAGAGGCTGATAGTTCAGTGACATTTGTGCCGTTCAGAGTGTCCCTTCCTGAGGCTCCATTCTCGAAGTGGACGTTACCCAGCACGGTCCATCTACCAGAAACGATCTGCTGCAAGGAATTCGTCGTGATAGCCACTGCATCCCATCGATTCGGATTTATGCTGTTCAAGTAGCCTAGGATTCGGAGACCTTGCTTGAAGACGATTGGCTCCTCAAACACGAACTCCCCTGATAAAGTGGACGAAAAAAACTCTCGTAAAAGGAAAGATCATGTAAAGGCTTCAAGGAAATTCTCTCAAAATTCTTACCAGTTAATGCACTCTTCGAATTCAGTGGAACCATCATCGTCGGATCGATGCCATTGATGAGACGCGCGTTAAAATCACGACGTACGTGAACGTCTCCAAGGAAGTTGATGTGTCCTGTTATGTTCTGATTCCCAGTCATCTGGGAAAAGCAAAAGTACCATTTTCTTGGTGTTTAAATACGACCAAGCAACGCTTGTATTTGTCTCCAGCAACATACCATGAAAGTGTTCTCCCGAATCGTTTCCAAGCTCTTCTCATTGATCAATCCCCAGATTTTTATCTCATCGACGATGATAGTGCGGCACTTGAGTACCACTGGCAAACTTTGCTCACTGTTCAATGGTATTAACAAACTCATATCCAGGTCGTTGAACATCGACACTTTGATATCTGACTGGAAAGTCACGTCATTGAACGTAACAACTTCTGCAAAGAAATATACAAAACTTTCACAATCTTCGGAATGTAATTACATTGTATTTTTAGCGTTATTCAAATTACCTTTGATATAAGTGGGCCTGTTCAGATACAGAACATTGAGTCGCAACTCTTCTACATCGACCCCCATGACAGATTTAATCTCCAACTCTATTTCAACGGCAATGTCCTCCTCAATCTTCATGCCATCCTTGAAAATCAGTTTCGACTGGACGGAGAAATGCTTGTCAACGAAGACAGCCTTCCGGAATCTCTTCAGGTCGATGCCGTTCAACGCGTCACGCACGACGAACGCCCCGTTAAAGGTGACAGGGCTTTGGAACACTTTCGTGCCAGAAATCGTGACGTTGTCCTCGTTCTTGGGAATGGTCGACTCCAAGAAGCCATCCAAGTCCGTTCCTTGAATCGTGCCACTGGTGAAAAGATTCTCAACGGACACGTTTTCGAGGAAACGAACGTTTCCTCCAAGTTCGTAGGAATTGTTCTCCAAGAACTTGAATCTGTTTATCAAATCGTGGAAGGCCACGTCACCGATATTTCCAGTCACATTGAACTCGTTGATAATTGTCACGGATCCTTGAAACACGCCAAGGAATTTTGAGTTAATTAAATGGCACTGCAATTCAGTGTTTATTAATTTACAACGTACCATTTACAACCACAGGTCCTGTCAACTCTTGTTCCCTAATTGGGTCAAAAAGTTTCTCCACTGCGTGTCCGTTCAAAGACGCAGCCTCAAGCTGATTGCAAGTGACAACGTCGAATTTCTTATACCCATCGACCTTGATATTTTGATCAGTTTTTAGCACCGTGTCCGACACACGTTCCAGAAAATCGAAATTATTCATCGACCCAAGAATCGTCAAGTTTTCGATGGAAATGTTCTCCTTGAAGACCACAGTAATGCGATCAGTTTTATAGAGGTCCTTTATGGCTTCTCCATTAATCAACTTCGTAATTATCTGCCCTGTCACTTGAAGAGACTCCAAAGTAACGTTCCCATCGAATATTCCAAACAGCAAAGAATTCACGTGATTCGTCAACCGATCGATTTCATTGACAGGCATACCGTTGATAAATTTTGCGTTTAAGCGATCGGTCTCCAAACTATCGATAACGTACTCATCTACAACGTTCGAAGATGACAAGTGTTTAGTGAAATTCGCGAAATCGAGGCCGTTTATAAATTCAGGAACAATTTCCTCAGCCTCTAACGTCTCTGCTGTCAAGTTCTCCAAGGGGATACTCTGGAATGTTTCATTTATCTTCCGAGCAAAGTCTGCGAATGAAATAGTGTCGTTGATACTGTCGAATGACAATTCTTCCAGAGTAATTGGAGATTTGAACACAATTCTCTTCTCCAAACAAGCGGTCGATGAATTTTCGTTCTGGTTGAGAAGAGTTTCCAATTTTCTCACGGCTCCAAACGTTACATTTCCAAATGTCACGTTTGACGATATTTTTGTTAAGTCTGTAAACCAGGCGAGGCTCAAGGACACTAAAAACATTTAATATATTCCAAGTATACGTTAAAAAAGTTAGATTTTTACTTGGAAATTGCTGATCCGTGTCCAGAGTCGCGAATTCATCAATGAAGTGGCCATTTACCATGCCAGATGTGATTGTTACATTGGATTTGAACCCAACATTCCCCAGAAACGTCTTCTTCCCAATTATTTCGACATTCTCATCCGTTTTCAATAATAAATCCTTCAAATTCAATGGCCGCTGCTTCACGAATAAATTCTCGAACGTGACGTTTCCCAAAACTGTTAAGTTCGAGAAGAAGATATTCGACGAGACTTGGGAGGATTCGTTCAGCAGTTTAACATCCTTATTCTCCAGTCCTGTTATTTCACCGTCTACCTAGAATTTTTAATCGTTCCAAGTATCCAAAACGAAGTTAGATTTGAATTTCAAAAACGTACCTGTAGATCACCATCAACTGTCAAGTTTTCAAAGGTAATTTCCTTATTCAGAACGTTCTCTTTGTCCAAAATCACGAAATCTTCTATGCCTATGCCATTTATAGTGTTCGCGTGTTTTAATTTAAAAACCACGAGCTCGTCGAAAGATTTCGGCCCCGTTATATCGACCACGGTGTCACTATTCATCGAGACATAATCTTCTGGGTAGGGAAGATCGTTGAGAAAGTCTATATCTACGGTGTCCGCGCTTAAGGTCTGAAAATATTATATACGGCAATGTTAGTATCAAGGAAAAAGTGTTCAGTTTCTACGATTCAGACATTACCCCTTCGATAACAGTGTCCCCAAAAATAATTGCAGGCTTGTTCTTCCACACGATGCTCCTCATCAAGCTTGCCCACTCAACGCCATTAATCACATCGAAGGAAAGGTGTCCCTTGACTTCAGCCCGTCTTATTTTCGAGAAATCTATTTCCCCATAATCCCCTATCGAATCGCTAAATCTAATATCCTCCACTGGGATACCGTTCACCGAATGTACCGTCAGATTCTCAGTTTCCATGAAAGGAAACACCTTTCTGCCTTCAATAACGCCACTCTCATCGCCAGCTTGAAAGTCACTCAGCACGTTGACGTCATTGATGGACTCCACAGTTAAATCCTCGACATTCAGGCTACCAGTGACGATAATATTCCCGAATACCTCGACTTCGGAGTCGAAACTCAGCTCTGTTGAGTGGGAATCCAGAGTGCCAATTAAATTCACGTCAACTTCTCTCAGCTTTTGCTCCAAATTCTTCAAAGCTTCTGCGTAAGACGTCGCGTTGAAGCCTAACTCTTCCCTCGTCAAGTTGGCAGATCCGATTGTGACCGAATAATAGATCACGTCGTTGGTTATCACTGCATTAGTCGCGTTCACTTCGCTGATGTTCCACAATCCTGTGATTTCGGGCTTCTTCAAGTAACTCTTCTCGAGACGCGACTCCGTTTCGTTGAGAATTCTTTCTTGATAGCTCAGAGAGTCCTAGACAACAGATTCCACGATTTGGAACTCGCAGTTACTCTACATTTCCATGCAAACCCTTGGATGTGTTAATGAGAAACTTACATTCAGCAGACCTTGCAGGCTCAACAGCCTCTCCGTGGTATGTTGAATCGGGTGTTTGATATTCTTTAGGTCAGTATGAAGCCTTACGAATCTGTTGCCAAAAACGAACCCAATTTTTGGGACAACTGTGACCATAGACAAGTCGAATTCATCGAGGACGTTGCTGGGTAGCTGTATCCTCTTGAAACTCAGACCCTGCCACGCTAAAGCGATCACCGTGGAGTTTCGTAACTGAATCAGCAATAAAGATTCATCCCTGTAGGTATCCAGCCTGATATCTCTGACCCAAGTAATCTCTGAGATATCTGCCAGAAATATAAACGACTCGGTGTCAGGCTAATTCCAAAGAAGATCGTATTTCTGAAATTGAAATCGTACCGAAGTTCGAGTCGGACTCGGTGTTGTACTGGAATTCACCCTCGAAGAAGTGAAACAACCCAGCTTCAGGACCAGATATCGCTAGGAACTGTAGGTACCCGCTCTCGAAGCAGATAAAGTTCTTCAGGTCATGCGATTTGATCCTCTGCAGCTCCTGAAAGATGCTGCTCGCCGTGGTGTCTCTGTATTCGTACAGAAACACGTCGCTAACTCCTTGAAGGACCAACAATGTGCTTTCGTAGATCGAGCAGACTTGGATCTCGAAGACTCTTGGCACCAGCGTCCTCTGACAGAGCCTAAATAAAGTCAGCGTGACAATTACATGCAGCAGCACTATCAAACAAACGAGAAACTTGGTGATTACCAAAAGTGGAAAGCATTGTTTGGGAAATCGATGCTGAAGCCATAAATATCGATGGGCGAGTACATGTACCCAAAACGGAGTTCGTCCTCGTCCAACAGCAACAGCTTGTTTCCATTCCCGACTTGTACGAACTCTATGTCCTTTATGTGCTTCTGGACCGGCCAGGACCAGAAAAATTGAAAGGATTTTCCATCGAGCAACCTGTACCATTGCAGGGACGTTCCACTGTCCGATTCCACGCACAAAACAACAACCAAGTCGGTTTCCGGTTTGGACACCGTTGATTGCAAACTTTTCAGGCTGATGACTTTGAACGTCGAAATGACTCCTGTGATACTCAAGTTCACGGGATCGCCGATTAGGATATTATCAAGGTCGAGTTTGTGGAACGATAAGATGGATTTTTCGCTACGAATCAAGTAACCAGTTCCATTTGCTTCCACGAATTGCCAGTTCGTCTCCGTTTGTGGGAGGTTCGCGTATTCGTCCACGGAAATGTCCGTCACGATCAGCTCTGGAATAAGAAACTTTTTCTCTTGATATGACTCTTCAAGATGCCTGAGAATATTTTAAGTGTCAGAGGGATTAAGTAGAACAGTGATTAACGGTAATAATTGCCTTCTCTGTTCCCAGCGCCTGTGTTGAATTCGTACTCCAACCAAATTGGCGAGAAGTCCTCGGAATCGCGTGGAGTTCGTAAATATTTCCTGTCAATAAGTTGCTCCACCTTCTGCGCAGCTTCCTCGAGGTCCCAGCACTTTGAAACACTCGCGAAAAAGAAGAAAAGCAGCAGAATCGTGCTGCTAAGAATCGTTGAAGACATTTCAACTTCGCGACGAGGTTCAATGATTCCTAGCAACGGATTCGTGATACTAAATCGAGCGACACAAAATATTTTGATACGAATACGGTCTTGAAACGGTGGCTCTCTGATAGGACACAACACATGCGAAGATTTTGGCGTGCGTGTGAAAATATAAGCAAGTTCGATAGGCGTCCTTAAATCCTTCCTTCCTCATACTTTCCTTATTGAGTATTTATTACCCAATGCGAGTCTCTACTTCATTCGTACGTGATAATAGCACACTTTCACAAGTATGTAGGTCAAACGACGTTAATTTCTCGTTTCCTTTACGGAAAACGTTTTATTCGTTCAACATATAATACAAAACAATTACAAACGACGTGTATAAATAGCTGTATAAATTATTATATGTCCTACGTGTTTCGTCATTGTGTGGTCAAATAAAGTGCAGTTTAATAACTCTTCCCTGCAGCTCTATCATATCTATTTACATACTGTTACTTAATCTAATTTCAATAGATTCCCCTTATTTTCCAACAAGTCAAATGCTTTATACCCTAACAACCACCGATTTCAAATCCAAATTTCTTATCCCCACCCTCGCATTTTCTACCGACACAACAAATACTTCGAAACTCTAAGTAACTATAATCTCCTTGAACTGGTTGGGTACTAAGGTACAGTGACAGGTAAGAAGCGCCTTCTATCGCCAACTTTCGGTTGGAACCTCAAGTTGATCTTCTCCTGTCCCTCGTCACCGACCTCGAGGAAAGAGTTCCAGTCCACCAGGAAGTACAGACCACTTTTCGGCCTTGAAGGCACAGTGGGCTCGGGTTCAGGTGGCGACGTCCCACCGAAAGATTCCTCCAGCGCCAGCAAATTCGAAACCGTGGAGGATGTCGAGGAAGCGTCAGGTGCCGACGTCGTTGAGGAGGAATCCAATTGATCAGAGGCTGCTTTCGCCGAATCTGTCGAGGTGCCTGTCGATTCTGTTGACAAGTTTCGTCATCAAGCGCTTTTCCCAATTCCTACCCAACGTTCTTCGAGTACAATTCTGAGCGAAGATAAGATTCCTTTCTGGTAGTCGGTAGATTGAAAAGGTTAATCACAGAAGAGATTAGAATTGAACAGAGACACCAGTCTGAGAGGTGTTTGGACAGCATGCGGTCAGATTTCAATCACAGGTGCCATTCAACGTTGCAATCAGAGAAAGGTATCGTACGCGGGAGACAATGAAGTAATTGTCCCCCTAATGCGAACGACACGCGTTAATGACTTTCCCGCGGGTGTTAGTCGCGGACAGAGAGGCTGGAAATTACCTTGAAAACAGAGTAGTTCTCATGATTAGCATGGGGGATAGACAAGCAAATAGAAAGTAATGGACTTCGATATCAATCTAAACTCCTCGTCTTTTCTCAGCGAGTATCCTTTCGAGGAAAACACCGAACTCTTGCTTTCGCATGAAAGTAACGCTCGACGCGACGGTCGAATGTAATCCGAGAGAAACTAGGAACAGAGTATAGGAGAAAAAGCGTGGTTGATAGAGTGAATTTCACTGCGCCACCCAACAAGACCAAGAGAACACAAGCCGCAGTAAGAAAAGTCAACAGAGCTCTTTGGTACGATCTGCAGAATTAGTAGCCAGCCATCCAGTCATCTAAATCCACGCCTGAACCTGTTATAAACGTTCGTTAGTGTATTTCGAAGTTTCGTTAATCCCTGAATCATCTTTCCAACCCAGATCTCCGAGCTGCCCAAAACATAAATGACAAGTTTCTTAATACCAGTCGTAGTCATCGAAGACAAAGTGGTCTCTTCCACGTCGCCACTGGCAGTTGTCTCTTGCCGCTGCTCCTCTTGCCTCTTTATCTCGTTCTTCAGGTCCTCGTTATAGATCTTGATAATCTCCTCGAGCTTCAAAGGATCCGGCCCGTCCTTCAGCGTTTTCGCCGACTCCAGCAGATCGTTTGCCGCCTTCCTAACACTCTGGATGTCAACTTTGCCTTCCTGAACCAGCTTCACCGTGTCCAGAAGCTCGTTGATCTTATACCTCTGTTTCTCATCGTCCACGTTCACTTCGTGAGGTTTGAACACGTGGAACTTGGTCGTCTCCGTGCTGTCCATGTCCTCCACGGTATTCTTCACGGTGTTAGTGGTTTTACGAGAGCTGGAGATCAGGCCCATGTTCTCCAGGACGCCTCTCATGTTGCCTGGCACAGCCTCGATCAACGAGGGTGTCTCTGTGGTCAGCTTCATCGACTTCTGTCTTCTGTTGTCAGTGACGCCGAGCCCGAACCTAGCCAGAAACTCCTTCATCTCTTGATCCTTCACGTTGGAAGTGGGCAGAGGCTTGAAGTTCGTGTAGGAGTTCAGGTTGATGGTGGGCCTTTGCGTGGAGGTCGTTGTAGACTGGTCCTGCTTGGAAGACTGAAGACCAAACCTTTGGAACAACAGCTGCACGTCTGGCGACAGATTATCCATGCCTTTCTTGATCTCGGACCCTGCACTCTCGAACGTGTTCTGCTTGGCGATCGACGCTGCGTCAGACGCGAAGGAAGTCAGTCCAGAAACAGTGGCGTCGATCACGCTGTTCGTATCAGGAATTTGGAACTTGCTCTCCAACATATCCTTGTTCTTCTTGTACACATCCTCCACGTTGCTCTTATTATCTGGCCTCAATCCAATCGATGCTAACAAATCCATCACTTCGGGCCTCATAGGCATCGAGGTGGTGGTGGTAGTGGTGGCTGCGCGGAACCCTGCGGAGTTCAACGAGTAAGTTGAACTGTACTTCCCCTTCGAGGAGGTTTCCGTGGGCATTGGAGTGACATAGAGAGCAGATGGTCGTTGGCTGATCAAAGCTTCTGCCATCATTGAATCCTTAGTAGAAGCCTCTGGTCTCTTCGTCGAAGAAACTACAAGGCGATCTTCAGGCTCTGCGTTAATAGTTGGCAAGAATGGCAGCTTGTCGAGCCTGGATGGTAGAGTTGGCTTCAAAGTGGTACTCGGCGGTGGGTTGTAACGCCACTCACTGGACGTCAGCACGTTCTGGTCGTTCCTGGGCTTCTCCAGGTTGATGGTAATCTCTTTGGAAGCTGGCTTAGTGGTAGGCTGCTCCGTGACGCTGGTACTGTAAACGATCTCCAGCTCCTTATCCCCGTTATTCCTGTAAACTGGATACCTCGCTGTCGGTTTTTCAGTCGTCTGCGAGTTCTTCTGAAGATTCTCCAGGTTGAAGGTGAACCTTAGCGGCGTGGAGTCCAGTTTCAACGTCTCCTTTAATGGCACCTTCGTCCGCACCTCCGAGTAAGTCTCTCGGTGATTTTTGTACCAGTCCTTCATCGTGGTGGCCTGAGCGTCTTTCACAGTTGTCTTGTAAGTGGCACTGGACGGTACCAGGTTCTCAGAAGCTGATGGAGCAGAGGAATCAGCGCCCGAGTCGATAGCCTCCATTCTAGTTCTGCCTTCCTCCACCACGCTCTTGTTATCGCCTGATTTTATGAGGTCGGGAATCATCTGAGTTACCGGTGGCTTCGTGTAGAGGTCCTTTAAGTTTCCGTAAGATTCCCCAGCGTTGTAAGGAAGAACAACCATCAAGGCTCTCTGGTAGAGCTTCCTAGCCTTCTCGATCTTCTCTTTATCGGTGTACGAATTCAAATCCTGAGACGTGATGTTCTGAAGGATCTGGACGATCTGTTGCCTCGACAGTCGTGGCAGGCTGGAGTCCTTGTGAATCTGCCGTTCGACTTCCTCGATCGTGCGGTTGATCGAGCTCTCGATCTCGGTCCTCGACGGGAGATCATTGTCCTGGCAGTGACCTAGGCTGAGGGCCAGCAGCAGACAGAAAACTGCAAGCTACGCAGACAATAAATCGAAGTCTTTGCTGAGAGACCTTATGAAACGAATGGAACTTACTCTATTTGCAAACATTTACACGTTTTCATGTTACCATCTAAATTCTGACCCATAACGGAATACTCTGTGACCCACCAACCCTACCTCGTCATTATGCAGGCGACTAATCCTAATCAGTATACATCTGTCCTACATTCGTGAGAACTTGCGTCACTCACACTTCACCCATCACCTTTTAACAAAAAATCAAACCGTATCTAGAACTGTGCTGCGATTATCAAGGTTTTCACATAATTACTATTAATCTGTCCTGTTAAAGATCCTTTCTCCAAGAAGCAGGGACAAAGTATCTTCTTAACGATGAATAGATTCGCGAGAGGAAAACCTCGATGTAGCCTTTAAAGGTGATACCATCGACTTTCCATGCAACAGGTAATGCGCAAAAACGATACACGTTTATCCCTTTGAACATCTAGAAATCAGCTTAACAGCGTATCTCTTTCATATTCATAAAGCAGCTCTGGCAAAATATCCTTGACTGAATAGGCTTGATCGAGAAAGTCCAGCTTCTTGCGTATTTCCACTGATTCAGTGTTTCGTTTATCTCCCACGGAGAATCGCGTGATCCAAAGGGCCCTTACTCGCCAAATGACCTGGCGAATTTCTATCCCGAAACGATGCACGCGATAAATAAATTTTTAAGACAGAGATGGAACGGGCGCGTAGAATTGCGTGACGCGATAACTGCGGTTTCCTGTTATGCCCGTTTCACCGGCGCAATATAATTATCGAAGGAAATTACAGCAATCGTTGTTGCATTTTGTAACACACGTACCTACTTCTCATTTTCCTGCGGGTATCGATAATGAATTCTGCAAGATCCCTTGTGACAGTTGCTTCAACATCTGCACTTCTCATTCCTGTCTTTATTATTCACCCAGATTCAAGGACCTATTAAGCTACTTTCTATTCAATTATGGTCGAATTTATATACCCTCGATGGCTGAAATGGCCACTACTTTCCGGGTGATTTGAAAGGAGATTGGGAACGCGAATGTGAACTTCAGCGGGAATTCCCTAATGCTCTCTTCCTTGATAAAATGTTATTGAGAGAAACCAGGAACCAAGCCCCAAGTCTGTGCCATGATGGCTTAGGGTTACGAGTGTTTCCCGTAACGAAAACTACGTTATGTAGAGTCGTTATGGTAAAGAACGTCCGCGGAATTGGACACGGTGCGCGATTCGCGGTAATGATCGTCGAAAACGAAAGTCACTTTCGTGTTCGAAGACGTGACCTTTTTCACGCGTTAACACGGGCATAGTGCTTCTGCAATCCTCGCCTGTGCCACTTCGAACAAATTTAACATCTCCTGGGTGTGACTTTCGCCCGAACTTTGATCAGACACGAGGTTAAAAACAGACAGAATAAATGCATAGGCGATGAAGAAAAAGATGGTGTAACTAGGTTACTGCAATCTGGATTCAAATGAAACCTTGGATCAATACACTATCTGATAAAGGATCGTCAATAGAGAAAAGATCTCGCTACGTCGATCGTAGATACTTAGAATATACTAGCTTTACTACTCGGCTTCGCTCGAAAGTTAGATTCTGAAAAATAATTTTTTTGCTTATATTTTTGTGAGAATAGTCACATTCATCTGGATTAGCTAGGCTCAATGAGCTGGAATACTTTTCGTGACCCCAGATTTATCCGCTTGAAAGTTTTTAGGCGGCAGACAAACACACAAACACGTTCTGCTCTATATATAAAGATAGCACAAAACGATTCTCGTGGTTATTGAGTTTCTACCTCCTCGGTTCTCGCAGCTATCAAGTGACAGTCTCATTCACCAGTCACCAAATTTCCGATTGACAAACTGTCCACGATTAAATCTAAATTGATCGACACCAATTGGATGATTCCGCAACAGAACCAGGCCAAGAACTGACAATCCCATCGTTTTCTTCTTCCCTACACACGAAGCCCCGATTACAGTATTCCAGGTTTGACGAGCTAATCATCTACGGCTGGAAGCAACTTTCCTATTTCACGACCAAGAAAATCACTGATTTTGATCACTACATGGGCAAAATGAGCCCAGCGCGCGCGATAATCGTAGCACAATTTTAGTTCCTAGTCACGACGGTACTTACTACCACAGGGAAGTGATACAAGTTTTTGGAACTGGAGCTTTCGAAGCGACGAAGTGTACGAAACGATGACACACCAAAGTCACAGGGAAACTTACCATTACGGCAACCAATCGTCTAGGGACGCAGTTGACTACTGACTGAACGGCTAAGGCCTACTTTCGAACTCTCTCTCTATCTTACCCGCTTATTTCACCTCGACTGTCCTCGTGCACGGTACTCGGTTCATCTGTTCACCTCCTCCAGGTGCAACCGAGCCCACTCCCGCCGATTTAATACCCCTTAAACAGCATCCCGGCGACGACGTGCGAGCCATGCACGCGCTTTCTTTCTACTACTTCCACGAGATGGAAAGGTGGGCCGGATTTTTCAAGTTCAAGGAGAAAGAAAGTTCTGGAGCGAAATTGATCGATCGAGCCGCGGTTCCCCGATGGATCAGAGTTGTCAATTGATTTTTCAGAACGAAATGAGTCTCGAAAACTTTACTTTCGAGGAAAGAAGTCAGGTTTTTCAGACGTGTTGAAGAGAAAACGTAGTTCAAATTGCCTTAAATTGAGGGTGGTTTTTATACAAGAAGGGGGCAGTTTAGAGGAAACAGCATTTTACAATTATTAAGTGTGAATTATTAATTTTATTTGAGCCAGACGTGGTATAGGATAGACATATCACCTTATGTATGTTCGTGTCGCTACCCAAACTGTGTTACCGACCTATAATTTGAGGACTGAATGTAGTGACATCTGCTCATGAACAGCGTCCAACCACAGACCAGGTATAGAATAGACCTCTCATCCTTTTGTCTTCAGTGTCACAGGTCTGAAGTACCGATATTCTGAAATAACCACTGGTTTTCGAGCGCCCTCTCCAATTTTCGAGCGGTGGGTGCCGGAAACATAATGTGTTTCTAGTATTGACACAGGTAAAGCTGCCGGTACCGCCGAGGAAACTAAAGAAGCTATATTATACAGGGTGTTCCACTAAATCGGTTCACCTCAAATATCTATTATTTCAAGTTATTACTTAAGCGAAACACGGTGAAACTAGTTTCTTTACAGACATAGATTAGATATGGAGAATAGCGAATTCTGAGTATGGAAGTACTAAATTTCGTGTATTAATCCTAAAACTTATTGTTTCTGAGATATTCAACATTCTCCATCCTATGTCTTTGATTAAGAAATTTGTAGCTATGTTCAGTTCATTTCGGATAGCCGGCCGTTGAATGCGAAAATAATAAAATAAAACAATAAATACGAACGCCAAAGGGCGCTTTTTGACTCTTGAAAGTACATATACACATGCCATGTGACGCGTGTGTAATAAACCAAATGAACGACACTTAATATAAATTCAAACATATTGATATATTTATTAAAACATGATACAGAAATTAAACAAATAATTAAATTTATCACGCAGCAGAACATAATGAATATTCCAACCAGTTGAAACAATTTTTTAGAAGTATGTGAAGCATTTGGAGAGTACATATTATATCGAACTTGATGCGACTTTGTTTTTCAGCTACCTGTCTTGCTTCTTTTAACTATTTCACAGCTTCAAGGTGAAGGGCGATAGCAAGTCATAGTTGTGTAAGTGGTAGGGATGCACCACTACAGTAGTTCGCGCTATGTCGGTGTGCCAGCCTTTCAATGGGACGATTAAAGCCCATCATCGACTCGAACCAGCGCGAGTGCAGCTAGCCTAAATTTTCTCTGTCGGGAGTCCCGTCTCGAGTCCTGAGGTCTCTTCTTCGAGAAATGACCACAATTTTCGCTTAAGGGGAGGTTCTGGTCTAGAGCCCCAAAAAATAGGTGATTTTTAGAAATTAATTAAAGGAAAACTAGTGTGTATAATTTAATGGGACTTGTTGCATTGTATTAAGGATGTCTTAAATTATAGAAATATATTTTTTGTATTATAATTAATCAGTGCAGACAGCCCTGGGGAGTCGTTAAAGTTAAAGCGTCAAAAAATTGATCCAAATCGGTGGGACCTGTATCTCTAAAAGTTATTATCCGATTCGACTGAAACCTTTTTTATTTTGAAGATTATTCTTTTTTCTAGGGGGGGGGGGGACTAAAAAAATACAAAAGTTACATTTTTTTTAGAAAATAACGACACTTCACGTTTGAAATCACTTTTCCCTGTATTTTTCGTCCTTTTATCGCCTTTGAAAATTATAACTTTTCAACTTTTTGTAATTTTTTTTAGTCCCCCCCCCCCCCCTAGAAAAAAGAATAATCTTCAAAATAAAAAAGTTTCAGTCGAATCGGATAATAACTTTTGAAGATACAGCTCCCACCGTTTTGAGAACACTGTTTCGAGAAAAACGCGTTTAAAATTTTACGTGAGCGCCGAGTGGCCGATTGTCACCCATGCATTTGCCGCTACTCAAGTGCCTATAACTTCGGGAATTTTGCGAATTTCAATAAATCCTTTTAAACACGTTTTCCTAAAGGGTTGAACATTCGAAAAATTAAATAAAAAAAAATCGGCATTTAGACCAGAACCTCCCCTTAAGCTGGTAAACTCTGTAAAATGGATTAACGAAGAGCAAGGAACCTTTTGTTTCCTTTCATGAATGCAGATTTCGTTACTCATTTATTAGCTGTTGTCATGTAAGGCTAATGTGTTTTGGTCTTCCTTTGATCCTGCTTTTGTTCCTTTCAATGCTTTATTGCCAGCTATCGTCTTTTGCTTCTTCCATCACGAAGTGAGCGCGACAATTACATTTGCACACAAACAAACTCTTTTATCCAATAATGTAATACGTGCTACTTATGATGTAAGATTACGGGTTAAGGACTCCGTAATGAGCATCGTGACGGGTCGAAAAAAAGATAGGCTCACTCGGGAATCGGATTAACCGTTCTTTTAATAATCTTTGATTTCTGGGAAACTATAATATAATATAAAATATAATATAAATATAATATTAACCCTCCGTATTCTGAGCCTGTGTCTTTTTAGACCCATCATTTCAGAGCTCACGCACACAGTGACAGAGCGGTTAATATTATTCGAGTTTGAGCGACCATCCCTACCTGAGTTATACTGTATCGGTGAGGGTTTCGAGCGTGGATTTTTTATTAGTGAACTATCGGGGTGGGTCCGTCAAGTCCCAGGCACACGACTCGACGTCCCGTACTCGGAGGGTTAAATATATATACTGTATATACAGAAATCAAAGATTATTAAAAGCATATCCGCATTTCGCTTATGTTTTCCCTAATTATATAGGTTAACACGCATAAGTTTTAATACCTCAATATATCGAGAATTACGCACACGATCACTTTTAATCGTTCTGGTCTCGAGTTCCATACATCTCATGCTTTTAAATAGATATGTATTGATACAGGCTCGCACTCATCTCTCCTTGTATTTGAAACAGGGGTGGAACCAATTATTTTCCTAATCCACGTTAGAAAACAAGCAACTTTTGTTGGAAGCATTTTTTCTTAAAATCATTCCAAACTATTTCTCGATGTCTAGATGCTAGAAGACAGGCAAAAGGTCAGAAGCTAAAATGGTTCCAAAATGAGAAGCGAAAATCACATTTAGTATCTTGACCTGCAGGAGTATCGTTTACACCGCTTGGGTTTTCCCCAACCACTTACCCGATGTCCGTCTACCCAGGTTATTGTTGCCGCGACGCGACCCCCTCAACCAGTCTTTGCGCGTTGGCTGACAACACTGACTCCTGCCACGATCGCACACCCCAAAAATCAGTCACACGTCACTGTTTCAAAAAGTACTCGCTCCTATAGAACACACCTATTTGCTCATTCTCCACATTCATTGTACAGTGTGTAGAAGAATTATTGGTCGTTGCGCTTAGGGGGTGAATCTACACCTATGAATCGGTGGACATTTGTAAAAAAAGTGTCCGTGAAATTGTTTATAACATTGAAAATTAATGTTAAATTTTTTGGTAAACTTGTCGAAAAGCTCCCTCCTCACCGATTTCAATGGCCTTCACATATGTTGTCGAAGTCATCATTCTGAACCACATTTCCCTTTAACCTTTTTGGCGGTTGGCTTTGGTTTACGAAATATTCGCAAAAACTTTACTTAATACAAGAATTAATACCGAGTTTAACACATGTTGCACTCTGTGGTACCATGCTTTACGCGCCCCGGCCCTAATCTAGCCCCAACCGATATACCGCCAGCTATGAAACAAATTTAAATATATTATGCCAAAAGTTTTTCATATGTTTTTTATAACATGGCAAGATCATTGAAATCGGTAGGCAGGTAGCTTTCAATCTATTATGCCGAAAGTTGTTTATTAATGTCTCCAAAACTGCGGCCGACCGTCCAAAAGTTTAAAAGGAAATGTTGTTCAGAATGACGACATTGACAACATATGCGAAGGTCATTGAAATCGATGAGGAGGTAGCTTTTCAACAAATTTACCAATTTTCTTTTATATCAACGTATTCTGCGTGTTGGAAAGGAAAAATGTTTGAATGAAGCTTTGATCAGTAAAAATTGTTAAAGATTTCGGAATGACTTGATTGTGTAGAATTACACAATCAATATATGTAGGCAGGGGCCCACCACTACTCTGCTGCTTGATACGAGACACACCATAAGATTACCATAATTTATTAATCATTTTTTAATTAGTTATTATAGGAAGTGTTCAAAACGATAAATGAAAGTGTATGTCTGTACACAGAGTATCCCGGGTATACAGTTGAAAAAAATTGAAAAAGTTAATATAAACCCATGTCTGCAAATAATTGATTAGGGAATTATAAGATAGCAGAGGTTCGTTACATCGTCAGCGAAGTTATACAATGCTTCTCCGTTGTATGGGTCTGTAGAGTTGCTGATTGATAAAGAAATGAAGAAATTTTTATTTGCCTTTTAAAAATGCTGCATTAATTTGACATCGGGACACCCTGTATGTAAATTCTCACCGCTATTATAACTTTCATTCCTACCGCTTATAGCGCTGCACTCTTATTTCATGCTTAGCCGTTAACGTTGGATGCGACACGGAAATGGTAATGGGGCTCTAGAGCCCCAAAATCGAGTGACACAGAAGACAATAGGGTGGAAGGTCTATTCTATACCTGGTCTGTGGTGGAAGGTCTATTCTATACCTGGTCTGTGTCAATACTAGAAACACATTATGTTTCCGGCACCCACCGCTCGAAAATTGGAGAGGGCGCTCGAAAACCAGTGGTTATTTCAGAATATCGGTACTTCAGACCTGTGACACTGAAGACAAAAGGATGAGAGGTCTATTCTATACCTGGTCTGTGGTATGACGGCTTTAAACTGTAATAATTTGAGAAGTTGGACGAAGTTGGAAATGATTCTTACGTGATTACATAGAGCAAGATTTGCTGAAAATATTTCACTTTGGTAGAATGTGGGACTTTTTGGGACTTTAAAGATATCCTCTCTTAAAGTAAAGAATCTCGAAAATTTACGATGCTGCATTCAGCATTATTTTTTTAATGGATTATTTACATTAATTACTAATAAAAGATGCCATTTTGTCGCACAAGACTGCTCTTTAATTTAAAAATAAGCGATTTTCATTACTTTCCTTTACCATTTGAATTTCCTTACAACTTGGAAACGAAGAGTTTTATCAACATGCGACTTAAACCACTGAAAAGAGTATTAAATAAAGTATGAATTAAACAGCTATTAAAGTTTTTTTATAACAATTAACTTAAAAAAATGAAAAAAGAATAAATAAATAAATGTAAAAAGTTATAAGTTATGCATCATTAGAAGGGGATAATTTTTTTCTATTTTTTGGCGCAAATTTCATTTCGATATCTTTTATAGTTCAAAAGCTATAGACAAATGTCACCAAATTCTTAATTCCAGACCACTGTGCGCCGGAGCGACACTCCTTCGTGCACACCAGAAGGATATACTGTTATATCTGTTTTTACGAAGCTACATTTGGTTGACCTGGAGGTGCTATATATTATGGAAATGGTTTATGACTCAGTTATCACGATTGTAAAATTTGACCAGGCTACTTTAAAAAATGTCCAAATGTTTCCCCGACAATGCAATGGCAAATGAAATTGCAGTTGACACATTCCCTGTTGTGACGATCATAATTATTACTATCGACGGCAATAATTACCATGAGTGGGTAGCCACGGACACTTAAATGAAACTCAAAAACAATTTACCACCATTAAATTGTAATCAAATTACTCATTCAGGAAATCAAGATAAGCCCCTCCTGCTGCGTTATAACTAATCAAAAGAACATATTTCTTAAATAATTTTAGAAAAAAAATCAGAAACCTGTAGCCTCTGTTTTTACACAATCAAAAAACAGGCGGGTAGCCCCGGACATAATTTTCAACGTTCATGTAGGCGTATCGCGCATCCTTATTTCTTACATACAGGGGTGGGCGCTTGCCACCCCCCCCCCCTGCACAGGAAAAAATTAAATTAGTCATTCGTACAAAATTCTTAAAGCCGCAAAAAAAGTCTTTCCCTGCCATTCTTTTTTCTGTATTAACTCGGTGAGAAATTTTTAGATGTTCTGCCAGTTCGAAAGCTAGTTTTGAAAACTCTAATCTAGTCAATGGCATTAGGCGGTTGTCTAGATCTTTGACGTGATTGTACAATTGTAATGAAAAATGTTCATTAAAAGTAGGATCAAATCGACCTAATTTTGGTTTAAGAACCACTTCTTGACCGCTCTTTAATACTTTTACGCGATCCTGTAGCGTCCTACGTGGTACATCATATCTTTCAGCAGCTAATCTTACTGTTAAGTTGCTCTCCATAACACATACAATTGCTTCTTTCATTTTATTTCCATCCCACTTGCCTCTGTTAGAGCTGTTACTACCCGACCCGTCGGGTACCCGTCAAATACCCGGGTAGACAAAAATTACCCGACTACCCGGATACCCGTGAGATACCCGAGTAATTCTGATTTGACAGCCGATCGTCTTTTGACTTTCGATCATTTTCGGTTAACATCACTAATGAACGGAATAAACTTCAAGCAATTAAATGTGATATTGTCTGCGCATTATGGTTATGAAATTATGACTCTGATACATAAAATGTCGACGTTCTTTGCACCTACAATAGGGTAGTTTGCCCTATACAGTGCCTGCCCCTATTAACTTAAGAGGAGAGGAATCAGTCTTATCTAATCCCAACCAACTCCGTCAGTCGATGGCAGAACTCGGAAAATCCTAGGAAAATGCACTCGTTCTGGGTTTTCGTTCGCATCGTTAATCGGAGTTTGTCGGGGCTAGATCTGTTTAGCGGCTTCCCGTGAAGGAGACCGCCAACTTTTATGATATTTAAGATGAAAAAATTTATTTCCGAAATAAGTAAAACAACACGTGTATTTGTTTGATATGAGTTTTACAAACTTTTTATGTTTCATTATTAAATACATGCATTGAATAGTTGCTCACACGCAAATTATATTTATACAAATTTAGAGAGGGATAAGTTTATCCTATTTTGTGGCAAAAAATTCATTCTGATATCTTTTACAGTTCAAAAGATGTACATAAATGTTCAGGCGGGCCGCAAGTCAGCGGCTGGCTGACTTTGTTTGGCGGTAAAAAGACAATAGTTAATCATTAAAAAAAACTAATATTTTATTATATATTCGTAACCAGTACACCCTTGGCTTCAATTTGAATATATAAAAATTGAAACTAAACATAAAATCTTTCATTTATAAAGAAAAAACGAAAAAGTGAGAAATGTCCGATTTGCCCCGAAACTTGGGGCGAATCGGACCATCCAGAAATTCCGTTCCAAGATTTCCAAACTTCCAATTAAGTTAAATTGTTCCTATTGTTTGTTTTGTTGTATGTTTATTTTTATTATTCTCGTTAATTGCGTTACTATATATAATTGATATTAGTTAATTTAGTTAGTCAGTGAACAGGAATTATTGTTACTTTAATAATAACCTTTGTACTATTTGCAGTGGTGTAATCATATTTCTGGTTTGTATCTTGTTAATCGTTTATGTATTGAATATAGAGTAATTAGTTTTTCAGTTAATAAGTACTGACAATTATTTATAGATTAATTTATTTGATTATGGCTCACCGTAAAAGCTGGGTAATTTCGTGTTAACGCATTTAACGCTGCCCAAACTCCGAAAATAAGAATTATGTGGTTTATGACCTGTGCCAGATTAAACTGTCGAAATTAATCTATGAGAGGTGATAATAGTGATTGTGTACCCAATAAGGTATAGAGGAGCTCATTTTCGGCGAAATGAGAGGAGGAGATAACTTAAGCACTGACAAGGGTGGTTCCGGCAAACATACTGTCTATTTCATTTAGCAATACTGCGGATTTTAAAGATTTTATGACCGTGGTGAATGCCGATTATCGATGCCTGTGCCCCAAAACTCTTTTCAAACGTTTGCAAACTTGGAATTGTTATATGGAGAGAAACGGAAGAAAATTGAACAGGAGCTTGATACAGCGTCCTCGATATCTGTGACCATCGATAAAAGGCGCCCTACATAATCATAACGCGCAGACAATATCACATTTAATTGCTTGAAGTTTATTCCGTTCATTAGTGATGTTAGTCGAAAATGATCGAAAGTTAAAAGACGATCGGCTGTCAAATCAGAATTACTCGGGTGTCTCACGGGTATCCGGGTAGTCGGGTAATTTTTGTCTACCCGGGTATCTCACGGGTACCCGGGTAATTTTGTCTACCCGGGTGTCTCACGGGTACCCGGGTACCCGGGTACTCGGGTACCCGGGCGAAAACAACAGCTCTAGCCTCTGTTGCTAGTTGGCCTCTTAAATTTTGGCATTTTTATAACCGTATTCTAAAACATATATTTATATTATTTAGCATCTTAAAGTAATGTAAACTGATTAAGAATCGCAATAATAAAATGTATCGTTTTTAAAAATTAAAGTTCGTAAAAGTGTCCGAGGGTACCCGCCATATTAGTGTCCGGGGGTACCCGATTGACTTGATCCAATATTTTTACCATTCATTTGTACAATAAGAAAAGAATTTAGCTAAATGTTTAAGAATCTTAAAAAATATTAAATTATTAATAGTAAAATCAATAAAATATGTAACAATACTTACATTTAATATACAACAAACACCGATGATAATTAATAGTCTCAGTAACCGCACTTTCAGTTGGAAGAAAACTGATTATAATGTCAAATGCGCTTGGCGTGCACGCTACTACTAAATTGCAACTCTTTCTGGGCTTAGGCAGCCATGTTATAATCTGTCATTTATGTTTCTACGTGGCATGGAACTGAAGATACAATAATGTCCGGGGCTACCCGCCGTCCAGGGCTACCCACTCTTCCCGTATGCAAGTGATGTTATATGTAAGATAAATGATGAAGAGATGTAATATGCAAGATGTTTTGAAGAAGGGGGTAGTCTTCTGATTGCTCGTGATGCAGGTCAAATTTTTCACCCACGCTCTTGCGTGGCGCGCAAGAAAGCACCACAGTCCTGCCCGCGCGCCAGAAAGCACCACGCTCCTGCCCGCGCTCCAACCACGACTATAGTCGTTTTATCCTAAGAAAAATCCTAAGCCCAGACCGTTTTGTGGCCGTTCTGCGCAGGCCCCACTACCGCCTATGGTCCCGACGCATGCGATTGACGGAGAGGTAACAGGCGGTAAGACGGAGAAAATCGTAGGCAGTTAAGTGGGGGTCGGACCAACCAGCGCCTCCTCAGAATCATCCCTGCGCGGAACGGGATTTTTCTTAGGATGAAACGAGTATAGTCGTGGTCCGAATCGACGAAAACGTGAAAAAAAATCCTTACGCTCACATTTCACCATTTATTATTATGAAGATGGTCATTCCAGGGGTTTTTGGGGTCGCAGAATCTGATTCCGAGGTCAAAATTGTTATTAAATTAAAACTGAGCCCTGTAGGAGGGGGGAAATGTTGATAAAAAAATATTATGTTTTTTTTAACAGTCCTGTTTGATTTAATTACGTTATTTGAACATAATTACGACATCAAATTTTGAAAAATTAACATGGATAGTGTTTTCAAGATAGCAAAACGTATTGAGCGCGCGAAAACTAAAAGGTCAATAATTTGTATAAATTCACACTTCAGATATTGAAAATGCTTTCATTTATCCATAATATGAAATTGTGCATTCATTCGATGTTATTAAAATACATAAAAAGTTATAAATAACTGAAATACGAGATGGTCGTTTTTAATCGCATGTAACATTTTTCGGAATCGAGAGGAATCTTTGAAACTTACATTATTTAATAGTCTATAGTTTAAGGAATGTATGTGCAAAAGGAGAAGTTGCACTTTTTTGCTATTCCCGAGTAATCATCAATTATGTTGGCAGAAATCAGGCCGCTCGCGCAGCACAAGTAAGTGTTTTCGTCCCGGCGATACTTGTGCCGCGCGAGCGGCCTGATTTCTGCCAACATAATTGATGATTACTCGGGAATAGCAAAAAAGTGCAACTTCTCCTTTTGCACATACATTCCTTAAACTATAGACTATTAAATAATGTAAGTTTCAAAGATTCCTCTCGATTCCGAAAAATGTTACATGCGATTAAAAACGACCATCTCGTATTTCAGTTATTTATAACTTTTTATGTATTTTAATAACATCGAATGAATGCACAATTTCATATTATGGATAAATGAAAGCATTTTCAATATCTGAAGTGTGAATTTATACAAATTATTGACCTTTTAGTTTTCGCGCGCTCAATACGTTTTGCTATCTTGAAAACACTATCCATGTTAATTTTTCAAAATTTGATGTCGTAATTATGTTCAAATAACGTAATTAAATCAAACAGGACTGTTAAAAAAAACATAATATTTTTTTATCAACATTTTAGCTGTAATTATTTTTTAATTGACTAACCTACGATTTTCAATACCGATAATTATCGATAGTGAAAATAAGCCATCGATAGGTTTCGATAGTGAGAACCATCGATAACTATCGATAGTACCATCGATATTTCTCCACCCCTACAGTAATTAGACTTGGTTCTGCCACCGAACCTACACGACTGAGGTCGCTTTAACTAGCCCCTCAGTCTCGCTAGAAGTATTCTTTAAACTTCCTTATCCTTCCGAGGTCGCTTTCGCTAGCCCCTCAACCTCCTGTCCGAGGTCGCTTTAACTAGCCCCTCACACCGTTCCGAGGTCGCTTTAACTAGCCCCTCACACCGTTCCGAGGCCGCTTTAACTAGCCCCTCAATCCTTCGAGGTCGCTTTCGCTAGCCCCTCAAAATCCTTCGAGCCCGCTTTCGCTAGCCCCTCAAACATCCTTCATGTGTCACTTTTCACTAACCCCTTCTAACTCTAAAGCGTGGGCCAGCTAATAGGCACCAGAAGAAATCCTTCCACTATATCATCGACCTAGCGTCGCAATCAAACTCACTAACTCGACCAAGCGTCACTCTCTGTATCTCGGACTTAGGTCGTAACCAAATCAAATTCACGTACTAAATCGACCAAGCGTCACTCTCTGTATCTCGGACTTAGGTCGTAACCAAATCGAATTCACATACTAAATCGACCAAGCGTCACTCTCTGTATCATCGACTTAGCGTCTTAATCAAATTCAATTACTAAATCGACAAATAGTCAATCTCTAATTACCGACCTAGGGTTAAGTCCTAACTATTAAGCGAACAATACGTCGTTACGTATCTTATATTAATTAATTATAATTATTCATACGACTTCGTGTCGCAACTTATTTTTGAATAAACCTTGTTATTATTTACTAAAAGAAGGACTCTTGGATCGTGAAATTCATTTCTTAATCGCACGTCCCCCGAACCTATCCCACAAATTCACGGGTAACCGCTCTATTCGTGGATAACCTGTAAGGAACGGCAACGTCTCGTTCGAGAACGTTACACATGCCATAACTAGTCAAATAAAATAAAATACCGAAAAGAACAATTTAGAATCATACCCATTTGTTATCATTACAATAACAGGGTTCCTTCTGTAGGCATAGTAAAAGTAATTGTTTGCTCAATCGTTTAACGTCCAGCAAAGGAATGGATTGGACGGTAAACACTGGGACATTTAAATAAAATACTGTTATAGTAATGATAATAAATAGATTTGATTCTGAATTGTTCTTTCCATATTATTTTTGCTATAATATCAAACATTGTATTGACCATAGGCAAGGGGGATCAAATGAGTAATTTTTTCCCAAAATGGAGTAAATTCACGACATGATCAACCAGCATCCTGGATCATTGGTTTCATCAGCCTCTTCTGAAGCATCGAATGAAATACATCGATGTATCGAATAAAGAGTGACCCGAAAATGAGGCCTTTTTTAGCCGTTTTTAGTTTGGAACTGAATTTTGTGCCAAATGATAGCTTATGATGAGACATTAATCACAAGAAATTTTCAAATTGAGGTAACAATTAGTTTGTGAGATATGGGAGGTGAAAGAAGTGAAAATTCATTAACGCGTCAGCCCATACGCTTTGATGTATGGACTTTTATGTCATTCGGATAATTTAGATTTGAACTTATTGAGTCAGCGGTTGACAACGCTACCTGCGCGTCCGAAGTCAACTTGTATAGCACCCATTATCGCCATCTGGTAGACCAGTGATGAGCAACCTTTTGTCAGAAGTGGGCCACAAGTGGAAACCTACTTCTCTACGCGGGCCACAATATTAAATACATAAATATAACTAATCCAAGAATTTTAATTTATGGGCTAAATTTGTTATTTCTGACATTGATTTACAATAAAACGTGTTTTTTTTTAACCTTGATGTACTGTTTATTAGCAATATATATACATATTATAATCTAAATTCTAAACAGATACCCAGTAAACAAACTGACTGCAGTCTGACGACAGATTGATGTCAGATTCGAGTATATTCTGACGTCAGATTCGGGTCCTACTATGTCCGCATTTGACTATGGTTTTGTGGTCAGAGCCTGACATCAGGATCTGATCGCAGATTGATGTCAGATTTCGATCAGATCTTGCTGCCGTGGCTGACCGCAGATTGAGAGCAGAAATCGAGCAGATCCTGCGCAGCGCGATCTGACGGCAGATTGGTGTCAGATACAGAGCAGATTCTGACGTCAGATTCGGTGCCTATTATGTCCGCATTTGACTATGGTTCTGCGGTCAGAGCCTGACATCAGGATCTGACCGCAGATTGATGTCAGATTTCGATCAGATCTTGCTGACAAAAACCGCCCGCAAATTGGCGGCAGAAATCAAGCAGATCCTGATGTCGGCCATAGTAGGCAATTTTATATAATAGTATAGATTTAAAAACAGTGCGGAAGTCTTTAGCGTAAATAATATATAGAACACGTTTATAAGACCGACTTGAAAGATCTGATGATTCCTACCATATTTTATGGAAGAAAGAAAAGTTGGTAAACCATGTATTTAAACGGGTATTATAACATTTTTAATGTTTTACTTAGCAAGTTGTTAGTGAATTGAATGCCAGGTCGGCTCAAAATAATGATTTAAACTTTGAAAGACAGTTCTTCCAAATAAAAAAGAATTATTAATGGTAACTACTATTTATTCAGTCGTCTTAGGGCGGTATTATCATCAATAGTTTTTTAGTTTTTAGCATGCGGCATCTTCTACTAGTCTAGTAGATTAATAAAGGATGCCGGATGCTTAAGACAGTCTTCGTCTTCAGCAACGACTGATAATACCGCCCTTACAGACGGGTATACCAAATATATACTCCGCAGTGGAATGCCGGCAAATACGAGTCGTACTCGAGAGCCCTGAATGATCAAGCCCTCGGCCACTTATTCCCGCGACGGTGCTATTTCGCAAGCGAGAAACGCTCGCCCAATCGCGCCCTGGCGGTGTCGTGTCGTGAACTATGGTTGTGTTCCGATTCACGCATTATGCGCATAGACCGCAGCGCAGACGCTGCGCGCATGAACCGCGTTCCGTTTCCAGCAGCGCATGAACCGCAGTAACGAAACGGAACGGGTTTCGATGCGTCTGATGCTCACGAGGTTACGCGGGAATGTTCAAACTTATTTACAAATAGCTATGCAGTTGGATGGATTACGGTTAATTTAATTCGAGACTTTTGGACGGTGGTCGAAGCACGCTTCCTAACAACATCGGTTACTTCGTCTTAAGGATCGGGGACCGACTCCTAACGAAATTTGATGGCTTAATTGGTTCCTGGATTTTCTCAACCCTAGTTTTTCTATTCTTCTTGAACAGCGATAATTATTGAAAGCGAAGATCATATTTTATGAGTTTTACAGGACGAACTGCTGCTTACCCAACGTAATTTGGTAAACAGATGTGTAAAGGAAAAATGAAGTTATTTATTATCCGTGTCCGGGGTAAATTCAAGGTTTTGAAGGCTATTGAATAGAACCGCAGGCTCTCGTACGTCTTCTGGATTAGAGTACAGCTGTAAAGTTAGCATTATAAAAGCATCTTCGAAAAACTTAGCAGTAAAAGCCTTTAAGAAATAAATATGCACGCTACGTGTTTGCTTCCTTCCTCATCTTTCTTTTCGACCCTGCCTAAAACCTTCTAGGGATGTGTTGTTCGCTTCGAAATTGAGTCCGTTACGTTGGTTGCAATTCATACAGCGAGTGCAGAGATGGCAGTACCAATTTCGTAGAATTCCCTAGAATCCTCCAATTTCTAGCTTATAATGCGTGCAGCAAATGCAGAAAATAAAAGCATGGGCAGTCAATGCGCATATTACGCGCATGCGTATTTGTCGCTTTACGTGTGCTTCTGTATTCTGGTTTTTTATATGAATTGCTAGTTTGAAGTGTCTAATTAGTTTTTATTCTTATAACAGAGAAAGTAAAAATTTACGTTGTAACAAAGTTTGAAGCAATAACATAAAAATGTCCATTTGATTGGAATTACAGAATTAACGTGGGGTAATTCTGGCCATGATTATTCTTTATAAAAGAAGTGCGAAAACTGTAAAATTAATAAAAAAAATATTATTTTTATGTTTTAAAATTAATTACTATATACATGAATCACAAATGTATTCTTCAGGGGTATTCCATCCTGAACATTCTTCATATTATTATATGCCTATAAAATTTAATTGTTTCATTTTGGGTTTTTATGTGGAAGCGTGTAAAGTAATATTCCTGGCTTCATTCTGCCTTATTCACAATCCTTTTATGTCAGTTGCATTTAAGCCAGAAAAAAAGTAATGTTAAAAGCTGGCTACGATTACCCCTCAATTTTGGCCGGTCTTACCTCACAACATATGTTGAAATAATATAGTAATACACTACATTGAATTTTCATATCAATGAAAACAATAATATTTTGGAAGGATGTTAAATTATAAAAAGGTGACAAATATAGCGTAAAAGAACGAAATATCCAATAAGCATTTATTGCCATGTAGCATATATGTAGGTTATATTTTCTGTCACTTCGAGTAGCGGACCACATAATTTCGTGCATGTTTTTCAAAGCGTACGTAAAGCGACAAATACGCATGCGCGCATGAACTGCACGCTTCATGCGCTAGAAGTGAAGAATTCTAGGGAATGCTATGCGCCACCAACGCAACCAATGCACGCATAGACTGAAGCGGAACGGTTTTCTCTGCAGTCTATGCGCATAATGCGTGAATTGGAACACAGCCTATGTCAGCAGAATCTGTTGTATTTCTGCTGCCTATCTGACGTCAGATCGCGGAGCGCAAGATCTGCTCGATTCCTGCCATTAAATTGTATCAGCAGACTTTCCTTACTTTCTGCCGCCAAACTGCTCGCAGGCTATGTAAGCAGAATCTGTTGTATTTCTGCTGCCTATCTGACGTCAGATCGCGGAGCGCAGGGTCTGCTCGATTTCTGCCATTAAATTGTACCAGCAGATTCACTGCAGTGTCTGCCGCCAAACTGCTCGCAGACTGTGTAAGCAGAATCTGCTGTATTTCTGCTGCCTATCTGACGTCAGATCGCGGAGCGCAGGGTCTGCTCGATTTCTGCCATTAAATTGTACCAGCAGATTCACTGCAGTGTCTGCCGCCAAACTGCTCGCAGACTGTGTAAGCAGAATCTGCTGTATTTCTGCTGCCTATCTGACGTCAGATCGCGGAGCGCAGGGTCTGCTCGATTTCTGCCATTAAATTGTATCAGCAGATCCTGCCGCCAATCTGCTCGCAGGTTAAGGCAGCACAATCTGTCGGCTTTCTGCTGTCAGTCTGCTTTCATCATCGAATATAACAAATCCTGTATCAAATCTGTAGTCTTTCTGCCACAAACATTTGTACTCAGGCGTTGAGCAAAATCTGCAAATACGGATGTGGCTGACTGGGTATATGTACCTATATTTTTCGAATTAAATGAACGTAAATAACCACTGTAATTTAATTAATGAGATACTTGACTCTGTTTTTCATCAACGAGCTTGACAATATTAGCTTTGATATTTATACCTAAATGAGGTATAAATTACAAATATCGCACCTAATATTATCAACTCGCTCGTGAAAAATCCGATATGACGATGTTCAGGTGGGCCACGTGGCGATATTCAGGTGGGTCACATGTGGCCCGCGGAACGCGGGTTGCTCATCACTGTGGTAGACAAATGTTTCCCAACGAACACTTCGAGAACAAGCTATTGCCTAGTCGAAAAGAAATGAAGAAATTTCGCTTCAAAAATACTGAATTGCCAGCTGTAAAAGATAACTGAATTCGGACGCACAGGTAGCGTTGTCAACCGCTGACTCACGGAACAATACAGTCAATAAAAACAGGGACCCTGTCGAAACCCTCTGGCCGATCAGCTTGATTAATTTTTGAGAACCAGATGTGGTATACAACTCAGCCTCTTCAGTTTTTATCTAAATGTACCAGGTATAGCAGTTAAAAAGCATTATCCAACATCAATACGCCTTGTGGAGAGACAGAGAGACACACAAGAAGAAAAAATGGTAGCTCGCCGACTGCGCGTGGTTTGCAAGCGTAATATCTCCAAAATCAGTTAAAATAAGGTGTCTACATTATAGGTTATTGAATTTGTCTGGAAAGTCACTATCAAGTGATCTCTAAAAAGAAAATTGTTCCAGTTAAAAACCCGAACCTGACCATGATATCTCTTAGAGTAATAATCGAAGAAAAATATCGTATGCGCTAATAATTTTTTTCAACACCTGCATGAAAATGTGTGTTTTTTTACGCCTGCTGAGCGGGAGCAAAATGACTAATTTCAGACGTATTCGCGTAAAGTCTATCTCCCAAGGGAAAAAGACTTTACGCGCATGCGTATTCGCAATTTCTTACTTTCCTCCCAAAGAAACTGGAGTTTGACGTTACCCTATGGTATGAAGATGCAGTTGTTCGACTAATCGTTATCGATTTGTTGGAAAATAAATACACGTATTTATTCATTTTGACAGAATAAAAAAGCAATCGAACATGCATATTTTTTGCGAATCGCTCAGCAGGCTTTCAAAAACACACCTTTCATGCAGGTGTTGAAAAAAATATAATGCGTGACACGGGAGAGAAGCGATCTCGGGCAGCAAACTTCACGCTCGTCGAAATCTCTTGCTTCTCTCCCTTGCCACGCAATATACTATTACACCCCCCGAAGCATGCAATTGAATATAAACAATTCTTTTATTTCCAATACGTTTGGAACCATCCAGCTGTTTACTGTTCCCGTGGATACCTGCGTATTAATGAAAAGTCGCATTTTTGATCACAGTGAATAATCTATAAATTCTTAAAGACTGCGAAGGTACGTTCTTGATTGCCCTTTGAAAATGTGGCAACCAGATGTTGTCGAAGCTGTCTTGGGAAATACAGAATTGCCCACCAATAAACGATAAATGAGTTTTCGCTTCGCTCTCAACTGTTACCTCCCCGAGCCCGCTTCGTTTGGGATAATTACCGACCCAACATAAAGGCAAAATACAGAACAGAATACAAAGGCCCAAAATATAATAAAATTTGAAAATAGAATATAAAGCGGCCTTTTTGTTAATCCGTTTATTGCTGTGTCGGCGGATGGTGAGTAGGTATAGATGGTGACTTCGCACCCGTACGCACCGTTGTGTATAGGGTCATCGTTTAATCCTGCAACCCGCGCGCGCTCGAACTTGTAAAATGGCAAAACCGCCTCAGAGCTTCGAAAATTTTAGCGTCGCAAAGAGGTAGGTATTGGGAATTTCCCGGCCCAGGTAATCGAGCCGCGCGCTCCGCTTTTATGATCGGTTTACCACTCGCACCCCAGATTACTGATGAGGTTTGAAAATAATGTCAACTGATCTCGTACTCGTCTCAATTGCAAAAATTTTAGCTACGACAGGGTTGACCGCGGCGCAATACCCTTGTACGGATTGATTAGCTTTTAAGGATAATTGTTAACATCTGCTAATTATGATTTCAAGGATCAAGACTGTTGATTGTTTAAGCACAAAAGAAAAGTTGATTTATTACACATTTTGTTGTCTACAATCATTAGTAATTTTTTTTATACTGCACCCCACCTGACCCTACACATATGCAAGTGATAGGTATACATATGCAAAGAGAACACTTGCGAGGTCGTATAGTGAAGTGGGCAGCAGCGGCGCCAATTCGTGTAACAAGATGATGAGCGTTTAATCCAAAAAGAGGCCGAAGTTCTTATCACGTCATATTTGTGTTGATACCGATTTTACGACCATCCTGCAGTGCAAAGGTGGAAACATGTCTTGCAGAGGAACACGGGAACAAAAGGGGTAATTCTCTGTCTGCGCGCGGCCCCCGCGTACCGTCGGCGTCCCTTCGAATTGGAGATACATCCCTTATTGCTCGAGTATAAACACGCGTTCGAATATCAAAATAGTAGGACGCGCGACGTATTGGGTGCAAAATTATTTGTTCATAGGGACTGACTTTAGATAATTTTTAACATTATAAATTACAAATTATCATGCAACAGAATTAAGGATAAATTGTAGACTCAATTTTTTGTGATTATAGAAATTATACAGTAATAGTGTCCTTTTGGTATAGTAAGTGTAGAGCCTACATAATGTGTACAAAGGAGATGAGAGCATACGATAGAAAGTCTTGTGGCAGAAATTTAAAAAATGTTGATGTTAATTTAGCGAAAATGAATGAAAAGATTCAATATTTTTATTGGTGTTGGTTCAGTATAGTATAATAATATTTATTGGTGAATTGAAATATTGTTAATGGAAAACTAGTAAAATTAATGAATAGCGTAGCAACTATATAGAAATAGAGTGGCATTTTGCTATAATAAGCGTAGATTACAAAATGTGTCGAAAGGAAATGAGAGCGTATGGGAGAAAGTCTTGTTGCTGGAAATTGAAATGCTAATGGTAATAATTCAGCAAAAATGAACGAAGAGATGCAATATTTTCAACGCACAATTTATTAGATTTGGAATAAAATTAGTTTAGTATGTTAATGTGAAACTAAAAAATGAATGAATCAATTAATGCATGGCAACTACCGTGCATTTTATTAAAGTATTACGAATGTGTTGCACAAAAGATTGGGAAATCTGAAGGGAGATGCGTTTTCAACGTACTTTGTTCACTAATAATAATCACAAATAATTTTTGTTCACAAATAATTTCTTATTTAGATAATGCCCATCTCTGCCGCACGGTTGCAATATATGATGGAAATCACGCTTGCAACCGATATGTCCTTTTCTTTTCATATTCGAGCGTCTCCAAATCGAAGGGAAGTCGACGCAGGCAGAGTCTGTTTAAAATAATGTCGCAGTTTTCCGCCGTGGAGAATACCCTGCCCTTCGTTAATCTGTTCAGGGCTTTGTTGTCGGTGATACATATACCTAGCCACTTCAAACCATCGTGTATCTTTTGACCACCACCGACATCGTGATGGTGCCATAAACCGCGGCCCCTGGCAACGCCGTCACTTTTCTTGATCGACGAACGTGTTCAAAAATTCTTGGGCCTGACCAGCGTGCGGACCAATTATGCTCAACAATAGAGGGGGGAAAATACCGACAGAAGGTAGTGGTAATGGTGCGTGAACTGAAGCCAGCGTTCAGTCCACGCACCCATTACCACTACCCCCTGTCGTTGTTTTTCCCCCTCCATTGTTGAGCATAATTGGTCCGCACGCTGGGCCCGACACCGACGCGAAATCAAGGTGGAAAAGTCCCCCCTCCTTGAAAACGCATACCTGAGTACCTATATAATATCCTATGTCTGTGGAGCGAAATGTCATTTTTCCGCAAACAGTCGGTGGCAACAGTGGACATTGAAGACAGTGAATAGAGACGTCATAGAAAATCGTGCGGCGCTCAAGACACAAAAATGTAAGTTTGCAATATTATTACTATTATACTTGGTGTTCTTATTTGTACACAACACTACAATGTTAATTGTGATTATTTACATTAATATATTCATGTGTATTACTTGTTAACAGTTAAAATGTGGACTTCAAAAAACACGCTAGAGCTTGCAGAGATGCTGCATGGCCTGCCGGAATTATGGGATGCCTCATGTGAGGCATACAAGAATAAATCCATCAAAGATGACGCATTGGCAGTGATGGCTGCGCATTTTGGAATGGACACCGAAGCCATGGGAAAAAAAATAAAAAACATAAGGACCCAATTCGGGAGGGCCTTTAACGATAAAAAGGAGCAGAGCAGGAGTGGAGCCGGGACGTCAAAAAAGAAAGAATGGTTTGCGTTCCAGGCACTCCAATTTCTTGGAAGAAATAATACGTCGGTGGGCAGTCGCAGTACTATGGAGGTAAGCATTACTATTTTAAATATACAATTTCCTTTGTTACACTCTCGGGCCATTCCACGCGAACGCGAACACTCTTTGGAGCAACATTTCGGATTTTGTTGGAACTTGGATATGTTTATACTTACAATTAGCCTTCAGTGATATGTAAACATGTGTCGAAGGATTTTTCAAAATTTGAAAAAATGTGATCTTAACAGCTCTTGATAGTCGCTTTCATATTGGGTAATCAAATATATAGCAGTGATGCCAGATCGAGGACGGGTGCCCTCGAGAATTTCCCCCACCTCGCGCACACTACGCCGGAGCAGCGCGTCCGTGAGTTGGACTCCGAAGCGCCGAGCTCACGGACACGCTGCTCCGACGTAGTATGCGCGAGGTGGGGGAAATTCTCGAGGGCACCCGTCCCCGATCTGGTATCACTAATATATAGCATTCCAATGAAAAACCTAAAGGTCACGTTCGTTTCAAAGAAAATCTTCTGAACACGAAAAATTGAGGTTCCATGTTTTGTAGGGGATAAAAATCAGTAAATGTTTCATTTTTACGTTCTTTCATTTTTTTACAAATACTTACCATTTTCTCGCAAATGGTAAGAAAAAACGGCCCTCTCGCGAAAAGAAATAAGTGGAAGTACAGGTAAATAACTGTTACGTCGTGCAGGGAGCTTTCCTTAAATCACCCCAAGCGGTTGGAATGATTTACCGGGTTCTTGCTCTTATCAAAGGGTTAAGGCCTACCTTGACTATACTTACCGGGGAATAGGAAGATAAGAGGGGTTTGAATAAGATTGTACGCAGGAATTATAGGAATAACAATGAAGTGTGATATATATATATATTCTTATAGAAAGTAAATAAATGATTACACACTCTGGAGACGGCGCTTCGCCTCCGCTGACGCTAATGGGTCGCTGAACCTATCGTAGGTCATGTTCGCTCGCGTTGTTCTCAGGTAGTGCACAGAAGTCGGTGAACCTGACGTCTGTCGTTTCGCTCACTCGCTCGCTATATCGCACGTCTTCGCGGTCGCGGTGGTCCGTATCGGCGCGTACTAAGGGCACTCCCGGTGCATGCCGTTTCTCGGTCTGACGGATGGAGATACACTTTGCCTAAACCAGATCGGCCGAGCGCCATTCGCGAGATAAACGCGGAGACGAGGTCGCGAGCTCTAAACGGCCGTCTGCTCGTCGTTATTCCCTAAATCGAACTCCAAATCACGACTCTCGCTACGAAGTCCCGCGTTTGAGGGCCGCGCCTTACGCTCCCGAAATCGGTAAGGGAATCGCCTCGTCGGCACCTGTCGATCGCTGCTTATTAAGGAAATATAGGAGCCCGGGCTGTCAATGGTCACGTTGTGTTTACAACGATAACTTCCCCGGTTCGGCGACCGGAGTCACACGCACGGGGCGACTCCGCTGAATCGCCGATTCGAAGGAAAGCGACGCAAGGACAGCAAACACGGGATGAGTCGGAAGGGCCCATGTAAACATAACAACAATTACTTTTCCTTCTAAGGTAAATGTCCCCATTAGCGACCGTTTAAGAGTGTGACGGGTTCGAAATAGTATATTTTTTACTAATATACGACAATATTTGAGTAAAGTATGGATCATTGTATTTTTTGAAGTCTCTAGTTTCTCAATCAAATTAGTTTTACAGTGATATTTGACTATTTACACAAAAATTATGGCGAAAATTATATTGGACCTGATATCCCCTTTAGTGATCATCTATTTTATACCACGATTTTCCGCTACAATAATGAAAGAAAATGGATATTTTCTTTTTATTTTATAATTTTGTATATATTTCTCGTTAATTTGAGTAAGTTTCTGCATGGATCCAGTTGCGAGTTTAATGATATCTGGAGTATAACCTCACGGTATTAGAATCTGTCAATTTTCATGTCAATGACCAAGTCTTAATTTACATGTGAATTTACTTAAAGATAAATGTACGGCTACATAAATAACGTATGAAACAATAACTGAAATATTTCGCTTATATTTCGCTTTCTGTGTTGCAATAAACAATAACAAAATGAAGTGGTTACTAATGGGGACGTGGTCAGTGATGGGGACATTTACCTTATCTGAATTTTATTAAAAATTTAAGCAATTTGAAGCAACTTCATTCTGCCATGGCACGCTCCCCTGTGGTGATATAAAATATCGGGCAAATTCATTTCGAATTTCCTTGCAGCCTCCAGGTGGTCTCTTGGCTAGATTTTGAAGGTTCAGAAAACCTGTGCCTTCTGTACCCTCTCGCCAACTACCTGGCATAATGTCACCCCTATTTGAGTGTTCATAGTCAAATGTGCCTTGCGGTGTGTATAGTTGCCTTGATTCGGTACTCCGTCGCAAGAAATTATGAAGGTGCACGCACGCCAGCACTACACTCTCAACTTTCGCGGGTTCCAATGGCATTGGTTTACGAAAAACTCTGAACACCGTAGCTAGCAAACCAAACACATTTTCCACCACTCGCCTAGCTCTGCTTAATCTATAATTAAAAATTCTTCCAATCGAACCGCTTTCGTGCGAACCAGGGAATGGTTTCATAAAATGGTGGCTTAACGCAAATGCATCGTCCGCTACTAGAACAAAGGGACTATGAATTGTTCCTCCTAACAGTGATCTCGGCTGTGGAATATTTAGCTCGCCTTTTATTAATTTATCATAAAACTTGGTGTTATGAAAGACTCCACCATCGGAAATTCTGCCTTGTGATCCCACATCAGCATAGATAATGCGGTAATCGGCATCTACGATGGCCATAAGCACAATGCTGAATGTCCCCTTATAATTGAAATATATACTCCCACTATTTCGTGGAGCTTCAATTTGTATATGCTTCCCGTCGATCGCACCAATACAATGGGGGAAATTCCATTTACTACTGTAGTCTTCCGCTATCTGCAACCATGCCTCTTCTGATCCTGGTATCTGCAAAAATTCAAAATATAATATATATACACGTGTATGTACAGGAGCATATGTATATCTGTGTGTGAATATAGGTGTGTTTTTCGCAAATGGTTAATCCATAGTAAATATTTCATTATCTATCTCAAATTTCAGGACGATACGGAGGTGCCTGCGAGTACCGCAGCTGGCGATGGAGCATCCACAACAGGAGCCACTACTGTTGTGGATGAAACTATTTCTCCGGAGGAAATTATTACACACAGCCACGGCTGGAACGTCTCCAATAAGAGAAGAAGAAACGATTCGAGAGTGGACGACGCGTATTCGTTTATGAAGAATGTGGAGGAGACAGTGAAGGAAAGGGACGACTTTGCGGCATATGGTGAAGTAGTAGGAAGGCGAATGCGTAGTGCCAAACGTAGCAGTCGCGATACGGCAATTTTAAAGAATAAAATTGACAATTTGTTGTTTCAATTTGAAATGGGAGGACCTGAAGCAATGAACGAACCACCATCCGAATACCCGTTACCCGCAAGCACATCGAATGTAACCCCCACACATTGCCCGGAAACTGAACCATATAGCCTAACAAATTATGTTAGATTTGAAGAACTACGCTAAAAAAAAGTGTACATAGAATAAAATGTGACAGACAAAAGTGAAATGGTTTCGAAGGGTAAGTATTTCCTATGCGGACGCGTAGAGGAGATATGAAGGTCAAATTTGTTATTTTACATGGAATCATATGCTTTTTAATACATTATTCGTTTCAGCTCGGAATTCTCTATAAAAAAGTGTTAAACTATGTATAGTAGGGGAGACCGGGGCTAGTTGTTACACTTTTCAGTTTTTTATTTTTTATTTTGTTTGCATTCCATATTCAATACTATCAATGACTCTTACTTAAAGTACGTTCTTTCCTCTACCGATGACCGCTATGGCATGTAATTAAACGCAAACCATGACTTTGAAACAAGCCATTTTGAAAGTCGAGACATGTTGTATCAACGTGCCCCGAGTAGGGGCTAGTTGTTACACAATACGGGGCAAGTTGTTACAGAATTAAATTTTACGAAACGAGGCTTATTATGAGTAATATAATTATATTTTCTTGGACAAAAGTAAATTTATTAATGTTAAGAATCTGTTACAATAAAAAATCTATTTTAAAAATAATAAAAAACTACTGAAATCATTATCGTCAATTATCGTCGTCCGTTTCATACGGGGACTCGCAATTAATGCACACGTAAAAGTGATTCTTTGGTTTTGCACACTTCTCATGTGTCCACTTTTTGCATTCTATGCACTGAATCCACTCTGTGGAGACATAGTAGCGTTCCGTCCCCGAAAAATCATTTAGCGCGAAACTACTATAGTGACTCGTGGTAACTAAAGGATTAAATTAATAAATTAATTACTAAATACAATGTAACAAAATGCCCCTTTCGCTCTGTAACAACGTACCCCTTTTCGTATGTAACAACATGCTCCTTGTCTTGTGTAACAACTTGCCCCGGTTGACACCATTGTGTATAAAAAGCTATAAGTTCATACCAGTTGGGTGTATTCTTATGTTCTTGGTGCCAATCTGTAGCTAAAGGAACACTGATTCAAACCTGGTAATATTAATTTACATACATTTATCTGTCTTTGCGGTAGAAAAGATTCAAGTAGAAAGAGAAAAGTTACTATTAGTACCGAAAACACAAAAAACTGTAATAAAGTGACAACGCGTGAACCGACTACAAACAAACAACATACACAAGTGCGTATGGTTGAAACACATCAGCCACTTCATCGTCGAAGTGATAGTCCAAGCGAAAAAAATTTAAACTGCTTTGTAACAACCTGCCCCTGTAACAACTAGCCCCGGTCTCCCCTACAGAGCTTTTCGATATACATAGTTTAATACTTTTTTATAGAGAATGCCGAGCTGCAACGAATAATGTATTAAAAAGCATATGATCCCATGTAAAATAACAAAATTGACCCGCATATGTCCTTTACGCGTCCACATAGGAAATACTTGCCCCCTGAAACCATTTCTCTTTTGTCTGACACATTTTTACCCTATGTACACTTTTCTTTAATTTTGTTAAATATTTATGAAATGGTTCAGTTTCTGGATAGTGGGTCTGGGATACATTCGATGTGCTTACGGGTAAACGGGCATTCGGATCGTGCTTCTGCTTCCCCTGCTTTGTGTATGTTGTATGAGTGTGTTATGTGAATGTATTGTATGATTGTGTTGTGTAATATTAAGTAATTTTAAGGACCATGTATGTTGTATGAGTGTGTTATGTGAATGTATTGTATGATTGTGTTGTGTAAATATTAAGTAATTTTAAGGAACATGTATGTTGTATGAGTGTGTTATGTCAATGTATTGTATGATTATGTTGAGTAATGTTAAGTAATTTTAAGGAACATTAAATTAATTATTAATTAAAAACATTTTATATATAAATAATTCTGTGTATTTTACTTACCCGACAGTATTGTCGAAGAACTTCGATTATCGCCTCACACACTTCCGGCACAATGGATGATATTACTTGTTTCGATATTTTGAATAGATACATTAAACTGGCATAAGAATCACCTGTAGCCAAGTATCTAAGCGTGACAGCTAATCGTATGGTGGGCGGAATTGCAAGACGACAATTTGTGTCTTTCTTTGCAATTTTTGGAGCCACTAAAGTCAGGAGCTCTTCAAAATCAGATTTTGTCATTCGCACAAAATTAATAAAACTACTTCCGTCGTTTAATAGAAACTGTGACATTAAATCATCACCGTAATGTTCTCCATTTCTCAAAAACGCCTTTTTCCACCAACGCCTTTTTCTTCTTCTTTTGGTCGATGCTATTACAATGAACGCGGCGGCAACACCCATAGCTATTGACGGATCCATGGCTACTAAATAGAGTTTGGAATGGATGCCGAAGGGTTTTGGTCATAAGGTGTGGGACACAAGTTGCCGAGTCGCCGGACACAAGTCGCTGGATACCAGCCGCTCGGTAAAAGTCGCTGGCGACAAACCGATGCATCCCAGCGAGTCGCCAGGCGACCCGCTGGAGTCGCTGGCGACAGAGTCGCCGGCGATTATCGCCCAGTCTATACGAGCCTAAACGATGTGACTCGCGTCCCCACCACTGTACGGGCAACCGTCACGCGCATCTCTTTCGCGCAGAGCGGTGCTCGCCACGCTATGTATAAGATCCACACTAGATTCTACATATTGCGCGTATGGACCTGTATCTCGCACCCACAGCTTGATCGTGCTTTAAGGAGCTTCTTACTTATTTCGGTTTTCTATCATTATCCTTATCATTAATCATTAATCATTAAATAAACGTATGGGGTAGTGGAGGCTGCATCGCAATCCATCCAGCGATTCTCGAGATTGGCGGGATCAAACATACAGACGCCTACCGGGGACTTTATTTTATACTATGTAGAGACAAACATGAATCAGTCACGGTAATAACTCGGGCGAAGCCGAGACGGGGCACGCTAGTATATAATATAATAGAAGATTGATTTCCATAACTTCGTTAAAAATAGTCCGATTTGCGTGATATTTGTGATAATTTTAATTGGGAGAACGCCAGGAATCCATTAGTGTTACTTTCATATCGATACGATAAAGAATAAAGAATTTCTTAATACGCTGTAATGAATATCCCCATAAAAAACTTCAAAAAAGTAAAAAAATGCGTCAAGTACATGAAAATCACAAGAAATAGAAGATAATAATAATTACAAAATTAAAAAAAGATGTGAAATCAAAATGAGCTGCCAGTACATAAAGAAAGATGCTTTCCAACTGCGCTTTAGATGACACAACTACACATGCACAGCTCAAATTCCATTACTCATAATGGCTATTTATACAAAGAAAAAATATATTAAATAATAATATGCAGATATATTTTTATACAAATAAATATTTTAATGTCACGTCCTGGGTGGCGGGACTTGGATCGTAACATATATGGGGTAGGGAGGTTGCTCGAAGGCTGTGCTTCGTAGGAAGACCAGCTTCACTATGAAGGCTATGCTTCGTACTTGAGGGGGTGGAGGTGAGCTCGAAGGCTGTGCTTCGTAGGAAGACCAGCTTCGCTATGAAGGATATGCTTCGCACTTGAGGAGGGGTGAAGGTGAGCTCGAAGGCTGTGCTTCGTAGGAAGACCAGCTTCACTATGAAGGCTATGCTTCGTACTCGTGTCGATCAGGGAAGGCGGTATGGGGACCGTACACCGAGTGACGCACGTGAGAATACTGGCTTTGATTTATGGCTCAATAATTGGCTTACTAACTGCATCGCATGAAAAGAGGCGTAAATAGTAGGTTTTCACCATAGGTTTGGGAATAGCCATACGGGACTCTATATGAAAGAACGTTAGTAAACACGGGCAAGAACTCCCGACGCTCGCGGAGACCGATCAGCTGTAGTAGTCGCTCGTAATGGTTCCACGAATTCGAGGCGAAATAGCGAGAATTCACAGTTAAAGGTAGAAGCAAAAGCGTTATTTATTGGAACGCGTAGAAGATAGCAATAGACATTTTATAATTATGCGTTAGACGTTCAGCATAGGCACATAACATTTATATAAAGTAAATGGTAGATAATTAACATTAAGTAGATAATAACATAAAGATGCGAGGTAGTGGAGTTAGACAATAATAAGCGAGAGTAATCGATATAAATACAATTAAACAATATATATGTGTAAAGTTATGAGCGTAAGCCTAAGCAAAGAATTAATATAAAGGAGTAAAGTAAGCAATTAAAGTTATAAACAAAAGATTTAAATATAATAGAAATTGGAACGCTTACGTGATGTAGACGCTGGTTAATGAACACTGAATTTAAATGTTAGAATATAACTAATAAAGTAAACCACTTAAATCTGAGGTGAGACAGAATAATAATCGCGACTGAAGATAGCAAGGAATGATGATGCGTGGGCCACGCGGCACCGGTATTTATACAAACTGATGGAATGTGAGGTATGCGGGGAATTTGAGGTATGCGTGATGACTCATGCCCAAAGTATGCGTGGAATTTGCGGTATGCGTGATGAGTCATCCGTAAAGTATGTGTCGTAATAACTCTGGGGTTTTTGTAAGAAGCAAAGGTTGATCTATAATTAGGCTATAAGACAATGGGATTTCGAAAAGGGGCACTCAATCCGTTGGGTGGACTTTTGTGGTTTTCATTGGTAGAAAGGGGGGGGGGGGGGAAGAGGTTTCGATTTAGAGAGGTTGGGGCGAGGGACTTGTTGCAATTCGTGATTGAGGAGGGAAATCATGCCTCTAAGGCGAAGAGGGGAAGGGGAATTTCGTATATGATCAGCTGGAGATGGGGACCGCTAAGGTACATCGTCCAAGATCTGATGATTGGTAAAGGTTTAAGAGTTGTGGTTTATTATATAGTAGTAGATAGTAGTAGATTCTTGGGTAGGTCATATAAGGAGGAAGCTAGTTAGGGCTGGGCGAAAATTATAGGGACGTCACATTAATACGAATAAATATTTGATTCAAAATACTTGGCGCTGCTCTCCGAATTGGTGTTGCTGAACTCAATAAATATGTAATAAATTGCATTAATCCTTTTCTTTCTTTTTTGTACGTGTGTGTGCGTGCGCGCGTGTGTGTGCGCGTGTGCATATGCTACGCATGGTATTAGAATTAAATATATGTAGAATAAATCTGACTGCGTTTCTAATATGTGTATGTATATGTATTTTATATTATAATGGAGTTGTTGTAAATTATTCATACTAAGGCAATTAACATTTTTTCGGTTGCGCAGCGCCAAGTATTTTGAATCAAATATTTATTCGTATTAAAATATTTATTTGTATAAAAACATATCTGCATATTATTATTTAATATATTTTTTCTTTGTATAAATAGCCATTATGAGTAATGGAATTTTAGCTGTGCATATGTAGTTGTGTCATCTAAAGCGCAGTTGGAAAGCATCTTTCTTTATGTACTGGCAGCTCATTTTGATTTCACATCTTTTTTTAATTTTGTAATTATTATTATCTTCTATTTTTTGTGATTTTCATGTACTTGGCGCATTTTTTTACTTTTTTGAAGTTTTTTATGGGGATCTCACTTCTTTTTACAAAGATTATTATTATCATCTATTTTTTGTGATTTGTATATTTTCTTATTTTTTTGTGATTTATTATTATTATCTTCTATTTTTTGTGATTTATATGATTTCATGTAGGGTAGGGCGGGGCTTAAAGGCCCACGGGTATAAAGGTCCACCATAAGTAATCGTAAAACTAGTGACGTATTGTTCTTTCTAACTATACGAGGGGTGAGAAGGGGGCGCGGGTTGCGTAATGAGGCATCGCTGGCAATCGAGCGACGCCGCTAGCAGGAGATACACGACCGCGTCTTAAAATTTGTACGTAAGTCAATTTTTTCATTATTATTCTTTTTAGTTTCGAGCAGTGTTATTTCGGTTACCATGCCTAAACATAGTTTATTAGTATACGTGATTTATTTGTTTTTCATGATTTATTATTAGTTTTTAGCTAGTTTGAACGGTCATTTTTTTATAACCTCTTAAAACACTTACACGTGGTTGGGGTAAAAAGGTCCAATGTGGACCGCTACCTAAAGCCGGACCACGAAAGTCAACTATTAATAGAAAACGCCGTAAAATTGCTATTTTAACAGATACACCCGAAAAAGAAAATCTACGTAATGAACAAGAAATCGCGAACAAGAAAAAGGCTAAAAGTGTAAACAAGAAAAGCAAAGCAAATAAAAAACTTGAGCAAGTAAAAAAAGCTATTTTACAAGAGGTTAACAGTGATTCCAGCTCTGATGATGAATACTTCTGTTTGATTTGTTGCGAGAAGTACAGTGACAGTGTTCCAGGTGAAGGTTGGATTCAATGCACTCTTTACAAACAATGGGCCCATGAAAAATGTATTTCAAACAGAGATTGCATTTACTTTGTTTGTAATAATTGTAATTCAGGAAACGATGAGTCTGATTAAGATAAAATAGAGATACCAAAAAATATTACTTAAGTTACTACGTTGTAGTTATAATTAAAGAAGAATTTTATTTTTGTGTTACGTTTATAAAAATATCTTTTGCTTTTTGAATTATGAAAAAGATTTTTTTTGTTAATAATTACAGTACTTTTGACGTTTTGTTTTTGGAATAAAAATAAACTTTTGAATTTCATTTAATCAAATATTGTTATTATTTCATAAAACCTTTTTAAAATTAAAATTAAATACTGGACCTTTTTGCCTCCTGGCTGTCCCTTTTTACCCCTGCTATGGGGCAAAAAGAGACAGACGACAAGGTCTAGAAAAATTGTAAAATGACATATTTCTATTATGATAATTCAACCAAAAATTGAGTTAAAATTGAGTCAGATAACTGTTTGTTTGATTAGTGTTGTATATTTTGATATAGTAGGCTCGGTTTTCACAGTATACTTCGAAATAGTCAAATTGGACCTTTAAGGGGTCTCCCTAGTGTGACGCCTGGAAAATAGGGCTATATTTGGGAATTTTTTTGAAGGAAATGTACTTGATATTGCGGTTTCTAACTTTGGGGTATTTATTCAGTTACATTTTGACAATCTACTTGAATTTTTTGAAGCATTAATGATAATTATATTTTATGTTATAAGGGTTATAATGAAAAGCTCGCAAAAAAACGCCTGCTGCTGGCGATCACGATTCCGGCTGCCATGGTTATCTGAAACAAAAAACACAGTTATTTTCTTAAGCTATATGAATGTAGCTAGGACTTGACCTAGAATGAAAATAGAAAATCACCAAATAAAAAAATGGCGGCACTTTAAAGAAAAGTTTTCATTTCGCGGCAAAAAAGTGGTGAGTTTTTTGAGCTGCAAAATTCGAATTTTGCAAATAATGACTTCATTCTAGGTCACATCCTAAGAGAACACGCACTCAATATATATGTTAAGTTTTAAGTCGTTTGGTTGAGTAGTTTTGGAGATATCGTGATCGCCGGGCCGAAAAATGTAGTTTCGAGTAAAACGCGTTTAAAGATTCAAGTACCATTTTTCAAATAATAAATCATACTTACGATTAGTCTCCGATGCCTGGCCCATAGAGTACACCTTCCTCTTCTTCATACAATTCTTGTAAAGCTGCATTTGCTTTCCTTCGAGCAGTTCGAGCTTCTTTTGATGCTTCCTGATGCCTTTTCTCTCCAAGGCAAACTCTGTTCACGTCTTGCGTATCGGCAAAACTTTTGGCTTCTGGGCCAATTGTTACTCCCATCGTATTTAATACTCTTAATAGTGACTGGTAGCCATCGTTAAATATGCCAGTTGCTAAATATGTTGCTACTTCAACTGTTTTTGGCCCAGAGTATATATGTTTGGGGGCGAATTGCCAAATTAACTGATTAAAACTTTCGTTATTGTTCTGTGTGTTTCCGCCTAGACATCGCTCTATCAATTCGTGTTGGGATAAATTGGTATAAATGGGCTTTATAACCTGCTGTACGATTTCAGTAAGGGGTGGATCATGAGTGTAATTGTCGAGGGCGCCTTTTGCTTCAGCGCGGCGCCACGAACACCAGCTGTCGGCTCCGGTAGGGCAGTAATCATGTTCGGGCGCTGTATCAGTGGAGCACTTATGGTGATACGTTGCCCAAATCGCATTCTTCATTTCCTCCACTGAATCCGTGTGTCGTGTAATTGCTAACCCATAATATGCTGTTAAATCATTTATTAACTTATCCGTTAATTTTCCCGGACCTTTTCCCCCTATTCCTTTATGTTTCTTTTTTTCTGCTCTCAAACGAGAACCCATCCTTTTTTTAACGTGTAAAACACACTCTAACTTTTTCACCTGCACGTCATATGGATTCAAATCCACAATGCCCTTATACGTTTTACTGTCGCCATCGCCAATGTAGCGGGTATACATGGCGCCATATCGGTCGCGCGCTACTGTTCATAGCTCACAGCGTTGCCAAAATTTCGAATTCAGCTATAATATTTTAGGAATATGTTCTTAAGATGTTGAACTTTCAGAAAAAACAAAAAAAAAAAATCGATTTTTTTGAACCGTCACACTAGGGAGACCCCTTAAGCCCCGCCCTACCCTACTTGGCGTATTTTTGTACTTTTTTGAAGTTTTTTATGGGGTATACTGTTGTATTCCGTATCTTTGTGTTTCTATTATTTTATTTAATAACAACTTAATACAAATAACGGAATCTAGACGAATTACAGATTTACTTAAAGTAGACTCAGAACTAGATTATCGTGTCAAGACTGTTCGGACTAGAGTGCTGCTTGAGAGAAGAAATGCGTGTAATATATAGGTAGGGGAGACCGGGGCAAATCGGCCACTGGGGTAAATCGGCCACATGAAGTTTTACCCAGTGGGAGTTAAAATAAAAACTCGTGTTTGCTTTTGTAAACGTCTCTCTATGTGTCTACAGTACCAACGGAATTTGATAGCATTTGAGATTATGTTGCATTTTGTAGAAGGCAAAATACGTTTTCGGCAGTGATAAAAAAATTTCGTGACTTGTGGAAAAGTTGCCTTTATTCTGTAATATTGGTATTCTGAAGTTTGAGGTGAGTATGTACTGATTAAAATAGAGGTACCGATTACGATTCCGATGATAGTTTGAGTTATTTTGGAAAATCTCTTTGTGTTTAAGTGATTGAAGTTAGAGTTTACGTCTGGGGCAAAACGGCCACGTAACACCCGGAGCAAATCGGCCACTCACTGATGATGCCGAACCATAGTAAATAAGTAGTTTTATTAACTTTTGTGGTAAAAATATTCTTCGATGCAGCCCCGTCAGTGGATCCGACGCTCAACAATGGAAAACAGTTGACGGTTTCAAGACGGGGAAAGGATTTGTGTGGCCTGGACGGAAGCACGGCTACGCAGTGCAGTTCGATCTTTGGAAAAAGAAAGTTACATATATCCATGCGTTTAAATATTGATTCAAGCGATTGTAGCTTGAATAGTTACGAGGAGAAATAAATATCGTCTACATTTTTCAACAACATGGTCCGTAATTACAATAGCAAGAAACCTCCAATCGTCGTCCAAGAAAAGCTGTTACGACTACCAATGTGGAATTGGAATCTCAGCCTTTGACGAAGACAGGGTGTTCAATTGGACGTACGTTGCGTAAACGCAGGTGCCAAAGGAAGCAACTGGAGAAACTAAACCTCGGAAACTGAAGATGACTGAAAAATGCAACAATATTTAAACCGCAGTATGTGTGCGTTAAAAACGTGAACTTCTCAACTTTTCAAATAGTTTTTTCACTCTATTGTAATTTATAATTGAGAAATAAACGACTCATTTTCATTTATGACTAAAAATTCATCAACATCCAGCCCGAATAAAAGGGGTCCGTTTTGCCCCGAAGGAGTGGCCGATTTGCCCCGGCATTTTTCGAAACGGCGATTTTACGTTATATTACAAATTCTCTGGAATGACTTTAGAAAAGGGGATTAATGAAAATTTGTTGTAGCAATTATGTACTATAGGGATTACTCTTTCGGATAGTATAATTCACATAATTGAAAAATTAAATTTTGTTTGTTAAATTTATCAATGAAAAAAAAGTGGCCGATTTGCCCCGGTCTCCCCTACGCTTTTCAGTAAACTGGAAAGTGGGAGTTGTCCTGAGTGTAAAGGTCGGTAAGGGATGAGACATAGAAGTTAAAGTTCAAGGATGAGTAATAAAGGACAGATGAGGTCATAGAAGAAAGAATTTGGGACGTTTGCTATTGCTATCTGGAAAAGTAACGCGATGACTTATAATATGTATAGAGAGTGAATAACGTTGGTATACAACACTTTCCGCCATAAAATTGTTCAACGGGAAGTTAACAATTACGTAAAAAAATAATTCAATAGAAAAAATTTAAATGACGTTGGTATACAACACCTTTTCGCCATAAAATTTTTCAATGGGAGCGTAGTTAACATTTATGTATACCGTGATTAAAAATATAATTACCTTACATAGATTTTGAAAACTACAAAAACAAAAGGTAAAATAATATTATACAACACCTTCCGCCATAAAATTGTTCAACAGGAAGTTAACAATTACATATCTTTCTTACTCGTATGGTAACTGATGTAAGACTAAATGATAAATATAAAAACAAAAGTAAAGTATAAAATACTCTAGGATGAATATAAATAGTATTAATTACTACGGGTGTGACAATTTCCTTATTTCCTAAAGAGGTGTAGTACTTCTACGAGTTCTTTGTCGGGTCGGAATGGGATTCGCTTCTTCGTCTTCCGAAATCTCAGGTATTGGAATGTTGATGACTGGTTGGTTCCGCCTTGGTTGATAGGTGACTAATTCATTCACCGAAGTTGGCAATGGTGATGAGTTGAAGACACAATCAAAGAATTTTTTTATTAATGGAGGATTGGTCACTTCATGTCTTGAATGCGTGGTTGAACAACATAAACGTTGTAACCAGTAAAGACATCCACAACATTGGCAGCATTTTAAAAATATAAACAATACGAAGAGGCCTACGATTATTCCAAGAGCAATCGTATACCACTTGGTGTGCGTAATGATGAATGGTTGATTTATTTGTTTGGTAATAACTTCATCGAACTCGTTTAATTTCTTACTAGCGTATTTGAGTTCTGTAAGATCGATGTTCGTGAGATGTATCGGCTTTAGAGCAACCGACTCAATTGTTTTTAGATGAGGCAACAAGTTGCAACAATCATCATCTATAATATTAATGTGTGGAATATAATAAGTTGCGTTTTTACTGCTTTCAAATGTTGCGTCGATCATAAACAGATTTATATATCCTTTGCAGTGAGGTTGAAGCTGCATAATTCCGCTTTTTTTCAAAACAATATCTTTCATATGATCTTGATTTCCTCCGCATATGATAGTTAAAGTAGTTGGCTTGTGAAGGACATAGATCCATTGATTCCTTGCAATATACTTCCAGGTTTCTATCGTTCCTTTAATCGTCTTCGTCGTGCAGGTAGATGGAATCTTACTGGTGTGAGGAGACAACAGCTCGATCTCGCAGATTGCTTGGTTTGTTGAAGCCATGGTGTGCAAATGATAACAGCCGTACTCCTCATCTCGATATTCATTACAATCAGACAATTCCTTTAGGAAGATGAATTGGGATTTTGTTTGGGAAAGGAGGAGATACTGACTTTGAGGAATAATATAAGAAAAGAATTCTGTATCATTATGCTGGATTGGAAGAGGAATAAGATTGAAGAGATCAAATTTCGCTCGAACTACTAAAGGGATTTGAAGTGCAAATATTATATTATCTTTGGTGATAATTACATGAAGTTGAATGAATTTATAAAAATCACGAATATTTTGTAAATCTGGTTTCATAACTAGTTCCTGTTCATTTTTATAATTTTTTAATTCTTCGTAAAGCATTTTAGGAGTAATAACAAACGGTGAAACAATGTTATGTTCAGCTAGATTAACAGCTTCTATATATTTTGAAAGTTCACGATTAAATTGTCCTACTAGGGTAAACGCACCAGTAAATGAACACTTAAGGCTAGTAAATGGACACTTTTATAAAATTATGTTTGCAGCGCGATTGATTCCACGTGTTGCAAAAATTGTTTGGATAATAAGCGAGAAACTAGAAGAAGTCTATAATTGATTAGTTGCTTATTTTAGTAACTTATTTTACTCGTTTTAGTAAAAAATGTCCATTTACTGGTAGTGTCCATTTACTGGTATATTTACCCTAGTACGTTTAAAGTGGTAATCTGTTCGTTCACCACATATTCCATTTCTAATCGTGAAATAAAAGAATTTGTTTGAGCAGTGAAGGAATTTATTTTTCCTATATTTTCATTCATTGCTTTCTCTTGACTTTGAAGGGAATATAGAGAACTATTGTTGAGCGTTAGCTCGTTGCCGGGCCACCAAGGTCGCACCAGGGCACCTTGTATTTTTCAAACCTCATCTGGCAGACACTTGGTCTGTCAGTCCGCGCCGCGTAGACCTGAGACCGTTGTAAATACATAAATTTACTACGGAAACGCAGGCGACCAGTTCAAGTCAGGGCCAAGGGTCTCAGGATCGCCGTGACAAAACACAGACGGCCTCGCGACAGCCGTAACACGAATTCCCTTTCCTCTAGTTCTGTACCACCTACAAGCAAATCACTTCCGCCAATAGACAACGTTTCCTACCACTGCTTTTTGTATAACTCCACCCCTAAAGGGAATCTTCGACTTAACCTTGTCACCAGCGAAAGAGTCAAAAGTTAGTCCAAATGTATACCTCACACGAGTAACTTGGAGGGACTCATTCAACTCAGTGTTCTTTTCCATAGTAATCTTTTGTTCAAGTTTAGTTCAATTTAAATACAGATACACTGTTATTGTTAATTGTGCGGTGCCTCAATTTATTGGAAAACAACCTTCAATCACACCTCATCCAGTGAACTCTTGTGGTCGTAAGACACCACAGAGAGAGTGACGTTGCGCCGTCGGAGATTTACGACCTCCAAAAACAGGCGACGCAATAGCTCACAACAACTATTAAAGTTTCTAATAGTATTTGTAATCACTTGAACCTGTGCTTTCAGCAGGGTTTGTGTTTGCTTGCTATTATTTACTAATGTTTTAATACTGTCTTCATAAAATTGAGCATCATCGGCGTCGGGAGTACCAAAAGCCCATTTTAATAGATACGACATACCATTTAAAAGACCACGTTTCTTCCTAGTAACGAACTTCTCGGTCAATTGCTGGAGGATTTCGCGTTTCATTTTAACTTCCAATAATTCTGACTCGATTAACTGGATAGTACGTTCACAATGAAAACTAGTATCACCTTTCCGAGTTGGGTCTTGCAATGTTAAATCACAGATATTTTTTGTTTTAATGAAATACTTGTTAATGATCATGAACGCGTTGTTTAAATGAGTTCTATTCATATATGAAAGGAGTGTAAGTTTGGAGTTCGCTATTTTTACTGTTCCCTGTTTAATATAGAAGATTCCACTAGATTTTTTGAAAGGATGGTGAGTGAAAAAATCACTACTCGTTAGGAACGGGAGTAGGAGAAGGACCAGAATTATCTGATTCATCTGGAAAATAGAGTTTAAGTAAATTAGTATGATATTTAACTAATTTCCGATTAACCTGAATTTCAGCAGTTTGATTAGGAAAAAGACGAATGATTTTATACGGTCCCTTAGCATTGCTGGAAAGTTTCTTAGATAGTCCCGATGGAATATATTTGTTTTCGATCGTAACCAAATCATTGACTTTAAATACAATTGGATTGATTTTTTTATCATGGTATTCCTTGCTACGAAATTTTGAAACAATAAGGTTGTCACATGCGATTTGGAAAGACGTATTAAGTTTAAATTTAAGTGAACGAATGTAATCGTCATAAGTATAATGAAATTCTGGATTCTGAGTTATAGATGAAGGCAAGTAGGCTTTCTGTCCGAAAAGAAGTTCGTATGGTGTATAACGAGTAGATTTATGTACGGCTGTATTATAACTAAACATTGCAAAAGTAATGTAAGTGTCCCAGTCCGTTTGTTTTTTATTTATATAATGCTTGAGATAATCCTTTAAAGTAAGATGAGATCTCTCAAGTGCTCCATTCGTTTGAGGATGATATGGTGTGGTTGAAATATGTCTTGTTTTAAAGAGGTTGCTTACTTCTTTAACAAGATTTGACATAAAATCTGAACCTTGGTCGGTCAGGAATGTTTGGGGAATACCAAAATAAACGAAAATAAAAAGTAGTTTTTCGACAATCGTTTGTGCTTCATGATTTGGGATTGCAAATGCAAACGAATACTTTGTCAGATCATCTTGAGCTGTGATAATAAATCGATTACCCTGTTCAGTCACGGGTAAAGGTCCTACTATGTCAATAGCTAATCTGTGAAAAGGTTTTTCCGAAGTAGTCGTAATCTCCATAGGTTGTTTAGTAGGTCTAAAATTGGTTTTATTTATTTGACAAGAATGACACGTTTTAATGTAACTCCTAATGTCACTTTTCATTGTAGACCAGTGATATCTTTCTTTGACTCTAGAATAAGTACGATTAAACCCACAATGTCCGGATAATTTACTATCGTGGCATTCTTTGAGAATGATTTGTATTTCTTCGCGATCTTTAGGAACGATTTTTCTCGTATCCAAAAATTTAATATTATTAGAAGGAAAAATGAATTTAACCATTTCATTAAAAATTTCAGGTTTAACACCGTTTTTCTTTTTAGGTGGAATCAAAATAAAATCCCTTGATTTGATTATATCTTGAAGATTAATAAAACTTTGAAATAAATTACGATAATCAATTTTGTCATGGTGTAGATTTTTGGGAAATAGAATTAGTAAAGTTTGATTATCGTTTCTCAATTTGTATAACCCGTTAGGATTTGGTGTTATTGCAGTTGTGTCAAAATTTTCAGTCACGTAATCTGAATATTGATTTTCTTTATCCAAATCTTCAGACCACAATAATACTATCGTGCCTTTTAATTTTGGAAGAAGGGTTTCCTCCTTTGAAAATTCGATTACGTTTAAATTTTGGTAATGGAATTTTGTAAAATCTTGATATGTTTTAGCGGATTTGTGTACGTGAAACACAGATTCGCAGAGTTCTTTTGGATCAGGATGTAATCGCGATAAACCGTCTGCGTTAGAATTTACTCTTCCTGGTTTATATTTTATTATATACTTGTATTCATTAAGACGTAACCGCCATCGAACAAGTTTTGAGGAAGGATTTTTACAATTAAAAAGCCATTGTAGGGGTCTGTGATCTGTATAAATTGTAAATTCTCTGCCATAAAGATAAGGTCGAAAGTGTTCAACAGTACTTATAATAGCTAATAGCTCCTTTTCTGTCGTGGAATAGTTTTGTTCAGTATTGTTTAATGTTCTTGAATAATAAGCTATTGGTAAATCCTTATTATCTTTTATTTGCGAGAGAACACCGCCAATACCCACATTGGAGGCATCACAGGTAACGACAAAGGTTTGAGAGAAATCAGGATACTGCAACAGAGGTTCACTAATCAAAACTGATTTTAAAGTCTCGAACGCGTTTTGTTGTTGCTCGGACCAAATGAATTCCGTGTCATTTTTCAACAGTAATGTTATTGGTTTCGCGATCGTTGAAAAGCTTGGGATAAATTTCCGATAGTATCCTACCATTCCGAGAAATTGCTTTATTTGCTTCAAATTTTTTGGAGGATTTATTCCTTGAATACACACGATTTTTTTAGGATTCGGTCTGACTCCTGTAAGATACAACTAAATGTAGTGAATACTTTATCTTTGTTTGTTATGTTTTATTTATAATAGTCTGATTGTCCTTCGATTGGGAAAAATACAAAAACGTCCGTCTCGTCGGTCTCTCGTCGACCGAATACCTCCTCGATGCTTCCCCGCCCGGGACGTCGCGCCCCGGACCCCTTGTCCTTCCTCTTTTGCGTCGTTCGACGCAACAACGCATCGCCTTCAACTGTTTTTTCCACCGGCGTTGCCGGAACAAAATATATCCAACACTCCGTCTTTAGAAATTACATGCCCAAGATATTGACAAGATTCCTGTAGAAACTCACACTTATCTGGTTGAAGTTTAAGATTATGTTCACGAAATCTGTTGAAAACATTACGTAGTTTTAAATTATGATCAGTGAGGCTGGATCCGTGAATTACCACCTCATCCAGATAAACGAAATATTGTTTGTTACTAAGTCCAGTCAAAACGTTATGCATCATCAAGAGACACGGTAGTGTCTCGCGCCAAGTATATATATATATATATATATATATATATATATATATATATATGCGCAGCGCGAGCACTGCCGTGTCTCTATTACGCCACGACTCGCTATTCTGAACCCTGAGATTTCCGAATCTCAATAACGGCTGATCCGATTCGATTTTGAATGGTCTTAATGGATAGCCTGGGTATGATTTACATAAGAAAAGTGTCTTCGTTTTGTTCCTACGTGTATTATGAGCTGAGATATTTCGTTGTAAAGTGTCAATTTGCCGATTTTCATGTTCGTAAAATGAAATCTTCATCGTCATCGTCCTACCTACACTTTAGGCAAGAGGGGGTGAGGAAATGTCTCTCAGGCACGTCGTTCATTGGATGGGTTCGGCCAATCGTGTAACCAAATATTTTGTGTTGTGACAGCTAGACAGAGATATACTATAACCAACCAAGTGCTAAATGTCAAATGGAGTTATACTATAACCAACCAAGTGCTAAATGTCAAATGGAGTAAGTTGTACGAAATTTTGAGATGTCACGAGTTTTTACACCAAATAGGAGACTGAATTATTGTCTTAATTAACAAGGTAAGTCGCCAAAATTTTTTAAATCGATTTAGTATGTAGAGTCGCAGACTTGGAAGTTGCCGGAGAAGCTTCGACAGAGAAGCATCTTCTTTCGCACAAAATAATATATATTGTAACAAATTGCATTGAATTTAAATTGCTAGATATTTTTATACCAGCAATTTAGAGATTTTATGTAAAGCTTATATATATTATATTTAGAAATTAAGAAGACGCAGAGGACTTGGATAAAAATGTAAGGGACGCACAGGCTTGGATATAGAATTGAAGGGGACGCACAGGCTTGGATGGACAGAAATGAAGGGAATGCACAGGCTTGGAGGATGTCCGGAGAAGATTCAATAGATAGACAGAGCATCGACAGAGCATCTTGTTTCGCACAAGTTTCTCTAAATTTGTCAAATAAGGTAAATCGACAAAATTTTTCAAATTAGCGTAGCATTGATATTTAACCCTTAACTGGTATCCTGGGGTCACTCATTACCCCAGGCACGCAGAGTTCGCTGTGAAACTTTTGGTTGTCTAAGTTTGTAAACTAAATTTATAATTAACTTTGTAATAATACTTTAAATTTCTACGTTTCTATTATTTTATACATTACCTAAGAACAAAATATTCATAGAGGTTCTTCTAGTGTTGACTTTACAAGTTTCTGTGCCCTTTTTTATTTGGGGTTTGCCACGACCCCAGTATATCAGTTACGTTTGAAAAAAACAGTATACCAATTAAGGGTTAAGAAAATTATGGCGTACTGCTTGCAATGTCGAGTAAGTCACATTAGTGAAGAAAGTACGCTGAATATGCATCTCCCTCGATACTTTCCAAACTTTTGTGAAACATATTTTCACATAAGATTTGAAATCTCTGAAGTATTCTGAATATAATATTTTATTAAAATCCACAGTAGTTCCTACGCTATTCATTAATTTTATTAGTTTCCCATGAACAATATTTCAATTCACCAATAAACATACTAAATTAATTTTATTCCAGCACCAATAAATTGTGTGTTAAAAATATTTAAATTTCCTCCAACAAGACATTCTGCGCTCTCACTTCCTCCACTCTATTTCTATATATAATAAGTTCTACGTTAAGTTATAACTAAAATAACTAAAATGTGGAATTTATATGTTTACAGATAATCGAAGCAGGAGATGATGCTGTGTGATCTACGTCAGACTATGTACGCACAAATTTGCAGGTAGGGTTTTGCATACGCAATTATTTATTCAATGATTTTGAGCACGTGTGATGATTTATAAATAATTTGTAAATGTGTCCTATTTTTCAGTTACCGATGCAGACGAAGAGAATTATTTCAACAGCTGAAAGAAAACTAACCGTGCTGGCTGCGCGATAAATAAGCAATTTTTATGTGTATATGTATATATAATATATAATATATATATATATATAAAATAAATTTATGAAGGTGAACATAAAAATGGAATTTTTATTTTCGAGGACTATTTTTTAAACATTTAAGGGGGGCATATACCGAAATATGCAAGAGATAAAATTTTTTTTTCTTATTTTCAGTGTTTGATATGTCATGAATGTTTCCTGAAATTGTGGGAACGAAATTTGCAAAAAAAATAAAAATAAAGAGTCTATATCTTTAACAGCTTGCGAAGTCGATTTTATATAATATTCTCCAAGTTATTGATTAAATAAAAATATATATCAAAAAAAAAGTTCTAAATCCGGACAAGGAGCATCTTTTATGTTCTATTACTTAAAATTACTTACTGAATTACTTACTGAAAATAGTCCGAAAAACTATTTGTTATTTGTAATAATACTTATTATTATTTTATTATTTTAATTTTTTGGAACTAATCTGGAGTGTGTCCCGAAGAAAACACAAAAATCGAAAATAAGAGTCACCCTAGCAATACCCATCGGCAGCAATAAATGATAGTATCCAGAATACAGTATCTACTCGTTAGCAGCCCGTTTCTACGACGCGTTAGGCTCTTTCGTTTCCTCTCGTTCGCTCATTGGGTTTTCTCATTCGCGCCAGTGGCCGCGCGGAATAGTGTCCAGTCGCCTTAGGAGCCCGCTGCCGTTCGTCGAGCTGCTAACGAGTAGATACTGTATTACGGTCATCATATAACCATAAAAAAGAATCCCATTTAAAAACATTGTCGTAAAGTGATTGATATCAATAAACACTACTACAAAATGTGTGAAATCTCCACAAAATTACCTTTTTTAAAAAAAAGGTACAAAAAGAGCGCCAAGTATATAATCCCATAAAAAAGAATCACATTTAAAAACATTGTCGTAAATTAATATAAATTTATTAATGTGCTATATTTAACTTTACAAAAGTAATGATATACAACAGTTGCGCCAATTATCACACTGGCTATTTGCACAAAGAACAAAATGTATTCAATAATATTAAGCAGATATATTTTTATACAAATAAATATTTTAATACGAATAAATATTTTATTCAAAATACTTGGCGCTGCGCAACCGAAAAAATGTTAATTGTCTTGGTTAATAAATAAAACAAGACAAGACACCACAGAGACAAGAAAGAAAGAAAAAGATTTTAATGCAATTTATGCATATTTATTCAGTTTAGCAACACCAATTTGGAGAGCAGCGCCAAGTATTTTGAATAAAATATTTATTCGTATTAAAATATTTATTTGTATAAAAATATATCTGCTTAATATTATTGAATACATTTTGTTCTTTGTGCAAATAGCCAGTGTGATAATTGGCGCAACTGTTGTATATCATTACTTTTGTAAAGTTAAATATAGCACATTAATAAATTTATATTAATTTACGACAATGTTTTTAAATGTGATTCTTTTTTATGGGATTATATACTTGGCGCTCTTTTTGTACCTTTTTTTTAAAAAAGGTAATTTTGTGGAGTTCTTTGAAATACAGCAGGTGCATTCTTTAGACCAAAGGGCATTTTCGTAAACTCAAAATGACCTTCTGGAGTTGAAAAAACAGTTTTTTGAGCATCGTCCGGATGCATGGGGATTTGATGAAAACTACTTGCTAGATCCAATGTGGTAAAATAGTGTGCGTGACCTAATTGATCTAGGATATCCTCTATATGTGGGAGTGGGTAAGCATCTCCGATCGTTTTTTCATTAAGGTTCCTATAGTCAATGACAATACGCCACTTTATCTGACCAGAAGCGTCTGGTTTTTTTGGTACCACCCAGAGTGGGCTTGACCACGGACTTGTTGAGGGTTTTATGATCCCTTGTGCTAACATTTTATCGATTTGTTTCGATACTTCGTTTTTGTGTACTTCGGGATATCTATAGGATTTTGTATGAATAGGAATGTTATCAATTGTTCGAATTTCGTTGGTAGCTGCATTAGTCACGGTTAATGTATCACCGGGGAGATGAAAAATATCTTCAAATTCGTGAGATAATTTTATTATTGAATTTTTCTCTTCAGCATTTAAATGTTCTGTACGTAGGGTAAAGGCAGGTAATATGGAACATCTGATTTCAAAAGCTTGTCAAAAGCAGGGGAATTTGTGTTTTTTAATAAAACGGACATGAGGGGACGAAGGAACTAATGCATAATGATACTTACCTAGTCAAATGTAAAAAAATCCAATGGTTTTGCAGTTATAATAAAAAAACTGAAAAGACTGAAAATCGTCCGTTCGAAAAAATGGGTCCTAATATGGAACACCTAGGAAATTTGTAAAGAAAACTTAAAAACCTTTACCTTTTTTTACTAAAACTGAAGATTTATTAAGTAGAAGATACAAATAAATAAATATACATCATTTTTGTAATTTATTCCTGCTTTCTGTGTCTCCTACACGTTGCGTACGTGAATAATACGTCGAAAGCTCCACATTCTTCGTGTGCCCACTGAAAGCAGCGAATACATTGGGTCTACTTTTCATTGCCATTATTTTTATAATTACCATCGTAAAGTGAGCATTCCGCATCATCGTCGTCATCGTCATTATCAACTTCATCTATGTTACTCGGTATGTTCCATATTACGTACACACATGTTCCGACAAGAAATTAAGAATTATTCTAAGAAGAAAGTAACTCTATTAGTAAACTATTATTGAATAATCAAGACCACGCATATTTAATGATAAATTATATCAAAATAATACTTTGTAACATACCTTCGCTACAATATTGAACCGTTTGTTGCACTTTTCAGAAACTTTTACACCCCAGAAAAAATATAAACGTTTCTCTTTCAATGATAGATGCCCGACTGGTGCTCAATTGTCAGTATCATCGTCTATTGTGTCTAGGGATCTAATATACACGATTGCCTGCAGTGTTCGTTATTTCGTTATCGAAATATTACGAAGTTCCATATTACGTGCCGTTCCATATTACCTGCCTTTACCCTAAGTTTTTATCTATTAACACAAACCTATCATGTTTATTTAATGACCTGCGTTTGGAAGAATAAAAAATACGACTTTGCTCAGGGGGACGTAAGAGTGGTAGATTGGGTTTAGTGAACGTTTCCTTTTCGAGGGCTCGGTTAATAACCGTAATTAAAACTTCATTATTATTTATCACTTTCACTAACGCGCTGGGAATAATTAATGATTCTTTTTTATTCAGAGCTTGGCCTAGGATTAAACCTTCTTTTAAATTGAGAGGGTTTAAAATCGGCATTTTGACTACCATTTCTGTTCGAGGTCCAATTGACATTAAAGACGTGTCTGATGGTTGATTTGTATTTCGTTGAAAAGGAATTGAGAATGGAATCGCTTCAATTGAAATAGACGAGTTTTGATAATCAATTTTGCAATTTTGCGACTCGAAAAAGTCCTGTCCTAAAAGACCATCAAAAGGAATACCCGTATTAGAATCAAGGACTTGGAATTTGCAATTAAGAGAATGTTTACGGATCGATAATTTAAGTTCTGTTTCTCCTTGAGTTGCAATCGGTGCATCAGCTTTGATACCGTTGAGCATGATTGGTTCAGGATTAGTAATTTTAAAATTATTGAGACTCGATTTTTTAACTAATGATACGGATGCTCCCGTATCAATTAGAAACTTTAGAATTCCGTCAGAGGAATTTGATGATGGAGATTCGAATAGAACGAATATTAATTCGTTACTGTTCAAGAAGGCATTATGATATATAAATGAACTAAGATTTGTCGAAGCGTTAGGTACATCGTTACTCGCTGGTACTTGCACAGGAGGATTAGAGTTTTGTTTTGAGATTTGAAGATTTTGATTACTGAAGTGAACGTTTGAGTGTTGGGCGTTCTGGGGATTCGATCTATTCCCATTATTTTTGTTACGTCGAACATTTGCAGCGAATCTTTTTATGCATTCATCGATAGAATGGCCCATGTTTTTACAATAACGACATTGAATTTGATCTATTGGACGATGTGAGTTTTGACTTGGCTTTGGATCATAAGATCGATTCGAGTTTTGCGATTGATTTGTATTTTTTTAAAAGAACTGCCTTGAAAATTATTTTGTCTGAACGATTGATTTTGTTGCGTAAAGTGTATTGGCTTTGAATGTCGAGGTATTGAAGGATTTGACCTTGAATTTTTAAAGCGACAATCTTTACTTGCGTGATTTGTTCTACTGCAATAAGTGCAACTTTGAAAATTATCATAATGAATTCGAAGGGCCTTTTCTTCCGCTGCAGCAGCGGTAAAGGCTTGATTAATTGTTTGGAATTCTCTGTATCGAAGCATTTGTGAAATCTGAGGATGAGTGTGATAAATGAATCGATTAAGGGTCATCTTAGTTATCATTGCGATACTTCCAGGTAAATAACTTTCGTCTTGTTCTGACACGTGAACGGCTGCGAGGATTCGAGACGAGAGGTCTTCGATCCTTTGGAAAAACTGTGATACGTTTTCATTTTGATTTTGAGTGAGTGAATTTAATTCCTCGAATAATTGATCAAGAGTTTTTTTATCTTGATAGAGACTTAAAAGAAGCTCAGAAACTTCTTCCCAAGTCGTGAAATTGCAATGTATGTCAATTTGTTCTCGTGCTTTGCCAGTAATACCTACGACTTTTCACGTAGAGCAATAAAGCACGTTTTTGATTTTCCGTAGCTAGTTCGAACACTCCGTCAACTTGCTTTACGAAGCTACGAATTTTATATCGATCACCGTTAAATGTTTCAGGGATCAATTTAATTAAGAATGAGACTTCGTACGTAGTTGGGTCTTGATCAGGCATGATTGTATGGGATTTAGGATAATTTAAGAAATATAAAAGGACAAGAATTGTCTAGACTGAAGAATATTTATTGAGCAGTACTTACTGTGGAAGTTATCCTTTGCAATTGGTGCTGGCGTTGCTAGGTCCAGTATTTTCCTACCAGATTGCGGATTTTCCATCAAATACGTTGCTTTTCTGTATTTCGCCTTGTTCGATGTCCACGTTCTCAGCAAATTAAATGTTGCCACTCGATTCACAGGGTAGAGTTGCTAATTCCACTTATGTTCGCTGTATGTTGAGTGCAGGACATCCCATCCTCGTCGCCAAAATTTATGTTGTTTTCCGTATCTTTGTGTTTCTATTATTTTATTTAATAACAACTTAATACAAATAACGGAATCTAGACGAATTACAGATTTACTTAAAGTAGACTCAGAACTAGATTATCGTGTCAAGACTGTTCTGACTAGAGTGCTGCTTGAGAGAAAAAATGCGTGTAATATATAGGTACGCTTTTCAGTAAACTGGAAAGTGGGAGTTGTCCTGATTGTGAGTGTAAAGGTCGGTAAGGGATGAGACATAGAAGTTAAGGTTCAAGGATGAGTAATAAAGGACAGATGAGGTCATAGAAGAAAGAATTTGGGACGTTTGCTATTGCTATCTGGAAAAGTAACGCGATGACTTATAATATGTATAGAGAGTGAATAACGTTGGTATACAACAATACATATACATGAAAATTTACTTATTTCATTTGCTCGTGCAGTAGGGTTACATTCTCTTTCAGCTCTTAAATTAATTCTCTTCCACTGCTTCGTTAACTGAAAAATAGGACACATTTACTAATAATTATTTATAAATTATTATTATCACACGTGCTCATATGTCAAGATCAATAAATGAATAATTGCGTATGCAAAACCCTACCGGCAAATTTGTGCGTACATAGTCTGACGTAGATCACACTGCATCATCTTCTGCTTCGATTATCTGTAAATATATTAATTATTATAATATAAAAGCCACATTTTAGTTATATACAACTTAACGTAGAACTTACTTATATAAAAATTATATAGAAATAGTGGTCTTTTGCTATAGTAAGTGTAGAGACTACATAATGTATCCAAAGGAGGTGAGAGCATGTTAGAAAAGACTTTTAGACAGACGTGTTACGTCCCGAAACTTCAAAAAATTTTTAAAATCATTGTTTAGTTGTGTTTTCCTTTGTCAGTGGGAAGAGTGCTTCGACAACGCTTAGCGTTCTGGGAAATCCCTAATCGAGCGCACTTCTGCTTACTGTATAGTATTTTATTATTTTATTTATGAAAACGGATACTCGGTACTAGGAACGTCGTCGTCGCCGCGACGTTTGGTCGCTGCGCTGTACCCTGAACGTGGGACTGTGCTGAGGCATCAGCGTCGTTCTCAGTAGTCCGTTCAAAATGAGTAGTGGTTCTCATACCTCGCGACACTGATTAAATGTAAGCGGCGGGGGTGTGTCTTGACAATGCATCTAGCATTCTGGTTTAACCTAATCGAGCGCATCTACGACCGTCGAATCGTCGCATCGAGGAAAAGGAGTGATCTGAGTGTGAGAAGCGTGAGGATGAGAGTCACCCTGTTCTACGCCGGTAGCGCATAGGTGAAAAGTATGGAAGAATGAAAGTGAGAACATCTAATGAAATCATGCGACGGTTACTGGGGCATGATTGGGACTGCAGCGTCAGCTTTTCTGAGCGGGCCTCGCGGCCGGACGCTCTCGGGGGCGCGAAGCTGAAGCACTCTTTGTCGTACAGTCGCGGAGAGCGTGACGAGTGTCCATGGATAGTAATTTCTTTTCCTTAACTTAATTTCTATTTCGAGCCAGAGATTCATAAATTTTAGTGAATGGACTCATCTTTCCACGTTAAATGTGTTTTAATCATCGTTTTCTCAATTTTATTTATCTGCGTTTTACATTCGCTTAATAACCTTGTTTAATATCCTGTATTGCGTTGGGATCAACCTTCTGTTAGATCTCATCCTCTTTTGTGCTTTGAGCTATTTTATTTATCACTTTTAAATTGTTATCACAAGTATTGTGAGAGTGAGTGTGATTTTCTTGTTCTCAGGCATAGAACAGGTGTGTTTATAAAGCATAAACAAAAGGAATTTCAAACGTTGTAAAAAAATTTAAACGATATAGCGGGTGAGTGCGCATTTCTTTTCCTAAAATATTGTAATTGAAATAACGATTGGCGAGCGTAAACTCATGTAAAAGAAATATTATTCATGTTCTATTGTCAATTGGCGAATGCAGAGGTAACGGAGAGTCAATATTGGCTTTAGCCAATATTTTGGGATTACCCTTGGCTCTTTAAGTCTTTTTAACGCCAGAAAAGAAAAAGAATAAAAATATAATTATTCACACTTGTACCTTACATTTGAGCAGAAGTTATTTAATGATGAACTAACTAAATCCTCACAATAACTCAGTGCGGGGCCTGTATAGGACTAGATCTTGGATTCCCGATACCAAACAGAATTCTTTAAATGCTTAAATAATAATTTGTACTGTAACGCGCATAACATCCTTCCGATTAGACTGATTTAGATACCAATTACTCGGACTCCACGCTTACCTCGTAATCGCGTAACAGACGCAAGCTTAGTGACGGTTCTGGGGTAAGTGCCGTGTGGTTCATCACAGTCCTCTTACCAGAAGGCAAAACCTTCCCCACTCCGTGGCCAGATCCTCCGGGAACAAAGTCCCTATTCTTTGGCAATACGGCGTCGGGCCGATTGCCATTCCCATAGTCTTTATCTTACTCTAAACAACCAATCCTTCGACACCCGATGGCTACGAGACCTAACGTGGTCATCAGCCATCGCCCGTCGCCAGGTCTGTTTAGTCTCACGTACCCTTCAACAATACCGCGCGCAGGCTAAGTCCCTGCCATAAATCCTTAAAGGCAAGCCAGCGTGGGGCTATCCACCTTCGACCTCACCCTTAAATTTCGTGACGCTAACAAGCATATGATAGAAAGTCTTGTGGCAGCAGAGATTGAATCTTTTTACTGGTGTTGGTTTAGTATAGTATAATATTTATTGGTGAATTGAAATGTTGTTAATGGGAAACTACTAACATTAATGAATAGCGTAGCAACTATGTAGAAATAGAGTGGCATTTTGCTATAATAAGTGTAGATTACAAATGTGTCCTAAGGAAATGAGACCGTATGACAGAAAGTCTTGTTGCCGGAAATTTAGATGCTACGGTAATAATTCAGCGAAGATGAACGAAGAGATACAATATTTTCAACACACAATTTATTGGTTTTGGAATAAAATTAGTTTAGTATGCTTATAATTTTGTCGATTTACCTTATTTGACTTCCCATAAACTTGTGCGAAGCAAGATGCTCTGTCTATCTATCTATTCTTCTCCGGACAACCTCCATGCCTGTGCATTCCCGTCATTTCTATCCATCCAAGCCTGTGCGTCATTTTTATCGGAGTCCTGTGCGTCCCCTTCATTTCTATAATATAATAAGCTTTACATAAAAACTCTAACTTGTTGGTATACAAATACAAATATCTGGCAATTTAAATGCAGTGCAATTTTTTACTACAATATAAATAAAATTAGTTTAGTATGCTTATAATTTTATCGATTTACCTTATTTCAGTTTCCATAAACATGTGCGAAGCAAGATGCTGTATCTATCTATCTATTCTTCTCCGGACAACCTCCACACCTGTGCATTCCCCTCATTTCTATCCATCCAAGCCTGTGCGCCATTTTTATCGGAGTCCTGTGCATCCCCTTCATTTCTATAATATATAATATAAATGTTACATAAAAACTCTAAATTGCTGGTATAAAAATATCTAGCAATTTAAAAGCAATGCAATTTGTTACAATATATATATTATTTTGTACATGCATGGTACAAATTTCCAGAAACTTGTGTGAAAGGAGATGCTTCTCAGTTGAACCATCTCCGGACAACATCTAAGTCTGCGACTCTACATAAGAAATCTATTAAGAAAATTTTGGCGACTTACCTTCTTAATTGAGACAATAATTCAGTCTCCTATGTAGTGTAAAAACTCGTGACATTCCAAATTCGGACAATTGACTTTATTTGACATTTAGCACTTGGTAGGTTATAAAATTCAAAATAGTATACATAAGTATGTGTATCTAGAATGACCGACGACGATCCCTGCCGAATAATCCCGAGAGTCGACGAAAGAAGAACGAACATGTGTTGGCTGAAGGTGTGTGTGTAACGCGTATATACGTATTCAAAAAAGTAAAAAAATACGCCAAGTACATGAAAACATGAAAATCACAAAAAATAGAAGATATTAATAATTACAAAATTAAAAAAAGCTGTGAAATCAAAATGAGATGCTTTCCAACTGCGCTTTAGATGACACAACTACATATGCACAGCTAAAATTCCATTACTCATAATGGCTATTTATACAAAGAAAAAATGTATTAAATAATAATATGCAGATATATTTTTATACAAATAAATATTTTAATGCGAATAAATATTTGATTCAAAATACTTGGCGCTGCGCCCCGAATTGGTGTTGCTAACCTCAATAAATATGTATAAATTGCATTAATCCTTTTCTTTCTTTCTTGTACGTGAATGCGTGCGTGCGTGCGTGTGCATATGCTAAATATGGTATTAGAATTAAATATATGTAGAATAAATTTGACTGTGTTTCTAGTATGTGTATGCATGTTTTTTATATTGTAATGGAGTTGTAAATTATTAATACTAAGGCAATTAACATTTTTTCGGTTGCGCAGCGCAAAGTATTTTGAATCAAATATTTATTCGTATTAAAATATTTATTTGTATAAAAATATATCTGCATATTATTATTTAATACATTTTTTCTTTGTATAAATAGCCATTATGAGTAATGGAATTTTAGCTGTGCATATGTAGTTGTGTCATCTAAAGCGCAGTTGGAAAGCATCTTTATGTACTAGCAGCTCATTTTGATTTCACAGCTTTTATTAATTTTGTAATTATTATTATCTTCTATTTTTTGTGATTTTCATGTTTTCATGTACTTGGCGTATTAGTAGTAATACAAGGACAGTTCTAACCCGGGTGTGCTGAGGGGAGCGCGGGGGCAGGGGGAAAGTGATGGCGCGCGGGGGAGCGCGGCGGGGGGAAACATGGGCGCGGGGCCTGCGGGGTGAGGAAGACAGGTTGCGCGCGCACGCGCCGCGGAGTGGGGGAAGCCGCGACGATGGAGGGGATCAGTCCGGGCCGAGCCGCCGCGGACACCTCTCCAGACCGAACCCATTTTTCAGAGGGAGTCATTGACCCCCGAAAAAAATCTCTCTCAGAACTTGGCCCACCCGAACCTAACCTAGGGTGGGAGCTGTCCTTAATATGAATATAATAATAAGAAATAATAGAAATAATAGAAATAATGGAAATTATGTGACGAGCAGGAAAACGGAAGATGGGCAAATAAATGGAGAAATAAAATACCTTTTAAGAATATATATTGTTACAAAAAGAATATAATTATAAATAGAATATAAAAACATGATTAAAATTGATTCGGTTTAATTATTCCCACTCGGTAACATCTTTAGTAAATAGTTCAGTTAATAATAAATCTATAGGAACTTGCGCAGGGTCAGTTTGAATTCCAACAACGCTAGCCCAAAGCCCTGATACTTTATTCCTATAAGTATCCAAATGAATATTGTTAGCTGTGACGCTTCGCCAAGCCACACTCTTTGGAGGACGCGCAAGATTCTTCTGAGATATAGTTATTTGCACATTATCATCATCGTCGAAATAGCCGAAAAACGTTTGTTGTTCATATCGATGCATCCAATATTCCTCATCATAATCATCATCATCATCATCCTCTAAGTAGTCGAGTATTGGATTTTGGATTTTTTGTTTTTAAAAACTTTTAAAAAAATGTCGCCATCGTGAACAGCTTCCGCCTCATAAAGTTTTGCACCTAGAATTTCTTCGGTTTGAACCGCAACATTTTGACAGGCCACATACACTTTCGGGCTGGAAGGATGGATAATTGACGCAGCAGCGGTGATCGTAGCAGTAGCCGGACGTTTCAAATTAATGGGCAATGACATAATCTGAAACCGATTTTTCTTATAGTTCTCACCGTTACTAACACTACGATTCACTAAAAAATATGATAATGGAAACTTACGGTATTAATCGATTGTATTTCCATGTGTTGAACGATTGATAATATCCTTCAAAGCAATTTCACAACTATTAGCTGTCACTTTGACTATGATTTGAATGCAATTGGTCTCGCTGCATATCCTGGCTCTCACATGCTAAAATCCCACCCTATCATGAAATCGAGAAGTGCCTAGCTTTGCAATAGTACGATGTCATTGTTCTTCATTATCTTCGTCACAGGCCACCCGTGTCCTTATCTTCTTCTTCACTGACCATCCTCTTCTTATTCACATGTATCTTCTTTCCCTTCTTCGAACCATATGCATAAGGCTTTGATCGTGAGGCTTGAACGAATTTTTCAGAAATTGTTTCGAACAATGTCGGGAAAGATCGGCGTTTTTTTTTTCGACACCGCGTCTTCGAGGGAAAGAGACGGAGCATTACTTTAAAGTTAAAATTCTAGGAGGGAAAGAGAGAGTAATACATAGGGGATAGAATCGCATGCATTCTAAAGCTAACAGTATTTCAAAGGGTTCCGATTTAACGTCGCCGCGTATCGCGCGATAGCATGCGTAATTCGACTCCTCTGGAGCAGCCGCGCGGGATGATATCATTTGATGGCGCGAAGAACGCTCGAACGAAACAAAATTAGCGCGAATCATAGAAAGAATTATGCAGCGTCAGCAAATCTTAAAGTTAGGTGGCAAGGAGGATGACGGGTAAATAAAATTGAGAAATTATATACGTTTATGATATATATATTGTTACAAATCATAAAATTAAAAGAATATAATTTACAATTTTTTACTACGACCATCATCCACAATATGATTGAGAGTACAATCACATTTTATTCTAAAGCTAACAGTATTCTAAAGCGTTCCGATTTAACGTCGCAGCGTCTCGCGTGATCGTATGTAACTTGACTCCCCTGGAGCAGCCGTGCAGGGTGACGACATTTGACAGCGCGAAGAACGCTCGAATCATAGAAAGAATTATATGGTGTCAGCAGAAATTTTTTTTCCATACCAATATGTGATGGAAATTTTTTCCCCAACACAGAGAAATAATAATTTTTTAATCACCGATATATAACGAACTATTATGGAGCAAACAGATATATTTTTTTCCGAACCATTATATAGCCAGCATTCTAAAGCTAACAAGTTTTTAAAACGTTCTGATTTAACGTTGCAGCGTATCGCACGATCGTGTGTAATTTGACTCCTCTGGAGCAGCCGCGCGGGATGATATCATTTGGCAGCGAGATGAAGGCACGAACAAAATATAATACTTTTTTCGGAAACGTCGAATCTCAGAATTAGGTGGCAAAGAGGGAAGGAGAATGATGGGTGAATAAAATTGAGAAATAATATAGAATAATACAAGCACAAATATAAAAATATAAAATACAATACAATAAATTAATAAAATAAAAAATAAAAATATAAAAACATAATATAAAAATAGAATATAAATAGAATATAAAAATAAAAAATAAAAATATAAAAAAACATTATAAAAAGAAAAAATATAAGAATAATAATAATAATTTAATTTATTATCCACTTTTGTGTTACAATTTAACGATCCTATACTCTTTCCATTTCGTTCCCGTGATTGTGTCAATGTAAGTCCTACCGTTCTAATGTATCCTGCTGAATCATAACAATTTTTTCTATTTTACAAGTGTTTCCTAATCTTTTTTATGTTGCATAATCTTCTTTCATCATTTTCCTGTTCTTCCCATGTTTTCTTTCTCCCTATTATCTCCCGTAGAATAGCCACGTTTTTCCCTTCTCCTCTAATTACCTCTTTCCAATTCCTCCCACTCTCTCCACTTACTAAACATGCTTCAATCACATGTTTCACTGTTTCTTCCTCTTTCTTACAAAGCCTACATATCCTTTCTTCGTTCATTAGCCAATATTTGCATACCCTTGTTTCACTATCCTTTATGAATCTTCCTATCCTTTCTAATTCTCCTCTCCTTTTTTTCTTTTTTTCACCCATAAGTATTTCGGCTTATTTCCTTGTTTCCTTGCCACCTCCCTTAATTCTCTTAGGAACTTTGACTCTTTTATTTTCATCTCTCTCTTTCTTGTTCTTGAATGTATTTACTTATGTGCTCTATTTTGGTTCACACCTCTTCACCAATAAAAATATATAAATATAATTGAATATAAAAATACAATTAAAGTAGAAAATAAAACACAATACAATATAAAAACATAAATATAAAAGAACATAAAATAAAATAATAAAAGAAAATACTATTAAATAATAAACATAATATGAAAAGAAAAAGAAAATAGAATATAAATGAATAAAATATAAAAATATAAAAATATATAATAAAAAAAATAAAAAATATAAAAAACATTATGAAAAAAAGTAATAGAATAAAATAATAAATATAATATGAAAAGAAAAAAGAAAAAATATAAAAATTCGTTATAAAAGAATATAATATAAAAAGAAAAAATATAAAAAAACAATATAAAATTAAACGAATGGAATAAAAAAATTCAGTAGAAAAATAAAAATATAAAATACAATATAAAAAGAAAAATATAATAATAATAATAATAATTTAATTTATTGCCGACTTTTGTGTTACAATTTATCGATCATATACTCTTTCCATTTAAATCCCGTGATCGTGTCAGTGTAAGTCCTACCCTTCTAATGTATCCGACTGTGTGCTAACAATTTTTTCTATTTTACAAGTGTTTCCTAATCTATTTTATGTTGCATAATCTTCTTTCATCATTTTCCTGTTCTTCCCATGTTTTCCTTCTCCCTATTATCTCCCGTAGAATAGCCAAGTTTTTCCCTTCTCCTCTAATTACCTCTTTCCAATTCCTCCCACTCTCTCCACTTACTAAACATGCTTCAATCACATGTTTCACTGTTTCTTCCTCTTTCTTACAAAGCCTACATATCCTTTCTTCGTTCATTAGCCAATATTTGCATACCCTTGTTTCACTATCCTTTATGAATCTTCCTATCCTTTCTAATTCTCCTCTCCTTTTTTTCTTTTTTTTCACCCATAAGTATTTCGGCTTATTTCCTTGTTTCCTTGCTACGTCCCTTAATTCTCTTAGGAACTTTGACTCTTTTATTTTCATCTCTCTCTTTCTTGTTCTTGAATGTATTTACATACCTGCTCTATTTTGGTCCACACATCTTCCCTATTTAATCTTCTTCTTCTTCTTTTCCATTCTTCATTTGACCATCCTCTCCATTCCAAGAATTTGATTCTTATTCCTTCCCTTTTCGTTACTTCATTTCCTCTCATTAATATTCTCCCACGTTCTTCCTATCCTTCTTCCGAGTTTATTAACCTCTCTTCACAGCTCATTTCCCTTACTCACATTTTTAATTTCTTTCTCTTCATGTTTCTTTTAACAGCCAGTATATTGGTGTTGATCTCTCCAATTTCATTATCCACCGTATGTATTCCGCCTGCAATTTTTCTATTTCGTCATACCTTCTCCATCCCCATATCTCTGTTCCATACGCCACGGTGCTTTTAACTAGCGCATCATACAGTTTCGTTCTTCTTTCAAAGTAATCTCTGAATAATCTTTCTCCAATCCCCCACATACTTTTCCTAATGTCATATCCGCTTTCCTAACTACCTTCTTAATATGGTCTTTATCATTGTTGTTCTCTCTCTCTCTCTCTCTCTCTCTCGCTCTCTCTCCCACTGTATATCCTAAATATTCCAGTTCTCTTACTCTTTCTATTTCTTCTTCATTTCAACGAAATCTTTCCTCATTTCTTCTTCCCCCGGCTTTCCTGCATATCATTTTCTTAGACTTTTGCACATTTAACTCCAAGCATTTCTTATTTATGTATCTCTTGAATCTCTTTATCATATTCTTCAGCCCCTGTGCATTATTTACCATTAACACAACATCATCCACGTATGAAATTGTCCAAATTTTCCTTCTACCTATTAGGACTCCTCCTTCCTGTTCTTTGCTCATTTCTTTTTTCCAGGTCTGCAAATGCGACATTGAAAAGTGTCGCGCTTAACGGGCACCCATGTCGAACACACTTTCCTGTTAAAAACTTTCCTATCAGTTCCCTCTTCACTCTTAAATTGCGTATTGTTCTGTCGTACATTTCCTATATCCTTATTCTTAGTTGTTCGCCTACTCCTTCTTCTTAAAGCTTTTTCCAAATTTCTTCCCTTTCTATCTATCAAATGCTCCCTTCATATCCGTGAAAAGCAGGTATAGCTTCCCTCATTTTTTTTTTGTTTTTGAGGTTTCTATATCTATAGCCGTTTTAACTGCCACTATTGCGTCTACTGTTCCTCTCCTTGTCCTGAATCCCATCTGCGTATCGTTTAATATCCCATTTTTTCCATTTGTTCTTCTAATCTTCTCCTTAGAATTTCCGCATATATCTTATAACTTGTATCCATCAAAGTTATGCCCCTATAGTTTTTTAAATCATAACCCTTTTTCCACTTTTTGAACATCGGACTTATTATTCCTTCTTTCCATTCTTCCAGAAAGTTCCCCTTTCTTCCATGTTCTGTTTATCACATTTGTTAGATTACCTATAGTTATGAAGATGATTGCGTCCTCGATGTTGAATTAAGATATAATTTAAATGCAGGAGTTTAAATTTTAAGTCTGTCATACTTATAATATCTTACATGATTTGAGTTCAGATCCACGTGAACCAGATCGGTTTTCAATCTATATTTATCTAATAAATTTTTTGTACGAAAGGAACTAATTTATAAATAATTTTTTCCTATATTCAATAAAAATTGGGATTTCATATTTATTAAGAATAGGTGTTTACCCTATGATAATTGTTGGTTGGATTTCAAATTCTAATTATTCAATATTAGGAGCGATTGGGTCAATTTCACTGTCAGATTCTTACCCAGTAAACAAACTGACTGCAGTCTGACGGCAGATTGATGTCAGATTCGAGTATATTCTGACGTCAGATTCGGGTCCTACTATGTCCGCATTTGACTATGGTTTTGTGGTCAGAGCCTGACATCAGGATCTGATCGCAGATTGATGTCAGATTTCGATCAGATCTTGCTGCCGTGGCTGACCGCAGATTGAGAGCAGAAATCGAGCAGATCCTGCGCAGCGCGATCTGACGGCAGATTGGTGTCAGATACAGAGCAGATTCTGACGTCAGATTCGGTGCCTATTATGTCCGCATTTGACTATGGTTCTGCGGTCAGAGCCTGACATCAGGATCTGACCGCAGATTGATGTCAGATTTCGATCAGATCTTGCTGACAAAAACCGCCCGCAAATTGGCGGCAGAAATCAAGCAGATCCTGATGTCGGCCATAGTAGGCAATTTTATATAATAGTATAGATTTAAAAACAGTGCGAAAGTCTTTAGCGTAAATAATATATAGAACACGTTTATAAGACCGACTTGAAAGATCTGATGCCTACCACATTTTATGGAAGAAAGAAAAGTTGGTAAACCATGTATTTAAACGGGTATTATAACATTTTTAATGTTTTACTTAGCAAGTTGTTAGTGAATTGAATGCCAGGTCGGCTCAAAATAATGATTTAAACTTTGAAAGACAGTTCTTCCAAATATAAAAGAATTAATGATAACTACTATTTATTCAGTCGTCTTAGGGCGGTATTATCATCAATCGTTTTTTAGTTTTTGGCATGCGGCATCTTCTACTAGTCTAGTAGATTAATAAAGGATGCCGGATGCTTAAGACGATCTTCGTCTTCAGCAACGACTGATAATACCGCCCTTACAGACGGGTATACCAAATATATACTCCGCAGTGGAATGCCGGCAAATACGAGTCGTACTCGAGAGCCCTGAATGATCAAGCCCATTATATTCTTTTTATATTATATTATATTTATTACTTACTGCTATTTTATTTTCTTTCATATTTATATTGATTTTTATATTGTATTGTGTTTTATTTTATATTTTTATTGTATTTTTATATTTTTATTGGGGAGAAGTGAGAACCAAAATAGAGCAGATAAGTAAAGACGTCCAAGAACAAGAAAGAGAGATGAAAATAAAAGAGTCAATGCTCCTAAGAGAATTAAGAGAGGTGGAAAGGAAACCAGGAGATAAGCCGAAATACTTATGAGGGAAAAAGAAAAAAGGAGAGGAGAATTAGAAAGGATAGGAAGATTCATACAGGGTAGTGAAACAAGGGCATACAAATATTGGCTATCGAAAGAAGAAAGGATATGTAGGCTTTGTAAGAAAGAGGAAGAAACAGTGAAACATGTGATTGAAGCATGTGAAGTAAGTGGAGAGAGTGGGAGGAATTGGAAAGAGGTAATTAGAGGAGAAGGGAAAAACTTGGCCTTTCTACAGGATATAATAGGGAGAAGGAAAAGATGGGATGAACAGGAAAGTGATAAAAGAAGACTATGCAATATGAAACACATTGGGAAACACATGTAAAATAGAAAAAAAATTGTTAAGACACAGCAGGATACATTAGAAGGGTAGGACTTACATTGGCAAAATCATAGAAATGAAATGGAAAGAGTATATGATCGTTAAATTGTAATACAAAAGTGGGCAATAAATTAAATTATCATTATTAGTAGTAAATAGGTTTATTTTTCGCCTTTCGGCCTCAAAATGGGGTTACATGTGTTATGCGTGTAAGAAATTATCATTATTATTATTATTATATTTTTTCTTTTTATAATGTATTTTTATATTGAATTTTTATATTCTTAATATTTATTTTATATTTTTGTATTCTATTTGTATTCAATTTTATATTTTTTCTTTTTTATATTATATTTATTATTTAATTGTATTTTCTTTTATTTTATTATTTTATTTTCTTTTACATTTATATTGTATTGTATTTTATATTTTAATTGTATTTATATATTTTTATTTGTATTATTCCATATTATTTTTTTTATATTGTATTGTATTTTATATTTCAATTGTATTATTATGTTTTTATTTGTATTATTCTATATTATTTTTTGTGTATATATATCTTAAACGTATATTACAAAAATATTGTTTAAAATAAATTTACTTCATACCCAGATAGCCACGTCCGTATTTGCAGATTTTGCTCAACGCCTGAGTACAAATGTTTGTGGCAGAAAGATTACAGATTTGATACAGTATTTGTTATATTCGATGATGAAAGCAGACTGACAGCAGAAAGCCGACAGATTGTGCTGCCTTAACCTGAGAGCAGATTGGCGGCAGGGTCTGCTGATACAATTTAATGGCAGGAATCGAGCAGACCCTGCGCAGCGCGATCTGATGGCAGATAGGCAGCAGAAATCGAGCAAATTCTGTTGACATAGCCTGCGGGCAGTTTGACGGCAGATACTGCGGCGAATCTGCTAATCCAATTTAATGTCAGAAATTGAGCAGACCCTGCGCAGCGCGATCTGACGGCAGATTGGTGTCAGATACAGAGCAGATTCTGTTGACATAGCCTGCGGGCAGTTTGACGGCAGATACTGCGGCGAATCTGCTAATCCAATTTAATGTCAGAAATCGAGCAGACCCTGCGCACCGCGATCTGACGGCAGATTGGTGTCAGATACAGAGCAGATTCTGTTGACATAGCCTGCGGGCAGTTTGACGACAGATATTGCGGCGAATCTGCTAATCCAATTTAATGTCAGAAATCGAGCAGACCCTGCGCAGCGCGATCTGATGTCAGATAGGCAGCAGAAATACAGCAGATTCTGCTGACATAGTTCACGACACGACCCCGCCAGGGCGCGATTGGGCGAGCGTTTCTCGCTTGCGAAATAGCACCGTCGCGGGAATAAGTGGCCGAGGGCTTGATCATTCAGGGCTCTCGAGTACGACTCGTATTTGCCGGCATTCCACTGCGGAGTATATATTTGGTATACCCGTCTGTAAGGGCGGTATTATCAGTCGTTGCTGAAGACGAAGATCGTCTTAAGCATCCGGCATCCTTTATTAATCTACTAGACTAGTAGAAGATGCCGCATGCCAAAAACTAAAAAACGATTGATGATAATACCGCCCTAAGACGACTGAATAAATAGTAGTTATCATTAATTCTTTTATATTTGGAAGAACTGTCTTTCAAAGTTTAAATCATTATTTTGAGCCGACCTGGCATTCAATTCACTAACAACTTGCTAAGTAAAACATTAAAAATGTTATAATACCCGTTTAAATACATGGTTTACCAACTTTTCTTTCTTCCATAAAATGTGGTAGGCATCAGATCTTTCAAGTCGGTCTTATAAACGTGTTCTATATATTATTTACGCTAAAGACTTTCGCACTGTTTTTAAATCTATACTATTATATAAAATTGCCTACTATGGCCGACATCAGGATCTGCTTGATTTCTGCCGCCAATTTGCGGGCGGTTTTTGTCAGCAAGATCTGATCGAAATCTGACATCAATCTGCGGTCAGATCCTGATGTCAGGCTCTGACCGCAGAACCATAGTCAAATGCGGACATAATAGGCACCGAATCTGACGTCAGAATCTGCTCTGTATCTGACACCAATCTGCCGTCAGATCGCGCTGCGCAGGATCTGCTCGATTTCTGCTCTCAATCTGCGGTCAGCCACGGCAGCAAGATCTGATCGAAATCTGACATCAATCTGCGATCAGATCCTGATGTCAGGCTCTGACCACAAAACCATAGTCAAATGCGGACATAGTAGGACCCGAATCTGACGTCAGAATATACTCGAATCTGACATCAATCTGCCGTCAGACTGCAGTCAGTTTGTTTACTGGGTAAGAATCTGACAGTGAAATTGACCCAATCGCTCCTAATATTGAATAATTAGAATTTGAAATCCAACCAACAATTATCATAGGGTAAACACCTATTCTTAATAAATATGAAATCCCAATTTTTATTGAATATAGGAAAAAATTATTTATAAATTAGTTCCTTTCGTACAAAAAATTTATTAGATAAATATAGATTGAAAACCGATCTGGTTCACGTGGATCTGAACTCAAATCATGTAAGATATTATAAGTATGACAGACTTAAAATTTAAACTCCTGCATTTAAATTATATCTTAATTCAACATCGAGGACGCAATCATCTTCATAACTATAGGTAATCTAACAAATGTGATAAACAGAACATGGAAGAAAGGGGAACTTTCTGGAAGAATGGAAAGAAGGAATAATAAGTCCGATGTTCAAAAAGTGGAAAAAGGGTTATGATTTAAAAAACTATAGGGGCATAACTTTGATGGATACAAGTTATAAGATATATGCGGAAATTCTAAGGAGAAGATTAGAAGAACAAATGGAAAAAATGGGATATTAAACGATACGCAGATGGGATTCAGGACAAGGAGAGGAACAGTAGACGCAATAGTGGCAGTTAAAACGGCTATAGATATAGAAACCTCAAAAACAAAAAAAAAATGAGGGAAGCTATACCTGCTTTTCACGGATATGAAGGGAGCATTTGATAGATAGAAAGGGAAGAAATTTGGAAAAAGCTTTAAGAAGAAGGAGTAGGCGAACAACTAAGAATAAGGATATAGGAAATGTACGACAGAACAATACGCAATTTAAGAGTGAAGAGGGAACTGATAGGAAAGTTTTTAACAGGAAAGTGTGTTCGACATGGGTGCCCGTTAAGCGCGACACTTTTCAATGTCGCATTTGCAGACCTGGAAAAAAGAAATGAGCAAAGAACAGGAAGGAGGAGTCCTAATAGGTAGAAGGAAAATTTGGACAATTTCATACGTGGATGATGTTGTGTTAATGGTAAATAATGCACAGGGGCTGAAGAATATGATAAAGAGATTCAAGAGATACATAAATAAGAAATGCTTGGAGTTAAATGTGCAAAAGTCTAAGAAAATGATATGCAGGAAAGCCGGGGGAAGAAGAAATGAGGAAAGATTTCGTTGAAATGAAGAAGAAATAGAAAGAGTAAGAGAACTGGAATATTTAGGATATACAGTGGGAGAGAGAGCGAGAGAGAGAGAGAGAGAGAGAGAACAACAATGATAAAGACCATATTAAGAAGGTAGTTAGGAAAGCGGATATGACATTAGGAAAAGTATGTGGGGGATTGGAGAAAGATTATTCAGAGATTACTTTGAAAGAAGAACGAAACTGTATGATGCGCTAGTTAAAAGCACCGTGGCGTATGGAACAGAGATATGGGGATGGAGAAGGTATGACGAAATAGAAAAATTGCAGGCGGAATACATACGGTGGATAATGAAATTGGAGAGATCAACACCAATATACTGGCTGTTAAAAGAAACATGAAGAGAAAGAAATTAAAAATGTGAGTAAGGGAAATGAGCTGTGAAGAGAGGTTAATAAACTCGGAAGAAGGATAGGAAGAACGTGGGAGAATATTAATGAGAGGAAATGAAGTAACGAAAAGGGAAGGAATAAGAATCAAATTCTTGGAATGGAGAGGATGGTCAAATGAAGAATGGAAAAGAAGAAGAAGAAGATTAAATAGGGAAGATGTGTGGACCAAAATAGAGCAGGTATGTAAATACATTCAAGAACAAGAAAGAGAGAGATGAAAATAAAAGAGTCAAAGTTCCTAAGAGAATTAAGGGACGTAGCAAGGAAACAAGGAAATAAGCCGAAATACTTATGGGTGAAAAAAAAGAAAAAAAGGAGAGGAGAATTAGAAAGGATAGGAAGATTCATAAAGGATAGTGAAACAAGGGTATGCAAATATTGGCTAATGAACGAAGAAAGGATATGTAGGCTTTGTAAGAAAGAGGAAGAAACAGTGAAACATGTGATTGAAGCATGTTTAGTAAGTGGAGAGAGTGGGAGGAATTGGAAAGAGGTAATTAGAGGAGAAGGGAAAAACTTGGCTATTCTACGGGAGATAATAGGGAGAAGGAAAACATGGGAAGAACAGGAAAATGATGAAAGAAGATTATGCAACATAAAATAGATTAGGAAACACTTGTAAAATAGAAAAAATTGTTAGCACACAGTCGGATACATTAGAAGGGTAGGACTTACACTGACACGATCACGGGATTTAAATGGAAAGAGTATATGATCGATAAATTGTAACACAAAAGTCGGCAATAAATTAAATTATTATTATTATTATTATATTTTTCTTTTTATATTGTATTTTATATTTTTATTTTTCTACTGAATTTTTTTATTCCATTCGTTTAATTTTATATTGTTTTTTTATATTTTTTCTTTTTATATTATATTCTTTTATAACGAATTTTTATATTTTTTCTTTTTTCTTTTCATATTATATTTATTATTTTATTCTATTACTTTTTTTCATAATGTTTTTTATATTTTTTATTTTTTTTATTATATATTTTTATATTTTTATATTTTATTCATTTATATTCTATTTTCTTTTTCTTTTCATATTATGTTTATTATTTAATAGTATTTTCTTTTATTATTTTATTTTATGTTCTTTTATATTTATGTTTTTATATTGTATTGTGTTTTATTTTCTACTTTAATTGTATTTTTATATTCAATTATATTTATATATTTTTATTGGTGAAGAGGTGTGAACCAAAATAGAGCACATAAGTAAATACATTCAAGAACAAGAAAGAGAGAGATGAAAATAAAAGAGTCAAAGTTCCTAAGAGAATTAAGGGAGGTGGCAAGGAAACAAGGAAATAAGCCGAAATACTTATGGGTGAAAAAAAGAAAAAAAGGAGAGGAGAATTAGAAAGGATAGGAAGATTCATAAAGGATAGTGAAACAAGGGTATGCAAATATTGGCTAATGAACGAAGAAAGGATATGTAGGCTTTGTAAGAAAGAGGAAGAAACAGTGAAACATGTGATTGAAGCATGTTTAGTAAGTGGAGAGAGTGGGAGGAATTGGAAAGAGGTAATTAGAGGAGAAGGGAAAAACTTGGCTATTCTACGGGAGATAATAGGGAGAAAGAAAACATGGGAAGAACAGGAAAATGATGAAAGAAGATTATGCAACATAAAAAAGATTAGGAAACACTTGTAAAATAGAAAAAATTGTTATGATTCAGCAGGATACATTAGAACGGTAGGACTTACATTGACACAATCACGGGAACGAAATGGAAAGAGTATAGGATCGTTAAATTGTAACACAAAAGTGGATAATAAATTAAATTATTATTATTATTCTTATATTTTTTCTTTTTATAATGTTTTTTTATATTTTTATTTTTTATTTTTATATTCTATTTATATTCTATTTTTATATTATGTTTTTATATTTTTATTTTTTATTTTATTAATTTATTGTATTGTATTTTATATTTTTATATTTGTGCTTGTATTATTCTATATTATTTCTCAATTTTATTCACCCATCATTCTCCTTCCCTCTTTGCCACCTAATTCTGAGATTCGACGTTTCCGAAAAAAGTATTATATTTTGTTCGTGCCTTCATCTCGCTGCCAAATGATATCATCCCGCGCGGCTGCTCCAGAGGAGTCAAATTACACACGATCGTGCGATACGCTGCAACGTTAAATCAGAACGTTTTAAAAACTTGTTAGCTTTAGAATGCTGGCTATATAATGGTTCGGAAAAAAATATATCTGTTTGCTCCATAATAGTTCGTTATATATCGGTGATTAAAAAATTATTATTTCTCTGTGTTGGGGAAAAAATTTCCATCACATATTGGTATGGAAAAAAAATTTCTGCTGACACCATATAATTCTTTCTATGATTCGAGCGTTCTTCGCGCTGTCAAATGTCGTCACCCTGCACGGCTGCTCCAGGGGAGTCAAGTTACATACGATCACGCGAGACGCTGCGACGTTAAATCGGAACGCTTTAGAATACTGTTAGCTTTAGAATAAAATGTGATTGTACTCTCAATCATATTGTGGATGATGGTCGTAGTAAAAAATTGTAAATTATATTCTTTTAATTTTATGATTTGTAACAATATATATATCATAAACGTATATAATTTCTCAATTTTATTTACCCGTCATCCTCCTTGCCACCTAACTTTAAGATTTGCTGACGCTGCATAATTCTTTCTATGATTCGCGCTAATTTTGTTTCGTTCGAGCGTTCTTCGCGCCATCAAATGATATCATCCCGCGCGGCTGCTCCAGAGGAGTCGAATTACGCATGCTATCGCGCGATACGCGGCGACGTTAAATCGGAACCCTTTGAAATACTGTTAGCTTTAGAATGCATGCGATTCTATCCCCTATGTATTACTCTCTCTTTCCCTCCTAGAATTTTAACTTTAAAGTAATGCTCCGTCTCTTTCCCTCGAAGACGCGGTGTCGAAAAAAAAAACGCCGATCTTTCCCGACATTGTTCGAAACAATTTCTGAAAAATTCGTTCAAGCCTCACGATCAAAGCCTTATGCATATGGTTCGAAGAAGGGAAAGAAGATACATGTGAATAAGAAGAGGATGGTCAGTAAAGAAGAAGATAAGGACACGGGTGGCCTGTGACGAAGATAATGAAGAACAATGACATCGTACTATTGCAAAGCTAGGCACTTCTCGATTTCATGATAGGGTGGGATTTTAGCATGTGAGAGCCAGGATATGCAGCGAGACCAATTGCATTCAAATCATAGTCAAAGTGACAGCTAATAGTTGTGAAATTGCTTTGAAGGATATTATCAATCGTTCAACACATGGAAATACAATCGATTAATACCGTAAGTTTCCATTATCATATTTTTTAGTGAATCGTAGTGTTAGTAACGGTGAGAACTATAAGAAAAATCGGTTTCAGATTATGTCATTGCCCATTAATTTGAAACGTCCGGCTACTGCTACGATCACCGCTGCTGCGTCAATTATCCATCCTTCCAGCCCGAAAGTGTATGTGGCCTGTCAAAATGTTGCGGTTCAAACCGAAGAAATTCTAGGTGCAAAACTTTATGAGGCGGAAGCTGTTCACGATGGCGACATTTTTTTAAAAGTTTTTAAAAACAAAAAATCCAAAATCCAATACTCGACTACTTAGAGGATGATGATGATGATGATTATGATGAGGAATATTGGATGCATCGATATGAACAACAAACGTTTTTCGGCTATTTCGACGATGATGATAATGTGCAAATAACTATATCTCAGAAGAATCTTGCGCGTCCTCCAAAGAGTGTGGCTTGGCGAAGCGTCACAGCTAACAATATTCATTTGGATACTTATAGGAATAAAGTATCAGGGCTTTGGGCTAGCGTTGTTGGAATTCAAACTGACCCTGCGCAAGTTCCTATAGATTTATTATTAACTGAACTATTTACTAAAGATGTTACCGAGTGGGAATAATTAAACCGAATCAATTTTAATCATGTTTTTATATTCTATTTATAATTATATTCTTTTTGTAACAATATATATTCTTAAAAGGTATTTTATTTCTCCATTTATTTGCCCATCTTCCGTTTTCCTGCTCGTCACATAATTTCCATTATTTCTATTATTTCTATTATTTCTTATTATTATATTCATATTAAGGACAGCTCCCACCCTAGGTTAGGTTCGGGTGGGCCAAGTTCTGAGAGAGATTTTTTTCGGGGGTCAATGACTCCCTCTGAAAAATGGGTTCGGTCTGGAGAGGTGTCCGCGGCGGCTCGGCCCGGACTGATCCCCTCCATCGTCGCGGCTTCCCCCACTCCGCGGCGCGTGCGCGCGCAACCTGTCTTCCTCACCCCGCAGGCCCCGCGCCCATGTTTCCCCCCGCCGCGCTCCCCCGCGCGCCATCACTTTCCCCTTGCCCCCGCGCTCCCCTCAGCACACCCGGGTTAGAACTGTCCTTGTATTACTACTCGTATTTTCTTACTTTTTTGAAGTTTTTTATGGGGATCTCACTTCTTTTTACAAAGATATTATTATCTTCTATTTTTTGAGAATATTATTACTTTCTATATTTAGTGATTTATTTGTATCATGTACATGGCGTAATTTTTTTACTTTTTTGATACAATTACAGCATAATAATTATCAGCTGTTGAAATTTCCAATTCCATGAATCTGAAAGCACGTACAATTCCTTGAATCTGAAAGCACGTACAATTCCATGAAACTGAAAGCACGCACAATTTCATGAATTGTTTTATCAAATCGAGAAATGTTTTTCGTGGTTAGAAAATTAAAATTTCCATTCATAATGTCATTTTCTGAGTATATTTCATGGAATAGTATTTTTTAAATTAATTTGTTATCAGTTGATGTTGCCGTCGGCTTCTGAGTTGTCGATGAAGTACTTGTCACTGTCGGAGTAGGCCAAGTCTTTTCAGTTGATGTTGTCGTCGGCTTCTGAGTTGTCGTTGAAGTACTTGTCACTGTCCGAGTAGGCCAAGTATTTTCAGTTGATGTTGTCGTCGGCTTCTGAGTTGTCGTTGAAGTACTTGTCACTGCCGGAGTAGGCCAAGTCTTTTCAGTTGATGTTGTCGTCGACTTCTGAGTTGTCGTTGAAGTACTTGTCACTGCCGGATTAGGCCAAGTCTTTTCAGTTGATGTTGTCGTCGACTTCTGAGTTGTCGTTGAAGCACTTGTCACTGTCGGAGTAGGCCAAGTCTTTTCAGTTGATGTTGTCGTCGGCTTCTGAGTTGTCGTTGAAGTACTTGTCACTGTCGGAGTAGGCCAAGTCTTTTCTGCTGATGTTGTCGTCGGCTTCTGAGTTGTCGTTGAAGTACTTGTCACTGTCGGAGTAGGCCAAGTCTTTGCAGTTGATGTTGTCGTCGGCTTCTGAGTTGTCGTTGAAGTACTTGTCACTGTCGGAGTAGGCCAAGTCTTTTCAGTTGATGTTGTCGTCGGCTTCTGAGCTGTGGTTGAAGTACTTGTCACTGTCGGAGTAGGCCAAGTCTTTTCAGTAGATGTAGTCGTTGGCTTCGTAGTTGTCGTTGAAGTACTTGTCACTGTCCGAGTAGGCCAAGTCTTTTCAGTTTATGTTGTCGTCGGCTTCTGAGTTGACGTTGAAGTACTTGTCACTGTCGGAGTAGGCCCAGTCTTTTCAGTTGATGTTGTCGTCGGCTTCTGAGTTGTCGTTGAAGTACTTGTCACTGTCCGAGTAGGCCAAGTCTTTTCAGTTGATGTTGTCGTCGGCTTCTGAGTTGTCGTTGAAGTACTTGTCACTGTCGGAGTAGGCCAAGTCTTTTCAGTTGATGTTGTCATTGGCTTCCTAGTTGTCGTTGAAGTACTTGTCACTGTCGGAATAGGCCAAGTCTTTTCAGTTGATGTTGTCGTTGGCTGCTTAGTTGTCGTTGAAGTACTTGTCACTGTCGGAATAGGCCAAGTCTTTTCAGTTGATGTTGTCGTCGGCTTCTGAGTTGTCGTTGAAGTACTTGTCACTGCCGGAGTAGGGCAAGCCTTTTCAGTTGATGTTGTCGTCGACTTCTGAGTTGTCGTTGAAGTACTTGTCACTGTCGGAGTAGGCCAAGTCTTTTCAGTTGATGTTGTCGTCGGCTTCTGAGCTGTGGTTGAAGTACTTGACACTGACGGAGTAGGCGAAGTCTTTTCAGTTGATGTTGTCATTGGCTTCCTAGTTGTCGTTGAAGTACTTGTCACTGTCGGAATAGGCCAAGTCTTTTCAGTTGATGTTGTCGTTGGCTGCTTAGTTGTCGTTGAAGTACTTGTCACTGTCGGAATAGGCCAAGTCTTTTCAGTTGATGTTGTCTTCGGCTTCTGAATTGTCGTTGAAGTACTTGTCACTGCCGGAGTAGGCCAAGCCTTTTCAGTTGATGTTGTCGTCGACTTCTGAGTTGTCGTTGAAGTACTTGTCATTGTCGGAGTAGGCCAAGTCTTTTCAGTTGATGTTGTCGTTGGCTTCCTAGTTGTCGTTGAAGTACTTTTCACTGTCGGAGTAGGCCGAGTCTTTTCCGTTGATGTTGTCGTTGGCTTCCTAGTTGTCGTTGAAGTACTTGTCACTGTCGGAATAGGCCAAGTCTTTTCAGTTGATGTTGTCGTTGCCTGCTTAATTGTCGTTGAAGAACTTGTCACTGTCGGAGTAGGCCAAGTCTTTTCAGTAGATGTAGTCGTTGGCTTCGTAGTTGTCGTTGAAGTACTTATCACTGTCCGAGTAGGCCAAGTATTTTCAGTTGATGTTGTCGTCGGTTTCTGAGTTGTCGTTGAAGTACTTGTCACTGTCGGAGTAGGCCAAGTGTTTTGAGTTGATGTTGTCGTCGGCTGCTTAGTTGTCGTTGAAGTACTTGTCACTGGCGGAGTAGGCCAAGTCTTTTCAGTAGATGTTGTCGTCGGCGGCTTAGTTGTCGTTGAAGTACTTGCCACTGTCGGAATAGGTCAAGTCTTTTCAGTTCATGTTGTCGTTGGGTTCCTAGTTGTCGTTGAAGTACTTGTCACTGTCCGAGTAGGCCAAGTATTTTCAGTTGATGTTGTCGTCGGCTTCTGAGTTGTCGTTGAAGTACTTGTCACTGCCGGAGTAGGCCAAGTCTTTTCAGTTGATGTTGTCGTCGACTTCTGAGTTGTCGTTGAAGTACTTGTCACTGTCGGAGTAGGCCAAGTCTTTTCAGTAGATGTAGTCGTTGGCTTCGTAGTTGTCGTTGAAGTACTTGTCACTGTCCGAGTAGGCCAAGTCTTTTCAGTTTATGTTGTCGTCGGCTTCTGAGTTGACGTTGAAGTACTTGTCACTGTCGGAGTAGGCCCAGTCTTTTCAGTTGATGTTGTCGTCGGCTTCTGAGTTGTCGTTGAAGTACTTGTCACTGTCCGAGTAGGCCAAGTCTTTTCAGTTGATGTTGTCGTCGGCTTCTGAGTTGTCGTTGAAGTACTTGTCACTGTCGGAGTAGGCCAAGTCTTTTCAGTTGATGTTGTCGTCGGCTTCTGAGTTGTCGTTAAAGTACTTGTCACTGGCGGAATAAGCCAAGTCTTTTCAGTTGATGTTGTCGTCGGCTGCTTAGTTGTCGTTGAAGTACTTGTCACTGTCGGAGTAGGCCAAGTCTTTTCAGTTGATGTTGTCGTCGGCTTCTGAGTTGTCGTTGAAGTACTTGTCACTGCCGGAGTAGGTCAAGTCTTTTCAGTTGATGTTGTCGTCGACTTCTGAGTTGTAGTTGAAGTACTTGTCACTGCCGGATTAGGCCAAGTCTTTTCAGTTGATGTGGTCGTCGGCTTCTGAGTTGTCGTTGAAGTACTTGTCACTGTCGGAGAAGGCCAAGTCTTTTCAGTTGATGTTGTCGTCGGCTTCTGAGTTGTCGTTGAAGTACTTGTCACTGGCGGAATAAGCCAAGTCTTTTCAGTTGATGTTGTCGTCGGCTGCTTAGTTGTCGTTGAAGTACTTGTCACTGTCGGAGTAGGCCAAGTCTTTTCAGTTGATGTTGTCGTCGGCTTCTGAGTTGTCGTTGAAGTACTTGTCACTGCCGGAGTAGGCCAAGTCTTTTCAGTTGATGTTGTCGTCGGCTTCTGAGTTGTCGTTGAAGTACTTGTCACTGCCGGAGTAGGTCAAGTCTTTTCAGTTGATGTTGTCGTCGACTTCTGAGTTGTAGTTGAAGTACTTGTCACTGCCGGATTAGGCCAAGTCTTTTCAGTTGATGTGGTCGTCGGCTTCTGAGTTGTCGTTGAAGTACTTGTCACTGTCGGAGAAGGCCAAGTCTTTTCAGTTGATGTTGTCGTCGGCTTCTGAGTTGTCGTTGAAGTACTTGTCACTGGCGGAATAAGCCAAGTCTTTTCAGTTGATGTTGTCGTCGGCTTCTGAGTTGTCGTTGAAGTACTTGTCACTGTCGGAGTAGGCCAAGTCTTTTCAGTTGATGTTGTCGTCGGCTTCTGAGTTGTCGTTGAAGTACTTGTCACTGGCGGAATAAGCCAAGTCTTTTCAGTTGATGTTGTCGTCGGCTGCTTAGTTGTCGTTGAAGTACTTGTCACTGTCGGAGTAGGCCAAGTCTTTTCAGTTGATGTTGTCGTCGGCTTCTGAGTTGTCGTTGAAGTACTTGTCACTGCCGGAGTAGGCCAAGTCTTTTCAGTTGATGTTGTCGTCGACTTCTGAGTTGTCGTTGAAGTACTTGTCACTGGCGGAATAAGCCAAGTCTTTTCAGTTGATGTTGTCGTCGGCTGCTTAGTTGTCGTTGAAGTACTTGTTACTGTCGGAGTAGGCCAAGTCTTTTCAGTTGATGTTGTCGTCGGCTTCTGAGTTGTCGTTGAAGTACTTGTCACTGTCCGAGTAGGCCAAGTCTTTTCAGTTTATGTTGTCGTCGGCTTCTGAGTTGACGTTGAAGTACTTGTCACTGTCGGAGTAGGCCAAGTCTTTTCTGCTGATGTTGTCGTCGGCTTCTGAGTTGTCGTTGAAGTACTTGTCACTGTCGGAGTAGGCCAAGTCTTTGCAGTTGATGTTGTCGTCGGCTTCTGAGTTGTCGTTGAAGTACTTGTCACTGTCGGAGTAGGCCAAGTCTTTTCAGTTGATGTTGTCGTCGGCTTCTGAGCTGTGGTTGAAGTACTTGTCACTGTCGGAGTAGGCCAAGTCTTTTCAGTAGATGTAGTCGTTGGCTTCGTAGTTGTCGTTGAAGTACTTGTCACTGTCCGAGTAGGCCAAGTCTTTTCAGTTTATGTTGTCGTCGGCTTCTGAGTTGACGTTGAAGTACTTGTCACTGTCGGAGTAGGCCCAGTCTTTTCAGTTGATGTTGTCGTCGGCTTCTGAGTTGTCGTTGAAGTACTTGTCACTGTCCGAGTAGGCCAAGTCTTTTCAGTTGATGTTGTCGTCGGCTTCTGAGTTGTCGTTGAAGTACTTGTCACTGTCGGAGTAGGCCAAGTCTTTTCAGTTGATGTTGTCATTGGCTTCCTAGTTGTCGTTGAAGTACTTGTCACTGTCGGAATAGGCCAAGTCTTTTCAGTTGATGTTGTCGTTGGCTGCTTAGTTGTCGTTGAAGTACTTGTCACTGTCGGAATAGGCCAAGTCTTTTCAGTTGATGTTGTCGTCGGCTTCTGAGTTGTCGTTGAAGTACTTGTCACTGCCGGAGTAGGGCAAGCCTTTTCAGTTGATGTTGTCGTCGACTTCTGAGTTGTCGTTGAAGTACTTGTCACTGTCGGAGTAGGCCAAGTCTTTTCAGTTGATGTTGTCGTCGGCTTCTGAGCTGTGGTTGAAGTACTTGACACTGACGGAGTAGGCGAAGTCTTTTCAGTTGATGTTGTCATTGGCTTCCTAGTTGTCGTTGAAGTACTTGTCACTGTCGGAATAGGCCAAGTCTTTTCAGTTGATGTTGTCGTTGGCTTCTGAGTTGTCGTTGAAGTACTTGTCACTGTCGGAATAGGCCAAGTCTTTTCAGTTGATGTTGTCTTCGGCTTCTGAATTGTCGTTGAAGTACTTGTCACTGCCGGAGTAGGCCAAGCCTTTTCAGTTGATGTTGTCGTCGACTTCTGAGTTGTCGTTGAAGTACTTGTCATTGTCGGAGTAGGCCAAGTCTTTTCAGTTGATGTTGTCGTTGGCTTCCTAGTTGTCGTTGAAGTACTTTTCACTGTCGGAGTAGGCCGAGTCTTTTCCGTTGATGTTGTCGTTGGCTTCCTAGTTGTCGTTGAAGTACTTGTCACTGTCGGAATAGGCCAAGTCTTTTCAGTTGATGTTGTCGTTGCCTGCTTAATTGTCGTTGAAGAACTTGTCACTGTCGGAGTAGGCCAAGTCTTTTCAGTAGATGTAGTCGTTGGCTTCGTAGTTGTCGTTGAAGTACTTATCACTGTCCGAGTAGGCCAAGTATTTTCAGTTGATGTTGTCGTCGGTTTCTGAGTTGTCGTTGAAGTACTTGTCACTGTCGGAGTAGGCCAAGTGTTTTGAGTTGATGTTGTCGTCGGCTGCTTAGTTGTCGTTGAAGTACTTGTCACTGGCGGAGTAGGCCAAGTCTTTTCAGTAGATGTTGTCGTCGGCGGCTTAGTTGTCGTTGAAGTACTTGCCACTGTCGGAATAGGTCAAGTCTTTTCAGTTCATGTTGTCGTTGGGTTCCTAGTTGTCGTTGAAGTACTTGTCACTGTCCGAGTAGGCCAAGTATTTTCAGTTGATGTTGTCGTCGGCTTCTGAGTTGTCGTTGAAGTACTTGTCACTGCCGGAGTAGGCCAAGTCTTTTCAGTTGATGTTGTCGTCGACTTCTGAGTTGTCGTTGAAGTACTTGTCACTGTCGGAGTAGGCCAAGTCTTTTCAGTAGATGTAGTCGTTGGCTTCGTAGTTGTCGTTGAAGTACTTGTCACTGTCCGAGTAGGCCAAGTCTTTTCAGTTTATGTTGTCGTCGGCTTCTGAGTTGACGTTGAAGTACTTGTCACTGTCGGAGTAGGCCCAGTCTTTTCAGTTGATGTTGTCGTCGGCTTCTGAGTTGTCGTTGAAGTACTTGTCACTGTCCGAGTAGGCCAAGTCTTTTCAGTTGATGTTGTCGTCGGCTTCTGAGTTGTCGTTGAAGTACTTGTCACTGTCGGAGTAGGCCAAGTCTTTTCAGTTGATGTTGTCGTCGGCTTCTGAGTTGTCGTTAAAGTACTTGTCACTGGCGGAATAAGCCAAGTCTTTTCAGTTGATGTTGTCGTCGGCTGCTTAGTTGTCGTTGAAGTACTTGTCACTGTCGGAGTAGGCCAAGTCTTTTCAGTTGATGTTGTCGTCGGCTTCTGAGTTGTCGTTGAAGTACTTGTCACTGCCGGAGTAGGTCAAGTCTTTTCAGTTGATGTTGTCGTCGACTTCTGAGTTGTAGTTGAAGTACTTGTCACTGCCGGATTAGGCCAAGTCTTTTCAGTTGATGTGGTCGTCGGCTTCTGAGTTGTCGTTGAAGTACTTGTCACTGTCGGAGTAGGCCAAGTCTTTTCAGTTGATGTTGTCGTCGGCTTCTGAGTTGTCGTTGAAGTACTTGTCACTGGCGGAATAAGCCAAGTCTTTTCAGTTGATGTTGTCGTCGGCTGCTTAGTTGTCGTTGAAGTACTTGTCACTGTCGGAGTAGGCCAAGTCTTTTCAGTTGATGTTGTCGTCGGCTTCTGAGTTGTCGTTGAAGTACTTGTCACTGCCGGAGTAGGCCAAGTCTTTTCAGTTGATGTTGTCGTCGGCTTCTGAGTTGTCGTTGAAGTACTTGTCACTGCCGGAGTAGGTCAAGTCTTTTCAGTTGATGTTGTCGTCGACTTCTGAGTTGTAGTTGAAGTACTTGTCACTGCCGGATTAGGCCAAGTCTTTTCAGTTGATGTGGTCGTCGGCTTCTGAGTTGTCGTTGAAGTACTTGTCACTGTCGGAGAAGGCCAAGTCTTTTCAGTTGATGTTGTCGTCGGCTTCTGAGTTGTCGTTGAAGTACTTGTCACTGGCGGAATAAGCCAAGTCTTTTCAGTTGATGTTGTCGTCGGCTTCTGAGTTGTCGTTGAAGTACTTGTCACTGTCGGAGTAGGCCAAGTCTTTTCAGTTGATGTTGTCGTCGGCTTCTGAGTTGTCGTTGAAGTACTTGTCACTGGCGGAATAAGCCAAGTCTTTTCAGTTGATGTTGTCGTCGGCTGCTTAGTTGTCGTTGAAGTACTTGTCACTGTCGGAGTAGGCCAAGTCTTTTCAGTTGATGTTGTCGTCGGCTTCTGAGTTGTCGTTGAAGTACTTGTCACTGCCGGAGTAGGCCAAGTCTTTTCAGTTGATGTTGTCGTCGACTTCTGAGTTGTCGTTGAAGTACTTGTCACTGGCGGAATAAGCCAAGTCTTTTCAGTTGATGTTGTCGTCGGCTGCTTAGTTGTCGTTGAAGTACTTGTTACTGTCGGAGTAGGCCAAGTCTTTTCAGTTGATGTTGTCGTCGGCTTCTGAGTTGTCGTTGAAGTACTTGTCACTGCCGGAGTAGGCCAAGTCTTTTCAGTTGATGTTGTCGTCGACTTCTGAGTTGTCGTTGAAGTACTTGTCACTGCCGGATTAGGCCAAGTCTTTTCAGTTGATGTGGTCGTCGGCTTCTGAGTTGTCGTTGAAATACTTGTCACTGTCGGAGTAGGCCAAGTCTTTTCAGTTGATGTTGTCGTTGGCTTCTGAGTTGTCGTTGAAGTACTTGTCACTGTCGGAGTAGGCCAAGTATTTTCAGTTGATGTTGTCGCTGGCTTCTGAGTTGTCGTTGAAGTACTTGTCACTGGCGGAGTAGCCCAAGTCTTTTCAGTTGATGTTGTCGTCGACTTCTGAGTTGTCGTTGAAGTACTTGTCACTGGCGGAATAAGCCAAGTCTTTTCAGTTGATGTTGTCGTCGGCTGCTTAGTTGTCGTTGAAGTACTTGTTACTGTCGGAGTAGGCCAAGTCTTTTCAGTTGATGTTGTCGTCGGCTTCTGAGTTGTCGTTGAAGTACTTGTCACTGTCGGAGTAGGCCAAGTCTTTTCAGTTGATGTTGTCGTCGGCTTCTGAGTTGTCGTTGAAGTACTTGTCACTGTCGGAGTAGGCCAAGTCTTTTCAGTTGATGTTGTCGTCGGCTTCTGAGTTGTCGTTGAAGTACTTGTCACTGCCGGAGTAGGTCAAGTCTTTTCAGTTGATGTTGTCGTCGACTTCTGAGTTGTAGTTGAAGTACTTGTCACTGCCGGATTAGGCCAAGTCTTTTCAGTTGATGTGGTCGTCGGCTTCTGAGTTGTCGTTGAAGTACTTGTCACTGTCGGAGAAGGCCAAGTCTTTTCAGTTGATGTTGTCGTCGGCTTCTGAGTTGTCGTTGAAGTACTTGTCACTGGCGGAATAAGCCAAGTCTTTTCAGTTGATGTTGTCGTCGGCTGCTTAGTTGTCGTTGAAGTACTTGTCACTGTCGGAGTAGGCCAAGTCTTTTCAGTTGATGTTGTCGTCGGCTTCTGAGTTGTCGTTGAAGTACTTGTCACTGCCGGAGTAGGCCAAGTCTTTTCAGTTGATGTTGTCGTCGACTTCTGAGTTGTCGTTGAAGTACTTGTCACTGGCGGAATAAGCCAAGTCTTTTCAGTTGATGTTGTCGTCGGCTGCTTAGTTGTCGTTGAAGTACTTGTTACTGTCGGAGTAGGCCAAGTCTTTTCAGTTGATGTTGTCGTCGGCTTCTGAGTTGTCGTTGAAGTACTTGTCACTGCCGGAGTAGGCCAAGTCTTTTCAGTTGATGTTGTCGTCGACTTCTGAGTTGTCGTTGAAGTACTTGTCACTGCCGGATTAGGCCAAGTCTTTTCAGTTGATGTGGTCGTCGGCTTCTGAGTTGTCGTTGAAATACTTGTCACTGTCGGAGTAGGCCAAGTCTTTTCAGTTGATGTTGTCGTTGGCTTCTGAGTTGTCGTTGAAGTACTTGTCACTGTCGGAGTAGGCCAAGTATTTTCAGTTGATGTTGTCGCTGGCTTCTGAGTTGTCGTTGAAGTACTTGTCACTGGCGGAGTAGCCCAAGTCTTTTCAGTTGATGTTGTCGTTGGCTTCCTAGTTGTCGTTGAAGTACTTGTCACTGTCGGAGTAGGCCAAGTATTTTCAGTTGATGTTGTCGTCGGCTTCTGAGTTGTCGTTGAAGTACTTGTCACTGTCGGAATAAGCCAAGTCTTTTCAGTTGATGTTGTCGTCGGCTTCTGAGTTGTCGTTGAAGTACTTGTCACTGCCGGAGTAGGTCAAGTCTTTTCAGTTGATGTTGTCGTCGACTTCAGAGTTGTCGTTGAAGTACTTGTCACTGTCGGAGTAGGCCAAGTCTTTTCAGTTGATGTTGTCGTTGGCTGCTTAGTTGTCGTTGAAGTACTTGTCACTGTCGGAGTAGGCCAAGTCTTTTCAGTTGATGTTGTCGTCGGCTTCTGAGTTGTCGTTGAAGTACTTGTCACTGTCGGAGTAGGCCAAGTATTTTCAGTTGATGTTGTCGTTGGCTTCGTAGTTGTCGTTGAAGTACTTGTCACTGGCGGAGTAGCCCAAGTCTTTTCAGTTGATGTTGTCGTCGACTTCTGAGTTGTCGTTGAAGTACTTGTCACTGGCGGAATAAGCCAAGTCTTTTCAGTTGATGTTGTCGTCGGCTGCTTAGTTGTCGTTGAAGTACTTGTTACTGTCGGAGTAGGCCAAGTCTTTTCAGTTGATGTTGTCGTCGGCTTCTGAGTTGTCGTTGAAGTACTTGTCACTGTCGGAGTAGGCCAAGTCTTTTCAGTTGATGTTGTCGTCGGCTTCTGAGTTGTCGTTGAAGTACTTGTCACTGTCGGAGTAGGCCAAGTCTTTTCAGTTGATGTTGTCGTCGGCTTCTGAGTTGTCGTTGAAGTACTTGTCACTGCCGGAGTAGGTCAAGTCTTTTCAGTTGATGTTGTCGTCGACTTCTGAGTTGTAGTTGAAGTACTTGTCACTGCCGGATTAGGCCAAGTCTTTTCAGTTGATGTTGTCGTCGGCTTCTGAGTTGTCGTTGAAGTACTTGTCACTGTCGGAGTAGGCCAAGTCTTTTCAGTTGATGTTGTCGTTGGCTGCTTAGTTGTCGTTGAAGTACTTGTCACTGTCGGAGTAGGCCAAGTCTTTTCAGTTGATGTTGTCGTCGACTTCTGAGTTGTCGTTGAAGTACTTGTCACTGGCGGAATAAGCCAAGTCTTTTCAGTTGATGTTGTCGTCGGCTGCTTAGTTGTCGTTGAAGTACTTGTTACTGTCGGAGTAGGCCAAGTCTTTTCAGTTGATGTTGTCGTCGGCTTCTGAGTTGTCGTTGAAGTACTTGTCACTGCCGGAGTAGGCCAAGTCTTTTCAGTTGATGTTGTCGTCGACTTCTGAGTTGTCGTTGAAGTACTTGTCACTGCCGGATTAGGCCAAGTCTTTTCAGTTGATGTTGTCGTCGACTTCTGAGTTGTCGTTGAAGTACTTGTCACTGTCGGAGTAGGCCAAGTCTTTTCAGTTGATGTTGTCGTCGGCTTCAGAGTTGTCGTTGAAGTACTTGTCACTGTCGGAGTAGGCCAAGTCTTTTCAGTTGATGTTGTCGTTGGCTGCTTAGTTGTCGTTGAAGTACTTGTCACTGTCGGAGTAGGCCAAGTCTTTTCAGTTGATGTTGTCGTCGGCTTCTGAGTTGTCGTTGAAGTACTTGTCACTGTCGGAGTAGGCCAAGTCTTTTCAGTTGATGTTGTCGTTGGCTTCTGAGTTGTCGTTGAAGTACTTGTCACTGGCGGAGTAGCCCAAGTCTTTTCAGTTGATGTTGTCGTCGACTTCTGAGTTGTCGTTGAAGTACTTGTCACTGGCGGAATAAGCCAAGTCTTTTCAGTTGATGTTGTCGTCGGCTGCTTAGTTGTCGTTGAAGTACTTGTTACTGTCGGAGTAGGCCAAGTCTTTTCAGTTGATGTTGTCGTCGGCTTCTGAGTTGTCGTTGAAGTACTTGTCACTGTCGGAGTAGGCCAAGTCTTTTCAGTTGATGTTGTCGTCGGCTTCTGAGTTGTCGTTGAAGTACTTGTCACTGTCGGAGTAGGCCAAGTCTTTTCAGTTGATGTTGTCGTCGGCTTCTGAGTTGTCGTTGAAGTACTTGTCACTGCCGGAGTAGGTCAAGTCTTTTCAGTTGATGTTGTCGTCGACTTCTGAGTTGTAGTTGAAGTACTTGTCACTGCCGGATTAGGCCAAGTCTTTTCAGTTGATGTGGTCGTCGGCTTCTGAGTTGTCGTTGAAGTACTTGTCACTGTCGGAGTAGGCCAAGTCTTTTCAGTTGATGTTGTCGTCGGCTTCTGAGTTGTCGTTGAAGTACTTGTCACTGGCGGAATAAGCCAAGTCTTTTCAGTTGATGTTGTCGTCGGCTGCTGAGTTGTCGTTGAAGTACTTGTCACTGTCGGAGTAGGCCAAGTCTTTTCAGTTGATGTTGTCGTCGGCTTCTGAGTTGTCGTTGAAGTACTTGTCACTGCCGGAGTAGGCCAAGTCTTTTCAGTTGATGTGGTCGTCGGCTTCTGAGTTGTCGTTGAAATACTTGTCACTGTCGGAGTAGGCCAAGTCTTTTCAGTTGATGTTGTCGTTGGCTTCTTAGTTGTCGTTGAAGTACTTGTCACTGTCGGAGTAGGCCAAGTATTTTCAGTTGATGTTGTCGTTGGCTTCTGAGTTGTCGTTGAAGTACTTGTCACTGGCGGAGTAGCCCAAGTCTTTTCAGTTGATGTTGTCGTTGGCTTCCTAGTTGTCGTTGAAGTACTTGTCACTGGCGGAGTAGACCAAGTCTTTTCAGTTGATGTTGTCGTCGGCTTGAGTTGTCGTTGAAGTACTTGTCACTGTCGGAGTAGGCCAAGTATTTTCAGTTGATGTTGTCGTCGGCTTCCTAGTTGTCGTTGAAGTACTTGTCACTGCCGGAGTAGGCCAAGCCTTTTCAGTTGATGTTGTCGTCGACTTCTGAGTTGTCGTTGAAGTACTTGTCATTGTCGGAGTAGGCCAAGTCTTTTCAGTTGATGTTGTCGTTGGCTTCTTAGTTGTCGTTGAAGTACTTTTCACTGTCGGAGTAGGCCGAGTCTTTTCCGTTGATGTTGTCGTTGGCTTCCTAGTTGTCGTTGAAGTACTTGTCACTGTCGGAATAGGCCAAGTCTTTTCAGTTGATGTTGTCGTTGCCTGCTTAATTGTCGTTGAAGTACTTGTCACTGTCGGAGTAGGCCAAGTCTTTTCAGTAGATGTAGTCGTTGGCTTCGTAGTTGTCGTTGAAGTACTTATCACTGTCCGAGTAGGCCAAGTATTTTCAGTTGATGTTGTCGTCGGTTTCTGAGTTGTCGTTGAAGTACTTGTCACTGTCGGAGTAGGCCAAGTCTTTTGAGTTGATGTTGTCGTCGGCTGCTTAGTTGTCGTTGAAGTACTTGTCACTGGCGGAGTAGGCCAAGTCTTTTCAGTAGATGTTGTCGTCGGCGGCTTAGTTGTCGTTGAAGTACTTGCCACTGTCGGAATAGGTCAAGTCTTTTCAGTTCATGTTGTCGTTGGGTTCCTAGTTGTCGTTGAAGTACATGTCACTGTCGGAGTAGGCCAAGTATTTTCAATTGATGTTGTCGTCGGCTTCTGAGTTGTCGTTGAAGTACTTGTCACTGCCGGAGTAGGCCAAGTCTTTTCAGTTGATGTTGTCGTCGACTTCTGAGTTGTCGTTGAAGTACTTGTCACTGCCGGATTAGGCCAAGTCTTTTCAGTTGATGTTGTCGTCGGCTTCTGAGTTGTCGTTGAAGTACTTGTCACTGTCGGAGTAGGCCAAGTCTTTTCAGTTGATGTTGTCGTCGGCTTCTGAGTTGTCGTTGAAGTACTTGTCACTGTCGGAGAAGGCCAAGTCTTTTCAGTTGATGTTGTCGTCGGCTTCTGAGTTGTCGTTGAAGTACTTGTCACTGGCGGAATAAGCCAAGTCTTTTCAGTTGATGTTGTCGTCGGCTGCTTAGTTGTCGTTGAAGTACTTGTCACTGTCGGAGTAGGCCAAGTCTTTTCAGTTGATGTTGTCGTCGGCTTCTGAGTTGTCGTTGAAGTACTTGTCACTGCCGGAGTAGGCCAAGTCTTTTCAGTTGATGTTGTCGTCGACTTCTGAGTTGTCGTTGAAGTACTTGTCACTGGCGGAATAAGCCAAGTCTTTTCAGTTGATGTTGTCGTCGGCTGCTGAGTTGTCGTTGAAGTACTTGTTACTGTCGGAGTAGGCCAAGTCTTTTCAGTTGATGTTGTCGTCGGCTTCTGAGTTGTCGTTGAAGTACTTGTCACTGTCGGAGTAGGCCAAGTCTTTTCAGTTGATGTTGTCGTCGACTTCTGAGTTGTCGTTGAAGTACTTGTCACTGGCGGAATAAGCCAAGTCTTTTCAGTTGATGTTGTCGTCGGCTGCTTAGTTGTCGTTGAAGTACTTGTTACTGTCGGAGTAGGCCAAGTCTTTTCAGTTGATGTTGTCGTTGGCTTCTGAGTTGTCGTTGAAGTACTTGTCACTGTCGGAGTAGGCCAAGTATTTTCAGTTGATGTTGTCGCTGGCTTCTGAGTTGTCGTTGAAGTACTTGTCACTGGCGGAGTAGCCCAAGTCTTTTCAGTTGATGTTGTCGTCGACTTCTGAGTTGTCGTTGAAGTACTTGTCACTGGCGGAATAAGCCAAGTCTTTTCAGTTGATGTTGTCGTCGGCTGCTTAGTTGTCGTTGAAGTACTTGTTACTGTCGGAGTAGGCCAAGTCTTTTCAGTTGATGTTGTCGTCGGCTTCTGAGTTGTCGTTGAAGTACTTGTCACTGTCGGAGTAGGCCAAGTCTTTTCAGTTGATGTTGTCGTCGGCTTCTGAGTTGTCGTTGAAGTACTTGTCACTGTCGGAGTAGGCCAAGTCTTTTCAGTTGATGTTGTCGTCGGCTTCTGAGTTGTCGTTGAAGTACTTGTCACTGCCGGAGTAGGTCAAGTCTTTTCAGTTGATGTTGTCGTCGACTTCTGAGTTGTAGTTGAAGTACTTGTCACTGCCGGATTAGGCCAAGTCTTTTCAGTTGATGTGGTCGTCGGCTTCTGAGTTGTCGTTGAAGTACTTGTCACTGTCGGAGAAGGCCAAGTCTTTTCAGTTGATGTTGTCGTCGGCTTCTGAGTTGTCGTTGAAGTACTTGTCACTGGCGGAGTAGCCCAAGTCTTTTCAGTTGATGTTGTCGTTGGCTTCCTAGTTGTCGTTGAAGTACTTGTCACTGTCGGAGTAGGCCAAGTATTTTCAGTTGATGTTGTCGTCGGCTTCTGAGTTGTCGTTGAAGTACTTGTCACTGTCGGAATAAGCCAAGTCTTTTCAGTTGATGTTGTCGTCGGCTTCTGAGTTGTCGTTGAAGTACTTGTCACTGCCGGAGTAGGTCAAGTCTTTTCAGTTGATGTTGTCGTCGACTTCAGAGTTGTCGTTGAAGTACTTGTCACTGTCGGAGTAGGCCAAGTCTTTTCAGTTGATGTTGTCGTTGGCTGCTTAGTTGTCGTTGAAGTACTTGTCACTGTCGGAGTAGGCCAAGTCTTTTCAGTTGATGTTGTCGTCGGCTTCTGAGTTGTCGTTGAAGTACTTGTCACTGTCGGAGTAGGCCAAGTATTTTCAGTTGATGTTGTCGTTGGCTTCGTAGTTGTCGTTGAAGTACTTGTCACTGGCGGAGTAGCCCAAGTCTTTTCAGTTGATGTTGTCGTCGACTTCTGAGTTGTCGTTGAAGTACTTGTCACTGGCGGAATAAGCCAAGTCTTTTCAGTTGATGTTGTCGTCGGCTGCTTAGTTGTCGTTGAAGTACTTGTTACTGTCGGAGTAGGCCAAGTCTTTTCAGTTGATGTTGTCGTCGGCTTCTGAGTTGTCGTTGAAGTACTTGTCACTGTCGGAGTAGGCCAAGTCTTTTCAGTTGATGTTGTCGTCGGCTTCTGAGTTGTCGTTGAAGTACTTGTCACTGTCGGAGTAGGCCAAGTCTTTTCAGTTGATGTTGTCGTCGGCTTCTGAGTTGTCGTTGAAGTACTTGTCACTGCCGGAGTAGGTCAAGTCTTTTCAGTTGATGTTGTCGTCGACTTCTGAGTTGTAGTTGAAGTACTTGTCACTGCCGGATTAGGCCAAGTCTTTTCAGTTGATGTTGTCGTCGGCTTCTGAGTTGTCGTTGAAGTACTTGTCACTGTCGGAGTAGGCCAAGTCTTTTCAGTTGATGTTGTCGTTGGCTGCTTAGTTGTCGTTGAAGTACTTGTCACTGTCGGAGTAGGCCAAGTCTTTTCAGTTGATGTTGTCGTCGACTTCTGAGTTGTCGTTGAAGTACTTGTCACTGGCGGATTAAGCCAAGTCTTTTCAGTTGATGTTGTCGTCGGCTGCTTAGTTGTCGTTGAAGTACTTGTTACTGTCGGAGTAGGCCAAGTCTTTTCAGTTGATGTTGTCGTCGGCTTCTGAGTTGTCGTTGAAGTACTTGTCACTGCCGGAGTAGGCCAAGTCTTTTCAGTTGATGTTGTCGTCGACTTCTGAGTTGTCGTTGAAGTACTTGTCACTGCCGGATTAGGCCAAGTCTTTTCAGTTGATGTTGTCGTCGACTTCTGAGTTGTCGTTGAAGTACTTGTCACTGTCGGAGTAGGCCAAGTCTTTTCAGTTGATGTTGTCGTCGGCTTCTGAGTTGTCGTTGAAGTACTTGTCACTGTCGGAGTAGGCCAAGTCTTTTCAGTTGATGTTGTCGTTGGCTGCTTAGTTGTCGTTGAAGTACTTGTCACTGTCGGAGTAGGCCAAGTCTTTTCAGTTGATGTTGTCGTCGGCTTCTGAGTTGTCGTTGAAGTACTTGTCACTGTCGGAGTAGGCCAAGTCTTTTCAGTTGATGTTGTCGTTGGCTTCGTAGTTGTCGTTGAAGTACTTGTCACTGGCGGAGTAGGCCAAGTCTTTTCAGTTGATGTTGTCGTCGACTTCTGAGTTGTCGTTGAAGTACTTGTCACTGGCGGAATAAGCCAAGTCTTTTCAGTTGATGTTGTCGTCGGCTGCTTAGTTGTCGTTGAAGTACTTGTTACTGTCGGAGTAGGCCAAGTCTTTTCAGTTGATGTTGTCGTCGGCTTCTGAGTTGTCGTTGAAGTACTTGTCACTGTCGGAGTAGGCCAAGTCTTTTCAGTTGATGTTGTCGTCGGCTTCTGAGTTGTCGTTGAAGTACTTGTCACTGTCGGAGTAGGCCAAGTCTTTTCAGTTGATGTTGTCGTCGGCTTCTGAGTTGTCGTTGAAGTACTTGTCACTGCCGGAGTAGGTCAAGTCTTTTCAGTTGATGTTGTCGTCGACTTCTGAGTTGTCGTTGAAGTACTTGTCACTGCCGGATTAGGCCAAGTCTTTTCAGTTGATGTGGTCGTCGGCTTCTGAGTTGTCGTTGAAGTACTTGTCACTGTCGGAGAAGGCCAAGTCTTTTCAGTTGATGTTGTCGTCGGCTTCTGAGTTGTCGTTGAAGTACTTGTCACTGGCGGAATAAGCCAAGTCTTTTCAGTTGATGTTGTCGTCGGCTGCTTAGTTGTCGTTGAAGTACTTGTCACTGTCGGAGTAGGCCAAGTCTTTTCAGTTGATGTTGTCGTCGGCTTCTGAGTTGTCGTTGAAGTACTTGTCACTGCCGGATTAGGCCAAGTCTTTTCAGTTGATGTGGTCGTCGGCTTCTGAGTTGTCGTTGAAATACTTGTCACTGTCGGAGTAGGCCAAGTCTTTTCAGTTGATGTTGTCGTTGGCTTCTGAGTTGTCGTTGAAGTACTTGTCACTGTCGGAGTAGGCCAAGTATTTTCAGTTGATGTTGTCGCTGGCTTCTGAGTTGTCGTTGAAGTACTTGTCACTGGCGGAGTAGCCCAAGTCTTTTCAGTTGATGTTGTCGTTGGCTTCCTAGTTGTCGTTGAAGTACTTGTCACTGGCGGAGTAGACCAAGTCTTTTCAGTTGATGTTGTCGTCGGCTTGAGTTGTCGTTGAAGTACTTGTCACTGTCGGAGTAGGCCAAGTATTTTCAGTTGATGTTGTCGTCGGCTTCCTAGTTGTCGTTGAAGTACTTGTCACTGCCGGAGTAGGCCAAGCCTTTTCAGTTGATGTTGTCGTCGACTTCTGAGTTGTCGTTGAAGTACTTGTCATTGTCGGAGTAGGCCAAGTCTTTTCAGTTGATGTTGTCGTTGGCTTCCTAGTTGTCGTTGAAGTACTTTTCACTGTCGGAGTAGGCCGAGTCTTTTCAGTTGATGTTGTCGTTGGCTTCCTAGTTGTCGTTGAAGTACTTGTCACTGTCGGAATAGGCCAAGTCTTTTCAGTTGATGTTGTCGTTGCCTGCTTAATTGTCGTTGAAGTACTTGTCACTGTCGGAGTAGGCCAAGTCTTTTCAGTTGATGTTGTCGTCGGCTTCGTAGTTGTCGTTGAAGTACTTATCACTGTCCGAGTAGGCCAAGTATTTTCAGTTGATGTTGTCGTCGGTTTCTGAGTTGTCGTTGAAGTACTTGTCACTGTCGGAGTAGGCCAAGTCTTTTGAGTTGATGTTGTCGTCGGCTGCTTAGTTGTCGTTGAAGTACTTGTCACTGGCGGAGTAGGCCAAGTCTTTTCAGTAGATGTTGTCGTCGGCGGCTTAGTTGTCGTTGAAGTACTTGCCACTGTCGGAATAGGTCAAGTCTTTTCAGTTCATGTTGTCGTTGGGTTCCTAGTTGTCGTTGAAGTACATGTCACTGTCGGAGTAGGCCAAGTATTTTCAATTGATGTTGTCGTCGGCTTCTGAGTTGTCGTTGAAGTACTTGTCACTGCCGGAGTAGGCCAAGTCTTTTCAGTTGATGTTGTCGTCGACTTCTGAGTTGTCGTTGAAGTACTTGTCACTGCCGGATTAGGCCAAGTCTTTTCAGTTGATGTTGTCGTCGGCTTCTGAGTTGTCGTTGAAGTACTTGTCACTGTCGGAGTAGGCCAACTCTTTTCAGTTGATGTTGTCGTCGGCTTCTGAGTTGTCGTTGAAGTACTTGTCACTGTCGGAGAAGGCCAAGTCTTTTCAGTTGATGTTGTCGTCGGCTTCTGAGTTGTCGTTGAAGTACTTGTCACTGGCGGAATAAGCCAAGTCTTTTCAGTTGATGTTGTCGTCGGCTGCTTAGTTGTCGTTGAAGTACTTGTCACTGTCGGAGTAGGCCAAGTCTTTTCAGTTGATGTTGTCGTCGGCTTCTGAGTTGTCGTTGAAGTACTTGTCACTGCCGGAGTAGGCCAAGTCTTTTCAGTTGATGTTGTCGTCGACTTCTGAGTTGTCGTTGAAGTACTTGTCACTGGCGGAATAAGCCAAGTCTTTTCAGTTGATGTTGTCGTCGGCTGCTTAGTTGTCGTTGAAGTACTTGTTACTGTCGGAGTAGGCCAAGTCTTTTCAGTTGATGTTGTCGTCGACTTCTGAGTTGTCGTTGAAGTACTTGTCACTGTCGGAGTAGGCCAAGTCTTTTCAGTTGATGTTGTCGTCGACTTCTGAGTTGTCGTTGAAGTACTTGTCACTGGCGGAATAAGCCAAGTCTTTTCAGTTGATGTTGTCGTCGGCTGCTTAGTTGTCGTTGAAGTACTTGTTACTGTCGGAGTAGGCCAAGTCTTTTCAGTTGATGTTGTCGTTGGCTTCTGAGTTGTCGTTGAAGTACTTGTCACTGTCGGAGTAGGCCAAGTATTTTCAGTTGATGTTGTCGCTGGCTTCTGAGTTGTCGTTGAAGTACTTGTCACTGCCGGAGTAGGTCAAGTCTTTTCAGTTGATGTTGTCGTCGACTTCTGAGTTGTAGTTGAAGTACTTGTCACTGCCGGATTAGGCCAAGTCTTTTCAGTTGATGTGGTCGTCGGCTTCTGAGTTGTCGTTGAAGTACTTGTCACTGTCGGAATAGGCCAAGTCTTTTCAGTTGATGTTGTCGTCGGCTGCTTAGTTGTCGTTGAAGTACTTGTCACTGTCGGAGTAGGCCAAGTCTTTTCAGTTGATGTTGTCGTCGACTTCTGAGTTGTCGTTGAAGTACTTGTCACTGGCGGAATAAGCCAAGTCTTTTCAGTTGATGTTGTCGTCGGCTGCTTAGTTGTCGTTGAAGTACTTGTTACTGTCGGAGTAGGCCAAGTCTTTTCAGTTGATGTTGTCGTCGGCTTCTGAGTTGTCGTTGAAGTACTTGTCACTGCCGGAGTAGGCCAAGTCTTTTCAGTTGATGTTGTCGTCGACTTCTGAGTTGTCGTTGAAGTACTTGTCACTGCCGGATTAGGCCAAGTCTTTTCACTTGATGTTGTCGTCGACTTCTGAGTTGTCGTTGAAGTACTTGTCACTGTCGGAGTAGGCCAAGTCTTTTCAGTTGATGTTGTCGTCGGCTTCTGAGTTGTCGTTGAAGTACTTGTCACTGTCGGAGTAGGCCAAGTCTTTTCAGTTGATGTTGTCGTTGGCTGCTTAGTTGTCGTTGAAGTACTTGTCACTGTCGGAGTAGGCCAAGTCTTTTCAGTTGATGTTGTCGTCGGCTTCTGAGTTGTCGTTGAAGTACTTGTCACTGCCGGAGTAGGTCAAGTCTTTTCAGTTGATGTTGTCGTCGACTTCTGAGTTGTCGTTGAAGTACTTGTCACTGCCGGATTAGGCCAAGTCTTTTCAGTTGATGTTGTCGTCGGCTTCTGAGTTGTCGTTGAAGTACTTGTCACTGTCGGAGTAGGCCAAGTCTTTTCAGTTGATGTTGTCGTTGGCTGCTTAGTTGTCGTTGAAGTACTTGTCACTGTCGGAGTAGGCCAAGTCTTTTCAGTTGATGTTGTCGTCGACTTCTGAGTTGTCGTTGAAGTACTTGTCACTGGCGGAATAAGCCAAGTCTTTTCAGTTGATGTTGTCGTCGGCTGCTTAGTTGTCGTTGAAGTACTTGTTACTGTCGGAGTAGGCCAAGTCTTTTCAGTTGATGTTGTCGTCGGCTTCTGAGTTGTCGTTGAAGTACTTGTCACTGCCGGAGTAGGCCAAGTCTTTTCAGTTGATGTTGTCGTCGACTTCTGAGTTGTCGTTGAAGTACTTGTCACTGCCGGATTAGGCCAAGTCTTTTCACTTGATGTTGTCGTCGACTTCTGAGTTGTCGTTGAAGTACTTGTCACTGTCGGAGTAGGCCAAGTCTTTTCAGTTGATGTTGTCGTCGGCTTCAGAGTTGTCGTTGAAGTACTTGTCACTGTCGGAGTAGGCCAAGTCTTTTCAGTTGATGTTGTCGTTGGCTTCTTAGTTGTCGTTGAAGTACTTGTCACTGTCGGAGTAGGCCAAGTCTTTTCAGTTGATGTTGTCGTCGGCTTCTGAGTTGTCGTTGAAGTACTTGTCACTGTCGGAGTAGGCCAAGTATTTTCAGTTGATGTTGTCGTTGGCTTCGTAGTTGTCGTTGAAGTACTTGTCACTGGCGGAGTAGCCCAAGTCTTTTCAGTTGATGTTGTCGTCGACTTCTGAGTTGTCGTTGAAGTACTTGTCACTGGCGGAATAAGCCAAGTCTTTTCAGTTGATGTTGTCGTCGGCTGCTTAGTTGTCGTTGAAGTACTTGTTACTGTCGGAGTAGGCCAAGTCTTTTCAGTTGATGTTGTCGTCGGCTTCTGAGTTGTCGTTGAAGTACTTGTCACTGTCGGAGTAGGCCAAGTATTTTCAGTTGATGTTGTCGTTGGCTTCGTAGTTGTCGTTGAAGTACTTGTCACTGGCGGAGTAGCCCAAGTCTTTTCAGTTGATGTTGTCGTCGACTTCTGAGTTGTCGTTGAAGTACTTGTCACTGGCGGAATAAGCCAAGTCTTTTCAGTTGATGTTGTCGTCGGCTGCTTAGTTGTCGTTGAAGTACTTGTTACTGTCGGAGTAGGCCAAGTCTTTTCAGTTGATGTTGTCGTCGGCTTCTGAGTTGTCGTTGAAGTACTTGTCACTGTCGGAGTAGGCCAAGTCTTTTCAGTTGATGTTGTCGTCGGCTTCTGAGTTGTCGTTGAAGTACTTGTCACTGTCGGAGTAGGCCAAGTCTTTTCAGTTGATGTTGTCGTCGGCTTCTGAGTTGTCGTTGAAGTACTTGTCACTGCCGGAGTAGGTCAAGTCTTTTCAGTTGATGTTGTCGTCGACTTCTGAGTTGTCGTTGAAGTACTTGTCACTGCCGGAGTAGGCCAAGTCTTTTCAGTTGATGTTGTCGTCGGCTTCTGAGTTGTCGTTGAAGTACTTGTCACTGTCGGAGTAGGCCAAGTCTTTTCAGTTGATGTTGTCGTTGGCTGCTTAGTTGTCGTTGAAGTACTTGTCACTGTCGGAGTAGGCCAAGTCTTTTCAGTTGATGTTGTCGTCGACTTCTGAGTTGTCGTTGAAGTACTTGTCACTGGCGGAATAAGCCAAGTCTTTTCAGTTGATGTTGTCGTCGGCTGCTTAGTTGTCGTTGAAGTACTTGTTACTGTCGGAGTAGGCCAAGTCTTTTCAGTTGATGTTGTCGTCGGCTTCTGAGTTGTCGTTGAAGTACTTGTCACTGCCGGAGTAGGCCAAGTCTTTTCAGTTGATGTTGTCGTCGACTTCTGAGTTGTCGTTGAAGTACTTGTCACTGCCGGATTAGGCCAAGTCTTTTCAGTTGATGTTGTCGTCGGCTTCTGAGTTGTCGTTGAAGTACTTGTCACTGTCGGAGTAGGCCAAGTCTTTTCAGTTGATGTTGTCGTCGGCTTCAGAGTTGTCGTTGAAGTACTTGTCACTGTCGGAGTAGGCCAAGTCTTTTCAGTTGATGTTGTCGTTGGCTGCTTAGTTGTCGTTGAAGTACTTGTCACTGTCGGAGTAGGCCAAGTCTTTTCAGTTGATGTTGTCGTCGGCTTCTGAGTTGTCGTTGAAGTACTTGTCACTGTCGGAGTAGGCCAAGTATTTTCAGTTGATGTTGTCGTTGGCTTCGTAGTTGTCGTTGAAGTACTTGTCACTGGCGGAGTAGCCCAAGTCTTTTCAGTTGATGTTGTCGTCGACTTCTGAGTTGTCGTTGAAGTACTTGTCACTGGCGGAATAAGCCAAGTCTTTTCAGTTGATGTTGTCGTCGGCTGCTTAGTTGTCGTTGAAGTACTTGTTACTGTCGGAGTAGGCCAAGTCTTTTCAGTTGATGTTGTCGTCGGCTTCTGAGTTGTCGTTGAAGTACTTGTCACTGTCGGAGTAGGCCAAGTCTTTTCAGTTGATGTTGTCGTCGGCTTCTGAGTTGTCGTTGAAGTACTTGTCACTGTCGGAGTAGGCCAAGTCTTTTCAGTTGATGTTGTCGTCGGCTTCTGAGTTGTCGTTGAAGTACTTGTCACTGCCGGAGTAGGCCAAGTCTTTTCAGTTGATGTTGTCGTCGACTTCTGAGTTGTAGTTGAAGTACTTGTCACTGCCGGATTAGGCCAAGTCTTTTCAGTTGATGTGGTCGTCGGCTTCTGAGTTGTCGTTGAAGTACTTGTCACTGTCGGAGAAGGCCAAGTCTTTTCAGTTGATGTTGTCGTCGGCTTCTGAGTTGTCGTTGAAGTACTTGTCACTGGCGGAATAAGCCAAGTCTTTTCAGTTGATGTTGTCGTCGGCTTCTTAGTTGTCGTTGAAGTACTTGTCACTGTCGGAGTAGGCCAAGTCTTTTCAGTTGATGTTGTCGTCGGCTTCTGAGTTGTCGTTGAAGTACTTGTCACTGTCGGAGTAGGCCAAGTCTTTTCAGTTGATGTGGTCGTCGGCTTCTGAGTTGTCGTTGAAATACTTGTCACTGTCGGAGTAGGCCAAGTCTTTTCAGTTGATGTTGTCGTTGGCTTCTGAGTTGTCGTTGAAGTACTTGTCACTGTCGGAGTAGGCCAAGTCTTTTCAGTTGATGTTGTCGTTGGCTTCTGAGTTGTCGTTGAAGTACTTGTCACTGGCGGAGTAGCCCAAGTCTTTTCAGTTGATGTTGTCGTTGGCTTCCTAGTTGTCGTTGAAGTACTTGTCACTGGCGGAGTAGACCAAGTCTTTTCAGTTGATGTTGTCGTCGGCTTGAGTTGTCGTTGAAGTACTTGTCACTGTCGGAGTAGGCCAAGTATTTTCAGTTGATGTTGTCGTCGGCTTCCTAGTTGTCGTTGAAGTACTTGTCACTGCCGGAGTAGGCCAAGCCTTTTCAGTTGATGTTGTCGTCGACTTCTGAGTTGTCGTTGAAGTACTTGTCATTGTCGGAGTAGGCCAAGTCTTTTCAGTTGATGTTGTCGTTGGCTTCCTAGTTGTCGTTGAAGTACTTTTCACTGTCGGAGTAGGCCGAGTCTTTTCCGTTGATGTTGTCGTTGGCTTCCTAGTTGTCGTTGAAGTACTTGTCACTGTCGGAATAGGCCAAGTCTTTTCAGTTGATGTTGTCGTTGCCTGCTTAATTGTCGTTGAAGTACTTGTCACTGTCGGAGTAGGCCAAGTCTTTTCAGTAGATGTAGTCGTTGGCTTCGTAGTTGTCGTTGAAGTACTTATCACTGTCCGAGTAGGCCAAGTATTTTCAGTTGATGTTGTCGTCGGTTTCTGAGTTGTCGTTGAAGTACTTGTCACTGTCGGAGTAGGCCAAGTCTTTTGAGTTGATGTTGTCGTCGGCTGCTTAGTTGTCGTTGAAGTACTTGTCACTGGCGGAGTAGGCCAAGTCTTTTCAGTAGATGTTGTCGTCGGCGGCTTAGTTGTCGTTGAAGTACTTGTCACTGTCGGAGAAGGCCAAGTCTTTTCAGTTGATGTTGTCGTCGGCTTCTGAGTTGTCGTTGAAGTACTTGTCACTGGCGGAGTAGGCCAACTCTTTTCAGTTGATGTTGTCGTCGGCTTCTGAGTTGTCGTTGAAGTACTTGTCACTGTCGGAGAAGGCCAAGTCTTTTCAGTTGATGTTGTCGTCGGCTTCTGAGTTGTCGTTGAAGTACTTGTCACTGGCGGAATAAGCCAAGTCTTTTCAGTTGATGTTGTCGTCGGCTGCTTAGTTGTCGTTGAAGTACTTGTCACTGTCGGAGTAGGCCAAGTCTTTTCAGTTGATGTTGTCGTCGGCTTCTGAGTTGTCGTTGAAGTACTTGTCACTGCCGGAGTAGGCCAAGTCTTTTCAGTTGATGTTGTCGTCGACTTCTGAGTTGTCGTTGAAGTACTTGTCACTGGCGGAATAAGCCAAGTCTTTTCAGTTGATGTTGTCGTCGGCTGCTTAGTTGTCGTTGAAGTACTTGTTACTGTCGGAGTAGGCCAAGTCTTTTCAGTTGATGTTGTCGTCGGCTTCTGAGTTGTCGTTGAAGTACTTGTCACTGCCGGAGTAGGCCAAGTCTTTTCAGTTGATGTTGTCGTCGACTTCTGAGTTGTCGTTGAAGTACTTGTCACTGGCGGAATAAGCCAAGTCTTTTCAGTTGATGTTGTCGTCGGCTGCTTAGTTGTCGTTGAAGTACTTGTTACTGTCGGAGTAGGCCAAGTCTTTTCAGTTGATGTTGTCGTTGGCTTCTGAGTTGTCGTTGAAGTACTTGTCACTGTCGGAGTAGGCCAAGTATTTTCAGTTGATGTTGTCGCTGGCTTCTGAGTTGTCGTTGAAGTACTTGTCACTGCCGGAGTAGGTCAAGTCTTTTCAGTTGATGTTGTCGTCGACTTCTGAGTTGTAGTTGAAGTACTTGTCACTGCCGGATTAGGCCAAGTCTTTTCAGTTGATGTGGTCGTCGGCTTCTGAGTTGTCGTTGAAGTACTTGTCACTGTCGGAGTAGGCCAAGTCTTTTCAGTTGATGTTGTCGTTGGCTGCTTAGTTGTCGTTGAAGTACTTGTCACTGTCGGAGTAGGCCAAGTCTTTTCAGTTGATGTTGTCGTCGACTTCTGAGTTGTCGTTGAAGTACTTGTCACTGGCGGAATAAGCCAAGTCTTTTCAGTTGATGTTGTCGTCGGCTGCTTAGTTGTCGTTGAAGTACTTGTTACTGTCGGAGTAGGCCAAGTCTTTTCAGTTGATGTTGTCGTCGGCTTCTGAGTTGTCGTTGAAGTACTTGTCACTGCCGGAGTAGGCCAAGTCTTTTCAGTTGATGTTGTCGTCGACTTCTGAGTTGTCGTTGAAGTACTTGTCACTGCCGGATTAGGCCAAGTCTTTTCACTTGATGTTGTCGTCGACTTCTGAGTTGTCGTTGAAGTACTTGTCACTGTCGGAGTAGGCCAAGTCTTTTCAGTTGATGTTGTCGTCGGCTTCAGAGTTGTCGTTGAAGTACTTGTCACTGTCGGAGTAGGCCAAGTCTTTTCAGTTGATGTTGTCGTTGGCTGCTTAGTTGTCGTTGAAGTACTTGTCACTGTCGGAGTAGGCCAAGTCTTTTCAGTTGATGTTGTCGTCGGCTTCTGAGTTGTCGTTGAAGTACTTGTCACTGCCGGAGTAGGCCAAGTCTTTTCAGTTGATGTTGTCGTCGACTTCTGAGTTGTAGTTGAAGTACTTGTCACTGCCGGATTAGGCCAAGTCTTTTCAGTTGATGTGGTCGTCGGCTTCTGAGTTGTCGTTGAAGTACTTGTCACTGTCGGAGTAGGCCAAGTCTTTTCAGTTGATGTTGTCGTTGGCTGCTTAGTTGTCGTTGAAGTACTTGTCACTGTCGGAGTAGGCCAAGTCTTTTCAGTTGATGTTGTCGTCGACTTCTGAGTTGTCGTTGAAGTACTTGTCACTGGCGGAATAAGCCAAGTCTTTTCAGTTGATGTTGTCGTCGGCTGCTTAGTTGTCGTTGAAGTACTTGTTACTGTCGGAGTAGGCCAAGTCTTTTCAGTTGATGTTGTCGTCGGCTTCTGAGTTGTCGTTGAAGTACTTGTCACTGCCGGAGTAGGCCAAGTCTTTTCAGTTGATGTTGTCGTCGACTTCTGAGTTGTCGTTGAAGTACTTGTCACTGCCGGATTAGGCCAAGTCTTTTCACTTGATGTTGTCGTCGACTTCTGAGTTGTCGTTGAAGTACTTGTCACTGTCGGAGTAGGCCAAGTCTTTTCAGTTGATGTTGTCGTCGGCTTCTGAGTTGTCGTTGAAGTACTTGTCACTGTCGGAGTAGGCCAAGTCTTTTCAGTTGATGTTGTCGTTGGCTGCTTAGTTGTCGTTGAAGTACTTGTCACTGTCGGAGTAGGCCAAGTCTTTTCAGTTGATGTTGTCGTCGGCTTCTGAGTTGTCGTTGAAGTACTTGTCACTGTCGGAGTAGGCCAAGTATTTTCAGTTGATGTTGTCGTTGGCTTCGTAGTTGTCGTTGAAGTACTTGTCACTGGCGGAGTAGCCCAAGTCTTTTCAGTTGATGTTGTCGTCGACTTCTGAGTTGTCGTTGAAGTACTTGTCACTGGCGGAATAAGCCAAGTCTTTTCAGTTGATGTTGTCGTCGGCTGCTTAGTTGTCGTTGAAGTACTTGTTACTGTCGGAGTAGGCCAAGTCTTTTCAGTTGATGTTGTCGTCGGCTTCTGAGTTGTCGTTGAAGTACTTGTCACTGTCGGAGTAGGCCAAGTCTTTTCAGTTGATGTTGTCGTCGGCTTCTGAGTTGTCGTTGAAGTACTTGTCACTGTCGGAGTAGGCCAAGTCTTTTCAGTTGATGTTGTCGTCGGCTTCTGAGTTGTCGTTGAAGTACTTGTCACTGCCGGAGTAGGTCAAGTCTTTTCAGTTGATGTTGTCGTCGACTTCTGAGTTGTAGTTGAAGTACTTGTCACTGCCGGATTAGGCCAAGTCTTTTCAGTTGATGTTGTCGTCGGCTTCTGAGTTGTCGTTGAAGTACTTGTCACTGTCGGAGAAGGCCAAGTCTTTTCAGTTGATGTTGTCGTCGGCTTCTGAGTTGTCGTTGAAGTACTTGTCACTGGCGGAATAAGCCAAGTCTTTTCAGTTGATGTTGTCGTTGGCTGCTTAGTTGTCGTTGAAGTACTTGTCACTGTCGGAGTAGGCCAAGTCTTTTCAGTTGATGTTGTCGTCGCCTTCTGAGTTGTCGTTGAAGTACTTGTCACTGCCGGATTAGGCCAAGTCTTTTCAGTTGATGTGGTCGTCGGCTTCTGAGTTGTCGTTGAAATACTTGTCACTGTCGGAGTAGGCCAAGTCTTTTCAGTTGATGTTGTCGTTGGCTTCTGAGTTGTCGTTGAAGTACTTGTCACTGTCGGAGTAGGCCAAGTCTTTTCAGTTGATGTTGTCGCTGGCTTCTGAGTTGTCGTTGAAGTACTTGTCACTGGCGGAGTAGCCCAAGTCTTTTCAGTTGATGTTGTCGTTGGCTTCCTAGTTGTCGTTGAAGTACTTGTCACTGGCGGAGTAGACCAAGTCTTTTCAGTTGATGTTGTCGTCGGCTTGAGTTGTCGTTGAAGTACTTGTCACTGTCGGAGTAGGCCAAGTATTTTCAGTTGATGTTGTCGTCGGCTTCCTAGTTGTCGTTGAAGTACTTGTCACTGCCGGAGTAGGCCAAGCCTTTTCAGTTGATGTTGTCGTCGACTTCTGAGTTGTCGTTGAAGTACTTGTCATTGTCGGAGTAGGCCAAGTCTTTTCAGTTGATGTTGTCGTTGGCTTCCTAGTTGTCGTTGAAGTACTTTTCACTGTCGGAGTAGGCCGAGTCTTTTCCGTTGATGTTGTCGTTGGCTTCCTAGTTGTCGTTGAAGTACTTGTCACTGTCGGAATAGGCCAAGTCTTTTCAGTTGATGTTGTCGTTGCCTGCTTAATTGTCGTTGAAGTACTTGTCACTGTCGGAGTAGGCCAAGTCTTTTCAGTAGATGTAGTCGTTGGCTTCGTAGTTGTCGTTGAAGTACTTATCACTGTCCGAGTAGGCCAAGTATTTTCAGTTGATGTTGTCGTCGGTTTCTGAGTTGTCGTTGAAGTACTTGTCACTGTCGGAGTAGGCCAAGTCTTTTGAGTTGATGTTGTCGTCGGCTGCTTAGTTGTCGTTGAAGTACTTGTCACTGGCGGAGTAGGCCAAGTCTTTTCAGTAGATGTTGTCGTCGGCGGCTTAGTTGTCGTTGAAGTACTTGCCACTGTCGGAATAGGTCAAGTCTTTTCAGTTCATGTTGTCGTTGGGTTCCTAGTTGTCGTTGAAGTACATGTCACTGTCGGAGTAGGCCAAGTATTTTCAATTGATGTTGTCGTCGGCTTCTGAGTTGTCGTTGAAGTACTTGTCACTGCCGGAGTAGGCCAAGTCTTTTCAGTTGATGTTGTCGTCGACTTCTGAGTTGTCGTTGAAGTACTTGTCACTGCCGGATTAGGCCAAGTCTTTTCAGTTGATGTTGTCGTCGGCTTCTGAGTTGTCGTTGAAGTACTTGTCACTGTCGGAGTAGGCCAACTCTTTTCAGTTGATGTTGTCGTCGGCTTCTGAGTTGTCGTTGAAGTACTTGTCACTGTCGGAGTAGGCCAAGTCTTTTCAGTTGATGTTGTCGTTGGCTTCCTAGTTGTCGTTGAAGTACTTGTCACTGTCGGAATAGGCCAAGTCTTTTCAGTTGATGTTGTCGTTGGCTGCTTAGTTGTCGTTGAAGTACTTGTCACTGTCGGAGTAGGCCAAGTCTTTTCAGTTGATGTTGTCGTCGGCTTCTGAGTTGTCGTTGAAGTACTTGTCACTGTCGGAGTAGGCCAAGTATTTTCAGTTGATGTTGTCGTCGGCTTCTGAGTTGTCGTTGAAGTACTTGTCACTGTCGGAATAAGCCAAGTCTTTTCAGTTGATGTTGTCGTCGGCTGCATAGTTGTCGTTGAAGTACTTGTCACTGTCGGAGTAGGCCAAGTCTTTTCAGTTGATGTTGTCGTCGGCTTCAGAGTTGTCGTTGAAGTACTTGTCACTGTCGGAGTAGGCCAAGTCTTTTCAGTTGATGTTGTCGTTGGCTGCTTAGTTGTCGTTGAAGTACTTGTCACTGTCGGAGTAGGCCAAGTCTTTTCAGTTGATGTTGTCGTCGGCTTCTGAGTTGTCGTTGAAGTACTTGTCACTGTCGGAGTAGGCCAAGTATTTTCAGTTGATGTTGTCGTCGGCTTCTGAGTTGTCGTTGAAGTACTTGTCACTGTCGGAATAAGCCAAGTCTTTTCAGTTGATGTTGTCGTCGGCTGCATAGTTGTCGTTGAAGTACTTGTCACTGTCGGAGTAGGCCAAGTCTTTTCAGTTGATGTTGTCGTCGGCTTCAGAGTTGTCGTTGAAGTACTTGTCACTGTCGGAGTAGGCCAAGTCTTTTCAGTTGATGTTGTCGTTGGCTGCTTAGTTGTCGTTGAAGTACTTGTCACTGTCGGAGTAGGCCAAGTCTTTTCAGTTGATGTTGTCGTTGGCTGCTTAGTTGTCGTTGAAGTACTTGTCACTGTCGGAGTAGGCCAAGTCTTTTCAGTTGATGTTGTCGTCGGCTTCTGAGTTGTCGTTGAAGTACTTGTCACTGTCGGAGTAGGCCAAGTCTTTTCAGTTGATGTTGTCGTCGGCTTCTGAGTTGTCGTTGAAGTACTTGTCACTGTCGGAGTAGGCCAAGTATTTTCAGTTGATGTTGTCGTTGGCTTCGTAGTTGTCGTTGAAGTACTTGTCACTGGCGGAGTAGCCCAAGTCTTTTCAGTTGATGTTGTCGTCGACTTCTGAGTTGTCGTTGAAGTACTTGTCACTGGCGGAATAAGCCAAGTCTTTTCAGTTGATGTTGTCGTCGGCTGCTTAGTTGTCGTTGAAGTACTTGTTACTGTCGGAGTAGGCCAAGTCTTTTCAGTTGATGTTGTCGTCGGCTTCTGAGTTGTCGTTGAAGTACTTGTCACTGTCGGAGTAGGCCAAGTCTTTTCAGTTGATGTTGTCGTCGGCTTCTGAGTTGTCGTTGAAGTACTTGTCACTGTCGGAGTAGGCCAAGTCTTTTCAGTTGATGTTGTCGTCGGCTTCTGAGTTGTCGTTGAAGTACTTGTCACTGTCGGAGTAGGCCAAGTCTTTTCAGTTGATGTTGTCGTCGGCTTCTGAGTTGTCGTTGAAGTACTTGTCACTGTCGGAGTAGGCCAAGTCTTTTCAGTTGATGTTGTCGTCGACTTCTGAGTTGTAGTTGAAGTACTTGTCACTGCCGGATTAGGCCAAGTCTTTTCAGTTGATGTGGTCGTCGGCTTCTGAGTTGTCGTTGAAGTACTTGTCACTGTCGGAGTAGGCCAAGTCTTTTCAGTTGATGTTGTCGTCGGCTTCTGAGTTGTCGTTGAAGTACTTGTCACTGGCGGAATAAGCCAAGTCTTTTCAGTTGATGTTGTCGTCGGCTGCTTAGTTGTCGTTGAAGTACTTGTCACTGTCGGAGTAGGCCAAGTCTTTTCAGTTGATGTTGTCGTCGGCTTCTGAGTTGTCGTTGAAGTACTTGTCACTGCCGGATTAGGCCAAGTCTTTTCAGTTGATGTGGTCGTCGGCTTCTGAGTTGTCGTTGAAATACTTGTCACTGTCGGAGTAGGCCAAGTCTTTTCAGTTGATGTTGTCGTTGGCTTCTGAGTTGTCGTTGAAGTACTTGTCACTGTCGGAGTAGGCCAAGTATTTTCAGTTGATGTTGTCGCTGGCTTCTGAGTTGTCGTTGAAGTACTTGTCACTGGCGGAGTAGCCCAAGTCTTTTCAGTTGATGTTGTCGTTGGCTTCCTAGTTGTCGTTGAAGTACTTGTCACTGGCGGAGTAGACCAAGTCTTTTCAGTTGATGTTGTCGTCGGCTTGAGTTGTCGTTGAAGTACTTGTCACTGTCGGAGTAGGCCAAGTATTTTCAGTTGATGTTGTCGTCGGCTTCTGAGTTGTCGTTGAAGTACTTGACACTGACGGAGTAGGCCAAGTCTTTCCAGTTGATGTTGTCGTTGGCTTCGTAGTTGTCGTTGAAGTACTTGTCACTGTCGGAGTAGGCCAAGTATTTTCAGTTGATGTTGTCGTTGGCTTCGTAGTTGTCGTTGAAGTACTTGTCACTGTCCGAGTAGGCCAAGTCTTTTCAGTTTATGTTGTCGTCGGCTTCTGAGTTGACGTTGAAGTACTTGTCACTGTCGGAGTAGGCCCAGTCTTTTCAGTTGATGTTGTCGTCGGCTTCTGAGTTGTCGTTGAAGTACTTGTCACTGCCGGAGTAGGCCAAGCCTTTTCAGTTGATGTTGTCGTCGACTTCTGAGTTGTCGTTGAAGTACTTGTCACTGTCGGAGTAGGCCAAGTCTTTTCAGTTGATGTTGTCATCGGCTTCTGAGCTGTGGTTGAAGTACTTGACACTGACGGAGTAGGCCAAGTCTTTTCAGTTGATGTTGTCATTGGCTTCCTAGTTGTCGTTGAAGTACTTGTCACTGTCGGAATAGGCCAAGTCTTTTCAGTTGATGTTGTCGTTGGCTGCTTAGTTGTCGTTGAAGTACTTGTCACTGTCGGAATAGGCCAAGTCTTTTCAGTTGATGTTGTCTTCGGCTTCTGAATTGTCGTTGAAGTACTTGTCACTGCCGGAGTAGGCCAAGCCTTTTCAGTTGATGTTGTCGTCGACTTCTGAGTTGTCGTTGAAGTACTTGTCATTGTCGGAGTAGGCCAAGTCTTTTCAGTTGATGTTGTCGTTGGCTTCCTAGTTGTCGTTGAAGTACTTTTCACTGTCGGAGTAGGCCGAGTCTTTTCCGTTGATGTTGTCGTTGGCTTCCTAGTTGTCGTTGAAGTACTTGTCACTGTCGGAATAGGCCAAGTCTTTTCAGTTGATGTTGTCGTTGCCTGCTTAATTGTCGTTGAAGTACTTGTCACTGTCGGAGTAGGCCAAGTCTTTTCAGTAGATGTAGTCGTTGGCTTCGTAGTTGTCGTTGAAGTACTTATCACTGTCCGAGTAGGCCAAGTATTTTCAGTTGATGTTGTCGTCGGTTTCTGAGTTGTCGTTGAAGTACTTGTCACTGTCGGAGTAGGCCAAGTCTTTTGAGTTGATGTTGTCGTCGGCTGCTTAGTTGTCGTTGAAGTACTTGTCACTGGCGGAGTAGGCCAAGTCTTTTCAGTAGATGTTGTCGTCGGCGGCTTAGTTGTCGTTGAAGTACATGTCACTGTCGGAGTAGGCCAAGTATTTTCAATTGATGTTGTCGTCGGCTTCTGAGTTGTCGTTGAAGTACTTGTCACTGCCGGAGTAGGCCAAGTCTTTTCAGTTGATGTTGTCGTCGACTTCTGAGTTGTCGTTGAAGTACTTGTCACTGCCGGATTAGGCCAAGTCTTTTCAGTTGATGTTGTCGTCGGCTTCTGAGTTGTCGTTGAAGTACTTGTCACTGTCGGAGTAGGCCAACTCTTTTCAGTTGATGTTGTCGTCGGCTTCTGAGTTGTCGTTGAAGTACTTGTCACTGTCGGAGTAGGCCAAGTCTTTTCAGTTGATGTTGTCGTTGGCTTCCTAGTTGTCGTTGAAGTACTTGTCACTGTCGGAATAGGCCAAGTCTTTTCAGTTGATGTTGTCGTTGGCTGCTTAGTTGTCGTTGAAGTACTTGTCACTGTCGGAGTAGGCCAAGTCTTTTCAGTTGATGTTGTCGTCGGCTTCTGAGTTGTCGTTGAAGTACTTGTCACTGTCGGAGTAGGCCAAGTATTTTCAGTTGATGTTGTCGTCGGCTTCTGAGTTGTCGTTGAAGTACTTGTCACTGTCGGAATAAGCCAAGTCTTTTCAGTTGATGTTGTCGTCGGCTGCATAGTTGTCGTTGAAGTACTTGTCACTGTCGGAGTAGGCCAAGTCTTTTCAGTTGATGTTGTCGTCGGCTTCAGAGTTGTCGTTGAAGTACTTGTCACTGTCGGAGTAGGCCAAGTCTTTTCAGTTGATGTTGTCGTTGGCTGCTTAGTTGTCGTTGAAGTACTTGTCACTGTCGGAGTAGGCCAAGTCTTTTCAGTTGATGTTGTCGTCGGCTTCTGAGTTGTCGTTGAAGTACTTGTCACTGTCGGAGTAGGCCAAGTATTTTCAGTTGATGTTGTCGTTGGCTTCGTAGTTGTCGTTGAAGTACTTGTCACTGCCGGATTAGGCCAAGTCTTTTCAGTTGATGTTGTCGTCGGCTTCTGAGTTGTCGTTGAAGTACTTGTCACTGTCGGAGTAGGCCAACTCTTTTCAGTTGATGTTGTCGTCGGCTTCTGAGTTGTCGTTGAAGTACTTGTCACTGTCGGAGTAGGCCAAGTCTTTTCAGTTGATGTTGTCGTTGGCTTCCTAGTTGTCGTTGAAGTACTTGTCACTGTCGGAATAGGCCAAGTCTTTTCAGTTGATGTTGTCGTTGGCTGCTTAGTTGTCGTTGAAGTACTTGTCACTGTCGGAGTAGGCCAAGTCTTTTCAGTTGATGTTGTCGTCGGCTTCTGAGTTGTCGTTGAAGTACTTGTCACTGTCGGAGTAGGCCAAGTATTTTCAGTTGATGTTGTCGTTGGCTTCGTAGTTGTCGTTGAAGTACTTGTCACTGTCGGAGTAGGCCAAGTCTTTTCAGTTGATGTTGTCGTCGGCTTCAGAGTTGTCGTTGAAGTACTTGTCACTGTCGGAGTAGGCCAAGTCTTTTCAGTTGATGTTGTCGTTGGCTGCTTAGTTGTCGTTGAAGTACTTGTCACTGTCGGAGTAGGCCAAGTCTTTTCAGTTGATGTTGTCGTCGGCTTCTGAGTTGTCGTTGAAGTACTTGTCACTGTCGGAGTAGGCCAAGTATTTTCAGTTGATGTTGTCGTCGGCTTCTGAGTTGTCGTTGAAGTACTTGTCACTGTCGGAATAAGCCAAGTCTTTTCAGTTGATGTTGTCGTCGGCTGCATAGTTGTCGTTGAAGTACTTGTCACTGTCGGAGTAGGCCAAGTCTTTTCAGTTGATGTTGTCGTCGGCTTCAGAGTTGTCGTTGAAGTACTTGTCACTGTCGGAGTAGGCCAAGTCTTTTCAGTTGATGTTGTCGTTGGCTGCTTAGTTGTCGTTGAAGTACTTGTCACTGTCGGAGTAGGCCAAGTCTTTTCAGTTGATGTTGTCGTTGGCTGCTTAGTTGTCGTTGAAGTACTTGTCACTGTCGGAGTAGGCCAAGTCTTTTCAGTTGATGTTGTCGTCGGCTTCTGAGTTGTCGTTGAAGTACTTGTCACTGTCGGAGTAGGCCAAGTCTTTTCAGTTGATGTTGTCGTCGGCTTCTGAGTTGTCGTTGAAGTACTTGTCACTGTCGGAGTAGGCCAAGTATTTTCAGTTGATGTTGTCGTTGGCTTCGTAGTTGTCGTTGAAGTACTTGTCACTGGCGGAGTAGCCCAAGTCTTTTCAGTTGATGTTGTCGTCGACTTCTGAGTTGTCGTTGAAGTACTTGTCACTGGCGGAATAAGCCAAGTCTTTTCAGTTGATGTTGTCGTCGGCTGCTTAGTTGTCGTTGAAGTACTTGTTACTGTCGGAGTAGGCCAAGTCTTTTCAGTTGATGTTGTCGTCGGCTTCTGAGTTGTCGTTGAAGTACTTGTCACTGTCGGAGTAGGCCAAGTCTTTTCAGTTGATGTTGTCGTCGGCTTCTGAGTTGTCGTTGAAGTACTTGTCACTGTCGGAGTAGGCCAAGTCTTTTCAGTTGATGTTGTCGTCGGCTTCTGAGTTGTCGTTGAAGTACTTGTCACTGTCGGAGTAGGCCAAGTCTTTTCAGTTGATGTTGTCGTCGGCTTCTGAGTTGTCGTTGAAGTACTTGTCACTGTCGGAGTAGGCCAAGTCTTTTCAGTTGATGTTGTCGTCGACTTCTGAGTTGTAGTTGAAGTACTTGTCACTGCCGGATTAGGCCAAGTCTTTTCAGTTGATGTGGTCGTCGGCTTCTGAGTTGTCGTTGAAGTACTTGTCACTGTCGGAGTAGGCCAAGTCTTTTCAGTTGATGTTGTCGTCGGCTTCTGAGTTGTCGTTGAAGTACTTGTCACTGGCGGAATAAGCCAAGTCTTTTCAGTTGATGTTGTCGTCGGCTGCTTAGTTGTCGTTGAAGTACTTGTCACTGTCGGAGTAGGCCAAGTCTTTTCAGTTGATGTTGTCGTCGGCTTCTGAGTTGTCGTTGAAGTACTTGTCACTGCCGGATTAGGCCAAGTCTTTTCAGTTGATGTGGTCGTCGGCTTCTGAGTTGTCGTTGAAATACTTGTCACTGTCGGAGTAGGCCAAGTCTTTTCAGTTGATGTTGTCGTTGGCTTCTGAGTTGTCGTTGAAGTACTTGTCACTGTCGGAGTAGGCCAAGTATTTTCAGTTGATGTTGTCGCTGGCTTCTGAGTTGTCGTTGAAGTACTTGTCACTGGCGGAGTAGCCCAAGTCTTTTCAGTTGATGTTGTCGTTGGCTTCCTAGTTGTCGTTGAAGTACTTGTCACTGGCGGAGTAGACCAAGTCTTTTCAGTTGATGTTGTCGTCGGCTTGAGTTGTCGTTGAAGTACTTGTCACTGTCGGAGTAGGCCAAGTATTTTCAGTTGATGTTGTCGTCGGCTTCTGAGTTGTCGTTGAAGTACTTGACACTGACGGAGTAGGCCAAGTCTTTCCAGTTGATGTTGTCGTTGGCTTCGTAGTTGTCGTTGAAGTACTTGTCACTGTCGGAGTAGGCCAAGTATTTTCAGTTGATGTTGTCGTTGGCTTCGTAGTTGTCGTTGAAGTACTTGTCACTGTCCGAGTAGGCCAAGTCTTTTCAGTTTATGTTGTCGTCGGCTTCTGAGTTGACGTTGAAGTACTTGTCACTGTCGGAGTAGGCCCAGTCTTTTCAGTTGATGTTGTCGTCGGCTTCTGAGTTGTCGTTGAAGTACTTGTCACTGCCGGAGTAGGCCAAGCCTTTTCAGTTGATGTTGTCGTCGACTTCTGAGTTGTCGTTGAAGTACTTGTCACTGTCGGAGTAGGCCAAGTCTTTTCAGTTGATGTTGTCGTCGGCTTCTGAGTTGTCGTTGAAGTACTTGTCACTGCCGGATTAGGCCAAGTCTTTTCAGTTGATGTGGTCGTCGGCTTCTGAGTTGTCGTTGAAATACTTGTCACTGTCGGAGTAGGCCAAGTCTTTTCAGTTGATGTTGTCGTTGGCTTCTGAGTTGTCGTTGAAGTACTTGTCACTGTCGGAGTAGGCCAAGTATTTTCAGTTGATGTTGTCGCTGGCTTCTGAGTTGTCGTTGAAGTACTTGTCACTGGCGGAGTAGCCCAAGTCTTTTCAGTTGATGTTGTCGTTGGCTTCCTAGTTGTCGTTGAAGTACTTGTCACTGGCGGAGTAGACCAAGTCTTTTCAGTTGATGTTGTCGTCGGCTTGAGTTGTCGTTGAAGTACTTGTCACTGTCGGAGTAGGCCAAGTATTTTCAGTTGATGTTGTCGTCGGCTTCTGAGTTGTCGTTGAAGTACTTGACACTGACGGAGTAGGCCAAGTCTTTCCAGTTGATGTTGTCGTTGGCTTCGTAGTTGTCGTTGAAGTACTTGTCACTGTCGGAGTAGGCCAAGTATTTTCAGTTGATGTTGTCGTTGGCTTCGTAGTTGTCGTTGAAGTACTTGTCACTGTCCGAGTAGGCCAAGTCTTTTCAGTTTATGTTGTCGTCGGCTTCTGAGTTGACGTTGAAGTACTTGTCACTGTCGGAGTAGGCCCAGTCTTTTCAGTTGATGTTGTCGTCGGCTTCTGAGTTGTCGTTGAAGTACTTGTCACTGCCGGAGTAGGCCAAGCCTTTTCAGTTGATGTTGTCGTCGACTTCTGAGTTGTCGTTGAAGTACTTGTCACTGTCGGAGTAGGCCAAGTCTTTTCAGTTGATGTTGTCATCGGCTTCTGAGCTGTGGTTGAAGTACTTGACACTGACGGAGTAGGCCAAGTCTTTTCAGTTGATGTTGTCATTGGCTTCCTAGTTGTCGTTGAAGTACTTGTCACTGTCGGAATAGGCCAAGTCTTTTCAGTTGATGTTGTCGTTGGCTGCTTAGTTGTCGTTGAAGTACTTGTCACTGTCGGAATAGGCCAAGTCTTTTCAGTTGATGTTGTCTTCGGCTTCTGAATTGTCGTTGAAGTACTTGTCACTGCCGGAGTAGGCCAAGCCTTTTCAGTTGATGTTGTCGTCGACTTCTGAGTTGTCGTTGAAGTACTTGTCATTGTCGGAGTAGGCCAAGTCTTTTCAGTTGATGTTGTCGTTGGCTTCCTAGTTGTCGTTGAAGTACTTTTCACTGTCGGAGTAGGCCGAGTCTTTTCCGTTGATGTTGTCGTTGGCTTCCTAGTTGTCGTTGAAGTACTTGTCACTGTCGGAATAGGCCAAGTCTTTTCAGTTGATGTTGTCGTTGCCTGCTTAATTGTCGTTGAAGTACTTGTCACTGTCGGAGTAGGCCAAGTCTTTTCAGTTGATGTTGTCGTCGGCTTCTTAGTTGTCGTTGAAGTACTTATCACTGTCCGAGTAGGCCAAGTATTTTCAGTTGATGTTGTCGTCGGTTTCTGAGTTGTCGTTGAAGTACTTGTCACTGTCGGAGTAGGCCAAGTCTTTTCAGTTGATGTTGTCGTCGGCTTCTTAGTTGTCGTTGAAGTACTTGTCACTGGCGGAGTAGGCCAAGTCTTTTCAGTAGATGTTGTCGTCGGCGGCTTAGTTGTCGTTGAAGTACTTGCCACTGTCGGAATAGGTCAAGTCTTTTCAGTTCATGTTGTCGTTGGGTTCCTAGTTGTCGTTGAAGTACATGTCACTGTCGGAGTAGGCCAAGTATTTTCAATTGATGTTGTCGTCGGCTTCTGAGTTGTCGTTGAAGTACTTGTCACTGCCGGAGTAGGCCAAGTCTTTTCAGTTGATGTTGTCGTCGACTTCTGAGTTGTCGTTGAAGTACTTGTCACTGCCGGATTAGGCCAAGTCTTTTCAGTTGATGTTGTCGTCGGCTTCTGAGTTGTCGTTGAAGTACTTGTCACTGTCGGAGTAGGCCAAGTCTTTTCAGTTGATGTTGTCGTCGGCTTCTGAGTTGTCGTTGAAGTACTTGTCACTGTCGGAGTAGGCCAAGTCTTTTCAGTTGATGTTGTCGTTGGCTTCCTAGTTGTCGTTGAAGTACTTGTCACTGTCGGAATAGGCCAAGTCTTTTCAGTTGATGTTGTCGTTGGCTGCTTAGTTGTCGTTGAAGTACTTGTCACTGTCGGAGTAGGCCAAGTCTTTTCAGTTGATGTTGTCGTCGGCTTCTGAGTTGTCGTTGAAGTACTTGTCACTGTCGGAGTAGGCCAAGTATTTTCAGTTGATGTTGTCGTCGGCTTCTGAGTTGTCGTTGAAGTACTTGTCACTGTCGGAATAAGCCAAGTCTTTTCAGTTGATGTTGTCGTCGGCTGCATAGTTGTCGTTGAAGTACTTGTCACTGTCGGAGTAGGCCAAGTCTTTTCAGTTGATGTTGTCGTCGGCTTCGGAGTTGTCGTTGAAGTACTTGTCACTGTCGGAGTAGGCCAAGTCTTTTCAGTTGATGTTGTCGTTGGCTGCTTAGTTGTCGTTGAAGTACTTGTCACTGTCGGAGTAGGCCAAGTCTTTTCAGTTGATGTTGTCGTCGGCTTCTGAGTTGTCGTTGAAGTACTTGTCACTGTCGGAGTAGGCCAAGTATTTTCAGTTGATGTTGTCGTTGGCTTCGTAGTTGTCGTTGAAGTACTTGTCACTGTCCGAGTAGGCCAAGTCTTTTCAGTTTATGTTGTCGTCGGCTTCTGAGTTGACGTTGAAGTACTTGTCACTGTCGGAGTAGGCCCAGTCTTTTCAGTTGATGTTGTCGTCGGCTTCTGAGTTGTCGTTGAAGTACTTGTCACTGCCGGAGTAGGGCAAGCCTTTTCAGTTGATGTTGTCGTCGACTTCTGAGTTGTCGTTGAAGTACTTGTCACTGTCGGAGTAGGCCAAGTCTTTTCAGTTGATGTTGTCGTCGGCTTCTGAGCTGTGGTTGAAGTACTTGACACTGACGGAGTAGGCCAAGTCTTTTCAGTTGATGTTGTCATTGGCTTCCTAGTTGTCGTTGAAGTACTTGTCACTGTCGGAATAGGCCAAGTCTTTTCAGTTGATGTTGTCGTTGGCTGCTTAGTTGTCGTTGAAGTACTTGTCACTGTCGGAATAGGCCAAGTCTTTTCAGTTGATGTTGTCGTCGGCTTCTGAGTTGTCGTTGAAGTACTTGTCACTGCCGGAGTAGGGCAAGCCTTTTCAGTTGATGTTGTCGTCGACTTCTGAGTTGTCGTTGAAGTACTTGTCACTGTCGGAGTAGGCCAAGTCTTTTCAGTTGATGTTGTCGTCGGCTTCTGAGCTGTGGTTGAAGTACTTGACACTGACGGAGTAGGCGAAGTCTTTTCAGTTGATGTTGTCATTGGCTTCCTAGTTGTCGTTGAAGTACTTGTCACTGTCGGAATAGGCCAAGTCTTTTCAGTTGATGTTGTCGTTGGCTGCTTAGTTGTCGTTGAAGTACTTGTCACTGTCGGAATAGGCCAAGTCTTTTCAGTTGATGTTGTCTTCGGCTTCTGAATTGTCGTTGAAGTACTTGTCACTGCCGGAGTAGGCCAAGCCTTTTCAGTTGATGTTGTCGTCGACTTCTGAGTTGTCGTTGAAGTACTTGTCATTGTCGGAGTAGGCCAAGTCTTTTCAGTTGATGTTGTCGTTGGCTTCCTAGTTGTCGTTGAAGTACTTTTCACTGTCGGAGTAGGCCGAGTCTTTTCCGTTGATGTTGTCGTTGGCTTCCTAGTTGTCGTTGAAGTACTTGTCACTGTCGGAATAGGCCAAGTCTTTTCAGTTGATGTTGTCGTTGCCTGCTTAATTGTCGTTGAAGTACTTGTCACTGTCGGAGTAGGCCAAGTCTTTTCAGTAGATGTAGTCGTTGGCTTCGTAGTTGTCGTTGAAGTACTTATCACTGTCCGAGTAGGCCAAGTATTTTCAGTTGATGTTGTCGTCGGCTGCTTAGTTGTCGTTGAAGTACTTGTCACTGGCGGAGTAGGCCAAGTCTTTTCAGTAGATGTTGTCGTCGGCGGCTTAGTTGTCGTTGAAGTACTTGCCACTGTCGGAATAGGTCAAGTCTTTTCAGTTCATGTTGTCGTTGGGTTCCTAGTTGTCGTTGAAGTACTTGTCACTGTCCGAGTAGGCCAAGTATTTTCAGTTGATGTTGTCGTCGGCTTCTGAGTTGTCGTTGAAGTACTTGTCACTGCCGGAGTAGGCCAAGTCTTTTCAGTTGATGTTGTCGTCGACTTCTGAGTTGTCGTTGAAGTACTTGTCACTGCCGGATTAGGCCAAGTCTTTTCAGTTGATGTTGTCGTCGACTTCTGAGTTGTCGTTGAAGTACTTGTCACTGTCGGAGTAGGCCAAGTCTTTTCAGTTGATGTTGTCGTCGGCTTCTGAGTTGTCGTTGAAGTACTTGTCACTGTCGGAGTAGGCCAAGTCTTTTCTGCTGATGTTGTCGTCGGCTTCTGAGTTGTCGTTGAAGTACTTGTCACTGTCGGAGTAGGCCAAGTCTTTGCAGTTGATGTTGTCGTCGGCTTCTGAGTTGTCGTTGAAGTACTTGTCACTGTCGGAGTAGGCCAAGTCTTTTCAGTTGATGTTGTCGTCGGCTTCTGAGCTGTGGTTGAAGTACTTGTCACTGTCGGAGTAGGCCAAGTCTTTTCAGTAGATGTAGTCGTTGGCTTCGTAGTTGTCGTTGAAGTACTTGTCACTGTCCGAGTAGGCCAAGTCTTTGCAGTTGATGTTGTCGTCGGCTTCTGAGTTGTCGTTGAAGTACTTGTCACTGTCGGAGTAGGCCAAGTCTTTTCAGTTGATGTTGTCGTCGGCTTCTGAGTTGTCGTTGAAGTACTTGTCACTGCCGGAGTAGGTCAAGTCTTTTCAGTTGATGTTGTCGTCGACTTCTGAGTTGTAGTTGAAGTACTTGTCACTGCCGGATTAGGCCAAGTCTTTTCAGTTGATGTGGTCGTCGGCTTCTGAGTTGTCGTTGAAGTACTTGTCACTGTCGGAGAAGGCCAAGTCTTTTCAGTTGATGTTGTCGTCGGCTTCTGAGTTGTCGTTGAAGTACTTGTCACTGGCGGAATAAGCCAAGTCTTTTCAGTTGATGTTGTCGTCGGCTGCTTAGTTGTCGTTGAAGTACTTGTCACTGTCGGAGTAGGCCAAGTCTTTTCAGTTGATGTTGTCGTCGGCTTCTGAGTTGTCGTTGAAGTACTTGTCACTGCCGGAGTAGGCCAAGTCTTTTCAGTTGATGTTGTCGTCGACTTCTGAGTTGTCGTTGAAGTACTTGTCACTGCCGGAGTAGGCCAAGTCTTTTCAGTTGATGTTGTCGTTGGCTTCCTAGTTGTCGTTGAAGTACTTGTCACTGTCGGAGTAGGCCGAGTCTTTTCAGTTGATGTTGTCGTTGGCTTCCTAGTTGTCGTTGAAGTACTTGTCACTGTCGGAATAGGCCAAGTCTTTTCAGTTGATGTTGTCGTTGCCTGCTTAGTTGTCGTTGAAGTACTTGTCACTGTCGGAGTAGGCCAAGTCTTTTCAGTAGATGTAGTCGTTGGCTTCGTAGTTGTCGTTGAAGTACTTGTCACTGTCCGAGTAGGCCAAGTCTTTGCAGTTGATGTTGTCGTCGGCTTCTGAGTTGTCGTTGAAGTACTTGTCACTGTCGGAGTAGGCCAAGTCTTTTCAGTTGATGTTGTCGCTGGCTTCTGAGTTGTCGTTGAAGTACTTGTCACTGCCGGAGTAGGCCAAGTCTTTTCAGTTGATGTTGTCGTCGACTTCTGAGTTGTCGTTGAAGTACTTGTCACTGTCGGAGTAGGCCGAGTCTTTTCAGTTGATGTTGTCGTTGGCTTCCTAGTTGTCGTTGAAGTACTTGTCACTGTCGGAATAGGCCAAGTCTTTTCAGTTGATGTTGTCGTTGCCTGCTTAGTTGTCGTTGAAGTACTTGTCACTGTCGGAGTAGGCCAAGTCTTTTCAGTTTATGTTGTCGTCGGCTTCTGAGTTGTCGTTGAAGTACTTGTCACTGTCGGAGTAGGCCAAGTCTTTTCAGTTGTTGTTGTCGTCGGCTTCTGAGTTGTCGTTGAAGTACTTGTCACTGTCGGAGTAGGCCAAGTCTTTTCAGTTGATGTTGTCGTGGGCTTCTGAGTTGTCGTTGAAGTACTTGTCACTGTCGGAGTAGGCCAAGTCTTTTCAGTTGATGTTGTCGTTGGCTTCCTAGTTGTCGTTGAAGTACTTGTCACTGTCCGAGTAGGCCAAGTCTTTTCAGTTTATGTTGTCGTCGGCTTCTGAGTTGTCGTTGAAGTACTTGTCACTGTCGGAGTAGGCCAAGTCTTTTCAGTTGTTGTTGTCGTCGGCTTCTGAGTTGTCGTTGAAGTACTTGTCACTGTCGGAGTAGGCCAAGTCTTTTCAGTTGATGTTGTCGTGGGCTTCTGAGTTGTCGTTGAAGTACTTGTCACTGTCGGAGTAGGCCAAGTCTTTTCAGTTGATGTTGTCGTTGGCTTCCTAGTTGTCGTTGAAGTACTTGTCACTGGCGGAGTAGGCCAAGTCTTTTCAGTTTATGTTGTCGTCGGCTTCTGAGTTGTCGTTGAAGTACTTGTCACTGCCGGATTAGGCCAAGTCTTTTCAGTTGATGTGGTCGTCGGCTTCTGAGTTGTCGTTGAAGTACTTGTCACTGTCGGAGTAGGCCAAGTCTTTTCAGTTGATGTTGTCGTTGGCTTCCTAGTTGTCGTTGAAGTACTTGTCACTGTCGGAGTAGGCCGAGTCTTTTCAGTTGATGTTGTCGTTGGCTTCCTAGTTGTCGTTGAAGTACTTGTCACTGTCGGAATAGGCCAAGTCTTTTCAGTTGATGTTGTCGTTGCCTGCTTAGTTGTCGTTGAAGTACTTGTCACTGTCGGAGTAGGCCAAGTCTTTTCAGTAGATGTAGTCGTTGGCTTCGTAGTTGTCGTTGAAGTACTTGTCACTGTCCGAGTAGGCCAAGTCTTTGCAGTTGATGTTGTCGTCGGCTTCTGAGTTGTCGTTGAAGTACTTGTCACTGTCGGAGTAGGCCAAGTCTTTTCAGTTGATGTTGTCGCTGGCTTCTGAGTTGTCGTTGAAGTACTTGTCACTGGCGGAGTAGGCCAAGTCTTTTCAGTTGATGTTGTCGTTGGCTTCCTAGTTGTCGTTGAAGTACTTGTCACTGTCCGAGTAGGCCAAGTCTTTTCAGTTTATGTTGTCGTCGGCTTCTGAGTTGTCGTTGAAGTACTTGTCACTGTCGGAGTAGGCCGAGTCTTTTCAGTTGATGTTGTCGTTGGCTTCCTAGTTGTCGTTGAAGTACTTGTCACTGTCGGAATAGGCCAAGTCTTTTCAGTTGATGTTGTCGTTGCCTGCTTAGTTGTCGTTGAAGTACTTGTCACTGTCGGAGTAGGCCAAGTCTTTTCAGTAGATGTAGTCGTTGGCTTCGTAGTTGTCGTTGAAGTACTTGTCACTGTCCGAGTAGGCCAAGTCTTTGCAGTTGATGTTGTCGTCGGCTTCTGAGTTGTCGGTGAAGTACTTGTCACTGTCGGAGTAGGCCAAGTCTTTTCAGTTGATGTTGTCGCTGGCTTCTGAGTTGTCGTTGAAGTACTTGTCACTGCCGGAGTAGGCCAAGTCTTTTCAGTTGATGTTGTCGTCGACTTCTGAGTTGTCGTTGAAGTACTTGTCACTGCCGGATTAGGCCAAGTCTTTTCAGTTGATGTGGTCGTCGGCTTCTGAGTTGTCGTTGAAGTACTTGTCACTGTCGGAGTAGGCCAAGTCTTTTCAGTTGATGTTGTCGTTGGCTTCCTAGTTGTCGTTGAAGTACTTGTCACTGTCGGAGTAGGCCGAGTCTTTTCAGTTGATGTTGTCGTTGGCTTCCTAGTTGTCGTTGAAGTACTTGTCACTGTCGGAATAGGCCAAGTCTTTTCAGTTGATGTTGTCGTTGCCTGCTTAGTTGTCGTTGAAGTACTTGTCACTGTCGGAGTAGGCCAAGTCTTTTCAGTTTATGTTGTCGTCGGCTTCTGAGTTGTCGTTGAAGTACTTGTCACTGTCGGAGTAGGCCAAGTCTTTTCAGTTGTTGTTGTCGTCGGCTTCTGAGTTGTCGTTGAAGTACTTGTCACTGTCGGAGTAGGCCAAGTCTTTTCAGTTGATGTTGTCGTGGGCTTCTGAGTTGTCGTTGAAGTACTTGTCACTGTCGGAGTAGGCCAAGTCTTTTCAGTTGATGTTGTCGTTGGCTTCCTAGTTGTCGTTGAAGTACTTGTCACTGTCCGAGTAGGCCAAGTCTTTTCAGTTTATGTTGTCGTCGGCTTCTGAGTTGTCGTTGAAGTACTTGTCACTGTCGGAGTAGGCCAAGTCTTTTCAGTTGTTGTTGTCGTCGGCTTCTGAGTTGTCGTTGAAGTACTTGTCACTGCCGGATTAGGCCAAGTCTTTTCAGTTGATGTTGTCGTCGACTTCTGAGTTGTCGTTGAAGTACTTGTCACTGTCGGAGTAGGCCAAGTCTTTTCAGTTGATGTTGTCGTTGGCTTCCTAGTTGTCGTTGAAGTACTTGTCACTGGCGGAGTAGGCCAAGTCTTTTCAGTTTATGTTGTCGTCGGCTTCTGAGTTGTCGTTGAAGTACTTGTCACTGCCGGATTAGGCCAAGTCTTTTCAGTTGATGTGGTCGTCGGCTTCTGAGTTGTCGTTGAAGTACTTGTCACTGTCGGAGTAGGCCAAGTCTTTTCAGTTGATGTTGTCGTTGGCTTCCTAGTTGTCGTTGAAGTACTTGTCACTGTCGGAGTAGGCCGAGTCTTTTCAGTTGATGTTGTCGTTGGCTTCCTAGTTGTCGTTGAAGTACTTGTCACTGTCGGAATAGGCCAAGTCTTTTCAGTTGATGTTGTCGTTGCCTGCTTAGTTGTCGTTGAAGTACTTGTCACTGTCGGAGTAGGCCAAGTCTTTTCAGTAGATGTAGTCGTTGGCTTCGTAGTTGTCGTTGAAGTACTTGTCACTGTCCGAGTAGGCCAAGTCTTTGCAGTTGATGTTGTCGTCGGCTTCTGAGTTGTCGTTGAAGTACTTGTCACTGTCGGAGTAGGCCAAGTCTTTTCAGTTGATGTTGTCGCTGGCTTCTGAGTTGTCGTTGAAGTACTTGTCACTGGCGGAGTAGGCCAAGTCTTTTCAGTTGATGTTGTCGTTGGCTTCCTAGTTGTCGTTGAAGTACTTGTCACTGTCCGAGTAGGCCAAGTCTTTTCAGTTTATGTTGTCGTCGGCTTCTGAGTTGTCGTTGAAGTACTTGTCACTGTCGGAGTAGGCCAAGTCTTTTCAGTTGTTGTTGTCGTCGGCTTCTGAGTTGTCGTTGAAGTACTTGTCACTGGCGGAGTAGGCCAAGTCTTTTCAGTTGATGTTGTCGTTGGCTTCCTAGTTGTCGTTGAAGTACTTGTCACTGTCCGAGTAGGCCAAGTCTTTTCAGTTTATGTTGTCGTCGGCTTCTGAGTTGTCGTTGAAGTACTTGTCACTGTCGGAGTAGGCCAAGTCTTTTCAGTTGTTGTTGTCGTCGGCTTCTGAGTTGTCGTTGAAGTACTTGTCACTGTCGGAGTAGGCCAAGTCTTTTCAGTTGATGTTGTCGTGGGCTTCTGAGTTGTCGTTGAAGTACTTGTCACTGTCGGAGTAGGCCAAGTCTTTTCAGTTGATGTTGTCGTTGGCTTCCTAGTTGTCGTTGAAGTACTTGTCACTGGCGGAGTAGGCCAAGTCTTTTCAGTTGATGTTGTCGTTGGCTTCCTAGTTGTCGTTGAAGTACTTGTCACTGGCGGAGTAGGCCAAGTCTTTTCAGTTGATGTTGTCGTTGGCTTCCTAGTTGTCGTTGAAGTACTTGTCACTGTCGGAGTAGGCCAAGACTTTTCAGTTGATGTTGTCGTTGGCTTCCTAGTTGTCGTTGAAGTACTTGTCACTGGCGGAATAGGCCAAGTCTTTTCAGTTGATGTTGTCGTTGGCTTCTGAGTTGTCGTTGAAGTACTTGTCACTGTCGGAGTAGGCCAAGTCTTTTCAGTTGATGTTGTCGTCGGCTGCTTAGTTGTCGTTGAAGTACTTGTCACTGTCCGAGTAGGCCAAGTCTTTTCAGTTGATGTTGTCGTCGGCTGCTTAGTTGTCGTTGAAGTACTTGTCACTGTCGGAATAGGCCAAGTCTTTTCAGTTGATGTTATCGTATATATTTAATTCTAATACCATGCGTAGCATATGCACACGCACACACACACGCGCGCGCGCACACATACACATACAAGAAAGAAAGAAAAGGATTAATGCAATTTATTACATATTTATTGAGGTTAGCAACACCAGTTCGGAGAGCAGCGCCAAGTATTTTGAATCAAATATTTATTCGTATTAAAATATTTATTTGTATAAGAATATATCTGCATATTATTATTTAATACATTTTTTCTTTGTATAAATAGCCATTATGAGTAATGGAATTTTAGCTGTGTAAAAGTAACGAAGAGATCTAATATTTTTAACGCACAATTTATGGGTATTGGAATAAAATTAATTTAGTATGTTTATTGGAAAACTGAAATCTTGTTAATGGAAAACTAATAAAATTAATGAATAGCGTGGCAACTACTATGGATTTTAAAGTATTACGAATGTCTTTCACAAAAGATTGAATTGAAAGTATCAAAGGAGATGTGTCGTCAGCGTACTTTGTTCACTAATGTGACTTGCTCCACATTGCTAAATTTAAACTAAATTTTTTTCATTTCCCTTATTTGAGAAATTTCCAGAAGCTTGTTCGAAAGAAGATGCTTTTCTGTCTATCTAAAATAAAATAATAACTGTCTCTGGACAACCTCCAAGCCTGTGCGTCCCCTTCATTTCTATCCAAGCCTCTGCATCCCCTTCATTTCTATAAGCTTTACATAAAAACTCTATATTATATATATTATATATATATATATATATATATATATATATATATATATATATATATATATATATATATATCTGACAATTTAAATGCAATTTGTTACAATATAATTATTTTGTACATGCATGATACTAATTTTCAGAAACATATGCGAAAGAAGGTGCTTCTCTGTCGAATCGAACCTTCTGCGGACAACTTCCAAGTCTGCGACTCTATATAAAATTTTCAGAAACGTATGCAAAAGAACATGCTTCTTTGTCAAATCGAACCTTCTACGGACAACTTCCAAGTCTGCGACTCTACATAAAAACTCTCAAAGAAGATGCTTTTCTGTCGAATTGAACCTTCTCTTGACAACTTCTAAGTCTGCAACTATACATAAAGAGTCTATATTATTATTATTTATTTTTTAATCCCTGCGTGGTACAAATTTTAAGAAACTTATGCGAAAGAAAATGCTTTTCTATCGAATCGAACCTTCTCCGGACAACTTCCACGTCTGCGACTCTACATAAAAAGTTTAAAAGAAGATGCTTCTCTGTCGAATCGAACCTTCTCCGGACATCTTCCAAGTCTGTGCCTTTAAATAAAAAGTCTATACTACATTATTATTATTTTGTCCATGCATGGTACGAATTTTCAGAAACGTATGCAAAAGAACATGCTTCTTTGTCGAATCGAACCTTCTACGGACAACTTCCAAGTCTGCGACTCTACATAGAAACTCTCAAAGAAGATGCTTTTCTGTCGAATTGAACCTTCTCTGGACAACTTCTAAGTCTGCAACTTTACATAAAGAGTCTATATTATTATTATTTATTTTTTAGTCCCTGCATGGTACAAATTTTAAGAAACTTATGCGAAAGAAAATGCTTCTCTGTCGAATTGAACCTTGTCGGGACAACTTCCACGTCTGCGACTCTATATAAAAAGTCTATATTATTATTACTTTTTCCATGCATGGTACAAATTTTAAAAAACTTATGTGAAAAAAGATGCTTCTCTGTCGAATTGAACCTTCTCCGGACAACTTTCAAGTCTGCGACTCTACATAAAAAGTTTAAAAGAAGATGCTTCTCTGTCGAATCGAACCTTCTCCTATTAAAAAATTTTGGCAACTTACCTTGTTAATTGAGACAATAATTCAGTGTCCTAATGTGGTGTAAAAACTCGTGATATTTCAAATTTCGATTTGGACTACTTACCTTATTTAATACTTCGCAGGTTATGAGTGACTAACGCTCGACAGGTTATAATTTGGCGACTTACCTTGTTAGTTGAGACAATAAATCTGTCTCCTATTTAGCGTAAAAAAACTCGTGACATTTCTAATTCGGATATTTAGCGTAAAAAAAACTCGTGACATTTCTAATTCGGATAGCTTGTTGTAACCCAACCAACGCCTAAGGGCAACGACACCGCGTGCATTCCGATCGCCGCAACCGAACAGCCGCGTAAGGACTTTCGGAAGCGCATCGAGAACCGTCAGCACATGGCGAAATACCCAAAGCGGGTCAAAGATGGAGACCCCGATGGTCCCCACTTCACCCCGATTAGAGTATAAGAATAATGTACAAGCCACTTGTGGCTCTCTTGTAATCAGAACACCGACGTTACAGTACGCGTTACCTGTCACCCAGATCGGGACAGAATAAACCTTGTTTAAAACCTCGCGGTGAGTTCCTACTCTTTAACCTGCTACGATCCCCTACCCTTCGGATTCCCTCTGAATCCTTCTGCCACGGCACCTCTATCTGAACTTTCGGAGCCCGTGGACAGCAACAGCGAAGGACGCCCGAAGCACCTCTGAGATTCGCTACCAGAATCTCGGTCTCAGGCGCCTTAGCACAACAAGCTTACTGTATTTGACACTTAGCACTTTAGGTTATGCATGTATGTACAATGACGGACGACGATCCCTGCCGAATGATCCCGAGAGTCTACGAACGACGAACGAAACATGTGTTAGTCCCTCTTTTGGGTGAAGGTGTGCGTATAATGCGTATACGTATTATGTTGACGAAAATTTTCTTGACGACGGAGAAGAAAACGGAAAAAACGGACCGTTTCTGACAGATCCATGAGACGATATTACGATATCTCTGACATGCGTGAACCGATTTGATTGATTTTGGTCTTATTCGAAAGCTGATATGCGGTTTACATAAGAAAAATGCCTTTAAATTTAGAAAATATTGCAGGCGTGAAGAGATAATTAATGAAATAAATGTCAGGTTAGGTTGGAATAGCCGCGCGTCGCGTAAAGGTACACGGCAGCGACAGTCGGCATATTCATGTACTTGGCGTCGAGACGCTACCGCGTCTCTAGATTATGTTGACGAAAAAATGTCTTGGAGAAGAAGGAGAAAAACCTTATCGGAACTGACCGATCCATGAAACGATATTACCACAGACGAGGTATGGAATAGACTACTCACCTTATGGGACTTCGTGTCACCGCCCAAACTGCGTTACCGACCCATAATTTGAGGACTGAATTTAGCGACCTCAGTTCATGAACAGCGTCCAACTCAAGAACTACTCTGAAATGTGTTGAAATACTGAAAGGTGTGTGCGTGCTTGTATACGTGTGACTTGTTTAAAGGGACAATTTAACATAGAGGGCGGGCTTTCGCTAAGCTATGCTTTAGCTTGGTTTGTCAACGATTCACGTCGGATTTCTCTCTGAAAATCTATTTCGGGAATCAGGACCCTATATGGCACTAAAATATGGCACTTCTTGAGAGCTTATACAAGCTATAAATTGCAAGACGAAATTAATTGTTAGTATTTTACATGTAGTGGAACATTCAACTAATATTTTCACGTGTTGTACGCCGAAAAATATTAAAAAATGACGCTATTACTGACATTCCCGCAAATCTCTGCCCTTCGCGCGTGTCTAAATAGACGGTGCCCATCCTAAGATACGTAAAAATCATTGTAAATAATGAATTGAAACGTTTTCGTAAAATTTATATTCGTTGCTTTTGGGACCCGAGGCCCCTAAATCCTTACGTTTCATTACAAATTGATTGGGTCTGTCCTTATTAACTATTGAATAGATTTAAAAATTATAAAAAACATCTACGATGTAAGTACACGAGCGTAGGTATCGCTTACGTTAAGATCTGAGCACACATATCAGTTCCGTGGCAGCTCACGTAGAATTCAAGTGCTCTTCATTACTTTCCTCAATTACTTTACTCCAAGTACTTTCCATTAGTCAGTAAAAATAATCGGAATTATGTCATTTTCGTTAGCAAAACACCTTAGTATTCCATTTGTGATACTTCTATGATAGAAATTGACATACCCATTACAATGGCCTATTGCTGACTTTGTCTTTATGCCACTACTGTAGCGTTTATGACCCCCCAAGCTGTGTCGTTCGAAAGCTTTTACCTAAGAACCCATCAGGGTCGTAAAAAAAGGTACGCGTTACCGTTCAACCGATTTCAACAGAGCGTGCAGTGGAAAGTCCAGAATGTCGTGGCCATCGAATTTTAACTTTCTGAGTACGAATACAGATCCGACTCTGAAGGAAAAAGATGAATGAGTATAATGGGCTTGAAACGCTGCGGATTACTACATACATCTGAAGTATTTACGAGTTACATTTCTTTGGAAGGGGCTGGATGAGGTGTATTTTGCGAACAATCAAATCGATTGAAAATTGTTTCTCAATTTATTAATTTTATTAACAAGAACAGCAATAAACAGAAGAGGGATAAACATTTCTAACATAATCATTATCGATTCACTGCTCTATCATTTCGTTGTTTGGGATGAAATGCCTTGTATCTGTTGTATTCCATTGGTATAAGGATGGAAAATTTAGAAAATTAACAATAGTAGAAGAAATGTACAGAATCGTCATTTAATCTTGCAACCCGCGCTCGCGCGAACAGGTACGCATTCCACTGCAACAGAGATAGGCAAAAAATTATTTTAAATAAAAATTTCGCACACAAATTCTTATTTAAAATAACTTTTTGCCCATCTCTGCACTACAATCATGCGTCGTCTCGGCGTTCGGAAAGGTGCGAGCGACCGCTGGATAGCAGTGATCCCCAAGCTTTGAAAATTATAGGATGGTCTCTTTCAAATTCACGTGGCAAAGAGCTGTTGGGTATTTCCCGGCCCGGGTAAGCGAGCCGCCCGCTCCGCTTTTATGGTCGGTTTACAACTCGTACCCCACATTACTGTAATGAGGTTTGAAAACAATGTCGACTGGTCTCGTACCCATCCCAATTTCAGAATTTTTAGTTACGACAGGGTTGACCGCTGCGATATACAGTGGACGCTCGATAATGTGCCGCAGTTGGGGCTCTAGAGGCGGGGTTTTCTCAGAAGCGGCATATTAACGAGAGCCAATGTAACGCGCGCTCTCCCCATAACTCTCCTGTTTTCGTTTCCGTGATGGCTACCCCCCGCCAGAATACTCTTAAGGTGCGTCACACTGATGTTCGCGCAATTCACAAACAGTGTAGGTACAAATCGTACTTCTTTCACTAAAGCTCTTGCGAACATTTTTTAAATTTTATTTTTAAACAAATACAATTTTTAACCAATCATCTGTGGCAGTAGTTTTCTTCTTCGACTGTTACACAATAGCTTTATACACTGCTTACATAAATCTGTAACTTCGGTTTTTTACAGTTTATCTTTCCCTTACCCATGTACATAACTATTTATGCCCAATATGAAATAAATGTGCCTAATACAAAATGTAACTGATTATAATTCAAAATATTTAAAAAACATTTTAATAAAACGATACTATATATGTACTTATACTTCTGTCATTAAAAAATGTATGAGTTAAGATGTGTCTTCATCGTGCAAACAGTTCGCGAGAAGGTGTCTATGTGTATATGACAAAAATATGTTCGCAAGAGATTTATTATTAGTGAGAAAAAGAAAAAACACACATTCACGTATATGTATTGCTTGCGAATTGCTTGCGAACTGCAGTGTGGAGGCACCATTAAGGGTTAGCATTCATTGGCTCGCTGAGCGAGAGAGAGAGAGAGAGAGAGAGAGAGTGAGGTGCACACACGTGTGTGAGTAATGCGTGTGAGCTGGGGCGTTCCTAACGGCACTTTAAAGAGCGGCATATTATCGAGCGTCCACTGTACTCCTATACGGAGAGATTTTTCGCCACCCACGTGTAAAAGCCACAATAATAGCGCATCGTTTAAAAAAATGGCATTAACGGATGCCGGTATAAGCGTGGCGTTGAGTAGCTAAAGCAGGGCTGTCGAACTTCCCCACTCCGCGAGCCACACGTCTTGGGCGCCCGATCAGTGAGTTCCCCCACTTATCTTTCTCCAGGAGTAGCTCGAGACCAACGCTCATTGTCAGTGAACCGATCCCCTCCAACCACGAGTCCACGGGCTTGTGCGGTTCCCGGACGAGAAACACATCAGAATGAAGTAGGTATGGAGGGGGTCGTTCTCCTACGGCTCTCCTGCACGGGAGAAGAGGAGAAAGAGCCACTGTGACTCGCGAGCCGCCTGCTCGACACCCCTGAGCTAAAGGGTTAAAACATTCAGACACAACAATTCTAGAAAAACAATTAAAACACCACTACTATCAAATACACGTCCGATTAGTTACCCCCTAAGTCCAATCCATGCATACACTACATTAAAGATAAAATCATAAAAAAGAAAACCAGGACAATAGATTCTGAGGTCTGCAAACGCATTGTTGGACGTGGCCGAAACCGCGTCGTCGAGCCCGTCGTCATCGACAAAAGAACGAGATGATCGGAAGCCGACGAAGGCAATCTCCTCAGGAGATGGGCAGAAAATTATTTGAAGTAAAAATTTCGTACACAAATTTATATTTCATATTGTTGCGAACACCGGGTATAGGCCCGGGCATGGCCTGCTAGTGTTCGCAGCCGAAGAAGAAAGAAGGTCGGCCCCCTTGAAGAGGACGATCGGGAGGCCGACGAGGAAAGTCTTATACCGAACGCCGAAGCGTTCGGACGCGCGGGTTGCACCTAATTACTCTGTACATCTTGAAATATAGACGTGTCGTGTATATCCGCGTACCCTTACCTATTCCTTTGCGTCGGGGTGGCCTGTGATGGAAACACCCCGGCGCAACAATATAATATTTTGCCTATCTCTGCACTACAACCATGCGCCGTCCCGGCGTTCGGAGAGCTGCCAGCAATCGCTGGACAGCAGTGATCCCCGAGCTTTGAAAATTATAGGATGGTCTCTTTCAAATTCACGTGGCAAAGAGCTGTTGGGAATTTCCCGGCCCGTGTAAGCGAGCCGCCCGCTCCGCTTTTATGATCGGTTTACAACTCGCACCCCAGATTACTGTAATGAGGTTTGAAAATAATGTCGACTCAATTTCAAAACTTTTAGCTACGACAGGGTTGACCGCGGCGATATATACCTATACGGAGAGATTTTTCGCCACTCGCGTGTAAAAGCCACAATAATGGCGCATCGGTCCAAAAAATGGAAACTCATAATTATAACCGACTTCATAATATTAAAAATTTTGTTCCTTATTTCATCTACGACACTCATTTTTTTATATCGACGCCTCATTATTTCCACTGTGTAAATCTGGCGCCGACTTAAAAAAAATGAGTGTCGTAGATTAAATAGGGAACAAAATTATTTTGTACTTTTTAGCGGATTTTTATTATTTTGAAGTCGAGAAAACCAGAACAATAGATTCTAAGGTCTGCAAACGCATTGTTGGACGTGGCCGAAACTGTGACGTCGAGCCCGTCGACATCGACAAAAGAACGAGACGATCGACGGCGGACGAAGACAATCTCCTTAGCAGATGGGCAAAAAATTATTTGAAATAAAAATGTCGTACACAAATTTTTATTTCAAATAATTTTTTGCCCATCTCTGACTGTCTCCTGCAGTCGCTCGCATAGGACGGTTGTATCGAGCACTTTATGTATTCCAAACCTTAAATATATTTACTTCTTGCATTCTAAATACCATACTCCCCCACCCCCTATACTATTCAGTTTCCTCCATCAAATACAAAAACTTTCATATGAAACATTTTTTTGCTTTTTCAATAGCTATAAAAATAATAGCGTGTGAAAAATAATATAAGAACAAATCGGATATACTGTATAAACTTATTGAAATATCCGAACATCAGTTAATGTTAGTCAGTTAACGTCAGTTAGTACATAGTTTAAACAAATGAATTTTTCTAATAGTTATGGAATAGAATGAATTCTTTTTTCAAAAAATATGTATCGAATGTTTTTGGTTACTCCGCACACTTGCAAAATTTCACCAAAATCGGTGTGTTGCGGGTTCGATAAGTTCTTATTAAATAATAATATAGTACAGTAGAAGGATATTATTATTATTATTATTATTATTATTATTATTGTTATTATTATATGTCTGTATTATATCGTATAGACCAACATTAATGTATGCGTAAACACATGATGAATGGGTGGGGTTCAGCAACACGTGCTCTTGAAAACATTAAAGCACTCTTTTTACATATTACGTTATTGCAAGCGAATGAAATTTGTTTTGCGTTAAATAAACCGGAATAGGACAGCAAGGTTAAAAAGCGAATGTGATATCGTTTTATTTTCATCCGCCTTTCTCTTCCGTTGAACGGAATATGTTCATATGACGATTTTTAAATCGTTACTCTAAAGGTGGGATCTCCTACACGCGATTGGTCGCAGCGATTTGACCCAGCGACTGGCCCTAGGCTGATTCACGGGGACCAAGCCGTCATTCATTGGCCGAAGTTCCCGTTTAGTTAGCGCCTTATCGGTAGGAGGCGCTAGGTACATCACACACACATACCTAGGTGTATCAGTGAGCACGCACATAACCTTTCGACGTTGGTGAAATGTTACTTTGGCGCCATTCGGCCACATTTGGCGCAACGCGAGGAAGCATCAAGCATAACCTTCAAATGGCGTCCTCACTTTCCCTGGTTTACCTTTTCTAAGGCCGTCTGACCATGGATCGTCGCGTCAGTGACGCGTATGCAGCAGATAGAAGGATATACAAAGAAATTGAATATATTTTATTTTCCTATGAAAAGAAGAAATATTCAATTTCAATGTTTATCCTTCTATCTGCTGCATACGTGTCGCTGGCGTGACGATCCGTGGACAGGTTTTAGACCGGTATTCATAGTCGCTATTTATTCTTAAGCAAATGCTTAAGCATTCGGCATCTTTTACTAGCTACTAGGTTAATAGAGGATGACGCATGCTTAAGCATGTTTATATATACATAATACTTTAAAGTAAGCGGTGCATTACACGTATACACATACACATACGTCCCGATTCACACCAATTCACACATTCACAGTTTAGTTAGCGCCTTATCGGTAGGAGGCGCTACAAACTCTGCTTCACCTTTCGTAAGAGGGAAGCTTGGCCCCCCTGGGCTGATTCTCCTCGCCTGCGACCAGGGGTGTGCTCGGGACGGGCCGGAAACTTTCGGGCGGGATCGGGCAGGGTCCCGAGACTCGATTCGGGCTACAAGCATAGTCGCCATAACCGGGCAATTTGATTTCAGGTCGACTCGGCAAAACTGGGACGCGATCGGACGATTTCGTTACCAGTAATAGATCAAAATTATTACCTGAGACCATAGAAAAATTATGTTTCTTACACGTTAATTTGAAATAATAAAATATTCGCCTTCCGGCATATTGTTGTTACTATGAAACATCCAGGAAATATTCCTTTCTGTATGCAAAGATAAAAAAATGCCGAATCATATTAAGCTACTTTATAAAAAAGGTGTTTGATTTTCTTTCGGCAAAGATAGAAAACTATTACTGGATCTACAGAAATGCATAAAAAGTTCAAAACACCTTCTTCTGTATTCCAGTCGGAATCTTTTGACCTACAATTTGTTCTATAATTTTTAAAATCTTTATTTCTGACTTCATCTTGGGTCTCTCCACCTAATTGGCCGATTGCAAGGTTGCCAAAATATAATATATTTTGGCAGGAATGTATCAACACTTTGTGAACAGTGTTTGGTATATAGGATAACATGGATACAGGTTTACAAATATTTCTGCATGTTTTGCCTTGTGGGACAAAAATGGGCTCAGAGCGAGGCGGAAATTCCAATTATTTTTTACAACCGGTAATTTAGAATTTTTCGAAGCGAAATTTCTTCATTCGTTTACGATAGGCAATAATTGCTTGTTTTCGAAGCGTTCGTCGGGAAGAATTTGTGTACCTGGTGTCGAACAGGGACAATCGACACCGTTCCGTTTTTTTGCAGGGGTTTGAACTTTCTTCGCCCTGAGTTAATCCGTTGATTGCTCTGTTACTTGGTGCTACACAGGGACTTGGGACCGGCACGTACCGTTGTCTACCACCGGCTCGCGGGACCATAACCGCGAAGCTCTGTGAAGATAGCACCCCCAAATTCGAATTTTTAAAAAAACTCAACGGCATTCGTTTGTCCATCGTTTGCCCACGCTTCAAAAAAAAATTATGGCCAAAAAAAAATTTTTCATCAGCACCCCCATGAAAAATTTTTTAAGATTTGTCAGTGGGAAATGATTGTCCATCATATGCCCACGTTTGTCCACCAAAAATTTTCGTTTGCCCACCCTCCAAAAAAAAGTTATGAATAAATTAAAAAAATTGTCATCAGCCCCCTTCATATACACATTTGAACTTTTTAAAAATAGGAGACGATTGTCCACGATCAGGCCAGGTTTGCCCACCCAAAGATTTCGTTTGCCCACCCTCCAGAATCGAATTAAAAAATAAAAACCGCGGAAACAAGGGTACCGAAGGACGCGACCACGTTAAAGTTCGAATATTTCCGAAAATATTATCAAAATCGTTCTTCCAGCGTTGCAGTCCTTTAGATTAGATGTAGAAAAGATTTGCCCACCGAATAATTTCGTTTGCCCACCCTCAAGAATCGAATTAAAAAATAAAAACCGCGAAAACAAGGGTACCGTTGGACGCGACCATGTTAAAGTTCGAATATTTCCGAAAATATTATCAAAATCGTTCTTCCAACGTAGCAGTCCTTTAGATTAGATGTAAAAGAGATTTGCCCACCGAATAATTTCGTTTGCCCACCCTCAAGAATCGAATTAAAAAATAAAAACCGCGGAAACAAGGGTACCGGAGGACGCGACCACGTTAAAGTTCGAATATTTCCGAAAAAATTATCAAAATCGTTCTTCCAACGTAGTAGTCCTTTAGATTAGATGTAGAAGAGGTTTGCCCACCGAATAATTTCGTTTGCCCACCCTCAAGAATCGAATTAAAAATTAACAACCGCGGAAACAAGGGTACCGTTGGACGCGACCATGTTAAAGTTCGAATATTTCCGAAAATATTATCAAAATCGTTCTTCCAACGTAGCAGTCCTTTAGATTAGATGTAGAAGAGATTTGCCCACCGAATAATTTCGTTTGCCCACCCTCAAGAATCGAATTAAAAAATAAAAACCGCGAAAACAAGGGTACCGGAGGACGCGACCACGTTAAAGTTCGAATATTTCCGAAAATATTATCAAAATTGTTCTTCCAGCGTTGCAGTCCTTTAGATTAGATGTAGAAGAGATTTTCCCACCGAATAATTTCGTTTAACCACCCTCAAGAATCGAATTAAAAAATAAAAACCGCGAAAACAAGGGTACCGTTGGACGCGACCATGTTAAAGTTCGAATATTTCCGAAAATATTATCGAAATCGTTCTTCCAACGTAGCAGTCCTTTAGATTAGATGTAGAAGAGATTTGCCCACCGAATAATTTCGTTTGCCCACCCTCAAGAATCGAATTAAAAAATAAAAACCGCGAAAACAAGGGTACCGGAGGACGCGACCTCGTTAAAGTTCGAATATTTCCGAAAATATTATCAAAATCGTTCTTCCAGCGTTGCAGTCAGTAGTAATACAAGGCGGTTTCTAACCCGGGTGTGCTGAGGGGAGCGCGGGGGCAGGGGGAAAGTAATGGCGCGCGGGGGAGCGCGGCGGAGGGAAACATGGGCGCGGGGCCTGCGGGGTGAGGAAGACAGGTTGCGCGCGCACGCGCCGCGGAGTGGGGGAAGCCGCGATCAGTCCGGGGATCAGCGGGGATCAGTCCGGGCCGAGCCGCCGCGGAGACCTCTCCAGACCGGACCCATTTTTCAGAGGGAGGCATTGATCCCCGAAAAAAATCTCTCTCAGAACTTGGCCCACCCGAAATTTTTTTCCGGACCTAACCTAGGGTGGGAGCTGTCCTGGAACTTTTTTTTCCAAACCAATAATTTTTCAGAAATTAGTTCGGACAATGTCGGGAAAGATCGGCGTTTTTTTTTTCGACACCGCGTCTTCGAGGGAAAGAGACGGAGCATTACTTTAAAGTTAATATTTTAGGAGGGAAAGAGACGCCACTACATAAGAGACGGAGCATTACTTTAAAGTTAAAATTCTAGGAGGGAAAGAGAGAGTAATACATAGGGGATAGAATCGCATGCCATTCTAAAGGTGGCCGTTCCAATAAGCGGCTACAGCCGCCAGCGACTGCGACCGGCGGCTACAGCCGCTGTCGCGATGACTGGTACAATGGAAAAGCATTCATCCCAACTCCTATGGGCGGCTGCGACTGCTGCAGCCGCGCCAGGATTGCTATAGCCTATGCGCGTTTGGTTCATGAGCAGCCTAGGCTACTCGAGACACTACACAATGCCACGAGTGTCTGTGTTCCGTCGTAACAGCAGAATCGCCACGTCGCGCAGCGGCTGTCGCTCTACTGCTCCAGAAGCAGTATCGCGACTGTAGCCGCTCTGCGACTCTAGCCGCTCTGCGATCCATCTCACATTCGGACAGATTATCCAGAAATAAGGAAAGAAGTCAGAATTCATAACTTATGGAATTGTTTTTTTTTTATATATATATATATATATATATCTTGTAAACTAATAATATGAGCTCTTGTAAAAAAATGTAAAAATATCATGACGGCTACATCTGATCTGCGTGTAAACACATGTCAAATTTGTTGTTTTATGCAAAAATTTAAATAGTTTCTTTCAAAGTTTGTTAAAGTAAAGTTAAAGGGGTAAAAAATAATTAGTATCGATCCCTCAAAATAATAGCAAATAATTCGTTATATATATTTATTTTTTTATAAGAAACTCATTGAAAAAATATCAGTAATTTTCGACTTTTTAGTTATCTTCCGCGAACATGTATAATCAACATATATTTGTCCTTGCAACTGCGAAAACAAGATTTGACAATATTTGTTAATAATGGAGTAATCACTTGTATTCTATATCGTACAATGGGCCTGAATCCCAATAAATATGGGAAAATGCAATATTCCATTTTTCGCGTTGAAAATGCTGAATATTGTTAAGTAAGTTCATAAAAATTTGAGTTAATATACAACTCATAACAAAGTCTGAGGTTATTTAAAAAAATAACGTCAACAATTTCAATAAAACTAAAAAAATTGATAAATACATACTATGGAAAGTACAGAAATAATAACTTGAAAACCGAACGTTTCCCCAGCGTGTGACTTAAACCACTAATAAAGTACCAAAAAACAGTTTCCAATTTTTTATCACGATTGAGTTAAAAAATAGAAAAAACAAATTAATAGATGTAAAAAATATTTTTTAACTTATACATCACTAGAAAGGAATAGGTTTATCCTATTTTTTGCCACAATTTGAATTCCGATATTTTAAAAGAAGCACCTAAATGTCATTGACTTCTTCAATCCGATAGATAAACAGAACACGATGTACATATAAGACAAATGGCTAGTCTTTCACTATCTTCGACGGTCCTCGAGACCTCATACAACAATAGACCCTCTTTTCAAGTGCTCGAAAAGGGCCTGTGCGGCGCGTCGTTGCACTGGTGGGGGCCATGGCGTCGACGCTTAGATATAGGAAATACCATTTGCGACGACGCCAGTTGGAGTTGCTGGCGGCTGTAGCCGCCGGTCGCAGTCGCTGGCGGCTGTAGCCGCTTATTGGAACGGCCACCTTAAAGCTAACAGTATTTCAAAGCGTTCCGATTTAACGTCGCCGCGTATCGCGCGATAGCATGCGTTATTCGACTCCTCTGGAGCAGCCGCGCGGGATGATATCATTTGATGGCGCGAAGAACGCTCGAACGAAACAGAATTAGCGCGAATCATAGAAAGAATTATGCAGCGTCAGCACATCTTAAAGTTAGGTGGTAAGGAGGAGGACGGGTAAATAAAATTGAGAAATAAAATATGTTTAAAATGATATATATTGTTTAAAAATGAATATAATAAAGAATATGATGAAGAATATAATAAAGAATATAAAAATAGAAAAATAGAAAAATAGAAAAAGATTAATAATAATAATAATATTAGAAACGAATTATAAAAATAGAAAAAAAGAATAATAATAAAAAAGAATTAAAAAAAGAAATTAAAGTTATCGCTCCTACGCCTCCTCCTCCTCTATCGCCTCCGCCTCCGCCTCCTCCTCCTCCTCCATCGCCCTTCCAACCCACCCTGGGTATGGCGGTGGTGGTCCCCGGACATCAATCCAGGGGGGCGACGGGGACCGTGGTCGCCTTAACGGTGGTCGCCTCAGCGGCACCCAAGGCCGTCGCAGCCTAGCCATTACGGCGGGATTTATGATTAGTTGCAGGTCCTAGAACATATACACACACATCATTATAATTAAGCACATGAATAAATATATTAAATATGAAACATATACGCAAAAACAATGCAAAGTATTACACACCACTAGAGGCGGCGACGGCGAGGGCGGTGAGGGGGACGGTGGGGGCGACGGGGACTGTGGCCACGGTCGCCTCAGCGGTTGGGGCATCCTATAGGGCAGGTCCTAGAACACACACACACATTGATATAATAATAATAATAATAATAATAATAATGACACATCAAACCTACTAAATATTAAACGCACAAAATGTAAAGTACTACATACCTGCGGCGGCGAAGGCGGCGGCGTAGGCGGCGGCGATGGCGACGGCTGGGGGGACCCCCAGTCGCTGGACCACGTCGGCGATGGAGGCGGGGGAGGTGATGGCGTTGGCGATCGCTAGAAGATAGAAACAGTGATACCAGATCGGGGACGGGTGCCCTCGAGAATTTCCCCCACCTCGCGCACACTACGCCGAAGCAGTGCGTTCGTGAGTTGGACTCCGAAGCGCCGAGCTCACGGACAGGCTGCTCCGGCGTAGTGTGTGCGAGGTGGGGGAAATTCTCGAGGGCACCCGTCCCCGATCTGGTATCACTGGATAGAAATCCACGATTTAATAATGACACGACCACTTGATTTAAGAGCACTTGGTTTAAACTATTAACCCTTTCGCTACGAGCGTCGCCTATAGGCGACATCCGCGCGACGACCTGTGTGTATGAGCGTCGCCTATAGACGACATCGTGATACCACTTGACCATGAGATCCGCGATGTTTTTTATTTTTACGCATACTGCACAGCGATCACACTTGTCTCATTCTCTGGTTTGTTTATATTTGTTTTAAACAAGTGTAATATAAACATACATTGTTTGGGAGCAATCGGGGCAAGAAACACCAGTTTACCTACGCGCAACATGTACACTTTTGCGGCGCAGTGCTCCGTACAGTGCCGCTACTCCGGCGGCGCGGTGTCACTCCGGCGGAGCACACTGCTGTAGCGAAAGGGTTAAACGCGATAAATGTCAAGAATATTGTTCAGTACATACCTCAGGGTCACACTCCGGCGCAATCCTTCCCAGGCCCATTTTTTTGAAAAAACTTTTTTTTTAAAAAAACACGGTGTTGTACCAGTTACTTCGACTGTGATTTGAATGCAACTGGTCTCGATGCATCTCCTGGGCTCTAGGATGCTAAAACCCCCTCCTATCATGAAGTCAAGAAGTGCTTACCTTTGCAAAAGTACGATGGCATTGTTCTTCATTGTCTTCGTCACAGGGCACCTGTGCTCCAGCTGCATTTTCGCTGACCATCCTCCTCCTCCTCCGTGTCCTTATCTTCTTCTTCTTCACTGACCATCCTCTCCTTATTCACACGCATCTTCTTTCCCTTCTTCTTTGGCACATCATTCGACTAGATCATACCACTTTGATTGCGTATCGAACGTCTTTTGTACCACTTTGATCGTACATCGAACGTGAATCGAACGTCTTCAAACGTGAATCCAACGGCTTGAAACGTACATCGAACGTCTTGGAACGTGCATCGAACGTGATTCGAACGGCTTGGAACGTGCATCGAACGTGATTCGAACGGCTTGGAACGTGCATCGAACGTCTTTCATACCACTTCGAACGTGAATCGAACGGCTTGGAACGTACATCGAACGTGAATCGAACGTCTTGGAACGTGCATCGAACATGATTCGAACGGTTTAGAACGTGCATCAAACGTCTTTCATACCACTTTGAACGTGAATCAAACGTCTTTCGTACAACTTTGAACGTGTATCGAACGTCTGTCGTTCCACTCTGTACGTGTATTGGACGTCTATCGTACCACTTTCAACGTCTATTGTACCACTCTGAACATGTATGGTACCACTTGTACATAATAATTGCAACCATCGTCTTAATCTAGCATACATCATATTTAGGAAGTTGGTTTAGGGAGGGTGAAGAAAATTATACGCATTAAAAAATGATTATATTTATTTATGAATTTCTCTCTGGCGTTTAGTCCACCAGTTGAATATTTTAAATACATTTTGCAAGGCACAGTGCTTTGCGTGTCTGCCACATCGCAGAGTATCAACTACATTTAGCTTATTTAGAGATTGTATATCCTCGTAGTCAATGTCCAGCGTCTCGATGATCACGTCCGCTGTCGTACTTTCATCGAGGAAATCCGCAAGCCATTCGCGTTTCTGCAGCCCTTTAACGTACACGACATGGCACGTGTCATCTTCTTCGTCGATCGCATCAGCTACAGCTTTCGTAATTAGCTGTTTAGCCATACTGTATGGAACTTCTCCATCGTCCCAGCGTAGCCCATGATGTTTCGTCGTCAACCACCGGATGCTTGATTTGTCAGATTTCGTAAGAAGATATTGCGGCATCGAACTCCGAAAAATATAATGCGAGAGAATTGTTCCCTTTCGCAGGACAGCCACTTCCTTGACGACAAATCTTCCATCGACGATGAACCCTTGCAGGTCAACAAATGTTGGCACGGACATTATCGATACAATTTAGAGGCCCGCTCGCTCCCAAGACAGATGGGGGAATGCAGTCTTTCTCGTAAAGCATTCTCTTTCATTTCTTTTGGTACGAATTTAACATAGGAGAGGGCAGGCAATTTAATTCATTTTGCGCACCACGTTTGTCAGCGGATTGTATTCAACCACCCGATCGTGCAGAATCAGACAATAGGCCGTAGTATTTGCCGGTACATTCTCTTTACATTCGAATTCTATGCGCACATCCACGGTACCGCTTTTAACCGACTCATTTTGTCGCGAACAATCAATCACCACGAAGGGACCAAATTCTAAAAATTTGGCCACGGTGAATAATCCATCGTTACAGTTGTAATATGATTTACGGAATTGCGTGTACATGTGAAACAAGATGGCATGCTTATCCATGTCAAAGTCCACCTGCATGTCATCATATGGGTGAAAATCCGAGTTGAGAAAAGCTTTTACATTGGTTAATTTGCATTTGTCGAACATAGTAGCATCTTTGGACATATCATTCTTTCGATCAGTCTGTAGAGCAAGGATAATGACACGCGGCTTCTCCAACTGTGCAGATGCCTTCACGGCCCATGAGTGCTTGGTAGTGCTCTGTAAGAGAGGATACTCGTACATATCCCACGATTGAAAACAAATGCTCAGGTTTCGTCCACTGTCCAAAGTACGTAGCAACGATAGCTTATTAACGTCGTTCAGCGTCACATGAGGCATCCGCCATTGTACTTTAACTAATTGAATTTCTGGTTCCAACAACGGCGATCCAATTAGAACATTCTTATCGTTGCGCGATCGTATTAAAATCAATTCGTGACGCGCATTAATAATAATGCGTTTGTAGTCCTCACAAAATCCCAGCCAATATTTCAGTGGGATACAAAAATTGAAATGATTTTTCACTTTTAGCCCATCGCGACGTTTCAAGCCCCATCCGGCATTCTCCATATTTTTGTCTTCGCCAGATGTCAGCGATACATAGTTTTTCAACGTGCTAGTTATTCCAACGTTTCTGTTGCGATCAATTTCCACACCATTCAGCTCGTATCGAATCTCATCGAATAAGAACGCCATGCAATTATTTCCCAATGTCACCGTTAATGTATCGTTTGGCTTATTTATCTTCAATTTTCCCTCCACGTAGAGGAAACTTTCACACGGCAATGTGTATAAATCCTGCTGTTGTATGGGTATTTTTATCTCATCGCTGTACCCAAACGTTGTGTTGACGTATGGGTTGTATGTGTGAGTCTCGAGCTTGACGATGCGATCATCAAACGTCGGCTTCCCCCCAATGCTTAGAATGTCAACCATTTTTCAACTTAACTGCGCACAATGAATCCCAAAGATTTCAAAAATGCAATGTTCGCAGCAGTGAGTCTCTTCTTTTTAGCGTGATCAGAGCTGTTGTTGTTGTAAACAATTTGGTTTGAAAGAAACGAGTGTCTGGAGTCGTTCAACACAAGCATCTCTTTCGTTCGCACCACGCGTATTATCGTCGTCGCCGTCGTACGTGCAATCTGATGGTAATCTCTTCACCTTGAAAATCGAGCAGCCGTCCGTCTTGATCCACAACCCGTATCGTTAGATCCGTAACGATCCGTGCGGTGATTGGAAGGTAAATGATCTGCGCGGGCGTTTCCGATATCTTATATCCTGGTGGGACTCTCGGAGAAAATTCATGTATCGTATGTACGCGCTTTCCATTGTTGTACGCGCCAGCGGTCGCGCTGCATTCTACGCGAATAATGTTCACGTTCATGATATTAATCGAATCGTCTGATTCGTGCCACCGCTCTGGTTCCAACTCCCGATTCGTCGAGAATCTCAGTAACGATCCAATGTTATTGCGCTTCGTAAAGTCTACGGTGAACGAGCAGTACAGCTCGCTTTTCATGGTATTGTTGTTGGGACGCAACACTATAGGATACACATCGCTATCGTCAGCATCGGTACCGTCGAGATTTTGAGGATACCGCTCGAGTAATCGCTGCCTCAAATACTTGGCAATGGCGTCTAGTTCGTAGGAGCCGTGGGGAATCGTAATGTATTCAGGAGTGGTGTAGATGCTGTTGCTGATGTCATAATTTGCGGTGAAGTAGAATTTATCGTTGCTCGAGTCGATGTTCGGTATTGTATGATAAGTTTCAAAGGTTGTTAGACCAAGCTCGTAATCATCGTCGCTCAAATCTATGGGTGGAAAGTAGCTCACCGCGAGGGTGCTACTGTTGCCGGTTAGAGTGAATGTTAGCGACATATTCCAAGCTGTACGACTCGATTAGTACTGAATCAGAGTGGTGGGAAGTCAATCCTTAAATTTGGTGCCGATCGTTTGTAGAAAGCGTAGACATAGTTGCCCGCAATTGCTTTGATCGTACTTCTGATAAGCCGTTCGATTGTATTCGATTTTCACAGCATCTTTGTCCAGATATTGTACCAATTCCTTAGGCGGCCGAAGATTCCCAAAGCTATCGAAATATATAGCTCGACATCCTCTCTTCGCATACGCTACCCAATGAGTTCCCGACGCCTCGACATTGTCCAAATTTACGATACCGCTCTCGTTTCGACGTACTCCTCCAGCTGGTAGCGCGTTGCGCATAAAAAAAAAAAATTGCGCACACCTCTAAAGAATGGAATATGCATACGTTTTGCCAACTCAGCCAATTGCACATCGGTAGTTATGCCCACAGGCATTTTTATTTTCTTTTCGACGTTTTTTTTCTTTTTCGTTTCGATATTCCCTGTCCGCGACCTTCCATGGAGCGATTATGACGCTGCATTTCCTGCAGCTGATGTTGCGCAGCCTTACTATCCTTTACCACCTTGGCTATCCCCACCGCTCCACCAGCTAATGATCCGAGAACACCTAGCAGCGGGAGAAGTGGTAATATACCACCCCGTTTTGCCACCGGAAGAATCCGCTTTTTTTCGATGCTCTCTTCGTAGTAGTAGTAGTAGTAGTAGTAGTTTTGCGGGATTTTGTTTTCACCCCCATTCCGATTTTCGTCTTGGCTTTCATAGCTGCCCAAACAGCTGTCGCAGCACCTCTTTCACCCAGAGTCGAGTCTCGCGCAACGATGCGTTTTCGCGCTTTGTCAGCGAGTACGTTATCTGCCACGTGCCTTTCGTCGAGGTCGTTGCTACGCGTATACGCAATATCGTGTTCGCGACACGCGGCGTCCAACGGATTGATACCTTGATCCCCTCTAGCCAATCGTTTTGTCAGATGAGTTCCTGGACCACAAAACTGATATCCCGGAATATGCAATTCGAAAGGTAGCGCGTTTATCGCCCGATTTAACAAACCACGACCTTTCTTCACTCTCGTCGGCGACATTCGTTGCAGTTTTTAATCAATGGTGCTGGACCGTCGATATGCGTTCGCTGCCAAGGGCGATTATAATGTTCCAAGCACCGACGATACTGCTGCACCTCAGAATCGGCTTTTATATGCTCGGGGAGCCTGTCCCACAACTGATCAATGTGTCTTTCAAACTCTCTGAGTAGAATAATCTTTGGTATATATTTCAACTGCTCAGAGGTTAGGTCTCGAATATCGCAATTATCCGACAGGATCAGAAGCATTTTGAATACTGAGGTGTTTTCGCTTCGGCGCGGACCTATAAATAGGAGGTGTCGTCGCTTCGAAAATCAGTTTTCACAGTTCACATCGAGGATGCGATTCGTGCGACAACCTGTAAGGATACGCGTGACAAATTTTGACGGTAAATCGGAAATGATGTCACCGAATTCGAAGCGTAGACACGGTAGCATGCTACCAAACACTATCCGCTGTGTTATTTGCGGTCCATCGAATTGTGGAAAAACCAACGTGTTGGTGAGCTTGTTGGAAAGTCCACACGGTGTCCGCTTCGAGAACGTGTACGTGTATTCCAAGTCGCTGCAACAGCCGAAATATCAATATTTGGAGAATTTATTGACTCCGATAGATGAAATTGGCTACTTTACGTTTTCGAATAACAGTGACGTCATCCCACCGAGCGAATCGCTTCCGAATTCTATTTTTATCTTTGATGACGTGGCATGTGACAAGCAAAATACGATACGAGAGTACTTTGCAATGGGGCGTCACTCGAACGTTGACTGCTTCTATCTCTGTCAGACGTATGCAAAGATTCCCAAACATCTTATACGCAACAATGCGAATCTGTTGATTCTGTTTAAGCAGGATGGTACCAACTTGAAACATGTGTACAACGATCACGTAAACACCGATATGTCATACGAGGATTTCTGCGCGTTGTGTCGTAATTGTTGGCAACGAGAGTATGGTTTCGTGGTAATAGACAAGGATAGCGCGATGTCCAATGGACGTTATAGAAAGGGATTTAACGAGTTTGCCATACCGTGAGATGGTCAATCGCTGTCAACACTTCGATGAGAAAGCAACGTCTGCGGTACAACGATGATGATTGATATCGATAGTCTGGAGGTTAAGGATCGCGAGAGGATAGCGAAGGAAATTGCAAAAACTAGTGCAGCCATTCGCAAGAAACACTTGGCTTTGAAGACTGGCAAGATGGAGGAAGATATCGCGTTGGAGAGACACTTTAAACCTATCGTCGAACCCTTGAAACATATAGTGAAAAATACCACAGAGGCAGACACATTATCACCAGTGAGCATTGACGTTGAAAAGAATGAAACATTAACGCCTGAAACAAAAATTCGCCCGAAAGGGAACACGTCGACGTTGAAGAGAAAGAGGAAATCACTCGTAACCTCCACACCAGTTCAATCGAAGTGGAAACGACGGAATACTACGTTAAACGAGCCTACGGTCCCTATCACGCCAATAAATACAATTCCTCCTGTACAATCGCCCTCAGCCATTGACGATGATGATGATGATTATGATGATGACGTTTCCGAAACTTCTCCCAATGAGTCATTTGTGACATCTATTAGACAACAACTTCGAACATCCGAGGGACAAGAAGCGCTTCGCAGTTATTTCGGTCCGCTGGGGCAAAAATACATAGATATAATCCTAAGTGAGGATAAAAATAAGACCATAGACTACGTATACGGTGTATACTTTACTGATGATAATAAGATGATGCTTGGGAATAAGGTTTTCGATATCGACAAGCATGATAATATACTCATCGATGGTGTAAGATACAAGGGAACGCCCGGCCTTTACGAACTGATTTTCAAGAAACTTCCAAATGATGCTGTATACACCGAGGCCGATAAACAAAAATACAAAAGTATACTGCTTGCGACGAACGCTCACAGACACAAACATGGTGATCACAATCGCATAATGAGCAACAAGGGATACAAGTACAAACATGTAATTGCACCGCTAGTCCCCAGTTCATTGGCTAAAAGGGCAGGGAAAGGTCTAAGGACACCACGACTCATGACGGTAAACGATAACAAAATCGATTACGTGCACTGGGACGATCCCAACGAGCTGGTCGATAGACTTAAATTGCTCATTGCATCGCGCGCGGCAGGTCACACGGGTCTCGATAATGAAATCGCATCCATCGAGAAGGAACTTCGCGAGGCGGGCCACATTGTATAAATTAAACCGCACACCGATGACGCGCACTGTATGCATCGAGATGCTGATCAACAAATTTGGGGTGTCGCTCGAGAAGAGTGGAACAGCTGGAATGGACTACTACAAATGGAACGGTTTGCTTCGAAAGTACATGCGAGATAACGCTCTTTCCATGACCGGTGTCGACTTTGATGCAAAATCACGCAAGATACGACGGGTAGCGCAACCCACGGCTGACACCGATGCTGTCAATAAACTGTATATGGAAAAGAGCATTAAACTTTTGAGAGAGCAACAGGAAGAATTAGAGAGGAAGCTGGTCGTGTTTCAGAGAGATATGCTCACGTTGCAAAACAGCGTTCAAAAAATATCGCAGGCGTCGAATTCTATCCCACAGCAACGCTGCGGAGGAGAATCGTGCGAGACGGTTGATCTTGTCCAGAATTTCCTCCGACCGATGGGGAGCACATAATGCGCGTACACGATAATTATCGCATCATTCGTGTCGAAGACACCTCTGCGATCAAACATGCCACCATTATCAACATCCAAGAGTAAAGAAAACCATGGTCGCAAGAAGCGACAACTCGTTGAGGAATTGCACGCTCCAGCTCGAAGACATTTCCCGCGGAGGCGCGTCATAGTGCACGGATACGACGATCTGTGGCAAGCTGACGTTGTAGAAATGCGTCCTTACGCGCGATTCAACCAAGGTCACCACTACATACTCATCGTCATCGATGTGCTGAGCAAGTATGCCTGGGCGATGCCGTTGAAGACTAAAAGTGGCGCTGAGGTGACTAAAGCGTTTGCAAAGATATTTAGAGATCGATATCCGAAAAATTTGCACACCGATCAAGGAAAAGAATTTTTCAATGCTGATACGCAGAAACTATTGGCAAAGCATGACATTAATCATTATTCGACGTATTCGGTGATGAAGGCCTCCGTCGTGGAACGTTTCAATCGAACTTTGAAGAACAATATGTGGAAAATGTTTACGCTCAATGGAACCTACAGATGGACCGATGCGCTACCAAGTCTTCTCGCAGAGTATAACGCGCGAAAACATAGAACCATCAAGATGCGTCCTTGCGATGTTACCCCTGCGATCGCCGACAAGCTGCTAGCCACCGTGTACAACAACGTAAAGATCGCCGCTCCAGCGAGATTCAAGTTGGGCGAGTTTGTTCGCGTGAGCAAATTTAAAACCATCTTCGATAAAGGCTATACGCCGAATTGGACAACGGAGGTGTTTAAGATAGCCAAAGTACAAGCAACTGATCCCGGGACGTATCTGCTCGTCGATTCCTGTGGAAAACCTGTTGCTGGAGGATTCTACGAACATGAGCTGCAACGCGTCACCGATCCTGATGTGTATCTAGTGGAAAAAGTCTTACGTAGGAAGGGGGATAAGGTGTACGTCAAGTGGTTGGGTTTTGATAAATCGCACAATTCTTGGATAAATAAAAATAATGTATTGTAAAAAATAATAATAATAATAATACATGATTCAATAAATACAATGATACATATACATGTGCAAATAATTTTTTTCCATACATGTGCGAAGAATATTATACAATAAATACAATAGTTTCTATTTCACAAGGGTATATTATAATGTCCCCAGGGCAGAGTGTCGGTCGAATCGGGTACGATATATCGCTTGTCATCGTGCGGACTTAGAGCGATTTTGGATTCCGAAATGGTGTACACTTTGTGCAATTTAGACCGTATGCACGATTGTCTGCGAACCATTTCGATCTCCCTTTCCAAGCACTGCGCGTAGTCGTCGAAAGTTATCGTTCTGGCTATGACGTTGGTCTTGACGCCTTTCGCTTTCTTCGTATCTTTTTTACCGTCTACGCGAAGTGCATACATTTTCGCTCTAAGACCTACGAATTCGGTCATTATCGCACCGTTATTTTCGTCCTTCATCAGCCCTGGAACCTTCTTATTTAAGCGCGGCATATTATATACATTGTCGATGGGATAATCGCTGGTGTCGAATCTGTCGATATTGTGCTTCATAGATTCATAGATATCGTCGCATCGAATATGATAAATGAGGCTGTCTGTGTATAGAATTTTACAATTTGTTCCATGCTTGGGCGATATGTACTCGTGGTGAAATTCGTACAAACAAATTTTTGATATGTCCAGAATGCACATACCCACGTATATCGGTTTGTTGAATTTCACCTCGAGCTTTCGCAATTCAACAGCTATTAAATTTTTCGAAAAAACACTTCGGCTATGGAAATTCGGTTTCGCGATCATTGCCTCCGCGCCATATCGCCCATCCCAATGCGTTAAGAGTTTTACATCCACATGATTTCGCACATTTTCCATTGTTTTACCGAATACCGCGTTGTTCATCAATTTGTACAAATTTTTTTCAAAGTCATTTGTCGCGCTTGTTCTAAACCGTGTGTTGAGTTCGATGTAATCGCGGAGCCAGGGTGATTGAACGAATTGAAGCACGCGGTGTATCTTTGTAATACGAAGACCGTGACGCATGCACTGCTGCAGGTTGCCATAATGAATAACGTAACGCTGCTTATCGTATACCGTCGCGAGTAACTTGTCCTGTCTGCTGCCGGGTGGTTTGGCACGCGTCGGACAGAACGGTAGATCGGCATGAATGTTGTGCAGACGTTGCGGATATTCTAGATCTACCTCGAGAATGTATCCCGTGGACGAATCGACAGCGATTGAAGACACGTTAAAATTTGCGACATCTTCGACCCATTGAAATTTAGCGTACGGCAGAGGCTGACACATTGCCCATCCATACAATTTGTTCACGTCAAAGTACATCAAGTAGGGTAACTGTACCTAATATCGCCACTGTTCCTAATATCGCCATCCCCTGTATCTTGCAAAGTAAGCAGTAAAATGTATCGGTTATGCACTAAATTAGTGCCTAACCATATGTAGGAAGACATGCTGTAATTGCAGCGTCATGTGATCAACGATTACAAAAGGGGAAGGATTTTGGAGAATCTTGATAGTGGAAAAATTTATTGGACTGCCACAATTTTAAATCCTATTCGAAGGAGAAAAGTCTAATTATTCCATGAATATAAGACTATCTACTAGAAATACCTGATTAATAATGTACTTAAGGTATGAAATCGATTCAAATATGTTCCGTGATGAAAATGCTGTTTTTCTTTTAACAGTATGGGTGTTCCGAATACCGCCTACCGGAGAACAATGGTTTCGATGTAATGTTTGTTCCAGGTGGGGTTGCGAAATGTGCCGAGCAACCGAAATAAACTTTATTTGTCCAATATGTACATCGGAATGTGGAAAATAAAATATTTTAAAAATCTATATTTGTAAATTTCTGTTTTTCTAATATAAATAAAATCAAAGATGGATAAAAATACATTTATAGTGCAAGAAATAATAAAATCACCTGTGAAAATGACTTAAAAACTCATATATACATGAATTAATCCATATTTCTTGAGTTGGCAATATTAGGTACACTTTTTTCAGGACCCGATTTTTGCATGTCTTACGTTTCTTGAGTCCTAATTAAAATTTTGTAGGTTTCAACGATTCTAACTTATGCTACATGAAAGATGAATAATTTCTTTTTACTTTGAAACAAACTGCATGCAAAAATATAAATTATTATTCAATCGGCAGCGATTTAATTTTTGCCTGGCGATATTAGGTACAGTTACCCTACGATGACTCTTCCGATGCGTCGTAAGATGGCATGTACTTGTTATTGGCATGTGCGTATCTTCCGGAACATTGACTTAAACCACCGCGTATACCGCGTTCGACAAACATGACCATATCGACGTCTGTGAGCAATTCGAACGTAATTTTGGTATGTTTTAGCATAGCATCCCACGTGAAACCAGGTAAAGTGTAATAATGCGCTGAATCTAGTCCATAGCTCTTGATACAACTTTCGCGAAAATTTTCAAAAATATCTGCCAATAACAAGACATCTGTCTTCAAATACAAATCGCTGTATTCGCCCAAGGTTCTAATCTCGAAACGTTGCCAGACAGTCTCGGCGTGCGCGTAATCGCTCTCGGATACAGTCTGACCCGTTAACGAGCTGTAGAATGATTCGCGCGGTGGCAAGCATGGGTCCTGCAGCTTGTTCGCGCAATCAAGGTATTCGTACGGAAAGACACCCTTTCGCCTCAATAAATTAAAATCATCGGCGGATAATGTTTCAAATTGGGATCGTAAAATTTTTAATTGATCTGTGCTAAGAAAAGATGCTAATTTGTCGAGACTGGTGTTGAGAAATTTGTACGAATCGATGAATCGCAATTTAATACAATTTCGCGAGTCTGAATCAGCCGTATCTTCGACATTTTTTGTGAATGAAATGTACTTTTCTTTAGTTATGGGCAACACGTCAACGCTGCCTTCAAAAGCGGTCGCTATTTCCTCGATAATGAAATGCGAATCGTAGCCGGATAAATTATGGAAAACTATGGGGATGTAAAACGCATTTTTATAATTTAAATTGCACTCCGAATGTGCTGGGCCTCTAAACCGTCCGGAGAGATGACAGTGATCGCGAACTCGTACATCGCTAGCCTCGAATGGTTCTTCGCAAATATGACAATGTGAAGCATCGCGAAATGTGGTCCACTGTTCGATGGTTAAATCCAGCATGGGAACATTACTAGTCAAGATGGGTTTAGCGAAGTTTGCAAAATTTTCCAATTCGTTGACGAACCATGAAACACAATCCGCGTCGCGGCGACATCGATACGTCGATAGCGATGTATCGTACGAGCAATGCATATAATATGCTATGCTGTGCACTTTATGATGCTGGTACTTGTGTAATTTATTATCACCCTTTCGATTGTCCTCCGTTTTCTCGATGATACACTCTAAATCTGCGTACACCACGAAGGGGAGCCGCTCCTTACTGCAGTGGTTGTTGAAACTGAGGAGATTTTCACCTTCGCTGGGCAGCAGGATGGCACAGTCGTTCATTTGCCCACAATCCACTGTATGGACCTCCAACTTCTCGACACAGCTGAAGTAATGCATGCAGCTGTAAAAACAACTTTTTTTTTTTTTTTTTTTTTATTTTTCACGACGCATTTCATAAGTTTCTATACGTACCGGTCGCAGATGAATTTCTTTGCCTTATTCTTGCTCGAGCTGTGCGCTCACCAGCCGGGACAAGTTCTTGATCAGCACAAAGTGCCGTACATCACCGTGATCTTGATTTGGTGTGTAGAGCAGATTGACGTGTCGATCCCTCTTTTGATTGGTGAGACGCAGTGGAAAGACCGTTGGCCCCTTCTTCTTCTTCTCCATCTCAAAGCTGTACACGTTGATGGAGATTTCGTTCAGCCGTTCAAACTTTGCAATCTGTGCCAGAGACATTGGGAACTCAATGCCCTGGAGATTTAGCGTGGAAGCATAATCGGGGTACGAACTTGGACGATCGGGATGTCTTTCCACCGGATGTAGAGCGGCGATCACTGCCCACGCGAAACAGGCGTTGTCCGAGGATTGCACACTAATGGTTGCCTTCTTCGACAACAATTCCCGCGGCAACTTGTGGTGGCACCCCGCGCGCAGCGGATTATACTTGTTGACATTGACTGTCAGGTTGAGAATTCTCGTCAATGCCCATCCGCTGTCGCGTTCCTGGAACTCTTCCAGCGATGCTAGAGTGGGTTCGACGACGCATCGTTGGTACCACTCCTGCAGATCGGATGTGCGGAAGAGTTCGCAGTTCCGGGTATTGATGCTTTTACAAGCACGCTTGTCACCCGCCACAAATTCACCGTTGAACACCGTGTTCACTTTGAGGTTTCGATGTTTCCTCAAAGCGCCCCGCACATGCTCCAACAGAATGGTTCCCGCATCTTGGAGGAAGTTGCACGGTTCGATGTAATTCGAATTTAGCACGGCACCAGTTAATACGCGGGTATCGAACGCAGTGTCTATTTCGCGCCACAAAAGTCCTGTGCTAGAATGTCCGGCACCTTCGCGCACGAAACGTCCGCGCAACGAATATTTCAATCCTTCGAGTCGCGCGATTTGAGCAACCAACGATTGTCGAACGCCGATTGATAATCGGGGACGTTTCACTCGGCTGCGTTCTTCCAACGATTCTATGCACTCGTTGCACCGTTCTTCCCACGCGAGATACTTTTCCCGCGAAATCAATCGTGCAGATTGATCCAATAATTGGCGTTCGACTTGCACGAATTCTCCCATGATTGTAAATGGAATGTATATGTAACGTCCCTTCCACGCAACACGTTGCAACGATTTGAGGCTTTGTGCAGGTTGGAGCATGCCTTTATGACTGATACCACGATTTGCTATCTCTCTCTAACTCTTTCGATGTTCCCTCTCTCTCGAATACATTGCATGCAAAAACGATGATTCGTTCCAACATGGTTCTATGCAGTTTCTGCTGATACAGCATAATACTATGCATCATACTATGTATGACGAATTAGCGCGCGAGATCGACGCTTCCACAGGTATTATATTACAATCAACACGTGTGGAGTCTTTTATCCTCGAGGGTGGGACTCAAGTTACATGCTACGTTCAGATTTAAAAACATTATGGAAAAATTGGTAGCTTTAGAATAATATGCTGTGGCGGGGGAGGCAATTGCACCTCTATTTAAGCCGAGCTCTCGGACGCTATTCCATCAAACGCTCAGTAACCTCAGTGACTTTGACGGAACAAATAGTGCTCTGAAAACATATAATGCATAGTACCAGTGCCGAAGGGAACGCTAAACGTATGAATTATTACGTTCCGATTGTGCAAGATGATGGCGTAGCTCAATGCGGGGACACTACAGCTGTTTGGTAAGGCTTAATTTTCACATCTTCTCAAATTTTTTTTTTTATTTTTATTCCTAATACGAGCTGACAATTTCATAGCTTTGATTGTTCTCATAGCTCGCAACGAACATCGCGTATCATGGTCAGAAGATACGCATTAACATCCATGGGCAATAAATATCTGGAAATTGGAATCCGCGTACGACCTAAGATCGATGTAGAATTTGTTCTCGGCAACAATCGTGGGATGTATCTCACGTTACCATCATATACATGGCATGCGCTATGCAACAATCGTACAACCATCGAAGAACGTTCACGATTACCAGGATCACCTTCGATGCAGATGGATCAATTAACGATGGATTTTTGTGAGATCTATAATTCTTCGATTGTAAAGATGACGTTACATGATAACTCGCTGTATTTCAAACCGGAGACAGTAACATTTTTATTAAATCTTGAGCCATGTACAGACTATGTATATCTGCGGCTGTGTCATATTGTAGGAGATGTGCAGATGAAATTTGAAACTTTTGTTAACGTGCTACAGCAGAGCGATGTTGCCTGCGAAAAATTAGATACACGTCATGCTGCTAAAATCATACGCGATAGCGAACATTACTGTGAGGATTATTATATAGATTGCGAACTGGTAGCATGTGCCATCAATGATATTTTAGCTGATGCTTGTAGGAAAAAATGTTAAATTGTATTCATTTAATTTTAAATAAATTATCATTTTAAACATATTTTATTTCTCAATTTTATTTACCCGTCCTCCTCCTTACCACCTAACTTTAAGATTTGCTGACGCTGCATAATTCTTTCTATGATTCGCGCTAATTCTGTTTCGTTCGAGCGTTCTTCGCGCCATCAAATGATATCATCCCGCGCGGCTGCTCCAGAGGAGTCGAATTACGCATGCTATCGCGCGATACGCGGCGACGTTAAATCGGAACGCTTTGAAATACTGTTAGCTTTAGAATGCATGCGATTCTATCCCCTATGTATTACTCTCTCTTTCCCTCCTAGAATTTTAACTTTAAAGTAATGCTCCGTCTCTTATGTAGTGGCGTCTCTTTCCCTCCTAAAATATTAACTTTAAAGTAATGCTCCGTCTCTTTCCCTCGAAGACGCGGTGTCGAAAAAAAAAAAAAAAACGCCGATCTTTCCCGACATTGTCCGAAATAATTTCTGATAAATTCGTTCAAGCCTCACGATCAAAGCCGTTAAAAGCCGTTCGATGCATATGGTTCGAAGAAGGGAAAGAAGATACGTGTGAATAAGAAGAGAATGGTCAGTGAAAAAGAAGATAAGGACACGGGTGACCTGTGACGAAGATAATGAAGAACAATGACATCGTACTTTTGCAAAGCTAGGCACTTCTCGATTTCATGATAGGATGGGGTTTTAGCATGTGAGAGCCAGGAGATGTAGCGAGACCAGTTGCATTCAAATCATAGTCAAAGTGACAGCTAACAGTTGTGAAATTGCTTTCAAGGATATTATCAATCGTTCAACACATGGAAATACAATCGATTAATACCGTAAGTTTCCATTATCATATTTTTAGTGAATCGTAGTGTTAGTAACGGTGAGAACTATAAGAAAAATCGGTTTCAGATTATGTCATTGCCTATTAATTTGAAACGTCCAGCTACTGCTACGATCACCGCTGCTGCGTCAATTATCCATCCTTCCAGCCCGAAAGTGTAGGGTAACTGTACCTAATATCGCCAGGCAAAAGTTAAATCGCTGTCAATTGAATAATAATTGATATTTTTGCATGCAATTTGTTTCAAAATAAAGAGAAATTATTCATCTTTCATGTAGTATAAGTTAGAATCGTTGAAACCTACCAATTTTTAATTAGGACTCAAAAAACGTGAGACATGCAAAAATCGGGTCCTGAAAAAAGTGTACCTAATATCGCCACCTCAAGAAATATTGATTAATTCATGTATATATGAGTTTTTTAAGTCATTTTCACACGTGTTTTTATTATTTTTTGCACTACAAATGTATTTTAATGCATCTTTGATTTTATTTTTATTAGAAAAATTTTTTTTGCTGTATAAATGTTCCTTATCAATCTTTGATTAGGATTAAGTTAAAAAAAATGTTTTTTTACAAAAATATAGAAATAGGATGATTAAAATATTTTATTTTTAACGGTCGGATGCACATGTAGGACAAATAAAGTTTAATATACAAATAGAATTTTTAAAATATTATATTTTTAACGTTCGGATATACATGTAGGACAAATAAAGTTCATTTCGGTGGCTCCGCAAATTTCGTGGCCCCACCTGTAACAAACATTGCACCGAAACCATTGTTCTCCGTGATTATCATTTTTGAAGCGATTGCCACAGTACAAACATTCTGCGTCATCGTCTTCATCTTCGATTTCTAATTCGTTTTCAGATTTTTGTGTGCTGCTTTTCACGTTTTTGTTTTTATTCTTCTTTTTTCTAATGAATAACTTTTTTGCAACGGTCCCTTGGGGCTTTTTTTCCTGTTTCTGTTTCTGTGATCTCGCGTTGCTTTTTTCCAATGCATTTTTATAAGATAATGTTGTCAGAACATGCGCAGACCCTTGACGTGTAGAAACTTTAGGTTTCAGAGATGGTAAGGGACTTATATCAGAAGGTGAAATCATGCTACTTGGTCCCGGTGTTGGTTCTAATTGTGGTGATGAAACTTCGTCTGTGTTAGAAACATTGTCCACATCAGGAATAGGATCTGCAAGATTTTCATTATTAGTTTCAAATGTAGGAAACTGATAATCACGGAAAACATCTCGATTTAACGGATAAAGCCCTGTTTTACGGAAAGAGTTTATTGATATTTCCATAGTAGCTGCACGACTGTAAGCTGCACTAAATAATCGAGCTATTCTAAGTGGAGTTATTAAATCTTCGTGTTTATCTCTTTGTTCTTGAGTAACATTTCTTAAAAAACTTTCAATTTCTGAAGAATAATAAGTTTTGAGTGGCTTCATAAATCCCACGTCAAGTGGTTGCATTTTGTGGGATGAATGCGGAGGTAAACAGAGAATAGTCGCATGATGTTCTCGTGCTTTTATTAAAACATCAATATTCCTAGTATGTGTGCTGTGTCCATCTAGTATTAGAAGAACTGGATTTTCTGCACTTGGGCTAGTATATTTTAGGAAATGATCAAACCACATAGAAAAGATATCACTCTGTATCCAACCTGACTTATGGCATGCCCAGATTGCTCCTGCAGGAGCTCCATCCATCAATTCTGGTTTCATGGTCTTTCTCGGCCATATAAAAAGTGGGGGGATATACATGCCTACTGCATTCATACAAACTATAACTGTAATTAACTTTCCTCTTTCAGCTGATGTTAATGTTGCTACCTCTTTTTTACCTTTTAGTGTTAGTACTTTAGATATTTTGTGCTGAACAACACAAATTCCTGTTTCATCAACATTGTATATGCGATAAGGTTGTCTCTTCACTTTCTCAAATTCTATTTCATACAAATTAAAAAACTGGTTTACGTTTTCTACTGAAAATCCTAAAACTCTTGCATGAGATGTAGCTCGTGGTGTTCTTAATGAAAGGTGTGCATTTCTTCTCATGAAGCCTTTGAACCATTTTCTTCCGGCTTTTTCATTCTGAAATGGATGAAAGGTGTTGTTTTTTATTGCTAATTGGAAAGCCATACTTTTTACATCACTTCTTCTTAATCCAAAAAATTTTTTATCCATGTCAACACAGTATTGAGATAATAATTTTTCCATATCTGCACTGAAAACGGGTCTTCTGCCCAATACTGTTGACACCAATTTTTCGGGCGGTAAGTCGGTTTTTAAATAGTCACGCAAGGTTCTCCTTGGAACTCTAAATTTATTTGCAGCAGCTACCGCACTGAGTTTCCCTGCTCTAACAAGGTTAACTGCCTGTATCATTTTTTCTTTGTCCCAAGTTTTTCGTTTATTTGCCATCTCTAAATTAATAAAACAAGAAAAATAAATTAAACTACGTACTTTTGTCAAACAACAAAATCCCGTTGATCTGCGTGATCTACCTAAGTAATGAAATACTTACGTTATCTGAGTTACAGTTACTCACAAAATTGAGCGTACACCTAGGTTGGTAATGAAAATTGAAAGAAAGAAATGAATACAAACACATATGCAAAAATGAAAACACAATATATATTTTATTCGTATATTTTACTAAATAATTCGTAAAAACATTTTTAAATAAAATGGATTATTGGTCTATATTTAACAGAAATTGTAAAAGTACTGGTATTTTAGTGACACAAAATTGAGCGTACACGTAGAAATTTTCCCATTACGCAGGTCTGTAATAGCTAAATGTTGGTACTATTGAAGAGAATGTCCCGCGAAATGTCTTTCAAAGTTCGGTTGCTCAGGAAGCAAAAACAAAAAACTATCTGTCATCCGTAGATTAATGATTATAGTAGTAACATCGCTAATAAAAGGAAGCAGAATGACATTTCAATACGAAGTCTTATTGTAAAATTATATTCGCAAGGTAAATCCTTTCGTCAAGTATGGCAAATAGTCGGCAGAACACATTCTGCCGTACCAAAAATTATAAACAAATTTCGGTACGATGGAACAGTCCGAAATATATCTGGCCGAGGAAGAAAAAAAATATTGTCGAACAATGATGAACGAATCATTTGTCGACAAATTAATATAAATCCGAGTACAAGTGTGCAGAAGTTAACGTTAGATGTTTCCTCACATATAAATAAAGACATCTTGGTTGAAACAGTTCGCAGAACATTAAGAAAAGAGGCATATAATGGCCGAGTCGCACGAAAGAGACCGTATATCTCCAAAGCAAATAGACAGAAACGCATAGAATTTGCAAAAACGTTTGTAAATTTTGACGAAAGTTTTTGGGAAAATGTTATATTCTCTGACGACACTAAAATCAATTTTTTTGGACTGGATAGAAGGAAGCAAATCGTATGGCGAAATACTGGGCACCACCATAGAAATACATGTCCAACGGTTAAACACGGAGGAGGATCCGTTATGATATGGGGATGTACAGGTGCAAATGGTACCGGAAGTATCGAATACATAGATGGCATAATGGACAAAATTAAATACTTAAATATCTTAAAAAAGAATCTAAAAGATTCAGCAGAAAAATTAAAAATGCCGCGAGTGTATTACTTTCAACAAGATAATGACCCAAAGCATTCATCATAGATAATTCAATTATGGTTGCTGTATAATATCCCAAAGATGCTAAAAACACCTCCCCAGTCAACTGATCTCAATCTGATCGAGAATTTCTGGGAAGAAATAAAATCCAGGATGGCAAATAACAATTATACGCATATAGAAGATTTCAAACGAAAGTTGAGAGAAGAATGGGAAAACACTCCTTCTTTAATAGAACACATAATTTATTCTATGTCACGTCGCTTACAAGCTGTAAATTGATGCCAGGAGATATGCGACGAAGTATTAATAAATGAAACGATATAGTATAAGTTTGTAAATAGTATTTTAACAAGGTGTACGCTCAATTTTGTGTCACTAAAATACCTGTACTTTTACCATTTCTGTTAAATATACAACAATAGTCCATTTTATATAGAATTTCTTTTACGTATTATTTGGCAAAATATACGAATAAAATATATATTGTATTTTCATTTTTGAATATGTGTGTTTGTATTCATTTTTCCGCCAATTTTCGTTACTGGCCTAGGTGTACGCTTAATTTTGTGAGTAACTGTATATGGTTAGATTGTTTATTTTATTTCTCGCTGTCAGCCGCATTACTGCAATATTCAATTGTTTACCGCCAAGCGTCGTCACGCGGCGGTATTGGGAAACTTTGAGGCTAGGCGATATTGGGGACACTAACGGTAGGCGGTATTGGGAACACACATACTGCTACAAGAAAAACGTTATTTTCATTATAAAAACTATTTGAATCGATTACAGTCCTTAACTACATCATTAATTAGGCTTTTCTAGTAGATATTCTTGCATTTACGGAATTATTAGACTTACCTTCTCCGAATGGGATGTAAAATTGTGACAGTCCAATAAATTTTTACACTATTAAGATTCACTAAAATGCTTCTCTTTCTGTAATTGTTGATCACATGACGCTGCAATTACAGTATGTCTTTCTGCATATGGTTAGGTTCTAATTGAGTGCATAACCGATAAATTTTAGTGCTTACTTTGCGAGATATAGGGGGTGGCGATATTAGGAACACTGGCGATATTAGGTACAGTTACCCTATGTGGCCTGTCAGAATGTTGCGGTTCAAACCGAAGAAATTCTAGGTGCAAAACTTTATGAGGCGGAAGCTGTTCACGATGGCGACATTTTTTTAAAAGTTTTTAAAAAACAAAAAATCCAAAATCCAATACTCGACTACTTAGAGGATGATGATGATGATGATGATGATGATTATGATGAGGAATATTGGATGCATCGATATGAACAACAAACGTTTTTAGGCTATTTCGACGATGATGATAATGTGCAAATAACTATATCTCCAAAGAGTGTGGCTTGGCGAAACGTCACAGCTAAAAATATTGATTTGGCTACTTATAGGAATAAAGTATCAGGGCTTTGGGCTAGCGTTGTTGGAATTCAAACTGACCCTGCGCAAGTTCCTATAGATTTATTATTAACTGAACTATTTACTAAAGATGTTACCGAGTGGGATAATTAAACCGAATCAATTTTAATCATGTTTTTATATTCTATTTCTAATTATATTCTTTTTGTAACAATATATATTCTTAAAAGGTATTTTATTTCTCCATTTATTTGCCCATCTTCCGTTTTCCTGCTCGTCACATAATTTCCATTATTTCTATTATTTCTATTTTGTATATTTCTTATTATATTCATATTAAGGACAGCTCCCACCCTAGGTTAGGTTCGGGTGGGCCAAGTTCTGAGCAGGGTTCCTAACCGTAACCCTAACCGGGTTTGGCTCTCTAATGTAGTGGAGTAACCCGCAACACCGGGTTACCCAGAAGATTGTGGGGCTGGTAACCCGGTTAACCCGCTCTTGTACAGGGTTACTAACCGCGGCCTAACCCTAACCGTAACCCGGGTTACCAAGGGTGGTTAGTTCCTGTAACCCGTCGTAACCGGGACGGAGCGGGTTACTACATAGTACACAGAGCAGGTTAACCCGCTCGGAGCGGGTTACAAGTGATACAAGAGTACATGCACATTGTTTATATTGATATCAATTAGACGGGTAGAGTGAATCTACCCTAATAGGATGACACGCCTATTTTAAACGCATACAAAATTTATGAAAGAAATACTACGTATAAAATGGTGTGTAATGACAAAAATACGGACATAAGATTTAAAATTAATGAACTTATATTATGTAAAACAATATATATATCATATGATAATACAAGTAATACAAAATAATTGGAAAAACTACGAACGAAAGGTAGAGAAAACGCATACATACACATTCATACATACACAACACAATATAAGAAATACAAAATAAGTCAAACAAAATATTTACAAAAATGAAAGAAAATAGAAAATAGACGGGCACATACATCTATACATATGAAACTTAATTAAAATTTGTCCTCACAATCATGATATTATCTAAAATGTCATGGTTTAACCGAGATCTGTAATCATTCAAAACAAACTTTAGACCGGAAAATAGTCGCTCGACTGAAACTTGTGTTGGCGGCGGAAACATATAGCGGCAGCATTAAATAAGTTTTCTCAGACTCCTAGGATCGACAAAAAGGAAAATATCCTGGAATACTGGGACAAACACGAATGTCGAGAATTAAAAGATCTTGCAAATATTGTACATGCAGTTCCGCCGACACAAGTTTCAGTCGAGCGACTATTTTCCGGTCTAAAGTTTGTTTTGAATGATTACAGATCTCGGTTAAACCATGACATTTTAGATAATATCATGATTGTGAGGACAAATTTTAATTAAGTTTCATATGTATAGGTGTATGTGCCCGTCTATTTTCTATTTTCTTTCATTTTTGTAAATATTTTGTTTGAGTTATTTTGTATTTCTTGTATTGTGTTGTGTATGTATGAATGTGTATGTGTGCGTTTTCTCTACCTTTCGTTCGTAGTTTTTCCAATTATTTTGTATTACTTGTATTATCATATGATATATATATTGTTTTACATAATATAAGTTCATTAATTTTAAATCTTATGTCCGTATTTTTGTCATTACACACCATTTTATACGTAGTATTTCTTTCATAAATTTTGTATAAAATTAAATATTATATTTCGACCGCACAATTTAACACAATGATATCGGCGCACTGATTCGGTCACACACAACAAATAATCAATCAAAAGCTATTTTTGCAATAAAACAAGAATATTCGACGTTTCGGTCCCTGATTTGGACCTTCTTCAGGAAAGAATATATATTGTATTTGCACTTGCTAATGAACCGTCGCAGCAGTTTAAATCTGTGCAAGCGACACGCGAGCCTGTTGGAAGATGACAGTCATCTTCCAACAGGCTCGCGTGTCGCTTGCACAGATTTAAACTGCTGCGACGGTTCATTAGCAAGTGCAAATACAATATATATTCTTTCCTGAAGAAGGTCCAAATCAGGGACCGAAACGTCGAATATTCTTGTTTTATTGCAAAAATAGCTTTTGATTGATTATTTGTTGTGTGTGACCGAATCAGTGCGCCGATATCATTGTGATAAATTTTGTATGCGTTTAAAATAGGCGTGTCATCCTATTAGGGTAGATTCACTCTACCCGTCTAACTGATATCAATATAAACAATGTGCATGTACTCTTGTATCACTTGTAACCCGCTCCGAGCGGGTTAACCTGCTCTGTGTACTATGTAGTAACCCGCTCCGTCCCGGTTACGACGGGTTACAGGAACTAACCCTTGGTAACCCGGGTTACGGTTAGGGTTAGCCCGCGGTTAGTAACCCTGGTTCTGAGAGAGATTTTTTTCGGGGGTCAATGCCTCCCTCTGAAAAATGGGTCCGGTCTGGAGAGGTCTCCGCGGCGGCACGGCCCAGACTGATCCCCTCCATCATCGCGGCTTCCCCTACTCCGCGGCGCGTGCGCGCGCAACCTGTCTTCCTCACCCCGCAGGCCCCGCGCCCATGTTTCCCTCCGCCGCGCTCCCCCGCGCGCCCTCACTTTCCCCCTGCCCCCGCGCTCCCCTCAGCACACCCGGGTTAGAAACCGCCTTGTATTACTACTGCAGGCCTTTAGATTAGATGTAGAAGAGATTTGCCCACCGAATAATTTCGTTTGCCCACCCTCAAGAATCGAATTAAAAAATAAAAACCGCGAAAACAAGTGTACCGTTGGACGCGACCACGTTAAAGTTCGAATATTTCCGAAAATATTATCGAAATCGTTCTTCTAACGTAGCAGTCCTTTAGATTAGATGTAAAAGAGATTTGCCCACCGAATAATTTCGTTTGCCCACCCTCAAGAATCGAATTAAAAAATAAAAACCGCGAAAACAAGGGTACCGGAGGACGCGACCACGTTCTTACCGTAAGGGTTTAATGTGTTTGGTGATATATAATCCAAAATTTTTGCACACACTTCTTCCCGTCACTTTATTCGGTCGACACATCGATTTGTAGCTCTCATCGAATGTTTTACACTTTTCACACATCTGCTGCATGTGCAGAATGACACCAGAGTCTATCAATGTTTTTCTAGGCACTTTTCACTAATCACCACATAAAAATCGCAAAACGGAAAATAATAGAATATTCTCACAGTTACTTCACAAGCCGTAAATGAACGCACGATCTTGCAAGAGCTGCGGTCGAACTCTGCAGACCAGGGGGACCAAGCCGTCATTCATTGGCCGAAGTTCCCGTTTAGTTAGCGCCTTATCGGTAGGAGGCGCTAGGTACATCACACACACATACCTAGGTGTATCAGTGAGCACGCACATAACCTTTCGACGTTGGTGAAATGTTACTTTGGCGCCATTTGGCCACATTTGGCGCAACGCGAGGAAGCATCAAGCATAACCTTCAAATGGCGTCCTCACTTTCCCTGGTTTACCTTTTCTAAGGCCGTCTGACCATGGATCGTCGCGTCAGTGACGCGTATGCAGCAGATAGAAGGATATACAAAGAAATTGAATATATTTTATTATCCAATGAAAAGAAGAAATATTCAATTCCAATGTTTATCCTTCTATCTGCTGCATACGTGTCGCTGGCGTGACGATCCGTGCACAGGTTTTAGGCCGGTATTCATAGTCGCTATTTATTCTTAAGCAAATGCTTAAGCATTCGACATCTTTTACTAGCTACTAGGTTAATAGAGGATGACGCATGCTTAAGCATGTTTATATATACATAATACTTTAAAGTAAGCGGTGCATTACACGTATACACATACACATACGTCCCGATTCACACCAATTCACACATTCACAGTTTAGTTAGCGCCTTATCGGTAGGAGGCGCTACAAACTCTGCTTCACCTTTCGTAAGAGGGAAGCTTGGCCCCCCTGCTGCAGACTGACTGACTTTCGTGTGTAGTTGGAAAGACTTTGAGAGTATTCCAGACATCTGTTTACGTTTCATCAATGGCTCTTGACGCCGCGACCCTTTAGGGTGTCAGCGTTGCGTGCCGTCACCGAAAGAAAGTAACTACGCATTTATAAACATTTCTAATAAGTTGTCACCAAATATGCTAATCTCTTACGTTAAAAACAATCGGTGGAATTTGCTAACAAATTTGAAAAACATTTCAAAATTCCAGTGGAAGAAGAAGACAAAAAAGAAATAGTGGATAGCATTAAAGTTTCTAATAAAAGTAATACTAGAATTTGAGAACTCTAACCTTACAATAATCCGAATAAAATAAATAATATACTGCCGCAATTATATTTTGATATTATATTATCTGAGGGGCAATGGATAAATATTAATTAGAGACAATGACCACCTTTAAGTGGAATTTGGATCAAAATATTTTTCCACCTTTAAACAAATACTTGGAGAATGAATGCTTTACATTAATTACTGATTACATTTTGAAAGAAATTTGATGTTCCACTATTCGTCCACAAGTATCGACGAAATTTTTTTTTATTGTGTATCCTGTTCGTGCCTGCAGGAAATGCAGAACTAGCTGGTTCGAAATACTAGCCGGAATAATCGGAAAGGGTGTTTTGCCACGGTCATCGTTTATGGTGTACTTTATGGCAACGGTAAACGCGCGTAGGGTTGGTTACCGACTGATTTATAAGTCCCTGAAAAAATGGCACGATGGCAATTGTGCCCTATTCGACATCTCGCAGGCAAATGTTCCCCCACGAATGCTTCGGATGTAAGTTTTGCCCGATTGTAAACGAATAAATGCATCTTCGCCTTGTTCCGAGACCGCCTTTGTTCTGTAAAGGCGCGTATCGACTTTTGCGAGGATTCTTTCGGATTGACTTTCCAAAGCAGCCTCCTGTGGCAAGCTCCCGCGGCAGCCTCGCGAGGAATCCTTGCAAAGTCGATACGCACCTTAGGTGGTCGCCCACTAGGCCGAACGTAAGCGAAGCGAAGCGGACAGTCACGCATCGATCATATGATAGAACAGCAGCGACCATGCATCGCCCATATGATAGAAGAGCGCCGACGAACTTCGCTTCGCTTCCGTTCGACCTAGTGGGCGACCACCTTAAGACAGAACATATCCCGCATTAAAGGTTATGACCAAAATTGAAAATTTGATATCAACGATCCAGAGATTAAACCAAATGAATGTAAAAGGAGCGTTTATAAAAGGAAATTCCAAGTTCGTAGTATCTACTATTACTGCAATATCTTATTTTTGCATAATATTATACATATGTGTATACTGAACAATTGCGCAACAAACTTAAAAAAATTTTGTCTAAAATCTTGGCTTGTGTCGTATTATTAACCCCCTGAGTACGGGACATTGAGTCCTGTGCCTGTTAAAATCTATTACAAAAAATGTTCTTAAATGTTCGTTACACGATTCCTATTGCCCACTTGAAACCAGTGGATGAAAGCCAGACCACGGTGGGAAAAGGTCACGGGCGGAGACAACTCGACTTTCCCCAAACGTGTATTCGGCAACACTCAAGGTCAAGTCCCTTCTAACAACGGCGAAAATTCGGGTCTAACTCTGAGTTGTAAACATCTGCAACACAGACGACCGGGTTAGACCTCAAGCATTGCCTGTCGTAATATACAGGGTGTCCCAAAAATGTTGCGTTTCCTTAAAGGGGGTGATTCTGGGGGTGATTTCAAACAACTTTTTCCTTTGCGAAAATGCTCTCCGATGTTTCGTTAACGAGATATTAATAAAAAGCACCGACCAATCACAGCGCGAGTCTGACGGCCGAGTTCCCGCGGTAGCGTGGCTACGAGCCGCGCTGCGACTGCGACGAGCAAGCAACTCGGCATGCATCGATGAAACTTGCGTAGAATGGCAAATGAAAAAGACGTAACAAATAAAATCGAACATGTTGTCATGGTTTGTTCGTCATTTAAAGTGAATAATGAATAAAGGATAAATGGATGAAAATCACGTGTAACGTAAAAAGACGAATACGCAGTTTTTTTTTAGAAGATTCGAAAATAATAATTATTTGAAGTGGGAGGATAAGGAATACGTAAATTTCCTTGTGTTAATAACGTAGCCACGAAAAGGTAATGTAACAGGAAATTAACGAAAGGTGATAGGCGTTAGTAACTAAAACTCACCCTTGTTGGAAATTCACCTGCAGCTTGAAAATCTGTGTCACAGGGTCACCGAACCGATCCTGGTCATCGACGGACGTGCTCCGTGCACAGCTGGTCCCAGGTATCCTTACATTCCCACTACCCAAAGTTAAGGGTCGCAATGTCAGGTGCGTCCAGGTCAACGTACCGAATATTCACTTCACTGCACGGCTATTAACACTGATCACTTTATTTATCCTGAAGTATTCTTGGGCCGTGTACATTTCTGCGACGCGATTGCTAGCTGACTGACAGGATTTTTTCCAAGCAACTTCCGCTACCCCCAAGTAGCTTCTCTGGTTCCATTATAAGTTAACTCCCACCAGGGCAAGAGGCTTTAGGTAAAAAGAAGCCAACACATTTTCGGAACACGTGTTTTGCAGAAGTGCAACGAACACTTTCACAAAAGCCCGCGCTCCGTCCTTCTACTGCCAATGTACCCATTGCTTCGAGATAGAAAACAGACACCACGTGTATCGGTTCGAAAGGGTCCGAAGAGAAGAGACAGTCTTCGAGTTACTATAAAGAAGAAAATGCACACCATTCCTGTTTCCCCTTTCCGACACCCTGAGTTCACGACTGCTACGAGGCGGAACCAATTAAGTCATAAATTATCCGAAACTGTAGGAAACCGTTCTCTACCGCCGATTCGCCGGACAATAAACCGCGACCCTGGCGAAATGCTCTGACTGATCAGCCTGATTAATTTTGAAGAACTAGAAATTACAAAGAGGTAGTCCGCTGACTGCGCGTAGTCCCGCCTGCTTCGTCCTACCTTCAAATTAAAGACGGATCCCTTATCTCTCGAGTATAAACACGCGCTCGAATTTCAAAACAAAAGCACGCGTCGACGTATTCCGTGCTAGAGATGGTGGGCCTTGAGGTCCGATTGGTCCCAAACTAACCAATCTGCCCTGCAGCCCTCCCAAACGGCCACTGTCCTGAAGAGGCCCTCTTCACAGCAGTATCTCCTCCCCAAGGTCCACCATCCCTCGCACGGAATACGTCGACGCGTGCTTTTGTTTTGAAATACCCAAGAAAATACCCAAAGATTATTCAGGGTGATCGGTCAGAGTTTGTCGCCACGGTTGCGGTTTATTGCCCCGATACTCAGCGATACTGATTACCTTACCTGAGGTCAAAGAATGACTAAAATTCTTAAAGACCGTACTAAGTTCTTGATTGCCGTTAGAATTTTCGTTTTGCTCTGAGCCCGGTTTTGTCACAGTGGCCCTCAACCCCAAGAAGTGCAAGAAAATATCAACATGCCATTTGTGCCTATCGTAATGCCGAATCTTATTAAGCTGAAGAGAAAGGTGCCATCAACGTAGCAATTAAAAATTATCACGAAACATTAATACGCCTCGCCCTTCAGCAACTTCTAACAATTATTCGAGCTAATTTGTAAATAAATATAAAAAGTACCCAGAATATGCAAAATTACAAATATATTTTTAAAATCCTTGTAATGATGAAATATAAATCGGCCAAAGTTCCATTGGTTTAATCCATTACTACAAAAACATGCATTTGCATAAAATTTCGCAGTCTATGTTATAACTATTTCTTCATTTATTCTATGGGTGTGCGGATCGGCCCGAGGCTCGGATTCCCGGCCCTCGGGACGGGTCGGAAATTTTCGGGCGGGATCGGGCGGGGTCTCGATACTTTCGTATTTTCGGGATCCCGAGACTTGTTTCGGGCTACAAGCAGGACCGCCGTGAGCAGGCAATTTGATTTCAGGTCGGCTCGGCAAAACTCGGACGCGATCGGCTCGAAAGCCAGCTATTACGAGGGGACCGAGACAGAAAGGAGGCTATACTTGTAGCCCGAATCGAGTCTCGGGGTCCCGAGACTGTCGGGATCTCGAGCAATATGAAAGTATCGGGATCCCGCCCGATCTCGCCCGAAAGTTTCCGGTCCGTCCCGAGCCCGAAAAGTCGGGTACCCGCACACCCCTGATTTATTTATTTATACTTATTTAGCCATTAACGGGCAACACCCTTTATGAAATGGTTACGCCATCCTGAGACGTTCGAAACTAGATGTTTTTTTTACAGATACTGTGAGGTTCAAAACTATTTCTTTACTTCTTATGTGTAGAGCATGTATTAACGCATATGTTGTATAAATATTGTACAAAAATATTAAACAATGGCCGAGTTGTTTCTTCTTCCGTGAAGCTCCTCCGCCGTTGCGCGCGTGAACGATGTATACAATTATGACGCCCAGGTTTATCTAACATGAAAAAGACCACGATTCTAGTGTTCATCAATAAAATATCTACATGGTAGCATACGGATTTGAGAAGAAAAAAAATTATTGTACAAATGAGAGCAAGGTGAATATCACTATTCATTGTTTACATAATAAGGCAGACTTAAGACATTTATTATATACGAATGGGTTATCGCATAAAAAAATGATGTGTTACGTTTTAGATAATACCATTAAGAACATGTGTACCAGGTTTGAAATAAATCGGACAATTAGTTTTCGATTTGCTCGAAGTTCATTCGGCCCGCTCTTTTCTTTACAATCCGCCCGGTTCTTCCGGGCCGCTTGAAAAAATTCAAGTACTTGGTTCTATCGAAGCCGCTCGGTGCTTTCGGATACCTGGTTCGGCTTGCCTTTTCCGGGTAGGTATGTGAACAACTCTAGCCGGTACGAAACATTTTATTATTTTATTGATACTCGTATGTATCTGCATAGGTCCTATGCTGTAGGGGCGAAAGGCCGTTTTACCTCTACCTGCAGCGAAATACGCGCGGACAAGGTGACGCGGAAAGGAAAAAGACAGTTAGAAGGCAACACAGTTATAAAAGCGAAAATAGGAAATGGGTGTGATGTATGTAGTAATGGAAATACCAAGTTTTGTATTTCTTATTAGATCTTCATGAAAATGATTGATACGGATCCATTTCTGGTGTTTTCCGATCATACCAAATACGATATAAATCTGGTCATTTTTTAAGGAAACTATATCACATGTGATATCATTTTCATTAGGAAAACACCACTAAACTATTGCCGTTACTTACATGAAGATTTTACAACGTATAGTTAAACAGGTCAAATGTTATTTAAATAAATTTATTTTATTTCTTGTGATTTCACATGCTCTTTCAGAAATATTCTCCATCCTCAGTTAAGAGGATTGGTACATGATCTGTATATATGAAGTAAAGAAATAATTTTCAAATTCATAGTATTTGTAAAAAAATCGTCTAGTTTCGAGCGGCTCAGTGTGGTGTAATCCCTTAAGGCGAGCACGGCGACGACGCATAGTGGTTGGAATAGTGGTAGTAGGGGACATTTGCTGAAAAATGAACTTTCTCCTATCGAAGTTATGAAATAATATTTCATAACAATTGTAATTTGGATGAAAGTTAAATTTGGACATTATACAGATAACATTTTTCACGAGAAAAAAAAAGCTTCCTTCTTAGAGATGCCCTGACAACCCTGTTTAATATTTCTTCTTCGCTGTGTTCTAGCATGAAGAGCTTTCTTTTGCGTTAAGAATTAACACCGTTAAAAATTTTGTGCATAATGTATTACAAAAGTAACGCCCAATGAAATAGAGAAAATTGTCAAAGTTCTGTACAAATTGACAAAGAATATCTTTCAAGTCCCACCGAGTCTCAAGTTCTAACCAATTGGAATATTTTCAGCACACATTCCTCTACAGAATCATGCAAAAATTATTTCTCCCTTCAGCCCATTCTTCAAATTATTACGTTTAAAACTGTCAGCGTTACGTCATTTTACGTATATACGTTCGTATCCATCGTATTACTACTGTATTACAAAGGGTTTTTACAAATACTTATCCATATATTGAGTCTATTCCGTTGAATAAATTAATAATAAATGAATAATAATGTTTAACAAAACTGTAGATTTCGTCACAATTTAAGGAAATGTCAAATGGTACTGTTAAGTACTATTAACGGGGTAGGTTACCTCGATAGCCCTAAAACAGGCCTTTTTTCAAACGCAAATTGTAAAGTGATAAATAACAGTAGACAAAAGGTTTTTTCTATTTGCAATCGTTATTTTATTAGCCTTAACAACAAAACAAGAAAAGTCTAAATATCTCTATGTTCATAAAAGTTGTGAGTAAAAACGTAAAGGCGTATACGCGGTGCACCGTTTGATGGTGAATATAAAATCTCGAAAACCGCTCCAACGATTTGGATGAAAATTTAATGAGAGATACAGAAAACCATTCCCTACGATGTGTCAGGAGCAGATTTTCGAGATAAATTCTTAAAAAAAAGATAAATATTTTTCATACAAAAAATCGATAAAATCGCATTTTTCAACATAAAAATTGTATTAATTTTTTTCAAACATCTGTTTCCTGCATCTTTCATGAAATTTTCATCCAAATCGTTGGGGCAGTTTTTGAGATTTTATGTTGACCATCAAACGGTGCACCGCGTACACGCCTTTACGTTTTTACTCATAACTATTATATACTTAGAGATATGTAGACTTTTCTTTTTTTGTTGTTAAAACTCGTAGAATAACGATTAAAAATAGAAAAAACCATTCTCTCTACTGTTATTTACCACTTTACAATATGCGTTTGAAAAAGGCCTGTTTTAGGGCTATCAAGGGTAACCTATTTGACTTTTCCTTAACACTCAGAAACGAAAAGTTTCCCCAACATGTGATTTAAATCACTTAAAGAGCATTAAATAAACTACTAAATACACAGTTTTCAATTTTTTTTGTAGCAAATAAGTTGCAAAATTGAGAAAAAGAAACATTAAATAAACGTAAAATATAATAAATTGTAAATCATTAGAAACGGATAATTTTTTCCTGTTTTTTGGCGCAAATTTCATTCTGATATCTTTTATAGTTTAAAAGTTATACACAAATGTCAGTAACTACCCCTCTCCCCACCACTATGCGATGGCCAGCGCGGGGATGGTCAGGTATTTATTGTCCTTAGCGGTGGTATAAAAGCCCTCTGTTCCTGACTGAGGAATATCAGTTAACATCAGTCATCAGTCAGTCTACGCCGAACCGTCAAAGGGGACGCACCTATATCTAGAAACTCCAGCGATTTCGCGGCACAGTGTTCTGTTAAATCCAGATCTAACTACGTATCATTAGTGCGTGTTTTGCTCTTGATTATTCTGAGATTCATCACATTATAGCCCAGTGAGTTCGTTAAAAAGTTCTTTCTCCGGGAATAAGTACTCTTTTTCCAGAGACCTGGAAGAAAAATCATCACTTCCCACAAACTGGGCTCTACCCAGGGTCCCCCAGGACCCCGAAAATGACGATGGGACCTCCCTAGAAGCCCTCAGCACCAAAAAGATGGTGAGCAATTCAATTTTCTCTGAACCAAATAGTACCTTTAACTCTTCTTCGGTTAAACGGCGTGCCGGGACCGCCCTAGATCACTCAATAGGATCTGCTTCCTCCGAAAATTCGGATCTAGCCTTAAACTCAGATAGAAAATCAGACAGGACCAGTGTCGAAAAACACCAAGGCAAAAAGAAATCCAAAAGAGTCTCCAAACGAGAAAATAAAACGTCCTCAAATATCCAAGTAAATAACTCCATCTCCCACTCTTCTGAATTCTGTACTCCTATTAACGTCTCTCTCCCATTAATCTAATTCCCGGAGGAGGTAAACTCGATTGGTATGGAGCTCGAAACTAACCCAAATATTTCAGTTCAAAATCGCTTCTCGGCACTCGCTGCCTTTAAACCTTCCTGTGAATCTCCTTCAGCTACTGGGTGTCCACCCAAAAAAACCACGCCGGAAGTAAACAAAGCTCCTCAGTGCGAAATTACATCACACACAGGTAGACCAAACTCACCATTACAACCTGAAAAAATGTCCCTGTCCGCTCTGTTAAGCCTCCGCCGTTATATATTTCTAATTTTGAACAAAATATTGCCAAATTCGAGAGGGATCTCGTTGCAGACTTCGGCAAATCGTTCCAAATTAAGTATTTGGGCAACAAAGTCCGCCTCCAGTTTGACGAGGTTGAAGTTTTCAAAAAATTTAAACAAGCACTCACGCAAGGTAACATCCCGTACTTCACCTTTGCAATAAATTCTGAAAAAAGCTTAGCCATGGTTCTCAAGGGTCTCCCAGAAACTACTCCAGAAGAAATACTCCACGAGTTAAAATCAAAAGGCTTGTGTCCCATTTCTTGCATCTCGCTCGCGGGTAAAGGGGGTAAAAAACACTCGTTCTTCCATTTTTATAAAATAAATTTTCCACCGGGGACCACTCCATCTGAGGTTACAAAGGTTAATGTCATGTTCAGTACTAGAATTTACTGGGAAAAATATTTTTCCAAGAAAAACTATACCCAATGTTTTGGTTGCCAAGCCTATGGGCACTCGGCCTCAAATTGTGGGCTCCCGCCCAAGTGCGTCAAATGTGCAGGAGTGCACCGCACTGCAGACTGCCAAAAGGCGATCGAGTCCCCCCCAAAGTGCGTAAATTGTAGTGGTCAGCACACTGCCAATTATGGACAATGTCCTGCCCTCTTGAAATACCTAGAGAAAAGAAGTAAAAATTCCAAATCCAGAAACGGAATCGCGTTAAATCCTAAACCAAATCCATTGCCAAACACACCGTATGGTACAGTTCCTCTTCCCACCTCCCGACCTCCTCAATCCTTATCCCCTCCTATCCTTTCATACGCTGACGCGGTGGCACACAATGGGCCGGATTTTAAATTTGCCGCCTTTTGGATCTTTTTTTTAAGATATCGGGATGAAAGTTGCGCTAAAAAACAGGAACAAATTATTCCTATCTAATGATGTATAATTTAATTTTTTAAACAATTATTTATTCATTTATTTTTTAATTTTGTTAACTTATTTTTGATAAAAAAAATTTTAATTCCGTTTATTTGGTACATTATTTAATGCCCTTTACAGTGGTGTAGGCAAAATCTTGGGAACCTTTTCGTTTCCAAGTTATACGGAAAATTCGAATAATGAAGGAAAGTAGCAACAAATCGGTTTGTTTAAATTAAAGACCAGGTTATTGCGATAAATATCTTCTTTTATTAGTAACTAATATAAACAATCCATTAAAAAATATTTTTATATGCATTAACGAAAATGGCGACATTTTTCAAATTTGATTAAGGATATCTTCCAAACGCCAAAAAGTTCCACTTTGGGACCAATTGCAATATTTTCAGCGCACTTTACTCTAAATAATCACGTATCGATCATTTCCCCCCTCGTCCCACTGCTCAAATTATTAGTGTTTAAAGTTATCAAAGTTCGGTCAGTCCGTAGGGTAAAGGTGGGTCGCATTGTGTTGTTCATGAGCCCTTTAAGTGTTTCATACTTACCAAAGAGATGTACAATGAAATATAAACTAATGTATTTAACAAGAAAACCACAAACTAATAGTAAAAAATTAACTATGACTATCAAATTCAGATATAATGAAAAATGTTTGACAAGGGCTCTTCGTTATTTTAGGTTAAATTGAAAAATTGCATTTGTTTTTGTTTTTGTTACTTTCTTTTCGTTATTTTCTGCGAATGAGATTATCTACCACAAAAAAATCAGAATTTAGACCTACAAGCTGAGCAATTAATATTGCAAACATGAACATAACAACGCGACAATAGGGGCATATTGCAAATACATTAATAATAACATCTCTGTGATCATGTTTCCCTTCTGCTCAACTATCCCACCTTTACCCTACGGACTGACCGAACGTTGATAACTTTAAACACTAATAATTTGAGCAGTGGGACGAGGGGGGAAATGATCGATACGTGATTATTTAGAGTAAAGTGCGCTGAAAATATTACAATTGGTCCCAAAGTGGAACTTTTCGGCGTTTGGAAGATATCCTTAATCAAATTTGAAAAATGTCGCCATTTTCGTTAATGCATATAAAAATATTTTTTAATGGATTGTTTATATTAGTTACTAATAAAAGAAGATATTTATCGCAAAAACCTGGTCTATAATTTAAACAAGCCGATTTGTTGCTACTTTCCTTCATTATTCGAATTTTCCGTATAACTTGGAAACGAAAAGTTTCCCCAAAATTTTGCGTATACCACTGTAAAGGGCATTAAATAAGGTACCAAATAAACAGAATTAACATTTTTTTTATCAAAAATAAGTTAACAAAATTAAAAAATATATAAATAAATAATTGTTTAAAAAATTAAATTATACATCATTAGATAGGAATAATTTTTTCCTGTTTTTTAGCGCAACTTTCATCCCGATATCTTAAAAAAAAGACCCAAAAGGCGGCAAATTTAAAATCCGGCCCACTGTGTGGCAGTTGGCACGCGAAGACCTCTCGTCTTCCCCCCCCCCCCCCCCCCCTCTCGGCGACAGCGAGGCTCATGCCCCCCCCCGTTGTTTTCCAGTCAACAGACAAATGGTGTAAATTCCATGATCGAGCTGATAGGAGCAATTAAAGAATTAAACTCCATTATTGACATAAATCAAATGCTCTCACTAACAAGATCGTTGATCGAGAAATTGAAGCCGTGCCGCACGGTTGCCGACAAATTTCAAGTTTTCTGTTCGGTACTCAGTTGTTTGGATTAGTACAATGCCTCTACCCAAAATTATGCTGTGGAATGCGTCCTCGCTTATTTATAAGCGAAACGAGCTAATACTTGCGGTGGCCGAGCTGCAGCCAGGTATTATCCTTATCTCCACAAAATTACCTTTTTTAAACAAAAGGTACAAAAAAGAGCGCCAAGTATATAATCCCATTTAAAAACATTGTCGTAAATTAATATAAATTTATTAATGTGCTATATTTAACTTTACAAAAGTAATGATATACAACAGTTGCGCCAATTATCACACTGGCTATTTGCACAAAGAACAAAATGTATTCAATAATATTAAGCAGATATATTTTTATACAAATAAATATTTTAATACGAATAAATATTTTATTCAAAATACTTGGCGCTGCGCAACCGAAAAAATGTTAATTGTCTTGGTTAATAAATAAAACAAGACAAGACACCACAGAGACAAGAAAGAAAGAAAAAGATTTTAATGCAATTTATGCATATTTATTCAGTTTAGCAACACCAATTTGGAGAGCAGCGCCAAGTATTTTGAATAAAATATTTATTCGTATTAAAATATTTATTTGTATAAAAATATATCTGCTTAATATTATTGAATACATTTTGTTCTTTGTGCAAATAGCCAGTGTGATAATTGGCGCAACTGTTGTATATCATTACTTTTGTAAAGTTAAATATAGCACATTAATAAATTTATATTAATTTACGACAATGTTTTTAAATGGGATTATATACTTGGCGCTCTTTTTTGTACCTTTTTTTTAAAAAAGGTAATTTTGTGGAGATTTCACACATTTTGTAGTAGTGTTTATTGATATCAATCACTTTACGACATTGTTTTTAGATGGGATTTTTTTTTATGGGATTATATACTTGGCGCTCTTTTTTGTACCTTTTTTCTAAAAAGGTAATTTTGTGGGGATTTCACACATTTTATACTGTTTATTATGACTGGATAATTTTTTCACCCCCTCGGGTGAATTATTAATATTAAGTGAAATATTATATTGCCATTCAAACTACGCACGCCTGCAAAGCTGCAAGACAATTGGATTGGTGGAATTGGTTTAAATTTGAGTTTCCAGACATGAAGCAAACAGAGAATCGTAGCTGAATAAAATCGTTTAATTAATATAATACTATGTCACAATAAATTTTTTTCTCTAGCGTAGATTATCTGTAAATATATAAAATCCACATTTTAGTGACATCTTAACGTAGAACATATAGAAATAGAGTGGCCCTTTGTTATAGTAAATGTAGAGACTACAAAATGTGCCCGAAGGAAGTGAGAGCGCAGAATGTCTTGTTGGAGGAAATTTAAATATTTTTAACGCACAATTTATTGGTGCTGGAATAAAATTAATTTAGTATGTTTATTGGTGAATTGAAATATTGTTCATGGGAAACTAATCAAATTAATGAATAGCGTAGGAACTACTGTGGATTTTAATAAAATATTATATTCATAATACTTCAGAGATTTCAAATCTTATGTGAAAATATGTTTCACAAAAGTTTGGAAAGTATCGAGGGAGATGCATATTCAGCGTACTTTCTTCACTAATGTGACTTACTCGACATTGCAAGCAGTACGCCATAATTTTCTTAACCCTTAATTGGTATACTGTTTTTTTCAAACGTAACTGATATACTGGGGTCGTGGCAAACCCCAAATAAAAAAGGGCACAGAAACTTGTAAAGTCAACACCAGAAGAACCTCTATGAATATTTTGTTCTTAGGTAATGTATAAAATAATAGGAACGTAGAAATTTAAAGTATTATTACAAAGTTAATTATAAATTTAGTTTACAAACTTAGACAACCAAAAGTTTCACAGCGAACTCTGCGTGCCTGGGGTAATGAGTGACCCCAGGATACCAGTTAAGAGTTAAATATCAATGCTACGCTAATTTGAAAAATTTTGTCGATTTACCTTATTTGACAAATTTAGAGAAACTTGTGCGAAACAAGATGATTCCTTGTCTATGTAATAACCTTCTCTGGACAACCTCCAAGCCTGTGTATCCCCTTCATTTCTGTTCAAGCCTGTGCATCCCCTTCATTTATGTCCAAACCCGTGCGTCCCTTTCATTTTTATCCGAGCCTGTGCGTCTCCTTTATTTCTATTCAAGCCCATGCATCTCCTTCATTTCTACAAGTTTTACATAAAAACTCTAATGTAAAAATAGTCTGATGGTATAAAAACAATATATTATTTTGTAAAAACTTGTGTCAAAGAAGACGCTACTCTGTCGAACCTTCTCCGGACAACTTTCAAGTCTATGCGTCCCCTCCGTTTCTATAAGCTCTACATAAATAGTCTATTAAAAAATTTTTGTGACTTACCTTGTTAATTTAGACAATAATTCGGTGTCCTATGTCGTGTAAAAAGTCGTGACATTTCAAAAATTTAGACAATTTCCATATTTCACACTTCGCAGGTTATGGTTCTTAAATACTAACTAGGTTACGTTTATATCTCTACAGACGTGCTTTCTGCTAGCTGTCACGTGACTATTTGTTACGCGATTGGCCGAACCCGCATCAATATATAGATATACACGCTGCGCGAGAACTGAGTGTATCAAGTTACACCACGAGCCAATGAACGACGTGCCTGAGAGACATTTCTCTCCCTTTCATGTTCCCCTCTTGCCTACACTTTACCAGGACGATGCTGAATTTTTAAGAACATGAAAATCGGGAAATCGCCACTTTACAACGAAATATCTCAGCTCATAAGGCACGTAGGAACAAAACGAAGACACTTTTCTTATGTAAATCAAACCCAGACTATCCATTAAGACCATTCAAAATCGAATCGGATCAGCCGTTATTGAGATTCGGAAATATCAGGATTCAGAATAGCGAGTCGTCGCGTAATAGAGACACTGCAGTGCTCGCGCTGCGCATATACATATATATACTTGGCGCGAGACACTACCGTGTCTCTTGATTACAGAAACATGGCTCACCCAACAGGTTGGCTTCTCCTTGCCCGGCTATAGCGTGGTCCGCGCGGATCGTCCGGTAAAAAACGGTGGGGTGGCTATTTGTATTCATTCCTCTATTAATTTCGTGGCTTTCACACCTGGGTACACGCTGCAGCACGATGCGTGCTTCATCAAACTTTCCGCTCCAAAAATTATTATAGGAGTAGTATATGCGCCTCCTGACTCAATCAAGGATTCTGGGTTGTTCGATTCCCTCACTCGCTTGGGATCCCCATTTCTAATCGGGGGTGACTGGAACGCCAAACACAAACTCTGGAAAAACTTTATTGACAATAAAGCAGGCAAAATCCTGTACAACCATAACATCAAACACCCGTACAGGATCATTCACCCTGGAGGAGGAGTTCACTCATCAAATGGGACGAAGCAGACCATCAATCATAGATTTCTTTATCTCTGACTTTCACGCTGACTTCAAGTGCATTGTGACTGATCAATTCAATACTACGCATCGACCTGTCATCTTGACGGTCAGATCCACCGGAGCTCCAACTACCCTTGAATCCAAAACTGACTGGAGCGTCTACCAGGAACAAACATCCAATTTCACCATTGAGAGAAATTTCTCCTCCACGGTCGACATTGATTCCAGCATTAGAAAATTGACGTCTTTTCTACACGCATGCCGTAAACGAGCAGCTCTTCCAGACTTCTCACATATAAATAAAAATGCTCATCTCCTCACGGACATTACTCTCCAGTCCCTTGTCCGTCACAGGCGTGCACTTAGGCGTAGAGGTCAACGTCTCGGATCTCAGGTGGTTGCAGATGAAATCCATGACATCACGGCAACCATCCGAAAAAGAATTTCGTACCTCCGAACCCTGGAATGGGACAGGATAATAAGGGCCTTTAAAACTCCGGACCCCGTATTTTGGGGTACTTATCGAAAAATGACCAGACTAGCGGCGTCAAGGACCCTACCGCCTCTCTCAAACGGTCAAATCTCCATCACCGCGGATGCAGAAAAAGCGGAACTTCTCGCGTCCACCTTCGCGAGTATACACACGGAAGCCTTCAAGCTCACATCTGAGAATGAAAAGGAGGTCTATGACTTTATCAACTCCATGGAAACAGTAAACTCGGGAGAGATACAGGCCCTGCCAGTCACCCCTGATCAAATCTTACTTTTTATAAAAAAAATGGCCTCAAAAAAAGCCCCTGGTAGTGATGGAGTATCGGTACTCATGCTGAAGCACGCGTCGCGCAAGGCCCTGTGCCAGATCTATTATATTTTCTCAGCCTCGGCTTCGTTAGGTTATTTTCCGGATGCCTGGAAAATTTCCAGAGTTGTCCCAATACTCAAACCGGGAGCTCCGCGCGGACTACCAACAAGCTACAGGCCGATCAGCCTGCTGTCTATGTTCGGCAAGCTTTATGAAAGATGCATTTATGTAGTTTTATCAGACTATCTCTCCTCTAACAGCATAATGATGGACAGTCAGTTTGGCTTCCGTGCAGGACATTCAACAATCCAGCAGACACTCCGAATCACACAGACTATTGCACACGAATTAAACGTCAAAAGAGCTGTTGGAATGGTCCTCCTGGACCTCTCCAAAGCGTTTGATTCTGTGTGGCATGATGCGATTCTTTATAAGTTACACACCATCGGACTGGCTCCTGGATTTTTAAAAATGATAGCGTCATATCTATCCAAAAGGCAGCTATATGTCAGTAGCTGTGGGTCCAAATCCAAGCTTTACAGAGTAGAGGCAGGTGTGCCGCAGGGCTCAATTCTCGGTCCCATCTTGTTTAATATTTATATCAACGATATTCCTTCTTTCAATGGTTGTGAATTAGCATTATACGCTGATGACACTGCCCTATATTCCTCTTCATGGCAAATCTCGACTCTGGTCCTGAGGCTACAGACTTATCTTGATGAGGTTTTATCCTTTTTTAACTCTTGGAAATTACGTATAAATCCTGTAAAAACAGAGGTCATAATTTTCTCGCGAAACCCTCTTACTCTTGCTAATAGGAACAAACATAACATTCTTATCAACAACATTGCTGTGCCCTGGGCTAACGAGGTCAAATATCTGGGGATCATTCTCCATTATAAGCTATTGTGGGATGCCGCCATAAATGACCGCATTAAAAAAACCATTAAAGTAACAGGTTGCCTCCATCAACATATCAGCCACAAATCACCTCTTAGTCTTCAAATTCGGCTACACATTTACAAATCGTGCATCAGGCCTGTGCTCACCTACGGGGCACAAGTCTGGTGGAACACTTCCAAAGCTAACAAATATAAAATCCAGTGCACTCAAAATAAAATTCTAAAAATTATCTCGCATCACCCTAATAGATACCCCACCAGGGCACTGCACAACGAAACCAAAGTCCCCCTTTTGGGAGACTTTATCACAAAACTCACCGAAAACTATTTGGTTTCTGACCACCCTAACCCCTTGGTCCGACGCACTGGCACGTTTGACCGAAATAAAATTCCATACAAGATTAAAATACCCTTCCCTATGTCCACCTGGCCTACCCTTCTCAATCCCTCGCTATCGTACCCCCCCTCCCCCTCCCCTCCCCTTTCCATACTAATGCAATTGCTGTTCCAGCAAATCTCCACGCTATTGACAACAAGTTATTTTGTCTTAATCAAATTGGATCTTCCCTAACAATAAGAAGAAGGGTATATTCAACGGCCTTGCCGACCGTCAGCCTTAGCAAGCTATCTATAGGCCCTCTCCGATTCGCATGCGCCTGCTTAAATGAATTTCAACTCACCTGTCCTATCCAGCATGTGGCCACTTGAGTTGCCTCTCGTCTACACATTCTCTAGACAATGGACACTCAATAAATTGAATACTAACTACCTAATCAATATTTTTCCAGCTTGTCTTAGGTAATGCGGTTTTTTGAAAATTTTCCGCCAACTCACTCAAATTGCTCAGGCTCTTATACCCGCTGTCGGTAACTCCAAGACACATTCTGCTGGCCGGTAACTAGGCTCCTGCCTAGAGGGACGGCCCATCGGAAGAGGAGGAGAAGGAATACTCCCCCCCCCCCTCTCTCCTGAACTGAGAGGATAAATAAAAAAAAAAAAAAAAAACTGAGGAATATCAGTTATTCGACAACCGGAAAGGAATATCCATCATGGAGAACATGTCTCTTGTAAGTATTAAAATGGTATATTATTAAACCGGGTGATTCCTCCGCTAGAGTCCTCAAATCGAGTCATGTACCTAAATCAGACTGTTTTTAAGAAAGTTAGTTTCACTTTATGCAAATATATTTTCCATGTGAGTCATTTATATTCGGATGACATAACGACGTGCGTTGCTAAAAACAGTACATCCGTCTTCGTTTGAGCACGTTTGCGCGGTTTGCCACCAAAAGAATACGATACAGATATAAATTAAAATTTTCATATATGTTTCCTTTGGAGATTAGATGGAGTTATTATTTATTAAACAACAGTTTCAAAAGTTGAATTCTTCGATGCAAAATGCATTTCAACAATTTCTATTCTTCGGGGCGAATGAGTGAAATGTGCTAGTTTTCGCGACGGAAGACCAAACGTGTTAATATTCGTCGGAAACGATGAAATGTACTTCTTCACGTGGCAAACTGAAACGTGCTGTTTTACGTAAAAAAAAAGAAACATGCTAAGGTAAATGTCCCCATTACTGACCACGTCCTCATTAGTGACCACTTCATTTTGTTATTGTTTATTGCAACACAGAAAGCGAAATATTTCAGTTATTGTTTCATACGTTATTTATGTAGCCGTACATTCATCTTTAAATAAATTCACATGTAAATTAAGACTTAGTCATTGACATGAAAGTTGACAGATTCTAATACCGTGAGGTTAAACTCCAGATATCATTAAACTCGCAAATTTTACCATAAAAATACATGGATCCATGCAGTAACTTACTCAAATTAACGAGAAATATATACAGAATTATAAAATAAAAAGAAAATATCCATTTTCTTTCATTATTGTAGCAGAAAATCGTGGTATAAAATAGATGGTCACTAAAGGGGACATCAGGTCCAATATAATTTTCGCCATAATTTTTGTGTAAATAGTCAAATATCACTGTAAAATTAATTTGATTAAGAAACTAGAGACTTCAAAAAATACAATGATCCATACTTTATTCAAATATTGTCGTATATTAGTAAAAAATATACTATTTCGAACCAGTCACACTCTTAAACGGTCGCTAATGGGGACATTTACCTTACTTTTCGTAACGCACGTCGTTATGTCCTCCCGCTGAAAATGGCCCACATGAAAAATTTATTTGCTTAATGTAAAGCTAACTTCATTAATAGTCAAGGCTTTTTTGATCAAGTCAAATAAAGTTGTTTAAATTCAAATTATTTGCTATATATATTTTTCCATTTCTAGATAGAAGCTGCATTACCAGCGGAAGTGGCCGTTCCCAACGCGGCGCCGGCTGCAGGAGCAAGCCAGAGAATAATGTACGATATAAAGCGCCCCGCGCCACATGTCGAGGAGTCATCAGACGATATAATAAAAAAAGTAAGTATGTGGAATGTGGTACTATCTCTCCACTTTTTTGAAAAACGCATTTATTAGCTAAAGGCAAATCGCGACGGCAAATCGCGATTTGAAACTTTAACATCGATTACTGTCAAGTTTATTAACAATAAACAAAATATTCTATATACGGGTGGAGAAAGCATTCATTCAGCTTTAAAATGAGCCCATGAGCCATTCCAATTTTTAAGAATTTAACATTAAATATTTCGAAAACTATTTGTCATAGGTCTTTAAAATTTAGTATACTTTGCTTTTGGGACATTCCACGCGAACTCGGACACTTTTTGGAGTAACATTTCGGAAGTGGCTCAAATTTGAATATGTTCTAGTCTTTAGGGATGCATAAACATGTGTAGAAGGATTTTTGAAAATTTTGAAAAATATAGATTTTACAGCTGTTTGAAGGTAAGTTCTAACTTTTGTTCAATAAATTATAACTATGGAAGTAGTAAACGGATGGAGATGAGCTTTACGGGGATTTGTAGAAAAGACATTGAAGTTTCAAGGAAAATTTATTTCAATTTTTAAAAAAAAAATTTGAACCATTTCTGTGCAATTATTATAAATAAATGCATTTTTTTTAACATGGGGCGCGATTTTAAAAATCTGAAAAAAAATCAGAATATAGCCTTATCCTTCCCCTTCATGGTCTAATTGTCAAAAATATGGACATTTTAGAATTGGCCCTGTAAAAATTGCCGAAAGTTGACGCTGCGTCAAATCACACCGGCTCAACTGCCTGAGCCGTGCGGTACTCGCAGCGGCCAAGCGGATATATCTGCTACTCTTATACAATGTTCTCGAATATGGTAAGTATTTGTAAAAACTGAAGAAAGACAACTTTTACTGTTTTTTATACACAACATAATACGGTAACTCAATTTTTGGTGTTCGCAATATTTTCCGCGAAACGAAGGTGACCCTCAGTTTTTTAAATGGAATGCTATATATTTGATTATCCAATATGAAAGCGACTGTCAAGACAAATTCAACCATATGGTACACTATGACCCTCAAGACTACACATGGTTAGAAATGAAATATGAAATTCAATCTACTAGATAGATAGTTCGATATATTTATTTAATTCCTAACCATGTGTAGTCTTGAAGGTCATAGTATACCATATGGTTGAATTTGTCTTGACAGTCGCTTTCATATTAGATAATCAAATATATAGCATTCCATTTAAAAAACTGAGGGTCACCTTCGTTTCGCGGAAAATATTGCGAACACCAAAAATTGAGTTACCGTATTATGTTGTGTATAAAAAACAGTAAAAGTTGTCTTTCTTCAGTTTTTTACAAATACTTACCATATTCGAGAACATTGTATAAGAGTAGCAGATATATCCGCTTGGCCGCTGCGAGTACCGCACGGCTCAGGCAGTTGAGCCGGTGTGATTTGACGCAGCGTCAACTTTCGGCAATTTTTACAGGGCCAATTCTAAAATGTCCATATTTTTGACAATTAGACCATGAAGGGGAAGGATAGGGCTATATTCTGCTTTTTTCAGATTTTTAAAATCGCGCCCCATGTTAAAAAAAATGCATTTATTTATAATAATTGCACAGAAATGGTTCAAATTTTTTTTTTAAAAATTGAAATAAATTTTCCTTAAAACTTCAATGTCTTCTCTACGAATCCCCGTAAAGCTCATCTCCATCCGTTTACTACTTCCATAGTTATAATTTATTGAAAAAAAGTTAGCACTTACCTTCAAACAGCTATAACAGGGTTGACTAACTGACGACTCACGAGATGCCGGGGGCTCCTCCGCCTTGCGGCCACGCTGAACGGCCCCCTCCATACCTACTGAACATTGACGATCGCAGTCGAATTCGTCCGTCCCTACACAGACATAAATACATTCGATTGCTACGGCCGGCCACGGCCATACGTTTACATATAATTATAAGTAATACGATAATACGAACTGTGTATACTTACTTTTACTCGTCTCTGTGAATGTGAACGTGCACATTGAGGCCGCGTCATATTATTGATAAGGGATGGTATATCGGCATCAATTTTTGTTATAGCTATCCTTAATAGCGAAGATAATGAATGGTCCGTTAATCTTGATCGATATTTACTTTTTATATTTTTCTTGATTTGCGCTTTACAGATTTGGATACAGTACTGAAAAATGAGCTTATAATTTTTAATAACCCAAAGGGATGTAAGATCGAAGACCAACAAATGTATTATCGAGTTGAATTGTGTAATTTGCATGCAGATCCGTTCGTACTCGCCAGAAATGAATATGGACAAGAGTTTTTTAAATTATTACCAGAAGCAAAGTATCCGAAATTGTTGGATTTGGGTTTAAAAATTTCATCGATGTTTGGTTCTACGTACAGATGCAAAAGTGCGTTTTCCGTCATGAAAAATATAAAAAGTAAATATCGGTCAAGATAAACGGATCATTCATTATCTTCGCTATTAAGGATAGCCATAACAAAAATTGATGCGGATATACCATCCCTTGTCAATAATATAACGCGGCCTCAATGTGCACGTTCACATTCACAGAGACGAGTAAAAGTAAGTATACACAGTTCGTATTGTTGTATTTACTTATAATTATATGTAAACGTATGGCCGTGGCCGGCCGTAGCAATCGAATGTATTTATGTCTGTGTAGGGACGGACGAATTCGACTGCGATCGTCAATGTTCAGTAGGTATGGAGGGGGCCGTTCAGCGTGGCCGCAAGGCGGAGGAGGCCCCGGCATCTCGTGAGTCGTCAGTTAGTCAACCCTGAGCTATAAAATCTATATTTTTCCAAATTTTTCAAAAATCCTTCTACACATGTTTATGCATCCCTAAAGACTAGAACATATTCGAATTTGAGCCACTTCCGAAGTGTTACTCCAAAAAGTGTCCGAGTTCGCGTGGAATGTCCCTTTTGCAAGGTTATCGACAAATGCTGTAATTTTTAGGAGAATCGGTCAAACTAAATTTTCCCTCTGTCCGTTTTGACGTAGAATAGCTCGCCTGCCGATGTTACAATCGCACCCGACCAGGCTCTTGAACTTAAATTATAAATTTTGATTAACGAGACACTTAAAAGTATAAAGCAACGATCAGTATTACTTTAAAAATGACTAGATTAAATGTTTAAAAAAGAAAAAACACGTACTTGCAAAGGGAGTATTTATATTACAATTTTAAATCCATAAGAAAAAGTTACTTTGGTGTATCGAAAAGTTATTTTCTTTGCTATACATGTCTATACTGCTAGGATATGGATGTGTGTATTTCAAATGTCATTCTTCATCGTATATTCAAATTTTGTGTTAATATCTATCACATGTTTTGAGATATTTAACGTGTTACAATCGCCCCCGGCCTACCCTACTTCCTACTCAACTATTTTGTGCGAAATGTTGCAATTGTCAGAATGTTATTGTGTTTTAAGAAATGTCCGAATATATTTTCATGAATCACTATATGTATGGGTAGAAGTAAGAACCTAATTTTTATGTTTCTGTTTCAGTTAAAAAGAAAATTGCGGAAGGCCAAATTTTCACGGGGTGGCCATCCAGGGGCGGCCACAACCCCCGGATGTTGGGGAACAGGGGGATGGTATAGAAGCGGAGGATGTGGCTGGAGAGGAGCAGCAGGAGGCGGAAGAGGTGGATACAACACAAGCAGAGGATATGGCTGGAGAGGAGCAGCACGAAGTGGATGGGGGGGTGGAGTTACAGGGGGTGAATGGAATGGTGGAGCAGGAGGTGGATGGGGGGGGGGGCGGAAGGGGTGAATGGAATGGTGGAGCAGGAGGGGGGGGGGGGTGGAAATAACCGTAATATCATTATATATAACGGACCGTAATGTAATAAATATTTTAAATTAATAAAAAGGTGTTCTGTTTGTTTCCAATATAGAAACTCAATTTTAACCCACTTCCACCCATCCAATTGTCTCGAATCCTTGCGAGCGTGCGTAGTTATGATGATCGTGGCTTTCTAATCTCAGCGACCGCCGTATCTGTTCTGACCTACTGTTCCTGTACAAAGTAATCGATGGCCAGATTAACTGCCTGGATCTAATGGCGTTGATTCGTTTTCACGCCCCAGAACGGTCACTGCGTCCGAGACCTCTTATTGTATCGGGCGTCCCTGAATACTATAATCACTATAATAAAGAAAATGTATTAAAAATTTTTTGAATTAAACGATTTTATTTAAAACGCGCTAAAACTAAAAAATTATTCTTTTCTTGTATTGGCTCCATATCAAAACGAGACAGTACAAAACTACACATGCAATGTAGGACACATCAGAATAGTGCACAGAAAGTAGTGCACATACATTTTAGAACACATGAAATTTATAGTGCACAAACAATTTAGGACACATGCAACTTAGGACACATACAATTTAGGACACATGCGATTTAGGACACATGCAATTTAGGACACATGCGATTTAAAACACATGCGATTTAGGACACATACAATTTAGGACACAAGATAGAAGACAGAAAATAGTGCACATACATTTTAGAACACATGTGATTTATAGTGCACATACAATTTAGGACACATGCGGTTTAGGACACATACAATTTAGTACACATGCGATTTAGGACACATACAACTTAGGACACATGCGATTTAAAACACATGCGATATATAGTGCACATAAAATTTAGGACACATGCGATTTAGGACACATACAATTTAGAACACATGCGATTTAAAACACATGCGATTTATAGTGCACATACAATTTAGGACACATGCGATTTAGGACACATACAATTTAGGACACATGCGATTTAAAACACATGCGATTTATCATGGACATAGCTAGGATTTCATTCGGGGGGGCCTATGGCCCCACCTCATTCCGGGGGGGGGGGGGGGGCGGTCAATAAAAGACTCCTCCGGCTTCCAATTCGGTCATTTGTGCACTGAATTTTGAATTTATGTACATATGTAATAATCAATATAAACGGGGTCGTGTAATGCGGAATTACTTCACAATTGATTTTATTTTTATTTTGCAATAAACTAATTTAATTTTGGACGAACGTTTAATTTATTTTTTTTTCCAGTCAGGGGGCAAGTGCCCACACCTCCCCCCCCCCCCCCCCCCCCCGATTACGCCCATGCGATTTATAGTGCACATACAATTTAGGACACATGCGATTTAGGACCAGGTCGGGCCACGCGGCGATGTTCAGACGGGCCACATGTGGCCCGCGAAACGCGGGTTGCTCATCACTGATATAAATGACATACATAATTTTTTCCGTCACGGTTTCCTGTTAATAGCTGGCTTTCGAGTCGATTGCGGCCGGGTTTTGCCGAGCTGATGTGAAAACAAATTGCCCGCTCATGGCGGCCAAGCTTGTAGCCCGAATCGAGTTTCGGGATCTCGAGGAATACGAAAGTATCGGGACCCCACCCGATCCCGCCCGAAAGTTTCCGACCCGGCCCGAGCCCGAAACGTCGGGTACACGCACCCCCACACACCCCTGCTATCCACTATTTCTTTTTCTTCTTCTTCTTCCACTGGAATTTTGAAAAGTTTTTCAAGTTTGTTAGCAAATTCCACCGATTGTTTTTAACGTAAGAGTTTAATGTATTTGGTGACAACATATCAGAAATGTTGATAAATGCGTAGTTACCTTCTTTCGTTGACGGTCCTCAGCGCTGCGCCCTAAAGCGGGGGGACACCAAGTGCCACCACTTCTGAAACGTAAACACATGTTTGCCATATTCTCGAATTCTTCCCAACGACTCACGAAAGTCAGTTATGGTCAGTTAGTCTTCAGACACAGTTCTTGCAAGATCGTGCATCCATTTACGGCTTGCGAAGGAAGTGTGACAAAGATTATTTTTTTTTTTGCAATTTCATTGTGGTGATTCGAGCAAAATGCCTAGACAACCATTGATAGACTCTGCAGTTATTCTGCACATGCTGCAGCAGTGTGAAAAGTTTGAAATATTCGATGACAACTGCAGATTAAAGTGCCGTTCGGATAATGTATGGAAAGAAGTAGCTGCAAAATTTTCATGTAAGTTCTCGCCAGACACATTAAATTTTCATGTTAGAACCAATAGGTGGAATTTGTTAACAAATTTGAAAAGACATTTCGAAATTCCGGTTGAAGAAGAAGAATAAAAAGAATTAGGGGATAGCATTAATGTCAGTAACGAAAGTAGTATTAGCGAAGAATTCGAACCTAACAAGAATTCGAATAAAATGAATAATAAACTGCCAGAATTCTATTGTAATATTACATTGTCTGAGGAGCAATGGATTTCCATTGCTCCTGTATTGAAAGTTTATAAAGAAAAGGGCACTCATGGTAAACGTTATAAAATACTTAGTCCCGGTTGGACTGATGTTATTTGCAAATCTTTTTTTTTAAAAACGAAACTTCCGTGCGCTTATTCGTTTAAATATGGGAAAATTTTCGATTCTGAGGAAGCAGAAACATATTTGAAAATATATGGCGTTTGCAATGAATGTGGTGCCGAATTTAATGCTCATTGCCTACATAAACCGGCTCCTGGCACTGGCATTGTTTTAAGAGTGCACACAGTCGATACTTCGGGAATACCGCATGAAAAGAAAAGAGCAGTAAAAGGGACAAATAGGGTGGTAATTGGGCAACAACTGCTAAATATTAAACCCAGAAAATGGAGAAATGATGCAGCATCAGATTTAAGCTTTGGCGATCCTGAGCCACCTTATGTTGCGCGACAATGTACTTTAGGGAAAATTAGGGAAGAAGCCATCGTACGGGAATTAGGAATCAATAAAGATCTTGATCCTATTAAATCGTTATGTGAGTTGAAGTATAATGGGCAATATTCAGGATACATTAAAGAGATTTCAAACGATCATTTCTATTGTTTTTACTGGTCTCCTCTGCAAATGGAAATGTATAAAACATTAATTAAAACGTCCAGAAAAATAGAAATAGACGCGACTGGAAAATTAGTCAAATCAATCGAAAAACTAAATGGTGACAAAAAACATATATATTCTTATACCAAATTATTGTAAAAGGTGCAAATGGTATACAACCAGTATTTCAAATGCTTTCAGAAAAGCACGATACAAATTTAATTACGTACTGGTTGAGGGAGACCATAAGACACGGGGCACCAGTACCTCCAGAAGTTGATTCCGATTATTCACTGGCGCTTTTGAATGCAACCAGCTTAGCATTCAATGAACGTTGTTTGAAAACTTACATTTCGGATTGCTATAATTGGATTAATGGTGCAATTTTGCAACATCCACTTCAATGTTTTATTAGAATCGATATTGCCCATTTGATAAAACTTATTTGTAGCAAAGATGTATTTCATAGAAAGCATCCTAAAATTAAAGACTTCTTTGTGCGGTGCGTCGCGCTATTGTCATCGTGTGATAATGTTGAAGATTTTAATACACTGCTTCACTCGATATTTATTGTCGCGTACAGCGAGTACGATGGCAAAGATTCCTTTGGAATTGAAGTAATCTGTGAGCAGAAGCGCTCGTATTTATTCGAAAGAATCAAGTCATTCACATTTACGAGCGACGAGAATGAAAAAGACTACGATGATTTAGAAATTTTAAATGAAAATGGGAGTATAGTATTATTTATAGATAGAATCAGGGATGCGGCTGAACAAATGGCAAAAAAACAGTGTAGAGACGGATAGATGTAACGCATTTTATTGTCCAGAACTTGTCCCTTATCTAGTTAAATTATCTTAGACATTTCCCTCTGTCATCGCATGTAGCGACGTCCTCTAGATGTGAGGCATACTTTAAAGACCTAAAGCATTCAGATTTGGGCGCAAATTATAAACCAATGCGCGTCGATAAATTTATCATTCAGCACATAAAATCGATTGAAAATCTTTCGAAATTGGAACGTGCTGCAGTTAAACGCACCAATGAAAAAATTGCACTGTTGACTACTGAAGAAAGATATAAAAAACAAAGAAAAATTGATTCACGTGATTTTGGCGAAAATGTGCAGGACGCTACGGATAGTTGTGATTATTTAAGGGAAGAGGAAAATTGGAAAGGCTTAAATGTTAAAGCCAAACCAAATAAATTAAAAATTGTACAAGTCTCAACTAATGATACGAATTATATAGAGGACGATGAAAATAAAGAAAATGTAAAAACAAACACGAATGTACAAAACAACAGTACACTAACCAACAAAACAAATACTCCTAGAGGGAAATATTTAACTCCATGCCCAGATATTCATCTCACTTACGACAGGCCATTAAGGAGAAGAAAAAATGAAATATTAAGGAATGGGAACAATTGTAATTTGGTAAATCTTAATGGCGAAAAAATATATATTACAAATACGTGTGCATTCGACTCATTGGTTGAAGTATTCACCAGTGCGTATTGCAACTATAGTATATTCAAAAACTGGATAGATGACAATTCAGACAACATATTTTTTATGTTGATCAAAAAATACGCTATAAAAAATATTAATAACTCCGTGTATGAAGAGCTATTTTATGTACTGTGACGTCCCACAAAATTTCGCTCACAGATAAAATAATATTTCTTCATAAACCATTATACAACTCCTCTCAAATCTCCCCAAACACCAAATTACCCCTTCTCCATGACCTCGACCGCCTTGGCGATGTACCTTAGCGGTCCCCATCTCAAGACGGTCAATCAGTAAATCTCCCCAAACTTCAATTCTTACCCCTTCTCCATGACCTCGACCGCCTTGGCGATGTACCTTAGCGGTCTCCATCTCAAGACGGTCAATTAATGAAACTCCTCCACCTATTCGCCCAACGCGGCACAAACTCTTCCCTCCTATCAAATCTAAACAAGTCCCTCGCCTCTTATATCTCTTAAATCGAGACCCCGTCTCATATCCTTTAAATGACCAAAGCAGTCAACGCCACTATCACCCCTTTCCTATCAAAACACCCAAAATCCACTCGAGGAGTTGAGCAGTACGAAACTACGTGTAGAAAAACCCCTAAAGGATAATCGCGAGGATTATTTGGCGTACGTGCCGAAAATGCGAGTCCAAATATAGACCAACCTTTGGTCCTTACAAAAACCCCGGAAATGTTACTGAGACGCATATGCGTAACTATGTCAAGGTGCGTACTGCGCACCCCCCTTCAAGCCGAAAAGATTGTAATTAGTATAAATACGAGGAACCGCGAGAGCTCGTTCTCTTCTACGGAAACATCTCCTGGAAGCCTTCAGTTTTATTAAAACTATAAAAGTATTATTCAAAGTATTTTACAAAGTGTTCTACAACGACTAACGTAAGCCACTATAATTATCTTTATTACCACGGGATATCATCTCCATTTATATTATTTTGTATTGCTACGCGTATTGCGTTTACCTATTATTCGTATTGCTATTCTAATTACTTTTCATATTATATTATACAACGACGCTTATTGCGTTCACATATTATTTGTATTGCTATTCTAATTGCTTTCATACTATATTGTCTTGTTACGCTTGTTGCTTTTTTCATATTGTATTATTAACGCTCATCGCGATCATATTCCATGTTCTTATCAACGCTTACTGCTTATATCATACTATCTTAAAACATATACTGTATGTCATGCTCATAATCACATTTTATATATTGATAACCATTTATATAAATGTTCTGTGCCAATGCTTAATGTCTAACGCATTCAATGTTCAACAAATCACTTTCATAAACAGTGCATATATTCTTGCCTAAACTAATAAACCGCATTGTTTTAAATCACGTTTCGAGTTAATGTATTAATCCTTCGGCTACGAAGATCCCTAAATCAAAACAGGCTGCCGTAACAGCTGATCGCGAGCCGCGAACGCGAAGAGTATATTACAGTGTTTACAAACGTACTTTTACATAGCTCGCGTATAACCGTATGACTAGCTGATTTTGCTGAATCATTACGAGTGTCTTTTACCTCGATGCAACGGTAAATCCGATTACCAAAACCAAATCATAACAAGTGCTCTAACGGGTGTCCCCACGGAAAGTACCACAATAAACCTTCCCTGGTCGATTAGTGTGTAGGATTTCAGATCCTCGCCTGAAAAGCCATCTCTGATTAGAGTGTAGGATTTCAGATCCTCGCCTAAAATCCTTTCTACCCTCAGCGTGCAGGATTCAAGATCCTCGCCTGAGATCCTTTCTACCCTCAGCGTGCAGGATTCAAGATCCTCGCCTGAGATCCTTTCTACCCTCAGCGTGCAGGATTCAAGATCCTCGCCTGATTTCCTTCTACCCTCAGCGTGCAGGATTCAAGATCCTCGCCTGAGATCCTTTCTACCCTCAGCGTGCAGGATTCAAGATCCTCGCCTGATTTCCTTCTGCCCTCAGCGTGCAGGATTCAAGATCCTCGCCTGAGATCCTTTCTACCCTCAGCGTGCAGGATTCAAGATCCTCGCCTGATTTCCTTCTGCCCACAGCGTGTAGGATTCAAGATCCTCGCCTGAACCCCTTTTACCCTCAGCGTGTAGGATTCATGATCCTCGCCTGAGATCCTTCTTACCCTCAGTGTGCAGGATTCAAAATCCTCGCCTGAGTATCATTTTAAACCCCATGTCATTGTCCCTAAAGACCTCCACCCGGGACGTGACAGTACTATATTTGAAGTTCGCAATAGCATTGTAGATTGTACTACAAGTCCCAATTGGCTATTTTCAAAACTTGTAACAGATGTTTGCAGTGTCGAAGAAAACAGAATCTGCAGCAAATGTAAAGTGCATAAAAGAAAATTGTCTATAGTAAATATAATTAATACAAATATAACTGAAGATTTTAAACAAGATTTTCTGAATTTTGTTGGGCAATACTTCAGTACAGAAATAGTCGCGTGTAAATCATGTGGATCAGCAGTGCAATTAAAGAAAGAACCAAAATCATATGTGGTTATAGACCCCGAAGTCTTTTTACGACAAAATAAAATGAAATATCCGAATGGAATAGTTTTAAACAGCATTCCAGAAAAAATTCAAATTGAAGATGCGATATACATGTTAAGTGGCATCGTATGTTATAAACCAGGACATTTTACAGCTTACTGCCGTAATACAGCAGGAATGTAGACATTACACAATGACATTTGTCAAAAGCTGAGTATAATTACAAATCCACAAAGGGGAAAAATAAACCCATCGACAATAATATTTATAAAAATATAAAAATTCTGAGAATAATATAATTCAACAGAATATATGGTAATGGTATTTTACAATATTACAAGTATTGAATTGGTCCGGCGTCGACAGCGGTGTGCAGTGAAGGACCACTGACCGCGTCACAATTATTAGCAATAGGACTTTTCCTCGTGGATCATGCGATCGCGCGAGAGGATCGACGCTGCCGTAACTTTCCCAAAAAAGGGACGAAGGGAGGAATAAATTTGATCGGTACGGCGTCGACAGCGGTGTGCAGTGAAGGACCACTGACCGCGTCACAATTATTAGCAATAGGACTTTTCCTCGCGGATCATGCGATCGCGCGAGAGGATCGACGCCGCCGTAACTTTCCCAAAAAAAGGGACGAAGGGAGGAATAAATTTGATCGGTACGGCGTCAACAGCGGTGTGCAGTGAAGGACCACTGACCGCGTCACAATTATTAGCAATAGGACTTTTCCTCGCGGATCATGCGATCGCGCGAGAGGATCGACGCCGCCGTAACTTTCCCAAAAAAGGGACGAAGGGAGGAATAAATTTGATCGGTACGGCGTCGACAGCGGTGTGCAGTGAAGGACCACTGACCGCGTCACAATTATTAGCAATAGGACTTTTCCTCGCGGATCATGCGATCGCGCGAGAGGATCGACGCCGCCGTAACTTTCCCAAAAAAGGGACGAAGGGAGGAATAAATTTAATTCACCCTTTAATTTTTTTAGATACATTTCTAAGTTTATAGGAGCAGACAGACAGAAGAGAGATAGCTAGTGTCGCTTTATAAAGATCCAACTGACGTGCTGCGCCTCAGAGTTTCCTTTATAGGTAGCAGCAATTTATACCAAGCAAGATGGTGTGAGCTGACTCTTATCGAAGAACCACGGGAAGGGCGGAGAATAGTAAGGAAGTTGAAGACCACGCTTGACTCGATGGGTTCACCGTAAGGAATTTGGCTAGAGGGTAGGCCTTGAAGTAACGAATTATACAGACAGAAGACAGCCCCAAGAAAAGATACAGATGCGGATCTACGTTGCAAATTATTTGCATACGTAAGGGCAATTGGAATACTAACTGGATTAACAAGTACCATATTTCAGGTAATATATGACATCTTATGAATCTATAGTAAATTTTCTTACATTTATAATACAACTATTAAGCATTTCCATTACAAAATGTGTTACAGATCCCGAAATATTAAGAATGCAGTCTTAGATTCCACAAGCAATCACTGTAGATGATTGATGAAAATATGTGACATTAATAATTAATACAATTGCGTTACTAGAACAATAAGGTTTAAACAAACTGCTAAACTGTTTACAGAAACAAAAGATACTTGTAAAGAAATATTACATGTCCCAATTACTGCCAGTGTCCATATTATTGCCATTTGATTTATTGAAGTTACTAAAAACGTTCTGCAACGTCGAATATACAGTATGTACGAATAAAGTATGTGCGGTGGTCGCATGAATTCCCGTCGAATGAATTGATACATCTTTCCTTCCTTCACTCCCTGATATCGCTATCACTCAATGTACAAAATATTACATACTTCGACATATAAATAAAAAGATATTGATACGTATATTAGTATTGTGTCATCGCCATTCTTCCTCACTCCACTTGAGAAGCGAGGCAAAGTATCGTACCTTTTCTTTTTCGTAGCATTTCGTCGTTTAATTTAATTAATGCAAAATCGAACTTAAACTTGGTCGTTTCAACGGATATCGTACTTCTTAGGTATTTTTATTAATAATTCGATTCTGAAGGGTGGGCAAACGTCTCCTACATCAAGACTAACGAATTGCATCGCTGAACCAACGATTGTGATAATATTTTCGGAAATATTCGAACTTTAACGTGGTCGCGTCCTCCGGTACCCTTGTTTTCGCGGTTTTTATTTTTTAATTCGATTCTTGAGGGTGGGCAAACGAAATTATTCGGTGGGCAAATCTCTTCTACATCTAAACTAAAGGACTGCATCGTTGAAAGAACGATTGTGATAATATTTTCGGAAATATTCGAACTTTAACGTGGTCGCGTCCTCCGGTACCCTTGTTTTCGCGGTTTTTATTTTTTAATTCGATTCTTGAGGGTGGGCAAACGAAATTATTCGGTGGGCAAATCTCTTCTACATCTAATCTAAAGGACTGCTACGTTGGAAGAACGATTTCGATAATATTTTCGGAAATATTCGAACTTTAACGTGGTCGCGTCCTCCGGTACCCTTGTTTTCGCGGTTTTTATTTTTTAATTCGATTCTTGAGGGTGGGCAAACGAAATTATTCGGTGGGCAAATCTCTTCTACATCTTATCTAAAGGACTGCTCCGTTGGAAGAACGATTTCGATAATATTTTCGGAAATATTCGAACTTTAACGTGGTCGCGTCCTCCGGTACCCTTGTTTCCGCGGTTTTTATTTTTTAATTCGATTCTGGAGGGTGGGCAAACGAAATTATTCGGTGGGCAAATCTCTTCTACATCTAAACTAAAGGACTGTATCGTTGAACCAACGATTTTGATAATATTTTCGGAAATATTCGAACTTTAACGTGGTCGCATCCTCCGGTACCCTTGTTTCCGCGGTTTTTATTTTTTTAATTCGATTCTGGACGGTGGGCAAACGAAATCTTTGGGTGGGCAAACGTGGCCAGATCGTGGACAATCGTCTCCTATTTTTAAAAAGTTCAAATGTGTAAATGAAGGGTGCTGAAGACAATTTTTTTAATTTGTTCATAACTTTTTTTTTGGAGGGTGGGCAAACGAAAATTTTTGGTTGGCAAACGTGGGCATACGATGGACAATCATTTCCGACTGAGAAATCATTAAAATTTTTTCATGGGGGTGCTGATGAAATTTTTTTTTTCGGCCAACCTGCAAGCACCGTTGTTGTCGCAGAACATCCTGACCCCTGCGAATTTGCCGAATCCCAAGTCGGTGAGAAAAAGCTGCAAATACATTGCTTCCCTCGTTGCTTCCGATAAGGCCATGTACTCGGCCTCGGTGGTGGATAGAGCGACCGTTTTCTGCTTCTTCGCTTCCCACGAGATAGGACCTCCACCCAGGATAAACGCATAGCCGGTGTATGACCTCCTGTCGTCCGGGCAGTTCGCCCAATCGGCGTCGGCGTAACCTTCCAAAGGTCCTCCGGTTTTTCTGAACTTTAGTCCCAGGGTTCTAGTACCCTGAAGATAATGCAACACTCGTTTTGCGGCTGCCCAATGTTGCGTTCCATAACAGCAGTTAAATTGACTTAAGTAACTGACAGCGTATGCGATGTCAGGTCGAGTGCACACTGCTAGATACATCAGTGCTCCGATAAGCTCTCGGTACGGTAGTGATTTCTCGTCTGGTCCGAGTTCTGCTTCGTTTCTTTCCAACTTCGTTCCGGGACTCAAAGGAGTAGTGACAATCTTCGAATCCGTCATTCCGAAACGATCGAGGATATCTTTAATGTATCCGGTTTGGCATACCGAAATTTCGTTGTCTCGCTGAACAAATTCCATTCCAAGACAATATCTAACTTGTCCAAGATCCCTCACTTCGAATACTTGTGATAGATATTTTCCGAATTCTTTGATTTCGTTCCGATCATGCGATGCGACGAGTATATCGTCCACGTATACTGAAATCAGGAGTAAGTTCTTCCCCTTTCCCTTGAAGTATACGCATGGATCCGCATTAGATTTTCTTGCACCGAACCTGACCAGTTCTTCATTGAGTTTGGCGTTCCAACAACGTCCAGCCTGCCGCAGACCATAGAGAGCCTTGTTTAGCAGGCAAACCTTATCGCCTGCTTTTAATTCACGAAGCATCTTCGTTGCCTTTCCTCCGATGTCGTTGTTCGCAGGTTCACGCTGGACAATCATTTCCAGAGCTTCGATTGTACATTTGGGAATTTCCATAAATACTTCTTCGTCAAGTACTCCGTTTAGATATGCGGTTTCGACGTCAAATTGGTGTACAATCATATCAGCCTCCACTGCCAATGCCATCATAGTTTGAACCGCCTCGAATCGTGCCACGGGAGCAAACGTTTCGACAAAGTCGATGCCCGGTTGCTGTGCGAAACCCCTCGCGACGATCCGGGCCTTCCTTCGATCGATAGTTCCGTCCTGTTTATATTTGTTTCGGAGCACTATTCGACTGCCGATCACTTTTCGATCTTCGGGTCTGTCTACGAGTGTCCATGTATTCTTTTTGATGATAGACTTGACCTCCGAAATTATCACTTGATACCATTCGTCCGCGTAAGGACCACCGATCGCCCGCTCGAGCGGTATTTCGGCCAAACAAGTCGTATCTGCAACTTCCCCGACCTGACTCGGTACGCTGTACTCCTTCCTGGGTCTCCCCCTGAGGCCAGTCCTTATGATGCGAGGTCTTCCTTGGCCTCTTCGCGGGGGGTCGAGTACCCTGTTTTCTGATTCTTCCTCTGGGTCTTGTTGGACATCTGCGATGTTTTGGTCGTTTTCTTCAGGATTCCTTTCGACAGCTTCGTTAGGCTCGTTCTGATTTTGTATCGTATTCAAGGGGAAGATAACTTCCTTCTGGAAATCTTCATCCGTTGAGACTTCGTCGTAGTCCTTCTTCTCTGTAACCGTTCCTACGAATTTCACGTCTCGCGTGACATCTACACGTTTCTCGTCCGGCAACCATACTCGATATCCCTTTCACTCGTTTGAATAACCAACGAAAATTCCCTTTTTCGATCTCGAGTCTAATTTTCCTTTCGTCGGTTCTCGATTCCACGTGTAGACTTGGCATCCGAATTCCTGAAAGTGACTCACGTCTGCAACTTTTCCTGTCCACTTTTCGTAGGGAGTCATTCCATTTAGGCTACTTGACGGACAACGATTTCGGATGTAGTTTGCCGTGTTTATAGCCTCGCCCCAAAAAGATGGGGGAAGTGACGATTGCATTAGTAGGCACCTTGTCATATCCATCAATGTACGGTTTCGTCTTTCCGCGATGCCGTTTTGTTGAGGGGTATGGGTGACTGTTAGTCTTCGAGCGATACCGTTGTTTTTCAAAAAAGTGTCAAATTTTTCGTTCCGGTATTCTCCTCCGTTGTCGGATTGGATAAACTTTATCTTTTTTCCTGTTTGATTCTCAACTAGAGCCTTAAACTCTTTGAAGGCGTTGAAGACTTCGTCCTTTCGTTTTAGTAGGCGCAGTTCACACCAATGCGAGTAATCGTCGATAAATGTTACAATGTATCTCGCCCTCCCATTTGATTCTACGCGCATTGGGCCGCAGACATCGCTATGGATCACTTCCAACAGCTCCGAATCCTTCGTTGAATTCTTGGGGAATGGTGTCCTCGTCATTTTTCCTCGCAGGCATATTTCACAGTCGAAAGTCTGTCGTGTTTTATCGAGCTTCATGCCTTGCACTGTTCCATTCCTATGACCGTCTATTAGATCCTTAAAGTTCAAATGGCCCATCTTCCTGTGCCACTCTTCTGTTGTAGTGCCTGAAATGACCTCGACGTTCGCACTACACTGTTGTTGTGTCTCGCGTAGATAGTACAGTTCATCTCTTCGATCGGCGGTTAAAATCGTGTTCATGTTTCGGTCAACGATTTTAGCTTCGTGTCGGTCGAAATGCACCGCGAAACCCCGGTCTGTGATTTTTCCGACGGATAAAAGGCTGGTGCCCGTCCGACACCCGTGATCCGCGAGAGTGGGGCCGAGTGTCGGACGAGAGTGGGGCCGACTACGCACGTCTGATTGGTTCAACGCCAAAAGGAAAATTCACCGATGGCAGCGCCAAGCCAAGCCAAGTAGCGTAAACGCGAAGCGGATCGAGTGACGCCACTTGACGCCATCATACCACGCAGGTCACGATTTGAAATCAGTACGCATTTGAATTGTGGCATTTTTTGGAGTTTGATGTTTGATAAAAGTATCAAAATGAACAAAAAATCAGGTAAGACAAATATAAGTTTATACAATGTTAGGACTAATCAACCTACCAGTATACCTATCTCTGCATAAACTGCATTATGCATATTTTATATTTTATATATAGACGCCGATGTGAGCCTTCCTGGATTTAGTCAAGCCAATGATATATCATCGATGGAAGATACACCAAGTAAGATATATCATTCTTTAATTTAACAGTTTTTTAAATTATACAAGTACAAAATGAACATAGTTTCTTTTTTCAATGATTAGTTTCTTGAAAATGTTTCGTAATAGTAATTCGTATTTTTTTAATAGGCAGTGATAGCAGCTTCACTGTCCCTGCTGCAAAGAAAGGCAGGAAGCAATCATTTCGAGACGTTTGGCTGCAGGATCCATGTTTCGAATCGTGGCTAGGACGATCTAATGACCCGTGCAAAGCTGTGTGCAAAGTATGCACCAAATTGTTGAAAGCACACAAAGGTCACCTAAGGGAACATGCTGAAAGTGAGAATCACATTATGAAGGTAAAAGAAAACGCAGGAGCCTCAATTTCTGTACGTAGCAATGCAGCTACTAGCAACTCGAATGGAGAGAACGATTCAAGTGAGATATATCTTTAATTTAACTTTCTATATTATACTTTCTTTGTTCGTTGATTATTTTCTGGAGATTCTTTTTTAATATTGTGTGAATAAAAATTGGTATGTTTAACGATCATTTGTTGAAAAAATAAAGTATGTTTTTCAACAAGGATATGTCAAACATCATGTTCATTATGTTCTTCTTTTAGTTGATTTTTTTAAGATTTCGTAGTATGTATTGTCACGATAACAGAAATGTACTAATAATTGATATTTTATACATAGGCACTGATGTCAACATTGCTGGACCTAGCCGTGCAGCTTTTCTACACTCGGGTGGAGACAGTGATTCAAGTAAGATATATCTTTAATTTAATTTTATTTTTTACTTTCTTTTTTAAATGATTAGTTTCTTGAAAGTGTTTTGTAATAGTAATTCGTATTTTTTGAATAGGTAGTGATAACAACTTCACTGCCCTTGCTGCAAAGAAAGGCAGGAGGCAAGCATTTAGAGAAGCTTGGCTGCAGGATCCATGTTTCGAATCGTGGCTAGCACGCTCTGATGACCCGTACAAAGCTATGTGCACAGTGTGCAGCAAATTGTTAACAGCACACAAAAGGAACTTACAGATACATAATAACAGTGATATTCATATCATGAATATGAGGTATCGAACAGTGTCAGAAACAAGTGCTACGAAAAGGATTTTTGCTGACGAGGTAAAGGCATCTGAAATACGAATATGCATAAATGCGATCGAACACGATATATCGTTTCGTTCCTACTGTCATTTTGTGCAACTGATAAAGGAAGCATTGACTATCCCGGAGGTACTCCCATACTTATCTACGGAACGGACGAAAATGACAGCAATTGCAAAAAACGTGCTAAATAAGTCCGTTATCGTAGAATGTACGGAAGTGCTACGTGGCAAATTCTTTTCCGTCCTCATTGATGAAACTACCGATATATCGGAAAGAAAGATTCTATGCTTTTTAATTCGATATTTGGAAAAAGGGCAAATATGTACGTATTTATTAGATCTAGTCGAGCTTTCGGAGGCTAAAGCGGAAAACTTGTACACGGCTTTTTTGCATTCTTTGCGCAAATATAATTTAAAAATAAGCAATATGGTTGGAGTGTGTGTTGATAATGCAAACGTGATGGTGGGAACACATAACTCAGTGACTTCGAGGTTGCTAAAAGACAATCCCGAAATCTGTGTGTTTCCATGCGTCTGTCACTCCCTACATTTGGTGGCACAACATGCCTACAAATGTTTACCCTCCGTCATAGACGACTTGTTACATTCCATTTATAAGTATTTCTCGAGAAGCTCGAAACGCCAAACACAATTAAAAGATATACAGGAATTCTTCCAAGAGAGAAAACAAAACATTCTAAAGCCAGCACCGACTAGATGGCTAGCATTATCGGAAGCTCTGAAAAGAATACTAAATCAATGGCGATCATTGTTTAGTACTTTCTCGGCGGCACACTTTGAAGACGGGTGCGAGATCGCGGAGAAAATATTCAATCATATGAATTGCCCTATAACACTCGCGTATTTACAGTTTCTAGATTATGTACTAGATCTGATCGTTAAGTACAATACGATCCCCATAAAAAACTTCAAAAAAGTAAAAAAATACGCCAAGTACATGAAAACATGAAAATCACAAAAAATAGAAGATAATAATAATTACAAAATTAAAAAAAGATGTGAAATAAAAATGAGCTGCTAGTACGTAAAGATGCTTTCCAACTGCGCTTTAGATGACACAACTACATATGCACAGTTAAAATTCCATTACTCATAATGGCTATTTATACAAAGAAAAAATGTATTAAATAATAATATGCAGATATATTTTTATACAAATAAATATTTTAATACGAATAAATATTTGATTCAAAATACTTGGCGCTGCGCCCCGAATTGGTGTTGCTAACCTCAATAAATATGTATAAATTGCATTAATCCTTTTCTTTCTTTCTTGTACGTGCATGCGTGCGTGCGTGCGTGTGCATATGCTACGTATGGCATTAGAATTAAATATATGTAGAATAAATCTGACTGCGTTTCTAGTATGTGTATGTATATGTTTTTTATATTGTAATGGAGTTGTAAATTATTAATACTAAGGCAATTAACATTTTTTCGGTTGCGCAGCGCCAAGTATTTTGAATCAAATATTTATTCGTATTAAAATATTTATTTGTATAAAAATATATCTGCATATTATTATTTAATACATTTTTTCTTTGTAGAAATAGCCATTATGAGTAATGGAATTTTAGCTGTGCATATGTAGTTGTGTCATCTAAAGCGCAGTTGGAAAGCATCTTTATGTACTAGCAGCTCATTTTTATTTCACATCTTTTTTTAATTTTGTAATTATTATTATCTTCTATTTTTTGTGATTTTCATGTTTTCATGTACTTGGCGTATTTTTTTACTTTTTTGAAGTTTTTTATGGGGATCTCACTTCTTTTTACAAAGATATTATTATCTTCTATTTTTTGTGATTATTATTACTTTCTATATTTTGTGATTTATTTGTATCATGTACTTGGCGCAATTTTTTTACTTTTTTGATACAATTACAGCATAATAATTATCAGCTGTTGAAATTTACAATTCCATGAATCTGAAAGCACGTACAATTCCTTGAATCTGAAAGCACGTACAATTCCATGAAACTGAAAGCACGCATAATTTCATGAATTGTTTTATCAAATCGAGAAATGTTTTTCGTGGTTAGAAAATTAAAATTTCCATTCATAACGTCATTTTCTGAGTATACTCGAGCTCATTTTAGAAGGAACTGAGTTCGCGCATGTAGAATGAGCTCATTGGCTCCGAGAAAGCGTTTGTTTGGGGTATAACCAATAGTAGCTTGTTTCGGCACCAATGAGCGCCAACATGCGCAGAACCGATCTAAACTCGTCGGTCGGCAAGTTACTTCTAAAATGAGCTCGAGTATATATTTCATGGAATAGTATTTTTTAAATTAATTTGTTTATGTTTACCAAATTCATGCGTTTTATTAGATTCTAATTGATTTTAGTATCAATTTTCATTTTCATGTTTACAGATTTCTGTGCTTAAAGGGGTTATCGCTAGATTTAGCACGAATTTTCGTGTTTTCAGATTCATGGAATTGTACGTGTTTCCAGATTCATGGAATTGTATGTGAGACTGCATTTTGATTCCAATTCAATGGTACAACGATAATATATATTTGTAAAAACACGTGGCATCTCAAATTTTGTATATAACCTGACTGTAAGCTGTCAAAATTTGGAGTAGATTGCACATAGTGAAGATAGGAATTGATGAACGAAATTGCATAGTGAAGATAGGAATTGATGAACGAAACATGTATTAGTTCGTTTTGGCTGAAGGTGTGCGTATAATAACGCGTATACGTATTATGTCGACAAAAATTTGAGATTGAAGAAGAATCAGAATCAGAAGAAAAATCTACCGTTTTCGACAGATCCCTGAGACGATATTACGATATCTCTGTCATGCGTGGACCGATTTTATTGAAATTGGTCTTATTCGAAAGCCGATATGCGGTTTACATGAGAAAAATGCCTTTAAATTTAGAAAATATTGCAGGCGTGATGAGATATAATGTAATAAATGTCAGAATTAGGTTGGAATGCCTCCGCGACGAGTAAAGGTACACGGCAGCGACAGTTCGAGAGATATATATATATATATATAGGGTGTTTTTCATGTACTTGGCGTCGAGACGCTACCGCGTCTCTAGATATTTCAGACTTCTAACGTTATCGTTCATCGTCTGGTCCCACAATGTTTGAATCTGCTCAAAAAATTGGCAGCAAATTTCGTCAAGCCGGAATTTATTCGGTCCACAAATCTGCAAGAATTAAATGTAGACAATGTCGAAAATTTAATGGAAACAGTTTTTGTAGGAGCAGCATGCAATGATACCATTGACGAAATCATGAGTAAAAACTGTAACGGTGATTTTGAACAAATTACGGAATTGTATGCGCATGCAAAGCAATTTTATCAATGCGCTTTTAAACAATTGATAAAACGAATGCCGTTTAAGGAGCCACATTTACAAGCTTTAGATTTTTTACAACCCGATGTAGCTTTAAACTTAATTAAGCACAGAAAAAATCATTTAGTCGACATTTTAAATAAATTTAAATCTAAATTTGACAAGATGGCTGTACAAAATGAATGGTTTCATTTGTCAGGTCATTCGACAGAAGAAAATAAACAGAAGCTAGTAGCACTCAGTACCAATGAATTTTGGGAGTACATTAGTACCGTTCGTGATGATTCCAATGAATATGAATTCACGAATATTTCAAAATTGGCACAATTGTGCTTGTCGCTTCCACATTCGAATGCAGACGTGGAAAGATTTTTTTCCCATGTCACAAGAATAAAATCGAAGAGTAGAAACAGATTAACAACGGAAACAGTAGCTGCATTGTCGAGAGTAAGATTATATTTATTAGCTAAAGACGCAAATTGTTCCAATCTCCCCATTACAGACAACATGATTAAATTATACAATCACAAAATGTACAATAAAGATGACACGGCTGATACAGCAGAAGAGGTGCTTGGCACTTTACGTGGTGATCTTACAGATGATGAATCATAACAATAGTTTGTAACATCATATTTTACTTCAACTGTAATAAGTTTTATATTTTATGTATATAGTTTGTATATATATTTTATGTATATAGTTTGTATAAATATTTTATGTATATACTTTGTATATATAATTTATGTTTATAGTTTGTATATATAATTTATGTATATTTTGTAAATACGTTTATACGTATTTTATTATAGTTTATACGTTTATAAATACGTATTAGTACATAAATGAATACTATTTCCATTATTTTGTGCTTTCTTCTGTATCTCATCAATATTACATATTCCCGCGTACTTCAAATTCATAATCAAACGTAATAATAATCGTGTGACGTTAACCAATCAACGCCAAGAGTCAGTCACGGGTGTCGGACGAGAGTGGGGCCGACTACGCACGTCTGATTGGTTCAACGCCAAAAGGAAAATTCACCGATGCCAGCGCCAAGGCAAGCCAAGTGGAGCGTAGCCAAGTGAGGCCGCAGCCAACCAGCGTCGACAACGAGTCCCCGGCGACGCTGATTGGCTGCGCCCTCACTTGGCTTGGCGCTGGCGTCGATGAATTTTCCTCTTGGCGCTGAACCAATCAGACGTGCGTAGTCTGCCTCACTCTCGTCCGACACCGCCGTAGTAGATTTCCACGCCACGCTGGGTACAACAGATGGTACAAGTGGGTGCAGGGACCGGGGACGCCAGCGTATCTGAGGAAAGGTTGGGCTGAGGCTAGGTGGAGAAGGATAATGAGATTTAGGATGGGAAATGAGGTAAGAGAAGCGAGGTATTGGCTGAGTGCGGAGGAAAGAACCTGCAGAGTGTGTGCGGGAGAGTTAGAATCATGGGAGCACGTATGGGAGGGGTGTAGGAGAGGGGGAGAGGAAATAGGCGGGTGGCAAGAGAAAGTGGGAGTGATACTGGGAGAGGAGGGGGAGGGGGAAGAGTGGATGAAAGAAGTAGAGAGGGTGAGAGGAGAGGAGATGGACAAAAGGTGACGGTGAGAATAGGGGACGAAAGAGAAGGACAAATGGAGTGATTGAGGAACCGGAAGTCGATGGTGGAGGGAATAGACGTTAAGTGAGAAGTAGAGGAGAGAATTGTAAATGTAAGAGAAGTGTAAGAATTGTAAGAGAAGAAGGCATAAGATAAGCGATAGCTAAGAGAGAAGAAGGCGGCGAGGGCGAGAGGGCGGCGCACAGTGGGGCTGGAGAGGAAAAAAGTCTTAAAATGAAAGTTATATTTTTATGTATCCATCACTATATTCTGATAGCCAATAGACCAACGTATCTAACCTATATGACAGATATGTCATATTCATGTTAATTGCAAAGAAAAATTGATCTGAAGTTGACCTTTCGTATTCTAACGGGAAACGTGTCAATATTCGTAACAGATTGTCGATTTTTTTCTGAATTCCTCTAGATATTTTGATTTTTTTACCACATGTATTTCGAATGTGTATAGTCTCAGCTTATTTGTGACATAAATAGTTTTCGAAAATTCTTCACCGTAATCCCATTATACAACTTCATATGAAGCTACCTAGTATTTCAAGTTTTCATTAACACTTTTAGGTTTATAAAAAAAGCTCCGCCTTCCTCCGGGCTCTAGATAGTACTAATTGAAAGCAGATAACATCTACTAACAGCCCTCCAAAAATTGGCTGCATATATTTGCAAGTTTGGCCGTTATTAATACATAATCACCAGAGTGCTCTGTGCATTCAATTGTTTTATTTTCTTTCTCTAGTATGTTTCATACTGTTTGAAGCTAATTAATACATTATTTATGTAATATTACATATTTATTAGTACATAATTATCATATATGGTCTTTGTATACCGAATGTTTATGGGGTTTATTATTATTTAATTTGTTAAACATGCTTCAATTTTATTTATGTTCCTGTCCATGTAACCGTTGGCTATTAACAAATAATGTAAAAAAAAAGTACTCAAAAATATTGAGAAACACCGAAGTTATGAGATTTTTTCCGCGAGTCCTATGTTACGTGCCCCACTGTGCGGCGCGGGGGAGCGAGAGCGGCGAGAGAGCGAAATAGAGCGAAAATAGATGTAAAATAGGTTAAAATAGGCTAAGCATAAGAGTAAGGATAATGTTTAAGGATAGGTTAAGAAAGTTGTAAAGAGAAGAGAAGGAAAAGAGAAGGATGTGTAAACGAGAATGTAACCCTCAGGGGATCATTAAAGCATCATACATATATAAAATAAATTTATGAAGTTGAACATAAAAATGGAATTTTTATTTTCGAGGACTATTTTTTTAACATTTAAGGGGGGGCATATACCGAAATATGCAAGAGATAAAATTTTTTTTCTCTTATTTTCAGTGTTTGATATGTCATGAATGTTTCCTGAAATTGTGGGAACGAAATTTGCAAAAAAAATAAAAATAAAGAGTCTATATCTTTAACAGCTTGCGAAGTCGATTTTATATAATATTCTCCAAGTTATTGATTAAATAAAAAAATATGTCAAAAAAATGTTCTAAATCCGGACAAGGAGCATCTTTTATGTTCTATTACTTTTCTTCGCGCGACGAAGAGTTATCGAAAATAGTCCGAAAAACCATTTGTTATTTGTAATAATACTTATTATTATTATTTTAATTTTTTCGAACTAATCTGGAGTGTGTCCCGAAGAAAACACAAAAATCGAAAATAAAAGTCACCCCAGCAATACCCATCGGCAGCAATAAATGATAGTATCCAGAATACAGTATCTACTCGTTAGCAGCCCGTTTCTACGACGCGTTACCCCGGGTCTCCACCAAAGCGAGTACGAGCAAAAGCACTGTTCGCGAAAGTTTTCGTCTGTTTTCGTCGTGTCCACACCGCCGCGAACACGAACAGAACTCCGCGTACGAACGTTCTCGAGAATGTTCGCGACGGTAGGAACGCAGCGAACGAACATTTCTGACGATACCTGGCGATGCGCATCCCTTTCCATTGTGTGACTGCTCGTAAACAGGCGACCCTCCGCAACCCTCCGCCGCTAGGTACTCCACAGAAATAGCATGCGTGACAGGCACGAATAAAATTTTTATATTTTTTGTTTGAACATAATGAGAATATTTCCAATGTATGGATGAGATATTTCTAATAAAAATGAAACCAAACACGACGAAATTCGGACAAATTTGAGTTGTAGCATCAACATTTTTTTATGCTAGTCAATAACAAATTATCTTGAAAAAGAAGATGAAATTTTTGTTAGGTGGTGATTCGTGTTTAAAGCTGTGTGGTATTACTAGGAAATAAGGAGAAGGTATGAACGAACTATGTGCGCATTTATAACTATATAGGGTAGATGTCCCAATTACTGCCAGTGTCCCAATTACTGCCACTTTATTTATTTTATGTAATAAAAACGTAACGTATAAAAAATGTACAAAATATGTTATATTTAAACGGAGATTCTGATTTACATAAAAATAAAACAAATAAAAAAATAAAAAAATCATACGGACAAGACGATTTTTGAGGTGACAGTTATAGGTACACTAGGATCGCTCGGGAATTTTAATTAATTATTAATAAATTCTTCATATTTAATTCATAAAACTATTTTTTTTAATAAAAGAGATTTTAAATAATATTATTTTTCAAACTAAGACGATTTTTAGGTTAAACAACACGTGAAATGATTAAATGAAGTTAAGTTATAAGCTTAAGGTGGCAGTAATTGGGACATCTACCCTAGTGCAGGGTTGACTAACTGGCGACTCACGAGCCGCCGGGGGCTCTTCCGCCTTGTTGCCACGCTGAACGGGCCCCCTCCATAACGACCAGACTCTGACGATCGCAGTCAATTCCTCCTTCTTTCCTTCTCTTTTCGACTGCAATCGTCAGAGTCTGGTAGGTGTGGAGGGGGCTGTTCAGCGTGGCAGCAAGGCGGAGGGGCCCCCGGCAGCTCGTGAGTCGCCAGTTAGTCAACCCTGAATTATAGTGTATAGACATACATATATTTACATACATGTGCAATGTGCAAACATTAAAATATACAAACATAGGTACCTATACAATATATATATACAAACATTAAACTATACAAACATAGGTAGGGGAATGTGGGGCAAGACGGACTAGCGGGGTAAGATGGGAAAGCATTATTTATAAAAAATGGAAAGTACTACCGTATACACGTAAACATATCAGCGAGTTCGGTGCAAAAGAGCATCGGTCTGAAAATAGCAGTGTTACAGACCACGCGTGTCACGAGTTACGACGAGATATTACATTTTTCTAATAACGATATAATTGTTCAGGAAGTTTGTAATAGTGTCACTTTATTTATGTTTACGTTATTTAACTAAAACCGGTAAGTTAATTTTCCTTATTAGTTACTTTTTCATAAATTCTGAGTTTTCACTAAGACATGGTTAAGGTTATTTTATAAAAAGCATGTGAAGTATTTAATACGTATTGGGGCAAAACGGGATCGGATGAGTGGGGCAAGATGGGGCACATTATACCCATCCCCAAGATACAAAGCAAAGAAAAGAGAAGGAGTAATCGACGTGGGAAAACAGCGATTTTAACTTCCTCACCATACAAAAAAGAGTTACTTGATTTAAAAACAGTAGCCGAAGAGAAAAAGACAACAAATTCAAAAAAACGAAAAAGGACTTCAGAAAAATCAAGACTAACGTCAATTAAAAAAAGAAAATAGAATTTCTTCACATTCAAACTTGTTTCTTTATGAAATGTGTCAGTAAGAAAACATGTTTCGTCTTGCCCCCACAGCAATCCCATCTTGCCCCATATGCGGGGCATGATGGGAAAATTGAGTTACTTAAGAAAAACATGTTTATTTTAGTTTTTGGTCCTTGCGATCTCCTTTCTGTTGCTGAAATTTGAAGATGAAAATATACTGATTCTAAAAATGCTTTAATAAATGTTAAAAAAAGAATATATTTGATTTCTTCCACGTTTCTGCTTAGCTATACCGTCTTGCCCCACATTCCCCTACGCACAGTGGGACGAAACGCCGAAAACGTGAAAAAAAATCCTTACACTCACATTTCACCCTTTATCATCATAAAGATGGTCATTCCAGGGGTTTTTGGAGTCGCAGAATCAGATTCCGAGGTCAAAATTATTATTAAATTAAAACTAAGCCCTGGAGAGGGGGGAAAATGTTGATAAAATAATGTTATATTTTTTTTAACAGTACAGTCTGATTTAGTTACGTTACTTGAAGTTAATTACGGCATCAAATTTTGAAAAATTAATAGCAATAGCGTTATTAACTTAGCAAAAGCTATTGAGCGCGCGGAAACTAGAAGGTCAATAACTTGTATAAATTCCACTTCAGATATTGAAAATGCTTTTATTTATTCATAAGATGAAATTGTGCATTCATTCGTTGTTATTAAAATATATAAAAAGTTATAAATAACTGAAATACACGATGGTCGTTTTTAATCGCGTGTAACATTTTTCGGAATCGAGAGGCATCGTTGAAACTTACATTATTTAATAGTCCAATGTTTAACGAATGTATGTGCAAAAGGAGAAGTTGCACTTTTTTGCGATTTTCGAGTAATAACCAATTATGTTGGCAGAAATCAGGCCGCTTGCGCGGCACAAGTATCGCCAGGACGAAGACAACAATTTGTTGATGCACAATTTCATCTTATGAATAAATAAAAGCATTTTCAATATCTGAAGTGTGAATTTATACAGTTATTGACCTTCTAGTTTCCGCGCGCTCAATAGCTTTTGCTAAGTTAATAACGCTATTCCTATTAATTTTTCAAAATTTGATGCCGTAATTAACTTCAAGTAACGTAACCAAATCAGACTGTACTGTTAAAAAAAAATATAACATTATTTTATCAACATTTTCCCCCCACTCCAGGGCTTAGTTTTAATTTAATAATAATTTTGACCTCGGAATCTGATTCTGCGACCCCAAAAACCCCTGGAATGACCATCTTCATGATGATAAAGGGTGAAATCTGAGCGTAAGGATTTTTTTCACGTTTTCGGCGTTTCGTCCCACTGTGGTACGGCCCTTAACATGTTAACAATATCGGACGGGGTTACTTGACTAAGCATAGGAATACCACTAGTAATTGCATTTTTATTCTCAAGATGGTCGAGGCAAAGAGTTTAGCTGCTCAAGTCCACTTCCCCCACCATAAAATTCTCCCAAACTCACCCCTACCAGTTTTACACCCTATCCTCCCTTCAAACTCTCAGGCCTTCCAAATAGAGCATAACAAATAAGTACAAAATAATTACAGTATCTAACGCCATGATAAGTAATAAAAAAATAACACTGTGAAGGAGTGAAAAAATTTTTTTAAAAATTATTGGTTGTAGTATATATATGTGCGCGTTTCGTATAGTATATTGGTGGAATTGGCAGCGTATATATACACTCCGCGTCAAAATTAAGGGAACACTATAAGTTCCCGAAAATTTTGGTTATTTTCAAATGGCTGTATCTCTGCGAAAAATGTTCGCAAAAAATATTTGAAAAACGCATTTTAGAGCTTGAAGTTTCTAGTTTTTGAATCAAGTACTCAATTTTTTTTCTTCGTCCATTATGATACTGTTTTATCAAGATGAAGCGCAGAAAACGAAGTTTCCGAAATTTTTGCCTAGCTTGGACGTATGCACGGGCCAAACAATTTTTTTTCAGATGAATCCAATGGAGGGCTCTTATAGAGCAAACATTTCTCTTTAATTTCGTTTTTTTTTTATTTTGTTGTATCATTTTTATTGACCGAGTTATTCGCTATCAAAGTGAAAAAGAAACTTTCTACTCTGAACGCCTATAACTTGCTAACGCATGATCGTAGAATATTGTTCATGAGTGTTTTGAAAAGCTAAGACAGTTTCCTTTCAGAACCTTTAGTTGCCGATTCAACGAGATTTTTTTTAACCGTATTAAATTCATTTTAAATTGATCCGAAAACTTGCATATTTACCATTTTCTAGAAAACATGATGCCACTTCAAGGAAAATCATGGAATCATTCAAGTGTCCACGTTTTTTCTGAGGTGAAACTACCCCTTAAACACTGTGCAAAAGGCCGGACCGATCAGATTTTTTTTCCGTATGTCCTCGATGGTCAAACATGCGATACGGTCTGACAAATTGAAGGATCACCTGTTTTACGATATGTTTCTCTGTATAACCCTTTCTTTTGTTCTCGCGGCTTTTGAACACTTGTTGTACTTTTTTTTTGTTAGTTCAACGTCATTTTAGTAAAAATGAAAGATTTCAAAAATTTAAAAAAAAATTATACCCAAACTCTTCGCAATGACGAAAACTGTACTTCAATAACTGGCATTAGCACCATCCAAAGCGCGCCACGAGCTGGCGCATGCACGGTCGGACCTACGGCTCACTGCGCATGCGCCAACACAGCAAGACGAGACGCCGCGCCACAACTACTCACGCTACAACTTGCGACATTAAATTAGACTTTTAGCGAACTTCCTTTTTTGCATCGAGTTATGCCCCGGCGTCACCTAACTGAGTTCGAAGTCGCTCGGCTTGTGACTCTGTTGGAGGAGGGCCACAGCCAGCGACATGTTGCCAATTCCTTTGGTGTTAGTTCGTCGGTTGTCAACCGTCTGTATGCTCGATTTCGAGAGACTGGGCTGTACTCTTGCAGAACAGGGCAAGGGCGCAGACGTGCGACAAGTTCTCGAGAGGATAGAAGGATTACGCGAAATGCTCTTCGGGAGCCAATCGTCACTGCACGCGTTATTGCGGGACAATTTATGAACCGCAGACATAATCCGCCACGTCCGTTCTCCAATAGTACTATCAGACGTCGATTGAGGGACGTTGGCTTGCGTTCAAGGCGTCCAGTGCGAGTCCTGTTGCTCACTCGCACACATCAACGGCAGCGTTTGGCATACGCTCGCCATTACGTGCACTGGGGCCAGCGACAATGGGCAAATGTCCTTTTTACCGACGAGTCCCGATTTTGCCTCCATGGGAATGATCTACGGGTTCGGGTCTGGCGTCGTCGCGGTGAACGCCATAATGCCAACCATACGGTTGTTGCGTTCAATGGTGGATCAGTTATGGTTTGGGCCGGGGTAACGCGGTACTCACGTACCCCATTAATTGTGCTCCCAGCTGGTGGGCTGACCGCTGCGCGGTACGTGGATAAGATTCTGCGCCCCGTTGTACTCCCCCTACGTTAACGTATGGGGAACCGCTTCGTCCTTATGCAGGATAATACGAGGGCGCATACGGCACGGCATACGCTAAGATTTCTGCGGCAAAATCGGATATCAGTTCTTGGTCATCCAGCAGTGAGCCCAGATCTGAATCCGATTGAGCACGTTTGGGACATTCTTGGGCGACGTTTACGACAACAGTGCCCGAACTTGGCGAATTTGGGACAATTAGCAGACGCTCTCCGCCAAATTTGGCAGAGAATTCCCCAAAGGCAAATTCGCAACTGCATTAACATGCGCAACCGATTAAGGGAAGTCCTCGTGCGGAGAGGGGGCAACACACATTATTAGACCATACACAAATACACACAGACATACACAACGCACGCACGTGCTCTCATACACACACGCATCGGAGAGTGAGTTTGGAGTCAGAACATACTGCGGGAGTGACGAACCGCAGGGTCTCATCTCTCCATGCTGACGCACATACAATGAAGTGTAGTTCCGACCGCGCATGCGCCAACTCGTGGCGCGCTTTGGATGGTGCTAATCAGTGATGCCAGAATCGTGGGACACGGGACGGGACGCTTACCCCCACTATGACCTACCGTCCTCTCCCACTATGGCCTACCGTCGTCTCCCACTTTCTTCCCATCGCACTGCACACAAGCATATCCCTACCCCTGTCCGTGTGCTCGGCAGTTCGACAGGCAGCTCACACGGACAGGAGTAAAAATATGCTTGTGTGCAGTGCGGTGGGAAGAAAGTGGGGGACGCCGGTAGGGCATAGTGGGAGAGGACGGTAGGTCATAGTGGGGGTAAGCGTCCCGTCCCGTGTCCCACGATTCTGGCATCACTGGTGCTAATGCCAGTTATTGAAGTACAGTTTTCGTCATTGCGAATAGTTTGGGTATAATTTTTTTTTTAAATTTTTGAAATCTTTCATTTTTACTAAAATGACATTGAACTAACAAAAAAAAGTACAACAAGTGTTCAAAAGCCGCGAGAACAAAAGAAAGGGTTTTACAGAGAAACATAACGTAAAACAGGTGATCCTTCAATTTTTCAGACCTTATCGCATGTTTGACCATCGAGGACATACGGAAAAAAAAATCTGATCGGTCCGGTCTTTTGCACAGTGTTTAAGGGGTAGTTTCACCTCAGAAAAAACGTGGACACTTGAATGGTTTCATGATTTTCCTTGAAGTGGCATCATGTTTTCTAGAAAATGGTAAATATGCAAGTTTTGGGATCAATTTACAATGAATTTAATACGGTTAAAAAAAATCTCGTTGAATCGGCAACTAAAGGTTCTGAAAGGAAACTGTCTTAGCTTTCCAAAACACTCATGAACAATATTCTACGATCATGCGTTAGCAAGTTATAGGGGTTCAAAGTAGAAAGTTCCTTTTTCACTTTGATAGCGAATAACTCGGTCAATAAAAATGATACAACAAAATCAAAAAAATGAAATTAAAGAGATATGTTTGCTCTATAAGAGCCCTCCAGTGGATTCATCCGAAAAAAAATTGTTTGGCCCGTGCATACGTCCAAACTAGGCAAAAATTTCTGAAACTTCGTTTCCTGCGCTTCATCTTGATAAAATAGTATCATAATGGAGGAAGAAAAAAAATTGAGTACTTGATTCAAAAACTAGAAACTTCAAGCTTTAAAATGCGTTTTTTAAATATTTTTTGCGACCATTTTTCGCAGAGATACAGTCATTTGAAAATGACCAAAATTTTCGGGAACTTATAGTGTTCCCTTAATTTTGACGCGGAGTGTATATATATCAAGAAAGTAAAAAAATACGCCAAGTACATGAAAATCACAAAAAATAGAAGATAATAATAATTACAAAATTAAAAAAAGATGTGAAATCAAAATGAGCTGCCAGTACATAAAGATGCTTTCCAACTGCGCTTTAGATGACACAACTACATATGCACAGCTAAAATTCCATTACTCATAATGGCTATTTATACAAAGAAAAAATGTATTAAATAATAATATGCAGATATATTTTTATACAAATAAATATTTTAATACGAATAAATATTTGATTCAAAATACTTGGCGCTGCGCCCCGAATTGGTGTTGTTAAACTCAATAAATATGTATAAATTGCATTAATCCTTTTCTTTCTTTCTTGTGCGTGTGTGTGTGTAAATATATGTAGAATAAATCTGACTGCGTTTCTAATATGTGTATGCATATGTATTTTATATTGTAATGGAGTTGTTGTAAATTATTAATACTAAGGCAATTAACATTTTTTCGATTGCGCAGCGCCAAGTATTTTGAATCAAATATTTATTCGTATTAAAATATTTATTTGTATAAAAATATATCTGCATATTATTATTTAATACATTTTTTCTTTGTATAAATAGCCATTATGAGTAATGGAATTTTAGCTGTGCATATGTAGTTGTGTCATCTAAAGCGCAGTTGGAAAGCATCTTTATGTACTGGCAGCTCATTTTGATTTCACATCTTTTTTTAATTTTGTAATTATTATTATCTTCTATTTTTTGTGATTTTCATGTACTTGGCGTATTTTTTTACTTTCTTGAAATTTTTTATGGGGATCTCACTTCTTTTTACAAAGATTATTATTATCTTCTATTTTTTGTGATTTGTATATTTTCTTATTTTTCTGTGATTTATTATTATTATCTTCTATTTTTTGCGATTTATATGATTTCTTGTACTTGCCGTATTTTTTTACTTTTTTGAAGTTTTTAATGGGGATACAACTTAACATAGAACTTACTTATATAGAAATTATATAGACATAGTGGCCTTTTGCTATAGTAAGTGTAGAGACTACATAATGTGTCCAAAGGAGGCGAGAGCATATGATAGAAAGTCTTGTGGCAGAAATTTAAAAAATGTTAATAGTAATTTAGCCAAACTGAACGAAGAGATTCAATATTTTTACTGGTGTTGGTTTAGTATAGTATATACAAATATTTATTGGTGAATTGAAATATTGTTAATGGAAAACTAGTAGTAAAATTAATGAATAGCGTAGCAACTATATAGAAATAGACTGGCATTTTGCTATAATAAGTGTAGATTACAAATGTGTCCGAAAGAAATGAGAGCGTATGACAGAAAGTCTTGTTGCCGGAAATTGAAATGCTATGGTAATAATTCAGCGAAGATGAACGAAGAGATCCAATATTTTCAACACACAATTTATTGGTTTTGGAATAAAATTAGTTTAGTATGCTTATAATTTTGTCGATTTACCTTATTTCACTTTCCATAAACTTGTGCGAAACAAGATGCTCTGTCTATCTATCTATTCTTCTCCGGACAACCTCCACGACTGTGCATTCCCTTCATTTCTATCCATCCAAGCCTGTGCGTCATTTTTATCGGAGTCCTGTGCGTCCCCTTCATTTCTATAATATAATAAGCTTTACATAAAAACTCTAAATTGTTGGTATACAAATACAAATATCTGGCAATTTAAATGTAGTGCAATTTTTTACTACAATATAAATAAAATTAGTTTAGTATGCTTATAATTTTGTTGATTTACCTTATTTCACTTTCCATAAACTTGTGCGAAGCAAGATGCTGTGTCTATCTATCTATTCTTCTCCCGACAACCTCCACGCCTGTGCTTTCCCCTCATTTCTATCCATCCAAGCCTGTGCGTCTTTTTTATCGGAGTCCTGTGCGTCCCCTTCATTTTGTATAATATATAATATAAACGTTACATAAAAACTCTAAATTGCTGGTATAAAAATATCTAGCAATTTAAAAGCAATGTAATTTGTTACAATATATATATTATTGTGTACATGCATGGTACAAATTTGCAGAAACTTGTGTGAAAGGAGATGCTTCTCAGTCGAACCATCTCCGGACAACTTCCAAGTCTGCGACTCTACATAAGAAATCTATTTTTTATTACATAAAAACTCTAAATTATTGGTATAAAAATAAATATCTGGCAATTTAAATGCAATGCAATTTGTTACAATATATATTATTCTGTACATGCATGGTACAAATTTCCAGAAACTTATGAGAAACATGCTTTTCTGTCGAACCTTCTTCGAACAACTTCCAAGTCTGTGATTTTACATAAAAAGTCTATTAAAAAATTTTGGCGACTTACCTTATTAATTGAGACAATAATTCAGTCTCCTATGTAATGTATAAAAACTCGTGACATTTCAAATCGGACAACTTACTTTTTGACACATAGCACTTGGTAGGTTATAAAATAAATATGTATACAAAGATGGACGACGATCCCGAGAGTCGACGAACGAAACATGTGTTAGTAGTGAAGGTGTGCGTCAGGGGGACCAAGCCATCATTCATTGGCCGAAGTTCCCATTTAGTACGCACTTTATAGGTAGGAGGCGCTAGGTACATCACACACACATACCTAGGTGTATCAGTGAGCACGACACACAACCTTTCGACGTTGGTGAAATGTTACTTTGGCGCCATTTGGCCACATTTGGCGCAACGCGAGGAAGCATCAAGCATAACCTTCAAATGGCGTCCTCACTTTCCCTGGTTTACCTTTTCTAAGGCCGTCTGACCATGGATCGTCGCGTCAGTGACGCGTATGCAGCAGATAGAAGGATATACAAAGAAATTGAATATATTTTATTTTCCTATGAAAAGAAGAAATATTCAATTTCAATGTTTATCCTTCTATCTGCTGCATACGTGTCGCTGGCGCGACGATCCGTGGACAGGTTTTAAAATAAGCGGTGCATTACACGTATACACATACACATACGTCCCGATTCACACCAATTCACACATTCACAGTTTAGTACGCACTTTATAGGTAGGAGGCGCTACAAACTCTGCTTCAACTTTCGTAAGAGGGAAGCTTGGCCCCCCTGGTGTGCGTGTAACGCGTATACGTATTATGTCGACAAAAATTTTGACTGGAGAATCAGAAGAACAAGAAGAATTTCTTTCGGTAATGGTATACAAAGTGGGCAACCTCACGGATTTTGACGACCTTGAAATATGTTGTCAACCCCATCATTCTGAACAACTTTTTCCTCTAAACTTTTTGGCGGTCGACCTTGGTTTCCGAGATATTTGCGACAAACTTCTATTCATTTATTCCGACGCAACCGACACAGCGATCAACTTGATGTGGTTGGTCATCTGGGGGATGTGTTTATATTTGTCTCTAGACTGTGATTGAAAAAAGAAAGTAATTTTTTTCAAAAAGAATGTAATTTTTTTCAATCACATTACCATGAGCTCCGAGGTAGATAGAGACAGGGATAAACACATCCCCCAGATGACCAACCACCTCAAGTTGATCGCTGTGTCCGTTGCGTCGGAATAAATCAACCGAAAGGTCGACATTGTATTCTACCTATACGTACGCGTTCGTAGCAGCACAGCGTTCGGCAATATTCTGTGCGAATATCTCGGAAACTACTGCCGTGCAACGGTAACATGTATAGGGAAAAGTTGTTCAAAATCATGGTCTTGATAACATATCCAAAAATCATTGAAATCGGTGAGGATGGAAAATTTCTAAATAATTACCAAAGATTTTTGCAATTATCTCGGAAACTAAGGTCGACCGCCAAAAAGTTTAGAGGAAAAAGTTGTTCAGAATGACGTCCTTGACAACATATTTCAAGGTCGTCAAAATCCGTGAGGTTGCCCACTTTGTATACCATTACCTTTCTTTCTTACCGTTTCCGACTGATCCATGACATGATATTAGGATATCTCTGTCATGCGTGGACCGATTTTATTGAAATTGGTCTTATTCGAAAGCCGATATACGGTTTACATAAGAAAAATGTCTTTAAATTTACAAAATATTGCAGGCGTGATGAGATATTAATGTATAAATATCAGAATTAGGTTAGAGAGGCTCTGCGACGAGTAAAGGTACACGGTAGCGACATCGACATATAGGGTGTTTTTTTTCATGTACTTGGCGTCGAGACGCTACCGCGTCTCTAGATTCTTTTCGATTTTAGGGTACAATAACAGTTCAATTGAAAAAATATGAAAACAACTCAATCATCGAAATAATTTCCATTATTGTTAATTACTTTTTGCCATTTTTCTGGCAGCTTATGAATACCACCGCGATAGAAATTCAATAACTTTGTACTGGTTATGTAAATCCAATCGGAAAGAATTTATTCATACACCTAATATTATTTTTTAAATTTAGTTGTGATGGCCGTTATTAAACTACGGATTTTTACCTCAATAACGAATTACGATCATATGTCGTACATTTTCTGTTACATTACCTTTTCGTTTATGCCATATTTAAAAAGGAAATTTACGTACTTCTTGTCACTTTAAATGATTCTTATTTAAGATTCTGCTTTAAAAAAAAAAGTTTAACGCGGTTTCCTTCGATGCATGCTGATTTGCTTGTTCATACGTTCGTAGTATAAGCGCAGTCGCCTACCGCGTAGCCAACGCTACCGCGAGAGCACGAGCGGAAGTCGCGCGCTCTGATTGGTCGGGGTTTTTTGTTAATATCTCCTTAACGAAGCTTCGGACAATATTTTCGCTAAGGAAAAAATTGTTTCAAATCACCCTTTGAATTGCCCCTTCCAAGGAACTCCGACATTTTTGGGACACCCAGTATGACCCCTTAAGGGGTTATACCTAAAGTCGTATTCAGCTTTATTGGCCGGTGAGTTTCGTGAGGGGTATTCTCCCACTACACCGCTTGCCTGCCTCGGTGCTCCTTTTATCTACGTTCTCGCTCTCTCTCTCGGGCTACGCCTGGCCGTCGTACGGTGCCCTGAGCACTGGAAAACGGTTTGCAAAGCGTTCCATCTCGCTCCCCCCTTCGGCCAGAAAGAAGCGAGAAACTCATACTCGGAATTAAGGTTTGGCCAGCGGCTAACGGGATTCTGCCGTAGCTTCGTCTCGTATTGGTCTACGCATAGATTCGTAACGCACACTACTATTACGCTATGAATAAACAACGGCCACACGGCATCGTTCAGGCGGAGTCGAGCACCGTTCCCCTTACCCCACCATACCCTTCGGGGGTCCTGCAACTTCGACTGCCAATCCACGATCGTCAGGTGGTAGTGGCTGATTTCTCCTCGCGCGCTGCTCGAGAAACCGAACTCACCGGCCAATAAAGCTGAATACGACTATAGTCAGGAGGCCGAAAAGAGACGATTGTTTGTGAATTTTTTTGGAAAAACTGAAGCATCTATTTTTACAGAACTTTTTGCACTTAAAAGAGCAACATCTAAAGAAGATTTGGTAATTTTTTCGTAAAAAATTATTTACGTTTATCATAAAATTACAATCGATATCCAAGAAGGGTTTTATAAAAAGTTGTTTTACGGTGAGCACTGCCAGTCGGAATCAGATTATCTAAAATAACAAAAAAAAGATTTCGTTAGTATATTAATGTATCTTTCGACTGACGGCGGGGGATTTTTGAAATATTCATTTAAAATAAAATGGCGGCTATTTAAAGTTTGAAGGACCTGATTTTCGCGCGAAAAACGGCCATTTTTCGTTGATAAAATCGAAAATATTCATTTAAAAAAATGCGAACGATAGTCGATAGATTTTTATATAAAAAATAATCCCATAAAGTATGAGAATCATTGGTGCAGTAGTTTTTGAGATATCTTGCTCACCGTTTTTAAAAAGGCTTCTTGGATGTCGTCGTATTTTTATTACAAACGTTAAATATTTTTCTACAAAAAAATTACCAAATGTTCTTCAAATGATATTCTTTAAAGTGCAAAAAGTTTTGTGAAAATATATGCTTCCACTTTTTCAAAAAAAAAATTCGCAATCATTCGCTTCTTTTTGGCCTCCTGACTAGGTATAACCCCTTAATTCGTTACCCACGTGTAAACCACGTGTGAAATGTGGGTCTGTGGAGCCGTTTCCACTTTTTTCCAATAACTGGAAAGGCTGTTCAAGCATCGTACCGTTTATGTTCGGGTGGACCACCGTGCGTCTTTTTGCCTGACGCGATCCTCTCGCGGTACAGGGAGCCCGGTCGCTCATTGATTGACGATACCTTCGAAAATTAATTACAAATCGTTTATTAAAAATTACAGTTACCATCTTCGGAGGAAGAGTGGATGGTTGTGGCGGAGAACTTCGACAAGAAGTGGAACTTCCCCCATGCAATAGGCGCAATGGATGGGAAGCACGTGATGCTGCAATCGCCTATCGGCAGTGGCACTGAATTTTATAATTACAAACATTTTTTTAGTATTGTTCTCTTTACACTAGTTGATGCTAGGACTGGGACTATTTGTCGAATTATTTGGTATTCGAATATTCGAATACTTCAGTTGTTAAATTATTTGGCGAATATAATTCGAATATCCAAGCATTCGAATACTGATGTATTCGAATAGTATGGTGTGAATTATAAATCAAGTTGTTGAGGTTCATTTGTCAGGGTGAATTTTTGTAAGCTAATTTTGACCCACTTCACACCATACTATTCGAATACTGCTCTATTCGAATACAGCGATATTCGAATAGTATTCGAATAATGACATTCGAATACTTAAATATTCGAAGTTTATTCGTAGCATTCGAATACTTGTAAAATATTCGAATATTAAATTATTCGAATAATCCCAACCCTAGTTGATGCCAATTGTCGCGTCGCGCGAATGAGAACCTTTGAACGCAAGGTGAGGTTTGAGAACCTCCTCGGCATTGAGAGTGTATGCATGCCTATAGGTGTGATTGTTGGATCGTAGCGATGACCATATAAGGCAATTTTGCGTTCGGCCGGGCCAGACGAAAAACAATTGCTACCGACGGCAAGCGCGAGCAGGTCGCGGCACGATCGTGGAACATTCGAGCTAGAACCATCGCGGCAAGCAGTATTCATCACCAATAAACCTTTTATTGTTAACCACATTTTCTTCCACACCAATCCATCTCCTAAATAGTTCTCTCGACATTCATTTACCGAGGAGAGCAGGCGGTCATCTCGCGAGTAAAGAAATTCAAGTTTAATTTCGAATTTGCGAGGGTTTGTGATCGTACACCAATTATAATTTTTTGTATATCGATGTCGGCTGTCAGAGACGAATTTCTGATGGCGGTGTTTTCAAAAACACCAAATTATATGAAAAATTACAAAAAAAGGCACTGAATATTCCAGCTCCGGAAGTGATAGCAGTACCGTATGCTGTTAAAGTACCGTACATGGTACTAGGCGACAAAGCGTTTGCTTTAAATGAATACACAATGAGGCCCTTTGACGGTGAACCAGACCACGGTACCATGGAGAGAATTTTTAACTATCGACTGTCAAGAGGGCGTAGAGTCGTAGAAAACGCTTTCGGGATAATAACTTCGGTTTTCCGGGTTTTGCGAAAACCGATTTTGTTACCCCCTCAAAATGCTAAGAAAATTGTGTTAGCAACTGCGTATCTGCACAATTTCTTACGGAGGAATGCCAGTTCGGGCCAGGCATACACACCAGCAGAAATTTTAAATACTGAGGAAGCTTGACCGACAATTGGGGGTAGCTGGAGGAATGACGACGATATGTCGTCAAATACGACATCAGCAACTACTGCGAAAGAAGTACGTTTGCATCTTGCAAGGCACTTCATTGGAAATGGTGCAGTACCGTGGCAAAATAATGTTTGAAGTAACCTTGTAACATATTGTTTCTACATATATGTATCTATGTATCTATGTATCTATGTATCTATGTACCTATGTATCTATGTATCTATCTATATGTATGTATGTATGTATGTATGCGTGTACAATAGGGTGGTCCTTATTTTTCGACTTTTGAAAAATTACCGAGGCACCCTGTCATATGATTCTCTACCCTAAAATATGAATTAGTATTTTTTTATTTAATTTTTTGAAAAGTTTTAGAGGTCGCTACCAGCAGTCAAGCTTTCAGAAAAAGCGTTGTATGGCCACTTCAATTATGAATACGGCTAATTGACTCCAACATGTTTATTAGCCTATTTTAAAGTGAAATAGCATGCAGAGAGACTCACTTTAATCAACCCTGTTTGAGATTCCATTAGTTCAGCGTTCCGCCGTGACAATGCTCGTCGCAGCACCTCCTGGGCAGCGGAACACACCGCTGATCGACGATCGATCCGGTGATCGATTCTCCTAGTCCCCTGCTCAGCCAATCGCCGTTCACCACGTGAAACTGGCGGCCTAATCGGAGAGCGTACTTTCTTGTGAGAGCGAATTTTTACGTCGCCTGGCCTCCATGGGAGGATTACGAGTGGGATATTTTTTGTTCCGGCAACGCCGGTGGATAAACAGTTGAAGGCGATGCGTTGTTGCGTCGAACGACGCAAAAGAGGAAGGACAAGGGGTCCGGGGCGCGACGTCCCGGGCGGGGAAGCATCGAGGAGGTATTCGGTCGACGAGAGACCGACGAGACGGACGTTTCCGTATTTTGTCAATTGAAAATCAATCAGTATATTATAAATAAAACATAATAATACATAAGATAAAGTATTTACTACAGTTCAGAAGTGGGATACACACACGTGCGAAGTTAATTTTCCAGCACAAGTGAGAGTGTTAAGTGGAAAAGTTTTAGTGCAGCCCTTACTAGTGGGTAAGATGCCACGTAAATCAAGCAAGCAGGATCTTGGCAAGCGGACGAAAAATGCTTGTCAAGATAGCGGGCGGAAGAAGCCACTTTCATCTCGTGAGGAGAGTCGATCAAGGACGCTGGAAGTTCGAAATAAGGAACGACCCAAAGAATCAAGCAGCCGTGGACGACACCGCTCGAGGAGTCCGCACGTTCAAGGGGTACGGGGAGCCAACGCGGGTGAGCGTCGGGAAACACACAGCAGGAGTCGATCGAGAGAATATCGAACGGAGGAAAGAACGAGCTGGAATCTGGGTAACGGTACCTCGGTGGCATCGGGTGAGTCCAATTTTGCAAGGTTGACTTCGGCGTTGACGGACGCTATTAGGATGGGTTCGAGACAGTCTAAAAGTCGTGCGAATGAAAGAGTCATACCAGAGTTCGATCCGGAAAAGAGAGACTTGTCAGTGTTGGAATGGTTAAAAAAAATTAATGAGTTTGCTAATGTATTTAATTGGGATGTTACCGATAAAGTCTTTTTCGCTGCAATTAAGTTACAAGGTATAGCGCGGAAATGGTATGATGGGCTTACGAGCTCCCCTGTGACTTGGAATGAATTTTCGGAAGCGATCATCCGGCAGTTTTCCGGAGAAGAAAATTTCGGAAAGCTGTGGGAAGAGGTTGCTTTGTATAAGAATGTTCCAGGCCAGAGTTTACAGGCATATTGTTTCGAAAAGATAAAAAGAATAAATAAACTAAATTTAGAAATCCCCGAAGAGAAAACTGTCGAATTGATTGTGCACGGTATACAGGACGATCAAATAAGAATGAGTTTGACAACCGCTAAGAAGAAGACAATTCCAGAACTTACGCGGTGTCTAGAATCACTTACGGTGGAGGTAGCTAGTAATTCGAAACCGGTGAAGGACAAGAAACGGTTCGCATTTCAGGAAGGGGTGAGAGATAAGGCTAAACGCTTCGATTCTGATGCATGTTTCCGCTGCGGGAAAAGAGGTCATAGAAAAATTAATTGTCCCGATAAAGGTAATAAGGAAATAAAAGGGGATAATAGAGGATCGAAAGGGCTAGACTTAGCTAGTAGCATAGGAAATTCCGCGGACTCGATTGACAAAAGTAAATTAGTAAAATGTGGATATTGTAGTATTCCGGGACACACAGAAAATCAGTGCTATAAGAAACAGCGTAGAGAGAGTAAAGGGAAGGGTGAGAAAAGTGCATGACTGTCCGAGGAAAGTGTATTGACATCGGGCGTAGGCCACGAAAGTCCGTCGGCTCAGGTATTAGAGGTCCAGACGGGGAACATGAACAGACCAGTGAAGAAATGCGTTTTAGGTAAGGAACAGAAGTTATGTACGATAGATTTAGGTAGCGATTGTTCGATAATTCGCGAAAGCGTAGCTCGACAACTGAATCTAACATTCAAAGATACAAAAAAGTCGTTATGTGGATTTAATAATTCGTTAGTCGTACCAATAGCGCGGTCGAAAATCAATGTCCTTATTGATGATATACGTTTTAAAATAAAGGTTTTGATCGTGGCGGACGCTCAATTGTCGAAAGAGATTATTATCGGCAGGGATGTTTTACGTAAGGCAGGGGTCCAAGCGATATCGGATTCTTCCGGTGTAACGTTTACTATTAACGATCTAGACAAAATGAACAACAAATTAGAGGTTGATATGGTTAATCTTAGGGATAAGAGGCCTATAGTGGAAGAGGATATTCGGGATAACGATCTGGATGTCGGAAGGCTGGCTCAATTGATACAAGTATTAAATAAGTACAGGGGCTGTATTTCGTTCAATTTTGCGGAGTTGGGCCGAACAACGGCTGGAGAACTAAAAATTGAGCTGACAGACGATGTGCCGATTTTCCATAAACCATATCGTTTATCAAAAACCGATAGGGACAAAGTTAAAGATTTGGTAGAGGAGCCAGAAAGGAATGGTATTATCCGTGAAAGTGCATCGCCATACGGTAGTCCGGTGATACTTGTTAGAAAAAAGAATGGTGAAATTCGTATGGTAATAGATTTTAGAGCTCTTAATCGGAAAACTAAAGTTAGGAAGTTTCCATTGCCGATGATCGAGGACCAAATAGACCAGCTTGGCAATAAAAAAATGTTCACTACACTCGACTTGAAATCAGGGTTTTACCAGGTGCCTATACACCCTGATTCGATAGAAAAAACCGCGTTCGTTACCCCAGATGGACAATGGGAGTTCTTGCGTATGCCGTTTGGGTTAGTTAACGCCCCACCAGTGTTCCAAGCAATGATTAAACGAGTAATTAAGGACCTTGCACTTGTGTATATGGACGACATATTAATTCCGTCCGAAACTCTGGAGGAGGCGTTTACGCAGTTAGAGGAAGTCTTAAAAGCTTTGAGGGCAAATAACCTGACGCTGAATTTAGCCAAATGCAGATTTTTCCAGAAAAAGATAGATTACCTTGGCCGCGAAATCTCGGAAGAAGGAGTGCGCCCGGGAGTACATAAAATTGAGGCTGTTCTGAAAGCAGCCGATCCTGGTAACGTAAAACAAATTCGGCAATTCTTAGGACTTGCTGGGTATTTCCGCAAGTTCATTCAGGGATTTGCTCGTCGGGCGGCCCCTCTAACGGACCTTTTACGTAAGAACGTCCCCTGGAGTTGGGGTCAGAGAGAGTCTGACGCGGTTGCAGAAATAAAGCGTGCTTTAGTGGATAGGCCTATTCTAGCAATATATGATCCAATATTACAAACGGAGGTGCATACCGATGCCAGTGCGGTTGGATTAGGTGCTATTCTATTTCAACGACATGGGAATGAGAAACGAGTAGTCGCCTATTATAGCCGTAAGACCACTCCCGAGGAGCGGAAATATCATTCGTATGATCTGGAGACGTTGGCGGTCGTTGTAGCGTTAAAAACATTTAGGGTGTATCTATTAGGTATCCAATTCACGGTAGTAACCGACTGTAGCGCGATTCGGGCTACGGCGTACAAAAAGGATATCCAGCCTAGAGTAGCTCGCTGGTGGGTGTACTTACAGGACTATAATTTTGATATTGTTTATCGTCCGGGTGCAAAGCTGGCCCATGTAGATTATTTGAGTAGAAATCCTGTAGAATGCGGAGCCATTGATATTACGGAGTCGGAATGGATTAAGGTGGTACAAATACAGGATCCCAACCTCGAGGTTATTCGGCAAATATTAGCAGAGGGTAACTTACAGACCAGTACAAAACAATACTTTGATAAGTACGTCCTTAAAGCTGGTGTTATATTCCGGAAAACGGAAAAAGGTAATAGGTGGGTTGTACCTAAAATGGCTCGATTTAATGTAGTAAGATATTGTCACGATGAACAAGGGCATTTTGCTCTAGATAAAACATTAGAGAAAGTGCAGGAAAACTATTGGTTTAAGGGTATGAGAAAATTCGTGTCTAAGTATTGTAGGATCACGGAAAAAAGGGAAGTCGCCTAACCGGGACTCGAACCCGCGATCTCTGGATTTGCGCGCTGGCCAGCCGCCTTAGCCACCTCGGCTACCGCCGACTTCCCCAGATGTTATTGTTCCGTGCCCTCTCTTATGGTGGGGGTTCCTGATCCCACACTCGGCCCTCTTTCGACGACATTCGCCCCCGAATGTCATCCGTCGCACAACTTAGTGTCTATTATTTTACGTCGCAGACAACGACCAACACAGTGTCTATTATTTCACGTCGCAGACAACGACCAACAACGGACGGCTTCGTGTGGCGATCGGTGCTCCCCCCATCCCGGACGAGCCCCCAAATGTAGGATCACGGAAAAAAGGGAAGTCGCCTAACCGGGACTCGAACCCGCGATCTCTGGATTTGCGCGCTGGCCAGCCGCCTTAGCCACCTCGGCTACCGCCGACTTCCCCAGATGTTATTGTTCCGTGCCCTCTCTTATGGTGGGGGTTCCTGATCCCACAGTATATTCGGTCATGTCTTAATTGTCTTTACTATAAAACTTCGAGTGGCCGAAAGCCGGGGCTGTTACATCCTATCGAGAAAGTTGCCGTACCATTCCACACGATACATCTTGACCATGTCGGTCCGTTTATTCGAAGTTGTCGTAAAAACACGCAGATTCTTACCATAGTTGATGGCTTTACAAAGTTTTGCATACTCGAACCCGTCCGTGATACGTCGGTTAGGGGGGTCTTGAAGGCCCTGAGTCAACTCATTGCGATTTTCGGGGTACCGTCCCGCATTATCAGCGATAGAGGATCGGCCTTTACGTCGCATTCGTTTAATGCCTTTTGCGAAGAGCATGGAGTAAAGCATGTGCTCAATGCTGTGGCCACACCACGCGCAAATGGCCAGTGCGAAAGAATGAATCGCACACTTCTGAGTTCCCTTGCAGCCACTTGTGCGGGTGAAACAGAAGAATCGTGGGACAAGAACGTAAAAAAGGTCCAGAGTGCAATTAATTGCACTATTAACCGGACCACTCGGAAGTCACCGACGCAGCTTTTATTTGGATACAAGCCGCGTAGTCTGGCGGATGCGAGGCTGCTAGCTCAGATCCAGGACACGTTAGATCAAGTGGATCTTCAAGAGATGCGTGACGCGGCGAAGGCTGCCACGGACGCCGATCAAGCGGAGCAAAAGAGGCGGTTTGATGCGAGGAGATGCAAACCTCCCAAATATGCGGTAGGAGACGTAGTCATGGTGACATCCAACCCTGGGGCAACCGGAGGGAGCAGGAAGCTATTGGCAGTGGCAAAGGGTCCCTACAAGGTCACCGCGGTTCTACCCAATGACCGGTATGAGGTGCATGACCTGCGGGATCTGAAGAAGTCCCCTAATCGTCGCAGCGTGGTAGCCGTTGACAGCATGCGGAGATGGGTCACATTTGATGCCTCTCAGTAAGCAGGGTGAGTCGAAGAGGAGCCACCGTTGCTGCCCGCGTCAAGCGACGAGAATTATTTTGGTCGGAGTCCGTTGCTTTGAGGAATAATTTTGGGTCAGAATTATGTTCATTGATAAGCACGGGCGAGGCCGGGACCCAGGTCGAGTCCAGGCATTCCAGATATAGAGCGTGGTCGACTCCGTATTAGGTGGATGTCTGGGCGGAGACCAGGACCAGAAGTAGTCGGAGTCGGGATTAGCACGGAGCTGAGGCGGCTGGTCCCCCACTCAGCTCGCGGGTGCCCCTGGCGAGGCTAGCGACCGTAGGAACAGCAGCAAACGATCCTTAGGATGTCCAGCCTATCTGTGTCTTAGGTGGTATCTCGGGTGTTTGTATCGAGTCGGACCGTGGACGCCGCGCAGACCTGATCACTCTGGAGTGGTGGTTATGGCACGAGTTGATCAAACACCCCGGTATTTTGCATCCCTGATTATGCTAATCGGGTTGGACTTTGTGTATTGTTGCAGGGTAGGTCAGCTAGAGGAGACGTCGAGGGCGATGACTTGGTCAGTTTGGCCGAATGAGAGCGAATTTTTACGTCGCCTGGCCTCCATGGGAGGATTACGAGTGGGATATTTTTTGTTCCGGCAACGCCGGTGGATAAACAGTTGAAGGCGATGCGTTGTTGCGTCGAACGACGCAAAAGAGGAAGGACAAGGGGTCCGGGGCGCGACGTCCCGGGCGGGGAAGCATCGAGGAGGTATTCGGTCGACGAGAGACCGACGAGACGGACGTTTCCGTATTTTGTCAATTGAAAATCAATCAGTATATTATAAATAAAACATAATAATACATAAGATAAAGTATTTACTACACTTGGTCGATTCTCGAGGATTGTTCGAGAAGACGCTCAACGGCTTTCGGCGTTCTCTTTGTTCACTTGTGTTCATACCGCTTGTCGCGATAGACGTGTTTCTATTTTACTTGTTTTATTGCGCAACGTACGAATTTTCATTAATCAGTACTTTTCAGTACTCTGCTCAGTTCCAGTGCATAATACATTGTTTTGTGCTTTAGAATTGCTCACGCGTTTGTTTTTTACTGTTGTGCTCAACACGTGAGTTCATCGTGTGTCGTGTGACCGCGTGGCTTGTGCATCAGTGAAAATACACTGTTCGTGATTTTTGCTCATCTCAGAACCGTATTGTGCGCACAGTGACGAAATCAATTTTAAAATAAATTGACTTAGTCATCATTGACTCAACTTTGGTGTTCAGTGCTTCACTTTCCCACCGTCGTTCCCTAACCTCACTTTCCAGCGTGCTCACCCGCTTAAATTACTAACAAACCCCCTCCTCTACTCCTTTCGTGCGCCTACGCATGGAGGTTGTGTCCCGCGTAGAGTCTCGACAGCGTTTCAAAAATCGAAAAGAAATAGCAGAGTCTCTCAAAAGCGAGTTCAAACCTGATTTGCCATTAACGATTCATTGGGATGGCAAATTAATTGAAGATATTAGTGGACATGAAACTGTTGATCGTCTGCCAATTTTGGTATTAGGACATGGGGTCGATCAGCTTCTAGCGGTTCCAAAATTAGATCGTGGAACAGGCGAAGCATGTGCATCAGCTGTCTGTGAAACAATAAATTCATGGGGCTTGAGCGGTAAAATAAAATGTTTATGTTTTGAAACTACGGCTGTAAACACCGGCTCGAGAAATGGAACTTGTGTTCTTCTGGAGCAAAAAATGGAAAAAGATATGCTTTGGCTTGCTTGTCAACATCATATAATGGAAATTATTTTAGAAGCTGTAGTGATTCAATCGCTCGGTCCATCTAGTAGTCCTGATATTCAATTGTTTAAAAGATTTAAGAACAACTGGGGCAAAATTGACCAAAGCGATTATAAAACAATAATTTCCGATACGACGTCCTCAAACATCGTAGAAAATATTCGTGCAGACAGGATTTCTTTCGCTCAGAAACAACTTCAAGTATATCAACCTCGAGATGACAACAAAGAGTTGTTACATCTCACGATCATTTACTTGGGAGGAGTTCCTCAAAAAGGGATTTCATTTAAGAGGCCTGGTGTTCTTCACCGTGCTAGATAGATGGTGAAAGCTATGTATTGCTTCAAGATTTTCCTATTTAAATATCAGTTTAAACTGACGAAAAATGAAGAGAAAGCTGTGAAAGATATTTGTATTTTCACAGTCATGATATATATAAAACACTGGTTTCAAGCCCTTGCCAAATGGTCAGCACCGAGAAACGACTTGCAATTATTAAAAACCTTACAGCCTTTCAAAGTATAAACCAAACGATGGCCAATGTCGCCATGAAAAAAGTACTGGGTCATTTATGGTACTTGTCGGAGGAGCTGGTGTCTTTTGCTTTTTCCGACGACGAACTTTCAGTGCAAGATAAGAAAAAAATGGTAGATGCACTAAAAATCGAAGGTATAGAGGATTGTCCAAAAAGAAAAAGCATTGATGTCAAACACATTACCGGAAAAAGCATTGAAGATTTTGTGACTAGCAACTCCTTACGATTTTTCCAGATCTCCTGAATTGCCCTGTATCTGTTTCAGAAATGAAACAATTCTTTATTCTTCATCGTATGGATATGGAATTGTCGCCGATGGATTCCTTGGGGTTTTCCGATGAAAATCATGCCAAATGTCGTGTAAATCAGACAACATTTACATAGGGAATACAAATATCTTGTGTCAAAGTAGGCCGATTTGCATGATATTTGGTATGATTTTCATCGGAAAACTACAAGGAATCCATCGGCGTCACTTCCCCTTCAATACGATGTAGAAAAGATGCAAACATTTGAAATCCTGAACATTTTTCACTTCTTAATGATATTCCAAATCCTTCGATGGGCACTTCGAAAGCCATAAAATTCGATGGGCACTGCGGGGGGTTGTTCGCGCCACTGAGTACCAGGCCGCATCTCTTTGACGGGCGTAGCTGTTGAATCAACCCATAAGTACGATGAGGTCGGGCGCGCAGGTACCGTTGTCAATCGCCGACTCGCGGACAATACCATAATAAACCGCGACCCCGGAGAGACAGCTCTAGCCGATAATCACCTGAGTAATTTTTGGGAACCAGATCTGGCCTTTTTCCTCCTCTACTATATAGCCATTCCGTCTACGTTCGTCAGGCAATAAACCGCGATCCGCTACAGTATAAACAACTTATAATAATGTTCTGAGCGGTGACCGCGATGAAAATTCATCTTATGAAATGAAGAACACGTTCTTTGGTTAGATCGAGAAATGTTTCCCTGGCAATGGGCTATTGTAATGCGACTTTAAGAAGATAAACATGTCATTTTTTAACGTTGAATATTTAATTTGTTGTCCCGATTGAAATTATAATTCTTAAAAATATTAAAAAAAAATTATTTATATTTATCAGTCAAATAATTACAGAATCATTACCATAACATTAATATGTCTAAATCATTTTTTTTAACATTATTATATTGCTGGGGAGATTAATGCAAGACTGACTTGTGGTCCTTGGTGATGGACGTAGGTAGAGTGGGAATTTCCCATGCCTACCGCGGTGTGAGGCATCGACAACCTTTTAAATATTTTCAATCGACTAAAATCGTTCACAATTGTGTGCATTATCACAAAGCGGATAGACGAATCAGTCGGATCATAAGTACGTTGCGCGTTGAATAAGCATGTAAAGCAAAGCGCATGTAACACTTTTTTAGGAACTTCATTAATAATATTTGGCATTTTCACTGCAAACAGTGGGATGTTGTATTTTTCAAATTCCTCTTCTTGGGCGTTAGAAAAAAATTGCAAATGGTCGGAATATCGAAAAAAATTGTAACGGTGTGACGTCCCACAAAATTTCGCGCGCAGTTAAAATAACATTCACTCATAAACCACTATACAACTCCACTCAAATCTCCCCAAACCTCAACTCTTACCCCTTTACCACTGACCACTGGCTACCTTGGCGATGTACCTTAGCGGTCCCCATCTCAAGACGGTCAATCAGTGAATCCCCTTCTCTTATTCGCCCAACGCGGCACAAATCCCTCTCTCCTGTCAAATCTACACAAGTCCCTCGCCCCAAAAATCTCTTAAATCGAGACCACGTCTCAAACCCACTAAATGACCAAAGAAGTCAAAGCCACTATCACCCCTTTCCTATCAAAACACCCAAAACCCATTCGAGGAGTTGAGCATTTCCAAATCACATGTATAAAAACCTCGGAAGGATAATCGCGAGGATTATTTGGCGTACGTGCCGAAAATGCGAGTCCAAATATAGACCAACCTTTGGTCCTTACAAAAACCCCGGAAATGTTACTGGGACGCATATGCGTAAATATGTCAAGGTGCGTACTGCGCACCCCCCTTCAAGCCGAAAAGATTGTAATTAGTATAAATACGAGGAACCGCGAGAGCTCGTTCTCGTTCTACGGAAATCAATCAGCAAACCAACCACGTATAATTTTATAGAATCAGTGTTACAATTAAACCATTAAATTCAGTGTTCAACGGCAACTACCGTAAGAAATTTACATTACCATTTATTATACTGCGTATCATCATCCTACATATTATTTTGTATTAATAACGCTCATTATTCATATAATTTGCTTGTGCCAATACTTATGGCTTATATTACTTAATTGCGTTCATGCTTATTGTAGTAGTAGTTTTATTCTTGTTCCCCTCAGGGTTACAATCTCCCTTATCCTCTCCTCGATCCCTACACTTTCCTTAACCTATCTTATCCTTACTTAAACTTAACTTATCCTACTTATCCTGCTTTTACCCTACCTAACTATTTACAAACTTATAATTATACTATACTATACTATTTACAATATTTACAGAATGTTTACAACATGCCCCACTCCTTTATTGAGGATCTCTCCTCTCGCTCGCACGCTCCCTCTCCGGACCTCCGCTTCCGCTCGTCTCTCCGTCCACTCCACTCCCTCATTCATTCCCCCGTTCCCCCACACACTCGTCTCCTCTCTTCCAACTTCCTGAGTCTCTCATCCACTTCTCTCCCTCTCCTTCATCTCCTAGAACTTCCCCTGCCATCTCCTGCCACCCCTTTTCTTCCCCCCACCCCATGCACTCCTCCCACACATGCTCCCATGTCTCCTCCCCCCTCCCACAAACCCTGCACCTCCTCTTCTCTCCCTCCTCCCAATATCTGCCCCCCCCCTCATTTCACTGCCCAGCCTGAACCTCGCCACTCTTTTCCATCTGCGTTCATGCTTATTGTATTTTACTATTATCTTGTGTTAATTGCATCTTATATTACTATTTCTTCTTTATAACGCTCATTATTCATATGATTTGCTTGTGCCAATATTTATGGCTTATATTACTTAAGTGCGTTCATGCTTATTGTATTAAACATTATCGCCTTATAAAGGGCTCCTTATATCTAACATATTACCATTGACTTATTTTTGTGTATTTCATGTTCATATTCATATGTTAATCTTAAGTATCATTTATATAAATGTCATGTGCTAATGCTCACCGTCTAAAGCATTGTCCTGTCAATCAAACTTTCATAAACAGAGCATATATTTTTGCCTAAACTAATAAACCGCATTGTTCTAAATCACGTTTCAAATTAATCCTTCGGTTATGAAGATCCCTAAATCAAAACAGACTGCCGCAACAGCTGATCGCGAGCCGCGAACGCGAAGAGTATATTACAGTGTTTACAAACGTACTTTTGCATAGCTTGCGTACAACCGTATGACTAACAGATTTCGCGGAATCATTACGAGTGTAACGTCCCACAGGGACTCGAACCATTAATTACCGACCGTCGGTAAAGTAGGATCGATCTACGGTACCATCACAGACGAGGTATGGAATAGACTACTCACCTTATGGGACTTCGTGTCACCGCCCAAACTGCGTTACCGACCCATAATTTGAGGACTGAATTTAGCGACCTCTGTTCATGAACAGCGTCCAACTCAAGAACTATTCTGAAATGTGTTGAAATACTGAAAGGTGTGTGCGTGCTTGTATACGTGTGACTTGTTTAAAGGGAGAATTTAACATAGAGGGCGGGCTTTCGCTAAGCTATGCTTTAGCTTGGTTTGTCAACGACTCACGTCGGATTTCTCTCTGAAGATCTATTTCGGGAATCAGGACCCTATATGGCACTAAAATATGGCACTTCTTGAGAGCTTATACAAGCTATAAATTGCAAGACGAAATTAATTGTTAGTATTTTACATGTAGTGGAACATTCAACTAATATTTTCACGTGTTGTACGCCGAAAAATATTAAAAAATGGCGCTATTACTGACATTCCCGCAAATCTCTGCCCTTCGCGCGTGTCTAAAGGTGCCCATCCTACGATACGTAAAAATCATTGTAAATAATGAATTGAAACGTTTTCGTAAAATTTATATTCGTTGCTGTTGGGACCCGAGGCCCCTAAATCCTTACGTTTCATTACAAATTGATTGGGTCTGTCCTTATTAAGTATTGAATAGATTTAAAAATTATAAAAAACATCTACGATGTAAGTACACGAGCGTAGGCACACATATTAGTTCCGTGTCAGCTTACGTAAAATTCAAGTGCTCTTCATTACTTTCCTCAATTACTTTACTCCAAGTACTTTCCATTAGTCAGTAAAAATAATCGGAATTATATCATATTTTGTGTCATTTTCGTTAGCAAAACACCTTAATATTCCATTTGTGATACTTCTATGATAGAAATTGACATACCCATTACAATGGCCTATAGCTGACTTTGTCTTTATGCCACTACTGTAGCGTTAATGACCCCCCAAGCTGTGTCGTTCGAAAGCTTTTACCTAAGAACCCATCAGGGTCGTAAAAAAAGGTACGCGTTACCGTTCAACCGATTTCAAGAGAGCGTGCAGTGAAAAGGCCAGAATGTCGTGGCCATCGAATTTTAACTTTCTGAGTACGAATACAGATCCGACACTGAAGGAAAAAGATGAATGAGTATAATGGTTTTGAAACGCTGCGGATTACTACATACATCTGAAGTATTTACGAGTTACATTTCTTTGGACAGGGCTGAATGAGGTGTATTTTGCGAACAATCAAATCGATTGAAAATTGTTTCTCAATTTATTAATTTTATTAACAAGAATAGCAATAAACAGAAGAGGGATAAACATTTCTATACTCGGTTCATCCGTAGAATAATCTTACGCCTCGACCGTTTCGTGACCGTTCTGCGCAGCCCCCACTACCGCCTACGGACCCGACGCAGGCGATTGACAGAGAGGTAGCAGGCGGTAAGACGGAGAAAATCGTAGGCTGTTAAGTGGGGGTCGGACCAATCAGCGCTTCCTCAGAATCATCCCTGCGCGGAACGGGATTTTTCTACGGATGAACAGAGTATAACATAATCATTATCGATTCACTGCTCTATCATTTCGTTGTTTGAGATGAAATGCCTTGCATCTGTTGTATTCCATTGGTATAAGGATGAACAATTTAGAAAATTAACAATAGTAGAAGAAATGTACAGGATCATCATTTAATCTTGCAACCCGCGCTCGCGCGAACATGTATGCATTCCACTGCAACAGAGATAGGCAAAAAATTATTTTAAATAAAAATTTCGCACACAAATTCTTATTGAAAATAACTTTTTGCCCATCTCTGCACTACAATCATGCGCCGTCCCGGCGTTCGGAAAGGTGCCAGCGACCGCTGGACAGCAGTGATCCCCAAGCTTTGAAAATTATAGGATGGTCTCTTTCAAATTCACGTGGCAAAGAGCTGTTGGGAATTTCCCGGCCCGGGTAAGCGAGCCGCTCGCTCCGCTTTTATGGTCGGTTTACAACTCGCACCCCAGATTACTGTAATGAGGTTTGAAAACAATGTCGACTGGTCTCGTACCCATCTGAATTTCAGAATTTTTAGCTACGACTTGTTGACCGCTGCGATATACTCCTATATGGAGAGATTTTTCGCCACCCACGTGTAAAAGCCACAATAATGGCGCATCGTTTAAAAAAATGGCATTAACGGATGCCGGTATAAGCGTGGCGTTGAGTAGCTAAAGCAGGGCTGTCGAACTTCCCCACTCCGCGAGCCACACGTCTTGGGCGCCCGGTCAGTGAGTTCCCCCACTTATCTCTCTCCAGGAGTATTTCGAGACCAATGCTCATTGTCAGTGAACCGATCCCCTCCCACCACGAGCCCACGGGCTTGTGCGGTTCCCGGACGAGAAACACATCAGAATAAAGTAGGTATGGAGGGGGTCGTTCTCCTACGGCTCTCCTGAACGGGCGAAGAGGAGAAAGAGCCACTGTGGCTCGCGAGCCGCCTGTTCGACACCCCTGAGCTAAAGGGTTAAAACATTCAGACACAACAATTCTAGAAAAAAAAATTAAAACACCGCTACTATCAAATACACGTCCGATTAGTTACCCCCTAAGTCCAATCTATGCATACACTACATTAAAGATAAAATCATAAAAAAGAACACCAGTACAATAGATTCTGAGGTCTGCAAACGCATTGTTGGACGTGGCCGAAACCGCGTCGTGGAGCCCGTCGTCATCGACAAAAGAACGAGATGATCGGCGGCGGACGAAGACAATCTCCTTAGCAGATAGGTAAAAAATTATTTGAAATAAAAATGTCGTACACAAATTTTTATTTCAAATAATTTTTTGCCCATCTCTGACTGTCTCCTGCAGTCGCTCGCATCGGACGGTCGTATCGAGCACTTTATGTATTCCAAACCTTAAATATATGTACTTCTTGCATTCTAAATACCATACTCCACCACCCCCTATACTATTCAGTTTCCTCCATCAAATACAAAAACTTTCATATGAAACATTTTTTTGCTTTTTCAATAGCTATAAAAATAATAGCGTGTGAAAAATAATATAAGAACAAATCGGATATACTGTATAAACTTATTGAAATATCCGAACATCAGTTAATATTAGTCAGTTAACGTTTATTGTTATTATTATATGTCTGTATTATATCGTATAGACCAACATTAATGTATGCGTAAACACATGATGAATGGGTGGGGTTCAGCAACGCGTGCTCTTAAAAAACATTAAAGCACTCTTTTTACATATTACGTTATTGCAAGCGAATGAAATTTGTGTTGCGTTAAATAAACCGGAATAGGACAGCAAGGTTAAAATGCGAATGTGATATCGTTTTATTTTCATCCGCCTTTCTCTTCCGTTGAACGGAATATGTTCATATGACGATTTTTAAATCGTTACTCTAACAGAAACATTTGTAAATCGCGGGCTTCGGCTCTCAAAAAATAACCTAGTTTTACCCGTGCTGAATTCTAATTCCTACCACGCGTAGCGTTACAATCTGTTTCGAGACTTCACCGGTAACGTTGCATGCGACACTAAAATGGTAAGGGGGTCCTAGGACCCCCCAAACCGGTGACACAAAAATACATTGGGTGAGTAGTCTATTCCATACCTCGTCTGTGGTACCATTAATCCAATCTGCGTTACCGCGCACAAGCATTGTACATATTTTTATACGTAAATTACGAACTAAGCAAATATTAAAGAAACGAATATTACAGGAACATTAGAAATAATTAAATATAAGTATTACCAAAAGAACAAGATAAAATAATATGTATTATACGAGTAAAATACGAAACATTGAAAACTAACCCCACCCAACCCGCCAAATCTCGAGTATAAGAGGAGGCGCACGCAGCACCTGGCGCGCTCATTCGAATACGGATACGTTCCTGCGACCAACGAATGCTAGTCCCTGGAGGTAGCTTGAGTACTATCCAGTAGAATTTCAGACTGCTCCGGAAGCGGTAGCGACTGGTTCTCAGTGTACAAAGGTACTGGTGCTCCTTTTTGGGTCTTTCATTTGAAGGTTGAGAACTTTGTCTTCGCGGAGGTTTCAAGCGTTGCTCCCATTAGTAGGTAGCAGCTTAACCGCTTAGCGAAGGCAAGGTCTACGGAACCCTAGAATACATACCCTGCCATGAGTATCGGGAACCGCTCCGGAAACGGTAGCGGCCGCTACGAACAGCAGCGGCATAAATAAAAGAATTCTGTCAAAAGTTTGGGAACTGCTCCGGAAACGGTAGCGGCCGAGCTTACTACAGAAGCATATATTATATACAGATATTTAACTTTAATAGCACAGTAAAAAACCATAAAACCATAAAAACATAAATCATAGTCATAAGCATTATTATTATTATTATTATTATTAGAAATAAGTGTTGTTCAAATAAAGCCATTGTTACGTTTTAAGTTGGATTTTACTCCTTAACTCTATCAACGAACCCCACCTATCCTATACTCGAGGGGACGCCGCTCTCCTCTCGAGAACCTGCTAGCGTTCAGTCGTCCCCGGGCAACCGGACGTTACAGGTCGGATATTTTTTGGTGACAGCGGTGGGATATCTCGTTGAAAAGGATATTTTTCGCTTAGTAAATAACTCCAAAAGTGAGTATTTTCTCAGAAATTTTTTTTTTAATCCTATAGAGACTTAAAACTTCACAATGCCTGACACACTTGGAGAAAGAATGAGTAAATTAGCACTCGCTACAGGAACTCCAGAAAATCCAGAAAATCCAGAAATAGTAGAAATTATTGAAAATGAAAATATTCCGAGAACTTCAACACCTCAAATTAATACAGCTACGAATGTATATCCCCACCTACCACATATTAGTTTACGCGACACAGCAGATACAGTGCCATCTTTTAATGGTAGAAATATACCATTACATCAATTCATTAAAAGCTGTCGACATGCACGGCGCATGGTAAATCCTAACGCGGAATATGGATTAGTTCAACTCATAAAAAACAAGCTTTACGGACAAGCTTCAAGAGTAATTTTAAGCGGAGAATATAACACAATCGGCGATCTTATTTCAGTACTAAGCTCACGATTCGCTCCATTATATACGTCAATACAACTATACGGCGAACTAGCAAAAATCGCGCAATTACCAAACGAAACAACGATAGACTATAGTAGCCGCGTATCTAATCTACTCTTACAAATTAGACATTGTAATATAATAGAGGTACCTGGAAACGAGGCTCAATTTAATATAAATGCGGAAGAAAATGCTGTTAAAGCCTTTCTAACGGGTTTAAAGATCGAAATATATAATAGAATATATGACTGCACCTACGCCAGTCTTGATGGCGCTATCAATGTTGCCATAAAAGCGGAAGCAGAATACAATGAGTATCAAACAAGAACGAAGACAGCAACAGGAATAATACAAACTAATCAATGTATAAACTGCCTAGGATATGGCCATGACGTCACCATCTGCAGCAATCATTAAGTTTCACGCGCCGACTGGCGACAAAAAAACTGTCAACATTGTAAAAATATAGGCCATACAATACAAGAATGTAAAAATCTTAACAAAAACGATACATTCTGTGACTTTTATCGACGACCGGGTCATATGACACAAGATTGTAGGACCCGAAGCTACACCAACAGAGCCCCTCAATCCAATGAATATTGCAACAGCTGCCGAAGACCAGGTCACATGACTCAAGATTGTAGAAGCCAAGCCAACAGAGCCCCTCAATCCAACGAATACTGCAGCAACTGCCGAAGACCAGGACACACGACGCAAGAATGTAGAAGTCAAAGTTACACGAATGGAACTCCACAAACCAACACATATTGCAATTATTGTCGAAGACCAGGACATACAATTGAAGAATGCAATATTGCAAGTTTCGAGGCCATACAATAGAGCAATGCAGAAAGAAGATGTACTTCGATAAAAAAGAAAAAGAAGAAGCACAACCCCGTATGGTACGTAGACAAGCCATACTCAGACTCAAAACGGAGCAAATAAGGAAACCACCTAGCATCCTTCTTTCTGATACAGGATTCAACAGAGGACAAGCAACATTAATGATTGATACTGGGTCTGACCTAAATGTAATTAAGAGATGTGCTGTTTCTCCCGACATCCCAATCTTTACGGACACCCTTTTCGACCTTAATGGCATTACAAACGGTCTACTTAGCACCATAGGATACATCAAAATAAGAAACCTAAATACGGAAATCATTATTCACGTCGTAGAAAACTTCCCCATCAAACAGGATGGAATATTAGGAACAGATTTCTTTCAAACCAATGGAGCAACTATCGATTACACAAGATCAGTAATAACCATTGGAATAGAAACTATTCCATTTATCGACCCAGAAATGGTCACAATACCAGCCAGAACGAGAAGTCAAATCTATGTACGAGTCCTTAACACACAGTTTAGTACAGGATATATTCCTAAAATCAATATTCATCCTAATTTACATATAGGAAATGCAGTAGTATCAAATAATAACGGCATGGCATGTCTTTTTGCAATAAATACATCCACAAAAGGCATAAAAATTCCTGTACCATCAGTCGAATTAGAACTATTTATAGAAGTACCTATAGAACAGCGCTGGCCAGTGCAGGGGCCCCTCACGCGCCTGCTTCCCCTTCCAATCTTTCTCTCGCATAGCGTGCCTTCCGTCGTCAAAGAGACCGCGCGACGCTAAGAAGGCTGCCACGTCCGGCGAGCCGTCTGTCACTTGGATAGGGGTCATTTCAGGTTAATTCGTTGACTTTCGTACCTATGTGTCAGGCTTGTTTATGATATTTCTAGTTTCAGAATTGTTTGAAAAGTACAGGTCACCAAGACTGGCAACTTATACCGGGAAGTAGTAGCATTGGCTGGCGACGCCGCGTGTCACTAATCACATGTCGTATCAGGCGTCCGAGCTCGCTCGGCGACAGACACGCTGGTCTTGGCTGGTCTGTTATGGTCGCCTCTTTCGACGAGAGTGGGAGAACCCCAATCTCCCGCGGGAGCGACCTTGAACAGCGCTGCTATAGAAGAAAAAGAGACAAACAAATACATGAAAACCAATAGAACTCACCAGTTATTACAACTACTAAGGTTAGACCATCTAAATTCAGAAGAACGAGCCAGTGTTGAAGAATTAATAAAGGAACACGCAGATAGATTTCATCTTCCAGGGGAAAAATTAGAAGCAACAAATAAAGCTCACCATAAAATCATAACAGAAAATGACGTTCCTGTTTTTACAAAACAATATCGGTACCCTCAAACATTTAAGGAAGAAGTAAGGAAACAAACAAAGGAATTACTAGAGAAAGGAATAATACAACCCTCATCATCTCCTTATAATTCACCTATATGGATAGTACCCAAGAAAGAAGATTGGGAAGGAGTGAAGAAACGAAGAATAGTAATCGATTTCAGGAAATTAAATGAAAAAACGATTGGAGACGCCTATCCTTTACCCAATATAACTGACATATTAGATCATTTGGGAAGCGCGAAATATTTCTCCGTATTTGATCTCGCATCTGGATTCCACCAAATTCCTATGCATCCAGATGATCGCCATGAAACAGCCTTCTCTACAATATACGGGCACTACGAATTCAATAGAATGCCATTTGGACTTAAAAACGCACCAGCTACCTTCCAAAGACTCATGGACCAAGTCTTAACCGGTCTCCAAGGGATAGAATTATTCGTATATTTAGATGACATTGTCATATATGCCAGCTCGCTTAAAGAACATGCAACTAAATTCAAACGACTAATGAACAGACTAAGAGACGCAGATCTACACCTTCAACCAGACAAATGTGAGTTCCTGAAAAAAGAAGTTTCATATTTAGGACATATAATAGGAGAAGAAGGAGTCAAACCCGATCCACGGAAAATAATAGCAGTTAAGGAATTTCCAACTCCCACAACGGTCAAAAACGTAAAACAGTTCTTAGGACTGAGTGGATATTACAGAAGATTCATAAAAGATTTTTCAAAAATTGCAAGACCACTTTCTAACCTCACTAAAAAGGATTATCAATTCGAATGGACATATAAGCAACAAAAAGCATTTTAAGGGAAGCTCGTTGCGAGGAACCCATACTACAATTTCCGGATTTCGAAAAGACATTCAACATAACGACAGACGCCTCAGGTATTGCTGTAGGTGCAGTTCTTAGTCAGGGAGAAATAGGGAAAGATTTACCCATAGCTTACGCATCTCGTGTTTTAAACGATGCAGAGACACGATATTCACCAACAGAACGGGAACTTTTAGCAATTATATACGCGGTATTTCACTTCAGACCTTATAATTATGGCAGCAAATTTTTTCTCATAACAGATCATAAACCTTTAGAATGGCTACAAAATCTTTCAAATCCTACATCACGACTAATGCGTTGGAAAATCAAACTTGCGGAATACGATTACAAAATTTTATACAAACCCGGAAAATATAATACAAACGCGGACGCTTTATCTAGAAACCCAATAGCATTACCACTAAACGCGAAGCGAGCACACTCAGAAACAAGTTCTCAGGATAACAAAAAACAGAAACAATTTCACCAACCTAACACACGACAAAGAGAAACAACTGCCTCAACCTCAGGAAATCCAGCTCCATATAAACAACGTAGACTTAGTTCATCAGATTCCGATTTCTCATATGACGAAAGTGATTCAAAAGAAACTAAGCGACAAAAATTGAAAAGAAAAATAAAAAGAAATATCTCTTCGTCTCAACCAGAAGTTAAAATGTGACGTCCCGATAATTTTTCGCCGGTCCTAAATAGCATCCTCCATATAAATCCACACAACTATTTCGGAAACCACAAATGCTAAACCCCTTTTCCAACCTCCGGGCTGTTTGGACGATGTACCTTAGCGGTCCCCATCTTCAGACACCCAAATTTCGAATCCCCTTCCCCTCTTCGGCCTTCGAGGCGCGAACTCTTTCCCCGTTCAAATCTCATACAAGTCCCTCGCCAAAGCTCGCTCATCTCGAGACCATGTACCCCCCCCCCCCTTTTTTCCTACAAACGTACTCAAGCCTCCACCCTAAAACCCCAATCAAAACTCCTCTAAATCCATCCAACGGGTGGAATACCCATTTCTAAAGCCGCGAAAGAACCGCCGAAATCCGCAATTCCACGCATACCTTGCGCGTGAGTCATCGGAACGCGTCGATTACATAACACATATGACTCATCACGCATACCACAAATTCCTCGCATACCTCAAATTCCTCGCATACCAAACATTCCATTTTTTTGTATAAATACAAGCGCCACATGGACCGCGCATCAGTCAGTTACAATCGATCACCTAGTTACGATCTGTCAGTCAGTAGATACTAGTCCGGCAACTTTCGCGACACACCGAATCAGTATTTGTGAAGTGTTACAAGGATTTCACCTCTTCTATATCACTGTAAGCCTTTACTATTATAACTTTGTAGCATGCAGAAAAGGCGGATGAGAGACGCTGACCATCGAGACGTTTCGCGGACACGCTTGTAGGCCGCCCGAGAGGAGAGACGTGCGGGCGCGGAAGCGCGTCTCGCGAGGCCCGCGCTTGACAACGCGTTGTTGATTTCGGCGACCGCGGATAGCAACGATCGGGTATAAATTAGAGGACCGCAAAGGCAAATTCTTCTTCGCTGCTCCGAGAGAGAGGACGAGGTACACACACGGCCGCTCTCGGACAGCTTAGGGACTCCGGCAGGAGAGTTCGGCGATAATACCTGGACGCCTGCTGGAGGAACTAGAGTCTGTTCCTGGACGCTCGACCGGTATGGAGAGTACGGCGATAATACCTGGACGCCTACTGGTCGAGAGAGTACAGAGCATCTCTTTAGAACTAGAGGAGAGTTCGGGAGAATATGCCTGGACGCCCGTTCGATATGGAGAGTTCGGCGACAATACCTGGACGCCAATCGAACGGGAGAGTACAGATGGACCTCCTGGACGCCTCAGTAGATTATAGAGGAGAGTACGGGAGATTATTCCTGGACGCCTGTTCGGTATGGAGAGTACAGCGATCATACCTGGACGCCTACCGAACGAGGAGAGTACAGAGTAACTCCTGGACGCCTCTGTAGATTAGAACCGCGAAAGTACAAAGTCCCTTTCCTGAATACCCTATCGTTGAGAGAGGAGAGTACGGGAGATTATTCCTGGACGCCTGTTCGTTATGGAGAGTTCGGTGACAATACCTGGACGCCAATCGAACGGGAGAGTACAGAGTAACTCCTGGACGCCTCATTAGATTAAAATCATGTACCATATGCACCTCGTCCATAATAACAATTGAAATTGTATAGATTCAGCGAGACACAATGTCTGATTTACGGAATTTGTAGCCCCTTCCTTCCAACCAACCATGTACTCCCTCCTAATACGAATAAATTTCGTCTGTCCAGAAATTTTCCAAACTCCTTACCAAATCCCGAGGCTACAAAATGGCGCCCAACGAGCAGGCCCTGAACCACGACCAGTCCCAATCCAGTCCTTCACCAACGGCCCTCCAGCTATCCGGTTCCCAGTTTTCGCAAATCCTGGAATCCATCCAGCGGACTCAGCCGGTAGAGGAAGGCAGCTTTTCGAAATGCACTGCGCGGTTCAACGGCAGCCACAATTACGCAAAAGTTGTCGAATTTGCATCGACCGCTACGATTTTTAAGGACATCGAGCACATTACCGACGAAAATGCTCTTCGGGGGTTACCCTTATTGCTCGAAGGACATGCAGCCACCTGGTGGAGAGGCGTCAAATCTACCGTGACGACATGGAAAGAAGCCATCGAGTTGCTGCGTGCCACCTTCGCTCCCCGACGACCAGCACACCAGGTCTACATGGAGGTATTCCGCCATGCCCAAGACCTGAAGACACCAACCGACCACTACGTCAGCACGTAGAGGGCACTTCTTGCGGAACTCCCAGAGCTGCCCACGGAGAGCATGCAGATCGATATGATCTATGGGCTCCTACGCTTCCACCTGCGTGAACGAATCTCACGCGAGTCGATCACCTCCTTCACGGACCTGGTGACGCGAGCAAGGGATGTCGAGGCTCTGGAGAAAGAAGCCCTGCAGCAAACCCGGGAGGAACGACCCACGAAGAGAGGACTGGCAGAGCAATCATCGAAGGAACGAGCGCGTTGTGGGATATGCCGAAAATTCGGGCATACCACCTTGGAGTGTAGGCATCGTACGTTCCAGGCCCCTACGAACTCACGGCGCGAACAACGCACGTCACCTGAGCGAAACTCCAGCGACAGCACGTCACGACCACCCCTGAAGTGCTATGGTTGTGGCAAGCTAGGGTTCGTGAGGAGCAAATGCCCGGACTGCAGCAAGAAGACGACGTCGTCGACCCAAGCTGCATTCTGCTCTGTCGACACCATGGCGCAACCAAGGTCCCGACCAACAGTAACCGTGGGCATCGCCGGCGAGGAAGGTCGTGCCTATCTGGACACCGGTGCCAAATGCTGCGTGGCCAGCCAGAGTTTGTTCAGCGTGCTGAAAGGGAAAGGCCAATCCTTCACGACCAAGCGAATGCGAGTCGCCTTGGCTGATGGGAATCCCCGGATCCAAGACGTGATGATCACCACGGCTGACGTACGCCTGGAAGGACGAACGTTACCAACCTCCTTCATCGTCCTACCCAATAGCACGGACGACAGGACGCTCTTGGGGATAGACTTCCTGGAAGAGGCGGGAATTGTCATTAACACCCCACAACGCAGCTGGCATTTCTTGGATCGGCCAAAGCAGGAGTACGACTTCCAGGGAGAAGTCGCCGAAACGGAGGAGAACGCCACCTCAGGCGTTACCCTTTCAACCACCGATGCAACACCGGCCACGTCAGGTGGACTACAAGGCTACCTGGAGGAAATAGCCGACGAATTCCCGATGCCACCACCTCTGTTGAGCCCTATCAAACGTCCGCGTATGGCAACTGACGAGAACACCGATTCCAAATGGTCCGGTATCGACGCCCTCTTCGAGCAATGCCTAAGGACTTACGAGACTCGTATGGACATCGCCGCCATCGATGTGGAGGAGCTAATAGGGAGTGAAGCTGTCCTCACTGCCATCCCATCTTGTCAGTCACTGTCTACAAGGAGAGACATGCCGACACCAGTGGAGGATCGGAGCTTCCGATTGTGTGTCGACTACCGACGCCTCAAGTAAGCCGACAGTTAGCGGTTCACACCAAATCGTGGCAGCATCACGGAACCACTAACCCGGCTGGCCCAAAAGAAACGTCCTGAGGAGGGCCCTCGCAGCAACAACCAGCGACAACCACCTAAAACGCCCTCGCAGACGCATCCAGTCGGCAGCCCGCCGACGAGACGACATCCCATCCTGTCGAACTTGCGTTAGCAGATACGCCAAAGGAGCAGCTCTTCTCCAGGGGGAGAAGGAGACCGATCACCTGGAGCTCGCCAGCAGCGGTCTACCACCAGCAGACAGACCGATCCCACTACGAAGCGAGAGGTTCTCGCCGTGGTATTGGCTCTTCGCATCGCAGTCCTCAGCCTGTACGCTGGAGCACGGAACCAGACACCTGCACCAGTGGTGCCAGTTCGACCCCAGCTCCAGAGACTACTTCGACACCTAGGATCCTGGACTACTCACCGGGACGTTTTCGTGTCCAGAGGGGGGAGACTGTAGCATGCAGAAAAGGCGGATGAGAGACGCTGACCATCGAGACGTTTCGCGGACACGATTGTAGGCCGCCCGAGAGGAGAGACGTGCGGGCGCGGAAGCGCGTCTCGCGAGGCCCGCGCTTGACAACGCGTTGTTGATTTCGGCGACCGCGGATAGCAACGATCGGGTATAAATTAGAGGACCGCAAAGGCAAATTCTTCTTCGCTGCTCCGAGAGAGAGGACGAGGTACACACACGGCCGCTCTCGGACAGCTTAGGGACTCCGGCAGGAGAGTTCGGCGATAATACCTGGACGCCTGCTGGAGGAACTAGAGTCTGTTCCTGGACGCTCGACCGGTATGGAGAGTACGGCGATAATACCTGGACGCCTACTGGTCGAGAGAGTACAGAGCATCTCTTTAGAACTAGAGGAGAGTTCGGGAGAATATGCCTGGACGCCCGTTCGATATGGAGAGTTCGGCGACAATACCTGGACGCCAATCGAACGGGAGAGTACAGATGGACCTCCTGGACGCCTCAGTAGATTATAGAGGAGAGTACGGGAGATTATTCCTGGACGCCTGTTCGGTATGGAGAGTACAGCGATCATACCTGGACGCCTACCGAACGAGGAGAGTACAGAGTAACTCCTGGACGCCTCTGTAGATTAGAACCGCGAAAGTACAAAGTCCCTTTCCTGAATACCCTATCGTTGAGAGAGGAGAGTACGGGAGATTATTCCTGGACGCCTGTTCGTTATGGAGAGTTCGGTGACAATACCTGGACGCCAATCGAACGGGAGAGTACAGAGTAACTCCTGGACGCCTCATTAGATTAAAATCATGTACCATATGCACCTCGTCCATAATAACAATTGAAATTGTATAGATTCAGCGAGACACAATGTCTGATTTACGGAATTTGTAGCCCCTTCCTTCCAACCAACCATGTACTCCCTCCTAATACGAATAAATTTCGTCTGTCCAGAAATTTTCCAAACTCCTTACCAAATCCCGAGGCTACAACTTTCATTATTCTATTTTTCTTTTGCTCACATGCAACGATATTGTTTAGCTCTTTATATGTATATTATTTGCTTTTGATTTTGCTTATAGCTTTATTTGCTTTTGATTGCGCTTATTGCTTTATATGTACATCGCTCAACTGTGTTGCTTTCTTTCTTGATTTATATTATTTCAATTGCTTATGCTTACTGGTTAATTATTTCATTGCTTGACTTCATTAGTTATACTAAATCATTATTAGCGTTACTATTTCATCACATGTTATAATATATTCTTACTCACCGTTATATAAATGTTTGTCCCAATGCTCTATGTACATGCATTATTGTAATCATCAGAAGTGCACCGCTTATTCACTCGCTTACCAATAAATAGTGGTTCTATTACTTAACGTTTAAAATCATAACCGGCCTTTCAACAACCGTTTTTCCTTCGCGAATAACCTAACGGGTGTCACTCGGGTGCACGATTATTACCCAACCTCCCCTGGTCGATTAGGGCTGCGAAACAGGGTTTCGTGCTTAAATCCTTCCTATTCACCAGGACTGCGAAACAGGGTTTCGTGCCTAAATCCTTCCTATTCACCAGGACTGCGAAACAGGGTTTCGTGCCTAGATCCTTCCTATTCCATAGAGCAACGAAAAGATTTTCGTGCCTAACTTTTGCAAACCGTTTGGGGCAGCGAAACAGGATTCCGTGCCTAAACCTTGCAATCGCTTAGAGCAGCGAAACAAATTTTCGGGCTTAAATCCTCCTTACCTCTCGGAACAGCGAAACAGGATTTCGCGTTCGACTCCCGTTACCCTCCCACAATGTCACTGTCCTAAAACCCGCCACCCAGGACGTGACAAAAAAACAAAACAGAAATACATACACCTCCTCAAACCACAGTACCAGTAGAAGTACATGCACCCCCTCAAAACATAGAAGTACATACACCATCTCAAATCACAGTACCAGTAGAAGTACATGCACCCCCTCAAAACGTAGAAGTACATACTGTTGATATTTATTACAAACATTATATTGGACACTCTTATATAAGTTGAACTTTCTATATAAGTTATTAATACTGCAACACGCTGCTCGACATGTGCTCGGCTTACAATCGCTATCTATATTCGCGAGGCACACCGGAAGAGAGAGAGAGAGCCGCCGTTCCCCACTCATACACTTTTATACCTTTCCTCTAGGGGAAAATATGAAGGTTCGATTTTATTTGTTACGTCATTTTCATTTGCCATTCTACGCAAGTTTCTTCGATGCATGCCGAGTTGCTTGCTCGTTGCAGTCGCAGCGCGGCTCGTAGCCACGCTACCGCGGGAACTCGGCCGTCAGACTAGCGCTGTGATTGGTCGGTGCTTTTTATTAATATCTCGTTAACGAAACATCGGAGAGCATTTTCGCAAAGGAAAAAGTTGTGTGAAATCACCCCCAGAATCACCCCCTTTAAGGAAACGCAACATTTTTGGGACACCCTGTATAAGATTTACATCTGTTACTGCCTCAGACAGTGCTATATATTCCGCAAACGTAGATGACTTTGTTACAGTGTTTTGTTTGTGAGACTTCCAGTAAACTACATTATTAAATAATCTTATGATATACCCGGTTGTAGATTTTCGGTCTATCGTGTCTCCTGCCCAATCGACATCCACGTAACAATCGAAAAAAGAAAATAATTGTAATAAATACAAAGTAAAAAAAGATGTGAAATCGGAATGAGCTGCAAGTACATAAAGGTGCTTTACCGCAGCGTGCAAAGGTGACACTGTGTAATACAATAAAAGACAAAAAAAATATCCGCGGCTTGGAAGTCAAATACTTGGCGTGGCCAGGCAAGGTCAAGGTGTCGCTGAATAAGAATTATTTAAAAAGGCAAAATAATGAAAATGTATTCATATTGTCTGAGTTTTAAATGGACAAATGATCTGAAAGCCTGCGAGGGGGATGTATGGGTATTGATTGATGATCTGAGAATACCTTGCCTGGCCACGCCAAGTATTTGACTTCCAGGCCGCGGACATCTTTTTTTTGTCTTTTATTGTATTACACAGTGTCACCTTTGCACGCTGCGGTAAAGCACCTTTATGTACTTGCAGCTCATTCTAATTTCACATATTTTTTTACTTTGTATTTATTACTATTATTTTCTTTTTTTGTGATTTATTTGATTTCATGTACATGGCGTAATTTTTTTACTTTTTTAAAGTTTTTTTTTAGAGGATCTCACTTTTTTTTACATTCCTAACAATGTATAGCCTTGAAGGTCATAGTATACCATTTGGCTGAATTTGTCTTGACAGTCGCTTTCATATTGGATAATCAAATATATAGTATTCCATTTAAAAAATTGAGGATCACCTTCGTTTCAAGGAAAATATTGCGAACACCAAAAATTGAGTTACCGTACTATGTTGTGTATAAAAAACACTAAAAGTTTTCCCTCTTCAGTTATTTACAAACACTTACCATATTCGAGAATACTGTATAAGAATAGCAGATATAGCCGCTTGGCCGCTTCGAGTACCGCACGGCTCAGCTAGTCGAGCCGGTGTGATTTGACGCAGCGTCAACTTTCGGTAATTTTTACAGGGCCAATTTTAAAATGTGCTTATTTTTGACAAATAGACCATGAAGGGGAAGGATAGGGCTATATTCTGATTTTTTTCAGATTTTTAAAATCGCGCCCCATGTTAAAAAAATGCATTTGTTTATAATAATTGCACAGAAATGGTTCAAATTTTTTTTCAAACAATTGAAATAAATTCTTCTTAAAACTTCAATGTCTTCTCTACAAATCCCCGTAAAGCTCATCTCCATCCGTTTACTACTTCCATAGTTATAATTTATTGAAAAAAAGTTAGCATTTACCTTCAAACAGCTGTAAAATTTATATTTTTCAAAATTTTCAAAAATCCTTCTACACATGTTTACGCATCCCTAAAGACTACAACATATTCAAATTTGAACCACATCCGAAATGTTACTAAAAAAATTGTCCGATTTCGCGTGGAATGTCCCAGAAGCAGGGAGTCGAGACCGAAGCAGAAACCGAATTTCTGACCGGTCGCGACCGGTCTAGCGACCACTAACCGAAGCGAAAAGCGACCGCTGTTGTGACCGTAACAGTGAGAGATTGTGGAGGGAAACCGAACTTCAGACCGATTGCCTCTCGACTGGGAATCTCAGACCGTAGTTTTAACGAGACCAATCCAAACCAAACCGAAGGCATGACCAGTCGGCCGACGGTCGGTTGACCGGTCGCAAACGGTCGCGTTAATTTATGGAAATATTTCTGTTCCTCTCCATAAAATACGAGTCGGGACGGTTCGGAGCGGCTCGGTTGTGTTCGGATCGGTTCAACCTAGCTGAATAAGCCGGGAAGGTATGGATGCTATTCCTGCCGCTCACACTGGCTGTGTTCCGATTCACGCATTATGCGCATAGACCGCAGCGCAGACGCTGCGCGCATGAACCGCGTTCCGTTTCCAGCAGCGCATGAACCGCAGTAACGAAACGGAACGGGTTTCGATGCGTCTGATGCTCGTGAGGTTACGCGGGAATGTTCAAACTTACTTACAAATAGCTATGCAGTTGGATGGATTACGGTTAATTTAATTCGAGACTTTTGGACGGTGGTCAAAGCACGCTTCCTAACAACATCGGTTACTTCGTCTTAAGGATCGGGGACCGACTCCTAACGAAATTTGATGGCTTTATTGCTGGATTTTCTCAACCCGAGTTTTTCTATTCTTCTTGAACAGCGATAATTATTGAAAGCGAAGGCCATATTTTATGAGTTTGACAGGACGAACTACTGCTTACCCAGCGTAATTTGGTAAACAGATGTGTAATGGAAAAATGAAGTTATTTATTATCCGCGTCCGGGGTAAACTCAAGGTTTTGAAGGCTATTGAATAGAACCGCAGGCTCTCGTAAGTTTTCTGGTTTAGAGTATAGCTGTAAAGTTAGCATTATAAGAGCACGCTCGAAAAACTTAGCAGTAAAAGCCTTTAAGAAATAGAAATGCGCGCTACGTATTTGCTTCCTTCCTCATCTTTCGTTTCGACCCTGCCTAAAACCTTCTAGGGATGTGTTGTTCGCTTCGAAATTGAGTCTGTTACGTTGGTTGCAATTCATACAGCGAGTGCAGAGATGGCAGTACCAATTTCGTAGAATTCCCTAGAATCCTCCAATTTCTAGCTTATAATGCGTGCAGCAAGTGCAGAAAATAAAAGCATGGGCAGTCAATGCGCATATTACGCGCATGCGTATTTGTCGCTTTACGTGTGCTTCTGTATTCTGGTTTTTTATATGAATTGCTAGTTTGAAGTGTCTAATTAGTTTTTATTCTTATAACAGAGAAAGTAAAAATTTACGTTGTAACAAAGTTGGAAGCAATAACATAAAAATGTCCATTTGATTGGAATTACAGAATTAACGTGGGGTAATTCTGGCCATGATTTTTCTTTATAAAAGAAGTGGGAAAACTGTAAAATTAATAAAAAAAATATTATTTTTATGTTTTAAAATTAATTACTGTATACATGAATCACAAATGTATTCTTCAGGGGTATTCCATCCTGAACATTCTTCATATTATTATATGCCCATAAAATTGAATTGTTTCATTTTGGGTTTTTATGTGGAAGCGTGTAAAGTAATATTCCTGGCTTCATTCTGCCTTATTCGTAATTCTTTTATGTCAGTTGCATTTAAGCCAGAAAAAAGTAATGTTAAAAGCTGGCTACGATTACCCCTCAATTTTGGCCGGTCTTACCTCACAACACATGTTGAAATAATATAGTAATACACTACATTGAATTTTCATATCAATGAAAACAATAATATTTTGGAAGGATGTTAAATTATAAAAAGGTGACAAATATAGCGTAAAAGAACGAAATATCCAATAAGCATTTATTGCCATGTAGCATATATGTAGGTTATATTTTTTGTCACTTCGAGTAGCGGACCACATAATTTCGTGCACGTTTTTCAAAGCGTACGTAAAGCGACAAATACGCATGCGCGCATGAACTGCACGCTTCATGCGCTAGAAGTGGAGAATTCTAGGGAATGCTATGCGCCACCAACGCAACCAATGCACGCATAGACTGAAGCGGAACGGTTTTCTCTGCAGTCTATGCGCATAATGCGTGAATCGGAACACAGCCACTGTTTATCACTCTCGTGACGGGTTTTTTGATAACAGACTTTTGCAGTTATTTGTTATTGTAACACTGTCCATTCCAAACTATGTCGAACTGCGGAGATATTATTGTATTTCAAATACTAGTTATGTATTATTTCACTAGAAGTAGATAATATAAATAAATTATTGTTAATATACAAATAACAAGAAAATGGTTGAAAATATAATTCTTCATGTGATTATTTTAAAAGTATGTCCAAGTGTGGAAAAACAGAAAATAGGAATGTAATAAAATGTAAATATATTTTTTTTCAACACCTGCATAAAAATGGGTGTTTTTTACGCCTGCTGAGCGTGAGCAAAAAAATCTGTATGTTCGATTGCTTTTTATTCTATCGAAATTAATAAATACGTGTATTACTAAAATTACTGATTCCGATAATGATTCTAATTTGGGGTTATCACGCCACTCCATAAATTTTTTGTATATCGTCTAGTACTTTTCTTTTGATTTTGATGGCAGCTTTTCTTCAATCGCTTTTGCAGCGCCTGCTACTTCGGGGGGCGTGTGGTATCCCGTATCACTATCACTCTCATTATTACTCATTTTATCTTTTAATTCTATCTTTTAATAAAAAGGGGTGCTGTGACAGTTATAATATCAAGATAAAGCAAACATGATCCATAAGGATTAGTCGAATAACTGCATCTTTATATCACAGGGTAACGTCGAACTCTGGTTTCCTTGGGAGCAAAGTAAAAAAGTGCGAATACGCATGCACGTAAAGTCTTTTCCCCTTGGGAGAAAAGTAGAAAACGCGAATACGTCTGAAATTGGTCATTTTGCTACCGCCCAACAGGCATAAAAAAACACCAATTTGCATGCAGGTGTTGAAAAAAAAATGTGTTTTGATGTCCTTTATACTACATATCATAAGAACCTTATGTTACATTTTTAATAAAGTTCATGAATTTCTTTAAAATCGCCATTACAGTTATCCTACCATTTTTGGGAATCTAGAAATATAAAAATATAAGAAATATAAGAATTTAGAAAAATATTTTTGTATGATCTAGAGACGCGGTAGCGTCTCGACGCCAAGTACATGAAAAACACCCGGTATATGTCGATGTCGCTGCCGTGTACCTTTACTCGTCGCGGAGACACTCTAACCCAATTCTGACATTTATACATTAATATCTCATCACGCCTGCAATATTTTCTAAATTTAAAGACATTTTTCTTATGTAAACCGCATATTAGCTTTCGAATAAGACCAAAATCAATAAAATCGGTCCACGCATATCAGAGATATCATAATATCGTCTCATGGATTAGTTGGAAACGGTAAGATTCTTCTTCTTCTTCGTCAAGGAATTTTTCGTCAAGGAATTTTTCGTCAACATAATACGTATACGCGTTACACGCACACCTTCACTACTAACACATGTTTCGGTCGTCGACTCTCGGGATCGTCGTCTATCTTTGTATGCATATTTATTTTATAACCTACCAAGTGCTAAGTGTCAAAAAGTAAGTTGTCCGATTTGAAATGTCACGAGTTTTTATACATTACATAGGAGACTGAATTATTGTCTCAATTAATAAGGTAAGTCGCCAAAATTTTTTAATAGACTTTTTATGTAAAATCACAGATTTGGAAGTTGTTCGAAGAAGGTTCGACAGAAAAGCATCTTTCTCATAAGTTTCTGGAAATTTGTACCATGCATGTACAGAATAATATATATTGTAACAAATTGCATTGCATTTAAATTGCCAGATATTTATTTTTATACCAATAATTTAGAGTTTTTATGTAATAAGAAATAGATTTCTTATGTAGAGTCGCAGACTTGGAAGTTGTCCGGAGATGGTTCGACTGAGAAGCATCTCCTTTCACACAAGTTTCTGCAAATTTGTACCATGCATGTACAAAATAATATATATATTGTAACAAATTACATTGCTTTTAAATTGCTAGATATTTTTATACCAGCAATTTAGAGTTTTTATGTAACGTTTATATTATATATTATAGAAATGAAGGGGACGCACAGGACTGCGATAAAAATGATGCACAGGCTTGGATGGGTAGAAATGAGGGGAAAGCACAGGCGTGGAGGTTGTCCGGAGAAGAATAGATAGATAGACAGAGCATCTTGTTTCGCACAAGTTTATGGAAAGTGAAATAAGGTAAATCGACAAAATTATAAGTATACTAAACTAATTTTATTCCAAAACCAATAAATTGTGTGTTGAAAATATTGGATCTCTTCGTTCATCTTCGCTGAATTATTACCATAGCATTTCAATTTCCAGCCACAAGATTTTCTGTCATACGCTCTCATTTCTTTCGGACACATTTGTAATCTACACTTATTATAGCAAAAAGCCAGTCTATTTCTATATAGTTGCTACGCTATTCATTAATTTTACTAGTTTTCTATTAACAATATTTCAATTCACCAATAAATATTTGTATATACTATACTAAACCAACACCAGTAAAAATATTGAATCTCTTCGTTCAGTTTCGCTAAATTACCATTAACATTTTTTAAATTTCTGCCACAAGACTTTCTATCATATGCTCTCGCCTCCTTTGGACACATTATGTAGTCCAGGCGTGCACAGCTAAATGCCCGCGGGGCAAAAATTTTCGGAAGCGTAGGGAAAGAGCATCGTAAACGCATTCATGAACAACAGTGCTGTGGTGGGGAGTGTTCGTGAGTGAAGTGTGCCGTTGTACGTCAGCAATCCACCTAACAGTTTACACGCATACTACTTCAGCTAGTGGCCACAGGGAGGGGGCACAGCTCGCGGCGTCGCTCTTCGCTTTGCTCACGAGCAATCGAGAGCGCTCTTGCCCGTCACAGCCTTGCTGTGCAGGCCTGATGTAGTCTCTACACTTACTATAGCAAAAGGCCACTATGTCTATATAATTTCTATATAAGTAAGTTCTACGTTAAGTTGTATCCCCATTAAAAACTTCAAAAAAGTAAAAAAATACGGCAAGTACATGAAATCATATAAATCACAAAAAATAGAAGATAATAATAATAAATCACAGAAATATAAGAAAATATACAAATCACAAAAAATAGAAGATAATAATAATAGATCACAGAAAAATAAGAAAATATACAAATCACAAAAAATAGAAGATAATAATAATCTTTGTAAAAAGAAGTGAGATCCCCATAAAAAACTTCAAGAAAGTAAAAAAATACGCCAAGTACATGAAAATCACAAAAAATAGAAGATAATAATAATTACAAAATTAAAAAAAGATGTGAAATCAAAATGAGCTGCCACTACATAAAGATGCTTTCCAATTGCGCTTTAGATGACACAACTACATATGCACGGCTAAAATTCCATTACTCATAATGGCTATTTATACAAAGAAAAAATGTATTAAATAATAATATGCAGATATATTTTTATACAAATAAATATTTTAATACGAATAAATATTTGATTCAAAATACTTGGCGCTGCGCCCGGAATTGGTGTTGTTAAACTCAATAAATATGTATAAATTGCATTAATCCTTTTCTTTCTTTCTTGTACGTGTGTGTGTAAATATATGTAGAATAAATCTGACTGCGTTTCTAATATGTGTATGTATATGTATTTTATATTGTAATGGAGTTGTTGTAAATTATTAATACTAAGGCAATTAACATTTTTTCGATTGCGCTGTGACGTCCCCCAAAATTTCGCTCGCAGATAAAATAATATTTCTTTATAAACCATTATACAACTCTTCTCAAATCACCCCAAACACCAAAATACCCCTTCTCCATGACCTCGACCGCCTTGGCGATGTACCTTAGCGGTCCCCATCTCAAGACGGTCAATCAATGAATTTCCCTCATATATTCGCCCAACGCGGCACAAACTCTTCCCTCCTATCGAATCTAAACAAGTCCCTCGCCCCTTCTATATCTTAAATCGAGACCAAGTCTCAAGCCCACTAAATGACCAAAGAAGTCAAATCCATTATCACCCCTTTCCTATAAAAACACCCAAAACCCATTCGAGGAGTTGAGCATTACTAAATCACATGTATAAGAACCCCAGAAGGATAATCGCGAGGATTATTTGGCGTACGTGCCGAAAATGCGAGTCCAAATATAGACCAACCTTTGGTCCTTACAAAAACCCCGGAAATGTTACTGCGACGCATATGCGTAACTATGTCAAGGTGCGTACTGCGCACCCCCCTTCAAGCCGAAAAGATTGTAATTAGTATAAATACGAGGAACCGCGAGAGCTCGTCCTCGTTCTACGGAAATTTATCATCGAGACTCGTTCTACGGAAATCAATCAAAGACTCTCGTTCTACAGACATCAATCAACGATTTGTTCTGCAGAAATCTATCAGAAATCTATATAATTGTCTTCGCTTAAATTCAGTGTTCAAAGGCAACTATCGTAAGAATTTATATTACCATTTAAACTATTGCATATCACCTCCATACATATTATTTTGTATTGCTATTCATAGTATTTTGTATTTCTACGCTTATTGCGTTCTCCTATTATTTTGCATAACTATTCTTATCGCTATTCATATTATTTTGTCTTGCTATTCTTATTGCTATTCATATTATATTGCCTAGCTATTCTTATTGCTATTCATATTATTTTGTCTCGTTACGTTTAAGAGCTTTTCATATTATATTGTGTTATTAACGCTCATTACGACTATATACCATGTTCTTAACAACGTTTATTGCTTATATTATTCCATCGTAAAACATATACTGTATGTCACGCTCATAATCACTCTATATATATATATATATTGCCATTTATATAAATGTTCTGTGCCAATCATTAATGTTTAAACGCATTCTATGTTTAACAAAGCACTTTCACTAACAGTGCCTATATTTTCGCCAAAACTAATAAACCACTTTGCTTAACTAACGATTCGAGTCATTGTGTTAATCCTTCTGCTACGAAGAACCCGAAATCCAACCAGGCTGCCGGAACAGCTGATTACGGGCAACGACCGCGGAAAGCATTGCAGTGTTTACTAACTTACTTTCGTATAGGTTTCGCTTAACCGTATGAATAGCTGATTTTGCTGAATCATTACAACTGTCTTTTACCTCGATGCAGCGGTAAATCCGATTACCAAAGCCAAACCATAATAAGTGCTCTAACGGGTGTCTCCACAAAAGGTATAAGTCATTAAACCTTCCCTGGTCGATCAGTGTGCAGGATTATAGATTCGCGCCTGACATTCCCTCAAAACGATCAGTGTGCAGGATTATAGATTCGCGCCTGACTCTCCCTTCAAAACGATCAGTGTGCAGGATTATAGATTCGCGCCTGATATTCCCTTAAAATCCTCAGTGTGCTGGATTACAGATTCGCGCCTGACATTCCCTTAAAATTCTCAGTGTGCTGGATTACAGATTCGCGCCTGATATTCCCTCAAAATCCTCAGTGTGCTGGATTTTAGATTCGTGCCTGACTCTCCCTTCAAAACCCTCAGAGTGTTGGATTATAGATTCGCGCCTGATTTTATTCCCCATGTCATTGTCCCCAAAGACCTCCACCCGGGACGTGACAGCGCAGCGCCAAGTATTTTGAATCAAATATTTATTCGTATTAAAATATTTATTTGTATAAAAATATATCTGCATATTATTATTTAATACATTTTTTCTTTGTATAAATAGCCATTATGAGTAATGGAATTTTAGCCGTGCATATGTAGTTGTGTCATCTAAAGCGCAATTGGAAAGCATCTTTATGTATTGGCAGCTCATTTTGATTTCACATCTTTTTTTAATTTTGTAATTATTATTATCTTCTATTTTTTGTGATTTTCATGTACTTGGCGTATTTTTTTACTTTCTTGAAGTTTTTTATGGGGATAGTAAATTACAAAACAAATTTTTATTTCGCAAAAGTCTCTTCGAAGGAATCTAAAACTTGGAGAAAATATTACCAAATACCTTGAAATTCTAACTACAAAAGAAGCACATTCTAAAAAGGGATTCTTTAAAATTAACGTCGTAAGACGTTAACAAATTTAAATCCAAGTTAGAAATGTTCTGTAACTCAGGAACCAATTTCACTTTTATGAAGAGAGTACACGGTGTGTTTATATAAGATGTTTGAAACGGTTTTTATTCGACGATGCTTGAGCTGTCTGGGGGAGAAAAAGCTCTGCTGTCGACTGTCGAGAACGCCCAATCCTACAATAAAAGCAACTCTTCGTAGTTTACCACACCATTCTTAACATGGAAAATGTAGTCCCAGCTTGTTAAAGGTTTCAAATTGTTTTTAGTAATTGATATTTTACTCAGGGCTTCATGGTCGTGATTTAGCCACTCGTAAACAGCGCTTTATTGTTATACCTATAGACCCTCATTCGCTCACGAAAGGACGCATCGCGAGATTTTGTCCATGGATCATTTCAAGGCTTAAGTTTCTCTAAGGCGAGGACAAAACACCCTGTATTTGCGTTGAACCATAACATTATATGGAACAGGGACTTTTGGGTATAATCCCTACTGCGATTCAAACAAAAGCAGTTAAAGAAACTCTTTCGCTTGCATAAATGACACCATTTAGGCGGATACGGGACCAGTCGATTTTATGTTTCGTCCTGATTGAAGTAATACGGGGTGCGAGTGGTATTGTAAACGCGCCCCTCGCTTACTTGAAACGGGGTATGCCAGAACCGTGGGTTTTGCCCACGGATCCTACCTACACTCCAGGACCAAGCGTACCCCCTTCTAGCGCCTGTACCGCACCACACAAGCAGCATACCCGTCCGTGTGCCATACGCGCTGCCTGGCCGGCGCTCTCCGTAGGGGTTTGCGGATCGTCCCTAGGCTCGGGTTCCCGGCCCTCGCCGTGAGCGGGCAACTTGATTTCAGGTCGGCTCGGCAAAACTCGGACGCGATCGGCTCGAAAGCCAGCTCTTACGAGGGAACCGAGACGGAAGGGGCTATGCTTGGAGCCCGAATCGAGTCTCGGGATCCCGAGACATTCGGGATCTCGAGCAATACGAAAGTATCGGCATCCGGCCCGATCTCGCCCGAAAATTTCCGGCCCTTCCCGAGCCCGAAAAGTCGGGTACCCGCACACCCCTGGCTCTCCGGCGAGAATTCGTTTTCCCGACATCGAAGCGCTTGTGTGGCAAGCAAAAAGTCATGAGTTCAAATCCCGTTGGGGATGTTCTACATTTTTTCTTTACTTATTCTCTAATTTCTCTTTCTATATTCTCAGAAGACTAAAAACTTGAAAACTGTTAATTTATAATACATTTTCGAAGCTTGATTTGTTGCTAAAGATGCGATCCCCTTCTGGCTTGTACCGCACCACTACAAGCGTACCCTACCTTCTGTCCGTGTGTCGCGGCGCTGCCTGGCCGGCTCTCTCCGCCAAGAATTCATTTCACCGAAATCCTAGAGCTTGAGTCGCAAACAGAAAGTTCAAGGTTCAAAATCCGGTGGGAATATTCTACTTTTTTCATTAATTATTCTCTAACTTCTCTTTCTATATTTTCAGTAGAACAAAAACTTGAAAACTGTTAATTTACAAAGCATTTTCACAGCTGGCTAATGTACGATGTTGGCCTTCTGCCTTTTTTTGTACATAAACAGAAATTATTCCTTGAAATGCTACTTAAAAAATTAGCTCCTTTCTAGGATGGACTCTTTAAAATTCACGTCACAATGCACAGTTACGGAATCGGTAATTTCCGTTTCAGGTAAGCGAGCCGCCCGCTCCGCTATTATGGTCGGCTTACCACTCCCACCCCGGATTATTGTAATGAGGTTTGAAAACAATATCGACTGGTCTCGTACCCATCGCAATAATGTCATTTATACCTACAGAAGAGCTTTACTAACCCACTCTTGGCCAAGGACACTCTTTTCGTGTTAACCAGGTTTATACGTATCTGCTTATTTGCTTGCTAATTATTTACGAAAATTGTGCTATTTCTCGATGGAAACCACGAGAAGGTGGTGGGCTTCTTCCATCAGGAGAAGATAAGGATAGGTCGAGATGGATAAAATGGATAGGATCAGATAGTTCGATAATATGTGATGATGAAGCTGTCGGAGCTATATGTTCGGAGCTATATTTTCCATCCCTCAGACGTTTGCTGGATATAATCAGATGTTTGCCCCATTCCAACGCCCCATTATTGTTTTCGAACTCTATCTTGTACAGTATCACCTAGCTTGGCGTGTACATATATAATTTATGAAACAGTTACAATAGTATTGTAGTGGTGGTATCACAGCTTCTACGCGTATCTCACTTTCCCGCACCTTTTTATCTGATCCTATCCATTTTATCCATCTCGACCAATCCTTATCTTCTCCTGATGGAAGAAGCCCACCACCTTCTCGTGGTTTCCATCGAGAAATAGCACAATTTTCGTAAATAATTAGCAAGCAAATAAGCAGATACGTATAAACCTGGTTAACACGAAAAGAGTGTCGTTGGTCAAGAGTGGGTTAGTAAAGCTCTTCTGTAGGTATAAATGACATTATTGCGATGGGTACGAAACCAGTCGATATTGTTTTCAAACCTCATTACAATAATCTGGGGTGGGAGTGGTAAGCCGACCATAATAGCGGAGCGGGCGGCTCGCTTACCTGAAACGGAAATCACCGATTCCGTAACTGTGCATTGTGACGTGAATTTTAAAGAGTCCATCCTAGAAAGGAGCTAATTTTTTAAGTAGCATTTCAAGGAATTATTTCTGTTTATGTACAAAAAAAAAGGAGCGGCCAGGCAGCGCCGCGACACACGGACAGAAGGTAGGGTACGCTTGTAGTGGTGCGGTACAAGCCAGAAGGGGATCGCATCTTTAGCAACAAATCAAGCTTCGAAAATGTATTATAAATTAACAGTTTTCAAGTTTTTAGTCTTCTGAGAATATAGAAAGAGAAATTAGAGAATAAGTAAAGAAAAAATGTAGAACATCCCCAACGGGATTTGAACTCATGACTTTTTGCTTGCCACACAAGCGCTTCGATGTCGGGAAAACGAATTCTCGCCGGAGAGCCAGGGGTGTGCGGGTACCCGACTTTTCGGGCTCGGGAAGGGCCGGAAATTTTCGGGCGAGATCGGGCGGGATGCCGATACTTTCGTATTGCTCGAGATCCCGAATGTCTCGGGATCCCGAGACTCGATTCGGGCTCCAAGCATAGCCCCTTCCGTCTCGGTTCCCTCGTAAGAGCTGGCTTTCGAGCCGATCGCGTCCGAGTTTTGCCGAGCCGACCTGAAATCAAATTGCCCGCTCACGGCGAGGGCCGGGAACCCGAGCCTAGGGACGATCCGCAGACCCCTACGGAGAGCGCCGGCCAGGCAGCGCGTATGGCACACGGACGGGTATGCTGCTTGTGTGGTGCGGTACAGGCGCTAGAAGGGGGTACGCTTGGTCCTGGAGTGTTGGTAGGATCCGTGGGCGAAACCCATGGTTCTGGCATGCCCTGTTTCAAGTAAGCGAGGGGCGCGTTTACAATACCACTCGCACCCCGTATTACTTCAATCAGGACGAAACATAAAATCGACAGGTCTCATATTCGCCATGGCTTTCCCTGTCGAAGTCCAAACGATGACCAGTTATATCAGCGCCGTCCAGCGTAGGGGCCCCTCACGCGCCTGCTTCCCCTTCCAACCTTTCCTTCGAGCAGCGTGACTTGTTGTCAAGGAAACCTCGCGACGTTAAAAAGGAGACCGTAACAGTTCCGCAGACAAGGAAACTCAGACGCCACGCGCGATGCCGATCAACGGTCGATGTTCATGTACCAAACATAACCGTAAAGGCCAGTCCAGACTAACAGACATTGTTTGTAGACGTTCTACATACATTGTAAACCGACACCTAGACGATATCGCCAGAGAATGCATCTAGTATTCAAACGCATGTACGTAATGTGTACGGATTGTTTGCGGAGACATGTCTACAGACAATTTTTTGTTAGGCTGGACTGGCTCATAGTGATGCGCGCGACAACAGAAGCGCTCGGATTAGTTATTTTGACTCGGCGACGACTTCGCGTCATGGTGACGGCGGACGGTGGTGGGGGACAGGTTTTGTCTCTCAAGAGCCAAGTTGGACGGCGCTGAGTTATATGATCCTAAGTGGAGCGTCTACCGGCGGGCATATTAACCGCGGGCCATGGAGCCATACTTGTCATAAAAGTATCACCCACCTTACTTCCTTCTTACCCTTCCCTTTCCTCCACAACTTTTCAATAACCACTAAGAATCGTTCTGAGCATACCTATATAATGAGGAAATCCCTGCGACAAGGGCAGAGTCACTTTGGCAACGCTGAAGTGAACACCCAAAATCTCTTTGACACGATCCTGTTGTGTTTGAGCATTCAATCGGACTTTTTCAAGCCCAACTTAATTTTAATTATTTTAGAGCTCGGAGTTTAGTGTAATTTCGTTATATTTTATAAGTTTCGTAATTTTTTTAATCGTGATTGCAATATGGCATTTCGTGCTAGAAAGCAATGCCATCCGGTTCGCGCGTATTTTTCGTATATCGAGGAAGATAATACATCGGAATGTATTATCAATGTCGGGAATCAGATTTGCGGGTACAAGTGTAAGGGCGACCATGCCACAAACTTGGAGCGGCATATATCATTGAAACACCCAAGTGAATATTGTGATCTAAGTGCATTAAAAGTGTGTGAGAAAAGAAGAAGGAGCCAAAATGACACAGTGAACTGCGGTGCAAAAAAAAATAAAAAACAAAATGTGTGTGTAGTGCAGTTAAGTGACAATGACGTACGTGACGCTTGTGTTGAATTAGTAACTGTAAACGCTCATCCATTTACCTTAATGGAAGACAGTGGTTTTAAAAAGTTATTAAATCCAATCCTCGCAGGATTGGAAAATAAAATTATTATAAACGCGGAGAACATTAGGTCTGAAATAACGGTGCGGGCACAGTGTATTCGGCGCGATATTCAGAACGAAATTATAGGCCGTTTGGTATGCTTAAAAGTCGACACCGCGTCGCGTCTTGGACGATCGTTTCTCGGATTGAATATACAATATATTAAGGACGGTAAGGTAGTGTTGCGAACATTATGCGCTAAAGAGATACTCGGGTCTCATACAGCGGCGAATTTGAAATTAGAAATTAAGCGTGTATTAGCGATGTACGGACTAACTTTGCGTAATGTGTATTCAGTTACAACGGACAATGCGAGTAACATGGTGAAGTGCGTACAACTTATGTCCGAGGAAATTCAAGAGGAACAACCCAGTGAATTGGAAGAGGACTGCGGCGAAGAGGATACCACGGAGAACTTGCCGTTATGGGATTTGGAAGAGGATTTAGAAATAAAAGGTGTGAGATGCGCTGCGCACACACTGCAACTCGCAGTGTGTGGTGTAATTAAGAATGATCCATACGTAGGGGTCATCGAGAAAGTTAGGGAACTTAGCAAACAATTGCGCCTACCCTCAATGTCGGTGACCCTAAAGGCCCTAGGTTTACTAAAACCTCCAATCGACTGCCCGACGCGTTGGAATTCGACCTACGATATGTGTAAGTATGTTTACGACAAGCGAGATGTGTGCCGCGAAATTGCTTCCAATTCCGACGAATTCACCGAAGCGACCTGGAAGCAATTAGAAGAGATTGTAGACGCGTTAGGACCCGCGAAATTTGCGACGAAACAGTTGCAGGAGGAGCAACTCGTAATGCGCGATTTTTTCAGAGCATGGCTGACGTGTAAAATTAATATTAACAAGCTCGATACCGTCGCGTCAAAAGCGTTAATAGTGAGCATGGAAAACCGCGAGCGTGATTTATTTAAGAATGATGTGTTTCGTGCCGCGATTTTTATGGATCCACGATATAATGTAATATTGAGCGAATCGGATAAAACAGCGGCGAAAGAACAATTATTGTCATTATGGAAAAGATTGCATGATCTTACAGTAGAGAATGGCGAGAATGTGGCAGCGAGCAGTGTGAATGAGTGCGAGAATGAATGTGACGATATCGAGCAGTTCTTGTTAAAATCGGAAACGGTAATAAATTCATCCCCCGCCCAAACCGCAATAAATATTAACAATATTTTATGTTCATATCTTTCGTAGAAGCGTGTTTCCAAAGATACAGATTTATTATTATATTGGGAATCAATGAAAACCGCGCAACCAGTATTATATAAATTAGCGTGTGTAGTTCTGAGTGCGCCTGCTACACAAGTCAGCGTGGAGAGATTGTTTTCCGGTGTAAAGCATGTAGTTTCGAATCTGCGATATAATTTACAAATGCATGTCATCGATGATATAATAGTTGTTAGATGTAATACATTATTTAAGTCGTAATATTATTAATTGGTGTAAGCGTGAGTGGCTGTGTTGTGCGGTGTAGTGTTGTGCCGTGTAGTGTTGTGCGGTGTAGTGTTGTGCCGTGTAGTGTTGTGCGGTGTAGTGTACTGTAGTCTAGTGCAGGGTAGTGCAGTGCATTATAGTGTAGTGTAGTGTAGTGAATATAATAACTGCAATCACAACATCAAGGAACACATCGTCATCGAGGGACTTCGACGCGGGTATCGACTACGGACAACAGCAATCACCTCTCCATTGGATCGAAACGGAAGAGGAACAGCGGCCTGGCACGTGAAGGATTTCAAGCAACGACCGTGATATGGGCATTATGGTTTCTTCACCACTCATCAAAAGATAAGTTCCATTTTTATTAAGCACAATCTACTTTCGCCACTAATTGTTTTGCTAAGACACTACTATTGAATCTTTTACAGGTAATTCAGAATGGCAACCACCTCCCCATTGGATCGAAACGGAAGAGGAACAGCGGCCTGGCACGTGAAGGATTTCAAGCAACGACCGTGATATGGGCATTATGGTTTCTTCACCACTCATCAAAAGATAAGTTCCATTTTTATTAAGCACAATCTACTTTCGCCACTAATTGTTTTGCTAAGACACTACTATTGAATATTTTACAGGTAATGCAGAATGGCAACCACCTCCCATTGGATCGAAACGGACGAGGAACAGTGGCCTGGCACGTGAAGGATTTCAAGCGACGACCGTGATATGGGCATTATGGCTTCTTCACCACTCGTCAAAAGATAAGTTTCATGTTTATTAAGCACAATTGAAGTCTCGGGTGCAATTAATGGACTAGCCCTCGAAAATGGGAATAATTAAGTATTGACCAAACGCTAAGAAAGATTGGAAAATTAAATGTTGTTAAATTCTACTTTACAAATATAGTGTTGTAAAGCTCGTCACGACACACATTTGTTCTCTTTACAGTTTGTTTATCTAATGATTACTATTCGAGTTAAAAATTATGAACCAAATATTTTTCATCGTCCAAAATCATTATATCTTTAAAACATAAATTGCGATAACTTGAATAAATATTCACGGATCGTTATGAAACTTAAAACATAACTTCAGAAAACTCTAGCGAAGCCGTAAAATGTATACACAAAACCCTTATGTTAAAAAATGTAATATTATTTAATTAAAAAGTACTACTGGACATAACCCATGTTATTCAACGTTCGCCGTTAATAAGTATCGAGACAATTTTGAGGTACATATAACATGTTGCGACAAAATTTTTCCTTAATATACAAGCAAGATTTTCACCAATTTTCACACTGATTAATAAATAATTGTAGAAGATATGACGATATATATAAATCTCCCACGCCACCAACAGTCAGCAGCCGCGTATATAATGCGCTATATAGCAGATTTAGCACTCGCGTTGTCTGTTGGTACCGCGCGGAATTTATATATATCGTCATATCTTCTACAATTATGTAGTAATCAGTGTGAAAATTGGTGAAAATCTTGCTTGTATATTAAGGAAAAACTTTGTCGCAGCATGTTATATATACCTCAAAATTCGCTCGATGCTTTTTAACGGCGAACGTTGAAAAACATGAGTCATGTCCAGTATTACTTTTTAATTAAATATTATTACATTTTTTACATAAGGGTTTTGTGCATACATTTTACGGCTTCGCTAGAGTTTTCTGAAGTTATGTTTTAAATCTCATAACGATCCGTGAATATTTATTCAAGTTATCGCAATTTATGTTTTAAAGAAATAATGATTTTGGACGATGAAAAATTTTTGGTTCATAATTTTTAACTTGCATAGTAATGATTGGATAAATAAACTGTAAATAGAAAAAATATGTGTCGTGACGAACTTTACAACGAACTTAAAATTCATTTTAATAACATTTAATTTTCCAATCTTTTTTATCGTTTGAACAACAATTTTTCCCATTTTCAAGCACTAGTCCTCTTATTGCATCCGATCCATCAATTTACTTTCCCCACAAATTGTTTTGATAAGAAACTAATTTTGATTCTTTTACAGGTACTAAAGAATGGCAATGTACAATCATGACGGGGCCATCCTTGTCTTACGTTAGATGTACTACTCGCATCGTAGGAGTATTTTCCGATGTACCACTATTTTTTCTTATATATGTATATCGTATTATAAATTGAAGAAGTAACGCTTATACAACTGATTCATAAGATGTTAAATAATATTTTCACATGTTATTCCGAGAGATAAAAATTGAAACATTATAATAAATTTTGCTGTGAAATTTGTTATTTATGCTATTGTTAAATATATTTAAATTTTATTACATTCCTATCTTCTGTTTTTCCACACTTGGACATACTTTTAAAATAATCACATGAAGAATTATATTTTCAACCATTTTCTTGTTATTTGTATATTAACAATAATTTATTTATTGTGACGTCCCTATAATTTTCGCCCTACCCTAACTAGCTTCCTCCTTATATGACCTACCCAAGTATCTACTACTATCTATAAACCACAACTCTTAACCCTTTACCAATCATCAGATCTTGGACGATGTACCTTAGCGGTCCCCATCTCCAGCTGATTCCCCTTCCCCTCTTCGCCTTAGAGGCATGACTCCCTCCTCAATCACGAATTACAACAAGTCCCTCGCCCCAACCTTCTAAATCAAAACCTCTCTCCCCCCCCCCCCCCCCCTCTCTTCCAATGTAAACCACAAAAGTCCACCCAACAGATTGAGTGCCCCTTTTCGAAATCCCATGGTCTTACAGCCTAATTATAGATCAACCTTTAATTCTTACAAAAACCCCAGAGTTATTACGACACATACTTTACGGATGACTCATCACGCATACCGCAAATTCCACGCATACTTTGGGCATGAGTCATCACGCATACCTCAAATTCCCCGCATACCTCACATTCCATCAATTTGTATAAATACCGGTGCCGCGTGGCCCACGCATCATTCATTATTAGTCCTTGCTATCAGTCGCGATCACTATTCTTTAGTATCTTCACGCATCATTATTATTCCGTGCTATCGCCAAGTCGCGACCATTACTCTGTTCACCTCAAAACTAAAAGTGGTTTTCTTTATTAGTTGTATTCTTACATTTCAATTCAGTGTACATCAACCAGCGTCCACATCACTGTAAGCGTTTCCATTTCTTTTATTTTATAATATTGTTTATGCTTTTGTTTATTACATTTCATTGCTACGTTATTTCTTCGTGTTAATTCTTTGCTTATCGCTTTATATATATATAGTTTAGTTTGCATTTATATCTTGCTTAAGCTTTAGCCTCATATTATTATATTGCTATCTTTATCATATAATCTCTTATTGTTTAACTCCATTGCTTCGCATCTTTTGCTATTTTTGCCTAACGTTAATTATCTATCATTTACCTTCATATAAATGTTATGTGCCTATGCTAAATGTCCAACGCATAATTATAAGGTGTTTATTACTATCTGTTACGTGTTCTAATAAATAACGCTTTCGCTTTTATCTTTAACCGTCAATTCTCGCTATTTCGCCTCGAATACCTGGAACCATTACGCGCAACGACTACAGCTGATCGGTCTCCGCAAGCGCCGGGAGTTCTTGCCCGTGTTTACTAACGTTCTTTCATATAGAGTCCCGTATGGGTATTCCCAAACCTATAGTAAAAACCCTACTATTTACGCCTTTTTCATACGATGCAGTTAGTAAGCCAATTATCGAGCCATAAGTCAAAGCCAGTACTCTCACGTGCGTCACTCGGGTGTACGATCACCATTCAGCCTTCCCTGGTCGATACAAGTCGCGAAGCATAGCCTTCATAAAGAAGCAGGTCTTCTTACGAAGCAAAGTCTTCGAGCTCTCCTAAAAGTCGCGAAGCATAGCCTTCATAAAGAAGCAGGTCTTCTTACGAAGCAGAGTCTTCGAGCTCTCCTACACATATCCGCAAGTTCGGAACCATAGCCTTCATAAAGAAGCAGGTCTTCTTACGAAGCAAAGTCCGCACGCAACCTCCCTACCCCATATATGTCACGATCCAAGTCCCGCCACCCAGGACGTGACATTATACTACCTACTTCTATTAAAATAATACATAACTAGTATTTGAAATACAATTATATCTCCGCAGATCCACACAGTTTGGAATGGACAGTGTTACAATAACAAATAACTGCAAAAGTCTGTTATCAAAAAACCCGTCACGAGAGTGACAAACAGTGTGAGCGGCAGGAATAGCATCCATACCTTCCCGGCTTATTCAGCTAGATTGACCGATCCGAACACAACCGAGCCGCTCCGAACCGTTCCGATTCGTAATTTATGGAGAGGAACAGAAATCTCTCCATAAATTAACGCGACCGTTTGCGACCGGTCAAGACCGAAAGTCTGAGAGAAATTCTCTCTCGAGTTTTGGTCGAGAGAAAACTCCTGACCGCTCGTCGATCTCTAGTTCGGTCGAGAGAAAAATCCTGACCGTTCGGTCGCTCTCTAGTTCGGTCGAGAGAACGGTAAATGCCATATTGGTCGGTCTCACAGACCGCGACCGCGACCGAAACCGAAATTCTATCGGTCTCGACTCCCTGCCCAGAAGTGAAGGAAAACCCGTATTACATTTAGTCGATTTGAATATCCCGCTCGAATGTACAACCAATTTAAAAGGCCAGGGTTAAGCAAGGACTTCAAAGGTTCCGCCCGGAGTGACGCCTCTTATTATACCTAGGGCGCGTTCCGATTCACGCATACTGCGCATAAAATGCATAGGATATGTCACGTACCCTATGCACTTCATGCCAGTGATGCCAGAATCGTGGGGCACGGGACGGGACGCTTACTCCCGCTATGACCTACCGTCGTCTCCCACTATGGCCTACCGGCGTCCCCCACTTTCTTCCCACCACACTGCACAGAAGCATATCTCTACTCCTGTACGTGTGCGCTGCCGGTTCCGCTCTCTTCGGCAGCGATCTACGTTGTCGAAACCCGAGACCAGCGCCTCGGCCGCAATTATGATGTGCGAATGTTCAAATCCCGGTGTGGCGGTTCTATTTTTTCTTTTATATATAGGCTGTCATCGTAAGAATTGACTCTGACATTATTGCACAATTTTTCTATTTATTTATTATTATTTAATATGTTGAGTTGAAGAAAAAAATGTTCGAAGGTCGACCTAAGTCGACCTAAGGTCTCTCCAGACTTTTCAAGCCGCGCGGCAGCCTCGCGCTGCAGCCTCGCAACGTCTAGACGCACCTTTAGACGACCGCAGCGAATCGAGGCCGGCGACCCACAGTGGAGGGTAAAATATTCATTACAGCGTATTAAGAAATTCTTTATTCTTTATCGTATCGATATGAAAGTAACACTAATGGATTCCTGGCGTTCTCCCAATTAAAATTATCACAAATATCATGCACATCGGACTATTTTTAACGAAGTTATGGAAATCAATTTATTATGAAGATTTCTTAAGGGGGGATGGGAAGAGGAGAGTTCTATGAGGAGAGGGGATGGGCAGTAGAGGAAGTGGAAAGGATGAGGGATGGGGGAGAATTGAGGGAGGAGGAGCTGGTAAGTGTGGAGAAGAGATTGCAGGAGGTGGATAGGTGAGAAAGGATTAGGGAAGCAAAATATAATGGATGGTATGGGGCGATAAAGGGGGTGGGGGTTCCTGGATACCTGAAGAAGGGTGGGGGGAGAGTAGATGGAGGAGGGTGGCTAGGTTCAGGTTGGGGAGTGAGATGAGGGGGGGGGAGATATTGGGAGGATGAGGAAGAAAGGAGATGTAGGGTGTGCGGGTGGGGGGAGGAAACATGGGAACATGTGTGGGAGGAATGTACGGGGTGGGGAGAGGGAAGGGGTTGTAATGGTCTCCGGTTGCGAGACGATTATCGGTGGGACGGAGAAGGGATTGTGATGCCGACTCAGTCGGTGTGTCCGGGTTCGGCGAATGAGTAAAAATGCGTTGTTTAACAATAACAGTGTTTATTGGTAAAAGTCTGTAAATTGTGCTGGGTTTGTGACATATGTCCCGTGCGGTGAGTTCCGTAGTCGTTCTCGATTCGTACGGCGAATACGTTTCGGTTGCGCGGTGCTTGAGCGGTATCTCTTAGCGGCGCGTCGGTACGTCCGGCGAGTACGTTTCGGTAGCACGGCGCTCGAGCGGTTTCTCGTAGCGGCGCGTCGGTGCACGGCGGCGTCGGCTTGTCGGCGAGCGGTTAGGAAAGAGGAATGCGGATTTATTGAACGTTCTGCTCAGGATGGCCTTATGGGGCACGTCCGTTGAGAGTCGTATAATCTCGTATCAGAGTGCAGTAGGGTTCTGGACTAATGGGCGGGGAGACACCTCTCTGACGTAGGCAGGGCGCAAGATTTCTCTCGGCCTATTTCGGAAGAGGCTGGTTTTGGTACAGTTGTGACGATGGCCGACCACTGACACACCTCATGGGAGCTAAAAATGAGCATCTTGCCGTACCGCGTGAAGCGCATAAGCGACACGCACAAGAGCTCCTGATTCCGCTCGCCGCGGCCTTTATATGCAGGAGCCGTGCATCTTCGCAAGCGAGGCAATACGCGGGCCCAGTGGCCACTTAGCGGCCTGGGTGCGTACTGGACCTCGCCCTTTGTTTTGGTTTCGCGCGCTCGCGCGATCCGCGTGACGTGACTTCGTCACAGGGTTGGCAGGGGATGGTGGGAGAAGTGTTGGGGGATGATGGAGAGGGGGAAAGGTGGATGAGGAGGGTGGAAGAGTGGAGGGGGGTACAAGATGGAGGAATGAATGGGTAAAGAATGGGAGTGAGAGGATGCGTGCGGAAGCGGAAGTCCGGAGGAGGGAAGGAGGAGCGGGAGTAGCGGGCGCGGCGGTGGCGAGCGAGCGAGCGAGCGGACAATTAGGTTTAAGGAGTAGTTTTTTAAGGCGTAGATGTAAGGACGCGAGATGTAGAGGTGAGCGAGAGAAGGGAGGAGAAGAACTTTGTATTGTAATCCCCAAGGGGACACAATAAAGTATATATATATATGAAGATTTCTTAATTACAATCCGATTTGTGTCGTTTTTGGACCATTTGCATCAGGAAAACATAAGGAAACGATCCATGTCACTTTCGCCAAGATCCGGTGCAAAATGTAGAATTTTCGATTCGCCACGTCTTAGGGGGCAACATTTTACGCCCCCCCCCCCCCCCCTGGTCACGAGGGTCGAAGTCCTTGAAACCCATCGAGGCACGGCTTATCGACGACGTCACCTCTGGAGTCTTGGCTGCCAGGCTTGTCGCGCGCCTCAAGATTTCTGCACTGTCGGAAATCCTGAGGCGCGCGACGAGCCTGGTTTCAAGTGCCGTTTTTTCCTTTTCTAACTACCTTTTCTGCCTCTTATGTAAACTCTTCTGGAGTCGAGGTTGGAGCACGGGCAGGAGCGTGGTGCTTTCTGACACGCGGGTAGGACTGTGGGGCTTTCTTGCGCGCCACGCAAGAGCGTGGGTGAAAAATTTGATCTGCATCACGAGCAATCAGAAGACTACCCCCTTCTTCAAAACATCTTGCATATTACATCTCTTCATCATTTATCTTAGATATAACATCACTTGCATACCGATATGTATTTATTGTCTATTAATATTAGTTTTTATATTAAAGCAAGCAGTGACATGGTAATTATTACCGTTGATAGTAATAATTATGATCGTCACAACAGGGAATGTGTTAACTGCAATTTCATTTGCCATCGCATTGTCGAGGAAACATTTGGATTTTTTTAAAGTACCCTGGTAAAATTTTACAGTCGTTATAACTGAGTCATAAACCATTTCCATAATATATAGCACCTCCAGGTCAACCAAATGTAGCTTCGTAAAAACAGATATAACAGTATATCCTTCTGCTGTGCACGAAGGAGCGTCGCTCCGGCGTCTACGTACTTTTGCGTGCCGCGCGCCGGAACGCACGCCGGGAACGCGCGTAGGAACGTCCGTGTAAAGGGCCCTATTGAACCTGCTCTGCCCTGTCTCTTTGCGCTAGTTCCTTCGCAAACTCTCTTCCTCTCCTTCTTTCTATTTCTATTTCTTGCATATCTATCATTTTTTGCCTGAAGTATGAGTCTCTTATTTCCTCCCATTTCGACTTTTTCTCTGCTTGCTTCGCGTCTATTTTACTCCAGCATTGTTGTACTATTTTATTCTTATTCAGCCGTTTCGCTTTCTCCTCATATTTTATTGCTCTTATCCCAGCTTCTATCTTAGCTTTCAACCAAAATTAGATATGCAGGTGTATTGAAGTCCAACCTAAAGTCCACCTTATGTACCTATTTCTCCTGTATTTTCTCTACCTTTTCTGCTTCCATCCATCCCCAAATTTCTGACGCGTACAGCAAGATACTTTTTACTATGCTTCTGAATATTCTCATTCTTCTCTCAAAATTGTTCTTGAACATTCTTTGTCCTATTCCCCATATCTGCGCCATTGCTATTCTAGCTTTCTTTATGACTTCCCTTATATGCATCTCTCTGCCCCCATTTTTCTGGAAATTATACCATAAGTATTTGAACTTGTTGAGCGTGAAAAAGACCATTTCAATTCGAAGTGTTTTCTGGGACCTGTGCTTCGTCACTTCGCACGTGGCAAACACTTGAGCCGACCGCCTGGGCCTAAAGTCTTGGGACGGAATTATTTACCAGCATTTCCGTGAACTATGGGCTATTGAGCCGGGTCGAGACCGCGTATGTCTAGGCGACATAAACAAACGGAGTCGCGCCGTTCGATGCGATTTCGTGGAACTCAGCTTCCCTTTCCGGTGCGTTTCGTCTCCCAATGCCACAGTCATTTACAGCCAATAGGAAATAATCTACCACCTCTTATTTTAAGACACACCCCTGCAAGGGTTTTCAAAGGCTTGGTAGAGCCTGACAACACAAGGAAGTTCAGATCAAACTAAACCTCTGTACTATCATCGTCGACAGAATTGCATTCAGCATTCTGAAACATTGCCAGCGCACATTATAACTAAATCAAAACTCAGGTGTATAAGTATTTTCAGTTAATTTTTGTCAGAATATATTTTAAGTGTTATTTTGTTACGCGCTGCAGTGTCAGTTTGATTTCACCACTACCCTTCCACATACCTCATTCACCATTCATTTAGTGAACTCTTGCGGTGGTAAAACCCGCAAGGAGTGTGACATTGTGTCGTCGGAGTCTTACACTCTCCAAAGAATAAGTCGACATTTTGGCCACAACATTTTGGTCCTTCGAGCCGGAGCACAAGTGTCTGGAGAGCCTTGATTCGCGCCTGTCTGTACGACATATCCAGTGCTGTGGGAAGGACAGCATGCGTCATCGTTGAGGAGTCCAGTAACCAGAGAACGGGACTCGGCAGATCACCTAATCGTCAAGGGGCCCCAACAGCCGAGGGACAATGACACCAGGTCGTCGCATCCTCGCATAACTCATCAGCGTCAGGAGCAATACCTGAGCACCAGGGGTCGGCGGAACCACCATCACAGCTGTACCGAATCGACGGCAAGGACATCGTCGAGAGCCAACTTCAAGGACGTTGTTACCAGCCTCATTCGCATCGCCTATCATTGACAAGTCGTGTGGACTAGCCGGAGACTGCCGCCACGTAAGTCGCATTCAGTTGTTGTTTGTGAGTCACCTATTAAACTAGTTCTATTATCTCATTCCCGTGTCTCTATCGCGGTAAAATTTCGCCGTGGCACCCAGCCTGGAAGAACGCCATAAAGCTTTAAAGGTGAAACGTGAAGCATTCAAATTAGAACTAGACACCTTTAAAATACTGATAGACAGTTCCAAAGCTGGAGATTCGGGCAGTCAAATCCAGGTGCATTTTGACGAACTCGAAAGTGAGTTTACGGTGTTTAATAAGACGCAAGCGGATTTAGATTCCGCGGACACCACCGGGGAATTAATGCGTGAAAGAATAGCTGTCAAATCCGCGTTCAGTACTTGCAAAGCACGCGCAATGGATATCTTGAACAAACTCCCGCCTCGTTCGCAGACTGCAGGTGCGTTGGGCGTCGAGTCACTGAGTTTAAGAGCGTCGCCACAATCAACCTTCGAGTCTGTTGATAGAGACGTATATTTACCAAAAATTAATTTGCCAACTTTTGCTGGAGCATACGAGGACTGGCCTGGGTTTCCTAACCAGTTTCAGTCTTCGATTCACGAAAACGCACGCATTAATGAATGCAAGAAACTCTTATATCTCAGATCCTGTTTAAAAGACGAAGTAGCGAAAGCTATAGAGTCGGTAGGAAACTCCGCTGCCAATTATAAGGTTGCTTGAGACCTTTTAGAGAAGCGGTATAATCAACCCGCGACCATCGTGACAAATCATTTGAGGGCAATCGTTGACGTACCGTTGTTGCAAAAGCCATCATATCGCGATTTCAGAACATTTTTGAACAACATGGAGGCTCATTACCGCGCATTATAATCTTTGAAGCAACCTAGTGCCGATACCCTTAACCTAGTGCTTAGTCATCTGATCGTTTGTAAACTGGATGAAGAATCCGCACTCAAGTGGAAGGAGCGCACGCGTGGTACTGCGTTTCCTAGTTTAGAGGAGTTATTTACTTTTTTGCACGATCGATATCAAATGATCGAACCCGTCGACGGCGGAGAACCCACCGCTGTAGTTCCTGCCGTGGCTCCTGCCGTCGCTCAGGGAACTGTTCGAAATCGTCAAGGCTCACAAAATCGTAACAAACCCGCAGTAAGGGAATTACGATCAAATACTCAAGTTCATTCTACCCAGAACGCGATATTATGCGGTTTTTGTCGAGAACCACATTTTTCGGAATATTGCAGCAAACTCTTAAGTCTTTCCGTATCAGATAGATCAAAATTAGTGAAGGAAAGCCACCTTTGTTTTAACTGCTTACGGCCAAACCATTCGGTGAGGGACTGTCAGGCAAGTAGTACCTGCCGACGATGTCATAAACGGCATCACACTTTACTGCATGTAGACCCTCCTACTCCCGTACCTGCAGCTGTGCAGGTAAACAATACCTGTTCGGTAGTAAATGCTCGGCCGACGGTAATTTTGTGTACGGCGGTCATCGACATCGTGGACGGATTCGGGAAAACCCACAAATGCAGAGTGTTATTAGATTCATGCGCCGAATCTCATTATTTGTCGGAAAGAATGTGCAAGCAACTCAATCTACCCACGAAAGCAGTGAATATACCTCTTTGTGGCACAAACGCTATGCAATCGGCTAGCACTAAACTCACTCGGGTGCAAATTAAATCGCGAAATTCTCATTATTCAAAGAATGTAACATTTTTGATAGTTCGGGAAGTTTCACAACCATTACCTCATGACTTAATTGATAAGCAAACGTTAAATATCCCGGTCGGGATACATTTGGCAGATCCAGATTTCCACATGACCGGTAACATAGACGGAATTCTTGGTGGTCAATTCTTCTGGGACTTGATGTGCAAAAACTTAACTCGGTTGGATAGTGGTTGGGCATGTACCAGATAACCCAGCATCTCGATCAACTACTTGCAATTTGACACTTAACGATCTTCAAACGGACATGTACAAATTTTGGAATCTTGAGGAATGCCCCTCCGTTAAATTGTTGTCTCCCGAAGAACAAGAGTGTGAAAATCACTATACCTACTTCTAATACGATTCGCGACGCAATCACCGGTCGGAATACAGTTGGTCTTCCTTTTAACGATCAGAGGGAAAAACTTGGTGAATCACGTCAAATAGCAGTGAAACGATTTCTATCTTTAGAACGATCTCTTAACAAAAATCACGCTATCAAGGTTCAGTATGTCGAATTTCTTAAGGAGTACAAACGGTTAGGACATATGACAGAAGTTACGGACGAAAGCACCGAAGGTGTCTATCTGCCTCATCATCCGGTGGTCAAAGACAGTAGTTTGACCACAAAAGTCAGAGTGGTGTTTGATGCATCGGCACGCTCATCATCCGGTGTGTCGTTGAATGATACTTTAATGGTGGGACCGACGATCCAAGACGACCTGGTCAGTATAATCACGCGATTTCGATTACATAAATATGTGCTAACCGTCGATATTGCAAAAATGTATTGGCAAATCGATCTACGAGCGGTAGATCGGAAATACCAAAGGATCCTATGGCGCGAGAACTCTAACTAACCGATAAAAACGTACGAATTGAATACGGTTACGTACGGGACTGCGTCAGCTCCGTTTTTAGCTGTCAGAACTCTTCACCAATTAGCGCATGACGAGATTGGCAATCATCCAATAGCTGCAAACGCATTTCTTAAAGATTTTTATGTTGACGACGTGCTCACGGGAGCAGATTCATTTGACGAGGCTATGTTGCTTAGGAATGAGTTGATCCGGTTAGCCGCGAAGGGAGGATTCCAACTTCGACAGTGGGTATCAAATGAATCCCGCTTACTCGAATCATTCCCGGATGCTAGTGTCCATGACCACATTGTGTTAGACGCGTCTGATGACAAAAAGACGCTGGGGTTATATTGGAAGGCTGAACGGGACGGTCTTGGGTATACCATTAAGCAGGTAGAACCTTTGCAGAAGGTCACCAAACGAAATATTTTATCCCGCATTGCCCAACTCTTCGACCCTTTGGGGTTACTAGGTCCTGTTATTGTGCAGGCTAAGATTTTGATGCAAAGTCTCTGGAAATGCAAACTCGACTGGGACGAGTCGGTCCCAGTAGACATTTATGGGGCGTGGGTGAATTTCCAGTCACAATTGCCCTTAAAGGGGGAGCCCACTGTCTCAAATCTGAAATTTTTTTTTTACATTTTCTGAAAGACGTACGTTTCAAGAATGTTCTCTCCAAATTTTATGAACAAATTCGCAAAATTGACGGAGATATGGTGTTTTTCGTGAAGCGGTGTCAAACGCGCGACTAAGACACGCGGAACTTTGAACGCGTTTTCCTCAGAATGACATTTTTCAACCGCGTTGACAGTCTACAGGGAAAACTATACGTCCAATTGACACGAGCAAGGGCATTTATTGTTCGGAAAACCCGCCTCTATTACCTGACGATCAGTTTTTTCAATTTTCGACCTGCTTCTATTTTTTTTATCAACAATTCCCTAACGTTGTACCAAAGAAAAATTGATTTTTTCCAGTGGTCCGCCATTTTGTTATTTTTTACAATTTTTACTATTTTTGATCGTCACGTAATAGAGGCAGGCTTCTAGTTTCTAAATATTACTGTTTTTTTTAATTCCGATTAACCATATGGCCTAGGCACTGTCAACGTGACAAGCATGTTTTTGCCGCAGTGCAAATTTTGACGAAGAGTATACAGGAAACGAATTTATGAATTTGTTTGAAAAAAAAATTTTCTTACCTTTCGATATGTACACTATTAACTATACTAAGCAATAAATTGATTTACTTGCGTTGTTTGGTTGAAATAAATTCCCGAAAACACCCTTACATTTCGGACCGAGACAGTGGGCTCCCCCCCTTAATACAGAGCGTTCATATTCCAAGGCGCGTTGTTTCCGATGGTCACACACATTTGCAGCTACACGGATTTTGCGATGCTAGCGAACAAGCGTACGATGCGTGCATATACATTCGCTCGACGCGTGACGGTCAAAGATACAGCGCACAACTCGTTTCTTCAAAGTCAAAGGTTGTGCCTTTAAAAACTGATTAAATTATACAACATAATCATCAAAGCCACAAACCTCTCATTCAAAAAAGTAGTGTTTTGGTCGGATTCGACTATCACGTTGCAGTGGATACGTACCGCACCGCATACGCTCAAGACATTTGTTGCAAATAGGGTTCGCCAGATACAGCAACATAGTGCTTCAAGTCAATGGTTGCATGTACCTTCGGAACACAACGCTGCAGATATATTATCACGGGGGTCCAACATCCAAGACTTTCTTATGGCCACTAGCTGGTTCACCGGAACCCTATGGCTATCTCAGTCAGAAGACACTTGGCCGCATTATGACATGCAACCGATAGACATTCCTGAGGAATGAAAGGTGGTGGTGTTACACGCAACAACCAATGCGGGGGTTCAATTGTTGGAGAAATTTTCTCCATTTATACTTTTACAAAGCGTTATAGCGTATTGTCTTAGATTTTCATAAGCCGAAACGTAGAGGACCTCTCACTACGGATGAGTTAACACAAGGACATTTTAGAATAATACAGTTGCTGTATTATCTGTCCAATAGTGAAATTACTAAATGCGGAACTCGATTCACCGCATTAGGTCCATTTTTGGATGAAGATGGACTTTTGAGAGTGGGTGGGAGATTGAAGCATGCACTACTGTCTTACTCAAGGAACTACTACTTACTTCCCAAGGAATACGGATATGAATTTGTTAGTTAGGTGCGCGGACGAACCCGATGCGAAATCGGGGAGCCGCTAGGATTATTGACGACGAGGACGAACCTGATGCGAAATCAGGGAGCCTCTAGGAATGAAGTCACACACGAACGAACCTGATGCGAAATCAGGGAGCCGTAGGAGGGTGAAACGTCGTGAACGAACCTGATGCGAAATCGGGGAGTCACTAGGATAAAGTTCACAGACGAACCTGGTGCGAAACCAGGGAGCTGTAGGATACGGATGAACCTGATGCGAAATCAGGGAGCCGTAGGAGGGGTGAGGTTTCGTGGACGAACCCGATGCGAAATCGGGGAGCCACTGGGTTGGAGAAGATGACTTGCTTTGGTAAGAGGTGCGAACGAACCCGATGCGAAATCGGGGAGTCGCGGGAAATGTTAGTAATGCCTCGTAACTCTTAATTAATATTTGATACAACTCGAGCGGTAAAGTTGTATCAGTGGGTGAGTGCTACTAATATTATAAGGATCACTGGGTAAAAGATGGGTTTAACGAATCTACTCGATTTAGACGTGAACACCATAAGTATATTGATTTAAATAGTGACAATGGAACTAATTTCGTTGGTGCAAGTCGCGAATTGCAAAAGCTACGTGATGCAATCCTTGTACAGGATCCTAAGGGTCAGTTTCATAAATATCTATCGGATCAACACGTTCGTTGGCACTTTATTCCTCCGCGTGCTCCCCATTTCGGTGCATTATAGGAAGCTGCAGTCAGGTCAATGAAACATCACCTCATGCGTATTGTGGGAAACACTGTGCTCACGTACGAGGGGTTCACAACATGTCTCGTGGAAATTGAGGCAATTCTCAATTCTCGACCGCTAACTCCCCTATCATCGGACCCGAACGACCTTAGTCCACTAACTTCTGGTCATTTCCTGATAGGTGACTCGTTAAGGGGGCCGTCTCATTTTTGTTATTGTCCGCCTCACCGGGCCTTGAATGTGTGCGGACGGTCACACAAGCTAAGTTAAGCATGTACGTATATGCGTGTAGTAAACAAACTGTTTCAACCATCTTTCGTCCTGGAATCAATTTTACTGAGTGCGATTTTACAAGTGTCAAGACAGGTCGACTTTCATCTTGGCAACACATCCAGCAACTTCGACAGCATTTTTGGTCAAGATGGTATAAGGAATCCCCTCAAAAACTTCAAAAAAGTAAAAAAATTACGCCAAGTACATAAAAAACCAAGGAAATCACAAAACATAGAAGATACTAATAAATACAAAATTTAAAAAAGAAGTGAAATCAAAATGAGCTGCCAGTACATAAAGATGCTTTCCAACTGCGCTTTAGATGACACAGCTACATATGCGCAGCTAAAATTCCATTACTCATAATGGCTATTTATACAAAGAAAAAATGTATTAAATAATATTAAGCAGATATATTTTTATACGAATAAATATTTTATTCAAAATACTTGGCGCTGCGCCCCGAATTGGTGTTGCTAAACTGAATAAACATGTATAAATTGCATCAATCTTTTTCTTTTTTGTGGGTGCGTTCGTAACTGTGTGTGTGCGTGTGCATATGCTACGTATTATATTAGAATTAAATATATGTAGAATAAATCTGACTGCGTTTCTAATATATGTATGTATATGTTTATGTATTTTAGATTGTAAGGGAGTAATTGTAAATTATTAATACTAATTGTAAGACAATTAACATTTTTTCGGTTACGCAGCGCCAAGTATTTTGAATAAAATATTTATTCGTATAAAAATATATCTGCTTAATATTATTTAATACATTTTTTCTTTGTATAAATAGCCATTATGAGTAATGGAATTTTAGCAGTGCATATGTAGCTGTGTCATCTAAAGCGCAGTTGGAAAGCATCTTTATGTACTGGCAGCTCATTTTGATTTCACTCCTTTTTTTAATTTTGTATTTATTAGTATCTCTTCTATGTTTTGTGATTTACTTGATTTTTTATGTACTTGGCGTAATTTTTTTTACTTTTTTGAAGTTTTTGAGGAGATCTCACTTCTTTTTTCAAAGATTAATTGTACTATTATTTGCAAATTCATATTCATACACACGTATTAATTGTTTATTTATCCTGAATGCATGGAATACGTATGTACAAACGTGTACATAATATATATTTACTTACTTATTTATAATAATTTTTAAACAATTTGGTTATACACGGTAGTCTATAATTGTAATATGTTGTCATTTCATTTTCTATAAAATTCTGTACAATCGTTACAAGAATCGGTTCTGTAACCGCTTTGGAACTTATATTGAACCTAAAAAATACAAATTATTGAATCGGTTCTATAACCGGTTGGAACTTATATAGAACCTAAAAAATAAAAGTTATAGAGCTATATAGGAACCGTAACTTATACTTACATAGTCTGATATTTAGGTTCTTTATAACGGTTATTCAGAAAAAAGGTTCTTCATAACTCTTTCAAGAACCTAAATCTTTATAATAACGGTTTCAAGCCCTGCTCAACTGTGAAATATAAAAATATATAAGGGTAAAGGGTGTAAGGGTAAAGGGTGTAAGGGTAAAGGGTGTAAGGGTAAAGGGTGTAAGGGTAAAGGGTGTAAGGGTAAAGGGTGTAAGGGTAAAGGGTGTAAGGGTAAAGGGTGTAAGGGTAAAGGGTGTAAGGGTAAAGGGTGTAAGGGTAAAGGGTGTAAGGGTAAAGGGTGTAAGGGTAAAGGGTGTAAGGGTAAAGGGTGTAAGGGTAAAGGGTGTAAGGGTAAAGGGTGTAAGGGTAAAGGGTGTAAGGGTAAAGGGTGTAAGGGTAAAGGGTGTAAGGGTAAAGGGTGTAAGGGTAAAGGGTGTAAGGGTAAAGGGTGTAAGGGTAAAGGGTGTAAGGGTAAAGGGTGTAAGGGTAAAGGGTGTAAGGGTAAAGGGTGTAAGGGTAAAGGGTGTAAGGGTAAAGGGTGTAAGGGTAAAGGGTGTAAGGGTAAAGGGTGTAAGGGTAAAGGGTGTAAGGGTAAAGGGTGTAAGGGTAAAGGGTGTAAGGGTAAAGGGTGTAAGGGTAAAGGGTGTAAGGGTAAAGGGTGTAAGGGTAAAGGGTGTAAGGGTAAAGGGTGTAAGGGTAAAGGGTGTAAGGGTAAAGGGTGTAAGGGTAAAGGGTGTAAGGGTAAAGGGTGTAAGGGTAAAGGGTGTAAGGGTAAAGGGTGTAAGGGTAAAGGGTGTAAGGGTAAAGGGTGTAAGGGTAAAGGGTGTAAGGGTAAAGGGTGTAAGGGTAAAGGGTGTAAGGGTAAAGGGTGTAAGGGTAAAGGGTGTAAGGGTAAAGGGTGTAAGGGTAAAGGGTGTAAGGGTAAAGGGTGTAAGGGTAAAGGGTGTAAGGGTAAAGGGTGTAAGGGTAAAGGGTGTAAGGGTAAAGGGTGTAAGGGTAAAGGGTGTAAGGGTAAAGGGTGTAAGGGTAAAGGGTGTAAGGGTAAAGGGTGTAAGGGTAAAGGGTGTAAGGGTAAAGGGTGTAAGGGTAAAGGGTGTAAGGGTAAAGGGTGTAAGGGTAAAGGGTGTAAGGGTAAAGGGTGTAAGGGTAAAGGGTGTAAGGGTAAAGGGTGTAAGGGTAAAGGGTGTAAGGGTAAAGGGCGTAAGGGTAAAGGGCGTAAGGGTAAAGGGCGTAAGGGTAAAGGGCGTAAGGGTAAAGGGCGTAAGGGTAAAGGGCGTAAGGGTAAAGGGCGTAAGGGTAAAGGGCGTAAGGGTAAAGGGCGTAAGGGTAAAGGGCGTAAGGGTAAAGGGCGTAAGGGTAAAGGGCGTAAGGGTAAAGGGCGTAAGGGTAAAGGGCGTAAGGGTAAAGGGCGTAAGGGTAAAGGGCGTAAGGGTAAAGGGCGTAAGGGTAAAGGGCGTAAGGGTAAAGGGCGTAAGGGTAAAGGGCGTAAGGGTAAAGGGCGTAAGGGTAAAGGGCGTAAGGGTAAAGGGCGTAAGGGTAAAGGGCGTAAGGGTAAAGGGCGTAAGGGTAAAGGGCGTAAGGGTAAAGGGCGTAAGGGTAAAGGGCGTAAGGGTAAAGGGCGTAAGGGTAAAGGGCGTAAGGGTAAAGGGCGTAAGGGTAAAGGGCGTAAGGGTAAAGGGCGTAAGGGTAAAGGGCGTAAGGGTAAAGGGCGTAAGGGTAAAGGGCGTAAGGGTAAAGGGCGTAAGGGTAAAGGGCGTAAGGGTAAAGGGCGTAAGGGTAAAGGGCGTAAGGGTAAAGGGCGTAAGGGTAAAGGGCGTAAGGGTAAAGGGCGTAAGGGTAAAGGGCGTAAGGGTAAAGGGTGTAAGGGTAAAGGGTGTAAGGGTAAAGGGTGTAAGGGTAAAGGGTGTAAGGGTAAAGGGTGTAAGGGTAAAGGGTGTAAGGGTAAAGGGTGTAAGGGTAAAGGGTGTAAGGGTAAAGGGTGTAAGGGTAAAGGGTGTAAGGGTAAAGGGTGTAAGGGTAAAGGGTGTAAGGGTAAAGGGTGTAAGGGTAAAGGGTGTAAGGGTAAAGGGTGTAAGGGTAAAGGGTGTAAGGGTAAAGGGTGTAAGGGTAAAGGGTGTAAGGGTAAAGGGTGTAAGGGTAAAGGGTGTAAGGGTAAAGGGTGTAAGGGTAAAGGGTGTAAGGGTAAAGGGTGTAAGGGTAAAGGGTGTAAGGGTAAAGGGTGTAAGGGTAAAGGGTGTAAGGGTAAAGGGTGTAAGGGTAAAGGGTGTAAGGGTAAAGGGTGTAAGGGTAAAGGGTGTAAGGGTAAAGGGTGTAAGGGTAAAGGGTGTAAGGGTAAAGGGTGTAAGGGTAAAGGGTGTAAGGGTAAAGGGTGTAAGGGTAAAGGGTGTAAGGGTAAAGGGTGTAAGGGTAAAGGGTGTAAGGGTAAAGGGTGTAAGGGTAAAGGGTGTAAGGGTAAAGGGTGTAAGGGTAAAGGGTGTAAGGGTAAAGGGTGTAAGGGTAAAGGGTGTAAGGGTAAAGGGTGTAAGGGTAAAGGGTGTAAGGGTAAAGGGTGTAAGGGTAAAGGGCGTAAGGGTAAAGGGCGTAAGGGTAAAGGGCGTAAGGGTAAAGGGCGTAAGGGTAAAGGGCGTAAGGGTAAAGGGCGTAAGGGTAAAGGGCGTAAGGGTAAAGGGCGTAAGGGTAAAGGGCGTAAGGGTAAAGGGCGTAAGGGTAAAGGGCGTAAGGGTAAAGGGCGTAAGGGTAAAGGGCGTAAGGGTAAAGGGCGTAAGGGTAAAGGGCGTAAGGGTAAAGGGCGTAAGGGTAAAGGGCGTAAGGGTAAAGGGTGTAAGGGTAAAGGGTGTAAGGGTAAAGGGTGTAAGGGTAAAGGGTGTAAGGGTAAAGGGTGTAAGGGTAAAGGGTGTAAGGGTAAAGGGTGTAAGGGTAAAGGGTGTAAGGGTAAAGGGTGTAAGGGTAAAGGGTGTAAGGGTAAAGGGTGTAAGGGTAAAGGGTGTAAGGGTAAAGGGTGTAAGGGTAAAGGGTGTAAGGGTAAAGGGTGTAAGGGTAAAGGGTGTAAGGGTAAAGGGTGTAAGGGTAAAGGGTGTAAGGGTAAAGGGTGTAAGGGTAAAGGGTGTAAGGGTAAAGGGTGTAAGGGTAAAGGGTGTAAGGGTAAAGGGTGTAAGGGTAAAGGGTGTAAGGGTAAAGGGTGTAAGGGTAAAGGGTGTAAGGGTAAAGGGTGTAAGGGTAAAGGGTGTAAGGGTAAAGGGTGTAAGGGTAAAGGGTGTAAGGGTAAAGGGTGTAAGGGTAAAGGGTGTAAGGGTAAAGGGTGTAAGGGTAAAGGGTGTAAGGGTAAAGGGTGTAAGGGTAAAGGGTGTAAGGGTAAAGGGTGTAAGGGTAAAGGGTGTAAGGGTAAAGGGTGTAAGGGTAAAGGGTGTAAGGGTAAAGGGTGTAAGGGTAAAGGGTGTAAGGGTAAAGGGTGTAAGGGTAAAGGGTGTAAGGGTAAAGGGTGTAAGGGTAAAGGGTGTAAGGGTAAAGGGTGTAAGGGTAAAGGGTGTAAGGGTAAAGGGTGTAAGGGTAAAGGGTGTAAGGGTAAAGGGTGTAAGGGTAAAGGGTGTAAGGGTAAAGGGTGTAAGGGTAAAGGGTGTAAGGGTAAAGGGTGTAAGGGTAAAGGGTGTAAGGGTAAAGGGCGTAAGGGTAAAGGGCGTAAGGGTAAAGGGCGTAAGGGTAAAGGGCGTAAGGGTAAAGGGTGTAAGGGTAAAGGGCGTAAGGGTAAAGGGTGTAAGGGTAAAGGGTGTAAGGGTAAAGGGTGTAAGGGTAAAGGGTGTAAGGGTAAAGGGTGTAAGGGTAAAGGGCGTAAGGGTAAAGGGCGTAAGGGTAAAGGGCGTAAGGGTAAAGGGTGTAAGGGTATACGGGTATATAAGGATGTAAGGATATAAGGGTATATAAGAGTATAAGGGTATATAAGGGTGTAAAGTTATAAAGGTATAGAAGGGTGTATACAGGGTGTCCCAAAAATGTTGCGTTTCCTTAAAGGGGGTGATTCTGGGGGTGATTTCAAACAACTTTTTCCTTTGCGATAATGCTCTCCGATGTTTCGTTAACGAGATATTAATAAAAAGCACCGACCAATCACAGCGCGAGTCTGACGGCCGAGTTCCCGCGGTAGCGTGGCTACGAGCCGCGCTGCGACTGCGACGAGGCAAGCAACTCGGCATGCATCGAAGAAACTTGCGTAGAATGGCAAATGAAAAAGACGTAACAAATAAAATCGAACATGTTGTCATGGTTTGTTCGTCATTTAAAGTGAATAATGAATAAAGGATAAATGGATGAAAATCACGTGTAACGTAAAAAGACGAATACGCATTTTTTTTTTTTAGAAGATTCGAAAATAATAATTATTTGAAGTGGGAGGATAAGGAATACGTAATTTTCCTTGTGTTAATAACGTAATCACGAAAAGGTAATGTAACAGGAAATTAACGAAAGGTGATAGTTGTTCGTTATTGTGATAAAAATCCGTAATTCAATAACGGCCAGCACTGTTGGTGGTAACGAATAAGTCTGTTTAAAAGTTGGGTTAAATTTAAAAATGAATTATCACCAATAAAGTAACTAAAACTCACCCTTGTTGGAAATTCACCTGCAGCTTGAAAATCTGTGCCACAGGGTCACTGAGCCGATCCTGGTCATCGATGGACGAGCTCTTCCCACTACCAAAAGTTAAGGGTCGCAATGTCAGGTGCATCCAGGTCAACGTACCGAATATTCACTTCACTGCACGGCTACTAACACTGATCACTTTGCTTTTAATGGAACTTGTTGTTCCTACGTTTTAAATATTGGTGGCCCTGAAAGGGGCCGATTGTTTCTAATTGAGGAACTGCTCCACATGGCCACCGTCATTATCGACGCATGTTTGAGCGCGGAGAATTAGCTGCCTTTGAACACCCTGTAAAGTTTCCGGCGTTATGGTGGCCACCGCTGTGTGAATAAGCGCGACCGCTTCTTCAGGAGTGTCCACCGGCTGACGATACACCTCATTCTGAAATGATTGTTGTACAACAAATACAAAACGTAAGTAAAAAAAAAAGAATATCTACAACAGGAATAAATAAAGAGTAACAGCAATAATCAAATTACCTTCAGGTAGCCCCAGAAGAAAAAATCCAGCGGATTCATATCCGGTGACCGTAGGGGCCACGCAACGTGGGCCTCTTGGCCGCCGCGGCCGATCCACCTGTCCTGAAAGGTTTCACCTAAATAAGCGCGGACATTATCGGCGTAATGTGGCCCAGCTCCGCCATGCTGGTAGTACATGTTCTGTCGGATCTCATGTGGAATATCGTCCATAAGATCCGGCAGAACATGTTCTAAAAAACGTTTATACGCTGGGCCGTCCAGCCTGTTTGGCAGAATGTACGGCCCAACGATAAACTCGCCACAAATTCCGGCCCATAGGTTGATCGACCAACGGACTTGTGCTGCACATGGACGAAGCGCTAGGGGATTTTCGTCGCTCCACACATGCATATTGTGGGAATTTAAGCAACCTTCTCTGTTGAAAATTGCTTCATCCGTCCACAATATGTATTTGGTGAACGACGGATTCCTTAGCACTTCTCCCAACAGCCACCTGGAATATTCATTCCGCTGGATGTAATCCCCGGCGTGCAAATGTTGCACCCGTACATATTTGTACGAATGCAACTTGCGATCCTGGAGGATTCGATGTATCGTCGTCCTGCTGACACTAGAACAAAATGCAAGAACATCTACTATTAGATAACATTTTTTTTCTTAATTAATAATTGCTGCAGTTATTTTGAACTGTCACTTACTCTAGGCGACGGCTCAAGAGGCGCACACTGATGGTTGGGTCGGCTTCAACGGCGTCGAGGATTCGCTCGATGGTGCCCAGATTTCGCACTGCTGCGGGTCTGCCCACCTCGCTGCCTCGCGGCATCATGGACCCCGTCGAGTATAGCCGCGACGCTACCCGGCGAAATGTATCCTTGCTTGGAGTTTCTATGTCAGGATATTCTAGCGCAAATGCTCGCGCACCAGCACTTGCGTCCCCGTTGTTCCGGGCGTACACCCAGAACATCCTGTAGTATTCTTGGGCCGTGTACATTTCTGCGACACGATTGCTAGCTGACTGACAGGATTTTTTCCAAGCAACTTCCGCTATCCCCAAGTAGCTTCTCTGGTTCCATTATGAGTTAACTTCCACCAGGGCAAGAGGCTTTAGGTAAAAAGAAGTCAGCACATTTTCGGAACACACGTGTTTTGCAGAAGTGCAACGAATACTTTCGCAAAAGCCCGCGCTCCGTCCTTCTACTGCCAATGTACCCATTGCTTCGCGATAGAAAACAGACACCACGTGTATCGGTTCGAAAGGGTCCGAAGGGAAGAGACAGTCTTTGAGTTGCTATAAAGAAGAAAATGCATACCATTCCTGTTTCCCCTTTCCGAGACCCTGAGTTCACGACTGCTACGAGGCGGAACCAATTAAGTCATAAATTATCCCAAACTGTAGGAAACCGTTCTCTACCGCCGACACGTCGGACAATAAACCGCGGCCCTGGCGAAATGCTCTGGCTGATCAACCTGATTAATTTTGGAGAACTAGAAATTACAGAGTACTATACAACATCAATACGCCTCGCGGAAAGACACAGGAAGAGAATATTTCTCGTGTATCTCGAATTTCAAAACAGAAGCACGCGTCGACGTATTCCGTGCGAGCGAAGGTGGGCATGGAGGTTCGATTGGCCCCAAACTAAGGAATGATCGGGTTTTAGTTATCACTCTGTGTGTATTTTAATGTATGCGTCGCATATATAGTGGTTTGTTCAACGTATGTACGGTTTTTGTACTAAGTCATAATGTGTGTGGAGGCAAACTTTAGTGCTATACGCATAGAACCGAGAAAGGATAATCAGGTTAAATTTTGTTAGGAGTTGTATATTAACTCAAATTTTTATGAACTTGCTTAATAATATTCAGCATTTTCAATGCGAAAAATGGAATGTTGCATTTTTCCCTATTTCTTGGGATTCAGGCCCACTGTACGATATAGAGTACAAGTGATTACTCCATTATTAGCGAATATTGTCAAATCTTGTTTTCGCAGTTGCCCTTGCAACTATATCCTTACAAATATATGTTGATTATACATGTTCGCGGAAGGTAACTAAAAAGTCGAAAATGACTGATATTTTTTCAGTGGGTTTCTTATAGAAAAAGAAATGTATATAACGAATTATTTGCTATTATTTTGCAGAATCGATACTAACTATTTTTGACCCCTTTAACTTTTCTTTAACAAACTTTGAAAGAAATGACTTAAAATTTTGCATAAAACAACAAATTTGACATGTGTTTACACGCAGATCAGATGTAGCCGTCATGATATTTTTACCTTTTTTTACAAAAGCTCATATTATTAGTTTACAAGAAATGTATATGTATAAAAAAAAATCCATAAGTTATGAATTCTGACATCTTTCCTTATTTCTGGATAATCTGTCCGAATGTGAGATGGATCGCTGAGCGGCTATACTGAATCCATCCTAAGAATAATCCTACGCCCAGACCGTTTTGTGACCGTTCTACGGCCTACGGGCCCGACGCAGGCGATTGAGAGAGAGGTAACAGGCGGTAAGACGGAGAAAATCGTAGGCGGTCAAGTGGGGGTCGGACCAACCAGCGCCTCCTCAGAATCATTCCTGCGCGGAACAGGATTATTCTTAGGATGGACTCAGTATAGAGTCGCAGAGCAGCTAGAGTCGCTAGACTGCTTCTGGAGCAGTAGAGCGGCAGCCGCTGTGCGACTAGGAGATTCTGCCGTTATGGCGGAAAACGGACACTCATGGCATTGTGTTGTGTCTCGAGTAGCTTAGGCCGCTCATGAACCAAACGCGCATAGGCTATAGCAGGCCCGTCCAACTTTTGCTCTTTGCTGCGAAGAGCGGCCGCGGGTGGTTAAGAGCGAACGCAAGGGCGACGGCGAGAACGGCAGCCGTAAAAGAGTGGGGATAGTGGCGTAGTGTGAGTGACTACCACTACCTACTTACTAGACTTGGGTTTTACAGCGGCTTGGTCCCTACGTGCTCTCGCAGGTAGTTGTGCGTTCCGAAGAATTTAATAAAACGATTTACAAAAGAGTGTAATAAATGTTTAGACTGGCATAAAATAACAATATCAATTTATTATCCCGTTAGTTCTATACCTAAACTAAAGAATTGCAGAGTGAAAGAATCGTAGGTGAAGAAAATTCAAGGAAAATGAAAGGGAGTTCCTCTTAAAAGTATTCAGTCAGTCTGCTTTTTTACCGTGTGTGAATTGCGACTGAGAGTACAAATGAGAGTATTTAACGAAAAGTAAAATGATATTAATTTCGTATAGACAGCATGCAGATGTGTGAGACAGGTATTACCTACCGGTAACCCTCGTATAAAATAAAATCTTGCATACTATTACGGGAGAATTTCTATAAATCAAAATTTTTTTCCCTTATTTTTCGTACTGGTGTATTAACAAAGTTGTAGTAAAGTATTAATTTCATTATTAATTTTATGTGCATTATTTACTACCAAGATTTGTTGAATAAGGTTTTGTTTTACACAGTTTCGTGGTATACGAGATTTACTTGTATTAGAACTTTTTTCACGGGTTGCGTCACAGCCGACTCTACTACTATCTGTGCTATACAACGTGACAACGCCGCTCATGTGCGGATCGGGAGTCCTATTTTCAGTGGTGGAGTTTTGTATTCAGCATTGTAATTAACGTGATTTTGCGGTATAAAACTATACTAATATACAGTATTTTGTATTAACTATGTATAAGAAATACGTAACTATCATAACTATAGTAAGTAGAAGTAATACAGAAGTATATTAATATTTATAAATGTGGTATATATTTTGTGGACTCTCGGAATAGTTTGGTGTTGTGATGCATTATATTTGAAATATTTACAGAGATTTCAAGAAACAAGAAGTGGGAAACAAGTTAAAACCATCTTTGAACCATATTGAAGGATTTAAAAATTGATAACGGTATGTATAAGTTAATAGAGACCTGAAATATGTGTAGACAAAATTGTTGGTACGAAGCCAAACAGGTTAAGTGCCCGTAGTAAAGAGGTTAGCATAATTAGCTATTGAAAGGAACAATTATGCAGTTAATTATAAAATCGTGTTAGAGAACAGTATTATAATTATGAACAATTTTCTCACCACCCTACGGGTATTTACCATGGCGCATTACCCTTTTCTTAATTATAATAACTTAATTTATATAAAATATGTTTATGATTTTCAGATTACAAATGTTGAGATTCCAAATTACCATCATCTATTATGGCTTACATTATTGGATATACATAAATAAATGAGTTTATCACTACTTCAGTGAGGACAGAAAGGACCCCACTTTGTAAGTGATCAAAATATCCGTCGCCTACAGTTTTACCGTTATCATCCACAATTAATAATCGACACATATTGCAATTTAATTTTTTTAGCAACAGACTGGGACCCATAACTGGATATGTAAATTTGAATGGAATCATCTACAACCGGCAGAATATTTTGTTGGTGTCCAATTTTTACGAGGTATAACAACCATTTATTTTTTTGGTAATTCCTCATATTTTGGGAATACAAATATAGAATTATATTATTAACTTTTAAAGTACCATTATAATTTCCCTTGCAATTCTTGGCAGGAAGATATGAATTCAGTATGGCAGAAGAAAAGGAAGGAAGCGTAAAAATAAGCGATACAGAGGAATGTCAACTATGCAACATGAGAAGAAGGGAGACTCCAAAGCTTGTTCTGTCTGTATGTCCCTAATATCAACAAAGGCATGCACACAAAGTTAAGGAAAATGAGTTCCCTGAAATATTAAATATTAAGAACATCGAGGAAGCAAAGGAATATGTTTTATTTTGTACAGACAGTAAAAACATAAGTAAACTAGCACTAAATGAAATGTGATTAGAGGAAAAATAATATATAAACTATAAATATTAGGCTTAAGTACAATGAAACACAAATAAAAGTAAGGATGTGGATGTGAGAATCAAACAACCTCTTTTGTAATAGGCTGTGAGCCTGTAGTACAAATAAACTTATTATTATTAATTTCCCTTATTGTTATTATTAATTTCCCTTATTATTATTATTAATTTCTCTTAATGAGTACGTAAAATTTGTAAAAAAATTATGTAAATCAAAATGTCCAAAAATGCTACAGATTGTATTAAATAAATGTGCTACCCACAAAAATAAAGATCTGAAGGGTTAATATAAATAAATAAAACATCTGGATTATAGCTCCGTTTCTGATATTTAGAGGACTTCAGTACTACTTTAATATAAACATTTAAAAGATAAACGCGAAACCGAAAGGCCTGTAGAGGGAGACTGTGTAGTCGGGAGGCCGGTGAGAGGCTGAGAGGCTGATACGGTAGGTATATATATATACATATATATATCGAAGCCGGACTCTCGCGGTGTTGCCATTTTACCTTCAGCACGGCTAGTACTAGAGTCGGCTGTGGTTGCGTGCGAGCGGCCCGGTGTGAGCTATGGTACCAGTATGAAGAAGAGTCTCGCTATTGTAAAAGTCATTCTTCCTTGAATACCTGACATCATAAACCACTGACATTCGGGTGTTTCCAAGCAATCGGTGGATTATTGCCACCCTGCAATTACTTAGTACCAGAGACCTTGCTAATGTCCACAAATTCCTACTTTCTTTAGCAGATGTTTATGTTTACAACTGCTTACCCCCAGCGGTGAAAATTTCCCTCTTCTAAAAGAAAATATTTAAAAACGACCCCACCTTGTCGGAGTGTAGAAGTACAAAACTTCCTCACTTCTGTATCGTCATCTGTCGAACGAACATTACCACGGTGTACCGTTCTTGAAATTGTGCTTGTGTATAATGTCTCAATATACTAGAACGCGACGCAAGTCCACATCTACGAATAATTTGAAGCCCTCATGGGAAGAAGAGTATTTTTTCATTGTACATCGGGGGATTGCAGTGTGTCTGGTGTGTTTTAAAAGTTTAAACCACGTGAAGAAATTTAATTTACGGCGGCATTACGATTTATTTCACGCCGAAGAATTAAAAGAATTGACTGGTGATCAGCGAAAAAGTGAAGTTGCTGGAATGACGAAGCTGATATTCGACGATTTAGAGGAGACACAGGTGAGTTTCTTTACTTACAATTAGTTACAAGAATTGTAATTTACACGTTGTTTCTATTACGATAACATTGTATAGTATGTGACGTCCCGATAATTTTTCGCCGGTCCTAAATAGCATCCTCCATACAAATCCACTCGACTACACAACTATTCTCGAAACCACAAATGCTAAACCCCTTTTTCCAACCTCCGGGTTGTTTGGACGATGTACCTTAGCGGTCCCCATCTCCAGACGCCCAAATTTCGAATCCCCTTCCCCTCTTCGGCCTTCGAGGCGCGAACTCTTCCCCGTTCAAATCTCATACAAGTCCCTCGCCAAAGCTCGCTCATCTCGAGACCATGTACCCCCCCCCCCCCCCTTTCTACAAACGTACTCAAGCCTCCACCTTAAAACCCCAATCAAAAATCCTCGAAATCCATCCAACGGGTGGAATACCCATTTCTAAAGCCCCGAAAGAACCGCCGAAATCCGCAATTCCACGCATACCTTGCGCGTGAGTCATCGGCACGCGTCGATTACATAACACATATTTTAAAGATGACTCATCACGCATACCACAAATTCCTCGCATACCTCAAATTCCTCGCATACCTCAAATTCCTCGCATACCAAACATTCCATTGTTTTGTATAAATACAAGCGCCACATGGACCGCGCCATCAGTCAGTTACAATCGATCAGTTAGTTACGATCAACCAGTCAGTTAGTTGGGCAACATCCGCGACACACCGCACCAGTATTTCTTTTATAAAGTTAAAAGCTCGTGAAGTGTTACAAGGATTTCTCCTCTATATCTCTGTAAGCCTTTATTATTCACTATTCTATGCTTAATCAATTTATGCCAATGGTCTCATCTATTCGCGCGGTTAAACGTGGTGTACCTCAAGGCTCGGTACTTGGACCACTGCTATTCTGTATTTATGTTAGGGATTTGCCCTCAATCTGTCGCAACTGCCGGGTGTATATGTACGCTGATGATACTCAGCTTGTAAAGGACTTTGATGTTGGAGAGGCTGACACTGCTAAACGTGAGATGGCTGCTGACTTGCAACGCCTCACATCTTGGGCTGACTCTCATGGTTTACAGTTAAATCCCTTTAAATCATCATTATTGATTGCGGGCTCTCCTGCTCTGCGTCATCAGCTATCGTCTTTTGACATTTCTTGGGGCTCTGCATCTCTTTCTATGCAACCCTCAGTCAAAATCCTTGGTGTTACTTTAGATCCTCTGCGGTGTTTCGACCAACATGTTGCTGCCTTGTGTCGTTCTGCGTTTGTTCGTCTGCGGTTCCTGTATCCTTCTCGTCGCATTCTCTCTACCCACGCTAAGCTATCGCTATGTCAGTCTATTGTTATTTCTCTGTTTGATTATGCCGATGTTGTGTATGGCCCTTGTCTTACTACCCGTCTTTCGTCTATAGTGCAACGTATTCAGAATTCGTGTCTTCGTTATTCCTATAATGTCCGTAAGTTTGACCATATTTCGCCGTGTTTCCTTCGCTCCGGTTGGCTCAATCTCAGACAGCGGTGGATCCTTCACCTCTGCTGCACTGTTTATAAGACTTTGAAATCGGAGACGCCTATTTATCTGAGTGAAATTCTACAAAGTAACTCTTCTATGCACTCTGTTTTTGCGCCATCTACTAGGCGTGGTGATGAACTGGCTGTGCCTGCTCATCGGACGGTCAAATTTACGGCATCTTTCTCCTACTTATCCTGCTTCTATTATAATTCTCTTCCTCTGGAAATTCGTTTTTTGTCTTCTTTTCCTGCTTTTAAATGTGCTGCTCGTTCCTTTATCCCTGTCCACTATGCGTAGCTCCCCTTGTCTCTTGTCCTTCCCATGCTTGTTTTTTTTTTCTTGTTTCTCTCGCTCTTCTGTTTTATATAGCTAATTTTAGTTATAATATTTTCTGCTTTGGGGTTAGGTTGCAAATCAGCAGTTATGCTGAACCTCGCCCTTTTATCCCTTAATTCATGTGAATTTGTGATGAATAAAGACAAATTATTATTATTATTTCCTTCTGCTCATATGCAACGATATTATTTAGTTCTTTATATTGCTTTGTATCATTGCGCTTATTACTTTACATTATTTGGTTTTGATTCTGCTTATTGCTTTATATGTACATCGTTAACTGCATTGCTTTCTATCTTGCTTTATACCATTTCAATTGCTTATGCTTATCGCTTAATTATATCATTGCTTGATTTTATTACTTATACTAAAACATTATTAGCGTTACTAATTCTTCTCATGTTTATATTATATTATTAATCACCATTATATAAATGTTTGTGCCAATGCTCAATGTCTATGCATTATTGTAAACTGTATACCGTCAGAAGCGCATTGCTTATCCACTCGCTTACCAATAAAGTGGTTCTGTTAATCGAAACGTTTAAATTCTTGCTACAACTCTTTGCCTTCGCGAATAATCTAACGGGTGTCACTCGGGTGTACGATCACCATACAGCCTTCCCTGATCGTCACAAGTTGCAAAGCATAGCCTTCATAGAGAAGCTGGTCTTCCTAAGAAGCACAGTCTTCGACCTCACCTACGCCACCCCTCGAGCACGAAGCATAGCCTTCATAGAGAAGCTGGTCTTCCTACGAAGCACAGTCTTCGACCTCACCTACACCACCCCTCGAGCGCGAAGCATAGCCTTCATAGAGAAGTAGGTCTTCCTATGAAGCACAGTCTTCGACCTCACCTACGCCACCCCTCGAGCGCGAAGCATAGCCTTCATAGTGAAGCAGGTCTTCCTACGAAGCAGAGTCTTCGAGCAACCTCCCTACCCCATATATGTTACGATCCAAGTCCCGCCACCCAGGACGTGACAAGTAAATTATTATTTTGCTTGCAGGAACCTGATTCGCCTGCTCTGCGGAGTAGTTATCGCAATTCGTTGGAAATGGTAAATTCGGCGCTTCCCTTCAGTATGGGAGAAACGATAAAGAGGTGTATTTGGTTGACGGCGGAACAGTTTTGGCCGCAAGATACGAGGATGGTTGATGATATCAGTTTATCCAGACAGACTGTAATGCGTCGCTTTCAAAATATGGTGGGCAATGTGACACAGCAACTGCAAGATATGTGTAAGGCATTTATTGCATTGAACAAGTGTTATATAGTAGCGACGGCGACACCTCGTGCAAACGGACAAGTGGAACGTTTTAATTGTGTTATTGCACCCATGCTGGCGAAATTATCGGAACATCCGGATAAATGGTTTAAAATTTTAGACAAAGTAGAATTCACTTTGAATAACTCGGTTTGTCGAGCAACGACTGAAACGCCAAGTTGTTTATTATTTGGAATAAAGCAGTTAGGTATTCTAAACGATAAAATAAGATTAGAATTAGACACAAATACAGATGTAGAAAGAGATTTGTCTGCGTTCCGTGATGCGGCTGCCGAAAAAATTGAAAAGTGTCAGGAAGAAAGTGAAAAATGTTATGACCGGAAACGCAAACCAGCGATAAAGTATCAGGTCGGAGACCACGTCATGATTTTGAATCATGTTATTGCGCCTGGAGTGAATAAGAAATTAAGGGACCTTACGTCGTAAAGAAAGTACTTGAGAATGGTCGATATGTAGTTAACGATATTGAAGGATTTCAAAGGTCACATATACCGTTCACTGGGATTATCGGTCCGGATCAGATGAAGCGTTGGTCCGATCATGTAAGTTAAGGATATTACAAGCGAGAATATTATATTTGAATTAACATATATTTAGAATTATTTTTATTGTTGTTAGATAAAAGTAAAGGCGAATAAAAATCTACGATAATGCTGATTGAATTTTTAATATATTCAGAGCGAATAAGACAATCTGCACGCGTCCAATCTTCTTTGCGCCCCGAGGTAGATAGCTCATGGTAATGTAATTGAAAAAAATTACATTCTTTTTGAAAAAAAAATACATTCTTTTTGAAAAAAATTACATTCTTTTTGAAAAAATTACATTCTTTTCGAAAAAAATTACTTTCTTTTTTCAATCACATTCCCACGCGAAACGCCCCGAGGTGTCTAGAGACGAATATAAACACATCCCCCAGATGACCAACCACCTCAAGTTGATCGCTGTGTCCGTTGCGTCGGAATAAATGAATAGAAGTTTGTCGCAAATATCTCGGAAACCAAGGTCGACCGCCAAAAAGTTTAGAGGAAAAAGTTGTTCAGAATGACGTCCTTGACAACATATTTCAAGGTCGTTAAAATCCGTGAGGTTGCCCTCTATCTATAGGGCAAAGCGGGGTAATTCCGGCCACATAAGCAGTAAATGCTATACAATTTGAACAAGTTACACATTTGTTATTTTTTTTTATATTAATTTATAGTTTAAAGTGTCCAGTTTGTGTTAATATGACCGAGAAAGCATAAATTTAAGTTGTAACAAAATTGGGAGCAATAACACAATAATAGTCATTTTGCCGGAATTACCCCACTAGTGGGGTAATTCCGGCCATGATTTTTCTTTATAGAAGAGCTAGGAAAACTGTTGAATTAATAAAAAATTGTATTATTTTTTATTGTAAAATTAATTTGTACATATATCACAAATATATTCTTCAAGGGGATCCCATCCTGAACATTCTTCATGTGCCCATTGACCACATACTGTGCACCGGAACCATATTTCATCATATTTTCCGAATTCTTTGCAAAAGGAGCACATATCGTGTCCTACTTTTTTGTAAAAAATATCTGAATTGTACATGGCATCTACGCCAGAAAAAAAACAATGTTAAAAGCTGCCTGGAATTACCCATAATTTTTAGCCGGTATTACACCACACCTCATGTTCAGATATTTGAAGTAATACACTGAATTGAATTTACATATCACCAAAAACCACATGTGAGTTGGAAAGTAGAAACATTCCTCTATTTAATGAGATTAATATTAATAATTCATATCAATTCCATGTACTAACTTAGCTTGCTTAACAGTCGACTACTGTTATAAGATTACGGTGCGAAATGAATATTCCCGGATTTTTTTGAAACAAAGACTGCTATCGTCATGAAAATCATGAATATTAGCTCGCTGCATCATTAACAGGTGGTGGTACCATACAGAGTCAAGTTACGTGGTTTTTATTTAAAGAAATAGAAGTGGCCGGAATTACCCCGCTTTCCCCTACCATTACCAAATCTTGTTTTCGCAGTTGCAAGGGCAACTGCGAAAACAAGATTTGACAATATTTGCTAATATTGGAGTAATCACTTGTATTTTATATCGTACAGTGGGCCTGAATCCCAAGAAATATAGCAAATGCAACATTCCATTTTTTGCATTGAAAATGCTGAATAATATTAAGCAAGTTCATAACAATTTGAGTTACTATACAACTCATAACAAATTTTGAGGCTATTTAAAAAAATAACGTCAACAATTTCAATAAAACTAAAAAAAATTGATAACTACATACTATGGAAAGTACAGAAATGATTATGTCACGTCCTGGGTGGCGGGGTTTAGGACAGTGACATTGTGGGGAATAACGGGAGTCGAACGCGAAATCCTGTTTCGCTGCTCCAAGAGATAACAAGGGTTTAGGCACGGAAATCTATTTCGCTGCTCTAAGCGGTTGTAAAGGTTTAGACACGAAACCCTGTTTCGCTGCCTCAAGCGGTTGCAAAAGTTAGGCACGGAAATCTGTTTCGCAGCTCTAAGATTTAGATACGACATCTGTATTTCGCAGCTCTAATCGATAGGAAAGACTTAGGTACACTCGGCTCAAACGATTGTGGCCGATCGAGATTCGATTGCATTCGAGCTTACTAAGGCTGACTTTTTTGCATCGCTAACATTCTACAGTATTTCATGAATATGGTGAGAGCACTGCCAAGCTACAGGTTCCCGTCTCACCATATTCATGAAATACTGTAGAAGGTTAGCGATACAAAAAAGTCAGCCCTAGTAAGCTCGAATGCAATCGAAACTCGATCGGCCACAATCGTTTGAGCCGAGTGTACTGTTGCGTTATCCGCTGGTGTTAATCCATATATTATATGAAGTTAGCTATAAGTCATAAAGATATCGAAGCTAGATGTAGAGCGAGATTCAAAATCCTTTTGTATTGAAAGATAGGAATAATATATATAGATTCAAAGCGAACGGAACATTAAGGTCTTAAGCAAATGTGAAACGGAGGACAAGGAAGAGTTTATTGTAGAGCGTGTTGTGCTGCTTAGGGGGGTTTTCCTTGCTAGTTTTGAATGTTTCAAGTTACCGTTAGATCAGGCGAGGGTAGTAAATAGCTTTACTTTTTCCTTTGCACATCTGCGTGCCAAATTTCGTCGAGCGGGCAGCGGCTCGTCTCGTAAAAGTACTTAAAATTCTGTCCTCCCTTTCAATAATTGTCGATGTCCTGTTAGGGTAAAAACTCCGGTCGGGGAGGGCTGAAAGTCATAAAGCCATAAAACTTTCTCCGAGTGACGTCGTCTTGACCTGGAGGGTTGCGCTTACTTACTTGCGAGATATGTATATACTGTACGTAGCCTATGTACTACCCCTATGTAATCGGAAAGCGTACCTCGATCACCAGAGGAGAGTGGGAGGAAGCATGAAGGAAGGGCGAAGGACAGCCCACTAACGAAGCTAGAGGGATGACACCGTCTTGATTGGGCGAAAGGATCCGGAGAGGGAGTCAGAGGAAGACTTCAAAATTGAAGGAGTAGGGCACTCGGAGGTGACAAGCGAGGCGTTATTTTTGTAAAAGAACAGATCAATCTTGTCAGCAGACTTGAAACAGTTTCATAGAAAATATACAAATAGTTTCTGAAATTTTACTTTGTGAAATCATTTGAAATACCCGCGCACTCCAACGAGCTGAATGCTTCAGCATTCCATAGGCACCAACCCGCGTTCCGTTCTGAGAATCACCGCCGGGACGCGCAACAGTACACTCAGCTCAAACGATTGTGGCCGTTCGAGATTCGATTGCATTCAGGGTGGCGAGGAAAGTCCCTGCAGCGGTAGTCCCTAGGCTTGGCGCTAGCGTCGGTGAATTTTCCTCTTGGCGGTGATTGGTTCAGACGGCGATAGGAGCCTACTGTTGCGTGGCCGGCTGGTTCTCCTGGATCCCTCGTAGGGAATTCGGCGAGGGTCAATGCCCGTGGAGTGCTAAGGCACTCTGCTCCTTGGACGCGGATTATTCATGAAATAAATGTAAAGAAAACGAATAATAAATAAAAGGATAAACTCAATAAAAGAACAATTAGAATTCAATACTAGGAACTTTAATTAACAAAATAGCTATCATATCTAAATTTCTGGAAGTTGTCTACAACTCGACTGCTCAACACTGCTATGCGGGCTCAAGTGACGCTTCCGAAAAGCCCTTCGCTTTTCCTCTTGTTAATTTCAAAATGGCTTAGTTACCGAGAGCCAATCGCAAATTTACTAATTAGCTAGCTAAATTCTTATTCGTTGATCCGATTCCTTTCGGTTATCAACTTTTACAAAGCAAGCGTTTAACAACATTGCGCTGGAATTGCACACCTAGGAGAAAGGAGGAAGGAGAAGTTCATTTATTCAAACACCCGTATCCAAGTGGGTATCGATTAGTACCGACTAGTATCGATTAGTTTATAATCTTGAGGTTCCCTTATTAAAAGAATATTTAACTATTTTCAAACCCCTCGGCCTTGTGCGAACTTCACCTAATCTCCCTTTCCTATTACATTAGTGTGATCCGATTTGAACTTCGCGCATCTAAAGCTTAAACTACACGCCGCTAGACGGGAGTCGCAACACTACTACCGCTGCAGGGACTTTCCTCGCCACCCTGATTGCATTCGAGCTTACCAGGGTCCGCTTTTTCTTCACATCGCTAACATTCTACAGTATTTCATGAACATGGTGAGGGCACTGCCAAGCCACAGGTTCCCGTCTAGAACACTTTTAATTCATGACGAAACACCACTGTGGCATCATCTGCCTATGATTGTCATAATTATATAAATCTGCGCGATCGGCTCTGTTCACGATGCTGTAGCGTAAATGACGCCAAAAATAAATGTCAAATGACTTTTATTACAATGAACCTCAAAAAAAAAATCATAATAATTTTGAGACTGTAAACGATAGATTTGTAATGTCCAAAATAAATAAATCAATGGATTTATAATGGAAGACACAAATAAATAGAGCGGGATGGTGGGGTAATAAAGAATAGAATAGAAACGAATGTTATATATTTCGTAGAGGTGGCAAGGGTTAGGAAACCAGAATACTCAGATGAATAAAGTCTTGTCCAAAGTAAATAAATCAACGGATTTATAATGGAAGACACAAATAAATAGAGGGGGATGGTGGGGTAATAAAGAATAGAATGGAAACGAATGTTATATATCTCGTAGTCACAAAATTTAATCTACATTGCTGCGGTTCTGTTTATTTTCCCGTTGTTAACATAAAATAACCGATAGTAAATTTTGAAATAAATGCATATTTCTTTGCTCTACACATTTCCATTAATAATGAGCGTCTTAGATTTTAATCTATGAGGACTGCTAGGAATAAAATACCACAAGACTTTATACATCTCATTATTCTTGTTTCCTTGTCATCTCTACGAGATATATAACATTCGTTTCCATTCTAATCTTTATTACCCCACCATCCCCCTCTATTTATTTGTGTCTTCCATTATAAATCCGTTGATTTATTTACTTTGGACAAGACTTTGTTCATTTGAGTATTCTGGTTTCTTAACCCTAGCCATCTCTACGAAATATATAACATTCGTTTCTATTCTATTCTTTATTACCCCACCATCCCGCTCTATTTATTTGTGTCTTCCATTATAAATCCATTGATTTATTTATTTTGGACATTACAAATTTATCGTTTACAGTCTCAAAATTATTATGATTGTTTTTTAGGTTCATTGTAATAAAAGTTATTTGACATTTATTTTTGGCGTCATTTACGCTACAGCATCGTGAACAGAGCCGATCGCGCAGATTTATATAATTATGACAATCATAGGCAGATGGTGCCACAGTGGTGTTTCGTCATGAATTAAAAGTGTTCTAGACGGGAACCTGTGGCTTGGCAGTGCCCTCACCATGTTCATGAAATACTGTAGAATGTTAGCGATGTGAAAAAGCGGACCCTGGTAAGCTCGAATGCAATCGAATCTCGAACGGCCACAATCGTTTGAGCTGAGTGTACGAAATTTGTATTTCGCAGCTCTAATCGGGAGGAAAGATTTAGGTACGAAATCTGTATTTCGCAGCTCTAAACGGGAGGAAAGAGTTAGGTACGAAATTTGTATTTCGCAGCTCTAATCGGGAGGAAAGATTTAGGTACGAAATCTGTATTTCGCAGCTCTAATCGACCAGGGGAGGTTGGAGAATAATCGCGCACCCGAGTGACACCCGTTAGAGTTTCGCAGTTAGTTCTTCTGATACGATAATTGGCTTAGCTACTGCATAGGGGAAAGAAAGGCGCGGATGGCAGTTCTTCAAAATAGACGTATTAGTGGGCATACGGGACCCTGAGTGAAAGAAAAGTTGTAAACACAGATAAGAACTCCCGAGGTTCGCGAAGGAAGAACAGCTGTTGCAAGGCCGGTTAGGTTTCCTGGTATACGGAGGATATTGCCGAGAATTCAAACGTTTAAGTAACAGAACCGCTGTTGTGGCCAAAATGTCGCCTTTCATATTTGGAGGGTGTAAGTCTCCAGCGACACCCTGTCACACTCCTTGCAGATTATTAAGTCCGCAAGAGTTCACTATTTAATGGTGAATGAGGTATGTGGAAGGGTAGTGGTGAAATCAAAACTGACACTGCAGCGCGTAACAAAATATCACTTAAATTATATTCTCACAAAAATTAACTGAAAATACTTGTATACTTGAGTTTTGTAATAGCTATAATGAGCGCTGGCAATGTTCAGAATGCTAAATGCAATTCTGTCGACGTTGATGTTACAAAGGTTTAGTTTGATCTGATCTCCTTCCTGTTGTCAGGTTCTACCAAGCCTTTGAAACCCTTGCAGGGGTGTGTCTTAGAATAAGAGGTGGTAGATTATTTTCTATTGGCTGTAAATGACTGTAGCATTGGGAGACGAAACGCACCGGAAAGGGAAACTGCGTTCCACGAAATCCCATCGAACGGCGCGACTCTGTTTGTTTGTGTCGCCTAGAAATACGCGGTCTCCACCCGGCCCAATAGCCCATATTTCACGGCAATGCTGGTCCCAAGACTTTATACCCAGGCGGTCGGCTCTAGTGGTTGCCACGTGCGAAGTGACGAAGCACAGGCCCCAGAAAACGCTTCGAGTTGAAATTGTCTTTTTCACGCTCAACATGCCGCCCCCTCTTGAACGGCCACGTTCAATAATATATAGAAAGACGCGTACATAATGCTTTCCACTGAACCCGATTATCCTTTCCCGGTTCTACGCGTATAACACTAGAGTTTGCCTCCACACACATCATGACTTAGTACAAAAACCGTACATACGTTGAACAAACCACTATATATGTGACGCATACATTAAACACACACAGAGTGATAACTAAAACCCGATCATTCAGACCGACTAAGATTAATCGATTTCAAACTACGGTTATATAATGTTCTACAAACTAGTAATCAAAGGTAATGTCTCAATTATCATTTACAGGTAAGGGACTTAATCTTTAATCTTAGGATGAATCGCGATAATTCGTCCCATAGGCCAACACAACGGCGGTGTGTTGTCTTCCTTTAGAACTACCAGCATTCCCTCAGTAATCTCGGTGGTTCGTTCATCATGCCATATCTTCCTGACGGTCAGTTCATTCAGGTACTCCTTGTACCATCGTGACCAAAAATGCTGACGGAGTTGCTGGATGTGTTGCCAAGATGAAAGTCGACCTGTTGTGGTACTTGTAAAATCGCACTCAGGAGTGCTTGTTAACGAGTCACCTATTAGGAAATGACCAGGAGTTAATGGGATGAGGTCGTTCGGATCAGAAGACAAAGGAGTTATCGGTCGAGAATTAAGAATTGCTTCTATTTCCGCGAGACATGTTGTAAACCCTTCAAATGTGAGAACAGTGTTTCCCACAATACGCATAAGATGGTGTTTCATCGATTTGACTGCAGCCTCCCATAATCCACCGAAATGGGGAGCACGCGGCGGAATAAAGTGCCATCGTACATGTTGCTCTGATAAATACTTATGGAACTGGTTGTTAGGATCCTGTGTAAGAAGTTCATCCCGTATTTTTTGTAATTCACGGCTCGCACCAACGAAATTCGTTCCATTGTCACTATACAAGTCGGTGCATTTTCCCCGCCTAGCAAAAAATCGTTTCAATGCAGCGAGAAAAGCGTCCGATGTCATATCACTGACGAGCTCTAAATGCACTGCTTTAACACTGAAACAAACGAACACCGCCACATAAGTCTTGACGGTTTTTGTGTTCCGAAGTTTCTTCTCCTTGATATGAAACGGACCGCAATAATCAACCCCCGTTACCAAAAACGGTCGGTTCAATACGACTCTGTCCTTCGGAAGTTGGCCCATTGGATATTGAGGAACTATAGCCGTGAGTTTATGACATGTAATACACTTCCGAAGGACAGACTTGACCGCCATCATACCGTTAATCGGCCAGTATACCTGACGTACCGCGTGCAACGTGCCTCGCGGTCCAATGTGACCGTGTTTTGTATAAGTCTCCCGGATTATTACCTCCGTAATATGGTGGGTTTCCGGCAACAACAATGGATGCTTAATCGTATAAGACAAGAGTGAGTTCTTCAATCTACCACCCACTCTCAAAAGTCCATTTTCATCCAAAAACGGACAGAGCGCGGAGAATCGAGTTCCACGTTTAGCGATGTCAGTACTAGCAAGATCATGAATCTCCTTTGCAAATACCAATCTCTGCAGCAACCGAATTATTCGAAGCTGTGCTTGTGTTAATTCGTCAGAAGTGAGTGGCCCTACACGCTTCGGATTATGACAACTATTATAGTAAAATCTAAAACAGTACGCAGTAACACGCTGTAAAAACCGAAATGAAGAAAATTTCTCCAGCAATTGAAATTCTGCGTTGGTCGTTGCATGTAATACCACCACCTTTTGTTTTTCTGGAACATCCATCGGCTGCAGTTCATAATGCGGCCAAGTGTCTTCTGACTGAGATAACCAACCGGGTCCGGTGAATCAGCTAGTTGTCGTAATAAAATCTTGAATACTGGACCCCCGTGATAATATATCTGCAGCGTTGTGTTCTGACGGTACATGTAACCACTGACTTGGCACACTATGTTGCTGTATATGGCTGACCCTATTTGCAACAAACGTCTTGAGTGTGTGGGGTGCGGTATGTATCCATTGCAGCGTGATCGTCGAATCCGACCAAAAAACTACCTTTTCAAATGAGAGATTTATAGCTTTGATGATAATATTATATAACTTGATTAATAATACCGCACCACACAATTCCAATCATGGCAATGACTGAGTTTTCAAAGGTGCCACCTTTGATTTTGACGAAACGAGTTGTGTGCTATACTTTTGACCATCGCATGTCGTACGAATATATATGCAAGCACCATACGCCTGCTCGTTAGCATCGCAGAATCCGTGTAGTTGTAAGTGTGTGTGACTACCGGAAATAACGCGCCTTGGAATACGGACGCGCTTGATTAATGGCAATTGTGATTGGAAATTAATCCATGCCCCATAAATGTCTACTGGAACGGGCTCGTCCCAGTCGAGCTTACATTTCCAGAGACTTTGCATTAACATCTTAGCTTGCACAATAACAGGACCTAGTAACCCTAAAGGATCGAAGAGTTGGGCGATGCGTGAAAGAATGCTTCTTTTGGTGACCTTCTGCAAAGGTTCTACCTGTTTAATGGTATAACCTAGCACATCCCATTCAGCTGTCCAGTACAATCCCAACGTCTTCTTGCCATCAGACGCGTCTAACACCATATGATCATGGACACTAGCATTCGGGAATGACTCGAGTAAACGTGGTTCATTTGACACCCACTGTCGAAGTTGGAATCCTCCTTTCGGGGCTAACTGGATCAACTCATTTCTAAGAAATATAGCCTCGTTAAATGAATCTGCTCCCGTGAGCACGTCGTCTACATAAAAGTCCTTAAGAAACGCATTTGCAGCTAATGGATGGTTGTTAATCTCATCGTGCGCTAATTGATGGAGTGTTCTGATAGCTAAAAAAGGAACTGACGCCGTCCCGTACGTTACCGTATTCAATTCGTACTTCTTTATCGGATGATATAGAGTTCTCGCGCCATAAAATCCTTTGAAACTTCCGATCTGCTACACATACATCGACTTGTCGATACATTTTTGCTATATCGGCGGTTAACACATACTTATGTAACCGAAAACGAGTGACTAAACTGACCAGATCATCTTGGATCGTTGGTCCTACCATTAAAGTGTCATTCAATGACACTCCGGATGATGAGCGTGCCGATGCATCGAACACCACCCTGACCTTTGTAGTCAAGCTATTGTCCTTGACCACGTGATGATGAGGCAAATAAATACCTGAGGTGCTTTCGTCTTTAATTTCTGTCATATGACCTAACCGTTCGTACTCTCTAAGGAATTCGACGTATTGACCCTTGATAGCATTACTTTTGTCTAGAGACCGCTCTAAGGACAGAAATCGTTTTAATGCTATCTGGTGTGATTCGCCAAGCTTCTCTTTTTTATCGTTAAACGGAAGACTAACCGTGTATCGACCGGTCACCGCGTCGCGAGTCGTATGAGAAGTGTAGTGATCCTCACACGCCTGCTCTTCGGGAGACAATAAATTTGCGGAGAGGCACTCCTCGAGATTCCAGAATTTATTTATGTCCAATTGGAGATCGTTGAGAGTCAAATTACAAGTAACTGATTGAATTGATGACTTATCCGGTATATGTCCAACTACCATCCAACCGAACGGAGTTTTCTGCAACCTGGTGCACTAATTTGCGAGAGCTATTCGACCAATGCAAATTAAATCCCAGAAGAATTGCCCACCAACAATTCCGTCTATACTACCGGGTGTATGAAAATCTGGATCTGCTAAATATATCTCTACAGGAATGTTCAATGCCTGTCTATCAATTATCTCGTGAGGTAAGGGTTGAGAGACCTCTCGAACTATTAAGAACGTTACATTCTTTGAATAGCGTGAGTTTCGTGATCTAATTTGTGCTCGCGTGATTTTAGTGCTAGCCGATTGCATTGCGTTGGTGCCACAAAGGGGGGTAGTAACCGCTTCTGTGGGTAGATCGAGTTGTCGGCACATTCTTTCCGATAGAAAATGTGATTCGGCGCACGAATCTAACAACACCCTGCATTTATGAGTTTTCCCGAACCGGTCAACAATGTCGATGACCGCCGTACACAAGATTACCGTCGGCCGAGCGTTTACTACCGAACAGGTACTGTTTACCTGTACAGCTGGTGATACGGGGGTAGGGTCTACGTGCAATAAAGTGTGATGACGTTTATGGCATCGTCGGCAGGTACTCGCCTGACAGTCCTTTACCGAATGGTTTGGCCGTAAACAATTGAAACAAAGATGCTTTTCCTTTATTAATTTTGATCTGTCTGGCACGGACAAGGTCAAAAGTTTTTCACAGTTTTGCGAAAAATGTGGCTCTTGACAAAAGCTGCAAAGTATCGCGTACTGAGTAGCATGAATTTGTGTGTTTGATCGTAATTCCTTTACTGCAGGTTTATAACTATTTTGGACACCTTGACGATTTCGAACCTTTCCTTCAGTTACGGCAGGTGCCGCAGCAGGAGCCACGGCCGACGTCACGGCGGTGGGTTTTCCCCCGCCGACGGGTTCGATCGTCTGATATCGATCATGCAAAAAATCAAATAACTCCTCTACACTAGTACATTAAGTCCGCAAGAGTTCACTATTTAATGGTGAATGAGGTATGTGGAGGGGTAGTGGTGAAATCAAAACTGACACTTCAGCGCGTAAGAAAATAACACTTAAATTATATTCTCACAAAAATTAACTGAAAATACTTGTATACTTGAGTTTTGTAATAGCTATAATGAGCGCTGGCAATGTTTAGAATGCTAAATGCAATTCTGTCGACGTTGATGTTACAAAGGTTTAGTTTGATCTGATCTCCTTCCTGTTGTCAGGTTCTACCAAGCCTTTGAAACCCTTGCAGGGGTGTGTCTTAGAATAAGAGGTGGTAGATTATTTTCTATTGGCTGTAAATGACTGTAGCATTGGGAGACGAAACGCACCGGAAAGGGAAACTGCGTTCCACGAAATCACATCGAACGGCGCGACTCTGTTTGTTTGTGTCGCCTAGAAATACGCGGTCTCGACCCGGCCCAATAGCCCATATTTCACGGCAATGCTGGTCCCAAGACTTTAGGCCCAGGCGGTCGGCTCAAGTGGTTGCCACGTGCGAAGTGACGAAGCACAGGCCCCAGAAAACGCTTCGAGTTGAAATTGTCTTTTTCACGCTCAACAACCGCTATTTATTGAAACGCGAATGACTGAGCAACGCACTTCTGGTGTTATAGCAATTTACAATAATGCATATACATAAAGCATTGGTACAAACATTTAGATAACGGTGATTAATATTATAATATAAACATAAGATGAATTAGTAATAATAACAAACAATTTAATATAGGCAATAGAATCAAGCAATAGTAATATTAGGCGGTAAGCATAAGCAATTGAAACGATATAAAGCAAGAGAGTAAGCAAGAATAAATGGTATAAATGCTAGTAAACGATATAGATATAAAGTAATAAGCGAAATCAAAGAAATAATGTCAAGCAATAAGCACAATGATACAAAGCAATATAAAATGAAAATGTAAACGACTAAATACTATCGATGCAAATGAGCAAAAGAAATAGTATAAACGGAATTTTAGAATAGTAAAGCTTACAGTGATGTCGAAGGGATGTGTTCCTGTAGTGGTCGCAACACTTCACAAACTTTAAACTTAGAAAATTGGATACTGGTAAGGTAACGTAACGTCGCGTATGTAGTTCAACTGACTAACTGGCACGCGGTCCATGTGGCGCTGGTATTTATACAAAACAATGGAATGTCAGGTATGCGCGGAATTTGCGGTATGTGTGATGATTCATCCTTAAAATATGTGTTATGTAATCGGCGCGTATTGATGATTCATGCGTAAAATATGCATGTTATTGCGTGTTTCGGCGGTTCTTTCGGGGCTTAAAAATTGGATCATCTGGAGATGGGGACCGCTAAGGTACATCGTCCAAACAACCCGGAGGTTGGGGAAAGGGCTAAGCATTGAGGTTTCGTGATTAGTTGTGTAGTTGTGGAGGGGAATTTATATGGAGGGTGCTATCTAGGACCGGGCGAAAAATAGTGGGACGTCACAATAACTTGAAAACCGAACGTTTCCCCAACGTGTGACTTAAACCACTAATAAAGTACCAAAAAACAGTTTCCAATTTTTTAACACGATTGAGTTAAAAAATAGAAAAAAATAGAAAAAACAAATTACTAGATGTAGAAAATATTAAATTATACATCACTAGAAAAGAATAGGTTTATCCTATTTTTGCCACAATTTTAATTCTGATATTTTAAAAGAAACACCAAAATGTCATTGACTTCTTCAATCCGGTAGATAAACAGAACACGATGTACATATAAGAAAAATGGCTAGTCTTTCACTGTCTTCGACGGTCCTCGAGACCTCATACAACAATAGACCCTCTTTTCAAGTGCTTGAAAAGGCCCTGTGCGGCGCGTCGTTGCACTGGTGGGGGCCATGGCGTCGACGCTTAGGTATAGGAAATACTATTTGCGACGACGCCAGCAAAGAGTAGGTATAATCACTATTGGTTGTATATTCGAGCGGGATATTCAAATCGACTAAATGTACCTTACCGCATTTGGCTGATTATTGCCGAAGTTTGCCGATCATTGCCGAATGGGCATTTAAATTGGTTGTCTAGTGATTTCCCTAGGTTATTTCTGTCCTTGTCGAGTGACGCCTCTTATTATATCTCCTCTTTGACGCCAGTTGCAGTCGCTGGCGGCTGTAGCCGCTTATTGGAACGGCCACTTTAAGGCACGAGTGCTGCGTAGTTCGTGGTTTGTTCTCGACGTTCGCTTGGGCGTAGGGCCTGGCAACACCACGGGAGCGCCAAGCCGCCGGCGTTCAACTCGCAGAGTCAGTCGTCCTACCGAGCAGGACTCGACGGCTCCATATCAAAACGACACAGTACAAAACTACACATGCAATGTAGGACACATCAGAATAGTGCACAGAAAGTAGTGCACATACATTTTAGAACACATGAAATTTATAGTGCACATACAATTTAGGACACATGCAACTTAGGACACATACAATTTAGGACACATGCGATTTAGGACACATACAATTTAGGACACATGCGATTTAAAACACATGCGATTTAGGACACAAGATAGAAGACAGAAAATAGTGCACATACATTTTAGAACACATGTGATTTATAGTGCACATACAATTTAGGACACATGCGGTTTAGGACACATACAATTTAGTACACATGCGATTTAGGACACATACAACTTAGGACACATGCGATTTAAAACACATGCGATATATAGTGCACATAAAATTTAGGACACATGCGATTTAGGACACATACAATTTAGAACACATGCGATTTAAAACACATGCGATTTATAGTGCACATACAATTTAGGACACATGCGATTTAGGACACATACAATTTAGGACACATGCGATTTATCATGGACATAGCTAGGATTTCATTCGGGGGGGCCTATGGCCCCACCTCATTCCGGGGGGGGGGGGGGGGGGCGGTCAATAAAAGACTCCTCCGGCTTCCAATTCGGTCATTTGTGCACTGAATTTTGAATTTATGTACATATGTAATAATCAATATAAACGGGGTCGTGTAATGCGGAATTACTTCACAATTGAATTTATTTTTATTTTGCAATAAACTAATTTAATTTTGGACGAACGTTTAATTTATTTTTTTTTCCACTCAGGGGGCAAGTGCCCACACCGCCCCCCCCCCCCCCCCCCCCCCCGATTACGCCCATGCGATTTATAGTGCACATACAATTTAGGACACATGCGATTTAGGACCAGGTCCGGCGGAACCCATTATGCAAGTAATGCGTTGCATAAGGGCGCCAGCCGAAGGGGGCGCTGAAAACTATATCGCAGACTTAATAATAAAGGAATCCAACTCCCGTATAAACCAAATGTAAATGTAATTCTCTTTTTATTGTACCTCTTAATGTCAAAACATATTAAATAGAAAACAGGTGCAAAAATTTGGGGTTACCAAAAATTTTCTTGCATAAATGCGCCATCCATCCTCTCGCCGACTCTGTTTAGGACATATACAAATTATAACACATGCGATTTAGGACACATACAATTTGGAACATGTGAAATATTTTAATTAATTGTAGTTACAATTTGAACAACGTTTCGTATAGTAGTGTGGTATACAAGATGGCGCGTATGCAATTAAGCCTACAGTATATTTAAAATTCGGCGCGCGTACACATTGACAGACAGCAAAACAGCATACACACAAAATTCGAAACTCATTTAAATGTTACAAACGATGATCACAGTTTGGTAATAAACAATTCGGAATGCAACAACATGGAAAAGGAGCAAAGGAATTAATGGATAATTACGGAGCAATATGAATTAAAAGCATTTATTTAATAAATTATGACTTACAACGGGCTTGTGACCAGTTTTAACTTTCCGGTATAGATTCGCAAGCATAGTCTAGTGCTGTTCCTGACCCTGGTGGCCATAGGGTGGTCATAGATCGGTTAGTCGCATTTTTACATTGATTGGTTTCGCACGCAATACCATGGAATAATCCACCTTAAGGAATAATCATTTATCAACTAATATTCGTCATTTTTGCTTTGAAGCAACAGTTTAATTAATATTGTTGCTATATGTATAAATAGCCTAAAGCGATGGCTGAGTGATCATGAACGTACCCTGCTCACGGTGACGGAAGACGCTGGAAGTTCTAGGACTTCTGGGACGTGTAAATAGAAAATATATGGGCAAAAAGAAACGGGCAGCCTGTAATACACTTGAATAAAATAGATTTCCACATCACCCTAGAGGTACTATCGTCGATGCGTTTTTTTTAAGTGGTGTCCCCATTAGGCCTATTCCACTAGAATTCAAAGCCCCATTTGTTTTGAAAATTTTTCCTGCAACGATGTTATACCATATTATCGTAACTATTCAGTTTTGGACATACGCGTGAGAAAGTATTGTAAATGGCATACCTCAAATTAAGTTGAGATTGTCTTGACGACCATGTCGTAGTGCGCACGGCAAACGGGGCACGTTTTGCGCTTCAATTTTGGCAGGCATTCTGCACATAAGCATAAATGCCCGCATGGTACAAAAACGTGTGTCGCCCGTAGACACAGGCAGACACAACACACACCCCCGCCTTGTGATCGGTTGCCGTCATCTGCGAAACAAATGGTAAGTATTAAATTTGAATTGAAATGGAAGCAATTAGGGAAGCTAGTAAATATAAAGCGAAAGGTACGCCTTCGAAGGAATTTGTCTGTAAAAGTACGGTATAAAAATAGGAACAAAACAAGTTTTCTAAAGTTATCGGCAGCTTGTGAGAGAGATGACGCGATGGGCGCAGGGAGCTCATTTTTTACAAAGTATTCTCATTTCCACTAATATTTCAGTTAGGAGGTGTAACAAGACATGTATGTTAAACAATTTTGGTGGGAAATACGCCAATTAAATTTTACGACACACGCGTTTATATTAATGATAAAATGTAATTATTTTATATCAACTTTTTGTTCGAATTAGTTAAATTAATTCGTCCGAGCCCCGCATCTCTAGGGCGGCTCTAGTTTCTGTGTGCCGCGTGGTCGCGAGATGAAAAATCTGAACATCGTCGGTCGTTCGCGTCGCGCCAGCCGAAAACGGTTGGTCAGTAGACAGTCTCGTTGCGAAGCGAACATACGGTTCTTCGGATTGTAGTCTGCAATTTTGATAAAGCGTGCTTATAGCATTTTTCAGAGAGCGTACTTAACGCAGTTTTTTTTTAAATCTTTATAAAGACGATAATTTAATCTAAAACATGCAGCGTGTGCCGGGACATAAAGTTAATTTATATGTACACGTGTACAACGGTTATTCGTATAGCGAGGATAAACGTTGCAAGGGCATTTACCGGTGCACCTCGCGTTCCGCACTTACGTGTAGTGCTACCCTCGTCAAAAGAAATGACGAAACTGTGGAAGAAAGAGGAATGCACTGCCATCCACCAAAAACCACGGTGATCGAGGAAAAAGAGATGCGACAAGACATGATGCGTTTGTGCCGGGAAACAATGATGCAGCCAAAAGAGATATTCGACATGGTATGCCGTCGGTAAGTCACTGTTCTGTATTTAAACATAAATAGAATATTTAGCTGTACTACGGTATGACCCAACCAACGGAATGAACTGAAATTTTGAGGGGCTGGGCGGGAGGGGGAGAGAACCTCTAATATAAAATTTTAGCTGCGGGTATTTGTTAGTTTCTGAGATATTAATAAAAAACTTTCGGCAAAATACATTCAAATCTATCTACACAGACGTTACTAACACAACCATCTGCTCGTCGCCGTCGATTGTTTCGCAGCCGACGATACAATGTATAGGGATACGGTAACAGAAACTGGACGCGAACGATATTCACCAAGCGGAGTGCGATTATTGTTGAGGCTCTTTGAATCCACGGTGGACTCGAGGTGGTCGGTCGCCGGGGGGATTTGTTATAATTCTGGCACACGGCTCATTCGAGTTTATCACTTAAAAGAATATTTCTTTCTTAATAATTGAACTTGAGACGCGCCGTGTGCCAAATCTATAACAAATCCCCCCGGCGACCGACCACCTCGAGTCCACCGTGGATTCAAAGAGCCTCAACAATAATCGCACTCCGCTTGGTGAATATCGTTCGCGTCCAGTTTCTGTTACCGTATCCCTATTAGGGATGCCGATTTAAAATCGATCTTTCAAAGATCGATAATTTTTGTCACGATTTTCGATTTTTTAAATCGATTCTCAAGACAGGGATCGATTCGAAGATCGTATCGCAACCAAAGAGATCGTGAATCCCTAGCGGCATGTAGCGTAAACTCTAGAAGTGCGAAATTTGAATCAGACCATACAAATGTAATAGGAAAGGGAAGCAAAAGTAATGTTAGCACAACTCCGAGGAGTTTGATATTACAAGATTATAAATTAATCAATACATCCTTGGAAGCAGATGTTTGAACATTTGAACTCCACTTTTACCCCTTCTCCTATATGGGTAAAGCCAGCGCAAAGGTGTTAAACACTTGATAAATAAGAAATCAATATCCGAGAGGAAATGTAAAAATGAATAGAAATTTATCTTATTAATAATTCTCCGATTGGCTCCTATACTAAATGAAAATAAAAACCTATTTCTATAGTCATGTTCGCATTGTGACATAAAAAATCTTTGACTGCACCACGGCCGTCTGTAATACAGGCCACCACCTACGATGTTGCAACACCGCATTTCGAACAATAACCATCAGTCCGATGACTATGTTCCGACTGGTACCAGACGGCCGTGGTTGGACGAAAGCCTTCAGAAAGGACTGATGACAGCGTTGCTATTTTGGCAAGGTGCTGGCCTGTACTAGGGTGGCCGTGACTGCACCCATTTTGCAATGTAGGGTGTTCAAAACTACCCTCCATTTTTTTTATTCTAATGAATCGATCTCGATGAGATCGATTTTTTAGGTTCCGATTTTTTTACGAATCGATTCTTTGCATAACGATCTGAATTGAATCGAAGAATCGATTCTATGGGAAAGATCGGCATCTCTAATCCCTATACATTGTATCGTCGACTGTGAAACAGTCGACGGCGACGAGAAGATGGTTGTGTTAGTAACGTCTGTATAGGTAAATTTCAATGTATTATGCCGAAAGATTTTTATTAATATCTCAGAAACTAACAAATACCCGCAGCTGAAATTTTATATTAGAGGTTCTCTCCCCCTCCCGCCCAACCCCTCAAAATTTCAGTTCATTCCGTTGGTTGGGTCATATCGTAGTATATTCGAATATTTTGTGGTAAACCTGAGTAAAGGGATTCCATTTTGCATATGCAGGGTGTACAGGAATTGCTGGTACAGGTGGAAAGGGAATGATTTTACATAAAAGAATAAATCGGAAATATACATAGAATAACATTATTTAAAATCGCGCTTCATTTTCGAGGAAATTGGCTTTGCATTTCGAACTTCAAATCTGAACACACGTTGTCTGATCGTTGCCTTTATATACTATATTAGACTGCCGACGCAATTCCCTTACCTCACGTGCCCCTCAGACGTTTAAGGTTGGTGGTACACGAGCGTTAAAATGTCCTTTGGCACTATTTTCAAAAAGATAGGATGAAGTTTGAAATTTTCGTCGTTGTACGTTAACGAACATTTTAACGCGCGCGCCAGTCCCCGGGAGTCCTCGGTTATCGGCTCGCCGCACAGTGGGACAAAACGACCCGCCGGCGATAAAAAATCTATAACTTTGGTTCTAGTCAAGATATTTTGATGTAACTAGGCGCATTTTAACCGCAAATTTACGGTCTTTAAGCTGTACTAATATAATTTATATTAACCCTCGGAGGCCCGTGCTGGGCCCGTGAATTTAGACCCATGTTTGCGAAAAGTGGGGCTACAGGCCAATTACAATACACATTTTATTAAAATTACTATATTTGATTGTAGTAAACCCAGTTTCTTAATATTTGCTATTGTTTTCATGCGATCGGTGCTCAAAATTTGCCAAAACCGCAAAAGTATCGCTTATCAAAAACTTTTATGTTTCCCACAGTTTTTATTCACGATTCTGAAAAATTTTCTTTAAGAGGTGCAATTTAAGTTAGTTACAAAGTTAATTACATAGCTATATATTCTATTAAGGCCATTCATTAGGGTAAAATGTTAATAACAAAATTATTTTTAATTTTAAAAAGTTGCAACCATATGCAATGGGTTTAACTGATATCATGTGAAAGAATGGACCTTTCTCTCTTAGAAACAAAAAGAATTAGGTGCTACTTTGTGCTACTTTTCAAGAAAATGATAATTGAAGTCAAATCTACCTTACGAGAAAGAAAATTTTTCAGAATCGTGAATAAAAACTGTGGGAAACATAAAAGTTTTTGATAAGCGATACTTTTGCGGTTTTGGCAAATTTTGAGCACCGATCGCATGAAAACAATAGCAAATATTAAGAAACTGGGTTTACTACAATCAAATGCAGTAATGTTAATAAAATGTGTATTGTAATTGGCCTGTAGCCTCACTTTTCGCAAACATGGGTCTAAATTCACGGGCCCAGCACGGGCCTCCGAGGGTTAATATAAATTATATTAGTACAGCTTAAAGGCCGTAAATTTGCGGTTAAAATGCGCCTAGTTACATCAAAATATCTTGACTAGAACCAAAGTTATAGATTTTTGATCGCCGGCGGGTCGTTTTGTCCCACTGTGCGCCGCTTGACGCAGCGGCCCACTGTTTCGCAGTCGACGATACAATGTATTATAGGGATATGGTAATAGAATCTGGACGCGAACAGGACGCACGCCTCGCACTTATTGCTTGTAACTTCCGCATTTTGTGAAAACTAATGAAAACTAAACGAATATAATAGTATTAGGACCTTGAATAAGTTCTCGCTGTTTCTTTTACAAAATAAAAGCTTTATTTAAATTATAAGGAACAAAAACATTTCATTCAAAGTATTGCCCATCACTAGCGACCACTTTCTCCCATCTTTCTGGCAGTATATGAATTCCGCGTCGGAAAAACGACATGTCTTTTGAGGCTATCCAAGAATCGATCCATTTTTTAGCTTCTTCATAAGAATGAAAGCGCTGGTCAGCTAGGCCATGTGCCATCGAACGGAATAGGTGAAAATCAGAAGGGGGTATGTCAGGTGAATACGGCGGGTGGGGTAGAACTTCCCATTGAAGCGTTTCCAGGTAGGTTTTCACTGGTTTTGCAACATGAGGCCGAGCGTTGTCATGTAGCAAAATCACTTTTTCGTGTCTCTGCTCGTATAGCGGCCGTTTTTCTTTTAAGGCTCGACTTAAACGCATCAATTGAAGTCGATAGCGCTCCCCCGTGATAGTCTCATTCGGTTTGAGCAGCTCATAATAAATTACACCCTGCTGATCCCACCAAATACAGAGAAAAAGCTTCGAACCATGGATATTTGGTTTTGCAGACGATGTTGATGCATGGCCGGGCTTACCCCACGATTTCTACACTTTGGATTATCGTAGTGTATCCACTTTTCATCGCCAGTCACGATGCGGTGCAAAAAACCTTTTCTTTTCTGCCGTTGAAGCAGTAGTTCAGACGTGAGAAAACGCCGTTCGACATCTCTCGGTTTCAATTCATACGGTACCCAATGTCCTTGCTTCTGGATCATTCCTAAAACTTTTAAACGTTTTGAAACAGTTGACTCATCTACTTGTAATGTTTTTCCAAGTTCTGCTAGCGTTTGACATTGGTCTTGATCGAGTAATTCCTCCAACTTTTTGTCTTCAATTTTTTTCGGTGCGCCAGAACGTTGTTTATCCTCAAGTTCAAAATCATTATTTTTGAAGCGTCGAAACCAGTCTCTGCATGTCGTATCCGACAAAGCATTGTCACCATAAGTCTCAGCAAGAATTCTATGTGCTTCAGCTGCAGATTTCTTTTGAATAAAATAGTGCAATAAAATTCCCCGCAAATACACTTTATTTTGCACAAAAGTAGACATTTTCAGAACTAAGAAAAAATTACTTTGTTTACACTACAGTGAACTACCATACACTGAAATTTAAGGTTAGATACAGTACTGCCTTGCATGTGTGTTACCATTCGAAATTTCACGAACGGGGTACTGTTACTGCCATCTTTGAAGAAACAGCGAGAACTTATTCAAGGTCCTAATAATAAACGACGCTTTGAATTTTTTAACATACGTTCACAACTTATATCTCGATTGTTTGTTCGAGATAGGAAATTTAGTTGTCCCGGGCCCCACAATCTCTAATGCCGGGTTTACACCAAGGCGAACACGAACAAAAACATTGTTCGCGAACGTTTTCGTCTGTTCTTGCCGTGTCCACACCGCCGCAAATAGAACAAAACGTTCACATACGATGCGTACACTGAGTTTTGTTCATGTTTGCGGCGGTGTGGACACGGCAAGAACAGACGAACACGATCGCGAACAATGTTTTTGTTCGTGTTCGCCTTGGTGTAAACCCGGCATAAGAGTGACACCTTGTGTAAGCACAAACTAAGAAACAGCAAAAATAAATCATGTTGCACTTGACAGTCTAATAGAGATTATGGTTAAATTTGAGACTCGTATATTATTGTTTTTTTTTTTTTTTAGAAATCCTACTGTAGGACAAAAGCTGTCCTACAGGAGCCTGAAACCATCTTTGGATAGGGAAAAAGCCAAACAATGGCCAACACTGCCGCGTTCGATGCACGAGCTTGGTCTCGCGCTAAATGATTACGCGCCTCTCCAAAATACATTCCGCTGCATGATTAACGCGGAAGATGGAAATAGAATTATAATATTCACGTCCGATACATTGCTGGGTGCGTTGCAGCAATCCGAAGAGTTATACATGGATGGTACATTTTCGGTAAGTCCTTAATGTTATTAACATTATAACATAAGTCGTGTTGCACACAGCCCTATTTTACACTATCTACATATATACGCCCGAGGTTGAAAGGTGTCGTAGGTTACACGTTAACTCTTACCGATATGAATTCTTCTAAATTTAAGTTCCTCAGCATACCGTTTGTGGCACTCGCATAATGTGACGTTTGTTACTTTTAGGTTGTTCCGAGAGTGCCATCCATTGCTCAACTGTACACCGTCCATGTACGCCATATGGATACGGTAAGATGTACATGAATAATACTACGTTTTATATGCCGTTGTTGAAGTAGTATGTATCTCACAAATAGCACTTTCGGTGATAATATAATTACTAATTTAGTAGAGCTAACAAGGAAAGATCTCGAACCCGGAAATTCAAAAAATTCTGAAACTTTGTGGATATGTAGGGGATTTCCTCCTGATTACAACGCAATTTTTTGTTGCCTGCCCAAAATCACTCTAAGGGGGTGAAATTAACCCCTGAAGATTCGACCCTTTTTCGATTTTGTGTTATAACTCGCGAACTGTAAGAGATAGAAAAAGAATCTCAAGACGAAAGTTACTTCTTTTAATTAGATCTATCAAATAGTAAAAGTTAAATCAATTGTTTAAACAATTAGAAAAAAGTTATAAACAAAAATATTAATAATGTTTTTTACAATTCGTTGTTTCGCGTGAAATCTGAATTGGTGGTTTAAATAATTATAAAACCGCATAATCCAATTTTTTTCAAACAATTTCAACTATTGTTGTATCGCGGAACTGTGCTCCTCGACAATCGAAGAACTTTTGGATCCCATTGTAACGTGCCTTAAGCTGCATATCGAACAATGTTTTTCTAACATTTATTAGAACAATTTTTTATTTTTTACAACAATAGTTCATGTGTATGAAGTTAGCCCCACATTTTCTGAGAAATTAAAAAATCATTGTTGTACTAGTTTTGTACCGCATTGTACTGTCGAGAATTTTCAAAAATTTGAAACCGTTTGCGAAAAAAATTGAGAAAACCAATTTTAAAGGTAGCTCCCTTTTTGAAAAAAATCATTTTTTTCCGATTGTACAGCACTGTAATAGTTGCACCGAGCATTGTACCGTTCAAAGAAAGGGTGTATCAGTAGTTTGCAAAAGAAATAAAAAAATGTAGTCTGTCCCAAGTCACTTGTTATTTCCTAATAAATGTTAGAAGAACATTGCTCGTCCTGCAGCTTCAGGTACGTTACAATGGGATTCAAAAGTTCTTCGATTGTCGCGTAGCACAGTTCCGCAATACAACAATAGTTGAAATTGTATGGAAAAAAATATGGATTATGCTGTTTCATAATTATTTAAACATCCAGTTCAGATTTCACGCGAAAACCCGAATTTTAGAAAACATTCATATTTTTGTTTATAACTTTTTCTAATTGTTTAAACAATTGATAAAACCTTTACGCTTTGGTAGATCTAATTGAAAGAAGTAACTTTTGTCTCGAAACTTTTTTCTATCTCTTACAGTTTGCGAGTTATAACACGAAATCAAAAAATGGCCGAATATTCAGGGGTTAATTTCACCCCATTAGAGTGATTTTGGGCAGCAACAAAAAATTGCGTTGTAATCAGGAGGAAATCCCCTACATATCCACAAAGTTTCAGAATTTTTTGAATTTCCGGGTTCGGGATCTTCCCTTGTAAGTTCCAGTTCACATACCGAAATCTATATATATTAAGGCCTTACATACGTCCAGAATTTTCAAAAAATCGATTTTTTTTTTTTAACAGATTGTTGTTCTCTATAGTTTTAGGCTTGTTTCTGTGAAAGGCGATTGCAAAAATTCCCCATAGATCCAAAGTTATGGTAGAAAATGTGACTGCCCGACGAGAGTTTAGTGCGCGCAGGTAGCTGTCCTTTGTTTCACTTGCGGGGTGGCTCCAGTTTGTCAGTTTTTATTATTGTAAAATATACCTGGGGACGATTGTAAAGCATTATGAGAATATATTTAGGGTTGATTGCTAAGGTTTCTGAAATTGAACGTTAGTTGTCTTTGCTCGTTCGAAGCGTACAGTTGTGTGTCTTATTTGAGATTTTAAAAATGGTGAAACGTTGCTATATAGATCGTAAAGGCAGTAAGACGGAACGAACTTCACGCCCTAAAAAGAAGAAGCCTCCTCAAAGGCCAGACAAGATGGAGAGTGAAACTGAATACACTAGTTCGGCTGCAAAAAAATTAGCGGGACAATTACATGAGGTTTCATTCGATCCAACGTTCTCATACTGTATTTTACAGTTTACTGCTGTTTTTACAGTTATTTCGGAGTGTGTGGTCTGTCGTACATGTGGTGGTAATGTGAAATTTTTAAAAGCAAGTACCCGTGGACTTGGTTTCAAGTTAAATGTTTTTTGTACAACGTGTGACGATAATATCCAGAGTGTTTTTTCATCTCCTTTGATAAACTCTGCATACGAGATAAATCGACGCTTCACATTCGCCTTCCGACTGTTAGGAAAAGGATTGAAGGCAATGCAGCTTTTTTGTGGTGTCATGGATTTAGCATCATGTATCGCACAAACAACCTTTGATTCAATTGTGAAAAATATTGAAGAAGCTTCAACAGCTGTTGCTAAAGCTTCTATGAAAGTTGCTGCTGAAGAAGAACTTCAACAATCTGCCAATCAAGATAAACTAAAATTATCTCAAGATGGAATTATTGTATCCGGGGATGGCACTTGGATGAAGAGAGGCTTTTCTTCGCTTTTCGGAGTTACAACATTAATTGGTTATTTCACGGGAAAAGTTGTCGACTTCGTGGTAAAAAGCAGTTATTGCAAGGAATGCGAAGTTCACGAAAAGAATAAAGATACGGCTGAGTATGAATCGTGGTTACAGAATCATCAAGAACATTGTTCAACAAATCATAAAGGAAGTGCTGGAAAAATGGAGGCAGATAGTGTTGTGGAAATGTTTCGGAGATCAATAGAAAACTATGGGGTTAAATATGAATATTACATAGGTGACGGTGATACAAAAACTTTTTCTAATATCACGAATTCTCAGCCATATCAAGACCTCGAGGTAAAGAAGAAAGAATGCGTGGGTCATGTCCAAAAACGTATGGGTAAGCGTCTTCGCCAAGTCGTCAATGAATATAAAAAATCGACGTCAATCATAAAAGAGGAATCAACGACTCAGAAAAATAAACCAAGTACATCGAATCAGAGCAAACGAGTAAGTTTGGGAGGAAAAGGAAAATTAACTGCCAAACTAATAGACGAACTATCTATTTATTACGGTTTAGCAATAAGAAATAATATTGACTCATTGGAAAATATGAAAAATGCCGTATGGGCGACATTCTACCATAAATCATCAACGGCCAAAAAACCTCAACATTTTTATTGTCCGCCTGGAGAAGAAAGTTGGTGTGACTGGCAGAGAGCAAAAGCCGAAGGTACATTAGATGAATACAAGCACAAAGCCGCTTTACCTGAAATTGTACTGGAGGCAATAAAACCCATCTATGAATCATTGAGTGACGAACAATTACTTGAAAAGTGCTTAGGTGGATTTACACAAAACGTTAATGAATGTCTCAATTCGAAAATTTGGAAGATTGCACCCAAATGTACTCCAGGTAGTTGGAGAATAGTTGAAATAGCTACCAATGTTGCAGTATGTACTTTTAATGACGGGGCAGAGAGTATATTAAGAATAGAAAGATTACTTGGAATAACAATTGGATATGAGGGGTACCACTATTGTCTCGAAGAAAATGCGAATCGGCTAAAACACGCACGAATCAATGCTACTAAAGCAACAAAAGAGGCTAGAACAGCTCGTCGACTGGAAAAAAATAAACAAAAACAATTAATTACCAACAAGGAAGGCATACAATACGAAGCCGGAATGGGAGATTAAACGTAAGTTTACAAAACAAATAAAAAAATTCATAAAGTTCTTGCTTTAGCTGCGCGCGACTTCGAGCAAAACGCACTTAAAACTTTAAACGCGTTTTTCTCGAAACTACTTTTTCCGCCACGGTCTGCATGATAACTCATACAGTTTTTAATACTTTTTGATGCGATTTTTTTTAAAATATTCGAAATCGTTTTCTCTATAGTGTGTCGAGCCGGATTTTTTATATTTTGATTTAAAAATTTTATAAAAATAATTAAGTGGAAAATTTTATGACGTAAAACGCATACTTTTTTTTAAACTGCCATAAATTGCTAAATTTTTCGAAATTCAAAATTCCGGCTCGACACACTATAACTACAACTTTATTTTACAAGAATTTTTTTAAATTTTGCAGATCGATCAACATTTATTGAAGATATGATGCCGACCGTGGAGCAACTTTTTTTTCTTAGTGTTGTGAATCGCGTGATTTTTTATATAGTAATTTTTGTAAAAATAAAGTGAAATAAATTTTTTTATAAAGTTTAAATACCAATAAACAATGTGTACTATTTATTTTTATTAATTTCTATTGTTATCCCTACTAAAAAAAAATTTCTTTTAGCGCATTTTTGGCGCTGCTAGACGTATGTAAGGCCTTAAATCAGTAGGTATATTATCGCCAGACCAGCCCTTTAAGACACGGACGCGTCCCAACTGCAACATTAGGCTACGGTTACAGTGGATGCGTTTTCATACGAATGATGTTCTGACGAGTACGTTTCAACTGTTTTATCGCATACGATGAAACCGTAGCCTAATGCGGTCGTGAATCCTTTGATTATCACGTACTTTGTACTATGAAAAGTAAGTAACTGAAAATATTGTGTAATGCAGGGCATCGCCACGATATTTGCGCTATGTGAAGCGCGGACAAGCGCAACGTATCGGGCTTTGTGGGATAAGCTATTGGAGCTTTGTCCTGGGTTGCGGGAAAGTGTCCGTCACACGATGAGTGACTTCGAGCAGGCAACACTGCGAACCCTGCAGGAAACTTTTCCAAATGGACAAGTTCATGGCTGCTGGTTCCATTTTAAGCAGGTATTATGCATTCCAACAAAATATACATCATCTTCAAGGAAAAAGTGTCAACGTGAAATGCCAAAGGAAAATTTGAAGTTCACTTTTCTTTGGCTATAAACAAACTTTATAACATAGATATTTTGTGCTGGAACATTTTTAGTATTTTATTACATACATAATATCTATTTCATGTTGGCACGCATATATATTAAGGACACTATATATGTTATACATGCTTTGTAGGCCGTGTTACGCAAGTGGCGCAGTTTGCGATTGACCGATGCTCCCCGCGAAGTACTAGCAATGACAATGAGTTTGCCATTGGCCCCGGCGGATCAGTTCGATGATGGCCTGGCCATTATAAGCGACCTGGCCGATAATATAGCGGAGAGATATCCTGCCGTTTTGTCGTTCACATCTTACGTGCGACGGACCTGGATATCACGGGCTCCCTTAGTGAGCGTCCATACGTGCCCTCTTCGCACTAACAATTTTGTTGAGGCCTTCCATGGCGTAGCATGGAAGAAATTAGGCGGCACACATCCAAACATATGGATTTTTTTATGTAAGTATTATTAATTAACGATTAATCAGATTGAATGTGTCCTCAAATTTGTGGATAAGCTCGAATTTTAATTCTTTATAACCGTAGATAAGTTGCACGACCTCATAAAAGACGAGGAAATCAACTTTGCCCGACTTCAGCAAGGTATCGTTAGTCGAGAAGGTCGGAGGAACAAATATATTAGCCGGGATAAGGCAATTTTGAGGGCGCAAAACGCCTTAACTACCGGAAGGTGACTGAAATCTTTGTTATAAGACCGCGTATTGCTACTTCCAGTATTATCTTTAAATATAAATCTATCCTTTAAATATAAATCTATCTTCTCTATTAAATATAAACGAAGTGTGATTTTTCTTTTTGAATTTATAGATTATCACTGCGCGAATTTTTGCGAAGCTTCAACCGGTTCCAAGAGGAATATACATTCCAGGAACTGGCCAGAAATCGCGAAGGTGAATCATTCTTTAGTAATACAAGTATCACTTAATGTTACGAAATTTATCTATGTGTAATTTCAACATTCATATATGTTTCAGTCGACGAAAATGATTCTGAGCATCAAACGGCCGACCTAGAAGATGCGTCAGATGATCACTCAGGTACGATATGTATATCACGGTATCCTTAATTACAGCTAGTAATATACAAAATATTAAACGCTGTCGATTCTTATTTAGAATATACATTTTCTATGCGTAAATATTCTACAGTTGCTTGTTTTTTTATTAAATATAATTCGAATTCGTTGACCATAGATTAAACATTTTAAACATGCACTTAAACGAATAAGTGATGTGTATGCACGGTGTTTCAGAAGTGATGGTACAGCCGAAAAGGGAGTGATTCTACATAAAACGATAACTCGATAATACAAAATATTTTTTTTTAATCACGCTTCGTTTCTGAGAGAATTGATTTTGAATTTCGACTCGGTTCGTGGTACTAGTAGAGTACGCGGGGGTACAAAGAACACTCGTTGTCTGAACCTTGTCTCCATCTACTACTAGTCCGACGCATTCCCCTTACTCCGCATTCCTCTCAGCCGTATTAAGGGGTTATTCCTAGTCAGGAGGCCGAAAAGAGACGAATGTTTGTGAATTTTTTTTTTGAAAAACTGAAGCATCTATTTTTACAGAACTTGTTGCGCTTAAAAGAGCAACATCTAAAGAAGATTTGGTAATTTTTTCGTAAAAAATATTTACGTTTATAATAAAATTACAATCGATATCCAAGAAGCCTTTTATAAAAAGTTGTTTTGCGGTGAGCACTGTAATTCGGAATCAGATTATCTAAAATAAAAAACAAAAAAGATTTCGTTAGTATATTAATGTATCTTTCGACTGACGGCGAGGGATTTTCGAAATATTAATTTAAAATAAAATGGCGGCTATTTAAAGTTTGAAGGACCTGATTTTCGCGCGAAAAACGGCCATTTTCGTTGATAAAATCGAAAATAAACATTAAAAAAAAATGCGAACGATAGTCGATAGATTTTTATATAAAAAATAATCCCACAAAGTATGAGAAACATTGGTGCAGTAGTTTTTGAGATATCGTGCTCACCGTTTTTAAAAAGGCTTCTTGGATGTCGTTGTATTTTTATGATAAACGTTAAATATTTTTCTACAAAAAAATTACCAAATGTTCTTTAAATGTTACTCTTTAAAGTGCAAAAAGTTCTGTAAAAATATATGCTTACACTTTTTCATAAAAAAAAATTCGCAAACATTCGCTTCTTTTCGGCCTCCTGACTAGGTATAACCCCTTAACCCAGGCCTGCACAGGGAGCCTTTTTCAGCGCCTGGCGGCAGGCAACCAGTCGTACGCCGTTACTAAGAGTAGAATCGGTGAGGAGAACTGCAGTAGTGTAGGTTGGGGCTCGTAGGTGCGTAGCGTAAAAAAATTAGCGTTGGGTAATTTATGGCTTAACTGGTTCCGCCTCGTAGCAAACGTGAACTCAGGGCATCGGGAAACGGAAACAGGATTGGTATGCCTTTTCTCCTTTTGTAACAGTTCGAGGACTTTTCTGTTTCTCGTCTCTTCGGACCCTTTCGAACCGAAACACGTGGTGTCTGCTGTCTATCTCTAAGCAATGGGTACATTGGCAGTAAAAGAAGGGAGCGCGGGCTTTTGTGAAAGTGTAGGATGGTTCGTTCGTTGCACTTCTGCAACGCACATGTACCTCGAAAATGTGCTTGCTTCTTTTTACCTAAAGCATCTTGTCCTGGTGGGAGTTAACTCATAATGGAACGAGAAAAACTACTTGGAGTAGAGGAACTTGCTTGGAAAAATCCTGTCAGTTTGCGATCGCGTCAGAGAAGTGTTTTCTACACAAGTGTATTACGCGTTGTTCCGAGCATAAACCTAGAACAACGGAGACGCAATTACTGCTGTACGATCATTTGGGCAGCTATATCCGCGGCACCGGACGCCAAGTGAAAATTCATTTTCACCAATTTTTATAAGGTGCGAACGCGTTCCATGAAAAATAAATTAAGTGATCAGTGTTAGTAAGAGTGCAGTGAAGTGAATATTCGTTATCTACATTAACCCAATCGCAATTGACGTTGCGACCCTTTTACTTTGGTTAGTGTCGCGTACCTGGGACCAGCTGTGCACTGGACGCATCCGTCAGTAGTTACCCATAAAAAACTTCAAGAAAGTAAAAAAATACGCCAAGTACATGAAAATCACAAAAAATAGAAGATAATAATAATTACAAAATTAAAAAAAGATGTGAAATCAAAATGAGCTGCCAGTACATAAAGATGCTTTCCAATTGCGCTTTAAATGACACAACTACATATGCACGGCTAAAATTCCATTACTCATAATGGCTATTTATACAAAGAAAAAATGTATTAAATAATAATATGCAGATATATTTTTATACAAATAAATATTTTAATACGAATAAATATTTGATTCAAAATACTTGGCGCTGCGCAATCGAAAAAATGTTAATTGCCTTAGTATTAATAATTTACAACAACTCCATTACAATATAAAATACATATACATACACATATTAGAAACGCAGTCAGATTTATTCATACATATATTTACACACACACACACACACGTACAAGAAAGAAAGAAAAGGATTAATGCAATTTATACATATTTATTGAGTTTAACAACACCAATTCCGGGCGCAGCGCCAAGTATTTTGAATCAAATATTTATTCGTATTAAAATATTTATTTGTATAAAAATATATCTGCATATTATTATTTAATACATTTTTTCTTTGTATAAATAGCCATTATGAGTAATGGAATTTTAGCCGTGCATATGTAGTTGTGTCATCTAAAGCGCAATTGGAAAGCATCTTTATGTACTGGCAGCTCATTTTGATTTCACATCTTTTTTTAATTTTGTAATTATTATTATCTTCTATTTTTTGTGATTTTCATGTACTTGGCGTATTTTTTTACTTTCTTGAAGTTTTTTATGGGGATCTCACTTCTTTTTACAAAGATTATTATTATCTTCTATTTTTTGTGATTTGTATATTTTCTTATTTTTCTGTGATTTATTATTATTATCTTCTATTTTTTGTGATTTGTATATTTTCTTATTTTTCTGTGATTTATTATTATTATCTTCTATTTTTTGTGATTTATATGATTTCATGTACTTGCCGTATTTTTTTACTTTTTTGAAGTTTTTAATGGGGATACAACTTAACGTAGAACTTACTTATATAGAAATTATATAGACATAGTGGCCTTTTGCTATAGCAAGTGTAGAGACTACATAATGTGTCCAAAGGAGGCGAGAGCATATGATAGAAAGTCTTGTGGCAGAAATTTAAAAAATGTTAATGGTAATTTAGCGAAACTGAACGATGAGATTCAATATTTTTACTGGTGTTGGTTTAGTATAGTATATACAAATATTTATTGGTGAATTGAAATATTGTTAATGGAAAACTAGTAAAATTAATGAATAGCGTAGCAACTATATAGAAATAGACTGGCATTTTGCTATAATAAGTGTACATTACAAATGTGTCCGAAAGAAATGAGAGCGTATGACAGAAAATCTTGTGGCCGGAAATTGAAATGCTATGGTAATAATTCAGCGAAGATGAACGAAGAGATCCAATATTTTCAACACACAATTTATTGGTTTTGGAATAAAATTAGTTTAGTATGCTTATAATTTTGTCGATTTACCTTATTTCACTTTCCATAAAGTTGTGCGAAACAAGATGCTCTGTCTATCTATCTATTCTTCTCCCGACAACCTCCACGCCTGTGCTTTCCCCTCATTTCTATCCATCCAAGCCTGTGCATCATTTTTATCGCAGTCCTGTGCGTCCCCTTCATTTCTATAATATATAATATAAACGTTACATAAAAACTCTAAATTGCTGGTATAAAAATATCTAGCAATTTAAAAGCAATGTAATTTGTTACAATATATATATTATTTTGTACATGCATGGTACAAATTTGCAGAAACTTGTGTGAAAGGAGATGCTTCTCAGTCGAACCATCTCCGGACAACTTCCAAGTCTGCGACTCTACATAAGAAATCTATTTCTTATTACATAAAAACTCTAAATTATTGGTATAAAAATAAATATCTGGCAATTTAAATGCAATGCAATTTGTTACAATATATATTATTCTGTACATGCATGGTACAAATTTCCAGAAACTTATGAGAAAGATGCTTTTCTGTTGAACCTTCTTCGAACAACTTCCAAATCTGTGATTTTACATAAAAAGTCTATTAAAAAATTTTGGCGACTTACCTTATTAATTGAGACAATAATTCAGTCTCCTATGTAATGTATAAAAACTCGTGACATTTCAAATCGGACAACTTACTTTTTGACACTTAGCACTTGGTAGGTTATAAAATAAATATGCATACAAAGATGGACGACGATCCCGAGAGTCGACGACCGAAACATGTGTTAGTAGTGAAGGTGTGCGTGTACCGCGTATACGTATTATGTTGACGAAAAATTCCTTGACGAAAAATTCCTTGACGAAGAAGAAGAAGAATCTTACCGTTTCCGACTAATCCATAAGACGATATTATGATATCTCTGATATGCGTGGACCGATTTTATTGATTTTGGTCTTATTCGAAAGCTAATATGCGGTTTACATAAGAAAAATGTCTTTAAATTTAGAAAATATTGCGGGCGTGATGAGATATTAATGTATAAATGTCAGAATTAGGTTAGAGTGTCTCCGCGACGAGTAAAGGTACACGGTAGCGACATCGACATATATAGGGTGTTTTTCATGTACTTGGCGTCGAGACGCTACCGCGTCTCTAGATACTATGAGAGTTCTGGACCAAATGGGGGCGAGGGGTGAGGCGGGGCGGGGGGTACCGCGCGATGGGCGAGGGGGAGGTGGGGAGGGGGTACCGCCGCGGTCTCCCGTGAGATGGGTGAGGGGGAGGCGGGGAGGGGGGGTACGCAGTTCGTGGACGAGGGGGATGACGTCACAAGGGGGGGGGGGATTTCAAAATTTTCAAAATGGCGTCGCGCGCGCAGATCGAGTTTGTAGGCGAGGGGGATGACGTCACAGGAGAGGGGATGAATTTTCAAAATTTCAAAATGGCGTCGCACGCATTTCGTATTGGCGCCATCTACTGGATGTTTAAGGTACTTTGGGTTCGCGTCGGTATTTGGGCCCGCCTTGGTAAATTTTCCAAGTTTTCCAGACATTTCGTATCGACGCCACCTGTTGGATGTTTAAGGTACTTTGGGCGCGCGTCGCCGCCGCGCAATCTCCGTACGCGTGCGGGGATCGGTGCGCAGGCGCGACCGCGACCGATGCGTGGAAATTCAAATCGCGTCTTCGATGATGATTTCTGAGAAAGAGGGTGTACCAATGATTTCTGAGAAAAGATAAGGGATCGACAGGATTGAACGCGTTTTTTGTGCATCTACGTGCACGCGCTTCCTGCAGTGTGTATATATTTGAATCGTGGGACCGTTACAGTCCACGTACAATGATGTATACATACAGCGATAATTATTATTATAAATCAATCATCGGGATAGCCCATGGAATAAACATTGCACCGCGCCATGTCGTGTATTTATATCTGAGCAGGATTGAACGCGTTTTGTGCGCCTACGTGCATGCTCTTCGTGCCGTGTGTTTATATTTGAATCGTGGGACCGATACCGCGCACGTACAATGATGTATACATACAGCGATAATTATTATAAATCAATCGTCGCGATAACCCATGGAATAAATACGTCGTTGCATTCGATGGGGATTTCTGAGAAAGGGGTGGTACATGATTTCTGAAAAATCATAGAGCGAACCGCGCCGTGCCGTATGTTTATATCTGAGCAGGATTGAACGTGTTTTGTGCGCCTACGTGCACGCTCTACGTGTCGCGTGTATATATTTGAATCGTGGGACCGATAAGGCCGCGCAAGCAACCATCGTAAACATACAGCGATAATTATTCGGGGTAGAGTTCCGAGCATTTTCACGATCGAGGAGGCTGTAAGTCAATCGTCGCGGTAGCCCATAGAGTAAACATGACGTTGCACCGCGCGATACCGTATGTTTATGTCTGAGTCGTGGGGGTAGTAGCGACCGTGTAAGAGTTAAAAGAGTTCGATGTAGACCTATGGGTATCTGATTTACAGTATACCAATGTCAGTACCCTGCGATGTCACAGTTGGACCTCCAAACGCTTACGATCGAGCAGCATAAGATCCGCGACGTGTTAAGCCCACCGTCATTATTCGAGACTTCGTGGAGTAGTATCATTCAAAACGGATTTATGCAATTGTCACATCACAATCGTCAATTGCTACGCCATATTGCACGATATAGTACTGCGAGTAAATGCACATTGTATTGCATCGTTGGTGATAAGGACGTGCATCGCAAGCAAGTGAAGTACTTTACCGCGATCGTGTGTACGCCGTTAACGCTTCTGCATGACATTGAGAACGGCACAGTCGAAGTGTACAAAGTGTTATACCCTCGAACATTTACTATTACCGTGGACTCGTTTTTGTGTCGTGAATTAGTGAGATTTTTGGATGAGCACCCGACACCGATTCTACGACTACACTCGAAGCGCATCATTTTGCCGTTAGGTTACCGATTTCCGAACACGGACCGCATCACCTGGAAAAGCCGTATCACCCATTCGGCGCTATTCGTGCGTGTCTGGTAGACAAAATCCATTGTGATTAAGCGAATATGGAGGGGTTCATGGACATGTACAAAGTTTTGTCTCGGATGTCTAAGCTTTTACGCAGTATTACGGAATTCCGAGACTGGGTGGATCAATGCGACACGTACCTGCAACTCATTCACGAGTACCAGAGCAGCGGAAGGGTGACAGTGGCCGCGAAACAACGTCTAGTGTCGCTGATCGTGCGAATAAAGACATTGCGCGCTATCGTGCGGGAAAAGTTTTCGCGAGTCGGTTCCGGGGTTTCGGGCCAATCGACGGCACCCAAAGTCCTATGGGAAGACGTGGAATCCGCGTTTATAGGCCGTATTTCAACCGGTGCGGTCATCAACGTGGGACACGGCGATCCGCATCGATTTTTAGAGGATGCTCGATGCATTGTGATCTCGCGTGTCACGGACGCTATCACGACGCATAAGAGCGTGGCCGTTAATACAAATTTAAACGCGGAGTTTATGTTGGGTGAGAATACAGACATAAAAAGTTTCGGTACGCGAAATCATGTACTGTTGACGACTTCGAACGTGCGCGAGTGGTACTCGAAACGCGTAGTCGCTCCCACGTTAGTGGCGATCGAGGAGTTTCAAGATCGCGACAGTGGATGGACCCTAAGGGCTGTGCTAAATATTCTAGTGAATATTAATAAGCATAATCCACTTCGAGCCGGTTGCGACGTACCGCTGCCGCGCGCCGTTGCCCTGAAGAAAGCGGTGGTGAACATAAAGAACAGAGACAATGCGTGCTTCTTGTGGGCAGTCATCGCCAGTTTGTACCCTGTTGCTACGCATGCGGATAGGATCGCGTCGTATCAACACTACTCGGAGTTGCTTCGCACGGATGATATAACTCTTCCCGTGACGTTGGACCAGCTGACGAAGTTCGAGAGGATGAACGACGTGTCGGTGAACGTGTACGCGTGGTCCGACGGAAGCTGCTCTCCTCTGCGTTTGACCGAGGACAAGCGAGAGAGACACGCGAACCTATTGCTGGTGCAGGACCCTAAGGAGCCCCAACGATACCATTTCGCGTGCATTCGAAGCATGTCAAGACTGATTTCGAAGCAGCTCGGCAGTCACAATGGTCGAGTATTCGTTTGCGAAAGGTGAGTCAAATACGAAATACTTCGATCGATGTATTCTTGATTATTATGTTTTATTATTATTAATCCTATTATCGTTGCAGATGTCTGAATTACTTCTATTCGTCCGAGGGATTGACTAAACACACCGTGGACTGCCAGCGTCTGAACGAGTGTGCAGTCGAATTGCCGTCCGTGGATGATAAATGGTTGCAGTTCAAGAACTTTAAGAACAAGGAACGAGCACCATTTACCATTTACGCGGACTTGGAATGCATGCTGGAGGACATTGAGCCTGCGAAGCGACTACGGACGTACACGTACCAGCAGCATAGAGTGTACAGCGTGGGATACTACATCCATTGCTCCACCGACGCATCTCTGTGCCGTTATCGCGCGTATCGTCACGAAACCGAGTGCGTGAAGTGGTTCGTGAAAGAACTTCGTGACTTTGCTGACATTGCGTATTCGTGGTTGCGGAACGCGAAACCAATGAACTCGTTGACGAGTGAACAGTGGCAAAGTTTTAACGAAGCGATCGCGTGCCACGTGTGCGGACAACCCTTCGTCGTCACGGACAAAAAAGTGCGCGATCATTGTCACTCGACGGGCGAGTACCGAGGCGCTGCCCACGTGTCGTGCAACTTACAATTTCAGCGGTCGTACACTATACCGGTAGTATTTCACAATTTATCAGGCTACGACGCGCATTTCGTCATCAAGGAGTTGGCCACAGCGTTCGAGGGACAGATCGACCTGCTGCCGTTGACGAAGGAACGGTACATATCGTTCACGAAACACGTCAAGGGAATCGACGCCGAGAACAAGGATTGGAAGCGGGGTTTGAAGTTCCGTTTCATCGATTCGTTGAAGTTCTTAGCAGCCAGTCTGGAGAAACTCGCTTCGAACCTTGGCCAGGAACGACTGGCGATCCTTCGACGCGAATTTCAAAACCTGCCCGACCACCAATTCGATCTTCTAACTAGGAAGGGCGTCTTCCCGTACGACTACGTGACGTCATACGCCAAGCTGAACGATGCGTGTTTACCGTCCCGCGAGGCGTTCTATAACCAGCTGAACGATCGCGCCGCGTCGGAGTCTGATTACGCGCACGCTGTGAACGTGTGGAATACTTTTCGCGTACAGACATTGGGCGAGTACAGTGATTTGTACTTGAAAACAGATGTGCTGTTACTCGCCGACGTATTCGAGAGTTTCCGCACGGACTGTATCGCGAGTTACGACCTGGATCCCGCGCATTACTTCACATTACCGAGTTTCACGTGGGACGCAATGCTTAAGTACACCGGCGTACGATTAGAGCTTTTAACGGACGTGGACATGCTACTGTTCGTGGAGCGTGGCATACGCGGCGGTTTGAGTCAGTGCTCGCACAGGTACGCGCGTGCCAACAACAAGCACCTGCCTGCAGAGATGTACGACGAGTCGAAGGCGTCGACGTATCTGATGTACTTCGACGTCAACAACTTGTACGGATGGGCGATGTCACAGGCTATGCCGCATGGAGGTTTTCGATGGTTGGACGATGCGGCAGTGGCAGCGCTCGACGTGTCATCCCTGCCCGACGGCGAGGACTCCGAGGAATCTGAGGGATACCTGCTGGAGGTGGACATCGAATATTCGAAGGAGATCCACGATGCCCACGCTGACCTACCATTTTGCCCGGTGCGTGAGCACGCGCCGCACGGTAAACAAACCAAGCTACTTGCCACGCTCGACGATAAGGAGCGATACGTCATCCACTATCGCTACCTGAAACAGTGCATTCGACACGGTTTACGCGTGACGCGAGTTCATCGGGTGTTGCGATTCGACCAGTCGCATTGGCTGCGCAACTACATACAATTGAACACTAATTTAAGAACGCGCGCCGCAAGTGAATTTCAGAAGACTTTATTCAAGTTAATGAATAACGCGGTGTATGGAAAAACAATGGAGAATGTGCGGAATCGCGTAGACGTGCGACTGTTGACGCGGTGGGACGGTCGTTACGGTGCGGAAGCGCTGATCGCGAAACCGAACTTTCACAGTCGTACGATCTTCTCCGAACAACTCGTTGCGATCGAAATGCGAAAACTTAAAGTGAAGTTCGACAAACCAATATACGTGGGTATGAGTGTGCTGGACGTATCGAAAGAATGTTTGTACGAATTTCATTATTCGTATATGCGTGCGAGGTTCGGTGATCGGTGCAAGGTTCTGTACACCGACACCGATAGTTTAATGTATAGTGTTGAATGCGATGATGTATACGAAACGATGAAGTGCGACATCGCGCGGTTCGACACCAGTGATTACGCGGTGGACAATTCGTATGGCATGCCCCGCGTAAATAAAAAGGTGCCGGGTCTCATGAAGGATGAGAACAATGGCGCCTTGATGACTGAGTTCGTCGGACTGCGATCGAAGATGTACGCGACTAGAACATTTAACGCGACAGTGGGGTCTACGAGTGAGACGAAAAAAGTGAAGGGTGTGCGGAGACACGTAGTCGCGAATGAAATTCAATTTAATGATTACATTCGTTGTCTTCGCGATCTCACTGAGAAGTCGGTTCGTCAGAACAATATACGCTCGAAGAAGCATGACGTGTATTCCGTGAGCGAGGAAAAGAATGCACTCAGCCCGTTTGACGATAAGCGTTGCATTTTAGCCGGTGGAGTCGACACCCTTCCGTGGGGGCATTGTCGAATCCCCGAGCTCCAGACTCACGAATTACTCGGACATGCACCCGACGAGTCCCTTGTAAACCCTGCTGTATAGAGTGTTTGCATGATTGTATGGTTGCATGATTGTATGTTTGCATGTTTGTATGTTTGCATATACATATGTATATATCTTACGTTGTAAGCCTTTCTTTTGTTCATATAAATTTACGAATATCTAATATATGTAATATATGTAATATATGTAATATATGTAATATATGTAATATATATGTATATCATTGAATAATCAAAAGTTATATTTTTTCCTCATATATTAAAAAATAAATTGTACGTATATATGATGAAGAAGAAGAATAAATGTACAATGTATATATTTATATGTATTTATTATTTTATTTATTTCAGTAATATAGAGTACGTATACGATCGCGAATCATAGAATATCCTTGTCGCGTATCCACGAGTTCCGCGACGAATCGAATCCGAGCCACTTGACGTACACCTGGTTTCCCTTGCGTCGAATAATCTTCTCGACCAGATAGACGTCTGGATTCGCGACCGAATGCAGTTCGTACTCGTAGAAACCGCCGGAGATCGACTCTCCCGCGGAATCACGCAGAATATACGTCACCGGGAACGTTCGTTGTACCGTTACGATTTCGAACACTTCGGTCGACCAGTTCGGAGTGTACCCCTTCTCGAAGAGTGTCTTGAACTTGCTCACGCGTACCTTGTCTCCGACTTTGAATTTTGCGCGTCGCCGAATACCTTTCGATGCGGCTGGTGGGAGTGGTTCGTTCGCGGCGAACGACAATTGCGTCGCGGGGGTTACGTCAACGGGTCGGGCGTTGATCGTTCGGTGCTTGCGATGATTGTACGTGTGTACTAGCGCGGATAGCAGATTGACCCAACGATATGACGCGTTCAAGGAGAATTGTTTCCACATAAGGTTTTTCAGCGTGCGATTGAACCGTTCAACGATCGATGCTTTCATCACGCTGTACGTGGAATAGTGGTTGATCCTGCGCATCTTCACGCATCGTTGAAACTCCGCGTTGTAGAATTCCTTTCCCATGTCGGTTTGTAAATTTGGCGGACATCTATCGCTTTGCCGCAATACATTCGTGAACGCCGCGGTCACGTCGCGTCCACTTTTCGTTTTCACGGGTACGGCCCATGCATACTTGCTGAACGCGTCGATGATCGTTAGTATGTAGTGATATCCCCGATTTTGCTTCGCGTACGGACGCATCTCCACCAAATCAGCCTGCCATAAATCATCGTAGCCGCGAATCACGACGCCCCGTCGTGGGAAATTTCGTCTCGCGGGAGCGTGTAATTCATTCACTAGTTGTATTCGCTCCTTGCTCATGTTTCGCGGGTGGGTCGGGGATGGTCGCGATGTTCCAAAGACGTCGTAGACCCTCGTTAGCTTTTCGCGGTTCCTTTCGTTTGTATAGATCCGTGGTTGTTATCGCAGTCGGTGACGTCGTCGTGAATGCTTCGATTATGTTTTTCAAGTGATCGAAGCGTCGTTCCATCGCGGTATTTAAATCATCCTCCAGCTGGGACAATTGTGCGTTAACGATATCCGACATCGTTCGTTGTACTCGCGTCTCGAGTTCAGATCTTTGATGCGCGCAGTCCAGTCGCGCGCTCGCGATAGCCGTTTCAATTTTTTGGGTAAAGCGTTCATCCACCGAGGATAATAATCTAGTCATTGTCATTCTCGCTTCGTCGCTGTTGTTGCTATTGTTGTTATTGTTGTTGTTATTGTGTAACGAGGTACCAAACTTGTTCACCGACATAACGATGCGTATGCGCAAACACTACTGACGCGACGATCACCGGTTCGTTCAATTTAAGATATATATCTAGCCTCGCGAAGTTCCTCCTCGAGGGATGCGATTTCGTTATCGTGGCCCGTATGACCTGCCGCGCGCGATGCAATGAGTAATCTGAGTCTATCGATTAATTCGTTCGGATCGTCCCAGTACACGTAATCGATCGCGTTATCGGTTACCGTCATCGATTCGTCGATGGGTAATCCTCGACCTCGTCGCGTGCCCGCGCCGCCCGCGCTCCCCCTGACACGTCTGACGCCCGATGTCCGCACCCCACCGATCATCGACGATATGATTTTCTTATACTTGTATCCCCTGTTACCCAGCGTGCGCTTGCTTGGCGAATGGTTTTGCTTATGCGCACTCGTCGACAACAAGATACGTCGGTACGAGCGAAAATCAGCCTCCGTGCACGCCTGCTCGTCGGGCTCTCGCATAAACATCAATTCGTACAAACCCCGAGTCCCCGGGTATCGCGTTCCGTTCACACGAATGTCATCACCGTCCGCGTCGATGGTTAGCACGGAATCGCCGATCATTAGATCCTCGTGGGGTCCCAAGTATACGCCGTACACGTCGTCGATTAGTCTCTTGGTATCGGTGAATAACAGTCTCAGGTATTCTCGCGACAAGGGACCTTTCGCGTTCCGTACATACACTTCGATATCGTTGACGTGGTTGTGCAGCGAACCCAAATCATGAACCTTTGTTGACGACTCTTCATCCTGAATTTTTTCATTGTCTTCGTCATTGACATCATCAACAACATCATCAACAACGTCATCAACATTATTATCTTCATCGTTAACATCGTTATCGGTGTTGCGGTCGTTGTCATTGATGTTGTCGGTGTCGTTGTCGTTGTCGTTGTCATCGTCGTCATAGTCGCTAGAATCTGGAAGATTATTCGGATGTTCCTTGATTGTCAACGGTGTAACGGGTCGAAGTCTCTTGGATGATTGCTGCTGATCGTATTCGTGTTTCCTTTTCACTGATCGCGATCGAGGTGTTGGGCGTATTTTCAACGCGGTTGAGTTCTCGATCAATCGTTTCAGCGGCTCGACGATGGGTCGCGTGCTCGCTTCCACAGCAGCTTCCGTAGCCATCTTACCAATTTTCAAGGCCATGCTCTTTTTACGTATAACGTCGCTGACTTTGGCGATTTCCACCTTTGCGTCCACGACTTGACGTTTCACACCTTTTCGATGTTTCGATCCTTTTTGATGTTTCGTTCCTTTTTGTCGATGACGTCGGCGATGTTTTTGCGAATGCTTCGCGTCGACGTTGCTCGAGGTTATCTCCGGCGATTCGTTAGACATTTCGTGTTGCTCGATGAACGATTCGCGGTTTACTAATGTCAACGAGCTACGACGAACTCGTTAAATCCTCTTCGATATCGACCTTCGTACATGCAACTATCCTTATCGATCACCACGAAATCGTATCGTCGACGCCAACATCTCGCACACAAGTCGTTGAACGACTCGAACGTCATGTCTGTGTTCACGTGATCGTTATACACGCGACGCAAGTTCGTACCGTCTTGTTTGAACAGCATGAGAAAATTCGCGTTGTCCCTGATCAAATGTTTAGGTATTCTAGCGTACGACTGACACAAATAAAAGCAATCAACGTTCGAGTGACGACCCATGGAGAAGTATTCGCGTATAGCGTTCTGTTCGTCGCAAGCCACGTCATCGAATACGAAGATTGAATCGGGCCGAGCATCTCTAGGTGGAACGATTTCAGCGTTGTCCGAGTATGGAAAGTATTCGATTCCGTCGACGAGCGACAACACCTGTTCGAGATATCGATACTTTGGCTGATGCAACGATTTCGAGTACACGTACACGTTCTCGAAACGCAAACCGTTCGGACTCTCTAGCATACTTAGAAGCACGTTAGTTTTTCCACATCCGGACGGTCCGCAAATTAAACCTCGCACACTGTTCGGTAGCAACGGACCGTGTCTGTTCGATCGACTCGAATGCCTATCATCCTCGAGCATTCTGTTCGCGGTCACGCGAATGACGTCCGACTGTTTCACGAATCGCATATTCGCGCGCGCACGTCTATGACAATGGACCACTATTTATATTCGTGGCACGCGTCGCGCAGGTCACTACCACAGTGATCGGTGGAGCGTGCGTATGCGTTTATTATTGTAGTAGCTATCGCGACTATTCTAACGTATATGGGTGCATCAGCGATTGTGACGTCTCACGGGCTAGACAACAATCAAAAGAGTAAGAAAAAGAATAAGAATAAGAAGAATCTGAAAAAGAATAGGAAGACTGGATCTGGTTTGGTTAACGATATCATAAACCGTCTGCCGTTCGAACTACACGTTCCGGGCTATCAGTTCTGCGGACCGGGAACGCGATTACTCAAGCGATTGGCTCGTGGCGACGAAGGTGTAAATCCCCTAGACGCAGCGTGCCGTGATCACGATATCGCGTACTCTCATCGAAAGGATTTAGAGGGAAGACACGAGGCAGATCGTGCGTTAGCCGAACGAGCGCGAGAACGGGTGTTCGCAAACGACGCAACATTCGGCGAAAGAGCTGCAGCCACTGGCGTGTGGGCAACGATGAAGGCTAAGGCTAAACTCGGCATGGGTATGAGAAGGACGAAACGAAAACATAGAAAGTCTGCAAGGAAAAATCCGCAACGGCGACGACAACGTCGTAATCTACGAGTGGCGAAACGTGGTGGCTTTCTTCCATTTCTTCCGTTGGTGTTACCCGCCTTATCGGCTATCGGAGCATTGGCCGGTGGAGCGGCTGGTATAACCAAAGCGGTCAACGATTCGAGGGCCTCTCGAAAACAGCTGGAAGAGACGTTGCGTCATCATCGGGCGATGGAGGGGCGAGGGATGCACCTGACACCGTACAAGCGAGGCGCGGGCTTGAACCCGAGACGGCGGCGCCAACGACGAGTGGAAACGAAAAAAAAAAAAAACATCGATCGCGTAGGCGCGTGGCAACGGTGGCGACGATAATTCAACAACCTATGACGAACCTGCAATTAGAGCGCGAGTGCGCAAACATCCCAATCTTTCGAGGGGTGTTTATGCGCGATACGCTTCCTACGCGCGTACGAACCAACGAATGCGGTATCGCGAATCTGGACGAGAATCGAGGCGCCGGTACGCACTGGGTCGCGTATGCGAAACGCGGACTACGAGTACAATACTTTGATAGTTTTGGGAATCTGCGACCTCCCGCGGAATTGATCTACTATTTCGGACGCGGTACAACGATCACGTATAATCACGATCGTTTTCAACGTTTCGACGAGATGAATTGCGGTCACTTATGCATGCAATTTTTACAGCAAAAGTCTATGGAATTATGGTCTATGTACTAATAATTAATAATATTAACGGTGTGTACTAAGATTATGTTACAATGTATTCATGCACAATGACGATCCATATCTTCTGTAATAAAGACACACGATATCGATAAATTGCCGAGAATTCTTACGCGTGCGTCACTTACCCTCCCACAGTCTCGCGAGTGTAATCTATGATATGTCGTTCACGCTTACGTTAACGGGACGGAGCAGCGTGCTCACGGTAAACTATTTTCCACCGATAGATTTGAGCGATGGTCAATACGAATTAGGACTCGCGGACTTGGAGACATTTCACACGATACCGAACATCGACTCGAGCAACGATAAATTCTATTTCATCGTGAACTATAACAGCGAAAACAGCACCCGCGCTGACGCTACTCATGATTACATAACGATACCTCACGGCTCCTATGAATTAGACGCTATCGCCGAGTACCTGAAACAACAATTACTTGATCGATATCCTCGAAAACGCGGTAACAGTGAGAACTACGATGACGACAAGTACCCTCTAATGCTACGAGCTAACAACAACACCATGAAAAGTGAACTGTACTGTTCGTTCTATGTGGACTTTACGAAACCGAACAATGTGGGCTCGTTGCTAGGATTTTCCCCGAATCGCGTCTTATTACCGAGAATCTGGCACGAGTCAGACGTACCGGTGAATATTATAAACGTTAACGTGATCAGAGTAACGTGCAACGTCACTATCGGCGCGTACAGCAACGATAAACCAGTACACACGATCCACGAATTTTCACCTCGCGTGCCGCCGGGATATAAGATATCGGAAACTCCGCGACACGTCATTTACCTGCCGATCGTTGCGCGAGCAATACAAGATCTAACGTTGTGCATCGTCGATCAACACGATCGTCCTATAGATTTTCGTGGAGAAGAAATAACGATTCGTTTGCACGTTCAACGACGTCAGCGCGATAGATAGCGTGTGCGGTCACGTGTATGCGTGTGTATTATGTTAGTGTTAGATCATACGTTCGACTCATCAATCGCCGTTGCTACTCCTGAGGTCTCTGTCTCGCGTCATCTGCGCGACCCTTTATCGACCGACGAAGGTATAAGAATAATAAAGACGGGAGGTGCGATAAGAGGAACACCGGTAAGAAGCATAAGAAAGCCGTTGACTCGTCGAAACGCACGGTTCCTACGATCGTTAGGTTACACCGTAACCTATTAGACGCGCAACCGCGATGACGAATATTTTGGACGTAACGAATACGCCAACCTTCGACAATCGTATTACGAAGATCGAGTTACACACGTATAATCCATACGCCAACACGACGTTTGACAATAGTGACGAGATAAGGATACCTATACAGCAGCAAGATCTGTACACGCTTCCATGCGAAAGTTTTCTATACATCGAAGGTCGCGGCACGTTGACAGCGCAGGACGCGAAAGGTCCGGCAACGTCCGCGACCGCTGTTCTCGATAATAATTGCGTCGCGTTCATGTTCGATGAGATTCGATACGAATTGAACGGTTTTGAGGTCGATCGTTGCAGAAATCCGGGAATCACCACCACGTTGAAAAATTTCGTTTCGTTGTCACCCGAGAGAAGCAGAGTGCTCGCGAATGCTGGTTGGAATTATGAAATCGATTACAAAAACGACACTTTTCATTCGGGCTCTTTCAATTTCTGCGTACCCCTGAAAATGTTATTAGGATTTTGCGAGGATTACAAACGCATCGTGATGAACATGCGACATGAACTGATTCTTATACGCGCACGAGACGATTCGAACGCGATGCACTGCCCCTCCGCCACTGCGATTCCAAAACTTGAGATACGCAAGGTACAGTGGCGTATGCCTCACGTTGTTTTGGATGAAGTGAATAAACTATCGATGCTGCGTATCTTGGAAAGCGGTCGACCGATCGCGATGAGTTTCCGATCGTGGAGCCTGCACGAGTATCCGTTACTGCAAACGACGACGAAACATACGTGGACCGTGAAAACTACGTCGCAAATTGAGAAGCCTCGATACGTGTTTTTCGGTATGCAAACCAATCGAAAGAATGATGCCGAAACCCCTGCGTGGATGTTCGACCGAAATGATCTCACGAACGTTCGACTCTACCTAAATTCCGAGATGTATCCGTACGACGATATGCAAATAGATTTTGATAAGTATAAATTCGCGGTCCTGTACGATATGTATACGAAATTTGCCCGATCGTACTATGGTCACGGAGAACCGTTACTGAGCGCGAACGAATTCTATAAATACGCGCCTATCGTGGTCATAGATTGTTCTAGGCAAAACGAGTCGTTGAAGAGTGGTACGGTGGACGTGCGAATAGATTTCGAATGCAAAGAAAATGTCCCTGCTAATACTTCAGCCGTGTGTTTATTCATACACGATTGTATAGTCGAATACAGCCCTTTATCCAACATGGTACGCAAACTAATATAGTGCGCGTGCGTGAACTATTACTACTACTACTAATAATACTACTACTACTGCGGATACTGCTACTGTTTTAAAAACGCCGATGTCGAAGAGTTCAGTTACTGTTCTGACACCGTCGCAGACGGTACTACCTAAACGAATAATGTTCGCCATTGTCGATCTGCAAGGCTTCGATATCGAACGCGAGTTCGTCGCCAAAGAGATTGCGATTCGTGTAAACAGCATCAGGGATGAAACAACTACGATCAGCCATTGGATCTTCGAACCACCATATTTCTGGGAACACCTGAATTCGCGGAAACACCATCAAGCGTCCTGGCTCGCGAACCATCATCACGGGATTCCATGGTCTGACGGACACGTTCCATACTCCAAACTACCAGGACTCCTAACCAGCGCACTCGCAAACACTGACTTTGTTCTCGTAAAAGGTGCAGAAAAGAAAACGTGGCTGCTGAAACTACTTCCTGGCATATTCGTTATGGATATATGTGATTTATATAAACTGCCGACGCAAAAGATCAACAACACTAACAACAGCAACAGGAACAACAGCAGCAGCAACAACATCAACGCGCGAACTGTCGAAGATGACGGAGGCTACGACGTTGACGATGATTATTGCGGGATTATTCCTAACCTAAAGTCTATGTCTACCACGGATGTCATTCGATGTTCATTTCATAACAACTGCGGTGTTTGCGCGCTGGAAAATGTCTATAAAATATGGAATTATATACGTAGCGTCGCCTAATGTAAGTACTACACACGCGTTGCATCTACTTTACGCGTCATATGCAAAGAAACGAATATCCTTGTAAGAATCATTTTTTTTTTGTTTTCTATAGTGAACACGACGGCGGCGGCGGTGATAAGATCGGTGACAACTATGCCTGCTTCCTCTAACCACAAATATGAATATCCCTCCCATACGAACGTTATTTTTTCTAAGTAAATACTGATTTTATAATTTAAGTACGCATGCGTGGATGTACATTAATAAAACATACTGTTTTGAATAAAAAATATTTATTTAAAATTGTTGTATATTTATTATTAAACATATATATATATACACGTACTATAGTGGTACGCGGTTCACATCACGCAGCATTGATTGTAATCCTAACGCCAACAATTCACAATCAATCAATGAATGCTTTTCAAAGTGCTCGCTTTCGGAAATTAATTTTACATAATTCGTTGGTGTCGTAGCAGTACGCAGAACGTCTACGAAGGTTGCATATTTACTGCTTACAGAGTACATGTTTTCTGTTAGCCAGGTGTACATATGTTCAATGCACTGGTTGTACGCGAATAGTTTACGCATCGTGACTTCAGTCATATATATGACAACGCGATTATCAGTAATTTTAATAAGTTGATTATCATGTATACGCGTGAAGTCTAGTCGTAAATTATCAATTACGATTTGAGTTTGGCGTGCTGTTGCGTTGCTGCGTAATCGTTGAAGGATGTCCACCTCGTTTTGTAGCATGAGCTTCCACGTAGACATTGAAAAGCTCAACTCGTTGCCTTTGTTGTCGACTATGCTGATCTCGACGTGACACGAATCAATGACAATACGAATTCCAATAGTTAGACGTTTATAAGCTGTTGTGGTCAGTGGATAATCGCGTCCCAGGATCCGTACGACTGATGGTTTTGGTGTTTTCACCATTTTTGGCGTTGTGGATACAGAACTGTAAGAAATATGTACACGGAATTAATGCTTCGTTCGTTTGCGTTTTAGTAAGTGAATGAAGTATGTGTAAAGTGTATAGTAACGTATACATACCTCATGTTGGATTGTTGGTGATGTTGTTGGTGTTTATTTGGAAAGCCCCCATCGTTGTCGGATGCGCATGATGAATCGTTTAAGCTGCGTTTGTACATTTTGATATACACTACGAATGATTTTCATCGACGACTAAAGAATGACGCGAACGATACTTGTTAGGACTCGAGCGTACGTGGTGTAATGATGTCCGTAGGACTGACCCACGTTATTTTATACTGATTCACGCACACGTACACGGTAATGTGAACATTACACGCGACACGTAGAGCGTGCACGTAGGCGCACAAAACGCGTTCAATCCTGCTCAGATATAAACATACGGCACGGCGCGGTTCGCTCTATGATTTTTCAGAAATCATGTACCACCCCTTTCTCAGAAATCCCCATCGAATGCAACGACGTATTTATTCCATGGGTTATCGCGACGATTGATTTATAATAATTATCGCTGTATGTATACATCATTGTACGTGCGCGGTATCGGTCCCACGATTCAAATATAAACACACGGCACGAAGAGCATGCACGTAGGCGCACAAAACGCGTTCAATCCTGCTCAGATATAAATACACGACATGGCGCGGTGCAATGTTTATTCCATGGGCTATCCCGATGATTGATTTATAATAATAATTATCGCTGTATGTATACATCATTGTACGTGGACTGTAACGGTCCCACGATTCAAATATATACACACTGCAGGAAGCGCGTGCACGTAGATGCACAAAAAACGCGTTCAATCCTGTCGATCCCTTATCTTTTCTCAGAAATCATTGGTACACCCTCTTTCTCAGAAATCATCATCGAAGACGCGATTTGAATTTCCACGCATCGGTCGCGGTCGCGCCTGCGCACCGATCCCCGCACGCGTACGGAGATTGCGCGGCGGCGACGCGCGCCCAAAGTACCTTAAACATCCAACAGGTGGCGTCGATACGAAATGTCTGGAAAACTTGGAAAATTTACCAAGGCGGGCCCAAATACCGACGCGAACCCAAAGTACCTTAAACATCCAGTAGATGGCGCCAATACGAAATGCGTGCGACGCCATTTTGAAATTTTGAAAATTCATCCCCTCTCCTGTGACGTCATCCCCCTCGCCTACAAACTCGATCTGGGCGCGCGACGCCATTTTGAAAATTTTGAAATCCCCCCCCCCCTTGTGACGTCATCCCCCTCGTCCACGAACTGCGTACCCCCCCTCCCCGCCTCCCCCTCACCCATCTCACGGGAGACCGCGGCGGTACCCCCTCCCCACCTCCCCCTCGCCCATCGCGCGGTACCCCCCGCCCCGCCTCACCCCTCGCCCCCATTTGGTCCAGAACTCTCATAGTATAACTACTTCCGTCGCTGACCAGCATCAGTTCAGTGACCTAGTGACGCAGGTTTTCAAGCTGCAGGTGAGTTTCCGAAAGAGTGAGTTTTAGTTACTTTATTGGTGATTATTAGTTATTAAATTTAACGCAGGCTATGGCTTATTTCCGGCGATATTTATCTAAATTTCCGTACCTAAATTTTGTCTTCGGGGGTTTTAAACAGACTTATTCATCATCAGAAACAGTGTTGGCCGTTATTAAACTACGGATTCTTATCACAATAACGAACTACGATCACGTTTTGTTTATTTCCTGTTACATTACTTTTTCATTTAAGCGATATTTGAAAACGAAATCTACGTATTTCTTGTCCTCTCACTTCAAATAATTATTATTTTCGATTCTGTTTTAAAAAAAATGTGTATTCACTTTTTTACGTTTGACATGATTTGCCTCGATTTATCTTTTACTCGTAATTCACTTTAAATGACAACCAAACGATGACGAAAGGTATCGATTGCCGTCGTTTTCGCAGAGATCTGATGAGAAATGCGGAGCTGAAAGAGTTTAGTTCTTAATAGGTATTCAAACCCCTTCAAGGGTCGGAAGCCATAAACTTGCGGTGAAGCATCATGGTGTGTTGTCTTCGCCACGGGATATGATGCGGCATCTCCTTGAGTCGAGTCGCTGGAGGATCACTCTTAAGAGTCTTTCCTTCCGAAAAACACACCACTTTGGGAATTACATGAAAGATCAGAAGTCAATACCCTGTTTCAATGTGTTGGTCTCACCAATATGCGCGAGCTACTACCCGTTTCAAACGCATGGTGCAAACTTTAGGGCATTATTACTGTAAAATGGAGACAGATCGGACATTATGTCATAGGACTTTTATGTTCCATTGGACCTCCCCTACCACCCCCTAAAATATTGCTACGTATACTGTTTACACCCTGTATTATAATAGCATTATAAAAAAACAAACGCGAATTCACACCGAGATGTACTATTTATTTTTCCTTATCAGGCGGGAAAGAAAATTCGGGAACAAGAACTTTAGTAATTATATATCAGCTGCAGCGTATTACTTGAAAGACATACACGATATCACATTACCGGTAGCTGCACGATTAAAATTCGATCAGATCGACTGCTGTAAAAAAAATTCTCAGTTTACCGTGCGTTGATGAGCAAATGGCTAACCGCTAAGCAAAGGAATGCTTCTATCCGATGCATCAATCAAATAGAAAAGAGTACTTCAAAACCTCTGTGCCGCCACGTTAGCCTTCTTCTCATCAACGCGCAGTTGATATGTAGGCATTGTCATTTTATGTATTTCATGCATACTATAAGTTTTTCTCTATTCCGGCATTTTATGTGCAGAAGTAACTCCTGAACCGGCAGATAGAGTCTCTGATCCGGCAGTTAGAGTCCCTGATCCGGCAGTTAGAGTCTCTGAACCGGCAGAGGAAGTGTCTGTGCAGGCACGCTCCACTCTAAGCGACCAAGAGCAGCAAGCTGCACAGCCACTGCGACGAGGTCGTCGCAGGTGTCGCGGTCGTGCGCGGTCTTCTCCAAATGCGGAAGACCAATCGACAGCCCGTGCGGTACAGCCCGCAGGACCAGAGCGCCGACAGAATCTCAACAGTCGAGGTTGGTATGAAAGTGTTTCATACAGACAATTAGCAGCAATCGATTCCGGCTTATTTGAGATGTACATATTGATAAACACAAATTGGATTGCGTAAAATTGTTTATGCAAATTTCAAATGATTCAAACGAATACTAAAACTACTCGCGCAACGTAATAATACCAGCGCTTACTCCACTCACGTTACGGATATTGTAAAGTATCACATGTCTTTGATTGATTCTTATTAAATTTTAAACTTACCACAATTAGGTGATGCGTCCGAAGGAAGGACTACAGTCCTTCGCGGCAGTGGCGATAGCGACGGCGGTGTTGCTGCCGATCATCGGACCAGCGCTGATCCAATGCCCAGCACCTCGACTGGCGTTATGGAAAGTATGTAATTGATAATTGCAATTATCGTTGATTGTATTGCATCTTATTCCTGATGCAGTTGAAACTACATAAAACACGCACAGAATCTCACTTGTCTACCTGAATAAGAATGATAATTATAGCATTTTAAAGACTACGAACCTGAGGAGAATTTGAATAATTACATTTTATCATTAATATAAACGCGTGCGTCGTAAAATTTAATTGGCGTTGTCAGGGTTTCAGAAATAAATAATGATCACGCACGTGGTTTGTTAATATCTTTAATCTGCGTGTCGGCATCACTCGACCGTCTCAGACATCTTGTCCTGTTCGACTCTCTCTCTACACTGCCACTCCCTGCGCATGTGCGTGCCGCCAGTGGCGCACCCATTACATCTCTCTTTTTAACAAAATAAAACTTATTACACATAGTGTTTCAGGTCTCAAATGCAATACTGAAATTAAACAGAGTCTTTCTTATATCGAATAAAATACTTAAATTAAACACAGTCTTTCAGGTATCTTGGTTTTTTTGCTTGCCTATTGCTACGTCTGAGAGTTCCATTCCCAACACCTTCCTGACTATTCCTACATTAAACATTGGTATGTATCCGTTAACATTCCTACCAAACATCAGTTTGTTCGGTGACCCTATTTCCGCTGTTATCGGTGTGTTTCTATATTCCAGCAACACTAGATATGGATCTCGACCATCTATTTCTGCTTTTTTCATCATACGCTGTTACGCTATGCGCCAGGCTGGCGCCGATAGACAAGGCTCACCCCTACCTGTGACAAAGGACCACGATAACTTCTCGATAGGTCCACTCGCTACACCCTTTCCCGATAGATCTTAGCGCCAGATCTCTCCGGACCCTCGCAATAGATCTTAGCGCTAGATCTCTAAAGTGGATCTTCCCGCCAAATCCTCCCGCCAGAGTTTCCCGCCAGACTTTCCCGCCAGATTTTCCCGCCAACAAACAGAGGAAAGCGTCGTGTCCTCAAAGGGTATAAAACCCTTGGACCTCGACCCGACGCCAGTCACTCCAGAACGGACAACCGAGTTATATTCATTGTACAAGTTCGTTACCCTAAGCACGGTTTTCTTTCTTATAAATAAAAGTCTATTCATAACCAACTCTAAAGTTACTGAGAAAGCACGAGTGCCTTCTCTACTTCGTAACAACGCTTTACCGTTTGTATATACCTTTCACTCATACCATTACTTTGTGGATATCTCGCAGATGATATAACATGCTTGAAATCCCATTCTTTTGCAAAATCTTTAAATTTCTTACTGGTATATTGCGTTCCCCCATCTGAATGTACAACCTTAGGAATTCCATACCTCGCAAAACTAGATTTTAACGCATTTATTGTAGCTTCGCTAGTCATGCTAGATAGATATGCAATTTCAACATATTTGGAGAAGTAATCCACTATTAATAGATATTTTTTTGTTTTAAACTCTAATATGTCTGTACCTACTTTAATCCACGGTGCCTTTGGTACCTCGTGTGGCATTAAAGGCTCTTTTACATTACTTTTTTGTATTCTCAAACACGTCTCGCAATTTTCTACCATCTCTTCTATTTGCTTGTTTATTCCCGGCCAAAAAAGAATTTCCCTAGCCTTATTCTTAGTCTTTTCTATCCCTAAGTGACTATAATGTAATTTGTATAGCATCTCTCTCCTTAAGCTTCGCGGAACTACTACCCGGTCATTTTTATACAATAGTCCGTCACTTTCACTTAAGTCACTGTGATATGTATGATACTTTCTAACACTTTCCGGTAGTTTGTTTTTCTCAGCTGGCCAACTATTTCTCAACAACTGTATCACCAGTTGTAGTTCTTCGTCACTCGCGGTTTCATTTACAAACTGTTTCACTCTACTCTCACTCATGTAATCTTTATAGTCTACTAACATTATGCTTACATTCAAATCATCATCCTCTTTGGGAATGACATTGTCGTGAGCTCTAGAAAGCGCATCTGCGACGTACAATTCTTTTCCTGGCTTATATTTAACACTTACATCGTAGGGTTGTAGTCTTAATCTCATTTTCTGCAGTCTAATGGGACTGACGCTCAATGGTTTTGACAATATTGGAGTTAACGGTTTGTGGTCACTCTCTATTACAACTTGTTTCCCATAAATGTATTGGTGAAAACGCTCACAACCGAAGACTATCGCATACAATTCTTTTTCGATTTGCGCCCAAGCTCTTTGAGTATTTGTCAATGCCTTCGACGCATACGCTACTGGTAACTCATTTTGCAACAAGACAGCTCCTACGCCTGTACTACTCGCATCTACACTTAACTTACAATCCGCATTAGGGTCATAGTACTGTAAGACTGGTGTCTTTGTTAGCATCATTCTCACTCCTTCATACGCTTTCACTCTTTCATCCGTCCACACCATCTGATTATCTTCCTTTAGCACAGCGCCGTCCAGCGTAGGGGCCCCTCACGCGCCTGCTTCCCCTTCCAACCTCTCCTTCGAGCAGCGTGACTTGTTGTCAAGGAAACCTCACGACGTTAAAAAGGAGACCGTAACAGTTCCGCAGACAAGGAAACTCAGACGCCACGCGTGATGCCGATCAACGGTCGATGTTCATGTACCAAACATAACCGTAAAGGCCAGTCCAGACTGACAGACATTGTTTGTAGACGTTCTACATACATTGTAAACCGACACCTAGACGATATCGCCAGAGAATGCATCTAGTATTCAAACGCATGTACGTAATGTGTACGGATTGTTTGCGGAGACATGTCTACAGACAATTTTTTGTTAGTCTGGACTGGCTCATAGTGATGCGCGCGACAACAGAAGCGCTCGGATTAGTTATTTTGACTCGGCGACGACTTCGCGCCATGGTGACGGCGGACGGTGGTGGGGGACAGGTTTTGTCAGCCAAGTTGGACGGCGCTGCTTTAGCATGTCTCTTAAAGGAGATGTTACACTACTAGCCATGTTTACAAACTTAGACACATAATTAACCATTCCTAGAAATCTTTCCATTTCTTTTACTTCCACACGACGTTTCATTTTGAGAATTGCCTCTATTTTTTCTTCATCTATTTCAATACCCTTGTCTGTAAAGACATGTCCTAAGAATTTGACTCTATTCACCCCGATTTTACACTTTTCTTTATTTAATTTTATGTTATATTCGCGTGCTTTTTGCAACACTTGCCTAAGAGCATTATCGTGCTCTGCCTGATCTTTACCCCATATAATAAAATCATCAATATAGTTGACTACATTCGGAATGTTCTTAAAAATCTCTGTAAATCTTTTGTGGAATATTTCCGGAGCCGTTTTTATCCCGTACGGCATTCTTTTATATCTGTACCTTCCAAACGGCGTCTGAAAAGTTGTCATCTTCGAGCTTTCCTCGTCTAGCTTAATTTGGTGGAATGCCTTATTGGCATCCAACACTGTGAATACTTTAGGGCTTTTCATGTTAGCTGCAATTTCCTCAAACGTAGGAAATTTAAAATGTTCCCTCATTAAGTAATCGTTTAAATTTTTTGGATCTAGACATATTCTTAAAGAACCGTTTGATTTTCTTACTAATACTACTGCATTTTCCACATCTGTGGGTTCGTCTATTTTTCCCAGAATTTCTAACCTCTCTAGTTTATCCAATTCCTCTTTATACATGTCATATACTTTAAATGGGACATTTCTACACGGTACCATTTGTCCTTTATACCCTGGTTTTAATTTAAACTTGTATTCAAATCCTTTGATTAAACCTATTTCTCCCTCAAACACATCTTTGAACTCTTGTCTAATACTATCTGCATTTATTATTGTTAAACCTGCAGTAATTCCATCGACCTTAACTAGTAACTTAAGTCTTTTTATCAATGGTAATCCTAACAATGGAGACGACCCACTTTTTACAACATGAAACTCTGTCTCTGTTTTTTTACCTGCTATCTCGCACCACAACTTTGTGCTTCCTAGCGTATCCAACTTGGAACCCTCATAGTTACATAATTTCACTTTTGTCGGATTTATTTGTGCGAGAATTCCTAACCTGGACAAATGTGAATATGACATTACATTACATCCTGCGCCAGTATCTAACTTAAACAATAACGCTTTTTTCTCGTTAACAAATTTTACTTTCTCATACCACGATTCCGCACTCACTGAGTCTATATTTATGTTTCCCAGAAAATACGTTGGTGTGTCCACCTCAGTATTTTCTTCTACTGCACTTACTTGTACTTTCTTACTCATGCATACTTGCGCGAAATGATTTTTTTTCTTACAGTTATTACATGTTTTGTTGAAAGCTGGACACTTCTTGTAGGCATGCGTATACAGGGTGATTGGCACGAAACGCCTGATCCGCCTCGCAACCGTGACGAGGTCAACCCAAACCCCCGTGGTGTCTCTCCGAAGGCTTTTGACCCTCGGAAGGGTTGGAGTACCTATTAGGAAGTGAGAAATCTTCGAATTCCTCATTTCTCATCAGATCTGTGCGAAAGCGACGCCAATGAATTCCTGGCGTTCCGTCGATTAAAATCATACCAAACATCATGCAAATCGGACTACTTTGACACAAGCTATTTGTGTTCCTTATGAATCAAATATTTATTCGTATTAAAATATTTATTTGTATAAAAATATATCTGCATATTATTATTTAATACATTTTTTCTTTGTATAAATAGCCATTATGAGTAATGGAATTTTAGCTGTGCATATGTAGTTGTGTCATCTAAAGCGCCGTTGGAAAGCATCTTTATGTACTGGCAGCTCATTTCGATTTCACTTTTTTTTTATTTTATTATTACTATCTTCAATTTTTGTGATTATTATTGTCTTCTATTTTTTGTGATTTATTTGATTTTTCATGTACTTGGCGTATTTTTTTACTTTTTTGAAGTTTTTTATGAGGATACAGATATACTATCAAGGAAAAGGACTAGAATCAAATTTAATATAAATATATTTAATTTATTTATGTAATCCGCAATTTTATCAATGAAAACTTGTGCGGGCAATGATGGTCGCTTGACAGTTAGCGCCTGCAACGTGATTACCATTATTCCCCGGTGTAGAATAAAAATATCTTTCTTCATTAGAAGAATTTTATTCTGTAGATGGCAAAAATACGCCCTACAACAATTGAGGGCTCGGATGCAATAACGGGACTGGCGCTCGAAAGTGTGAACAATTATTGTCCAAACGCTAAGAAATATTGGAAAATTAAATATTGTTAAACTGTATTTTAAAAAATATACTGTTGTACAGCTCGTCGCGACACACATTTTTTCTATTTACAGTTCGTTTATCATCAAATCATTACTATTCGAGCTAAAAATTATAAACAAAACATTTTTCATCGTCCAAAATCATTATTTTTTTAAACATAAATTGCGATAACTTGAGTAAATATTAAGGGATCGCTATGAGACTTGAAACATAGAACTCAGAAAATTGTAGCGAAGCCGTAAAATGTATGCACAAAACCCTTATGTTAAAAAATGTAATAATATTTAATTAAAAAGTAATACTGGATATAACCCATGTTTTTCATCGTTCGGCGTTAAAAAGTATCGAGGCAATTTTGAGGTACATATAACTTGCAGCGACAAAGTTTTTCCTTAATATACAAGGAAGATTTTCACCAATTTTCACACTGATAAATGAATACTTGTAGAAGATATGATGATACATATAAATCTTGCGCGCCACCAATAGTCAACAGCCGCGTATAATGCGCTATTTAGCAGTTTTAGCACTCGCGTTGACAGTTGGCCCCGTGCGAGAATGATATGTATCGTCATACCTTTAACAATTATTTATTAATCAATGTGAAAATTGGTGAAAATCTTTCTTGTATATTAAGGAAAAACTTTGTTGCTGCAAGTTATATGTACCTCAAAATTGCCTCGATACTTATAGCGATCATAAGTAAGTCTCATAGCGATCCCTTAATATTTACTCAAGTTATCGCAATTTATGTTTAAAAAAGTAATGATTTTGGACGATGAAAAATTTTTTGTTTATAATTTTTAGCTCGAATAGTAATGATTTGATGATAAACGAACTGTAAATAGAAAAAATGTGTGTTGCGACGAGCTGTACAACACTATATTTTTTAAAATACACTTTAACAACATTTAATTTTCCAATATTTCTTAGCGTTTGGACAATAGTTTTTCATATTTTCGAGCGCTACTCCCCTTATTGCATCCGAGCCCTCAATTCGGAAAGCTAATTGGGCTTCCCAAACACTTGAAAAAACAGTGTACAAGTGTACCTATTATTTGCTATCAGTTTGGCCATGATAATGAAATGTGGTTTCGATGCATCTCGTGTGGCCTCTCGGCTCATTCTGAATGTTGTGAATGGAACTCGGCGGATGGATATATATGCGAAAATTCTTAAATTTATCACCCGCAACCTGACAATGGCGATAAAACATATATTTTCTGTATTTTGTAATTTTATTGAATAAATCAATATGATATTAATTATTTTCGTATCCTACGGATAGGTTGATAGTTTAAGTTTACAAAAAAATCATTTTCTAGAAATATTGCACCTTATATCTTGATTTCATTACACTTATTGCTTAAGTGACCGCCATTACCCATTCTCCCCTACGTTACGAGGTTGTTCGGCCCAATGTCGGAATTTGATCATCATATCAAAGGGATGTTACGGCAATCTAATATTGTAGATCAAAATGTAAAATTTCAAATGGTGGATCGACATTTTGCATTTTTACAATTTTGCACGCATCTCATAAATGTGTAGGTGATTTGCATGTTTAAGGGGGTATAATACCCAAAAATTTGAATTTTCTTTTGATTTTCTAATAGTTTAGAATTAAGATGAAATTCGAAAAACTCCCAGAGTTATAAGGGCTTACGGCCGCAGTGTGTCCGGCAGTCGTTCCCTCGATCCTTGTATCTAAAGAGACTACATAACTGCCAGCAAAGAAGAGAGAGCTGCCCAACATGATTTTTTTAAAGCTGAGAAAGGTTTCCTCTGGGTCATTCCACGCCAAATCCATCACTTTTTTCCCTTGATGTTTCCGATTTCGTTTAAACTCGAATCTGTTGTAGTTCTCGTGGAATTAGGAGGGTGGGGGCTGAGTTTTAAATAATCATTTTGTCGATTTCGTGTTTGGTTATTTAATACAGACCCTTGAATTTTACGAGTTTTGCCTATTTTAGTAAAAATGGGTTGTACTTATGAATTTTTATCTGGAGAACTATTTGTCGGATTTAGTTAGTTCTTACAGCATTTTAATGTGGAAAAAATTAAATTTGCAGTCGTGAAAATTGTAAACAAATTTTTATTTCGCAAATTCGGACTCGAGGACGTGATTTTGAAAATAATGATAAACGAATTGTAAATAGAAAAAATGTGTGTTGCGACGAGCTGTATAACAGTATATTTTTTAAAATACAGTTTAACAACATTTAATTTTCCAATATAAATACGGCGGTTCGCGTCGAATCAGGTAAGCGAACCGTTCGACGGACCGTACCGCTACCTTGCCACATTACTTCAATGAGGTCTAAGAACAATATCGATGGATCCTGTACTCGTCTCAATGGGGCAACTTACACTCTTGGCCAATGACTTTTTCATAATAATCAGATTTCGAAGTGTCAACTTGTCCTATCGTTGATTATTTGTTAAAAAAATTATCATTGCTCGATGGAAACTACGGGAAGGTGGTGGGCTGCTTCCATCAGGGAGGGGGATAAGGATGGGTTAAGAAGGATGGCATGGTAGTGGAGTAATTTCGGCCAAATGACTATTTTTGTGTTATTACTCCCAATGTTGTTACCACGCAAATTTATGCTTTCTCCGTCATACTAGTACAAACTAGACACTTCAAACTATCAATTAATATGAAAAAAAAAAACTAACAAATGTGTAACTTGTCCAAACTTTATAGCATTTACTGCTTATGTGGCCGGAATTACCCCGTTTTCCCCCAAGTTACAAAAATTAGTCGTTATGTATCGTAACTTCAGTTGTATAGGTCGTAACTGCATGAAAAACTTTAACCGCGTTTTTCTCGAAAGAATTTTTTTAAATCGGGCGCACATTTTTCTCAAAAACTACTGGACCGATTGAGCTAAAATTTGACACACATTCAAAGTGAATGTGTACCTATAGCTCGAATCAGAATGATATTAATGGTTTTAATACAACCTCCCCCACACCTCGTTTTAGCTCAAGAAAAGTCGGAAAAATCGAATATAAATTTTTAAACAGCTGCGATTTCGGTAACAATGTCCGGACTTGATTACATCTGTTCGGGCTAACTAAATGGATAACTATACTCATATTGATTAAAAAAATCTTTGGTACATTCCTTTCAGATGACTGGGACGGCCGCAATTCGTGCGCCCGATGGGGCCGGTTTTTGATGACATGACCTGCGCTTCGGCGTGTAACTTGTACAAATTTCTATATAATGCATTCCAAAAATTTGTGTTGATAGTTGAAACATTACTAAATATGTGTGCAAAACCCCTGCCCTGTAGGTGCGATAGGTTCGTCAGAATTAATTTCCAAATGTCACCTTCAAAAACAAGCGTCTAGACGAGAATACCCCCTTAAGCGTGTGTTCGCCTGGATTCATACGCGACCGTATAGTTGATTTTTAATGTTTCATATTTTTAGAATATCTGATTCACTTAACGTTTTATTACGAAATCAGATTTTATTATGTGCAATCTTGTTTGAGACGGATTTGAGTAGGATTCGTGCGTCAGGAAACAAATCCTTGATACGCTGATGTAGGGGAGAGTCGTGCAGTACCGACCACCTTACAGTACCGACCGAAGCTAATTCTCGCTTCTTCAACCAGATATTAACACTTTATTTGAATTAACCAATGGAAATCACAATTCTCTATAACCTATTTCGGGGCCATATTGTTTACTCCATTGCTCTCGATGTTCTACGGCATTAAACGCATACGTTGATATTGAGTGGGTTAAAAGTTATTTTTTAAAGCTAATATTTTGTTTCTCGTGTAAGTAAATGATTTTGTTCTATTATGTATACTATCTCTAGTCCATTAAGTTTAATAAAACGCCCTGATTTTGCAATATTTTTTCTACATAATATACCATGATCTAAAATGTTGCCCCGTGTTTGTCGTACAGTACCGACCATCCAACTGTCGTGCAGTACCGACCAACAGACTCTGTCAACCAGTAGAGAACAAAATTTTCTTATCTGTGCATTCAATCTGTTAGCAACTCACATTAGTTTATAAGATGTTCATTTAGCCTTCCTACTACCTTTTCCCATAGAAAAATAAAGTAAATAAGGATAGGTATCATAACCTAACAAACAGGAAGCTAAGATTTAATGATGAAGTTATCCAGTGTGTTATTTGCAAGCGAAGTTGGGCATTAACTAAATAAAAAATTATGTAAATAAGGATCAAATAAAAGTTACTTTAACTTTAGATTATTCGACGAACAAAGTTAATTTTTTTATTCGATGAGAATTTATTTGAAGAATAAAGTTAATTTTATTATTCGTTATTCGAAATTTTATTTAAATAAAAATTTTGCCCATCTCTGTTTGCAAGGAATCATATGACAAGGATTGGGTGCAGTGTACCGTATGTGACGGTTGGGCACACGTCGAATACACAGATCAGGAGAATATGTATTAATTATCTGACTTGCGAGTTTGTACAAATAAAATTTGAAAAGAATCTTGTATTGTACTAGTTAAATGTCTTTATTAACATTGTTAATCATTTAGACCTTAAAATCTACTAATTTAATAGTTGGTCGGTACTGGACGACAATTTTTCGTTTCCTAGAAATTACAACTTTTTTACTTTTGCGAATTATCAATTGTTATTATTAAACCTCACAAAAAATAGTTTCCCTCCTCTTACTAAGTTCTATCTATACTACAAATACGTTTTTGAATTTTTGATTTTCATCGACTCTACCCCAAGATATAACAAAAAAACTTAGAGCGGTCGGTACTGCACGACTCTCCCCTACGTGTCTTAAATTTGAAACGTATGGATCGGAAGGTGTTAATAGAAAATTTATTATGTCCTCGTTTGAATGTGTAGATGTCGATTTCCCAGGGACAGAGAGGCAGAGAGAGAGAGAGAGAGAGAGAGAGAGAGAGGGAGAGGCGGTCAAAAAGCCCACAGATACTGATCTTCTTAAGGGGAGGTTCTGGTCTAGAGCCCCAAAAAATAGGTGATTTTTAGGAATTAATTAAAGGAAAACTAGTGTGTATAATTTAATGGGACTTGTTGCATTGTATTAAGGATGTCTTAAATTATAAAAATATATTTTTTGTTTTATAATTAATCAGTGCAGACAGCCCTGGGGAATCGTTAAAGTTAAAGCGTCAAAAAATGTATCCAAATCGGTGGGACCTGTATCTCTAAAAGTTATTATCTGATTCGACTGAAACCTTTTTTATTTTGAAGATTATTCTTTTTTTCTAGGGGGGGGGGGGGAACTAAAAAATTACAAAAATTACATTTTTTTTAGAAAATAACGACACTTCACGTTTGAAATCACTTTTCCCTGTATTTTTCGTCCTTTCACCGCCTTTGAAAATTATAAATTTTCAACTTTCTGTAATTTTTTTTAGTTCCTCCCCCTAGAAAAAAGAATAATCTTCAAAATAAAAAAAGTTTCAGTCGAATCGGATAATAACTTTTGAAGATACAGCTCCCACCGTTTTGAGAACACTGTTTCGAGAAAAACGCGTTTAAAGTTTTACGTGAGCACCGAGTGGCCGGTTGTCACCCATGCATTTGCCGCTACTCAAATGCCTATAACTTCGGGAATTTAGCGAATTTCAATAAATCCTTTTAAACACTGTGACGTCCCTATAATTTTCGTCCAACCCTAACTAGCTTCCTCCTTATATGACCTACCCAAGAATCTACTACTATCTATAAAACCACAACTCTTAACTCTTTAACAATCATCAGATCTTGGACGATGTACCTTGGCGGTCCCCATCTCCAACTGATCATATACGAAATTCCCCTTCCCCTCTTCGCCTTAGAGGCATGATTCCCTCTCAATCACGAATTGCAACAAGTCCCTCGCCCCAACCTTTCTAAATCAAAACCTCTTCCCTCCCCCTCTCTACCAATGAAAACCACAAAAGTCCACCCAACGGATTGAGTGCCCCTTTTCGAAATCCCATTGTCTTATAGCCTAATTATAAATCAACCTTTGCTTCTTACAAAAACCCCAGAGTTATTACGACACATACTTTACGGATGACTCATCACGCATACCGCAAATTCCACGCATACTTTGGGCATGAGTCATCACGCATACCTCAAATTCCCCGCATACCTCACATTCCATCAGTTTGTATAAATACCGGTGCCGCGTGGCCCACGCATCATTATTCCTTGCTATCTTCAGTCGCGATCATTATTCTGTCTCACCTCAGATTTAAGTGGTTTACTTTATTAGTTATATTCTAACATTTAAATTCAGTGTTCATTAACCAGCGTCTACATCACGTAAGCGTTCCAATTTCTATTATATTTAAATCTTTTGTTTATAACTTTAATTGCTTACTTTACTCCTTTATATTAATTCTTTGCTTAGGCTTATGCTCATAACTTTACACATATATATTGTTTAATTGTATTTATATCGGTTACTCTTGCTTATTATTGTTTAACTCCATTACCTCGCATCTTTATGTTATTATCTACTTAATGTTAATTATCTACCATTTACCTTATATAAATGTTATGTGCCTATGCTAAATGTCTAACGCATAATTATAAAATGTCTATTGCTATCTTCTACGCGTTCCAATAAATAACGCTTTTGCTTCTACCTTGAACTGTGAATTCTCGCTATTTCGCCTCGAATTCGTGGAACCATTACGAGCGACCACTACAGCTGATCGGTCTCCGCGAGCGTCGGGAGTTCTTGCCCGTGTTTACAAACGTTCTTTCATATAGAGTCCCGTATGGCTATTCCCAAACCTATAGTAAAAACCCTACTATTTACGCCTCTTTTCATACGATGCAGTTAGTAAGCCAATTTTCGAGCCATAAATCAAAGCCAGTACTCTCACGTGCGTCAGTCGGGTGTACGATCACCATACCGCCTTCCCTGATCGACACGAGTTACGAAGCATAGCCTTCATAGTGAAGCTGGTCTTCCTACGAAGCACAGCCTTCGAGCTCACCTCCACCCCCCTCAAGTACGAAGCATAGCCTTCATAGTGAAGCTGGTCTTCCTACGAAGCACAGCCTTCGAGCAACCTCCCTACCCCATATATGTTACGATCCAAGTCCCGCCACCCAGGACGTAACAACACGTTTTCCTAAAAGGTTGAACATTCGAAAAATTAAATAAAAAAAATCGACATTTAGACCAGAACCTCCCCTTAAAGTGCTGTATAATTCGCTAAATGAATAACAATCAGCAACGAAATTCAAAATTCGGACCGGACAGATCGGTGGAGATTTTAGTTGCCAAGATTTTAAAACAAAAACGTCAAGTTTACTGAAAAATTGCGACCTGCAGATTGATTTGAACACAACATATCATTATGTTCGACACTGCGACGCCAACGTAGGTATTCCTCCTCCCCTACGCGTATGTTCCCCCTCCACTACGGTAGGGATTTCCCAACTACTCAGACTTTGCGGAAACGCAGCACAAGACGCGGCAGTTACCGCTGAACCGTCCAAGGGAAAGGCACCAAAGGATTTTCCTTGCTATTCAGAGTGACATTTACTCAGTAATATACCATAGTGCAGTATTTTGTCATTTCAATTATTATAGTACATTTTTTTTAGTTTATTTAGTGTATTATTTAGTAAACTGTTGTGTCTTTTAATATTCTTGTACAGGTTTTATAGTTATTAGCGTTTTTTTTAAGTGTATAAGTGTACAAATTTTACAGGTAAGTTCTATATCTATTCTCTTTAGTTACTGTATTCTCTTCTCTGAACTAAAGTCAGTTTTGTCTCTCTCCTTTTTTACCGCAATCATGACCGGCAAAATAAAGTCAAACAGATCTTCTAAAACAAAATCAAACACATATTATGTTCGCGCCAAGAGAGCTGCAAGTAGGTCCATTCGGGAAATCATAGCCACAACATCATCAGCTGCTACTTCCCCGCATTCACCTTCACCCGGTACTAGTTCACAGTCAGTTTTCCAATCACCATCTCCCGATCTTACTACCATTAATTCCCAATGTTCTTTTAATACCGCCCAGAGTAATGTAGATTTCCTTCAGAATGTGGAGGAAATTGAAAATTTCGCCACAATCGAAAATTCTCACACCACCACTGATAGTCCTGATTTATCTTCGCCAATAGCACACTGGGCCGTAAAGCATAATATTTCGCATCGAGCAATCAATGATTTATTACACATTTTAAAAGGATCAATTTCAAGCCGTTTACCCTCAGATGCCAGGACCCTTTTAAAAACGCCCAGAACTTTAGAAATTAAACCTGTCGAACCAGGGCATTATTACCATTTTGGTTTCAAACCCACTATTCGAAAACTCGTACAATCTGTAGATTTATCCGATATTAAAGACAACACAATTTATATTAATATTAATGTCGACGGTTTACCACTTTTTAAAAGCACATCGAGTCAAGTTTACCCCATCTTAACTTGCACTGCCGGATTCAATAAAGTCGAAATGATTGGCATTTATCAGGGGCTTCAAAAGCCCAATGATGCAAACGCGTTCCTAAAAGAATTTACCACAGAGGCCATAGATGTAATTAACAACGGAATTTATATTAACAATCATTTATACCAGTTGAAAATCAAATCATTCCTATGCGATGTCCCCGCTAAATCCTTCATCAAATACACAAAAGGCCATGCCGGCTATTCATCTTGCACGAAATGCTGCATCGAAGGTACCCGTATAAACAATAGAACTTGCTTTCCCGAGACACATAGTCCTTTGAGGACAAACGCCGACTTCAGGTCACAAATTGACGAAGAGCACCACAATAGGGCCCTTTACACGGACGTTCCTGCGCGCGTTCCCGGCGTGCGTTCCCGGCGCGCAGCACGCAAAAATACGTAGACGCCGGAGCGACGCTCCTTCGTGGACGCCGGAAGGTTATACCCGCCACTACTTGGTGGAGACAGCGAGTTCGGCCTCAAATTTCTACGTCGACTCCATCCACATATTTTTTCCACGATCCACCGCAGTGGTGTATTGCGTACTACTTGTTCGATGTATATCATCGATCTGCGAAACGATCGATGATATACCTCGATATACCTGGCTTATAGAGGATATCATAAATGCTATTACTGTAGGGTACACTGAAACATCTTTTTTTACGGAGCTACATTTGGTTGACCTGGAGGTGCTATAAATTATGGAAATGGTTTATGGCTCAGTTATAACAACTGTAAAATTTTACAGGGGTTCATTAAAAAAAGGCCAAATGTTTCCCCGGCTGTTGTGACGATCATAATTATTAGTATTGACGGCAATAATTACCATGTAATTGCTTGTTTGAATATAAAAACTAATATTGATAGACAATAAATACACATAGGTATGCAAGTGATGTTATATGTAAGATAAATGATGAAGAGGTGTAATGTGCAAGATGTTTTGAAGAAAGGGGTAGTCTTCTGATGGCGCGTGATGCAGGTCAAATTTTTTACCCAGGCTCTTGCGTGGCGCGCCAGAAAGCACCACACTCCTGCCCGCGCGCCAGAAAGAACCACGCTCCTGCCCGCGCTCCAACCTAGACTCCAGAAGAGTTTACGTAAGAGACAGAAAAGGTAGTTAAAAAAGGAAAACGGCACTTGAAACCAAGGCTCGGCGCACGCTCCATGATTTCCGACAGTGCAGAAATCTTGGAGCGCGTGCCGAGCCTGGCAGCCGATCCTGGCAGCCAAGACTCAAGAGGCAACGATGATGGGTTTCGAGGACTTCGACTCTCGAGAGCAGGGGGGCCTACAATCTTACCCCCTACCACGTGATGAATCGAAAATTCTACATTTCTCGCCGGATCTTGGCGAAAGTGACGTGAATCGTTTCCTTATGTTTTCCCGATGAAAATGGTCCAAAAACGACACAAATCGGATTGTAATTAAGGAATCTTCATAATAAATTGATTTCCATAACTTCGTTAAAAATAGTCCGATTTACATGAAATTAGCTATAATTTCCATTTGGAAAACATGAGAAATCCGTCGGTATCACTTCCATATCGATACGATGAAGAATAAAGTATACAGTTTTTTTGAAACAGGTATGAATCCTTGGCCGACCGCAGCGAATCGAGGTCGGCGACCCACAGTCGAGGGTGAAAAATATTCATTACAGCGTATTCAGAAATTCTTTATTCTTCATCGTATCGATATGAAAGTAACACTAATGGATTCCTGGCGTTCTCCCAATTAAAATTATCAAAAATATCATGCAAATCGGACTACTTTTACACAAACAATACAAATTATAAAAGGAGTAGGCATTTTTTTACCACACTCTCTCATCGTATCGATATGGAAGTGACACCAATGATACCTGACTCATCCAGGAGGCCGACGATAGTGTAACTTATCCAAATCCGTGATTAGATCGATGTAGACTTTGTGATCCGTACGGTAATGAAAATAATTGTGAAAACTTTGTTTTATGAAGGCTGCTCTGATTCAGTGGTCCGAACGATGACCATAACGAGCAAAGAACTTTGCTGATTGGTCAAATTTTCCTTGGAGAGGAGAGACCTTCTCTATGGGAGTATTACGGTGTAGGAGGAACCCCCTCTCCCTCTTCGCAACGTAGAGGGTGAAAATTACACATCTGCTTACCAAAACTAGCCAGATGGATCGGCCAGAGTCTCGACATGGTCGCAGTTTATTACCGTATTGCCCGCGGGCAGAGTTGGGCATTAGTCGAATAAATTTTTATTCGACTAAATTTTTATTCGAACGATCTCGAATAAAAATTTCGAATAAAGTGTAGTTATTCGAGAATAACGAATAAATTATTATTCGACTAAATTTTTATTCGAGTGATCTCGAATAAAAATTTCGAATAATAATTTATTCGAAAATATAGAATAAATTCTTAGTCGAATAAATTTGTATTCGTTATTCGTTATTCGTTATTCGAAGGACCTCCGTGGCGACTAGGCGACACGAATAAGCGAGGGTCAGAACCCGAGCCGCTCCGTCTGGGGTCCCGAGGCCCTCGGCCTCTGGTCGGGCCGAGAGGGGATTATGAGACAAGGGGAACGCTTTCCGAATGTACCTACCACCCCCACCGGGGGCTACTCGATATTCCCGTACCATATATCTTCAATTTTAACAAATTTCACAGGGTTATAAATTCCGTTCCGTATATTTCACAATAGAGGTTGAAGATCTTGTAATAACGTATAATATTACAAAACTGATGCACTAAACACCATTAAATATATAAACAAACAGATGACAAGTACAAATAACAAATCGAATATGAAACTGCGATGTATACAAAGTGAATGGGCTTGATAAGTGAATAATTACAAAATTTGACAAATCTAATTGAGGGCTACATCTCTTTGATTTACGGTCTTATGGAAAATAAAGACCGCTAACAAAAATCATAAAAAATTCAGACTGACAGGCTCAAGTTAAAAGTTCTCATGACAGTGAAATAGATTCAGGTAACTATGGCCCATACGGTTAAAGAGATATTTGTTCAGTATTTCATTTTGTTACAAATATTTTTCTTAATAAAGATTGAGCGCAGTGGGTTACGTGCGGTCTAAAAATATTTTTCTTTACAAAATATCCATGCATTCCTAGATTTGGAGATATGGACCTGTGAGGCCAAACATGTGCAATGGTGTAATTTATTTTACGTGTGCACTGTAGGATTGTTTACGGTCCGAATTACGTCGTTCTTGGTGTTATTTTCGCCGAAAAAACATAAGGAATCGTTTGGCGCCGTTTTTGTGACGATCTGATGAGAAATGCGGAGCCCGAAATTTCTCACTTCTTAATCGTTTTTTTTTTTCGCCACGGGGTATCGGGCGGTTCACCCTACACTCGACAAGCGTTCCCCTTGCCCCATAATACCCCTCGGTCACCGGTCGGGCCAAGGACCATGGGAGTCGAGCCCAAGCGGCTTATTCGTGACGCTCAGTCGCCACGGAGGTCCTCCGAATAACGAATAACGAATAAAAATTTATTCGAATAAATTTGTATTCGTTATTCTCGAATAACGACATTTTATTCGAAATTTTTATTCATTATTTACGAATAACTTCACTTTATTCGAAATTTGTATTCGAGTTCATCGAATAAAAACTTAGTCGACTAAAAATTTATTCGTTAATCGCGAATAACTCCATTTTATTCGAAATTTTTATTCCAAGATTCGTCGAATAACAATTTAGTCGAATAATGCCCAACTCTGCCCGCGGGTCAGCGGTGGAACCCGGCAATAAGCAATATACTAATTTAACTCAGAGCGAACAAATTCGAAATACCTGAAAAACGGGACGATGTCGATTGCCCCTTTCCGACATCTGGCAGACAAATGCTTCCCGACGAAACCTTCGGAAACAAGCAATTGCCTAGTTGTAAACGAATGAAAAATGCCTACTCCTTTTATAATTTGTATTGTTTGTGTAACAGTAGTCCGATTTGCACGACATTTTTGATGATTTTAATTGGGAGAACGCCAGGAATCCATTGGTGTTACTTTCATATCGATACGATGGAGAATAAAGAATTTCTAAATACGCTGTAATGAATATTTTTCACCCTCGACTGTGGGTCGCCGACCTCGATTCGCTGTAGTCGGCCAAGGATTCATACCTGTTTCAGAAAAACTGTATACTTTATTCTTCATCGTATCGATATGGAAGTGATGCCGATGGATTTCTCATGTTTTCCAAATGAAAATTATGCCTAATTTCATGTAAATCGGACTATTTTTAACGAAGCTAACGAGTAGGGTAACTCGGGGTAATATGCCACCGTGGGTAATATGCCACTTCTCAATAATTTTTTAAATAATGAACAGATTGCGTTATATTTGCACTAGTTCCGTTCAATTTAGTGTACCTGCTAAGACGACAACAGATTTTGGCTTTTGATTTCTTTTATTTTCAGTAAATCCTGGTAAGTTATAAAAGTATCGGCTTGATGTAATTTCACACTCTGACTAGAATGCAGATTACACATTTGTGTGAACGGTTCTACATAAAATCAATAGATTATGATACAGTATCCTGACAAACGAATTTAATAACCTCTGTTACATCCGTTAAAACCAGGGACTCCTACCGGTATGTAAAATACCGGTATTATACCGGTATTTTTCGGTAGTATCTTCGTCTGAGACATAATACCGGTATAACGCTCATACCGGTATTCCGCCATTACAGCTATACCGGTATCGATATCGTACCGAAACAGATAAATACCGAAATCGATATTGTACCGAAAAATAAAAATACCGAAAACAATCGGTTACCGGTAACCGAAATAAATACCGGTATTTTTTCGGTATTCTGATCGGCATGCATAGCCACTGCGATACCCGATTTGCCTGTATCGCTCCCCTTACCGCGAACCTCACATCGACCCCTCAGACACGCTCCGTCTATATATGTCTATAGAAATGTTACCGAAAAGAATACCGAAAAAATACCGGTATTTATTTCGGTTACCGGTAACCGATTTTTTTCGGTACGATATCGGTTTCGGTATTTTTATTTTTCGGTACAATAACGATTTCGGTATTTATCTATTTCGGTACGATATCGGTACCGGTATTTATCTGTTTCGGTATGATATCGGTATCGGTATTGCTGTAATGGCGAAATACCGGTATGAGCGTTATACCGGTATTAAGTCCCTGGTTAAAACTATGTATTTTGTGGAGAGATTTTCTATCTTTCGTTTTATGGCTGTTTGGAGTAATATGCCACATGTTTGTCGGTATAATATGCCACAAACTCTTATCTTTATAATTCTTTCTATTTAAAGCCATCGAGTTGCTTTTTGGATCAGAACCATGCCTAAGAAGTATGTACGAACTTCAAACCGTGCGGCTTGGGCAGAAAAAAGTTTAAAGGAAGCCATTCGAAGGTAAAGGAGACGTAGAGATTGGAGGCTGTTTAGTTTGTAAGAAGTAGCTATTTTTTCAAATAAATTTTACGTTTCATTGATTTAAAATGTTTGTTTTTATTTATTAATAGCTTAAATAGTTTAAAATATTGTTGATTCTCCAAAATTTGAGTGATTAGTTCGCACTTCATAGCTTGTGGCATATTCACCCACCACCTGGGTAATATGCCACTTTCGAGGACTTTTGTATTTGTACGTTTCTGATTGAACTATAAAAGTTACATATCTCTACTTATTAGTCAATACACAGAATTAGTTACACTTTCGTATGGTTTTATCTTTATTCCTGTATCTACTTATACTTGCGAGATATCGCGATTCAAAGTTAACTGTGGCATATTACCCCGAGTTACCCTACTTTGGGTATCGAACTGCTTAAAACTCATGAGAAAAGATTGGTATCACGCCCATCACTAATCGATACGCCTCACGGAGAAAAGACACAGGTAGAAAAGAGGTCTGCTGACCGCACGTGGTTCCACCTGCGCCGTTCTGCCTTCAAATTAAAAATGGATTCCTTATCGCTCGAGTATAAACATGCGTTGGAATATCAAAACAAAATTAGCTACACGTATGCGCTGCGAGAGGATGTAAGCCGTAGGAGGGAGATTATTTTATGAATAGTCGTACCTGCAAGGAGTACCGTCTGTTTCAGTTAAGTTTACACCTCTTCATAATAATATCTCCTCCCCATGGCGGACATTTTCTTACACGCAATCGTCGCGCGTCCTTCTGCAGGCAGCACCCCGCGTGAACTTCCTGTTCCCAGGACCCTCCGCGAAGTATATTGGCCCTCGTCGCGAGTAATCGCGTGTAATTTTTTAGTACATAAATGCGTGTGTGAGATTGTATAGATTAAGAGTTTGTTTTACATCAGGTGTGTATGAAAATATACTAGCAGCCGCTTACTGATGAATGCGGCAGATTGATTGCAAGGTATTCGGTGGAACCACGTGTATTTCTACATACTTATAATAAAACTGAATTTAGTTTATCAATGTCAGAAAACAAGATATTCTAATTACCCCACCCCTACGCCTACATATTCATAATTTTTAAGCATGACTTAAAAATTATATATCTTGCGCCTGGCGAACACATACTCCTGGGACTCTTCATAATTCCGTCACCGATGGGCTTCAACCCACGACGTCTTTATTGCTGGGCTAAACCTTCAGAACCCCAGGACAATGGTCAAATAAGGAAATACCTCACGGAACTTGCACATCTGGCGGCCAAACGTAAACTAAAGACGTATTTACAACCCTTGATTTTTATTACCCGACCGCCGTTCGGGAAGATGAACGAAGGCGTTTTGCATTTCCGCCTCAGCTCAAATCAGCCCCTTTTGTCCCGCTTTGACCAATTATATTTTGCCGTAACCACCTCCACTCGAAATTTGACCTATGGAGGGAGGAAACAATGCTTACCTTTTAAGTGACAACGCGGAGAAAAGGCAGAATCAAACGAAAAGTCAAAGTGTCAATACCGTGTTCGTATAGTTCGCCAACGTTTGTGATTTTCTGCGTGCTTACTGCACATTATGACGGACGACACAAAGTGGAGTAATGAAGCAGTGACAGGGCTTCTTACTTTGTACCGAACAATGTCTCCTCTGAGGAAAATCAAAACTGAAGAACATAAAAATCGCAATCTACGCAGGGAGTGTTACGCAAAACTAATTGCATATTGCAAAAATATATTTCCTGAAGCGAATAAGGATTTTGTTAGTAAAAAGATTCAAAGACTCCGTGGGTCATTCCGCAAAGAGTTTAATAAAGTAATGGCATCCAGACGGTCTGGGAACGGGGCCGATGATGGTTATGTGCCAACACTGTGGTACTACGATCTGTTATTGTTCACAAAAGATCAGGACACCCCAAGTACCAGCATATCAAACCTTGAAAATGAGACATCTGTGATGAACGAGCCGGAAGCGATAGGAGAGGAACCGGAACAAATTGCACCCGAGGTTGAAGATACAGTTCTACATAACATGGACGACACTGAGACACAGTCTCACAATCAAGTAAGTTTATTTAGGGCCTATTATTCATTTCTTTTATTCCCACAATCCTAAAAAAAAAATAAACGACGACTTTCCTGTGTAAATTCAGTATTCATTGGTGGTCGTAGGTACGTTTTTTTGCCTGAGTTATTCAAGTTTGAAACAAAAAAGGCCCTTTCGCTTTAATTGCTCCTACAAAGGCAGGAAATCATTGTAGGACGTTCAGAAATAAAACAGTAGAAAATCAGTCTGTCCTCTTTAAGCCGCATTGTTTGCTTTTATCATTTTAATTAACATTTCGGTGAACCATGTCCTTTCTGAAATATGTTTAAAAATTGGACTATAGTCGTTTAAAATGACAAAATTAAGAAATATTTTCTTTATTATGGTTGTTGCTATGGCTGGAACCAGGGACGAGTTTCTATCTTGTAAAAAAGTAATTGTACACAACGAAACAAGCTAAATGTCAAGTAGAAATCGAACATTTTTATAAAATGCTGTCACTGCAAACTTATATTCTTAGGGAGCCTCTATGGCTCCAACTTATATGTGGAAATATTATTTCAATGTAGTACTGAAGGTAAACAAGAAACGGAATATAATTTTACCATGGACACAGGCAAGAAAAGGAAACACATGGTTGTATTTTTATGAAATTATAGTTTATTAGGGTAGCTAAGTATGTAGGTATTACACTTGTACAGAAATGTGCAGAATTACAGTTGCATTACTTCATGAATTATAATGAATTCAAATAAATCGTATTCAAACATTAATATTAACGCATGCGCGTTATAATACTTCAAAAAGTAATGGTCACTGGTTTGGGGCGTGAATGTGCACCTTTGGACCAGTGGAGATTTATTTTAAAAAAAAATCTCCAAATTTGTTTATAACATTATAAATGATGTTTCAACGATTCGATTGTATAGAGTTGCACGTATAGGCGTGAGCCTACCCACTACTCTGCCGCTTTGGTAATATGTACCCGAATGTTGGGGTATGGCACCTTCTGTCTCTTTAATCGTCGGATTCTGTGTGTTTACGGTTAGGGTTACGCACTGTGTCAGGACCAATCATTTGGGTAGATACTGGCAAAGCGGCAGAGTAGTGGTAGGTCCATGCCTATACGTGCAACTCTATGCAATTGAATCGTTGAAACATCCTTTTCAATGTTATAAACAATTTTATAGCAATTTTTTTTAACAAATCTCCACTGGTCCAGAAGTGCACATTCACGCCCCAAACCAGTGACCATTACTTTTTGAACACTGTGTACATCAGGGATGAACAGACCGTGGCCCTCCGGTGATTTGCTGGCGGCCCGCTCACTATGTGTTATTTTAATTTTAAAAAGTCATAATATATGATACATATAAATAAAACAAATAATATGTGATAGGTAACATTCATGTTTTTGGCTGCCGTCCGATAAATCACAGTGAATCTATGTGGCCCTTGGTCTTACTAAGTCTATGCATCCTTGGTGTACAGTGTACACAATTAATTATTATTAACATATATATTAATACTATTTAATACATTAAATTCCCTTGTACAACAAATAAGAGAAAGGTAAATAAAAATAAGGGCATATCGCTAACAGACGTTTGTTACACAAGTACATATTATAGTAATATAGACATGAAAGATAAAGGGGTCATGCCTACCTGTGAGGTCTGAACACACAATTATTTTGGGTTTGTTTTTTTTTTAAATTGAAGACTTTTTAAATAAACGTTTGCGTATTCGAAAGTATATATTTTAAAGTTCTTGTATTTTTTTTGCAATGCCATATATAAATAAATAATTGAATTATAGACGATTTCTCGCCATTTTTTTTTATTTAAGCACTTTATGGTCGCCGTGACTGTAGGTTTGGCCTGGTTCATCAGAAACAAAAAGCTCGACCAAATTTAGTTAGTATATTAAATTATCCATTGCTTAATCGGTCATTATCCCGAAAAATTAATGTTCAATAAAATGTCGGTTGTTCATATTAAAAGGATCGACTTTCGCCATAGAATCGCTCTCATTTTTCATTATCTTACATCAGTTTTCATCTGTGAAATGAAATGTACGCAACGAAATTAAAGAAACCACGATTAAGCACTATATAATCTAATATACTAAATTAAATTTTGTCGAATTTTTGATTTCTTATTAACCGGGGCAGAGCTACAGTCACGGTCATTATAAAGTTTAAAAAAATAATGCCGGTCTATAGTCTATAATTCCATTATGTATTTATATATTATATTGCAAAAAACTACAAGAATGGTAAAATATAAACTTTCAAATACACAACCGTTTATTTAAAAAAGTCTTCAAGTTTAAAAAAAAAAAATATAAAATTGTGTATTCAGACCTCACAGGTAGGCATGACCCCTTAATAAATCAAACACTTACGCTCTATACGTATCCAACATATCGTCCTGCCACGGAACACTCCCTTCTCCTACAAAATACTCTTTATAACGATCCCTATTTTGTTTGGCAGTGTTATTAATATTCCCATGATTAAGGGGTTGCAGATTATCCATCTGTACTGCATCGTTTTGGCAATTCCCCCCCTGCATACTCCTGTTATTCGCCATATAGCCTGCACTCTGTCTCCGTAAAAAATTATGGAGAACACAAGTAGCTAATACCATATAGGGTATATTTTCCACTTTAATATTAATTGCTGTATGCAATACTCGAAATCGCGAAGAAAGTATACCGAATGTATTTTCAACTACGTTCCTAGCTCGCGACAATCTATAATTATAAATTCTTTTATCACGGTCTAGTTCCCTTTGCGCATAGGGCTTTAAAAAATTGTTAGTCAAAGCAAAGGCTTCATCGCCTAAAAAGGCGAAGTTTAAATTTTTTATTATTTCAGTATTATCCGGCAAATTCAACTAGCCGTTGTTTAAACGTCTCATAAACTCCGTGTGTTCGAGAACACCACCATCCGATATTCTTCCATTTTGGCCGACGTCAACAAAAATAAATTCATAATTAGAATCGACTAACGCCATTAGTACGATGCTGTAGTAATTTTTATAATTATAATAAAAAGCCCCGGAATCCGGTGGTTGAACAATTCGTATTTGTTTTCCATCCATAGCACCTCCACAGTTGATGAAATCCCATTTTTTATGAAATCCTTCTGCAATTTTCTTCCACTCGTCCTTGGTATTCGGGAACTATGACAAAACAAAATACAATAAAAAAATAAACGAAATTTCATTTCTTTGTTATTTCTTATTTTATTAAATTATTTGTGTTTTTTTTATGAAGGACGAAGATGTGCAACACCCTGGAAGCAATAATAAGCGGCCGGCTGGCGAATTAAATCGCTGCACCAAAAAACAAAAAAATGATGACGTCATTGAGGTCCTGAAAACTTGCGCTGAAACGATGAAAAAATCCACCACCAGGAGGACAGATATATCGGAATATGAAGCTGCAGGCATAAAAGTTGCCAAACAACTGGAGAGGATGGACCCAGAACAGGCTATATATGCTGACAGCATTATCACAGCCGCATTAAGAAGAGGATTATTAAAATCTTTAAAACCGCAGACAGATTTATGCGATTATGAATGTAAACTGTATGGTATGCCGACGACGGAACAGACGAATCATAGTAATGACGGTGAACATTCGTCAAAAGTACAAGGACACCATAGTAGGAGTTTTTAGATTAGTTAGATGAGTTATACTTAGATAATAGCCTCAATTCGTATGAAAATTTGTGTATTTTTTTGTAGGGGAGAGGCTTGCAGGTTGCCACCCCTTAGCTTTTTTTATCATAACTCGTCATAAAATTAACGTATTGTTGATTTATGGTATAAGTTTGAAAGAGGAAGGGTAGAGCTACAATCCTGAGCTAGAAATCATGTAAACTCTCGAAAAAGAAAAATTATACTGCAAATTCTTCAATGTATCTAAAATTGACTCCTTGAAATTTTGGCTTGCAGGTTGTCACCCCTATAAAAATTGCTGAAAGTGTAAAAAAACTCAAGTAAAAACCTGATTCAGAAAACTATTCAAAATTTATTAAATTTTATTAATAAATTATATTATACAGTGGCCTTTTTACGAAAATATGACTAAAATGTAATGAAAACACTGCGCTTCAAACTCAGTGACAATATTAAACATCTCATAATCACGAAAAATTTCATTTGCGTGTAAATAAGCGCGAAAGAGAGAGGTGGCAACCTGCAAGCCAAAAAATGTGCCAACTTGCATTCCGACGCATTTTTGGAAAATATGAGAAAAAAATTAACAATTCATGATATGTTTGGAAATCTGTTTAGTATATGTAAATTAGATGAAAAAACAAAACACAGTACGAATAGTTATCTTGAATTGTCGATGAAAATGTTCAATTTACGAGCACAGGGAAAACACGCAAATTTAATAATTCAATTTCTTGACAAACACTATATTACCCTTCGCTCAGAAAACACAGCGTTATTACGTCTGTCCGCTCCAGAGGTTAATAAATAGCGACATCTACTCTTTTAACGTCGATTTATTTCAGAGTTCAAGTTATGACACTGCTAGAAAGTCGAAATACAGCAGGGGTGGCAACCTGCAAGCAGTGGCAACCTGCAAGCCTCTCCCCTACGATTTTTTTATAAGATCATAAACAGAACAGCCGCTATCTTGCACGCCGTACAGCAATTATTTAAACGAATTATTTAAACATAAATTTTCATTTGAATTCGCAATCGTGGATTGGCCTTTCCCCCGACACCTACATATGTAATTGTATTAATAAAGTATTATTGTTAATCTACACGTATTATTAATTTGTAACCCTTACCTTTAAGAACTCTGTCCGTAGGGCATGATACAGTGCTTTACACGTTTCAGGAATTATTTTGCTTAATGAAGGAGCTGATATTCCTGTCGTAAATTTCAAGTCTTCATAGCAACGCCCAGTTGCCAAAAATCTCAATGTGGCGATAAGACGTTGCTCTGCGGTGATGCTCTGTCTCATAATGGTGTCCATTTTCTTGATTCGGTTTTGAACTAAACCGAGGAGCTCATCAAACGCTTTACAATCCATCCTCAAATAATTCTGATAATCCTCTGGATAATTTTCCCTCAGTTCTCGAAGAAGGGGCTGATCATTGCAGTTTCCGCGGTATTTTTTCACCCAAACCTGGCGTTTTCTTCTTCTGCTTCTTGTTCGGTCTGCTTCTGTTAAATGGACAGCAACAGCAGCAACAACAACAACAGCAAAGTTCCGGTCACGATTATTGTTCACCGCAAACATGACAAAACTTCTTACACTCTTTTTTAAACCGCGTTCTTCACACAAGCTTAGCTGCCAACACGCCGATAAGAAATTTTCAGACGGAAAATTTTTGCCGTTTACCGAACTTAGTGGCTCTTACACTTCAAGTGGTGTAAGTATAATAAACCCACAACTCAATGTAGACAATCCAAGAATAACAGTTAGCAATAACAATTAAAAATAACAATTAACAATTACAATTAACAGAAACAATTAACACTACCAAGTAACGGTAATAATTAACGGTAACAACTAAAAGTAACAAATAACAGAAATAATTAAAAGTAACAATTAACAGTAAAAATGGAAAAACTGTAAAAATGCGTGCGCGGTACGTGATGTCTGAGAGCCGGTTCGAGACCAAGTGTCCGCTCCGTGAATTTTCGCCGGTTAAAAAGGAAAGACTAGACAGAGTTAGAAATAGCGAATAAAAGAAAAAAAAACAGAGAAAACATAGAGAGGGTGAAAAGAAAGCGTGGGATAAGAAAGCTGTCCCCCAGTTCGCGAAGGCCTGGTCGCCAAATGTTCCTGACGCTAACCAGGCCTGTGCGAACCCTTAAAATTAAGTAGGTAGATGGAAGCAGAAACGGCAGGAAGAGGTAGGCACATATAAAGGTGGAATCAGACGGCGCGTGAATCGGCGATCTTTGCGCGTGAATCGGCGATTCACGCGCCGTCTGATCGGTCATGGCTCGGCTCGCCCAGGCTCGCCAAGCCACGAGCCGTCTGATCGGTCATGGCTCGGCTCGCCCAGGCTCGCCAAGCCGACTTGGCGAGCAAGACGAGCCGAGCAAGATCGCCAAGCCACGAGCCGTCTGATCGGTCATGGCTCGGCTCGCCCAGGCTCGCCAAGCCGACTTGGCGAGCAAGACGAGCCGAGCAAGATCGCCAAGCCGTTGGTTTCATAATATTGTAAGTCCGGGAGAGTCCGACCACTTTTTGGAAAAGAAATTGTAGCATCGTTGTTTGGTAGTTCCTGAATAATCTACTATATTACAGAATTCTTTCAAATTTCGTACAAAACTAATTTGGAATACAAGAAACCCTTGTACAAAGTTTAAAATCGATTTACCGCATAGTTATCGAGAAATTGTTAATTAAAGTTGATGCATTTTAACACGGTGGCATATGGCAAAGTCAAAAAAGGAGGGTTATAGTTTCAGTTTTTCTTCTGAAACAGGAAAACCATATTTAAGAAATGTACCAAAATTGGCACAAAAGAACATCGAAATGTCAGGAAATGAGTTTATTAATTTCTGTAAAACGGACCGCTTAGTTTCCTCGTAAATGCCCATAAAAACATAGGATCACGTGCAAATTTTTTAGAAACTACGTAAGCTGTCAACGTGGCAGCGTCGCACAATCGATATGTTTAGACATTTAAATATCGAACGAAGATTCAGATTCATTGAACGTTTTTTCTGACATTTTGGTTACAAAAAACGCTCCGAATGAATGTGACGTTGTCAGATCTGCTGCTCCAATTCACTACGCTAACCAATTTAATATTCTATTTTTGTAGTACAATTATTTATATTAACATTGAACTTTTTAAAATATATATACATGATGTTAAAAATTATTATTATTATTTCCATAGTATCATACTACTTTATATTTATCATTTATTGCCCAACTCTACTTTGATTAACCTTCCGGTACTCGCGCCTATTTTTGTAACACGAGCACTCGCGTCGTGCACTGAGTGCATGGTCACGTATTATTAATCTGCCGGCAGCGTTTTTGGTTGAAAAAACCAGTTGTGTACCCAGCACCCCTATGTATTCTTCCAGCGGACATTTTTGTATAATGCCACGTACTTGTCAGGTTCAAATTCAGTTTGGAAGTGTTTCTGATTGAATGAAAACGAAAGTAGCCGCGTATCTTGCCAGCGACCGCGCCCGTGTGCTCACAAGTACGCCTCCAATTGCTTTGAATTTTTAATATGTTTTGGAGGACCGAAAAATAACATATACGTATTTTGTTATTTTGGCCTGTTTGCATGTTTGGGGGGTGAAACCACCCCTCATTGGTTTTCCAGTTATCCGCCTCCGATCGCTTTAATTTTTGGATATGTTTTAGAGGACCGAAAAATAACATATACGTATTTTTTTATTTAGGCCTGTTTGCATGTTTAGGGGGTGCAACCACCCCTCAAAAGTTTTCAGGTGTTCGCCTCCGATTGTACTGGTTTTTGGATATGTTTTATGGAATCGAAAAATACGATACACGTGTTTCTTTATAGCGGCCCGTTTTCATATTTAGGGGTGAAACCACCCCTCAAAATTCATAAGGGGTACAAAATTTTGTTGAGTCAAATTTCATATGGAAAAACATATCCAACAACCAAAGCAATCGGAGATGATCACCTAAAAATTTTATACCTTGGGGGAAGCTTTAACCCCCTAAACATGCGAATAGGCCAAAATAAAAAAACATGTATATCTTATTTTTCGGTTCTCTAAAACATATCCAAAAATCAAAGCAATCGGAGGCGAATACCTGGAAAACCATTGAAGGGGGGTTGCACCCTCTAAACATGCAAACAGGCAAAAATAAAAAACACGTATATCTTATTCTTCAGTTCTCTAAAACATATTCAAAAATCAAACCAATCAGAGGCGAACACCTGAAAACTTTTGAGGGGTGGTTGCACCCCCTAAACATGCAAACAGGCCAAAATAAAAAAATACGTATATGTTATTTTTCGGTCCTCTAAAACATATTCAAAAATCAAACCAATCAGAGGCGTACTTGTGAGTACACGGGCGTAGTCGCTGGCAAGATACGCGGCATACTTTCGTTTTCGTTCAATCAGAGACACTTCCAAACTGAATTTGGACCTGACAAGTACGTGGCATTATACAAAAATGTCCGCTGGAAGAATAAGGTAGAGGGCCCTATTTCTACTCATGTTAGGTTAATGCGAGTATTAGAAACCTGTAAAATATATTTTTAGCGAAGTAATGTTAACCAAAATTGGTTGTTTTTACAGAACGTAACTTAATTATTAAATAAAAAAATAAGAAACGCATTTCAAAGAATTTAGCTATGAATAATTCTTAATAATGTAAAACGCTGAGGATGTCCCCATTTCTGCTCACTCAAAACTAGGAATGTACGTATTTCTACTCACGACGCGTACCAATTTCTACTCATTTATTTCAATATTGATGCTTGTTGATTTTTCTTGTTTTATAATAAATATTTCAGTTGTTATACAGTTTGTAACTATATTATTTCAAATATGCGTGTTATTTAACATTAACACTGAATAAATTAATAATACTTTTTCATAAATACTAAATATGTATGTATGTATTGCTTTATTGAGTTCCCGACCTGTTGCAGTGCCAATGTTTTTCGTTGAAAATGAAAATAAATATTTGAAATTATCGCACACTATAATTTATATATAGGTACCCTAAATTGCTTGGGCAATTTAATGTGCATAAAACGACAAAAATGTGAAAAACAACGATGCTACAATTTTTTTTCCAAAAAGTGGTCGGACTCTCCCGGACTTACCCTACCATAAATTATTGGTCCCCGAATTTAAGACATAATCTGAGGGACATTTGAACAATGTTCCTAAAGATAATCTTCCATTTTCAACACTGCACGTAGACCATTATGGTCCCGTAAACAAAAAGCACCCTTCAAAATTATACGTTTTCCTCGTATTCGACGCTTTCACAAAATTATACGCGACAAAAACCACCACTACTAAGGGTGTTATAACTTGTTTAAAACAATATTTTTGCAGTGATAGTAGACCCAATATTATTATTTCTGATAGAGACAGTCCGTTTACCGCCAAATAATTTACAGATTTTATGCAGGAAATGAATATATATAACATATAAAAATCGCAACAGGATCACCTTTACTGGAACATTTGCCTCAATGTTAGCTAAACTAGTCGAGGGTTCGTCGGGAAAATATTGGTTCAAGGTTTTGGAAGATGTGGAGTACGCGCTGAACAATACGATCAACGCGTTAACGGGAGAAATTCCAAGCATTTTATTGCTAGTCAACGTATACACTATATACTATCTTATACAGTATGTAATTATTCTAATTGGGTGTATGCATATGCAACGGGCGAATCTATTCTAGGTGTGGTGGATTCTGTGGGTGTTTCAAGTGGGGAAGAATGACTATTTGGTGATGCTGCATTATGTGACGGTATGGCTAAGTAATTTGGTGAATTTGATGGGTAATGTGATACTGGTGATTCGTAATGCGATGTTGGTGGGGAAGGAAATGATGTTGGTGGGCGAGAAAATGATGTTGATTGGGGAGGAAATGATGTTGGTGGGCGAGAAAATGATGTTGATGGGTGAGAAAATGATGTTGATGGGGGAGAAAATGATGTTGATGGGGGAGGAAATGATGTTGATGGGGAAGGAAAAGATGTTGGTGGGGAAGGAAGTGTTACTGATGGGGAAAGAGATGATGGAGAAGAATAGGGGTAAGCTGCTGCGAAGTGATGCGATGGGTAAGGAAATATCGAATTGTTTCGTGAATGCGGGACTGACTGCGTGTAATTGCTACTTCGTTTAAGTGTAAACATTAATTTGTCGATTTCATGCATCGCGATATCTTTTGTATTTTCATCTAGATCTCTTAATTTAAGGGTCAATAACTCGGCATACACCGAACAGTTATCTCGGACAACCGTTTCTGCTTCCGAGAGTCGTTTCAGAACTTTGTAAGCGTCCTTCATATGTGTTTCGATGTTCCCAGTTGTGGAGTTCCTTTTCCTTGTCGGCAATCTGACTGAGGATTGGGGGGCGCTTTGGTTTGTTTGCGCCGATGTCGACGGCATTTCCGTATCAACGGTTTCGTCGACATTATACATTGCGTCCTCTTGATCGGACATATTATCCTCGTCCATCTCTATGCTTACATGTAATTCCTAAAACAAACCGCAAATTCCTGTTTATAGTTGGCTGAAACCCCACACGAATGGCGGAAGTTACTAACAGACTTTCACAACAAATCAAATTTTTTTCAATACGCAGGCACAGTTGATGGAAAACACATAGGTAGGTACCAGAGATGGGCAAAAAATTATTTCAAATAATAAATTGATTTCGAATAAAAGACAAAAATTTTATTCGAGATTCATCAAATAAAAATAACCCAGAGTTATTTTTATGTCAAATAAAAATAAGTGAGAGTTACTTTCATTTGAAACGTCACAAATAATTTCTTTTGTTCGACGTGAATATATCCGTTGGCCACAAATAATTTTCTCGTTTGACGGAATTCATTTTAACCTTCAAATAATTTTGCCGTCTTTCCATTCATTTGTATTTGGAAAAAATTATTTGAAGCGCAAATAGCTCTGGGAGTAGAGAGCGAGAGAGAGGGGGAGCGTGTGCGAGAAGGATAGAGATAGATGATACTTTTTCGCTCTCTGTAGCGGTAAGCACTGTAAGCAGGAGAGCATCAAAAAGTTTTTTTTTAATCAAAAAGTCGCTCTAACAACTACCTCCTCGCATCATGCTCTCCTGCTTACAGTGCTTACCGCTACAGAGAGCGAAAAAGTATCATCTACCTCTATCCTTCTCGCACACGCTCCCCCTCTCTCTCTCGCTCTCTACTCCCAGAGCTATTTGCGCTTCAAATAATTTTTTCCAAATACAAATGAATGGAAAGACGGCAAAATTATTTGAAGGTTAAAATGAATTCCGTCAAACGAGAAAATTATTTGTGGCCAACGGATATATTCACGTCGAACAAAAGAAATTATTTGTGACGTTTCAAATGAAAGTAACTCTCACTTATTTTTATTTGACATAAAAATAACTCTGGGTTATTTTTATTTGATGACAAACAAAAGAAAAGCCTCTTTTATTTGATACGTTATTTAAATAATTTTTTATTTAAATAATGCCCATCTCTGGTAGGTACTTATGCAATCTGTTGTTAGCAGCGGATCAGATTTTTTTAATTACAAACGCAACTTCACTATTGTACAGGCTGTCTAAAAAGTAATGGTGACTGCTTCGAGAAGTGATCTAATAGTCGGAAAATTGTTTATAATAAAAATTAATCTTAAAAGATTTATATAGGGGAGAGTCGTGCAGTACCGACCAGCGTATAGAATCGACCAAAGCTAGGTCTCGCTTCTTGGACTAGATATTAACACTTTATTTGAATTAACCAATGGAAATCACAATTATCATAACCTATTTCGGGGCCATATAGTTTACACCATTGCTCTCGATGTTCTGAGGCATTAAACGTATACGTTGATATTCAGTGGGTTAGAAGTAATTTTTTAAAGCCGATCTTCCGTTTTTCGTGTAAGTAAATGATTATTTCTATTTTGTGTACTATCTCTAATCTATTAAGTTTAATAATATGTCCTAGTTTTGCAATATTTTTTGTACATAATACACAATGATCTAAAATATTTCCCAGCGTTTGTCGTACAGTACCGACCAACAGATTCTGAGAGACCAAATTTTTCTTATCAGTAAGTTCAATCTGTTAGCAACTCAGATTAATTTATAAGATGTTCATTAAGCCTTCCTTCCACCTTTTCCGGCAGAAAAATAAAGTACATAAGGATAGATATGACAATCTAACAAACAGGAAGCTCGGATTTAATGAAAAATTTATCCAGTGTGTTATCTGCAAGCAGAGTTGAGTATTAACTAAATAAAAAATCATGTAAATAAGGATCATATAAAATTTACTTTAACTTTTGATTATTTGACGAACAAAGTTAATTTTTGTATTCGACGAACAAAGTTATTACTTACTTATATTCGACGAACAAAGTTAATTTTTGTATTCGACGAACAAAGTTAATTTTTGTATTCGACGAACAAAGTTAATACTTACTTATATTCGACGAACAAAGTTAATTTTTGTATTCGACAAATAAAAGTAATTTTTTTATTCGTTATTTGAAATTTTATTTCAATAAAAATTTTGTCCATCTCTGTTTGCGAGGAATCATTTGATAAAGATTGGGTGCAGTGCACCGAATGTGACGGTTGTGCACATTGCACAAGTCGAATGCACAAATCAGGAAAATATTAATTATTTTATTTGCGTGTTTGTACAAATAACATTGGAAAAGAATCTTGTATTGTACTAATTAAATGTCTTTATTAACATTGTTAATCATTTAGGCCCAAAAATCTACTAATTTAATAGTTTGTCGGTACTGGACGACAATTTTTCATTTTCTAGAAATTACAACTTTTTTACTTCTGCGAATTATCAATTCTTATTAATCACTTTCACAAAAATAATTTGTCCCCTCTTACCAAGTTCTATCTATACTACAAACACGTTTTTAAATTTCTGATTTTTATCGACTCTACCCCAAGATATAACAAAAAAACTTAGAGCGGTCGGTACTGCACGACTCTCCCCTATAGTGATAACTATGCACAATCTTAACTAGGCACTGTCCCATGACAACATGGACTTCACATTAATTTTAAAATTGACAAAATTGAAGGGCTGGCCACACACGGGGAGATTATCGGCGGTTTTCATTCGTCGCGTTTCAAGTCTGCGGATTTAACTGCACGTTAGTGATGCTTGTCTATGATCGATTTATACTATCAAGGTTCTCGTGACAAACTTCAACCGCGTTCACCATTAACGTGCAGTTTTTGTTTGCAGATAAAACCGACAGAAAAAAACAGTTTGCATGACAACTGAGAAAACTTTCAGCAAAACGAAATTCCACAGTTTCGATCAAATCCGCGGATAAACCAGCGGTTTTCATCCATTAACACGCAGTTTTATCTGTGACCGATTTATCCAACGTGAGTTGTCTGTGAACTTACGTTGTATGTTAGTAGGTATTTGTAGTTTTGATCCGCCGCGGACTTTGATCGCGGGTTTGTCCGTGACGGACGAAGACCGCGAAGAAACCTCCCCGTGTGTGGCCAGTTAATGTTTTATATTACATATGTAGAAAAATGATTAAAATATAACATACCTCCGAATTTTGCGTTGGATTTGGTGTATAATTCCCTTGCAGAAATGTCATATATTTATATGCAAACCAATTCGGTGTGTAAACTTCGTCTGTTCCGGAACCAGTTCGAATGCTCGCGGTCACTCTTTTTAATAATTTTCGGTAATGTGCCATCAACGAGTCCTTCTTCGTTTTCAAATCTTCTACTGTCAATCTAACCGATAATTTGCTCTGTATTCGCCTCCACGCATCATGCACCGAATTTCTCGATTTATGTGCGACATTATTCGGGTTCCATATGCACGGCTCACTTTCATAATGTTGCAAAAATTCGATAGTTAACGGGGCTGACCACATGGTGATTAAAGTGCGTGCGAATGAGTTCACTGAATTAAATGTGCACGCAAAATGTGAACGAAAACTGACGCTCGGACACTGGTGGATCACGGTCACAGGGCGCGGACAAGAATTTCGTGTGGGTACTAGCGACTTCCCTCAGTCGGCGTTACTTTGATACTAACTCATCCCTCATTTTGACGGCTTAACGAAACCTTCGTTTTTCCAATGACCACCACCCTGACGGAGTTTAGTTGGAGGTGGCACAAGTAAGAAACCTACCTGCGTGTACAGTTTATGGTAAAGCACCGCCATCCATGATGGCTCATCACGGTTTTCCCCACGGCTATCGCGAAACACCCTTGCCGTGACCGTTCGAACCTACATCGGTTTACAAGTCTTTGCAGATGTGGCAGTAGGCCACCGTGTTTTGAAATTACCTTATTTCTTTTTCTTTCAAATACAAAGGTCAAGAATTTTTCTTGCAACGGGCCAGGGAAATCACATATGATGACTTTCACGAACGGTGGTCCGTGGAGGTGCCCCCTTCTTCAGCCTACATACACGTCACTCGGGTAGGAATGAATCGATACTGACAAGGTATCGATACTTTGACTCATTACTTGTATCGAATGAAAGTATCGATACTTACTCGGTAACAAAAGAAAAGTATCGATTTTTTATTCATATATAAAATCGATGACTTTTTTGTACTAGGTAGGGTGGTCACACGGCATTCTGTGATCTCAGCTATACAAAAAATCAAGTTGGATAACTCTTCCTTTTTTTTTCTACCGAGAAGGTATCGCAACCAGGGATTGTAACCTGCGCCGTACTCTAACCCGAAGCCGGTTAACCAAGGAAGGTTACTGTAACCCATACAAACGGTTCCATATCGTACTAAAATACCCTTAGAATTAAGTTTTCTCTGTTCTATATTGTCCATCCATAATGGAACTATGCTACGCGTTTCGCTTTATACCTGCCAGTTTTAAATAGTTTCGACATCTTTAGACAATAGGTAATGATGACGAAGTCTGGTCGACAGTCGGTTTCGTCCTCGAGGTACCACCGAAGCACCGAACAACCGGGTCATAAACCCGCACCCTCGGCAGACGCTCGCGAATTCGGCGCGGTCAACTTAATCCTCGACCTCGCATATTTATTACTTTCACGTGCACGCATCACTCTACCAAGGAGTGTCTGATATTGAAATCAAATTGATTATTATTTGGAAACATGGTTTTCACTGTATAAGGCGGTATCTCCTAGCCTACGTCTGGTCGATGCGTCCAAACACAAGACTGCTTCAGCAGCAGTGTAGATGCAAACGCACTGCGTTCCATCGCCACAGTGGGACAAAATCCCAAGAAATAGGAGAAAAATGCATTAGCCCATTTATTTGCACTCATAATAAAGGATTCGAACCCTAACCCGTGCCGAGTTGGGTACTCAGAATCGTAGAATAACCCGCGTAACCGGGTAACACAAGACATCTATAACCCGAGTAACCCGGTTAGACGCAGGTTACAGTATGGCCCGGTGCAGACGAACAGTTTGCGGCAATATGACAATACTGTCGCCAAATATGCATACATTTTATATATCTCTACATATACATATATATGTATGTACTGCTAGAACACAACGTTGTATTGTCGCGGCGGCAAACTGACACAAACCTCTTGTCTGTACGGTAATACGGTGAAAACCATAGTTGTAACCATGTTTCCAAATAGTAATCACTTTGATTTCAATATCAGACACTCCTTGGTAGAGTGATGCATGCACGTGAAAGTAATAAATATGCGAGGTCGAGGATTAAGTTGACCGCGCCGAATTCGCGAGCGTCTGCCGAGGGTGCGGATTTATGACCCGGTTGTTCGGTGCTTCGGTGGTACCTCGAGGACGAAACCGACTGTCGACCAGACTTCGTCATCATTACCTATTGTCTATAGATGAAATCAGACGGCACGTGGATCGCCAAGGGTAAATCGGCGATTCATAGTGTTCTCACGGAATGGAATCTGCACACTAATACAGCTTTCAGTATTGCTGTGGCATTAAATTGATTTGCACAAAGTTCCAGAGTAAACAGGGAACAAAATATTTTGGAATATTGGGATAAACACAGATTTTCCGAACTGCGATTACTTACAAATATTACACACGCAGTTCCAGCAACTCAAGTGTCCGTGGAAAGATTATTTTCAACACTCAAATTTATACTGATATTCATACATATATACAACTTACTTAAATCTATAAACGGGATTTTTAAAATATTTATTACAGTCTCGGATGAAAAGTTGAAAAAACGAACTTCACTATTTTCTTCGCTATTCCGTCCAGTTGCAATTTATTTCAAAACGACGTAACATGTCATCTGGCAAACTAATGTTTCTATCTTTTCAAAAAAGTCGAAATCGTTTGGACCAATTTTAAAAAAGTTATTCAGCTTTAAAGGGCGTTCGATTACTTTCGTGAGCCAGTGTATGTCTGACTTGTCTTGAGTGGTTGTCCAGACTACACTGTCTTATGCCACTAGTAACCCGATTGGAGCGGGTTACTTCGCTCTTTCTAGAATTTAGGAATCGTTCCCTCGTGGTTAATGTGGATTACAGCAACCTTCCTTGGTTAACCGTGTGTGGGTCAGTGAAAATGCTGAATATTATTAAGGAAGTTCATAAAAAAAAACGTTAATATACAACTTATATGATGGTTATACGTTATTTAAAAAAATACGGTCAGTTCGTCAATAATTAGCATCAATAATTCCAATAAAACGAAAAGATTTTAATAAATATATAAAGGAAAATGCAGAAGTATTTGTAAATCTGCACCAATGTTATCCTATATACCAAATATTGCTCACAAAGTCTTAATACATTCCTGCGAAATTAAAAAACTATTTTGGCACCATCCAATCGGCCAATTGGGTGAAGAGACCCAAGAAGCCAGAAATAAAAATTTTAAAAACTATAGAAAAAAATTGTAGCTCAAAATATTCCCATTGTAATACATAGAAAGATGTTTTAAACTTTGTGTCGATTTCTTCAGATCCAGTAATAGATAGTTTTATATATTTGCCAAGGGAAAACCAAAAAATTTTTTTTATAAAGTAAGTTAATAAGATTCTTAATCTTAATAATTCTTGACTAGCTTGATAATTTTTTCTTCAGATCTTGGGATCGGGGCCCACTGTGCGTCGGGATAAAAGTGGGCTTAGAGCGAAGCGAAAATTCATTCGTTGTTTACAATTGGTAATTTCATATTTTAGCAAAAACGTTTGCCAAATTTCTAAAGAGCAATTAAGGATTTGGTGCCGCCGTTAAGAATTCTTCAGTCTGAGTTAATCTGTATATTGCTCTGTCGGCGGTTAGTACATACGACGAGTTCAGACCCGCAGGTACTGTTGTTAACGGCCGACTCGTGGGACAGTACCTACGGTCATAAACCGGGACCCTGGCCAAATGCTCTGGCCGATCAGCCTAATTAATTTTTGGGGCCCAGGTATGGCATTTTCCTCCTTTACTTCGTCAAGAAGGAGAGGTAAAGAGAGTTCCTCCTCCGGCGGCGAATTCACAGGGGGGAAGATGCCCCCTCTTCGAGCAACGGTGTTTCCAATTTGTGTTTCATAATTATATTAGAACAACAATTACTTTCATATTATTTGCTCTTGTTTATACATTAAAATGAAAAATATAAAATAGTTGAACGAAGAAACCTTGCTGAACGCCGCAGCCAGACACAGCTAAGAGATGCCGCCCTAGATATTTTCTGTTACCCGGTTCGGCGGGTTAGTCTACGGTACGAGATACCGAATGCGGTAAGGGTACGGGTTACAATCCCTGATCGCAACCGAAAAAAATTATCGATATATGTATTTCATTATTAAATATATTTTCAAGGATGTCGAAAAGAACAGTTTAGGAAAGGTATGGAGGCCCCGCGAGGCCCGCGAATTTGAAAGACTGGCGGGCCAAGTGCATGTATGTTTGCTTTCATCTTTCATGTAGAATGTCGATACTCGCCCCATTCGATACGAGTATGTACTTATTAAAATTACTTGTTATCCAAACGAAAGTATCGAATATGTACTCGTATTTACTTGTATCTTAGAGCATATAAACATGGAGAAAGCATGCAATGGGCGGAAATTTAGACAGCGGTAGAAAGAGAAAAATATACACGAGGAACACCCTCTCTCTTTCTAACATATAAAAAAACGCTGGTGCTAGAAAGAGACGAGGTGTCCCGCATGTATATCTTTCTCTTTTTATCGTCGTCTATATTTTCGCCTATTGCATGCTTCCTCCATGTTTATATGCTCTAAGACTTGTATCAATTCATCCCTACACTTGGAGAACCTAGGTCTTATTTTTAGAAACCTATGTCTACCCCAGTTACTTTGATCAACTCGACCGATATAGCTGATTTTTTTAAAGCAACAACATTCTGAACCGCCTAGCCTAAAATAAAGAGACACTTCGCACATCAGAAGTTGTCTTTGAACCATAACCCATTTTAACTAGCCGTTGGAGTACTAATTTTTCCCAGCAGCAAATGCAGCAGAAAGTTTGATAAAAATGTAGTAGAACATTTTTGTGGCTATTTTGAAAAAATTTTTGTTATCGAATTAGTTTAATATGTAAAATCTTAACTGGAACTTCACAAAAGCGGAAAATATAAAACATCAGAATATTTGAAATACAACTTTACAATGCCCAAAAATTTGGAATGCCTATCGAGTTTACTACAACCATAGACCTCTGAAATATGAATTCAATGTATGATTATAGAACGTAATAGCGTTCAGAAATATTGGAGGAAGTCGAAACCGTAATTTATTATAAGCGAAGTTCGGGAAGTTTTATTTACATATATACTGCTCTTTTTGCGCGGACGGCGGCAGTTGATGTAGCCAGTACCTACTATTCGTACTATGTAGTAACTGTTTGTGTTGCAACTTTAAATATTTTCCTAGATTTATAATTCATCCCCAAAGGAAATTGCGTTTGAAACTATGAAATTAGAGATTCGAACACAATTTTCTTGGAAAATGAATTATAAACTGATCGACAGATGTAAATAGAACTAACTATGAAATTAGAGATAGTTCTGCCCACAAGTGTCTATCAGTGAACGCAACATGTGCGTAGAGGGATTAGATACAAAAATTAGGGGCCGGCTCTCCGTGAATAACAGGAATTGCTGTATTGGTGGCAGCTTTCTTAGGTACATCTGGCATACTTAGGTAAAAAGGGGAGAGGCTGATTTGTGTACCACCCCTGGTTGCTGACAAAAATAATTAAGTTGATTTCGCCAGGGTCCCGGTTTATGACCGTATTGTCCCCCGAGTCGGCGAACGACAACGGTACGTGCAGGTCAGAAGTGTACTACCCACCGATAGAGCAATAAACGAATTAACTCAGGCCGAAGAATGCCTAAAATTCTTAAAGACAGGCACCACGTTCCTGATTGCCCTTTAGAAATGCTGGCAAGGTGGGTTTTTGGGGGAAAAAATGTAAGAAATTACCGGTCCTAAACTAGGAATGAATTGTCGCTTCGTTCTGAGTCCGCTTGCGTCCGGGTTACTAGTAACATAAGACAGTCTAGTCCGGACAGACACTTAAGGGGATACATACTCTGGTCATCCGGCCGAAAAACTGAGCAATTTATATGAATTTTTTACGGAACAACTAACAAATATAATCGTGCAAAAATTTTAACATAATATTCATCTACTTGAAGAGTGTACAAACAAATTTTTTGGTAACTCTTTATGCAAAAATTGTGCTTCAATATAACGCCTTGAACAAGAGACACCTCTGTGGCGGGTCAGATTTAGGAGGGTGCGAGTTTGCGGCCCTGTTGTTCGATGCTTCGATGGTATCGCACGGATGAGACCGACAGTCGACTCAATTTCGCGACCTTTACCTATTTTCGTAAATATTCAAATGCTAGTAAGTATTTAACTTTAGGGACGTAAACGTAATGTACTTAAATGTTGAATCATAATGCTCATTAATACCAATAGTAGCAGAAGCCAACATTCATTATCGTTTGGCAATTTCTTATTTTACGAAACGAAATTCATTTTATTCGTTTACAGTCGGGCAATGCTTATTTCCAAAGCGTTCATCGGGAAACATTGTTCTGCCAGATGTCGAATAGGGGGCTATGGAGATCGTACCGTTTTTCAGGTATTTCGAACATTTTCGCTCCGAGTTAATCCGTATACTGCTCTGCGGCGGGTTGTACATTTGGAAACCACCCCTACTCGCAGCACAATACCGTCATATACCGCGACCCTGGCAGGACGCTTTGGCCGATCATCGTGTTTAATTTTTATGAACCAGGTATAGGGAAGTTATGCATACACATCCTTAAGGGGGGAGACCACTGTAACGGTCCGAAATGTAAGGGTGTTTTCGGGAATTTATTTCAACCAAAAAACGCAAGTAAATCAATATATTGCTCAGTATAGTTAATAGTGTACATATCGAAGGGTAAGAAAATTTTTTTTCAATCAAATTCATAAATCCGTTTCCCGTATACTCTTCGTCAAAATTTGGGCTGCGGCAAAAACATGCTATAGTCGTGTTCTGATTTATTGGCCGGTGAGTTCGGTTTCTCGAGCAGCGCGCAAGGAGAAATCAGCCACTACCACCTGACGATCGTGGATTGGCAGTCGAAGATGCAGGGCCCCTGAAGGGTATGGTGGAGTAAGGGGAACGGTGCTCGACTCCGCCTCAACGATGCCGTGTGGCTGTTGTTTATTCATAGCGTAATAGTAGTGTGCGTTACGAATCGTATTGGCTACGCGTAGCCAATACGAGACGAAGCTACGGCAGCCGCTGGCCAAGCCTTAATTCCGAGTATGAGTTTCTCGCTTCTTTCTGGCCGAAGGGGAGAGCGAGATGGAACGCTTTGCAAACCGGTTTTCCAGTGCTCAGGCAACCGTGGGACGGCCAGGCGTAGCCCGAGAGAGAGCGAGAACGTAGAGAAAAGGAGCACCGAGGCAGGCAAGCGATGTGGTGGGAGAATACCCCTCACGAAACTCACCGGCCTATAAATCAGAACACGACTATAGTCGCGTTGACAGTGCCCAGACCATATGGTTAATCCGAATTCAAAAACACAATAATATTCAGAAACTAGAAGCCTGCCTCTATTACGTGACGATCCAAAAAAGTCAAAATTGTAAAAAATTACAAAATGGCGGACCACTGAAAAAAAATCACGTTTTCGTGGTACAAAATTGGGGAAATGTTAATAAAAAGAATAGAAGCAGGTCGAAAATTGAAAAAAAAATGATCGTCACGTAATAGCCACGGGTTTCCCGTACAAGAAATGTCCTTGACCATGTTAATTGGACGTATAGTTTTCTCTGTAGACTGTCAACGCGGTTGAAAAATGTCATTCTGAGGAAAACGCGTTCAATGTTCCGCGCGGCTCAGTCACGCGTTTGACCCCGCTTCACAGAAAATACTATATCTCCGTCAATTTTGCGAATTTCTTCATAAAATTTGGAGACAGCATTCTTGAAATGTGCGTCTTTCAGAAAGCGTAAAAAAGAAAAAATCCATTTTTCAGATTTTTTACAGTGGTCTCCCCCCTTAAGTCTTTCGATTTTAGACGATTAAACGGTGGCCCTGAAAACAGCTGTATGTCATGGCTGAAATCAGAAACAATAAAATTTTCTTATAAAGTATGTCAATAGCTATCGTCCAACGAAGCCGATTTTGAAAATTTTGAAAAATAAAGAAGTGGTGAGAGATCAAAGGTAAAGTTAGATTTTTCTAAGAGAACAGTCCACCTTTTTTCTTTATAAATAATAAACGGGGAACAGGAATAAAAGAACCCTTGTTGGACGATGTGGAATCTTATTATGATCCTGCGTGCACAATTGGAAGTGAATTGGTTGAACGTAGCGCCAGTTTTTAGGCAGACCGTTTAGCTGCTTAAAATCGAGAGACTTTTGGATGTGTATGCATAACTTCCCAAAAACAATAGTTTTTTAACTGAAACTTTTTTTTTGAGTAGTTAGAAACGCGTATTGAATGTGACAAGTCCCGATGGATGTCGAACAGGGAAGTATGGACGAAAAAAATATGTCGCTTTGAATAGTCACTTGTTTGCTCATTCTTAAATGTGGAGGAATACGCCATCGCCATCTTCTTCTAACTCATAACTGATAATTTACAACAATTCCCTCTATGTATCAGACGATACACTATTTACTTTACATGAATTTCTTTTAACTTTTCGCGTGACGGATCGGCAGAAAATAGTGTCGGGCACTATAGTAATACAGCAGAATCATTGGACGAGTATTTTATTTGTATGTATCCTTATTATTTGTATCCTCGTTGAATTATTACCACAGCATTTAAATTTCCAGCAACAAGACTTTCTGCCATACGCTCTCATTTCCTTTGAACACATTTTATAATCTACACTTACTTTAACAAAATGTCACTCTATTTCTATATAGTTGCTACGCTATTCATTATTAATTTTACTAGTTTTCCATTAACAATATTTCAATTCACCAATAAATATTATTTTTTATACTATACTAAACCAACACCAATAAAAATATTGAATCTCTTTATTCATTTTCGCTAAATTACCATTAACATTTTTTAAATTTCTGCCACAAGACTTTCTATCGTATGCTCTCATCTCCTTTTTTTATACTATACTAAACCAACACCAATAAGAATATTGAATCTTTTCATGCATTTTCAAAATCGATATAACTGCTTCCAAACAAATTCTTATTGCAAAATTACATTTGTTCGATCACGATAGTAGTGGAACAACGAAAGTGGAAAATTTCTCCATCAAAGCAATACCTACTACTAAAATACAAATGAGAGATCACTGTTATAAACTTAAGACAGCGATTTTCAACCACGGTAAAAATATTGCCGATGGTCATTACACGACTATGGTAAGGGGTAAGGGCACAACGTGGGTATCCGTTGATGATTTACGAGTAGAAAAAAAAGCTTGGCCACGAAATGCTAAAGATGCATACATATTTTTCTTCGAAAGGTGTTAATTGTGGTTGTTATTACACTTCAATGTTAAAGACGTTCAGCGCCATAAGCTGCTTCGCGCACCATGTATTGTACACAAAGTATTATACACATAATACATATAGATCGGCAATGCGGTGCACATGGTTTCTTTTCGTAGTTGTTGAACTTAGTAAAATTTATCCTTAATTCGGTCCCGTGATAATATGTAAGCTATAATTAAAAATTATCTGAAGTCATTCCCTATGCAAATTATCTTTGTAAAAAGAAGTGAAATCCCCATAAAAAACTTCAAAAAAGTAAAAAAATACGCCAAGTACATGAAATCATATAAATCACAAAAAATATAATATAATAATAATAAATCACAAAAAATAGATGATAATAATAATCTTTGTAAAAAGAAGTGAGATCCCCACAAAAAAACTTCGAAAAAGTAAAAAAATACGCCAAGTACATGAAAACATGAAAATCACAAAAAATAGAAGATATTATAATAATTACAAAATTAAAAAAAGATGTGAAATCAAAATGAGCTGCCAGTACATAAAGATGCTTTCCAACTGCGCTTTAGATGACACAACTACATATGCACAGCTAAAATTCCATTACTCATAATGGCTATTTATACAAAGAAAAAATATATTAAATAATAATATGCAGATATATTTTTATACAAATAAATATTTTAATACGAATAAATATTTGATTCAAAATACTTGGCGCTGCGCAACCGAAAAAATGTTAATTACCTTAGTATTAATAATTTACAACTCCATTACAATATAAAAAACATATACATACACATATTAGAAACGCAGTCAGATTTATTCTACATATATTTAATTCTAATGCCATACGTAGCATATGCACACGCACGCACACACGCATACACGTACAAGAAAGAAAGAAAAGGATTAATGCAATTTATACATATTTATTGAGTTTAGCAACACCAATTCGGGGCGCAGCGCCAAGTATTTTGAATCAAATATTTATTCGTATTAAAATATTTATTTGTATAAAAATATATCTGCATATTATTATTTAATATATTTTTTCTTTGTATAAATAGCCATTATGAGTAATGGAATTTTAGCTGTGCATATGTAGTTGTGTCATCTAAAGCGCAGTTGGAAAGCATCTTTATGTACTGGTAGCTCATTTTGATTTCACATCTTTTTTTAATTTTGTAATTATTATAATATCTTCTATTTTTTGTGATTTTCATGTTTTTATTTATTACAGCCGCGCATTTCTGAAAAACAAATTTTCGCGCGAAATTTCGCATGGAATCGCGCGACGTCGCGCGATGCTCAGTTCGCGCGAAAATGCGTCCACTGTAACCACAGCCTATTGTCGCTATCACCTTCCCTTCTTGAGAAATTCGATTTTGAAGAAAAAAGTAATTTTCAACTTTGACCATCTTTTGTTTTGAAACAGTAATAGTTATTCGGTTGCCCGTTGCGTAAAGTTATTCTATGAACCCTCCCGAATACAACGATGTAAGTTATTATGGCATTATGAACAATTAAATATGTTTAAACAACGATCGAAGGGAAAAGGGCGCCCAATAATCCTAGTGGCTCCCTGATTTCGCATTAGGTTCGTCGGCCCTCTAACTAACAAACTCATAAACCATATTCCTTGGGAAATACCCTTCTCGCCGGCCTCTCGCGTTGCCGCAGCCCCGGCTCGTAACAATAGCATATATTTTATCCTATAAACATATCTGTTCCAGACTAAAATGCGGCCAATAATTGTTCTATTGCAGTCTGCACTCAAATTATACATTTCTACAGATAATGAGTAAGTTCAAATAAGATAATTTTTTTGTTACTAGTCGAAAAAAAATAACCCGAGTACCCGTAAAAACCGAGTAGCTCGATAAATCCGAGTAGCTCGAATATTTTCGAGTAGCTCGAATATTTTCGAGTAGCTCGAATATTTTCGAGCGGCCCGAAAGAACCGAGAAACTCGAATTTTTCGAGCAGATCGAAATATTCGAGAAGCTTGAAGCTTGAAGCTTGAAGCTTGAACGTTTCGGGCAATACGAATGTTTCGAATATTTTAGGTTACGTTTATCTACTGGAATGTAAATAATGGTTCTCGATAAGTAATGTAAATAATTAAAGTATAAGCTGTAAATGGAAATATTCTATAACTTTTGAGAAGTACTAAATTCAAATATTTCTTTTTTTCTTTTCATTTTTTCGTGTCTTTATGAACGTATTCATACAGTTCTGTATATATTATCTTTCTTTTCTTCTTATTTTTTCTTATTTTATACCTTCTTCGTATGGGTTTTACCTCTGTCGCACCATTGTCAACACAGAGCGTTAAATAAATAAACAAATAAATAGATGAATGAATGAATGAATGAATAAATAAATAAATAAATATAAATAAGCGTATATACACATATTACTAAACGTAACACCATTTTATTTTTTTACATTAGCGCTTAAAAAACAAATCTTTTCTACTTTTTCAGGCAATAGAGAGGCTCTTTTCTCATTCACTACATTCCCGGCTAGTGAGAACAGCCTCTCACTGAACGCCTGTGTGGCCGGTATTCCTAAAAAATCTTTGGCCACGCGTGCCAAATGTGGGAAGCGGGCTGTATTCTCCCTCCACCACTTTGTGATGCATGTGTTATTTGGCACAATTTTGTCCTCCATGTACCCCTTCATTTCTTTACGAAGTGCTGTGTCCGCGGTATCATCTGTCTTTTCCTCCACCCTTTGAATATCTTCGAAAAAGGCGAAGAGGCTCCCCGACGGCGATGATACTGCAATAGAAACAAAATATATAACATACAACATTCAACACAATATGTAATAATCTGCTTATTGTTTTACACCCACTTGGCGGTTGGTTTAGAGATATGCTTGTCGAATGCTCGTCGCCTACATCGAGGTACTCGATTGCAGTTCGATACAGCAAACAGTGAGCCGCCTCTTTCTTTTCTCCTGCCAATAATCGGTCTTTAATGCGAGGGTCTATGACCATTGCAATTATTAAAGAATTGCAACCCTCTATAAAATGGAATCTGGTGTTTAGGTGTAGTAATAAGTTATTTTTGAAATGTGTGTGCGGCGTATCCTTGTTCTCAGTGGTGTGTGTTAATTCGTTTTGTAATCCGTGTATAGTGGGAATGTATCTTGGCAATGTTGGTGTATTTTCGACTGTAAGTAAGAGGGTTGCTTCTTTGAATATTTTCAATGATTTGCAATATTCATTGATCATGGACCACTCGCAGCTGTTTATATTTTTCGGCATCCGGCGCTCATCAAGAACTGCATTTATCGAACGTTGTACCTCGAGTAGACGATGTAACATATCGAATTCGGAATTCCACCTCGTCTCCACATTGCCAATCAATTTCAGAGGCTCGCAATCGGGAGAGTCTCTTTGCTGCTGTCTCCTGAGTTTGTCGGTAGCCGATGCTGATCGGTGAAAAAATGACACAATGCCTTTGCATTTTTTTAATATCCCGACCAATTCTTCGGAATCCTCAATGGCATCTTTAATGACCAACTGAAAAGATCTCGTTGTTTTAAATGTGACATGTTGACGATATATTATTTATTTTTACATTTAATTATTTCTCTCTTTTTTCTTTACCTGCAGAGTGTGAGCGAAGCAAGGGATACGCTCCCACGTACGGCCCAATCTGATGGCCTTGACTATGTTGGCCGCGTTGTCTGTGACAAAAAAAATCTTTGCATGACTTTTATCCAGGCCCCACTCAACTATACTGGTTTGCAGTAGGCTTTGCAAATTCTCGCTTGTGTGTGCTTTTGGCATGCAGTGTATGTCCAGTGTATAATTTTTTATGTCAAAATTTCCGTCTAAATAATGCAGCGTTAACGACGTATAACTGTCGTTCGCCCGGGACGTCCAGGTGTCTGTTGTGAATGTCAACGTGCGCACCTAGGTAATCCAAAATAGTTACACGATATTTATAAATGTTACATAAAGTAAAAAAGGTTTTTTAATATCGCACAAAACATGCTAATAAATGTGACGAACATTGGAAAAGTTATACTTACAGTTCTGACGTCCTTAACAATCTGTTCTTCAATTCTTTTTCTTTCGTTCCGATATAATTCCGGTATTATTGTTTCGGAAAGCACTGTTCGCCCCGGGATTTGATATCTGGGCTCTGTAATATTCAAAAGATTTCTAAATCCCCTGTCATTTACAATGGAAAACGGTTGACAATCTAAAACTATCATCTGGGCTACGGCGTTGGTTAAATCCTTCGCCCTTGGGGAAGTTTTGTCAAATTTCCCAAATTTTTTGTGGCTTTCGGATACATTTTTCACTATCGCGCTGTTCTCTGGCGTCTTCTGAGCCAGAGTCTTGTACACCTCGCTATGCTGGCTTTCCACGTGTCTTCTAAGGGATGTGGTACTTCCTGCTTTGGTTTTAAATGTTTTTTTGCAAATATTACAAACACCTTCCTCGCGATTTGATTTTGAAAACCATTTCCATATCTCGCTTTTATTTTTACGTTGTCTCCCCGTCACGGTAACGAATGCATTTCCTTCGCTACTCCCGCTACTATTTACAATTATTACAGTATTTTCAGTACTTTCATTATATACACTATTTACATCACTCTCAACAATTTCCATATTATCCGTAAATTGATATTCCATATCACTAATTAGTAATTTCAGAGAACTATGCCACCACCAATTATGATTCGTCAAGCAGCAATAACGCCAATGATGAATTTTGCGTTTCTATTTCTATTGATTTTCTAGTTTCTAGGCAGCAGTTTATAAACTGAAAAGCGCGTGATCGATCGCGGACGATGGAATCGATTGCGGAGGATCGCGATCGCGTAATTAAATGTTAATTGTGTGAAGACAGAAGAGCGTGATCACGTTGCACCGAAAATTTGATACGCGATCGCGCTCCTCCGCATTCCGCAATCGATTCCGCCGATCGCGATCGACCACGCGCTTTTCAGTTTATAAACTGCTGCCTAGAAACTAGAAAATCAATAGAAATAGAAACGCAAAATTCATCATTGGCGTTATTGCTGCTTGACGAATCATACTTGGTGGTGGCATAGTTCTCTGAAATTACTAATTAGTGATATGGAATATCAGTTTACGGATAATATGGAAATTGTTGAGAGTGATGTAAATAGTGTATATAATGAAAGTACTGAAAATACTGTAATAATTGTAAATAGTAGCGGGAGTAGCGAAGGAAATGCATTCGTTACCGGGATGGAGAGACAACGTAAAAATCAAAGCGAGATATGGAAATGGTTTTCAAAATCAAATCGCGAGGAAGGTGTTTGTAATATTTGCAAAAAAACATTTAAAACCAAAGCAGGAAGTACCACATCCCTTAGAAGACACGTGGAAAGCCAGCATAGTGAGGTATACAAGACTCTGGCTCAGGAGACACTTGAGAACAGCGCGATAGTGAAAAATGTATCCGAAAGTCACAAAAAATTTGGAAAATTAGACGAAAATTCCCCAAGGGCGAAGGATTTAACCAACGCCATAGCCCGGATGATAGTTTTAGATTGTCAACCATTTTCCATTGTAAGTGATACGGGATTTATAAATCTTTTGAATATTGCAGAGCCCAGATATCAAATCCCGGAGCCAACAGTGTTTTCCGAAACACTAATACCGGAATTATATCAGAACGAAAGAAAAAGAATTGAAGAACAGATTGTTAAGGATGTCAGAACTGTAAGTATAACATTTCTAATGTTCGTCACATTTATCAGCATGTTTTGTATGATATTAAAACACCTTTTTAACTTTATGTAACATTTATTACCTAGGTGCGCACGTTCGCTTTTACAACCTGCACCTGGACGTCACTGGCGAAAGACAGTTATACATCGTTAACGCTGCATTATTTAGACGGAAATTTTGACATAAAAAATTATACACTGGACATACACTGCATGCCAAAAGCACACACAAGCGAGAATTTGCAAAGTCTACTGCAAACCAGTATAGTTGAGTGGGGCCTGGATAAAAGTCATGCAAAGATTTTTTTTTGTCACAGACAACGGGGCCAACATAGTCGAGGCCATCAGATTGGGCCGTACGTGGGAGCGTATCCCTTGCTTCGCTCACACTCTGCAGGTAAAGAAAAAAGAGAGAAATAATTAAATGTAAAAATAAATAATATATCGTCAACATGTCACATTTAAAACAACGAGATCTTTTCAGTTGGTCATTAAAGATGCCATTGAGGATTCCAAAGAATTGGTCGGGATATTAAAAAAATGCAAAGGCATTGTGTCATTTTTCCACCGTACACCATCAGCCACCGACAAACTCAGGAAACAGCAGCAAAGAGACTCTCCCGATTGCGAGCCTATGAAATTGATTGGCAATGTGGAGACGAGGTGGAATTCCGAATTCGATATGTTACATCGTCTACTCGAGGTACAACGTTCGATAAATGCAGTTCTTGGTGAGCCGGGGATGCCGAATAATATAAACAGCTGCGAGTGGTCCATGATCAAAGAATATTGCAAACCATTGGAATTATTCAAAGAAGCAACCCTCTTACTTACAGTCGAAAATACACCAACATTGCCAAGATACATTCCCACTATACACGGATTACAAAACGAATTAACACACACCACTGAGAACAAGGATACGCCGCACACACATTTCAAAAATAACTTATTACTACACCTAAACACCAGATTCCATTTTATAGAGGGTTGCAATTCTTTAATAATTGCAATGGTCATGGACCCTCGCATTAAAGACCGATTATTGGCAGGAGAAAAGAAAGAGGCGGCTCACTGTTTGCTGTATCGAACTGCAATCGAGTACCTCGATGTAGGCGACGAGCATTCGACAAGCATATCTCTAAACCAACCGCCAAGTGGGTGTAAAACAATAAGCAGATTATTACATATTGTGTTGAATGTTGTATGTTATATATTTTGTTTCTATTGCAGTATCATCGCCGTCGGGGAGCCTCTTCGCCTTTTTCGAAGATATTCAAAGGGTGGAGGAAAAGACAGATGATACCGCGGACACAGCACTTCGTAAAGAAATGAAGGGGTACATGGAGGACAAAATTGTGCCAAATAACACATGCATCACAAAGTGGTGGAGGGAGAATACAGCCCGCTTCCCACATTTGGCACGCGTGGCCAAAGATTTTTTAGGAATACCGGCCACACAGGCGTTCAGTGAGAGGCTGTTCTCACTAGCCGGGAATGTAGTGAATGAGAAAAGAGCCTCTCTATTGCCTGAAAAAGTAGAAAAGATTTGTTTTTTAAGCGGTAATGTAAAAAAATGGTTGTACCCGTTAATAATAATAATAATAATAATAATAATAATAATAATAAAATATTAATTCGTAGTGCAATAAATTTTTTGTCGTAATAATTCCTGTTTTATGCTTAGGTCGCAGAACGTGCCCTGCACGGTGCCCCCCCTTCCACAGACGAGCAGGCCCTGTGTACGTATATTTTTAAATGTTTTATTTTACATTATTAAATTCGTACTCCAAAACAAGCTATACATAATATTACTTGAATGTTTCAGATACAGTTGTGCAGCGCTGCACAAAATATTACGGAAGATAACGCTGTGTAAGTACTTTAACAAATGTAAAATAATAAGGCTGCCGTCTCAATTTTGTTATTAACATTTAACATTTATATATTTATATTTATTTACGTATATCAACGGGATAAACCCTTTGTTATAAAAAAAAGACAAGTCACAGTCACACAAGCATAGAACAAATAATTAGGAAGTACAAAAGAGAAATAATAAAAAGAAAGAACGAAAAGCAGAGAAGTAAGCGCAAAAGAACACATTAATTATAGTGACAAAATAAATATAAAAGAATCATAGTAATAATAACAGCGGCAAACATAATAGTAAGAGTTAAGGTTAAAGGGAATGGGAATTACGAACAGCGATCAGAGCAGAGTGATTAAAGGAATTATAGGAATTATTGAAGAAGTCAACAGAGTAACAATAACCATTCGAAGTTAATAGAAGTCGATTAAGACTATTATAATAGCCATACAGTGTTCGATGTGACTCAGGAAGAAAGAGAGTATGTTTTCTAAGGCAACGCGCCGGTGCATAAAAAGGAAGTTTCTCAAGGATTTGAGGACATAAGATACAATGGTTGATGAGTTTATATACAAATTAACGGTCGGCAACGGCACGGCGTTGATCAAGGCTCATTAATCCAAGGCGCGACAGCATAAAGTCATAGTTATGGCAAAATAAAGACATGGGTGATTCCGTAAGATATGATGCTAGTCTAGGAAACCTGTGCTGAACACCTTCGATTAATGCAGAATGGCATTTATAATAGGGAGCCCAAATAACGGAACCATATTCGAGAATAGGGCGAACCAAGGAGTTACAGAGAGTCCGGAGAGTGGTGATATTAGAGAATAACTTAGAGGTGCGGTGAATAAAACCGAGTGTTCTATAGGCGGAGTTAGCAATATGTTGATAATGATAATGGAACGTTAAAGTACTACCAAAGTATAAAAAGGTCAAGTATGGTGTCAACAGATTGCAGAGATGAGGTTTGAATAGAGCAAGGGAAAATTACTTTATTAGATTTACGGCAGAAACGTATAACATGACACTTAGATAAGTTAAAACCAAGTTTATTACGCGAGCACCATAAGGAAAGTCTATTCAAATCAGACTGTATTAAAAGAGCATCAGTCACACTCGGAACTTGTCTATAAGTCTTTAGATCATCCGCAAAAAATAAAAACTTTCAATGTAAAAAGGCTTCGGCTATATCATTGATGTACATAATAAATAGAAGCGGACCCAAGTGAGAGCCCTGGGGAACACCAGAAAGAACAGCAATCTCCTTAGATAGGAAATTATTATACTTAACTATCTGCATTCTGTTAGTCGAATAGCTGGAGAGCCAGGCAAGAAATGCACCATGGAGGCCGAGGGAGTGAAGTTTAGAAAGAAGGTCCCAATCGATCGAAGCGTCCCTTGTAAACAAACAGACCCTAATGAAACTAATGCGGTCGATAAAAAGAAGTTGTACAGAGGTGACATCTCCATGTAAGGTAAATGTCCCAATTAACGACACTGTAAGATCTACTCGCACGTTCTAACATGTTTACATATTAAAAGTATTTATCGCGTATACGTATAACGCTGATGCTACGTGCCTTGAATATACTACCAGTGCCGGTGACGGAGAAGTCTTGAAGCTTTATTCTGTCAGTTTTCGAGTCATAAATTCATTATTATTTCAACGTACGGTGCTTATTAGCGTTCAAACGCACCAGACCCGTCTGCACGGATGTCTGCTAAGGCAACTATACCCGCAAAAGCTTCCTTCTTGCCGATTCCACGACGTCAGCTGGTTGAAACGGTTTGTTTACAACATCGCGTACACGTACACGCTTTTCCTAGCTTGTGTGAGCGTACGCACACATTCAAGGCCCAATGAGACGGCAGCCTTAATTCGTTATTTAAATAATTCTTTGTTGTAATAATTTCCAATTTATTGTTTCATATCACGTTGACGCACTACACACATCAGCGGCGAGTCCAGCGATTTACGTCTGCCCGGGGCGGGCGACAGATGTTCATTTGAATTGTAAGTACATATAAATAGACCGAATCTGTGCGCCGACAACATTTACTTTTAAATTTTAAAAATTCTTACGGTCGAAATTCTAATTATTTTATTGATTGTAAGTACAATATTGTTGCGCCGGGGTGTTTCCATCGCAGGCCATCCCGACCCAAAGAAATAGAATGATACGCGGATGTACACGCGACACAATTATATTTCGTTAATCAGGGCAATTAGTTCGCGACTATGTGATCCGCACGTCCGGACGTTACGGCATTCGGTACAAGACTCTCTTCAGCGTCATCCTGATCCCCACAAAATTACCATTTTAAAAAAAAAAGGTACAAACAAGAGCGCCAAGTATATAATCTCATAAAAAAATCCCATTTAAAAATATTGTCGTAAATTAATATAAATTTATTAATGTTCTATATTCAACTTTATAAAAGTAATGATATACAACAGTTGCGCCAATTATCACACTGGCTATTTACACAAAGAACAAAATGTATTCAATAATATTAAGCAGATATATTTTTATACAAATAAATATTTTAATACGAATAAATATTTGATTCAAAATACTTGGCGCTGCGCAACCGAAAAAATGTTAATTGCCTTAGTATTAATTAATAATTTACAACAACTCCATTACAATATAAAATACATGTACATACACATATTAGAAACGCAGTCAGATTTATTCTACATATATTTAATTCTAATACCATACGTAGCATATGCACACGCACGTACGCACACACACACGCATGCACGCACGTACAAGAAAGAAAGAAAAGGATTAATGCAATTTATACATATTTATTGAGTTTAGCAACACCAATTCGGGGCGCAGCGCCAAGTATTTTGAATCAAATATTTATTCGTATTAAAATATTTATTTGTATAAAAATATATCTGCTTAATATTATTGAATACATTTTGTTCTTTGTGTAAATAGCCAGTGTGATAATTGGCGCAACTGTTGTATATCATTACTTTTATAAAGTTGAATATAGAACATTAATAAATTTATATTAATTTACGACAATGTTTTTAAATGGGATTCTTTTTTACGGGTTTTCTTTTACTCGTCGCGGAGACACTCCAACCTAATTCTGACATTTATTACATTATATCTCATCACGCCTGCAATATTTTGTAAATTTAAAGGCATTTTTCTTGTGTAAACCGCATATCGGCTTTCGAATAAGACCAATTTCAATAAAATCGGTCCACGCATGACAGAGATATCGTAATATCGTCTCATGGATCTGTCGAAATTGGTACGATTTTTCTTCTTCTGATTCTCCTAGAAATTTTTCGTCATCATCAAACAAACATTACGTATATATATTTTTCATCGTACGTACATACGCGTTACACACACACCTTCAGACAACACATGTATCGTTCTTCGTTCGTCGTCCGCCATTGTACGTACATATATATATATATATATATATTATTTTGAATTTTATAACCTACCAAGTGATAACTGTCAAATAAAGTGCGTTTTCCGAATTTGAAATGTGACGAGTTTTTACACTACATAGGAGACTGAATTATTGCCTCAATTAATAAGGTAAGTCGCCAAAATTTTTTAAATAGATTTCTTATGTAGAGTCGCAGACTTGGAAATTGTCCGGAGATGGTTCGACTGAGAAGCATCTCCTTTCGCACAAGTTTCTGGAAATTTGTACCATGCATGTACAAAATAATAAATATATATTGTAGTAAAAAAATTGCACTGCATTTAAATTGCCAGATATTTGTATTTGTATACCAGTAATTTAGAGTTTGTATGTATATTATAGAAATGAAGGGGACGCACAGGCTTCGATGGATAGAATAGTATAGAATTGAAGGGGACGCACAGGCTTCGATGGATAGAAATGAAGGGAATGCACAAGCGCCGAGGTTGTCCAGAGAAGATTATACTCGAAGTCATGTAAGAAGGATCTTTTTCGCGCATGTAGAATGAGCTCTTCAACTGTCGCGAGATCTGTGTTCCCCCAATTGGCGCCACACCAATGCTTTCGGCACAGCACGCATGCGCAGCCGAAAGACCATTGGTGGTGACATAGCCAATGACCGCCAACATGCGCAGAACCGGTCTAAACTCGTCGGTCGCCACAATCCTTCTTACATGACTTCGAGTATAGATAGATAGACCGAGCATCTTGCACCACACAAGTTTCTACAAAGTCAAATAAGGTAAATCGACAAAATTTGTTTAAAGACATAGCGTTAAGAATTATGAAGAAAATAGATTATGGTGGACCGCTTGCGATGTAAAGCAAGTCGCATTAGTGAAGAAAGTACGCTGAAAACTGATCTCCCTTGATGCTTTTCAATCTTTTATGAAAGACATTCGTAATATTTTAATTAATAAAATCCACAGTAGATGCCACGCTATTTGTTAATTTTTTAGATTCCCATTATTTCAATTCACCAATAAACATACTAAATTAGTTTTATTCCAACACCAATAAATTGTGTGTTAAAAATATTGGATCTCCTTGTTCATTTTCGCTGAATTATTTTACCATTAGCATTTTTAAATTTCCGGTCTACGCTTACAATAGCAAAATGCCACTCTACTTCTATATAAGTTCTATGTTAAGTTATATATAACTAAAATGTGGCTTTATATATATATATATTGTATATTTACAGATAATTGAAGCAGATGATGCAGTGTAATCTACGTCGGACTATGTACGCACAAATTTTTAGGTACGGTTTTGCTTACGCAATTATTCATTCGATGATCTTGACATATAAGCACGTGTGATAATTTATACAAATGAAATAAATAAATTTTCATGTATTATATGTATGTATATATGTACACAAAATACTATACATATAATACATATAGACTGGCAATACGGTGCACACGGTTTCTTTTCGTAGTTGTTAAACTTACGTAGAATTTATAGAATTTATATACTTATAATTCTGTACCGTGATAATTTTTAAGTTATAAAAAATAATATTATATTTATTTACAGATAATCGAAGCAGAAGATGATGCAGTGTGATCTACGTCAAACTATGTATGCACAAATTTGCAGGTAGGGTTTTGCATACGCAATTATTCATTTATTGATCTTGACATATGAGCACGTGTGATAATTTATAAATAATTATTAGTAAATGTGTCCTATTTTTCAGTTAACGAAGCAGACGAAGAGAATTAATTCAAGAGTTGAAAGAGAATTTAACCCTACTGCACGAGCAAATGAAATAAATCAATTTTCATGTATATGTATATATAATATAAACTGAATATATGAATAAATGAAATAACCACATTTGAATCTATAAATTTAAATATATTTTTAATTATAATATAATATTATTATAAAATAATATTTATTTATTGTCCACCGCCACGGCCCCGGCCACGACCCCGGCCACGGCCCCGACCACGGCCACGATACTCGCCGACGATTATGGACCGCAGAGCGCGGGCTTGATCCCTCATCATTTGGAGGGCGGCCCAATTTTCTTCTCGGGCCCTTACCCTCCAACCGCCCTTTTGGTGGCGAGCCACGTACGGTTCTGTAATAAGTAGTAATAAATAACAATAAATTTATTAGTATTTAATTTAAATTTAGACTTATTTTCAAGCATTCTAAAAAAATATACAGTAGGTGTAGAAAGTAACTTCAAATAAGTAAAAAAATTACGCCAAGTACATGAAATCAAATCAATCACAAAAAATAGAAGTTAATAATACCCACATAGCACAACGTCCGGCAAAGTCCCAAAGACGTCTACAGACGTCTTGGGGACGTCTTGTTACTGATCAGGCCGTTCAGACGGTCTGAATGTCCTGATCAGTAACAAGACGTCCCCAAGACGTCTGTAGACGTCTTTGGGACTTTGCCGGACGTTGTGCTGTGTGGGTAATTACAAAATAAAAAGAAGATGTGAAATCAAAATGAGCTGCAAGTACACAAAGGTGCTTTCCAACTGCGCTTAAGATGACACAATGACATATACACAGCTAAAAGGCTGTACTCGTAAATTCTACTATTACTCATATCACGGACATTTTTTTAATTAACGAATTAGAATAATTTTAATTAAGCTTTCAAACTTTCTTTAGATATAATTAGATATAATATTATATTATGATTTTATATATTTTCCGTTAAAATTGATTACTGATAAATTGGTCCCTGTACGAATACTTTCTACACCGACTGTGACATCTTAAAATGCGTATGTATTATATTATGTATATGTACTTACGATCGGCCGTGGCCGGGTTTGCTGGAGGTTGTGGTCAGGGGGGCCAAGCTTCCCTCTTACGAAAGGTGAAGCAGAGTTTGTAGCGCCTCCTACCGATAAGGCGCTAACTAAACTGTGAATGTGTGAATTGGTGTGAATCGGGACGTATGTGTATGTGTATACGTGTAATGCACCGCTTACTTTAAAGTATTATGTATATATAAACATGCTTAAGCATGCGTCATCCTCTATTAACCTAGTAGCTAGTAATAGATGCCGAATGCTTAAGAATAAATAGCGACTATGAATACCGGCCTAAAACCTGTCCACGGATCGTCACGCCAGCGACACGTATGCAGCAGATAGAAGGATAAACATTGAAATTGAATATTTCTTCTTTTCATAGGAAAATAAAATATATTCAAATTCTTTGTATATCCTTCTATCTGCTGCATACGCGTCACTGACGCGACGATCCATGGTCAGACGGCCTTAGAAAAGGTAAACCAGGGAAAGTGAGGACGCCATTTGAAGGTTATGCTTGATGCTTCCTCGCGTTGCGCCAAATGTGGCCAAATGGCGCCAAAGTAACATTTCACCAACGTCGAAAGGTTATGTGCGTGCTCACTGATACACCTAGGTATGTGTGTGTGATGTACCTAGCGCCTCCTACCGATAAGGCGCTAACTAAACGGGAACTTCGGCCAATGAATGACGGCTTGGTCCCCCTGGTTGTGGTGGTGGCGGTAGCGGTGGCGCAGCCGCGATCAGTGCCTGCTCCTCCATGTTTAATATAGCCAACTCGGCATCAATATCTAAATAAATTAATTTTATCATTAAATGACAGGAAAAATAAAAAAAAATTTAAATAAATGTTGGTATATAAATTTTTAATATTTACCCTCTAAATCGTTCTGCACATTTTCCTACAAAAATTAATAAACAATTAATTAGCAAAAATAAGATCAAGAGTTCATTAAAGCTGCGTATGATAGAAGAAAGTCATACATGTAGCGCAAGGGTACGTATTGTTCCATTGCAAATTGCAATTTAGGAAATATAAAAGTTTGAAAAGTGAAACAGTGTATGATGCGAAATTATAAAAATTACATTACATTACAAAATATTTACTTCACAAGCTTTTCCATTATTAATATTCAATACAAAAAACTGTAACGTATTATAACATTATTTTGTGAACGATTCGCAGTTGTAACTAGTAGCAAAACAATAAGGTATTGCACACGTTGAAGCATATTCTATAACTTATAACGCCGACGATTAGAAATGTATTAAATATATCTGAGTTGAACGTAAATGAACATGTAAAGTACAACATTTTGAAAGTCTTTGGTAGGCACTTTGCCTATGTTAACTATCAATGGAAGTAGACCGTAACTGTATAGCAAGTATATAATAACAAGAACATGTTGGATACATAGAAGCATATTTTAACTCGGATGTGTTTCATACTTCTAATCGCTGACGTTACAAGTTATAAAATATGCTTCAACATGTCTAATATCTTGTTGTATTACTTGCTATACAGTTACGGTCTATTTCCACTGATAGTTAACAGGCAAATTGCTTACCAAAGACTCAAAATGTGGTACTTTACATGTTCGTTTACGTTCAACTCGGATATCTTTGATATATTTCTAAACGTTGGCGTTATAAGTTATATAGAATATGTTTCAACGTGTGCTATATCTTCTTGTTTTACTAGTTACAACTGCGAATCGTTCACAAAATAATGTTAATGTTAATACGTTACAGTTTCTTGTATGACTGAATAATTGAAAGGCTCGTGAAGTAATGAGAAGAAACATATTTTGTAACGTATTATTAACGTATTGCGCTAGATGTATGACTTTCTTCTATCATACGCCGCTTGTTATCAGAATTTAAGTGACTAAAACATCTCACGAATCAGGAATAAAAGTAACGAATATCTCACGAATAACAGTAGCGAATACAGAAAACCGGGATAGAGCATATGAATAATGATAGCTACGAATATATGAATGAATTTTATACTTACATTGTTTGCCATTGTTAAATTTTTATTATAATGATGCGTCTTTCCAACATGCAGTCACGATCGTGAATGAGTTTTCTTTTGTCACGTACAACGATGAGGCGAGCTCGACCGCTGCTCTTTTGTTTTTTAAGGGTCCCGCTTTTGGCATAGATACGGATACATTCTGCCGCGGGCTCTTTGAATTTTTGATTTTTAAGCAGGGAAGCTAACACAAGGGGACGCCACGGATGTTGAAATCGCTTTTGAAACAACAGTACATATGAGGGTCGTAATATTCATGTAGTATGAAACAAATACCATTTCGGTTTTTTGTCGAATGGCTTAACAATTTTTCTCGTGGAAATATATTTTGTGGATATTACGTATTATATAGTACACACGGCTCAAACGATTGTGCCGATCGAGATTCGATTGCATTCGAGCTTACCAGGGTTGGCTTTTTCTCGTCGCTAACATTCTACAGTATAGTCTTCCATTATAAATCCGTTGATCTATTTACTTTGGACAAGACTTTACCCACACAGCACAACGTCCGGCAAAGTCCCAAAGACGTCTACAGACGTCCCCAAGACGTCTTTAGGACTTTGCCGGACGTTGTGCTGTGTGGGTATTCACCTCAGTATTCTGGTTTCCTAACCCTTGCCATCTCTACGAAATACATAACATTCGTTTCTTGGGGACGTCTTGGGGACGTCTCACAGTGGGCCAGATCGAAGAGCTAGCTGTTCATTTGCAAAAAAATCGAATTCCTCATATCGATGTTTAACAAATGAATATTGTTTTCTAAATGTCTATCACATTCGAAAACGATAACATTAATGAAATTTATTAAAAATTGTGGTTAAAACAAGCATTGAAAAATCAGACTTTTATGAATACCGTTTTTCACCGGAAAAATTACCTTTTTTCATATTGATGCCCCGAAAAACCTATTAAATATTATGTACTCATTTTTTATTTTTATGAATAGCATATATCAATATTGTGAACGGGTGACGTGCGCGAGAGAATAACGTGTGTACGTAGGCAGGCGAAAGAAATAGACGAAAAGTGTGGAAAAAGTGCGCAGAAAATTGACGAGGTGGGTTGGAAAACGAGGGGAGTAGACAAGGTTCCGGTGGACAGTATAATCGACAGATAATAAAGAGTCTAAGGGATAGATAAACGGTGAAGAAGAGAAGGTGTGAAACGAGTGCACGAAGTATAAGATACGTGGCAAGGATAAGTGACATCTACGGGAGTGGAAGAAGCAAGAAGACAAAGCGGAGACAGCAGTAGGTAAAGAAGAGCGGTAACTCTAATGAACCGAGCAGACGAAGGCGGGGAAGTGCAAAAGGAAACGAGAAGAAGGGGAAGACCATCGTTGGCAGAACAGCTGGGAAGAAGAAGAGCGGATAGTGAAGGCTCGATACTGGACTCATTCAAGAGGAAACGGGAGGACGAGGAGGAGCAGGAGAGGTTAAGGGCCGAAAAGGAAATAGAGGAAGAATTCTTAAAAGCGAGGAAAGTAGGGAGGTCGCCTCCGACGAAGAAAACCGAGGTAGTAACACGAACTATAGAAACGCCAGACAGTCAGAAGACAAAGCAGGAAAAAGAAATGGATGTAAAATTAGACAAATTAATGGAAGCTGTGCTGGCAGTTAAGAAAGACATGGAAGAGATGAACAGAGAGCTGAGGCAGGGAATGCAGGAGCTGAGGGATGAGTGGAAGAGTAGGGATGAGATGTGGGAAAAGGAAAGGAAGGAAATGAGAGGAAGGATAGAAGTACTGGAAGCCAAGAAGGATCAGGCAGAGGGGCTCACAGAAAGACTGGAGGGGCTAGAAAGAAAGGAAGAGGCTAGAGAGAAAAGAGAGAGAAGAAATAATATTTCTCTAAGGGGAGAGGATTTACCGCGTAAAGAGACGCCGAAGGAGACGGTGGAATATGTGTTAAGGCACGAATTGCAGATAGAAGCAGAAATCGAGGAAGCCTATTGGGTAGGAAAGGGAGAGAAAAGAGGGCTACTGATAGCGAAGTTAAAAAGCTGGCAACAGAAAAGAGCAGTAATGCTAATGCATTGAAAGAGAAGAGGCTGTTTATTGACAATGACCTGACGAAAAAAGAAAGGGAGATACAAAAAAATATTAAAGATATTGCCAAGGCGGAAAGGGAGCAAGGGGCAAAGGTGAAAGTTGGGTATAGGAAAATAAAAATCAACGATAAGACATTTATTTGGAAAGAGGAAGGCGGGCTGAAAGAAGTAAATTTTTGGAGTCGGCAAAGTTCTGTGAACCTCTAAATTATTGGAGGATCGCAGAGCTTACAAGGACAACGAAAGCACGACAAAAGGCAGTACCAACACCCGTTCCCCGCGTGCCTGCGAACGTAGATATGCGGGGAGAGGGGGGTACACAGAATCGGGAAAGGAAAAAGAATCAAAGAAATATAGATACATTTAAAATAGGATACTGGAATGTAGCAGGATTGTTCAGCAAAGACAAACAGTTTTGGGATTTTTTAAAAGAACTCGATATAATAGGATTAGTTGAAACGTGGATTGAAGAGAAACAATGGGAAAGATTGAAAGAAAATTTGCCACAAGAATTCTCATGGAAATGTAAATATGCCACCAGAGAGAAAAAAAAAGGGAGAGCGATAGGCGGAATTATCACAGGCATAAGAAAGGGCATAGAAGAGGAGGAATCGAACGCTGGAACGGAACATATCCAAGAGAGGAGAATCAGGATACAGAATGAAAAATGGAGAGTAATAACAGTGTACAGCAGAGATATGAAGGATACGAAACAAGAGCTGGACCATTTAATAGAAGAGAGGGAAGTGGAGAAACTGATTATCGGAGGAGATTTCAATGCGAGAATTGGACAGGAAGGGGGCGATTTTAGAATAGAAGAAAAGCATGACGTAAGGAGATCAAAAGACAAAGTCAAAAACACAGAAGGAAAGTTGTTATTAGAGATGGTGGAGGAAAGAGGATGGAATATTCTGAACGGGAATATGGAGGGAGATGATAAAGGAGAGTATACATACACGGGGCCGAGAGGCAGCACAGTAATTGATTATATAATAACAAATGTCGAGACGAAAGAAGATATCAAGAAATTCACAGTGGAAGAAAGGGTTGAGTCAGACCATATGCCTCTGATAGCAGAACTATATGGGGGAAATAAAAGAAAAGAGCGAGGGGGAAATCAGGAAGAGGGGTGGAGAGAGAGAAGAGTCTGGACAGAGGAAGGGAAAAGAGAGTTTCAAAAGGAATTAAACAAAATAAGCTTCAATACGACCGAGGTGAATGAAATGGTAGAAGAAATGGTAGGAAAAATAAATAATGCAGTACGGAAAGAAGAAGTAAAAATAAAGAAATGGAAATTGGGCAGCTTTAAGTGGTGGAATTCGAACTGTACAAAAAAGAAAAGAGAAGCCAGAAGAGCGCTGAGGAACTGGAGAAGGGGCAAAGGAGACAAAGAAGACTATCAGAAGAAAAGAAGGGAGTACAAAAAAGTGTGCGAAGAAAGGAGAAGGGAATTACAAGAAAATATAGAAAATGAGATAATGCAATTAAAGGGAGAAAATCAAATATGGGAATATATAAATAAACAAAGAAAGAAAAGGATAGGGATCTCCAATAACATAGACTTAAAAGAATGGAAGGATCATTTTAAAACATTACTAGAAGGCGTCGACTGTAAAAAAGAAGTAGGAGAGTTGGAAGAAATAGACAACACGGAAGGAGAAGTGGAGGAGGAAATAACAGAAGCAGAAGTAAAAGAACAAATCAGGAAATTAAAAAAGAAGAAAGCAGCAGGGGAAGACAAAATAGAAAATGAAGCCTGGATTTACGGCAACGTGAAAATAGTAAAAAGGATCACAGAAATTTTCAATAAAGTATGGAAGGGAGAAGGATTCCCGGAGAGGTGGAAAGAAGGGGTGATTTCACCAATATTCAAAAAAGGAGATAGAGAAAAGGTAAGCAACTACAGGGGGATAACAATCCTAAACACAGCGTACAAAATATATGCTATGGTCCTAGAAAAAAGATTAGAAGAGGAATTGGAAAAGAACCACATAATACCAGAAACGCAAGCAGGATTCAGGAGCGGTAGGTCGACAACAGATAACATTTTTATTCTGAACTATGTAGCTAACAGAGAAATACAGAAAAAAGGGGGGAAGCTGTATACGTTTTTCGCGGACCTAAGCGCGGCATTTGACAAGGTGGATAGAGTAAAACTTCAGAACATCATGAAGAAAAAGGACATAAGTAAACGCTTGAGGACGAGAATCGGAGAAATTTACAAGGAAACAAGAAATACCATAAAAGCAAACGGAGAAATGTCATCCAAATTCTGGACAACAAAAGGGGTAAGACAGGGATGCCCACTGAGTCCAACGTTATTTACAATATATGTAGCGGACTTGGAGGAAATCATGAGGAAAAACCAAGCAGGAGGAGTTAGAGTAGGAAAAGACAAAATCTGGACTCTAGCATATGCGGACGATATAGCGTTACTAGCAAATGAACCAAAGGATCTTAAGGACATGATACGAAGGTTTGGAAAATACCTTGAAAGGAAAGGATTGCAACTGAACGCAGAGAAATCTAAGGTGCTGATTTTCCATAAAGGAAGAGGAAAGAAGAAGAGAGAAGAATGGGGCTGGCAGGGGCACAGTCTGGAAGAAGTAAAGGAGTTTAAATACTTAGGGTATAATTTCCAGAAAAATGGGGGCAGAGAGATGCATATAAGGGAAGTCACAAAGAAAGCTAGAATAGCAATGGCGCAGATATGGGGAATAGGGCAAAGAATGTTCAAGAACAATTTTGAGAGAAGAATGAGAATATTCAGAAGCATAGTGAAAAGTATCTTGTTGTACGCGTCAGAAATTTGGGGATGGATGGAAGCAGAAAAAGTAGAGAAAATACAGGAGAAATACATAAGGTGGACTTTAGGTCTGGACTTCAATACACCTGCATGTCTAATTTTGGAGGAAACAAAAACGGACAAACTAAGGATAGAAGCTGGGAAAAGAGCAATAAAATATGAGGAGAAAGCGAAACGCCTGAATAAGAATAAAATAGTACAAGAATGCTGGAGGGAAATAGACACGAAGCAAGCAGAGAAAAAATCGAAATGGGAGGAGATGAGAGACGCATACTACAGGCAAAAAATTATGGATATGCAAGAAATAGAAATAGAAAGAAGGAGGGGAAGAGAGTTTGCCGAGGAACTGGCGCAAAGAGACAGGGCAGAGCAGATCCAATGGCAATACGACAGAATACAAGGAGGCAGATACAACGCACATTACACAGAAATCAGGGATAACCAGAGAGCAAATTACCTAAACGGAAACTACAGAGGCAGAGACCAAAGCATGATTGCAAGGTTCAGATGTGGGAACGAAGAGCGGGGAAGCAAGTACTGGAAGGAGGAAAAAGAGATAGTATGCAGACTATGTAATGGGGCTAGAGAGACGCTGGGTCACATGCTACAAGACTGTAAGGATCTGAAAAGAGAAAACGCAACGATCAGAGGGATACTAAAGGGAGAAGAAGAAGGAGCGGAGTGGATGCGAATGGTTCTAGAAAAAAGGAGAAGAAAAGGAGAACAAGATGAAGGAAGAAGTCAAAACGAAAGCACAATTTTGAATTAACAGTCCCAGAAACACTTACACACATAACACATGTAACCCCATTTTGAGGCCGAAAGGCGAAAAATAAACCTATTTACTACTATATTGTGAACGCACTTGAAATTAAAAATTATTGTTCATAATTTATTTAAAAAAATAATACTCGGTGAACTAAAGAGAATCGTCAAAGTTTTTCACCTTTGACAAGGGATATCATTAAAGTTTTAAAGAGTTGTGCGTTCTATCAAAGTGGAATATTTTCTAGCGTTATTTCTCTCTAAGATCATGCAAGATTCACTCCCCCCCTCATCCCACCCGATAAATTATTATTGTTTAAAGCGTCGCGTGACACGCACTTCAGCGACGAGCCGCGTCACACGAGACGCGTTGCCGACCACCCAGCGGATCTTAAGAGTGCAGAGGCTCATGTTACGCGTTATTTACATTGTACGACCATTGATAAACATTTGAACTTTCTGCTAGCTCTCAGTTGAATCATTTGTATTCGAGAGAGCATAGCATCAGCATCGTGAAAGAATCGTAGCACTTCTTCCAGATTGATTTTTGTTAATTGATAGATAAATAATAAATAAAAGTTTAATAAGAAAGTATAATAAAAATAACAATGATTTTTTTATAAGCCGAAACCCCATATGATGAATTTATTATGTTCACTAACTTTCTAAAATATAACACTTGTTTTAGTTGAAATATTTTTAATTTTTCCAATAAGAAAGTAGTCACACATTCTTGTTATCTTATTAAATGTAATAAAATTCATTGATTCAAGTATGATGGATTACTGTACTTGTTTGAAAAGCCTGAACAGCTAGTTTTCAATTAGTGTTCACATGTCATCGAGTTTTTTCAGGTATTTCTGATGCTCTGACAAAAATTGTTGCCAATAAAAAATTAATCACCGTTCACTCTTCTACAAATCTCAATATGAAAAATCAAAATAATTTTTTTTTTAAATGAAATATTAAGATCACCTTGATTTTTTAATTGTCAAAATATATTTTTTACTTAATAATGTTATAGCTGACATCAAGACGAATTCAACGACCTATATACTGTGGTCTTTAAGTCTTGAAATAACGGTAGAATAGTTGTGAACAGCTAATTCTTCGATCTGGCCCACTGTGCGTCTTGGGGACGTCTTGTTACTGATCAGTTGTGCTGTGTGGGAATGTAATGACAAGTTTATCGTTTATAGTGGCAAATTTATTATGATTTTTTTTTTTGCAATAAAATTCTTTTGACATTTATCCTTTGTGTCATTTTCGTTACAGCATCGCGAATAGAACCGATCGCGCAGATTTATATAATTATGACAACCATAGGCAAATGCCGCCACAGCGGTGTTTCAACATGAATTAAAAGTGTTCTAGACGGGAACCTGTGGATTGGCAGTGCCCTCACCATGTTCATGAAATACTGTAGAATGTTAGCGACGAGAAAAAGCGAGCCCTAGTAAGCTCGAATGCAATCGAAACTCGATCGGCCACAATCGTTTGAGCCGTGTGCACGCATGTCACGGCGAAAATTCTTGCTGATTTCCTTGCAAGTAAGTGTTTCATTTTATTATTAATTAAGGTGGATTTAGGTATACGCATAATGCAACGAGTATTTTTTCAACGAATAGGTTATTGTTATTGTTTCATTACATGTGTAAAATAATAGTCTAACCTATTTCTGTATTGAAATGTGTATCTTTTTAGTATCAAGTCCCTTGGAAGGAAATCCATTTCTTCTCATCAGTAGGAGAAGGAAAAGAGGAAATATTATATTTGGTAAGTGACGTTTACATTTATTTATATATAAAATAATACGTATGATATTAGTCTAGTGTTTATTACAAATTTTTCGTTTTTTACAGGTTGGAGTATTGAAGAAAATAATAAAATACACTCGTGTAGCTGCTTTGCGCTACCCTGGCCTGCTTTGCGCTTTTTCGAGTTTAAGTTTTACTGGCTGCATTGCGCTTTATTATCGTATATTATAATCTTATACAATAGAATATAGTGTATATTCGAAAACTAGAAATATATAGTAATAATATACCCCATAAAAAACTTCAAAAAAGTAAAAAAATACGCCAAGTACATGAAATCATATAAATCACAAAAAATAGATGATAATAATAATCTTTGTAAAAAGAAATGAGATCCCCATCAAAAACTTCAAAAAAGTAAAAAAAATACGCCAAGTACATGAAAAAATTCACAAAAAATAGAGGATAATAATATCACAAAAAATAGAGGATAATAATAATCAAATAAATCACAAAAAAAAGAAAACAATAATAATCACAAAAAAAAATAGAAAAGTATACAATACAAAAAAGATGTGAAATCAAAATGAGCTGCCAGTACATAAAGGTGCTTTCCAACTGCGCTTAAGATGACACAACTACATACACACAGCTCAAATGCTGTGTTCATACATTCCATTACAATGTATTACATAATATTAAGCAGATATATTTTTATACAAATAAATATTTTAATACGAATAAATATTTGATTCAAAATACTTGGCGCTGCGCAACCGAAAAAATGTTAATTGCCTTAGTATTAATAATTTACAACAACTCCATTACAATATAAAATACATATACATACACATTAGAACCGCAGTCAGATTTATTCTACGTATATTTAATTCTAATACCATGCGTAGCATATGCACACACACACACGCGCGCACGCACACACACGCGTACAAGAAAGAAAGAAAAGGATTAATGCAATTTATTACATATTTATTGAGTTTAGCAACACCAATTCGGGGCGCAGCGCCAAGTATTTTGAATCAAATATTTATTCGTATTAAAATATTTATTTGTATAAAAATATATCTGCTTAATATTATGTCCCTGATAACCATCTGACGCCAATCTGACATCAGATTGGTAGCAGAGTCTGGCATGAGAGCGCAGAATCTGACGTCAGATCCGTAGTCGTCTGTGTCCGCATTTGGCTGCGTTCTGAGGTACAGAATCTGATGTCAGATTCTGATGTCAGATCGGCAGCAGATGGACAGCAGATTCTGCCGTCTGCTAGGCACAGCCAACAGCGCCATCTGTGGGCCAGAATTTTCAAACAATTCCCTACCCGTGACGTCACATGCCCGTCCCTACCCTTACATAACCATCAAGCGGATTCTACAGTATATTAAATAATTCATTCTAGTTATTTAAAAAAGTATTTATTTGTTAATAATATACAGGATCGGAGATTACAATTGTTACAAAATAAGTTGCACATATAAATAGGAAGAGCGACTTTCCACATTTAAATTTACAAATCCACGTCCCGTAACCACTGGTACCTAGTAGGGGCGATATCAGAAAATTTCATTCCATATTTTGGACTTCTTTTTTGTGGAAAAGCATCATATTTCCTGTTGTGTTAGCGCTGAAAACAAACACAAAATTAGTATAAAATTAAACGTAACGTATGAATAAACAGGATTCATGCGATACTTACATCAGCTCCATCTCCGCACAGTACACATTCTAGGCGATCATGCATGCTCCTGCGAACATTAACATTTATAAGAAAACATGTGTTAAATTATTATCTACTAAACAAGTCGCTAAACATTCGCACTTCGTGCATAACCATACTTTTCTATCTTGCAGATGATGTGAATATCGATTTCCGCGACGTAGATAATTGGAAATTATTCAATTTCATGATTACCTTTTCCTTCTGGATAAGTCGAGATGATTTGTCTGGATATTGATGCATAGAATCGCGTGGAATATTATTTGATTTTGCTGTCACTGATTGCCACTACCAGTGACTGCCATCTCAGACGTCGAAAAGGAACGCAAACTGGTCGTAGAGTCTTGACCAATCACGAGTTTCGGCACTATGGCGCAGCCAATCCGAGCGTAGCCCATTATACCACATTTAGTTATCCTCTACCGTGGTACATCTACCTACTTACATACCCTTTGTTCAAACTGGTATCCGTTCTGCTTGAAGACGTACGTTCGAAGAATATTCCAAGTAATTTCAAACATCAATATCCAGACAAATCATCTCGACTTATCCAGAAGGCAAAGGTAATCATGAAATTGAATAATTTTCAATTATCTACGTCGCGGAAATCGACATTCACATCATCTGCAAGACAGAAAAGTATGGTTATGCGCGAAGTGCGAATGTTTAGCGACTTGTTTAGTAGATAATAATTTAACACATGTTTTCTTTTAAATGTTAATGTTCGCAGGAGCATGCATGATCGCCTAGGATGTGTACTGTGCGGAGATGGAGCTGATGTAAGTATCGCATGTATCCTGTTTATTCATACGTTACGTTTAATTTTATGTTTGTTTTCAGCGCTAACACAACAGGAAATATGATGCTTTTCCACAAAAAAGGAGTCCAAAATATGGAATGAAATTTTCTGATATCGCCCCTACTAGGTACCAGTGGTTACGGGACGTGGATTTGTAAATTTAAATGTGGAAAGTCGCTCTTCCTATTTATATGTGCAACTTATTTTGTAACAATTGTAATCTCCGATCCTGTATATTATTAACAAATAAATACTTTTTTAAATAACTAGAATGAATTATTTAATATACTGTAGAATCCGCTTGATGGTTATGTAAGGGTAGGGACGGGCATGTGACGTCACGGGTAGGGAATTGTTTGAAAATTCTGGCCCACAGATGGCGCTGTTGGCTGTGCCTAGCAGACGGCAGAATCTGCTGTCCATCTGCTGCCGATCTGACATCAGAATCTGACATCAGATTCTGTACCTCAGAACGCAGCCAAATGCGGACACAGACGACTACGGATCTGACGTCAGATTCTGCTGCCAGTTCTGGTTATCAGGGTGTAATACATTGTAATGGAATGTATGAACACAGCATTTGAGCTGTGTGTATGTAGTTGTGTCATCTTAAGCGCAGTTGGAAAGCACCTTTATGTACTGGCAGCTCATTTTGATTTCACATCTTTTTTGTATTGTATACTTTTCTATTTTTTTTTTGTGATTATTATTGTTTTCTATTTTTTGTGATTTATTTGATTATTATTATCCTCTATTTTTTGTGAATTTTTTCATGTACTTGGCGTATTTTTTTTACTTTTTTGAAGTTTCATCCTTTAATCACACCCTCTCCAGTGAACTCTTGTGGTCGTAAGACACCACAGAGAGAGTGACGTTGCGCCGTCGGAGATTTACGACCTCCAAAAACAGGCGACGCAATAGCTCACAACAAATTTAGTGGTTCACTAGTGATAACGAATTCACTTCCTTCCGAGCTTATTTTCACAATAAAATAAATGTCAACGATAAGGGGGACGTACTATTACGTGATAACGGTTGGTGCATCGCGTCCAGTGTGCTCGCGTAATTTACTTATCTCTAGTGCAATGTTAACCAATGGCTTAAGAACTTCTTGAGCATCTTTCTGCAAAGATGCCGAATCATCTTCGTAGCTATCAACATACACGCGAATCGTAGCTCCAGAACTTCCTGTACCAGACAGACGGTATATTTGTTGGCTGTTTTTGGGACGAAGTGTATTCTGACATTTTTAGTTTAGTTGTTTATGGCTGGGATATGGAAAGATTGTAAGCCGGTTTCTTTTGCTGGAAGTTACTTTCTTTTTGTCGATAGTGAATTGAAGTATCGTAAAGCCAGGGAATGCTGAACCTCGAAACTCGTTTTTCAGTTTAGGCTATGTACCATTTTAGGATACAATTTAAATTGTAATCATTGGTACTTTTGAAGAAGGAAATTGAGGATAATTTATCATATTTCATATTTCTCACTTTACTACATCTAAGTAGGTAGAGAAAGGAGTGGTAGTATGGCCCCCAGTTTTATATATCTTCCTAAAATCTGATCCATAATTTAAATTGCTTTAAATGTTTGGTTAAGACGTAGGTAAACTTATGTGTGATAAAAGGTGGATGCAAAAGAAAAACACGTGGTGGGTTGCGGTCGTGGGGAACTTTAGTTTTATTTACTTTAATAAATCATTCCTTAACCGCTTTAAATTTCCAATCATATCTTCCATTTCATTTGCAATGTCGTCTGTTGCCGCATCCTTTTCTATTAATTTTAATTCTTCATTCATTTTCTCCAATCTCCAAACTTCATCTTTTAATTTCTGATTTTCTGCTTTTAAATGTGAAATTTCCTCGGTTTTGGCTTCATTGCTCTCCTTATCTCCCTGAGGAAAGAAGAATAACGAGCAAAGTTAACATTAATTATGAACATTAAAACTCAGGTATCGGCGCACTGATTCGGTCAATATTAAAAGAATAAAAGCTATATAAGTCAAACAAATAAAATTTCCGACGTTTCGGTCATAATTTTGACCATTCTCAAGGAAGGAAAAATAAATTTGAAAACTGCACTGCTTTTAAATATCACGCATTAACACGTGCAAACTAACGAGTCGGTTGGAGAAAGACTGGAGAAAGTTAATGCGTGATATTTATCTGCCACGGGCCAGATGGGCTTTTACTACCGGTTTCTTTTGTTCAAAACCGCAAAATCTCGAACTTTGAGGCCATTTTTCGAGGTTATCCCATCTGATTTCGAAGTTAAAAATGGTATCAATCGATTCGTCTTGGCGAGACCTTTCCAACGGTGTATAGCATATGCTGTACGCTCTTGGGTCAGTAATCCCCTCTAGGACTTAACATTGTTCTTTACTTACACAATTTTGAAGAGAAAATGTCTCCGCGAATGTTGGATTTGTATGGCATCCAGAAGTACCTGGCGTCGTAGATTGCGGCACATTATCGACTATTAAGCCAACCACCTCAGAACTGCTAAAAATTTTTTTTTATAAATTAAAATAGCTTCGAAAAGAGGGGTTAGATACGGGTAATGCAGCGCGCTGTATACCGACACAATCTGGCCCGAAACATGGGTTTGGGAAATTACGTTGTTTGTCCTTGTATGAGCAAATTTTGGGCTGGGGGAGGTCTCATTCGAAAGATGAAGGTTCAATGCAGATCTGTGTGAAGTTAGCCCCCCTTTTTTGAAAACTTAAAATTTTCTTGTTGTACCAGTTTGTACTAGGTTTGTACCGCGTTGTACCATTGAGAGTGTTCAAAAATTCGAAACCGTTTTCGAGAAAATGAGAAAAGAAAAATTTTGGCTAGCCCCCCATTTTTGGAAAACAGCATTTTTCAAAATTGTACTGTATTGTACTAGTTGTACCGAACATTGTACCGGCAAGGAGGTGTTGGGAGGAGATTAAGGGAAGGGTGAAGAGGGGGAAAGTGTTGGGAGGGTGGGAAAAGGAAAGGAAGGAGTACTATGAGGAAAGGGGGTGGACTATAGAGGGGATAGAAAGAGCGAGGGTGGGGGAGCTGAGGGGGGAAGAATTGGTGAGTAGGGAAAGAAGAATGCAGGAGGAGGAAAGGTGGAAAAGGATTAGAGAGTCAGAGTACAACAGGTGGTACAGGGTGGTGAAAGGGAAAGGGGTGCCAGGATACCTGAAGAAGGGATGGGGGGAAAGCAGGTGGCAAAGGGTGGCGAAAGAGTGATTAGACTGGGGAATGGGATGCGGGGAGGGAAATATTGGGAGGAGGAAGAAAAGAGGAAGTGCAGGGTATGCGGGTGGAAAGAGGAAACGTGGGAGCATGTTTGGGAGGAGTGTATGGGTTGGCAGGAAGGAGAGTGGCAGGGGAGAAGTGGATGAGGAGTATGGAAAAAAGGAGAGGGGAAGGAGTGGAGGAATGGGTGAGGAAGGAATGAGAGTGAGTGGTGGCGTGCGGAAGCGGAGGTCAAAGGATAGGGAAGGGGGGTGAGGGAGGCGTACGCGACGGAGGAGAGCGGGCGAGCGGGCGAGCGAGGGAGCGAGAAAGAGGGTATAGGCTAAGAGATAGATATAAGGAGTAGAATAAGGTTTAGGTTAAGGTAAAATGTACAGAGGGGAAAAAGGATTGTAATCCCCAAGGGGAAACAAATAAACAAGATATATATATATTATTTCAATGCTAACATCATTTATCCTCAAAACAAGCTAAAAAATCTGGGACTTATTTTGGATCCGAACTGGACTTTCGAGCTGCATGTTAATTCCAAAATTAGCATTACGTATTTTCGCCTACGCAAACTTTATGCAGTAGCGCGTGTTCTTTCTCGTAAGCAAAAACTCACTCTCGCTTCTCTATTGATTATTTCCTTATTTGACTACGCTGACGTAGTGTACTATCCCTGCTTAACTAAACGTGTCTCCTTGCGTATTCAGCGAGTACAGAACGTTTGTGTTCTATTTGCTTTTGGACTACGAAAGGTTGATCACATAACACCTGCATTTATTGAGACTGGTTGGCTTAATATGAAGCACAGATTCACGTTACACCTCTGCTGTCTAATTTACAAATTGAAGTCCAGTGGTGTTCCACCGTACTTGTGTGAACTATTAATCACTAATAGCGAGCGTCGAACTAATGAATATATTTCTACCTGACATGACTACGACCTTTCCGTTCCTTTATGTCTCTCCACTAAATTTTACGCCTCCTTTTCATACTGTTCTGCCTTTTACTATAACTCCCTACCATCCGAAATTCGCTCTATAACGTCTTTCACATCCTTCAAACATGCAGTGACATTATTTTTTGCTAATCAGCAATAACAACTTAATTTCTTAAGATTATTACTCATGTACTCTTGTTATTATTGTTTTAAACACGTATAATAGTAATTCCTACTCTAGACTACGCTATTTGGCTGTCAACATTTGCTTTCTGTGTACACTATTAGTGTTAGATTTAGGTAGCTTTAAATGGTAAGGTTAATAGCAGCTAACAGCTGTACCTCGCCTTTTGCACACCTCTACTGCCACAAGTGCTATTTATGTTTATCTTTTATTTTCTTTCTTCACCTTCTCACTTATTATATTTTTTTTCTCTTGTAAAGCGTGTTGTGCAATAAAGAATTATTATTATTTTCTTATTATTGCATCAGTATTTGGTGAATCAGGAAATTCCAACCACACACGTGTCACTTCGTTAGCATCATTACATTCAATGTGAACCAACTTGCCCATAGCACCATTCGCTGAACCATCTGAGACGTTTACGTTTGTTGTTAACATATACGATTTGTTTAATACAAAAGTAATTTCTTACGGCAAACCACCAGTATCTATGACTGACATTTTATGATACTTTTGATGTACAAAGGCATTTTGCTCCGCATTGTGACAACCGACGTAAATGTCCTTCGACATCGTTTATTTAGTAGTTTATTTAATGCTCTTTAAGCATTTAAATCGCTTGTTGGGGAAATTTTTAGTAACATCAAACTTAAAGGCCACAGATAAAAATTTATCGCAGCGGGTTCCGGCGCAGCTCAAAAGAATCGGCAGATTTTCCGCTTTAAAATGGGCTTAAGACATTCATGTTCCGATCATCTCTCGCGAAGATACAGCGAGTTGAAGAGAAAATGGAATTTGTGCAATTTTGAAGCATATTTTGGAAATGACATCAGAGACCCACATTTTAACTGAATCGAAAAAGTTGAAGATGCGTCTTAAAGAGGAAAGTCTGATCTTTCTAATGGCTTTTTTAGGAACGTTGTACGATGATCTCTTCGTTTGCTAGAAGCAACTAAAGTAAAAAAAAAACGGTTTTTGCTTCAAAGTTGAATAACTCCGCCAAAAAAAAATCGCACAACAAAATTTATTACTAGGTTTTTACACAGAAAAATTGCCGCTTTCGAGTAGTGTAAATGAAATTTATGTAAAAAATTTCATGCACGCCGTGGAACATCGCAAAGATGAAGAAAATCTTTTCAAATTGACCAAGTGCTCTTTATATTGCTATAACTTTGCCGGAAAGCAATGAATCTGAACTTTAAAATAAAAACAGATGAATGTAGAGATTCCACGCTTTCAAACCATATTTTCAAAATATCGATGCGACTATTTTCACCAGAGTTATGATCATGTGAACTTGCCCCTATTTTTCGGGCTCCCAGAAGTGATCCTTTAATTAATGTGAGGAGTGTATTATTAGATATCAACACAATCTCGTTGAACTATGAGCAGAGCGCTCCGCATTGAACCTTCCTCTTTCAAATGAGTCATAATTCAGTCCAAAACCTGCTCATATAAGGACGAAATATGAAAAATCCCAAAGCCATGTTTCGGGCCAGATTGGGTCGGTATACAACGCGTTGCATTACCCGTGTCTACCCCCTTAAGGTCAATACGTCATTTTTAGGATTTTATTTAAAAAAAGAAGAAGTAAACGTCATAGGCTACTCTTAATGTCAATTACCTCGGAACCCCTGTATTATTTCCGGCCACTCTTTCCTGCACCATGGACGTCGCAGCCATGTTTTCCCGAATCAGTGTGACCTCAAAGTCTGTAAGCGGTGTACGGAACGCTGCAACAGAAATTCACGAGCAGTGTGTATAAAGTGGATAAAGAAATCCGGAACGGTTCGAGTGATCCTGTCTTTTCCCGCCTTCAATTTCCCACATACATAACAGATGTATATAATATACGTACAATGTGATAATATAGCAGGTACATTTATGTTGTCCGTCATGGACACGGTTGGAAACCAGTCCGCTGCTGATGTTACGGATGCTATGAGGATGTTCATTCTTTGCCTGATTAAATCCCTACTGGAATCAGTCTGAAATCATAACTTTCAAAAATCACCTGCGTAGTTTGCTGCGGAAAAATGCATGGAGAGCTAGAATAGTAGATATCCTAGGGGCGTTCTAAATCAATGGATGGCGAGGGGGTGAAGCGGGCGAGGGGTACCGCACCGGTGGCGAGGGAGAGGCGGGTGGGGAGAACGCGACCCGTGGAGGTGGGGATGAGTCAGTGGTGGGGAAGACGGCCCATGAAGCAGGTGGAGGGGGAACTCGCACACGCTCGCACGCACCCGCCCACGCAAACGCACGCACACACACACACACACACACGCGCGCGCGCGCGCGCGCACACAGAGAGAGGGGGGGGGACTCATCCTCCTGAACCACGAAACTTCAAAGCGTGCCGACGCGTTAACGATGGAAGGTCAACTTTCGACATCCTGTGCAACATGAAGTACGACGCGCAGAAGATGCAAGTCGAAACCTGCATGTTGTTACGGCGCGACGTTCGAACCAGGTGCACGAGAGGGAGCGAGAGGTATGATATTTACACCGCTCTCCCTCTCTTTATTCCTCTCTAGGACCATATGCAAAATATACGGATAGCGAAGGTCAACTTCCGAGAATAATGAGGTACGACGTGTAGAAGATGCAAGTCGAAACCTGCATTTTCGTATCGCGTAATCCGAGAATAATGCGCAGCAGCATCGGTGCGCGCTATCTCTGAACCGCGAAACGTCAAAGCGGACCGGCGCATTCTAATTATCGTTGCCCGAAGGCACGATCTATTAATCCCCTTATTAATCCAACTTTATGTTGCATGGGATGAGCCGAAAAAAAGTTAATGTATCTACGAGAAGTGGTGCAGGAGACAGTGTGTAGGGTGCGGGTGGGGGAGGAGGAAGGGGAGATGTTCTGGACAGCGAGGGGGGTGCCTCAAGCGTGTCCCCTAAGCCCAAGGCTATTCACACTGCTCATAGCAGACATGGACGAGGAGCTGGAGAGGGGAGGATGAGGGGGAGTGAAATTAGGGGGGAGGAAAATATACACGCTAGCATATGCGGATGACGTGGCTGTGCTAGCGAAGGATGAGGAGGGGATGAGGGGAATGATAGGAAAGCTGGAGAAATATATGGATGGGAACGGTCTACAGGTAAACGTGGAGAAGACGAAGATAATGAGGTGTAGGAGGGGTGGAGGGAGGTGGAAAGAAATGAAATGGAGATGGAAGGGTGAGGAGTTTTAAATATTTAGGAGCTGGAGGAGGTGAGGAGTTTTAAATATTTAGGAGCTGGAGGAGGTGAGGAGTTTTAAATATTTAGGATATACGATAATGAGGAGTGGGGGGCAGGAGGAGCATGTTGAGGAGAGAGTGAGGAAGGGGGCAGCGGTAATGGGGAAGGTGTGGGGGTTGGGGAAACGATTATTCGGGAAAGACTAGGGCAGAAGAATATGGTTAGTCGACAGGTTGGTTTGGGCGGTGGTGGGATATGGGGTGGAGGTTTGGGGTTGGAGGGAGAGGGGAAAGTGGAGGCGCTGCAAGACAGGTTCTTGAAGTGGGTGTTAGGGGTGTATAGAGACACGCCAGGATATATAGCCCCGCCTCCACGGGTCGCGTTTCCCCCCACCCGCCTCTTACTCGCCACCAGTGCGGTACCCCTCGCTTCGCTTCACCCCCTCGCCCCCCTTTGATTTAGAGCGCTCCTAGGATACCTACTTAGAATAATTATTATTATTATTTATTATATTAACGGGAAGACCCTTTAGAATACAGAGATATAAATACAAAAAAGATAATTAACCAAAAGAAAACAAAAATAAGAGAAAATACATAAATATATAAAAGAAATACAAACAAAAAAGACAAGATAACATAACACAGCAAACATAACAAAGCAATTTACCGAGGTAACATTCTCTTAAACAATAGATTTCTAAACGAAGCTAGAGAGACAGCGAATAAATCTATCCCCTCAGGGCACTGGTTCATCACATCCATGGCTCGATTTATGGGGTCGACAGTATAATAGTGATAATCAGGGACACACGTTACAAAAAGAGGTCTCGGCCGCAACGATCGCTGTGGGGCGTGAAATGAAATCATTGCAACAAGATCTCGACAGTTAATCAGACCATTAATTATTTTATAAAGGAATAACAGGTCGGTGCAGACACGTCGATCGCTAAGACTCGCAAGACCAGTCTTACGTAAGGCAGGCCCATAATCATGATCATCAAACCTCATAGGGCTCCCAATGAGTCTCATGGCAAGTCTAAGGAACTTATGTTGCACCCTTTCTATTAATGTGACATATTGCTTATGCCTAGGGCACCAGATAACTGACGCGTATTCTATCAAAGGCCTAACAAGTGCAACATATAATAATTTAAGTGTCCTGATTTGTCTGAAATGTTTGCCAAAACGGGCGATAAACCCAAGGGTTTTCATCGCCCTACGAGTGATATTGCCATAATGATTCCGAAAGTCCAAACCAGAAGTAAATGTTACACCAAGGTCAGAGACCTCAGTCACAACTGTCAATGGGGTGTCACAAAGCATATAGGACGATTGGATGCCACTGGTAGCCCTATGAGTCCTAGCAACCATACATTTACCGGTGTTAAGATACAACTTATTAGCTAAACACCACTCATCAAATCTCGCCAGATCCATCTGCAACAATTCAACATCGGCAGGCGCACTAATAGTACGGAAGATCTTCAAATCATCCGCATACATAATACTTACTATGAAGGAAAACTTTGCTGAGATCATTTGTGAAAAGAAGGAACAGGAGAGGACCTAGATGCGAGCCCTGAGGCACTCCTGACGTTACTTTGACAGGATCAGACCACTGATCATGCACCCTAATAATTTGAACACGACCATTCAAGTAGCTACCAATCCAGGCAAGGAGCGAACCATTGATCCCGATTGAAACTAACTTGTTATACAAAATATAATGATCAACCGAATCAAAAGCCTTCCGGAAATCAGTATATACAGTATCAACTTGCAACCCCGAATCCAAAGCGGATGAAACGAAGCTATGGTAAACCGCCAAATTAGATGTCGTTGACCTCCCAGGAACAAATCCATGCTGCTCATCGCAGATTACATTTGCGAGACAGGGTGTTAAGTGCTCCGTAATAATTTCCTCGAAGATCTTAGGCATAACAGATAATTTACAAATCGGACGATAGTTCCTTACATCAGAGCGATCGCCCGCCTTGAATATCGGAGAGACCAAAGTCAACTTCCAAGCTCCTGGGAAGGTGCCCATTGAAAGAGAGGAATTAAAAATATGCCAGAGGGGCCTAGAAAGAATAAAGGAACACTCCCTTAAAAACTGAGGCGGAATACCATCATAACCCGGTCCTTTCTTGGAATCAAGTGCCACAAGCTTAGAATAAATTTGACTTATTGATATGGATAGCGAATGAATATTTACTTCACTGCCAGAGGACAGACCAGGATTCAAGACAGGCGGAGCTCCAGTCTGAGGATTGTAAACAGTCCCAAAAAATTCTGCAAAAAGATTAGCAGCTTCCGATTGCGTCGAGACAGAATCCCGGTCAAGGTGTACTTTGGCAGGAATACCTTGCTGGCCTCGCACGGTATTAACAAATTTTCAGAAGTAAGATACATTATCCGATACTGCCAACTCAACGCCATTGATGTACTTACGATGATCACGCAATAGGGCCGCCTTACATTTCGAACGAAGACTAGAAAAATGCAGATAATCGCCGTGTCCACCCGAACGCTTAAAGTCTATGCGCTATCTTCTTATCACGGATAAGGGACCTCAAACAAGGTGAAAACCAGCGTGGAAACGTGGATCGAACAACTAACCGAACAGGAATAAAGGCATCTATTGCCCAATAAATGTGTCCATAAAGACGCTCCAGAGCAACATCTGGCTCCATGTTACCGATCTCAACATCCCAATCGACAGAATTTAGGTAACGCAGTACACTAGGATAATCACCATGCTTAAAGTCTCTATATTCGATGTTTCCACCTACAAGATCCGGATCACCGACCAAGTCACTAAATAAAATATACAACGGTGGGTGGTAAACATCAGGTACTACAAGAGAGTCAATGACCCGGTCCACTAAAACTTTAGTACTGCTAACAAAAATAAGGTCCAACATAGCATCGTAATCATTAAAAACGGTATTAACTTGGGTAAGATTACAATACCCTGCACAACCCCGGAGGAGATCAATTGCAGCCGATTCGTTAGATGACAATCCCGACCTCTTGAAACACGCTACGTCCGAATCGTTAAACCAAACTGCATGAGGCAAATTATAATCCCCCAACAGAGAGAAGGTGTCGTCAGTGTAGTTATGGAATAATTCAATAACACAATCAACATGACTCGAGTAAAGTGAAGGATGTGACGAAGGCGGAAAATACACCGCTCCCAACAATAGATGTTTATTGTCACATCTCTGACAAACACTTGCTCCACATTGGAACAGCAGATCGTAATTGGATTGGACGGTAACGAATTTTTGACTGCAATAAGAACTCCCCCGCCCCTAGAAAAGCAGCTTGTTTGAAAATTTCTATCACATCTGTATACATTGTAATCCCTTAGACCAGGGATGCACAAGGGAGCTGTTTTAGCGCCTAGCTGCGAGCAACCCGTTTGTCCCGTTGCTAAGGTTAGAATCGGTGAGGACAACTGCAGTAGTGTACGTGCATTTGGTATGACTTGAACCCAGCCATATATACTTATGCTACGAGCCTACGAGCATGCACGTACACTACTGCAGTTCTCCTCACCGATTCTAACCTTAGCAATGGGACAAACTGGTTGCTCGCAGCTAGGCGCTAAAACAGCTCCCTTGTGCATCCCTGCCTTAGACCAAGCTCAGCAGAAGAGATAGAGGAAATGAGCCAAGTCTCAATTAAAATTATAATGTCATAAGAAACAGCAGAGGAGAGAATAGAATTAAACAAAGTGTCAAGCTTTGTACGTAGACCACACGGACATTCTGATAATAAACTAAAGGGCCCGAATTTAGTTTTTTTGAGTAGAGTTTCTTCAAGGTCTCCCCGGCACAATCTTCGGAACACCATGGGAATAGCGTATGGTCATGTGGGTGTCACCCAGCTCATGAAGGTCCCGAAGCTTCACCCTAAGCTGGGAAAGAGTCTCCCGTTGATGCCTTGTCTTGTCGTCAGATATCTTGACAGGTCCCTTGTAGCGATGTTTATTTTGTAGAATCGTTTTAACGGTATTAGCGGAATCGAACCGCACACATAGAGGCCTACAGGATGTAGTGTCCTTCTTCTTCCCAAGGCGATGGGCAGTCAAATCCTGGGAGCCAAGGGGACAGATGTTGGAAAGGACATCACGCACTCCTTCAGCATCAGCAGCTTTAGCAATATCCAGCGAAGAATCACCAGACTCAGGCAGACCAAAAATTAGTAAATTTCTGGACCTATATTCCCTGTCCTTAAACTCCTCGAAGACATCGTCCATGTGAGATGGAGGCAGCTGCTCAGCGGTGATGAAAGGTTTTTCCTCTAGAGCCTTAACTCTTTCGGACACCGACTTAATCTCTGCCTTCATGTCTAAGAGATCAGTTCTCAGGCCATTTAGACTGGACATGATATCTTCTCTAAAGGCAGCGAGCTGGCTCCTTATTTCATCCTTCAAATCACGGAAGTCATCAGTCGATGGTAAGGAGGAAAGCGCCTGGAGCGTACCGGATGGTAAGTTAGAAGGCGACTGAACCGGCGAAGCAACTGATTGGCTAGTGCCAGATATCGGCTTTGAGGATCCCGAACGACAATTCGAAAGAGTTCCCTGAGACAGCGGATGCCCCGACCGACTCAAACACGAAGGACCTGGGTGGCAGTTTATACCACAACCAGGACAGGTAACCGGGTTGGATACCTGGGAGCCACAGCCTTTACATTTCTTTGGTACCACCGGCATAACGTCTGACCGGAATAAAACAGCCAAATAAAAAAGTCAAAGAGAACAAATGCAACAACGACAGGCGACACAAAAAAACCCGTTAACCCACTGCTTCAAAAGGTCCAGGGCCAGGAAATATGTCCAAAAGATACACCACAAAATCCAAGAAACAGCGAACGGAGATAACGGATCCAGGAACTTCAAATGACAAACCGACAACACGCGCTAACACTTGCGTAATCAAAACAATCGACTTGTCACCTCGGAGGTTGGAACGAGTATGATCAAAATTGAAGTACGTACACATAAATCGGTGGATAAATTTTTCAATTGATTGTGTATCTGTAGTATAAGCGAGTCGTTCCTAGTGGTTTTAATCTGTGGCTGCGTTTGAATTCCGTGTATTTTGCGGATAAATCTGAAAGTTTAACCAAATTTGGATATTTAATATTTAATAGCGATGGAACGAACTACAGTATTGTCTCCCTGAGGGCTAGCTGGTCGGGACCGGCAGTGAGTGCGTATCGTGAACAAAGCCCTAATTCCGAGTGTTCGTTTCTCGCTTCTTTCTGGCCGAAGGGGGGAGCGAGATTGTCACTTATTGTCAAGACAAAATTATTGGCAAGACAAAACATCAACGCGTCTGTCTCGTACCGTCCTCGCTCACTCTCGTTCCATCTCGTTCTCGCCTTCGCCGGACAAGAGTGAGACAGAAGTGGGGATAGCGAAAAGTCCGTACCGTGTACACCAAGGCGAGCCTATAAGGAGACAATACTGTATATTGGAAGTAGGTTTCAGTAGTAAGGCAAGGAGAGTTTTGGAGAGAATGGAGTCGACGTAGAAATTTGAGGCCGAACTCGCTGTCTCCACCAAGTAGTGGCGGGTATAACCTTCAGGCGTGCACGAAGGAGCGTCGCTCCGGCCCCGGTCCTTGCTACTTCATCGCGTTTTCTTCCAGTGAAAATCAGTAAATTTGCAAGCGCAATATCTCAAAAACCAGTGGAAATCAAGTGTATACATTAATGCTTATTGAATTTGTCTTGGAACGCGCTATCAACTCAGGTCTTCAAAAAAATTAGTTCCATTTGAAAAACCGAACTTGACCATCGTATCTTTTAAAATAATAATCGAAAAAAAAATCGTTCGGGTTAATAAATTTACCCCCTCGAACCATGCAATTCCCTATTTTTTAAATATTTTTATCTCCAATAGTTTAGGAGATATTCAGGTGTTGCGAGTTCCCGCGGACACCCTGTATGTATGTACATAAGTAGACGCAATAAAGACGTAATAATAATAACTCCACTTGCCGTACTACTGATTTTAGGTAATAAATTATAAATACTTGAGGGTATTGCTGGTCTCCTTCACTGTCGTTATCGCGACGGTGCTGATTACAACCAGGAAAGAATCTCTGTTTATAGTTCCATTGCATGCAGTAAATAAAATGTTTTGTCGTCTGGGCTGGACTGTGGTCTTTTTGCCCTTACGCAATTCTGTCAGTGCATACTGCAATTCGGACAAAGTGTTGTGGATATGGGCGGTCTCCGACTTATGATTGCTCTCCATTTCCTCAAAGCCCGCCAAATCCACAAATCTGAGTTCGGCATCTAGAGCACTACCGTCCTCTTTGCTGCTTTGGACCCTCTAAACAGAAAGCGAACAGACTTAGAGATGAACTTATATCTAAATCAAATTATTTATAACGAGTTAGTAGTATAGCAAGGGGGATTCCAACCCAGGTCCTCTGAGGGGAGCGCCGGGGCGGGGGAAGTGAGGGCGCGCGGGGGAGCGCGGCGGAGGGAAACATGGGCGCGGGGACAGCGGGGAGAAGACCGACTGCGCGCGCACGAGCCGCGGAGTGGGGGAAACCGCGATGATGGAGGGGATCAGTCCGGGCCGAGCCGCCGCGGAGACCTCTCCAGACCAGACCCGCCGCCGAAGACATTATAGTCCTAACCGGAGGGAATGACTGACCCCCCGAAAACTTTTTCAAACCCCGATCCACCACTGGAAATTTTTTCGGAGGCAGGGAATGACCTTAGCCCACCCCCTGAAATTTTTTCCAAACCCCGACCCACCTCCGAGAACTTTTTTAGACCGGGCCCACCCCCAAAATTTTTTTCCAAACCATTATGTAGCTGAAATTGTTTTTCCGAACCAATATGTAGCAAGCATTCTAATTCGTTCCGATTTAACGTCGCAGCGTATCGCGCGATTACGCATAAATTGACTCCTCTGGAGCAACCGTGCAGGATGATGTCATTTTCACGGCGCGAAGAACGGTCGAACGAAATATGATTATGCGACGTCAGCAGAAAAAATCTTTTCCATATCAACAGACATTTTTTCCCAACGCAGAGAAATAATAATTTTAATCCCCTCCCACACCGATCTACCGAACCAATATGTAGCAAACAGACACTCTAAAGCTAACCGTGAAAAATGACGTCATCCTGCACGGTTGCTCCAGAGGAGTCAAATTATGCCTAATCGCGCGATACGCTGCGACGTTAAGGCCCGTTACGCACTTGGCGACCAGGTTAAAAAAGTTCTCGGGGGTGGGTGGGGGTTTGGAAAAAATTTCCGGTGGTGGATCGGGGTTTGAAAAAGTTTTCGGGGGTCTGTGACGTCCCATTATTTTTCGCCCGGTCCCAACTAGCTTCCTCCTTATATGACCTACCCACGAATCTACTACTATCGATAAAACCACAAATCTTAACCCTGTACCAATTACAAGATCTTGGACGATGTACCTTAGCGGTCCCCATCTCCAGCTGATTATATACGAAATTCCCCTTCCCCTCTTCGCCTTAGAGGCATGATTTCCCTCCGCAATCACGAATTGCAACAAGTCCCTCGCCCCAAACTCTCTAAATCGAACCCCCCCCCCCCCCCCCTCTCTACCAATGAAAACCACAAAAATCCACCCAACGGATTGAGTGCCCCTTTTCGAAATCCCATTGTCTGCTAAACTAATTATAGATCGAACCGTTGCCCCTTACAAAAACCCCAGAGTTACTACCACGCATACTTTGGGTATGAGTCATCACGCATACCACAAATTCCACGCATACCTTACGCATGAGTCATCACGCATACCGCAGATTCCCCGCATACCTCACATTCCATCAGTTTGTATAAATACCGGTGCCGCGTGGCCCGCGGTTAGTCAGTATGATTAGTATCTTCAAAATCTTCACTACAAACGGTCTTACGTGGCTTTAATTATCATTATCAGTGATCAGTCATATTCTAACTCTTCAATTCAGTGTTGAAATAACCAGCGTCTACATCACCGTAAGCGTTTCAACTTCTATTTTATTTAAATCTTTTGTTTATAACTTTTAATTGTTTACCTTATTCCTTATATTGTTTTCTTTGCTTAATCTAACGCTCATAGCCTTACACATATATTGTATTTATATCGGTTACTCTTGCTTATTATTGTTTAACTCCATTGCCCCGCTTCTTTATATTAATTATCTATCAAATACCTTTATATAAATGTTATGTGCCTATGCTGAATGTCTAACGCATAATTATCAAGTGCCTATTGCTTCATGCGTTCCAATAAATAACGCTTTCGCTTTTACCATTAAGCTGTGAATTCTCGCTATTTCGCCTGGAACACCTGGAACCATTACGAGCTACAACTACAGCTGATCGGTCTCCGCGAGCGTCGGGAGTTCCCGCCCGTGTTTACTAACGTTCTTTCATATAGAGTCCCGTATGACTATTCCCAAACCGGTGGTAAAACCCTACTATTTACGCCTCTTTTCATGCGATACAGTTTAACCCAATTATTGAGCCATAACTCAAAGCCGCGAATACTCTCACGTGTGTCACTCGGGGTACGATAACCATACAGCCTTCCCTGATCAACTCAAGTTGCGAAGCATAGCCTTCATAGAGAAGCTGGTCTTCCTACGAAGCAAAGTCTTCGAGCTCACCTACACCCCCTCAAATTGCGAAGCATAGCCTTCATAGAGAAGCTGGTCTTCCTACGAAGCAAAGTCTTCGAGCTCACCTACACCCCCTCAAATTGCGAAGCATAGCCTTCATAGAGAAGCTGGTCTTCCTACGAAGCAAAGTCTTCGATCTCACCTCCACCACTCCCCAAGTGCAAACCGTAGCCTTCATAGAGAAGCCGGTCTTCCTACGAAGCAAGGTCCACACGCAACCTCCCTATACCTATATTTGTTACGATCCAAGTCCCGCCACCCAGGACGTGACAGGTCATTCACTCCCTCCGGTTAGGACTCCCTTCGCGCACGAGGAGGCCATCTTGGTGGTTTTAGTGGGTTCGAATCTCACATAACCCCCTGCCCGCCCCCGAGGGCGGGGGGTATCCGTGGGGATTTCCACCAAGTAAAAAAAAAAAGGTCTCCGCGGCGGCTCGGCCCGGACTGATCCCCTTCATCATCGCGGTTTCCCCCACTCCGCGGCTCGTGCGCGCGCAGTCGGTCTTCTCCCCGCTGTCCCCGCGCCCATGTTTCCCTCCGCCGCGCTCCCCCGCGCGCCCTCACTTCTCCCCGCCCCCGCGCTCCCCTCAGAGGACCTGCCTTGAAATCCCCCTTGCTATACTACTGTTAGCACACCAAAAGAAGATCCCTAGAAGGCGGTCTCGGGCGATGCAGTCCACCGATGTGACGATTGGCGTTTGTCGATCAGATCGCTCTATCCCACTCGATCTCGATGTGTTTTGTTCGCTCTCCTCGTCGCGCGGTGCGAATGTATGTGCCTACTTCAGCCAATAAACAAAATACGGGTGCTCCGTCTTTAGATGTGTGTCCAAATAGGTGACTCGACCAATCGTCACATCGGTGGACTGCATCGCCCGAGACCGCCTTCTAGGGATCTTCTTTTGGCCCGCTAACAATACTCGTGTTATTACGGTGGGGCGCGAATCTTCCCCCCACCACTCGCGCCTGTGGGCATATAAACTTACGAGATTAAAAATTACGTGGCCTCGACTACTGCAACTGTTGGCTTTAGTTGCGGCAACAATTCGCCTGTTGGTAGCCTCATTGAAATATTCCATGGCCGCGAGGCTTGAAGTAACCGTCTTGGTTGATACGGGCTTCAGAGAATATATTTTTTTTCTTTGAATTTGGAACAAATCGTAGATTCCGGAAGCATATACTTCTATTGCTGATATTCTGGAAATCAAAACAACATCGCTATTACATTGATCAGAGGAAATTATTTACGAAACGTATGTTCCTTTTGCAGCTCATTTTGATTTCACTTTTTTTTATTTTGTTATTATTATCTTCTATTTTTTGTGATTTATTTGATTATTCATGTACTTGGCGTAATTTTTTTACTTTTTTGAAGTTTTTTATGGGGATCTCTCTTCATTTTACAAAGATAATTTGCATAGGAACTGACTTTAGATAATTTTTAATATTGTTGCGAACACCCCTTGGATGACAATCCAAGGCACACTGGTGCTCGCGAACAGGACAAGAGACAGCGAGAAGAAGGCGATCGGATCGATCGCCTGTCAAGCTGTCATTCGATAGTCAGCCGCCATTGCCAGCAGACATCTCGATATCTGATTACGCTCACTCATTGTATTCGTTACCCGTTCTTGTATTGGCCTTGTTACCCCTAATTAATGTTCTGTTATTGTTGTTGTTCAGTAAACACACGTTATGCCCTACCCAAAACGTAACAATATTATAAATTACAAATTATCACGAGACAGAATTAAGGATAAATCACGGTACAGATTTAAGGATAAATTCAATTTTTATTTAGATAAAGTATTTAGTTCCGCAGAGTAACTTCAAACACATTAATAAGTTTAATATCTGTTTTCTCAAATGTCATTGTAATTTAACAAAGTCGGAGAACGATACATACTATTTTTAGCAAAATTAAAAGCTTTCTAAAGGGTTTTTCTAAAAGCTTTCTAAAAGCTTTCTATTAATAGGGCAATGAGTACTGTGAACCAACATTTTAACAGTATGGACCCCTTCCAGTGCTCCCTTAATTTGTTTAGGATGTTACTTTACAGGATTGGTTATAACCAGAGTGGTGTAACGTAGTGTATCTGTTTTGTAAGGTTATAACGGTTATTATGCTATACAGGGTGTCCCAGCTAAACCTGGACAGCTTGATATCTCCTAAACTATTTGAGATGAAAATATTTAAAAAATAGGGAATTGCATGGTTCGAGAGGGCCACTTTATTAGCCCGAACGAATTCTTTTTTCGATTATTATTTTAAAAGATACGATGGTCAAGTTCGGTTTTTAAAATGGGACAAATTTTTTTGAAGACCTGAGTTGATAGTGCGTTCCAAGACAAATTTAATAAGCATTAATGTATGCACTTGATTTCCACTGGTTTTTAGATATTGCGCTTGCAAATTTACTGATTTTCACTGGAAGAAAACGCGCTGAAGTAGCAAGGGCCGGGGACGGTAAGACAAGCACTACGGGTGGCACTGCCTTTTGAAACTGATACCTACCTGCCAAAGGTCTGCGCCGAGACTGGCAGGCCCAAAGGCTGGACAATTCTTTTCCGTCAGAAATGCTACTTAGGTAGGTACATCTGCGGCACCGAGAAGCGCACCGTTAGTTTTATTTCGCACTTGCTTCTACGCTCGGATGGCCGGTTCTTTTGGAAGGGATGCAAGTTGGATTGGTTAGGTTAGGAGGTGTGAAAGTTGCTAGACTAAATTTCAACCATAGGGAGCAGATTGTAGTAGAACCAATCGGATTTGCATCCATCACAAACAGCTGCTCAAGCTGGAAGAGGCCCTCTGCACAGCAATACCTCCTCCTAGGGATGAATCGATACAAGTAAATACAAGTAAAGTATCGATACTTTCGTTTCGATCCAAGTAATTTTAGTATCGATACCTAGGGTTGCGATACCAAGTAGGTATCGATTAAAAGTACTCGTATCGAATGGGCGAGTATCGGCATTCTACACTTGGCCCACTAGTCTTTCGATTTCGCAGGCCTTCCTAAACTGTTCTTTTCGACTCTTTTAAAATATATTTAATATTAAAATACATATATCGATAACGGTTTCAATTCTCGATATCAAGTATTTTTAATAGTACTGTTTTCGGGTGCGATACCTTCTTGGTAGCAGACAAAAGGAATGGTTATAACGGAGTAAAGGAGATAACGGAATGCCATGTAACAACCCTAGGGTACGTGTCCGTATTACGGTGCTTTGAAGCCGACTTGCTCACGAAGGAATTAATTATTGCCTTCCCTTACTTTAATTTTGCTTAATGGAAATTTATATTGGTTTTTTGAACCTTTCTCTTTATTAAGGCATTTTTTCTGGTTAAAAATGCTAATTTTTCATATTGTTTTAATTGAAATAAAAATACATGTTTTTGTTCCAATTACGGTGCCTTGAAAAGTGCGTTGCCCGTATTACGGTGCCCTTTTTGGGGAATTTTCTTCCCGGACGAAGAGTCTCCGGGTGGAGAAGGAACACGCCACGAATGCGCATGAAGACGCCGTGACGTCAAACCAATCAACGCCAAGATAGATTTAGCAGTTGCAGAGGGAGCCAGTGGGCGCTGAGGAGTACGGTAATTGGGACAAGCGTTAAATTTCTGTCCCTATTACTGGCTTCACTTTAAAAAATACGAAAACGTTTCAAAAGTGCTCATTTTGCCATTTTTCATAAAATTGGAACCTTTTATGATATAATTAACACTTTACATAAATGCAAATCATGACAATTATCAATTTATTCACGTTTATAACATACGTGCTCATTACCGTTTCCGGTAAGGATTTGAGTAAATCCATCGATTTTAATTTTTTTACTACGATTTAATTGTTTAAAAATGCAACCCTGTCATTTGCAACATATACATTAATAGTTCAACTCAATTAAAAAAAATTTCTTTATTCATTTATGCGAGTTTTTTGTACGGCTTCTTTAAGCATAAAGGCACCGTAATTGGGACAGGGCGCCGTAATAGGGACACGTACTCTACCTATATCACTCTACAAAAAAGTCAGATTCTATATATGAATAAAAAAGTATTCATTGTGATTCGATACAAGTAAGTATCGATACTTTTGCTTCGATACTGAGTAAGTATCGATATTTTTATTCGATACAAGCAATGAGTAAAAGTATCGATACCTTCGTGGTATCGATTCATCCCTACCTCCTCCCCAATGCCCACCTTCTCTCGCACGGAATACGTCAACGCATGCTTTTGTTTTGATATTGAAATTCGTGTTTATACTCCAGAGGACCACGCGTCGACAGCGGACTACCCCTTTTCTTCCTGTGTCTGTCCACGAGGATTATTGACAGTGGATTGTAGGAGCGTAGATGTCGGGATGCCAGTTATTGAATTCAGGAGACGATAGAAACACTTTATTACAAAACACACATGTACTGTAATTGAAGTAAATCGTATTCCCCTCGGGCAGGAGTACTGATAATGATCGAACTTACGCCCCACTTCGGGCAGACCGATTATACGGAGAGTAGTCGGGTCACACACTGCACAAATGATACAGGGTAATTCTGGAGCAACACCCGTCAAGGATATGCGGCCTGGTACCCCGTGGAGAGGACAGCCCTTCGCAGTGCCTCACTCGATTTTTATGGGTTTTGCCGAAAAAAAGGTACGAATTCTGGGCCGAACGTAGCGAATTGAGGTCGAGCCCCCGCAGTCGAGGGTACAATATCCATTACAGCGTATTAAGAAATTCTTTCCTTCATCGTATCGAGAGGGAAGTGACGCCAATGGATTCCCTATGTTTTTCTGCTGAAAATCATACCAAATATCATGCAAATCGCACTACTTTGACACAAGCTATTTGTATTCCCTATGCAAAAGTAGTCCGATTTACACGACATTTGACATGATTTCCATCGGAAAACCACAAAAAATCCATCGGTGACACTTCCATATCCATACGATAAAGAGTAAAGAATTATTTTGTTTCCTAAACAGATACAAGGTAATTCTGGAGATACGCCCGTCACCCCGTGGCGGCGAACACACCCCGCAGTGCCCGTCGAATTTTGTCTAAAGTGTCACCGATGGATTCTTTGTGGTTTTCCGATGGAAATCATGTCAAATGTCGTGTAAATCGGACTACTTTTGCATAGGGAATACAAATAGCTTGTGTCAAAGTAGTGCGATTTGCATGATATTTGGTATGATTTTCAGCAGAAAAACATAGGGAATCCATTGGCGTCACTTCCCTCTCGATACGATGAAGGAAAGAATTTCTTAATACGCTGTAATGGATATTGTACCCTCGACTGCGGGGGCTCGACCTCAATTCGCTACGTTCGGCCCAGAATTCGTACCTTTTTTTCGGGACATCGACAGTTATTGAAAGGGAGGACAGAATTTTAAGTACTTTTACGAGACGTACCGTTGCCCGCTCGACGAAATTTGGCACGCAGATGTGCAAAGGAAAAAGTTAAGCTATTTACTACCCTCGCCTGGTCTAACGGTAACTTGAAACATTGAAAACTAGCAAGGAAAACCCCCCCATGAAGCACAACGCGCTCTACAATAAACTCTTTCTCATCCTCCGTTTCAAATCTCGCTCCTACGTACTCTACATATCGATTATATACATTTCCGCGGCCATATTCAAGCGATAGCGTAACAGCGGCGTGTTCCGCTGCCCAGTAGGTGCTGCGACGAGCGTGGGCACGGCGGAACGCTGAACTAATGGAATCTCAAACACATGGGATTTCCCGTATGATAAATAAATAAATAAATAAATAAATAAATAAATAAATTACTAAACGGTATACGTATACGTACTGCACAATAAATATTCTACTTGTTTGTTCGTAAAGGTAGCTAAACAACTGCTGCACCGCCAGTTGCAGCACTCCTGTTTCCGTGCGGGAGCCCAACACTGTGTGGGACTTTCCTGTATTAGTGGCCCCGTATAAAAAGATCACGCCATTATATCCATTAACCACTTTAAAAATTAAGGGCTGTATGGCGTTATTGAAAACCATTTGATTTGTTTCACGGCCCTGGCATATGTAATCTGTGAACAAAATAGATAATAAAATAACAGCGATTAAAGTGGTTAAAATGAGAAATATAGGTACACTGTAATCTCGTTGTCATATAAGAAAGAACTCGTTTCACGTATGTAGAATGAGCTCATTGGCTCCGAGGGAGCGTTGGTTGGGGTATAGCCAACAGTAGTAGGGCTATAGGAGTTCCAACTCAAAGGGTCTAGCTGGATAAACATAGTGAAAAGTGCCCTTGAACCGATTTTAGCTGGCAATGCACCTTTCAATAGTGTAGCACAGAAAAATATTGTACACCAAGTTTCAACCCCCTATCTCAACCACGAGGGTAGTTATAGGGTAAATTCGAATTTTCGGTTTTTGCCATATTTTCCCTATTTAATGGTCAGCAAAAATTCTGAAAAATCTGAAATATTGTAGACATGATTGTGTATGATTGTGAATTTTTTCACATTTTTTCGTTGCAACTGCTAAGTGTGAGAAATAAAAAACGCAAAAAAATGTCGAAAAATGCAGATTTCGTGTTGAAGTTTTCGAGCGACTAGATTTTTAATTTTACAGTAGTTAGATATTGACATGACTATTATCTACAATTTTTTTCAGATTTTTCGGTAAGGTGCGCCGTAGTTAAAAAAATCAGAAAACGATATTTTCGAGATATTTCGCGTGAAAACGTGATAAGTACTTTCAATTTTTGCATTTCCGTCATACAGTGAATGCATTATATGATTTTTGATATCTCTACATTCGACAGAGTAATATGTAAACGGAGGGAATCAAGTTAACATGATTAACTGGAAGTGTATATGCACCATATATCATATGGTACGAAAAAATCATTCAGCGCCGCAGTTAGCGGAGTGGTTAGAGTGTTAGACTCCAAAATCGCTGCATACTCTCTTTTGTCGTAGGTTCGCACCCCACCAAGGTCCAATTTTTTTTTCATGATATAAAATTTTTTCATCGTTGATTACATAACAATACACGATATTCATTTAAAAATGTTTCAAGAATATTTTAAAAATATTTTATCATAAGGTTTCCATAAAAATAATTTAAATGCACCGCCGCGCCGGTTTTCTGCCTATGTATTGTTCTAGCTCCGGATACTTTATAATATTTTGTTAATGGAATAGATGTGTGGTATTGGCTTATGATACGTATTCTGAATCCACTGGTTGGATTCGCCATTCTTTTATCAACGTTGTTTGGGAATGGTATAGTTCCCAACGCCGCCACACTCACTCTCACGGCAGCACCTACTGGGCAGCGTCCCGAGCGGCTGATCGACGATCGATGACAATCGATCGATCGATAATCACAATCAAACGCTCAGCCAATCACCGCGTAACACGCAAACCCATCCGCCAATCAGAAAACAGCGACGTTGCTCTCTAAGAACCGAGAAGAAGCGCGAGCGGAAGTCGGCCATGTTAATACACTCTTTTGTACATCGTTAATCGCAACGGTCGTGAAAACTCTTGCTATAAAAGTTTAAAAGTTTTACTGTGCATATTGAACACTCACATCAATCAAAAGACATAACTCACACTCACAATCACACTCACCACTCACACTCATTAATTAAACAATCACAAGTCCACCAATTAGTAAAATTGTGTGGACGCCTCGTGGCAACGCCACGCGGTTGAAATCACCCTCAACGAGTCACAGTAACTCCACGAGTTTAATAAAAACTCAGTTACTCACACTCAATTCACTCCAATCACATTCATTTTAACGTGCAATATTTTCACAAAATAAACACTCAGACAAAGTGCTTCCACTGCAACACGTGTACATTCTTTCAACTGAAACCTGTCTAAGAATCCTTTCTTTACTCATTTCAAATTCAAACAAACGTACATCGTCCACATTCGATTGTGGTCGCAGTGCGTCCGATTAATGGCTGATTTAAAAAAATAAACGTAAAAATATTGCCATAAGGTAGCTATAGTGTACAGCTGTTATTATGCTTTAAAGCATAATATTATTATGCTTTAAAGCATAATATTATGTAATAATATTATTACATTATAATATATTATATTATATTGCATTGCATTGTACAACATGTACCTACCGCGATGTTGGCTTTGCATAACCAATTGTTTATATTTCTCTCCCGATGGAAGAGACCACCACTTTCCCGTAGTTTCCATCGAGCGGTAACGTGCACGCTGCGCGTAATTAATTTGTAAATAGTGCGTGATTCTTTGTCGCAACTTGATATAATTACGTTTGATGTGATTACGTTTAGATTTTAGATTTTAGATCGTACTCTGAAAAAATATTTTTTATCGAAGGCTTCTACAGCGTGCAGGGTACTGACCAAGAGTGGATTCTAATTTTAACAAAGTTCACCAATGTACAGTATCAAAATATTCGTCTTTTAATAAAAAAAATTCATTTTAAGGTTTGAAAAATAGAAATAGCTCAAATAAAAAGTACGGAAATTTAAAATGAACACAAGAAATTGAGGCATTTGATGGAAAAAGGGCACATAAACCACTTGTTCAAAACTTATAAATAAAGACACATATCATTTTTAAATCATGACTTCTGTATTGACAACGCTTGAACGACACGGTAATTACATCCTTAAAAAAATTGATTTAATTGCATTACTTTTTATTAAGTTATACTATAATGAACACTTTGAAATCGATTTTCTTGAAATGGCATTTTGGCGTATGTGCCCTTTTTCCATCAAATGCCTCAATTATGAATGTACATTTTTCTTTGTTAAACAAGTTACAGAAGAACTTTATTGAACTTTTTCATATGTAGAATTTAGTTCGTATATCTGAAAAATCGAAGAACCATCACGGGTAATTATCACTTTTCGTGATCTAATCGGATCTTAAGACAAGAATATAAAATTTTAATATAAAGTTTCATTGAAAACCATTTTGCCGTTTAAACGTAATCGTGTTAACAAATACATGAGATATTTAAAAAAAAAGCTCTTTTCTAAATAGTCAAAACGTGATCAGGAGGTCTTAAAACGTGATTTCCCTAACAAAATTTTTTCCAAATTTTTTTTCATTACAAGAGTATTATACATATGTCAGAAAGTGAAAAGTGTATCTCAAGGCACTCGGAAAGATCGCGCACGGCCGCGTGTCGCTTGCACCCCACCTTGGATCACAGCGTTTCAAGAGCGAGAGAGAAAGACGCACATTCGTTTTCTCTCTCGTCTTCTCGACGTTGTCCGAAGCGCCGAGCTCACGGACACGCAGCTCCGGCGTAGTGTGCGTGCGAAGTGGGGGAAATTCTCGAGGGCACCCGTCCTCATTCTGGCATCACTGGTCGTACTTCATGTTGCACAGGATGTCGAAAGTTAACCTTCCATCGTTAACGCGTCGGCACGCTTTGAAGTTTCGTGGTTCAGGAGGATGAGCCCCCCCCCCCCCCCTCTCTGTGTGCGCGCGCGTGTGTGTGTGTGTGTGCGTGCGTTTGCGTGGGCGGGTGCGTGCGAGCGTGTGCGCGTTCCCCCTCCATGGGCCGTCTTCCCCACCACTGGCTCATCCCCACCTCCACGGGTCGCGTTCTCCCCACCCGCCTCTCCCTCGCCACCGGTGCGGTACCCCTCGCCCGCTTCACCCCCTCGCCATCCATTGATTTAGAACGCCCCTAGGATATCTACTATTCTAGCTCTCCATGCATTTTTCCGCAGCAAACTACGCAGGTGATTTTTGAAAGTTATGATTTCAGACTGATTCAAATAAGGATTTAATCAGGCAAAGGATGAATATACTTATATCATCCGTAACATCAGCAGCAGACTGGTTCCCCACCGTGTTCATGACTGATGGCACAAATATACCTGCAATATTATCGCATTGTACGTATATTATATACATCTGTTATGTATGTGGGAAATTGAAGGCGGGAAAAGACAGGATCACTCGAACCGTTCCGGATTTCTTTATCCACTTTATACACACTGCTCGTGAATTTCTGTTGCAGCGTTCCGTACACCGCTTAGAGAGTTTGAGACTAGAATAATTCGGGAAAGCATGATTACGACGCCCATGTTGCAGGAAAGAGTGGCCAATAATACAGGGTTTCCGAGGTAATTGACATTAAGAGTAGCCTATGACGTTTACTTCTTTTTTTAAATAAAATCCTAAAAATGACGTATTGACCTTAAGGGGGTAGACACGGGTAATGCAACGCGTTGTATACCGACCCAATCTGGCCCGAAACATGGGTTTGGGATTTTTCATATTTCGTCCTTATATGAGCAGGTTTTGGACTGAATTATGACTCATTTGAAAGAGGAAGGTTCAATGCGGAGCGCTCTGCTCATAGTTCAACGAGATTGTGTTGATATCTAATAATACACTCCTCACATTAATTAAAGGATCACTTCTGGGAGTCCGAAAAATAGGGGCAAGTTCACATGATCATAACTCTGGTGAAAATAGTCGCATCGATATTTTGAAAATATGGTTTGAAAGCGTGGAATCTCTACATTCATCTGTTTTTATTTTAAAGTTCAGATTCATTGCTTTCCGGCAAAGTTATAGCAATATAAAGAGCACTTGGTCAATTTGAAAAGATTTTCTTCATCTTTGCGATGTTCCAAGGCGTGCATGAAATTTTTTACATAAATTTCATTTACACTACTCGAAAGCGGCAATTTTTCTGTGTAAAAACCTAGTAATAAATTTTGTTGTGCGATTTTTTTTTGGCGGAGTTATTCAACTTTGAAGCAAAAACCGTTTTTTTTTTACTTTAGTTGCTTCTAGCAAACGAAGAGATCATCGTACAACGTTCCTAAAAAAGCCATTAGAAAGATCAGACTTTCCTCTTTGTTTAGGATTATATTATAGAGACGACCCGCTCACGACAGTTGGTCGGAGAAAGTGGTCCCATCCGCATTTTAGCGAAAAGCGGAAAACATAAATCTTTTACATAGAATTGCTAGATTGCGTTCTCGACCTCGTACCTCTCGAAAATGAGATATAGACCAGGCCACCTCGACACGAGCAGCATAAACACCATGGGTCCAACTTAGCGGCAGTTTATTGCCATTTGAAGGGGCTGACGGTGACGTCAGGGGCCTAAGGGTTTTCCCACCTCGGCGCCGGACTCTGTCCCGAAGCGTGGGAGTTGATGCCCACACACCCCACCCTACCCAGGACACCGAGGTCGCGGTGGAAGGGTGACTGCGGGCCATACGACGCTGATTGGGCAGGAGGAATTTCCGATCAGCCCGAAGGAGGGTGGAGCGGCTACGAGGAGGCGCGAGGTCGAGAAGAAACGTTAGAAGACCTTTGACTTTTGTAGAGATAGCCTAACGTCTTGAGTCCATACACCATATCACAGTTAGAGTTTTACACAATGTTAAGTTTGTTGTTAAATAAACAGTTGAAATTCAATTGATCATTGTCCCTAATTGAGGGTGGTCCTTCATAGTCGGCAAATAGTTTGCAAAATTATACAAACCCCGAACGATTCTATATCAACCACGGGGATTACCACTCTTTAAGACGCATCTTCGACTTTTTCGATTCAGTTAAAATGTGGGTCTCTGATGTCATTTCCAAAATATGCTTCAAAATTGCACAAATTCCATTTTCTCTTCAACTCGCTGTATCTTCGCGAGAGATGATCGGAACATGAATGTCTTAAGCCCATTTTAAAGCGGAAAATCTGCCGATTCTTTTGAACTCCGCCGGAACCCGCTGCGATAAATTTTTATCTGTGGCCTTTAAGTTTGAAGTTACTAAAAATTTCCCCAACAAGCGATTTAAATGCTTAAAGAGCATTAAATAAACTACTAAATAAACGATGTCGAAGGACATTTACGTCGGTTGTCACAATGCAGAGCAAAATGCCTTTGTACATCAAAAGTATCATAAAATGTCAGTCATAGATACTGGTGGTTTGCCGTAAGAAATTACTTTTGTATTAAACAAATCGTATATGTTAACAACAAACGTAAACGTCTCAGATGGTTCAGCGAATGGTGCTATGGGCAAGTTGGTTCACATTGAATGTAATGATGCTAACGAAGTGACACGTGTGTGGTTGGAATTTCCTGATTCACCAAATACTGATGCAATAATAAGAAAATAATAATAATTCTTTATTGCACAACACGCTTTACAAGAGAAAAAAGAGAAAAGAAACAGTTTTATCACTTTCTGAAAAAAAAACAACACGTTTTGCAGTCACTTCGTCAAAGGAATTTCCTTCCATGTAAATCAATGCATTTTTCGTGAGCATCAAAACTGTCATGCAACAAATTGCCACCACTGCACGCCTGGCCTAAGAACACGTGTAGAGTTTTCGTTCACTTGTTTCTTATTTTCTAGCTGACGACCCTAAGTGCCTCCGCTACTCCAAACAGATCCTCAATGGGACCGCTACTGTAAGGGGCCCGTAGTTACTTGCTTACTGGGTCATCTTGAACAGCTCACAACGGGCGGTCTTTGTGCTACGGCTCATCTGTGTGCGTGTAGCGACGATCTTTTCCACAAACATCTCCGATGTTTAAACCTTTATAACAGCGAAACTATACAAGATACAACAAAATGTATTCAGACCATTTTACTCTACTGGTGGTCTCCAATGTATGTGCAAAATTATGGAATCTTGCGACTATTAGTTTAGCATATAGACATGTTAACTTTGAGGCATTATTACTGTAAAATGGAGACAGATCGGACATTATGTCATAGGACTTTTATGTTCCATTGGACCTCCCCTACCACCCCCTAAAATATTGCTACGTATACTGTTTACACCCTGTATATGTTGAACTGTCGCTGCCGTGTACCTTTACTCGTCGCGGAGGCATTCCAGCCTAATTCTGACATTTATTACATTATATCTCATCACGCCTGCAATATTTTCTAAATTTAAAGGCATTTTTCTTATGTAAACCGCATATCGGCTTTCGAATAAGACCAATTTCAATAAAATCGGTCCACGCATGACAGAGATATCATAATATCGTCTCAGGGATCTGTCGAAAACGGTAGATTTTTCTTCTGATTCTGATTCTTCTTCAATCTCAAATTTTTGTCGACATAATACGTATACGCGTTATTATACGCATACCTTCAGCCAAAACGAACTAATATATGTTTCGTTCATCAATTCCTATCTTCATGCCTACCTGTGAGGTCTGAACACACAATTATTTTGGGTTTGTTTTTTTTTTAAATTGAAGACTTTTTAAATAAACGTTTGCGTATTCGAAAGTATATATTTTAAAGTTCTTGTATTTTTTTTGCAATGCCATATATAAATAAATAATTGAATTATAGACGATTTCTCGCCATTTTTTTTTATTTAAGCACTTTATGGTCGCCGTGACTGTAGGTTTGGCCTGGTTCATCAGAAACAAAAAGCTCGACCAAATTTAGTTAGTATATTAAATTATCCATTGCTTAATCGGTCATTATCCCGAAAAATTAATGTTCAATAAAATGTCGGTTGTTCATATTAAAAGGATCGACTTTCGCCATAGAATCGCTCTCATTTTTCATTATCTTACATCAGTTTTCATCTGTGAAATGAAATGTACGCAACGAAATTAAAGAAACCACGATTAAGCACTATATAATCTAATATACTAAATTAAATTTTGTCGAATTTTTGATTTCTTATTAACCGGGGCAGAGCTACAGTCACGGTCATTATAAAGTTTAAAAAAATAATGCCGGTCTATAGTCTATAATTCCATTATGTATTTATATATTATATTGCAAAAAACTACAAGAATGGTAAAATATAAACTTTCAAATACACAACCGTTTATTTAAAAAAGTCTTCAAGTTTAAAAAAAAAAAAATATAAAATTGTGTATTCAGACCTCACAGGTAGGCATGACCCCTTAATAAATCAAACACTTACGCTCTATACGTATCCAACATATCGTCCTGCCACGGAACACTCCCTTCTCCTACAAAATACTCTTTATAACGATCCCTATTTTGTTTGGCAGTGTTATTAATATTCCCATGATTAAGGGGTTGCAGATTATCCATCTGTACTGCATCGTTTTGGCAATTCCCCCCCTGCATACTCCTGTTATTCGCCATATAGCCTGCACTCTGTCTCCGTAAAAAATTATGGAGAACACAAGTAGCTAATACCATATAGGGTATATTTTCCACTTTAATATTAATTGCTGTATGCAATACTCGAAATCACGAAGAAAGTATACCGAATGTATTTTCAACTACGTTCCTAGCTCGCGACAATCTATAATTATAAATTCTTTTATCACGGTCTAGTTCCCTTTGCGCATAGGGCTTTAAAAAATTGTTAGTCAAAGCAAAGGCTTCATCGCCTAAAAAGGCGAAGTTTAAATTTTTTATTATTTCAGTATTATCCGGCAAATTCAACTAGCCGTTGTTTAAACGTCTCATAAACTCCGTGTGTTCGAGAACACCACCATCCGATATTCTTCCATTTTGGCCGACGTCAACAAAAATAAATTCATAATTAGAATCGACTAACGCCATTAGTACGATGCTGTAGTAATTTTTATAATTATAATAAAAAGCCCCGGAATCCGGTGGTTGAACAATTCGTATTTGTTTTCCATCCATAGCACCTCCGCAGTTGATGAAATCCCATTTTTTATGAAATCCTTCTGCAATTTTCTTCCACTCGTCCTTGGTATTCGGGAACTATGACAAAACAAAATACAATAAAAAAATAAACGAAATTTCATTTCTTTGTTATTTCTTATTTTATTAAATTATTTGTGTTTTTTTTATGAAGGACGAAGATGTGCAACACCCTGGAAGCAATAATAAGCGGCCGGCTGGCGAATTAAATCGCTGCACCAAAAAACAAAAAAATGATGACGTCATTGAGGTCCTGAAAACTTGCGCTGAAACGATGAAAAAATCCACCACCAGGAGGACAGATATATCGGAATATGAAGCTGCAGGCATAAAAGTTGCCAAACAACTGGAGAGGATGGACCCAGAACAGGCTATATATGCTGACAGCATTATCACAGCCGCATTAAGAAGAGGATTATTAAAATCTTTAAAACCGCAGACAGATTTATGCGATTATGAATGTAAACTGTATGGTATGCCGACGACGGAACAGACGAATCATAGTAATGACGGTGAACATTCGTCAAAAGTACAAGGACACCATAGTAGGAGTTTTTAGATTAGTTAGATGAGTTATACTTAGATAATAGCCTCAATTCGTATGAAAATTTGTGTATTTTTTTGTAGAGGAGAGGCTTGCACGTTGCCACCCCTTAGCTTTTTTTATCATAACTCGTCATAAAATTAACGTATCGTTGATTTATGGTATAAGTTTGAAAGAGGAAGGGTAGAGCTACAATCCTGAGCTAGAAATCATGTAAACTCTCGAAAAAGAAAAATTATACTGCAAATTCTTCAATGTATCTAAAATTGACTCCTTGAAATTTTGGCTTGCAGGTTGTCACCCCTATAAAAATTGCTGAAAGTGTAAAAAAACTCAAGTAAAAACCTGATTCAGAAAACTATTCAAAATTTATTAAATTTTATTAATAAATTATATTATACAGTGGCCTTTTTACGAAAATATGACTAAAATGTAATGAAAACACTGCGCTTCAAACTCAGTGACAATATTAAACATCTCATAATCACGAAAAATTTCATTTGCGTGTAAATAAGCGCGAAAGAGAGAGGTGGCAACCTGCAAGCCAAAAAATGTGCCAACTTGCATTCCGACGCATTTTTGGAAAATATGAGAAAAAAATTAACAATTCATGATATGTTTGGAAATCTGTTTAGTATATGTAAATTAGATGAAAAAACAAAACACAGTACGAATAGTTATCTTGAATTGTCGATGAAAATGTTCAATTTACGAGCACAGGGAAAACACGCAAATTTAATAATTCAATTTCTTGACAAACACTATATTACCCTTCGCTCAGAAAACACAGCGTTATTACGTCTGTCCGCTCCAGAGGTTAATAAATAGCGACATCTACTCTTTTAACGTCGATTTATTTCAGAGTTCAAGTTATGACACTGCTAGAAAGTCGAAATACAGCAGGGGTGGCAACCTGCAAGCAGTGGCAACCTGCAAGCCTCTCCCCTACGATTTTTTTATAAGATCATAAACAGAACAGCCGCTATCTTGCACGCCGTACAGCAATTATTTAAACGAATTATTTAAACATAAATTTTCATTTGAATTCGCAATCGTGGATTGGCCTTTCCCCCGACACCTACATATGTAATTGTATTAATAAAGTATTATTGTTAATCTACACGTATTATTAATTTGTAACCCTTACCTTTAAGAACTCTGTCCGTAGGGCATGATACAGTGCTTTACACGTTTCAGGAATTATTTTGCTTAATGAAGGAGCTGATATTCCTGTCGTAAATTTCAAGTCTTCATAGCAACGCCCAGTTGCCAAAAATCTCAATGTGGCGATAAGACGTTGCTCTGCGGTGATGCTCTGTCTCATAATGGTGTCCATTTTCTTGATTCGGTTTTGAACTAAACCGAGGAGCTCATCAAACGCTTTACAATCCATCCTCAAATAATTCTGATAATCCTCTGGATAATTTTCCCTCAGTTCTCGAAGAAGGGGCTGATCATTGCAGTTTCCGCGGTATTTTTTCACCCAAACCTGGCGTTTTCTTCTTCTGCTTCTTGTTCGGTCTGCTTCTGTTAAATGGACAGCAACAGCAGCAACAACAACAACAGCAAAGTTCCGGTCACGATTATTGTTCACCGCAAACATGACAAAACTTCTTACACTCTTTTTTAAACCGCGTTCTTCACACAAGCTTAGCTGCCAACACGCCGATAAGAAATTTTCAGACGGAAAATTTTTGCCGTTTACCGAACTTAGTGGCTCTTACACTTCAAGTGGTGTAAGTATAATAAACCCACAACTCAATGTAGACAATCCAAGAATAACAGTTAGCAATAACAATTAAAAATAACAATTAACAATTACAATTAACAGAAACAATTAACACTACCAAGTAACGGTAATAATTAACGGTAACAACTAAAAGTAACAAATAACAGAAATAATTAAAAGTAACAATTAACAGTAAAAATGGAAAAACTGTAAAAATGCGTGCGCGGTACGTGATGTCTGAGAGCCGGTTCGAGACCAAGTGTCCGCTCCGTGAATTTTCGCCGGTTAAAAAGGAAAGACTAGACAGAATTAGAGATAGCGAATAAAAGAAAAAAAAACAGAGAAAACATAGAGAGGGTGAAAAGAAAGCGTGGGATAAGAAAGCTGTCCCCCAGTTCGCGAAGGCCTGGTCGCCAAATGTTCCTGACGCTAACCAGGCCTGTGCGAACCCTTAAAATTAAGTAGGTAGATGGAAGCAGAAACGGCAGGAAGAGGTAGGTACATATAAAGGAGTAAAAGTGAAAATTAGAAATAGCTGCGCAGAAACAGAAAAAATAAATATGGCAAATACGTAGTTTAGTATGAAACTTGCATTTTTGCGTATCCATCACTCTATTCTGATAGCTAATGGACAAAGTATGTAACCATGCAGACAAATATGTCGTATTCGTGTTAATTAAAAAATATTGATCTGAAGTTGACCTTTCGTATTCGAGCGGGAATCGTGCCAATTTTCAAACCACAATTTCGATCTTTTTTCAGAAAATCTGTAAATATGTATAATTTTGTATATCCTATATGTCGAATGTGTATAGTCTAAGCTTATTTATGATATAAATACTTTTAAATAACATGTCACTGTTTGAGATTAATAAAGAAAGCTCCACGTTCATTCAAGTTGTAGATGCGTAGCATTATTTCAAAGCAGATAGCATCTACTAACAGCCCTTTAAACATAGGCTACTATTTTTTGCTACTTTACCTGTTATTCATACACAATCACAGGAACGTGCAGTGCATGTGATTTCGCAGACACTCATAGCATCGGCATTTCTCGCTATTTTTGCATACTTTCTATTTTGTATTAAAAATTAAACAAATTTATAGGCATAATTTCATGTCATGCAAATGGTTCGCACTTATTTACTAATAGTTATATAACATTGCACTTTGTTCCTCTTACATCGAGGTTTCCATTCGGGAAATATTGTTGTGCTTACCAAACAAGATGCCACCAATATTGCAATTAAAAACCATTATCCACAATCAATATGCCTCGCGGAGACAAAACACAGGAAGAAAAAAGGGAAGACCGCTGACCGCGCGGGAATTTTTTAATGTAACTCGCTGTTTAAGAAATGCCTACTCCTTTTATAATTTGTATTGTTTGTGTAAAAGTAGTCCGATTTGCATGATATTTTTGATAATTTTAATTGGGAGAACGCCAGGAATCCATTAGTGTTACTTTCATATCGATACGATGAAGAATAAAGAATTTCTGAATACGCTGTAATGAATATTTTTCACCCTCGACTGTGGGTCGCCGACCTCGATTCGCTGCGGTCGGCCAAGGATTCATACCTGTTTCAGAAAAACTGTATACTTTATTCTTCATCGTATCGATATGGAAGTGATACCGACGGATTTCTCATGTTTTCCAAATGAAAATTATACCTAATTTCATGTAAATCGGACTATTTTTAACGAAGTTATGGAAATCAATTTATTATGAAGATTCCTTAATTACAATCCGATTTGTGTCGTTTTTGGACCATTTTCATCGGGAAAACATAAGGAAACGATTCACGTCACTTTCGCCAAGATCCGGCGAGAAATGTAGAATTTTCGATTCATCACGTGGTAGGGGGTAAGATTGTAGGCCCCCCTGCTCTCGAGAGTCGAAGTCCTCGAAACCCATCATCGTTGCCTCTTGAGTCTTGGCTGCCAGGATCGGCTGCCAGGCTCGGCACGCGCTCCAAGATTTCTGCACTGTCGGAAATCCTGGAGCGTGCGCCGAGCCTGGGTTTCAAGTGCCGTTTTCCTTTTCTAACTACCTTTTCTGTCTCTTACGTAAACTCTTCTGGAGTCTAGGTTGGAGCGCGGGCAGGAGCGTGGTTCTTTCTGGCGCGCGGGCAGGAGTGTGGTGCTTTCTGGCGCGCCACGCAAGAGCCTGGGTGAAAAATTTGACCTGCATCACGCGCCATCAGAAGACTACCCCTTTCTTCAAAACATCTTGCACATTACACCTCTTCATCATTTATCTTACATATAACATCACTTGCATACCTATGTGTATTTATTGTCTATCAATATTAGTTTTTATATTCAAACAAGCAATTACATGGTAATTATTGCCGTCAATACTAATAATTATGATCGTCACAACAGCCGGGGAAACATTTGGCCTTTTTTTAATGAACCCCTGTAAAATTTTACAGTTGTTATAACTGAGCCATAAACCATTTTCATAATTTATAGCACCTCCAGGTCAACCAAATGTAGCTCCGTAAAAAAAGATGTTTCAGTGTACCCTACAGTAATAGCATTTATGATATCCTCTATAAGCCAGGTATATCGAGGTATATCATCGATCGTTTCGCAGATCGATGATATACATCGAACAGGTAGTACGCAATACACCACTGCGGTGGATCGTGGAAAAAACATGTGGATGGAGTCGACGTAGAAATTTGAGGCCGAACTCGCTGTCTCCACCAAGTAGTGGCGGGTATAACCTTCCGGCGTCCACGAAGGAGCGTCGCTCCGGCGTCTACGTATTTTTGCGTGCCGCGCGCCGGGAACGCACGCCGGAAACGCGCGCAGGAACGTCCGTGTAAAGGGCCCTAATATCAAACATATCATCGTCATTAGTAAGCCTATCTAGCAGCATTCCAAAAGAATTGAACAGGAAGCCTCGAAGCTTGAATGATATACACAGATGGAAAGCAACAGAATTCCGTCAATTTTTATTGTATACAGGGTCAGTAGTTTTGTTAAAGAATATTAGTATTGATAGGTATAAAAATTTTCTAGCACTCCACGCCGCATGTGTCATTTTGTCTCACAGAACATATTTCACTCATATCGATTATGCATTAGAATTACTACAGTATTTTGTTGAAACCTTTGAATTCTTATATGGATCAGAACACATTTCACACAATGTTCATAATTTATTACACGTAGTAGATGATGTGAAAAATCACGGCCCTTTTGATGATTTTAGTTGCTTTCCCTTCGAAAACTTCTTGCAGTGTATTAAGAAATGTATTAGGAAGAAAGAGAAACCGTTGCAGCAGATTGTGAAGCGGCAACTAGAGAAGTCTCTTTGGAGCACAGAGACAGTAGCCGATCATTCTACATATCCGATTTTCAAGAAAGAATATTTTCGTGGTCCATTAATAGCAAATATTGACATTTCACAACAATTTAAAAGTATAATTTTCGGTAATTTTATCTTACAGATCCGGCACCCTAACAATTGCTGCCGTCTTAATGATGGCAGCATTATCATTTTAGAGAACATTATTATGTCCGAAAACAAACAAAAAATAATTGGCAGAAAATTTAACGAATTACTAGATTTTTATGACGAACCGTGTAAATCTTCCAGTTTGGCAATTTTCCTTTCGCGATATAACAACTTAGGTCCTCTTGAAATATTCAATGTAGCGGAAATAGCACAGAAGTGTATTCCCTCTACTTCACTCTACTCTTCCGACATACAAATAAAATACTCGTCCAATGATTCTGCTGTATTACTATAGTGCCCGACACTATTTTCTGCCGATCCGTCACGCGAAAAGTTAAAAGAAATTCATGTAAAGTAAATAGTGTATCGTCTGATACATAGAGGGAATTGTTGTAAATTATCAGTTATGAGTTAGAAGAAGATGGCGATGGCGTATTCCTCCACATTTAAGAATGAGCAAACAAGTGACTATTCAAAGCGACATATTTTTTTCGTCGATACTTCCCTGTTCGACATCCATCGGGACTTGTCACATTCAATACGCGTTTCTTATAGAATTTTGTGCGTTGAATAGGAATTCGCGAACCGTTTCATCGCCATCAGCCTCAGTCTTTGAGAAATTCGATTTTCAAAAAAAAAAATCAAATTTTCAACTTTGAACATATTTTCAGTTGAAACAGTAATAGTTACTCAATTGGTTGTTCCGCCAAATTATTCTACGAACCATCCCGAACACAACGATATAAGTTCTTATGGCATTAATGAACATTGAAATATGTTTAAACAACTATCAAAGGGAAAAGGACACCAGAAATGCATCCAATTTTTCAGATATCTTTCAATTTATTTAAAAAACTAAGAATCAACAGAAATCACGCATAAACCACGTTTCGTTTTCAATATAGACACGAAATGGTTTGGCGAAACGTGCGGTGCCGACTGTTACGCTGAGCGGCAATGGATACGCCGCCCGGCCGGCGCACAGTGGGTCAAACTGCTCTTTTTTGTGTCAAAATCGTAGAACTCTTGATAGGAATAAGGTAGAGGGATGGGACTTTTTGGAGGTTAAAGCTAAGATGTTGCAGATTAAGGGAAAAATGTTTAGAATGCATATAAAAAAAAATTTGACCTTGAAAATCTAAGTCAAAGTTTTGACTATAATTTTGGCTATAATTTTGTGGTTGACATTCAGTCATAGCTTCTCTGACAAATTGGTAGGCCGGATAAATTGCACAGTTTCTCGATCGAGAATCTTTTACTAATCCTACATATCTACTTTTACTGTAATCATGCTCTAAGTAGAATGCAACATTCATGTATTAAGCGGTTACGAAAGAGTTTTAAAAGATAGAAATATACACATGTATAACAGTTTTTAGATTTTTCTTATTTAATTATATAGTGATTGTTACGTTATCCACGAGTATATTCATTTTCCTTTCTTAACTATCTCCTACCAAGTTAATTTGGCGTGTGAGCTGCGTATACGGTTCGGCAATCGAGTTGCGAGCATATAGTACGCAACAGGATACGACATGTAAACCCTTTATATAGCACAATTATTAGTATTCAAGTATTCTATTATCTGTTTATACTCCATATGAATAAATACAATAAATAAATCTAAAATATTGTCATCAAAGCACGCAAACCATAAAAAAAACACGGTTTTTGTCGATTTTTCAACTTAAAACGCATTTTTCTTCGAATCCTGAAGGGCTAGACCAATTTCACGGTCATATTTGAATTCAGCGCGTCAAAATCTATAAGAAATGATGTATAACAAGTAATGGAAAAACTTCAACCACGAATTATAACGGAAAAACCGAAATTTTCGTCGAAAATGCCAACTTTGACTTAGATTTTCAAGGTCAAAATTTTTTTTATATGCATTCTAAACATTTTTCCCTTAATCTGCAACATCTTAGCTTTAACCTCCAAAAAGTCCCATCCCTCTACCTTATTCCTATCAAGAGTTCTACGATTTTGACACAAAAAAGAGCAGTTTGACCCACTGTGCGCCGTCGAGTACCACTGCTTATTTCGTCCCTGTATTGAAAACAAAACGTGATCTGCGATTGCTGTTGATGTTTTCCGGAGGAAAAATGTCTGCCAAGTCCCGTGGAGCCGTCAGACTTTCTGCTAGACCCTTAGTTTTTTAAATGATATCTGAAAAATTGGATGCATTTCTGGTGTCCTTTTCCCTTTGATAGTTGTTTAAACATATTTCAATGTTCATTAATGTCATAAGAACTTATATCGTTGTGTTCGGGATGGTTCGTAGAATAATTTGGCGGAACAACCAATTGAGTAACTATTACTGTTTGAACTGAAAATATGTTCAAAGTTGAAAATTTGATTTTTTTTTTTGAAAATCGAATTTCTCAAAAACTGAGGGTGATGGCGATGAAACGGTTCGCGAATTCCTATTCAACGCACAAAATTCTATAAGAAACGCGTATTGAATGTGACAAGTCCAGATGGCTGTCGAACAGAGCTCTTACTTTTTGACCCGTCGGGTACCCGTCTACCCGAAACAACTTCATGTCATTGAATGTGATATTGTTCGATCATTTTTGGCTAACATCAAACTATGCCACAGACAATACAACATTCAATGACTTGAAGTTGTTTGGGGTAGACGGGTACCCGACGGGTCAAAAAGTAAGAGCTCTACTGTCGAACAGGGAAATATCGATGAAAAAAATATGTCGCTTTGAATAGTCACTTGTTTACTCATTCTTAAATGTGGAGGAATACGCCATCGCCATCTTCTTCTAACTCATAACTGATAATTTACAACAATTCCCTCTATGTATCAGACAATACACTATTTACTTTACATGAATTTCTTTTAACTGATGTCCTTATGATCAGACCACATCATTCGATCATTCAGGTTTCGAGGTATTCTGCTTTCAATGTTCATACTTCTGAGCCAAGGAAACATACTTAGAAATTTCTTATGTATTATTTATCTTCCCGAGTATTTGCTAGCATAGAAATGGCAACCACATTATTATGGACGATCGTCCGATTCGCCGAAGACGACCTAGTAGAAATGGTCCCTTCAAAATGGTTGGACGGCGACAAGTGCTACTGGCCGAACTTTGCAAGGGGTAAAATTGCGCGAGCAATCAAGAATTGCGAAGCAGTGCAAACAGATTGGTCAGTCCATATAGTAAGGCAGTTTGAGAATGCAACGTATGGTAGGTTGATTTTATTATATCAATTACGAATTATTGTACTAATCAATGGCTAATAATAACACCAATTACTTATGAATTATGTGCTCTTTTAGATGATTATGTTAAAGCCAGGCTAATGGCAATAAGAGCGGAAGACACAAGTGACCTGCAATCCGATATGGAGTACAAAGAGAAAAGAAGAAGAATCGCAAAACGATTTTCGAGCAGTGAGGATGAGACACTGCAGGAGTCCTCATACCTCCCAAGGGCTCCAAAAATGAAAACTAACATTACAACATCAGGTGCGTAAATGGAAAGGGAAAGTATCCTGTTCAATTATTTTTCTTACTTTGAGCAAGCGAGTCTGCAAATAGTGGAGCATACTAATCCCAATAAGTGTTTTACACGCTTACCCTTGTTTTTTCTTCGAAGCATTGCCCGTTGTTATTTCACATGATGTGTTTCTGATCGTACCTAGGGGAGTACATAAATAAGAAATTCTCCGTTTTCAACTACGCTAGCATAGCAACGTCGAAAGATTCCAACTGCCATTTTCGTTTTCGCGGCCAATCAACTTTTCAATTTGATTTCTTATATGTCCCATTTCGCACGTAAATCCTCCCGGAAACGCTTTGAGACGACACCCTGTATATATACATCGAAAGTCGCTGCCGTGTATCTTTACTCGAAACACGGCTATTCCAATTGTTCAGGATTGGTCGCAGTGATGCAAGCAATTTGCATCTGCGCGCTGTGACGAAGACGCGCGGCAAATTCAAACATGCGTTGTCGTCGCCTTGGCAACTGAGTGGTCGCGGAGACGGCCTGAGCGGGCCATCTCTTGATTGACACCTGGACTAATTACTCCCACCTTCATTTGCATAGTAACACGCGATGTTACGTGGTCTTATCGGATTGGCCAGGTGTCCTCGATCTCGAGCCGGTGCGGTGCCTTGACTCGTGCCGTCTCTGCGACCACTTCCTTCTCTTCTCTGTGAAACGCGGAACTGTCAACATCGTGGCGTTACGCGACGTTAATCACAAAGAGCAATCGGCGCTCCGATATTCAATTCAAAAACTCTCTTGGAATCTTCTAATTCCAGTCCGCGTACTTGCGTGGTAGTACTTTGTGTAAAATTAAGTGTACGTTAAAGTAATTGTAAACGTCCCATAAACGTGCTCGTTTATTGACTCCATTGAACGTACAATTTGAACCGCGATACATAAATATAACGTTCGTTTAACCGCGTAAAATAAAACTACAGTGCGTGGTAAGGCAAGACGTAGGATCTCCTCGTTCTTGCTCGAACATAAAGTTGGTCCTTCGAGCCGGAGGATCGACGTAGGATCTCCTCGTTCTTGCTCGAACACCAATCTTACCTGAAACTTATTTCATTGATATCTCATTACGCCTGCAATATTTTCTAAATTTAAAGGCATTTTTCTTGTGTAAACCGCGTATAAGTTTTCGAACAAGACCAAATTCAATCCCCATAGAAACCTTAAAAAAACCTAGAAAAAAAATTATTTTTACTTCTTTTTTTAAGTTTTTTAGGGGGATTTCTTCTTACTTCCAAACAATCCCAAATACTCACTCGAATTTTTGAACACCGATCTAATTTCAAGAACATTTCCACAAACATACAATGTTTCCAACACTTATACTTATAATATCTTTACGACCAAAACAATTCTCATTTCCAGCCACAGTTCTAACGCAAGTGCCACTTACAGTGCCGTGTAGCAGTGCCCAGGAAGAAAGTGGAGGGAGCAACGCTTCTTCCTCGGGAGGAACGGGTGAAGATGGTAAGTTGGGCTTGGCGGTATGGCGCCTTCGTTAAGGGGTTAGGCCACCTTGGAAATTCGAAAAAATAGAATTTTTTTTTTTCGTCTTAAATTATATTTTATAGTCTTAAGAATAAGATACAATTAGTTTCAATACGAAATTGAAGTTTTAAAATGAGTTTAGAGCCGGTTTATCGAAGCGCGCCCGGGCTCGTTGGCGCGGCTTGCGCTGCCGCGACCGCCTGACTTCGTCAGGAATGAAAAGCGGCTTTACCTGACGAATAAAAGTTTCAGTGTATAAATATAGAAGGTAGTAACAATAGTTTAGACCATGGCAGCTATTAAATGCCGTACCATTACCGTCGAGGCATAGTAGGAACAGGGTTGTAAATTTTATTAGGGCAGCCAATACTGGAGATCTGGGCCAAATTTTTTTTTTATTTTATGAGGGTACTCAATGGGGTATGCAAGTTTTGGAAAACCCATGTTTGGGCCCAATATGGGTCACTGTTTACCACAAAATTTCAACGGATGCAAATCCGCAGCACGACAGATGCCCGTTTGGCGAGACTTCGTGGTGTACGTGGCAGAAAGCAAAAGCTTCTAATAAACTAGCCACATATGTGCATAAACCGCCAATGAGTAAAATGGTTTTCGATCATATAAAGCCAGTATATGAAGAACTGAGCAGAAACGATTTATTGCATCGTTGTTTAGGAGGCTATACTCAAAACAACAACGAATCGTTCAACTCAGTCGTGTGGTCGATAGCACCCAAAACTACTTCTAGCGGCAAACTACTGGTCGATGTTGCAGCAGATATAGCACTTTGCACATTTAATGACGGCTTCATAAGTTTAATGGAAATTATGGAGATATTGCAAATGACAGTTGGACCAAATTGCTACAATTTTTGCATGGAGGCAGACGCGAGTCGCATCAAGGCTGCTGAGCGCGCTATGTCGGACGCGACAAAAGAGGCTCGAAAATGTTCAAAATCTTTTAGAAAAGAGTCTGAACAGGCTGACGTAAATTTGGAAGGGCAGTTATATGGCGCAGGAATCGCCGAGTAAAGGTAAAATTGCATTTTTTCACTTTATTCGTAAAAAATGTGAAGTAAAACTTTCAACGCGTTTTTCTCGAAATGACATTTTCAAAACGGTGTTTCGCATAACTTCCACAATTTTCATCCGATTGATTTGAAATTTGGAGACACTCTTCTCTTATGAATAATCTATGGAAGTACGTAGGAGTTTTGCGATATCTTGAATATGTTCTTGGCAATTGACAATTTTGTAAAATAAAAAATGCATTTTTTTCTCCCCATGGTCGCCATTTCGAGACAAATTAATGTTTCTGGATTTTCCTACGTACTTCCATAGGTTTAGGCATGCAGAATATAAATCTCTTTGGTTTTGTGTTCTAGGTCAAACGGTATAGCCGTGAGATTGAACACCGTTTAAAACGTCGCTCCTCAAGATCTTGCGTATCACGACTCTACCGCCGCCATTTTGTAAGAATAAAAAATACGATTTTTTCTGGCGAGAGTTGTATAATAACAGAGTACATATTAAACTTCTTGTTTATTTCATTATCTTCCTAAAAAAAATGCCGAAAATGACTGCAATTTTGCTCCGTCCAAGCTGGCCTAACCCCTTAAAGCACCAACGAGGGCGCGAGATACGAAGCACGTGTATTTAATGTTTTTCTCCACAGTTATACTTATATCTTTTCAACCAAACAATTGTCATTACCAGCAACAGTTCTAACGCCGTTATCGCCACCACTAACCTTCAATAATATCCAGGAAGAAAGTGGCGCGATCACCGCTTCCTCGGGAGGAAATGCCGAAATTGGTAAGCAAAATATATGTGTATAATGATAATTGTATGCTGAAATATTTCTTCATCATGGACTGTGAACTTGCAGTGAAACAATATGAACCGTAATAAACAATTTTCAGTAAGCAGCAAGGAAATAATGGCCCAATTAAGAATGATTATCACGCAGAATCATTTGTTGCGGGCCATAGTCAGCGACACACAAGAAAGGGTTAAAAACCTCGAGGAGAAACTGGAGAGTGTGGCGCAACCACAGGACCGGCAACACAGCGAAACATCCTTTTTTGCCAAATTTAACTACTTGGGATTCCCGATAAATTCTCTGCAAAGTTTTGCAAATTTGGAGAGTATTTTGCAAGAGGAGAGAAATTTTCAACATGCTGTATGTGAAATACTATCTTTTTTTAGTATCCATTGCTCGATTAAATTAAAATGAGTTTCGATTACCGTGAAATCTACATAGTTTGATATATCATGCTTTGTATCTACAAGATATACAATTTTCCAAATTGGACGTTAAGGTGCGGCCAACTGGCATGTCGCGAACCAAAAACATGCTCTGAGAATTCCCAATTCACTGAGCATTGGAGAGTATTGTTTCGTTTCTTACCTTTTTTGGATGGAATCATTTTAATTTAGCCGAGCACGTTCTAATTATATTTTGTATGCAAGAAATATTTAAAGTTTAAATTTTAGGTGAAGGAAATATCAAAGTTCGGGGGAAAGGATAACTATGATTTCGTTGAACGAGCTTTGACCACGCTGATAGACAACGACATGGCCCTAAAATATAGTTGGTTGGGAAGGAAGGGGAAACTCGTATTCCATACGACTACTACATCCAAACTAGTAATATGTAACTATCATCCTTATTTCACTATGGATAATATTGATTTAGAATCGAATGTAATGTCTTATTGAAATTCTTGTTGAAGGTTCAGCAGACAAGACAAACGTTACGGGGTCCAGAAAACAAACGGAAACCAACATACAACTGTGGTTAAGGAGGGCTTACGACCGGCAACAAACATTGCAAAAGAAGTTTCAGTGAGTGGCGGTGGGAGGGGGTCGTGGTGGTTTTTAGTGGGTAAACTTGCGACAAGAGTTGGGCGAAATGTAATCTACTTACAACTTACAAATTACGATTAAAATGTAATTGTGTAGTTGATTACACACCATTTTCTGTAATCGTTAATTTAGGTAGAAAATAATGTGTAATCAACTACGCAATTACATTTTATTCGTAATTTGTAAGTTGTAAGTAGATTACATTTTGCCCAACTCTGCCTGCAAGGAGTCCCACACTACCCGGCACACAACATCTCGCCGGGTGTGCGCAATGCATTTTCCCCACGTAAAAAAAAAAAAAAAAAAAAAAAAAAGCTGGCTGACTGCAAATGAATGCGGACCGGCCGCCTCCCGATGAACAACATCGCTAGCTACTTACTCCACAACAAGCTACTTACTTAGTTGTGGCACCACGGACCTGGTTTTACGTTACATCTGATTATAATTATTAGCAATATATGATAGGTAAACTTTCATGTTTTCTTTTTCAGCGGCCCTCAATAAGTCTGTGCGTCCCTGAAGTAGAGTCAACATTCCGCAACAAAGCACGATTCACGAGCCTGGGGAAGCGCAACATTGTGGAAAAATCGCTGCTGCCTTCCTGCACACATCGACGCTTGAGCAACACCGCGTGTTGTACACCGATTTGTACATTTTCAATAAAAACTCGGATAAGACAGTTTGAAAAATTGACTTTCCCCGTTTTTTTGTTATTTATTTCGAAAAAATCCGATTTTTTATTCAGTACGACGAAAACACGACGTATCCAGTAATTTTAAAAATGTTATGCGAACTTAAACAGTGTACGTACACTTTTGTCTACCACTGCGCGAGTATCTAGAGACGCGGTAGCGTCTCGACGCCAATACATGAAAAAAGAACACCCTATATATATATGTCGATGTCGCTGCCGTGTACCTTTACTCGTCCCGGGGACACTCTAACCTAATTCTGACATTTATTACATTATATCTCATCACGCCTGCAATATTTTCTAAATTTAAAGGCATTTTTCTTATGTAAACCGCATATCGGCTTTCGAATAAGACCAATTTCAATAAAATCGGTCCACGCATGACAGAGATATCGTAATATCGTCTCAGGGATCTGTCGAAAACGGTAGATTTTTCTTCTGATTCTGATTCTTCTTCAATCTCAAATTTTTGTCGACATAATACGTATACGCGTTATTATACGCATACCTTCAGCCAAAACGAACTAATACATGTTTCGTTCATCAATTCCTATCTTCACTATGCAATTTCGTTCATCAATTCCTATCTTCACTATGTGCAATCTACTCCAAATTTTGACAGCTTACAGTCAGGTTATATACAAAATTTGAGATGCCACGTGTTTTTACAAATATATATTATCGTTGTACCATTGAATTGGAATCAAAATGCAGTCTCACATACAATTCCATGAATCTGGAAACACGTACAATTCCATGAATCTGAAAACACGAAAATTCGTGCTAAATCTAGCGATAACCCCTTTAAGCACAGAAATTTGTAAACATGAAAATGAAAATTGATACTAAAATCAATTAGAGTCTAATAAAACGCATGAATTTGGTAAACATAAACAAATTAATTTAAAAAATACTATTCCTTGAAATATACTCAGAAAATGACGTTATGAATGGAAATTTTAATTTTCTAACCACGAAAAACATTTCTCGATTTGATAAAACAATTCATGAAATTGTGCGTGCTTTCAGTTTCATGGAATTGTACGTACTTCCAGATTCAAGGAATTGTACGTGCTTTCAGATTCAGGGAATTGTAAATTTCAACAGCTGATAATTATTATGCTGTAATTGTATCAAAAAAGTAAAAAAATTACGCCAAGTACATGATACAAATAAATCACAAAATATAGAAAGTAATAATAATCACAAAAAATAGAAGATAATAATATCTTTGTAAAAAGAAGTGAGATCCTCATAAAAAACTTCAAAAAAGTAAAGAAATACGCCAAGTACATGAAAACATGAAAATCACAAAAAATTGAAGATAATAATGTTACGAGCCGGGGCTGCGGCAACGCGAGAGGCCGGCGAGAGGGGTATTTCCCAAGGAATACGGATATGAATTTGTTAGTTAGGTGCGCGGACGAACCTGATGCGAAATCAGGGAGCCGCTAGGATTATTGACGGCGAGGACGAACCTGATGCGAAATCAGGGAGTCTCTAGGAATGGAGTCAGACCCGGACGAACCTGATGCGTAATCAGGGAGCCGTAGGAGGGTGAAACGTTGTTACGAAGTAGAGAAGGCACTCGTGCTTTCTCAGTAACTTTAGAGTTGGTTATGAATAGACTTTTATTTATAAGAAAGAAAACCGTGCTTAAGGTAACTAACGCGTACAATGAATATAACTCGGTTGTCCGTTCTGGAGTGACTGGCGTCGGGTTGAGGTCCAAGGGTTTTATACCCTTTGAGGGCACGACGCTTTCCTCTGTTTGTTGGCGGGAAAATCTGGCGGGAAAGTCTGGCGGGAAACTCTGGCGGGAGGATTTGGCGGGAAGATCCACTTTGGAGATCTAGCGCTAAGATCTATTGCGAAGGTCCGGAGAGATCTGGCGCTAAGATCTATCGGGAAAGGGTGTAGCGAGTGGACCTGGCGAGAAGTTGTGGTGGTCCTTTGTCACAGGTAGGGGTGAGCCTTGTCTATCGGCGCCAGCCTGGCGCATAGCGTAACACCTCCCCCCTTGGATTGAAGTTCGTCCTCGAACTTCGAAGTACTGGTGATCCTCACTTCAAGTCGTATGATGGGGCGCGCTTCGTTCGCCTGGCCTTTCCTTTTCCCTTATGTGGGATTTGAGTGATGGTTGTCGTTGTAGCTGTTGTGTAGGTACGTGGACGTACCTGTGATTCCCCCGAAAAAACAACAAGTCGCGGCGAGGGTACTTTTTGTAATAAACTCTCGCGTTGAGTTATCGTATTATGATTGCTTGAATCATTATTCGTGTTGTAACAATTTACGTAGTAATGTGTACATGGTTTACATAAGCAGAGCGCCAACTTGTAAATTTTAAATTTATATATTCCGTACATCAATACGCAACCAGAAAATATCATTAGACCGAATTTTATTGTAACCCATCGTGACTCTGACGTAGATAAGACTCGAACTTGAGTTTTCATCGATTCTGCTTCTAAGCGAAAGTTATCTAAACTCTTCATTTTCTTATGTAATGTATCCGAATCAAATGAAATCTTCTTGATTTCAGGAATAAAGTTAATCGTGAGATTTTCTGGTAACGTATGATTTATTTGCGGAGAATCTAGGTCCAGCAACGCGCGAGATGTTCTTTCATCATTTGCTCCACGTAGTATTGCTACCGTTGATGTCATCGTACAACCGGACTTGAGTTCTAATACAAATACTCCCATTTTAGAGATGGTGTCGTGAAACCTGTTTTTACAAGATACCTGCATATAATCGTTGAAAAGTACGATCCCTATCCAAGCATTAGTCTCCGCTAATTGATGGCAAATTGAGTGAGAACTCTTAGCTAAAACCATTGGGCAATGTTTTGACGGATCGTCATATAAATTTTTCGTTTCTATTCGAGTGCAGGGGTCCTGCAAATGTATCAAGTAACGCGGAGCGTACCATTTACAAATTATTTTTATCTCTAGTTCCTTGCATGAGTCAAGTTCGCGATTAGAGGTAGATATGTAAGGATGCTTAGTATAACCCATCGCGACATGTGTAATTGACGATTGAATATATTTTAATCCTAGTTGCGGTTGATCAATCGCGGGTACCAAATGCTGGGCTGTGAAATCTTGTTTCACGGCTTCTAATTTACATCGGAAAGTTTCTAGACTAAACAATTTTTCTTTATCATCATCGATGCTTTTACTATAAGATTTCCCTATCGAATGGTTAGCGACACTTTGCAAAATACTTATACGGTTTTCCGGACTAACTGAATTTTCTGAGCCAACTACGATTTCCGTCGTTCGATTTGCCCTGAGGTATACCTTTAGGCTCGCATGCATCCGTTCCAAACTCCCGTTGGACTGTGGAGTCGGGTTGTCTTGGGTCGTAAGGATGTAAGAATGGTCTTGTTCGGTGGTTTCGAGTGGTCCCACGATGTCCAAGGCTATCTTTTGCTTAAACTCGGTCGCAGTGTCCGTGATCTGCATAGGTGCCCTTTCCCTCTGTCTATGGATCTTCTCTCTTTGACACTCTGCACCGCTCGCTATGTATTCGTGCACTTCCTGGTGTATTCCGGGCCAGTAATAGCATTCGCTGAGAACTTTCAGTGTCTTGGTTATTCCCTGGTGTCCAAATTCTAAAGATTCATGGAATCGTTGTAAAACCTGTCGTCGTTCTTCTCTGTTTTCCGGTTGCTTCAATAACTCATCTCCTAATTCCACGGTAATTGCGGGGTCGTTGAAGATGTCCCTCAAGATCGTCTTCAGCTCCTTTTTATCTCCTTCGTACAAGTTCTCAAACTTGGCCAGGTTCATATAAATGCGCTTGATGCCTTCGGATATCAGGTCTTGCAACACCTCGGTTAGGAAAGTTCGACATGTTGCTTTGTCGAATCTTTCATACGTAGCTACCACCAGTAAAAGGTTATCTTCCTCGAGCATCTTGCTTAGTTGATTCTTATTACTCATTTCGAATTGGAGGGGAAGCGCATCCTCGGAGACCTCCTTTACAAATACGAAATTCTTTCCCCAGCCTGGCGGTTGTACCTCGGTAAAGCACACTGGATTACGGCTCAAAGCGTCGGCCACAGGATTCTGCTTGTCCTTAATTTCGCGAGTTTTACACTTTTCTTCACTATCTTCCGACTTCACTTTCCACTGAACATTACTACAGTTTAGCATAGAATCGATCACTATCTCAGGTTTTTGCAAGGTATTTTCGTATTCTTTTGCACAAACAAAAAGTGAACCAATGTCCGAAATATTGTCTTCTGAATTAGACAATGGTATTCCTTTCAACCTTGGGTTATCATCACAGTATAGGACTGCCAAGTCAGAATCTGTGGGAGGATCGTTACGCTTCTTGTACATACTCGATATACTAGTGTCATTTGCTAAACTATTTGCAATTTGTGTTGGATCGCGTTCACTCTGTCTCGATGACCTTTGCTTTGTATGGCTTCTTTTAATCTCGCATTGATGCCCAATGAAGTCCATGTCATTATGATGCGGCGAGTCACGACTCTGCCGAAAGGACATTCTTCCCTGCACTGAGGGTGCGTATCTATTAATGGTCCCAAACTCCTGTTGTAGCATCTTACACAAAGATTCAAGTGTTGATGGATAACCCCAGTCGATGGCTCGGCGAGCATCGCCTACCACCTTTTGCGTGAGAACGTATCGAACGTATAAATCCTCGGGTGGGGAGGTACTCTCGAAGATATGTTGAATCTTGTTAGTGAAGGTTTCCACTGTGATATTCTTTCCGTCGAATGGCGTTACAAATTCTAAACTTTGACGGATATTTCTAACTTCAACTGCAGTATTTCTTGCGGTACTGTTTGATTTTTTGGAAGTTCTTGCTTCACAGACAATTCTCGGGACGAACGCGGCATTTGCACCCGGTCGAATACGTTCAAGCTCGTTATTGAATTTATCGGTCAAGCCATCAGGTCTTGGCTCACGATATCCACTGAATAACGACATACTGATATAATTTGTCAGTTACTTACAGGGTAACTAGAAGATGTACTCGCATGGATTCCTCGGAGTCGATGCCTTATGTCTTCTGTCGATTACCTCGATGATCTTGATGCGTCCCAAATGCACGGATCCTCGGATCGAATTTTCTTCTTGTGGATCGCCTCGACGATCGTAGTCTATCCCACCGCTGCCACCAGAAATTGTTGTTACGAAGTAGAGAAGGCACTCGTGCTTTCTCAGTAACTTTAAAGTTGGTTATGAATAGACTTTTATTTATAAGAAAGAAAACCGTGCTTAAGGTAACTAACGCGTACAATGAATATAACTCGGTTGTCCGTTCTGGAGTGACTGGCGTCGGGTTGAGGTCCAAGGGTTTTATACCCTTTGAGGGCACGACGCTTTCCTCTGTTTGTTGGCGGGAAAATCTGGCGGGAAACTCTGGCGGGAGGATTTGGCGGGAAGATCCACTTTGGAGATCTAGCGCTAAGATCTATTGCGAAGGTCCGGAGAGATCTGGCGCTAAGATCTATCGGGAAAGGGTGTAGCGAGTGGACCTGGCGAGAAGTTGTGGTGGTCCTTTGTCACAGGTAGGGGTGAGCCTTGTCTATCGGCGCCAGCCTGGCGCATAGCGTAACAACGTCGTGAACGAAACCGATGAGAAATCGAGGAGTCACTAGGATAAAGTTCACAGACGAACCTGGTGCGAAACTAGGGAGCTGCTAGGAGGTTGGATTATTCACAGACGAACCTGATGCGAAATCAGGGAGCTGTTCGGAAGTAGGTAGATTTACAGACGAACCTGATGCGAAATCAGGGAGCTGTTCGGAAGTAGGTACATTTACAGACGAACCTGATGCGAAATCAGGGAGCTGTAGGATACGGACGAACCTGATGCGAAATCAGGGAGCCGTAGGAGAGGTGAGGTTTCGTGGACGAACCCGATGCGAAATCGGGGAACCACTGGGTTGGAGAAGATGACTTGCTTTGGTAAAGAAGTGCAAACGAACCCGATGCTAAATCGGGGAGTCGCGGGAAATGTTAGTAATGCCTCGTAACTCTTAATTTGATACAACTCGAGCGGTAAAGTTGTATCTGTGGGTGAGTGCTACTAATATTATAAGGATCGCTGGGTAAAAGATAGGTTTAACGAAATCGACTCGATTTACAAGTGAACACCATAAGTATATTGAATAGACAATTAATACAAATGTAAGTGTCGCGAGTAGTTAATTAAATAGAATGTGTGTATTACCACTAGATGCACGGTGTTGACGCACTGGCGATGCGGGGCGTACGAGTGGCTACTTTGATTCTGACGGAGACTTTAGCCCGATCTAACTTGGTAACTGACTCTGTACGAGCGTGACACGACGTGACGTTACGCGTGACTCTATAGCTTTGCACCAACGAGGGTAGAAACCGAAGGGTTTATATAGTCCCAAAAATGAGTGGGGATGCGTTATGAATTTCCATATAAGGAAAATCCTTCGGGGTCGTCGTCGTGTCACTCTCGTTCTCACGGTCGCGATGCAGCTGGTAGAGATCTTGACCTCCATTAGTGGGTATGATAAGCGGAAGGCTTTTAGGGCGTTTTTCCTTCGCAGACGCGAGCTCGAAAGACGGTTGAGAGCGACGTATGGGACAATTCCACATACGTAACAATAATAATTACAAAATTAAAAAAAGATGTGAAATCAAAATGAGCTGCTAGTACATAATGATACTTTCCAACTGCGCTTTAAATGACACAACTACATATGCACAGCTAAAATTCCATTACTCATAATGGCTATTTATACAAAGAAAAAATGTATTAAATAATAATATGCAGATATATTTTTATACAAATAAATATTTTAATACGAATAAATATTTGATTCAAAATACTTGGCGCTGCGCCCCAAATTGGTGTTGCTAAACTCAGTAAATATGTATAAATTGCATTAATCCTTTTCTTTCTTTCTTGTACGTGTATGCGTGTGTGCGTGCGTGTGCATATGCTACGTATGGCATTAGAATTAAATGTATGTAGAATAAATCTGACTGCGTTTCTAATATGTGTATGTATATGTTTTTTATATTGTAATGGAGTTGTAAATTATTAATACTAAGTTAATTAACATTTTTTCGGTTGCATTTTACATTTCACGTTACACGTGATTTTCATCCATTTATCCTTTATTCATTATTCACTTTAAATGACGAACAAACCATGACAACATGTTCGATTTTATTTGTTACGTCTTTTTCATTTGCCATTCTACGCAAGTTTCTTCGATGCATGCCGAGTTGCTTGCTCGTCGCAGTCGCAGCGCAGCTCGTAGCCACGCTACCGCGGGAACTCGGCCGTCAGACTCGCGCTGTGATTGGTCGGTCCTTTTTATTAATATCTCGTTAACGAAACATCGGAGAGCATTTTCGCAAAGGAAAAAGTTGTTTGCAATCACCCCCAGAATCACCCCCTTTAAGGAAACGCAGCATTTTTGGGACACCCTGTAGACAGAAAAATGTGGTTCTGGGACGAGAGGAAGGAAACACTAAGAGACTGGCAGGGAAGGGAGAAGGGGGAGCTAGAGAGGGGCGGAGGGGAAGAGAAAAGGGGAGGGAGAAGGAAGGAGGAGGGGGCAGAGGGAAGCAAGGGACAAGAGAGAGGAGGTCCAAAAAACTAAGCAGAAGGGAAAAGGGGGAGGAAAGAAGGAATTGGAGAATACCATTCTGGAACGTAGCGGGGATGATGAATAAAGAGGAGGAATTTTGGAAGGGGCTGGAGGAGTGGGAGGTGATAGTGATGCTGGAAACATGGGTGGAAGAGAAAGGGTGGCGGAAGGTGAAACGGAAGCTACCGGAGGGATACATATGGAGGGCACAATGCGCGAAGAGAAGGAATAGGAAGGGTAGAGCGATGGGGGGTATGATGATAGGAGTGAGAGAAGAGATGTGGGGTAAGGGGGACCAAGAACAGGGAGAGAAGGACGGGATAATGGTGGAGGAGGTGAGGGCAGGGGAAGAGATATGGAAACTAGTGGCGGTCTACGTAAACGGAGACATGGAGACGAAGCTGGGAAAGATAAGGGGGTGAATGGAGGAACAGCTGGACGGAGAGACGGTGATAATAGGGGGGGATTTCAACGCGAGAACGGGGGAGCTGGGTGGAAGGATAGAAGGGGGGGAGGAAGAGGAAGGGGGGGGGAAGAAAGTCGAAAGACTGTAAGGTAAACGGGGATGGGAAGAAGTTGGGTTACCTTTAACTCATCGACATTCATTTCACCGACATTGTTTTCATCGACACGATTTCACCGACACCGAGTTCACCGACAATGTTTATTTACCGACACCTTGAATTCACCGACACTCAGTTCATCGACATCAACCCCGAGTTCTGTTGTTGTTTATAAGGCTTATCGTTCTTTCAGTCAGTATATGCTTCGCTTTCTTAGGCCGCGTCCAGATCTGAACCGAACCCCGAACCGACCGCCACTTGAGACTCTGTAATGCCCCGTTCCTACGTGTGGAACGTATATTTCTAGCGATCTTCGTCAGTTTCGACAGAGTCTCGTGGCTCGCGACAGCTAAAGATTGAAGGACAGAGAGTGTTTAGAGTAGTGCAGACGAAAGGTTTGCCTGCCATATGAGACCGAGGAAGGGACCTCGGGACCCTCGACCAAAGGGAAGTCAGGCTGGCCGCGATGTTCGGGCTCTTCCCAGCCGATGTCGGTAAAGTCCCGAACCATCAAAGGAATGGCTCACCCACATGGGGTAAACAAGTGTAGTGGTGCATCCGTGTCCCTCGCACCACCATGACTTGTTGTCATCCGAGCCACTGGGGGTGTTAAGTAGTTTGAAAAAGCAAAACACGGTGGTAATAAACGAAGAGTGTCCCACAGACCTTTCCAAGTGTACCTACGCCTACGGTTCGAAATGTCTACGGGACTCTCAGAATAATTTAACCGTTCGCACGTGCACCATGTCCGCAGATCAAGCAGCCGCTGCGTATATCTGCCTTTATTACATATATAAAAAAAAAACAGAGACAGCAACGACGGTGGTGGCAGAGACGGTTATTTTCCAATAAAGAAGTTTATAGAGTGGCATCGCGTTATTGTCGGACTTGCGGTTTCAGACTACCAGTGGACTATATAAAAATTTTACATGAATATGTCCGAGTGACTTTGAATTCATATTAAATTTAATTGGAAATGACATTTCCAAAGAAAACACAGAATTCAGGAAATGCATTTCCGCGGAAGAAAGGTTAGCAATTACATTGCAATTTCTGGATACTGGAGATTCTTTCACTAGCCTTCAATATTTATTTAAAGTCTCCAAACAATCAATAAGCACAATAGTGCTTATTATTAACGAGCCAGACTTTCCTTTGGTCGAGGGTCCCGAGGTTCCTTCCTCGGTCTCATATGGCAGGCAAACCTTTCGTCTGCACTACTCTAAACACTCTCTGTCCTTCAATCTTTAGCTGTCGCGAGCCACGAGACTCTGTCGAAACTGACGAAGATCGCTAGAAATATACGTTCCACACGTAGGAACGGGGCATTACAGAGTCTCAAGTGGCGGTCGGTTCGGGGTTCGGTTCAGATCTGGACGCGGCCTTACGTGCAGTAGTTGTTTAATAATTTTGGCATAATTTTTATCATTCACCCCTTTATTTTTTTATGCGCGAAAATAAATGTGTAGATAAGTTGCATTTACAACGATAACAAATGACGGTAAGTGTAATAATTTTAAATAAACATTGTCGGTGAACTCTGTGTCGGTGAAATAGTGTCGATGAAAACAATGTCGGTGAAATGAATGTCGATGAGTTAAAGGTAACCCGAAGAAGTTAGTGAGGCTAGTAGAAGAGACAGGGTGGGAAATATTTAACGGGAACATAGAGGGGGACGAAGAGGGGGAGTACACGTACGTAGGGGGAAGAGGAGAGACGGTCATAGATTATGTATTGGGGGACGAGAGGACGAGAAGGGCGGTGGAAAAGATGGAAGTAGGAGACAAGGTGGAGTCGGACCACCTACCGATGGTGGTGACGATAAAGGACGGAGGGGTGGGGAAGAAAGGTGGTAGAAAGTGGAAACGGAAGGTGGGGGCGGGACGGTGGTCGGGAAGGATGAAGGAGGCTTTTGAGAAGGGAATGGAGGGAGTGCACATGGAGGGGGAAGGGATACAAGAGGAGTTGAGTAAGGTGGTAGAAAGGATTAAGGAGGCGATGAGGAAAGGGGAGGAGGACGGGGGAAAGGAGGAGAGAGAGGAGGGAAGGGTGGTGGGATGGAGAATGTAGGGAACTGAAGAGGCAGGTGAGAAGGGAGCTAAGGAAATGGAGAAGGGGAGAAGTGGGGAGGAAGGACTACAGGAGAGGGAAGAGAGAATATAAGGAGGTGTGCGAGAGGAAAAAAGAGAAGGAGAGGGAACGGCTGGTAAGGGAAGTGGCGGAAGCGAAAACCGAAGGTAAGGTCTGGGAAATAGTAAACAGGGGGAGGAAAAGTGGGAGGGGGGTAGATGAGAGGATAAAGCAAGAGGAATGGAGGGAGCACTTTATGGGGCTATTAGGAGGAGTGGAGGGTAGGGTAAGGATGGGAGAAGAGGGGGGTAGGAGAAAAGGGGAGGAAGAGGGGCTAAGCAAAGAGGAGGTGAGGGCAGTAATAAGGAAGCTGAAGGAGGGGAAGGCGAGCGGAGGGGATGAAGTGCCAAATGAAGCCTGGAAATACGGAGGGGAGAAGGGGACAGAAATAGCGTGGGAGATATGCAGAAGGGTGTGGGAGGGCGAAGGATGGCCGCAAGAATGGAAAGAGGGAATCATCGTACCAGTGGCGAAAAAAGGAGGAGGGGCGAGGGTGCAGGACTACAGGGGAGTGACGCTAATGCCGTTACTATATAAGGTGTACGCAACGATACTGGTGAGGAGGCTGGAGCAGGAGGTGGAAGGGAAGGGCATGGTACCGGAAAACCAGGCGGGATTCAGAAGGGGAAGAGGGACGATGGACCACGTATACGTGCTAAACCACCTAATAGGGAAACAATTACAAGGGAGAAACGGAAAGTTGGTAGCGCTATTCGTGGATCTGCGGGCGGCGTTCGACACTGTGGACAGGAGGATACTATGGGAGGCAATGGAGAAGAGAGGGGTGAGGGAGGGGCTGAGGGAAAGGGTAAGGGAAATATACAGAGAGACGGTGAGCAGGGTGAAGGTGGGAGGGGAGGTGGGAGAGGGATTCTGGACGGGGAAAGGTTTGAGACAGGGATGCCCATTGAGCCCGATCCTATTCAATCTGTTGATAGCAGACGTGGATGAGGTGCTCAGGAGAGGGAAATGGGGAGGGGTGAGAGTAGGAGGCAGAAGGATTTGCGCACTGGCGTACGCGGACGACTTGGTGATCTTGGCAGAGAAAGAGGAGGAAAATGGAAAGCATGGTCAAGAGGCTAGAAGGGTACTTGGAGGGAAAGAGGTTAGAGGTGAATGTGGAGAAATCGAAAATAGTAAGATTTAGGAAAGGAGGGGGAAGAGAAAAAGGGTGGTCTGGAGGTGGAAAGGGAAGAAGATAGAAGAAGTAAAGGAGTTTAGGTATGTCGGGTATACTTTCAAGAAGAACGGAGGACAGGAAGCGCACATCAGGGACAGGGTCAAAAAGGCGGGGGTGGTGATGCGGCAGGTTTGGGGAATAGGGAAAAGAAAATTCGGGAAAGACTGGGAAAAGAGGATGTGGCTTTTCGACATGCTAGTATGGACGGTGGTAGGTTATGGGGCAGAGGTGTGGGGATGGAGGGAGAGGGATGAGGTGGAACGAATTCAGGAGAGGTTTATTAGGTGGTCCCTGGGAGTGGATTGGCAGACACCGGGATATATGGTGAGAGAGGAGACAAAGAGGAAGAAGCTGAGGACGTGGGCGGGAGGAAGGGCATGGAGGTATGAGGAGAAGTTGGGCACGGGGGAGGGAGGAAAACTGGCCAGGCTATGCTTAGAAGAAATAAAAGAAAGGGAAAGGGAGGAGGGGGCGGAGTTGTCAACCTGGGAGAAGGAGAGAAAGGAATTTAGAAGGAAAAGAGGGGGAGGGGAAGAAAGGATAGGGGGCTATGAGGAGATAGAGAAGGAAGATGAAAGGAGACAAGAAGAAGAGAACAGGGAGAAAGCACGGGACTCGAGGTATAATAGGTGGTATAGGGAGATAAGGACAACAGGGGTGCCAAAGTACCTATCAAAAGGGTGGGGGAAGAAAGATACATAAGGGTAGCAAGGTTTAGGCTCGGGAACGAAATGAGGGAGGGGAGGTATTGGGAGGGAGAGGAAGAGAGGAGATGCAGGGTATGTGGGTGGGAGGCAGAATCTTGGGAGCACGTGTTGGAGAGATGCACGCAGGAGGAGGGGGTGGAGGGAAATATAGGGGAAAGGATAAAGAAAATCCTGGACGAAGGAGGAGAGGGAGAAGAATGGATGAAGAAGATAGAGGAAAAGAGGAGAGAAAGGGAAGGGGGGGGGGGAATAAGGAAGGGAGGGAGGGGGGGAAAGAATAAGGAGGAAAGGTGTGAATGAAGGATTGGAGCGAAGGAGAGGAAACGGAAGTTGACGGAGAAAGAGAGAGGCGGAATTAGAGGCATAGAATAAGTTGCGTGGCGATAGGAGAAGAGTAGCGTTAAGATTAGATTAAGAGAGAGAGCGAGCGAGCGTAGCGACGGGGGAGAGAGAGCGGAGAGAGAGCGGAGGAATAATGTTAAGTTAGAAATAAGTATAGATATAGTTATAGGCTAAAAGAAGATGTAGGAGAAGAGAGAGAGAGGGAAAGAGAAAGGAGGCTGTAACCCTAAGGGGAAGTCAATAAAATAATACACACACACACCGTCGGGTGCTGTTCACACATAGCTGCAATAATTTATTAATTGTCGCATGCTCGGTACCTTTCAAAAATTGTAAGACCTGCAGAAATTCTTAGTAAAATATTCAATAGTGAACACGTGACACCAATAATTAACGAAGACAGCGATGAAGATTAAAAACATCACACACGATTTTTGATGCTATCCATGCATAATTGTTAAAGATAAGAGATTCGAAAACGATCTTCACATATATGGTAAATAATATCGTAATTGGCAGGATACTTGACAAGAGAAATGCAGTCCGAACTTATGTTTACGTATATTACAGGTTAATATATTTTTCAAACATTCTTAAATCATTTGAAAACCAATATTCATCATTGTCATATAGTTAGAAAATATATATAATTACGAAAAAAAAAGAAAAAACTTTGCCCAAGCGGACTTGGAAGTTCGAGATTCGGACCTATGTTAAAAAAGTTCGCAGCGGTATAGCAGCTCAACACTCTACCGCTGCGCCACCGACGCCGTTGGAAAATACAATAAACACTTTACAATGTAAGGTGCATAACATAGTTTCAAATGATTCGGTTTCTCCAGTTTCTTTAATTCCTATGATGTTTTACTGTACGTATAAACATTGAAGATCGCATAAAACACTTATTTCATGAAGCAATTCGACGTATAAGTTACTCTGACACGGAAAAAACGACGAAAAAATCGGTTTTTAATTTTTTTAACTGCGGCGCACCAAATTGAAAAATCTGAAAAAAAATCAGTATAATAGTAACAATGATACGTACTTACAGTAAAAATATGATTATAGTTCTGCAACTGTTTCGATACACAACCGGCATTTTTCATCATTTTTTGGGGTTTTTTATTTTTCACAGCTTGGTTTCTCAATTTAAAAATCTGAAATAATTCCCTAATATGTGCCCCGATAACAGATATGCCTCTGAATTTTTTCAAATTTTTCATTCCCTGGTATAGTAGAATTTCGCCAAAAACCTGATTTTCTATTTTTACCATTTACTACCCCCCGGGTCGAGATACAAACTTGAAACTTGACAGAAATCATTCTTTTTTTATAAGCTTTCGAATGACTCATCGCGATTTGAATTTGGTTCAGGGGCACATTTGACCATCTTAACCGGCTATACCCTTTTATATGAAAACTTTCCTATCCTTTTGAGGAATTATTCCTCAAAAAATTCTTAAAAACGATTTACTTTTCCGGCTGCCACAGTGGTGTTCTTCCCCCTTAAGCGCCCCATTGCTTTGTATTTTATTATTATTATTATAATTATTATTATTATTATTATTATTATTATTATTATTATTATTATTATTATTACGATTTTACTATAAATTATATTTTATATCAATATGTTTTGATCTTTTGTGGTTAGTTTGATTGTTCGCTATGCTAATACAATCATCATTGTCTTCATAAATAATAATTGGATTGGAAACATTTATCTCGATACTATCTGCTAATGATTTTAGTCACAATGCCTCTCTGACAGCTTCAATAAGAGCCATGTATTCAGATTTAGTGGATGAGGCTGCTACAGATGTTTGTCTTTTCGAATTCCAGCACATTGTGCAATGTTCAAATAATTTGAATAAAAAACCTGTGGTACTTCTTCAATCATTTTCATCGTTTCCTCCCCAATCAGAAGCAACATAACCACTTAAAAGATCGTTGTAATCACCTGGAACAAAAGTTAATTTAAGATTAACTGATCCTTTGAGATATCTGAGTACCCGTTTTAAGCATTGCCCTAGATCTTTGTTATTTTTATTTAGATATCGACTCTAAATATTAACGGTTGTGCTTAAATTTACGTTATAACAAAATATGAAATGTTGATACAAAAATGGTCATTTGGCCGGAAGTACCCCACTAGATGATTTTTCTTTATACAAGAACTGACAAAACTGTTAAATTAATAAAAAAAAATTATTTTTGTTTTAAAATTAATAACTACATGAATCGCAAATGTATTCTTCTGGGGTATCGCATCCTGAACATTCTGGCTCACAATCAGTGTATATACTGTTGTATTCATATTTATCAAAGGGCTTCCGTTTAAATAAATAAATAAATAAAAATTCTTTATGTACCCATGGACTACATGCTCGATTCAAAATTCATTTTTTTCTATCCCAGTTCGGCGATTCTCGGCGCTTGGCGATCCTCGACGAGCCGCTAGGCCAGGCCTGCACAGGGAGCCTTTTTCAGCGCCTGGCGGCAGGCAACCAGCCGTACGCCGTTACTATGGGTAGAATCGGTGAGGAGAATTGCAGTAGTGTAGGTTGGGGCTCGTAGGCGCGTAGCGTAAGTATATATAGCTGGGCCCCAGTGACCCCACCGAATTATATTGCGGGACCTGCTCTGCACTGGGGCCCCACAAGGAACCCAGCCATATATACTTATGCTACGCACCTACGAGCCCCAACCTACACTACTGCAGTTCTCCTCACCGATTCCACTCTTAGTAACGGCGTACGGTTGGTTGCCTGCCGCCAGGCGCTGAAAAGGCTCCCTGTGCAGGCCTGCGCTAGGCGATCCTCGGCGATCCTTGGCGAGCCGAGCCAGCCCGCCGATCCACGTGCCGTGAGAACACTCATGGATCGCCTATCCGCGATCCTGGGCGATCCTCGGCGAGCCGAGGCGGCTCGCCGATCCACGTGCCGTGAGAACGCTCATGATCGCCAATTCGCGAGGTTAGGCGATCCTCGGCGAGCCATGGCTCGCCGATCCTAGTGCCGTCTGATTCCACCTTAACGCTAGCGCAAGTGGTTTTGGTGCGGTATTAATTCAAAAGAAAACGAACGGTTTCTTTCGACCCGTGTTTTATTTTAGTAGGCGGACTACTTTTGCAGAATCGAAGTATTCGAGTTTTGAATTGGAATGTTTAGCCGTAATTCATGCCGTTAAGAGATTTCATATTTATTTATATGGTATTCATTTTAAAATTGTCACAGACTGTGATAGCTTCCGTCTTACATTGAGTAAACAAACGGTCAATCCGCGTATTGAGCGTTGGGCAATCTTTTTACTAAACTTTGACTACGAAATCGAACATCGAGTTGGGACGAAGATGTCACGCGTTGACGCATTGAGCCGTTGTAATGGTATCCTCATTTTAGAACCAAACACGTTTGAGTACGTTTTGACACTTAAGCAGACACAGGATGAGGAAATTAAGAAAATTAGAGAAATGTTGAAAGAAACTAACATAAATGTTATGAATTGCGTGATGGGCTAGTTTATAGGAAAGTCGACGATGGCAGACTTTTGTTTTTTTGTTCCGCAGTCGATGGAAAATAATGTAATTAGGACCTGCCACGACGACCTAGGCCATTTAGGAGCCGACAAAGTGGTCGAAAACATTTCAAAGATTTAATAGTTCCCGAGTATGCGTAAAAAAGTTAAAATTTATATTGGAAATTGTTTAAGATGTATCGAATTTTCGCCTTCTAGTGGGAAAGCCGAGGGATACCTACACAGTATAAAAAAAGATAATGTCCCTTATCTGTAATAGACGGTTTCACAAAATTCATAAAACTTTATCCATGTAAATCGACAACGACAATTGAGGTGATAAAACATTTAAGAGAATATTTTCGAAATTATAGCCAACCCCGCTGCATAATTAGCGATCGCGGAACCTGTTTTATGTCCGGTGTGTTTAAAGACTTTTTAAAAGAAGAGTCCATTGAACAAGTGTTAGTAGCGACGGCGACACCCCGTGCAAACGGACAAGTGGAACGTTTTAATTGTGTTATTGCACCCATGCTGGCGAAATTATCGGAACATCCGGATAAATGGTTTAAAATTTTAGACAAAGTAGAATTCACTTTGAATAACTCGGTTTGTCAAGCAACGGCTGAAACGCCAAGTTGTTTATTATTTGGAATAAACCAGTTAGGCATTGTAAACGATAAAATAAGATTAGAATTAGATTTGTCTGCGTTCCGTGATGCGGCTGCCGAAAAAATTGAAAAGTGTCAAGAAGAAAATGAAAAATGTTATGACCGGAAACGCAAACCAGCAATGAAGTATCAAGTCGGAGACCACGTCGTGATTTTGAATCATGTAGTTACGCCTGGAGTGAATAAGAAATTACTACCGAAATTTAAGGGACCTTACGTCGTAAAGAAGGTACTTGAGAATGATCGATATGTAGTTAGCGATATTGAAGGATTTCAAAAGACACATATATCGTTCACTGGGATTATCGGTCCGGATCAGATAAAGCGTTGGTCCGATGATGTAAGTTAAGGATATTGCAAGCGAGAATATTATATTTGAATTAACATACAGGGTGATTGGCACGAAACGCCTGATCCGCCTCGCAACCGTGACGAGGTCAACCCAAACCCCCGTGGTGTCTCTCCGAAGGCTTTTGACCCTCGGAAGGGTTGGAGTACCTATTAGGAAGTGAGAAATCTTCGAATTCCTCATTTCTCATCAGATCTGTGCGAAAGTGACGCCAATGAATTCCTAGCGTTCCGTCGATTAAAATCATACCAAACATCATGCAAATCGGACTACTTTGACACAAGCTATTTGTGTTCCGTATTCCGCCAAGTATTTTGAATCAAATATTTATTCGTATTAAAATATTTATTTGTATAAAAATATATCTGCATATTATTATTTAATACATTTTTTCTTTGTATAAATAGCCATTATGAGTAATGGAATTTTAGCTGTGCATATGTAGATAGATGTGTCATCTAAAGCGCAGTTGGAAAGCATCTTTATGTACTGGCAGCTCATTTTGATTTCACATCTTTTTTGTATTGTATACTTTTTCTATTTTTTGTGATTATTATTGTCTTCTATTTTTTGTGATTTATCTGATATACTTTTTCTATTTTTTGTGATTATTATTGTCTTCTATTTTTTGTGATTTATCTGATTTTTCATGTACTTGGCGTATTTTTTTTACTTTTTCGATTTTTTTTTAGTTTTATTCAAATTGTTGACGTTATTTTTTTAAATAACCTCAAACTTTGTTATGAGTTGTATATTAACTCAAATTTTTATGAACTTGCTTAATAATATTCAGCATTTTCAACGCGAAAAATGGAATGTTGCATTTTCCCGTATTTCTTGGGATTCAGGCCCACTGTACGATATAGAATACAAGTGATTACTCCATTATTAGCAACTATTGTTAAAACTTGTTTTCGCAGTTGCAAGGACAAATATATATTGATTATACAAGTTCGCGGAAGGTAACTAAAAAGTCGAAAAATACTAATATTTTTTCAATGGGTTTCTTATAGAAAAATAAATGTATATAACGAATTATTTGCTATTATTTTGCAGAATCGATACTAACTATTTCTGACCCCTTTAACTTTACTTTAACAAACTTTGAAAGAAATCCCTTAAAATTTTGCATAAAACAACAAATTTGACATGTGTTTACACGCAGATCAGATGTAGCCGTCATGATATTTTTACCTTTTTTTACAAGAGCTCATATTATTAGTTTACAAGAAATATATAAAAAAAAACATAATTCCATAAGTTATGAATTCTGACTTCTTTCCTTATTTCTGGATAATCTGTCCGAATGTGAGATGGATCGCAGAGCGGCTAGAGTCCATAGGAGTTGGGATGAATGCTTTTCCATTGTACCAGTCATTGCGCCAGCGGCTGTAGCCGCCGTAGACTGGTACAATGGAAAAGTTTTCTTCATCAAAAGTTTTCATTCATCTCAACTCCTATGGGCGGCTGCGACTATTGCAGCCGCGCCAGGATTGCTATAGCCTATGCGCGTTTGGTTCATGAGCAGCCTAGGCTACTCGAGACACAACACAATGCCATGGGTGTCTGTTTTCCGCCATAACGGCAGAATCTCCTAAGGTCGGTATCAAATATATTGGCCGGTGAATTCGGTTTCGCGAGCAGCGATCGAGGAGAAATCAGCCACCACCAGTGATGCCAGAATCGTGGGACACGGGACGGGACGCTTACCCCCACTATGACCTACCGTCCTCTCCCACTATGCCCTACCGGCGTCCCCCACTTTCTTCCCACCGCACTGCACACAAGCATATTTTTACTCCTGTCCGTGTGAGCTGCCTGTCGAACTGCCGAGCACACGGACAGGGGTAGGGATATGCTTGTGTGCAGTGCGATGGGAAGAAAGTGGGAGACGACGGTAGGCCATAGTGGGAGAGGATGGTAGGTCATAGTGGGGGTAAGCGTCCCGTCCCGTGTCCCACGATTCTGGCATCACTGGCCACCACCATCTGACGATCGCTGATTTGTCAGTTGGAGTTGCATGGCCCTCTCAGGGTATGGTGGGGTAAAGGGAACGCTGCTCGGCTCCGCCTAAACCTAGCCGGTTGGCTGTTCCCAGTAAACAAACTGACTGCAGTCTGCCAGCAGATTGATGTCAGATTCGAGTAGATTCTGACGTCAGATTCGGGTCCTACTATGTCCGCATTTAACTATCCCAGAGAGCACTCGACGTCTTTAAGACGTCCATTTCACGTCTGTTTTTGGTCTGAACGTCTTAGACCATATTAAGACGTCTTTAAGACGTCTGCGCACAGACATTTCTAAGACGTCTGGGTAATTATTTACTTTAGCGATTCCTCACCGATTCTGATGAAATTTGGATATGTTGTCAGGGACACGATTCTGCACAACTTTTTCATATACATGTTACCCCCGCTCGGCCTTAGTTTCCGAGATATTTACGAAAAAGTTACGCTGATGCATTGTAGGCCCACCTGCGGTCGAACTCGAGCTCGAGCTGAAAGATGGAGCGAAACAAAGTACCAAAGTGTCGACTCTTTTGTTTCGTCTTGCCCGTTTTCGGATTCTCACAGTCTCGATAATAGAAAGGCGGCTATAAGGGCTGTGTAGTATATTTCACGAGTACCTTCGGTATTTGCAGTTACTGTGTTAAAACGTGGTTTCATATTATAAAGTAAAATGAAGTTATATGAATTTTTGAGCATTTGTAATAATTACGATGAATTAATTGATTTTTTAATTGCACGAAAAGTGATCCACGGTGGTAGACTTGTCGATTAGCATGACCATCACTGATTTCGATGCGCTTGAAATATGTTGTAGAAGTTGACATTCTGAACAACTTTTTCCTTTGCCGAAAATGGCGGTCAGCTCTAGTTTCCGAGATATTCGCAAAAAAAATCCACGGTGGACTCGAGGTGGGCGGTCGCCGGAGGGATTTGTTATAATTCTGGCCGTCTCACGGCTCATTCGATTTATCACTTAAAAGAATATTTCTACAGATTTGGCACACGGCGCGTCTCAAGTTCAATTATTAAAAAAGAAATATTCTTTTAAGTGATAAACTCGAATGAGCCGTGTGCCCTCTCACGGCGCTTACGCGCCGTGAGACGGCCAGGGTTATGACAAATCCCCCCGGCGACCGACCACCTCGAGACACCGAACCCTTTTCCTCTTTGTTTTATTTTTTGCTTCGTACGATGTGGCAAGACAGTGAAAGAACAATGTTTCGCGATTAAGTTTTATTGCCTTCTCACATTTAGGGCACTGAATAACATTTTGAAAAATGTTTTTTTCGATTAGATAATCTATACATTTTTCTTCGGAATTTATTTCGCGTACAAATTCAGTAAAAGACTTCATGTCTTACATAAAATGTTTTCTCACTAGTCCTTCTATGAAACTGCTACCGAGGAGACTGCAGTTACTTGCATCGCGCGACGGCGCGCACCAATTGTTTCTATTCTGTTTCAATTGTTTGTTTTCTGTTTTCGTCGAAAGCCAACAAATGTTACGCGCCGTCTGCGATGCTTCTGTAGCGCTCAGAAATTATAAGTAAAGATTTTTGGAAATATCTCGGAAACTAGAACCGACCGACGTTATATGTATAGGAAAAAGTTGTTCAGAATCATGCCCCCTACAACGTATTTCAAGAGCATCGAAATCGGTGATGGTCATGCTAATCAACAAGTCTACCAAAAAATATTTTTGCGAATATCTCGGAAACTAAGACCGAGCGGGGGTAACATGTATAGGAAAAAGTTGCTCAGAATGTGGAGTTTTACAACATATCCAAATTTCATCAAATTCGGTGAGGAATCGCTAAAGTAAATAATTACCCTAAATATATTAAGTTTGTAAAGTTAAAGTTGTGTTACTATCGACCCCATGCAGTGTTACAACCGACCTGGAGTCGGGGACGGTTGTAACACTTTGTCCGCTCCTCATTTTTTATTAATAACCTGGATATTACTTGACAAACAGCGAAGTTGTTGTGGCTAATAAATGTCAGATAAGTAAGTAACATTTTCGTGTAAAAACATTTGTTGTAACTTTAATAGTTTTTGCATAATCGTATTCCAAAATCAAAGTGTTACTATCACCCCCGGTCTACCCTACCCGACTGAAGAACTTATAAAAATACATTATACAGAAACAGGTCTCGACAACAAGAGACACAACGCAAAATATATACAGTGAGTGTAAAAAGTATTCGTACAGAGACCAATTTAAGGTAAAACTTTGTATATCCGTGTTAGTAATAAATTTTAACGGAAAACAATGATCAATCAATATTCTTCGATGTTTGTAGAATAGATTTTGTATAAACAAAATTTTATTCCCTTTAACATTTACAAAGATATTAACAAAAACAGAATAAACGTGCAGAAATGGACACGCAAAAAGTATTCGTACAGTTGAATAAAGAATTAATAAACTATAAAATTAAACTAAACGTTTCTCCACACTGTGAAGTGTGTTTTGGACCCGAATATTTCGAATTCACTAACGCCAACAAATTCGCCACACGCCGTGATAAAATCACGAATACGTATAAATCATGGATCGAAGAAATACATATAACATTTTTAACGTTCTGTCCTGCGTTTTATTATTTTAATTTTACACGACAGAAATGACCGCGCGACAAAACGCAGACATTTCTCTCGTGTAAATACATATACATATTTATATATTTATAAAATATGTATTTTTATAAAATATGGAAGGAGATAGTTTGAAATGATAATCTGTTCATAGTTACGTAACTCTTGTTGTTTGAAGATTACAACACGTGGGACAATCACTGTAAATTCCTTGTCCAACACGTGGGACAATCACTGCACATTCCTTGTTCTGCGTTCCACCGGTGTGCTGCGACGGTTCAATTCGGAGTGTTCCAGGGGCGTCCGCAGACTCTTTTCGAGACAGTTCTGCACACTTGGAAAGTGTTGGCTCCTGGAAAGGATTTGTAGTGGAGGGGAAACACCGACAGCCGGAGACCCATGCAATCCAGCAGCGTTGCAGAGCTGAGGACGCGTGCGTCCTCACTCGTCCCTGTGTGCCCAGCAGTAGCTGTATGTATATATATTACTTATATTACTTATGCACCATGCGAGGATACCCCCTCTACTACTCCCCATACATCGCAAGTCGTCCCTAGTATCCCCAGTTCTGGCATCCCTGTAGTCTAGTACAATCCTGACCAATCAGGATTTCGGCAACATGGCGCAGCCTATCCGAGATTACCGTTATAGCGCCAAAATTAAAATTGTTCATCCATAGGCTCCTGTGTATATTAGAAGATGCGTATTCCGTTTTACTTTCACGCAGAAGAATTAAGAAACCAAACAGCGCCACCAGCGCACATTCGCATTTATACAATACACAAATAAAAAATTCGCGCGCAAACAATTCACACATACGCACTCAGGACGGTATTCTCAGTCGTTGCTTATTCTTAAGCAAATGCTTAAGCATTCGGCATCCTTTACTAGCTAGTAGGTTAGTAGAGGATGCTGCATGCTTAAGCATTTGCTTAAGAATAAGTAGCGACTGAGAATACCGCCCTCAGGCACAACTACAGTACATGCGCTAGTGGCGCTATCTACGCCGAACTTATTTTGAATAAAATATATATTGGCATTGAAATATTTATTTCTATAAAAATATATCTGTTTAATATTATTACCCTCTTCTGTTCCTTCCAATGATGAATCTTTTATTCAATTTAAATCCGATTGTTTGTATATTTTAATATATCGCAATAAAGTACAAGCTCGCGTGAACACCGACTTAAAATCAGCCTATAACCAGAAATTAAATCAATTTAATCGCAATTAAATCAGCATGTAGCGGTTACATGCTGATTTCAGGGTACGAGCCTACACGCACACTACTAGAGTTTTCCCCATCCGTTACATGCCCGCAACTTCATTAGTTTCGTTTCGAGCGCGCCCTTTCCTGAGAGCAGGCATGCACAGGACCCCCAATTCCGGGCGCGAGCTCAGATCCGAGCTCAGCAGAGCTCGAGCTTGAGCTCCGAGGTCGATCACCCTGAGTCTCCACCAAAGCGAGCACGAGCAAAAACATTTTCTCGCGAGCATGTTAGGTAACACGGCGTTCGGCTCGGTGTGGACGCCAAATAACAGTCTTCGCTAACAAATGACCCTCATAATAGGCAATAAATTTTCCGGATGGTCACGGTAGACATCGAGAGAGGGTGTTCGCGAACAAAGTTCGGTGATCTACCAGGCACGAACATTTGTGACGAACATCGGCTGTTTTCTCGTTCTTGTCCTTTTTCAAAGCCATGAAACTTGGGCCTTGCAATCCCTTTCCATTGTGTGACTGCTCGTAAACAGACGACCCTCTACGACCCTCCGCCGGCAGGTACTCCACATAAATAGCATGCGTGACAAGCACGAATAAAATTTTTATATTTTTTGTTTTAACATAATGAGAATATTTCCAACGTATGGATGAGATATTTCTAATAAAAATGAAACCAAACACGACGCAATTCGGACAAATTTGAGTTCCGCTGATTACGCTTGATACTGTATTGAATTGATTCATATTCTGTTATGAAATATCCTGCTCCACGATTTTATTTAAAGTGAGAAAACACCATCGAAATTGAGCAAAACGCACAAAAGACAAAAAAGAGCTCTACATTTCTTTCACCGTAGAATTTTTCCTTTTTTTATTATCATATAAAATTCATACTTCAAAAATTTGTTGAACTTTGTTTAACCCTTGCCATTTCATCTGGTTTATATTGCAAGGAAATTTTTTACTTTTTGACAAAAGATGAATATGAAAATTATATTCACATGTCTATATACTGATAATTACGCATTTTCATTAAAGATTGCAGGAACTGTCACGAATATGGAACAAAACGCAGAAATGTAGTTCAAATATTCCCGCCTCTAGAGCTGATTGCGGTGTTGCCGCACTTTCACAGTTGCTCAGTTTACAATCGAAGAAAAACCAATTTTCCGTGTCATTTTCTTTTATTTAAAAAAAAAAACAGTGAATCAATTGTCCGGAATTTTTGTGACAATTTTGTTCAGTATTTGAACTTTCTCTACACAAGATTTAACAAAATTTGGCCTATTATTTCACTCTTGACTTTGTAGTTATATTCTCAATATTGCGTTTTCCCATAAGAATACATGTTAAATTGAAAGTTAAATAATTTAAAAACTACCGAATCGACTTTTCTAAAATTTTGCGAGGGGTTTTACTATTGCATAAAGATTCATTCCTGATATTTTCAAAGATTTTCGCTTATTTTGAATGTTACTGAAGTTCATCCTTAATTCTATTTTACGCGATAACCACACTCATATAGATTTAGGAAAATTTTGCGGTTTTTGTTTTCGATGACTCAAGGTTTCAAATTGAAGAAAAATGAATCCACGATTAATAAATATTAACGAATTATACATAGAAATATATGTATATTCACGTATGGATCTAATATTGAACCAATTTTATAAAAGTTATTCTATTTTAAAGGGTATCCGAATACTTTTATGGCCCACTGTATATGTATATATGTTATTAAATATCTTCAAATGAAAGTACTAAAATTTACGTATGCGAATATATTAAAAGTAACTTTCTGAATATAATATAAAATTCTGCACGTTTTCGTTTGGTCTTGTATATCTATCGCCAATATGCTTGTAATTGTAATGCCGGGTTTACACCAAGGCGAACACGAACAAAAACATGGTTCGTCTGTTTTCGTCGCGTTTACACCGCCGCGAACACGAACAAAATACAGCGTATAAACGTTCCGAAGATGTTCGCGTCGGTAGGAACGTAGTGGACGAACATTTCTGATGATACCTGGCGATTCGCATCCCTTTCCATTGTGGGACTGCTCGTAAACAGACGACCCTTTAGGACCGTCCGCCTGCAGGTACTCCACAGAAATAGTATGCGTGGCAAGCTCGAATAAAATGTTTATATTTTTTGTTTTAGCATAATGAGTATATTTCCAACGTATGGATGAGATTTTTCTATTAAAAATGAAACCAAACCCGACGCAATTCAGACAAGTTTGAGTTTTGCTTATAATAGGGTAAAGGCAGGTAATATGGAACGGCACGTAATATGGAACTTCGTAATATTTCGATAACGAAATAACGAACACTGCAGGCAATCGTGTATATTAGATCCCTAGCCACAATAGACGATGATACTGACAATTGAGCACCAGTCGGGCATCTATCATTGAAAGAGAAACGTTTATATTTTTTCTGGGGTGTAAAAGTTTCTGAAAAGTGCAACAAACGGTTCAATATTGTAGCGAAGGTATGTTACAAAGTATTATTTTGATATAATTTATCATTAAATATGCGTGGTCTTGATTATTCAATAATAGTTTACTAATAAAGTTACTTTCTTCTTAGAATAATTCTTAATTTCTTGTCGGAACATGTGTGTACGTAATATGGAACATACCGAGTAACATAGATGAAGTTGATAATGACGATGACGACGATGATGCGAATTGCTCACTTTACGATGGTAATTATAAAAATAATGGCAATGAAAAGTAGACCCAATGTATTCGCTGCTTTCAGTGGGCACACGAAGAATGTGGAGCTTTCGACGTATTATTCACGTGCCCAACGTGTAGGAGACACAGAAAGCAGGAATAAATTACAAAATGATGTATATTTATTTATTTGTATCTTCTACTTAATAAATCTTCAGTTTTAGTAAAAAAAGGTAAAGATTTTTAAGTTTTCTTTACAAATTTTCTAGGTGTTCCATATTGGGACCCATTTTTTCGAACGGACGATTTTCAGTCTTTTCAGTTTTTTTATTATAACTGCAAAACCATTGGATTTTTTTACATTTGACTAGGTAAGTATCATTATGCATTAGTTCCTTCGTCCCCTCATGTCCGTTTTATTAAAAAACACAAATTCCCCTGCTTTTGACAAGCTTTTGAAATCAGATGTTCCATATTACCTGCCTTTACCCTATATAATGGCTTTAAAATATCAATATTTTTTAATACTAGTCAATAACAGATGTGCTTGAAAAAGAAGATAAAATGTTTGGGGCCGACCGTAGCAAAAATGGATATTTCACATTTTCACCCCTTGACTGCGGGGCGCCGACCTCAATTCGCTACGGTCGGCCGAGGATTCATACCTGTTTCAGAAAAAAAGAATTCTTTATTCTTTATCGTATCGATATGGAAGTAATGCCGATGTATTCCTTATGATTTTTCGACGAAAATCGTACCTAATTTCATGTAAATCGGACAATTATTAACGAAAATAGCTTGTGGTTATGAAAATAAATTTTTTATGGAATTTATTTCGTTACTCTCCGAATTGCGTCGTTCTTGGTATCAGTTTCATCGGTAAAACATAACGAATCAATTGGCGTAGTTGTCGCAAAGATCTGATGAGAAATGCGGAAGTCAAAGATGTATCACTTCCTAATAGGCACTTCAACCCCTTCGAGAGTCGAAAGCCATAAAATTCGGTGAGTAACTGCGAGAGGTTCTCCTTGCCACGAGGTACCAGGCCGTATCTCTTTGACGGGCATAACTCCAGAATCACCCTGTACTTTGTCCTTACTTCCTAGAAAGTAATATCCCACAGCTTTAAACACGAATCAGCTCCAAACAAAAATTTTATCCTCTTTTTCAAGCAAATCTGTTATTGGTTAGGATTAAAAAATATTGATATTTTAAAGCCATTATATATTAAAAGCAGAACTCAAATTTATCTAAATTGCGTCGGGTTTGATTTCATTTTTATTAGAAAAATCTCATCCAGATGTTGGAAATATTCTCATTATGCTAAAACAAAAAATATAAACATTTTATTCGAGCTTGCCACGCATACTATTTCTGTGGAGTACCTGCCGGCGGACGGTCCTAGAGGGTCGCCTGTTTACGAGCAGTCCCACAATGGCAAGGGATAGCAAGACCCAAGTTTCATGGATTTGGACATCCGGAGGATTTCACGGCTATTAGTAGGGGCAAATGTTAGCGAACACTGCTATTTCGCGTTTACACTGAGGAGAACAGCGTGTTAGCGAACGTGTTCGCGACGAAAACGTTTTTGTTCGTGTTATTGTTCATGTTCGCCTTGGTGTAAACCCGGCATAAGATTGACAGCCTCGAAACTGTCGCCAACATCACGCGAGGGAGAAAGAGATGTGCGAACTGGTGCGAGAGAGAGAGAGAAGTATAGTGAGAAGTAAAGTAGAGAAGTAAAGACGTGTGAACTGGTGCGAGAATGAAACGCAGACTTCTTTCATTCGATGTGAAAAATAGGTGCCTAAGTAATGTTCAGTTCCGTGAATGTAATTATGGCCTAAATATGTAAATTAATGATTCTATCACGACAGTATCGTCGGAAGATACATTCTCAATGGATACACACCACCCAGGTACCTATCATGCATCGGTAAGTTCCCATGAGAAAACTAGAAACCTTCCTTGTCTTCTGTCCATAAATAAAAACATTTCCATCGACCACAGACTAGGTTTGGATCCTCGACGAAGTATCTGTTCTGCGATACAAATTGAAATACGTCATTGGGAACAAGTATTTGGTGTTTCGAACTTATAAAACTTATAATACAATTCATAATTTAGAGAATCCTTCAAATATGAGTTCCGCCAAAGATGACGAAGATTTCTGGTACAGTAGCGAGAAACGATCCTTCTGCTTCGAAAACAACGAGGTTAAAAAAAAGAAATTCATTATTACTTGCTACCCGATGCTTCATTAGCGCAACATTAATTCACACCGACTACCACAGGTGGATCAATTGTTCGGAGTATCAAGAACCGATACAGATAAGCTATGGGCCGACATTTCGAGTACCCCCGTATCGGAAGGATCTTTAAAGATTGCCGACGATTATCCCCCACTTAAGCCTATGCTCTCTGTCATATCAGAGAAAACACTTTCTTGCAGTATGTCAGTAAATTCATATAAAGACAAATGCATATGTTATTTGGAGTAACTTTTATTACTTCATCATAGATATAACAATTATAGGGACTAATGAATTTTATGTTTCACAGTTTTGGCCACAGAGAAATTGCAGAAACTTCGTTCGGAGAATGCTGCTCAGCCGGATGTAACTCTTAAGAACATTTTACTAGGTCAACCATACTCTTTGGAGCAATACAAATCGCTCGCCAGTAAAACTGCCATATTAGATTCGGCTATAATTAACGGGGATGGAAATGCGATTTTAATAGTAATTCTCTAATGCTTGTAATTTTTTCAAGCACTTCCGCTGAAGTTTCTTTTACTTATAACATGAAACCAATGTTCCAGATTATCTTATTTCTTACAAAAACTCTCAAAAGGTCCCTGGTCCAAAGAATATTAGCAGAGAGGCCGGATGCCGTGAATGTCTATATACGATATCTTTCTACGAGATTGCAGATAAACGAAATAACAGATATTTTAACGTGCGTACGACTAAACATTCTTGTGCCTAATATGCTCTTTCATTTCTTTAGTAACTTATGATTCTTACAGTATGCTGGGACAATCGGTGGACGCTGCCGTAAGTTCTCAAGTATTATAAACATTCGAGCTACTTAAAAAAGTTATCGCAACCTATTACGTTTCATTCCAGATGAAAACTTTACATATTATTATAAAAAATACTCGAGACCCTGACAGCCTATTGCAGAAGCTTCGAAACAGCTATAAAACACAATTCTCAACTTTACCCGACTGTAAAGAGGCTTCGTTCGTTCAGTCTTACATAAAGTTACTTGGTAAACTATTCTCTCCCTCGGTATTCGAGCGACTGATTTATATATTAAATGAAACTCCTTTGACGTGTTATCAGAGTGGCAAATGGTAGTTACGAAGTTAGATGGCAACGAAGAACTAGAATTAAATTCATCCGTTCTGGAATGCCTGCGACACGCGTGCAAAGTTCACTATAATTTACCGGAGGATACCTTAAGGTCTCCTTTGATACTATCGCAGCAACATGATATTTCTCCTAGACAGTATCAAAAAGCTGCGCTGGAAGTCAGAGCATCGGCTGGGGAATGGGACGATGTGGATCGATTACTCCTAACAAAGGTAGTACAAGATATGCTGTATTTATTGGATACTTGTAGCAGGAACGTAAAGAGATTCACGGCGATTAATCGCTAGGGCTGGCTGGGGAGTAAAAAGCTGCAACTTCATCTACCAATCGAGGATGTAGTGAAGATATTGCATAAGAACAACGCGGCTCCCGAGGCTCTGGAAAAGTATCTGAAATACGTTGATAACGTAGAAAGGCGATTGGACTTGGCGAAAAGCATGCATTGCTTTAGAATAGCGATCGACGTGAGTGTTTGAATCTAAACATTCAATTGTAATCAGGAAAGTTTACTTATTACTCGTGCGTTCCTCTGTAGATTCTTGTGCAGCAAGCGGATCGTGCTGCGCTAATGGAGTATAAAACCAAATTACAACCACAGTCGGAGGAATATTTCTATGCGGAAAGCGCGCTACGTTTACCATCAGTTAAATGGAAAAATTAGAGTCATTTTATAAACTGTACTGCGTATTTATATATATTTATTACTAGGGGTGGGTTCGAAGATAATTTTTCAATTCTCGAATTCGAAGGTTCGCGAGGCTTCGAAATTATCGAATCTTGAAGCGCTGATTCGGTTTTGTAAGTAGAATATCTTGCTTAAAGAACCAAAGTCAACGAAATTTTTGCATAAATCTGTTTGCAGGATTTTTTATTTATTGAATTTATAGTGTCTCTTGAGACTTTCGAATCACGAAGGAACTGCAAACGTTCGAATTCTCGAGAATCGAAATTTTCTTGGGTCTGAAAGTTTCGAGAAAGCCATCCCTATTTATTACATAAGAAAATACGAATATCCTATCTGATATATTCGGAGTATATTTCTTTTCATTATTCATTTCCAAGTATCTCGGAAAATTATCAAACAAAGATCCCCTCGTCTCGTAAAAAAGGGTCAGGGGTATCGCGTGCATCAGCCTCGTCCCTGACTCGTTCGCAGTAGCGGATGAACAAGTGCCCTGCGAATCCTGCGACTGTAAGTTCGCGACGGTCACCTTTCCAACGATCTTGTCCAAGGAGAGCATTCTGATTGGCGAAACTCGTAGCACAGGCCGCGAGTAGCATGCGGCACACGTTGTGGGGCAGGATTAAATCTTCGATCTCTTCCTCCTTTCAACGGATATCGGGAATTCTTGAATTTTGAACGTATCTCCGTGTAACGAACTCGCCTACCGGCGCCTGAATTCTCCTTAGTGCACATTTGTGCTCGTTTGTTAATATCGTTGACAGGCGTGCGATAGTTCCGTAGCTACGTAGTCGGCTCGACGGGAAATGCTCGCTCGAGTGGGCGATAAAAATAAATGCGCTTGTGAGAAAGCTCGAGAGGGAAATCTTTCATAGAGAGTCGCGAGAATCTTCGGTGAGATCCACCGCGGTACATGTGTATCGTCCAATCGTTGCCGAAGGAACCGTTAGAAGTTTCCGTTGGATGCGCATTTGAACGATCTATAGTACACATTTGTCATCTGCGTGCGGCAACCACTCCCGTATTGGTGTTACCGTGTTTTCCTGTTGCTTGGTAAGTTATTAAACACATATTTCCTGAATTTACGCGACTCCCGAAGCCGTGGTAGCTTGCTCTACCACTCGAACCAGTGGCTAGCCGTATATTCCACGAATTACGCGTGCATCGAGGTCGCGGCACGTCCAGGAAGGAACCCCGAATATGTCTACGGACAGTGTTTCGAGCCAAAAAAGTGAATGGAATGTTAGTCCTTTTAAGCAGCCACTGAAACTGTTACAGAAATAACTGGTAAAAACGGCCCCGCGGACCTTCCTTCCGAAACGGTCGCGGAGAATCGAAACGATGTACATAACTGTTATTGGTAAAATAGCTTCTCGCATATATTCCACGAAATGTCCGCTCCAATATTGGTTTCAGTATAATATCTCGGTGTATTGAAACTATTGAACCGATCGGGCGTACAGACGTTCTCTTTATTTAATCACGCTCGGATTATTTTCTTAGAACGCGGTGTCTGTGCACGCTAATCTTTCCATTCATTACATACAATGGAATCGCTTAACAGTTGTATGTAATTCAGCTGTCACAACACTTAACAATTATCTGTTTCGAGAGATACGCAGATGCACTCACACGCAAGTCCCTGGCGTAACTTATCTAAATTCTTTGGTCCCACGCACGTATCGTCGTGTGCACGTGCAGCGGGTGAATAGGAAGTTTTGTATTCTCACGACTGTTTCATTACGGATATAAAGTCTTATAATTCTATAAAGACTTTTGCGCTTGTATTTATCAACGTAGCGATGATAATTTGTTTTTACTCTGCGAATTGTTATATGTTCCAGCCGCCGACTGAGAGAAGAATAACAATATGGCTGTTAATGTTTACGCGACAAACGTGACGACCGAGAACCTGAGTCGACACGATATGTTGGCCTGGGTGAACGATTGTCTGCAGGCGTCGTTCACCAAGATCGAGGAGCTATGCACTGGCGCAGTCTATTGCCAGTTCATGGACATGCTTTTCCCTGGTAGCGTACCGTTGAAGAGGGTCAAATTCAAGACCAACCTCGAGCACGAATACATACAGAATTTCAAAATCTTGCAAAGTGGTTTCAAAAAGATGAATGTAGATAAGGTAAGCGAGAGAAACCTAAGTGCAACTTATTCGATGCGTTGGGCATAAAATTGATTAAGATTCTGAGCAGAGGATCCTTGGAATTATGTCCGTCCAAGTCTTTTGCCTAGGGGTGGCTTCGAACATAATTTTTACACCCTTGAAACTTGAATTCGCAACTTTGTAAGACTCGGAGACTCTGGGAACTCAACATTTATTTGGGTTTCGAGGTTTCGACGCTTTGAGAAATCCATCCCTAGTTTTGTCACTTAAGATTTTGTACGAAAAGAATTTATTATGATTGGTAAACATAGGATTGGCGGTAGTGTCGTCAAATGTAGAACCTGAAAACTATTGTTTGTAACACCCGGTTTATATTCGCTCGCGCGGGAAAGTCTCTACTTCGTAGGCTGTTTAAACTCCAGGTTGAGAAGTTATTTAAATTCATGCATAAACGGTATTTCATGAATCATTCATAGCTATAATAACAATACTTTGAAATATACATCGGTGAAATAAGATACTAGAACGAAGGTAAGCTCGGGCAGTGAAAGGGGATACCATGGCAATAAGTGGAATCACGTTACTTCATAGACAATAGTTTCGTACGAGGCGCAGCGTACATAAAATCGTAATTCTGTTATTGTGGAAATGGTTCAGGTAATTCCAGTGGATAAACTGGTAAAAGGTCGTTTTCAAGACAATTTTGAATTTCTACAATGGTTCAAGAAGTTCTTTGACGCAAATTACGATGGCCGTGAATATGATGCTTACGAAGCTCGTGGTTTCGTGCCGCTGGGTTCTGGGGTCGATGGAACGCATAATTTGTCGAATCCCCAGTTGGTACCTTTACCTCCTCAATTAAGGCAGCCACAAGTGCAGCCAAAGCATATGCAGCAACGTAATATTCCCCCTCGCCAACAGATGGGTATAGCAATATCGTGTCGATTCTATAGTGTTGCTTTCTGCATGTTACTATCGTAATTTACACAACGACAGAACTATTCGCTGCATAAATAATTACTTTGGCTGCGTGTAATTGCACTCTACACATGTATAGCTAGATATTTTAAGGGGTGTTCAATGTAAAGTATAAAGTACTTTCCTGCTTTTGCAATTTTAATTGCATATAAATACACAGACGCACAGTTTTGTATCATCTTATAGCACGATGTTCCTTTACGCAATATTTATCTATTTTAAGTGTACGTAGAGATCCTCATTTCTTTCTCACTTTTGCATTCGTTCGGTTCCACTTATTCGTTCGAACATAATTATCGTATAGATGAATAATTCTTGAATCACTTATTTACTATATATATATACTATAGAATGGTATCATGACTGTTTGTTATTTTTAACAGTCTATAAATACACCGAAGTAGGGGGTAACAGATTGTCTTAGGGACATAGAGCAATCCGAATTGTCTTTAGTCTTTATATAGTACTCGCAACATTAAATATCGCAAATGCACTTTAACCACGCGACATACATGTTTATATAAATAGCTATGCGTCCATGGAATTGTTATCACATTAAATTTAATATTCTACGGGCTATTTAAACTTATCGTCAACTCTTTTCATTAATTTATTATCTACGTTTCTTATTTCTCTTTCCTCTATACCGTTTCATTCTTTAAATACATATTTCAAAATTGTCAGTGGTTATTATAAAAATGTTTCGCTACACCAATCCTTAGTTTCGTTATTATGATTTATCGTTCGTCAGTTTATTTTATTATTTAGTTGCACGTACTTTTTGCTAATCATTTGCAGATTGTTCCAATTGATAGGCTGGTGAAAGGCAGATTCCAAGACAACTTCGAATTTTTGCAATGGTTCAAGAAATTCTTTGATGCAAACTACTCTAGAACGGAGACATACGATGCACTTGCTATGCGTGGAGGAGAGTCAATGGGTAGTGGTGGAAGTAATGCACAACACGGCACTAATGCAAAACGCACCACACCACGTGATGTAAATTTACCTAAATCAGCTGCTCGTATTGGTACATTATTTCACAACTTTTTTCTTTTATGTTGTACTTGAAATTACACTGCTGAACAGAATGCAAAAAGATAGTTAAGGATAATTGAGATTTCACAAGAATGATCACGAAACGAACATTGGCTTTCTTCTAAATAGAAATAATTCCAGTCTGGTTTCACTTATACAAAGATAATCTCGAAAATTTAAACGCATTCGCTGAGAGCTATGACATTGAGAGCATTATATATTCACTTATTCTATTCGAGATTTAAATTCTACATACGAAAAATTAATGAACTTGTGTTCTAATAACGTAGGAACAAATTTCGCTCCAGGTGAGGGACATATGCCTCCTGTGCTTGCAGAAAATACCAAGTCTATAAGGAGTACTAGTAATTATTATTTTATTTTCATCAATATTTTCATGCTTGTTTCCTTTTCCCTTTTGTTTCGTTGTTGGGAAGTTTAAAGGAGGGTATCCATCCAAAAGAATCACTGAAACTTTTGTGTCTTATTCACTAAAGCATTAAGATAAACATTTAAAATCCATTAAATTAATCTTAACTTTGGTTGTCCATCCTTCGTTTAACTACTCAGTCCCACAGACTTTATTAATATTTCTTCACTTTACATATTACAAATGACTTTAATCAACCGCCGCATGTAATACATAATAATGTTTCCGAAATTTTTCGAAAGTATACTGGAATTTCGTTTACTCTTTTAATTCCTTTAAGGTAGAAACATTTGTATAATTTCTTTTGCTCAATTGCTAAACATGTCAGTGCATGCCTCTTAACTTTTGGTACTGTGCGTCGCACAAACTCGCCACGCTTACAGTTAGTATTCCCACTGCATGCATAAATGTTAGAACAGAATTAATTATATGTCCAAGTAGATCCGTTGTCAAATAATTATAGTCCTCTCGCAAATTGTACGTAATATCTATGTAAATATAATAAATACTAGTTTGAAAAGAAATAACAAATTAGATAGAGGAAGGATCAAGGGATGATACGTTGAACTTTTTAATCTAGCTAACAAAGTCCCCACTCACCGTCCACCGGTAAAAACAGGGGCTGTTGGTAACCGCGGCGATACTGGCAAAGTCGAAGAGCTAAGCGCTCAGGTAAAATAAAAATTATCGAGCACACTACTTCGCGATATTAATTACTCGATACTTGCTAATGAACATCTGATTCGTTACAGTTGATGGAATTAAAGATGTCACTCGAGGGATTGGAGAAAGAAAGGGATTTCTATTTCGGTAAATTACGCGATATCGAAGTTATGTGCCAAGATTGTGATAACGGAGATCCTCCGCCAATAGTACAGAAAATCTTAGAGGTCCTTTACGCAACAGAGGTATATTTTAGGCAGAGTTTCCGCGTAAAACGATACCGCCTGGCGAAATAAGTACAGACTGATTACATGGCCATTTCTGTTTCGATTTAGGAAGGATTCGCACCACCCGAGGAGTTAGAAGGCGATGGACTCGCGCCCGACGACGAGGAGGAATATTAATTTCACATTTTGTACAATCATTATAAGACGAGTAACAGCAAATTGTCCAAGTGCGTTTCAGTTTATTACGTTTGTGAGCCAGTATCAGTACCCTTTTGCATAATTGATAAGCTACTTTGTATAGCTATTTAAGCATTTCTGCGCCTTCATTTTGTTACTAAAGAAAAGTTCACCGAGTTCATTGGGATTCGCACGTAATTAGGATATAGATATACGTGGAACGATGCACTCGTACAACTTGTACTCTACAGCAAGTAATCGTTACGAGATTGATACAGGATTAGCGGTTTACATATTGTCATAGTTCTTTGTCGTACTACAGAATAATGGTAGAGCTTCGGACATCGACAAGTCGCCGAGTACGGAAGCGGGAATTTTCGAATGCGTATGATCCTATCTGTTATCCGAATCGAATTTGTTACACGACGATTCTATGTTACGCTATGTTAATTAACGTATGAGTGGTTTTGTTTGTACATGCACTACGTTCGTTCATTTTTTTTTTTACCGATAAACGTCAGTCTCGCGTCAAGTTGTGCCCTTTTCCTACCTCCCCCGTTGTAGTTCTCCGAAATCGTAGATTTATATGTCGTGCGTACATTAACATTGCTGTTTTCGACTCGTTCAAGCCGCTTACATTGTGCAAATTGTAAAACACGCATGTAAAACCCGACTGTTTGTTATAAACGGGATATTAAGTTTGTCAAGCCGAGGGAAGGATCGATGATGTATGTTGAAGTCGACACGAAACGCATTAAATTGAATTTTACAAGTTTTATCAATTTTTTTTTTCATCTTTCATTGTTACGAACGAGCGCGCTCCGACGCGTTCGAAAACTTTACGCGTAATTGCAGTTGGGAGACTTGAAAGACATCGAGCGGCAACGTAACTCAGATACGGCCCTCCTGATAATAGAATACGATAATGATAGATTCTGCTTCCGTTACCAGCGTTGTATTTTTCGGAGGTGCGAGAGGTAGCTGAATCGGACGTGGTTCATTTTGCCCTTTGCATCTCCGCGGTCCGTCTTTCAAAACAGGAATGGCCTTACGACGAACGCGAGATTACAGAGAGAGAGCTCGAGTTATCGGAGGAAGCGCCGCGGGGTGTATCTATCGAGCGCTAAGACGATTACGTTCCGAGCGCGAGGCAAACTAAGCGTTTCGCTTCGGAGGAGGAAGAGGAGTGGGAAAAGAATTTGTAAAACTGTGTGGCAGAAGAGTATGAGAGGCAACGAGCGAAAGGGTTTCCGAACACGTAAGGGAAAACTGTATATGCGCATTATTTGCTTGGTGTGTATGGCTGGTACGCGTGCCCCTTTTGAAATCATCGGTTTCAATAATTATGAAGAGAGAAGCTACGGATTACGTGTCGTATTTAGGTTCTTAAGAATCGAATTAACTGTAAGGAACACGTCGATTATTGTTACTATTGTTTGATTAGAATTTTGACATCACACAGCGTATATTTTACAGACAGAGAGGTAGTAACGCATCTTAACTTGCGCTACGTTTATTGCTCTATGTAGATGTGCGTACACAACGGTCATCGCGCGAATGTGCTTCAAAATTGAAATTTTAATGGTGAGATAATAAACGTTTAATAGGATTCAACACCGTATTCTTCTATTTACTGGCGTGCGCTTCGTCTTGTGGAGTTTAAACCGTATTTATTTTTTACTCTAAATAAAAAAAATCGTGTTTTCTGCTGAAAGAAAAATTTGTTGCAATTAGTGGCGGATTAAGACAAGAGGCGCAGGTGGCAAACATTCCGAGGGGCCCATTTCTGCGGGAAAATGAAGAGATAGTTTAATAAAAACGCGCTGAGGGTAGTAGTATGAAAAAAATGTAGTGATTGATACTTATACCTAATTATAATTTTTTTTGAAGATGCGGCCCAGGCGGCAACTACTCATCAGCCACCCTATTAAATCCTCCACTGGTTGCAATAATAGTTTTACTTCTTTTTTTCAATTATTATTTGTACTTTTATTATATACTTTTCTTTTTTCCTGAATAATATTTCTTTTGACTGTTGCATAATAATAATAGTACAAAAAGTGACCCAGAGTAATATTTAAAGTAATATTTTGGAGCTGACTGGCAACCAAAGTATTTTACAGGATATATGTTTCTAAACGTTTTAAGGAATTCGAAGTGCATAGTTGTTTACCCACTTGACCAATTTCTACCATTCTCCTTTCCTTGGAAGAAGATCGAAATTACATTATTCCTCGTGCATAAACAATATCCGTCATTATAATTGGAATATAAGCCAATATTATTTGAACATCCCCAACTTATGAAATCTTAAATGCAACGCCGAATGAACCCCTCCAATCTGCACCAGGAAGAACCAAGTATCCCTCATGGACAGCCTAAAACTCCATCCCAAAAACAGCTCCCAAATCCTGCATACAAAAACGGCTGATCGAGAAGCCGACGGTTATCAGCATCCAACACCTACAACAAACTATAATCTCTCCAAAACCGAGATAAGGCTCCTTCGACCCAGCCTCCAATTGTATCTCGTACATACCAGAACAACATCCAAGTGTTCAGTCGCGAGGGGCATAAGAGATTTCGATGGGGGCCACCGGGGTCCGAAGTCAAAGAAGAGAGCCCGGCGCACACCGAGTTCCCAGTGACCATTAACGTGCGCGATCATCGCGAGGAAGCCGCGGAGATACGGTTGTCGGGCAAAGGTTCCTCGATGAGACAGACCTCCACCAGTCGCCAGCGATTGCCAGCGATAGAACAGTCGGTCGCGCGTGCCCCTAGTTCGCCAGCTACCCCTCGAACCCCTGGAGGAGCGACTCTAGGGCCTCGCGAGAGCTCGCCGAAGGATTCGAAGAGGAGGCTCTGCCAAGGCAGCGCCGCCGTTAACCGGCACCCCCCGATCGTCCAGGTGAGGCAATCCACGGCGAACCAAAGGCATTCTCGATGGCAAGGCTCCACCTCGCTGCTTTATTTGCACCGCGGTTTTCTACGACAGGAAGCGCCCGTAGAACGTCTGGCTAGGCTTACGTAATGCAGATTTTTCATGGTCCCGGTCTCTGCGGTCATCTCAGCACTGCCTCCAGTTGGACATCGATACCAGTCGTGCTTGAATCGCTGTTTGTATCGGAGCGGGTAGTTTCAATCGATAGATTAATCAGTGGGTATGAGGAGATTGACTTTTGGGAGCAACTTTCCTGGGAAATTGAGCTTCATCGCCTGTTATAGTTTGATTTTATTCAGGACAGTTCCTTAATTTCTGTTTCTTGCTTTTATAAACTACTGATGGTGTGGTGGAGAGTACAAAGGGTGCACCAATGATCTTCAAGTTGGAAGAACAGAGAATCGAAGGTGCTTCACCTTGTGTGGTTCCTGGAACAAGTTCAATTGCTCCTTCGCGTGGAGAATTTTGAATAAAGCGGTTCGAGTTCGAGAAACTCGTTGCGATTCTATAACGTTCGCACCAGATACGTCCTCGTTGACATAAACATCAGAAAAACTGAGGTCCTCGTTGAGTTTCCTCGTAGTCGATCGCGAGCAGCGCGGAGTCGACGCTATACCGTAGAGCGAACAGCGTTCGGTGAGTCCCGTCTTTGCTTTTTTTCTTTCCCGCTTTTCATGCCACTTGATTTTTCAATGACGACGGGTTTCCGCGGCTAGATCGCGGGGAACGATTTTTATTTTGCGCTGCACCGTCTTCGGCGAGGAGATCGTCCTTGTGGGAGCTTCTGCGTCCCGCGCGGATAATACCGGCTCGCGGTTTTTGATAGGTATTGAAATTGTTATCGTTGCTTTACTTATCGTTTGTTCGTTGCCGGCTCCGTCGCGGGCCAACGTTGCAGAAAAGTTTTCACGTTCGTTTGGCAGATGTTTTTGCGGCGAAATCAGAGGAGAGGCTACTTGTGGCGATAGCAGAGAAAGTTCGGTGCAAAGTGGTGGTTGAGTATCAAGTTAATGTCGATTTTATGGTGAAAATTTAATTAATACTTTTAATTCGGAAGGATGAAATATGTGCTTGGCGAATGGTGACTCATGGTAAAAGATTCTGGTCCGCGGGGAAATTGTTTCAAGGGATAATTATGTTTGTTTAAAGTGACAGGTATATGTGAAGAAGCGATGATTTTGATGTACTGCTAGATTTTCTGGAATCCTAACTTTCTCAGGATAGTATTCGCGATAATACGATCTTTCAACAGAATGGTTAATCTCTATTTATTTAGAAATACCTGAGTAATCGTTCTTCGAATTGAGGAATCTGATTTGGAGGACTTACTTAAATATTTTCCTTGGGGTTTCGTTGAATCAAAATACCCTTGGAATTCGGATTAAAAAGGCAGAATATGGGAATTAAACCCTGAAATTGTTAGACGATCGATTTCAGATTCGCAGAGACTCTCACAGTCCATTCTTCTGTTACAGTAACTTTCGAACCAGGATAGTTGGTTCCATTCAAATGTTTACAAACAACGCTTCATATATCGTGCACCGTCTTCCTGACCGTTTCTTAACGTACTTTTTATAATTCGCTGCTTCGTGGAATAATTTGACGAATAAATATAATATAAATATCCTGTCTGACTGGAACATTAGACAATTAGAGCAAGACTGGAAAACGCCAGTTAAGCACAGACGCATTGAAAAGCACAGAACTCAATAAAAACCTGATGGGTGCATGAAAATCAAAGTAGTATTAAGTAGTACTAATCAAATTCCTAAAATGAACGCAAATCACCAAGGATTTTTCCACTTCACAACTACCACTTTATTTTCTTTATTCGTTTATTTTCGTTATTTCGTTATCTTTTCATTATTTTCTTTATTTTTTATTCTAAATACTTTCTATCCAGTTCATCGACTACATACCCCATTAATTCATCCCCTCTCCTGCTCTCTCCACCTCCCTATACACCAAACAAAACGAAAACGTACAAAAATCCATCGATCAATCTATGAACGACGAGAGGGTGCCCCCTATTATTATTTTCGCACCAAGCGTTGCGTTTTGCATCATGGGAGTTTCTGCGCTCGGAGCGCGATAGGACGAGGTCATGCCTTCCCGATAGCGGATTATCACCGTCGCACTTCTTATTATTTATTTATTAACGATCCATTTAGACTTAATGGCGAAGTAGTTTTATTCGCGCGAACCCGTCCAACGAACCGCGCGAACGTCCCCGGTTCGAACAAAGTCGAAAATGTTAGGTATTTGGTTCGTGTCAGGGGGCAGCGTGCCCCTTTGTCCTCGACTCTGGAAACCGCTGCGCAGAGAAAGCGACAATTTCCATTGCTTCCGTGGATTCGAATTTCAAATAGTCTAGTTTGTCTCCATTTGCAAATTGCAACTAATATTCACTGTACCACAGGTGACTCTATCGATACGTCGCGTGTGATCGATGGCCATTAATTATTTATTGCACTGTGATTGTGGATCGGGATGAAAATTTGAGTGGAAATATGTGTACAGGTGAAAAATAAGAATGATCGAAATGGAAACAAGGCATTGAGAGCAAAGAATTTTTTTCAATGTGGGTCAGTCCGGTTTTACTCTCAATGCCTCAAATGTAGTGAGTTTCGTGTTTGCAAAAGGTGTATGGTTGCGCGGTGTTAGTTGTTAATACGAGACCACGATTGGTGTGAGTATCGCCAAGATGTAATAAAAGAAGGTGGCGGCCCGATTATTTCCGCTGGAAGTTGGAAAAACTGTTCGTCATCTCAAAGCGCGAAAATAGAGCTTGTTCGAGTTGAAACGGGCTTGATCATCTCCCTACATTCGAACTAATAGCTTTTGCAGCAGCCTCATGAATGGAAGTGCGATAAGTGTCGAGTGAATCGATGGCAATATCTCATTTTGTAATCTCGAGGAACACCCGCGTTTATTAGCCCCGGTACTAAATTTTAACGTGACACGTTTGTCTAGGTTTATATAAACTTGGTGAATAAGCATTATCGTTAGATTATTATTCCGCTCGAAGTTGTAGAATTCCTCCACGATCTTTCTATATAGTTCTATGCATTTGATCTGTGTGAAAAATAACCCGGTGATAAATAATAGAATAATCTAATGACAAATGTTTCACCTTATCCACTAATTTAAAAGAACCTCTGCCTCCACTTTCAGATTGAATTCAAATATGGAGAATGAAGGATCTTCGTCAGTCGTGAGTATCGAAATCGCATCGAAACAGTATGAAAGAGGGGATAAACGAACCAAGTGTGAATGCGTGCATATAGAGCTAAGATTCTGTAGCTTTTATTGATAATTCTTAATTTATTAGGTGGTACCTAAGGCACCCGAGGGTGTTACAGGGTGGATAGAGACGGCGGTCATTACAACGGCACAAACTTCCGTCGGGCAGTCGCTGCTGAAACTCATTGACTCGTTTCTGTGGGTCGTGGAAAAATCAGCTCAATGGAGCTTACCAGCCCAGGAAATCAATGCGAGTGCGTCTGCAAAAGATTTTCGCTAAAGAACGAGTTTCTTAAACAGTAAATCCCCTCAGAGCCCGATGTAGCTCCTTTGTCGCTCTGGGCAAAAATGATTTTTGTCGCCCTTTATTTTTAATTATAGATAATTACTTTATAATATGATTTTATAAAAATTATAATTTTTGAGTGAGTGAAAGTTTTTTTTAGATATATCTTGAATAATAGAAGCTTTTCTAAATCTTTAATATATACCTTTAGTATAATAGTTATTATATGGGTGATTTAAAAACAATTTCTAATTTTTATACTAAATGCAACCATGCATTGCCTATTTAGTTTTTTAGCATTTTCAAAAAGTTTTACATTTTTATTGGTTTTTATTGAATTTAATTTTCTCTTTGGCTCTGAATGCCCTCAAGCCTTAAAGAATTTCCATTAAATTCCATAACGACCTGAAATTTTTAATAAAATGCCACTCGAGCAATACAATCCTCAAGTTAATTGTATAGATTTCATTTAATGAAATGCCCAAGAAGAGTCCCTTGAATATTAAGCGAAACTAGCACGCAAGCTGCAACATTCTCTTTCTCTGTTTGTTGTAACAGAGGAGAATGGAAAAATGTTTGGGAAAGTGCAGCTGGTAAGACCTCTGCCTTGGATCCTCTTCTTGCCAGGCTTGGTCATCCTGCGTATCATTAGAAGCGGTCTTAACGTGGGTGCGTTCATCCTGGGGTACCCACGAATACAACCAAGTGGAATGGTACATATCTTTTGCACTTGAATTTAGAAAAATCTTGAGTAGCACGAATAAACTACACCAATCACTCTCTGACAAGTAAAGTAAGACACACCACCGATTACAGAATTCACTGGGCAATCGAGTGGTGCAAGTCCAAACCTAAGTTTATGCAATAAACATTCTGTTAAAATTTATTTCTACTTAGGTGAAGTTCATGCAAAGGAGTCGCAGAAGGCTGAGAACTATGAACCTAAAGGCGATAAAATCCTCAAGGCGCAGAACGACCAAGGTAACTGCACGAATTTTTATCTCACCTGTGTGTACTTTTATGCCTGTCTTTTCTGTGATTCTCTGTTTGTACGTCGAATCCCCATTAGTCCTTTTAACGAAGGAAACTCGAGCGTGGAGAAATTCTATCTGCTTGCCAATTCTAACGCTTACCTGCTTCATGTGTCTGAAGTGTTGCGTTTAAAGGAGATTCGGTGAATGTTTCATGGAAGTAGTTAGTAGTGTCCCTCCAATTCGGTCAGTCCTTAGACGTTCCATTAAACGGAGCGATAATAGTCTCGGTGATGGATATAGGACAAGAGGTTGACGATGATCGAGGCAAAGAAGGCCCTGATCAAATCCATCAAGTTGACTCTGTCGACACTGTCTTGCTTGGACACGTCCAAATCATCACCGTCACCTCCACCGACTAAAATTCGTATAAGCGGCATGGACCTTGAAACCGTAAGTAGAATTATTCCAGACGTTTGTGGAGTGTGGTGTCAGTAACTACTTAAGTAGATCGCGAACGTTGTTGAACAGTTGAACCTATTGTGTAGAGTGATTTCCTTGAATACGTGTATTATACTGATATACTGCAATTGCACCGAGACTATATTACAGCTGTATCAGAACTATGCTGTATCTATATAGCCACTATTACAGCTTTCACTTGAAGTCTATTGCCACCAGATTACAGCCCTGTTGAAATTCAAGTACTATTATAATCTTACTAGGCTACTAGAGTATTAATACACCATAATATAGATTACTGCCAATATAGCCACCTAGTACTAGAAGCCAGATAAAATAGATTAATAGATTCTGCAGTGGTACTGCAGCACTGTAAGAAAGCTACTATTTTACCAGAATAATACACACAGTTTGTTAAATGACCCTGCATTATATTCGTGAAGTGTACCAACTTTCTCCAAATCCTGCAAAATATAAGCAACACATCGAATGGAGCAGGCTCTGTCCACCGTTACGATTGCAATCGCAATAAGAAATTTTCAGTGATTAACATCGTAACGTATCAAACGATCGCAGGAAGTAACGCCAGACGAGAAGTCGGCCACAGAGTCAGCCGAAAGTTCCACCCAAATAGAAGCGAAGCGCAAGTTCTCTCAAGTCAGCTCCGCCGAAGACAGCAGCGACGGTTCAGAAAACGAAACGCTGCAATCGAGGATAGACAGACTCGCGCGGGAGTACAACTCCGAGGATACTGATTTTAACGTGAGTGAAACTCGTAAATTAACGTCATTATACATTTGGAATTTCTTCTCTTAAAAAAGTGATACTGGTAAATGATAAATCCCTAATTGGTGTTTCACGAAAAATAATAGAAAAATAAAAAAAAATATTGAAGGAGGTTACGCGAAATTTTAGCGAGTTCGGAAGGGTGGCGGAATTTAATTGGGAGACGCTGCTCTAAGTGACCAATTTGCAATCTAATCTGCCATCGATACTCGTTCAAGAAGAATCTGTTCGGTTAACTTTTAGCCCGTGGAATGCAGCATGGAATCAAGCACAAGCAGCGAGGACGAGGTAGAGCTGAATGTGTCGTCGAACGAGCTAAAGGATATTCAAAGAGATGCTAAAGAGTTGTTCCTCATGAACAGCACCCAGAAGTCTACGATATTTCCTGTTGACGAGGTAGGAAAAATCGATGGATATATCGGCGATAAATCCGAAGCATTAAAATACAAGATTACACTATTTCCTTGCTATGCAAATTGTAGAATACATGCAACACGGACTTGGGGAAGATAGCAGCCAGCTTCGAGTGCGCGGACAGTCCGGGTGAGTCTGCCTACTCTTCAGCAAAGGAGTATGAGGACAATGACGACGCGCTATTTTATTCGCCTATCAGCTGGACGAGTCGTACACCGGAAGCCAGCATTTCCCCGACACAGTTGTTCCGGTGCACTGCTCTGTCAGCTGATGAGGCGCGCTGATGTTTGCGAATCGAAGCAGAGATATTTCAATAAAGGGGATACCCGACAGAATGTGTGAAATGTCTCGTAGACTCTTTACTTCTTCACGTCCTGATACTTTCGCGTAGGACACGATGGTAGAACAGATGGTCCTTTTCTCTGTTTCCGCTTAGAAGAGATATAACTTGATGCTTGTAGAATAATTATCTTCCAAATCTATGAAATAAAATTCTACTGTAAGCGCGATAGGTTTAATTGGAAACCTGCACAGAACTATATGCGACATAGATTACTGAAGAAGCAACGAGAGACTTTTATCTTTGTAGAATCCCAGATGCAAACAGTCAGCGAGCGAACGAGCGATTTCATTAAGGGAGAAGTAGAATCTGCCGCAAGCTCAACAACAGCAGGTATTCTCATCGATCAGTTTCATGGATTGTCTCCCGCATTTACATCTGTCGGAAGGGACTGTCCTTTTATCGCAGAAGTATCGAAAGAAATTTCTGCTGGCTTATTTCATTCATTAAATATCTCCAACAAAACTCTATATTAACCCTCCGCCACACCTTCTTGTAATCACAAATTGGCCACACGAGGTTCACTGCACCCAACGTCATTTTTCAGTTAGCATTTTTGTATTCTTTAATCTTTTAACTTTTCAGTGATAATTGTACTTTTGTAATACTCGTACAATCATGCTCTAATAATCTTTTTCTAGAAATGCAAATTTTCGTACGATGAAATTTGTAGTTGGAAAAATAGTTGTGGAAAAAGAGACAATTTTTGTTAAAATCTACAAAATTTTTAAATTTTGTTATTAAGGTCTAAAAATTTACAGAAATTTGAGCAAATACGTATACTTGTGGGAGAAAATTCCCTGGGGTGCTATACACCCCGTGTGACCACGAAACGCTAACTTCTATATTTAATTTATAAACACTAAAAGTGGGATCATCAAACACCCAATTAACCCTCCGCATGCTAAGCTTCTATATTTAATCTAAAAACACTAAAAGTGAGGCCACCAAGCAGCCAATTAACCCTCCGCATACTAACTGCACGCGTGAGTGAAATATAAATTATCTCCATAACAACGTTAATGAATCATACACCAATATTAAAAATTAACAACGATTTCTGCGACTAGTAACAGAACATACAGTATAAGAAAATGGTATTAATTTAGTATGCCACGGGTTAATAAGATCGGCCAATTACAAGGAACTTCTAATAGAACAGACCTTTCCGACAGATTAACCAATTACCCAGAGATTAATCGATACACACGGGGTTTGAAGCGGTGCCCCGAACGCAGGAAGCGAGCAACGGAGTGGTGGCCGAGAAGCGCAAGACACAGAAATCCGGCGGGCCATGGAAGTCTCGAGGTTCCCATCAAAAGGAGAGCTCATCGGCTGCACAGGAGAAGAAGAGCACCGCTCGCAAGAAGGCTGCTCGAAACGAGACTAAGTAGGCGCAGAGCAATTTGGATGGAGGAAGGAGCAGAGAGGAAACTGTCCTCAACGCTGAATGATTGAAAAGGATTCTGATCGTGCCGCGGTGCTTTTTATTTTGGATACGCGTGGAACGAGGGAAAGCGTTATCGGTAAGGCTCGCAATGCTGTAATCGAACGGTCAAGATCGTACGCCTCGCGATCAGTGTCGCCGTGGCAGCTGCACTCGCAGAGATACTGCTGTACTTATCGATCGTTTATCGATCGCGATCCCGGGCGAAACGTGTCGGTAGTTGGGTTGAAAAAAAAACAGTCGAAACGCGTGGAAATGTGTCGTTTCCCCAGCTGTATCCTTCTTTGCACAGTGCTCGCGGTGGAGCGGTTCGTTTCGTGGCGCGACGGCGGAGCGGCTCTCAAATCGCCTCGATTCCTCGGGGAGCCGGGATCGACCGTGTGGGATCGAGAGTCAAGAATGTTGCTTAAATCAGTTAGATTAGCGGTCGCGTGGATTTTCGTCGCCTCGATTTAAGACCAGTGAATGCACCAACAAGTATTCGTTTGTGGCAGCAACTCGTCTAGCAATTCTCAGCTTGCAAAGGATCTAACTATGACACTGTGCACTGAGAAGGATATAACGCTGCTGGATTCGAGAAGCTAGCTAGTCAAGTGTCGAGTGCTGGAGACATGTAATGCTCAAAATAATTGGAAGATTATTCGCTTTTGGATTTAAGAGTCAAGTACCGTAGAACGAGGATATCTCCTAATTATTTTAAGCAGCGAGTCGATCACCGCGATCGAAACTGTGTACTCGTTTTGGCAAGTTGTCTAGCCAGCGCGTAATCTAATTGACAACATTAGAACGTATCGCCGGCGCTCCTGACGAAGCAAGAAATAGCGGTCACGAAGATAGCAATTACGCGTGGACATAGATGAAAAAAAAAGTGTGATCGGTCGAGCACGACGTAAACCTCCGCGATGCTTCTGCTCGTGCTCAAAGTACACGACGACGCGTCGTTATACTCGTTATCTCGTTGAACCGGGGTTCCGCCATGCGTCTGCCTCGAGAATGATAATTCGCGCGAAGTACATATTATCGTTCTTGCAATTCTTTTGATACCAGAGGCTGAGAAGTCAAGCGATAGAAAGGGCGGGAAGGGGGGAGTAAATGGAAGAGCCGAGCGATTTTGCTGAAAAATCATGGATGTTGCTGAACTGTAGCTATTTACTAACTTGCGCTGAAGTCGTTCGATCTTGACTGTTGGATGTCGACATGGAAAGTTTGAGAGAGAGTACCATTTTCCCTCGCACCCTCCACCGACCGTTCCGTTCCACCCTCTCGGTTTCGTGTTCGCCCCCTGTCACTTTTATTATTTATCCGTTCCGATCGTTTCCAGCGCGAATGTTCGCGAGCGCACACGCGAGTGAATGAAAAACCGACGGAAATTTACGGTCCTATTGTATCTCTCGCTTCTCGACCGCACAATTATCTGGTCGCGTGCGGTCGAACTTGTACTGTTATCGCTGGATGTGCAATTAATTTTACGCTAATAAATTGTTTAATCTGAGCCAGCCTGTTGTTTGCGTGGCTCGCCGCTGAGGACGTAATACACTGCGTATTCTGCGGTGAAATAATCGGTATAAGTTAAGATGCAATTGGGGACCTTGCAGCGACAGGGGTGCAGCTCCATTTTTTGCTAAAATAAATGAGCGATTTATTGGAGATTTTGAATCTACACCTATTAGTGTTTTGCGCGATACGTATGCAGAAGATTTGAGAAATTCGAGAAAATTAGAAATAGAATCTTACCGACTCAGTAAATACTACTTATTGCGTGAAAGTACGTATTTTTCACTTAGTGTTCTCTTTTTAATGTTAAGTCAAAGCAATAATTTTGTAAACAGATTTTTCTAATTTACTTAAAGTTGGTAAAGATGGAGCTGCACCCCTCTTCTGTTGCAAGGTCTTCGATATTTCTCTCTGTTTTGTCTGCAGCTGGGATATTTTTCAATTAAGGCTCAACGCGAAGCAACGTTATAAACGATTCCTGCTCATGATCGTTTCGATGATACACCTCCTTCCAATTTCATGATGCACCTCGTATATGTAGAAACACTGCATCTGTTTTAGTAATGTCAAGGCTTCTAGTCAACGACGGCGAAAAGTTTTATTATCTATTAGCAATCGTTTCATGCGATGCCGATCGCGACACACCCTGTGCATTGCAACCTGAAGAGCAATAAACAATTATCGCGTCTCTTTTAATTCTTTTCCAAGCTCTTTCGCGGGCAGAGAAACGTTTTCGACTCACGAAACTCGCGACAACGTGAAACAATCCAAGCATTATTTTATTGCTCGCGGCATTAATAATATCGACACGTCGCCGTTCATTCTTACGAAAAAAAATATCCCTTATCGCGAATCACGATAAGCTGAGATTACAGGCCATATGTCGTACATGTGCTTGATGGACAGATAAGTGCGTCACACTGTCCTAGAAATTCAACGGAAGAAAGCTTGGAAACACGAGCGTTCCGACGATCGTGTTTATTTGGCCATTGGTCGCCATTTCTTACTGGCCAATATACAAATCAATATAATCCACCAAACGTTACAAAGTATTTTCTAAAAAGCTACTGCAAGTAGCGACAGAAACCTCTCCTCTTATTTTAGGATGGAACCCTAAAACCTTTTTGTAAAACATCCTTAGAGGACCGAAGTATAAAAGTGCTCCCTCGTATATCCTCATTTTTTAAATGAAATGTAAAAGAACTTCCTTGTCACCTCCAACACTTTGCAAAAAATAACGTGCAACATTTCGCATGGACCACCCTGTACATCGAATTCTCAAGATTCTAATAAAGGGATGTTCCTTTCAATCTTCGTCAAAGTCCTTTTCCTCGTTCACGGAGGCACCCACTGCCTTTCATTCAGCTCCTGCGCCCCTCGCTGGTAGAACACTTTTAAATCTGTACATGTGCATTTAGTTTGCAAAACCGACGACTACTTATCGTGATCGTTGCATATACAAATACAGATACGGAAGGAAATATTTCGCTTTATCAGTGCACTCGTAGCAGACTCAGTTCGGTAGCACTTGTCGGCTAAGCCTGGATACTTCACCTCGAGGGTCTCTTGTCATTAACAAATTGTAAGGTACAGCCGATTGTAGACTAGTAACAAATTAGTCGGTTATCTCGCGAATTCTCTGACACCCTTGATGACCCGCGTAGAGATGTCTGTCAAAGGGGCGACCTTCCGAGGACCATCGAGAACGCTTTAATCTCATCCAAGTTTTATGGAGAGATTTCCAATTCGCACGGAAACATTTTGCAATTACCAATGACACGTTAAAGCACTTGGATCGTTCGAAGTAATTGAAGAGACGTTTGATCGTTAGATTTATTTGTTCTTCGTGGATGGTCAAACAATTACATTGGAGTCAATCTGTTTTAGGTAGGAGTTAGATTTGGATTCGATTAGATAACATTAATTTAATGAATCGGAAGAAAAATTGTAACTTTAGTGTCGTGTTCTCTTCTTGATTTCTCATCCTGAGCTATCGTGGCTGACCTAGATTTAGGTAAAATCTAGGTGCTGTAGTTAGGAGATACGATGCTTGATTAATCGAGTTCATCGAGCATAGAACACGTTACATTACGGCGTACGAAATGATATTAGGTCTGGGTGTTCCCTGTTCGTATCAGGAAATTTTTCAAAACATGGTGATAGGTGCATAATTAAACGAAACTGTGAACAACTGTTGTGTACAACGTTGAATTAAGAATCTTAATTTATAATCAATCACCCTTGTGTTTTTATCCAAATTTCCGTTCGTGATATGTGCAACTGAATCAACGTATTGGAGCAGAATGCCGATGAACGATATCGTCGAACGGAATTGCTACTTGTTACGAGCTGTCGAAAAGAAATACTAATTATTACGAAATGTTAATCACAGTGACAGCGAACAGTATCTACACATCCACGTGCGTATCTATTAAGATCTCCGTATAGAAACGGTAACATAGATCGTCGCCATTGGTCCGAGATATCGTGAAATCGTCACGCGAGAAAGATACCACAATAATCTATTATTTCTTCCTCGTTCTTGCACACATACCTTCATTTCATTTTTTTCTCACAAATTCTTTTCCCACCTCGCTAGTCGCAACTGTGCAATGATAACTGCCCCCGTTTCATTCTCTACAACAAGCAACAATAAATTTATCTGTGAACCGTTCCTGCGAAATTGATTATATTAAAACACAAATTACCCTAAATTAAATCCTATCCCGTTAAATTTGAAATTCTCTCCTATTTCTACGAATCTGTTAAGCTGTTCGAATGACACAATAATTGTTTCTGATTACTTATGTTGAATTTAAATAAATGGCACGATTAGTGTCGAGGGATATTTCTCCAAGGTCCCCGGCAAAATCATTTTCCAGTACAATATGTGTCGCACCTCCGTAAAATCCGATATCATTTCGGACTCTCTGACGTTACAGTAGTCAAACTAATCTATATAGGGTGTTATCAAACAGATAACGTTGCCGGAGCTCCTATCTGGTAGCCATATTTTTGATACAATATATAGGTGATCGATATATCCCTGTATAGTTCTCAGTAAGTGAGAGCACCCATTACGGATTGGACGGGTGGAAAACGTTGGCATTAATTGTGTCATCCAGTGTGTTACTACTTCGACGAGATTTCGTTCTACGTACTCCACGAAGTGATGCGAGCACCCCTCGTTTCGTTCCTCGACAAAGTGTGTTTCTGCGATAAAAAAGAGCTGAGAAGAGAAGGAGGTTCGACGGAAAGGCAGGAAGGACACTGAAGGAATTCAAATCTGTGCCGATCGGCTGAACGGACCGAGCGCAAAGGCGCCGGCAAGAAGGTAGATTTGGGGAGGTATTTCCAGCGACAGAGAAAAATATCGCTTCGAATGAACTCGTCGCCAAAGATTAGCCGGTTTCGAATTTGATCGGGAGCGTTAGAGAAACGGCAGGACTCTCGTCGCGAACTCCTGCAAGGGTCCAGGGGTTTCCACCGAGGACACAGAGGAAAGTGAACGGAAGAGGAACTCGGAAAATGGCAGCCGGATACGACGAGTGCTACGACGCGTCCTGGCATCTGTTTCCTCCGGATTACGTCGAGGACGACTACAGGTAAGAATCGAAAGAAAGAATGTACGACGCGACCAGAGCTGGGCGACTTTTCTTTCAACTTATGAGAAACGAAAATTTGGTACTCTGATACTTTGCGTAGGTATAATAACGTTACTTGGAATTGAACGATATCATACTCCAAACGGAACAGTATCGCAAACACTGTCGCTCTGATAATGTCCCAGGTCTAGTTACAGCATCTTCTGTGAACCGTCCACGCTTGAATTTTACCAAATTAAGCATCGATCGTTATGAAATAAGTAGCTAATAAAATTCTGACGTCAAAATTAAATTCAAGCAAACTCGTATACTCAAATTTAAAGCTCTTTTAAAGACATTTAAAGCTCCTTCGCGATTGATGTTTGACGCAGGTATATTTACTTGGCAATAATTCTGAAAAGTAATCCCAAATATCGATCGTCAATTATAAATCCGTGATATCGAAGGAAGTTACGACTGCGTGGAGCCCTCGGAAAATCGGTCGTAGGAGAGAAAAATCAATGATAGAGCAGGAGTTAGCGCCGCGGAGGACGATTAGCATATCTGATTAGGCGGATAGCACCGGAAACCGGAAGTGAACGTTTAAGAGTAGTCACGCATATCGGTTAGGCGAATCCTTCCGTATAGAGTGGTACGCCTTGTTACACGGCTGGACACGCGAGAGAACTGAAATGGCCCCAAGTGCCAACACCTGTTGGTTTCCACCATAAATTTCGGATTAATCGTAACGCGAATGGATCGCTCGACTCGTGTGTTTCTGCGTGGCAAGCCGGTGTCGGATCACCGATGGTGGAATCGTTCGAAATTTCCACGGAATCGTAGGTACGCTTCTATTCGAACCGCAACACAGAAAGAACCTTGTGAAATTCAATCGATAATACTAGTCACCACTGGGATAGGGGATTCTTCTTTGTTAAAAAGTAAATCGAAAGCGTGGAATATGTGTTCTTTTCATATGTGTTCTTTTCTCTGTTTTTGAGAAAATTGGAGATCGAAATTAAATTGCGTGGTTGTTTTATAGCGGAATTGTGGGCACAGAGGATAAGCTGATAATAACTTTCCTATTTCAATTAAGGTCAATGATAATGTCCTGCACAGTTGAGTTAACTAAGATTTCATTTTCGATAGATCTTAATGCTAGATCCAGTGGACACGCGACCTAGATCTGTCGTGTTCCCATTGTCCGATGCAGGTCAATCGATATGTCCACGCAGCGATCACACGAATGGATTGTCTTCATTGTTTTTTTCAACCGCAGTTGTGCCTCGCGTGATTAATGATTATGGACACGTGATAATGTGGAACGAAGTTAGAACACCAAGGAATATCTGTGCCGTGTTTGTTCTAGCACGAAAGTGAATAGATTTCGTGATTAGAAGTGGGGAAGATATGGTGCATAAGATCAGGAATATTAATTTTCTTGGATTATTAAACAATTGCCCCGGTTCCATGTTCCAGCTTTTACTAAAGAATGTACTATCGCAAAAACACAGATTTCAGCGTATAAAATAATGCAGAGACTTCTCACCATATTAAAAGCCTAAAAGTTCAGATATTATTTAACGAAAATTTCCTTGGTGAACTTACGCCTTGCTATGAATCTAAAACACGTTAGATCTGAAGAGCAAAACTGAAGAGGCTCGGAGAATCCCTAAGCTTGCACAAACATATCATTTCCCCCGTGCTCACAAAGAGTTTCCCCGTCTACGACTAAATAAATATTCAAAACTGCGAAAAGCCACGGACCAGCAAAGTCCTCCAGTGGGCCATCGAAGTTGTTACAAGGAGCACTTTCTACAACCTTACAGCGTGTTCCAGCACAACGGCGCGGCAAAGCAAATGAACAAGAATGGTTGGAAAAAGTGAATGGAGCTACGGTGCTGCCTTGCGCCTCGAATATAACTTCTTAAACGTTTCTTAAACGATGGCGGTGGCTGGTCTTTAACGAGCCGTGCAGAGTTTGGGTCACGTTTGGCCCCGTGGCTTCTAACGGCAGAGAAGACGAAGCATGGGCCCTCCTCGAGGAAGCTGCCCCCTCTGAAAGAGGTTTCCCCGAAGGCCACCCGCCGAGTCGTCTACTACGGCCACTACGTTCATTCATGACTCCAGGATCCGCTGCTCCATTGTGCCCACTTCATGAATGAACGTAAAACTCCATTTTCCCCGCCACCATCTTCCCCCGCCGACCCCCTTTCACACCCTGCGCTCGTAGTCGCTTCTCGAGGCCCTTCAATCGTGTACAGTTGTATAGCAATGGAGAAATTCGATTTCGAAGGTCCTCGAGGAAACCTTCTGTAGACAGTTGGACAGTTTTCGGTGGTTGTTAAGATTGCCAACGACCGGCTGCAAACTGTAAATTCGCATAAATTTCAGAAATCTAAATATCCCCACATAATCTCGAAGAGAAGATGCAACATCCAGAAGCATAAAGCAACATTTATAAACCGCATGACGATGCAAGCTGATTCTCTACGATGCATTCTTGTTCGATGTTGGAAGCACCGAACAACGGTGCTCAACAATTATCCGCAATCCCGGTCGTAATAGCCACTCGAGAAGGGCACCACTCGAGGATGACCGTTTCGATAGGCCAAGAGTCTAGTGGTGCTCGAGCTTATTGAGAAAAAATATTCAGATTCTCACGTAAACGCGGTGAACAGGGTGACGGGCAAACACAGGCACCAGCCGTCGACTCTCGGGCCCGGCCAGATGTGTAAAGCAGGGGCTCCGCTGGGCAAGGGCCGGGCAATTTTCCAGCAAAACTTGCACAGGCACGTACTGGCAATAAATAAGAACCGCCGAGGGAGCCTCAGGTGTTTGACCGACAGGTACCGATATTGTGATGTTAATGGACGGGATATCTCGTAAATGGATGGAGCCTCCATTCAGCGCGGCACGTTTCAGCCCCGGCACCTGAATCTTCGTCGGAGTCAGCCGAGGTATCAAGTGGCCATTCGTGGGACGAGTACGCGCAAGTGTGTCCATAAACAGGAATCGACTGCTGCTACCAATGGCCCTCGGTTCCTTCCTCTCGAAAGGTCGAGTGCCCTTTATGTAAGGCACGAATTTTATTCATAACGAACGAATTTTAGCTTCACTCCGTGAATTTTCTGGGTCCCTTCGGCCCCACGGGACGTCCTTCGCGTGGTTCAGGTGGTTGAAAGTGGAGGGGAGGTGAGGTTGCTGGGATGAGTTTTTTGGCTTATGATTATTTGAGGCAGGTTGTTTTAATTGTAGGGGTTGAGGTGATGCGAGACTTTTTTATCGTCCTTGGAACTCGGTGGTACTATAGTTATCCAGCTACCTCGTCTTCTCTATACCTGGAAAATCTAATCACCTAACTTTTCTCCACAATGCTATCTAAACAGCAGCTGTAGCTATATAATATAAATCTTAGGAATTGTACTTCCTTAATCAATACACATTAAGTTATACAATTAAAGCGACATTCTTCTCGCCTTATCCTATACTTACTATATAAACAAATGGCTTCTTGAAGCTCCATAAGCTGAAGGAGTTCAAATACAATTTGTGGATTAGATTAGCCCCCGATAATCTCGTGGCAGCAACGAGCCCGTCCGATTAACTTGAACAGGGCAGTTAACACCGTTTAAAACCGTCGTTATGGCGTTTAAGATAAACCATGGCGGTAGCCAGTCTGGTTGGACCCCGAGTTAATCCACTGTTTGAAGGAAGTAACCTCTATCGGTTAAGCTAATCGCCTTGCAACTGGCGGCGACAGAGTTCGATCGGCAATGACAACTAAAAGTTTATATTCTCGAGGTCTTTGAAGGTAAACACCCAATGGTGGTAAACAGACAGACGCAGAGGGATGTAGACAGAGTGGGATAGACGAGGAAGGACTGGCTTCCAACCTGGCCACCTGGTAAGGCAATTAAACTCAACACTGGGGGCAGTAAAACCCTCTGTACTGCAATAGTATCCAATAAATCATTGCTGTCCATATTTTCTCACCTTGCACAAGTGTTCGCCGAAGGCAATACTTTACGACTGTTTTATAGTGAGTAAAAAACACGTGCGTAGAAAGTGCAGGTCACTTGACTTCGTAAATATTTATTAGTTGATATAATAATGTGAAGAATTATTAATTTGGGGATGTTACTTTTCATATTTTATTATGAAATTAAATCGTGTAGGGAGGGAGAATTCTAAAAAATGGGGAGAATTTTAAGGGTGAATTCTAAAATCAGAGGGAGAATTCTAAAAGGGGGGGGGGGGGGAAGGTTGTAAAAGAGGAGGAAGAATTCTAAAAGAAAAGGGAAAATTCTACAAGAGTGAGAATTCTAAAAAAAAGGGGGAGAATTGTAAAAGAAGATGGAGAAGTTTAAAAGAAGAGGGAGAATTCTAGAAGAAGGGGACAAATTTTAAAAAAGAGGGAGAATTCCAGAAGAAGAGGGAGAATTCTACAAGTACAGGAAGAATTCTAATAATTTACCATTAAACCCGTTCACCCACGGCTCATTATCGATAATATAGATTACGTCTTAATGTACTACAATTCGATACGATGACCCACACTCCCAATAATCCACCCAGAGAAGCTGAAGTCCATGTGGCACATAGAGGACAGTTCGTTCAGCGACAAGCCATAAAGGGTGAAACGCGATTTCCACGATGAAAATCGTCTCGAGAGGTCAACACTCGATCATTGAAGGATCGTAATGATTCGTGGCACGATCCCCTCGACGTTTTCGGCAGTCGGCAAGGAAAAAGCACAGGCAACAACAGCCAGGCCAGTGAAACAATGAGACGCAGACAAATTGGGTTGCGTGCTCGAAACAAGTTGGCACAGCTATCGCCAAACAGTCGTGGGATTCTCGCAAATGTTGCTCGATTGCCCGCCCAGCTCGAACTTCACCGACTCCGCTCCTCTTTTTCCCGTTGCTGCTTCCTGCCGTCGACGTTTCCAGGACGAACGAGGAGAGGGAAACGCTCCGACGAAGGAGGAAAAACGACGAGGAGAAACTCTCGTTGAATTCGATTCTAACCGAGTTAAACGGGCGCAGACATGGAAACGGGAACCTGGCGTTCTATCTTCCACAAATTCCACTTCGAATCTCTTACAGGAAAATGCCTTTTCCATGATTTATAAAAGTCAAACGCTGTTTCCAGGCCCTCTAGCGTTTAACGATTAAAATTCTAGGGAGGTTTAGAAGGTCCTTGACACAGGTAGAAGGGTTGCTTGTGATTGAAATTAGTAGAATATAATTAGGGTACACTCCACTCGATGGTATCCATAAATTCTTCTTCTTTCTACACGGAGATCTTATTTTACTGGATTCTGGTAGCTTCTGTTGTTTTAATTTCTAATATAGGATCGATGTAGAATCTCCAGTGTTAACTGTACTCTCAACTCCCCCTGCAGAACAACTGGTACATACTAAAAGAATGTATGCAGAAAAGCTTGCAGAAGTCAATTAAACACCCCGAACCTCGTCTTCACAAGTACACACCACTAGAACTCGCGGAGCTCCTTTTAATACCCCCTAAACCTGCCCCACTATTCTACAAGTTCCCCCATAAATCACGTAACTGGTATTACACACGTATAGGGGGCCATTTTACAAGATTTTTAAGTACATCACTCATAAATTTCCTCCCACACAACCTTTGTAAACCCCTGAAGCTTCAAAGACCTGCGATACGAGACTTTCGAAGGACTACGAAATGGATCGTACTCGAAGGAGTGACAAATTGGGTCGGTTGGATTCAGGTGAGATCTGGTATAATGGGCCAGCAGCTCGTATCAAATCGACCAGAAAAGCGGCCCGCATAAATACGAATATTTGTCAACGCACACACGATGATCTACCGAGGGAAAATGGCTGCAGGCTCGGTAAGAGGAGCGCGATTCGGAAGAGGAACAGGTAAGGGCCAAGGGCTCCGACGATGGAGCGGGTTTCCGGTTCATTCAGACTGGCCTTTGTAGGTTCGTGTGGGCCCCTGTGCGGGGAGAAGTCAAAAAGTACGGACAAGGGTGAATTTGACCATCCTGGCTAGTCTCACGAGTCCTCAACCTTGCATTTGTAACGCCGAATCGAAGAGATTCCTTTCAAATAAGCCCTTAAATCAGGGCTCTTAAAAAGGGTGTCGTTAACAACCTCGATGGCCTTCTATTACAGGAAAAATAAATAATACAGTAAACTCTGATTCCTTGTGGGGAAGACTGGGGGTTGTATCCAAACTATCAATGATCAATTTTGCGAATCTTATTATTTACAATGAGGCACATTTTCCAAGTTTAGAACGCTCTCCTAGGCTTAAGAAGATCGCGAATTCTGGATTCTTGTAAAATCCGTGGTTTCTAATTACTTCCCAAGCAGAGACAGAGATGGTCGAACGATAATTAGAATCTAGCGCAGCCCCTTCTGAAGCCTAACAGCGAATTCGATGGCGACGTAGCTTCCACCGAGCGGCGTCAATCGTTTAACGATCGCGAGGACGACCGAGGACGCTTGTAACCCAGTTTCGAGTATCAATAGGTCTCGATCCCAGGCAGAGAGAATGAGGGGGGAGAGGAAGTGGGCTAAAATTGACAGCAGAGGGATGAAGAGAGAAATAGAAAATCGAAACGACACGGTGAAAGCACCGCTAATGCCCTTTCACATTAACACTCGACGTAAAGTATGCTCTCGGTGTAAAAAGCCCTGATCGATGGAGCGACCCGATTGGCCGAATCGCGGGGAGGGTTGAAATCAACCCCCGAAACACTTCTACGTCGCGATCCTCGACGCAGCGTGCTCCGATTGGTCGGGCCAAGGCTCCACCCCTGTGGAAACTCACCCCTCGTTGCGCTGCCAGCCGATCCTGCTCGTCCGGGGCCGATGTTCCTCGAGCGCTTCGCCTTTCAATAAATTCCTATTCAACCCTCTGCTACGCTGCACCCTCGAATCCAAGTAGATCGTCGTAATGCTGTTTCTTAGTCGCGTATCGAGGAATAAGGGTGAATGGGTTATATATCTAATCACATCTTGAAATAATGGTAACTGAGTTCAGAAGCTTGTTGGAATGATAACGAAGTTATAACATGTCCTCGATTAGGTATGAGTAAAGTTTCGTAAAAGTCACATTGGATTGGGCGTCGATAAGGAATGACTATCAAGCTCGTCTATATGGTTCGCATTTGTAGTGGATCTGCACCACTTAGGTTTAATTACATACGCCTGGAGCAAGTAGTACAGCTCAATGCTTGGCACTCCTGGCTATAAGTACGAGGCTATGTAATAATATAAAACGTGGAAAATACTGAATTGAGAAGAGGAAGGTGAATCCACCAACTCTAAAAAGAAACAGAGACCTGACAAAATTCATTTACAATTACACCCCCTAATTGCCACGACCCCTTTGAACCACAAATCCAACGATTCTCAAAGCCAATCTGGTAGAAATTCTGGAGCAGACAGTGGAAGCCAGCCCACCCCTATCGCGAAAACGAGCGGCCACGCCAAGCCTCGAAGCGCCAGGAGGCATCCCCCGCCCGGGTCACCCAGAGTCCGACTTTCGCGAGCAGTTGCGGATCGAAATTGATTTCCGTGCACGACCTTCGGAGGGATCATCGACCGAGCCGCGGGTCTCCTCGGGCAAGGGAAGCGAGCGGGTCTTCCGTGGAAAATCCGCCGGGCGAGTGCTCGTCGACGAGGAGTGCCCCGCTGCACCGAGAGGGGTGGACTGTCGCCCGGCTCGCGAGGGGTGAAACTCTGAATCTCCGCCCCTGCGAAGATCCGCCCTCGGGTTTCGAGGGTGCTTGACGGGCGAAACGGCGCGGAGGTAGGGAACACTAGCCGTCAAGTGCTCGTCGAGGACACTCAAAAACTACAAGGAGAGCCCTTCAGAGCGCTGCTAGGAGGACTCTGCTAGGTGTCTCGGCTCAGTTCGTTCTCTCCCGTTCGACCGCGAAGTCTCGCCCAAGTGCCGTCCAAGTCTCGTCGACGTAGTGTTCTCCGTCGAGGCGCGACCCAGTTCGAACGAGTGTGCCTCCTTGCAGGACAGGCCTTTGAACGCGGAGCTGGCCGCGTGTGCCGCTGGGACCACGCGATGTCCTCCAGGAGTCGGCTGGTCGGCCGAGAAGAGGATGCACCGGTGCGCGTGTGAACGTTGAACGGATTCGCGGAGTGACGGTGTTTGGGATAGTGAGGGCCAGAGGCAGGGTAGAAAAGGGGGACGAAAGTGGACCGAGTGAAAAGATAAACAGAAAGGTACGAGGGAGCCGTAGAGAGGACAGGGTTAAGTGAGAGATTAAAATAAGAAAGAGAGGAGGATATTCGATCGATCGGAGGGGGCCGGTTTCGAGCAAGTACGCGGCGAGACGAGTGAAAGCCACCGAGGACTTTGTAACATGTACTGACGCCACTGAAACACCTCACCGACGACCCTTTCAAAATGGCGGACAAGAATAAGATTCTGCCCTGGTCGCTGCTATCATATCCGACCAGTCTATTGAATCACGTCTGGTACAGCCACCTTGCTTTCAATAATAGGTAAACGAACTATCAAGAACAACGAATACCACACCGCCGTGTTTCACGGAGCTTCTCTGACACCACCATCCAACCCCCTCTCTCTCAGACACCCTCCAGTAGAGTTGTTTCATCAACGCTAATCTTCCAGCGTACTTTCGCATGCGTTTGAGTTAGCTGTTAGAGTCTCCACCGTGGCCGAGCACGTTTACGATAGAGATGTGAAATACAGTATGTTGTAGTTGGGCTTGCATCGTGGAACGAAGAAATACAGTGAAGTCGTGGAAAAATGTAGTGTGACACGAGAGTTTGTTTTTGACACTTTTTATTGTTTCTGAATAATAACAAATTCGGGGTTTTGTGTGTCGAAGTGAATAAGGGTTTTGAGCACGCCAGCCTGAGAGGGTAAAAGTGACTCGCTATATTTCTTCTAATTTCCTCGAGGATGCCATTCTCTTAACAAAAGCTACTGATAGATTCATAAAATCCAGTTTGTAGATCTCGATTCTTCCATTGTTTGTCGGTTAGCATTCTCCACTGGTTTTTGACGATTTGTGGAAATTTCACAATGGCCTGGAAATGGATGGAGATAAAAGGAAAACGTAATAAAAAGTTGCTGGGGGGCCCGTCGATAAAGCCCCGATTTCGTAATCGCCCAAAGATCTTGATGACCCTGAATTCTTGCACGTGGCTTCAGCGGGATGTATCGGTGCTTATCGAATCTCGTTTCCGCTCGATCGTCGTACCCTTGGCGGGAATCTTGAACGCGTGTGTCGTTCCGTATTGTGTATTTTACATAAACAAAAAGAAGAGACTGGAGGATTTTAAATTAGATTCTTAGTAATTTGTTTAATTACACCTGTTGAAATCGCTAGGGATTTCAACGCTGTGGCTTGAGAATTAATTGGTCAAAGATAAGGATGAATCACTCCTGTCAAAATGTTTACGATTTTAGAATGAAATGCAGGATGTTGCAATGATCGAAAATGCAAGATGTATGTGTAGGAAGTTTTCAGAGATTTTCATTAAAAGTGCCTAACCTCGTTTGTTGCATAAAATTAGACGGCTTTCGTGAACTTCTTTCATTAAACTTGGTGCTGTTTCTCACTTTCTTGTGTAACGCTTAAACACGAGCTTAGAAATCTTTCTTAATCCTTGAAATTTCAAAGAGGTACAATCCTTAGAACTTTTAGATCTTTCCCTTCGTCGATCATCTATCACATTTCGCTAATCGCAAGACTACGTTAACAATAAATTCACCTTTTCAATTATCGCAAGTTTTATAAACGAGACAGTGAAATATTTAGAAATTCAATTCATCAACTGGAGTCAAGTACTCTGTTCCTCGTCACTGCAACAAAGACAGCAGTATCTCAAACAGATGTAATTCTTCTCCCTAAAATTTTTCAATGAAAAATCGCAGTGACCTATATTTAAATTAAGAATTTACCTAATCTAATGAAGAACAAGCAGTTAACCATCGTAGTCTACTGAAGATCGCGCGATGCTTGGAGACGTAGTGGACGTTGATTCTCGATTAGGAGAAACTGCTCGACCGTCCAGCGTCGAAGGACAATTTGAATGCCCGGAGGAACGTGGCCGAACGTGTCGCGATAATAGGTCGTTTGGCTTAAACTGGTAGGCCAGAAATTCGCTTCTGTGCTAAGGGACAGGTTGTTTGGCAGGGAAACTGCAGGTATCCCGCGAGGCGGCTTGTCCTTTTCACGGGAAAGACGCGTCTAATCGGGTTTTAAGGGCCCCGGGATGGCTTCTTGACGCTCCGCTCGCCGGTTCCATCCTCCAAGCCGCAGGACAACTCAGGAAATTGGATTGATTCGCTCCGAAAACCGACCTTTGTGCCCGACTTTTCGACTCGCGAGATCCTTCCACCGGAAACCAGACGATCCAACCCTTCTAAACAAGCTTTGCCCCATTCTTAATATAATTCAACCACGTTTCCTTTACTCCATTTTCTTGCTAGTTTCCCTTCAAATGTCGAACACAGAGACAAAGTGATTCCTTTAATGCACGTAGAGAGGAGAGGTTCGTTCAAGTGCCCACGTAGAATGCTCGATTAGTGTTTAGCTAACGTAGCTTTCATCTGGATGATTCTTTTATAAACGAGCCTCGACGTCTCTTTGTTGCAGAATTTTGGAGAGCATAAAGATGCCGAGGACAGGCTTCCACATCCATGACATCCTGCAGCTGGACTCGAAGCCGTCGCAGGAGGAAACCGAGGTCCAAGGTAAATGGCGAATACACTTTCTGCATTTAATGGTGTCGAGGCTGTAGAATTATTTTAAAACGTCGTCTCACGGTCCTTCTTTCTTTTGGATTTCTGTTCTAGGTAGCACCACGGTCCTGCCGACCACGAACGATGTCCCGTCGGCGTATCAACAGTTTTTCGAGCACACGACGGCCATGTTGCAACCCGCGATTTACGCGAACCTGAATAGGGGAAGCCTACCGCCGCCGCCACCTGGTCTGCTGGGATGGCCGACTGGTCCAACGCTGCCGACTACCTTGCCACAACCCCTGGAGGAAGTGAATGGTGAGTGACAGAACGTCTATTATAACCCCTTCGCGCGAAGAAGAAATGGAAGGAACTTTAATAGGTAGATCTGCGCGCTGCTCGAATCGATGGGGTTGCTGCAGAGGTATTTGCAGATCTTTGCATACATCATCCCCATCATCCGTTGTCCCAATTTCTCTCTTAACGTTCTAAAATGCCTTCGAATCGAAACTCTAATTCTTTGATGAATAATCTCTGTAGGTATAGATTTCAATACAGAAGATATAACTATGTGAAGCTACTCTTCGTTGAAGTAACCAATCGTTCTGGGATTTATTGGTACACATCATCCCCTAAATTCTGCGTCCCTTTCCATACAAAATGCGGTTATTCCAACCGTAATCCTCGCTCGTGAATGTAACCTAATATTACACGATTCGATCGTTTACTTTATCATCTATTCGATAGCTAATTATTTCGAGCGTTGTACACTCCAGAAATTAATTATTGCTGTAAGTAATTACCGTATACAAAAGTTCAAATAAATTACTTTCGATGCGAATATCCCATAGCGGAATAAATACCAATAATGGATTATGAAACTATATCAGGATTTATGTATATATTTATACAGGTATGTTTCTTTTCTGATTACTTTCTCGAGGAGGGCACCATCTTCCTCGCTAAAAGGTTCCTTATCAACTCGATACTAGCACGCGATCCACAGCCCTCGCGCAGGGATACGTTGACAGGGGGTTCGGTGGAAAAGTCGGGGACACATAGAAACCCTTATTTATTTATCACGATACAATTGGCCCACGTCGGCTAAGCAGGATTTAATGGTCCTGTAAAAGGTCCTTGTGGCTACTGCTCAGCGATTGGCTCGTACAGGGGGACAGATGTCCTTTCGAGGACAGATGCGTGTGCATAGGCCTGTGGGCCCTCGATGAATCGAAATTGTCACGCCCAAAAAATCCACCGGTAGCCTATCAGCTCTTTTCACTTTTTCCTTATCGTTTTAACTCGTCTGTTTCCTCCTGTCCCTATTTTGCGATTCTTACCGTGAAATCGAGAAATCGGGGGGGATTTCGCCCCATTCAAGGGGGAAGGGTATCGTTAATATTCCACTGGTACAGGCTTAGAATTCTTCTCAATTTTCAACGTGTGTCCACGAAGATTCTTCTATTTATAGGGGAGAGTGGAGTAATGGCGAACACCTAAGCGAGAAAGCAAACAGAACGAAAACTATGTGAGATACGAATTTGTTTTTATTTATAAACATACTCAAACTAGTCCTCTATAAACTGCTCCAACGAATTTTGCAAAAATTTTAATAAAAATTAATTTTATAATGAAAAAACCACACCCCTGCTGTTCGGATTTACCCGACTGCTGGTGGGGTAATGCCGAATTGTGCATGGGGTAATCACGAACAGAGTTACATATCGCAGAAGTCGCACAGAAAGCGCGATTTCAATGGTCAACCCATAAAAAATGTTGCTACAACCTCTACCTAATGTATTTTTCAAATTCCTCTTCTTGTGCGTTAGAAAAAAATTACAATTGGTCGGAATATCGAAAAAAATAGTAAAGGTCGTTTTTTAAACTTTTTTTGTCTGAGCCTGTAATGAAAATTCAAAAATCCCGTTTGTAGATTTAAGTAAGTTTTATACATGCTGAAAATTTCATCAAAATCGGTTATCGTTGCTAATCTCAAGGGTTCGAGATTACCCCATCCGAGTTGTTCCTCATTACCCCACGACAGCAAAAAATAAAAAAGAATTTATTGCAGAAGTTAGAATCATAATTCAAGCAACGCGTTGGTCACAAAATATTGGTAAAAAAGTGCTTTATTTCAACTTAAAAAAATCCCAATTGTATCATTAATTCAACAGTTATTACATCCAATTGAAGATGGACAAAATATTACTTGAAACATGATGAAAATAATAAATTGTGTGTTTATCTTGACTAGCATGAGCGTTCTGTATTTATTGCTTTCTGCGCGGCGTTGGATACGACCTAAACTATTAGCTAGTGGAGAGGGAACATCAGTTTCTATTTATTAAAACGCCGTAACCACCGCGTTCCGGTTTACCCCGCGTTCGCCATTACCCTACTCTCCCCTACATTAGGATTGTTTCTGAGAATTATTTGTTACACAGATTCTGTAGTTAAATTAGTAATCAAGGTTTTTTGGCCCTGTCAGTGCCTTGCCCCTTTGCTCCCAATAGTTATCTACTATTCGCCGTAGCCAGTGATCGCGGAGCACGGATGATCAGCCTTGAAACGAGGGTGTAATTAATCGTTGAATCGTTTCTTCCAAAGACGTTAACACCGCCATTGGCGAGTGTCTAATTGAAATCACGGCGCAACACAGCGAGCGGAGGCTAATCTCCCATGAAAATGATACAGTCGGTCTCATGGGGCGCAGCCAGGGCGCGGGGGTATCAAACAGGCTTTATATCGCTTCGCACCCTCCCGAAACGGGCGCAGGGATCGCTGACAAAAGCGTATTGTGTGCTCGCCCGGCCAGGGATTCGACGTTGTACATTAAATTAGCGTGTCTCCTCCACGGCCACCGCGGTATTTGCCACTTTAGCGTGCGGCTAATCAAAATATTGGCGGATTAAACGGTGACCGCGACGGGTCACACGGAATCGTCGGACACTTTCCTCTATATCATTCTAATCGATCTTAGTGTTTTCCTCATTTTCTTTTTCAACTTGACAAAGAGTAGTTCCATCAGTATCGAGATTTACCTCATCCGTGAAAATTCCACAGAAACGTGACATTTAAATCCCCGTCGATGTGTTCAGAACGATGAGCGAGCATTCGTTTAGGAAGACTTGAGAAATCGATACAGATACTTGCATCTGCCTGCAATCAGCGTTAAGAGTTCCAAGGGTACTAAAAATGCAGCTGCAGCTCTGGTCATTTTCGTAATGGCCCCGTGCCTAAATGAGTTTATCGATTCCTAAACGGTTAACCATGCGGCGCACCTAATAGGAAGATCGTTGTTAGATTCCAGCAGCTTTGAAACTTAGTAGGAAGATACAAATGAAATGAATTTTTACACAAGTAGGTACTCTACGCTCGTATTCAATACTAAACTATCAAAGATGAACATCACGTCTGAATTTAGAAAATTTTCAGGAGTCACAACCGAACGTCACCTCCACCAAACTTTCGCACCTTCGACTAACCCCGTACTCTTTGAACGATTCCAGTGCTCCAGCAGCCAGACTCGACCAGCCCAACGATCTCGGACCTGTCGTTCGCCCCGAAGCAAGAGAGCAGCCACGAGTGCAAAGAGGAAGAGTCGGCGGAGTTCGAGGACGACCAGCAAGCGGCCGAGGCGCAGCCCCACGAGACCGAGCACAAGAAGCGGAAGAGGCGGGTGCTGTTCTCCAAGGCGCAGACGTTCGAGCTGGAGAGACGTTTCCGTCAGCAGCGGTACCTGAGCGCCCCGGAACGGGAGCACCTGGCCTCGATCATTCGACTGACGCCCACCCAGGTGAAGATCTGGTTCCAGAACCACAGGTACAAGACGAAGAGGGCGGCCACCGAGAGGGTAGAAGCGAGTGGCAGCGGTTGCTCGCCGAGAAGAGTCGCTGTCCCCTTGCTGATAAAGGACGGCAAACCGTGCCAGTCGAAGCTGATGGAACCAACGGTGTACACCAGCGCTGGCCAGGTACCCATGCCGCCGTACATGCAGAAGCCTTACTGGTGGTAGACAGAACTCTAGTGAACGAGCGTTGTGAGCTGTGCGTCGCTGGTCTAGGTGCACGTAGATCGGCACAATCGACGTTTCAGTGGACACGAGGTCGATGACTACGGGATACCTAAGGAGTGAACACTGACGGCTGATCGAAAAGTTCTTCGTTCCGATTGAGAAGCCGTCAATAATTCCATCGGCGAAAGTGAACAGTGACGAGTGAACATGGAGCATTGCGAAATGCAGATATTCTTGAGATAAGTTGGTCGTTTAGAAGTGCAGCATAATTCAAAGAGAAGACTCTTTACTGTTACCAGTGAGAATTCCGTCAAACATATTACTATTTAGCATAGATACGTCTATCAGCTAATGGTGAACATTGAGTCTTAAACAAAGGTGAACGGTAACTGCGATGTGTTCTTGATGACTCGATACTCGAGAACGCTTCGATTTAAAGAACTCGGTGAAACTTTTCTGTGAAAAAAAAGTGTCACTTGACGGACCTAAAGGTGGTGGGAGGCTTCCTTCGGAAGTGGATTTGGAGGAGCGAGGAGAATGGCGCGAAACCAAAGATAATATCGCGAGCGTTTCGAACCCTTCGAACGTGTATCGTGGCGGGAAAGTGATCTAGCGTGAATAAATAGATAAGTAAATGAGATACGTAGGATGTTGGTCGTTAGATAAATTCACTGTTCACAAGTCCCTACGTTTTCTTTCCATCTTTCCCTTCTGTCGTGCGAAAGTGTCAGGCGTGGCCGAGCGTTCCTCGGAAGAAGGAGTCGAACAGCGAAATCGCAAAGATTGCCGGTCGCTTATGTAACGCGAGCGGCTCGCTTTCTATCAATCTAATCGCGATAACGAGATAAAACGATGGAAAACAATTACTCTGTTCGAACATGACGAAAATAATTCCACGTTTTAAAAGGGAATAGAAGCTCCTGCACTTGGATTACGAACGCTCGACGAATCTTCGATAGGTCCTATCTTTCTAATTTGATAGAACGTTAGAGAGACTTGTAGTGAAGATTTTTTAGAGATACCATCGGAGGAATGAAATTGTAGCGACTTATCAGATTGTTAACTGTTCGAAGCATGTCGTTTGAGCGTGTTCCTTCGCTTAGGAGTTCTCGTGAAATAGGGGATGGTCTTCGAACGTTTAAGTTCGACGATTGAACCACTTCGAGTACGATCGTGTGTGAAAGGTTTGCGAAACAAACGACAACTTAAGGTTCTGTAGCAGATGGATGAACGCAGGCACCAACACTGTAATTATGTAGAATGTGGATGAAAGAGGGGTGGTGAGTGACACTCGAATAGTCGACAAAAGGATCCCAGTTTATCGCCTTTAACTAGATAGCATGTAATTAATTCGATAGGTTGTATATATGTACATTGTGTATAATATATAGTAGTCTAATATATCAGATACATATTTAATAAAATCGAATCTTCAGCGAAAAAAACCCGTCTCGTTTATTATACTTTTTTATTATTATACAAAGCACTTTATTTACAGGTTTTAACCAACATTACAATTTTTAATGTTATTTCAAGCACCAAGATCGAGCAAATTAAATCGAATCGAACGAGCATTTGCACGCTTAACGTGATTAAACAATACACTCGAAGACATGGTCTCCCCAGTTCCACCCGATCCATCGTTCCTTTTTATTTCTCTCCTCGACCGTGTTCCATAACGCTTCCCTTTTTCGGGACACGCCGGATGCCGGTGTTGCTTGAGTGACAAGCTTCCGGTTTCCGTTTCCGAGCAGCCATCTTGTTACCGGTTTAGATTTCCTGAGGGCGTCCAAAGGGCCTCGATGGGGAGCCGCGTTTCGACTTCTGTCCAAAACTTTTCACTCGCCCGTCGCGATTTAATAAATCACCAGCTCGTAATTCGAACCCTCTCTAGAATTCATTTGCAATCGGGGGACAATTAATCAACGACAGGAAAGCTCAGAAATTACCAGTTTCTTCGGTACAGAGCAGAGTACCGAAGCATCACACCCATTTCTACGCTTTCAATTTCAAAAATCAAGAGTTCGGGAATTAATCAATTTATAATCCGACTGCGAAGTCTCTGTCTTCTAAACGCAGGGTATTTTATATTAAAATATAATATTGTGTTTCTATTACCTTCGACACGTTGGTACTTTAATGTTTGTAACAATTTCTCAGAGTCGATAAGATTCTTCTTTCGTATCTAAAGAAATCGCAGAAATTGGCACAGATTATTAAATAACAAGCTTTGCTCCAAAACATTCGTGGTGGCGAAAATATATTGTCGATTGCTTGATTTGGTTTATGCAAGCGTCATTATCGCGAATTCCTTGCTTCCTACACCCACGGTTCTCGAAATTATCAGCTACCAATGAGAGCCGAGTCACCAGCTGCGTTACCTGGTGGTCACGAAAACGCTAATCAGTTGGCGATTACGTATCTGAATTATTTGTCGATTTATCGACAGAGCCACTGAACTTTATAGCCTGCTTTACTGTACGAAATAATCATTAACGCGTTTCGAGACTTTATCGATCCTTTTGACAAACTTTCCGCTCCAGAACAAAGACGAAGAAATTCTGTTATAATCGGGGTGGCTAAAAATAGAACTGCTGCTACTAAACATTGAACTCTTATTACGAATTCTACCATGCAATCACATTATTATCTGCACCAGCGTTTGCGAACTGGCGTTCCGCGAAAAGTTATCTTACAATTTTCTGTTTTATACACACGTGGATGATTCATTTCGGCGATAGAACCATTCCTATATCAAAAAGACCGTTGAGGGTGGGGGTTCCTCCAAATTTTAGTGAATTTGGAAGAGTTCCGTGGTATTTAATTAGTAAAGCTCCGATCACAAATATTATTTTGTGAAATTTTAGTTCCACTATTTCTTTATGCTGTATAAATTTGTCAAAAATAATATGTTTCTTCGGAAACCTCGGAAGCGTCCAAGTCCAGAAATGAATTACTTTTCACTCTCTCCTCTAATCACCCTCGAAACGACTGCCCACACCTCATCACCCACGGAGCCAAGTAGCCTCGCTATTTCAACACCGAGAAAAAAAGGAGTACGTATAGAGTCTCCTTTTCACGAGACACCTCTGTTCCCCAGCACAGGATCGATCTTACCCCGCGTGGTGGCCGATGACCAGAGCGGATTCTCCAGTTCTCGCGGGCAGCAATTTCGCCGTATCTTCGCGTCCCCATCCGTCGATCCCTTTCGCCGCCGGTTATCTTCCCCTGGACGTGGGGGCGAGCGTAACGAGAGAGATGACGTAGCGAAGTAAATGGAGTGGACAGCGGGCAGCATATGCTTTGTGCCCACCCCAGGAATCCTTGTATAAAACGAAGCCACCCCGCGCGACGGCCAGGGCGGCGGAGGAATATTCCAGGCGGCGGCGTGCGCGAAATGTCGGTGCGTCGAACCGGAAGCTGGAGATAACATTCAGCCCGCTAGCAGGCCGTTCTGTGATTTATACGACCGGCCCTATAATCTGCGGAGATTTCGACTACGTGGACCGTCCGCTCTCGGCCCGCCAGGCTGCGGGGAAAACGCTCGTTGCGCTTGGGTCATTGTGATCGCTCTCGAAACGAGGGAGATGAACGCAGGGATGACGAAGACGGGGAAAAGGAGAACAGGAAGAGTTTATTAAAGGGAAACTTTAAGGTATTTGTAACATCCTGGTGGCATAGGGGATGGTTCCGAAAAGTATTCTATGAAATTTTAAAAGTTTCACGTCCTGCCTTGGTCACCTAGAGACACAGAGGAATGGCATGGATCTGGGCGACAGCTAAGGGATGTGTCTCTTGGAGCACGAGGCAGAAGATGTTCCGCAGTATGGAGGAAAGTGGGGACCAGTAACGTCGCGAGGCCTCAATCAATGAAAAGAAAATAAATTGATAGTTTGTCGAACGACGGGACGTCCCCTAATATTTCCGAATGTAATCGAGGGGGTGTACACGCACTTCGAGAACCAAGGAAAAAAGGAAAGCCGGAGAAGGGGGCGGCGGATGGACAACGGCGACAGAGGAGGAGAGAAGAGCGGGGTGGAAGAGAGACGAGAAGGAAAAAAGAGAAACGAAAAAAGTTCGACAATGCAGTTACGGGTCAGGACGGGGAAGGGTGAGTGGACGACACCCGTGTTCCGGGGGTGTTTTATTGGCTGGTTTCCGTGGGGTGGAAATTCCGTGTAATGTATGAGATGTTTGCGTGGACTCTTTTTAACCCTCTAGCCCTTGCATACGTTACCGTCGACTGTTTTCTGGCTGGTCCACCCTTGCCAGAGGACCACCCCAAATGAATCGAGGGCTCTGCTTTGCTACGAACCGGGGACGGTGGAAATAATTCTGCTACTTGTGGAATTTATAGAATTGGGTTAAGTGACTTAAACAAAATAATTTTCTCAAACTCTGGCAGGATTGAAAGGGAAAAGGTGTTTCAATTTTTAGTATTTCTTGGATTGAAAAATGCAAGATCTTCAAGTGTATGGAATTCTTCTATGTATTATTACCTTCCTTATAAGCTGTTTGCTTCAATGTTTGAATTGTTCCTGGAAGAATAATGCTTTCTATGCGGAGGTGTATTTGGAACTCAAGATTCTAGATATACGATCTGCAAGTGTACCACGTGCTAGGGTAGGAAGTCGACAATTATTCCGACGGAGGTCATGGAGGATGCGCTCCACTTCTGATAACCCTTCGGGTCGTGTGATCCAGCTCGAAACGCAAACTATGGAGCAGCATTGTCGGCGGATTGGCGTCGGAACCGGAAACGACGTTCCCTCTTTATCAACGTTTTTTTTTAAAAGTCACAGTGGGACACGTGCCAACAATATACGGGGGTGCAAAGACACGTGACCGGAAGAAGCATCCTAATTGATATCGATTCTACGATGCGTGCTCTTTTTCAGCCTTTAAACTTCTCTACAGCACTCGATCAACCCCCTTCGTAATATTGAATTACTTTAGAAAGAAATCTGATAATTATGTTAAAGTTAATTGTAAACAGGTATATTTTGCTGTTAATGAAAATTACTGTCATCTGAGTTACGATCTTCAAATGATTATTTGCTTAAAATTGTAACTCCTGCAAAACCTACTGTTCAAATTCAAGCGCAGTGCGTGAATCTAATCCAATTACGGTTCTTGAAGATAAAAGATATCGAAGTGAAACTCGATTTGCGAGAGGCATGTTGAACAAGATACTCTCATGCATCGTGCTCGTAACCTACACAACTTTTCAACTCCTAGCATCCACCCCTGCAATCCAATGAGTATGAATATTCCAGCCTGATTATATCTCCATATACTAAATTACATAGCAATCCAAATGTTAAACTTCATTTCAAAGTGCAACGAATGTAAAATCCAGTACTCTGGTCTTTCAGCGAACAATCGTATCGTAGGTAATCATTCGATTAACTACTTAATCACGTTATCAGTTACTCTAGATATCCAGTTACTTTACATTAATTTTAATTTTACTTTAGTTTTTTATTTTACATTATATTATTAATTTGAATTAATCATTTAATTTTACAAAGTACCTACAATAGTCAGTATCACATTTAATATTCCCATTTATGCTATTATTCCTTGGAATTCTATAAATTTGATCGCAAATCAGTAATTATTTAGTTATCGTGACCGGTAAATTAGCTCCAACTGCGCTGTTTTCTTCCCAGAATTAAAAAACCCCACATACACATGTACATAGAGAAAGAGGAAACTTTTTCTTGGTCGACGATCGCCTGAAAAGCGCGTTTAGTGTTTGTTCGATCAGGATTCTCTCGGCGCGTCCGACGGAAATCTGAATGTCCGCCCGCCATCGGGCACCCGGGGAGGAAGAAATTTGCCGAAAGTTTTTCAATCCCGAAAACTTTCCTGGTCGACGGTCCATTGTGCTGTTAGGAGTTTGAAAGAAGTCTATGGACGTTGAACGGTCGAACGACCGATCTTTCGAGGATGGTCGAGGGCTTCCAAGTCCGTCGCTAGACATTTTTGCGATTGCAATAATGTCGCCACGAAATTGCCCCAAGTAATCCTTAAATTCGCTACTACGTCGCGGCGAGTATTCTTAATATCTATAATTCAAATAAAATCACAGCATATACCTAGTAGATACATTACATACTTAAGCGTCAAAGATTAGGTCAAGACTCTGAAGACTCACTTCATCCTAATAATTCCTCAAATTCCAAAAATATTCCGAATGCTTCGAATTTTCTGTCCAACTGGAAATGATCGAAATTAAGAGCTTCTTTCCAACTCCAACACACCTCCCTTGGATCTTTCAATTTTTAAGAAACTTCCAGTGAAACGCGAAGAGGATCTCTATGCTATCAATTTGTTTTTTTAAAACATCTACCAAGGGATTGAATCCCCATTGAAATAATGATTCCCCAGTGAATGGAGGAAGATGGCATCGCCCGGTGAATTCTCAAAAGGCGGGGCTGAAGGAGTGCAGAGTGTATCTGGAACGCTGCCAGGCAGCGTGCATCGCTCGAGATGATAAGTCTTTGCGGGGAGAGAAAAAGCGGTGGTAGATTAATCAAAGCAGAAATTCCCGAGCGTCGAGGCGACCACCGACAAAGCATATTCCCCGCTAAGAATGGATCGTTTCCGGTTCCGCTCTCTTTATGGTACATTGCGGCCCAGCGATGTATTAAGATTACTTAATCAATAAAGCCCCGTACGGGGAAAACTAATTCGTTTTTCAACCGCGAATGCTCTGCTTTTCTGTTAGCCATCGTCGTCTCCCCATCGCACGGTTATCGACTGTCGGAAAAGCTCGACGGTATTTTCTATGTATTTCTTCCAAACGCTAAACGCGTAAACTCTGGCTTTAAAAAACGTTTTCTTTAATGGATTGAGAAACTCCATACACACGCATACATAGACAAAGTGACAACTCCACAGACTGACAAAGAAACACTGTAAATAATTCCTCAGTTAAAACTAAGAAATCTAAAATTTTGAAAATCTTGAAAATTTTTTTAATAAGAAATAGATTATTCCTAACCGTTTCTGAGTCGCGATCCCCTTTTATAATATTCAAATAAATTTAATCAGATAAAGAAAAACAAATTAAAAATAGGTATTTCAGAATATAATTCTAACTTAATTATTTTTAAAAAACGTGGCGACGCCGCAGAAAATATTTCGCGGCCCACCGATCAAAAATTACTGCTCTAATTAATTTAACTAAGAGTATCCTTCACAAGAAATATTTCCCAAATTGTGTTCCTTCTAAAACAGAGATACATGTCGCACTTTCGAGTCGTTACATCGATAATAAATAATCGAGAGGGTGATCGCAGATATCGGGTGTGAATGTTTGATCACTTAACTGTGACCAACGGCCTGCTAACTGTCGTTTAAACGAGCTTCTGTTTGTTTAACAGGCGTTTAACCATTTCGTGGCACGTGTGTTGGGCAAACAAGCAGAGGATGGTCGAATTTTCGTTCCCAAAGGAAGGCGCGCTCGCTCTATTAGGTACACCGTGTACGAAGCCGGGAATTGTTCCGAGGAAACACGAGCATTATTGTTAAGGAAACAAGGGAGGTGAAATAGAAATTGTTATTGCTAGTGGCGACTGTAAAGGGCGATCCCAGAAGACAGAATCGAAAGAGATGTTATATAAATGCTGCTCACCGTGGTACGAGAAGAAAAACAAGGTGTTGAAGAATTCTTTGCAATACGAAAAGCAGGGGAGGCTTGTCTAATCCAACGACATCCGCAGAAGCGTGATGTAGGAAAATAGATCGTGAAGATAGGAAAAATATATCGATACCCCTGCTGGATCTCGACGAGGGAACACAATGGGCTCTCTTTTCGCCCGTAAAGGTGGATCGAGAGGAAAAATTGTACCAACTCCGTGGAAAGAAATGTTTCTCTTTTTTGTCGTCCCTTAATCTCGACTACTTTACACCGAGGGTCCTCGCCCTCTTAAACGTTTCCTGGTTTCGCGGCTAAATCTGCTTAAACGAGCCGTCGACCAGAAAGGAGGAGCTGCCACAACTTTTTCTCCGCTTCTTTTTCAACCCCCCCCCCCCCCTCCATTTTCTGTCCTTGTCGACGTTGATTTACGCGAGTTTGCATCCACCGGGGGCGCTTAGCTTCTTTTTCAAGGGTGTTTAAAAGATCTGGCGGCGTTAGATTCCTGCACAATTAAACATTTTAAAGGAAAAGAAATTTTGCTGCATCATGTGTCACTTTTAATATCCTCCATGCGACTCAAAGTTCTCCAAATCAAACGGCACAAAGACAGAGCTGAGGAAATATAGATCATTCAACGTCTCGCTCTATATAGTAGACAAGGATCAAAATGAAAGCCAAGAGATGTAGACGTATCCCCGTTTCCCAGACGCGATCCAACGCGATATTGGCACTCCTGTAAATCGTCCTTAATAGGTGTATCAGGATCGCGTGTGATTTAAGGCCCTCCAGTGATCACGATTAAAGGGTCCGTGTCGAGCAATACGCGAGTACGTGTCGGCCACCAGTCGGAACACCCTAATTTCGCGGCTATGCATTCAGTGCAACCCCTCCCACGCCCTATCGGGGGCTATTTGGCCCCGCGACAATGGGATACACACGCGTCCGACCCATTAACCGATGGTTACGCCGATATATACAAGGACGACGGAGCCGTTTGGGAATCGCCGGCGATGACGAGCACCGTTCCACTCTGTCACCGTGTTTTCCCGCGATTTTATCAGCTTCCTGTGCTATTACCAACCCTCCCCCGGTTTCTTTAAAGCAAATAGACACTCGAGATTTCACCGTTGCTCCTTTCGGTGGCTCGATTTCAATTGGATCGGAGTGAGTGCTTTGATAGGGTAATTTTAATCTTGACTTTAATTTTTAATTTAATAGACAACCCTTTGCTAGAATTAATTATTTGTAATTTCACTCATTTGCGAGGAAGAAATTTATGTAATTGGGGGACTAGGTGGAGATGGAGTCGAGCAAGTTGCTTGGATTATTGGCAGTCGTGTTTCTAGGAAATCATTCGTTAGTATCGAGATGAAAATTAAAGCGAAGAATTGAATCGTGGAAGCGTTCAAAATTCAGATTCCCTGCGGCAGAAATATCGCTCGGTTCCAAAAAATTCAGGATACCGGTAGGAAGTTTCTATGAAGGTTTCTAGCGTTTATACACAGTGTCCGCGTTTAACAGGCTTATTCACGGAAGACCGACCGCCTCATTGTGTCTCAATTCGAGTAAACGTCGGCTTACCGCGGGGAAAGTGTTTGTACGGAGGTGGCCTGGTCCCCGGGAACGAATATTTTCGGGCGAAATTGAGCGGGAAATCAATGCACGCGCTAACGCCCAGGTTGAATGTCGTGTTTTCACGAAATCGCAGCCCTGCCGGCGCGAAATCCTGCAGGATAATCTCGGCTAACCCCCGCGTGGTCTCCTCGGGGCCCCTTTAACTCCGAACCGCGCGATTCTTCCCTCGAAATCTGTCCAATATCGTCCTAACTGGGAATAATTTTGGTATACCGATTCTCACGAATTAAAAGGGAAGGCAGAAACATTTGTGGAGCCCTGCAGGCTTAATATCAACCCCGAGTTTCTACTCCAACCCCTAACAAAACAAGGATAAGATTCATCTAACCTTTCAAGACCTAATAATTTATAAAATTCGAAAACTATTCGAATTGGAGGGTCTCGAAACCCATCACTACCCACCACCCGTCCTCCATGTGTTGAAATACAGCCGCTTTGGCTTCCTCGCGAAACGCACTGCACTCACTGCAGGTACCCTGCGCCGACCTCCCTCTGTCTTTCGAGTCCCTGTGCGCTAATGTGCACACGCACGTGCCCCCGTCGGTTGTGTGCGCGGCCCAAGGGGTGGCAACAGCCCCCTGAATGCTCACCTGGGCAAAGGCGTGGCTTTCGCGACAGTGGTCGATAGCGTGGCTACGACCCGGCGGAGCGCACCCCTCCTTTCAGAGGGTTCCATAGAGAGAAAAAAAGAAGAGGTGATATCGCGGAGGGGGGGAGAGTAACGCGGAAGCCTGAGGACTCGCCTGTAATCGACGCCCTTGCGGGCACTCTCTGCCACGATTTTCCGAGGAATATCATGGAACACCCTTGGATTAGTCGAGGAATAGTTTAGGAAGAGAAAGGAATTAATCGTACGGTGAGGCAAGCTTAAACATCATCATTCGGAAGCTTCTATACAGGGTGTGGTGATAATTCACGGTGCTCGTGTGAAAGGGGTGGTTACTCGTGCAACAACCGTAAGAGTTTTCTGAATGAAATTTTTTTAAACACAATTGGGTATCGGTAAGAGAGAGATAATCTGGTTAATAGTCAATTAGCAGCGATGCTTCGATAGTAGATAGCATAGCTTTTCAGACTTCACACAACTAGCTACTATTATCCCCACTGAGTCGTGCTGTGATGGTTTCTTGTGTCTACGCAAGCGAGGTTAGAAGAATCACTTATTCTAGGTTTATCTATGACGCTTTGTGTACCGACAAGTCAGAGAAAAATAAAATAGTGTAGAGGGAAGCGTGCGTAAGGTATTTATAGACCCATTGGCGAACTTACTGTTTGCGTGTCAGTAAGGAATTTAAGGTGACAATCGGAGAGAACAATGGCAGTCGCGAGCCACGACTGCACTGGGAATTGAAACGAGGAAAAACGGGAAGAATTGTGGTGGCGATAAAAGAGAAGGAGTAACGATGGGAAATCCACTGAACTCTGTCTGTGATACATTTTTATGATATCGGTTGGCTTCGATCCAACCGTCGATATTAACAGCCTCGACGCTGTCGCGGGCAGATTCTCTCGTCACCACGCCTGATACTCTTATTTACACGTCCCAATTTTCGCCGTGATTCCGTGTTGGCCGAGACTATTTTTGTAACTTGACGGAAAGTAACTCAAAGTTGATGAAATTTCTGTGAACCGACTGATCGAACCAGATGGTCGTTGGATGTGAAATTTTTAGATCAAGTCCTTAGAATCAGTCGGAGTTATGATTAACGTAGCGTATAAAATAAGGACGAAGGGATTGAATTGTCTATAGAAGTGATAGAAATATTTCTACCGAAGTTTACTTACGACTAAGTTTTAGTCGAATTTTATGTGTAGGGGAATTTGAGAAATTTACCAAACACTCGAAAATGTCCACCAACTATATAAAAGGTTTTTATTCTTTTTTTTTAAGAATATAAATTCTGGAAAAAAATCTCCTAGCCTTTCGACTTGAAGCTGATGGCTTAGCTTCACTGAAATCTGTTCCACGTTCGTCGGAAGCTTCCACCGTCGGCTGCTGAACAAGATCTTAAACGGTCTCACCGTCGAGGAAAGCACCTCCTTAACGACTAATTAATCGCAACAGGAGGTTGCATTCATTCCCCAAGACGCGCCTGTTGCACTGTAGCCCTCATTGCACCCCGCCAAAGAAAGAAACAATGCGAGAGATTCTCTCGAATGAATCGATTCCACACCTCCTATAATAATTCCTTTCACTCAAACTTATGACTTAAAGTTCCCTCGGTAAAAGGCACTGCAAATAGCATTCGATGAAACGTTATCTGACTAATTATATTTGGATCGTGCGCGCTACCATTCCCGACGGGGGGTGAGTTCTCCCACCGAAGATCCGATCTAAACGCACCGTGTCAGCGTTACGCCGGCAAAGTGCTAGTTTGTGTTACCGGATGCCACGGTAATAGCCAACATGGAAGCTCGTCCTATATCCTGGCCATTGTCTCGAAACTAACCGCCTCGGTGCAAATCATCGTTTCCTCTCCTCAAACAAATTCCACTTTTTCCAAACGAGCCGCGAGTCGATTTCAAACATTCCAGGCGAGACTTCTTTCAAGCACCAATAATTCAAAGAAAATATAAACCCTGAAATATATCAATTTATCCCAAACAACTAATTAACCCGGAGTTGAATAAAAGTAGTTTCCAAAATCTTATCATTCACACAATTGCATTCTCACGTACCAAAATCGTACCACCAAAAATCATTCCCATTATCGACAATGTCTTCCCCGTTTCCCCTCTCATTTTTCTTGCCAGTGACTTCTGCTTCGCGCACAAGCTTCAGGTAAAATTCCACATCCTCTTCCAACAGAGGAGCTAGAGAAAAAGGCGCGTATACGTCATTGGCACACGGCTACGAGGCGAATCCTAACATGACCACAATTACACGCTCGAGGTATGGTCCACGGTAGGCGCGACAATCGGCCGGATGTTTCCCCATTGTCATGGGCGGTACGCCCTGCGCAGGGGGGTATTGTCCACAGTTTAAGGGGTGGCGGGCTGAAAAGCAGGCGATCCCGAAGGAAATGCCATTTAAACGCGGAAAATTTCGGCATTGTCGGTTACGCGTCGATTGGCATTGTCGCCGATAGGTCAGATCCACGCTAAGTAGAATACGATATCGCTGATCGACCTAGGAAGCTCGGCAGAGGGAGGCATGGAGGGATTAAGGGAGGGTGGTTCTTGCAGAAACGTCACCGGAGGATCCAGGATCCTAGGATGACCAGGAGGGATGAGAATACGGAGTATTCTCGTAAATCTTCGTTCGTGTAATTTCGAAGATTTAATTCTCTATGGCAGCTCCTGGAAAATATATGGGGGTGCAATGGCGAGGATGGTACAGCTGCTGGTGGAGTGGTTTCTTTTGGAAAACGTACGTGTGTGATTTGTGTTAGAATTTTAGTAAAGACACTAGTAGGTACGGGAAAGTGGGGCATAACCGGGTACCCAATGTATTTTTCCTGCGAGCATAAAGTCAGACGGCAAAATAAACTTTGGACACAGCGAGAAATCTTAATCGGACCTTACAGAATCAGAAAATGAGAATTCTTGTATGAAAAAACTATTTGCCTCACAGGAAACAAGTTTTCTCGAAAGTATGCAAATACCCGGTTTTACCCCATAGGTGTGGGTAAGACCGGGTACCTATTAAAATATTGATGCTGACGTTCTCATTACTGCTACGAAAAAACTCACAGCACCTTTTTTGTAGAGGATTTCCTAAGCTATAAATGGTATAATAACTGTTTTTGTCGCAAAACTGCTATATAACGAGATATTCGCGAAAAACAGTTGTTTCTTTTAACCCTCTGTAAAATTTTTAGCGGCGGTCGGATTGATGGGGATTTTTGACATATTGTTTAAAACGACCAAATAAAGGCCCATACCAAAATTTAGCTTGATGGGATTTATTCCGAAAACAGATCCTAATGTCACTGGACTAATACATAGAACCCGGTTTTGCCCCATAATCAAATACCCGGTTTTGCCGCAAATGAGGTGATTTAGTAAACATTAAATATTTACACTTCAACATGCGATAAAGAACCGGGTAAAACGGCAAAATACTGTGAAAAGTCTACAGAATACAATGCAGTTCTTACCGTAATCGACTCTTTAAATCCAAGTGGTATAACAAAGGCAATTCACCAACGCAACACTGGAACTTTTCAACTCGAAATTTGTAAACTTTTCTAAATGAAAAACTACGACGGTCTTTGCTCTACGATGAATCTCATTCCGTCGTGAGGTCTACCCGAATGTAACACCATACGTTGGCTGCATATCGCAGCTCTTGTCTTAGAAAAACAGTAGTACCCGGTCTGACCCGCGTACCCGGTTTTGCCCGACTTTCCACTACCTATTATTAATTTCGAGAGCAGCTACAAGCTTTTAAACTAAATTGAAGGGAAGATATCTAAGAACCCCAAACTTGAGATATACCTACCTAACATAAAGATACTATCATTCAAACTTCATCGCCCCACATAATTGCTAAACCAAAATCGTTTTCCTAATACGCATTTCAACAAGGGGCGTGCACAGCCACCCCAGCATGGAGAAAACGATTGCACGATTTTAAAGAGAGATTTTAAAGGCGAGTTCGGTGGCGGGTCACCACGATTCTCGTACGATTCGATCTTAATTTACCGAGTAGGCAACGACGGGGTGGAATCACACAGTCGGCCGAGCAGCAAATCGGCAACAACTGGTTTTATGTTTTCATTTGGAAAAGTGCACCCCCTCAGAAATCGTACTGGGACTTTACTGGTATCTCCCCCGAATGCAATCTTGTTCCTTCACTAAATATCTAGGGAGACGAGCCCTAGAGTCGTGAAAGCAGCGTCATAAAAATTACTAACATTAAAAGTCTGGAATAACTTTCAACATCGAAGAATCTATTTCACGAAATATGATAAATGCAATCCTATTGCACCCATCGCGAGGCTTCCACGTAAAATTCTACTTTAAAAATCAAAATCCTTGCCGAAAATCATCCCAAGATGCCTCAGTCTTTCATCGTTCGAGGTGTACGGTTCAGAGTCGGCAGACGACAAATTTCGTGAATGCCTCGACGACCATCGATCTCTTCTTCGAAAAGAGAACAGAGACGGGGGGAAGAAATAGATCGGGAGAGGTGACGGAAACACGGGACACGCCTTGTCGGTACAGGGGTTACCGTTTTTCTCTCGACGAGATCCTAGAAAATCGGTGACACGGATAGAGGGCCCTCCCCTTTGTACCCCTCGGCCGAGTGTCACCATTACGACGCCCTTAAATGGATTTAAACGACCGCGCCAGCGACAATGCCGGCTACACGCAATAGCGCTCACCAGCTGGCGAAAAATTTTTTTGATTTATCGTCCGCCTGACTTCTAGCCCCTACGATCGGGAGACACCGACGAACAAGGCGGACGGGGAGGAAGAGAGTTGCACAGAATTGTCCTAAGTACACAGCTCAGATTCTTCGTCTAAAAAAAGCGCTAGAGACAAGTTGCTATAGCTTGGTATCATTTTATTTAAGGATGCGCGGAAAGAAATGGAGGAATGTGTCCTGCTCAATTTCAAAGTATAAATATAGTACTTGACGATCCTTAATTATAAGGCTTTCAAATTTTTCTATCCACTTTTCGTCCACCGTTTCCTCAAAACCGAACCACGATTCTGCTAGATGCAGACTTTTTTAACCTTTTCTCTAGCGCCGCCGAAAGCGAGAAGAGGGTATGCTCTGGAGGTGTGTTCGCCGGTGCACCCTCTTCGGGGATGGCCACCCTTTTAGCGTCGTGCTCACGGGGGCCGAGCACACCCCCGAAACGTCACAGGCTAATTGATATAAACGCAGGGTGTAATATACTTGTCATAGAGGCGAAACCCGTTGCGCGTCGACGCCATCGGCCGCGTAAGGGATGAAGAGAGAACGAGGGCGTCTATATGTTCGGGGGGGGGGCTTAGGAGCCTTGAGCCTGGATTACGTTAGTCGATATTAGACTCGGCGGTCTGACGTTGGACGGTCGCCATTAACATATGAATAAGCGAGGACTCGAATCGTGGCTACAACACGCGGGCGAGCGTGTTCGCGCGTGTAAACCATGGGATTGAAATGTTTGTTGGTTAACTACATACACGATCGCTACGTCCACTCAGAGATATTAGGCTGTCCCTTGGACACTCGACCAAACGTACATCTTCGAAACTGGAGGTTCACGGTTGGCCTTAGCAGCTTCTAAGGCGCAATTCGTAAAAAATAATATTGAGTCTCCGAAAGGGATATCGCTGGTCGAATGACACGATACCAAAAGTTCTCATTAGCGCCATAGCCCTGGCCGAGGCTGTCAATTAGAGAAACACAAAGTCATCTGACATAATGCGAACCGAGGAGGAGGATACCGAAGCGAAGGGCAGCCGTAAATTAGACACGAAAGGAGGGTTGAAACGGTATCGAACTGGATGTGGCATTAATAGTTGCAATCTGTTTGCAGGAGCGTGTAATAAAGTCGAGTAAAGGTACACTATCTACCAATAAGATAGTTTCACGATCCATGTTACGTACCCTCGCCTCAAAATTCAAGCCAGATAAATTTCCCAAGAGTCCCAACGAACGGTGGGAATTTACAAAACGGAAAATTGACGATTATAGTATCAAATACTGCGCTGTTCACCTTAGAACGCTTCCGACGGTCGTAGAGGGGGTGGAAGTTAAACGCGAAAATACACGAGGGATCGTTTTCGGCGATAGTTGCAGGGTGGATGGAATAATGTTGTCAAATAATGTAGACAACGACGGTCGACAGGATAATCCTCGGGAGACACGTTGGGCGGACGCGAGCGGAACGAGGAGGAACGGATATTGTCTTAGCGAGTTTCGAACGCTCTGCAGGGGTTCTTCACCCTCCCGTTGCCCATAAACGTATTCATGGCTACGAGCAAGGGGGGGGGGCAGGGGGTGGTTCTATGGTGGGGTTCCCTGGTTAACGTCCGCGTGGAATCAGCGCTGTCGATATGAAGCCTCGACGGCTAATAAAGATTGATGACGTTTAATTAAATGCTCGATAAAAACGTTGCGTGGCAGTTTCCCCTTGGAAAAGCTGGGACAATGGGTCGGTTAACGAGGCCTTTTTAAATTGACCGCTGGCGATTACGAATCGTGACTACGATCCATGGTTTGTGCAGGGTGTTTCGCGGAAGGGGGTTCGAGATTTAGGAGCATGGTGTATCGAGCGATACCGAGGTTTGTTGAAGGAACTAGTAAAAACGGGTGGAAGACAAAGGAGTGCTAACGACTACTTCTAAAGGATTCGAGATGTCTCACATTTCTGCCTGAGCATGCGCAGTGGAGATCTCGCTACTGCTTGGTACACCTATATTCCTCACAGGAATGAAGAAAGTGGATTCTAATTGCCTCCTTTTTAATATATGAACACTTTCAACTTATGTGCAACTATCAGTATCGTTAGAATCTTCTTTCTATCAGGAATAATAAATTCTTTGATATAGGTATGTACTGCTGGACACTATTTTTTGCGGATGGGTCAAAGTTAAACGAAATTCATGTAAAGTAAATACTGAATAACCTGATACACAGAGGCATTCTTTTAAATGATCAATTATCAGTTAGATTGTTAGAAGCAGATGGCGTATTGTTTCAAATTTTAGAATTACCAAACAAGTGACTATTCAAAGCGACAAACTTTATCGTGAAAAAATGTGTTGCAATAAATTAGCCTTCGTTACAAGTTTTCTAAAGTTGTATGCAAATTTCTTGTAGGTATTCAAATGGTGTTCTGAATCTTCCTTTCTTCCTACGTGATTTTTAAGAAATATTCTTCAATCAATATAAACATAATCATACACTCGGCAAAAAATAGCGTCGACCTGTATAATAATACAAAACTCTACTGTATTCAAGCATTTCCTCTACCAATTTGTCCAAGAGTATATTGCATCCCTAGCAGCACATTCGCCACAAGCTGCACCCAGAGAAACGACCAATTATTCAGCGCAGAATGCTTCCAAAGACGCGATGGATCATACGCGAGTTGAATAGCTAGGAACATCCTACGGGCAACACCTTAGTTCCTGATGCTGGACATATTAAGGTCGGCTTAGAAGAATGCGCGGAAAGGTGCGAGTGACTCGCGCCCTTTTGTCGCGCGGCATCTGCCCATTGACAATGGTAATGGGCGTGAAATTTCGGAAATCTTGGTGGCAAAAGTCAACGACGCTGCTGGAAAGGCCCGCGGCGAGAAGGGAGCGCTGACAAATTCTGGTTTATGGGAGACAAGGCGACCAGGTGGTCCAGGAAACCTGCCCGTCCGAACCTAGCGGCTTGTCTATTTCACAGAGGACGACCCAGCCTCGTTGCTTACCGTCAGCGATAATTTTTAATGTCGATAATTGGTGTAATGTAGTTTCCTCGGAGGTGGACACATTTTGGCGGAATGTACTCGCTGATTGCGAGTAAAGGAAGGAGTAAAATGCTACTTGTTCCCTTAAAAAAATTGAGACTGATCAAGTATACACAGTGTTTCCATGTTTAAAAAGTTATAAAAAATTAATAAAAAATTAATGAGTCACTGGCATAATTGCTGTTAGTTCTTAGAAACTTCATAACTCCCCACACTCCCTCCCTTTGGATATTACAACTCTCCTTTTGTCCGGAATAATAAAAATAAACTTGTTTCGTATAATACCCCTACGAAAGGGTGATCCACTTTGCGTGCCATTTTGTAAATCGAAAGAAGCATCGGTCGTGTAATCCCGCTATTAACGAGGAAAGTCCAGGATTTTTTCAGCTGCACGCTCGCAGCAGCAGGGACAGAGAGCGATTTCCGTGGAGGCACATGGGGAGGCGCTGTCGCGTGAAATCGTGTCTACCCAAAATATTTGTATTTTCCGGGCATTGTCCATTGACGCTTGGCCATTGTCGCCAACTGCGAGTCCACGGGATGCCGAACAGTGCCGCAGAATGGCCTGTGGTCACGAAATTTTCATGAATGAGCGTGGCGAGCGGACGGTGGCCCACCCAAATCGCTTAAATATCTTCGAATGTTCCCCTCTCCCATAAACCCGGCAATTCTCAATTGGACGTGGTAGGCGAACGTGCAACTGAGACCGCTGAGCAATCTCCATTCACCGATCAAAACCTCGTCTCATTAAAAACCGTAAACTACAGCATAGATCTAGCAGCTTCCAATTTCAGAAAGAAGATTTCACCGTTCGAAGCGCGCAAATCAGTGGTTCCATTGATCAAGAGTGAACGCACTGATACGAAATCTTGCAGGAGACCTCCGAGGCTACGGAGCCTGTTCCAGGGAAGCTGGGAGTCGAGGAAAGTCGTCGAGGAACGGGTGTAAAAGTTGATGGGGGAGAAAGTGTCGATGCGGGGGCGTAGAGGTAGAAAGACGAGGTGGGCTGCTGCGCAAGAAGCTCGGAAGGGGTTGGAACGGAGGAGCGCATGATCCTCCTGAGGCTCGTAAGGTGAGGAGAGCAGCTAATAAGGCGTATCAGTTACCAAGGAGACGAGGTCTCCTTAACGGCGAAGAAGAATGGCGGCGTAAGAAGAGGGACCAGAGGGCCCGCCGGTTGGAAAACTCATAAGTTTCAATTTACCCGGGGATCAGCGTCCTCCGACGAGCATCGCGGGAGCAACTCTGCGCGCCATATTGATTTTCGCGGATTTCTAACTGTTGGAGAACTGACACCCTACGCCTGTCGCACCTCGGAGACGATTTTCCGCGACATTTCTCGCATCCACGAAGGACTTTCGATACCACCTTGCCGGTGAAACTCGATCGCGTTCTGGATCAAAGACTGTGTGGAAGTTATCGCGCGGCCTCGCGAGTGAGTTAAGGCAGGCTGGAAGCAATTCCAGCGCGGGAACACTTGTAAAATTAGATCCACTGGCGGACACGTAGCACGGTCACTATGCGCGATTGTTTTGCTGCATTCGCGGATCGTGGAATCGGCTCGCGATGCTGGCTTCTTCGTCATAGGACGTTCCATTTTAAACAAACTGTCTCATTCATCGCCTTTCGCAACGCCGCGACGCCCACGCGTGGATCCTTAGGGGGTGGGATTTTTAATCATCTTGGTTTTGATGCAACACCTTGATCTTCGACAGAGTGACGAAGACAGGGTATTCCTTCGATTTACAAGTTCTTTAACGATGGTTACGGGATAATAAGAGAAGATAGATTAGCCATGAAATTTGATTTTCATTTAGAGGTATTGAAGAAGATTAAATATCGACTGGAGTGCCAAGGGAAGTAACAAAATTGCCTGAAAGTCTGTCACTGTGATAGCTGTAGAAGCTTAGAAATTAAGATTTGTGTTTCCAATTGAAAGGGATAAAATTAAGTTGGGATTGAAAGTGTGACGATAAGAGAGAGAGAGAGAGAGAGAGAGAGCAAAAATGGAGCACGTCCTCGAAGCTGAAGGCGCATGTAAAATTATGCGAAAGAAAGAGGTCCGAGGCTGGACAGAATCCTCCATTGAGAAATTACTGGCGACAAGGGCCTCCAAGCACTGACAGTCGGGCAAAATATTCCACCCTGTACGTAATGGCGAGGATGCGGGTGATGCGAAACGTGGAACGTCTAAATTTGAAACGGGACTGAAACGAGGCGCTGGGGAATTAGGTCAAGCGCTGGGAATTAGGATACTTGGGACGTTCATGGGTTCGTGCGCTGGTGTTTTCTACGTCTCAAGAACTAGGAGGAAGGAAATTGAAAGCGACGAAATGACACGTCGATTTGAAGACTCGGGAAACACTCGAAGATCAGTTTAAAGATCCATACTTGAATATTGTATGTCTGAAAATTAAATAACATCAAAAATACCGCGCTGGCGCGCGAAGTGAATACGTCTTGATACAATTAAATAAATTAGATCAAATGTGGGGTCATTCCACGAAAAGTAGGGCCTTATTTTAAAATCTGAATTTTAGTGTATTCATTATTTTCTTTCCGTCGCAGTTGGAGGGCCAATTTCAATTTTTTTCTAGCCTTTACAACCCAACCTTTTTTTTCATACTTCAATTTTTTGGGGTCCCCTGAGCACTATTGTATAGCAAAACTCCTTTCCCATAAAAAAATCTATACTCCACAAGCTGAAACTTGAAAGCAAGAGACTCGTCCATGATTTAAAATGTAAAAGCCTGAGGATTTAGAGAAGCTTCCTTGGGAAAGAGTCTGATTAATGGATTGTTTCAAGGAAATTTTCTGTGTCTAACTTTCGCAACTACGTATTGCTAGCCAACAGGAAATCTTTGCCTCTCCTATAACGAAGATGCCTACTGGTGCAGACTTCTCCATTAGAATGGCAGAACTGTTCAATCTTGACCGAATGTCACCGAGTCTTTCTTCATAAAATGCTAAACATTCTTGGCAGTCGAGGTAGTCACGAGTACTGAAAGTGTTGCTCGTTAATATACTCGTGGAGGTACTAATATAAACGTTAGCGAAGTATATCGTTCCACTTCGAAGGAAGATTGTAAGCGACTCAATCTCAATTCAATAATACACGAACCAGGAAGTTACTTCCTGAAAACGAATTTTGGCCATTACAGTCGCAGTAAAGTATGCAATGATTTCACGTAAAATTGTAGAAACATGTCACAGAAATAAAATATCTATAATCTCCTCGAAGAACTTTCACTATAAAATCTTTTGTAACCCAAAGAGGTAGCCAGTTACTTTGCATGTCGCGATCATAGGAACAGGTCATGGGGCTCTGGCCGTGGCCGAATTCGAAATAAATACACCTCATCCCGATCTGTATCGCCTGGTCGGCTGGTACACGCCACCGAAAATAGAGTTGCATTTAGAGCACCCGGTATATGCGTGCTAGGAGGTCGTGCCGGATGACCGAAGAGTGCCAAAACTGAAAGATCACCTTTCTTCCGTCCTTCTTACGAGTTCTGCACTAACTGCTCAAGTATCCTTTGTTGCGTAGAATAATTAATCATAATTACTCGAGGACTAATCATCCGAGATGAATTTCGGACCACCGAAAATACTGTAACATTTCTTTCAATAAATACTTCAATATCATATAGACGACTTGAAGGCTCTGATTAAAAACAAATCCCATTTTCTTAGATAAAATTGAGCTACGCATGGTCTTTGCGAATGTACTACACGAAGTCATGAAGTAAGGGTATATAGACACAATTTTTGTCAAGGATTGCTTGATTTTTGATAAACCATCTAAGACAGAAATAAAATTAGATATTCCATTGAATAGCACAGTTCATTAATTTACCTCTAATTGCAGTGGCAGTGAAGAGAGTATTGAAAACCCAACCTGAAATTCAAACTGAACTGTTGGAGTAAACCAACAGTTTATCGTGCAATGGAATGTCTAATGATGCAAAAGCTCCAAAATAAGTCAAGTATTTGAAGGAATGACTGTGAATGCAGGATTGTCGTCACGTTTCCCAGTATTTCGGTATATAGGTGGCGTCATCGTATCAATCATGCCTCCGTATTTTCGTGTCCAGTGACGTTCGATTTAAAGATCAGCCGACGTCATTGCGGCGTATTTAAACAGATGTATTTGCAGTGTCGACGAGCTTAAAAGGCATTTGTCAGTAGCCGTTTCCTAGTATGATTCAATAAATCCCTAACAGCGAGTCAGACATTAATTTCGAATGAGTCCAAACAGATTTAGCTAACGACATACGAAAGAGGCAATAACAGGCGTAATTCGTCAGACCCTTAACCCTTTAGCGTTGGCACCCGGATCCCGTTGGAGGGAAAATATCCCCCTTTTTTATCGTTAAAAATGGGTTGAATTTTTGTGTTTTTATATAAAAATATTTTTTTTCAGAAGCTAAAATGCATAAAAGAAATGAAGGCATATATGATATCTCGGGCGCTAAAGGGTTAAAAATTATAAAAATGTAATCATATCGTAGCTGGTTCTTATGCATTTCGAAGACTCAAACTGCGAGCTGTCAGCTGCAGTCATTTTTGTGACAGCTATCTTTTCGTGTCGTTTTTAGGTTCTATAATTCCTTTCGATAAGCTATGTTAGTGTGTACTCTATCTCATAGTTGCAGAATTTAATTAACAACCCTTCTTTAATACTCTCAAGTACTTCATCTGTACAACGGGTGTTTCCGAAAGAAAGCCCACGCTGTATACGCAGAAAATTGTCCAACAGCGTACGTAAACATTATATTTTCCGCGGCCAGGCACGAGCAATGACATTTCCGCGACAAATATACATATGCACAGCCTTGGAGAAGGCCTCACTTCAAGGACTGAAACATCGGATACTGCCAATGTCAATTTGGCTTGTTGCTCGTCATCGTTTCGGTGTGACACGTGTTTAAAATTCAAGCTCGGAAGATTAAAAAATACTACAACCCTCGCCAGTTCCCGAAATATCGAATTCACTTGGATCAACTTGGATCTCTTGAATTAACTTTGTCGAAAGTGTACGAGGAATTGCGTAGTCCAATCCAGAATACTAGAGTGAGTCTGGAAGGTTCCACAATATTATCTTCTCTATTTTTGTCTAAAAAATGTTAACCCAGCGCGAGCTGACAGCTCAAGAGCAACGGAGGCATCCTATAGACACTTCCACGATTAGAATGAAGTAATTGCCACATTTCCTCCTTTGAGTGATTCAATGTTAATGACTCATTCGAGCACCTGGCTTCCGCCTAATATGTCCGAGCTATAATAATATCTGTTATGCGCAGGAGAAATGCATGTATAGATCGAAATAAAGAAGACAGTCTCGTTTAATTAGACACTGACTCATAATCGAGTGCTCGAACGATTGTTTACGATTGAATCACAGTCTCGTGATCGATACATGTGAGGCGTCGGAGTATTTTGTTTACGATTGACAAGCTAAGAACGTCTAGCTCGAAACTGTGAACTTCAGGGTTCAGGGCTGCTGCGTAGGAGTTCTCTGATTTTTTATTGAGAGGACATCAAATTTTTCCTCTCGATGATAGCTTTCATAGCAACCGAAATCAGTTTAGAGTCTTAAGAGTTCCCTCGTGCTTTTTAGTCAGAAACCACCCCCTTGGATAACAACCCCCTTTCCTCGACATCACACGCGCTCTTCCCTCCAAAATCTTAGCACCCCCTTACCCCCAAACGCGCTCTTCCCACCAAAATCGCCGCACAGACTCAACATCGTCCCCTCCCACGACTCGCGCTGCTCCGTCGCGGAACAAGTATGAGAAACGCGTGGGCAGGAGGCAGAGGGAGGCGTGGGCGTACAGAGTGGCGACCGTGAGGAGCAGGTCGTCACCGAGGTGGAGGAAGAAGCGGACGTGGAAACGTCCGACCAGGGGGAAAGAAGAAGATTTCCTCTCGCTCACGACCGATCGACCAATCCCGATCCGTTGGCGGGGGGTTGTGCCATAAATGTCGCGTGGCGTGCGGCGAGAATTCGCCGACAGGTCGGCGCCACCGTACCAACGTCCGGTATACTAGTCCACATTTTTGGCGGCAGCCGCCCAGTCTAAGGTCCAATCCTCGAACCGTACGGTCGTCCGAAATACTTAGGTAAAAAAAATATAGAAAAGAAAAGAAAAGGGCCCAGCTGCCCATCGACCACCGGCCAAACGCTCCAGTTCATTCGTTCTCACGTTTTTCTCTCTGCGATCTTCTGCTTCTCCGTCGACTTCTGACTCGCTCGCCGAGAACGAGAGTTCGAATTTCGAGTATCGATCTGTGCCACGAACGCGGGGAAATACGCGGGGACGATACAAAGGCAGATTGATCCATAGATCCTCGAGGAGGGTACACCGATAGGCCGACGTAATCCGTGAGTGCGATACTCAAGGTCGAAGATCGTTTTCCACGAGAGAACAATTACTTGACGCTGGAGGGGTGGATCCAGGGAATCGTCGTCGATCACGCTGGCAAACTCTGCTCTCCCTTACTGCGTTCTGTGCGACAGTGGAAAAAGGAGACGCCTGATCGGACGTGGCTGACACCGCCGCTGACTCGCCCTCCGTGTATTTAGTAGGAACTCGACTGTCTATGCACTAATCAACCACGGACTCAGCTGTTCCCGTTCTACTCACACTGCGTTCCGTATTTCACTACAGTTTCACTTTTCTGGACTAATCGATGTTACTAACCGTTTGGAAATAAAGCTAATCGCACTGCCAACGGGCTCACCTCCGCGTATATTCTGATAAAATGGTAACGATCGAGGCACTCGTTAAACAAGTATCAACTAACAAATTCCTGATTGATCTTTTGGGAAGAAAATCGAAATCGATCGTTACCATTTCACCCGATAAAAGAAACATCCGCTGTCTACGCTCGATGTCTGTACTATGATAATATGCACGACTGCGTTACCATTCCTACTTAACAACCATCCCACTGAATTGCATTTACTCTGATTTTGTCAAAACACCCTTCCCCCGTTGTGTGAAATTTTCAGTAATACAGAGAAAACAAGTGTCCTCTAAGTAACGCTTGAAATCCTGAAAAACCACTCGATCGGATTAATTAGAATCGCGAGGAAATTGCTGGTCTAAGAAACCGAATACACTTGATGAAAGAGAAAAGGGAGGAGTGCAACTTAAACTATCAGCGTCGTTGCGACATCGCCCCAGTAACCAGTGATTATTATCGAACGATATCTAGAACGAGTCGATGGTTGGACTATTGTGGTCTAGTGGCAGTTTCGTTTCGCTGTTTCCCGAACGCGGCGAGCCGGGGTTCTAATTTCGCGCGTTTGCAATAGTTGGCGCGCGATCGGTCTCAGTTTCGCTGAGGATCCAGCGGACCAATTCAAGGCAGAGGCTCGTCGGTGGCCCGAGCTTTACGAAACATGGACAGGCTCGAGTCCCCGTGCCAATCACAGCCGGATTGTTTATAATAATTGGCATCCATTTGTTTGGGCTGTTACGTAACAGAGCGCCGCGCGGAGTGTGCTTATAATGCCGCGCTGGGTAAAAATAGCGGCGAACGAGTGCCGCCAAGTCCGTACTGTCTGTTATAGCCGCTCCCTTTCCACCCGCGAGAACGCGAAACAGTTTTTGCCAGCGAACGACGCGCCATCTATCGCGTGAACTAGTTTCCGCCCGTCATCCATTTCCTTGCGGGCGTAACTGACGTGCCCCGACGGAAGCGAATGGATATCACGAAGAGGGGAACGTTTAACTGGGGACAGATACTCTGGAATGTTGATAGAATTATATAGCAATACTGGGATATTTGTATCGGTGGATGAAAATAGGTCAGTTGATGGATATTGATGGAGCATAAGGGGTGGTTTCTTTCTATTTCTCCTAGGAACTTGATCGTTCCCAGGCAGGATCTTCTCGTTTCAAATTAGAATTCTTTCAGCTAGAGGTTTTCAAAGGGGATACGTATAAAATCGCCTTCGACGGGGAAAGAAACAGCATTCGATAGAACGAGCTTCGCAACCACTCGAAACTCGAGTATTCGAATATTTCGAGTACCTTCGGCTGCAGCCCGACCAGGCTGCTAATTCTCTTAATATCGTAGAGCACGTCACAAGTGCCAAGAGGCGCCTCGCGCCGCTTGACAAGTTAAACTGCGCGTCTGACCGAATTAAGGCGTCACTACTTTCAGCCGCATCCGGCTAAATATAACGCGGCCGCGAGAAGGCTACTTTCTAGCCGATGTTAAACTTCGATTCCCGAAGAAAAACAATTATACCGAGCCTCCACCCGCCTGTCTCTCAATTCCAGCGAGAAAAATCAGCGTCGGGGCGACCCGAGGCGGCTGTCATCGTTTCAGGAAGTAGGCGTTACACGTTGGATCGATGAAGCTGAAGCCTCGATAACTAGAATAAAATACTCGTTGCGTAACTGACACGATGAGATCAGCGAGTTCGTTAATAAAAGTAGCTGCGACTTTCGCTGGGCTTTCAGTTTCTTCAATATTATGTACACAGGGTGTTTCTTCGGAGGTGGACTTCCTAGTTGAACGTTATAAAGAAGAGGCTAGCGTAAACGTGTGACCTATTCGACCTTGGTTGCGTCTATTCCTGTTTATCTTTGCGTCAAGTGATCAAAGTGCTCGCCTGCCACGATGTGGGGGTGTAGACTTCGGTTATAGATCAGTTATGGATCCCTAAATAGCAGATGCTTAGTGGAATTTGTTGTGCTGCGTGGTCTTTGCAAAGGGAATATTAGATTTTTTATTTAACTTGAAGGTGGGGTACAGACGATCTCTGACGAAGGGATACTGTAAACAATTACCTTCTTCTTAATAGTGGAGGTTACTTAATTTAATTTCAAAAGTGAAAAGCTAATAGGAAATGAGTGAACTGGTTTGTTAGGTAAAGTTTTACGGAGCTTACGATCAGGTGGTACTGATTCCTTAAGAAGTTCTACTACTCTATTTAACAGCACCAGCACCAGTTGGCTATATTCTGCCAATACTGCGTCTCACGTTTCAAAGCAACGTGTCGAGTTCGTTGTCTTCTCAGTCGGTAGTTAAAGTTCCCGCATCGAAGCCCGACACGCGAAAGTTTTCCCCATTTCTGAGGTGTTCCAGACCCTAGTGCACCATTTACCTTCAACGAGTCACGCGAAGCGCGCAGCTGTATCCACGAAACTTGAAGAAGCATGCACTCGTGGAACTCGCTCGTTCACTGTCAAGTCTTCAATGCGAGTCGGGCTTCCAAAACTGCTATACATTGCAAACATGTTTAGGTATCACGGTTAGGTGATGAAAGTTCGGATACTTAAACTCTTCGGGGCTTCAATTTTCGAATTGGAAAGCAGCTTAAATTCATTAAGAATTTTAGCATGGACTGGCATGTGCATCGATACTTGACGCTGACACTTCTATCAGAGGCCTGAAGGCACTATCAGACTTCACTATTCAACACTTCCACGAGTACTCTATGTTCATCAGAGGTGTAAAAATATTAATCCAATCTCCAACTGATCTCAACCATACCCCTGGATCTACTTACAATTAGTCTACCTTCATCAAGGATCTTCGAACAGTAGTACAAAAGTCAATATCATCCACTGCGTCCAGAACCCCTTGACCATTCTATTTTACCTGTAGAGCAACAGCATGTCCCAAAGTCTTTCTCCGAAGAGAGCCTCTAATTGCATCGAACCCACGTCACCCATTGGCCACCTATCTCTGGCAGACTCGTGGACAGCGACAGGTGGAGGAGCGCCTTTCGCTATCGCCTGTCGTCCAAGTAATCCACGTGTCTGCCGTCAGTCTGGCGGACTGTCACCTGATTATTCTATTCTTTTGCTCCGACTGGCCATTTAGCCAGCATCGACGATGACGCATCGAAGTGGAACGCCTCGGGTGGAACCGTGATACGAAAAGCTATGCGCCGGTGTATCTCAGTTTTTGGACCTACGCCCCAGATGATTTTCTTGACCGCGCCGCGTGTATTTTTAGAGGGCATCTAGATTACACTCGCCTCAGGATGGTGGGATATACATCCACCTCCCCTGGCGCACGCCTCCTCGCCGCTCTATATTTCCCTCGTGACAAAACTCCGGATCCTTTAAAATTAACTAACCACGTCATTCCGCGGCAATGGCCTCGAGAGTTGGGAATTATACGCCGATAGGATTCTAAATCGACCTGGTGGCTGTGTAATTTTTAACTGTACGAGGAGGACAGATATAGAATTTGAGTGTGCGAAGTACGAAAGGGAAAAGGATAGTTAAGATTGATTGGTTGAAATGTATAGAGATTGTTGTACAGGGGTTCGAGACTATTTACAAGCAATGCTGGAACTAATCCAGAGCTAGTAAGAAGATGAGGTAGCAGATGATCGGTTAACGAGGTGGTGAATAGATGGATGCCTATTGGCTGGTGGCAGAGGATGATGGTGGTGACACGTGGCGTGTGCTAGATAGCCGAACATAAATGTGACTGTGACTTCTACAGGTTGAATCTAACGTGGATACCGAAGCTAGAGGTATAGAATGAATTGAAAAATTGAAACTGGTGCCACGAATAGAAGGCCAAGGTTGCTTCTCACGCCCACGAGTCTCCAAACCCAATTACCAGAACGATCGAGAAACAGCTGATGACTGGCAGCCGCGTTCACCGAACTTCAGCGCGCCTTGCTTATCAAAGAGGAACGCAAACCCTTGGACACTTCTAAGAAGCATAGAGAATTACCTACTACCTTCCAGCTTAGACTCTCTCACAGTCTCAGAACTGCTGAACTATCTCAGATTCCCCGGATCGTTAGTTCCCGTCTTGGAGACATGCTTCTAGGAAACAATGAAACCTGAGGGTTGCTTAACTAAACACACAGCTGCAACTAACTCAATCCAATATTAAAATCTCATGAGACTATAAAAACTGCAAACAGACAGTTCTGCCAGTCTCCCTAAAGACCTGAAGAGTCAACGCACTCGGAGATTTTAACAGACGGCTGCCAAAGATTAATCGTTTGAAATCTTTCGAAACACCATACCTAGGAAATGTGATAAGCGATCCTCCTGTTCTTTTAGACACTGTTGCACTCGCGAGAAGGAAAAGAAGCGAGCAGAGTCCCATGAGTCTAGGGAGTCAGGGTTGACGGGCGAAATGGGTCATTATCGTCGTGACGGTGTGTCGCGGGCATAAAGGAGCCCATTCCAATGGGAGTTCGTGAAAATCGGTCAAAGTCAGTCGCAGACTCGTCGGCTATGCTGCCTTCGCACACAGCTTCGATGTCCACCTGTTTCCGACTAAAAACGGACCGGGGCCCGGGCATCCTAAATATAGCGACCGCGAATCCGGGACTCTTACGTCACGGCGCATCGTTTGCGACCACGATCACCGAGCTTTCTCATTTCCCTTTTTCCTTTCTCCCCATGTTCCACCCACGCCATCAATTTAACCACCCACATTCAACACCCACGCGTTCGATGAACTAAACAAGCCGACTTGACTCGGGTTGGTTCGTTTCATTTTCTTTCACTTTTAGAAAATCCATCGAAATTCACTCGAGCAGTTCCTTTGAACCTTGACTCGAGTGGATCCCGAAGAGTTAGTATTTTCTATACTGCGCGTGGGTAATATAATTTCGAACGATAATCATAATCAGATAATTGAACTCGAGGCATAGAAGCATACGTTCATCGAGTCACACGTTTCACAGCAGAAAATTGCCAGCAAAGAATGCTTCCTACCCCTAGAAACGTTCTGGCGGCTGACTAAACAGGCGGAAATTAATCCGTCAGGCCGAAATAGACGCTTAATGGACGGCGATTAATTTACATTACGTATTCCAAATTTACACCCGATGACCTTCGATCGCTCTTGCCGGGAATGAAACAGGAATACGCGCGAAAGCGTTCGGATGATCCAGGCCGAGCATGAAGTGCGCGATCCCGCTAAAATTAGCGTCGACGGTTGCGTCAACAAAAAGAAAAGCCGACGCCACTGTTTGTGTCGCAGTCCTCGATTGGCTGGCCCGCGGAATGCCGCGGCCAATCGTGATACCCCTAATACCCGCACGGTATTCGAAAACGGAACGGCTACGGTTTTCCACCGGCCGATCCAAATTCAGGCTTTCTCGCGTGTCTCATTCAATCTGCCATCTCATTCATGTAATTTCTCTCTTTACGCGCGCGCAGATTTTTTAGTAGAAGAGGGAGGAGAAGGGTAGTTAAAGTTCGTACAGGGTGGCAGGAGAGTTGGTTCTACACTTTGAAAATGAATAACTCCAGCTATTTTAATTTTCTGGAATTTAAACTGAGTTACGGAAAAGTGTTTTTTGATAGTGAATCGTGATTTCGTTTATGGAATTATTTGAAACGTGATTTATTGGTGAATTTTGAATTTTTGGGGAACTATCTGAGAGACACGAGAAATTGATTATTCATGATGTTTCGAAATGATTGAGACGACGATTGAAGGCTTTGAGGAATTATTGTCAGAGACGTGTTTTAGGCACCGATTATGAAAGAGGACTGTTTCTCTCTGACGTCGCGAAGCTACAACGGTTGCGAAACCGTATTCTGCAAGAATGATGAAGAAATCGACCGTGAAAAAATGCTTGCGCGTGACTCTATAATTAGAGGGCGACGGGATGCCAACAAACGCCCCCGCGGATTTATCGACGATAATTTTCGTATTTTTAGCGCGATGACAGTCTGCTAGCGTTACACGTCCCTAAAATTGTCGAGTTCGCGGCGCCACTGCGAGCCCTCGTGCTTGCAAGCTCGCGTAGACGCGAGGCTTGACGACCTTTATGGGCCATTTTTCTGAGCGAGGATGCTGTAAACTCGATGCAGCAATATTTTGGAATATTTTTAAATACTCTGTTGTGCAATATTTGGCATTCACAATACGAGAAATCCACCTTGCTCGAGTTTCCACATTACTATAAATCCCTTAACATCATGAACGATGCACTTAGATTTCTTCCACCAAGAAAATGCACGCTCTTCTCTCGAATAAAGCAGTTCGATCGTCCGTAATTCGACACTGGCCAATGATCAAAACCGTTCGACAGCTGAAACTTTCCGCTCGGCCACGCTCTTCGACGAATCCATTTTAACATATATACCTACATATATAGATCCGTTTACAAAGCTGGCAAACAAAGGAATGGCTAAACGAAATTCGCGCGATAATGGATCGCGGAAACGGCGCGTGGTTTACGGGAGTATAAGGTTAAAGAAACACTTGCAGCGGCAACACGGGAGCCTTTATATATTTGCTCATTGCTGATGCAATAGATCTTACGTCGATGCGCTCTCGGGCTTGTTTATTGGAGTAACAAAAAGCTGTATACTCGACCCATTAAATTTTATTCTGTGATAAATAATCGCTACATTCAAATAGAGCACTTTGACGAATTCAGAAAATACTGCAATTAGCAGTAAAATACAGTTAAAGCTCTAATCAATGTCGAGAACTGTTTCCCTTGCTTTTCACTAACTGCTGCTAACATCCGCGATATTAATTAACCGAATACACGTGGAGGCAAGGGAGAGCAGAGTTTATGGGAAACTCGAAGCAGGGTCATGTTTATTTTCCAACGTGTTAAGTCGTGGCACGCAGTCAGTCGGAATGAAACAAGAAGATCCACGAGAATCAATGGGAAATTCAGCGGAGTGGGTTTCACGTGGTTTATATTTGTTTGTTGCAGCGAACGAGTGTGGTTAGCAGTTCAGTAGAGCGGCAAAATGGACGCGCGCTTTAGAAGCAACCTCGACATGATTGGGCGCAACGAGCCCATCACAAGGAAAGCCAAATTCTGGCAAAGTTATGTCCGAGCCTTAAAAGGTATCCCCTTACGATTTTTTGTCGTGCACGGTTTACTGTTTCTAACTATTTCGAGTAACAAAGGAAGCATTGGATGATCTACTGATTCTGATTTGAAGATGAGGGGGTGGCAGAGCATTCTAATCTTTGGTCTGAATTTTGAAGATCATATTGCGTTCCTGTTAATCGAAATAACTGGGCAATGAAATAACGCGAGATTTTGACCACAGGCACCGATGACATGAGAGCACCCGAACACACGCACAGACCCCGCGGCATTTTCCGCTCGGACTACCCTGAGCTGCATTCCACCTCGTGGCCCTTTGGGAAATCGATCTATGAAAACCCCCTCCACGCAGCTGATCGCATCAATGTCCCTGGATACAGGTATGGCAATCATTACCACGATTTTCCTCGTACTGTATTCTGCCTAAACTTGACCAAACACCACCTGGCAGATGTAACCCTTAAAAATGTTTTATAACAACTACTAAAAATCTTATTGGAAAATAAAACAATTAAAGTATAGCTACCAAATCTAATTGGAGAAGCTGTGCACAGGATTTACGTTAGACTGTTGAACCTCAGAGTTAAAAGAGTTAGTGAAAAGAAGGGAAAAAAGCCCCTAGTGATGTTAAAAGGAGCACAAAAGTCCCCCCAACATTTCCAATTCTACTGTATCTGCTTCGCTAACGAGTCTTCTATTTCCTCCCCCGAAACAGGTACCTGCCCGTCCACCGTGAGATCTACGGTTACTCACCGAGGCAGCTCTACCCGCATCAATACAAACCCATAGAACGCTTCACCCCCGGTACGTACTAAACAGCTCTGAGCGAAAGTCCAAAGCGAGTGAGACAAACAAAGTGCGAAAGAGATTAAGATATGAAATGAATAAAAACAAAAAAACGACGTCCATTGAGAGAATCGAAAAGCGCGAAACGAAACGAAATGAGTAGAACGGTCATTGAGTTGCTTAAACGCCGGCAACGAGAAAAGTAATCATAACGCTGCGAGAGGCTTAGAGAGCGAGAACGAGGACAGAGGACGAGCGGGAGAGGGATGGGAGCGCGGATCCGTCGATCGTCACTCTGTACCCGGGTTCTACGTCGAAACGATTATAATCGCGCGACCGCTCGTTCTCGGGGTTCTTTCCCTAGTCGATTAAGTGTCCCCTTGATATATACGTATATGTGTAACCAGGTGCTTTTGGCTTCTGGACGGTGAGAAAAGAAAAAGAAATATGAAGGGAGCTAACGATAACGATATTAGACAGAAAGGCAAAAGACAAGTTTCGCCGGAGGATTAAGCGACCTATCAATTCGCGACTTTGCCCTCCGTGGCCTTTCTCAGAAGCCAGAAACGCCCCTCGGAGGAACCGTCTCGTACACCCCCCACATTCAACCCCCCAGCCCTCCACCTTTGCCTGCACTCGATCGTTACTAAAAAAAACGGAGGAAAGGAGAAAATAAATAACTGGGACGCTCCAGCCCTGTGAAACTTCTATGTTCTATGTTACACGTGTCATCCCCTCCGACGTGAAATTGCGAATGCAACCCTTGAACGTACATACGTGTGGAATCGGGCCCGTGTCTAAGTAGTTAACTCGACGGAATCACTGACCGATAATACCGTGTCTACCTTCATTACCATACCATATTACAGCCACATTATGTGTAACACTAATTATTACTCGGCACATCTTTGTATCTAAGTTGTTATTATACTTATGTCGCTATATGAGAACACTGCATCTACATACGTATAAATATATATCTATATTATATGTTTAAAACCTGCCTAAAGACTTGTCTGCTTCGCGACTTAACCCATCAATCTTGTCGATCCATTTCTTTGTCGCGCGAGTCCTCGGGGGGTGAGTTCATTCGAAGGGATCCGATCGCGTTCACTGATAACCGGAGCGACCATCCGCCGATGATCGACGCTCCGTTTGGCTAGTGTCCTGTTAATCGTAGCGTATTGTAGTCTGCGCCAGAGGTGGGCACAGCTTTCACTCGACTGACTCGATTGATTCGTTCATTAGCTGGTAGAAGCACAGTGAATTAAAATGTTGCCGCGAAACAGACGGGCGAGCTAATAGCAGAGAAACAGTTCGTCGATGATCCTTCGCTCGAATCATTTCTAAATCATCAGTAACCGCGCTGCAACACCGCATAACCAACTGTCGCAAACGTAATCGGACGCGAGCAATCGCTCTGAACAGTCTAAACCGCAGCATAATACTGGCGCTAGATTGCGGGACGAGTTGTAGCAGCGAGTAGGCGAGCAGTAATGTTTAGATTAACGGGACGAGGGATGCCCATCTCTGCCCTTTGAGATTCCCAAAGCTAATTCAAGAATTCGAACTAACAAGTCTGAACTAAAAGAGACTTGGGAGGCTAAGTGGTGCCAAGTCGTAATATAACGAGCGTGCTAATCGTAGCTAGGAGCAAACCGAGCATCACGTGATTAATTAACAGCTCAGATTAACGCGATCAATAACCAAGTGAGACCTTCTGTGGACGTGATCGTGGCGACGGCGAAGCTCGTCAGTGGTCGGACGGAAATGGGCGACGATCAACGTGAAATCAGACGACAGACGAAACGTCCAAGCATCGTGGATCATCGTTCATCGTCATCATCGATCATCACACTGGCTCGCACAGATTACTCCATCCATTGTCGTCTTGTGGAACGTTTAAAAAAAACGATACCAAATCGAACAGAGAGATAGAGAATCATTTATCGTTGTCTTCGTCCTGGCCCAGAACGAAAGAAACGTTCAGTCGATCCCGGGGAACGCAAGGACCACGCATGCAGCTCTGACTCTAATTTCTATTACAGGCACTAGACCCGACAAGTGGGGTTTACTCAATCGCGTCATCGATTTGAGCGACCTTAGGCGACAACAACTGATACGAAAGTGGCAGACTAACGAGCGAAACATGCTTACCTGCCATGTACGGCTTCGCCATTGCATACGAAGAAAGGATTACTAACATTGGACTCCGTCTAACGATCGACTAATTACTGAATTCACTGAATTTGTGTCTTGAGTCTGGGCAACTTCGTCACTCTACTTACTATTAGTTTCCATGGATTTAGAATCTCTTCTGATTTATTTTATATGAGGATTTGTTGCTGATTGTTTTAATACAGGTTTCAAGGGGTGGATACAAATATTTTTAACTCAAGTTTCTTTAGGTGATTATAAAAATTTATTTAAAGAATAAAATAAATTTTTTTCTCTTAAATTACTCCATTCGTGGTTACATTAATCTTCTGTTCGGCTTTTCTTTGGGGGTGCCAGTGCCCCTTGGTCCCCTCACTGGGGGCGCCACTACTTGGGGTGTAGGAATTCGATTGAATAGAGAATAAAAATCAATTCTGAGGATATTAGAGATTGGGGTTCTGTTTTATACGTTCCGAGGGGTAAAATTCTTCGAATGTTTTGGATTAAGTGCAATTGCCAGAGCTCAAGATGTTAATTCTTCGCATTAGGAACTGACTCCCGACTAATAGTTTCGCTAGGTTTTAGGCAACCGCTTGTCCTGTAACTCGAAAGACTGTACAATGCTCAAAACTGGTTAGAGGATTATTTACCTGAAGTATGTCAAAGATATCAATGTCCTTCAATTTCGATGAGAAAGATTATGAGACGTTAAAGAATTCTCCAAGGATTTTGAGCAGCGTGGGTACACGAGCAGCCAAAAATTTTCCGACCTTCTAGTAGCTTTCTTACTACAAATATTATCTAAACTGATCAAAAGTTTTTGGCCACTAGTGTATCCACGAAATGTTTTTAACAGAGAATCACCACGTCCAAGAGTTAATTGTACAGAAAATGTCCCCCATCATTGGCGATATCTAAACACTTGATTCTCCAAACAAATTAACTGTCACGTCACTAATCAACCCCGTCCGACGACAAACGAGAAAACGATTGCACGCGGTGCTTACACACACACACAGAAACACGCAGACACCCGGTTTTCTCTCCATCGATGAGATTCAGACGATCGTCGAGAGAATAATCACTTTTCCAACGGTTCGAAGAACCCTCGAAAGAGAAAAGGGATAACCTGCGATCGGAGCCATCTCGAAACAGTGACCAGACACGACAGATGAACGACGATCTGATTTTTTACAAGCACGAGAAAGCTGCCCCACGCTGTATACACGAAATTTTTAATAAAACATTAATATGCCTGAAGAAACCAACGTTTTTACCAATGATTTTGGACTTTTTTCCGTGGATTTTACCATCTGTTCTCCATAGAACCACAGTCTTTTAACGACCTCTCGCTGCTCTTTTCACGGGCGAGACAATTTTTGCCGTACACTTTCGTGGCGTTTCGCGGGGAGCACTTTTGCTTTTTGTTTACATACTTACTTGGCGCGAGGCACGGGCGAGATTTTTTTCTACCATCAGGACGAAACTGTTTGGAATATTAAACGTTGCAGCTGAGGTGGAGGTCGCATGGTGATAGAGGAGAGAAAGAGGATCGCGAAAAGAATCATTTTTGCGTATTATAATGAACAAATAGACGGGAATGCTTGACGGGACACGCGGCAAGAGAGCACGAGGAGAACTCGAGGACGAAAGAGACGTAGCGCGAGGGTGAAGTTACAAGAGAGAAGTAATTCGCGAGGCTAAAGCGAATATAGAAATACAAAATTGAATACGGCCGCCAAACTTGAAAAAGCTGGAAATTTTCTCTCGACGCTTTCGCGTTCTAATTTCTGCCATCGATTTTTCACCTTCAACGTCGCTATTTAATCGCCACTCGTCACGGCACCTTTCGATCACTTTATTTTTACGTGACGCAATTTCGTGCGGAGGTGAAATAGATTCTGCTTGGCTGGTAAAATGGAATTGTCGTAGAAGGTGGAGAAATCGATAGCCACTGTATTAATACACGCTCTAATTCACAAGTAATGCGCACGCGAGTATCGAGTATTCTTTTGTACTAACAAACGACCGATAGTTAACGTGCAATTAATTTCCAACCAGATCCAGGAATTTCTATCTTTTTCAGGAGATGGCATGTACTTCTTTTCTGGCCCCAACCCCCATCCCTACTAGCTTAAGTAATCCACCAACCCTGATAGTGTAATTCTTTCCTTCAGCCGAACCTACCGATACTAATTAATAGGGGCATTCGCAAAAAAAAAAGGAAGCAAATACTGACACCACGAAGACGTAGGAGTACGTTAGGGATAATTAGATGAAACTAGTAGCGAACGGAAGTTGCAAGATGGATCGACGATTAGACGACGACGATTATTGTTGAGATGGAATTAAGATTCTCTCTCAATTTATAGTTTAATGAATTCGTAGCCTCGAGCTTTTAGTAATTAACAGAAGTAAAAAAGAAGGCACTTGAACCTGGGTCACGAGTAATCGTAAATAATAAGCGGTAATGGCCAAAAGATAACGGCCTAATTCAGTAATCTAGTCGAGCCTTTTTGGAAATTTCGAAGCAAACGCAGCTTTTTTCCGTCACCTCTCCGTGGAAGAGGGGTAGGGCGATTTTTTGAGGCTGTTTTTTGTCCCACCAGGTCAGTATGCTTTTTTTTCCACGTGGAGTCGTGTTATTTTTGTGAGAGCATCGACTGTTCTTTTATTTTTTCTTTAGCGAAGGAAAGAATCGCGAGACACACGCTTCAAAGCTTTCAGAGACTGAGTCTGGTTTTTTCTTCGAGTAGGAGGAACACGCACGGCTTACGAAACGGGGACAGGACCCTTCCGCCCTAACATCATGCACTCCGATTAACTCATTACACCCATGTCGAGATAAAAATGCGCCATGTTCACTCATTTATGTACATTGTTTTTAAAGCTACTCACGAATATTGCACGAGGATGAAGGGCGATGCAAAAGGAAGGGTCGAAAAATTTCGGGACATGCACTAATCGAAGCAGTAGATAAAAAATCTGCAGAAGCTGCGAGTGGAACTACTTTAATATATGTAGCTCATCCCTAGCTCTATTAAACTGTAGTTAAAATTTCTTTAATGTCTGTCTAAAAAGTTCCCCTTAAATACCCTTTAAACTCACTTCAAACTTCCCTTATTTACCCATAATATTTGACAAGGAAAGGGAAATCACTGCAGAAAAGAAAATCAAGAATTAACAGGCTTGTCTAACTTTGTGAATATTCTGTGTCTCCGAAATTCTTCGATCTTTTCTTTTAGACCACCCTATGTACCCTTCACGAAAGGTGCAGAAACTTAATGAAAACGCTGTTACTAATTAACAAGACTTATTTTCTCGTAAGATAGACGCTTCATGCTAAAACACTAAACAAGAGAAAATGAAGCGCAAACGAATACCTAATTCGGCACATTTCGGCCAGAAATCACGATAAATTCAAACCGATAGTACGCACGGTTTTTTTATTTTTTTTTTATTTAATATTAAGTGTCGTGATCATTCGTAGATTGTAGATCGTCGTACATACAGAACGATTAGTTAAAAGACAAAAGGACAAGAAGAAGCTCGAACTTCACCATAGTTTAGTGATATTGTTATGTGGATTTGTCAAGTTTTTTTGTAGCACATCGTCGGGCTATTTCGATAGATATGGATTACCTTCGATTTGAAAAAGGGATGCAATCAATAATTGTGCTGAATTTTCGTCATACCTCTGTTTGAACAGTATGAAGAAATTATCATTCGTAAATTAAATGAATTTTGAACGAGTTGAGGTACAAAGCTATTATACAATTAGGAACTTCATTATAAATATCCACCTTTGTTAAAATATGAACGCTACGGTCAAAGAATTTGTGTACAAAGTGTCAAACTTCTAATTCTATCAATACATAATTCAATCTCGTGCATCCCTTTTTCTTTTGGGGGCATCTACGAGCCAGAAACGAAAAATCGAGTCACCTACAGTGAATGTCTGACTCTATTTCTTGTTTACACTGGGGTTTCAAGAGCATTTTCTCGAAGAAAAAAAATTTACCGGGCATTTAGTCCTGCTCGATTCCCTAAAGAAGGTTCGAGAAAACGCTTATGACATCTAAGTGTCGTTTTTTCAAATGTAATGTCGAAAGATCGTCGTTATTGATCATGTGAACAATGCTCAAAGATGAAAAGATAAAATCACATAATCAGGATTTCTAAGATCGTCGACGTTGCATAAGTGTATGAATTGCATTGCAGTGTGGACCAATTGGTGAACTCGTTGAGACGATTTGCATTAAAATATTGAAAAAAAAAGCTCATGATCGCATTAAAAACACCAAAGTTTAGTAATAATGGAAGAACTAAACAATTTCATTTAGAGGAGCTCGTCAATCTTCCTTCGAAATTTCTATTATAAAATCACTATTCATAGCACGTCGCGGTCTAAAATATTAAACATCTCAGTGACAACCGTGACGAAGCAAGAGAGTCACTCGACTATGTAATTTGGACCTCTAGGTTGACAAGTTATTCAATTATTTCGAGCAACGTACACTGAATGAGCCACGCGGGAATGCTTGTTTCATTGCCACGAATTTTTGTTTCATTGCCATAAATATCACGATACAGCGAAACCATTCGACCCTGAGCAAGCTTGGGCCGACCATCTGAACCGCTTGGCAGACATCGACAAGATGTATCCGTCCAGATCGCCTCTGCTGGCTCGGCATTTAAGCCCTCCTCTCAGTACGAAACGATTGTTCGACATCCACGGTGAGTACACACTGTCACTCGCGCCTGAGTCGGCGAACAGAGCCAACTGACAACTCTCCTTTGCATTCGAAGCCTGCTTTGAATTAAATCGCGATATCTAAGAAGACTCTAAACATCTTTTACGCGACAGTCTACGTTGAAGGTAGCAATAATAGTGAGGATATTTTAATCAATTTAAATATTCTAAAAGTACAGTGATAATCGTAGTGAAGATCAGAGGAAAGCTGAGTATTCGACGGGAGTTGGTGTATTTGTGAAGGAATTTTGAACAGTTGTGCGCGAAACCTCATCGCGAATGTGCAGATACGAAGACATAGGAAATACATAGGGTGCCTGAAGTTTAATGGGACTTTAGTGAGCAAGCTTGCAAATAGATGGCAAGCTTTTAGAACTTTAAGCTTGGTATACACAAGATTATCACTGTTTCTGACACATGAGACGAAATATTCCTTCGTAAACGCTAGCAAGTAGTAGTATTCTCGAGCATTGGTCAGACGATTACTCTCTTTGTCGTGTTATATAATTTTCAACGCTCTCTATTTTCACTTAACTCTGACCAAAGCTTCGAAAAGCTATTCAGAATACTCCTCTCGCTTATATTATTGTATCCCACTGAAAAAACTTTTCTGAACTCACAATTATAAACATTAAAATTCAGGCGTTCGAAACACAGGAGCCTCGAGCAAGTGGATGAGTGAACCTGATGGTTCTGTTTCATTTCAGGTAACTTGTTATCTGATAGCGACTACTTACCGTCCCTCGCGTCGCTGTTGCGCCGAAAGCCCTTGTTCGACCTTCTCGAACCATCGCCAGCGATGCCGGTCAGTGCTTTCACCAGGGACCCATGGTGGTATCCAAGCTATGCTCCTTATATCCCGGGCTATGCTCAGAGGAGCACCCCGTTCTTTCTGAGGGACAGTTACC